>CM074719.1:301840471-306840471 GCA_037306005.1 Rhinophrynus dorsalis
TAAGGTGTTCGATGCCTGGCGTGTAGCTTAGAATAAATGCCAGCCTATTGTCCTTTTCCTTGGGGGTGGTCTCCTTAATAAATCATCTTGGTTATGACACAGTGCTCTTTGTAATTGTTCCACTAGTATTTTGTCCTTGTATCCTCTTCTTTTAAAGTTGTTGAACATTTCAGTTAATTGACTGATGGCTATGTCCTGATTATTGTTATTTCTGATAACTCTCACAAATTGTGAGTAAGGGATACCATTCTTTTGTGCTCTAGGGTGGCAACTAGATGCTTGTAGAGTGGAGTTTCTGTCAGTGGGTTTTTTGTATAGTGTTGTCCCTAGAGAGTTGTTTTGTACAAATACTCTTACATCTAGAAAGTCCACACTCTCTTGACTGCAGCTGTGCTTGAAACGAATGCAGGAATCTAATTGATTCAGCATAGAGATCCAGTCAATAAGATCTTGCATGTTGCCCCCTCCAGATAAGAAATAAATCATCTATATAGCGCTTATAAAAAATGATGTTGGAATGTTGTAGATGAGTCATTTCATATTGATACATATAGATGTTTGCGTATGCGGGTGCAACATTTGACCCCATTGGGGTGCCTGCAATTTGTAGGAAATAGTCATTCTCAAAGCGAAAAAAGTTTTTGGTTAATGTCAGTTCTAAAAATTCGCACAGCATCTCAATGGGGTATTCCAGTCCATCCCTATTTGAACATAGGATCTCTCTAACAGCTTGAATACCATCCATATGTGGAATTACCGTGTATAGACTATCAACGTCCATAGTTACCAGTATGTCTGTAGCTTTGGTCACTTCAATAGTTTGTATGCATTGAAGAAAATGCGTGGTATCTCGTAAATAAGAGTCCATTCTCTGAACTATAGGTTGTAAAATAGTGTCCAGGAAAGTAGAGATAGGTTGTAGAAGAGAGCCTCTTGCCGATATTATCGGTCTACCTGGTGGGTTATTTAGTGTTTTATGTATTTTTGGTAACAAATAAATAATGGGACAGATGGGATCAGTATTAAACAAGTATCTGTAGAGACTGTCAGAAATATATTGATTTTGTTTGGCTATACACAGGAGACTTTCTACCTGATGTTTAATGGAATTTGTGGGGTCCACTGGTAATTTTTTGTAAGTATTGTTATCAGATAACTGGCGTAAAACTTCTGTCCTATATGCTGTATGGTCAGTATGACTATAGCTCCGCCTTTGTCGGCCGGTCTAATGACAATGTTTTGTCGCTTTTAAGCGCTGAAAGAGCTCGTTGTTCAGCTTTAGATAGATTGCATCTAGTCTTAGGAAAAGTCATAGTGTTGGCCTCTGAAATGATATTACGTGTGAATGCTCGAATCGTGTGGCTAGTCATAGGGGGGTCAAATGTACTCTTAGGTCTTAATGTACCTTGGATAGGTGTTTGTGGCTCCTTTTTAAAGAAGTCCTTGAGGTTCAACGTCCGTTGAAATCTGTGTGTATCAATCTCTACCTGAAATAGGTCAGGTTTAGTTGTGGGGACAAAAGATAGTCCTCTTAGATAACAAAGTGGTTTCAGCTAGAGATAGTGGTCTCTTACTTAGATTGAATACTAATTCCTGGGCATGACTGGTGGTCTTCCTATGGTTTTGTTGTCTCCCACCACGTCTAGGGTGGGGGCGTTTGTGGCTCCTACCCCTCTTCTGCTTGCCCTGGTTTGTACTCCTAAAAAAATAGCCTGTGAAGTTTGTGTGTTAGATGTGTTGGGATTGATGGTCTGAGTAGAATTAATAGGCTCTTCAATGTCAGATGAAGAGTTACCAGAACTCAAATCAATGGTAGTGAGATCTCTGGATCTTGGAGTTTTCTTTGTTCTTTTGGGGTGTGTTGGTTTCTGTCTCTGTCCCAGGAGCCAACTGTATACTCTCTTTTCCTTATAGTCCTCCTGTACCTTACGTAGTTTGCTATTTTTGAAAGTAATGAGTTCTTGTTTGTAATTGGCTGTCACTGTTTTGAGTTTACTATACCAGTCAGTGGAGGTGTCAGCTAGCAGGGTATCTTTGTATGTTGTATCAAAAGCTTGTATGTCCAGTCGTACCTGTTTCAAAATCTTCCCCACCTCCTCGACAACCAGAACCATTAAGTCAAGAGAGCACTTGTTTAATATGCCACACCAACGTTTGCAGAACTCTGGATTTGTGCGACCTATAGTGGGAATATTACGCACTCTGAAACCCCTTGGTATTTGTCCACTACGATGATAGTCTGATAAATATAGTCCATGCAGATATAAGTCAGTTTCACGCTTGTTAAGCGTGAGTAGTTTATGATAAAGGCTTGAAGGAGACTCACCCAAATCTGTTTCCTCTGGAGATGCAGTAAAAAGGATCTCTTGAATCTGGGCAGTGGAGAATTGCAATATATTATCCTCAGCAGTTGCCTGTAGATATGTAGAGTTATCTGTATCCATAATCCAATAACTTGGAGCAAAGGAGAAGGCAGGAAAGGTATATTTAAATGAGATGAAAATTCTTGTGGAGATTATTCACGGGTGCTCTCTAGAGATTAGCCAAATCTAATTAGATACTTGAATGTAGTAGAGGCACTCACGTTTGTAAAGGTGGTTACTGCCTGGGTGCTATTGTTAAGGCAAGTATGTAAATCCAATATTGAAACAAAGCACACGCAGGACTTAAATATAAGTGACAAAAGTGGATGATTTATTGTATCAACGTTTCGGGTGCATTACAGCAGCCTTCGTCAGGATATCATGTGCAAACAACAAACTTCCCCATTTAAACCATTTAGCTCCCAATTGCGCCAAAAATTAGCGCCTGTGATAGGTGCATTTAAAATCAAATGACCAGTTAATGAAGTCTGGAGTGACAGATAACGGGGATAATGTAAAGCGCTTCTGTGTAGAAAATCTACTTGTCGCAAGCGCTATTAAACTGCTGGTTCATGTTAGTATGTCAACTGTGGGCATGTTTAACCCGCATTGAACCCAAACGAATATCTGGTGTGTGATCTACACATATCAGGAAAAAGTGTTGTATGAACAGTGAATTGTGGAGCACAATGAATGCATTAATAAGCCGAGAAGCGGTGTAGCAGATGCTGTGGAATGCGGAGGAGACCGGATCGGTCTAATGGATCTCGCATAACCAGCTCTATGTCACAGTGGCCATAGGGTGATATAAAGTTAAATTAAGGGGCTACAACAGACATAAATACACCAATAAATTAGGTTACATAGTTTCATGAACAAGTTGAGTCAAAGTCTTAAGTAAAAAGATCCGCTACTGTATACGATGCATAACAATGGATATTAGGTAACGAAAGACAATCAGCAACAATAAGCTCTAATCGTCTAAATATTGTAACGGGTAAACTATAGTGTAAAATTGTGGCACAATACCTATGTCCCTATCATATACATAGAAATGGATAGCTGTAGCGGATATCGGAGATAATGAAAAGCGCATCTGTATAAAAATTCAACTTGTCACGAGCGCTAATAGGCTACTGATTCAACTTGTTCATGAAACTATGTAACCTAATTTATTGGTGTATTTATGTCTGTTGTAGCCCCTTAATTTAACTTTATATCACCCTATGGCCACTGTGACATAGAGCTGGTTATGCGAGATCCATTAGACCGATCCGGTCTCCTCCGCATTCCACAGCATCTGCTACACCGCTTCTCGGCTTATTAATGCATTCATTGTGCTCCACAATTCACTGTTCATACAACACTTTTTCCTGATATGTGTAGATCACACACCAGATATTCGTTTGGGTTCAATGCGGGTTAAACATGCCCACAGTTGACATACTAACATGAACCAGCAGTTTAATAGCGCTTGCGACAAGTAGATTTTCTACACAGAAGCGCTTTACATTATCCCCGTTATCTGTCACTCCCAGACTTCATTAACTGGTCATTTGATTTTAAATGCACCTATCACAGGCGCTAATTTTGGCGCAATTGGAGCTAAATGGTTTAAATGGGGGAAGTTTGTTGTTTGCACATGATATCCTGACGAAGGCTGCTGTAATGCACCCGAAACGTTGATACAATAAATCATCCACTTTTGTCACTTATATTTAAGTCCTGCGTGTGCTTTGTTTCAATATTGGATTTACATACTTGCCTTAACAATAGCACCCAGGCAGTAACCACCTTTACAAACGTGAGTGCCTCTACTACATTCAAGTATCTAATTAGATTTGGCTAATCTCTAGAGAGCACCCGTGAATAATCTCCACAAGAATTTTCATCTCATTTAAATATACCTTTCCTGCCTTCTCCTTTGCTCCAAGTTATTGGATTATGGATACAGATAACTCTACATATCTACAGGCAACTGCTGAGGATAATATATTGCAATTCTCCACTGCCCAGATTCAAGAGATCCTTTTTACTGCATCTCCAGAGGAAACAGATTTGGGTGAGTCTCCTTCAAGCCTTTATCATAAACTACTCACGCTTAACAAGCGTGAAACTGACTTATATCTGCATGGACTATATTTATCAGACTATCATCGTAGTGGACAAATACCAAGGGGTTTCAGAGTGCGTAATATTCCCACTATAGGTCGCACAAATCCAGAGTTCTGCAAACGTTGGTGTGGCATATTAAACAAGTGCTCTCTTGACTTAATGGTTCTGGTTGTCGAGGAGGTGGGGAAGATTTTGAAACAGGTACGACTGGACATACAAGCTTTTGATACAACATACAAAGATACCCTGCTAGCTGACACCTCCACTGACTGGTATAGTAAACTCAAAACAGTGACAGCCAATTACAAACAAGAACTCATTACTTTCAAAAATAGCAAACTACGTAAGGTACAGGAGGACTATAAGGAAAAGAGAGTATACAGTTGGCTCCTGGGACAGAGACAGAAACCAACACACCCCAAAAGAACAAAGAAAACTCCAAGATCCAGAGATCTCACTACCATTGATTTGAGTTCTGGTAACTCTTCATCTGACATTGAAGAGCCTATTAATTCTACTCAGACCATCAATCCCAACACATCTAACACACAAACTTCACAGGCTATTTTTTTAGGAGTACAAACCAGGGCAAGCAGAAGAGGGGTAGGAGCCACAAACGCCCCCACCCTAGACGTGGTGGGAGACAACAAAACCATAGGAAGACCACCAGTCATGCCCAGGAATTAGTATTCAATCTAAGTAAGAGACCACTATCTGTAGCTGAAACCACTTTGTTATCTAGAGGACTATCTTTTGTCCCCACAACTAAACCTGACCTATTTCAGGTAGAGATTGATACACACAGATTTCAACGGACGTTGAACCTCAAGGACTTCTTTAAAAAGGAGCCACAAACACCTATCCAAGGTACATTAAGACCTAAGAGTACATTTGACCCCCCTATGACTAGCCACACGATTCGAGCATTCACACGTAATATCATTTCAGAGGCCAACACTATGACTTTTCCTAAGACTAGATGCAATCTATCTAAAGCTGAACAACGAGCTCTTTCAGCGCTTAAAAGCGACAAAAACATTGTCATTAGACCGGCCGACAAAGGCGGAGCTATAGTCATACTGGACCATACAGCATATAGGACAGAAGTTTTACGCCAGTTATCTGATAACAATACTTACAAAAAATTACCAGTGGACCCCACAAATTCCATTAAACATCAGGTAGAAAGTCTCCTGTGTATAGCCAAACAAAATCAATATATTTCTGACAGTCTCTACAGATACTTGTTTAATACTGATCCCATCTGTCCCATTATTTATTTGTTACCAAAAATACATAAAACACTAAATAACCCACCAGGTAGACCGATAATATCGGCAAGAGGCTCTCTTCTACAACCTATCTCTACTTTCCTGGACACTATTTTACAACCTATAGTTCAGAGAATGGACTCTTATTTACGAGATACCACGCATTTTCTTCAATGCATACAAACTATTGAAGTGACCAAAGCTACAGACATACTGGTAACTATGGACGTTGATAGTCTATACACGGTAATTCCACATATGGATGGTATTCAAGCTGTTAGAGAGATCCTATGTTCAAATAGGGATGGACTGGAATACCCCATTGAGATGCTGTGCGAATTTTTAGAACTGACATTAACCAAAAACTTTTTTCGCTTTGAGAATGACTATTTCCTACAAATTGCAGGCACCCCAATGGGGTCAAATGTTGCACCCGCATACGCAAACATCTATATGTATCAATATGAAATGACTCATCTACAACATTCCAACATCATTTTTTATAAGCGCTATATAGATGATTTATTTCTTATCTGGAGGGGCAACATGCAAGATCTTATTGACTGGATCTCTATGCTGAATCAATTAGATTCCTGCATTCGTTTCAAGCACAGCTGCAGTCAAGAGAGTGTGGACTTTCTAGATGTAAGAGTATTTGTACAAAACAACTCTCTAGGGACAACACTATACAAAAAACCCACTGACAGAAACTCCACTCTACAAGCATCTAGTTGCCACCCTAGAGCACAAAAGAATGGTATCCCTTACTCACAATTTGTGAGAGTTATCAGAAATAACAATAATCAGGACATAGCCATCAGTCAATTAACTGAAATGTTCAACAACTTTAAAAGAAGAGGATACAAGGACAAAATACTAGTGGAACAATTACAAAGAGCACTGTGTCATAACCAAGATGATTTATTAAGGAGACCACCCAAGGAAAAGGACAATAGGCTGGCATTTATTCTAAGCTACACGCCAGGCATCGAACACCTTGGGAAATTCATACAGAAACAGTGGAATACACTAACGTCTGATCCTACACTACCATTTACTAACATGCCACCACCTCACATTGCGTATAGGAGAGGCAAGACTCTAAGAGATTTGCTAATGCAGCCTGATAGACCACCAATTGCCACAAAAACTACAGAATTCTCAGGAAGTTGGCTGAGGGGAGCCCAAAAAAAACTGGGATGCTTCAAATGCATTAACTGCACAACTTGCAATAGCATGTTAAGCGGATCATATTTTCGCCATCCCCACACCAATGCTAAAATCAATATACGCTATAGAGTCACCTGTACTACAGATTATGTGGTATATATCCTGATGTGTCCATGTGGCCTATACTATGTGGGTAAGGCCGAAACAACATTCCGAGAGAGGATGGCCAATCACCGCTCCACCATTAGGGCTGCCTTGGCCACTGGAAAAACGGACAAGCCAGTCCCTAGACACTTCCTTGCAGCACAACATAATGTACCATCCATGCGATCCATGATTATAGACCATGTACCACAAACTAAGAGGGGCGGTAACAGAAAAATTAAGCTTCTACAAAGAGAAACCTACTGGATACGATATCTTAATACAGTTGCACCAGGTGGCTTAAATGAAAAACTGTCTTACGCCTCATTCTTTTAAAAGATTAGGAGTACCTTGGCCTTTATGATGTGGACCTTTATGCATATACTAGGACTTAGTGTCCAGCATAGTCGGTACCACCGGTAAGGTACTTCCTTTTATTCTATGGTACACGTGGCATCCAATTACTCTATGCATGGAATGGGTTAACAATAAACATGACTTTTTTGGATGAAAGAATCTCTCTCTAAATATGACACTGTGAGCTTCACAACAATGAACATCTGTAATACATATGAAATGTGTTTTGACATGATTGAGGTATTGATGGCAGCCATTATATATTTTGGACACTTCAAAATTACATTTGGCAACACGAGTTTTGCAAGCAGTATATGATTTCACATCTATATACATCATAAACTTTGTTTTTGAGCCACACATTGAAGAAATACGAGATTTGATACCATGACTTTGTTTGAGACATTAACTGTCACGTTGGCTAAGGGCTCATCTGTTAATTGGACATAGCAATGAACTCTGTTATCATTGGCAACACTAATACGTATCCATTTGATCGAGATATGAGATGTGCACTCTATACATGCGCTGTGCCCGCTTATACTAGGATGCTTTATACCCTAGTACACTACACATAAAATGAAGTGTATGGTCATGCATTATGTAGGATCTTTTCATGTATACTTCTCTCTATGCATATATGCTAGTCTACACTGCGCAAAAACATTACTTCAAAGGTTTGTGTTATATCCAATCAACATCTCGACACAGTGTTACAGCTATAAATTTTTTTTGCACAATTAATATGATATGGACATGGGTAGTGTGTCACAAGTAAGGCACTTACTCTAGTTAACCCGTCATAACGTTTATTCAATTAGAGCTTATAATATTCTGATTGATTCTGATCGCCCTCTGTTACCTAGTATTCATTATTGTGCGTCATGCACATTAGTGAATTTGTGATTGTCATATAAGATTTTGACTCAACTTGTTCATGATACTGTGTAACGTAATTTGTCTGTGTATAGATATCTGCTGTAGTTGTTTAATTTAACTTCACATTAACCTATGGGCACTGTATCATATAGCTGGTTATGCGAGATCCATTAGACCGATCCGGTCTCCTCCGCATTCCACAGCACTTGCTACACCGCTTCTTGGTCTAATAGTGCATTCATTGTGTTCCACATACTACTGGGTATACTATTTTATGTCTTGATGTGGGTATACCACACACCAGACATTGGTTTGGATTTGGTGCGGGTTTAACATGCCCACATTAGGCAAACCAACAGGAATCAGTAGCCTATTAGCGCTCGTGACAAGTTGAATTTTTATACAGATGCGCTTTTCATTATCTCCGATATCCGCTACAGCTATCCATTTCTATGTATATGATAGGGACATAGGTATTGTGCCACAATTTTTACACTATAGTTTACCCGTTACAATATTTAGACGATTAGAGCTTATTGTTGCTGATTGTCTTTCGTTACCTAATATCCATTGTTATGCATCGTATACAGTAGCGGATCTTTTTACTTAAGACTTTGACTCAACTTGTTCATGAAACTATGTAACCTAATTTATTGGTGTATTTATGTCTGTTGTAGCCCCTTAATTTAACTTTATATCACCCTATGGCCACTGTGACATAGAGCTGGTTATGCGAGATCCATTAGACCGATCCGGTCTCCTCCGCATTCCACAGCATCTGCTACACCGCTTCTCGGCTTATTAATGCATTCATTGTGCTCCACAATTCACTGTTCATACAACACTTTTTCCTGATATGTGTAGATCACACACCAGATATTCGTTTGGGTTCAATGCGGGTTAAACATGCCCACAGTTGACATACTAACATGAACCAGCAGTTTAATAGCGCTTGCGACAAGTAGATTTTCTACACAGAAGCGCTTTACATTATCCCCGTTATCTGTCACTCCAGACTTCATTAACTGGTCATTTGATTTTAAATGCACCTATCACAGGCGCTAATTTTGGCGCAATTGGGAGCTAAATGGTTTAAATGGGGAAGTTTGTTGTTTGCACATGATATCCTGACGAAGGCTGCTGTAATGCACCCGAAACGTTGATACAATAAATCATCCACTTTTGTCACTTATTTTTAAGTCCTGCGTGTGCTTTGTTTCAATATTGGATTTACATACTTGCCTTAACAATAGCACCCAGGCAGTAACCACCTTTACAAACGTGAGTGCCTCTACTACATTCAAGTATATATATATATATATATATATATATATATATATATATATATACATATATATATTCACAGAGAGGAAATATCCTAAAGCACATCATACTGATCCTACCAAAAGGAAATCCAGCCACAAAGTACCATACAATTCCTTTCTGAACAAGAGAAGCAGCCTACCTCAGACGTAGGTTTTGGCCTTTCTGGGCCTCGTCAGTGAGGTGCAGCTGATCTCTCTAGGCACGAGTGAGGTAAAAGAGATTACACCCTGGGTAGGATACTTATCCTATAAAACCTCATCAATTTGAGGACAAGCTCGTTCCTAGTTGAGCATCTCTGACTATCTCTTTGCGTATGCAAATTACCCTTGAGATTGGTCACCCTATGGGTAATCCAGACGTGGACCCCATGCTCACAGTGTCTAGAGAGATGCACGTCACTGATGAGGCCCAACAAGGCCGAAACCTATGTCTGAGGTTGGCTGCTTCTCTTGTTCAGAGAGGAATTGCCTGGCACTTCGTGACTGGACTGCCTTTTGGTAGGATCAGTATGATGGGCTTTTGGATATTTCCTCTCTGTGAAAGGCACTAGTGAGCTAAAAGAGATTGCACCCTGGATAGGATACTTATCCTATAGAGCCTCATCAATTTGAGGGCAGGCTCTTTCCTAGTTGAGCATCTCTGACTATCTCCTAGCTTATGTCAACATGAAATATTAGTTTTTGTTGTTTGTATTGAGCAATACGAGCTCATGTATCATCTTTTCTCAGTCCATTTACAGAAAACCATGGACATTCATTGATAGCCTTGGAAAAGGCAGGAATGTTTGTTCCTTCAGAGCATTTGCAACCCTACATTTTAGGCCTCAGAAAATAGAGACATTTTTACAGATACTAGCATGAAGTGCAGGATATTTGTGTTAACTACCCCTGATCTAAATGTACTGGGATTTTTTCATCCCAATGGGCCTTATACAGATACAAAAGATGAGCAGTTCTGGAGCAAACCAACAGCAAAAGAGGTTACATATTCCCACTGGGTGTAAATTTAAAATGTTATGTAATGTTAGCCTTTCTTTCATTTAAGTGGATAAAAGCCCCATTTAAATTAATGTAAATAATTATTTGAACCTCTGGCTTATTGAATACAGCCCTATATATATTTAAAAGAGATGCACATTTCAAATGCAAGCAGAACAGTTCTTCCAGCCAAAAAAGTGTTTTGCTCAATATAGAACTGGAAAATATACAGATTAGACAACTGTGGTTTTCAGATACTGCTAAAACATCACACCTGCATTCAAACAGGGAATTTCAAAAACTGGACCTCTTATTGAGGCACCTAATTGCCCTTTATGTGCCCTAGAATTCGTATCAGCTCTGAATACAGGAAGCACATCCCTGTAGAACTAAAATGGTTAATGCTTTTCTGGGTTCTACCACATATATAACTTTAAAATGTTGCATAAATACAAGATAATCTTGTAACGTGAATTCCCTTCTCTATTTCTGCAAGCTAAGCGTATTCTCTTTATTTTATAATTAATCATCATATGTTTTCACCTGCCAGGAAAAGATACTCATTTATTATGTGCTGTGTTTACCATGTTGGGTGAATCTTTTCAGGCCAAGCTGCTGGAGAATACAACTCTTATAATCCTCTGAGCATCCAGCTCTTGTTGGGGATGATGGGAGTTGTAGTCCCAAGCAGCTAGAGAACCAAGGATTACTTAACCTTTTCCAGAAAATATTGCTTTGGTTGTTTTGTTTTTTTTTGTTTTGTTTTTTGGCAGTTGTACATTTTTGTGATGCTCACAGATGTGTCCACAAGAGGGCATCCCATCACTATTAGATCATCCTGCTTTATGTTTACTGCAGTCATAAAGAAACATAACCTTTTGAGTGGCAGAGAGGCATCTAACTCATTGCTTTGGAAACCTCTCTGGCACTTAAAGGGTTACAAAGAATTGTTTATATACTGAATAATGGAAAGTGTGTATCTAGGACATACTTGAAAACAAAAGAGTCATTTCATGCATTCTTCCTGGTAAAACACTTTTTAAATAAATAAAATAGCAAACTGTTAGAGTAAAAGTGATACCTTTACTGGCTGTGTAGCTTTAGAGTGCAGTCTTTCAAGTCAACTTTTGGTCTCTTGGTTGAGTATCTAAGCGCAAACTGAGAAATCCTGGGTCAAGCTAACTTAGAGGGCAAATAATAGTTCACAACATACCCATTGTTTCAAATGAGAGTTTTAACTCCTTAAATGTTAGAAAGGTCTTCAATTGTTTTGGAAGTTATATTTGTCCCCTGTTGTTTATGGCTTGTCCCAGAATTGTTCCACTTAAAGGGATAGTAATACTTCATTTTAACTTTATTTTATTTTGTAGGCATTAAAAAAACATGAAGAACGATATAAGTCTTATCTCTCAAACCTTTATGGTTTATGAGATATTCACAAGCAAAGTTTCCCCTCCCGCCCTTTTTACCTAGTGTAAGCCATCTCTTCTCAGATGTGGAATCTGGTTGTAAGACTAGACAGATAACAGAAGGGGACAATCTTCTCCCTATGAGAACAATGAAGGCCCTTTCCCTCTTGACAAGTTTTTCAGGTTTTTCCCTTATCTTAATTGAAGATTGTCCCTCTCTGCAGTCTATATGGGCACCTCCCTTCTGCTCTGACTGAAAAGTGTTACATCAGTAAAAGGGGCTGGAGGGGGACACTTTGTCATTGAATTACTCTTGAACTACAACTCTGACAGAATTGAAATAACACTCTCCAAAGTCCAAATACTATGATGATTAATTAGAGCTGCTTTTATTATGAAACATTACTATCCCTTTAACATTTTACATGATGCCCAATGCACTTCCAAGTGTACATAAAAGGATTATATTAAGTCACATAGGAGATAGAACAAACAGGCAAAATGCCTTTATATGTGACTATTTGATGAGCAGCATTAGTAGGAACCATCATGGTTTTATGAAGAATAGATCATGTCAAACTAAGTTACTTGAATTGTATGAAAAGGTAAGTAGTCGTTTTGATAAAGGTATTGCTGCTGATGTAGGATACTTGGATTTTGCAAAAGCCTTTGATACTGTCCCTCATAACAAATTAAAAGCCTTTATTTTGAGATGTGATATCTGTGCATGGATAGAAAACTAGTAAAATCATAGATGGCAGAGAGTTAATGTAAATTGAATCTTTACAAACTGGTCTAAAGTTGTAAATTGGGTGTCACGGGGTTCAGTCCTGGGTCCAATGTTTTGTTTTATTTTGTTTGTTTATTGATTATCTAGAAATGGGTATTAAAAGTATTGTCTCAATCTTTGCTGATGATACTAAGTTTTGTAGGGAAATACATACAAAACAGGATGTTATTTATCTGCAGAAAACATTGGTATAAACTGAGAGAATGGGTGTAAAGTGACAGATGTGATTTAATATAGATAAGTGTAAAGTTATTCATTTAGGCTCCATAAACAAACACAGTACATATACACTAAATGGGAGACTATTGGGGAATTCTCATTAGGAGTATTGATAGACAATAGACTTCACAGCAGTGTGCAGTGTCACTCAGCTGCTGCAAGAGCCAATAAGGTACTAACCTGTATAAAAAGGGGTATAGATGCATGGGATGTGAAAATAGTTCTACCTCTATATAAATGAGGACAACAGGAAGGGAGTGCTCTCTGGACCACCAACAAAGCTTGAGCCCAATCCAGATTTTTAATAAAATCTTAATAAAGTTTATTGTATCAAATATTAAAAAATAACAAACATCCAATCTTTTTAGTAACACATGGATGTCTCCAGGGACACCAACCTGACGCATTTCGTGGGTGTGTCCCACTTAATCATAGGCTGTGTCTCCGGACTTTAAAGCACTTATTTATACCAAATATAAATACGAATTAACCAATCAGTTACAACTTACTGATAACTTAGAAGTCATGTCCGTTCGCCATACCTATTAAACTAACGCATGGGAGACGCCACGTAACCACCGGCTCATCCCTAACACATCAGAAACTATGACTCGCTATCTAAGGGACCCGTTTCCAATGCTATCATGTGATGAATTGCCATGACAACTATAAACCGAATCAGTGCAAGTATATGTAGATCAACCAGAATGTGTTTTATCTACTACTGTATGTCCTACCATAGCTGCATTTCCTTAATATAGACTGATTCCAATTTTTGAAACAATGTCTCATCTTGATAGGCTTCGTCACCTGTATATGGAGTGTCTAGAGAGAACACTTGTGATGCCCGGAATAGACGTTCCATGTGTTCATCCCTCGTTACAAATTGTATGACATCCCCTAACTGGGGTTCTACTAATTCGTCCTCTCCTGGGGCAATCAGATCCTCATGTATTGACATCATTCTAAGTATACGGGACTCGGACATGTGCTATATTTGCTTAGAGATGTTACAGTGGAAGAGGGGTGTGCATGGGGGACCATGGATGTGATATCTCTTTACTCCATGATTCCCTATGTCAAAGGCATGGAGGCGGTTGAATATCATCTAAATACATACAGCCTATATGATGAAGATATTAAATTATTTCTGTTGAGATCAGTTGACTATCTCCTCAAACACAATTTCTTTAAGTATGATGGGGTTTTCTATATCCAAACATGTGGTACTTCGATGGGTGCAAAATTTGCCCCATCATATGCCAACCTATTCATGGGTTGGTTTGAAGAGTCCCACGTGTTTGGAGTGGAGAACCCTTTTCGTCACCACATTAAGTTATATAGAAGGTTCACTGATTACCTTTTGTTTGTGTGGTGTGGGTCGAATGAATAATTTCTGGGTTATGTGGAGTTCATGAACCAGAACAATTGCAATTTGAAGTTTACCCACGAGTTTAACTCAAAATAAATAGTTTTTCTGGATTTCAAATTGAGCTTAAATGAATATAAAGTGATTTCAACACTGTATAGAAAACCTTGCTCCGGTAATTCTATACTCCAAGCTAAATCATGTCATCCCAAAGAACTCATCCGTAGTATTCCTTATAGCCAATTTTTAAGGGTAAGGAAGAATTGCATGGATGGAGATGAGTTTGAGAGACAATCAGAAATATTAAAGGAGTGGTTTTTAGATCGAGGGTATCCACAAACCCTATTGGATGATGCATATGTGAAGGCGGTAAAGGATGAGAGGTCATCACTATTAAGGGATAAAAGAATTGATAGGTCACAAGGGGACCCTAAAATAAGTTTCATTACAGACTACAGTATAGAGTTCAATGATATCAAGCAAATTGTAAAAAAATCGTTTACCTAAATTATTAGGAGATGAGAGGCTAGGCAAGGCTCTGAAAACTGGATGTAATTTTGTTGCAAAATGGGCACCGACAATTGGGAGTAAACCGTCCCCGAGTTTGTTTCATAATATTCCGGCTAGGAAACCTACCTGGCTTAATACCACAGGTATGTTTAAATGTGGAGCAAGGAGGAGTATTGCATGCTCATATGTGAGAATAGGCACATCGTTTACGAGTACTATAACAGGCAAAGAATATCAGATAAAGCAATATATAAATTATAGGACCATGTATGTGGTCTACCTGTTGACATGTACAATGTGCTCAAAACAATATGTGGGCCGTACTAGTAGGTGCCTAAAAGAGAGGATAAGGGAACATGTCCTATCTATAAAAAACAGGGATACCTCCAAACCTGTGGCACGTCATTTTTTGGGCTGCAATGATTGTGATATTTCTAAATTCGCCTTTCAGGGAATTGAAAGAATGTTATTACCCGAATGTGGAGGAGATTTAGAAGCCCTCCTGGATAGGAGTGAAGTGAAATGGATATTCCATCTAAATACTTGTATCTCTAATGGGATGAACTCAGAGCACAATGTGCTACTGTTTGTCCGTAAATAATACTGTATTTAAATAAATCATTGTGTTTATGTACACAATTATAGGATATTATAAGAAACAACATATACAGTATTGAACAATATACTGTTTTGTAATTAGTTAATTTATAGATGTACTTTTTAATACTTAGACTTCTTGGATGTCAGACTTTATTTAAATAGGTATAAAATTATTAATATCTGTTTGGTATGTATCAATGGATAAGGTTAATGACTGTACTACTGACTTGTCTAAATATATAGTGAGTTGATACTTGTTGATAAATATGTTTTTACATATTTAATAATCATTTTTCTTTTTTGTCAGAAATAAGTTTATTTATGAGGTGAATATTTTGAATAATTTATATTCTATTTTATTTTATATTATCCTATATAATAATTCACTAAAACGTGTGTAACGACAAAGCCACGCGCAGTAGAGACTGCTGCGCGTGCTGCAGTCATGCGCAGTAGGGAATGCCCGCGCCGCAGCGGATACTCTGTATCAGCCGCGGTGCTGGGAGTCTCTACTGCACATGACTGCCCCGCAACCGGCTGACAGTGGCACTGTGGCCCGTGTAACGGGCTCTTCAACTAGTATTGCTATATTACATATGGCTAAAATCTTTACCTTGAGACACGTTTTCTATTAGGATTGAAATTTTGGGATTGAAAGTATAGACTTGATCAGATTTGGGGATTTGTTATAGATATTTTATAAATATATACATATTCTGGTATTTTTTGTCTAATAACACTATTGTTCTGTTCTAATATGTTTATTGACAGTAGTAGATAAAACACGTTCTGGTTGATCTAGATATACTCACACTGATTCGGTTTATAGTTGTCATGACAATTCATCACATGATAGCATTGGAGATGGGTCCCTTAGATATCGCGTCATAGTTTCTGACGCGTTAGGGATGAGCCGGTGGTTACGTGGCATCTCCCATGTGTTAGATTGATAGGTGTGGTTAACGGGCATGACTTCTAAGATAGCAGTAAGTTATAACTGATTGGTTAATTTTTATTTATGTTAGTTATAAATAAGTGCTTTAAAGTCCGGAGACACAGCCTATTAAGTGGGACACACCCATGAAAAGCACCAGGTTGGTGTCCCTGGATACATCCATGTGTTACTAAAAAGATTGGATGTTTGTTATTTTTTAATATTTGATACAATAAACTTTATTAAGATTTTATTAAAAATCTGGGTTGAGCTCAAGCTTTGGTGGTGGTCCCAACAGCGCTCCCTTCCTAACTTATGTGGAATCGGTTTACTGCGATTGTTGGGGGCAGCACCAGGGCCATCAAGCCCTAATTGGATCGGGTGAGTGCACAGTACTATATGATTACATTATTTATACAGTGTTGTAGCGGCTGACCAGTCTATGAGCGTTAAACTCATGGTACTGTGTATTACCTCTATATAAATCCTTGGTTAGGCCTCACCTGGAATATGTAGTACCTTTTCAGATTCCAGTTCTTAAAAAAATATATTATTCAATTGGAAAAAGCGCAGAGACTTGAAACAAAACTGATAAAGGAATTTTTGGATCTAAGCTATAAAGAGAGACTAGCCAAACTGGGTTTGTTTACATCTATGGGGTGATATGATTACCATTTACAAATATATCTGAGATCAGTACAAAAAACTGAATAAAGATCTATTTACTCACAGAGCTGGGGAAAAACAAACAAAAAAAAAACAAAAAAAAAAAAACAAAGATCATCCATTAAGACTAGAGGAAAGGGATTTTTCCAGGCAAGGGCAGTAAAGCTATGGAATTATTTGCCTCAGGATGCTGTATTTGCAGATACTGTAGTTGTTTTGAAGCATATAGGATGTTGATGCTGGATAGCTGACTACCATTTTGAGTTCACAAGTGAATGTTTTTACTCTCATGGGGCTCAATTTGGATATGCTTCAATAAAGTTTGTTTACTGTATTTGTTTGCCATCCTCTGGTTCAACAGGGGTGATATAGCATGGGCTGAACTTGATGGACACATTTCTTTTAAGCCTTTAAAGCCTCATCAACTATGTAACTATGCACCGTCAAGACAGCTAGGTATCAATTGTACTATCATGTATATTGTGGAATGTTTTGCTTGCCATTGACTACAAAGAACACATATATACAAAAACCCACGCACACCACACAACTTCAAAAATAAGAGGGACACAAATGGTGCATGAAAGGCAAAATGACTTCCTAGAGGTGCTACAGGGGAATATATATTGAAAAGCAAAACAAAGAAAAAAGATAACCCTGCTGTTACAGCACTCTCCCATGAAGTCTAATGTTGCCGAAATGCACCATGTCCGAATGAATTATACAAAAAATGATAAAACATAACCTTTATTAAAATGATAAAATACCGGGGCTGTTCCGGTTTGCCACATGTAATAGATACACTATATCATGTGCATCAATGGTGCACCATCGAACGCACATGAAAAAATAATAAAGGGTAGTGTATAACTAAAACCCTAGGTAGAAAAGTATACTAATTTAAAGTATGGTCTCAATCCCTTAATAGAAGTTGTCCAAAAATGGCAAAGTAAATCTAGAAAAAAGGAAAACACACTAGATATAAACACTGCGGGGACTGAATGACCCAACAGTGAGTGATTAGTCACGACAAATAAGTTAGTGTCAAAGCTGTTCTTACTTATTGTCTCACAAATAGATACCAGAGCTATTTCGGCTTGTCTATAACATCAAATGACCTGTCACAACAGATCCACTGGTGCCGAAAAAATTCTGAACTGTCTAAATGTTCAAAGTTGCACAGACACTGATCTGATCGCAACACTGGCCGACGCGCGTTTCGTCGGCACTTCTTCTGGGCAGTGTTTCAAGTTATACAGCCCAGACACTGAAGAGTTAGGTAGACTTCTCTTTAGATGGCAAGCCGGACCAGCCCCGGCATCCCTTTAATTACATGATATGTTTCAATAGTTGTTTGTTCTTTATGGCAAGCCGGATCAGCCCCGGTATATGTTAGTTGTTCTGCAGCTTTTCTATTTTTATCTTTAATTAAATGTAGATGGCAAGCCGGAATAGCCCCGGTATTTGATAGAGATATAGCAAGTAGATATTTTTTCGGCATCAGTGGATCTGTTACAACAGGTCATCTGATGTTATTGATAAGCTGAAATAACTCTGACATCCATTTGTGAGATAATAGGTAGGAACAGTTCCGATATTTACTAACTTAATTAAAGGTAGGTGGCAAGCCGGAACAGCCCCGGTATTTGATAGAGATATAGTAAGTAGGAATTTTTTCGGCACCAGTGGATCTGTTGTGACAGGTCATTTGATGTTATAGACAAGCCGAAATAGCTCTGGTATCTATTTGTGAGACAATAAGTAAGAACAGCTTTGACACTAACTTATTTGTCGTGACTAATCACTCACTGTTGGGTCATTCAGTCCCCGCAGTGTTTATATCTAGTGTGTTTTCCTTTTTTCTAGATTTACTTTGCCATTTTTGGACAACTTCTATTAAGGGATTGAGACCATACTTTAAATTAGTATACTTTTCTACCTAGGGTTTTAGTTATACACTACCCTTTATTATTTTTTCATGTGCGTTCGATGGTGCACCATTGATGCACATGATATAGTGTATCTATTACATGTGGCAAACCGGAACAGCCCCGGTATTTTATCATTTTAATAAAGGTTATGTTTTATCATTTTTTGTATAATTCATTCGGACATGGTGCATTTCGGCAACATTAGACTTCATGGGAGAGTGCTGTAACAGCAGGGTTATCTTTTTTCTTTGTTTTGCTTTTCATTGACTACAAAGACAAAGACAGGTGTCTAACATTTCTCTCCCTTGCTAACTGTTAATTTAGGACAGAGACAAGTAAACCAAGGGGTATTTGTGTTCAAGTCTACTGAAGGCCCCTATATTATGGTTAAAAATTTGGAAAAGGATAGAAAAATAACAGATTAATAGCGTGGTTGCAAGGAAAATCTCCAGTACATTTCTAGCACCCAAGGGGGTTAAGATTAGTACATTTTAAGTTAGGGTTGTCCAAACATTTTTTCCTCATGTGCCAACATGAGAATCATCATCCTAGGGCCACATTCTCTTAAAGTAATGGCAATAAAGACCAACATAATCTATGATTCTTAACCTAAATTTACGACGTTACAGAGTTTCTTATTTGCACAATCAATACCCATTTAGATGGCTTCACACAAACATTAAATACTTAGGCATTCGTCTTCCTTCTTCCCCAGATCATTCAGGCTAATCTCCTCCCCAACAAAAAAAACACAAACACACACACACACACAAATGCAAACACACATACAAACACACACACACACTCCCTTTTATACATGAGTCAGCATTGTTTTATGAAGAATATCATGTCCAACTAATTTGGACAAGGGAATTAGTGTTGATGTAGTAAACTTGAATTTTGCAAATGCAAGTTCGAAGAGGGTGGAAAATGTTGATGTCCTGTCGGAGCAAGGTCGAAAGCACATTCATAGTATTCAATGAAGTGTCTTTGAGATCACATCACCATCAGTCCGACAAAAATCTGCCCACATCAACATCCAACAGGTTTACAAATTTTCACTCATTACATCGACAATGGCCTACTTCCATATGGAAATGAAGCATAATGACTCATTTTCATATGAAGATGCAAGATAATAAGCCATTATCTTATACAAGGGGGGGTGTTGATATGTTAAAGTGACACTTCGACATATTCACTAAACTCCGATAGCAGCCTCTGCTGTCTGTGTTCGCAGTCTCATCTTCATCTTTAGGGGACTTGTTGCTAGAGAGACCTGGGAATCCTTGTAAACTACAAACTTGGAAACAGTGACCAGTGTCAAATAACAGTAGAAAAAGCAAAGTCCTGTCTTGCATAAAAAGGGGTATTGAAGCAAGAGTGGATAACATCATTTTGCCATTGTACAAATCAAGACCTCTCCTCGAATATGCAGTGCAGTTTCGGGCACCAGTTCTGAAAAAGGATATACTAGAACTGGAGTGGTACAGCGAAGAGTAACAAAATGAATTAAGGGAATGGAGGACTTGACATGTGAAGAACGACTAGACAAACTTGGTTTATTTACTCTAGAGAAAAGATGACTAAGAGGAGATTTTATCACATTGTACAGGTGTATGAGAGGTCAATACAAGGACCTCTGCGGTGATCAAATGACCAGGGGACACCCCTTGAGAGTAGAGGAAATGATGTTTAGACTTCAGCAGAGGAAGGTATTTTTTGCAGTAAGATCTGCTAATTATGGAATTCCTTGCCCAAGGATGGGGTTATGTAAATACAATGAACACATTAAGAGAAGATTATACATTTCTTTCAAAAGGGAACACATAGGGTTATACTGTGTATTACTAGGCAAATCAGGAAGGTCTTATAAAGACTAACATATTGGGTAGCAGGAAAGCTATATAATTATCGTGTCACTGGGTTATGATGCAAAGGTTGAACTTGATGTCTTTTTTCAACTTAATTTACTATGTTACTATCACAGTGCCTGTGCTTCCTGTTTTGATGGCGACATTGTTATAATTGCTGTTCTCTGATTGGCTGATCATAATTGCTCCTACTAGGGCTTGCCTTTATATACCCTGGGATGTCCTCCCTTAGGCGCCCTTTCATGGTGTACGAGTTCCTGAGTTTATTTTGTGCTATCGCTTATCGTGTATGACCTTGCCTGCCTGACTACGTTCCTGAGTTCCTGTTGCTGCTGTTCCGTTGCTGACTGTATCCGCATGAGAACCCACTCCGTTGCTGACCATATCTGCCTGAAGAACCTGCTCCGTTGCTGATCGTATGTGGCTGAAGAACCCGCTCCGTTGCTGACCGTATCTAGCTGAAGAACCTGCTCCATTGCTGACCGTATCTAGCTGTAGAACCTGCTCCGTTGCTGACCGTATCTGGCTGAGAACCCTCTCCGTTGTTGACCATATCTGGCTGAAGAAACTGCTCCGTTGCTGACTGTGTTTGTCCGAAGAACCCGCTCCGTTGCTGACTGTGTTTGGCTGAAGAACCCGCTCCGTTGCTGATCATAACTGGCTGAGAACCTTCTCCATTGCTGTCTGCATCTGGCCATTGCACCGCTCCGTTGCTGACCGTATTTGGCTGTCTACTGCTCTGTGGCTGTTGCCGACCGTGTGCACCTCGTGGCCCTGTTATTTGTCGACCAAAGGCTGAGCCCCGTGCTCGAGCTGCTCTGTTAACTGCCTACGGCGGTGTGTACAATCAAAGTACCGGTACAGTGTTCTCTGATCGATCTCTGTGTCTGCCTCCCTAGTGGAGCTGGGCTCACTCCCTATGGGAGTTGCAGTTACTCTCTGGGCATTGACCATTAACCCTGTAAGTACCTGGAGCTTCCAAGTAAGAGCACTACTGTTTCTTAATGCAGTAGCCTTGGGCTCAAGAGCCAGCGTTGCATCTACCATCTCGCAGGCTGAGGGGACACTGGTTGCGTACCAATTACTTACTGTATAACGATCCACCCCTAGCGTTCTAGGGTTTATCCAGTAGCAGTTGCCTAGGTCTCCTGTAACCCTTCCTGGGTTAGTCTGCCTATACACGGTTGCCTCTTGTCTAGGGCCTTGGTCAGTGTTGCCTCGCACCAATTGGTTCAGTACCCAGGCGTCTGGGTTGTGCCAGTCCTCCACTAGTGGACCTCATGCCACTGTAGTCCTGTTGTCAGCTCCTTGACTGTGTACCCTTTACCTTGCCGGTTCTGCCAGAGGCCTTCACCATCAGTTGGTTCCCAGTCCATTCCGATTGCCTATACTGGTTCCGGTACCTAGGCGTCTGGGTTGCGCCTATCCTAATTAGTGGACCTCCTGTGTTGGAGTCCAGCTGTCAGTTCTGGGACTGTGTACCCTCAACCTCGCTGGTTCTGCCAGATCCTGCTGTATATATTGTTACCTGTTCATCCTGATTACCTATTCTGGTCCCTATCGCTGTAACCCATTGTATATATTTACCTGTTCTGTATTGTGGGTCTTAGGGCCTACATTTGTGTATGTACTTTATTCTAATAAAGTTATTTTAACCTTACCGTTCTGTCTGAGTGTTCATCAAAAACCGTGACAGTTACTTGTCCTTGGAGGGCCTTCCTTCCTACCATCCCACTCCTGTCCAGACACTGCCAACTTTGTGTCTCCCCTCTGGCCATTTCTTCCCATTCCCCCAATCTCCTTTGTCTTCTATTGCCAGCTCTCGGCTTTTTAGTATTGGGTCCTTCAACTCTGGCTTAATCAGCCAAGTCTTTCCCATATCCTCCCTCCAAGACCAGTTACATTTATCCCTGTGAACCTCTCCTCCTTTCCATCTCTATTTTATCTCTTCCTTTACTTACTCCACCCCTTCCTATTACTTATTATGTAATATTTCATAAACTGAATGTTCTGCACCTCTTTGGGTTGTTTGACACTATGCTGCAATCTGGTATTCTTTACTTCTTGTCTCTGTTTAATACTTTGTATTGCACTGTTTGTTTTTTCAACAAAGGACAAAAAAAAAGAGAAAAATCCATCAACTGTTATGAGAAATATGTAGACTATAACAAACATTTTGATAACTAGAAAGAGAAAGGCATTACCCTCTCTCCTAAGAAGTGGGAACAGATAATGTACCTTTCTCATCATGTTTCGGTTTCCACAAAACTCCAAGAATCCGCATACAAATTATTGTCCAGGTGGTACATGACTCCTGTGACCTTACAGAGAATTGACCCCAATCAGGATGGCCTCTGCTGGTGGTGCTGGAGAGCGCCTGCCCATCTCCTTCATCTTTGGTGGCAGTGCTCTGTGATTGCTCCTTACTGGGTTGAGCTTTACAATATTATCCAGCATCTTTCCAATAGTCCCCCTGATTTCAAGCCAGAGCACATTCTTCTTCACCATACGTCCTTTAACCCGTTTAAGTATAAGAAGTCAGTGGTTCCCCAGTTGTTGACCACTGCCAATAGTCTGCTACCTTTGTACTGGAGGAATCCTTCCCCTCCCGTTCTAGCTGCTTGGATGGAGACGGCAGAGGAGCTCAGGAGGATGGCCGATCTTGCTTCTTCCCCCCCCCCCCCCCCCCGATGATGTGGCCAGGTACACTGCGATCTGGCACCCTTGGATGCTGTTCTTGGAGAATCCTGAGTTCCCACTGCTGGTCTCCTGACTCCCATGTACGTTCTGACTGTTGTGCGACTCCGGGATGACACTACATGAGGTGGGTCTAGATCTGTTGGCTGGACTTTTGACCTGGTGACCCTTTGAGCTTGGCTTGCTCCCTCACTTGCTGTCCCACCTGGTCGAGTTGGTGGGTTTGTGTGGGTGGAGCTGGGCTCATGTGTTCTGAATTTTGTGTGGTGGGTCTATGTATATGAACGAATGTTTTGTGTTGATTACATGATGTAACTGATGTGGCTCTCTCTTGTATTGTATTATACTTTATGCAGTTTACCTCTGCTATGAAATTTGTAGCCCACTTTGCTGAAGCTGTTGCCCCTTGATGTGTGTACATCCCCCTTCCTTTCCCTATTCTCTTCTTCCTACTTTATGTACCCCTCCCCCTTCCAACCCCCCTTTATGTTGTTTTCCCTCAAACAGTTTTGGAAAGCCAATAAAATTCTATTGAATATAAAATAGAAAGAGAAAAAAATATCTACAAAAGCAAAATGAAAGTTCATACCAGCTGTCATATGCATTGGATAGGTAAGGGAAAAGCGAGCTTAAATTTTGCTACATAAATGTATATAAGAAGCATTAAATGTCTGCTTGAATGTTAACCACTTAAGGACAAAGCATTACTTTACAATACCTTGCATCCCCCCTCTCCCGGTTGTCAATGGGTTAAAGGTCAGGTAAGAGTTACATTTTGCAGCATGTCACATTATTATCATTTCAAGGATTTTGCATAAAGGGCTGGACTGGCCATGTCTGAGTGCTGTAAATTGACTCTGGGCCAGTGGTTCTCAACGCCGGTCCTTGGGACCCACTAACAGGCCAGGACTTAGGGATTTCTCTGCTAGACCACAGGTGTGGTGATCAGCAGCTCATTCACATTGATTATCTCACCTGTGCTCTAACAAGGAAATCATCAAATCCTGGCCTGTTAGTGGGTCCTGAGGACCGGAGTTGAGAACCACTACCCTGGGCATTAGTTTGGACATCCTTGATGTAAGTGTAGAGGGAGGAAAGCCTTGACACTAAATATAGATTCATTATATTTGGGGTGAAAAATAGGAAGTGTGTGATACCAGAGAATATAATGGGATCTGAAAGAGAAGCTTCTGAGGGCCACATGTGGCCCCAGGGCTGCCTGCTGCACCCTATTGAGTGTGCCTGTGTGTCACGGTTTGTTTTGACTCACAGACACAGAGTTAAGATAAAAACACAACTTTATTGAAAAGTTTAATAAGAACCCTCACAGGCCCTGAACATACACATATGTTACAGACACACACGACAGATTCAAGTAGCATAGTATACAAAGATACAATATATATATATAGGCTCTACCGGCCTTGCCAAAATACCGGGTAAGGCAGCCTGGAGACTGGCACAACGAGATGAAGGAGGCTCTACCAGCCTTACCAAAATACCGGGCAAGGCAGCCTAGAAGTAGCACAAGAGGACTGAGGAGGCTCTACCGGCCTTGCCAATATACCGGGTAAGGCAGCCTATGACAAAAGTGACACCGAGTCTTGAAAGCCCCACCGGTGCAATAACAGATGTAGCATCAGCAACCGGTGATAGAGTGGAGCAAACCAGTACCGTGTACTGGACAACACGGTGGCCCTACCGGTGCTATAATGGTGGTAACACAAGCAACCGGTGTAGAGTGGAGCAAACCAGTACCGCGTACTGGACAAACACGGAGGCCCTACCGGTGCTATAATGGAGGCAGCAAGCAACCAGTGTAAGAGTGGAGCAAAACAGTACCACGTACTGGACTACACGAAGGCCCTACCGGTGCTATAACGGAGGCAGCATTAGCAACCGGTGTAAGTGGGGTAACCCAACCTAGACAGTCAGTGCAAACTCGGAGGCCAGACGCCTGGAATCAGCTGTACCACCATAGGAGGAACCCAGCAGTCAGAATGTTGCTGAGGCCACTGGAGTCTTGCAGAATGCATCCAAATCAGGATCCAGGAACAGGAGCGACAGCCAGGCCGGAACAGGATGACGGAACAGCAACGACAGCCAGACCAGGTCAGGAACGGAAGCAGGAACGTCAGCCAAACCGAATCGGGAACGGAGGCAGGAACATCAGCCAAACCGGATCAGCACACAGGAAAAACTCTGGAGTGTATACTGGTTCTCTAGGTAGGTACACCGACGCTAGAACAGTAGAGGATTCAAGCAGGCTCCAGTAGATACAGGAATCCATATGCAGGTGATCACTGACATAGAGACACCACGAAAGGGCAGTGAAAGGCTGCAGGAACCCAGTCTATATAGGCAGTACTGGGCGGACTAATCACAGGCAACCAATGGAGCGCCCCCACAGCTAACTGACAGAAAAAGCCAGCAATCACGGGCACCGTGATAGTACCCCCTCTTAAACCCCCCCCCTTCTGGAAGAGGGACCTGGTTTCTGAGGGTATTTAGAATGAAAAATACGCAGTAATTTGGGGGCATGAAGGTCCTTACTGTCAACCCAGGATCGTTCTTCCAGACCATAACCCTTCCAATGTACCAAATACTGCAATTTTCCTCTAAATCTGCGAGAATCAATGATACTCTGAACTTCGTATCCTCCTGACCTTCTACCTCTATAGGCCCTGTCACCACAGGGTTAGTAGTAGAACGGTTGCATACAAGAGGTTTGAGGAGAGATACATGGAACACATTATGGATGCGCATAGATGCAGGGAGATCCAGGGCATAAGAGACAGGGTTAATTTTATGGATTACCCTGAACGGACCAATAAACCGGGGAGCCAATTTATTAGATGGGACTTGTAACTTGAGGTTTCTGGAGGATAGCCATACCCTGTCCCCAACCTGGAAAGAAACCACTGGCAGCCGTCTACGATTAGCATGGCGCTGATGACGCTGAAAAGACTGACTGAGTGCCCTCTGAACCTGTGCCCAAGTGGAGCGGAGCTGCTCAATATGCTCATCCAGAGCTGGAATCTGTTGAGACTGAAATGAATCCGGGAGCAAGCACGGCTGGAACCCGTAGTTGATAAGGAACGGGGAGCTCCCGGATGAAGAGTTAACCTCACAGTTCCTGGCGAACTCTGCCCACGGCAACAGGTCGGCCCAGTTATCATGATGGTCTGTGACAAAACAGCGCAGGAACTGCTCCAGTCCCTGATTGGCACGCTCAGCGGCCCCATTGGTCTGGGGGTGGTAGGCAGAGGAAAAGGACAATTGAATGCTCATCTGTTCACAAATGCTCTCCAAAATCTGGCCACGAACTGGCTCCCCCGGTCAACAGCAGAACTCTAGGTATCCCATGCAACCAAAATACCTCTTTAGCGAAAACCACAGCTAATTCTGTGGCAGAGGGAAGGCCACGGAGAGGCACGAAATTAGCCATTTTAGAAAACCTGTCAACCACCATAAGTATGAAGGAATACCCTCTAGACACTGGCAACTCTCCCATGAAATTGATGGAAACGTGAGACCAGGGACGTTTGCCATTAGGTACTGGTTGGAGTTAGCCCACAGGGAGGTGTCTAGGGGTCATGGCATGGGCACAGGTGGCGCAGGCATTGGTAAATGCAGCACAGTCCGCCTTCAGAGAGGGCCACCAGAAGACTTGTGAGAGAGACCAAATTAATTGATCCCTACCAATATGCCCAGCAGCTTTAGAGGAGTGGTAGGTTTCAAGTAATCGAGTGTGGAATTGCTCATCAACAAAACACTTGCCCGCTGGGGTTTCTGGAGGAGCTGTAGCCTGGGTGGCCAGAATCTCTTCCCCCAGTGGCGAAGTGATACTTGTACGTAGGGTGACCAATATATGGTCAGGCTGTATAATAGGTACTGGGACCTCGTCCCTCTCAGTTTCAGGCTTGAATTGTCTAGACAGGGCATCTGCCCTAACGTTCTTGGAACCTGGCAAATAAGATACAACAAAATTAAATCGGGAAAGAAACAACGCCCATCTGGCCTGGCGACAGGATAATCTTTTAGCCTCAGATAGATAAGTCAGGTTTTTGTGGTCAGTGAGAATCAATACTGGACTTTTGGTGCCCACTGCCCTCCAATAAATGATGCCATTCTTTAAGAGTGAGAATGATAGCCAGTAATTCTCTGTCACCTATCTCATAGTGACTTTGGGCAACAGACAACTTCTTAGAGAAAAACCGACATGGTCTGAGAGTACTCCCCTTCACAGGTCATCGAGAGAGTACTGCCCCAACCCCAATCTCTGAGGCAGTGGTTCTCAATCTTTTTTTATTCAGGGCACACCTAACAAGTTATCTAGAACATTCGGGGCACCCCTAATATTTTTAATGTACTTTATCAAGGGCATAATCAAAGTGCAATACATAAATATACAGCTGTTATTAGGTCTTACAATCAGAATAACAAAATTAAACATATTGTGCATAACAATTTCCATAAATCTTTATTTAAAAGTAAATTTTTGTTAGTCTTCATAGAAAACATGGGGCACCCTAAGCTGATGTCCGTGGCACACCAAAGTGCCACAGCACCCTGGTTGAGAATCACTACTCTGAGGCATCGACCTCCAACGTAAACGGGAGAGATGGGTTGGGGTGGGATAGCACCAGAGCAGCTGCAAAAGCGGATTTCAGTGTCTCAAAAGCATGTTCAGCTGCCTCAGACCATTGAGAAGGATTGGCGCCCTTATGCGTTAAGTCAGACAGTGGTTCAACAATCGTGGAAGAGTTTTTAATAAACTTTCTGTAATAATTAGCGAACCCCAGGAATCGCTGAATTGCTTTTAATCCTTTGGGCTGTGGCCATTGCAAAACTGCAGCAAGTTTCTCCTGATCCATGGCAATACCCTCCTTGGCAATTACGAACCCCAAAAAGGGCACACTGGATCTATGAAACTCGCATTTTTCCAATTTGCAATACAGTTTATTTTTTCATAAGCGGAGCAACACCTCTGACACATCTTTGATGTGTTGTGACAAATTATCCAAGTGAATAAGTATATCGTCCAGGTAGACAACAACACAGGACTGCAGCATATCCCTGAGGATATCATTAATCAGTTCTTGGAACACAGCGGGTACATTACAGAGGCCAAACGGCATAACTAGATATTCATAGTGCCCGGATCTAGTGTTAAAAGCCGTCTTCCACTCATCACCAGCTCTGATCCAAATCAGGTTATAGGCTGCACGTAGGTCCAGTTTCGTAAAAATCGAGGAACCTTTTAACCTGTCAAATAATTCAGTGATGAGTGGTATCGGATAAGCATTCTTAGGCATCGACTTATTAGCTCGCCATTCTTTTTCACGAAAGAACCCAGCACCAGCTGGCGAGGTGGATTTCCTGATGATCCCTCTCTTGAGGGCATCCACAATATATTCTTCCATAGCTTGGTTCTCATCACATGACAATGGATACGTACGTCCCCTAGGGGCTACCACCCCTGGGGGCAACTCAATAGCGCAATCATAAGACCTGTCCTGGGGCAGGGTGCCAGCCTCTCCCTTACTGAAAACATCACTGAATTGTTGGTACTCGTCTGGCAATGAGGGAGAGGCGCACAGAATCTTAACAGGGTGAGACACGCAATGCTTCATACAATATTGGGACCAAGCAGAAATTTCACACTTTTGCCAATCAAACTGAGGATTATGCAGCTGCAACCAAGGAAATCCCAGAATGACAGCGTGGTGCAGAGAATGGATTATCTGGAACTGCTGTTCCTCTTTACGAAGAGCCCCAATAGTCATAGGTAAAGGAATAGTTTCAAAGGTAATCTGAGCTGGTTCTAGAGGTCTGCCGTCAATAGCTTCAATGGCAAGAGATGATTCTCTTTTAACCAGCGGAATCTTGTGCCGTTCAGCAAAGGCACTATCCATAAAATAGCCGGCTGCGCCGGAATCAATCAGGGCCAGGACCTCCACTGAGCGATCTGCCCATGAGAGTACCACCTGGATGGTGGGTTTCTGTATGATCAAACCTGGGGACGGTTGAACACCACCTAGGGCCTGTCCCCCAAGGTACCCTAGGTGCGTTCGTTTCCTGGACGTACGGGACAAGTTCTTAACAAGTGCCCAGTTTTGCCACAGTATAAGCATAACCCCTGCCTCCTGCGGTGTGCTCGTTCCTCCTTAGTTAACCTGGTAAAGCCTAATTGCATAGGTTCACCAGATTCCCGTATATGGTCATTGGGTCTAGGCAAAGAGGGAGGGGTGGGTGGGCAAAACGAACTGGTAGACCTACTGCTTTTTGACCGTAGCCAACGGTCCTTAGCCATAAGTCTCTCACGGATCCGAGTGTCAATTAGAATTGTATAATCAATATATTCATCCAGATCATTAGGCAATTCTCTTGCTGTGATCTCATCTTTAATATGGTTGCCCAGACCTTGAGCAAAGGCTGCCACCAATGCCTCATTATTCCAACCTACCTCTGCTGCTAGTGTGCGGAATTCTATGGCATAATCGCCCACAGTCTGCTTGCCCTGTTGTATCTCCATTAGACGTTTAGCAGCAGAGGCGGTTCTACCAGGTATCTTGAATACTCTCCGAAATGTTTGCACAAATTCCCTGAAATTTCTTGTGCAAGGTTTCGCAGTCTCCCACAAGGGATTGGCCCATGCCAAGGCTCTACCAGTCAGTAAGGATATCATAAACCCAACTTTACTGCGATCATTAGGAAAGGCATGAGAGGTTAATTCTAGAAATATCTCAAGTTGGTTGATAAACCCTCTGCACAGACTGGGTTCGCCATCATATCTGGCAATGGTGCGGAAGCTTTTAACCCTTTGACTGCCGCCACAGAAGTAATAGTATCATTTTCCGGTGTCGAAACTGGGGAGACCACCGGGCTCGGGACAGGCTTGTCCGTGAGTACTGTACGCTTGAGAATGGTTTGGTTTGTATAGCCAATGCCAACTGATCCAGGCGCTGCTCATGTACATCCATCCTCCAATGGATGTTCTGTGCATTACCCTCACTCTTATTGTCTGAGGTCATGGCCCTTTCGTACTGTCACGGTTTGTTTTGACTCACAGACACAGTTAAGATAAAAACACAAGTTTATTGAAAAGATAATAAGAACCCTCACAGGCCCTGAACATACACATATGTTACAGACACATGACAGATTCAAGTAGCATAGTATACAATGATACAATAGATATATAGGCTCTACCGGCCTTGCCAAAATACCGGGCAAGGCAGCCTGGAGACTGGCACAACGAGATGAAGGAGGCTCTACCGGCCTTACCAAAATACCGGGCAAGGCAGGCTAGAAGTAGCACAAGAGGACTGAGAAGGCTCTACCGGCCTTGCCAATATACCGGGTTAGGCAGCTTGGAGACTGGCACAACGAGATGAAGGAGGCTTTACCGGCCCTACCAATATACCAGGTAAGGCAGCCTATGACAAAAGTGACACCGAGTCTTGAAAGCCCCACCGTTGCAATAACAGATGTAGCTTCAGCAACTGGTGATAGAGTGGAGCGAACCAGTACCGTGTACTGGACAACACGGAGGCACTACCGGTGCTATAATGGTGGTAACACAAGCAACCGGTGTAGAGTGGAGCAAACCAGTACCGTGTACTGGACAACACGGAGGCCCTACCGGTGCTATAATGGTGGTAACACAAGCAACCGGTGTAGAGTGGAGCAAACCAGTACCGCATACTGGACAAACATGGAGGCCCTACCGGTGCTATAACGGAGGCAGCAAGCAACCGGTGTAAGAGTGGAGCAAACCAGTACCGCGTACTGGACAAACACGGAGGCCCTACCGGTGCTATAACGGAGGCAGCAAGCAACCGGTGTAAGAGTGGAGCAAACCAGTACCGCGTACTGCACAAACACGGAGGCCCTACCGGTGCTATAACGGACGCAGCAAGCAGCCGGTTAAAGAATGGAGCAAACCAGTACCGCGTACTGGATTACACGAAGGCCCTACCGGTGCTATAACGGAGGCAGCATTAGCAACCCGTGTAAGTGGGGTAACCCAACCTAGACAGTCAGTGCAAACTCGGAGGCCAGACACCTGGAATCAGCGGTACCACCATAGGAGGACCCCAGCGGTCAGAATGTTGCCGAGGCCACTGGAGTCTTGCAGAATGCATCCAAATCAGGATCCAGGAACAGGAGGGACAGCCAGGCCGAAACAGGATGACAGAACAGCAACGACAGCCAGACCGGGTCAGGAACGGAAGCAGGAACATCAGCCAAAACGAATCAGGAACGGAGGCAGGAACGTCAGCCAAACCGGATCAGCACATAGGAAAAACTCTGGAGTGTATACTGGTTCTCTGGGTAGGTACACCGACGCTGGAACAGTAGAGGATTCAAGCAGGCCCCAGTAGATACAGGAATCCATATGCAGGCGATCACTGACATAGAGACACCACAAAAGGGCAGTGAAAGGGTGCAGGAACCCAGTCTATATAGGCAATACTGGGCGGACTAATCACAGGCAACCAATGGAGCTCCCCCAAAGCTAACTGACAGAAAAAGCCAGCAATCACGGGCACCGTGATACTGTGCCTCAGATCTGTGGGTTTTAAGTTTGATTTCATATACGACAGCAAAGGCTTGTGTCAGCCACCAAGGAGGGTCCAGAAATGGGTCAAGCGGCATCCAAGGTGTTGGTTGCTTCTTTAATCAAAGCGGCCATTTGCCAGGCTTCTGACCTTACAAAGAGGTGTGTGCCCTTTAGGCTCACTCTACCAGAGTGGTAGATGCTGCATGGGCACTGCTGGTTTGTCTCTGTTTAGACTTCTTTGCTTTTTGAGGGTTTTTCCTCTCTACCTCCCTGGGATCCTAGTGGGATGGCTTTGTTATATCCCCATGATTTCTGTGATCCACAATAAGAGAAAGAGAATAGGGGATTTTTGTGTTAATTTGTGTACTTAACAATAAATCATTTTCTCAGTCTCAGGACATCCCACCTGGAGAAAAACAGATTGTATGAGTTCTGGGCAGGGTCATCCTCTGGGTTCCTTTGTATGGTGACCACATTCTTGCCCTACTTTTTTTTATTCTGTCTTGGCTACATGTTGAAACTGAGACTATTAGGTGGGGGTCAAATGGACCTGGGACTCACAGAAAAGGATCTGTCTGTAAGTACACATAAAAAACCCCTTTTGAATGACAAATCTCCAGGCATTGGGAGTACCATTATTTTATAGAAAAATTCCTGTGATGTATATATTTTTTCATATAAAAAAATTACTGTTCCTTTTTCATCCTCTGCTTTGTTTCCATACTGCTACGCTGGCCTGTGCAGCCGTTAACTGTGCTATTACATTTAACCCTGTGAGTGCCAGAGGGGTACAGTATGCATTTCAAAGCAATGCATTCCGTACCCCTCTGGCACTCAAAGGGTTAAATGATAACTATCACCTCCTAAAAATACCCCAAAACATACCTTACTATGCCAAAAAATCCTAATGACCCTATGAATTTCTCCTTTGGTTAAAGATATAACATATTCAATCAGCCTTGGATGTCATGTTCAAGTAGGTGGGCCTGGCATTTGCTAGCAGGACCATAGAACCACAAATTCTGCCCACTGCCCATGGGAATATTACATCTTTGAGGACTAAAGGGATGAGCAATGCATTGCGCACTGTGGTCTTTAAAAGGTTAAGTAGACTCATGCACTCTGCCTGCTGCATTTTAAAATAAACTGCCTGTACCAGTTTGCCTTCATGGTCCTGACATTGAGGACTTATTGCAGATCTGATCTCTTGAACAAAGTCATAAGGGCAAAATTTGTAGGGGCTATTAGATAGAATTTTCTTGCTATTGTAAAGGGCTTATAATCAGGAGGTGAAATTCAAATTTTAAAATATTATAGATCAGTGATTCTCAACCCATTCTCTCAGGACTTCCAACAGTACAGGATGTGAGGATTTCTCTGCTTGAATCAGAATGTGTGAACCTCTGATTAACTCACCTGTTTTCAAGCAGCAAAATCTTCACATCCTGGACTGTTAGTAGGCCCTGAGGGCACGGGTTGAGAGCCAGTGTTATAGATTGTGCAGTAAAAATAGAAACTGTATCAGACTTATTCTTGAACTAAAAAAAATGCACACACAACAAATTGTATTCCTTCTCACAGAACTTACTCTAAGGGCTGACTATATGCAGAGAACAAAAGAGCAGTCTGGGACAAACCAACCTTGTCATTGGGGACAAACAAAAATTCTCATTAAATTAATTAGGTCTTCAACCCTGTGATGGAGTGGTTTCCAACACATTGCTTTGCAATGCTCTGGAGACAACTAGCATGTAAGGAATTATTTATTTAGAAAGCATTTTACCAGGAAGAATACATTGAGAGTTCTCCCGTGTTCTTGGTTTGTCCTGGAGAGAACACAAGCTACACATTTATACACAAGTAGAAACAAGAAAAATATGACTAGCATATCTTTTGATTACAGTTATATATCGTCTTTGAGGGATTTTAAACCGGGAGAAGATCCGATTTTTTTTTTCATGTAGGTTATTCTAGGCTTTTGGAGCTCTCTAGAATAAGGCAGATCAAATGGCTTCTTCTAGTATGGAATAGTCAGTGAGTTGCTAGCAGTGGAAAGGAGGTTATATGAAGTAAGGAGAGCTGGAGTGAGCATACTGCTCAGTTAGTCTGGTAGCTTTTTAGAGTGGTTTAGAGTGGTTCTTAGTAGTCCCAGAGGTTTTTAGTATGGAATAGTCAGTGAGTTGCTAGCAGTGGAAAGGAGGTTATATGAAGTAAGGAGAGCTGGAGTGAGCATACTGCTCAGTTAGTCTGGTAGCTTTTTAGAGTGGTTCTTAGTAGTCCCAGAGGTTTTTTGCCCAAGATCTTCTTGGATTTTCACATCAACCAGGAAATTGACCTTCTTTCCTTTTGCCCTGATCCTTCTAACAAGCAGGAGCTCCATGTCCTGGATGTGGTAAGTTGTCTTAAGCACTATGTCCATTGCATGTAGACTTTCAGGAAATCAGACTCTCTTTGTCATTCCTGAGGACCCCCGAGTAACAATTCCTGCTTGGATCAAGGCCACTATCCATCAGACAAACTTATGTGCTCAGAAAGAACCCTAATGCTAGGTGAGATTGTTGCGGGTGAGAATGTTGCCAGAGTACAAGATTACAGTAGCCCATGCATGATAGGATGAGTGCTTCTGTAAGAATTTTGCTGTGGAAGAACAGAGGAAGGGATGGAATTTGCTAAGAAAAAGCAGCAAGATTTAGCGATGGTCTTAATTTGAGGAGAGAATGTATTAGCGGTGTCAATTATCACCTCTAGGCACTGTGCTACTGCATTTATAGTAGTACCATTCACTGTCACCTGGAAGGCACTACTGGGCCAGGCCTAGATGGGATGAGGATTAGCTCTGTTTTAGATATGTTGAGCTTGAGATGCCCATGAGCCATCCAGTCTGAGATAACCAAGAGGCTTTTGCTGATCTGAAGAACGCTTAGACTTGGCAAATAAGACTCACTGGCCCATATGTAATGAGAATACTGTGGTGGTGGGGTAAGCAAGAGAGACACTGTTCTTTAGCATACGATGTTGGCAAAAATGTTGCTAATGTGTTGTAATGCTTTATCTGCAGTCAGGTTGATAATCAGGCTAATGTGAAATATAGTGAATTGTTCTCCAGTTTGAAATATAGCAAATCCTAACAATACACAAAAAAACAAGTGTCTGTCATGGATACTAAGGAGGCTCAGAGTCTGTACGGTATAGTTAATGGAGTTTATAGAAAACAACAAACAAAAGAATAGGCAATAGGCAAGCAGGGGGTACTAGTCAGCAAGCACTATTACCAGAAATAATAGGCTGGGTCCTAGACCACCCTGCTGGAGACTAGGCCAAAGCCACTGGTAGTCTCACATACAAGGACAAATGATACAGAACCAACCGGAACGGAAATCTTGATCCAATGAACAGGAAACCAGGATGCTCAGGAACCGAAGAGAAGCCACTAGTAGTGGTAGTAAGAGTGAGTCTCAGGTACGCACCTGCAGACAGTAAGAACCCTCAGAACCACACCTGCCACCAGGTGGGAACTCCTAGGCTATAGGACACAGGTACTGAACCCTCTGACTCATGCAGGAGTCAGATGAAGTAAGGTGAGAACTGACTCATGCCTGCAGTCAGCTATGCAAGTCTACCAGAGCTCCAGGCCCGCACTATATTGGGTGTCTGATCACCAGGGGAAAAGACGAAAGAATAGTCAGACAGAGCCACAAGTCAGCACCAATGGGGGTAATCAGACAAGCCGGGTCATACACGGTTCAGGCAGTCAGCCAGAGCCGCAAGTCTGCACCAGATTGGATGTCCACTATTAGGGGTTAGGCAAAAGAATAGTCAGACAGAGCCACAGGTCAGCACTAGAATGGATGGAAGACTAGCCAGGTCATACATGGAGCCCAAGGAATAGAACTGCTATGAACAACTACACAAGGGCAACTGAGTCAGGCCTCAGTCTGCCCTTTAAAACTCTCCACAGGAAGTAGGAAGTTGGTAGGAGGAGACTACAGGAAGCAAACAGATAAAACAGAGGCCTGCAGCATGCTTGAAGCCTCGCACCTGCAGATGATACTGAAGTCAAGGTAAGCTGTAACAGTGTCCTCCCGTATACACAGGTAACTCCTCACACAGTTCCAGGTGCGTTAAAATGATAAAAATATCAGTCACCATAAGCTGGCAAACACAATTCTGAGTCCTCATGTAATTTCTTTTTCCTGTGCTCCGGGTCTTATTCCTCTCTGAGATGCTGCTTGTGTCTCAGTCCCCTGGTCACGTGACCTCCACAGAACTTGACCTCTGTAGTAAAACAAAAGAAAACAAACACACCCAGTGCAAATGTGTCTCTAAGAGCGATTTCTTTGTAGATGGATCTTTTATACACACAACACCTCCACAGGATGGGTACTTACTAAATACTGGGCCTTAACCAGCCTCTCAGTATAACAACACGTAATATAAATGTATCACCATCCTCAATCCTTCCTCTCCCAATATTCCTCCTCCATAATTATGACAGAAAAGGCAGCCTGGACTTTGACTGGATGTGTTTAATATAAAATTCTTTAGAGGTTTTATCTCTGAAGAAGTTACTCTGTAACGAAACCCTTAAGGTGTATGGAATTCACTTTAGTACACAAGGTGTACATGTTATTTAAAATAATTTTATATTAAATGTATCCAGTCAAAGTCCAGGCTGCCTTTCCTGTCATTATTATGAATATTGAATATTGGAGAGGAAGGATAGAGGATGGTGATGCATTTATGTTATATGCTGTGGTACTGAGAGGCCGGTTAAGCCTCAGTATCCAGTAAGTACCCATCCTGAGGGGTGGTGTGTGCATAAGGGGTCCATCTACCAAGACAGACAGAAAGAGGAGTGTTTGCACTAGGTCTGTTTGTTTTCTATTGAAATATAATGAACCGTGATTTGAAATATGGTGAACTTTACTCCAGGACTGAGGATTGCAATGAAAGCTGTGGCAAAGACCACAATTATCAGGGAAGTTAATTTGTTTCTGTGAGCCATGACAGTATCTCCTGCTATTAACCCTTAATGCATATGGAGAGTAGTCGCTTTAACAAACAAAAGTGCTCCGGAACAGAAAAATGAGTCAGATTTAAATATGCAAATAAACCAATAATGAAGGAGACATTGAAACACTGTAAATGCAGCAAAGGTATGACGATGTAAGCCTAACTGAGCTATAATCACAGGGATAGAATGGCAGACAGCTTACTGCATAGTTTGTGAATATTTGGGTAAAAGTCACCCCAATGTTACCAAACAGGACCTTTATTGAACCTTTGTGCATCTTCTCTTAGGTGTTCAGACAGTTGTTCAGTTTCATTGTAAGGGAGAGGTGGGGCATGGAGAAGAGTTCCCCACAGAATGTATTCAAGCTGTCAGAAAGTGATAAAACCAGTATTCGCGGACTGTTGGAATGTTATAACTTTTGAATAAAACAAGTGCCCTTGTTTTTACTCCGCAGGGAAAGCACTGTAGCATAGAGGTTTTCAAAGAGAAAACATTTAGTGCCCCTTTTTAAAACTAATGAAACACCTTTTAGCTTGCAATATAAGGCTTCAGTGAGTTAATTCCTGCTTAAATCGTGGTACTCTATTTATGAAGGGGATTTCTCAGTCCTGGCTTTTGCGATTTTCTTTCACCACCCTGGCTCCCCCCACCCCCATTGTAATCCCATTATAGCCGATGGGCTAAAAAAATTTTTGGTGTAAATACAATGGTGGTTTTGCACCTGATAAGCTGCTTATCATGTGCAGAGTCCTACTGAAACCTATTTTTGTATAGTGTTTTCTATGCACAGAGAAAAGTTTGCTTAATTTTGTTTTTTTGTAAACCTGAGATTTTTCTATGTGAGGAGAAAGTTATTATATAACAAATTATCTTTTCTCTTCTTGATAAATAACTTACTTTGTGTCCTGAATATATTAAAGAATTTAGATTTAAAGGGAAACAGCTTAAAGGACTAGTGGTGTGTACACTGCATTGCAAAGCAATGTGATGAAAATTGATCTGGTTCTTAAAGGGTTAACATTAAGTCTGTTGAAAGAAGGATGTGAGTAGGTGGTCCTAATACAGCGCTTCAATATATTCATTCAAACATTTATTTTTCAGTTGATAGCTGCAGGTTGCCATCTGACTGTTTAAAGGGATAGTAATGTTTCACAAAAAAGCAGCTTCAATTAATCTTCATAGTATTTGGGCCTTGGAGAGTGTTATTTCAATACTGTCAGACTTGTAGTTCAAGAGTAATTGAATGATAAAGTATCCCCCTCCCACCCCTTTTATTGATTTAACACTGCTCACCTCAGAGCAGCAAGACCGTCTGGATGAATCACAGAGAAGGACAATCTTCAGTGAGCATAAGGAAAAACCTGAAAAACTTGTCAAGGGGCAGGGTTTTCCTTAAGCTCACAATAAGAAGATTGTCCTTTGCTGTGATCTGTCTGGTCCCAGAACCAGATTCCACATCTGAGATGAGGTGGCTTACACTAGGTAAAAGGGGCAGGACGGGGATACTTTATTATTCAATTACTCTTGAACTACAACTCTGACAGTATTGAAATTACACTCTCCATGGCCCAAATACTTTGAAGATTAATTGGAGCTGTTGATTTTGTGAAACTTTACTATCCCTTTAATCCTTTTACATGGCTCAGTAGAACAATATGGATATGACTTACTAGGCAAGTTATTTTAAGTCAAATTAAGGACTATTACTTCCTAATGACACAATTTCCCTTTAATGACCAAGAGGATCTTTCAAATCCTGAAATAAACCAATCCTGAAAATTGAGGAAATGTACTAATTTGTGAATTGATTTAGTTTCATACTTGTATATAATTCACTGTTAGATCCTTTGTTGGATTTCTTCTCCAGTGAAATAAATGGTGTGAGACTATCAAGGCAATAAACCAGAGAGACATGTTGGAAAATGCATGTAAGGTAAGAAACAGTGTTTATCTATTAAGTACTTTTTCTTACTTGATACATATTATCAGGCAGCATGGAAACCACTTGAGATGAAATGGAAAACTAACCAGAGGGTTGAATGCAGAAGCAGGTAGTAGAAATATGTGATTGTAACTGCAAGCACCACTAATGTAATTAATCTTTATTTATTTATTTAAAGGGGAAGTGTGTGTGTGTGTGTATAAAACTCAATTCCTTCTAGGGTCATGTTTTTTTTGGAGATCCTGGACCTCTCTTCGATGGTATTGAGAGTGAGCTTAGAGCTTTAGAATTCTAATGGTGCCTCCATTTGAGATGGGTGAATAGCCAGAGATATTTGGACCTCTGCCAGCATATTTGCCCTGGAAAACACACTCAACAAAGCCAAAAAGTAAAACTGTGGTTTGTGGTGGTGTGTGTGGGTGGCGGGGGGGCTTAGACCTAGACCTTATAGAGCCTAATTGTGCCCCAGGTCATCCTGACCATTTCCTCTCTTAAACTAGATAGAGGAGAACTGCTCATTGTGAATCTCCCCCACATCTTAACTGGTAATACAAGAGCTACCAGGTGCATGCATTAGCTAGGCAGTATACATGTGGACTGGCCAATGCTACTGCTTCAGCTAAGAGTTCACAGTGCCTCCAAGGAACTTGGCAGAAAAGACGTCAAGGGTGGATGACATTTCTAGAAGGGGTCTCCCAAGGGTTAAAGTACAATTAAGAGATGTAGAACAACTTAGTTTTACAGACCAAGGGTTAAAAGACCCTATGTACTGCCAAACAAAATAGCATTTTGGCAACCTCAGGATGAGTGCTCTGCATTGATAGCTGCCATCATTTAATCATGAGCTTGATTAGAATCATGAAATCATGAGCCTGATAGCTGCCATCATTTAATCATGAGCCAGTCTTCTTCTTCCTAAGGAGTCTTTCACATGGGCAGTCTTGATTAGTGAGTAATTACGGGACCCCGGATTGGTGTACTGATTTGTTCTTTAACCCCCAGGGGAAGATCTGACTTTAAGTTCCGGATGACTGCAGATGGGGAGGGGTGCATCTTTCATGGAGCCTAGACTTTTAATGCTATGCAGTTACACACTGCAATGGAAATAAAGTGTATACTAATGCTCTCATAGCATTGTTTGTTTTAAACCCTTTTTTCTGTTTAGCTTTTAGCACACTGATCTGTGGTATATTTCATGTCTCACTGACAATGAAGGAGTTAAGATGTTCTAAAAAATGTCAGAGACAAGGAAGAAAGATGCATCCCTGAAGGAAGGTCGCTGACTGGCCAGGATTTCAGGGAACTCCATTTTCCTTAAAGAGAAACTATTAAGCACCGAAACAAATTTTAACAGTACAGAGTAGTTACAAGTCATGTTATTACTTAACCCATTGCATGCCAGAGGAGTCTACAATGTGTTGTGCCACCCCTCTGACATTCAAAGTGTTAAAACAGACATCAAGGCAAGCAGAAAAAAGAAATTCATCTCTCTATATTATTACACTATTTTATTTGATTCTTTAAAGGGATAGTAATACTTCGTTTTAACTTTATTTTATTTTGTAGGCATTAAAAAAACATGAAGAATGATATAAGTCTTATCTCTCAGACCTTTATGGTTTATGAGATATTCACAAGCAAAGTTCCCCCTCCCGCCCTTTTACCTACTGTAAACAATCTCTTCTCAGATATGGAATGCAGTCTATAGACCAGACAGATAACAGAAGGTGACAATCTTCTTCCTATGAGAACAATGAAAGCCCTGCCCCCATTGACAAGTTTTTCAGGTTTTTCCCTTATCTTAATTGAAGATTGTCCCTCTCTGTAATCTACCTGGGCACCTCCCTTCTGCTCTGGCTGAGCAGTGTTACATCAGTAGAAGTGGCGGGAGGGGGACACTTTGTCATTGAATTACTCTGGAACTACAACTCTGACAGAATTGAAATAACACTCTCCAAAGTCCAAATACTATGATGACTAATTAGAGCTGCTTTTATTATGAAACATTACTATCCCTTTAAAAGGTTTAATGGAGTAATTCTGCAATAAACCAACTGCATTATAGGTATCAAATAAAAATTCCAATTAATGTAAAGGGGAGCTTTATAATGTGTTGGAGACCTTACTAGCACTCAGGGAGTTATATAATTCTATAAACTGCTGTCAACAATCACTGCCGCGCAAAAATGTCCAACGGGTGCAAAATTTGCACCCATTGGACATCATGTAAAAAAGCAGACTTTGCTGTCCTATTCCATGAGGTGGCTTCACCGCATGTTCAGGACCACACTCTTCATGGCACAAATCCTGCTCCATGAAAAGGAGGAGCAGAGTGAAAACCACCAGTATGTGTTGGAAAATTGGTTTCCAACACATACTTGTGGTTGAAAAAGATTAATCCTATAATTGCCAGTGGGGTATACAACGCATTATACAGCTTTGCATATCCCACTGGCACTCACAGCGTTAATGTACAAACAGTTCACACATGTCCCAGCAAATAAAAATATACCAGTAATCCTGATATCCAGCAGGGTCACAGCCATCTTCTTCTTTTCTGTCTTCTGTTTTCTTTCCTTCTCTTCCTTCTTCATTCATGTAAAAAAAAAAAAAAAAAAAAAAAGTTAGTGCTGTATTTCACTTGTAATAAAGAAAATTAAGCCCCCCAAAGATGCGACCGTTAAACCTTGGAGTGCCAGAGGGTTAAAATAGGTGGCATCTTCATTTCCACTTTGAAAATATATGATGTTTTCTTAACCCCTTAACGACCGGCCGATCGGCGCAGTCAGTTGAGGACCACGGAGCTTTTTTTTTTTTTCGCTCCATCTGCTTCCGGACTCCCCGAACGGCATGCAGCCACAGGGGGAGCCCGGAATTCCACAACGGTCATAGTACATCATGGGTCGTTTAGTCAGATCGACCCTTGACGTACTATGACCGTCAAGGGTCATTAAGGGGTTAAGTTTGCCAGTGAATAAGAAATGTGGGCAATATCTCCCCCGTTTGCCTCCACCACTGTTGTCTCCACTAGCACCGGAAGACATTTGGACTGGCACAGACATCCCCCACCCAACTCTTGGGCCGTTGCCGGAGTCAGACTGCCGGGATTTTGAACCGAGACTAGCTTTAATATGCCAGTCTTGGTTCAAAATAAATTAGTAACTTTCAATTAGCTGTGATGTGCTTACGCACCTCCAAGCCAATCAGCTTCTAACGAGGTTCGTCATTCCACCCCCCCAGAAGCTAATTGGCTGAGAGGTACATAAACACATCACAGCCATTTGGAGACTGCCAATTTAGAGATGGGTGGGGGGTTGCGGCATTCCAAATGCCTTCCACCGCCAGAGAAGACAGTGGCAGAGGAGACAAATGGGGGAGATATTGCCTACATTTCTTATTCAATGGGAAACCTAAGAAAACATGCTACATTTTAAAAGCAGACATGAAGATGCCACCTATTTAACTCTTTGAGCGCTGGAGGGTTACCACTCCGGCACTCAAAGGGATAATGGCCGCATCTTTGGGGGGGTAGTAATTTTTTTTTATTATAAGTGAAATACAACACTAACTTTTTTTTTTTTTTTTAACATGAACGAAGAAAGAAGAGAAAGAAAGAAGACTGAAAAAAGAAGAGAAGACAGAAGAAAGAAGATTAATGAAGAAGGCGGACAGTGAATGACAGGTAAATGTTACATTTCTAATTGTTTTCAGCTCATTCTCGTTGATTTACACTGTCAAACAACAGGAGTTTACTTTTTTTTCCCTGTGATGTTCCCACAATTTGTGCAACAAAAACTAACGAGCATCACGTTTTGGCCACCAACGCTCGTTGTTCCATGTACCTCACCAGCTATAGACTAGCTGAGGTACAAGCGTGGGTTTATGAGGCAGTATTGTTTTTACTATTACCTCCAGTTTTCCCGGTGTTAATAGTATCAAGCACCCAATGAGCTCAAACCCAAACAATAGCAATTAGTAATGAATGACTTGTTTGAAGGATGCCTATTTAGGTACGTCACTTATTGTTATGGTATGTTTCTCTTTAATCCCTTAACGTCCAGTGACCGTCACTGTTGTTCTTGCCTAAAGAACCAGTGACGGTCTGTCTCTGTGGACATTATATAATTAAAGGTTACCTTTAGAGTACCAATTGACTTGATTCTTAGTGGCCAGTAGGGGTTTTCTGCCCAGATAAAGATAAGTGGAGGTTCTTATTATTATGTGGTGTTCCTTTTACACCCATCTGGAATTTAAAGGATTAAAGGGGAACTATAACAAGAAGTGGCTCTTCATTTGTTTATAAAAAGGACTTGCCTAAGTAGGTCTCCGTTTGTTTAAATCTGATAATATGTATCCATTAGAAGTCATTCAGGGCTACTGAAGCCCCCTGTTTGTTGTTGTAAGAAGTAATGTGTTGCTAAACACATTACTTACCCCTCTTGCATAGCCCTCAGGCATTTAAATTTTTCCTAGGGAAAAGTGCCCCTCTAACTTAGTTTACTTGGTTGCCACACAGAGTACAGCAAAATAAATTCCACGGAAGGGACCACAGGGTACAGGAGGAGAAACGTCATGGGGTGGGTTGATGCATAAAGGAAGTGTGTGTGATGGGGAGGAGTAAAAGGAAAATGGGTTTAAAAGAGTTGGTGACAGTAAGTAGATTGTTGTCTGGAAGAAGAGAGGACAAAGTAAGCATCTCCACGCCAGACAAGTGAAAGTCAACTCCTCCTTCACAACTGAGCTCCGGATTTTTGTGCTGCTACACAGTGCTGTATGCTGCTCTGAACTCTATATGGGAAGGAAACTGGCAGCTGCATATATGGAGAGAGGGAGTAGATCTGGGGAGAGATGATCCAAGCACTGGCTAGTCCTACTTCATATATTGCCAAACAGACAACGGCACCCGCTGATCCTTTGCAGGGAAGAGGTGCCACAGCAGGAGGTGGCATCTAGGACCCATGCCTACTGAGGCTACTGTGGATGGCATGGGCTGCAGCAGAGCAGGAAATATCTTCCATGCAGTAAAAGAAGGTTGAGGCTGATCTGCTGTCTGCTCCTGGGTGCCTCTCTCTGCCCTAGCGTATGCCGTGTTGGAGCTTCTGTTCTCTGCTCTGGTGGACTCTTTGGACCACCCCACCCCACCGACCAGGGAGGGACTGGCGGTGGATCCCCGGTTAACTACCTGCTGCTCCGGGGGTGGCTTGTTTCGGTCTGCATAGCCAGACCTCGAGGATCCGTGGTTTGTGGTCATCTGCCTCTTTTTCTCCCTGATGTGTTGTTGGCTTTACATCTTCTTTTCTGTTCTCTCCCTGTTCCTCCTTTTGCTTCCCATGTCCAGCCTCAGCGATCTCCACTAGGTCATTATATCCACTCTTTCTTTTGTCGTGTGTCTCCTTCTTCTTTCCTTTCTGTGCTTCTTCTGTCCTGTTTTTGCCCGCTCTTCCTCCTGTCAGCCTGGTTCTGTCTTTTCACATCTTCTTGTTAGTGCTCCTTTTCTGCTGTCTCTGGGGGGTTTTCCCTGCAAATTTGCTTCTGTTTGCTGTACTCGGTTTTTTCCTTTCTCGGGCTTGCTCCATTAGCCGTCCGCGTGGGGCTTTTCTTCCTTTCCCTGGGCACCTTTGGTTTTCTCTTTTCACTTCTTTATTTACAATATTTTCTCTTGTTTCCCTCTCCTATGCTTTCTGTCTCTTTACTTCTTTACTTTCTTTTCTTTTCTCTTGGCTTTCTTTTCAGCTCTTCCCTGAGGTCTGGTGGCATGGTTTTGGGATGGCTCTATGGGGCATTGGCTTCCTACACTGCCGGTTTGTTCTCCCCCTCAATAGCAGTCTCACACACCAGTGACAAAAAAAAAAATAAAAAAATTGTATGTTGCTTTGTGTGCCGGTGTATGTGTGTGTGGTTTTGTGTATCATCACACCGTGTGTGTGTGCGCGCGCGCGCTCGTCTATCTGTATGTGGTATTGTTTGTGTGCGTCTGTCTGGATGTGGCTTTGTGTTTGTATGTGTGTCTGTTTGTATGGGGATTTTGTGCGTATGTGGTGGATCTGTGCTGAGGATAGGTGGATGTCTGCATATTTGAGTGATTGTGTTTATATTATAAACCTAAAAAAACAGACTAATAATGTGTAAGATTAAGAATCTCCAATTGAGACATGGAGGAGAAAGTCGACTGAGACTACAAGGATACACGGAGGAGTGATCCATCAGATACCGTCACTGGGGGTTACCCAGTGGATGCGAGTACACCTAGAGGCGGGTCAGCCTCGGTAAAAGGTGAGTGAGATACTCACTAAAGTATCGGGTGTTGAACACAGTGAAGGAGGTGAACAAGAATAGAGCCACATATGGTGGAGGAGTAGAAGAACCTAAAGGAAAAGAAATAATTATCTACACTTAGACTGTGTGCGCTTCTTTTCTCTTTTTCTTGTGTTTTTTGCATATTGGAGACTTGTACTGGAAGTCTATGAGAAGGAAGCTGCACCACTTCGTGGAAGATCTGTTTTGGGATCATACATTGTTCTCCATTAATAAGGTTGTATTGGGATTTGTGTTGGGGTAATAGCGCATAAGTCTTTTGTGTGTTTTTGACTAATAATGTGTGCCTGCCTATATGTATTAAAAAAAAAAGAAAAGAAAACAAAAACACAATTTAAATGTTAGGTGTGATGTGTGTTACAACACACAACTAAAAAATTTCAGAATGACCTGGGCTGATCCTGCAGCTTGAGAGGTCATAGTTGACCCTCCTGTTGGGGGTTGCTAAAGGTGATGAGTGTCAGGATGGGGCGTCTGAACTGCATGGATGGTCAGTCCAGGTGGGGGATCCAGGACAGCAGTTAGCGGTGCAAGGCTCAGGGATGATGAGGCAGTAGCCTTGCCGGATAGTTGCCACAGCTTTGATTGGTTCTCCCTGAGTACATACGGCGTTGTATGGGTGACGAGCTGGGCTGCTTCGGGGTCCAGGCTTGCTGGGGCTGCAGGAGTACCTGCTTCTTCCCACTGTGTGGTAGTTACTGCAGCAGGTGGTTCTTTGGCTTGCTTGTGTTCATCGCCACTGGCTGCTTGCTGGGTGTTTTTTTTCCAGTGGCGTTGCCCCCCACTCTATTTTTCTTTTCACAGGTGGCTGGTGTTTCGGTGATCTGCAGGAGGACCTTTGGTCGTGGCTCACTGGTGGCGCTTTCTGGTTTGTTCCCGTATCCTTGTCACCTAATGCCACTGGGGCACAGCAGTTTGTGGTGCAGGTGGTGCCCCCTGGGGAAGTGGTGGAGCTGTGGGTCTTACAGGCTGACATCCTTCGGGGTCCAGGAGATATTGATTGCGCGCCGGGACACAGCCTGTCATGTACCCGGGCACACCTTGGTGCTGATGAGCTGTTGTGATGCTGATGTATGATGGGATGGAGATGCTCAGGGGTCCCGCTGCACGTGTGGAGGATGTTGCAGGTGGTGCGATGGAACCTGACACTGCATGCTACCATATGGTGGTTTGGTTTTTAAAAAACATGAAGCTGGCGCATAGCTGTTCGGGCGCGCTGAGCTATTTGAGTAGCGGATTGCGATGGGGTTTTCTGTAACATGATGGAATCCATCGGGGCCAGGCTTTTGTGGAGTCTCTCCTGGGTGGTGACTTGGCCGCTCAGGGAACTGGGCATTCCTGGATGCTGTTGGTGGCACGTGTTCCCGTGTCCCACTACACGTGGGGACATATGCTGCAGGATGATTTAACAAAGGACACTGCATGCAGCCTGCATAACGGTTCTGTCTTTGTGGGCCTCTGGTTCATCTGTGCTTGTGGTAGTTCATTGATCTGTGGTGCCGGTTCTGGTCGGATAGGTGTCTGTGATGGACATCACTGTGTTAGGCATTAGTGGTGCTTGGCTATACAGGGTCTGTGTTTATATGGGGTTGCCGGTGTGGGTACTTCGGTGTATGACTCTGTGGTGGCTGTCCTTTTCCTTGGCTTCTAGGGTGTTTTGTCATTGGTGTTATGTTTGTTACTGGAGGCCTGGGTTCTCTCACCGGGGTGATGTCTTTGTGTGCATGCATATGTGTTAGGATTCTTGTCTTGGGTATGTATGGTTGTGTGAGTTGGTGTAGGTGTGGGTAGCCGGTAGGTCAGTGGCAAGGTAGCTATGTTATTTATAGTTAGGTGGGTTTATAGGTGTATGTATGTGGGTATGTTGGTAGGTATGTACGTATATATGTTTCCATATGTATTTATGTCTATAAGGGTGTTTATACATGTGTATCATGGTATATGTGTGGGTCTATGCCTGTATATATTTGTATAGGTATATGAGTTGTTACGGGCAGTAGGTGAGGATGTAGTTACTGGGTTCTCAGGGGTCAGCCGAGCCCCCTGGAGTGATGGGCCCGGTCACCATTGCGACCCCTTCGACCACAGTAAGTACGCCACTGCTGGCACTCATAGGGTTAATTTTATTTTGGTTTTAAGCACCAGTGTATGTTGGAAACCAGTTTACAAAACATGTTAGGGACTCTGTGCCTCCTTTTCATGGTGCAGGTTTTTTTGCCATAAAAAGTGCGGTTCTGAACATGTGGTGAAGCCACCGCAAGGAATAAGATACAAAACGTTGTTTTTTTTTAACGTGGTGCACCTGTTGGACATTTTTGCGTGGCAGTGGTTGTTGACAGCGCAGTTAATAGAATAGCAAACTGTGCTGTCAAAATCACCATTTCCTGTTTTAAAAAATAGTGGGAAGAATAGAATCGAGCCCTTGGAGAGATCTTAGTGCATTGGCTCCACAGAATAGCATAGGAACTGGTAATGTGATATTACTGTAGAAGTCATCTCCACTTTATCACCTCCTTATCATCATAGTGCATAACCCCTAGGTGTTCTTAGCTCAACCCATGGCCATTGGCCACACTCCTACTACTCACATAACCATATTCTGTGCTCTCCTCGGAGGGGAGTCCTGTGGTGCCGTTGTGTGTGTGTGTCTGTGTGTGTGTGGGGGGGGTGATGCGATTCACATCAAAAACAGGGGGCGGGGCTTAACAGGCTAGAAAAAAGAGAAAAGGGCTGGGGAAGGAGGAGAAGTGGGCAGGGAGTAGGAAGAAATCCTGAGAAAGAGCAGAAGTGGGCAGAGTTTCAATAGAAACTCCCCACATCCAGAGACCTGGTAATGCAGAGTGAGAACTGGAGTCTCTGGGGCTAATCCAGAGAGATCTAAGCTATGCACATAACCCCACCCCAGTTCCATCCAATGTTTCATAGCACAGAAAATACCTTTCGCCTATAACAAGTAGGAATGAAAAAAACTTTAACCCCTTGGTCATTGGTTATGTAGGTTGGTCCCAGTACACTCTGCATATGGAAGAATTACTCCAGTGTTATATATACAAATCTGCTCCCCGTAGTTCAGAATGGGTTAATTGAGCTCTGTGTCATCCCTGCTGTCTGTACAAGGGAGAAGACCTGAGCTGTTTACACTGGGAAGAGTGGATGAAAGCTGAACGCAGACCTAAAGATGGATGTATTTCTCTTCTCCTCCCTTTGCTGCTCAAACTCCTGACTGCTCTGTGCCAGACAAGATGGATTCCATCACATCTCCTAACTCTTTAACCCCTGCACATTCCTACATGCATTGAGTAGAAAGCAGTAGCAGAAGTTGTTCTTATCTTGGGATCTGTACTGAGTTCTTTAATCACAGAAGAACAATGGGAAGGGGGGGGGGGTTGTAAGCAGATTCAGCTGGAACCAATTTCTTTTTCTTACACCTGCCTAATGCTGTTTTACTAAGCTACTTGTGCCTAAAATTATCCATTTAAAGACGTAGTAACACCTCCTATTAATACTCCCCAACTTAACTTATTCTGACCAAAAATCCTAATGACTCTCATGATTTTTGCCCTTGTGCCTTTGTTTAAGTGAGAACATATTCAGTCATTCCTGGATTTAGGGCTCTATCCAAATGTTGGTGTGAAAAATGCCGGTAGGGCAAAATGGATAGCGACCGACAAAAGAAAATGTCTTGGTCGTATTCAAATGTCCTACCGGCATTAAGCACAAAAATGGTGTTGTGGCCAAGCGTCCGTATTGTGCGTTAAGTTCCCAAAACGCTGCTAAATAAGGACAGTAAAAAAGCTAACGATCAATGCCTGCCAAGCACCAATCGTTAACTAAAATGTCTTACACTTACCTATCATCCACTGTCCTTCCCCTTCTGTTTTCTCTTCTTTCTTCTATTCCTTCTTCTCTTCTTTCTTCTGTCTTCTGCCTGTAAAATAAAACAATATTATCATTACAAAGCATTAACATTTATATCGTTTAACGCAATGCGTTGCGCACCTCACTGGCACTCAAAGGGTTACAATATTATTGTGCCATGTGTATTCCTTAACGTAAATGCCTCCATCAGTTTAAAGATTGGCTGGGATGTGCGTTAGAACATCCCAGCCAATGGCTGAGAGGGAAATGGAAATGAGACTGCCCATATATAAAGGCAGGCTCACTTCCAATTCCTTCAGTGTGCTACGGGCATCGGCCCGTTCAGGACCGAGGGCACCGGTGCAGCTCATCTGTGGCCACACCAAGAGGCGGAGACATGAAAATATAATCTAAGTTCATTTACTTAGCATTTCTGCATAAAATTTCTGTCTGGTTTATATATATGTATGTATATATATATATATATATATATATATATATATAATTATTTCTATGGCATTTTTTACGTATTGTGGCAATACATGGAGGCATTTACTTTAAGGAATACGCATGGCACAATAATATTGTAACCCTTTGGTTGCCAGTGAGGTACACAACGCATTGCTTTGCAATGCATTGCTTACCCCTCTGCCACTCAAAAGGTTAAACGATATAATTGTTAATGCTAATAATTGTTTTATTTTACAGGCAGAAGACAGAAGAAAGAAGAGAAGACAGAATTGAAGAAGGAATAGAAGAAAGAAGAGAAGACTGAAGAGAAGGACATAAGAGGACCAGGAAGCTGAGGACTCCACTGGACATCAGGAGTAATGGTAGGTGTTACTTGTAATGTGATGTTTTTTTTGTTTTTTTTTAACTTAGTTGGGTTAACCCTATGAATGCCAGAGGGGTGATTATATCCCACTGGCACTCATAGGTTAATTCTACTAACGTCTGACACATTTTTCATAAGCCCATAGCAATACATCCACTGAGGACTTAGGCTTTTTTTCATTCAAGTTGCTGCATCGGCTGTTTAACCTCTTAAGGACCAGATGATGTGCTATGACCGTCACGGTCCTTATACCCTTAAAGGGATAGTAATGTTTCATAATAAAAGCAGCTCTAATTAATCATCATAGTATTTGGACTTTGGAGAGTGTTATTTCAATTCTGTCAGAGTTGTAGTTCAGGAGTAATTCAATGATAAAGTATCCCCCTCCCGCCCCTTTTACTGATGTAACACTGCTCAGCCAGAGCAGAAGGGAGGTGCCCAGGTAGACTGCAGAGAGGGACAATCTTCAATTAAGATAAGGGAAAAACCTGAAAAACTTGTCAAGGGGGGCAGGGCTTTCATTGTTCTCATAGGAAGAAGATTGTCCCTTTCTGTTATCTGTCTGGTCTATGGACTGCATTCCACATCTGAGAAGAGATGGCTTACACTAGGTAAAAGGGGCGGGAGGGGGAAACTTTGCTTGTGAATATTTCATAAACCATAAAGGTTTGAGAGATAAGACTTATATCATTCTTCGTGTTTTTTTAATGCCTACAAAATAAAATAAAGATAAAATGAAGTATTACTATCCCTTTAAGGACCGGTGGCAGTCTTAGTGCTCCATGTACTTTTTACTTACAGCGCTCTACTGGGAGTGCTGTAACTAAAAATGGGGCCTAAAACTGACCGCTCCAAGACTGGGGCCATCTCTCTTAGGCCCCAAAGCGGCGCGCCGGTACGTGTAACAGGTCATGTGTACCGGCGTGTCGGCAAGGATCAAAGCGATCCTTAAGGGAAAGTAACTTCCCTGGACCTCTGGTCATTAAGGGGTTAAAGAGCCGATAAGGGACTCAAGTAAAAAAAAAGTAGGTCTTAACTTTCCTGAGAACTTGAGTCCCTTATCGGGTTTTCATGGCTAATGCAGACATTTGAATTGATATTTATGGTGTTTTCATAATTTTCAATAGATGAAAACACCTCTGAACTTTATCACCCGACGGCTCTTATTTTGCAGGTATTTTTCACAGCACAGGCATTTGAATAGCTTATTGTGCTGGAAAAATGCTGCTGGCAGAAAAAACAGCCATCTCCAACATTTGGATCGAGCCCTTAATGTCCATGGAGGCAGACATGGCAGTTGCTAGCAGGACCACAGGACACTAACGCACCCACTGCATATGGTAATCTTAACCCTTTAAAGTAGTAGGACATATTTGCTATTACAACTGATTTCTTAAAGGGCTTTTCCTACTGAGTAAAACAGAAATACTCCCGCTTCTGGCAATTGTTTTGTTCAACGTTATAACCATTAAGAAAGTCAGGAAATCATTTCAAACTAACAGGAAGTGATGAAGCTGATGCTATCATTCTATAGAGAACTGTTGTTAGTGATTCACCTCTCCCATAGAATGTAACAGAATAACTATGTAAACACCAGGTGAACTATAGGATATCTACAAAAGGCAACTGTTAATGTTAAAAAAAGACAAAAAATTAAATTTTAATAATTCTGCAATTGCATTTTCCAGTAGTGGGAGTGCCCTTGTTTTACACAGCAGGAAAAGCCCTACAATATATTTTTATCCATAAAAAAGTCTGCTTGTCCTTTAAGGACTATTGAGTTACACACACCCCACTCATTCTAAAAGAGATAAGTAACCTCATGCGCTCTGCCTGCTTCAATTTTAAATAAAAACTGTCAGCAATTGTCATGTCTGCCTCCATGGATGCGCACCCAAGACTGACTGAAAATGTTCTCTATTTAAAAAGGTACAATTCTTTGTGACTATTAGGATTAGGCCATAGTCAGGTAAGTGGAAGACTATTATTAAGAGATTATACTTCTCCTTTAAAACTGCTTGTGCCGGGGGGTTGGGAATTGGGAAAGTCTGTAGGCATTTTGGGTTGTACCTTTCCTCTAAGCCTTGTTTAATGCTATGTACCATAAAATCTCAAATTTAATAGACACAATTTAACCCCTATTCACCTTATGTGAAATGTAGGGGGGTGTATTATACACGAGGGGAAAAAAATAAAATAAAAATTAATTTTATCTTGATGCTCTGTTTCCCTCCCTACCTGCTCACCCTCATCCGTCTCACCCCTCCAGAGTCCAGGCCCGGACTGGGACAAAAAATAGGCCCGGGCATTTAAAGCGGAGCGGCCCATTTTTATTTTTTGAGCAGCCCGTGTGGGGGGGGGAGCGTTCGCTCGTTATTTATTTTTTTTTAACCGTCCGGACCGGCCCCCGGGCCGGTGCAAGGGTTTATGTATACACGGGGCGAAGGTGCATTTTGATGCCCCTACCCCCCTCCGACCCGGACACAATCCCCTGCCCCGCCCACATATTCAGCTCCACACTGCCCACCCCATCCTCCTCCCCACCTCCACAGTGCCCACACTGTTCACCTCCACAATGCTCTCTTCATCTCCACAATGCCCCCTTCATGTCCACAATGTCCCTTCCACAATGCCCCCTTCATCTCCACAATGCCCCTTCCACAATGCCCCCTTCATGTCCACAATGCCCCTTCCACAATGCCCCCTTGTCCACAATGTCCCTTCCACAATGACCCTTCATCTCCACAATGCCCCCTTCATGTCCACAATGCCCCTTCCACAATGCCCCCTTCATGTCCACAATGTCCCCTTCATGTCCACAATGCCCCCAATGTCCCTTCCACAATGCCCCCTTCATGTCCACAATGTCCCTTCCACAGTGCCCCCTTCATGTCCACAATGCCCCTTCCACAGTGCCCCCTTCATGTCCACAATGTCCCTTCCACAATGCCCCTTCATCTCCACAATGCCCCCTTCATGTCCACAATGCCCCTTCCACAATGCCCCCTTCATGTCCACAATGTCCCCTTCATGTCCACAATGTCCCCAATGTCCCTTCCACAATGCCCCCTTCATGTCCACAATGTCCCTTCCACAATGCCCCCTTCATGTTCACAATGTCCCTTCCACAGTGCCCCCTTCATGTCCACAATGTCCCTTCCACAGTGCCCCCTTCATGTCCACAATGTCCCTTCCACAGTGCCCCCTTCATGTCCACAATGTGCCTTCCACAGTGCCCCCTTCATGTCCACAATGCCCCCTTCATGTCCACAATGTCCCTTCCACAATGCCCCCTTCATGTCCACAATGTCCCTTCCACAGTGCCCCCTTCATGTCCACAATGTGCCTACCACAGTGCCCCCTTCATGTCCACAATGCCCCCTTCCACAATGTCCCCTTCATGTCCACAATGCCCCCTTCATGACCATAATGTCCCTTCCACAATGCCCCCTTCATGTCCACAATGTCCCTTCCACAGTGCCCCCTTCATGTCCACAATGCCCTCTTCATGTCCACAATGCCCCTTCATCAAAGCCCCTTCATCTCAACATTGCCCGTTCGTCTCCACATTGCCCCTTTATTTCTGTACCTCAAGTCCCTGGTGATCTAGCGGCGTACCATAGACAGAAGATATCTGTGCCTCCTTCGGCACAGAGCTTAATCTCCCGCGTGCGGGTCGCAGTAATGCAGAGCGCTGGGAGATGATGTCATCTCCCAGCGCTCTGTATTACTACAGAGCCTGGGTTGCAGGACCGGCCCACCGGGAAAATGCCCGGTATGCCCGATGGCCAGTCCGGGCCTGCCTATTGGTAACAGTTTGATTAAAAAAAAAATCTGTTAAAAAAAAAAAAAATTATATATATATATATATATATATATATATATATATATATATATAGAGAGAGAGAGTTTTATAAATGTTATATCTAAAACATATAGCATTCAAAAGGTCAAAAGCCTCAACATAATCATTTCTCCCCTATGGTGCAGTTGTCCTGCTCCAGAATTGCTCCTCATTTTCTTCTTAAATGTGGTCTTAAGTGTAACTGTATATATGTATGTGGGCGCTACGTGGCATTGGCAGTTCAAGCAGCACATCATACTTTAAGTGACTGGCATTGCAAGAGTCACTCTAAAGATAATGTTCCTCATAGAATTTTATGTGAACTGCACTGCGCTGTTTAAAGAGAATTTTTAACAGGATTTGCATGATTATTCCTCCCCTTTAATTGATTCCACGCTTTAATGGAAGACAATATGCCCTGGCAGCATCTGTAGGAGGAGGAGGGATGCAATTCTAGCACTGAAGGGTACATATCTGCTGAATTTTGTCCCTAACTGCTAAACCAAAGATTTCCAAAACCATTAAAGTGAGTAAAGGTCAAAAAGCACAAGGTATAGGTAGTTTAAATAGATTCATCTTTGAGACTCAGCTGTGCAGTGACTAATGCATTTTAAGGATATGCTTAACCTATTCATTGCCTGTGGGGCATCCAGTGTTATCTGGAACAGTAGGTTAACCCCTTAATGACAGGGTTTTTTTTTCCATTATAGCGAATGACTTCCTGGACTTACCAGGTAAGTCGTCTGTCACTAAGAGGTTAAAGGTAAATGCTGTAGCATTATAAACAAAATAATGTAACACTAGTTACCCTCTTAAATTCATTGAACTGTGATGGATGTGTTTGAATGCAGACCTGCTAAGAAGGCAAATCTGCTTACACAGTAAGGTTATTTCTATAACGCACCATACAAAGGGAGGTTGCTCCATACCTTCTGAAACACAACAGCATAATTTATGTAATGGTGTGTTCACACTGGTGATTTAAGATGAGCTTAAAATTAATTAAAAATAAAAAACACAGGTTAAACTGCCAGTTACTTACTTGCACCGCCACCATGTTTCACAATTGATTGTCATTCTAAATGGAGTTGTGATGGAGGCATCAATGAAGGCCAACACATGTCCGTCTCAGGCACCTATCACTGTTGGAGACCCTCATGGTTGTATGCTGGTAATGGGCTTCACTACACCCAACATTACTTGATCTGACATAGAGCAGATCAAGCCTGCTGCAAATTTACTGTGGCCACTGCTCTGTATTGAACACACACAAATTACAGCATGCAGCAACAGGCTACATCATTCTTGGTGGAAAACACCAGTCTGAACAGTCTCATGCAGCTACTTTTTCTAATTTTTGGTGATTCTCACAGTGGTCAAATCAATGCAATAATGTCACCAGTCTGGACACAGCTGACACCATCTAGCAATGTTGTTTTTAAAGCTATTTGAGAAGCCTTGTTAATGAAAATAAGCAATTACACAATTGTTACACACAGGCTGATCTCCCTTCTTCCTTGTGCACTGAGCTATCAACAAGAATTATTTAAAGGTGTAGATAAGTGGTTAGTAACAGGCAATCATGAGGCCATATGTGGCCCTCAGAGCCTTATCCTATGGCCTCCAGTCTGTTTTCTGGTAAACTGTGAATAGGACATTATTTCCATATACCACAACACATACACAAATACACACATCTTAGCATGATAAAGTGGTGTTTAAGTGGAGATGACTTCTCCAGTGTTATCACATCTCCAATTCCTATGTTATTCTATAGAGCCTATGCACTAAGATCTCCAAAGCTGGGCAGCTCTTAGTGCATTAGCTCTAGAATAGGAATTAGAGAAGTAATATCAATGCAGAAGTTATCTCCACTTTATCACCTCTTTATCAAACCTTAGTGCAAACCCCCCATCATCTTTCTATTGCATCACAACATATTCCCTTTCATCCTAATAATGCTCACTTTTAACCTACTGAGTGCTAGAGAGTTCTTTAGTGTATTGAAGGCTCCACTAGCAAAAAAAAAAGGTTAATCAGCCTTGTAAATATTAACCCCTTAGTGACAGCCGTGTTGTACGCGGCTGTCACCCTAAAGCCCGTGGTACTTTTTTTTTTTTTTAATGATTCCGGCATCTCCGAACGGCGTGCAGCCGCACGGAGACCTGGACTTCTGTGACTTATCAGGTACATCCTCTGTCACTAAGTGACAGTTTTTGCAGGACGTACCTGGTAAGTCAATTGTCGTTAATGGGTTAAAGGGAAAGTAATGTTTCACATAAAAAGCAGCTCTGAGTCTGGGTCGTGGAGAGTGTTATCTCAATACTGTCCGAGATGTAGTTCAAGAGTAATTGAATGATAAAGTTTCCCCTCCGGCCCCCTTTTACTGACGTAACACTGCTCACCTCAGAGCAGAAAGACTGTCAGGATGGATCACAGAGAGGTACAATCTTCAGTGATCATAAAGGAAAAAATACAGAAAAACCTGTCATGGTGGGCAGGGTTTTCCTTATGCTCACAGTAAGAAAATTGTCCCTTGCTGCAACCTGTCTGGTCAAGAGATCAGATTCCACATCTGAGGGAAGGTGGCTTATACTAGGTGAAAGGGGAGGGAGGGAGGGGGATACTTTACCATTCAATTACTCTTGAACAACAACTCTGACAGTATTGAAATAACACTCTCCATGGCCCAAATACTATGATGATTAATTGGAGTTGCTGTTTTTGTGAAACATTACTATCCCTTTAAACCAGTAAATTGGTTACCCATCCCTGGTCTACTAACATGCACATTTTTTCTTAATTTTTTTCAAGCAACACATAATGTAGGTGTTGAGGCTCTGATATCCCTGCCTTGTAAATTCCAAGAAGTTGGATTCCTACTAGTTAATCCCAACCTGCGTAAACAACAGAAGCAGCTTGGCAATGAGTGATGAGAAGAACTGTTTAATAACCATCTGTAAAAGAAATGTGTGTCGGGAAATCCATCCTACAGTGAAAGCATTGCAGGTCTAGAGATACTGATTTCTAAGGAACTCTGAGAGGAATTGGAGGCTTCATTATGAAAAACAAATGACTTTATCAAGACCAATCTGAGCTGTGAGAGAATAGAGACATTACAAACCAGACACACATGCAGGGTTGTAATCAGGAAGCCAAAGATCTTCAGTTCTGGAGCAAAGAGGCTGCACCAAAGAAGGGAAATAATAATCCCCATATATTTAAATGTGATGCACTGGAGTTCCTCTAGCATTCAAAGGGTTAAAAACCCCACTGCAGTCTATGTGTAGTTATATTTTCCCACAAAAGTGCTTGGTTTGCTCCAGAATAGTTCAGCACCGTATGGGATTAATAAAAAATCACCAGATTTTTATTGATTTAAATAGGGCTGTTATCGTTCTAGCATTGAAGGGGTTACAATTCCCATTAACCCTTTGCATGGCAGAGGGGTATCATTGGATACCCCTCTGGCACTCGAAGGGTTAACCCTCTGAGTGCCAGAGGGGTGAGCAAAACCACTGCTTTCCTTTGTGGCAGTCAAAGAGTTAAATCAATTGAAGTGTTTCTTTCTTCCATGACGATCAGTGCATTTGCTACAGAACAGGGCCGGCGCCACCTATAGGCGAGGTAGGCGCCGGCCCAAAGCGCACATTCTCTGAGGGCGCATCGGCCTCCGCTGCCGCTCACCACTTACTGCGGAAGCAAAAAAAAACAAAAACGCACATTTCGGTGCCCTCCCTCAGCTGGCTATTTTTTTTTAATGTAGCACAGCGATACCTGTTTCTTTCTCCCCCTCCGCTCCTTCAATCCTGGACCAGGATTGAAGAAGAGGAGGGGGAGAGAGAAACGGGCATTGCTGTGCTACATTAACCCTTTCAGTGCCAGAGGGGTACGCAACGCATAGCTTTTCAATGTGTTGTATACCCCTCTGGCACTGAAAAGGTTAAAAAAATAGCCAGCCAAGGGAGAGCACCGAAACATACTCACTGGGGGAGAGAGAGACGTGCACCGGAAAGAGTAAGTGGAACAGGGGTCAAGAGGGGATAAACAGTCAGATGGGGAGAGAGAGAGAGTCAAAGGGGGGATCAGCAGTCAAGAGGGGGACAGGAGTCAGACGGGGGAGAGAGAGAGTCAAAGGGGGATCAGCAGTCAAGAGGGGGATCAAGAGTCAGACAGGGAGAGAGAGTCAAAGAGGGGTCAACAGTCAAGAGGGGGAGAGAGTCAAAGGGGGGAGAGTCAAAGAAGGGTCAACAGTAAAGATGAGCGAGCACCCCGATGCTCGGGTGCTCGGGTGCTCTGACCGAGCACCCCCTGATGCTCGAGTGCTCGGCCGAGCACCCGAGCCCCATTCAAATGAATGGGAGCACTCGAGCATTAAACCAGGCACCCCCTGCTCTGATGAGCGGAGGGTGCCTGGTCAATGTCCCCCTTCATCTCCGCTATGCCCCTCTTCCACAATGTCCCCCTTCATCTCCTATGCCATAGCGGAGATGAAGGGGGACATTGTGGAAGAGGGGCATAGCGGAGATGAAGGGGGACATTGTGGAAGAGGGGCATAGACTCTATGCCCCTCTTCCACAATGTCCCCCTTCATCTCCGCTATGCCCCTCTTCCACAATGTCCCCCTTCATCTCCTCTATGGCATAGGAGATGAAGGGGGACATTGTGGAAGAGGGGCATAGCGGAGATGAAGGGGCACATTGTGGAAGACGGGCATAGCGGAGATGAAGGGGGACATTGTGGAAGAGGGGCATAGAGTCTATGCCCCTCTTCCATAATGTCCCCCTTCATCTCCGCAATGCCCCCTTCATCTCCGCAATGCCCCCGTACCTCCATTCCCTGGTGGTCCAGCGGAGCGTCTTCGGATCTGTGCCTCTTCCGGCACAGATCCTCTTCACCCGAGCATGTCGGGCGAGCACATGGCGGTACTCGTACGAGTACCGCCATGTGCAGAGCAGAGCGATGCTCGAGCCGATCCGAGCATCGGCCGAGCACGCTCGCTCAACACTAGTCAACAGTCAAGAGGGGGAGAGAGTCAAAGGGGGGAGAGTCACATATAGAGAACATACTCTGTCACACTGATACACATATAGAGAAGCACACACACATACTTACACATTGATATCCTTACAGAGACTCACAAACACTGACACACTTATATACATATAGGGAACACACACTGACACACTTATATCCATACAGGGAACACATACACATATAGAGAACACACATACAAACTGACACTTATAGGGAACACACTGACACTTAAACACATACAGAGGTGGGGCATAAATGGGTAGGGCACAAGGAGCAGCAAAATTAGGTTTTGCCTAGGGTGGCAAAAATCCTTGCACCAGCCCTGCTATAGAATGAATGGCCTCTTCCTTGAGAATGGACGCCCCATGGGGGTGTGGAGCAGCACAGTATACACATTTAACAATTTTAGCAATTTAAAGGGCTAGGATAGCAGGGTGTATCATAAGGAGGGACATGGACTCACTCATTTAACTGGAGAGTGCCTGGCTAATTTTCAAGTCGGTAGTTATGCAATTTGATTGGTTGTAAGATGTTACATGGCTAATTGCAGGTAAAGTGGTACAAATTTTGATTATAAATAAATTGTTTTGTGCTGATATCACTACATTTTAAGAGGCTGCCCGCACTGGCCTGAGTCTGCATCCCTTCCTCTTTCATATTGGGTAATTCATTAATTGTTACACACAGGGAAGTTTTGGCCCCATTATGGGTTTAACTATTTTTGCATTTTGTGCTAGCTCCATGCTTGAAGGCGAAGCTAAGGCAATACTGTTAAAAATATAGAGACAATTTTGTTGATGGGGTCTCTTCGGGTGTGTAGCAAAGGGACTTGACTATCTATTAATGTGTATTGTTATAGCTGTGTAACCCCTCTGGGATCACGGTGATTTCTGCTGCCACTGACTATCCTGCAGTTCCTGTGGAGTGGCCAGCAGATGGCGAGATCCTATGCACATGGATGGATATTCAGGACTCCATTTTAGATTGGAGTTGGTTTTAGAGCTGGGTTGAAGTGAGTGAAGGAGCCTCTTCTAAGCAGGGAATGCTGACCTGGCTGATCCAGTGCTGGAGGATCCTGGAAGAAGCATTCCAGCAGACAGCTGTAACCAGACTAAGGCATATAACTGATCCTGGCAAGGAATGCTGTGAAGAGTGCAGGAATTCCAGCAGCAGTTAAAGGAGCAGGCGCTCCCCTTACTGAACTGACCAATTTGCAAACTGTGAAGTGGTAAGCTTGAAACCTCTCCCCCTGTTTTACCACAGGGCACCCTGAATCTGGTTACACGATTAAAGAGACCTTGCTCTATAGATTCTCTGACCATTGGAAGATTACAGCATAACACAAACCATAATGTGGATTACAATTACTCTGGACCCCAACTATGTGCACAAACTAATGGTACCCAACTGCCAATAGGGTGAAGCCTAGGGTAGGCTGTAGTATTTGTTGTGGGTGGGTGAATGCCATATTGACCATTGCATTCTTGAACTGTTTTACTGTATTATATTCATGTATCTGTTATATTCCTGGATATCTGTTATATTCCTGCATAGGGTTTTCTTTCTGTGCAATACAAAGTTCTATTTAAGATAGTTCTGTTTCAGTTTTATTGCTTACTTAAATATGTTCCCAACTGGGCCCCACATCCATACCCTGGATGCCCAGCTGGGTGGAGGCACTACCGCAGTCTTGTACCCCAACTCCCAGGTAACGAAGGCTCAGGATAGGCCTGTAGAGCACAAAGAGGTTTCTGGGGTAAAGGACCACAGGGGAGTCTGTGGGCCTATGCAAAACCCCGTTACAGCTGTTTTAATTAATTATAATGTTGAATAATTATTAAACATTTACTGCAATAATGTCAGTTTAAATTTTCTAATAAAGTGGAGCCTTATCATAACTCTCCTGTACTTGTCTGGTTTTTGAAGGTATAGTTTTGTTATTGTTTTCTTTGATGTGTTTGCCCCTACACACCTCATTGCTCATCTTTTCTTTTGTAGATAAGGCCTAAGGTCAATAAAGCTGCATAAAATGATACTAACCAAAGCTGACATTAGCCTGCTCCACTCCTCCTTGGTGTTAAACAGCTCCTACCTGCCACACTTTCATTCCTTGTTCCAGCATACTTACCTTACAGTTCCAGGGATCTGTGTTTTTCAGGTTTTGGGGCCTGGCTCCTAGCTATACTCACCCTGGTGCTCCACCCTACTCTTTGATTGGAGCAGTTCAACTTTTAAGGAATTCTAGATGAGCAGCTAGTGTCCGATTATCAAGCTTGTTTGCCTTCAGTAGCTTCTTCTCAGTGATTTTGGCTTGTGATTTTGACTACTTCCGGTTCTGATTGCCTCGGCTTGTTTTTGGGCTTCGATTTTGGCTTTTTTCTCTGACACTCCAGTTGCTCCCTGTGAGGTTGGCTATTTTGATTGACCTCAGTTTCCTAATTCCATTTGCCCCATGCACTCCTGGTGACTTGGCATGTCTGATTCTGCCTCCCTCTCCTCTGTGAAGCACTGGATCGTGGTACTTCCCCTTTGTACACCCTTTCGATGGCTGGTAGTTTTGATTCCCAGGTTGGGCAGCTTATTATTATTATTATTATTCTTTTTTATTATTGTTTATTTATATAGCACCAAGTTATTCCGCAGCCTTGTACGTACAAGCATCTTGTTCCTCTTATCTCTAGGTGAGGTATCGGCTTGACACTTGTCATTTTTGGTGGTAGTGCTCTCAGCTTGTCTGGTAGTTTCGACAGCAGGCATGGTTTACTGCTTCTCTGGAGTCGTGCGTTTGCCTCCCATCATGTAGAGTTAAGGGAACTTGCTATCTGGCATCTGCAGCTTGTTGGTAGAGTGCTAACTTACCAGACATATGGCTTCTGTTGCATTGTGGGGCTCACCAGGTACAGCAGACGTTCCAGCTAGCCTACCAGTTTGTAACTCCAGCTGGTGGTCTTTTGCGGTCTTAACCCACTCTGTAGCCTTGAGTTGGCCTTCTCTGCTGCATACTGAGAGCAGTTCCTGTTTTCGCTCTCACCTTGCTCAAGACTTTCTTCTAGTCCTAGCCTGCCATTTCATCTCAGGTCACTTCCACCCCAACTGCCTTCCAAAAGCGGGCTTAGCCGGCTACTCTTGCCTGCTGCTGGGGATATATTTGCTGAACAGTCTTAGCCTGCTGCTGGGGATATATTTGCTGAGAAGTCTTAGTGTATTACTCTTGCCTGCTGGGGGGAATATTTGCGAAACAGTCTTAGCCTGCTACTGTTGCCTTGAGGCTCAGCTCCCTGTGAAGCCTAGCTTTGATTATAGGCCACATTTGGTTCCCCATTTCTGTTTCTAATCTGTGAGTAGATCCTGTTCGTTACACAGTGTTGTCTGGTATCTCCCTAGTTTTCCATCTCAGTTTCCCTTGCTGCAGCCGAAGCTGGATCAGAGGTGCTGGCCGCAAAACCAGATGTCCGATCCCGGTTGAACCGGAAATCATGACTGGTATAGGAATAATGAGTACTGGTAAAGATGTCATATCCTGCTCTTTCTCTGCTACTTCTAGCTTTGGCCTCATAGTGCTTAGTGGTCTCAACCCACTCCTGGGAAGTGTCCAGATCTCTACTTGTTGTCTGTCTGCTGCTTACCATTCATTCTGTACCAGGGGTCCTTCCTCTAGAGTGAGTCATCTTCTTTCCCAGTACTCATTATTCCTATCCCAGTCATGGTTCCGGCGCAACCGGATTGGACATCTGGCTCCATGGCCAGCACCTCTAATCCAGCTTCGGCTGGAGCAAGGGAATAGTGAGTCTGACCTCACCCTTAAGCTACTCTCTCAAACGTTGAACCCTAGCGTGTCCCGAGTAGAATCATTTGGATATCCTTGACACTGCCAGACTACAACTCCCATCATTCCCCACAGCCAACTGCTGTCAGGGAATGAAGAAAGTTGTAGTCTGATAGAAGCTGTATGAGAAACTTTTCATTTCTTATGTTATTCTATGAAAGTGGTTCCCAACCCTCTCATTAATGGTGCCTAACAGGCCAAGTCTTTAGGATTTCTATGCTTGTGCACAGGTGATAGTTAATCAGAGCTCAGTCATTTAATTAACTCACTTTTGCACAAGCAGGGAAAGACATAGCTTGTTAGGGGCCCTTGAGGAGAGGGTTGTGAACCACTGTTCTATGGAGTCTATGCACTAAGATCTCTTCAGCTTCAACAAGTGGCTCCATATTATAATATTGGAGACTTTATCACAGCATTATCTCATTTTTTGTGCGTCTTCCCCCCATGAATCCGGCTCCTCCACTGTAAGTTAATGTCACAGTACCTTGTAGCGCCGCCGCTTCTGACGATGCTCACAATGATGCTCCAGCGTCATTTCCACGAGCGGTTGGGCACATCAATGCTAGATGCGTCATCTGCAGGCGCGAGGCTTCAGCATGCTGCAGGCCTCTGTTTTATGTGTTTGAGGCCTGTAATCTCCTCCTGCCTACTTCCTCCCTCTGAGCTGCTCCTCCTACCTACTTCCTGAGGAGGGGTTTAAAGGGCAGACTGAGTCCTGACTCAGTTACCCTTACTTTGTTGTTCTGAGCAGTTCATTTATTTGGTATTCCTGATTCCTGTGTATGACCCGGCTTGCCTGTCCATCCATTCTGGTGTTCACCCATGGTTCTGTCTGACCATTCTCCTTGTGCATTCCGAATTGGCTTAGACATCCTTTCTGGTGCAAACCTGTGGCCCTGGTTGACTACATGCTCCATATATGATCTGGCTTGTCTGACTACCCACTCTGGTGTTGACCTGGGGCTCTGTCCACTGTGCATCCAGCATGCCAACATTTCAGTGGATATCCTATCTGGTGCAAACCCTCTGTGTGTTATTTGTTATTTGAATTACTGTGTATATATTTCTAATAAAGGTGATCTTAACTATAGCGTCTGACTCCTTGTCTTGCTTGCCTACCGTAACAGTACGTAAGGGTCATAACTACAGACGGAGATAGTGATCCTCCTTTACAGAAAATTTTTGACAGAATGCAGGATCAGAATCAACGTATTGATCATTGGCATGTGCCTTGCAAACATTGCTTGGCATAACTGCTCAAATGGAATGCTATAACCCGCAATTGGTGGCCATTGTTACCTTGGCACTAACAGCGACAACTGTCTCTGATGCAAGATTGGTCAGAGGGTTAACTGGTTCCGCTCCACTCCCACAACGCTATAGTGGGGAACCTGAGCTTTGTCGTGGATTCCTAACCCAGTTGGGCATTTATCTTGAGGTGAGAAGCCTTCCCTACTGAGTGCAGGGTTGGGCTGATGATTTCTCTCCTTTCTGGCAAATCATTGACTTGGGCGAATCCATTATGGGAGACGGAGAAACCCATAATATACGATTTCAGTGAATTTGTGGGACCTTGGCTTCAAAACAACTGATGAGTATCCGCCAGGGTAACCGCACGGTGACAGAATACGCTATTGAGTTCCAAACCCTTGCAGCCGGAGTATGGTGGAACAATGAGGCTCTGATAGCTGTGTTTTCCCAAGGGCTTTGCGATTATATGAAGGATGAGATTGCCGCTCGTGACCTACCGAAAGGTCTGGATGAGGTGATATCCTTTATCATCCTCATAGATACACAGGTCTGGGAGAGACCTTTGTTTAAGTAGCACTTGCAGAGGCATCCTATCAGTATGTCTGATAACGTAACTTGCCCACCCTGTCTTCCCTCACCTACCAAGCCTCCTGGTTCTGACTCTTTGTGTAGTGAACCAATGCAGGTGGGGGTTACCTGGCTCTCGGCTGCGAAGAGGGCCTTTAGGAGGAGGGAGGGACTATGTCTTTACTGCGGGAAGCATGCTCACCTATTAAAGTCATGTCCGGTACATCCGGGGAAACATTTGCACCTAAGATTCTGTCAGGGTCAGATCTTAGGTAGCATATCTCAATCCCCTGAAACCTCTCAGGCTAAACCCTTGCTCGACATAGTCCTATCCTGGGCTGAGGAGTCTACTTCTGTGTCTGCCCTGATAGACTCTGGCGCGGCAGGTTATTTTGTGGATGCCGCGTTCGCTGATCGTTATGGCATTCCTTTACAGCCACGTGACTCCCCTTTGGCTGTTGAAGCGATTGATGGCAGACCCCTGCTGCCATCACATATTACTCACGAGACTGTCCCACTTACCATAAGTGTGGGAGCCCTGCATAAAGAAACCCTGAACTTTCAGGTGATTTAACTCTCCGCACTATGCAATCGTTCTAGGGTTCTTATGGTTGCAAAAACATAACCCTAAAATTGACTGGAGTACTTGTGAAATTCTGTCTTGGGGGACTCACTGTGATGAGTTGTGTCTTTCGCTTCCTATCAGACTGGCCTGTGCTGAGTCTCATGGCCTACCGGAGGCCTATTCTCAGTTTTCTGATATATTTAACAAAGTCCAGGCCGGAGCATTACCTCCCCATAGACCATACGATTGTACGATTGAACTACTACCCGGTACTACCCCTCTGAGGAGTCGTACATACCCTGTGTCTGTGGAGGAGAGCAAGGTCATGGAGGAGTATGTTGCCGATGCCCTGGAGAGAGGCATCATTCGGAAATCCTCATCCCCTGCTGGTGCGGGATTTTTGTTTGTCAAAAAAGACTGAGCATTTCGCCCATGTATCGATTTTTGGGACTTAAACAATTTGATGGTAAAAAAATGCTTACCCTATACCATTGATTACTGAACTGTTTGACCGCCTCAATGGTTCTACAGTATTTACTAAGTTGGATGTAAGGGTGGCTTACAATTTGGTCAGGATAAAAGGCCATGAATGGAAGACTGCTTTTAACACCCGGAGCGGGCATTATGAATACCTGGTCATGCCCTTTGGCCTGTGCAATGCTCCCGCTGTCTTCCAAGAATTCATACATGATATTCTGAGAGAACTTTTGCAAAGCTGTGTTGTATTATATCTGGACGACAACCTTATTCATTCTCCTACAGTGGAGACTCACTACTCCGATGCATCCAAGGTCCTTACGCTTATGAGAAAAAACAACTTGTTCTGCAAGCTGGAAAAATGTGAGTTTCGTAAAACCCAAGTTACCTTTTTAGGGTTTGTTATATCCACATCCAGGATCGCCATGGACCCCAAAAAACTATCCGCAGTGGTTCAGTGGCCTTGTCCGGAGGGAAGGCGATTCAAAGATTTTTAGGCTTCGCTAACTATTTATCACGGTGCCTGTGATTGCTGACTTTTGCTATCAGTCAGGTGTGTGTACTCTCCATTGGCCGTCTGTCTATTACCCGCCCAGTATTGCCTATTTAGACTGGGCTGAGACACCCTTTGGTTGCCCTTTCGTTGTGTCTCTATGTCAGTAGTCACTTGCCTTGTACCTGTATCTTTGGGCCTGTTTCACTCCGTTACCTGTGTCAGCGATTCTCCAGACGTCAGTGTCACTCCAGCCTGGCTCCTGCCTCCGTTCCTGATCCGGTTGGGCTGCCGTTCCTGCTTCCGTTCCTGATCCAGGGCTGCTGTTGTTCCTGCTCCGTTCCTGACTTGAGTTGGCCTTCCTGCAGTTCCAATAGTTGTCCTGGCCGGTCTATCGTTCCTGTAGCTAGATCCCGATTGTCATCCGTCTATCAACTTGGCTCGTCTGGGCGACATTCTTATCACTGGTTTACTCCACATTCACCGGTTGCTGTTGCCTCCATTATAGAACCGGTTGTGCGATACTGTTGTCCAGTACGCGGTACAGGTTTATTCCACATTCACCGGTTGCTGTTGCCTCCATTATAGAACAGGTTGGGCGATACTGTTGTCCAGTATGCGGTACTGGTTTACTCCACATTCACCGGTTGCTGTTGCCTCCATTATAGAACCGGTTGGGCGACACTGTTGTCCAGTACGCGGTACTGGTTTACTCCACATTCACCGGTTGCTGTTGCCTCCATTATAGAACCGGTTGTGCGACAATATTGTCCAGTACACGGTACTGGTTTACTCCACATTCACCGGGTGCTAGTTGCTTCCATTATTGCCCCGGTTGGGCTTCCCTGGTGGTCCCATACGTGATACTGGTTTGCTCCACTGTTCCATCCTATGCTGCTGCTTCCATCTATACAGCATTAGTGGAGCTGTTCTACTGTCTTCCCAGCTGCCTTGCCCGGTATATTGGCAAGGACGGTAGAGCCACATTCAGATTGTCATGTCGCCCTCCAGGCTGCCTTGCACGGTATATTGGCAAGGCCGGTAGAGCCTTATTCCTGCTATTGTGTCATCTTACTGGCTGCCTTGCCCAGTATATTGGCAAGGCCGGTAGAGCCTTATTCCTGCTATTGTGTCATCTTCCTGGCTGCCTTGCCCGGTATATTGGCAGGGCCGGTAGAGCCTTAGTCATATTGTTATTTCATACCATTGGCTGCCTTGCCCGGTACATTGGCAAGGCCGGTAGAGCCTACTATGCTGTATCTTGTAAAAACTACTGTTTGATCCCAATTTGTGCATGTGATATATATGTATGTCAGGACCCGTGAGTGTTCCCACTAAACTTTCAATAAAGTTTGATTTTTATCTTACTCTGTGTCTGAGAGTCAAAACAAACCGTGACAGTACGAAAGGGCCATGACCTCAGACAGTAAGAGTGAAGGTAACGCACAGAACATCCATTGGAGGATGGATGTACATGAGCAGCGTTTGGATCAGTTGGCATTGGCCATCCAAACTATTCTTGAGCGTATGGTACTTACTGATAAGTCTGTTTCAAGTCCGGTGGTCTCCCCAGTTTCGACACCGGAGAATGATACTATTACCTCTGTGGCTGCAGTGAAAGGGCTAACCTCTTCCTCACCATTGCCACTCAGATATGATGGCGAACTCAGTCTGTGCAGAGGGTTTATCAATCAACTTTAGATATTTCTAGAGTTGACCTCTCACGCTTTTCCCAATGATCGCAGTAAAGTTGGGTTTATGATATCCTTATTGACCGGACGACCACTGGCATGGGCCAATCCCTTAAGGGAGAATGCAAAACCTTGCACAAAAAATTTCAGGGAATTTGTGCAAACATTTTGGAGAGTATTCGAGATCCCTGGTAGAACCACCTCTGCTGCTAAACGTCTAATGGAGATTCAACAGGGCAAGCAGACTGTGGGCGAGTATGCCATAGAATTCCGTACACTAGCAGCACAGGTAGGTTGGAACAATGAGGCGTTGCTGGCTGCCTTTGCTCAAGGTCTGGGCGATTATATCAAAGATGAAACTGCAGCTAGAGAGCTGCCTAATGATCTGGACGAATATATTGATTACGCAATTCTAATAGACACTTGGATACGTGACAGGCTTATGGCTAAGGACCGTAGGGTACGGTCAAAAAGTGGGCCTAGCAGTTCATTTTGCCCACCCATCCCTCCCTCGTTGCCTAAATCCAATGACTATGCACGGGAACCTGGTGAACCTATGCAATTAAGTTGTACCAGGTTAACCAAAGAGGAATGAGCACATCGCAGGAGGCAGGGGTTATGTCTATATTGTGGTAAATCTGGGCACTTGCTAAGAACTTATCCCGTATGTCCGGGAAACGAACGCACCTAGGGTACCTTGGGGGACATGCCCTAGGTGGTGGTCATCCGTCCCCAGGTTTGAGCATACAGAAACCCACCATCCAGGTGGTACTCTCGTGGGCAGATCGCTCTGTGGAGGTTCTGGCCCTGATTGACTCTGGTGCTGCCGGATATTTCATGGATAATGCCTTTGCTGAATGGCACAAGATTCCGCTGGTTAAAAGAGAATCCCCTCTGGCTATTGAGGCTATTGATGGCAGACCACTGCAACCTGCCCAGGTTACGTTTGAAACAATGCCACTTCCTATGACTATTGGGGCACTTCATAAAGAGGAACAGCAGTTTCAGATAATCAATTCTCCTCACCATGCAGTCATTATGGGTTTCCCTTGGTTGCAATTGCATAATCCCCAGTTTGAATGGCAAAAGTGTGAGATTTCTGCCTGGTCCCAATATTGTATGGAGCATTGTGTGTCTCACACGGTAAAGATTCTGCGCGCATCCCCTTCATTGCCAGACGAGTAACAACAATTCAGTGATGTTTTCAGTAAGGGGGAGGCTGGCACCCTGCCTCAGCACAGGTCCTATGATTGTGCAATTGAACTACCCACGGGGATGGTGCCCCCTAGGGGCCGTATTTATCCATTGTCTTGTGAGGAGAACCAAGCTATGGAGGAATATATTTCAGATGCCCTCAAAAGAGGGATAATCAGGAAATCCACCTCGCCAGCCGGGGCTGGGTTTTTTTTTGTGAAGAAAAAGAATGGCGAGTTAAGATCATGCATTGATTATCGTGGCCTAAACAAGTTGATGCCTAAGAATGCGTATCCGATACCACTCATCACCGAACTATTTGACAGGTTAAAAGGTTCCTCAATTTTCACAAAATTGGACCTACGTGCAGCGTATAACTTGATTCGGATCAGAGCTGGTGATGAATGGCAGATGGCTTTTAACACAAGATCCGGGCACTATGAATATCTAGTGATGCCGTTTGGTCTCTGTAATGCACCCGCAGTGTTCCAAAAACTAATTAATGATATCCTCGGGGATATGCTGCAGTCCTGTGTGGTGGTTTACCTGGACAATATACTTATTCACTCAGATGACTTGTCACAACACATCAAGGTGTCAGAAGTGTTGCTCCGCCTATGTAAGAACAAATTGTATTGCAAATTGGAAAAATGCGAGTTTCATAGATCCAGTGTGCCCTTTTTGGGGTTTGTACTTGCCAAAGAGGGTATTGCCATGGATCAGGAGAAACTTGCGGCAGTCTTGCAATGGCCTCGGCCTAAAGGCTTAAAAGCGATTCAGCGATTTCTGGGCTTCGCTAATTATTACAGGAAGTTTATTAAGAACTTTTCCACGATTGTTAAACCATTGTCTGACCTTACTCATAAGGGCACTAATCCTTCCCAATGGTCTGAGGCAGCTGAATGTGCTTTTGAAACATTGAAATCTGCCTTTGCAGCTGTTCCGGTGTTATCCCATCCCAACCCAGCTCTCTCGTTTACATTGGAGGTTGATGCCTCAGAGATTGGGGTTTTTAGCAGTACTGTCTCAAAGACCAGAAAAAGGGAGTACCCTCAGACCTTGTGGGTTTTTCTCAAAGAAACTGTCTGTTGCCCAGAGCCACTATGAGATAGGTGATAGAGAACTACTGGCTATCATTCTCGCTCTTATGGAGTGGCGTCATTTATTGGAAGGCACCAGAAATCCTGTATTGATTCCCACAGACCATAAAAAATCTGACTTATCTATCAGAAGCTAAAAGATTGTCTTCTCGCCAGGCCAGATGGGCGCTGTTCCTGTCCCAATTTAATTTTATTGTATCCTACTTGCCGGGTTCCAAGAACGTTAAGGCTGATGTCCTGTCTAGACAATTTGAGCCTGAGACCGACATGGGCGAGGTCCCAGCACCTATTATACATCCTGATCGTATATTGTCCATGTTAAGCACCAGTATCACTTCGCCACTGGGGGAAGATATTCTGGCCACCCAGGTACTGCTCCCCCAGAAACCCCAGTGGGCAAGTGTTTTGTTGATGAGCCATTCCGCACTAGACTACTTGAAACCTACCACTCCTCTAAAGCTGCTGGGCATATTGGTAGGGATCAATTAATATGGTCACTCTCACAAGTTTTCTGGTGGCCCTCTTTAAGGGCAGATTGTGCTGCATTTACCAATGCCTGTGCCACCTGTGCTTGTGCCAAGACCCCTAGACACCTCCCTGTGGGCCTACTTCAACCAGTGCCCAATGGCAAATGTCCCTGGTCTCACGTTTCTATTGATTTTATGGGAGAATTGCCAGTGTCTAGGGGATATTCCTTCATACTTATGGTGGTGGACAGGTTTTTTAAAATGGCTCATTTCGTACCTCTCCTTGGCCCTCCCTCTGCCAAAGAATTAGCGGTGGTTTTCGCTAAGGAAGTATTCCGGTTGCATGGGGTACCTAGAGTTCTGGTGTCCGACCGGGGGAGCCAGTTCGTGTCTAGATTTTGGAGAGCCTTTTGTGAACAGATGGGCATCCAGTTGTCCTTTTCTTCCGCATACCACCCCCAGACCAATGGGGCTGCTGAGCGTGCCAATCAGGGACTGGAGCAGTTCCTGCGCTGTTTTGTTTCTGACCATCATGATAACTGGACTGACCTGTTGCCGTGGGCAGTGTTTGCCAGGAACTGTGCGGTTAACTCTTCATCCGGGAGCTCCCCATTTCTTATCAACTACGGGTTCCAGCCGTGCTTGCTCCCGGAGTCATTTCAGTCTCAACAAATTCCAGCTCTGGATGAGCATATTGAGCAGCTCCGCTCCACATGGGCACAGGTTCAAAGGGCACTCAGTCAGTCTTTTCAGCGTCATCAGCACCATTCTAATCGTAGACGGCTGCCAGCAGTCTCTTTCCAGGTTGGGGACAGGGTATGGCTATCCTCCAGAAACCTCAAATTACAAGTCCCGTCTAATAAATTGGCTCCCCGGTTTATTGGTCCGTACAGGGTGATCCGTAAAATTAACCCTGTTTCGTATGCCTTGGATATCCCTGCGTCCATGCACATTCACAATGTGTTCCATGTATCTCTCCTCAAACCTCTTGTATGCAACCGTTATACTACTAACCCTGTGGTGCCAGGGCCTATAGAGGTAGAGGACGAAGTTCAGAGTATTATTGATTCTCGCAGATTTAGAGGAAAATTGCAGTATTTGGTACATTGGAAGGGGTTTGGTCCTGAGGATCGATCCTGGGTGGATAGTAAGGACCTTGATGCTCCCAAATGACTGCAAATTTTTCATTCCAAGTACCCCCAGAAACCAGGTCCCTCTTCCTGAAGGGGGTGGTCTTTGAGAGGGGGGTACTATCACGGTGCCTGTGATTGCTGACTTTTGCTGTCAGTCAGGTGTCTGTACTCTCCATTGGCTGCCTATTACCTGCCCAGTATTGCCTATTTAGATTGGGCTGAGGCACCCTTTGGTTGCCCTTTCGTGGTGTCTCTGTCAGTAGTCACCTGCCTTGTACCTGTATCTTTGGGCCTGTTTCACTTCGTTACCTGTGTCAGCGATTCTCCAGACGTCAGTGTCACTCCAGCCTGGCTCCTGCCTCCGTTCCTGATCCGGTTGGGCTGCCGTTCCTGCTTCCGTTCCTGATCCAGGGCTGCTGTTGTTCCTGCTCCGTTCCTGACTTGAGTTGGCCGTCCTGCAGTTCCAATAGTTGTCCTGGCCGGTCTATCGTTCCTGTAGCTAGATCCCGATTGTCATCCGACTATCAACTTGGCTCGTCTGGGCGACATTCTTATCACTGGTTTACTCCACATTCACCGGTTGCTGTTGCCTCCATTATAGAACCGGTTGTGCGATACTGTTGTCCAGTACGCGGTACAGGTTTATTCCACATTCACCGGTTGCTGTTGCCTCCATTATAGAACAGGTTGGGCGATACTGTTGTCCAGTCGCGGTACTGGTTTACTCCACATTCACCGGTTGCTATTTCCTCCATTATAGAACTGGTTGGGCAACACTGTTGTCCAGTACACGGTACTGGTTTACTCCACTTTCACCGGGTGCTAGTTGCTTCCATTATTGCCCTCGTTGGGCCTCCCTGGTGGTCCCATACGTGATACTCGTTTGCTCCACTGTTCCATCTTATGCTGCTGCTTCCATCTATACAGCATTAGTGGAGCTGTTCTACTGTCTTCCCGGCTGCCTTGCCCAGTATATTGGCAAGGCCGGTACAGCCACATTCAGATTGTCATGTCGCCCTCCAGGCTGCCTTGCACGGTATATTGGCAAGGCCGGTAGAGCCTTATTCCTGCTATTGTGTCATCTTACTGGCTGCCTTGCCCGGTATATTGGCAAGGCCAGTAGAGCCTTATTCCTGCTATTGTGTCATCTTCCTGGCTGCCTTGCCCGGTATATTGGCAGGGCCGGTAGAGCCTTAGTCATATTGTTATTTCATACCATTGGCTGCCTTGCCCAGTACATTGGCAAGGCCGGTAGAGCCTACTATGCTGTATCTTGTAAAAACTACTGTTTGAACCCATTTTGTGCATGTGATATATATGTATGTCAGGACCCGTGAGGGTTCCCATTAAACTTTCAATAAAGTTTGATTTTTATCTTATCTTTTGTCTGAGAGTCAAAACAAACCATGACACTATTACCGAAAATTTATACAAAAATATTTCGACCATTGTCAAACCAATCACTGATATTACGTGGAAAGGGTCCAAAGTGTTGGAATAGTCTTCCAGTATACTGTTAGCCTTTGAGAACCTCAAAGCAGCATTTACTGTGGCCCCGATTCTGCTGCATCCTAATACCGCCCTGCCCTTTACCCTGGAAGTTGATGCGTCAGATTGGAGTACGCGCCCTCCTTTCTCAACGGTCAGCCCCAGGAGAGGCCTTACTCCCTTGTGGCTACTTCTCTAAAAAACTGTCCAAGGTGGGGATGGTCTATCAGATTGGTGACAGAGAGTTACTGGCCATCATTTTGGCATTAAAAGAGTGGCGTTATCTCTTGGAGGGTACCAGTTCCCCCATTCTGATTCTTACTGACCACAAGAATCTCACGTACCCGTCTGAAGCCAAACGGCTGTCTTCCAGTCAAGACAGATGGGCATTGTTCCTATCAAGGTTCAGTTTTGTACCTCCTGGGCTCTAAGAATGTAAAAGCTGACGCCTTGTCATGCCAATTTTGTAAAATGTCAAAGGAGGAAGTTCCTCCTGCTCAGATCATTCTAGCTGATCACATCCTTGCTACCATACGTCCCTGTATTACTTCTTCTTTGGGAGAAGAGATACTGGCCGCCCAAGCATCTGCCCCAGCAAAGACTCCTAGTGGGAGATGTTTTGTGCCAGCTCAGTTTCGTATATACATATATTCTGGTGGCCGAGCCTTCGTTCAGATTGTGCTGCTTTTACCGCAGCCTGCACCATGTGCGCCCAAAACAAGTCACATCTACCAGTAGGCTTGCTCCAACCAGTGGACAGCGGGGAACGTCCCTGGTCACACTTGTCTATTGATTTTATGGTTGACCTTCCTAGGTCCATGGGCTGTACAGTCATATTAATGATTGTGGACAAATTTTCTAAAATGGCTCACTTTGTGCCATTCAAGGGCTTACCATCCGCGCAGGAATTAGCAGTGGTATTCGCCAGGGAGGTGTTCTGACTCCATGGTATACCTAAAGTGATTGTGTCAGATAGAGGTAGCCAGTTTGTGTCCCGCTTCTGGAGGTGCTTCTGTGCTCAAATGGGAATTCAGTTGGCGTTCTCTGCATACCACCCGCAATCCAACGGTGCGGCAGAAAGGTCGGACCAAGCCTTAGAACAATTCCTCCGATGCTATATCTCTGACCACCACGACAATTGGGCCCCTTGGGCAGAGTTTGCCAGAAATTCTGCTGTTAACTCTTCTACTCAGAGTTCTGAGTTCCTGGTCAACTATGGGTTCCAACCCTCGGTCCTTCCTGAGACCTTCCAAGCACAAGCAATTCCGGCTCTTGATGAGCATTTGCAGGCATTCCATTCCTCTTGGGTTCGGGTACAGCATACCCTACGTGGTTCTGTGCAGCGACAAAAAAGGCAGGCTGACCGTAGACGATTGGCGACACTGACCTTCCAGGTCAGAGACAGAGTGTGGTTGTCTTCCCATATCTTGCACCTCCAGGTCCCATGTAATAAACTGGCTCCTCGATTCGTTGGCCCCAGGTGTTGCGCAAAATTAACCCGGTGGCTTATGCATTGGACCTACCAGCCAACATGCGCATACACAATGTTTTCCATGTTTCCCTGTTAAAGCCCTTGGTCTGCAACCGGTATACCTCCGCTCCTGTCTGTCCTGCTCCCGTGATAGTTGCAGATCACGAAGATTATGAGGTACAAAGTATTCTGGACTCCCATATGGTTAGAGGGTGCTCACAGTATTTTTTCCATTGGAAAAGATATGATTCGGAGGAGCGCTCCTGGATCCCTGCTGCTGATGTTCACGCTCCTCTCCTGGTGCGCAGATTCCATGCACATTTCCCTGACAAACCTGGTCCGGTCCCTTGGAGGAGGTATCTTTGAAGGGAGCGTACTGTCACAGTACCTTGTAGTGCCACCGCTTCTAGCGATGCTCACAATGACGCTCCATTGTCATTTCCACAAGCGGTTGGATGCATCAATGCTAGATGTGTCACCTGCAGGCGCGAGGCTTCAGCATGCTGCAGGCCTCTGTTTTATGTGTTTGAGGCCTGTAGTCTCCTCCTACCTACTTTCTCCCTCTGAGCTGCTCCTCCTACCTACTTCCTGAGGAGGGGTTTAAAGGGCAGACTGATTCCTGAGTATGACCCGGCTTGTCTGTCCATACATTCTGGTGTTGACCTGTGGCTCTGCCTTACCATTCTCCTTGTGTGTTCCGATTTGGCTTAGACATCCTTTCTGGTGCAAACCTGTGGCTCTGGCTGACTACCCGCTCCGTGTTGTCGCGTCCTCCTCCTCGCCGCTATCGCGGCGGGTTCTGCCGTCGGCTTTCTCTTCCGGGGTTGACGTCGTCACCACGTTCGCGTGGTGACGTCATCCCCTTCCTCGTCCGGGGTTGCACTTAAATAGAGGCGCGCCGCACTGAATAGGCGCGCGATTATAGCGTTCTGTGTGTTCTGTCTCAGTCCCTTACCTGCTGCTCCGGTCCATGTTCATCTGGTCCTGCCAGCCTCTTCTCGTGGCCCCCAGTCTCTCTGGCCATTTCTTCTCTCCAGCTCCTTGCCTGCTGCCTTGTCCAGCTGCCTTGTCCAGCTGCCTCCTGCATCTTGTTCAGCTGCCGCCTGCATCTTGCCCAGTCTTCTGCATCCTGTCCAGCTGCCTTGTCCAGCTGCCTCCTGCATCTTGTCCAGTCTTCTGCATCCTGTCCAGCTGCCTTGTTCAGCTGCCTCCTGCATCTTGTCCAGTCTTCTGCATCTTGTTCAGCTGCCTCCTGCATCTTGTCCAGTCTTCTGCATCTTGTCCAGCTGCCTCCTGCATCTTGTCCAGTCTTCTGCATCTTGTCCAGCTGCCTCCAATACCTTCCCGGCTAGTCTTCCTGCCCCTTGTCCTGCTAGTCTTCCTGCTCTTCTCCTTACTAGCCTCTGGACTCGCCTTAGAGTCTTGTATAATCTTTGGAACTAGACCTTCCCTGGGGTTGGTGGTGGGTGTCCTCACTGTACTGCGTTCTCCTGGGCCTTCTTCGGCTCAACCGAAGGGGGTCATCTGGCTTCGCGGCCAGCACCTTTATACGGCCTCGGCCGCAGCACAACGCACTACAGGGGGCCTGCGAACACCAGCCACGCTCTCCAGCGACGCACACGAGCCTTCACTCTACCAATCCTTGTTGGAGGAGTCGCCGTATCCGTGACTACTCTTCTTGGTAGAGCATTTATCCCAGGGGTTCCTGACACGTGTATGACCTGGCTTGTCTAACTACCCACTCTGGTGTTGACCTGGGGCTTTGTCCACTGCGCATCTAGCATAGCAACATTTCAGTGGATATCCTATCTGGTGCAAACCTGTGGCTCTGGCTGACTACCTGCTCCGTGTATGACCTGGCTTTTCTGGCTATTCTATCTGATGCTTAATAGAGGGCTCTGTCTGTTCGCCCTATGTGTTGGTCCCGTTCCACAGTCATCCTTCCTAGTACTGACATGGGGCTCTATCAGACTCCTAGCTATTGAGTGCAGGCGTGAGTCAGCAGTCTCAGTGGTTGCGTACGATATTGAGACTCCTCTCCTAGACTCACTGCAGGCTGAGTCAGTGCTATCTCTGGGCGTTACCTTTTACCATGAGATTCCAGTGGGCTGAGGCCTAATCTCAGACAGTGTGGTTGATCTATTGGAAGACTGCTATTTCTGATACAGTGCTTACCTCTTTTATCACCTCTGTGTGTTATTTGTTATTTGAATTGCTGTTTATATATTTCTAATAAAGGTGATCTTAACTATACAGTCTCCTTGTCAAGACGTATTGCTTGCCTACCGTAAAAGTTTATGACTATAACATTCACCCAGGTTTAACCTTGGAGTCAATCCCACTGATCTACATGCACCCTGGTTAGTAATCAGTCAAATACTTTTTATTTTTTTTTATTCTTTTTTTTATTTGTTGCCCTTCCGTTTTTTTAAAAAAAAATCGGTCACATTCATTTTTTTATTTAATTTTTTTTTTATTTGTTGTCCTTCCATTTATTTAAAAAAAAAAAGAAGGCAGTGTGGAACTTAGGTTTCTATTCAGGAAGCTGAAGAGGTTCATTTCTGGAGCAAACCAAATGCATTACAGAATACAGATGTATATTCTCATTGATTTAAATGGGGTCTTTAACTACTTGATTGTTAGTAGTCTCTATTGTAACAGAAGGACTTTCCGATGTAGGAATCCATCATAACAGCAGTCAGAACTATATAATTAGTGTATAATAGAAGGACTTATCTAGGTAGGTGTCTATCATACATCAGTCAGATATAAATCCTATAATATAAAAGGCCAGATGTATGTTTATCCGATGCAGTCATGAGCAGTAGAGTCTGCCCAAATGCACAGAATGCTGGCTCTTACACTCATATCTATATAATTCCTGTGTGTAAAGGCAGGACTTATCCAGGTAGGTTTCCATCATACAACAGATAGATTTATATAATTTCTGTATGGAACAGAAGGACTTATCTAGGTAGGTTTCCATCATACAACAGATAGATTTATATAATTACTGTATGGAACAGAAGGACTTATCTAGGTAGGTTTCCATCATACAACAGACAGATTTATATAATTACTCTGTGTAACAGAAGGACTTATCTAGGTAGGTTTCCATCATAAAACAGATTTATATAATTACTGTGTGCAACGGAGGGCATATATGGGCTTATAAAAAAGTAAGGATTCTCATGTACAGTAATTATATAGATACACCTGAGTGCTGTGTATCGGACTCCGATCTAGTTTTTTCCCCGTATCGTTATTCTGGAATATACACCATTAGTTGGTGTAAATCAAGGTCTTTTCTTGCCCATATCATTCATTTTTTTACATACTTATTGATTTACCTAATTTCTTTTGTTTATTATGTATTTTTTATGATTTGCCTTTGGCCAAATTTGTATATATATTATAGAGCATCTGTCTGTATATGTTTTAACTATTATTGTCCAATAAATTAATTCATTTTATATGATTCAAACAGAGTACACTTAGATTTCTTTGGTGTGATGTTTTTCTTCTTTTGCGTGTTCTCTGAAGGACACCTGAAGGCTTTCTCTTACACACAATAATTATATAGATATACCTAACTGCTGTATGATGATTGCCTACCTTGGTAGGTATGCTTCATACAGCAATCAATCTTATCTATATAATTACTCTGTGTAACCAAATGATTCATCTAGTAAGGAGTCCTTCAAGCAGCAAGGAGGTTTATCTATATAATTAGTGAGTATCAGAAGGATGTACCTAAGTAGGTGTCCATCAGATAGCAGTCAGGTACAGCTATATAATTGCTGTGTATAATAGATTATTTATTATGTACAAGTCATTCATACCTTGAAGTCTGAACTTTATTCACTCCCCCTGTGAATTATTTTTTAAATATAATCATAGAATGGAATTTTTGTTTGTGGGTTGGGGAGCCAGAACATTTCTTGCACCTGTACTTTCCACATCCCTGTTATGCTACTGAAAAAGACTGAGCCACTAATTGATCCATTTGTGCATTTGTGAGGAAATCCTTGAAACCAGCAATGCTGTGTAGGCTTGTGTGTGAGAACTATGACATTGATTCACAACTCCAGCCCTCAGGAGATACCAAAAGACTTTAAGGATATCCCTGACTAAGCACTAGTAGATCATTCAGTATGTCTGTGCCACTGTGGACAAACTATGAGAATGAACAAGATAGCTGGTAACAGGTAATGTTACTCTTCCCCAGTGAAATGTGTATCATGATAATCAAGGTTAAGTATACCAAGCAAGTATAAGATTGTGATTGACACATAAATGAATATCAGCCATACAGATTTCCTCTGCTTTCTGTGTACCAGTTAGGTTAAAAGCTATGATTGCTAAACAATAGGATATACATACCAGTGATCCCCAGCCTTTTGTCACAAAAAACTTTGGAGAGCCACAGTAGCAAAAATAAAAATGGGCTGTATTTTATAAAAAGAAGATAAATTCTGTAGTAAACCAACTGTACTGTAAGGGGACAAATACAAAGTCCCCATACCCCAGTTAACTGAAAAAAAGGTGTTTAACCCATTGCATACTAGAGATTTCGCCATTGCAATACAATGAGATAGAAGCACCTTTGCAATGGAAATTTTCATTGGACCCCTAGGGTGCAGTTGGTTTGCCACAGAATTGTTCCTCTTTAGTTTATGCTAAAGTACTGGTCAGAGGTGCTCAGTTAGGAATGTGACTGTTATAAAATTTAGCAGGCTGTATAGGACTGTTTTCCTACCCAGTGTGCAGTCTTTTAGTTCACTAGTGCCTTACACAGAGAGGAATTATCCTAAAGCACATCAAACTGATCTCGGAAAAATGATAGTCCAGTCTCAAAGTGACAGGCAATTAATTCCTCTCAGAACAAAAGAAGCAGCCAACCCCAGATGTGCATTTTGGCCTCATAATTGAGGTATAGCTAATCTCTATAGGCACTATGTGTCTGTACTTCCATTTTGGCAGGGTCAATATGATGAACATTAGGATATTTCCTCTTTATGAAGGGCACCTGTGAGCTAAAAGACACATTTCGTCTAGAACCTGCTAAATTCTATTGCATGATCATTCCTAGTTGAGCATATCTGACTAGCTCTTTGCAAATGCAAATTACCCTTGGGATTGGAAACCCTAAGGGTAAGAGGGGAATCTGGACGTGGAGCCCCTGCTCACAGTGCCTAGAGAGATCAGCTACACCTCACCGTGAAGGCCTTACAAGGCTGAAACATACATCTGGGGTTGGCTGCTTCTCTTGTTCATAGAGGAATTGCCTGGCACTTTGTGGCTGGACTGCCATTTTGGCAAAATCAGTGTAATGTGCTTTAGGATAATACCTCTGTGTAAGGCACTAGTGGACTAAAAGAGACTGCACTCTGGGTAGGACACTTTTCCTATAAAGCCTGCTAAATTCTATTGCATGCTCGTTCCTAGTTATGCATCTCTGACTAATATAGCTGGGAACGTACCAGATTTCCCCCTGCCAATTACCAGGTCTTCGGGAACAGAGGCTGATTCTCCAAATGTGGGGTGTTTCTAATGAAACTCTGCCTACTTCTGCATCTTCCCAGTCTGTTTCTCCCACTTTTACTATGTTTTAGAAGCTCCACCCCACTTGCAATTAAGCCCACCCATGTTTTTACATGAATCGCATAATTTATCTCCCCCTGCTGCAACACAGAACTCTCCTCTCCGGGGAGTCCTCAAGGTTTAGTCGTGGTTTGTTGACTATCTCTTTGCATATGAAATGACTCCTCTTTATCTTCCTGAATATAGCTGAGCTGCATCATTTCAACAATGTGCTCTTTAATCCAGTGGTTCTCAGTTTTTTTTACATCACACACAGATTTCTCTCACACTTCCCTCCTCACTCTCTTTCCAGTACCACCTTTTTCTCCCAGTTCTTCCTTTCTCCCAGGTTCCCTTTTCTCTTCCCCACTTAACTTAGATGTCTGTCTTCTGCAGTTCTACTCCAGTTCTTCTTTTCTTCATTTTGCTTGCAATTACTTTCTTTTAACGTTTTGAGTGTAGATAGAAGAAGTCAGAGATGCTCAACTAGGCTCATGAGCTTGCAAGGGTATGCTCACTGGGACTGTGTCCTCATGCCCAGGGTTCAGCTCATAAATGCCATACACAGAGAAGAAATATTCTGAAATGTATCATACAGGTCCTGCCAACATGACAGTCCAGCCACAAAATGCCAGACAATTCTTCTCTGAACAAAGGAAGCAGCAAACCCCACACGTATGTTTCGGCCTGTTGGGCCTCATCGGTGAGGTTTAACTGATCCCTCTAGGCACTTGTGAGCAAGGGGTCCACGTCTGTATTCCCCCATTACCCTTAGGGTGACTAACCCAATGAGCAAACATCTGGGGTTAACTGCTTCCCTTGTTCAGAGAAGAATTGTCTGGCATTTCGTGACTGGACTGTCATGTTGGCAGGACCTGTATGATATGCTTCAGAATATTTCTTCTCTGTGTATGGCATTTGTGAGCTAAAAGAGATTGCACCCTGGGTACGAGGACACAGTCCAAGTGAGCTTTTCCATATCCTTGCAGGTTCATGAGCCTAGTTGAACATCTCTGACTTCTATCTAAACTTTTGAGTGCCAGAGGGGTAAGCAAAGTATTGCTCTGACATTCAAAGGGAAAACGGTCTTCTCTCGTCCCAATCCTTTCACTTTCTCCCCAGTTCTCCCTCATTTGTATTAAACCCTTAAGGGCCAGAGAGGTGTGCAACATATTTCTTTTCAATGCATTGTGCATCCCTCACCTCTATAATGGGTTAAAGGGACAGTAATGTCTCATAAAAAATGTTCATGTTTTGTAGAGGTTGAAAAAATAAATTATGTGGCACAAATTCTGTCTCTCAAACTGCTACGGTCTGAGAGATACTCGCATTGAAAGTTTCCCTTTTTCTGCTGACAGCAGGCGATTCAAGTTGGCTGACTCGAGGAGACTCTGCAGCAGAGCCGAAATTGCTTTATTTAAAAATAAATCCTTCATTGGAATGGTCTACAAAGTGTGCTTGCAAACCAGGCACACTTTGTAGACCTTTCCAATGAAGTAATTCTTTTTAAATTACACGATTTCAACTCTGCTGCAGAGCTGCCGGCTGGTCCCTGGACTGGGATCTCCTGCGCTCAGCACAGCACTGACGTGAGGAGAAGGGGAGGGAGGGGGGAACTTTAAATTCAAATATCTCTCAAGCCATAGCGGGTTGAGAGATAGAATTTGCTGCAAGTAATTTATTTTTTTAACCTCTACAAATCAAGGAGAATTGTTTTATGGGACATTATAGTCCCTTTAAAGCTGACCTGGGACATTCAAAGAACTGCTTTGGATGGTAAAAAGAGTATTATAAAAAAGGTTAATAATGAAATTAAATGTGAGGTTTTCGCAGTTTAAAAAATGTAGACCGTGTGAAAGGATGGTACTTAGCTGATTCCACTTTGCATTTTTCTGTAAAAAAAAAAAAAACCTTCAAAGTATTACTGTCTAATGTTTTTTACTGTTCCTTTTATTGAACAGATAATGAACCACTTAAATATATAATATATTTAATTGAATTTAGTACCAAATATAAGTTTGACCTATCTATTTAGGTAATAGTGTACTTTTACAATACTGCAGATACATTTTGTTATAATGTTTTGAAAGATTAACTATGTGAAACCTTGTCAAATCTCAGTCCCAAGGACCTAGCTTATAAAAATAAAAACCCACTAAGGGCTGCACACATTATGTCATCATTCACATGAGTTAGTATGTCATTTTGTCAGTGACTACAAATGGGTGACAAAAAGAAGGGGCATAACTACAGGGGGTTCAAAGGGTGCAATTGCACCAGGGTCCAGCATTCAAGGGGGTACCATCTGCCCCAGGGTCCAACAGATTCTGGTTATACCTCGGAAAATATTTTTGTGAAAGAGGACCCACAAAAATTTAGCACCAGGGCTATTCAATGAGTAGTTTTGACACTGCCATGGAGTTACTGGAGTGAAGGTTTACAGGCAACCTATATGACTATCATGCAGGCTGTTCAAAAGTGGTATTATTCCTGCAATACTCAACTTTAGGTTCCAGTCACTGTCTGGCCCACTCGGTTGTCAGCAAATTAAGTATGGCTGCTGTTAACATAGGCCAGTTCTCTGCTTTCCATATATACACATATATATACAGTATCTCACAAAAAGTGAGTACACCCCTCACATTTTTATAAATATTTTTATTTTATCTTTCATGTGACAACACTGAAGAAATGACACTCTGCTACAATGTAAAGTAGTGAGTGTACAGTCTGTATAACAGTTTAAATTTGCTGTCCCCTTCAAAATAACTCAACACACAGCCATTAATGTCTAAACCTTGGCAACAAAAGTGAGTACACCCCTAAGTGGAAATCTCCAAATTGGGCCTAAAGTGTCAATATTTTGTGTGGCCACCATTATTTTCCAGCACTGCCTCAACCCTCTTGGGCATGGAGTTCACCAGAGCGTCACAGGTTGCCACTGGAGTCCTCTTCCACTCCTCCATGACAACATCACGGAGCTGGTGGATGTTAGAGACCTTGCACTACCCCACCTTCCATTTGAGGATGCCCCACAGATGCTCAAAAGGGTTTAGGTCTGGAGACATGCTTGGCCAGTCCATCACCTTTACCCTCAGCTTCTTTAGCAAGGCAGTGGTCGTCTTGGAGGTGTGTTTGGAGTCTTTCTCATGTTGGAATACTCCTCTGAAGGGAGGGGATCATGCTCTGCTTCAGTATGTCACAGTACATGTTGGCATTCATGGTTCCCTCAATGAACTGTAGCTCCCCAGTGCTGGCAGCACTCATGCAGGCCCAGACCATGACACTCCCACCACCATGCTTGATTGTAGGCAAGACACACTTGTCTCTGTACTCCTCACCTGGTTGCAGACACACAAGCTTGACACCATCTGAACCAAATAAGTTTATCTTGGTCTCATCGGACCACAGGACATGCTTCCAGTAATCCATGTCCTTAGTCTGCTTGTCTTCAGCAAACTGTTTTCAGGCTTTCTTTTGCATCATCTTTAGAAGAGACTTCCTTCTGGGACGACAGCCATGCAGACCAGTTTGATGCAGTGTGCAGCGTATGGTCTGAGCACTGACAAGCTCTGCAGCAATGCTGGCAGCACTCATATGTCTATTTCCCAAAGGCAACCTCTGGATATGACGCTGAGCACGTGCGCTCAACTTCTTTGGTCGACCATGGCGATGCCTGTTCTGAGTGGAACCTGTCCTGTGAAACCGCTGTATGGTCTTGCCCACCGTGCTGCAGCTCAGTTGCAGGGTCTTGGCAATCTTCTTATAGCCTAGGCCATCTTTATGTAGAGCAACAATTCTTTTTTTCAGAGTTCTTTGCCATGAGGTGCCATGCTGAACTTCCAGTGACCACTATGAGAGAGTGTGAGAGCGATAACACCAAATTTAGCACACCTGCTCCCCATTCACACCTGAGACCTTGTAACACTGAGTCACATGACACCGGTGAGGGAAAATAGCTAACTGGGCCCAATCTGGACATTTCCACTTAGGGGTGTACTCACTTTTGTTGCCAAGGTTTAGACATTAATGGCTGTGTGTTGAGTTATTTTGAAGGGGACAGCAAATTTACACTGTTATACAGGCTGTACACTCACTACTTTACATTGTAGCAGAGTGTCATTTCTTCAGTGTTGTCACATGAAAGATAAAATAAAAATATTTACAAACATGTGAGGGGTGTACTCACTTTTGTGAGATAGTGTGTGTGTGTGTGTGTGTGTGTGTGTTAAAGGAACATTTTCATCTTGTACGAAGTTTGCTCCCTCCAAAATGATTTGCTACCCTGTGGGTCCAATATAGGTGGACAAATTGCTGACCACAGCCTTTAGATGAAGGCTCAAATGCATCCTGACTGTGCCCCACTCCTGAATGATTGAGTCCTGTAGACCTCTATAGAAGACTGCCCCTGGACACCCAGCTGAACAGTTTTTGGCTTACACGGCTCCAGGCATCTATTAAGGTAAATATGTTGACCATTAAAATGCCTTTAGGGGTCTCATAGGGCCAGCAAACATGGAATTGCTGACTCTGCTCCCTATAGGAGCACATTTATCAAATAATTTCTGTCATTTCAGCAGGTTAGTGGAAGTAATTTCCCTGAACATCTTTCTTACTGTTGTTACAGTAACACTAGCCCATAGCATGTGGTACTCTCAGTGGTTGATGATCTGGATTTGGTCCCCTATTCCCTTTGTGATGTCACTAATGTGTGACCATTTGAAAGGGATCAACCATATCATTAAACAGAGTGCAGAAAGCTGTAGTCTCTAGTATTATTAACATATCAGGAAGAGTGGCATGATATGGAATTTGCATCAAGCAAACTGCTGAGTAAATTTTACATATTCAATTCTAATTTAGGGCTGCTTTCAATTGCATATGATACATATTAACTATGGTTTTATCTCACCTATTCCTACTGAAGCTATGTTTATATTAATTGCACATGTATAGCTGTTCTCTAAACAGTGATCCTGGTAAGGTTCTAGATATCCAAGTCCCAAATACATTTCTCTGCAAATAAAAACTGCTAGAGAATCACACAGTGCAATTAGGATAAAAAAAATCAATTCTGAACAGAACATTTTTAGCCACTCAAGTGATCTCCCATTTCCCTTATGGGATGATTGATATGAAATCAAAGAGCCAGCTCGAAACAGAAGGAAAAAGACTTTCAGCAACTTTCTGTCTTGCTGAAAAAACAGTGATTATAGCAGGCACCAAACACACCACCTCATAATACTAGTTTTCTGGTATGGTGGGTATGGGAAATCCTGACTCCAGATAAACAGAGAATGTGACTGGAGAGAAAATTAGCCTATCCTTCCCAGTCTCATACCTCCCAACATTTCAAATTGCCAAAGAGGGACACTTGTGTTCTGGGGGTGTTGCTGGGGGTGTGGTGGGTGGGCAGGGCATTACAGATAATTTTTGGGCTATTTCATGGCCTATTGACACCTCCTTGTGTAACCTAATACATGACTTATAACAAGACCAAAGTCTTTTACTTCCTAATTTATAAACACATATACTTTTAAACAAACAATAATGTGAGTTTTATTGCTGTAGAGCAATGTGGTGCTCTTAGATACACACCACACAGTCTGATTTCCTAAAAAGAGGGACACCAGAGTGGGGAAGAGGGACAGAGGGATTTGGGTCTAAAAGAGGGTCTGTCTCTCCTAAAGAGGGACACTTGGAAGATATGCAGTCTGCCTTTTTTATACCTGCTCTAATAACTTTCATCAGAGGTGGGCAACCTGCAGCCCCTTAGATGTTGATGGATTACAAATCCCATTATTCTCAGCCAGGCTTAGGATAATGAAAATTGAAGTCCAGAACAGTTGAAGGGGCGTAAGCTGTCCATACCTACCTTAGTCCCAAATTGAGATTTGGCTGCCTTTGATATACAGGACAGTATAAAGCCTAACTGAAGCAGTCTAACAGTTTCTTATAATATCAGTCTATACCAGCTTCAATGGAAGACTCTTCTATGAATCTACTATTCTTTACAGGCATCGTAGAATAATTTTAATAAAAAAATGCATGTTAAAAAGGGTTTCTTACTGAGTAAAACAAGGGTGCTTCCACTGCTGGAATAGTTTTGATTCAAAAGTTTTTCTAAACCATGCTGTTAGCAACAGCCCTTTCAGTTGCACTCTATGGGAGGCTTTCAGTCATACACTGCAGCTTTCCATTTTAAGTGATTTGAAGAGCATCCCCCAGTCATCACACTAGAAAACGGCAGTTTAACTGTTTGATTGACAGTGAGGTATCCAAAGCATTGTGTTACAATGTGTTGGATACCTCTCTGGCACACAAGGAGTTAAGGTTAACCCTTTGAGTGCCAGAGGGGTATGCAACGCATTGTTTTGTGTTGCGTACCCGTCTGGCACTCAAAGGGTTAAAAAAAAGTTGTGATAACTTTTAAATGAGATCACCCCACAGTGGGAAATCCCTTGTTTTACTCAATACAAAACTCCCTCTAACATATATTTTTTCATTAACGCTTACTTTTCCTTTAATTTTGTTTTTGTAGTTTAGCTTTTCATCCATTAACCAATTTTCTGTAATCAGTGCCAGTGACTCATTATAGTGCTTCTTATCTGACAGTAAAAGGGCTGAACAGATAACTGGATGCAGACAACTTAACTCCCTGGTTGCTAGTATCCAACAGGTTAATACAGCCATGCATTCATCATTCTTAGACATGAGTGCCACATTAATATCTTATTTGCTATTTTGCCAAGGAGGTTCCTCAGTGGGAAAAAAATAGCTTCTTCATGTGACAGTGCTGTGAGTCTGGGTCTCAGTAAAAAGGAAGTTCTGTTAAAAGGGAACTATCAATTTGTATCTTTTATTCTGTTTACATATAGAATAAGGTATAAAAAAATATATATAATTTAATAAAGCCTTACCTTTATGCCTTAAGGTTTCAATAAACCCTTTGAGTGCCACAGGGGTATGCAAAGCATTCCTCCGCAATGCATTGTGTACCACTATTTTACTCAAAAGGTTAAGCCACCACTGCATAATCTCAACTTCCAGTTGTTAACTCTTGCAACCACATTTTGCAGCTGTAACATCCTGATAGCTGGGGATTGTTAGCCATTCTGCTAGTCCTGGGGTGGCCAAACTAATGCTCTCCAGCGGTTGAGGACTACAATTTCTACCATCCTTAGGCAGCCAGCAGCTGCATGTAGCCCTTAACAGCAAGAGGGCCTTGCGATGCTCAGACATGTACTAGACCAAGCCTGCATAGCAAGCCTATAAATTAGGTTGGACACACAGGCTGGTATTTACTCAATGGTATATTTACCCTTTAGGTGGGTGTAAAATGGGTGAACAATTTTTTAATGCACGTTTCCAATTTCACAATGTTTTATGCATATAAAATATTTGCAAAATAGGAAATCTACATAAAAATAATTGATCACCAGGATGATTTTGGTGTTCTCATCTCAGTTACATTTATAAACCATTGTTTTCCTATGGGAAATAACTTAGTTGCTAGTAGTGGGGATGAGCTTCAATACTAAAATCTGAGTCCTAAATTGGACCTTTCACCCAAATTTGTTTGCATATTTCAGACCTTCATTCAAAACTGCCTGTGTGTTATGTTAGCCAAAAGTCAAGCAGATGAACAGTTTAGTAGATATTTATACTTTTATTTCTGAAGAAAGTGAAAGTCTCTCAGTGAAAAGCTTAAAGGGAAAGGAAAGATTAATGTGGAAAAATTATATATTGCAAGGTTTAATCCCCTAAGGATCACATGACCAAGGAGTGGGACGCTCTGGAGGACAGGGGGACCATTTTATTTAAGGAAACGCTATCTGTGTTCATGCTGCTCTGCGATCACAAACTCCCGTGACGTGCCAGGTCCATGTCACGAGTGCTTAAGGGGTTAACCTACAAAATAAAAAAGGGTCATCCCACTGCTGAAAGATGTTTTATTTAAAAGTTATTGCAGTGTAGACGTCCATTTATTTAGGTGCAGTATCTCCATGGCCTGAAATATTACAATGTCGCTGTTGATACAGCAGCCTATGGAGGGTTATTGTCAACTGACTATAGTTGTCTATAGACTCCTGTTGCAACAGCAACACCATGTAAGGAACTTATTCTTCAAGAATTTTGGTGGCCTACAGTTAAGAATTATGTGACAGAATTTGTGCAAGCCTGTTCTAGTTATCAGGAAGCAAAAATTCCACACAACACCCATATAATTTATTACAACACTTGCCTATCCCTCACAGGCCTTGGTCTCATATTGCCATGGACTTTATTGTGGACTTACCAGCTTCACAACGACTCACCACCATCCTAGTAATTGTGGATCGTTTCTCTAAACTAGCACATTTTATACCCCTCTCTGGTTTGCTCTCTGCTCGACTACTGGCTGACATCTTTGTCCGAGAATTCTTTCGCCTACATGGAGTCAGGGCCTATTTTAACGTGCCTATGGGCATGTTCGTGAAAGGACTCGTCACCGTATAGTCTGCACATAAAGAGTCAGCCAATGAGAGAGGAGCGTATTGTCACTATGCTCCTCTCTCATTGGCTGGTTCATTCATGTGAAATGGTGGGGACGGACGGCAGTGCAGCACCATAACGCATGGAAATATGTGAAAACAGTGAATGTGAGCAAGCAAGCCAGCCAGCCAGTAAGTCCTGTCCAGAGAGCCGTTCTGTTGGACTGCCATCATGCAAGGACAGTAGCAGAGAAGACAATTGCAGTAGGGTAGGTATGAGGAAGGAGTGCAAGAGCAGAGAGACTGTGCAAGTAAGGAAAATGAAAATACACTGCACAGTGTGATGGTTGCTCCCAGTGAGTTCCTCAAACTACAAAAGCTGTAGCTGTGTATGCCCATGGTATGGTGAGAAGCATGTGGCTCCCTTGATGTTTTTGGACTGCAAATCCCATCATACTCAGCCAGCCATTGACTGTCTGAGGGTGATGGGACATGCAATCAGGCTGCCCATCCCACTAGAGTGTCCACAGAAGTCCTGCTTCCCTTCAGGCCAATGTGGAGTTGGACAGTGGGGTCAGAGTAGGGCTGGACATTGTGGAGGTGAACAGACTGTGTGGAGGTGGTGGACAAAGGGGGCCAATGTGGAAGTGGTGGACAATGTGGCGTAGGACAATGGGGGCCAGAGTGGGGATGGACAGTATGGTAGTGGACAGACTGTGGAGGTGGTGGTGGACAGTGGGGGGCCTATGTGGAGGTGGTGGACAATGGGGCCTAGAGTGGGTCTGGACATTATGGTAGTGGACAAATTGTGGAAGTGGTGGACAATGGGGACCAATGTGGAGGTGGCGTACAATGGGGGCCAGAGTGGGGCTGGACATTATGGTAGTGGACAGACTGTGTGGAGGTGGTGGACAATGGAGGCCAGAGTGGAGGTGGTGGACAATGAGGGCCAGAGTGAGGCTGGACATTATGGTAGTGGACAGATTGTGGAGGTGGTGGACAATGGGTTCCAGAATGGGGCTGGACATTATGGTAGTGGACAGACTGTGTGGAGGTGGTGGACAATGGAGGCCAATGTGGAGGTGGTGGACAATATGGAATTGGACAATGGGGGCCAGAGCGGGGTTGGACATTATGGAGGTGGACAGACTGTGTGGAGGTGCTGAACAATGGGGGCCAATGTGGAGGTGGTGGACAATGGGGGACAATGTGGAGGTAGTGGACAGTGGGGGGCAATGTGGAGGTGGTGGACAATGGGCACAATGTGGAGGTGGACATAAATGTGCTACTATATTTGCATGTTGTATTCCCATTTAGTGCCCAGTCCAGATTAATATATTGTGGTATGGATGTTGATATTTAGAATAACTTGGGCCAATTTATTCTAAATATCATCATCCAGACCACAGTGTATAAATCTGGGCAACAAATGGGCATGCATACAAGTTTAGTGACAAATCAGTTATACAATGTGACATTCTGCCATTGCCAAAAATGTACCAATATGTGTATAAAATGTCCCACTTTGGCATATATTGTGAATTATAATGCTTTTGTGGGAGGCAGTGAGGCACTGTGGTGGCGGCATATCATGATGTATTGATCTGTTGGTGGCATATAATGGCATATTGCTATGCTGGTGGGGGCATTTAATGGGGTATTACACTGGTGGTGGCATATAACTATTGCTGTGCTGGAGACACAAATGTATTGCTATGGTTGTGACATATAACTCTGCATTGCTCTGGTGATTACATAAATCTGTATTGATGTTCTAGTGACATAACTGTTTTGCTCTGGTGGTGGCATATAAATCTTTATTGATATGATGGTGATATATAACTGTATTACTGTGGTGGCATATAATTCTGTATTGCTCTGGTGGTGGCACATTACTCTATAGTACTATTTTAATTGACTAAAATCTGCACTGCACTGCAATGGAACTTTCCTTGAGCTGCCTGCATTAACGTGGAGGCCTGTCCACATAAAGTGGGCACCTAGTCAGACCTTGGTGGGGAACACTGATTTGTACACATAGTTACACCTTGAGGGGATCACTGATTTGTACACCTGGTTACACCTTGGTGGGGAACACTGATTGGCACACCTGGTTACACCTTGGTTTGCAACTCTGATTGGCACACCTGGTCAGACTTTGGTGGGGAAGACTGATTTGTACACATAATTACACCTTGTAGGGAACACTGACTTGTACACATGGTTACACCTTGAGGGGAACACTGATTTGTACACCTGGTAACCAGGTGTACAAATCCGTATTCCCCACCAAGGTGTAACCAGGTGTGCCTATGTGTACAAATCAGTGTTCCCCACCAAGGTGTAACCAAGTGTGCCAATCAGTGTTCCCCACCAAGGTGTAACCAGGTGTACAAATCAGTGTTCTCCACTTCCACTCCAAGGTTTAACCAGGTCTACAATTCAGTGTTCCCCCCTAAATTCTGACCAGGTGTACCAGTCAGTGTTCTGTTTACAAAATAATAAAATAATAGACAGCACTCACTTCATACTTTTGCTCGGCAAGCAACTTTGGTTTTGACGTGCAGTGAGAATTTTTCCTTAAAATAGGCCCTGCATGGAGTGCCCCAACAAATAGTGTCAGATTAAGGTGTTCAGTTCACCTCTTGTTTTTGGAAGGCCTTTTGTCCTTTGCAAAACAAAATACGAGGGCATGTCGAAAAAAAAAGGAGAAGAAAAATGTCGGATAAAAATGGTGAAAGAAAGTAATGGGAGCACTGTTGTCGAATTTTAAAGGGGGAGGGGGGGTTAAAATGTTGGATGTACAATAGTCGTCAAATTAATATGGTGAAAGAAAGCACTGTAAGTCGGATTTGGAAGGGGAAGGGTTAAATTATCAACTATGAACAATATTTGTCGAATTAATGTGGTGAAAGAAAGCACTGCAAGTCGACTTTTAAAAGGGGGGTTAATATGTCGAAGGGGGGCGCTTTATGTCGGATTTCTATGCTGTATATTGTATTCTGCACTGCTTCTGTGTGACGGCCCGGCAGGGCCCCCGGGTATCGTCAAGACTGGAGCCCAGGTGCAGCGGACAGCGGGTAGAAGGACTGGTGTAAAACCAGAAGGAGCAAGACAGAGGCAGGGTCATGGACAGGCCAGAGGTCAGGGCAGGCGGCAGCACAAGCACAGTCAGAGGCGAGCCAAAGGTCAGGGCAGGCGGCAACACTAGCAGAGTCAAAGCTGAGTCAAAGGTCAGGACAGGCGGCAACACAAGCGAAGTCAGGAAACGATGCAGGGATCAGGAACCAGGCTATCAGACAGGAATGTAAGACACAGGTAAGCACAGCAAGGCTACAGAACAACTGAGCAAAGACTGGAGGGAGACAGCAGACTTAAAAAGGGAACAGAAAGTCACATGACCTGGGGAGCACCACTAGTGGAAAAGACACTCCTACCCTAGCATAAGTCCGCCCACCACCTCATTCATTACCCCCAGTGGACACAGCTGACATGTCTCCCGCATGGGGACCCTCCATGGAGGAAAGAGAACCCCCCGTTGGGGTGTTACCTGCCTGAAGGGAACCACTGGAGGCATCAGAGGACGGTGAAGGGACCCAGGATAGAGGTCGCATAGCCGGCCGACCGCGCATGCGCCGAGAGGCAAGGACCACGGCGCTTAGAGTCCGGAAGCATCGCGGGCGCCCCCCGATCGCGGCATGGAAGCCAGCTGACCCTGCAGAAGCTGCGGGTGCCTGGACCAGGTAGGAGACCGTCGGCCATCGTGACAGAGCCCCCGCCGCAGACGCGACCCCAGGGCACGACCCGGGGATGGACGACCAGGATGACGTCTATGAAAAGCCCTGACTTTAGCAGGGGAGTGTACGTCCCTGGCCGGCTCCCAGGATCGTTCCTCTGGATCGTAACCCTTCCAGTGTATCAGACATTCTAACCTGTCGTAACGCCTCCTGGAGTCTAGGATCTCTTGGACTTCATACTCCTCGGACCCATTGAACATGATCGGGTCAGGAGGGGGAGTGGTGTCCTGTCGAGCGAAACGGGAGGCTTTCCAAGGTTTAAGCAAAGACACATGGAATACTGGATGCAGCCTATAATGTAAAGGAAGATTGATGCAAACTGTCACAGGATTAATAACCTTGGAGACGGGAAATGGACCAATATAGCGAGGCCCTAGCTTCTTGGAAGGGTAGGACGTTCGCAAATATTGTGTGGACAGCCAGACTTTCTCTCCTGGCACATAGGTCGGTGCCTGAGATCTTTTTTTATTGGCTTGTCCTTTGTAGCATTGTTGAGCTGCTACTAGGGAGTGCTGCAGAGTACGTCTCAGCTGGTACAGGGTGTTGAGTCGTTGGGCAACATCAGGCACTGTAGTAGGGCAGGGAGGATCCGGAAGGGCGAGCGGGTGATAACCATAGTTGGCGTAAAATGGGGTGAGTTTGCTGGAGTGGTAAATGTGGTTGTTATAGGAGAAATCCGCAGTGGGAAGCAATGAGAACCAGTTATCTTGGAGGTAGGAGGTATAGCAATGGAGATATTTTTCGAGTGTTTGGTTGGTCCGTTCTGTTTGCCCGTTGGTCTGGGGATGATAGGCTGAGGACAAACAACGTTGGATATTCAAATGCCGGCAGAAGTGAGTCCAGAATCGAGAAGTAAACTGAGTACCACGGTCGGTGATTATTGACCTGGTTAGACCATGGAGGCAGTAGATCTCCTGCAGAAAAATCATTGCGGTCTTGGCTGCAGAGGGTAACCCAGTTGTGGGGATAAAGTGTGCCATTTTGGTGAGACGTTCCAGGACCACCAGGAGGGTGTTGTGTTTGTGTGATGGTGGTAGCTCCACAATGAAGTCCATTGCAATATCTGACCATGGGCTGGAAGGAACTGGGTTGGGTTGAAGAAGGCCTGAGGGTCTGGTCATAGGTGATTTGGCCCGGGCACAAACCTCACAGGACGATACATAATCCTTGGTATCTTGTGTCAAGGTTGGCCACCAAAAATAGCGACGGATACTCTCGCTAGTACTGGTCACCCCGCAGTGGCCTGCTGACAGAGTGTCATGGAACAATTTCAAAACGTCAGGGCGGATAGCCGGAGGGACGTAGACCTGAGTTCCATGGTGCCATAGGCTTTGCTGCAGCGTTAGTGGGGGTTCCATGACTGGGGGATGGTTAATGGAGGTGCGTATTCGATCAAGCAGTGACACTTGGGTGGCCAAAAAATGTTGCGGAGGAATGATGGTGTCGGTTGTATCTGTATCCCGGGCCAAGTCCTCATACATTCGGGATAAGGCGTTGGCCTTCTGGTTCTTGGTTCCAGGGCGATATGTAATCAGTAGATTAAAGCAGGAGAAAAAGAGAGCCCATCTGGCCTGGCGAGGGCGAAGTCGTTTAGCGGACTTCAAGAATTCAAGGTTACGGTGGTATCACGGTGCCCGTGCTCCCCTTGTTATGTTTCCTGTCAGTCTACACTGTGATTGCTCCCATTGGCTATCCTGTGTTTGTCCCGCCCAGTATGGCCTTTATATACTGGGCTCTGGCACCTATCCGGTGCCCTTTCGTGGTGTTCCTGCTCAGTGATTCCCAGTGTACCGACTTGGCCTGCCTGACTACTCTGCATTTTGTTTCCTGCTCCTGTGTACCGACCCGGATCGGCTGACTACTTTTCTGCGCCTGCTCCTGTGTACCGTCCCGGCTTGGCTGACGTTCCTGCTCCTGTGTACCGACCCGGCTTGGCTGACGTTCCTGCTTCCGTTTACCGACCTGGCCTGTCTGAAGTTCCTGCTCCGTGATTCGACCCGGCTTGGCTGACGTTCCTGCTCTGTGATTCGACCCGGCTTGGTTGGTTGTTCCTGCTCTGGCTGCCTCTGTGTCGCCTTGGCGACATTCTGATCCTTCGGGCAATCCAGTCTCCGTTACTGCCTCTGCAGAGTGCAAGTGTCAGTCCCGTTACTGCTACGGCAGTGTGCCATTGGCCTAGTCTCCGTTACTGCTTCTGCAGAGTGCAAGTTTCAGTCCTGTGACTGCTCCTGCAGAGTGCAAGTGTCTGCCTCCATTACTGCTACGGCAGTGTGCCATTGGCTTAGTCTCCGTTACTGCTCCTGCAGAGTGCAAGTGTCTGCCTCCGTTACTGCTACGGCAGTGTGCCATTGGCCTAGTCTCCGTTACTGCTCCTGCAGAGTGCAAGTGTCTGCCCCCGTTACTGCTACGGCAGTGTGCCATTGGTCTAGTCTCCCTGTTACTGCTCCTGCAGAGTGCAAGTGTCTGCCTCTGTTACTGCTACGGCAGTGTGCCATTGGCCTGGTATCTGTTATTGCTCCTGCAGAGTGCAAGTGTCTGTCTCCGTTACTGCTACGGCAGTGTCCTACGTTACTCAATTCCTGTTATTACTCTGGCAGTTCACGTTTGTTCTGCTATCCTGTTTCTGGGCGTTACGTATCCCTAAGCTCTCTATATGGAGAGAGCTCTATCACAGAACTCTCCACACATGGGACTGTTTACACTCCTTGAGATCATTAACCCATTCAGTACCTTACTCCTGGGAATCCAACATATTCTGCCTGACCTGTGTCAGTACAGACTGCTATGGACTTTATGCTTATACTGGACCTGTGTAGGCAGATGTGTATGTAACCTGTCGTGTGTCTGTATTATTCTGCTTGTATATTACAGGACCTGTGAGGGTTATTATATTATTGTGATTTCATTAAAACTGTGTTTTATCCTAAACCACTGTGTCTGTGTGTCGAACAAACCGTTACAGGTGGCCCGTATACACTGTAACGGGTAGAGAAGCCCCCTCCAAAAGATGGCACCACTCCTCTAGGGCACATTTGATAGCGAGCAGTTCCCTCTCTCCAATGTCGTAGTTTTTCTCTGCTGAAGATAGTTTGCGTGAATAGAATGCTACCGGGTGGAGGCGGTCATCTTTATCTCCTCTTTGAGACAAAACCCCACCCAGAGCCAATTCCGAGGCGTCAACTTCCAAGTAAAAGGCTTTGGAAGCGTCTGGCTGCACCAAGATAGGGGCTTGGGTAAACAGACCCTTAAGTTGTGCCAGAGGTGTCCAGGAGAATTTTTCATGCGTCTTAGTGAGTGACGTAATCGGAGCACAGACTCGGGAGAAGTCCCGTATGAACTTTCAGTAGGAGTTTGCAAACCCCTTGAAGCGTTGGACGGCTTTCCGATCTCTGTGGATAGGCCACTCCAAGACTGCCTTCTCCTTCCGGGGATCCATTTGAATGTGGCCTGGCGTAAGTATGTAACCTAGGAATTCAACGTGGTTGTATCAAAGACGCAATTTTCAAGCTTGGCGTATAGGCCGTGCTCCCGAAGACGATGGAGGACCCGGCTGACATGACAGGTGTGTTGGTCCAGGGAGTCGGAGAAGACCAGAATATCCTCTAGATAGAGCACTATGAAGGCGTCAAGAATATCCCAGAAGACGTCGTTCAAGAAGTGTTGAAAAGAGGCGGGTGCGTTATACAGCCCAAAGGGCATGACTAGATATTCAAAATGCCCATAACGGCTCCTGAATGCTGTCTTCCACTCATCCCCGTCTCGGATGCGCACCAAGTTGTAGGCTCCTCGAAGGTCAATTTTAGTGAATGTATTAATTCTAATTGACCACAAAAACCTGACTTATCTCTCAGAGGCTAAAAGATTGTCCTCTCGTCAAGCCAGATGGGCCCTGTTTTTGTCCTGTTTCAACTATGTAGTGTCCTACTTGCCGGGTTCCAAGAATGTTAGGGCTGACGCCCTGTCTAGACAATTTGGGCCAGAGATGGAGAAGGATGAGGTCCCCGTACCCATCATTCAGCCTGATCGCATCCTGGCCACCCTATGTACTAGTATCAAGAGATTCTGGCTACCCAGGCTACGGCACCCCCAGAAACCCCAGTGGGCAAGTGCTTTGTGGATGAGCCATTTCGTACCCGTTTGCTCGAAACATACCACTCTTCTAAGGCTGCTGGGCATATTGGGAGGGATCAACTAATATGGTCTCTCTCACAAGTTTTTTGGTGGCCTTCCCTACGGGCCGACTGCTCCGCATTCACAGCAGCCTGTACCACCTGTGCTCGTGTCAAGACCCCTAGACACCTCCCAGTGGGCCTACTCCAACCAGTACCTAATGGTGAATGTCCTTGGTCCCACGTATCCATTGATTTCCTGGGAGAACTGCCAGTGTCTAGGGGTTATTCGTTCATTGTTATGGAGGTTGATAGATTCTCTAAAATGGCTCATTTCGTGCCTCTTCCTGGATTCCCTGCCCAGGGGTTGGCAGTTGTCTTCGCTAAAGAGGTGTTCCGGTTGCATGGGGTACCTAGAGTTTTGGTGTCCGACCGTGGGAGCCAATTTGTATCCAGATTTTGGAGAGCATTCTGTAACCAGATGAGCATTCAACTGTCCTTTTCTTCTGCCTACCATCCCCAGACCAATGGAGCTGCTGAGCGTGCCAATCAGGGATTGGAACAGTTCCTGCGCTGTTTTGTCACCGATCATCATGATAATTGGGCAGACCTGTTGCCGTGGGCAGAGTTCGCCAGGAACTGTGCGGTTAATATATCGTCCGGGAGCTCCCCGTTTCTCATCAACTACGGGTTCCAGCCATGTTTGCTCCCGGACTCATTCCAGTCGCAACAGATTCCAGCTCTGGATGAGCACATTAAGCAACTCCGCTCCACTTGGGCACAGGTTCAGAGGGCCCTCAGTCAGTCGTTCCAGCGTCATCAGTGCCACGATAACCGTAGACGACTGCCAGTCAGTTCATACTAATGGGGTACCATTTTTTGGGCTGGCAGTAGGTCTGGAGTACAGTAGGAAATTCTATGGCTTTAAAAGATATCAATATCTTTATAATGGAGGAAATCTAAGAAAAGACCAATTTTTCCTACTTTGCCACACTCTATAAACAATCTAGGAGTAGAAAGGCAATGACACCAAGTTTCATTTGGCACGATGTGTGCTTTCTAAAATGGTATACCTTGTTTAACTTATCCTCTTTTATCACAAACAGAACTCCCCTGTTGTTACATCATTTAACACTTCAATAATGATCTATATAGAGGAATATAAAAATGTGAGAACAAAATAAAAGGAAATACGGCTGCTAACCCCAAAAAGTCTATCCCACAAAGAGATCAAAGCAACAATAAATAAACTGGGAGTGCCAAAATCTGGGAATAATGTCTATAAAGAAAAAACGTCAAGTGCTTTATTGCAATTAATCTAACACCATCTTGGCAATAAGTATAATACCTAATAATTGTACATAAAATACTAATGGCCTCTACATAAAATACCTACAAAAAAGGTGATACTAATATACAGTGGTACTATGAAATACAAATCAATAAATCAAGCCCAATAATAGTGAATAAAGAACAATCAACAATTGGTGAAGTCCTGATGTAGTTCAGAAAGTCTGTGTGACCCAAAGAAAAATGGGAAAATAGCATTCAACCTTAATTTTAAGATTACAATTAATGTGTTGCGAAAATGATGATGACTCAAATAATGAATGAAGTAAAAGATGACATGATGAATAACGTCTGAGATGAAGAGCAGGCTACAAATGTAATCCAACTAATGCACTGTTGAATATCTTGAATGCAGTGAGAATAAGGTGATGAATAACGTGATAAATAAAGAAGTGATTAGTGATCCAGCTTACATACCATTAAAGGGATAGTAATGTCTATATTAAAGTTCAGCTCAGAGTCTTTGTAACACGTAGCGTTATGTTTAATTGCTTAAAGTTCTGTAGTTCAAAAGCTATTCAAGCTGAAATGATCCCCCTCCTGCCCCTTCCGGCAGCCTCCCCTTAGATCTGCAATCTGGTAGTGGGACCTGACGGTTGAAGCGAGGGAAAATCTTCACACAGTAAGTATAAGAAAAACCCTGCCCCCCTTGACAAAGAAAGGCAGGGATTTCCATTTTGCTTACTGAAGATTGTCCTTCACTGCTCTCTATCCGGAAAAAACTTAGGGAAAAGGGTGGGAGGGGGATCCTTTCAGCTTGACTAGCTTTTGAACTATACAACTGTAAGTAATTAAACATAGCGCTAGGTGTTATAAAAATCCTATAGAAGACTTGGAGCTGCACTTTAATATAGACATTACTATCATTTTAAGCATTGTGTAGAAACTATGGAGCTTATGCACCAAGGAGTGATAAAGAGGTGAAAAAGTAGAGATCACCTCTCCAGTTCCTATGTTACTCTATAGAGCCTATGTACTAAGATCTCCAAAGCTGGACAAATCTTCATGTATTGGAGCCATATAATAACATAGGAGGCAAATATAGTCAAGTTGATACATTTATTGGCTAACCAAACAGATTTAGGATTCAAGCTTTCAAGACCTCTCAGGTCTCTTCCTCAGTCATGTTATACAGATAAATATGAAAACATCTCTCTTAAAGCTGAACTATCATGAAACATACAACCCCCCACAAATCATTTTCAGATGCTAGTAGTTTGTCTGAAATGACCCTTTCAAGTTGCCAAACACTGTCTTTTTTGTGCAAATTACTTATAATTTTCATTCCAGGCGAGGGAGAGCTCTACCACCTTAACCCTGTAGAACATGAGATGTGCAGATCTCGCCCTGTTATTCACATGCCCCTTTCATCCTTCAGTGTGTATATAGAGATGCCTACAATAAATAGAGGCATCAAGGAGCAAGCTAGATAACAAATACACAGTAAAAAGCAACTTCCTGCACTTATGAGTGCAGGACGTTACTTTTTAATATGTATTCATTGTCTGACTTGCTCCTTCATGTCTATGTTTGTTGCAGACAGCTCTATAGATACAATCGATGGGACCAACAGCATTGCAATTAGATGCCTGCCCAATAACATAGCATTTTTATGCAAAATTATGGTATTTACACTCCCAGTGGTACTCTGTTGTAATGGCTTAATCCACAATGTGATAATGTGACAGAAATTCCATATTCCTGTTCAGGCCATTATTTACAGTATTAAACTTAATTTAACCTCCCATATTTTTCTCTCACATTGAATGTGAAACAGTCCCATCAATACAGACAGTTTACTGTCCCTGACACTGTGTCCATTTTGGCAAAAATGTTTTCCCACTGGTATGTCTGTCTGGATCTGTGGGAATTAAACCTTTTATGTAGAGGTTGGCCCGTTAACAATTGATTTGTAGGACTTAGACTTGTTAGACCTGAGGAAACATTGATTTGTAAGACTTACACTTGTTTGGCACATACCCTGAGGCTTCTCTAGTCTCAGTTCAGCTGCAAGAATAACTACCTTTGCTCCCATATACCTTCCCCCGCATCTGCTCTTGAAATCCCTCTATTGGCTGCCTATAAGGTCTTGTATCTCTTACAAGATACTTCTCCTCTCCTTTAAGTCACTTTCTTCTTCAGCACCCTCATACATTTCTGCTCTTATCTCCTGCTACACCCCTTTCCATCACCTGTGTTCTTCTTAAGGGTTCTTTCTGTCCTTTCTTTAACAATTCGAGCCATCTCTTGGCTGCAATGTTTTTCACTGACTGCCCCTCAACTTTGGAATGTCCTCTCTATCACCATTTGCCAATCATCCACACACATCACTTTCGAGTATCTCCTGAAAGCCCACCTGCTCAAGGAGGCATCTCAGTAACAATACCCTCCTTAGGCACACTGACAGTCACATCAGAATGATGCTGCTCCTCCTTCACTAAGGCTTGTTCTAACTTCTTGCACTTATGATCCTCCTCCTACTGTCTCTGTATGTTGTCATGATTTCTAATTAGATTATAAGCTCCTCTGTGCAGGGTCCCTTTGCCAATGTATGATTCCCTTTGCTGCACTTTTGCCCCTGATAATAATGCAATGATCGCACTTTAGCCTGATGGTCTTAAACCAGTTCTGTATTTTTGTATTGTACTATCAAAACTTCTGTAATGATCTGTATACATATATAGTGCTATATAAATAAAGATACATCCATACATATTATATATATATATATATATATATAGAGAGAGAGAGAGAGAGAGAGAGAGAGGGAGAGAGAGAGAAATTAAATCAAATGTAAGCCTATACAATCCTAGAAAAAAACATATAGTTTACATGGATACACTGGACAATGAAAAGGGAAACCTGGTTAAAGAAGCATATAGCAAAATGTAAAAGATTTCCTTGTTCATGAACATGTAAAATACCCCTGGTCCTTAAGGGCTTAAAGTGACAGGTAAACTTTAATTTTGGGACTAATGCCCTAATTGTCTGCCCATGGGGGTTAGTCTTTGAACCCAAACACTAAGGCTTCCAGGTTTTGAATTTTAAGTTCATCGCGGCACCTGTATAAATAGCTGGGGAGGTCAGTTTTGTCTCTTGTGTGATCAGTGAGGCAGGACAATACAGCTCCAGCTACATAATCAGGTAAGTTCCTACAGGAACATACCTTGGTAAGGAGAACTATTGAGATGACCTTTCTACTTTAACCATAGAGTGTAAGGTAATGGGAGGACTGCAGTGTTTGTAGGCAAATACTGACAAAATGAAGCTGGTCAAAACCAAATAAATGCATGTACTCATGTTTAATTTGAAGACCACAAAGCGTATTACATATATGAACGATTTGTTAGTTCAGTATTTCTGTGGAACCCCAGAGTTCCCTGACTAAATATACAAGAGGTTCCACGGAACATATTTCAGGGTATAACTACAAGGGGTGCAGCATCCAAGGGGGGCCCATATGCCCAGGGTCCAATTGGTTCTGTGAAAATATTTTTGTGTTAGGGGCTAGTTATGTCACTGAACATATGTAAGTAATGGTGGACAGGGGAAGAAGGCTACTGTGTCATGGTAAGGTAACGTAGTATGGAACTAATAAATATCTCCATTGATTTAAATGGGGTTTTTAACCCACAGAATAATAGAGAATTCTGCAAAGCCATGCCTTGCAGACCTTTCTAGAATTAACAGGTTAAAATCTCCACTTAAAGCTTGAAAATTTGGAAATGTTTATTTGTCCCCTATGGTTTTTTACCAGAATTACACCACTACAGTGTATATATGGTTCTATTTTACCATATGATGGATGGGAAATGTAAACATTTCAAACAATAACATTTTGTTTTCTGTTAGATTTCATTTACCTGGTAACAAATGCCTAATTAATTTTAGTCTAATAATTTAGTCTTAAATTCCTGAGACCATTTAAAAGGATTTTAGTCTTACCTGTTAAATCCATTTCTCTTAGTCCATACAGCTTACATATTCCCATGGAGGGAAGCGACCGGAAGAAAAATCAGGGATTTCTTGGAAATCAAGTCAGTAGACCAGATCTTCAGCCACAGCATATGCCTAGCAGTCACAGAGAAGGCAGAGGACTTAGCGTCAAGCTGAACAGGCATCAAAGAGAGCATCAGTAACACAGTGCTGAGCCTCAGAAATGTTGGCCAAAAGGGATAAAAGGTCAGCCTTTGGGTCAACCTTATGGACAGCGTCAGTCAGATGTTCAGTCCAAACAGCAATAACCCTATTGACCCAGGAAGAAGTCAAGGTAGGGCTCAAGGAATGTGCCAATGGCAGTGAAATTAGTCTTCAAAACAGCATTAAGCTTCCTATCTGTCAAGTCCTTAAGAACTGAAGCATCCGCAACTGCCAAAGCAGTGAGACAATCTTTAATTAAGATAAGGGAAAAACCTGAAAAACTTGTCAAGGGGGGCAGGGCTTTCATTGTTCTTATAGGAAGAAGATTGTCCCCTTCTGTTATCTGTCTATTCTTACAACCAGATTCCACATCTGAGAAGAGATGGCTTACACTAGGTAAAAGGGGCGGGAGGGGAAACTTTGCTTGTGAATATCTCTCAAACCATAAAGGTTTGAGAGATAAGACTTATATCGTTCTTCATGTTTTTTTAATGCCTACAAAATAAAATAAAGATAAAACGAAGTATTACTATCCCTTTAAAGGAACACTAGCACTAAAATATGTATTTCCAGCTAGCGTCTGTAAAAAAATAGTTATTTTATATTAGTTTTATAAATTCTAATCTTTAATTTAATACATTTATAGACTGTCCTATATAGGGACAGTGTGGTTGATTGTGTTTTTGCTCTTTGTAAGGAGAGATAAGAGTTAATGCAAATAAGTTATTGATATTAGTAACCACTACTTTTCTATTCGTATATCTGTGTTACCTTATTTTGGCCAGTTTACAGACAATAAAACACTAACATTTATTAGACACTTAAAAAGATTGCTATGTTAAAGGGATAGTAATACTTCGTTTTAACTTTATTTTATTTTGTAGGCATTAAAAAAACATGAAGAATGATATAAGTCTTATCTCTCAAACCTTTATGGTTTATGAGATATTCACAAGTAAAGTTCCCCTCCCCGCCCCTTTTTCCTAGTGTAAGCCATCTCTTCTCAAATGTGAGTCTGGTTGTATGACAGGACAGATAACAGAAGGGGACAATTTTCTTTGTATGAAAACAATGAAAGCCCTTCCCCCCTTGACAAGTTTTTCAGCTTTTTCCATTATCTTAATTGAAGATTGTCCCTCTCTGCAGTCTACCTGGGCATCTCCCTTCTGATCTGGTTGAACAGGGAAGAGATACTTTGTTTGTGAATATCTCTTAAACCATAAAGGTTTCAGAGATAAGACTTATATCATTCTTCATGTTTTTTTAATGCCTACAAAATAAAATAAAGTTAAAACGAAGTATTACTATCCCTTTAATGAGAGCCCTGGAAAAGGTAAGAACAGGAACCCCCAGGGAGCAGGTGTTAGACTAGATTATAGGCCTCAGGGAGCTCAGGGTATTTAAGTGTGATTTACCCCAGATCATTTTAGTGTTTGTGTTCCTTTAATCATTTGGGTGCCAATATTTACAATGTCTAACCATAATGCACATCCCTTTGGTGGATGTTAGGGCCACATGTGTGGCCTTTGAGGTGAATCTGGTTGTTTTACTTATATAAGGCATTACATAGAAACACAGAATATGATGGCAGATAAGAACCATTTGGCCCATCTAATCTGCCCATTTTCCTACTGTAAAAACCTCACACCTTAGTTGGTCCTTGGTCTTGTCTTATGTTCAGGACAGCCTTATGCCTATCCCATGCATGCTTAACTTCCCTCACTCTATTAACTTCTACCAGTTCTGCTGGTAGACTATTCAACTTATCTACTACCCTCTCAGTGAGCTATTTTATTGAAAGTGTTCCCTGTGATTTTAATTAAAACTAAAGGGACCCAGAGTAACAATTAGCTTGAGAACAACTGTCTTAGCCCATGTTATTATACATATATAAAAGCACTGAGCATTGGCCCATATGTATAAAACTAGAATGCCACATTTCTGTAAAGAACCAATTGCACCACAGGGGAATACAAATTCCCATAGATTTAAATTGTGAATTCTAACCCCATGAATGCTAGAGAGTGGTTACAGAATCCCATTTAAATTAAGAGGAAATTTAAATCCTCCCCTATTATACAGTTGACTTGTCCTAGAATTGCTCAACTTTGCTTTTATATATATGGGCTATTGTGATTTGACATTCTCCTTTAATCTCACCACACAAACTGCAGGCTTTACCGACCTGGGCTCTGTTGTAGTGTTGTTTTTGTTCAGCATAATTAAAGGAGTCACGGATGATGAGTGATTAAAATAACGTTCTTCTCGATACAGAAAAAATATATGAGAGAATAGTAAGAGAGCCTTGGTGGCCCCCATCTGTGTGAAAAAGTGTTTGAGCCGAAGAATGCAGAGTCAGCAGTTTATGTGCAGAGGTAAAAATATCAGGCACACAGGGTATTGTTACGAACACTGCTAAAATGTGTATGCTGTACCTGTGTGTGTGTGTGTGCACGCATGTGCAGAGAGCTATAGAAGAATGAAGGGAAAAAATAAGATAAAAATATCATATTTGTACTTTCCCTATTATAGGTCATATGTATAAAAGCAAAGAGTAGTAATTCAGAGACAAACCAACTGTACTTAAGCAGACAAGTAAAAATTACAAAAATTCCTTTTGAATTAAATGAGGCATTTATTTTCTTTGCAATGCGCTGGAGACTTCTCTAGAATTCAATGAGTTAAAAGTCCCATTTAAACCAATGAAACATTATATTTTTACAATTCAGGGCAGTTGATTTGTCCCTAAATTACTCCATTTTCTCTTTATACATTGATCACCATTGAAATAGCTATACCAGGAAGGAGGAGGTGTAGAGATATGTAGTCAAATTAAGCAATGGGAAGTCTGAGCCATGTAAATCCATGTAAATGATTACAGATTCACTCGATAGGTCATATGGATAACAGTTCAGATGAGTATAATAGTCATCAGATTGGCAAAACTGCTGTGTACACATTTAACAGTGTGTTTTCAATACATGCTTAGGGTGCGACTACAACAAGAATAACTTCAGCTGACAGATCACCTGAACTGAACAAGTTAGTGTGTCCACTCTAGCCATGATGTCAGAACTGTGCAAAGATATTGGTCCTATTGTGCTCGAGAACACCAAAGTACCTGGTGGTCAGGGTCAGTCTCACAATGCTGAACCACAGCTCATGAGTATTGCCAGCTACAATGGTATTATTCTATCTCTTCCCAACAGCGAGCAAACTCCAAAGTGACTTAGCCACTGGTACAGTGGTATCAACCCAGACCATTCAGTGTCAGTTTCACAAAACTCAGTCTCCATCTGAGACAATCACGCCAAGGCCTTCCACTACTGTCATCTGATAGGACCCACTGACAAGAATGGTTCCACGCCTGTCAACAATGTATGCAGGAATGAAGATTTGTGCTCTTCACTGAAAAAATGTTCCATTATGCATATTTTTACCATAACATTAATTACTTGTTTTTCATGTTGTCCTTGATAAATTTATGACATTTCCTGTTAATCGCACAATCAGCTTTCTGGTGCTGAAATTTCATTGTTGAGCAGTGTACAAAACATTCATTGTCTCATAAATGTATATAGCCATAGTTTTATAATATGTGTAAATAGAAAATGTATAATGCTAGAAATATGATTCAAAGAACCATGGAAAAAGAAAAGGAGATGAAAGTTAATGAAATGAATAAAGTGTTAAAAGCAAGAGAAATATAGACAGATTGCTAAAGAAAGAAAACTAGAAGTAGGCAGGGAGGGGGAGAGAGAGAGAAGTGCATATTACAGGTATCTGGGGAATTACAATACTACTCGTTAGTAAATGCCCCGTTAGCATTACTAAACACATTTAAAGAGCAGTGGTAACAGCAGGAGCCGGGGGAGGGGGGGGAGGTTCTGGCCCACAACGCCTGCAGATATTTAGAGCTGGAAGTGCTGTGGTGTCTGAGCAAGCAAATAGAGAGATGTTCATCAGGGGTATCTCCCCATCACACTTCCTTGCCTCCCGGCTCTCTGACAGGGGCCTGTGCTCAGCAAATCTTAGGGCTCAGTGCCAGCTGGATTCCTGCAGTGTGCTCTTGTCTGTACATGGACAGCAACCATTAACCCTGTGAGTGCCAGGTGGGTGTCAAGCACATTGCAAAATAATCATACCTGGGAACTTTCAAATTGAGCTGAACCCGAGACTGTGTAAAAATTAACCCTTAAATTTCCCATTATATAGATTATCCGCCATATATCCCTGATCACTGTAATTGAGCGTCGCTCCAATCAGCATTCAAACACCAATTAATACACAACTTACATATATCACTGCATGAACACACATAGGACAAGCAGGACTTCTCCCTCTGCCTTCCTGGGACAAGTGGCACCAATTTAGAGGCTAAAGAAGCAGTTAACTGAAGCAGAATATATAACAGGTAGCACTGAACTCTCTCACCCTGAGATTTTGGCTCTTCACCTTGAGACCCTGAGATCTGGGCCAAAACCCTGAGAGTTCCCAGGTATGAAAATAATGCTTTTGGACACCCTTCAAACTGTTAACCCTGATAACTTTCAGTGCATGAAGAGATATTAATTCAAGGGCGTACCTAATGATTTTAAGTGCATCTGGGACTCAGATGATCTCCTCCATGGCCCCTTCCTCCTTCTTAATGACCCTGACCTCTGCACCCCATTTCCAAGAAAGGTAGGTCAGGGCCCATTTTGTTTTCTTTTAATTTTACCTTCTATTGCTGCTAGAAGAGCCAGTAATGCATTGCAGTCAGAAAGAATGCTCAGTGTAAGGTCTTCAAGCCAGGAATGTGCAGTACCTGCATATCCTTCAATTGGCAGTATTGTGTATACAACTGGTGTCAGTGCTGTAGCAAAGATCTATTCTTTCGGAGTGTCATGGAGGTACACATGAGTGAGCAAAGGCATATCAATATGTTATTTGTTAAAAATAAAATAAAGTTACTGACAACTAGTTGGATGAAGCTGCATTCAAAAAAGGTGGGCAAGTGCCCTCTTGTAGCCACACCACTGATCAGTGCTCCTTTTATTAGGTTTATGAGACTCAGTAACATATGAAACATCATCTTATACTTTGCTTGTTATGCTTGCATTTATATATTGATTTACAATATATAACAATTATGTAAACAAAGATGTACAAGATTACAACAGACAAAACTGTCAGGGTAATGTATCAAGTGGCATTGGGGTGGTGTAATACTATTTGAGATGCTATCATAATAACATATGTTTGAGACAATTATGGAGAAATTAGCATCAGCACAATTAGGGTCTCCTTTTATGTGACATTATAACTATGAAGACCAGGGGTGCTCAAACCTGCTTACAGCTGACGTCAGGAGAAGAGGAGGGAGAGGGGAACTTTAATGGAGGTATCTCTCAAACCATAGTGGTTTGAGAGATAGGATTTGTGGCATTTAGCTTATTTTTTTAATCTCTACAAAACTCTAAACATTTTTTACTGTCCCTTTAAGGCTCAGTGTATGGAGTAAGAACATCTGGAGGATACATGTGATAAGTTGCAAAGCCAAAAAAAAGAGAACAGGTTTGCATTTCTGATAAAACCAATACTGGTACATGCCTAAATAACAGACAGATATAAATAAAGACATAAGGAAAGATATATAGGATCTTATGCAAAAAGGCAACATTGTGCAATTCTGCAAGGAAAAATCAGCTGTACTTCTGGAGCCAATTAAAAACTCCCATTGATTTAATGGGGCTTTTAAAAGTTTAATTTAAATCAATGGGAATTGTGGAACTTGGTATTTGCCCCTATAGTGGAATTGGTTTGCGCCCTCCACTTTGCATTTATACATAATGCCCACATGGTTGTAATCAATAAGATAAAGAGGGCCAATTCTGCAGCAAACCAATGTACCATAGGGACAAATAAAAAAGTCCCACATTCCCATTTATTTACGTGTTTTTTATATATATTTTTATTAGAACAAACTAATAACCTCTGAGGACAATACACATGGTAACAGATAATACATAATACAATGGACAGGAATACAGCAGGAAAGGAGTTAGAACAAGGTAACCATCTTCATTTCAAGCATGTCTACAGCGATAGAAAGAAGGAAGAGATAGAACAGCAGAATGAGATGAAAGGAGTGAAAAAGTAGAGAGGAGCACTATGAGTCCTTCACAACCTTCAAGTCCATGGCTAGCATGTGCAGAAAACCTGTGGTATCCTTTGATCGTGTTCCAGATTTTGAATGACTCCTCTGTGAGGAGCACCATAGGAGCGTCACAGAGAGTTCCACCCTGTGTTTTCCAGAACTTATTATGGCAAGGCACTGGACCCACTAATGAACTCTCATGTTGAGCCCACCTGTGAGGATCTTGAATCAGCATATTCACGATCTGTGTCATCCTAACAGCCTGATAGTATAGCTTCAAGGTGGGGATCACCAATCCACCATCCACTCTAGGGACAAATATGACCTATTTACGTATAAAGGGTCTATGCCCTCTCCAGATAATCCACTATGTTGCCCAGAGAAATGTTTCTGGAGGGAGGGGTAAAACCATAATCTACCCCATGGAAATGCCCACCAGTCCCCTAAATTAAAATGACCCTGGTGTGGGCAAGTATCGCCTCTTGCAACCACCCCACAACAGATTGCCATGTAAACCATGTATTGCAGGGCAGAGGATGGAATCACCACAGGGAAGGTTCAAAAATAGCATAGTATCTATGGGAAAAGTATACTTATGTCTGTAAACCTAAAAAATATACATGCCCAAATAACAGCACACAGAAGAGATTTGTGATGGAGCTGAGTGGGTAAGTGAGTGTAAGTAGAATGTTGTCTAAGAACAGTGAGATTTTATCTTCACATGCAGACCAGCGTACTTCTCGGATGTCAGAAATATTGATGCACCATAGCTGCCGGAGGCTTGATGGCCAAGGCAAACAGGCCAGGTGGCAGCCTTGTTACTTTGCCCTTCCAATTTCAAAGGCTCTTGCACGCCCATCATTTGGATGACAGTGGTCAAGGCATTTTATAAAGAGTGCAAAGAAAGAGGATGATTCAAAGCATTCAAAAGTGTGGGTAGGTACTCTCAGGTGAGAGTGTCACATAATTTTTGGATGTCAAATTTGAGGAGCATTATACTTATCTGACTTGTGATTGCCAGATATCATCCAAGATTTTTCTCACGTTGCGGGAGGCATAAAGGCAAGAAGGTGAGATAAAGTTCCCAGGAGAGATGTATTGCCATGAATTTACAGTGGATTTATTGATTACACTTATTAGGTGATAGTTCTCATGTAACCCCAACATGATTGTTTTAAACCACCTGAATGTTAGAGAGGTCTCCAAGCATTACAAATAAATACACAGGAGACCTATCTAGTATTCAAGGAGATAACAGCCACATTGAAATCATTGGAAATTTGTATTTCTCCTCTTTAATGCAGCTTTCTTGCTTCTGAACTATAACTCTTACGTTTATTCAGTATGGCCCACAGTGTTTAAAAGGCTCTCAAGTTCCCACGTTAAGCAAATGATCCACTTTATCGCATGACTGAGAGACGCACTTTAATAAAAAAGTGTTGTAAAGGAAGATAAAGGAGCTAAAGCTTATTCTCGCTACTTATACTCTTTTTGGCACATAGGAAAATACTCAACCCCAGGGCCGGATTTCCCAATAGGCAGACTAGGCACCTGCCTAGAGCGCCAAATTTTGAGGGGTGCCGCAGCTGTGCTGGCCACATCCACATTCTAAATTGTGGGTGGGGCCAGAGCAATCTCTGTATCCATGCAGTAGCTTATACACCCCTTTACAGGCTATTATTTAACCCCTTGGATGTTAGTGAGCTCTGTGGGTTGGAGATCTTTCTAGCAATCTGGGGTTAAAGCTTTTATGTGTTTCTTGTTGTAGGCCAAAGGTATATTCTGTGCCAGGAAACAGTGGATGAGACTGGTGGCATGGTCATGTGAGGAGGGGTGTGTGGCCATGGGTGAAGCTAGGGGTGTCAGAGTGTCTTGCCTAGGGGAGCCTGGAATGTAAATCCGGCCCTGCTCAACCCTCGTTAAGACTGTAATTCCAGCAAGCCCCTTATGCCTGTGCCATAGCATGTGCAGAAAAATGTCAAAAGTAATGTAAATTGTCTCTGCGCTCTTAGTACATCAAATACAACAAGAAGCAAAAGGAAGTAAAAGGGCCAAAATTCTGAAACTACCCTCCCCTTGGTGCAAGCACTATTAAGTGAAGTACGTTAGGCATATGTAGCTTAGCAAATTGGCATTAAGCAGATATAGCGTTAGCAAATCAATTCTAGTTCCTTTTTTAGCACAGAGTCATATTTTTACAAACCCATCCTGTCTTAAAAAGGTTTTACATTATAGAGAACGGGTGCGCAGCAATTAGCCCTGTGTAGGGTTAGTAACAGACAAGGCTGCTGTACTAATATGACCTCTGACTCATTGTCCTTGAGAGAAACAGAGTGCACTGCAGATCTAGAAGTTTCATTTAACTGCTTGGATGCTGGAGACATTGATCTCCAGCATCCAAAGGGATAATATGTGTATGTATCTATAACCTACAAAAAAAAAATAAGCTCTTAACTCCAAGGATGCCAAAGTGGTCTCCAACACATTGAGAAGCAATGTGTTGGAAACTTCTCTTACATCCAATGGGTTACAAAGTGGTCAGTAAAACTGTATGAAAACTGGGAAAGAAATGGACCAAATATCACCACAATCAGGAGTAGATATCTGGTGCAGGGCCATTGGCATTGCTCTGGCTACAACCACCATAAAGAATATTGATATGGTCCCCCCAGCTGAGGTGTCCCACAAATTGTGGAGCTGTAATGATTGTCTTAGTGATTTTCTGCTCTCCTTAGTGGCAAATTAACCACTGGCTATATCTGCTTTCCAGTCTCATTCACTATTTTGTTCAGAATAGACAACCTTTTTCCTTCATCTGCTGTCCAGACATCCAGCCTTGCTTGCTGAATGGACTCATATACCCATGCCAGTTGTACTCCACCACATGCATTTACTTTCTCTATAACAGACTTCAACAGCTGCCCGATGAGCTGGCGCTCAGATACAAATCAGGGAGGGCAGCTGGCACAATCCATTCCCCCATAGTGAGGTGCTTTTATGACTGTATGGGAAAGGATCACATTACCTTGGCATGGGCATGGTGCAGGACAAGGGGCTTATGATTATAGAGTCCTGAGAAATCAGTCAGCAGCCAAAGAGTTAACTTGCTTTGCTGGAATGGTAAGGTAAAATAGCAATGGCCTTTTAACTGGGACAAGCAAAAGTTCCCTGTAACTTTTTGTAATGTATATTTCTGTCAATTTCAGGCTCTGAAAGTGTAAGGGTTGTACGTGTATACACAAATGGAGTACAAGTGGTACACAAATTGAATGTAAGTGTTGTACTTGTATGTAGCCGTGATTTCCTAAAAAGAAATGTACCAGATCACATCAGTTTGTGATGGTATAATGTAATGCTGGTAACTTCTGGTCTCATGTAATAACTAGGTAAAAAAGGAACCAGCTCACTGGCCTTTCAGGACCTGATAAAAATCACCCGTTTTGTGAGTATGTGAATAGAGCAGGGACCTCAAACTGCATTTCTACACCACACAGACAGAGCTGGTTTATGGGATATCCGTGATTTTGCAAAGGTTTCAGTCTTTTGGGCAGTGATTTTGAATGAACCACCACTACAAATACAGGAATATTCCTAAAACCTGCACTATATTTTCATCTAAGAATGCAGTTTGATAGCACTATGTTAGAAAGAGATTGAGACTGTGGAGGGCAGAGGGGGTTATTTACTAAGGGTAGAATATCCCCTTATCGCATAATAGATGTGAGGGGCATGAATCTCACCTCATACATACATGGGGAGATGCACAGAAACTAAATACAACTGATATAAACTTTGTGATCCATGTGCTGGTCTGCGAGCCTTTGCACTAAGAATGGGGTAGTTAATTGCTCTACATCCAGCTGTTGTGGACCACAAATCCTATTATCTCCAACTGTCTCTACCCCTGAACTAGCAGGCTTCAGTGAGAGTGTGTACGTTTTTACCATAGCACTTGCATCTCTGTTCCTTGATAACAACCATTCTGAATAAATGACGTAGGGCTTGGAAAGGGTGTGATAGGAAAAAATTGTGTATGTGAGAGTGAAAATGATTGTGAGAGAAAGAGACTGTGTGAGAGATTGTGTGTGATATTGTATTTGTATGGTAGCCGTGTGAGAGATTGTGTGTGAAAGAGAGAAGGGGGGTTGCGTATGTGTGTGTGTATGAGAGGGTAAGATGTAGGAGCGTGTGCGTGATAGCAGCAGGGCAAGAGAAAGATGAAGAGAATATAACAATGTGTAAGAAAGATTGGTTGCGTGAGGCGCGCAGAACGATACTTATATATGATGTGCAAGTGTGTGTGTAAGACTGAAAGAGAACGGCAGCGCGAACTGTTAGCTATAGAGTAACCGTTATGAAGAAAATAGGATGGAAAGGTGTATGTGTACGAAAGGAGCAGCAATATCTGTGACTTACAGTAACTTCTGAGGGGAGGACCACGGATGAGAGAAGAGGCGGTCGCTAGAACGAGCAGGGGGCGGCAGAGGGGAGAGCCAGCGCACTCGGGACACTGTGAGAGAGAGAAGGAGCGCGGGGAACACACAGGAGGAGGAGAGTGGGAGGTGAGTGAGCCCCTGTCACTGGCCGGCAGGTTAGACCCAACTCGCACTAAACTTGCCCCGGGCTCTAAAGCTCACCTCATATCAGCTACGTTGACATCCACACAAACGCACTCGTACTCTTGGAGTGAGGATGAAACATCTCCCCAGACGTCTCTCCTCAAAACCCTTGACAGCTCAGCCCAAATATTTATCTTTCAGCCGTTCTCTAAACTTTTCATCCACCCTGAGACCGTGAAAGCTGCGCTACACTAACCCCAAATTATTACTAAGTAGCGGATTTTCTTCGTGCATCATTAAGACTGGTAAGCGCCTGGACATTTGCCCTGGTCCTTTGTAATGAGCTGAAGGCTTCTGCCCCCCATCCCCTATAGGGATCATGGCAGTGGGGGCACAGCCACAGACAGACAATGGACGGGTGCCCTCGCTGTCCTTGGCCCCAATCTCGGGGCAAGAGAGTGGAATGGAGTTTGTGGCCCTCACGGCAGTACAAACGGACACCGGCAGTCCCCGGCGCCTGGGACTTTTGGGTACACCGCTCCCGGGACCCCCTCGGACCTCGGCTTCTCTCAAGAGGTACCGGCGGTTCCAGAACTATCTGTACAACGTGCTGGAGAGACCCCGAGGGTGGGCCTTCATATACCATGTCTTCATGTGAGTACCCCTCCTGCACCTGGCACGACTTTGGTGGCATGGGCACGACACAACCCCAAACATATAATATGTATGTGTGTGACCTATATATAACTGTGTAGTGGGCCTTATGTACAAACGGAAAGAAAAACAATTCTTAAGCACACCAACAGTACCACAGGGTGCAGAACTTTTCATTGATTTAAAAGGGACTTATAACCCTTTCAGTGCCAGAGAGGTAGTCAACGCAATGCGTTGGATACCTCTCTGGCAATTAAAGCGTTAACACGTTAAATACTAGTGATGTCTCTAATGCATTACTTAGCAATACGTTGGAGACTTCTTTAGACCACAAGGGGTTACAGCCCATTTTAAAGCAGTGGGAGATTTGGGGATTTTTTTTATTTTCCCCCATTGTGAAGTTGGTTTGTGCCAGAATTGCGCCTCTTTTTTAATTTTGTTTATAAGGCCCATTGTGTATAGATTTCTTTATAGCACTATGCTGCTATAATGCACTTTCTAGTAATATATGTGTAGAGCCCAATAAATAACTATATATATATATAGTAAGGCAAATATCTAAACTCATATGATAGGACTCTTGAACCAACCCCAAAATGTTGCTATTTTTACAGGATAATATATAATCAGATCACATTGTGTCACACAATATCAGATAAGGGCTTATCTCCTAGATTTGGTTCTTTAACCTTTTGCATGCCAGAGGTCTGTGCAGTGCATGCCTTACAGGGTGCAAAGGATTAAGTGAATCCAGATGTCCTTAGTACCATGCTTTTGCATGATTAACAACTGTTTTTACCTAGAGTACACTGAGTTAAACTAAAATACTTTATAGGATTCCCCAGCTATACAACAATCTTATATTTTATGCTGAAATGAACACGTTTAAGGAAGCTCCTTGCAGTTACTACAAAGACAGCTAAATCAAAACTATTTTTTCTCAACTGAAACTGACAGTGTTAGGTATATAACATTCTTTGGAGGATGTTTTATATAAAACGTTTGCAATTGTATTATTATTAAGATGAGTTTTGTTAAAATGAGCCTATAAGTAGTTAAGACTGTGGTTCCCTATCTTATTTTTGCTCAATGTACCCCTAAGACATATTCTAGCATTTTTATGGAATCCTTGAGTTTCTCATGGATGTAGTTAAGAAACACATATAAACATACAGTTATTCTTAGGTCTCACATTATTGTCCCTCTCATATGTATAGAGGAATTGGTAACATTGTTAACCCCTTAAGGATCAGAGGGATGTGCAATGCATTTGTTTCCAGTACTTTATAAGAGGTTAAAGTGTTATGCTTGCAAGTTGTCATGGTGTTTGGATCTGAGATGTAATGATACATGGAGGCTTTTATCAAGATAAACTAGTGCAGTTATGAGGCAAAATAACTGAGGTATATGTATCAAGAAAAAAAACTATTGCTTTCACTGAGCATGGTGTTCTTAGAAGTAATGGCGTAATTATCAAGGAAACAAACTGCCCTATAGGGAACAAATAAAACCCCCCAAACCACATTAATGTAAATGATCTTCTCTGATATCTAAGGGGTTAAAAGCCCAATTTATATTACATTTAATTTCTATATGACCACTATGGTACAGTTGTTTTGCTCTTGTAGTACTTTACATCATCTTAGTACATCAGCAACATCTTTTTCTTTGATAAATATGGTACATCTGTTTTGTCCTCAGATTGCTCCAAATTTGTCTTGAAATATGCTCCAGTCTGAGTAATGTAGTACAGAGAAAATCTGGAGCAAAACAAGTACATCAAATGGCACCAGACTTATACTATAGTCATGGTTTTATAGTTGCTAGATCATACTATATTTTTATCTGATAAATAATATGCTGCATTTGCCCTTACTTTGTCATAGGTTTGCACCCATGGGGCATTAGTAAGCAACACACAGAACCTGATGTACTATGAAGAAGCTGAATAATGTCTGACCAAACTAATTGTACCAGAGGGCATAGAAAACTCAATAAATTCCCATGTATTTAATTAGGGCCTTCAGCCCTTTGTATGCTACCACATTGCTTTACAATACACTGTAGTCCTTGCTAGTATTCAAGGGGTTAACAGTTCTATTTAACCTTTTGAGTGCCATATGGGTACACAACACATTGCAAAGCAATCCGTTGTGTACCCCTCTGGCATTCAAAGGGTTGTATCAGTGGACATTTTTCTTTGTCCCTTATGGAGCAGTTGGTGTCTCTAAAAATTGCTCCAGGTCTTGATGGTGCATCAGCCTCAGGGACTAAGTACGGCTTCTGTTTAGTGTTTCATATTAAATATACAACTTACTTGAGTTTTCATGCTACACAGACTGGGTAGGTAACATGGCAGCAAACCACAGTTACTGAGGCCTGTGTATGCAAGAACTCAATCAGATTTATATTTATAAAAAAAAAAACACTTTCACTTCCTGTTTTATCAATGTAGCTTAACTCTGTGCTTAAAAAGTGCTGAAACACAAAGTGTTGTATTCATGTCGGCTGAAAGTTTTCCCCTTCCAGTAGTAAAAAAAAATCAATATAAGATGTGTGCTGGGAAATAAACTGTTTAACCTTTTGCGTTCAATGCATTTGATACTGCCCTGATACAAAGTGAATTTAAAGGGCCGTTTAAAGGGACAGATTAAAGGGCAGATACAAAGATCTGTGACAGAATAGATTTTCCAGGAGGGATAAACCAAATATATGAGGTTATAAGAAAACTGGAGAAGTGGACAAGAGCATGGGATCTAAAGTAAAGTGGAAGATAATGCATTTAGGACACTGAAACCCTGAGATAGAATACAGGCTTACTGTAACTGTACTGTGCTGACAGAAACACCAGAGGAAAGGAACTTGGATGTTATTATTTCTGATGACTTTAGGGTAGGCAAACAATGCAGTAAAACAGTGGGAAAAGCGATCTTGGTTGTATTGAAAGAACATACCTTCCAACATTTCAAATGGCCATAGAGGGACACTAGTGTTTTAGGTGTTGTGGCTGGTGGGCAGAGCAGTAACATGAATTTTTAGGTTATTTTATGACCTATTTGTACGTCTTTGTGTAACTGAATAAATTATTTAGAGCAAGACCAAAGTATTTTATTCACACAGGCTAATGTATAAACACATATACTGAAGTTTAAACAGACATTAATGTGAGTTTTATTGTTCTGGAGCAATGTAATACATTTATATACAAACCACACAGTCTTTATCTCCTAAAAAGAGGGACATCAGAGTGGGAATGGGGGACAGAGGGATTTGGGTCTCAAAGAGGAGACTGTCCCTTGTAAACAGGAACACTTGGGAGGTATGGAAGAGGCATTAGCAGCAGAAAGCGGTATTAATGCCACTCTCTAAGTTCAAAGAAGAGACACCAAAATGGTGCAGCGTCTTCATGACACAGGATTCCATAATAGTTTCAATAACTTGTATGTACAGCTTGGAAGAAAGGAGCAAGAGGGGTGATACATTTACATATATTAAAGGGATAGTAATGTCCCTGAACATGTTTTTCTAAATTTGTTGCTTGCAGACCTGGCACACTTAGTATATCATTGCAATGCAGTAATTCTGTTTAAATAATGCGATTGTGGCTCTGCTGCAGAGGCTCCGTGTTGGCCGACACGAATGCCCTGCTGACAGCTTTACAACTGACAGCAGGAGACGTCAAACTTTGAACGAAGATATCTCTCAAACCACAGTGGTTTGCGAGATTAAACTCCACTTTTTAAGCACTACAAAATTAGAAAAACATGTTCAGGGACACTACTATCCCTTTAAGTCAGAGGTTGCCATCCCTGGTCCTTAAGAGCTACCAACAGTGCATGTTTTTTGAGATATCCCTGCTTGAGTGCAGGTGAATCAATCGATGGCTTTGTCACTTTAATGAATCCACCTTCGCTGATTCAGGGATATGCTAAAAACTGTTGGTAGCTCTTGAGGACCAGGGTTGGCTGCCCCGTATTAAGGGATTTACTATAGTTCAGGAGGGAATCACTTTTTTAAAGAGGAATACTAGAATAAGAGGTCATGATCTAACGTTAGAAGGTGGAATTTTCAGACGTAATTTGTGTAAATACGACTTTACATAAAGGGTGAGGTGGCAGGTACAAATAATATTAGGAAATTCAAAAATGCCTGGGATGGACATATCTGTTCTGAGAGGTGTTTAAGATTGTGTTTTTTATTAGATAGGGGAAAGGGTACATTGGATAGGCCACATAGTCCTTTTCTGCAATACAAATCTATGTTTCATTGTTCCACAGAAAAGTGGAGTATCTCTGTGGGTAAAATATCCTACTCTATAGGCATAACTGGGAACTATGTGCGTTTGACATTGATGCTCAGGGTGAAGGGACAAATTCTCAGTGTGAGAATACAGTTACCTACTATCTGATCTGCATCAACTGAATGTTTTTGTATCTTTAAATTGGTGCAATTTCTATCAGAAAGGCAAAGGGAGAAGTCCTGCTTGTCTTGTTCATGTATAAGTAGTTATCTCTAAGTAGCAGCATGCTAAGGTTTCTTTGAGGACTTATAGCGCACCTCAGGTTAGAGAAAGTAGGGACATATTGCCTAGAAGCTATGTTCAGGGTACCTTCAATTTCTACTATTTTAAGGATCTCAGGATCAGATAATTTGGACAGTACCCAGGTCAATAGGGGGCTTTTAACCTCTTAAATGCTAGTGGTCTTCAATGCATTGCTGGTTAAAAACCTATTTAAATCAATGATATTTTTTATTGTTAGCCTATGGTGCAGTTTGCTGCAGATTTGCACCAATGTTCTTTTAAACATAGAGAGGGAGATTCACTAAGCTGTGGTAAAGTGGAGATGACTTCTCCAATTCCTGTGTTATTCTTTGGAGCCTATGCACTGAGATGTCTAGTTCATAGGCTTTATAGAATAACAGTGGAGAAGTGATAAACTGGAGAAGTCGTCTCCATTTTATCACCACATTATCACTGCTTTATCACCGCTTGGTGAATCTCCCCCAGAGTCCCTTTACAAGTGTAAAAGACTTATGCCATGTGAATTTTAGTCTCAAGTATATGATCACAGCAAATTCAGCTGTACTAACAGTGCACACACAGCGTCACTGATTTCCTTTGTGTTTACAGGTTAAACCTTTCAAATTCTTTGTACCCCTACGGCATAAGATACTTGTATATACATCTAACATGTGTGACACCTCTTTCAGCCAGGCTGTGATTTAACTGCCACAGTGTAGCCACCTCTTCTCTGGAATCTGCTGGGAGACATGCATAAATAGAATGTTTAAAAAACGCATTCAAATTAAAAGAAAATTTATCTAAAAATTAAAAATAGGGTCATATATCTATAAGTACTCTGTTTTTTCAGCCACAGAAAATAGGTACTCAAACCTTTATATAATCAAAAAGACACTGAGCTTACTTCTAGTAATATATGTGAAAGATTACATATAAGGCACATTAAGACTACATTTTAGGGTCTGTACACTAACAAAACAAATTTTTTTGAAAACTCTGAGCTGGTAAATGGGTATTTAAAGGTATATTATTCACTTTTCATTTTTACTTGTTAGTTTCCTTTCACTTGTTTAATAAAATGGGATAATTAAATGTTATTGGAGGCCAAAGAGACATTGAGCCTCATGTACTAAGAATCTGAGTCATTCTGAAGAAAGGATTATTGTCGAAGGATAGTCGATGGTAGTCGAAGGATTATTGTCCTTATGGAGCAAAACCATTCAAGAGTAACAGTGAAGGGTCACATTCTAGCTGTGATCATTTGCAGATTTAGACATGGAAGGGTTACGTTTCTCGAGGAATAATACTAAAAAACAAGTTGAGAATTGGTTGAGTTCCTCCATGTTAGTTGCACTGAAAGCTAGCAGTGGAAGGGTTAAGTTTATTTTGGTGTCACATTCTACAGACTATCTGGGAAAAGGTTACATTCCTCTGGCAGTGATGCCCAGCTGGCCAGTAGTGGAAGGGTTACATTCCTCTAGGTAAGAGATGCTACAGACCAGTAGTAGAAAGGTCTTGTTCCGCTAGGTAAGACGTACTACACTTTATTAGTGGAAGGGTTATGTTCCTCTAGGTAAGAAGTGCTACACACTATTATTGGAAAGGTTACGTTCCTCTAGGTAAGAGATGCTACAGATTAGTATTAGAAAGGTTACGTTCTTCTAGGTAAGACGTGCTACACTCTATTAGAGGAAAGGTTAAGTTCCTCTAGGTAAGAAGTTCTACACACTGTTAGTGGAAGGGTTACGTTCCTCTAGGCAGGGGCGGACTGACAGGACCCAGGGCCCCTGGTCCAAAAAGTGGTCTGGGCCCCTGCAGAAATCTCCACATTGCCCCTTCATCTCCACAATGCCCCTTCCACAATGCCCCCTTCATCTCCACAATGCCCCCATCTCCACATTGCCCCTTCCACAGTACCCCCTTCATCTCCACAATGCCCCTGCCACAATGCCCCCTTCATCTCCACAATGCCCCTTCCACAATGCCCCCTTCATCTCCACAATGCCCCTTCCACAATGCCCCATTCATCTCCACAATGCACCTTCCACAATGCCCCCATCTCCACATTGCCCCTTCATCTCCACAATGCCCCCTTCATCTCCACAATGCCCCCTGTCTCCACATTGCCCCCTTCATCTCCACAATGCCCCTATCTCCACATTGCCCCCTTCATCTCCACAATGCCCCCATCTCCACATTGTCCCTTCCACAATGCCTCCTTCATCTCCAAAATGCCCCTTCCACAATGCCCCCTTCATCTCCACAATGCACCTTCCACAATGCCCCCATCTCCACATTGCCCCTTCCACAATGCCCCCATCTCCACATCGCCCCTTCCACAATGCCCCCATCTTCACTTCGCCTCTTCCACTATGCCCCTTCATCTCCACACTGCCCCTACCTGCAGTCCCTGGTGGTCTGGCGGCGCGGCTTAACACTGCGCGAAGTCCTGCGCGCCTCTAGTAATGCAGAGGCTGGGAGATGATGTCATCTCCCAGCGCTCTGTATTACTAGAACAGCGCGCCGGCAGCCGGTGTTGGAGAGCTGCTGAGCAGCGCTGGAAGCGGCGGCGGGCCCCCTTCGGTCACGGGCCCTCGGTCCGTGACCGAATGCCCGTATGGTCAGTCTGCCCCTGCCTCTAGGTAAGAAGTGCTATGCACTATTAATGAAAGAGTTACGTTCCTCTAGCTAAGAAGTGCTACACACTGTTAGTGGAAGGGTTACTTTCCGCTAGGTAAGAAGTGCTACACACTGTTAGTGGAAGGGTTACTTTCCTCTAGAAAAGAAGCGCTACACACTATTAGTGGAAGGGTTAAATTCCTCTAGGTAAGAAGTGCTACACACTATTAGTGGAAGGGTTACGTTCCTCTAGGTAAGAAGCGCTACACACTGTTAGTGGAAGGGTTACGTTCCTCTTGGTAAGAAGTGCTACACGCTGTTAGTGGAAGGGTTACGTTCCTCTAGGGTTACGTTCCTCTAGGTGAGAAGTGCTACACACTGTTAGCGGAAGGGTTATGTTCCTCTAGATAAGAAGTGCTACACACTATTAGCGGAAGGCTTACGTTCCTCTAGGTAAGAAGTGCTACACACTATTAGCGGAAGGGTTACGTTCCTCTAGGTAAGAAGTGCTACACACTATTAGCGGAAGGGTTATGTTCCTCTAGGTAAGAAGTGCTACACACTAATAGCGGAAGGGTTACGTTCCTCTAGGTAAGAAGTGCTACACACTGTTAGCGGAAGGGTTACGTTCCTCTAGGTAAGAAGTGCTACACACTATTAGCGGAAGGGTTACATTCCTCTAGGTAAGAAGTGCTACACACTATTAGCGGAAGGGTTACGTTCCTCTAGGTAAGAAGTGCTACACACTATTAGTGGAAGGGTTACGTTCCTCTAGGTAAGAAATGCTACACACTATTAGCGGAAGGGTTACGTTCCTCTAGGTAAGAAGTGCTACACACTATTAATGGAAGGGGTTACGTTCCTCTAGGTAAGAAGTGCTACACACTATTAGCGGAAGTGTTACGTTCCTCTAGGTAAGAAGTGCTACACACTATTAGCGGAAGGGTTACGTTCCTCTAGGTAAGAAGTGCTACACACTATTAGTGGAAGGGTTACGTTCCTCTAGATAAGAAGTGCTACACACTATTAATGGAAGGGTTAAGTTCCTCTAGGTAAGAAGTGCTACACACTATTAATGGAAGTGTTACGTTCCTCTAGGTAGGAAGTGCTACACACTATTAATGGAAGGGTTAAGTTCCTCTAGGTAAGAAGTGCTACACACTATTAATGGAAGGGTTAAGTTCCTCTAGATAAGAAGTGCTACACACTATTAGCGGAAGGGTTACGTTCCTCTAGATAAGAAGTGCTACACACTATTAATGGAAGGGTTAAGTTCCTCTAGGTAAGAAGTGCTACACACTATTAATGGAAGGGTTAAGTTCCTCTAGGTAAGAAGTGCTACACACTATTAGCGGAAGGGTTACGTTCCTCTAGGTAAGAAGTGCTACACACTATTAATGGAAGGGTTACGTTCCTCTAGGTAAGAAGTGCTACACACTATTAGCGGAAGGGTTACGTTCCTCTAGGTAAGAAGTGCTACACACTATTAATGGAAGTGTTACGTTCCTCTAGGTAAGAAGTGCTACACACTATTAATGGAAGTGTTACGTTCCTCTAGGTAAGAAGTGCTACACACTATTAGTGGAAGGGTTACGTTCCTCTAGGTAATAAGTGCTACACACTATTAGCGGAAGGGTTACATTCCTCTAGGTAAGAAGTGCAATACACCATTAGCGGAAGGGTTACGTTCCTCTAGGTAAGAAGTGCTACACACTATTAGCGGAAGGGTTACGTTCCTCTAGATAAGAAGTGCTACACACTATTAATGGAAGGGTTAAGTTCCTCTAGGTAAGAAGTGCTACACACTATTAATGGAAGGGTTAAGTTCCTCTAGGTAAGAAGTGCTACACACTATTAGCGGAAGGGTTACGTTCCTCTAGGTAAGAAGTGCTACACACTATTAATGGAAGGGTTACGTTCCTCTAGGTAAGAAGTGCTACACACTATTAATGGAAGTGTTACGTTCCTCTAGGTAAGAAGTGCTACACACTATTAATGGAAGTGTTACGTTCCTCTAGGTAAGAAGTGCTACACACTATTAGTGGAAGGGTTACGTTCCTCTAGGTAATAAGTGCTACACACTATTAGCGGAAGGGTTACATTCCTCTAGGCAAGAAGTGCAATACACTATTAGCGGAAGGGTTACGTTCCTCTAGGTAAGAAGTGCTACACACTATTAGCGGAAGGGTTACATTCCTATAGGTAAGAAGTGCTACACACTATTAGCGGATGGGTTACGTTCCTCTAGGTAAGAAGTGCTACACACTATTAATGGAAGGGTTAAGTTCCGCTAGGTAAGACGTGCTACACACTATTAATGGAAGTGTTAAAGGGATAGTAACACTTCGTTTTAACTTTATTTTATTTTGTAGGCATTAAAAAAACATGAAGAATGATATAAGTCTTATCTCTCAAACCTTTATGGTTTATGAGATATTCACAAGCAAAGTTCCCCTCCCCGCCCCTTTTACCTAGTGTAAGCCATCTCTTCTCAGATGTGAGTCTGGTTGTATGACAGTACAGATAACAGAAGGGGACAATTTTCTTTGTATGAAAACAATGAAAGCCCTTCCCCCCTTGACAAGTTTTTCAGCTTTTTCCATTATCTTAATTGAAGATTGTCCCTCTCTGCAGTCTACCTGGGCATCTCCCTTCTTATCTGGTTGAACAGGGGGGGGATACTTTGTTTGTGAATATCTCTTAAACCATAAAGGTTTCAGAGATAAGACTTATATCATTCTTCATGTTTTTTTAATGCCTACAAAATAAAATAAAGTTAAAATGAAGTATTACTATCCCTTTAAGTTCCTCTATGTAAGTTGCTCTGCAGACTAGTAGTGGAAGGGTTATATTCCTCTAGGTAAGAAGCCTACAGGCTAGTAATGAAAGGCGTATGTCCCTCTATGTAATATGCTCTGCAGACGGATAGTGGAAGGGTTACGTTCCTCTAAGTAATATGCTCCTCAGACTGGTAGTGGAAGGGTTATTTTCCTCTAGATAAGTTGCTCTGCAGGTTAGCAATGGAAGGATTACATTCCTCTAAGTAATATTCTCTTCAGACTGGCAGTGGAAGGGTTACTTCCTCTAGGTAAGTTGCTCTGCAGACTAGCAATGGATGGGTTACATTCCTCTAGTTAAGAAGCACTGTAGACTAGCAGTGGAAGGGTTACATTCCTCTAGGATAAGTTACTCTGCAGACTGGTAGTGGAAGGGTTACTTTCATTTATGTAAGTTACTCTGCAGACTAGCATTGGAAGGGTTATATTCCTCTAGGAAAGAAGCCCTACAAACTAACAGTGGCTTATGTTCCTCTAGATAAGATGCTCTGCAGACTAGCAGTGGAAGGGTTATTTATGTTCTTATAGGTAAAGTGCTCTGCAGACTAGCAGTGGAAAAGTAACTTTCCTCTTGGTAAAGTGCTCTGCAGACCAGTACTGGAAGACTTACATTCCTCTAGGTAAGATACTATGCAGTCTAGTAGCGGAAGGGTTACGTTCCTCTAGGTAAGATGTTATGCAGTCTAGTAGCGGAAGGGTAATGTTCCTCTAGGTAAGATGTTATGCAGTCTAGTAGCGGAAGTGTTACGTTCCTCTAGGTAAGAAGCTATGCAGTCTAGTAGCGGAAGGGTTACGTTCCTCTAGGGAAGAAGCTATGCAGTCTAGTAGCGGAAGGGTTACGTTCCTCTAGGTAAGATGTTATGCAGTCTAGTAGCGGAAGGGTTACGTTCCTCTAGGTAAGATGTTATGCAGTCTAGTAGCGGAAGGGTTACGTTCCTCTAGGTAAGATGCTATGCAGTCTAGTAGCGGAAGGGTTACGTTCCTCTAGGTAAGATGCTATGCAGTCTAGTAGCGGAAGGGTTACGTTCCTCTAGGTAAGATGTTATGCAGTCTAGTAGCGGAAGGGTTACGTTGCTCTAGGTAAGATGCTATGCAGTCTAGTAGCGGAAGGGTTACGTTAATCTAGGTAAGATGCTATGCAGTCTAGTAGCGGAAGGGTTACATTCCTCTAGGTAAGATGCTCTGCATACTAGCAATGTAAGGGTTAAGAACCATATTCAGGAAACAGGGACAATTCTAGTCCAAGCTAGAAACTAGAAATTAACAATTTCCCAAATTCCTCCATTGATTTAAATTGAATCTTTAAACCCCTTGAATGCTTGCAGCGTCTCCAGTGTATTGTGAAGCATTGTGTGGGAGCCCCTTTTTAATCATTTTGTATTTTCATTTGTACCCTTTGATGCAGTAGTTGTGCTCCAGAACTGATTATCTTTAGTCTCTTAAATTCCTCAAGTTGCAATGCTCTGCAGACTAGCAGTGGAAGGGTTAAATTCCTCTTAGTGAGATACAAGAAATGGAACGTTTCTCCTCGAGCAGGACAGTCAATGCGAGGGTTACACCCCTATAGGTGAGATTAACTGTAAGATTATCATTGGGAGGGTTATGTTCTTTATAGCTCAGTACACCTCAGGCTTCTAATAATTCTTTCCAGGATCTGATATTGTGTGTGGTGAGTTACTGGTCCAGATTATATAGGTCAAGGTTTATTGTACTGCCACTGGACACACACACCCTGATAAGGGAATCTCCCAGCTAACCCATCCGTCATCCCTGTGTTACACTGAGAAACCCTCACACCTATCCCATCACCTACTCTTGGAAATATAATCATGTGTTGCCCCTGCTTAGGACTTACACAGTGTGGACAATAGTCATGCAGGACTTGTGAAGTGGTCCATCATTATCAGGCAGCGGTTTACGCCTTTAACCTTTTGTGTGCCAGTGATTTATCTAACACACTAAAGGTTAAACAGGTATCAAACCTGTGAGTTCTTAATTACTGCTGATTTTTTTTTTCTTTCTTTAGTAAATGTTCTTGATTAGGGGCTGTATTCAATAAATGAAAAAATAAACTATTCTGTAGGAAACTAATTGCACTGTAGGGGACAAATGGAAATTCTCAATAATTTAAAGGGGAACTATCACCCTAAGTAAAGTCCATCCGACCTTATTAGGCATCTAGCGATAATCTTAACACTCAAACTGTTATACAGAATAAAGACCGTGTTAGTCAGAAATCCTTTCTCAGCTGACACTGACAGCCAGGCAACAGCGTCTTGACACATCTGTGCTCCCACGCCGTCAGTCCCTTCCTGTACCTTAAAGTACCATGCAATGCCTCCTGGGGGAGACCGGGACTGATGGCGTAGGCACGCAGATGTCTGTAAGCAAAGATGTCTGCACTGTTGCCTGGCCATCAGTGTTGGCTGAGGTAGGATTTTTGACTAACGCGGTCTTTATTCTACATAACAGTTTGATTGTTAAGCTTATTGCTAGATGCCTAATTAGGTGGGGTGGACTTTAGTTGGGGTTGAAGGTTCCCCTTTAAATGGGCCTTTTAACCCCTTCCGTGTTAGTGATATAATATACTGCTTATGTGTGTGTGTGTTTTGCTAGTCTGTTGGTGGAGTAGCAATTGAAATATGCGAGTATAATTATTGTACTTTCTTGGATTTTTCCCAGTGCTGCATGATATTACCATATGAGGTCTCTTCTCTTTTGATTTTGTTGAAAATTGTGAGGTTTCCAGTGCTTTATAAAACAAGGCACTTGAGACTTCGCTAGCATTGTAAATATAGTGAAATGTGCAGAATTGTTATTTGTACCCTGCAGTACAGTTGGACTGCTCCAGAATTTCAGATCTTTAGCTTCCTGAACACAGCCCATCATTCTTTGTCAGAACCACTCATCTGGGGTGAACAAAAATATATTAACCCGTTAAGGACCAGCGGTCCAGGTAAGTTACCTTCCTTTAACCCTTTGAGTGCTAGAGTGGTACACAACACATTGCAAAGCCTCGTCTGGCACTCAGAGGATTAAGGAGCGATTTGATCCTTGCCAATGCGCGGGTACACGTGACCTGTTATGTATACTGGCACACCGAGTTGGGGTCTGAGAGAGACCGTTCAGTCTTGCAGCAGGCAATTTCAGACCCCATTTTTACTTACAGCTCTCACGCAGGACATGATGTGCCAGGGCCGTCACCGGTCCTTAAGGCAAAAACCGTGTGACGGTCCTGGCACATCACTTGGTCCTTAAGGGGTTAAAATTAGTAGCCGGACACAACATTGTGGAAATGTATGACACCTATGAGGGAATGTTTGATGCCTATTTTGAGCAATAACACACTCACACACAAAATCCTTTGTGGGGAAGTGGGGAAGTCTGTGGACACTTCAGGACTTTCTTTCCACTACATCTTGCATAGGCCAGTGCAGTAAACAAGGGATAAAGGAAATGGCCTGAGTGCAGCTATTTCTCTCCTCATGCTGGGGGGACTAGCGTGCAGGGCATTATGGCATTAATGTCCTAATGTAGTGGAGTGCATCTGCCGGCATGCCATACAGTGCTCGTACTCTCTACTGCAGTGATTATAAACCTGTGCCTTCAGCGATCACTAATAGACCAGGATTTGAGGATTACCTTGTTAGAGCATAGGTGAGTTAATCAAATTGACTGAGCCTCTGATCAACCCAGTTGTGCTCTAGCAGGGAAATTCACAGGTCCTGGCCTGTTAGTGGGACCTGAGGGTACATTTTGAGAAGCAATGCTCTGTATACCTTGGAGTGCAGCTACTGGTGTTAGAGACTAACACCAGTAACACCAGTGTTACCGCACTGGCAAATTCATTCAGCTGCCCCAGTGAGAGGATACAGTGAGGGAAAAAATTATTTGATCCCCTGCTGATTTTGTACGTTTATCCACTGACAAAGAAATGATCAGTCTATAATTTTAACGGTAGGTTTATTTGAACAGTGGGAGACAGAATAACAACAAAAAAATCCTGAAAAACGCATTCCAAAAGAGTTATAAATTGATTTGCATTTTACTGAGTGAAATAAGTATTTGACCCCCTATCAATCAGCAAGATTTCTGGCTCCCAGGTGTCTTTTATACAGATAGCAGACTGAGATTAGGATCACTCTCTTAATGGGAGTGCTTCTAATCTCAGCTTGTTACGTGTATAAAAGATACCTGTCCACAGAAGCAATCAATCAGATTCCAAACTCTCCACCACGGCCAAGACCAAAGAGCTGTCCAAGGATGTCAGGGACAAGATTGTAGACCTACACAAGGCTGGAATGGACTAGAAGACCATCGCCAAGCAGCTTGGTGAGAAGGTGACAACAGTTGGTGAGATTATTCAAAATGGAAGAAACACAAAATAACTGTCAATCTCCCTTGGTTTGGGGCTCCATGCAAGATTTCACCTCGTGGAGTTTCAGTGATCATGAGAACAGTGAGGAATCAGCCCAGAACTACACGGGAGGATCTTGTAAATGATTTCAAGGCAGCTGGGACCATAGTCAATTAGAAAACAATAAGTAACACACTATGCCGTGAAGGACTGAAATCTTGCGGCGCCCGCAAGGTCCCCCTGCTCAAGAAAGCACATGTACCAGCCCTTCTGAAGTTTGCCAGTGAACATCTGAATGATTCAAAGGAGAACTTGGTGAAAGTGTTGTGGTCAGATGAGACCAAAATTGAGCTCTTTGGCATTAGCTCAACTCGCGTGTTTGGAGGAGGAGTAATGCTGCCTGTGACCCCAAGAACACCATCCCCACCGTCATACATGGAAGTGGAGACATTATGCTTTTGGGGTGTTTTTCTGCTAAGAGGACAGGGCAACTTCACTGCACAAAGGGACGATGGACGGGGCCATGTACCATCACATCTTGGGTGAGAACCTCCTTCCCTCAGCCAGGGCATTGAAAATGGGTCGTAGATGGGTATTCCAGCATCACAATGATGCAAAACACGCTGCCAAGGCAACAAAGGAGTGGCTCAAGAAGAAGCACATTAAGGTCGTGGAGTGGCCTAGCCAGTCTCCAGACCTTAATCCCACAGAAAATCTGTGGAGGGAGCTGAAGGTTTGAATTGCCAAACGTCAGCCTCGAAATCTTAATGATTTGGAGAGGATCTGCAAAGAGGAGTGGGGCAAAATCCCTCCTGAGATGTGTGCAAACCTGGTGGCCAACTACAAGAAACAAGGGTTTTGCCACCAATTACTAAGTCATGTTTTGCAAAGGGGCCAAATACTTATTTCACTCAGTAAAATGCAAACCAATTTATAACTTTTTTGAAATGCGTTTTTCTGGATTTTTTGGTTGTTATTCTGTCTCTCACTGTTCAAATAAACCTACCATTAACCCTCTGAGTGCCAGTGTGGTACGGAATGCATTGCAAAGCAATGCATTCCGTACCACTCTGGCACTCAAAGGGTTAAAACTATATACTGATCATTTCTTTGTCAGTGGGTAAGCGTACAAAATCAGCAGGGGATCAAATAATTTTTTCCCTCACTGTATATCACAACTCACACTCTGCAACTGTTTATTGTCTCTTTTTACTGACAAATGCATGTGTATGTGTTAACACTTTATCCTGCGTTGTATTGTAAAGTATTTTAATTGCGAATGGGGTGTCACTAATACTTGTATATTAACATAGGCACTTTGATTCCAAGTCATTTAACTATTTCACTCCCAATGTAATCTGCAATATATTGTACAGTAGTTAAATAGAGAATGCCAGTAAAAGTTATATAATAACAAAGGATATTTTACTATAATTAAAATAAAAATTATGTTATTTATGAAATCGTTAAATAAATGGTTATAGTGCCTGACACACATCATACCTAGAGATCCGATGTGTGCAGGCAATGACGAGCAAGAAAGAAGAAGAAGAAAGATATTGTCACATGACTTGTAGGAGATGCGCCTGAGAGGCACACACTACAGAGAAAAGGACAATGGGCAGAGTCTCCGAGCCTGATTGACAGGCAACGGAGCTGACAACGCATGAGCATTGGATGCTAAAAAACAAGATGGCTGAGGTCTACAACTTGTTGGGGCATATAATAAAGGTAAATTTACAGATTGATCTTATAATTTTTGGATGTATCTCATACATTTTAAGGCATGCAATAGGGATATCTACTTGGATAAACCAAGTTGCATTGTGCATATGGCCCATAACACACAGAAAAGTGTAATGTATTTTCTGTCCCCAGTGACCAGATTTCATGTCTATGTGAGAAAGGATGGGTGTGGGTGCAAACCATAATATTAGTAATGGAAATAAATTGTTACATTCATGTAAATAGGGGCAAAGGGTAAAATATCTTCAGTGTCAGATTATCACACTAGGAACTCTCAGGTTGGAAGAGTTCTGGGTTACCTACTAGATTATATTCCCCAATGAAATGTTTGTTTAGTTGCTAAATTGGTGACATTTGTACCAGAAAGGCAGGGGAGATGTCCTGCTTGTCCTGTGTGTGTGTTTAGGCAGTGAGATCTCTAAGCTTTAGCATGTTAAAGGTTCTTTGCAGACTGACTGGAGCACCTGTGGGTTAGAGCAGGCAGGTACATATTGCATAAAATCTACATTAGGGGAAGCTGTAAGGGTTAATATTTCAAAGATCTCAGGGTCAGCTCATCTTGAAAGTTCCCAGTTATGTAGATGATTGATACCTTGCAAACCAGTGTGGGATTGCAGGAATCTGTCAATGCAGCATTTCTGGATTTAGCCTGCACTCCAGGTATATACTAGAGCAAGGCTGGCCAATGTGAGTCCCGCCGTATGCTGCCAGACTACAACTTCCTTTATTCCCTGCCTTGCATGCTGGGAATGAGGGGAGTTGTAGCTTGGAAGCAGCTGGAGGTCCTCTTGTTGGCCACCCTTGCACTAAATCTTATGATCACAATAGTGCATACCACTGCACTCCCTTGATGTTTTCCCGCAGTGTGTCACAATTGTACATGCTCCCCTATGTACTGTATACAGTAATATGCCAAACAAAAATAAAGAATATTTGGTTTCAGTAAACAATTTTATAGCTAGTCAGTGATGTGCTAAGAAGGCAATACAGGGGAAACCAGCTACACCACAGGGAACAAATGAAAATCCCCATGAATTTAAATGTTTTTTTTTATAATCCCTTGAATACCAGATCATTCTCTAAAGCATTACAAAGCAATGTGTTGGGGACCTCTATAGCATTCAAGGGGCTAAACTTTTATTTAAATCAATATCAGTTTGTAGTAATTGTATTTTATTTGTTCACTATTGTGACTTTTGTTTGCTCCTGAAGTGCTCTGGTTCTTAGTACATCAACCTCTTCCTCTGTTTAACCCTCTATGTTCCAGAGAGGTATCCAATGCACTCAAATGGTTACTAGGTGTCTCCTGTTCTTCAGTGTAAAGAGCAACGTATTTTTGCGAGTCCCTGTTATTATCCATGTCAGGGTCACATGATGATGAAGTCTCCTTGAACAAGTGTATGCACATTGGAAGGCAATGCTTGTATAGCCTCTGGGTTTCTGGTAGGACAACATGTCTGTGTAATGTCTGTTGCTCCAGACGGGTATTTAAAGACACACTTTCCAGTTGGTGTATAACGTCAGAGGGAGTAGCTCCAGAACCTGTGCAGGCTTATAATGATTCACTGTCTTACAGTACGCACAGATGTTTGTTCAGGAGAAAACGGAAAATAAACCAACTTCTTCAGCCTGCTTTTGTTGACAAGGAAAATACATAAAAAATGTGATTTCTCATATGTGTGCACATTTTCCTGATTTTGAGAGAAAATGTGTGATCCCTTCAGCATTCAAGGGGTTAAAAAGCTACATTAAAATCATTGGGTGTTTTCATGTGTCCCCTATGATCCCTGTGATCTAAAGTCAATGGGTGAAATACGTAAGTAAAAGGGCGATAGACTCCTGAAACAGTCTCCCAACAAAGGTGGTAGGGACTAATATTGTAACAGAATTCAGAAATCCCTAGGGATAGGCATGACTATCCTGAGTGTTATGAAAGCCTGCATCAATGTAAGTCCTATCTCTCAAACCTTTATGGGTTGAAAGATATAACTTGCTAAAGTTACCTTTTCCTGGCTGTTTTACTCAAGTCTGCCATCTAGAGGACAGCTGCAGATTCCAGTCGTTTGACCAGACCGAGGCTCTTCAGCAGAGCTGAAATCACTCAATTTAGAAATAAATACTTCATTGGAACGGTCCACAAAGTGTGCTTGCAGCCATGCACACTTTGGAGGCCATTCCAAATTAAGTATTTATCTTTAGATATCGTTATATCTGCGCTGCTGAAGAGCCACATCTGGTCAAGCGACCAGAATCTGCTTCTGACAGCTTTACAGCTCGTCAAGCAGAAAGGGGAGGGACCAGAGAACTTTATTTTCCTATATCTCTCAAACCATAACGGTTTAAGAGATATGAATAAGTGCAAGTACTCTCTTTTAATTGTATCTACCATATAGTTAATACTTTTTTTTCTGACATTACTATCCCTTTAAAGGGATAGTAATACTTTGTTTTATCTTTATTTTATTTTGTAGGCATTAAAAAACCATGAAGAACAATATAAGTCTTATCTCTCAAACCTTTATGGATTGAGAGATATTCACAAGCAAAGTTTCCACTCACTGACCAAAATGGTCAAGTCTGCCATCTAGCTGTCAGATTTGGGATCTGGTCCGCGGACCGGCCGTGGCTCTACAGCATAGCCGAGATTGCGAGATATAAGAAGAACTACTTAATTCGAATAGTCTACAAAGTGCGCCTGGTTTGCAAGCACACTTTTTAGACCCTTCCAATTAAATAGTTATTTTTATATCTTGCGATCTCGGCTCTGCTGAAGAGCCAGCGGTTGATCTGTGGACTGGATTCCAAATCTGACAGCTAGATGGCAGACTTGACCGTTTTGGTCAGTGAGGGGAAACTTTGCTTGTGAATATCTCTCAAACCATAAAGGTTTGAGAGATAAGACTTATATCGTTCTTCGTGGTTTTTTAATGCCTAGAAAATAAAATAAAGATAAAACGAAGTATTACTATCCCTTTAAAAGGATAGTACACTGTTCGTGAATTGATAGGAATAATAAAAAAACATGTAATGCCCTTTTTCCCATGTTTGAAAGATGTAAGAAAATAAAGACCTCCGTTCCCTCCCCTTTCTGCCTGACGAGATGTAAAGCTGTCAGAGGCAGAATCCGGTCGACCAACTTTAGGCGGCTCTTCAGGAGTGCTGACATCGGGATAGCTAACTTTAATTACTTCATCGGTATGGTCTACAACGTGTGCCTGGCTTGCAAGCATACATTGTAGACCATTCCGATGAAGTTATCATAGTTAGATATCTCGATGACAGCGCTCCTGAAGAGCCGCCGTCTGGTCCTGGAAGCAGGATCTCATGATGTCCGCTATACAGCGGACATCATGAGAAGGGGGAGGGAGCAGAGGTCTTTATTTTCTTATATCTCTCAAACCATAATGGTTTGAGAGATGGGAATAATGGCATTACATGTTTTTTTATTATTCCTATCATTACATGTTTTGTTTGGCGTTTACTATCCCTTTAAAATCTATGTTTCTACGTGACATGAGTGAGAGAATGTGAGATACTGAGGGGTGTGAACAAAATGCTTATTATGGCGCCTTATTCAGGAAGCTAAAGTGGATAAGGTGGTCAGATATCCCTTTAAATTCTCAATTCTGGCACAAACCATTTGCACCACAGGGGACACATAGCATTTCACTAAATTCCCATTGATTTAAATGCTCTTGTTAAGCCTTGAATTTCTACTCTTTGGCTAGCCTTGGATGAAGTGAGGAGTCATTTGGCAGTATTTGTAAGTATCTTGGATACAGATTTTTCAAATAAATGTTTTTTATATGTGCTTAATAAATTACATTTTGAATATCAGATATATGGTTGTTTCTCTTTCATCCTTTCTCTGTTGTTATTGTATTAGCGCTCAATATTATTCTTTTTTATCATTTAATTTACCTCCCCTACCTGAGCAATTCTGAAACAGGCCAACTGTACTATAGGGGACAAATACAAATTCACAGAAATTCTCACTGATTTAATTGGAGTCTTTAACCCGCTAGAATTCTTCACAGTGCACTGGAAACTTGTCTAGCATTCAAGAGGCTACAGACCTCATTAAATCAATGAGATTTTTTTATTTGCCCATGGTACTGTTGGTTTGCTCCAGAATTGCTTCACTTTACTTTCTACATATGGCCCTTGTTGCAGATGCAAAAACCATTTCCAATTGCTTAATGCACCGCTAATGTATCTTAAAAATGACTTCTTATTTTTCAGTAGATTGCTCTTTTTTGACCTAGGCGTAAGCAAATTCTGTGCTAGATAAAATGGAGTAGTTTAAAGAATGCACGCATTGGCTCCTATAAAAGTCACTGCTTATAAAAGTCTAATTTGTTGCATTTCAAATAAGTCTGGGTAACGTGCAATCCCAGTGGCAAATCATTACATCTGCTAATGTGATTTCTGTGATTGTGAATGTTTTGTGCTCTCCACTTTGGGATTATTACTAGTGCTATTTTCATTCATGAAGATGGCAGTAGTAAGAGCAAATTACCTGTATTAACTTTTTATGAACCAGAGGGGTGTGCAACACATTGTAAATCAATGGGCTGAACATCCTTTTGGCCCTTAACCCCTTAAGGACCGGGAAAATCTGATGTCGTTTTCCCTTAAGGACCGGAGCAATTTTGACTTTTTTGACTATGTCTTTGTTCAACCATGTTTTCTCTTTAATTCCTTTGGTGCACCCACATAAATTATATACTGTTTTTTTAAGCAGAAGTAGGGCTTTCTTTTGATACCACAATTATATGAATACCTCATTGTTTAATTTGATTAAAATAGAAAAAAAGAGGAAAAAAATTGAAAAAAAACAACATTTTGCTTACATTTTTCTGTCAGGATTTGCATACTATTAGTTAATGAAAAAAAAATACCCCTAAATATATTCATTTGCTTCTCCTGAATATAAGAATACCCCATATGCCTAGTATTTTAGTCCTTTACTCACATTTACAAGGTAAATATTACAAGATGGCTGCCGTTATTTCCAACTTGTGATTTCTCAACAATTGGCATGTGAGCATCATAGCTTAGCTGACGGTGCCAGAACCAAAAATGTCCCACAAAGGTATATGTTTCTGAAAACTAGACAACATAAGGTAAATAATCAGGAGAATTTTTGAGTTTTTCATGCAGCTATTTTTCCAGAAAAAAATTTCAAAATTGTGGTAATATTTAGTTTTTTTGCAGTTTTCACACTTACATTTCAATACTACTGTTGATATCAAGCACATGATAGGTGAAGATTTTTAAAAATGCATTGTTTAGTGTTCAGCTCCTTCTTCTGAGTACGGCAATACCCCATATGCATAGGTTTCTCAAGGTTTGGGAGAGCTACGGGGCCCAAATTGGAACATGCGCGTTTCCAGTTTCACACTTTGAATTTTCACAGCTTGCATGACTGGTGCCATGTCTCATTTGGGGCTGTGCAACAGTGCTCCACTCTAAGATTTCCCCCCAAAAGTATATATTTTTGGAAAGTAGACACCCCAGGCTTTCATTTTATGTATGTTTTCAATTTTTTTACGCAGCCATTTTACCACCAATCGCTCGTAAATCTTGACGTAAGTTAAAAAAACAGCGTTTTTCACACTTGCACTTCAATGTTGATGTGAATTTCAAGCACATGATAGGTGAAGATTTTTAAAAATGCATTGTTTAGTGTTCAGCTCCTTCTTCTGAGTACAGCAATACCCCATATGCATAGGTTTCTCAAGGTTTGGGAGAGCTACGGGGCCCAAATTGGAACATGCGCGTTTCCAGTTTCACACTTTGAATTTTCACAGCTTGCATCACTGGTGCCATGTCTCATTTGGGGCTATGTAACAGTGCTCCACTCTAAGATTTCCCCCCAAAAGTATATATTTTTGGAAAGTAGACACCCCAGGCTTTCATTTTATGTATGTTTTCAATTTTTTTACGCAGCCATTTTACCACCAATCGCTCGTAAATCTTGACGTAAGTTAAAAAAACAGCGTTTTTCACACTTGCACTTCAATGTTGATGTGAATTTCAAGCACATGATAGGTGAAGATTTTTAAAAATGCATTGTTTAGTGTTCAGCTCCTTCTTCTGAGTACAGCAATACCCCATATGCATAGGTTTCTCAAGGTTTGGGAGAGCTACGGGGCCCAAATTGGAACATGCGCGTTTCCAGTTTCACACTTTGAATTTTCACAGCTTGCATCACTGGTGCCATGTCTCATTTGGGGCTGTGTAACAGTGCTCCACTCTAAGATTTCCCCCCAAAAGTATATATTTTTGGAAAGTAGACACCCCAGGCTTTCATTTTATGTATGTTTTAAATTTTTTTACGCAGCCATTTTACCACCAATCACTCGTAAATCTTGACGTAAGTTAAAAAAACAGCGTTTTTCACACTTGCACTTCAATGTTGATGTGAATTTCAAGCACATGATAGGTGAAGATTTTTAAAAATGCATTGTTTAGTGTTCAGCTCCTTCTTCTGAGTACGGCAATACCCCATATGCATAGGTTTCTCAAGGTTTGGGAGAGCTACAGGGCCCAAATTGGAACATGCGCGTTTCCAGTTTCACACTTTGAATTTTCACAGCTTGCATCACTGGTGCCATGTCTCATTTGGGGCTGTGTAACAGTGCTCCACTCTAAGATTTCCCCCAAAAGTATATATTTTTGGAAAGTAGACACCCCAGGCTTTCATTTTATGTATGTTTTCAATTTTTTTACGCAGCCATTTTACCACCAATCGCTCGTAAATCTTGACGTAAGTTAAAAAAACAGCGTTTTTCACACTTGCACTTCAATGTTGATGTGAATTTCAAGCACATGATAGGTGAAGATTTTTAAAAATGCATTGTTTAGTGTTCAGCTCCTTCTTCTGAGTACGGCAATACCCCATATGCATAGGTTTCTCAAGGTTTGGGAGAGCTACGGGGCCAAAATTGGAACATGCGTGTTTCCAGTTTCACACTTTGAATTTTCACAGCTTGCATCACTGGTGCCATGTCTCATTTGGGGCTGTGTAACAGTGCTCCACTCTAAGATTTCCCCCCAAAAGTATATATTTTTGGAAAGTAGACACCCCAGGCTTTCATTTTATGTATGTTTTAAATTTTTTTACGCAGCCATTTTACCACCAATCGCTCGTAAATCTTGACGTAAGTTAAAAAAACAGCGTTTTTCACACTTGCACTTCAATGTTGATGTGAATTTCAAGCACATGATAGGTGAAGATTTTTAAAAATGCATTGTTTAGTGTTCAGCTCCTTCTTCTGAGTACGGCAATACCCCATATGCATAGGTTTCTCAAGGTTTGGGAGAGCTACAGGGCCCAAATTGGAACATGCGCGTTTCCAGTTTCACACTTTGAATTTTCACAGCTTGCATCACTGGTGCCATGTCTCATTTGGGGCTGTGTAACAGTGCTCCACTCTAAGATTTCCCCCCAAAAGTATATATTTTTGGAAAGTAGACACCCCAGGCTTTCATTTTATGTATGTTTTCAATTTTTTTACGCAGCCATTTTACCACCAATCGCTCGTAAATCTTGACGTAAGTTAAAAAAACAGCGTTTTTCACACTTGCACTTCAATGTTGATGTGAATTTCAAGCACATGATAGGTGAAGATTTTTAAAAATGCATTGTTTAGTGTTCAGCTCCTTCTTCTGAGTACGGCAATACCCCATATGCATAGGTTTCTCAAGGTTTGGGAGAGCTACGGGGCCAAAATTGGAACATGCGTGTTTCCAGTTTCACACTTTGAATTTTCACAGCTTGCATCACTGGTGCCATGTCTCATTTGGGGCTGTGTAACAGTGCTCCACTCTAAGATTTCCCCCAAAAGTATATATTTTTGGAAAGTAGACACCCCAGGCTTTCATTTTATGTATGTTTTAAATTTTTTTACGCAGCCATTTTACCACCAATCGCTCGTAAATCTTGACGTAAGTTAAAAAAACAGCGTTTTTCACACTTGCACTTCAATGTTGATGTGAATTTCAAGCACATGATAGGTGAAGATTTTTAAAAATGCATTGTTTAGTGTTCAGCTCCTTCTTCTGAGTACGGCAATACCCCATATGCATAGGTTTCTCAAGGTTTGGGGGAGCTACGGGGCCCAATTTTGAACAAATATTGAATTTTCACATCTTGGTTAACTGATGCCATTACTCATTTTGGGCTATGTTCCAGTGCTGAACTTCAGAATTTCCCCCCAAAAGTGTATATTTTTGGAATGTAGACACCCCCAGCTTTCATTTTAGGTGTGTTTTAAAATTTTTTACACAGCCATTTTACCACCACTTTCTGATAAACTTGACGTAAGTTAAAAAACAGCGTTTTTCACACTTTGCCTTCAATGTTGATGTGAATTTCAAGCACAGAATAGGTGAAGATTTTATAAACTGAATTGATTAGTGTTCAGCTCCTTCTTCTGAGTACAGCAATACCCCATATGCATAGCTTTCTCATGGTTTGGGGGAGCTACGGGGGCCAAATTGGAACATGCGCGTTTCCAGGTTCACACTTTGAATTTTCACAGCTTGCGTTACTGGTGCCATGTCTCATTTGGGGCTGTGTAACAGTGCTCTTTTTTAAGATTTCCCCCCAAAAGTATATATTTTTGGAATGTAGACACCCCCAGCTTTCATTTTAGGTGTGTTTTAAAATTTTTTACACAGCCATTTTACCACCACTTTCTGATAAACTTGACGTAAGTTAAAAAACAGCGTTTTTCACACTTTGCCTTCAATGTTGATGTGAATTTCAAGCACAGAATAGGTGAAGATTTTATAAACTGAATTGATTAGTGTTCAGCTCCTTCTTCTGAGTACGGCAATACCCCATATGCATAGCTTTCTCATGGTTTGGGGGAGCTACGGGGGCCAAATTGGAACATGCGCGTTTCCAGGTTCACACTTTGAATCTTCACAGCTTGCGTTACTGGTGCCATGTCTCATTTGGGACTGTGTAACAGTGCTCTTTTTTTAAGATTTCCCCCTAAAAGTGTATATTTTTGGAAAGTAGACACCCCAGGCTCTCGTTTTAGGTGTGTTTTCCAATTTTATACACAGCCATTTTACCACCAATCCTGTGAAAATTTGACGTAAGTAAAAAAAATTCAGCATTTTTCACACTTTGCCTTCAATGTTGATGTGAATTTCAAGCACAGAATAGGTGAAGATTTTATAAACTGAATTGATTAGTGTTCAGCTCCTTCTTCTGAGTACGGCAATACCCCATATGCATAGCTTTCTCATGGTTTGGGGGAGCTACGGGGGCCAAATTGGAACATGCGCGTTTCCAGGTTCACACTTTGAATCTTCACAGCTTGCGTTACTGGTGCCATGTCTCATTTGGGACTGTGTAACAGTGCTCTTTTTTAAGATTTCCCCCTAAAAGTGTATATTTTTGGAAAGTAGACACCCCAGGCTCTCGTTTTAGGTGTGTTTTCCAATTTTATACACAGCCATTTTACCACCAATCCCTCGTAAACCATGACGTAAGTAAAAAAAAAAAACAGCGTTTTTCACACTTAGGGTTGGCGGCAGTATATTGGGCTGCATACAAATTGGTTTGGGAAACAATTTCACCTAAAATGTCTTCCCCAAAAAACAAATCAAAAAAATGATCATGGGTAAATCCTTCCACATCAATTTGAATCCCTGGGTTGCCTGTGAATTCTGAGATTTGTGGGCATAAATTGATACCCATTCATTAGGATCCGGAGTGGCAGGTGTTGGGGCATTTCTTTGGGCAGATCTTTTGGCAGGTGCTGGGGCAGTTGCCAGGGCAGCTCTTGGGGCAGCACTTGGGGCATTTCTTTGGTAGGTCTTTGGGCAGATCTTTTGGCAGGTGCTGGGGCAGTTGCCAGGGCAGCTCTTGGGGCAGCACTTGGGGCATTTCTTTGGGTAGGTATTTTGGTAGGTCTTTGGGCAGTTCTTTTGGCAGGTGCTGGGGCAGTTGCCAGAGCAGCTCTTGGGGCAGTGCGTCTTTTCTTGACAGAAGGCCCAGCGTCATCACTAGAGCTGCTCTCACTTTCTGAAAACTGCGCTGTGTCAAAATCTGACGCAGTGTCTGTTGCCTCAGAGTCAGACGCCAAAAAGGCATATGACTCTTCAACGCTGTACCTGCGCTGCATTTTGCCCACTAAAAAAACCTTTTTTTTTCTTACGCTATCCCTAAACCTAAATCTAACCCTAAAACTTACCCTAGCCTACGTATATCTTGAACCTACCTAACCCAAATGAACTACCTATCTAAACTGCACTTATATATATATATATATATATATTTTTTTTTTTTTTTTTTTTTTTGGGGGGGGGTTTGGGGTTTTTTGGGTTTTTTTTTTTCTTACGCTATCCCTAAACCTAAATCTAAACCTAAAACTTACCCTAACCTACGTATATCCTGAACCTACCTAACCGAAGTGAACTACCTATCTAAACTGCACATATTATATATACATATATATTTTTTTTTTTTTTGGGGGGGGGTTTTGGGGTTTTTTGGTTTTTTTTTCCTTACGCTATCCCTAAACCTAAATCTAACCCTAAAACTTACCCTAACCTACGTATATCCTGAACCTACCTAACCCAATTGAACTACCTATCTAAACGGCGCTTATTATATATTTTTTTTTTTTTTTGGGGGGGGGGGGGGTTTGGTTTTTTTTGTTTTTTTTTCCCCTAAACCTAAATCTATCCCTAAAACTTTCCCTAACACACGTCTACACTAAACCTACCCAACTACCTACCAAAATACCTAAAGAATATTTACTATTAAAAAAAAAAAAAAAAAAATTTAAAAAAAATTAAAAGAAAATTTAAAAAAAATTTAAAAAATTTTAAAAAAATCTAAAAAAAATCTAGGGGGATGGGGGGTGTCCCACAGATCAGAAAACACTGATCTGCAGCAAATTGATCACTCCAAGAGTGATCAGATGGGGGGGCACTTATTGATCACTGCAGAACAGTGATCAAAGGGTTAAATTTCTTTATTTAAACTTTTTTTTTGACTTTTTTTTTTTACAGTAAGGCAGTAACAGCATGTCTCTCTGTCTCTCTCCACCTCAGCAGTATGCAAGGTGGAGGGAGGCAGAGAGATCTGACAGGGACAGTATTTACAAATACTGTCCCTGTCATTCAGGTTTTGCAACATGTGATTCGCTTTTGAAGCGAATCGCATGTTGCAACAATGTTTCAGCCGCTTGTTACTAAGTGTCCCGATACCGGGACACTTAGTAACAAGCGGCTTGAACTCTTCCATCGCTCCGTGCGGCCGCGATGGAAGAGTTTAACCCATGACGGTGCAGGACCGTCATGGGTCCTTAACGGGTTTGCAACCCATGACGGTCCTGCACCGTCATGGGTCCTTAAGGTGTTAACGAAATAGATAAGTTCACACTAAGCTATCCCGCAAAATAGACACACTTCAGGGGGAGATGCACTAAGGTGTGATAAAGTGGAGATGCCTTCTCCAGTGATATCACTTCCCCAGCTCCTATGTTATTCTGTGGAGCCTAAGCACTAAGATTTTTCAAGTTGGAGCCATCTAGTGTATTGACTGTATAGAATAACATAGGAACTGGGAAGTGATATTACTGGAGAAGTTATCTTCACTTTATCACCTCTTTATCACACTTTAGTGCATAATCCCTTGCTCTTTCTCCTGACCTCTCACTTAGGCCGAAGTATTAAGAAGAATTGGAGCAATCCAACTGCACTATAGGATCAAATAAAAATTCCTCAAATTCCCATTCATTTGAAAGGGAATTTTAAACTCCTGAATACTAGAATGGTGATTTATAAACACCAGTGACTATAGGAGAGTGGGTTTTAGAACATCTGGGGCCATATGTTGAAAAGAGGAACACTTACTTATGGAGCCAACCAACTGCACCATAGGGGAGATATAAAAAAAATCCCAAAATTTAATTTGATCTAAAAGGATTTTTAATTCCCTTGAATGCTAGACAGGTCTTCAGCACTTAGTATAGGCTGACCAGACCTCACCTTTAACCGGGGACACATAGGAAATAGGCATATTTCAGGAATGCACTGAAATCAAAGCAACCCTGCAGAATGCATTTTTCATATGTCCCCGGTTAAAGGTGAGATCTGGTCACCCTAACATAGTATGCTAGTGATTAAAAGCATCATTTAATTCAGTGGGACTTTTTGTTTGCTCCTATGGTACAGTTAGAATGGCCAAGAATGGTTCCAGTTCTTAGTACATTATCCTCATTATCTGTTTAACCCTCATAATTCCGGAAAAAGTTATTCAGTGCATTGCATTGCAATGTGTTGGATGCATTCCTGGAACCAAAAGGGTTAATAGGTGTCTTCAGTGTAAAGAGCAGTAAAGAACAACCTATTTTTCGAGTCCCTGTATTTATCTATATCAGGGTCAGGTGTTGATGAAGTCTCTCTGAACAAGTGTATGCACAATGGAACATGTCTGGATGAGATTTCCACCTATAACTGGGACTGTTCCTTCAAAATAAGGGTATTTCAGATGTCTGAGTCATCAGTGAAAAAGAGGTTAATACACAAGAGTTTAGTCACTCTCAATGTGAGGTTAAAGGGTCAGTAATGTCCCATAAAAATGTTATAGATTGGTAGATGTTACAAAATTAAACTATATGCTACAAATCCTACCTCGCTTTGGTTTGAGAGATGTTCGCTATCAAAGCCCCCCCGCCCCTTCTGATGTGATCTCTGTGCTGACAGCAGGAGATCCCAGTCCGGGGACCAACTGGCGGCTCTGCAGCTGAGCCAAAGTCGTGTTATGGGAAAAGAATTACTTAATTGGAAAGGTCTACATAGTGTACCTGGTTTGCAAGCACACCTTGTAGACTGTTCCAATGAAGTAATTCTTTTTAACCCCTTAAGGACCGGCTGCGCATGCACGTGGCGGTCAATTAAGGACCACAGAGCATTTTTTTTTTTTTTTAATTGAATCCGATTCCGGACTCCCCGAACGGCGTGCAGACGGTCCTGGTACGTCATCGGTCCTTAAAGCAAATCCAACCAGGACCGTCAAGGGTCCTTAAGGGGTTAAATAATTTTGGCTCTGTTCAGTCGCACGACTCGAGTCTCCTGCTGTCAGCTTTACTACTGACATCAGGAGAAGGGGAGGGAGGGGGGAACTTTGAAAGCAAATATCTCTCAAACCATAGGGCTTTGAGAGATAGGGTTTGGAGCATATAGTTTAATTTTGGAATATCTACAAAACTATAGCCATTTATTATGGGGCATTACTGTCCCTTTCAGTTTTCACCTTCTCTGTTGCTATTAATTGAGTTTTATCTTGTGTGCCACTTGTACCTGGGAAGCAGTACAACAACTCATAGCAGAGGCAGGTAAAATTACACTGAATGAGATTCCTCCAATGTAGTTCTCATTATCAACTGAGAGGAAACCTCTGTAAAACGATTTAGTGCTGCTGAGGCCATATGGCTTTATTTGCCACTGCCCAACATTTCCCTGTACCCTGTGTCATTTTTTGTGAGTTCACACTATGTGCAGAACCATGCTTGAAATACCAAAACAGTGTTCCTCAGCATTAGTCCTCATGACACACCAATGGGTCAGCTTTTCAGGATATCAGTGCCTAATCACAGGGGAGTAATTAGTGGATTGGTATTATGACTGAGATGCCTGTGCTTAAAGGGCACTTAGCATGTTTTTACTCATTCTGCTCCTATGGGAAGAGTTTTAGTAAAAAGTCCTGATATGCAGAATGTACCCATTAGCTGTCTGGAATGCATGCAGCATGGAACTGTGCAACTTGGAAGTGCCCCATGCAGCCTGGAAGTACAGCAGTAAATGGGTTAAAAAGCCCCATTTAAAATCATTAAACATTTTCGAACATTTTATTTGTCCCCTATGGTGCACAATTTTTGTTCTTCAGTTCAGTACCGTCTCACAGGATCAAAGAGGAAGCTCCAGGGGTCTCTTTTAAGTGGAGCAGATCTGTCAGTGGGCACTATCCTGGTAATAGTTGCCCTTTACTTAGGGATATCCTGAAAAACGGACCTGTTGGTATGGCCTGAGGTCTTGTGCTGACAATCACTGGTCTAATGTTATCAACTTGGAATTAACTCTTTGAGTGCCAGAGGGGGCATTCAGCGCATTGCTTTGCAATGGGTTGGATACCCCACTGGCATTCAAGGGGTTAACGCAGTCCAGCTGTGTAAAATGATCATCATAAGCATTCTACATTAAAATGATTAATTTTGTCCAATAAACATGTCAAAAAGTTCACTGTGCTCCGCACTTCCAAAATCACACTGAGAGGCTGAGGTACTAAGAGCTGAAGCAATTCTGGGAAAACAGCTGTACCATAGGGCCAAGAAAATGCATCAATAAGCAAAACTTGGCAGATCTCTCCAGAATTCATGGGGTTAAAAGCACAATTTACATCAATGTGACATTTTATGTGTCCTCTGTCATGGTGCAGTTGGTTTTACCCAGAATTGCTCCTGTTCATCTCAGTACATCAGCTGCAGTATACTGTCCCACTTTTGTAATGTAACACTATGTCCCATGCTTATGATGTCACACAGTGTGATGCCTTCAGTGACACTGCAGCACAGGGCTTCTCCTTTTTTGGGATGAGAGTGTATTAGCTGCATATTTATAATCAGGAGGTAATATTTGTATGAAATATTTATTACTCAGAAATGGAGATTCCAGAAACTCCCTTCAATAATTCATCTCTCAACTTCTCACTGTGTTTCTTCCACCTCCTTTTCACACAGAGCTGCCTTTGCTTCTCTAAACCAGTAAAAGTTTAATTATTGTGAATGAGTGAGGCAGCAGCAAAGATTTATCATGTGACTTCAAAGTGACCTTCACCCCCCAAAACATGAACTTCCTCAGGCTCCCACAAATCCTGAACAGAAGCACAGCCTGCTGCTCCCTGTTGTAAGCCCTCTCTGTGTAAGCTGGGCACAGAGGCAGCTCTGTTACCATTCTTGAATGAACAGCAAGCTTTCAGCTCAATTCCCCTGGCTTAGGGAATGGAATGAGTTATTAACTCTTACAGTGATGACCAGACTGTGGAGGAGTGTTCAAGCTAGTTCCCAACCCCCAACCTTGCTTACATTCCCGTCAGTGGTTCAGGATGGACCAGAAGTCTGTTTTCTGGAGTCTGTGCAGTGATGAGAGGAGAGAATATTTATATGGGCAGAAGGTGGGCACAAGATCCCTCTCACAGAACCCTAAGGACAGCTTCATAGGGGTCAGTAATAAAACCTCTGCCTTCTGTCTTCCCCAGCCTTCTTTATAAAGGCTTTCCTCACATGCAGCCAATCTCCCCACATGGCATCCTGCAAACTGAATAAGATTATGGTTGGCAGAGGAAGAGGGAGGAAGTGAGTGGGCACAGGATATTTGCAATATTAATTTAGCTTTATGAATCCTTAGTTCCTATTGTATCTACCTGCATTCATTTGTTCCCATTTTGGATGTCATCTTTGTTTATTCCACTCCTGTTCCTGTAGAGCATTTAGCTGTAGATTAAGTTAGTGATATATAAACTATAATGATTTAGAAAACAACAGTGACTTTGGGGACAGTGTGTGTTAGGATATCTGGGGCCTTATGAACAAAAGAAAAGAAGAACAGTTCTGGAGCAAACCATATGCACCATAGGGGAGAAATACACATCTCGTAAACTCCCCTTGATCTTAATGGTTCTTTTTACATAGGAACTGGAGAGGTGATAAACTGGTGAAGTCAGCTCCACTTTATCAATGCATAGTGAATATCCCCCAATGTCTTGCAATAAATAAGTTAAAAATCCCATTTAAATCACTGGGAAGCTTTATTTGTCCCCTATAGTACAGTTGGTTTGATCCAGAGTTGCTCATCTTTTTGTGCATAAGGCAGCCGGCTCTCGCAAGCTTAAAGAGATAGTAATGTTTCACAAGAACAGCAGTTAATCTTCATAGTATTTGGGCCATGGAGAATGTTATATCAATACTGTCAGAGTTGTAGTTCAAGAATAATTGAATGATAAAGTATCCCCCTCCCACCCCCTTTACCTAGTGTAGCCACCTCCCCTCACATGTGGAATCTGGTCCACAGACCAGATAGCTAACAGCGAGGGTCAATCTTCTTACTGTGAGAAGAATGAAAGCCCACCCCCCCTTGACATGTTTTTCAGGTTTTCCCTTATGCTAATTGAAGATTGTCCCTCTCTACAATCCACCTGGACACCATCTTTCTGTTCTGAGGTGAACAGTGTTACATCAGTAAAAGTGGCGGGAGGGGGATAAGTCTTCATTCAATTACTCCTGAACGACAACTCTGACAGTACTGAAATAACACTCTCCGTGGCACAAATACTATGAAGATTGGAGCTGCTTTCATGTGGATAGTACCTTATCAACAGGTCTACCCCACTGGGAGTAGACCTGCTGAGGAAGCCCGGGCTGTATGATGTATGTGAACCAACGGGGCAGCAGAATGAGGGTCTGAAAAGAAAACTTTTGAGCCATCTGTGTTGTCCCGTGAGGAAAACAGGAACCTTAAAGGGATAGTATTGTCAGAAAAAAAGTATTAACTATATGGTAGATACAATTAAAAGAGAGTACTTTCACTTATTTGTATCTCTCAAACCGCTATGGTTTGAGAGATATAGGAAAATAAAGTTATCTGCTCCCTCCCCTTTCTGCTGGATGAGCTGTAAAGCTGTCAGCAGCAGATTTTGGTTCCTGGATCAGACAGCGGCTCTTCAGCAGCGCTGACATAGCGATACCTAAAAAATAAATGCTTAATCGAAACTGTCTACAAAGTGTGCCTGGTTTGCAAGCACACATTGTAGACCATTCCTATGAGGTATTTATCTTTATATATCATTATATCAGCGCTGCTGAAGAGCCGCGTCAGGTCAAGCGACCAGAATCTGCTTCTGACAGCTTTACAGCTCGTCAAGCAGAAAGGGGAGGGACCAGAGAACTTTATTTTCCTATATCTCTCATACCATAGCGGTTTGAGAGATACAAATAAGTGCAAGTACTCTCTTTTAATTGTATCTACCATATAGTTAATACCTTTTTTCTGACATTACTGTCCCTTTAAGACTGGAGTCTCACAGATCATTCTCTATGACCTGAGCAGTGCAGTCCCCATAAACGTTTTGTATCTGGCTTGAAAGCCCAATACTGAGGTTCTAGGGAGGCTGCAACTGATACCAGCAAAGATTGTGGCTTAGATCCACATACTTCCAGGTTGCATTCCAGCCAAGAAGACTACATTTCTGACCCTTAGAAGCCCTTTTGGGGATTAACAGTAGAGCCTCTGACTTTTACTAAGTCTGATTCTATAGGAACATACTTAGAAAACGGTGATAATTGGTCTTTAACCCTTTGAGTGCCAGAGAGGATACCTCTCTGGTACTCAGAGGGTTAAGAAAAGCCAGTGTTTAACTAAATTGCATACACTGATTGCAGTTTTATGTCTTCTCCAGTAAGAAGGCCTGAAAGAGCTCTCAGTCTAAAAGATTTAACCCCTTAGATGTTACAGCCTTCTCTAATGCCATGCAAAGCATAACGTTTGAGAGATCTTTAGCATCTGAAAGGTGTGTCACTGGACTATCACGTGGGACTATGAGTTCCTAGGGTTTCTTGTCTAGGGGCATCTGAAATGTAAGTCTGACCCTGACTGGGATTATAGTTTAGGCTCCCCTGGGTTAGAAATCATCGGCTCCCCTCGCTCCGCTCATGACAACACTGTTACACTTCACATGACGCCAGCCCTATACATTGTTACCTAACACATAAAATTTTCATAACACAAAACGTCTGTAAATGAATTGGCCAGTACTTTATTGTGCCAGATGACCACATTAGTATATGAAGTTGAGCTTACCACAATATATAAACTAGTAAATACTTCAGCCACCATATACCAGGAGCAGCTGTCTAATGCAGGGTCATAGCCTACAGATCAACACAGTGGGTGACTAGCAAAGGTGAGACATCTCTCATGATGCAGTGACCTAGGTTTTTTCCTGCTTATGGAATATTTGGTGGGGATTACATGACAATGACACAGTGTAGAAGCTTGTATTTCTCAACCCTTCTCATCCTGACTGATGTCAGATTTAATGCTGGTGCATAGGTAGTAAACTGACAATGCTGGTGCATAGAAAACTGACTTAAAGTGATAGTAATACTTAAGTATTACTAATCCCTATAGTAAAGCCCTAGTAAAAAAAAACCTTTATCGTTTGAGAGATGATCACTTCTAAAGTTGTCCTCTCCTTCCCCCTTCCCCGTAGTCAGCATTCTAGCTGACTGCAGGGAAGAGAGTCGTACGACTTTCAGGCGGCTCTCCAGCACAACCTGATCGCGTTAACTAAAAAAAAAACTTTCACTGAAATGGTCTTCTACGTGTGCTTGGTTTGCAAGCACACATAGAAGACCGTTTTAGTGAAAGTTTTTTTTTTAGTTAACGCGATCGCGGCTCTACTGCAGAGCCACCTGATGATCTCTGACCAGATTTCCCTGAGTCAGCCAGAATGCTGACTACGGGGAAGGGGGAGGGAGAGGGCAACTTTTGAAGCGTTCATCTCTCAAACCGTAAAGGTTTGAGAGGTGACACTGGGGGCAATATGTTTTTTTTAACTAGGGCTTTACTATAGGGATTAGTAATACTTAAGTATTACTATCCCTTTAATGCTGGTGCATAGGTAGGACACTGACTTAATGCTGGTGCATAGGTTGGAAACTGACTTAATGCTGGTGCATAAGTAGGAAACTGTCAATGCTGGTACATAGGTAGGTAACTGACTTAATGCTGGTGCATAAGTAGGAAACGGACAATGATGGTGCATAGGAAGGAAACCGACTTAATGCTGTTGCATAGGTAGAAAACTGAGTTAATGCTGGTGCATGGGTAGGAAACTGACATAATGCTGATGCATTGGTAGGAAACTCACTTAAAGGGACAGTAATGTCCTACAAAAATGTTTTCCCGTTTTGTAGAGTTTAAAATATTAATAAATATGATCCAAACCCTATCTCTCAAACTGCTATGGTTTGAGAGATATAGGCATTCAAAGTTCCCCCCTCCATCCCCTCCTCCAGATGTCAGTGTCTAGCTGACAGCAGGAGATACCGGCAGCCGTGTTACTTAAAAATAATTAATTCATTGCAAACCAGGCACACTTTGTAGATCTTTCCAATTAATGAATTATTTAGCAGTAACGCGATTTCGGCTCTGTTGCAGAGCCTACTCGAGTCGTACGACTCGATTCTCCTGCTGTCAGCTTTACAGCTGACATCAGGAGAAGGGGAGGGAGGGGGGAACTTTGAATCCCTATATCTCTAAAACCATAGTGGTTTGAGAGATAGGGTTTGGAGCGTATTGAGTAATAGTTTAAACTCTACAAAACTGCAAAATATTTTTTGGGACATTACTGTCCTTTTAATGCTGGTGCATAGGTTGGAAACCGATGTAATGCTGGTACATAGGTAGGAAACTAACTTAATGCATAGGTAGGAAATAGACTTGCCATGCAAATTATACAAACATGAGTAGCTTATACAGGACTTTTTTTTGTTAGGGTGTACACACGGGTACTCTATAACAGCAATTTTTTTCCAAAAATAAAAAATAAATTTTCTGTATAGTACTAAGACACATTACATTCAATACAGTGGCCTTTATGTATAAATTCAAAGTGGAGCAATTCTGGCGCAGACTGATTTCACTATAGTGGTTGTTTTTTCCCATAATTGCTTCTCTTTGCATAAAAAACTGTTTTTCATCAGTAAATGTCTCTATGGCAGACATTTTACTTTTCTCAAGTGTGATGGTAAAAAAAACAATTGTCTAGTAGATATCTTTTCAAGTGCAAATCATCATGGGGATTCCACCCACTTATTTAGTTATAGATACAACAGAAGCAGTCACATACCGGATAAGTGAGTTCACCACATAGCGCCATAAAAAACGGTTTAATCAAATTAATATTGGCGTCATACTGTGAAGACGTAAAAACTCTTTAAACCAGTGGTGGTCAATGCGAGGCCCTCCAGCTTCTGGCAGACTGCAAAGCTTATCATTTGAGTTGAACAGTCTTACGTGTTTCACATTGTTGAAAGCTTAAGTTTGTATACAGTATATAACAAACACATATAAAGAGAAACTGCAGTTGCTACTTAATCCCCCAAATTGCCATAAAGTATCAACATTACGCAAATCTGGTTGATTACAATTGGCTGATTTAGGAAAGGTGGTAGGGTATATAAGATGGATACCTGTTTGTATGTATTATGCCTATGATTAAGTGCGCTTTGGCGTACGAAACGCGTTAGGCGTTATTATGTTTGTCGGTTCTGTATGTGTATAGTGAGCATCATCCTTGCTTTTAGATTTATAAAATAAATGGAATTTTATTTTTACATACATTGCTGTGGTCTTAAGTGATTGGCGTCTACTGTTGAGCACCTCCCTCCTGTGTCGTCCTGTATACAGTATATAGTCTATATAGTTTATGATGAAGCACCTGATTTAAAATGAAAGTGGAAGTTCCTGCAACACATCTTCTCTGTATGATGCCAATATTAATTTGCTAATTTGTTATGCTTTATGGAGTATAGTGGTTAACTCACTTATCCAGTATGCGGTTGTGTGTGTTGGATCTGATACAATGAAGCGGCAATACAATACATCAGTATATTAATAATGTGTAGAAATAAAATGTTATTAGTTAATTATATAAAGTAAGCATTGGGATTAGATAAGTCCGAGGACTAAAACACAGATATTTTTCTCATTTTTTTACATTTTTCATAAAAAACTATGCAAATTCTTCAGAAATTTTTTCACCAACATAAACATTAGTTCAACATTGGTAGAAAAAAAATAATTTTTAAAACAGATTAATTTGAAAAATACTTTAACCACAAAAGTTGCTATAAGTATATTTTCTCTTAGGTCCAGTACAGAACACAGAAACCAGGGGGTTTAGCTCCCTCCTCCAAAAGGGCAGAGCATTTAAAAAGACAGAGTCTTTGGGGCAGAGACTCCCTCTTCCTCGGAGAAGGAATGGAAATGTGCAGTGGTAATTATCTTAATTTTTTAGGTTATTTTATTGTTATATATGGGCCTGTATATTCCCCCAGTAGGCAGGCTCCCATCACTGGCTTCCCTGGATTTGGATTGCTCAGTTCACGGGAGTTTCTATGGACCATTTCCCTGTGGAGGTTCACTTTATGATGTATGTTCCTCATAGTTGAATCTCTCCGAGGTTCTGCTCTATTCCGATGGGAGCTTGAAAACAGAAGATTTGTGAGTAACCCTTTCAGTTCAATGTCCCACTATGCTCACTTGCACACTTTTGTGGTGTTTAGGTGATAATTTGTTGTGGTGTTTAGGTGATAATCTGTGTGGTATTTATGAGCTCACTCTTCTTTGTCTCTTTTTCCTCATGTGTTTGAGTGGCAGAGATGTCAGCATTAGTCTTACCTTCCCATATTAAGCCTTTCAGTACCCTTCAGTGCATTAATAGCCATTATGCTTATGATTTATGCTTCTAGTATCATTGTAACCTTTATAAGTGTTTTTTTAGACATTTTTAGCTTGTTTTATAAATGTATATAAGCAGCAGCCATCTTTGTTGCATATACTTTAAACTATGGGACATCTCTCTTAACCGATTTATGCGTGAATGGTTAGAACTGGCTCTTTTTTCTCCTCTGATCATGGTATGTCACATAATCAGGGGTTTGACTGTCCATGGTAATTTATGCGCTCCATGGCTGGAGAGACACTTGTTGCTTGGTTACAGCAATGGAGAAAAATTACATTACCCAGAATCATCTTCTGTTTCTTGGGCTTATTCTGGTTGGTTTTGGACCAGACCTGAAACAGATCAATAGTTGTGCCACTGGTGGCAAAAGTACCCTTTTACCCCAGATATTTTCTAAGTGTTCCATTATGTTCAGGAAGGAGCGTGGATTTAGTTCCGCCCTGCCAATTTGGGAAGCAGAGGATTCAAGTCCCTCAGATCTCCCAAATGTTCCCTGCTGCAAAGCCCAGACAGATTTCAAAATCTATGTCTGACAAGCCAGCTTCCACATTACTTGCCTGTTGGAAGTAGTCTTCACCTTCAAGATGCCTAGACGTCTTCCACAATGGACCAGCTGGTTTTGCTGGCGGTTTTGGAAGGGTACTGCATAGATTTCAGGTCCTTTCCATGTCATCACTTCTTTTCGTCAAAGGTGATGTGAGGATGTGAGTGTGAGCAGCACAGATGAAACACCTTGGAGCGTAAAGAGATTGCCTATTGTGAAAACTGGTCCTGGAGATTACAATCTGGTGGTATAATGGGAGACACTGTATCAAGGGGCTTAGAATCTAGGGGGTGTAATGGGAGACCCTTTTTTCAAGTAGAATAAAATTTAGTGGTGTAATGGGAGTCCCTGTACTATGAGATTATATTTTACGGATATAATGGGAGACCCTATACCATTGGGTTCACAGTGGCATAATGGGAGTCCCTATACCAATGACATTTCAGTGTAATAATGGGATAAGTTATACCAAGTAGTTTATAATCTAGTGGTATAATGGGAGACACTGTACCAATTAGATTACAATCTAGTGGTATAATAGGAGACCCTGTATCAAGGAGCTTATATACTCTTTGTATAATACACTAGCAATGTGGGACGGCGTTGCCCGTCTTGTTATGTAGGGAATGTATTAATTGTTTGCAGTGAATGTTAGAAAACATACCGTGTTGGCTGCAATCTAGTGATATAATGGGAGACCTTGTTTAAAGGGATAGTAATACTTCGTTTTAACTTTATTTTATTTTGTAGGCATTAAAAAAACATGAAGAATGATATAAGTCTTATCTCTCAAACCTTTATGGTTTATGAGATATTCACAAGCAAAGTTTCCTCCTCCCGCCCCTTTTACCTACTGTAAACAATCTCTTCTCAGATGTGGAATGCAGTCCATAGACTGGACAGATAACAGAAGGGGACACTCTTATTCCTATGAAAACAATGAAATCCCTGCCCCCTTGACAAGCTTTTCAGGTTTTTCCCTTATCTTAATTGAAGATTGTCCCTCTCTGCAGTCTACCTGGCCACCTCCCTTCTGCTCAGGCTGAAGAGTGTGACATCAGTAAAAGGGGAGGGAGGGGGAAACTTTGCTTGTGAATATCTCATAAACCATAAAGGTTTGAGAGATAAGACTTATATCATTCTTAATGTTTTTTTAATGCCTACAAAATAAAATAAAGTTAAAACGAAGTATTACTATCCCTTTAAGTTCGAAGAGTACAGGGAGGGGAAGCATGTCATGGGGAAGGTTGGTCCGGATTGGTGGAGAATGTGCTAGGGTAGGAAAATGAAAGGCTTACAGGAAGTGGACTGAGGTTGAGGGGAAGAGAGGGCAAGGAGAAGCATTATAGTGTATTTGTGGGGTCTGGTTGTTTTGTTGGGGCGGGTAGCCCTTGCCTGGTTTTCAGAGATCAGTAACTGATGTAAAGTTATGTACATTTATGTGGAAGCTCTTTGGGAGTTTGCCCCGGATCCAGGTTGGAGATGTTACCCATTGAAGCTAAGGTGGATGGCCAATGGGGTAATTCTTAGGGAATCAGCTGTAAGTGCTGAAGAATGCTGTGTTCAGCTGTAAGTGCTGAAGGAATGTTGGTATTCTAGCATGAGCCTGTGCAATTTTGCCATGCTTGGTTTCAAAGAATGTGGGTTGGCAAGGACTGCCAGTTAATGATTGATTAATGATTAATTATTATGATTATGGTAAATAAGAGTAGTAATAATAATGTTATTGGTATGTAAGTATTTAAATAAAGCTGTGGCCTGTTATCCCCAAGAGATGCGTCTGTGCTTTTATTTGAAGGGTCCTACCCTCTCCTTATGACATGAGGTTACAGTCTAGTGGAATAATGGCAAACTTGTACCAAGGATATTAACCCTTTGAGTGCCAGAGGGGTACGGAACGCATTGCTTTGCAATGCTTTTCGTACCCCTCTGGCACTCAAAGGGTTAAAATCTAATGAAATAATGGGAGACCTTGTACCAAGGAGTTTACAATCCAGTGGTATAATGGGTAATCCTGTACCAAGGAGATTTCACTCTAGTGGTATAATGGGAGACCCTGTACCACTAGTGGAATAATAGAAGACCCAGTACCAAGGAGCTTACAATCAAGGAGATTACAGTTGTAAGGGACCAGGAACCAGACAGGACACAAAAAGGTAAAATACAATACACCGTTATTAGTGCAACTAAAACAGAAGCATGATCCAAGAGCATAAACCAAAAGACACGCTAGGGTCAGGAATCAATACAGGTATTCAGCCAAGCCGGAGTCAGGAAACCAGAAGTCTGCAATGTCAGGGACAAGCCGAGAGTCAGAAACACAGAAGTCAGAGAAGTCTGGAACACAGCAAACAGGAATGCAGGAAAATTCCACAGCAGCCAGCAGCAACAGGTCAGCAAACAAACACAAGGACAATGAGGAAGTGAGCCAAGCTGCTATAAATACCCTGAGAGGGTTGGCTGATAACAGTCAGGTGAGTAATCAGTGAGATCAGATGATACAGCCTGAGCCAGAAACTCAGAAGACAGCAGCAGTGCACTAGATTATCTCAGACAGCAGAATCAACAGGCAGAATGGGAGCAGCTCAGCAAAACCTTGACAGTACCCTCCTCAACGACCCAGCGGGGCAGGACCAGTTGGAGAGTTGGATACCTAGTTGCGCACAGAAGGCCCTCCAGAATCTCGAGACAAACTGGCTACCCCGGTTGGAAACTATGACTTTGGGAACCCCGTGTAGCCGATAGACCTCTTTGACAAAGACCGTAGCCATCTCTTTAGTGGATGGAAGTTTTTTGAATGGTATGCAATGAATCATCTTAGAAAATTGGTCAACGACCATGAGGATGACAGTATGACCATTAGACAAAGGGAGGTCGACTATGAAGTCCATGGCAAGGAGTGACCATGGCTTCTCCCCATTGGGTATGGGTTGGAGAAAACAACATCTTTGCGGAGTTCTGGCCACCAGAAGAGACTGGAAACCGACCAGAGGAGTTGGTTCTTTCTGGGACGACCTGCTGATTTAGTCTTATGGTAGGTTGCAAGCACCTTGGTATGGAGGTCAGTAGGTACAAAACAGCGCCCAGAGGGAGTCTCAGCAGGTGCATCTACTTGGGTGGCCCGTATTTTCTCCCCAAGGGGAGATATTATTCTGGTACTTATGGTGGCCAGTACTTTGTCCTGAGGAATAATAGGACAAATAGGACTCTCCTCTTTAGCGCCAGAGAACTGTCTGGATAGAGCATCAGCCCGGACATTTTTAGTACCTGGCAGGTACGAAACCACATAATTAAAACAAGACAAAAATAAGGCCCATCTGTCCTGTCTTGGAGACAAGTGCTTAGCCTCAGACAAGTAGGTAAGGTTTTTATGATCCGTAAAGATTAGGACTGGCACGGAAGTTCCCTCGAGGAAATGCCTCCATTCTTTGAGAGGCAGTATTATCGCCATAAGCAAACTGTAAACTGCAGCAAACTGGTCCATGCACTGGTCTACCTGGTCCAGCCTGAAAAAAAATATTTGATGGATTGCCTATGTCTCCTGAGTTCATGGTCCTTGTGTACTGTTAGGGACCAGGAATCAGACAGGACACAAAAAGGTAAAATGCAATACACCTTTCTTTATGTCCAATACAGGTTACTGGTAACTTTGGGTAGGCGATCCACCCCTTTAACTAGGCAGGAACAATTCTAGAAGTGAATGCAGTGGGTGGAGCCTACCTTCCCTCCTTGGCTGCAGCTAGCAAGTCAGCTCCATTAAGATTTGTTCCTTGGTGAAGACACAGGCAAGAGAACAGTTCTGCTATAGTTTTAGTTAATTTTTTATTTTTCCGTTAGATATGGAGTACCACCATTAGGCGGATTACCATAACTGACAATGCCCTTAGATGTGGCTAGCTCAGTATCCAGGTGCTTTTTGTGGACCTTAAGCCCTGGGGGGAAAATTTTGGGTTCAAGTTATTTCCTCAGGAGTTTGCCCACTGAGGCTTCCTCTTAATACATGGTAATCTGAAGACAGAAGATCTGCAGGAAAGGTGAGCAACCCTTTGAGTGCTGCAGGGCCACATGTCCCACAGTGCCCCTCTGCACAGGGATTTTTCCTTTGGAGTTCCTATTGCACACTCCTGCACTCATTGGGTTTATCTGTATATCTGTTGGGTGTTTTGGAGCAAGTTTCTGTGGTAACTTAACCCTTTAGCTGCTGGTTTTGCATCTTTTGGGCGTTTATTGGCACTTTCCCTACTGGGTTCAGTGTTTTTTTGGGGGTCTGCTAACATGTTCTAGTGATGTTTCATGTCATTTTAATTCACAGTTTCAATTTTGGCACGCTTTACCGCATAGACGCCATTGCTCCATTCTATGGGACTGTACAGTTTGGGACATATCTCTGCAACCGCTCAACGTAGAGACTTCAGAGATGGCTCATTTTAATTGTCTGCCCTTGCTCTGTTATCCGGTTAATGTCTTATGTGTGTTGGGGGGCTCAAGGGGCTTCGGGCACTGTTGGGGTACTTTTTCTGGGAAAACTACATTTCCCATGAGGGCTTGCTTTCAGCGCTCATTTCTGATTGGCTCCCACTGTGGCAGCCATGCAGGGGCTTGGACTCTCCTTCTCTCCTATGCAGATTAACCCTTCGCCTACCAGATAAGTGCATTTTAGCGATTTCTGGGGTGAAATTTTAATCTTACGCAATGTATTTGGGGATTCCTTATACTTTAAATGTTTTTAAACTGTGAGAATGTCTGATCTGTTAGAGCTTGGGGCCAGGCCTAAGACTAAGGATGCTGGGGTCTCTGTGTCCCCTATTGCTCATTGCTCCTCATGTCATTCAGGGTACCTAGAGAATTCTCAGGTCATTTATGCCCAGCATGTTCTGATGTCCTTAAGTCTCTCCCAGTGACCTCCAGCCATGCATTAGAGCCAGTTTGGGTGCAAGAGTTCAAGGCTGCTACTAGAGACCTCCAGTCTACATTGCAACTCTTGCCATCCTAGTTACAAGAGGTCTTCCACTCTGGCAGACCCCTTCTTCCATCAGATATTCCCTGCCAAAACCGCAGGGAGTACCTGACGTATCAGATTCCTCTGAGGAGAAACTGTTGGTGGATTCGGATGTTTAGGAATGTTCTGCTGTGGGCTCGTCTCAGCTTTTTGGGGACCCCTTTGAGGCCGATCCTGATCCCTTGGCTGAGGGCTTGATCAGAGCCGTCTTAACTACCCTTAACATTCCCTTAGTTCAGGAGGTTTCTTTGGATCCCTCTGATGTATTTCAGGAGCATAAAAGGCCCTATACTTGTTTTTCCACCTAACCCCACTCTTGACCACCTTGTGTCTGATGAGGGAAGTCTCTGGACAGGAAACCTTCTGTTTCAAAGAAATTTTCCAAACTTTACCTCTTCTCTGAGGCGGCGCTTGCTCAGTGGGTTCATCTCCGCAAAGTGGATGCTCCTGTCTCCACTGCCTTGGCAGTTGCTGATGCTTCTGCTCTGAAAGACTGGACTGACAAGAAACCTGAGGTCTCCCTCAAGTCCATTTTTGCCACTTCTGGTACTGCCATGCATCCAGCGTTAGCTGCGGCATGGGTTAACCGGGCCATTGCGGTCTGGACTGAGCAGCTCACCCTGCTCCTACTTCGGATATATTGCGGCTTCTTGCCAACATTTTTGAGGCCCAGCACTATGTTTCTGCTGCCTTATTTGATGCCGTCCATTTGGTGGCATGGGTTTCCACCATGTCTGTGGTTGCCAGATGAGCTCTTTGGCTTAAGATCTGGTCTGCTGACACTGCTTCCAAGAAAGCTTTGCTCTCATTGCCTTTTCCAGGCACCTCTTTGTTTGGGTGAGATCTTAAGGATCTGATTAGCAAGACCACAGGGGGCAAAAGTACCCTTCTGCCTATGGTCCCCAGGAGGAAGACGCCTCTCAAGCATAATCGGCTTTTTCGTTCCTTCCAGACTGAGATACGTCCAGCGAACCAGGCAGTTCCCTCAGCTCCGCGTTCCTCCTCCAAGCCCAAACAGCAATGGAAGCCCATGGTCCTCTCAAAGCCTACGGCTTCCAAGCCTTCTTTGGCATGACTTGCCACATCCAGGTCCCCACTCGGCTGTGGGTGGCCTTCTGCATCACTACCACAGGTTCAGGGTAGATTCAGTGTCAGACCCGTGGGTTTTACAGGTGGTGGTGGAAGGGTTCAGGATCCCTTTCACCTCTCTTCCTCTCCTTCGGTTTTTCCTCTCTCATACGCCTCAGAGCGTAGAGATACGTCATCTGTTCAATGGCGCTATCCAGGGGCTTCTGGACAAGGATGTTCTGGAACCTGTTCCAATTCGGGACAGACGTATGAGTTTTTACTCAAACCTCTTTGTGATCTCCAAGAAGGATGGCGGTTGTCGTCCCATTTTGGATTTGAAGGATCTCAATTCCTTTGTGATCAAGACTCATTATCACCAGGAGTCCCTAAGGACGTTGATTGCTGCTATGTCCCTGGGGGAATTCCTTGCCTATCTGGATCTTCAGGAAGTATATCTACACATCGCCATTCATCTAGAGAGTCGTCAGTATCAGATTTGCCTGCGACCAAGGGCGTTTTCAGTTTTCAGCTCTTTCCTTTGGTCTGGCTACATCTCCTCAAGTCTTCAACCGTGTCCTGGTAGCTTTAGTATCCGTCCTCCATCGGGACGGCATCAGAGTTACTCCATACATGGACGACCTGCTTCTGAAAGTCCCTTCTGCGGAACTTCTTCATCAGCAGGTTCAGGACTGCATTCATGCATTCACCCATCACGGGTGGATCATCAACATGGACAAGTCGGATCTTGTCCAATCCCAGCGTCTGGTCTTCCTGGGCCTTCTCTTCCACACTCAGCAGTGCATGGTGTTTCTCACGGACAAGGTGGCTCAGTAGATCACCCACAGGGTTTCTGCGGTTCTGGCTCACAATCCAGTTCCAGCCAAGAAGCTGTCTTCTCTAGTGGGGAAATTCATCTCCACCATAGAAGCGGTCCCATTTGCCATGGCTCACACTAGGGAACTCCAGAGGTTTGTGATCCAGGTGTGCAGGGGTCAGCCGGACCTTCTGAAGATGTCAGTATCCTTCCCTCTTCATGTGGAACTGAGTTTGTCGTGGTGGCTTGACCTCTCCAATCTGCAGAAGGGTAAGTCCTTCCTGGTATCCTTCTGGACCAAGGTGGCGACGGATGCCAGCCTGTCCTGCTTGGGAGTGGTCCTGGGTCGTCTGAGTGCTCAGGGTCAGTGGTCTCCAGAGGAATCTCTCCTTCCCATCAACATGTTAGAGCTTCGGGTGATATTTCATGCTCTTCGTCATTGGACACCGCAGCTTGAAGAATACCTAGTCCGGGTCCAGTCCGACAATGCCACGGCCGTGGCTTACATCAACAAGCAGGGCGGAACAAGAAGTCTCGCCGCTTGGTTAGAGGTCAAGGCTAATTTGTCCTGGGCAGAAGAACATGTTCCTGCCATATCCGCAGTGCACATTCCTGGAGTAGACAACATCATGGAAGACTTCCTCAGTCAACACGATGGTCAGTGGACCCAGAGACTGGAGCACTGTCCAGTCATTCTGATTACTCCGTACTGGCCTCGACAGGCTTGGTTTCTGGAGCTTCTGGATCTGTCAGTGACAGAGCCATTCCAGCTCCCCTGCCGTCCGGATCTTCTTCTATAGGGTTACAAGCTTCACAGCTTGGAAATTGAATTTTCTTCTGGTGTGGTGGCTACTATGCTCAGTGCCCGCAAACCTGTTTTTTCTAAGGCCTACCATCGTGTTTGGTCGACCTTTCTATCTTGTGCTGATAGGGACCTTTCTCAGGAAATTGATCTGCCTACTGTCCTGGCTTTCTTGTAGGACCATGTGGACAAGGGTCTCTGTTTGAGCTCCAGACTTCTGCTCTCTCTGTTTTCTTTCAGAGGCACATTGCTATTCTTCCTGATGTCAAGGTTTTCTTCCAGGGTGTTGCTCATACTTTTCCTGCTTTTAAGGCTCCTCGGTGGGATCTTAAAGCAGAACTTTCAGATAATTGCAAGTTGCCATGCATTCATTAACTAGCTTGAAAATAGATGTCTTACCATAAAAACATAGATGTGTCTAAAAGAATCCGTCCCGTTTCGGGACTGAGGGGCAGGTTAGTGTGCTCTGTGCACCTGTGCCGTCAGTCCCTTCCGGTGACCATATGTTGCAAAGCAGTCTACTCAGTGGAGACCGGGACTGATTCCTTTAAACCACCCTTTTTGGTGTTTCACAAAGACAAGGCGGTGCTTTACACTTCTCAGGAGTTTCTCCCGAAGGTGGTCTCTGAGTTCCACATTAATCAGGAGATTGTGGTGCCTTCTTTCTGCCCTGACCCTTCCTCAGACAAGGAGAGGGATCTCCACTTGTTAGACATGGTATGTTGTCTTAAGTTTTATGTACATTGCACCGAGTCCATTAGACAATCTGACGAGCTGTTCATCATTCCTGAGGCCCCAGGGCAGGAAGACCTGCATCCAAAGTGACTATTGCATCTTGGATCAAGTCCACTATTCATAAGGCTTACGAGCTGAGGAAGAAACCCGTTCCCCTTCGGGTTACAGCTCATTGTATCAGATCTATTGGGGCTTCTCGGGCTTACAAGAGTCAGGCCTCCGCCACTTGGTTGTCTGTGCACACCTTTTCGAAGCAGTACCGTGTTAATGTGCTGTCATCAGCTGACGCCAGCTTTGGGAAGAAGATCCTGGAGGCAGTCTTGCCTGTCTAGGATCTTCTTCGGTTCTTGGTGTTTCCTTCACTTTTGTGCCCTGTTGCCTCTAGTTCAGTGTGCTGTGTAACAGTTCTTGGGGTGTTGTTACCCCTGTTCAGTGTCCGTTGACACTTCAGTTGTTTTGTTGGGCTATCTCTGATCTGATGGTTCATATCTGCTCTGGTGAGTTTGGGGGCGTTGCGCCTGGTCCTTGCCTTGCTTCCTGCCTCTGGGAAACTCAATGTTTGGACATCGCAAAGTTACCAGTAACCTGTATTGGACGACAGAGAAAAGAGGATTTTAGTCTTACCTGTTAAATCCTATTCTCTTAGTCCATAAGGTTACTGGTCTCCCACCCTGACAAGGAACCATGCTTGGCTCTACTGTGGCAGACCGTGGAGGTCCTTCTGGATCATGCTCACAGGAGTCTTCTTTCCCTTCTGCTATCTAGTCAATAGTTAGTGTCTCAAATCTTTCTGGAGCTGACTGGCTAGCTGCAGCCAAGGAGGGAAGGTAGACTCCACCCCTCTGCATTCACTTCTAGAATTGTTCCTGCCTAGTTAAAGGGGTGGATCGCCTACCCAAAGTTACCAGTAACCTGTGTGGACTAAGAGAAAAGGATTTAACAGGTAAGACTAAAATCCTCTTTTATTAGTGCAACAAAAACAGAAGCATCATCCAAGAGCATAAACCAAAAGACATGCCAGGGTCAGGAATCAAGACAGGTATTCAGCTGAGCCAGAATCAGGAAACCAGAAGTCTGCGATGTCAGGAACAAGCCGAGGGTCAAAAGCACAGAAGTGAGGGTCAGAAGCACAGAAGTCAGCAAGGTCTGGAATAAGCCGATGGACTGGAACACAGCAAACAGGAAAGCAAGAAAAGTCCACAGCGGCCAGCAGCAACAGGTCAGCAAACAAACACAAGGGCAATGAGGAAGTGAGCCAAGCTGCTATAAATATCCTGAGAGGGTTGGCTGATAACAGTCAGGTGAGTAATCAGAGAGATCAGATGATACAGCCAGAGCCAGAAACTCAGAAGACAGCAGTAGTGGATAGTAGAACACTAGATTAGCTCAGACAGCAGAATCAATAGCCAGAATGGGAGCAGCTCAGCAAAACCTTGACAACAGTGCAGTTATATAAAAAGAAACCTTTCAAAAAGGAGCTGACAGTCTAATGTTATAATGGGAGAGCCTGTACAAAGGAACTTATAATCTACTTCTATAATGGGACACCCCTTACTAAGGAGCTTACAATCGAGTGGTATAATGGGAGATATTGTACCAAGAAGCTTCAAATCTAGTGGTGTAATTGGAGGCCCTGAATCAAGAAGTTTACAGTTTAGCTATATAATGATAAACCTTGTACTAAGGAGTTTGTCATCTAGTGGTATAATAGGCTTGGAGATTACAATCTAGTGGTATAATGGGATGCCCAGTACCAGTGAGTTTTACAATCTAGCAGCATTATGGGAGATCATTGAGTTTACAATCTAGTGGTATAATGTACTAAGACCATTATTGTCTATCGTGTTGTATATTACGATATACTGTATTAAGGAGCTTATATTATAGATGTAAGATGGAATTGTCATGGACACCAGAGTAAATAATACACATGACACAGGTACAGTGAAGTTTAACCAGTTTATTAAGATAAGCAAGAGTAAGCAGTTCCCCAACCTTAGTAGGAACAGGAGTGAGGACAGTTCCGAGTCCACTACCCAAGGATTGACACTGGGACTAAATCAATATTACAGTTGTAGGCCCTATGTGCCGGCAATGTACTAGCGTTTACCTTTTTGAGTACCCCTTTGAAAGATTGGTACATAGCAAGTAGCGAGAGAGAGGTACACAAAATTCTGGTAGGCTGCTGTAGACAAGTCTCAGCACAAAAGGGTGACCAGGACACAATGTCTCAAGTCTGCCAATCTATCCTGGGATTGTGAGTCTGATTGTAAGCCCCTACCCTTAGGTAACAGAGGAATAGTGTGTGTGGCCGCAAAGTCAGCATCCATGAAATGCCCAGCAGCTCCAGAATCCACCAAGGCCGGAGCTGTAACCGAGGATGTGGACCAGGACACTACTCTCTCAAGGATAGTTCTCTCTTGACGGGGATTAGGGGACTTTGAAACACCACCTAGGGTCTGCCCCAGACCTAACCCTAGGTGTGGGCGTTTCCTGGCCAGGTAGGACAGGAACGCAGCAAGTGGCCAGCCTTACCACAATATAGACAGAGGCCCTCTCTCCTTCGGAACTCCCTCTACTCCCTGGACAGGCGTGTGAGGCTCAATTGCTTAGGTTCACTCTAGGCAGATTCAGAACCAGGAGGAATGGGAGGTGAGGGAGGATAGGGTGGGAGAGAAAAACTAGGTGCCAATCTAGTCGAGACCTTATGCCTCGGATTCTTGAATGAAGGTCTCTCTCTCAACCTGGTATCAGTCAATATCATAAAGGAAATTGATTCGTTCAGCTCTCTTGGCAGCTAACAGGCTGCCGTCTCATCCTTAATGGAGTCACACAGCCCTTGAGAGAATGCTGCTACAAGCAAACACCAGAGTAAATAATACACACGTCCCAGGTACAGTGAAGTTTAACCAGTTTATTAAGATAAGCATGAGTAAGCACTTCCCCAACCTTAGTAGGAACAGGTGTGAGGACAGTGCCGAGTCCACTACCCATGGATTGACACTGAACTGTAACCGGTTCTCAGTAGCCTATAGAGATACATGGGAGCAGAACCAGACTTGGTTCTATACCTAAAAACCCAAACAAAGGGAAAAGAGGGAGAGACTTATTGTGCAGACATCTGGATAATATAATCACTGGTAATAATACTTGATCTATTACTCACATTTAAATATTGTCATGGATAGAATATCAATGACAGTGTAGACATATGGAGGATATTACACTGCCTCCACACAGATATCATGATCCTTCATGCGCTCAATCCTCATAAACGAATCACCATCCGGTAGAGCTTGAAACAAACAAAACACAAAAGAGGAGAGCTGTACTGCCGATTTAAACCAGTAAACAAATTGAACTTTGTGGAGAATCAAATACTCACTCGATCTTTATAGCCGGTCATACTCCCAGCAACCGGTCTACAACACCAGCGGGGATTTACGGTGCTGGTTCTCCCCGCAACAAAATCACACTAGAGTGCACTCAGATGTCCGTAAGTATCCAAAAAGATCTTTCACAGCAGTCCAGGTATAAAAAATATATTTGTTTAAAAATCAGTTAAAACCCTCAACATGTTTCGTGGCTCTGTTGCCACTTCTTCAGGAAGAAGTGGCAACAGGAAGGAAGAAGTGGCAAATAAATATATTTTTTATACCTGGAGTGCTGTGAAAGATCTTTTTGGATACTTACGGACATCTGAGTGTACTCTAGTGTGGTTTTGTTGCGGGGAGAACCAGCACCGTAAATCCCCGCTGGTGTTGTAGACCGGTTGCTGGGAGTGTGACCGGCTATAAAGATCGAGTGAGTATTTGATTCTCCACAAAGTTCAATTTGTTTACTGGTTTAAATCGGCAGTACAGCTCTCCTCTTTTGTGTTTTGTTTGGTTCTATACCTAGCAAATGGAAACCTGGAACACCAGGAAACCTAATCACTGGAGTGACAGCTAAACTCCCAGACACGAGATAGGCAGACAGATGTCTCGAAGTAGTGACTCTACCATGGAGTGGTAGGAGGAGTGAAACAGATTAACTAGTACTCTGAAAGAGTCACGGAACCAGTCTACTAGGTAGCCAAAGGGCGGAGGCAAGAGTGTGGAACTTGGCCAGCCACAACACCGGGAAGTATGTGAAGGTAGTACTGTACGTTGTCTACAGAGTGGAGGGTTACGCAACAGGCCCAGGAGGCAACGGATGCAGTGGCACAGGATGGAGACAAGGGAACAAGAGGCAACCAGCAACTCTACCACGGAGTGCTCCCACAACTAGCCCAGACAGGTGGTAGTCAGACTGGAGCGAAGGACAGCACAGAGCATAAGGCAGAAAAGCCACAGTCGAGAGCCAAATCAAGTAGTCAGACACAGCCACAGGATCGATCAGAAGTAAACACGGCAGCCAAGCAAGGGTCAAACGAGAGCAACACTGAAGAAACGCACAGATACACCACGAAAGAGCAACAAGTCCTAGCCTCAATGAGGTTTATAAAGCAGCAGAGGAGACGGGACTCAATTAGGCCCAACAGAATAGGCCCATAAGCAGGCGTCCGTGCCAGTGCCTGTAACATGACTTTATCAGTGAGGAAGTGACCAGAGGCCATGCCGGCCGGCGCCATACAGAGGTAAGAGCACAGTCTCAAAGGGAGGCTGTGATGGGAATCCCCATCTAGAGGAGTTTACAATTTAGTAGAATATGTGTGAACCCTGCTGGAAGGATCTTAAAGTGTGTGAGTGTAATGAGAGACCTTATCATGAAATGTTTAGAAACTAGGTTGATAGTGGATAATGCTGGAAAGAGAAAAGAAGACCAACCTATGATACTTGATATGTATTGATTGAATGTGAATATGTGTATATCATATATTATTGCTTATAAAAGCCACATAATGATGAATTTAAAGTGACTAATCCCTAGCCAAACATTACCAATAACCCTAACTAAAGTGCTCAGTACTGTATATTTGGTTTATTAATCAACTCTTTGTTCAATCATTATGTCATCTCTGAATTCATTGTAAAGTTTTCCATTCACATGAGAGTGCTTTCTCCTTTTTCTGCAGCATCAGTAACAAAATCACTCTGCCGCATTGGGACATTGTGAGAATTGCTATGTAGGGAGATGTGTACATTAGCATGGCACAGGGTTATCACTAGACCCCCAGGTACTGTTGAGAAATAAAAACAAAAACATGGCTTGTGGTTTTAAACCCGAGAAGTCCAGATTATTGGGGTATTGGACTTTGTGCTGTAACTTTTGTAATACAAATTAGATTAAAACAAATACATGTCTAGTAAACTTTGGACGTACATTGTAATTAATAGAGGTTTATCAAAATGCCAAGGTGTCCTCAGTCTAGTAATTTAATAGCAGGTCATCCACCCCAAGACAGTTATAATAATAATCCTTTATTTATATAGTGCACACAGGGCTTTACACCCATATTGGTCCCTGTCCCCATTGGGGCTCACAATCTAAATTCACCGATCAGGTATGTTTTTTTGGAGTGTAGGAGGAAACCAGAGTACCCGGAGGAAACCCATGCAAACACAGTGAGAACATACAAACTCATTGCAGATGTTGTTCTTGGTGGGATTTGAACCCAGTGCTGCAAGGCAACAGTGCTAACCACTGAGCCACTGTGCTGCCATACAGTTGCAATCTAGTTAATAGGAGACTGTGCCCTAAAAGTCTTCTATTTAGTGGTATTACTGGAGATACTCCTGAAAGAACCTACACTCTAGTGACATAATGTAGCATTAATGTGCAGTAAGAGGCGAGGAGAATAATTTGGTCAATAAACACAGCAGGAAGGTGCTTGTGTTCTGTTTCTCTTTAGATGCTGATGTGGTTCTTTGGTTCTTTGGTTATTGATCCCTTGTGTCCCCAGCACCTTCTCCCTCAGGGCTTGGGTCCTGTCAGAGAGTTACTGTCCTGGAAAATAAGCTTATCCCCTTCAGGCACTTGTTCACTATTCATATTATTGCCGTTCTGCTAGGTTTTTGCTCAGTTGCATAATACGGGCTATGATTATGGAGTGTGGGGGGGTGCATGGAAAGGTGTTTATATGCTGACATATGCAAAGGAAATCGTAGAGTATACTTGCTCACAACAGTTTCTTAGTGCTATTCTGATTATAGCCAATTTGCTAAGCTGATTTCATTATTAATTGTCATCTTTACTGCACTTGTGCCAAAAGAATGGCAGTAGGGACGTATATGAGTATTTCCAGGCATTCCTTGCCTCTGTTTATTTTTATTTTGAAAAATCTTTTACCAAGAAGAATGCATTGAGATTTCTCTTGTTTTTAAAGTGATAGTAATGTCTAAAATAAAGTATTATACAATGGTTTTATAAGATGCAACTCTAAGTTTAATAACTTACTGTTCAGGAGTTCAAAAGATATTGAAACTTAAATGATCCCCTTTTGGCCGCATCACTCTGCCTGTGAGCGTGGTCTGTATAGAGAGTGGCAAGAGACAATCTTCAGTAAGCAAAAGGAAAATCCTGTCCTCCTTCATCAAGGGGCAGGGTTTTCCTTATACTTACTCAGGGAAGTTTGTCCCTTGACGGATCCGTCAGGTAGGGTTGCCACCCAGCCAGTATTTTACCGGCAGACCGGTAAAAAATTGGCTTCTGTCCAATGTTGAGTCTATGGAGGGAATGTCATGGCCGGTATTTTTTTGAAGAAAAGGTGGCAACCCTACCGTCAGGTCTCAGGACCAGATTGCAGATTCAGTGGGAGGCAGCAAGAAGGGGAGGTAGGGGAATCATTTAAGATTCAATATCTTTTGTACTACTGAACAGTAAGTTATTAAACTTAGCGCTGCATGTTATAAAACCATTGTAGAAGACTAGACTGGCAGAAGATCTGATTTTTTTCACGTAGGTTATTCTAGACTTTTGGAGCTCTGAAGGAGAAGGCATATCACTGGCTTCTTTCTTGTAGTACGGAATACTCAGTGAGTTGTTTGCAATGTGTAGTGCAGATTATAGTTAGTAGGGACAGCTAGAGTGAGCATACTGCTCAGAAAGTCTGGTAGATTTCTAGTGAAATGGTAATAAACAAGACAAGAAAGGTGAAGGGTAAGTCCAGATTCGAGTGTTTGACAATTTAGTTCTTCATACATATCACAATGATGGGTTGTGTAATTACATTGGAGGGTATAGTGGCATAATGAGTTATACAGAGTGTCAAGTTTAGCAAGATGGATTTGTGGCACTGGAGCATATACTTCATCACAATAGTTTATGACTGGCATTAACATCAGGTGTACAATATGTTTTCTCTGTCGTCCAATACATGTTACTGGTAACTTTGGGTAGGCGATCTGCCCCTTTAAGTAGGCAGGAACAATTTTAGAATTGATTGCAGGGGGTGAAGCCTACCTTCCCTCCTTGGCTCCAGCTAGCCAACCAGCTCCAGAAAGATTTGTTCCTTGGTGAAGACACAGGCAAGAGAACAGTTCTGCTATAGTTTTACAATTTTTTTTATTTTTCTGTTAGAAATGGAATACCACCATTAGGCGGATTACCATAACTGATAATGCCCTTGGCTAGCTCAGTATCCAGGTGCTTTTTGTGGACCTTAAGCCCTGGGGGGAAAATCTTGGATACAAGTTCTTTCCTTAGGAGTTGCCCACCGAGGCTTCTTCTTGATACATGGTAATCTGAAGACAGAAGATCTGTAGGAAAGGTAAGCAACCCTTTGCTCTGTCAGAGTTGTAGTTCAAGAGTAGTTCAATGACAAAGTATCCCCCTCCCGCCCCTTTTACTGATGTAACACTGCTCAGACAGAGCAGAAGGGAGGTGCCCAGGTAGATTGCACAGAGGGATAATCTTCAATTAAGATAAGGGAAAAACCTGAAAAACTTGTCAAGGGGGGCAGGGCTTTCATTGTTCTCATAGGAAGAAGATTGTCCCCTGCTGTTATCTGTCTGGTCTATGGACTGCATTCCACATCTGAGAAGAGATGGTTTACACTAGGTAAAAGGTGCGGGAGGGGGAAACTTTGCTTGTGAATATCTCTCAAACCATAAAGGTTTGAGAGATAAGACTTATATCGTTCTTCATGTTTTTTTAATGCCTACAAAATAAAATAAAGATAAAACAAAGTATTACTATCCCTTTGAGGTGCGCTTTACCGCATAGACGCCATTTCTCTATTCACTCCTATGGGACTGTACAGTTTGGGACATATCTCTGCAACCGCTCAACGTAGCGACTGGGGGCTCAGGGGGCTTCGGGCACTGTTGGGGTACTTATGCTGGGAAAACTATATTTCCCATGAGAGCTTGCTTCGCATGCTTGTTTCTCATTGGCTCCCACCGTGGCAGCCATTTTGTGCCTTTTCTAGAACAAGTATCCTACGCAGGGCTTGGACTCTTGTTCTCTCTTCTCCAGATTAACCCTTCGCCTGCCAGATAAGTGTATTTTAGTGATTCCTGTGGTGAAACTTTAAAGCGGAACTACCATGTCACAAAATGTTTAGCTTAACTAAGTCCCCTTCTAGCGACTAGCTGCTTAGTAGCACTAGTTGCCAGAATTATTACCTGATTTAATAGATATATACTTTATTCCCCAGCTGTCAGTAGCACGGAGCGCGGACATCTTGCCAGAATGACGTCTGAGCTCCTGCGCTGTCAGTCCCAGCCGGCTGGCACCTAGCAATGCCTCCTAGACCCGGCTGGGACTGACAGCGCAGGCGAGCGGATGTCATTCTGGCTCTGTGCTACTGGCAGCTGGGGAATAAAGAATACATCTATTAATTCAGGTAATAATTCTGGCGGCTAGAGCTACTAAGCACCTAGTCACCAGAAGGGGACTTAGTTAAGCTAAACATTTTGTGACATAGTAGTTCCGCTTTAATCTTTCACACTGTAATTGGGTGATTCTTTATACTAAAATGTTTTTGACACTGTGAGAATGTCTAATCCGTTGGAGCTTGGGGCCAGGCCTAAGACTAAGGATGTCGGGGTCTCTGTGACCCCTATTGCGCACTGTTCCTCATGTCATTCAGGGTTACCTAGAGAATTCTCAGGTCATTTATGCCCAGCATGTTCTGATGTCCCTGAGTCTCTCCCAGGGACCTCCAGCCATGCATTAGAGCCAGTTTGGGTGCAAGAGTTCAAGGCTGCTACCAGAGACCTTTGGTCTACATTACAACTCTTTCCATCCCAGTTACAGGGGGTCTTCCACTCATGGCAGACCCCCTCTTCAGTCAGATCTTCCCTGACAAAACCGCAAGGAGTTCCTGATGTGTCAGATTCCTCTGAGGAGGAACTGTTGGTGGATTGAGATGTTGAGGAATGTTCTGCTGTGGGGGACCCCTTTGAGGCTGATCCTGAGCCTTCGGCTGAGAGCCTGATCAGGGCTGTCTTGACCACTCTAAACATTCCCCTAGTTCAGGAGGTTCCTTCAGATCCCTCTTATGTTTTCCAGGAGCCTAAAAAGTCCCTTACTTGTTTTCCACCTAACCCCACTCTTGACCGCCTTGTGTCTAATGAGTGGAAATCTCCGGACAGAAAGCCTTCTGTTTCCAAGAAGTTTGCCAAGCTTTACCCCTTTTCTGAGGCAGCACTTGCTCAGTGGATTCATCCCCCCCAAAGTGGATGCTCCTATATCCAGGCTATCTAAGTCTGCTGCATTGCCAGTTTCTGATGCATCCGCTCTGAAAGACTGGACTGACAAGAAGCTAGAGGTTTCCCTCAAGTCCATTTTTGCCACTGCTGGCACTGCCATGCGTCCAGTGTTTGCTGCAGCATGGGTTTAGGTGGGCCATTACGGTCTGGACTGAACAGCTCACCCTGGCTGTGCATCAGGGTGCTCCTTCTTCGAATATGTTGCGGCTTCTTGCCAACATCTCTGAGGCCCAGCACTGTGTTTCTGCTGCCTTATTTGATGCCATCCGTTTGGTGGCACAGGTTTCTACCATGTCTGTGGTTGTCAGACGAGCTCTTTGGCTCAAGATCTGGTCTGCTGACACTGCTTCCAAGAAAGCCTTGCTTTCCTTACCCTTTCAGGGTACATCCTTATTTGGGCCAGATCTTAAGGATCTGATTAGTGAGGCCACAGGGAGTAAGAGGACTCATCTACCCTTGGTCCCCAGGAAGAAAACTCCTCTCAAGCGTAACAGGTTTTTTTGTCCCTTCCAGACTGAGACACGTCCGGCGAACCAGGCGGTTCCATCAGCTCCACGTGCCTCTTCAAAGCCCAAACAGCAATGGAAGCCCAAGGTCTCTTCCAAGCCTAAGGCTTCCAAGACTTCTTCGGCATGACTCGCAGAACCCGGGTCCCCACTTGACTGTGGGTGGCCGTCTGTGTCGCTACCACAGTGTCTGGGAGGGTTCAGTGGCGGACCCGTGGGTTTTACAGCTGATGACGGAAGGGTACAGGATCCCTTTAATCTCTCTTCCTCCCTTTCGCTTTTTTCCCTCTCATACGCCCCAGGGCGCAGAGAAATGCTGTCTGTTCAATGGTGCTATCCAGGCCCTTCTGGACAAGGATGTTCTGCAGCCTGTTCCAGTTCAGGACAGAGGTATGGGTTTTTACTCAAACCTCTTTGTGGTCTCCAAGAAGGAAGGCGGTTGTCATCCCATTTTGGATTTGAAAGATCTCAATTTCTTTGTGATCAGGACTCATTATCACCAGGAGTCCCTAAGGCCGGTGATTGCTGCTATGTCCCCGGGGGAATTCCTTGCGTCTCTGGATCTTCAGGACGCATATCTACACATCGCAATTCATCCAGAGAGCCGGTAGTATCTCAAATTTGCCTGCGACCAAGGGCACTTTCAGTTCTGATTACAGCTCCTCAAGTCTTGAACCATGTCCTGGTAGCTTTAGTATCCGCCCTACGTCAACGTGTTGGAGCTTCGGCCAATATCCCATGCCTTTCGTCATTGGATTCCCTAGCTGAAAGAATGGCCATTCCGGGTACAGTCCGACAATGCCATGGCCGTGGCCTACATCAACAAGCAGGGTGAAACAAGAAGTCTCGCCGCTTGGTTAGAGGTTAAGGCTATTTTGTCCTGGGCAGAAGAACATGTTCCTGTCATATCCGCAGTGCACATTCCTGGCGTAGACAACATCATGGCAGACTTCCTCAGTCGACACAAGGTGGACAGTGGAGAGTGGGAACTGCACCCAGAGGTGTTCTCCCTCATTGTTCAGAAGTGGAGTCTTCCTTGCATCGACCTGATGCCGACAAGACACAACCGGAAGGTCCCGAGGTTCTGCTTTCGTTGGAGGGATCCTCTAGCTCTAGAGGTGGATGCCATGTCCATTCCTTGGTTATTTCCTCTGGCTTAAATCTTTCCTCCCCTTCCCATGTTGCACAGGATGTTACGGAAATTGAGACTGGAGCATTGTCCAGTCATTCTGATTGCTCCGTACTGGCCTCAGCAGGCTTGATTTCCAGAGCTTCTGGATCTGTCAGTGGCAGAGCCATTCTGGCTTCCTTGCCGTCTGGATCTTCTACAAGGTTACCTGTGGAAGGAGGATGTTCATCGTCTGGCTTTGACGGCTTGGAAATTAAATCCTCAATACTGAGGAAGAAGAGTTTTTCTTCTAGTGTAGTGGCTACTTTGCTTAGTGCCTGCAAACCGGTTTCTTCTAAGGCCTACCATTGTGTTTGGTCGACCTTCCTATCTTGGTGTGCTGATAGGACCTCTCTCAGGATTTTGATCTGCCTACGGTCCTGGCCTTCTTGCAGGACGGTGTGGATAAGGGCCTCAGCTTAAGTTCCCTTAAGGTTCATACTTCTGCTCTCTCTGTTTTCTTTCAGAGATGCATTGCTGTTCTTCCTTTGAGTCTTTGGCTACTATTCCTCTATGCCTGCTGACTTGGAAAATGGCCTTTCTCCTGGCGGTCGTGTCTGTTCGTCGTGTTGTGGAGTTACATGCTCTGTCTTGTAAACCACCCTTTTGGGTGTTTCACAAAGACAAGACGGTGCTTCACACTTCTCAGGAGTTTCTCCCGAAGGTAGTCTCTGAGTTCAACATTAATCAGGAGATTGTGGTGCCTTCTTTCTGCATCCATCAAGGAGAGGTATCTCCACTTGTTAGACGTGGTACGTTGTCTTAAGTTTTATATACATCACATTGAGTCCATTAGAAAATCTGACGAGCTGTTCGTCATTCCTGAGGGCCCCAGGGCAGGAAGACCTGCATCCAAAGTGACTATTGCATCTTGGATCAATTCCACTATTCGCAAGGCTTACGCGCTGAGTAAGAAACCCGTTCCCTTTCAGGTTATGGCTCATTCTACCAGATCTATTGGGGCTTCTTGGGCTTACAAGAATCAGAACTCCGCTGATCATTTTTGCAAGGCTGCCACTTGGTCATCTGTTCACACCTTTTCAAGCACTACCGTGTTAATGTGCTGGCATCGGATGACACCAGCTTTGGGAGGAAGATCCTGGAGGCAGTCTTGCCTGTCTAGGATCTTCTTCAGTTCTTTGTGCTTCCTTTACTTTTGAGCCTTTTTGGCTCTAGTTCAGCGTGCTGTGTAACAGTTCCTGGGTTGTTGTCACTCCTGTTCAGTGTCCGTTGACACATCAGTTGTTTTGTTGGGCTATCTCTGATCTGATGGTTCATATCTGCTCTGGTGAATTTGGGGGCCTTGGGCCTGGTCCTTGCCTCTCTTCCCGCCTCTGGGAAACTCAATGGTTGGACATCCCAAAGTTACCAGTAACCTGTATTGGACAAAAGAGAAAAGAGGATTTTAGTCTTACCTGTTAAATCTTTTCTCTTAGTCCATACAGGTTACTGCTCTCCCACCCTGTCAAGGGACCATGCTTGGCTCTCCTGTGGCAGACCGTGGGGGTCCTTCGAGGTCATGCTTACAGGAGTCTTTTTTCCCTTTCACTATCTAGTCAATAGTTAGTGTCTCAAATCTTTCTGGAGCTGGTTGGCTAGCTGCAGCCAAGGAGGGAAGGTAGGCTCCACCCCCTGCAATCAATTCTAGAATTGTTCCTGCCTACTTAAAGGGACGGATTGCCTAACCAAAGTTACCAGTAACCTGTATGGACTAAGAGAAAAGGATTTAACAGGTAAGACTAAAATCCTCTTTTCTTACCAGGGTCTGTTTCTAAATAGAGCACCTTTTTGGGATAAAAATAGAAGAGGGCCAAGAATGGAGCCTTGTGGAACCCAATTGTTATAAGCTGAGCCAGTTTGTTTAAATTTTGTCCATAAGGCATCTTAATCTGTATCACTCAAGCAGGTCAGCCGAGAACCAGGGTAGATGCCCCCCCTCACTATTCAGATCTTACTTAGTGGGGCATGGGGATCAAAGTAAATTGCTGAGTCTAGATCAGGTGAACTCTATACCACAGACAATTTCTTATATTGTTTAGGAAAGACTGGACATTACATTTTTAGTAATTATGATTTTGGCAGATGATTTGATTGGGTTTTATTTTGTGAACACAGTAGACTATGGAGTGATTGCTAGTACACATGACTCTCTTATTCTGCTTGGACTTTATATGAGTAGGAGACGAGATTAGCTGTGATAAGTTCAATGTCTTAAACAAAGAACAGAATCTTTCATTCCTTGAGTTCAGCCAGTTATTTCCGAAAGGGACTTTGCTGGTGTATTTGGCGGCCGGTAGATTCCAACAATTACGATTTGTTTTGAGAAGGGAAGAACAATTTTGTCAATCATTTAAAAGTGTAAAGTTTATAGACTTTTGTGTGTGTATGATTACTACTACTTTTCGCTTTTCTAGGTTCTTCCTAAAGCATGAGTATCCTTCAATAGCAACAGCAGTATCAGGTATTTTAGGGCTTAGCTAGCATTCAGTGAGTATGAGGATTTTAGGCTTGTATGCGTAACACCATGCTTTTAGTTTATCCGTTTTGGGCAGTACACTTCGTATTTTGCAGTGCACAAAAGAGAGACCTTTTTTAAAGGTGACGTTACCATTTGTTGATGTTTGAGGGCCAGGGTTGGTTTCTATGTAATTTTCCAAGGCAAGTAATAAAATGCATACAAATTTTGTGATTTGTTTGTGAAGAGCATATAGCGAAAGGGTGCTTTTGTTGCTGTAATTACTGGGGCTGGGTGAACTGGTTTTTACTCTCCTCCAGTGCTCAGAGAGTAGTGCAAATGTATACAGAAGCCATGCTGAGTGAGGAGCATGATTGCGGGGATGGGAGGAAAACTCTATTAAAAGGATAGAACAGATAGTAATAATATGTTCATTTTGATATGCATGTTACTAAAATAGCAAGGGGGAAGAGAAACAGGAAAACAGGTGAAATATAATATCTAACTGAGATTGTTTAGTAAGACAACTTTATATTTGTAACATTTATTTTAATCTCTTCCCTCCTATTCCACTGCATCTCATTTTGCTTACTTGCCTGTTGTTTTTAAGTGGTTGTGCTGCTGCAGCTGTCTCTCTCTTCTGTCCCACTCTCCTGTCCAAGTCTCAAAGTACTTAGAAAAAGGTGTACTTAGAAGAGAAGTGGCAGTGATGCCCCCCTAACTATGCCTGAATCTAAACTAGTTAGGTGTCACTATTAAGATTGACTGACTGAGTGATCACAATTACAAATTATTTTGTATTGGGAGTACCCTAAGTGCAATCAGGTGTGTGACACAATTATTACATATCATAATAAACAGGAAAAGAGAGAAATATCAGAGGAATGGGGAAGGCAGACGATAGGAAGACTGGGATAGGGCGGTAAAGGGAAAGGATTTCTTTTTAAATCGCTCTATTGTGGCTCTGTTGAAGAGCCTCCTTGTGGTGGCTGAAACAGATCTCCTTCTGTCAGCTTTACAGCTGACATCAAGGAGGGAGGAACTTTAGAATGCTCTATCTCTCAAATCATAAAGGTTTGAGAGAATTGCATTGATAGATTTCTTATTTTATGCTCTACACTATTACTTTTTATATAATTAAGACATTACTATCCCTTTAAGAATGGTTGTTATTAGTACATACCACAAAAAGCTAACTAACAGGATTTAAAGGGATAGTAATACTTCGTTTTAACTTTATTTTATTTTATAGGCATTATAAGTTCCTCTCCCCGCCCCTTTTTCCTAGTGTAAGCCATCTCTTCTCAGATGTGAGTCTGGTTGTATGACAGTACAGATAACAGAAGGGGACAATTTTCTTTGTATGAAAACAATGAAAGCCCTTCCCCCCCTTGACAAGTTTTTCAGCTTTTTCCATTATCTTAATTGAAGATTGTCCCTCTCTGCAGTCTACCTGGGCATCTCCCTTCTGATCTGGTTGAAGAGGGGGGGGGATACTTTGTTTGTGAATATCTCTTAAACCATAAAGGTTTCAGAGATAAGACTTATATCATTCTTCATGTTTTTTTAATGCCTACAAAATAAAATAAAGTTAAAATGAAGTATTACTATCCCTTTAAGCAGCATCATGATAGGAAAAAACAGAAATGAAGTGTTGATTAGTACATGCCACAAAGGGTTAAATCACAGGGTTTAAGCAGCATCATGATAAGAAATAGCAGAAATGGATTGTTGATTAGTACATATCACAAAGGGTTATATCATAGGCTTTAAGCATCATGCTAGGAAATATCAGAAATAGGGCTGGATTCTATTGCAGGTGCTAATTTTATCTCTGCTTTTATCTCCAGGGTTCCCCATAGACTTCAATAGGAAAATGTTTGATAAAAGAGGCGTTAACATTTAGCACCTGCAGTAGAATCCAGCCCATAGTGTGTTGATTAGTAAATAACACAAAGGGTTAAATCACAGGCTTTATGCAGCATCATGATAGAAAATAGCAGAAACTAAGCATTGTTGATTAGTACATACCTGTAAGAAAAGAGACAAATAATATGTTGACTGTCTTCATACATCATACAAAGCAGCATCCTGTGGTTCAATACGTTTCTCTTGTCCAACTCTCAAGGTACTTAGAAAAAGGTGTGCTTTGAAGAAAGGGGACAAATAACACCCCTGGCAATTTTGCCCCAGTAGCAATGATGCCCCCTAAATATGCCTGAATTTAAACTAGTTAGGTGTACTTTGTTTAACTCTGTACTAACAAGGAGCAGAGGAAACTGGCGTAAGTTACACCATTTCCCTGACCATTCTATAGGGGACGCATTCAGGGCTTGCTCACATTACAGTTTTAACAGTGGAAAAGTGTTTATACCCGTATGCCAGTATGCAATAAAGGGATTAGATGCTCTGGCATATACTCTGAAGTGCAGTCATATTAGTCTGTGATACCTATGCCCCACTAACGAAGGTCAAGGTAAGGGGAGCCCACCTACACTGGGTCTGGGCTGACCTGTTTGAGTTATACAGTTTTTCAAATGCCTTATGGACAAAATTCAAACAAACTGGCATGCTTTCAATAAATGGGGTTCCCCAAGGCTCCATGCACATGTATGCAGAAGACACCAAGCTTAATTTCCCCACCTCTGACACGAGCTCCAGTACCAGAAAGGGTACTGCCTTATACCATCGCTGATGTGTTTTCAGAAGGCATCCCATGTAAAGTGACATGTCAAGTTTGTATCAAGCAACAATGTGTGAGAAGTAAACTATTTTAATGCCTTATGGAAGTAGTGTGAGGTTGGGGCAGCTTCTCTCAGTCTCATGCTCGTTCCAAAATACATTAAAAAAATGGCAAATTTCTTCTGCACCATTGAATGGCACGGGCAAGGAGAGTGATGTTATACCAGGGCACGGGCCATGCACTGAGTTCCCTTTTGCCATCCCTCCACCTCCCAAGACCGCTCACAGTGTTGAGAGCTACCACTGATGGCTGCTGATGGAGCTAAATCCACCAACGAATATTTAGGTAATCTAAAAATGATTACAGTCGTGTGAAGAAGAACGTACACCCTCTTTGAATTCTATGGTTTTACATAGCAGGACATAATAACAATCATTTGGTCCTTAGCAGGTCTAAAAATTAGATACAACACAAATTACACCGTGTCATGATTTATTCAACAAAAAAAAGCCAAAATGCAGAAGCCATGTGTGGAAAACTAACTACACCCTTACTGCTTCCATAGGAATTAAGATTCTAAGTAGCAGACAGGTGCTGCTAATCAAATGCCCTTGATTAATTGATCATCAGCAAGTGTGACCACCTCAATAAAAGCTGTAGTTTTAGCAGTTTGCTGGTCTGGAGCATTTAGGTGTGTTTTAACACAATGCCAAAGAGGAAAGACATCAGTAATGATCTTAGAGAAGCAATTGTTGCTGTTCATTAATCAATTTAATCCAGTAAATTTTGAGACGTATGTTTAGATTTACTGGATTAAAACACAGGATCCACTGGTTTACTTGCTCCAATATTAAAGTGAACTTGTAATTTTTTTAGACTTCATAATAATATTCTGATAACAGACATTTAGTGATTTTGCACACTGATATTGTTGTCTTTTTATATTTGCTATATTCTGTATATTGTACAATAAATATTGTTTATAATGAGACACAGAGCGCTTAGCCCTTATTTTTCTATTTTTCTTTTTTTTTTATCTGGTTACTAACAGATTAAGGGGCTGATTAGAGAACTGTGCCTTATCATTATTTGTGCAGGAGGTGGCTGGACTACAAACCAACGCTTGTGCTCAGTGATATGGTATATATATAAAAGAGAAAGCATCATGTGACTGAAAACCTTGTCCGAAGCCTAACACACCCAGGGGCTGCAGTAAGGAGAGGATATTCATGTCTCCTCCCTACTGCCAGTCCTGGAGATACATGGGGGAGTAAATTTGACAGGAGGACGCCTGTCAAATTTGCTCCACAATGCGTTCATTATTCTTCTGCCACTAAAACAGTTAATGTTGCCTGCTTCATGGATAATATGAATCCTCACAACGTGTGCTATTACTTTATAAAGGTAGATGAGTGAAATATCAGCCATACCCTGCAACCACACTCACCCCTTATGTGAGAGGGGTACGCAACACATTACTGAGCGTTGTGTACCCCACTGGCATTCAATGGGTTAAAGTACTTTCTATCCATATCAGCGCTATCAGCGTCACAAACTGCCAATTCAACACTTATAACACTGTCCATCTTAAAGCAGAACTACCGCCCTTAAAAAACATTGTCCCAAATAATTCCCCATCTGGCGACTAGCTGCTCAGCAGCGCTAGTCGCCAGAATTATTACCTTATTAATGTGAATTATCCACTGCTCCAGAACTGACAGGCAGGACGGAGAGCAGACCTCTTTCCATAGTGACATCTGCGCACCTGCGCTGTCAGTCCCTTCCGGAGCAGAACAGCTCCTAGCAGTGCCTCCTAGAGCCGGCTGGGACTGACAGCTCAGACGCGCAGATGTCACTATGGAAAGATGTCTGCGCTCCTTCCTGCCTGTCAGTCCCGGAGTAGTGGCTCATTCTCATGAACGCGGTAATAATTCTGGCGACTAGCGCTACTGAGCATCTAGTTCCAGATGGGAAATTATTTGAGACAATGTTTTTTAAGGGTGATAGTTCTGCTTTAAGTGTGCTAGTTATCTTCTTATCATATATATATATATCCTATATAATAATTCGCCAAGTTGTGTGTAACGCCCGACATGCGCAGTAGATACTGCTGCGCGTGCGGCAGTCACACGCGGTGGAGACTGCTCGCACCGCGGCTGATACAGAGCTGGGCGCTCCGAAGGAGCGTCCAGCTCTGTATCAGCCGAGGCGCGGGCAGTCTCCACTGTGTGACTGCCCCGCGACCGGCTGCCTGAGGCACTGTGGCCCGTGTAACGGGCTGTCCAACTAGTATATATATATATATATATATTTACAAGCAGATCAAACACTTAAAAAATAAAGTACTTAAAAAACATGAAATAACAGTACTGACACCTTCTGCTCTTCTTTCACCCATTCAGTGACAGAGGGTTATGCAACGTATTAGTGAGTGTTGTCTACCCCTCTGGAATCCAATGGGTTAACGTACGTTGGATCCATATTAGCGGGACAGGACACTACATTGTCCCTCATTCACTCAACAATTTCTTCATGTCTTTACAGGGTCAGCTGTAACTACTGCCTCGTACATGGGAACCTGCTCACTGTTTTGCCCACCCCACCGCAGTCCTAAAGACACATTCAGAGCCACGCATAAATCCTGCCAAACACAATCCCATATGCATGGTGTCTATGTGTTGGGGAAGGGGGTCACATGTGCTTTTTACTTAACCATTTCACTGCCAGAGGGGTACACAACACATTGCAAACCAAACCATTGCGTACCCTTTTGGCACTCAAATGGTTAAACAGATGATGCGCTGAAATATAAATGTTGCCAAATTTCAGTGCACACACATACAAATACACTATGGTGCTACACTAACACACTGCAGGAGGCCATGAATGGTCCATCAATGAACGTCTCCATCTACAGTCCACGGGCTATATTCCCTGGCTATGCATGTATGTATGTATATGTGTGCGTGTGCACATATGATCTATATGTGTGTGTATGTATGTATGTATGTGTGTGTGTCTCTTTGTCTTATGACATCTATATATTTAGTCTGTGCTACAGACATACTTCACTACGCACCACTTTATCTGCGTCTCTGTCTCGCTGTTTGCCTTAGAGATGTCATATTAATCCTTTCAGTGCCAAAATGTATCCAACACATTGTAATTCAATGCTTGGATACCTCTCTGCCACTCAAAGGGTTACACATCTTCCAAACATAAAAATAACATTTCACAAACAAATATAGACGGGCATCGCTGTTTCGAAATACTAACAAATGTGATACGGAATTGCCTGTGCAGAAAGAGACACATACACACAAACAGACAAAATGTAAGACATACACAGTGTTATAGACACACAGAGGCTGATGTCGTAATGACATGCAGAAATGAAAAGAGATATGGGGCTGAAGGGGAGAGAATCATATTGGAGACGGGGAGATGACCACGGTCTCCGTGATCCTTTATGTCACTCTCAACTGTGCTGCTCCCTGATTGGTTGAGCTGTGTTGGCCCGCCCCTGGTTACCTGTTTTATTCTGGCCACTGGCACCAGTGAGGTGCCCTTTCGTCGTGTTTCTGAGCCAGCGTTGCTGTTGCCATATTCCAGTATTCTGATCTCCTGTGTACCGACTAGGCCTGTACCAACGACGTTCCTGAGTTCCTGTTCCGTGATTGACCCGGCCTGGCTGACTTCCTGCGTGTTGCTGATCCGGCTTGTCTGCAAATCTCCTACGGCATCCGACCCGGCCCAGCTGACGTCCTTCCTCTGTTGCTGATCCGGCTTGTCTGCGAATCTCCTACGTGTCCTGACCCGGCCTGGCTGACGACTGACTCCTGTGCTTGGTCCTATTCCTGCCGTTCCAGTCGACGGTTCCTGTTGTCGCCTAGGCGACATTTCGATAGCTACAGTGTGTGATTTGAGCCTCCATTTTACTATTGCTGAGCCGTGTTGTTTAGCTGAGCCTTCCATCTGCTTGTTGAGTGACGTGTTCTGAGTCTGTACCATTACTGTGCTGTGTCGCTATTTTGTGCCTAGACACTGGTGTTGCCTCCATCCTACCACTGCCACTCTTACCATCAGTTGCCTTAGCCTGTTACGCTGCTTCTGTGAGCCAGCCGCGTGTGGGCCTAGGTAGTCGGCGTCTCTCCACCTTGACAGAACAGTGGTTCCGTTACGCCCGTTGGCTGTTGGCAAGCAGTGCTGCAACCAGTGGTCTCCATTACGCCCGTGGGGGCTATTGACTCAAGCATTCACGATACTATTGGTCTCCGGTTACACCAGTGGGGGCTATTGACTCAAGCATTCACGATACTATTGGTCTCCGGTTACGCCCATGGGGGCTATAGGCTCAAGCAATCACAATACTAGTGGTCTCCGGTTACGCCCGTGGGGGCTATTGGCTCAAGCAATCACGATACTGTTGTTCTCCGTTACGCCCATGGGGGCTATTGGCTCAATCAATCACGATACTGTTGGGTTCCGTTACGCCCGTGGGGGCTACCACCTTATCACTCTGCAGCTCCAGTTCTAGTCGTAGCTCTATTCTACAGCTTCACACAGTGGATGGACTTAAGGTGCTATCACCTAGCACATATCGCTATATACATCACCAAGGGCATGCCTAACACCACATTTGAGACTGATTACCATTGCTGTTAACCACTTGTCTCCTGTTATTGCTGCTATATCTGGTTATTTATTCCCTGTTGTACCTGGTATTTCAGCCCATATTCTGCTTATGTCAGTACTGCCCTAGGGGCAGCCTTGTCATTATTTTTTGCTTTAATAAAATTGTATTTTTTTTTATCTAACCCTCTGTCTGAGTGTCTGAAAACCGTAACAGAGATATTGTTCTTGTAGTAGGACAGCTAGAGACATTTTGGAGAAGACGAGAGAGAGAGATGTTGGAGAAGGAGACAGAGACATGTTGGAGAGAGAGACACACACATGTTAGAGAAGAGGAGAAAAATACATGTTGGAGAAGGGTAGGGGGAAAGAGAGACATGTTGGATAAGGGTAGAAAGAGAGAGAGATAGACATATTGGAGATGGGGGAAAGGGAGAGAGAGACATGTCAGAGAAAGGAGAGAGAGAGATGCTGGAGAGGAGAAAGAGAGAGAGACATGTTAGAGAAGGGGAGAGAGAGAGAGAGAGACAGAGAGAGACACTTGATGGAGAAAGGGAGAGAGAGACATGTTTTACAAGGGGAGAGAGAAAGGGAGGGAGAGATGTTGGAGACATGCTTCCAAGCCACCTCCACACATTATCAGAGTGCCAGGGCTATCAGACCTATATAGTAAAAATGCATCTCTTGAGGTGTGCTTGCTCTACAACTTCCATCATCCTCATGATAGGAGATGTAGGACAAACACATCTGGACAGGCACATATTTACTAAGTTCTGAAATTGTTGGCATTATGGCTTCATTAGTCTGCCTATCCCAGTGATGTATGCACTGCAGGGTGTACACCAGAAGCAGGCAACATGTAGCTCTCTAGTTGTAGCTGCAGTACAAATCTCCTCATTCTCTCTGGCCATGCGGCAGCCAAGGGTGATTAGAAGTGTAGTCCAGCAACAGTTAGAGGCCACTGGGCACCAAATCGGGAGTAGATGGAGAGCAGGGAAGCACGCTTGCACTGTAAGAGACATTTGACCCCTTGGATACTGGAGTGGTCTCCAAAACATTGCAAAGCAATGCGTTTGCGATCACTCCAGCATCCAAGGGGGTACACTATCAGCACCGCAAATTCACCCTTTGTGGACCCAGCGAGGCTCATGCAATCGTGCAGTACTAGCAGTGTAATTAGTAATAGCTACAGCTTGTGCATGATGACATGAGATCTAACCAAGGCCATCGCCAACTCCAAGAGGGGTCAGATCTTGTCTTTCAAAGCAAGGGTACTCTTTCTATGAAGTGAGTGAAGTGTGTTCAGTGTAGGACTTGCGGGTGAGGACTTGTGAGCTGATGAGTCCAGTTTTTCAGATGGATTATGGAAGAGTGATTGAGGCTATATGGTGAGTAATAATTTTGGACATCATAGTTTACTAGTTGGTGGAGAGATGAGAGTGCTGAGTGGGAGGCTATGGAGTACAACTGGGTGCAGAAATGTTCTCCTTCCTGCAAGATTAAATGCATAATTGTGTAATATATATATAAAAGAAGAAACCTGGTGCTCGCTGATGTGGTCTTCGGCGCATTGTGCAGCATCTTCCTGCAGTTATCCGCTGGGTGTCTTTTGCCAATGCCATTTTGATTGTCATCTTTACTTGAATGTGCTATTGGCGTGCTTTTTTTCTCCTTCACTCAGAGTAGCACTTGGTTTCTGCTCCACGATGTACCAGTCTGATGTGCTTCACATTTGCAGAACATACACCAAAAACAATGTCTTGCCACATAATTCTCTGTGATTAGTCTAGGAGAGCATTGTTTAACCCTTTGAGTGCCAGAGAGGTAAGCAAAGCATTACAAAGCAATGTGTTGCTTACCACTCTGGCATTGAAAGGGTTAATATCCCCTTTGCAAGTGCTGCACGCATTCACTTGGACAAGTACCTTGGTGGCTTTGTGGGCAAATAGGCCATTTTTGACATTATTATAGCCTCCATCAGAAGAGAGAGAACCAGGACTGATGTGGGCCCTTGAGGTGCCACCTCCTGTGCAGCAGGCTTTTGTTGGTGTTGAACTTGCTGCTATGTGCTGTAAGATCCATGGGAAGAGTAAGGTATAGTCGGTGGCATTGGTAAATTTGTTGGAGAATTTTTGTTTTGGCTAGGGGTTATTGTGTGTAGCGGGAAGGGAAGAGACTATAATGATGTCCAATGTGAAGAACTAGGTCATGTTTGTGTATGTAAGTCATACTTACCATTGAGTAGTCAAGTCCACAGATGATGGGGAAGCTGTAGAAGGAGCAGGTTTTTGATGTGGGTGGGGCATTTTGTCTTTGTGTGTGCGTGTGTGTGTGTGTGGAGCAGGAGGAAGTTTTGGCAGTAGGAGAGGTGCAGGTGAGGGCATTTGTGTGTGTGTGTGTGAGATGGCCATTTTTTTTTTTTTTTTGGTTCAGGAGGATGTTGAGGGCGGATTTTTTGTTGATTCAGGAGGATGCTGCAGAGATTTTGACAGTAGTGGCCAGTTTAATGCTAATCTCTTCTTGCTGTAACGTTAGGAGCCGTTCACAGCACACACTGAAGTGAAGCAAGAACGCGCTCCCCGGGCATCTGGGAGGGAGGTGGGAGGAGAATGAAACTGTCCTGGGAGCTGTGCCGAAGATACACAGTGCAGCAGAATGCGGAAGTGCATGGCTTGGACATCAAATATTTTACGAAGTATGTAAAAATACAAAAAAAAGAAGCACCTTTCCCAACACTGTTTAACTGTTTAATGAGTTGGTGAAAAAATGTTCTGAGGTGAAAGTTCCCCTTTAAGTGTTTTTAATTAAATTCGCCTCTTTAACATTTTAATATTTACAGTAAAGGTTATATTTTACTTCGGATTTTTTTGCTACTATACTCTCCCTCAGTAGGGATTCCATATATGTACTTGCCTTTGAATATTTGGGATGGGTTTGATGCTTATGTGCCTGTATCATACCTCCCAACATTTCAAATTGCCAAAGAGGGACACTTGTGTTTTAGGGGGTGTTGCTAGGGGCGTGGCTTGTGGGCAGGGCATTACCGTGAATTTTTAAGCTATTTCATGACCTGTTGACAGCTCCTTGTATAACCTAATAAATGACTTATAACAAGACCAAAGTATTTTATTTACACAGCCTAATTTATAAACACAAATACAGATGTTTAAACAAACAATAACGTGAGTTTTATTGCTGTAGAGCAGTGTGATACATATATAAACACATCACACAGTCTGATCTCCTAAAAAGAGGGACAACAAGGTGGGAAAGAGGGACAGAGGGATTTGGGTCTAAAAGAGGGACTGTCCCTCCTAAAGAGGGACACTTGGGCGGTATGCTGTGTTCCCTCTTTTTGTTGTCTATATTGTTCCAGTATAATATTACAGAGTACCATACTCCCTTTGGTTTACTGACACCCAAAATACTGATAGTGGTGCACCATCTCTTCTTGTGTATATCATGCAATCAGTTATAATGGAACATATAACATGCTACACTTCTAAGCTATCACTTCTTAAACACTCAAAAAACAAGCAAGACTTCTGCCACTGCCTTTCTGATAGAAATGGCCCTAATTTGGACATTAAAGAAGCAGTAAAGTGGTGTAAATCATATAGTAGGTAACACAGAAATCTCCTACCCTTAGAATTTGGCCCTTAACCCTGAGACCCTGAGATCTGGTTCAAAACGCTGAGTCTCAGGGTCAATCCCTGAGAGTTCCCAGGTATGCTGGTACCTTTCTTTTCAGAAAATCACCCCTAACCTCACCCCCTCTTTAGGCGTTGCCCTCTCTTCTCTTAACCCTAGCTCAGTCTCCTCTCCCTGTCAGTATATCATTCTGTAAGACCATGAAATGGGCACAGCTGGCAAAGTGTGAGGGAATCCTGGCAGTAGTTTTCTTATAAACCTTGATCTACACTCACAGCTGTGCTCTGACCTCCTCACTCACTTCTCAGGAATGTCACAGGATTCAGGGAAGATTAACATATCTTTTCTTTCATGTTCTAGCTGCTTCTCTCAGTCTAAGCATACCAAGCAGTATGATTTGCCTGGTGACTGCCCAGGAACCATATGTTTGTCTGACGCTCCCTTGTTTACTGCTGTGTGTGACAGGAAAGGGCCTGGCAGGGAAAGAAAAGGGCAATGAGACTAATGTACCAAGTAGCACTGGAGATGAGTAAACCAACTGCGCAATGGATGGCAAATACAAATTCTTCAAACTCCCATAGATTTAAATGGAAATATTTGGAGTCCTCTCTAGCATTCAGGAGGTTAAAACTCCCATTTAAATCAATTATACAGTTGGTTTACCCTAGAATTATTCCAGTTTTCTTTGTACATCAACCTCACAGTGACACTAACAAATAAAATAGAGGAAAGAAAGAGAACACCAGAACACTATGATATGTGAAGGGGGATATGGGTATGTACACATCTGTGTGTGGACTCTGTACTTGAATTCACTGAGGCTTATGTTCTGAGTTTGGGGCAAACAAGCTGCAACATAGGGGGAGAAATAAATGTCTCCAAATTTCTGTTGCTTTAAATAAGACTTTAACCCCACCATCTCAATGATATGCCAGGACCTTCACGGCTGTCCGGGCATTAAGGACAGGTGACAGATCTGGAATGTCATTGAATTCTGGGATTGCAGAGTGGCTTCACACCGCTCTGCTATCCCAGAATGCCATGGGGAAAAAAAAGCTCTGTGGTCCTCTAGCGTGCCCAACCTCCGTACCACGGGGTCCTTAAGGGGATAGAGACAAACAAACTTTTCTGTACCAGAAGTTTGATACATTCCAGATTTCCTGAATAAAGTAACGGCCTCAAACCACATTATCTTACTAGTTTTTCAATTTTTGCAACCTCCTTTCTCCATATAAATGAGTCTTATACACCTTTGAATGTCAGATGGGCAGACCAATGCATTGCGTACCCCTCTGGCACTCAAAGGGTTTACTTCTTGAATGCTAGAGAGTTCTTCAACACATTGTAAAATGATGAGAGAGACTTCTTTAGTTTTCAAGGTGTTAAAGCGGAGCTTTCCCCTTATTTAAAGTCGCCCTGCAATAGTTAGGCAGATGGCGACTAGCTTAGTAATAGTTATATTACGTCTCAGAAATAGACGATTCTAAAGAAATCCTTACTCATCGGAGACCAGAAGCCAGAAATCAGTGCAGACATCTTGGTGTGGCTGATCTAGTAAGGGAATGGAGAGCAGTTCTGAGGCAAACCAACTGCAATGTAGAGAATTAATAAAAACGCTTGAAATCCCCTTTGTTTTAAATGGGGCTTTAACCCCTTGAAAGCTACCAAGGTTTTCAAAGCATTTCAAGGCATTGGAGACCTCACACGCAGGAAAGTGGTTAACCCTTTAACCCCTTAAGGGCGGCCGATCGCACATGTGGCCGTCACTTAAGGTCCACGGACCATTTTTTTTTGTAGTGTCCGGTTCCGGGTTCCCTGAACAACGTGCAGCAGCACAGGGAACCCGGAATTCCATTACGGTCCTGGCACGTTATGGGTCCTTAAAGCAAAACAACCCATGACGTTCCAGGACCGTCAAGGGACGTTATGGGGTTAAGGACCAGTGGGGTATGGAACTCATTGCTTCACAATGCCTTGCACACCTCTCTGGTCAATTTTTAACTCAGTTCAGGTTGTTCATTGTACCCTCTGATTTGTTATATTGCTCTGGAATTGCACCACCTTCCATAAGTACACCAGCCACACTGTGTTTTTCCAAATATACTGCCTTAGAGATGTCTGCTCTCCCAGGGCTGGTGCAAGGATTTTTGCCACCCTAGGCAAAACCTAATTTTGCCGCCCCTTGGCTCCACCCCTTGTGCCCTACCCATTTATGCCCCGCCTCTGTATGTGTTTAAGTGTCAGTGTGTTCCCTATATGTGTCAGTTTGTGTGTGTGTTCTCTATACGTGTATGTGTTCCCTGTATGGATATAAGTGTGTCAGTGTGTGTGTCAGTCTCTGAAAGGATATCAGTGTGTAAGTATGTGTGTGTGCTTCTCTATATGTGTATCAGTGTGACAGAGTGCATGTTCTCTATATGTGACTCTCACCCCCTTTGACTCTCTCCCCCTCTTGACTGTTGACCCTCCTTTGACTCTCTCTCTCCCCATCTGACTCTTGATCCCTCTCTTGACTGCTGATCCCCCGTTTGACTCTCTCTCTCCCCCATCTGACTCTTGCTCACCCCTTTGACTCTCTCTCTCCCTGTCTGACTCTTGATCCCCCTCTTGACTGCTGATCCCCCCTTTGACTCTCTCTCTCCCCCTCTTGACTGCTGATCCCCCCTTTGACTCTCTCTCTCTCTGTCTCCCCCAGTCTGACTTTATCCCCTCACTTGACCCCTGTTCCACTTACTCTTTCCGGTGCACGTCTCTCTCTCCCCCAGTGAGTACGTTAAGGTGCTCTCCCTTGGCTGGCTATTTTTTTTTAACCTTTTCTCAACTATGCGTTGAGTACCCCTCTGGCACTGAAAGGGTTACTGTAGCATAGCGATGCCCGTTCCTCTCTCCCCCTCCGCTTCTTCAATCCTGGTCCAGAATTGAAGGAGCGGAGGGGGAGAGAGAAATAGGTATCGCCGTGCTACATTAAAAAAATAGCCAGCTGAGGGAGGACACCGAAACGTACGGGGTTTTTTTTGTTTTTTTTTTAAGTGGTGAGCGGCAGCGGGGGCCGATGCGCCCTCAGAGAATGTGCGCCCTAGGCCGGCACCTACCTTGCCTATAGGTGGCGCCGGCCCTGTGTGCTCCTGCAATGTCTGTCCCGGTCTCCTCTAAGAGGCATTGCACTGTGCCTTAAGGCACCCGGAAGGGACTGACAGCACAGGCAGCATGGACGGCTCTAAAGGATGAAGCCTGGCCGTCAGTCTGAGAAAAAGAAGGATTACTTCAGATTGTGGTACTTGCACCGGATAATATCACTGTTAGGAAGCTAATTGCAATATGCCTAACTAGTGTAAAAGCCCGTATACACGGGACAAGATCCGGGTGATGTTAAGAGGCCAGTCCTGCTCAGTGTCCTGCCGCCGACGCAGTCATGTACTGTAGAGACTGCCCGAAAGCACAGAATGCTTCCAGCACAGAACTCCCAGCGTTCTGTGCTCCCAACGTTCCGTGCTCCCAGCATTCTGTGCATTTGGGCAGTCTCTACTGCGCATGATGGCTTCTGACAAACATCCTTATCAAATTATTATATAGGATTATTGTGGGGGACTTGATATAGGGTCAAAGTTCCACTTTAACTGGGAAACATGAAAAATGTATATTAGAAGGCTGCTTTGATCTCATTGTAGCCCTGCAATGTACATGTTTCATATGTGTTCAGTTAAAGGACAGGTCCAATCAGTTTGTTGGCTCCTAATTCAGTTTTAGCCCATGTAACATTTTTCAGTGTGCAAGTGGGTTTTATGTGTCTTGTACATGTGAACAAGGAATTGGTTTTCGTAAAACAAGTACAAACATGGCAGACAGTGCTGTTCTCTTTGACACTCTTTGAACCAGCCTTTCCCAGCACATATAGTGTTATGTTGCATACCAGTGTGGAAGTTTGGTGCTGAAACAATGCCTTGTCTCCCCACCCAGCAAAAGCCTCATGTACCCTAGTCTGCAAACCACTGGTTTAAATAATCCTACACGCAATTGTGAAACTATATTTTTTTGATTAAAGAGTAATAATGAGGCAAACCAACTGCACTATAAGGGATTGCATGTATTTCAGATTTGTATTTGTCTCTTATGGTGCAGATGGTTTAACCCAGAATTGCTTCACCACTTTACTTTTATACATAATGTCTATTGATAGGGCCAGATTTACATCCCAGGCATCCATAAGAAAGGCACACTAGGTGCCCATAGGTGGACACATGGCCACACCCCACTCCTCACATGACCCCTCCTCCAGTCCCATCCACTGCTTCCTGACACAGAAAATACCCTTAGCCTATAGCAAGCAAGATTGAAAAATGCTATAACCCCTTGGCTGCTGGAGAGATCACCAATGCATTGGTCTGTAATGCGTTGGAGATTTCTATATCATTGAAAGGGATTATATAATAGCCTGTAAAGTGGTATACAACTGGTACAGGGACATTGGAATTGTTATAGCCACACCTACAAGTCAGAATATGGGAGTGGCCAGCACAGCAGAAGACCCCTCAAAATTTGGGCCCCCGGGCTCCCAGAGGGCCAGACTATGGTTATTGTGTGGGATAATGTAACATAAATTCCTTGTCATGGTTCAAGCCACAGTTCAGAATGCTGGTTTTCAATTTTTACTCCCAGATCTTTCTGTCTATCTGGTTCCTAAAATTTTCCTTCAGTACAGTCACTTTGAGATCTTTGGGTACAGGGGCTGCACAGCTCATTGCAAGTGGTGGGTTGTGCACCATTCTGGCGCTTGTAGGGTTAACCTATACATTCTATAGACTTAGACGTATGTGGCTAAAGACTAAAATTCACTGGATCATCAAAAACGTAATACATCTTGTTTGTATTTTCTTGTCCACTACAAAAAGACTCTGCTGGAACCTAGACAATGAATTATAAACAATGCTGATAAACATATTCATTGGCAGTGGAATTTAAAATGATACCATACTTTACCCATAGTGAAATCTTTAAAGGGGATGTTTATCCTCTTCACAACTTTGCTTAAATCTTTTCCTTAGCAATGATAACTAATGGAAAGTGTATCCTTTTTATGTCACCTCTTTTGAGCGGCTCCGTCTCCGCTCCGTTGCCGGCATCCTCTCTTCCTCTCTGCTCGCTTCCGGTTGGGCTCACGCATGCGCAGTCCGCCTTTAGAGGCTGTCCTGTCTATAAGTGGATGCCCTTTTCCAGTAAGCTTTCCGTTACCAGCTTCTACTCTGCGAATCTTGTTTCTGTGTGACCTTCTGCTACTGACCGGCTTGACTGACCATTCTCTGCCTGCTCCAGTGTTCCTGCTCCAGTTGCTGACCGGCTTGTCTGACCATTCTCTGCCTGCTCCAATGTTCCTGCTCCAGTTGCTGACTGGCTTGTTTGACCATTCTCTGCCTGCTCCAGTGTTCCTGCTCCAGTTGCTGACCGGCTTGTCTGACCATTCTCTGCTTGCTCCAGTGTTCCTGCTCCAGTTGCTGTCCGGCTTAACTGACCATTCTCTGCCTGCTCCAGTGTTCCTGCTCCAGTTGCTGACCGGCTTGTCTGACCATTTTCTGCCTGCTCCAGTGTTCCTGCTCCAGTTGCTAACCGTCTTGTCTGACCATTCTCTGCCTGCTCCAGTGTTCCTGCTCCTGTTGCTGACTGGCTTGTCTGACCATTCTCTGCCTGCTACAGTGTTCCTGCTCCAGTTGCTGACCGGCTTGTCTGACAATTCTCTGCCTGTTCTAGTGTTCCTGCTTTTGGAGTTGTTTCTTCCTGGGGTTTCTGGGGTATAGTCCAACCGTGGTGGGGTATCCAGGGTCCCCAGAGGCTCAACCGAAGGGGGCTATCTAGCCTTGCGGCTAGCATCTTTATACGGTCTTGGCCGCAGCACACCTCCCTGCAGTTGGCCTACGGTATCCATCTATGCCCTCTAGCGTCGCTCCCTAGCTTCTCGTCCCAATCATCCTTGTTGGAGGAGTCTTTCTTCCATCTAGACTCCTGTAGTTCTGTCTGACTGTGACCTTTTAAAAGAAAAAATCATCCAGTTTGGAGAAATTCAAAGATTAAATGCAGCTTTATACCTTCTTCCAGCAGACAGTGCTGACTGTATCTGTACAGTAGTCTGAGCTTCTATCCAGCCTCCTCCGATGATGGAGGCTGTCTGTCTGTAACCTGGAGCGCTCTCATTGGCCAGAAATCGATCTCTGCCAATTAGATCGCTCCAAACTGGCTGATTTTTTTTTTTTTTAAATGGATGCAGTTTCCGTTATCATTGCTAAGGAAAAGATTTAAGCAAAGTTGTGAAGAGGGTAAACATCCCCTTTAACTGAATTCTTTGAAATGTGTTGGAGACATCTCTACAATCCAAGTCAATTAACTGTGTGCTTGAATTATGTTTGTGAGAATGTGCTAGGGAGCTCTCAGCTGGGAGTAATTGTAAATGAATGTAGTGTACTCACCTGTCAGTGCACGGCACATACTGTAAAATCTCATGTATAATATTCACAATTTTGCACCTTTATACCTTATGTGAAGTGTGTGTGTGTGGGGGGCTGAATTATACAGAAGAAAAAAATTAGATATATAATGTAAGCTCTCACGAGCAGGGCCCTCTGATCCTTTTGTTCTCCACATCTGATTGTACTATTTAATACCTCTGTATGTTATTCCCAGTTGTACAGCGCTGCGGAATTAGTTGGCGCTATATAAATAAAGAATAATAATAATAATAATAATAATATATATCCACATGTCTGCTTCCCTTCTTCCACCCACCTCAGTATGCTGCTGCCACCATCCCCTCCCTCTACTCATTCCCTGCAGAGGCATCTGGGATGTCTGTGCACCAGGCGGCGTACTTGCATTTGCAGCGCTCTTCCTGTATCCCTCTGTGAGGGCCTGTGGTAATTCAAGATAATGATAGTGCCCTTTGATGACCTGAAGTTCCTCTCAGAGTACTACTGTAGTTTCAGTGATCTGAGGTTTATGCATCAGATCTACTAATGTTTTTTGGGTTGGTTGAGAGAGGGAGGGAAAACAAGGGTATGTATTATACACAGGCACTTTTATTTTCCCCTTAAATCTTTGGTTAAATTTACATTTGCGTATTATACACAGGTGCATATTATACCTGAGATTTTACGGTATGTGTTCCAGGTCCCTTTTGTTCTCCACTGACAGTTAATTAAGGGCCATATTCAATATGCTAAATAAACACGTGCAATTTTTGGCTCAAATCAAGTACACCATAGTGGGTAACTACAAAATTCCCCAAATCCCCTTGATTTGAATTGGAATTTTAATTCCTTGAATGCTAGAAAGGTTCTCAATGAGTTGTAAATCTCTGTAGCATTCAAGAGGTTAAATGTTCCATCTAAATAATTGATAGTTTTTATTGGTTCCTAAATCACACATGTTCAGCATATTGAATATACCTCTAAGCCCGTACAGTACTAAGAAGAGCTTTCAGTACAACCGGCTGTGTTAGAATGGCTGCTTCCTGATAGCTAATAGTGACTATCTGCAGATTTCAGAAATCTATTAACCTCTTCCCTGCCAAGGAGACCTGAAGCATTCCACCATGAGCCACATTACTGAAAACATTATATCTTAAATTTATCTCGTTATTTATTCACTCAACACCCCCCCGACCTGACAGGGTTAAATTCCAAACAGGACAGGGAAGCCTCCCTCCCCTCTGTGAGTACTTGCAGCTTTGATAATTGTTCCCAAGTTCTATGGACTTGTTAATTAGCTAATAAAATAAAAAAAAAACAACAATGAAAAACCCAGAGCTAGCAAAAATTACAGGAGAAAGGGAAAAGAGATGGGACAGAGGCTGCAGTGTTATCAGAGCAAAATGTTCTCTCCAAGCTTAGTGATAGTCACACAGACCTGTCCTACACACAGATGGGTTCTGTACCAGCAGTCTCTGCTATTCCTGTACTGTCTCAACACACTCACTGTTCTGTCGCTGCACCATACCTGTCTGCTATTCCTATACTGCTGTACTGTACTGTACTGGTCACACACACACACACTTTTGTCTCTGAGCTTTACCTGTTTGCTATTCATGTACTGTCCTAACACACACACACATGTCTGTCACTTCACCTCACCTGTCTGCTATTCCTTTGCTGTTCCAACACACGTGTCATGGCCCTTCTCCTCTCTGCTGTTCCAGTACTTTTCCAACAAACTGTCTGACCTCTCTGATATTCCTGCACTGTCCTAACACATACCGTTCTGTCACTGGACCCCCACCTGTCTACTATTCTTGTACTGTTCTCATACACAGCTCCATCACTGCATCTCACATATCTGAAATTGCTGTACCGTTTCAACACACACAATTCTATCACTATAGCTCATCTGTCTGTTATTCCTGTTCTGTCCGAACACACACATACACTACTATCACTGTACCTCACATGTCTGCTATTCCTGTACTCCCCTCACACACAGACAGGTCTATCATTGCACCCCTCACACATACAAATTCTATAATTGCAACATACTATCTGCCATTCCTGTACTGTCCCAACACCCTCAGTTCTATTAATCCACTTTACCTGTCTGCTGTTTCTGTACTGTCCCAAAACACACACACACATACACACACAGTTCTATCACTACACCTTACCTGATCTTTCTATATTGTCCCTCCACACTCACAGTTTTATCATTGCACCTCACCTGGCTGCTATTTCTGGACAGGATGATCAGTTTCCCCACACTGAAGGCTCTGGTTCGGATGATGAGTACCTTTGCACAAATTCAGCACTGGATGAATGAGGTCTTAGTAAAGGAGTTTGTGGGTTGGATTAGATGTACCGCAGTTCAGGGGGCCCTGGTTTAGATGAGGGTATCTGCTCAAGTGCTAGACTGGAAGAGTCAGAACCAGTCTTTGGTTTGTAAAATGTCTATCTCTCTCATGTTCTGAACTGGATGAGGGGTATCTCTATTGTATGATGATATACAGGTCGCTATGGTTTAAACTCTTACTTAAAGGAGCAATAACATACCCTAATCATAATAATGAATAAAGACGATAGGGCAGAATTCATGGTGGCCATTAGGATTTTTTGGCCATAGTAAGGTAAGTGGTAGGCTGTTATTAGGATATGTTAGTGTTTGATTAAGGAAAATGTATGGGGCACACTGGTTTGCATAAGAGGTAAAGTGCATCATATGTTAAGTCAGATTACCTATACTTGATATAATGTTTTTTTCATTTTCATCTATTATTTTTTACATTTTATATCTCTGGATCTGTTTCCAGATAGCTTTTTGTTAGGGCTGTGAGGACTAAGTCCAGACAATCCCTGTTTGTTATTACCTGTGCTCACCTGCAACCTTCCAATCCAGACAATTCCTTACTACCCAAGCCTGAACTTATCTGTGCTCACCTGCAGAGGCCCAGCCTACACATCCACTGTCTGTCAGAAACTGTACACACCTGTGATCACTTAGCACAAGGACCTGTGCCTGAAGCTCCGTGCATTATAGTGTCTCGCTACAGCCCCTTGTGCTGTTGTCTCTAATCCTGTGACCTTTTTCTTGAGCATAGTTATTACCAGTTGCCTGTCCTGTCCCAACCTGTTTCCTGACCATCAGTATTTTCAATGCCTGTTTTGATCTGGCCCGTTTACTGACCATTGCTATTGTCAGAGGCCTATGCTGACCCAGCCTGTTTTCTGGCTATCTGTATTGCCAGCTGCCTGTCCTGAGCCTGCCTATTTCCTGACCTTTGGTATTGCTAGCTGCTGTCTTGACTTGGCCTGTTTCCTGATCATTGTATGTCAGCCTCCTGTCCTGATCTGGACTGTTTTCTGACTACCTGCCTTGACCTGGCCGTTGTTCTACCATTGCTGCTGTGTCCCAATCTAGTATCTACTATTTCTGTGTTCAGTCAAGGTATCCATCACCTCACTGTCTATAGCTTGTTCCAGTGATGCCTCTGGCTTAGCCGGAGGTGTCAGCATGGCTCTTGTCACAGGCACTTTTCTGACCAGTGGCTTATTCCCTGCAATGAAGGTTCCATTGATGCCTCTGGCTCAACCTGAGGTATCTGCACTAACAGACTACATGTGGCACTTGCTTCATTCGATACTTTGTCTCAGCTGGAGTTATGTTCTGACCTAAGCAGTCAATTCTCCAGGACTGCTCTAGCTCGCACTGATAGTGGGTATCTCACTGAGGAGAAACCAATGAGTAGTACTTCAGTCTTGCCTAGTCTCTGACATCCCTACCAAGTAGTGTTACACAGGAACTGTTATAGAATGTATAGTGAAACAATATAAAACAGGGTGTAAAAAGATCTCATACAGTATACAGAGTACTCAGTACTTCAAGGATATTGTTACATTACTATTTTGCATTAATGGTCAATTCATCAGAAAATGTTCTGGAAACATAGGTCCAAGGAGCTTACAATCATGGGACATAAAAGTATAAAAAAGTGAAATGAAAAAAATAGTATAGACAATCTGACTTTTCATATTATGCACTTGCTAAATATGTAAAGTGTTAATAAAGCATTAATATACATTTAAAGTTTTCCAAGCAGTGGGAATACCCTTGCTTATTCCACAGAAAAAGTCCTACAATATAAATATTTTTCAGAATAAGCTTTACTAACCATTTGGAGAACACTTGTAGACTGCAGACTCAGCAATAGTGTTCAATGTCAAGCAGCTGCTGAAAATCAAACATTATATTATAAATAGTGTAAAAGCCCGTATACACTGGTCAAGCGTTCGGGCAGTCTCTACTGCGCATGACTGACTCGGCCTACGTTCGGGCAGTCTCTACTGCACATGACTGCATCTGCCTGCGTTCGGGCAGTCTCTACTCTGCATGACTGCATCTGCCTGCGTTCAGGCAGTCTCTACTCTGCATGACTGCATCGGCCTGCGTTCGGGCAGTCTCTACTCTGCATGACTGCATTGGCATGCGTTCGGGCAGTCTCTACTCTGCATGACTGCATCGGCCTGCGTTCGGGCAGTCTCTACTCTGCATGACTGCATCGGCCTGCATTCGGGCAGTCTCTGCTGCGCATGACTGCATCGGCCTGCGTTCGGGCAGTCTCTACTGCGCATGACTGCATCAGCCTGCATTCGGCCAGTCTCTACTGCGCATGACTGCATCGGCCTGCGTTCGGGCAGTCTCTACTGCGCATGACTGCATCGGCCTGCGTTCGGGCAGTCTCTACTGCACATGACTGCAGCGACCTGCGTTCGGGCAGTCTCTACTGAGCATGACTGCATCGGCCTGCGTTCGGGCAGTCTCTACTGCGCATGACTGCATCGGCCTGCATTCGGGCAGTCTCTACTGCGCATGACTGCGTCGGACAAACATACATCTGGTCTTTTATTTATATATATATATATATATATATATATATATATATATATATATATATATGCTATTGTAAAAGCCCATGTACACGGGCCAAAGTGCGGGCAGTCTCTACTGCGCATTACTGAATCGGCCTGCGTTCTGGAAGAGGCACACTTTAACCCTTAGAGTGCCAGAGGGGTAAAGGTATTGCTTACTCCTCTGGCACTCAAAGGGTTCAACCTACCCTGCTCTAGAGTGAGTTTGTGGTCTGTTGGCATTCGGGCAGTCTCTACTGAGCATGACTGCATCAGACAAACATACATCTGGCCTTTTATATTATAGAATATAGATATATATAGATGTATAAATCTGCAAAATTTTCTGCTAATTAACCTTCAACGTCTGATAAAAAGGATACAGTTTAGAAAAGATGAGTTCGCTTTTGGAAAATGGGCCTAAGTTAATGAATTTAATTTAATGAAGTTAAAGAAGGGGACACAGGGAATGAATATGACTGCCGTCTTGCATTCAGGAAGGTATACGTTCACTGAGACAAGTTTGTTGTGACTTCATTGTTTTTTCCTTGTTTCCTATGCTTATTCTGGATCAGATTAGAAGGGAACTCTAGTTTGTATTAGGGGTATCTATGTATCGATTCCTGTTTAGGAGACTGGAGTCATATCTCCACTTCTTCACCTCTTTATCACAATATAATCACCCAGTTTAACTGTCTGGATGCCATGTGGACAACCCCCTATTTTATTCAGTAGGAAAAAACCCACAATATATTTTACAGCTCTTTTCAAGCAAACCTTCCTAATTAAATTGCAAACTCTTTATTATTGTATGTGCAATGTAGGACTTTAGCATTTCTTGGCTAGGCAAGTGATTCTCATATCAGATGCCAGGCACTTTGGTGTTCTTGTGACCACATATCTCTTTATAACAGGGACACATAAAGAATATTAATTGCAAGGTTGCACTGATTCCTGTGCAGTCATGAAGAATTACATTTTAATAAGCATCCCTGATTTATAGGGATATGTGGTCACCTTATTGAGTGTACAATGGGCGCCAGCTTAGGTTGCCACACTTTTGAATGGTTGTTGAATTCTACACTAAATGTGTATTACATTATTTTTTAATCATACTTTCATGGCCATATTCAGGAAGGCAAAAAGGAGCAGTTCTGGAGCAAACAAACTGTATAATAGGGCATACATCACAATTCCCTTAAATCTAAATAGTGTGCATTGTGTTGGAATCCTCTCCAGGATTCAAGAGGTTAAAAATCCCATTAAATCATTAGGAAGTTGTGGGATTTTTTATTTGTTGCCTATGGCGCTATTGATTTGCCCCATAATTGTCCCTCATTAGCTTCCTGAATGTGCCTTTACGTGTTTATTTTCAGCTTTGGTCTGTGAAGCCAGCTAGTATTGATAACATCCAGTCATTGTCAGTAATAGAAGATTGCATGGAAGCACAGCTGACCGTTGTTTCTAGTCTTGCAGCTAAACTAACAACGGTATATCTAAGGAGTTAAAATTAAGTTCAATACTATTAAATCTTTATCAACACCATTGTCATATATCTCACATACAGGCCAAATTTCCAAAGGAGTAAATAGAGTTGTTCAAACCACAATGTAATCAAATAACTATAGTCGGACAAAAGATGTTGTATATAGGTATCTAAATATCTATCATACAGGTTTAAATCTGGTGTGCGTTAAAGCTGTCATATGCCCTCGTATATACTCTAAGGTGGAAGTAACATGGTTTTTATTCTATATATAAGTGCAGAAAGTGAGTTCCACTGTCAGAGTTGTACTTCTCCCATTGACTATAGCATGCATTTATCAACATTAAAATTAATCTACAAAATGATGTACAATATCACAAAATCAATTCTATCCATAGAAAGAAGGTGACAAATTTATCTTTCTACTGTATTCACAAAATATGGTATTTTTCACCTTTTTAAGTTTTTTTATTTTTCAACTTTACAAACTTAAACGCTGTAACGTTTTAAAGACGAGGAATATTGCTCTCAATGCACTGCACACCACTCTGGCCCTTAAAGAGATAAGATTATACACAGTAACCAAAGCCGATAAAGCTGAAGTAAGGCGAAAGAGACAAGAAGAAAGAATTGTGGAGGGATCAGCAGATTAGGTAATGGTTACATAACTAACGTACTGTATGTATTCTATGTCGTTTATGAGAAGCTTGTCATATGATTAATTTAGCTAGTGATTTGCAACAGATGGATTTAAGTCCGCAAGTGTGAGCATAGCAGCAGCTACCAATAACTGCTGCTGTGGCTCAGGCATTGGTATTTATGTAGGCATATTCATTTAAAAATATATTTTTAATTTTCATAAGTTATTTTGTGATTTAAATATATTTCAGTCAGTCTATGGACCAAACTGACTGTGACTTTCATTAATTCATTTTGTTATCACAATTGATTATGCCTCTGTTTTATATAGAGTTGATGATGCACTAAAGCAGTGTGGTGCAATTCTGGAACAAACCAACTGCACCATTACTGACAAACAAACCCTCCTTTCTCCAGTGTGGAACACAAGAACCATGATGTAAAGTTCCCATCCTCCAGAGGGCAGGGCTTTTAGGTGGAGGCTTCCTTCTTTCTCTACTGCTTTACCCCTGCCCTTCAGTTTCAAGTGACCTAGCCTCAGGAAAAGGGCATGGTGAATCTTTATTGGGACATATCTCTGCACCCATTTCACCTACAAGGGTCTGAGTTGGGTCAAAAAGAATCACTGGCCATTCTCTATCGCATGGTCAATGCAGAGACAGAGTCCAGATAACTTTGTTTTGCCATTTTCAAATGGCTGGAGAACTACCGTTTGCTTAGTGTGTGCAATAACTAACTGCACTACCCAGAATCCCCTTTTTCCTGGGTTTTCTGCTGAGGTGCTTCTTTGGCAGCCATCTTACTTTCCATTACATAGTCTATGCCAGGGGTGGCCAACAGCGGTCCTCTAGAGCTACCAGCAGTGCATGTTTTCGAGATATTCCTGCTTGAGCGCAGGTGAATCCGTAAAAATCTCTGCATTGTAATAGTAATTCATAGAGAAGTTTATGCATTGCAGATGTGGTCCCCACTATGTTCCCACAAGTTTTGTAATTGATTAACATTGATTGAACATTTACTATGTTACACTAAATGAGGGATACATTTTTGAGGTCCATATTGGAGTCAGAAGTGTCACGGGGTGACTGTGGAATAACAACATTGACAAGTACAGATACAGTACAATATCTTTATTAAAATAAGAACAGAATAGATATGAATAGCACTTCCCCAACCCTCTCAGGACCAGGTGTGAAGACAGTGTCTAAGCACTTCCCCAACCCTCACTAGCCAGGTATGGAAACAGTGCAGGATCCACAGACTGCACAGCGGCTGATACCACTCTGACTATAGTATGCAGTAGTAGCAAGGATGGCAGTAGCTACTAATACAGGAGAACCTGAAATGCCCAGGCAAAAAGAAAGATATTCCCCTAGAACACTAGGGTAGTACAAGGCAACAGAGACAGTAATCCCCAGAACGCTAGTGAGAGTAGGCAATTGTGACTGAGCTCCCTAGGACACTAGGGTAAACCTACAGGCAGTGGTGACTGAGATCCCTAGAACGCTAGGGTATACCCAATGGCCCAAACCGGCAACAGGTAGAACAGGAATGCCAGAGACAAGGTCTGACGCAGTAACCGAGCACTGCTTGAGCCGGAGGAACAACAGAGCTTGGAAAGCACAAGTGTTGACAGTAGGTCAAGGGTAGGAAACGATTGGATAGTCAGCCAGAGCCAGGGTCAGCACGGAGCGATTAGTCAGCCAAAGCCAGGAGTCAGACCGGATCGGGTAGTCAGACGGAGCCAGGGGTCAGACCAGAGCAGGTAGTCAGACGGAGCCAAGGGTCAGACTTGAGCGGAAGGTAAGTAGTCAGGGATCAAACATAGCCGGAGTCAAATGTAGCCAGGAGTCATACACAGAATCAGAGCATCGGAATAACACAAGAGCTAGTGCACAGGTACACCACAAAAGGGCAAAGGAGTACTAGCAGGCTGAGGACTACAAGGCTTAGCATGTAGGTGGAGACTCATTCTGGCAATTACCATCAGCCTATAAGAATAGCAAATGCGCCTAAGCGCGACAGCCAGGAAGTAATAGCAATGTCGCCTGCAGCACAGCACTAACGGAGGGCAATCATGGGCACCGTGATAAGAAATAAGTGCTGCCATACCTCTTGTTTGTTTTGTACCTTTTGAGGACCAGGGTTGACTGCTCCTGGTCTACGCCAAGGCTGGACTCTATTCTCTCAAGTTTAACCCTTTACTGTCAGATTCTTGGGTATCTTTGTGTATTTTATTATACTTTTCCACTTCTTTGGAATACATTGTCCTACTTTAGAGGGTTTTTGTCTGTACATGTCTGATCCCAAGGGACACATGGGGAAAGCCAAACCAATGGATGCAGAGGGTCCTTTAACCCCTCTAGAATATTGTTTCTCATGCCAAACTGGGCTTCCGTAGGATTATTCTGGCACTCTATGTCCCTCTTTCACTGAGGCCTCTCCTACTGCTCCGGGGCCCTCCACTGCAGAACAAGAGCCAGGCCGAGTTAAGACTGAAATGTATTCCGTTGCCTCTATCCCTTCATCTGTTGAAGGGTTTCTGCATTCTTGGGTCCCAATGCCCCCTATCAGGCATGTTGGTCCTGTTCTTAGGCCCAATCTTTCGGAGGAACTTGACACTGATGGGTATGACATGGAGTCTTCCCTGTGTTTTGGGGATGTGTATGAGAAAGACACGTGCCTTTCAGCTGATGGGCTTATTACAGCTGTTTCAGAGGCTTTATAGGTCTGTGAGCCTTCTGATACAGGGTCTTCATCACCGGGCATCTTCCAACGAGGCAAGAAGGAATCACCCATATTTCCCCCCATTATTCTCTGGACCACGTTATCCTGGAAGAGTGGAATACCCCTGAAAGGAGACTTTTCCTTAATAAAAACCTTTATCTTTTCTCAGCTGAAGCTTTGTCCCAGTGGGCTACCTCATCTGCTGATGATCCCCTCATCCCTCTCCTTGCTAAAAAAAACCTCTCTGCCTTTGGCAGATGCCGTGGCCTTTAGAGATTAGGCTGATAAGAGCTTCAATTCCTTATTCAGTGTGAATTTTGCAGCCACTGGGGCCACCTCTCGACCCTTTTTGTTTGCTACAGCATGGTCTCCTAGAGCCATGGCTATCTGTCGTGAACAACTGTCATATGTCATTAGGAAGCATGTTCCTAATGAAGAAATGCTGGTCATGCTAGCCAGTATGGAGGCTAATGCATACCTCACTGAAGCAGCCTTTGATTCTGCCAAATTTTCTGGTATGGCTTCATCCCTCTTTGCAGCTGTGCATTGTATCTTTTGGTTCAAAATTTTTTCATCTGATCATTCTTCCAAAAAGTCTTTGGTGTCCCTTCCTTTTGTAGGAAAACAACTTTTTGGGGCATACCTTGACAAGGTCATTAGTGATGCTACTAGAGGCAAAAGTATGCTCTTACCTCAGATTTCACCAAAAGTTAACTTTTTTCCTCAGGAAAATGCATGGTTTTAGTTATCCTCACTAGTCCTGTGTGTATAGATTCAATACCCTTAGGCCTTTTAGGCCCGCCCCACCCCACAAGCCCAAACAGGCTTAGCAGAACCAGAAGTCTGACTCAGAAACCTAAGGCTGAAAATGCCATCTCTGCATGTCTCTTGTAGTCTTGGTCCATCCATACACATGGGGACAGACTCCTTCTTTTTCAAAGAGCATGGGAGTCTTTTGTGACAGACCAGCGGGTTTTGTGGGTCATTCCGGAATGGTACCAAATAAATCTCTAATCCCTTCCACTTCACTGTTTCTTTTTGCCTAGCCTTCCTCGAGATCTGGTTTGAGCATGTCTTTTTATAGAACCAGTATTCTCCTTCTGGAGAAACAGTTGTCGGTTCCTGTTACAGCTCAAGAATGTTTCACTGGATCTTACTCCAATCCTTTGTGGATCTATTCTGGATTTGAAGTGTTTCAACCAATATGTACTAGCTGCATTCTTTCCGTTATCACTGAAGTGTGTCCGGGAGAAAACCTTGCCTCCCTGGACCTTTAGGATGCCTAGCTGCATGTCCTGATTCATCCATATCATCAGTGATTTCTACTTTTTTCCTTTGAGAACAGTCGTTACTGCTCTCCCCTTTGGACTAGCATTTGCTTCAAGGATCTTAACGGAAGTCATGGCTACTTTGGCAGCCAACATCCATGTTCAAGGGATATCATTGGCCCTTTACTTAGACATCCTCCTGCTGGAGGCTCCTTCAGAAGCCATATTCAACTCACAGATTCAATATTGTGTCCTGGAGCAACTCAGTTAGGTGCTCAGCCTCAAGAAATCCTTGGTACCTTCTCAGGTTCTGTACGTCCAGGGCATATGATTCAATAATGTCCAAGGGAGGACATTTCTATGGGAGGATAAGATCCAGGCTCTGTTTCTTCACGTTACTCAAGCAATATCTGCTGTAGAAGCGGTTCCCTATGCTTAATTCCACATGAGGGGGCTACAGCTGGACATCCTCAGGAGCCTGTCAAGACAATGCGTTCACCTTTCTCATAACAGAATTTGTGATAGCCACCATGGAAGCCAGCCAGACTGGATGGAGAGCCACCATGGGTCATCTGATGGTAAATGGCCCCCAGTAAACATTATGGAGAAATGGGCCATTTGACTGGTGTTTCACTGCTGGGCACATGCACTGTCGGAGGCACTGGTGAGGGTCCAATAGACAATTCGACAGCAGTTGCTTACATAAATTGCAGAGGAGGAACCAGAAGCAAGTCCAGCTGGCAGAGATCAGTGAACTTTTTCAGTGTGTAGAAGCTCTCATCCTAGCCATCTCAGCAGTTCAGATTCCAGGAGTGGAGTACGTTGCTGCAGACTTTCTAAGTCACCAATATGTGGATCCTGGAAATTAGGAACTCAGTCAGAGTGTGTTCAATATCCTCTAGCTTTTGTAATGGTCACAAGGTCCATTCCATGGAAATTCCATCTGACTTAAGTGTTTGTGCAGTTTACCCTGATTCCCAGTGTACTGAGGAAGATCAAGATGGAGATGGCTCAAGTCATTCTGATCGCCCTCATTTGGCCTTATTGCAGAATCATTTCATCTTCCTTTGAGGCTGAATCTCATGACTCAAGGTACACTTTGTTACTATCCGGTGGAACAGTTGGCTTTAACGGCATAAGCTCACCTCTTGAAGAAGAAGGGTTTCTCTGACACTGTCATTTCCAATATGGATCAGGCTAGGAAGCTTGTTATATCCAAGGCATATGATAGAATCTGGCCTCTATTTTACCAGTGGTGTGCTGCACATGTCTCTTCAGCCTTCCTACTGTTCTGGCCTTTCTTCAGGACAGTGTCAACAAGGGTCTCAGTCTGAGTTCTGTTAAGGTTCAGATCTTAGCCCTCTCTGTTCTTTTTCAGAAATGGGTTGACTTTCTTTCTGGCGTCAACACCTCTTTGTTCAGAGGGTGGCTTATGCCTACCCTGCTTTCAGGGATTCTGCTCCTCAGTGGGGTTAGGAGTAATACAGAGACTTCCTTTTGAGCCTCTTTCATCTGTGTTTTTATTTTTTGCGTCTTCTGAAGCTGTTTTTTGCCATTGTCTTTTTTTGCAGAATGGTTGAACTACAAGCTCTGTTTTGTAAAACAACCTTCCTGGCTTTCATCTGGACAAGGCGGTTTTTCGCACTCCTTGTTTTTTTTCCTCAAGGTTGTCTTGAATTACATCAATCAGGAAATTGCCCTGATCTTTCTAACAAGCAGGAGCAGTAGTCCCATCTGCTGGATGTGGTAGGCAGTCTTAACTACTATGTGTATCACATGCAGACTTTTTAGGAAATCAGACTCTCTTGTTTTTTGTCATTCCTGAGGGCCCCAGAGTGGGCCAGGCTGATTCCAAATTTACCTTTACTTCTTAGATCAAGGACACTATCCACCATACATATGTGATTAGATACACACCTGTTCCTTTCTGAGTCACGTCACACTCCTCCAGATCTGTGGACTTCTCTTGGGTATACAAGGATCAGGTCTCTGCTGAGCAAGTTCACCAGCTACTACAATTTCAATGTCCTGGCCTCAGTGGAGGCTAGCTTTGGCTGGAATGTCCTTCAGGTGGTGGTGCTTGTTTAAGGACTTCTTTTCCTAACTTTCTGTATGCAGATTTTCAAAACCCTCTTTGTTCTTGTTCTTGCTTAGTTGTTCGGAGTGCACGTTTTGTGTCCATTGATACCTGAAGTCTCCAGTGGAGTTTTTTTTCTCTTTTCCTTCCCAGGAATTGTGGTGGATTCTTTGCCCTAGCCTCATGGTTTTTGTGTTCCACACTGGAGATAAGAGAAAAGAGAATTTTAATGAATTTACCATTAAATCTTTTTCTCTTAGTCCATGTACAATACAGATCTCCCACCCAGAGAAAAAAAACAGAGGGCAGAGGGGTCCTCTTGGGGTTTTGTTCAGGGGGTTTTCTTTGTTTTCTCTCACCCTAATTTTCTTTCTACTACTTTGTTATATGTGAAACTGAGGGGTGGGGGTAAAGCTGGAGAGACAGAATTGAGTCTCTGCCTCCTCCTCTGCCTTTTTTGAAGTGCCCTGCTTTCTGGAGGAGGAGGAGAACTTAACTCCATAGTTTCTGTGTTCCACTTGGACTAAGAGAGAATGATTTAGCAGTGAGTTCACTAAATCCCTCTTTTATTTAAATTAGGCTTTTAACCCCTGGAGTGGTAGAGAGGTCTCCAGTGCCTTTCTTCACAAGGCATTGCAGACCTCTCTAGCATTACATAGGTTAAATTTAAATTGATGGGAATTATGGAAAGATTTATTTGTCTAAAGTGGTGAGTTTGTTTTGCTCCAAAGTTACTCCAAGGGGAAGAGGCACAAAGAATCAATAAGGAGCAAGGTTTTCTAAATGTTGGTGTATTTACTTTGATTACACCTCACCATATGTACTAAGATGTCTTCACCATCCTGTCCTTGTGAATATGTTGCAAATAGGTCAGCATCACCAAGAATCCACCATGTCTTTAAGATTTTTCAGTGACTACTTCAACAGTGGGTCATTCTCATATTAAAATACAGCTTAATGAGGTCTTATGCCTGTGGGTGTGTATATATATATATTGCACTTCGTCACGTGCACTAAGCTCCTTTAGCTGCCTATGCTGTTGAATTTCACAGTCCCAACTTCGTCAAACTGAGGTTGGCGAAGTTGGGACCTCCGCATGGCTTTCTATACAACCATAGCCATGGCTACAGCCCTCTCTTAGATATTTGATTTCCAGCAGGGCACAGGAGCATTATGCCTTTGTGTACCAGTGGCATAAGCAACACATTGCAGAGCAATGAATTGCTCAACCCTGTGGAGTTCACAGGGCTAAGGTACTCCCTGCCTGCTTTGAACATCACAGGAAGAGAGAGGGGGGGAGTGCTGACTCATCAGTAAACCCATACCTGATCACAAACATTTTAGGTCTGTAAATGCTGCATCCGGAAGTATTGCTGCTCATAAATATCAGATTGCCTTGTTTTTGCAAATTACCATTTACATGTTTTCAGAACCTTTTAATATTGTAAACTGAGAAATCATAACCCCTTAAGTGCCATAGGGATGTGTAGTGCATTGCCCTGCAATTTGTTCCACACTCCACTAGCATTCAGAAGATTATAAGGCCAGTTGTGCTACTTACTGAAAACTATCCAGGACATACTTGAAAACGAGAGAAATCTCAATGTATTCTTCCTGGTAAAACATTTTCTAAATAAATAAATAAATAAATAAATACTCCATTACAAACCTACAATGTTTGTGACTAGACATGGGTTTATTGATGGGTCAGTGCTCTGAAGTCCCCCTCCCTTCTTCCTGTTATATTCAAAGGAGGCTTAATCACCTGTAACCTCTGAGTGCCACTGGGGGTAGTGGATTGTACTGCAATCTATTGTTTAACCCATTGACACTTAAAGGGTTGAGGGAGCGATGCTGCTGCTGTTTTTTGTGCTTAAAGGGATAGTAATGTTTCATAATAAAAGCAGCTCTAATTAATCTTCAGAGTATTTGGACTTTGGAGAGTGTTATTTCAATTCTGTCAGAGTTGTAGTTTAGGTGTAATTCAATGATAAAGTATCCCCCTCCCGCCCCTTTTACTGATGTAACACTGTTCAGCCAGATCAGAAGGCAGGTGCCCAGGTAGACTGCAGAGAGGGACAATCTTCAATTAAGATAAGGGAAAAACCTGAAAAACTTGTCAAGGGGGGCAGGGCTTTCATTGCTCTCATAGAAAGAAGATTGCCCCCTGCGGTTATCTGTCTGGTCTATGGACTGCATTCCACATCTGAGAAGAGATGGCTTACGCTAGGTAAAAGGGGCGGGAGGGGAAACTTTACTTGTGAATATCTCTCAAACCATAAAGGATTGAGAGATAAGACTTATATCGATGTGCATGTTTTTTTAATGCCTACAAAATAAAATAAAGATAAAACAAAGCATTACTATCCCTTTAAATCTAAGAGCATCTTCTCCACTCCTCCATGTGCCCTCCCTAAGACATTGCAAGCAATACTTCAACCATACATGATATTGATTAAAGTCTCTCCCCATAACCTAGCATAAATACATGTTAGTGCATATGGAAAAGTGTGTTATAGTTATAATGTAATAGTGTTATAGTCTCTGTGGTGAAGTGATCTCCACAAATTGCCAGACACACTTCACCAAAGCATTGACCTTTAGAGCATCCCCCCTAGGACTTCTTCTTAGTATATCATTATCACTTTTGTAGACAGTTTGGATTGTTGAACAATTGGAAACACATTAGTCTTACACACTGTTTCACACATTCACTCAGAGCAACAAACAGGCAGGTGTACAGTGGAGCCAATATATGTATGGACATCAGACATTGACAGCATACACATATATATATTGGAATAAGCTGTGAACTCACGGATTTATAAAGCAAAAAAGAACAATTTAATGGTACATATATGCAATGTTTCGGTCATGAAATTGTGACCTTTATCAAGCTTGATAAAGGTCGTTATTTGACGACTGAAATGTTGCATATATGTACCATTAAATTGGTCTTTTTTGTTTTATAAATCTGTGAGCGCACAGCTTATTCTAATATATTATATTTTCTGGTGCACCCGGTATATGTGAATTAAAGTGGATGTATTACCTATGCACAACATCCTCTAAATAGTTAGGTGATACATCCAATAGCATTAAAACTTTATTATTTTTTTTTTAAGCTTCCGTTTGGCTTAACTGTGACTTACAAAAGTATCTGCTGCAGCCACTTCCGGGTGACTGCAGTTCTCTGCGGTTCTCAGCGGTTACAGAGCTCTGCTTCTGCTCTCCTCCCTCCTCCGATGACAGAGGCGTCTGTCAGTAAACTGGAGCGGTCTCATTGGCAGAGATCGATATCTAGCCAATGAGAGCGCTCCAGCTTACTGACAGAAGCCTCTGTCATCGGAGGAAGGAGGAGAGCAGAGGCAGAGCGTCAGGCTACAGTCTATACGGAAATGGCTGCAGCCCAGACTTTTATAAGTTACATTTAAACCAAACGGAAGCTTAAAAAAAATAATAATAACGTTTTAATGCTATTGGATGTATCACCTAACTATTTAGAGGATGTTGTGCATAGGTGATACATCCACTTTAAAGTTTGGCATGAGTGCTTATCCTTCCAAACTATATCACTAATAATAAAAGGCCAGATGTATGTTTGTCCTATGCAGTCATGCGCAGTAGGAATGTACGGAATGCTGGGAGGTGTAGTTCTGCGTGGCACACTTTTGCCCGTGTACACAGGCTTTTACACTAGTGTATATATATATATATATATATATATATATATATATATATATATACACTAGTTGAACAGCCCGTTACATGGGCCACAGTGACACTGCCACCCGGTCGCGGGGCAGTCACGCGGAGTAGAGATTGCCCGCGCCACGGCTGATAGAGAGTTGGACGCTCCTTCGGCGCGCCCAGCTCTGTATCAGCTGCGGCACAGGCAGTCTCTACTGCGCATGACTGCAGCACGCGCAGCAGTGTCTACTGCGCATGTCGCGGCGTTACACACGATTTAGCGAATTATTATATAGGATATATATATATATATATATATATATATATATATATATATATATATATACATACACTATAAAATAGTATAGAGCGCTGAAACACTAAGGACCCTATGCACAAAGAAAAGCAGTTAGGTTTAGTACAAAATTTAACTGGGGCTTTTAACCCCTTAAATGCTAGAGGAATCTCCACTCATTGTGAAACAATGACTTTGACTCCTTTCCATCATTCATGGAGTTAAAACTCCCATTAAAGGAACACTAAACATTTAAATAAAATAATTAAAAAAATATTAACCCTTCAAGTGCTAGTGTAGGGGCAATACATTGGACACCCCTGTGGCACTCAAAGGATTAAAGGGTATTTCCTTATGAGTGTAACATAGTTGGCAAAAAAACAGCAAAGACAAATAGATATTTTATAGGGCACAAACCAACTAATCATATAACTTTTAGTGGTATTTGTACATATATTCAGGGAAAGTATTTGATTTATACTTCACTTTTATTTACAATGCAAATTAAAGGTTGACCAAAGTAGTCACTATGTTGTATAGTTACCACAAGTATATGCACATATTGCTTCAAAGCAAGACATACATGTGGAAAAGCTTCAAAGAAATCAATGGATTAAAGATCATACAATCAATCTTAGGCTACTGTGTTGAAAAATGTAAGTATGTCAACAAAGTTGACTCAAAAATACATATGGAGTTATCACCAGCAATCAATGCAAAACTTTCCCTGTATTGTTGGGTTGCTTTCAGTAAGAAAACAGTTGATTTAATTCTGAAATACTTGTATAGTGTTTTGCACAACAAATGTAACACCACCAGGAGACCTATACCCAGTGCCGGATCATCTATTATGGCAACCTAGGCTAGTGCCTAGGGCCCATGGCAATATGAGGGGCCCTAGCCACAGGTGATGGGCCTCAGACATATGCCCTACTATTGCTGTCACTAACATCTTGTGTTGGATCAATAGATGTGGGGCCCCAAATTTGTTCCTTGCTTAGGGCCCCATAAAGCCTTAATCCATCTCTGCCTATACCTTGTGTCAAGGCAGCAGGGAGCTCCTGTTCTAAACTGTACCAACAACTACGCTATCTGTGTTCCTTTAATTGCTGCTGCCGACACTGGGGTCTCAAAACTATCAGTGATTTACATAAATCATCCTCCATGTGGTGGATTTTATGGAGCATGTTACATTTAAAATATCCAAAAAAGTCCTACACCAAGTGATGTTGAAAACTGATTAAAGTCAGTTTCAATCAGTAAATTGTACAAGTACATATAAGAATGCTATGCTGTGAGCTGACATCTCTGTATGCACATCTCTGTGTGACAGGACTAAATGCTGATGTACGTTTCACCAAACTGGCTTTTTCAAGACTGAAAGCAAGGCTTCAGTAATGTCTGCTTAACTATCGTCTTCAAACAGTCTTGTGTCCACATCAATCAGGCATTCAAGTTTGAATCAGCCATTTGAATTGTATAACTTTATCAGTATACAAACCTATTACAGACACTTCTCATGTTATTAGAAGAAACAGAGACCCAGTAATAAAGAAAATAAGATGGATCTCCTTGACCTATTATATATTCATAATAATCTTTATGATTCGTGTGAATTGGAATAAACTACCAGTAATTAATTTATAAAAACACATTTAAATAATTGCTTTCATTTGGACCTTAATATTGCTGATGTGTTCACCAAGTCTGATACATGGTTTTCTCAAAGTTTTGCCTATGTATCTTTCCTTATGAGTAAAACAAGAATAGGAGTGGGAGATTTTTATACAAATCTACTAATACTAAAACTGTTGTTGTTTTGTTTTAACCCCTTGAGTGCCAGAGGGGTATGCAACGCATTACAGAGCAATGCGTTGCGTACCTCTCTGGCACTCAAAGGGTTAAGCTACAGTGTTTTGTTGTGGTCTCCAGGTGGTGTTAAAGTGGAACCACTTTCATATATTTTTGTGACTAAAGGTGCAGTAAACATTATTATGAAAACTATTTTCCTCTGAGTAGAAACTATGGCTTCCTCACTGTTAGAAGAGTTTCCTTCAGAAATCATTCGTTTATCAACATCGCCAAATAATGTACAAAAGTTATTTTTTTATAATACACTCTGGAGGAGAGTGCAAGTCATTCACCATGGCACACCATAGTCTGTGTCAGGAACAGAACCACCTGATGACAAGAACAGGAAATTGCTGTTTAATTTAAAAAGAAAAAATACATTTTGAATAAAATGTATTTTATTTAGAAAATGTTTTACTAGGAAGAATACATTGAGATTTCTCTTGTTTTCAAGTATGTCCTGGATATCCCAGCCAAATGTGTACTTCTCCTTTAAATACTAATAAAAGACCACAAATGCAACAAATACAAGTTATATTGTTACAAATTAGTTTTACCAAACTATGGAAACTCTTAAGTAAATATTTGAAATTGTTACAACATATACACTTATTCACATAATAGCAACTTGTAGTTTAGCATTATGTTATTTTTGGCAAAGGTAAAATGTTGGCAATTTTGAAACAAGCCAAATAAAAATTCCCCAAATTGCTTTACTTGGCGTTTTTAAACCCTTGAATGCTACAGATGTTTGTTGCGCATTGTGCCGCAATATGTTAGAGATCTTGTTAGCGTTCAAGGGGTTAAATCTTGATTTAGTCAGTGGGAAGTTGCATTTGTCCCTGTGGTGAAGTTAGTTTGCTCCATAATTTCTGCACTTTCCATATATAAACTAATGCCAGTGCTAAAAAATAATGTATTGGGGCATCAATCATATGAAACACTAAGATTAATACACATAATCCAGAAATAGATTGAGGGCTGTATAGGTCATGCCTTGAATGTAAAAATGAAAAGGCCCTCAGAAAGAGAGAGCTCAAAATCTCAAAACAGCTAGTCATTAAGCAATTCATTCTTTTTTAGTAAAAATAGACTCACAAAATATCAAATAACAAAAACTCATCAAAACTCTTGATGCAGTTCCAGAATTTGAAATAAAGGAAACTCCTTGGACTGACCTGAGATGACCTCTCATTCTGTAAGGTCACCAGAATTCTAACTAGAATTGTCCACAATAGGTGTGCAAGATGCAGAAATAATTAACAATATCAAAAGTCCCCTTGTTTAGATAAATTAAAGGAAAGCTAACACTATTTATAATAGTATCCCACTTACATTACTATGGCCAAATAACTCTAATGGTCTCTTAATTTGCCACCTTTTCGTCAAAAAAATACAGGCCAAGCCATTCCCTCCATAGACTTAACATTGGAAAGAAGCCAATTTTTTACCGGCAAATAAATAATACCAGCTGGGTGGCAGCCCTAGACATAACAGTTGTTAGCTGGACCACAAGACCTCAAACTCTGCTTGCTGCATGTGGTAATGTTAACCTTTTAAGGTCCAGAGGGGAGTCCAGTAAGTATTTTGCAATGTATTGCACACCTCTGAGCTCCTTAAAAGACTAGGTTGGACAACTTCCGTTTGAAAAAACCTTCAGCAACTGTCATGTCTGCCTTCCATCTATATTTCCTCCAAGTCTGATGGACGAAAAATTTTACCTCAAAAATGAAACAGGAAAAAATGGCACTTACCCCCGTGCTTAAAAATTTCTGTAAAAAGTGGCATTTACCTGCTTTTTTTTTCTTCCTTCCTTTGCATTGAAATAAATGATAATCATGGATGTGCTCCCAGCATGGAGACTTTCCTCAGGTATTGTTTTTTAGGAGTCTCAGATGAAAAAGTTGTTTTCTGCGTGTGAGGTGTGTGAAGGGAGAAAGAAACGTTGATAAAATATAATCCAAACCTTTCTGACTGAAAAGTGATATTAACAGTCAGATTAGTAGGTGCTTCAGGTTCCTACCTGAGCTGGCTGAACCTTTACTGAGACTCACTGACAGCTAGACAAATATAGTTTTCAAACAGATAAAAGTACATAATACACTCAAGACACTCACTCCTACAACTGCAAGAAGAAGATAAACAAATACTGAGGTGTGTGTTTGCTGCAAACCTGCAACAGCTGCTGTGCAGTTCACTTTAATCTTTATTGCAAACTGCTGATTCTGAAGCTACCAGGTCCTCAACTGGCAATGACAGTAACACTCATCATATCCACAAAGTAGTGGTGAATGGTCTGTAAATCACCTTAAGGGGAAAAGTAAAAAGAAAAATATGAAAGTAGCGGGTAGGAAGCGTATGATGCTGAAGATAATCTAATTTTCTCTTACTTCCAATATGGAACACAGATACCATGGGTTTGAGTCCCGCCTAATGTAGGACAGGGCATGGCAGATCACAAAAGACATGGTCTTTGGGTGGAGAATTCTTCCTCCTCTTCCAGCTCAACCCCCTGTCTACCAGCTCCCAGAATTCATTTGTCCAGAAAGCAAGCTGGAAGGGCATAACCATCCTCTTAGTTTTTCCTTAGGTTTTGATTATTTTACTTTTAGATATGTAGCTGTGTAGTCCTCCATTAGGGGGGATACCATGCTTGGGCTTCCCTTGAGTTTTATTTCCCAGATCCCAGTTGCTTTGTGGACCAATTCTGCCCTGTGGAGTGAATCTTGCTTCTAAATTTTCCCTCATGACTTGAGATTCTGCCCTCTTCTATGCTGGTAACCTGAAGTGAAAAGACTGGTGAGTAACCTTTGAGTGCCTTGGTCCTGTAACCTGTGTTTCCTTTCCATTCAGGGGCTGATGTGAGCTCTATTGTGCTCTGGCAATCATTGTGGGCATCGTTATTATTCTCTAAGAGGGCTTTGGAGTGAGGATGGCTGCTTTTTCTAGGTTATTTTATTGGACTGACCCCTGCTATGCTGTTTGGGGCTATTAGGTATGTTTGAGTGTTTTGGGGGTCTTATTTTCACTCCTCCATTACTTAGATCCTTGTTTTTGGACTCCCCCTGATGTTCGCTGGGGGTTTGGGTCTCTTCCAAACTTTTTATGTATAGATCAATTTTAGTGTGGGAGCCCACCCACTGCCATCTTTGTTCCATTGACTTCTAAGGTGAAAACTTCTATAGGACATATGTCTGCAACCCTTTGGGCCACAACTGTCACAGAGGGCTCTATCTTCTTGTCTTTTTGTGCCCTATCATCCACTTTCTGAGTGTCCAGGGGCCCATGCAAACCCACGAACGAAGTTGTAGGCATTTCTAAGAAAAAAGCAGCAGAGAACACTACAGAACCCAAAATGTCTGTTTTGTGGGCTTTCATATGATTGGCTAACAATTTTCTGGTGGCCATCTTTGTTATAGTATAACTATGCAGAGACTGACTCTCCTTGCTCTCTTTCTCCAGATTAACCTTTCGCTTGTCAGATCAGTGTATTTCTTGGTATTTAGGGTTATTCTCAGTCTAAGGGGCATGGGAGTAACTCTATTGCAAAGGATTCAGAGGCTTCCCTTACCCCACTCACGCATTGTTTCTCTTACCACACAGGGCTACATAGAGAATATTCAAGGACTCTATGTCCCTCATGTGCAGTGTCCCTTACTACTCTACCTGGTCCCTCTAGCACCGATCAAGATCCTTCATGGGTTAAGACACTGCTCTCTTCAGTGACCCAGAATTCTTCCTCTGTCCAGGGGGTGCTTCACTCTTGGAAGCTTATGCCCACATTTAAGCAGATTGCCCCTGTATCCTACTCCTATGGAGCGTCTTATGAGGCTGATCTGCTCCCATCGGCTGAAGGGCTCATCAGGGCAGTCCTGTAGACCCTCTAGGTCTCTGACGCCTCTGATGGGGGAGCTCCCTATCTGGATAATTTCCAGAGGCTTAGAAGTCTGCTCCTGTTTTTCCCCCCAATTACACTCTTGATCAGATCCTTGTGGATGAGTGGAAAACTGATAAGACGCTTTTCCTCAGTATGTGTTTTTATAAACTATAGCCTTTTTTTGGCTTTGGTTTTACCGCAGTGAGCTTCTCCCTCCTGCAGTGGAGAAGTGGGCAGCTGTTCACAGCTGGCGAAGAACATTACACTCCCGCTTGCGGGACTCAAGGAGCCGACGGATAAGACACTTGATTCTCTTTTCAAAAGCCTCCTTCGCTACCACCAGGGCAGCATTAAACCTATTTTGCCTTTTCATCAGTCAGCAGGATGGTAGCTATTTGAAATGAGTAACTCTCTGATGATCTACATGCTGACATTGCCAAAGCAGATTTATTAGTTCTGGTGGCTAACATCACTGAGGTCAATACCCATGTTTCTGAGACGATACTTGATGCACCAGATTCTCTTTGAAGGCCGTCACTTTTTTTCGGTAGCTGGGCATCATACCCTGTGGCTTAAAATTTGGTCTGCAGACCAATCTTTGAAGAAGTCACTGGCCTCCTTGCCTTTTTCAAGATAAGTCACTTTTTGAGCATGGACTGAAACAGATCATCAGTAACGCTACATGTGGTAAGAGCACTTTCCTCGGATCTCCACCAAGCATTCCTTTCTGGTAAGGAAGGTGCATATATATAATCCTTTCGCCAGATGGAGGGAGGGCAAAAAGCTTGCAAGCCTCTCAAGCACGGCCCAGAGCTAAACCCAGACAAGCCTGGTAGCCCAAGCGATAAGCTTCAAAAGCTAAGTCTGACAAGCCTACGTGACTCACTGAATCCCAATTCGTTGTTGCCTAAAGTGGGTGTCTCCGTCTTTTTTCGGATGCCTGGGCGTCCTCTGTGATGAAGCAGTGGGTTTTTCGAGTAATATCAGAAGGGTACCGCATAGATTTCAAATCCCTTCCTCCACATCGGTTATTTTTGTCAAAGGATCCAGACAAGGCAAGATGGTTCCAAGAGGCCATGGACTCTATGCTGGAAAAACTGCTGCTGGTGCCAGTCCCAGTGCCAGAGCAATCTTCAGGTTTCTATTCCAATCTCTCTGTGGTTCCCAAGAAAGACAATGGCTGGTGCCCTTTTCTAGACCTCAAGTGCCTCAACAAGTATGTGGTTGCTATGCACTTCAGTATGGAATCCTTGTATACTGTCATTGCTCTGATGTGCCTATGAGAGTACCTGGCTTCCCTGGCTCGTCAGGATCAGTATTTACACGTCATGATACACCCAGAGAGCCAAAACTACCTGCGGTTTGCTTTCGGTTCCATAACAATTCACGGCTTTGCCATTTGGCCTGGCTTTGGCGCCAAGAATCTTCACAGATATCATGATGGCCCTGGCTGCATTCCTTCACACACAGGGCATCTCTCTGACACCGTACCTGGACAACTTCCTCATCAAGGCTCCTTCAAGAGAGCACTTGGCTTGCTATATACAGAACTGCATTCATGTTCTAGTGCACCACGTCTGTATCTTAAGACATATATCCAGAAAACCAGGAAATTGGGTACTTGGATGTTGCTCTGGTATATATACCCCTCCACCTTCCTCCCTTACTTCTGATACAGATGAAGTAGAGAGTGATAGTGATGATGATATGGCCAAAAAAATAGCTGAAAGTAAAAAGGCTCAGTCTTCTACCACATAAAAGGAGTATTATGACTAAGTTTACAGGAGTCAGAGAGTATCCACATCTGTCACTGCTACCATCACCTACACAGCCAAATGGCATGTTTTTAAAGTGATAAAGTTACATAGTTCTTCTGCAATTTATTGTGAACCCACACTTACTGAGTTCTTAGAGAGGACTTAAAAAGTGAACAAAACTAATTCAAAGGTACGCCTATGGCATGACAAACTACCGAAAATGTGACTAGTTGACATGCTGCCAGTTTATTTTGTTTTAAACAGAGGTTTTAAAAAACAGATGTCATGTGTTGCAACCCTGATAGCATATCCCACGCTGCAGTAATTGTTTAAAGATGGCTGTACCAGAGTTGTGCAGACAGGTTTTGTGGGTATAGGACAAAGGGACTCAGCCTGCTAACAGTTTTTTCAAGACATATGTTGCTGTATGACTCAGCTTGCGCACAACTTTTACTTTCAGCTATTGTTTTCTCCACTTCAGCGCTAAGCAGCAGCTGTACTGTGGCCAGAAATCTTGAAGCCATAGAAAGCATAGGAGAAAAAAGTAAAGTTTTCTTAAAAAATTAATTAGCAGTAGCGAAAAGGAGGTCATTTTATGTATTTGCTATGGATGGCAATTTTTTCAGGAAAAGTGGAAAATTTACAGTTTTCCACAAAAATTCCCAAGAGAAAAAATTTGCCTTTTCGTCCATCTCTACTCTTGAAAAAGGGCAAAATTTGTACGGGCCATTAGAGTTTTCTGGCTATAGTAAGGGAAGTGGAGGTTATTATTTTGGAGTTTTTGGTCCTCCTTTAAGTTTGTATCCAAGAGTTTCCAGACAATGTACTGAAACAATCAAATTACAGTTGATTCTTCTTGAATAGTACACAACAGGGCATCAAATTTCAGTCCTTAAGGGCCGCGAGCAGGACAGGATTTATAGATTACTCTGCTTAACCACAGTTGTGTAAGACAAAATGAATGAGTCACTAGTTAATTCTGATATGCTTAATCAAGGATATCTTAAATCCTGACTTTTTTATGGAACCCTTGAGGACCAAACCTCAATAGGCCAGGTAAAAGGGGACTGTATCTCTTTTGTTTCTTGTCCTTTTAGTGCATCCTGACTCGGTTCTCACTCAAGTCAAGAGGCCATATCTCTGTTAAATTATTTTTTGGAGGGTGCAGTTGCATTGTACATCCAAAAAGAATATAGCAGATTGTACATGTTTAAAATAAATGAATAAAACATTTATATGTAGTGAATTATAACTGGCTGTCTGATCAACCACTGTGACTTGATTCATTCACTGTTGCAAGGGAAATGCATCATATCAGTCCTGGCTATCTCAGCACTGGAAGAGTGATATATTGGGGCATATGCACTAAGAGGTGATAAAGTGGAGAAGACCTCAACAGTGATATCCCTTCTCCAAGTCCTGTGTTATTCTATGGAGCCTATGCACTAAGATTTCTCCAGGTGTTTTTCAGCAGGCTGAGGAAATCGGTTTTCCTTGTATTCCCTACTTCTTGCTGCGTCTTGGACAGCAGAGTAGTTAATAGACAAAAGGCAAGGTTTGGCACACCTAAATGAAGTAAACATAGGGAGATTACTGTTTATTACGTACATAGGGTGCTATCACATCCAAAAAAGATATCCACAAAGAAAGCATATATTGGATCGTATACAGGCACTCAGCTCCACAAAAATAACTACAAAAAAGTATATAATGAAAATAGTTGGAATTAAACAAAAATAATCTATATTTATTAGGAAACAATACAATGCTCCTGAAAATAGGAAATGCTCCAATGTCCCGAGATCCTTCCCTTCTCCCCCCATCTTGGATCACACTTAAAAACTATGTGATAATTAAAAACACAACAAAACACCTGTCGCTAGATGCGGGCATCTATATATTATAAAATAAGTAACCATCCAAGAAATCAGGAAAAATAATAATTAGATAAGAAAAGGTGGAATCATAATATTGTAGAGTTGTCCAGTCACCAAGAACCAAGTAGAGAGCAGTTTTCTGACCAAAGGAAAACCGATTCCCACAGCCTGGTAAAAAACAAAAAATTACAATATTATCCAGGGCATATATCAGGGAGGTGAAATATTCTTGTAATTATATATGTGTGATTATTTTATAAATTCTTCTTTTAATTACATCATTGTATGAAAAGGAATGTTACATTTTTATAAATTAATATTTCTCCCATCCCCCCCCCCCGAGGGTGTAAGCTTTTTTGTGCACAATTTTTCTTTTACAACTGTTGTCTCTCTGGTTTTCTATATTAGTCTCTCTTCTTCAGTACTGAACCCACGCTGTCTCCTGGGGGGAAATGCACTAAGCCATGATATAAAGGTGATGAAGAGGCGATAACACGTCAAGTGATATTGCATCTCCAGTTCCTGTGTTATTCTATGGAACCTATAAACTAAGATTTCTCAAGTGGGAGAGATCTTATTGCATAGGCTCCATGGAATAACATAGGAACTGGAGAAGTTATATCACTGGAGAAGTCATCAACTTTTCATCACCTCTTTAACACACTTTTGTGCATCACACCCTATGGGCCAGTTTTAAAGGTTTGAGGTAAAACAGCTTGTAGGGCCAAAGTGAATAATGTCTAAGTCGCTATTTGAAGGCCCTACCAGCTAAAAACACAACAGATGTTAGGCCATAAAAATGGTCTTGTGGCTAAACGTCCATTTTGTGCGTTTAAGTTCCAAAGCGCAGCTAAATAGCAGTGATATTGGGAACATCACAGTAAAAAAGTTAACTATCGGTGCCTGACATACTGCCAAGCACCGATTGTTAACTTATATGTGTTACACTTACCTGTCATCCACTGTCTGTCTCCTTCTGTCTTTATTCTGAATTCTCTTCTTTCTTCTCTTCTTTCTTGTATCTTTTCGTCTGTCTTCTTTCTTCTAACTGTAAAAAATAAAATATTAATATGTTTTTTAGAAATATAGTGGACAATAATACATTGTTTAACCCCTTGAGTGCCAGAGGGGTACACAACTCATTGTAAAGCAATGTGTTGCGGACCTCTCTGGGGCTGAAAGGGTTAAACTCTGTATTAGTGCCCGGTTCCATAAAAATATGCCGCCATTATTTTAGTTCCAAATAAGCCAAGTGAAATTTAAGCCATTATAGTAGTCAAAGTTGCACAGTATAATATATCCGAGAATTCATTTATAAAAAGCTTAGCTGAGTAAACAGGCCGATGCCAGTTCCACATTGAGGGAATTTGTACAGAGACTACCTTTATATATGGGCAGTCTATGTTCAAATTCCTTCACAGCCATTGGCTGAGATGTGCTTACACACAACCAAGCCAATCAGATTTGGCTGGCTCTGCTTTAACTTGATTGTCTGGGATGTATGTAAGCTTGCCGCCTCTGCAGCCGCAGACATATTATACTGTGCAACTTTGACTACTATAATGGCTTTAATGTCCCCTGGCTTATTTGGAACTAAAATAATGGTGGCATATTTTTATGGAACCGATCATGAATACAGACACCGTTAAAGCCTTTGAGCCCCAGAGATGCGTTGCGTACCCCTCTGACACTCAAGAGGTTAAACAATGTATTATTGTCCATTATATTTCTAAAAACTTATTTAATATTTTTTTTTACAGCTAGAAGAAAGAAACAAGAAAAAGAGAAGAAAGAAGGACAGAAGATGACCAGCATGCTGAGGACTCCGCTGGACATCAGGATTAATGGTATATGTTACATGTAATGGGATGTTGCTTTGTTACTTAGTCGGGTTAACCCTATGAGTGCAGGCAGGGCAATTATACTGATACTCATAGAGTTAATTCTACTAACACTGAACACATTTAGGCACTTAGGTTTTTTTGTTTTTTTTACTTTCATAGCTGCGTCAGCTGACTAAACATCTGATAAGGGACTTTAATAAAAAAAAACCTGTGCCTTAAATTTTATGCGCTAAAGTGAGTACCTTATCAGATCATAACAGCTAACACAGTCCATTAAATGGCAACTTGAAGCGTTTTTTTATCTTCAGTGGTCCAAAACACATCTAATTTAGCGTCCGGTAGGGGTTTTTCTGCTGGCATTTTTTCATAGCACTGATCTTTAAAGGGATAGTAACACTTCGTTTTAACTTTATTTTATTTTGTAGGCATTAAAAAAACATGAAGAATGATATAAGTCTTATCTCTCAAACCTTTATGGTTTATGAGATATTCACAAGCAAAGTTCCCCTCCCCGCCCCTTTTACCTAGTGTAAACAATCTCTTCTCAGATGTGAGTCTGGTTGTATGACAGTACAGATAACAGAAGGGGACAATTTTCTTTGTATGAAAACAATGAAAGCCCTTCCCCCCTTGAAAAGTTTTTCAGCTTTTTCCATTATCTTAATTGAAGATTGTCCCTCTCTGCAGTCTACCTGGGCACCTCCCTTCTGATCTGGCTGAACAGGGGGGGATACTATGTTTGTGAATATCTCTTAAACCATAAAGGTTTCAGAGATAAGACTTATATCATTCTTCATGTTTTTTTAATGCCTACAAAATAAAATAAAGTTAAAATGAAGTATTACTATCCCTTTAAATCACTTACAGTGCTTGAAAAAATGCCGTCACCTGTTTTTTTTCTGTTGGCTGCCTTTAAATCTGACCTTACACTAGAAGATTTCTCCCTGTGTGCTAAAACCAGCCTGTTTTAAACTTGCTTCAGTCTGCTTGTATATTGTAGTAGGCCTGTTCTGACCATGATTTAGTTTCTCACCTTGCGTATGAAATTCAGAATATCTTGATTTTGTATCCATTTGTACTGAACCTGTTTCAGTCTGAATCCCTGCTAGTCTCAACACTTTTTCCAACCTGTGGGCATATCCTTGGAGTTGATCAGGTGTATGATTGAAGGCCATAACCTCTCCCCTATGTTGATACTGTTTTTGAACCTGGGGTAAAAAACTGAAGCAACCTCTTAACTCCTATAGGACTGATCCTGAGTCGAGTTTCCTTGGACTTCACAGAAAGAAGCTTGCTCCTTTTCTGTCTGGTTACTCCAAAATGAGTGCAGAACTAGTCTTTTCCAGTTATTATAAGATATGTTTAGAACCATTCCATTCTGGTCTTTGACGGATGCCTTATAAAAATGTTAAGGAAGTTGCAGTACTAGATATTTTCATAGCTGCCTATAGGACTACTGTGCAGGCTTGTCACACATCCAACACTGGAGATTGAGATGCGCATTACAAGCTCCAATATGTGGCTGACCCACATGGTCTTCAGCCAATCATGTATGGCTGATATTGTTGTGTATTTCCAGTCAATACAACTCTCAGTGATGAGATCACCAGGTGAATACACTGCAGAACAGGTAAGTAACATGGACACCTTTGAAGGAACAACATCACCTGTTTGAGCTTAGGATACTTTATAGAGTATATAGTCTGAGCCTAGTAAACAGTAACCTTTGTGTCACAATCTTTTGTATGACAGCAGGGTTAATCTATAAAGAGAAGACATTTAGACATCTCCTGTTATTTCTTTGACTGTAAACACTTATTTTATCCCCTTTTATTTATTGTAACATACTTCTAGTGTAAGGTGTTGTGTTCACTGTGTGGCTCCATAAAAATAAAGATAAACATACTTATCAACAACAACCTGTTTTCTGCTGTAAGTAAACCACACTGATTACTAACATACCATATTCAGTATGGAGATGAAGTATGCTCCTGTTTGTGAAGTGTAATCTAGATGAATTGATTCAGGCTCATTAGTCAAACCACCTTATACAATATTGTTTAAACTAAAAGCCAACAAGTTTACCTTTACCTAACCGATACTTGCAAAATTTCCATGTTAAAAGAAGTAAAATAAAACATGCACGCACGCATGCACACGCATACAATTTTATTCTGTTGATATAAGTGTATTATTATGATGTAAATAATAATTTCTCTGTCGTCCAATATAGGTTACTGGTTTATTAAGGCACACTTTACCGCATAGACACCATGCTCCATTCACCTCTATGTAAATTTACAGTTTGGGACATTTCTCTGCAACCGCTCAACGTAGCAACTTCAGAGATGGCTCATTTTGTTTGTCTGCCCTTGCTCTATCATCTGGTTAATGTTATGAGTGTTTTGGGGGGCTCAGGGGGCTTCGAGCACTGTTTGGGGCACTTGTCAGGGAAAACTACATTTCCCATGAGTGCTTGCTTCACGCGCTCGTTTCTGATTGGCTCCCGTCACGGACGCCATTTTCTGCACTTGCCTTCATGAGTATCCTATACAGGGCTTGGACTCTCCTTCTCTCCTCAGCAGATTAACCCTTCGCCTGCCAGATAAGTGCTTTTTAGCTATTTCTGGGGTGAAATTCTTTATCTTAAACACTGTATTTGGGTGTATCCTATACTTGCAGACATTTGAACACTGTGAGTATGTCAGAACTTGGGGCTAGGCCTAAGACTAAGGATTTTGGGGTGTCTGTGACCCCCTTTGCGCATTGCTCCTCATGTCAATCAGTGCTTCCAAAGAATACTCAGGTAATTTATGCCCTTCATGCGCTGCTGCCCTTGCATCTCCCCCAGGGACCTCCAGCCATGTACTAGAGGCAATATGGATACAAGAATTTAAGGCCACTACTAGAGACTTAAGGTCTACCTTATAACTCCTTCCATCCCAATTGCAGAGGGTATTCCAGTCCTGGCAATCCCCTACCCCTATCAGGTCTTCCCTCCCTAAGCTGCAGGGAGAACCTGACGTATCAGATTCCTCTGAGGAGGAACTGTTGGTGGACTCGGATGAGGGCAAATCTTCTGTGGCAGTATCTTCCCAATTCTTTGGAGACCCCTGTGAAGCTGACCCTGATCCCTCAGCTGAGGGCCTGATCAGGGCAGTGCTAACTACGCTGAACATCATTCCCTTGGTTTCTGAGACTCCTAAGGACCCTTCTGGTGTATTTCAGGAGCCTAAGAAGCAGTGTACCTGTTTTCAACCTGACCCCACTCTTGACCACCTTGTGTTTGATGAGTGGAAGTCCCCTGACAAGAAGTCTACTGTTTCTAAGAAGTTTGCTAAGCTGTATCCCTTCTCTGAAAAGGCCTTAGTTTAATGGGCTCACCCCCCTAAGGGAGACACCCCAGTTTCTAGACTTGCATAGTGACATTCATCCAGCGCGCCGGCAGTACCTTAGGTTTGTATCATGGTGCCCGTGATTCCTCTGGTTGCGACATTGCTACTTCCGGGTTGTTTCCATTCTTCGTTCTTATTGGTGATCAACACTGACTCCTCCTATCGATTGTCTTTATATTCTTGGCGCCATCATTATGGAGGCGCCCTTTCGTGGTGTTCCAGTATCTTGTGTTTGTTCCTGTGGTTCCTGGTATCCTGTGTATGACCCGGCTAGACTGACTACGTTCCTGTTTGATCGCCAGTACCTGACTTCTGTTGTGACCCTGCTTGGCTGACTATCCTGCTCTGTGTACCGACCCGGCTTGGCTGACTATCCTGCTCTGTGTATCAACCTGGCTTGGCTGACTATCCTGCTCCGTGTACCGACCTGGCCTGGCTGACTATCCTGCACCGTGTACCGACCCGGCGTGGCTGACTACCCTGCTCCGAGTTCCTACTCGGCTATCCGTTGTCCTGCTCCGAGAGTGCCTGTCCAGCATTGTGTGTCTCTCCTCCCTGTGTACCGGCATTTCCCGGTTATCTTGTGCTACTGAGCGTCCTTGTATTCCCACACCTGTATTACGCTTGACCCAGCACAGCTTGTCACTCCATCACTGCGAGGTTGGCTGCTGCTCCCTGGATGCCTCATTAGTTCCTGTCTGTGCGGCCTTAGGGCCTGTTTGGGGTCTGAAGTGTCCATTACCCCATCTAGGGTTAGTGTGTGGGTTAGTGACTCCGGTCACAAGCTGGTTGCCTTAGTCCCTTCGGTTGGTCTGGTTGCCTTGCCACTTACTGTCAGTATCGCTTTACCACCTAGTGTACTAGGGGTCTGGTTGCCTTGACACTTATTGTCAGTATCGCTTTACCACCTAGCGTACTAGGGGTCCGGTTGCCTTGCCACTTACTGTCAGTATCGCTTTACCACCAAGCATACTAGGGGTCCGTTTGCCTTGCCTCTTACTGTCAGTATAGCTACACACCTAGAGTACTAGGTGTTCTGTTGCCTCAGTTCCAGTCAGTCTTGCTGACCTCCCTAGCGTACTAGGGATCCTGTTGCCTCGCAGCAGACTGTTCATCTTACTACTATCCCTAGCATTCTAGGGGTCTTGTTGCCTTTCCTGATCTGTCTACTCCAGACATACTCCCTAGCATTCTAGGGAGATTGCATTGGGGGTCCTCCTTCCGACTAGGGCCTGCTAGGTCCGGTAGTTGGCCTAAACGTTCCTGCTACCACCCTGTGGTATTCTCCGTTTCTGGACTAGATTCTCTCTGCTGCTGTACTAGTCCAGACCCTGGGTTATTCCGTGGATACCTTTCCTTGCCTGCACTACTGTTCCTGTATCAGTTGCCTGTTTTACATTTATATTATCCACTGTTCTGTATGTATTACAGTACTTGTTCTTTGCTTAATACAAGTGAGTTTTACTAAACCATACATGTCTGAGTGTCTGAAAACCGTAACAGTACAAAAGGGCCATGACCTCAGACAGTACTGGTGAGGATAATTCACAGAATATCCATTGGATGATGGATTTACACGAGCAACGTATGGACTAGTTGTCTTTGGCCGTACAAACCATCTTGGCACGTACCGCACACCTTGACAAACCAGTGCAAGCTCCGGTGGTCCCCCCTGCTATGACACCAGGAGCACATTCCCATGCACTTGGAACCACGAATCGAGGGTTGTCTGCAACCGCTCCATTACAATTAAGATACGATGGGGAACCCACACTGTGTCGTGGGTTTATAAATCAGCTCAAAATTTTTTTAGAACTGTCATCACATGCATTTCCGAGCGACAGAAGCAAAGTGGGGTTCATGATATCTCTATTGACCGGAAGGGCACTGGCATGGGCTAACCCACTGTGGGAAAAGGCTAAACCCTGTACTAAGAACTTTTCTGAGTTTCTGCTTGCTTTTCGTAGAGTGTTTGAAGCCCCAGGACGAGCCACCTCTGCTGCCAAACGATTGATTGAGATTCAGCAGGGCCCACGTAGGTAGCAGACTACGCTATAGAATTCCGTACATTGGCAGCAGAGGTAGGCTGGAATAATGAAGCGTTTGTGGCAGCCTTTTCACAAGGGCTTGACGATAGAATCAAGGACGAGACGGCAGCTCTTGATTTACCTGACGATCTGGATAAGTTAATTGAACTTGCTATTCTGATAGATACACTCATTAGGGAGCGCACCCCAGCGAAAGCCCGCAGGCAGCGACTGTCACGGTTTTTGAAAAGAACACTCAGACAGTCAGATAAGAACTGACCCTAGATAGAGTGAACGGAGGCAACATGGACAGGACTCTGCAACAAGAGGACACACCTAGAGTACTAGGTGTTCTGTTGCCTCAGTTCCAGTCAGTCTTGCTGACCTCCCTAGCGTACTAGGGATCCTGTTGCCTCGCAGCAGACTGTTCATCTTACTGCTATCCCTAGCGTTCTAGGGGTCTTGTTGCCTTTCCCGATCTGTCTACTCCAGACATACTCCCTAGCGTTCTAGGGAGATTGCGTTGGGGGTCCTCCTCCTGACTAGGGCCTGCTAGCTTCGGTAGTTGGCCTAAACGTTCCTGCTATCACCCTGTGGTATTCTCCATTTCTGGACTAGATTCTCTCTGCTGCTGTACTAGTCCAGACCCTGGGTTATTCCGTGGATACCTTTCTTTGCCTGCACTACTGTTCCTGTATCAGTTGCCTGTTTTACATTTATATTATCCACTGTTCTGTAGGGTTGCACCGATACCGATACTGACGATGTCTGTGTCTCTTCCTCTTCATGTGGAGCTGTGTCTGTAGTGATGGCTCAACCTCTCCAATCTGCTGAAGGGCAGACCCTTCCTGGTTTACTTGCTGAAGCTTCAGGAGATATTTCATGCTCTCTGGTACTGGATGTTCCAGCTGGAGGGATGCCCAGTCAGAGTCCATTCTGAGAATGCCACAGCTGTGGCTTGCATAAACAAGCAAGGCGGAATAGGATGTCTTGCAGCTTGGTTGGAGGTCATACCTATTTTATCTGGAGCAGAACATGTTCCTGCCATATCCGTAGTTCATATTCCTGATGTAGACAACGTTCTAGCGGACTTCCTAAGTCAACACACAGTGGACAGCTGAGAGTGGGAACTGCATCAAGAAGTGTTAGACCTCATTGTACAGAAGTGGGGCCTTTCTTGCATCGAACTGGAGACAAGACACAATCGGAAGGTCCCGTTGTTCTGCTCCCGCTGGAGGGACCCTCTAGTTCTGGCAGTGGATGCCATAGCAATCCCATTGCATTTCCCTCTAGCATACATCTTTTCTCCCATTCCCGTGCTACACAACGTGTTGCGGAAACTGCATCTGGAACGTTCTCCAGTCATTCTGATTGCTCCATACTGGCCTCGTCAGGCTTGGTTTCTAGAGCTTCTGGATCTCTCCGTGGCAGAGCCCTTTCGGCTTCCCCGACATCCGGATCTTCTTCTGCAGGGGTACCTGTGGAAGGAGGATGTACATCGTCTGGGTTTCATGGCATGGGAATTGAACCCTTAATTTCTAGGACCAAGAAATAGATCGCTATGCCTTCCGTCAGTATCAAGCGGTAAGAGGCCACCAAGGAATAAATGGACTGACTTAGGCTTACAATCAGTGTCAGGAGATATAGGCAACCAAGGTAAAGAACCAGAGGAAGTCAGCCAGAGCCGAAGGTCCAATACCAAGCGGGTAGTCAGACAAGCCACAACACTGGACACTGGGAAATCTAGGAAGACAAGCCAAGGATCATACACAGAGCTCAACCAAACTACAATTGCACTGGAACACCAAGACAGGGCAACTGTTGTGGTGTCCATGCAGTTTAAATACTGACTGCACCACCCCTGGAAGGTGTAGCAAATTAGGTACTGTCCCTTTAAGAGCCGGTCCGTGATGTCACTGTGGGAATCCCCGTGATGCGCACCTGCACTCAGCCCAACGGTAAGCATGCAAATGTGGAAGGAACCACACGGAAGCAGACACAGGGAGCTGGGTGCCAGAATGAGCACCAAGGCGTCTGGCTGAAACAAGACACAAGACGCGGCTCGCGCCACGAGGCAGAACACAGGAGCCTGGCCGCTCACCGAGTAACCTAGAGGCCGGCTCTCCAGAAAATAAGCGGAACACTTACAGTACCTCCCCCTCAACCCCCCTCCCCTGCGGGAGTGGTCGAGGCTTATCAGGAAAACGTGAATGAAACCTTTGTATGAGAGCGGGAGCGTGCATATCTGTTGACGAAACCCAGGAACGCTCCTCTGATCCATAGCCCTTCCAGTGTACCAAATATTGTAAGTGCCCACAGATACTACGAGAGTCCAGAATGTTTTGTACTTCATACTCCTCGTGATCTGCAACGCTCATGGGAGCAGGACGGACAGGAGCAGAAGTATACCAGTTGCAGACCAAGGGCTTCAGTAGGGAAACATGGAAGACATTATGAATGCACATATTGGCCAGAAGGTCCAGGGCATAAGCAACAGGATTGATCCTCCGAAGGACACGGAAAGGACCAACAAACCGAGGAGACAGTTTTCTACAAGGTACTTGTAGGTTCAAGTTTCGTGCCGATAGCCAGACTCTCTCCCCCACCTGAAACACTGGTGCCGGTAACCATCTACGATTGGCCTGCCTTTTCTGCCGCCGAGTGGACTGTTGAAGGGTTCTCTGAACCCGTACCCATGTGGAATGGAGTTCCCTTAAATGCTCCTCCAGAGCTGGAATATTTTGTGCCTCAAAAGACTCAGGAAGAACAGAAGGCTGAAAGACATAGTTAATTATAAATGGAGAGTTCTGAATCGACAAGTGTCGGAACAGGATCGGCAGGGGCCACCGGTTGCCTACTGGGACGGTCCAAGTGAGCCATACGATTAAGTAGAGTCTGCATGGCCAAAACTAGTTGATCAATGCATTGATCTTGGCTGTCCATCCCAGCCAAAATGCTCATACTAGGTGGGTTTACTGTACCATCAATACTCATTGTGTCCCTTTTGTACTGTCACGGAACACAAGGAGGAGACAAGAGACAGTACAGTAATTAGAAACACCACCTTTATTGCACAAGTAATATAGCACGTTACTCAATATATACTCAGGCGGAAAAAGAGAGCTAAGCAGGGAGCAATAACTACTACCAGAAATAGTAGACTGCTCCTGCAAGTCTATAGATAGGCGTACGTGTAATAGCATCGATACTGGGGCTAGGACCCAGAAATAGAATGCTGTGCCTTCCATCAGTATCAAGCAGTAAGAGGCCACCAAGGACTAAATGGACTGACCTAGGCCTACAGTCAGTATCAGAAGATATAGGCAACCAAGGCAGAGAACCAGAGGAAGTCAGCAGGAGCCTAAGGTCCAATACCAAGCGGGTAGTCAGACAAGCCACAACACTGTACACTGGGAAATCTAGGAAGACAAGCCAAGGATCATACATGGAGCTCAACCAAACTACAACTGCACTGGAACACCAAGACAGGGCAACTGTTGTGGTGTCCAGGCAGTTTAAATACTGATAGCTTCACCCCTGGAAGGTGGAGCAAATTAGGTACTGTCCCTTTAAGAGCCGAGCCATGACGCACACCCACACTCTGCCGGCTGGATGGGAAGCATGCAGACGTGGCAAGAACCGCACGGAAGCAGACACAGGGAGCTGGGTGCCCGAATGAGCACCAAGGCGTCCCGCTTAAGCAAGACACAAGATGCAGTTTGCTCTGCGAGGCAGAACACAATGGCCAGCTCTCCAGGAGGTAAGCGGAAAGCTTACACTATCTAATATCTTGGCTCTATTCCTTGTATGTTGTCACTCTTGCACCTTGTTTTAGCGTCTAGTCTTTTTGCTTGTCTACATAATCCAACCTGTTATTACTTGGCTCTAGTCTATCTTCCTGTGTATCTAAAATGTCCTGTTCTAACTTTGCCATGGAAAGATTTCCCATTAGGCAGAATAGGCAGCTCCAGTTCTTGAGATACTCACATTCCTGTGTTGTGATGTGCCTGTAACAATCCCAGTGTTAATGGTGGACGGTGTATTTACCAGTTTAAATAAACATTTCCTGGGTATTATTTAACCCTTTGGGTGTTAACCCCTTAACGACCCTTGATGGTCATAGCACATCATGGGTTGTTATACCCTTAACGACCCATGACGTTCTATGACCGTCATGGAATTCCGGGCTCCCCCCATGGCTGCACGCCGTCCAGGGAGTCCGGAATCTGAATTAAAAAAAAAATGCTCCGTGGTCCTTTAGTGACCGCAGCACGCCTGATCGGCCAGTCATTAAGAGGTTAAAGAGGTTACAAACATATTTCAAATCAGCGTGTTGGAAACCTCTGTAGCAGGTGTGGGTTTAAGAGCTTTTTGTGCTTGTATATTATAGGCTGAGACTTTTTTGGCCAAGCAACAGTGGATGGAGTTCAGTGAGGAGTGGGGTGTGTGGATAAGTGCATTGATTGCTTATGCCAAGGGGTGCCTGAGATGTAAATCTGGCCCAGGACTTTTCTGAGTACCAAGCCTGGCTCATTCTGACCTTGCCCCAGTATGAACCTCTGCTGTACTCAACCTCTGAGGTAGATCAGATGTACAAGTTAAGACTCAAGATTACATTCTGTTCCATCTCTTTTCCAGTAATATCCAGTGTCCACTGCCTCTGTTTCATCATCAGTGCTCCTTGTGCTACATCTACTGAATTCTCCCTATTTCTTTCCTGTGGCTGCCATGACATTACTGTAGTGTGCGACTTGCATGTCTGCCAGTGTAGGTGTTAATGTGTGGTTATCTTGGGCCCTTGGCAGTGTAGGAATTGATGAGTTCATGGGTTAATGTGAAATGTTATTTTCGGTCTGGTATTGAAAATATGTTCTATTCATCTCACGTGTTTGGCAGTGTAGGAGTTAATGTAGGGTTTGCCTTAAAAGTCTGAAGTATAGATATTAACCCTTTGAGTGCCAGAGGTGTATGCAATGCCTTTGCAATGTGTTGCATACCCCTCTGGCACTCAAAGGGTTAATGTAAGAAGTCTCTAGCAGAGTAAGAATTAATGTAGTCATTGCCCTAAGTCTCTGGCAGTGTAGGCTTTATGGGTTCCCAAACCTTTTGACCTTATGTTCCCCTTTTGGTTTTCATCAAACCCTCATGCTCCCTCCCTTTTAAATGGATTACATTTAATTATTTCTAAACATATTTATATTATTATTCATTTGCATGTATTTATTTTGTAACATATTTTAAAGAATCCAACTCATTATACATCTTTTCTTTTCTTGCTGCAAATACTTATAGTAACCAAAATTATATGTTCACCACCAAATGTATGAATATACTGAGTACAAACATGGCAGTCTATGTTGTTCACAACCATTATTCGAACCGGCTGTTACCACATTCCTAACCCCCATCATTTTTGGAAAATATCAGTACTGTTATGTTGTATAGCAATGTGGATGATTGGTGCTGAAATAGATCCTCGTGCCTACCATGGCAAAAGCCTCCCACCTCTCCAAGCAGGCAAGCCCTGTAGTTTGAGAACCAGTCCACTGATGAGAGATTAACCCAGTTCTGTGGAGGTGTAGGAGTTAATGTAGGCATTGCCTTAAAGGGGATATATCGCCTCTATATAAGTTAGCCTAAATAGTTAGGTTATATATAGAATATGACTAAAGGTGTCTTCATTTTTTTTTTTTAGCTTTATCTGGTGTAAAATTAAGTTATAAAGTCTTCGCAGAGACTGCAGTTACCTGCTCCGTAACTGCAGTCCATCTCTCTGCCTCTGCTCTCCTCCCTCTATCCAGCCTTCTCCGATGACGGAGGCTTCTGTAAGCTGCAGCTCTCTCATTGGCTAGATATCTAACTCTACCAATGAGGCAGCTCCAGCTTACAGGAAGAAAGCCTCCGTCATCGGAGGAGGCTGGATAGAGGGAGGAGAGCAGAGGCAGAGAGACGGACTACAGTTACAGAGCAGGTAACCACGGTCTATGCGGAAGTAGCTGAAGGGCAGACTTTATAACTTCAATTTAGACTAAATAAAGCTTAAAAAAAAATTAAGACACTTTTAGTCATATTCGACATATAACCTAACTATTTAGGCTAAGTTATATAGAGGTGATACATCCCCTTTAAGTGTCTGAGAGTGTAGGAGTTGTGAGATTGTCTCAGGTATTAATATAGGCATTACCGTAAATGCTTTGATAATGTAGGCTAGGAGTAGTTAGTTGTTGGACTTCCATCTGAAGGGGACTACAAACCCCATCATCCCCAACCAGCTTTTGGCTGGTTGGGGATGATCAGAGTTGTAGTCCCTAAAAGCTGGAGCTTCAACAATTGCCTTCCCCTTGGGTAGCTATTATTGTATAATGATCCACGGTCTTTAGATTAATATATGAAGCATAAATATTTATGTATGAGAGTGATAACGTATGAGGATATTTCACGTTTCTTCTGGTAGTGGCATTATTGTATGTACTTGTTTTTAGATCTCAGGGTGAGGTCTTTGGGAACAAAGAATTTAATATGTGAGGATACTGCAGGATTCTGAGGGCTGTATTTGATAAGATAAAGATAATATTTAATAAAATAAAATTATAAATACTAAAGAGGTTTCTGTTGCAATGCGCTGGTGACACATCCAGCATTTAAGGGGTTAAAAGCCTTGTGTGTGTGTGTGTGTGTATATATATATATATATATATATATATATATATATATATATATATAATTGGGTATTTGCATTTCTCCCCTATGGTGCAGCTGGTGTGATCTATAAATGCACCTCTTTAGCTGATTGAATATAGACCATAGTGTATAGGGGATAAGGAGCCAGCACGTCTTAATTCTGTAACTGAAGCCAGTAGTGTCCCTGCCAAGGTTGGGATGAGCTGTCCTCGGGCTTCTTGAGATGTGTTATGTGAGTGCATGTCAGAGTGGCAGGACCCCTGGACTGACTTCTGAGAGTGTTTTACTGCACTTGGCAAGGGATCTGGCTTTTCTCAGTGTAATCCTAAGCAGGTGACGCCGGACTGAGACATTTCTCACCCACCAAGGCTGTGAGAAAAGTAGCATAAATGTTTCCTAATTAATCTTGTGGCCACCTCCAAGGGTTAGTCTGAGGGACTCCACTGTTTTCTTACAAACCCTCTTCCCTCTGTGCTAAAGGCTATTCCTTGGGTAAGAGTATAGCCGTTTGAGGGATCATGTGCACTAATGGGCTATTTGGACAGGACACTTAACATAAAATAAAAATCTTAAAAATATGTTGAATTTCATAATTTCACTAGTTAACAGAACACTAAAACCCCCTCCTTCTTTATTTCCTAGGATCAAAAAATCCTAATGACCACTAAGAATTTTGCCCTTGCACCTTTGTCCAACCGATAATATTTTCTCTTCAATCATGTCCATGGGGGTGGACATGACTATTGCTAACAGGACTGCTGTATCCCGAACTCTACACACTGAAACATTTTTTTCAAACTGAAGCAGGTAGAGTTCACAGGCTACAGAAGACTACCATGTACACTGCAGTGGGTGGAGTTTGAGGTCCAGTATTATGGCTATATGACAGCAATAATCATGTCAGCCTTCGTGAACATCCAGGAAAAAAGGTCAAAATTCATAGTGACGATAAGGATTTGGGACCCAATTCAATATGCTAAAGAGGGGAACTTTTTAGAGTACAACTACTGCACTTTAGAGGAGAAATGGAAATTCCAATTGATTTAAATTAGTTTTTAAAATCTTTGAATGCTATCATGAAACATATGCAGATGTGGAGTTCGTACAGGTGCACAAAGTAAATACTCCTATAATAATAGGAATTATATTGGTGCTCTTCGCTCTGCACATGACCTTCTCCTATCTACAGCTCTTATTACATCCTTCCACTCCCGCCTACAGGACTTCTCCTGTGCTGCACCTGAGCTCTGGAATTCCCTCCCCCATCCCATCAGACTCTCCCCTAGCCTTCAGATCTTAAGACGTTCCCTGAAAACGCACCTCTTCAGGGAAGACTGTCAGCTACCTCCATAACCATTATTACCAAGAACCACCCCTTCCCTGGACCACTGCACTCAACAGCACTTCTCTCTCCCACCACTGACCAGCAATTCATGTGGAAGGAAGCACTTTCACCCAATAGCACTTACTCCTTCTGTGTTTGTCCTTCCTTCCTCTAGACTGTAACCTCTCATGAGCAGGGCTCACTAACCCTTCTGTTCTTCATATTCGACTTGCACTATTTAATATCTATGTATGTCCTTCCCTATTGTACAGTGCTGCGGAATAAGTTGGCACTATATAACTAACGAATATAATAATAATAAAATTAATCCTTGTGTGCTTGAAACTGAGAACATGTAGACTGGCAGCACAAGAAGGGCTGTTAAAAGTGAAGAAAACAACCAGTTAGGGCACAGGAAAATGAAATCACAAATTAGAGTCCAGATGATATTTAAGCATTTTTTGTTACAGAGCTGTATCCAGTGCATTGCCATGCAATATGTTGGATGCCTCTCTAGCACTCAAAGAGTTAATTTACAAAAAAATTACCTAAATACAGAATTGTTACAATTCTAACAACTAAATATGAGTATGAGAGTGTAAAATAAGAAAAGAAAGACATCAATTTGTCATAAAGCAATGAATTCATCCATTGACTAAATCTTTGTAAGAAAAAGTCATCCCACTGTGCAAATAATTTTATTTATTTATTTAGAAAACTAGTTGAACAGCCCGTTACACGGGCCACAGTGCCGCTGTGAGCGCCCAGCTCTGTATCAGCCGCGGCACGGGCAGTCTCTACTGCACATGACTGCAGCACGCGCAGCAGTGTGTACTGCGCATGTCACGGCGTTACACACGATTTGGCAAATTATTATATAGGATGTTTTACCAGTAAATAATGCCACATATACATGTGCTTAAAGTGACAGTGCCTGGATTAATCATAAATAACGATTCAAACCACCTATGCAAATCAGGGACTACAGTTCATACACTTAAACTTACATTGCTTAACCCCTTTGTGTCCTGTGACGTACCCGGACCATCACGTACTTTTACTCACTGCGCTCCTGCAGGAGAGCGGTGAGTAATACCGGGGACTGAAGCTGATCGCTCCAAGATCGGAGCAATCTCTTTCAGTCCCTCATTCGACGTGCCGGAACACGTGATTAGTCACGTGGGACAGCAAGTCGAACTCGCCTATCTGGTCCTTAAAGGACCAGACACCCCGGGACCGCTGGTACTTAAGGGGTAAATAAATATTTAGAAAACATGAAGAGTTAAGGTTTGACTAAAATGCCTCTAAACCCGATAAACTATGCACAAAACTTTAATCAAGTGTCAATGCAAAAAGTGGTGTGCCTATAATACATGTGATATTGAGGGACCTAATAAAACTTCATAATAGTGACATTTTGATAATAAAAAACACTTCTCGATCAGTAAAGATTAAAGGGAAACATGATAGAAAGGAGGAAAATAATTTTAAGATTCATTGTATGGATAAAAGTGTGTGTGGGGGTCTTTCAGACACGTTTTCCCATATAGGCTTTGTCAGGGGCAGTTAATCAAAACATATACATCTGCATTTTATAACTTCCCAATATGGCCTCCCCCTCAAATGCTAGCATGGTCTGAAACATATTGCTTCACAATGCACTGGAATCTCTCTAGCATTTAAGGTGTTAAAAGTCCCATTTAGGCATTTTGGGAATGTTGTGTCCTGCACGAATTCCTGTGGAAACAGCTTTCTAAAAAGGTTAACAACTGCCTATGACACACAAAATAAAATGTAATCAACATTTTGTGTATGGTAAAGAGACTTGCCCATTTACCAATATATAAGGAGTGAAGAAGCATTTTTTTTCTCTTTCCCTAATTCATAGTGTTTAGTAGGACATTTCTGTCAATCGAGATGTCAATTTGACTCTCATTTTGACTTATAAACCTATTATTATATTACTAGTAATTCTTACTTACTTTTAGTAAATATTAGACTTATTTGTGGAAGTTTCAGTACACTTAGTCATGCTGCCAGTTTTGATGGTGAGTAAATATTGTCTTTTGTGTTGCATAAATTATATTAATGTTAATCGTTGGGTGCAAATAGAACAGGAACAAATGGAGATTCTCTTATACACATACACTCCTTGGCTGCTCCGATCCTTCTACCCTGTAACCATTAAAACCCTTTCCATTAACACTTTATTCTTTATACAAAAACTGTTTAACACCTACCACTTATCTTCTGCATATTGCCCTCTCACGCCCATCACTAATAACTCTGCATTCATACAGGGCCTCCAATCACATAGCTTGATAATAAAGTAATTGCACATGTAGTCTCAGGAGGCAGATAAATTTCTCTGGATTAGCTGCAGCATTGCCTACATTGGGTTACCAGGGCTGGCTCTACAATCAGTTCATTCAGTAAACTGCCCTTCTTTCAAACACACATGCCTTTTACAGCTTTTCTTAAACTTCTGTAAAACATGTATGCCCTTCACTCCACCGTCCCTACCTTCCACCCCTCCTTCCCCTTTTGTCTGCATTCCTTCTACTACTGATGCATATATACTGTAATATCTAAATAAAGATTATTAAAAAATACATTTATGTAATGTAGATGTGTTTTTGAAGTTGCAGATCATGCAGATTCATTTCTTTGCATTGCGTTCAACACCTCCTCTGTCAAATAGAGGGTTAAGTGAAGTTTTGCAGGTCATTGGTTCAAAACATGTGCCTTTTAACCCCTTGGATGCTAGATACATCTCCAGTGCATTCAACATACCTAGCATCCAAGGGTTTAAACTATATTCATGTGATACTGGCCATATAATTTCTTGTGAGCCGTTAGGGGATTACCAAATAAAAGTGATAGATGTGTAATGTAAGTTCTGACTCTGGATATACTGGAGGGGATTATAGGGGCTATCATGTGCATATAATGTGATAATTATATATTAGTGGAAAGCGAAGTGATTAGTGCTGTACAGATCAGGAAAAACAAAATAATAATATAAATGGAAATTAACATGATGAAATAACAAAAACCATGTTAAAACATTCTGTTTTGCTAGCAAATCTCTGCTACTCCACCTCTAGCAGTAGTAGCATTATACATTTACAGTCACCAGTCTCCATGGCTATCAGTCAGTCCCATAACTCCTTAATGATGAGTAACGTACCAGGTCCATCACACATTTCTGTCCTTTAACGAGTGTGCTGTGATCATGCCAGGGAAGCTGTAACCGACTACTTCAGGACCGGAGCAGTCAGTTTCAGCCTTTCCCTGTAGAGCCTTTACATGAGATCGCTGCTTCAGAGATCACATGTGCCAGTTGAGCCAATGAAAAATGCAATGCCTTTGTCGGTGTTCTCTGCCTCTTTCTTCCTCAGAGTGATAGCGAGGAAGAGAGAAGCAGAGAATGCACATCCTCACAAGGGGAAAGGGCCACAATGGGAGGCATTTTTTATTAAATTGTATGTGCTGGGGGTAGAAATAAAGGTAGAGCAGGTTTGATCACTTGATAACCTACTGCCACCACTTTGTGTCAATGAATAAATGATTTAGGGCAAGCCTAAAGTATTTTATTTACACAGCCGAATTTATAAACAGGCATACTTAAGTTTCAACAAAAATCATGCGAGTTTTATTACTGAAGAGCAATGTGATGCACTTATATACACACCATATAGTCTGGGACACCATTGAGGGATGAAGGACAAAGGGAATTTGCTTTAGAGGGATAGTACCCCCCTGAAAATGGACATTTGGAAGAACGAATGACTATTCCTACCTTTTATACAGTTCCTATAAAAACAAATTAACCAGTTTGTAAAGCTCTGCATATTGTAAAGAGCTGCGTACACTTGTGGCCCTATATAAATAAACATATTCATTCATTCGAATTATGATAGGAAAAACTATAAAAAGTTGTGTTCTTTTAATTTTTTTCTAATTTTTTTATCAAATGAAATGGATAGGGTTATCCATATGGATGTTGTAACAAAATAAAGCCTTACTTATGCTTAAAAAATGGTATGTAATTTCTGTGAGTGGACTAAATGAATTAGAGCGAAAATATGGTTGATCAAAGGCTTACTAAAAAGACCAAAATTGCTCTTGTCCTCTAGTGTCAAAAGGCCCTCTTCATTAAGGGGTAATCATCTGAATGATTGAGAGTGTATGTGCAGATGGCCTATGTATCATAACACAGAATCAATATCAAATGCATCAAATATATTTCAACACTAGTTGGTACCAAAATCAGTAACCCATACCATGGAATTACTTGCTGATAATGTTTTTCTAAAGGAGTCGCAGGCTATAACATTTAAAGGGGAACTACCACGGTCACAGGAGCAGGAAGCACGGACAGCTCGTCACAGTGACGTCCGTGCGCCTGCGCTGTCAGTCCCTTTTGGAGCCACTTGGCTCCAAAAGGGACTGACAGCGCAGGGGCACAGACGTCACTGTGACGAGATGTTCGTGCTTCCTGCTCCTGTGACCGTTGGAAAAACGCAAAAATCTTTGGAACCGGGTAATATTGCTGGCGACTAGCGCTACTAAGCAGCTAGTCGCCAGATGAAGACTCGTTTCAGGTTAAGTTATTGCGGGGTGGTAGTTCCCCTTTAAATCTAACAGAAAACAGTATTGCATATTTTGCAGTGTTTAAGGCCTAGATTTAAATGTTGGCAGTGCAAAAAAAACCCAAACCTCTCTGGCATGTTTTCAAGTACAGTAAGCCATTCACCTACCCGTGCTATGAAGAAATGCAGGCAGAAAAAGAAGCATCTTGGGCACTAAATATATCGCCCATTTGACTCCATGAAAACATACTACAAAATGGAGAACTATGCCATTCAATTAAATGTGCTAAGCGGTAAGATGCTCTAAGGGACCCACTTTAACGTTGGAAAATCTGCACTCAGTGTTTTGTCACAGAGTCCCTTAATGATTTTTAGACAGCCGATTCATTAAGTGAATGTGCAAAAAAGTAAATAAATAAATAAAAAATAAGTCCCCAGTGGATGTATTGATATAGGGCCCTAAGCCCCATATCAACACATCCAAAGCACACCCAAAATGTGTCCAGTGTTAGTAGAATTAACCTTATGAATTCCAGTGGGCTATTCTTACCCCAGTTGAACTCATAGGGTTAATCCAAATAAGTTTCAAAACAGACTGAAAAGGAACACCATTACTATTAATCCTGATGTTCAGCGGGGTCTTCAGCACCCTGATCAGCTATTGTCTATCTTCTTTCTTCTTCTCTCCATCTTCTTTCCTCTTCTATTCTGTCTTCCATTCATAGTCCTGTAAAAGAAGGAAAGAGAAATATTAATGATGTGCCACAAAAACAACACACACAGATGTGGATAGTTTAACCCCTTGAGTGTGAGTAGTACACAGAGTATTGCAGAGCAATGTGTTGCATACTTCTCTGGCACTCAAAGGGTTAAGCATTGCACATATGTCCGAGCGAAAATAGTAGAAGATACCAAACGATCCAAAAATATTTCCCCATTTTTCCACTCAGATTGAATCTTTGTTGTATATTTGAAAACTAGACTTGTGGGCGAAAACTGAATCATTATGTAAATACCCCCTTTTTTGTTCTCCACCACCGTCGGTAGCGGCAGAAAGAATAACAAATATAGCCCCCGCCTTTATGAACCTCACAGGCCGATGCCCATTCCATTGTGAGGGAATTTTGAACGGAGACTGCCTTTTTATATGGGAAGTCTCTGTTCAAAATTACTCACAGCCATTGGCTGGGATGTGGGCTTATGCACCTCACAACCAATCAGCTTTGAGTGGGGGACTGAAGAAACCTGCTCGAAGCTGATTGGCTGGGAGTTGTGTAAGCACACATCCCAGGCCAATAGCTGTGAGTTATTTTGAACAGAGACTGCCCATATAAAAAGGCAGGCTCTGTTCGAAATTCCTTCACACTGGAATGGGCATCGGCCCATGAGGTACATAGAGGGGGCTATGTCTGCTATTCTGTCTGCTTCCGCTGCCAAGAGTGGTGGAGAACAAAAAAGGGGGCATTTATATAATAATTCAGTTTTCATCCCCAAGTTTATTTTTCCAATTTACAACAAAGACGCATTTTAAGCAGAAAATTAGGAAATATGTTTGGATCGTTCTGTATCTTCTACTATTTTCACTTGCACATATGTGCAAAGCTTAGCCCTTTGAGTGCCAAAGAGGTATGCAACGCATTGCTCTGCAATGTATTGCATATCCCTCTGGCACTCAGTGGGTTAAAATAGGTACATATGAGCAAGTTATTTTTGTGGCACATCATTAATATTTCTCTTTCTTTTACAGGACTATAAATGAAAGATAGAAGAAAGAAGACACCGAAGAAGAAAGAAGATGGAGAGAAAGAAGAGGGAAGATGATTAGAGAAACCAGGAGACAGGTAAGTGTTACAGTTGTGGGTGTTAGGCTAGCATTAGGGGTAGTATTTGGCATTTTACTATTAGGGGTAGTGTAGGGTTAGTGTTTGGGAGGGTGACTGTATTTAAGCTATCAGTCAGTGCTTGACAGTGTGTCAGGCACCGCTCGTTAGCTTTTTCCTTTGATATTCCCATTATTCCCACTATTTAACAGCATTTTAGGAACTTGACACACAAAACGCACGTTAGGCCATAAGTCCTTTTCTGTGGCCTAATGTCCATTTTGCTTTCAGCTGGTAGGGCAATTGAATAGCTCCGGTAGGACTTTTTGCTAACGAAATATTATCCAATTTTGTCCTACTGGCTGTTTTAGTGGGGACATTTAAATCTAGGCCTTACACTGGTAGTCACCAAACCACACATGCTGGCCTATATGTATAAAAGTAAAGTAAAGCATTTCTGGTGGAAAACAGCTGCACCATAGTGGACAAATAAAATGTTCCATTTATTTCAATGGAAGCTTGTAATCCCTAGAATACTAGGGAGGTGTCCATCACATTGCAAAGCAATGCATTGGAGACCTCTCTAGCATACTAAGGGTTAAAATGCTCGATTTAGGTCAAAGGGAATGTGAAGAATTTGTATTTGTCCCCTATGGAGCAGTTGGTTGGTCCAGAGCTGCTGTTGGCCACTATCTGCCACCTTTAGTTTAATGCACTGTCTGCCATTAGGTTAATTTTTTCTGTGGAGCCCCTTGAACTTCAGGGAACCCTAGGATGCATGTAGGGTCCATGTACAAGTTTGAGAACTTCTTTAATGGAAGATTAGACTCATAAGGATCACTTCAGGCAAACATTTTGGGCACATTTTGCTCATCGTCAAACCTTTGGATTGTACAACAGAGGTATTATTATCCTCTTGATTGCTAAATATATTTCCATTGCATTGCTAAGTAATGCACTGGAGAGCTTTGTAGCAAGGGATTAAAGGAGAACTAACCCTCCTAGTAATACACCTCCTGTTACCTTACCACCTTATCTTTTGTATGCATTTTCCCTTTGTTCAAGAATAATATCTTCAATAAGTGCTGGATGTCATGTCCATGCAGGCTGACAGACTGAGTGTATGAGCTTGCTTAACCCTTTAAGGACCAGCAGCGTGCACAGCACATTGTGAAGTAACAAACTGCATACCCTTCTGGTCATTAAGGGGTTAGGATTACTATTTACAGTGAGCAGAGTTTGATGTTCTGTGGCCCTGATAGCCACTGTCATGTCTTCCTCATTGACATTCAGACCTGACTGAAGATAGTATGTTTTGAACAAAGACACAACAGCAAAATTCACAGTCTATTGGGAATTTCTGGCTTTAGTAGGGTAACCAGGAGATTATTATTAGGTGTTAGTTCTCCTTTAAAGGGATAGTAATGTTTCGCAATAAAAGCAGCTCCAGTTAATCTTCATAGTACTTGGACCATGGACAGTGGCTTAGCAATAGGGGTCGCACGTGCGACCGTGCCCGTCACTCTCAGGGGCCCGACTGCCCCCTGCGACCCCCTCGCCACGCGCCCGCAGCAACCTATAAAACAGGGCAGCACAGCTGATTTCCCAGTGGCCGGCGCTCTAGTCATGCAGAGCACTGGGAGATGACATAATCTCCCAGCGCTCTGCATTACTAACAACCGCTTGGGAGTTCCAATCAGAGGTCTGTGCCGAATCTTTCATGTCACACACCGCTGGACCACCAGGGACTCGAGGTAGGAGGACGGGGGGGGGGGTCAGTAGGGGCATTGTGGAAGGGGTAATGTGGAGAATGAGGGGCATTGTTGAAGGGGCAATGTGGAGATTGTGTGGCATTATGGATAATGAGGGGCATTGTGGATAATGAGGGGCATTGTGGAAGGGGGCATTGTGGAGATTTAGGGACAATGTGGAAGGGTCATTGTGATGGGGGCATTGTTGAAGGGGCAATGCGGAGAATAAGGGGCATTGTGGAAGGGGCATTGTGGAGAATGAGGGGCATTGTGATGGGGGCATTGTGAAGAATGAGGAGCATTGTGATGGGGGCATTGTGGAAGGGGCAATGTGGAGAATGAGGGGCATTGTGAAAGGGGCAATGTGGAGGTGGCCAATGTGGTTGAGGGGGGGGCAATGTGGTCAGGGGGGCCCATGGCAGTTCTTGCACCAGGGCCCGGTGGCTTCTAGTTACGCCTCTGACCATGGATAATGTTATTTCAATACTGTCAGAGTTGTAGTTCAAGAGTAATGGAATGATAAACTATCCCCCTCTCACCCATTTTACTGATGTAACACTGCTCACCTCACTGTTTGGATGGATCACAGAGAGGGACAATCTTCAGTGAGAGTTAGGAAAAACCTGAAAAACCTGTTAAAGGGTTAGTAATACTTAATTATTACTATCTTTGTAGCCCTTAAAATTCTAAATTCAATGATACCAGCGGCATCTCTCAAACCTTTATGGTTTGAGAGATATCCTCTTTCAAAGTTCCCTCTTTTTGGCTTTTCCCCTGATGTCAGAGTTCTAGCTGAGAGCAGGGGAATCTGGTCAGTGAGCAAGCGGCGGCTCTGCAGGAGTCCTGAGATCGTGTTATAGAAACATAAATCCTTCACTAAAATGGTCTTCTACGTGTGCTTGGTTTGCAAGCACACATGGAAGACCATTTTAGTGAAGGATTTCTGTTTCTATATAACAAGATCTCAGCCCTGCTGCAGAGCCGCCGCTGGTCCTGAGACCGGATTCCCCTTCTCTCAGCTAGAACTCTGACATCAGGGGAAAGACAAAAAGAGGGAACTTTGAAAGCGGATATCTCTCAAACCATAAAGGTTTGAGAGATGCCGCTGGTATAGTTGAATTCAGAATTTTAAGGGCTACAACATGGGGGTAGTAATAATGAAGTATTACTATCTCTTTAAGGGGGGCAGGGTTTACCTTATGCTCACAGTAAGAAGCTTGTCCCTTGCTGTGAGCTCTCTGCTCAAGGGACCAGAGTCCAGATCTGAGGGGAGGTGGTTTACACTATGTAAAAGGGGCAGTAGGGGGATACTTTATCATTCAATTACTCTTGAACTACAACTCTGACAGTACTGAAATAACATTATCCATGGCCCAAATACTATGAAGATTAATTGAAGCTGCTTTTTTGTGAAACATTACTATCCCTTTAAAGGGATAGTAATAATTCGTTTTAACTTTATTTTATTTTGTAGGCATTTAAAAACAAGAAGAATGGTATAAGTCTTATCTCTCAAACCTTTATGGTTTAAGAGATATTCACAAGCAAAGTTTCCCCCTCCCGCCCCTTTTTCCTAGTGTAAGCCATCTCTTCTCAGATGTGAATCTGGTTGTAAGACCAGACAGATAACAGCAGGGGACAATCTTCTTTGTATGAAAAGAATGAAAACCCTAACCCCCTTGACAAGCTTTTTCCCTTATCTTAATTGAAGATTGTCCCTCTCTGCAGTCTACCTGGGCACCTCCCTTCTGATCTGGCTGAACAGGGTGGGGGATACTTTGCTTGTGAATATCTCTTAAACCTTAACCCTTTGAGTGCCAGAGTGGCACAGAATGCATTGCTTTGCAATGCTTTCCGTACCACTCTGGCACTCAAAGGGTTAAAGGTTTGAGAGATAAGACGTATATCGTTCTTCGTGTTTTTTTAATGCCTACAAAATAAAATAAAGATAAAACGAAGTATTACTATCCCTTTAAGCATCACTGTTATTTTCTCTATATGGTAGAACTAGTCGAATATCTTTGTCTATGTAATCAAAATGATGGGGTGGATAACTTAGCCCTATTTAGCAAATAAAGCATTTGTTTTATTTGTATTGCTTCAGGAACTTCATGAAGTATAAGTTCAGTAGTTTAATATCCGGGGGAATAAGGCAAGGTGTATTCAGTGATTTCAAAAAATAATTGGTCTGATCTTAACCTAAATGTTCCTTGTGTTGGAGCATTCCTATGAGGTTGGTTGATGCAGCCTCACTTCCCCATATATTGACATGTTTGGGTAGATGTGTGTAAAAAGGGAAGCAGTTTAATGCTATTTATGCTCAGATAAGACTATCAAAATAACACCAAGGACGATATACCAATAGGGTGACCACGGGTCCCGGAACGTCCGGGACTGTCCCTTATTTCAGGGACATGTCCCGCGTCCCGGGTCCCCTTCAACCGGGACAATGAAGTGTCCCGGAATGAAGCCAAGCCGCCCTGAATGTCAGCCTGCAAGCGGTGTGTCACATCATGGACGCCGCTTGCAGGCTGACATCCAGGGCGGCAATGCAACTTACCTGATCTGGAGGCAAGCTCTCTAGTAATACAGAGCGCTGGAAGATGACATCATCTCCCAGCGCTCTGCATTACTGAGCACAGCGCGTGGGAGCTTCAGCTCTGTGCCGGAGGAGGCACAGAGCACTTTGCAATCCGCACTCCGCTAGACCACCAGGGACTCAAGGTAAGGCAATAGGGTGACCACGTCCCGGAATGGCAGAAGGGAAATGTGGTCACCCTATATACCAAAGAACAAAATAGTGCAAACTGTGTCTAAATAAATAAAGATTCCAAAAATTTCCATTGAATTAAATGGTGCTTTGCCCCTAGAATGGTAGAGAGGCCTCCACTCTTTGTGAAACAATGTGTTGGTTAACTCAAAAGCATTCAAGGAGTTAAAAGCCCCATTTAACTCAATGGAATTTTTATTTGCTCCTTATAGTTCTATTGATTTTCTCCAGAAGTGCACCACTTTTCCTCTTAAAGCAGCCTGGCTGATTATTTTACCTGTACTACGGCTAATATTGGATTAAAATCAGGCCTGTCAGCTACTTGTGTATATGTTAGGTATTAAGTGAGCCTAAGTAGGTTCCTCTACTCCAGCCTTAAGCCTCTCTTGTTTTTTTCACTCTCTCATTCTGTCCCTGGGGCACAAATTCATTTTAGATTCTAAAGGGTAATCGGACATAAGAAGTCAATGAATTATTGATAGAAGAAATAGTTTGTACAGTTTGTGGACACAGGCTTGATTAACTGCACCAATTTACATGTTTGCACCAATTTACATATTTTACATGTTTGACTCTGGTAAATTACACTGCATTTATTTGAGTAGACAGATTCAATGTATTACTGCCACACACACTATAACTTCTGTTTAGAGGTACCTCCAACCATATGTATCCATCAAAGGGAAACAAAAAATGTTGGTCAACACTCCTTCCCTTAAAACTTAACGTTTATTAAAATGGATACGATATCCAACGTTTCAGTCGCACATCGCGACTTTCATCAGGGACAATAGAATTTACATAACAAACATACCTCCAGCTATATATAGCCCTTCTTCTCCTACATGGCACCAAATCTGCTCTACTAGGCTGTCATAACAACCACATAGCGTTCATCCGGCTCCCATGCTGAAATGGATTCCCCATGATAAATACATCATTGCAACAATAACACAATCCAATCCAATTACTATATACACTTACTACTCCGTGAGTATTGTCCTGATCAATCATTTAACCTTAGATGTAACTAATCAAACTGAACTGTTCATTCAAGGCCAGAGGCACTAATGTCTTGAGCGTATATATCCAATACATTGCTTGTGTGGATAACTTGACCAGCCTGTCACCTCCCTGGGATCCAAGTTTAATCCATTGGATCGACCAACACCGCAGTTCCTGCAATTTATGTTTCATTAGCTTAAAAGGACACTAATGCCCAGTTATAACTTTTTGTTGTTTTATAGATTAAAAAAAATGATGTGGTGCAAATCCCATCTCTCAAAACTTTATGGTTTGAGAGATATTCTCCACTAAAGTTCCCCTTCTCCTGATATCAGCTGTAAAGCCGACAGAAGGAGATCCGTGTCGGCTGACTTGAGGAGGCTTTTCAGCAGAGCCGAAATTGTGTTATTTAAAAATAACTACTTCATTGGAACTGTCTACAAAGTGTGCTTGCAAATCAGGCATACTTTATAGACCTTTCCAATTAAGTAATTATTTTCCAATAATGCTATTTCATCTCTGCTGCAGAGCCGCCGGCTGGTCCCTGGACCAGGATCTCCTTCTGTCAGCAGAGCGCTGACGTCAGGAGAAGAGGAGGGAGGGGGTAACTTAAGCAACGAATATCTCTCAGACTGTAAAGGTTTGAAAGATGGAATTTGCGCCACATAATTTTTTTTTTAATCTATAAAACAACATAAATTTATTATTGGACATTAGTTTCCCTTTAAAATGTTTCATTAAAGGATTCAGTCCTTTAATGATCAAGGATCTATGTTCCCTCATCCTCGTCTTAAAGGGATAGTAATACTTAAAATGTAAAAAAATATGTTGTAGGGGTTATCCCTCTGAGTAAAACAAGAGTACTCCCACTGCTGAAAGGTGTTTCATTCAAAAGTTATTAATTTTCAAAGTTGAATTTTTTAGGTGCAATATCACAGTGGCCTGAAATTGTATGGTGGCGCTGTTGCTACACGATCCTATGGACAGCTCTGGTCCCGGGACCATAAATCTCCATAGGATGGTGTAGCAACAGCGCCACTGTACAATTTCAGGCCACTGTGATATTGCACCTAAAAAATTCAACTTTGAAAATTAATACATTTTGAATGAAACACCTTTCAGCAGTGGAAGTACTCTTGTTTTACTCAGGGGGATAAACCCTACAACATATTTTTTTTTTTACATTTTAAGTATTACTATCCCTTTAAAGGGTCTGCTTGTTTTGCCAATGTAACATTTATTGCAGGGACACAATGATGCATAAATCACAAATGCTGTGGTACACATTAAACAATCTTTAATCCGAATCTCATAATTTGTAGGTGGTATTCTAATGGTGGTTCCTGTTATCATATGCCTGCAAGTAACACAACCACTACATTTCACAATGCCACATATGTCTGATTTAATGGGATCCACATATTTGTTCATGGAGTCCGATATGACAAGCAGGTGACGTATACTCTTACTCTGTTTAAATCCCAAAACTGGTACCGTCTCAAATAGATGTCTCACCTCAGGATCTGAGCTTAACCACCCCCAATGTTTGGATACAGACTGCCTGAACCCCTTTGTAATATCGGAGAATGTCGTAGTAAGGAGCATCCTATCATCCCCTTTATCCTGTTTTGAGACTCCACCCTTTAACAGTGTGTCTCTCTCCAATTCTGACACCTCCTTTATATTATTATCAATAGTAGACTGGCTGTATCCCCTCATCCGGAATTTGTCGCCCATTTTTTCCAAAGCATCCTGTGCTAGGTCTGACTCTGATACTATCCTTTTGACCTTTAGTTGTGATTTGGGTAACCCCTTTTTTTTTTTTTTTTAAAGAAAATGGATGCTGACTCTGCATACAACAACGTATTTCTGTTTGTATTTTTTACATACAGTGATGTCTGCAATTTATGATCTTCCTTTTTCACCCATACTTCTAAATAGTTTATAGTTTGTGTACTATAAATCATAGTGATCTGGATTATCTAACCCATTTAGATGCTGATGAAACTCAATCAATGTATTTATATCACTAGACCAAATAAAAAACATGTAATCAATAAATCTAATGTAAAAATCTATGTATGACCAATATTTAGACTGCATGATGCTACACCACTCATAGTCCCATATGTAGGCTTTAGCATAAGCTGGTGCCATTGCTATCCTAGCCTTCTGAATATACAAATCGGTTTCAGATTTAAAGTAATTTCTGGTAAGTAGGAAATCAACCAGTCCCACAACATAATTGATCTTCTCTGCTTCTCTGGCTCCTCCTTCATTTAATACCTTCCATACTGCATTCTTCCCTCCTTCATGGAGAATGCATGTGTACAGACTTGTTATGTCCATTGTTACTAATGTACATAATTTGATATTCACTGAAATGGAGGCCAATTTGTTCAGAAAGTCAGTGGTATCGTTAATAAAACTTGGTAGCCTTTGAATGTATGGCTACAGAACAAAGTCCACATATTATGCTGCCTGATATTCCAGGTGGGTCCTTCAAGGATTTCTTTGAGTAGGACATTAAAATAAAATAACAGTGTCCTTCTAAAACCATAATGATGGGAGAGACTACCTACTCAATGAGTAGGACTGTACTTCAGTGATTAAAGCAATGCTTCCAGTGATCCTAAAACTGTGCTTTAGTGAGTGAGACAGATTGAGACAGCTCTACCAGTTAGTTTAACTCTGAGGAAATGAAAGCTCTTTCCAAAACATAAATATGCCCCGCCAATGAAAGACTGCTGTCTAGAGCATGGGTGGGAATGGGAAGCCCTCTGGATGCTGCCAGACTACAACTTAGGGCGATGATGGGCGTTATAGTCTGGCTGCAACTGACCGTGCCGCACACAGAGTAAATTGTCCACTGCAGAAAGTGAAGCTGCATTCCAGTAAAACTGTTGTTTACTGAATGGGCTTCTAATTAATGCATTTGATAATTGAAAAATCATTCAATTAGAAATAATGATTTATAAAGAATGGAATGCTACAAGCCTAACTAGTAGGATACACAAATATAAGATGTCACTCACCAGATATTGTTCTGTTTGCGGGTCCGGAGCTCCTCACACAGTTCCAGCCAAGAAACTCTGACAGACAAGACGACACAGGTATGAAGCGCTTCAACGGACCCACCGATCAACAGGCAGCCATGCAGTTCAATTAAAAACTTGCTCTTTATTGTAATTTGTAGTTAAAAGCATATAAGAACAAAACCTCGTTTATGGTATATGGTACAAGACACAGCACAGATGTAGCTCAATCATTCCATGTGTTAACTGCCTATTTAGAGATAATGAGGCTGATGTACTAATAAGAACTGGGGGGGAGATGCACTAAGGTGTGGTAAAGAGGTGATAAACAAGTGATAAAGTGGAGATGACTTTCTTTGTCGTCCAGTACAGGTTACTGGTAACTTTGGGTAGGCGATCAGCCCCTTTAAGTAGGCAGGAACAATTCTGAGAAGTGACTGCTGGGTGGAGCCTACCTAATCTCCTTAGCTTGCAGCTAGCCAATCCCTATCCAGTAATATTTGTTCCTTGGTCAAGACACAAGGCAAGAGAACAGTTCTGCTATAGTTTTAGCTTTTTTATTCTTTTTCTGTTAGATATGGGATACCACCATCAGGCGGATTACCATCGCTTACAATTCCCATCACCCAAATGTGGATAGCTCATTTTACCAGGTGCTTTTGTGGACCAAAGCCCTGGGGGGAAAATCTTTGCCCACTGAGGCTTCTTCTTGATATATGGTAATCTGAAGACAGAAGATCTGCTAAAAAAGGTGGGCACCTTTGAATGCTGAGGTCCACATGTCCCATTGTTTCCCTCCGCACAGGGGTCTCACTTTGAGTTCCTGTTACATACTTATGCACTCACTGGGTTTTATCTGTATGTCTGTGGGGTGTTTGGAGCAAGTTTTTGTGATAACTTAACCCTTTAGCTGCTGGTTAGCATCTTTTGGGGTGTTGTGGGCACTTTTCCTACTGGGACCAGTGTTTGTTGGGTCTGTTGACTTTTTCTAGTGGGCTTTTGAGTGGTTTTACAGTTTGGTATTCACCTTGCTAACTTTGTGTTCCGCACCTTTAAGGTGCGCGTTTACTGCATAGACGGCATTGCTCCATTCATTTCTATGGGACATATCTCTGCAACCTGTCCACGTAGCGAGGTCAGAGGTGGCTCATTTGGTTGGTCTGCCTTTGCTCTGTTATCCGGTCAATGTTCTGGGCATGTTGGGGGGCTCAGGGGGCTTCGGGCACTGTTGGGGTACTTTATCAGTGAAACTACAATTCCCATGAGCGCTCGCTTTGCAAGCTCGCTTCTGATTGGCTCCCGTTGCGGCAGCCATTTTGTGCCTTCTCTGCTCGAGTATCCTACACAGGGCTTGGGCTCTCCTTCTCTCCTCAGCAGATTAACCCTTCGCCTACCAGATACGTCGAATTTAGCGTTTCTGGGGTGATTTTATTTATCATACACACTATTTTATGGGTGTTTCTGATACTTTGACCGTTTGACTCTGTGAGAATGTCTAGTCCGTTAGACCTTGGGGCTAGGCCTAAGGATACTGGGGCGTCTGTGTCCCCCATTGCTCATTGCTCCTCATATCACTCAGGGTTACCTAGAGAGTACTAAGGTCATGTTTGACCAGCATGCGCTGCTGCCCCTGAATCTCGTGCAGGGGCCTTTGGCCATGCACTAGAGCCAGTTTGGATGCAAGAGTTTAAGGCTACTACCAGGGAACTTCGGTCCACCTTACAACTCCTTCCATCCACCTTGCAGGGGGGTCTTCCATTCGTGGCAGGCCCCTACCCCTATCAGATCTTCCCTGCCTAAACTGCCGGGTGTACCTGATGTGTCTGATTCCTCTGAAGAGGAATTATTGGTAGATTCTTATGATGATGACTGTTCTGCTGTCCCTTCCTCTCAGTTTTTTGGGTATCCCTTTGAGTCTGATTCTGTCCCCTCAGCTGAGGGCCTGATTAGGGCTGTGTTGAACATCCTAGGCATTCCCTTGGTACAGTAGGTTTCTTCTAATCCCTCTGTTAGGCCCCATAGTTGTTTTCCACCTAACCCCACCCTTGACCGCTTGGTGTCTGAGGAGTGGAAGTTTCCAGACATTAAACCGTCTGTCTCTAGGAAATTTGCTAAGCTTTATCCGTTCTCCAAAGCAGCCTTAGCTCAGTGGGTTCATCCCCCCAAAGTGGATGCCCCTGTCTCCAGGCTTTCTAAGTCCACTACCTTGCCTGTGGCTGATACATCTGCTCTGAAAGACTGGACTAACAAAAAGCTTGAGACCTCTCTCAAGGCCATTTTTGCAATGGCTGGCTCTGCTTTGCGCCCCGCATTTGTTGCAGTGTGGGTGAATAGAGCCGTGGCTATTTGGACTGAGCAGCTCACTTCAGCTGCCTGTCAGGGAGCTCCTACTTTTGACATGTTGCGGCTTCTTGCCAACATCTCTGAGGCTCAGCATTATGTTTCTGCTGCCCTGTTTGATGCTGTGCTCATGGTAACCAGGGCATCAACCATGTCTGTGGTAGCCAGACGTGCTCTTTGGCTCAAAATCTGTTCTGTTGACACAGCCTCCAAGAGGGCTCTCCTGTCCTTGCCCTTTCAGGGCACCTCACTGTTTGGGCCTGATCTTAAGGATCTGATCAGTGAAGCCACTGGAGGGAAGAGTACTCACCTGCCAGGGGTCCAGAGGAAGAAGTCGCCTGTCAAAAGAAATCGGCTTTTCGTCCCTTTCAGGCTGACTTGCGCCAGGAGATTCAGGCGGTGCCTCAGGCTCCATTCTCCTCATCCAAGCCTAAGCAGCAGTGGAGACCCAAGTCCTCCGCTAAGCACAAGGCTTCCAAACCTTCTTCTACATGACTCACCACCACTACCTTTTGGCTTGGGAGGCCTCTATGGCAGACCTGTGGGTCTTGCAGGTGGTGGCTGCGGGTACAGGATCCTCTTCACCTCTCTTCCTCCTTCTCGAACCTCCTCTTGTTGCTCTCCTCTGGGAAAAGAAATGCACCGCCTTTTCGAGGGAGCCATTCAGGCCCTTCTGGACAAGGAGGTCTTGGAACCTGTTCCTTCTCAGGAAAGGGGGTTGGGGTTCTACTCCAACCTCTTTGTGATTTCCAAGAAGGATGGCAGCTGCCGTCCCATTTTGGATTTGAAGGATCTAAACTCCTTTGTGGTCAGGTCCCAATTCCGCCAGGAGTCACTCCACATGGTGATAGCTGCCATGTCCCCTGGGAAATTTCTGGCCTCTCTGGATCTTCAGGATGCTTATTTGCATATCACCATTCATCCAGAGAGTCTGCAATATCTTCGCTTTGTCTGCGGCCGAGGGCATTTCTAGTTTTCAGCCCACCCCTTTGGCCTGACTATGGCTCCTCAAGTCTTCAACAGAGTCCTGGGAACATTGAGTTCTGTCCTCCATCGGGATGACATCAGAGTTACCCCATACATGGGAGATCTCCTTCAGAAGGCATCTTCTTCAGAACTCCTTCATCAGCTGGTGCAGTATTGCATTCATGCTCTGTTCCATCACGGGTGGATCATCAATCTGGACAAGTCGGACCTTGTTCCATCACAGTGGATGGTGTTTCTGGTCCTCCTTTTCAATACCCAGAGAGGGATGGTGTCTCTCACGAATGAAGTGGCTCATCAGATAGCACTGATGGCCCAAGCTCTCCTGTCTCAGGATCCAGTTCCAGCCAAGAAGTTGTCATCCCTGGTGGGAAAGTTCATTTCCACCATAGAAGCGGTTCCATTTGCCATGGCTCATACCAGGGAACTTCAGAGGTTTCTAATCCTGGCATGCAGGGGTCGACCAGATATCCTGGAGAGTTCCGTATCTCTTCCTCTTCACGTGGAGCTGAGCCTCTCGTGGTGGCTCAACCTGAACAATCTCCTGAAAGGCAGGACCTTCCTGGTGCCATTCTGGACTACAGTGATGACAGATTCCAACCTCTCCGGATGGGGAGCAGTCCTGGGACACTTGAATGCTCAAGGCCGGTGGTCCCAGGAGGAATCTCTCCTTCCCATCAATGTCCTGGAGGTTCAGGCGATATTTCATGCCCTGCGACACTGGACACGACAGCTGGAGGATTGCCCGGTCAGGGTACAGTCGGACAACACCACAGCGGTAGCCTACATCAACAAGAAGGCGGCACAAGAAGTCTTGCATCTTGGCTAGACGTCAAGGCTATTCTGTCCTGGGCAGAGGAGCATGTCCTTGCCATTTCCACAGTTCGTATTCCTGGCGTAGACAACGTTCTGGCAGACTTCCTCAGTCGACACACTGTGGACAGTGGAGAGCAGGAACTGCATCAAGAGGTGTTCAACCTCATCCAGCGGTGGGGTCTTCCATGCATCGACCTGATGGTGACAAGATACAACAGGAAGATTCCAACATTCTTTTCTCGCTGGGAGGATCCCCTGGCTCTAGCAGTGGATGCCTTGTCGATCCCATGGAATTTCCCTCTGGCATACCTCTTTTCTCCCATTCCCCTCTTGCACAGGGTGATACGGAAACTGCGACTGGAGCGCTGCCCAGTCATTCTGATTGCTCAGTACTGGCCTCGGCAGGCTTGGTTTCCAGAGCTTGTGGACCTCTCAGTGGCAGAACCTCTTCAGCTTTCCTCCCTTCCAGATCTTCTTCTACAGGATTACCTGTGGAAGGAGGATGTTCATCATCTGGCTTTGATGGCATGGAGATTCAATCCTCAGTTTTGAAGAAGAAGGGATTTTCTTCTGGTGTGGTGGCTACTATGCTTAGTGCCCATAAGCCGGTTTCCTCTAAGGCCTACCACTGAGTTTGGTCTACCTTTCTATCTTGGTGTGCTGATAGGGACCTGTCTCAGGATTTTGATCTTCCTACGGTCCTTTCCTTCCTCCAGGATGGTGTGGATAAGGGTCTCAGTCTGAGTTCTCTTAAGGTTCAGACTTCTGCTCTCTCTGTTTTCTTTCCAAGGCGTTGCTCATACCGTCCTGTGTTTAAGACTCCCTCTCCTCAGTGGGACCTTAACTTGGTTTTGGGCGTCCTTCAACACCCTCCCTTTGAGTCTTTGGCCACTATTCCTCTCTGTTTGCTGACGTGGAAGATGGCCTTTCTCCTGACGATCGTGTCTGTTCGCTGTGTTGCGGAGCTGCATGCCCTGTCCTGTAGGCCACCCTTTTTGGTGTTTCACAAGGGCAAGGCGGTGCTTCGCACTTCACAAGAGTTTCTCCTGAAGGTGGTGTCGTGAGTTCCACATTAATCAGGAGATTGTGGCTCCTTCTTTCTGCCCTAACCTTACTTCTGACAAGGAGAAGGGTCTTCATCTGTTGGATGTTGTGCGTTTGCCTCAAGTTCTGTGTGCATCGCACTGAGCCATTGCGGCAGACTGACACCCTTTTTGTCATTCCTGAGGGTCCCAGGGCAGGGAAGCCTGCTTCCAAGGTAACCATTGCTTCTTGGATCAAGTCCACTATTTGTAGGGCTTACGAACTTATGAAGAAGTCTGTTCCCTTTTCGGGTCACGGCTTATTCTACAAGGTCTGTTGGGGCATCTTGGGCCCACAAGAATCAGGCCTCAGCTGATCAGTTGTGCAAGGCGGCCACTTGGTCGTCCGTGCATACCTTCTCGGAACACTACTGTGTGGATGTGCTGGCATCGGCTGATGCCAGTTTTGGGAGGAGATCCTGGAGGCAGTCTTGCCTGTCTAGGGTGTCATTAGTTTCTCAGTATTCTTTCACTTTTGAGCCCTGTTGGCTCTAGTTCATTGTGCTGTGTAACAGTTCCTGGGGTCTGTTTTACCCCTCTTCGTTGTTTGTTGACACTTTGTGGTTATTGTTGAGCTATACATGATCTGTTGTTTCATTGGTGTTCTGGTGACTTTGGGGGCCTGCGCCAGGTCCTTGCCTTTCTCCCCACCCTGGGGAGCTTAATGGTTGGACATCCCAAAGTTACCAGTAACCTGTATTGGACGACACAGAGAAAATAGGATTTTAGTTTTACCTGTTAAATCCTTTTCTCTTAGTCCATACAGGTTACTGGTCTCCCACCCTGCCAAGGGACCATGCTTGGCTCTCCTGTGGCAGAATGTGGTGGTCCTTTTGGGTTCATACTCACAGGAGTCTTCCTTTACCTTCTTACTACCTAGTCAATAGTTAGTTTTCAAATCTTACTGGATGGGGATTGGCTAGCTGCAAGCTAAGGAGAGGAGGTAGGCTCCACCCAGCAGTCACTTCTCAGAATTGTTCCTGCTTACTTAAAGGGGCTGATCGCCTGTCCAAAGTTACCAGTAGCCTGTATGGACTAAGAGAAAAGGATTTAACAGGTAAGACTAAAATCCTCTTTTTCCAGTGTTGGAAGTTTTAAGTCACAGTCAGGTATGCAATTACCTGTGCTTTGACACACTATCAAATGGAAAACATTTGTGCAGATTTGTAAGAATGAGAATTTTTTTGAATTTGCAATGTAATTACATGTGGTGGCTAGTAACATTCATTAAGGGACTCACTTTTATCACCGAAAATCTTAGCTGAAAAAATTTAGAGTTGAGCCCCCTAACTCGTGTGCCTAACCACCTACGTGTAAGTGCAGTGTTAAAAAAAAAACAGGAAAAAATGCTAAATGACCAAAAAGTGATCCAAAAACATGAGTGAACAGAAAAAGAAATTAACCCTTTGAGTGCCAGTGGGGGTATGCAATGCATTGCACAGCATTATATACCCCTTCTCAAAGAGTTAATCCCTCCTAAAGGTATCATCAACCCATGAACAGTACACACGTACCTAGATGTCTGATGTCCAGTTCATGACAGATGAAGACAAAAGAAACTTACAGAAGAAGAAGGAAGAGCAGCGTTCCAGAGACCCTGCTGCATGTCAGACATCCAGGTGTTACAGCTATGGTGTATAGGTGATAGGTTAGTGTTACGGCTTGTATGTGTAAACCGTATAGTTAATGTTAGGGGTAGTGTAGGGCTAAGGGGAGGGTTAGTGTTTGGGAGGGTGACTGTGTTTTTCAGCACATGCTTGTTGTTTGACTCTGTCAAACACAGAGCATTCGCTGGTTTCCTTTGATCCTCCCATTTCTCACGCTATTTAGTGTGAGTTATGAGACTGAAAAAAACCACATTAGGCTACAAGTTGGGTTCTGTGTCCCAGTGCTCGCAGTGGTTCCTGTTGGTATGATGTTTGTATTTCTATGGTAACACTGTGTGTATACTGTTCGATAATCATTTGTGCCCTACTGACAGTTGAATTGGATCATGCATTGTCTCCATAGAATAGTATGGGAGCTGGAGAAGTGATATCACTGAAGAAATCACATTATCACCTCTTTATCACATCTTAGTGCATCTCTCCCCCTGTAATAGTTTTGGAGTAAACCAACAGGGGAGAAATAAAAAAATGCATAAAAAGCAATGCATTGGAGACCTCACTAGCATTCAGGGTGTTAAAAGCCCAATTTAAATCAGTGGCAGTTTATTTAATGTTTATAGCTCACTTGGGGCTCGATTCAATTACCTCTGGTAGAAAAACCAAACTAATGTCAGTAGTTTTAAGTCACAGTTTGGTATTCTATTGCCTGCACTGTGGCAAACTTCTGACTTAAAAAAGCACAAAAGAAAGCAAAATAAGATCCCATTGAAATAAATGAAACATCATATAAATTTGCTATTCATTTACATGCGGGACTCTTTTTTTTTGCATTATTTTAGCACCTAACAAACCTTGCTCTCAATTCAAATAGAGCAGATAAAACATTTGTTAGGGCCAACATGAGTAACATGTACTACAACAAGTATTGGTCGCCAAAACTTCACTTGAGGCCCAACGTTCGTTGCAGTTTCTTGTTCCCACAAATCATGATCTATCTGTGGCAGAGCTGTTTTGTCTCCCTCTGCTTCCAGACTCATGACTCAGGGCCCATTATGTCATTCAGAGGTGGAGAAGCTGGTTTTGGTGGCCTGGCTCTTGAAGCAAGAATACAGAGAAAAAAGGGTTTTTCTGCTTGGTCATTGCCACTGTCTTGAAAGCTCATAAGCCGATTTCTTCCAAGGTATTCCACAGGGTATAGTCCTTGTATAAAGGACTTGTGTAGACTGGGGGTCATCGACTTGACGTTTTAGTCTTCCTGTTATCTTGGCCTTTCTTTAATAAGGGCTTGGTCTTACCTCTGTTAAAGATTTCAGCTCTTTCTGTCATTTTCTAGCGGTGTATCACCTTATTTCCAGACGTGCAGACTTATGCAGGTGGTGGCTCATGCCTACCCACTCTTTCAAGGTACTCTTCCTCTGTGGTACTTGAACTTGGTTCTGGGAATGCTTCCGAAGGCTCCTTTTGAGCCTCTATCTTTAGTTTCTCTATGCTCATTGACAATCGGGGCAGCATTTTTGCTGGCTGTTGTGTCTGTTTGGTGAGTGGCCAAACTTCAAACTTTGTCTTATATGCCTCCCTTACTCGTTTTCCACTCTGATAAGGTGGTTTTGCAGACTTATATATGGTTTCTCTCTAAGGAAATATCTGAAATTCTCATTAATCAGTACATTGTTCATCCTTCTCTGTCATGCACCATCTAACAGACAGAAGCAGGAGCTTAATTTTCTGGATGTGCTCGAAGTGATATGTTCATCAATTACAGCCTTTTCAGAAATCTGCCATGCTGCATCTAAGGTGACAGTGGCTTCTTGGATTAAGGCAACCATTCACCAGGCTTATATTCTCATGAAGAAACTTGTGCCCTTTTGACTTATGGCTTATTCCACCAGGTCATTGGGTGCCTCTTGGATCTACAAGAGCCATTCTTCTGTGGAACAGCTGTTTAAGGTGGGGATGTGGTCATCTCTTTACACATTTGTCAAACACTACTGTGTCTAGGTACTGGCTTCAGCTAAAACCAGTTTTGGTCGGAAGGTCCTACAGGCTGTTGTACCCGTGTAAGTGTATTTGGTTTTCATTTCAAAGTAACCTGGTTTAGTGTTCCTTGGTCTGCTGTGCTGGTGTCCTTTGACACCTGAGGTTTATGTTGTTTCAGTTTGTCTCTGTTAGAGCTGGTCTGTGTTTGAAGAGTTTTTCCTCTTTCCCTCCCTGTAATCTTGGTGGATGCTTTGGTGTATCCTCATAGTGCCTGTGTTCTACAGTGGACTCTGCACATTTGCTAAACATTACAAAGTCAATGTTTTGACATTGGCTGAAGTCTGTTTTAGATGGAAGGTCCTACAGAAATTATACCTGTGTAGGGGGCCTTCTTTCCTTTCCTTACAGTAACCTTTTGGTTGCTACTTAATTTTGTTGTGTCAGTATCTGTTGACACCTAAGGTTCAGAATGTTTTTTGGTTTGTTTCTGTTGAGACTAGTGTGCATTCCGAGGGTTTTTGTCTTTCTCCCTGGAATCTTGGTGGGATATCTTTGGTATATACCCATGGTCCCTGTGTCCCACAATGGATGTAGGGGAAAAGGCGCGCGGACGTCATTCTTGCAAGATGTTCGCGCTCCGTGCTACTGACAGCTGAGGAATAAAGCATAAATCTATTAAATCAGGTAATAATTCTGGCGACTAGTGCTACTAAGCAGCTAGTCACCAGAAGGGGAGTTAGTTAAGCAAAACATTTTGCAACATGGTAGTTCCGCTTTAAGGTAAACGTTGTGTCCTCCATCTCTAGGATTCTTCAGACCAATACTTATCTTTGTGAAGCAGCCTTAGAAACAGTCCTTTCATTGCAAGTCATGAATACTGTCTGTCACAGCACATCATACCCTTTAGTTGAAGATATGGTCAGCTGATCAGTCTTCTAAGTCTTTTATTTGCCTTCCATTTATGGACAAGCATCTCTTTGGCCAGAACAGAGTGCTCTGTTGTTTCAAGTTGCTTCCAAGTGTCCTGTGATTCCTGCCACTAAGGGTACACTCCCTCTGTGAGCCAGGAGCGCCCAACTCTGAAATCCCAGCAAGTGAGGATGGGTAAGAAACCTATCCAATTGCCACATGCAGACAAGTCTACCCATGCATGACTCTTGGAGGTCTGTGTTTTTTCCATGATACATGGTCCTCTCCCTGGAGAATCCATGGGGTTTAATAATGATTTCAGAAGGTTATCTCATAGCTTTCAAGTTCTCTCCTCTTCATCGCTTTTTTCATGTTCAGGGTTGCACACGGTCCAGTGACAGCTCTCAAGTTCCTAGAAGCAGTTCAATCTCCTGTGGATATGCATGTCTTGGTACCACTCCCTCCTCAGCAAAGGTTCATGGGATTTTATTCCAGTCTCTTCATAGTTCTCAAAAGGTCTGTTGTCTGGTTGTGGACCTTGACAGATCATCAGCATTTCCTCTATTTTGCCTTTCAGGACTGTCATTTTAATTTCATCTCGCTCCCCTTCGTGTTGGCATCCTCCCATAGTTTATGAGAAAAAAAGAGAGACAGGTAGTGCTGCAAAATCCTATAGGTTTCACATAATGATACAATGCTCAGATTATTTTATACTGATTTAAAGCTCTTGGTCTAGTGTAATGCTCTACTGTTCTTTAATTGTGTAATTATCTGCTGACCTTATATAATGGTACAAAGATCTATTCGTTTCTGTAATGTTAGTGATGGGTATGCACAAAATGTATCTTCAGAGACTGTAACAACTGAAGATGTTTTTTTCCTAGAGCTGTGCACTGATCCATAATCACAAAAAAAAAGTATGGGGGAACATATTTGGATTTCACAATGGAAGGCATATTCGGGATATTAGGGAGTCTGTTTTATGATGTGTGAGAGATTCCCTCCAGTCAGTGACTGCCTTCCAGTGGGAGAGATTGCTTTCAATCAGTGAGGCTGTCCTTCAATCAGGGAGACTGCCCAGCAGTCACAGTGGCTGCCCTTCACTAAGCACTCACTTGGCAGAACTCCTCAAGAGCTAGGATAGTCACTGCTGTCTGTTATCTAGAAATCACATGCTCACACTGAGCTCTTTCTACATTTAGAAATGCTGGATAAGGGGAAAAAATAAATATTATATAAAAAAACACAACAGAAATTTGGAGCTTGTAGTGTGATCATGAAACTCCTCCCTACATTGTTCTCAAGTTTAACCCATTCATATCTGAGCTGTGTCACACATTTCTTGATGTTTGTTTATTCAGACTGCTTGGAGTATAGTTTAACCCTTTGGGGTGCCATTGGGGACAGCAAAAGCTTTGCATATGAGAGGGATGTATGGTTTCCAGAGTTGTTTTGTTCTATTAATGTGTGCATGTGTGTGTGTGTGTGTATGTATGTAAGTACATATGTGTGTTTGTATTTGTGTGTCTGTGTGTGTGTGTGTGTCTGACCAATAATTCAACATTTATACACTTTGAAAAGTCTTATATGTGCTGCTACTTTTTTTTACATTTTGTATGTGCACATATAAAAATATGATAATGAATCAAAGGTAATCTAAGACTTCTAATCATATATTTAAATATATGGACTTAATATCTGTACAGATTATTTCCCTTTTTAACCCACTGTCAGCAGTTAGAAGGTATGATAACTACTCGTGGTGGTGTTTAAGGGGTCCATAACTCCCTTTTAATACAGAATACTTATAACACATGCCTAGTGCACTGACTGAAATTCAGCCCTGCAGCCTGCATCCTACTGGTCCAAGCTGCATGTACTGCTGTGAGATGTTGTAATAGCAAGTGTAGTGACAGTGTGTAGCTCCTCCTACAGCAGACCGCAGGAGTATGCATTTGTGCAGAATAAGCAGGACAGGGGGAGTGTGAGAGTGGTCTCTTGGGGGGTAAGTAATATTAGTACAGAAGGGAGGTGTAAGTTAAACCCCCCCCTGCAGCTGTTTGAGATTTTGCTGATCCATTTACCTTTCTTGCCCCTTCACTGCTGTTTAATATTATTCCTACTCAGCACAGTTTAAAAGTAGTGATACTATACTCCTAACTGGATCTTTTTCAGAGGTACCATTCTTCTCCATCTTCCTCTTCTGTTTCTCCGATGAAACAATGTGCACCTGTCTCATGACCTAGAATCATCCCCTCTATCTCACTCTTGGATTGTTTCACCAACTGAGCAGATGAAGTAGTCTCATTTTCATTTAGAAGGTACAGAACTAACCTTTCTGGTCCTTAAAGGGTTAACAGTAAAATGATTCACTTTATCTTGCTTAAAAATGAATATTTTTCTTTCTTTAACTTTCTTTCTTTCTCTCTTTCCATTTCTCTTTCCTTTCTTTCTTTCCCTCTCTTTTCCTTTTTTTCTTTCCCTTTCTTTCCCTTTCTTTTCTTTTCTTACTTTCTTTCTTCTCTATTCCAAATCTCTCCTCACTCCCCTGACACTTTGTCTTACACACAACACCTGAATGAGCACAGATAGTAATAGCCTTCTTGCAGGTACAAGGAAGGCCCTTCACAATCATTTCCTTCCCAGCTCCTGCTGTAGATGACACTCAAAGGGTTAAGTGATGAACACATTCATAATCTAATACACACAATTAGGATACTGCACAGTTAGGATACTGCAGCAGGCCCCTTCTTTCTTATTGAACACAATCCATGCAGCACTGTATGCTGTATTTAAACCTCTGAGTGCCAGAGCGGTACGTAACGCATTTCTCTGCAATGAATAGAGGCAAGCTTTTGTGCTGAAGGGATAGTTGGACAAATGTACGATTGTACAAATTCACCAGTGTTACTCCACTTGAGTTAGTCTCTAGTGGCAGTGGCTGAACTTGAGGGTATGCACTATAACTTATGACCACTGTAGTGCATACCAACGGACAGAATTTAAAGGGATAGTAATGTTTCACAAAAACAGCAGCTATGGTTAATCTTCATAGTCTTTGGGTCATGGAGAGTGTTATTTCAATACTGTCAGAGTTGTAGTTCAAGAGTAATTGAATTATAAAGTATCTCCTCCCGCCCCTTTTACCTATTGTAACACTGCTCACCTCAGATGTGGAATCTGGTCTTAAAACCAGACAGCTAACAGCAAGGGACAGTCATCTTATTGTTATCATAAGGAAAGCCCTGCCCCCCTTGACAGGTTTTTCAGGTTTTTCCTTATGTGCACTGAAGACTGTCCCTCTCTGCGATCCCTCTTTACAGTTTTGCGGCTCTGAGCTGAGCAGTGTTACATCTTATCATTCAATTACTCTTGAGCTACAACTCTGACAGTAATATAATAAGACTCTCCATGGCCTAAATACTATGAAGATTAATCGGAGCTGCTTTTATTGTGAAATATTACTATCCCTTTAATGCTAGTAAGCCCTGCATGCAAGCCCCATTCCATAAGCCTTGCTTAGTACACTGCCTAAAAGAAATACCTTCTGACTGTGCCTTTTTTGTCTTGCCTTGGTACCAGTAGAGAGGAGGAAATCTGCAATAGGTAGCTTAGTAAATCAATGTTAGTCAGGTGTAAGGAGCCCAAATCAATTTCTGGACTTGAATTAGCGCAGAACCATTTTCTTTTAGATTCACAGTAATGTAACCTTTTATTACTATCCTTGCTGTCACAGTCCTTAACAGAAAGCTCTCTGGAATCAAACATTCAGGAGCTCACTGTCAGGGACATATATTTGTAAAAAAATATGTGAAGATGAAAAAAATGACTAACAGTATGGACAAATTAACTTTACAGATTATGCACATGCACAAAAAGAAATGTCAAAATGAACTGCCACATTAATTGACAGTGATCAGCGTGGTATGCAGCACATTGAGGAGTATCCCTCTGGCATTCATTTACTTAAAGGAGCAGTAATTTTTTTTTCTGAAAAATATGTTATAGGGATTCTCCTGTTGAGTAAATACTTATTGCTAGGTGATTTTTAAAGGGATAGTAATGTTTCACAAAAGTAGCAGCTCCAATTAATCTTCATAATATTTGAGCCATGGAGAGTGTTATTTCAATCCTGTCAGAGTTGTAGTTCAAGAGTAATTGAATGATGAAGTTTCCACCTCTTTTAGCTAGTGTAAGCCCCCTCTCCTCAGATGTGGAATCTGGTCCATAGACCAGACATCTCACAGCAAGGGACAATCTTCTTACTGTGAGAACAATGAAAACCCTGCCCCCCTTGACAGGTTTTTCAGCTTTTTCCCTTATCTTAATTGAAGATTGTTCCTCTTTGCAGTCTACCTGGACACACCCTGCTGCTCTGAGTGAGCAGTGCAATGCGTTGCGTACCAGCACTCAAAGGGTTAAAAAACATCTTGAAGAGTATATCTTTTGATTGAAAAATTTAGCTATGGGAATAAACTTGTTTAATGCAGCAGGAAAAACTCCATAAAATGTATTTATTCATAATCAAAAATGGACTTGTTGTGGAAAGATACTGACATCAGATTTTAACTGAGTCTTTAAATAAAGCTTAATTTAAAAATGCATATTGACTCCAATATAAAAACAAGTTTTGTAGTAATCTGCAATATTAAGCCTACATTTGCCTCATATCCTTTCCAACTTTTTTAAAGGTAGGCATTTTATTTTCAAGGGGTTAATACAAAAGCACCTTCCCCCTCTCAGTCTCTTTTTCTCTCTCTCTCTCTCTCTTCTCCTCTCTCTCTTTCTTTCTCTCTCTCTTTCTCTCTGCGGCAGCCTCGTTCCTTATTAAATATTTAAAATACCAGTTTAAACATTTCAAGACCCAGCAAATAAATGTCCGTCTTCATTTCTTTTAATGCTCAGCTATTGCGGGGGGGGGAAGCAATGTCTGCAAAGCTAACACTCACCCTTAAACCGCCTCGTCAGGGATGCACCCCAAGGTTTACAGATAGGAACACATTAGGGATGGTATATATCCCACAGAATATAAGCCATGATGTATTAAATCTTAAGGAGAGATGCAGTAAGTGGTAATATTCATCTTTAGTTAGCATAAACTGTCAAACAACTTATATGTTACTCTGCAGAGTCTTTTTTCAGCATGTCCAAAGAATAATACAGGATCTGAGAGATCCCTGCCTCAACCTTTATTCATGCAAATAGCAGAGTGCTTGTCCTCGTCATAACTTTATTAATCCAAACTGTTATCCAATAGCATACCTGGAAATATATTCTTCCAATGCACTCTTGAAAACTAAGGACTGAATTCAAATGTAGGAGATAAATGTTACCTCCCGTTTTAGCAAACATTTTCCTGTTGAAGTCTATGGGGATACCTGGAGGCCTCAATTAAATATGCCCCGTTAAAACTGTCAGTAGGGCAAAAATTAATTCGACCAGTACGCACGCTGGACCAGATTTAAAGGCAGCCAACTCCAAAAAACACAGGTGTCTGCATTTTTTTCAAGCAGTGTAAGCTTTTTAAAGGGATAGTAATGTTTCATAATAAAAGCAGCTCTAATTAATCATCCTAGTATTTGGGCATTGGAGAGTGTCATTTCAATTCTGTCAGTTGTAGTTCAAGAGTAATTGAATGATAAAGTATCCCACTCCCACCCCTTTTACTAATATAAAACTGCTCAGCTCAGAGCAGCAGGGAGGTGCCCAGGTAGATTGCAGAGAAGGACAATCTTCAATTCAGATAAGGGAAAAAGCCGAAAAACCTGTCAAGGGGGGTAGGGTTTTCATTGTTCTCACAGTAAGAATATTGTCCCTTGCTGTTATCTGGTTGGTCAAGCAACCAGATTCCACATTTGAGGAGAACAGTGCTACACTAGGTAAAAGGGGCAGGAGGGGAATACTTTATCATTCAATAACTCTTGAACTACAACTTTGACAGTACTGAAATAACACGGTCTATGGCTCAAATACAATGAAGATTAATTGAAGCTGCTGTTTTTGTAAAAAATTACTATCCCTTTAAAGACCAGTGCTATGAAAAAATGCTGGCAAAAAAACCCTATTGGCCACTAAATTAACATGTTTTGGCCCATATCGGACCTTTTGTCAGCCGACGCAGCTTTTAAAAGGCAAAAAAAAAAAAACTAAGTCCAAAGTATCTAAAATGTTTTCAGTGTTAGTAGAATTAACCCTATGAGTGCCAGTGAGGTATAATTACCCCGCCTGCACTCATAGGGTTAACCCAACTAAGTAACAAAGCAACATCACATTATAAGTAACACCATTAATCCTGATGTCCAGCGGAGTTCTCAGCATGCTGGTCATCTTCTGTCCTTTGTTCTTCTCTTCTTTCTTGTATCTTGTCTTCTTTCTTCTATCTGTAAATAAAAACAGAAAGGTATAAGTAAAATGCTGAAATATCCTTCCCACTAATACATAGTTTAACCCCTTGAGTGCCAGAGGGGTATGCGTTGCAGTTCCATAAATATGGTGCCAGTTATTAATATATAATATCCAAGTTGTTCCAAATAATATCTGCCCAAATGCCATAATAAAATAATGCTTATGTTCAACAAAATACGTAGCTTACTTGTTGCTGTCTCCGCCACTGTAGACAGTAGTATGCGGCACAGCTTACCCCATCTTCTTCCTCACGGGCCGATGCCTGTTACACACTGAGGGAATTGGAACTGAGACTGCCTTTATATATGGACACTCTCAGTTCCTATTCCCTCACAGCCATTGGCTGAGATGTTCTTACACACATCCCAGCCAATCAGTTTAAAGGACAGCCGCTCAATAAAGTGAAACAATACTAGCTCTAATGCTATCATAACACCCATAAACCAGAGCTTTAAAACTCACCTGTCATCTACTGTCAGTCTTCTTCTCTTCATCTTCATTCTTCTTATCTTCTGTCTTTTAATCTTCTTCTTTGTTCCAAATATGTCACTGAAAAGAAATAAAAAATGTCCAAATTAAAGATTCCCCCAAACATTATGCATCAAAGATATCCTGGCCTTTACTCTTGGAGTGTCGGAGAGGTAGTCAATGCATTGCAGAGCAATGCGTTGTGTACCCCTCTGGCATTCTAAGGGTTAAACTGATGCTGGCAGTCTAAAAAGAAAAGAGATGATGCAGATCAAGAATTACAAGTATGCTGCAGTCGATGGAGCGGGCAGGAATGCAGGGGAACAACCCCCGCCCAAAAGTTATCTCTCGGGCTATTGCCCGAGCCTTTGTGTGGAGAAATTGCACAGAGACTGGCTTTTATGTGGTCAGTCTCTGTTCAAAATGGTTCCCACGCTACAGTTGGCTGGGATGTGCACTTATGCACATCCCAGCCAATCAGCTTCTATCGGGGAAGATGAAACACGCTAGAAGCTGATTGGCTGGGTGATGCTTAAGCACACATCCCAGCCAGTTGTAGCATGGGAACCATTTTGAACAGAGACTGACCACATAAAGACAGTCTCTGTTACATTTTTCCACAGTATGGCTCAGGCAACAGCCTAAAAGGTAACTTTTGGGGGGGGGGGGGATTTGTTCCACTGCATTCCCACTGCCACCTGGGCAGCAGTGGCAGCAGCATACTTGTAACTCTTGGACTGCCAAAATAGATTTATATCTTGGATTGCCAGCATCCGTTTAACCTTTGGAATGCCAGAGGGGTACGCAACGCATTGCTCTGTAGACACAAAGAGTAGTCGAAAAGGAGAGCCGGTTTCAAAAACGGAGAATCAAACACTGGAGAAACAGTACAAGGACTGTAAGCAGCATAGTAGTTAGGAAACAAGGCCAAGGTTGGTACACATACATCACTCTGGAGGAAGGGCAAGGGAATTCAGAAACAGGACTGGAAATACCAGTCTAGGTCAGTTCACCAGCTACTCATTCACCAGTGTGTGGTAGAGACTGATTACCTGTCGAGATCGCTGGTCTGAGTTTGTATGACAGCTACTCATTCATTAGTGTGTGTGTATCAGAGACTGATCTCCTGTCGAGAATCAACAGTCTGAGTCTGTTCACCAGACAAGCATCCGCCAAAGTGTGTCAGAGATAGGTCATCTTCCTAAAGCCTGCCTGTTGGGGGTCTGTCCTACTCATCATCAGTTTCTCAGCCTAAATCTGCCTTTTTCAGTTCATTAAAATTCCTGCTAACCACTCACGTGTCTCTGAGGAATTCCTCTTTGCAATATATGAGATACATGGGTGTTCCTATCCTAGTCCCGGGGTCAACTGGGGTCAGACATATGGCTTTGCGAACAGCAACCTTAATCCGGTTTTGGCCGCAGCAAGGGAACATCTGTGACCATCATCTTTCACAAGACACACACCCTATATCCAGCACACCCAAGCTGCTTCATTGCACAGACGTTCCCTGGAACGTTACAACAGATTTTCATAAAAAAACTGCTACTATTACTTTAAAATGTTAATTGATGCGGCTTTTAGTTCTCTTATTGTAATACACCGCCACAGATATGATCAGCCTACACCCCTCAAACTGCTGCTGTTGGAACACGACTATCGCCAACTTATGGTCAGCTAGGGATTATGGAATGTAGTCCACCAATAGATGGAAGGTTGCAGGCAACCACCAGTTCTACCCCAAATGCTTATACTCTATGTTCAAAACAAAACTGCATTACTACTGGGGCAAACACGCTACACCACAGGGAAAAAAATTAAATTCTCATGAATTCCCACTGATGTAAATGGGTTTTCTAAACCATTGAATACTAGCGAGGTTTCAACTTACTGTGAAGCAATTAATTGGAGACCACTTGTTTAAAAGGGATTAAAAGTCCCATTTTGAACATAAGAGGGAGATGCACTATGTGTGATAAAGAGGAGATAACTTCTATAGTATATTAAACTCTCCGAGGCTTTTGTTATTCTACAGAGCTAATCCACTAATATCCCTGAAGCTGGAGAAATCTTAATGCATTGGCTCCATAGAATAATATAGGAATTGGAGGGTTTATATCACTGAAGAAGCGATGTCCGTTTTATCACCTCTTTATCACATCTCAGTGAATAACCCTAAAGGTCTTATATAATTAAAAAGTTCAAAATAAATGTAAATAATGGAATCAAGGAAAGGTTACACTTGTACCTATAAGCTATATGTATAAATGCAAAATAGTAGCAATTTAAAGCAAAAATGCACTTTATAAAATATGTACTCTCATTGATGTAAATGAGGCTTTTAGCACACTGGGTACTAAGTCTCCAAAACCTTGATCTGCAGTTCATTGGAATCCTCTCTAGCATCCAAGGAGTTAATTTTACAAATATTATAGTGTGCCTGCCTCATTAAATTTTTTTACATATTGTCAAACTTCATTCAAAACTGTCTGTATGCCATGTTAACCAAAAAATCCAGCAGATATATAGTTTAAGAAATATTCACAATTTTATATATGGGTAAAGTGAAAATCTCCTAGTGAAGCACATAACTTAATTAGCATATAAAACATCACTGAAAACCATACTTGGCATAAGAATTTCACTGAAGAGGCTTCATTAGCATTTGACATGTCACAAAAAAGTTTAAAGCGGAACTGTCACCCCTCCCCCCACCCAATCCATGACTTACAGGATAAAGATCACAATGTGGGCAATTTCGCCCACTAAATAATTTAACTGTAGGTGAAACTATAGTCAACATCTTCAGCAGAGACCAAGGAGAGTGCAGACATCTTTTTTCTGTTACAGCACTCTGCCTGTCATCTGCCTTCCCCTTTTCCTCCAGTAATACAACTAAACAGCTGCCTGACATGGAGCAAGTTAGGCAATGAATATACAGTAAAAAGCAATGTCCTGCACTGGTAAGTACAGGATGTTACTTTTTACTGTGTATTCATTGCTCGACTTGCTCCTTCCTGCCACTGCTGCCTGCAGGCAGCTGTTTAGATGCAGGGAAGATGGTGGTATGCATATAATGCCAGAGGCCTGCCTGCCGGTTCCACAAGCAAACTGAATAGTGAATTTTGGCAAGTGCCGTTCTAAAAAACGGAACACATGTTAAAAAAATTGCATGGCTTTGTATGCTTTTTTTGGTCCCACTTTCATATGGGAGCAAGTTGTTCAAAGGTGATAGTTCCCCTTTAATTATCATATGGAAAGTAATTAGTGCCACGCAGGTACTGCAGTTAGCATATATTAGTATATGATACCAATTATGAATTGACTGGTCTTTTGACCAACATAATGTGTAGGCAGTTTTTAATGAAGATTTCAAATATGAATGCTTGACTCAAGTTGACAGATCCATTTTAAACAGTTGTTCAGCCCCAGAATTGCCGTGATAACTCAGAGAGACTGTTGCATTGGCTTGAGCACTATGGGCAAAATATTTGGACAACATTTGCAAGACAGTCATTCTCAGTTGCAGCAAAGAAAGGCTGATGTAATTAGTAATTCTGGAACAAACTAATTGCACGATAGATGACAAATGAACATTTCCAAAATATAATTGATTTAAAAGGGACGTTTAACTCTTGCATGGTAATGAGGTCTCCAATATATTACATCCCAATGTATTGAGACATCGCTAGCGTTCAGGGAGCTAAAAGCCTTGCTTAACTCTGTGGGAATTTTTGTCACCTATGGTGCAGTTGATTTATCCCAGATTTTCCCCATAATTGCTCGAGTTCTTCTCAGTATATCAGCTTCAGTATATACAGTGCAATATGTGAGCCCTCAATGCAGGTGGCCACATAGGAACCATTTAGACTGCTGTACTAATTAAAACTGCTGTGATATGCAGTAAATTGATAAAGTGAGATAAACTGTCCAGTGAGAAAAATAATGCTACACAGAAAGAGATTGGTAAAATATAGCCCAAGGGCTAAGTTTCCCTGGCCCTCAGGTCTGGGTGGCTGTACTCACAAAGCATTGCTGCTGCATAGAAACATATCACATCACAAATTACAATACTGACACTATCTAAGTGTAGAGAGGGACAGAATTAATTAGTTCATTATGAGCATAGCTGTGTGTGTTACTTCTCTTTCGTCCAAAGTGGAACATAGGAGCCATGGGGTAAAGTATCCACCAGCCAAGAGGACAGGTCATTTGCCTTAAAAGGCTTTCTAGAGGCAGAGACTCCCTCTCTACTCCACTTTACCCCCACCAGACATGCTCAGTTTTAAAACTGACCACATAGGAGATGCATCTAGACTAAGCCTTCTTTTTTATTTTCTTAACTTACATGGTGCTGTGTAATCCTCCTTAGGCAGACTCCTATCTCTGACCTCTTGATGGTTATGGACTAGAGTGGAGGCTGTTACAATACCTGGGTCTATTTGCTCTGGACTGAATATGTCTGAGCACAAATTATGTATAGGGACCTGAATACTAAAGAGGATTCCAGTCTTCAGAGTGCAAACGTCCTGTGAGTATATTCCTATCTATCCACCACATTAAAAGTCAATCTTCGTTTTGGGCCAGCGGCGCCTTTAAGAAACATTTATTTGCAGAGGCAATATTGGATTGAGCACCGACAATAACATTTTCTGCTGAATCAAATGGATTCCATTGGGCCAGTGGGAGGTTCTGTGGTGACCCTCTTCCTCCTTTCCTGCAACTTAAGACACACGAGGCCGGATGCTCCCTCTTACAGGCAGATAAGTACTTTTTCTATTACATTTATGTCCTGTATTAATTATTTTGGTCCTCCTCGCTATATCTGAGCATAAAGGAGACATAAGCAAGTCGAGGGTCTTATCAGAGCAGTACTGGAGACCCTGAAGGTCTCTTAGGTATCAGACTCAAGTTCTTCAACCCCTGAAATATTTAAGAGGCGCAAAAGGGAGGCTGCATTTTTCCCTTCTCATCATTCCTTAGATCAAGTGGCTCTGGATCGCCATAGCAGCGATCACATGTACCGGCATTGTGAGAGACAGAGGCAGTACAGAAAGCATGCTGTCTCTGCGTGTCTCTTCTGCCTCTGTCCCCCGTACTATCAAAGTAAGGGAGACAGAAGTAGAGAGGAGACATCTAGTGGCAAATGAGAATACAGCAGCTGGGGTTATTAACCCCGTCACTGCTGGTGCAGGAGGCTTGCTAAATGCAGGTCAATTTCTGACCTGCAATGATACTTTCTTTAAAAAACTTAAAAAAAATATATATATATTTAAAAAAAAATAATCTCATTAAACAATTTTGGAAGTGTGATTGTTGTGGAGCTATGTAATACACTTATACACACACCGCCAAATGTCAGGGATAAAAAGTGACATAGGGTGGGAAAAAGGGACATGGGGATTTTCACCCGGGGGGGGACAGTGGCCACTTTAAACTGCACATTTTGTAGGTATGACTGACCAGTCATACCTTTCATACAGTCACCAAACAAATGTAACCCTTTGTGCCCAATTGATCCCAAGAGAAAAAACAAAAATGGTGTTTTTTTTCATTTTTTTTTTTTTTTTACATTTTTTTTTATTTTAATAAAGTAAATGGTGGGTTATCCATATAAGTGGGGTATCAAATGAAAGCCCTATTTGTGCTTAAAAAACAGTATATAATTTATGGGGGTGGAATAAAAGCCTAAGAGGGAAAACACTGTTGAACAAAGACATAGTCAAAAAGGTCAGAATTGCTCCGGTCCTTAAGGGAAAACGACCTCAGATTTTCCCAGTGGTTAAGGGGTTAAGTACTTTTGAGTGTATGCCATCAGTTCCAGGTGCTTAATTCTCCCTAACTTTTCCCAGTCTCTTCTGGACTTTGTCCTCGGTAAGCCATGTGCGTATATAGAAGAAAATAATTAATTTTGGGTGTTAGCCATTGCCTTATCCTCGCTAATTAATTAAACCGTCTCAGTTTTAAAGGGACTAATATCAGTCTTAACATTTTTGAAATGTTCAGGATTTTTCTTGCTCTCTTTTGCAATACTTTTCTCATTTTTAATTTTAGCTTTTTGCCTTTTTCATGATTCTATTACATTCTCTATATTTTGTAATGATACATCTGACCCTTCTGACTAAATAATTAAAAAGCATTTAGTTTGTTATTTTGCATTTACATATTCTGAAACTTTATAATCTGTCAAATTGCATTTCATTTTTATGTAGTTTACACTTATATGCCATTTACAGCAAAATCCTTGAATCTCTTTTCCTGAGAGGTCAGTCAACCATGAAAGCAAAATGGTGATACTGTGTAACACTGTATCAAGGAGTGCTTTAACTGCTGCATTCTATAAGCTATCATTTATGCAATGTATCTTTTTTATATTGTATCTCTATCCATGCTTTCACTGTCACTGAGAGAAAGTTATGTGGAAACAGATTCAGAGAGCTTACACTCAGGGACATAAAAATAGTAAAAATAGGTAAGGTGAAATAAACAGTATAGGCAAAATGACTTTCAATATTCTGCACTTGCAGAATGTGTAAAATCAGAATAAAAGCTTTCTATCCCATTAACCTCTACTTGTAGTCACAAAGTGCCAACACTTTTAACCCTTGCATTGCAAAGTAACATATTGCATACCTTTCTGGCATTCAAAGGGTTAAATAAAACATGACTGAAAAAAAAATGGGGTTGCCATTTCATATTATTCATTATATCATTAATACAATACATTATTTAACCCCTTAACGACCAGGTTCCTGGGGAGCAACCTTCCCTTAGGACCACTTTGGTCTTTCCGACTGCCTGGTACACATGACCTGTTACACGTACCTGTGCGCCACGTAGGGCTTGGCAGCCATTTTCTTCAAGTCTGTTATAGATATCACTTTCTGTAACACCAGTCAATGGGTAATTCTTCCTCTAGTGGTTAGACCTCCAGAGAAAGAGCAGGTTATACCACGGCATCTAGTGATGTCACATTACCCTGTCCACTTTTCTACACTAGGGCTAAGGGTAAGTTCTCTCTCAGTTTAATCTCTGTAGGGTTTCTGAATTACATAAAAATATGTAATCACCTCACACTACAGGAAGCAGCAGAGTGTTGGACAGATAGCGGTGTATTGACAGAGTGATGTGAATGAGAGCTGTAATATTAGGACAAGTATCTTGCAAGTGTATTACCATCTCATATGTATATCATAATACAGACTATTTTCATTAAATGAACCCTAACATTTAAACATGATCTAGGGTTATACACACATACACTGTAAAAAAGAACAGAAAATAGTGCACACTCAAAATATAGGAGTAAGTCAGAGTTTTTTTAATTGTGGACTACTTTATTGATATTATTATTATTTCAAATAATTGAAATACTTGTTTGTGTTGTAATAGGTACTAGGTTTCGATTGATTTGGTTATTGTTTCTTTTGTTTGTTTTTTTGTCTAAAATACATTGTATTCAATGCTAGCCTGCCTAAAATCTTATATATGCTGCTTGGGGGCTTACATGTCTGCTTTTTTCAGGGCTTCCATTATAATAGCATTCTTGTTAGGAGTCTCAGAAGTAAAAAAGTTTTGTCTGTTATTGGGCCTGACATATACTAAGAGCCTTTCTATATAGAGAAGCAGTGGATGCTAATCTCAATACATTGACAACATTAGCTCAGCAGAAATAATTAATCAGACTGAGTCCATATAGGATAGTCCACATTAAAAATGCAAGTTTAGGGCTGGCGTTTAGTGCTTTAATATAAATTAATTATTTTTTTACATATATTATCTGGAAGTAAATGATATTTTAAATTATAGAACCCAAATTTATTTTGGGTGTTAGTATTACTTTAAGTACAACAGACAAACATAAAACTCAGCAAGTTTACAGGTAAACTGGAACTTTTCTTGTGAGATCTATACTCCCTCTGTTGATGATTTGATGGTAATGCAAATCACAGAGGCAGAGCAGATTCTGTCAAAGCTTGATTATGTTTATCCAAGTGCAGTCTAACTTGAAGTATAGCACTGGGACTTGTGTACTAAAGTAACATTCACACCACAGTGGATACTTTCTGATAGCTTTTGCCAATTACTGAGAGAGACATTGTTAGCCAAAATCATATTGTAATTAACACAGCTTAGCACTTTGCCAGCTACACAATTTAGCATGTTTGCAGATGAGCCAGCAATGTCTCAGAAGTAACCCCTTGATATCAGACACGTCTTTAAAGGGTTAGTAATGTAAAAAAAAAGTTATTATTGCATTTAGAATAGCTTAAAAAGTTGAGCTAAATGCAAAAATCGTATCTCGCATTTAAAGTTCGATGTCTCCTGCTGATAGCTGTAAAGCTGTCAGCAGGAGATCTGTGTCGGTCGACACGGAGGCTCTGCAGCAGAGCCGCAGTTGCGTTATTGACAACGAATCCCTTCATTGGAATGGTCTAAAATGTGTGCTTGCAAACCAGTGAAATTTGAATAGGGATGTGTGGAACTTTCCACAGCAAGACATTCAGCTTAAATTAGGAACTTCCACCTGCTGCATGAATTCCTGTGAGAATGTCATTTTCGCCAACCTCTTTAACATGACGGAATGAAGCATGTATATACGTGTGTGTGTGTGTGTGTATGAAACTGTGTATATGAGTTTGAAGACATTGCAGCAATGTTGGAATGGGGATCAGAAATCCAGCTTCAAAAGGTTGGAACTTTGAAGGTACACTTTCTCCTGCTTTCCTCAAGCATGAATCACAGCAGAAAGGAGAAACATGCTGCCTTTCCATGGAGATTACCACAAGGCGGAAATTGAACCTATCACAAATCCCTCCATTTGCTATATCCCCTTACTTCAGTTATGGGCAACATGTGACTTTCTAGCTGTTGTTGTACTGCTATTCTTATAATTATCATCCCTCTACTGCCTTAAGCTCAGTATACCAGTGGTTCCCAGCCCTCTTCTTATGTGGCCTAACAGGTCATGTCTTCAGGATTAGCTTGTTTGTGCAAACCTTAGTTAATTAAATTACTTTGCCTCTGATTAACTCGCCTGCGCACAACCAGGAAAATCCTAAAGACATAGTCTGGCATGCACCCATGAGGATAGGGTTGAGAACAACTGCACTAGATTGTAATGTTTTATAACCTTTATTCTATTTGTTTGCTTTTGTGATGTATATGTAATTGTCACTCTCTATCTGTACAGTTCTGTGGAATAGGTTGGCAGTTGATACACAGATAAATAAATAAGGACTGTTGTAAGGCCTATTTAACCCCTTAAGGACCGGGAAAATCTGAGGTCGTTTTCCCTTAAGGACCGGAGCAATTCTGACTTTTTTGACTATGTCTTTGTTCAACAGTGTTTTCCCTCTAAGTCTTTTATTCCACCCCCATAAATTATATACTGTTTTTTTAAGCACAAATAGGGCTTTCATTTGATACCCCACTTATATGGATAACCCACCACTGACTTTATTAAAATAAAAAAAAAATAAGGTAAAAAAAAAGGTAAAAAAACCCCACCATTTTTGTTTTTTCTCTTGGGACCAATTGGGCACAAAGGGTTAAATTTTTACGGCGACTGCATGAAAGGTATGACCGGTCAGTCATATCTACAAAATGCTCAGTTTAAAGTGGCCACTGTCCCCCCTGGGTGAAAATCCCCATGTCCCTTTTTCCCACCCTATTTTGACACTTTTTTATCCCTGACATTTGGTGGTGTATATAAGTGTATTACATGGCTCCACAACAATCACACTTGTAATATTGTTTAATTATATGTTGTTGTTTTTTTAATACATTTTTTTTTGTAAAAAAAAAGTGTGTTGTGTTGTGTTTTTAAAAAAAAAAAAAAAAAAGTATATAATTGCAGGTCAAAAATTGACCTGCATTTAGCCAGCCTCCTGCACCAGCAGCGAAGGGGTTAATACTCCCAGCTGCTGTATTTTTTTACCACTAGGTGTCTCCTCTCTACTTCTCTCTCCCTTACTTTGATAGCAAGGGAGACAGAGGTAGAGGAGACACTCAGAGTCAGCATGCTTTGCATGTTGCCTCTGTTTGTCAGAATGCCGGTACATGTGATCGCTGCTACGGCGATCACATGAACTGGCACAAGCAAGAAGGGCTGAGACTGAACGCCCCGGTCTCGGAGCGCTCAGTCTCAGCCTGGAATTAATGATAGCAGCATGCACGGAGGCACGCTGCTATCATTTAAGCCATGACGAACCTGGACCGTCATGGGTCCTTAAGGGGATAGCAACCCATGACGGTCCAAACCCGTCATGGGTCCTTAAGGGGTTAAGTTCTCCTTGACCTTAACCACTTAGCTGCTAAGGAAGCGGACATCCACACCCATTTCAGTTCAGTGTAAGGGTTAATACCAGGGAAAGAGGCTTACCTTCGAGGAAGTTCTCAGTCTCTGGTGTTAGTCCCTCATAGCAGGAATCCCGACATGAATTATGCCATCACACAGAAAGTGATGACATTATTTGGGCTTGGGAACAAATAGACTAACAGGTGAAGGTGGGACGGCTTATTAAGAGTCTATACCTCAGATCCCCTTCTCTGAATGCGCCCATAGTACCATCTTTTGAAAGAGTGTACTCTTGTGTATTATATTGTCATGTTATATTGCAAACACCAGACATTATAATACAATATAGCACTGGGGGGAGCAAAGAGCTCTCTATGAGCTTTGTTCTTGGCTTCCCTTGCGCTTAAAATCTTGAGGTTACCCTAGTTTGAAAGAGGCTATCCTTTAACATGTTCATTTATCAAAAATCACTCCAAATGAACAAAATACAGGTAGGTTGAGGTGGCACTTAAAGAGCTCCTATCTCACCTCTTCTTATTAACAATCATAGGGTGATGAGTCCCTATTTCATTCTAGGGTACTATTTAATCTTTTCAGTGGCGGGGGGTAAGCAATTAATTACTTACACCACTGGCACTCAGAGTGTTAATAGTGAGCACCCAACATGCTCTAATTGTTTAATTTACAGATACACATACACACACATGCACAAACACACGCATACTCACATTTACACACTTCCATGGAAACACATATGCACATACACGTGAGTGCCCACACACAAAATAGGGGGTCTGGTGTACCTACATCTGAAAGAGGGGAGTGTAAAAATACTACTGATAGTTGTTCATTTGATCACCTAGCCAAAATACATGTACATTCACATTGGGGGAAAAATAAAAGATTGTGGTAGACATGGTGCTGAGCTTCTGCCCATTTTACATTATGTCAATTTATACTAATTGGGGCACCATTTTCTTGGGCAGGCAGCACGTAATGAGTATAATAGAAAATGCCATAGTTTTCAAAAATATTATCTTGGAAATGTAAAAAAAGACATTTTTTCTATATAGCCAGCTTCTAGAATCATTTCTTCCCTAGGTGTAAAAAGGCAAGTGAGAATTAATTTGATGCACCTGATGGTCTGCTTTCCAAAACAGCCCGCCGTGTCTACCTTTTTCCTCATCACTGCAATTGTTACCACCATTTTAATGCAGGCAGATGATATCAACAAAGAAATTATTATTGCTCCCGCCCATTTCACCCCACCCACTACAGCAGTGATTGTCAACCAGGGTGCAGTGGCACCACTTGAAGGTGCCCTACTTTTCCAAGAGGCAAATATAGTCAAGTTTATGCCTTTATTGCCTAACTAAGCAGATTTAGGATGCAAGCTTTCAAGACAACTCAGGTCTCTTCCTCCGGCATGTTATACGGATAAATTTGAAAACATCTCTCTTAAATACTATGCACATTGCATTGTTTAGAATGGAAAGCAGATAAGATCAGCTCAGTCCAGACCCAGTTTCTTTGATCAGTCAATGGTAAAGGAGTGTGGTGTAAAATCCAGTCATCCTCTGGAAGTGTCAAAGGTATTTGCACTCCCAGTGGGACTCTGTCGCAAAGTCTAATACACAATGTGATAATGAGACAGAAATTCCCTATCCCTATTTAAAGTATTAATCTGGAGCATTAATTTAACCTTCCATATTTTTCTCTCCAAGTACAAAACAGCTCCATGGCGATAAAAATATGGGATGTTAAATTAACAATTTATTTTTGTGAAATGCAGAATAGTGCAAAATGGGAAAAAAACGAATGTTATGTGAATGTAAACTGCAACAAAAGTGTTAAATCTTGCCAAGCACTAGAGGTTGAAAGGACTTATCAGCAAAGTGGCTATTTAACAAAAGACATTGTTTGCATGCATAAATTGATAACTTCTGTGTATTATTATTATATTATTTTATTGCAAACTAATTTTGGGGAATCATGTGACTCATTAACTCAATTTCTGCCATAAAGTCCATCCAGCTGTTTGGGGCAAGACTTTAAGTCAATTGCTGAACCTTCAACTGCTGGGGACTACAATTTCTGTCATTTCCAATCAGCCAAAAGCTTGTTGAGGATGATACAAATTGTACCTAAGAGCTAGAGGACGAACACATGACTATCACTGCTGTGGTGTCAGTGAGCATAATAATGCTGAGGGCTGTGCATGGTATCATAGATAAGCATACAGAGAGTGATGTACTAAGAAGAACTGGAGCCATTCTGGAACAAACCAGCTGCATTATAGGGGACAAGTAAATTTTTTTATTGATTTAAATGAGGCTTTTAAATCTCCTTGGATGCTGGTGAAATATCCATCTCATTGCTTTACAATGCATTGTATATCTCTCTAACAGTGAAAGGATTAAAGATAGCCTTTAAATTACTAGAAATGTCACTCTTTCAGTACCAGTGGGTTGAGCAGGCATTGCAAAGCAATGCCTTCTTACCCCTCTGGTCCTGAAAGGGTTAAGGAATATTGATTTACTCATTAGGTGGCAGTTGGCTTGCTCCAGTTCTCCTCAGTATATCACCCTCAGCGACTCACTGAACCGTAAGCAGACATCCACTGACTAACACATGTTCTCCTCTTCTCTCTGCAGATTCTTACTGGTATTCAGCTGTCTGGTGCTCTCTGTATTCTCCACCATCCCTGAATATCATAACCTAGCTAACAAAGGCCTCTTCATACTGGTGAGAAGTCTTCCTGTATGGTTCTCTTCTACTTCTATTGTCTTCATTCTCTCTGCCTTTTTCCTGTGTCTCACTTACCCACTTTTCTTCTATCCTACTTCTTCCTTCTCTCTCCCTCTTTTTGTTTCTGTATTTCCGTGTTTCTCATTCACTCCTTTTTCTGGGTAGTTATTCTATGTAAAAGCCCTTGGGGTGTCCAGTTAGGTAGAAATTAATGAACAAAGAAAATATGTAAGGACATCCATACATCTGAAATGTATCTAGCTTTCAAGGGGTTAAAATCTCTATTGGCACTCAAGGGTGTGAGGGGGATGCCAGATAGACTGACGTGTACTATGGCATGACCATTTTATACTCTTTTAGGGATACTCTGGTCCTCAAGGGGTTAAATTAGTCTTCACCTTAAAAATAATTAAAAAAAGGTCTTGTAAACAGAGTTTGATGACAAATACCCCATTCTAGTCCCACCCTGTCTGCATGCTGTCTGCTAAAAACAAATCCCAGACACCGAGTGATCTTAGGCTGCAGTAGGTATACTGGATGGCTTTTTGTGTCTTTTTGTTTGTTTGTTTTTTTTCAAATCCCTCACTGCAGTAACCTGTGTCATCTCAGCTGAAAGGCAGTTCTATGTTAAAGCACTATATTTTAACACAAAACTAAGAAAACCCTAAATGCTAAATATTTTATTCTAATGAGGTTTAATTTTATTAGCTGACTGGTCCTTTGATTAAAAAAAAAATAGATATATGCTCATTATTACAACTCCCCCACCCTGTTAATGTGTACACTGCGGTGCTCCCCCCTCCTCTTCCACCAGCATGCCCGCTCCTCTCCCTGTCACAAATGGCTGACGTCAGTAGTCCTTGCTCCGGAGGAAAAGTCTAAATTAAGAAGTCCTTGTGTCTCTCCTTTGATTAAGCACAGTTGACTTTGTTTTTTTGGAAAGGTGCTGGAGATAGCCAAGAACACTTTGCTGATGTTTGGGAAACTAGACCTTCCCAGTAGGAGTAGATCAGTGTGATGGAAGGGTGGATCAGTGTCAATTGAGTGCACCTCATACTTAAAAACTCCGCTTCTACACATTCCTTATCAGCCAGTATGCAGGGACAATCTAAGAGATGGAAAGATAGAAGGAGGCCCACCTTTGTCATGTCAGGCAGACACTACCCGTATTTCTTTATAATTCAAACTGAAAACAGCATTGTCCCAACATTGATAAATAACATTACAGGGATGTACTAATACACTTTCATGCTAATGTATCAGCTGGAGCTGATTTCTTAGTTCTTCCAAAATGCAATTTTCTAAGCTGCTCCAAAAACAGTCCTCTTTATGTTACTCTCTCCAAGGGAAGAGCAGTAGGGAAGTTGTATGGGTGTTTCATTGTTTTTGTTTTCCTGTGTGCCATTTTAACTGCATGTGCTAGAAAGACACTTTGCTGTATTTGTCTGCACATGCTGTTGGAGAAGCATTCAGGGTTTGTTCTCATTAAAGTCTTAACTACAGATGACTGTGTGTGCACCAGTTTGCACTAAAATGTTCATGTCATGAGGAGAGGGTATAATCCATAAATAAAAAAACACAGACTCATCCATTATTTGGAGATAACAGGCCACAGCTTTATTTATTTTTCACTGTCGTCCAATACAGGTCACTGGTACTCTACTCTGGGAGGCGTAAGTCCCCTTTAATAGGCAGGAACAACTATGCAAATGATTTGCAAGGGGCGGAGCCTCCCCTCTTACTTAAGCCACCTTCTGGCCAGAGCCACCCAGATTGATTTGTTCCTGGAGTGCCTTGCACACCAGGTAGAGAACATCTATGCATCTTAGTGTTTTATTATTTTTTTATTCAAATATGGAATACCACCATTAGGAGGGTGACCATGGCTGTGAATTGCCCTCTTTAAAGTGGCTGGTGCAGCTTCCAGGGATTTTCTGTGGACCTTATGCCCTGAAGAGGGGACAGCTTGTGTTAAGCAGCTCCCCTACTGGGGAATTTACCTCTGGTTCTTTCCCACCTTATCATGGTCACCTGAAGACAGAAGTCCTGCAAGAAAGGTGAGTCACCCATTGAGTGCTGAAGGTCCACTTGTCCCCACAGTGTCCCTTTGATGGGCTTGTATTTGGGAGTTTCAATACACTCCAGCACTCATAGGGTGTTTTTATTGCATTATTACTGTTATTATGCAATTCATGTGGTATTCTCTGGGTTTTGGAGCCTTTGATATTCGTTTACTCATGTTTCTTATGTGTTTCATACTTGTTTGGGCACTTTTTAATGTTTTCTCAAACTTTGTTAAAAATGGTGTTCCGCGCCTTTAAGCGCGGCTTTTTCCCGCTCAGACGCAAGGGCTCCTTTACTCTCTATGAGAATTCACAGTGTGGGACGTATCTCTGGAACCGCTTGTCACAGCAACTTCAGAGAGGGCTCATTTTAATGCTAGGCTCCTGCTCTATCATCCGAAATGTGTTTTATGTATGTGGGGTGTTCAGGGGGGCTTCGGGCACTGTTTGGGGTACTTGTAAGGGAAAAACTACATTTCCCATGAGCGCCTGGTTCGCGCTCGTTTCTGATTGGCTATCATGACGGCCGCCATTTTGTGGTACTTTTCCTAAGCGAGTACACTACGCAGGGACCGAGCCTTCTCTCTCCTCAACAGATTAACCCTTCGCTGGCCAGATAAGTCCGAATTTAGACATTTCTGGGGTGAAACTTTAATCATTTACACTTCTTCTGGGTGATAGTGTTATTAGTGGGGTATATTGACGCTGTGAGCATGTCTACTTCACTGGAGCTAGGGGCTAGACCCAAGTCTAAGGAGGATGAGGGGTCTGCTACCCCCATGGTGTTTTGCTCCTCTTGCCACATTGGGCTGTCTGCCGATAATGTGGGGGATCTATGCCCTAATTGTACTGGTCAAGATAGCAACCCTGGGCTTTCCAGCCACGCTATTGAGCCATCTTGGGTGAGGGAGTTTAAAGCTGCCACTAGGGATCTCAGATCCACGCTTCAACTCTTTCCCTCTCAGATACAGGGGGCTCTCCAGGTCTGGCAGACCCCCTCTACCATCAGGACCTCCCTGCCTAAGCCACAGGGAGCTCCTGATGTCACTGATTCTTCTGAAGAAGAACTCTTACAGGATTCTGATGCTGAGGAACGTACTGTTATTGAATCTAACAGATCCATTGGGGACCCCTATGAGTGTGACCCTGAAGTCTCGGCTGAGGGTCTGATCAGAGCGGTTCTGAATACGCTCAACCTTCCTCTGACTCAGGAATCCACGTATGATCCTACTGATGTTTTTCAGAAAAAGCCATCTAAACCAGTTGTTTGTTTTCCAACTAACCCTACTCTTGCCCGTCTGGTCTCTGAGGCATGGAAGAATCCTGATAGATCTTCCTCTGTCTCTAAAAAGTTTGCTAAACTTTACCCCTTTCCTGAGGCTGAGTTGACAAAATGGGTTCATCCTCCCAAAGTGGATGCTCCTGTTTCTAGACTATCCAAGTCTACCGCCTTGGCTGTCTCTGATGCCTCTGCCCTGCAGGATTGGACGGATAAAAAGTTAGAGCTTTCTCTTAAAGCTATTTTTGCCTCCATTGGCACTGCCATGCGCCCAACCTTTGCTGTGGCTTGGGTTAATAGAGCCATTGCGGCCTGGACTGAACGACTGACTGAAGCAGTTCGCCAGGATGCGCCAGTATCTGAACAGTTGCAGCTCCTTGCTAATATCACTGAAGCTCAGAACTATGTTGCTGACGCTGCTTTTGATGCTGTGCGCATGATGGCGAGGGCCTCCACTTCTTCTGTGGTGGCTAGACGCGCTCTTTGGCTGAAAATTTGGTCTGCTGATACAGCCTCCAAGAAAGCCTTGCTTTCCATGCCCTTTCAGGGGAATTTGCTTTTTGGGTCTGAACTCAAAGAAATGATCAGTGAGGCTACTGGCGGTAAAAGTACTCTTCTACCCTCAGTCTTTAAGAAAAAGTTTCCAGCCAAACGCACTCGGTCCTTTCGTTCCTTTCAGACTGAGACACGCTCCTCGGCCCAGACGGGTCCTCCCACTACGCGCTCCTCCTCCAAGCCCAAACAGTCCTGGAAGCCCAAAGTTGCCCCCAAGGCCAAGACCTCCAAGACTGCTTCGGCATGACTCGCCGAACCCGGGTCCGCATCCGGCTGTAGGCGGTCGTCTCCGCATCTTTCGCCGGACTTGGGAGGAGTCAGTGGCGGACCCATGGGTTCTTCAGGTGGTGTCAGAGGTATACAGGATCCCTTTCTCTTCCCTTCCTCCTTTTCGGTTCCATTTTACTCGTCCTTCTCAGGAACCCACAAAAAGGCGTCTATTCGACAACGCTATTCAGGATCTCTTGGACAAAGAGGTCCTGGAGGTGGTTCCTCAAGGGGACACAGGTTCAGGATTCTATTCCAACCTGTTTGTGGTAGCCAAAAAGGACGGAGGAGCTCGTCCCATTTTGGATCTCAAAGATCTCAATGCCTATGTGGTGACTTCCCACTTCCGCCAGGAATCTCTGCGTTCTGTGATTGCAGCAATGTCTCCAGGGGAGTTTCTCGCCTCCCTGGACCTTCAGGATGCTTATCTTCACATCCCTATTCATCCAGAGAGCAGGCGGTATCTCAGGATTGCCTGCCACAGGGGACACTTTCAGTTTGCAGCGCTCCCCTTTGGGCTGACTTCAGCCCCTCAGGTCTTCCAGAGGGTGTTAGTCTCCTTGATAGCGGTGCTCCATCAGGATGGGATCAGAGTGACCCCCTACATGGACGATCTCCTACTGAAGGCCTCCTCAGCGGAGCTTCTCCGTCAGCAATTACAGAAGTGCATGCACACCCTGAACCGTCATGGCTGGATCCTGAATCTGGACAAGTCGGACTTGATTCCATCTCAGAGGCTTCTGTTCCTGGGTCTCCTGTTCGACACTCGCCACTGCATGGTGTTTCTTCCAGAGGACGTGGCTCACCAGATAGCCGTCAGAGTGGCTGGGATTCTGGACATGGACGAAATTCCAGTACCGAAGTTGTCGTCCTTAGTGGGGAAGTTCATTTCCACGATCGAAGCAGTCCCATTTGCCATGGCCCACTCCAGGGAACTTCAGAGATTTGTTATCCAGACGTGCAAGAATCATCCAGATCATCAACATCTGTCTGTTTCTCTTCCTCCTCATGTCGAGTCGAGTCTGCACTGGTGGTTAGATCTCTCTCATCTCCTGAAAGGGAGATCCTTTCTAGTTCCTCATTGGACCACAGTCACAACGGATGCCAGCCTTCGGGGCTGGGGCGCAGTCTGGGGTCGCTTCAGTGCTCAGGGGAAATGGGGTCTGGAGGAATCCATGCTCTCCATCAATGTTCTGGAACTTCGAGCTGTCCGGCTTGCCCTGAAGCACTGGGAGTCTCAATTGACCGGTCTTCCGATCAGAGTGGAGTCTGACAATGCCACGGCGGTGGCTTACATCAACAGGCAAGGCGGCACAAGAAGCGGTTCCGCCTGGTGGGAGGTCAAGGATATTTTGTCTTGGGCAGAAGATCACGTGCCTGTCATCTCTGCAGTTCATATTCCAGGCGTGGACAACGTCATGGCAGACTTCCTCAGTCGTCACACCGTCGACAGCGGAGAATGGGCTCTTCATCCATAGGTGTTTTTCATGCTCACTCAGCGGTGGGGGATGCCTGTGGTGGACCTGATGGCTACCAGACACAACAGGAAGGTTCTGGTGTTTTGCTTCCGGTTGAGGGACTCCCTGGCTCTAGCAGTGGATGCCTTGTCGATCCCTTGGGACTTCTCCCTGGCTTACATCTTCCCTCCTCTTCCTCTATTGATCAGAGTTATCCAGAAGTTGAAGAGGGAGCGTTGTCCTGTCATCCTGATTGCTCCAAACTGGCCTCGCCAGTCCTGGTATCCGGAGTTGATGGCCATGTCAGTGACGGATCCGATCCCGCTTCCTGCCCGTCCGGACCTACTTCTTCAGGGATATCTGTGGAAGGAGGATGTTCACTCTCTCCATTTGATGGCATGGCGGTTGAATCCTCGATTCTAGCAAAGAAAGGATTTTCTCCTTCTGTGGTGTCGACTATGCTCAGTGCTCGTAAGCCTGTGTCTTCCAAGATCTATCATCGCATATGGTCAACTTTTGTGACATGGTGCTCTGATAAGAAGTTATCCCTTGAATTCCATCTTCCCACTGTCCTGGCCTTCTTGTGGATAAGGGGCTCAGTCTGAGTTCCCTCAAAGTTCAGACTTCTGCCTTGTCTGTGTTTTTCCAGGAAAGGATCACTGTCCTTCCTGATGTGAAAGTTTTCTTCCAAGGTGTGACTCATGTTCGACCTGCCTTCAAGAGTCCTGCTCCCCAGTGGGACCTCAACTTGGTGCTGGGAGTTCTCCAGCGACCACCGTTTGAATCCTTTGCTTCCATTCCATTACGTCTCTTGACCTGGAAGATGGCCTTCCTTTTGGCTATTGTTTCAGTTCGCCGGGTAGCAGAGTTACAGGCCTTGTCTTGTAAACCTCCTTACCTGGTGTTCCACAAGGATAAGGCTGTGCTTCGCACTACCAAGGAATTCTTACCCAAGGTTGTGTCCGAGTTTCACATCAATCAGGAGATAGTGGTTCCCTCTTTCTGCCCTACCCCTTCATCTGACAAGGAAAGAGATCTCCATCTGTTGGATGTGGTGCGTTGTCTCAAGTTTTATGTTCATCGCACCGAGTCTATCAGGAAGTCTGACGCTCTATTCGTCATTCCTGAGGGGCCTAGGGCAGGGAGACCGGCTTCCAAAGTTACCATTGCCTCTTGGATTAAGGCTACTATCCGTGAAGCCTACAAGTTGAGGAATAAGCATGTTCCCTTCCGGGTGACTGCCCATTCCACCAGATCTATTGGGGCCTCTTGGGCCTACAAGAATCAAGCTTCTGCTGATCTACTGTGCAGAGCGGCCACTTGGTCCTCTGTGCACACTTTTTCTAAGCACTATCGAGTTGATGTACTGGCTTCGGCTGATGCCAGTTTTGGAAGGAAGGTCCTGGAGGCAGTCTTGCCTGTGTAGGTCTTCTGCTCTGTGATCCTTAGTGCTTCCTTACTGTTGAGCCCGGTTGGCTCTGGTTTCGTGTGCTGTGTTAGTTCAGGGATTGTTCCCTTGGTTGGTGTCCGTTGACACTTACAGTTTGGGCTATGTTATTAACTGGGTCATAGCAGTTCTAGTGACTTGGGCTTCGCGCCTGGTCCTTGCCTTACTTCCCGCCTCTGGATCAGCTCAATGTTTGTACATCCCAGAGTACCAGTGACCTGTATTGGACGACAGTGAAAATAGGATTTTAGTCTTACCTGTTAAATCCTTTTCACTTAGTCCATACAGGTCACTGGTCTCCCACCCTGTCAAGGGACCAGTCTTGGCTCTCCTGTGGCATCCAGTGGGAGACCGTTCGGGCATGCTCACAGGAGTCTATCTTTTTGCTTACCTGAGGTCAGTTTTAGGGTCTCAAATCAATCTAAGTGGCTCTGGTCAGAAGGTGGCTTAAGTAAGAGGGGAGGCTCCGCCCCTTGCAAATCATTTGCATAGTTGTTCCTGCCTATTAAAGGGGACTTACGCCAACCAGAGTAGAGTACCAGTGACCTGTATGGACTAAGTGAAAAGGATTTAACAGGTAAGACTAAAATCCTATTATTCACTCACATAATTATTATTGTATTTATTCAAAACCATAACAATTAACCATTAATCAATGATAATTCCTTAACTGACAGTCCTTGCCAATCTGCCTTCCTTAAACACAAGCATGGCCAATTTGTTGGGGCTCATGCTAAATCCCAATGTTCGTCAGCACTTACAGCTGACTCCACCATTCTTCAGCACTTATAGATGACTCCACCATTATCAAGCACTTACAGCTGATTCCACCATTATTCAACACTTACAGCTGATTCTGCCATTATTCAGCACTTACAGCTGACTCACCATACAATTACCCCACTGGCCATCCACTTTGGCTTCAACGGGTAACGTTAACTCCCGCAACCTAAGTCCGGGGCAAAACTCCCAAAGGGCTTCCGCCCTAACTTTACCACATCAGTTATCAATTTCTGCAAACCATGGCAAGGACTATCCGCCACAAGGCCCGATTGTCAATACCTTTACCAGTTGGACCCCCAGCCACCATGCCCTTCTACCACTGCCGTGAGCAGCCGGGCACCACACCACTAAAGCTATGGCCTGTACCCCCACTAACATGCACCACACTCCAAGCAATGCACACAGCCCAAAAAGAACCAACTGGCCCACAATCCCACATCACTGACTACCACCAGACAAAACCTAACACAAGAAAAACAATGGCTAACAGACCATCCATGCAAACCCCAACACAGACAATCATCCGGCTCAAGTCACAATTGTTAAAGAACCACTTGCTTACCACAAATACACACACACGTACTGAAGTAGAGGGGGGTGGGGGAGTTCGATGACCCAGGACCCACCCAAGGGACAGCCTGGCCACAATGGAGAACCCAGAACCTGCAAACACACCGGAGCAACAGGCAGACATATATAGCCAAGCAACAAGAAACCCACAGCAGAACAGCCATGCAGGAAAACCCAACCCAAACATATACACCCCGAACCTTGCACACCGAAATATCCAACAGATATAGCCCACAAACAAAACGTAGCCATGTACGTGTGACACCAATATATACCATAGAGATACAAACAGACATAGATACACATACACCCACCAATACCCACCTATCTATAGGCACCAACAGATACCCAGCAAGAGACACACCAACAGACACCCACAGAGAACTCAAACCAGAGCTAGAAATACACAGAAACACAGGCACTAAACATCTCCACACACGAGCCAACTCCATACCCAGGCAACCGACCTCTGTGGAAACCCACCTGCCTACTCCCACCACTAGGCCTCATCCCATTGCCTGAGAAGCCCCCGGACAAGTGATTAATCATTCATCAAGGATCACTTATCAACCGACATGCCCACAAGCACACACTCTAACCCATACGCATATCACACCAGACACACGGCCCCATACATCCCTACCCATAACACATTACCGCCAATGTCCCACCGCAAACCACAGGCAGTCCACCAACATGGATCTGCAGAACGGCACCAAACTCCAGAAAAGTCAGCAGACAGGAGCTTCAGCATATCCATCTACTCAGCCAGGAAGAGAGAAGGAGATCCAGGAGAAACGAAGGACAACCAGGGATCTGAAAAACAAATGGGGATACACAACGAAGATAAGGGGATGATTATCTGTGTCCTTTCTTCCCCCAAACAGCAATCCACTTCCTGTACCAAGCCTACTTAAGCCCTTTCCCTAAACTCCTCCCTATTACACACACTTTCTGCCTGGATCAACCCTCCATATGACATGCTTCCCCCTCCTATACCCTGCGGTCCCTTCCGGGGAATTTCTTAGACTCTAGTGCATGACTCAAAGTGCAGGAGCTTGAACCGGAGACTAAAGTCAAAGGAACTGCCATGGCAGATTCACACATTACCTCCATGCCTATTTTTCTGTTAGATGCATTTTGAGTATCCTACGCACTTCCTTCTCATATGCAGATATATAGAACATTTCAGAAAAGCCCCAGCAAACGTATTCAATATTTTGTAAAATTAAAAATCGTATTTGATTAGTGGTCTTCTTCTATATTTGGCATAGTCCTGATATCTCTTGTGTTCATTTGCAAATAATCTTACTTTATTAGGATCATCCACCAGTACTAGGTGTCTTCTATATATTTAGCATTTTCCCCCTGTGAGGCTGAAGTAAAAGAAGAATTGGAGTAATTCTAAAGAAAAGAGCTGCACCCTAGGAGACAAAGCAATTCCCAAATCCCATAGGTTTAAACTGGATTTTAATCCTGTGAATGCTGAAGAAATTTTGGGGCAATTGTATGGGACAATAAAGATTTCCATTGATTTAAATTGGGCTTTCAACCACTTGAATGCAACAGTGGTCTCCATCACAATTCTTTTCTATCATTTAAGGGGTTTGCCTAGAGTTGTTCCAGTTCTCTTTAATACCTGAGCATAACTGTCATACTCTAAAGTGTAAATGTAATGTGCCCAAGTGAATAGCCTCTGAACCTCAGAAGCTAACAATCTACTTGTGTGTAAATCTCAGAAAGTTTAGTGTTTTAAAGCTATAATTGTCTCTCTTTCTCATTTTTTTGGATGCCAGGAATTTGTGATGATAGTGGTGTTTGGCATGGAGTATGTTATCCGGATCTGGTCTGCTGGATGCTGTTGTCGTTACCGGGGTTGGAAGGGAAGATTGAGATTCGCTAGAAAGCCTTTCTGTGTGATTGGTAAGGAGTAAACATGAGCAAATTCATTCTGTTGTTTTTTTTTCTGAAACAGGCTGTTTTATAAGGCATAAAACACTTCTTGCTAAACAGCTGTTTTGGTTCTAGATTTAATAAAAAAAATTTTTTAAGTTAGCGAGACATTATTCTCAACATGTTCCTACCTACGGCAGTTGTCTGAGCAAGGTAGGGAAGGTCTTTCCTCCCTCCCTCTTTACCTCACCCAGTTAGTTTTTCTGTCCAAACCCAGGCCATGTCTCCTTCCCTCTCTTTAATCTACTGTGCTTTCCATGTCCTCAGCCCACTCTCCTCCCTTCATGTACTCAGCCCATTTCTTGACCTTGTGTGTCCTCAGTCCGCTCCATTACATGTCTTTGGCTTGCTCCAATACCGTCCATCTCTTTGACACACTTTTCTGTCCTTCTTCCTCTGTTTATTTCCACCTTCACAACTCCTCTCATTCCCTGCTGTGCTGCACTTTTTCCCTGTGTTCCCCTGTCCCTCTCTCACCCTGTAACCCTTCCCCGGTTCCCTCTGCAATTCATTCTGGATTGATTTAGATGGATTCATTGTTTTCCAGATCCTCAAAATGAACTATGGCTGTTTGACTTATCAGTTGTAAGAAGCTGTGTATAAGAGTTGTGGGACACAACCAATATGGTATATAGTGTTAACTATCTAAAACAGGAGACAACTAATTCCCTTCTTCGGGCGGTTGTCTAGAACCACTCAGTTAAACAATAAAGGTATCATTTTTACTTTACCAGTTTCCTGCATTTTCTATGGCTAACACGGTACCACATTTTACCAATATGTAAAACAGAAAGAGAATTTTGTTGATAAGTAAATAGTGACCTATAGGACTTATTCATAAACTAAAGAGAAGCAGTTTTGGAGCAATCCAACTACAACACAGGGCTAAATGAAAAATCCACTAACTTAAATGTGGATTTTAACTGCTTGAATGTGAAGCAGTGTGTTAGAGACCTCTCTAGCATTCAATGGTTTACAAACTCCTTTCAAATCAATTGTAGTCTGGTGACGTTTCATTTCTTCCCTATGGTGCAGTAGGTTTGACACAGAATTTCTCTTCTTATTGAATATGACCTATAGCGGTGGTTCTCAACCCGTGCCCTCAGTGGCTATTAACAGGCCAGGATTTGAGAATTTTTTTAAGAGCACAGGTGGGTTAATCAATATGACTGAACCTCTGATCAACACACATGTGTTCTAGCAGGGAAATTCCTAAGTCCTGGCCTGTTAGTGACCACTGAGGGCACGGGTTGATAACCTCTGGCTTATAGGTCTTACACACAATAGTAAAGATGTGCAATTCTGAATCAAGCCATCTTCACCACAGGGGAGAAATAAAAATGCCCATTGATTGAAATGGATCTTTTAACCCTACATATGCTAGAGAGGTCTTCAGTACATTGCTTCACAATGCATTGGAGAACTATCTTTTATTCAAAGGGTTAACCCTCAGAGTGCCAGAAGGGTATGCAATGAATTGCAAATGAATGCGTTGCTTACCCACCTGGCAATCAAAGGGTTAAAAGGCCCTTTTGAATCAATGTGGATTCTGGAAATTATTAATTGTTCTCTGTGGTGGAGTTGGTTTGATCCATAATTGCTCCTCTTTTCTTATATGAATAAGGCCCATATATCAGGTTATTAATTGCAGCCCTCAGGAAGCACCAACAGTGCATATTTTCTGGTCTTCACAGGTGAATGTCATTAAGCACAGGTGGATCTGTCAGGCTGACTCATTCAATGATGGTTCCAGTTGTGCTCATGTGAGAAGATCCTGAGAACCTACACTTCTGTTGGGTTTACTTGAGGACCGTAGTTGGGAAAAACTGCCACATATGTATAAGTCTCTCTCCATGTCCGTGTTCATCTGCCGCTATTCTTTCCTCTGTCATTATCTTCTTCCTCCACACAGTTCCTCTTTCCCCCTTTTCTCACAGTCTGTATTCAGATGTTTAATTCCTGGGAGACAAAGGTTTTCACCTCTTCCCAAAATCCCCGTCAGCAGAACAGCTGCAGAATGGGGGTTTAGCCATCCACTGTAGTGGTGGTGGAGGAAGATAAACATGGGTGGGTAGGAGGTGGGAGTGCAGAGCCAGCACTGTCACAGGTAATAGATGGATTGTGCGAGGAGAAAAAGAAACTGATCAGCAAGATTTAAACAATGAGCATCAAAGTGAGCAGGGCCCAGACGTCAGAGCAATGTCACCCTCCCCAGTCTCACCAAATAGGCATTGTGAAACATAGGTACAGTATGCAGTGACAATACTGTTAGTGATCGGTAAAACAACAGTTTAAACTAAAGATATGAATACACATTGAGCTTAGTGTACTATGAAGAAATGGAGCAATTCTGCACCAAACCAACTGCACCATACAGGACAAACATTCATAAAATTCTAAAACTGTGGAGCAATGCTTTCCAGACCTCTAACATTCAAGGGGTTGAAAACTATTTTGAAATAAATGGGAATTTTTTTTGTTCCTTATGGTGAACTTGATTTGCTCCAGAAGGTTCCAGTTCTACATAATTCAATAACCTCTTCATGTTAAACCCTTGAGGAAAAGAGGAATGTATAAAGCACATTTTATTAACCTTTTGAGTGCCAGAGGGTTACGGAACGCATTGCAAAGCAATGCGTTCTGTACCCCTCTGGCAGTCAAAGGGTTACGTTTTGCAGAGTTCATAAATCACCTAGTTATTACCAAACAGGTAATGCATGTTGTAATTGTATAATATGATGTATAGCCATTGACCTTTCTCCTCTCCAAATATGCCTACCCACACAGCAGTCAGGAGACTTAAAGCAACTCGTAGTTAAAGGGGAACTAACACCTCTTGATAATAATACCCCACTTACTATTTCAGTGCTTTTGCTCATCATCTTGTCCTTAAAGGGTTAAATAGGCTCATGCACCTTTCCCACTGGTGAAAGGTGCTTCATTCAAATGCTATTACAAGTCAAAGTGTTTTTTTTTATATAAAACTTATAGTAAATTGTGCCACCTCTTGTCTTACGTACACTGAATGATAAGGAGGTATGCTAGAACAAGAGATCATGTTGAGGAGCTGGAAGATGTGGGAAAGTCCTTCTTTGTAGAAAAGCATGTGGGCTCATAGCCTCCCAGCAGTGGTTTATAATGCATCAGTAACACAGGTTACACAGGTAACAAAACTGTAGCAGCGGTTCTGTCATCTTTGTGAAAGATGCCTTAGAGTCCCCAAAAAATAACCCACAAGAGCGTATTTTAATGTCATTAGTTTTTTATTGATAAAATGTGTCCCCAAGACCATATTATTAGCAAGTCACTCTAGTCCTATATTTATGGTATATGGCAGTGGTAGATATAAAACTATCCACAAGACTTTACTTTTATCACTTTTGTATTGCAATGCATTGTATACCTCTTTCTCAGTCCAAGGGTTACATTTTTGCTTAAAAGTGTCATGTAGGATAATGCATTATTATTATTTTATAAAAAAAGGTGCTGGTCCTGCTTACTGTTTTGTGCCTCTACAAAATAAGACCTTGCTATGTAGAATATAACCAAAGATGGTACAGAGGTATTAGTCATCCTAGACAATCCTTCAGCCTTGCTTTCCATATATCTATGTCATTATCTTTATATTCATTATATCCCAAACAAAATCACATTCCCTTAATGTTTCAGCCAATGTCACCACTACGAGGAGGCTTTTCCATGAGAAGTCTTAAGGATATTTCCACTGAGCCTGCCAAACTCAAGCTTTCAAGTTTAACCTCTTGTTCCAGCATTGCTCCTTGTCTCTGAAATATTCTTCCATCTTTTACTTTACAGCATATTGTAATGTATGGGAAGGTTTCTTTTAAATGTCTCCCAACTTTCTCCCTTGTGATCTGTATAACAATAGTTCTCCCCTACACTGAGGCTTTTGGTGGGATTTGGTATGAGGTTATGTTCTAGGACTTGGTTATTAATTTGGTTATGCATTCACCCTGACATTTCAGCACCCTAATCCCTGTCTACATCCTGTTTGTAGATTTCATCGTTCTTGTGGCCTCACTGGCTGTTATCGCAGCTGGCACTCAGGGGAACATTTTTGCCACTTCGGCTCTGCGCAGCATGCGGTTCCTGCAGATCTTGCGAATGGTGCGCATGGACCGGCGAGGTGGCACATGGAAACTGCTCGGGTCTGTGGTGTATGCTCATAGCAAGGTGAGGGGGGCAGGTAAATCAGTGTCACCACACTGAGCCATTTTTTTTTTATAATACTGAGGCTGATGTGCTCAGGAAAAGTGGTGCAATCTAGGGCAAAACAGCTGTACTGCAAGGAAAAAATAAATGTCTCCATTGATTTTAAAAGAGTTTTTAACCCCTCGAACTCTAGAGAGATCTACAGCACATTTTTAGAGTTTATATGCATTTGTTCAATCAATCCTGAATGTCATGTCTATGTAAGTAGTGTTAATCAAGAAGGTTATCTCCATGCACAGACTGCACTGTGAAGCTGTGGCGTGAGATGTAGAGAGCAAGGCTAGAGAGTGTAGCTGGTGTCAGGTATGTCCTTGCTGCGACAAAGGCCATGGTAAAATTTCTGACTGCAAGATCAGATAACAGGATGAGCACACTTATTGTCAGAGAACCTATGGAGTCTGAGTACTGGAGATTTCCTCGGGGAAGTCTTCGATTTGGAAGAGAAAAAAACATGCTAAGTCCGATGGAGGACTGCTGGTGGCTGAGTAGAGACACAAAGTAGATTCTGATAGTCCAAACAATAGGTGTAATGTAAGACAGTGCTGGAATCATCACAGTGCCTAGAAGGACAGAACTCTACTATGGCAGAAGTTGCATGAAAGGGGTTCCAGAGGGCTGGTTCCATAAGGCACAGTTGAGTAGAAAGGCTGTCTAAGATGAAAATGACTTCAGCAGTTCCAGTGCTGGAATGGACGGTATGTTGAAGGCTGCAAAGAAGCAAGCTAAAGTATATAACTGCATGTAGGTGGCTGTGGAAGATCATCCAGAGTTATATTACATATTGGTTACTGCAGAGGAATAGCCAGCGTTTAGGTTGCTCACACACTGGATGAGGAGAGATCGAAAATAAAAAAATGTCTCGTAATCAAAAAAGCTGGCCGGCATGGCTGATGATTCAGCAGAATCAGGCAGAGATGTAAGCAGCGAAGTTTGGTCTGAAGAAGTAGCTGCAGCAGCAGCAGCTGGACTGAAGAGAAGCGAGGCACAGAATCTGGAGGTGAAGTGCGGAAGGCAAACCAATGGGTCAGGAAACCAAAGCAGCAGAACTAGCCAAATCAGAACACAGTGAAAAGGGAAAGCCTGGCAGGGAATAGAGAACGCAGCAGAGTCATTACAAGCCAAGTCAAAACTTGAAGGAAAATCAAGAAACAGGTACTACAGTGAAACTCACAGGACCAATATTGAGCGAAAGAGGCAACAGGTAGATCTGAATTTAATGGCTCAACAGTCAGGTAAAGGAAGTGTGATGTAGGTGATAGAAGGCGTGTTAACATGAAAGGAAATAGGTGATGAGAGGTAGACATGACTTGTTGCCAGCAGGACCACAGGACCTCTGTTCTCTACCTTCATGGACATGACATACAGAATTAAATGAAAATGCTACATGTTGAACAAATGCAAAAGGGCACAATTCTTAAATGTTTTTATGATTTTTGGCCATAGCAAGTTAAAGCAGAACTTTCAGCTTCATAATATTGCCCCCCAATGCATTACTAATATAGCGATATGCAAAGGAATAGTTGTATTATGCTGAATAAATCCACGTTATTGAAGTAATCCACCTTCTTCTGTAGGCATCCAGTGGACAACAGCGCAGACATCTTAGAGGAAAGTTGCCTCTGAGTCTACGCTGTCTGTCCCGTGCACTGCCCGGATTGGTGGTGACATTCTTTGGTTACCTTAAGGTAACGAAAGTTGCTGCCTGGCAGGCACACAAAGCTTCTCTTGTAAGTTCTGTGCCCTGGATGCCTGCCGAAGAAGCTGGATTACTTCAATAATGTGGATTTATTCTGCATAATACAACTATTCCTTTGCCTATCGCTATATTAGTAATGTAATGTGGGGCAGTATTATGAAGCTGAAAATTCCGCTTTAAGGGTGTGTGGGGGAGGTATTATTAGGAGGTGTTAAAGTTTACTGTTTAATGTGTGGAAGTGAAAACTAACTATAGGCCAAAAATGCTGCACATCAAATATAGGCAACTGTAGACCCCATGCAAAAAATGTATATGTATATTCCTAGCTGCTGTATGAAGAACTCCTACCTAGGTAAGTTCTTCTGCTAAACATATAAAGAGCCACTTATTCCTATCAGTTCAGTTGCCTTTTAGATGAATAGGGAAGAGAAGAGTCCATGTGTTGACAGTGAATAAATGGAGCTCAGAATGAATCTGCAGTGAACATTCCAAATTTTATAAACTGAGAGTTCCGAGATAACTAATAGACCTGAGTAAAACAAATCCCCCCTCCCCCCCGCCACACTGCTGGGATGTGTGCAGTTCCCAAGTTATTATAGTTTACATTTTTTTCTTCTTCATTTCAAATTAACAGTGCCCTCTGGTGTGTAGACAGTTCATCTATATGTCACCTAGTGTTATGGTAGTTATTGTTTTGCATTCTATGAGAGAGGTGAGCTGCGCCAATACAAGAGTTATTGCAAACTATGGCTTTGGTGTCCCCCTCATGTGAGGGAGGGGGAGGGATGAAACAGCCAGGGGAAGGAGAAAAATGTCAGGAGTGCTGGGAGAAGTCAACCAAGAGGAGAATAGGAAAATATATCCAGGGCAACAGGAAAGACACACATCCAAGTTCAGAATAGGAATATACAGTTGTGAAAAGAAAGTACACCCTCTTTGAATTCTATCGTTTTACATATCAGGACATAATTACAATCATCTATTCCTTAGCAGGTCTAAAAATTAGGTAAATACGACCTCAGATGAACAACAACACATGACATATTACACCGTGTAATAATTTATTTAACAAAAATAAAACCAAAATGGAGAAGCCATGTGTGAAAACCCTTACTGCTTCCATAGGAATTAAGATGCTAAGTAGTGGACAGATGCTGCTAATCAAATGCCCTTGATTAACTGATTATCAGCAAGTGTGACCACCTCTATAAAAGCCGAAGTTTTAGCAGTTTGCTGGTCTGGAGCATTCACGTGTGTATTAACATAATGCCAAGGAGGAAAGACATCAGAAATGATCTTAGAGGAGCAATTGTTACTCCCCATCAATCTGGGAAGGGTTATAAGGCCATTTCCAAACAATTTAAAGTCCATCATTCTACAGTGAGAAAGATTATTGAAAAGTGAAAAACATTCAAGACAGTTGCCAATCTTCCCAGTAGTGGATGTCCCAGCAAATTCACTCCAAGATCAGACTGTAAAGTGCTCAGAGAAATTGCAAAAAACCCAAGAGTCACAGCTCAGACTCTACAGGCCTCAGCTAGCATGTTAAATGTTAAAGTTCATGTTAGTACAGTTAGGACAAGACTGAACAAGTATGGTTTGTTTGGAAGGGTTGCCAGGATAAAGCCTCTTTTCATTAAAAAGAACATGGCAGTTCAGCTTAGGTTTGCAAAGTTGGATCTGAACAAACCACTAGACTTCTGAAACAATGTCCTTTGGACAGACAAGACCAAAGTGGAGATGTTTGGCCATAATGCACAGCGCCATATTTGGCGAAAGCCAAACACAGCATTTCAGCACAAACACCTCATAGCAACTGTCAAGCATGGTGGTGGAGGGGTGATGATTTGGGCTTGTTTTTCAGCCACAGGTCCTTGGAACCTTGCAGTCACTGAGTGGACCATGAACTCCTCTGTATACTGAAGTATTCTAGGGTCAAATGTGAGGCCATCTGTCTGACAGCTGAAGCATGGATGAAACTGGGTCATGCAACAGTGCAATAATTCCAAGCACACCAGCAAATCTGCAACAAAATGGATGAAAAAGAAAAGAATCAAGGTGTTGCAATGGCCCAGTCAAAGCCCAGACCTCAACACGATTGAAATTCTGTAGCGGGACATTAAGAGAGCTATGCATAAACAAATACCCGCAAACCTCAATGAACTGAAGCAACGTTGTAAAGAAGAGTGGGCCAAAATTCCTCCACAACGATGTGAGAGACTGATATGTCATGCAGAAAACAATTACTTCAAGTTATTGTTGCCAAAGATGGTTCTAGAAGCTTTTGAATCATAAGGTTTACTTCGTTTTTCACACATGGCTTCTCTATTTTGCCTTTATTTTTGTTAACTAAATCATGACATGGTGTAATATGTAATGTGTTGTTGTTCATCTGAGGTTGTATTTACCTAATTTGTAGACCTGCTAAGGAACAGATGATTGTTATTATGTCCTAATATGTAAAACCATAGAATTCAAAGAGGGTGTACTTTCTTTTTCACACGACTGTATATCCAGGGAGGTAGGAAAGAGCCAGGGGTCAAGTGTTTCATTGAAGCATGTAGGGCCCATCATAAAATTAATAAATATATACTGTAGTGGGCTGCCAAGGGTAATATCACAGAGCTATCAAATAGAAGGTAGTATTGCAAGGGATACCACAGAGCTTACAATTAAAACATATAAGCACAAGCGATACCACAGAACTTACAATTAGATGATAGCAATGCAAGAAATACCACAAAGATTACACCTAAAAGAAAGAAACACACGTGATACCAAAGAGGTCACAGTTGAAAGACAGCAATGCAAGTTATTAAAAGATAGACATACAGATAATACCAAAGAACTCACAACTAAGACAGTAGTATGTCATACCACAGAGCTTACATTTATAATATCAGTACAGGTGATACCACCGTTTATAATTAAAGGAGAGCTTACAATTAAGTGATAACAACACAAGTATATCCACAGAGCTTACAATGACAAAATAACAATGCAAGTTATACCACATAACTTATAATTTAAAGATAGCAACACAGATCTTACCATGGAGCGTACCAATAAAAGATAGTACAAGTGATACTTCAGAGCATATAATCAATAAGGAGCAACACAAGTGATACTACAAGTATTTTGACCCACATTAAGCTTGGTGCTATGACTTTGACAGGACACGCCTTCTGGGAACCACTAGTTTAGAAGCACGATAAGGAAAAGGTCAGATTGAGGCAAATAGCACAAACTAATATACTTATTTGGAGAAGGGAAGAGAATAACTTAGATGGTAGGACAGCAGAGATTTTTATTTAAAGGGATAGTAACACTTAAAATGTAAAAAAAAAAATATGTTGTAGGGTTTATCCCCCGGAGTAAAACGAGAGTACTCCCACTGCTGAAAGGTGTTTCATTCAAAAGTTATTAATTTTCAAAGTTGAATTTTTAGGTGCAATATCTCAGTGGCCTGAAATTGTACAGTGGTGCTGTTGCTACATGATCCTATGGACAGCTCTGGTCCCGGGACCATAAATCTCCATAGGATGGTGTAGCAACAGCGCCACTGTACAATTTCAGGCCACTGTGATATTGCACCTAAAAAATTCAACTTTGAAAATTAATAACTTTTGAATATAACACCATTCACCAGTGGGAGTACTCTTGTTTTACTCCGGGGGATAAACCCTACAACATATTTTTTTTTACATTTTAAGTATTACTATCCCTTCAAGAACAGTCATAATCAGTAACTATTTTTTCCAAACACATGGCTAACAGTACTTTCCATTTAGAATGATACTGAGTATGACTATGAAACAATGGTTTATCTTCATTTTATTGTAATAATGAATGCAAAGAGGGCTCCTTCATTGTCAAAGAATCTTACTTTCAGTTTCATTTTTCTAATGCCCTTCTCTTCCATCTGTACCTTATGAACAATTTCCCCATCATTTCTCAGGAGCTGATCACCGCCTGGTACATTGGTTTCCTGGTACTTATTTTTGCTTCCTTCCTTGTGTACCTGGCAGAGAAAGATGCTAACAAGGAATTTTCCACGTATGCAGACTCTCTTTGGTGGGGAACGGTATGTCCTCAGCCTAATCCCTTCTCTAGAGAAATGAATTAATGAGTATCAAGGTTAAGGGGGGTTTATATTTGTATGTCCACGACACACACACACATATATCATCCTATTTGGGTTCATGTAAATGCCAATAAGTGACAGGATCTTGCTTTCCACTATGTAACAAGTCAGAGTGAGTGAGTGACCAATAAGAAAAATGTAACTGCGCTAGTATGTGTGTGGATTGTAGAAAATAGTTTTTGCTGTGTGATGTTGAGATCATTCTGAGCTGTGACTGAATTATATAGGCGAGAGTAGTGTGGATTGATGAAAGTAGAAAAGTCTCTGACTCTCTGCTATGTGTACTAGAGAGAGCAGTCTGTATCGTGTGCATTATGTAGGAGAGATCAATCTCTTTTTTGTGTGGGGATTGTAGAGGACAGATCAGTCTGCACTGTATGGGATCTATAGAGGAGATAGCAGTCTGTGTTGTGTGTGGATTATAGGGGAAAGAGTAGTATGTGCTGTGTGGATAGTATAGAAGATAGCTGTCTGTGCAGTGTGTAGATTGTAGAGGAGTGAACAGGGCTGAGTGTGGATTGTTGGGGAGTTTGCAGTCTCCTGTGGGTGGATTATTGAGGGGAGAGCAGACTGCTGTGTGAGGATTATAGAGGAGAAATCAGCTGTTCAGTGTGTGGACTGTAGAGAATAGAGCAGTTGGTTTTGTGTGCAGATTGTAGTTTAGAGAACAGTCAGTGCTGTGGTAAATTGTTGTGTGTGTGTGGATTGTAGACGAGTGCTCAGTACTTTGTATGGATTGTAGAGGAGGGAGCAGTCTGCGTTGTTTGTGGATTGTGGAGAAGAGAGCAGTCTGTGTTGCATGAGGATTGAGGACAAGATAGTAGTTCGTAATTTGTGTGAATTGTAGGGGAGCAGTCTGATCTGTGTGTGGATTGTAGAAAAAAAGAGTAATCTGTGTTGTGTATGGACTTTTCAGGAGTGAGCAGTGCTGTATGTATTGCAAGGATGGAGCAATCTGTGTTATGTGTGTGGATTGTAGTGGAGTGACCAATCAGCTTTTTGTTGATTATAGAGGAGACCAGTGTGAGCTATGTGTGGACTGTAAATGAGAGATCAGCGTGTGCTGTGTGTAGATTGTAGAGTTGAGAGCAGTTTGTGCTATGCATGGATTGTAGAGGAAAGATTAGTTTGTGTTGTTTGTGGATTTTAGAGGTGAGAACAGTCAATGCTTTGTGTGGACTGTAGAGGAGGGATCAGTTTGTGCTGTGTGTGATTGGTAGAGGAGAGTACACCAGAGGGATTTAGTCCAATATTGGTGTATTGCAACTAGGCTCCAAACCTCCGACCGCATTTTCCAAACAAGCAAGCTCCTTCTCCATGTATTTATGTATCTCTATGTCAATATGTTTGGGTGTAGTCTCAGTTTTCACATTCATGTATTTTCTCTCAGATTACCCTGACCACCATTGGTTATGGTGATAAGACTCCTCACACGTGGCTTGGAAGAGTCCTTGCTGCTGGGTTTGCACTTTTGGGCATCTCTTTCTTTGCGCTTCCTGCGGTGAGTACTCACTTGCTCATCTCCTTCTCTCCCATGATTCACTTTTGGTTTTGAACAATATCCCATGAAGACTAAACTTTGCCAGGTGAGGTGCAGTCACAAATAGTGGACAATGAGGGGTGTTTATATTTCCAACTGATTCATACTTTATTCTCTCTTGCAGGGTATTCTGGGATCTGGATTTGCCTTGAAAGTTCAGGAACAGCATAGACAGAAACATTTTGAGAAGCGCCGAACTCCAGCGGCCAACCTTATTCAGGTGAGGCAGAACAATGAAATGGAAAACAAAGGGTGTGACAAACACAAACCAAGACTGAAAGATTTTGTTCTAAGACAAGGTAGCCTCTCAGGTGCTGTGCAAATCACATGTTTTTTGCACCCATGTGCCAATGCAGATAGGAAATTTCAATATCCAAATTAGAGTGCCCTCCCATAGGCAGTCTAGCTCTGAAATGTCAAGCAAATCCTCTATGAACAAGGGAAACAGCACAACCCCAGATGTACTTTTTAGCCTATGTGGGCCTCATCAATGGAGTGCAGCTAACTCCCTCTAAGAACATGGAGGGCAAGTGTCCATGCCTGGGATACCCTTCCACTTACAGAGACAAGAAAGCAAAGAGAGTGGCGAACGCACAATGAGGGAAAACAGAATTAATTATTATGTTGATATGGAAATTTCCTCTGCAGTGGCACATGAGAGTGAAAAACATGACTTTAGCAGCACCTGAAGGGCTACAATACCTTAGAACAAAATACATAATTTGGTTCGGCCTTGGTGTGCGTTCATCACTCTCATTGTTCTGTAGTCTCACTAATTGTAAAGATATCTCAGGAATGGGTCCTTTCTCTCCATGTGCCTAGTCTGAGAGGCTTCATGCCTTAGAACAAAATACTTCATTTTGTTTGACCTCAGTCACAGTCTTTGTTTTGCAGTTTCCCTAAGTGGGAGGGTATCCCAGGCATTGGCCCATGCTCTCAGCTGCACCTCACTGACTAAGCTCACATAAGCCAAAATGTACCTTTGGGGTTGTGCTGTTTCTCTTATGCAGAGAGGATTTGCCTGACATTCGGAGCTGGACTATCTATGGGTGGGACCAGTCTGATGTGGATATGGAAGTTTCTGCTCTGCAATGGCACATGGGAGAGAAAAGCATGACTTGAGCAGCAACTGAAAGGCTGCATGCCTTCGCACAAAATACTTAATTTTGTTTAGCCTCATGTGCGTTCGTCACAGTCTTTGTTTTGTAGAACAATGGACTGCGCTATTAGGCTGTGGTACTAAATAAAACTGGTACACTTGTGGTGCAAACAAACTGCACCATAGAGAACAAATAAAATTGCATTACATCCTTGCTTTGCAAGGCATTGAAGACTTCTTTAGCATTCAAGGAGTTAAACTCTCCATTTAAATTAATGGTCATTTTTGTTTGTCCCCTACAGTGCAGTTGGTTTGTAATAGAACTGCACCATTTTTTTGTTGTAGGTCAGCATTTCTGTGTACATATACTTGCAATGAAGAAACACACTATAGATAGCCAGCAAGATGAATGGAGAAAGTTAATACCAGTGGATCTTGACAGGTAGTGATGGATAAATGCATTACGGACAATACAAAGAAAGGTGCGTGATCAATATCATAGAACCAGGAAATATAAAGTAACTTTAATGGGGAGCTGTGGAATCATTTATATAGTTACATAGTTGATGAGAAAGGAAAAAGGAAGGCAGTCCATTAAGTTCGATGTTTGCCAGATCTCTTTCGTTAGTCCAGAGAAAGACATCAGAGCCATTTCCAATTGTGCTTCAAGAGGGTAGAAAAATTCCTTCCTGTCTCCAAAAGGCAATGGGATTTCTTTCTGAATCAACATTAGACCTGCATTAAACTAACTGCCATGATACGCTATAATATTCTTTTTTAAAAATCTATTCAATACTTTTTTGAACATATCTACTATATTTGTCCTGTGGTAAGGAATTTGACATCTCTACTACCTGGACTGTGTCCTTTCTTGTAGTCAACATTGCTCACAGTTTATTTTAATGGAGATCCCCCCACACACCACCATTGTGTCTGTTTGGACACTTGTGAGGAAGACTGCAGAATTTTCCCTTCATCTTCTCTTAGGGCCAGCCTAACAATATAAGCATCCGCGTAGGGTGTTCCAGTGTAGAACTAGCAGCCCCAATGGAACATTAATCAGTATTCATTGGAGATATATTCATCGATGTAAAAATATGTATAAGTAATGTTAAATACCTCCTCAGGCCCCAAATACCTTTAGCATTTTGACTGCTAGACCATGTCCAGCATTTCCATGTGTGCCCCAGCAAGGCCGTTCAAAGAATTCCACATTTTACATTGCCCTATCTCTGCCTTGCTGCCCTCCAGCAGAGGTGTCCACAACTGCATGGATCTTCAGCAAGAGAAGGCTTTTGCCTCCCCACTCCCCTTAATCTCGCCACTCCCCTTAATCCCACCACAAATGTGTAACAATTTACTTGAGGGCAGATCTTGTTTAGGTGATGGAAAATCTGTGCAGAGAGGATGCACCCATGCAAAACCACACAAATGTAGGGCCTGAAGATGAAAACAGAGCCCTCTGCAGTTTGTGTCTGCACAGTGGCAGGTGCAGATGTCGAGGTAGCAGAAAAACAGGCAAAGGAGCTTGAGTCCTGATGTCATGGTCTCAGGATACATTCAAGGACACATACAGTTGATCTGAAGCAGGCTAGGTTAATATGACTATCTAGCAGCAACATCTTGTCCCCAAGGGTAGGGCATGAAGATTTAAGCAGCTGCTGGCAGGATACAGGAAGTACAGAGTAAGGTACCAAATCCCTAGGAATAGGCAAAGTCAAACAACCCAAAGTTCAAAGGCCTGCAGCAAACAAGCAAGGTCCTGGATCTAGCCAAGGTCGAAACCAGAATATCTTGAACAAACAAAAATAGAAAAACAGGCAAGGTCCAAGAACAAGCCATAGTCAAAACCGGAATATCTCTCATGAACAGGAATCAAGATGTGTGATGAGGTACATTTTTTTTTGTTTCGTTTTTTTCCACAGAACTTACAGCACTCATACAGCACTCATATGCAATCTATGGAATCTGAATAACAAAGTTTGTAATCTATGCAGCACCTTACTGTTAAAGGATTTATCTTTATGTCCTTTCGGTTCTACATATGTGTTTCTCTGGAATGTCGGGGTTGAGCGCACAGTTAAGGAGGATTTTCATCCTTGCCTAGCACTCCAGAAGAGTGTCACATTTGATGTGGTATACCAATAGACATATTTATATGTTTAGTTTTATTCACCATCATATTGGAGTTGTATGTGTGGTGATTTTCTATTAGAGTATTGTTTGGGATTCAAGTATAGCATTTTTTCCTTTTTTTATGGATTAATTGCCACTAAGTCTTTTTCCATCAGTTTTATTTTAGTTTATTTCATTTTATTTTATTAATTTTATATTATTATTTTTAAGGTTTGGATTTTATTATTAGGGCTTTCTTGGCTTTTCCTAATATACATTGTACACGTGGATGCACGTAATACAATGTTTATAATTAAACATTTTTGTAATGTTATTTGAATTTGCATCCATTTTTCTATACATGATTGAGGATTTGGAAACTCCATCTTTTAATTCCCAGTCTGTTTGTCCTAAGCACCAAATGTTTTCTGAAAAAATAATTTATGTCTACACACAAATGTGCCCTTACAGATCCAGTTCCCACACAAATACCAGTGCCATAGTGTACACATCTGTCCAACTGTGCAAACACACAAACACCTGTGGTCACACAGCTTAATGCCTACACACACTATTGGTGTCTAATAAGTGCATCAATGATGGATATATTTGCATGGTAAGCATTCAGAAGCTAGTGCTTCCACCCCACTACATATGGTGTATTCCACAATGCCTGTGTTGATGGTGTGGATCATTAAACAACTGTTTACCTGTGAGTTGAGCAACACATTATATTGCAATATAAGGTATAGCCCTCAGGCACTGATGTAGATGCACTGAACCCTATAACTGGGGGTGGGACTTTAATTATATGAGTAATCATCTAACCTCAGTAATCCCCATCTCCTCAGCTGTGGGTTAAAATTAACAAATTTATATAATGTCAAGGTAAACCCACTTTGGTGGATTAAGTTGCCCAAGGATGGAATCTAAGAATCCTACCCATCCATTTCATAGGGTAGGAAGGGTTAAAATAACCCAACAGGGTTAAAGTTTCCACGGTGCTTACTAAAGATATTCCTCTCCACTATACAAACATAAATAAAGAAGGAGGAATAAATAAGACAGTCTTTCAGCTCTTGTTTTAGGGGCCTAGAACATTGATTCTGGACAGAAGTGAGGTAACACATTTACATGTTACTGCATTAAGCTTAATGTGTCACCTGTCCCAAATATATTATTTATACTATATTGCTTTTTCTGAATAAGTCACAGAATGTATCCCTTTGAATGCCAGGGAGGTATCCAAAGCCTTGCAACACAATGTGTTGAATACCTCCCTGGCTCTCAAAGGAATTAAAAAAAGATATATCACAACTTTAAAAAAGGTTGGGCTTCTCTGGTGTACATGAAGGTCTAATAAGTCACTGACCCCTCTGCTGCCAACCATTACAAAAAGTTGTAACCATTAACTAAGTAAAAAAAGATGTGATTGTTTTCTCATTTAAACCCAGCTAATCGTAGCTTAAAGATGAGGTTTGGTGGCAACTGTATAGGATTATTTTTATTTATAGGTTCCCCACTTGTTTTAAGGGTTGAAGATGAGGAGCCAGCATTACATGCCAGTGGACTTCAAGACATTTGTTGATTATTTCATCCTCAGGCGGGGAGAAGGAGAGCATCCTTAGACAAATACATTTCCTGTGGGTGCACTGTAGTCTTTTTGACTCCATATTTATAAGCCCTACAGAATGAGTTACAGAGTCCTTATACAAACAAAAGGCTATAGCTTTGCTCCTACAGACTGACTAACTAGATTAAATGTGGTATGAAAAAAGTAAGACCTCCAGGCAGTCTGACCTGCTAAGTTTAGAAGGGTTAATATTCTAAGAAATTAGCATGTTCAGAGGTAATGTGCAGGTAATAGATTACAGAAATATGCTCGATATTGCTGCTTTATGTTTTCTTACAAATATTTTTTAGTTTTAATGAATAGCATTTCATGTAACAGAATGGCAAACTGAGCCAAAATGCCTCTATTTTCTAGGTTTATCAGCCTAATCTCCTTGCATCTTGTAAAGCATCTGATTCAACGTGAAGTCTCTTATTAAATAAAATAAAAATGAAAACTTAAAAGGACCCAAGTATGGAATTCAAGTTATTTTTTTTTTTTTTTAATAAATAATGTTTTATGTCAATAAGGTTTTTTTCAATATACACAGCTTGTAGTAGGGAATTGCAGAAAATCTTTTTTTTTTTTTTTAATAATCATACATAGGATTGAGAAGGTATTGCTCCTTCTTTGAAGAGCAGCATCAAGCTACCTTCTCTTTGGTCCAAAGTGAAATACAGGAACCATGGAGTAAAGTCACCTCCTGCAGGATGGAAGGGCACTCCCCTTAAAAATCTCTCTGGAGGCAGAGACCACCTCGCTACTCCACTTCCCCCCCCCCACACACCAATCCAGCTCAGTTTTAAAAGTGACATCAAAAGAGATGGATCAGGGCAAAGATTATCTCGTAGCCTTCTTTTTTGTTTTTTTTCCTGTAAGAATAGGGCTGTGCAATCTCCCATTAGATGGGCTCCTATCTCTGTCCTCCATTTTTGGTTTGAACCAGAGTGTGGACAGTACTGGAAATGGGTCTGATAGAGTATGGCTTGCACTATCAGCCTTTTGCCTCTCATTTCTGCTTAGCTTGCCTAAGCAGGACATGCATACATAGGAGTCTAAAGACTAAAGAGCACAAGATCTCCAGTATTCAGAGGGCATAAGTTTCTGTTTATTTGTCCAGTAGCCACATTCACACTGTCTGTAGTAAAATTATTAGAATTGCACTCTTTCTTTCTGTCTGTCTCTTTACTATCCCTTTCCTCTCCGGTGGAGATTTTTCAAAAACTTACCTCAACTTAGTTACTTTTTGTTTTTGGGTCCGCAGTGCCTTGAACAGCGTAGGCCATAATGGATGGAGTGTAGACAATACAGTTGTGATTTCTGCTGCACTGGGTTAATTCCAGTGGGCAAATTTAGGCTTATTCTTTTACCCTACCTTACTACAGTTAAGGGATGCCCTTAGGGACCATTCCATGCTGCAGGCCGTGGTCGGGAGCAATGGCTGGAGAGCTACCATGCAATTTTCATTTTGGAGGGAAAATGGATCAACATTTACCAAAAGTCCTGGTTTCCTGGGCCTCTAGGAACAGGTAGGGGATGTTCTGTTCTTACACTGCTTCCTCTTCTTCTGCAATGTGACTCACATGAGTCTGTATTCTTCCTCCTGGCTGTCTTCTTTAACACCTCCAGGCTGTATGCTTTCTTTGGGGGTCTCCTCCATCTGATTGCAAGGGAGATATGAGCAAGTCTTATACCACCAGGGCATCAAGGATTTTGCTTTTAACCCTTTGTTCCGTATTTCAGAGTGGTCTTCTTAGGGACTTTGCTGCTACTTTCTCCGTTTAGACCACCTGAGCATTAGGGTGTTCTGTATTAACTCTTTGTTCCTCATATCAAACTGATCTACTAAGGGATGTTGCTGCTTAATTCTGTCACTTTTTGGTATGTGGCCCAAATACAGAAGCTCCCGGACCCCTACTCCCGAATAGAAGCCTGTGTAAGTTGTATCACCTTTTTTCTGTTCTGGATAATATCCATTGCCCTGTTAATGGGTTTCTTGAGTTCTGGCATCTGGACCATCCTGTTCCCTCCACTCTGGATTCAGGGGATCCTTCTGATGAGGAGTGGGAAATGTATGTGGATGATTTTTTTTTTCCAAATACAATTTTGTATTGAGTTCAAATTGACACAGAACATACAAGGACATTGTGAAATCAATCTAAGTGGAGTGGACAGTAGTTCAAAATAGATCCATATACCAAGGGTGCCATGAAGATGGATACTCAAAAATGTTTTCCTCAACTACCCAACAGGGGTGTGGATCGAAATAAACGCTTACAGTCGGGAGACAGAATGGTTCATGTCAGGGAAAAGAATAAAATGATTATCGACATTCTTGAATTGATGCATAATGTCCTGTTTGTAGTGTCAAAGTTGGAAATAGGAAAAAAGAGGTATAATCAGGTCCTTGTATTTTGAGCATTGGGAGTCAAGAGGGTAAACCTGTTTATGAGGTTAGTCAATAAAGTAGTACAAGCTGTCTTTACCCATGAGGTCCCACTGAGTGTTTGTTCCTTTCACAGGCCTATTAAGCCCATCAACGTTCCATGGTACCAACTTAACTAGCAAGACAGTAGATTTAGAGGAGATAACAGGTTGAGTAGCCTGAGCCATCATATGGGGTGGAGGGGAGCAAGGATATAAGCAGGATACATGAAAACAGCGTAGTCAAATGGAGGAGCATGTTTCCCAGCACATGCTCCATCCAGGAAGAGGAAGAGTTAATCCAAAAAGAGTCTGGTCCTGGGGTTAGCGAGGGACCAAAGTGTCCAAGTAAGTAAAGTGAAGGTCCTGCTCATCCAAACAGAATCAAGAACAAAACAAAAATATCTGAAAAAAGTCCAAATAAAACAAAATAGCTCAGAAGGCCCCCCAAGAAGAGTTGCAGAGAGGAGGATGGGTGAACAGTTCCCAAAGACTCAAGGAGGTGAGGCAGAAGAGGGTTGACCCAAAAATGGGGAAAGATAAGTGTCATCTGCAGTGAGTGAGTCAAAGATAGAGGTTTGTTATTCGGTGCGACCTGCAGAGAATCAAATGTCCTTCTCATGCAGGAACTTACAGATAGGGACAAAGGCTTTATGCTGAGGTGAGACACGGGCCGAGTAATCCTGAAACAGCAAAAAAGCTGGATCACAGAACTGCGGGGCATTCAGTTTGAGGTAGGTAGTAAGTATTCTTCTCAGTGAAATTAGGAGCTTGATGATAACTGATTGAGGTCTGCTTCCTCTGGTGGCATCACCAAGCCCAATTTATGGGCATACTCAATTTGGAGCAAGTTGTTGGCAGAAGGGTCAAGCCACTCCTTAAGGGTGAGCAGCAGATCTTGGTTTCTGCCCAGCTCCGGGATTCCGACAAATTGAAGGTTGTTGCATTGGCTCCTGTTTTTCTAAGTCCTGCAGTTTAACCTTAAGTTGTTAAATGACAGCAGACTGCACTGATACTGATTGCTGTAAACTTATAAGAGAGTTCTTCACATCACTGACATTGTTGAAGATCTTTTTCGAAGAGTTAACCAAGATCAAGGTCACTGTGTTATCAAAAGCAGCCTTCAGTTCCAGTTAGTTACTCCATTTCCAGAAATCCTCGCTGGTTCTGTCCTAGGTCCTTCTCTTTCTTGACATGAGATCCTATGCTTTTCAGTAACAGTCTTTCTGCAGCAGGATAAGATCAGTTGTCTTAGGGTTTTCTTCTTATGTGTACAGTACTGAGGGTGTACATGAAGTTTTTAGAGTTTCTTGTCTTTGCCTTGAAGGCAACCCTCTTTGCCCAATTCCATACTTGGTAACTGCAGCTAGAGATTCTCAGGAACTAGTCCAGACAGCAGTGTTATCTTTCCTGTGCCATATCTATGTGACCAGACACAGACAGATATTTGTTAGTGGCCCATCTGTCAAATGGAATGGTCATTGATCATTCAGAACTTAGTGATAGTCACAATGAATGCAAATGGAACTAGCTGGTATAACTTTTGCAGATAGCAAAGGCATTTTGGCCTGAGAGTGAGTCTTCTGCCCTTCAACAGGCACCCGGCAATTTGTCTCGCTCTGCTGAATTACATTTCCTCCAGGGTTTGCCAGTGTGGATTCAGTCTGATAATGCAAAGGCAGTGGTCTTTATCAGCCACCAAGAAGGGACCAGGAGTTTACCTGCATGGTCAAAAGTTCAGTTGATTCTTGTTTGGGCAGAAGCTTACATGCCACACTCCACCATTCTAGTTCCAGGGGGTAAACAAATTTGTAGCAGACTTATTCAACTATCATCTTGTAATCCTGGATATCAGGACTATATGATGTTTAACCCCATGGCCAGTGCCTGAGGTCTTCCTTCAGTGGCTGACCTCTAGGCTGAATTGCAGGGTTTTCTCTTTTTTTGCAGTGGATGCAGTGGTAAATCTGTGGAAGCCTCCTCTGTAATGTGTTTCCTACATTCCCTCGAATAACCATGATTTTGAGGAAAGTCAGTGAAGAGTGGCCTCATTGTCCATTCTGGTTTTAGTTTTTTTCTCACTCTTTAAGTATGTCTGCCTATTTGGCTTCTGCTCCTTTTGGCCCTCTTTAATCATGATAATCTTTGTCTCTCAGAGGTAGAGATGTTGGTTTTGATGGCTTTGCTCTTGTTACCAGCATCCTGAAGGAGAAAGGTTTCTCTGGTTCTGTCTTTGATACTATGATGATGACTTTCTGGCCTGTGTCTTCCATGGCATACTGTAGAGTATGTCCCTTGTTTTTCTTATGGTGTGGAGGGTTCAGTGTGTGTCCTTTTAGTCTATCGGTGTTCTTAGCTTTTCTTCAGGATGGTTTTCAGCAAGAGCTTAGTCTTAGCTCTATTAAGGCCTAGATTTCTACTTTATTTGTGTCTTTTCAGAGACATATTGCCTTGTTACCCGATGTTTATCTTTTGTGCAGGAGGTGGCTCAAGCCTACCTAGTCTTTAGGGATCCCACTCTTCAACTTTGGGAGTGTTTCTAAATGCCTCTTTTTGAGTCTCTGTCTTTCCCTTTGCTCTTTGACTCTTAGAACAACGTTCTTTTTTCCTTCTGTGTCTGTACAGTGTGTGGCCGAACTACAAGTTTTTCCTGTAAACCCCCATTCTGAACTTTAATTCTCATAAGGTGGTTTTGAGAACTCCTGTAGGGATTTCTGTTTGTGAATTTCTCATTATCTAGGATTTTGTTCTTTCTTCTCTTTGTCCAGCTCCTCCAGATGGACAGGAACAGGATCTTTTTTGCTTGGACATAGTTAGGTTTTTATAGTGCTGTGTTCCTCACATGAGGCCTTTCAGCAATTCGAACTTGCTCCTTTTGTACTGACCTATTTCCTTCTCAGATGGCTGTATTTTCCTGGGTTTTGAGTGATTAGTCTGGCCCCAGTCTCCCAGTTCAGTTTCAATCCAACAAGGTGATAGCAGTGGCTTAAGTCAACCATCAAGGGGGGGGGGGGTCAGAGGAACGGCCAAGTGGTCCGAAGTTTTCTGATTCTCTGCTGGTCGGAAAATCATGTTCCACCCTGTCTGCAATTTACATTGTGGGGTAGACCATCTCAGTTGTCAATGCCTAGCCGCTGTGGAGCGGAAACTGAAGCAGTCTGTTTTCAACTCCATAGCTTGGAAGTGAGGTCTGCTGGTTGTGGTCCTCATGGTGTCTCAGATGAGGTTTTGCCCTAAGTCCTGGGATACTATGACCATCACAGCAGATGAAGTGGTCATTCATGACATTTCCCTCTGGCATGTGTTCCCTTCTCTTCCCCAAACTCTCAAGGTGTTGGTAAAGGTCAGGATGGAAAAGAGGCATGACATCCTGATTGCACCTTATTAGCCTTGCAGAACTTGGTTCTCAGACCTAATCAACCTGTCAGTAGACAAGCCGCGGCATCTCCCTCTTCTCCCAGGCCTCTTGCCTCAGGGGCCCTCTATGTCATGCAAACTTAAAAATATTAATTTTGATGGCACTGCTCTTAAAATGGATATCCCGAGTAGGAAGGGTTTTCCTGAGCCAGTCATTATAACCATGCTTAACACAGGTAAGCCAATTTCGTTTAATACTTATAATGTGGCCTGGTCACTGTTCTTCAGGTGGTGTAAAGAATATGGCTTGTGACCTTTGTACTTTAAATTGGTTTGACCTTTTTCCAAGATGGCTATCAAAAGGGGCTTCAAAGTCCAGATCTCAGCCTTGTCAGTGCTTTGTTGCCTAATTTAAAGGGATAGTAATACTTCGTTTTATCTTTATTTTATTTTGTAGGCATGAAAAAACATGAAGAACGATATAAGTCTTATCTCTCAAACCTTTATGGTTTGAGAGATATTCACAAGCAAAGTTTCTCCTCCCGCCCCTTTTACCTAGTGTAAGCCATCCCTTCTCAGATGTGGAATCTGGTTGTAAGACTAGACCAGTGGTTCTCAATCTTTTTTTGATCGGGGCACCCCTAACACGTAACACATTTTTCAGGTTTTTCCCTTATCTTAATTAAAGATTGTCCCTCTCTGCAGTCTACCCGGGCACCTTCCTTCTGATCTGGCTGAACAGTGTTACATCAGTAAAAGGGGAGGGAGTGGGATACTTTGTTATTGAATTACTCTTGAACTACAACTCTGACAGAATTGAAATAACACTCTCCAAAGTCCATATACTATGATGATTAATTGGAGCTGTTTTTATTATGAAACATTAGTATCCCTTTAAAGAATTTGTACAAGAGGTGACACGTGCCTAACCCACTATTTATTGATCCCTTGCCTCCCATCCCATCTCAGTCTGGTCCTTGAAGTGCTTCAGAGGGATAATTTTGAACCACTGGCTTTTTGTATTTCTTCATTGCTCAAGACTGCTTTTCTTGTAGCAAAACGGCCGAAATACAGACTTTTTTTGTAGATCCTCCTTTATGTTTTGTCAGGCAAATAAAGTGGTTCTGTGTACTTTTGTTTCTCTCAAAGGTGTTTTCGGAGATCCATATTAATCAGAAATTGTGATTCCTTCTCTTTGTCCTACTTCATCTAATAGACAAGGACAGAACGTTCACGGCGTTCATGTAAAGTGTTTTAAAAGGATAGTAATAGATCCAAATAAACGGCGCTCTAATTAATCTGCATAGTTTGTAGTCCATGTAAGCTGTATTTCAATTAAAAAGGGGAAGGAGAGTGCTGTATACAGCCATAATCTTATATAAAGTAAATCAATGGGGCTCCACAGCTGCTTAGATAAAAATCCTCCACTCTAAGGAACACAGTATCAAAAATATCACAGATCTAAGCGCTTATGGAAATCCAGTTAACCATAAAAAACAATATGGCATGAGTTTAAAAATGTAAATAGTTATTAAAAACAAGAAGGAGCAGATTCCTCCACTGATATACAACTAGTTTCCGAATAACAATCCCCAGTGCTTACAAATGTGATAATTACATAAATACAGAAAATATACATTTGTGGTCGGCGCTTACAGCGAAATGGTAGAGAATAGGTTTGCTCATACCTGGCCACTTTAGGCCTAGGTGTATGACTGACGTGGTGAACCAAATAAGAGGCCAAAAGAGAGTAGCAAAAGAAATACTTTATTAATTATGAGACAAACTAACAATTAGTCAGAGTAAGTGCTTCTTGAATCTCAATTTCTGGATTAGGAATATATCTTGTATAACAGGATGAATTCCATCTACCCATTTTCTGAATAATGTGGGGAGGAACTTTATTGCGGGATGCTGCAGATGCAGCACCTATTCTAAATGAGTGACCTGAAAACTCTGATGGATTGTAACCCAATCTAACTAACATAGTTCTGATATAGTGGATAAAGGTTGATGTAGTAAGCGGGCTATTGTTAAATGGAAGTAGAGGGCTTTGGTTATCTGATTAGTTTAGTTAATTGTTTAAGAGCTAGAAATGGGCACCAACGGTTATGAGTAAGGTAGAATGGGAGATAGTGACCTTTGCCTGCTTGGTCAGTCTTGGAATGAGACAGAAACAGTTTAAAATGGTCATTGAATTGTAGCAGCTGTTGCTTAATTATAAATGGTGATGATTTTGAACGAGCTAGGAATTCGCTTGGTCTTAAGAATCCAAAAAATGCTAAACTAATGGCTGCAAGTAAAATGATGTTAGTGTTTTCTTGGAAAGGTTTGTTAAGTAATAGTTTGTATAATTGTTTGAATATCTGACTTGAAATAGGCTTGCGAGATTTGGTCTGGGGAGAATGAATTTTGTTGATCCCTTTAAGAAAAAGCTTTAGTTTGTATTGAGAAAATATGGAAGGTTTAGAGGGATAAGTAACGGCTAAATGATGTTGAATACCTGCTAAATAGGATTTAATAGATGTGTATCCTAGGTGAAGTTTTGAGTGACAAAATGCTGCAAAAGCTAAAATGGTGTCATGGGAGTATGGTTGAGAAGGTTTGGTTTGCAAAATAAAATTATTGAAAGTGATCCAAGCTTTGTTATAAATACGTATGGCGTTTGAAGCTAAAGCTTTATTCATTACATTGTGAGCTATAGATAAGTAGTTGTTAAGGGCATAGTTAGATCCTTGAATGCTGGAGGATGGGATGGAGATTTTATTTCTTCGGAGTTGAGAAGTACCTGCAAATTGGAAGGAATTAGAGTATCAGAAAAAGAGTAGCCATGATTAGGATTAACAGAAGTGTAAATAAAAAATGTATGGTACAGAGACAGCCAAGTTAATTTCCTTAGTAATTTCATAGTGGTTTCAGACTTTGATCTGCATTTTAGAATTAGTACTGAGGAAGCGTGATTAGTAATATTAAATGTAATGGGTTTACCTGTCCAGTAGTGTCCCCATGTGGCTGCTGCAGCGACTACAGGGTAAATTTCTTGAACAGGCATTGAGGATTTGAATTCAGCTGATTCCGAAATCTCTATAGGCCATCGTTCTGAGAACCATTCGCCTTGAGAGATGGTGGAAAAACCTAATTGAGAAAATTTGCTAAATTGCACTATAGGAGAAGAAGAATTAGGGGAAGGAGGGAACGTCATGCGACCATTCCAATGCTGAAGAAAACAAGACCACATTCTGAGGTCAGATTTAGCTTCAGCCGATAATGGAATACTGCAATTTGGAGACTTAGAACTGAATTTAAATAAGTTGAGAAGAAAGGAGATAAATGGTCTGCCTTGTGGGATCACTTTCATAGTAAAACTGAGATAACCTATAAGAGACTGTAATTCTAGCACACTGATAGCTTCCTTTGAGATGTATGATTGAACTAATGAAGCAATGCGGTCTAGTTTGCCTGTGGGAATGCTTGTTTCTAATAGTAGAGAGTCTATTTGAATACCAAGAAATTCAACTTTAGTGGACGGGCCTTCTGTCTTTTCAGACGCAACCGGTACATTGATTGATCTGAAAAGATGTAAAAGTTTATTTAAACTTGAAGGTTTAAAATAGGAAGGTTCAATAAGCAGAAAATCGTCTAGGTAATGTAAGACGGTTGGGCATTTGCAATGATTAAGGAGCAACCAGCAAAGTGTATCTGCGAAAATATCAAAAATTTTTGGACTGCTCTTGCATCCAAAAGACAAGCGGGTAGCAAAATAATATTTATCCTCCCACTTGATCCCTTGGAGACTCCATAAGGCAGGATTAACAGGTAATAATTTGAAAGCGTGGGAAATATCTGCTTTAGATAACCAACAAGATTTACCGGCTTGAGAAATTAATGCAATTGCGTGGTCTATGTTTGCATATTGGAGAGAATAAGAGTCTGAAGGAATGAGTGAGTTTATACTGGGAGCTAAAGAAGCGTGTGGAGCTGAGAAATCAATGATAAGAGGCTTCTTATTAGAGAATTTTCTCGTAGCTATTCCTAAGGGGTTAATTCTATAGACAGAGTAAGGGAGTGAATTAAATGGACCAATTAGAAAGTTGTTTTCTAATTCTTTGGCAATGAGAAGAGACACTGCTTTAGGGTCAGAAATAGCTGACAATAAGTTCGGACATTCTAAAGGTGTAGAAGGAGTGGCTACAATGCCTGTGTGAAAACCTTCTTCTATACTGGATATTAGGAATCTAACTAAGTTGGAGTCTGGGTGAGATGTTAGAAGGTCAAAAAGGACATCGGAATACAATTCACTGAGCTTTTTATTTGGGAAAGAATTTTTAGGACAAATAGCTCTAGAATGAGACTGGCGACATTTAGAACACATGTGCAGAAGACGGCAACCATGGAAAAAACAGCCTCTGTCATTGTAATTATTGCATATGGGCTGATTGCCCAAGTAGTAGATAGGACGGCCTAGTTTGTCATGGGACTGGTGGGGGAAGGTAACATTAGAATTAGGCTGACTAGGTGTACTTGAGTAGCTAGAAGAAGTAGAAGGTTGATTGGCTGGAGCTGATGGGCAAAGATTATCAGAATGGCTAGCGACTGGCAAAACTGACAGACTGGAGCTTTAAGACCGGCAAAGTGCCTGCAGAATAACTCATTATCCAAAAGGCTCCAGTCTGTTACGTAATTAAATTGGGCCAGTGCTGCTGCTGCTGCTTTTGTAGCGAAGGAGCGATGGTATTCGTAAAATGTGCTACCTCCATATTTGTAAGCTAGATCTAAGATTGTAAATAAATAATGGTCTAATTCTTCTCTTCTATGGGGAAAAGCGGAACACAGGATGTCTCTGTAGATACTAAATGCAAGGACAAATTCAGCCAAGGACAATTTTTTAGACAATCTAGGGTCCTTGGCTTTCATAGTAACCGTAACGTCTCCGCAATTGATCGTCCTGTGTTCTGCAAGATCCTGAGAAGCTATTAGAAGAAGAACCAAATTGATTTCTTTACCTTCTATAATGTCTTTACGGATATGCTGAGGTATCATATGTGCATGTGTAACTCTAGGAGTATTGCTTTGAGATGTACCAGGTTGTGAATTGAAGGCTGTAGGAGTAGATTGATGGTCTTGAAAAGAAGCATCTTCCAAGACTGAAACTCTGTTTTGAATATCTCCTACTGCAGTTCCTAGATTGGATACAGCGGAACTTAATTCTGTAAGTAACTGTGTGATGTGATTAAACTGTGACTCTTGAGAATTTACAGGTGAAATAGGATTATTTTGATTAATGACAAAGTTGGGGGAAGATGGTGGTGGGAACAATAATTTGAATAGCTCGGCTTTGCGAGCTGAAGCGGAGTAGGGTATATGTCTTTTAGATAACTCAGCCATAAGGCTGGAGACCGTCCAATTCCGAATTGAAGAGCCTCGTGTCGCTGGAGAGGAAGTCTCATTAACAGCTGTAGCAGGAGTGACTGGAGTGTTATCTTGATCTTGATTATTCATTATGCTAGAATGAAATACACAAAATTTGTAGAATTTTTTATTTTTTTTTTTTTTTCACAGTTAAAACTCGCATCTTCCTGAGAGGTAAGGTTAGGAAACCTTCGTCCCAGGTAGAGGGGTAGAGTCAAGTGTGAAACTAATTAAGTAGGCAAGGTAAAGAGATACCTAGGCTACTGAGAAGGAATCGAGAGTGAATCAAAGACCTCTAGCGAAGAGGAAAGTACATAACTTCAGCCTCCACGAGGAGGAGATAAGATACACTAGACCCCTGCGAAGAGGTAAGGCAAGTGAATTTGGATACCTGCTCAGTGAAATAGGCATGATGAGTGAGAAACCTTAGCTCTTCTAATAAAGGTAAGCAGATACCCATTGACTCTGCAAGAGGAGACTGGATACCTACGACCTCCATGAAGAGGAAAGGTGAGTGGTATACCTTCGGCCTCTACGAAGAGGTAAGGTGAGTAGGATACCTTCGGCCTCTACGAGAGGTAAATGAGTGAAATAATTTAACATTTTAACAGGGATTGAGTGAATACCTTTGGCCTCTTCGAAGAGGTAATAATATGATAACGCCGGCCTTGGTGAGGAGTAAAGAGAGTGAACAAAATTAGTCTGTGAAAAAGGTATAGTATTAGGAATGAGGTGAGAGTGATACTTGGTGGGAAGATTATAGCCTGCTTGACTTCTCTGCTTAAGATTACGGTATAGTACTTTAAGTAAGGAAATAATGATAGAAATTCTAAAGAAGAGGTGTCAAGCATGTGATTTGATTTAAGTTGAAAGTAGATAATTGCGTTTTTTCAGAGGGAAACAGCTTAGTGCACATTGCCTCATTAAGAGGAAGGCGGCTTATTGCGGTTCACACCGAGAAGGCAAATAGTGAATAAATAATTCTAATAGGAACTTACCTGTTGAAAGGTAACCTAAAAGAAATAAGATAGTAAATACTAGAAAAAAGGAGGACGGCAAAGAAATAGAGGAAAAGAAAAGTAATTAACCTACCCTAGTTAGGTGAATTGACTGTCTGACTGTTGATTAGGCAATTAGGTGGACAAAGAAATCTTAGATGAGGACTTCAGTTCTGTAATGAGACTAGGGTAAATTGCACATGGAAGAGTTATTAATAAAACCCAATAGAAGAAATATGTCAGTAAAGAAGGTGGAGTATCTATGCCTTGTACATGCAGCTATAAAGATCACCTAAAATAGATACAGTTACAGCAAGCAGGGAATAGTACACATTGAAGGAAAAAGCTCTAAGTTCCAAACTGAAACATAAGCCTTGGGGAATATACAGTAATATCATTTAAAACACTTGTAGGAAAAGGAATACAACATGCTCCATAATTTAACAATTGAGGATATTGATTTTGATCTACAGCCTTTTTGTAATCATTTAGTAATTATTACCTGAATTTACGTTGAGGAATAAACGAATATTTGAAGAAACGAATGTGAACAGTGGCTGACTTTCTTACATCAGCTGCCTGAACTTGCCGTTTGAGTTAAACGATGCACTGCGGTGCTTAGCAGCTAGGACGCCGAGGACAGTGTTGCGTGAAACCAGAAGTGAGCTACCGGAAGTTCGCTGCTTGAGGCTTACTGGGAACTTCTCCGGACGAAACTCATCGTGATGATGGGAGGCTGCCATTTATACTTTCAGCTCCTCCCACAAACTCAGGCAAGCCTTCCACATGTACTCAAGTGCTGGTTGCAACTGTCCTTTTATAAGGACGTAGGTCTGTCACCTATAGCTTGGCCCGTGTGCAGGCTTCAAGAATAATTAAAAGCTTATACAATTTGAGAAAAGATTCAGTGAGATAAATGTATTTAAAAAACTAGTAATCCAAATAATTGGAGCTCCGATTTATCTGCCTGTTTGTAATCCGTGTAGAATAATATTTCAGTACTAGCCGATTTGTAGTTAAAGAGTAATTTAGGGCTCGATCCAAATGTTGGCGTTAAAACCAACGTGAAGAAAAAAACTGCCTTTGTGAGTTAGCCAAGACTGGGTAACGTGAGATTCAAATCTTCCTTACCTGGAAAGGCTAATGAGCGATGACCAACAAAATACACGTTCACCTTAAACCTGCGTTGTATAGAAAATCTTACCTAAAAACACATAATAAAAATGTTACCTAGCACCACATCCAATCACAGCACCCCAAAGTATAAAGTTCAGTCAGAAAACCCAAAATCACAGACAACAGTTCTGAACAGCATTCTCTGTGCTTCCCTACCCAGCCAGTAGGGGAATACAGAGATGGCTTTCAGCACCATGGACAGCATTGAATGCCATAGGGATGTGCACTGCTCAGCCCTGTGGCATTCAAAGGGTTACAATAAAGAAAACTAGTACACCAAGCACTACACAATTCCCCCCTTTGACATCCCCCCCTTAGTATGTCCACATATATTGCATATATGCGACATACTAACTACATCCACATTCACCTCAGGGACTGCAATGTAGTGGACAAATCTGTCTGATAGTCGACACTTAACTCTTTGAGTACCAGAGAGGTAGGAAAGCATTGCTTAGCATGTTTCCTACCCCTCTGGTACCCAAAGGGTTAATAGGCAAGGTATGGACTACATATCTTGCCTGTGTGTGTGTGTGTTTTTTAAACATTTGTTTTATTAACCCTTTGAGTGCCAGAGTGGTACGGAATGCATTGCTTTGCAATGCATTCCGTATCACCCTGGCACTCAAAGGGTTAAGAAAACTTTTATTAAACATATACATATTAGACCTCAAGGGGGGTGTCATGACCCCTCATGACACCTCCCTACCATGAGGCCAACAATTGCCCTTTAATAACGTTAAGCGCAAATAAGCTATGTGCAACATAGCTTATATGCGCTTTTATGGTTTTTGAAACCATCAGACCTCAAAGAGGGGCACCAGGACCTCTCCTGGTAGCCCCCTACCATGGATCATCTATCCAAAATGATAGATGATCCATGGGGTGACCCCAAAGGCATTAACTGCCTTCTTGATGCTGCCGGCTTTACAGCTGACTGCAGCATCAAGATCAGAAAGAATGAATGGAGGTGAAGGGAGCCCTGCGTCCCATCATTCAGTCAGTCACCTGGGGTCAAACCGGGTGACTGATTAAGTGATCAGAGTGCAGGGATGCTTTCACAATTGTATCTTTACTTAGATCTCATTCATGTTTAATGCCCTACCTCCTGTGTCCCATTGCTATTAGTACTTTTGCTCCACTCTCCTTCAAACGGAGAGTGGAGCAAAAGTATTAATAGCAATGGGACACAGGAGGTAGGGCATTAAACATGAATGAGATCTAAGTAAAGAATCAATTTTGGAAGCAGCCCTGAACTCTGATCACTTAATCAGTCACCCGGTTTGACTCCGGGTGACTGACTGAATGATGGGACGCAGGGCTCACTTCACCTCCATTCATTCATTCTGATCTTGATGCTGCAGTTGGCTGTAAAGCCCGCAGCGTCAAGAAGGCAGTGAATGCCTTTGGGGTCACCCCATGGGGGTCTACCAAGAGAGGTCCTGGTGCCCCCCTTTGAGGTCTGATGGTTTCATAAACCATAAAAGCTCATACAAGCTGTGTTGCACATAGCTTATTTGCCCTTAACGTTATTAAAGGGCAATTGTTGGCCTCATGGTAGGGAGGGGTCATGATACCCCCCTTGAGGTCTAATATGTATATGTTTAATAAAGGTCTTCTTAATAAAACAAATGTTTAAAACACACACACACACACACACATATACAGGCAAGGTATGTAGTCCATACTTTGCCTATTAAACCTTTGGGTACCAGAGGGCTAGGAAACATGCTAAACAATGCTTTCCTACCTCTCTGGTACTCAAAGAGTTAAGTGAATATCAGACAGATTTGACCACTACATGGCAGTCCCTGAGGTGAATGTGGATGGAGTTAGTATGTCGCATATATGCAATATATGTGGACATACTAAGGGGGAGTGATGTTGAAGGGGGGAATTGTGTAGTGCTTGGTGTACTAGTTTTCTTTATTGTAACCCTTTGAATGCCACAGGCGTGAGCAGTGCACATCCCTATGCCATTCAATGCTGTCTATGGTGTCGAAAGCCATCTCTGTGTTCCCCTACTGGCTGGGTAGGGAAGCGCAGACTCCTGTTATCCCTAACTCCCCGACGGTGGTTTTCTACTCTGAGTTGTGTGATGTTCACCAAAACAAATAGGTGTTAGATTTCTGGAGGAAAATATTGCAATTTAACTCACGTTAGACCTAACTCCAACATTTGAATGGCTCTTGGCTTCGCTTCTACATTGTCCTCTGCGGGTGAGCTTTTGATGCTTTGGAGACGGGCAATATGTGTTTCAGAACTGCACTAGTAGGGAACATTTTCATTGCTTATTTGACGTAAAAAACCACCGTCGCCACATTTTTCTGCCGACGCCAACATTTGGATCAAGCCCTTAATGATAAAATATCCCCCTCGCGCCCCTTTTACCCATTTTAAGCTGCCTCACCTCAGATGTGGAATCTGCTCGTCGCACCAGAAAGCTGACAGCAAGGGACAGTATTCATGCAGTGAGTATAAGAAAAACCGTGTCCCCCTTGTCAAAGGAGGGCAGGATTTTCCTTATGCTCACTGAAGATTGTCCCTTGCTGCACTCCATCCATAAAAGGGGTGGGAGAAGGATATTTCTCTGTCGTCCAATACAGGTTACTGGTAACTTACTGGTAACTTTGGGTAGGCAATCCACCTCTTTAATTTTAGGCAGGAACAATTCTAGAATTGTATGCAGGGGGTGGAGCCTACCTTCCCTCCATGGCTGCAGCTAGCCAACCAGCTCCAGAAAGATTTGTTCCTTGGTGAAGACACCGGCAAGAGAACAGTTCTGCTATAGTTTTAGAATTTTTTTTTTATTTTTCTGTTAGAAATGGAATACTACCATTAGGCAGATTGCCATAACTGACAATGCCCTTAGATGTGGCTAGCTCAGTAACCAGGTGCTTTTTGTGGACCTTAAGCCCTGGGGGGTTCATAAGTAAAAGATATATGATTTGAGATGCATTGTTCTATATGTTATTATACTACACTGACATACATTTGGTCGTGAATGGGTTAATGATTTGGATTAGCAGTCGGCAGACTGACCTTAATGTAGGATTCAAATAGCCGTAAAGTGAGGAGGATTACTTCTGGTGAATAGGTACTTAAAATGTGGGTTTGTTAATTGATGTTACCTTTGACAAAGCTTTGAAGTGTTGGAGCGAAACATGTTGGGTGTTTTTATTTCCCTGAGATGCCGCGATGTTCTGTGATGAAGAGAGATGGTGCTTGAGACATACTATGGATGTTATCATTGATAGCTACATGGCTTAGATGATTATATTGAGCACAAAATGTTATTTACATATGGAAACATATATGAGGATATCGCTATTATGAAGATGTGAGCGGAGGTTCAGTGCTGTGAAGATATAAACAATTATGCACAGAGAGATTGCCGTGATGCCTGAGCTTGGGACGAGGAATTGGTGAGAGTGTTCCACTGAGATATCCCGCATATGAACTGTGATTGCTCATTATACCCCTGTGTTTCAAAAAATGGAGGTATACATTGTATCTCTGATGTGTATTGATACTAGGCATAGGATTTCCCGCTCTGAATATAATTGCGATCCTCTGATATCTTGACTGTGCTGAAGATCTTTGGATACATTGATACATTTTATAAGCACCATTACAAGGGATTTTTTTCTCTTCATTACATTTGTGTGATTTTCGCTATATCCATTGTTTTGATATTGGCGATTTTTCCTATTTTTTTATATAAAGTCCGGCATCTTTAGGGATGTTTTTATTTAGGTGTAGGTTTTTTGTTTTCTAGATATTTACACAGGAGGAGGGTGGGTATATCTGGGCACTCTATAGTGGGGGATCCATTCCTTCTTAGGGTTCCTTTTATATTGGATTATTTATTAATAAATTTATTTTTGATATTTATTATAATTTGTCATATATTTTCTTTATTATGTGAGGAAGGTGAGTGCTACCTGTATATCCATCTTTTTTTGTAGTTGTTGTTATGTATATGGATAGTAGGCACCCTGTGTATGAGTTACACGGTTTCTTTCCTTTTGTTTAATTTAGGTGTGCAGGATCGTAGCTATATGATATCTTTGAGTTACCTAGAGAATTCTCAGGTCATTTATGCCCAGCATGTTCTGATGTCCCTGAGAGTCTCCCAGGGACCTCCAGCCATGCATTAGAGCCAGTTTGGGTGCAAGAGTTCAAGGTGCTACTAGGGACCTTAGGTCTACATTGCAACTCTTTCCATCCCAGTTACAGGGGGTCTTACATTCCTGGCAGTCCCCCTCCTCCGTCAAGTCTTCCCTACCAAAACCACAGGGAGTACCTGACGTATCAGATTCCTCCAAGGAGGAACTGCTGGTGGATTCAGATGTTGAGGAATGTTCTCCTGTGGGCTCCTCTCAGTTTTTTGGGGATCCCTTTGAGGCTGATCCTGAGCCCACGGCTGAGGGCCTGATCAGGGCTGTTTTGACTACCCTAAACATTCCCTTAGTTCAGGAGGTTCCTTCTGATCTCTCTGATGTGTTTCAGGAGCCTAAAAAGCCCCTTACTTGCTTTCCATCTAACCCCACTCTTGACCGCCTTGTGTCTGAAGAGTGGAAATCGTCTGACAGGAAGCCTTCTGTGTCCAAGAAATTTGCCAAGCTTTATCCCTTCTCTGAGACAGCGCTTGCTCAGTGGGTTCATCCTTGCCTTGCCAGTTTCTAATGCATCCGCTCTGAAAGACTGGACTGACAAGAAACTTGAGGTCTCCCACAAGTCGATTTTTGCCACTGCTGGTACTGCCATGCGTCCAGCATTTGCTGCAGCATGGGAGAACCAGTCCATTGCGTTGTGGACTGAACAGCTCACCCTGGCTGTCCGTCAGGGTGCTTTTACTTCGGATATGTTGCACCTTCTTGCCAACATTTCTGAGGCATAGCACTGTTTCTGCTGCCTTATTTGATGCCATCCATTTGGTGGCCAGGGTTTCCACCATGTCGGTGGTTGCCAGATGGGCTCTTTGGCTCAAGAGCTGGTCTGCTGATACTGCTTCCAAGACAGCGTTGCTTTCCTTACCTTTTCAAGGTACTTCTTTGTTTGGGCCAGATCTTAAAGGGATAGTAATACTTCGTTTTATCTTTATTTTATTTTGTAGGCATTAAAAAAACATGAAGAACGATATAAGTCTTATCTCTCAAACCTTTATGGTTTGAGAGAAATTCACAAGCAAAGTTTACCCTCCCACCCCTTTTACCTAGTGTAAGCCATCTCTTCTCAGATGTGGAATCTGGTTGTAAGACTAGACAGATAACAGAAGGGGACAATCTTCTTCCTATGAAAACAATGAAGGCCCTTTCCCCCTTGACAAGTTGTTCAGGTTTTTCCCTTATCTTAATTAAAAATTGTCCCTCTCTGCAGTCTACCTGGGCACCTCCCTTCTGATCTGGCTGAACAGTGTTACATCAGTAAAAGGGGCGGGAGGGGGATACTTTGTTATTGAATTACTCTTGAACTAAAACTGTGAAAGAATTGAAATAACACTCGCCAAAGTCCAAAAACTTGTGATGATTAATTGGAACTGCTTTTATTATGAAACATTACTATCCCTTTAAAGATCTGATCAGTGAGGCCACTGGGGGTAAGAGTACCCTTCTACCTTTGTTCCCCAGGAAGAAAACGCCGCTTAAGTGTAATCAGTATTTTTGTGCCTTTCGGACTTAGATATGTACGGCGAACCAGATGGTTCCCTCAGCTCTGCTTGCCTTCTCCAAGCCCAAACAACAATGGAAGCCCAAGGTCTCCTCCAAGCCCAAGGCTTCCAAGCCATGACTCACCAAACCCAAGTCCCCACTCTGCTGTGGGTGGCCTTCTGCATCACTACCACAGCATCTGGGTGGATTCAGTGACGGACTCATGGGTTTTACAGGTGGTGGCAGAAGGATACAGGATCCCATTCGTTTCTCTTCCTCCCTTTTGTTTCTTTCCTTCTCAAACGCCTCAGGGTGCTGACAAATGCCGGCTGTTCAACAACGCTATTCAGGCTCTTCTGGACAAGGATGTTCTAGAGCCGGTTCCAGTTCAGGACAGAGGTATGAGTTTTTCCTTGAACCTTTGTGGTCTCCAAAAAAGACGGTGGTTTTCTCCCTATTTTAGATTTGAAGGATCTCCATTCCTTTGTGATCTGGACTCATTATCACCAGGAGTCTATATGGCTGCTATGTCCTCTGGGGAATTCCTTGCATCTCTGGATCTTCAGGATGCGTATTTACACATCGTCATTCAACCAGAGAGCCGGCAGTATCTCAGATTTGCCTGCGACCGAGGGCACTTTCAGTTTTCAGCTCTTCCCTTTGGTCTAACTACAGCTCCTCAAGATTTCAAACATGTCCTGGGAGCCTGAGTGTCTGTCATCCACCGGGATGGCATCAGAGCTACTCCTTACAGGAACGACCTGCTTCTGAACGCCCCCTCTGCGGAACTTCTTCATCAGCAGGTTCATCTATGCATTCACGCTCTCACCCATCACAGGTGGATCATCAACATGGACAAGTCAGATCTTGTCCCATCCCAGCATCTGGTCAGAAGAGCGTGGTGTTTCTCACGGACGAGGTAGTTCACCAGATTGCCCACAGGGTTTCTGCGGTTCTGGCTCAAGATCCAGTTCCAGCCAAGAAGCTGTCCTCTCTAGTGGGGAAATTCATCTCCACCATAGAAGAGGTACCATTTTCCATGGCTCACGCCAGGGATCTCCAGAGGTTCGTGATCCAGGTGTGCAAGGGTCAGCCAGACCTTCTGAAGACGTCAGTGTCACTTTCTCTTCAAGTGGAACTGAGTTTGTCCTGGTGGCTCGACCTCTCCAATCTGCTGAAGGGCAAGTACTTCCTAGTATCCTTCCGGACCACGGTGACAACGGATGCCAGCCTCTCCGAATGGGGAGCAGTCCTGGGTCACCTGAGTGCACATGGTCGGTGTTCTCCGCAGGAATCTCTCCTTCCCATCAACATGTTGGAGCTTCGGGCGATATTCCATGCCCTTCGTCACTGGACTCCCTAGATGAAAGAATGCCCAGTCTGGGAACAGTCTGACAAAGCCACGGCCGTGGCCTACATCAACAAGTAGGGAGGAACAAGAAGTCTCACCGCATGGTTAGAGGTCAAGGCTATTTTGTCCTGGGCAGAAGAACACATTCCTGCCATATCCGCAGGACACATTCCTGGCATAGACAACATCATGGCAGACTTCCTCAGTCGACACACGGTGGACAGTGGACAGAGGAAACTGCACACAGAGGTTCTCTCCCTCATTGTTCAGAAGTGGGGTCTTCCTTGCATCGACCTGATGGCGACAAGTCACAACTGGAAGGTGCCGAGGTTCTGCTCTCACTGGAGGTATAATCTAGCTCTAGCGGTGAATGCCATGTCCATTCCTTGGTTATTTCCTCTGGCTTACATCTTTCCTCCCTTTCCCATGTTACACAGGGTGTTACGGAAATTGAGACTGGAGCACTGTCCAGTCATTCTGATTGCTCTGTACTGGCATTAGCAGGCTTGGTTTCTGGAGCTTCTGGATCTGTCAATGGCGGAGCCATTCCGGCTCCCTTGCCATCTGGATCTTCTTCTACAGGATTACCTGTGGAAGGAGAATGTTCATTGTCTAGCTTCGACGGCTTGGAAGTTGAATCCTCAATACTGAAGAAGAAGGGTTTTTCTTCTAGTATGGTGGCTACTATGCTTAGTGGCCACAAGCCGGTTTCTTCTAAGGCCTACCATCGTGTTTGGTCGACCTTCCTATCATGGTGTGCTGATAGGGATTTCTCTCAGGATTTTGATCTGCCTACGGTCCTGGCCTTCTTGCAGGACGGTGTGGATAAGGGCCTCAGCTTGAGTTCCCTTAAGGTTCAGACTTCTGCTCTCTCTTTTTTCTTTCAGAGGCACATTGTTATTCTTTCTGATGTCAAGGTTTTCTTCCAGGACGTTGCTCATACTCATCCTGTCTTTAAGACTCCAGCTCCTCAGTGGGATCTTAATTTGGTCTTGGGCGTCCTTCAGCACCCTCCCTTTGGGTCCTTGGCTACTATTCCTTTACTCCTGCTGACATGGAAAATGGCCTTTCTCCTGGTGATCGTGTCTGTTTGCTGTGTTGCGAAGTTACATGCTCTGTCTTGTAAACCACCCTTTTTGGTGTTTCACAAAGACAAGGCGGTGCTTTGCATTTCTCAGGAGTTTCTCCTGAAGGTGGTCTCTGAGCTCCACATTAATCAGGAGATTGTGGTGCCTTCTTTCTGCCCTGACCCTACCTCTGACAAGGAGAGGGATCTCCACTTGTTAGATGTGGTGCGTTGTCTTAAGTTTTATGTACATCACACTGAGTCCATTAGACATTCTGACGCACTGTTCACTGCATCCAAAGTGATTATTGTGTCTTGGATCAAGTCCACTATTCGTAACGCTTACGAGCTGAGGAAGAAGCCCGTTCCCTTTCGGGTTACGGCTCATTCCACCAGATGTATTGGGGCTTCTTGGGCTTACAAGAATCAGTCCTCCGCTGATCAGTTGTGCAAAGCTGCCACTTGGTCATTTGTGCACACCTTTTCGAAGCACTACCGTGTTGATGTGCTGGCTTTGGCTGACGCCAGTTTTGGGAGGAAGATCCTGGAGGCAGTCTTGCCTGTCTAGGATCTTCTTCAGTTCTTGGTGCTTCCTTGACTTTTGAGCCCTGTTGGCTCTAGTTCAGTGTGCTGTGTAACAGTTGGGGTGATGTTACCACTGTTCAGTGTCCGTTGACACTTCATTGTTTTGTTGGGCTATCTCTGATCTGATGGTTCATATCTACTCTGGTGACTTTGGGGGCCCTGCGCCTGGTCCTTGCCTTACTTCCCGCGTCTGGGAAACTCAATGGTTGGCCATCTCAAAGTTACATGTAACCTGTATTGGATGACAGAGATAAGAGGATTTTAGTCTTACCTATTAAATCCTTTTCTCTTAGTCCATACAGGTTACTGGTCTCCCACCCTGTCAAGGGACCATGCTTGGCTCTCCTGTGGCAGACCGTGGGGGTCCTTCGGGGTCATGCTCACAGGAGTCTTCTTTCCCTTCCACTATCTAGTCAATATTTAGTGTCTCAAATCTTTCTGGAGCTGGTTTGCTAGCTGCAGCCAAGGAGGGAAGGTAGACTCCACCCCCTGCATACAATTCTAGAATTGTTCCTGCCCACAATTCAAGGGGCAGATTGCCTACTCAAAGTTACCAGTAAGTTACCAGTAATCTGTATGGGCTAAGAGAAAAGGATTTAACAGGTAAGACTAAAATCCTCTTTTTTTTAATTAAATTGCTCATGACTATAAATCGGCTAGTACTGAAATGCCGTTCTACATGGATTACAAACTATGCAGATTAATCGGAGCGCCATTTATTTGGACATATTATTATTGCTTTAAATACATTTATCTCACTGAATCGTTTCACAAATTGGATAAGCTTTTCATTATTCTTGAGGCCTGTGTACGGGCCAAGCTATATTAAGGTGACAGACCTATGTCCTTAAAAAAGGCCAGTGCTTTTTTCTGATAGAGGCTCATTCCACCAGAGTGGTTGGTGGTTCCTGGGCGTACAAGAACAAAGCATCTGCCGAGCAGTTGTGCAAGGAGGCAAAGTGGTTGTTGCTTCACACAATCACTAAACATTACAGAGACAATGTACTGGCAACGGCTGAGGCCAGTTTTGGGAAAAACATCCTCCTGTGCTGTTTAGCTGTTTTTTAACTTTGTCTCTATTAACTCTTCTGTTACTTATTTTTTTCTGTGTGGCAGTGTCCGTTGACACCTGAGGCTCGTGGCTGTATTTGGCATGTCTCTGTCGAGACTGGATTTGATCTTGGGAGTTTTTCTCCCCCTCCCTAGAATTCTGGTTGGGGTAACTTTGATTACTGTGGTTCCTGTGTTCCACAGTAGATGAAAGAGAAAAGGGTATTTTTATGTACTTACAAATAAATCCTTTTCTCCTAGACATTGTGCAACACAGGACATCCCTCCTGGAGAAAAACTTGTGGTTTGAGTTATAAGTAAGGTTGTCCTTCAGGTTCTCTGGGTGACTGTTTTGCTGCCCTTCTTATTTTTTTTTCTTGCATGTTTACTATGAGTAAAACAGAAGATGTCTGCTGTTGGGCTCGGTTAAGTAGAGCTGGGATGGAGTCTTCTCCTCCAGAGAGCTTTGATTAGCATGCATGTGCCCTGCCTCCTAGTGGTAGCTATTTAACCCCATTCTTCCTGTGTTCAAGAACTAGGAGAAAATGATTTAACTGTAAGTACACAAAAAACCCCTTCAGGGATGGTGGGAAAATTAAAGCAATCAAATTAAGATGCATCAGGAATCTCCACCAGGCACATTAGTAAAATTAAAATAAAACGAAAGCTTCTCTGATAGCTAGTATTGTAAAGCAAAAAAGAATGCTTATAGGAGATACAGGGACTCTTTTAGATGGAAACAGTAAAAGTAATTTATAAATAAAACAACTAAGTGTGTAGTCAGCTATTCCAAAGACAACAGAGAGAAAATAGACCATTCATGGGTAAATGGGAGAAACATTTAATTTGCTATATTAGGGAAATAATAAAAGACAAGAGGAGTAAAAGTTAGAATAATGAGATAGATATGTTGATCTAGATAAGGCAAGAGCTGTATAACTATCATACAGGTAGTGACCTGTTGGCAAGTCTCCTGTCCTGACAGCATTGTAAACAAACCAACAGGGAAGCAGATCAGAGTTGTGACTTCTAGGGTTACCTAGATGGTCCTTGAGAAGAGACTAAAGTGCAGTCTCCTTTGGTTGCTACTCAGTGCCATAGACCCACTGTGTTGGGCTTGAAAGCCCAACACAGAGGGTCTATGTAGGCTGTAAGAGCAACTGAAGACATTTGTGGCTGTGCCACATACTTCCTTATCACATTCCACTTACAGCCTTGGGAGGGGTGGAAGTTGTCAGTTTTCTGAACATCCAAACTGCTGACAGGAACCATTGTTTGGACTATACATTGTAGCCCCAGAAATTTTACTAAGTCTCCTCCCCATAGGAGAACATGATAATTGCCCTTTAAATAAATCATTTTTCTCAGGTTTACAGCTGACTATGAATGCGGAAATGGCACAGAAAAAGGAATCAGGTCTGTTGACTGTAGATGAAGTCTAAGAGGCATTATATCTATTAAGAGCATACAAGTCATTTGGTCTAGACAAAGTTCAACCAAGAGTTTTAACCCCATCAGTGACACGCACAGAATATGAATGCAACCTTGTGTCCCCAATATGCTGCTTACGTTTACTGGCATTGTTAGCTATATCCTCACCCCCCCACACAAAATAATTTAACTGAAGATCAGACCTTGAGGTGGGGGGAGGGTTTTCAGGAATGTCCAGTTCCATGACCATGATCAGGGTCTATAAGGCTCTAATTATGACTCCCAGTTGTGAGCCGCTGTCCCTTTATGAGATGATTACTACTTTACCTGTCAAGTTTACAGACTAAGCAGTGATCAGCTATCTTTCTTAATAGTGTTGGTTTCATATGCTTTACAGTTCAGATATCAAATGAATGCTCTGGGAATTAGATCTGTGAACCAATTATTGGCTTTCTTAAAAAATCAGTTTGTTTTTTTCTGTTAGTATTTTATTTAAAAATGAATCTTGTGTGAATATATGCAAAATCAGGTTTATGATGTTCTGACCTATATTGGACATTATGCTGGTTAATAATCCTATTAATAAAGTTTCTCTGTTTAGGTTTCTAGCTTTGCCTTCTCAGTGTTGGAGTAGGTTATGTTTATAGCTTCTTTCCAGAAACCAATTTATAAGAATTTCAGCTTGGAAATCATAGGTTTCTATTTTATAGCAATTTCCCCTTTAGTCTTTGTAGTTGGTTGTAAGGGATGTTGTCCAACAAGTTAATTTTGTGTCAGCTATTTTTTCAAATGTTAGTTTTATATGTTATTGAATGGTATTGTTCTCTATATTGATCAGCGAACTTAAGTTGTATTGATTGACATTTACAAGCCAAAAAAATCCAAGAGACAATCTTCTGATCCTAACCATGTAATAATTATATCATCAGTGTACCTTTGCCAAAGTATGAGGTTCAGGCCAAATAGGTTGTGGCTACAGATGCACTCTTCTTCCCAAGAAGTTATAAACATGTTTCTTTCATCTATTGTGGAACACAGGAACCATGGAATAAAGTATCCTCCCGAATGAGGGCAAGGCATTGCCATACAAAGAGCTCTCTGGAAGAGGATACTTCCTCCCTACTCTACTTTACCCCCATCAGACATGCTCAGTTTTAAAAGTGACCAAAATGGAGATGATCAGAGCAAAGATTCTCCTAGTTAACCTTTTTTTTTTTTTTTTTACTTACATTGGGCTGTTCTATCCCCCATTAGACGGCTCTTATGCCTGTGCTTTTTTGATGGATACCGACCAGGGTGCCGACTTTTAGAGACTTAGGGTCTGCTAGAGGATAGCTTTCATGCTTAGCCGCTTTCGCTTTGTCTTTTTTAATATAGGATCCTGAAGACTGAAGAGGGTTCCTATTATCACAGGTCTCTTGAGTATGTACGTCTTTCTGTCTGTCTAGAAGCCTTTTTCTGAGGCATGTGGCGATGCTGTACAGCTTGTTATCCCCTCCCCAAAACGGGGCTGTTTTCATGTATTTTTTTTTACTTTATACTGCTTTATTTTTGTATTTCTTTAATTTTTCAATATTTTTCACTTTTAAGGGCCATGGTACCTTTAAGAACGGGGGAGCGAGTGGTGGCCATATTGGATGGGGTATCAGCTGCATTATGTGCAGTACTGGGTTGGCTCAGAAAGGGCTCAGTCTTCTATTCTTAGGGGGTTCCCCTGTGAACGAGACAGCAAACAGCTGGAGAGCCACTGCACCACTCTGATTTCTGGAGAGAAGACTATACCATTGCTGTTTGGGACAAGCAATTCTTAGGAGCAGTCCATGCGTAAACTCCAAAATAGAACATTGTTCTCTCCATTTCTAAGTTCTTGGAGGCTAATGCATATCTTTTCGAAGGTGAATTTTATTCTGCTGCTGTTGCAGTATGATGTACCTTTTGGCTGGAAGGCTGGTTGGCAGACCAGTCCTCAAAGAAGTTTCTCGTCCATTTGTGGAAAAACAGCTATTTGGCCCAGAACTGGAGAAGTTTATTAGTAATTTTATTGGCAGCAAGAGTGCTTTTTTATCTCTAGTTACCACCAAGCACTCCTTTTTTTCTACTAAAGAAGCATAACTTTTGTTACCCCTGCCAATACGATTTGCTGCTAGTGTGTCTACTCCTGCAGTTACTCAGGTGTGCACTTCCCCACAACTCAAACAGACCTGGGCATGCAATAAGACCGCCCCAAGATTAAATCTTTGTGCTCCATCATGTTCAAGGTAGAATTTATCTTCCCAAGACATAAAGGATACTTATCTTCATATTCACATTCATGCAGATTATCAGCAATACCTTGTCCCAGGTTCTAGTGTTTCTTGGCATGAGATCTGCCACTCTACGGGGACAAGTATTTCTGCCAGAAGACAAGATTAATTTGTTGCTTAGAAGGTGCCTATGGAATTTTTCTGCAACAGTCTTCAATGGTGATGGAGTATATTAAGGTGCTGGGGGTATCTAGTCTCTGCCTTGGAAGCAGTCCCTTTCACCCAATTCCACACTTGGGAACTTCAGCTGGAAATTCTCAGGAATTAGCCAGGCAGCAGTGTTGTCTCTCAGGTTTCATGTCTCTCTCCAGCCAGATGAAGTTGGATCTTTGTTGGTGGCTTTAGATGTCCCATCTGAATTTAGTTGTCATGACAGATCCCACCCTGACATACAGGGGGCCACCTTTGGCTCTCAGATCTCGCATGGCCATTGGTCTGAGAGGGAGTGCCTTTTCTCTATCAGTGTGTTGGTTCCAGCTCCTCCAGGTTCTACTTGTTCTAATTCAGTGCCACAGTTCAATGGCCATAGCTTATGTCAACCGCCAGGGAGGGACCAGGAGCACAACTGCTTGTTCAGAAGTTCACCGAATTCTTGCTCAGGAGGAAGCTTATGTGCCTTCTCTCTCAGCTGTTCACATTCCAGGAGGAACACTCTGGCCGATTTTCTCATCCCTCATCATCTGGATCATGGATCATGGCAGTTAGGAACTCAAACAGGCATTATTCAATGTTATAGTTCAACTGTGGAGACTGCCGGCTGTGGACTAAATGGCACCTTGGTCGAACAGCAACATTCCCCTGTTTTGTTCCAGGGCTTAGGAACCTCTCATTCTCTTAGCGGATGCGATGAACATTCTGTGGCAGTTCCCTCTGGTGTATGTGTTTCCTCCTTTTCTTCTGATTCCCATAGTGTTAAGGAAGGCCAGAATGGAGAGGACACATATGAGTCTGATTGCTCCTTACTCACCATGCCGGGCACGGTTCTCAGATCATCTCCGCTTTCTGTTGCTGAACCATTTCATCTTCCACTCTTTCTGGTCCTTTGTATTAACCAGAGTTGGAGAATTGGCCTTGCTCTTGAAGACAGCATCCGGAGGAAGAAATGCTTCTCTGGTTCTGTCATCACTTGTATGATAAGGGCTCATAAGCTGGTTTCATCCAAGGAATATTATAGCATATGATCCTTGTTTTTCAAGTTGTGCGAAGACCAGGGGTCATGCCCACTTAACCCTTCCTGTCTTCCAGCTAATTTGGATTTTTCACAGGATGGGCTTCAGAAATGATTTCTATCAAAGTCCAGATTTCTGCTCTATCTGTGCATTTTCAGTATAGCCTTATTGCCAGAAAAAAATATTTACAAGTTGTGGCTCATGCCTTGCCAGTCTTTTTGGTTCCCACAACTCTGTGGGACTTGAACTTGGTCTTGGGAGTACTTCAGAAGGGTCCTTTTGAGCCTTTGTCTTCTGTTTGACTGAGGTTCTTGACTCTAGGACAGATTTCCTGCTTGCGATTGTCTCTGTGTTCCCTTTGCACATTTTTTAATCATTACCAAGTCAATGTTCTTGCTTTGGCTGAAGCCAGCTTTGGATGTAAGGTTTTACATGCTGTTGTACCTGTGTAGGTGTCCTTCTTGTCTTTGCTTCCAGTAACATTTTACTTGGCTTTGTCTAACATTCATGATTGTTCAAGTTCTCTGCTGAAACTAGTTTATGTTTAGAAGGGTTTCTCTCCCTTCCTCCTTGGAATCTTGGTGGATAGCTTTGGTATAACTCCAGAGTTCCTGTGTTTCACAGTGGACAAAATAGAAAAGGGGTTTTTTTGTGTACTTACTGTTACATCTTTTACTCTTATTCATTGTGAAACACAGGACTTCTTTCCTGGTTCAGGTGCCCCCCTTCCTGTCTTACTTCTTGTTTGGGTCTTTGCTATATGGCAAAATTGAGCATGTTTATTGGGGGTATAGTTACATAGGGAGCTATTTTTATTGAAGTGCTTTGCCATCCAGTGGCAGCATACTTTATCCCATGATGGACAAAGAGAATAGAATTTATCTGTAAGTACATGAAAATCCCCTCTTGCATAGCATAGCATGAACCTCCTGCCCATGGAAATACCCTTGATTTGTTTATAAAGATCCACATTGAAATGAAAATAGCTGTGTTCTGATACAAACAAAACTGATTTTATTATAAACTAGATGTGTGCTGATTCCATAGAAGAGTTTTCATTTAACGTAAATAGAACAGTCACATCATTGTTTGTGACCTGTTGTGTACAATGAAGAGACATTTATCAGGCACAATATATAGTTCACTTCCCATTTATGAACTATTATTTAAACTTCTTATTTATGATCTTTAAACTATGCATAATGTCCTTTAAATTTGTGTTTTGAATGTACGGTTTAAGGTAGGGATCTATATATTGTGAAAGTGTCACAGAGTACTACAGGAACAGACCCAGTAGGCAGAGAGTAGGCTACTGACCTCGTGGAAAATTACTGGCTTCCAGAAACTGCTGGAACGGAGTGTAGTGGGTGTGCAACATCAAAGTACAGGCATACTGCAACCTAAGCCATGGTAGAGGTGTAGAACTCCAGTTCCAATACCAGTCACCAGTTGAGCCACTGCCTGAGGCAGGATGTCTGTACCCAGCTGATATGTAGCTGGAAAGCCAGGGAATCTAGGAACTGAACAAATATGATGCAATACCAAATAAGTCCACTGGAGGGAGCTAGAAACAGAAGAAAACACAGAGATGCCGCAAACAGCAACTAGAGGGAGCTGAGTTACTGAGAATAAGAACAAGATGACAGTGGAAATGTTGGAACCCAGGAAGGTAGGAAAAGACATATGAAGATAGAGAGAGAGGCTCAGAGATGGGCCCTTGCAAGTATGAAATAGGGGAAGGAGAAGGGTAAAAGGAAATGAATACTCACAAAAACAAAGGTGGGTAAAAGGAAAAGGAAATGAATACTCACAAAAACAAAGCTGAGAGTGGGTTCTCACAGAAGCATTAGCAGTAATAGAATACTTGATATTATAGGTCTTTCTGGTGAGGGAGGGTATTGTACTTTTAGGTAAAAAACTAAAAGTTTGTATTTTTATTAAAAAAATTGGTTAAAGGTGGTGCTGTGCTAGCCATAGAAAAAGCAAGAGAACGGTAGAGTAAAAAAGTGAAAGTGATGCCTTTATTAACTAGGTAGCTCTAGGATGCAAGATTTCAATACAACTTGGCATATTTAGAATGAAGGATGAATACAAAATATATGACAGATTATGCACTAATACAAATTGTTTTTACATTTAAAATAATTTCTTATCACCATTGTCTGTAGGAATCATTCCTTAGGCTCCAGTAGAGGCATGTCTTTGAAGTTAGCTAAGTGGTACAAGATTTATTTCCCTTTTTGCTGTTCCAGTAAACTTAGTTTTCAGCCAAATATGCTGAGCACCAGAGAGGTGCTCAACCCATTGCCTGCAATGCATTTCTCACCCCTATGGCACCCAAAGGGACAGCATTTGTTAATTGTGTGCATGTTGCATAAATTCCTTGTCACAGTTCAAGCCACAGTTCAGAGTGTTAAACTTGATCACCAGTGTATACTCCCAGATCTTTCTGTCTCTATGTGTCTTAAAATTTAATGCTGTGACCAGTTTTGCTAAAATGTTTCCTACGGAGGTGTCTCTTTTGGTGTTCACACTAGACCTGATTCTTAGTTTGTCCTATCTCATCTACATATAATCCAGTGTTGGGACATTTCACACACATGATGATGTAGAAAACATTAGATGATCCACAGGAGACTTTGCCCCAGATGTTGCCCTTGATGTGGTTTTGGTGGTCATGTGATATGGGTTCCTTATCATTGATACATACGTGCACAGGTTCCACATGTCTTTTGTAGACAGGTAGAATTATTATTTTCTGTTGCGTTCTTAAAGGGGAATTATCACCCCTATACATGTTTGTCTCATAATCAACTTCATATAGCGATTAGCTTGAATAGTTGTTTTAATTTCTAATAAAATTTGTGTAAATTTAAAAAATTAAAAATGATCCGTGCCCTTACTTTCGGACAGATTGCGGTTACAGCTCCGCACCGCAGTCTGTCAATCTTCTTCTGATCCCCTCCCCATGGAGCGTCTCAAACCAACCTCCTCTGATGACGGAGGATTTCCTCCAAATTAGCTGGAGCACTCTTTGGCCAATGAGAGTGCTCCAGCTTACACAGAGAAATCCTCCGTCATCCGAAGAGGTTGGATCGAGACGCTAAATGGGGAGGGGAGCAGAGGAAGTTTGACAGACTGCGGTGCAGAGCTGTATCCAAAGTCTGTTCAAAGGTAAGGACACAGATCATTTTTGAATCTTTAAATTTAGCCACACCACAAATTTTTGAATAAATTAAAACAACTATTCAAGTTTATCGCTATATGAAGTTAATTATGAGCCAAGCTTGTATAACGTTGATAGTTCCCATTTAAGCAACACCACTTGTTTCAGATTGTGGGCCTCTTTATAGAAAAGGAGCGGAGGTTTTCAGAATATTCTTTTTAAATCTGCCATTGGTATGTAGTATTATTTGGAGCTCCTTTGAGATTTTGCTCAGTACTTCAAGCTGGGGGTTGTAGGTGACTACTAATGGAACACTGTTCTCTTCCTGTGGTTGTTTGTATTTCAGGAGATTTCTTCTGGTTACCTTGGTGGCTGTCTGAACTTGGATGTCCATGACGTTGGCATTATATCCGTGACAGATAAAATCTCTGAGATTTTTAAGATGTTCATTGTGGTCAGAAGTCTAAGGCCACGTGCGGTTATACCTTAGGACCTGGCTGTACACAATAGAGGTTTTGGTGTGTCAGATATGGAAACTGTTATTTCTGAGATCATTAGGTCTGTCTGTTCATTTGCAGGGATCTCTTTGTGGAGTTGTTTCTAATGTTGATTGTGGTATTCAGAAAGTTAATTTGTGTGGGTGAGTGGCTGAGAGTTTGAGGTTATGGTGGGTTGGAAGGCATTGTAATTTTTGTGAAATGATAAAAGCTGATATTCACTAGCAGCCCAAATAATTAGGATATCATCTATGGATATCTTCTATAAAAGTCGTAACTCATTGTAAGTATTCCATGTCTTTTTTTCTATATTTAATACGCATAGTGGTTAATTCTACAAACATTAAGTAGGGTTATGGTTAAGTATCAGATATGTATTTATATTATTCCTGGCTTCATAATCAGCTCTAGACATGATGGTGATAATATTGAGATTATCTTTTAATAATTTGAGTGGTAGAGTTTCTTTATGCGTCAGGTCTTTCTTTGATTCAAAAGTTGTTTTTAAAATCTTCTTCTTAAGCTTTTGAAATGCTTCTATTTTGCTCTTTCACAAAGTAATGGATAAATGTGTTAGTTGCCTTAAACTTACTTTAAAATTTGTCTTAGGAAGTGTTGGACTTTACAACAGTTCGTTTGTTTAGGAAGCTAGACAAGACAGGCAAATGGCTGCATTTCCTTTTTATTACTAGACTTGTTTGCACAAATGTTTCCAGAAGGTGGCAAAATAGGAAAAAAAAAGCTTTTTTTATATTGCACCCCTGTCAAAAATATTGATATGGTTGAACAATGTAATTTCCTACTGTAGTCAGTATCTATTGCCAGCCAAAGAAAAATGTATCCCATTTGTACTGTAGGGTTGCTAGGAGCACTAAACTGTCCCTACCAAAATATATCAGTTTTCTTATTTTTTTCGGATATAACATTCAGGCACTAAAATAGTTGTAATGATGTAATGAACATACGCATGCAGAAAAGGCAATCAAGGCATACAGTTTTGGAGAGAAAAGAACGAATAGCAACAACTAAGATGTAAATTGCCTTGCTACCCTTATGCTGTTGGGTGCAAAATTTTAGAGAAGACAGCAATATAGAAAGAGTAGGGCTTTTTTTTTACATTTCCCCCACTTCAAAGATACTGATATCTTTGAAAAATCATTAGCTGTTGCCACCCCAATAAGATTGGAACCCCATTAATATGAGTTGACATACTGTAGGGGGTGAAAAGTATACTAAAGGTCACCTACTGCAATCCTTAACATTTTGTCATATATGACATACATGCACTAAAATGGTGGCATCAACTACAGACTTGAAGAAAGGGAGTCAAGGCATGCCAATTTGTAAATAAGACAAATGCTCATATGAAATGAAGTCACTTACTTTTCTACCCATAGACTGGTGGACACACATTTCCAGAAGGTGGCGGTATAGGAAAAAGAAAGCTTTTTTTTTTTTTTTTTTTTTTTTACTTTTCCTCTACTTCAAAGATACTGATACATTTGAAAAGCATGGCATATTGTACTCAGTATCTACTTACATCCTTACCACTATCTAAAACTTTTTTTGGCAAAAAGTTATATTTTTGGAATCTTGACATACCATTTTGGAAAACAGACAACACACAGCAGGGATCTCTTGCCTTTCTACAAATGTTTCCAGAAGGTGGTAAAAAATACTGGAGTTTTTTTTTACAGTTCCCCCACATCAAAGACATGGATAGCTTTGAAAACCATGGATTTGTCTACTGAACTTTGTACCTACTTCCAGCCCAAGAAACATTTTACCTCATTAATATGAAATAATAATTGTTGGAGGTGCCAATTGTACTAAACTGCACTTACCACAGTTGACTGTTTCTTTTTTTTTTTTTTTTTTTTGTTTCTTTTTTACATTTTGTCAAATATGGCATACCTGCACTAAAATGGTGGCAGCAATTATAAAATTGAAGAAAGGATAGGTAGAGCAATAACAAATAATGCAAATAAAATATTTTCCAAAGCCATGTTGCATAATAATAATAATATTTTCCCCCCCATTGTAAATATAATTGTATCCATTCAAAATACAAAAATATCCCCAAGCAGTTAAAGTTCTCTCTCCTATTTTTCTATGCCTGTGACTCATATTATTCCATTTTATTTACTGTAACATACTTCTATTGTAAGGCTCTGCGTACACTGTGTGGCACCATATAAATAAAGATAAACATACATACATAGAACAATAGGAGTAGCTTGTCATAAATATTACAAACATTGAGGCTTATGTGCTAAAAAGTGGCGTAATTCTGGAACAAACCAGCTATACGGTAGGAAAATTAGCAAAATGCCACATTGATTTGAATTGGGTTTTTAACGCTTGAATGCTAGAGAGGTCATGCTTGGCATGATCATTATCATTCTATCAAATTACGGGTTACCTTGTAGTATCATGCCTATTTATTATGATTGAACTAATCTAAATTCAGCCTGTACATAAGGGGAGCCTGTAAGGCACCGCCACATGTGCACAATCAAAACATGTTTAACCCCTTAACGACCCATGACGTTCCAGGACCGTCAAGGGTATACTTCCCTTAAGGACCCATGAAGGTCCTGACACATCATGGGTTAAATGATAGCAGCACGCCTCTGTGCATGCTTCTATCATTCATTGCACGCTGAGACTGAGCGCTCCGGTACCGTATCGTTCAGTCTCGGCTCTTGTTACTTGTGCCGGGTCATGTGATCGCTGCAGGGGCATGCCTCTCTGTCCCTTACGATCAAAGTAAGGAAGAGAGAAGCAGAGAGGAGACACCTAGTGGTAAAAAAAATGCAGCAGCTGAGGGTATTAACCCCTTCACTGCTGGTGCTGGAGGCTTCCTGGATGCAGGTCCATTTCTGACCTGCTAAGATACACTTTTTTTTTTTTTTTTAAACAGAACACACCTTTTTTTAACAAAAAAACAGATTTTATTTAAAAAAAAAAAAAGATATCAATAAACAAAATTGGGAGTTTGATTGTTGAGGAGCCATGTAGTACACTTATACACACCGCCAATCCTCATAAATAAAAAAGAGGCAAAATACTGAGGTAAAGAGGGACCTGGGGATTTTCACCCAGGGGGGACAGCGCCCACTTAAAACTGCCCATTTTGTAGGTATGACTGACCGGTCATACCTTTCATGCAGTCTCCATAAAAATGTAACCCATTGTGCCCAAATGATCCCAAGAGAAAAAAAATGGTGTTTTTTTACTTTTTTTTACCGTTTTCCTTAATTTTACACAGGTCAGCCCCAGGATGGATGGTCAGACAAGCCAGGTCATACACAGTACAGGTAATCAGCCAGAGCCACAGGTCTGCACCAGATTGGGTGTCCGCTATACACAAGGAGTAGGCAGGAGCCACAGACAGAGCCACAGGTCAACACCAGGATGGATGGTCAGACAAGCCAGGTCATACACAGAGCCCAAGGGAAACGAACTGTGCTGAACAACAACTCAAGGACAACTGAGAATTGGCTCAATTCCCCTTTAAAGCCCAGCCTAGGAATTAGCTGGGAGGAGAATCAGCTGTACAGCATAAAACAAGGGCCTGCGTCATTCTGCCGCTTCGTGCCCGTGAATGACGCATTTCGCTGCTATGCGTCAAACCAGCAGCCTGCACCTGCGTCAAATCGAGTGCCGAACCCAGCTTTCAAGAGGACACGGACGGCCAATAGCGCCACCAAGCGCGCCCAAACCTGGCACCATCCTTGACGTCTGGGAGGAAACGACAGCAACATATCGATGCCTCCTTCATCATCGTCAACAGCGGCGCTGGAACTAGGTAACTGTAACAGTACCACCCCAAAGGCCCCTCCTCTGAGGAACTAGTTAGGGTCTGTCAGGAAAACATTCATGAAATCTACGTATCAAGACCGGAGCGTGGACATCCTCAGCTGGAATCCAGGAGCGTTCCTCTGGATCATAACCCTTCCAGTGAATCAAATACTGTAGGTGCCCTCGGACCCTACGGGAGTCCAGAATATTCTGTACATCATACACCTCGTGATCTGCAACTCTCACAGGAGCAGGATGAACAGGGGTGGAGGTATACTAGTTACAGACCAAGGGCTTCAGCAGGGAAACGTGGAAGACATTATGAATGCGCATATTGGCTGGAAGTTCCAAGGCATAATCCACAGGGTTAATCTTAAACAGCACACGGAAAGGACCAACAAATCGAGGAGCCAGTTTGTTACAAAGGACCTGGAGGTGGAGGTTACGGGAAGACAATCATACTCTGTTTCCTACCTGGAAGGTAGGTGCCAGCAATCGCTTACAGTCAGCCTGTCTTTCCTGTCGCTGCACGGAACCATGTAGGGTATACTGTACCCGAACCCAGGATGAACGGAGTGCCCTCAAATGCTCGTCAAGAGCCAGAATTGCTTGTGCTTGGACGCTCTCAGGAAGAACAGAGGGTTGAAACCCATAGTTAATCAAGAACGGGGAACTCTGTGTAGAAGAGTTAACAGCACAATTTTGGGCAAACTCCACCCAAGGTAACAGGGTAGCCCAATTATTGTGGTGGTCAGAGATATAGCAACAGAGAAATTGTTCTAAGGCTTGGTTAGACTTTTCCTGGGCACCATTCGACTGCGGGTATGCGGAGGAGAATGCCAACTGAATTCCCATCTAAGCACTGAAACAAGTCCAGAAGCAGGATACAAACTGGCTTCCTCTATATGACACGATTACCCTGGGAATGCCATGGAGTCAGAAGACTTCCTTAGCGAAAACCATCGCCAATTCCTGCGTGGATGGTAACCCTTTAAATGGCACGAAATGAGCCATTTTGGAAAATTTGTCTACAATCATAAGTATCACCGTACAGCCCATGGAGTTGGGAAGGTCGACCATAAAATCAATGGATAGATGTGACCAGGGATGCTCCCTGTTGGCCACTGGCTGGAGCAGGCTGACAGGCAGGTGTCGGGGTGACTTATTTTAAGGACAGATTGTGCAAGCAGCATGAAAGCAGCACAATCGGACCGGAAACTAGGCCACCAGAATACCCACAACAAGGACCAAATCAATTGGTCGCAACTGATGTGTCCAGCTATTTTCAAGGCATGATAGGGCTCCAACAGCTTAATGCGCAACTGGTCCGGAACAAAGCACCTTCCGTCAGGCTTTTCAGTGGGAGCCGTTGCTTGCGCTGCCAAAATCTCCTCTCCTAGAGGGGAAGTAATACAGGTACGGATGATCACAAGGATATGATTGGGGAAGGTGGAACCTCTTCCCTGAAAAGGCTGCAAAACTGGCGAGACAACGCGTCTACCTTCACTTTTTTAGAGCCCGGAAGATAGGAAACCACAAAATTAAACTGTGAAAGAAACAGTGCCCATCTGGTTTGCCTGGAAGACAAACGTTTAGCCTCAGAAAGGTAAATGAGGTTCTTGCTGTCGGTCAGAATCAGTATAGGAGATTTAGTGTCCTCCAGGAGGTGTCTCCACTCCTTAAGCTCCAGGATAATAGCCAATAATTCTCTGTCTCCTACTTGATATACCATCTCTGCTTTAGACAGTTTTCTAGAGAAGTACTCACAAGGGCGCAAAGCTTCACCAGGAGCTGAGCGTTGTGACAACAGGGCGCCCACTCCAATCTCTGATGCGTCAACCTCCAAGGTAAAGGACAGGGAGAGGCTGGGATGTACCAATATCGGAGCTGCAGCAAAAGCAGCCTTTAGGTTTTCAAAATGCAAAAGAGACAAAATTGCACCACCATCAATCTGTTCTCACTCGCAGGAACACAACTATAACTTATCTTCTTAAAATCAATAACTTTATTTTGAAGCATAAAACGTCATACCTGCAGTCAAAAAATCTCAGCAACAACGTGGCAAGACTTACTGAGTGGGTACAAGCAGGTTACATGTAATGGTGATAATCAACATGTTTCATGCCCGAACGGCACTCATGATCAAAAGCCAGAATAGCCGTTTGGGACCATTCAGAGGTCTTGGCCCCTTTACAAGTCATGTCGGTAAGGGGTTTGACAATAGTAGAGAAATTTTTAATGAACTTTTGGTAATAATTAGCAAATCCCAGAAATCTTTGGATTGCTTTAAGTCCCATATGACGAGACCATTCCACAACCGCAGACAGTTTCTGAGGGTCCATGGTGAACCCGGATGCAGATATGATATACTTCAAAAACGTTACTTGAGGTTTGTGAAATTCACATTTCTCCAACTTGCAATACAAGATATTCTCACGTAAGAGACTCAACACTTTGGATGCATCTGACCGATGAGTCTCCATCGTTGGAGAGTGAATGAGGATGTCATCCAAATACACAACCCCAAAACTTTGTAGGCGTTCTATTAAAACATCATTGTTGAACTCCTGGAAGACAGCCTGGGCGTTGCATAGACCGAAGGGCATAACCAAGTATTCATAATGACCGCTCCGGGCATTAAAGGCTGTCTTCCACTTATGTCCCTCTTTTATACGCACAAGGTTGTATGCGGCTCTTAAATCAAGTTTCGTAAAAACTTTAGACCCTTTCAATCAGTCAAAGAGTTCGGTAATCAAAGGTATTGCATAAGCATTTTTGACCATCAGTTTGTTTAGCCCACGAAAGTCTATGTACCGACGTTGCTCTCCAGCCTTTTTCTTAATAAAAAAAATCAGCACCAGCAGGAGATGTGGATTTATGAATGATGCCTCTGGCCAGCGCATCCGAAACATATTCCTCCATGACCTTATTTTCTTCCACGGACAAAGAATAGACAAAACCCTTAGGAGGTGTTGTGCCAGGCATAAGCTTCATCGAGCAGTCATAAGACCTATGAGGTGGTAAAGCCCCAGCCTGACTTTCGATAAACACATCCTTGAATTTCTCATACTCCTCCGGAAGGAGTGGAGTGGTAGCGTGAGTTAGTCTTACTGGACAAGAAAGACAAGACTTAGTACATTGTGGAGACCATGCCAATATGTCACATGTGTGCCAATCCATCCTGGGGTTATGTGCCTGCAACCAAAGAAACCCCAGAACGATGGCGTGTTACAGCTTACCTTGTTTTCAGCGTCATCTGCAGGCACGAGGCTTCAAGCATGCAGCAGGCCTCTGTTTTAGGTGCCATGCTTCCTGTAGTCCCCTCCTACCTACTTCCTTCCTCTGAGCTGCTCCTCCTACCTACTTCCTGAGGAGGGGTTTAAAGGGCAGTCTGAGTCCTGACTCAGTTGCCCTTGCATTGTTGTTCATAGCAGTTCTATTACCTTGGGCTCTGTGTAAGACCTGGCTAGTCTTCCATCCAACCTGGTGCTGACCTGTGGCTCTGTCTGACTATTCTTTTGTCTATCCCTATAGTGGACACCCAACCTGGTGCAGACCTGTGGCTCTGGCTGACTACCTGAACTGTGTATGACCTGGCTTGTCTGACTACCCCCTCTGGTGCTGACTTGTGGTTCTGTCAGACTATTCTTACGTTTGTTCTTTGTACCTAGCAGACACCCAATCTAGTGTGGACCTGGGGCTCTGGTAGACTAGCTCCAATACTGACTGCAGGCGTGAGTCAGTTATCCATTTCCTCATACTGACTGCAGGCATGAGTCAGATATCACTCCCTACTGACTGCAGGCTTGAGTCAGTACTCTCGCTTCGTCGGATCTATATCCAGTGTTCCTGTCCCTACTCCTGTTCCTGCTCCTGGTTCCTGCAGAGACTACCAGTGGCTGAGGCCTAGTCTCCAGGAGAGTGGTCAGGCTTGGCAGCCTATTATTCCTGATAGCAGTGCTCGCTGGCTTGTAACCCTCTGCTTTCTACTTGTGTATATAGTGTGCTCTACTTTTCTATTATTAATACATTTTGCATTTAACTATACCGTACTGACTCCTGAATGTTATTGGTAAACCGTGACATGGCGTAATGTGGTGAATTAATCACCTGAAACATCAGGGCTTCTGTGTGTAGGGCTCTTACCCTCAGGGTTAACAATACGGACTCATGTGTAATGTGTGAGGGCATCAAGAGTCTACCATCAATGGCTTGTACGGCCAATGGAGAAGAGCATGGTAGCAGTGGAATCGAGTTACTTGCTGCAAATTCTGCATCGATAAAGCAGCCAGCAGCACCCGTATCCAGTAACGCTGGAACTGATACAGACTTATCTGCCCAAAGAATGTATACCTTCAACATTGGCTTATCAAACACTTTGTCTGGGGACTGTGAGATGCCACCTAAGATTTGTCCCCGGCTGGAATGAACAGGACCACAACAGGTGTCCTTGTTTGCCACAGTAAAGACAAAGTCCCTTCCTCCTCCTGAAGGCCCTCTCCTCCTTCAAAAGCCGGGTAGCACCTACCTGCATAGGTTCACTACCCTCAGAGACAGGTTCTCCCTGATTCTGGTATCAATCAGGATGCAGAATGAAATCGGATCCTCCAAATCCTTAGGTAAATAACATGGTGTGATTTTGTCTTTCAAGTTATCACATAGTCCTTGGAAAAAAGCAGCTACCAAGGCCTCATTATTTCGCCAGGGTGCGAAATTCGATACAGTAATCTGCCACAGTACTAGCACCCTGGCGAATGGTCATAAGGTTCTTTGAAGCCGAGACCATGAGGCCTGGCCTATCAAAAACTCTTTTGAAAGAGTTCACAAATTCCGTAAAGTTGTGCACAATAGGTTTGTTGGTCTCCCATAATGGATTAGCCCAGGCCAGCGCCCTGTGAGAAGAGAAATCAAAAAGCCAACCTTACTGAGCTTAGAAGGGAAGGCATGTGGTACCATCTCGGGATATGTGTCACTCAATTCGAAGTCAGTTTTTCCATAGCAAACATATTCCAAATGGTAAAAGCCAACGAGTCTGGGAGGGTGGGCCTTTTCCAGCAGGAAACCATGAAGTAGGGTCTTACTTCCAGGTGGAGAGTGGTATCAAGCGTCTTAGCTTTATGGTTGCCACAAGACTTTCCCCAACAGCTCTACTAGAGTATGTTGTGTTATTTATGTAAGAGACTTACTCATTTCCAATTGATTTATACTTGTATAATACATTTTTTTTCTATGTCAGCTGACAGTTTGTCAACTTAGTATGTTAATTGATTCTAAATTTGAGATTCATTATGCTCTTTGATGGGAGATCTATTTATTCGTATTGCCTTGTGTGGCCCATTGATGCACCGTTAACATGTCAGATTGATGAGGTGTTTATTTTGATCACTCATCATCCTGGAGACTTGTCCCCAATGTCCAATGGGTGAGTGAAGGGTGTCTTTGTGGTGACCAATGTGTCAATGGTCTACACATTTAAACTTCCTCTTTGAGAGGCCCTCTGACATACAAATCTGCGTTTACACTGCAAAATGCATAAGCAGGCTAGTTATATTGTTGTTTCACCCATATATTGGTGGATTTTAGAGCAGTTATTATATTTTATTAAACTTGATTGGATATTTATATTACGAGAGTGGGGCCCTTCTTCTACTGCTTGGCACAGCAATTCCATTATATCATGAATTCCCAAGCAGAGACGGAAGAGATTCTTCTCACGCATTGAAAGTCAGCATCTGGAATAATCCTCCACTGACTCCTATACCATGTGAGTGCAATCATTATTTAACTTAATACTTAAATTGGTGCAATATAACACTATTGTGGCACCCTCTCTTTCTTTTTTAGTGTATAACAAATTGTACAAATATCCAAATAAATCACCTCTCTCCACCTTCTTATGATACTAGAACCTATCAGTTTCCTTGAACATGCTAAATTAACTTAATGGACAGGAACAATCATTATAGTCCTTTTAAGATGGAAGAAAGGGTTAGAGAAAGTACACTAGGAAAGTCCTAGAAAAGAAGCCCACGCTCTGAAGATGGAGGACAGATGGACCAAGGGTAATATGTAAGACAAACTGCTTTTCTTAGGGGTCTGTCTAATAGATTTGCTCTATGCCAGGACTGTGCAAACTGTTCTTACTGTATATAATAATTTAATATTGCCTGTGCGTATAACCTTCCCCAAAAATGTGCATTTGAAAGGAGTTGTTCTGTATCTCTCTTGACCCAGACTTGTAGAGTGCTTCCTGCTCTTGCAGCCAAACATCTCATTGTTTAATGCACAGCCGAGTGAAACAACACAGAGGGGGGAGGGGTTATTCACTAAGGTATGATAAACAGGTGAGAATGAGGAAATAAATTCTCAAGTGATATCACTTCTCCAATTCCTAGGTTTTTCTATGGAGCCTATACATTAAGAATTTTGAAGTGGGAGAGATGTTTGTGCATAGGCTCCATAGAATAACATATCACCAGAGAAGTGATCTCTCATTTATTACCTATTTATCACTCCTTAGTGCATCTCCCCCAATATTTGGCTGCAGGAGCAAGAAGAAGTAACTTTGGGTCTGATGGCATCTCCCTGCAAAGGTTACATTTAGGGAGCCAGTTATAAGCACCAGAGCTAATGAATTATGATAATGAGCAAAACAGTTTGCATATTGCTGGTATAGCATTAAATATACTCCTACAGGACAGGTGATTCATTGAATAGCCTCCCAGAGAGGCCAATAATTGAGAAGAAATAAAAAATTGGACAGACAGATTGTTTGGTCTGTACGATTATTTCATAACTACTATCTAATTCTGTGCGTCTGTTTCTTTAGGTTAGGGGCAACTGTGTATATAACTTCTTATGTTTATTGGTTTGACATTACATATTCTACAAGTGCATAATTTATAAAGTCAAATTGCCTATGCTTTTTATTTATTTCATCGTTTATGTATACTTTTTTTTTATATATATATTTTTGTCCTTGACAGTTGCTTCCAGAGACCTTTCTGTCAAGAGTTGTGAAAGAGATAGTGATACAATGTATAAAACAAAAAGATAAAGTGTAAAAAAAAAAGATAGTGACAGCCCCAAGTCTATTAAATAGATTATACAGAGCATGTTGCAGGATTGTACCACTATCCCTGCTTTTTACAGGCATTAATCTGAAAAGTCTCTGGAAACAGAGATCCAAGGAGCTCACTGACAGGGTTAGTAAAGTGTAAAAATTAGGTGAATATGAAAATACATACATAAATAAATAAATGAACAGGCAGTTTGACTTTACATGCTTTGCATACTATCTCTTTAAAGCAAAGACTGAAGCCGTGCTCATGGATGTTTAATTATCCTATAATATAAAAGGGCAGATGTATGTTTGTCCAATGCAGTCATGCGCAGTAGAGACTGCTGATGCAGTCATGCGCAGTAGAGACTGCTGATGCAGTCATGGGCAGTAGAGACTGCTGATGCAGTCATGCGCAGTAGAGACTGCTGATGCAGTCATGGGCAGTAGAGACTGCTGATGCAGTCATGGGCAGTAGAGACTGCTGATGCAGTCATGGGCAGTAGAGACTGCTAATGCAGTCATGGGCAATAGAGACTGCTGATGCAGTCATGGGCAGTAGAGACTGCTGATGCAGTCATGCGCAGTAGAGACTGCTGATGCAGTCATGGGCAGTAGAGACTGCTGATGCAGTCATGGGCAGTAGAGACTGCTGATGCAGTCATGGGCAGTAGAGACTGCTAATGCAGTCATGGGCAATAGAGACTGCTGATGCAGTCATGGGCAGTAGAGACTGCTGATGCAGTCATGGGCAGTAGAGACTGCTAATGCAGTCATGGGCAATAGAGACTGCCCGAATGCACAGAATGTAAAAAATCAGAAGGGATTAAAATTTGAGATTATTTGATCAAATAAAAGAAATATAAAAATTCAAAGACAAAATTCTTACATTAAACACAACATTAAGTTTCTTGCTAAAGGGAGCAAAAGCATTTAAATTTTTAGTTATAGTTCAGCAAAGTTTAACTCTGCAACCATCCAGTCCCCTGTGATTTGCTTTACTTATATTAATAATTATCATTTACTGTTTCATGTCAGCAACAAAGGGGGAGGAGTTAAAGTTTGTCAAGCAGTAATAGAATTTTCATGCTTTTGTATGCATGAGCGAAAAATATAAAGTTGGCTTGTGAGTGTTTTGCCTTTTAATGTATGTGTGTATACAATATTTTTCTGTATTCAGTATGTTTTTCTAGTCCTTGGGAGTGAGGCTTCTGTTCCGTTCCTTAATATTTAGGGGAGAACACAGAATGTTGCTATGGAAGGTATTTATTTTCCTATCAAAATAAAAAGACCAGGTCTTGTCCCTCCTCCCTTTCTAACTCCTGGCAGCAGCAGGTTTATAAATGTTAAGCTCTCTGTGTATGGAGGGGGTTATACCTGGGGGGAGCTCCATGGATACTGGAAATTGTCAAACCCCAGAGGGAAAGAGGGAGAGGGTGCTCAGCATCCTGACAGTGAGAAAAAGCAGATTCACAACCTCACCTTTAGTGGAAATTTGCAGGATCATTCATCAGTACTGAGCCAAATACCCCCTGCCAAGCCAGAAGTATAAATCATATGCTAATCTCGGGGGACAGTAGTGAGGTACATTGTAAGAATAGTTTTGTTCTACTTCAGAGAGGGAAACAGAGAGGATCAACTCTAAAGCTAACCAAGTGCACCCTAGGTTGCATTTCAAATTCATCAAATATCTATTTATTTAAACTGGAATTTTAACCCCTTCAATGCTTGCGAGGTTTCCAGCAGTGCACTGATTGATTGCACCTTCTCTTTGTGTATATGACCCCAGGAGTCTTTCATTTCAAAGGCTATGATGTCACATCCAGTAACCCTTTGAATGCCAGAGGGTTATGAAACGTATTACAGCAGGGTTGCATCCTCATTATTTCCCTATACATAGGGCTGCAACAATTATGATTCATCTGACATTTTCAGATAATAACATATGGTAAATTGTATTATGGGCCTATGCCACTGGAAGGGTTTACATTGCAGAAGCAGTGTAGGAGATGGCAAAATACAGCCCTTACAGGGCTTCTTTCAATTTATTTTTTATTTAAAGTTTCACTCAAAATTAAAGGGATAGTAATGTTTCATAATAAAAGCAGCTCTAATTAATCATCATAGTATTTGGACTTTGGAGAGTGTTATTTCAATTCTGTCAGAGCTGTAGTTCCAGAGTAATTCAATGACAAAGTATTCCCCTCTCGCCCCTTTTACTGATGTAACACTGTTCAGCCAAAGCAGAAGGGAGGTGCCCAGGTAGACTGCAGAGAGGGACAATCTTCAATTAAGATAAGGGAAAAACCTGAAAAACTTGTCAAAGGGGGCAGGGATTTCATTGTTTTCATAGGAATAAGAGTGTCCCCTTCTGTTATCTGTCTGGTCTATGTACTGCATTCCACATCTGAGAAGAGATGGCTTACACTGGGTAAAAGGGGCGGGAGGGGGAAACTTTGCTTGTGAATATCTCATAAACCATAAAGGTTTGAGAGATAAGACTTATATCGTTCTTCATGTTTTTTTAATGCCTACAAAATAAAATAAAGATAAAACAAAGTATTACTATCCCTTTAAGCAATATAACTCTTGAGTTCTGAGTCCTTCGTGAGTTATTTTGTGTGCCATACATAAAAAATGCATAATTTTTGCACATACACATGTATGTTTCTATAACTGATTGCAATATCTTTAAATCAGACTACAGTAACCAAACCAGATTTTTAAGATACTGTTTCAGTTCCTAATGTCTGTACTAACAACAAGGTAACAAGTTATGGTGTACCCTAAATTACTAGCTCTAGTTCATTCAGGCTGTCCATCTGGGCAATCTGAAGAAGTAAAGCAATTGCAAGCTTTTAAGAGTAGACTGCAGGATCTAAAGCAAAATGCAACGTTTTTAGAAAATGATAAGTAGCGAAACACAAACTGTAAGTTATATAGCCATTTATAATTTATTTTAGCCCTATAGAGTTTATACACTGCTTTGCCCTGCCTGTCTTAAAAACAATATTTGCCAAATGGATTTACAGATTTTTTTTTTATGTGTCTCAATAAGATCCACCTGCCACCTCACGTCCTCTCTGCATGGAGTGATTTCTCATAATGATTAACACTTTGCTGTGCTGCTCCTGTAGCACTGTTCTGCACTGGCAAATGGGGTGCAGAGTCTTATAGGTGGCAGAATTATATTTCCTGTCTTCTGCTGACTGTAAGAATCCCTGTACGGTCATTAGATTAGAATAGTTTGGAGTCGGCTGCAGAGGGGTTGAATTTTTTCCTTCTACCTAGTAACCTGGGCACCATTCCAGCTCTGCTTAGAACTGTCCTCATGTGAATGCATTGCCATTACTCTATACTGATTGGGCTCAGACAGCAAATGGGAGTAGTACTGCTATTCAGCCTGATCATCCTGTCTCAAACAGCAAATTATTAGAAATACCATATGGGCTTCTGCACATGCAATTACAGTGTACAATTAATAGGGATAGTGAAAGCCAAAACCGTTGCAGACAGCAATAAGGAGAAGCTGGCCTGTTTAGCTAGAGTTAGAGAGTCACAGATCTCCTTGCTAGCTGAGTAGCAGCCTACCATGACATACTCAATCCTGCCTAATTTTTTAAATGAGGCCTGGGTCTGCAACTCCATCAGGCCCCCTTTTAATCAGGCCCCGGACAAGGATGTTTTCCACATACCAGTACAGAAAAAGGATGAAGAAAAACACAGAGGGGTTATCTATAATATGCCAAGTGCTGTGTAGGGGATAAGGATTTGTATTATTTATTTATATAGCAGCTAGTCCCTAAAGAACTTTGTTGGGTGGAAATGTCAACTGTTACTTTCTAATTCAATAAAAGTGCAAACAGTCTACACTATCCTGTTTCACACTCTGTTTCTCCACACCTCTTCTTTACTTTCTCCTCCCCTCACACACTGACCCCCTCCACACTCCATCCTCTACTAACACTTCAGCTCTCTTTTATTGCCTCGCGCATTGGCACCCTTCCACACTTTCTCCTCCTCTCACACATTAGCACCCTTACACTTCACATGCTCACCTCACCTCACCCTAACAGATTTTCACACTTCCTGCTTCTCACACTTTACCATAATTACACAATCCATGCTCACTTAACGTACTGTCACCCTTACACATTTCCATCCTCTCCTCACACACTGATCTTTTCTTCACTTCCTCCTTCTCTCACACACTGACACCCTTCTACGCATCCACGCTCTGGGCCAAATGTATATAAGTAAAGTAGTGCAATTCTGTGGCAAACCAACTGCACCAAAAGGGACTCTAACAAATTCCTACTGATTTCAATGTGTTTGTTTTTTTAATTATTGAATGCTGCAGAGGTCTCCAGTCCATTGCTTCCCAATGCTTTGGTGTTCTCTACAGCATTCAAAAGGTCAAAAACACCATTTCTCAAACATCCAATATGGAAAACAGGTACCACAGGGTTAAGTCCCATCTTTGAAGGCCAGGATACATCACAAAAGACAGGGTCTTTGGGGTGGAGATTCTACCCTCCTCCTCAAGCTCAACCCTCGCCTACAATCTCCCAAAATTCATGTCTCCTACGAAGCAGTTGGAGGTGCAGTGGCCATCTTGTTTGCTTTTATTAGTGTTTTATTATTTGGGTCTTTTTCTTATTCTATATTTTAGAAACAGAGCCCGCTTGCAGCCATCTTTGCTCCTTTGACTTCTATGGGGGTTACTTCTCTCAGACATATATATTTGAAACAGTATGGGTTTCTGTGGTCAGAGAGGACCCAGTCTTCTTGTCGCCTCCTGCCCTATCATCAGGTCCACTTCCTGAGTGTCCAGGGAGCACACCACAGCCCATGGTTTCAGTAGTAGGCATTGCTAGACAACAAGCAAGAGAAAAGACTACAGTTCCCAGAATGCCCATATCCCGGCTTTCTTTCCAGTTGGCTGTCTCAGTTCTGGTGGTCATCTTATTTCTATCTAGCTTATCCTATACAGTGACTCTTTGCACTTCTATTCTAGATTAACCCTTTGCATACCAGATACATGCATTGTGGTATTTCTGGGTTTTATCTCTATTCTAGGAACATTGTAATACAGTTTTACTTCACTAAGAAGATGGTAGATAAGTGGAATAACCTACCAGCATAAGTCGTATGATTTAATACAGTGATGGAATTTTAGCATGCATGGGCTAAAGCTGAACATAAGACGATCAAGGACCGAATAAGGTTTGAGCTTTTTACAGTAGGAAACAATGGGCAGACTAGATGGGCCAAATGGTTCTTATCTTCAGTCAAATTCTGCTTTTCTATTCCTTTAGCTGACATAATTTGCAACAGAATTGCACCACATTTCTTAGTACATCAGCCTCAGTGGCATTACAGATGTTAGAAGCATGCACAACTGCATAACACCCACATTGGCAAGGGAATAAAGTGCCCAGAATTATTTGCTCTAGCATCCTTATTCCAGTTCCACAGTGTTTGAGAATAAAACACCAAATATTATCTGCTCTGTCCTGCAAGCATATTTACCCTTACACACAGGTATTCTTCAATATTCCCATCTTTTATTACACATTTTCACCCTTCCACACTTTCCCTCCCATCACATACTTATTCCTATCTCCTATCACACACTAACGCCCTTCCACACTTGCTCCTACCATCACACATTCATACCTTTTCACACTCGCTGCTCCCCCACACATTAACATCCTTCCACATTTCCTCATTCTTTCACACATTAACACCTTTCCACACTCCCTGCTCTACACACACGTTGAAACCCTTCCATGCTATCATCAGGCATAGTGCCATGTGATTGGAGGAAAGCAGATGTAGTATCATTCATCAAAAAGGGAGCAAGAGTTAAGCCATCATATAGACCTGTCAGCTTGACTTTCACAGTGGACAGGTTATTAGAAGGGTTACTATATGGCAACAATAACATTTTTGGTAGGAGCTAGCATGATTTTATGAAGAACAGACCATTTCAGACTAATTTCATTTGATTTTGCAAAAGGGCAGGTAGTAATTTGGATAAGGGTATTGCTGTTGATATAATGTACTTGGATTTTGAAAAACCTTTGATTCTGGGCTTTAGAGACAAACACATGCCATATACAATAAATGGGAAACTACTTGGGGAATCCTCGTAAGAGAAAGATTTAGGAGCACTAATAGACAATAGACTTCACAGCAGCGTGCTATGTCACCAAGCCACCGCAAGAGCCAATAAGGTACTATCCTGTATAAAAAGGATATAGATGCATGAGATGGGAATATTCTCTCTGTATATAAATCCTTGGTAAGAATATGGAGCAGAATTTTGGGCACCAGTTCTTAAAAAAAAGACATAATTGATAAAGGGATTGGAGGATCTGAGTTGTAAAGAGAGACTAGCCAAACTGTTTTTGTTTACATTAGAGAAGAGACTTCAAAGGGGTGATATGATTACCATATGCAAGTATATTTGAGTTCAATACAAATAACTCTCTAAAGAACTATTTACTCAAAGAGCTGTGCAAAAAACAGAGGTTATCTATTAAGTCTAATGGAAAAGTGCTTTCAACTATCACAAAGGCAGGGATTTTTTTACAGTAAGGTTTTAAATTATTTGCCTCTGAATGCTATGCTTGTAGATACTGTAATTGTGCTCAGAAATGTATTGATACGTTTCTAGCTCCGAACAATATTGAGAGTTATTACAGTTGATTTCAAAGCGGATAAGTTGTTGATTCAGGGAAGGAATTTTTTTTTTGCCTGTTTGGGGCTTAATTGGAAATGCGTCAATGTTTATTTATTTTTTGACATGGCATAGGCTTTCCTCTCACACCTACAATTCTATATTCACCTCACCGTCTGATACCCTCCATATTCCCTACTTTCCTCTTAAAGTGTTAGTAATGTCTCAGAACAAATAGTTATCATTTTGTAGTGCTTAAAAACTTGAGCTAAATGCAAAAAAACCCTATCTCTCAAACTGCTGTGGTTTGAGAGATATTCCCTGTCAAAGTTTACAGCTGACAACAGGAGATCCATGTCGGCAGACACGAGGAGGCTCTGCAGCAGAGCCGCCATCGTGTTATTTGAAACAAATTACTTCATTGTAATAGTCTGCAAAGTGTGCTTTCAAACCAGGCACACTTTGTAGACCTTTTCAATGAATTCATTCTTTTTAAATAATGCGATTACGGCTCTGCTGCAGAGCCGCCAGTTGGTCCCCGGACAGGATTCCCCTGCAGTCAGCACAGTGCTGACATCAGGGAAAGGCGAGGGAGGGGGGAACTTTGAATAGGAATATCTCTCAAACCATAGTGTTTTTTTGCATTTAGCTCACGTTTTTAAGCACTACAAAATGATAACTATTTGTTCTGGGACATTACTGTCCCTTTAACACTGACAACCTTCCACACTACATGCTCACTTGTTACCTCACTCTTCCAAGCTCTTTCCTTCCCTCTCACACCAACACACTTCCACTGCGTGCTAACTTTACATACTGACAACCTTCCACACCTCATTCTCTCTTCCCTCTCACATTGACTGACTTAATTCTCTCTTCCTTCTCACACTGACCCCCTTCCAAACTCCATGCACCCATCACATATCCTGATAGAATACCGCACTCCCTCCTTCCCTGATACACTGCAGGGTCACTTCAAGCACAATTATCTTTCTTTACATATTGTAAAGCCATTACTTGGGAACATTTAAAAAGTGATTGGCTGACTATTTTGCTGCTAGGGTGAATTACATTAGGATGCAAGTTATATATTCCTTTTCCCTTCCATTATAATTAATCTGAACTTTTCAATCCTGCAATAGGATTTAACATTTTCAGCAGTAGTCTTTCTTTTTACATTTTTCTGAGTTATTGTTTGTTTGTTTTCTTTGTGTATGTGTGTGAAATAAAGAACAGTAATTTTGTTCATCATCACTTGTCAAGTAAAGACTGTTTGGGGACATTTTTCAGTTAATTTTATCTTACTGTGGGGCATATTTTATTGTATTACTTTAATGATAGCTTCACTTTGAGAGAAGAGGGAAGGAACTTATGGACCCTATTACTTTGGACAAATATAAGTTTGAGGAATTAATCCCTTTACACCCAGGGGCCCTTGGCACATGTTCCGTGTGATAGGGGTAAAAAGGGGGGTGGGTGGGGGCTAGACTTATGAGTGAACTCTAAGTCCTCTGAATTTTTCCTCTTTTTAACCTCTGATGCTCTGTGCAACACATCTTTTTTTTATTTTTTATTTTATTATTTCACTATCAAATACATACATTGTTTTTTGCATAATAACAAAAAACATAAAATACAAAATATACAAAAAAAATTCTTAAAATTCCCATCCATTCTCTACACCTTACATACCACCACTCCTGACATATACTACTTTAAACATTCATACAGCACAGATCTTATTGGACAGTTCCCAAATGGGTTACTTCTTCAAACGCTCCCAGAGGGACCAAATTGAATCATATAATTCAATATTTGAATAAAGTGAATAAAAATGTTATTCCATCTGACCTTGATGTGATATTTGCTTTACTATTTCTTCCCAAGTTGGAGGTTCACATTTTCTCCACGCCCTCGCCATACAAATCTTAATCGCCATTAAAATATGAATAGCCAAAAAAAATCTGAGCCCTATTGCCCAATGGCATCTCAAAATGGAATAGAAAAGTCTGAGGGGATAAAATCTGATCCTTCCCAAACAACTTGCTCAAAATCTCGGAGATCCTCCTTTGTAGCGGGATTAATTTCCTGCACTCCCACCAAATATGGTACATCGTTCCCTTGTCTCTATTGCATCTCCAACACTTGCTCGAAACCGACCCCTTAAATAGGCTGATCCGAGAAGGAGCCATGTACCATCTATGTAACAATTAAAAAAAAACCTCCTGCATATTTATACAATGTACAACCTTCCTAAGTTTCCACCAGGACCCCATCCATATTTCTATAGGAAAAGACTTCCCGATATCACGCTCCCATTTCTGCATTGCAGCTGTAATTTCTATTTGGTTTAAATTAATCACCAATCCCATAATCCTTGAAATTATTCTAGAGGAAAAACCCTTCCCAATAAACTCCTCAATTGGCGATACTGGAGAAACTGGATTCGCACGTAAGAACTCTTTTACTCTACCATATGTCAAAAAATCCTGTTTCAGTAGGGGAAACTTTCCTTGAAACAACTGAAAGGATATTAGGGAGTCTCCATCTAGGATATCTGCTAAAGACTTAATCCCATATTTCTTCCAACGTACCAGATAATCATCCTGAGCATAAAACTGCAAGACATCAATTGGAGTGCTAGATGAAACATATTTTACACACCCCATCCTTTTCCTCATAATTTCCATTGATTTAACTACATTACTAACTATTACATGGTTTATACCTAATGTCCTTATAACTTGTGGTTTAACCCAAAAAAGATGAAACGGGTTCCGAGAGCCAGCCGGTATCTCTTCAAGATTAAGCCATGATGAGCCTTGATTACCAATCTTGGTAATCTGTGCAGCACATCTTATTGCATAAAGGCAATTTACTGAATGGCTAATTCTCTGCTGCCATGCCAAGACAGGCCACGAGTGAAGTACCGAAGGTGATTTTAACATTTCCTTCACAGTATATACGTATTAAAAAAGGAAAATAGAATGCATTTTTCAGAGTTGACAGGGTATGTCACATCTCAAGAAAATATATAATGAACAAATATCTCCAATGCGCCCTATATATTGTATGTCACTATAACACACCTAATCCCCATATGTGGAAAATAATTATCAAATATACACAAAACCAATAGTGTGAAGCACCAACTAACATATTAACCCATATATTTGCTGAATGGTAAATTATCTGACAAACAGGCCAACAAAGATAAAGGAAATATTTCATTTATTGTAAAACCATATATCTTATATTATTAATATATTAATATATTTGGGATTGTCACTCTGATCGTGTTAAACCTTCCAATCCAAATGTCCAACATGGGACAGTAAACACTCTATTATAGCAAATTCAGAGATAATTCCCTCCCACAAACCACAACATTATTATCAAATAAAATAAAAAGAAAAGAAAATTTGCCAAAAGAGCTATCTCACCCCTAATTGAATTCAGTGAAATGAAATAAAAAGGTGATACTTTTTTGGTCATTTTTTTTCTACCCTTTGTTTCACAGGTAATTGAATCAAGCCAAGTGTGTGAAATGTATATAGTAGAGTTTGCTTTTGGTCTGAAGAAGAGAACAGCCATGATTGAATACACTTTAATATGGAAAACTCCACTCTTACCACATCTTTCAGTCATAAGAAGTACATACATATGCACACATCCTCCTATATAATAAAAGGCCATAAAGTTTGTCACGATGCAGTCATGAGCAGTAGAGACTGCCCGTGTTCGACCAGTCTCTGCTGTGCATGATTGCATCACATAAGTGAGGTGGTGCAATCACGTGGAGCAGTGAGGTAACGGCAGTAAGCAGAGCAGGTCTGGGTAATGATAACCCTTTGAGTGCCAGAGGGGCACTCAAAGGGTTAACATTGCCCTGCTATCCTTACTGCCGTTACCTCACTGCTCCACGGCCCGTGCACACGGGCTTTTACAATAGTATACATATACTTTGCTTTCAATCAGAAGGAGCATTTACATCCTCCCGTGTCTTTCTCTCCTGTAAGGCTGCCTGGCGCCTGTACTCCACAGATGTGAGCCGTTCCTACCTCACTGCAACATGGTATTACTATGACAGCATCCTGCCTTCCTTCAGGTGAGTTCTGCCTTAATATTGAAGGTTGGAAGGCAGCAGCTTGTGCTATGATAACAATCTGAGTGTTAGATATTCATAAATATCTAAGTTAGAGGGTGCCTTTTATTACAGTTAGGGAACTCACAAAAAAACAAATTAGTATGCAGTTAATTTAATAACATTACAATTGTATGGAAAGTAATAATCTTGCAAATATTTTTCTTACTTTGTTTTTTTTTTTATTCATAACATTACCATAAAATATATGTTTCATTGACACTGCAGCAACCAAGGGGTTAAATGCACCTACGTATCATGATAATATAGCGTAACCTCTTGTGGACGAGAGAGGTGTACAGCGCATTTCCTTGTAATGAGTTGTGTACCCTCTGGTTCTCAATGGGTTAAATACACTTACTGAAGGCCAGGTTGGACATGAGGAAAAAGCTAATGTGGTAGTTTTCATGTCAACTCCCACAGCTCTTGTCCTCAGGTAGAATCTAGCCCTCTGTGAAGGAGTTTAGGGGACTTTGCTGCCTTCTTTGGTGAGTGGAAAGTATTGGGTGATCTGTGTGTCCAGACATTCCCTGTACTTCTGCAAACACAGCAGCAAGGCTGAGAGAGAAAGAGAATAAACAAATACATGGTTGGTGTGGACAGATTCTGTGTCCTGTTACCCAGAACATACCATTGATCTGGAAAAGAGTCAAAGGTCCACTCACTGCTCATTTCTCAAGGTCTTCTTTCCTCCAAATTTCACCACCCCCACTCCAAAGTTTTAACATGTCACTGTATATTTGACCCCATTCAGAGAGCTGCTCCTTTTGTTTGATACCTGGCATCGAACCCGCAGCCGAAATGGAGGGGTTAGACTCTGTCAGGGGTCTCCTCGCTATCACCCAGCCCCCTCTGCACTGAAACCTGCAGCACCTCATTTCTGTGCTGGGGAAAGGTAGGGGTCCCCTCCAACATCACAAGTCCCTCCGTTGGTCTTAATGTCTACAAACTGTTAGAAGGGCCAGCAACAAACAGTGCAAAATGCATGCCTGGATGTGTGTTTTAAATGTGTGTGTATGTATGTGTGTGTATAATGGAGTGTAATAGTAGGTATAAATAGAACAATCAATTGAGCATATGTATAAGACAAAAGCACATAATATGGGGACCAGTCCACCATTATATGTATGAAATAAATATTTACATTGATTTATACAGAATTTTTCTTTAGTGTATGTGTGGATAACAGTATATTCACTGAATAGTCTACTGCAGAACAGTCAGTGTGCAAACAGTGCAGTGTACTGCATGTTTATGTACAGCATGTGTAAGGGGATTTTTGTTTACTTACCAATAAATATTTATCTCTTAGTCCTTGTGGAACACAGGAATTATATTGTAAAGTGTCCTCCTCCAGGAGGCAGGATGCTTGCATAAAGTTCTCTGGAGGTGGAAACTACCTACTTTCTCCACTTTCCCCCACCAGCCATGCTCAGTTTTAACGTATAGGAAAGACAGAAGAAAAAAACAATTAGGGCAGGAAGGTGGCCACCTTTGCCAGAGAACCCAAAGGACACCACTGCCTGGAACTCAAACTACTGTTTTTTATCCTGTGGGATGTCCTTGTGTTCCAAAAGGAGTAAGAGAAACGGGTTTATTGGTAAGTACACATAGATCCTCTTCTCTTTTTGCCCATTGTGAAACACAGGAACCATGGGAATATACCAAATTTAATCCACTAAGGTTAAAGGGAGAAGAGAAAAATAACAAACTGCAAACTAGTCTCAACAAAGATAAACCAGAAAAAATGACAAACTCAGGTGTCAAAAGACACCAACACGCCAAACTAAGTAACAGCAAAACGGTTACTAGAAGTGAAAGTGAGAAATACTCCTACACAGACACTACAGCTAAAGCCAGAACACTGACTAAATAATGTTAAATAAAAGTGTAGGCCCCTGAAGCACCCACTTAACCTAAAGGGCACAGGCATTTTCATAATGACATAATAGCCAAAGAGAAGGAATGGCAATTTCCTGGATATTATGAAAATCGGAAACCACCTTGGGAATAAACCCAAAGGGAGTTTTCAAAACCACCTTATCTAGTATGAAAGATCAAAAATATAGAACCAAAAAGCACGCCACTCTTCCAAAATTAAACAAAAAGTAATAAAAATCAACACTATTATGTAACAAAATATTTATTAATAATAAATAATGTATTAAATACTCCTAGAAGACTGCAAAAATTTCTTCAAGACTTGAATGGTGGCTGCTGCCATGGGTATCTCAAAGTCTAAATGTAGGTTATCCCAAGGAAACGGGTGCAATTCCCAGGTTTGTACTGTAGCATGTGCACCTGCTTCATGTTTGCATGCACCCAGGGCAAATCTGAACCCAATTCATCTGTGTCCAAGGTGGGCCACCAGACAGACGCTCTGGCTTTTTGCTTCATACAAATTATTCTGTTATTCGTAACAGTGTGCTTCTCAGGGAAGGAGGAATGGCAACTCTGGTACCCAATAAGATGCATCTTTCTAGGGTGCTAAGTTCCAGGATGGGTGTCAAGAAGGGTGAATTGATGGAGGTCACCAAGTTTGTAAGTTTTGGTAGACTTGTGCTAAGGTGTCATCCAGACAAGTGGCTTGAGCAGTTTTTTGGGACATACAAGACATTGTGTAATAAATGTGATGGTGATCCAAAGTGAAAGTTGGTTGCGAATGAGACCACTGAGATGACGTGGAGGTATATATTAACAGCGACCGGGAGAGGGCATCTGCCTTAGTATGCTGGGTGTGAGGCTGGCCCTCAAGATAAAGGGCATAGTGCTGAAGCCTGGCTGCAGCCGTTGGTAAGATACCTTTCCGTGGGTTGAAACTTGCTAACGGGGGTTTATGATCCATAATGAGTGTGAAATGACACCCGTACAAATACAATGTGAACTTCTACAACACCCACACAATTGCCAATACCTCCTTATCAATTTAAGTATAGCTTTTCTCAGCTTGATTAAGTGACCGGGAAGCGAAAGCTTTGGGCTGCTCGGAACTGTCAGTTGTGATAAGAGATAGGATGGCCCCTAAACCATACGGTGAAGCGTCACATGCAACAGTCAAATGTTTCTGAAGATCATAATGTACAAATACTTGAGACTTGAGTGTGAGGTATTTCATTTACTGGAATATCTTCTTACAAGCAGTCAACCAATTCCACAGAGTGTGTTTCCAGGGGATGCAACACTTGAGCTAAGTTTGGCAGTAGCAATGATAATAGTTTAGCAGTCCCAAGTATGACCGCAGTTGGGAGACATCAGTGGGTGGAGGTGCTTTAATCAAAGTTTGCACTTTCTCCCTGGCTGTGTGTAGTTCCTCTTTGTTGATGACATGACCACAAAACATTAATTGCAGTTGGAAGAACTGGCAATTATACAGGTTTGCCTTCAGTCCCTAGGCTTGTAACCACTGTAGGATGGTCTCTATGTTTTTCTTGTGATCTTCGTCTGTCTCATAATTATTGTATTGTCAAGCAAACACTTAGTTTGAGGTATACCATCCCGAATGGTGTCCATCATCCATTGCTGGACCTGATGTGACAATGAACATCATGAGATTATACTTTGTTGATGGTGAGGGACTGTCTACTTTCTAGCTGAAGATAAGCTTGACAGAGCTCCAATATAGTGAATGTCTGCCTCCTGCAAGATAGCCAAATAGTTCTTGTTACTGTGGCAGAGGGTACTGATCCATTTCCAACGTATTGTTAATCCTCATTCTGAAGTCTCCACACAAGCAAATCTCACCAGTTTTCTTGAAGACGGATACTGTTGGTGACACCCACTCACACTGCTTGTTATTTTGGAAATCACTCTTTGCTCTTCTAGAAGTACTAGTTCACTCTCAATTGATATGATTTGTGCATAGTTCTCATTGTGATGACTGTCTGGTCTGTGCTAGCTTTAGGACAGGTGTATTATTTGAGGCCTGTAATTGAGCCGCATCTCTCTCAGTCATCTCCATGACCAATGCAATTTCCAAGGCTGACCTGTCATGATTTTTTCTGAAATAATCTGTTTTTGGATGGCTTTGTTTATTACCCCACAAAAAAAATTGGTCCTGCAGGGCTTAGGGTAGGTGTGTTTCAAAATTACATGTAGTGCAAGCGACCTCAACTCCACCACATATGTCTACACACTTTTTCCTTGCCTCTGTGTCCTGAATAGAAGCAGAAACATTCCGCAGTCTCCAAAGGTTGTGGCTGGTAGAAGTTAGTGAGAGTATCCAGGAATTCTTTTAATGGTTTGTCACCAAGTTTCACTGGTTCTAGTAAGTTCTGCAAAACTGTGTAGGATTTCCTACCTACAACTGTGAGAAAAACGGGTTTGTTTCTCCACTGGACCCCCATTTTCCTCCATAAGCTGCATAAACCTCTCTGCGCAGGAAGACCATTTCTCTATTTCTTCGTTAAACTCCTGTAGTGAGCCAAATAAGGTGGTCATGATGGTCCTAAAAAATGTAGACTAGACAGGAGCAGCAATATTTGATTTATTATGCTCTCTGGTGCTCTTTCTTCAGTTATACAGATAACTTGTCTTCACTTACTCTTTTTTTTTTCTTTTACAACACTATGGGTGGAAGTAGACTGAGAGTTTATGGGAAAAAGGAGCAAGTTACCAGAGTTGAGTTACTGTATAGAGATACTGTGAGAAGTGGTGAGCACTCGCGAACAACGACAATTTTGGAAGTAATAGGAAAATTAGGAGCATACCTCGTCTCCAGTTGTTCTCCGTGTGGCCTCCTTTTAAGAGGCCACCAAATAATTTGCTGACACACGTTGATTAGGTAATGAAGTGGCCTAACTCCTTTTGTTTAAAATTTCCATGAATAGGGGCGGAGTAACTTTGTACCTGTAGAGGCATTAACAACAGACATGTTCTTTGAGGTTCTCAGGCACTGCTAGTGTCTTACTTCTTGACTGCATGCCACATACTCTTACTGGGCGGCTTCCTTATATACCCCCATTCCTGCAGTGACGAGACAGCTCTCCGAAGAATGTGGATACTGTCATAGAGGTTGCTAAGCAACCTTCCCACACCAAACATCTTGCTCATCTCCATCACACCAATAGATAGGTTGAAGGACAGTTCCCATGCATTCTAGTGGGTGGAAATTATTTTTAGAGTATGCTTGTTCTGTTGCTTTCTAGCCCTGCTAGAGGATCACTGCCAGTTTCAGTCATACTGTCTCACCCTTTTGCTTATCTGGAAGGGGAGTATCTGATGTTGTGGTCAGCATCTGTAACTCAACTTAGGCTGCAGCAAGACTGTTTAGTTCTAGCCCCATTCTCTATGGTTGCTCCCCAGCTAGAGTGTTTTTGGGAAGAAAACTCAAGGACCCGCCTACTCTGCTCTGCTGACCCGTAACACATACAGTAATGTGCAGAAGTTTTAAGCAGGTGTGGAAAAATGCTGTAAAGTAAGAATGCTTTCAAAAATAGGCATGTTAATAGTTTATATTCATTAATTAACAAAATTCATAATGAGTAAACAGAAGAGAAATCTAAATCAAATCAGTATTTTGTGTGACCACCCTTTGCCTTCAAAACAGCATCAATTCTTTTACGTACACTTGAACAAATTCAGGGATTTTGTAGGCATATAGTCAGGTGCATGATTAAACAGTTGTACCAAACAGGTGCTAATGATCATAAATTTAATATGTAGATTGAAAATCAATAATTAACTAAAACAGAAACAATTGTGTAGGAGGAATGAAATTGGGCTAGGAACTGCCAAACTTATCTAACAAGGTGATGTTGCTGAAGACAGTTTAATGTCAAAAGTCATACACCATGTCAAGATTGAGCACAGCAACAAAACACAAGGTAGTTATACTGCAACAGTAAGATCTCTCCCAGGCAGGTATTTCAAAGCAGACAGGGGTTTCCAGATGTGCTATCCAAGCTTTTTTGAAAAAGTACAAAGAACTTTGAAGACCATAGACACAGTGGTCGGCAAAGGAAACTTGCAGCAGAAGAAAGACACATCATGCTTACTTCCCTTCTCAATCGGAAGATGTCCAGCAGTGTCATCAGCTCAGAATTGGCAAAAAACAGTGGGACCGTGGTACACCCACCGACTCTCCAAAGTGGTCTTCATGGAAGACTTGCAGCCAAAAAGCCATTTCACTGATGTGGAAACAAGGCCAAGCAACTCAACTAGGCATGAAAACACAGGAACTGGGTTGCAGAAAAATGGCAGCAGGTGCTCTGGACTGATGAGTCAAAATTGGAAAGGGAGGTTCCTTGCAAGTTTGGGGCTGCATTTCTACAAATGGAGTTGGGGATGTGGTCAAAATTAATTATCTCCTCAATGCTGAGAAGTACAGGCAGATACTTATCCATCATGCAATCAGGGAGGCATCTGATTGGCTCCAAATTTATTCTGCAGCATAACAATGACCCCAAATATAAATCCAAAGTCACATAGAACTATCTTCAGCGTAAAGAAGAACAAGGAGTCCTGGAGGTGGTGGTGTGCCCCCCACAGAGCCCTGCCTAAATTCACAGAAGAACTGCGGTTAGTTCTCCCAGATGTTTGAAGCAACCTACCTGCTGAGTTCCTTAACAAACTGTGTGCCAGTGCAGGCGTGCACCTTGTTTGCTGAGGGAGTGGAAGCCTTGGGTACATACCCATATTAGTGGAGAAAACAGAAAGGAGGAACACTTGGGCGTAACTTGCAGCAACAGAGCACTCTTGCCACTAAATAGCATGGCTAATGACGTTCTCCAATTCTCAGTAGGTCATAAAATCTATTAACCCTTTGAGTGCCAGAGGGGTACGCAACAAATTGCAAAAAAAAAATAAAAATTTGCTCTGACTGTTTCCCACTAGGACAATTTAAATCTAAGCATAAAAGTAAAACAAACCTTCGCTGCTCCGTAGAAATCAAACAATTGTGAATCCCATGGAAGGCTTATATCATACCAGATGTGTTGATTTGTTTGATAATAATTTTTTTATGTTTTCACTTATCTCACCAAGGTACCCCATTTTAAGCGAGTTCTAACCCATATATAACCTGCAGAACTTTCTAGTCCAAAAACAGTTGCATTTAAAATGTTCATTTGAGAAACGTCTTTAACCCCTTAAGGACCGGGGAATCCGTTCCGCGACCCGACTTAACGACCACGGAGCAATTTTTTTTTATTGCTCCGTTGCGTTCCGGACTCCCCGAACGGCGTGCAGCTGCGGGGGGAGCCCGGAATTCGATGACGGTCATAGTACGTCATTGGTCATTAAGTCAAATCGACCCTTGACGTACTATGACCATCAAGGGTCGTTAAGGGGTTAAGGAAACTCTTCACTGGCCTAGTTAAAAACACATAATACATAAAAAAATAATAATAATAATAATGAATTCTCGAGGTTACACTCCCCTTCTTTCAAGCAGGAATCATCCAACACTGCTACAAATTTTAGCCATCATGGACAGGGGTAGGTATTTCCCAGTAGCGTTACCAATTACATTCATTCCAACCTGTCCTCATACAAATGTGAGAAACTCTTGGGTTTTTATAATATATTTGATATTATCATAAGAGCACCCCTTTTCCTTTTCATATTATGTTTAAATCTGAGCATGGCTGCTGGTGGTAAAGTGTAGCAGGGAGGTAGTCTCCTCCTCCAGAGAACCCTGTATTCAAGTGCCCTGACTTCTGGAAAAGAATACTTTACTCCATGGTTCCTGTGTTCCACAAAAACATTGGTGATATTTAACTAGAATGAGTTCAATACTAAACAATATTAATGTTTATGCTTCGGCTTTAGTGAAGATGCATTATAAAGGTTGTAATATATGCATGTGGCTGAATGTACAAATGAAAATTCCCTAAATATGAAGCAATGCATTGGAAAAATATTTTGCATCCAGCAGGTTCAAATTGCTTTCAAATTATATTTTATCATTATTATTGAATATATATTAGCCACAGCAATCACAACATATCGGTAGGTACTATTTATATTTAAGAAATATTTTGAAGTATGGAAATTCAGGTCTAGTTATCAAGGAGGGAAAAACAGAATGTGCAAGAAAATCCACTGAGATCCTTGAACATTCAGCTTTTTGTCCATTCGTGTGTAGCGACCTTTGTTTATTCAAAGAGCAAGTACTAAATAGATCCACCATTCCCATCCACCAGCTGAAAGCTAGTGGGTCTCATACAAAGGTACAAACACACACTCTGTGTTTGTGCACGCATGTGTATGTGTGTACCTCCCAAATTACAGCATTTTTGCTGATTTTTATCATATTTCCTTGGCCCTCATAATGAAGCCAGGGAAATGTGACTGATCACTGAGAAATGCACAAAGGTACAGTATCTGACAATGATCTAAGTGAACAGTAACAGTATCGATATGCTGCAGTTAACAGTCACAATGAATTATCCCCTCTTTTGCTGCAGACATAAAAGTAATAGAATAGTGCAGGGCTCAAAATTTCCACTCGCCACTAGCCAATGGTGAGTGAAAATTTAGCCCTGGCGAGTAGAAATTCAGCCCTGGTGGGTATGCTGTGGCTTGCAGTAGCGAGTAAGTTTCCAGGTCTGGCTAGTAGCAAAGGACTTAAAATTATAAGCCCTGCAATAGTGCATCATGTATGTGTGCATTGTATGTATATGTTTGTGTGTTTTTGCATATTGCACAGAATGTTGCTGGCTTTCCTGGCTCTGAGATGTCCATTGTTTCTGTGTCTGTATTTTTGTGAGTGTCAATATCTTGCCCTTTAATCTCACACCGGCACTCTTCGCCCTTTTCTCACTATGCAATCCCTCCTTTCTTTCCTCAGTCTCCCTCGCTCACTTGTCTTTAATTTTCTCTGATTTGCAATTCAGATTTTTTGCTCCCCATCTTTCTCCCACAGTTGTGGATAACGGAGGCTGAAAAACACCACTCTCTTAGCCCTTGTTTATTCTTCTGTAACTTCATTGTGATAATCAGGTGTGTTGTGTTGATGGAAGAAACAGCCATTTCCATGCACCTCTTTGTAACAGGCCATGGGTATATGGGTATATAGAGTATATCAATTTTTACATATCATTTCTGTTTTGGGGGATGAAGCTGTGTGAAGGTAGGGCTGAATTAGTGTTGATTTACTCTGTAGATTTATACAGATGTTTTCTCTCTTTGATATCCCTTGGAGCTATTGTACAAAGCCCAGAAGTGACAAATGTAAAATAGGATGTAGTTTAGATTTAGCTGGAGAAAATAGCTGCCTTCTTATTGTGAAATATATGGATTCTATGAGTGAATATTAACTATTGTCTTTCTTCATGAGAGTGGCCTATGAATAAGAGTGATCATTGACCTCTACCCTGCTCTCATCCATAACCTTTTTACAGTAATAAGCGGAGTTTCTTTCGGATGTATGCTGGCTGGAAGCCAAGGTACCCATCTACTGGAATAGAACAATCTGCATGCGTGTGCCTGCCCTGTATTGGGCAGATGGAGGGCATAAATGTTCTCCTGTAGCGTATAGTCTGAATTATCAGAGGTGGCCTGAAGCTTATGCCATCAACCCATCTAATTTATGAAGTCTCTGTCGGGGGGGGGTCTATGTATTCAGGGACAAAATAAAATGGCATGCAAGATTCCTAAGAATGGAGCCCGTTCATTACATGGGCATGTCCTTAGAAATGTAGGACTCTTAACGTTTGGTAAAGTTTTTGATGGTGAGCTGAACAGAACAGATCTCATTAAAATGAGCTTGTCCCACAGCCTTTCATAGTAACTCCCTGTGAAATACTGTACAGTGATGACTGATAGGATCTGAATGATACAGTCAGTAAACAAAGAGTGCAACAGTGAGTTTACCCTAATACATACACCCCCAATACAGGATTTATGTTGGCTGCATTATTATCATTCTTCAAGATACCGCATTTATAGTTTAATCCTTTAAGTACCAGCTTGAGTAAGAGAAGACAGTGATAATACATGTCAGTTCTAACACTGAATGAGAAGTAACACTTCATAATAATAATCCCTCTCTTATCTTTATATGTGCAGAATATAATAATGGCCCATTTTAATTTTGCTCTTGTGCTTTTGTTCCAGAAATAACATCTAGTCAGTTCTGGGTGTCATGTCCAAGGAGGTGGACAAGAGAGCTGCTAGCAGGACCTCGGACAAATATGCTACTTCCTCTCACATAGTAGAATTAACCCTTTATCAACCTGATGGGAGTTCATCTCATTGCTTTACTATATAAGTCAGCTTGAAAAACTACCAGCAGCTCTCAGGTCTGCCTCTGTGGATGTGACATCCATGACCAATTGAAGCTGATTAGGCTTTTCTGACCACAATAAAGTGTGGGTTGTGATTAGGAGATGTTACTTCTTTAAAGACAAGATGCTGTTTAAACTGTTTTTGCCTGGTTTTAATGTTTCCATTTCAAGTGTGCTTATGCATCTTTCTGTTAGCTGCATGTTCCTTACAGGGCCATTTATTGGTTGTGTTAAATGCACGATCATTGCAACAATTTATATAGCATCTTGAATGGAACCTTTGCTGGCACTGAGAGGGTTAAAAGACAGAGACTTCCAGCTATTATTTTAACCCTTCCACTGACATTAGATCCGGAATAGGATCATTGTTAACTTTGGCAGGGAAGTGGTTAAAGTTTGTGTCTTTCAAGTTGTATTTGCATGCAGATGTCTCCAGAGGATGGCAGTAGAGGAATGACGTGTAGGGTGGCCTGTGTTAGCAGCATGAGATACTGAGCTGTGTTATAACGCACCTCGAGTGGACATCTCCAGAAGACGTGGTCCCCAGATTTCAGGTGCTTTATAACTAGATAAGAAGAGGATATTTGACTTGTGTTGTTAATGAAATAGGAGCTTGCTGAGACATGGTTGAGCAGCCTTCTTTCTGCTGTGGTCTGTGCTGCTATTGGTGTCAGCTGTGCAAACTGGTTCTGCTGTCAGGGACATGGCTACAGTTCAGCATGGGTACTCATTATGGTGATAAATGACAGCCATATTATTTGTTTGTAATATTTTTTCTCTGTCATCCAGCATGGCATACAGGTACCATGTGGGAGGCGACAGCTAAACCCTGTAGGCTGGAACAATTCTAGAAGAAGTTGTGGGTAGAGCCTCCCCATCCTCCTTATCAGGCTATCCCACTAGCCCCACCCCAGATAGACTTGTTCCAGTAACCTGGATCGAGGCTGAGAACTTTCCTGCTTAGTTTTTAGATTATTTTATTATTAGATACTAGTTGAACAGCCCGTTACACGGGCCACTGTGTCACAGCCACCCGGTCGCGGAGCACCCAGCTCTGTATCAGCCGCTGCGCGGGCAGTCTCTACTGCGTATGACTGCAGCACGCGCAGCAGTGTCTACTGCGCCTGTCGCAGCGTTACACACGATTTAGCGAATTATTATATAGGATGGGGTTTAAAAATTCCCCCATTAGGTGAATTACCATTCCTGGCTTCCCCTGGAGGAGTGTCCAGATATCATGTGCTGTTATGGACCTTTGCAGTGGAGAGAATCATGCAGCCCATGTCTCTCTGTCCTGATTGGGTCTCCCTGAGGCTCTATTTTTCAATTGTAATCTACAGAAAGAAGTCAGGTAAAAAGGGTGAGAAACTCTTTGAGTGCCATGGTCCACTTGCCCTCTGTACCCCTCCATACAGGGCTCTTATAGGAGTATTAAACTCCTGCACTCATGTTGGGTATCTTATTGGTTTGATCCCAGGGTTTTTGGTGCTTGAATGGCTGCATTTTTCACGGTTGTGGAATTTATATCGCCAGACGCACGGGACATGTAGTTCCGGGCACCGGACAGGTACATTTTTATCCCATTTAGCCCTGCTTCGACCAAGCAGAGCCGGACTTTTTTTCCCGCTCTGTATCCCGGCGCTGACAGCTCCCTTCATTGAGTCTGTTGACTCAATGAAGGGAAGCTATTGTGAACTGTGCATGCGTGTGCCCAGTGATGTCATCACGGCCCGCAGGGGCTTGTGACGTTGAGTCTGGTTGGGCCAACAAAAATGCTTGGCGAGCATTTGAACAGAGCGCGCCAAGCCAGTTCTACAGCATCTTTCTTATGCTGGCCTGGCACCAACATTACAAAGGTGAGGGAGAGAGGCAGGCCGGCGGCAGCACTTCAGTGGAGGAGAGTGAGCACAGTCTGGACTGGAGGATACGAGAGGATGCTTCATTGGATGGAGGTAAGCACTGGTCTGAGTGCCAGTGTGGGCAGGGTGGACACAGGATGGACAGTGTGAAGGTGGACACAGTGTGGGCAGGGTGTGGAGGTGGACACAGGATGTGGACATGGAGGTGGACACAGGGTGTGGACACAGGGTGGGGAGGGTGTGGAGGTGGACACAGGGTTGGCAGGGTGTGGAGGTGAATCACAAAAAATATGGGCTGGCACAAGTATATATCAGTATATATATCAGTATAAGGCAAAGAAAAATGGCCATAAATAATCTCTCAAAATAAGGAGAGGGTGCTGTTGGGAACCAACAACGACACAAATACATACACTGAAACAGAATTTTTCAAAAGGAGACCCACTACTGAGGCACACCAAGACCACAAAAGTCACAAAATATACATAAATCTTTATTGCTGTACAAAACTCACAAAAATATATCAAAAGAGTGACTTAACAAAAACAATTAAAAGAACAAACAAGCAGTCTATGAGTAATCCACATGCAGCCAATATAATATATCACAATAAAGTGAATAAAATGATGAATGAGGTCAATACATACATATATGCATCTGAAATAATATGGTACAAAAGACAAGTACACAGTAAGGGTCCAAAAAAGCTCAAAATACCCAGTCACTATTGGTGCAAAAGTACAAAAACAAAGTCTAAAGCTAGCAGAGATAATAAGATGGGGCCCCATCAAATAGACACACAAGACAGAGTAATCACAAAATAGAAAACAGGACCAATACTTATCAGGAAAAATGTCAAGAGATGACCACAATTGGTAAAGGGCTACATGAACCTCAAAAGACTGAGTGTATCCCAACGCGTATTGCCCATCGGGGATTCGTCATCTGTTGGGTCTTCCTCAGATAGACCTGATGGCCACAAGGAACAACAGGGAGGTTCATCTCTTTTGCTCCTGTTGGAGGGATCCTCTGGCCTTCACTGTGGATGCTTTAGCGATCCTCTGGAGTTTTCATCTGGCCTACATCTTCCCTCCACCCACCCAGGGTGCTGATGAAGATTCGGATGGACAGTCTGGCAGTCATCTTGATCACCCCTTACTGGCCTAGGAATCATTGGTTCCCAGAACTGGTGGCTCTCTCCATTAGAGATCCGTTTCCATTGCCACTCTGGATCTCCTCCTTCAGGGTTATCTGTGGAAGGAGGATGTGGTGTGCATGGCTTTGGAGGCATGGCTGTTGAAGCCTGCACCCTAAGAAGGAAAGGGTTCGCCTCTGAGGTGGTCTTCACTATGATACAGTCTAGGAAACCAGTTTCTACCAAAGCCTACCATAGGGTTTGGTCCATTTTTCAGTCCTGGTGTGCTGACAGGGACCTGTCATCACAACAGTTTGATCTACCAGTGATCATGTCTTTTTTACAGGACAGTGAGAACAAAGGGCTCAGTCTTAGTTCCTTGAAGGTTCAGACTTCAACTCTCTTTGTCTTTTTCCAGAGACACCTCCCCATCTTGGCAGATGTCAAGGTTTTCTTTCAGGGCGTCACTCATGCCTTCCCTTCCTATAAGGCTCCCACTCCCCATTGGGACCTTAATCTGGTTTTGAGAGTCTTGCAGTAGCCTTTGAGTCACTGGCTACTATTCCTCTGCGCCTTCTGACGTGGAAGATGGTCTTTCTTCTGGCTGCGATCTCAGTCCGCAGAGTTGCTGAATTGCAGGCCCTGTCCTGCAAACTGTTTTTCCTGGTGTTTCACAAGGATAAGACTGTTCTCCATACCTCCCAGGAATTCCTTCCTATTCTTTCCTAAGGTGGTCTCTGAGTCAGGAGATTGTTGTGCCTTCCTTGTGTCTTGACCCAAATCTGACAAGGAGAGGGATCTAAACTTGTTAGATGTGGTATGCTGTCTTAAGTTCTATGTGCACCTTACTGAGTCTTTCCGTAAGTCTGATGCATTATTTGTCATCCCTGAGGGTCCTAGGTCAGGAATGACTTAATCCAAGGTCACTATTGTGGCTTGGATTAAGTCTACGATTTGCAAGGCTTACAAGCTCAGAAAGAAATCTTTTCCTTTCCGCATTACAGTGCACTCCACCAGGTCTGTTGGGGGCTCATGGGCCTACAAGAATCAGGCCTCTGCTGAACAGCCGTGCAAGGCAGCCACTTGGTCTTCTGTGCACATCTTTGCCAAGCACTATCGTGTTAATATACTGGCTTCATCTGAAGCCAGCTTGGGCAGGAAGGTCCTAGAGGCAGTTAAGCTTTACCGTTTAACTGTTTTAGCATGGTTGTTTTTTTTTTCTTGTGTGCTGTGATACTGTTATTCAGTGTCCGTTGACACTTAGTTTAGTTTGGGCTGTTCCGTGTCCTGGATAATCCATGGGTACTCAGGTATCATGGGGGCTGGAGCTTGGTCCTTTCCTTTTTCTTCCTACCCTGGGAGCCTAATGTTGGTACATCCCCATGGTACCTGTGTGTCATATTGGCGACAGAGAAAAGAGGATTTTAACCTTACCTGTTCTATCCTTTTCTCTTAGTCTATATGACATACAGGTCTATCGCCCAGTGTAAGGGACCATGCTTGGTCTCCAAGTACTGGACGTGGGAGTCCTCTTGGGTCTGCTGCTCATGGGAGTTTTCTCTTTCTTCTTTCTCTTTCTTGCTGTCCTACTTAGTAGGCTTCTGTCAAGTCTATCTGGGGCAGGGCTATTGAGATAGCCTGATAAGGAGGAAGGGGAGGCTCCACCCACAACTTCTTCTAGAATTGTTTCAGCCAACAGGGAGGAGCTGTCATCTCCCCCATGGTACCTGTATGTCATATGGACGTAAGACTAAAATCCTCTTATTACAATGATTGGGTCATAGTCACAAAAAAAGGAGGAGCACTTCTTGAGCAAACCAGCTACACCATAGGGCAAGTAAAAAAAACAAACTATGTATTAATATCTTTAAATGGGGGTTTTAACTTCTTAAAAAGAAACAGTCATGATTAGCATACCCTATCGACAGTTCTACTCCACTGGGGTCAGATTTGCAGATGAGGCTGGGGAGGCAGTGAGATCCCCAGCAGATCAGCAAGGGAGCTGAATGGGAGTCTGGAAAGTGACCCCTGATGCTCCTTCAGTAATCTCACTGGTCCCTGAACTGTCCTTACAGTTTACAATCACTTTGTGCCCAACTGTCGGTCCTATAGACCGCTGGAGACAGGATTTATATCCCGACTAATTGTCAATGGTGCCGTGTGCTCAAGGCCACAAAGTTGATGGCTATGATCTACGGACTATTGGGTTGCATTCTAGGCCTATGCTAGCTGAGGGGTTCAGTTTTCTGACTCCCAATTGCTTGACAAAGCCATTTTGGGGTTGCACAGCACAGCCTGGAAAGTTTTATTAACAATGCTCCAATCAAAACAGACAATAAAATATGACAATTGTCCTTTAAATGTTAGCGATCTACATTGTACTGCTTACAGTGTTGTTGATCTCTCTAGCATGTATGTGTTAAATGCCTCATTTAACATAAAAGATGAGTAGACTGAAATAAGTTTTTATTTGGAATTTCTAATCCTGACAATATAGGAAGATTTGATTGACTCCACTTAACAGCATTTTTCACCATAATGAGGAAAAGCTACTACCTGTGTGAGCCATTTTGTCCAGAGTCTGCATGTATCAGTCATGAATTGCCTGCAGTAAGGAAGAATCTGTGATTCCCAAGAGCTCGTCATCGCTTCCTTAATATTTTATTGGATACCACCAATCAGTTGGACGAATGACCTGCAATAGATCTTAGGGTGATGGAATAAATGCAGCTGGGATATTTGATCTGTATGCACAGAGGAAGAGTGGAGCCATTCTGAAGCTAACCAGCTGTACCATAGGGGAGAAATAAAAATTCCCCAAATCCCCATTGATTTAAATGGAGCTTTTAACCTTGCAATGTTTTCAAGCTATTCAAGTGCTTAAAAACCTCATTTAATTTTTTTTCCTAGAAGTTAATCTATGTCTAGGCACTACCTAGTAATATATCTAGATTCAAATATGTTATTCAACTTGGTTACATGCAAAGCCTTAATTGGCACATGCTAACATTGTGTTACAGCTGTACACTATGACAGGTGTAAGCAAGTCCAGTCCTCGCGTGCTTCTAACCGTGCATGTTTTCTGGATATTCCTCTTTGATAACAGGTGGGTTCATTAAAATGACTAAGCCACAGATTCATCCCATGCAATCAAGTTCATAGGCATATATGGAAAACATTATGTTATTGTTACCTGAGGACTGATATTACCTACCTCTGCTGTATGATATATATTAAGAATTAACCCCTTGAAGACCAAAGATTTGTAACTCATTTAGAAGCAGTTGATAAAAATAAATTAATGGCAATGTTTATTTAACCCATTATAGTGCAGTGGGTTTACTCCAGAATTGCTAATTTTCTTTGTGCATATTTTCCCATATTTCCTCTAGTCAAAACTCCTTTCATCTTCTTTTCTTCTCCCTTAACATCATTTTCCCTTTTCACTCATGTCTTTCCTTCTTTCCCCCTTCCCCTTGTGGCTCATGTGCCCCATTTCCTTGCACCTCTATCCGTCCTCCCTTTGCCCTTACATCTCTTTCTCACCTTGTTCACAACTCTTTACTGCCACTCATTTCATCTGCTGTTTGTATTGCCTACCTTCTCACTTCCTAGTGCTAAGGTGGGCCTGAAAGACCGAATACGAGTGACTGGTGCGCCAAGACAGGGCACACGAAGCAAACAGTACCTGGCACCTCCAGATACATTGTCACAAGGATTTGAACATGCGGCAGAGACTCCTAGCCCTACCAAGGTGCAGAAAAGCTGGAGCTTTAATGACCGAACACGGTTCCGGGCATCACTGAGACTTAAACCCAGGCCACAAGCAGATGGTAAGTACATACTGTACAGAAACAGATACAGTTGAAGACAAATGACTCAGTTCAGTTAGGTGTGCTAAAAAAAATAAGTTTATTACATAACCCAACTTTCCAGCCTCAAAATCTGAAATAACACAATTTCACCCCTTTGCACATGAGCGCACAGACAAAAAACAATATGTTAATAAATGAACCCCAGTTATTTAGTGCGTACCCTCCACATACATTGGAAGTGATGGGATGTTTGCCAGCAATCTATGAGAAGTATTGCTTTGCAGAGCATACTGGGAGAGTAAAATATATGTTAATGCACCTCCCACATCTACATGCATTGAAATTATTTTTAGCAATTAAATGACTGAAAAACTGCTGGCTCAGGGATCTTGATCATGGCTGCTGGTTTAAGACAGGAGATCTGCTAACTGGAGGGTCTCCTAACCTCCTCCCTGTCTGTATATTTTTGATATGTTGCCCCCGGTTAGTGACCATCAAAACGGCGAGATCAGAATGTTGTCTGCACTGTATGAAAAGGGCAATATTCTCATGTCACCGTTTTGATGGGCACACCACTCTGACAACTACTTAACCTCATCTGCTCTCATACATCCACAAAGACTGAGCTGCCCCCTCCACACATGTGGCCGCCGCCCCACAGATGTCTTGCTTCTAGATATCACCACCTTCTTCTAAATATCATGGCCCGGTTAGGCAGAGCTGGCACCCAGGCTAAGGTGATCCACAGTTGTCGTCTGGAGGTTTACCAGGGATGGTGGAGATATCTAGAAGCAAGGCATCTGTGGGGTGGCGTTCACATGTGTGGAGGGGCACGGCGCAGTCCTTGTAGATGTATGGGAGCAGATGAGGGAAAGTAGTAGTCAGAGCAGTGCGACCATCGAAACGACAACATGGGAATATGGCCCTTTTCATGCAGGTGAGATTCTGATCTTGCCTGCATGGTGCAGGCGACATTCTGAGCTCGATATTCTGATGGTCGCCACCTACAGGGCGACAATTCCAAAATAAACCCTCTCTGTCTGCCCACTACCAGAACCAGAAGTGTTTAGCTAGTACAAGTAAATATAATTCGGTAACCTATAGACCCCATTCACCCTTCCCCTTGTTGTCATCACCCCCCTATGTTGAGGGGAGAGTACGGTTAATAAAATGATGTTGCTTTTGGTAAGCCCATGTCTAAAATCATTGCCTAATCATGCGTAGGAAATAAATAATTCTTAACTTGGGGTTTATGGACTCCATTCACGCAGTAGAAGATTTACATTGCCGAAGGGTTAGATCTAAGAATCTAATCTATAAAATAACTGAAAAACTAGATTTCTAAATATAAAATGGTTAATATAACTTAAAAGAGATTTTTTAAAATGCTTCAGAATCACGAAAGCTGTTTGAAAGTGATATGATTCCTCTAAGTCATCCCAACAAGGTAACAGAACCCCAAATTATTTAATATTTATCTCTTCTCCACTTTTTCAGTTTGAGAAGGACAGAGGGGGGAACTTTAGAGCCACTTTAGTCTAGTTTATTGGAACTTGGGTCAGATAGCCACACACAAATTGTAATAATTCTTATCATCCAACAGCACAATGGGTGAGGGAAAGAATAGGGGAGAGGGGGGAACCCCCCAGTCTGCCTATAAACCATTAAGTGGCATAGACTTATGTGATCTGTAGATCAAAAATATTTTTTGTACAGCTCCACCATAAAACTCACATGGGGAGAAGAGGGTTTTTGGATCCCTGTCGGGATCAACAGCAGCGATAACTCCCAGTACCTAATTTATTCATTTTATTTAATTTCTATAAATCTTTTAATTATTTGTAAATGCTAAGGTCAGTATGTTTGTAACAGTTCCTGTAGGCTGTGCTAATGTAAAGTGTTGCACAGCCCATTGGCAAACAGGTTAAAAGTCCTGTTTATGGTAAGGTCAGTCCCCTCACTGCATTTGCTAATTTGCTGCATGGAAGAAGGTGCATAGTGAATAATGGGCTAAATTTACCTCTAAGGGAAAGAAAAAAGCTCACAGTGCTAGAACATCATTCTATACATATACAAAAAGGAACCTAAGTGCACAACATATGAAGTACAGCAAGGAATGAGGGAACCATCCACAATTTCCAAATTAGAAACAAAACAAACAGAATACAAATCTGCACTACTTCATATAAATTACTTAAAGGGTTAGTCATTTCTTATATTAATAAACAGTATTATTGTAGATATTCAAAAAATAAATCAGTAGATGCCAGTCCGATCTCTCAATCCTTTCTGGTTTGAGAGAAATAATGTTTTAAAGTTCCCCCTCCCTCCCCTTGCACTGACGTCAGCCTGTGGCTGACAGAAGAAGATCCTGGTCCCAGGCTGGCAGGCGGCTCTTCAGCAGAGCCGAAATAACGCAATCTAAAAAGAAATACTTCACTGGAACGGTCTACAAAGTGTGCTTGCAAACCAGGCACACTTTGTAGACCGTTACAATTAAGTATTTCTTTTTAGATTGCAGTATTTTGGCTCTGCTGAAGAGCTGCCTCAAGTCGGCCAACACGAATCTCCTGCTGTCAGCTTTACAGCTGACATCAGTGAGGGGGAACTTTAAAACATTATATCTCTCAAACCAGAAAGGTCTGAGAGATTGGAATGGCATCTTTTAATTTATTTTTTGAATATCTACAATATTACTGTTTATTAATATAGATCATTACTAACCATTTAAATGTGAACCCTGTGTATAGCATACAATATAAACCTCATATTAACTATTTTATTTCAAGTTGAGGTTTTGCTGAATAGTTTGGCCAAACTATATTGTAGCTTAGAAGTGAATTGGGCAGACCTCTATAAAAATGGACTGTGGACATACCCAGTATTTGAGGTCCTATCTCAAAACACAAATTAGTTTAACAGAGACAAACCAGAAACAATCATGAAGCTCAGGCATCAACAGACACCAACACATCAAACTGAGTAATAGCAAAAAAAATAACTAGAAGTAAAGACAAGAAGGACTCCTACACAGGCACTATGGTCAGGCTTCAGCTCTAGTGTTTAAAGGACTTGTGAAGATATGACCACTACACTGCCTTGCACAACTGCTTTTCAAGGGCCTGGTTCTTGTAGGCTAAGGAAGCAACCACCATTTTGGTGGAGTGAGCTGTGACTGTGAGCCAAAAAGTCCCTTCCTAAGGACATAGGCCTGCCAAATTATAGCCTTGATCCAGGAAGTCAAAATTACCTTAGACTCTGGTTGGCCCACACGAGCTCCCTAAGGAATAACAAAAAGTCCACTTTGTAGGAAAGTTCCATCAAATGAACTTACTACTTCATATAATTATAGCCATACAGTGAAGCTCCTGCTCCTGTCACAGGGATTCAAAGACAAGAAAGAACAATTTCCTGGTTAATGTGAATTTCAGTAACCACCCTTCGAAGTAAGTGTAAAGGAGGTTACAAAACTGTCCTATCAGGATGAATGATCATAAAGGGGGCGTTCACAGGACAATACCTGTAACATGGCTATATGCAAAGCAGACACAATCACAAACAGGTCTTTATGCCACTTGTAAAACAAGTATCAAACCCTATGATATGTTTTACATGAAGCCAGCTTTCCAGCCTTATCATAGTAGTGATGACTGGATCAGAGAAAAACATCTTCCTCAGAATGCTGACTTCAAAGGCAACTTCTCCACAGGGTTCTCTGTGTCTAGATGACACAGAGAACCCTGAGTCAAATGGTTTGGAAGGAATGGAAGATGAATCGGCTTTGTAATGAATAGAGTGAAGATATGCAAGAACCACGAGTGGCCAGTACAGTGCAACCAAGTTTACATGTACCTGCTCTATCCTGACCTTACTTTAACACTCTGGGAATCATAGGAAAATTAGGAAACACATATGCCAGTGGAACCTTTCATGGAATGTTCATCACATTCAAGCAAGAGGGTCCTGGGTCATGGAGGAAAACAAGGAAACCTTGCTGTTTGAACTGGATAACACCAGGTCCACGACTGGAAAACCCCATACTTGAACTATGGAATTGAACACCATCTGGTTGATTTTCCGGGTTACAGGATCCAGGCATTGGTATCTGAGAAGGTCCACATCAATGTTGTTTACCCCTGGAATGTGAAATGCTGAGAGGGCTGGAATATGAGTTTCCATCCAAGAGAGAATCAGACTAACCTATGCCCATGCAGCTGTGCTCCTGGTCCTTCCCTGGCTCTTGACATCAGCCACTGCTGTTTGATTGATGGACTGAAACAGCATTGGCAGACCCTAGAGGAGATGGGGCCAATGCAGAAGAACAAGGGGAATCACCTGAAACTCTCATGTATTGATGGTCAGAAGACTCACATTGTTAAACCAGAGACCATGAGCTATCTGAAAGCCAAACAAGGCTTCCCAGGCCCTCAAACTGGCATCTGTGACTACAGACCAACTGAGGATGACCAACGCATTACCAGAGTCAGATATGAGTCCTGGAGCCACCAATGAAGATCTGATTTCATCTAGAAGGATACAGCATACAAAACGTGAGAGGCTTCTGAGGAAGAACAACTGCACAATGACCTGTCCTACGGCTAGTCATCGCTCAAAAGCATCACGTTTAATCTCTCTAGTGCCATTACAGAGGAGAAATTTCCATGTACATATTGGGCTAATCCCACCCAAAAGAGAGGTCCAGTTCCAAAATGACAGGCAAGTCCCCCCTGCACGGGAACACCAGCTAACCCCCGTTATACGTTTCAACCTTGTTGGGCCTCATCAGGAGGGTGCAGCTGGATTCCCTAGACACTGAGAGCAAGGGGTCCACGTCTGTATTTCCCTTCACTCTTAGGGAGAGCCCCTAAGAGTATTCAGTTGCAGCATACAAAATGTGAAAGGTTTCTGAGGATTAACAACTGCACAATGGCCTGTCCTACAGCTAGTCACCGCTCAAAAACATCACGTATTACTTCTCTAGTGCCATTACAGAGGAGACATTTCCATGTACATGTTACACTAATCCTGCCCAAAAGGGCGGTCCAGTTCCAAGATGAAAGGCAAGTCCCCCCTGCATGGGAACACTCGCTAACTCCCGACATACGTTTTAATCTTGTTGGGCCTCATCAGGAGAGTGCAGCTGGATTCCCTTGGCACTGAGAGCAAGAGGTCCACATCTAGATTACCATTCACTCTTAGGGAGAGCCCCTAAGAGTATTCAGATGCAGCATACAAAACGTGAGAGGCTTCTGAGGAAGAACAACTGCACAATGGCTTGTCCTACGGCTAGTCTCCACTCAAAAGCATCATGTTTTAGCTCTCTCGTGCCATTACAGAGGAGAAATGTCCATGTACATATTAGACTAATCCCGCCAGTGCCTAGAGAGACTAGCTGCACCCTCCTGATGAGGCCCAACTAGGCCGAAACGTACGTCAGAGGTTAGCTGGTGTTCCCGTGCAGGGGGCACTTGCCTGTCATTTTGGAACTGGACCGCCCTTTTGAGCAGGATTAGTCTAATATGTATGTGGAAATTTCTCCTCTGTAATGGCACTAGAGAGCTAAAACGTGATGCTTCTGGGTGGTGACTAGCTGTAGAACAGGCCATTGTGCTGTTGTTCACTCCCAGAAGCCTCTCACATTCTGTACGTATCATGGTGCCCGTGCTATTGCTGGCGACATTCTGTCAATTTTACTTCCTGTTGCCTCTTATTGGTTGGTGTGGCTTTGCTCCGTCCAGTATTTGTCCTTAAATACTGGGCCCTGTCACTTCTCTGGTGCCCTTTCGTGGTGTTTCCGTTGCCAGCGCTTGTACCAGTAATTCGTGTGATCTCTGTGTATGACCCGGACTGCCTGACTACTCTGCTGTATCCGATCCTGCTCTGTGTACCGACCCGGACTGCCTGACTACTCTGCTGTATAAGTTCCTGCTCTGTGTACCGACCCGGATTGGCTGACGTTCCTGCTCTGTGTACCGACCCGGCCTGGCTGACGTTCCTGCTCTGTGTACCGACCCAGTTTGGCTGACGTTCCTGCTCTGTGTACCGACTCGGATTGGCTGACGTTTCTGCTCTGTGTACCAACCCTGCCTGGCTGACGTTCCTGCTCTGTGTACCGACCCGGTTTTGACGAACATTCCTGTTCCGTGTATCAGGTCCTGCCTGCAGTCCCATACGGTATCCGGCTAGGGGCTGTCCTCCGGTGTCCTCTCTGTCTACGGACAGATCCTCTGTTGCCTCGTTGCTGCTCAGGCAGTCTTGTTACAGTGACCCAGTCAACTATTGTGTCATGTGGGCGACACCCCGGTGTGGTAGATCCATCTGGTTGCACCACAGTACGCTTGACCTTTTACTGCTGCAAGCTGAGGTTGGTCTTACCCTGGGCGCCTCAGGCTGCTCTCACTATCTGGCAATCGACTCTAGGTCTGAGCGTTTGTTAACCCCTTCGGGGTTGGTGCCATATTCCCCCGGGTTACAGTCATTGCAGTCTCAGCTGGGTGTTCCTTATTGCCTACAGTTGCAGTCCTCTGTTACTGCTACGGCAGTCTACCGCTTGTCCTGGGCCTCTGTTTACTTCTGTGGCATTACTCGCTATTATGTCACTCTCTGCATAGTGAGAGTCTTGTGGGCCTCGCGCTATTAGGGCCTGTCAGTCTTCCTGGCCTATTAGTAACCATTTCACTGCTGTCTCATTTGGGAATCACACAAACTATACCTGACCTGTGTCAGTATTATATTATTGCTGTTATATATATATATATACTGGACCCGTGTGGGTATTGATTACTGTAACCTGACCTGTGTCAGTACTATATTGTGTACATATATTACTGGACCCGCGAGGGTTATTCTTATTCTGTGTTTTTTCAATAAAACTGTGTTTTATCTAAACCTACTGTGTCTGAGTGTCCAGAAAACCGTAACAGTATGTTTATTTTGAATACACTTAGGGGGTCTCCATAAGTGTGAAGGGTAATCCAGACATGGACACCTTGCTCTCAGTGCCTAGGGAATCCAGCTGCACCCTCCTGATGAGGCCCAACTAGGCTGAAACGTACGTTGGGGCTTAGCTGGTATTCCCGTGCAGGGGGGACTTACCCGTCATTTTGGAACTGGTCCAACATTTTGGTCAGGATTAGTCTAATATGTATGTCAAAATTTTTTCTCTGTAATGGCACTTGAGAGCTAAAACGTGTTGTTTCTGGGTGGTAAATAGCCGTAGACCAGGCCATTGTGCTGTTGTTCATTCCCAGAAGCCTCTCACGTTCTGTATGTTCATCTAGGAGGAGAAAGACATAACACAGTAGAGGTGACACAGCTGCCAGGACCGAATCCTGAGAATCTCCAGCTACAGATCTGGAGTGTAGAAACGGGCCAACAGACTGCCTTTCAGGAAGAGACCAGATACCACAGCACCTTCACGTACTCCCGCACCATCGTTGACCGGCAAGATAAGACCTGAGACAGCTGCCAAGACAACAACAAAATCTTGTCTTCAGACAGAAAGACCCATCCATGTTGGGTCTCAGGCCCTGGGATTGAACAGGAGAGGATGTATTTAAATTGATCAACCAGTTGTCCTGCCCCAGTATGGACACACATGTCTGAAGCTGAAAACTCAAAGTGCCCTTGGAAGGAACCTTTAATAAAAGGTCAGCCAGTTAGGGAGTAAGGGAAATCCCCAGAGAATGAATGTGGGCAGACAGTGCTACCATGATCTTTGTGAAAACCCACAGAGAGGTCTTTAAAAGCAAATTGAAGGAAGCACTGATGAACTGAATGGATCAGACTATGCAAATAGGCATCTTTTACTCCCCCAAAAAAGTCCCCAGGGCTCATGGTAGTGATGACAGCATCTAGAATTGAGATTTAATAAAGCAATTGAGGTACCTTAAGTCCAGGATAGGATGACAGCCATCATCCTTATCAAGAACTATAGGAATAGAACCCCATGAATCTCTTCTGAGGCCACTTCTAGAAATAATTGGCCCTGAACTAAAGTGTGAAGGACTCTGAACATTAAGATGTATGAGGGGGGAGAGATTTGCAATCTCTGCATTACTCTTTCGAAATCACCCATCACGCCAACTGGTCTACAAAATAGAGAGCGTATTTTGAAAGAAACATAGATGACCTCTGATTGCCTGAGGCAGAGGTAGACTTGTCAACTGGTGGCTAGGATTTCATGGAAGGGAGTGCCTGGCTTTACAAGAATACATATGCAGGTGGCAGAAAGGAGGAATGATAATCTGAGGCAACAGAGCACTCTTGTCCCCAGTAGCCAGGCTAATAATCTTCTCCAATTCTGGGCCAAACAGCTGCTTTCCCAATAACGGGAGAGAGATACTAAAGATTTTTAAGAAGACTGATCTACTGTCCAAATCTTCAACTAAAGGGTACTGCAACAGAGAATGCTAAGGACTTGCCAATGAACTTAGCCATATCAAATGCAGCCGGTGCATGTTATGTATTAACCTCAAGAGTATTACAACACAATGAACAATGTGATCTTTAGGAGCATCGTAATAGGTCATGCCTCCCAAATAGCAGTAGCAAAGACTGGATATAAGGCAGCCCCTGATGCCAAAAAATTTGCCTTAAGAAGAGAATCTAGGTTTTTCTCTGACTGATCTGTTTCTGCAGCTATCAATGCTGTGTTGTGAGAAGAGCAATAGGAGAGTAAACTGCCTGGGGGGGGGGGGGCGGCACTGCTGTACCACTGCAAGCGAAAAGTTCCTGGCAATAAATAGTTTCTTGTTAGGCAACTTCCTTTGCTCATGAACCACTTACTCAATGGAATGATAGGTAGGGAAAAGCACTGCATCCATCTTGTGCCTCATAAAAATATACAGACATAAGGAACTCAAATCTGAGGTCTCAGAAAGCTTAAGGGACTCCACCACCTCCCAAATAAGGCTCTAAACAGATGTTCCAGGGTCTTTCTCAAATAATTCCAAAGGGGTAAATGAGGAAGCAATATTCTCCTCCTCAGTTTTCCCTTTCTCAAATAGAGGAATTCCCCTCTACCAAAAGGAAATCTGCCCCAAAAGGAAATACCCCTTTTAAAATGACTAAAATGTCTTTAGGGGGAACAGGATGGACTACATGACCCCCTTAATAGATAAAGGAATAGTAGCAGTAGTGGAAATAGGGTTTTATCCAATTCTGGCTCCTGTTCAGAGAAAGAGGGGACTGAATTTGTTGTTTAGGGGCTACAGAACAAGGTGGGCATAATGCACCAGCAAAATCCCTTTGGAGACTAGTCTAACAAGAGGACCAAAGGGTTACTGAAGAAACCCCTGAAACCCTGATGGTCTTCCCCATATCTAGCTTGTGCTCAGACATAGCCAGGAGAGAGAGATACAGGACAGAAAATAAAGATAAAACACGTATCTGCCTGTTAAGGGTTAAAGATAAGGATGCTGGAAGGAGATTTGGCAACACAAATAAAAAACAAAAAGGCAGGTGCCTCATGGGTCACTTCCCTGAACAGAAAACGAATGAGAGAGGAGTAGCACCTCTCGTCCTTTCCCAAAGGCCCAGCAAAAAACAGGCCTTAAGGGAAATAAATCTTTCTCCATGAAAAGTGAAAAGGCACGTTTACAGAAGTGGCAAGAAACCACAGATCTCAGAATGTGGTTGCTAGATGAGCAGACAAAATGAGGTGCACACTCACAGGACCTATTCACTACTTGAATCATATTTAGGCTTCTATGAAATGGGAGGAAAATTAAATGACAGTGGTTGAATAAAATGTACAATGCCATCCTTACGTATACCCCAGGTCCTGTAAAGGTCTATCTCCTGGCCCATATGCATCCTAGAGGAACAGGAATAGGAGTTTACCTAATGGGGTATTGGACAGCCCCATATAAGTTATAAAATAAAATAGCAAGCTAAAAGAAACTCTGTCCTGACCATCTTCAATGAAGTCACTTTTAAAACTGAGCATGTCTGGTGGGAATAAAGTGGAGTGGAGAGTGATTATCTGCCTCTGGAGAGCTATTTTTATGCAAGTGCCTTTCCCTCCAGTGGGTGGATACTTTACCCCATGGCTCCTGTGTACTGCAGTGGACAAAAGAGAAATTCCTGTTTATTTAAATTGGGGTTTTAATCTCTTGCATACTAAAAGCCCCATTTAAATCAATAAGAAAATGTTTATCTATGGTACACATGGTGTGCCTCAGAATTGCTCCACATTTATTTTTATACATATGCCCCACAGGCTGCTAGACATGCACTGACAAACTCGGACTGCAAAAGACTGACTCTTACACCTCCTAGAGACTTTTAGGTTACTAACGAGAAGCTTAAATAATCACTGAGACGCATACTAAAATCACCAGAGGTAGATTATGCTAAAGATGTGCAATCACTAAACACTAATATCAAAGCAGACAAGAATACAGCAAGGATAGCAGCTAAAGAGGCTGCCATAGACAGATACAGAAATTGCCATCAGAGGAGGTCCTAAAAATACCAGGCAGACAATTGATACTTGTTTTCCTTCAAAAGTAATGTTGTTGCACAATCAGAATCATTCTAAATGATCAGACAGATATGAAAATTCTCCAATAAGCATTCCCCCCAATTTCTATTTTCTTTTATTGAGCTGTGCTAAAAATCATCTAAAAAGAACTTCTCCACTGTGCAACTAAACTCCTTTGGATATCATGGGAATTCAAACTATCTTAGACAGACAAGGAGAAAGACATATATTTCTAGCCAGGCAAATAGACTGATATGGAAATAAAAATGAAGCAGATTCAAAGACAGACATTGCAAGACACAGGCACCAGAAGCAACAGAGATGGCTACAAACGTAGACAGAATACAATGGGCAGTTTCCATCAGCTTTACATCTGTCACAATTTGTAATAATATTTTCAGGGGAAAATATTAATTCCATCCAAAAAAGATACTGCTGAAGAAAAGCAGACAACCAACAGAGAAGAATACTGCTAGAGATAAACACCAAGGTCAACAGAGGGACATTACTAGGAACAAACAGCAAGATCAACAGAGTGGGACAGCAATTTCAAATGAAATACTGCTAGAGATGGACAACAACAGCAACCAAGAGATGCATTGATAGTGTTAGCAAGACCAGCTGAGACATACGGCTAGAGAGATATTACTAGTAATAGACAGCAAAAGTAACTCATAGATACTGCTAGAGATAAACATCAAGCCCAACAAAGAGAGGTGCTGCTAGATTCTAACAAGATGCTACCAGAAATAGTCAGCTAGGCCAACAGATAGACTCTGCTAGAGACAGACAAGACCAACAGAGAAGAGGACTTTAGATTATTTTCATTTGAAAGAGATTCATGTATTTCAAATTAGTATACATATATGTCTGCCTTCTCTTTTTGGGCAATTTGAATTCTAGGACATTGTTCTCGCAGCTACCCTATATGTGATGTATTGATTTGACACCCCTTACAATCTGTAAACCCAATGAAGTAGCATGTTTCTTATGACACAGATAACTTCATAACATATTGTACAAAGTTAGAAGTGGTGGATATACACTATTTTTATATTATTGAATGCTGGAAACGTGTGTGCCCTCCACACTAGTAGAAGTGCAAGTGACCTCATTTGATGAGAGTTTCTAAAATGGTATGCAATGGTATCTTGCAAAAAAAAAAAAATGTGGTAATATATTGAATGCTGTAGTGCAATTTTGTGCACCCCCCATAGCAAGTGAAACCTTATCAAAGGAGCACCATTTTTCTCAGGAGACCAGTAGCTTCTGAAAATGGTAGCTAATCCCATATTTTTCAAAGATTCCTGTATCTTAGAAACTATTTTGTTTACTTCAGCCTATGGGCAGAAAGGCAGGAGACCCCTCTTTTTCTGCATCCAGATATCTAGTATTTAAGGTCTTCTTTATCTTCTACACCGGCCTTGTTATGACCATTTTAGTGAAAGCATGTCATGCTCCTGGCACACACCTCTGTATGTTAAAATGTACCAGTGGAGTACCATGTTTCTCAGGAGAGTAGATTCTGAAAATGGGAAAACATTCCATGTTTTTCAAATATTTCCTCATCTTTGAACTAAAGGGACCCCTTATTTCATCCAGGCAGTTGTCTAGTTTTCAAAACAGCATGATTTGACTATTTTATTTTATTTTATTTTATGACCATTTTAGTTTCACACTGACACTGGTGCTGTTTTATACTCATGGCATCTCCTACATTATGTCAATCCATATCAAAGGAAAACATTTTTTGGGAGATACATAACTGTTTAATGCAGTATTATATTCCATGATTTTCAAATATGTTAGTATATCTGAAGTGGTGGAAATACCCCCAAAAACTCTACTTTTATTTTTGTAGTTTCATCTTCTGGAAATTAAAGAGCAATTCAGCCTTAGGATAAAAGTACACCTCCCTGAAACTGAAATTTTGGGTACTTTCCAAATGCATATATCATTGTAGGGTTGCATTATTGTGCATGAGATTGTACAATCTGAAAAAGTGTATTTCTATTATACAGTTAGTCATTTTTGTGGAAAGACCTATGTGCAGAACACTGACTTCCGATGTTTGAGAAAGGCAAGTGGGTAGTAAACTTGAATCCCCCACATACATGCTGGATTAGGTGGGTTAATTAAAAAGAAACGGAAAGCTTATGGGTAGACCAAATGTGTCTAAATCACTGGCTCCTAGCCCTTGGCCTTTTGGGTGGAGAATAAAAGAAATAATTATGGGAGATGTGACATCTTCTTCTCCCACCTCATCCGCTGGGGAAGTCCCTACCAAACAACTCTACCACGTAGGTATTGAGGTGTCAGCCAAAATACATAGCCTTACCTCTAGCTTTTTTGGGTTGTGTTTGCTGTAAAACATACATATTTAAAAAAAAAAAAATAGTGAAAAATATTCATACTTTTTCCTGCTTCCAATAAATCCAGAAGCCTGGGTCTGCAAAATTTGAGGACACAGAAGGCCTTTAATATGGGCCATCTGAACCTCCTACCAATCTATATATATTATATATATACTAGTTGAAGAGCCTGTTACACGGGCCACAGTGCCACTGCCAACCAGTCATGGGGTAGTCATGCACAGTAGAGACTGCCCATGCTGCGGCAGATACAGTGCCAACCGGTCGTGGTGCAGTCATGCTCAGTAGAGGCTGCCAGAACCGGTGCTGATACAGAGCAGGATGCTCCTTCGGAGCTCCCCACTCTGTATCAGCCTCGTCACGGGCAGTCTCTGCTGCGCATAACTGCAGCACGCGCACTAGGTTATAAACAAAACTGTACATAAAGCGAGATACGTAAAATACTATATGCAATACGCAAAACGCTGTATGCCATGCACAAAATGCTATATGCAAAACTCTATACGCAAAATGTTATAGGTAACCCGCAATGAGCAAACCACTATACACAACTGCATACACAAAACTCTGTATGCTATATGCAAAACGCATCCTTGCCTTGAAAGAATGGCGATATCTGTTGAGGGGACCACTGTTCCAATCCTGATACTGACTGATCACAAGAACCTCACATACTTGTCTGAGGAGAAGAGGTTGTCTCCTCGTCAGGCCAGATGAGCTCTATTCCTCTCGAGGTTTAATTTTTTGGTATCCTACCTTCCTGGTACAAAAATATTAGAACCGATGCTGTTTCTTGACAATCTGGGGCCTCCTCCGGTACCTGTTATTCCTTCTAACCGCATCTTGGCTATGATACGTACCAGTATTACATCTCTTGGCTGCTCAAGCTTCCGCCCTGGCGGAAAAACCTAATGGGAAGTGTTTTGTGCCTGAATCCCACTGTACCAGACTGTTGGAGACATACTATTCCTCGAAGGCTGCAGGGCACGTTGGTAGAGACCAGCTAATATGGTCTATGACCAGACGCTTTTGATGGCCCAGCCCGAGAGCGGATTGTTCTGCAATTGTTGCCGCTTGTTCCACTTGTGCGCAGACCAAGACTTCTAGCCATCTTCCGGTTGGTCTCCTGCAACCCATCCCTAATGGGAGCGTCCATGGTCTCACTTATCTATTGACATTATGGTAGAGTTGCCTGTCTCAGAGGGTTACACGGTCATCCTCTTTATTGTGGATAGATTTTCCAGGATGGTCCATTTTGTGCCACTGAAGGGACTTCCCTCCTCCAAGGAATTGGCTGAAATCTTTGCTAAGGAGGTGGTTCGTCTCCATCGTATAGCCAAAGTGGTGGTCTCGGATCGTGGGAGCCAGTTTGTGTCACGTTTTTGCAGAACCTTTTGCGGTCAGATGGGGATCCAGCTCTCATCCTCCTCGGCTTACCATCCACAGTCTAACGGTGCTGCAGAGAGGTCTAATCAGGAGCTGGAACAGTTTCTCTGTTGTTTTATCTCCAACCATCATGACAATTGGGCGAATCTGTTACCGTAGGCACAACTTGCCAGAAATAGTGAGGTTAATTCCTCCTCTCGGAACTCTCCCTTCCTGATTAATTATGGGTTCCAACCGTCTCTCCTGCCTGAGTCTTTCGAGGCACAAAATATTTCTGCTCTGGAGGAGCACTTAAAGGGATAGTAATACTTCGTTTTATCTTTATTTTATTTTGTAGGCATTAAAAAAACATGAAGAACGATATAAGTCTTATCTGTCAAACCTTTATGGTTTAAGAGATATTCACAAGCAAAGTTTTCCCTTCCTGCCCTTTTTTCCTAGTGTAAGCCATCTCTTCTCAGATGTGAATCTGGTTGTAAGACCAGACAGATAACAGCAGGGGACAATCTTCTTTGTATGAAAACAATGAAAGCCCTTCCCCCCTTGACAAGTTTTTCAGCTTTTTCCCTTATCTTAATTGAAGATTGTCCCTCTCTGCAGTCTACCTGGGCACCTCCCTTCTGATCTGGCTGAACGGGGGGGGATACTTTGCTTGTGAATATCTCTTAAACCATAAAGGTTTGAGAGATAAGACTTATATCGTTCTTCATGTTTTTTTAATGCCTACAAAATAAAATAAAGATAAAATAAAGTATTACTATCCCTTTAAGGGCGCGCCGCTGCACATGAGTACAGGTTCAGAGATCCCTGCAGAGTTCCACGACACACTATAAGAGACAAGCAGACTGTAGGCGTCTACCGGCTCCAGTGTTCCAGGTGGGAGAGAGAGTATGGTTGTCATCACTCAATCTCCATCTCCAGGTGACTTGCAAAAAGCTGGCTCCCCGATTTGTGGGTCCCTTTCGGGTTCTCCACAAGATTAACCCTGTAACTTATGCCTTCGACCTCCCCGCTAACATGTGCATTGGTCTGTAACAGATATACTACTGCTTCTGTTTGTCTCAGACCTGTCCAAGTGGGGGACCATGAAGAGTATGAGGTACATGTCTTTTGGACTCTCGTAGGGTCAGAGGACAAGTCCAATATCTAGTTCATTGGAAAGGGTATGGACCTGAGGAGTATTCCTGGGTCCCTAAGAAAGATCTACATGCTCCAGCCCTTCTCCGTGAGTTCCACTCCCACACAACCTATAGTGCTGGTCCTCTTCCACGGGGGAGAGGTCTTTAAGGGGGGGGGGGTACTATCACAGTTTACCTTAGAGGCCTAGTTATCCTGTGCTTACTTACTCTGTGGTGTGACGGCCGGCATAGTTGCGGCCACCTCCACATTGCTGACATCATGAAACAGGGACTGGCTTGGACACCTGTTTATGGGCCTATTCTGTGTGGCCTAATTGGGTCCCGCCTTCTCCTGTTCCTTTATAAACCTCCCTGGTCTTGGGAGTCATTGCCCTTATGTGGTGTTTCTGATATTTTCTCTTGTGCTCCATTGTGACCTGTGCTCTCCTGAGAATCCGCTCAGTGTATGACCCCAGCTTGTGTGACTACCCACATCAGTTCTGACCTGTGGCTCTGGCTGACTAACTCGCTCCGTGTATGACCCCGGCATGTCTGACTACCAACATCAGTTCTGACCTGTGGCTCTGGCTGACTTACTCTCTCCGTGTAGTCCCCAGTTTGTCTGACCTCTGGCTCTTGCTGCCTATCGCTCCGTCTAGTCCCCGGCTTGTATGACCTGTGAATCTGGCTGACTACTGGCTCTATACTCTTTGAACTTGTCTGACCATCAGTCTCAGTGTTTCATGGTTCAGGTCTGCTCTTTCTCCCTGTTGTCTCTGGTCATATGACCCAGGGTGGAGACTTGTGCTTCAGTTACTGTTCCCTCTGGTGTTCCTCCCGCACCACAGTCCTAGTCTTCGGTATCTTGCAGTAGTGCAGTGCGCAGCACAGTGTGCAGCTCCGGGTAGAAGCCTTGGTCGTATCATCCTGTGTTGTGGGGTTGTGTGGGCTATACTATTATTACTGTACTTATTTAATAAAGGTGGATTTATATTTTATATTCATGTCTGTCCTTGTTTGCCTGAAAACCGTGATAATAGTAATGTTTAGAAAATAGATTGTTTCCTATACTGAATATTCCTGATGTCTGATTCTCTCAAAGACCATAACTTGATAGTTAAACAGCAATCGTATAATGAATATTACCCCAGCTCTGAAGCCATCTCCCCTCATATCTGAAGTATGCTCTCTTGACTGGACAGATCACAACGATGGACAATCTTCCCTTTCTCAGTATAAGGAAAAACCTGCCCTCCTTGACAAAGGAGGACAGATTTTTCCTAATACTGACAACAGATTGTCCCTCATCACGATACTCTGTCGGATCTGTTGGGAGGCGGCTTCAGAACAGAAAAAGGGGCGGGAGGGGTAATAATCATCATAAGATCACATTATAATCTTTGAGAGAGTCAGACATCAGGACTATTCAGTATAGGAAACAATCTGAGCTTCTCTATTTTCTAAACATTACTGTCCCTTGAAACCAATATTCTTATGTTTCCAGGGGAAAGGAGGTAAACCTTAAAGGGATAGAAATACTTAAAATGTAAAAAAAAATGTAGTAGGGTTTATCCCCCTGAGTAAAACAAGGGTACTCCCACTTGCTGAAAGGTGTTTTATTCAAAAGTTATTACAGCTCAAAGTTGAATTTTTTAGGTGCAATATCACAGTGGCCTGAAATTGTACAGTGGAGCTGTTGTTACACCATCCTATGGACATATCTGGTCCCGGGACCATAGCGACATGGTTCATGCGCCATGAACTCAAACGGTCTTTTGCATGCAACATTTTTAAAGTGAACCGTGTGCGTGAAGGGATAAGGATGCACTCAGTCTTTGTAATCTAGTCTTTGTTTTACACTGAAAATGACGCTCACTGCCCTGTATAATGCTCTCTACTCTGTATAATGATTTTGAGTGTTTGAACACTGTTAATCATGTTTGCCACTCTGTGTAATGATGCTGGGTGTTTATAGCGTGGTAATTATGCTTGCTGCTTTGTATTCTTTGGTTATGTGTTAGCCCTCATTGCCCTCTTTCCCATGCTTATGTTTTCTAATTGAGTAATTAATTTATGGTAATGGATTGATATTTGGATAGTATCATGTAATGTCGTGATGGTCTCATGGAATGTTTTTGATGGTCTGATTTCTTGTAATTGGAAACTAGTCTTATGGTATCATGTTACAAGTTAAAGATTGGATAGTTGCATGTAATGAGGTGAGGCTCAGCTGCTGCTAGTCTGGTGTAATGGGGTAATGCTCTGGTGTTTGCATATCCCAGTGGATTTGTGTGTGCATGATTACATGTCATTAAATGCTTGTGTCAATGTCTCTGCATGTCATTGTTTGTGTTTGTGTGTATATGTGTGTGTGTGTGTAGGTGTATATGATGGCATGCCAGAGTGTTAATGTGTGTCGCTGTGTGCATTTTTAATAACTGCCTTCCAGTATTTGTGTTTGTCCCTATGTGTTCAGCCATTTTTCTCTGATTACCTAATATGTATGTATCTGTGTCTCTGCGTGCTTGGATGTGTGTGTGAGATTGTGTCTCTACAAGCCTAGACAATGGGTGTGTCTGTGTCTCCGCATGCCCAGAATATGTATGCGTGCATGCAGGGCCGGCGCTGCCATTAAGGCAGAACAGGCAGCTGCCTTAGGGCGCCGCAATGGAGGGGCGCCGAAAAGAGGGAAGTTGTGGTTTTTTTTTTTTTTTTTTCCTGCGGTGTGTCGCATAGACGCCGCGAGGGAGCGCTTGGTAGTGTAAATCAGCGCTCCCTCATAGACCCAGGCTCTGTAGTAATACAGAACGCTGAGAGATGACATCATCTCCCAGCGCTCTGCATTACTGAGAGCAGCGCGCGGGAGCCTCAGCTCTGTGCCGAAGGAGGCACAGAGCTCTAAGCTGTGGCACGCCGCTAGACTACCAGGGACTCAAGGTAGGGGGATGAAGGGGAATTATGGAGATGAAGAGGCATTGTGGAAGGGGAAGTATGGAGATGAGGGGGCATTGTTGAAGGGGAATTATGGAGTTGAGGGGGCATTGTGGAAGGGGCAATGTGGAGTTGAGGGGACATTGTGGAAGGGGCAATGTGGAGTTGAGGGGGCATTGTGGAAGGGGCAGTGTGGCGTTGAGGGGGCATTGTGGAAGGGGCAATGTGGAGTTGAGGAGGCATTGTGGAAGGGGCAATGTGGAGTTGAGGGAGCATTGTGGAAGGGGCAGTGTGGAGTTGAGGAGGCATTGTGGAAGGGGCAGTGTGGCGTTGAGGGGGCATTGTGGAAGGGGCAGTGTGGAGTTGAGGAGGCATTGTGGAAGGGGCAATGTGGAGTTGAGGGGAGCATTGTGGAAGGGGCATTGTGGAGATGAAGGGAGCATTGTGGAAGGGGCATCGTGGAGATGAAGGGAGCATTGTGGAAGGGGCATCGTGGAGATGAAGGGGGCAATGTGGAAGGGGCATTGTGGAGGTGGGGAGAGTGTGGAGGTAAATATGTGGGCGGGGGCAGGGGATTGTGGCAAGGTCGGGGGGGGGGATCAAAATGCACCTTCGCCTGTGTATACAAAAATCCTTGCACCGGCCCTGCGTGCATGTACAGTGTTTGTCTGCGTCTCTGCATATCCAGAATGTATCTCTCTCTCTATCTCTCTCTCTCTCTCTACAGATCAAGAATGTGTGTGTCTCTGTATGTAAAGAGTGTCTTTCTGTGAGTGTATATGAGTGTGTATCTGCCTACTGAGAGTGTGTGTGTGTGTGTGTATGACCAGTGTGTGTGTGTGTCTTTATAACCAACACGTGTATGTGTTTCTGCATGACCAGAGTACAAGTGTGTGTGTGTTTCTGCATGAGCACAGCATTTACATTTTTCTGCATGTTGTGTTTTTCCGCATGACCTGAGTGTTTGCCTGTGTGTATAGAAATGTGAAAAATCACCATATCTATACTATAAAAGAAGAAGTGGTCAGGTGACCACAAATTCTATGTCTGTGCCGCACACACCCCCAGGAAGGCAGCTAGGAGGAGATATGCATATGTCCACTACATTGCCTGAGCCCAGTATTACACAGTAAATTATAATACAAATACCCCAGGGCTGTCACATAAGAGCACATATGCAGATCTCCTATAGACTGCCTGAGCCCAACATACACACCGGGAGCACAGCTAGGAAGAGATTAGCATATCTCCCACACAGCGCCATTTAGATTTCCACACCCCTCATTATCCCTTCACTGAAACCAATAAAATTGCTGACACAATCCTCTTGGGGACAAACATTTCGCCCATCACCACATTCTGTTTTTCCTAAAAACTGTGCTGTTTTCTGTGCAGCACTTGGGAAAAATCACATGGAGTGCATTCAGCACACTCCATCACTGTTATACTAATGTACACTGTTAATACACATCATGTGCCTTAACCTTTTGACTGCCAAAGAGGTGCACAACGCATTCCAGACTAATGCAATGCCCACCACTGTGGCATTCAAGGGGTTAACATGGCCTCTTTCACTCAAACTATACACACATGCTTGCAATATACATGCTCACAACACACACTCAATACATATGCACAACGCAAACAGACAACATACACACATGCACAATACATACACAACACACACACAATACATGCATGCAATACACTTGCACAACACAGACAGACAATACACACATACACACACATAATAAACAGACACAGTAAGCACATACAATAAACACACAGAAAAAAAACACATGCACAGCACACACACACACAGACAATGCACACACATGCCCACAATACACACACAAAAACACACGTAAAACACACCACAAAATACACAAACAACTCACACATGCACAATACACACTAATACGCAATACACACACAAATACAACACACATGTGCAAAACACACACATACAACAAATGTGCAAAACACATGTATAATACACATACACATGCAATACACATACACATGCACAGCACAATACACAAACAGAACACACACAGACAATACACAAACAAGCACACAAATTCAACAATCCAGTCATTAAGAACATTGTATCTTTTTCTGGATTTACCTGGATGTCAGTACTCCTGAAGGACTCAAAGGACTTAATCCCCACTTGCAACACCGTGCCCCTTTTGCTCGTCTATATATAAAAGAAGAAAGCCGTCAAGTGACACAATTCTGAATTTGTGCTGGCCACACCCCAGGGTGGCAATAAGGAGGAGATATGGTAATCTTTTCCATGGTGCCTCTCCAATATGTAGAGATCTGGGGGTTTGATTCTGACAGGAGTGACTGAAGGGGGATCTTTGCAAGGAAATCGCCTTCACCTCTTTGTTGTATCCCACCCTCCCACACATTAGCCTCTTCGCTGTATCCCGCCCTCCCTCACATTTGCCTCTTTAACGTAGCACGCCCTTCCTTACATTTGCAGCTTCTCAGCAGGCCACACCCGTCATATTCTGCACTTCCCTGTAAGCCGCCCTCACTCATGTTCTCTGCTTCACTTTGACCGCTGTCCAACACCATCACCAACCTTTGGCACTCCTTCCCTCAAATTCACTCTTTCCCTTCATATTCGCCAATTATCTTTGACCCATCCCACACTCCCTTTTCCAAAAAGGTAAAAGAAACCCCACAGATTACACACACATTTCTATTTGCTGTGCAAGACCTTCTTCACATTCCACCTATCTCCCTGAAAGCCCTATACGTCACCACCTACTCCCTCAGCTTCTCAGCAGGCCACCCCCCTCATATTCAGCACTTCCCTGTAAGCCACCCTCACTCATGTTCTCTGCTTCACTTTGACCGCTGTCCAACACCATCACCGACCTTTGGCACTCCTTCCCTCAAACTCACTCTTTCCCTTCATATTCACCAATTATCTTTGACCCATCCCACCCTCCCTTTTCCAAAAAGGTAAAAGAAACCCCACATATTACACACACATTTCTATTTGCTGTGCAAGACCTTCTTCACATTCCACCTATCTCCCTGAAAGCCCTATACGTCACCACCTACTCCCTCAGCTTCTCAGCAGGCCACCCCCCTCATATTCAGCACTTCCCTGTAAGCCACCCTCACTCATGTGCTCTGCTTCACTTTGACCGTTGTCCAACACCATCACTGACCTTTGGCAATCCTTCCCTCAAATTCAGTCTTTACCTTCATATTCACCACTTATCTTTGACCCATCCCACCCTCCCTTTTCCATGCAAGATCTTCTTCACATTCCACCTCTCTCCCTGAAAGCCCTATACTTCACCACCTGCTCCCTCCCTGTCAGGCATACTTTTTGCCACCAGTTCACTCCCTGCCCCTCCATTTTGCCACCTCATCTCTCCCTGCAAGCCATCACATATTAAACCACTGAGAATATTTGTCAGTTGCTTTAGTCTGATCACAGTTTCTACACTCCATAGTAGCTTCCCTTTGTATGTCTAACATGACAGATCCCAGTGCTCCCTCTTGCACTCTGTCTCCTTGGGCTGGTTGCAGGGGAGCAACATGATTTTGGGGGTTTCCATCACCACCATTTCTGGTTGCGGAGGAGGTCAGCCAGGGGATTGGAATAATGAATTGTGTATGATGTACTGACACTGTGTTTCTTTATGTGTATGTAAGGTACTGACACTTCATTTTTATGTGTGCCTATTTATATGAGGCAACGCCATGCCATTATTGGTAGTTATTCCTATACAAAAATAGGAACCTAAGTGTACAAAGAATTAAGTGCAGCAAGGGAAAAAAAAATATAAACAGAAGACAATTCAGTGCTTTGCCATACAAATTAATTAAAATTAAACTGTTTATATAGCATACATCGTTACCCACATATTAACTGACATATTTGAAAATTTGGTTTTGTTTTATAGTTTGGCCTAAATATGCATCTGTGTGTGTGGCTGTGCATGAAAAGTGTGTGTGTGTGTGCACATGTGTGCATGTCTATGTGTTCTTCATGATCAGAGTGTCTGTGTGTGTGTGTGTGTGTGTGTGTGTGTGTGTGTGAGCATGTGTATGCGTGTGTCTGAGTTATCAGTGTGTTTGTCCAAAATTAAGTTTGTAGCAGCACTCCAAATCTATGGCCTGTTATTGGTTTATAAGCACATAATTGGTTTTCTATTTAACTACGTGTGTCTGTTTGTGTGCATGTTTGCGTGTCTGCTTGTGTGTATCAGCATGATCAGTGTCCTCGTGTATGTCTGCAAGACCAAAGTCTGTATGTGTGTATGTGTAAGCATTACTAGTGTGTCTGTGTGTGATTCTACATAACTAGGGTGTTTGTGTGTGTGAATTTATGACCAGAGCATCTGTGTGCACGTGTGTGTGTGTGTGTGTGTGTGTGTGTGTGTGTGTGTGTGTGTGCGTGTGTTTGACTGCATGACCAGTGTGTGTGTGTGTATGACCAGAGTATCTATGTGTATGTTTCTGCATGACCAGTGTGTCTTCTTGTGTCTGCATTACCGGAATATGTGTCTACATGGCCAGAGTGTGTCTATATGTGTGTGTTTGCATGACTAGAGATTGTGTGCGTGTGTGTTTCTGAATGCCTTATGTGTCTGTCTGAACATATTTGTGTGATGTAATGGCAACTCTCATTTGCTTTGCCTTATTTATAGTAAAGCATTGATTATAAAATGCGTCATTGAATAATTTGTGGCCATGCTATGCGTGGCACATTTGTAACCCAGTACGAAGATTTTGTTATGCATTTTTTCCAAATGTAGCAATACTTTTTTCCAACATAAAACATTCTTGTCACTGGATAGTCCTTAATGAATTATATCTGACTTAAGTATTTTGTAGTTTTATGCATTGCTGAATTTAACCCTATGAATACATAAATACTCAAAAATATGCAGTGAATGTTTAGAGGGTCTTGGCAGGGTTGGAAAATGTCAAAATGTGTCACTGGCATGAAAAAGTACCACTGTCCTTGATAGTTCTCCAAACACATCTACATAGAATTAAATAACCCAAATAGAAAGTTAAAATTCGTAGGAAGGAATAAATATTGCCAAGTTCTGTGAATGAATGCAATAATAATTTTAGGAAGAGAAAGCCTTCAAATTATAACACCTAATAATAATCCTCACTTACCTTACTATGGCCAGAAAATCATAAGTTCCCCTGCAAAATTTTCTTTTGCTATTTGGATAAAGAGATAACATTTTCTGTGAGTCCTGGATATATAGTCCAAGATGCAGACATGACAGTTACTGGCTCTTTTTTCTGTAAAAGGATGTTATTGTTTCAAAATAAAAGCAGCTCCAATTAATATTCATAGTATTTGGGCCGTGGGCAGTGTTATTTCAATGCTATCAGAGTTGTAGGCAAGAGTAATTGAATGATAAAGTATCCCCCTCCTGCCCCTTTTACTGATGTAACACTGCTCCCCTCAGAACAGAAAGGTGGTGTCCAGATGGATTGCAGAGAGGGACAATCTTCAATTAGCATAAGGGAAAAAACCTGTCAAGGGGGGCAGAGTTTTCCTCATTCTCACAGTAAGAAGATTGTCCCTTGCTGTGAGCTGTCTGGTCTTAAGACCAGATTCCACATCTGAGGGGAGGTGGCTTACACTAGGTAAAAGGGGCAGGAGGGGGATACTTTATCATTCAATTACTCTTGAACTACAACTCTGACAGTACTGAAATAACACTCTCCATGGCCCAAATACTATGAAGATTAATTGGAGCTGCTTTTATTTTGAAACATTACTATCCCTTTAAGGACCAGAAGGGTTCAGAGTGCATTGCAAAACAATGCATTACACAACTCTCTGGTTATTAAAGGGTTAAGATTGGTATGTGCAGTTAGCAGAGTTTGAGGTCCTGCTGTCTTGTATTCATTTAAAATATCACAGAGAAAACACCGTGCGACTAAAAGGTGCATTAAGCATGTTGCTGCGATGAAAAGGGCGACATGAGAATCCTGCCCTGCATGAAAGCGCAAGATTCTTATGTTGCCTCCTAAAACGTTGCTTCAACCCACATTCATTATTGCCACCTGCAAGTGATGGGAGTTTAAGTCCAGCATTCTGTCCACCAATCACATGTAAACAACTTAGATTCCCCGGGACAACTTACCTTAATTGCCCAGATGTATGAACAGGTTCTGGATAGCCACCCTTAACTCCCTCTTAAGCCTATAGGAACACAGTAGATGCGTCTCCATGACAAAAAGGGCTGGGCTTCCCAGAGCACACTGATGTTGCTAAGCTAAGGGTGGTTATCCAGAGCCTGCACATACATTCTTCTTGGAAATAAAGGTAAGGCGTATTGGGGCATCTAAGTTGCTTACATGTGATTAGGAAGGCTCAGCATTAGATCTTTGGTTGGTCAGCATATTGGACTTAAACACCCGTCCCTTGCAGGTGACACTAATGAATGCAGGTTGAAGCTACGTTTTAGGAGGCGACATGAGAATCTCACGCTTTTCATGCAGGGCGAGATTCTCATGTCTCCCTTTTCATCATGGTGACATGCATGCGCCATTTAGGTGAACAATGTTTTTCTCTGCGACATTTTAAAAGTGAACCCTGCTGTCCTGCTACCAACTGTCTTGTCAACACCCAAGTACAAAGCACCCAGGACTGAATGAGTATGTTATCTCTTGATCCAAGGAGCAAAGAAAAAATTTGTAGGAACCATTAAGATTTTCTGGCTATTGTAATGTAACTGGGTATGATGTTATCCTTTAAAGAGTGAGACACAAAGAACAAACAATGCTTAATATTTTATTTTATGAGTACACACTCCAGAGTGGTCAGGCTTTAATTCAACACTCTTCTGTCATTATGGAGGAAAGATGCTTTTTTTGCATTTGAATACGATCCCAACAACAAGGACAACTCAACCCTGAAATGACCTGCATATGTCTTCTTTAAGTATTTTTGCATAAAAGTATTTTGCATTATGTTCTGTGTTTTTCGCATAGAATCCTTGTATTCACAGAATTCAGAGAGAATCGTCCCATCTAAGCAGATTTTTTTCACAAATCTGCTCAACATTCTCAATTACACTGGGGTAGCTGTGAGTGCGTCCACCTTACTGCACACATTATCGGTTGCATTATTCTGTTTGTTTTCTATTTTACATTTCCTGTTTGAACTCAAATGACTTTAATTATGTTATCTAATTACAGGATGAACCAAATTTACACCTGTGGGCCAGTGGCAAACTTAGTGATTGAGGGCCCTGGTACAAAATAATTGTGGTCCCAATTCACTGCAAACTACGAAAAATCCTACATATTTTCTATTGCTAGCACTCAAAATGGGCCCCTAAATGTTTTCTGGGCCCCTTGAACTTGCCAATAGTAATTTAGCCCCTGCTATTGGCCTTAGTACATGAACCTCACTGAGCCAGATTCAGAGATGTCAAATAAAGCCTTTGCTTTTTCAAGTCTCTGTAACATAATTTATGTCTATATACTCCCATGACCACTATACATCTTTTTTTTATTCCCGCTTTTGACTTATTACACAGTGCTAATATACTGACACTTTCTGCAGTAGGTGACTGAAGAATGATTGCACCCATAAGAATGATATACAAAGTATAGTGGGCAACAGAGAATAGTGAACATTCCCCTTTGGTCTCAGATGGGTTAATAAATGCATTACTAGTGTTATAAGGGCAGAGTTAGTGATTCGGCAGAAGCTCTCTTTTTGCAGTATACTTGATCATGCATATATTAATAACATATTTCATTGTAGGGTGAAATCCCTCTACTGCAGCATCACGCCACACATTATGTGGATCCCAGCTGAGCTACTAAATGCTGCATTCTGAGGAAATAGGAAAAATGTATCTTTTTTTTTTTTTTTTTTTTTTTTTAGAAAATATGAATAATGGTGCATGATAGTGCCTTTCTGATCACATAATATATTCATTAGATTGTAGGAGGGTACATCACTCTGTCTTTCTCTCTCTACATAGGTGATTTTTGTGTACTTACCAGTAACACAGGACTTTCCTCCCAAAGAAAAAAAATTGCTGTTTGAGTTCCAGCGGGAAGGGGGGGGGTTGTCCTTTGCATTCTCTGACTTAGGGGTTCCACTTTCCTGCCTCAATTCTGTTTTCTGACCATTGCTATACATTAAATCTAGCTGATGGATACTTTACCCCATGGTTCCTGTGTTCCTGGAACACAGGAACCATGGAGCCATTTACCATGATTTCAGGGAGGGAAAGATAAAAATTCATAAAAACACAGAACAGTTCTAACAGAGACAAGCTGAAATAACATGAACTTAACAGGAACCTTAGATGTCAACTGACATAAGCACATCAAACCAAGGAACAGGAAACCAATAGGTTACTCTGAAAGGAAACCAATAACAACATCTACAGAGGAACAACAGCCTGTAGGACCTTCTGACCCAAACTGTATCCAGTCAAAGCTAGTATATTAACACTGTAGTGTTTGACAAACATGTGAAGAGATAACCATGTCGCTGCTTAAGATCCCAAAACGCAGCAAAATGTGGCAATAATGGGAACAGCAAAGGAAAAAAGCTAACGATCGGTGCCTGACATACTGTCAAGCACCGATCGTTAGCTTATTTGTGTTACAGTTACCTGTCATCCACTGCCCTTCTTCTATCTTTCTTTTTTTTCTCTATCTTCTCTCTTCTTTCTTCTCCATATTTTTTCTTCCTCTGGTCCATCTTCTTTCATCCATCTTCTCATCATTTACCTGTAACAAAAAAAAAAAGGAGCCATAAATAAATATGCCATACAAAGAACCCGCACATCTCTGTATAGTTTAAACTCTTGGTTGCCAGAGGGTTATGCAATGCATTGCAGAGCAATGCGTTGCTTACCTCTCTGGGAATCAAAGTATTAAACTATTCATAGATGGTACGGGTCAATAATGTAGAACATGCCCAAAGTCCACAAGATATGTCAGCATTATCATTCTTTAATTAATGTGTGTAGTAAAGCAAAAACTTCATAAAAGGTTTTAAATAAAAGAATACAAATATATTCCCTTTTGTAATTCTCCACCACTGTTGGCGGCGGAGAAAGTGAGAACCAGCATGATCCCCCCACTAATACCTTACAAGCCGATGCCTGTTGCACTGACGGAATTTTCCCTTATATATGGGCAGTCTCTGTTCAGAATGCCTCACAGATATTGGCTGGGATGTGTGCTTACGTACCTCCCCGCCAATCAGCACTGAGCGGGGGAGTGGAGGAACCTGCTTGAAGCCGATTGGCTGGGAGGTGCTTAAGCACATATCCCAGCCAATAGCAGTGAGGCATACTGAACAGAGATTTCCCATATATAAAGGCAGTCTCTGTTCAAATTCCCTCACAGTGGAACGGGCATCGGCCCGTAAGGTACTAAGGGGTGGGTCGATCTGCTGGTTCACACTTTCTTTGCTGCAGCCAACAACAGCAGCGGAGAATTACAAAAGGGAATATAATTTTATTAACAAACTTTTCTCAAGTTTTCACTTTACTACACACATTAGTTAAAAAATGATAATAGGGACATATCTTGTGCACTTTGGGTATGTTCTGCATTACCGACCCGCACATCTATGCACAGTTTAACCAGTTGAATCCCAGAGAAGCATAGCCCTCTGGCAACCAAGGGGTTAAACTATGCATAGATGTGTGGGTTCTTTCCATGGCGTATTTATTTATTGGTTCTTTTTTTTTTTACAGAAGATGGAAGAAAGAAGATGGAGAGAAAGGAGAGAAGACAGAAGATAGAAGAGGAAAGCGGACAGTAGCTGGACAGGGTGCTGAGGAGTCCGCTGGCCATCAGGATTACTGGTGTTTCTTGTCATGGCTGTTGTTTTGTAACTTAGATTAACCCTGTAAATTTCCCAAGATAAAGTGGGTCCCTTATCGGATCTTAAGGGCCAATGCAGTCAACTGAATTGCATCTTGTGGAGTTTTTTTTTTTTATTTTAACTGGGTGAGAATTCAGCTGACTTTATTGCCCAACAGTTTTTTACACCATTATTTCATAGCACAGGTAATTTAATAGCTTACCGTGCTTGAAAAAATGCCATTGGCTGTTCTTTCAGCCATTGGACCTAATTGAATCGAGTCCTAAGTGAAGTAATTAAAAACTTTTACTAATGAAATTAAAATCATACAATATTCACTTATGGGGTATAATGTTATTACCTACAGAATATGTGAGTGTGGTACCTTATAAGCAAATACTGTATGATTTTATTGTCTCTCGTAAAAGTTTTACTACACATAATGGCCTGCATAGCTTTTACTCAGAATCATATGAAAATGAATTGTTTAACGTGGTTGTGCTTTGCTTTCTTAGTGCATAAGAAGAGAAGGAAGTAACTTACATTTGATGTTTTTAGGCACATGTTTGAGTTCAACAAGAAGATGTATCACAACAGAATTACATTATTTCTGCATTTGTGGGATAACAATTTGCAGAATTTATTTTTGCTTTATGAAAATCCACAGCAGAAATATCCTGATATATCAAATATTAACTTTTAACTATGGCAAAAGTAAGTCCTGCTCCTCCAGCAAAGCACTAATTTTGCCTAATGGAACTATCCAGCCTTGATGGGACAAACTGACACAGTACAAGCTTTGAATAACAGATCAGGTTTAGCCATTGTTCTAGTGCTTAGTTCATCCCTGCCCCAGTCTCTGAACTTGCTTTGTATTTTGCTGATGGTTTGAATATATTTGTGTTTCTCTTGGGGTTTAAAGGGATAGTAATACTTAAAATGTAAAAAAAAATATGTTGTAGGGGTTATCCCCCTGAGTAAAACAAGAGTACTCCCACTTCTGAAAGGCATTTCATTAAAAAGTTATTAATTTTCAAAGTTGAATTTTTTAGGTGCAATATCACGGTGGCCTGAAATTGTACAGTGGCGCTGTTGCTACACCATCCTATGGAGATTTATGGTCCCGGGACCAGAGCTGTCCATAGGATCGTGTAGCAACAGTGCCACTGTACTATTTCAGGCCACTGTGATATTGCACCTAAAAAATTAATCTTTGAAAATTAATAACTTTTGAATGAAACACCTTTCAGCAGTGGGAGTACCCTTGTTTTACTCAGGGGGATAAACCCTACAACATATTTCTTTTTACATTTTAAATATTACTATCCCTTTAAATCTTTGTTTGTTTTTTGAGTTTCTATCTGCCTTTGGTAGTCACTAAGACAAATTCAAAGATAGACTAAGGAACTACAAAACTTTGTGTGCTTGAACAATTTTCTTTCTTCCAGCAGAGGGAGCTGGAGAAGACAGTACTGATGAGAAGCGATTGCAAAGTGATTTAACCATGGAGGACGTAATGCCAACTGTGAAGACCCTTATCAGAGCTTTTAGGTAACTATGATATTATATATATACTAGTTGAACAGCCCGTTACACGGGCCACAGTGCAATTGCCACCCGGTCGCAGGGCAATCATGCGCAGTAGAGACTGCCTGTGCCACGGCTGATACAGAGCTGGACGCTCCTTCGGAGCGCCCAGCTCTGTATCAGCAGCGACGTGGCCAGTCTCTACTGTGCATGACTGCAGCACGCGCAGCAGTGTCTGCTGCGCATGTTGCGGCGTTACACACGATTTAGCGAATTATTATATAGGATATATATATATATATATATATATATATATATATATATATATATATATATACATACTAGTATTGAAGTGCCACCCAGTGGCCTTGGCTGCTGCCCAGAAGCCGGGAGCAGAGACAGGTGGTGGGCCGTTCGGAGCACCCGCTCTGGATCAGCCGTGCGGCCATTCGGACTGGAGGCCAGGGCGTTGTTACTATTTATTTGCTTAATTTAACAGATTAAAAAAAAAAAAATAAAACAGAAAATGGGGAGCATAATGGGGGTAACACCCCCTTTGGCAGTAATCATGGCTTTCAAATGTTTCTTTTAGCCAGCCAATAGTCTTTCTGTACTTGATTTAGGAATGTTTCCCACTCGTCCATACTGAATGCTTCTAGCACAAAAATATTCTTAGCTCATCTTACATGCACTGCATGTACCCAAAGATTTTCCATAATATTCAAGTCTGGGGACTGTAAAGGCCATTCCAAGTAGTTGATGGTCAGTACTGAGGTATGTTTTGGATCATTGCCTTGTTGTAATATCTGAACTCTTACAGTTCACTGATTGTGGGACCTTAGCTTCCAGGATTTGTTAACACTTAGTAGAATCCATTCTTACCTCTACCTGATCCATATTTCCTTTGTCACTGGCTGCCCAGAGGCATAATAGATCCATCCCCCATGCTAAACAGTTGGCAAGGTTTTCTTTTCTTCAAATGCTTCTGCTTTTTTTCTCCAAACTTACCTTTGAGTATTGTAGCCAAAGAGTTCAATTTTAACTTCATAAGACCACTGCACTTGGTTCCAAAATGCCTCTGGCTTATCTCAGTGTTGTGTTTCGTTCTTTAGATTTTGTCTTTTTTTAATGAGATCACAGGTAAGGTTTCCTTTTGATATCTCTGAATGCAGATCATGTTTGTTCACGTAATGCTGCACAGTGGACTGATGCACCACTGCTCCCATGCCAGGTAAATTCATGCAGGTCCTTTGCAGTGATATGGGTTTTTTTTGCATTTCTGATCAGTCTACAAGAAGTTCTATTGGAGATTTTGCTTATGCCCATTGTTTAGTGTTCATCCATTATCGGTGGAAGAGACTAGGGTTATGGAGGCATATGTAGCTGATGCACTTTCCAGAGGAATAATCCATAAATCCACATCACCGTCGAGCTCTGGGTTCTTTTTTGTTAAAAAGAAGGATGGAGAACTGCTCTCCTGTATTGACTATCGTTGTCTGAATAAGTTGGTAACCAAGAACGCCTACCCTATACCCTTGATAACCGAACTTTTCGACAGACTGAAGGGTTCCAAGGTAATTACCAAACTCGACTTAAGAGCAGAACATAACCTTGTTCATATCAAAAGTGGTGATGAACGGAAGACAGCGTTTAATACCCGAAGTGGCCACTATGAGTATTTAGTGATGCCCTTCGGGTTGTGCAATGTGTCTGGTGATCAATGACATCTAGGGTTGCACTGATACCAATACTGATATCGGTATCGGTGCCGATACTGGCATTTGCGCGAGTATGAGTACTCGCACAAATGCAGAGGGTGCCAGCTCCGATAACCAGTGTCAGGGTCGGTGCTGCAGAGAGGGACCCCGGGGAGCTACTCACAGTGCTTCCCGGGCACCTCTCTTCCTCCCTCTCTCACTCAGTTCTCCCCAGCCCCCCCACATCTCCAATTCAGTTCTCCCCAGCCCCCCCCACTTCTCCAATTAATTTCCCCTCAGCCCCCCACTTCTCCCATTCAGTTCTCCTGCTTCCCCTCAGCCCCCCATTCTCCCACTCAGTTCCACTGCACCCTCTCACCACCCCTTGGAAAACTGTCAAATGGCATTGCAAAAAAAGTATTGGTAATTGGTATTGGTGAGTACTTGGGAAAAGTATAGGTACTCGTACTCAGTCTTAAAAAAATGGTATCGGTGCATCCCTAATGACGTCCTGAGGGACTTGCCGCAAAACTCAGTTGTGGTATATCTGAACAATATACTCATACATTCACCCTCCATGGAGGCACATATCGCAGATGTGTCTAGAGTCCTACAACTGCTGAGAGAAAATAGTCTTTACTGCAAACTCGAGAAGTGTGAGTTTTATAAGTCTCAGGTCACCTTCTTGGGTTACGTGATTTCTGCCTTGGGGTTCGCGATGGACCCTCAAACTCCATTTTACAGTGGCCTCGCCCGGTGGGGTTGAAGGCACTTCAACACTTCTTGGACTTCTCTAACTACTATCGCAGGTTCATTAAAAACTTCTCCTCAATAGTAAAACCACTTACTGACCTTACAGGTAAAGGGGCAGATGCTTCCAGGTGGTCTTCCAGTGCTGTTGGGGCATTCGAGACTCTGAAGACTGCCTTTGCCAAGGCTCCGATACATGTTCATCCCAACCCCGCACTGCCCTTTACGCTGGAGGTTGACGCATCTGAGAAGGGAGTAGGCAACTCTCCTGTGTCAGCGCTCGGCTTCTCGGGAGATGTTGCTTCCATGTGGTTACTTTTCCAAGAAATTATCTAAGGCGGAGAGGTTATACGAAATTGGTGATAGAGAATTGCTTGCTATCATATTGGCATTAAAGGAATGGCATTACTTGCTTGAAGGAACCATTACCCCAATCCTGATCCTCACGGATCATAAAAACTTAACATACCTGGCGAAAATGTTGTCTGCTCGCCAGGCCAGATGGGCACTGTTCCTGTCTAGGTTCAACTTCGTTGTTTCATACCTCCCTGGCTCTAAGAACATTCGAGCGGACGCCCTATCTCGCCAACATTGTCCTAACTCTAGGAAGGAGTCTTCTCCTACCCCGATCATTCCAGCTGATCGTATTCTGGCTCACATTCATACTAGTATCACGTCTCCATTGGGAGAGGAGATTTTAGCTGCCCAGGTTTCGGCACCTGCTGAGAAGTCTAGAGGGAAGTGTTTTGTGCCAGTTCAGTTGCACACCAGACTCTTGGAGACTTACCACACTTCCAAAACCACTGGTCACGATGGGCGTGATCAATTGATATGGTCGATCTCTCGATTATTCTGGTGGCCGAATTTACGGAAAGACTGCACTGCCTTTGTGGCAGCTTGCTAGATGTGCGCACAAAGTAAATCTCCACATAGTTTACCGGTGGGACTCCTACAGCCTATTCCGAATGGGGAGCGTCCATGGTCCCATCTGTCCATAGATTTCATGATTGATCTTCCCGCATCCTTGGGTCACACGGTGATCCTTATGGTAGTGGACAGTTTTTCTAAAATGGCGCATTTTGTACCTTTGAAAGGGTTGCCTTCTGCCCAACAGTTGGTGGAGATATTTACTAAAGAAGTTTTCCGTTTACATGGCATTCCTAAAGTTATTGTTTCCGACAGAGGGAGCCAGTTTGTGTCCCAATTCTGGAGATGTTTCTGCGCTCAAATGGGAATCCAGCTCGCCTTTTCTTCTGTCTACCACCCTCAATCTAATGGTGCAGCCGAAAGGTCTAACCAGGCTCTCTAACAATTCCTTCGTTGCTACGTCAATAACCACCATGACAACTGGGCTACTTTGTTACCCTGGACGGAGTTTGCCAGGAATTGTGCCGTCAACTCCTTGTCTCAGTGTTCCCCGTTTTAGATAAATTATGGGTTTCAGCCCTCCGCTCTTCCTGAAACCTTCGAGGCACAACCTATTCCGGCTCTGGATGAGCACTTACGGGCGCTCCGTTCCTCTTGGGTGCAAGTACAGCATACCCTACATGGCTCTATGCAAAGGCATAAATGGCAGGCTGACCGTAGACGATTACCTGCACCCACCTTTCAGGTGTGGCTGTCATCCCGGAATCTTAATCTCCAGGTTCACTGTCATAAACTGGCCCCTCATTTTGTTGGTCCCTTTCGAATCATTAGGAAAATCAACCCTGTGGCCTACGCTCTGCAACTTCCAGCAATGATGCGCATACATAACGTTTTTCATGTATCTTTACTCAAACCTTTAACCTGTAACCGGTATACTTCCACCACTGTTCCCCCAGCCCCCATTAGGGTGGGGGATCATGACGAATTCAAAGTACAAAATATTTTGGATTCCTGAAGGGTCAGGGGGAGATTACAATATTTGGTGCACTGGAGAGGTTATGGGCCCGAAGAACGCATGCCCCCGTTCTGATTCGGAGATTTCATTCCCGCTTTTTGGACAGACCTCAACTCGTTCCTCGGAGGAGGGGTCTTTGACGGGAGGGTACTGTCAGTGTACCTGGCAGCGGGTGCCGAGCTGACCGCAGCGTTTCTCTGCAGCAAGCCGCAGCTCTCTTCTGGTGGCTCCAGCTGTATTGTTTGTCTGCCCTCTGTCTCCTTCGTGGGCACAGGGTTTGTTGGCGGCTCAACAGTATCCTCAAGCAGGGTTCCCGTCCCTTCCGGCTCCCTGCAGCAGCATGTTGGCGCGCGTCCAAGTTGGGACGCATGTTCTATTTAAAGAGACAGCACAACCTTTTTGCTCCTCCTCTTCCTGGGCCATTAGGTACTTAAACTTCCTGGACACCACTCTCATTCGCCCTTTCGTGGTGTCTTGTGCTGTGGCTTGCGCTTTTTGTGTATGACGTCTCCTTGTATTTGCGGTGTACAGGTGTGGACCTGTACTCAGTAGCCTTATTCAGTGCCTTGTCTATACCGGTGCGGACCTGTACGCAGTAGCCTTACTCAGTACCTAGTCTATACAGGTGCGGACCTGTATGCAGTAGCCTTACTTGTCCATGTCTATACAGGTGCGGACCTGTGGCGCAGTAGCCTTCTCTGCAGTAGTTCCTCAAGTGCGGACCTGAGGCAGCTTATCTCTAGCCTACCTTCTGGAGCTCACACACCACAGCAGTACTATCCTTCCTGAAGTCTTCTGTATTGTGTTGTGTTCCTGCTGTTGCTATTCATTCGGTACGTGTAGATCTTAATAAAGATTGTGTTACCTACAGTACTGGTCCAGTTCTCATTCCTGAGTCCGTGACAGTCACCCACAAGGTGTCTGCTGTCCTGGCTTCCAGTCCAGTCCCGGCCAAGAATTTGACCTCTCTAGTAGGGAAGTTCATATCCACCATAGAGGCGGTTCTGTTTGCCATGGCTCACACAAGGGAACTTCAGAGGTTTGTGATCCAGTTCTACAAGGGCAAGATGGATCGCCTGAAGATGTCGGTTTCTCTACCTCTTCATGTGGAGCTGAGTCTTTCGTGGTGGCTCAACCTCTCGAATCTCCTGAAGGGCAGGCCCTTCCTGGTAACCTTATGGATCACGGTGATGACAAATGCCAACCTCTCAGGCTGGGGATTGGTCCTGGGTCACATGAATGCCCAGGGTCGGTGGTCCAAGGCAGAGTCTCTCCTTCCTATCAACGTGCTGGAGCTTTGAGCGATATTTCATGCTCTGAGGTACTGGACATTCAACCTGGAGGACTGCCCAGTTCGAGTTCAGTCCGACAGCGCCATGACTGTGGCTTACATCAACAAGCAAGGCGGGACAAGAAGTCTCACAGCTTGGTTGGAGGTCAAAGCTATCTTGTCCTGGGCAGAAGAACATGTTCCTGCCATATCCGCCTTTTACATTCCCGGCGTGGACAACGTTCTAGCAGACTTCCTAAGTCGACACACAGTGGACAGGGGAGAGTGGGAACTGCATCAAGATGTGTTCAACCTCATTGTTCAAAAATGGGGGCTTCATTGCATCGACCTGATGGCAACAAGGCACAACAGTAAGGTTCCATTCCTCTGCTCCGGCTGGAGGGACCTTCTAGCTCTGGCGGTGGATGTCATGTCTATCCCATGGCGCTTTCCTCCTTCGGATATCTTTCCTCCCATTCCTATGTTGCACAGGGTGTTGAGGAAACTGCGTCTGGAGGGTTCTCCAGTGATTCTGATTGCTCCGTACTAGCCTCGTCAAGCCTGGTTCCCAGATCTTTTGGATCTTTCTGTGGTGGAGCCTTTCAGCTTCCCCGCTGTCTGGACCTTCTTCTACAGGGGTACCTGTTGAACGAGGATGTAGACCGTCTGGGTTTGACTTCATGGAAATTGAATCCTCAATATTGAAGAAGAAGGGGTTTTCTTTGGGTGTGGTGGCCACTATGCTTAGTGCCTGGAAGCCTGTTTCCTCCAAAGCATACCACAGAGTCTGGTCCACCTTTCTCTCTTGGTGCGCTGATAGGGATCTTTCCCATGACTTTGACCTTCCTACGGTCCTGTCCTTTTTGCAGGATGGCGTTGATAAGGGCCTCAGCTTGAGTTCCCTGAAGGTCCAGACTTCTGCGCTATCTGTTTTCTTTCAGAGACATCTCGCCATCCTTCCAGACATTAAGGTTTTTTTTCAGGGCGTTGCCCATACTCGTCCTGTGCTTGAGGGCCCCGCTTCTCAGTGGGATCTTATCTTGGTTTTGGGCATCCTTCAGCGTCCCCCATTTGAGTCCTTGGCTATGATTCCTCTACGTCTGTTGACTTGGAAGATGGCTTTTCTCCTGGTGATAGTGTCTGTTCGCTGAGTTGCATGCCTTGTCTTGCAAACCACCCTTTTTGGTGTTTCACAAGGGCAATGTGGTTCTTCACACTTCTCAGGAATTTCTCCCTAAGGTGGTTTCTGAATTCCACATTAATCAGGAAATCGTGGTGCCCTCTTTCTGTCCTGACCCTGCATCTGACAAGGAAAGGGATCTTCACTTGTTGGATGTGGCGCTATCCCTTAAGTTCTATATGCGCCGTCCATTCGTCAGTTTGACACGCTCTTTGTCATTCCTGAGGGGCCAGGGCGGGTAGATCGGCGTCCATGGTTACCATAGCTTCCTGGATTAAGTCTACTAATCGTAAGGCCTATGCACTGAGGAAGAAGCCCGTGCATTTTTGGGTCACGGCTCATACTACCAGGTCTATTGGGGCCTCTTGGGCCTTTAAGAATCAGGCCTTGGCTGATCAGTTGTGCAAGGAGGCCACTTGGTCATCTGTGCATACCTTCTATAAGCACTACCGTGTTGATGTTCTGGCATCGGCCAATGCCAGTTTTGGTAGGAAGATGCTGGAGGCAGTCTTGCCTGTCTAGGATCTTTCCTTTACCTTTAGTACTCCTTAACCATTGAGCCCGGTTGGCTGTAGTTCTGTGTGCTGTGCTACAGTTCCTGGTGCATATATTCCAGTTTTGTGTCCGTTGACACTTTGTTCATTATAGAGCTGTATTATGATCTGATGGTTCATATATGCTCGGGTGACTTTTGGGACCTGCGCTTGGTCCTTGCATTCATTCCCACCTCTGGAAAACTCAGTGTTTGGACATCCCAAAGTTACAAGTAACCTATATTGGATGACTGAGAAAAGAGGATTTTAGTCTTACCTGTTAAATCCTTTTCTCTTAGTCCATATAGGTTACTGGCCTCCCACCCTGTCAGGGGACCATGCTTGGTTCTCCTGTGACCAAATGTGGGAGGCCTTTCGGGTTCATGCTCACAGGAGTCTTCTTTTCCCTTCTTGCTACCTAGTCAATAGTTAGCTTCTCAAATCTTACTGGAGGGGATTGCCTGGGGACCAGCTAGGAGAGGAGGAAGGCTCCACCCTGCACTTCTTTCCAAGAATTGTTCCTGCCTATTAAGGGGCGGCCACCTTCCTAAAGTTACCAGTAACCTATATAAGAGAAAAGGATTTAACAGGTAAGACTAAAATCCTATTTTCTTAACAAAAGGGCAAGCTGGCACCCCTTGGGCCTACAAGAATCAGGCCTCTGCAGAGCAGCTGTGTAAGGAGGCAACTTAGTCGTCTCTGCACACCTTCAACAAACACTGCCATATTAATGTCCTGGACAAGGCTGTGGCCAGTTTTGGCCAGAAGATCCTTCAGGTGGTGGTGCCTGTTAAAGGGATAGTAATGTTTCATAATAAAAACAGCTCTAATTAATCATCATAGTCTTTGGACTTTGGAGAGTGTTATTTCAGTTCTGTCAGAGTTGTAGTTCAGGAGTGATTCAATGACAAAATGTCCCCCTCCTGCCCCTTTTACTGATGTAACATTTCTCAGCCAAAGCAGAAGGGAGGTGCCCAGGTAGATTGAACAGAGGGACAATCTTCAATTAAGATAAGGGAAAAACCTGAAAAGCTTGTCAAGGGGGGTAGGGCTTTCATTGTTTTCATATAAAGAAGATTGTCCCCTGCTGTTATCTGTCTGGTCTTGCAACCAGATTCACATCTGAGAAGAGATGGCTTACACTAGGTAAAAGGGGCGGGGAGGGGAAACTTTGCTTGTGAATATCTCTTAAACCATAAAGGTTTGAGAGATAAGACTTATATCGTTCTTCATGTTTTTTTAATGCCTACAAAATAAAATAAAGTTAAAACGAAGTATTACTATCCCTTTAAGGATGTCTTTCCTCTCTTTCTTTATGCAGAGCTCTGAACCCTGTTGGTTCTTGTTCAGTTGTTTGGTGTGCAGGTTTGGTGTCCATTGACATCTGAGTTTTATATGGTACCATTTAGTCCAGTGAAATACTGGTCTACAGTTTGGGGAAGTTTTTTCTCTTTTTACGTTCCAGGAATCTTGGTAGATGTTTTGGTATATACACATGGGTCCTGTGTTCCACATTGGACGTAATAGAATAGATTTTAGTGAATGAACTGTTAAATGCTTTTCTCTTAGACCATGTGGCACACAGGATGGGAAGAGGGCAGTTTCCACCTCAAAGGTCCTGCCTTTTTTATAGTACCCTGCCACCTGGAGGAGAGAACTTTACCCCATGGTTCATGTGTTCAACATGGATTAAGGGAAAAGAATGTAATGGTAAGTTCACTAAAATCCTCTTGTATTTATTATACAGAAGTACAAGTAATAGTTATTTTCACAGACAAAAACACGAAGAAGTTGTCCCTGGCCAGAAGAGCTTAAACTCTCGAGATAGTTAGTTAATATGGCCACAGGAGGAATATAAATTGGGAAATAAATATTCACATGGATTCCAAAGGAAATCAACAGCTTGGCTTCCAAGTATATGTCCTTGTAGAATTTTGGGAAGTTCATCCCTGCAACTCTTGAGGACCTGTAGAAAGTCTAGTGTCGCATTGTAATGAGTTCCATAGTTGGGGAGAATCACTTGTAAGGTCTTGTAGCTGTAAATGGGAGGGGGTTATAAGAGGAGAGATGAAGTATAGAATATCAGTGGAGTGAAGGGAACGAGTGGGAGAGAAGTAGGAAATGAGGTGGGCTAACATCAGGGAGTACTTTGTTGGTGAACAAGAAGCTTGAACTTGATTCTAGCAGTGACTGGAAGCCAGTGTAAACATTTTCAAAGTGGGGCAGCTGAGAATGAACATTAACTGAGAAAGAGGAGTATGGTGGTAGAATAAAAGAAATGATTGAAGAGAGGAAAGCTTGTAAAGTGGAATGCCAATGAGGAGCAGGTTATTATTGTTAATCTCAAAGCTTATAAACAAGCATGTGTAAGCATTCACGCTTACCGTCTAGGGAACCGGCTGCTCTGTGCCCCGTTTGGCAGCCGGTCCCCGTGGCGTTCCGGATGCGGGTGCCTGTGCTTGTAGTTTCTGCAGTGCTCTGGCTCCCTCTGCTGGCTGGCTGAGTCAGGCGTGCGTCACTGAGAATTCCTGGAGTGACGTGTGCAGCCCTTAAAGTGACAGTGCTCCACTTTCCTGGGTGGAGCTTAGAGTACTTAAACTGACTGGACACTAACCCACTTGCCCTTTCGTGGTGTCCAGTGCAGTTGGCTAGTGGTTGGTGCTTATCTTGGTTTGTCTGACTTCCCGCTCTGTGTACGACCCCGGCTTGGCTGACATTCCTTCTGGTGTGGACCTGCGGCTCTGGCAGACTAACTCCTCTGTGTATGACCTTTGGCCTGGTGGACTATCCCTCTCTGGTACTGATCTTTGGCTCTGTCCGACTACCCGCTCTGTGTATGACCCTGACTAGTCCTATACCTATTTGGTACGACTTGTGGCTGTTTCAGTATTGCTCCGTGAGGCTCCTGTTTGTCTGACTACCCACCTTGATGCTACCTGAGGTTGTCCACTGTGAACCCAGCATACCAACGCTCCAGTGGATAACTGGTAGTGTATTCCTGGTGGTCCTGGCAGATGTCTCTGTGTCCCTGTTCATTTACTGCGGCGTTCAGGTGCGGACGTGTAGCTCAGTAGCCTTTTTCAGTATCCTTGGCTGTTCAGGTGCGGACCTGCATGTAGTAGCCTTTCCTTGTACCTTGTCTGTCCAGGTGCGTACCTGTGGCTTTGTAGCCTTTCTCTTTACCTTGTCGGTACAGGTGCGTACCTGTGTGATCCTTAGGTGCGGACCTGAGGCAGCTTATCTTCACCCTGTCTTCAGGATCTCAGCTCGGTGCTTCCAAAGCAGCTAGCCTTCGTTACATCTGCCATATTGTATTGTTATTGCTGTTGCCATTCTTTGTGTACGTGCATATCCTAATAAAGAGTGCGTTACCTACAGTACTTGTCCGCTTGTAGTTACTGAGTCCGTGACAGTACGAAAGGGCCATGTCTACGGACGGTACTGGTAACCCTTCGGCACAGCACCTACTAGCCAGGGTGGAGGCTCAAGATCAACGAATTGATCAAATAACATTTGCATTACAGACCCTGTTAAACCGTACTACTGTAAATGTTGTGTGTTCAAATATAACCCTGTCATCTGTGCATAGTTTAACCCCCTTAAGTGTCAGAGGGGTACACAGCACATTGCAGAGCACTGCACTTAAAGGGTTAAATAAGGCACAGATGGCAGGGTTAGGTAGATAGATAATGCATAAATAGCCCCATAAATCCTGTGTAATGTCAAATGTGCCCCGAAAACATAAGGCTAACTTATTGCCCCAGTTTCTTCTCTGTGGTGATGGAGAAAGAGCAAGTCAGCTGAACATCCCCCTCTTGGTACCTTACAGGCCGGTGCGTGTTCCACTGCGTGGGAATCTTGAACAGAGACTGCCTTTATATATGGGCAGTCTCTCTTCAAAATGCCTCACAGCTATTGGCTGGGATGTGTGCTTACACACCTCCCAGCCAATCAGCTTTAAGTGGGCGATTGACAGAACCTGTGCAAAGCTGATTGGTTCCGAGGTGAGTAAGCACACATCCCAGCCAGTTGCTGTGAGGCATTTCAAACAGATACTGCCCATATATCTCTTACAGTGCTTGAAAAAATGCCGTTGGCTGTTTTTTCATCTATCGGACCTAAATGAATGAAGGCCTTAATCCCTTGAATTCTAGAGGGGCCTTCAAAGCATTGCTTCATGATGCATTGAAGCCCTATTTAGCATTAAAGGTGTTAAAATACCCACTTGAATCAATGGGGATTTGGGTAATATTGTATCTTATGGTGATTTGGTTTGATCCAGAATTGCTCCACTTTTCATCTGGAACCTCTTGGCTTTTTTCTGTAGGATCCTGAAGTTCCTGGTGGCTAAGAGGAAGTTCAAGGAAACTCTTCGTCCTTATGATGTAAAGGATGTGATTGAGCAATATTCCGCTGGACACTTGGACATGCTTGGACGAATAAAGAGCCTGCAGTGCAGGTTAGTGGAGCACTGTACAATGCAGCATAATAAAACAATGAGAAACGTGCTAAGGCAGAGACAGTGCTTACAAACAAAACAAAATGTATCATTCTGCTGTAATAATGTGCTCCAGCCACAAGTAAATACTGGGGGAAGGGGTGGAAAAGTACATCCTAGTACATAGGAATAAACACGGTCAATGTGGCTGTTAGCAGCTTGTACAAGTGTTGTATGCACTGCAACAGCACTACCCCCTTTCCATTGTACTAAGTAACATGAAAATACATATGTATTTTATTAGCACTGTGGCAGATCTGAGGAAGATGCACTCGGGTTCGACAAGGGTCCGGGTTTGGCAGTAACTATGTAGTATTTGCACTCTTCCCATCTCTTCATATGCAGTGATGTATTTGCCATCATATCCCTGTGAATACATTTCAAATACACTGACATTGCCATAGTTTCATTGTACCTTCTTCGGGTTATGATGTTGCAGTTTTTTCCTAATACATTAAGCTCAGATAGCTGGTTATGCTGTTGGAGTTCACAATCCCAAATGTACCAATCTAAGGTTGGCAATGTTGGGATGTTCTGACATCAGAGAAAGCTACTTCCATCCTTTAACCTTTGAATACTAAAGGGATGTGAACGCATTGCTCTGCAGTTTGTTACACATCCCTGTGGCACATAAAGTGTTACAACATGCCCCACTTAACCTCTTAAGGACCCATGACGGTCCTGGACCATCATGGGTTGTTATACCCTTAAGGACCCATGACAGTCCTGGATCATCATGGAATTCAGGGCTCCCCGCGCGGCTGCATACCGTTCGGGGAGTCCAGAATCGGATTCTTTAAAAAAATAAATGCTCTGTGGTCCTTAAGTGACCGCCGCCCACGTGCGCGGTGGGTCCTTTAGGGGTTAAGAGCTGGTTCAAATAAACATGAACTGGCTGATCAGCTGTTACATGTAAACATAAGACTCAGTAAGGTTAACAGAGTTAGCAGTTGTCTCAGGAACCTATGACGTGGATTTAGATCCAGGAAAGGAAGCAGAATGCATGCCATAATTGGCATAAAACGGATGTATACAGTTGTGCTCCAAAGTTTGCATACCCTTGGAGAATTGGTAATAAATGTACTATTTTGAAAGAAAACATGAGTGAGCAGGCAAAACACAACTGTAGGTCATAACAGAATGGCTCAATCATAAAACAAAACATGGCAACAAATAAAAAAAATGAAATGACCCCTGTTCAAAAGTCTGCATACCCTTAGTTCTTAATACTGTGTATTGCCCCCTTTAACATCAGTGACAGCATCCAGTCTTTTGTAATAGTGGTCTATGAGACCCTGAATTCTTGCAGGTGGTATAGCTGCCCATTCGTCTTTTCAAAATGTCTCCAGGTCATGCAAAGTCTTTGGTTGTCTTGCATGAACCGCACATTTGAGATCTGCCCAGAGAGGCTCCATGATATTAAGGTCAGGAGACTGTGATGGCAACTCCAGAACCTTCACCTTTTTCTGCTGTAACCACTGAAGTGTCAACTTGGCCTAGTGCTTAGGGTCGTTGTCATGCTGGAAAGTCCGAGAGCGTCCCATGCACAGCTTTCATGCAGAAGATTACAATTACAGTGTGCCAGAAGCTGTGAGGCGTGTCAAGGTGTTGTCGGGCACCTTGACACGCCTCTGGGCTTTTTTTGTGGCATTGGCGCAGTAAAGGCTTCTTTCTGGCAACTCGACCATGCAGCTAATTTTTGTTCAAGTATTGTGGTATTGTGCTCCTTGAAACAACCACACCATCTTTTTTTACAGAGCAGCCTGTATTTCTCATGAGGTTACCTGTGGGTTTTTCTTTGTATCCCGAACAATTCTTCTGGCAGTTGTGGTTGAAATCTTTCTTGGTCTACCTGACCTTGGCGTGGTATCAAGAGATCTCTGAAATTTCCACTTCTTAATAAGTGATTGAACAGTACTAACTGGCATTTTCAAGGCTTTGGATATATTTTTATATCCTTTTCCATCTTTATAAAGTTCCATTACCTTGTTACGCAGGTCTTTTGACAGTTCTTTTCTGCTCCCCATGGCTCAGTATCTAGCCTGGTCAGTGCATCCACATGAGAGCTAACAAACTCATTGACTATTTATACACAGACACTAATTGCAATTTAAAAAGCCACAGGTGTGGGAAATTAACCTTTAATTGCCATTTTAACCGGTATGTGTCACCTTGTGTGTCTGTAACAAAGCCAAACATTCAAGGGTATGTAAACTTTTGATCAGGGCCATTTGGGTGATTTCTGTTATCATTATGATTTAAAAAGGAGCCAAAAAACTGTGTGATAATAAATGGCTTCATTTGATCACTATCCTTAAGTAAAAGACAGTTATTTTGCATGATCAGTCATATTTTCCAAATCAATGCCAAGATTTCACAATTTCTGCCAGGGTATGCAAACTTTGAACACAACTATACATGTAGAAGTAAAGCATTTCAAGTACTGTTCCAGGGACTTTTTGACTTGCTCTGGCTGTTGGACTGAGGGTAAAAGGCCTGACTTAGCTACAGGGCACACCTTGATCCGGGCATAGATATTTGTGTATTTGAGAAGAGAATAGCCAGGAGCCAAATTAGTGTCTTCAGAGACCAAGTGATCCAGAGGGAACTGATGGGAGAGTACATCAGCCTATCCATCTTGAGAACCCAGATGGTAGATAGGATTTAATCAGAACTGGGAAAAGAATATCGCCTGACGTGGGGTAATCTCTTAGCCTTACTGAGGTATTCCAAGTTCCAGTGGTCAGTGAAAATGGTGAAGGGGTGTTTAGGAACTTCTAACAAATGGCACCATTCTTCAAGAGCGAGTTTTATTGCTAGAAGTTCTCTGTCATTGACATCATAATTCCTTTCATACTGGGACATTTTATGAGAAAAGAAAGTCACTAGGTACAGTAAATCTTTAGGGACATTCCATTGAGAAACCCAGCTCCAAGGGCAGTTTCAGAGGTGTCCACTTTAAGAATATAAGGTAGATCTGTGTCAGAATGCTTAAGCACTTCTTGTGGAGCTCCAAAGTTGCCCAGGCAGTACTGGGCCAGAGAAAGCAAGACTTGGAACTGGTTAAACAGGTAAGTGGACCAACTGCTTTTGAGTAATTTCTGATAAATCTCTGGTAAAAGTTAGCAAAGCCTAAGATCTGTTGCAGAGCCTTATGATTTTTGGGAATTGGCCAATCAAGAATGGCATCCACTTTCCCAGAAATCCATTGTAATTCCAGCAGGGGAGGTTTCAAATGTGCATGACTCCTGTTTTGTAAAGAAACGATGCAGGCGAAGACAGGATAGGATTTTCCAAACATGAGAATGGTGTTCCTGCCAGGCCGAGGAGAAAGTGAGGATGTCATCTAACTAAAAACTACAAACTGGTTCAGTAGATGATGTTGACAATGTATTGGAAATTCCCTGGAGCATTTCCCAGGTGAAAAGGCATCACCAGGTATTTGAAATGCCAATAGATAGTTTGAAATGCTGTCTTCCATTCGTCTCCTTCCAGGATTCATACCAAGTTATCAACCCCATGTAGATCCAATTTAGTGAAAAATGTGGTGGATCTCAGGCGACTTAATTGTTCCGGAAGAGGATACTGATTCTTACTAGTGATTTCATTGAGTTTCCTGTAGTCAACACAGGGTCTGAGTGAGCCATTTTTATTTCTAGAAAGAAGATTCAAGCCCAAGCTGGAGAAGTGGAAGGCTGAATGAACCCCTTAGCCATATGTTCTTGTAGATAGTCTTTAAGACACCCCAACTCAGGTTCAGATAAAGAAAAAAGGGATCATAGCACTTGGAAGTAACTTGATGTGGGGGAAGTTTGTCTGCTTCCTTTAAACTGAAGATGTTCACAAAGTCCCTGTAAACGTCAGGTTTGGAGGCGGATTCCATAATTTCTGATATGATACAGGGCTCAGATCTGTAGGTCAGCAGAGAGAATGGAAAAATGTTTTAAGTATTAGGCCAGTCAATACTGGTGTTGTGAAAGCATAGCCACGGCAGACCCCACACTATAGGGAATGAGGGAGACTGAAACACATCAAATGCCAGTCATTCATAGTGTTTATTGGTAGTGAGCTGTAGGTCAGTAGATTCATGAGTGACCAAGCTTGAGGGCATAGGAGTCCAGTCAAATGCTTGGATCTGAAGAGGATGATTCTTAAACACCAATTGTATGGTATGATGGCAGATGTAAATTGCTAGTTGCCCTGGAGTCGTGAAACAACCTTTGACCTCAAATGCAAGGTCAATGAAAGGAAGCAGTAAGAAGTCAGAATTAGGACTGCCAGTCAAATGAGGAATGGTTTGCCGAGGAACCCTGTGTCTGAGGACGAGCAGGACAGGTACAGAGTAGGTGGCTGTCTTTGACACAGTATAAGCAGAGGTTTAAACTGTGCCTCCAGGACATCTCTTCTGCAATTAGGGTGGCATGAGCCATAATGATTTGCATCAGTCCACCTGTAGCCTTGTGGCAAAGAAGACACAGCCATAATGGCGGAATCTGCCACAGAGAAGACAGAGAACAAGTCCTCTGGTGATGTTGTTCTTGGAGTTACCTATCAATCTGAATGGAAAGGGTGATCAAAGCCTCTAGTAATTCTGGCAACCCCCTACATGGGTCAGCTCATATTTTAAGGAATTGGATAACCCCAATCGGAACTGATGCTTCAGATCAGGTTCATTCCATTGAGTATCAGTAACCCAGTGGCAGAATTCACCAGCATATTCCTCTTCTGGTCTCTTGCCCTGTTTAAGAGAACTAATGGATGTTTCTGCAGTGGATTTTCTAGGTATCATTTTGAAATGTCACCCACAATTGGGCGACCAACCAAAAGGCGCATTAAACATGTCGGCGGGTTGAAATGGTCACAATAACAATATCGCACACTGCAGTGTTGACACATCAGAATGTCGCCTCTTCTGCCTGCTGCTGATTGATTTGATTTTCATTGATTTGGCATGCACACATAAGTAATGCTCATAACAATTACCCCCCTAGCCGGAGAAAAGTAACGCTCATAAAAAATTAACCCCCCTAGTGCCGAAGAAGCTCATAATGCCCAATGCATCATGCAAATTCAACATTAAAACTTATATACCTCGCTGCTGTCATCAGAATGTCGCCTCTGCTGCCTGCTTCTCCAACTCTGTACGTAAGTTATTAAATCCCCTAGTGCCAGAGAGAGAGGACACCCAGAGCATCACTTAAACCTTTAAGTGCCAGAGAAGTAGGCAATGTGTGATACATCTCTGGCATTCAAATGGTTAATGATTTGTTTTATTTTGATGGGTAAATATGAAAATTTGTAGTAACATAAAACAGCCCCTTATATAATCCAGTTCTTCTCAACCTCAAAATAGTTAATGAATTACAAATTCCCGGATAGTACCTTACAACTATAGTTATCTGTCTTTATCCCAAAACCCATTTGTAGAAAGAATACAAGGGTTATGTATCACCCATAATCAAGTGTCTGGGTAGTACAAGATATGAACTCTCCTACTGAGTGCAGTGGCATCCGTGTAGATCTTAAAAAGGGCAAAGAAAATCAAGATCTGGCCTTACTTTGATGAATTTTAATGAATTTGTTAATTACTTATGTAGAGAGGTGGATCAGTAGGCAGCAGAGGCAACATTCTGATGACAGCAGAGCTGTATGTAAGTTTTAAACTGAATTTGCATGATGCCCTGGGTTTTATGAGCTTCTCCGGCACTAGGGGGGTTAATTGCTATGAGCGTTAATTATGTGTGCATGCCAAATCAATGCAAATCAAATCAATGAGCAGCAGGCAGCAGAGGCGACATTCTAATGTGTTGACGTTCTGATGTGTCGACACTGCAGAGTGCAATATTGTTATTGTGGCCATTTCAACCCAGCAGCATGTTTAATGCTCCATTTGGTTGGTTGCCCAATAGTGGGCGACATTTCCATAGTGAACCGATTTTCTATGGGACCAGAAAATAGACAAGAATGGAGGAGCCAGTAGTGGCTTATCAACAAAACACTTAATAAACATTTTTGGTAGATCTCAGTGGGTCATATATGAATACCCTGAGGGTTTTATATTGCATCCTTTAGCCAGGATACACTAGGATTGTATTATTGGTTGGCACTAGTGTTACACTGTCTATCAACCATAGATTATCAAATTTTTCCCCTGCATGTGGGCTATTTTTGGTTATTATGTGGAAACGTGCCCCTCAGTTTCACTGGCCCAGGCACCATTTGGCCACATGGTACGAGTGAGATTAACCCCTTTGGGGCTGCTCGGATATTCCGGCTAGTGGTGCAGGAATCTGTAGTGCGTCTATGGTTAAGTCCATCCTCTTGGTTGTATACTCTTGATGGCAAGATTATTTAAGTATATATGCTTTCATGTATATATGTTGGTATTGATTATATTTTTGAGTTGGAGCATACTCTGTATGGTCCTGTTTGGGTTGCCTCCTCTTAGACACAGTCGATAACAATGATAGTTTTTCTATTATCATTCCCATATGGTTTTCCATAGTATTAGTTTGGTTTAATTGGGGATTGTTTCTGAGAGAAACCAATGCGGATGTATTTTTATTATTGTTGTTTAATTCATGTTTGCTATTATCAGGAGATAATCCTGTGGTTCTTTGAATGTGGACATTTTACATTTACCTACTAAGGGTTAACACTTATGGTATTAACATCAATGTTCACCTGTCCACACTGGATATCCAATCAGATTCTTTCCCATGTTTTTAAATAGACGCTCATGTTTGTCCAGAAGCTTTTCAATTGTTACCAACATTTCTGATAAAGCAGCGTTGAGCTCTGCAAAACATGTTTATTAGTAGGATTGTATTGTTTTTAGTTTATTAAACTGTTATACTTTACTGGACGTTTTATGGAGCAGTTTTGACATTTTATAATCCTGTTTGGAGTTCCTACTTAGGAGAGGTTCGACAGACACATCTACTGATACCAAACAGGGACAGTAAGATTTTCCCTGTATTCACTTGTAGCTGTATCTGTACAAATGTATTCATGCAGCCAAAGATACTTGTTAGTGTAACATCTTTATTTTGATATTTTGTTAAGTGTTTTGTTGATAAGGCACTATTGGCTCCCCCTTTCTTGTCTTTTTTCTGGTCCTGTATGCCCCTTCATGAGTGGCGGTTTTAGGAGAGCTGCTGGGAACAGCTGGTTAAGGGACAGCTTTGTTAACCCCTGAGCTTCTGTGCTGGGATTCACATAAGTGTCCAGCTGATTTGCTTGTGAGTACCATTTTATTGGTGGGGGTGAGGTGCCAGCATTTTAAACTGAAGATATCACACAAGGAAGCACCTCTTTTTTGTTCTTCTCTTCTCTATGATTTTCTATGGGGATCATCATAAATAGCCAACCCCACCCCCCACCAGCCGCCCAACCATAAACCCCTTAAGGACCAGCGGTCTGGGTAGTGGATTCTCTTAAAGACCGCTTTGAAGTTGGTCAGCGCACTGCAAGAAAGCTGGGAGAACAAAATATGTGACATGCCAGGGTCGTTATCGTTGCTTTAGGCTGGGACACCGGTGATGCTCCTGACACGTCACTGGGCCTTAAGGGGTTAACAAACCAAAACCATGAGAAAAAATAAACTTGGGAGCCAACAGTAAACACCATTCAGCTCATAATAAATGGCCACCCCAGCACGTTGACTAAGACCAAAACCAGTCGTAGGATTAAAGACATTAAATTCTGTTGCAACCCTCCAGGCCTACTAACTAGTTTATGGTATTGGTGGCTTGTCTGTCAATACCCTGAGGGATTACCAAGTAGGGGTTTGGAAGGAGCCATGTGTGGCCCAGATTAGAGTAATTAGTTATATTAATGTGAAGAATGCTAGAATGGTTATGATATGGAGATAGTCCCTGCTCAAGTGAGGAAACTGTGAAGATGTTTTTTTCTGTGACACAATAGTGAGGCTCTGTCAGTGTGAATATTTGAAACATTAAGTTTGCCATTACTTTGGGTTGTTGTCATTTATTAAACTAGTTTTTGTTCTTTTATGTTGCCATATGAAACATCATATGTGTTTGTTAAAGGGACAGTAATGTCCCGTAAAAAATGTTTAGAGTTTTGAAGACATTAAAAAAATAAGCTAAATGCCACAAATCCTATCTTTCAATCTGCTATGGTTTGAAAGATATCCTCCGCTAAAGTTCCTCTTCTCCTGATGTCAGTTGTAAAGCTGAGAGAAGGAGATCCATGCAGGCCAACATGAGGAGGCTCTTCAGCAGAGCCGCAATAGCGCAATTTAAAAAGAATTACTTCTTTGGAATGGTCTAAATAGTGTGCTTGCAAACCAGACACACTTTGTAGACTGTTCCAAAGAAGTATTTCTTTTTAAATCACTCTAATGCGGCTCTGCGGAAGAGCTGCTTGTCGGTCCCCAGACCAGGAACTCCTGCTGACAGCTTACAGCTGATGTCAGGAGAAGAGGAGAGAGAGGGGAACTTTAATGGTGGATGTCCCTCAAACCATAGCGGTTTGAGAGATAGGATTTGTGGCATTTAGCTAATTTTTTTAATCTCTATAAAACTCTAAACATTTTTTATGGGACATTACTGTCCCTTTAAGCTAGAGTTCATCCTTTTGAGTAATTAGTAAATGTAGGGCTTTGTAGGGATATATTAGTTTTAGGAAACTGATCATCTTTAATAGATTTATGCAGCCCATGAAAGATAAGGAAAGATTACTCCAATGATGCAGTTAATTGGTGACAGCTAAGATAATTGGTATAATGTATAAAGTTGATGATAAAGTTGATGATAAATTTTAAGAAGTGAAAAACTCAAATATTGAATAGTGTTGCATGTCCAGTGCAAGTTGTAATCTGGGAACCTAAGGATAAGGCTTATGTAAATTAATAGAGACCCATTATATGGCCAGATTACTCAATCTTGAGTTGAATTGAAGGAATAGATATTTTAGGATTTGTAACATGGTGGAGGATATCGACAGCAAAAGCCATGATCTTAATTACTGTTTTGCCCACTCAGATGTCCTTAAAGGAATCCATATCTAAACATTACTATACCAAAGGATGGTGCAAACTTTTCCAGGACCGGCAGCCTCATTGGAGATGGCTATCAGGAATGTACTAGCCACTCTTCCTTTTTCCTTTACCTTATTAGTAGCCTGAAGACTAAAGAGGAGTCTTCATTATTAGAGAGCACAGGTTCTGTCTTATCTGTCCGTCTGCCAGCCGTAATCTGATGTCATTTTCTGGCTTTCCTTGCATTCTGGCACATTAATTCTATATTTACTAGCGTTTTATTACTTTTCCCTTGTCCCTCAGATGGATCAGGGATGCTTTACTGTTTGGGACATATCCTTTTTTGAGGCACAGTGCCTTTAACCCATTGAGTAACAGAGATGTATACAATGCATTGCAAAGCAATGCATTGGATACCTTTCTGGCATTCAGAGGGTTAAGAGCCATGCTCACAGAAGCCATCTTGGCTGCCTCATGTGGTACCAGGTGGACTGCTGACCTGTGGAGTGGAATAAAAGGGCAGATAATTTATGCCTGATGTGTGAGCTCCTCATGAGGGGATCCCTCACTGCTCTGATGGCATTAAGGAGCCAGTGGCATTTTTGCCGCATGGAAGAATTTTTTTATCACTGTCCTATGAGGCCCAGCCTCTGGGAAAGGAAGGGGAGGAGCCATTGCAGCTTCTTTTCCTTTTCAGTATGTAGTTCACTCAGAAAGCACCTGGGATAGCAGACTCCCTCTTGGTGGCTGAACTTCCCTCCTTATACCTTCTCTTGCTCTCATAACAGGTAGATAAGTGTTTTATTCCTATTATCTGTTCTTTCTTTTCCACTTTGGAGGTCCCCTTGCTATGTCCGACAACAAAGGAGACATGGGGAAAAAAAACACTATGTTCCTCATTTCAGGCTAATCTCAACAGGGATCAAACTGGTACTTTATGCCTCTCTTGTTCTGTGGCACCTTCACAGCCAACTTCAGTCCCCTTTCCTTTTGAACAGGATCCTGCATGGGTTAAAGCTCTTATTTCCACCATGGCTAATATTCCTAATCTGTCGATTGGGTTCTTGAGTCTTGGAACCACGACAACTCTATCGCCTCCAAAAGAAGAGTTTATCCCTTTGGAGAAGAGGATTTTCTACCAGTGGAGGGGGATACCTCTATGGAAGAGGAGGAACCTGAGGAGGTAGATGTTGATGATTCCCTCCCTTACATCTTGGGATTTATTAAGGAAAGACACTAGGTTCTTCATGGAGGACCTTATTCAGGCATTGTTGCAGACTCTTATGGTCTCTGAAACCTCTGATATAGGTTCCTCATCTCCAGATAATTTTAAAAGGTGCAAACAGGATGCTGTTCTTCTACCATATCATTCCCTTAACCAAGTGGTACTTAAGGATTGAAAGTCACCTGATAGGAAACTGTTTATCCTCAGACACTTTTCTCTTTTATGCCCTTTTCTCCTGCAGCACTGCAGCAGTGGGCTCTTAATCCACAGTTGGCCTTCCTATTTCTCAGCTGTCTAAGCACAAAGTGTTACCAGTTGCAAATTTACCTGCTTTAAATCATCAGGAAGATAAACACATGGATTCTCTTCTTAAGGCAAATTTTTCAGCCTCTGGTCCACCTTATGCCCAGAACCTGCTATGGCGTGGGTGACTAGAGCCATGGTTATTTGGTGTGAGCAACTGTTGAAAGCAGTTCATTCATATGCTCTAAAAGGGGATATTGCCGTTTCCATCTCTTAAGATGCTTGAAGCCAATGCATATCTTATTGAAGCAAATTTAAACACTGTCAAGGTGTTTTATAAATTATTTATTGAGAATTTGCAAAAAGGTACAACGCATAATACAGGTACAAAGGTACAGAAGACCTGTAGTGATACACAAGAATGCATGAAGTTACAAATCAGTATATGGGTAGGTAATACATAGGACATATAGCAATACAGAGGATGTATAAAGTTACATGTTGGCCAGTAGATGATCATTTGGTATCACAGGTTGATACAAGCGAAATAACATAACAACATGACCTGTAGTTTGTGGCAATTGAGGTCAATATGCAAAGTCGGAGAGGTGAATAATAGAAGAAATGGGCAGAACAGCCCTGGATAGAGAGACATAAATTCGAAGAAGGATCAGAGAAAGGGATCAGACAGGAATGACTAAGAGAAGAACAGAGGTGGGGGGAAGGCAAATGAGGTCCGCTGGTCAGGGTCGAGTCCAAGGCCAATCCAGCCGCCCCCGAGAACCAGTTCCAGAGACTGCTGGAGGGGGCACAGGCAACAGAGGAGAGAGGGGTCCAACCCCACGGAAGCCATAGTCAGACACATTGCAGTAGAGTCTAAACTCTCAGTCATTGCCCACTGCACAAGGTCAGGTAACTCTTCCGAGAAAATCAGCCATCAACAGCTCCCAAGGAGCTGGCATTTATCAATCAAGGGGTCCACACTTCTAGGAATTAGTGGAAAGCAGCAGTAGCCAGAGCTCCTCTAGATAGTAGCCAGACGTTCCTCTAGATAAGCCACAGCAGACAGGTGATTTCCAGTTAAGTGGGATCATCTTTCTAGCAGCAGATGATATGAAACGGTAAAGGCCAGAAATAGCAGAAGTAGTGGGTCACATGAATATTCCAGTGAAATGTGGTATTCATAAAGGAAATTATAGAGTCCCAAAAGGGAAACATACTTGTGCAGGAGCACCAAATGTATGACATAGCGCCTATCTCAAAGTTACAATGCAAACAGAGTGAGGATGAATTTAGATAAATCTTATTTAGAAGTTGGGGTGTGTAATACCAATGGGTTTAGATTTTGTAATTTGCCTCTCTGGTGTTTTAGTCCTTTGCACTAGGGGGCATAGTAGTAAACAGGGTTCTGCACTTAAAGGGATAGTAATGTTTCACAAAAAACAGCAGCTCCAATTAATCTTCATAGTATTTGAGCCATAGAGAGTGCTATTTCAATACTGTCAGAGTTATGGTTCAAGAGGAATTGAAGGATAAAGTTTCCCCCTCCCGCCTTTTTTACCTAGTGTAAGCCATCTCTTCTCAGATGTGGAATCTGGTTGCTAGACCAGACAGATAACAGCAAGGGACAATCTTCTTCCTATGAGAACAATGAAAGCCCTGCCCCCCTTGACAGGTTTTTCAGGTTTTTCCCTTATCTTAACTGAAGATTGTCCCTCTCTGCACCTCCCTTCTGCTCTGGCTGAGCAGTGTTATATCAGTAAAAGGGGCGAGAGCGGGATACTTTGTCATTGAATTACTCTTGAACTACAACTCTGACAGAATTGAAATAACACTCTCCAAGGTCCAAATACTAAGATAATTAATTAGAGCTGCTTTTATTATGAAACATTACTATCCCTTTAAGCATCGACCAGAGGCTCAGGAAGGGCGGTATGAAGGTCAGGGGAGCTGCATTGAGCAGTTTATACAGTTTCGAGATCCTGTGTTTGGCAAATGTCCACCTATTCCAAGCTTGCTCAAAATAAGTTAGTTAAAGTGTCTTGTATACATTTGCCAGTAGTTGGGATCTTCTTTACTTCTTATGTGGAAGATCTCTTGCTAAAGGCTCCTGGAGGTCTTACGTCTTTATCTTCAGATATGCTTGTCCATACTGGAACAGCACCGCTGGGTTATCAATTTTTAAAAGTCCTCTTTGAGATTCAGCACACTTCAGAGACTGGTCTTTTTGCCACAAGCCAAGGTTCGATATTGTCATAGCAGGTGTCTCAGACCTTAGATCACCTGTCGACAATGATGTGGGAATAAATGAGGGTGTTGGTCTATGTGTTCTCAGCCCTGGAGACAGTTCCATTCACCCTGTTCCACACTCAGGAACTGTAGCTGGGTATTCTTAGGAGTAAGTCCAGGCAGAAGTGCCAGTGTTGATCTTCGGTGTTGGCTTGAGGAATCTCATTTGTCATTGTGTCAACCATTGGTCATAGTGGACTGGCCTGTGGATGCCAGCCTGATGGACTGGGGAAGTTCATTCAGCAATAGTTGTCTTTCTATCAATGTACTAGAGCTTCAAGCAATTCGACTTTGCCCTTCAGCATTGCACCCAGTTAATTTGGGGACTGCAAATGCAGATTCAATCAGCCAGAGCAATAATGGTAGTGGACTTTCTCAGCTGTCAATGTTTGGATCCCAGAGGTTGAGAACTAAATGAGACATTGTTCTAGTATGGGGTCTACCGGTTGTGGATCTGATGGTGTCTCTGTCAAACCACAAGGTTGTCCTGTTTTTCTTCCTATCCCGGGACCCTCTTGGTCTCTTAGTGGACTTAATGGGTATTCTGTTTCAGTTTCCTCTGGTGTATGTGTTTCCTCCTTTCCCTTTGATTCCCAGAATGTTAAGGAAGGTGAGGCTGGAGCAAGGGCATGTACTTATTGGCCTTGTTGGGAATGGTTCTTGGAGCTAGTCACTCTGTAGTTCTTCCTCTTCTTCTGGACCTCTTGATGCAGGGTCCTCTGTGTCACTCAGATGTGGCGATACTAGCTTTGATGACTTGGCTCTTGAAGTGAAAATGTCATTGTGGCCATGCTGAAGACCTGTAAGCTGTTTTCATAGGGTCTGGTCATTGTTCTAGTGGTGTGAAGACCAGGGATCATGGCTGCTTCCCTTTCATCTTCCAGCTATTTTGACATTTCCTCAGGATGGTCTTCTTAAGGGGCTTAGTCTTAGTTCTATTAAAGATCAAACTTCAGCCTTATTTATTGTTTTTTAGTGGTGTATTATCTTGCTGCCGGATGTACATACTTTAGTGCAAAGGATGGCGCATCCTTGGTTTTTGGGATACAGTTCTTCAGTGGACTTAAATATAGTACTTAGACTCTTCAGAAAGTTCCTTTTGAGCCTTTGATTTCTGTATCACTTTGTTGCTTGACTCTCAAGACAGCTTTCCTTATAGCGATTTAGTCTCTCCTTTATAATTTTTCATGCAGATAGCCTGGTCCTGTGGATGTCCTTTTGGTTTCTAACTATTATAATACTCAGGAATTTGTTCTTCCTTCGCTACGTCCTGCTACATATAACAGATGAGAGCAGGATCTTCACTGCTTGGGTGTAGTTAGATGTCTCAAATAATACAGTCATAGCACGGAACCCTTACGCAAATCGGACTTGATTTTTGTTATTCCTGAGAGCCCACATGTGGGCCAAGTGGCATCTAAGATGCTGGCTTTTTGGATCAAGGTAATCATTTGCTAGGCTTATGTCCTTAGGAAAAAGCCTGTGCCCTTAGCGTCACGTCTCATTCCACCAGAGCTGTGTGATTTCTGGGCCTACTAGAACCAGGCTTCTGCATTGCAGATATGCCAGACAGAGACATTGTTGTTTCTACAAACATTTGCTAAATATTACAGAGTCAATGTCCTGGTCTTTGCTGAGGCTAGTTTTGGACAGAAGGTCTTACAGACCTTTGTGCTTGTGTTGGGCCTTTATTTGCTTTATTTCTAGTAAATTTTCTTTTGCTGTTACATGGTTTTGGTGTGACAGTGTCCATGATACCCATGGTTCATAACTGTTTATGCCTTTCTGTCTCTGACGAGATTACTTTGCATTTTGAGTTTTTTGTCTCCCCACTTCCTTGAATTCTGGTGGGATAGTTTGGCATATCTCCATGGTTCCTGTGTTCCATGACAGACAAAAGAGAAAATGGGATTTCTATGTAGTTATGGATAAATATTTTTCTCTTAGTCCTAGTGGAACACATGACATCTCACTCTGAGAAAAACAGTTTTTTGAGTTCCAGGCAGGGGTGTCCTTTGGGTTCTCTAGTATGGTGGCCACCTTTCTGCCCTACTTTTTTTTCTTCATCTTTGTTATAGTTTTCTATTCTTGTCTTGAGCCTAGTTGAGCATCTCTCACCTTTTGTTTTACATATGCAAATTGCTCTTGGGGTTGGTCACCCTAAGAGTAATGAGGGTAATCCAGACGTGGACCCCTTGCTCACAGTGCCTAGAGGGATCAGCTGCACCTCCCTGACGAGGCCCAAGAAGGCTGAAACGTATGTCTGGGGTTAGCTGTTTCCCTTGTTCAGAGAGGAATTGTCTGGCATTTCGTGGCTGCACTGTCATTTGGCAGGACCAGTATGATGTGCTTCAGAAGATTTCCTCTCTGTGTATGGCACTGGTGAGCTAAAAGAGATTGCACCCTGGGCGCGAGGACACAGTCCCAGTGAGCTTCTTGCATGAATTTGCTAGCTCATGAGCCTAGTTGAGCATCTCTCACCTTTTGTTTTACATATTCTTGTCACCAGACTATCACTATGGAGAGCCTGAGTTCATGATTCAAGCTCAACCACACTGTGCATTCTAAAAAAAATCAATTTGCTATTTGTACACTAGTTGGCACTGTTTCTAGGAGTTTGATTAAAAATATGTTTGAGCTGTGATAACTTTTGAGATCATCCAGCAATGTTTTAGTCAGCAGATAAACCCCTATAACATATGTTCCTATATATTGTTCACTTTTCCTTTAAAAACTTCTAGCCTCATTCTATTTAGTCATTTTATCAATGAACAGAGCCATATGCACTAAAAAAGAGGAGCAATTTTGTAGGGCAAACCACCTGCACCGTAGGGTACCTATGCAAAATTATATTAATTTAAATGGGGCTATTAACTTCCTGAATATTAGAGAGATCTTCAACGCATTGCATCGCAATCCACTGACGATCTCTCTAGTATCCAGTGGGTTAGAAGCCTCATTTAATCAATGTGATTTAAGGCATTTTTATTTGTCCCTTACAGTTTCGTTTGTTTATCCCAGAATTGCTCCTCATATCTTTGTGCATATTGTTTTAATTCTGGAATGAGCGACCTGTTATATCAAGTCTTTCTAATGAAAATGTGAAAACTGAATGAAAAACATTTATCTTAGTGTATCTAATGTAAATCTTCATGAACACTAAAAAATCTGTTCCAGTTAGCTTCTTGTTTTAGCTGTAATGTCTAACGGTTCCAGTGCAATAGTTAACACTGGCACCAGGATTTCCCATTTCCAAAACTATTGCCTGCTATTACTTCTTAAGTATGCACAGACCAGTAACCCTCTTCTTACAGGGTGGATCAGATCATTGGACGAGGACCGATCCCCTTGGAGAAGAAGCCCAGAGAGAAGGGGGAAAAGCCACCACCACCAGGCCCTGAGGCTGAGTCCACTGATGAGTTGAGCATGATGGGAAGAGTGGTAAAGGTGGAAAGGCAGGTGAGGAACATTGGTCTCGTAGAAGGCACAAGGGTGGAATCGTGCATATTTTTGAAACATATTAAAACATATGAGGTATATAGGAGAAACATATTTTAAAGAAATAGTAATGTTTCCACATAACTTAAGCTTTGCTTATTCAATATAGTTTTTGTACCATGCAAAGCAATATTACAATTGTGTATGCTGTGTAGTTCATATGCAATTATATTATAAAGTCTCCCCCTCCTGCCCCTTTTACATATTCTAAGCTGCCTCCCCTCAGATTTGGAAACTGGTCATTGGACCAGACAGATCGCAACCAGGGACAATCTTCTTGCTGTTAGTATAAGGAAAAACCTGCCCCCCTTGACGAAGGAGGGCAGGTTTTTCCCTATGCTGAGAGAAGATTGTCCCTCCTCACGATCCATCTGGACCAGCTTGTTGCTCAGAGGAGAGGAGCATTACGTATGTAAACGGGGGCCTGAGAGGGACACTTTATGACATAATTACACATGAACTACACAGCGTACACAAATATAATAATGCTCTGCATGTTAAAAAAACTACATAAGCTTAAGTTATGTAGAAACATTACCATATCAACATCACCATATACAACCCCCTCCGAATCAATTATATATAATAAATGGTAAGATGCGGTCAGTTTCACCTACTAAATAACTTCACTGTAGGTGAAACTTGTAACCCACATGTTCGTGAGAGACAAAGGAGAGCGCAACCATATTTCCTCTATTACAGCGCTCTCCCCATCATCTGTCTTCCCTTTTTCTTCCAGCAGCACATCTAAACAGCTCCCTGCAGGCAGCAACGATATGAACAAGCAAGTTGGCAATGAATACACTGAAAAGAGCACTGTCCTGCACTGATAAGTGTGTATTCATTGCCCATCTTGCCCCTTCATGCAGCTGCTGCCTGCAGCTGTTTAGACAACCTGTTGGAGGAAAATGGAAATGTGTTGGTGCCACAGGCAAGCTCTGTAGTGCATCGATAAAAGAGAAATAAAAATAAAAAAAACTGAACAAATTTAAAAAAATTAAACTACTTTTTATTTGTGTTCTTGCTTCCACTTTCAAATGGGAGCAAGTTGCACTATGGTGATAGTTCCCCATTTAAGAGAGAACATGAAGGCATAATCCTGAGATGAAAATGAATACTGGACTAGACTGAGGAGGTAGCACAACTATTCCTGATGACGGTTACAAGTGTTATTCCAAGAGAAATCTCACTACATCTGAAGAACAAAAGTCCCTTATTCAGGAAGCTAAAGAGGTGAAATTCTGAGGCAAATCAAGTACACCATAGGGAAGAAAAGACAATTCCCATTGATTTTAATGGAACTTTTAACCCATTGATTGTTTCACAATGTGTTGAATACCTCTTTAGTGTTCAAGAGGGTAAAAGACACATTTAAATTGATTTTTAACCCCTCTCTAGCATTGAGAAGAAAAAACAGAAGGTGCCTAGAGGACACCATATGTAATGTAACACTCATAAAATATATAAGCATATAGATGCACTCAATTATATAATAGAACTGGCTCACATTGATCAAGTCGGTCATAAGTGTGCAGAGTACAGTAGCCTGAATTGCTCGGTGATGCTGTTCTTGGGGAAAAATCAGGATCCCCTGTATCCAATAGACAAATACTGGTTAGCTGTCAGCCCTGCTCTGTGGCGGCAGAAACAAGGAGTTATGCAAAAACTCCCCATTCTGTACCCACTCGGATGGCTGGAGGCAGGCTGTCTCCATAAATTGCTTTCATACTGGTGATTGGGTAATGAAGTAACGGGGCAAAGCCTCATACCCAACTGTAACATTACAAACTTTCAAGTCCCCTTGCGCGTCCTCCTCGCCAAATAGTCAATTGCTTCATAGCTGAATTCAGAGCCAACTAACATGCACACACTGTAATGCTCCATAATGTTAAGCACAAACGTTCAAACAACTGCCTCACAGCCAACTACTGTGCACGTGGTCAGTTTCTCTTGAGGGTGCAGGATTGACCATAGTAGCACAGTCCATCACACTGGGTTTCATATCATAAAATACAGCTGGACTGCTGAGTATGACTCTTAAGTGTGTGAAGAGCTAGGAGTCTAAGATGCAGATGTATACATCCAGATTGGTTCCGATTGTTTTTTGCATATACATTGTCTGCATAAATCTGGTTGTTCTGTTGTTGCAACATGATTTTTCTATGTACATACTGGGATGTTTGTTTTTAATCTTTTTGCTTAGAAAATAGCTCTTTTGCTTCAATCAAATATAGTGATGGTGCTTTTGCCCATTTATTTCTAGCTACAGATAGGATACCTCGCCAAGGCTTATACAGAAAAACAAAAGGAGGAATCAGCTCCTCCCCTGTAACCCAGACTCTGTCCTTGGGCCAACGAGGGGCAGGTGATTGTATGATGCTGTAATGATGCAACATAAATCACAGTTCTTTGCTAATCTTTAATGCAAAATTGTATCGGCTGAAGGCACTGTTGTTACAGATTACTTTGGTTCCAGCGCCGCAGCTTCTGGCGACGCTCAAAATGACACTTCGGCTTCAGCAGCCGTTCATGCCGCATGGATGTTGCCGGAATGATGCATGGTTGGACGCATCAAAGCTAGATGCTCTGCAGGCGCGAGGCTTCAAGCATTCAGCAGGCCTCTGTTTTATGTGTTTGCTTCCTGTAGTCTCCTCCTACCTACTTCCTCCCTCTGAGCTGCTCCTCCTACATACTTCCTGAGGAGGAGTTTAAAGGGCAGACTGAGTTCTGACTCAGTTGCCCTTGCTTTGTTGTACAGTACAGTTTTGTTTCCCTTGGGCTCTGTGTATGACCTGACTAGTTTGACCATCCATTCTAGTGCTGACCTGTGGCTCTGTCTGACTACTCTTTTGTATGCTCTCATTGTGTAGTGGACACCCAATCGACTGTGGACCTGTGGATCTGGCTGACTACCTTAACTGTGTATGACTCGACCTGTCTGTCCATCCATTCCATTCTGGTGTTGACCTGTGGCTCTGTCTGACCATTCTCCTTATGCGTTCCGATTTGGCTTAGACATTCTTTCTGGTGCAAACCTGTGGCTCTGGCTGACTACCCACTCCATGTATGACCTGGCTTGTCTGACTACCCACTCTGGTGTTGACCTGGGGCTCTGTCCACTGCACATCCAGCATATTAACGCTTCAGTGGATATCCTATCTGGTGCAAACTTCTGGCTCTGGCTGACTACCCGCTCCGTGTATGACTTGGCTTGTCTGACTACCCACTCTGGTGTTGACCTGGGTCTCTGTCCGCTGCGCATCCAGAATTCTGGCTCTGGCTAACTACCCGCTCCGTGTATGACCTGGCTTGTCTGACTATCATATCTGGTGATTACTAGAGGGCTCTGTCTGTTCGCTCCATGTGTTGGTCCTGTTCCACAGACATCCTTTCTAGTACTGACCTGGGGCTTTATCAGTCAGTAGTCTCCATGGTTGCATACAATACTGAGACTTGAGTCAGTGCTAACTCTGGCCGTTTCCTTTTACCACGACAATCCAGTGGGCTGAGGCCTAGTCTCAGACAGTGTGGTGAATCTATTGGAAGACTGCTATTTCTGATACAGTGCTTGCTTCTTTGTTCACCCTCTGTGTGTTATTTGTTATTTGCATTTATATATTTCTAATAAAGGTGATCTTACTGTACCGTCTGCACATACTGTGGAGTTGTGCATTTCTGTAACGAGGATTATGATGTAGGCTGCTCATTTGTTGTACATACCATGCTTGACAACATTACAGAAAAAAAATTACATTGACATTTTCCCCCAGGGTACTCACATGAAAGAGCATCACAAGTGTTCCACTGTAGTTGCCAGAAGTTTGGTCCATTCTTAATATCTTGAAAGTCAGGCAAATCTTCAACAATGCTATGCACAGTGACAAACATGTTAGTATATGTATAATTTGTCTCAGAACTATTTCTGCTTTTTTATGATGCTTCATGTTACCTGCATTTTGCATTGTCTTACAAGATATGTCATTAATATATATATTTTTGTAATATCAGCCACTACATTTACATTTCTAGCTTAAGTTTGTTGTTAAAATTACCATATACCCTCCAACATTTTGAAAATTGTATGCTCACATGCTCTCCTCATACAAAAAAAGAACTATATATAACACATATAACAGAGCTGAGCAACAGGTAGCTCTCAAACTATTGTTAAACTGCAGCACTCATCACCCTTAGCCATCCATTGGCTAAGTGAGGATGACTGGAGATGTAGTCCGCAATGTTACTTTGTTGGAGCATGTGTCTCTGAAGTGTAAAGATTGCACCATGCACCTAAATTGTAAAGCCTAGAGTCATTCTTGCCTCAGGAAAGCCAATTTAGACTTTATGTGCCAAATATATACTCAGTGAACACTAATGCACTTTTTAACATAACTGTCTGCTGCTATAAGGGTCAAACAAACAAGAATGTAGCCACAACATTTCACACCTTCGCTTATGTCACTGTTCACAGACATACCCTTTTAAAAAATGTCATTCTCACTGCATTACATAACCCACAATCCCACAGGCAAAGCTGTGCATTTTGCCAGAAATACAAAAACAATTTATGCATTTCAAGGCTTGTGGTCCTTTCCTCAGGAGAAGATATGGCAAAAAGTGATCCATCTTCCTCTCTTATACCCAGGGCTTCTTTAACCAATGGAAAAGGGGCCATCACCCACTAACAAAAGGGGGCCCACAGACAAAAATACCTTTACTTAGAAGGGGGCAGAGTAGACAGGCAGGGCGGGAGATCGTAGACTGTGTTTTTGTTTTATTTACTGGCTCACAGTGGCAACTTTGTATCGAGCTGGATTTATATATTTTGTTTCATTGAACACTATTGGACATTAGTTGCTGTTGTTACACTGTGTCTCTTATTTGAGAAATTGTTTTTTTCATGCGCATGTAATTTATAGTGTTTAAGCAAGCTTTTATTATTTTATTTTATGTAGTATTCATATATACTAGCTCTTGAGCTCAGATCCAGTATATTATTTATGTGTATTGTTTTATTTATTGTATGGGGGTCTAGATAGGTGTCTATTACAATAAATATTTTGTATTTGATATTTAAGTGTGTTTTATTATTATGGGAGGTATGGTTTAGCACTCTCCTTATTTGTGTATTTTTTATTGTTTTTTGCTTTGCCCTTAGCGCTACAGGGCTATAGGATTGTAGCGATAACTATACCTCTATTCGTTTAATATAGTATTATTTGGGCTTATTTTTATTTGCATACATAGCAGGATTGTAGAGGGCGCCATTTCCCAGTATTGGGACTGATTTATTGGTATAGTTTGTTTGTATATTTGAATTAATGACCATTGTGCCCTGAAACTTTCCCTATTCTACATATGAAATATAAGGGAAGTACTTATCTCAACTGTCAGAATAAATGTTTTTGGTCTAGTTTGTGTTGTGGTTGATGTACTAAGAAATACTAAAGCAATTCTAGGGAAAACTGATTGTGCTATAGGAAATAAAATTACCTTTCATTTTAACTGGGCTCTAAGCTCCTGAATGCTAGAGATCTTCAACACATTGCAAAGCATTTGGAATTTTGGGAACGTTTGCATGTCTCCTACGGTCCAGCTGGTTTCATTCAAAATTGTTCCAGTTCTTCATAGTACATCAGCCTTACTATACCCTCATTGCTAGTCACACGTTAGAATAAATACAAAAAAAAAAAATATCCTTTGACATTCATTTAAACTTTCTATCCTAATGTGCTTTTTTCCTAGTATCTGCCCCATTACATAAACATAACAACCTTTTGCTTTCTTATGTTTGTCCATTCTGTACGGTCAATGTTCCCAAATTACCTGCAGGTGTCTCTCTACAGGTCCAGTCCATTGAAGATAAGCTTGATGTTCTGCTGGGTTTCTACTCCCAGTGTCTTCGGAAAGGTCCAGTCAGCTCATTCACACTGACCTCTCTACAAATGCCACTGGTGGACCAGGATATGACCTCTGATTATCAGAGCCCTGTAGATACGGTGGACATTTCAGTGTCAGCGCAGACACTTAACATCTCTCACTCTGCCAGTGCCAATATGGAGTGAGGGACAGGAAGCTCTAGGGTAAGTGATGCCTCCAGATCAGCTGTTGCTCTCTTAGGGATGAGAGAGTGGGCATGCTTTACCTGAAGGAGCTACAAGAAGAGATCCCTTTCAGAGAGCACTTCATTGATTCTGGTGGCCATTTTGTCTCTGCTGCTCCCACCAAATTACAAAGACTGAAAATAAAAAATATGCAATTATACAGGAAGTAGTCAGGAAATTGGACTTTGGTCTGTTCTCTCACAGAGAGACTGGCTGGACAGACTAGATAAGCCATATTCCTGGGAAGAACAGGCTTTATGTCATCAGTCACTTTTTGTCAACATGGGGTTAATAGAATGTTACCCTTCAGGTTACAAAGTCACAAGAATAAGCTGTGGCCATGAACAAAAAAGATGGACTTTTGCATAGCCCTCTTGTTTCTTTCACATCTTGCTACTTTGGCAGATACAATATCTAGCCTCTAGAAAGTGCCTCAAAGATCTTAATGTGCAGATGCTGCTCCCATTCATCCTTCATCTCACAGTGTGGGCAGCAGGAGGCTTGGTGCACAGAAAATGTGAGCTTATTATTTAATGGTCTCTGTGCAAAACAGGATGTCCTGCCCATCTCTGGCAGTGAAGTAAACTGGGGAATTACACAGAGCCCTCAAACTGACACAAGCTTCATCTCCAGAGAAGGAGGGACACACTTTTGATGCGATACTGAAACTTTACCTCTTGGGAAGGGGGTGGAGTTGGTGGGGAAATAAGTAAGACTGGGTATTTTATTGGTGTGAGATGAATGGATTTATGTGTACATATGGTATGTCTAAAGATAGTTGTATGTTTACAAATGTGTGTTTGAGTGTTCTTGTCTTGAGTGGCTGTGTATGTTTTATTGGCAGTATGCTTGTGGTTTTCTCTGGACACATTTGAATAGCTGTATGAGCTGCTAGCCCTAAAATGAGGTTGATGTATGCATATGCAAATACATAAATGGCTGTTATGCTACACCTTAATTATTGTAGATATGTTGATGCATAGGCACACATGTGTGTATATACACTGAATAAATATACACATACAAACACACACACATACATACAAACATACATACATTCCCATGGTTGGAAAAAAAAGTCCATAATTATTGTATCTTATATAAGATGCCGTGAGAGATTCCATGCCTAAGTGCATTAGCAGCTTCCATGCATGGGGAAATTTGAACAGATAGGCCACCATGACTTGCAAGGACTTGATTTTTAGGATGCCCAGACTCGTGGTTACCTGGTTACCAGTACAGCAGTTTCCTTGTGTATAATGTCAGAGGACTTTTATAAACCTTCAGTGGCCAGTTAGAATTGTAAAACTGTAGCACTCCTAATGATGCATTTCCAAGGTGTGCATGACTCTAAAAGTCACAAGCACAGGGGAAAAGAGCCAATTAAAGTGTTTTAGGGCACTGGTCATCTATCTGCTTAGCCTGAGGCACACCTATTACACATTCTGGAATTTTCAAGGCCCCTCCAACATCTTTTAGGGAGATTCTAATGAATTGAAAGGGGAAAAGGTCTTTCTTAGGCCCCACTATCTGAATGAGAGTAAAGAGCATATTGCACATCAGAGTCTGAATAATAATGTATATAAAACTAAGCATTTATCAGTCTTCATTGAAAAACATAGCATCCTTAGTAGGTGACTGTGGCATATTAAAATGCCATGCCACCTTGTTTCAGGACCACTTTTATAAGGTATCATTGATTTATTACCAAAGACCACCTGTTATTTAAATACTTTACGGACAAGAGGTGTGTGCAATGAATTGTAGAGCAATACACTGCACACCTATGGTCCTTAAAGGGTTAAGAACAAGATAGGAAGCCAACATTTGGACAAAACAGACATAAACGCTGCACATGTGGCCAGCGTGTGCAAACCCCACCCACCCACTGTGAGTTAGCAATTATATGCAAAGGGCCATATTCACAAAGTTGGAGTAATGCTGAGGCAAACCAGATGAACTGTAGTGGACAAATAAATATTCCCATTCATTTTATCCCAACATGAGAGGGTAACAATGTCCAGATATTGTAAAATAATTATATATAATTATAGGTACTCAAGTAGATGTTGGCTACCAAGCTACTGGGGCAGTAGGTAGCAAATTAACATGTGGAGGAAATTAAATTTGCCTCCACACAGACACAACAGATGTTCCAGTCAGCTGCAGACTTGTTTTGTATTGATTTAATTGGGAATTGTAAACCCTATGAATGCTAGAGAGGTCTTTAACACATTTCTTTGGAATGCATTACAGACCCCTCTAGTATATAAGGGGTTAACCGCTCCACCTTTAAATTAATGATGATTGTTATTTGTTCCCATGGAGAAGTTGGCGAGCTCCAAAGTTGTGCAACATTTGCTTTCTGCATAAAGCCCTAATTATTTTCACAGCAGGCTTCATTCATATATAATATTCAGTTATAAAGGGAAATGGGGGAACTGGGAAAGTTAGTGACATATAGATATCTATCAGGTCTTCTTTTCAGTTACCTGTATCTGTTTGTGCATGGAGAGAGGCCAGTCTGATTTATATTTTGTTCCAGGTTTTTTTTAGATATGCCTGTGTTAGTTCTTCTAACAAGATGTATGGAAAACTAGAGACAATCTCAATGTATCCTTCCTGGAAAAATACTTTAATATTATTATAACTGACAACTGTCCAGCCTTTTCATGGACAGTTCCAGGTTTGGACTTTCTCTCTGGATTCTACTGTCACTGGTCTTATAATTGAGTTTTAACTCCTGTATTCTATTTGGCTTATGTGTTGTCATTAAATAGGTACTAGAATGGAGTGAGTAATGTTTGTGCTACTGTACGTGTGCAGTTTTACTTCTGATATTCAAGGATTTCTTTTGGCACCCCACTACATGGAACTATGGATAAATTATGTCTGTCATGTGACTGACTGCCTGTGAAAGGGTATACTTGGAAATGTTGGCAAATATGGATATAAACTATATTAGCATATTTGGGAGCTATCAGGGTTTGAACCAAAGATACAGTATTTTGTCATAGATCTCAAGGGGAAGGGACAATTTCTCACAGTGAGACTGTCAAGTCTTCTACATGATGTGCCCCAGTTAACTACTTATTTAGTCTCTAAATAATGCCCTTTCTACCTGAAAGGCAAAGGGAAAGTCCTCTTCATCTTGGGGATGTGTTCTCTTAGTTGCAGCCTGTTAACAGGTCCTTGAGGACTAATTGAATTTCTCCTGGGATTGAGCAAGCAGTGACATAATCTACATTATGGTGAACTTAAATGGTTCATTTTTTACATATCTCTTGATCAAATCTTGAAGGTTAACAAATTGTGTCTGCTTAGTAGCTTTCTATAAAAACAATTATAAAAGCATATATTTGCAGACCAGTCACATACCAAACTTGGCTCTGTATGTCTGCAAATGAATACAGGGATCTGAAAAAGGACTCAAGAGGGGTTATGCACTAAGGCATGACAAAGAGGTGATAAAGTGGAGATGACTTCTCCAGTGATATCACTTCTCCAGTTCCCATGTTATTCTACAGCTGGAGAAATTTTAGTGCATTGGTTCCATAGAATAACATTGGATTTGGAGAAGTGATACCACTGGAGAAGTCATCTCCATTTTATCGCCCCTTATTGAATCTCCCCCATTAGTCCACATTCGTTACACCATTCCCTTTACCCCCCAAATACTGAATTAGGCATTAGGGAAAAAATAGGCAAGGCATTCTGTACACTATGATGAATGATGGGTAAATTAAAGGGTGGAATGTACCAAAGTATAAAGTTCCTCTTTGGTTACAAAGCAGTGTTTCACCTGCTACAAGTGATTTGAATGTCCAAGTATGACCTTCATGACCACTGTGACTGAGACAGGAAAGACAGATGTTAGTATGACTAAAGAGCAAGCTGAAGCATTGCATTGAATGAATAGCAATTCTGGAGCAAGCCAGCTGCAACATATCTGGGACATTTTTACAAAATTCCCACTTATTTAAATACTACCCAATGCGGTGCGTTGGGGACATCTCTAGCATTCAAATGGTTAAAAGCTCACATCAATGGAAATGTTTTTTCTCACGTGCAGTACAGTTCCTGTCATTGAAACAGACATAGTAAAATATGTTACCCTTGAAACATTTGCTATCAGAGACTTTACAGCCATATCTGTGCTCACCCTTTAATTATGATACTTGCAGCATATCATGTTCCAGGATATTTCCTTGGTAATATATACCATGTTTTATGTCTTCCTCACCTTCACTATTTATACATACACGTGTGACCGAGATATGTTGCGTTTCCATGTCTAGATATGCAGAGATGTGTGAGTGCGCGTACGGCTTTATGTGCAGAAGTATGCATGTGTAAGAAAGTTGTCTTTATGTGTCTGTAGAGGGGAAGCTGCAGCTGTCCTGATTAATCAGTATTATATATGCACAGCTATCTCTCTAGAAGGAGCAATATTTAGATATATGCAAAGCACTGAGCTTTCCTGCATTTCTCTGTCTTCCGTCCCATCCCCAATTCCTACCAGAACACGCACAATGCATGGAAACCTGCCCATTCTTCATCTCAAGCATGAAGCTGCTGAGAAAGATCCTGTGTACTGGGTCACACCTCCTCCAATACTACACATTTCTACCAATAGCTAAGCTCACTGTCTACCCACTCTCAACATACACCGCTTGCAATACCAAACTACTGCCAGAGAAATGGCTTTCTATACTCTGTAAACTCAGCACAGTGCAAAACTGGATTGCTGTACATTTTATTTCTCAACCTTTTAAACACCAGAGGGGTGCACAACAAATTGCAAAGAAATTAGCTGCACACCACTATGGCCATTAAAGGGTTAAGTTTACTGATTTCAGAATGCATCAGAATCAGATTTACTTGAAATATGTTTTTGTTTTGTTTTATTTTTCTGGGATAAAGATAAATGTCTGGCCTTTTTTGAATACTACAACTGACAGCCTTAACCCTTTGAGTGGAGTGGTGTCAAATGCATTGCCTCACAATGTGATGGGCATGTCCATAGCAAACAAAGGGTTAAAGGTGTATATTTTACAGTGTCCTTATTTGCAGCAAAATATGGCACCCAAAAATATTTTTAAATATTATTGACCCTATGAATAATTGGAAAGTCAAGTAATTCTTGGACAAAACACAAATGTACTGTAGGGGACGGATACATTCCCCTTGAACTAACTGCTGGAGATGTCTCCGGTGTGTTGCCAAGCAATGCATTGGAGGCATCTGAAGCATTTAGGTAGTTATAAGCCCCATTTAAATGAATGAGCCTTTGCATTTGTCCCCTATGGTGCAGTGGTTTGCACCAAAAATTACTCCACTACTGCATATGGTGCTATATCTATATGATGTCAACAGCATTTGATTGCCAAGTACCAAGCCAAATAGATTTAGAAAAATACAGAGCTAGCCAAATATTTAATATTAGCATAATTATATCTACATTCAACTGAGTATGGATTTTTCAATACATACATTTGGATAATGCATTAACCTTTAACCCATGATTGTCAATTTTTGGACCTCCAGATATTGAGGACTACAACTCCCATTATCCTCAACCAGCCAATAGTTGGAGTGATAGGAGTTTTAGCCTGTAACAGCTGACAGCCCAACAATTGACTACCTATGCCTTAACTGATTAGATGCTAGAGACTCCTTCAACGCATAGAATGGAATGCATGGATATGTCTCTAGATTAAAAGGGGTTAATGACTGGCAGCCAAGCTGTTATGACTTGCCAGTAATATACGATCAAACACACTTCCCATTACTCCCCATCACATGACCAGGACTGTGCATCAGGCTGTTTTAAACATCCCTGAAGGTGACACAACCAGTGTACTTAGATACCAAATTAGTGTATGCAATAGTGATAAACCAATCAGGGTACAATATAAACAGCACGATTCACAGGAATCTTTCACAGTAATACAGCCACAAGCCCTTCACCTTCCCTTACCCCATTCTTCACTTTCCCCTGCTGTAATGGGCCTGCTCTGATTGGTGCCCCCACCCTCCTAGTGCTGGGATCATAGCAGGACCTTGCACTCCCCCCACACAATTGCTATGCATGCACCAGCATGGAGCTAGGAACTGCATCCAAAATAGAAGGCTCCCCCACACATACAGAGACATATTTACCTGCTTCCCTCATCTAGGCAAACTGCGGTGAATGGGAGTACTGTCCTGGTGGGGGGGAGCACTTGTAGTTAGGAGGGTTTAGGAGAATGCTATTGAAACTTGACTTGAGAATAGACGCATTTGCAATAGAACAGATCTGTACCTCACTTGATTAATTTATTGAACTACTGGTTTCATTAAAGTTTTACTTAGAACGTTGGATGTCTATGTGTTTTAATTTTTGTGTATTTGCCTTGTTTTTACTGTGGCACATACAGTAGAGTAACTACTCATTTGATCACCCTGGTATAAAAATGTTTTTGACCTCTTAACACAAAAATAACCTCGCAGGGGAGTAACTAGGACCTACTGGTGCTGATGGGCCCCTTTGGATGCTGGATTCCATCACAGCTGCTCCCTCTACCCTGTAGCTGCTGCCCTTGATGCTCCATTACTGAGAAAGATCTGAGTACAACTAGTACAAGGGTTAAAGTAGACTTGCTACATTATGCTAAGTTTGTTTGGTATGAGACATTTTTCTGTAAAACAAATATTGTTTGAGAAATTAACCCTTATGTTTTGGTATCACAATGTGGTATTTGCTAATTCCATGCAATGTATTCTGATGTTCTCTTCAAGAACAAACCTATCACTGGATGCGTTACTAGAAATGTTCCCAATGTGTGGGTGCTCCCTATATACATCTATTGGATATGGTATGCTGTTTAAAATAATACATCCATCAAACACAGCCTTTTAGAAAATCTGACACCCTTTTTGTCATTGCTGAGGGCCCCCAAGTAGGCCAGGCTGTGTCCAAAGTAACCATTGCTTTTTGGATCAAGGCCATTATGTGATAGACGTATGTGATCAGAAAGAAACCTATTCTTTTCTGAATCACTGTGCTCTCCACCAGATCTCTGTGTGCCTCTTAGGCCTGCAAAAATCAGGCCTCTGCTGACCAACTGCATAAGGACGCAATGTGGTCATCTCTGCATGCCTTCACCAAACACTACTTTGTCAGTGTCCTGGAATCAGGAGAGGCTAGCTTTGTCCGGAAGGTCTTTCAGACTGTGGTGCCTGTTTAAGGACTTTTTCATCTCTTTCTTTATGCAGAGTTCTGAACCCTGATGGTTCTTGTTCGGTTTGATGTGCAAGTTTGGTGTATGTTGACACCTGAGTTTTATATGGTAACAGTTAGTCCTGTCTAATAATGGTCTACAAAGGAGTTTTTTTTCTCTTTTCCCCTCCCAGGAATCTTGTGGATGCTTTGGTACATCCCAGTGGTTTTTGTGTTCCACATTGGATGTAAGAGAAAAGACAGTTTTAGTCAGAGGCGTAACTAGAACCCTCCGGGCCCTGGTGCAAGAAATGCCATGGGCCCGATCACATTGGCCCCCGGGCCCTCCACAATGACCCCATTTCCTATCTCCCAATCCCTGGTGGTCCAGTGGAGTGGCAGGAGAGATGGGTTGTCGCGTTGAGCTCCCACGTGGTCCTGTTATGTAATGCAGAGCGCTGGGAGATGATGTAATCTCCCAGTGCTCTGCATTACTAGAGCGGCCGTCAGGCGGAGGGGTCACAGGGAGCAGCTGGGCCCCTGGAGAGACCCCTATAGTTACGTCACTGGTTTTAGTGAACTTACCATTAAATCCTTTTCTCTTAGTCCATGTGGAACACAGGAAAAGAAAAGTGTATTTTATATCATGTTTTACTTTGTTTCTAAGACACAGTTTTATTTTTAAGATGCACAGTTTTATTTTTAATTTTTAGACTTTGAACTTGGTTGACCTTCAGTATTGTTGTCTGAAGTCAAACATGAGCAAAAAAAGAGGATTTTGGTGATCTTCTGTTAAATACTTTTCTTTTAGCCCCAAGAGGAACATAGGAACAATGGGTAAAATTTCCCTCCTCCAGAGGGAAGGCAGACTCTAATCTCTTCCTTCCAGCTTTACCCCTGCCCCTCAGTTTCAATGTATAACAAAATAGCATAAACAAACAAAAGTGAGGGGAAATCCCCTGAACAAGACCCCAAGAGGACCCATCTGTTCGGGTTCTTAAATCACGTTACTTTTTAATTAATAGGCAAAGGTGCTCTTAAAATAGTTTAACACAAAAGTACATGTGACTTCTTACTGTAAAAGCTCTCCAAGACATATATGCAAATAAGAGAAATCTCAGTGTATTCTTCCTGGTAAAACATTTTCTAAATAAAATTAAAGTGATATGTCTGCTTTAAGATTCCATGGGAGATATGTTTAGAGACCAAATGGAGCAATAGTGCTGTATAAGATTAACCATTCAGATGTTAAAGAGGTCTCCATCACATTGTTTTGCAATGCTTTGGAGAAATAATGTCACGGATACTAAGGAGGCTCAGAGTCTGTAAGGTAGAGTTAATAGAGTTTATTGAAAACAACAAACAAAAGAATAGGCAACCAGGGGGCACTAGTCAGCAAGCACTAGAAATAATAGGCTGGGTCCTAGACCACCCTGCTGGACACTAGGCCAAAGCCACTGGTAGTCTCACATACAAGGACAAGTGATACAGCAGCAACTGGAACGGCAATCTTGATCCGACGAACAGGAAACCAGGATAGGACACAGGTACTGAACTCTCTGACTCACAAAGCAGTCAGATACAGGACCCTCAGGCTTTATACCCAGAGTAGGAAGCCCAGGTACACACACTGGCTATTAAACGGAGCAGCAGTAATATAGACCAGCCAGTGTGTTCGTACCTACGAGTAAGTACTCAGCAACGAGTCATAAACAGAGCAGGTTCGCAGCCAAAGGGGTCATACACAGAACAAGTTCGTAGCCAAACTGGGTCATACACAAAGCGGGTTCGCAGCCAGAAACGGTTCATACACAGGGCAGTTCTCACAGCCAGAATGGATATATGATAGCGGTGACTACCACAGTATAACACCACCGCAAGGGCAACTGAGTCAGGCCTCAGTCTGCTTTTAAACCCCTCCACAGGAGGTAGGAGGAGCAGCTCAGAGGGAGGAAGTGGGAAGTTGGTAAGAGGAGACTACAGGAAGCAAACACATAAAACCATACCTCCCAAGTGTCCCTCTTTAGGAGGGACAGTCCCTCTTTTAGACCCAAATCCCACTGTCCCTCTTTCCCACCCTGATGTCCCTCTTTTTAGGAGATCAGACTGTGTGGTGTGTATATAAGTGTATTACATTGCTCTACAACAATAAAACTCACATTAATGTTTCTTTAAACGTCAGTATATGTGTTTATAAATTACTGTGTGTAAATAAAATACTTTGGTCTTGTTATAAGTCATTTATTAGGTTACACAAGGAAGTGTGAATAGGTCATGAAATAACCTAAAAACTCTCGGTAATGCCCCGCCCACCAGCCACACCCCCTGTCACACCCCCTAAAACACAAGTGTCCCTCTTTGGCAATTTGAAATGTTGGGAGGCATGATAAAACAGAGGCCTGCTGCATGCTTGAAGCCTCGCTCCTGTAGCTGATGCTGAAACTAAGGTAAGCTGTAACAAATAACTGGTATCCGTTTGTCATAATTTCTTTTGAATAAATGGGAAAATATACTGGTTACATACTGTGCAGCTGTTTTCACCAGAACAGTTCTACTAATGTCTTTATTGAAAGTCAAAACACTTTAGGTAAAGAAAGAGTTAAATTTCTCACTCAAATGAACAAAAGCTGCTTTGTAAATACCATCTCATTTGTAATGTTAGCAAAGTCATTCCTAAATGATTTAAGAAATTGTTCATGGCATAGAATACATCTAATACCAGACCTAGACTCAGCGATTGAATTTTTTTAAACTCAGAATTCTTACAGGTCTGTAATACCCATGCCCCACTAAGGAAGGTCAGGGTTAGGGGGGCACATCTACCCTGGGTCTCAGCTGACTTGATTCAATTATACAGTTTCAGAGATGCCTTATGGACAAAATGTAAACAAACTGGCTCTGCATATGATCACACTGCATACAGACAATTAAGGAATACATGTACAAAACAAACAAAATTAGCAAAAGCACAATATTTTACTGACAACTTAAACAGTAACATTTCAAAGCCAGCCAACTTTTGGAAGGTTATTAAAAACCTCTACAAGCCTCCTAATCATTCTCACCCATCAATTATAACCGTCGACAAATAAACAATACATTGCCCCAAATCCATAGCTGATGCATTTAACAGCTACTTTATTGGTTGTGCCACCACCCTGATTACACAAACAAGGATAACTCTGAAGTTCAGCCATCTACAGAACACTCACTGGCACCTGTTGCCAGGTCCAATTATGAAAATGAATTCACTTTCATGCTAGTAAATGAAAGTGAAATATATGATCACCTCAACCCAAAAATGAAATCCCAATCTAGCCCTGACAAACTACCAGCAATGCTATTAAAGCTCAGTGCCATGGTAATTGCCAAACCGATTGCATCTTTAATTAATGTCTCTTTGACAACAGGGTATATGCCCAAATCCTGGAAGGTGGCTAGAGTTGTGCCTATACACAAAAGTGGGGATAAAAATGTAGTATCAAACTACAGACCAATATCCCTACTCCCCACTTTATCCAAAATCCTAGAGACATGTGTACACATGCAACTAAATAAATATTACCAACACACCAGTTTTTTCACCTCATTTCAATCAGGCTTTCGACCAAATCACTCAACAGGCACGGCCCTCCTAAAAGTAACCAACGATATCCAGACGGGCATGGAAAATGATGACCTCACAGGAGCCATTTTCCTAGATTTTGCCAAGGCCTTTGACACAGTAGACCATAATATTCTTATAAACAAACTCCAAAGATCAGTATTGGGTAATAATTCTCTAAGCTGGTTATGATCCTATTTATCAGACAGAATGCAGTATGTGTCAGTTGCCCGCAATGACTCTCTTCTGCTCAAAGTAACAAGTGGAGTTCCTCAAGGCTCCATTCTTGGCCCTTTTCTATTTTCTCTTTTTATACATGAGCTGCCCAAGGTTTGCAAATCATCTTCAGTATACATGTATGCATATGACACCATACTCTATGCTAAAAACTCAAACATATCACACCTTCAAGCCATATTACAACATGATGTCTGCGAAGGTTGAAAGATGGATAGCAAGGAACAAATTGTTCTTAAACACAGACAAAACTGTCACAATGATATCTGGCACAAACCACAAATTGCGTAATCTTGCCAATACCCACCTATCCATTGTAACGTAGTCTAATCGTAAATTAGCCCCAGGAGACTCCTACAAATATCTTGGTATGTGACTTGACCCCAACCTCACTTTTGGTCATCATATTGACAAATTAACCTCCAAGCTTTATCCCAAAATCAGTACTCTTTTTAGACACAAATCATGTTTAAGTCCCCTGGTTAGAAAACATATTGTGCAACAGATGTTGCTGCCTGTCATAGACTATGGTGATGTAGTTTATGCTCCAGCGCCAGAAATCCATCTTAGTAAACTTAACACCCTGTATAATTCAATATGCTGCTTTAGCCTCCAGTGTAATTACACTACTCATCGCTGTGATATGCTAAAAAAACTAAACTGGTTAGCACTCAAATCTAGACGTACCCTTCACCTTTTTGGTTCAGTACACAACCACTTCTCTGGAAAACTACCAGACTACCTGAGCAGTATGCTCACTCCTGCTCTCCATACTAACTATAACCTCCGCTCCACTGCTAACAACTCGCTATATATACCACAATACAAGAAAGAAGCGGGAAGATCTGCCTTCTCCTCTAGAGCTCCAAAGGCCTGGAACAATCTGCCTGAAATAATCAAATCTGCTCCAATTCTAAAATCCTTAAAAGTAAATGCTTTATATAATATTCCATATGTATGTATATTCATATGTGTATGTGTATATAATAACATGTAATATATAATGTTTCTCAATTTGTGTAAATATGCAACCCTTTACTGAAAACTATCCAGGACATACTTGAAAATGATAGAATTCTCAATGTATTCTTCCTGATAAAACATTTTCTAAATAAATAAATAATGCTTTGAAGATCAGAGGGGTCTCCAATGCCCCTAGTCTTCATGGGAAAAATTCTGTATGGTGTTAATGTTTACAAAACTTTAAACTTTGAATTTTATGTACTGCAGTGCTGAAGGGATTGTGTTACAATGTATGACTTTCACAATTCCTGACAGGAAGTTCTCTGGAAAATGATATTCAGGGAGCTCAATGGCAGGGATATAGAAGTGAAAGAATAAATAAATGAAGAAAAAAAAAACAAAATAATAAAAATTATAGTTAATTTGGCTTTCCATATGATAATCTTAAATAATATGTAAAGTAAAAAAAAGGATGTTGACTGTCACTTTAAGAAACACGCAGTACAAATGACACTGTGGAAATAAAACAATATCCATTATTCCCTTGCTCTAACAGAGGGTGAGATGGAGGAGCAGAGGGTATAGACAGAGGGATTAACTCTTTGAATGCCAGAGAGGTATCCAACACATTGCATCGTTGCATACCTCTCTGTCACTCAAAAGGTTAAAGGAGAGAGGACAATATGTAAGGAATAATTATAGAACTGAGGATTAATTTATTAAAACAAACTTTCCCTGTGAGTGCTAAGGTATTGGCGACATTGGACCTTATGTGTAAAATCAAATTTGTGCAATTCTGGATCAAACCAACTGTACTATGGGGACAAATGAAAAAATATTCAATTATTTAAATTGAGTTTTTAACAAGATAAATGCTAGAGGGGTCTGTAACATAGCATTGGAGATATCTGGCATTCAAGGGTCCAGACGTCCCTTTCATATCAACAGAAATGTATTATTACTCCATTGTAGTGCTGTTGGTTTTCCCCAGAATTGCTCCATCTTGCTTTTTTACAAGAGGCCCTTTGTCTCTGAGTCTGATAGTACAAGGAAACTGTACAGTCATCATGATTTTCAAGTTTACGAAAAATGGCCAATTAAGAATATTCTCTTGCTTATGTTTGTTTGTCTTGGCCAGGTAAAAAGCAATAAGGCAATGTATCACATTTTCAAACAGAGACTAAAGGCATTCCTGTTTATCCTAGCTTTCAATTAGCACATCATAATCGGGTAAACAGAAATAAGGCTGGGGCTGGTAAGCAAAGGTTGAACTTGGTAGATGCATGTCTTTTTGTCAACCTCATCAACTATATTAATATAGTAGTTGAAAAATGAATGGCACCCTATGGAGTAGAGATAGGGAATAACACCCAAAAGCTGCTCAGAAAAAAGATCCCACCACACAGGTCTCAAAACTTTATGATATGGAAATTACGATAATCATAATGGGAATATATATTGGTATCAGATCACATTAGGGTATGATTCTTTTGGCACTTGTTAATATTATTATATATTTTTTTCTGTGTAATTATAATTATTTTTATTTTTAGAAGTTTAGTATTTTATTATTATGTAGGTGCTCTTATGCTTCATTAATGTTTGTCTGTGAGTCTGTCACGGTATTTGAAGACTCTCAGACTTAAGGTTTGGTAAAAAACGTAACTTTATTGAAAAGTTAAGGCAGTCCCCGTAGGGTATCATACATATAACAATACAACAATAAATGACAGAGAATAGGTTCTACCGGCCTTGCCTATAATACCGGGCAAGGCAACCGAGTGACAGTTGAAATGGTGATAGGCTCTACCGGCCTTGCCTATATCGGGTAAGGCAACCGTGAGATGACATGTACCGGTTCTACCGGCCTTACCAATACCGGGCAAGGCAGCCCAAGGAGTACTGATTAGAGGCTCTACTGGCCCTGCCAATACCAAGTAAGGCAACCTTAGGGTGACAGCAAGAATAGGTTCTACCGGCCTTACCAATACCGGGCAGGGCAGCCTGAGGAAACGCAGTTAACGGGCTCTACCGGCCCTGCCTATACCAGGTAAGGCAACCTGAAAGATGGTAATGTACTTAGGTTCTACCGGCCTTACCAATACCGGGCAGGGCAGCCCTAGAGAGGAGACCTTGCTGTCAGGTGACAATGACAGTAGTGTGGAAAGGTACAAGGATCTCCCTTAGCAGAAGTCTTATAGCCTGAGAATACCAGACAACTGCGTAAGGAGTTGGACAGCAACCTGTCCTCAGGATCTGAGTAATCAAGGAGCAAACCAGCGTCCGCACGCTGGGACCAACAGTAACAACGCCACCAGGTGAAATTTAGCAACCAGCGTCCGCACACTGGGACCAACAGAGTGAGAGCAACTAGATCAATGAAGTAAACCAGTGTCCGCAAGCTGGGACCAACAGTATGAGCGCAACCAGGATAATGGAGTAAACCAGCGTCCGCACGCTGGGACCAACAGTGGGGAGCAACCAGATAAATGGAGTAAACCAGCGTCCGCACGCTGGAACCAACAGAGTGAGCGCAACTAGATTAATGGAGTAAACCAGCATCCGCATGCTGGGACCAACAGTGTGAGCGCAGCAAGGTAAATGGAGTTAACCGGCGTCCGCACGCTGGGACCAACAGTGTGAGAGCAACCAGATAAATGGAGTTAACCAGCGTTCGCACGCTGGGACCAACAGTGTGAGAGCAACCAGATTAATGGAGTAAACCAGCATCCGCACGCTGGGACCAACAGTGGGAGAGCAACCAGATTAATGGAATAAACTAGCGTCCGCACGCTGGGACCAACAGAGTGAGCGCAACTAGATTGATGGAGTAAACCAGCGTCCGCATGCTGGGACCAACAGTGTGGCTCGCTGGAGCGAAAGAGAACAATGTCGCCACAGCGACAGCAGGGAGAGTCAGCTGCCAGAATCCAGGAAGGTACACCGGAGTGAGCACCGCCGTCCTGACAGATGACTGGAAACGACTGGAAACTGGCAGAAAGGCACCTCTGACATTCAGGAACGATAATCTGGAACACAGGAGCACCGGAACAACGGAGTACTGGAACACAGGAACACCAGAACAACGGAGTACTGGAACACTGGAACACAGGAGCACCGGAACTACGGAGTACTGGAACACAGGAACACAGGTAACTCAGGCCCAACAGCCTGACAAGGCAGATCAGGTAAAGTGATGTCAGAAACACCACGAAAGGGCAATCTGGGAGTGCCCAACCTGGGTTTAAATAGGCTGTGAGAAATGAGACAGCCAATGAGGAACTACAGCAAGTGATAGACAGAGTCTAGCACGAATCACGGGCACCGTGATAGAGTCATATACCTGACAGACATATGTGCTTTGCGTTTGGCTGTTAGGTATGAGTTAAATTGTTTATTCGAGATGCCATAGGTATTTATTTTTTGGAAATCTAAGATGAAGGAGCAAGAGTTAATACATTTTTTCCCTGAGGAAGAAGTCGATAAGGATTTGGAAACGCATTGGAAGGATAGCACCACATGCAACAAGAAGTCCACCCCAACACCACTAACGGCACATATGGGCAGAAAGTTATCACAGTGAAGGTATATTGGGAACCAAGACAATTGTTTGGAGGAACGCCAGCACACAGAGAAACATTGGGGAGGTTAACACTGGACACCTGTTTCAAGCAAGCTGAGATTAAGACGGTTGCCTGGAACGATGACAGTGCTTGGAGAAATGCTGGTGAGGCTACAATAACACACCTATCTAAGGTAAAAGCAGAGCTGAATTACAAATACAGTCATCAAAGTTAATTCAACTGCTTTAAGTTTTTTGGTAGCTAAATATATATAAGATATACCTTCATATAAAACAGTGTGGAAGAAGAAGGGTTAATCTGCTCAGATATATCGTGTAAGAATCAAGCGGATAAACATTAAGAAGATTCCATATTCAAGGTTAAGGTCGCTAATAGGGCAATTAAGATCTTATGCTTCGTGGAGGATGTGTTAGTCAGTGTTACCAAACCTGCCATTTCTTTGTTAGCACTAACACAGCTGTTGGATCACTATGGTTCCTTGTCGGGGATGAAGGTTAATCTGCAGAAGTCTGAGATTCTGGCACTGCGGATCCCATCTGCTCTTAGATCTGAGCTGCAGGCCAGTTTCCCTTTCCCGTGGGCCGACTCTTATTTAAAATATCTTGGGATATATCTTATCTCACCTTTACCTTCCATGGTCTCTCTCAATCTTGATAGACTGGAACACACGCTCCAACAAGATGTCTCTTCTTGGGATGGTATATTTGTCTATTGGACAGGTAGGGTCAATCTGACCAAGATGGTTTTGCTGCCCAAGATTCTATATGTGTTACAGGCTCTACTGCTCCCTGTCCCGATGACTTCCTTGCATAAACTTCAAAAGATTCTGCGGTCCTTTATCTGGAAATCTAATAATCCTCGGATTAGCTCTGAGATCATATCTCGGCCTTTAGCAAGAAGGGGTCTAGGTATGCCTGTGATTTTGGACTTCTGGCAGGCGATTTCCCTGCAGTTTATTCTGGAGTTGTGTAGTTTACATCCTTGGAAAAACTGGGCATTACTTCTACAATCTTTCTGCCCTTCTGTCTCCTTGCAACAACTACTTTGGATACAGTTACATTCTATACCCAAGATCCTCCTTCAGAATGCAGTAGTGGGACATCTTTTGTTCCTATGGTCCACATTTTCTGTTTCTTATGGTCTTTCATCTTCCCCTTCCCCATTGTACTCAATTATTAGTAACCCTGATTTTGCTCCTGGCTTACAGGATGGTCAATTCACACACTGGATATCAGCGGGACTTACTGACTTAGATCATCTTCTCCCCTCCCCTTCTTTCCCTTCTTTCTCTGATTTGCAACTGAGATTCAGTTTGCCCTCCTCTGAATTTTGGCATTATGTTCAGGTTCGTCACCTGTTGACTTCCTGTGCCATAGGGAGGTATCGCCCACGCTCTCTTACCCCTTTCGAGAAATTGGTCCTTCTGGATCGGACCCTTAAGAGAGGAATTTCTAAACTCTGGACTCTTTTGTGTCCATCATCCTCCCTTTCCTCTTCGTTCCATAGATGTTTGTGGGAACGGGATCTAGGGATCTCTATTTCTGATGTTCAGTGGTACCAGTCTTTCCATACTCGCACGTCTCTTATCACTAATGATCCCCTTAGGGAGGTCACTTATAAAATTGTTTTACGATGGTACCGTACCCCAACTCTATTGCATAGATTCCATTCTGCTGTCCCTGACTCCTGCTGGAGATGTAACCATAGTGTAGGGTCTTTACTTCATATATGGTGGGATTGCTCCCTGGTGCAGCCATTTTGGAAGGTGGTATATGACAGTATGATTAACTTGACAGAGTTACAGCTACCCTTTTTGCCCCAAGTTTTGCTTTTAGATATTTAGCCACCGGATACTACTTTGGAGGGAGTCTCATCAGGCACACTGCGCTCCTGGTTGTTGCTGGTTTCTGCTGCTCAGGCTTGTATTCCTGGGCTGTGGGGGGTCTTCTGTTCCTCCTTCCCTGTCCAACTGGAAAACTCACCTACGGGTTGTGCTTGACAAGGAACGGCTATATTTTACCTCTGTAGGAGGACTTTCGACTTTCCATGAACATATCACGGTGCCCGTGATTCTGACTATGCAAATTCCTACTTCCGGGTTTGTCTTGGCTGGCTCTTATTGGTTCTGGCCTGCTAGCCCCTCCCAGGGCTTACCTTTATATACGCCCTCCTGTCACTAGGCCGGTGCCCTTTTGTGGTGTTCCTGACCTGACGTTTGTATCTGTGTTCCAGTTCCGTGTATGATCCAGTTTCGTCTGACCTTGCTCCTGTCTCCGCACTCAGTCTATTGATCCAGGCTTTAGCTGACTACCGCTCTCTGTGTACCGATCCAGGCTTTGGCTGACTACCGCTCTCTGTGTACCGATCCAGGCTTTGGCTGACTACCGCTCCTTGTGTACCGATCTAGGCTTTGGCTTACTACCGCTCTCTGTGTACCGATCCAGGCTTTGGCTGACTACTGCTCCTTGTGTACCGATCCAGGCTTTGGCTGACTACTGCTCCTTGTGTACCGATCCAGGCTTTGGCTGACTACCTCTCTCTGTGTACCGATCCAGGCTCTGGCTGACTACCTCTCTCTGTGTACCGATCCAGGCTTTGGCTATTCAGCCTAGCGTCCGATTGTCGCTAGTGCTTCCGTTGTCCCTGTTGTGCCCTATGCCTTGCCTCTACGGTAGCTGCCAGTCGGTGTTTCTCTGTTGCCTCCGGTTGCTCTTACTCTCAGCCTGTGCCTTATTGCAGCCACCGTTACGTACTATACGGCCTGTGCCCTCCGGTCACTAGCGGTGTCACCTCTTGTCAGTCTGCTCTAACTGTTGCCTCCGGTTGTGTTACTCTCAGCCTGTGCCTTATTGCAGCCTCCGTTACATGCTATACGGCCTGTACCCTCTGGTCACTAGTGGTGTTACCTCTTGTCAGTCCGCTCCTAACTGTTGCATCCGGTTGCGTTACTCTCAGCCTGTGCCTTATGGCAGCCCCCATTACGTGCTATACGGCCTGTGCCCTCCTGTCACTAGCGGTGTTACCACTTGTCAGTCTGCTCCTACTGTTGCCTCCGGTTGCGCTACTCCAAGCCTGTGCCTCATTGCAGCCTCCGTTACGTGCTATACAGCCTGTGCCCTCCGGTCACTAGCGGTGCTACCTCCTGTCAGTCCATATATTTTTGCTATCTCCGTTTGTGCTACTATTGGGCTGCCTTACCCGGTTATAGGTAAGGCGGTAGAGCCTCCTCTATTCCTTGTTGGCACCACTTACTAGGCTGCCTTACCTGGTTATAGGTAAGGCCGGTAGAGCCTCCTCTATTTCTTGTTGGCACCACTTACTAGGCTGCCTTACCCGGTTATAGGTAAGGCCGGTAGAGCCTCCTCTATTCCTCATTTACACCAGTTTCTAGGATGCCTTACCCGGTTATAGGTAAGGCCGGTAGAGCCTATTCACCTCCCTACACTGAGGTGCCTGCCCTGCAGTATAGTTTTCTCCTCGGGCCTTTCCGGTTCTGTACTGCTGAGGTTTTGTTCCTGTCTACGTTCCAGTCACATTTGCATATTGTGTCAACTGTACTGCCCTGACCTGAGTCAGACCATATATCTGTCCTCTGTGCATAGTCTGGACCCGTGTAGGGCCTTGTTGTGCTTTATATTGTTTTAATAAAGCTTCATTGTTTTATCTTACCAAATTGTCTGAGTGTTCAGTAAAACCGTGACATAACACTTCTCTGAGATGGCCTCTTTACTCTACCCTCCACCTGGCATGTAAATTCTGATTAACCTAATGCTTCTTATGGACTTTTCCCTCCATGAACTGCTTATCATTCTTTGGTAAATCGACCCTTTGTGTTTCCCTTGTGTTTCTGTCCTTCTCCCTTCCTCTCTACCTCTTTTTTTTATTGTTTCTTCTCTACATTTCTGTCTCTTGTTCTTTTTTATGAGGGAATTACCCTCTATCTCTATCTGACCAGTATTTATTCTGGTTTTTGTTGCTTTGTTTGTTCTTACAGTTCAGAAGTATCTAGTTTTGCCCAGGCCGCTTGTGTGTATGCTTGGTAGCTATGTGCATTGTGTCCTTACCTCCTACTGTGCTTTCTTCTCATTTATAGAAGCCTATTGGTATTTAATGCCTTAAGACTGTTTTGCTTATTCTGTTTTGATTGAACTTTCTGTAATAGTCTTAGCATTAATAAAGTATTTTGAACCCCCCCCAAAAAATAAGAGAGAGGATATCGCTACATGTCAAATAAAAGATAATTTCTGCTGTTTTCTGAAACTATGTTGCGTAGTGAATCATGTTTCTAATAAACTGTTTTTTTCTAGTAGGCTTTGTCTGCGGAGAACCTATTGGACAATTTTTGGTAGACTCCTCCATCTATGTATATATCTTTTTAAATATTTTTATATCTCTTTTTTCTTTAATTTTGTATATTTTTACTTTTTTATGTTTTTCATTTTTATATGCCTGCGTCTGTGCACAGCCAGAACTCGATAGTTTTCGGTTCTGTACAGAAGTTGGACATCTGGCTAATGTTTATAACCATCCTCTTGTATAGTGAGGGTTATTTGTGTTCCGCAATATCTGTCGATCCTTTAAGATATCTGTTTGAACTTGGCACACCGCTTGGATAGTGATTGTTATTGTCATATCACATGCTATTGGTTTGATTGACGTCTGTGGGAGGGGAAACGGTAGGGCTATATATCGAAGCCTTGAGGATTTATATTCAATGTGGTGTGAGGTATAGTGCTCTTTTGAAGTCTATATGTCCCACAGATGAGTGTCATATAGGTGGCACAGGATTGGATATTTATGATCACTAGTGTGTGTCCAAGTCGACGGATAATATAAGGATCGGGGATAAACGGCGCATAGAATTGCCACATATTGGAGGTGATTAGTGGAATATATCTGAATTATACCATCTTCTAGGATTACAATATTAATGTTATGACAATATTTTTAATAAATATTTTTATAAATGAAGATAATATTAAGATGTGGTGCCAATAATTTGTACTATATATAATCTTATTTGGTGAAGTATTGAAGAGACATGCAATACAGTGTGATGATAATAGTTTACATTTGATGTAATTATACTAACTTTAAGAAATTTTCTTATAGGCACTTATTTGGTTATTCTAGTTTTCTGGACTCCAAATATGGTGTCCCTTTATTCCTGAATCTAGAAACATGCATTTGCGCTATAGATATTGTTGTATTGTATGTTAATACATAGTTTATGAGACGCATTATCAACACATACTTTTTTTCATTTGTCAAAGAGCATGGTTAATCTATAGTTTTTGTTGTTTGGTAATGGTAGTTTCAGGAACAGGCCACAAGATGGAGCAAGAAGCTGTTTTACACATTTCTCTTTATGAGCTATGCTGCAAATGCACACATCATCTCTCATCTCTTTTAGTCTTATAAAATGTATCTGTGATAATCACCTATATGTTTTAGTTTTCCAAGCAGTATAATAGTTTTATAGATTGTTGTGGGGAAATCTAATCTCAGTAGAGCTTTAGTTTCTGGCTTGTCAGATAAAGCCTTCTCAACCCCTTCACAATGAGTGATGAACCAGGTCCGTCACACATTTCCATCCTTTAAATATGGGTGATGGTTCTGGACCGTCATAGACTTCATACCTGCAGCACTCCTCAGGGAGTGCTGTGATCATGCTTGGGAGCCTGTAACTGAATGCTCCAGGACCAGAGCAGTCAATTTCAGCCTTTCCCTGGTGGTTCAGTACATGCGATTGCAGTTAATTAGGGATAGCGCCAGACCGGCACACCCATGCTCCAGATGAAGGTTTGTTTTTAGCGTCAAAAAGTGTAGAGCCTATCACTTCCCCATCACTGCCAAGACAACTGATCTAGCAGCCTGCAATCAATATTAATGGTGAGGAGTGGGCTAAGGACCCCAGGATTGCAAAGAATGCTAATACTCAGGACTGGAACAGCATTGATCCCATAAGTCCAGGCATTGAACACTTCACACACCAGAACACACCTGAGGTGAACAATGGAATCGGGACTTCATGTGAGGACTGCAACACTGTCCATACAAAGTGCACTCTGCTCGGAAAGCAAGCAAAAGGCCATCCATCACTTGCATTTATATTTGCAATATATGCCAACTGACCTATATTTAATACAATATGGTACTACCACATACTGAAGTGTTGTTTACTTAGATTGGACTGTTTCAGTTGTTTACTACTAGCACTTAGGTGCACATGTGGTCTTGGCATAGTTTTGTTTTTATTTAGTTCTCATTGTTTTTCTCATTTTTTATTTTTAAATTGGTATTATTGATCTACTTTTTTTCCCCACTCTAGAGCTCAGTGTCCTGGCCTTTAGGACAGGAAGGGGGGAGTTTCTCCCTTATTTTCGAGTCATTCAGCACACAGAGGAGGCCCCTCTTTAGCAGGCTGTCTCCTTAGATGGCCAGAACGACTACTGGAGGTTACTACTGCCCCACCCAAGTTGTGCAACTAATTTTTTCCATTTATTATTCTGAGTTTTCTGTCACCCCTGGGTCAGTTTTTTGCAGGGTCGTGTACCATGTCAAAGTCAAAAGGGAACATTGGAAAGCCAAAGACCACCAGAACTGCCTCAGTTTTTTCTGCAGTGGTCAACTGTCTATCCTGCCAGGTCAGATTTCCTAAGGGACAGCCAGGTCAACTATGTCCCTTTTGTGCTGTGCCCCTTACTCAGTCTGTTCAAAGGTCCAATGCATCTAATCAGGAGCCAGCATGGGTTAAGACCATTATTTCCTCTATAGCAGGCTTTCAGGCCCTGACCAGTCTACCTGCCTTTGATGAAATGACCAGGAGAGCCCAATGTAAGCTACATGAGATGTACCTTTTAGAGGGGAATCCCCACAAAGGAATAATAGACTACTGTTTAATATGAATAATACAGAAAACAAAACCGTAATACTCGGTAGGCCTCAGTGAGGCTAGCGTTCGAAGGTTGGGGAGAGTAGCTAGCATGTGGTGGCTGCTCCAAGGAAGCCTTGCTGTGGCCTAGGCCGTGTTAGAGGTGCTCGCCACAAAGCCAGAAAACAGGGTGACAACCTAGGACACAAACAACTACTCACCGAGTCAAGAATCAGCTTATGTAACATACCTGCAGTATAGTTGTCTCTGTAGTAGGTAAGAACTAGAACAGCAATCGTAGAACCAAGGGTTACAAGATTACCATCTGACGGGGGGTCGAAACTGAGATGCTCGACAGAGTTGAAGCCAACTGGGTGGTCGACAGCGTCAAACTCGACTTTGTGGTCGACAGTGTTGAACACAACACACTGGGCACAGGAGAATCCTCGGAGTCGAAGGAAGAGTAGTCGACGAGTCAAGTTGGTAACTGGCAGGCAAAGATGGTACCAGGGATGAAACAGAAAAATAGTCAAACAAGCCAGGGTCAAAACCAGTTGAGCAAAAAGGTACACAATCAGCAGACAGAAGAGAAGTCAAAGAAACAGGCCGAAGTCAGAACCAACACAGGAAGTCGAAGCAGAATCAGGAGACAAAAGACGAAGTCGAGGAAAGCTGGGTCAAACACTGGAATCACTGGAACAACTAGGAACACTAGGAGCACTTTGTTTGTGCACCAGCACAAGAGTGCCGACGCATGATAAAGGCTCAAACAAGAGTGTCACAACAACAAGGGAGAAACCAGAAGAAGGAAAAACAGAATTCCTGGCAAGAATGCCAGTAAAACCCAGAGGAACATGACACTTCCTCTATCTAGTGTATCCTGTTACATAAGGGATCCCCTGTTCTCCCTAGGAAGAGGGTCTGTTCTCCAGACGACAGGGATCTGGTACTTTCGGGGGAGGACTCCTCACCTGAGGAAAGACGTGATGAGGATGAATTTTCTGTCACACCTAAATAATCCCTTGATGGTGACCTCAGGATCTCTGTAGAAGGCATAATTTAGGCAGTAAAAAGACAAGAGGACAGGATCAGTGCAACAGCACCTCCCTGATCTCTCTTTACAATATAAACAGCACATTCTAGAGTTATAATCCCCCTTTTGGATGGGTACAAGCTTAAGAGCTCTTCAATAATAACGTCACCTTGGTATCCCCTTGTCAGGCACGGACCGCTGATCTTCAAAAGGATTGTGCAAGAGAAGAACACAGCTACTACCTGGTCTACTTATTGAGCTTACATTTATTTTGCCAGTAAAAAAGGGGATTTTTGTGCACTTACCAATAATTCCTTTTCTCTTAAACCTTGTGGAACATAGGAACCATTGGGTAAAGTATCTTCCTCTAGTTGCTAGGGAACTTGCATACAGAATTCTCTGTGAGAGAAGACTCCCTCCCAGCTCCACTTTACCCTGTCTAGAATTCTCAGTTTTGATGTATGTACAAGACAGAAGATAAAGAGGATTGGAGCACAAAGGCAATCACTATACCAGAGAATCCAAAGGACACCCCTGCCTGACTCTCAAACAACCAGTTTTTCTCCAGGCAGAATGTGCGTGCTGTGTTCATCAAGGACTAAGAGAAAAGGCAATGTGCCTTTGAAAAAGAAAGACAAGGCTGAAATATGGACCTTGCTAGAACTAAGAGTTTTCTAAAGATTGCCTTGAAGAAAAAATAGATGGTGAAAAGGACACGGCTGCCAACACTGGTCTTCACACCACTTGAAAAAAAATTACCAGACACTATGATTCACCTTCGACAGAATCTACTTAAAAGCTTTCACTGTCAGAAGATTGGCTTCAAAAGCCAAGCCATCAAAGCTAGTCTCTCTACATCTGTGTGAAACAGAGGACCATGCATCAAGAGGTCCAGGAGAAAGGGAAATTGAAATGGTTCAGCAATGGATAGAGTGACTAAACCGGAAACCATGACCACTAATGCCCTTCACTAAGAAAGCAAAGGTCCTAGGTTCTGGAGCAAAACAGGATAACCTTGTGGTTCAACTGAGATGTCATCAGATATACAACCAGAAGACGCCATACTAGGACTATAATCACTGTCTGGTTGCTTTCCCAATTCCAGAATCCAGTCACTGGCAGCTAAGAAAGTTTGCCACCATTTTCTCTACTCCTGGAATGTGAATGATAAGGAGAGCCAGAACATAAGCTTCATCCCAAATAAGAATCAAACTTCTTCTCACATAGTGGTGCTTCTGGTACCTGCTTGGGGGTTGTTATAAGCCTCTTCCACTGTATTGTCGGACTTAATCTACACTAGCAGTTTCCGAAGTAGCTGAGACTAATCCTGAAAAGGTGAGTTGCTCAAAGTTCCAACAAATTGACAGAAAAAAGACTCTCTGCTATGGGGTAAGAGACGGTGCCAGGAGGGAGACTCAGCCACTCAGAGTGAAACCTGCAAAAACAGGTTCCTCCTGTGGCCTTCAAAAACTGGAAAGGAAGATGAATAGCAATGGCTCCTCCCGTTCCTTATCCTTAGGCCCGGGAAAAATATAGGAAGATTGTGCACATCTAATTGCTGTCATTGGAGTTTCCCATAACAGTATAACAAACTCTACCCCAGTGTTCCATTCCCACTTTACAGGGTAAATCTATTTAACAATGTAATAATTTTGGCGACTAGTGCTACTAAGCAGCTAATCACAAGATGGGGAGTTATTTAAGCTAAAATGTATTTTAGGTGGTATTTCCACTTTAATTGCCCAGACCACTGCCAAACATTTCTGTTCTACTTTGGCTGGCTCAGGGTTCTCAGGATACCACTCGCCACTCGGTGATACTGCACCTGCACCAGATACTGTACCTCAGCCATCCCTATCTGACACTTTTTTGGATGGATTGTTAGCACTGCCTTCTGGATCCCTCCCAAAACTGCCTCCAAGTGGTCCTCCCAGGTGTCACTGTAGATAGCCATGTCATTTAAATAAGCACAGGCAAATTCCTGGTCCCCTGCTAACAGGTGATCTACCAGCCTCTAAAAGGTGGCCATGGCATTCTTAAACTGGTATAACCCAAATAGGAATATGAATGCCAACTTGAGCATCGTCTCAGGGTCAGGTGGGATCTGCCAGTACCCCCGGCTAAGGTCGAAGGTTGATACATAATAGCTAGCTCCAACAAACCAGTTATGGAGTGTGTCCACCCGAGACATGGGGTAGGCGTGGGTGACTGTCTTGTCACTGAGCCTCATGTAGTCCACGCAAAACTGAGTGGTCACATCTTTCTTGGGCACCAGCACTACTGGTGAGGCCTGAGGACTCTATTGTCCCTAGGGGTAGCATCTCCTAGATCTCCCTGTGACTATGTGTCTTGACAGCCTACGGGACACTTTAGGCAGACTGCCCGAAGAGGAGGTTGGATGGGTGTCTCTACCTGGTGTTGGGTGAGGGACGTGCACCCTGGCAGGGAAGAGAACAGGGTAGGGCATCAGTGTTCCTGCTGATTAGGGGCAAGCTGTGGACCTAGAAGAATGGAGTCTGCCTGCTGGGGATTTTGGGCAGCTGCCAGGAGGTCCGGGATTTCCCAGTCCTCTGCCTTGTGGCTGGCTGGGGTGCAGATAGCCAGGACAGACTCTGTTAGAAATAGATGGTGTCCCTCTACCTGTTGATCACATGGTACGTTCCCTCCCAGGCAGTCTCAAGTTTGTTCTGCTGGATGGCTCGTAGAGCTAATACTTTTTGACAAATGCTAAATTCTCGGTCCTTAGCATATTGGTCAAAGTACCACTTCAGTCTGGCCTGGGCAACCTACAGGTTCTGGCAGGCTAGTCCCATCAAGATCTCTCCCTTAATTCCAATACATATCTGATGGTGGGGGTATCCTCTGGGTCACACTTCTCCTGCCGGAGGGTTATTCAGGGTCCCCAGACTTTCTGCCCAAAAAAAGCTCAAAGGGGGAGAAGCCTGTGGACTCCTGAGGCACCTCCCGGTACGCAAAGAGGTGGTGTGGGAGGTACCGTTCCCAGTCATAGTGTGACCTAGTGAAGGCCCGGAGCATCTGTTTCAAGGTGCCATTAAACCTTTTGCACAGCCCATTGGTTTGGGGGTGATATGCTGTGGTTTGGAGGTGTTTCACCCCGCATAACTTCCACACATGAAGTAGCAAGTCAGAGTTGAACTGGGTTCCCTGGTCTGACAGCACCTCCCTGGGGATACCCATCCAGGTAAATATCTTCACTAGGGCTTCACCTACAGTCTCTGAGATAATGTTGGTAAGAGCAACCTCCTCAGGGCACCAGGTGGCAAAGTCCACCACCATCAGGATAAACCCGGTGCAGCTGAACCTGGCCAATGTTCCCATTGTGTCTATGGCCACCCGCTGGAAGGTTTCCCCTATAATGGGCAGGGGCTGTAGGGGAGTTAGTGGCCTGTCGCCCCTTTTTCTGACTCGCTGACAAGTGTTGCAGGTGCGGCAAAATGTATGTACACCATGGGGCAGCTGGGACCAGAAGAATTCTCGGGTGAGCTGGTACTTGGGGCGTCTTACTCCAAGATGCCCTGTAAAGGGAATTTCATGGATCAGACTGAGAAGTTTAGCTCGATTTCAGGAAGGGACTAGCCACCAGGATCCAGGGGGAACCTCCATCGTGTCATTATAGGGAACTAGGTTCTTCTGATACAGTGATGTGCAGATGATGCAAAGATCTGCAATAGGGTAGACATTCCAGGGGGAAAAAGCCAAATGGCGAATGATTTAGGTAAATCAGAAGAATGGTCAAGAGTGTGGCAGATGCACTTTAATGTTGATAAATGTAAAATAATGCACTTGGGACATAAAAATCCAAAGGAAAAATATACTATTAAGGGTACTGTGCTGTCAGAGACAACATAGGAAAGGGATTTGGGAGTAATTATTTCTAATGACTTAAAGGTAAGCAGGCAATGTAATAAAGCGATGGGGAATGCAAGCAGGGCACTGGGTTGTATAGCTAGGGGCATTAGTAGCAGAAAAAGGGAAGTAGTCATGCCACTGTACAGATCTCTAGTTAGACCTCACCTAGAATATTATGTACAGTACTGGAGACCCCATCTCCAGAAGGATATTGATACTCTAGAGAAAATTCAAAGAAGGGCTACTAAAATGGTGACTGGTCTACAGGAAAAGAAATATCAGGATAGACTAAAGGATCTGAATATGTATAGCTTGGAGGAGAGAAGAGAGAGAGGGGATATGATAGAAACATTCAAATACATGAAGGGATTCAACAAAGTACAGGATGGAAGTATATTTCAAAAGAGTAAAAACGTTAGGACAAGAGGCTATAGTCTAAAACTAGAGGGACACAGGTTTAGATGTAATGTAAGAAAGTTTAACTTCACTCAGAGGGTAGTAGACAAGTGGAATAGCCTATCAGCAGAAGTGGTAGATGTCAATACAGTGACAGAATTTAAGCATGCATGGGATAGGCATAAGGCGGTCCTTAACATAAGAAAAGACCAAGGACCAAAAAAGGTTTGAGGTTTTTTTTTTGTTTTGTTTTTTTTACACAGTAGGAAATTGGGCAGACTAGATGGGCCGAATGGTTCTTATCTGTCGTCAAATTCTATGTTTCTATGTGACCCCTCTTCCCAAACAATAGTCTATAGGGCCTGCCTCTCCCATCTCTGCCCATTGTCTGTATCCTGCTAGAGTAGGGTCAGTTGCAACCTCAGTATGGAATTCTGCGGGATAGGACCACGTCAGAGGGGCAGTGTCACTGTCTGAGGGGTTGGGGTCATGGCTTACCGGAGAGTGACTCTGTTTGGATCTGGCATGGGTGATGACCTGACATTCGGTGCCAGGATATTCTGCTGTGCTGTGGCTTTGCAGATGGTCATTTCCCAGAAGCACATCCGTTGGCAATCCTCTTATTACTCCGACTGTCTTGTACGTGGCCTGAGCCCCAATCCAGGTGGACCAGGCCAAGGGAAGCCAGTATGCCTAGCCTTCAGATGCCCAGACCTCCACACCTGTTCCATGGCAAGGAGCAAGGCAGCATAGCTTGGCCAATGCGAGCATGGCCCCCGTGTCTCTCAGCACTTTTGCAGCTTGGCCATTGAGTTACACAGCTGGACATGCTGTTGCCGTTTGTCCTCCATGGATACCTGGGCCAGGGCCACCTTGTGGAATTAGCCCCAGTCCATGTTCCACTCCCCTACCTGGGTAAAATCCACAAGGGCAAGCCAGTGGTACTCCTTTGATCGCAGTATCTTCTGCTTCGAAGTATGGGAAGAGCCTGAGCTTGTCATGGTAAGGGCCATCCGGGGAAGGTGTTTGGAGCGGTGGTGGTGGTGGGTGCCTGGGGAGATGCAGAGCCTGATCTGGAAAAGGGGTAATGGCTCCTCAGGTGTCCTCTCTGCCAGCACCAGCAGCATTAAGGGCTGGAAAGTGGTGGCAAGTGAGAGACCACTGGGCCTCTGGGAGCAGCTAGGTTGGCTACCCGGGTCAAGGGTTTAACCATGACCGGTGGCCACGCTGAAAGAGTGCTGGGCAAATGGGTGGCCGGGCCATGCATGGTGACTGATCATGAGCCCAGCCACCAGGTTTTCTCAAACTTATCTGCCAATTGAGCAGCCTCTGTGAGGGTGCTGGGTTCCTGATCCCAAACACAATCCTGTATTTCAGGCATGACATTATGATAAAACTGCTCCAGTAAGATCTGTTGGCAGCAGCTTTTGAAAGAAGTAGCTCCACATCCTTGAAGCCAATTCCGGCAGGCACAGTCCATAATGTGTGCCGACTCAGTATGTGTGTCCTTGGGCTGCCAGTGGGTTTCCTGGAACTGTCTGGAGTGATGGCATATCTGGCCAACAACCGCCGGTCCAAAATAGCAGAGATCCTAGGAATGGGAGTCAAAGGACACGCTTTAGACCATTTCTGGAATAAACCACACAAGCCATGCAGTCCAAGAACACTTTATTTGGGGCACGGGGACATTTATAATACAGGAGAACAAAAGAACAAAGAAACATAATTTAATCTTGCCCCTCCGATCTCCAGCCAATTGGAACTGGAGCGACAAGAGACAATCAGGTGGCAGCCAACATTGTGTTGCATAATTTAATCCCTTTAACTGGAACCTAAAACATAATTCACTCTTGTTGTGCCATTTCCTAGCCAATGGGAATTGGAGCAACAAGAGGTGACAAGCGGCACCCAGACAGTAGGCCGCCTACTTTTTGAGCAAACAAAGTTAGTCTACACGTAACAATGTTTGACAAGTGGTGACCACTCAACAGGCCGCTCACCTGCCGAGCAAACTCATACTGTACATACAATGCAGCACCCAGGTGGCCAGTCATCGAGCCACCTCCTTTTCAAAACAGGAAGCAGGAATTCTGGCTGCCTGGCTGCTGTAGGGTGTTGTATCTGGGCAATCCTCAACTGAGGCACAGTAGGAGAACTTTATATGTCTATGGGCTAGTTCAGTCTATCTCACAATAGTGAGGTGGTTTTGTGAGAGAAAATCTTCCAGGCTGTGGTGCCCTTTTCCCTTCTTTTCTTGTAACTTTTGCTTTTACTTAGTTTTTGTGTGGCAGAGTCCATTAACACCTGAAGTCCATGGGTGTATCTTGTTTGTCTCCATTGAGACTGGTTTTCTTGTTAGGAGTTTTTCTTCCCTTCCCTTGAATTCAGTGGCATAGATCTGGTATATGCTCATGGCTCCTGTGCTCCACAATAGACAGAAAGGAAACACAAGACTTCCACCCTAAGAAAAGCTTGGTCTTAAGTTCTGGATAGGGGTGTCCATTGGGTTCTCTGGTGTGTTGACTGCCTTCCTGCGTTACATTTATTTTTTCTTGCATCTTTGCTATACAGAAAACTGAAGCTTTCTGTTGCTGATGGTTTAAGTGTAGCTGCAGGGGAGGGCTGGCCTGGGGGGCAGGGGGGCAATTGCCCCCTGGGCCAGTCATATGTCTGGGCTGATGGGCCACTCCCACTTGTTCTATAAATGTAGCTACACTAGTGATACCACAGATCTTGCAACTGAAATGGAGATACAATCCAAGTGGAGCTAGACTAGTAGCCATAACCCATTTCTCTTGTAAATTATATGGTATCACTAGTGCAGCTTTACTTACACCATTTACACCAGTGTAACCCCATTTCAGTTGTAAGCTTCGTGGTATTTCTTGCCCTGCTTCACAACACTAACCCTTTGAGTAACAGAGGTGTATGCATACCCCTCTGGCACTCAAAGGGTTAATGACAATTTCAAAATTAACAAAAGGGTGTGGGCTGGGACAGTGGGCTGGAATGATAGTAAAATAGGGCCACTTGATCATTGTTGCCCTCCAGGCCACAAGCTGCCAGCTCTCCCCTGTGTAGCTGGGAAGGATTCTCCTCCAGAGAGCTTTACTTTGCAAGTGCTCTGTCTCCTGTTGGTATCTACTTAACCCCATGGTTCCTGTGTTCGACAGTGACTAAGAGAAATTGATTGTTTTAGTAAGTAAATCCCCCTTTATAATGTAAGTCATTAGAGGTGCAATTGACCTTTGCATAATGGTCTTCAAGCTTATAAAACAAACAGTAGTTAGTCAAAGCACACCAGGACTGGAAGATATTATGCAAAAACGGTATAAGAATTAAGGAAGTGTAATAAGTTCCAGATATAACACAGGGTAACATCAGAATACAATGAGCATAATTCATAAATGCATGCTGAGTGGCAAGTACAAAAAGCTTAGCTAATTGGGAAAATCACCAGAGTTTCAGGACAAAGCCATTTCTCAAGAGAAATTCTAGTGACATCCAGAAAGAACTTTATTTATACCTGTATTTGAAGGTCATTCAGTACCATTATACTCTTTCTCATGGATGCTGACATTATGCAAATGATGCACTGATGTCATCATATCTTGGTGCCTAGCAATGTGAACACACCATATGCTACAGTGGTATAGACTTACAGTTTTTAGATGCCCTCTTAACCCTTTAAGTGCCAGAGGGTTACACAACAGATTGCAATGCATTGCATACCCCTCTGGCACGCAAAGGGTTAAACTGGAGACGTGTACATGGCATGTTCTTATTGTAAAGTTGACTTTACTCCAGTCAGATAAGAGGGCAATGGTACTTAAAGGGATAGTAATACTTCGTTTTAACTTTATTTTATTTTGTAGGCATTAAAAAAACATTAAGAATGATATAAGTCTTATCTCTCAATCCTTTATGGTTTAGGAGATATTCACAAGCAAAGTTCCCCTCCCCGTCCCTTTTACCTAGTGTAAGACATCTCTTCTCAGATGTGGATCAGGTTGTATGACAGGACAGATAACAGAAGGGGACAATTTTCTTTGTATGAAAACAATGAAAGCCCTTCCCCCCTTGACAAGTTTTTCAGCTTTTTCCATTATCTTAATTGAAGATTGTCCCTCTCTGCAGTCTACCTGGGCACCTTCCTTCTGATCTGGTTGAACAGGGGGGGATACTTTGTTTGTGAATATCTCTTAAACCATAAAGGTTTGAGAGATAAGACTTATATCATTCTTCATGTTTTTTTAATGCCTACAAAATAAAATAAAGTTAAAACGAAGTATTACTATCCCTTTAAACACAATAAAATAATAAAAAAAGTTAATTAAAACCATGAGTGCCAGAGGAGTCTGCTGAGCATTGCTTTGTATACCTCTGGCACTCAAGGGTTTAAAAAGATTCAGAAAAGAAACCATCACCAGAACATGTTTACAATTCGCTAACCAGGCCTAAGCTAGTATTTCTCCATCTTCTATAGCATCCAAGAGGTTAATTTATACATCCAAAACATTTCAGGTTTTCTTATTCGAATGATAACATTAGAATAAGCGGCTCTTAATTTAACGGAAGGACTTATCAAGGTAGGTGTAGTTAGTTATTTCTATTTAATGATTTTTTCCTTTGAACTCTAATATAGTCTTATAGTGAACATGGCCCATTACTACCTTGCGAATGTATACATTGCCCTTTAGAGTAATGGGTGATGCTGGTTAGAGCTATATAGGTGGAGCACTGCCCATGATCTTAAAGGGCTTGTAAACATTCATGGTATGTCTGTATTCAATTAGATTACTGCTCCTGCTGTACCAAGCTCGAATGCCGTACCTCTGAATTGTAGTTTCCTCACAAGCCGGTACTACTGGCATGCAACGGTCACAATTAAAAAATAATAATAATTCGAACTTTGTGGCTGGGAGATCAATAGAGGCAATGCAGGTGAAAGCCTGGCTCTCCTGCTTCCATCATATCCTGACTTCCAGGTAGGAGTGGGCGAAGTCAGGGAAAGCCTCCCATGTCATGTCACGGGTGACAGGGAGGCTTTCCTTGATCCAGCCCACACCTACCTGGTAGTTTGGGAAGGATGGAAGCAGCAGATTCATTCTGCTCCCCTGTGTTTCTTCTATTGATCTCATAATTGTTCCTTGTTCCACTACAGATCCCCACATACACTGTCAGACCCCCAAGCCTAGTTCTACTGCCCACTATTAGTCACAGACCCCCTGCATACAGAATCTAACCTCCTCAGACTTGTTCCACTTGTAATCATGGCAAAACACACATATACTGCATGCTCCCGCAGAAACCATGCTTCTGGCACCTACAGTATGTCAACCCATACCAATGAGGTACCATTTTACTTGGGCTGCCATTAGGTACGGAATAAACTACGAAATTTCATGGTGTTGAAATATTTTAGTATCTTTGGAGTCACAGAAGTGTAAAAAAGTAGAACCACATTCTGAAAAGAGTTGTGCTCACTAGCCTAGGGTAAAAAGAGTGAATTTCTACTTACCTGGGAATTCCTTTTCCTTCTAACTCCCAGGACAGCACATACATGAGAGAACAGGAAAAGCACAGGTCTAATTAAAAGAAGGTTTCACCCTATAAAAGAGCCCTTCCTCCTCAACATACCCTGCAATACTATACATGACAATGAAAAAGAGACAGGAGACCAAGAGCAGCTTAGTAGGTTTAATAGGGCTGGAAACCTATGTGCTGCCCTTGGATTTAGAATAAAAGGAATTCCCAATTAAGTAGGAATTCACCCTTTCCTTCCTATCCCAGGCAACACATACATGAGAGATTTATCAAAGGTAGACAATTAGGACACAACAGCCCATAGCACACGTCGCCCAAACTAAAAGTCCTCTATCAACAGACGATCTGGGGCTAGATTCTATTGTAGGTGCTAAATTTTTCTCTGCTTTTATCTCCAGTTTTCCCCATAGACTTCAATAGGAAAATGGGTGGTAACATTTAGCACCTGTAATAAAATCTAGCCCCCAGACGGTAATGTTTACAAAACGTGTGGACCCTCTTCCATGTCACTGCTCTGAAAATTTGCTCCACAGAAGCCTCTGTCCCTTCTACCCTGGAGGCTGCCAAACCTTGGTGGAATGTGCCTTGAAGGAGAGAAGAAGTTCAATCCCTGCAGCATCAGAGGAGATAAGGACAGTCTGTTTAATCGAGTGTACTATGGAGTGTTTGAATGCACTGTTGTCCTTAGAGGGGTCCGTAAAGGAGAGCAGCAAAGCAGAAGAGTGTCACCAGGATTAAGAGTGGTCCAGGTAAATCTGTAGGCATCTTTTCATGGCCAGGGTGCAGAGCAGGTTTCTGTTGTCCACATTTGTATCAGGGAGGACAATCAGCAGGATAGCTTCCTGAGAACAATGAAATGTAGAGTCAACTTTGGGCCGGGACTCTGGTAATAAGCGTAGAACAACCAGGATAGAAAGTCAGAAAGGGTTCCTTAATGGAGAAGACCTGAATTTCCCATCAGAGATCTCTGGAGGGTGGCTGCTGGAGTAGGCGATCCGGGAGGGTGGTTGCCTGTCCCATGCTCTCAGGAGGAATGTCTGCAGGGATCAGGGAACAGCCAGGATGGAGGAGAACATGAGCCCCAGGAAAGACATGATGTTCCGTATACTGGTGGACTGTGAGGCAGCATGTCTAGAACCTTTCATCTAAGGTTGGCTTTACGGGATTCCAAGAGGCATGTCTTGGCCTGTTGAGAGTCTAGGGTTAATCCCAGGAAGTGTTTTCTCTGTATGGGAACCAGATCTGATGTTTCTCAGTTTATACTCCATCCAAGGTACTGGAGAGTGCTGAGAAGAAGGGTTAGATGATGATGCAAAATGTGAAAAGTGGGTGCTTTTACTAGCCAATTATTGAGGTATGGGATGACAGAGACCCCCTATTGTCTGAGATAAGCTGTCACTACCTCCAGAACCTTGGTGAAAGTTCTGGGAGCTAATGATAGTCTGAAGGGAAGAGCTTGGAACTGAAGAAGCTTCACCTTCCCTTTAAAGGGATAGTAATGTTTCATAATAAAAGCAGCTCTAATTAATCATAGTATTTGGACTTTGGAGAGTGTTATTTCAATTCTGTCAGAGTTGTAGTTCAGGAATAATTCAATGACAAATTATCCCCCTCCCCCCTTTTACTGATATAACACTACTCAGCCAGATCAGAAGGGAGGTGCCCAGGTAGATTGCAGAGAGGGACAATCTTCAATTAAGATAAGGGAAAAACCTGAAAAACGTATCAAGGGGGGCGGGGCTTTCATTGTTCTCATAGGAAGAAGATTGTCCCCTGCTGTTATCTGTCTGGTCTATGGACTGAATTCCACATCTGAGAAGAGATGGCTTACATTAAGTAAAAGGGGCGGGAAGGGAAATTTTGCTTGTGAATATCTCTCAAACCATAAAGGTTTGAGAGATAAGACTTATATCGTTCTTCATGTTTTTTTAATGCCTACAAAATAAAATAAAGATAAAACGAAGTATTAATATCCCTTTAATAGGGATTGCTACCCTGAGGAACCTTTGTGAGGTGGGATGGATAGGGACATGAAGGGAGGTGTCTGTCTGATCCACTGTGGCCATAAAGTGTCCTGGCAGAAGGGCCTGCATTGTCGATTTTGGGATCTCTTTCCTGAACTTCTGCTTCCTGATGGATTAGTTGACTAGCAGTAGGTCTATGATGAGTCGGTATCCTGTCAAGGCTTTTGGCACTATGAAGAGGGAGGAATAAGTGCCCATTGTTTCATGGCCAAGAGGGACAGGAAGGAGCACCTGAGATTCAAGGAAAGAGTTTATGCATTTTTTTCTTGCTATGGAGATATGCAGGGAAGTTAGTAAGTAGTGAGGAGGAGGTTGATGGACAAACTCCACTTTCTACCCATCTCTCAGGAGGAGGTTGATGGACAAATTCCATTTTGTACCAGTCTCTCAGGAGAGTGAGGACCCAGGGGTCTGAAGTGATGGTTTCCCAAGCAGAGAGAAAGAAACAAAACCTGCCTCCCACCTGAAGACTGCGACTTCTGCCATGAGAAAGGGGACAGATGGGGCTTAGCAGATGAAGATGAAGAGGATGCTCCCCTACTGCAAGGTCTAAATGGTGTATTAGGGTTGGAAGGCAGTCTATCCTGTGAAAGAAAGCATCCCTGTATTGAATCTCTGGAGAACGGGCTCTGAAATTGAGGAAATGTACTCCTGGTTGAGAGTCTTGTCTTGGTGTCAGAAGCCTTATCCAGAACTTCTCTAATTCAGGTCCAAATAAAGCATTACCCTGAAATGGCATGGCATGCTGATGGTTCTTGGAAGCTGCATCATCTCCAGGCTGTTATGGTCAAAGCAGCTGTACGCACAAACATGCGTAAGGATTCCAGGGAGGTGTCACATAGATAGTCAACTGCAAACTTCATAGCTTAACTCCTTAACGACCCTTGACGGTCATAGTACGTCATGGGTCGATCTGACTTAACGACCCATGACGTACTATGACCATCATGGAATTCCGAGCTCCCCCCGCAGCTGCACACCATTTGGGGAGTCCGGAAGCGGAAGAAAGAAAAAAAAATGCTCTGTGGTCCTTAACTGACCGTGCCGATCGCCCGGTTGTTAAGGGGTTAAAGCTTGTTCAAAAATTCCTCTCCATACACTCTAGAAGCAAGATCTCCCTGAAAGTCAGCCAACCAAATCCTGAGGGAGTGAGCTACTGAGACTACTGCAATGCCTGGAGGAAACCCTGATGAACATGCCTCAAAACCTTTTTTAACAGCAGCTTCTGCCTTCCTATCCATAGGATCTTGGAAACAGGAACCGTCCTCCAAAGGGATATCAACATTAGGGGAGTACCGATGCCTGTTGTCGCTGGGATTAATGGAAATGATTTCCAGACTCTTCTGGAGAGGGCCAGCTTTTGGTCTGGGACCTTCCGTTTGTCTGAAATCAGGGCTGTGAGGACCTCTTGCACTGAAAAGACCTTGGATGGTTGGGAAAACCCCTTGAATAGCTGATGCTTTCTGCTGGTGATATCTTCAACATCCATCACCTCTCAGACAGCCATCCATCTTCCATCGGAAAAAGGTAGGTGTCATCTGAGACTTTGCCTTATTCGTCAGATGAGTATTCACCAGGAAGAGCTTCCTCTGATTCTGATGATCCAGAGTCCGTGTGCTGATGGTGCTGAATTTCGTTGATGGGGTCTGGAACCACAAACCTGGTCTAAGGTGTGCTGTAGTTCCAAATGGAACCATGACATGAACTCCTGCATGGGATTGGGGTTATCCTTAGCCACAGATTGCTGGATATATGGAGCACAGAGTTTTCTATGGAAGGTTCATGGTATGGTGCTCACAGGATGCATACAAGATATGTTTGTTTGTAAATGCAGCCTTCTTAGGAGCCTCTTCTACAAGTGGAGTTTCAGGGTCAGACATACGGAAATGATAGAAATGACAGATAAGCCAAACCAAATGTCATAAAGGAAGAAAGGCACAGACCTGAACTGGAAGCAAGCCAACCCAGGCTTGTACTTACATAGGACGGAGGTGCAGGAACCACTGCAGAGCCACACACAGGTCAGAAGCTGGATCAGGGGAGACAGGCAGCCAAGACTATCTGAAGAAAAAAAAGGTAAACTTTGGACTTACTCCCTTGCTGATCCCCCTCAATCTGGCTGGCTGCTGGGTGCTCAAAAAGCATGCAAGAGGTTTGCCAAGAGTACACCATGCTGCTTGGAATGCATTGTGGAATGCAAACTGAAGGAGGAATGGGTACGTAGAACAGAGCATGCACATGCTAAGTCACGTCAGCTACCTGCAAGGGCATTATTGAATGCCACTGTCCAGAGCAGGTGATAAAGAATGCGGCTTGCCACATGTATGCATCATCCCTCCCTGGGGATGGAAAAATATAAAAAATAAATAAAAAGAAGAAAGATCTGGCTTCTACACCTGGACAGGAAAAGCACTGGTATGTTTAGAAGGAGGGGCTCTTTTATAGGGTGGAACCTTCTTTTAATTGGATCTGTTCTTTTCCTGTCCTCAGGGGGTGGAACTCTCTCTCATGTATGTGCTGCCTTGGATGGGAAGGAAAAGCAAGTTGCCCCTTATTTGATATGGGTGAATGTCTTCTTTCCAAAATGGTATGCCTTGTACACCTTTCCATTATATCTATAATAGTTAGGACCATTTTAGTGTAGGCAGCCTATTTAAAAAAGGAAACAGGTGTAATTTTGTACTTCTGACACCCCTTGTGGTATATCAACAACATTCTGTGGACAAGTATATGCAGTAAGAAATTACATTGTTTTAAAGATTTTATTATATTTTGACGGTGTTGCAATGTCAAAAAATGCCTATTTTTCCTTTAGCTCCACCTTCTGGCAACGTTTGTACACAGCAGATTAGGGACATAAAGGCAAAAGGCCTCTCATTTGATGCAGTGGATTATTTTCTTTAAAAATGGTTTGCTTGGTTTGCTTTGTCTACCTTTTCTACATAATTGTAGCTGGTACGACCATTTTGGTACAGGCAAGTCAAGTTTGAAAAATTTTAAGGAAAATGAAAACTTGTAGTTGGTGTAGTTTTGTGCTTCTAGTACACACTACAGTATGTCAACTTATACCAATAGGATGCATTTTTTCTCATAAGGGCAGTAGCTAATGAGTACAATAGGAAATTCAATAATTTTCTAAGATTTCAGTACATTTGAATTGGTGTAAATTTAAAAACTGCCTATTTTTTTCTTTTAGCACCACCCTTTGGAAATGTTTATGCACAATAAGCTAGGGGTACAAAGGCAAGTGACCTCCCACTTGATGAAGTGGGATATCTATTTTCAGTCAATACATAGTTTTATATAGTTAATGAGCTGTGTTAACCCAGAGGTATCCAACACATAGCGAAGCAATGCGTTGGATACATCTCTAGCATTCAGAGAGTTAAGGTAATTTTACCATGTAACAATTGGAATGTGCATTGTAGCTCATAAAGTTGAAAATACCATCATGAGCACCTCTTAATTAGGGGTCTGTGGTGGACATGCAGGTAGGTAAAATTATATATAAATATATATATTTGGTACTTTTGTACTAGGGGGTTCAAGGCTTTTAAAAATAATTTAAATGTTTGATACATAGTTTATGATAGTGGTAAAATATTTGTATTCATGACATCACAGCTTGTCACAGTATGCAAAATGTAGCTTCTGTGGAAGAGCCATGAAAAACAGGCATTCATTTAGTAAAAAAAGATATATATATTGTTTTCCATATATAACTAAACAGTTTGAACGGGAGCCATACCTAAACAGATAGATAGCATAAATGCTGGAAATATGTCTGGCCAGAATGGTGCAAATAATTTCCAAGGCCTCTAGCACTGAAAGGGTTAAAAATAGCAGTAAATAAATGTAATTAACCTGTATGAATTACACCCACTTAGAGAAGTCCTTTTCTTAAAGGAGAACTAATACCACCTAATAATAACACCAACTTACCTTTCTATGGCCAGAAAATGCTAATTAATTTTGCCCTTGTGCTTCAGTTAAATAGATACCTTGTTCAATCAGTCCTCAATGTCATGTCTATTGAAACAGATATGATAGTTGCCGACAGTTATTTCATACTGAAGAAGGCAGAGAGCATGAGCATATGTAACACTTTAAGGACCACACAGGTGCATAATGCATTGCAAAGAAATGTGCAGTGAACCGAGTTTGAGGTCCTTTGGTCCCGCATTGGCCCTCCATGGATATGACATCCAGGACAGGCCGAAGATGTTATCTTTTGCACAAAGGCACAGGAGCGAAATTCACAGGGACCATCAGCATTTTTTAGCCATAGTAAGGTAAGTGTTTATGTGTGGGGGGGTTATTATTAATCCCAGTTAACACAAATTTGGAGCCATTGATTCCCCTTTAACAGGCCCACTCTGTTGCCATGAATGTCAAGTAGTGTGGAACACAGTGTTAAAATGTCTGACAGAGTGAGATTGAAGGCAGCAATATTGAATATAATAATGTTCCTTTTGTTAATGGCCTTACCATCTCACACATTTATTCCAACAGCATGTGTGCATATATATATATATATATATATATATATATATATATATACAAAAAAGTAATTCTGACAGCTCATAAAATCATAAAACTCTCTCCAGTTCCTGGTTGAAAACATTTGTCAGATTTTAATGACTTCTCTACAGTTCACACAATGCCGACACATAAACTTTATCTGACTGAACCGTTTTTCGTATTGGGTTTTTCCATTGCAAATAGCAGTTCTTTGTCTCTAATAAGCAATTAAAGGGGATGTGTTACCTATACAAGACTTAAGCTAAATAGTTAGGTTATATCAGTAATAGCACTAAAAGTGTGTTTATTTTTTAAAATAAAGCTTTGTTTTGTCAAAATTTAAGTTATAAAGTCTGGGCTGCAGGTACTTCCGGACAGACTGCGGTTACCTGCTTTGTAAGTGCAGTCCATTGCTCTGCCCCTGCCAGGGCCGGATTTGCAATAAGGCTGAGTAGGCACCTGCTACAGACGTATCCCACAGAGGGGCGCCTTTCATTGGGATCGTTTTTGGCTTGCTTTTTTTAGTTTTTATCAGCCTTTTAATTAGCCTTGCCAGTCACCCATAACCCCCCACCCGCTTGGCGCCCACAACAACATGGAGAGGAGATGTCTGTGCCTTCTTCGGCACAGACCTGTATCTGCTGAGCTCCCTCGTCGCCGTCACCTCTTTAGTAATAATGCAGAGTGCTGGGAGATGACATAATCTCCCAGCGCTCTGCATTACAGACCGTGAGTTAGCTCCAGCAGCTACAGGTCTGTGCCAAAGGAGTCACATACCTCTCCTCTCCAGTGAGGTAGGAAACGGGAGGCAATATGGAGATAATGGGGGCAATGTGAGGGGCAATTTTGAGATGATGGGGGCAATGTGAGGGGCAATATGGAAATGATGGAGGCAATGTGAGGGGATATGGAGATTATGGGGGCAATGTGAGGGGCAATATGGAGATGATGGGGGGCAAGTTGGAGCTGATAGGGGCAATATGGAGACGATGGGGGGATGTGAGGGCAATGTAGAGATGCTGGGGGGCAGGGCCGGATTTGTGAATAGGTAGACGAGGCACTTGCCTAGGGCGCCCGAATTTTCAGGGGCGCATGGCAATGCCCAGTCACACCCACTTCAACTTAATAATATAATTCGGTGGTGCCTGCGCCTCCTCACTTGGGCCGCCCCCTTGACTCACTCAGTCATATTACTCAGAGCTCCCCACTGCCCGGTCTCCCTTGACCCGCCGGATTCAAACAAATGTGTTGCAGAAGCGACGTATGACGTCATGACGCTCTCGCAACTGCAACACATTTGATTGGATCCGGCGGGTCAAAGGAGGCCGGGAGTGGGGGAGCTCCAGGTAACATTATGACTGCGTGCGTCAAGTGGGGCGATCCAAGTGAGGAGGCGCAGGCACTAGTTATTTCACTCACCTCTATGGTAAAGCAGATGGACGCTCTGTTCCGCGCCTCTCTATGGTCATGCAGGTAGTGAGTGGGCCGCTAAGTGACAGCTGGTGACATGGAGGGTCGTGTGTGTGTGTGAATTCCGCATAGGGATCCAGAAAACACCGGGGATCCGGGGCCTAGCAGGTCTCCCAGCTAGAGGAGGGGGACCTGGGATATAATATCTTCCACTGCTGGCCACCGTGGGGGCCTCCAGGTGTTGCTGGACTACAATTATTGTCGTCAGACTTGTACTTGTAGTCCAGCAGTAGCTGAAGGGCCCCAGATTGCCCAGTACATATATGATATATAATGGCACTAGTAACCTAGTGTTTTGTGTAAATGTATTCTTTTAGGGTGGGAATTGGGGGGAGTAAATACAGGGGTTTGGGTTTTATGTCACTTACATTTGGGGACATTAGAGACATGAAGGGGGCTTTATGACATTAGGCATCTGGTACAGTGGAATTCTTGTAGATGTTTAATGGGAAAATGGGGCTAGTGACACTTGATAATTGGGATCATTTGGCTCCATTTGGTTAGATAATGGATAGGTATATTAAATGGGAACTATAACCTTGTCACACGTGGCTCTGCAGGGATGGACTGCAACACATTGGATACCTTTCTGGCAGTCAAAGGGTGATACTGAGGGTGTGTTTGGGAGAGACAGTAATTAATATATATGCAGAAATTATGAGTGAATTGTAATGTAAAGTGCCCCAGAATCTGTAGCCATTGTATAGCTGCTCTGTACAGGGGCGGATTGTGATCAGATACTGTCCCGGGGCATTTAAAAAAAACAAAAAAACCTGGCCCATTAGTTGGAATTCCATGATACATACATGTGTATACGTATGTGTGTGTGTGTTTTTGTGTGAATGTATGTATAATATATTTATGCATATGAGGCACATGGGAACTAGCAGGTAGCACAGGGTGGTGTTTGTGGGGCATATGGTGGCCAGTATTGTTAAACAGTGCTTGAGGGCAAAGTTTGGCATATGGAGGCAGTCATTGGGTAAATGGGAACACATTTGGAAGGCTACTAGTTTGCACAGGGTGCTGTTCAGGAGGATATAGGGGTTACTGGGTTGCCATATATAGACACATGGAGGCATTTGGGGGTAGAAGGGGACTACAATAGCTACATTTTAATCTGCCTGTGGAAAATTACTACATTACTATGAAGAATTAATCTAAAATTGGGTTTGGCCACAAAATAGGGTGGGGCTAGGTGAAGGGGTGGTTAGGGGTGGGGCAAAGGCGGGGTTGGGGGCACCGGAGGATGTTGTGCCTAGGGGCGCTTGAGATGTAAATCCGGCCCTGATGGGGGGCAATGTGAGGGGCAATATGGAGATGATGGGGAAAATATGAAGCTGATGAGCAATTGTGGAGGTGTCCAGTGGAGATGGCAAATCGGGGATGGGGGGGCGCTTCAGATTTCTGTGTCTACAGGTTCCTGAGATGTAAATCCAGCCCTGGCCCCTCCTCCCCTCCCTGTAGCCAGCCTCCTCCAATGACAGGGACTTCAGTCTGTAAGCTGGAGAGGTCTCATTGGCAGAGATCGAGCCAATGAGACCTCCCCAGCTTACAGACAGAAGCCTCCGTCATCGGAGGAGGCTGGCTCCAGGGAGGAGAGCAGAGGCAGAGCAACGGGCTGCAGTCTATGTGGAAGTAGCTGCTGCCCAAACATTATGACTTAAATTTTGACAAATCAAAGCTTTTTTAAAAAAAAATAAACATCCTTTTAGTACTGTTATTGATATAACCTAACTATTTAGCTTAAGTCTTGTACAGGTGACACATCCCCTTTAATTGTGGCTCCCCAAACACAGTCTTCATAGGCTTATGTACTCTGCTTCAGTATGAATAAACTGCCAGCAACTGTCATGTACTTCCCCATGGATATGGTATCCTATTAACATGTTGCCTTATAGTTGGTGACCAGAATAATGATGCATTAAAAATGTCACACTTGCAAAGATCACCACATAGAGAACAATATGGATGTTCTGAATCAGTTTATTGTGGCTGAAGTTTATTGTGGCTCGGTGCTCACCCCCTTACAGTACCTCATATAGGCCGGGCTTAGCAATGCCCTCCAACCCTTTCTCACCATGTTCAGATATCTCATATAGGCTGGTCTGAGCGCTGTGCCAGGCTCTCTCTCTCCTTAGGCGTGTAGGCCACCTGACTCTACTGATATAGGTCTTTTCAATGTGTCAGCATTTTTAATGCGCCGCTGTGTTGGTAGCCCAATAGAGGGTGACATTTTCATAGTGAACCCTATGAATATGACACTCAGGACTGATTGAACAACAGCAGAAGGGCAAAATTCATAAGGGCAATTAGGAGTTTGTGGAAGTAGTAATAGGGTAAATGGGTGGTTATTATTTGGAGCTATTAGTTGTCTTTTAAGGGGAGTTATTACTAAAATTGTAAGTTTTCATTTTAAAGGGATAGTAATACTTCGTTTTAACTTTATTTTATTTTGTAGGCATCAAAAAGACATGAAGAATGATATATGTCTTATCTCTCAAACCTTTATGGTTTATGAGATATTCACAAGCAAAGTTCCCCTCCCCGTCCCTTTTACCTAGTGTAAGCCATCTCTTCTCAGATGTGAATCTGGTTGTATGACCAGACAGATAACAGAAGGGGACAATTTTCTTTGTATGAAAACAATGAAAGCCCTTCCCCCCTTGACAAGTTTTTCAGCTTTTTCCCTTATCTTAATTGAAGATTGTCCCTCTCTGCAGTCTACCTGGGCACCTCCCTTCTGATCTGGTAGAACAGGGGGGGATACTTTGTTTGTGAATATCTCTTAAACCATAAAGGTTTGAGAGATAAGGCTTATATCATTCTTCATGTTTTTTTAATGCCTACAAAATAAAATAAAGTTAACACGAAGTATTACTATCCCTTTAATAGTACATGTCCAAAAACCTACTTTTTTATTTGTTTTTGAGAAGCTATATAACAACTCTATGCAATGCTAACTTTGTTTTTCCATATCCTGTATTTGACTATGCTGTATATCTGAGTTCTTAGGCAACGAGACAATATGGCTTCTTTTGCCTAGTGGCAACCAGCATGATAGATTGCATAACAGTGCTGGGGCAGATTTAAATGCAGGTGCTAATTTTATTTCTGCTTTTATCTTCAGGTATCCCTATAGACTTCAATAGGAACATTTTTGCCAAACAAGAGGTAACATATATCGCCTGCTTTTGAATCCAGCCACTGGTCAATATATAGATTAAAGTATAAATATGAGGTGCCCTCTGGATATCACTAGAATTCCTCTTGCGAAAGTGCTTTGTGCTGAAACAGTGGGGTATTCTTCCTAACAGCCAAGACTAACTAGACTTTTCAAACATTCACTGAAGGGTATGTCTGAATTTGTTAATGCATAATATCTTCTTGTCCTGGTGAACACTGATTCGCTAAATGTTGTATTATTTCTCAGACAGGGCTCTCACAGTCCTTTTTTTCCTGTAGGACAAACTCTAAAAGTCCTCTATTCCCACAGGAAAAACTATCACAGAACTATCACTGTACTCTGTTCCTGTAGGACAAATGCTCACAGTCCTCTATTCCTTCAGGAAAAAATATCACTGTCCTCTGTTCCTGTAGGACAAATGCTCACAGTCCTTTATTCCTTCAGGAAAAACTATCATAGAGCTATCACTGTCCTCTGTTCCTGTAGAACAAACTCTCACAGTCCTCTGTTCCTGTAGGACAAACTGTCATAGTCCTCTATTCCTGCAGGAAAAGCTATCACAGAACTATCACTGTCCTCTGTTCCTGTAAGACAAATGCTCACAGTCCTCTATTCCTTCAGGAAAAACTATCATAGAACTATCACAGTCCTCTGTGCCTGTAGGACAAACTCTCATAGTCCTCTATTCCTGCAGCAAAAGCTATCACAGAACTATCACTGTCCTCTGTTCCTGTAGGACAAATGCTCACAGTCCTCTATTCCTTCAGGAAAACTATCATAGAACTATCACTGTCCTCTGTTCCTGTAGGACAAACTCTCACAGTCCTCTGTTCCTGTAGGACAAACTCTCATAGTCCTATATTATTGCAGGAAAAGCTATCACAGAACTATCACTGTCCTCTGTTCCTGTAGGACAAATGCTCACAGTCCTCTATCCCTTCAGGAAAACTATCACAGAACTATCACTGTCCTCTGTTCCTGTAGGACAAACCCACATAGTCCTCTGTTCCTGTGGGACAAACTCTCACAGACCTCTATTCCTGCAGGAAAACTATCACAGAACTATCACTGTCCTCTGTTCCTGTAGGACAAACTCTCACAGTCCTCTGTTCCTGTAGGACAAACTCTCACAGTCCTCTGTTCCTGCAGGAAAAACTATCACAGAACTATCACTGTCCTCTGTTCCTGTAGGGCAAATGCTCACAGTCCTCTATCCCTTCAGGAAAAACTATCACAGAACTATCACTGTTCCTGTAGGACAAACTCTCACAGTCCTCTGTTCCTGTAGGACAAACTCTCACAGTCCTCTGTTCCTGCATGAAAAACTATCACAGAACTATCACTGTCCTCTGTTCCTGTAGGTCAAATGCTCACAGTCCTCTGTTCCTGCAGGAAAAACTATCACAGAACTATCACTGTTCCTGTAGGACAAACTCTCACAGTCCTCTGTTCCTGTAAGACAAACTCTCACACAGTCCTCCGTTCCTGTAGGACAAACTCTCACAGTCCTCTGTTCCTGCAGGAAAAACTATCACAGAACTATCACTGTCCTCTGTTCCTGTAGGACACTCTCAGTGTTGTGTCCCTGTAAGTAGGGTTAACAGGACAGAAAAACATAGAACTTGGAGCCACTACTAAGAGTATACAGACAACAGGGTGGTCACAATTTTTCCAAGTAAAATTGCCATTCCTAACTGTAAAACAGAATCAGAGAGATAGATTTATTAAGAATTGGAACAATTCTGGAGCAAGCTAATTGTGCTATAGGAGTCAAATGAATATTCCTATTGATGTAAATGAGGCTTTGGACCTTAGATACTAGAGACGTCTTCAATATATTTATCATGCTCTAGAGACCTCTCTAGCATTCAAGGACTTAAATGTCTCATTTAACCCTTTAAGTGCCAGAGGAGTACTCAACACTTTGTGTTCCAATGCATTGAGTAGCCCTCTAGCACTCAAGCAGGTTAAATTAATATAAAATTTTATTTTCTCCCATAGTGCAGTGGGTTGGATCCAGAATTGCTCTGTCCTCACAAAGTCTTCTGTTTCAATAGGACAGACTCAGACCGTTTCTGTGAGTTGCATTAAAGAGATAGTAATGTCTGTTTTTAACCAACTGTTATATTGTAGATATTAAAAAAAATAATTGAGGTTAGTCTGGTCTTTCAAACCTTTATAGTTTGAGAGATATGTATGATGATAAACTTCCCCACTCCCTCCCCTTTCACAGATGTCAGCTGTAAAGCTGACAGAAGGAAATTTGAGTCGTGCGACCCGACGGTGGCTCTTCAGCAGAGCAGAAATAACGGTATCTAAAAATAAATAGTTATTTGGAACGGTATACAAAGTGTGCCTGGTTTGCAAGCATACTTTGTAGACTGTTCCAATGAAGTATTTCTTTTTAAATAGTGCTATTTTGGCTCTGCTGAAGAGCTGCCGGCCAGTCCCAGATCAGGATCTCGTGTGAGAAAGGGGAGGGAGGGGGGAACTTTATCATCATATATTTCTCAAACTTTAAAGGTTTGAGAGACCAGTCTAACCTCAATTTATTTTTTTAATATCTAAAATATAACAATTGGTTAAAAACAGAAATTACTATCTCTTTAATAGATACTTTCAAGAAAAATAACAGAAATGAAAACTAGAAATCAGTTAGCCTGTGGGGCACAGACTATACTCCCCCCCCTCATGCTCCCACACATACGCATTTCCCAACCCCTCCCAGTACAGTTGAATCCCATTCACACCACTCTGCAGGTAACTCAGCATTGCCTGTCTGGCTCTCGCATGCCATCTTCTCTGGAATGCAGGGTCCTCTATTCATATCCCTCTGCTTTGTCACAACCTGCCCTAAAAAATGTCCAGCCTGTAGGGGGGAAAATCCATATTCCCCTCCATATCCTTATTTCTTGGAGATTTCCCACTTAAAGGGATCGCAGCCCTTTCCTTTGACTTTACATGTTCTGTAACTACAGGTACAACTTATGTAACATTAAATTGAAAGTATCTTATTTTTGATAAATAGGAAAGGTATTTGTGGTTGCCTCTTACAACTGGGGATTATGCAGTGGTTTTTATTATACCTGTCATATTGATTCAACAAGGACCACCTTTAAATAAATAAAATGATATCCTTTCGTGGGCATTTATGGTCACAATGTTAAATTAACCTTTTAAGTACCAGCGAGGGTTCCATCACATTGCGCTGTCACTGCGCTGTCACTGCCAGAGTGATATAGAGTACATTGCAAAGGGTTAAATGGCCATAGCTCCACTGTAATAAATATATGTTTCTAAATGTACTAAAGCGTACTGTATTTTTAAACAATTATGGTTATATATGACGCATATTACATTCCATGTTCTATGAACCAGTGTCTATTTTAAGCTTTGCAGATCAGTAAAGATCAGCTACATCATTTGATTCTATTATGCAGCAAAGACTTTAACAATCAAAACACACTACTGGAACCTATGTAGCTGTTGGTTTTTGATTCTTACCATTATACTCAATGACCAAAATAGACAATACTTTTCATGTCTACATATTTTCCATTATAGACGTAACCTAATTATAAGTAATCCTATAAGGTTATGGCAAAACCATATATTAGGATAAAAAAGACATCATTCTTCTTTTATAATCATACTTTTTACTTACATTTTTAGACAAATATGTATCATTTCATTCTGATGTTTCTACTGTCCCTTATTTTTTATAAACAATGACTATATTAACATAGTAACATGGTTGATAAGGCTGAAAAAAGATATACGTCCATCAAGATCAGCCTTGTAGATCGAGAAGAATAAAAAGAATTACTGAAAACATTTCTAATTAAGTCCCAAGTGGATAAAACAATTCCTTCCTGACTCCAAAAGGCATTTGGATATTTACGTGGATCAAAATGCTTTCTGCATTGAGACCAATGTTATTGTCCTGACACCCCCCCCAAAAAAAAAAAAAAACCCCACTTGTATTTTTTTAAGCACAGAAAACAATTCAATTATCTGTGCTATAAACAAATACCGGAAAAACCTCCCACCTTGTGCGATTAATTTATCGCCCATTTGACCCCATTGAAACACATTCCAAAATGACAGAATTTGCCATTCAATTGACTGTATTAGCAGTAAGGTGGGTTATGAGACCCACTTTAACAGGTAAAAATCTGCACCCAGTTTTTTTTGGGCACAGAGTCCCTTAACGCATCTTCAGACAGCCAACATAGGAATTGAGTTTACAAAAAAGTAAAAAAAAAAATAAAACTTGTTAACAGTGGATATATTGATATGGGGCCCTTAGCCCAAAGAGCACCTTTGAAACAAATAATTATAAGAATTTATTATGTTCCTTATGACTGTAACGGATCATAGTCTGTTACTGAAGCCCTTGTCTGGGACTGAGACTTTGGCACAAAACCCCCCAGATACTGTGGACATTCTTCCCTGTGAGAACACTCCCTTGGACCTGATTCTACGACTGCCCACACTATTGTGTGACTGTTTATAAACCTCTCAAGCCCTGGTTGTGCTTTAAAGGACTTTGGATAGACTTTATGTGAATGGGGTGAATGGACTTTATTACACAAAACTGCCCTGTGTTAGACCGCTGGCTTGCTTCCAAAGGAAGGGGCAGTGAGGGGTTAATTTTTCCAATGTGTATTGCAGTCCCTTAAGCCATTGTATTGTGTATTGTAAGATGTATTGAGACCCCCTGCCGTGTGTTAATTCATTCACTCCCCTCAGTCTGTGAGTCACCTGTTGTATAACCTGAAACTCTGTTGTCAGTCCTTTGTATTATATGTTGTGATTTGATTACCTCTGTGAATGCTCCCATTGTGTCAGCCCTTACCATTTGCTGCTGGATTCTTGTCTTATGTTTGGATTGTATTATCCCTGCCCCTCACCCTATTGTATCTGGTTGGTCCATGTATTTCAGTGTAGTTGATCTGTATAAATATGTGTGGTTTTGTACAATAAAGTGAGTCTTATTTTGGAGTGAACAAGAGTCCTGGTGTCTTGTGTTCTTATGGTACTAAAGCAGCCCCTCTGACACCCATCTGAGCCAAGGTTCCTGCATCGTTCGACCGTCTGCTGCCAGCATCCTGTGACCCAACTTCCGATGCTGTCAGTCGGCAACGTGGACTCTGTCTGCATGGGCATGGAGAGGCTGCACCATGATTTGCAGGGTTGTTTTGAGACCCTTTAAGGCCACTGGCAAAATTGTAAATGGACACCTCTCCCCTATACCTAGGAATATATTTTCATCATCTTAGTTTTCATAGTAGCCTTCCTTTGCACTGTTAACATTTGTAACAAAGGGGCCACATTGGTGTATTGTGCAACCAGGAAAGTTTCAAACCCCATGACATGGTTCCTTTCTAGGAAAATGGGATTGTTAGGAACACAAGGTGAGGTCTCCTAAAACAGGACACTGGACACTGGAAACACTCATTAAGGTTTCAGTGATGATTCTTGACCCACATTTTGACAGTTGACCCTTTTAGTGACGCAGGAGTTTACAACACATTGCTTTGCAATTCAGTGTATACCTCACTGTTGCTCAAAGAGTTCATGAAGAAAATGAAATTACAAGCTGGCATTGGCTGTGTAATCATTTAAGTGAAAGCCAGCCAATATAGGAAACTGGCCAGATTCTAAGGGATTACAGGATAATTCAGATCTGATGAGCCCACTTGGCATAAGTGAGAACTCTCCAGATCTTCCCAGGAGAATTAAGTTTTCTGACTTAATTACTGCATCTCAGATGACAGATGGTGATTCTCTGGGTTAAAGAGAGAACTTGGGTAACCCTGACCACTTTCAGCCTGTTCCGACCATTTCCTGCTCCATTCTACCAATTCTTTGGGGCAAGCCACATCTTCTGTCTTCCCAATCCACCCACGCCTATTAAACCCCTCCCACATTGTGACACAAATCACATCATTTGGACAAACCCACCTCCAGGGGAGGGCTGGCAATTTTTGGCCCGGGGGCAAATTCAAGTGGCCCATTTCTATTATCGTTCCAGCCACTGTTCCAGCCCACCGCCTTTTGTTACAGTTGTTACAGCCCACCACTTAGCTTACAGTTGAAATGGGGCTACACTAATGCGCTACTACATAGCTTACAATTTAAGTAAAGCTTACCTAGTGATACTACAGAGCTTACAAGGGAATGGGTTATGCTACTAGTGTAGCTCCATTTGGATTGTACCTCTGTGGTATCATTTATGTAGCTCCATTTCAATTGTAAGCTCTGTGGTATCACTAGTGTCGCTCCATTTACAGCAGCAATCGGGAGATTTAGTGAGGTGCAGTGGCCTACCAGCCCAGACATATGACCAGCCCATGGGGCAATTGCCCCCCTGCCCCCCAGGCCAGCCCTCCCCTGCCCACCTCCAGTCTTATCTGATACGCCGGATGCAGCTACTAACAATGTTCCCAGGTATTCCCCTTGGATGCTGGGCCCCATCACTACTATTCCCTATAGCTACACCCCTGATTACACACAATGCAGCTTGATTACCTTGTGCAACATTAACCCTATTAGCACCAGTATAGTAAAAATTCCCATTGACTTAAATGCCAGAGGGGCATGAAATGTATTGCAAAGCAATGTGTTTCACACCCCTCTGGCACTCAGAAGGTTAAATCAATGGTAATTTTACATATTTTTAATTGTTCGCTATGGTGCATTTGGTTTACTCTAGAATGATACCAGTTTTTCGTAGTGTATGAGCCACACTGAGGCTGATGCACTATGGAAAAAAGGGCTAAATTCTGGGGCAAACCAACTGCACCTTAGGGAAAATATAAACTTTATCTTTCATTTAAATGGGGCTTTTACGTTTTTGATTGCTAGAGAATGCATATAAGTCCTCTATAGCATTCGAGGGGTTAAAAGCACCATTTAAATCAATACAGGTTTTATTTATCTTCTGTGGCGCTGTTGGTTAATCCCAGCTTTGTTCCGGTTATCCTAAGTATATCAGCCTCAACGTCTACAAGTGCAGTTATATAGAGTTAACCTGAGCCATGCCTGCCATTCTACAGTCACATGTTCTGTGCATTCCAGCACTAGGGAGGAGGTGTGCAGGAGTTTACACACAGGGATGACACAGGAATGTCTGCACTACATTCCTCGCACCCTACCCAGACCCTTGTTCCTGGGAGACTGCTACTGTTTGATGTAGGAGTGTTAATCGCTGTTCCAGTTGTAGACCTAATGAACAGAAATAAACAGGCCACGTTGATTTTTTTATTGATAACAATGGTGAATTATAGCTGGTCATCTATTCAAAAATGTGATTTTTTTTGCAGTAATACAAAAGCAGCATAAAAAAAAATTTAATCAGCTTTATCAATTCAAAAGTGCACAGTTCTAAGCCTGCTGCTAGTCATTGATCAACTGAGAAAACTGTACAGTGCTATTCATTAATCAAATCAGTGAGAAAACTGTAAGAAAAAGCCTGATGCTGTACAGTAAATACAGGCAGGTGGTTAGGCCTTATAGCCTATTCGTTCCTGCATGCTTACAAATTTGAAATAAAAACATTTTTATTAAAAATCTATGGTGCATCCTGGGTGAAACATGCCACATTTGATCCGTGGGGTTCACACTGGACTCCCATACACAAGGAGCATGTTTCAGAGGAACGGAACACCCAGAAATGCCGTTATGCCTCCCCACTGTACATACTGTGTTAGAGAGAGATTTTTACATGTAAGTAGCTTAGTAACTTGGTGTTCAGGAGGTGTAATATGTAGTAAATCAATTCTATCATCTTGTTTAGAGTGGAATCACAGTTGTTCATCCACCTCTGTAATTTATATAATAACCCTTTGAGTGCCAGAGGAGTATGCAGCACATTGCTTTGCAATAAGTTGCATACCTCTCTGGCACTCAAGAAGGTTAAATGATAATAATACATGCCTTCATAAACAGAGTCTTCAGTTCTGTATTACTTGTTCTACCAAACAGAGGCCCGGATACTATTCCATTCCATTCAAGATGAGCTCGTCTCATGATGTCTACTTCAAGGGATAGTAATACTTAAAATGTAAAAAAGAATATGTTGTAGGGTTTATCACCCTGAGTAAAACAAGAGTACTCCCACTGCTGAAAGGTGTTTCATTCAAAAGTTATTAATTTTCAAAGTTGAAATTTTTTAGGTGCATTATCACAGTGGCCTGAAATTGTACAGTGGCGCTGTTGCTACACCATCTTATGGAGATTTATGGTCCTGGGACCAGCGCTGTCCATAGGATCGTGTAGCAACAGCGCCACTGTACAATTTCAGGCCACTGTGATATTGTACCTAATAAATTCAACTTTGAAAATTAATAACTTTTGAATGAAACACCTTTCAGCAGTGGGAGGACTCTTGTTTTACTCAGGGGGATAAACCCTACAACATATTTTTTTTTACATTTTAAGTATTACTATCCCTTTCAGTCAACATCATTGCCGTGCAAATCAGAAGTGTTACACTTGAGTAAGGTTTGGTGGAAATTTCTCTTTGGAAAATCTGGATAAGAAGTGTGAGAACAGAAAAGGTTCTAGAACAGGCTCAGAAACCATATATGAAAGGCCAGAACCTACAAATCTGGCATTTGTTATGAACATGAATCCTTCTGTGGTAAATTAGTAATTTGCTGTGTACTGTAAACCTTTGCATGCCTATGCCTATATGTGCATAGATATTGTTTAAGTGTACAGGTTGTAGGGATGTGAATGATTAGACAGACAAGGAAGTCAAATGGGTGTCGACATGGCATGAAACAAATTAGTAGATGATTATTAGTGACCACTTTAAAGATGAGCATAACTGGTGTCTGCAATGCGCTGTCATGTGTAGACTGGACAAACCAGGATATCAGACCAGCAGGGTAGAGGAGGTAATATTAACAGTACTGACCAGTGGACCAGAGATACTGATGCTGACTGGCAATGACTGGCTGTTAGAGTGCATGGCAGGAGACAGATTGGGACACTGACATGAAATGCAAGTGTAGCAGTATTTTATTATTTTTTTTTGTAAATTGGGAACTATAGTAGCGTTAGCACTGATACCAATAAAATCTTGCTTTTGCTTTGTTCCTTTTTATTACATGTTTAAAAATTTTGGTTCCAGGAAAGACAGCCATATAAAGTGATTGTGGATAACAGCCACTTCCCCCAAACTCACCCTTTTACTACCTGCAGAAAGATGTCACATACTGTTTTCTATTCAGCCTTATATATATCTTTTGATTTGACATTCCATTACAGGTTTAGTCTCTGCCATCTTTACTTTGCAGAACATTCATGAGTCCACTACTCCTAGAATAACATGTTTTTGCCCAGCTTCCCCTTCTTCCCCATAATTTCCTTAAAACAAAACATACAACATGTATTCAATTACCTGCTGGGTGGCAAATAAACCTTTTGGATAAAAAGATATGGACACAGTTATAAGGTGGCAAACGAGAAGTCAAAGTTTATAAACCTATTAAGTCCTATAGCACCCCCCATCTCTAATGCCACACTCCATAGGCCATGGTGTCCTAGTAGGAGGCTGGCACCCATGCCCCAGATCCTGCCTTAGAAAGTGGTCTGCGTCTAGGCAGACAATGCCTCCTCGAGTTGCAGGTCTGATTACAGGACACAGTGCTCTGCCTTGAGGCCCATTGGGACCAGCTGGAAGACCCTACCAACTCTGTACCCAGGATTTCAACATTACCAGCCCTACAAACTACTGTAGCTTAAGCCCTGTTAAACTATGAGTCATCCACTCTGTCGGCAGGATTTAGATGGTATCAAAACAGCATATACATGATAGAAAAGGAAGAAAAGAAAATCAGAGTTAATCTACAGGTAGGACCTTCTTTTAAACCCTAAGCCCTACTCCTAATGTTTCCTCCTTATGCTGGAAAAACCTTGCACACAGTCTTTGAGTGGGAATGCCTCTTTGTTCCTCCCAGCACAAGTTAGTGGGGGACGAAAGTCTTGTGGACTTTCTGCTTTATCTTGGCTTCAGGTGGAATTTTCCCCCTTCACCAACTTAAGGTGTGCATGCACACCTTCCTCAAACCTTCCTTAAAATAAATCATGCAACATACACTTAACAACTTCACCTATTTCCTGGTGGGTAGCAAATAAACATTTTGGAAAAACTACATGGACACAGGTACAAGGTGGCAAAAGGAAAGTCACGGTTGATTAACCTACTAATCAACCCTGCCCCTCAACTATAACACTGCACTCAATAAATAGCCCACCTCTGGTAGTGATCTGCTCCTAGGCCGGCTCAGTATAATTTCTCCCTTCCTAGCTAGCCCACCATCTTGAGTAGCTAGGTGTTGTTACTGGCAATGCCCCTCTGAGTGGGAAGTCAGGTTGCAGGACACAGTGCCCCACCTTAACCCTTTGAGTGCCAGCCTCATAAGTTTAATGAGGTTGGCTAAATGAGACTTCTAGTCAAACCTCATGAATTGTGAAACTTATGAGATCCCTTTTGAAGCTTCTCCCTGCATTTCTGGTGCAGGGTGAAGCTTTACACTTGCTCTTCATGTAGGGAAGTAGTTTCCCTACACTCCGGGGCAAGTTTTCATTATTAAAAATATAAATATGGGAGCAATCCTGTATATAAAAAATGCATTCAGTGTGGGATCTATTGATTCTGCACTATATGTGGTTCAAAAATCTAATCATATCTCTTGAAGGGGCATTGGGATCCCTCCTTGTGCCCTCCGCATTGATCACCTATACGAATGGATAAGCAATCAATGGTGTGACTATGAAAGAGATCAATGCTTTCCCTTTACCTCCTCAACTCAGTGTTTTTTGAATCATCGGGATGAAGATCTTCAAGACCCACACTCATCGTCAATGACATGAATAGGCCTTGAAGATCCTCCTGCTCAGACTGGACATTCATAGAATACAGGATTGAGCAGAAGGGGTATAATTTCAGAGGGCTGCTCAACGTATTCCTTTAACACCAGCTTCTCAAAATATGTGTGCACATCAGGCTAGGGGTAGAAAGGCATCATGTATGTACTCAGTTGTCTTCTTTCCAAAATGGTATATATGAAACATTTGAGATTGCAGGTGGTGTTGTTTTGTACTTCTGTTGTTTTGTTCATCCCATACCAACTGGGTGGCATTTTTCTTTGAAGAGGTGGAAATGAAAAATGATGCCTATTTTTTCCTTTGGAGCGACCTTCAGGACATACTTGTGCACATCAGGCTAGGGGGATAAAGACAAGAAACCCCTCATTTGATACCACTGGATATCTATTTTCAGGAAATATATGCATTTAATGGGTTATTTTAATGTTATAGGGTAAATATACCTTCAGGCTATATATACTGTATTCTGGTTATCTATTTGAAAATTTCTGTAGAAAGTTTTACATGCTGGCACCAAACTGATGCCCAGGGGAGGGACATACATTTGTATACCTATACAGTTTGGGTATCAGTGTACTCAGTAGAAATGTGGCATTTATATTTCATACTTTTTTTGCTGGTTTCTCTAAGCATGCTGGAGATGTTGTATAGTAATTTGTGAGTTTAGTGTTAATTTCTAAAAGTTTCCCGAAAAACCCTATTTTAACCCTTTGAGTGCCAGAGGGGTAGGCAATCAAAGGATTAACAAAATGTCCTTGTCATGTAGAACGAAGCTTCAGCAATTTTGGGAGTCATATGTGTGTGTACTTTCAGGAAATATATACTTTTACATGGCTATTCAGCTGTTACAGTAGGTTGACCCTGTAACCAATGGAATATGGATTTTAGTGTATAAAGTTGAACATCCCCTTTTGTACTCTTGTTAATCAGGGGTCTGTGCAGGCCATACACATAGATATATAGGTATTTTTGTATTCCGGATGTCCAGGAATTTTAAAAATAATTGAAGCTTTCATTGTCAAGATAAAAGTTTTTGATACATAGTTCATGATATTAGCAAAATAAGTAATGTTTTACATCTTTTTTGCATATATGAATTCATAGCTTGTCAGTATGTAAAATGTACTTCATGTAAGGCACCATGAAAAGGTGGAATTTGTTCTGGAAAAAAAAAAAACAATATATCTATTTCCAAATATAACTAGAATGTTAACACAATGTTGAAAAAGTGCCTGTCAAAGGACAAAATTCCCCAGACCTCTGAAATCCAAAAGGTTAAAGCCCATTGGAACCAGCTGCCCCCCCCCCCAGTGCAGTGCCCAGGAGGCCAAAATTACTGCCATCCTCTTAAAGTGGGCCTACTATTAATTGTTACCAGATGGGTTATTGCTTGTGTAATATCTCCATTTCATGTAAATATTCATGTAAATAGATGTTGTTTTTATACCAATACAGTAGATAGATAGATAAATAGATATGGAAATATGTCTGCATTTTATATAACAATCAGTGGGCAGCTTGTTCTGGGACAGGTGGCCCACAGGCTTGCTGAGATGCAGATCTATTTTCTCTCATAATAACAGGGGTCAGCTTGTTTGTGGACAGGTGGGCTCTGTGAGCACTGGAAGATCTATTTTGGATGGTCAATGTATGAGTGAATATGTAACAGTAATAATGGGATAAACAAGTATGTTTTATAGTGCACACATGATACTGATACATAATATTTATTCTGCAAATGCAGACGGTGTATGTAAATATATATTATATATATATTTATATAAACAAATCAGATGTATGTATCATCCTTGCCTTTACCCACTCAGTCAGGGTATCACCTGTTCACTGACAAGACAAATGGCCTGGGAACCATTAGAGATGTGTATATCTTGTAGGAGGAGGATTGCCGACCTTAGGCTGACATTCCCTTGTCCTTCAGAGAAATAGCATTTTCAGAAGGGTCCCAAAATAAGCGTATCACAAAGTCCACTCTGATGTGTTTCTTTTTACACACACAAGTTAACTTTTTAAAATGATCCTTATGGGGAAGTGTCTTAAATAAGTGCACTTATGTCATGTGCTTAGGCCTATTTTACATTGAAAGCAATGGGCAGTAAAGAGTATAAAATAAGGGATTAGATTCCATTTAGTTAGAGGAGAAGAGGAGGAGAAAAGGAGTGAGAGAGAAGGGGCAGTGAAGGAGAGCTGTAACAAGACATGTGCTGGAGGAGATTCTGCCCAGGTAACTATGCCATGACACCAGTGCACTTATGTATATAGAAATATATTAATGTTTTATGTTCTGTAGTCCTAAATGTATTTTTGTAGTTAGTCTAATTTCTGTTGTGCATGCCATTTATTTCCTTATAAGGAATTTTAGGTTAATTTACCGTGTCCATGTTACGATTCTGTGGTGTTCTAATAAATTCTGTTTTTGATTGAACCATCTCTTTTGCGCCTGAATCCTCATAACCGGAAATATTTATGTATATGTAAAATCATCATATTTATATATACATACATATTTCTCTGGGTTACATTATTGCTGACCCAGTTAAAACCGGTAACATTAATTGGCGACCACGAAGGGACGTGAAATTGATGGTCTCTTTCATTAACACCTAGATCTGTGTATACAGGTAAGGTTATTAGGCGAGTTCAGGCTGAGTACAGCCACTCAGCACTACCAGAGTCCTGGTAATTTAATCTATATGAAATAAACAATAGGTAGTTACTATCGTTCGCCCCAAGTACCCTGTTTGTGTCTCAAGGTAGGGTGAGTCACCCGCCCAGCATAACTGGGTCGCGGCAGTAAAAAGTAAATCCTATGCATTGTTAATGTGGGTATTAGAGGAACCCTTAGGAGCTAGCGAACATAAGGGAGAGGATACACCACCATTACATATAAAATTCCCCAAGTTTTTGATGTAAGAGTATATTAGAGTAACCTGTAAGAGCCGGCCAACTTACTGGGGAGGATATACCATTAAGGGGGAAGAATTTTTATTTTATTTTATTTTGTTTTCTTTACATAGTTTTGTGCTATATTGTCTGTTGCAAGATGGCTAAGGTATCTAGGTTAGAAAGTTTTGTAGCAGCTTATATTACAAAACATTAAAAGAAAATCCTTGGACTTATGTCCAGGAATTATTTAACACAGAGGCAATGTCTTCAAAGAAATGTAAAAGTAAAAAACTTAAGGGCATGGCAGTTGCAAGTATGTATGCAGCATGCCTGGCAATGAACGCCAAAATAGAAAATTTACATGCAGCCCTTCATGACTGTAAAAGTCAATTAAATGAAACTGAAACAAAGAGAGATGAACTACAAAACCAAGTGACCTCACTAATTAATATAAACCAAATTGTGATAACTTCAAAAGAGGCACTTGAACAGGAAAATAAAATGACACAAAAGGAGATAGCAGAGTGTAAGAAAACTCTGGTGTCAGTACAAAATGAGCGTGATCACATTGTAAGTGCATATAATGTAATGCAGGATCAGCTCACAGAATTGAAAGAGGGCAAAATTATAGACCATGCCCCTTGTAGAAGAAAGGAAGGCCAGCTGCTACAGGACATTTCTGTTCTCAAGGGACACATAGTAGTAGCTGATAAGCTAGAGATCAAGCCATCTGCTCCTGTCACTATTTGTACATCTGACCTAGGTATGTGTTATTCAGATGTGAATGTCTGGGAAGAAGGGGATCCTACTGGATTCACTCTTCAGTTACCCATAGACTCTGCAGCCTCTGTCCCTATACCTGAATTAAATTTTGAAATAATGGATGAGGTTGCATTATCCAGAACAGGGCAAATCCATTCATGTCATAAAGAAAATGCTTATACATTTCCCATAAAAATCTCAGATGCTGTGAACACTTTAACCAGCTCTTCTGTGTGCATGAGTATTTTGCAGTATCTCCATAACAATGAGAACCATCACCCCCAACAGGAACAACAATGCTCAGTGGGTAAATCTGCAGAAAAGGTAAGAGAACAAATTTTGTTGTTACCTGCTAACCCTCAAGGAAGCCCTATTCTCAATCAGGGGAAAAATGAAATATACTTCTCCCCAAACCCTGTAGTGTCAGCAATTGCCATTTTCCCCACTGCAATAGGCACTACCATTTATGTAACAATGTCCATTACATTGCCAATACCCCACAGTGTGCCCAAAGAAGGGGAGGGTTCCTGTATAATGGGTAAACCTGCGTGGCATAATTCTTATGTAAGGGCTGAATTTGCCCAAAGATGGGCCCTGTTAGGTATTGGGTAAATAGTCAGAGCCCTAAAATCTGTCCCTATAGATAATAACTGGACAGATTAAAATTAATTGTATATATTAGATTAGATTAGTTATGTTTGTTTTTCTTTCCTTTAGGCTATCTTCACTATTGGTCTATGTGAAAACCTGTACTGTCACCAGAAATCTATCATTTTACAGAGTTTGATGTACTGAGGAGATCCTGAGATGATTATACACTAAATCAAAGGAGCAAAGCAGGAAATGTCCCATTGTGCATCATTTTTCTGCTCACAAGTCTCTGATGAATAGAACTGTAATACTTGTGGAATTACAATCATGCCACTCATATGAACTCTAATACAGTCTTCTTTTAACTTATATACCATTTCGCTTAATATACATTTATTCCTTGTACCTACATAATGATTTTGTTATCCACACTGAATACTTCCTTATAAGGCATATTGATTAAATAGAGCTCAGTGTCTATAAGCAGGATGGCACACCCCATATGTCAGTGGTAGCTTCATCACTTTCTCTCTAGACTTCCTTGGTCTGGATAGAAAATGGATGATGTGATAGTCCTTTCCTAGAGATGTATTACATGGTTACATTATTGCTGACCCAGTTAAAACTGGTAACATAATGGACCTCTTTAAGGCCCACCGTGACCCTCCAACCCAGACAACACTACTTTTATGGCCCTATGGAACACATCAAGCCCTTGATCTGACAAGTACACCCCATCACACCTCTACATGGACCAGTAAACTCTCCTAATATCTCTTTCCACCCTATCTGGATATGATAGATATGATATGTAGATATTATATGGGACCACATCAGGATAGCCCTGGGCGTAAAGATAAAATCTTTGCACATGTGCGCTGCATATCCAGAAATAATTACATGGACTTACTTGATATCATTACCACCAGCATGTAACACTACCATGTTGGGAATTCCCTGCACTCTGAAATGTTTCCCAAATCCTAAGCCATATTATTATTTTCCCTAATGAAGTGGATCTGTGAATCCATGTCACTTTTTGGGTGTACATTTCCCTCCCTCATTGTTGCACACTCAGAGATCTGGGTCCATCCCCACCCCCCTGTAGGAATACCTTTGAATTTCTTCACCAGTACCTCCACAGATATATCTGACCCGCACATTACACCATCTCATTACTATATGATACTAATTGATACCATGTTGCATTCTTAAATTGGATTGTGAAATTTTTAGTTATACTAAAACATCTGATAAGTCATTGACTAGCAGTGACATTGATAGACATATTGTTGCAAAATTAGTCTGCATCATGAATCTGGCACATAGACTACTAAGCCACTGAGCATTTCACTGAGTGAGGACAGCAATTGCGGGCACAGAACGTTAGCTGCTAAATGGCAAGGACCCAAGATGCATACAGCCCAAGATAGCTTCATAGTGAGGAGATTATTTTTATGTGATATATTATGCTTTATTATATACTGCACTTAGTAGCCTACCTTTGTTTTTTCCTTTTTTTCTATTCCTACCCTCATTTGATTGCTCGCTTGTGGACAAGGCCACTTTCCCATTGAGCTGGACAAGAATATTTGGACTGACTGAGGACTTTGGGCTTACACTATATTCATATATTATTTATTGGAACATTTATCATTTTCATCTCATCTCCATCTCTGCTTCATTTGAAGAACTTCTTATATACCTCTGCACTATTAAAGTAGATCCTTTAGTACTATTCATTTTAGACAGTTCGCATTGAACATTTATTGCATATAATTGATATTATATTTCATGTATTCTGCAGCCTAGGTTTTCTTCTGAATTTTTTGTGTGCAAATCTATCCTTTTTCAACTAAGACATATGAGCCCCCTTTTACCCAGCCACTTCAGTCTCATGCTCTTTTGCAGGATCCCTGATTGTTTTCCCCAGGAGACTGATGATGCATATCTCTCTGCCTAGAGGAGAAAGGAGTGAACCAAACTTGCGGTGGAGCTGTCGTTCTTCCCTCAGAGTGGGCAAAAAAGATACGCATGTCAGATGTTAATAGGACAAATGTACTTCTTAAAAGGCCTAGGGCGCCATCTCCCAAGCAGCTGAACATCCTGCTAAGAGGCCCCTAGCTGCCACATCCACATGAGTGCATGCCATACATGCCAAATCCAAACCAATATATCCCAATACCTTTTTCAATACTGCCTTGAATTGATATAATAACAGTGGGGTGTCTGATTCTTTAAGAATGCCCCTTTCTCCTCCAGAGAGGTGCACCTTTAAATAGACACCCACCACTTGGACCTGGCATACTGGGGCCCTGCTGTGTGCATCATTACCCACTGTCCTTTTCCTTCATGGTCAGCCTTTGATTTTGATATTAGGCACCATACTTACTGGGTTGACCACTCTACACAATTATCCTGCAGCCCTGCATGCAATGCTTCCTAAGAAGGTGCTACTAACTCAATTACCCTAAACAACCCATGATAAGCCATCACAAAGGCAATCTTAAAAAGCAGGACTTTATAAAACCCACTACATAGACTTGGGAGCTCTTCTATTGATCCCTTTTCATCAGAAATGTATTATAAAGGTGCATGGAGCACCTAAACAAATGGGGAGGCCATTTTCTCTCTAGCTATGAATACTCATCTCTTGACTTCGACACTAGCCCCATCCATTGTTGCATTGCACAGAAAATATTCTTGGCCTATAAGATAAAAACACAACACATTTTCTTAACCCCTTGGATGCTACAGGGATCTTTAAAGCATTATGAAGGCTCTTTAGTATAAATAATGGCCTGTAAAGGGGTTTGTAAACTGGTAAATATGTTGCCCACCATAAACCAGGTGCATTGGGATTGTTCTGACATGATCCACAGCTTAGAATGTGGCTGTGGCCAGAGAGATGAGACACTTTTAAAAACTTGGATGGCTGCCTACTCTGCCTAATGGCATCTTCATTTGTGATTAAGTCTACCACACATCATGGCAGTGGTGCTTTCATAGTCCATGAATAACACTGCCCCTAAAGGTGAGGAGAAGCATAGTCATTTACCATGTTGAGGAGCACATTGCACTCTTCATATCTTCAGGATAAGGAACTGGATAAAATCAGCTACTAAAGAAAAAGGAAATGCTGATATTCAGACTAAACCAAAATATCCTGTCAGCAAATAAGTTCTATTTTTATCACTGTAAATGTTAGCAAATCAGGTCAGACAATGCGCAATGTCTATTTCTAGTCGAAAGTTTCACGTGCATTATAGGAATCAACAGAATACAGTATAGAAGAGGAGAATATTTCAGAGGAACAGAGGAATTGCAGAGGAAAGGGTCAGGTTGTGAAGGTCAGGCCATTTATTTCGACTTTATGTATTATGCAACTACATAATACTTTTTTTGCCACCTATTTTATTTTTTTAACACTTGTATGGCCGCGAGAGTCAAAAAAATAATTCTCTTTTTAACAGGAGTCCACCAGTAATACAATGTAACACTATCCCTGCAGCTTTGAGTATTCTGTATGCTATGTACACTATATTTTTTATACTGTATAATTTATACATTGTCTCAATAAAGCACACAAAATGTGAGAGGCTTCCGACGACGAACAACAGCACAATGGCCTGTCCTACTGCTAGTCGCCGCTCAGAAGCATCACGTTTTAGCTCTCTAGTAACATTGCAGTGGATAAATTTCCATGTACATATTAAACAAACCCCGCCCAAAAGGGCGGTCCAGTTCCAAACCGACAGACAAGTCACCCCTGCACGGAAACACCAGCTAAGCCACAACATACATTTCGGCATCGTTTGGCCTAGTCAGGAGGATGCAGCTGGATTCCTTAGGCACTGAGATCAAGGTGTCCATGTCTGGAATACCCTTCACTCTTAGGGAGACCGCCTAAGAGTATTCAGATCAGCATACAAAATATGAGAGGCTTCTGAGGAAGAACAACAGCACAAAGGCCTGTCCTACGGCTAGTCACCACTCAGAAGCATCACATTTTAGATCTCTAGTGCCATTGCAGAGGAGAAATTTCCATGTACATGTTACACTAATCCCTCCCAAAAGGGCAGCACAAAGGCCTGTCCCATAGCTAGTCACAGCTCAGAATCATCACGTTTTAGCTCTCTAGTGCCATTGCAAAGGAGAAGTTCCATGTCCAATTCCAAACCGACAGGCAAGTCCCCCCCCTGCATGGGAAAACTAGCTGGCCACCAGAGTAAGTTTCAGCCTATTTGGGCCTCCTCAGAAGGGTGCAGATGTATTCCCTATGCACTGAAAACAAGGGGTCCACGTCTGGATTAGCCTTCACTCTTAGGGAGACCCCCTAAGAGTATTCAAATCAGCATACAAAATATGAGAGGCTTCTGAGGATGAACAACAGCACAATGGCCTGTCCTACGGCTAGTCACCACTCAGAAGCATCACATTTTAGATCTCTAGTGCCATTGCAGAGGAGAAATTTCCATGTACATGTTACACTAATCCCTCCCAAAAGGGCAGTCCAGATCCAAAATAACAGCCAAGTACCCCCTGCATGGGAACACCAGCTAACCCCTGACATACATTTTGGCCTTGTTGGGCCTCATCAGGAGGGTGCAGCTGGATTCCTTAGGCACTGAGAGCAAGAGGTCCACATCTGGATTACCCTTCAGTTTTAGGGAAACCCCCTGAGAGTATTCAACTCAGCACTCAAAATGTGAGAGACTTCTGAGGATGAACAACAGCACAATGGCCTCTCCTACAGCTAGTCACCGCTCAGAAGCATCACGTTTTAGCTCTCTAGTGTCATTATAGAGGAGAAATTTCCATGTACATAGACAGGCAGACCAGTTCCAAAATGACAGGAAAGACGCACGCACGCTCAACGTACGTTTCAGCCTTGTTGGGCCTCATCAGGAGGGTACAGCTAGAGTCTGTAGGCACGGAGAGCAAGAGGTCCACTTCTGGATAACCCTTCAATTTTAAGAAGACCCTGTAAGAGTATTCAAATCAGCATACAAAATGGGAGAGGCTTATGAGGACTAACAACAGCACAATGGCTTGTCCTACGGCTAGTCACCACTCAGAAGCATCACATTTTGCTCTCTAGTGCCATTACAGTGGAGAAATTTCCATGGACAAGTTAGACTAATCGCTCCTAAAAGAACGGTCCAGTTCCAAAATGACAGGCAAATCCCCCCTGCATGAGAACACCAGCTAACCTCCAACATACATTTCAGCCTTGTTGGTCCTTATCAGTAGAGTGCAGCTGGATGCCCTAGGCACTGAGAGCAAGGGGTCCACATCTGGATTACCCTTCACTCTTAGGAGACCCCCTAAAAGTATTCAAATCAGCATACAAAATATGAGAGGCTTCTGAGGATGAACAACAGCACAATGGCCTGTTCTACGGCTGGTCATCACTCAGAAGCATCACGTTTTAGCTCGTTAGTGCCATTACAGAGGAGAAATTTCCATGTACATAGACTAATCCCACCAAAATGGCAGTCTAATTCCAAAATAACAGCCAAGTACCTCCTGCACGGGAACACCAGCTAACCCCCGACGCACATTTCAGCCTCGTTGGGCCTCGTCAGGAGTGTGCAGCTGGATTCCCTAGGCACTGAGAGCAAGAGGTCCACGTCTGGATTACCCTTCAATTTTAGGAAGACCCCCCAAGAGTATTCAACTCAGCATACAAAACGTGAGAGACTTCTGAGGATGAACGATAAAACAATGGCCTCTTCTACATTATTCACCACTGAGAAGCATCACATTTTAGCTCTCTAGTGCCATTACAGAGGAGAAATTTCCATGTACATAGACTAATTCTGCCAAAAAGGGCAGTCCAGTTCCAAAATGACAGGCAAGTCCCCCCGCACAGGAACACCAGCTAACCCCCGACATACTTTTCAGCCTTGTTGGCTCTCATCAGAAGAGTGAAGCTGAACTACCTAGGCACTGACAGCAAGGGGTCCACATCTGGATAACCATTCACTCTTAGGGAGACCCCCTAAGAGTATTCAAATCAGCATACAAAATATGAGAGGCTTCTGAGGGTGAACATCAGCACAGTGGCCTGTCTTACAGCTAGTCACCACTCAGAAGCATCACATTCTAGCTCTCTAGTGCCATTACAGATGAGAAATTGCCATGTACATGTTACACTAATCCCTCCCAAAAGGGGGGACCAGTTCCAAAATAACAGCCAAGTACCCCCTGCACGGTAATATCAGCTAACGCCCGATGTAGACATGAGAGACTTCTGAGGATGAACAACAGCACAACGGCCTCTCCTTCAGCTAGTCACCGCTTAGAAGCACCACGTTTTAGTTCTCTAGTGCCATTACAGAGGAGAAATTACCACGTATATAGACTAATACCGCCCAAAAGGGTCCCCCAGCATAGGAACACCAGCTAACCCCCAACATACATTTCGGCCTTGCTGGGCCTCGTCAGCAAGGTGCAGCTAGATTCCTTAGGCACTGAGAGCAAGAGGTCCACTTCTGGATAACCCTTCAATTTTAAGAAGACCCTGTAAGAGTATTCAAATCAGCATACAAAATGTGAGAGGCTTCTGAGGACGAACAACAGCACAATGGCCTGTCCGATGGCTAGTCACCACTCAGAAGCATCACATTTTTACTCTCTAGTGCCAGTACAGAGGAGAAATTTCCATGTAAATAGACTAATCCCGCCCAAAAGGGCGGTCCAGTTCCAAAAATCACAGGCAAGTTCAACCTGCATGGGAAAACCAGCTAACCCCCCAGAGTAAGTTTCAGCCTTGTTGGGCCTCATCAGGAGAATACAGCTAAATTCCCTAGGCATGGAGAGCAAGGGGTCCATGTCTGGATTACCCTTCACTCTTAGGGAGACCCCCTAAGAGTATTCAAATCAGCATACAAAAAGTGAGAGACTTCAGAGAACAAACAACAGCACAATGGCCTGTCGTACAGCTAGTCACCACTCAGAAGCATCACATTTTGCTTTCAAGTGCCATTACAGAGGAGAAATTTCAATGAAACTGTTAATTAAGTCCCCACAAAAGGGCAGTCAGTTCCCCCATGCATGGGAACACCAGCTAAACCCCGACATAAATTTCAGTCTTGATGACCCACATCAGGAGACTGCAGCTAAGTTTTCTAGGTACTGAGAACAAGGGGTCCACATCTGGATTACCCTTCACTCTTAGGGAGACCCCCTAAGAGTATTCAAATCAGCATACAAATTATGAGAGGCTTCTGAGGACGAACAACAGCACAATTGCCTGTCCTATGGCTAGTCACCACTCAGAAGCATCATTTTTTAGCTCTCTAGTGTCATTACAGAGGAGAAATTTCCATGTACCTAGACTATTCCCACCCAAAATGACAGGCAGGTCCTCCCGCAAGAGAACACCAGCTAATCCCCAACGTACATTTCAGCCAGGTCGGGCCCCATCAGAAGGGTGTAGCTAAATTCCCTAAGCACGGAGAGCAAGGGGTCCATGTCTGGATTAGCCTTCACTCTTAGGGAGACCCCCTAAGAGTATTTAAATCAGCATACAAAATGTGAGAGACTTCTGAGGATGAACAGCAGCACAATGGCTTGTCCTATGGCTACTCACCACTCAGAAGCATCACGTTTAAGCTCTCTAGTGCATTAGAGAGGAGAAATTTCCATGTACATGTTACACTAATCCCGCCCAAAAGGGCAGCCCAGTTCCAAAATGACAGGCAAATCCACCCTGCATGGGAACGCCAGCTAACCCCCAAGGTAAATTTCGACCTTGTTGGGCCTCATCAGGAATGTTCAGCTAGATTCCTTAGGCACTGAGAGCAAGAGGTCCACATCTTGATTACCCTTCAATTTTAGGGAGACCCCCTAAGAAAATTCAAATCAGCATACACAACGTGAGAGACTTCCGAGGATGAACAACATCACAATGGCCTCTACTACGGCTAGTCACCACTCAAAAGCATCACGTTTTAATTCTCTAGTGCCATTACAGAGGGGAAACTTCCACATATATAGCCCACTCCCAAAATAATAGGCAAGTCTTCTCCACATAAGAACACCAGCTAACCTCCCACATACATTTCACACTTGTTGGGCCTCATCAGGAAGGTACAGCTAGATTCCCTAGGCACAGAGAGCAAGGGGTCCACGTCTGGATTTGCCTTCACTCTTAAGGAGACCTCCTTAGAGTATTCAAAACAGCATACAAAATGTGAGAGACTTCTGAGAACGAACAACAGCTCAATGACCTGTCGTACAGCTAGTCACCTCTCAGAAGCATCACGTATGAGCTCTCTAGGACCATTAGAGAGGAGAAATTTCCATGTACATATTAGACTAATCCTGCCCAAAACTGCGGTTCAGTTCCAAAATAACAGCCAAGTACCCCCTACACAGGAACACCAGCTAACCCCCAACGTACATTTCGGTCTTGTTGAGCCTCATCAGGAGGGTGCAGCTAGATTCCTTAAGCACTGAGAACAAGAGGTCCACTTCTGGACTACCCTTCAACTTTAAGGAGACCCCCTAAGAGTATTCAGATCTGCATAGAAAAATGTGAGAGACTTATGAGGATGAACAACAGCACAATGGCCTCTCCTATGGCTAGTCACTGCTCAGAAACATCATGTTCCAGCTCTCTAATTCCATTACAGAGGCGAAACTTCTACGTACATAGACAGGAGGTACAATTCCAAAATGACAGGCAAGACACCCACACTGGAACACCATCTAACCCTCAACATACATTTCAGCCTTGTTGTTCTTCATCATGAGAGTACAGCTAGATTCCCTAGGCACAGAGAGCAAGAGGTCCACGTCTGGATTAGCCTTCACTCTTAGGGAGACCCCCTAAGAGTATTCAAATCAGCATACAAAATGTGAGAGGTTTCTGAGGACAAACAACAGCACAACGGCCTGTCCTACAGCTAATCACCACTCAGAAGCATCACATTTTGCTTTCTAGTGCCATTGCAGAGGAGAAATTTCAATGTATCTGTTAAATTAAGCCCGCCCAAAAGGGCGGTCCAGTTCCAAAATGACAGGCAATTCCCCCCTGCATGGGAACACCAGCTAAACCCCAACATACATTTCAGTCTTGATGGCCCACAGGAGAGTGCAGCTAAGTTTCCTAGGCACTGAGAGCAAGGGGTCCACATCTTGATTACCCTTCACTCTTAGGGAGACACCCTAAGAGTATTCAAATCAGCATATAAAATATGAGAGGCTTCTGAGGAGGAACAACAGCACAATGGCCTGTCCTACAGCTAGTCACCACTCAGAAGCATCACATTTTAGCTCTCTAGTGCCATTACAGAAGAGAAATTTCCATGTACATACACTAATGCCGCCAAAAGGGCAGCCCAGTTCCAAAACAACAAGCAAATCCACCAGCATGGGAATACCCGCTAACCCACAACATTCATTTTGTACTTGTTGGGTCTCATGAGAAGGATACAGCTAGACTCCCTAGGCACAGAGAGCAAGGGGTCCACATCTGGGTTACCCTTCACTCTTAGGGAGACCCCATAAGAGTATTTAAAATAGCATCCAAAATGTGAGAGGCTTCTGAGGATGAACAACAGCACAATGGCCTGTTCTACGGCTAGTCACCGTACAGAAGCATGATGTTTGAGCTCTCTGGTGCCATTAGAGAGGAGAAATTTCAATGTACATATTAGACTAATCCCGCCCAAAAGGGTGGTCCCTTTCCAAAACAACAGGAAAATCCCCCCTGCCATGAACACCAGCTAACCCCCAACGTACATTTCGGCCTTGTTGGGCCTCGTCAGGAGGGTGCAGCTAGATTCCTTAGGCACTGAGAACAACAGGTCCACTTCTGGATTACCCTTCAGTTTTAAGAAGACCCCGTAAGAGTATTCAAATCAGCATACAAAATGTTAGAGGCTTCTGAGAGCAAACAACAGCACAATGGCCTTTCATACGGCTTGTCACCACTCAGAAGCATCACATTTTTACTCTCTAGAGGGAGATTTCCATGTAAATAGACTAATCCAACTCAAAAGGGCAGTCCAGTTCCAAAATGACAGGCAAATCCAACCTGCATGAGAAAACCAGCTGGCCCCCGGCATAAATTTCAGCCTTGTTGGGCTTTGTAAAGAGAATACTAGATTCCCTAGGCACGGAGAGCAAGGGATCCACGTCTGGATTACCCTTCACTCTTAGGGAGACCCCCTAAGAGTATTCAAATCAGCATACAAAATGTGAGAGACTTGTGAGGACGAACAACAGCACAATGGCCTGTCCTACGGCTAGTCACCACTCAGAAGCATCACGTTTTAGCTCACTAGTGCCATTACAGAGAAAAAATTTCCATGTACATATTAGACTAATCACACCTAAAAGGTCAGTCCATTTCCAAAATAACAGCCAAGGATCCTCTGCACGTGAACACTTCCAACACTAACACTAATAGTACCCCCACATCCCTACTAGACCTAACACCACCGATAAAGTATTGCCTCATTCACTACACATAACGCTAACACAAATCTATTCCCCATGCCCCCTACCTACATGTTTCACAAATTAAACACTTACCTTGATGCCAGAGGTCCAGTGGGTCCTCAAAACTAAAATCAGAATTTAAAAAACACCTATGACTCTGTTGGCACCATTTCAGCTGCCGCCTCTATCAGAAAGCAAAAAAGTATTGTCCTGTTCGGACTGCTGCCTGAGCCAGAGTGAGAAAAAAAAAAAAGAAGTGATTGAGTTTTAGTTGGCCAATCCCTGCTTAAATTCTTTCCTACATTAGCTGGGAGGTGGGGTTACACAGGGCATAGAAAGTGCCCTAGAGTAACCTCACCTCCCATCCAATAACCATATAGCTGGAGGGGTGATGCATGTGCAGAATATCGCCCCTCCATTTATTTAATCATTGGCTAGATGGAGGGGTGATATTACACGCATTCATCAGCCCTCCAGCTAGATGGGGATTAGCTGGAAGGTGAGTTTACTCTACGGCCCTGTATAACCCAACCTGCCATCCAATGGGAGCAGGGAAAGAAAAGGGATTGGCTATATAAAAGCCAGCCCCTGTTAATTTTTTTATATTCTGGCTTGGGCAACAACCCAAGCAGGAGTAAGGGGGGGGGTCTTTCTATTACTGTCATGGATACAATAACGATACTGGAATCAGTACTTACTTAACCGAAGCTTTATTAAGAAGCACACGTACAGGCAATGGTACAGTAAGAACACAATACAATACGGATCACTCGTAACGACTGCTCTTCTGTTGTAACAATGAACTAAGCCCAAAGGATAGTCTGGAGGGACTCGGCTCAGGTCCACACCGGAGCTCTACTACAGGTCCGCACCTGTACGATAAGGTACCAGCAAGTAAGTGCCACAGGTCCACACCTGTACAAACTAAAAGACAAGGAAGGTATGTCTTTCAGCAAACTCAGAGTCTATAAAGTGACCTGCTGCCCCTGAATCGATCAACGCAGCAGCAATTATGGAGCAGTTGTCCCAAGACAGGACGATCTCAAGGATAGGTTTACCCTTTACCTTCTCCGGGGACTGAGATATGCCACCCAAGATCTGTCCCTGACAGGACCTTAGGTGCGGGAGTCTCCTGGATGTACAGGGCAAGACTTTAACAAATGACCGGCTTTGCCACAATACAAGCAAAGACCCTCCCTCCATCGGAAGGCTCTCTCCTCCCTGGAAAGACGAGTTGCCCCCAATTGCATGGGCTCGCTGCCCCCAGAGACAAGGCCAGGAGGCGTGGGAGGACTGGGTGGGTAAGAAAAGCTGGGAGCCAAACAAGATGGAGGTCTACGCAGACGCTCCCTAAAGGAAGGTCTCTCCCTGATCCTGGTATCAATCAGGATAGTAAATGATATGAATTCATCTAGGTCTCTGGGTAAGTCACAGGCCGCAATTTCGTCTTTGACCAAGTTGCATAGGCCCTGAGAGAATGCCGCTACTAGATCCTCATTGTTCCACCCAACCTCAGCTGCCAGGGTACGGAATTCAATCGCATATTCGGCTACTGTACGAGTACCCTGGCGTATGGTCAGAGGTGTTTGGCGGCCGATGCCTTACGAACAGGCATGTCAAAGACTTTACGGAAGGAATCCACAAAAGCCAAGAAATCATAAACAATCAGTTTGTCCGTCTCCCATAGTGGATTGGCCCAAGCTAAAGCCTTGCCAGAGAGTAGAGAAATGAGAAATCCAACTCTACTGCGATCATTAGGAAAAGCCTGCGGAACCATTTCCATAAATATACCTACTTGGTTCAAGAACCCACGACACAGTGCCGGGTCTGCCTCATATCGTTGAGGAGTAGGAGCGTGCCACGAAGAACCCCTGATCACAATTGCATCAAGGTTGGCTGGAGCTATCGGTGCCGGGTTGGCAACTGGGGAGGCTACCCACTGACCGACTTGACGGTCGAGATGAGCGGTAAGGTTCAACAGGGTTTGCAAATCCAGCATCATTTGATCCATACGCTGCTCTTGAACCTCCATTCTGGCTAGGAGGTCTTGGTTAGAAGGGTTTCCAGTACCGTCCGTAGACATTGCCCTTTCGTACTGTCACAAATACAATAACGATACTGGAGTCAGTACTTACTTAACTAAAGCTTTATTAAGAAACACACGTACAGGCAACGGTACAGTAAGAACACAATACAATACGGATCGCTCGTAACGACTGCTCTTCTGTTGTAACAATGAACTAAGACCAAAGGATAGTCTGGAGGGACTCGGCTCAAGTCCGCACCGGAGCTCTACTACAGGCCCGCACCTGTACGACAAGGTACCAGCAAGTAAGTGCCACAGGTCCGCACCTGTACAAACTAAAGGACAAGGAAGGTATCGCACCACAGGTTCGCACCTGTACAGACAAGGATACGAAGGAAGGTATCAGAAGCGACTCTGCTCAGGACCGTTCCAGAGCTATACTACAGGTCCGCACCTGTACAAACTAAGGGACTAAGGTAGGAATCGCTCCACAGGTCTGCACCTGTACAAACAGAATCCAAGATCATAAGCGGCCACTAGAGCTGCCAAGATACCCAACGACTATCCCCTGGAGCGTTTGTATGCTGGTTGCGCAGTGGACAACCACACGTAAACCAAGGTAGATAGTGAGATAACAGGAAGGCAAGGGTGATAAGAAACACTGGGCAGTAGGTCAGACCCAGGAGGCAACAGGACCACCCAGAGTAACGCACAGAGAGGGAAGTCAGGTAGAGACAAACGTTAGCACCAGAACGGATAGTCAGCCGGGCCAGGGGTCATACACAGAGAGGGTAGTCTACCAGAGCCGCAGATTATGCACCAGAATGGTTCTCAGACAAGCCAGGATCATACACAGGGCGGATAGTCAGAACAAAGCCAATGGTCATAACCAGAACGGATAGTCAGCACTACACAACCTCCCAACCTCACTGGACACCACGAACGGGCAACTGAGAGTGGTGTCCAGTGGGTTATCAAGACCAGCCCCCAGGAAGAGGCGGAGACCAAAAAGTGTGCATGTCCCTTTAAATGCGGACGTGTGTCTAGCTTGGATGCTCGCCAAAGCACACTATGGACCCGCCGGAAAAATATGCGGCTAGGCTGCCGGGAAGTGGAACGGCCCAGCAGCTGCCGCCTACCCGATATGCTGGCTGAACGTGCAGGTAAGGTAGCGGTCGGCTCGGCAGCCGCCGCTACTATAACAGTTACAGACCATTAGTTGCATGTACATGGGTACTTTTGCACCTGTGTTATTGCACTACAGTGGTTTTAAAATATGTTGGGGACTCTACATCTGGATTTTGTAGGAGCAGAATTACCTGCAGAAAATCAATCCCCTTAACAGCCACCGCATAACAATGGAATGGCAAATACTATGTGCTGTTCCATTGATTTCTATGGGCACTATTCTAGCGACCATTGTGCAATACAATCCCCAAAAGTGACTTAAAATTATAGTTGCCATTCTTGTTTTTCTCCAGATCTAATAGAATCTGTGACGGATACCCGTACTCAGACTGAGTAGCACCGTCAAAACTGTGCTTCCTTAACTAAGGACAACACTCAGGATCTCCACCAGCCAGGAACCAGAATCATAGCTCCATTCACCCAGTCACTTAGGCAAGACTCAGTGTAGGGTGAATGCACTCTGGATACAGCAAGCAGCCCCAAACACCAGGCAACACCAGTGTAGGGGGTTAGAATAAGAACTGTTTATTACTAGATATCATGGACATTTTATACAGTTCTTGTGGACAAAAGACACAATGGGAATACACATACTGTAGGATGAACCAATGGGTAGGTGGAAACATGATAAAATGGGGCCAGACATAAGTGAATTAACTATATAGTGGGGATGGGTGAAGGGCAGAAAATAGGACAAAGGAATAGGGCTGGGTACAAGTGTCACAGAAGGGCTGGAATACACAAAACAGGATAATGTACTTTGTTCTGAAGCATCTTTTACATCTTTCAAAGTAATTACAGTCTTTTGGGAGGTCTGGTATCCTTTGGCCTGACAAGACTGGGAAAAAAGGTTCGCTGGTGAAATAAAATGACTAGGGGAAAAGGGGCAACCACCCTCCTTGGCTGGGGTAGGGGGCTCATGGCTTTTCCAGGGCACTATGTTGAAAATAGTCTGGATTGTCCTGTTCCCGTGACAGAATCATGCAGAATATTTGATGTTACAGTGTAACAATACCTTTCTACCACAAACTTGGGAATTGAGGGTGAATCTTGCTCACAGCCCAGTCTACCCTCTGTGTTCCTTCTGTAATCCCCTATTTGTTCACTGAATTTCATTAATGAGCAGGGCAGTTTTACAGAATCCTGTATCCTTTTTACACTCAACTAGTGCAAGGAGTATATCCAGTGCACTTGAAGATTTAATTTCAAAGGCTATTCCATTCTGTAAATTTAGGGCTATATGTATAAAGTAAAAAAGGAGCAATTCTTAGCCACACCAACTGCAACATAGGGGATACATAAAAGTAAGTCAACAGGAATGTATTTGCTCATCTGTAATGCAGTTGGTTTTCCTCAGACGCTCCTTGTTTTATTTATGCATATGAATCATGTATAAAAACACAAAAAATTGTTTCCACATGATAGCTTCAGTCATAAATATCATCTATAAATATACCAGATGCATATACATGTGAAATGAGCCAATTGTGTGCCAGTCACTGTCCCAGTAACACAAGGAACGTCTTTGTTTTAGCAAATTGTTTTTCAGTTGGGGACATGATGAACACAGGCTGGGAGTTATAGAGCAAAGTGCACGCTTCCATCACATAGCTGATTAAGCCTGGGGTTTCACTGCAGTTAATCAAGATCTTTATCTACACATTGTTTCCAATCATTTATGAGAATCTGTTAGATAAGAACAGCTGAAAAACGGTGATGTAATATATGCACGCATTATATAGTTTTATTTGTAACGTGCCTGTAAGGTGGCCACATACACTTTTAACTCTTTGAGTGCCAGAGTGGCATCCAATGCATGGCAAAGCAATGTGTTGAATACCCCTCTGGAGCTCAAAGGGTTAACTCAGGGATGCTTATGATAATCTAATTCTGAAGAACAGCACAGACATCAGTGCAACCCTGCAGCGTGTGTTTTTTATATGACCCTGATTTAAAGGGATAAGTGGTCACCTCATTCAACCTGTAGTACATCAGCACAGTCAGTAGATGGTAATAAACTATGTGCTGTGTTCAGAAAGCTAAATAAGAACACTTAAGGAACAAACTGCATCATACTGGACAAATTAACATTCTCTGAAATTTAAATCGGATTTTTAATCCCTTAAATGCACAAGAGGTCTCCATTGCATTGATTCACAATGCATTGAAGACCTCGTTAACATTTTAGGGGTAAAAAGTCCAATTTAAATCTTTGGGAATTTGGTGAATTTTTATCTGTTCTCTATGGTGCAATTGGTTTGTCCAAGATATGCTCCTATCTGGCTTTCAGGAATACACCCCAGGGAATATAGGGCTTGGTCCAATAAATCACGGTAAAACTGCCTGTAAGGCTACATCCAGTGGAGTAACAATAGGGGTTGCAGGGGTCGCACCTGCGACTGGGCCCATCACTCCAGGGGCGGGGCCGCCCCCTGCGACTCCCTCTCAACACACCCACAGCAACTGTGTACCAGCTCCAGCGACCGGCGCTCTAGTAATGACATCATCTCCCCGTGCTCTGCATTACTGAGAACCGCGCAGGAGCTTCATGATGCCACGCCACTAGACCACCGGGGACTCGAGGTAGGGGCATTGTGAAGATATGTATGGGGGCAATGTGGAGATTGAGGGGCAATGTGCAAGGGACATTGTGAAGATATGGGGGCAATGTGGAAGGGACTTTGTGGAGATGGGTGCAATGTGAATATTGAGGGGCAATGTGGAGATATGGAGGCGGCAATGTGGAGATATGGGGGCGGCAATGTGGAAGGCGCAATGTGGAGATATGGGGGGCCAATGTGGTCGGGGGGCCCATAGCAATTCTTGCACCAGGGCACGATGGCTTCTAGTTACGCCTCTGGCTACATCCATTACCAAACATTAGCCATGTCTGTGTAGCACACCTATGCAATAACCCGTCTACCAGAATGGTCAATGAGCATAGGCCAAACAAAAACATGTAGCCTTATAGTGTGCGCCGCACCTTTTTTGGCCTCACCATGTGTTCATTTCAGTTGCCAAATAACACTCTAGATGTCAGCTTCAACAGAAACAAGCTAACAGTCAGCGTTATCTAGCGGCACTAAATGTTGTTAAGACAAGTTCAAAATTACAGCCAATCACAATACGCCAAAGTAACAAGTACATTCAAATGCCTGTGTTTGTAGGTTCTCAGAGCTACAGTGCAGGGCCCTGGAGTGGAGGATAGACATTGGGACAGAGAGAGAGGAGCATACATCGGAGACAGGTAAACTTGGAGTGGGGAGCGGAGAGCATTGCATTTAATATATACACATAATAACACTTTTGTCAAATATTGCACACATTGGATACACACACACACACACACAAGCATCTTTTGATTTTTCATACATAACATCTTTATTTTTATTTTGTACAGTGTGATTCAGTGAGTGCAAGGGAGTGCCAGAGAGTGAGTTACTGGGTACGAGTGGCTGTGTGAGTGAGCTAGGAGAGTGGTAGCAAAACAGTAGGTAGAGGAGTGGAGGCTGAAGGGATGGGGATAGATACAGGAGAGAAGGAAAGAGAGCAAGGGATCCCTGGTCAGGGAATTAGCTCTAGAGGGAGACCAGGTGGGCAAAGGGGTACCCAACAACTGTCAGGTACACAGCAGCTAGGGACCAACGAAACAGTAGGAATGTGTGACAGGGACATACACATCCAGGGACAGCACAGACAGGACCTGACCATAAAAATGCCTCCTACAGTTACAGTATGTTACAGAATGGTTTGGAGGAGGACAGATTGCAGGACCCCATATACTCCCATGAGGAGAACATGGCCCTGGTGATGAGAATACTGGACAGGGAGCACATACTGTTCACCACTGAATGGGCCAGAGCAGAGAGATTGGTGCTAGGAAGATGCTCGCCTGGCATCAGGTCTTCAACACAGTCAACGAGGTGTCAACGAGATGTCCAGGTGTAAGCACACCACTGACTCCATTAAGAAGCCCTGAACAGACTGCAAGTGCAAAGTTAAGGACAAGATGGGAGGCCTGACCCTGCATGCAAAGCTACTCCAAAAACACACAATGACCAGGGAACACAGCAACAGAAGTAGCTGGAGGACACGTTCGACCCACAAGGAGAAACATAACAAACACACATCCAACTTCAACACTGCCAAACCAGACCATTAGGGAACCACAATGCGCACGTCGTAACAAGCACATGATACATGATTGGGGATCATGGGAATTGTGCTCACAATATCAATGAAGCCACAGTTGATTAACCCTGGCTTCAAATAGATGGGTCCACCATGCCACATAATATGTACACAACATGTATACATACCTCCTTGCCATCCAAACTGTTCAGGATACATATGATAACCAAAGCTCAACCTCTGTAGGCCCATCCATCAATGTACAGGATCTTGTCAAGATGTTCAAGCAATGAGTGCCAGGATGGTATCCCCATGAATTGCAAAACAATACATTGGATACCGTACTGTCAATTAAGGCCTCATCATCTTGCATCCCTCTTGCCATTGCTCAGATTACTAATCACAAAATATCATTTCCCCACACAGCATCCATGACTGCATCCAAGCAGGAGGAACAGCAAAGTCAGACACCCAGTGACAGCACCTGATGAGCCAAAACAGGCTACCAGCCAGAGGCCACCACCACTACAGTCACTGTATGGGCTGGAACCAACAACCGACCAAGAGCGGATGCTCCAGGTTCACAAAACTGGATAAAACAGAGGTGGATGTCACCACCAGCAACAGGGCAGTTCTGGATGCCCCCCTCCCACACCGATGGGACACCACTGGATGCGGAGCATGGTGAGCACCACACAATATGGGTATTATGGCCCCACACCACATTTACAGCCACACAGCTGGATGCAATCCCAGCAAGAGACCAGCATTCAGCCACAACAAAGGTGGGAAGGGAACAGATCCCTGTGGCCACAGTATAACCCATGGTCACTCAACTACCAACATCTTGGACTCATAAGTGAGCCACAGAGACTTGAACCACTTTCCAACTTCATACTGCCAGCACAAACTGAACCTGGGGAACAAGGATCACAGGTCAGTGAGGAGACCACTGCATCACATGCTGGCTCCCTCACACTTATCCACACATTTGCCTCATGATCAGCTACAACATCAGAGGAGACACACTCAGACCATAAGGGAACCACCAGCACCTGGACAGACACGGAGCAAGGAGGAGAGGCATCAGCAGCACCTCAATGTGCACCATCTACACCATCATAATGTGCCACCGGAACCTTAACCAGCAGGATGGATAAGGAATACATCCACATCCAGAGGACGTTCTTGAGGGGGACCAGGCACTCCTCTAGAAGATGTCTGTGCAACATGGGCAGAACTGTAGCCACTATTAGCAGTACTGAATCCCAATAAGCCCTCCTACACAGAGAAATATCCCAGTTTCATACTGAACATACATTGAATGCGCAAAATCAAATCCAGAGGCTGCTGTTGGAGTGAGCTCAACAGTCATCTGAGGTGTCAACCTCAACAGCCTTCCCCTCAAGTGTGACACCCACAACAACCCCAAGATCCACAAGAGGCAGACAGTCAATGAGGGCATCCACATGTGCACTCCCATACAAACAAAAAATTAACAAATAAAAAAGCCCGATGTGTCATGTTTTCCCTAAATAAAAAGCACTTATTGATCCCAATCATGTCTGTGATTCCTTCATGTATCTAACAAGGTCAGTGGCAGAAATGTTCCCAATACATTGCAAATGCACATTTTACTTGGTGGGAAAGTGTTCCAGCATTGGTAACCAAACACAGCACATCCACTGTTATCCAATTTCAACAATACACCTAGCAAAGCAAAATATCTCTAATCTTTTGTTTGACCATGATGTGAGTTGAAATGTAACAATAACCGATGGCAAACGTGCTATAAGAAAAAAGGGAACATAACGGGGAGGCGCTCCTAGTGGAATAAAACCTGGTACGACAACCACCACCGAATAACCTCTGAGTGGATACTCACAAACAGTGATGCCAAGATATTGTATATACAAGACTTGGCTCAAAAGCTTAATATCATTGGATCTTGCTAGGGCAGCTCCTCCTCTCCTACTCGCTCTCCCTACAGGGGTACAATATGCAACAACAAAAAACATTGAGAGGGCGCCCAATAGAGTAATACTGTCATAATAATGATACAGAATATCTATAATTGCACACACATTTGATGATCCTCAAAATCAGCATGCAGAAAATGTTTCACCCCTGTCACTGCTCAAGATCTCTAACTCCCACAGAAGAACTTTACTGAGATTTGTATCCAATACAGCATTCATGATGCAATCTTCTCCCAATATATCCAAATAATCAAAAAAGAAAAATCTAAAAAAGGCTGTGATATGAAATAACGGATGTTTGTTTGAGGCTGTGTTTTTTCATTTGGTTGCATTTTAGCTCTGATAAAGTGGCGTTATAGCCGTGAAAAGCGTAGCTTTTTAATTGAATAGACACGTGTCTTTTATAAGAATAAAAGTTGTTGCTACTTTTTGACAATCACCACCTCTTTTAGTTTTTTCTTTTTTGATTATTTGGATATATTGGGAGAAGATCGCATTGTGAATGCTGTATTGGATATAAATCTCAATAAAGTCCTTCGGTGAAAATGAGAGATCCTGAGCGGAGACAGGGGTGAAAAATTCTCTGAATGCTGATACTGCGGATCATCAAATATCGCATTGTGAATGCTGTAGTGGATACAAATCTCAACAAAGTCCTTCGGTGGGAATGAGAGATCCTGAGCGGAGACAGGGGTGAAAAATTTTCTGCATGCTGATATTGAGGATCATCAAATGTGAGTGCAATTCTTGATATTCTGTATCATTATTATGACAGTATTACACTGTTGGGCACCCTTTCTGTGATTTTTGTTGTTGCATTATGGGAAACATGTCACACACATGTCTGGCCACACACAGGATCACTGTTAACACACATGGACAGTAGCACTCCAACACAAGGGTACACCTCCTTCACATACGATCATGTCAGGCATGTGGCACAGGGATCATACTCTACAAACACACCTTTCACAATACACAGTGTCTGAAACACAAACATATCCTTCAAAACAACCAGTGTGCATCCCGAGGGTGTGTGTTTATAACGAGTGTGTTTGTGGGTGGTGGAGGGGTATAAGGGAACTCCTGGGGTGCCAGGGGACTCCTTGGATGTCAGTGGGTCACTTAATGCATCACACATATATACGCTGTGTAACCTTCTTGCATTCCAAACTCCAGACTAGCTTAATATATGCAAAATCCACATGTTGTTCTGACGGAAGAACTGTTAAACATCACTGCCCCTCTGAAGGTATCCTCATCCTAAGGCTGGGGAATGGGCACCTCCACAATGGGTTGTGGATCCAGATCCTCCACTACACGTCAATATTATGAAGTATGGCACCTGCTAGTATGATATCGCAGACTTTGGTAGGCGCATATTCCAGAGCTCCCTCTGAGTTATTCAGGCAGCTGAACCATGCCTTTAGGAGGCCAAATGTGCATTCAACAGCATTCCTGGTCCTGACGTGAGCCTTACTGAAGTGTTCCTGTAAGGTTTTTGTGGATTTGGCACAGGTGTGAGGAGCCACGGTTTGCAACCATATCCTGCATCCCTTGTGGAAAAGAGATACATCATGACACATGCTTATGTAGATGATGTTGTGTGATGGGGGCATACTTGTTGTGTGTTATGACCACGCTAATCTGCGTTTTCATCAATCATGTAAGTGCCCCTGTGGATGTGGTGTAATGTGTAGATTGTTCACTCACCAAAAAGCCATCCTTCTGTAGAGATTCCATTCTCAAAGTCATGGAGACGGAGGAGTGCCTGACAGTGTAGGAGTCATTACAACTGCCAGGATAGGAAGCACAGACATGCGTGATCCTTATGCTGTCATCACACGCCATCTGTGCGTTGATGGAGTGGAAATGACTACGGTTAATGTAAAGATGTCCCTCATGTGAAGAGGAGCTCTTATACGCACATGTGTTCAGTCTATGACCACCATGACTCAGAATGCTAGCACTGTATTCACACTTGACCCTTATGTACTCTTTATGTCTCCCATTATCACTTTAGATTGTAAGCTTTCGGGCAGGGACCTTACTTCCAGTGGTTCACTTTACAAAGCACTTGTAACCCTGTATTGTCTAAACCCCTAAATTGTAAAGTGCTGTGTACACTTGTGGTACTATACAAGGGGATGCTGATAAGTATTGAGCCTTACCCAGTTCAGTGTGGAAGAGCATAGGACCATAATCAAGTTCCTGTTTCTCCAAGGGAAAGGTGCAAAACAGATCCATGAAGAAATGTCACAAACTTTGGGTGACAGTGGCCCTTCATATGCAAACGTTGGGTTGTCAATTTCAAAACTGGCCATTTCTGTGTTGAAAGTGAGAAACCCAGTGGAAGGCCTGTTTCTGTCTCTGTGCCTGCAAATGTGAAAACCATCCATGACATGATTATGGAGGGCCACCGAATATCAGCCAAACATATTGCTACATATTTGGGAATATCACGTGACAGAGTTGGTGCCATTATCCACAACAACTTGGAAATAAGAAAGCTTCCAGCAAAGTAGATCCCAAAACTCTTGACAACCGAACAAAAGAGGAGACGTGTGGAGACATCGGTGGCTGTTTTGGAACATTTTGCAAGAAATAAGTCAGATTTCCTGGACAAACTGGTAACTGGTGATGAGACATGGATCTATTGTTATGATCCTGAGACAAAGGAACAGTCTAAGGAATGGAGGCACAGTGGTTCCCCCAGGCCAAAGAAGTTCTGTGTGCAAAGGTCAGTGCAGAAGCAAATAGCAACAGTTTTTTGGCATAAGAAGGGAGTTCTGCTGGTGGACTACCTCCAAAAGGGTTCAACCATCAATGCAACATAATACTGTGCTTTATTGACGAAGTTGAGGCAAAACATCAAGGAAAAACATAGAGGAAAGCTCTACAAAGGTGTCATTCTGTTGCATGACAATGCCTCGTCACACACTGCAGGCGACACAATGGCAAAACTGACCTCCAGACATATGTTTCAGCCTTATTGGGCCTTGTCGGTAAGGTTCAGCTGATTCCTCTAAGCACTTGGAGTAGGGATGGGCAAAACTTTTAGCCTCAAACGGAAATCGGTGAAAAATGGCACTTTCTGCTTGACGAAAAATTTCCCATGAAAAGTGTAGATTTTCTGCTTTTTCCCCACTTTTTTCGCCTAGCTCATTCCATTGAAATCAATGGGAACATTGAAGTTGCACACAAGACAAAACAAATGCTATTTTATTTCCCAAAGGCATAGTATAAAAGGGGCATGAGGGTGCCTGTGCTGGGGAGGTTTGGGGAAAGAATCAGTTGAACAGGGGATGATTTTTGGGGAGGCTGTTTACTGGGATCGGGGGCAGTTAATAAAAAATAAATCCTAAATAAAATTAAAAAATAACCTATAAGACATGATATAAAAGGGGTCTGAGAAGGGTGCATGTGTTGGTGGGTGGAGTCTGGGGAATGAATCAGTTGAACAGGGAATTTGTTGTGGGGGTTTCTTGACTGGTATTGGGGGGCAGTTAATAAAACAATCAAATCAATAATAAAAATAAAATAAGAAATTTGTATGTAAAGTGATAGACAGGAACCCCCTGACATAAGCTGCTCTTGACTTGATATAGTATTTTGTAGAGGATGTTTTGTTAGATTTGTTGTTAGAGGGCCAAGCTATGAGGAAACATTAATTTGTAGGACTTAGGTTTGTTAGAAACAAAGCCCCAAAAATGTGTTTATTTTTTTTGTAGGACTATGTTTTTTTTAAGTGATTTATTTATTTATTTTTTCAAAGCACAAGCCCTGAAAAAAAATAAAAATGCCCTACTGGCCTAATGCCAGCAGGTCATGTTGGCCAGTGGCCACTGTCAAATGTCCTCCTGAGTTGCAACTGCTGTTCGTACTGCTGCTGCTGAGTTGTTTAAGCAGCAGGATGATTAGACAGCTGAAAGGAAATGGGATCAACAATAGCAGTAACATGGAAGATGGATGATGAAGGTTCCACTTGGCACGACTGGCTCCAGTGATGAACCTGAGGCAGTAGCAGAAGAGTAAGTAGCCCCCAGTATATGTAGAGAAAAGAACAAGTTGACCATCAAATCTTCTCCACCTGCCCCTCCTACAAAATCATCATTTGTGTGTTGTTATTAAAATATATATTTTTCCCTTGAGAACCGGAACTGTGGCTTCCATTAGCAACTGCAATGTGCACACTGTATGTGTGGTAAATAATATCTGGGGGCACAACTGTATCCAAACACCATGACACCCGAAACCAAGTACTGCCTCTGTCACTGTACCCCTTGTCCAGACCCCGCTAAGGACACATGACAACTTGCTGACAGTTTAATAGCAATGATGAACCCTCCCTGCCAGAATCCTAGCATAGCCTGTGGGATGGAACCTCCTCAGATGCCACCTGATGACCTGGTATCGATTCTCCTCCACCACACTGGCATGTGTGGTCAGTGCACCACACAGTGTGCAATGGGTAGAGATGAACTGCCATATCCTAACATTAACAGAGTGGCTATCATTTGGCGGGGGAGGTAACGATGAATGAGGTGAATTGGCAGGAGATGTACTTGTTACCCTAGAGGAAGAAGGTGATGTTGATGGCGAGCTAGTTGTTTCACTCGTCATGGAACTTCCAGTGTCTGTCTGGGTTTTTTTTATTCTTCCTCCTCTTTGATCTCCACCTTGCTTCTTGTTGCCTTCCTGGGGAGTCAGGGGGTACACTAACAGCGGTGCTAGATTTCTGTAATGGGTGTTTGGCTTTAACATGTTTGACATAAATGTCATGGTGTATGTGTTTAATGTGTGATATCAGGGAGGTTGTGCCAAGGTGTGTTCCCTCCTTTCCCCTTCTCACTGACTTGTCACAAATTTTGCACAGTGCCGTTGGTGATGATGACTGCACTGTGCCTGCCCCAAGAGAAAAATAGTCCCACACCCATGAATTCAGTGGGAGCGAACAGGTGGAGAAGAATGGCCTCTTTCTTTTGGTCCTCCACATTCCCCTTCACTGTTTCGGGCAGAGGATGATGTTGCTGATGTTGCTGCTACTGCCTCAGATTCAGCACTGCAACTAGGACCAGGAGTATTGCTGCCACTGGCAAGTGGAACCTGTCCTAGTCCCGCATCACTTGTTGACCCCATTCCCACTGTGTTCATGGTGGTCTCTGGCACACTAGCCTACTCCTCAGCACCCTGACCTTGCATCTCAGCAGCAGCAGGAATTGTGCAGTTGCAAATTCCGAGAATTCCAAAAGCATACAGCTGGTGGTGGTGGTGATGCCCATCCTCATCCCTGTCTCCCATTCCTTCTCAGTTTCTGATAAAAAGTCCATCAATGTCTCTTCCACCCCAGCTTCTCCAACATCACCACCACCACTAGTCCCTACATGCTGCTGCTCTATTACAGACATCTCACTGCTGGTTGGAGGAGGTGATGAGCAATGTGACAGAGGGTCCCCTAATGTCACACCTAGCATTTCCTTTTGACCTGAAGAAGAAGGCAGACTAGCACTAGTAGCAGTAGCAGCAGGCACAGGCAGCTGATCTGTGCCTCTGCTGGTGGTGGTGATATTAATTCTGAGCCCGCTCTCCCACAACACCAGTTCTGACCTCTTAAGGATCATGTTCAACTTGGACACTGTAGTGAATGGAAGGGGACTCCCAAAGCCAGAGGAATGGTGTAGGCTCCCTTGACCGCTAGTCTGGATGCTCTCAAATGCTTCCCCTACCACTCCCCTAACACTAGTACCACCGGCTGCTTCATCATCACTGTTACTACTACTACTAACACCAACCACATCAAGTTCAGCCACAGAGTCTTCCTCCTCACAGTCACTAGTAATATGAGGATATTGATTACCCCCTTCTTAATTCCTAACACTAACAAGCTGCTGGACCTTCTTAGTAGTAGTAATACTAGCACTGGCGGGACTGCTTGGGGATGGCAAGTGTGACATAGGGTCACCTGCTGTCACACTTGGCATCATCTCCCCCTCCCCTGAGTATTACAAGACACACTAGCAGCTTCAGCACTGGTGGCAGCAGCTTCAACACTGGTGGCAGCAGCTTCAACACTGGCAGCAGGCACAGCACTGGTGGCACTGCAACAAGGGCAGTACGTCTGACAGAAGGCACAGTATTGATGGCAGCAGGTTCAGCACTGGCAGCAGGCACAGCACTGGTTTCAACAGCGGCAGCAATGGTGGCAGCAGAGGCAGCATGTCTAGCAGCAGGCACAGGCAGCTGACCTGTCCTGCTTTCACTAGTACTACCCTTTTCTCCCTCCCTTCCCATTTCCTTTTCTCCCTTCCCATTAAATTCCCCAAGATCCCTTGGGGTGATTTAGGAGGACTGTACAGCATTGGTTCAGTAGTGCTCACTTACTCCTCCACCTCAGACACAGTGGTCACATAATGGTCCTTTCATCTCCTCCATTTATTATTTTTCAACCTGTTCATAGTGATAGTAGTCAATATGAGCCTCTCCTGCCTCAATTTTGCCAAAATATCACAGCAGAACAGCACAGCACATCTACCTTGCTCTATAGCTGCTTCTATTGCGTTTCATTTCCGGAAATACGTCAGGTTTTTATAAAGGAAAGGCAAAAACCACATGAATCAGTGGGCGGAAACTTCCTAGCCATTGAAAAAAATGTCCAAATATTTTGGTCAATGGGCAGAAAATGCAAAAACTTTAATCACTAGTTTTAAAGCAGATCTTCCCTCAAAAAAGCAGACAACAACATGGTTTTCACAGAGTCTTTCATGTGAACACAGCAACAATTTTCACCCATCCCTACCTGTGAGCTAGGGGTCCACGTCTGGATTCCCCCATTACCCTTAGGGTGACTAACCCTAAGAGCAATTTGCATCTACAGAGAAGAAGTCAGAGATGCTCAACTCAGCTGATGAGCTTGCACGGGTATGCAAAAAGCTAACTGGGACTGTGTCCTCATGCCCAGGGTGTAATCTCTTTTAGCTCACAAATGCCGTAAACAGTGAAGAAATATTCTGAAGCATATCATACAGGTCCTGCCAAAATGACAGAGATTACAATCTAGTTGTATAATGAGGGGCCCTGTAGCAAGGAAATTGCAATGTATTGTAATGGGAGACCCTGTATCATGGGCTCTGCATTCTAGTGGTATAATGAGAGATCCTGTCCAAAATAGTTTAGTAGTTCTATGGCTCCAATATGTTTATAACCTGATGTAGCGGTAAGGCACACCAATTGCTAAGTGCTGCCAACAGGTCAGGATTTAAGAATATTGCTATTTGATCACCAGTAACTAATGTTAGTGCTCAAGACCTCTTTCCCACAGGAGACAGAACAGCTGAAGGCCCCGTGACAATTCTGTCATGGATCTTCACCCACCTCTCTCCAACAGTCCACTGACAATCAGAGTACAGGAAAGGCATGTGTGATGGACAACTCACGTGAGATCAGGCCAATATTACTGGCAGGTGCCTGTGTGGGCCAACCACTTTTTGGATTTTTAGATAAATATTGCAACCTCAAACTCAGCTCATGTGTAAGATTTGCTTACTAAAACTTTACTGTGTTCTTTAAGGAAAGCAGTTAAGTTGCTGTATGGTCAACTTTGGTGTTTTCCAATGAGGCAAGGCACCCGTGTGAAAAGCGCCATAGTCAAGCAGGTTAACCTTCTCCATGGGAAACTAATCCAATTCAGCATCATTGCACTCGTGCTGCCCGTGTGAAAGGCACCATAGTCAGGTTAACTTTCTCTATGGGAAACTGATCCAATTCAGCATCATTGCACTCGTGCTGCCCGTGTGAAAAGGGTTTTATGAACTATGATGTGATAAAGACATGATAACTTCCCTAATGTGATAAATTATCCAGTTCCGATATTATTCTATGAGGCATGTTATTAACCCTTTGTGTACCCCTCTGACACTCAAAGGGTTAATTACTCTTCACCTAAAGACATCTTAGAATAACATGGGAAATTGATAGTTTCTCTCACTGGAGCATATATCGCCTCTGTACTACCTCTTTATCGTATCCCCACAGGTTTTTAACCTTTTAGGTGCTAGAGATGTTTCCAATGCATTGAGAAGCAATGAACAGAAGATGTTTCTAGAATCCAAGACCTTAAGCCTAAATATTAAAGCTTGTGCTCAGTTATTTTGCTTCAGTTCTTTGGTTCTCTTTTTTCACCACACACTTTGTGTGTTAACCATTCCACCAGAAGGGGGTCTGCAATACAGTGCATGCTAGGTAGACAAAGAAGCAAATGAAGGCTGGTGAAAATAGATGCCATACAGCACACTGTCTGGTACTGAACATGTGACTGAGTGGAATCCATCTTCCCATCCCCACACACTCCCCCTGTGTGTTTGCTTGGGTCCTTATGCAGTGTCAGCAAATTCTGTGGGAACCATTCACATAGCTGTACCCCTGATGGAGCACGTTACTGCACAAATATAGCAGCGTTAAACTTTAACCCAAGTCTCAAAAACTAATAAAGCTGATGTGCTAAGAAAAACTGGAGTAATTCTGGAGCAAAAAACTGTATCATATATCCAAATCCCCATTTACTTAAACGAGGTTTTTAACCCCTTGAATGTTAGACAGGTCTCCAACCTATCTCTCATTCAAGGAGTTGAAAGTCTCATTTAAACTGTTACTTGTTCCCTATGGGGCAGTTGATTTGCTCTCGAATTGCTCCAGCTTCTGAACTCATTACTGTTGAAGAGTAATGAAGTAGTATAGTTGAAAGAATTTGTATTGCAACTCTTGTCTCAGGGAAAACTTACCATTCCTACACATTTGCAGTTGTATTTGCTTTAGGCTAAAAATACTTCAAAATGTCTAACGAAAGATAAATATTTAAAAAAAAAATGCAGCCTGAAGCATTAATTCCGATACTTTCTTTTTCTGTGTGTGTGTGTTTGTGTTATAACCCTTTTGAGTGCCAGAGGGGGAAGCAAAGCATTACAAAGCAAATCACTGCATACCCCTCTGGCACTCAAAGGGTTTGTAACATCAGTGATGATGACCTTGCCAAAATGAATATATTAATTGATGTCAGTTAAGAAATATGTATTAATTTCATGGTACAGTGTTCCTAGTTAGTATTATAATGCAAAAGCAACTTGGTTCTCTTTTGCCATATTAATATATGAAAAAAATACTTTCCCTTACAGACTGAGATCTTTAACCCTTTCAAAACAAATAAGAGCGTACTAAGTAATGCATTAACCGTTTGAGTGCCAGAGGGGTCTCTTTCTGACACTCAAAGGGTTAAACTGTTAATAAAGAAGGAAAATGGCTCAATGCGCTAACTACTATATAAATAAATATACGTATGAGTGAAATTCTAATTGATAGTGTATAAATAAAGAAAAAGAATGAAGTCTGCTGCAAGGAGTATGGGGGTTCTCCATACCACCCAAATACATTGGGCCTAGACCCAATATACAGACAAACAAGCACAAAACCTACCTTCTCTATATGACTGCAGTGAGTGGGAGTACATTCCAAATTAGCTGTGATTTCTCAGCTCACCTTTATGGGTACTAATGCCCCACCCCACAAGTCACATGAGGAATCCTCATCCACCTTCACTCACTGCAGTCATATAGAGAAGGTAGGTACACACTCTTCTCCTTTTTAAAATGTCTTGCCAGATATAGGTTTTAATTACATACACTAGTATATAGAAATGAAGATTTATACAACAAGAAATACTGTATATGCACATTGCCATAGAGTTTATTTTCATTTGTTTTTATTTAGATAGGTTGATATACAACAAAACATATATGCACAGTGCCATAGAGTTTATTTTAATTTGTTTTTATTTAGATAGGTTAATTAGGAGAAGTAGAGTAGGTACTTGCCGCTGTGAGGTACCGTGACGTGGTGGTAGGCTTAACCCACCTTTTTGACCAAAAATTTGGGGATGAAATCCTCATTTTTATATATATAGTATTAAAAATGCTTGACACAGGGCACTATATATTAAAAATGCTTGACGCTGGGCACTATATATAGGATGGAGGAGTGCAGGTTTCTTGCTTGTTTAAACTTTTAATGCTGGCTAAAATAAAAATTCTTAGCCTTTAACTTTTACAGCTTTTTTTAAAGTATTTTTTACTCTCAATCAAGCAAGTTTCTTGTGCTTGATTAATAAGTTTTTCAATTATGAAGGAATTAACTTCCTCAATGAATTTCTGCAGACAAATCAAGCTTGCTTTGCACACATGAGGTTAAAAAAGTCAATCAAAAATAAACATTATTCAATGTACTTTCTTTTGATTTAACAAGTGTGCTTTGCACATTCGATACATTTTGATACTTCATTTCTATGTTTTTGTGAGATGGCTATTGTTTTGATCAAACTTTCTGTGCAGGTTTGATCAAGCTTGAAAGATTAAATGAATAGTAAATCTTCACAATAAAAACAGCTCCAATTAATCTTCATAGTATTTGGGCCATGGAGAGTTATATTTCAATACTACCAGAGTTGTAGTTCAAGAGTAATTGAATTATAAAGTATCCCCCTCCCGCCCCTTTTACTGATGTAATACTGTTCAGCTCAGAGCAGCAAAGTGGTGTCCAGGTGGATCACAGAGAGGGACAATCTTTAAATGGCATAAGGGAGAAAACTGAAAAACCTGTCAAGGGGTCAGGGTTTCCATTGTTCTCACAGTAAGAAGATTGTCCCTTGCTGTGAACTGTCTGGTCTGTGGACCAGATTCCACATCTGAGGGGAGGTGGCTTACACTAGGTAAAAGGGGCAGGAGGGGGATACTTTATCATTCAATTACATAATAAAACACTGAAGATCTATCAGGGAACTATGGAGGTCTTCAGTGCATAATTGTATGTGTGTGTGTATTATAAGGCATGTTTCCATAAGAAAAAAAGTAGGCTGCTGTCAAAATATTACACTTAACCCATTGGATCTTGGATCCCAGATTTTGGGAATCAACTTCCAAGGTATTAAGTGTAATGTTTTATTATGCAAACATGCTTATAACACACATACATACATACACACACTTCCAGATGCACACACACACACACATGGTATTAATGCATGATTGTGTGTGTGTCTTGATCCAGCAATGTTGCAGTAATATATACTGAGGTCCCCCCTCCAACAGAAAATATACCCTGTAACCTGGATTTAACAACAGGGCATAAATATCTAAGAAAATATCTACGGGAAAAATGAGTCATAATTGGCAATGCATTTCATCTGCATTAGAACCCAACTCAATGCTTTACGTGGGCCCTTAAATACATTGCCCTGGATATCCAGTTGTGGTCTGGATTACTTTCCAGATATTAACTTTATCAAGACAAACCTCAGTTGATAACACATGAATTTAAGATAGGCCTGTGTCAGGGTGCTTTGAATGATTTGGGCCACCACGGAATTATTTTTATCCACTCCAGAGGTTAGTTTCTGCTGCAGAACATCTTGAGAAGCAGATTGTAAATTATTGTTCTTCACAATGAGGCCTGTATGCAAGAACCTCAATGACTGGTCAAAAGGAGGGGTGAATGGGAGCTCTTCTAACTTACAGTGAGCTCCACCATTGCATGACCACATTCATCCCTCGTACACATGCATATTTGCCAGAACAACAAGAAGAGTCCAGGCACATGCTTCTTAAGCATTTGCTGTATTACCTTTGAGTTGCGAACATGCTGGGGCAACAATTTTCCCATTGATTAGGCTTTGCAAAGCAGGCACCCCTGATCTGGCTCTGATTAAAGTCCTATGATTACAAATTGTGAGATGCTTCTGAAGATGAACAAACAGCACAGTGGCCTGTTCTTTGGCTAGTCACCGCTCAGAAGCATCACGTTTTAGATCTCTAGTGCCATTACAGAGGGGAAATTTCCATGTACGTGTTACACTAATCCCACCCAAAAGGGCTGTACAGTTCTTGTATGTATAAAGTCCTATGTTTTCAGAATGTGTCCAACAGTTTGTGCTACAGTGTTCCTACAGTACTTATGTTTTAGTGCATACATTGAAGTACAGCCACTTCCATTAGAATTTGGGTCTCAAACTGCATTGCTTGGTGCACAAAACAGTGTAGGGTTTTGGGATAGCCATGTTTTTTGCATGGATGTCAATCATTTTCTCAGCAGTTTTGAATTAACTAATTGTGCAAAAGCAGGGATATCTCAAAAGCCTGCCCGTAGGAACACAATTTGAGACCTTAGAGCGGCAACTGCAAATTTGTACAGTCGCCCTTCTGTCTACATAAATTTTGCTAAAATAAACCTATGGAAATCTGACTACTAGCACAGTGGCAGCAGAAAAATGTGACTGTCCCATATTTTTTTCTAGAGTTATAATGGAGTAAACCAACTGTACCATAGGGGACAAATACAAATTTATAAATTATCATGCACTTGAATAGAGGTTTTTAACCCAGTCAATGCTAGAAATATCTCTGGTGAATTGCTTTGCAATGCACTGGAGACATCTCTAGCATTCAAGGGGTTAAATGCCCACATTACTTTAACCCCTTAAGGACCATTGCCGTGCCAGGACTGTCATGGCGGTCCGGCACTTAAGGACCAATGACGGTCCTGGCACGGCATGGAGTTCAGGGCTCCTGGCGCGGCTGCACGCCGCTCCGGAAGCAATAATAAAAAAAAAATGCCCCGTGGCCCGCAAGTGCCGGCCGCGCATGCACGCGCCGGTCCTTAAGGGGTTAACATACATTTTTGTCTCCTATGGCACAGTTGGTATAAGCCAGAACAACTCTAGTTTACGTTTATAAATATGGGCCAGTGAGGGAAATTTATAAAAAAAGTATTCTTAAAGCCATCTGCATTGTGTTCATTAAAACATCGCTAATACATGTAAAGTCAGGTGTTATTCATAAACGAACAACAGCATCAATTTAAATATGGAGTAAATTGCTATTCTATCAATACATTTCTTCCAGTTTTTTTAAAAAAAGATTATACCTGATGTTAAAATTATGCCATAAATTGTGTCGTAAAATTGTCACAGTTTGAGATTCTTTATAAATTCTCTGCTCTATATTTTTCATCCTCTCTACCCTAAGTTATACAAATTCTCTATTAGAGATCATTATGATTTCCAAAACTGGCATTGACAATTCTATAAATGTCGAACTTACGTTTAGAACAGATTACAACCAGTATTCTCTTAAAGGGATAGTAATACTTAAAATTAAAAAAATATATATGTTGTAGGGTTTATCCCCCTGAGTAAAACAAGAGTACTTCCACCACTGAAAGGTGTTTCATTCAAAAGTTATTAATTTTCAAAGTTGAATTTTTTAGGTGCAATATCACAGTGGCCTGAAATTGTACAGTGGAGCTGTTGCTACACCATCCTATAGAGATTTATGGTCCCGGGACCAGAGCTGTCCATAGGATTGTGTAGCAACAGCGCCACTGTACAATTTCAGGCCACTGTGATATTGCACCTAAAAAATTCAACTGAAAATTAATAACTTTTGAATGAAACACCTTTCAGCGGTGGGAGTACTCTTGTTTTACTCGGGGGATAAACCCTACAATGTATTTTATTTTTACATTTTAAGTATTACTATCCCTTTAACTCCAGTTTTATGAATCTTCCCCCATTGTTTGCTGTTTGTGCATAAGGATCTGATATGTATATCGTCATTCATAGAATTATCGCTTTTTATGCACAAAAGAAGAGAAGCAATTCTGGAGCAAACCAACTGCCCCAGAGGGGAAAAATAAAACTTCCTGTTGATTTATATGAGACATCTAATCCCATGAATGCTATAGAGGTCTTCAACACATTGCAGAAAAATGTGTTGCAGACCTCTCTAGCATTCAAGATGTTTTAAAAGCCCAGTGTAAATCAATTAGATATTTAGATATTTTTTCTCACCTATACAGTTGATTCGCTCCAGAAATGCTCTTTTTATCTTTTTCATAAAATGTCATCCTGAATTTTTCTCAAATGTATTTGTGTATTTTTTGGCTGGGGAGGATTTCTATCCCAAACTTGGTAGGCAGCATAAGTCATAGGAACTTGCAAGTTTCACATGTTTTTCCTTGGCCTCCATAACAATACAAGTTCCATGGGCCAAGTTCCTTGAAATTATTAATTATCATTACTTGTTAATTTATGCAGTGAAAGAAAAATTCTTATGTCACATGCTGGCTTTACAGCAAAAAGGAAGTGGTCAAAGGTAGCACGGAAGCCTATTAAGTTGCTTATAAACATTGCAAGTACAAAAAGCACGCTCAAGACACTGGAGTCACTAGTCACTAGATGCCCATAGGCAAACCTTTTTTTAAGCCCCCTACCACAAAAAATATTTTTACAGAAGTAGAAGCAGGACCTATTAGCATAGCTGGGAACTCTCCGGATTTGCCCTTGGCACTCCAGTTTCTGCACTGCATTACCGGGTCTATGGGGAGAGAGGCTGATTCTCCATTGGTGGGCAGTTTCTGATAAAACTCTGCCAAGTTCTCCTCCTTCCCAGCCTGTTCTTCCCACTTCTCCTCTTTCCCCACTCAGTTCCTCTTTGTGACTCTCCCAATTAGCTTTGCTTCACCCACAAGTAAGCTCCAGCCCTTTTTGACACAGACCACACCTTTTTTTATCCCCCCAGCGGCACCACAGGAGTCCCTTCTGGGGACACCAGAACACAAAGTTTCCAGGTATGCCTACTGGGCAGATGGGGCTGGGCCCCCTTAGATGCGGCACCCCTGTAGTTACTCCTCTGGCTGGAGGCATACACTATTGGTCTTATGTTCAAAAGAAACTGAAGTAAATCTGTAGAAAACCCAGTGGTGGTGCTACTATATAAGCAGACTAAGTGGCTTCTTAGCCCCCCCACTTGGTCAGAGGGCGCTTATACATTACCACAGCCGCATGTGGCAATGTCTTATTAGATATACTAATGAGGGAGTAAAGGGGAGACCCATCTGAATTTTTCACTTACAGACCCCAAAAACCTAGAACTACCCTTGAGCAAACCAAATGTGCCATAAAGGAGAAATAAAAATGACCATTCATTTAAATGTGCCTTTTGGCCCACTGATTGTTAGAGAGGTCTCCAAAGTAGGGTGAAGCAATGCTTTGGAATCCTCCCTAGAATCCAGCAGCGTTAAAAGCCCCATTTACATCAATAGGAATTTTATTTGACCCCCATAGTGCAGTTGGTTATAATGATAACTACTACAACTGTCTTTTGAACATAAAGAAAGGACAATGTGTAATGTTAATTAGGTATCTAGGACAGAAGCTCGCACACTTTGGTGTGCCATGGACACTAGCTTAAGGAGCCACATTTTTCTTGATGTATGTATTTGGACATGTTTGGTTACAATATGCTTGTTTTTATTATGATTCTGACAACTAAAAATAACAAAATAATTATGTATTTTCCCTTTCATTATGTCAGTGACAAATTACCTATATACATACCTGGAAACTCTCTGGGGGTTCGATTTAATTCCCACAGTAGAAAAAAGAAAACAGCCGATGGTAGCTTTTCAAGCTCAGTAAGCCATTCAATAACCTGTACTGTGACAAACTACAGAAGGAAAAAAACACGCTAAATTTGAGCCCATTGAAAGCAATGAAAAAGAGTCTGAATTCCTGATTCAGTTCCATGCATTGGGTGGTAACATATGTTAAAGTGATTATAATGTCTATTTAAAATTAGTTGCTTGAGTCTTCTGTATATTAAAAGTAACCGACTGCGCTATGTCTAAGTGCTTACTTCTTTGTAGTTTGAACATTATGAAGCACTGAAGATCCACCTCCCGCCCCTTTCTGACCGCCTCCCACGGAATCTGAGATTGGGTCCTGTGACTCGACGGCTACAGCGAGGGACAGACTTCAGTAAGTACGTTTAAGGGAAATCCTGCCCCCCGCTTGACGAAGGAGGGCAGGATTTCCCTTTCCTTACTGAAATTTGTCCCTCGCTGCCAGGGATGTGCACAGAAATTTTGGGGGGCAGGGGCTCAAATGAAAAAAAGGGCACTTCTCATACTTTTTTTTTAATTTATTTATTTTTTTGTTAAAAGGGCACAAGGGCACTTTGGACAAAAAGGGCAGGTGCTCAAGCCCCCCTTGGTGTCTATATGTGCACATGCCTGCTCGCTGCTGCCGTTGAGCCGCAGGACCCAATCTCAGATTCCGTGGTAGACTGCACCAGACTGCAGATTTAGAGTGTGGAGAAGGGGCGGTGGCAGAGATGTAACTAGAAGTCACCAGGCCCTGGTGCAAAAATTGCCATGGCCCCCCCTGACCACATTGCCCCCAATGTCCACCTCTCCACACATTGCCTCCAGTGTCCACCTCTACATTGCCCCCAATGTCCATCTCCTTCCTTCTGCACAGACCTCTATTAGAAGCTGGAGCTCCCACGAGGTCCTCTCACCAGTAATGCATTCCTAGAGTGCCGAAGACAGAGAGGGTGCTCAGCTGCTAATAGAGGTCTGTGCCGATGAAGGCACAGACCTCAGCTAGCTGTGGGCGCTGGACGTGGGGGTCGCAGGGGGCAGCCGGGCCCCTGGGCTGACTGTCCCGGTAGCAGTTGCTATCCCTATGACCCCTATTGTTAGGCCACTGGGTGGTCAGTGGATCTTCGGTGCTTCATAATGTTTGAACTACAAAGAAGTAAGCTCTTAGAAATAGTGCAATCTGTTCCTTTTAATATACAGAAGACTAGGACAACTAATTTTAAATAGACATTACTATCACTTTAAGGTAACCCACTTTATCACCAAAAATCTGCAACTACAAAAAGCAGGCTCTGAGTCCCTTGCGCATGTTTAAAACCACTAACTCTGGAATCAAAGTGGGAAAAAAATCCAAGAAAAAAGTTAAGTGACCCGTTTATGTATTGATATGGGGCGCCCTAAGCCCTCTAGCACTGAAAGGGTTCTAACAAATGTGTGTCATTGTAAAAAAAGGATTATCCCCCAAGTGCCACTAGTGTATGCAACGCATTGCACACCCCACTGGCAGTCAAAGGGTTAACCAGTTATAAAATATAAGACAAAAAAAAAATAAAATCAAAATGGCCAACGGGGTCTTCTGCAGCCAGGTTTCTTCTTCTTCAGTCTCTCTTCTGTAAGCTTCTATCTTGCTTCTTCTTCTTGATCTGTCACCCTCTTCTGTCTTCTTCTTCTGTATCCGTTATCATCTGTCAACTCCATCTGTCATTTGTGGAACCTGTAAAAGAAATCTAAAGTCACTGTCGTCAGCGGCCGCAGGAAACAATTGCAAAAATCCCCCTCCTCATACCTTTAGGGCCATTTAGGGCCATTGCCTGATGCACACTGAGGGAATTTTGAATAGGGACGGCCTCTTATATGGTCAGTCCCTGTTCCCACGTTTCCAGTAACCGCACCCCCCTGCCAGTCAGCTTCTAGCGTGTTGAGTTATACGTCGTGCTAGACCCTGATTGGCTGGGAGGTGGTGTTGCCACAGTATCCCTTTAAGAAGGTATGGTTATGAAACAGACATGCTACATGGATTCAATGATTGCAGCCCAGAAAGAAGTAATGTAACCCTGTAGGAGGAATTTTCATAAGTGTCCCTTTTTAAAAATAATATCTGGCATCCCAACTTTGTGTGATGTATTTAAATGCTATTCAAAACAGCTACTGGTTTTCTTTTGACATGAAGAGTACATTTTAACCCCTTAAGGACTGGCACTTAAGGACCAAGGAGCATTTTTTTTTTTAGGATCCGTTTCAGGGCTCCCCGAATGGCGTGCAGCCACACGGGGAGCCCTGAAATCCAAGACGTACATGTATGTCATGGGTCTTTTAGGCACGTTGACCCATGATGTACATGTACGTCTTTTAGACCCCTTGCTCACAGGTGCCTAGAGGGATCAGCTGCACCTCAACAACGAGGCCCAACAAGGCCAAAATGTACGTCTGGGGTTAGATGCTTCCCTTGTTCAGAAAGGAATTGTCTGTCATTTCATGGCTGAACTCTCATTTTGGCAGGACCTGTATGATATGTTTCAGAATATTTTTCCTCTGTGCATGGCATTTGTGAGCTAAAAGCGATTGCACCCTGGGCGCGAGGACACAATCCCAGTGAGCTTTTTGCATACCCTTGCAAGGTCATGAGCCTAGTTGAGTATTTCTGACTTATTCTATCTATATGCAAATTGCTCTTAGGTTTAGTCACCCTAAGGGTAATGGGGAAATTCAGACATGAACTCCTTGCTCACAGGGGCCTAGAAGGTATTGACTGCACCTCACTGACAAGGCCCAACAAAGGCAAACTGTATATCTGGGATTAGCTGTTTTCCTTGTTCAGAGAGGAATTGTTTGGCATTTTGTGGCTGGACTGTCATTTTGGCAGGGCCTGTATGATATGCTTCAGAATATTTCTTCTCTGTGTATGGCATTTGTGAGCTAAAAGCAATTGCACTCTGGGTGCGAGGGCACAGTAGCAGTGAGCTTTATGCATACCCTTGCAAGCTCTTGAGCCTAGTTGAGCATCTCTGACTTCTTCTATCCCAAGTAAACTCCAGCATGATTGCCCCCCCCCCCAGTAATCCCTCCCATTTTGAAACTGGACCTTCATTTTGGGAAGGATTAGTCTAATATGTACATGGAAATGTTTCCTCTGTAATGGCACTAGAGAGCCAAAATGTGATGCTGCTGAGTGGTGACTAGCCATAGAACCAACAATTGTACCTTATGTTCATCCTCAGAGCCTCTCACTTTTTTTATGTATTTTGAATACTCTTAGGGGATCTCCCTGAGAGAAGGGTAATGCAGACTTGGACCCCTTTTTCTCAGTGCCTAGGGAATTCAGCTGCACTTCATTGATGAGGCCCAACAAGGCTGAAACATATGTCTGGGATAAGCTGGTATTCCAGTGCAAAGGGGACTTGCCAGTGATTTTGAAACTGGACTGCCCATTTGGGCGAGGTTAGTCTAAAATATATGTGGACATTTCTCCCCTGTAATGGCACTAGAAAGCTAAAACGTAATGCTGCTGAGTGGTGAATATTCGTAGAACAAGCTATTGTGCCTTATTTCGTTCTCAAAGCCTTTTGCATTTTTGTATGTATTTTGAATACCTATTTGGGAAGTGTGAATGGGTTGAGTTCCACAGTTACTTTGAGTACTGGTAGAAACAGTGGCAAGCTCATGCACGCTAGCTAATTAGGCATATACATATTACATTACCCAACACAAGTAAAAATAAATGATCTTGCCAGATGCATCCACATTAAGTCAGGTTCAGTATTCAAAGGACCACCAATAGCCAAGCCTCTGTCAAAGGTTAAATTTATAAAATTAAATAATTATCATTGTAAATGACAAAACGTCTTGGGGAAGATGCACTAAGGTGTGATAAAGAAGTGGTAAAGTAGAGATGACTTCTCCAGGGATATCACATCTCCAGTTCCTAAGTCATTCTATGGAGCCTATGCACTAAGATTTTTCAAGTGGGAGAGATCTTAGTGCACAGGCTGCATATAATGCATAAGGAACTGGAAAAGCGATATCACTGGAGATGTTATTTCCACTTTATCATATCGCACACTCCTCTGCACCCAAAGGACCCAAAATATGGTTATTTGTGGGATAATGTGACATAAATTAATTGACACAGTTCAGGCCAAAGTTCAGAGTGTTAAACTTGGTCAACAATTTATACTCCCAGATCTTTCTGTCTCTTTTTGTCTTAAAATTTCCCATCAGTACACACACCCTGAGATCATTCATGCTGTGTCTAGTTTTGCAAAAATGTTTACCCACTGGGGTGTCTGTTTTGTTGTTCGCACTGGACCTATGAAAATTCATCTGTTCTCTAAGAGTTTTCCTATCTCACCTATATATAATCCTGTGTTGGCACCTTTCTCACACACATGATGATGAGGTAGGTAACATTAGATGATCTGAAGGAGAATTTGCCCTTAATGTTGTGGGTTTAGTGGGAATGTGGTATGGACACTTTTTCTGTGGTGCATATGTGTGCACAGGTTCCGTGTCTTTTGCAGATCAGGAAAAGTACCATTTTGTGTTGCATTCTTAACCCCTTAAGGACCGGCTGCATATGCGGCTGACACATAAGGACCACAAAGCATTTTTAAATTTTTTTTGGCTTATCCGATTCAGTGCTCCCCAAATGGCGTGCAGCCGCACGGGGAGCCCTGAAATCCATGACGGTCCTGGCACGGGGTTAAGGAAGCTCTTTTCCACCAGTTGTTTCAGGTTGGGGGCTGTTTATAGGAGAGAAGTTTTAGGAATATTCTTTTTAATCTGCGATCGGTATGTATTACTGTTTGGAGCTCTTTTGAGGTTTTGCTCAGTACTTCAAGTTGGGGTTGTAGGTGACAACTAATGACACTTTGTTCTCATCCTGTGTTTGTGTTCCAGGAGATTTCTTCAGGGTACACTGGTGGAATTTAAATGTAAAAACAATTTGCATAAGAGTGTAACCTATTATGTATTTTGTATTCAGCCTTCAATCTAAATATGCCTGAAGAAGAGACCTAAGCTGTCTTGAAAGCTTGCATCCTAGAGCCCCTTACTTAGCCAACAAAGATATCACTTTCACTTTACCAGTCTCCTGTAAAATGAATGGGAATTTTGAGAATGTTTATTTCTCCTCTATAATACAATTGGTTTGCCCCCTGAATTTCACCGCTTTAGCTTCCTGAATACAGCCCTAGCTAATATAATGTTCTTGCTGATTTAAGCCAATGAGTGCAAGAGAACTATCTGCTGCATTGCGTTGCATTGCATTGCAATGTGTTGGTTACGACTCTGGCATTCATAGGGTTAATTTCCTATGTAATATGCAGCTTGTGCGATTCCCTGAGGTGAAAAAATTGCCTTTTCAACTCTAGTAAATAAACATCTTTTAGAACAAGCTGAAGCAGGTGACCGCATAGTGCAAACATTAAAAATATGTTCCTTATATTATCATGTTATCACCATTATATATTTATAAAGTAAATAACAAATACAAAAATTCTGTGTTTATAAAAATGCTTACTTTTAGAGCTTGAAATTGTTACATGTCTGGGCATTTAGTGCTTGACCAAGCTATGTAAACACTAATTTTAGATACATAATCCGTTTACGGAAATGACAGCTACTTCAGATTCTGTTACAAATATGCCTATAATGTCTTCTTACATTGTCCATATTCATTATGGGAAAAGTGGAGCAATTCTGGGACAAACTATTAGGGAACTAACAAAAATCCCTCAAATTCCCATTTATAACCCCTTTAATGCTATGTGTTGAGACCTATGTAGTATTCAAGGGGTTAAAAGGCCCATTTAAGCCTTACAAATTTGTATTTATTTCATAAGGTGCTCTGATTTTTATTTAATACATATTCTATACACCTAGCAACTAGTTGTTCTTTAAAGGTAAGAAACATGGAAAAATAAACAAAAAAACTCCAAAATCTAAATATATGCTGTTTTGGAAAATAAAAAAAATCCCACTAGGAGCTGATTGGCTGGGAGGTGCGCAAGCATACATCCCAGCCAATCACGTTTGGGAGACATTTTGAACAGAGACTGGCCATATAAAAGCCAGTCTTTGTTCAAAACATTTCTCACACACTGGCTCGGGCATTGGCCCGCAAGGTACAAAGGGGGAGATTTTGTTAGCCTCACTTCCTGCTGCCACTTCCGGTGACAGCAGCAGAGCCCACAACTTTTTTTTTCAGTGCAGCAATATTTTCGCATTAGGCTTAATCTTTCTATTTAGAACGGAGATCCTGTTTTAGTGAAATGGAATGCAACAAGGATTTTTCGATTGGGGGGAATATTTTTTCCGATTTTGGAATGTATGCATTACTTTAACCCTTTGAGTGCAAGAGATTTATGTAACACATTGCAGAGCACTCAAAGGGTCAAACAATAAACATATTTCCAAGTTGTTTTTGGCCCATATTTACTTTTTCATTTATTTCCTCTTTACAGGTAACTATTGGATAATAGGATGAAGAGACGAAAACAGAAGAAAAGAAGATAGAAGAAAAGAAGACAGAAGATATGGAGAAGGAAGACTGAAGATAGAAGAAGACGGACAGTGGATGGCAGTTAAGTGTTATACAGTTGTAGGTGTTAGGCTAGTGTTAGGGGTAGTATTGTTGCACTTCATTGTTAGGGGTAGTGTAGGGTTAGTGTTTGGGAGGGTGACTGTGTGTTTGAGTAGTGTGTCAGGCACCAGTCATTAGCTCTTTTCCTTTGATGTTCCCATTACTCACTCTATTTAGCATGTGGTGTGTGAACTAAAAACACATGGCGGACTTTTGGCCATAAATCAGATTCTTTGGCCCAATGTCCGTTGTGGTTTCAGTTGGTAGGGCAATTGAACAGCTGTTAGCCATTTTTTTCCCTACCAGCTGATTTGCCTGCCACAATTGAATCAAGGCCTTAATACCCTGTTAATGCTAAAAATGATCACCTTATCATCAGAATTTCCAAGGGGAAGGCAGCATGGGATCGTATGGGAGTTTCATGGTGTTCCATTCCTCTGTTCTTTGTTTAACTCATTGAGAGCCAGAAGGAGGTGCAATGCATTGGGAAGCAATATGTGCATACCCCTGTGGAGCTCAAAGGGTTATCTCTATGTATTAAACAAGGCAAAGAGGAAATGGTGCAATTTCACTCCAATCTCCTGAACATGCTATGGGGCAGGCATAATGAATTTGCTGGCATTAAAGTCAATGGTGGACTTTATTGTGCACTGAAATCCACTAAAGCAATCATGCAAGCTCATGCAAGGAAGAACTAAGGCAGGAATGTCAGACTCAGATATAGTCATGGGCCAAGGTCTCTCCAACTTGTAAAGTTTATAGAATAGCACAGGGACTGGAATTTTCTTTCATTGGGCTGACTTCTTTCACCTTAGAATATCTCCCTTCAGGTGAGGGAAGTGCAGCTAAAATACAGGTAACATAAGTCTGTCAAGAAAGAAATGGATGAAGTACATATTTTAGGCAGTAACACAGACATGCAGTCACATGCACCAACTAATGCACACTGTCTGGATGATTCCATAAAGCTCTACTTAACAATATTTTCCTCACACAAAGAAGTTACACATTTTCCACAAATTCTGCGCTCATTCATATATGGTTTTCCTGGATCCACAAACATTCAGAGGGGAGATGCAATAACTGAGACAAAGATGACTTCAATTACAAATACCTCTCCATTCTCCAATTCTTATGTTATACTATGGCGTCTTGAGAGATCAGTGCAGTGGTAGATCTCCTGCTGTTGGGCACTACAAAACTCATCATCCCCAAACAACCAAAGGCTAGTTGGGGATGATGGGAGTTGTAGTCCCAACAGCTGGAGGTTCAAAGATTGACCTAAATTTTCTTCAAGCATTTGCTCCATAGAGTAAGACAGGAATTAGGGTATTTATGACAATGGACTGACCTCTGGCTGTTCTCCAAACTTAACTCTTAACCCTTGCAGTTAATATTCTTCAGCAGTGTTCTCTTTCCACTCACTGACCAGGGGCTTAACTACAGGGGTTGCAGAGAGTCCACATGGGATGGGCCCAACATCATTATGCCCCTGGGAGAAAACTTTTGGGCCCAGTTAAATGTCTTGCACCTTAGCCCTTCAATCATTAGTTACACAACTGTAAGGAAATGAAAGGTCCCTATAAGCCAGTTCATGTGATATTAGATAAATCCAATATATATATATATATATATATATATATATATATATATGAAAAAATCACCAATCCCAAACCAAGAGAGGCAGGGAGCTTTCAATGACTGCTTGACATATATCACACAGATAGATATGTATCATAATACATGAAAAATACTATTATCTGACAAAGCATACTCTCTTTGTGGAACGTATCAGGTGAGGTTTTACAAGCTCCCTGCCTCTTGTTTTGTGTTATTTCTTAGCTAATTAAATGGTAACTACAATCTACAACCCTTCATCTTTGTTGAATGCTATGACTGCTTTGTCTGAGAGATATTATTAATATAAGGCTAAAGGTGAATCATTGAGCATAGACCTGCATTTAAAACTAAAAGAAAAGGTGAGAGACCTGTTACTCTGTAACACTCAGTTTGACAACTGTCACTTGCTGACACTGTGTATGAATGAGTATGAATCAGCCTTTACAGACAGGGGTACACACCCTGACCTCCACAGCTTCCCCTCTGACCATGATTCACAGTTGCAGTGGGTGGCAGGAGAGGTCATGGTGGCCTCTGTGATGAGTGGGGGACAGTCTCGTGACTGGTGACAGAAGCCATTTCCTGCTGGGAACTAGGAAAACGCTGAGAGCGATTTTTACAGGGGCCTTGGAAAGGGCACATTTCCCAGAACATATAGCAAAGCAGTGTTAACGCTTCCCTTGCCAGATGGTTGTGCAATGCAACAAATAAAATGTATTTATTTGTTGACTTCATATTGTGAAGATGTCAACCAATATCTTTACCAACTAAGAATCAAAGCTGTGTCCAATGCATTGCTTTTGTATTGTGTTGGACACCCCTCTACCACTCAAAAGTTTAAATCTAATAAATGGGTTCTTCAAAATGCCTGAATAACGAATATTTCAGGCAGAAAAATGTCCTAGAACAAGTAGTTATACTCTGAACCTGAAGGCTGAAGGGGATATGTAAAAACAATACTACAACAAAAATGGTAGTAGTAGTAGATTCATAGAACAGTCTCCCAGCAGAGCTTACTAAAAAAAGGTGATTAAAAATGTAAAGACATTATTTTTTTAACAGAGAATTATGTATATTATAGATTCCCTCAAAGTTCATATACCCAGCTCAAAATGTAATTAGAGCACTTGTCATTCAAATGCCTTGTTTGGATTAGTTTTACAATGGCTCAATCCAAACGGCTTTAAGGATTTATGAAACTAGATGCTATATTGTACAATAGATTCATTTGCATGTTCTACCCATAATTCTCCTCTGCTACATAGCAATGTTATGTCATAGAAATGAAGCCCAAGCTGGGTCATTTATGTTTGAGAGACACTTCTGCAAGAATGATAACCCAATAGTTAACCCCTACATATTAGTTACTGTTTTTTTTCCCTAAACAAGCTGTGATGACCCTATGCCAGTGTACCCACATAAGTCGACTACAAAAACCAAAAGGAATGTGATGAACGCACACCGAGAATTTTACAAAATAAAGTGTTTGCTCAAGGCATGTGTGGCCTCTCAGGTGCTTCTCAAGTCACGTTTTAAGCTCCCATGTGCCATTGCAGACAGGAAATCTCCATATTCATATCAGTCTGGTCCCACCCAAGGCAGTCCAGCCCCGAAATGTCAGGCAAATCCTCTCTGCACGAGTGAAACAGCACAAACCCAGACGTCCCAGGCATGGGCCCTTGCTTCAATGTGCCTAGAGGGAATCAGCTGCACCCCGCTGACGAGGTCCACATAGACCAAAACATATGTCTGGGGTTGTGCTGTTTCTCTCGTGCAGAGAGGATTTGCCTAACATTTCGGGGCTGGACTGCCTGTGGGTGGGACCAGACTGATATGAATATGGAAATTTCCTCTCTGCAATGGCACATGGGAGCAAAAAACGTGACTTGAGCAGCACCTGAGAGGCCACACATGCCTTGGGCAAATTACTTAATTTTGTTCTTTCTCGGTGTGCGTTCGTCACATTCTTTGTTTTTGTACCCACATAAGTCTACTTCATGCCATTTAATAACTTTTTACATGCTTCAGTTGATACTTATGTCCATAGCCAAAACAGCAATTCTGAGACAAGCCAACTGAACTCTTATTGATTTAAACAGGGATTTTAATCCCTTGAATGATAGTACTGTGAAGAAATACATAGTCGACTTCTTGTGCATTCAAGGGGTTAAATGCACCATTTTAATCAATAAGGATTTTAGATTGTCCCCTGTGGCACATTTGGTTTCCCCCAGACTTGTTCCTCGTTTTCCTTATGCAAATAGCCCTTAGTGGCCTACCTCTGCTTAACCGCCTAAGGATGTACTTATACCTCATGGGAAAACTGACATTTCTGTAAAATAAAAAAAAAAATGTAAAATGCCCTGTAGTTCTTAAGTGCTAGGTGCGTGGCTGGTCCTTAAAGGGATAGTAATGTTTCATAATAAAAACAGCTCTAATTAATCTTTATAGTATTTGGGCCTTGGAGAGTGTTATTTCAATTCTGTCAGAGTTGTAGTTCAAGAGTAACTGAATGATAAAGCATCCCCCTCCCGCCCCTTTTACTGATGTAACTGCTTAGCTCAGAGCAGCAGGGAGGTGCCCAGGTAGATTGCAGAGAGGGGCAATCTTCAATTAAGATAAGGGGAAAAGCTGAAAAACCTATCAAGGGGGGCAGGGCTTTCATTGTTCTCACAGTAAGAAGATTGTCCCTTGCTGTTATCTGTCTGGTCAAGAAACCAGATTCCACATCTGAGGTGAGCAGTGTTACACTAGGTAAAAGGGGCGGGAGGGGAATATCATTCAATTAATCTTGAACTACAACTCTGACAGTACTGAAATAACACTCTCCATGGCCCAATTACTATGAAGATTAATTGGAACTACTGTTTTTGTGAAACATTACTATCCCTTTAAGGGGTTAAATAATTATTTAGTACATCAACCTCAAGAGAATTTGGGCAAATTCATTTTTCTCCACTCATTCTGTAGAATGATTAATGAAGCACCAACAGCTGAATAAGACGTAGGTCCTCAGATTGTATTTCATGGTAGCCCAGGATTCCCTGTAGAAATACAAGGGGTTCCATTGAATTAATATAAGTAATGGTGGCAGGGGAACAAGACTGGGATGACAGACAGTGAGAATGACGTACTAAGAAGAACTGGATTAATTCTGGGCCAAACCAACTGCACCCTTGAATGCTCGCAAGTCCTCCAGCAGCTTTCTAGCATTCAAGATATAAAAGCCCTATGTAAATCAATGTACATTTGTATTTGTTCCCTGTGGTACAGCTGACTGCCAGATAATTGTCCCAGTTCTTCCGCTACATCAGCCTCAGTGAATCTGTGGTTCTCTGACTACCAATGGACATGGGGAAGAAAGAGCGGGAAAAATGTGTTTAAGCCCTTAAAGACCAGAGGCTAATGCTCTGAACATCCCTTTGGTCCTTAAAAGATTAATGTAAGGTTTCTGTTGTAATCAGCACTATAACTTATCCTCATATAATATATATATTGCCATATAAAATGTAAGTACCAGTTACTTAGTCTTAACCATCACTGAAATATGCTTCCTATTCATACTATATTAACCATCTGAGTGCCAGAGGGGTCTCTAATGCCGTGAAAAGCAATATGTTGTGGACCTCTCTAGCATACAAAGGGTTAAAGTGTTTGATTCTTAGGGTTCAGCGGAGATGAACCCTTCCAGTGCCAGAGAGGGTGTGCACAACGCTTTGCGTTGCACACCCCCTGGCATTCAAAGGGTTAACGCTTTGAGCGACAGGGGATTAGCCAACGCATTGCTTTGCAAAGCATTGATTACCTCTCTTGCACTCAAAGGGTTAAGGGCTGAATTCAAGAGGAGCAATTCTTTAGCAAACCAATTACACCTTAATTACAACTAAAACCCCCCATTAATTTAAATTTAGCTTTTAACGCCTTCAATTCTAGAGAGGGCTTTAATTCAGTACTTCACAATACATTGGAGACCTACCTAGTACCCCGGAGGTGAAAAGACCCATTTAAATCAACAAAGATTTTGGGGATTTCCATCCCCACTGTGGTGTGATTGGTTTGCTCCAGTGCTGCACCTCTTGAATATGGTTCTTAACCCTTTGAGTGCCAGAGGGGTACGCAATACATTGCAAAGCAATGCGTTGCTTACGCCTCTGGCACTCAAAGGCTTAAGTTTTTAGAATTTTTTTTTATTACCATTTATTTATGAAGCTTTGTACAATTAGTGCATGCAGTATAAGCTCATTACAAACATGACACTGCCAACAAATGGATACAAATGATGGAGAGGGTCTTATTCACTACTGTTTATCAAGTTTCCAACAACAGCAATAAGCTTGAGCACCAATGGTATACACAATCTACAATATTCCTAGATGTGCAGGGTACAGTGCATTGTCTATAATGAAAGCAGAACTTGTCTTGTGAAAAGGGAAAACCACATGAATGACAGTGTATGTTTCAGTTAGTACAGAGCTCTGGGAGACAGTGGAAGTGGGCAGGTCTAAAAGGGCTGGGCATGTGAAGAAGTGTGGGAGTTCCAGTTACAAATCCCTGCTCTCCATACATAAGGAGTGTCCCAGTTACTGCATACGGCAAGTGCACAGACACTGTGGGACCACTACATCAGATTACCAGAATCCTTCAGGTAAGGTGCCAGTGGCAGCTGCCACATTATAATTACTATAATAGCAAGTATTTTGAATGGACATACATAAAGTTTGTAAGGGGAATGTACAAATAGAATTCACAGCATAAATATGCTCAAAGCAATGCTGTTGTGCCCTACACCTGCCAAATGTCCAGGTATACAGCTTTCCTGGGTGACAAAATGACCACTTTGGCTGAGTGCATCAAGGTGTGGGCAATCTGGAAGTGTATGGCCGCTTTGGTACATTCTGTTCCTGTGCTCCCTGGCACATTATAGGAGGAAATAAGCGCAAAATGTTCAGTTTTCCTTATACCACCTAGAGAGGTTGTAATAAGTGATTGCATAGGGATATTACAACAAATTGGAATATTAAATCTGTACTTGGTGTTTGATTTTGTTGCACATACTCTGCCCTGGTGTGTTTGCACTTTCTCTTTATTTCATCTCTACTGAGCAAAACGCTTCTTTTATCCACTATTAATAATATCCATACCTGGGAGCTCTCAGGGTTTGACCTTGAGACGCAGGGTTTTGATCCAGATTTCAGGGTCAAGGGCCAAATTCAGAGGTGAGAGAGTCCAGTTCTACAACTTAATTTCTTCTTTAGACTTTAAATTGGTGACACGTACCATGAATGTAGAGGGAGAAGTCCTGTTTGTATTCAGTGTGTTCATGCAGTGATATCTTTAACCTGTTGTCTAATAAATGTTCCTTGAGAACTGATTGGAGCCCCACTCCATGGCAGCAATCAGGGACATATCGCAGAGTATCTATATTATGAGAACGTTATGGGTTAAAGTTTACAAGATCTCAGAGTCAGCTCATTTTGAAAGTTCCCAGGTATGATAATACCAAACATCTATCCATTCACTGAAAAAGAAATAGTTGTTCTGATTGTTATGCACTACTACTTGTTAATTATAATAGTAATACAAATAATAGACAGTGTGCGACAGACTCAGCAGTTACATACTGAATACAGGAATCAGGGAAGGGGTTATCACAGGTAAACCGCAATGGTAGTTTCTTGCAAGATTCTTTGACACCATCAGAAGTAAATAATTAACTACTGGTAACTCTGACTTCAAGGCAAACATTGACCCTTTCAGCTCTGTAGGAGTTAAACAGCCATACAATTAAACATCATAAACATGTTTAATTATATCGCTGTGTGGATACATATGAATATAGTTATGCTGTGTTATGGAAGGGAAAAGATACAGATACAGGAGAATGTAACTCGTCACCTCTCTGGAATGCAAAAGGTTAAAAAAGAGTTGGCCAGGAACAGTGAAATTGATGAGTGATGAGGAGGGGCACAGTCTACCTTTATCCTTCAGTCTTACACCTATGTGCCAATCTCTGTCTGCCGGTCCCAGTCACTCTGCCCTGTGCCTACCTGAGTCTCTTCCTCTCAGGTGATTGGCAATTGGATTATCCAAAGCACTAAATATGTGGCCCTCAAGTCCACCAAACCCCTTGAATGCTACAAAAGGTGTCAAAGCATTATTTGGAGATTTCTCTGGCATCCAAGGGGTCAAGCCGTGCCCCTCTAAGGAAAAATAAGAAGGGGGTGTGATTTTCTGGGTGAAAATAGGGTGTGTATGCGCGTGTTTAATGTGTTGGCGGAAATGCTTTCCTTTCCTCACTGTACCAGAGAACAGACTGGGGGTAGCAGAAAAAGCCTGTGAGGGCCACAGGAAATACCAGTGTCACCTGGTATCAGTCATTAGGGATTTTAATTGCCCCAGAATTGTTCCACCTTTCTTTTATACATTAGTATCTCCCTGTTAGTAGATGATGTGCACTGTGTCAGCTTTGTGCTCAGTACTTTCCCTGCATCAAAAAGCAGGGTTGGTTCTGCACATCTATTGCATTGTCCTTTAGGATATTATATCTTCAGAACATAACAATTTTTGGTGCATGTGCACTTGATACATAGGTACTGTGTACAAAGACATGTTGTTGTACACAGTACCTATGTATCAAGTGCACATGCACCAAAAAATTGTTATGTTCTGAAGACATAATATCCTAAAGGACAATGCAATAGATGTGCAGAACCAAACAACTCTCAGACTGTGCAAAGTGCCAGCTAATAGGTTGCTTTGCTTTTTGATGCAAGGAAAGTACTCAGCACAAAGCTGATACAGTGCACATCATCTACTAACAGGGAGATACTAATGTATAAAAGAAAGGTGGAACAATTCTGGGGCAATTAAAATCCCTAATGATTGATACCAGATTCCAGAGAGGTATCCAGCACATTGTGTTATAATGCATTTGATACGTCAAATGGTTAAAAGACCCATATTAATCAAAGGGAATTTGCATTTGAGTCAGTCAGTGCAGTTGGTTTGATGCAGAATTGGTAGTTAGACATTGTGAAAAGTGGAGAGATTCTAGAGTGAACCAGCTGCAACATAGGGGGCACATTAACATTCTAATTGATTTAAATAAGGCATTTAACCCCGAAAAGATTGCATTGCAGTGTGTTGGAGACCTCTCTAGCACTCAAGGTTAAAATCGCTAAATACATAAAAATAATAATAATTTTTGGAATTTTAATTGTTCCTTCTAGTACATTTGCTTTGTGCCAGAATTGTTCCACTTTTCTTAGTACATCAGCCACAGAGTATCATGTTAAGTTCATGCAGAACGTGCAAGGCAAAAGAAAAAAAATCTCAGCTGTATACAACATAAATTGTAACTGTCCTTGTACATTTACACCATGGGGTATATATGCGCAGGTAAAAGTAACTTCCACAAATCACTATTCATCCTACTATTCAACATCTATTTGCCCCTCTTCCCCTGCCCTGTCCATACCTACTGTCCTACATATGTCTACCCCTGTCACACTTATCTACCCTGTCCATATCTACTGTCCTATATCTATCTGCCCCTCTACCCCTGTCACATCTATCTGCCCTGCGCATGCCTACTGTCCTGCCTTTATTCCATTACATCTATATGCCCCTCTACCCCATCACACCTATCTGTCCAGCCCATTCCTACATCTTTCTGCCCCTCTACCTCTGTCACACCTATCTTCCCTGCCCATTCCTGCTGTTTTACATCTGTTTGCCCCTCCACCACTGTCACATGTATCTGCCCTGCCCATTCCTACAGTCTGACATCTATCCGCCCTTCTACCCCATCAAACCTATCTTCCCTGTCCATTCCTACTGTCCTACATCTGGTTACCCCTCTATCTCTTTCAAACCTAATTACCCTGCCTATTACTATTTTCTTACATCTATCACAGCTCTCTGCCCTGCCCATTCCCACTGTCATACATCTATCTGCCCCGCTACTCCTGTCAAACTTATATGCCCTGCCTATTCCCACATCTTCCTGCCTTCTACTACCTCACACCTCTCTGCCCTGCCCATTCCTACTGTCCTACATCTATCTGTTTGACTACCCTATTACCCCTTTCTGCCCTGCCCATTCCTACATCTATCTGCCCCTCTACCCTTGTCACACCCATCTACTATGCCCATTTCTATCTATTGTCCTACATCTATCTGGCCTTCTATCACCATCACGCCTATCTGTCCTGCCCATTCCTACTGTCCTACAGCTATCTGCCCCTCTTCCCCGTCACACCTATCTGCTCTGTCATTTAGTACTGTCCTAGATCTATCTGCCCCTCTATCCCGTCAAAATATGTCTGCTCTGTCAATTCCTACTGTCAAACATCTATCTGCTCCTTTATACGTCATAACTATCTACCCTGCCCATTCCTACTGTTCTACATATATCTGTCCCTCTACGCTTGTCACATCTAACTACCCTGCCCATTTCTATTGTCCTACATCTGCTTATCTGTTCTGTCCATTCCTACATCTATTTGCCCTCTACACCTGTCACTCCTATCTGCTCTGTCAATTACTACTTTCCTAGGTCTATTTAAATATCTACCCCATCATATCTATCTACTCTGTCTATTCCTACTGTCAAACATATCTCTGCCCCTCTACCCTTGTCACTTCTATCTACCCTGCCCATTTCTATTGTCCTACATCTATCTGTCCCTCTAACTCCACCACACATATCTGCTCTCTCAATTATTACTGTCCTACATCTATCTGCCCCTCTACTGTAGACACATATATCTGCTCTGTCAGTTCCTACTGGTATACATCTATCTGCCCCTCTAACAGTGTCACACCTATCTGCCCTGCCCATTCCTTTGTTCTACATATATCTGTCCCTCTACCCTGTAAAACATATCTGCCCTGCCCATTCCTATTGTCCTACATCTACCTGCTCTTTATCCATGTCCTGCCTATCTGCCTTTGCCCATTACTACTTTCCTACATCTATCTGCCCCTCTACATCATCAGACCTATCTACCCTGACCATTCCTTCTGTCCTACATCTATCTGCTTGACTACCCCTATTTGCTCTGACAATTACTACTGTCCTTGATCTATCTGCCCCTCTACCCTGTCACATCTATCTGCTCTATCACTTCCTACTGTCAAACATCTATCTGCCCTACATATATTTGTCCCTCTACCTCTGTAAAACATATCTGACTTGACCATTCCTACTATCCTACATCTACCTGCCCTTTACCCCGTCACACCTATCTGCCCTGCCCATTCCTACATCTATCTGCCCCTCTACATCATCACGCCTATCTGCCCTGACCATTCCTACATTTATCTGCTTGACTGCCCCTATCTTCCCTGCCCATTCTTACTGCCATACATCTATCTGCCCCTCTACCCTTGTCACACCTACCTACCCTGCCCATTTCTATTGTCCTACATTTATATGCCCCTCGACCCTGTCACAGCTCTCTGCCCTGAGCATTCCTACTGTTCTACATCTATCCGCCCCTCTAAACCCATTACACCTATCTACCCTGCCCATTTCTATTGTCTCACATCTATCTGCCCCTCTACCCTGTCACAGCTCTCTGCTCTGTGTATTCCTACTGTCCTACATCTATCTGTCCCTCTACCCCTGTCACACCTATCTGCTCTGCCAATTAGTACTGTGATAGAAACATAGAATTTGACGGCAGATAAGAGCCATTCGGTCTATGTAGTCTGCTCATTTTTCCTACTGTAAAAACATCAGACTTTACTTGGTCTTGTCCTGTGTTCAGGACAACCCCATTCATGCTTAAATTCCTTTGCATATTTGCCCCCACTTCAGGAATGATGTATCGCTGCTGCAGATAAACTAATCAGTCAATAAAATTAAAGGTGCTGTTAGTCTGGTTTGGAGCAGGTTCATTAATTAGGAACTGGATCAAGATACAGACAATCTCTGTCCACCTTCACAGCCACAGCCTCAAGTGCAGAAAACATTATGACTCCCTCACCCTGCTGAAAAAACATAAGAAAATGCAATACTTTATTTGACTGGACAATATTAAATGTGAACTAACCCCTCCTAATACGCTAATGTGGCCACAAATTTATAATGACCTCTTGGTTCAAAACATAACTTTGAATTAGTCCCAGACGTCAAGTTCGTGGAGGTGGACCTGATGGTTGCTAGCAAAGTCACAGGACCTCAGGCTTTGACTGTTTACTTTACTACTTTATATATATATATATATATATATATATATATATATATACACACAAATAAATAAAACAATGACTGTTTACTTTACTACTTCTTTCAGTCAGAAAAAAACTTGTCAACCATCTGAAACCCTGTCTTTCCACTTATATGCATCCCAATCAATCTGGTTTTGTCTCTGGTAGGAGGACCAAAGATAACACCACTAAGGTACTCTCCCTCATCTATCAGGCAATGCACAGCCGTATCCCCTCTCTGCTAGTTTCTATAGATGCTGAGAAAGCCTTTGACCACTTTGGTTGGCTATACCTCACAGACTTTTCTCCTATTTGGGGTTTGGCCCCAGAGGCAGACGTAGCCTCCTTAGTCTATACTCCAAACACTCGCTGAGAGTGGTGGTCAATGGATCTCTCTCACAGCCTTTTATATAACAAACAGCACCAGGTAGGGATGTTCATTGTCCCCCATTATTTTTATTTTGGCTCTTGAACCGCTACTGTCTCTGATTTGGTCTGTTGGAAATATTAATGGACTTCCCACTGCTAAAGGCCATCCTAAAATTTTGAGTTTTGCATATGACATGATTTTTTCTATTTTACTACCGCAGACATATTTACTGGCCCTGATAGCGGTGCTTGACCACTACAGTGCGATCTCTCAATTGAAAATTAACTACTGCAAGATCTTGACACTCTAAATACAGCCTTACTCTCTGGCCTACAATGCATCTACCCCTTTGCCTGGGCCAAAGACTCCATTAAGTACCTGGGAGTTTTAATCTCCCAGGATCTAACCCATGTGATTCGCTTAAATACCATATCCCTTTTGTGGGCCACAGAGACTGATCTGTCAGTCTGGAAACTCTTACCCCTCTCCTGGTTCGGCAGGGTGAATCTTCTGAAAATGGTTGCTCTCTTTAAGATTCTCTCTTTCTATATATATATATATATATATATATATATATATATATATTCAAATGCATTCCACTTCAGTTCCCTATGGCCTTTTTTAAAAAGCTGCAAGCTGCACTGAACACCTTTGTATATGCTGGTTAAACCCCTTGATTAGATTTTGCATGACTTTGCCTTCCCCTGGACAGGGAGGGACTTGGACTGCCCAATGTTTTAGGCGTCTTTCTATCCACTAATGTACAGAAGTTGCTAGAATGCTATTACGCAGATACTAAAGATGGATTATCACCTTCTAATGTTTTGTGGAACTCTATGCACACATGCTACCCCTCTATACACTCTCACTCAATCCTGAGTCATATTTTTGATGTATGGTACCATTCAAATGGCCCATCACCCTTTTCCCTGCTTTTTGGTATATGGTCACCTGGATTTTCCTCCAGGGGAATTGCACTCTCCCTTTGCCATTTGGAAAATTAAGCAAGTGCACACCTTGCAGATGCTTCCTTCCACTAGATGGGCTGGTTGCACTCTACACTGTGACACAGCCATATGATTTCCCAGAGACCTGCCATTGGTAATATGGACAGTTGCAACACTTTGGCTTATCTCTTGCCACCATTGGTTAAGAGTCGCATGCACTTACCACCTTTGAGACTACCCTTCTGAGGGGAGGATTCAAAACTCACGCCTCCACAAAACTTTACAACTTGATCAATATACACATATTCCCGCTAAACCTTGGTATTACCAACAGTGGGAAGCAGAGTTGGGATCTGTCTGGTCTCTGAAAGACTAGCTTATGGCCACTACCTAGCTCCTTCACTCTTCTAAGGAGATGAATTTCAAGATGCTTACCAGATGGTACTATACTCAGCAACATTTAGCTCAACCATATCATCGGCATCTCCCTACTGTTGAAGGTGTGGGACGGAACTGGACACTATGGCACATATCTGGTGGCTCTTCACCAACATACAACCCTTTTGGACAGCGGTCCACACTACAATTTGTGAGACTCTTCAGGTGCCCCTTCCATCGGACCCATCTTTACTTTTATTTTATCACAACCTCGTATCCCGAATTCGATCTTTCTCTCCCACCTGACTCTTCATACATATGACTAAATCTGCTAAATCACTGCCCCATTTCCCCCATTGGAAGGACCCTGCACCTCCCTTATTAACAGAGTGGTGAGCAAAACTGAGGCAATTGGCAGACCTAGAGAAGACCCATGATATTTTTATTGGCTTGCTGTCTACATATACTGACATATGGTCTCTGTGGTTGGTCTCTGATACGTGACTCTGGGGTTGCATTTCCTGAGAGTGTCCAGATCGGTTGACTGACTTGGCCCTTTTGTGTCCTTCACCCATTTTCTGCAAACCTAAGGAGCCCCTTCCCTGAGGTCCGCTGTAAAATTTTCTCACCTCTGTCCATTTTTTCCCTTCCCCCTCATCCCCACCAATACTCCCCCCCTCCCATCTCCTGCCTGCTCTTTTTTTCTCCTTATCTTTTTTCCTGTTCTTGCATTTCTTTCCGTTCTTCCTCATCTCCCAGCTGTATGTCTCTCTCTTTGCTACTCAAGGGTAGATATTTAACATAGAGAATATCACCTTTCCATATTGGGACCTTTAATCCTGTATCTGTTGGATATCTGTTTTGATGTGTTACCATCGGATATTATTTATGTGGTATAATCTGTGTATTACTACCTATCCCTTGTCTATTTGTATTTTGCTTTTGTTTTTCAATAAAGCTTTAAAATAAATAAATAAAGATTTATGGGGTTATAGGATTTAGGGTTATGCACTAAAGCTTGATAAAGAAGTGATAAAGTGGATATGACATCAACACTTTTCCAATTCCTATGTTATTCGATGGAGCCAGGGCACTAAGATCCCTAAAGCTGGAGAAATCTTAGTGCATTGGCTCTGTTGAATAACATAGGACATGTAGAAGTTATATCACTGGAGAAGTCATCTCCACATTATCACCTGCTTATCACACTTTAGTGCATATTCCCCCTTATGTTCTCCAGGAGGGAGATGCACTAAAGTGTGATCAATCAGTGATAAGCAGAGATTACTTCTCCAGTGTGATTAGATCTCCAGTTCCTGTGTTATTCTATGGAGCCTATGCACTAAGAACCCTAACATTTTAGAGATCTTACTGCATAGGCTCTTTAGAACAACATAGAAACTGGAGAAGTGATATCACTGGAGACGTCTTCTCCGATTTATCTCCTCTTTATCATGCCTTAGTGTATCTCCCCATTATCTGTTAAACAAACATTAAGGGGCATGATTTGTAGGGACCATTAGGTTTTCTTTTCATGGGTTGTTATTAGAGCATGTTAGTTCTTTAAAAGAAAACTAACAAATACTAACAATACACTCCCACTTCTCTTAATCTGAGCATCCAGATGGCCACAGGGATTCAATTCTTCATGGATTGGTTCTCCAAAAGGAATCATGGATGTTATATATAGAGAGAGACACACATGGCTTTTCAGGCCTCCATAACACCAGCCCCCTCCCACTGGAGTTTTTTTTTTTATAAAGCCTTAAATGGGAGGAGTATGAGTTCCTGGAGTCCTGTAACAATAAATCATGCCTGCCTCCATGGACTTGATAAACAGTAATAATTTAACGTTAATTTGGGAGGGCCAGGCTGATTAGAACTGAGTCATAGTGGCTATTAGGATTTTCTGTCCAGATTAAGAGGGTTTAAGTAGTTAGTGTTCCTTTAAGCAAGTGGTAAAGGTTGATTGTGTTCTAAAGCTGGGGTTGACAGGGTCATGGGAAATGGAAGAAATATGTACCACTTTACAGAAGCTAGAGCAGAAGCCAAAACAGAAAAGGGATCCTAAAGCCCTTGTAATAATCAAAAATGTTCTACAACATTAACACATTGATGACCACAGAGGTGTGTAACATATTGCTTTGCAATGAGTTGCATGTACCTCTGGTCCTCAAGGGGTTAAAGAAGTTAAGGATAAGATCTGAGCTGTTTCAGCAGGGATGAGGAAATCGAGTGCCTTACATTGTTATTGCACTACGACTTCCATTATCCACAGCCAGCTGTGGAGAATGGGAGTCATTGAGGGCAATCGTTTCCCCACCCTTTCTTTGCAAAATGGAAAAAGACAAGCAGTTCACATTACATGCTTTTGTTCTATGCGCACAGCTACATTATGCTACAATAAAACCCGTCCTTATGCCTCCTCTGTACACAGTTCACCTCTAGTTTATTGAGCTAAGGTATGAGTACAGTATGTCAGTGCATCAGGTAGTTACAGAGTACATGAACTCTCTGCATCCTTTGTGGTAATTTGAAGAGTGTATATGGAGCAAACATAGGGAGGAATGCAAGAAAGTAAAGCATTCACTATTTTATAAAAGCCATAAATGTATGTGCTACTTGCTCACATTTTAATTGAAGAAACCTATTAAAACCATGACACTATATAGCAAATGCTCCTAAATTAACTGCAAAGTTAGCCAAACGTATGAAAACGTGTGCTAATTGCTTTGCTGAATTAGGCGCAATTTCTAATCCTCTCACAAAACTGTGGACACTTTTTGCCATGCCCACTTTTTGAAATGTATTCCCTAAAAAAATGAGCAACCGTTCACTAACTGAGAAAAAACATGCCCAATTCAGTAAAATTTTGGTGCTAATCAATTTGCCATCAAAAGTACACTGTAGATAGTGATTGCATTATACCCATAATGCATTTTGCTCTAAAGAATAGTGTCATTTCTTCAGAAAATTAGCTCCATCACAGGGGACAAATAAAAGTCCACCCAATTTTCCATATATTTGAATAGTCAGAAACAGAAACACAAAGGGCTCCTAATAGTGTGAATCCACAAATGGTATACATATAAACAAGATAAATATGAGGCTACTCACAGATCTGATGGTCAAAGATATCTCTGACAAAACAGCGGATGGAGAAATTAATTCTGCCTCTACTCGTTGCTTGGGGTACTTTTATTGTAAACCACACTTCTTAGAGTTAATTTCCCATATTGCTCAAGATATTCTTCAGGTACAATCCAATCAGACAAAACAGAACAAAACAAGACAAAATAAAAAGGCTCCTGTATATAAATTTTAATCAAAAATCACACAGAAAAAATCTTGACAGAAAATATATGTGATCATATACATATGGAAATATTTACTAAAAATGCACACTAACGCATTTCATGGTGTTAGCCCACCACTTATTCAAAGAGAAAAGATCAAGCACCCGAGTGGAGACAGGATTAATTTGTCCATCTGCTGTTTTGTCAGAACTATCTATGACCATCAGATTTGTGAGTAGCCTCATATCTGTCCTGTTTATATTTATACCATTTGTGGATTCACACTATTGGGCACCCTTTGTGTTTCTGTTTCTGCATTACGTGGCTGTTTTGGGAGGGCAAGTTTTCTTTGGAGCAGCCCACTAAAAGTGCATTGAGACAATTGTTTTACCATTGCAGCTTGTGCTGTGCACTACATATGTAGATTCACAGCGTATACACCTTACGGGTGCATTTTGGTGGAGGATGGTGTATGAGATTATTACACTAGGGGGAGCCTCTGTTTTCTCTCTCTTTTGTATTCTATATTTATTTGAATAGGGCTTTTAAAGGCATAGTAATGTTTCATAATAAGAGCAGCTCTAATTAATCCTCGTAGTATTTGGGCCTTGGAGAGTATATTTTCAGTTCTGTCAGAGTTGTAGTTCAAGAGTAACTGAATGATAAAGTATCCCCCTCCCGCTCCTTTTACTGATATAACACTGCTCACCTCAGAGCAGCAGGTTGTGTCCAGGTAGATTACAGAGAGGGACAATCTTTAATTAAGATAAGGGAAAAAGATGAAAAACCTGTCAAGGGGACAGAGTTTTCATTGTTCTCACAGTAAGAAGATTGTCCCTTGCTGTGATCTGTCTGGTCTATGGACCAGATTCCTCATCTGAGGAGAGGGGGCTTACACTAGGTAAAAGAGGTGGTAGGGGGAAAACTTATCATTCAATTACTCTTGAACTATAACTCTGACAGTATTGAAATAACACTCTCCATGGCCCAATTACTATGAAGATTAATTAGAGCTGATGTTTTTGCGAAACATTACTATCCCTTTAACCCCTTGAATACTAGAAAGAGATCTTCAGTGAATTTATTTTCAATGCTGCATTTGGTTTGCCCCAAAATTGCTCCTCTTGTTTGGTGCATAAGGCTCAGTTCTATGATGGAAACGCCTATGTAATGAATGCAGTCTACGTCAGTCTATAGAACGTATGCTCAAAATAAAAATGGTGTAAAACTGGAGCAAACTAACTGCACCATAGGGAACAAATAAAACTCCTGGGGGAAGATTCACTAACCTGTGATAAAGAGATAATAAAGTGTAGATGACTTCTCCAGTTCTTATGTTATTCTATGGAGCTAATGCAGTAAGATGTCTTCAACTTTGGAGAACTTAGTGAATAGGCTCCAAAGAATAACATAGGAACATCTCCACTTCATCACTTCTTTATCACCACTTAGTGAATCTCCCCGCTCAACTTTTTTTGTTCATTTATATTGAGCTTTTTAACCCCCTGTGCATTAGAAAGGTCTACAATGCATATGGAGCAGTGTGCCAGGGATCTCTTTCTAGCATTCAAGAGGTTAAAAGCCCATTTAAATGAATGGGAATTTTTAGTTCACGAATGACTCCACTTCACTTATGAAAATATTTCCCTTAGAGATGGAGTAGACATCAGGACTGCAATAGGCGATGGACTATTTCATTAGCTAGAAGAATGGTGTAGATTTGGAATTTTTAAATACCCTGCAGTCATTTTTTCCTTCCTTCCTCCCTTATTCCATTTCTGGCAATGTGTCAAGAAACTCGCACGAGAACCAACATTTCGGCCTTATCAGTTTTTGGTGTGTAGTGACAGATTTTGCATTAAAATTCCAAAACTAAATGTTTCTCAGTAGGACGTATTATGGTTGTGATGTAAAGGTATTAAAGACAAATTCACCCTCTTCCATGCATCTGCTAAAACGGGTGAAGAGACTTAAATCAAAGGGTTTTTGTACTCCATTACCATACAAAGCATTTAATTTTCCCAAATAAAGAGGGGATCTAAGGATTCCCTTTAGTAGGAATGAATAAATAAACAAAATCAAAACAAGATTTTAATGGTGTACGTACCCCTTAAAGGGACAGTAATACTTTGTTTTATATTTTATTTTGTAGGCATTAAAAAAACATGAAGAACGATATAAGTCTTATCTCTCAAACCTTTATGGTTTTAGAGATATTCACAAGCAAAGTTTCCCCTCCCGCCCCTTTTACCTAGTGTAAGCCATCTCTTCGCAGATGTGGAATGCAGTCCGTAGACCAGACAGATAACAGAAGGGGACGTTCTTCTTTCTACGAGAACAATGAAAACCCTGCCCCCCTTGACAAGTTTTTCAGATTTTTCCCTTATCTTAATTGAAGATTGTCCCTCTCAGCAGTCTACCTGGGCATCTCCCTTCTGATCTGGCTGAACAGTGTTACATCAGTAAAAGGGGAGGGAGGGAGGGGGAGACTTTGTCACTGAATTACTCTTGAACTACAACTCTGACAGAATTGAAATTACACTCTCCAAAATCCAAATACTATGATGATTAATTAGAGCTGCTTTTATTATGAAACATTACTATCCCTTTAAGAGGTATAAAACTCCTTTATGTAACAAAAGGGTGAACAATGCATTGCTCTGTAATGTGTTTACCAACTCATTTATTTTAAAGCGGAACTATCACTCTAAATAAAGTCCCCCCCAATAATTAGTCATATAGCGATAAGCTTAGAAATAGTGCTATTATCGAGCATAAGTACCAAGTAATTAAGAAATCCTTCTTCTTCTGGGACTAGTGGCCAGGCATGAGTGCAGATATCTTGGCTTAGAGACATCTGCGCACCTAATTATAGTGGGGGGGACTTTATTTAAGGTGACAGTTCAGCTTTAAAGGGATAGTAATACTTCGTTTTATCTTTATTTTATTTTGTAGGCGTTAAAAAAACATGACGAATGATATAAGTCTTATCTCTCAAACCTTTATGGTTTATGAGATATTCACAAGCAAAGTTTTCCCCTCCCGCCCCTTTTACCTAGTGTAAGCAATCTCTTCTCAGATGTGGAATGCAGTCCATAGACCAGACAGATAACAGAAGGGGACACTCTTATTCCTATGAAAACAATGAAATCCCTGCCCCTCTTGACAAGCTTTTCAGGTTTTTCCCTTATCTTAATTGAAGATTGTCCCTCTCTGCAGTCTACCTGGGCACCTCCCTTCTGCTGTGGCTGAACAGTGTGACATCAGTAAAAGGGGCGAGAGGGGGACACTTTATCATTGAATTACTCTGGAACTACAACTCTGACAGAACTGAAATAACACTCTCCAAAGTCCAAATACTATGATGATTAATTAGAGCTGCTTTTATTATGAAACATTACTATCCCTTTAATCGACTCCAGACAGCCTCTTTACATTTATCTATAAAATTGGCTTCTTAGACCCACTAATATTTTAAACCATTCTCCCTACAGTGCACTGGGGGGTCTGAACCCCTTCCTTATTTCTTTTAAGCCCCTTCCACACTGGGAAGAGTTGATGACTATTGGGGATCTATGGAACATGCTCTGTTTGCCTTGCAGAGTGTGGCAAAATCTTGTGTTTACATGAATCAGCTGATCAGCGGCAAATTCATATGAAACAGCTGATTGTCCAGTTTTGCATTTACTTCAGTCTTATGTTAGACAGTATTGGCATGGTACTGTGTATTGGGTGCTGCAGGGTTGTGCAATGCATTGCAGAAAACAAGCTGCACATCTCTAACCTACTCAGTAGGGTAAGGAATGGTTTCTGCTGTGTCTGATGTCCAGTAAAAGCATTGTAAACTGTGTACTGCGATGGGAAGATTCCAAATTCGCCATCATCAGGGAGGTGCATTTGCTTCTGTGATGTCTGACTGCATCAACAGCTATTGGAGCTTAGTGCACGCAATAGATAGCCACATTAACATGTAAACTCACCCTTAGGAATATAAAAGTGGCTCAAAAAGCTACATTTCAAGATGCAAATGAGCCACTGGCTAAGTAGATACAGCAACATGTTAACCTGGTGAAGGAATGGTGAAACCATGCTGATGTAGGTGTATATCATGAGGTGTAATTGCAGGGGATGAGATGGTGAAGCCACTTTAGTGCATACCACAAGATGGATTCATATCCAGTTCGCCGCCATATTGCCAAACTGGACCCTTCTCGAACTTTAAGCATTGCCCACCAGATGGCACTGTTGCAAATAGATTAAAAATGTACTGTAATAACCTTTGAATGTACAGGCTTTCAGCAGTGGGAGAACTCTTGTTTTACTCAGCAGGAAAAGCCCTACACCATATGTTTTTTTTGTTTCAAAATAAAAGTTTATTGGTCCTTGAAATGGGGCTTTTAACCCTTTGAGTGCCAGAGGGGTACAATGCATTGTACATCCCTCAGGCATGCAAAGTCTAAACCCCCTGGATGCTAGAGAGGTTATTACTATAATTATTATTATTAAAGGGGTTATTTTAAAAAAAGTAACATACAGTTGATTTTCCCCAGAATTGCTCCATTTTTGCCAACTTGGCCAAATTGTAAATATTTTTAAAAAAGTAAAAAAAACAAAACAAACAAAACCCAACAAAAAATGGCATTTCAGAGCCAGTGGATCTGAATCATATGATAAAGGGTAATAGTGATAGAGCCCATCTTGATGCTCCATGAATTGCTTGTATGTTTGAACTGTTAATGCCAAAAACACAACCTGGGGCAGTTCTTACCAGTGTTGATGTAACATGCATGTGTTCTACATAGCAGAGTTTCAATGGATCTGTCTGCTAAAAGACGCCCACGTAGGTCAAAACAAAACATTGTTTAAATACTTTTAGAGCATAATACATTTTCTAAGAAATATCTAATCACAGAGCAGCCTAGAATGAGGGCAGTGTGACTGGCTGTCTCTACCAGTCTCCCTTTTCTAGAATAACCCCTTAACACTTGAGAGCCATAGGGGGTATTGTCTCTTAAAGAGTTAAAGGATAAGTAATGTTTCACATGAAGTGAAAAACAATATATATGTGAATATATACAGTACTGTGCAAAAGTCTTAGGCAGGTGTGAAAAAGTGCTGTAAATTAAGATTGCTTTAAAAAATAGACATGTTAATAGTTTATTTTTATCAATTAACAAAATGCATAGTGAGTGAACAGAAGAAAAAATTCAATCAAATCAATATTTGGTGTGACCACCCTTTGCCTACAAAACAGCATCAATTCTTCTAGGCAGGGCTTAAAATTTCCACTCGCCACTAGCCAATGGCGAGTGAAAATTTAGCCCTGGCGAGTAGAAATTCAGCCCTGGTGGGTATGTTATGGCTTGCAGTGGCGAGTAACTTTTCAAGTCTGGCTAGTAGCAAAGGACTTCCAATTTTAAGCCCTGCTTCTAGGTACACTTTATTCAGGTGTATGATTACACAATTATACCAAACGGGTGCTAATGATTATCAATTTAATATCTGGATTGAAACACAATCATTAACTGATCAGAAACAGCTGTGTAGGAGAAATCAAACTGGGTGAGGAACAGCCAAACGCAGCTAAAAAGACGAGGTTGGTGAAGACAGTTTAATGTCAAAAGCCGTACACCATGGCAAGACTGAGCACAGCAAAAAGACTCAAGGTAGTTATACTGCATCAGCAAGGTCTCTCCCAGGCAGAAAGTTAAAGGAAGGCAGGGGTTTCCAGATTTGCTGTCCAAGCTTTTTTGAAGAAGCACAAAGAAATAGGCAACACTGAGGACTGTAGACACAGTGGTTGGCCAAGGATGAAAGACACATCATGCTTACTTCCCTATTTAGTCGGAAGATGTACAGCAGTGCCATCAGCTCAGAATTGGAAGAAAACAGTGGGATCCTGGTAAACCCATCTACTATCCGGAGAAGTCTGGTCAATAGTGGTTTTCATGGAGGACTTGCTGCCAAAAAGCCATACCTTTGACGTGGAAACAAGGCCAAGCGAATCAACTACGTCAAAAACACCGGAACTGGTGTGCAGAAAAATGGCAGAAGGTGCTCTGGACTGAGTAGTCAAAATTTTAAATATTTGGCTGTAACAGAAGGCAGTTTGTTCACCAAAGGGCTGGAGAGTGCTACAAGAATGAGTATCTGCAGGCAACAGTGAATAAAAAGCAATATTAGAAAAAGAGGACATGATCTAAAGTTAGAGGCTGGAAAAAACTGAATACGCAGTATTTATTTATGGAAAGTGTGGTAGACTCATGGAACAGTCTCCCAACAGAGGTCGTAGGGACTAACTGCTAGGCACTTCTAAAAAATTCCTGGGAAAGACATAAGTTTATTCTGAAAAGTATGTAACACTGTACATTTTAATTAGAAAGAAAATAGGCAGACTGGGTGGGCCAGTTGAGTGTTATCTGCCATCAAAACCTGTTTTTATATATTTCAGTCAAAGGGTTAGAAACCATTTTTAAAGTGGTAGCCAACCTTTTTTGACTTTACATATACTGCAGATTCCTATTATGTATAAGTCCAATTGCATATAATTTTCATTATTTTTTATTTGCCTTTTTTCACACTTTTATGTCCTTGGATCTCTGTTCCCAGGGAGCTTTCTAGTCAGAAACTGTTTAAAAACAGAAAAAAATATATACAATGCTGCCGTCTCTATGCAGCACTGAGTTCTCTATATGATACAGAGCAGTGGTTCTCCAGCAGGGTGCATTGGAGCGGCTTGGACACCACCTTAGGGTGCCCCACTTTTTCAACCCTTTGAGTGCCAGGAGGGTACACAATGCATTGCAGAGCACTCAGAAGGTTAAAGTTCAGTTTTTAATGTATAGTTATGGAAATTATTATACGAAATATGCTCTTTGTTATCACTGTAACTTTGAGAACTAAAAATAACTAACTGTATGCATTTCCCCTTATTTAAATCCTTAAGAATTTACCTATTAAATGCTAGGAGTATCCTGAAGATTCCATTTTATGGGGCTGCCTTGAGCGAATATAGATTGAGACCCACTGCTGTAGATGCAGGTTTTTCAACATTGTTTCATTGTCTTTTTTTACACTGTTGCAATCTCTCTCTCTCTGTTTTTGCACTGCCTGTCAGGAAGCTTTGTGGAGTCAAATTTAGACACCCTGTTATAAATCAAACTGGGTAAAAAACAGGTGATAAATGTTACACCCGTTTTATCAAACATTTTTCTGTTGAAGTCTATGGGAAAAACTGGAGATAAAAGCAGTGATAAAATTAGCACCTGCAATAGAATCTAGCCCTAAATCGTTTAGGCAATTTGACATTACATATTATGTACATAGGAGAGGCCACTATTGGTGGAAGGTAGCCCACTGCATTAAGGCATCAAGAGAGAGGAATATAAAAGAGAAAATCTGCTGAGGTTAAACAATATCATAACAGACAGTTTCCCTTCCTTCAGAATCACCTGGTCCAAGCTACACTTCTTAACCCCTTAAAGGGATAGTAATACTTTATTATTACTATCCCCCATATTGTTGATATTTGTAAAATAATTTAATAGACCCCAGGTTCATCTCACAAACCTTTATGGTTTGAGAGATAGCAGAAGGCAAAGTTCCACTCTCCCTCCACTCTCCCTCCACCTTCCCTGAAGTCAGCATTGTACTGACTGCAGGGGAAGTCTATCGTATGACAGGCTTGCGGCTCTGCAGCTGAGCTGAGATCCCGTTAGTGAAAAATAATTATTTCACTGAAACGGTCTTCAACATGTGCTTGGTTTGCAAGCACATGTAGAAAACTGTTTCAGTGAAATAATTCTGTCACTAACGCGATCGCGGCTCAGCTGCAGAGATGCATGATGAAAGTCAGACCAGATACCCCTGCAGTCAGCACAACAAGGGGAGGCATAAAGGTTTGAGAGATGAACCTGGGGGTTATTAAATTATTTTGCAAATATGCACAATATGGGGGATAGTAATAATAAAGTATTACTTTAAGGACCAGCGTTCCCGGGGTGTGTGGTCCTTTAAGGACCACGTAGCGAAGTTTGATGTGCCAGCACATGTGATCAGGCACGCAGAACGAGGAACTGATAGTAACCACTCCAGTTCTGGAGCAGTCAGTTTCAGTCCCTGCTACTACTCACAGGTGTACTGTGAGTAAAAAATACGTGACGTGCCAGGACCGTCACTGGTCCTTTAGGTAAAAACAGCAGTGACTATCCTGACACGTCAATGGACATTAAGAGGATAAAGACACAACTGACCTGTAATGAAAATGTACTAAGTACTAAATGCCCCTCTGACACTGAATGGGTTAAAACTGAGCATGTCTGGTTGGGGTAAAGTGGAGATGGGCAAGTGAACTGCCCTCTGGAGAGAGAATAATTTACACAGTGGCTCCTGTGTTCCACACTGGATTATTATTATTTATATAGTTCCAATTTATATGATGAAAGAGATATATGGTTATGTCGCTTTTTATATCATGTAATCCCAACCAAAATTAAAAAAAAGTTTTATTTATCCAGAAACAAACACATAAAAACTCACTGTTATACAACATAATGAAGAGTGTTACCCTAACCCCTTAACCCCTTCTTGTCCGAGGACATACCCGGACTGTCGCGCTGGTCCGGCACTTAAGGACCAGTGATGGTCCTGGCACGTAATGCACTTTTACTCAATGTGCTCCTGCAGGAGCGCGGTGAGTAATAAAGGGGACTGAAGCTGATCGCTCCAAGACCAGAGCGATCTCTTTCAGTCCCTCGTTTGGCGTGCTGGCACACGTGATCAGTCACGTGGGGCGGCACTTTGAACGTCCCTATCTGGTCCTTAAAGGGCCACACACCCCAGGACCAATGGTCCTTAAGGGGTTAAGGACTGTCGCGCATGCTTCGGAGCATTTTTTTTATGATCCGATTCAGGGCTCCCTGAACGGCATGCAGCCGCATGGGGAGCCCTGAAATCCAGGATGTACACGTATGGCATGGGTCCTTTAGGCATGTTGACCCCATGATGTACATGTACATCCTTGGACCTTAAGGGGTTAAACAGAAACACATATACAAAGTGACCACACCTCAGCCTTTAATGCAAGACATTTATGAAAAGTTAATTCTGCAGGGCTGAATCAGTATAACCCTGTAACATACGTTTTCCATACCGGTCCTGGATTAACCCTTTGAATGCCAGAGCAAAGCAATGTGTTGCATACCCTTCTGGCACTCAAAGGGTTAAAGGGAAGATCTGGGGCTATTTTTATCACTGATTTTATCTCCGGTTTTCCCCATAGACTTCAATAGGAACATTTTTGATAAAACGGCTGTTAACGTTTTACACCTGCAATAGAAACCAGCCCCTGGTCTGGAAGGTCTGTTAAAATGGAGCAAGTCAATGGAAAGGCAACTGGGGAATGTTTTCAAATTCATTCCACCCCGGCAGTGCATGTTGAAGGTTTTCCTCCCTTCAGCAGGTGAATCAATCAGTGATTGTCATTTTGACAGATCCACTTGTGTTAATGGTAAGAGCCACTTCTTCTCAAGTGAGGAAATCCTTAAAGCTTGCATTGCTCAGTTGTCCTGGGGTCTGGAATTGTGAATCTCTATATTATCCCTTATATAGGCATCTCTAGCATAGAATTAAAACAAAATATGTTCATTTCAGTTCGGTTTTTTTTTTTTTACCCTAGGATTGTTCCCAGTTTGCCTTTACAGATATATGCATATTTGTTGTACTGTACACCAAGGAGATGGTGATTTACACACGTCTCTCATCTGCACAACTTATGCATGTTCCAAAAGGCAGAAGTATACAAAAATGACTTTGGTTAGTTTAAAAAGCAAAAACAGAATATTGGAATCCTAAACATACATAAAGTTTTATAGGAGAGACTACAACACCCTCCTCCAACGGTGCAACAGAGGTGGGTCAGGATTGAAACGCAGGTGCTAATATTATCTCTGCTTTTATCTCCAGGTATCTGCATAGACTTCAATAGGAACATTTTTGATAAAACGGGAGGTAACATTTGTCTCCTGCAATTGCATCCAGCCCCTGGAGTTACAATTACAGTGGCATGGGAATATTCAAATCCTCCCTACAACTCCACTGGCATTAGCTTCCACTGCCATCTCCTGCACTTGGGGGTATGCATAAGAGCTTATGGTCATTTAATGCATACTTCCACACAGAATAAGCTATCATTACAATCTTAATGCCAGCAGCCCCCTTACGCCTGCCCCATAGCATGCACCTGAAAATGGAGTAAATGTACAACTATTTCCTTTGCACTTGGTCCTTAAGTGCCAGCCGCGTGCGCACAGCAGGTCCTTAAGGGGTTAAGGACCACAGAGTTTTTTTCCCCACAATTTGAATTCTGGGACGGTAGAGTGGCATGTAGCTGCACTGCTATCCCAGAATTCCATGATGTACCAGGACCGTCACTGGTCCTTAAGATTTGGGGCTGGCATGACAATTCTGGCATGTGATGGGTCCTTAAGGGGTTAATAAACTACTACTTCTACTACTCTGTGATCTTACACCGTATGCACTAAGATGGTTGGCGATGGTGTTAAAGCTCGCAGAAACAACTTTGCCGCTATGAGGCTGGCAGAATGTTCATTCTGTCATAGATTTGTATACAAGCCTTATATTACACTTATTTAATATCACCACCTTACATGAGACTTTACCATGTTCGCATGATTGCAATCAGTGGCGTAACAATAGGGGTCGCAGGGGTCGCACCTGTGACAGGCCCATCACTCCAGGGGCCTGGCCGCCTCCCGCGACCCCCTCGCCTGCAACAACTCCCACTACAGCCTCCGGTGCGCCGTTCTAGTAATACAGCGCGCTGGGAGATGACATCATCTCCCAGCCTCTGCATTACTAGAGCGACGCGCGGGAGCTTCACTTCTACAGATCTGTGCGGAAGGAGGCACAGATCTGTCAAGCCACGCCGCTAGACCACCAGGGACTGGAGGTAGGGGTATTGTGGAAGGGGCAATGTGGAGATAGGTGCATTGTGGAAGGGGAAATGTGGAGATGAAGGGGCATTGTGGAAGGGGCATTGTGGAGATGGAAGGGGCAATGTGGAGATGAAGGGGCATTGTGGAAGGGGCAATGTGGAGATGAATGGGGCATTGTGGAAGGGGCTATTTGGAGATGAAGGGGGCATTGTGCAAGGGGCTATTTGGAGATGAAGGGGGCATTGTGGAAGGGGCAATTTGTAGATTGGGGGGCATTGTGGAGATGGAGGCATTGTGGAGATAAAGGGGCAATTTGGAGATTGGGGGGGCATTGTGGACGTGGCCAACGTGGTTGAGGGGGCCAATGTGGTCGGGGGGGGCCATGGCAATTCTTGCACCAGGGCCCGGTGGCTTCTAGTTACACCTCTGATTGCAGTTTGTAATTGGTATACTTTAAAGTTCTCCATAGAGTGATAAATAGAGGGAAAGATGAAGGAAAAGAAGGGAGAAATAAATAGAAGACTGGAAGGAGGAAAAAATGCAGGGAGAAGAACAGGGAAGGAAACAGAAGGGAAGAAAAAAGGAAGAAGAGGGAAGGAGGGAGGAAAAAAACAGGTATGGCTGGAGGAAAGAAAAAATAGGGAGGGATGGTGTAATCTCTCATTGATTGGCAAATGGCAGAAAAAGCAATCACCACCATTATAATGCTCTGGAGAAGGGGTGGTTGGAACACTGAACAAAGGAGGAAAGTTGAGTAAGCGGGAAAGGAAACAGTGAGAGAGAAGGGGTGAGAGATGAGAGAAAAAGAGGGGCGGCTGGCAGTAAGAGAGGGAGTGATCATTAGAGATGAAAAGAAGAGAGAGTGAGTTTACAATACTCTATTTTCAAAATATTTTAAGGTTTTGGTCCTTTCTTAATTAAATTACATATTTCTCATGCTGAAGGTCTCCTATACTATAAACAACTGCTTTGTTAGAAGCATCTATTCTAATTCACCATATGAACTCTGTGCATGTATAGAGCACCATGCATGCACCCAATAAATATAAACCCCTTATATCATGAAGATGTCTCTAATGCTGTGCAAAGTATGCATTGGCGACTGCTACATTCTACAAGGGTGCAATCACAGACCAAGGAAGGATTAAAGCTTATTTTATATGTTAGATTGCTATTGATGATCTAAAGCATATAGATAAACAGAACATTAACATGTTGCTACCATCAGTACACTTTAGTCCACTTGTATGACTTGAACTAGTTTTACAGGGTTATGTGTTGACACAATTTTCTACAGTACTGTGGAATTGTATTGCATATCTTTCTGGCACTCATGCCTCTAACCATTAGAACCCATCAACATCAGAGTGCCATCAGTCCAAACTCATCACCATCAGAGCCCTCAAATTCCCTCGTCACAGCTGTCAGAGTCCTCAGACAAACATTATCAATGCTATCAGTCTTCAAACCCTCTCATGACCACCATCACAGCCTACAGACCATTAACATATACACCAACCACAATAATCTTCGGTTCTTTTCCCTCTGCTCTAGTAGAGCCCTTAACAGCATAGTTCTCAACAGCAGATTATGCCCGGCAATCTATTGTCCTACACTAAAAGTCAGAGCAGGTTCCTAGTAATCAGAGCATGCACCAAGTCCCATAATTCAAATAGATAAACTCATTCATGATTATCCTCATCCTCATTGGTGGAGCAGGCCCTTATGCAAGCCACTTATTCGTGCATTGGCTGGATAGATGGCAGTGATGCTCCTCACTTACGTAATTTTGAGGAGAAGCCAGCACACCAGACCGACCAGGCAATTACAGTGAGAACAGCAGCTGCATGGTTTAAACTTTATGCTCCGAGAGGGATTGGGGGCGTGGGGAGAGGCTGTTGGGTGGAGACTGCTATGTCATGCAAAGCCCCACTCCATTGCGCTTTTTCCCCCTGTATTTTCACTGTAAATGATTCAATTAGCGATCTCACACATGTATGGTATGCTCTCCAGTCAATGCAAATTTATGTCTGCACCAAACTGAAATTCAGAAAAAGTGCATTGGGGGTCTTTCTGCATTAACCATTACATGCAGAAAATAATTTGTAAACTCCAGTGGCCCATTTTGACAGAAGGCCCCTACCTGCTCCTCAGGACCTGCGGGTGACTGCTGTGCCACTAGATGTGGTACGTGGAACCCTGGAAAAGGCAGTTGCTCCATCAGGGCATGTATAAGATTTATATATGGCCTTTTAGGCCTCAGAAAATAGATATATTTTAAAGATGCTAGCTTGTAGTACATTGTATTTAAATGTATATAACTCCAGATCTGTTTTAGATGTATGTTCCTACAGATAATGAGGCATCTTTGTCCTGATATAATGACGTATTGCCAGTAACACTCCAAGTCAGGTCAAAACGACTGTATATTAGAAAAAGCACATTTCCTTTTTTTTACATACAGATAGCTCCAGACCATAGATCCAGTCATGATCTTTGTCACTGTTGTGGATGTCCTATGTAGGACTGGCTCATTTATAATGTAACTAGTAAACAATCTGGCAACTGAAATGAGTGCATGGGGGGGGGCAGTCGTCTAACGCAAGATTCATGGCCAGCTGCCTAATAAGAATACATGAAGCATCGCCATCTTCATGGGGCTGCATTTATCAGCTATTAAAGTGCCACACTGATTGGGAGATGGGGTGGTCAACCTAATTTAATAGCTTTTAGAGCTCTTTATTGTATAGAGGAGCTACATTTTTATTGAGTGGGATGTTTACCACTCTTTTTACTTTCTTCCCTCTGTTCCTCCACCATCACTCCTGTTACTAGACTTGCTGAGCAGGTCTGGAAAATATAGATACCGTTAATTGTCCCATTAAGTTTTAGACCATCAAACATTGGTACAAACATTTCGGTATATATGTATATTACATGATGACTTCCTGAGCTCTTACATATCATAGGTACTCAGACCTGAGCTTTTTACAACCCCCAGTAGTGCAGGGTTTCAGAATCTGTGGCTGAAAATTACTCCAATTGACTAAGCCATAGAATTACCCACATGTGCCTTAACTCCTGGCCTAATTTGACCTTTGAGGAGTAGAGTTTGTCACCCCTAGTTAATGCAATTGCTGCAGATCTGAAACTTCACAAACAGTGCAGGTTTTAGGGTTCTCTTTTTAAATTATTGGACTTTTGAGCCCAACAATCCCACAAAAAAAGAAAAAAAATTAAATTAATTAATCAGGTGCATCAAATCAATCTAAAATGTTGAAATAAAATAAGAATAAAGTGTACTTTATTGATCTGAATAAACATACAAAACAAGTGTTCAGGCATGCAAAATATGCTTGACCAATTAAAAAAAATCAACACAGTAAAATGAGCATGATCGATCCAAAAAAAATTTGTCAATTAAAAAGGATGAAACATGCAAAGCGTGCTTGACCAAATACACACAGAAAAAAACAGGGTGGAAATAAAAAGGCAAAAACCTTTGGTTTAAAACATAATTACATTTCTCACTAATAACAATAAAAGCATGGAAATTCAGGAACACATTTCCACTAACATTGACTCTGTATCCTTACTGTGCCTTGGTGATAAGATAATACATAGCATGATAATTAATGGTAAAATAAGGAACTGTTAATGTTAGCAGAACTTTAACCTTGAATTTCTATATTTTTGTTTGCATGCTTTAGAAAACAAATTGTTTTGTCTTTCAATATTTATATGTACACACAAAAATGCATATCACATATGGAAATACTAACATTCTAATACTAACATTACTAATAGCTCTATGGCACTGACAATGCCTCCCTTTCATAACTTTACAGTTGTTCCTCCTACACATTACATGTCCAGTTTCTCTCACAAACATTACACATTAGTGGTACTATGCAGAAGGAAGAAGAGTGGTTTGTGTACATTGTGATGAAACATACCACTCCCTTCCACTTATGAATCCTCACTGTCCTGACTTCTCTCACAGCCCAGAAAGGACTGCATATCATTCTTTACTCTAAGAACTTACCTGTTGATCCCCACATCAGTATACATTTATCCCCATGGAGTAGTATTGACCAACGATTGTATGGTTCAGTTGCAAGTGGGTTTATCACAGACTTCAGATTACAATTTTCAGATAAAATACAATGATACATTTAGCACCTGCAACTGAATGTAGCTCTATTAGTAATGTAGGAAATAGTAACCTATGGCTGTCCAGCTGCTGGAGAGAGCTCCCATCAGCTTGAACCAGCCAACAGCTCTACATCCAATGGTTGCATACATCTGATCTAAAAGAAAAATTAGGGATATAAAATCAGATTGTAGGTTCTAGTCCAGTAGAGGGCAACAGGAGGCTCTAGGATTGCATGTGCCACTCAGAAGCTTCTCCTGCAGCTCCATTCAAATCTGTGGTACAATAGGAAGAGAAGACCATTTAACTCAACAACATCGCACACAGTCTACTTTCGCCCTACAAAACACACATACCCTTTCTATTGCCGCAGAACATACACCCCCTTTACACCTACACTGTTTGACCTTAACCACTTGGTCCTAGAGATAGGTTCCCATGCATTGTACATCTCTCTAGCATCCATGGGGTTAATCTACTTTTTTTCAGTTCCTGTTTAGAAGTTTTAACAACAATGTGTGGTCACATATGAGGCCCTTAGTGTAAATCTGTTTCCTTGTCACCGATCTAGTTCCTTATACCAGTGGTTCACAACCATTTCCATGCCAGGGACTGGCTTGACATTTTCCCAACCTGACAAGGCCCACTTAACATTCACCACACATTTTTGAATATTTATGTATATTTAGGATAAAATTCAGCTTGTGTAAAACTATAAAATAATCTGACACAAGACATAGCTCATTAAGGCTTGTCAAGTGACAAGATAAGAATGCTTGATGTTGGAAAGGAAAATGTGTTACTACTTTGGAAAAAAGGCCTAATAAAAATGCTTTTCACCGGGTTACAAATGAGACTTGCTTAGTGTGACCAAAAATTATTAAATTAGGTATTTTATCATCAATGTAGATGGCAAATAAGGCAAAGTAAATGAGAATTGTACTTACTTCACACACACACACACACACACACACACACACACACACACACACACACACACACACACACACGGCATTCAGATAGACACAATACTGGGCACACACACACACAAAAGTCATTCAGACACACATACACTGGGGTCATGCAGACACGCAGATTCTCTGATCATTCAGACACACATACACATACATACACACTAGGCACGCTGACACACACTTTTTATGCAGACATACTTTTTTTATACATCACTGTGATGCACACACACAGGCACAAACACTCTGGACACACACGCCCTGTGTACACAGACACACACAAAGGCATTCTGGGCACGTAGACATATAAATAGACACACACACATAAATGTACCATCTGGTCATGCAGACACATACACACACAAACACACAAACTCTGTTCATGCGGACACACACATACCCACACACACACACACACACTCTTTGCTCATGCAGAGACACACACACACAAACAGAGACAGACACAGACCGCCCGGTCATGCAGAGACACATACAAAATTTTTGTGTGTGGGTATGCAGAGACACACATGCACATACACATTCTGGGCACAAAGAGGCACATCTCCACAAACACATTCTGGGCACACAGAGACATATATATATATATATATATATATATATATTTATTTCTGTCCAGTACCTCAGAGAAAGTGAGGTAGCCAGATATTTTTCCTAAGCTAACATGAAACCAAATGTGGTGCCAGGCTGAGGACTAAATGCAAGAATTAAGGCCTTTTGAGGGTGTTTCTCTAAGCAAGCCTTTTCAAACCAGGTACACATGGTGGTGACCCTCTTTTATTATCAGGAATACAAACAAAACTCTAAACCTGTAAAAATGGAAAAATGTGTAAGGAGGGAGATGCCTATTTGCAATAAGGTCTGAAAAGTGATAGGTTTACCATCTCACAAGAAATCTCTAAGACAGAAGAGGCCACCTATGTGTAATATAGGTTATATGTGCTTTATTAAAAAAAACGCCAATTGTCACCTGCATGAATCACTTATCCTACTGGATAGGTAATCCATGTTAGGGGGGTGTCAGGAGGGGTCCTGATGCCCCCTCAAGGTCTGAACTATATTTCTTTTGAAACACTGTAAAATACACATACAGGCAAGGTATGCAGCCGCACACCTTGACTTTTATCGCTTTGAGTACCAGAGGGGTAGCAAACACATTGCTAATCAATGCCTTGCTACCTCTCTGGTACTCAAAGGGTTAAGTGTTGAATAAAAGGAAGTGCATGTCGAATAAAGTGAAGTGTAAGTCAAATATAGTGAAGTGTTTGACCAACACAGTTAGTATGTCGAATGCGAGCAATATATGTCGAATTACTAAGGGGGGGGGGGTTAACATGTTGAGGGGGGGCACTCTGTGTCTGATTTCTATAATTTGGGGAAGAACATCATTGTGTGTTAGCCCCATATACATTGCCTGACACCCACAGCCTTTTTCCCTTGCCCAAGCAGTGGCCATGGGGATTTGTGGCTAGCAGTGGTCAAGGGGAAAAGGCTGGAGAGGGTCCGACAGTGTACAAGGGGATCTGTGGTTACCAGTGGTCAAGGGAAGTGTGGGGGCCAAGCAGTGTATATGGAGTTCTATGGCTACCACTTGGGTCGGGGGCAAGTGGTAGCCACAAATCCCCATAGATGCTGCATGACCCCCAGTCTTGTTCCCCTGTAAGTGCACAACATGTATAATATATGATACATAGGTTAGGGGATAATTGTGTAGTGCTTGGTGTACTATTTTTGTTTATTTTAATCCTTTGAGTGCCACAGGGGTGACCAATTCCCATCCCTATGGCACTCAATGCTGTCCATGGTGCTGAAAGCCTTCTCTTTCTTCCACTACTGGCCAAGTAAGGAAGCAGAGATAGAATGCCGTTCAGCTTCAGAATTGTTGTAGTGTTGGAGATGTGTCGACAGCACTTCGACAATCCTGTATGCTAATAGGGACCTAGCAATTCTCAAGCATTCTCCAGTGCTTACAAGACCTGGCCGATAAATAAAGTTAAAAAAACAAACAAACAGAAATAGCTTAAAACTATAGCCCCCTAACCCTCCACAGACTGGCGGTTAAGAAACACTGTCTAATACACATGGAAGTGAAATTCAATAGCAAAGGTATTAAAGGAATAGTAGGGTGATGTACCATTACAATTGTGACCTAAAACAGGTGCTGGATTTAATTTAATAGCACTGTGTCTGCCTATCGCCCAAAGGTAGAGTTGTATGGGAGTGCATGGATGTTTCAGGGCTTTCCTTCCAGCTGTGTCTTGTTCAACATGATGTAAAAAACAAGGCACAGAGTAAATTGGTGTAACATTACTCCATTATTTTTTTGCATATTCTATGGGGGGGTTAGGGACTTGTGTGCGCGCATTAAAGTCGTAATGATGATGAGTGCGTGCAGCAACATCTCAGGGAAGACATGACCAGGCACATTCATATATGCCCCCCAGAATGACTAGTAGGACAAGTAATGTTTGATTCATGACTGGCAAGTGTCATTAATTCACTGCTGTTTAACACTTTGTTTGCCAGAGGAATGTCCAAAGTGAATAAATAAAAAGTTTACAAAATTTGAATCCTATATAATAATTCGCTAATGTATGTTTGTCAGAAGCGTCATGCGCAGTACAGATGGCTGCGCGCGCTGCAGTCATGCACAGTAGAGACTGCTTTCGCCGCGGCTGATAACGGAGCGGGCCACTCCGAATTCAGACCATAGTCCTTTCTGTGCACCAAAGGTCTGAATTCAGAGTGCCCAGCTCCGTTATCAGCCGCGGCGCGAGCAGTCCCTACTGTGCATGACTGCACAGCAGCTGTTCCTGCCTGGCACTGTGGCCCGTGTACACGGGCTGTTCAGCTAGTTTTGATATATTGCACTTGCAGAATATGCAGTCAAAAAGGAAGCTGGCTGTATTTTTAAATTAGATTTTAGCACCTTGAATACTAGAGAGGTCTACAGCACATTGCAAATCAAATGCTTTGGGGACATCTCAAGCAATCAAGGGGCTGAAGATGATTGGAGATGTAGTACTCAACAGCTGAAGAGCCAAAGGTTGACAACCTCTGCTCTAACTTGTAGGCAGGATGCCAGTTGCCTTGTCCTAGGAGTCTTGTGATTGGGAGTGATTCTATCTCTGATTACACTGTAAACAACTTCAAGCCAAAATATGTGAGAGGTTCACTGAACAAAAGCAAATATTGCTTGTTGTATATAGCTAGTCACCACTCTCGCATACTTTGGCTTGACTATAATCAATGTGCTGAGGACAATTTTATGGACAGAGCAAGAGGTTACATTTCAACCATTTCAAAATGTTTATCAGGAAATGCATAAAGAAGGTAAATATCTCAGTAAAAGTCTCAGAATCAGAGACAGGAGGGAGACAACAATTACACACATGAATGGAGTCTGATGAAGCATGTCTGGTACTAGAATTCAGCTACCAGGTACAGGGCTGTCCCTTTCCCCAGCTCTGTTAAATCAGCCTGCATGTGCTTAAAGGGGCAGTAAAAGGTAGGACAACTATGAGAATAGAGGTCCCATAGCTTAAAAGTTCGTAAAAATATATTTTCTTCACAGAGATCTACAGGGCTGGTTGACATCAGCGCTTAACTTAGTGCATCTCAGAGAGGAAACATCATTGCTATCCAATCTACTGAAACCCTTTGTTGGCAAATTCGCTGGCAATGGGCTTCAACTGAGAGGACAGAGAACTTCCAGAAGTAGCGAGTGAAGGGCTGATGTCAGTCAGCCCAACAGATCACAGCAAGCTGCAGAGGGGGAATGAAAAGAATGTTGCATATTATGCCGTCATGTAACTTCCTACACTTATGAAGCCCATTCCACTGACCTTTTTTGCTACCGCTTTACAGCCAGATTAACGTCTCCTGATAATAAACCTCCGTTTACCTTAATCTGGGCAGTAAATCCTAACTGGACACTAAGAATCAATTGTGAGTATTCGTTCTCCTAAATTAATTAAGTGCTGGATATCCTATGCATGAGTAATTGTTGAAGGACATCAAAACCTCAAATTTTTCCTACTGAACGATTCCTGATACAACTTAATTGGGAAGAGTTTGGGGTCCTTGAGTCCTTGAAAAAAGAATCATGCATGCCTCTGAAATCCCCCCACAAAAAACACCCAGCACAAAAGAACTCTTCTGAGTGTAGTATGTCAGGATTTCTATCTGGCCTCACAGATCACCCTTGTCCTTTAACCCCTTAACGACCCTTGATGGCCATAGTACGTCAAGGGTCGTTAAATGGACTCTTAGTCTGGTCAGTTCTTCCTCCCACTGCTCATTATCTTATTTCTCTAACAAAGAAGCTCTCAACTCCCACAATATGTGTAGCTAACCAGATTTAGGCCATTCACCAAGACGTTCTTGTTTATAAAGATTCTCTATATACACACTAAACGGAAACCTACTTGGGGAATCCTCTGTAGAAAAAGATGTCAGAGTAATAATAGACAGTCAGCTTCACAGCAGTGTGCAGTGTCACTTAGCTGCTGCAAGAGGTTTGGGCACCAGTTGTTAAAAAAACATGTTATTGAACTGGAAAAAAATGCAGAGATGTGCTACAAAACTGATAAAGGGATTGGAGGATCTGACTAATAAAGATAGACTAGCCAAACTGAGGTTTGTTTACATTAGAGTAGAGATGTCTAAAGGGTAATATGATTGCCACTTACAAATATAACCGTAGCCAATACTAAGAACTACCTAAGGAACTATTTATTCAAAGAGCTGTGCAAACAACAAGAAGTCATCTGTTAAGAATACATGCTTTCAACTAAAAGGCAGGGATTTTGTTACTCTAAGGACAGTAAAGTTGTGGAATTATGTGCCTCAGGAATCAGAATGCTGTGCTTGCAGATACTGTAGTTGATTTAAAAAATGTAATGGATACACTTCTAGCTCATAACAGTATTAAGAAGTATGACAGCTGCCAGTTTCAGTGCAGATAGGATGCTGATCAAGGGAGATATACGACTGCATTTTGGAATCCAGAAGGAATTTTTACCCACTTTGGGCTTAATTGGAAATGGTTTTAGTGTTTTTTTTTTTTTTTGCTTTCTTCAACTTGGTATTTACAGGGTTGTTATGGCTTGGGCTGAACTGGATGGACCCATGTCTCATGTTACTACAGGGCTTATTATGATGAAAATAAAAATGAATAAGTTTACATTAAGAGAGTAAATAAACATTTATTGTGCACAATTTCCAATTCTATGCATTTAGTTACTGCTAATATGCACGCCAGTTTGTCAGGCGTAAACAAGGAATAAACAGCCAAACTCCAGTTTTTTTAGCTTTTTTTCCCAACCTCGTTGGAAAAGGGCCAATCGTCAGTCCATCCTTATCTGCTAATCATGTTCCTACCTGCCATAAATGTTCCACCCGTGAAATGCAGAGTAAAGTGCAATATAGCCATTCAGGATCTCATACCATTTATCCTTGGACATCTACATAAGGTCATGCTTTCCACCCATGGAAAGCATAAGCTGAGGTATATCATTTGACACTGTCGCAAATAACGCATGGTTTCACTTCCTATAACACAATACATCATAATTCCTCCTCAAAATGGGGAAGGATTATAGAGATCCTCCAATACTCATAAAAGGACATAGCCATAGAATACAGTGTCATTCAATTGCAAAAACTCCCATTGGCCAGATTCAGTAGGGCCAAGTGGAGTAAATAGAAAGAAGTTGAATAGGAGCCAGACCCATTCTCCAAGGAAGGAGAACCCCTAGGAATCAGGAAGAGAGAAGTCTATGTGAAGAAGATGATATCCATATCTTCATTTAGTCCTATGTATCCTGTTGACACCGGGGTATAAATCTAAAATGACCCTCTTCAACAGAACCTCTGAAATCTTCCTTCCACTCCTTTGGGAAATGGAACACTCATGTTGCACTCAGTTGCTTGAAAACTATTCCAAGAGAACAGGATGTGAAATATTCCTTCCTATGTGGTCTAGAAACCCCCAAAGAGGAATTTTAGATATAAAAAGCCACACCGAAACAATTGCTCATATATGCTATATATGGAGAAAATGTTCATTTATGTAGATAACCCCAAAATGTATGAAGGTCAGCTATATATATATCAATAGTAGTAGCTCATTGTAATATATATGGTAATATGTGGAACATAGAACGGGTAGTGGCACTCACAACAAAACAATACCAGAAACCTGGTGCACGTCCCATAACAATTCTCAAATGCAATCAGCCTGGGCTAACCAAGACGAGACAGCACACAGTTTGTCCTGTTGAACGTCTAATGAAGGACCGAAAACGATTGGCTTTGTGAAGCATGTTATCGTGATTAAATTTTTAACATTCTGACTGTGTGCTGTCTCGTCTTGGTAAGCCCAGGCTGATTGCAATGGTAATATGTGGATATGATATCAAATATATATTGTACCATCAGACTAGTAAGAGAAATAATGGGTGAACACGAAGGCAAGCTGTGCACAAAGATAAAGGGAATGGGGTACCTACTAGTGATGATTGAGCACCCCAATGCTCGGGTGTTCGGGTGCTCTGGCCGAGCACCCCCGGAGGCTCGAGTGCTCGGCCGAGCACCCGAGCCCCATTGAAGTCAATGGGAGGACTCAAGCATTACACCAGGCACCCCCTGCTCTGATGAGGGGAGGGTGCCTGGTCCATAGGAAAAGGGCAGAAAATGATGGAAACACCACAGAAATGGTTCAGGGACAGCATAGGGAGGATGTCTGGATGCATCTTGGACTCCAACGTCGCTGCTGGGAACGATGTTTCGCCCGTAGTACGCCATTTTTACAGACTGACCGTAAAACACACAAAAAGGAAGATAAAAACGACTTTAGGTGAAAAATTGTTACCAAACAGTATTTGCTGTATATTTACTTGTATATCATCTGCAAAATCTGCAAAAAATTTCATCGATTTTTCGGAACTGGGGCCATGATTAAGAGGGAAACGTGCGCAGAGGCAAATTCTGCAAAAAATTTCCTCGATTTTTCTGAACTGGGGCCATGATTAAGAGGGAAACGTGCGCAGAGGCAAATTCTGCAAAAAATTTCCTCAATTTTTCTGAACTGGGGCCATGATTAAGAGGGAAACGTGCGCAGAGGCAAATTCTGCAAAAAATTTCCTCGATTTTTCTCAACTGGGGCCATGATTAAGAGGGAAACGTGCGCTGAGCCGACCATCTAAAACATTATGGGTGAGGGTCTGCTGCGGAGCTGACCATCCTAAACATTATATGCGAAGGCCTGCTAGTGAGCTGACGCTATAAAACATTATATGAGAGGGCCCGCTAGAGAGCTGACCCAATAAAACATTATATAAGAAGGCCCGCTGGTGAGCTGACCTATACAAAAAGTTGTCAAACAGGGCCCGCTGGTGAGCTGGCCCTATATAAAAATTATATCACAGGGCCCGCTGGTGAGCTGGCCCTATATAAAAATTATATCACAGGGTATATGGAAGAGAGTCAACCATATACCCGTTTTTTGGGTGAAAGGGGTGAATGGGAATACAGAGTATTCCCATCATTGTAAATAACATATATAAAGTCACTTTATGTTCACCCGGGGCTTTCCTCCAGTGGAGTGGAGAAGTCAGGGGAAATCCAGGCCTTGTTCATTTTTATAAGTGTCAACCTATCAGCATTTTTGGTGGAAAGGCGGATACGCTTATCTGTTATGATGCCACCAGCAGCACTAAATACCCGCTCAGACAGAACGCTGGCGGCAGGGCAGGCCAGCACCTCCAAGGCCTAGAGTGCCAGTTCATACCACGTGTCCAGCTTGGACACCCAGTAGTTGTAAGGCACAGAGGGATCATTGAGGACGCTGACACGGTCTGCTACATACTCCTTCACCATCTTCCAAAACTTTTCCCTCCTTGTGACACTAGGCTGCGCATCAGGGTGAGGGTGCTGGCGGGGTGTCATGAAGGTGTCCCACGCCTTGGAGAGTGTTGCCCTGCCTTTGTCGGAACTGCTGTGTGCTCCCCTTTTCTCCCCTTCTCGGTTGGCCAAGGTAGCACGTACTCTGCCGCCAGCGTTGTCAGATGGAAAATTTTGGAGCAATTTTTCGACAAGAACCTTCTGGTATTGCACCATTTTGCTTGTCCTCTCCACCGGAGGAATGAGAGATGAGAAATTCTCTTTGTAGCGGGGGTCCAGAAGGGTGAACACCCAGTAATCCGTGTTGTCTAAAATGCGTATAACGCGTGGGTCACGGGAAAGGCAGCCTAACATAAAGTCAGCCATGTGTGCCAGAGTACCAACAGGCAAGATTTCGCTGTCCTCACCAGGAGGATGACTCTCAATCTCCTCATCCTCTTCCTCCTCTTCTGCCCACCCACGCTGAAGAGATGGAACTAAAGTTCCATGGCTACCCTCTGTAGCGGAGGCAACCGTGTCTTCCTCCTCCTCCTCCTCCTCCTCCTCCGCCTCCTCCAATTGTCGCTGAGAAGACGAAGTGAGGGTGCTCTGGCTATCACCTTGTGTAAGCTCTTCCTCCCGCATTTCCACCTCTTCCACATGCAAAGCGTCGGTTTTAATTGTGAGCAGCGAGCGTTTCAGTAGACACAGAAGTGGGATGGTTACACTGATAATAGCGTTATCGCCGCTCACCATCTGTGTCGATTCCTCAAAATTGCGTAAAACCTCACAGAGGTCTGACATCCATTCCCACTCCTCACTTCTGATTACAGGAAGTTGAACGGAGAGGCGACGACCGTGTAACAGCTGGTACTCCACTACTGCCCTCTGCTGCTCACAAAGCCGGGCCAACATGTGGAAGGTGGAGTTCCAGCGCGTGCTCACGTCACACAGCAGCCGGTGAGCTGGCAATTGTAAGCGCTGCTGCAGCTTCAACAGGCCGGCTGAAGCTGTTGATGACTTACGGAAATGTGCACACACGCGGCGCACCTTGGTCAAGAGATCATGCAAATTGGGGTAGGTTTTTAGAAATCGCTGAACCACTAAATTAAATACATGCGCTAGGCATGGTACATGTGTGAGCTTGCCGAGCTCCAAAGCCGCCACCAAGTTACGCCCATTATCACACACAACCATGCCTGGTTGCAGGTTGAGTGGCGAGAGCCACTGCTCGGTCTGGTGACTAATCCCCTGCAACAGCTCTGAGGCCGTGTGCTGTTTGTCCCCAAGGCAGATCAGCTTCAGCACGGCCTGTTGACGCTTCCCCACTGCAGTGCTACACTGCTTCCAGCTACCGGCTGATGGGTGAGTGGCGTTGCGCGCAGAGAATTCGGAGGTGGAAACGGAGGAGGAGGAGCCAATAACGTAGGTGCTGGCGGAAACCCTGATGGAGGTAGGGCCCGCAATCCTCGGCGTGGGTAGCACCTGTGCCATCCCAGGGTCCGAGTCGCTCCCAGCCTCCACGACATTCACCCAGTGTGCCGTCAGGGAAATGTAGCGTCCCTGGCCACAAGCACTTGTCCATGTGTCAGTCGTTAAGTGGACCTTCCCAGTAACTGCGTTGGTCAGGGCACGGGTGATGTTACGGGACACATGGTGGTGTAAGGCGGGGACGGCACACCGGGAAAAGTAGTGGCGGCTGGGGACTGCGTACCGAGGGACAGCTGCTGCCATCAGGCTGCGGAAGGACTCAGTCTCCACAAGCCTAAATGGCAGCATTTCGATGGCCAGTAATTTGGAAAGGTGTGAGGTTAGTGCTATGGCCTGTGGGTGGGTGGCTGGGTATTTTCGCTTGCGCTCAAATGCCTGGGGTAACGACATTTGGACGCTGCGCTGGGACAGGGAAGTGGATGTGGTCGCTGATGGTGCTTCAGATGGTACAGGTGCAGGGCGGGAGGTATGCGGGCCTGCGCCTTCGACAGGCGATTGGCCGGCACCGAAAACAGGGGAAGAGGAGGCAGTGGTGTGGCCTGCAGACACAGATTGGCGATCCGGGCGTTCCTCCCACTTATTACGGTGCTTGGATGCCATGTGTCGGATCATGCTGGTGGTGGTAAGGTTGCTAGTGTTCATGCCTCGGCTCATTCTGGTGTGGCACAGGTTGCAAACTACAATTCTTTTGTCGTCCGCACTTTCCTTAAAAAAACGCCATACCGCGGAACACCTAGCCCTTGGCAAGGGAGATTTACGCAAGGGGGTGCTCCGTGGAACATTTGCGGGCCGGTTTGGTGCGGTCCGCCTTCTTTCTTTAGCCACACCACTGCCTCTTCCAGCCTGTTGCGGTGCTGCAGATGGCTCACCCTCAGGACTGCTGTCATCGCTCGGCTCTCCACCTTTCCAGGTGGGGTCAGTCACCTCATCGTCCACCAAGTCCTCCTCCACTTCCTCACTCTGATCATCCTCCTCATTTCTTGATCCCACCACATACTCAGTCATTGACAACTGTGTATCATCCTCCTCATCAAGGTCTTGAGACAGTAATAGTGGTTGATTTGATGGCAACTGTGTCTCATCATCATCATCCACTTCCTTTGACCTTAAATGCCGTTCCCCTCTGTCATCTTCTTGTGATTGGGTACCCTCTAGAGGTTGTGAATCAGGGCACAAGATTTCATGTTCCTCTGCAAGCGTGCTTGGAGAGAGGTTCAAATGAAGGATTGGTGATGAGACGAGCTCCTCACTATATCCCAGTGTGGGATCACTTCTTTGGCCAGACCCTCTATGGTGGGAGGAAGGATGATCAGGGTGAGGATTATGTTGACCAGACTCTTGGCTACTGAGAGTGGACTTGGTGGAAGACAGGGTGGTGCTTAACCGACTGGAAGCAGTATCACCTGAAATCCAACCGACCACCTGTTCGCAGTGGTCTGACCTCGAGAGTGATGTCCTGCGACGCCCTGTAAACTGAGACATGAAGCTAGGTATGGTGGATGTCTTTCTTTCTTGTGCTCTGGCACCAGGCACAGTTTCTACGCGTCCTGACCCACGCCCTGAACTATCAGGATCACGTCCACTTCCCCGTCCCTTTTTACCCGCCTTCTTCATATTACACGGAATATGTGCTGCTAATCTGCAACTTTGCACACTAAACAGAATGTGCTGCTAATCTGCAACTTTGCACACTAAACAGAATGTGCTGCTAATCTGCGGCTAGGCACAGTGAACGGAATATGTGATGTTTATTTTTTATACTTTGCACACTAAACAAAATGTGCTGCTAATCTGCAACTTTGCACAGTAAACAGAATGTGCTGCTAATCTGCGGCTAGGCACAGTGAAAGGAATATGTGACGTTTATTTTTTACACTTTGCACACTAAACAGAATGTGCTGCTAATCTGCAACTTTGCACACTAAACAGAATGTGCTGCTAATCTGCGGCTAGGCACAGTGAAAGGAATATGTGACGTTTATTTTTTACACTTTGCACACTAAAGAGAATGTGCTGCTAATCTGCGGCTAGGCACAGTGAACGGAATATGTGACGTTTATTTTTTACACTTTGTACACTAAACAGAATGTGCTGCTAATCTGCAACTTTGCACACTAAACAGAATGTGCTGCTAATCTGCGGCTAGGCACAGTGAACGGAATATGTGACGTTTATTTTTTACACTTTGCACACTAAACAGAATGTGCTGCTAATCTGCAACTTTGCACACTAAACAGAATGTGCTGCTAATCTGCGGCTAGGCACAGTGAAAGGAATATGTGACGTTTATTTTTTACACTTTCCACACTAAACAGAATGTGCTGCTAATCTGCGGCTAGGCACAGTGAAAGGAATATGTGACGTTTATTTTTTACACTTTGCACACTAAACAGAATGTGCTGCTAATCTGCAACTTTGCACACTAAACAGAATGTGCTGCTAATCTGCGGCTAGGCACAGTGAACGGAATATGTGACGTTTATTTTTTACACTTTGCACACTAAACAGAATGTGCTGCTAATCTGCAACTTTGCACACTAAACAGAATGTGCTGCTAATCTGCGGCTAGGCACAGTGAAAGGAATATGTGACGTTTATTTTTTACACTTTCCACACCAAACAGAATGTGCTGCTAATCTGTGGCTAGGCACAGTGAAAGGAATATGTGACGTTTATTTTTTACACTTTGCACACTAAACAGAATGTGCTGCTAATCTGCGGCTAGGCACAGTGAACGGAATATGTGACGTTTTTTTTTTACACTTTGCACACTAAACAGAATGTGCTGCTAATCTGCAACTTTTCACACTAAACAGAATGTGCTGCTAATCTGCAACTTTGCACACTAAACAGAATGTGCTGCTAATCTGCAACTTTGCACACTAAACAGAATGTGCTGCTAATCTGCGGCTAGGCACAGTGAACGGAATATGTGACGTTTATTTTTTACACTTTCCACACTAAACAGAATGTGCTGCTAATCTGCAACTTTGCACACTAAACAGAATGTGCTGCTAATCTGCAACTTTGCACACTAAAAAGAATGTGCTGCTAATCTGCAACTTTGCACACTAAACAGAATGTGCTGCTAATCTGCAACTTTGCACACTAAACAGAATGTGCTGCTAATCTGCGGCTAGGCACAGTGAACGGAATATGTGACTTTTTTTTTTAAATCTGTGCCCCCCCAAACAAAATATAACTGCTGCCCCCACACACAACAGTCCTAAAAAGGACTTTTGGGTCTTTATATGTTGTTCCAACACTTTTCTTCTCCCTACACTGACTTTCCCTTCCTATCCTCATCTCTCCCTGGCTAAGACTGAGCCGAACTCGCTGGTCAGGTGCTATACAGCACCCGATCACGGGTTCTGGCCAGCCAATCAGTGTAATGCCAGCAGCCAACATGGCTGCTGGCATTACACTGATGTCAGAGCCTCCCCGCACGTTTATTGGCTGCGCAGCAGCCGCGAAACGTGCGGGGAGGAGACCCGAACATGGCGGGCGAGCACATGCGGTACTCGTACGAGTACCGCCATGTGCCGAGCAGAGCGATGCTTGAGCCGAACCGAGCTTCGGCCGAGCATGCTCGCTCATCACTAGTACCTACACATTTTAATAGTTCCTCTAAGAAAGGTTGAACAATGTTAGCAATGTTCGTTGAACAAGACACCATGAATAATATGGAGAGGCCAAAGATAAATGTTATGAGATCAGGATTGGTTATATGGCATTTTCCATTTAGGTTTTGAAGGTTTGTGAATCCTGTATAAAGATTACCATAAATAAATGGGATTGGCTGATTGCTGATTGCATTTCTTTACGCATGAGATAGAGCAACACATCTGAACACTTGAGGCAGGGAGGGACATAATTGGTAGTCAAGGGTGGAGAGGAACTGGCTCTTTTGCAAAGAGGTTGTAGGGTATTTAAAACTGTGTTGAACACCACTCTGGTCCTTAAAGGGTTAAGATTACCTCCAAAAACATTAGGGTTAGGGTTGAATGCAGAAAGTAAATGAGGGGAAATTCTGGGGTAAACCAAATGCACTGTATGGGATGACTAAACATTTCTCAAATCCTATTAATTTAAATGGGATATTTAACTTAATTTTCTAGAAAGACCTCCAGCTCATTATTCTACAATGTGTTGAAGGACTTCAGTGGCAATATTAACTTGTCCCTTCTGATGTAGTTGGTTTGTTCTAGAAGTTTCTGTGAGCATATGTCCTTTAGATCTTTTGGACCCAAAGACATAACACCTACATCATCACACAGATAGAACCAGGGTAAGGGAATCTGAGGCTATCCAGCTGTTGTACATGACAAATCCCATCATCCACAGCCAACCGACAGCTGGCAGGGCTTGGTGGGAAATGTAGTCCACAACAGCTAGAAGGCCTCAGGTTGGCAAGTTCTGCTCAACACCAAGGGTTTGGCCTAAAGTCCACATCTCCCTAATTTTTTTAGGATGGCCATAGTTGTACAAACTGTCCAAAGCAGATTTTATCCATATTCTTTGTCTAATACCAAGCCCACTGGTAATAGGAATGAGAGTTATGAGTAGAGAGATAAGTGATAAGGAGTTGATTCTATTGCTGGAGATAAATGTTAACACCCATTTTATCAAACATTGTCCTATTGAAGTATATGGAGAAACCTGGAGATAAAAGAAGGATGGATATCTCCCTGGATCAACATCTGCACTGAAGCCAACTGTCATAATTTTCAGTATTCTCATTCAGTCATTTCATTTTAGGAACAACTACAAGTATATCACAGGATGAAGGTCCTCCTCCTTCCAGCCCTGCTGGTCTTTTTGCTGGTAACAGACATCTCCTCTCAAAGATCTCGCATCCGTCGAGAGCTGGCCCCAGGACTTCACACTCGTGGAATAAGAGATGCTGGTGGCTCATATTGCCAGAAGAGAGATGCTTGCTGCCCTGGGAGAGATGATGCCTGCACTGTTCCATATCTGGATACCATTTGCTACTGTGATCTATTTTGCAACAGAACAGTGTCTGACTGCTGTCCTGACTTCTGGGCATACTGCTTGGGCATTGATCCCCCTATTAGCATCCAGAAAGGTAAGCACCCTGATATGGGGCCGGACTCGCATGCTGATGAATGAGAGGTGTATTTGAATTTACTACAGGAAAATAGAACTTTCTATAACATTAAATGGGTGCAAACATGTAATAGTAGCATGGTCTTATAGTGAGGACCAGCCATACATTCATTGAAAGAGTAATTTCAGAGCTGATTACTGACTGGGCTAGTGCACCAAAGAGGAAATTACTACAGACAATAGAAATTAGATCATGATATTTAAAGGAAAACTAATTTAACCCATTAATGATGGTTTAATTTTAAAAGGTTGCTGTAACGGACCCCTAGGCCGTTACATGGAGGCCTTGTCTGTGTAATGTATGCAAAGTTTTAGCATAGGGTTTGCAGGGGACAGGTAGGCTGCCTAGGGATTGGTCCCTCCTGTCCAGGCATCTGGTGACTCACCTGACCAGGATTGGTCTGTGTATTTTGTCACTCTGAATTCTATTGGTCAAGATTCAGAGTGGCAAGATTAAATTATGTAGAATGCCCTTCTTTGTGTACAACCCCATTGTGCCTTTTGTTCTACTGTTTATGTTTCATTGTTTAGATGTGTATTGCAGCCAGACACTATTGATTCCCCTCAGTAGGTCTTTGTACTAACCCCATTGTGTATTGTCTGAACAACTGTATAAAAGAGCTGATTTTTGACTGAATAAAGCAGAAGTCGTTTTGGACTTGAACCTGTATCCTGTCCTTATTCTGAATGGTTTAAAGGGACCCCTCTGTCCCCCATTCAGGCAGCTGATGTTCCAGGGTTCCAGTGGGCAGATTTCCTGTGTTCCAGTCTTGTTTCCAGTGACTATTTCCAGCCTATTATCCAGCTGCAAAGTTCAAGCCAGCTTTCCAGCCTACAGCCTAACAGGAGGGATTCCAGCTCTTTGTAGTGGATTTGCCAGGCTACCCACTTGTAGCCAACCCCAGGAGAGAGAAACCCAGCACGACGGCCCTGGACAGCGCGGCGTCCTAGGGGTTCCGTTACACTGGTGGCAGCGGTGGGATCTCTCTCTCACTACACTGAGGAGATTCAAACCACCCACTGGGATCGGCGATGGCGGAGCAGTACAGACACAGATCTTTGGCAGAACTGCAGGCTTTGGTGGAGGAACGGGGGAGAGAAACCAGAGGACTTAAACGAATGGATCTCTTGGCCGTACTGCAGGAGATGGACGAAGAAGCTGAGGAGCAAGCAAGAAATACTGCGCTACCCAGAGATTCCAGCCCAACTCCCCGGGACCGGAGTCCTGACCCGCAACTGGAGGACTTACGACTGGCAGCTGCTCACCCGGTGGACAGGAAAATCCGCCAGAGGATGCGGCATTTGGGACCTAATCCTGCCTGGGCAGATGTACAGCAACTCATGAAGGACGCCCAGACAGAGTACTTGGCTGAACTACGGGCCCAAACCCCTGGCTCCTTCAGCCCAACTCCCACTGTACGCTCGGATCAGGAGGACACTAGACCTCGAGTTTCCCATCATATGTTTCAACCATTTGATGAGAAAACGGGAGATATTGATGGATATTTGCAGGGGTTTGAGAAACAGTGCCACCTGCATCGCATCGACTCCAGGGATTGGGTCAATTATCTGGTGGGCAAACTGACTGGCAAGGCAGCAGAAGCATACCGGGCTGTGCCTGTTGAACACATAGCCGATTATTCGGAGGTAAAGAAGCGATTGCTGGCAAGGTACGCCATTACGCCGGAAACTTACCGCCGGGCCTTCAGAGACATGCAGCGGAAGAAGGGCAGTACCAATGTGGAAGTAGCCTACGACTTGGAGAGGGCCTTCAGGCAGTGGATGCAGGGATCAGGGGTTACTACCATGGAGGAAGCGTACCAGCTGTTAATGTTGGAACAATTTTACACACAGCTTTCTGCCCCAGTGCAGGCATGGGTTAAAGACCAGGACCCCACCACGGTGACCCAAGCGGCAAAGTTAGCTGATCGATATGAGGACACTCGAGGGGTGGAATATCTGGGGCCAAAAGGACCTACCCTCAATCCTCTTGCCCCTTCATACAAGGCTAAGACAGCTCCTGAAACTAACCGGCCAGGGGCTCCTGTCCAACCCCGGTCCCCGTCCCGGCCGGCACAGCGGCCTGGACCAGAGTGTTTTGGATGTCGACAATTTGGACATATCAAAAGAAACTGTCCCCAAAAAGAGAAAAATTCCGTGCCTCGGCCTGGTATATCTCGGGGCGGTGGGTACGGAGCTATGCCCAGTCAGGGGTACCGGCAAGTGCACTGTGTACACGAGGACTCTTATGCCCCGGAAGGCCCCCCACTTGACCCCGAAGATCAGGGGTGGCCTGGCCCTAGGGAAATATGCCTGCATCCCGAGGATAGAGGAGCAGGAACCTTTTGCCATGAGATTGCAATGGTGAAAGACAATAGGAAACAGCACGTCCAACCCGTACAACTAAATGGTCGGCCCGTGAAGGGACTCAGGGATTCGGGGGCTACCCTTACCTTGGTGCAGCCCCGCTGTTTGGACCCGGGTCACCGGCTTCAACGGACTGTGGAAGTACGAGTGGCCGGAGGAAAACTGTACCAGCTGCCCATGGCTCAAGTTCACCTGGACTGGGGCTCTGGCCAAGGATACCGAGAAGTGGGAGTAATGCCTGGACTCCCTGCTGATGTGCTGCTGGGCAACGATTTGGGCGATTTGCAAAGCCACTTTGGTCAACCCTCGGAACCACAGGATTGTCAAGCAGTCACCCGGAGTCAGAACCGGAATCCCGGGGTAAGCCAGACTAACTTCCTGGCCAACCCTGAACTACCCGGGGCCGAGCTTAGGTGGTCCCCACCTGCAGAGTTTAGGGCCACATTACTTACTGACCCTACCCTAGCCAGCTACCAACAGAGAGCCCAGACGGGGGAGGTAGGCTCTGGGGGGGAGACGTTCCAATGGACAGACGGGTTATTGTACCGACACACGGTTAGCCCAGTTCATGGGGTGACTAAGACCCAGCTACTGGTACCCACGCAACATAGGGCTGACTTACTAGCACTGGCACATGAGATTCCCCTAGCCGGACATTTAGGGGTCCGGAAAACAGAATACCGCCTCAGCAGGGCCTTTTTCTGGCCCCGCATGTCCAGGAATGTGAGAACCTTCTGCCGGACATGTGACACGTGTCAGAGGGTAGGAAAACGGGGAGACAGACCCAGAGCCCCCCTTCAGACCTTACCTATCATCGGGGAACCCTTCCAGCGGGTGGCGGTGGATATCGTGGGCCCTTTGGCTAGGGCCAGCGCATCCGGGAAAAAATTCATAGTCACACTGGTGGACTTTGCCACCAGATACCCGGAGGCGGTTGCCCTATCCAAAATCACGGCAGAAAATGTAGCCGATGCCCTCATACCCATCTTCACCCGGGTAGGATTTCCCCGAGAGATCCTGACTGATCAGGGGACACAGTTCACCTCAGACCTCCTCCAGCAGCTTTGGAAAACCTGTGGGGTGAAAGCTATCCACACGACGGCTTATCACCCCCAGACAAATGGGCTCTGCGAAAGGTTCAATGGGACCTTGAAGCAGATGCTCCGAGCGTTCACTGACACTTACAGGGACTGGGAAAAGTATTTACCTCACTTGCTCTTCGCCTATCGGGAGGTGCCACAGGAGTCCACGGGCTTTTCTCCCTTTGAGCTGTTATATGGGAGAAGAGTCAGGGGACCCCTGAATATCCTCCGGGAGTACTGGGAGGGAAAATGCCCCACGAAAGAAACCCCGGCAGTCACTTATGTGATAGAGTTAAGAGAAAGGCTGCAATCCCTTATGGAGGCAGCTAGGCAGAATCTCCAGAAAGCGCAGGATCACCAAAAAGAATATTATGACCGGACGGCCCAAGTCAGGGAATTCAGCGCAGGGCAGAAGGTGTTAGCGCTGCGACCCATTCGGCAGAACAAGTTACAAACTGCCTGGGAAGGCCCCTACCAAATTGTGGATAGGCAGGGGGAAACCACGTACATTATCAGTCAGGGACCCCATCAGCGGGATCGCAGAATTTGTCATGTGAACGCTCTAAAGAGCTATCAGGACAGGGCAGACGCCGTCCTTGCTATTTGCACCCCAGTCCCTCAGGAGGAGGAAGATCGGGAAATTCCCGACTTCCTAGCCACGGCCCAAGACCCAGCTCCCAAGGACCTGACCCTAGGGGAACAGCTTGCCCCTACCCAGCGGGATCAGATTAGGGAAGTCATCAGCCACTGGTCCACCATATTCTCGACTAAACCAGGACTGACTCACCTCACCCAACACGTAGTTGACACTCCAGGCCAACAACCCCTACGACAGCCCCCATACCGGGTCCCGGAAGCGGTAAAAAATCACATCAGGACGGAAATACAGGAGATGCAGGAGATGGGCGTCATAGAGGGGTCCAGCAGCCCATGGGCCTCACCGGTAGTCCTGGTGCCCAAAAAAGATGGAACCACGCGGTTCTGTGTGGACTACCGGCGGCTCAATGATAAAACCACCACAGATGCCTACCCTATGCCAAGGGTGGATGACTTGCTGGACCGATTATCTGGGGCCAGATTTGTGACCACCTTAGATCTCAGCCGGGGATATTGGCAAATCCCTCTAGCTCCGGAAGCCAGGGCCAAGTCGGCATTCATCACCCCTTTCGGCCTGTACCAATTCACGGTCATGCCGTTTGGGATGAAGAATGCCCCAGCCACCTTCCAAAGGCTAGTGGATCAGTTGCTCGAGGGAGCGCAGGAGTTCGCCTGCGCTTACCTCGACGATATTGCCATTTACAGCCACTCCTGGGAGGAGCACCTATTACATGTGGAGGCCATTTTAGGGAGAATTCACAGGGCAGGGCTGATCCTTCGCCCCGACAAATGCCAAGTGGGAATGGGTGAGGTGCAGTATCTAGGACACCGAGTAGGGAGCGGAGTGCAGCGTCCCGAACCAGCCAAGGTGGAGGCCATTGTCCAGTGGCCCCGGCCTACAACCAAAAAACAAGTCATGGCTTTCCTGGGTACTGCGGGGTACTACCGCAAATTCGTACCCAGATACAGTGACATTGCGAAGCCGCTGACTGACCTCACTAGCAAGAAATTGCCCCGAGTAGTCAACTGGACCCCAGACTGTGAAACAGCCTTTGTAGCCTTGAAATCAGCGTTAGGGGAAGCTCCAGTATTAGCAGCACCGGATTTTAACCTGCCTTTTCTACTACACACAGATGCCTCCAACGTGGGCCTGGGAGCGGTACTAAGCCAGGTGAACGTCAAGGGGGAAGAGCATCCGGTAGCCTATCAAAGTCGTAAGCTCTTGGAGCGAGAAGTAGGCTATGCCGCAGTAGAGAAAGAATGTTTGGCCTTGGTCTGGGCCATCAAGAGGTTCCAAGCCTACCTCTATGGGCGAGAATTTACGGTGCTCACCGACCACAACCCCTTGGTCTGGCTTAATCGAGTATCGGGGGACAACGGGAGGCTGCTACGGTGGAGCTTGGCCTTACAGCCGTACAATTTCACCGTCCAGTACCGGTCTGGCAGAGACAATCGCAATGCAGATGGACTATCTCGTCAGGACGATGTTTGATTTTCCTGTTGCCCAGCCTGGACAAGGGTACTATTTGTTGTTGCACAGCCCCGGACAAGGGGGCTACTTGTTGTTACTAGCCCAGAACAAGAGGCTGTCCAAGCCTTTGGCCCCGGACTGCCAAGGCTTGGGGCTGGAAGGGGGGGGTGATGTAACGGACCCCTAGGCCGTTACATGGAGGCCTTGTCTGTGTAATGTATGCAAAGTTTTAGCATAGGGTTTGCAGGGGACAGGTAGGCTGCCTAGGGATTGGTCCCTCCTGTCCAGGCATCTGGTGACTCACCTGACCAGGATTGGTCTGTGTATTTTGTCACTCTGAATTCTATTGGTCAAGATTCAGAGTGGCAAGATTAAATTATGTAGAATGCCCTTCTTTGTGTACAACCCCATTGTGCCTTTTGTTCTACTGTTTATGTTTCATTGTTTAGATGTGTATTGCAGCCAGACACTATTGATTCCCCTCAGTAGGTCTTTGTACTAACCCCATTGTGTATTGTCTGAACAACTGTATAAAAGAGCTGATTTTTGACTGAATAAAGCAGAAGTCGTTTTGGACTTGAACCTGTATCCTGTCCTTATTCTGAATGGTTTAAAGGGACCCCTCTGTCCCCCATTCAGGCAGCTGATGTTCCAGGGTTCCAGTGGGCAGATTTCCTGTGTTCCAGTCTTGTTTCCAGTGACTATTTCCAGCCTATTATCCAGCTGCAAAGTTCAAGCCAGCTTTCCAGCCTACAGCCTAACAGGAGGGATTCCAGCTCTTTGTAGTGGATTTGCCAGGCTACCCACTTGTAGCCAACCCCAGGAGAGAGAAACCCAGCACGACGGCCCTGGACAGCGCGGCGTCCTAGGGGTTCCGTTACAGTTGCACGCTCAAATAACACAGTTACCATGTTGCCTGTATAAAAATGTTGACTTGAGAATCTCGCACTGCATGAGCATGCAAGATTCTCATGCTGCGTACTGAAAGGTCGCACCTGCACTTAAGTAGCAGCCTGCATCAAGACAGTGCAACCCATTTACTCTTAGCGCTCTGTGGTGTGTTCATGTGGAAGGAAGTGATTGCAGAAGGTAATTACTACAGATTTCTACACTGTATGTATGTATTAAGTCAGTGGAAGGTGTCCCACACAGTGCCCGTTAGTGATCCGTGGTGGAAGATCTCCGAGGTGTTTTCATGCAGGCCAGCAAGGGTAAATGGGTTGCTCTCGCCAACCATCTTTAACCACTCTGTTGCCTGATATCAGCGACCTTGCTGGCAATGGAACCAAAGTAGATAAAATTTCAAAATGACTCTTTAAAAAATGGGGGATAACACTACCCTCCATTCCCCACCTTTTTTAGCTGGAGCACCTCCGTGTGCTGCAGATGGAGCGCCTCTGTGTGCTGCACATAATACTTGTCATTAAAGGGGGCATAGAGGGCATTGAAACTGCCCGCTTTAATGACAAGTTTTAATGTCAACTTATATGTGCAGTACACGGAGGCACTCCAGCTGCAGCACATGGAAGCACTCCATTAAAGTGAGCAGTTCAATTCCGTCTATGTGTGTGACCATTAAGTAGGCGACATAACAATCTCGCGCTGTGATGCAGTGCAAGATTGTCATGTCGCCGCTTCGACCGACATTTCAAAAGGATACCTTAATGTTCGGAGTGGGGTGTAACACATTAAAGAGTTAAACATAAATTGTGTTGTGTGTGTGTGGTATTTTAACAGTCAGCTGTTGCTATTTCCACTTCTTTGACAATCATTACAATTTACAGCCCTAATTATAAAGGTGAGTCTCAGACTTCTTGTCCCACCTCATTCAAAATCTAAAGTTGCCTATTGGCTGTATAGTTGGGTGTCATGTCACCGCAGCCAACAAGAATCTTTGGCTTCCTCTCTGGAGGTCACTGCATCAGCCAAGCGAAGGAGAAGCTCAAGGGGGACCTGAACACTTGTAAATATATAATGTATTTAATCCAAAAGGTGGAAATGACAGAAGGTAACTAGTAGACAACTGTGCTTTAACGTTTATTTTTTTTTAATCATGTATTCCTTTAAATGTATATATGGCCTTATTCATTTGTTGTGTGAATGTATGATGGTGATTCTGCACAAAAAGCCACTGGAATAGTCTCTAAAACATTATACTTGCCTAACAATTATTTAATAAGCATTATAGAAAGAAGTAGCTGGCTACATAAGTTTACTTATGCCAACAGTATAATTTAGAAACCCTTGTACAAAAAAATCACATGATTGAGGACTTTTCAGCACAGGTAAGTGTTAATTGTACTCCTATCCCTCACACAGGATTGTAATTCACTTATTCAAAGTCAGTCCGGTGCTCCAGAATCAGATGAATCACAGTAATAGAACTTCATAAAATAAGTAAAGAAAGAAACCCGGCACTTACTTGTTAAAATATCTTTTAATGTGTACTCAGTGTAACAGGCAGGGTAAATAGGTGGTCTTACATGAACTGCAAGCTGTCAGCTATTTTGTGCCTTGTGGCAGTTTGTCAAGGCAAGATGTACAGTATGCCCTTCTTGCAGCGTAATCAGTGAAATGAGTATACAGTTTGGCATAGATCTCTTAGTTCCAGCACCTATTTAAAGGGATAGTAATACTTAAAATGTAAAAAAAATGTTGTACGGTTTATCCCCACTGCTGAAAGGTGCTTTATTCAAAAGTCATTACAGCTCAAAGTTGAATTTTTTAGGTGCAGTATCACAGTGACCTGAAATTGTACAGTGGCACTGTTGCTACACCAGCCTATGGAGATTTATGGTCTACGGACCAGAGCTGTCCATAGGATGGTGTAACAACAGCGCCACTGCACAATTTCAGCCACTGTGATATTGCACCTAAAAAATTAAACTTTGAGCTGTAATAACTTTTGAATAAAACACCTTTCACTGTCGTCCAATACAGGTCACTGGTACTCTGGGAGGCGTAAGTCCCCTTTAATAGGCAGGAACAACTATGCAAATGATTTGCAAGGGGCGGAGCCTCCCCTCTCACTTAAGCCACCTTCTGGCCAGAGCCACTTAGATTGATTTGTTCCTGGGTGCTATGCACACCAGGTAGAGAACATCTATGCTTTCAACTTAGTCATTTGTTATTTTTTTTATTCAATATGGAATACCACCATTAGGAGGGTGACCATGGCTATGAATGCCCTCACCCGAAGTGGCTAGTGCAGCTCCCAGGGATTTCTGTGGACCTTATGCCCTGAAGAGGGGACAGCTTGAGTTAAGCAGCTTCCCTGCTGGGGAATTTGCCTCTGGGTTATTCCTCCTCTATCATGGTCACCTGAAGACAGAAGTCCTGCAAGAGAGGTGAGTCACCCATTGAGTGCTGAAGGTCCACTTGTCCCCACAGTGTCCCTTTGCTGGGCTTGTATTTGGGAGTTTGCAATGCACTCCAGCACTCATAGGGTGTTTTTATTTGCATTTCAATGTTTAATGCAATTTCTGTGGTATTCTCTGGGTTTTGGAGCTTTGGGTATTAGTTTACTTATGTTTCTTATGTGTTTTATACTTGTTTGGGCTATTTTTAATGTTTTATTAAATTTCCCGCTCAAACGCTATGGCTCCTTTACTGTCTATGGGAATTCACAGTGTGGGACATATCTCTGGAACTGCTTGTCTCAGCAACTTCAGAGATGGCTCATTTTAATGCTAGGCTCCTGCTCTATCATCCGGAATGTGTTTTATTTATGTGGGGTGTTCAGGGGGGCTTCGGGCACTGTTTGGGGTACTTGTAAAGGGAAAACTACATTTCCCATGAGCGCCTGGTTCGCGCTCGTTTCTGATTGGCTGTCATATCGGCCGCCATTTTGTGGAACTTTTCCTAAGCGAGTACACTACGCAGGGACCGAGCCTTCTCTCTCCTCAACAGATTAACCCTTCGCTGGCCAGATAAGTCCGAATTTAGACATTTCTGGGGTGAAACTTTAATCCTTTGCACTTTTTCTGGGTGATAGTGTCATTAGTGGGGTATATTGACGCTGTGAGCATGTCTACTTCACTGGAGCTAGGGGCTAGACCCAAGTCTAAGGAGGATGGGGGGTCTGCTACCCCCATGGCGTTTTGCTCCTCTTGCCACATTGGGCTGTCTAGCGATAATGTGGGGGATCTATGCCCTAATTGTACTGGTCAAGATAGCAACCCTGGGCCTCCCAGCTACGCTATTGAGCCATCTTGGGTGAGGGAGTTTAAAGCTGCCACTAGGGATCTCAGATCCGCTCTTCAACTCTTTCCCTCTCAGGTACAGGGGGCTCTCCAGGTCTGGCAGACCCCCTCTACCATCAGGACCTCCCTGCCTAAGCCACAGGAAGAACTCTTGCAGGATTCTGATGCTGAGGAACGGACTGTTATTGAATCTACCAGGTCCATTGGGGACCCCTATGAATGTGACCCTGAAGTTTCGGCTGAGGGTCTGATTAGAGCTGTTCTGAATACGCTCAACCTTCCTCTGACTCAGGAATCCACTTATGATCCTACTGATGTTTTTCAGAAGAAGCCATCTAAGCCTGTTGTTTGTTTTCCAACTAATCCTACTCTTGCCCGTCTAGTCTCTGAGGCATGGAAGAATCCTGATAGATCATCCTCTGTCTCTAAAAAGTTTGCTAAGCTGTACCCTTTTCCTGAGACTGAGCTGGCTAAATGGGTGCATCCTCCCAAGGTGCATGCCCCTGTTTCCAGGCTATCCAAGTCTACCGCTTTGGCTGTATCTGATGCCTCTGCCCTGCAGGATTGGACGGATAAGAAACTGGAACTTTCTCTTAAGTCCATTTTTGCCTCTATTGGCACTGCCATGCGTCCAACCTTTGCAGTGGCGTGGGTTAACAGGGCTATCGCGGCCTGGACTGAACGACTGACTGAAGCAGTTCGCCAGGATGCACCAGTGTCTGAGCAGTTGCAGCTTCTTGCTAATATTACTGAAGCTCAGAATTATGTTGCTGACGCTGCTTTTGATGCTGTGCGCATGATGGCGAGGGCCTCCACTTCTTCTGTGGTGGCCAGACGCGCCCTTTGGCTGAAACTTTGGTCTGCTGATACAGCCTCTAAGAAAGCCTTGCTTTCCCTGCCCTTCCAGGGGAGTTTGCTTTTTGGATCTGAACCCAAAGAAATGATCAGTGAGGCTACTGGGGGTAAAAGTACTCTTCTACCATCAGTCTTTAAGAAAACGTTTCCAGCCAAACGCAATCGGTCCTTTCGTTCCTTTCAGACTGAGACACGCTCCTCGACCCCGGCGGGTCCTCCCGCTACACGCTCCTCCTCCAAGCCCAAACAGTCCTGGAAGCCCAAAGTTGCCCCCAAGGCCAAGACCTCCAAGACTGCTTCAGCATGACTCGCCGAACCCGGGTCCGCATCCGGCTGTAGGTGGTCGTCTCTGCCTCTTTCGCCGGACTTGGGAGGAGTCAGTGGCGGACCCATGGGTTCTTCAGGTGGTGTCAGAGGGATACAGGATCCCTTTCTCCTCCCTTCCTCCTTTTCGGTTCCATTTTACTCGTCCTTCTCAGGAACCCACAAAAGGGCGTCTGTTCGACGGCGCTATTCAGGATCTCTTGGACAAAGAGGTCCTGGAGGCGGTTCCTCAGGGGGACACAGGTTCAGGATTCTTTTCCAACCTGTTTGTGGTAGCCAAAAAGGACGGAGGGGCTCGTCCCATTTTGGATCTCAAAGATCTCAATGCCTATGTGGTGACTTCCCACTTCCGCCAGGAGTCCCTGCGCTCTGTGATTGCAGCAATGTCCCCAGGGGAGTTCCTTGCCTCCCTGGACCTTCAGGATGCTTATCTTCATGTCCCTATTCATCCAGGGAGCAGGCGGTATCTCAGGATTGCCTGCTACAGGGGACACTTTCAGTTTACAGCGCTCCCCTTTGGGCTGACCTCAGCCCCTCAGGTCTTCCAGAGGGTGTTAGGCTCCTTGATAGCGGTGCTTCATCAGGATGGGATCAGAGTGACCCCCTACATGGACGATCTCCTACTGAAAGCCTCCTCAGCGGAGCTTCTCCATCAGCAATTACAGAAGTGTATGCACTCTCTGAACCGTCATGGCTGGATCCTGAATCTGGACAAGTCGGACTTGGTTCCATCTCAGCGGCTTCTGTTCCTGGGTCTCCTGTTCGACACTAGCCAATGCATGGTGTTTCTTCCAGAGGATGTGGCTCACCAGATAGCCGTCCGAGTAGCTGGGATTCTGGACATGGACGAAATTCCGGTACCGAAGTTGTCGTCCTTAGTGGGGAAGTTAATTTCCACGATCGAAGCAGTACCATTTGCCATGGCCCACTCCAGGGAACTTCAGAGATTTGTGATCCGGACGTGCAGGAATCATCCAGATCATCTACATCTGGCCGTCTCTCTACCTCCTCATGTCGAGTCGAGTCTGCCCTGGTGGTTGGATCTTTCTCATCTCCTGAAAGGGAGATCATTTCTAGTTCCTCGTTGGACCACAGTCACAACGGATGCCAGCCTTCGGGGCTGGGGTGCAGTCTGGGGTCGCTTCAGTGCTCAGGGGAAATGGGGTCTGGAGGAATCCCTTCTCTCCATCAATGTTCTGGAACTTCGAGCTGTCCGGCTTGCCCTGAGGCACTGGGAGTCTCAACTGACCGGTCTTCCGATCAGAGTGGAGTCCGACAACGCCACGGCAGTGGCTTACATCAACAGGCAAGGCGGCACAAGAAGCGGTTCCGCCTGGTGGGAAATCAAGGATATTTTGTCTTGGGCAGAAGATCACGTGCCTGTCATATCTGCAGTTCATATTCCAGGCGTAGACAACGTCTTGGCAGACTTCCTCAGTCGTCACACCGTCGACAGCGGAGAATGGGCTCTTCATCCAGAGGTGTTTCACATGCTCGCCCAGCGGTGGGGGATGCCTGTGGTGGACCTGATGGCTACCAGACACAACAGGGAGGTTCCAGTGTTTTGCTCCCGGTGGAGGGACTCCCTTGCTCTAGCAGTGGATGCCTTGTCGATCCCTTGGGATTTCTCCCTGGCTTACATCTTCCCTCCTCTTCCTCTATTGATCAGAGTTATTCAGAAGTTGAAGCAGGAGCGTTGTCCTGTCATCTTGATCGCTCCAAACTGGCCCCGCCAGTCCTGGTTTCCGGAGTTGATGGCCTTGTCAGTATCGGATCCGATTTCGCTCCCTGCCCGTCCGGATCTTCTTCTCCAGGGTTATCTGTGGAAGGAGGATGTTCACTCTCTTCATTTGATGGCATGGCGGTTGAATCCTCGATTTTAGCTAAGAAAGGATTTTCTCCTTCTGTGGTGTCGACTATGCTTAGTGCTCGTAAGCCTGTGCCCTCCAAGATCTATCATCGCATATGGTCAACCTTTGTTGCATGGTGCACTGATAAGCAATTGTCACTTGAATTTCATCTTCCCACTGTCCTGGCCTTCTTGCAGGACGGTGTTGATAAGGGGCTCAGTCTGAGTTCCCTCAAAGTTCAGACCTCTGCCTTGTCTGTGTTTTTCCAGGACCGGATTGCTATCCTTCCTGATGTGAAAGTTTTCTTCCAAGGTGTGACTCATGTTCGACCTGCCTTTAAGAGTCCTGCTCCCCAGTGGGATCTCAATTTGGTGCTGGGAGTTCTCCAGCGACCCCCGTTTGAATCCTTGGCTTCCATTCCATTACGTCTCTTGACTTGGAAGATGGCCTTCCTTTTGGCTATTGTCTCAGTTCGCCGGGTAGCTGAGTTACAAGCTCTGTCTTGTAAACCTCCTTACCTGGTGTTCCACAAGGATAAGGCTGTGCTTCGCACTTCCAAGGAATTCTTACCCAAGGTTGTGTCCGAGTTTCACATCAATCAGGAGATTGTGGTTCCCTCTTTCTGCCCTAATCCTTCATCTGACAAGGAACGGGATCTCCATTTGTTGGATGTGGTGCGTTGCCTCAAGTTTTATGTTCATCGCACCAAGTCTATCAGGAAGTCTGACGCTCTATTCGTCATTCCTGAGGGACCTAGGGCAGGGAGACCGGCTGCCAAGGTTACTATTGCATCTTGGATTAAAGCTACCATCCGTGAAGCTTATAAGTTGCGGAATAAGCATGTTCCCTTCAGGGTGACTGCCCATTCCACCAGCTCTATTGGGGCCTCTTGGGCATACAAGAATCAGGCATCTGCTGATCAACTGTGCAGAGCGGCCACTTGGTCCTCTGTGCACACATTTTCTAGGCACTATCGAGTCGATGTACTGGCTTCGGCTGATGCCAGTTTTGGAAGGAAGGTCCTGGAGGCAGTTTTGCCTGTCTAGGTCTTCCGCTCTGTGATCCTTAGTGCTTCCTTGCTGTTGAGCCCGGTTGGCTCTGGTTCCGTGTGCTGTGTTAGTTCAGGGATTGTTTCCCTTGGTTGGTGTCCGTTGACACTTACAGTTTGGGCTATGTAATTAACTGATTTATTGCAGTTCTAGCGACTTGGGCCTTGCGCCTGGTCCTTGCCTTACTTCCCGCCTCTGGATCAGCTCAATGTTTGTACATCCCAGAGTTCCAGTGACCTGTATTGGACGACAGTGAAAATAGGATTTTAGTCTTACCTGTTAAATCCTTTTCACTTAGTCCATACAGGTCACTGGTCTCCCACCCTGTCAAGGGACCAGTCTTGGCTCTCCTGTGGCATTCAGTGGGAGACCGTCAGGGCATGCTCACAGGAGTCTTTCTTTTTGCTTACCTGTGGTCAGTTTTTAGGGTCTCAAATCAATCTAAGTGGCTCTGGCCAGAAGGTGGCTTAAGTGAGAGGGGAGGCTCCGCCCCTTGCAAATCATTTGCATAGTTGTTCCTGCCTATTAAAGGGGACTTACGCCTCCCAGAGTACCAGTGACCTGTATGGACTAAGTGAAAAGGATTTAACAGGTAAGACTAAAATCCTATTTTCAACAGTGATAGTACCCTTTTTTTATTCAGGGGGATAAACGCTACAATACATGGAGCCTATGGAGATTTATGGTCTATGGACCAGAGCTGTCCATAGGATGGTGTCTGGATTACCCTGTTACCCTTAGGGTGACTAGTCCCAAGGGCAATTTGCATATGCAAAAGAGCTAGTCAGAGACCCTCAACTAGGAACGAGCCTGCCCTCAAAGTGATGAGGCTCTATAGGATAAGTATCCTACCCAGGGTGCAATCTCTTTTAGCTCACTAGGGCCTTTCACAGAGAGGAAATATCCTGAAGCACATCATACTGATCCTACCAATCATGTAACTATAACTAGGAGGAGGTCAAATCTCAGTTAGTGAATGGAAAAAAGGACATAAATAGCTGATATAAAGAAATTACACATAATTAAAAAAGCCAGGAAAACAAGAAAAGTTAAAGTATAACATTACTTTGGGTGCCATTTAGTTGAGCATCCCATTGAGTCACAGTGCTTCTGGCAATGAAAGAGTCAATATTTTTGTGGAACATTGTGAAAGTTTGTTGCTCCTTTTTCTATTTTCATTGACATATGTGTGTATCAGTTTTTAGGGTACACAAAACCTCAATTGTCGTTGATTCTGAGAACCTCTCAACACAATAATGGACCCTATGGACAAATAAAAAATTACAGCTGTTGGAGACTGTAATGACTGTTTGGGCATGATGGGAGTTGTAGTCTCCAACAGGTGGATTTATGAAGATTATCTACTTCTGTACTTCTGATCCAGAGAGGCCCTTTCTCCTCATAAATTAGTTTGCCTTTTTATTGTTCCCTGCCATTACTGTAAGCCAATATTATGCTATCCTGTCATCATCTGCATTCTCTCATTTTCCAGCTTGTGTCAGACATGGACAGCATTATCCAAAAGGGGCCACCTACCGTGAGAACTGCAATCTCTGGTAAGTAAACTCAAATGTCTCTTTAACCCTACCTCATGTCCATACCTGTGAACTCTCAGGGATTGGCCCTCTCATGGTTTAAACTTAAGACTCTCAGGATTTTGATCCAAATCAGAGGGTGAAAGAGTCCAAACTGAGGCTATCTAGCTGGCTGGAGATGATAGGAATTGTAGTCCATGTAGTCTATCCCATTCCATCATAGGGATGAAGAAAGTTGTTCTCCACTATTGTCCATGACAGCTGAAGACTGTCAGGTTGCTTGTCTCTGTACAACATGATCTGCACCAATTAACTGTTTCTTTAGTCGCTAAAGTTATGCCAGACAGGAGGAGGAAGCAGTCCTATTTTCTCTGTGCAGGGTAACGCTTTAAAGGGATAGTAATGTTTAACAATAAATGCAGCTCAGATTATTCTTTATAGTTTTTGGGTCATGTAGAGCATTATTATCACTCTCTACAATGTGTAGTTTCAGAGTTATTGAATCATAAAGTGTCACCTTTCCACCCCTTTTAACTATGTAAAGCTGCACAGAAAGACCGTCTGGATGGATCACAGCAAGGGACAATCTTCTGGGAGCATAAGGAAAAACCTGTTGTCCTCCTTCAAGGGGGTAGAATTTTCCTTATGCTCGCTGCCTGAAGATTGTCCCTTGCTGTGAGCTGTCTGGTCAAGTGACCAGATTCCACATCTGAGGGGAGGAGGCTTACAATAGGTAAAAGGGGCGGGAGGGGGACATTATAACTCAATTACTCTGGAACTACACATCGTAGAGAATGATAATACTGTTCTACATGGCCCAAAAACTATAAAGAATAATTGGAGCTGCATATATTTTGAGACATTACTATCCCTTTAAGGACCAGAAGGATGGTCTGTAATATATGGATGTCTTTAATAGGTTAAAGTTTCCTTGAGTACTGATTGGAGCACCACTGGGTTAGACCAATAGGAGCATATCACCTAGATTTACTTTATAGGGAACTTCAAGTGTTAACATCTGAAACATCTCTGGCTCCGCTCATTTCGAAAGTTCCCAGGTATGCCACTGTATTACCAACCATTCCCTCCCCCAAACACTACAGACCTGCACACTGTTTATTACCAAGATGTTCCAGAACTGAGCTAGGGTTTTTAAAGGGCAATCTCTCTGTCTCTCAAGGGGTTGAGATCTAATTTTATCACAAGATCTGGCAGCTTGACAGAGGAGAAAAAAACATACACAAGAATGTTCCTTTTGTGGCTGCTGGAACCCAAAAAGGACAAACACTATATTTACCATAAACAGAAGGACTGCTCCTTGTCTCAGAGGGAGGGGGACAGAGAACGAGAGAGAGAGAGGCAGAGAGAGAGAGAGAGAGACTGATGTAGCAAAGAGGACCGAGACAATCCAACTGCACCATAGGGGCTTTTTTTCCCTTGAATGTCTTTGTCCCTTGAATACCAGAGAGATCTCCAACAAATTGCTTTGCAATGCATTGAGACCTCTTTAGCATCGTACCACATATCCCTTAAAATCAGGGACACTTATAAAATACACACATTGCAGGGTTGCTTTGATTCCTGTGCTGTCCTGCGTGTATATTTTATAAGTGTCCCTGATCATACCTCCCAAGTGTCCCTCTTTAGGAGGGACAGTCCCTCTTTTAGACCCAAATCCCTCTGTCCCTCTTTCCCACCCTGATGTCCCTCTTTTTAGGAGAGCAGACTGTGTGGTGTGTATATAAGCAATACAACTCACATTATTGTTTGTTTAAATGTCAGTATATGTGTTTATAAATTAGTCTGTGTAAATAAAATATTTTGGTCTTTTTATAAATCATTTATTAGGCTACACAAGGAGGTGTCAATAGGTCGTGAAATAGCCTAAAAATTATTGGTAATGCCCCGCCCACCAGGCACGCCCACAGCAACACCCCCCTAAAACACAAGTGTCCCTCTTTGGCAATTTGAAATGTTGGGAGGTATGCCTGATTTAAAGGGATATGTGGTCACCTCAATCCAAGGGGTTTAAACTTCATTTAAATCAGTGGGATTTTGAGGATTTTTTATTTGTTCCCTCTGGTTTGCTCTATACTTTTCTTAGTACATCAGCCTCTGTATTGTGTACAGTGTCTGTACTTATAAGCACTTGCCATTGTGTGAATCTAAATGCAAGCACACAACATTTTATGAAGTTCATTTAGCGTGAGCTCTAAAGCGTGAAGCTGTTCTTAGCCTGTGTAGACACATTTAACAGATATAGGCATTGGCATAGCTTTGTGAAGTCCAGGTGCAAACGTATTTTGGGCTCCCAAACACAATAATATTTTCACAGGGGCGTAACTAGAACCTACTGGATCCTGGGCTGGATGGGGCCCTTAGATTCTGGGACAGAGCACTGCTGCACTCCCACTGTATTTACATACCTCCCAACATTTTAAATTGCCAAAGAGGGACACTTGTGGTTTTGGAGGTGTTGCTGGGGGTGTGGCTGATGGGCGGGGCATTACTGAGAATTTTTAGGCTATTTCATTACCTACTGACACCTCCATGTGTAACCTAATAAATGACTTAAAACAAGACCAAAGTATTTTATTTACACAGACTAATTTAAAAACACATATACTGACATTTAAACAAACATTAATGTACGTTTTTTTTTACTGTGGAGCAATGTGATACACTTATATACACACCACACAATCTGATCTCCTACAAAGAGGGACATCAGGGTGGGAAAGAGCGCCAGAGGGATTTGGGTCTAAAAGAGGGACTGTCCCTCCTAAAGAGGGACACTTGGGAGATATGCGTTTACTCCCTTGGGCATATGTACAGTTGAATCCATTCTGTGCCAGAGAGGTCTCCAACACATTGGGAAGCAATATATTGGAGACCTCTCCTGCCTCCAGGAGGTTAAGGAGGCAAACTAATTTATGCATTTCCCTGGGAAAAAAATAGCCCCAGTGACCTGCATAATTCCGAATAGTTACATGGGGTTACACAGGAGCAATGCATTCCATATCTCTCATCTGTGATTTCTCATTTGTGAACAGATTGGAAAGAAAACAACACAGATAGAAAGCCAGTGTTATTGTCAATTTGATCAGCCATCTATACTTAGGATCTCAGCTCCAAGCCTTAAAAGGAATGCAAAGTAACAAAACAGTGAGCAAGAAAGAGCTCCTAATCCCTGAACTCGGCAGCTTGTCTGTAATGGAATCTAACTGCCTGCAAGCACATTCACTCTGCTGTATATTATGTGAGCAGTTTCTATTCTCTGCACTGTATACAGATTATACAGATACATACCATGCTCTCTCTGCACTATATTCAGCTATGTACCATGCACTGCATTATATACAGATACATACCATGCTCTGCACTATATACAGCTATGTACCACCTCTACATTATATAAAGATACCTACCATGCTCTGAATTATATACAGATACACACTGTCCACTGCACTACATACAGGTATTTACCATGCTCTGCACTATGCACACACACATTCTTTGCTATGCATTGTATAAGTACACACTATGCTCTGTTCTACATACAAATACACACTCTGCACTGTTCTCTGTCATGTACCATGCCTCCCAACATTTCAAATGGCCAAAGAGGGACACTTGTGTTTTAGGTGGTGTTTCTGGGAGCGTGGATATGCACGGGCATTATTGAGAATTTTTAGGTTACTGTGTGACCTATTGATACCTCTTTTTGAAACTGAATAAAGGATTTAGAGCAAGACCAAAGTATTTTATTTATACAGACTCATTTAAAAACACATATACTGACGATTAACTAAACATTTATGTGAATTTCATTGCTGTGGAGCAAAGTGATAGACTAATATACACACCACTCACTCTGATGTCCTAAAAAGAGGGACACCAGGGTATAAAAGAGTGACAGGGGGATTTGGGTCTCAAAGAGGGACTGTCCCTCCTAAAGAGGGACACTTGGGAGGTATGATATATTATAGAAGATATAGACTAGGTTTAACACTATATACATACAGATACAAACCCCGCTATGCATTATGTACAGATAAAGACCATGCTCTCCTCTACACAGAGATATATTGTGTTTCACAGTATATGCCTAGTGGTACACTATATACAGTCTGTAAATGTGTTTACAGAGACCATGCTATCTTTTATCTGTGTTCCTGTATTGTACCCAGCTCTCCATGCATGTAATGTAGTGATGTCTGTATTACAAACAGTCCTTTGTATTTCCCTCTGGATAAGTTGCCTCCTCTGATCACCAGACATTAATAAAAAGGTTTATAAAAATACTTGTCTCAGTTGCTCCTGGTATAAACTGTCTGCGTTCTGGATCTCACTGACTGCACAGAGACATTACAACTTGCCATGAGAGAAATGGAAAGTACCACGGGATAGAGCGGGAAGGTCAGGTGGCTATAACTACAGCATGTGATTAACAATCAAATACTGATAACTGAGCCGGTGAAAACTGGAGAAGAAAACTGACCAAGCTGCCAAAAGTAATTGGTTAGTGGAACCCTTGCCCCAAAATATAAGAACAACTGTATATTGAAAGAGTGGATGGAAAATAGCTGTATCATAAGTGCAAACCTCCCAACATTTCAAATGACCAAAGAGGGACACTTGTTTTAGGGGCTATTTTTCAGGGGTGGTGTCTTTAGGAGGGACAGCTCTTCTTTGAGATCGAAATCCCTCTGTCCCTCTTTCCCACCCTGGTCAAAGGAGAGCAGGTTTTTCCTAATACTAACTGAGGTGTGTCCCTTGTGATCCACTGTTGGATCTAAGACTGAAATGCTTACATCAGCAAAAGGTGTGCGAGGGATCAAGTAATTACATTGTAACTAAACAGTTTTGGAGAGTAAGAGCATCACGCTGCAGTACTGTTCGTTATGTTGAACGATCTGAGCTGCATTTAAATTGAAATATTACTATCCCTTAAAAAATGCCACGCCAATCTAAGTCAATACCAGAGTGATACACAAAAAGTCTTATTGAAACTTCCTGACCACTGTACGGGAGTGCTCACGGGACCACCCCAGCAAATGATAACCACTTCCAACTGTGTAAAAGCACTTGTATTTTTATTAATATAGAATCATAAAATCATCAAACATGCTTCCCATCCCCTCATGGGGAAATAAGGATGCTGTACACACCGCCTAACGCGTTTCGTGCAATAAAAAACACTTAATCATTGAAATCATTGGAACATATGCATAATTAATGAAACAGCACACCAAACAGCTCAAAAATACAAGGGGCCTGTATGTTCCAAAGAAACGTGGAGTAACACTGATGCAAAACACTTCTAACATAGGAGACACACGTCTTACAATTACCATTGGGTAAAAACAGGCTTTTTAACCCACTGAATGCCAGGCATGAGTCCAGTTCATTGCAACGAATACCTCTTTACCATTCAAGGGATTAAAAGTCCAATTTAAATCAATTGGAAAATGTTTCTGTCCCCAAAATGACTCCACATTTCTTTTGAGCATAGGGCCCAACTGAGTACAGTACCTACCATTGGGTCTATATCCAGCAAAATATATGAGAACTAAGGGAAGGACCAGTTTATCCATGGAGAATACCTACACGTTTCAGTCTGTGACCTTTACCAAGAGTAATTATTATTTGTTGTGCATATTGCATTTGGTTGCCCCAAAACTGTTCCACTTTCCCTGTATACGTGATGACCTTAATCCTTTAAGGACTATAGTAGTTTGTAACACAATTCTTTGTACTCCATTGTGCACCAAGCCAGGTTTGGAAGAAAAGATGAAAAGTTATAAATATGAACGAAGTACAATATAGAAACATAATTTGGGGGGATGAAGAAAGAGGGAGGGATGAAGATAACAAAATAAAAAGAGGAATGAGAGATAAATGACAGAAGAGCTCATGATTTGATTAGCAGGAAAGGTGAATTAAAGCAAACCGCAATATAGTGCTAACATTTTTCTTGATATGTAAAAGTAGCCCATGATTCAAATATGGTAGGAAAAAGAAATGTTGGGTAAAACTAGCTAATTGTATCTACCAAAAAAATGTAATGTTTCTGTAATGATCTAGTACAGATCTAATGACCCTTCTCATACTCCAGTACTTGTGCCAATGAAGGAAACTGGCACTGTGAGCAGAATCCCTGTCTGATCAACCCGAAGACAATTGAGGCTGTGAACAAAGGGAACTATGGGTAAGTGAACATGGCAGATTCATGCATTGTCCACCACACACTTCTAGCAGAGATTTTTTTCTCCACATATGTAATTACTGTCCATACTCTCTGCGTAGTAGAAAATCAGTCATTGTGGGCATTACATATGTTGGAGGACAGTCACTTATTCTGGGGTAGACTCATATATTGGTAGGTTGTCTCTTCTCTATGCAATAACATCACTCACTGGAGAACAGTCAATGATAATGTTGCCTAGAAATGAACACTTTAAGGACCAGGTCCTTAAAGGGATAAATCCTACCTCTTTGTGAAGCCATAGAAATAAAAGCCCCCAATCCTATTCAAGGCTTGTTTTCGATGTGAGGGTCAGGCTGCAATTACATTATTGTGGAAAGTATGTTTCATTCTTTTGATTCTGTGTCTTGTAGTTGGAGAGCTGGGAATCACAGTCGCTTTTGGGGTATGACTCTGGATGAAGGTATCCAGTATCGTCTGGGGACCGCAAGACCTTCCTCTTCTGTCATGAACATGAATGAGCTACACGTGAGTACCATGGAGGGAAATGAGACTGAGAGAGAAAGTATAGAGAAAGTGGCATGGAAGAAAAACATTGTGATGGGACAAGGGAGTGAAAGGAAGAAGAGCAAAAATGGATTAACAGAATAAATGTTTGCAGGAAGGGTGGGGGATTAAAGGAAACATGGAGATAGAAGGCATAATATGAGAGATAGGGAGAAGGTAGACAGCAAGAGATTAGATGAGGGGGAAGGAATTGTGAAGGAGATGAGAAGGCAAAAGCAGAGGGCATGAGATGAGAGAGAAAGGGGAAGGTAGATGAGATGAGATAAGAAAGAGTGGAGGTAGGGGAAGGAGATGAGAGGAAGGGAGAAGGTAGAGGGCAAGAGAATAGAAGAAGTATTGGAGATGGTAAAGTGCAGGAGTTTAGAGGAAGGGAGGAAGTAGAAAGCAGAAGGTGAGAGAGAGAGGGCAAAGGTAGAGAGCAGGAGGTGAGAGGAAGTGGGAAAAAGAGGGGAGAAGGTCGAGGGCAGGAGATGGAAGTAAGGAGAAGAAAAGGGAAGGAGATTAGAAAGGGAGATGTTAGAGATCAGGAGATGAAAGGAAGGGAGAAAAGGGCAGCAGAATAGAAGAAATAAGAATGTAGAGGTTGGGAAACAAAAGGAAAAGAGAAGGTAGAGGGCAGGAGAGAGAGAACAGAAGGAGGGTGTTGGTAATGGTAGAGGGCAGGAGATGGAAGGGTGAAGGTAGAAGGCATGAGATGAGAGGAAAGGAGAAGAAAAAGGGCAGGGGGTGAGGAAAGGGGAAGGTAGAGGGTAGTAGTTGAAATAATCAGAGAAAGTTCTGGGTAGGAGATAAGAGAAGGAGAAGAAATATGGTAGGAAAGATGGGAAAATATGGATATAGAAGAGGCAGGAGAAGATAGAAAGGAAGATGGTAGAGGGCAACAAGGAAGAAGACGGGAGAAGGTAAGGGGGAGGAGATGAGAGGAATGGAGAACATAGAGGGGAGGAGATGAGAGGAATGGAGAACATAGAGGGGAGAAGATGAACGGAAAGGAGAAGATAAAGAGAGAGCGATGAGAGAGAGAGAGATTAGGGGGAAGAGGAGTAGATGAAAGTAAGAGAAAATTTAAAGTGCATGAGATGAGCATAGCTGGGAACTCTCCGGATTTGCCAGGAGACTCCGGTTTTTACAGCAAATTACCGAGTCACCGGGGCAGAGGCTGATTCTCCAGGTGTGGCCCCACATCATGCTTTCACAGTGTGTTCCTCCCACTCTACGCTCGCTTCTCCTCCTTCCCCAGCCTTTTAGTAACATTTTTTTCTCAAGTCTGGAAGCCCCACCCCCACACTCGCAATTAAGTCCTGCCCCCTTTTGACGCAATTTGCGTCTTTTATCTCCCTTGGTGGCACCACAGGACTCCCCTCTACAGGGAGTCCACAACCAGAAGTTCCCAGGTATGGAGATGATCAGAAGGAAGAGGGCAATAGAATAGGAGAATTGAGATGTTAGAGGACAGGATATGAAAGAGAAGAGAGAAGGTAGAAGGCAAGAAAATAGAAGAAGGGAAAAGATGGAATGCATGAGATGAGAGGAAGGGAGATGGTAGAAGGCAAGAGAATAGAAAAAGGGAGAAGGCAGATGGCAGGAGATATGAGGAGGGCAGAAGGTAGAGGAAAATACATGACAGAGAGGATGTAGAGGGAAGGAGATGGGACACATGGAGAAGGTATTGGACAGGAGATAAAAGAGAAGGGGGAGTAGAGGGCAAAGGAATAGAAGAAGGGAAGAGGTAGAGGGCAGGAGATGTGAGAGAGAAGGTAAAGGGAAGGACATGAGTGAGAGAGAGGAAGCAGAGGGAAGGACATGAGTGAGAGAGAGGAAGTAGAGGGAAGTAGGTGAGATACAAGGAGAAGGTAGTGGGCAAGAGATAAAAGAAGGGGGTAGAAGACAAAACAATAGAAGAAGGGAAAAGGTAGAGGGCAGTATATCAGATAGAAGTACATTGCAGAGTGCAGGAGATTAAACAGAAGGTAGATGGTAGGAGATGAGTGAGAGGGAGAAAGCAGAGGGAAAGATGAGAGAGAAGGGGGAGGTAAAGTTCAGTAAATGAGAGAGTGAAGAGAGAAAGTAGAGAGCAGGAGATGAGGAAGAGGAGGTAGAGGACAAAAGAAAAGGAGGGAGGTAGAGGGCAGAAGAGAGGAGGGAAAGGTAGAGGGAAGAAGATGAGCAAGGACAGAGAAGGTAGAGATGGGATGAGAGGAAGGGAAAATGTAGAGAGCAGAATATAAAAAGGGAGAAATATAGATCAGGAGATGAGAAGAAGGAAAATGGTAGAAGGCAGGAGAATAGAGAAGATGAGATGGCAGAGGGCAGGGGATCAGATGAGGGGAGAAGACAGAAGTAATTTTGATAATGCCCATTTAAATCAAAGAGTATGGTTATTTGTTCCCTATGAACCCTCACAATTCTCCTCTTTTGTCTTTGTACATATGGCCTTCAAATTGGTAGTAAAAACTATTCACATTCATGAGCTGCAGAATTCAAACAAATTTCTCCCTGAGGGTGAGAAGTGGGAGAGAAGGTAACAGGTGTGTGAGGTGAGATTAGGTCAATACGAGCAGATCTGTGACATGCTGAGCCTACAGGGCACAGACTGAAGCTGATGCGCTAAGATGAACTGTAGAAATTCAGGGGCAAACCAACTGTATCATAAGGGACAAGAAAAACAATTCATTGATTTAAATGGAGGTTTTAGCCCTTGAATGTTGGAGGGATCTCTGATGCATTTCAAAGCAATGAAGTGCCAACCTCTCAAGTGGTCAAAGTCTTACAAGCCTCATTTAAATCTATGGGGATTTGGGGAATGTTTATTAGTCCCCTATAGTGCAGTGGTTTGCCCAAACATGTACTCAAGTCTGAGTACAATGTTTTTTAGTGTGGTGGAACCCTTTGAGTGCCAGACGGGTATGCAACTCATTGCAAAGCAATGCGTTGCACACCCCTCTAGCACTCAAAGGGTTAATCTCAAATGAAATTCCTGGGGGAACTCAAAAACATAAACATTAACCTTTTGTATGCTGTAAAGATCTCCATCATATTGCTTTGCAATGTGTTGGAAATCTTTCTAGTATCTAAGGTGTTAACCTAGTATCAATGTCAAATGTATTTGAAAAAAAAACAAAAAACGAAATTATTCGTTTACATATAATCAAGAAACAGCCGGTAATGATATTTGAATATTGTTATTATTTTTTTAATAAGGGGATAGGTTATAGTACTTATTACAGAACATACAATTACACCAATTGACATGTTTCAGTCTTCCACTGGTAGACACAGAAACACAAAGCACATTCCACATACACATGCTTCCCTGTGCTCCATCCTATATTCTAATTCTCTAAGGATGTTTGTCAGAAGCCGTCATGCTCAGTATAGACTGCCCGCGCCGCGGCTGATACGGAGCGGGGCGCTCCGAATTCAGACCGAAGTCCTCTCTGAGCACCGAACTGAGACCACCAGCGGTTCCAGGAAGATGCGAAGAGAGGACTTTGGTCTGAATTCAGAGCGCCCCACTCTGTATCAGCTGCGACACGGGCAGTCTATACTGTGCATGACTGCAGCTCCACCAGTGTTGGCCCATGTACACAGGCTTTAAAACTAGTTACTTATGTTTGTGTAGTGGAACCCATTTTACTTCTTCAGGGAACTCTGGACATCCAAGGAACAAGTCAGAGACACACTGGGGAGAGTGTACAAATTCTCCAGAGCAGCTTCACTCGTATTATGTAAAGAAAACAAAAAGATGGTGCCCGATAGTGCCTTTTATCTTAATTTAATAGTGTAAAATTATACATATATAATATAATCACAAAGATAGTAGTTGTGACCTGGACTTATGTCCAAACACAACACATAAAGCATATAGGGAAATACCTGTCCCTATTCAGGCTTGTATCTCAAATGTTCTTCTTCAATGGAATCAGGAGGTTCTCAACAAAAAAGAAAAAAAAATATAAAAAATATAAAACAAAAATTAAATAAAATAAACAAACAGCTGCTGAAAAAAAACAAAAAAAAACTTTTATTGGATTTGCAATCCTAAAAAATCATCCCAGACAAACACCGACGTTTCGCAGTTTACACTGCTTCTTCAAGAAATGCCTCAAAAATATCTTCCAGCATCAGGACTTTAACCCTTTGCGTGCCAGAGGGGTATGCAACACATTGCAAAGCAATGTGTTGCAAATCCCTCTGGCACTCAAAGGGTTAACGCCAGAAAGCCCTAACATCTGTCCCATAGCTCTACCCTTGGAGCAACTGGTTTTAAGGGAAGAATTTAGTAAATTGGCGTGAGGCAGGTGTATGACCTAAAAACGCATTCCAGCACATGATTTAGAGCAGATTCACCTTTGTACCTTCAACCCACTTTCTTAATACATCAGCCTCAGTTGCTGGCGTGTGACCCAAGGTGCAAACATGTAAACATGCCCAAGGAATGCACAGACCCCCTCCTTATATTAGGGACTATTTTCCTGAAATTAGGGCCAGTGTGTGATTTTTGGCAGAACCCACGAGACACAATGCAAGGTTGATAAAGACATATTTTTTATGCAGCTTCCCCTCAGGAAATCCGGAGCCCGCTGCACTCCAAAATAGGGGAGAGTGTCCATGAAACATATTGTTAGCCACTGTTGGGTGGACCCCCCCCCCTTTCTACCATCCTGCCAAGGGAGGAAAGAGGGGGGTTCTGCCCAGGGACAAGGAGAGACTGGAACATTCCTTCAAGTTACAACAGGCAAGGTCATGCTAAACCCAGAGGACCAGACCCACAAACTAATTAAAATAGTTTAGCTATTTACGAGTTCCATTTCTGGTTCTCAGCATCTACATGGTATTAACCCCTGAACTATTAGAGTGGTGGCAATGCATTTCTAAATCTTCTGGTCCTTAAAGGGTTAAATGAAAAGTACTGCATAATATGGGGAAAAACTACATATATTGCAGGGTTTGTACTGCTGAGTAAAACAAATGTAATACTATGTCCACGTTCGGTTCCAAAGTACAGCAGTGTTCAAAAGCAAAAGACATAAATATACAAAAATAACAGTATATAGATATAACTGACTGCTGTATGAAGGACACAATTGTAAGAAAATCCTTCTATGAAACACATTAAAAGCCACTCATTTCAAGGGAATATTTAAGTTTTTATAATATTGTATTAGTCTTTGTGTGCCAGAGGGGTATCCAATGCATTTGACTACCCCCTGGTACTCAAAGGGTTATGGGAAAAAATGAATGGAAGCATCAGCCATTGGTTGGTTGAGGATGATGAGAGTTGTTGTCTTCAACATCTTGGGTGGACAAACGGTGGCCTTCCAGCTGGACTATAGCTACTATCATGCTCCATACTAGATAAGCCATTTCATGGCGGGTACTCTCCAAAATATACCCCTTAAGTGCTTGAGATGTCTCCAATGCTTCACAATGCACTGGCGAAGTCTCTAGCATCCAAGGGGTTAAATGCAATGAGAGTTTCCCTTTCTGACACTTGATGAGCAAAGCAGCATATTGGATGCTCAGCTGCCTTCCTAACACATGAACAGACCCACTTATACACTCTGTCTCTCTTTGTCTTCTTCCCCTCTATTCTAGTTTCCACTAACTCTGTGGAATGCTCCTGTTCTCTCTGCTTTGTATGTGTCACTAACACCTTGTCTTTGCTCTCTGCAGGTTAACATGAACAATGAGATTCTGCCACACTACTTCAATGCTGCAGAAAAGTGGCCAGGAATGATCCATGAGCCACTAGACCAAGGCAACTGTGCTGGCTCATGGGCTTTCTCCACAACAGGTAGGATTTTCACCTACAGAACATCCATTCTCTATGTAACAAGGCAGGTAGGCACTGGAAAGGGACAACACACTGACTAGATGAACACCCCTATGCCACACATCGCTGTTACAATGTGCATCATTGGAACTCATAGCAAATCTCTCATGAATCATAGGCATGTTGAACAAGGAAAAAGAAGTGCCATAATCTAGGTACTTCTGTAAGCTAGACACCAAAGTAATCTCCAGTACGTTGCTTTATACTCTATTAGAGAAGTTGCTTGTATCCAAAGGGTTATAGAAATTGGAAAGTTCAGGTACCCCATAAGGCTTTGAAGTAAAACATTTTTACTTATCCAAAAAATAATCTTTCCCAAGAATAGTCTACTCAGGTCACTTTAAGAACCTATGATTCCCCTGAAAAGTTGTTAATGGAGGCCCCCAAATATAGCAATACGTATCTCCGTATCCCTTTAAGTTTCATGGATGCCTTCGTTAGGGACATTAATATTTGTGAGAAAAACAGCCACGTTGGTCTATTGTGCACCCAGGACAGCCTCTCTACTTTCTGATCATAGGACTGAACTTGTTCCTTTCTGGAAATCTGGGACCTTTGGGAACACAAGATGAGGCCTCTTGAATGTGGAGGCCCCCAGTGAATGTTGGTTACGCCCATGCATTAAAGTGCCCCTGGTTTAGTCCAGTAGCTGCCCTTCATGCACTGTGGGTTGTAGTGTTGCATTGTACAGATATCTTGTGTCATACAGCCATATAATCCTGTGTGGCTATATGAAGTTCCTCAATCATTTGTACCTCTACCTTACTGTAAATAGATAAAAGTGGAACAACTTCTGGCAAAGCAACTGCACCATAGGCTTTTAACCCCTTAAATGTGAGAGATATTTCCAAAGCATTGCTTTGCAATGCATTAGAGGTTCCTCTCTAGTGTTCAAGCCGGACTGAAATCAATAGGGATTTGGAGCATTTTTATTTGTTCACAATGGTGCAGTTTGTTGCTCCAGCTTATTACACTTTTGTTTCTGTATATAGGTCCTCTGGCATGTTACGGCAAATCAGGAGATAAGTTACTGTAATCTGAAGGGAAATAGATAGGAGAGAAGGCCTTGCACTGTAGAGCAAACAACCAAAACTGTCACATAATTCTTGGGCAATAGTTTGTAATACAGTCCTTATACAATCTGGAATGGATCAATGTCTCACTACACTGAATAATCATAATTTATGAGGAATCTCTTTATATGCTGGTAAGTGATAACTGCTTAGGAATGTGTTCCTATCAGTGTGTTTAGGAACACAGAGGACCAGAATAGCTATACCGGCAATGTTTTATTCCAAACTGACCTTGACTGAAGTTCCAACATTATTGAAATGTGGCATGAATCAAAACAAAGTTGATTGTTGACTCTTCCAAATCTGCAAGGATACTTGCTAAACATCAACATTTACCATAGAAGACCACATAGCAATTCTGGGTTTTGCGCCAAAAGACCACATACCCAGGAATGATGTCATCCTAGGTGAACCTTCAAGCAGGGTCACAAAATAGCTTGTGTTAAAACTCACTGTTCGCAAACCCTTTTTGTGCCAGGGGAAAAAGACATTTATTGCTTTCAGCAATACACTATGCCATTACATTTATTTGAAAAATTTTGAAAATGTGAAAAAGGGTAATCACCTGATCACCACAACCCCTCCTCCTAATACTGTCATCCTTGGTGGCTTTCTAGTTTGTCTAGTGCTTGCACCAGCTCTGTTCTCTGTGAAAGATTTTAAAATAAGAGGCTAATTGTAGGGAGGTATTCAGTTATTCAGACTGTTTATAACGACATACTGCAAATTCACACAGATTGTTTTCTTTCTCCAGCGGTTGCTTCTGACAGAATTTCCATCCAGTCAATGGGTCACATGACCCCAGCTCTGTCCCCTCAGAATCTACTCTCCTGTGATACCAGGAACCAACAAGGATGCAGAGGGGGAAGAGTGGATGGAGCATGGTGGTTTCTGAGGAGAAAAGGGTAAGGATGAAGTCAGTAGACCTAGTGCAGTAGCGGGCAACTTGAAGTCATCCAGGTGTTCAGGACTACAATTCCCCTCATACTCAGCCAGCCTAGATGGAATTTGCAGTCATGAACAGCTGGAGGGTCACAGGCTGTCCACCACCGATCTGTTGTTTGAAGGTTCTGATGCAAAATAATTTGTGTGCTTTCAGTTCAGTGAAAACAAATTAAATTAAAATGGTCCCTAAAGTGGGCTGGGCCGTGGTGCTCTGCACCTGCTGTACCAATGGTAGTTTAGACCCTTGACACTGGAAAAAAAACCCAGTATATTATAAAGATGGGGCCTGTTTTAATAAAAGGAAATGAAGGGATAGTTTTAGTAATATGGTGTTCCAGCCATAAAAAGGCACATTAAGTCAGTGAGATATTTTTAACCCTTTGAGCGTCAAATAGGTATTCTACACATTACAGTGCAATAAGTTGGATTCCTTAATGGGTGAATTTCCTCATTAGAAAGTTATATTAAGGAAGGGGTGTTATGTATGCAATATAAGGTATAGTATGTTGGGACACCAAGATACTAATGTTAAATATAGTATAGCAAATTAAATGTGGTTTCTTATAGGGTGTTAGAGTTACAGTACGACAAAAAATCTGAATTACACTCTAGCACCTAACCACTGTAAATGTTCACATACACAATATCATAACAAAGTTGAATAAAAGGAAAATAATATAACTAAAATAAGTTTCACCATGAAGATCCAACATCCATAGGGAATTAGGGATAATGAAAGGATTCCCAGGCTGTGGCTTCAGTCCACTGAGCCTAGAGTAGTGCCCAGATGAGGCTGATGAGATAGCAAGGGGAAAGCGAGGAGAGCAAACCCCTTGTGTAGTGTATATACTGCCTATTCATTAAAACAAAACACAAAAAACAGGTCAGCTTCATATATTATCACACTTACATTTCACTGAGGCCATGACGTCCCTCACAGTTAAATTCATAGTCAATCAGTCTGCCCTGATGACTCCATCAACATATGGCTTACAGTTATGTAAACACTTTCCACATAGTGCAGACATACATTGCTCTGGACACAGGGTAGTCACAGATTGTGCTAAACACAGGGCAGACATATTATGTTTGCTGTACACCAGGAAGACACATACTTTGCTGCACAGAGAACAGGCACATAATACTCTGCTCTAGATGGCTGGACTTGTAATGAAATAATTGGATGTATGTATATTTTTTTATTTATATAGTGCCAACGGGTATACATAGCACTTATCAGTTTACGTTCTGAATACAGGGGGTACAATAAGTGCAGTAATTGAGTGGTTATATAGGCAATCATAAGTGGAACACTAGGTAAGCATACATTAGGATAGGAGGTCCCTGCCCCATAGAGCTTACAATTTAAGTTTATCTGAATTTATCTGAATTCTTTCTCTGTTATCAGGGTTGTGACTGAAGCATGTTATCCATTTGCGGGACTGACTGCAGAAGGGCCCACTGTTCCATGTATGATGCACAGTCGCTCTATGGGGAGAGGGAAGAGGCAAGCAACAACTAACTGTCCCAACCATTACTACTCATCCAATGAAATCTACCAGTCCACACCAGCCTACCGCCTGGCATCCAGTGTGAGTTATCTGATAACCACCCCTCACACTCGCTCACACATTCAGCTGTCACTATTCTTGTATACTGCCTAATAGCCCCCTATGTTGCTCATATACTAAGTCAACACAGAGCTACTTCTACACCAGCCTGATTTGCAGCAATATTTGCTACTCCCATACTAAACTTACCACAAACTCACAGTCCAGTCAATATACCTCCTTCAAGAAAATAAACTCTCCCTTTTAGGCTCATTTCAGAGCAACAATGATATTTGAGCAATGTCGCCAGTGCATACCATAAATACATGTCTTCTATGCATCAAGCGACCAAACTTGGCTTTTTGCAACATGCCTGATTTGAATGCAAAATGCAAGGAAGTTGTAACACAGGAAATTCCTATATGAATGGTAAATGAATGGCCAGTCCATATCTGTGTAAGCTAGTGATGAATGGCTTATGGTAGCATGGGCCAGCCATTCAAGATTCTACATTGATACCATTTTCAAATCATACGTAGAAACAAAGACCTATAAAGCGTTATTTCTTTACTGTTCTAACATACATCATTTAGAAACCATACCTTCATCCAGACCTGTGGCCATCCGTAATACCAATAATCTTCTAACTAAACCTGTGATCAGTTCCAGTCTTTTTCTGTCCTATATTGAATTCACACTAATATGACATTATCCTTTGTATCCTGCTGCCTCTTTTTCTAATCAGGTACTTAATCCTCACACAGGGTTTAAAGGGATAGTATCGTTTTATATGACAAGTGGCTCAGAACGTTGAGCATATGTAATATTACTGCTTGGTGATGCCCATACCCTTAAATCTTGCTAGTTACAGGTAAATAATATGTTGAATATGATACCTTCTACTCCTTTCCCCGAAATAAGCAATTTAGTCTGAGATCCCACAGTGGATCACAAAGAGGGACAATCTTCATTTAGTATGTAAAAACCTGCCCTCATTGACAAGGATGGAAGGTTTTTCCTAATACTGACTGAGGGAAGATTGTCCCTTGTCAAGCGACCAGACTTCACATCTGAGGGGAGGCTGCTTCTGAATGGGGAAAAGGGGTGGGAGGGATCATCTTGAACATATTATTATAATGTAACTAGCATGTTTTGAAGAGTATGAACATTGTGGAGCAGTATTATTAGATATACTCAACTTTCTGAGCTACTTGTCATATGAAACAATACTATCCCTTTAAATTCACAAAATTAAAGCCAGCAGTTCAGAAACAAAACAGCTACACCGTAGGGGACAAATACAACTTGCTATTGATTTAAATTGGTCTTTTAAGCCAAAGAATGGTAGACAACACAACACAATGCTTTGAAATGCATTGCAGACCTGTCTAGTATTAAAGAGGTTAAAAGCCCCATTTATATCAATGGGAGTTTTGGAAATTGTTATTTATCCTCTGAAATACAGTTGATTTACTCCAGAATTGCTCCTCCTTTCTTGTATGCATAAGAACCACACCTCCATCTCACAGAGGCCGATACAATACTTCTGTACTGACTCACGCGCAGTCTTTTCATTTCACCTCTTTCCTGCACTGCAACTCTTTATAATGCATTGAAACTGACTCAGCACACAACTTGGTCATCATTGAACCAACATCCTGCCTTACTCTTTCCTATTCTCATCACAGCCATTTCCTCTGAGCTCCTCTCATACTCTATATGAATAACCATAAAGCATACATTTTGTCACTCCACACATTCTCTTAATATTTTTGCAGGAAAAAGAAATTATGAAAGAAGTGTATGAGAATGGACCTGTGCAAGGTGAGAGGAGCAGCCCTTCCACATTATAGAAATAACACATAGATATGCTGATTTTTTTTTTTTTTTGGGGGGGGGCCTTTGTTCAAAAGAAAAGTGAAGTAATTCAGAAGCACACTAAGTAAAATATAGAGGACAAATAAAATTCCGCAAATTAAATGGGGCTTTTACCTCCTTGTATGCTAATGGCAGGGCTCAAAATTTCCACTCGCCATTAGCCAATGGCGAGTGAAAATTCAGCCCTGGTGAGTAGAAATTCAGCCCTGGTGGGGATGTTATGGCTTGCAGTGGCGAGTGACTTTTCAGGTCTGGCTAGTAGCAAAGGACTTCACATTTTAAGCCCTGCGTAATGGTCTCAATACGTTGGCCCTATCCCCAGGGTTAACATAAACAACTTGCGCATTAAGCATCAAGATATAGAGTAACAATTCTGTAGCAAATGAACTGCACCATAGGAGACAAAAAAACATTCTAAAATGCCCATTGATTTAAAAGGGTCTTTTAACCCATAAACGCTACACAATGCTTCAGTTTTCAACTATAGTGCAGTTGGTTTGTTCCAGAATTACTCTGCTTTTCTTTTGGTCATTTGAGAGTTATTGATAATTTATTGGCCCACTAAGCTCTACAGCTGCCCAAACACTATAACATTCTTAGACATGTCTTTCAAAATGAGCTGAAGCCTAGATATTTGAAATATTATTTGATAAACTTTCCCAGAGTTTGGGTGATAAGGCCCTATTTGCGCTAACACAACAAGACAAGCTTGACTTCCTGATAGAAATGTCACCAATGTATAGTTTTAAGAAGCAGTTAGTCGGTGCAGATCATTTATATGTATTCATAGATATATATATATATATATATATATATATATATAATCTAAGTGGTTTCTGGTTCTCTGTCCTCGTCTCCCTGGGGTGACAGGTTGGGCGGAGATAGGCTGGGAAACCACCGTCAACTCCTATGAAAGTTTCTGCAGTGAGACTCACCATTGCAGCTGTCCACCGGGTCCCCGACGGGCATGGTGTATGCATAATTGCACGGGCAAAGCCATGCATCATTTGTTAGTATAGCAGAAAACCCTCAACTCTCATCTAGAAAATTGGGTCTTTCAAACTGAGACCCTAACATTTGGGTCAAACCCCTTAATTCCCAGATATGCTATTTGGTAACAAGGTGATACAGGCAGTGGGAATTGTATAAATATAATGAGGAGTATCTCAAATCCCTGAGGGCACATTAAGAGATGGCAGGGGAAAGGTAGTTGTTAAAATTAGCCAAGATGGGTGAGGATCATTGAAGTCAGTTGACTATCCCAAGCTAAACAATACCAGACTCATAAATAGTCCGTTTTATTTTGCAACGTTTGTCATACTCAGGTTTGTGTAGTAAGAAAAAATGGTGCAAAACTGAGCAACTGGAGCAAATCTGGGGCTATCACAGTGCCTGTGATTATCCTGTCACTCTCATCTGTGGCAGACTGTGATTTGTTCAGTTGGTTTGGCCCGCCCCCTGGTGACCTTTTTATACCTGACTCTTACATCTGTCAGATGCCCTTTCGTGGTGTTTCTGAGCCAGTCTTGCTGTTGCTGTGTTCCTGTATCCGGATTCCTGTGTACTTTGGCCTGTACTGACTACGCTCCAGTGTTCCTGATCGTGTATGACCCGGCTTGTCTGAGAATCTTCTACGTGCTACGACCCGGCTTGTCTGAGAATCTTCTACGTGCTACGACCCGGCTTGTCTGAGAAACTTCTACGTGCGACGACCCGGCTGGCTGACTTCCTGCTTCGTGATCACCGCGGCCTGTTCCAGCGACCTGCTTTGGCCTATTGTCGCCGCTGCGACATTCTGAATCCTGCGTTGCTGTGCTGACCTAGTGTGACCATTACACTCCTGTGTAACCCATCTATCAGTGCAGAGTTCCTTGCTGACTTGCATAAGCTGCGCTCCTGGTACCGAGCCTCTATACGCTGCAGAGCTAAGTTACCATACCGAGCCTGGGAGATTCAAACGTACCTTCTCTCTTGCCGAACCTCCTTTCTGATTACCGAGCCTTTACCTTGTAAGTCTACTGCTGCTGAGTTGGCCGCTACTTGGACGGCGACTCCCATTTACATCTGCAGAGTAGTCTAATTCTGTTGGTCCGGTTGGGCCTCTTTGGCTCTCGGTATCACGGTTATTAACAGGTAGCCAGTGCGGCTATTGGTTCTGAGAGGTAGCAAGGTTAGGCGCCTAGCTCTTGCAGGATCCGAAGGTGAACGGCCGTGGGGGCTATTGGCTCGTGTTGTGCTCACGTTGGTCTCCGGTTATATGCCCGTGGGGTCTAAAACGCCAGCTTTGCATCTCAGGCTAGTCTCGATCACGCCCGTGGGGGCTACATACTCTTACACTTGCAGTCTCAGTGGCCTCCTGTTGAACGCCCGCGGGGGCTATTTTGGGTCACTGTTCTGCTATAGCTCACGTTGGTCACTGAACATCTACGACCCATCATTGCATGAACTCTGTGCTGTGCACATTTGCTCAGTTTATCACTACACCATACGGGCGTGCCAAACCCCACAGCTGAGACGGACAAATTGTTCTCATTTACCCTTTAGGGACCAGTTCCCTATTATCAGAACCTATATTGTGTGCCTCCTATCCATTATAGTGAATCTATGTGTACTGTGTATTCACTTGCAATTATTGCTGTCAACTGTAGAAGGCGATCATTTGTATTCATTTTCTTTCAATAAAAGTTGTTTAATTTTACCTACTGGTCTGAGTGTCAAAACAAACCGTTACAGTACGAAAGGGACATGACCTCAGACAGTAAGGGTGAAAGTAACACACAAAACATCCACTGGAGAATGGATGTCCATGAGCAGCGCTTAGATCAATTGGCACTGGCTCTACAGACCCTACTTGAGCGTACGGTACACCTAGACAAGCCTAATCTGAATCCGGTGGTCTCCCCAGTCTTGACACCGGATAATCCGCCTCTAGCCCCTCCTACTATTGTCAGAGGCTTAACGGCAGCGGCGCCGTTACCATTGAGATATGATGGCGAGCCTTCCTTATGCAGGGGCTTTATCAATCAGTTGGAGATCTATTTGGAATTAACGCCCCAGGCTTTTCCTAACGACCGAAGCAAGGTCGGATTCATGATATCGTTACTAACAGGCAAAGCTTTGGCTTGGGCGAATCCATTGTGGGAAAGTGCCAAACCTTGCACGCTGAACTTTAATGAGTTCATAAAGAAGTTCCGCCGTGTGTTTGAGGTCCCTGGCAGAGTTGCCTCCACTGCCAAAAGGCTCATGGAGATACAGCAGGGCGAATGTACACTGGGCAATTATGCAATAGAATTCCGGACCCTGGCAGCGGAGGTGGGCTGGAACAATGAGGCGTTATTGGCAGCTTTTGCTAAGGGGCTCTCTGAGCCAATTAAGGATAAAATAGCTGCCCGAGATGTACCTAGTGACCTGGAAGAATTCATTGATTATGTAATTCTCATTGACTCTCGTATCCGGGAAAGACGGTTGGCAAGAAGGGCAACTTCCAGAAAGCATGGGCAGGACAGTTCCTTTGACCCACCCTCTCCACCCTTTCCTACTGAGCGTCCAGGAGAGGCAGCAGAGCCAGTGCAGCTGGGTTTCACTAGACTCTCCAAAGAAGAGAGGTCGTTTCGTAAGAGGCAAGGCCTATGTTTATATTCTGGCAAACAGGGGCACCTTTTGCGCAATTGTTCGGTTAGGCCGGGAAACGCACGCACCTAGGGTACCTTGGGGGACAGGCCCTAGGTTGTGTACAACAGTCCCTAGATTCAAATATCTCTAAACCCACCATCCAGGTGGCGTTCTTTTGGGCTGACAAGGGCGCAGAAGCCTTGGCGCTGGTAGACTCTGGTGCAGCCGGGTACTTTATGGACCAATCTTTTGCGGCTTTGCAAAATATTCCTCTATGCAAAAAGGAATCTCCGTTGGCAGTAGAGGCCATTGATGGCAGACCATTGGAACCCACCTTTATTACAATGGAAACCATCCCTATTTCTATGTCAGTTGGGGCACTCCACAAGGAGGAGGTATGGTTTGAAATTATTCGCTCACCTCACCATGCGGTCATTTTGGGGTTTCCATGGTTACTTCTGCACAATCCTCAATTTGATTGGCAAAAATGTGAGGTCAGTTCCTGGTCCGATTACTGTAAAAAGAACTGCCTATCTCTTCCCGTCAAAATTATGTGTACCTCTCCTGCTGCGCCAGTTGAATATGGGGAATTCAGTGACGTATTCAGCAAGGGGGAGGCTAGCGCATTGCCCGAGCATAGACCCTATGATTGCGCTATTGATTTGCCTCCAGGTGTGATTCCCCTGAGAGGACGTACTTACCCACTGTCATGCGAGGAGAACAGGGCAATGGAGGAGTACATTGAGGACGCTCTTGGTAGGGGAATTATTCGCAAATCCACTTCCCCGGCTGGTGCCGGATTCTTCTTTGTAAAAAAGAAAAATGGCGAACTACGGCCATGTATTGATTACCGGGGGCTTAATAAGCTTATGCCCAAGAACGCATACCCTATTCCACTCATCACCGAGTTATTTGACAGATTGAAGGGCTCTTCTGTTTTCACCAAACTTGATTTGCGGGCTGCCTACAATCTAATTAGAATCAGAGAAGGTGATGAGTGGAAAACGGCATTTAATACCAGAACTGGGCACTACGAATATCTGGTAATGCCTTTTGGCTTATGTAATGCACCTGCGGTATTCCAGGAGCTGATTAATGATATCTTGCGTGACATGCTTCAGTCCCGCGTGGTGGTATATCTGGACGATATATTGATTTATTCCGCCACTCTCTCCCAACATATTAAAGATGTCACGGAAGTCTTGTTGCGACTCCGGGAGAATAAGCTGTTTTATAAATTGAAAAAATGCGAATTCCATGTGTCTCAAGTACCATTTTTGGGGTTCGTAATCTCCAAGGATGGAATCGCTATGGACCAGGATAAGTTGGCAGCAGTATTACTATGGCCTCGCCCTAAAGGGTTAAAAGCGATTCAGTGCTTTTTAGGGTTTGCCAACTATTACAGAAAATTCATACGTAACTTTTCCACAATTGTGAAACCTTTGTCTGATTTGACACATAAGGGAGCTTCTCCCTCTCAGTGGTTCGAGGCCGCTGATAATGCATTTGAGACCTTAAAATCTGCCTTTGCGTCTGCGCCAGTGCTGTCCCATCCCAATCCCTCCCTGCCATTTACCTTGGAAGTTGACGCCTCTGAGGTTGGGGTTGGGGCAGTACTCTCCCAGCGTCCCGTGGGAGGTGGTACCTTGAAACCTTGTGGGTTTTTTTCTAAGAAATTGTCCAGCGCACAGAGCCACTATGAGATTGGCGACAGGGAGTTATTGGCTATTATTCTGGCACTGAAGGAGTGGCGTCACTTGTTGGAAGGTACCAAGAACCCAGTACTGATCCTTACCGATCACAAGAACTTGACATATCTCTCTGAGGCTAAGAGGTTGTCTTCTCGACAGGCCAGGTGGGCACTCTTTTTGTCCCGGTTTAACTTTATAGTATCGTACCTCCCGGGTTCTAAGAATGTGAGGGCAGACGCATTGTCTCGACAGTTCGCGTCGGACACTGAGAGGGAGGAAACACCAGTACCTATTATTCAGCCCGACCGTATTTTGGCTACCATTCGCACTAGTATAACTTCGCCACTGGGAGAGGAGATTTTGGGGTCTCAGTCTAGGGCTCCACCTGAGACTCCAGTTGGTAAATGCTTTGTAGATGAGCCATTTCGCACCCGTCTATTGGAGACCTATCATTCGTCTAGGGCGGCTGGGCACATCGGCAGGGATCAGCTGGTATGGTCTCTTTAGCAATTATTCTGGTGGCCGACGCTCAGAGCCGATTGCTCCGCTTTTACTGCCGCTTGTGCCACCTGTGCCCGTGCTAAGACCCCCAGGCATCTCCCAGTGGGCTTGCTTCAACCTGTGCCTAATGGAGAACGGCCCTGGTCTCACATATCTATCGATTTCCTGGGAGAATTGCCAATCTCTAGGGGGTATACATTTATCCTTATGGTGGTTGATAGGTTCTCCAAAATGGCTCATTTTGTGCCACTCAGGGGGCTTCCATCGGCTCAGGAATTGGCTAAGGTCTTTGCTAAAGAAGTGTTTCGTTTGCACGGGGTACCCAGAGTGGTGGTCTCCAACCGTGGGAGTCAATTCGTGTCCAGGTTTTGGAGGGCATTCTGTGGCATGATGGGCATTCAATTGTCCTTCTCCTCCGCCTACCATCCCCAGACCAACGGAGCCGCTGAGCGTGCCAGTCAGGGACTGGAACAGTTCCTGCGCTGTTTTATTACCGATCATCATGACAATTGGGCCGACTTGTTGCCATGGGCGGAGTTTGCCAGGAATTGTGCAGTTAACTCATTGTCCAGGAGCTCCCCGTTCTTAATCAATTATGGGTTCCAGCCAGGTTTGCTCCCGGATTCGTTCCAGTCACAACAGATTCCGGCTTTGGATGAGCATATGGAGCAGCTCCGTTCCACCTGGGCACAGGTGCAATGGACCCTCAGTCAGTCTTTCCAGCGGCACCAGCGTTATGCCAATCGTAGACGGCTGCCAGCATCTCTTTCCAGGTTGGGGATAGGGCATGGCTCTCCTCCAGAAACCTCAATCTTCAGGTCCCCTCGAATAAGCTGGCTCCCCGGTTTATGAGGTTCAGAGCACTGTTGATTCTAGGCGACTTAGAGGGAAGTTGCGATACTTGGTCCACTGGAAGGGCTATGGCCCGGAGGAGCGCTCTTGGGTTGACCAGAAGGACCTCCATGCGTCCAGACTTGTGCTCAGCTTCCACTCTAAATACCCTCAGAAACCTAAGCCTCCGGCAGGGAGAGGGGGTCTTTGAGAGGGGGGTACTATCACAGTGCCTGTGATTATCCTGTCACTCTCATCTGTGGCAGACTATGATTTGTTCAGTTGGTTTGGCCCGCCCCCTGGTGACCTTTTTATACCTGACTCTTACATCTGTCAGTTGCCCTTTCGTGGTGTTTCTGAGCCAGTCTTGCTGTTGCTGTGTTCCTGTATCAGGATTCCTGTGTACCGACTTTGGCCTGTCCTGACTACGCTCCAGTGTTCCTGATCGTGTATGACCCGGCTTGTCTGAGAATCTTCTACGTGCTACGACACGGCTTGTCTGAGAAACTTCTACGTGCGACGACCCGGCTGGCTGACTTCCTGCTTCGTGATCACCACGGCCTGTTCCAGCGACCTGCTTTGGCCTATTGTCGCCGCCGCAACATTCTGAATCCTGCGTTGCTGTGCTGACCTAGTGTGACCATTACACTCCTGTGTAACTATCATGGTGCCCGTGATTGCTGCAGTTCCTTGTCTGTCACCAGTAGGGGGCTGCTATTGGCTGTCTGCAGATAGCCCGCCTCTTATTACCTATTTAAACCTGGATTGGGCACCCTTTGAGTGCCCTTTCGTGTTGTTTCTGACCTTCTTGCTATCACTATGCCAGTGATAGCTGGGCCTCTGTTCCAGTGTTCCTGAGTTCCTGATCTCATGTGTTCCTGAGTTCCTGATCTCTACTGTTCCAGTGTTTCCTGCATGCTGAAGTACTTCCAGTCCTGGTTCCGGCCTAGTCTCTGGTGTTGCAGTTCCTGCTGTACTTCTTCTCTGCTGTTTCCTGACCTGACTGATCGTTGCTGGTTCCTGTCATCGCATCGCCTGTCTCCTGTATCTTGGCGACCTCCTGTCTGGTCGCGTCGGCGACACTGCTTGTTACTCCAGTGTGCGGTCACTGGTTTGCTCCACAGCCTATCAGCTGTACTATCCTGTGTTGGTCCCAGCGTGCGGACGCTGGTTTGCTCCAAAGCCTTGCGGCTATACAAACTCGCTTGTTACACCAGTGTGCGGTCACTGGTTTGCTCCAAAGCCTATCGGCTATACAATCCAGTGTTAGTCCCAGCGTGCGGACGTTGGTTTGCTCCAAAGCCTTGCGGCTAGACAAACTCGCTTATTACACCAGTGTGCGGTCACTGGTTTGCTCCAAAGCCTTGCGGCTATACAAACTCGCTTGTTACACCAGTGTGCGGTCACTGGTTTGCTCTAAAGCCTATCAGCTATACATTCTGTGTTGGTCCCAGCGTGCGGACGCTGGTTTGCTCCAAAGCCTTGCGGCTATACAAACTCGCTTGTTACACCAGTGTGCGGTCACTGGTTTGCTCCAAAGCCTATCAGCTATACAATTCTGTGTTGGTCCCAGCGTGCGGACGCTGGTTTGCTCCTAAGCCTTACGGCTATACTAACTCGCTTGTTACACCAGTGTGCGGTCACTGGTTTGCTCTAAAGCCTATCAGCTATACATTCTGTGTTGGTCCCAGCGTGCGGACGCTGGTTTGCTCCAAAGCCTTGCGGCTATACAAACTCGCTTGTTACACCAGTGTGCGGTCACTGGTTTGCTCCAAAGCCTATCAGCTATACAATTCTGTGTTGGTCCCAGCGTGCGGACGCTGGTTTGCTCCTAAGCCTTACGGCTATACTAACTCGCTTGTTACACCAGTGTGTGGTCACTGGTTTGCTCCTAAGCCTATCGGCTATACAATTCAGTGTTGGTCCCAGCGTGCGGACGCTGGTTTGCTCCAAAGCCTTGCGGCTTTATGATTCCCCTGTTAGTCTCAGTGTGTGTACACTGGGTTGCTTACGATCCTGTCAATTTGCCATTACCATCTGACTGCTGCTACTATCTCTGGGCTGCCTTGCCCGGTATTGGTAAGGCCGGTAGAACCTTTTGCCACATTCCATCTGAGGTTGCCTTACCCGGTATTGGCAGGGCCGGTAGAGCCTACATTATGAATCTATTGAGGCTGCCTTGCCCGGTAATTTGGTAAGGCCGGTAGAACCGTTATGCGATTCCATCTGCAGGTTGCCTTACCCGGTATTGGCAAGGCCGGTAGAGCCTAACATTCTATTACTTCAGACTGTCCTGTCCGGTATATTGACGGGACCGGTAGAGTCTGCCTTCTGTCTTGTTATATTCTGAATATATCTGTATGTATGTGATTGCCATCCTACGTTATCAATTTATTATTTCAATAAAATTGATTTTTACCTAAAACTTGTGTCTGAGAGTCATAATAAACCGTGAGAGTAACCCATCTATCAGTGCAGAGTTCCTTGCTGACTTGCATAAGCTGCGCTCCTGGTACCGAGCCTCTATATGCTGCAGAGCTAAGTTACCATACCGAGCCTGGGAGATTCAAACGTACCTTTTAACCCTTGCAGTGCCGCTTCTCTCTTGCCGAACCTCCTTTCTGATTACCGAGCCTTTACCTTGTAAGTCTACTGCTGCTGAGTTGGCCGCTACTTGGACGGCGACTCCCATTTACATCTGCAGAGTAGTCTAATTCTGTTGGTCCGGTTGGGCCTCTTTGGCTCTCGGTATCACGGTTATTACTGGAGGTAGCCAGTGCGGCTATTGGTTCTGAGAGGTAGCAAGGTTAGGCGCCTAGCTCTTGCAGGATCAGAAGGTGAACGGCCGTGGGGGCTATTGGCTCGTGTTGTGCTCACGTTGGTCTCCGGTTATACGCCCGTGGGGGCTAAAACGCCAGCTTTGCATCTCAGGCTAGTCTCGATCACGCCCGTGGGGGCTACATACTCTTACACTTGCAGTCTCAGTGGCCTCCTGTTGAACGCCCGCGGGGGCTATTTTGGGTCACTGTTCTGCTATAGCTCACGTTGGTCACTGAACATCTACGACCCATCATTGCATGAACTCTGTGCTGTGCACATTTGCTCAGTTTATCACTACACCATACGGGCGTGCCAAACCCCACAGCTGAGACGGACAAATTGTTCTCATTTACCCTTTAGGGACCAGTTCCCTATTATCAGAACCTATATTGTGTGCCTCCTATCCATTATAGTGAATCTATGTGTACTGTGTATTCACTTGCAATTATTGCTTTCAACTGTAGAAGGCGATCATTTGTATTCATTTTCTTTCAATAAAAGTTGTTTAATTTTACCTACTGGTCTGAGTGTCAAAACAAACCGTTACAGGGGCAAACCAACCTGAATGTAGGCCCTTGAATGCTTCTCAATGCATTGGAATCCGTTCATTCAGGGTGTTAGCCCCTGCACATTTAAATCAATGGGAATTTGTATTTGTCACATAAAGTGCAGTTTCTTTCCATCAGAATTGCTTCACTTTTGACTCAGACTCAGTGGACCAAGATCTTAAAAAATGTATACCTGAAAATAATGAGGGTTCAAGCAGGACAATCCGGGTATCGTTTGTGTATATGATAGTATCGGGCAGTATTCAGGAAGCTTACAGTAACCAATTGCACCTCAGGGAACACATTAGAATTGCCAAAAATATAAATATAAATGGAGTTTTTAATCCCTTGACTGCTAAAGAGGTCTCCAATGCATTCCTTTGCATTATATAATATCTCCATTTAAATCAATGGAAATTTTCCCCTATGGTGCAGTTGATTTGTTCTAGAATTGCTCATCCTTAGCTTCCACTTTCCAGCTGGTAGATTTTATACTATAGAAGTAAAGCATATATAAAAGATACCTGGGGTGAATGTATGAATTTCCAGTGCAGCCCTACATTTCCGGTTATGCACTACAGGAAATGATTGCTTATGCAAAAGAACTGAGAATTCAACAGACTCTATAGGAGTGGTGTCCTACTCAAGGTACAGTCTATTTTATCTAACTAGTGCCTTACACAGAGAGGAAATATCCTAAAGCACATCATACTGATCTTTCCAAAATGGCAGTCAAGCCATAAAGTGCCAGGCAATTCCTCTCTGAATAAGAAAAACTGCCAACCTCAGATATACATTTTGGCCTTATTTGGTCAAGTCAGTCAGGTGTAGCTGATCTCTCTAGGCACTGTGAAGGGGTAAGGGGTCCACTGCTGGATTCTCCAGCTACGCTTAGGATGACAAGCCCGAATTATAATTTGCATATGCAAAAAAATTGGTCATAGACGCTTGTGACCAGGATCAGTATGATGTGCTTTAGGATATTTCCTCTCAGTGTATGACACTTGTGAGCTAAAAGAGACTACATCCTGGGTAGACACAATTCCTACAGAGCCTGCTAAATTCTATAGAAGGCCTGTTCCTAGCTGAGTGTCCCTGACCAGCACTTTGCATAAGCAAATGACTGTGGTATTAACTAGGGGCGGGCAATCTTCCCCCAGTATTAGGACTGTATTGCCAGCAAACCTCATTTGCCACCCCTTAGCATGCACTGGGAAATGGCATGCAGTCACACAATGTCTTGCTTAATATTTAGTAAAATATAGAGGAAAGAAAGTATTGAAAAGCCTACAGACTGTGCCCCCCCCTTGGTGCAAACAGTGTTAATGAGTGGACCTGATGCAAGAGGAGGGTGAAAAACTTGATTCAAGCACCTGATTTAGCATGTAATTGCTAATGTACATTTACCTTGACAAAACAAGACAACCCCATACACATGCTCAGTAAATGCAGTCAGCATAAGTATCAGAATAAAGAAGCCCAGAATAGGTAATACAACATGCATCCAGGAGGACTGTACAAAGTGGTCAAGAACAGGCAGTATAGCACACCTGTACATTTTTCTTAGAACAACAACATGGACCAGTGTACCAACTTTGACAAGACTCCAACAATATTTATCTCTATGCCCTCTCAGGTCTTGTAAATAACTACTTATATATGTTCAACAAACCAGCTAAATACCTAGGCAGGAGGCTCAGGGAAATTGTAACCGCTCTCCCTTCCTACTCATGAAAGGAATTCCATGCATGTAAAGGTTTTTTCCAAAAGACGAAAGGCCTTGAATTATATGATGTTACTGGCAACCTTTGACACTGACATATTCCAAAAACCTAGCTTTACCAAGCAACACGACTGCCTCAAAACATCTCAAAACAGCACTGGTGCCATCTATTGATCAACAATCATAGTGAACACTAGACTGCCTCCCAAAACATTATACATATTAGAAGTCTCTTGGTAAATAATTCTCCCAAAATCTCACGAATATTAGAAGTACATCTATTGTTACACAGTTCTCAGAGCTAGTCGTTTAGTGCTTATATACTTCAATATTCAGTGACACTTTAAGATCTTTCTTCTTATCGGTACCAAATGAACAGGGCAAAAAAATCTACAGACAGTTTCTGAGGTAAAGTTTTTCTAAAATTGCTGTCTGGTATCCTCCATTAGCAATCTGGAAATCCCAACACTTTAAACAATGAGATTGCTTGGTTATTTATTAACCCCTTGAATGCTTGAGTGGTCATCTGTGGATTACTTTACAATGCATTGGAGACCTCTTTAGCATTTCAGGGGTTTAAAGCCCCACTTAAGTCAATGTAAATTAGGGGACTTGTTATTTAGCTCCAATAGTGCAGTTGATTCCTCCCCAGATCTACTCCACTTTGTCTTTATACATAAAACCCAAAGTATCAGATTAATGAAAATAGTATGAACCCATAATGTATAGAAGGGACTATAGATAATACCCAGTATTCTCTGGTGAAGCATTTTAAAGAGGAACCTATCTTTATTATATGCAGTCAACTAGCAGAGTACTGTTTCAACCATGATTAGAGTACAAAAAATAGAAAAATAAAAAGTTGGGAGCCGACTCTAGAATATAGATTCAATATTAATAGAAATCAATAAAAATAAATATAAATTGTGTAACAGAGAAGTAGTTCACTATATTTCTCTCTATCTAATAGTGGTTAAACAGAACAAATTGTACAAATAACAAAGAAAAAGCACTCCAAGTCTGTATTACACTTTTAATAAAAAACTAGACTAATCACATATGAAAATATAGTACTAAAATTATAGACACCCTATGACATAAATGACACAACATGTCTCTGGTACCAGAAATGAAGTGACGTCACTATACTCAACTACTATTAAGGACCAGGTAATATAGCACAAATCAAATTCATGTAAAATAGCCAGATACGGCTGAGTCTCTGAGGTTAACCAACTTCTTTGCGAGTATAGCAGGCAGGTGTTAATAAACAATGACTAGCAGTATAGCTTACTATCATGTCTTGTTAGAGTGAAGATATCCTATAGTTAGGACTGTGTTTGGCACAATATTATGGATCTCTGCTTGGTTCCACTTATAAAGTGAACTGTACCACTCTCATATTCTGCAGTTTGTCTTTTACCAGTCCACACTTCAGAGGGTAAAGTATCGCTGCTCTGTAGATCAAGTATAACACCTCCAGTCTTTAAGCAGGTATGATGGAAAGCCGTTTGAGCTATATCAGAGCAATTTAGTCCAAAGCCTTTGTAGTAGAGGTATCGTTTGATACGAAATGCGTAGATAATACAGACACCCAAGAGCTATATATTCAGGACATATAGCAATTTTATATACAAAGACTTTGGACTAAATTTCTCCGATATAGCCCAAAAGGCTTTCCATCATACCTGCTTAAAGACGGGAGGTGTTATACTTGATCTACAAAGAAGTGATACTTTGCCTGCTGGAGTGTGGATTGGTGAAAGACAAACTGCAGCATATGTGAGTGATAAAGTTCACTGTATAAGTGGAACCAAATAGGGATCCATAATATTGTCCCAAACAGAGAACTACAGGAGATTGTCACTCCAACAAGACAGGAGAGTAAGCTATACTACTACTCATTGTTTGGTAACACCTGCTACACCCGCCCTCTATACTTGCATAGCAGTTGGTTAACCTCAGAGACTCAGCCATATCAGGCTATTTTACATGAAAGTGACTTGTGCTATATTACCTGGTCCTGAATATTAGTTTAATATAGTGAAGTCACTTAATTTCTGGTACCAGAGAAATTTTGTGTCATTTATGTTATAGGGTATCTATAATTTTAGTACTATACTAGTTGAAGAGCCCGTTACACAGGCCACAGTGCCACTGACAGCCGGTCGCGGGGCAGTCATGCGCAGTAGAGACTTCCCGCTACGCTCTGAAGGAGCATCCAGCTCTGTATCAGCAGCGGCGCGGGCACTCTCTACTGCGCATGACTGCAGCATGTGCAGAAGTCTCTACTGCGCATGACTTCATCGTTACACTCGTTTTAGTGAATTATTATATAGGATTTTTATATGTGATTATTCTAGTTTTTTTATTAAAATTGTTATACAGAGACTTAAAGCACTTTTTCTTTGTATGATTAGAGTCCTTTAAGCATTCTGCTCTTCCCACCTGAGTCCAGTGAATAACAAAGTTGCATGTTCATGTAAACTCCACATTTTTGTAATATCTAATACAATTACCAGCCATATCGTTTAGCCAAAAAAATGCTCAAAATGATAATAAGTTATTGAAAGGAGTTGTATAAAGAAGAAGAAAGTATATGTTGTATGTGCATATAAGGTAATATATTAACTGGGTTAGTGCAGTGTCTGTTTTAAGAAAAGAATCTCACTACACATAAACGTCATGAGTCACTTAGTGAGCGAGCTCATCGAACAAGCCCTAAGCTACTGTAGTGGGTGTGAAAGGCATTCTTTCCCTATTCATTTCCTTTTCAAAGAAATTGAATTAAATGCCAAAAATCATGTTCAAATCATCATTGGTTGTAAAGGAATTTAGAGTATCTTCCCAAGGATGCTTTTTTGAAAAATGAATCAATAATGCAGTTTAGAAAATACATTTTCTCAGATACACTGAAAAAACTAGGATACACTTTTCCCTAAAATAATTCCATATATGTCTGCATTCAAGAAATCTGCTAAAAGAGTGGCACAGGGTAATGCAAAAGTATAAATTACTTTGGAGAAACACAGAATTTTTAGGCGCAAACTAGGACATTTAGCAGCCAATTTGTGCATAAATGAATATAAAAATAGCACCAAATGTATAAGGCAGAAGTAAATCTTTAGGTGCCTTCCTTCCATACACCATCTCTTCTTTTTTGACCCTATACACTAGCTGTTCCCATATGATTCTTCTGTGTGACAGCTTTCTCCCACTCATCAAACATCACCCCTCCACACGCCAGCTCTTCCCCTCTGATACCCCCATAAACCAGCTATTTCCTTTATGATTCCTCCAATACCAACTCTCCACTCTGATTGGTTTGTACAACACTACTCCGTGTATTGATCTCCCTTGAAAGCTCTCCTCTTCTGATAATCCCATTCACTAGCTCTCCCATCTGATTATTTCATTCACCAGTTATTAACCTCTGATATCCCCATACACTATCTCTCATCCTCTAATTACCCCACAAATCAGCTTTCCCCTTCTGTCATCATCAAACGCACAATTAAGTTTTCTCCCTCAAACAGTTCATTCACTCCCATACCTAGAAAAGGCTTCTCCCTCTCACTCATGCATCTCTCCAGTCACCACCTGTTTTGCAAGCGTATAAAGGAGACCCCTACAGCCCCTGCAACGCATAAAAGCCCATGACCAAATGAGTCCTTAATCGAGCTGACTGGCCCCCTGGGATTCTGGTGCATTTCCCTGTGGAAGCCTTTTATAATTATTTTCTGTAGGTATTGAACGGAGAACCAGAGGTCACCTCTGCCGCAATGTCCCCTGTTTCAAATTGCTCAGTTGAGCAGTTCCATGGGTTCCTTCTTTAGAAAATTCTTCTGATTTCACTACAGAATTATCCTGTAATGAGGGAACCCGCGGAACTGCTCCTTTTCGTGATCTGTAAAGGAAGGCATTGTGGAGTTGATAACCCTTCAGTTCTCCACTCTATCTGCTTAAAAAAAGGTAAGGGGAGGTGTCAGACAGTTCATGTGGGGATCTTTGAAAATCAGGGAGCAGTGGAACCAGGCTGGGGGCGGGGGTAGTGTATGTGTGGATCACTGACTACCAGGGGGACAGTGAAACCAGTCTGTGGGTCAGACAGTGAATGTGGGAATCTGTGACAGCAACACACAATTACATGCCACCATCATAGCAAAAAATTAGAATATGCCAACAGCAGAGCAATATGCCTTTGCATGAGACCTGCAAAGTAAGAAACCAGTCAGCAATATACCACCAACTGAGCAATGCAATATTACACAAAACCAGCAGAACAATATGCCATTACATGCCACCTGCAAGGCAATACATAAGTATTTTCTAACAATTTACAAGACTGTCAAACATTTTAAAATGTGTTTAATATAACAGCCCTGAAGAAGGATATTGAAATCTAGCAGTGTTGCAGGAATTATTTGTTTTTTGTGAATAGGCATAACTTCACTACAGTGCCAGTGTAACTCCTTCTACCCATCTCTCTATCACAGCTATCATGGAAGTGCACGAAGATTTCTTTATGTACAGAACTGGAATCTATAGGCACACACCAGTGATGGAGAGAGAGCCAGAACGTTACCGCAGGCATGGAACCCACTCTGTAAAGATAACTGGGTAAGAAGAGGGTGGTGAACTGATAGGCACAGGGCACCACATTACTAATTTCATGTCTGATAAGATGCTTTTACTCTGCCACATATGCCTTCTCCTTCCTAGTATAAATGCTTTACATTCTGTTTGAGCCTCTGCCTTCTTTTATATTCAGGATAGACTGCTGTGTATTCTAACAATCTATCAGAAAGACACTCCACTAAGTGGTCCAGGGAAAAAACTAAAAAAATGCTAAAACAGTACTTGGCTGATGTGCTTTGAAGAACCAAAGCAATTGTTTGGCAAACCGACTCTCTCTTTGATATCACTGTGAATTCCAAAAATGTGTATTTGTCTTCGATGATGCAGTTAGTTTTCTCCAGAATTATGCCGATTAGTTGTAGTACGTCATCCTGTATATGTACACTGAGATAAACAGCATAATTCTGGGTGGATAATCCAATAGAGCCATTTCATGTACAGGCAAAGTAATTCAATATACTAAATAGAGAGCTGCACACAACCTAAGTTCAGCATTATGTAATAGAATCAGGGCAACAGTAATATACAATCGCACAACTGCATGGGGTGAAATTGCAAAGTAACAATCCCAGTGCATCAGGGAAATGTAAATATTTGTATGTATGTATCTTTATTTATATAGCGCCATACATTTACACAGCACTTAACAGAAGTTGAAATAATATAATACAAAACTACAGAACTGGGTTAAGAGCATTAAGGTTAAGTACAATCATTACATTATTTGTGAGGGAAAGTGGAGCAAGAGGATCATACACTAGGAAAGGGACCCTGCCCCAAGGAGCTTATAATCTAATTTGTACTGGTTTGTATTGGATTTTGTATTAAAGGAGAACTAAGACCTCGTAATAACAAACTCTATTTAGTTTACTATGGCTAGAACATCCTAATGACCTCTCAGATGTTTTTCTTGCTCCTTGATTCAAAGCATAACATTGTTAATCAGTCTTGGACCACAGCACACAAACTCCACTGCACCTGATATTCTTAACCCTTTATGGATAACAAACTGAATAGCCATATGCAATCTGCCTGCTTCAGTCTAAGGAAACCACCAGCAGCTGTCATGTTTAACTCCATAGACATGACATTTATAAAATGATTGATGAAGTTATCTCTTGAACAAAGACACAAGGACAAAGTTCTTAAGGGCCAGAAAGATTTCTATATTATCCAAATGTGGAGCACAGGAACTATGGGGTAAAGTATCCTCCATCCAGGAGACAGGGAACTTGTCTAAAAAAATCTCTCAGGAAGCAGAGACTCCCTTCCTAATCCTTGTTACCCCTACCAGACATGCTCAGTTTTAAAAGTGACCTCAAAGGAGGTGCATTAGGGCAAATATTTTCTAATTTAGCCTTTTTTTGTTTCCTTATCTTTCATGGGGCTACTTGATAGATATGGATCATAGTACAGACTTTAACTCTTTGAGTGCCAGACAGGAATCCAGCACAATGCGTTGGATACCTCTCTGCCACTCAAGAGGTTAAGGGACCTGGGTCTGGTAGATGAAGGCTTTCTTCCTTGGCCACTTTCCTCCTTCTTTGCTTGGCAAAGGATCCTGAGGTTAAGGGACCTGGGTCTGGTAGATGAAGGCTTTCTTCCTTGGCCACTTTCCTACTTCTTTGCTTGGCAAAGGATCCTGAGGTTAAGGGACCTGGGTCTGGTAGATGAAGGCTTTCTTCCTTGGACACTTTCCTCCTTCTTTGCTTGGCATAGGATCCTGAAGATTGAAGTGGATTCCAGTTTCATAGTTCACAGGTCCAGTGAGTATGCCCTCTTATCTGTTTGTCTAGCAGCCACTTTCTGAGGTCTGTTGTAAAATTGCTAGTTTTGTATTCTGTCAGCTTCACTCCTGTTCTCTTCTTTATTGAAAGTGACCTCTTTAATTACTTTACTAAGAGCTATGATATTTTAGTCAGGGCCCGCACACCTTTAAGAAACGGGTAATCACAGCAAACATATTGAATGAATGTTCCTGCAGCACTTCGTGGGCTCAGATGTGTGGAAAGGGGCTGGAGAGCCACAGTGTCATTCATTAAAATGGAGGGAATGCTACATTTCCCATGAGGTTTGTTTCTGTTCTGGGCCTGGGCCTGGGTTTCTTGTTTCTGTTCCTGGGTTCCTCATGTTAAACTGTTCTCCTAAGTGACTTTACTGCTGTAGTATGTCCTTCTTGTTCTGTGACCCCCTACACAGCAACTCCCTGGCCCTTCTTCTCCTGAACAAGAGTGTGCATGGGATACAGCCCTTATTTCTTTTGTTATGCGGGTCCTTGAATTCAGGAACCAGGACCTTACCATTCACCCCACTCTTTATGCGGGAAACTCTTCTTATGAGGAAGAAGAAATGGATGAGGATGATTTTTGATTCCTCATTTTCTGATGGGGTTCTTTCGAAGATGACCCTGCATCACCTGCTGAGGTTCTTATTCCGGTGGTGTTTGAAAACCCTTAGGATCTTTGACTTGAATTATTTTTTTCAAACGTTTTTAAGAGTCACTCGAGGGATACTGAGTTTTCCACCCCATCATTCCTTGGATCAGGTGGTTCTGAAGGAAGGGAAATCAATGGTTAAATATTATTTATTCCCAGATAATTTCCCTCTTATATCCGTTCCCTCCATATGCCCTGTTTTAGTAGGGTACTCCCCCAACAGTAGACCCTCTGATTTCTCATCTTTTTTAAGCTTTCAGCACTACCACTTGTGGCTGGTGATGCACTTAAGGATCCGCTAGACATGCAGCTGGCTTAACTCCTTATGAAGAATTTCACAGATTTATGACTGACCTACGCTGTTGATTGGGTTCTAAGGCCATTGTTGTCTGGGAGGAAAACTCTTAAAGGCTGTCCATGTTGTTCCTCCTATTTTTAAGATCCTCGAGGCTAATGAGTATCTTGCTAAAGCAACCTTCGTCTTCTAGGCTTACTGGGATGTCCTTAGCACTCTCTGTTGCTAGACATTGTACTCCTTGGCTAAAATATTGTCAGAAGACCAGTCTTTCAAGAAATTATTTGTCTGTTTCTTATTAGTTGGCAAGCAGTTGTTTGGCCTGGAACTGGAGAAGGTTATTAGCCATACTCCTGGGGTAAATGTGCACTGTTACCTCATTTTACTCCCAAGCATTCACTTTTAACACAGAAGAAGCATGGTTTTCATTACCTCAACCATTATGGGTTTGCATCCAGGATGTCTACTTCTACAGTGGTCCAGGCACAAGCTCCCCTGAAACTCAAACAGTCTTGGGCAAGAAAGAAGCCTATCCAAAATTCACCATCAGAGAAGTCTACCTTTATATGACTTGCAGGTACCTGGTCTGCCTCAGACAATTGGAGGTCATATGAATCTCTTTCAAAAATGTGAACTCTCTCTCTGTGGCAGACCATTTGGTTTTCTGGGTGATCAGGGAAGGATATCATATAGTTTTCCAATCTCTTCCCCAGTGTAGCTTCTTTATTTCCAGAGTTCCTTGTAATCCAATGAGTGGCTGTCTGTTTTAAGACGTGGTTTCTTTCCTGGTTGACATTCATGTCTTGATACCTGTTCATCCTCAGGAAAGATTCATGGGATTCTATTCCAAAATTTTCATAGTTTCCAAAAAGGGTAGTTTGTACCATCACATTAATTCATTCTCTAGAGACTTCTCTTACTCTCAATCTGGAAGAACTTTTGTCACAAGCTCCTTCAGCGGAGGCTTTATGCCTTCAGATTCAGACTTGTGTGTCAATTCTGGAACAACACATTTGAGTCCTCAATATCAATAAATCGTCTCTCATCACTTCCCAGGTCCTTTTCTTTGGTGGCATAAGATTTTACACTTTTCAGGGATGGGGAGTTCTTGTTGGAGGACAAGATTGTCTAGGCAGGTGCTTGAGACCTTACTTCACCCATCAGCAACTGTGCGGGAGTGCATGAGGGTACTGGAGTATCTGGTTTCTGAACTGGAGATACCAGTTCCCTTTTTCCAGTTCTACCTTTGGGAACTTCGGCTGGAGATTCTCAACAATTGATCCAGGCAGCAATGTCATCTCTCCCATGTTATGCCTGTATCTGACTGGATCTTCCTTGGTGGCTTCAGATGTCCTGAGACAGCCATTGGTCATCATGAATTGTTTGATAGTCATGACAGATGCCAGTCTGACAGGTTGGAGAGCCATCTTGGGCCCTCAGATGGCTCAGGGCCTTTGGACTGAGAGAGAAAGTCTTCTGCCCGCCAACATGTTGGAGCACATGGCAATTTGGGTAACTCTTCTGCAATGGTTTCAATCCCTCAAGGGTTTGCCAGTGTGCATTCAGTCTGGCCATGTGATGGCAGTGTGCACAGGAGCACAGCCACATGGCCAGAAGTGCAGTTGATTCTCATTTAGGTGGAAGGTCATGTGCTGGCTCTCTCTCTGCTATTCATATTCCAGGGATTGACAAAGTTGCGACAGATTTTTCTCCGATGTCAACATCTGGATCCTGGAAAAAGGTAACTCAGTCAGATGCCGTTTGACTTTATAGTTCATCTATGGGTTCTTTTGACAATGGATCTAATGGCCATTCAGTTTAACAGCAAGGTTTCCCTGTTTTACTCCTGACCCTTGGACACTCTAGCTCTTGCTGTGGAAGCGATCATCATTCCATGGCAGATTCCCCTGGCATATGTGTTCCATCCATTTTCTCTGATTCCTAGGGTATTATGGAAAGTCAGAATGGAACTGCCTCATGTAGTTCTGATCACTCCATACTAGCCTCACCTTGTTTGGTTCTCGGATCTTCTCATTCTATTGCAAGCAGAGCCATTTCAGTTTCTGCTTGTTCTGAGCCCTTGACTCAGTCCTTTGTGTCACCCAGTTGTGGAGAAGTTGGCTTTGATGGCTTGAAGCTAGCTTCCTGAGGATGAAAGGTTATTATTGGCACTATAAGAAAAGCCCACAAGCTGTTTTTTTCTAGGGTGTATCATTGGGCATGTTCATTGTTTTACAAGCGGTGGAAGACCAAGGATTGCAACCATGTTCTTTTCATCTCTCTTAGTTATTTTAGTCTTCCAAGACCTTAGTCTTCTTCAGTATGTTCTTCAGAAAGGGGTTAGTCTTATCTCTGTTAAGGTGAAGATTTCTGCTTTATCTGTTCTCTTTCAGAGGTGTATTGCCTTATTACAAGAAGTGCAAATCTTTGCAAGGGGGGGCTCTTGCCTACCCAGTCTCTTAGAATTCCACTTTTCCATGGGACTATTTGATAGTGCATGGTCACCCCTTTACAGGCATTTTAAACACTACCATGTGAATGAATGTATATGTTTATTTATATAGCGCCACAGTGCTTTACAATTTAAGGGTTTAAACAATACAGGGTTATAGGTGCTTTGTAGACTGAAACATTGGGTGCGAGGTCCCTGTCCAAAAGCTTACAATCTAAAGTATGTTATAACTTCGGCTGAAGCCAGTTTCGGATTGTAGGTCCTACAAGCTGTGTCTAGGTTTGTGTGCTTCTTGTCTTTTCTTTAGGTAACCTGTTTTTTCCTACTTGGTTTGGTGTGTGGGTGTCAGTTGACACCTGAGGTTAATATTTTGTTCCAGTTCATTTCGGTTAGAACTGGTCTGTGTTCTGAGCGTTTTTTCTTCCCTCCCTTGAATCGTGGTTGGATAGCTTTGGTGTATCCACATGGTTCTTGTTTTCCACATTGGACGAAAGAGAAAAGGAGATCTTTTTGTACTCACCAATAAATAATTTTCTTTTAGTCCATGAAGAACACAGGACTTAACTCCCAGAGGAAAACAATTTACTTAAGTTCTGGGTGAGGTAGGGGTGGGAATTGGTTTCTCTGGGTCAGGTGGCCCTCTCATACCTTGTTTCTGTTTTCAATATTTGTAATGCGTTAAAACTGAGCATGTCTTGTGAGGGAAAAGTGGAGTAGTGAGAGAGGCTTTTATTTGCAAGTGCCCTGGCTCCTGTGTTTCACATCCACTAAGAGAAAAGTATTTAATGTAAGTACACAAAAATCCTCCTTTTATAAGTGAGTGTTTATTATTGCAGGTGTAACCCCCCTCTTTTGCAGAATAAAATAGAACAAACACATCTCCCCTAGTTATGTATTGCATTCTGTATCATTTCAAGTTAAAAATAGGAATCTGGGTTGGTCTGCCTTCCCCTAGAGAGATAGAGAACTTGGAATAACCTACGCCAAATAAAATCTGCCAGTTTAAAATCCTTAAAAACAACATGCCATTGTATATAAATTATAATTATTTTTCTTGTTTATATATAAATGTGTAAGTTTTGTATTGCAAACTTTTGTCACAATACTCCTGAAAATAAGAGAAATCTATTTTTCTCCCCTTCGGGCCCTTTGTTCAAAAGAAAAGGGGATTAAAGTGGATATGTCACTTTGTAGCCATTAAGTGATTATTGAAAAAGCTTTCAAAAGCTCCTATGTTTATGTTGGTAATTTTTATTAAAACGATTTCTTTATGATATATTCAGCTTGTCAGGTAGTGCAAATCTACATTGATCCCCATCCCAACTGCCACTTTACATCAGGAAGTTATAGCTCATTTGCATAAATGTATAAATAAATAAAGTTGTTATCTCATAAACTAGTGCTGAAATAAAAATTGGCTAATGAAAATGAGTGGTTTTGAGAGTGCTTTCAAAATCAGTTATGTTACAAAATTGACTTTAACCCTTTGAGTGCCAGAGGGGTACGCAACTCATTGCAGAGCAATGTGTTGCATAGCCCTCTGGCACTCAAAGAGTTATTTCTGGGGCAAACCAATTGCGCCATAGGGGGAAAATAGCAATTCACATTGGTCTGCAAGGGTTTATTAACCCCTTGATTGCTAGAGGATCCAATGCAGTGCTTCAGAATGTGTTGGAGATCAGGCCAGCATGCAGTAGGTTAAAAGCCTCATTGCAATCAATGAGAATTCAAGGAATTTGTATTTTTTCCCTATAATGCAGTTGATTTCCCTGACAATTACTCCACTTTTCTTTTGAACATAGGGTCATTATTGTAATATTTTGTTGTGTGAATCATTTCTTAGAAAGGTTGTGGTAGGAGCCAAGCAGAGTCTGCTTGAAATGCTCCTGAAACAGGAGGAAGGGAGAGGCAGGAAGCACTGAGACAGCATCTAGAGGTAGGGTGGGGGGCACTCATAGTCTTGTATGGAGCGATCCCCACCCAAATAAGGCTCCCCTATATCCTGTACAAAGAATAACCTTTTCACTGCATGAAAGAATGTGGTGTTCTGGAACAGGGTTGGGGGGTTGTTAGAAGAAATAATACTAATTATTGCAGGGCAGGGATCAATACAGAAGTAGTGACACCATCAACTATGTTTGAGAAAATGTGGTTCTGATCACCCCATTCTGGCATCACCTCGTTTGGTTCTCGGATCTTCTCATTCTATTGCTAGCAGATCCATTTCAGTTTCTGCTCGTTCTGAGCTGCTTGACTCAGGTCCTCTGGGTCACCCAGTTGTGGAGAAGTTGGCTTTGAAGGCTTGTCTCTTGAAGCTGGCTTACTAGGGGCTAGATTCTATTGCAGGTGCTAATTTTATCTTTGCTTTTATCTCCACTTTTCCCCATAGACTTCCATAGGAAAAATGTTTGATAAAACAGGTGTTAACATTTAGCACCTACAACAGAATCTAGCCCTAAAGAGCAGACTGGGAAGCAGCACATCAGTGTGGGGGGTCACTAGAGGTTTAGTCATTATAAAAATACTAGAGAGGGTTGATATAAAGGATACATATATTGTTACAGATGTGGGGCATTACAGGAACAGCAGAGAGAGTGGTATGCATTACACAGGTCTTGTAGCAGATGGGGGACTTCTTGTGTATAGCAGAGAAAGCTGATATGCTGGGTATAGTTTTGATGGCAGAGATGTTGGTGGCATTACAGCAACAACAGAGATGGTTGATATGCAGGATATATATCTTGTAGCAGAGAGTTGGATATTTGAGATCATTACAGGAATACTGTGTGTAGAGTAGTTCCCAACACAGTAACTGACATTACAGTGCAAGCTTACTTATCCACAGAACCAGTCTGTGAATTCCTTGCCCGCTGATTGCTCAGGAATGTTCTGTTGCCTCCTGTAACCAAATATACCTTTGACCCATATCCTGTTCTTAAGTCACTCCATGCCAGTTACCATGGTAATATGTGTCCCCTCCCAATTTCTGTCATTTTCTCAAACACCATACATCCTCCCCTCTATGGCACATTACAGCTGTCAGAATATGGTCTTCCAATATTGCTGATACAATTATTTCATACTAGTGTCAAAGCCCGTGTACAAGGCCCAAGGTCCGGCTGATGTTAACCCTTTGAGTGCCAGAGGGGTACGCAACGCATTGCTTTGCAATGCGTTGTGTACCCGTCTGGCAATCAAAGGGTTAAGAGGCCGGTCCTGCTCTGTGTCCTGCCTCATTCAGTCATGCACTGTAGACACTGCCCGAAAGCACAGAATGCTCCCAGCACAGAACTCCCAGCATTCCTACACCTCCCAGCATTCTGAGCGTTCGGGCAGTCTCTACTGCGCATGACAGCTTCTGACAAACATCCTAGCGAATTATTATATAGGATTGGTACCATGAGAATCTCTTTATCCAGTATGTGTATGTTGGTAGCAATTAGGAAACACCTGAAAATGAGTTCACACACAGCAGTGGTTCTCCAAGCAAATAAGTAACATACACTTTAACCCTTTGAGTGCCAGAGGGGTAAGCAACGCATTGCTGAGCAATGTGTTGTGTACTTCTCTGGCACTCAGATGGTTAAATTATTTGCACAACACAAGCAGGAGTATATATTAAGCAGGGTTAGGGGTGGTGTTAGCTATATTTTAGGTGCTATAAGTAATAGCATCACCTTATGCCACTTAAATTGTTAATTAGCGTAATTTTTGTATCAAATTGCATCTGCTCTGCCAAAGTCTTCTTTTATGGGCGACATGAGTCTGATTTAATAAGAAGAACTGGAGCAATCCTCGAGCAAACCAATTGTTTTTTACGGGACTAATGCACATTACCATTGTTCTAATATGGGATTTTTACCCTCTTGAATGCCAGAGAAGTCTCCAATGCATTGCTCTGCAATGCATTGGAGACTTCTCTAGCATTCGGGAGGTTAAAAGCCCACCAAAAAATGAGAATGTGGGGGATTTTTATTTGTACCCTATGGTGCAAATGGTTTGCTCCAGAATTCCTTCAAGGGGGTTATGGACTAATGTTTGATAAGCATAAATGAGAACTCTCCGGATTTGCTCCGTAGACTCCAGTTTTGGCTTCTAATTACCAGGTCTCCGGGCAGATGCTGATTCTCCAGATGTGGGGAGTTTTTAATAAAACTCTGCCTACTCCCAGTGTGCTCTTCCGACTCCCCGCCCACTTCTTCTCCTTCACCAAGCTATTTCTCCATTTTTTTTGTATATTTGTGAAGCCCCGCCCCATTCACAATTAAGTCCCACCCCTTTTCTGACACAAATCGTGTCATTGATCTCCCCCAACGGCACCAGAGGACTTCCCTCTATATTGCACAGTTCCCAGATATGGTGATAAGGAGGTGATAAAGTAGAGATAACTTCTCCAGTGATATCACTACTCCAGTTCCCATGTTATTCTATGGAGCGTATAGATCTCTCTAACATGGAAAATGTTATGCATAGGCTCCATAGAATAACATAGGAATTGTAGAAGTGATATCACTTGAGAAATGATTTTTATTTTATCACATCACTACTTTTTCACATCTTTCAGCATCCCCCCCCCATGTCTTATTAATTCAGCCTCTATGATATCACACTATGATATAGCCCTGTTTTGTGCCCTGTTGTGCCAAATGTATAAAGTGATGCAATATTTGCTTTACTTTTTAGGAGCAAATATGTATGCCAAGAATTATTGGAATTGTCATAAAATTTGAGTAAAGTGCGACATTTAGGGTGCATGAAGTTAATTAGGAAGGTGACACATACTGAATGGTGCATACACAAATTAAGAGATGTAACATCTTCGATTTTGCTACTTTTGATGCATGAACCTCTTATCTTGGAGGCACACTAACCCACTTTGCCAGTTGCAACACAACAGGTGCACCTACTCTGCAGAATCCTGCATTCCTAGTTGTTGGATATTTGTATGTGAAATCTGCAACCTTATCTATGCTCACTAGTGATGCAAAAGAAGGTGGGCAGAAAGACTGTATCAATGCACAGTACTTAGCATGGAGAGACACCTTGGGGTAGATTCACTAAACGGTGATATAAAGGTGATAAAGGGGAGATGACTCCTCTGATGATATCACTTCTTCAATTCCTATGTTATTCTATGGAGCACATGCACTAAGATTTCTTCAACTCTGGAGATGTTAGTGCATAGGCTCTATAGAATAACATAGGAACTGGAGAAATGATATCACTGGAGAAGTCATCTACACTTTATCACCTCTTTATCACCACTTAGTGAATCTACCCCCTGGAGACTTATGCACAAAGGTGTGATAAAGAGGTGATGAAGTGGAGATGACTTCTCCAGTTCTTATGTTATTCTATAAGGACTATGCACTAAGATATCAAAAGTTGGAGAAATCTTAGTGAATTGGCTCCATGGAATAACATAGGACATGTAGAAGTGAATCACTGGAGACGTCATCTCCACATTATCACCTCTTTATTACACTTTAGTGCATCTCCCCCAGTATATAGTTTTGCAGGGCACTGCCAAAGTTACTTGCACAAAGACAGCAGAAATTACCATTAAAAGAGTGGTTTGCAAACTGTATCACATGGAAGACCCTTTTTGGTTTTCAAAAACCTGGATGCCCCCCCCTCCTTTTAATAAAATAAATGTAATCCAGTCCATGCAAACTTATAGTAATAATTAGAATTTTAGTTATTTTTAAGTATATTTTGAAAAATAACTCTTTATACATCCTTTTTTTTTTTTTGCACCAGAAATATTCAATAAACCAACATATACAGTTCTAAGCCAAACTATGCATACCATGAATGCAAACATGGGAGCCTGTGCTGATCTCAACTGTTGTTTGAACTAGCAGTTCCCAAACTTTTCACCATGGTTGCAGCTTGGCAATATGCATTTTGTTATGTTGCATAGCAACTGTAAAGTTTGGTGCTGAAACTAATCATTCCCTCCCCTGCCCACAAGAGCCTCAAACACCCCCAGGGAGACATTCCCCCAGTCTGAGAATCACTGCCCTATAATGCCAACCCTAAATTCCTCTACTCCCCAGATTCCAGGCATATTGATAGTCACCTGTTAGCAACAGCAGATGTAATTGCATTTTCAACCCTCTGTTAACTTAACCTACCAGAGGTACCTGATAATGCCGGGTCTTCAACAAATATTGTTAATATTAATATAAAAGCAATGGTATCCAAGGTCTTAGGTGTGCCATTTCTTGTAAATAAATAAATAAAGAGAATTCCAAGAGAGAAGCACTGTCATGTTAGCCGTGGTTATTAGTATCTTTCATACTAGAAAGGTGGTCATTACATTGTGCAGCAAAGGTGCTAATGATTTATCTGGCGATAAGAGGTATAAACTGTCCTCTCACTGTGCCACTAATTGTCTTAACTACATCTTGTTTTCTATTACTAGGTGGGGAGAGGAGAGAGGAACAGATGGGCAAACACGTAAATACTGGGTAAGACATTCCAGTCACTTGTAATGTATCTCAAAACAATTCATGTTATAGGCCATATACACAAAATAAAGGGCTTCTAACCTCTTGAGTGTTATAGAGGTCACCAACGCACTGATTTGCCTCACTGGCACTGAAGGAGTTGAAAGCCCCATATAAAATGTATTTGCTCCTTATAGTGAAATTGATTTGCCCCAAAATTATTCTAATTTATGTTTGTTCATATATTATATACTAGTTGAAGAGCCTGTTACACAGGCCACAGTGCCACTGTCAGCCTGTCGTGGGGCAGTCATGCGCAGTAGAGACTGCCCGTGCCTCGGCTGAATCAGGTCTGTATCAGCCACGGCGCGGGCAGTCTCTACTGTGCATGACTGCGTCGTTACACACGTTTTAGCGAATTATTATATAGGATGATTCTTTTTAAAGGGAAGATGTTTTTTGGAACAGGTCAACATTTTGTCTTTTTACTGGAGCCTGTACCAACCTTTACTCCATTAAGGGCCTAAACACTGACTTGTTGAAGAATAAATCATGATTCACTTTAAAACTATCCCAGAACGCAGTTTTGCATAGGATTGAGTGTTATGGCACCCAAGCACCTTGGAGTACCCATTAACCCCTTATGGACCGGCCACACACGCACACGGCCTTCACTTAAGGACCACAGATCATTTTTTTTTCTTGAATCTGATTCCAGACTCCCCGAACGATGTGCAGCAGCGCGGGGAGCCCGGAATTCCATGACAGTCCTGGTACATCATGGGTCCTTAAAGCAAATCCAGCCATGATGTACCAGGACCGTCAAGGGTCCTTAAGGGGTTAAATGTGCAGTTCAGGAAGCTGAAGAGGCACATTCCCAATGATTTAAATTGTGCCTTTAACCCCTTGAATGTGTTGATGACATCTCTAGCATTCAATGAGTTAAAGCCCCATTTAAATTAATGACTATTTTAATTTTTCCCCCATGGTGAGGATGATTTCTCCAGAGTTACACCTTAAGTGTAATATTATAATGAGCAGGCATGGATAAATCCAAAGAACCTGGAAACTCTGGCTCTTGCACTTTTGGGTAGTCTTATATACAGTCGTGGCCAAAAGGTTTGAGAATGACACAAATATTAATTTTCACAAAGCCTACTGCCTCAGTTTAGATGATGGTAATTTGCGTATACTCCAGAATGTTATGAAGAGTGATCAGATGAACTGCAATCAATTGCAAAGTCCCTCTTTGCCTTGAAAATGAAGTTAATCCCCAAAAAACATTTCCACTGCATTTCAGCCCTGCCCCAAAAGGACCAGCTGACATCATGTCAGTGATTCTCTCGTTAACACAGGTGAGAGTGTTGACATGGATAAGGCTGGAGATCACTCTGTTATGCTGATTGAGTTAGTATAACAGACAGAAAGCTTTAAAAGGAGGGTGGTGTTTGAAATCATTGTTCTTCCTCTGTTAACCATGGTTACCTGCAAGGAAATACGTACTGTCATCATTGCTTTGCACAAAAAGAGATTTACAGGCAAGGATATTGATGCTAGTAAGATTGCACCTAAATCAACCATTTATCGGATCATCAAGAACTGCAAAGAGAGAGGTTCAGTTGTTGTGAAGAATGTGTAAGGGCGCCCAAGAAAGTCCAGTAAATGCCAGGACCGTCTCCTAAAACTGATTCAGCTGCAGGATCGGGGCACCATCAGTGCACAGCTTGCTCAAGAATGGCAGCAGGCAGGTGTGATTGCATCTGCACGCACAGTGAGGTGTAGACTTTTGGAGGATGGCCTGGTGTCAAGAAGGGCAGCAAACAAGCCACTTCTCGCCAGGAAAAACATCAGGGACAGACTGATATTCTGCAAAAGGTACAGGGATTGGACTGCTGAGGACTGGGGTAAAGTCATTTTCTCTGATAAAACCCCTTTCCGATTGTTTGGGGCATCTGGAAAAAGGATTATCCGGAGAAGACAAGGTGAGCATTACCATCAGTCCTGTGTTGTGCCAACAGTAATGCTGTAACGGTTTTATTGACACTCAGACTCAGTAGGTGAAATAAAACACAGTTTTGTTGAACAGCCTTAAAGAATATAACCCTCACGGGTCCAGCAGTAAATGTAACACAATACAATACTGACACAGGACAGGTTATGGCAATAATACATATATACCCACACTGGTCCAGTATATGTACAATACAGAAATACAAAATACTGACACAGGTCAGGCTATGTTCGTGTGAACTCAAACCAAGGCAGCCAGGAATGGGTTACTATTAGGCCAAGACAGCGGACAGGCCCTAATAGTGCGAGGCCCTTGAGACTCCCACTCTGCACAGGGAGTGCTTAAATAGCGAGAAACGCCCAGTAGACAATGGAGGCCCAGGATAACTTAGCACTGCCTTAGCAGTAATGGAGGACTGAGACAGTATGCCCGGATGGGTGCCCAATGGAGACTGCACTGAGAATAACCGGTGATAAGTGACACCTTCCCTGAAGGGGTTAACGAACGCTAAGACCAGAAACAACTGCCTGATGAAAGGACAGCCTGAGACGCCAAATGTAACACCAACCTCAGCTAAAGGCAGGAAGGAGGGTCAAGCGTACCGTGGTGCACTGATGGAATAGACACCGGAATGTCGCCTGTGCGACAATAACCAAATCGAGACTAGACTGCACGAGTGGCACTGAGGCTCAAAGTATAGCCCGGAGACCGAAGCCTGGAGGCGGAACCCCAAACCGAGGACCGGAATGAGACCACAGGCCGCACCAATACACAGGAGCAGTAGCCCTACCGGGCCGGTACACAGAGCAGAAGCGTAGCCAATCCGAGTTGTTACACAGAGGAGGAACGTCAGCCAATCCGAGTCGGTACACAGAACAGGAACATCAGTTGGGCCGGGTCGATACACAGAGCAGGAACAGATACGGGAGAGTAGTCAGGCAGTCCGGGTCAGTACACAGGCAGGAACAGATACAGCAGAGTAGTCAGGCAATCCGGGTTGGTACACAGAGATCACACGAAAAACTGTAACAAATGCTGGCAACGGAAACACCACGAAAGGGCAACAGCGAAGTGACAGGACCCAGTATTTAAGGACAAATACTGGGCGGGACAAGGCACTGCAACCAATAAGAGTTAGCCGTGAGTGAGACTGAAAGAATGTCGCCATTATAGTACGGGCACCGTGATAAAAGTATCCTGACACCATTCATGTGTGGAGTTGCTTCTCAGCCAAGGGAGTGTGCTCACTCACAATTTTGCCTAAGAACACAGCCATGAATGAAGAATGGTATCAACGCATCCTTCAAGAGCAACTTCTCCCAACCATCCAAGAACAGTTTGGTGACAAACAATGCCTTTTCCAGCATGATGGAGCACCTTGCCATAAGGCAAAAGTGATAACTAAGTGGCTCGGGGAACAAAACATCGCAATTTTGGGTCCATGGGCAGGAAACTCCCCAGACCTTAATCCCCTTGAGAACTTGTGGTCAATCCTCAAGAGGCGGGTGGACAAACAAAAAACCACAAATTCTGACAAACTCCAAGCATTGATTATGCAAGAATGGGCTGTCATCAGTCAGGATGTGGCCCAGAAGTTAACTGACAACATGCCAGGGCGGATTGCAGAGGTCTTGAAAAAGAAGGGTCAACACTGCAAATAATGACTCTTTGCATAAACTTAATGTAATTGTCAATAAAAGCCTTTGACATTTATGAAATGCTTGTAATTATACTTCAGTATACCATAGTAATATCTGAAAAAATTATCTAAGAACACTGAAGCTGCAAACTTTGCGAAGACCAATACTTGTGTCATTCTCAAAACTTTTGGCCACGATGATACATCTTTGTTCAAGAACCTCTCTACTGGCAACTAAAACATTTTGCTAGGTGCCAAAAATTATATCTGGCTCCAAGGTTTTCTTCACCTTGTTATATGAAGCTGCCACCAGGCAAATCTTCACTAAGGTAAGACACAGGTAAGAAAAGTCACTACAGTGGTAGAAACTTCCCCAGTTCCTATGTTATTCTATGGAGCCTATGCATTGTGATCACCCCAACTTGAAAAGGTATCTCCGTAGAATAACATGGAGAGATTTCTTTCACTGGAGTGACTTCACTGAGCTTAGGATAGCTCTGCCTAGGAGTTAATGGAAAAGTAACACTTTATTTAGACTTTACATATTATACATGGGCATAATATTTACAGTCAAACTTCCTATACTTTTTATTTTTGTTTCATCTTCGCCTATTTTTTTTTTTTTACCCTTCTATGTCTGATATAAAAAGTATAACTGAAAAGTATAGGCCATTAGACTGTACATTGTTTGTACTTGTAGAATACGTAAAGTCGAAATAAGTAAGGGTAATTATTTATTTAAAGGGATAGTAATGTTTCACAAAAACAGCAGCTACAATTAATCTTCATAGTATTTGGGTCATGGAGAGTGTTATTTCAATACTGTCAGAGTTGTAGTTCAAGAGTAATTGAATGATTAAGTACCCCTCTCCCACCCTTTTTACCTAGTGTAAGCCACCTCCCCTCGGATATGGAATCTGGTCCTTTGACAAGACAAATCACAGCAAGGGACAATCTTCTTACTGTGTGCATAAGGAAATGCTGCTCCCTGACAGGTTTTTCTTTATGCTCACTGAAGATGGTCCCTCTTTGTGATCCATTCGCACAGTCTTGCTGCTCTGAGGTCAGCAGTGTTACATCAGTAAAAGGGGCAGGAGGGGGATACTTTATCATTCAATTACTCTTGAACTACAACTCTGACAGTATTGAAATAACGCTCTCCAGGACCCAAATACTATGAAGATTAATTGGAGCTGCTGTTTTTGTGAAACATTACTATCCCTTTAAAAGGAAGGAAGATTGGGTGGTAGAATGCTAGAAACGTTACAGGAAAGGTATAAAGAAAACGAAAGAAGATTGTTTCAGTGAGTCTTTCACTGAAGAGAGGTTTCAGTACTCAATTTAGATGTGTCTTCCACAGTGTGGGATACATTTATCATTGTAAACACTATTTTGAAGGTGAAATGCTATTAAATTACAATTTCCATCAGGCATCTTTATCAAATAAGTTGTGTGTGCTTGGCAAAAATCACACTCCTGTCAGTCCTTTCAGGAAAAGATTACCAGCATGTCCAAGGTGGTGGTAATACCTCTCAGTAAATGAGGTATGCTTTGTATCTCATCTGGGCACAGACTGATCTTTTCCTGCACGTCTGCCATTTGTTCTCAGGTGCTAAGAGGCACTTTAAAAACTGAAGTGCTTGCACTGCAAGAATCAGAAATTACCTTTGCGATAAAAAGCAAATTATTAATAAATGTGGCACTGTGCATGTGATTTCCCACAAGACAGAAAGGAATGGAATGTGTCAGTTTACAAGTGATTTTTGGTTGGTGTGTATGAGAAGTGTGTCTATGAGTGGCTCTGTTGATACTATATCAGACTGTTCATGTCTGTGCTCATGAGTCAGAGTAAGTGTTGCGCATTCATTTTTTATACAATGCAAGAGTTGCACACATTTTTTTATAGTGTCTCTGCTCAGACAATGAGTGACAAACTGGGCAAAATCCAAAAAGGTAAGCTAAATAATTCTGGGGCAAACCAACTGCACCATAGGTAACAAATAAAAATTCCCACTAAACCTTTGAATGCTAGAGAGGCCTCGATTGCATTATGAAGCTTTGTGTTGGAGACTTTTCTCATTCAGCAAGTTTAAAGTCTGATTGAAATCATTAGAAATATTTAGAATGTTTAAATAGTTCCCTATGGTGTAGTTGGTTTGACCCATACTTGCCCCATCTTTTCTTTGTAGCCATTTAGAGTCTTCATTCACTGAAGTTGTAAAAAGCTATAATTGATTGGAAAACTGTTCATTTTTTCATATCACACTTCAGTGAGTACAATTAAATAAGGACTCTGAACTACAGAGCTTGACAGGGGCATATCCAAGTCATCCAGCCCATTTAACCCACTAAAAAAACCCACCTCTTTTTCCCCAGTCAACCAGGACACCAGGGATGGATTGAAAAGGCCACAGCAAATTGTATCATAAAGCATAAACGATAATAAACATTTACATAACCAATTTATAATTAAAAATAAATAACCTTTTGTAAACCTAACCTTTTGTAAACATAACCTAGTGCTTGCTAATACACAGGCAGTACCTGACTAGCACTATTAAAACAACTTGCATAGCAATTTTAGACTACTTGGCTGCGAGCCACGTCACCATCCACCCCTAAGATGATTGAATGAGGCTAGTATTAGCCCAACAGCTGTAACCCCACGACTCTTAAACCCCAAGCCCATGAGTCATGCTCCAGAACTAACTTCCAAGGTCATGCTTTACCCAGCAAGCACCAAGCCAAGCTGTGACATACCACCAAACCCTGCCAACACACTGGACCTATCCCAGAATCCCCCCAACCCAACAGACCCCAACGGTCCGCATACCACCAAGGCACCGGACAGGGGTGCGTAAGCGAGGAACATCTCACTCCGTCTGCTCTTTCAAAATGACTGCGGGGTTAGAAGCCCACAGCCAGTTACTTCCTGTTCCAGCGCCCATCAGCCCCTGTGCAGCTACCTTCTTCCTGCTTGGCCCTGTCAAGTTCCCTGCACCCTTGCTGCACTTAGCTCTGGGGCTCTGACAGTTCTAGAACAGACCAACTGCACAATAGGGGACAAATTAAACTTACCAGTGATAGAGATTTTAAACCCCTGAATGTTAGTGTGTGTAGAAATCATTACAATGTGTTGTATACCTCTCTAGAAATGAAAGGATAAAAAGACATTTTTAATTGGAAATTTGGGGGAATTATATTTATCCACTATGGTGCAGTTAGCTCATATTTGTGTGTTAAATATTGTGGCTGGGGCCAGTGGGTATGTAGCAGTACAAGTAGAGGTTTATCTTATAGTCCCATAATACTAAGGCAAATGCTATAAGATGATCTGGAGAAGTTCTGGAGCAAAATATCTGTACCGCAGGAAATAACAAACCCCTTTGGTTTAAATGGGGCTTTCTGTGAATGCAAGAGGCCTCCAGTGCATTTCAAATCAATTCATTGATTCTTGCTAGCAAAGAAACTTAAACTTTCCCTCCAGAATATATTCCTTTTTACCTCAGTCTCATTGTGTAGAAAGGTACATGCTGTTGCAATACTTTGTGTTTATGTGACATTTAACCTTTTGAGTGTCAAAAGGGTATGCAGTGCATTGCAGAGCAATTTAATGCACACCCCTGTGGCACTTAAAGGGTTAAACAGAATTCTATAAAATCATGATTTTGTGTCTGGATTACAGCACTTGTGATTGAGAATGTGTTGTGGTTATTGCTATACTGTCTCTCATGCCTCTTTCTCTCTCACTCTCTCTAGCTTGCAGCCAATTCCTGGGGGACAGACTGGGGAGAGAGGGGATACTTCCGCATCGCTCGAGGTGAAAACGAGTGTGAAATCGAAGCATTTGTAGTGGGAGTATGGGGCAGAGTCAGTATGGAAGACGTTGCCCGCAAGAAATAATGGGGTCCACTGGTCTCTGTATATTTATAAAATGGGTGGGTGTCCACCCTCCTGATTGCTCCTGATCACCAGATTTTGATATTTTCACAGACTATGATCTGAATCTTGAGGTCCTGGGCATTGGGGGAATGTTTCTTATATTGAGGGCAGTTAAACATGTGGGGCAGCAGGAGGAAGGGATTCCTTGTATGTGTGTGTCCTTATTACATTAACTGTGGGACCTTTTAACCTGTCCCCTCCTGAAGAGAAATACTACTACTACTCCTCATTGCAGAACTGTTTATCTACAGTATCTATAGTATTGCTACATTGGTTAACATCACAGCTTAAAATGGTTATTTCTAGTTAAGGGCTGAGCATATTAGTAGTAAAAAAAAGAAGCGCTGACTCATTTAAGTACATCATAAAAAGCTGCCATATTGTCAACAGCACATACCCACATATGATGTTATCAGCACAAACCTCAGCTGTGTGATGTCATGAGTTCACACCTCAGTAATGCCTGAAATCTGCCTTTTTATCAACAGCACATGTCCACTTTTGTGATGTCATGAGATCATATCTCAGAGCACAAACCCCATTAGAGCCTGAATACTACATTGTTATATACCAGAGAGATAAGCTGATCCATGCCCTCCGTGGCAAAGCAGGATGCAGAGAGTGCTGTGTTTAATCAATCTGAATCTGCTTTGCTGACACAGGGGAGATTCACATGGGACTTAAATGGCATATTAGTGCACATAATCCTTTAATCTCTGCATGGATCAGAAATGTATTGTTTGAGGCTACAGTCTGGAGGAGCTTAGGCCTGTGAACCTGCCACAGGCAGACATTCCCCTGCAGGCCAGAAACAATGGGAGACGAAGTAGGATGTGTGTATATATTGGGGCCCATCCATTTAACAAGCCAACCTATGCCCAATGTGAATCAACAAACCAAGAGTTGTTAGAAAAATAGCACTTAAAACCCCTTGAGGTTAAGAGGGTTGCTCAATACATTGCTTTGCAATGCCTCCAGCGACCCTCTGGCAGTCAAGAGGTTAACATCAGAGGATCCCCTCTTGACCCATTCAATATGCATTTTATTACCTACTGTATAAACCTCAATCTCTCTTAATTGATTGCCCTTCTTTTACTTAGGAGAACCTGATTTCTTTTCCGAACTCCTTATACTGTACCCCTTACTGTATTAGCCTTTACCATTTCTGTTGGCTGTCTCTTCTATGGATCTACCACCCATTCTGCAAAGTTGGAATATATTTTGATGACAGGCAATGTATTAAAACAATCCAAGCAAATTACAAATATATAACAATGTGAAACATTTATATCTATTTATTGAATCGTTTAGATAATAAAACAGTTTATATCACTCCCTCTGTGTGTTTCTTCTTTCAAAATATGACTCGTCAAAAGAAGTCAGTGTTTGGGGGACCATAAGTGTTAATAAAGCAAAGTTAAGACATCCCATTTAAAGGAACATCAATTGGGTTATATCATTTTAAATATAATGTATGTCCAGCTATCATCTGTAAAAATAATTTTATATTAGATAACAGATCCTTAATATGTTAAATCCTATTCTAAACTTGTATTTTTAGAGCACCTATAGATTGTCCTATATATACACCATTTGGTGAATTGTGTTTTTGACAAGAGAGACAGATGCTAATTTATTCAGAATAAAACTCACAGCTCTTGTATACAGCAAGGCTGTTATCTTAGACCATTTATAGCAATACAGCATTATAACGTCTGAGACGTTATGAAGACTGCTGTGGTAATAGGGTCAATGAGCTATGGAAAAGGCAGGAGTGGCTGCCCTCATAGAGCACATATAAGAATAGATTTTTAGGCCACAGAAAACAAAGTTTTACAGATTGCTAGTATGGATTATATGGTATTTAAGTGTAGATTGCTCCAGATCATTTTTAGGTGTTAGGGTACCTTTAAGAAGAAAAAAATAGTGGTCCACTAGATTTTTAACACATTGCTAGAGAAGTCTTAAACATATTTGTTTAGAGACCTTCCTTAGCATTGGAGGGGTTAAATTTGTCCCCTGTGATGTACATGGGTTACTCCAGAATTGCAATTATTTAGCTTTTTGACTATGGCCTTATGGTGCTTATTTATCAAGCTAAAGAGGAACAATTTGGGAGCAAACTAACTTCGCCACAGGGAAAAAATAAAAAATTCCCCAAATCTCTTTGATTTAAATGGAGTTTTCTTAATCCATCAGCACTAGAGAGGCCTCCAATGTATTGCTTTGCAACATGGAGTTCTCTTTAGCATTCAAGGGGTTAAATCAGTGGGAATTTTCATTTCCTCTATGGCGCTCTTGGTTTGTTGTGGAATTCCACCTCTTTAGCTTGATAAATAATGTCCTACATGTGAGGTGATGCCCAAATAAACGTTTCACATTTTGGTTGCAATGTATTTGTCAGTCCATCATAGGATCAATGTGTACTAATGGCAGCGTCATGTATTTACTAGAACCAAAGTGTGCAAATAATGGGGACATGTTTATAAGTCCTTACTTCCTAATGCCAAAGTATAATAATGATAGTGACATGTTTATGGGTCACTCATTCCTAAAACCAGAGTGTACTAACGATAGTGACATGTTTATAGATCAGTCCTTCCTAGGACTGAAGTGTACTTATGGCAGAGACATATTTATGGGTCAGTCCTTCCTAGGACCCAAGTATACTAATGACAATGTATTGTTTATAGGTCGTCTTTCATAGAAACAAAATGTACTAATAACAGTGATGTTTATGGGCAGTCCTTTCTAGAGCCAAAGTGTACTCATGACAGTGTTGTTTATGGGTCAGGAGGCAAATATAGTCAAGTTGATGCCTTTATTGGCTAACTAGGCAGATTTAGGATGCAAGCTTTCAAGACCTCTTAGGTCTCTTCCTCAGGCAGGTTCTTTGTTCAGTCAATGGTAGAGGAGTGTGATATAAATTGCAGGAGTCCAAGGAATTTATTATCCGAGTGGGAATGTTGTAAAGGTTAATCCACAATGTGATAATGTGATAGGAATTCTCTATCTCTGTTCAGACCATTATTTAAAGTATTAAACTGCAGCATTAATTTAACCTCCCATATTTTTTTGTCCCTCTGAGTGTGAAATACTTTAAATAATGGTCTGAACAGAGATAGAGAATATTGACACGCTGGACTGCGGTAACCGTGAGTGTTCACAGAAATAAAGTGGGTGGTCCATTGAACATTTCTCATATTTAAGTAAATGTACTGGATGGATATTTTTCTTGGATAATCTATATATTGGTGTGATCCTGCCTGGATATAGAAGATTACATATATTACCCTGGAGAATTGTTGTTTTTTTAGTTATTTTCAATTCATTTTTTTAGGGATATTTTGTTTAGTTGCCTAGTCGGAGAGAGTTATTATATTAGTAACAGTGGGTAACTGGAACGGAACATGTTTCTGTGAAGGACGCTTACTGGGGCATTTTATTTTGGCTATATTGTTTGTTTTTGTTTGTATGAGCTGGGTGTAGTTAGCAACTCAGCAATATGGATTTATTTTACCTCTTTGAGGTACAGTCCAAGCGGGGCGTCTCTACACACATCTTTTTATCACCTGTGGAGATGATCATCATTGTTACAGTGTTGCACTAGACATCATATATGCTATTTCTTTTTGATGGGATGAGCGTGACAGTGTATTATGCTCTCTATTAATATTATTTAGTTAGGTGTTGTTGGGAGCTATGGTCAACTTCACATTCATCTTTCCATTACTGTTTATTCAGACTGTGGTGTGTTGTTTTTGATGAATGTGAATTTTCACTAATACCGGTGGATATAACCACTTGGATAAAAAGTGTCTGATACATTAAACCCCAGCATAGACGCATTGGGTTCTATATACATAGTCGATTTGGGACCCATTGTCCGGCGGGGAGCAGTGATGGGCAGATGTGTCAGGATGTGGTTTTCTTCTGGTATTGGAACATTTGCTCGATTCTTTGTGATACCTACAGTCTGAAATGTTTTAATACATTTTATAGAATTTGTATTGAGTGTGAATAGACATGATGCATATGGAAAGGATTTGTTACATTTCTGAGAGTGTGCATTGAAGCTGGAAGGGCTTCTGTTATATTATTCAGTATATAATATTGCTTTGTAATTCTAATATTAGCCGATCTCTGACACTGGGACAATTTTAAGTGTGGTGTCCTTGATGGATGGTTAGGTGCTTTTTATATTTTTATAAGATACAGGTTCCATATCACTTCCATATGCACTCCTGGTTGTATGGTGTGTATATTTTTTAGAGAATACACATACCTTTGTATATACTTTATCATATTGGCATGAGAGTCTACTTTCTTCACATATAATTGCAAAATATTGATATTACTTCTGAACCAACTTGGACTATATGTGGTTGGCTCATGTCAATAAAAACATTTTTTTAGTGACATATTGCGGATTTGTTGTGTCCTCCTTTTCCCACAAACTTGAATAGTGCTCCATGGCCTCGATTCTATTACCAACGCTAAAAAAACAAACAGGCGTGTCTTTTTAAGTCAGGTTTTAGTGAGCTGTGAAAACAAAATCAGCTGTAATTATATACACCATCAGTCAAAATAAAAGCATTCTATTACACACGTTCAGTATTACCGTGTTTTTTGTGGTTACGTTTTCTGTTGGTGATCCTGCGCCTCTGGTACTCAAAGGGTTAATAGGCAAGTTATGCAGCTGCATACCTTGCCTGTAAATGTGTAATAAATGTTATTTTTTATGACTATCCTCTGTGAATCTCCATGAGTCATCACAAAAACTTTGTAGGGGTAGTACTCTGTCAAATGAGGCTTTTAACCCTTTGTGAAGCAATGCATTGGAGACCACTCTCCTATTCAAATGCTTAAAAGCTCAAATGAAATAAATGTACATTTGAAGAATGTGTATTTGCCCCACATGGTGCAGTGGGTTTGCTCCAGATTTACACAGCTTTTTCTTTTGAACATTGGACTTTTACCCTTTATGGGAAAGTACACCCTAAAAAATAATCCGATTTCTATAAGAGAGGAATGGGAGATGCCTTATAAGAGACCTATTTATCTCTTATATCCCTTCTCTTCTGATGCCTTATTACAGTGGGCTACCCCCCACAGCAGTAAACCCACCAATTTCTTGTCTTTTTTTTAACTTACAGCATTGTCTCTTGTGGATGCAGAAGCACTCAAAGACAAGGCAGATAAGCTCCTGTACTCTATTTTAAAGGCAAATTTTGTGGTTTCCGATGTAGCACTGCATTCCATCTTCTCCATTTATTGGGGGACTAAGATCATTGCATGGGGGGGGGCATCTCTTAGAGGCTGTCAATGTAGACTTGCCTAAAGAGGAGGTTGTTTCTGCCATTTTTATTGTGTACCTTACTGAAGCAGACTTTGACTCTGCTAGGCTTACTGGGAAGGCTTTTGTTCTTTCTGTTGCTGCGTGTTATACCCTTTGGATAAAAATATGGTTGACTAACCAGGCTTCCGCAAAGCCCTTGGTCTCTCTCTCATTTGTGGGCAAGGAGTTGTTTGGCTCAGAACTGGAAGAGACTATTCAATATGCTATTTCTTTTTCCAAAGAAGATGCATGACTTTTGCCACTATGTGTATGCACCTGGAGTGTCTACTCATACATCGACCCAGGCTGCCCTTCTTAGAAACCCAAACAGGTTTGGACAGGCTAGAAGCCTACCCAAATATCCCCAAGCTGCACCTAAGGTGACTGCAGCTTCCTAGATTAAGGCAACCATTGCCCATGCCTGTGCTCTTAGTAGGAAGCCTGTGCCCTTCAGACCAGGTCTCTGTAGATCAGCTGTGCAAGACAGACACTTGCTCATCCATTCATACATTCGGAAAACACTACTATGTCAATGTTCTGGTTTAAGCTTAAGCCAGTTTTGGACATAAGGTCCTACAGACTGTTGTGCCTATATAGGCATCCTTCTTAGAATTATTACCAGTGACCTGTTTTTATCTTCTTACTTGATTTGGTGTGTAGGGTCCGTTGATATCTGCGATTCCTATGTTATTAGCTTAGCCAATATTTCTGAAGGTTTAATTCTTCTTACCATTTAATCACATTTTTGGGGGGATTATCTATTTATTGTGCATTGTTTTCTGCTGAATTTATCATTTTCACCTTTCGTTGTTACATCCATTCACCATCATTCTATTTATCTCACATAAATTCGTATAGATGGCTTCATTTTAATTTATTGAACACTGATGATTCCATGAATGTTTTTCTTTTATATTGTTCCACTCATCCATTAGCATTTTGGGAATATTATTATGAATTTATTTTTCATTTATTTGGGACTTTATTTCATTTTCACATTCATCACGCTATTTGAATGATTTTTGGATATTGAGTTGGCATATCTATTGTACATTTAGTCACGAGTCTAGGGTATTATTGTCACGTAGATTTAATCTGGGTTTGGTGTATGTATTTTATATTGATTGGTACTGTATATTATTTGGGACAGGCATATCCTATATAATAATTCGCTAAAATGTGTGTAATGATGAAGTCATGCGTAGAGACTGCTGCGCTTGCTGCAGTCATACGCAGTAGAGACTGCTCGCACCGCGGCTCTACTGTGCATGACTGCCCTGCGACCGGCTGGCAGTGGCACTGTGGCCCGTGTAACGGGCTCTTCAACTAGAATATATATACAGGGCTCAAAATTTCCACTCGTCACTAGCCAATGGCGAGTGAAAATTCAGCCCTGGTGGGTATGTTTTAACTTACAGTGGTGAGTAACTTTTCAGGTCTGGCTAGTAGCAAAGGATTAAAATTATAAGCCCTGATATATATATATATATATATATATATATATATATATACACACACACACATATATATATTATATATTCTCTGATGCAGCTGTGTATACCAAAATATATGTGGGTCTCCTGTTTGGCACTTGCTCCAGTCACATTCTGATATCGATGCTATTGACATCGGCACTCCTGTCGATTCTTTCCGGTGTATGGCTGCGCAGTTTGGAGCTAGAGTGTGATATTGCACCACTTATGTGGGGGTTTGCAGCACATGCTGGGGCACACAGATTGTATTTGTATTGTATACAGTTTACATGTATCTATATTTCTAATATTTTATAATGCCATTTAATTATTAAAAATACCAGAAAGGATAAAAAAAAAATCACAGTACTCTTTAGTATACCCAGATATGTGTATATTTTTTCAGTGTCTTTATTGGTATTTTTAGTTGAGGGGCACTTCATATTATAAAGTTACCTATGGGAATCATACCTAAACAGATGGATAGAAAAATACTGAAAATGTGTCCGGCCTCCAAGCTCCTGGCACAGAAAGAGTTAAACGTCAAGGTGCTGGTACCACAAAGAGGTTATGGCCATCACCTTGAGAGGATATTTTATCAGCTAGTTCTGGATAGACTGCCTGAGAGGAGACAGGCTTTGTTCTCCCAGATGTTTATTTATATATACATTTATATCTCAGTCCAAGTGCCGACTGCACTAGTTAATATAAATATAGCTGCAGCAATGGCCTTGAGCAGCGTGTCTGGCAATGTGAGCAGAACTTGCTGTAGTACCATGGGACTTGCTAAGTGTGTATGGTGATGTGACCGGATGTGAGTGATGTGAGCAGATGTAACTTTACCATGTCAGTTATGTGCATTTTACACTGTGCTGTTAAAAAGAACAACTATTTCTTAACAATGTTGCCAAACCTTTCAAACAGCACTAAAATAGATAAACTAACATTTGATATAAGATATGACCTGATGCATCAGAGAGTCTCTTAAAGTCTTCCACTACCACTTGCTTCCACTCTCCACAAACCTCTGGTAAAAAGTAAATAAATGTATTAAAAATATTTTATTAAAACAAAAGCTAAAATATAAGATTCCAATACAGAGAATTAATAGATATGGTAATACATATATCACATTAATAGGGAATACCATCTAAGTCACTACTGCTCATCGAGTTTCCCAGTATCACACTGATTCATCAGGGGCCTTGGGTGGTAGTGACTTAGAGGGTAATATCCTGTTACTGAGAATATTAAAGGAGCAGTAAACTTTTTTTTATGAAAAAATATATATTGTAGGGATTTTCCTACTGAGTAAAATAAGGGTACTCCCACTACCAAGAGATTCATATTTCCATAGTTGTTACAGTTTAAACCCATGTTTTTTTTACATTAGCAGTGCCCTCTTGTGGTCAAATTCTAAATAGTTTTTCCTGTTACATTCTAATAGAGAGGAAAGTCAAGAAAGTCAGTGATATAGAATTCTCAATAGAATGTGATAGAAACTGCCTGTCACTTCCTGTCAGTTCGAACTATCAGGAAGTAAACACAGTAAATTCACTTCCTGATTAATTGAACTGCTATAAATCATGAATAGAACATCTGAAAACAGTGGAAGTGACCTTGTTTTATTCACCAGGAAAAGATCTATAAAATATGTGTTTTTTATAAAAAAAAGGTTTACTGCTCCATTAAAAATCTGTCTGTGAGGGGTTGTGACATGAGTAAAAATAAGACTATTTTGGACAATCAAGCATTACTCCTCCTTGATCCTGATAATATCTGGCATCCATGATCTTCAGAATGGGTCCCTATCAACCACGTTTCTCAATATATTGAGTACTGGATAAGATAGCCCTTAGACAAAGTGGCCACAAATAAATTACATGCAGAATTCATAGAACCTTGAATGCACAACAACTATGTGAAAACCTAGAACTCAGCCTCTGCATAGTTCAATACTTGAACAAATCGAGGAAGGATCCCAGGAAAGGAATTTACAGGTCCCTTAAAACCTGTCAGTACAAACTATTAGATATTATGGCACAATTAGCAAAAATGATGCCCCTGAGGAAGTGGAGTCAGAGTTCCACGATACATGTCGGGACTCCATGCTGACACTTATCATTACAGTTGGGTCCCTCCCACGACCCCTGTGAGTATCCGCCTCCAGCTCCCGGTCACGATCATAGCATCTAGCCGACAGCGTAGTCCTACACACGTGTGCCCCGGTTTTGGCATCCTTTAATATTTGGAACACACTTTGGGGAATTTGTTACCTTCGGATCAAGGGAATTAAAGACATCTGTACCCAAGGAAAAGGACCACACCAGGAGACAAGAACTTTACTTTGGACTACCGATTGCAGCGGGAGAGAACAGACACAGAATGTTGGCTACAGGGGCAGGGAGCCCTTTTACATGCCTAAAGCCCAAGATGGGCATCATGTTCTTGTTCTTTTAATCAATTTACTACACTTAGATATTATTTATTGTTCTTCTCTTTTATGTTTTACACTCCAACTATACTTGATACTGAAGGTTTGTTGTTTGGGGACTCTTTCATTAAAGATTTGTAACGGCCTTCACTACCTTAGATTAAGGCACAAAAATCTATGAGGAAAGTATTTTCACATAGAGGTTTTTGGAAGGCTGTGAAAATCAGGGGTCATTTTCCTGGCATACCTAGGTCCTCACAGGGCCCCTCTTCATATGACAAAGGATTTTCTCATGGTGAGTAAGACCTATCAATACTTTCATTCCACAAAGGGGAAGACCATAGAGATCCAGACCAACTAAAGGACAATTCCGACCCCGACCCTTTTCAGGTAAGTAAACCATATTCCTTTTCCTCGTTCAGGAAAAAAAATGGGTGGCAGACTTGTCTATTTCTTCCTTCATTGGTCTAGGATTACTTTCAACCAAAGGATTTTATAAGCAATCAAATATATTTTTTTCTCTCCCCTTTCAAACAAAGTCTTCTTCTTTTTCCCGGTTCTCAGAGAATGAAAGTCAGTTAGGACCCTTACAGGTCCACGAACTAGCACAAAAAGGAGCTATCACGCAAGTTCCTCTTCACTCCCTGAGGTTCATCAGCAATCTCTTCATTGACAAGTAAAAATATGCTGGTCTTTGCCTGGTAATCAGTCTAAGTGTAACGGTTTTTAAGACACTCAGACCAGCTGGTTAGAATAAAACACAGTTTTATTGAAAAAAATAAAGAGGAAAGATCGCCCTCTACAGGCAACACAAAATAATAGCGATATATTGACAGATATGTCTTCACAGGCCCAGTATACAGAGGCAATAGTATCACATATACTGTCACAGGACAGGCACAAATAGCGAGGATACTCAATGGTTAAATACAATAATCAGTCTCTGTTGTGGTGTTTGGCACGCCCAAGGTGGTGATGAGGCAGCAATTGGTGTTAGATGATGCAACACCTAAAGTTCTTAAGGCTGGAAAGCTGCTAGGCTGTATCGGAATGGTAGTGGAGTCTGCAGAGAAGTTGCAGTGAATAGCCCCCACGGGCGTAGTAACGGAGACAACTTAAATTGCAGGTGCTTGAGTCGATAGCCCCCACGGGCGTAACAATGGAGAAGGGTACACTGCAAGAGCTTGCCAATAGCCCCCACGGGCGTAATAACGGAGACCAACTGCACAGGATTAGCTTGAGCCAATAGCCCCCACGGGCGTAATAACGGAGACCAACTGCACAGGATTAGCTTGAGCCAATAGCCCCCACGGGCGTATACCGGAGACAATCTGCACTTCAAGAGCTTGAGCCAATAGCCCCCACGGGCGTAACAACAGAGACCACCCTGCACTGCAAGTGCTTGAGCCAATAGCCCCCACGGGCGTAACAACGGAGACCACCCTGCGCTGCAAGTGTTTGAGCCAATAGCCCCACCGGGCGTGTAACGGAGAGAACACAGCTAGAGCCAATAGCGCCTCCCGCGGGCACGGTAACGGAAACCGACTACTCTGCTATAGGTGAGATGAGCCGCCGTCTAAACAAGGCATACAACTCAGTCGGCTCAGCAGATGTAGCGAATAAACAGCATAGGCTCTGCAAGTGTGAATGAAGGCTCAGAAGGAGATAGCAGCACTGCAAGGGTAACAGCAGCTCCAGGATCGGAGGCTCGGCAATAGTGGGTATCGCTCTGCAAGTGCCAAGGAAGGCTCAGCAAAGGAAGCACAGCTCTGCAAATGATAATGGAAACTCAGGACTAGAGACACGGCTCTGCAAGTGTTAAAGTGGCAGCAACGATCAGTCCGGTAACGAGCTCAGCGGAAGTCAGCCACGGCGACACAGAGCGGCAGGAAGCAGAAGCAAGGCAGGTATCAGTAGCAAGCCGGTTCAGGTCACAAAGCAGGAAGTCAGCCAGGCCGGGTCAGATCACGGAGGTGGTTCTCAGGCAAGCCAGATCAGTCACAAGCAGGAATGTCAGCCAGGCCGGGTCAAATCACAAAGCAGGAACTCAGGAGCGTAGTCAAAATAGGCCAAATCGGTACACAGGAATCAGGAACACAGCAACAGCAACACTGGCTCTGGAACACCACAAAAGGGCACCTGACAGGTGTCAATGGCAGGGCATAAAAAGGTCACCAGGGGAGGGCCAAACAGACTCAGCCAATCAGAGCGCACCACAAGCGAGAGTGACAGAGAGAGATCACAGGCACCGTGATACTAAGGGAATTAAATGTGCACATTATGTACAGACATTTCAAAATGGAAGAAGTTTATTGCCTCAGAGAGTTACTTCTTCCATTAAATTAGATGGTACAATTAGACCTCAAAGATGCTTATTTGATGGGTCTCACCTTCATTGTCCACTACTGACATTCCTATGGAAAAGAAAGAAATGGCTGTTTACATTCCTACCTTATGGTCTATTCTTAGCCCCTTTGTTCTTCACAAAAATTATGAAACCAGTGGTTTCTTTTCTATGGAGCAGAGGGTTTTGGGAGATCATCTATCTGGATGGCATGCTGATAATATTGCACGATTTAATGACCATCAAAATGCAAACTCCTTGGACTACCCAATTATTAGCCCAACTCAGTTTCATCATAAATTGTGAAAAGCCAATTCTGCATCCAACAAAATCCATAGAGGTTTTGGGATTCCCAGACCACATCACTCCAATTACCCAAAAGTTGAAATTAATTTGCAAGGAAATCGGGTTCTTTAACACGAATACATCTCATTGGGAATTATAGCATAGATGATGGGTCTTTTGTCAACATCAATTCAAGCTATCTATCCAGGTCCCTTGCATTATCGGGCCCTTCAAAGACCTAAGGCCCTCCATCTCAGTAAGGGTTTAGGTTACACAGACCTAATTCCTCTTTCTGTAGACATGAGGGAAGAGTTAATTTGGTGGTTGATGCATATGGAAGCCTTAAGCTGCAAAGCTATTTTCAGCATGTGTCCAGATATTGTAACTGAGTCAGACACCAGTTGTCTAGGGTGGATAATTGCAGAAACCTCACCACTGGAAGCAAATGGTTTCAGGAGGAAAGGACTTGGACATCACCTTCTTGGAATTCAAGCTATCTATCCAGGTCCCTTGCATTATCAGGCCCTTCAAAGACCTAAGGCCCTCCATCTCAGTAAGGGTTTAGGTTACACAGACCTAATTCCTCTTTCTGTAGACATGAGGGAAGAGTTAATTTGGTGGTTGATGCATATGGAAGCCTTAAGCTGCAAAGCCATTTTCAGCATGTGTCCAGATATTGTAATTGAGTCAGACACCAGTTGTCTAGGGTGGATAATTGCAGAAACCTCACCACTGGAAGCAAATGGTTTCAGGAGGAAAGGACTTGGACATCACCTTCTTGGAATTATTATCTCTTTCGCTGTCAAATATTTAATGAAAGGTGCTACAAACTGATGTCCTTCTATGGTTAGATTGGCCAAGGTTTATGATTTGGTTCCTCCCAAACAACTGATGTACCTGACTGCCGAGCCATTGCCCATTTTTAGACTTCTGCCTTTTGTGTTTAGACAGAAACATTTCTATTGTCACAGGTCTTTCCAAAGCAAATTCCTCATGGGGAGCTATGGCATCTTAGACTTTCTTAGCAGGTGGCTGTTTGGAAGACATTCTTAGGGTAGCTGATTGGTCAGGGGAATCTACCTTTAAAACCTTTTATTTTAAACTAAGCACGTCTCTAGTACAGTTATTGATCAGCTTTCAATTAGTATAATATGAAACATTCAGTCCTGTAACAGAATTCAAACATTTTCCTAACTTTGTGAAGGAAAGTCAGGACTTTATTAAAGACACTGTGGCAAATATTAACCCCTTTTTATTACCCACCCTGTCATGCATTTTATCTTTTTGTCTCTTCAGGTTGATATCCTTTATGGCAAGGACCCTAGGCACCTGCCACTGAAGACTCCAGCCACTTTACTCTTAAGAATATTTAAGTGGGAGGAATTTGATGTTCTGGAGTCAGGCAACAATCATATCTGCCTCCGTGGTTGTGGTATCCAGTAGCAATTAAATATTGATTTTGGAGAATCAGTCGATACAGAATTGATTCATAGTGGCCCTTAGGATTTTTTGCTTTGCAATAGCACTCAAGTAAATAGCACTTAAAGTAAACGGAGGTTATTATTTGGAGATGTTACCATACCTTTAGATTGGTGACAGGTAACTATGTTCGACCCAAGGCTTGATTAAGTGGCCCTCAAGTCCACCAAAAGGCTGTAGATAATGATTAGTCTAAACAATTGGGCCACAATTTGTTATAGACCTTTTTAGCATCTAAGGCCATGGTTCCCAATCTTCTCTTCACATGAGTTAACCCTCTGAGTGCCAGAGGGGTACAAAATGCATTGCAAAGCAATGCATTCTGTACCCCTCTGGCACTCAAAAGGGTTAATAAGTGGTTCAGTCTTTTAATTAACTCACCTACAAACAATCAGGAATATCCTAAAGACATGGCCTGTTAGAGGTCCTTAAAGACAGTGTTGAGAACCACTGACCTAAGGGGTTAAGGTGGAACAATGTAAATGTAATGAAGGTTATTATCTAAGGCAACAGAGAGAAATTAATTTTTGGGGACCAAACTTGAGGGTGAGTGATGTGGTAGGTGGTCACAGGGGCCATAAGGGAAGCCTCTGTGGTCATCTATTGACCACCATTGCTCAAAATCTTCAAAGTGGGCTGTGAGCATTAACTGCACTTCATCCAGTAAATGATTCCAATTAACACTTCCATGCACAGTGTCTGCTACGTGTGAAGTGAGCATTCCTTGTTCCTGGGGTCAAAGTACACACAGGGATATTCGTGTGACAGATCTGCGCACAGATCTGAGAAATATTTGCTTGGGTCAATATACAAACAGAGCCTCTTTCATGTGTAATCTCTGTGTTTGGTGTTAGAAGGTCCTGGGGGTTGCATGCCATCACATTTTCAAACCTCATCTCCTCCCTCTCTAAGTTGTGCATATTAACAAATTCCACCTGCGCAATAACACAGTTAAATGTTTCTGGGGCAAACCAACTACACCAAGGAGTAACAAATAAAAAATCTGCATTGATTTAAATTGACGTTTTAACCCATTGAATGCTCAGTTCACAATGTTCACAGACCTCTTCAGCATTCATGAAGTCAAAAGCCTCATTTAACTTAATGGGAATTTGGGGACATTTTTTTTGCTGCCTGTGGTCCAATTCATTTACTCCAGAATGACTACAGGGGAAAGATCTGCTAAGTTTCAATATAATTAAGAAGTGTGTTTGGAAATGTGTAGAGATCATTGTGCATGGAGCTTAAGACATACTTCTCCATATGCACAAATAATTAGATATGACAAGGGAGCAGGGGAAACATTGATGATTAGTATATGATGTTGGTGTAAGGGTTGCAATGGGGTAAATTCATTAAGTGGTAATAAAGTGGAGATGACTTATCCAGTTTATCACTTCTCTAGGTCCTATGTTATTCTATGAAGCCTATGCACTAAGATTTCTTCAGCTTTGGAGATCTTAGTACACAGGCTCCACAGAATAACATAGGAACTGGAGAATTGATAAACTGAAAAAGTTATCTCCACTTTATCACCTATTTATCACCATTTAGTGAATCTCTCCTCCAATGTGTTATAATTGTCTGTCTGCATTTAGGTTAATAGTAACTAGTCCAATGTGAATTATGGCAAACTGTTCTGCACCTTTGCATATGGCAAACTCATTTATACTTTGAAATATGGATAACTGTCCTCCACTTTGAAATATAGTGAACTGAGCATCACCCTGAAGAATTGTAAACTTTTCTCCACTTTTGAGTATGGAGGACAATTCTCCACTTTGAAATATGGTAAACCGTTCTCCAAAAGGATTGACGACTGCATTGGAAACTATGCCAAAACCCACAATTCTCTAGTCTCAAATTTTGTCTTTGTGAGCTCCAACAGAATCACCAGCTATAGGAGCTTAGTGTATATGATGAATAGTTACATTTTAACATAAACATAGGAATATGAAAGGGACTCATTATATCATATTTCAATATTCAGTTAAGTCACTGGTGAAGGAGACACTGAAATATTGTATATATGATGAGATAGAGAAGTCATGGTAACGTAGTTGTATTTGAAGTGTAATCACAGGGATAAGTCAGTGAAGACACATTGGTGCATGCCACAAAATCACATTTGTCAAGATATCTCCAAACTGGACCCATTTTGAAGTTTAGTGCATCTCTAGCTTCCAGTTCTTCTTAGTACTTCAGCTTTATTGAGTGCCAGGTTGGTGTGTAACTCATGGCACCACTCTGACATTCAAAGGTTAATTCGAGGATATTTTATTACTGTGTAAAAAATCGCTTGTATTCTAATGTATGATGGGTAGTATTCAAAAAGTAAACCTCTGTGATATTGATTAGATTCATTTTAAAGGAGATATAAAGAGCTACAATTATGTGTCCATATTAAAGGCTAGTTTTAACAAAGGGTGGCTAGATCTCACATTTAACTGGGAACATATTGGAAATATACATATTCCAGGACTGAAATAAAAGGAGACCTGCAATATACAATTTTCTTATGTGTCCATGGGTAAAGGTGAGGTCTGGTCAGTCTAGTTTAATGTTTATTGCCCTGTTAAGAATAAGAACTTAACACCAGATTAAATCCCTTCTTAGGTTTCTTAACCACAGCTCTCAAGTCCATCTAACAGGTCATGCTTTAGGGATTTTACTGAGGACAGATGGATTAGTCTAAATAACTGAACCTCTATCATGCCTGGATGCTGCTCGGAATATCCTTAAAACTTGTACTATTTGTGGCACTTGAAGGAAGTAGTTGAAATCTTCTGTTCTAATATACTAAAAGGGGTCTGCAAATAAACACATAATTAACTGACTCACGTGTCTTACTGATTGATATCCCAACCTGTACATCAGGAGTGGGCAATGGGAGGTTGTTGTTTGCTGGTGGATAATGGGAATTGTAGTCCAGCATAGCTGGATGGCTTCAAATTGCCCAACCCTGATCAACATAAAACCACGTTGTCACATTCATCAATGCATAAGGTGATTGCACCACTCACTTAATACAGGATGTTATAAAAATTTCCCTCTGCTGGCTTAAACAATAATTAGGGAAGTCCTGGAGAAAGGGAAAGAAAGTGTGCATTTTTTTTGTTGCTATTTTTTTAAGTTGTTTTGTTTTATTTTTTAATACGTGTCTTGCATTAAAGAAGAGGTCTTCTCACATTATTCATACAGTGGGAATTAAAGCACAAACACTCTCATACACCCACAAAAGAAAAAAAGAGAGAAACTCTGTTGTCCAATGGTATTCCCAAGCATTTGTCTGTATGCTGTTCTATATATTTTTTTCTGATTAAACAATTTATTGAAATAATTTTTGTCTTGCCATGCTCATAGTTTAACAGAACTTATTTATTTACTAAGATCTATTTTATTCTGCCTCATTCTACCACATTAGACTCCAGCAGTCTGCATGAGAAATCCTAATGAGAAAAGCCTTGCCCATAATTCTTTAAAACACTTTAATCCACTTTAGATAGTGAAATGCTACAGTTCAGTGACAAGCTACAATAGAGTTCCAATGCAAAAAAGTGTGTTTTTGTGTATATCATCATCATTATCTTCAGCCGTTGTCTATCTAATGCAGGATGAAAGCCACCTCAGCAAGTTTCCAACAACGTTTTGACATTTTCATCAACCAGTCTTGTCTTTGGTCTACTTCTTGGGCGTTTAGTATTGAGTAAAATCCATTCCAGAATTAGTCTGGTCCACCTACCATCAGGTCTTCTTGTTATGTGACCTGCCCATTTCCATTTTAGGCACTTTACTCTCTCAATGATGTCATAAACTTTTGTTTGCTAACGAATCCATGTACTCATTTTTTGGTCTCTTTTTCTTTAGTTCAGAATTTGACGTTCCATTCTTCTCTGCGTAACCTTAAATTTTTGTATGGCTATGGCTTTAATTGTCCATGTTTCACAGCCATGGGTAAGAACTAGATGGATACATTGGTCAAAAAAATTTCGCTTGAGGCAGAGTGGAAGTTTGTCTGAAAGACAATACTACTAAGTTTCCCAAATGTTTGCCATCCAAATTTTATTCATTCATTCGATCGTGGTGTTTCCATTGGTTGACATTTCCTGTCCCAGGTAAATATACTTGTCCACTTCTAGTTCTTGTCCATCTACTGTGATTTTACTTGGTATGGTAAATTTGTTAAAAATGACTTGTGTTTTTTTGAGATTCATCTTCAGACCAAAATGTTTGCTTGCCTGTGTATTCTTGCAGTTCTTCAGGACTACTGGCAAATAATATGCTATTGTCTGCAAAACTTAAGTCCGTTTTGTCCCAATTTAGTTTGCAGAAAATTTCATCTAAACAAGCAGAAAATAGTTTTGGAAAATTGTGTCTCCTTGTTGGAAGCCTTTTTCTATTTGGATCAGAACTTTATCGTTGTTGACTTGTATTGATTCAGTTGCATCTTCATAGCCCTGATGAAGGTCCATGTTTGGACTGAAAACATTTGGCAAGTTGGAGTGATGCTGCATTAAACTTCATTTGACTTCATACATTTGATATCCTTGTATGCTGTCCCGAAGCTTATATCTTCTTATTATCCTCTTTATGGTAAGAGCACCAATCTTTGTATTATATGAGTATATTTTTCAGTGCCTCTGTCATGTTTTTGCATCTCTGTCTCTCTCTTATATATCTTGTATGATGAACTGACTAGATATCCCCTTGTAACGTCCAAATTATCACATCATATGGAGTATCTTCCTTGACAGGATGCTCATGTGAACTAAATTACATTTCTCCAACCCTTCAATGGAAGCTGATATGCTCAGACAGCTCCAGGAGTAAGGAGAAACAGGGCAACTTTGTGACAGTCATTTATTTAACAATGCAGGCTGTGCCACATAGGTCAGAGAACTCAGCTTTACCACTGCTGATTTTAAAGGGATAGTAATGTTTAGATTTGAAGGCAATGTTGATTCTTCAACATACTTTTTTATAATGAAATGCACCTTTCTAAAACTCCATAAATTTGTCATCTTCATTTTATTTTATATTAAAGTGTACCCTACCTGACACTTTCCATATGTCACAATGCCTCCCCTCAGAGCAGTAAGCTGGTCCGTATGGATCACAACACGGGACAATTTTCTGTCAGCATATGGAAAAAAACTGACCTCCTTTGTCAAGGAGGGAAAGGTTTTCCTTATACTGATAGATAGAAAATTGTCCCTTATTGTGACCTGTCCTGTCAAGCAACCGGATTTCAAATTAGAGGGGAGACATGAAAAAGGGGTGGGAGGGGGACACTTTAATATAAAACAAAGGCATCAACATTATGGCGTTTTAAAAAGGTACATTATACAGTATGTTGACCAATCAACATTGCTTTCATATCTAAACATTACTATCTCTTTAAGGAGTCTTTTACTACTACACAAAAAATATCTAATATCATTATGCTAATGGGAAAACAAAATGTACACAGTATAGGCAGCTTAGATACTTCTACTAATACTAAAAGTTGGTATGTGCCAGATCCATTTCAATTGGGAACATACACAGTATGACATATTCATGTTGCAGAGCTGCACTGAGGAAGCAGCAACATTGTAGTATGCATTTGTCATAAATGCTGCCAGTTAAAGGGGATGTCTGCTCAACTTACTGTATGGATGAACCATGCCTAGATAAGTCCTGTTTATGGTCAGTGTGTTGTAGGGACATTATTCAGGAAAGCAACATCTTTGTTCATTTTCTAACATACGAGATATACTTTAATGTCAGCAAAAGTGAGCTTGGAAATACATTTACAATTAAAGAGTGGATAATAAAAAGAAAAACATCACAGAGATTTTTATAGGACTTATCTTGTTCGTTTGGTAGCCATTTGAGTATCCAAGGGGTTAATAATAAACTTTTCACCACTGGATGGCACCAATCGACAGGGATGAATGAAATTGCTTTAAGGTCAAAGCAGGTAATACCACTAACCTCTCTTATCTTCAGACAGGATTGTCCCAATAGTAAATTATCCTGCGTACAGCCATTTGAGATGTAAGGGTTGAGAAATCACCATAGCAGCTAACTGAAAGAATGAAAATGCTGGATCAAAGGCTATCACCCCTCTTCTCCACACCCCAAAACAATCCTTCTTAAGGAGGGTTCTTTCCAGTTGTAATATATGCAATGTCATTATAGAGTTACCTGAATATTTTACACATGATGTCAGTCCAGTTCCACAAGGTATGTTCCTATATTCTCACATGCACAAATTGATTCTGTATATTGTTTCTTATGTATATGAGATGTAATAAAGTATCATAATAAGTATGCAAGGTAGGAAACATTAGAAGGTACTGAAAGTGGCCTACATTTATTGATTAACCCTCTAAGTGACAGGGAGTGTGCAACTCATGGCTCTGCAATGCATTGCTTATCCCTCTGGCACTCAAAGGGTTAAAGTACCTCCTCCAACAGAACTCGAAAACTTTGATTCATTGTTTGCCATATCTTTTTTCATACCCATATGCTAGTAGTCTGTCATATCTACATTTAAAAATCTCAATATTTTATATAGAAAAGCTTTATGATACAAAAAACACCCATGCCAGATGGACAATCTTGTTCTCCAGAGAACAAGAGACATCTAAACTAGGGAACAAATGATAACGTCTTGTGGAGACTGGTACGGTTGGCAGTGACTAATATAGTTCTCTGCTCCCATGTGGCATCATTTCTTTCATACTGGGTTACATATTGTGCCTTTAGGGTTAGTAATGCTTCAGTTAGACTGCAGCTAGGATTCCTCCTTATAAAGTTTGCAAACACTGTTATGTTGGTAATGGTATAAAGCGATATATTTCCAGTGTTATTATATGATTAATTATCCCCCTCCAGCCCCTTATGCTGACATCATTCTTCGTGCCTAAGCACTGTAAGTGGATTGCGATGAGGAACAATCTTCATTTAGTATAATGAAAAACCTGGCCTCCTCTGTCAGGGAGGGCAGGGTTTCCCATATACTGAATGAAGGATGATTGTTCCACATTGCGATCTGTCTGGCCAAGGGACTGGACTTCAGATCTGAAGGGAGGTGGCCTCCTGTACTGTAAAGGGGCGGGGGGGGGGGTTGAATTAATAATATAATAACACAGGAAATATATCGCTTTCTCCATTACCAACATAACGGAGAGATTGTACACATTATAGAGAGGAATCCTAGCTGCAGTTTAACTGAAGCAAAACTAAGGCCCAAAATGTAACCCAGCTCTTGTACCATTACCAACATAACAGAGCGATTGTACAGATTAGGAGTGATTCTAGCTGCATTCTAACTGAAACATTACTAACCCTTTAGAAATATAGAATTTGACTGCAGATAAGAACCATTCGGCCCATTTAGTCTGCCCATTTTCCTACTGTAAAAACCTCAAACCTTATTTGGTCCTTGGTCTTTTCTTATGTTCAGGATAGCCTTATGCCTATCCCATGTATGCTTAAATTGTGTCACTGTATTAACTTCTACCACTTCTGCTGGTAGGCTATTGCACTTATCTACTACCCTCTCAGTGAAATAAAACTTTCTTACATTATATCTAAACGTGTGTCCCTCTAGTTTTAGACTATGGCCTCTTGTCCTAACATTTGTGCTCCTTTGAAATGTACTATCCTCCTGCACTTTGTTGAATCCTTTCATGTATTTGAATGTTTCTGTCATATCCCCTCTCTCTCTTCTCTCCTCCAAGCTATACATGTTCAGATCCTTTAGTCTATCCTGACATTTCTTTTCTTATAAACCAGGCACCATTTTAGTAGCTGTTCTCTGAATTTTATCTAGAGTATCCATATCCTTCTGGAGATGGGGTCTCCAGTACTGTACACAATACTCTAGGTGAGGTCCAACAAGAGATCTGTACAGTGGCATGACCACTTCCCTTTTTCTGCTACTAATGCCCCTATCTATACAACCCAGCACCCTGCTTGCATTCCCCACCACTTTATTACATTGCCTGCCTACCTTTAAGTCATTAGAAAAAATTACTCCCAAATCCCTTTCCTCTGTTGTCTCTGACAGCACAGTAACCTTAATAGTATATTTTTCCTTTGGATTTTTATGTCCCAAGTGCATTATTTATCAACATTAAACTGCAGCTGCCACACTCTTGTCCATTCTTCTAATTTACCTAAATCATTTGTCATTTGGCTTATTCCCCCTGGAATGTCTACCCTATTGCAAATCTTGGTATCATCTGCAAAAAGGCAAATCTTTCCTTGAAGACCTTTTGCAATATCATTAATAAAAATATTAAAAAGAATGGACCCCAGTACAGATCCCTGAGGTACCCCACTAATAACACTCCTTTCATCTGACTATTCTCCATTGACTACCACCCTCTGTCTCCTGTCACTCAGCCATTGCCTTATCCATTTAACAATTTTTACATCCAGACCCAAACACTACAGTTTATTAATGAGTCTTCTATGAGGGACAGTGTCAAATGCTTTACTGAAATTGAGATAAGCTATATCTACTTCTCCCCCTTGGCCTATTATTTTAGTCATCATGTTAAAGATGTGAAATTCAGGGACTGTCTACCCCAGAGGGGACAAATGAAAATTCCCTTTTATATAAAGGACACTTTTACTGGAGATTTCACTATCATTCAAGGGTTTATCAGACCAATATAAATCAATGGGAAATTCTATTTCCACCCTATGATGGAATTGCTTTGCTCCAGAATTGCACCCCTTTTACTTAATGAATAAGGCCCATTATTTCCAATGAATATCAACAAGGACGGATATCTGTATAGCTTATATAGGTGGTGACTGGCTGAACTAAACAAGTTTGGTTTGTGTTGAGATTAGCTGTATGAATGTGGGTGGAGAAGTTCATGTTGTTTGTGTGCATGTGCAAGTGAAGCAGAGCAGGCAGGGAACACTGTGCGTGTGTTTGGATCAAAGTAGCTTAAAGCCTTGCAGTGTGGGTGTGCAGAAACTTGTCTGGGCAACACTCCTCACATAGCAGACTTTCACAAGTCTTGCTTCATTAAGGCAATGCTAACACTAGTGCTCAATGAATATATGTTTGCAACTGTCACATACATTTATAAAATTTTGCCAGGTGGCTTCCACCACATCTTCTGATATTTAGCATCAGGGTCTGAGAATGCCATTGCAACCCTAAAATATCTACCTTTTATAACCAAACAGGGGGTTGGGTTAGTCCCTAATAGTTGTCCAATATCAAATTAAAACATACCAAAATGTGAGATGATTTGAGGAAGAACAAAAGAGCACGTGGCTTGTTATACGACTAGTCAGTCCTCAGAAGGATCATGTTTTATCTCTCTAGTGCCATTACAGAGGTGAAATTTCCACATACATATTAGACTAATCCTGCCCCCAAAAGTGCAGTTTAGTTCTAAAATTATAGGAAAGTCACGTCTGCATGTGGATAGCCAGCAAACCTCAGATATACATTTTGGCCTTGTTGGGTCTCATCACTGAGGTGCAGTTGGTCTCCCTAGGTACTGAGAGTAAAGGGTCCATGTCTGAATTACCCTTCACTCTTAGGGAGACCCTTTAAGAGTGTTTATCAGTGCCGCCATTTCTTTTGCTTGTTCTATAGCTAGTCACCTCTCTGAAGCATAATGTTTAAGCTCCCTTGTGCCATTGCAGATGAGAAATTTCCACGTGCACATTAAACTAATCAAACCCAAAAGGGCCGTCTAGTTCCAAAATGACAGGCAAGTCCCCTCTGCACGGGAATACCGGCTAACCCAGATGCCGACTCCTTGCTTTCTGTGCTTAGGGAAACCAACTGCACCTCACTGATATGACCCAAAAAGGCCACCAGTAAAACAGGGTTTAGTTGGTGTTCCAGTGCAGGGAGAATTGACTGCTTTTTAAAGGGGAACCACCACCCGACAACTCACTAAGTCCCCATCTGGCGACTAGCTGCTTAGTAGCACTAGTTGCCAGAATAATTACCTTATTTAATAGATTTCTGCTCTCTTCCACGGGTGACAGGCAGGACAAAGCGCGGACATCTTGCCATTGTGACGTCCCCGCGCCTGCACTGTCAGTCCCAGCCGGAGTCAAATGGCTCCTAGCAACGCCAATTAGACCCGGCTGGGACTGACAGCGCAGGCGCACGGATGTCACAATGGCATGATGTCCGCGCTCCGTCCTGCCTGTCACCCATGGAAAAGAGCAGAAATCTATTAAATAAGGCAAATGTTCTGGAGACTAGCGCTACTAAGCAGCTAGTCGCCAGATGGGGACTTAGTGAAGCTAAAGATTGTTTCGGGTGGTAGTTCCCCTTTAAACTGAGCTACCCTTTTGGTGGGATTAGTCTAATATGTACATGGAAATTTCTCCTCTGAAATGACATTAGAGAGCTAAAATGTGATGCTTCACAGCAGAGTCTTGCTGTATACAAGCCATTGTAGTCTTGTTCATCCTCAGAGCCTCTCAGCTTTTAGTATGTTTTCAATATCAGGCTAGCTAGATAATAAATATGGATGAGCAAAATTATTGCATTAAATTTAATGGATTGATCTAGAGGACCTGAGAAAAATTCTAAATCCATCTTAATCAGAGTAAGGGAGGAATAGTGAAAGTAGGAGCAGATGAATCTGTACAGCAAGGAGAGGGAGAGAAAGACAGACTGCCGTGTATGGGAGAAGGGCTGAGTATATAACAGGGAAACATGGCTGAGCATTGATGAAGGAGAAAAGGGCAGAGCAAGGGAGAAGGGATCAGAGGGCCTTAAATTTAATAGGTTAGGAGTAACTACGAATGGGGCTGGAAGTGCAATGGGGGAAAAAATGGGAAGAGAAATGGGGGAAGCAAGAGCAATAGAAAGCTGGTACTATGTCCTGTGTAGACCTTCTGGAAAAAGTTCCCTACATTGTTCAGATGAGTGACCCAGACTGGAACATGCTATGATTAATGTCTGAAGGTGAGTCTGTTTTTGTAACTTTACATCAAAAAATTATTTTACTACCTAAATGGTTAAATGAATAAATGATTCAAAGAAATAAAATGCTTGTTTCTCAAGACATGCCTCGGGTCTTGCAAAAATCAAAAGGCAGAATTGTTTCACTCACCTTTAATAATAAATGCCAGTTGCTTAGAACAGATTGTCTAACTACTTTAGAGAAATTTGAAAAGGTAATAGTAATACTAATTTTGTTCATTTTTATCCTTGCCATTCAATAGTATACCCCTCTCCATCTCATGGACTTTATTAACCCACTCTTCTATATAGTGGTGATGATCATAACTCTTCTGTGTAAACTCTTCACCCACCTCTCTCGATTTGATGTCTTCCGTAAGTGCATTTGCATAACCACTTTTATCCTATTGAGTTGTGATAAAGATATAAGTAAAAGGTAGTGTTGTTTTAGCCATAGAAAAATTGAGGTACTTCAGCTTCATTTCTGTGTAATACACTGTGGTAACATCCATTGCAGTACAGGTAAAAGTGGTACCGTGTTAGCCATAGCCAGGGGCAGACTGACAGCATCCAGGGCCCCTGCTCCAAAAAGAGGTCTGGGCCCCCTGCCCAATGACATCATTGGCCCCTCCCCATAACATCATTGACCCCCCCCATGATCTGGTCCAGTACCCCCCCAGGCCATTCAGTACCCCCAAGCCATCCAGTACCCCTCTCCAGGCCATACCCCCCAAGGCCATCCATTACCCCCCTCAGGACATCCAGTACCCTCCAAGCCATTACCCCCTCAGGCCACCTGTGGTGGGTCTTCTGTCAGTGTCACACAGGCTGCGGATTTCTCTGGGTCCTCCTGCTGAGTCTTCAGCTCTGAGACGACCCAGCTCCAGTAGTCCTGACTCCTGAAACTCCTGTCCTGACTCCTCCTCTGCTGGTCTTGCGTCCTTCTTAGCGGGCGCCAGGGCGGACGACTCCACTCTGCCCCCCTATCATCATGCACCCCTGCGGGCCGTGATGACATCAAGCCGCACGCTGAGGAGATCAAATTGCATAGACATGCACAGAGCGGCAGAACAGAGGAAGAGTCACAGCCTGCGGCACGCTTGCTGCCAGCCCAAGTGACTTAGTCTCTCTGGACTGAGTCTGGCAGCAAGCGGAGTGGTGGATCTGGAATTGGATCTTCTTCATGTTGTGTGGGGACAGGACTGGGTGGCAGCATTACTGCCTGGCAGCATCATGTTAATGTATATAATTTTATGTGGTGGGCTGGTGGCAGCAGCAGCATGATGAAGGATGATAATGGCTGGGCTGCCTGGGTATAATGCGTGATGCGTCGGCCTATAATTAAATGACACAGTCACACACTTGACTCAGTCAGCTGGGTGCCGGCTCAGTCACGGTCAGACTCCGTTGAACTCCAGAGCGAGTGATGAGCCAGTGCTCACTGAGGGTGGCATTATTTAATAGGCGGCGGTCGCAGGCCCCTACAGGCAGGCAGGCAAATGAATGAGCCAGAGGAGGACTTTAAAAGGGACATTACATTTTAATTGCTGGTGGCGGCGGTGGGCCCCCCTCAGTTGTGGGCCCTCGGTCCGTGACTGAATGCCTGATGGTCAGTCCGCCCCTGGCCATAGCCATGCTAAAAGTAAACTTTTTTTGGTAGTATCAAATCTTAATGTGTTGTGTTCTGTTGATTGACATTCTTTTACCTTCTATACCATGATGCAGTGCAAGCACTGGGGGAAAAAAAAAAGGATATGGTATCATATCATGGTTACTATGGATGTTGCTAATGTCTATACCTGCATTCCACATTGTGAGGGCTATAACTTTTTGAGTGTGTTGCATAGCCCTCTGACACTCAAATGGCTATAGCCATATGATCAATGATTGGCAATTGGTCTGATTATGTTGGTCCTGATATTATATATTTGCAATACATGATTGAACTAATTCTTAAAGGAGAAATAAACTTTTTTTTATGAAAACCTATATGTTATAGAGCTTTTCCTTCTGAGAAAAGCTAGGGTACACCCACCACTGTCAGTTGTCTGAATACAAAATTATAACCATTCAAATAATCAGGAATTGAATTTACTGTGTTTATTTCCTGATAGTTCTAACTGACATAAAGTGACTCAGCAGTTTCTATCACATTCTATGGAGAACTCTGTGTCACTGACTTTCCTCTCCATTAGAATGTAACATAACAACTACCTGGAATCTGACCACTAGAGGGCACTGCTAATGTAAGCCCCCCCCCAAAAAAACAAACAAACAGGAGTTTAAACTGTAATAACGCTGGAAATATGCATATCTCAGAAGTAGGAGTACCCTTATTTTACTCAAAATGAAAAGCCCCACTATATATATATATCTATATATATAAATATATATATACATAAAAGAGAAAGGCTCATTGCATAATTTATGCCTCCTCAGGAGACACACACACCCAGGGGTGGCAATAAGGAGGGGTTACTGTTCCCATTGGGGGATTCAATTGGGGCGTGATTTGGCCCGCCCCAACTATGCAGCCCGCCCACCACTATCAAAGTCAGAAAAAAACAATATGGCCGCCACTTGCTCCTACACCACAGACAAACACACACATGCCCCACTCACACAGCACCAAACTCACACACATGCCCCACTCACACACACAAATGCCTCACTCATACAAAAGCCAGAAAGAAATATGGCTGACACACAGTCACCCACCCTGACTCCCAGTGGCCTCAGCAGGACCTGTACTACAGCCACTGAGGAACAAAATGGCACTCAAAGGGTTAAGGTAGGTCCTCATTGCTCAATTATTTCTTCACTGTCATCATTTGCCATGCAAAACACAGGACAAACAGCCATCAGGTACACACTTAACCCACTGACTGCCACAGGGTTGTGTATCAAGTTTTAGCCCTCAGTGAGTGTGTTCAAACTCCTCACACTGTAAACTTGCATTTCCCTCCCACTTCTCCTCCTTCCCCAGCCTATTACTAACACTTTTCCACATTTATGTTAAGCCCCGCCCCCTTTTAACCCAAATTGCCCCATTGCTCTCTCCACATCAGCAGCACATGAGGGACTCCACAAGTAAAAGTTCCCAGGTATTAGACACACATGCCCCACTCACACAGCACCACCACACACACAAAGCCAGAAAGAAATATGGCTGACACACAGTCACTCCCCCTGACTCCCAATGGCCTCAGCAGGGCCTGTAGTACAGCCACTGAACGGTGCTGCATCACCAGGGGAACAAAATGGCACTCAGAGGGTTAAGGTAGGCCCTCATTGCAGAATTACTTCTTCACTGTCATCATTTGCCATGCAAGACACAGGACAAACAGCCATCAGGTACACACTTAACCCACTGCCTGCCACAGGGTTGTGTATCAAGTTTTACCCCTCAGGGAGTGTGTTCAACCCCCTCACACTGCAAACTTGCATTTCCCTCCCACTTCTCCTCCTTCCCCAGCCTATTACTAACACTTTTCCACATTTATGTTAAGCCCCGCCCCTACTTGTGATTAAGCCCCACCCACTTTTAACACAGATTGCCCCATTGCTCTCTCCACATCAGCACCACATGACTCCCTTCTAGGGACTACACAAGTCAAAGTTCCCAGGTATGAATACACTTCCCACTGCTATTTAACTCTGACATGCCTCTCTATACATTAACCATTTGAGTGCCAGAGGGGTGCACAACTCATGCATGCATGTGTTTCTGCGCATATATGTTGCGTGCGTGTGTGTGTACATCTCTGTTACATAACTGTGTGCATCTCCGGTGTGTGTGTGCATGTCTTTTGCACGTCTCTGACGCTCACTGTGTGTGTGTGTGTGTGTGTGTGTGTGTGTGTGTGTGTGTGTGTGTGTGTGTGTGTGTGTGTGTGTGTGTGTGTGTGTGTGTGTGTGTGTGTGTGTGTGTGTGTGTGTGTGTGTGTGTGTCTGCCTGTGTGTTGCATATGTCTGTGTTTATCAGTGTGTCTACATTTCACACACGCGCGCCCAACACCATCCCACATTGGTAGTGTATATATATATAAGAGAGAAAACCTGCGTCCCCTGCCACACACACCCAGGGGCGGCTGTAAGGAACAGTTAGCCTGCCCCCCCAACATCAGTCTTAACCTAGGCTGACCAGACCTCACCTTTAACTGGGGACGCATAGGAAAAATACATACTGCAGGACTGCTTTCATTTCAGTGAAGTACTGCAAAATGGCTATTTCCTATGTGTCCCCGGTTAAAGGTGAGATCTGGTCAGCCTACCTTAACCCTTTGAGTGTCAGAGTGGTACGCATACATTGCAATGCGTTGCGTACCTCTCTGGCAGTCAGAGGGTTAGCCCTCTCCTCCACAACTCACCTACTGCTACATCACTTCTCTCGACTTACAACTGCTACTCTAAACAACTCATGGCACAATACTATAACCCACCAACCAGCAGCTCCCATTTTGCTGGGGAGCCACACATTGATCACTTCTTTCAAAGACACACTGGGACACTCAGAGTCAGCTGGGGAATAGGTTAGAACACACAGATCTTCAGTTTCCATGCTAAGAACTGGGGCTGATGGACTCACTTTGTTTCAATTGAACCCTTTGAGTGCTGTTGCAATGCCTTGGATACCTCTCTGGCACTCAGAGGGTTAAGCCCATTAACCCTTGGAGTACCAGAGATGATATGCAGCACATTGCTCTGCGTACCTCTGTCACTCAAAGGGTTACTATCTGTTTGGAAAGCTTCCACATTTGGGTATTGTGCAGCCCACTGTTTCCTCACAAGTGGCCCACAGGGTTAAACTGATTTCTTTGAAAATGTCCATTGATTTCAATGAGACTGTTAATTCTATCAATGCTACAGACAATGCAAACAATTGCCAAAGCAACGCATTGGGGACCATTGTAGCATTCAAGGGGTTAAAGCCCCATTTATGTCAACACGATTTTCCTGATTTTTCAATTCAACCCTATGGTGTCAGTTTTTTTGGAGTTGCACCCTTTATCTTGATACATAAGGCCCATACAGTTATACTCTTACCCCATTAATCTAAACTCATTTATACTTTTGGCTCTTGCAGCAGCTGACTGTGCACTGTGATCTGTGAGGCTGATGTACTAACACAAAGAGGAACAATTCATCTGTACCATACAGAACAAATAAAATGCTTTGCTGACCTCTCTAGCGTTGAAGACGTTAAAACGCCCATTTAAATAAATGGGTATTGTTCCCTGTGCTGCTTTTACTTTTCCACAAAATTCCAACACTTTCCTTAGTATATGAGCCTTCCTGTTTTGAAGCCTATTAGCTGTTAGGGGTCCCTGTATTGATCCCTTGCCTACGGCCCATGGACAAATAATCCGGTTCTGTCCCAGCCGACCACCACGGCCCACTAATGCAAGGAGCGCCCAACATGTGTCACATATTCCTTTCACTGCCAGAGGACTATACAACTCATTACACATCAATGTGTTGTGTACCTCTCTCACACTCAGAGTTAAAGTGCTTCACTCCAACCAACTGCTACACTAGGTCTGTATAATGCAGTAACCCTACAGCCCTGTATTTCATGTCTACTTAATTGTCTATGTATAGTAATTTCTCCCCCTCACCCATTACTTTACTGTAACACTTCACTGTCCCTCCTCTCCTCAATCTCTCATCTCCTCCTCCCTTGTCACCCCCACTCACCTATCCCCTTGCCATTCATCCATAGTCCCAATCTCGCCATTTTACTCCCACATCACTATTACATTATCTATCACTGCATCTGTCACTTAACCCTCTGTCTGCCAACCTATTTCTTCAAATGTACTGCAGTATCCACTGCTGTAATCTAAATTATTCCTTTACTCACAAACATCTTCTCACTGTGACCTTCTACAAGTAACACAGCACACTGACTTCAACTGTAAGGATACAGGGTCTTATTCATCAAGTAACATAGCACACTCACTTCAACTGTAAGGATGCAGGGCATTATTCATCAAGTAACACAGCACACTCACTTCAACTGTAAGGATGCAGGGCCTTATTCATCAAGTAACACAGCACACTGACTTCAACTGTAAGGATACAGGGCCTTATTCATCAAGTAACACAGCACACTGACTTCAACTGTAAGGATACAGGGCCTTATTCATCATGTAACACAGCACACTTACTTCAACTGTAAAGATACAGGGCCTTATTCACCAAGTAACACAGCACACTCACTTCAACTGTAAGGATACAGGGCCTTATTCACCAAGTAACGCGGCACACTCACTACAACTATAAGGATACAGGGCTTTATTCATCATGTAACACAGCACACGCACTTCAACTGTAAGGATACAGGGTCTTATTCATCAAGGAACACAGCACACTCACTTCAACTATAAGGATACAGGGCCTTATTCATCAAGTAACACAGTACACTCACTTCAACTGTAAGGATACAGGGCCTTATTCATCAAGCTGAAGAGCTGCAATTAAAAATTTTTTTACAAATCTTAGCATATCTACATCCCCACTGCGTCTGTCACACACTGTCTACACGTGACATCATATGCCTATGTGTGTGTCTCCATATGTATGCGTTTCACAGTGTGACACGCTCTGTCTCTTTAAGTGCGTGTCTGTAACACTGCATATTTCTGTTTCACACAATGTCTCTCTGTGTAAATAATATGACGGGCAACGCCATCCCACATTGCTAGTTTTCCATAAGAAAGTTTGCTTTACTTTAAATAAAAGAATTTCAAAATCAATATGATAGGTATGTACCAAATATGAGGACTGCAATGACCATGGCTCCTGTAAATGCCAACTTCTTTGTGAAGGAGCATGTGAGAAAAATATTATGAAATTCAAGTACTGAAAGGACATTTTGTTTTATATAACATATTGATGACAAGTTTTTCTTCTGTTGTGAGTTTGATAATAAACTCTTGGTATTCTATAAGTGGATCAACACACTTGACTAGCTGAATTGGCTTGAGATTCATTTCAGCAGAATGTTCATGAACTATTTCAATGTTGCTGTCATTTTAAATTGTAACAATTCAAACAGCCATACACCGTATAATTAAAGGAGCAGTAAACTTTTTTATGAAAAAATATATATTGTAGGGATTTTCCTATTGAGTATAATAAGGGTACTCCCACTGCGGAGAGATTTATATTTCCAGAGTTATTACAGTTTAAACTCATGTTTTTTTAGCAGTGCCCTCTAGTGGTCAAATTCTAATTAGTTTTTCTGTTAGATTCCAATGGAGAGGAAAGTCAGGGACATATAGTTCTCCATAGAATGTAATAGAAACTGCCTGTCACTTCCTGTCAGTTAGAACTATCAGGAAGTAAACACAGTAAATTCACTTCCTGACTATTTGAACTGCTATAAATTTTGAATAAAACATCTGACAGCAGTGGAAGTGACCTTGTTTTATTCAGCAGGAAATGCTCTATAAAATATGTGTTTTCATAAAAAAAGTTTACTGCTCCTTTAGCTAACAAATACACTTTTATATACAACTACACTGAAAAGGTTTACGAAGGGTAAGGATGATTATTTCAGATGCTTCTATATCAGATAGCAAACTGAGAGAGATGGGTGAGAGGATACCTTCATATTACTTTATACCAACTCACCCACTATTCATACACTGACCCCTCAAATGCGGAACACATTAAAATAACCTTGCACAGTAATTGCCCCAAGGGCTCCATACAAGGTGCACGTTTAATCTAGTTTTTGGCATTGTATGGTTATTCTAGCGGGGAGGGCTGGCCTGGGGGGCAATTTTTGTTTTACTCAGGGGGATAAACCCTACAACATATTTTTTTACATTTTAAGTATTACTATCCCTTTAAACTCTGTAGGATCACTAGTATAGCTCCATTTCAACTGTAAGCTCCGTGTTATCACTTGTGTTGCTCCATTTTCATTGTAAGCTCTGTGGTATTGCTTGCCTTACTTCACAACATTAATGCCAATTTTAATATTAACAAAAGGGGACAGGCTGGAACGATAGTACAAATGGGCCACTTAATTGTATTTGCCCCCTAGGCTACAAGTTGCCAGTCCTCCCCTGTATTCTAGGCTTTTGGAAGGAAATGTTCCATTCTATTTCTAATGTTTTGATACACATTTTGAGAAGATTCCCCCAGAGGCACTTTTAGGCATACCCATACAAATGTATGCATTTTCACACCAACAACAACAACAACAACTTTATGATATCTTACTAATTAATTACAGCATTAAAAGCAATTATACACAGTTGGCTGCTACCCAATCCTTCTTATGGATACATTCTCTACAAGATGCTGAAATAAAGGGTTTGATCTTTTGGGGAGTATGGCAACCATTCCATAATACACTACCTCATACACAAGCTGTTAAATATACAATGGCTTTCAAAAACACCACTTGGGCTCTCTCCACACAGATCAGAGACGAGATTCAGAGTACGCATCACCTCCTGCTTCCTGATTAAACCCACTTTAGTAATAGGCCTCTTATGTTCAGTTTGCTCTTGCAAAACGACCATAAATCCTCTTCTCCCTTTGGCTTGGTTACTGTACCAACTGTATTTGGTTTCCTTTTTATTTATATTAGCTGCAATCACTATGCATTAGGATGAGAAATGAGTGACACAGTCACCATAAATACTTTGTTTCTCTAATGGTATAGAATTGATAGTAATGCTGAAGCCATATATCTGAGGCTGGGGTTTTATATTAGTTATTTCTGACATGTCTGTACCTCTAGGCCTATATTTAGGTATCTAAAAAAAAAGTCATACTACACATTTCACAGTTCCTAACTACCCTTACACTAACTCAATTTTTAATTACCCTCACTACCTGAACACGGATTTAGATTGCCCCTCACTGCCATAACTTGCACAATTAGAATGCCCCTCACTGCCCTAACTAAATCTTACTTGCCTAACCCTCATTAACCTAACCCTAAGTCACACACGTCAAACAGTACAGAAAGGGCATGAAATATTGGCCGAAGCTCCAGCACATTGTTGAGAAGGAGAGATTCCTCTGGAGACCACCGACCTTGAGCATTCAGGTGACCCAGGACCGCACCCCAGCCAGAGAGGCTGGCATCTGTCATCACCGTGGTACAGAAGGATACCAGGAAGGACTTGCCCTTCAGCAGATTGGATAGGTCGAGCCACCAGGACAAACTCAGTTCCACATGAAGAGGAAGGGATACTGACATCTTCAGAAAATCCAGCTGACCCCTGCACACCTGGATCACAAACCTCTGGAGTTCCCTGGTCTGAGCCATGGCAAATGGGACCGCTTCTATGGTGGAGATTAATTTCCCCACTAGAGAGGACAGCTTCTTGGCTGGAACTGGATCATTAGCCAGAACAGCAGAAACATTGTGGGCGATCTGGTTAGCCACCTCGTCCATGAGAAACACCATGCTCTGCTGAGTGTCGAAGAGAAGGCCCAGGAAGACCTGAAGCTGGGATGGGACAAGATCAGACTTGTCCATGTTGAGGATCCACCCGTGATGGGTGAGTGCATGAATGCAGTTCTGAACCTGCTGAAGAAGAAGTTCCGCAGAAGGGGCTTTCAGAAGCAGGTCATCCATGTATGGAGTGACTCTGATGCAGTCCTGATGAAGGATGGATATTAAGGCTCCCAAGACACGATTGAAGACTTGAGGAGATGTAGTCAGAGCAAATGGAAGAGCAGAAAACTGAAAGTGCCCTTGGTCGCAGGAAAATCTGAGATACTGCTGGCTCTCTGCATGAATGGCGATGTGTAGATACGCATCCTGAAGATCCAGAGATGCAAGGAATTCCCCTGGGGACATAGCAGCAATCACCGTACTTAGGGACTCTTGGTGATAATGAGTCTTGATCACAAAGGAATTTAGATCCTTCAAATCCAAAATGGGAAGATGTAACAGTTTGTTTGACACACAGACACAGTAGGTTTGGATAAAACACAATTTTATTGAACAATGATAATAACAATAACCCTTACGGGTCCTGTAATATATATGAAATATAGTACAGACACAAGACAGGTTATACAGAGGTAGGCCCACACAGGTCCAGTATATGCAGGTAGTCCAGAGATCAATATACTGACACAGGTCAGGCAGTTCTTGTGTGAATCTCAGTTGGACAGTACTGAATGGGTTACTATTAGGCTGAGAGTACTGACAGGCCCTAATAGTGCAAGGCCCTTTAAGAAGCTCAAACTAAAGGTGAGAGCACCAAATCGAGTAACGCCCAAAGATAATGGAGACCAGAACAACTTGGGCACTGCCGTAGCAGTAATGGAGACTGAGCAACTTGGGCACTGCCGTAGCAGTAACGGAGACTGAGCTAAGATCTTGACACCACCCTAACCGGAGACCGAATAAGGCGTGCAGTGGAGGTACGCCACCACAGTAGCCCAGCCAGGCAGGATCCACACACAGAGCAGGAACGTAGGCCAATCCGAGTCTGTACACCAAGCAGGAACGTCAGCCGGGCCGGGTCGGTACACGGAGCAGGAACTTCAGCCAATCCAAATCGGTACACAGAGCAGGAACGTCAGCCAGGCCGAGTCGGTACACAGAGCAGGAACGTCAGCCGGGCCGGGTCGGTACACGGAGCAGGAACATCAGCCAATCTGGGTCAGTACACAGGCAGAAGCAAGATGCAGAATAGTCAGACAGTCCGGGTCGGTACACAGGCAAGAACAAGATGCAGAGTCGCCAGGCAAGCCGGGTCGATACACTGAGATCACACAAATAACAGGAACAAGCGCTGGTACTGAAACACCACGAAAGGGCACTGGAGAAGTGCCAGAACCTAGTATTTAAAGACAAATACTGGGCGGGACAATAACAGTGCAGCCAATAGGCGTAGGCAGGAGTGGACACTGAAAGAATGTCGCCAAATAGCACGGGCACCGTGCTAGTCTACAGCCGTCGTCCTTCTTGGAGACCACAAAGAGGTTTGAGTAAAAGCCCATACCTCTATCCTGAACTAGAACAGGTTCCAGAACATCCTTGTACAGAAGAGCCTGGATAGCACAATCGAACAGGTGGCGTTTCTCCGCCCCGGGTCGTATGAGAGGGGAAAAACAGAAAGGGAAGAAGAGAGATGAAAGGGATCCTGTACCTCTCCGCCACCACCTGCAAAACCCACAGGTCCGCTGCTGAATCCTCTGAGACGCTGTGGTAGTGACGCAGACGGCCACCCACAGCCGAGTGGGGACCTGGATTTGGCAAGTCATGCCGAAGAAGGCTTTGAAGCCTTGGGCTTCCATTGTTGTTTAGGCTTGGGTAAGGAACGCGGAGCCGAGGGAACCGTCTGGTTCGCCGGAAGTGTCTCAGTCTGGAAGGAACGAAAAAGTTGATTACATTACGCTTGACAGGCGTCTTCTTCCTGGGGACCATAGGCAGAAGGGTACTCTTGGCCCCTGTGACCTCACTAATCAGATCCTTAAGATCTGGCCCAAACAAAGAGGTGCCTTGAAAAGGCAACAAGAGCAAAGCTTTCTTAGAAGCAGTGTCAGCAGACCAGATCTTGAGCCAAAAAGCTCGTCTGGCAACCACAGACATGGTAGAAACCCTTGCCACCAAACGGATGGCATCAAACAAGGCAGCAGAACCGTAGTGCTGGGCCTCAGAAATGTTGGCAAGAAGCCGCAACATATCCGAAAAAGGAGCACCCTGATGAACAGCAAGGGTAAGCTATTAAGTCCAGACCGCAATGGCCCGGTTCACCCATGCCGCTGCAAACACTGGACACATGGAAGTACCAGCGGTGGCAAAAATGGACTTGAGGGAGACCTCAAGTTTCTGGTCAGTCAGTTCTTTCAAAGTGGATGCATCAGCAACTGGCAAGGCAGTGGACTTCGATAGCCTGGAGACAGGTGCATCCACCTTAGGGGGATGAACCCACTGAGAAAGCACTGCCTCAGAGAAGGGGTAAAGCTTGGCAAATTTCTTGGAAACAGAAGGTTTCCTGTCCGGAGACTTCCACTCATCAGACACAAGGCGGTCAAGAGTGGGGTTAGATGGAAAACAAGTATGGGGCTTTTTAGGCTCCTGAAATACATCAGAGGGATCCGAAGAAACCTCTTGAACTAAGGGAATGTTTAGGGTGTTTAAGATGGAACTGGTCAGGCCCTCAGCCAAGGGATCAGGATCAGCCTCAAAGGGGTCCCCAAAAAACTGAGAGGAGCCCACAGCAGAACATTCCTCAACATCCGAATCCACCAACAGTTCCTCCTCAGAGGAATCTGGTACGTTGGGTACCTCCTGCGGTTTTGGCAGGGAAGATCTGATAGAAGTAGGGGTCTGCCAGGAGTGGAAGACCCCCTGTAACTTGGACGAAAAGAGTTGCAATGTAGACAGGAGGTCTCTAGTAGCAGCCATGAACTCTTGCACCCATACTGGCTGTAATGCATGGCTAGCGGTCCCTGGGGGAGACTCAGGGACAGCAGAACATGCTGGGCATAAATGACATGAGAATTCTCTAGGTAACCCTGAATGACATAAGGAGCAATGCGCAATGGGGGACACATAGACCCCAGCGTCCTTAGTCTTAGGTCTGGCCCCAAACTCTAACGGATTAGACAGACATTCTCACAGTGTCAAAAACGTTTAAAGTATAAGGAATAACCCAAATACAGTGTGTAAGATTAAAAGTTCACCCCAGAAATTGCTAAAATGCACTTATCTGACAGGCGAAGGGTTAATCTGCAGAGGAGAGAAGGATAGTCCAAGCCCTGTGTATGATAATCGGTCAGAAAAAGCACAAAATGGCTCCCATGGTGGGAGCCAATCAGAAACAAACGTGCGAAGCAAGTGCTCATGGTAAATGGTAGTTTTCCCAGAAAAAGTACCCCAACAGTGCCCAAAGTCCCCTGAGCCCCCAACACACACCAAACGTTAACCGGATAATAGAGCAAGTGCAGATAAACAAAATGAGCCATCTCTGAAGTCGCTACAATGAGCGGTTGAAGATCTGTCCCAAACTGAACAGTGCCTTAGAAGTGAATGGAGCAGTGGCATCTATGCGGTAAACGTGGAACACAAATTTTGCAAAGTTGTAACTGAGAAGTAAATGTGCACTAAACATTACTAAAACATGTCACTAGGCCCAATAAACACTGACCCCAGTAGGGAAAGTGCCAACAACCCCACAAAAGATGCCAATCCAGCAGCTAAAGGGTTGAGTTATCACAGAAACTTGCTCCAAACCATCCAAAAGACATACAGATAAAACCATTGAGTGCAGGAGTGTGCAATAGGAACTCCCAAGGAAAAAAACCCTGTGCGGAGGGGCACTGTGGGACATGTGGACCTGCAGCACTCAAAGATTTGCTCACCTTTCCTGCAGATCTTCTGTCTTCAGATCACCATGTATTAAGAAGAAGTCTTAGTGGGCAACTCCTGGGGAAGGAACTGGAACCCAAGATTTTTCCCCCAGGGCTTAAGGTCCACAGAAAGCACCTGGATACTGAGCTAGCCACATGGAAGGGCATTGTCAGTTATGGTAATCTACCTAATGGTGGTATTCCATATCTAACAGAAAAATAAAAAATTAGCCAGAACTATAGCAGAACTATTCTGCTACCTGTATCTTCATCCAAGGAACAAATCTTACTGGAGCTTATTGGCTAGCTGCAGCCAAGGAGGAAAGGTAGGCTCCATCCCCTGAATTCACTTCTAGAATTGTTCCTGACTACTTAAAGGGGCGGATCGCCTACCCAACGTTACCAGTAACTTGTATTGGACGAAAGAAATAACACTCTCTATGGCTCAAATACTATGAAGATTAATTGGAGCCGCTATTTTTGTAAAACATTACTATCCCTTTAAAACCTAGTATAAGGGAAGATATAAACGAAGGGTTCAGTGAGAATGTAGAGGCCCTGTGTGTTGAAATGCACACTTAGAGCACACATAATAAAAAATATGTTAACCCTTTGAGTGTCAGAGAGGTATCTAATGCATTAAAGTGAAATTCATTAGGTACCTTTCTGGCACACAAGAGAGTCAATGGGAATTTGCTACAAGCCATCTAATACTGGGGAGTTTGAGGAACCCCAACCATTACTGCAAATGGAAAAGGCTTCTTGGTCGGGAAATGTAATCATAATGGGAGATTTCAACTATCCTAAAATTGACTAGAGAAATATGACTTCCAGCACAACAAAGGTAAATAATTTTTTAAGTAGGATTAATGACAATTTTATGTCCCAACTAGTAGAGGAGCCAACTAGAAAAGAGGCCTTGCTGGACCTAGTGCTCTTAAACAAGTCTGAAATGATAAACAGTATACAGGTAAAGGAACAATTAGGCAGAAGTGACAACAATATGGTGTGTTTTGAATTTTGTTATGAGGAAAACCAACAGCAAGGGTTTAACCAAAACATTCAATTTTTAAAAGCTAAAAGCAGTATTAAAGGATATTCAGTGGGATGTATTCTTAAAAGATACAAGAATCGTGGCATTTGTTTAAAATTCTCTTATACAAATATATGCGTCAATATATACCATTGGGAATAAGCACACGGGGAGCAAATTAAGACCAATGTGGCTTAATAATGAGGTTTGCAGGGAAATTAGGAATAAGAAGCAGGCTTTTAAAGCATTTAAGAGTATATTAATAGCAAACAGTTTAAGGTTGATATTGGCCCTCTTAAAGGGATAGTAATACCTAACCCCTTAAGGACCGGGAAAATATGAGGTCGTATTCCCTTAAGGACCGGAGCAATTCTGACATTTTTGACTATGTCTTTGTTCAACAGTGTTTTCCCTCTTAGGCTTTTATTCCACCCCCATAAATTATATACTGTTTTTTTAAGCACAGATAGGGCTTTCATTTGAAACCCTATTTATATGGATAACCCACCATTCACGTTATTAAAATTAAAAAAAATAAAAAAAAAACAAAAAAACATTTTTTTGATTTTTCTCTTGGGATCAATTGGCCACAAAGGGTAAAATTTTTATGGAGACTGCATGAAAGGCATGACCGGTCAGTCATACCTACAAAATGCGCAGTTTAAAGTGGCCACTGTCCCCCCTGGGTGAAAATCCCCATGTCCCTTTTTCCCACCCTATTTTGACACTTTTTTGTCCCTGGCATTTGGTGGTGTATATAAGTGTATTACATGGCTCCACAACAATCACACTTGCAATATTGTTTAATTATATATATATACACTAGTTGAACAGCCCGTTACACGGGCCACAGTGCCTCTCTGCTGATACAGAGCTGGACGCTCCTTCTGAGCGCCCAGCTCTGTATCAGCCGCGGCGTGGGCAATCTGTACTGCGCATGAGTGCCGCACGCGCAGCAGTGTCTACTGCGCATGTCCGGCGTTACACACAACTTAGCGAATTATTATATAGGATTTTTTTAAATAAAAAATGTTTTTTGTAAAAAAAAAAAGTGTCTTGTGTTTTTTTTTTTTTTTTTTTAAAGTGTAGAATTGCAGGTCAAAAATTGACCTGCATTTAGCCAGCCTCCTACACCAGCAGTGAAGGGGTTAATACCCCCAAGCTGCTGTATTTTTTTTTAACCACTAGGTGTCTCCCGTCTACTTCTGTCTCCCTTACTTTGATAGCAAGGGAGACAGAGGCAGACGAGACAGGCACAGACAGCATGCTTTGCATGCTGCCTCTGTCTGTCACTATGCCGGTACATGTGATCGCTGATACAGCGATTGCATGAACCGGAGGAAGCAAGAAGGGCTGAGACTGAATCCATATATGGATTGAAAACTTGTTAAATTATACTATGGGAGAGGGTTCTTGTAAATGGAATATTTTCAGGTTGGTCTAAAGGTGGCAGTGAAGTGCCACAGGGTTCAGTCCTGGGCCCAATGCTTTTGAATTTATTTATTAATTAGTTGAAAAGCCTGTGTACAGACTGCCTGCACCACGGATAACGGAGTGGGGCGCTTCGAATTCAGACCGTAGTCCTCTCTGTGCACTTTTGGTGCGCAGAGAGGACTATGGTCTGAATTCAGAGCATCCCGCTCCATTATCAGCCACGACGCAGGCAGTCTGTACTGCACGATTGCAGCGAGCGCAGCCGTCTGTACTGTGCATGACAGCTTTTGACAAATATACATAAATTATTATATAGGATGATCTAGAAGTGGGAATTGAAAGTAGTATATCAATCTTTGCTGATGATACTAAGCTGTGCAAGGAAATACATTACAGAGCCAGACAGTTTTTCTCTGCAGAAAGATTTAGATAAATTTAGTGAATGGGCAGAAAGTGGCAGATGACATTTAATGTAGATAAGTGTAAGGTTATTCATTTGGACTGTAGAAACAAACACATACACATTACATATACACTAAATGGGAAGCAACTTAGGGAATCCTCATTAGAGAAATACTAAGGAGTGCTGATACATGATAGACTTCACTGCAGACTGCAGTCGCTCAGCTGCTGCAAGAGCAAATAGGGTATTATTCTGTATAAAAACAGGTACAGATGCAAACAATGATAATATAATTCTACCTCTACATACATCCTTGGCAAAGCCTCATCTAGAATATGAAGTACAGTTTTAAAAACATAATTGAACTGGAAGAAGTGCAGAGACATGCAACAAAATTGATAAAAGGATTGGAGGATCTGAGATAATAAGAGAGACTAGCCAAACTGGGTTTGTTTACATTATAGAAGAGATGTCTATGGGGCGATATGATTTTCATGTACAAATATATTCAATGTCAACTCAAAGAACTCTCCAATTAATTTACGCAAAGAGCCAAGCTAAGAACGAGAGGTCATCCATTAAGACTAAGGAAAGGCATTTTTGACTGAAACAAAGGCAGGGATTTTTTTGCAGTAAGAGCAGTAAAGAGCAGATAATGTAACTGTTTTCAAAAAAGTAATGCAAACCTATCTAGCACAGAACAATATTGAGAGTTATGATGGTTTGCTTCAAAGCAGATAGTTCTCCGGATCAAAAACCTGACTGCCATTTGGAGTCAGGAAGGAATTTTTATACCCACTTGGGGCTTAATTGGAAATGGCTTCAATGGTTTATTTTTGTGCCTTCCTCTGGATCTATAGGGGTGATTTGGTATGGGCTGGACTTGATGGACGCATGTCTTTTTTCAGCCTCATCAACAAAGTTACATCTCCTCTTATGATTGCACTAAAGTCCATCATGCAGCAACTTTCTCACATTCCCTCAGGAAAACCGTAAATTTACAGTAAGGAATGTTTACGAGGTGGTCTATAGGGGCAGAAGGAATACCATTCACACTATTAGTATTGGAAGTTACGACCATCAATGAATGGCTGACCCACATGGGCACCAGCCAGTAATATGGCTGGAGCTTATGTAGGTGGACCATCAGTACATCCTCCCTGTGTTCCAGTCAGCGGTAGAGCACTGCAGAGAGGTGAGGTGAGTTCTGTCACCCTTTGTGAAACATGACTCAGAAGCAGATTTAGGCCTGGATTCCACTACAGGTGCTAATTTATCATTGTAGCTACAAATCCCCAACAGATTTCAATAGCCTGTGAGCTAGAACCATAAATATCATTTATCACATGTAATGGATTATAGGACTCAATGAGATTGATGTACCTAGAAGAAGTGGAGCAATTCTGAAGCAAAAGCACAGTACCACAGAGGACAAATACAAATCCCATGCCTTTTAAACCCTTGAATGCTTGTGGTCTCACAGTGCACTGAAGACCTCTCTGGCATTCAAGGACTTCAAGTCTATGTTTAAAGCAATGGGAATGATATGATATGATGAAGCTGGTTTGGTCAGGTTCTTATTAAAGCAGCCTCTTAGTCACCCTACTAAAAGTCAAAACTGAAATATTCCAAAAACTACACTTCTTTGAAGCTGTTACAACTGTCCCCCAAAGAAAATAAAAATCTGGGATAAAGTATCGCACATCAAAATAAATAATCTAAGAAAGGAATAGAGAACCTGTTTCACCCCACGGGCTGCATATGTGGCACCTAAATCCTCAAAAACACATTAAGTTTAGCCTTGATTGGGCCAAATAGCAAAGGGTTAAAATTGTACCCAAAGAGCAACTATTATGCGGTATCTGTCCCATCAGCAGATCTCTTATGGAAGCATACCAGCCGATGAAGCAGAGTCTGTACTGTGAGCCCCTGCAGAAAAGTAGTGCAGAATGGGGGTCTGAACCCCCCCCCCCCCATATATTGATTCTGCATCCCACAAGAGAGTTTCTTCTCCGGCACTATGCAGATCCCCATAGAACCTCTGCTTCTTGCTTGACACATCCAGTCATTGAGGGTAATTTGCACTTTAGCTAAATGGTTGATATTGGGAACAGACTGGCAGCATAACGCATATGATGGTCCATAACCAACAACAGAGGGCAGGCTGGCCGAATAACACATATGTTTGTCCATCACCAGTACAAAGAGAAATCACAAACAGACATCAGTATGTACACATTTATTTAATAAGCTATTTCTTTCTCCCAATGAGTTCAAGAATTCTTACAAACATTTAACCTTTACAAAATATGGCAATAGGTCTTATAGCATTTGTGCAATACTTAAAAAATGCTTATACAGGACAGACAAATCTAGAGCATGCCACTTCCCAAACTTGAAGCGCTTACGTAAAAACACACAAGGAAAATTCTGGAATTAATAATTTTATACATATTCAGACCTGTTCTGTGGTAGAAGCCCTATATTTGCCCAGCCTTCCCAGTTATGTCCAGGTACCTCAGACCAAAGACTGAAAGAACTGAACATGCTTTGTTTATTACCATCACAAATATACTGCATTTCCTGTAGAATTGGACTACCTTTCAAGCTCACTGTGCCATGTTTTCCAATATGTAATGTATTTTGTTGTATATACTTTTATATACCAAACCATGTATTTATCAGATTTAGGGCCCTATGTTCAAAACAAAAGTGGAGTAATTCTGGGACAAACCAAGTGCCTTGAAGAGAAGAAGTGAAAATTCCAGCTTTTTAAATGGGACATTTAGCCCACTGAATGATAGAAAGATCTCCAAACACTGTTTTGCAATGAGATACCTCGCTAACATTAAAGAGGTTAAAAGACTCATTTAAAATCAATGGAAATTTCAGTTCTCTATATGATGTGGTTGGTTTGCCCCAGAATTATTCCACTTCTTATTTGAACATTAGAACTCTTATTATTTTATTATCAATAAATACATCTGAAAAAAGATTTATTTACAAGGATCATCTGTAAAAATTAAAAAGCTTGCTAGCACAACTTGGTTTATAGTACCATGGTCCCTTCCTGGCTGTTTGGGATATTCCAGAATATCTATTAAAAACAGGAGAAACAGGTAACATACAAAAACAGATTTTCTTAGGAACAGTAGCAATCAATGGTAGGAATAGTTTCTAGTTTAACTCTGAAAGAAGTACATCCCCCCCTAGTGGAGATTATAGAGCTCATAAGGTGAAAGTTATTGTTAAAGTGATATGTATAATTCTACCTAACACTTACAAAATTGTTAACAGTCTTTCATATATACAGTTTATGCTCTTGTTAAATCCAGATGATGGAATCCAGATAGTGCATCCCTGGCTTTTCACAGATGTTAACAGAGTTAAGAAAGACAGCATTATTACTGGTGGCCATTTATAGGAAAGAGACTGTGTAAAACAAGAGGACTAGCACGCGCTGCAGGTGAATGGCACATAATAAAATAGGAGTTGTGTGTACAGAATGTAAATAAGATGCAGCACCCCCATTCTATTTACAACTAGGAGCCCTACACACAAAGAATATTTGATGAATGATGAGCAATTCTAAGGCAAACCAAGTGCAACACAGAAAATAAAAATATTTCCCAAACTTTAATCTCCTGAATGCTAGAAAGGTTATGAACATATAGCTATTAAAAGGGTTGGCGAACTCTCTAGCACTCAAGGTTAAAAGCCACATTCAAAACAATGGAAGTTTTTAATGTATCTTTAGGGTGCAGCCGCTTTGCCCCAGAGCTGCTCCTCTAATCTTTTGTGCACAAGACCCTTGATTGCTTTTCTTCACAATTAGAAGAGAAAGAAGAATGAGTCCTGGGGTGGAACAGTTTTGTGGAATTTATTCTAATGGAGGTCTGTTGGTGAGCCAGGTTAGAGAAGGCGTGTTGCAGCCATGGCGAGGAAATCTTCATAGCTGAGCCTGATGTTGCCTGACCTCCCAGTGTCCTTCTCTCTAAAGGCCTCGGTCATACTTTGAAGTTGGGTGCAAATCTGTATGAAGCGGTCCAGTTGCAGGCCAGGGTTGGCAGTCCGCTGAGCGTATCGGGACATTGCAAGCTGCACAAACTGTGGACTAAGGTTGTATCCCATCTGGCTCAGAGCTGGGAGAGTAACACGAGAGGAGGAGGGTAGCAGAAAACAAGAGACACATATATAAAAGAAAAAAGATCACGTGAAAAAAGACAAGGATGGAAGAATATGACAAACAGGTGAAAACAGAAATCAGTAACATGAGAAAGAACAAAAGAAATGGAAGTCAGTACAGATAGGAAAAAAGCGGTGGAGAAGAAGAAACAGTTGAGTGAATCAGAATGATTGTAATTAATTTCATATTGTACTGACAAGATCTTGCTATACAGTCATGCAATGCAAAGAGATTGCAACCTAAGGATCAGAGCAGTTGCCATTTCTATTTCTGCATGTTTGATCTGAATCTCCATTAATTTAACCCTTTAGAGAGTTGTGCAAAGCAGCATGTTGCACAACGCTGTGCTCTTTAATGCGTTAAAGTGGTTTTGTCACCCTATGTTTAGATATATATGTAGTAATAATTATTTGTTTGAAATATAATTCATGAGAGGACCTTTGTCTTTGCCAGAGTGTGGCACTTTGTGCCAATTAGTCTGGGTGCTGAACCATTATTACCACATGCTGTGCTATGAATGAATTTTGAGATTATATAGTACAGAACACATATTAAATGGTCATAATCACATTACAATGAAAATCTGTTTAAAGGGATAGTAATACTTCGTTTTATCTTTATTTTATTTTGTAGGCATTAAAAAAAACATGAAGAACGATATAAGTCTTATCTCTCTAACCTTTATGGTTTAAGAGATATTCACAAGCAAAGTACCCCCCCCCCCGTTCAGCCAGATCAGAAGGGAGGTGCCCAGGTAGATTGCAGAGAGGGACAATCTTCAATTAAGATAAGGGAAAAAGCTGAAAAACTTGTCAAGGGGGGCAGGGCTTTCATTGTTTTCATACACAGAAGATTGTCCCCTTCTGTTATCTGTCTGGTCTTACAACCAGATTGACATCTGAGAAGAGATGGCTTACACTAGGAAAAAGGGGCAGGAGGGGGAAACTTTGCTTGTGAATATCTCATAAACCATAAAGGTTTGAGAGATAAGACTTATATCAGTCTTTATCTTATTTTGTAGGCATTAAAAAACATGAAGACTGATATAAGTCTTATCTCTCAAACCTTTATGGTTTATGAGATATTCACAAGCAAAGTTTCCCCCTCCTGCCCCTTTTACCTAGTGTAAGCCATCTCTTCTCAGATGTGAATCTGGTTGTAAGACCAGACAGATAACAGAAGGGGACAATCTTCTTTGTATGGAAACAATGAAAGCCCTGCCCCCCTTGACAAGTTTTTCAGCTTTTTCCCTTATCTTAATTGAAGATTGTCCCTCTCTGCAGTTTACCTGGGCATCTCCCTTCTTATCTGGTTGAACAGGGGGGGATACTTTGTTTGTGAATATCTCATAAACCATAAAGGTTTGAGAGATAAGACTTATATCAGTCTTCATGTTTTTTAATGCCTACAAAATAAGATAAAGATAAAACGAAGTATTACTATCCCTTTAAATACCAGGTACTCACTCATCACACACAGGCATATATTCACTAAAGCATGATAAAGAGGTGTTAAAGTGGAGATGACTTCTCCATTGATGTCACTTCTCCAGTTCCTGTTATTGCATGGAGGCTATTCACTAACATTTCTTAAAGGGATAGTAATACTTCATTTTAACTTTATTTTATTTTGTAGGCATTAAAAAAAACATGAAGAATGATATAAGTCTTATCTCTGAAACCTTTATGGTTTAAGAGATATTCACAAACAAAGTATCCCCCCCTGTTCAACCAGATAAGAAGGGAGATGCCCAGGTAAACTGCAGAGAGGGACAATCTTCAATTAAGATAATGGAAAAAGCTGAAAAACTTGTCAAGGGGGGAAGGGCTTTCATTGTTTTCATACAAAGAAAATTGTCCCCTTCTGTTATCTGTACTGTCATACAACCTGATCCACATCTGAGAAGAGATGGCTTACACTAGGTAAAAGGGGCAGGGAGGGGAACTTTGCTTGTGAATATCTCATAAACCATAAAGGTTTGAGAGATAAGACTTATATCATTCTTCATGTTTTTTTAATGCCTACAAAATAAAATAAAGTTAAAACGAAGTGTTACTATCCCTTTAAAGGGATAATTATGTTTCACAAAAATAGTAGCTTCAATTAATCTTCATAGTATTTGGGCCAAGGAAAGTGTTATTTCAATACTGTCAGAGTTGTAGTTCAAGAGTAGTTGAATGATAAAGTATCCCCCTCCCACCCCTTTTACCTAGTATAAGCCACCTCCCTCAGATGTGGAATCTGGTCTTGAGACCAGACAGCTCACAGCAAGGAACACTATTCTAACTGGTTTTTCCTTATGCTAATGGAAGATTGTCCCTCTCTGAGATCCATCCGGACAGTCTTGCTACTCTGACATAAGCAGTGTTACATCAGAAAAAGGGTCGGGAAGGGGATACCTTGAAATATAACTCTGACAGTATTGAAATAACACTCTCCATGGCCCAAATACTATGAAGATTAATTGGAGCTGCTTTTATTGGGAAACATTACTATTCCTTTAAAGGGATAGTAATACTTGAAAATAAGTTTATTGTAGCCCTTAAAAAAACTTGAAAAATGATGTAAGTTTTATCTCCCAAACCTTTATGGTTTGGGAGATATTCAGAAGTAAAGTTTCCCCTGGAGTGACGTCATTGCTCCACCCTTCAGATTTTGAATCTGGTCCTGGGACCGGCTGTGCCTCTCCAGAAGTGCTGAGATCACCATCTTTAAAAAGAATTTCTTAACTGGAATGGTCTACAAAGGGTGCTTTCAAGCCAGGCACACTTTGTAGATCGTTCCAATTAAGTAGTTCTTTTCAAAGATCGTGATCTCGGCACTACTAACAGCCAGGAAAAGAGCATTTTACTATATTTTACATGTGAATATCTCCCAAACCATAAAGGTTTGGGAGATGAAGACTTATATCATTTTTCAAGTTTTTTTAAGGGCTACAATATAAAATACAATTATTTTCAAGTATTACTATCCCTTTAAGTTTTGGAGATCTTAGTGCATAGGCTCCATAGAATAACATAAGAACTGGAGAGAAGCGATATCACTGGAGAAGTCATCACCATTTGATCACCTGTGCATAACCCCCCTTGTGTTAAAATGCCTATTGAAAGAATGGGAGTTTAGGGAATTTTTTCATTTGTTCCTTATGGTGCATTTTTTTTTTTTTTTTTTTTGGCCCCAGAATTGCTGTACTTTGCTTTTATATTAAGGTGCATAGTGGCCATTAGAATTTTGTGGCTTGATTGAGGAAAGTGGAGGGTTTATTATTAGTTGTTTAAAGGGATAATAATACTTCATTATTACTATCCACCATGTTGTAGCCCTTAATATTCTGAATTCAATTATACCAGCGGCTTCTCTCAAACCTTTATGGTTTGAGAGATATCCGCTTTCAAAGTTCCCTCTCCCTTGACGTCAGCATTCTGACAGCAGGGGAATCCGGTCCCGGGACCGGTGGCGGCTTTGCAGCAGTGCTGAGATCTTGTTATAGAAACAGAAATCGTTCACTAAAATGGTCTTCTACGTGTGCTTGCGATTTCTGTTTCTATAATGTGATCTCAGGACTCCTGAAGAGCCGCCGCTTGCTCACTGGCCGGATTCCCCTTCTCTCAGCTAGAACGCTGACATCAGGGGAAAAGTCAAAAAGAGGGAACTTTGAAAGTGGATATCTCTCAAACCATAAAGGTTTGAGAGATGCTGCTGGTATAGTTGAATTCAGAATTTTAAGGGCTACAAAATGGGGGATAGTAATAATGAAGTATTACTATCCCTTTAAGAGTGTTCAAAAGTAACACTAAGGGACAAAAGTAAAGCATAGCTACAAATATATCCATGGAAAAGCATAGTTATCACTTATTATGGACCTTATGCACCTAAGAAATTAATTTTTACAAATGCTGGCTAGGATTATTTAATGAGATTTAAAGGGGAACATTCAGATATACAAAAATATTGGTCAGTTGCTCAATTTATTAAAATATTAATTATTATTATTATTTTTTTAATTATTTTACTTGCCTAGTTCTAGATATGCAGTCTTTAATCTGTGCACTTACGCATTCTGTGGCACACTGAATCTTCGGCACATCTCTGCAGGACTTCTCAGTGCTATAATTCTCCTCCCACCTCCCTCCCAGCTGTCCCAGGGAGTGCGTTCATGTTTCCCTTCGTATCGGTGTGAGTCGTGTCTATCATTACAGCAAGCTCCGTTTATCATTACACTGAGTTTGCAACCTCAGTATAATAATAAACAGAGCTTGCTGTAAAGATAGACGCGATTCACGCCACTACGAAGTGAAGTGTGAAAGCAGGATGCGGAAGTGTACAGACTGAAGACTGCATATCAAGAACTAGGCAAGTTAAAAAACAAAAAATAATATTTTAATAAATTAAGCAACTGGCCAAAAGTTTTTATATGTACCATAGTAATTTAGGTTGAAAAAAGAGTTGCGTCCATCTAGTTCAACCCTTTTCGTTGTCCTGTTTACCATCGTTGATCCAAAAGAAGGCAACCCCACCCCCCCTCAATATGGCAATTTCAAATTCTGCCTTGAATGGGGGGGGGGATTCCTTCTTGATTCCAAATGGCAATCAGATTTCTCCCTGGATCAATAAGCCCTAACTAAATATTAATCCCAATACTAACGTACATAGCCCACCATGTTATGCTCTTTGAAATTTCCCCTTTAAATGGATATGAACCCTTTTAATTTTTAGGAGATAATATACCATAAACAGAATACACACCAACACAAAAGCTTATTTTATATAATTACACATAGACTATTTCTGATATGATCACTTGCTATATGAAAGACATTCATAAACAAGATGTTCATAAGTAATTTGCATAATCAGAATAAAAGGGGAACCATATACTAAAAAGCTAGGTCTTTTGTAAAAGAAGGACCTGCCTAGGCAGATGTGTTTTAAACTGTCAATTAGATCTATAAAAGTTTACTTGCATTGGATTCCTGTCTTTTTAACTGCTACTTATTTCAGTTTATAATCTGATAAATCAAATCAATATTTGGTGTGACCACCTTTTGCCTTCAGAACAGCATCAATTCTTCTAGGTGCACTTGCACACAGTTTTTAAGGGACTTGGCAGGTATGTTGTTTCAAACATCTTGGAGAACTAACCACCATTCTTGCTTTTTTCTCTTCATGTAATCCCAGACAGACTCAATGATGTTCAGATCAGGGTTCTGTGGGGGCCATACCATCGCTTCTAGGACTCGTTCTTCTTTAAGTTGAAGATAGTTCATAATGACTTTGGCTATATGTTTGGGGTCTTTGTAATGCTGTACAATACATTTGGGGCCAATCAGATGCCTCCCTGGTGGTATTGCATGATGGATCAGTATCTGCCTGTACTTCTCAGCACTTAGGATACCATTAATTCTGACCAAATCTATTTGCAGAAATGATGCCCCAAACTTTCAAGGAACCTCCACCATGCTTCAATGTTGTCTGCAGACACTCATTCTTGTACCCCTCTTCAGCCCCTCAGCAAACAAACTGCCTTCTGCTACAGCCAATTATTTCAAATTTTGACTCATCAGTCCAGAGCACCTTCTGCCATTTTTTCTGCACCCCAGTTTCTGTGTCTTTGTGCATAGTTGAGTCGCTTGGCCTTGTTTCCACGTCGGAGGTATGACTTTATGGCTGCAAGTCTCCCATGAAGACAACTTCTGACCAGACTTCTCTGGACAGTAGATGGGTGTGTCCTAGGGTCCCACAGTTTTCTGCCAATTCTGAGCTGATGGCACTGCTGGACATCTTCTGATTCTGAAGGGAAGTAAGCATGATGTGTCTCATCTGCTGCACTATGTTTTCTAGGCCGACCATTGCATCTACGGTCCTCAACGTTGCCTGTTTCTAGAGCTTGGACAGCACATCTGAAACCCCTGTCTGCTTTGAAATTTCTGACTGTGAGACAGCATACTGATGCAGTATAACTACCTTGTGTCTTGTTGCTGTGCTCAGTCTTGCCATGTTGTATAACTATCGATATTAAACGGTCTTGAGCAACCTCACCTTGTTAGCGGAATTTGGCTGTTCCTCACGAAGTTTTATTCCTCTTACACAGCCAATTCTGTTTCAGTTAATGATTGTGTTTCAACCCACATATTAAATTGATGATCATTAGCACCTGTTTGGTATAATTGTTTAATCAGACTATATGCTTATAAAATCCCTGACTTTGTGCAAGTGTACATACAAGAATTGATGCTGTTTTGAAAGCAAAGGGTGGTCGCACCAAATATTGATTTGATTTAGATTTTTCTTCTGTTCACTCACTATGCATTTTGTTAATTGATAAAAATAAACTACTAACAAGTCTATTTTTGAAAGCATTCTTACTTTACAGCATTTTTTCATACCTGCCTTTTTGGTTGAAATCATGAATTTGGATCTTTAAAGAAAAGCTATTCTCTTGAAATAACTGGCTCTTATTCTGTTTAACAGAAAATCTTGTTTATAAATGTGTATAGCAGTCAGTTATATCTATTTACGTTTTTTTTTTTTTTTTTGCATTTGAAGTCTGCTGTAGTCTATAAATGAACAAGAATATATTACAATTTTGAGGAGGATTTTAGAATCATAATTGAGTATCTCTATTCTCTAATCATATTCGGACTGATACAATCTATTGTTCATTGTGTGGAGGGGAAATTTAAATAAAGGCCTCTGTTGGTGCATAGCAAATACAGGGAACTGCAGATACTATGCAAAAAATATAAAGATACACATACCTGACTTAAGTATTTAATTAAGTGCTTCTTGTAAACACTTTAAGAGCCATCTTGTCCTACAGACACATTTCCCTTTTAAACCCTTGGCTGCTAGATAAGTCCCCAGTCCATTGCTTAGCCATAAATTTGAGCATCCAAGAGATAAATATACTTTAACTCCATCCAACAGTAACATTATTAAGGATGTCCTCACATGAGCACAAGTAACTAAATTAACAGCCGAGTTATTTGAACAAAGGGGTAGCCAATCGTTGAAGCTCTAGATGTTTGGGACTACAACTCCCATCATCTCCAACCAGCTCACAACTGGTTGGGAATGATGGTAGTTATAGTTCCCATAGGCTGGACAGTCAAAGATTGCCTGTCCATGAAATCTGACACATACATTTGGGTTCAAGCGAGAAATATGGCCTAATCAAGCTGAATGGAAGAAGGTCTCTCACCTTGGTGTAGTTCTCCATGGTTTATGCTGCCAGATCTGTCTCTATCATACTGCTGGAACAGTGTCCTCCACTGCATTATGAACCTCCACAGGGCCGAAAACCCAAAAATATCAATCCGTCCAGAGCTGCTCTTATCGAACATGTCTGTGGGGACATGAGCTCTGGTTTACCACATCATACTACTAAATATTTCCTATAACCCGTTCTTGATTTCGGTTCTCAGAAACAGGAGTAGTGAAAAACAATTTGCTATATAGCTTACACACAATGAAATTATATGGAAAAGGGTTTGCATGCATATATTAATGCTACAATTTGCTCTTTGATTTGAAAGAAGTTTCATTTGGTCATTTGTCTCACTTCAACTCAGTGCCAGAAGGATGTTCAAAGCATTACATCCTACTGACACTCAAGGGTTTTAAAGATTATCTACGTTACGGAACAGGAAATGTGAGCCTGCTAATGACACACAACAGGATATGTTTAAAGTGGCTAGATAAATAACCTAATTTCCACCATGAATACATGTTTGAATAGACTTTTTACTCAAAACTGATCTTTAATTGTTACTGGATATCATGTACACAGGCAAACGTTTCTCTTTGCAGGGCTCCTAGACTGAACATCTCCTTCAGATCTTTTCTTATAAAGTCTTCAGTGGGCGTTTGACTTCTAGGAGTCCTTCAACAATTAGTCATGTCTGCCTCCATGAACATGATATTACCAATTAAAGATTTATTTTTGGAAATTCATTCACAATATAATTCACATAATGGATTCATAGTGGCAGTCAGCTTTCTGCCCAAATTAAGAGAATGAGGGTGCTTATATCAGATTTTAATGTTCCTATAAGGCATACTTCACATGGGCAATTTTGCTGCCACAACAAAACCACTTTCACAGACTAGACTTCGTGTATAGTTGGTGTGCCACAGAAGGACACCACTTTTCTTTTGAAAATAGGGCCCTGAATGGGTTAGATATCACCAGCTCAGACAGGCAAACAGAAGTGGATTACAATGGGATAACAAACATTCACACAGATTAAAAAGTTCAACAGATAATGGAAATAAAGCATATCTCAGAGACAGGTGGCAGAAAAGGATATCCTAGTTTGAAGGTGGCACGCTAATGATAAACAGCTGTATTCCTTGTACAGTCACTTATAACTTTTCGTAGATGCTAACACAGTAAAGATCAAACCAACCCCCAATACTCACTCATCATCATGATACAGGTTTCATCATTAAATGACGACCAATTTGAGTTGACCAGAGCTTGTTTCAGCTCTTTTAAAGAAATGTAGCCACTGTGGTCCGTATCAACTGTCTGGAACCAGGAAAAAGCCTCTGGATCTACACCTGGAGGAATGTTTCCTGTTGATGAGAGAACAGAAGAGATTGTGGAGATCTGGAGAACTAGTTTACAGCTCTAGTTTTTTTACTAGTTATTAACAATACCTATAAAACACACGGAGAATAAACTGAAATGTGTTCTTTAATAGATTCCAAGCAGAGTTGATAGATGCGATATGGTACAGGAATACATAATACTTTGTAATACATTGCCATTATTAAAAGAAAAGATGACCAAGGATCAAATAATATGACTTTTGGAAGGAAAGGGCAAAGTAGTTGTTATATTTCATGTTTCTGGCAATATTTAGAAATTATCGACTCACCAACAGAAGCTCCATGTCCATATTGCCCATGCTGTGGATTCCCATATGGGTTGGATCCTGGCCCCCCATAAGGCCCCCCTGGAGCATGACCACCATAGGGCCCTCCAGGAGCTCCTGGTGCAGCACTTCCTGGCATAGGATGTCCATAAGCTCCCGCAGAAGATGGGGTACCATAAGGTGCACCAGGTGCTGGGCCACCATAGCCAGATCCAGGATGGCCACCTCCACCATACTGTGGCCCAGTATAGTAGCCACCTTGAGGTGCACCTGGGGTTTGTCCTGCTGACCCCGGGTATCCCTACAGAAAGGAGAGAGAAGACTCGTGACCTTTTTTTCTTTTATGAAAGGTGAGCATTTGTGTGAAAACAATACCTTACTTAGATAATGGGACACATGTCTGACTTGCTAGATTTGAAAGCATACGTCAAAAGTGATAATCAATGTGATGTAGTTAATTTACATTCCATTAATTTACATTCCAGAATGGACAATGCCACACAAACAACAAAACCACAGACGGGCATAATTGTGGGTTACTGCAAGGCATATTCAATGGCATGTAATCACAAGAAATTTAAACTCTTCCAGGTCATGTCTGCAGAGGATAAAAACATCTGATTGTTCACTTAAAGGGATAGTAACATAAAAAAATAATGTACATCAGATTGTTCAATTAAATTTATTTTAATATAATCTTTTTATTGAATTATTTTAAAAATATACAGAATAAGTGTCCCCAACATGAGTCCACAGTAAAAGGAGAGCTAAGGATCCAATGACATGGCAGTACACGTCACATTGCGATGGGATCATAAAGTGCAAAACAGTAAACCAACAAATCACATTGCTCCAATCACCACAAAAATAAAAATATTAAAAAAAAAATAAAAAAAGGGGGAGGAAGAGAGAAGAGGTAAAAGGTATTGGGAAATTAGCATGGGCAAAAGAGGAAGGCTCACAGGAGCCTCTGGAGTACTCCCAAATGTCCCATACAGCCTCTTCTCTATGGAGAGAGTCATGAAGTAGGGCAGTAAATCTGTCCATAAGCTCAATCTGTCTAATACGAGAGAGGAGCAGATCTAGGGAGGGGGCAGTTTGGGATTTCCATAGACCAGCAATCAGACATCGGGCAGCTGTAAATATATGGGATGTCAGTTTATCCAGGGGTCAGATCATAAGACCGTAATCAATGGGTGCACCTAAGACTAAGATTACTGGGCAATTTAATATTTATACTGAATAGTATATTCTGAAAATTCTTTACCTTCATACTTATCTTTAGAATCCAATTAAAAGTTTCCCTTCCTGTCCCTTTTCAGCATGTCATGCTGAATTCCGTCAGATCAGATAGCCTATCTGGACAATATTGTGTCAGCTTAAGGAAAAAACTTCTCCCCTTCGTCAAGGGGGGCAGGGTTTTCCTTACATTGACACAGGCATTGTGATCCGTCCTGTCAAGTGACTGGCTTTCGGATCTGAGGGAAGTCAGCATGACATTCTGAAAAGGGCCAAAAGGCAGAACTTTTAAAGTGGAACTTTCATATGATTAATATAGCGCCACAAATGATATTATATTAGCGACATCCATAGACTTGTACTTGAAAATAAACTAATTGTTGCATTAACGAAAATAGAACCTTTTAACCAGGTAGGCACCAGCTGGGATCTTGCAGGAAGCGTTCTCTGAGCTTGCGCTGTCAGTCCCTTCCGATGTCATATGGCACAGTGGCAGTCAACTCACCAATTGTGGAGCTGAAGGGGACGGACAGCGCAGATGCAGAGATGCTGGCTCTGCAAGATGTCTGTGCTGTTCCCCGATGCCTGTCTGATTCAAAGGTTCTTTTTTCGTTAATGCAGCAATTAGTTTTATTTTCAACTATAAGTCTGTGGATATCGCTTATGTAGCTATCATTTGTGGTGCTATGTTAATCATATGAAAGTTACACTTTAATTGGATTCTCAGAACATACTATTCAGGTGAGTCTATAAATGGCTGAAGGTTAATGTAGCCCAAACTGATGCCACTGACGAAGTAGCATAGCACTACAAAACGTGAAGAGTGTATATTATATGAGATCTGTTTACGTAGGCTTAGTCCTTGTATTTTGATATATTTTTAGATAAATTCATATACTGATTATCTCAGAGTTTATTTTTCACGAAAAGTGGCCATCCACCATTAGTGCTTTACCTATATATAGTGTATGTGACACTAGTCCAGATATGAGGTGGTCTCCTTTTGGAGTGGATAGATCATTAATGGTACATCTGGATAATCCGGAGGAGGTAGAGTATTCCCTTGCTTTGGGAGATGGAGATGTTGACGGCTGGTGAGGAGTCCGGAGGTTGACCAGGACTGGAGGTTAGATCCAGTCGAGGCTATCCATCCTAGAGGCAGGTCAGGCCTCTTGTATGTGAGTACCCAGAAAAGGGGGCTTTTAATATCTGCTTATGTGTGGCCAATTTCTGAAGATACTACACTTAGAGAAGACTGCGCTGTTTCTGTTTTTTTTAAATTACATTGAACAATCGGTTGTACATTTATTTCATGACATTTCTATCTCTATAAAGGGAAACTATCATGAAATAAAGCTTGATTTGTGCAATTAAATCTTGTGTTACCAGAAATCTACTTTAAGACACAAGTTAAAGATAGTGGATTGTAAAAATGCAATGTGCTTCGTTTTTAAGTGAACCTGCCCCTCAAAATAAGTTATTGGCATACAGAGTTAATAAAATATGGTAGTAAAACTCATCAGCATATGCCACAGAAAATCTAGAAATGCATTCAAATGGATGTCACAAACTTATCCAAATGGTCTGGCCTGGTACTTCATTAGCATATTGTGCAGAGTTTGACCTCTCAGCTTGGGCAAATAAATAAATCACAAAGTAAATGTTTTCCCCTTCTAACTGGTCTACTTGTTTGCTGCCTCTCTAGCTAGCAAAATGAACATATCTTTTTTTTCTACAATATCCAATTTACTCAAAAGATATTTGGATAACAAACAACCAGCCAGACCAAAGTGTGTTGCCTATAGATGATGCACCTTGAAGAGTTGTCTCTTTACACAATCAAATGCTCTGGAAGTAGAAGAGCTGAAAATGCAATTACCCACACACACACTCAAACATGGACACCCCAAGAGCTCAAGACTTTGTGTTAATAAAACTGCACTTCTGTCAACAAAATTTTGGGGGGGTATTATAAATATATTAATGTATCCTTTACATGGATTTTAACACATATACTTGGCTACTAAAAATTATATCTATACTGTCTACAATTGTGTCCACCCCTATACACAAGTGTTGTTATGAATAACTAACAATTAGTCCAGCAATTCAAGGGGTGTGCGAAATTCACAAGTTTATACACAAACACCCTGCAGCAGGGTTGGGCAACCTATTGCCCTCCATCTGCTGCTGGATCATAAGTCCCATTGGGCTGACAGACTGATAAGAGGTGTAGTCCAACAATAGGTAGAGGGCCACAGGTTTCCTACCCCTGTCATACAGTGTCACTCTTGCACTAGTTCTCACTTTCTGAATTACATGTACTATTTCACCAGGAAATTACAAACTATGGTCCCTGGTAAACTTAATTTAACACAAAAGCAAGAAAAACATGTCTCTCCAGCTATTGCTGGTCTTCAGCCTCCATCATACTCCCCTGATTTGGGTTAATGGTAACTGAAGTCCAACAGCTAGAGAGTAGCAGGTTTTAGCCTCAACAAATTCTATAAATGTGTTGTCTACTAACACTTGGATACCTGCAAACATAAAGTTGAAATATTTATTGCTTCTATGCAGACAGCACAAGTTCAGTTGTTTTGTAACTTGGGGCATATAGTAGACCACTGTCTAGCTAAATAGGACCACACACAGCAGCATGCATTACTCCACCATTTGCCAGTCCGTGAGTATGTCTAACACAGAAACTCATGTGATTTTGTGTTTGTGTGTATATATATTTATATAAATACATAAAACTAATAGGCAATAGCTTTCCACATACAAAATATCCATTACAATAGGGCACAGACCATAAAAACAACAAAAGTAAAGGAATCCAATGGAGAAAATACAATTTGATGGGCATATCTTGGGCTTAAGCAACGATAGGATGCAGATAATTTAACTTATTTGTGCAAGTACATCCCCTTCTCAACCAACACAATGAGTCTGATGAATTTAGAAAACAAGGCAACACATCCCAGCATGCATTACTCCACCTCTGGCCAGTCCATGGGTATGCCTGACACAGAAACAGTCATGTGATTTTCCTGTGTGTATATAAAACTAATATTCAATCGGTTTCTACATACAAAATGTTCACTGTTATAGGGAAAACCACCTACACCATAGGTAACAAAAACAAGCTACCACTGATTTCAGTGGAATGTAGCTCTCTAGAATTAAAACACAAACCAAGGAATGTGAAAGGCTCTGAGCACGAACAAAAGCAATGTTGCTTATTTTACGGCTAGTTACCATTCAAGAGCATCACATTTTAGCTCTCTAGTGACATTACAGAGAAGAAATTTCCACACACATATTAGACTAATCCCGCCCGTACAGGCGGTCCACTTCCCAAATGATGGGCAAGTCCCTTCTGCATGGGAAATGCCAACTAACCCCAGACATATGTTTTGGCCTTGTTTGGGCATTGTCAGTGAGGTGCAGCTTCTTTCTAGGAATGGGCGAAAATTTTCACTTCAAACTGAAATTGGTGAATAATGGCACTTTACGTTTGGCAAATAATTTCCTGCGAAAAGTGTAGTTTTTTTGTTTTTTCCCGCATTTATCGCTCATCGAAAATCAATGGGAAGAAAAATATTTCTCCACCACACGAAAGTTTTCTACAGCCTTATTAAAGGCTGTCAGGCACTCACAGTATGCCAATTTGTGTTTGTTAGAGGAGAGAGCAATAGTTTTTTGAGCTAGAGAAGATAGGAGAATAGATGTTTAGTTTAGAGAATCTTTTAGGTAGGACATTTGTTCTGTTTATTAGGAGAGGCGGTGGGGCACTCTGGGGAGAAGATGGGAGGAAGGAGGTTGACCCCAAATACTCCAAAATTCCATGTGACTGACTGGCAAGACACAGGCAGCTGGGACCTATTTGCCTGCAGATCTTGCGGCTATTGTCTCTGTGCTGGGGGGGGGGGGGGGGGGGGGGAGTCTGGGGAAAGAAGCTGTTGATTTTGTTTTTCAGTTAGAATTTTTTTGGGTCAGACGGTGATAAAACAACAGGTTGCATCAGATAGTGAGACAAACAAGCACCAAAACCCCTGTCCTCAAAACAGTAGCGAACTTTGTTACAGTAAAAGTAAAAAGAAATTGTTTGAGACATCTAAAAGCTTTGAGGAATATAAGGGTAGTAATGTGCAAGAACTGTCAGGTGATGCTGATGTGGATGACCTAATGATAACGGATGATGATGATGATGCAGATCTAGAATATATCCCTCCAGCATCCTTCGCTTGTTCAGATACATATGAAGTTGAGAGTGAGGATGATGACAGGACTATAAGGTTAGCTGAAAGTCAAAGACTGAATCTTCCACCACTTTTAAGGAGCACTGTGCCTGTCTATAAAGTGTTTGAGAAAGACATTGGAAAGTCTGACCCTGGACAAGCACATATGTCAAAAAGCACACAGTCACCCTATCATTCATCACCAGCATCATCGGACTTTGAAGAGGCAAGTCCCACTCAGCCACACACACCTGTTTTGAGTACCCAACAACAACAACAACACAGGTTAACATCCACAATGTTAGATATGACGCGTGCCTCTGCTGCTGTAAGTGATGCACCTCTGACACCTAGTAATAGTGGCAGTAGAATTACATCAACATCTAGCCCCAGTAGTAGTAGTAGTAGCAGTAGCACCACCTTAGGAACCACTCATTCCATGAAGTAAACAGTATAGTAGGATCCTCAAGCTAAGCATGGTGCTATCTGTTGTCTGTGCAATAAGCACGTAAGCAGGGGGAAAGCAGGCTCACACCTAGGCACCTCCACTATGAGATCCCACCTGAATCACAACCACAAGTCTGATTGGAAGATACATTATCAGCAGGCCAAAGGTGCCACAACTAGCAGCAGCAGAAGCACATTAAAAATTTCCCAGGGCTCTAGCGCAGAAAAAAAGAAGAAGTAGTGATGTTATTTATGTGTCAGAGAGTGTGCTACTGCCAGTGCCAACAGTTAGTTCAGTCCAAATAACACCTATGGATCCTGATGCAGAAGAGTATGAGGACTCTGGCTTTGCGGTAGGAGATGACAAGAGTCATAGACTGCCCACACATGCTGCATCTATCACCACCACTTCCTCTAGTCATGTTGTTAAAGCAATAAAGTTCCATGCTTCTTCTGCCATGTCCTGCCAACCCACACTGACTGAGTTACTAGCAAGGGGTCAAAAACAATCCCAAAGTACGCTTGTGGAATGGCAAGGTTGCCAAGATGTTGGCAATGGACATGCTGCCGTATTCTTTTGTAGAAAACCGAGGTTTCAGAGAACTGATGTCATCCCAAGGCATAGTTATTTTTCCAGGGTAGCTGTGCCTGAATTGTACAAGCAGGTGGTTAGTGTGGTGGGCAAAGGGCTGAAAAGTGCATATGGCAAGAAAATCTACCTGACAACAGATATGTGGACAAGTGGGCAGAGCACAGACTATATGACTGTGACTGCTCACTGGGTTTCCCTCCCAGCACCAACAGTGGACAACACTAGCTTACAGCATCAGGTGAAAGCCAGTAATTGTGCTTCTGGTTGTGGCAGTGCGATTAAAAGGCAGCAACAATAGCAGCAGGATAGCCCATACCATCGTCATGCCACCTTGTGCATGCAGAGTTTTGAGAGACAATCCCACAAAGTTGTAGATGTTCTGAGTAAGCAAAAGCAGGTGATAGAGGAATAGCTTGTAGCCCGCTCCTTAAAAGCTGGTTTTGTGTCTGCTGATAAAGGCTCCAAAATAACCGCTGCTTTGAGAATAGGTGGTATGGTGCATGTGCCCTGCTTTGCCCATGTGCTAAATTTAGTTGTGACCAGATTCCTGGCAGAATCCGAGACCGTCAAAGAGATGCTTACTATCGCCTGCAAAATCTGTGCCCATTTTAGTCACTCCTACAGTGCACGCAACACTCTATATTCCATACAAGAGTGTAACAACTTGCCCCATCACCAGCTGAAAATGGAGGTCCCTACCAAGTGGGTAGAGAGTTTGTACATGCAGAATAAGGCCATTAGCGAGTACACCATGCAAAACTGGAAGGCTTTGGAGGGAGCCTCTTTGTCACCTGGTCAATGATAACTAATATGCGGTGTATGTGAGTTGCCGAAACCCTTTGAGGACGCAACCATGCTGGTGAGTCTCATTGGGCAGGAATTAGTGAAATTATACCACCAATATTTTTATTGCAGAAGAAAATGAGGAGCATGGCTGAGGAATCTTACCAGAATTACAACAAAGACATGCACCAGCTGGTAAAGAATATGTTAGTATGCTTTGAACATGCTCCTCGCATAGTGTCCATTAAAAGCAATGAGGAATACATTCTTGCCACTTTGCTGGACCCCGCTTTATGCACAAAATTTTAGAATTTCTGCCAAAGGGCCATCAGCAGTTTGTCACAACAAGGAGTCATGGCGACCAGCAGCAACTCTATGAGGAATCGGATTCTGTCAAGGAATATCGAGACATGCTTATTGATCGAGTGGAGGTTGCATTGGGGAGGATGAGAGGGAGAAAGTGAGGGTACAACAAATACCTAGGCAGTATAATGAAAATCAAGGCAGCAAAGCATTTCAACCATCAGAAGCAGCTACATCATCAACCAGAATATCCCATTCGGAACACAGGGCAGTTCATCGTGGGTCTCAGCAGGGGTGGCAAAAACCCAACAATGGTAGCGGCACATCTCTTTGGGACTGACACAGAAGCATCGTGTAGCTCCTAAAAGTGGTCCCACTGCATGTGAGATGGTTTCTGAATACTTGCAGGACAGCTATGTTTTAGGCAGAAACAATGACCCCATGGAATACTGGCAAACAAAGCAGTGTGTGTGGCCAGCATTGACACTTACTGCTGTGGAAACCCTTAGTTGTCCTCCAGCAAGTGTTGAGTCTGAGAGGGTTTTCAGTGTGGCAGGTTATATTGTCAATGACCGCAGGACACAGCTATCAAGCAGCTATGTTGGGAGACTAACATTCTTAAAAATGAACCAACATCTCATACCATCTGAGTATCAGGTAGCAAAAACCACACATGACAGAGAAAGCCAAGACAAACATATTAACAGCACCACAGATGAGGAAGTAGAGGAGGACTGCCACAACCTACCCCACTTGGGACCACTGCTATGACCGATAAGTAAGGAGGATAGCGTATGACAATGGTAAAAATACATACACAAATCACACCATGCCAGTCCCCCCCCCCCCCACCACCACAACCATACACATCTGCCACATTATAGGTAGTACTTTATTTTTTTTAGTACTTGATATCATCATGAATATGTGCCAGTGTCACTTAAGCGTTGTGGGCAAATGCATTCTAAATGTCAACACATTTTTTTAAAAAGCCATATGTTGCTATAGGACTCACAACTTTGACTTTCAGCCACTTATTTCTAAACTTCATTCCTCAGAAGAAGTAATTTTACAGTGGGAAATGTAGTTCCTATAGTAAATATAGGCGAAAAATGTGTTAAAATAGGTGAAATGGAGGGCATTTTTTTTGGAAATGCAAAATTTTTCATGGGAAAAGCGAAAAATCGGCAAGTTTTCGCAGAAAAAGTCATGCGGGAAAATTTTCACACTTTTCGCCCACCCCTACTTGTTTCCCTACGCACTGAGAGAGCAAAGGGTCCATGTCTGGATTACACGTTACTCTTAGGGAGAGATCCTAAGAGTTTTCAAAAACAAGTGAAGGGATGTAAGATTATTCTGAGCAGCGACTATCCATCAAACAGGCCATGGCCTGTCACACTTTGGATATGTACACTCTAGAATTGAAGGCAGAGGCTCTCAATTTTTTTTTTTTTTTTTTGCTAGAGGGACCCCTATCATGCAGTCTGGAATTTATGGGACACAACTAACATCTTATAAGTAAGTTGTCAAGGAATAAAAAAGGATACAAATGAACAGATATGTACTTATTTTTGCCTCCCAATCACAATGACAAAAACAAACACAATGCATTGCAATATCCATAAATATATATTTGAAACATCATTAACATCTTAGTCAATGGCTGTATAGCAGGGGCGTACAACGTGCAGCCCAGGGGCCAAATGCATCTTGTCTGACTCCAAGGTGCTGCCTGTCTGAGAAAACCATCTTTATACCCAATTAACTAGCACACATGAACTAGTAGGACAGTAAGACACCAGTACCATACAGTTCCAGAATACATATCAGTTATATATCAGATAGGACTTGCCTGATACTGGGGTACCATGACATGGTGGTCAAGCTTAAACATACTTTGTCCAAACTATGCTATGAAAATCTCAAAATGTATTAACGCAGTGGTATAATATATGCTTTATACGGGGCACAAATTTAAAATGTTTATGGAGGAGAGCAGGTTTGCTGTTTGTATCGCAGTTTTACCTAATTTTTGTGGGTGCTTGGAGTATCCCCTCATTCCTTGCTGTTATCTCTATCACATTCACTTGGGTTATTTTACATTTGTATAGTATATGTAAATTCTATGGTGAGTTAGCACTGTGATTTTCCTTTCTCTCTTATGTATCGGTATTGTCACAGACTTGATCAATAATTAAATATTTTTGAATAGCTGACAGGCTATAATTTACCATCGTTATCAATAACAATAAATAAATCATGCAGCCCTCTCACTTATGGCTTTCTGATCATGTGGCCAATGACTGGAAAAAAAACTTGGGACACCCCTGCTTTACAGAAGTGGAGGGGCACCCTAAATGAGTGTCTGCAGTACACTAAAGTGCCACTCTACCCTGAGTGTCTCACTGATATAAAGGGGTAAAAAGCGTGATTTAACTCAATGGAAATGTTCATTGCTTCACTATTGTGTAGTTTGTTTGCTCTAGAAATTATCCACATTTTTCTTAGTACATCAGCCTCAATGTATTTAACCCTTTGAGTGCCAGAGGGGTACGCAACGCATTGCAAAGCAATACATTGCATACCCCTCTGGCACTCAAAGGGTTAAACCTACAGATTTCACCTGATGCAGCACTAGGGTGAAATGTAATGTGTAACCTTGTAGAATGGCAAAAGCTGCAGAACTCCACGCAAGAAAGCTACAAGAGGTAGGTGCCTGTGTTTGCGACCTTGAAGTTGTATTTCGAAATTTCACAGATGCAGCAGACATGTCACTTTGAAATACCACTTTGCATAAAGCAAAAGTGAAGCATTTCTGGGAACAAAAACATTTTCAATCATTTAACTAGGGATTTTCTCCTCTTGAATGATAGAGGTCTCCAACTCACTGCGTTACTTTCAATGGAGATTTCAACCTCCCCTTCAATCCACTGCCTCTGTCAATCCCACCCCATCAATCCATTGCCTCTCTCAATCCCACCCCATCAATTCATTGTCTCTCTCAATCCCCCCCATCAATCCATTGTCTCTCTCAATCCCCCCATCAATCCATTGTCTCTCTCAATCCCCCCATCAATCCATTGTCTCTCTCAATCCCCCCCATCAATCCATTGTCTCTCTCAATCCCCCCCATCAATCCATTGTCTCTCTCAATCCCCCCCATCAATCCATTGTCTCTCTCAATCCCCCCCATCATTCCATTGTCTCTCTCAATCCCCCCATCAATCCATTGTCTCTCTCAATCCCCCCATCAATCCATTGTCTCTCTCAATCCCCCCCATCAATCCATTGTCTCTCTCAATCCCCCCCATCAATCCATTGTCTCTCTCAATCCCCCCCATCAATCCATTGTCTCTCTCAATCCCCCCCATCAATCCATTCTCTCTCTCAATCCCCCCCCATCAATCCATTCTCTCAATCAATCCATTCTCTCTCTCAATCCCCCCCATCAATCCATTCTCTCTCTCAATCCCCCCATCAATCCATTCTCTCTCTCAATCCCCCCATCAATCCATTCTCTCTCTCAATCCCCCCCATCAATCCATTCTCTCTCTCAATCCCCCCCATCAATCCATTCTCTCAATCAATCCATTCTCTCTCTCAATCCCCCCCATCAATCCATTCTCTCTCTCAATCCCCCCCATCAATCCATTCTCTCTCTCAATCACCCCCATCAATCCATTCTCTCTCTCAATCCCCCCATCAATCCATTCTCTCTCTCAATCCCCCCATCAATCCATTCTCTCTCTCAATCCCCCCATCAATCCATTCTCTCTCTCAATCCCCCCATCAATCCATTCTCTCTCTCAATCCCCCCATCAATCCATTCTCTCTCTCAATCCCCCCATCAATCCATTCTCTCTCTCAATCCCCCCATCAATCCATTCTCTCTCTCAATCCCCCCCATCAATCCATTCTCTCTCTCAATCCCCCCCATCAATCCATTCTCTCTCTCAATCCCCCCATCAATCCATTCTCTCTCTCAATCCCCCCCATCAATCCATTCTCTCTCTCAATCCCCCCCATCAATCCATTCTCTCTCTCAATCCCCCCCCATCAATCCATTCTCTCTCTCAATCCCCCCATCAATCCATTCTCTCTCTCAATCCCCCCCATCAATCCATTCTCTCTCTCAATCCCCCCCATCAATCCATTCTCTCTCTCAATCCCCCCCATCAATTCATTCTCTCTATACCCCATCAATCCAGAGTCTCTTTCTTTATCCCCCCTTCAGTCCTGTGTCTCCCTCAATCTCCCCCATCAATCCAGTGTCTCCTTCAATCACATTTCACTTTCAACCCCACCTTCCATCCAGTGTTTTATAGCCAGAGTGGGAAACCCATGAAAATGTTACTAGAAACATTTACTACCACTTTTTCTTCATTGCCACCATCTGTTATAGTTTAATAAATTGCATGTGTATAGATAATTATCAATCTTATAAAATGTTTATTGTCAGTAACTTTACTGGCAGCAACCCTATCCACAGCACCGATTCAATGCAGTCTTACCAAAACCCCTCTTCCTTCAATCCAGTCTTGACACAACCCCACCTGCTTCAATCGAGTCTCATCACAACCCCCTCATTCAAGCCAGTCTCTCTTAAAGGGACAGTAATGTTTCATAATAAAAGCAGCTCTAATTAATCATCATAGTATTTGGACTTTGGAGAGTGTTATTTCAATTCTGTCAGAGTTGTAGTTCAAGAGTAATTCAATGACAAAGTATCCCCTCCCGTCCCTTTTACTGATGTAACACTGTTCAGCCAGAGCGGAAGGGAGGTGCCCAGGCAGATTGCAGAGAGGGACAATCTTCAATTAAGATAAGGGAAAAACCTGAAACACTTGTCAAGGGGGGCAGGGCTTTCATTGTTCTCATAGGAAGAAGATTGACCCCTGCTGTTATCTGTCTGGTCTATGGACTGCATTCCACATCTGAGAAGAGATGGCTTACACTAGGTAAAAAGGGCGGGAGGGGAAACTTTGCTTGTGAATATCTCATAAACCATAAAGGTTCGAGAGATAAGACTTATATCGTTCTTCATGTTTTTTTAATGCCTACAAAATAAAATAAAGATAAAACGAAGTATTACTATCCTTTTAAACCCCCTTTTAATTCAGTCTTCGTCTCCAAGCAGCCCACCCAGTCTCGCACGTTCATCTTTCAATTTTGTCATCTTTTCATATTAGTCTCTTGGATCTTTCCTCGCTTAGTTTAGCCTGTGAACTGCACTTCTACTCAGTGTCTCAACCACGTCAACATCTCGGTACCTCAACTCACACAATACAGTTTATCGTCCCATTATTTTCTTCAGCCCATATTTACGATTTGTACTAGCCCTGCACACCAACTCCCACTGAAGTCTCTTTTCCTACTTCATCCGTCTTCTTTTGGTCACTCTTTCGCCCACTGTAAATCTCACCTGTCCGTACGGATAACTTGCCATTTCACCTCTGATGTCACTGTTTCAGTTTCCGTCTACGCTGTTGCCTGGACAGTAGTCTGGCTAGATTCTAGTGGGTTGAAGGACCTATGTGACATCACTAGTCACGTGACCGGAGTGTGTAGCGAAGGGTGGGGTATAATGCGCGTAAGAGATTGGGAGAGGGCTTTCATGAGGGATGGTTGCTGAATGTAGTAATCGTTTGTAGTGGTTCCTGTAAGCGCAGGGACAAGGAATTTCGACTTTTTTTATTCTCAGTTGCTGAGCAACTGGTACATATTTGTGCTCGTACATAATTTGCGTACGTTATTATCTACGTTGTAAAGCTTTACCTGTTGTTATGTAATGCGCTCTGTGTACTTTATATTTAACCCTTTGAGTGCCAGAGAGATGCGCTGCGTACCCATCTGGTACTGAAAGCAATGTGAGCTCTCTTTAACGTTTTAATATTGTGCTATTAATACTATTGTACGATGTATGGTAACCTGTACTACTTTAGTTGCAGGAGAAATATATTCGGGTATATTAACCCTTTCAGGGTTGGCGGAGTGTGATGAAACTGAATTGCACGCCTCCTTTGGTCCTCATTTGCCAGTACATTTAATAATGGTGTGCAATGAATTGATGCACGTTGTCCGCTAAAAAAGTTGTATAATATATAGAAACCTCCCAACATTTCAAATTGCCAAGAGGAACACTTGTGGTTTAGGGTGTGTTGCTTGAGGTGTAGCTGGTGGGCGGAGCATTACCAATATTTTTTAGGCTATTTTATGACCTACTGACCTCTCCTTGTGTAACTTAAGAAATTACTTATAACAAGACCAAAATATTTTATTTACGCAGTCTCATTTATAAACACATATACTGACCTTTAAACAAACACTAATGTGAGTTTTATTTCTGTAGTGCAACATTATACACTGATATACACACCTCACAGTCTGATCTCCTAAAACAAGGGACATCAGGGTGGGAAAGAGGGACAAAGGGCATACCTGTAATACACTTACTTTAAACCAATATAGCATAAGGACTAGTAGGTTTCTTTTTCTCTAGTCTTCTCTAAATGTATATCGTTAAAAACAATGCTTGTTGAGTGCAAGGTTCTCTAACTCCCATCTTCTTGCATACGATTTATCCAGGTAATTAGTTAATTGAATCAGAGATTCCCTGAAGAAGTGTTTTTAAAGGGATAGTAATACTATGTTTTATCTTTATTTTATTTTGTAGGCATTAAAAAAAATGAAGAACGATATAAGTCTTATCTCTCAAACCTTTATGGTTTGAGAGATATTCACAAGCAAAGTTTCCCCTCCCGGCCTTTTTACCTAGTGTAAGCGATCTCTTCTCAGATGTGGAATGCAGTCCATAGACCAGGCAGATAACAGCAGGGGACAATCTTCTTTCTATGAGAACAATGAAAGCCCTGCTCCCCTTGACAAGTTTTTCTCTTAATTGAAGACTGTCCCTCTCTGCAATCTACCTGGGCACCTCCCTTCTGTTCTGGCTGAGCACTGTTACATCAGTAAAAAGGACGGGAGGGGGATGCTTTGTCATTGAATTACAATTGAACTACAACTCTGACAGAATTGAAATAACACTCTCCAAGGCCCAAATACTATGATGATTAATTAGAGCTGCTTTTATTATGAAACATTACTATCACTTTAAAGCATGAAACGCATAGGATTTAGATTTATTTATGTAGCATAAGCAACTTTTAGTTATTCATTGTAGCACTGGGGTTAATAGCACCCACTTGTCAATGATTTTATTTTAATGTATATGCTGCTATATGCTACTAGTGCCAGTTTCCTGTACCTGAGTTGAACTTCTGATTGAATGAACTAACTACCTGGAGAAATAGTGTGCAATGAGATTGGAGGAGGAGAATCCTTCCTGCAACAAGCATTGTTTTTACCGATATACATTTAGAGAAGATGACCGAAAAAGAAACCTGTTCACTTTCAACACCTATTACACCGGTGCAAGATTGCGCACATACTCAACAAGGAGATGGGAGGGCAAGAACCCTGCCCGCCAAGTAGACCGGGGGGAGATTCACAAATCGGTGATAAAGAGGTGATGACTTCTACAGTTTATTACTTCTCCAGTTCCTATGTTATTCTATAGAGCCTATGCATTAAGATCTCCAAAGCTGAAGAAATCTTAGTAGGCTGCACAGAATAACCTAAGAATTCACTTAGTGAATCTCCCCCCAGGTGAATTGGCATTCTAACATACACACAGTCACTTTGTCTTCTATTACAGAAGAATTAGAACTTTCGCCCGTTGCAGATTCCAAGTGAACCGGCTTTTAAGCTATATTTTTTTTTTACATAACTGCAGAGGATTAACACGTATTTACAGATTTGAAGAAGGAATTGATACACAGTGCCACTCATATAAATACACTGAATAGATGTATAAGTGTGGGTAGAGGTATATTTGTAATCAACGGGATACAATCCCTTGGTGAATATAAGGTAAAGTAATTGTATTTTAAACAAATAGATCTAGAATGCCTGTATATATATATATATATATATATATATATATATATATATATATATAAACTAGAACACATATGTACACAGTTACTGAATAAAAGTCAGTGACAGTGCTGATGGAGTTAACAAAAAACTTTCCCTAAAATATACACATTCTCATTTTATATGGCCTCTTATAACCCACTCCTTGCTGCTGGTCTTGAAGTTAGTAGCAATGTGATGTCCGTAGGATCATAGTCATGCAAAAAAATAAGGGTAGGGAGAGACAGAGCATAGAGCATCTAAGCATAGTAACAAAGCTTGTTTCCTCTGTGTCCAATCCACGGCAATGACTGTGGGTGTTACCTCCGCCTCCCAGCTGGTAGGACCAAATCAAAAAATATAAATATCTGGTTCCTCCTCCTCCCTCTCAGTTATTTTGGTCCTACCAAGCTGGAAGGACAGAGGTGCTCTATACCTCTCTGAGAATTTCTTCTATTTTATTGTTTTGCCCAGCTATATACTGCACCTATTAACATGTAGTATGTTTATTTTATCTGGCCCAAATATCCTCCACCAGCGGAGGTTCGCATAAGGTGCTCGCTTGCCTTAATTAAGCACGTTGATTGTGCTTGCCTCTCCCGCATGAATTCGGGACGCAAGCCGTGTGCAGGAAGCCTTCACAGTGTCAATGGCAGCATTCTGCGTCTCAGCCTGGAACGCTCCATCTGTTCCGGCAGTCAGACAAGGCGGGATTGACCTTCAGTTTCTCACTGCAGGATTTATACTTACCTCTCCTGTGAGGATTTTGGACACTGCTACATTCAGATGCCTCTGCAGTACTGATACCTCGATATCTTCAGTGAACAGTGAATTTCAGAATGAAACACACAGTCTGCTGCTACATTCAAGCAAGGCTGGACCTCGCAGGTGTCTTGGTAGACCGGATATGCCTATGTGTTCCACGGATGGAGCGCACGCTGAATCGAAGGCTACTGCAGGTTCCGACATTCTACACGCACGCCGAATACCCTCCACCAGTGAGGTTCACAGGGGCCCAGTGTCAGTCAATGTACTGCCCATTTCATGTGCTTACCTCTCCTGTCGGATAGGGGATATAAGCCGCATTAAGAAAACTCTACAATTCCAGCGAACACTCAGGGAAGCAGGGCATCTTCGGTTGAAACGCACTGCTTGGTCCTACAGTCAAACAGGCTGGATCAGCCTTCTTTCATCTGCCCGTAGTACCTATCTCTCCCGTGGGAATGCAAGCAACCTTAGGAGACTGTGCAGTGATGGCACTCCATTCGCTCCTTAAGTTTCAGAGGGAAGGCACTGCCTGTCTCTTCAATTGAGCAAGTCTGGACCTGGGATAGGCCTCCAGCAGGGATATAAGCCAATAGCGGCTATACGGTCCAAAAGATGGAACACACTCCTATGCAAAGGAGACTTCCGGTTCCAGCACGGGCAAGGTAAGCAGTGTTTCTGTTATTTGATTATATTGTAATTGTTATATAATTTGAATCTGACAAGTCTCAGCTTTCAGCATCTCATTTCTGCTGTGCAAGATACAACGGATCAAATATTTAGCTTGTACTACATCCAGCTAATATGGTATTTCTGATCCAGCAAACAGCTTTGTTGGGTTTACTCTATTGTAAAGACAGGTGCTGATATTCCATACCAGTCAAGGAGAGTCTGGATGAACCTCTCCTACAGGCTACACTCTTCAATTCTATGGGACTCAATGTGGAAGAGGCCAGACGTGCTGACCCAGGAAATGGACTTATTCCAGGCTATATCTGGGGGAAGAGGTGGAGGATCTCTTAGTAGCTATATCCTCATCTCTGTGAAGCTCTAAAGGGCAGCAGCATAAAGGATGGTAACTTGGTTACTTCAGTTATGTATATCTGTAGGTATTCCTTGAAATATGTAGCTTGTCTTAACTGTATACCTTATATCTGCCTTTACAGCATCATTGCTTTGGAGTTCATTCTATTTCTCCTTTTCTGTGAAAACAGAAGTTTTCTCTTCTCTGCTTTCTTGTGGTGTTATCTGGTTAATTTACCAGACCACAGAGGGATAACTTTCTAGTATTTTAGATTGAAACCTCGGATGTCTACCCTGTTAGGATCCCCCCTTTACCAGGTTCTCTCCAGAGTTAGCCAGTTGTTCTCATTCATCTAGCCCTCCTTCCCTCATTTCCCCCTATGTGTTGGTGTGTATCGTGGCTTATATTGTGAGATCCTTTGCTACTGGCCAGTTCTGAGAGGTTACTCGTAGGACATGGCATGCCCTCTCTGGCTGAATTTCTTCTCGTCAGGGCCGAAATTTTCACTCGCCGTTGGCTAGTGTCGAGTGGGAATTTTGAGCCCTGTGTGTATGTATTTGTATACATATGTGTATGTATGTGTGTATATGTGTGGATATTCTGAGTGTTTGAGTGTACGCGGGATATACAGAGGAGAGGGATTCTGTCTCCATCTCCATTATCGGCCATTCAGGACTTATCGTTACAGAGATTTCTGTTATGTAAGTTGTGTATGTTATCTGAGCCAGTCATCTCCTCTCCTATACTACGATTTACTCAAGGTCCTTTTTTTCTCCAGAGCGGACATTTTGTCCAATCCCAGTTGTTGCCTGAATGTATCACTAACCTTCTCTAGGAGGACTACAGAAGGATTAAGTCTATATCTTTCTTGGCCCGGCTCTAAGTTTTCAGCTGTGCTCCCTACTACTTTCTGCTATCCATAAGTTACAGGAAATTAATTTCTGCTATTACAATGTTTTCCCACTATCAGGGAATTATTTTTTCCTTGGGATGCGATCCTCATGTTTCAACTTGAGCCTTGGGCAAGTACCTGTGTGCATCTTTTAATCCTTAAGACTATTCTACTCTTGGCAGATGCATTCATTTAGATGAACTGTAGGCTCTACTGTGTTCTCCTCCACAGGAGGTGTCTCATCAGGACAAGATTGTTTCTCTACCTAATCCACCACCTCGTTCCAGGGTAGTGTCAAGATTCTAGTTTAGACTATGTCTTTCCTTCTATTATTCTCTGATACTCCTTTTGATACTGAAGGATCCTTGCTCAATCCTGACCTGGGCAGAGGTCCAACGATAGATTTAACAACTTAGGCAAGTCAGGACTCCCAATATCTTGCTTGTTCTTTCTCCATAAAGGAACTGCAGCTTCCAACCTTTTTCGTTAGAGGGTTTTTAGGACTGCGTTAGTCTGGCTTATACATCAGGCAACCAGACTACTCCTGTACAGCTTAAGGTACATTCTACAGCTGTTATATCATCAATCTGGGCACAAAACAGTAGCTATGCCTACTGAATCTACATGCAACTGCGTAGTCGACAGTATTCTCCTTTTTTGTGCTTATAGTATTCTGGCCTCAGCAGACTCCAGTTTCGACAGTAGAGTGCTAGCTTCTGCACTTTCCTGTTTTTGTAAACACGTATTGTTCCCTCCCTATAGGCTGGGGTACTGCTTTGGTAAGTCCCACAGTCATTGCCGTGGATTGGACACAGAGGAAAAGGTGAAATTTACTCACCGATATTTTGTTTTCCTCTGTGTCCTTCCACGGCACCTCTCCCTAGGATACACGATCCTGTATCGGTCCGGTCTTACTCCGGATTAGCTTGATATATGATTTCTTATGCTTTAAGATGTATCTGTTTTAGACTGCAGTTTCTGGTTTCTAACCTTTTGATATTTTGCAGCTTGGACAATAGTAGAACTGAGAGGTAGGAGGAGGAACCGGATATTTATATTTTTTGATTTGGTCCTACCAGCTGGGAGGCGGAGCTAACACCCACAGTGATTGCCGTGGAAGGACACAGAGGAAAACAAAATATCTGTGAGTAAATTTCACCTTTTTGAAGACAAATCAGAATCAAACATAGGTGAAAACTGTTACCATCTCGATCAAAAGCAATGCTTTGTTTTTAATCGAGACGGTAACAGTTTTTACCTATGTTTGATTCTGATTTGTCTTCAAAATAAACTTTGTTACTATGCTTAGATGTTCTATGCCCTGTCTCTCCCTACTCATATTTACAGATGTGCACAGATACAGGCAGATCTCACTGACGGTCTATCTAGGTATTAACCCCTTTTATACCATTAGACTGCATTTATGTGTGGAGCTATTATTCAGTCTTTCCAGTATCTATAGTATTATATATATTTACAGTTTTACTATTGTCATCTTATGCTATATGTATTTATTGTTTTTAATGTAAATGTATCATGGTATACCTGTTTTCATTATACATATTGTACATTAAATAACATCTCCTCATTTTCATTCCTTGAATGTAATCTATATTTTTATGAACAAGATTTAGTGTGCTCTCCTGTTTAGATATTTTATTTATTTTTTTTCCTCTTGACCATTCACTCTATGTTAGAATGGTGTAGTAGCTGCTCCCTTTTTTGCTTGTCTCCTTTTCCATTAAGATGTATTAGAGAGAGAGAGCGCCTTTATCACTACTTTTTGTGTAGTGCTGACCTTGAGATTGTTGAAATATTAATCTTTAAAGTCCCTGAGAAACCTAGATTGTAAGCTATATTTCTCTGATGCACTAACTCAGTGGCGTTCAGGATGCAAGTACCGTCTCTCAACTCATTATAGTTTGAGAGATATACGATGATAAAGCTCCCCCCTCCCCTTTCACCTGGAAAGCTGACAGAAGGAGATTTCGAGTTGTGCGACTCGACTGCGGCTCTTCAGCAGAGCCAGAATAGCTTTATCTAAGAAGAAATACTTCATTGGAACTGTCTACAGAGTGTGCCTGGTTTGCAGGCACACTTTGGAGACCGTTCCAGTTAAGTATTTATTTTTAGATTGAGCTATTTCGGCTCTGCTGAAGAGCCGCCGACCGGTCGGTCCTGGGATTAGGATCTCCTGCTGTCAGAGGCTGACATTTTTGAAAGGAGAGGGAGGGAGATCTTTATCATTGTATATCCAGGGCTTATAATTTTAAGTCCTTTGCTACTAGCCAGACCTGAAAAGTTATTCACTATTGCAAGCCAAAACATACCCACCAGAGCTGAATTTCTACTCGCCAAGGCTAAATTTTCACTCGCCATTGGCTAGTGGCGAGTGGAAATTTTGAGCCCTGGTATATCTCTCAAACTATAAAGGTTTGAGAGATGAGACTTGTATCAGTTAGTTTATTTTTGTAATATTTAAAGGGGAACTTTCACCCCGCAATAACTTAAGGTTAACTTATTGCACACCTGGCGACTAGCTGCTTAGTAGCGCTAGTCGCCAGCAATATTACCCGGTTCTTCAGATATCGGCTTTTTGCCGATGGTGACAGGAGCAGGAAGCACGGACGTCTCTTCACAGTGACGTCCGTGCGCCTGCGCTGTCAGTCCCTTTTGCACCATGTGGTGCAAAAGGGACTGACAGCGCAGGCGCACGGACGTCACTGTGAAGAGACGTCCGTGCTTCCTGCTCCTGTCACCATCGGCAAAAAGCCGATATCTGAAGAACCGGGTAATATTGCTGGCGACTAGCGCTACTAAGCAGCTAGTCGCCAGGTGTGCAATAAGTTAACCTTAAGTTATTGCGGGGTGAAAGTTCCCCTTTAAAATATTACATTTTATTGAAAACAGACATTATTATCCCTTTAATATACTACAACATAAATATATCACTTCCTGGACAGACACAAGACAAACAGGACCTCTCACTCTTCCTGGTAAAACTGGCACCAATTTAGAAACTAAACAAGCGTTTGATTGGTTCAGATATATTAGGAAACACTGAGACTTGGGACTTTCATCCTGAGACACTGAGAGTTGCTCGTAAAAGCAAACTAGACAAAAATTACTTTTAAATTAAATTGGACTTTTACCCCCTTGAATGCTTGAGGTTTCCAATGTGTTGTAAAGCAATGCATTGGAGACACCTCTAGCATTCAAGGTGTTAAAAAAAGCTCTATGCAAGTGCATGAGAATGTTGGGATTTTTATTTGTCCCTTTATGGTGTAGTTGGTTAAAGGGACAGTAATGTCCCATAAAAATAGTTTCTAGTTTTGTAGAGCATAAAATAATAAACTAAGTGCAACAAACTCTGTCTCTAAAACTGCTATGGTTTGAAAGATATAGGCATTGAAAGCTCTCACCTCCCTCCCCTTTCTCCTGATGTCTGCTGTACAGCTGACAGCATGAGATTCGAGTCGTACGACTTGAGAAGGCTCTGCAGCAGAGCTGAATTCGCGTTAGTTAAAAATAATTACTTCATTGGAAAGCTGTACAAAGTGTGCCTGGTTTGCAAGCAAACTTTGTAGACCTTTCCAAAGAAGTAATTCTTTTTAAATAACGTGATTCCGACTCTGCTGCAGAGCCGCCTGCTGGTCCCCGGACCGGGATCTCCTGCTGTCAGCTAGATGCTGACGTCAGGAGAAGGGGAGGGGGGAGCTTTCAATGCCCATATCTCTCAAACCATAGTGGTTTGAGAGATAGGGTTTGTTGCACTTAGTTTATTATTTTAAGCTCTACAAAACTAGAAACTATTTTTATGGGAGAGTGTCCCTATAACTACAGTTTACTTTTATACACCAAGTGCACCAATGGGAGAAGGAGGATGAAAATTCTTCAATATCCCATAGAGCCCATTGATTTAACGGGGATCTTAAACCCTTTAAAGTGGAACTATCATCCCAAATAAAGCCCCCCCCCCAATAATTATTCATATAGCGCTAAGCATAGAAATAGTAGTATTATCCAGCATAAGTACAGTGTTATTAAGAAATCCTACTTCATCTGAGACTGACAGGCAGGCATCAGCGCAGACATCTTGACTTAGCGACATCTGCGTGCCTGCACTGTCCATCCCGTTCTTTTCTAGGAGGCATTGCATGTACCTTTAGGTAACAGTAAGGTACTGATGGAGCCTCTAAAGCAAGAAGCCTGTCCGTCAGCCTCAGATGAAGTAGGATTTCTTAATAACGCTGGACTTGTGCTGGATAATAGAACTATTTCTAAGCTTATCGCTATATGAATAGTTATTAGGGGGGTGATTTATTTGGGGTGATAGTTCCGGTTTAAATCATAAGAGGTCTCCAGTACGGTAGTTTGGGTGATACAAAAGAGAAGAGAAGGGCGCAGGACTCTCTAAGACCACAAGACTGTATATTGGACAGTTTAGTGACCGCCACTATATAAGGCCACTTACCAGATCAGGGTATGTATATGCCTTTAAATGACACTTTCCAATGGATATACACCTTCAAAAATTTGTTTTCCAAAGCCTTCGAAGTTCCAATGATATTTATTAAGATCAAAAATATTCCAATTAAAAATATATCAATAATATTACAAATATGTAATGTAAATATAATCACCCAACGCGTTTCGTATTTTAAAAACACTTAGTCAAGGGTAAAAAGCATAAATATATATATAAAACATATACAGGTTTGAATAACTTTTAGAAAGTACACCAGGACTTTGAGTTTGCTCCAATTAAGGGTTTTTATATATATAATATATATATATATATATATATATATATATATATATATATATATATATACACATTTTCATTTTAAGTGCATAGAAGCTGATGAACTAAGGGGAATTGGCACAAACTAACTGTACCGCTGGGGACAAATACAAAATCACATGCATTTTTATTGATTTAAATGTAGCTTTTAAACCCTTAATGACCGCTTTGATCCTTTCAGACACCCCGGTACATGTGGCCTGTTACATATACCAGCGCTCCGCTTTGGGGTCTGAAAAAAACCGCTCTAGTCTTGGAGTGGTCAATTTAAGTCCGTTTTTACTTACAGAGCTCCCAGCCCTATGTCAGACTTGTGACCTACCTCACTGCAGGTAGCCTGTTGGTTCCCGTTTTCATGCCCATTATGCAGTGAGTGTGCTGTGATGCTTCTCTTTTGGGCCTGTCCTTTGCTCTGTGCATGTCCTCAGGCTGTTCATTCAATCCTAAGTGAGCTCCCTCATTAGATGTCAGGGAGGGTATTGCTGAGTTTGTGCCGTGCTGCTCGCTTGCTTTTTCTACGCATGTGTGACATGGAGGGTGGGTGCTGCTTGTCTGATTGGATGAGGCATTCACTAAGCAGCAGTGCCTCTATATAAACCCTGAGAGTACCTCAGTTCTGGTACTTAGTTGTATTGGCCTCTTTATTCTTATGCACCATTATTGATAGCCTCTGTCTCTCTGAACGTGTAGCACTGTGACAATGACTACATTGACCTCTATATCCCTAGACCTCTGGCACTGTCACCCTGACTACGTTGACCCTCTATATTATTATTGTTTATTTATTTATATAGTGCCAACTAATTCCACATCGCTGTACAATTGAGAATAGACATACAGAGGTATTAAATAGTACAATCAAACGTGTCCCTAGACCTCTGCCATTTTGACCCGACTACTTTGGCCTCTTTTTCACTGGGCCTGTGGCACTGACTATGTTGACCTCTATATCCCAATGACATCTGGCTTGTGACAAGACTACGCTGACCTTCCGCCCTCTTGGACAACAGGTTTCCTCTATTGACCTCTTGCTCTCAAAGAGCCTTGGATCAGTACCTGATCTACCCCTATGTTGTGGTCTTTGTCCTCTGGTGGTGGGGGGGGGCAAGATGTCTCTGTCAGCCACCTCAGGACATACGGACTCCAGCATCCCACTACCTTCTAGTACCTGACACCCTAGATCATGTGGTAGGAATAAAGGAGGCGTTAGGAGTGGGGCATAGAATAGAGGAGATATAAGAGTGGCAGAAAATGTGATGTTAGTGGGGGAAGAAAGTGGGGAAAGTAAGGGGGAAATGTGGGAAGGAATGTGAGGGTGGGAAACAGAGTGGGAAAACATTTGAAGGATGGGGAGTAGGAGGGAGATGGGAAGGAGTTGGAAACATGAGTGTGGAAAGACTGGAAGGAGGAGCTGGCACAAGGGCTAGAAAAACTGGAGATATGTTGGCATGTGCGAAGGAAGGAAAGTGTAGGAATATGTGGTGAAAAAAGTGGAGGGAGGAGAGTGTGTGGGAAGATGTGGGAGGAAGACTTGATAGAGTGTGGGAGTCCAAATAAATGAGGAGGGGTGCAGAAGATGTTTTGGAAATGTGGAAAGACTTGGGGGGGACAAGTAGGAATGACGGGAAGATTTGATGGATGTGGGAGAAGATGGTCAGGAGGAGTGGAGGATGTAAGAAGAAAGGGAGGAGAAATTTGGTGGGAATGTGAGAAGACTAGGAGGAGGACAACGGTTGTAAGAAGGAAGGTGTAAGACATGAGTGGGTGAATGTGTGAGAGTGTGGGCAGATTGGGTTGAGGAATGTGGGAAGAGATGTGACCACGTGGGAGAGCAGGGAGGAGGTGTGTAGAAGTCTGGGAAGAATTGGGGAGACTTGTGGGGGTTATAAAAATGTAGTGGGAATGTGGAAAAATGTGCGGGTAGGAATGGGGGAAGAAAGTGGGGAGATGGGAATGTGAGCACACAATAGGGGATGGAGTTCAGAGGGCGTAAGTTACCAATGTTGACTTGGCCAGGACAATCACTCACCGCTAGGGATTAAGACCCCAAGCTTTGTGCAGCCATGGTGCAGGACCACACCATTGCCAAGTACCAAGAAATAAGCCATATTCAAGAGGAGGCAGCGTTGGGGTGGGCTGAGATCAAGCAGAGTCTGAGAAAGCCAAGGTCAGAATCACACATGCAGACTAGAAATCAGGAGTAAGCCATGGGACAGAACCAGTAATCACAGTACTAAATAAACACCAAACAATAAGGTATGACCAAGACAATTAAGCACTGACCTGGAGAATGAGAGGTCTTAAAAAGGAAGGAGGATGACTGGGAATATGGGAAGAGGTGTGAAAGGAGGAATAGTGGGAATCTAGGAAGGCAGGTGGGGGGAACAAGTGAGTTTGGGAAAATAGGGGATAGCTTGGTGGGCTGAGGGAGAAGGAAAGGGGCATTTGACAGAAAGAAGAGGAGAGGCTGTTAGAGCATGATTTAAGGACTACTGGATTAGTGGAAGATATGGAGACGAGTACAAGGGTAGGAGAATGACCTGAGGTATGAACAAGGGGTGGTAGATGGGAAGTGAGGATGTAGGTAGATGTGGAGTAGCAAGGAAAAGATGTTTTGGTTAGGGAGGCACATGTCATGAGCCCCAAGATATGTAATAAATCTTCAGGTTTTTAAGTTGCTTTTGGGAACGTTGATCGCCCAGCTGATTCAGAAAATGAATAGATTGTCGCTGATGTTGGTGACAGTCTTTTGCTAGAAGAATTTCATCTAGGTATTGATAAATTTGAATTCTTTGATCTCTTTGTAAAGGTCCTGGGTGCTGTAGCAATCCCAAATAGAAGACAAATGAACTGGAAATGGAGATGATTTTTGGCAAATGGCAGGGATTTCTGGTGGAAAGGAACAACTGTGTCTTTAAGGTCTAAAGAATATCTCCAATCCGTAGGCTGAACTACAGAAATAATAGTAAGGATTTCCTTCTTGAAAGGCATTACCATGAATAGGTGATTAAAATCATTTAGGACATAGATTCCCCCAATGCTGTCCTGACAAAGAAGAGATTTGAATATATTCTCAGACCTCCTTCCTACCATGGAGCTTCGATTACAACCTTCCCTGACACCAACATAAGCAGAAAATGAAGTAAACAATTGGATCTGACATTTTTTTTTGCTGGGCAGAAGCAGAAATAAAGGTCAGAGATGCTCAACTAGGCTTATGAGTTTGCAAATATATGCAAAAAGGTCACTAGGACTGCATCCTGAGCCCAGGGTGCAATCTCTTTTAGCTCACCAGTGCCATACATACAGAGGAAATCTTCTGTAGCATATCATACTGTTCCTGCCAAATGACAGTCCAGCCATGAAATGCCACACAATTCCTCCCTAAACAAAGGAAGCGGCTAACCCTAGACGTACATTTCTGCTTTATTGGACCACATCGGTAAGCTGCAGCTGATCCCTCTAGGCACCGTGAGCAAGGGGTCCACGCCTGGATTCCCCCATTACTCTTGGGCTGACCAATCCCAAGAGCAATTTGCATATGCACAAAGAAGGGGCAAAGATGCTCAGCTAGGCTCATGAGCTTGCAGATATATGCAAAAAGCTCACTAGGACTACATCCTGCTGCCAGGAAATCTTCTGAAGCATATCATGCTGGTCCTGCCAAATGACAGTTCAGCTACTAAATTCTTTTTCTGGAAAACCTGGATTCTGTGAAAACAAATTCCTAGGAATAACCTCTCATAATCAGATGAAAGACCAACTGATATGGAATGAAGGGCCTGCAAACCGTCTGAGGAAGGGAATCTGGAATGCACCCATATGACCTTCTTTTCAAATGTGTGATCTTGCAAATTCGCTATCTTGCAAATTCCCTATCTCGATCATAGTAAAATTTCTGTATGCTTGTCTCTCCTGATTTTTCCTAGGATGGTTACGTTGCGCCCTTTTGCTTCTACCTTCTTGAAAAATGAACATACTTTTCCCACTGGAGTCTTTCTTGATGATATAATTTAACTGATCTCCAGACAGCATACATCCAAAGAAGGGAAAACCACAAAGACTGAATTTAAAATTATCTTCTGCCCAAGACCAAAGCAAATTAAGTCTTCTAGCAGAAGCTGCTACGGTTGTACCCCAGGGAAGGAGGTGAACAGAATCCTTAGACTCCGGGGCCAATTTCAGTTCAGAAAGGGAATCCACAGTAGTCGATGTTCGTTCTGCTTAGTTGATCAGATGCTTGATAATTCTCGAGTCTCCTATCTCGAAACACTCTCAGACTTTTATTTATTAACCGCACCATCCCTTTCAAACACCAACGGTTCATTCCCATTTGCCCCACTCTAACCATAAGAGGTTCCCCGCAGTACAAACATTACACTGCCACCCCTCAGCACATCCAGTTCAGCCTTGCAAACTTCTCCACCTAGCCTCCACTATCTCTCCCTCTTCATCATAGACATGAGTATTAACGGCCGTAGGCCAAGCACACCTAGCGTTTCTCAAAAAAAAAAAGTATGAATTACATTATTATGGCTAAACTTTCACATAATTTTTGATCTTTCCATGCCATTTGTAGCATCATCTAAGATGAGCCACCAGCATATCACCCTTCCATTTCCTTTAGCTCCAAAGTTAAAGGTAAGTACATAATTTGTTTCCTACATTCTTTTTTTACATTACTTATTACAACTTCCTTCCATACAGTGCTAAGTTTGCCTGATTTATTGTTGTTTTCCCCCCTCTCTTTTTCTACTTCACCACATGTTTTATATGGCTCCCCTACAGAAGGTTGTAGGCCTGTCTCCCTTCTTTTATTTCCTCAGATAGTCTACCTATAAGGCCTTGCCCTCTACAATCAAATCAGCCTTTTAGAACACCAGGCTATCCCAGTTATACTCCAAACATTTTATTTCATCCCACTTCATATTTCCCCCATACACCTCATCCTAATTTTATTTATGATGTCCTCTGGTTTCTTCTATTCAAAAACAAAAAAAAACAAAACCTTACCCCTCTCTTAACTTGGTAAGATTCCGTTATTACTTCATAAAAGTTTTTTTCCCCCTCCCCTTCTCTCATCATCTTCCACTTTTTCTTCACAAAGAACATTCACCTTCACGTCCCTTTAAAAAAAAAAAAATACCCCTACCTCTTCATAAGGCCAAAGGTTCCCCTCTTTTTAAACCTGACCTCTTCAAAGAGGCCGAAGGTTCCCTTTATTTCATACACTACCTTCCTTACCTCTTCATAGAGGCCAAATGTTCTCTTTTCAGTACCTTACCTCGTCTTTGAGGCCGAAGGTGCCCCTTTCAGTACCTTACCTCTACGGAGAGGCAGAAAGATTCCCCATCATACCAATAGCCAAAGGTTCCCGCTATATCTCTTCACAGAGGCCAAAAGTTTCTTCCCTAAAGTACCTCACCTCTTTAGCAAAGGCAGTGTTCCCACTAGTACCTTACATCTTTAGATGCCGAAGGTAATCTCTCAGCCCCTTAAGCAGAATCGCTATAGCTTCTTTCTCTTCAAATACTCCCCGCCTCTTTTTTTTTTTTTTTTTTTTTTTAAGCCGAAGGTCTGGGGTCCGACCTCTGCACTGGGGTTATTCTGTATTGTTCCTAACCTGCCTAGCAGAGAGACCAGGAGTCCAATTGGTGCCCTCATGGCCTACAGGACAAGGTTTCTCCCTTGCTTGACATATACAGAATACTAATTGCTCTTCTTCCACTGTCCTCCACACGCACCACCTCACCTTATCTCGTTAACCCCTTGAGTGCCAGAGGGGTATGTAACTCATTGCTTTGCAATGCATTGCGTACCCCTCTGGCACTCAAAGGGTTAAAAAAATGAAAACCACAAATTTCAAGTTAGTCACAGTGGCACTGTGATGTGTGAACTGATCCATCTTTTTTGTGATTCAATGAGTGGTGATGAAGACCTAGCTTTCCTTGGATGTTCTCTCTTCTCACAGAGTCGTGTAAGACCAGGAACGCCAAATTCCTATGAACAATAAACATTCCGTAGAAGTGGCATCACCAAGACCAAAAAACATGTCTCCAAGAGACTGCACAGTGCCAAAATTCGTGGCTGAACTCAATAAACAACACATCCCATTTCCAGCCTCAGCAAGGCAGAGCTGTCCTGTCTACTGTTCAATCCCCCTGTGCTCCAGCCCCCCACAGCCAACTCCCCTCCCTATTCTCAGATATTCCATATTATTCAGCTGCTCACAGATTTAGGCTCAGCGGTAGCTGCCATTCAGCATAGAGTGACAGCGCTAGAAATTGCCTGCATTCATGAGTCTCCATCTCTATCGCTCATTACCTTACCTCAGCCGAAACAGAAGACCGTCAACTGTGGAGATGTTTCCATTACTCTAAAAGTCAAGGACCCCGACTATCCAAAATATTGTCTTATGCAGAATTTGTACTTGCATTTAGTATATATTGTGACATCTTCTGTTCACCTTTCCTATGAGATGCCAGGAGTTGATACAGTTGTAGAACTAGCCTACATTTCCTTAGACTGTACACAGTTTAACTGTGTAACAAACTGGAGTAATGTCACAGTACCTTGTAGTGCCGCTGCTTCTGGCAATGCTCACAATGACACTCCGGCGTCATTTCCATGAAGCGTTGGAAGCATCAATGCTAGATGCGTCCTCTGCAGGCGCGAGGCTTCAGCATGCTCAGGCCTCTGTTTTATGTGTATGATGCCTGTAGTCTCCTCCTACCTACTTCCTCCCTTTAAGCAGCTCCTCCTACCTACTTCCTGAGAAGGGGTTTAAAGGGCAGACTGAGTCCTGACTCAGTTACCCTTACGTTGTTGTTCTGAGCAGTTCATTTATTTGGTATTCCTGATTCCTGTGTATGACCCGGCTTGTCTGTCCATCCATTCTGGTGTTGACCTGTGGCTCTGTCTGACCATTCTCCTTGTGAGTTCCGATTTGGCTTAGACATCCTTTCTAGTGCAAATCTGTGGCTCTGGCTGACTACCCGCTCTGTGTATGACCTGGCTTGTCTGACTACCCACTCTGGTGTTGACCTGGTGCTCTTTCCACTGCGCATCTGGCGTACCAACACTTCAGTGGATGTCCTATCTGGTGCTTACTAGAGGAGGGCTCTGTCTGTTCGCACCGTGTGTTGGTCCTTTTCCACAGACATCCTTCCTAGTACTGACCTGGGGCTCTATCAGACTCCTAGCTATTGACTGCAGGAGTGAGTCAAGTAATCTCCGTGGTTGCGTATGATATTGAGACTCCTCTCCTAGACTGACTGCAGGCTGAGTCAGTGCTACCTCTGGGCGTTACCTTTTACCACGAGACTCCAGTGGGATGAGGTCTAGTCTCAGACAGTGTGGTGGATCTATTGGAAGACTGCTATTTCTGATACAGTGCTTGCCTCTTTGATCACCCTCTGTGTGTTATTTGTTATTTGCATTACTGTTTATATATTTCGAATAAAGGTGATCTTAACTATACCGTCTGACTCCTTGTCTTGCTTGCCAACTATAACCAGTAAGCTCGACAATTAACTTTTGTCTTGCCATTTTGCAGGACTAAAAGCTCTAGTCTGTCAAGTGTGCCAACTACCATACCATTTTCCCAGTCTGTGCCCTTCAGCACCCATCCTCCAAGTGTTCCTCAGCCAGTGGCCACCTTACCTTATGCAGCCTATTCCACTGGTGCAGCGTCATGTCCACCTAGAGACAAACTAGGCAGGCAAATGTTGTACCTTGGCAACTCACCAATCTATAATAACTTTAACAGTAAAGGCTGTTTTCTTAGTGGATGCAGAACTGCTCTATGTGCCGAAAGGCTCACTCTAAGGTGATCTGTCCCTGTAGCGCACCCAGCAATAAAAGACATAGTGACATCTATCTTCCGGTTTTAAGTTTAATACTCAGCTCTCATCCTGACCAACAACTAACTCAATTTATTATTTCTGTTTTTTACGCTGGAATTATCGCATGCCAAGCCTCCTCCCTCTCATACACTAATTTAGCACCTGCCCTAGCAGAACAAAAAAGGTTACTTTTTAGGTCCCTTTCCATGCTCCCCATTTTCTATCTGGCGAATCAATCCCCTAGGAATAGCCACTCAGAAATTCTCCCTTAAAAATGCCTTAGTAAAGTTAAAAATAAAAAAAATCTTCCCCACTGTGGACAGCAAGTTGTGGTGGTGTTGGTAGAAGGTTCTATTCAATCATGGGGAAAGGAGGAAACTCTTTTGTGAAGGCTGATGTTCACGACCAGAAATATTAGTATTATCTGAGTTTAATTAACAGGGAAAACTTTTAGATGATGTTTTCAGTAAAATTAAAATTTCCTTAAAGGCTATTATCAAGAGAGATAATAGGGAGGTTAGGATCAAGGTGCCTCACAGGTAGCTTTTTAACTGAAAAGATCTGGCTTGTGCCTGTGCCTACCCACTAGATTTTTCCAGTTTAGTTGTTGCTGCAAAATGCCCAAACTATCATGGATGTGTTTACTGTACACATGAATGTGAGCCCTGTTCTAAAAGTGGTGGGAGACTTAAGGACATTGGGATATGATATAATTTGTTATTGAGCAAATTAAATGTATGTCAAAGGCCCATTTATTATTTTATGTAAAATGTATACATTGCTTTGAGGAACCCCTTAAGAAATCTCAAAATATCCTTATTTTTCTCAGAGGTGAAATTAAAGTAAGTAATTTTATATATTGGGTTTTAATTAACATTTACATGTATTGTTTAATTGACCAAATGAAAGATGTGAAGCTTTTGCTCTCAGTGCCCAGTGAAACCAATTGCACCTAAATGACATAGCCCAAAATAGGGTGAAAAGTATGCCTGGGGCTAGCTGGTATATGTCAAGTCCGCGTTTTTGTTTTTGCTATGTCCTTGCCTGGATTTTGAGGGTTACCCTGTGCCTTTACATTCTTCCCTAAATTCTTATATTAGGCATGTGTTCAGTCAGGTTACCTATATTCAGGTGTGTTCTGTTGTTCCTTTCACTTCAGTTTGGCATCCTTCTGAGTCTAGTTAGCTTCTAGCAACCTAGTTTTTCCCTGATCCAGGTTTCATAATAGTCTCTGTGCTCAGGTTTGTTTTCTCCTGGCATCTGTTGTGTTCTGGTCAAACTGCAAGTTTGTTGCTAACTTCTCTGCCTTCTGTCTAGCACAATGATCAGCAGGATAAGCTGGAGGGCCACTGTTGCTACAACAGAGGTAGAAGAATCCAGTAGCCCATTTCCCTTGCCCAAATGATCCCAAATCCCCCAACTTTGTCCCTAGGGATCTTTAGAAGCAAAATAAAGAGGGGTCACTGGATTTCAAACACACAGGTCAACTGCCTGTGCCTGCTGCTGATGCCTTCAGTGTGCCAAGTGTAACAGCAGCAGACCTTTTGTCACTAGGGCTATTGGCAAGTGGAAGCATAATTGTATCAATTTCTGTCTCACATTACTGCTGATGATTCAAGACCCATGCAGCAGCCTAATCACCCTGCTTCATAGATGACTCAGCTGCAGGAATAACATTAGTAGCAATGCCAGAATGTCATTAGTGGAGGATGGTAATGGATGACATAATGTTTCTGGTTGGGGTTTACCACTCCCAACTTGCATTGCTGGCACTAGGCCAGAAGTGCATGCAATTTTTTTCAGGGCTTGTTGTTTGCAAGACTGAAGTGTTTAAAATAATTTTTCACTGTCATCCAATACAGGTTACTGGTAACTCTGGGAGGCAATCCGCCCCTTTAAGTAGGCAGGAACATTTCTCCCAATGTATGCAGGGGGTGGAGCCTCCCCTCCCTCCTTAGCTGCTCCCAGTCAGCTTGATTTCAGAATGATTTGTTCCTGGGTGTGTTCACACCAGTTGGAGAACATCTCTCTTCAGTTTTAGTATTTTGTTATTTTCTGTCAAATATGGAATACCACCATTAGGCGGGTTACCATGGCTGACAAATGCCCTCTCCAAAGTGGCTAGCTCAGTGTCCAGGGATTTTCTAGTGGACCTTATGCCCTGATGGGGGAACAACTTGGTTTCAAGTACTTCCCTGGGGGATTATCCTTTGTGGTAATCCTTTCCTTGCATGGTGACCTGAAGACAGAAGACGTGCAGAAAGGTGAGCCACCCTTTGAGTGCTGAAGGTCCACTTGTCCCACAGTGTCCCTCTTTGGGCTTGTATTTGGGAGTTCTCATTGCACACTCCGGCACTCATTGGGTGTTTATATATATATATACTTATTTATTGTATATGAGTGTTTGTCTGGGAGTTTTGGAGCAGTCTATGTGGCATTTTAAACCTTTGTCTGCTGGTTTGACACGTTTATTAGGGGTTCTGTTACACTTTCTTTATGGGATAGTGTTTTCTCCTCATGTACATGTGTTCTAGATGTGTTTTTAACCTTTTTATACTTAGGGTTAATTTTCTTAAATTTTATGTTCCGCGCCTTTAAGGCGCGCTTTTACCGCATAGCCGCCATTGCTCCTTTACTCTCTATGGGCTTACACTGTGTGGGACGTATCTCTGGAACCGCTCCACCTAGCGATCTCAGAGTGTTCTCATTTTGTTTGTCTTCCCTTGCTCTTTCATCCGGTTCACTTGTCAAGTGTGTTGGGGGACTTGGGGGGCTTCGGGCACTGTTTTGGGGTACTTTGTGAGAAAAACTACGATTCCCATGAGCGCTTGCTTCGCGCCCTTTTTTCTGATTGGCTCCCGTCGCGGCAGCCATTTTGTGAGTTCTTCTCATCGAGTATACTACTCAGGGACCGGACCTTCTCCTTTCCTTCGCTGATTAACCCTTCGCTTGCCAGATAAGTTTAATTTTAAATGTTTCTGGGGTGAATCTTTAATCTTCACACTTTAATTGGGTGATTTCTGTCAGTGGGGTATATCTGACACTATGAGTATGTCTACTCCGCTGGAGCTTGGGACTAGACCTAAGACTAAGGAGGCTGGGGCCTCAGTTTCCCCCATTGCGCATTGCTCCTCCTGTCATTCAGGGCTGCCTAGGGAATTCTCCGGTCATTTATGCCCAGCATGCTCAGAAGGTCCTGACAGCAACCCAGGGCCTTCCAGCCATGCTATCGAGCCAGCTTGGGTGAAAGAGTTCAAGGCTGCAACTAGGGACCTCAGGTCCACTCTTCAACTCTTTCCCTCTCAGGTACAGGGAGCACTGCAGGTATGGCAGGCTCCCTCTACCATCAGGACCTCCCTGCCTAAACCACAGGGGGCCCCTGACGTGTCTGATTCTTCTGAGGAAGAATTGTTGCTAGATTCTGATGGTGAGGATGGTACAGTTATTGAGTCTACCAGGTCTGTTGGTGACCCCTTTGAATGTGACCCTGAATTTTCTGCAGAGGGCCTAATTCGGGCCGTTCTGTCCACCCTCAACCTTCCCTTGAGTCAAGAGATTCCCTCTGACCCAACTGATGTCTTTCAGAAACCGGCAAAGCTGTCACTTGTTTTCCTCCTAACCCTACTCTGGAACGTTTGGTTTGCGATGCTTGGAAAAATCCTGATAAGTCTTCTTCAGTCTCAAAAAAGTTTGCTAAACTTTATCCCTTTTCTGAGGCTGAACTGGCTAAATGGGTTCATCCTCCCAAGGTGGATGCTCCTGTGTCTAGACTGTCTAAATCGACTGCTTTGCCTGTTTCTGATGCTTCTGCGTTGCAGGACTGGACGGATAAAAATTTGGAGGTTTGCCTCAAGTCTATTTTTGCCTCTATTGGCACTGCTATGCGACCGGCCTTTGCTGTGGCATGGGTTAACCGGGCCATTGCGGTCTGTACTGAGCAACTCACCAAGGCGGTCCGTCAGGATGCGCCGGTTTCAGAGCAGTTGCGCTTGCTTGCCAATATTTCTGAAGCACAGAATTATGTTTCACTGTCGTCCAATACAGGTTACTGGTACATTGGGAGGCATCAGTCCCCTTTAAGTAGGCAGGAACATTCTCTAAATGTATGCAGGGGGGTGGAGCCTCCCTTCCCTCTAGGCTGACTCATCCAGTCTGCCCCTCAGAATTGTTTGTTCCTGTGTAAGACACACAGGTGGAGAACATCTCTAAATGAAGTTTAGTTTCTTTTTTATTTTCTGTCAAATATGGAATACCACCATTAGGCGGGTTACCTGGACTGATAATGCCCTCTCCAAAGTGGCTAGTTTCAGTAGCCAGAGCATTTTGGTGGACCTTAAGCTCTGAAGAGGGAATAATCTTGATTTCAAGTAACTTCCCTGGGGATTCCTCTCTGAGGTACTCCTCTTTCCCTGGTGACCTGAAGACAGAAGACCTGCAGAAAAGGTGAGCCACCCTTTGAGTGCTGAAGGTCCACTTGTCCCACAGTGTTCCTTAACTGGGCTTGTATTTGGGAGTTCTCATTGAGCACTCCAGCACTCGTTGGGTGTTTATGTATGTATGTATATATATATATATATATATATATATATATATATATATATATATATATATATATTGTATACATAAGTGTATGTCTGTGGTTTTGGAGCAATTTATATGGCATATTAACCCTTTCTCTGCTGGTTTGACTAGTTTTATGGGGTTTTGGGACACTTCCTTTATAGGGTAGTGTTTTATTATGATGTACATGTGTTTACTATGTATTTTAACCTTTTTCCCTTTGGGGGTTACTTTTATTAAAAATTATGTACTGCGCCTTTATGGCTCGCTTTACCGCACAGACGCCATTGCTCCTTTACTTTCAATGGGCTTACACTGTTTGGGACGTATCTCTGGAACCGATTCACACAGCAAATTTAGAGAGGGCTCATGTTTCTTGTCTACCCTTGCTCTATCATCCGGTTTATAGTTCAAGTGTGTTGGGGGGCTTCGGGCACTGTTTTGGGGTACTTTTTGGGAAAAACTACATTTCCCATGAGCGCTCAATTCGCGCCTAATTTCTGATTGGCTCCCGTCGCGGCAGCCATTTTGGGCACTTTTCTCAATCAGTATCCTATACAGCGCTTGGACAATCCTTTGCTCCTCTGCAGATTGACCCTTCGCCTGCCAGAACAGTCTATATTTAGTGTTTCTGGGGTGAAATATCAATCTTACACACTACAATTGGGTGATTCATTGTACAGTTGGTTATTTTGACAATGTATGAATGTCTATACCGCTGGAGCTAGGGACTAGACCTATGACTAAGGAAGCTGGGGTTCAGTATCCCTCATTGTGCACTGCTCTTCCTGTCACACAGGGCTACCTAGAGTGTTCTCTGGTCATTTCTGCCCAGCAGGCTGGAGATCCTGGCAGCAACCCAGGGCCTTCCAGCCATGCTATTGACCCAGCTTGGGTGCAAGAGTTTAAGGCTGCAACTGGGTCCTCTTTACAGCTCTTTGCATCCCAGATTCAGGGGGCATTTCAGTTGAGGCAGACCCCCTCGATTATCAGATCCTCCCTGCCTCAACCTCAGGGAGCACCTGATTAGATTCTTCTGAGGAAGAATTGTTGCTAGTTTGGAATGTTGAGGATTGGTGCTCTTTTGGAATCTTTCAGGTCTCTTAAGGGACCCATTTGTAGCTGATTCTGAAACCTCTACTCAGGGCCTGATCAGGACTGTATTACCCACTCTCAACATTCCATCGGTTCAGGAGGTTCACTCTGTTCCCTTTGATGTTTTTCAGGTGCCTGTAAAGCCCCTTACTCATTTTCCTCCTAACCCAACTCTTGAACATGGACCAGACAAGTCCTCTTCAGTGTCAAGAATATTTGCTAAACCTTTTCCCTTTTCTCAAACAGAAATGGCTACATGGGTTCATTCCCTTAACGTGGACGCACCCATATCTAGACTGTCTCAACTTACTGTCTACATCTTTCTGACGCTGCAAGATTGGACTGACAAGTAACTGAGGTTCCCCTCAAGCTCGTTTTCGCTTCTTTTGGTCTGCTATACTTCCAGCCTTTGCTGTAGCATGGGTTGACCGGGCTGTTGCAGTCTGGACTGTGCAACCCACTGGAGGTCTGTCAAAATGCGCTTACTTCGGAGTCATTGTGTCTCCTTGCTATTGTCTCTTTAGATCGACGCTATTTTTCTGCTGCTGCCCTTGATGCCGGGCAAGGGCCCCCACTACTTCTGTGGTGGTTTGGCGTGTGCTTTGACTTGAGATTGATCTGCTCTCATTGCATCCAGGAAAGTTTTCCTTTCTTTGCCTTTTGAGGGTACTTCCTTGTTTGGTTCCGAACTAAGGAACTGATTAAAGGGCTTTAGGGGTTAGTGCCTCTTCTACCCTTGGTTTCAAAACAAATAAATAAATATAAGGGTTGCCGTTTACGCGTAACCGGTCTTTTCGTTCCTTTTCTCTCAGTCACGTTCAAAGATTTCGTGACTGCTTTGGAATGTCTCTCAACACCGTGGGATGATTCAGTGTCGGACTTGTGAACTTTTCTGGTGGTGTCTGAGGGATACTAGATCCCTTTTCCCTCCCACCTTTTCGCCTTTATCTTCTCGTTTTCCTCAGGTAAACGAGAGAAGCCGTCTATTTGAAGACGCTATTCCGGTTCTCTGGACAAGGATGTCCTGGAATAGGTCCCCCCTGCGGTCAGGGGTTCAGAATTCTATTCTAGCCTCTTTGTGGTGACCAACAACAATTAATAAATAAATAAATAGAAGGGTTGTCGGATGTCGCCTCATTTTGGATCTGAAAGATCTTAATTCCTATGTAGTGCAGTCTCCTTATCGTCAAGAGTATCCGCTCACAGTATTCGCTGCGGGGGAGTTTCTAGCTCCTCTGGACCTTAGGATGCGTTTTGCACTTCCCAGTCCTTCTAGAGAGCAGGCAGTATTTGGGTTTGCCTGCGCCAGAGGTCATTTTCAGTTTCGGACTTCCATTGGTCTGTCATCAGCCCCAGGTTTTCAACGGGGCTGGGGGACTTGATATCCGCCCTCTGTCAGGACGGCATCACACTTCTTCGTCACGGACCACTTGCCTTACGCAAGCATCAGCTGTGGGCCTTCTTCTTCTTCAGCAGGTCCAGGCCTGTATTCTGTTCCTTCTTTTCATGGTTGGATTGTGAAATAGGGTCAGTCAGACCCTGTTCCGTTTCAGCTCCTGGGTCTTCTGTTCAATCTTGGAGGTCCATGGTTTTTCTACCGGACTAGGTAACCATCAACTTACTCGAAGGACCCCTATGATCCTATCCCGCGATCGGATACTGGCCTTGAGGTTATTTCTCTGGTGGGGTGGTTCATCTCCACGATTGAGGCGGTTCCATTTGCCATGGTACACGCCAGGGAACTTCGAGGTTTGTGATATGGAGGACCGACCAGATTTTCTGAAGCTAACGCTCTCTCTCCCTCCTCATGTCGAGTTGAGCTTGGAGTAGGTGGTTGGGCCTTTTCCATCTCCTACTGGGAAGATCCTTCCTACTTCCCCCTGGACCGAGGTCTTATTGGATACCAGCCTCCTGGACTGGGGAACTGTTCTGGGTCGCTTTAGCGCCCAGGGGAAGTGGTTCATGGAGGAGTCCCTTCTTCCCATCCTCGTGTGCTTCAACTGGTGGACGAGTCCAACAATGCCACGGCAGTTGCTTATTTCATCAGTCAGGGAGGGACACGAAGTCTCGCCACTTGGTTAGAGGTCTAGGCCATTCTGTCCTAGGCAGAGGTTCCTGTTCCTGTCATTTCCGCAGTGCTCATTCCAGGAGTGGACACCGTCTTGACAGACTTCCTCAGTCGTCACGCAGTCGACATGGGAACGTGGACCTGCATTAGAATGTGTTTCGTCTCCTGGTTTGAGATGGGGAATTCCCCAGTGGATCTGCTGGCAATGGGACGCAACAGGAAGGTTACGCCGTTTTGATCTCTGTTGAGAGACTTCTTAATTCTGATGCTGATGCAATGTCCATCCTTGGACGTCCTCTCTGGCCATTTTTCTTTCTCTCCCTATGTTAATATGGGCGTTACGGACATTGTAATTGTATGTTGTTCAGTGATTTTGATTGTTCTGGATTGACATTGTCAACCATGGTATCTGGGGGTTTGACCCTATCCGTGGTGGAGTCATTTTGGCTCTGCTCTCGTCCAGCTCTTCTTCTTCTACAGGGTTCTCTGTGGAAGACTATGTTCTTCGGCTCAAATGGTTGGCCTATATGTTGAATCCTCGATGTTGGGATGAAAGGGGTTTTCTCCTGCTGTGGCGGCTACTATGCTGCGCGCTTCTCAGCCTGTTTCTTCCAAGATCTATCACTGAGTCTGGTCGACCTTGTGTCCTGGTGTGCTGACAGGGATCTGTCTCATGCTTTTCCTCTTCCTACTGTCCTGGCCTTTTTGCAGGACGGTGTCGATACGGAGCTCAGTCTGAGTTCTCTGTAAGTCCAGACTTCGGTGCTCTCTGTCTTTTTCCAGGAGCGTTGCTGTTTTTCCTGATGTCAGGATTCTCTTCCACGGTGTGGCTCATGTTCGTCCTGCCTTTAGGAGTCCAGCTCCTCCGTAGGACCTTATTTGTTTTCGGGGGTTCTTCAGCGCCCCCCTTCGAGTCCTTGGCTACTATTCCTTTACACCTTTGTCTTGGAAGATGGTCTTCCTTCTGGCTATTGTTTCAGTTCGCCGGGTGGCGGAATTCCAAGCTCTGTCTTGTGAACCACCTTATCTAGTGTTCCACAAGGATTAAGCCGTGCTTCGTATTTATACGGAGTTCTTGCCTAAGGTGGTCTCGAGTTTCACATCAATCAGGAGCTTGTGGTGCCCTCTTTCTGCCCTAATCCTTCCTTTGACACGGAGTGGACTCTCCACTTGTTGAATGTTGTGCGTTGTCTTAAGTTTTATGTTCATCGCACTGAGTCCATTAGGAAGTCTGACGCTCTGTTCGTCATTCCTGAGGGTCCTAGGGCAGGGGGACGGGTATCCAGGGTAATCATTGCATCTTGGATAGGTCTACTATTTGTAAGGTTTACGAATTGAGGAATAAGCGTGTTCCCTTTCGGGTTACTGCTCATTCTACTAGGTCACTTGGGGCCTCTTGGGCCTACAAGAATCCAGCACGTGCTGAACAGCTGTACCGGGCGGCCACTTGGGTTTCTGTGCACACCCTTTCGAAGCACTACCGTGTGGATGTGCTGGCCTCTTCTGATGCCAGCTTTGGGAGGAAGGTCCTGGAGGCAGTTTCGCCTGTCTAGGGTCGTCTTCTTCTGTAAGTTCTCAGTGCTTCCTTACTGTTGAGCCCTGTTGGCTCTGGTTCAGTGTGCTGTGCTAGTTCAGGGGGTTCGTTTTTACCCCTGGTTGGTGTCCGTTGACACTTCTGTTGTTGGGCTCTATGATTAATTGGTTCATAGGGGTTCTGGTGACTTTGGGGCCTTGCGCTTGGTCCTTGCCTTCTTCCTGCCTCTGGGAAAGCTCAATGTTTGTACATCCCAATGTACCAGTAACCTGTATTGGACAACAGTGAAAATAGGATTTTAGTCTTACCTGTTAAATCCTTTTCACTTAGTCCATACAGGTTACTGGTCTCCCACCCTGTCAAGAGACCATGCTCGGCTCTCCTGTGGCATTCTGTGGGAGTCCTTTGGGGCATGCTCACAGGAGTCTTCTTTCCTTCTTATATCTAGTCTACTTTGTTCTCAAACAATTCTGAGGGGCAGACTGGATGAGTCAGCCTAGAGGGAAGGGAAGCTCCACCCCCCTGCATACATTTAGAGAATGTTCCTGCCTACTTAAAGGGGACTGACGCCTCCCAATGTACCAGTAACCTGTATGGACTAAGTGAAAAGGATAAGACTAAAATCCTATTTTTCTGACGCTGCCTTTGATGCTGTCCGCATGATGGCTAGGGCCTCCACTTCTTCTGTGGTGGCCAGGCGCGCGCTTTGGCTTAAAATTTGGTCCGCTGACACTGCATCTAAGAAGGTTTTGCTTTCTTTGCCTTTCCAGGGAACTTCCCTGTTTGGCTCTGAGCTCAAGGAGCTGATCAGTGAGGCTACTGGAGGTAAGAGTACCCATTTGCCCTTGGTCTTCAAGAAAAAGTTGCCGGCTAAGCGTTTCCGGTCCTTTCGTTCCTTTCAGGCGGAGGTGCGTTCGTCCTCCAAGACAGTTCCGTCCGATCCTCGTCCCTCCTCCAAGCCCAAGCAGTCCTGGAAGCCCAAGGTTGCCTCCAAGTCCAAGTCTTCCAAGCCTGCTTCGGCATGACTCGCCGAACCCAGGTCCGCACCCTGCCGTGGGTGGACGTCTCCACCTCTTCCGCAGGGTTTGGGAAGCATCCGTGTCGGACCCATGGGTTTTACAGGTGGTCTCAGAGGGTTACAGGATCCCTTTCTTTTCCCTCCCCCCCCTTTGTTTCCATCTCACTCGTTCTCCGCAGGATGCAGAGAAACTGAGGTTGTTCAAAGGCGCTATTCAGGATCTTTTGTACAAAGAGGTCCTGGAGCCAGTGCTTCCTGTGGACATGGGTTCGGGGTTTTACTCCAACCTTTTTGTGGTCTCCAAGAAGGATGGCGGGGGCCGTCCCATTTTGGATCTCAATTCCTTTGTGGTGAAGTCTCACTATCGTCAGGAATCTCTGCACACTGTGATCGCCGCCATGTCCACAGGGGAGTTTCTGGCTTCTCTGGATCTCCAGGATGCGTATCTGCATATCCCCATTCATCCAGCGAGCAGGCAGTATCTGAGGTTCGCCTGCGCCAGGGGTCATTTTCAGTTCTCAGCTCTTCCTTTTGGGCTGACAACTGCTCCCCAGGTCTTCCAAAGAGTTCTGGGGGCGTTGATTTCTGTCCTTCATCGGGATGGAGTGAGAGTGACTCCATACATGGACGACTTGCTTTTGAAGGCAGAGTCTGTGGATCTGGTTCACCAGCAGGTCCAGACCTGCATTCAGGTTCTCACTCGCCACGGGTGGATTGTGAACTTGGAAAAGTCAGATTTGTCCCCATCTCAGCGTCTCATCTTCCTGGGTCAGCTGTTCGACACTCAGAAGGGTATGGTGTTTCTGCCAGAGGAAATAGCGCATCAGATTGCCCAGCGAGTATCGAGAGTCCTGGCTCTCGAGTGGATTTCAGTTCCGAAGTTGCTTTCCCTGGTGGGGAAGTTCATCTCCATGATAGAGGCAGTGTCATTTGCGATGGCACACACCAGGGAACTTCAGAGGTTCGTGATTCAGACGTGCAGGGATCGGCCAGATCATCAGAAGTTGTTAGTATCTCTTCCTCCTCATGTGGAGTTGAGCCTGGAATGGTGGTTGGACCTTTCCCATCTCTTGAAGGGGAGACCCTTTCGGGTACCCTACTGGACCACGGTCACGACGGACGCCAGTCTCTCGGGCTGGGGGGCTGTCCTGGGTCGTTTCAGCGCTCAGGGGAAGTGGTCCTTGGAGGAGTCTCTTCTATCCATCAACATCCTGGAACTTCGGGCGATTTTCCATGCTCTACGCCATTGGGAATCTCAACTGGAGGACTGTCCTGGCAGAGTGGAACCCGACAATGCCACCGCCGTGGCTTACATCAACAGACAGGGCAGGGCAAGGAGTCTTGCAGTGTGGCTAGAGGTAAAGGCCATTCTGTCCTGGGCGGAGGTTCATGTTTCCGCTATTTCTGCAGTGCATATTCCAGGCGTAGACAACGTCATGGCAGATTTCCTCAGTCGTCACACAGTCGACAGCGGACAGTGGGAGCTCCATCCGGAGGTGTTCCAGCTTCTAACTCAGATGTGGGGTGTTCCTTTGGTGGATCTGATGGCAACCAGACACAACAGGAAGGTTCCGACGTTCTGCTCCAGGTGGAGGGACTCGCTGGCTCTGGCGGTCGATTCCTTGGGTGTTCCCCTGGCCTACATCTTTCCCCCTCTTCCAATGTTGATCAGGGTGATCTAGAAGCTGAAAGTGGAGCGTTGTCCGGTCATCCTCATTGCTCCAAATTGGCCTCGTCAGTCTTGGTATCCGGACCTTCTGGCTCTGTCGGTGACAGAGCCGTTTCTTCTTCCCTCTCGTCCAGATCTTCTGATACAGGGGTACCTATGGAAGGAGGACGTTCATCGTCTCCATTTGACGGCCTGGAGGTTGAATCCTCTATTTTGAAGAAAAAGGGGTTTTCTTCTGCTGTGGTTTCTACCATGCTTCGTGCTCGCAAGCCTGTTTCTTCCAAGATCTATCACCGGGTCTGGTCGATCTTTCTCTCTTGGTGAGAAAATCGTGAGACAGGGACCTGTCTCACGATTTTCACCTTCCTACGGTCCTGGCTTTTCTGCAGGACAGGGTGGATAAAGGACTGAGTTCTCTTAAGGTTCAGACTTCGGCGCTTTCTGTCTTTTTCCAGGAACGCATTGCTATGCTTCCTGATGTCAAGATCTTCTTCCAGGGCGTTGCTCATGTGCGTCCCACTTTTCGGAGTCCGGCTCCTCAGTGGGATCTTAATCTGGTCTTGGGAGTTCTTCAGCATCCTCCTTTTGAGTCTTTGGCTACGATTCCTTTACGCCTTTTGTCTTGGAAGATGGCCTTTCTTCTGGCCATTGTGTCTGTCCGCCGGGTGGCGGAGTTACAAGCTCTCTCCTGTAAACCTCCCTATTTGGTGTTTCACAAGGACAAGGCGGTTCTTCGTACCTCCAAGGAGTTTTTACCGAAGGTGGTTTCCGAGTTCCACATTAATCAGGAGATTGTGGTGCCCTCTTTCTGCCCTAACCCCTCTTCCGATAAGGAGAAGGATCTCCATTTGTTGGATGTTGTGCGTTGTCTCAAGTTTTATGTGCATCGCACGGAATCCATCAGGAAGTCTGACGCTCTGTTCGTCATTCCGGAGGGTCCTAGGGCTGGGACACCGGCATCCAAAGTGACTATTGCTTCTTGGATTAAGTCTACAATTCGAAAGGCGTATGAATTGAGGAACAAGCATGTTCCCTTCAGGGTTACGGCCCATTCTACCAGGTCCATTGGGGCCTCTTGGGCCTACAAAAATCAAGCGTCTGCTGATCAGCTGTGCCGGGCGGCCACTTGGTCCTCTGTGCACACTTTCTTGAAGCACTACCATGTGGATGTGCTGGCATCGGCTGATGCCAGCTTTGGGAGGAAGGTCCTGGAGGCAGTTCTGCCTGTCTAGAATCTTCTTCTTCTGAGGTCCTTTGTGCTTCCTTACTGTTGAGCCCTGTTGGCTCTAGTTCAGAGTGCTGTGTAACAGTTCCTGGGGTTTGTTTTTACCCCTAGATGGTGTCCGTTGACACTTCTGTTTTGTTGGGATCTCTGACCGGTAGGTCCATGGAGGTCCTGGTGACTCTGGGGGCCTTGCGCCTGGTGCTTGCCTCTTTCCCACCTCAGGGTAACTCAATGGTTGGACATCCCAGAGTTACCAGTCACCTGTATTGGACGACAGTGAAAAGAGGATTTTAGTCTTACCTGTTAAATCCTTTTCACTTAGTCCATACAGGTTACTGGTCTCCCACCCTGTCAAGAGACCATGCTTGGCTCTCCTGTGGCAAGTTGTGGGAGTCCTTCGGGGCATGCTCACAGGAGTCTTCTTCTTCTCTCCCTTTTCTGGTCAGTTGGTAGGGTCACAAATCATTCTGGCATCAAGCTGACTGGGAGCAGCTAAGAAGGGAGGGGAGGCTCCACCCCCTGCATACATTTGGAGAAATGTTCCTGCCTACTTAAAGGGGTGGATCGCCTCCCAGAGTTACCAGTAACCTGTATGGACTAAGTGAAAAGGATTTAACAGGTAAGACTAAAATCCTCTTTTCAGGGCTTTGCCTTGCTGTAATAATTTGACTGTTTTATTTAAGTAAGTCTGCATGCTTTATTTTTCAAACCCTTTCTTTCTGTAAGCCTGCTTCTATGCTAACAATCATTTTGAAAGTGATAAAAAGGTTAAACTTAATGTGGCAGAAGTGTGTGGTGGTGGTGGTGGTGGTGGTGGTAAAATTATATATGCTTTATTCCTGTTGATGGTAAAAAAAACATTTGCTTACTCTTTGTCACTGTACTTTCTATTATTTTTTTTGGCCCTGTCTTTCTCTGTCTCTCATCCACAACACAACTATCCACTCTATCTATAATTTTTCACAAAATCTACTTCCTCAGAGGATGCAATGCTCCTTATTTTTTTTTCTGCAGTAAATATATATATAAAAATCTCACTAATTCCAACTCCGACACAACTAATCAGCAAGGTGGCCTCCTTAAAATGTTTCATAAGTTACATATGTAATACATTAGTTGCCCTTTACTAAGTGACTAGGATGCTCACTCTAAAGCCTTCCAGTTTTGAATGTTATATTTGCTAATGACCTTATTCTGCTCTTACAATTGCTCTAGCATGTACAATGTGGAATTCCACCTACTAGGGACCATCATTTTCAGCTGGTGATGGGGAAGGTTGTCATGTTCTTGTGTGGAATATAATGCATTATGAGTACTGTAGGAGTCATTAAAATTGGGACATTTTGTTGGCAATATTTAGCATCTCTCTGAGGGTTATGGATTCTGTTAGGAATTTAGTGACAGCTAAATTTAGGACATGGGCAAAGCAAGGTACATGCACCATATCACCTATTCTCTATGCAGCTATTATGTTGGAGCCATTATCAGCAGACACACAGCTTTCAACGAGTGAGGAACAAGAAATTTCCCAATCAGCTGATCTAGTTTATTTAACACATCTGTGGTTTGTGTAATTGTCTTTCAAAACTCTGCATGCACAGTGGTGTGCCAATGGTATGGGTCACCCTACTGCTGTCCTTTAAGAATACTTCCAGAACCAGGGGCTATGTTACTAGCTGTGACCTGATGTTGCATGCTGTTGCTGCCCACTGGTGGGAGGGAAACAGAGTGAGCAGTGACAGTCTGTGCTCTGGCCACATAGATGATATCAGGTGAATTTGCTAGCTGTATGATGTTTCCAGCCCTTTGCCCACTACACTAACCATCTGCTTGTACAATTCTGGCACAGTTGTCCTTGAAACCAGACTGGAGTTTGGTATATGCCAGCAGGGTGTAACACATAGCATCAGTTCTTTAAAACCTCTGTTATCTGCAAAATGTTAAGACAGCATTTCAACTACCATCATTTTTTCAACTTTGCCAGGGGTATTTTGGGATTATTTTTGTAAAGTTTTTCACTCTTTCATAAATACTCAGCAAGTGTGGATTGGAAGTACATAGAGGAAGAACTATGTAACTTTACCAACATGAACACTCTGACTCTTGCCATCTGCCCTAACAAACTCAGTCATAATCCTCTGTGTTTTGCATTTTGAAGGACAGTAGCAGGAGCCATAGGTGTTACTTCAAATCAAGCAAATTTTCGCACACTCTCAGACACATTTACAGTACTACTGTTTTGTGCCACATAGCTCCAGGAAATTTTAGGAGTGCTTCTGCTCCTACCAGTCTTGGCACTTCTGACATTTTGTTGGTGCGTCTTCCAGTCAGTGCTGTTGTTTTGCTTCTGGTGGAATCTCAATAAGTATGTGCCTAGGTGCAATCCTGCTTTCCTCCCTGCCCACATGCTTAACCTGTTTAGCTTTTGGATCATTAGTGAAGTATCTCCATACTGTAGATTTAATAGAGTGAGGAGTTTTTGAGGGGTTACTACTACTACTGCTACTGTGGGGTTAAATGTTGCAATTTTCTACTGGTAGGTGTCAAAAGTGCTGCACTTCCAGTAGCGTCAAATGCATTCATAATAATGAGGTTTGTGGATGTTGATGACTTGTATTGCTGAGTACTCAACAATAGTGTGTTTGGCTGGGTGGGGTGTTGTTCTTGGAAGCAGTGACAAGGCTGATGACTAACAGGATTGTTTATTTTTAGACATCTTTACATGTCCGGATACAGACTTTCCAATTTATTTCTTGAATAGTTTAGAACAGGCATATATTTCTTTTTCAGTAGTGATTGCAGCATTTCTTTTCAACTAATTTTCTGTCCATTTCATCATCTCTCTAACTCTCAACTCCATCTATATCAGAAGAAGAGGAATATGTTGGATGACTATATTCTATATCACTATCATCATCAATAAAAGGCATCATTATCATCATCCACCACTTCTTCTCCATCATATTTATATTCCTCTAGGCTTTTTGAAGTCTCAAACAATTTATTTTTACTTTTCTCTGAGGATTTTCAAAACCTTTGCTGCTACTTTCAGGACAGATGTTATATCTTATTTTCGCTGTCAGATGCAGTAGTTGATCAAACAGATACAACTTTCTCCACTATGTTAATTACACAAGAATGTGACGTGCTGTTGTCTTGAGTTTTTTTTTAATTGTTTATTAATGCTTCTGGTGGTGGAGGAACTTTCAACAGCCTCCTCATGCAAAGAAAGATTATCTAATTGTTTTCTGGACTATCTGGATTATCACTTTACTAACATATTCCTGCACTGCTCCTACTCCTTTCCCCCTACACCTGCCTGTAATATATTTGCTGTACAGTATCAAAGTAGTGTGGGTTTTAACAGAAAAGCACAAAACAGAACTGTGTGCATGTGATGTCTTGCTGTTTACAAAATACTGTCAAATAAATATCTGTCTCTATTATCTGTCATGACCAACCTTGCTTACGGCTCATGTCAGAGTCCCTGTCTCTGTCACCTATCAGTCAAAAGAATGTTTTACTAACTGTCCCTGTCTACACAGGAAAAATATAACACACTCCCTGCAAGTGCAACTGCCTCTTCCCCTCTTTTCCTGTAGCTATTGTCAAGCAGATTCAGCTGCTGCTTTTACTCTCTCCCAATGTTACTCCAGTCTCAGTTTTTTATACTAGAGGATGATGATAGACTTTAGTCAGTATGCTGGTCCCTCTTCATCTGGCTGTTGTATAAGTCAGTGTCAGTTGTATGTGTCTGTCTCTTGGATGTCAGTCTGCAAAGCACCCACTCGGGTATGTCAGTCCATACTAACAGGATACGATTTTTCTCGGGCTGCCTTTCGGTACTGAATATACAAATACTAATCTGATGTGGTTGAATGTCTACTTTCTAAAACGGAATGCCTTACTGCATTTTTTTTATATCTGTTATGGTAATAAACATTTTAGTACAGGCAGGTCATTTTGAAAAAGAAAAGTCGCATGTGTAGTTTGTGCTTCTGACACCCCCTACGGTATATCAACCCATACCAGTGGGTTGCAGTTTTTCTCACAAGAACAGTAGCCAAAGAATACAGCAGGAAATTCTATAATTTTTAAAGCTTTCAGTATATTTGAAAGGGTAGGAATGTGGAAACAAGCCAGTTTTTAGCTTTAGTACTACCTTCTGGGAATATTTGTTCACACCTGGTTAGGGTTAGAAAGGCAAGTGACCCCTTAGTTTACTCAGTGGTTTGTCTTACTTGTAAAATAATATGCTTTATTTACCATTTCTTCATTTCTATAGTTGTTATAACCATTTTATTACAGGCAAGTCATGTTTGAAAAAAGTAAGAAAAATTAGAGAGATTATAGTTGATGTAGTTTTGTGCTTCTGGCATCCCCTACAGTAAGTCAACCCACACCAATGGGTGCCCTTTGTCTTATATGAGTAGTAGGTAATGAATATAGTAGGAAATGCCATAGTTTTTCAAATATTTTGGTACATCTAAAGTGAGAAAAATGTAAAAATAATTTTTAGCTTTAGTACCACCTTCTGGAAATATTTGTGCACATCAGGTTAGGGGTAGAAAGGCAAGTGAACCCTTATTTTATGCAATGTGTTGTTTTCTTTCCAGAATGCTATACTTTGTTACCTTTTCTACATTTCTGTAGTTGTTACAGCCATTTTAGTACATTCAAGTTATGTTTGTAAGAAAAATGAGATTGTACTAGTTGGTGTAGTTTTGTGCTTCTGCCACCTACTACAGTATGTCCGCTTATACTTGTGGGGTGCATTTTTCTTGTAAGAATAGTAGCTAATGAATAAAGTAGGAAATTCCATAGTTTTCAAAGATATCAGTACATTTTGAAGGATGCAAATGCAAAAATATTGTTTTTATTTTTCTTTAGTGCTACCTTCTGGAAACAATTTTGCACACCAGGCTAGGGGTAGAAAGGCAAGGAACTCCTCATTTGATTCAGTGGGATACACACATCAAACCAAGGAACAGATAAACAGGTTACTGGTAAAAGAGTACAGGAAAGATACATACAGGCACAATAGTCTGAAGGACCTTCCGACCAAAACTGGCTTCAGTTGTTGCCAGCACGTTGACAAAGTAGTGTTTAAGAAATGCTGGAAGGAATGATCACATCAACTTCTTAGACAGCTGTTTCGCCAAGCCTGGTTCTTGTAGGACAAGGAAGCGCCCACCACTCTGGTCTCAACCTTAAAGGGCCCGGCTTTTTCCCAAGAACATAAGCCTGGCAAATGGTCGCCTTGATCCAAAAAGCCACTGTTACCATAGATGCAGCTTGGCCTGCACGAGGACCCTCAGAAATGACAAAAAGATTATGATTTTGGAAAGGCGGCATGCGATGAATGTAGTACTTCTAGCATCTAACCACATCCAAAAGCTGAAGTTCCTGCTCCTATCTGTTAGATAGAGATGGGCAAAGGGAAGGAGGAACAATCTCAATATATTCTTCCTGGTAAAACATTTTGTAAATAAAATTCAAAAACAATCTTCAGGAGTAAAACAAAAGGGTTCACAATACCAAACCACTCATTCATCAGAATGAAAGACCAAACAGAAGGTTTGATATGACAAGACCTCAAGTTTGGCAAACCCTCGAGCAGACACAATTACCAACAAGAAAACTTGTCTTAAACCTTTGGATGCCGGGGACTTGGCTTAGACCCTGTAGGTCATACACATATTCAGCATTTTTGCCATCCATCCATTAGGCATTATTCCATACTTAACTTTCACTGTCGTCCAATACAGGTCACTGGTACTCTGGGAGGCGTAAGTCCCCTTTAATAGGCAGGAACAACTATGCAAATAATTTGCAAGGGGCGGAGCCTCCCCTCTTACTTAAGCCACCTTCTGGCCAGAGCCACTTCAGATTGATTTGTTCCTGGTGTGCTTCCACACCAGGTAGAGAACATCTATGCATCTTAGTATTTTATTATTTTTTATTCAAATATGGAATACCACCATTAGGAGGGTGACCATGGCTGTGAATTGCCCTCTTTAAAGTGGCTGGTGCAGCTTCCAGGGATTTTCTGTGGACCTTATGCCCTGAAGAGGGGACAGCTTGTGTTAAGCAGCTCCCCTGTTGGGGAATTTACCTCTGGTTCTTTCCCTCCTTATCATGGTCACCTGAAGACAGAAGTCAGCAAGGAAGGTGAGTCACCCATTGAGTGCTGAAGGTCCACTTGTCCCCACAGTGTCCCTTTGATGGGCTTGTATTTGGGAGTTTTAATACACTCCAGCACTCATAGGGTGTTTTTATTGCATTATTACTGTTTATGCAATTTCTGTGTTATTCTCTGAGTTTTGGAGCATTGGGTATTCATTTATTTATGTTTCTCATGTGTTTCATGCTTGTTTGGGCACTTTTTAATGTTTTACTAAACTTTATTAAAAATGGTGTTCCGCGCCTTTAAGCGCGGCTTTTTCCCGCTCAGACGCAAGGGCTCCTTTACTCTCTATGGGAATTCACAGTATGGGACATTTCTCTGGAACCGCTTGTCACAGCAACTTCAGAGAGGGCTCATTTTAATTCTAGGCTCCTGATCTATCATCCGGAATGTGTTTTATTCATGTGGGGTGTTCAGGGGGGCTTCGGGCAATGTTTGGGGTACTTGGACAGGAAAACTACATTTCCCATGAGCGCTTGGTTCGCGCTCGTTTCTGTTTGGCTGTCATGACGGCCGCCATTTTGTGGTACTTTTCCTAGGCGAGTACACTACGCAGGGACCGAGCCTTCTCTCTCCTCAACAGATTAACCCTTCGCTGGCCAGATAAGTCCGTTTTTAGAACATTTCTGGGGTGAAACTTTAATCTTAACACTTTTTCTGGGTGATAGTGTTATTAGTGGGGTATATTGACGCTGTGAGCATGTCTACTTCACTGGAGCTAGGGGCTAGACCCAAGTCTAAGGAGGATGGGGGGTCCGCTACCCCCATGGCGTTTTGCTCCTCTTGCCACATTGGGCTGGATGGCGATAATGTGGGGGATCTATGCCCTAATTGTACTGGTCAAGATAGCAACCCTGGGCTTCCCAGCCATGCTATTGAGCCATCTTGGGTGAGGGAGTTTAAAGCTGCCACTAGGGATCTCAGATCCACGCTTCAACTCTTTCCCTCTCAGGTACAGGGGGCTCTCCAGGTCTGGCAGACCCCCTCTACTATCAGGACCTCCCTGCCTAAGCCACAGGAAGCTCCTGATATCACTGATTCTTCTGAAGAAGAACTTTTACAGGATTCTGATGCTGAGGAACGTACTGTTATTGAATCTAACAGGTCCATTGGGGACCCCTATGAGTGTGACCCTGAAGTTTCGGCTGAGGGTCTGATCAGAGCGGTTCTGAATACGCTCAACCTTCCTCTGACTCAGGAATCCACTTATGATCCTACTGATGTTTTTCAGAAAAAGCCATCTAAACCAGTTGTTTGTTTTCCAACTAACCCTACTCTTGCCCGTCTGGTCTCTGAGGCATGGAAGAATCCTGATAGATCTTCCTCTGTCTCCAAAAAGTTTGCTAAACTTTACCCTTTTCCTGAGGCGGAGCTGGCAAAATGGGTTCATCCTCCCAAAGTGGATGCTCCTGTGTCTAGACTATCCAAATCTACTGCTTTGGCTGTCTCAGATGCCTCTGCCTTGCAGGACTGGACGGATAAGAAACTAGAGCTCTCTCTCTTAAGTCTATTTTTGCCTCCATTGGCACAGCCATGCGCCCCACTTTTGCTGTGGCATGGGTTAATAGAGCTATTGCGGCCTGGACTGAACGACTGACTGAAGCGGTTCGCCAGGATGCGCCTGTATCTGAACAGTTGCAGCTTCTTGCTAATATCACTGAAGCTCAGAACTATGTTGCTGACACTGCTTTTGATGCTGTGCGCATGATGGCGAGGGCCTCCACTTCTTCTGTGGTGGCTAGACGCGCTCTTTGGCTGAAAATTTGGTCTGCTGATACAGCCTCTAAGAAAGCCTTGCTTTCCTTGCCCTTTCATTGGAATTTGCTTTTTGGGTCTGAACTCAAAGAAATGATCAGTGAGGCTACTGGCAGTAAAAGTACTCTTCTACCCTCAGTCTTTAAGAAAAAGTTTCCAGCCAAACGCAATCGGTCCTTTCGTTCCTTTCAGACTGAGACACGCTCCTCGGCCCAAACGGGTCCTCCCACTACGCGCTCCTCCTCCAAGCCCAAACAGTCCTGGAGGCCCAAAGTTGCCTCCAAGGCCAAGACCTCCAAGACTGCTTCGGCATGACTCGCCGAACCCGGGTCCGCATCCGGCTGTAGGCGGTCGTCTCCGCATCTTTCGCCGGACTTGGGAGGAGTCAGTGGCGGACCCATGGGTTCTTCAGGTGGTGTCAGAGGGATACAGGATCCCTTTCTCTTCCCTTCCTCCTTTTCGGTTCCATTTTACTCGTCCTTCTCAGGAACCCACAAAAAGGCGTCTGTTCGACGACGCTATTCAGGATCTCTTGGACAAAGAGGTCCTGGAGGCGGTTCCTCAGGGGGACACAGGTTCAGGATTTTATTCCAACCTGTTTGTGGTAGCCAAGAAGGACGGAGGAGCCCGTCCCATCTTGGATCTCAAAGATCTCAATGCCTATGTGGTGACTTCCCACTTCCGCCAGGAGTCCCTGCGCTCTGTGATTGCAGCAATGTCTCCAGGGGAGTTTCTTGCCTCCCTGGACCTTCAGGATGCTTATCTTCACATCCCTATTCATCCAGAGAGCAGGAGGTATCTCAGGATTGCCTGCCACAGGGGACACTTTCAGTTTGCAGCGCTCCCCTTTGGGCTGACTTCAGCCCCTCAGGTCTTCCAGAGGGTGTTGGGCTCATTGATAGCGGTGCTCCATCAGGATGGGATCAGAGTGACCCCCTACATGGACGATCTCCTTCTGAAGGCCTCCTCAGCGGAGCTTCTCCTTCAGCAATTACAGATGTGCATGCACACCCTGAACCGTCATGGCTGGATCCTGAATCTGGACAAGTCGGACTTGATTCCATCTCAGAGGCTTCTGTTCCTGGGTCTCCTGTTCGACACTCGCCAATGCATGGTGTTTCTTCCAGAGGACGTGGCTCACCAGATAGCTGTCAGAGTGGCTGGAATTCTGGACATGGACGAGATTCCAGTTCCGAAGTTGTCGTCCTTAGTGGGGAAGTTCATTTCCACAATCGAAGCAGTACCATTTGCCATGGCCCACTCCCGGGATCTTCAGAGGTTTGTGATCCAGACGTGCAAGAATCATCCAGATCATCAACATCTGTCTGTTTCTCTTCCTCCTCATGTCGAGTCGAGTCTGCACTGGTGGTTAGATCTCTCTCATCTCCTGAACGGGAAATCCTTTCTAGTTCCTCCTTGGACCACAGTCACTACGGATGCCAGCCTTCGGGGCTGGGGTGCAGTCTGGGGTCGCTTCAGTGCTCAGGGGAAATGGGGTCTGGAGGAATCCATGCTCTCCATCAATGTTCTGGAACTTCGAGCTGTCCGGCTGGCCCTGAGGCACTGGGAGTCTCAATTGACCGGTCTTCCAGTCAGAGTGGAGTCCGACAACGCCACGGCGGTGGCTTACATCAACAGGCAAGGCGGCACAAGAAGCGGTTCCGCCTGGTGGGAGGTCAAGGATATTTTGTCTTGGGCAGAAGATCACGTGCCTGTCATCTCTGCGGTTCATATTCCAGGCGTGGACGACGTCATGGCAGACTTCCTCAGTCGTCATACCGTCGACAGCGGAGAATGGGCTCTTCACCCAGAGGTGTTTCACATGCTCACTCAACGGTGGGGGATGCCTGTGGTGGATCTGATGGCTACCAGACACAACAGGAAGGTTCCGGTGTTTTGCTCCCGGTTGAGGGACTCCCTTGCTCTAGCAGTGGATGCCTTGTCGATCCCTTGGGACTTCCCCCTGGCTTACATCTTTCCTCCTCTTCCTCTATTGGTCAGAGTTATCCAGAAGTTGAAGAGGGAACGTTGTCCTGTCATCCTGATTGCTCCAAACTGGCCTCGCCAGTCCTGGTTTCCGGAATTGATGGCCATGTCAGTGAAGGATCCAATCCCACTTCCAGCCCGTCCGGACCTGCTTCTTCAGGGGTATCTGTGGAAAGAGGATGTTCACTCTCTCCATTTGATGGCATGGCGGTTGAATCCTCGATTCTAGCAAAGAAAGGCTTTTCTCCTTCTGTGGTATCGACGATGCTCAGTGCTCGTAAGCCTGTGTCTTCCAAGATCTATCATCGCATATGGTCAACTTTCGTGACATGGTGCTCTGACAAGAAGTTGTCACTTGACTTCCATCTTCCCACTGTCCTGGCCTTCTTGCAGGACGGTGTGGATAAGGGGCTCAGTCTGAGTTCCCTCAAAGTTCAGACTTCTGCCTTGTCTGTGTTTTTCCAGGAACGGATTGCTGTCCTTCCTGATGTGAAGGTCTTCTTCCAGGGTGTGACTCATGTTCGACCTGCCTTCAAGAGTCCTGCTCCCCAGTGGGATCTCAATTTGGTGCTGGGAGTTCTTCAGCGACCACCGTTTGAATCCTTGGCTTCCATACCATTACGTCTTGTGACTTGGAAGATGGCCTTCCTCTTGGCTGTTGTGTCAGTGCGCCGGGTAGCAGAGTTACAGGCCTTGTCTTGTAAACCTCCTTACCTGGTGTTCCACAAGGATAAGGCTGTGCTTCGCACTACCAAGGAATTCTTACCCAAGGTTGTGTCTGAGTTTCACATCAATCAGGAGATTGTGGTTCCCTCTTTCTGCCCTAATCCTTCATCTGACAAGGAAAGAGATCTCCATCTGTTGGATGTGGTGCGTTGCCTCAAGTTTTATGTTCATCGCACCGAGTCTATCAGGAAGTCTGACGCTCTATTCGTCATTCCTGAGGGGCCTAGGGCAGGAAGACCGGCTTCCAAAGTTACCATTGCCTCTTGGATTAAGGCTACCATCCGTGAAGCCTGTAAGTTGAGGAATAAGCATGTTCCCTTCCGGGTGACTGCCCATTCCACCAGATCTATTGGGGCCTCTTGGGCCTACAAGAATCAAGCTTCTGCTGATCAACTGTGCAGAGCGGCCACTTGGTCCTCTGTGCACACCTTTTCTAAGCACTATCGAGTTGATGTACTGGCTTCGGCTGATGCCAGTTTTGGAAGGAAGGTCCTGGAGGCAGTCTTGCCTGTGTAGGTCTTCCGCTCTGTGATCCTTAGTGCTTCTTTACTGTTGAGCCCGGTTGGCTCTAGTTCCGTGTGCTGTGTTAGTTCAGGGATTGTTCCCTTGGTTGGTGTCCGTTGACACTTACAGTTTGGGCTATGTTATCAACTGGTCATAACAGTTCTAGTGACTTGGGCCTTGCGCCTGGTCCTTGCCTTACTTCCCGCCTCTGGATCAGCTCAATGTTTGTACATCCCAGAGTACCAGTGACCTGTATTGGACGACAGTGAAAATAGGATTTTAGTCTTACCTGTTAAATCCTTTTCACTTAGTCCATACAGGTCACTGGTCTCCCACCCTGTCAAGGGACCAGTCTTGGCTCTCCTGTGGCATTCAGTGGGAGACCGTTCGGGCATGCTCACAGGAGTCTTTCTTTTTGCTTACCTGAGGTCAGTTTTAGGGTCTCAAATCAATCTAAAGTGGCTCTGGCCAGAAGGTGGCTTAAGTAAGAGGGGAGGCTCCGCCCCTTGCAAATTATTTGCATAGTTGTTCCTGCCTATTAAAGGGGACTTACGCCTCCCAGAGTACCAGTGACCTGTATGGACTAAGTGAAAAGGATTTAACAGGTAAGACTAAAATCCTATTTTCTAGATACACACAGAAAACGATATATCATAATTTCAGAATGCATTGAGCTTTTGCATGATTTCCCCCAGTGAAGTAAATTGTGCATCATACCACAGGCTATGATGTCATAATTATAAAAAGTAAAAAGTTACACACTATATATCACAATACATCAAAAACATTTATGTTGATTGTAAAGGGGACAATACTCCAAGTACAAAATACCAAATATGTATAGTTTTAACAACCTGCATGGCCTGCACCGACCCTCTAATTACCAGGAGTACAAAATGTTATTTTCAACTTTATGAACTAAAATGTACATTCCAGTGGTTGCATGTTAAAACTACTATAAACAACTCAATAACTATATAAAATCATATACTTTCTGAAAGTAAATATCCCTGTGCATCAAATGACTGGTCATTTGCCTTTCCAACCCTAACCAGGTGTGCACAAATGTCTTCAAAAGGTGGAATGGTGGAAAAAAGTGGAGGGAATGTGAAGTTCTGAATGACCTGTAATTGAAGGAAACACAAAAAAGCTCAATAACCATACCTTTATACTGACATTTTTGTCTTTAGTTAAGACATTTTTGTGTTTAAGAGATTTTTGTGTTGGTTAAGACATTTTTGTTACATACGACAGTTTCAGTCAGGAATCTTACTTCAATGAAAAAACTAAACATTTCCAGTCGCAACCGACACTCTCTGAAAGTATTAATGAGACCAACGACACTGTACTTTAAAATGTTATAAATGACAAAAGCTATTTTGCTTCTTCTTTGAACATATGGCCCATAGTGGTGGTGATGGAGAGCAACGACTCCATTTTGAAGTGGATGTAAGAACAAAATAGTTGAGATGTTTCAAATACAGAATATGACGGCAGATGTCGTTTTTTTTGGGAGCCATGGAAAGCTTTGACTCGAATCCTGTGAACCTTTCCTGAGAAGGAACAGGCACCAAAACCTGCATATCCACCAGGGAAGAAACCATTTGTAGAAAGAGATGGCCATGCAGTGCATCGTGAGGAACACGGGACACTAAGAAGCGACAAAGAGGAATGGACATAAAGTCTATGTGGTACCCTTCCAAGATCACCCACAAAATCCACTGGTCTGCTATGGAGAGAGACCACATATTGTGAAAAAGACACATATGACCTCCTATTGCCTTAGGTGGACCTGACTTCTGTGAGTCATGTAGAGGGTGCTTCTGAGCAGGCTTCTTTCCTGTCCAGGCCTGTTTGGGTTTTGAGGTAGGGAGCATCTGGGCCACTCTAGGAGTGAACACCCTGGGGCATACCAGTACTGGCTTGGGAAACGATAACCCCTCAGTGGAATGAAGTAATGCTTAGGAGTAACCCCGGCAATAAGGTACTCTTACCTTCAGTGGCATGGCTAACAACCTTCTGCAATTCTAGGCCAAACAACTGTTTGCCCATGAATGGACGGGGCACCTAGGACCTCTTGGAAGACTAACCAGCTGACCAGATCTTCAGCCACAGTGTACAAAGTGCAGTAGCAGAAAATACTGTGGCCTTCCCTGTAAATCTAGCATAATCAAAGGCAGTTGCAGTAAGATAAGCATTAGCCTCAAGAATCTTAGAAAAAGCAAAAACAGCACCCTCTTTTGGTGCATCCTCAACTAATGTTTGATGCTCCCAGAGAACAATGGCCATAGTCTCCCACGCAACAGCAAATATAGGACTTAGATCAGCATTAGAAGGTGGAAAATTCTCTTTCAAGATAGAATCCGGGAGCTATCTGCCTAGTCCTTAAGCGCCTTTTTTTTTTTTTTTTTTTATTGGGCATCTTCCATTTTAAAAGAATGGTCTAAAGAATGGTGAGGAGGTTAAATAGAGGCTTCCCTTTTGCACCTCTTAAATATATCACAAGAAGAACTGGGGGTTATGCACTAAGATGTGATAAAGAGTTGATAAAGCAGAGATGACTTCTCCAGTGATATCACTTCTCCAATCCTTATGTTATTCTTAGGAGCCGATGCACTAAGATCTCTAAAGCTGGTGATATCTTAGTATATTGGTTCCACAGAATAACATAGGAATTGGAGAGGTGATGGCACTGGAGAATTTATCTTTTTTATCATACCTTAGTGCACCTCCCCCTCCCTGGAGTCAGCAGACTCAGAGAACAGCCCAGATAAGACCATTAGCAGCGGAGCCAGGGTCGTACTCAAAAGAATTTCCAGGGGTGAAAGACAAACCTAAATCTTCCTCATTAGATTCTCCTTCCTTAACTGAAGAGTCCCTTTCCAGGTGAAATTTGCTGTCTTTAGAATGGCTATAATACCATTTAGGTGGAAGAGGACAGTCCTGTGTCCAAGACCCAAGGATCCTTTACTTGGAGGAAGGTATATTACTCACAAAAGAAATCAAGGCTTTAAAGGGATAGTAATAATTTAATATGTAAGAAAAATAAATTGTAGGGTTTATTCCCCTGAGTAAAAGAAGGATACTCCTACTGCTGAAAGGTGTTTTACTCAAAAGTTACTACAGCTCAGACTTGAATTTTTTAGCTGCAGAATCTCAGTGCCCTGAAATTTTACAGTGGCGCTGTTGTTACACCATACTATGGACAGCTCTGGTCAGTTGACCATAAATCTCCATAGGATGGTGTAGCAACAGCACCACTGTACAATTTCAGGCTACTGAGATACTGCACCTTAAAATTGTAGTTTGAGCTGTAATAAGTTTTGAATAAAACACCCTTGTTTTTCTCAGGGGGATAAAACCTACAACATATCTTTTTTTTTTTTTTTTTTTTACATATTACTATCCCTTTAACCCACTGCACTCTGAATACTGGAGACACTGGTTCTATATATATTTGTAAGTCCTAATCATACAAGTCCAGCAGAAAAGAGAGGAGGAGAAAGGCAAGTGCCCTGCCATTTGGGCCAGAGAATACTTTGCCCCATGGTTCCACATTGGATGAAAGAGAAATGCATAGTAACATAGTAAATTAGGTTGAAAAAAGACTCAAGTTCATCAAGTTCAACCTTTGCCTCATACATTATATGGTTTTCCCGCTGCCAAATACATTAGTCTTTTTCACACCTTCCTTCTTTGCTTGCTAATACACAGTATAACCCTCTATGTTCCATTTTAAAGAAATGTATCTAATCTTCTCTTAAAAGCATCCATTGTATCTGCCATAACCACATTCTTGGGCAAGGAATTCCATAATTTAACAGACCTTACTGAAAAAACCCTTTCCTCTGCAGAAATTGAAACCTTTCCTCTAATCTCAAGGGGTGGGTCCTGGTTATTTGATCAGGCCCTGGAATGAATAACTCACCAGAGAGATCCTTGTATTGACCTTGCATGTAATTGTACATTTTGATAAGATCACCTCTTAGTCATCTTTTCACTAGAGTAAAGAAACCAAGTTTATCTAGTTGTTCCTCATGCATCCAGTGCTCCATTCCCTTAATTAATTGTGTTGTTCTTCACTGTACTCTCTCCAGTTCTAGAATATATTTTTTCAGAACTGGTTCCCAAAACTGCACTGCATATTCGAGTTGAGGTCTTACGAACAATATATATACAATGGCAAAATGCTGTTATCCACTCTTGCTTCAATACCCCTTTTTATGCAGGACAGGACTTTGTTTGCTTTTGCTACTACTATTTGACACTGGTCACTGTTTCCAGGTTTGTAGTTCACAAGGATTCACAGGTCGTTCTCTAGCAATTATTCACCTAAATAATTCCATTAAGTTCATAAGTAGCACTGGGATTTTTTCTTCCCAAATGCATGACTTTACACTTTCCCACACTAAACTTCATATTCCATTTGGTTGCCCAATCTGGCATTTTATGTAAATACATCTTTAGAGAACACATTCATTTTCTGAATTTATTACCCTGCATAATTTAGTGTCATCTGCAAATATTGATATTTTGCTTTATATATCTATTTCCAGGTAATTTATAAACATATTAAAAAGTAGTCCAATAAGTACTGAACCTTTAGGTACTCCATTTTAACCGTCTTGGAGAATTGTCCATTTACAACCACAAAGAGTTTCCTATCCTTCAACCAGTGTTCTATCCAATTGCAAAGGTTATCAAATGCCTTTGAAAAAATCTAGATATACTACATCAACTGTCTTACCATTATCTGTGTTGCTACTTACTTCTTCACAGAAGCTCAAAAGATTTGTTTGGCATGATCTATTCCTCATAAAACCATGTTGATTCCTGCTAATAATCTTATTTTTTTGCAGTGTAATACTGATTATAATACATTTTATCCCTTCTAGCAGTTTTTTCACATATATAATCTCTCTATGTGTAAATTAAATCCATAGTACAGCGACTTTGTTATGACAAGTAATAAGCCTGGGCAGAAGCCTTACACTAAAAGAAAATGGCACTATGGCATCAATTTTGGTGTCAGAATATAGAGCTCAGTTGTCTTTTTGGTGGTTAGAACTCAGTGGTCAAGGTAATAATATGAGTCTGTCCAGTCAGTGACTGGACATTCATGTTTGCAACCACTGGACTAAAGCTACACGGATATAACCAACATAGGTAAAAAGCACACCTGGTCACTCTTTACAGACCAACTAAACACGCACATACATTAGAAAATGTTTAGAATTTTACAATATTTGGAGACAACCAGTTCCCAAAATATTCTTACACAAGGGACCCCATTGTCTAGTTTGATATAATTATCATTTGCAGAACTTTGTATGGAATCACTGCAAAATAGGATTTTCGTGTTCTTACTGTTAAATAATTTTCTCTAATGTCCATATGGAACACAGGTATCATGGGGTTTAGTACCTCCTCCTAGAGGGCAGGGCAAATCACAAAAGACAGGGTATTTGGAGTGGAAACTGCCTCCCCCTCCTTTAGACCCCCCCACCTACAAACTCGCAGAATTCATGTGACCAAAGCCACACAAAATGAAGTAAGCTGGAAAGAAGAGAAGAAAATCTCCCAAGACAAAGTCCCTAAGAGGACTCCTCTGCCCAGGAAAGCAACACTATGAAGGTATTTTTCTCTGTGCTGGAGACCTGTGTTCCATATGGACTAAAGGGAAAAGGATTTAGGTACACTAAAATCCTATTTTCTCTTACATCTAATATGGAATAAGTTACCATGGAGGGTATACCAAAGCTAGGATTCCCTGGGAGGGAAAGGAGAATAAACCTCTCTCAGATCCCCGTGATACCAGAGTTCCCCAGGACTATTCATGATCTGAATAACCCAGAAAAAACTAAGTGCCAATGGACACAACACAATCACAGCACACCAAACAAAAGCCAACGGCTCGGAAAGTACTGAAAAATGACTGGCTTAAGAAGAACAGATCCTTAAACAGGCAAAACTACCTGAAAGACCTTCCGGCCAAAGATGGCCTCAGCTAAGGCCAAGATTTTGACAGGTAGTGTTTGGTGCAAGTATTCAGAGGACCAGCTCACAGCCTTGCACAGCTGTTCAGCCAAGGCCTGGTTCTTGTAGGTCCAGGAAACATCCACAGATCTGGTAGAATATAATGTGATCTTGAAGGAAATTTTCCTGATCTCATATGCCTGATGCATGGTGGCCTTAATGTAAGAGGCATTGACCAGCATCCCATTCATTTTGATCTTCCAGATCATCCAGGGGAGGAGAGGAATTGGAGGGAACACATAGAGAGATGGAAGCTCCATGGAATGGCCATCACATCCATGGTGAAGGACAGGGGGTCCCCGGTGCAAGATCAGAATGCAGGAACCGTCCTGTTCACTCTGGTTGCCATGAGGTTTACCGCTGGGTCCTCCCAGTGTTGAACTATTAGAACACATCCGCCTTGGCAACTTAAAAAGTCCACAGCATGTTTTCTACTCCTGGAATGTAGATGCTGAGATATCTGGAACATGCATCTACAACCAGCTGAGGAGAGCCTTCACCGCTCTACATGCCATTTCACTGCAAGTACAACCATGGTGATTGATGTACGCCACAGATGTGGTGTTGTCTGACTGAACTCTCACAGGAACACCTGAGAGAACTGTGGACCACTGTAAAACAGCCAGATAAATCGCCTGGAGTTCCAGAATGATGATGGGCAATAGATTTTCATCCTCTGGCCACCTGCTTTTGACAACCAGGTGTCCAAGTACAGCACCCCAGACCCTTTAACCAGATCCAATGTGAGCAAAGCTCACTGCAGAATCACTAAGGCCTTTTCTTTCTCCAGATTAGGCTGATGGAGCCAGCACTGGAGGTTCTCCCTGGCTTCTGGAACACTACAGCTGTGATGCATGAGAATGTGAGATCAGTCTTACATATGGCGAACCAAGAGTTACTCTGAAGGAGCCTTGATGAGGAAGTTGTTCAGTTATGGAGTCAGAGGAATGCCCTAGGAGTGAATTACTGTGGCTAAGGCCTCCACGAGTCTTGAACTGGTAATGATCGGAACTAAAAGCAAAACACAATAGTGGTGACTGTCTGGGGGGATTGGGATGTGTAAATATGCATCCTGGAGCTCCAGGGAGGCTAGATACCCCATGGTCACATTGCTGCAATGACAGAACACAAAGATTCCATCTTGAATTGCGTAGAAACCACATACTTGTTGAAGAACTTCAGGTCCAGAATGGGGAGGCAGCCACCGTCCTTCTTAGAAAACACATAGAAAACAAGATGGTGCCCAATATTGCTTATTATCCCAAAGGCCACTCTATGTTATTCATATAAAATATAATCACAAAATTGGTGGTTGAAAGAGCACATGAGTCCATTCACAACAATGAAAGCATACAGAGATATTAAAGGGATAGTAATGTTTCACTAAAACAGCAGGAACAATTAATCTTCATAGTATTCTTCATAGTATTTGAGCCATAGAGAGTGTTATTTCAGTAATGTCAGAGTTGTAGTTCAAGAGTAATTGAATTATAAAGTTTCCCCCTCCCACCCCTTTTAACTAGTGTAAGCCATCTCCCCCCAGATGTGGAATCTGGTCCACAGACTAGACAGCTCACAGCAAGGGACAATCTTCATACTGTGAGAACAATTAAAGCCCTGCCCCCATTAACAGGTTTTTCCCTTATGTTAATTGAAGATTGTCCTTCTCTGCAATCCACTTGGACACCACCCTGCTGCTCTGAGATGACAAGTGTTACATCAGTAAAAGGGGTGGGAGGGGGGTAATTTATCATTCAATTACTCTTGAAGTACAACTCTGACAGTACTGAAGTAACACTCTCCATAGCCCAAATACTATGAAGATTAATTGGAGTTGCTTTTATCAGGAAACATTAATATCCCTTTAAGCCTTTCTCTGCTCAGGGACCTTGGCTGAAGAAGGAATATCAAATGAAGATCCAACGAAGTGCTGCAGTAGTCTACAATAATAATTTTCATTTTTGAAATAAAAATATTTACTTAATACAATTGGATAAAATCCATATAATAATAAAAACAGGACTAGCTTGATTAAAGGGATAGTAATACTTAATTGTATCTTTATTTTATTTTGTAGGCATTAAAAAAACATGAAGAACGATATAAGACTTATCTCTCAAAACTTTATGGTTTGAGAGATATTCACAAGCGAAGTTTCCCCTCACTGACCAAAACAGTCAAGTCTGCCATCTACCTGTCAGATTTGGAATCCGGTCCGCAGATCAACCGGTGGCTCTTCAGCAGAGCCGAGATCGCAAGATAGAAAAATAACTATTTAATTGGAAGGGTCTAAAAAGTGTGTTTGCAAACCAGGCACACTTTATAGACTATTCAAATGAAGTAGTTCTTATATCTCGTGATCTCGGCTCTGCTGTAGAGCCACGGACCAGATTCCAAATCTGACAGCTAGATGGCAGACTTGACCATTTTGGTCAGTGAGGGGAAACTTTGCTTGTGAATATCTCTCAAACCATAAAGGTTTGAGAAATAAGACTTATATCGTTCTTCATGTTTTTTTAATGCCTACAAAATAAAATAAAGATAAAACAAAGTATTAATATCCCTTTAACATTTCGCAGTCCCCTGACTGCTATTTCAAAATCAACTGGCCAAATATAAAGAAGGCGGTGACAGTCCCATACAGGTAACAATGGACCAGGATTCTGCAGTGACAGAAAAAACGTAGAACCCGGTGGCTTCAAACAGTGCCTCTGTAACATAGGTATTGGCCTCCATGATACTGACCATCAGAACCAATTCACCTTTGGAAACATCAGCACATATAGCATTAGAGTTGTTTACCACAAACAGCTACAGCCCTATTCACCCAGGAAGGGATTAAAAATAAGCCTCAGTCCCACACCGCGGTAGCCACAGAGGAGGCCTTGAAAAGGGTATCAAGCCTCTTTTCCGTCTGATCCTTAAGGCCCACCGCGTTTGCAAGATGGAGGGTGGTATTCTCCAGATGTTACATAGGGGGTCTGACTGTTGTAGCACAAAAGGTTGCAGAGATATGTCCCAGATAAATTTTCCCCGTAGAAGTCAAAGGAGCAAAGATGGCTGCATGCAGGCTCCAGTTCTTAAAGGGGCCTCCATACTGAAATCAATCTACCAAGTAAACTATTGCTAGAAACCCAAAAACCCCAGGGAACATCTGGAGAAGTATAAAAACTAAGAAATAAGTAGTGGAAGAGCAGAAATAAGTCTCCAAAGCACTCCAACACAAAAGTCAAAATTGGGATAGGAAGGGTTAATCGAATTAAAACAGAAACAGCAGCTATCCTCACTCCAAAGCCCACATACAGAATAGAAAGAGACCCATAAATAGTGGCAGAGCACAAGTATGCTCATATTAGCTCCTGCAGGGAAAGAAGCCATGAACTGGGACAGAAAGTGGACCAAGGCACTGAGGGATACTCACCAGTCTTCTGTCTTAAAGGGATAGTAATACTTCGTTTTAACTTTATTTTATTTTGTAGGCATTAAAAAAACATGAAGAACGATATAAGTCTTATCTCTCAAACCTTTATGGCTTAAGAGATATTCACAAACAAAGTATCCACCCCTGTTCAACCAGATCAGAAGGGAGGTGCCCGGGTAGACAGCAGAGAGGGACAATCTTCAATTAAGATAAGGGAAAAAGCTGAAAAACTTGTCAAGGGGGGAAGGGCTTTCATTGTTTTCATACAAAGAAGAATGTCCCCTTCTGTTATCTGTCTGGTCATACAACCAGATTCACATCTGAGAAGAGATGGCTTACAGTAGGTAAAAGGGGCAGGGAGGGGAAACTTTGCTTGTGAATATCTCATAAACCATAAAGGTTTGAGAGATAAGACTTATATAATTCTTCATGTTTTTTTTAATGCCTACAAAATAAAATAAAGTTAAAACGAAGTATTACTATCCCTTTAAGGTTACCACCTTGGAAAAGGACAATCTCAAGAGATCTCACCATGAGGGAAAACTTGAAAGCAAGATTCCCTCCACAGGACAGGATAGGTCCACAGAACACCGGTGAAGTGGACAGTCCAACTCCAGGGAAGCCCAGTGATGGTAACTCACCTAATGGAGGATTATACAGCCCCCATATCTAATATTTTTTCTTAGGCTTTTATTATATTCCTAAGAGGATGGCCTTGCCTGTCCAGCTTGCTTGAGGACAAATTAATTCTTGGAGTTTTAGGTGAGAGGGGGAGTTTGGGGAGGAGAAGGGAGTCTGTACTCCAAAGACCCTGTATTTTTGTGAAGTGCCCTGCCCTCCAGGAGGAGGGGATCAACCCCTTGGTACCTGTGTTCCATATTGGACATAAAAGAAATATAGTTTCAAGAAGATCTTAGGGTTTTATTTTACAAATGTAATTCCTTATTTAGAAAGTTAAAGATGAGCATTTCGGGTGGAAACCAACTACAAAGTTGCAGAAAAAAATGAAAATTCACTATCATTTAAATAGGGTGATCTAGATCTTTCTAGAATTCAATGTTTTACAAGCCCCATTTAAGAATTTATTATTTTCTGCAGTTGCTTTGCAGAAAAAATTAACTTTATCTTTGTCCGTATGTCCCTTAGTTTTATATATTGTTTTTTTTCCTGCTGAGTAAGATAATGGCATTGCATTTATTATAGCTCAAACTTTTATTATTATTAAATGGCAGTTTTCTATTGTGGTCACCAGGTGGTGATGTTGCTTAAAAAAAGATGTGTGAGCTGGAATATATTTTAAATAAAATCTCCCTTCAGTGAGTTTAGATTTATTTTACTCATTAGGAAAAACATTATAATAGGCATTTCTCATGAAAAAAGCATGCACTGCTCTTTTAAACCTTTAAATGCCAAAGTTGTCTCAATGTGTTGTACATTTAAAGGGTTAACATACAGAAATGACAAGTCTCCCAGGTAGTAATGTCTTACATAAATAGACAAACAGCACAAGGTTTGTTATATTATACAATGTGGGAATGTGTTTGGGTTTGGTGTTATGATAAGGGTATTTCTTTTATTCCTTTTTCTTTTTTGGATACATCTTACATAAATAGATCTAAAAGCCCTGATAAGGAAAAAAAAACATACACAGACTCCAGAATGATATAAATTATATTTGAGGAATTGTGTTTGTTTTAAAGCAGAAACAAAGTCGAACATAAGTATTTTTACAGATAGCGACACACCTCTAGGAATTCAATACATAGCTGATACACAAATATCTCCTGGACGATACACAGGAAGGGGGGGGGAGGATGTAGCTGCTACTGGCAAGAGTTTCCTGACGTAGCACCCTTAGCTTTTGGAAGCCATGCATTACCTCTGTGTAGAGGATGTAAACAGATGAGGAGTGAAGGATGGATTTTGGAGCTTTATCTACAGAAATAATGATTTAGCCTTCCAGTGAATGTGATATGCTGCGATTTAAACTGTCTCAGGATAAAACTAACATGAACATGATAGAAGAAGAAAGGCCAGAATGGGTCCTTACAAAAAAAATCACTTGTGGACACTCCAATAGCAAACATTTGGATACTAAAGAGGTCTCCAACATATTATTTTGCAATACTTCGAAGGCAAAGATTAAAGACACATAAAAATGCTCCCAGAATCTTTTGCTTTCTAGAGCAAATTTTCCCTTTTATTTATGTAACCCTGCAATAAATTGGGTAAAGATTACTTAAATGCACACTTATGTTACTGGGAAGAAATAGGATGAATATAAAACATGATGGGCCAGTGATGTCTGATAGCTCCGTTAATGCCCTTTAAAGGTACACTACATCCAGAATATAAATATAATTATAGTATTTTGTGCCATTATTTTTTCTTAGATCTGTGCAGTTAACATTTTAAAATCACCAAAATAAGTCGTACAACATCCTAAAGAACATTAACTATCACTCATGTAAACTTTACAACAAATATCACAAAAAACATGTCCTTATTTCTCACACAGGATGTAGCACTAGGGCTGGATTTACCAATAGGCAGACAAGGCACCTGCCTAGGGCACCACATTTTTAGGGGTGCCTGGCAATGGACTGTCACTCCCACTGGCCCTCCCACTTGGGGGTCCCCTGTAAATGCTGTGAAAAGAGTGCGCTCCAAACTCAGCTAGTCAGAGCAGGTACACTGCTCGGACTGACCTCCCGTGAGTCTTTGATCACTTCCTCTTGAAGTCTCGCGGGACGACGTGGTAATAAGCAGCCGTGCAATATGCATAGTTTGCGCGGCTGCTTATATTCAGGAGACAGTAACAGAGTGCATGTTGCATCTGTCGGTGCCTCCCTGCATTGCCAAGTGAGATGAACACTGTCACATCATTGGTAGCCACTGACAAGAAGGTGAGTTAAACTTCCTGTCAGTTTGTGTTAAAAATGAAGCAGCAAAAGAAGGGGTGAGGAATACAGCTGTGTATCTATGGGGAAAGACCATGTGGCAGTGGCTCCTCTGTGTGTGGGTGAGAGCTGTGTGTGTGTGTGTGTGAGGAATCTATTGGGCATATATTCATCTGTGTTGTGGGTTGACTGGAAGATCTGTGGAGGGTGATAATGGAGACAAATGTGCTTGTTGGTACATGAGAAGGGAGAAAAAACCTAGGTAGAGTCAGAGGTGGAGAAAGAGACATTTGGAGACCTGCCTGAGGAAGAGAGAGACCTAGAAAGAAGAAAATGATGGGGGGAAACATGGGTGGAGGTGGTAGGCAGGGAGAAATATAGGGGGAAGAGGAGACAAATTGGATGAGAGGAGAGAAATTGTGTGTGTGTGTGTGTGTGTGATATGTCACTGGGGGTGTATTGGAGACCTCCGAGTGGACAAGGGTCAGTAGAGAGGCTTCTATGATACCTGCTCTGAGGAGAAAGATCTGACTGCAAAAGAGTGTGAGATTTACCTAGGGAAAAGACGGAACCCTGTAAGATTTGTTAAACTTGTTGGTGTGTAGAGACTTGTGGGGATGGCTACAGATCTGTTGGAAGGTGAGATAGTTAATATCTGGCTCCTGTATGAAATGCGCCTTCCTAGTTAAGTGTCTTACACATGTAATAATATAGATATATGTGACAAGACCTGACTTTCACCTCTGGTGGTTGAGGGGACCTGGCTGAAGAGGATGAAAAGGCCTAACATACAATAACATACACTGTTGCCATCATAGTCTTTGACCCCAATATACACTGTCCCACTATGAGACCTCTCTGGCATTCAATGGGTTAAAAAAACATTAAAAGCAACAGGGCTTTTTATTTGGTCCATTTGAAACAGCTGGTTTGCTCAAAAATTGCACCACTTTAAGAAAAGGGGTGCAATTCATTTGAACATTTCAAAACTTACCACACTAAATGCGAATAATTGATCTAAGATAGGTGTAGCCACAAAAGTGGGTGTGTTTAAATATGAGAGGGTGTGGTTAGGGGTGGGGCAAAGGAGGGGCTATGGGCGCCACAAGGTGTTGTGCCTAGTGGCACCTGAGATGTAAATCCGGACCTGTGTAGCACTATGTTTTGTAACTTTACCAGCTGCATGTAATTATTTCAGTACAATAAGAGTTAAGGCAAGAGAAATTATACATTTTCTAATGTCAATTTGTTCTATCATTTTTAAGAGTGTGACTGATATCAGTCACAAAAACACAGCCCTTTTGATGTTATGTAAGTTTTATTCTTTCTCCACCCTTTCCCTGATGGCCATGGTAATTGGTTGGTCGACTGTGTCATCTTCTTGACTGCAGAAGGAGCTGATGTCAGAGAAGAGTAGAATAAAATCTGAATAACTTAAAGGCCTGCATTTTATTGTGACTGACATCAATCAAACTAAAAAAGTGCAAAATATTTATTTAAACATCACTGCTTCATTAAGCCCAATTGATATATTGGGTATAATGTCCCATTAACCCCTTAACGACGGATGACTTACCAGGTACGTCCCGCAGAAACTGTCACTTAGTGACAGAGGACGTACCTGGTAAGTCACGGAAGTCCGGGTCTCCGTGCGGCTGCACGCCGCTCGGAGACTCCAGACTTGTTTGAAGAAAAAAAAAAAATGTTCATCGGGCGTTAAGGTGACAGCCGCGTACAAACGCGGCTGTCGCTAAGGGGTTAAGGCAATGGAGGCACATACTAACTTAATTTTTTTTTTAGTTTTCTACAGTTTTTTTGAAATCCTACAGAACAGGTGAAATTTATATACTGCACAATGAATGAGATCCTAGATACCTTATAGATACAGTATATAACTCATTGATGCCCTTACTTATTTTCTTAGTTTTGGTGGTCAGGGAGGGATTTTTACACCTAAGTCCTTGTATATCACTAATATGCTGGCATAATATGGGCCTGTCTGGCATGATTTCTGTACTAGGACAGACTGACCCAGTTAACAAACAGTGGGTCGTATGTATAAAAAAAAACAAAGTGGATCAATTATGGATAAACCAACTGCAGTATAGGGGAAAAAAGAAATCTCAATTGTTTTAAATGGGACCTTTAACCCACTAGAATTGCAGACAGTACTCCAATGCATTGCTTCACAATGTGTCCAAAGCCCTGATTAACTCAATGGAATTTGGGGAGTTTCTTTTATTTGGCCCCCTTCCCCTACAGTGCCGTTGATTTTCTCCAGAACTGATCCATTTTGCCGTTAAAGACCACAGAAACAAAAAATGGCTCTAATCCAACTATACCCCTTGATTATCTTGAAACAGATTTATACATATTTATTTCTAAAAACACCTGCTAGATATCTGCAGCTGAGAATACAAATGGTGGATTGTGTATTGTGAAAACCGCAGGGTTATAAGCAACATTAGGGGAGTCAATATAGTAATGGAAAAAGCCGTACACACACAAAGTTAAATCTTGTATGTAAAAGAAACCCTAAATCAGACAATGAACTTTAAAGCATGTGGAAGAAAGGCAGACTAGATAGTACACATCTATCTATCTATCAGGGATTACATATATGTAATAATATATTATTTACTTACAGTGGACCTGTTACCTGTCCATGATCTCACCTCAGTGTGAGAATTAATCTTGACAAGAACTGCAATTTACAAAAATTAGCTAGTACTGAGGGAGAGTAGTATGGAATGTTAACAGCCAGATCTAATTTGCAGAAACTGACAAAAAGCTAAATATCCCAGAAACTATTAATTTAAATAAAAAAAAAATGCTAACAAATTAGGTGATTTTGAAAGCGCTTTAAAAATCACCTATTTATTGAAAAGTGACATCTACTATGAATGGTCATTATCATTATTGTACATTAAAATAATATGTACTCCTAGTCATCATTTTTAAAATGTGTTTTCTATGGTGCAAAAGTTCTAAAATCCTTTAAAAAATAAATTTTGAAGTTGCTACAGTTTGGCTAGAGTTGCCATCAAGGCTTGTTAAAAATTATAAAACCATAAACAGAGATGCATTCCATACAGTTTACAAAAACTCTTATCTCCCATTTGTTTATCTCTAATCATGCCATATATAGTATTGCCCTTATCACTTATTGGGTAGCGTGTATAACCATACAGTATCAGTTGGTCATGCATGACTGTCTAGTTACTAAAAGTAAGAGCATGTTTCGTACATATTTTTCAAAATGCTGACTAGAAATACATTTAAAAAATGTAAAAAAATTTTTTTAAAAACAATGATGTCCCTTTAATTGTTAAAAATGATCTTAAAATGACATATGTATTAATGGATGACTGGGGACAACATTCTCACCTACCGGTTGTTGATTAAGACATGCATGTTTGAGATAAGGTGCGGGGAAAAGTAGTGTACAAGTTCTATAATACATTATTTTTATGAGATCAAAAGAAATGAGTGAAAAGATTACAGTTTTAGTGACAGCATGGTATCCACTAATCAATATCTCTATAAGCCTGACAAAAGGATGAGTTGTATGACTTGGCATTGATTTCGTTTTTCTATGAGTTCGATTTTTTTTTGTGGAGCACAACCTCCTTGTTTAGAGAAAGAATCAAAAATCTCATTAAAGTTGTATTGGGGAGCACAGAGGGACACAACAGAGTTAAAACAAACCATGCACTGAAGTATAAATGAAAAGTATAAATGAAAAACACCTATCAGAAGAGACATAAGGCTGTGTTCAGGAAGCCAAAATGAGAAATTCTGGAGCAAACCAACTGCATTTTGAACAACAAATGAAAATTCCCATTCATTTTAAGTGGGATTTTAAAACCTTGTATGCCAATAAGATGTGAATTATGACACTTTTCTTCTTAATGTTCAGGTGCAAAAAAATCTTTACTCTAGGATTAGAACATACAAAATGAGTATTATTTTGATAAAACCAATAGGGCTTTGTGCACCAAATGCTGTGGATTTCCATCAAGTAAGGTTTGTTTGAGGAAGAACAATGTCTGTGAATCCTAATTTGAGTTGTGAACACAAGTTAGCCAATCACATTCTATTCCTTTCAGACTTTAACCAGCTGACAAGGTGTCCTCTTGCTCAGTCAAAGACTAGGGTTTTCCACTTTACTTATAGCTGAAGCAGAATATCTTAAGAAAATGCAGAGTAGGCAGCAGGAGTCAAAGTATTAGAGAAAGTGAAAAGAGAACCAGGGGGGAGTAAAAACACATTGGGGTACAAAAATAAAGTGAATTAACTTCCCAGTTCTTTGCCAAAAAAAATCCTGCATCATGATACAGATACATATGTATATATCAGTATACAGTGCTATGTGCCTCTGGTCTCTCTGGCATGGAATAGGGCCATAGCTTTTAGATGATCCAGTAGGGAGGTCCTTGAGGGACTGAGTATTGGTGATTTTATCAGCCTGGCCCTTTCATGCTCTTGGACTGGTACCCTTCCATAGGCATCATGCTGTAACAGTCTGACGGGTTGCATCTCCCATCTTTTCCTGGATATCCTTTTATACCAGGAGGTCCTGGAATACCAGGGATTCCTTGTTGCCCCATGGGTCCAGGTAATCCAATTTTGCCATATCCTGGTGGACCTTGTGGTCCTGAGAAGTTAAAAAAAAGAAAAGGAGATATTATGATTGGTATAGAAAAGTGAGATGATAATGCAAATAAAGTGGGTGAGGAAACCGTTCTCTTTTAGTCTCACTGTCCTCACAAAAAATGGTTGCAAAAAGTGAAACAAACTGTACCTGGTGCTCCAGGTGGACCAACATCACCCATAGTACCAACACCATTCAAGCCTCTCTCTCCCTTAGGTCCAGGTTCACCTGTAAGTAGGTATGCAAAGAAACTATATGAACAAAGTATCATCAGTAATACAAAAAACGTTTCATAATCTGTACTTCAAACATGGAACATGTAGAATTAATTGACCCAGACTGTCTGCACTAACATAATCTCTATAGGTATATGAGAATGCAGTCAAAATATATGTGTTATTTTATGGACTGCAGATTCAGGTTTGTTCAAGACAACCCATGTTGCTTCTAGATTTGAAATAATGGTCATTTCTAGCCTAAGTTATATGAAATGTCTAAAATGTGGGTATAAATTACTCATAAATAGTAATTTTTAAACTGTATTATAGTATTTCTATATTATATTAAAACACACACACACACACACACAGCACCATTCACAGCATATCGCAGCCCATTAGTACCCTTACCTGTAATTGAAATCCCATTTGAATGCATAGCAATGGACTTTGTGGGACATCTAGTAAAGTCTGCTAGGGGGCATCAGTACATATTGGTAATATAAGACTATGCTACTCGCTACCCTGAGGCAATTCCTCTGCGCACTACATCAGCCGAATCAGTTGCCAAGGAATTAATGATGCTGTTTAGTAGGGCTGGGATCCCTAAGGAAATCCTAACAGACCAGGGTATTCCATTCATGTCCCGGGTTACAGGGAAATTATGTAAATTTTTTCTCATAAAGCATCTACATTGCCTTGCAAAAGTATTCACTCCCCCTTTGCATTTTTCCAATTTTGTTGCATTACAACCTGGAATTAAAATTGAATTTTTGGGAGTTTGTATAATTTGATTTACACAACATGCCTACCACTTTGAAGATGCACATGAGCGTGATTAACTATTCATTCCCCAAAGTCAATACTTTATAGAGCCACGTTTTGCAGCAACTACAGCTCCAAGTCTCTTGGGGTATGTCTCTATAGGCTTGGCACATCTAGCCACTGCGATTTTTGCCCATTCTTCAAGGCAAAACTGCTCCAGCTCCTTCAAGCTGGATGGGTTCCGATGGTATACAGCAATCTTTAAGTCATACCACAGATTCTCAGTTGGGTTGAGGTCTGGGCTTTGACTAGGCCATTGCAAGACATTTAAATGTTTCCCCTTAAACCACTTGAGTGTTGCTTTGGCGTATGCTTCGGGTCAGTGTCCTGCTGGAAAACGAACCTCAGTCCCAAATCTCTGAAAGACTGAAATAAGTTTCCCCTCAAGAATTTCTCTGTGTTTAGCGCCATCCATCATTCCTTCAATTCTGACTAGTTTCCCAGTTCCTGCCAATGAAAAACATCCCACAGCATGATGATACACCACCATGCTTCACTGTGGGGATGGTGTTCTCCGGGTAATGAGAGGTGTTGGGTTTGTGCCGGACATAGCGTTTTCCTTGATACCCAAAAACCTCAATTTTAGTCTCATCTGACCAGAGCACCTTCTTCATATGTTTGGGGAGTCTCCTACATGCCTTCTGGCGAACAGCAAATGTGTTTGCTTATTTTTTCTTTAAGCAATGGCTTTCTTCTGGCCACTCTTCCATGAAGCCCATCTCTATGGAGCGTACGGCTTAAAGTGGTCCTATAGACAGATACTCCAATCACCACTGTGGAGCTTTGCAGCTCCTTCAGGGTTATCTTTGATCTCTTTGTTGCCTCTCTGATTAATGCCCTCCTTGTCTGGTCTGTGAATTTTGGTGGATGTCCCTCTCTTGGCAAGATTGTTGTGGTGCCATATTCTTTCTATTTTTTAATAATGGATTTAATGGTGCTCCGTGGGATGTTCAAAGTTTGGGATTTTTTTATAACCCACCCCTGATCTGTACTTCTCCACAACTTTGTCCCTGACCTGTTTAGAGAGCTCCTTGGTCTTCATGGTGCCACTTGCTTAATGGTGTTACAGACTCTGAGGACTTTCAGAACAGGTGTGTGTATATATATATATATATATATATTTTTTTTTTTTTTTTTTTTTTTTTTTTCATTCTACTTCAGCAATTTGGACTATCTTGTTTATGTCCATTACATGAAATTCAAATTAAAATTCATTTTAATTCCAGGTTGTAATGCAACAAAATAGGAAAAATGCCAAGGGGGATGAATACTTTTACAAGACACTGTAAAAACCTCTGTGCATCACCCACAAACTGATGGTTTGGTGGAATAGTTCAATAAAACTCTGAAGTCTATGCCACGGAAGGTGATTGACAAGGATGGGAAAAATTGGGACTGTCTACTGTCATATTTAAGGTTTTTTATTAGGGAAGTACCTCAAGCCTCCACTGGGTTCTCTCCTTTTGAACTGTACTATGGTAGACATCCCCAGGGGATTACTTGACATAGCTAAGGAAACATGGGAACAAGAGGCTACCCCGCATCGTAATGTGACTGAACATTTAACCCAGATGCAGGAACGTATGGCCGCTATTATACCCATTGTACGGGAATATATGGAGAAGGCCCAGCAAGCTCAGGGAAATAGTTATAATAGGAATGCCAGGGTCCGTGTATTTTAGTCTGGAGACAGAGTACTAGTTTTGGTCACCACAATATAAAATAAATTCCTGGCAACGTGGCATTGTCCATATGAGATTATTGAAAGGGTTGGAGAGGTGAATTACAAAGTCAGACAGCCAGGTATACTTAAGAAAGAGCAAATTTACCATGTAAACTTGCTTAAGCCATGGAAAGATAGGGAAGCTCTAATTGCAGTCGAAGCCACTGCCCTTTCTATTAAAGATAAAAGTGACCCAGAAGTTAACATATCAGAAACCCTGTCTATACACCAGACACAGGAAGTCAAAAACTTTGTAAGATTAAACAAATGTGTTCTCCACGACTCCAGGCAGAACTCACATTATTAAACATGACATTATAACAGAAGAAGGGAAAAGGGTTAAACTTAAGCCTTATATAATACCAGAAGACCGTAGACAGGTTATTAGAGAAGAGGTTAAGAAAATGTTGGACCTTGGGGTAAATGATGAATCCCAAAGTGACTGGAGTAGCCCTACTGTACTTGTGCCAAAGCCCGATCACACAATCAGATTTTGCAATGATTATCGTAAATTGAATGCTATTTGAAAATTTGATTCATATTCCATGCCAAGAGTTGATGAGCTAGTCGAAAGGCTTGGGAAAGTCTGGTATCTTACCACGTTAGATCTAACCAAAGGATTTTGGCAGGTAACACTTACAGAGCAGGCAAAAGAAAAAAACTGCCTTTTCTGCTCCTGATGGTCTTTTTCAATACAAAGTACTTCCTTTTGGTCTACACAGAGCTCCTGCCACATTCCAATGATGGACAGAATATTAAAGCCACATATGCATTATGCTGTCCCATACCTTGATTATTGGGAGTCTCACCTTCCATAAGTACAAACTGTTCTAAACTTGATCTGATCTGCTAGCTTAACAGCTCACCCCAGTAAGTGTAATATCAGTCTAGAGGAAGTCAAATATTTAGGCTACATGATTGGTAGGGGTGAAAACCCAACTTGCAAAAATTTAAGCGATACGAAACTGGCCTCACCTGCTTACTAAGAAACAGGAGAGAACTCTTTTTGGCTTAGTTGGATATTACTAGAAATGTATCCCCAACTTTGCTACCACTGCAGGTCCTTTGACTGACCTTACAAAAGCTCCTATGATGGTTAAATGGTGTATTGAAGTTGACCTAGCATTCAGAAAATTGAAAGAGGCCATATGTAGTCAACCGCTGTTGGTGACCCCTGATTTCTCTAGGGACTTTATTTTACAAACTGATGCATCAGATGTGGGACTTGGGGCTGTTCTCTCACAAGAGAATCAGGGTAATGAGCACCTCATTTTATACCTAAACAGAAAACTGAAACCACATGAAAGAAACTACTCTATTTTTGAGAAGGACTGTCTTGCTATCAAATGGGCTGTAGACACCCTCAAGTACTACCTGTCAGGCAGAAAGATCTGACTTGTGACAGACCATGCACCACTAACGTGGATGAGTCAAAACAGGGAGAAAAACAGTAGAGTAACCCACTGGTTCCTTAGTGTACAGCCCTATAATTTTTCAGTTGAACACAGGGCAGGCTGTAAACAGGGAAATGCTGATGGGCTTTCGAGAAAGCATTCCCTACTGTCTATGATCACTCACCCCACGGAGACTGAGCTGTGGGGGAGGATGTGTGACAGAGTCCCAGGAATAGTGATGGAGGGTGTATATAAATCTCCCCAAATCCTGCAGGTATCTAGCCAAAGGGAACTATAATATATAGGTAACTTGTTATATATTGCAAATCTGCGTATTTGGACCAGTGCTCCACTCCACAGTTTCATAGTAACTGACATGTGCCAGGTAAGGAATCCATACCAGGAGTTATAGCACTACCTACTTTCACTCAACTGCACCTGGTAATTAATGCAGCTAGCAGTCAAATACTTCCCCCTTCACTGAGACATGATCTCTCTTTTGTCTGAGTTCCCAGAGAGGAACGAAATAACCTCTGAAAGCCTGCAACTTGTGAAGTTAACCCCTTGAGTGCCAAAGGGGTACGGAATGCATTGCAAAGCAATGTATTCTGTGCCCCTCTGGCACACAAAGGGTTAACTTGTGCCTGCTGGACTGTGTTGTTGTATGCTTATTTATCAAGCTGTTAAACTGACTAGTAGTCCAAATACCATCAGAAGCTGATGTGTGTAGTTAGTGCTCAGTAGAGCAAGGATTTTGTTTTGTTTGTGATGCTGCTGTCTCAGGCAAAGATTTGAATTATTCTCCTCCTGTGTGTGAAGTGTCTCTGCAACCTAGAAGGCTGATCTCAGGACAGAAGGTACAATACATTAAAAGGTACTTTTGTCACAATATATATATAGTTTTGGTTTTATAAAACTACTCTGCACATATTGTTGCATGGACAGATAATTGTTAGATTTACACACATCCAATTTTTCACACTTGGAATATTACCTAGATATGACATTTATAATAGTGGTAGAAGTGATTGTATTCATCATGCTCCCGGAGGCATCTGAGGGGAGGTGGGACAATAATAACTACACAAGTTCCAATAATCTGTCTGATCAAAGTGCAGCTTGTTCATGTGAGTATTCATCTATTTATTATCATCTAATAGAAGATTTACCCCCCGCTAATACACAGCTCAGTATGATGTGACGATAGACTGATAATATTCCCCACGTATTTAGGCTTGTCACACATAGTATGGGTAAGCTGTGATTTATAGATGTGAGTCTTAGAAGATTTTATATGTACCTGTTTCCATATACCAGCCATCACTAGTAGGTTATGTGAATTTTGCTTACAATCAGAAGGAACATACTTTTTTGTTCAGGAATTATATTTTTATGGGCATTAAATATACAACACATGTTGTAGGGATAGTTGTTTTTATTGCTTATGAACTAGTTGTTTGTTATTCACCTTCATTGCCATTCATTGTAATTGTCATTGTATCAGGAGCTGTTGTTATTATGAATACTGCAGACTACATTCAAGAAGCAAATAGGCAACTCTCTGATGAAAGATACTATATGAAACTACAAGAGGATCCAACAAAAAAATATACAAAACAACTCAACATGATCATAAAATAACTGCCCTCCAACATTGGAGAACAGATAAGGCCCCTAATACCAACAGATCCAAAAGCGGGCTCTTTCTACATGTTACCAAAAATACACAAAGAAGGAAACCCGGGAAGACCCATCATTTCAGGAATTGGCACATTCACAGAAAATATCTCTGGCTGGGTAGAAAATACCCTGAAACCCCTGGTAAAACGAACACCCAGCTTCCTTCAAGACACCACGGATCTCTTGAACAAACTAGCAGACTTGGGCCCCATTCCAGAGAGCACCATCCTTGCCACTATGGATGTAGAATCCCTTTATACCAACATTCCACACACAGATGGCATAGCAGCATGCCAAGAATATCTAGAAAGAAATAACACAGCCACGGAACCAATAACAAAACTCATACACTTTATACTCACCCATAACTACTTCAAATTTGGACAGGACCTCTACCTCCAGAAAATGGGGACTGCAATTGGTACCCGAATGGCACCACAATATGCCAACTTGTTCATGGCAAAGTTAGAAGAGGACTTCCTGTCCACCTGCCAGACAAAACCCCTGGTCTATCTCCGCTACATAGATGATGTTCTTATCATCTGGACAGCCAGTGAAGAGGAACTTCCACAAAAATTACAATGCATTCCACCCTAGTATCAATCTACACTCAGTCACTCACGCACAAACATTAACTTCCTAGACACGACTATCAGTATTCAGAACAACTCCATCCACACATCCTTGTACCGTAAACCAACAGACAGACCAACCTACCTGAGGAATGATAGCTTTCACCCAAAACACACAAAGAACTCCATCATATACAGCCAGGCCATCACATATAATCGCATCTGTTCTGACATGGCGGACCGTGACAAGCACCTCCAGAAACTCAGAGGAGACTTTATAAGACAGGGTTACAGTGCAAGGATTATTGACAGTCAGATACAGAAAGCTACTCACATACCAAGAAAAGATCTGTTGAGCTACAAAGAACAGCATAAGGGAAACCGTGTGCCACTTGTTGTCACTTACCACCCCCAGGTTGAAGTACTGCGCAAAATATCAAGAGAACTTCAAGCAACCTTACACACAGATGAAAGACTTAAGAACATATTTCCACAGCCTCCCTTACTCTCCTTCGGACAGCCTCCCAATTTAAAGCAACTGATGGTAAGGAGTGCCCTGAACAAAAATACAAAAAATGGCACATTACCCTGCCTACAAAGTAGGTGTTAAACCTGTGCACACATTTATACCACAGACAAGATACCCATACCAAACACCCAGTTACACCATAAGATCAATGGTAATTTCACCTGCAAATCATCCAATGTAATATACCTTATCATGTGTGCAAAATGCCCAACAGCTCTTTATGTGGGGGAAACGGGACAGAAATTACATAAGAGGTTTAATTCCCACAGATCCAGCATTAACAACAAAAAGACAGAGACACCAGTGGGAGAACATTTTTGCCAAAGTGGGCACAGTATTAGGGATATTAAATTGACTGTACTAATGGGACAATTTCGCAATCAGAGGGACAGAAAATTATGGGAGGTAAAATTAATGTTACAATTTGACTCTTTGACCTATGGCATGAACAGGGACAGGGAATTTCTGTCACAGTACTTAATGGTGAATTAACTTTTACGACAGTCCCTCTGGAATCATAAATACCTGGACCCAGAGGAAGAATGCTATTTAAATCACATCCTCTACCATTGACTGATCAAGGAATTGGTATCTGGACTAACGTTCTTATCTGATTTCCATTATAAACAATGTAATGTGTACTTGTATTTAAGAGAGAAGTTTTCATATTTATCTGTATAACATGCCTGAGGAAGAGACCTAAGAAGTCTTGAAAGCTTGCATTTTAAATCTGTTTAGTTAGCCAATAAAGGTATCAACTTTACAAAAAAATTTTGCATCCTGTATTTCTACGGCTAACACGGTACCAACTCTCATCTACTTGTAAGTAAGATATTGATCCGGGGAACCATTTCACTACCAATTGGAGTCAGGAAGAAATACTCCCCCCCACACACTTGGGGCTAGATTGGAAATGGCTCCAGAGGGCTTTTTTTGCCTTCCTCTGGATCAACAGGGGTGTTTTTGGCATGGGCTGGACTTGATGGACGCATGTCTTTTTTCAGCCTCATCTATGTTACTACTGGCTCGATGCAGGAAACGTGCGCAATCGCTATTTCCTGTGTGAGAACCACTAGGGAATAGGTTTGCGCATGATTTTGTTGAATTGCACATGAAAATTCAAGATTAGCGAACGTCTGCGTATATTTATTTTTTGTGGGCGTGGCTAAGATTAACGAATCTGTGTGAGTGGAATAGCGAATGCGTCTAATGCAGGACTGCTGTTGCGAATGAATTTATACGTCTGTGTACTGTTGTCATAAAATGGAATTATTTTAAGCACAATTCAAGAAGCGTTCGGTATTTAGCTTCCTGGATTAGTACATATGCAAAATCTATCTGCGCACAAAAATTCCTTTATACGATGCAAACATTTTTTGCATCGCGCCATATGTTACTATGATTTACTCTTTAGCATGTAACTACTTAAATGATACACTATTTGCATGTTACATGTTGTTTTGCTTTTCTTTAATGTTATGATTAACCATTATATATGGTGTTTTCACTACCTTTTTTGTATACAAAAATATAAATTCTAGTTGCATATTTACATATTTGTATATATTTTTGTCATATATCATTAGCTCTTACTTATATTATATGTGCAATTGTCAATATATTATATATAAAACCACTATACTACTACTACTACTATATATAAACCACTCCCAGAGCAGGGAGAGGTAAGATATGGGAAACGCTGAAAAGCTCAGAGCAGAGAAGACAAATGGGCAAAAGATGAAAAAAGAGAAGGAAAGAAGATGAATGGATAGGTGTAAAGAGACATAAACTATAAGCATGTAATTTTGCCCTTCTTTGTTAAAAAAAAAACAAAAAAAAAACAGATTAAACAGTAAAAAAAAGTCACACTCAGGCAAGGCATTATAAAGAATGATACGTATATATTATTTTCCTTCACCTCTCATTCCAGGGACTCCTGGCCGTCCCTCACGTCCAATCTGTCCTGGAAGTCCAGGGGATCCTGGGGCTCCTGGCCGTCCTGGGGTCCCATCCTTTCCAGGAGGTCCCGGTCTACCAGGAGAGGCAGCCATCTCAACTGGCATCTGCATGCGGGTGGTGTAATAGGCCATCCTCTCTAAGGAAGCAAACATCAGTCACACATAAACAAGAGCAATCTGAGCTGTACCTGTAGTAGTGAAACCAGCTTGCTGCCACAGCTGTAGTTTGAAAGACCTCTCTATTTCAAGTGCTGATATTTAAAACTTATAACTTTTGCTTACAACTGCAAATTAAGTAGACATTTTTAAGTTCTGGGAGTAAGAGCCACTACTCATAAATCCTTAAAATCTGCAAATTTGTATGTTAAGATTTAAAAAAAAACAAACAAACTTGTACTTTCACCATTATAACGTTTCAAGCTGTCATAAAAACTGTCAAGGCTACAACCAAATCTACTGAATTAATATTCCACAAATTTAAAAAATATGTATTTTTATGAGGAACTGTAATCTTTTCTTGTTTTGTTTTTTGGGGGGTGTTTTATAAAAGACTTGATTCAGAAGTCCTTTGTTGATTCAGAAAAAGTCACACAAAAACCAAATAAAGCAAATTACAGTGATGCCCTCAGTGGGCAAATAAAATCTTTCCTGAATCCAAAAGGCAATTAAATTACTCTTTGGATCAACCTGAGCGGACATCAGTTGTCAGATTTAAGGCTTTGTGTATTTGCAGTGTCTCTCTTCATAAAAAAATACTGTCATACTATCTAAATTGAGTAAAACAGAACTGATCTTTATTTGTCCAATATGTCCTAAAAGGCAATTTCAGTGTGCTCTGAGTATGATGTCACTTAAAAAAAGTATACAACAAATAAGCTGCAAATCTATGACTTCTCTATATTATGATTTGACATACGTACCATCAAAGATCTTGATCATCTCTTGCCTTATCATTCTTTTAATTTCATCATAACTGATGGTCTCAGCCTGGATCAGGAGAACAGACATACATTTTTTATATTACAGACCTTTCTAAAAATGATGGGATGAACAGAAACCAGGAGTGTTAATTCTCAGAAATATAAACTAGGTCCCCATTCAGTTTATTTTGGCTTATGGCAAACATAGAAAACATGTAGAGATGAGTAAGGGTGGTTGGGCTTGTGTTGCTTCAGAAAACAAGCTAAAATGATTATTAAAACGTCTCGATTCACATCCCCTCATTAACCATAAATAATAATGACTGGGCTGAAGATAATGCACACTAATGTAACAGCCAGATAGGTAAGAAGGAAGTGTGGATTCTTCTGCAGATCTTTATTACAAGATGGGTAAAATAGGATTTTTGTGTTCTTACCTGTTAAATCCTTTTCTCTATAATCCATATGAAATCACATTTGGAGGGCAGGACACATGTCAAAAGTCAGAATCTTATAAGTGCAGTATCCCAGCCACTCCTCCAGCTCCACCCTTTCCTCGCCTTGCAATACCCAGTATAAAAGTGACCAAAGCCACACTAACAAAGCAAGCGAGAGAAGAAGAAGGAAATCTTCTGTGAGAGGAAAGACTCTAAGACGACTCTGTAAGCCCAGACAGGTGAGACCAAACAGAGGTCCCTTTTGATGGGTGGGAGACCTGTGTTCCATAGGGACTATAGAGAAAAGGATTTAACAGGTAAGATCACTAAAATCCTACTTTCTCTTATGTCCAATATGGAACACAGGAAAAAAAACTCCTGAAAGGTTCAAAGCACCGCCTTGTGCTGATGAAAGACAGGAAATCTGGCTTGCAGGACATGGCCTGCAACTCTGCGGACTGAGACTACTGCCAAAAGAAAAGCCATCTTAAATGTCAATTGACAATGGAAGCAAGGGGAAGCAATTGACAATGGAAACAAGGGGCACAAAAGGCAGGAAAGGCATGAACCCTCTCCTGAAGGAACACCTTGACATCTGGAAAGGTGGTAATATATCTCTGGGAGAACATAGAAAAAGATTAAACCACCCCCTGAAGGAACACCTTTAAGGAGCTCAAGCTGAGTCCTTTGTTCACCCAATCCTGGAGAAAGGATAACACCAAAGGAAGGTCAAACTCTTGCAAGAACACAAACTTGTCCACTCGCCACAAATGAAAAATAGACCATACCCTGTGGTAAACCTTGGAAGAGACAGGCTTGTGGGCCTGAAATCATAGTGGAAATGACCTCATTGGAGAACCTTTTTCTCCTTAAGATGTGGGCTTCAACAGCTATGCCATCAAAGTCATCTTTTCCACACCCTTGTGCCACAGTAACACTGAAGTAGGAGGTCTGGCCCAGTAAGAAGGTGGAGTGGATGCTGAATGGAAAGACTGACCAGGTCCGCAAACCACGGCCTCCTAGACCAATAGGGAGTGACCACAATTACGGTTGCACCATCCATCCTGATCTTCCTGAGTACCCTGGGTATGAAAGGATTTGGAGAAACGATATAAGCGAGGTATAAGTTCCACAGAATAGACACTGCGTCCTTGGAAAAGGCCAAAGGATATCCCCTCCAGAAGCAGAAGGTCAGAACCTTCCTATTTTCCCTGGTGGCCATGAGATCTATCTTTGGCACACCCCATAGTTGCACAATCAGATAGAACACCTCTGAATTGAGTTCCCAATCTCTGGGAGCCACATCTTGGACTGAGGGCTTCTGCCCATCCTTGACTGTACCTTACCTTGAACCAGGTGGCAGCACTATGAGTGCCTCCTTGATGGTTGATGTAAGCCACGGCTCTGCTGTTGCCTGGTTGGACCCTCACTGGTCTCCCCTTCAAGAGTGAGGTCTAGTACAAGGGCCTGACATACCATCGGAGTTCCAGAACAGTGATGGACTGAATATACTCCTCCACAGTCCATCTGATCTGGACCTCCATGTGACCCAGAACTGTACCCCAGCCTCTCAGGCTTGCATCTGTAGTGACCACAAAGGGTTTCCCCTTTTCCAGGTTGCATCAGCGCAGCCACCGCTGAAGGTCCCAGCTGGCCTCATTCTCATAAAAGTCCACCTTAGGAGCTCCAGAATCTGAAGAACACTTTGAGATATAGGGGTCTCCAAGATTCAGGGGAACCTCAATGAGGACCCAAACTGGCTCTTGGTCAGTGGAGGGCCATGGCGGAGAAGTAGGGGCCACAGTACAAGAGGGGCAGAGAGAACCAGAATACTCTCTAGGGAGCCCCGTTTGACATGAGGAACAGTAAGCAAGGGGGGCAAGGATGTCCATGAATGCTTAGTCATAGATTTACTTCCATGTCCCTTAGAAGCGAACAACCTGACAGTAAGTGTCTCACACTAGTATAATGAACCAATAACAGTTCCCCAGACCAACAATTCACCCTAGAAAGCCCAGAAAATTATCTGTCAGGCAAATGGTTAATCTGGAGAAGGAGAGTCCGCCTCTGCGAACCTGTATAGAAGGGACTAGGCCAGAAGCTGGAGGGCATTGCAAAAGAGCGAAGCTCGAGATCGGTGACAGACACTCTTGTCCCCTTGGAGGAGAAAGCACCCAAGAGGAGACTTGACCCCGAAAAGGAAGGGATATGCCGAAACGGGTGCGTGCCAGCGAACTAGGACCGCAACAAGGAAGCGAGCCTCTTACGCAGCCCAACGTGGGGAAACAGGCAGGAAGTCCCCAACGGAAGGCAACCGCCATCCACACCAAGAGGGAGGATAAGAAATCCACAAGTCCACCACCACAGACCAACCAGGCACCCACCACTTCACCTTAGGGCAATGGAAGGACCATTGCCTGTAGAGGACCCCCCAGACCAGCAGACCACCCCAAGCAGGATACCTATACAAAGGCCAACGGGCCCGCCAACTCTCAGCGGGAAATAACCTGCGAGGATCGCAGACTAGGTCGCCGAGATCCGTGGTGCCCCCTAAGAATAGCCTAGGAGAGAGAGAGTAGGCGGAGCTGGAAATGATCCGGGACCAGGCAGGAACTCGACCTACCTAAATCGGAGCTCCTGTTGCAAGAGGCAACAACTCTTCAGGGAAGACCAGCACCTGATGAGACTAAACCCAAAGGAAGCAGGTGTAAAAGAGACAGACGCCAGAGTGCCTCAGGTAGTCAGTCTAGCCAAGGTACAGGGAGCAAACGGAGTTATCAGAGAGGGAGCGAAAACCAACAACAAGGACAGGCCAAAACTTACCGGGATTGACTGGAACAATGGAGGGTGTGTGGAGAATGGTCAGACAAGCCTAGAGGTCAGGAGCGTCAGAAGCCTAAACGGAATCAAGAGACAAGTCAAAACACAAGCCAAGGTCAGGAATCCAGACAAACAACAAAGCACTAGCCAACTCCACAGCACGAATAATCGAGCGCTGTTGAAGAGGGCAGACCAAACTATAAACCCCCATACTCCAATCAGAGTGAGGCAGAAGGGACCAAACAGGTAAGGAAACACCACTAAAACCAAAAAGGCGAATCCTGACACAAGAGAGAAGTAAAATGGCGACTGAAAAACTGGCAGCCATTCGGAATAAAGTCTGCAAAACATGCATTCTGGGAAACATAGTCTTCTCTTTTACTGTTGCCTAGCAATGCCTAAACTCCGTCCGTGGAATCACAATGGGATCTCAAGATACTCTGCACTTGAACCGAATGAAAGGGCATGAGGAGACAAGAAAAAAGAGCCCACTTTGGCTTCTGTACATCAAACAGGCGCAGAGATTTGTCCCAATGAAGTTCGTCCATAGAAGTCAATGGAACAAAGATATCTGAGGCGCGGACACCCGTTCTTCATGGGGCCGCAGCACTAAATGAGGCAACATGACAGAAGCACCCAAAGACCCAAACCCCTTAGGGGCCATGTGAGGGGAACCCAACAAGGAGTCCAAGACAGGGGAAAAAAGCCCACAGAACCCCAAACCGGTGAGAACAGCAGGAAAAGGGTTAAACTATCAAACTTGCAGCCATCCTTGCTCCACAGCTCAGGGAATGAACAGTACATAGATAATATAGGTGTGCCCCACATGAGCACAGGAGCCCAAGGGCTCAGAGAAAACCTCTATATGGAGTGGCACAGGACAGGGACAATTTGGACCAAGGCACTCAAAGGGTTACTCAATACAATGGTCAACCCATTCCAGGGGAAGCCCAGTAATGGTAACCCGCCTAGTGGGGGAATTTTTACAGCTCTATATCTAAAACAAAAATAATAAAAAAGCTAAAACTAAGAGTGTCTCCTGCTCCAACCTTTCACCACACAGGGCACATTCATACTTGGGATTGCAAGGTAGGGGAGGAGTTAAGCTGTAGGATTATCTGGGAGAATCCACCTATAAGAGATGTGTCCTGTCCTCCAAAAGAATGGACTCAACCCCATGGTACCTGTGTTCTATATCGTACGTAGGAGAAACATATTTATGCACCTTTACACTTTTACTGCTTTGTATAACGTATACACTACCTTTTCTGTGAGATGCTTCATTCAAAAATATGTACAGACCAAATTAGACAAAAAATATTTATTTTACTAGTCTTTAGAGAAATCCTGTCATCAACTGAAGATCTCCATAGAATGCAATAGAAACAGCACCACTTGGTGACATTTTTTAATTGACTTTTGATTAAAAACCTAGCATACAAAAGACAAAAAAAATCAGACTTTGGCTATTGTAGTTTTTAAATGATAAATCTCTGAGTAGTGGAAGTACTGTTGGTTTCCTCAGCATAAAAACCCTACAATACACATTTTTTTCAATATAAAACATTTATAAATCTTTATAGTCGATAGCCATATACATGAGACATTCTGTACTACAATGAACAGGGCGATTGTCTACTTGTGTCTGGTTTAGAAGATGAAATAAAAACAACACTATCAGTGCCAGAGAGGTGTATAATGCATTGTAATGCAATACTTTGCAAAACCTTTTGACATTGAAATTGCCTGAGATGTAACTTTTCAAAGGAGTTATCAAGCATTATTAGTACTACCAATGTACTGTCAATATTTACTGGAAAACATGAAAAGGGAAGTGTGCGGCGGGGCAGGGGGAGGAAACAAGATGAATGTTTGCTACTGTGTGGGGTTGATGATGCTGTTGTGCATTATTTTCCAAGGGAATAATGATGCACCATTTCACAGATATTTTCTCACATATCTAGTTACAACATTATCAAATTAAATTTCTTCACTACTATCCCAGAGTTAATGGAAATATTATGTAGCAAAAGTAACATTTTGCACAAATTGCCCTATTTGTGCCAGGTGTCTCATTAATTTTTCTGCACATTGACTCAAGTTTATAATTTTTTATGCACATCTTAAAAAAATAAGAGAATAGTATTTGGCCATATCAGCATGTATCCCCCATTTTCTGTACTAAATTATTTTAGATTTACCCAGCAAAACAAAAAAATACCAATTAATTTTTTCTAAAGCACAAGATGTTGTCCAAGATACGATGGTGTAAATGTGCCATTTTAACTTTCCTAAAATTAGAGAGTTCTCACTGCTTACCGCTGTTCCTGGGGTTCCTGGAATTCCTGGAGGTCCTGGGGGCCCTGGTGAGCCTGAAGATCCCCTTTCCCCTGGAGGTCCTCTTGGCCCAACCATGCTTGAGAATTCACTCTTTGTGTAGCCTGCTGACATTCCTGGTGGTCCTGGTCTCCCTCTCTCTCCTTGAGGCCCAGAAGGCCCAGGAGCTCCAGGTTCACCCTGTAAATTGTGTGGAATTGGAAATAAAACATAAGTTGCTTCTGAAAAGTGCCTTGATATTAAAAATTATATTCTCTTACCTTCTCTCCAGGAATACCAGGAACTCCAGGCTTTCCAGGGGAACCCTGAGAAAAGACAGATAGGATGAAATAAGTTAAAGGGATAGTATTGTCAAAAAATAAAATTTACCTATGATTATTCAGTTTAATTTTTTATAATGAACAGTACTTTCTGATAATCCTTTACCGTCATGTTTGCCTTAAAAATCAAGTTAAAAGTTTCCACCTCCTGCCCCGTTTCAGGATATCATGCGGACTCCCCTCAGATTGGACGGATCACAGTGAGGCACAATATTGTGTCTGTCAGTGTAAGAAAACTGCTCCATTACCCACCTCTTTACCCGGAGATCCATCTGATCCCATTTCACCCTGAATAGAGATGAAAAGACAACTAATCAGAATTTGGAAACATCTCATATGTTATAAATAATTACCTTGTTTACAATATTTGATATGTTCATTAACAACCCTGGATGTACCTAATAGTAATTAACCACACAACTTATCTCTACACATGCCTTTTTTTTTTAAGAATGTTATTATTATATTCTTTATCTCCAAACTCCTTCTATGTCTCTTAAGTATTTTTTCCATTATTTCTTTCTCTTACTACTACTACTACTTAATTCCACAGACAACAGCGCTCTCCGGGTTACTTACAGCAGGTCCTGGATGTCCTGGTCCACCTGGTTCTCCAGGAGGCCCCATAAGTCCTCTATCACCTGCTGGGCCTCTCTCGCCCTTCAGTCCCTGGGAAAGGAAGAGAGACTCTCCTCCATTTAGTCAACAATCTTTCTAACAGAAAACAGATAGAAACACACACACACACACACACAGGGTTGAAGACTTACCACCCCTGGAGGTCCCGGATTGCCTGGCTGTCCTGGGATTCCTGCAGGTCCCTAAGGGAAAGGCCAAAAATAAGAGAAGGAACATTTGCATATTTTCTTGTTCCCTCAAGTGTTCCAACTTTACTTACTATGTGTCCTGGTGGTCCAGGACGCCCTTGTGGACCTATGGGACCAGGTTCTCCCTAAGAAGAGACAGTACACATGTGAGAGTTGTAATCAGAGGAAGGGAACAGAGAAATAGCTCTTGCTTACAAAACAAAACTATTCCTACCTCTGCACCTGGCCGTCCTGTACTCCCTTGGGGTCCGGCAGGACCACAATCTCCCTGTGACAAGATAATCCCATGAGATTTGTCTTGCAGATTAAAGTCTGAGTATTACTGGTTGAACAACGATTATGTCACCAAAGACCAACAATTATCAATTTTAGGTAAGCAATATCAGTTTATGTGACATCAGTAAACTCTTTTATAAATGCACAAGAAGATGCCTCAATATAAAATAGGTATGTTTTTACTTCTCAAATAACTGCACATATTTATTAATCTGTGGTGATTTGTTTTCCTATCATTTGTGACAAATGACATTTTGGAGACCTAAGATTGTAAAAAAAAAGTAGGAAAATTATTTTTCATGAATTCTATTTTAGGCACATTATCTGGATTTGCTACTCTATGTATTTTTTGTTTGCACATTTTTAATACATTCCTTTCAATTCTGTGATTATACGTTAGCAAACATAAAACAAAATTCAAATAGGAACATTGAGGTGGATATACTTAAAAGAATTGGAACAATTCAGAGGAAATTCAAAGGGGAATTTGGAGAATATTTATTTGGCCCCTATAGCGCATTTGGTTTGCTCTAACATTATTATATTTTCTATTTTGCCCTTAGTGTTCCTAATTTTAGCTCACTCAGAAAATTGTTTATAGATACTGTATTCACTGAGAATTTGCAAAATTAAAAATTCACCTCCAATAAACATTGCAGGTTTGTACAAAAGCAACTGCAAAAGAGAGTAATACATTTTTGCAGTTGCTAAGTAAAAAAACATGTCAGTTACATATATTGAATTTGTGTAACAATAATTTAAACTCAGCTTAATTTCTTACCAAAGTACCCTGTTGCAAACGTTTGTTTTTTTTTTAACTTTTGAAATATATTTCCTTATTAGGGGAAATAAAGTATGTCACCTGAATATTGAATAATTTTGGTTAAAGCAATACCTGATGGAAGATGCAATAAGGTAAGATAAAACGGTGAAGTGTGTCTAATGATGTGTGGATATCATTTTTCCATATGCACTAAGAAACAGATCTGCTGGAGGGGGGTTATCGATCATTAGCACATGATGTTGGTGCAATGGTTATGTGTTGTAATAGTGTGTCTGCAAAGTAGTGTATTTTAAAGTGGTCAACTTCATTTTTGAGTTTACACATTCTTCTTCAAGTGTAGATTATGTGACACACACACAGAGAACAAACACGGCAGATGGGAAAAGGGAGCTAGAGTGTCATGCGGGGAAAGAGAATGGCAAAGAGGGAAAAGGGGATTTTTATGTACTTACTGACAAATCCTTTTCTCTTTGCGTAGGCAACAGAGCGAAGGGCAGCTCGCAGACTACCCAAGAGGTAACTGCTTGGTAGCACAGTGCGGAGGCAACAGAGTGTGAGACAAGCACTTAGATACCGGAAGGTAACTATTTGCTAGCACAGTACGGAGGCGACAGAGCGAGAGACAACCTGCGATACTGCCAGTAAGGTAATAGCTTGATCACACAGTGCGGAGGTAGCTGTTGCACTAGACAGACAGAGCGAGCCCACGAATATCACCTGAGATGAGAGGTAGTCAGACAGGAGTGGGAGACTGCACAGAGCGTACGTCAGACAAGCCACAGTCAGGAACCGTATCGGGTAGTTAGCCACAGTCAAAGTCAGATCAGAGCAGGTAGTCGGACAAGCCAGAGTCATACACAGATCAGATAGTCAGACAGAGCCACTGGTCAAAACTGGAGCGGGTAGTCAGCCAAAGCCATGGATTGAGCCAAAGGATAATCGGAAGTCAAGCAAGGGTCAAACGAGCAACACAGTAGTAACACACAAACACCACGAAAGGGCGACTAAGCCCAGTTTGCGAGCAGACTATAAGGCAGCCGCCGGAAGGTGGGGCTCAATCGGCCAATAAACCTGAATGCTACAAAATAGCGAGCACAATATCACAGACGCGCACCCGCAGATAGCGGCAAGCCAGAGGATGCAGCATCAGCCCTAGACCACCGGACAGAGTCACGGGCAAGCAAATATCACAGGTACCGTGACAGGTAGAATACACTGTCACCCAAAGAGGCACTGGCCTTCTTCTGATGACATAGGACTGGTGAATGACCAGCTTGAGCCAATAAGCAAACATCACCTTTAAAGTCACTTGACCTATTTGTAGCCCTATCCTATAGAAAGAACATTGCATCCAAAATGGGAAGGAACTCCTAACTATGTCTAGATAGTGAAGATCTAATTCTAGCTAATTAGATAGATCAGGAAAAAGGTAAGGAAGCATAATCTCCTGATTTTTATGAAAACCCACATTGGGAAGAAACTCACCTTACCTGTGTGATTCAGATCTCATGGAGGCATATGATGCCTAAAGATAGGGTAGGCATGCTCCACCCCTGAAGAAATGTCTGGAAATTCGGCAACAGGGTTGCATGCATCTTAAAAAGAACTGACAAAGACAAGATTTGAAACTTGATGGCGTTAAGCCGAAGGCCAGTGTGGAGGCCCACTGGAGAAAGGCCAATACCATTGGGAGGTGACATGAATAAGGTTGTGAATGATGTTCTTTACATCATTTTAAGACCAGACCCTATTGAGAATCATGGATTAAACAGACGTACAAGCCTTAAGCATAGTCACAATAACTGTCTCAGTAAAGCCCTTCTTTCTCAAGATATCAGCTTTATGTGCAAAGCCATCAAAGTCAACCTCGCCAGGTCTGGATGACAAAGTGGAGGGAATGTCTGGAAGAAGAGAGAGACGCCACAGCTCCATCATCACCACAGGCATCAGATCTGTGAACCAAGCCCTGTGAGGTGATTGGAGACTAATTAGGATGATACGTGCTCGGCCCACCTTGAGAACCAAGCACTGTGAGGCCGCTATAGACTAATTAGGATGATAGATGCTCTATCACCTGGGGATTAAAGATGAGGTAACAATTAGGCCAGGGTGAAACACCATGTCATCACCACTGCAGGTCCCTTGATCTCGAGCAAAAATGTGGAACCTTTTGGTTCACCTGAGATGCCTTAAATCTATAACTGGAAGACCTCACTTCCATACTATGGAATGGAAAATGAACTGGTTTAGCTCTCATTCACTGGTGTCTAGGCGATATTGACTGAGATTGTCCCCATTGTTCACTCCTGGGATATGTATTGTCTTTACTGCTGGGACATGAGCCTCCACCCAGAAAGGAATGATCGAACATTGGTCCACATCACTTCTGGCTCCTCTCTGTTAATTCAATCCAAATCCAAAACGGGCTCCCATGTGCCAGCTGGGACCTGTATTGAAGGGCCAGTCAGATTACCTGAAATTCCAGTACACTGATTGCATGTTTACTCTTGAAGCTGGACCAAAGACCCCAAATCACCTGCTGATAGAATGTTGCACCCCATCCTTGTAGGATAGCATCTGTTAGCATTACGGACCACACCACAATAGTGAAGGGTCTTTCTATTTTCAGGTGTTTTTTCTGTAACCACACCCATAGATCCACCTGTGCATCGAGAGACACACACATCACCTAGGACAGATGACACTGCTGCCTAGACCACTACCATCTAGACCACTGTCCAACTGTAGGGTTTGCATGTGAAATTGAGTATAAGGCACTGCCTCCAGCACAGAGACCATCACTCCCAACACCTTCATGAAATCCCACACCAGTACTGAAGGACGGGGCTGAGCGTACATGAGATACAAACAAGATCCAGGTCTGGACCTTGTTCTCCTGAAGGAAGGCCTGTTTGTGTAGGGTGTCAACTGTCATACAGAGGAAAGCTAAACATTGCAAAAGGAACAGAAAGGAGAACAATGAAATGGCCCACATGTCTTGGAACTGCCACAGTCATACCCCAGGAAGTCTTGCATGAAACAATTTAGGCGAAGGGAAGTGTATTAGCAGGAGGCTACATAGTGGGCTTCTTGACCACTGAGGTGTGGAAACTGTAGTGGCCCAAAGAGACAGGAGTAACCTTGGTCTTCTGTGAACAGTAGTGTGTTTGTGTGTATTATGGGGAAACAAAAAGTGAGACAAGCAGAAAGATTTGATGTATAAGAATAGACTGGGGAAACAGAGAACTCCTGCCCCCAGTGGCCTGACTGATAACCTTATCTGGTTCTGGACAAACAAAATATTTCCTCAAAGTGTGCAGCATGCAGGCTTAGAAAGTGTGGAAGTCTTAGCTATAAATTGAATTGTATGCAAAGCAGCATCACAAAGATGCGTATTTGCTTTGTGCATCCTAGATGTATGATTTCTTCCCTAGAGGAATCATCCCTGATATCCTGAAGCAAGTGGCCACATCAAATATCCATGGTTCTCCCCATCCAGGCCATACCCAAACTAGGAAGCAGTGCTGCCACTATGGCCAGAAAGTTAATTTTTAAGAGAGGATCCAGGTGTTTATTCACCTGATACTTAAAAGTTGACATATTGGCTACTAGCAGGTCTGTGTGTTTGGACAAAAGAGATTGGGGAGTCAACTTCAGGAGGGGTGCCCCACAATTCTACTGCTTTGGTGGAAAAGGGGAAAAGAAAGTCAAACCTCTTAAGCAAATAGACTGTGCTATCTGGAAATTTTAATTTGGGCTAAAAAACGGTAAGAATGAAAGCGAATGGAAGTCTTCTACCTGTAACTACAAGCAGAGGTGAATCAGTGGACTAGAATACAATAAATTTGTGCTAAAACATCACTCAGGATCTGGATAACTCAGCCTAAGGGTAAACGGGTCGGTATGGATAAAAACATGTTATTGTTATCTGTTGGAGTGGGGATGTATAGGTATGGAAAAACTGGGTGTAACACATGTCTTAATTACCCTTTTAATCATAGTTCAGTTAAAAATGTTTTTAGTTCCCAAGTGACTGGGAAAACACATTAAGTGTATTATTTTTTAACTGTAACCCAGTTTTGTAGTGTATTTAGTCCCTTGTGCTTGTGGTCAGTAGTATGTAGGTAGGTTGCACTATGAGAAAACTTAAGGTCAGATTTGGTGAACATGTGAGAAATAATAACAAAAAATGGATAAGCATATTGCCCCAAAACACTTTTTGGATCACCAGGAATGTAAACCTGTGGGTGACAGAGTTGTTCCAGATAGATGAAGGAGAGACAGGCTTCTTAACCTGAGAAGAAAAGAGACATTTTGGATTCCTGAGCTTAGTACTCAGAATCTAATGGGTCTTAATATAAACTTGAACCTGGCAACCCATTTGTGCCTTTATTTGAGCTTTGTTGATTGTGTGATTGAAGAGATGTGGGGGTTACATACGTCAGGGCTGCCATGAAGAGAGTTGTTTGTAAAGAAGACATATGCTGTGTATATAGGGGTGCTAGGTCTGTCTAGATCGGTATCATACATGGGTGCCTATGGGACTATAGTGGTATCCTTTTCATGTTTACATCCTTAAATCTAGGGTGTGTTTACTTATCCCACAGTTATTATAGGTTATTTGTAAATGGAGCTATGGAATATGAGTTAATAGCCACATTGCTGTATTCTAATAAGTATTAAATATAACTATTTAGATTATATATCTATTTTAGTTACTCTTATGAGGATTATTTTAAAATGTCAAATTATTTTACATTATATGATATTTTCATTTTATTTAATTGTTGAGATTCTCCTTTCTAGTGATGTACTTAGTTATATTGTCTTTATTATTATTATTATTATTATTATATGAGTAAGACTGAGGTGGAGTTGTCAGATGTAATAAGCCTTGTATCTATTTGTCTACATTTTATTTGTATGGATATGGGAATATTTTTAACCTTTGGTTTGCAACCGCTACACTACCACTCCAGTGATTCCTGGGCCGGTGGACGTTCAAGGCCAGGAGGAATACGAAGTCCAGAGTATCATTGATTCTAGGAGATTTAGAGGGAAGTTGCAATATTTGGTCCATTGGAAGGGCTATGGCCCTGAGGAACGCTCCTAGGTGGATCAGAAGGACCTCCATGCGCCCAGACTGTTGAGCAAATACCCTCAGAAACCAAGACCTCCGGTAGGGAGAGGGGGTCTTTGAGAGGGGGGTACTATCACGGTTCCCGTGATCTCTCTGTCACTCTCACTTGTGCTGCTCCCTTATTGGTTGAGCTTGTTTGGCCCACCCCTGGTGACCTATTCTGGCCATTGGCACCTGTTAGGTGCGCTTTCGAAACGGTCTACAACATATGAAGTATTTAACTTTAAATATCATTTTTTCAGTGCTGCTGAAGAGCTGCATCTGGCCAAGCGGCCAGAATCTGTTTCTGACAGCTTCACAGCTCGTCAAGCAGAAAGGAGACAGAAGCTTATGCTTGATTGATTTGGTGGAGAATACTAGAAAATAGGAATGCCAAAATCTATTCTGAATGGATAATAGGTTCTAGAGTACTAGGAAATGGAGTAGTAATATCAGACAGTCAAGACAGAGAATCCGCCTTCTTGTTCTTGGTTCCCAGAATGTATGACACAATAAAATTAACCCTTTGAGTGCCAGGGGGGTATGCAATGCGTTGTATACCCTTCTGGCACTCAAAGGGTTAAACTGAGAGAAAAATAAGCCCCTCAGGATTGTTGAGCATTGAGTTGATATACTTTAAACAAGTTCTGTTTATCTGTCAGAATAGCAGCTGACTCCAACAAATATCTCCACTCCTCCAAAGTCAGTTTCATACTGCAAACAAGAAGATCCTGGAGAAGTAGGAGTAAGAATGATTCTTAACAGTGGTAGGAGACAGCAGAGCTAGAACTGTGCCTGCTGTGGACTCTGAAGCATGTATAACAAAGATCAGAGGTTGGGTGAGATCTGGGTAGGACAAAACTGGAGAGGTAGTGAAATCTGTTTTCAGGAATTCCAATGCTTGAGAATACTGGGAGGTCTAGGGACCTTTATGGGTATTGACCAAAATAACTTAAAATCTAGAAAGCATTGGACAATTTTCTTGCCTACTGTTTGCCACTTTGGAAAGGTTCAATCCAAACCAATCAGCTGAGATGATATACCCCTAAAAGGCTAGGACAGCTCTCTAACTAACATTTCTCCAATTTGGCAAAAAGATGGTGGTCTCTGAGACGCTGTAGTTCCTGCTGCAACTGTTTCTGGTGCTGTATAATGTTCTGGGAATAGATCAGTATAAAAAGATACACTACTACACAGGTAACCAGCATGTCCAAAAAACATGGTTCAGGAAGGCCTGATTGCATAGAACAAAGGGCATCATCAGGTATTCACAGTGGCCCATCCAGGTATTCAATGCTGTCCTTCATTCATTACCGACACATATACAGATCAAGTTGTAAGTAGCTCGGAAATCTAGTTTTATGAGGACTGTGGCTCACTGCAGGTAAAGAGCTCAAAGGGACAGAGTAAAGCTGTTACATTTGGTGAAGGATGATATCTAGCAAACTATAGCGGTTTGAGAGATAAGATTTGTGGCATTTAGCTTATTTTTTTAAGCTCTACAAAACTCTAAAAATTTTTATGGGACATTACTGTCCCTTTAAAGACATACGTATAGCATTGGTAGAGCAAAGGAACTGTTATAGATGCTCTTAGCAAGCAGTGCCCCAGAAGTGGACAGTCCCTGTGGCCCAGTCAATATGAAGGTTACGGATCAGCAGCAAAAGGAATCTGAAAGTCAGTGGTTTCTGAGGAGAGGAAATTGGCTCAAAATTAAGGGTCTCCTTGTGATTAGGCTCTAAGGCTAGATGCAGGGGTTGCATCTAATGAGATATGATCCTTGCACCCTGGGGAGAACCATCCACAGTGGAAATCTGGATAGGTGTCTGTTTCCTTACAACAGGTATAGCATTCCTGACAGAAAATGTATTGTGCATAAATATATCAGTAGCTCTAGAATCAACAAGATCTTGAGCTAGAATCTTAGTACTGGACCAGGACAGAAAATTAGTAGAAACAGACTGGAACATGTGCTGGTGGGGACAGCAGAGTGGTGTTTCTGGCTTAGTGTGACAAAAACGTTCCACATCACAATCTCCTCCACAATACAAACACAGCCCTGACTCACACCAAAATCTTTTTACCTCCTCTGAAAGACAGTGCACTTGCCCAACTTCCATGGGCTCAGAGGCACATTAGTGAAGGGTGCCACAGAAAATTGGCAACAAGAAGTCTGTTGACTGGATGCTCTGGCAGGTCTATGAACATGATCCCACTCATGCTCCTGGAGCTGCTCAGTGATTCTCTTCTCCAAGGATAACCACGGGGCTGCGGATTCTTCCAAATAATCTGCGGTCTTCCTTGTACTTTGCTCATACTTGACTGTATCAGAGTACTCTATAAGAGTACTCCCTCCAGTCAGTACCATGGGCCAAGGTGAAGAACTCAATAGTATATTGGTAGAGAGGCTTCTGACCATTTGCAGGTCCAGGAGGGATACCTCTGCAGCAGATTGATGCCCAGGAATATCAAACACTGAAATTGGTGATGAACTTGTCAGAGTTAAACACAGTGGGTTACTGAATATCTATGAGCAGCGATGCTCAGACCAGAGCTGACCCCCTGAGGAGGGAAATAATAAAGTTAATGCAGGTTTGGTGAGAGGCAATGGTCTAAGGCTAGTATCTAACGTTCAAGAGGAACTCATTTAGGAATCCACTGAGTTCCTTAGGATCTCCATCAAGCTTCTCTGACAATGGCAGTTTAGGTGATTGTACTCCACAAAATGGGGCTAGAACATGGCTAGAAGTAGAGGCAGGACCTAGAGCAGCTGGTGACAGAATCTAATTTCTGGCCCAACTTCTGAATTTGTGAGGAGTGTCTCCCTGCTGTATGACTAACTTGGCCACCTTTGTGGGGTCGATAGTAATGATGCAGATGTTATTTCACACCAAACAGGCATGAATCAGACAATGTACCACTAGGACCAACCCAGGGTCAACGATACTTCTTTAGTTGCATGAGTTAAGGTGCTGGAGTTTGAAGCTTTGGTATTCTACAGCCTCCATGACCACCTTGCTGTGGCTGAAGACCCATTTGAGCTGGGACTGGTTCATAAAAGTGTTCGCAGATAACTAAAGACTTATTGAGAAGAACCAATAGTGCAGTACCAAGAACTGCGACACGATGCCAGTGTAGGAATCTATGCGAGCAGGTCATTTGGAACTGCACACAGCTTGAAAGGAAAGGCTTTCCTGGACACAGAGGGGAATTTAAACTTGCTGCAGAGGAAAAACTGCATCCAGGGAAACAGTTCTGCATGGGAACAGGCTGAATAAGGAAGGAGAGCTCCAAGATGAAGCACACTATCACGGTGCCTGTGTATATTGCGACATTTTGACACTAGTAGCCTGATGCTTTCCTATTGGCTAAGTGTTATGGCTCCACCCAGTGGTAGCCTTTAAGTACTGTGATCTGTCACTGTTACAGGGCCCTTTTGTGGTGTTCCGTTGCTTAGTGCCTTGCTGCCGTGATTCGTGTGATTTCCTGTGTATGACCCGGTTTGCCTGACTACTCTCTATCAGTTCCTGTTCCTGCTCCGTGTACTGACCCGGCCTGGCTGACGTTCCTGCTCCGTGTATCGACTTGGATTGGCTGACGTTCCTGCTCTGTGTTGACCGTTGTGGAGTCCGTTGCTCTCTTCTACCGGATACGGTAGAGAGTTGCCTCAGTGCTCTGTCTCCGGTGTACTAGCCCAGTCGGTTGCTGTTGATACTGCACTACCATTCTGTACTGCGACACACTAGTGCCTTGCTGCCTCCTTACTCCATACCCCGGGTTGTTGCTCAGCTTGTTGATCCATATACACTTGGCTTGTCCCATTGTCACTGGGGTTGGTCTCACGGGCGCCTCAGTTAGTCTCCGCTCCTGTTCTGTCGTTCCACAAGCCAAGCGCCCGTTCAGGGCCTTTCGTTTATACACCTGGGTAGGAGCTTTATTGTGGCACTATTATGCTGGCTTGTCATTCCACCATTAGTAGGTTGATCTCTGGGCTCCTCTATCAGATCTGTCACCTGGCAGTTGCCAACAAGCTGTGTGTATCACAATAATACCCGGTACCGTTACCGTGGGTCGCAGTTGGAGTATATTCAGGGCGTTCCGTGATTCCTCCGGTTGCATTATCACTATAGTGTGTGTTACCTCCTGGGCCTCGAGCAACCATCCTGGGCTAGTCGCCATTTTTGCACTTATCAGCATTTGAGTGCTTCCTGGGCCTCGCTATTAGGGCCTCCCAGTCTCCTGGCCTAATAGCATTAACCATTTGTGTCTCACAGAATCACACGAACTGTTCCCGACCTGTGTCAGTATATTTACTATGTGTTATTTGTATACTGGACCCGTGAGGGCAAATGTAATTTATTTACCTGTCCTGTGTCAGTTCTGTTGTTCCATTACTGGACCCGTGAGGGTTAATTCAGTTTGCTTATTCAATAAAACTGTGTTTTACCAAATTGCCTGCCTCTGAGTGTACTGAAAACCGTTACACACACACAAACAGCAGACAAGTAGCATGGGCAGAGAAGCCAAGTAACAGGTCGAGCTTGCGGCACAGATATATATAAGTGGGCATACAGAAGGATCTGTCAGCAATGGAGAGCAACATACAAGATAAGATGCTCAGTAAAACAGGGATAGAGATGCACATAGGAGTGAGCTGATAAGCTCCTTAAAAAGGCAGCAGGGTGAGGGCAGTCCCAAGAACCCTGAACTACACTTAAATGACTCCTACCAAACACTAGAAGTGCATCCAGAAACCAGGCAAAGGTTATCTATAAGGGGCCCTACTGAAAAACTAGGACTGCCTCTTAAAGATGTCCTTAGAAGAATCCTGTGTAGGACGCTCAGAGACCTGAATGGCATCTAATACTGCACAAATAACACCTTCCTCAGAATGCCTGGGATCTTCCTACCGTGAGTGCTCAGGGGTAAAGGACAAGTTGTCCTCATCCTCATCTCTCCTTCTTCTAGAGAGGAATCATCCCCAGGGGCAGCAGTTGATCATGGTAGGAGATCATGCCCTCTTTCTGAAGCAATCCAAACTATACAGAATACTCTGTTGGGAACAACGCAAACTGGTCTGACTCTGAAGACTTGCCAAACAATTTGCTAAGGCCCTTGCCCATGCAGGCTCAAGTTCTTCAGGAGGAAGGGCCTCCTTGGGCATTCTGCTCTGGGCCAAAGCACAAGAATGGCATAGCTGACCTGGCTGACATTAGATGAGAGTATTTTTTTGCATTGCTTATAATGGAAATCAGATAAGAACATTAGTCGAGATACTGATTCTTTGATTAGTCAGTGGTAGAGGATGTTATTTTTTTACATTGTTTATAATGGAAATCAGATAAGAACGTTAGTCCAGATATTGATTATTTGATCTGGCTGACATTTGGCAGACAGGACTGTCAACAAAAACATGTGACCATTATTGACAAAGGTTTCCCCTTGTCACCTTTTGTTTCTGACATGGCTTTTTTCCCCAAAACAAGGCCTAGAGGGGCAGAGAAAAAAAATAAAAAAGCTTATCTACAGCAGAGAGGAGATCAGCAGATCATGGAGACAATCTATCCACCAATGGAGAGAGTTTTGCAGCTAGGTACCTCCAAGGGGAGCAGTCAGGGAGGAAAGAAGGAAAACTCCTGCCATTGTGCATATGAGCCCGGGACATCAGAGGGAACACAATCTCAGAGCTCACGCACATAAGAAAACAGCCAGTTTCCCACTGTTTTATCCACATACCTTGGAGCCCATCCAGAGCTATGGAATAAAGGAGAATGCAGCTAGAGCTGCTGTACAATGGCCACTGGTGAGCAACAAGTCATTTAAAGGCACCTCAACCCAAACATTTTTAAAGGTCTAGGTCCCTTGAAAAATATACTTTGGATAAAAATGATGAGTTCCAGTGCCACAACAGGTATCCCTACACAAAACAGACATCAGATGGTAGTCACAGAAAGGACAAACCGATAAACAGAGACAGAACCATACTCACCATGGATTCATGACTCCACAGTCCCTACACCTCCAGACAGGAAACTAAATCTGAAAGCTGCCGCTGAATGGTGGTGGTGTGTGTGTGTGTGTGTGTGTGGGGGGGGGGAGGGGTAAATGGGTCTTGGAGGGAGTCTCCTCCTCCACAGATTTTTGCCTGCAAGTGCCCTGCCTCTTATTGGTAGCCACTTAAAGGGATAGTAACACACAATGGACAAAAGTAAAATAAAATTATAAGAAACAAATAAAACTGAGAGAGAGAAGTGGGTGCCAGGTGGTACAAGAAAAAATGTGATGGTAAGAAGAGAGACTACAGTTGGGTAGTAAGGGGGTTGAAAAGGATGATAACGGGGGGTGAAAATGATGCGTTCGCCTCCCTTAATCTGGCAGAAAAATTGGCAATGGGATCCTGCTGTCTCAGAAATCATGTCTCAGTGGCCCTGCCAATGGAAGCAATGCCATTTGATAATAAGTAATGCCATTTGATAATTACTTCACCCCTTAAGAATAATAAATGCCCCAGAAGGAAATAGATTGTAGATTGTGGCAACTATACAAGGCTGTGTATGAGATTGTGTTGTACTGGAAGAACCTGTCTCTGCGTGTTCATACTATCTGTGGCAGCCCTTGGTGTGTGCGTCTAATCCATGATAAAACAGCCCACACTCCATCTGTATTAATTCAACCAGTGTCAAAAGAGGAATCCAATGGGTAGTGCAGACCCAATGGTAGTGCTTAGCTGTGTTAAAGTCTCCACAATATCACCAAACTAGACCCTTATCGAACTTTATTGCATCTACCCCCCCCCCCTTATATTATCTGTCAACAGAGAGGGGCCTTATGAAAATATGAAACAATCCTGGAGCAAACCAAATATACTATGGTGGGGGGGGGGGATGAGAGAAAAACAATTCATTGTTTGACATTTGCTTTTTGATCCCTGGAATTGTTTTGCAATCAAATTTTGGGAATTTTACTTTCTGCATAAGGCCCTTGCTTATTACATTTGCTGTAAATAGTAGCAATGTAACCCAGACTGACAACATTAAATCATTTTAATGTCTTGTACCTTTTGTCCTGGCAGGCCAGGGTGTCCTGGTTTCCCTTTCAAACCCTGAAAAGAAAAGATAAAAAAGAGATAGTGTGAAATAGGGACACTAAGATGGATACTTTTTACATTTGTCTGTTAGTGGCATCAGAGTAATTTATCACAACAGATGTAATTCAGTGTTTCTCAAGGAACCACTAACATGCCAGGAGCCAGGACTTGGAAATCTCCCAACCTGAGTAAAGTTGAGTTAATCAAGGTGTCAGTCCTTTAATTAACTCACCTGAGCTAAAGCAGGGAAGTCCTAAAGACACATCCTGTTAGTGAACCCTGAGAACCCATTAGGAAACCACTGAAGAAGGATATCTGGTATTGGCCATAGAACCCAAAATCCAAATACCACACTGGGAAACTAATAAGGCATCTAATTCTACAACACATACTGAAGTATAACATGATCACCATGAAACTGCAAATCACCAAATACACATTATCCAGAATGAATCTACTGAAACCACTAAACCCCACAGTGAATTTAAGAGCAATATACCCAGATATCCCACAATGAACCGAATTACAACACTAAACCCAGATATCCTGCACTCAGTATAATGAAACCACTAAACCCACCAATCCCTCATCAAATGTAATAAAAGCATCAAACTCCCCAGTGAATCTAATCACAACACCAAACCCAGATACCCCACAGTCAACCTAATCACAACACTAAACACTGATATCCCGCAGTCAGCCTAATCACAACACCAAACCTTGATACCCCACAGTCAGCCTAATCACAACACCAAACCCAGATACCCCACAGTCAACCTAATCACAACACTAAACACTGATACCCCACAGTCAACCTAATCACAACACTAAACACTGATACCCCGCAGTCAGCCTAATCACAACACCAAACCTTGATACCCCACAGTCAGCCTAATCACAACACCAAACCCAGATACCCCACAGTCAACCTAATCACAACACTAAACACTGATACCCCACAGTCAACCTAATCACAACACTAAACACTGATACCCCGCAGTCAGCCTAATCACAACACCAAACCTTGATACCCCACAGTCAGCCTAATCACAACACCAAACCCAGATACCCCACAGTCAACCTAATCACAACACTAAACACTGATACCCCACAGTCAACCTAATCACAACACTAAAAACTGATACTCCACAGGGGATCTAATGGCACCAAACAAACAGCGCATTGCTCAAACTCACCGGAATGCCTTTGTGTCCAGCTGGCCCCGGAGGACCTGGCTCTCCCTAAAGGAGAAAAATAAGAAGGATAGACATAAAATGGGAAAGACGGTTATTACCGCAGACAAGCAGAAACAGTTTGAAATACAAAAGGTGGATTACAGAGTAATTCTTAACATTTCTACACATATAGTGTTTATTTTGGTTTACAAATATTGGCCAGAGGTAATGCTTATAAATGTGAAATGCAACGCAGCCATATATTATAAGGGACACTTCCCCATATCCCCATCCTTGCCCATGTATAATGGAGCTGACAACACCTTCACCCACATCCTCTACTTTCATGGATAATGTACATACCCTTAGTCCAGGATTCCCAGCCTTCCCATCCAGTCCCTCGATCCCAGGGGGGCCCTAAGGGAAACAGAAAGGCAGAGGTATTAAATATATACTGTGCGATACAGGTGCAATTTACCCCTTATATTGACTATACCCACCTGTACACCAGGAGCCCCTGGAGGACCAGGGGGGCCACTCAACCCAGGGGAGCCAGGCTGTCCGTCTGAACCCTGTGCAGTGTTAAACAGAAAGATCAATCCATGAGGGAACTAAAAGGGATGGGAACATAATCCAACTAATCACACCAGGCGCACCCTATAATTACCCCATATAGTCTCAAAGAATAACTTCAAAGTGTGCATCATGTTCAGGAATAGATGCAATTATTATTAATCTATTATTAATCTTTATTTATATAGCGCCAACAAATTCCACAGCACTTTACAGTAGGGAATATACATACAGAGGTATTAAATAGTACAATCAAATGTGGAGAACAGAAGGATCAGAGGACTCTGCTTGTGAGAGCTTACAGTCTAGAGAAAGGTAGGTTTGACACAGAAGGAGCAAGCAGCTATAATACAGGGGATAAATAAAATTTCCATTGATTTAAATTGGGATTTTAAGCCTTTGAATGCTAAGCAATGAGTTTGAGACCCCTTTAGAATTCAAGGTGTTAAAACATATTTGAACCTAGGTATTTTTATCTGTCCCCATTGGTATTCGTTTGCTCCAGAACTGCACCTCTTTTACTTACTGACTGGCCCTATGGTCCATATAACTGTTCCTATTGTACCAACACGAGTTCTATAAATAGTGGAGAAAGCAAAGTACCAGATATGATGATGTTTACCCTGCACATTGATAAACCTTGTGATATTTATGAATGTGTGTTTATTTCCTTGCACAGTTTAACTTGCCTACCCTGCAAAAGAAAACTAAAATAAATGATTGTAAGCACCAAAATAACATGCAGTGTCCATATGTGCACCTTCTTTCGCATAGAGTAGCATGGAAAATGCCAACCAGGAAAGAAATTTTGATGTAAAAGAGTGGTGCATCCTTGTACTCACTCTATAAATAAGAGATTTTAGCTACAACTGGAATTACTTTGTTTTTTGTCAGATTAGCAATTTAGTAAATAGATTTAAAACAAAGGTAGGTATTTTTTATAGGAAGGACAGTATAGATGTAGAATTGTTTGACTTGTGACATAGTGTTGGTAGATACTGTAAATACTTTTAAAAACTACTGGGTATCTTTTTTGCTAAGAACAATATAGAGAAATATGACAGCTGGTTACACTGCATATTGGATGTTGATCCAGGGAAATATTTGACTTTTGGAGTCAAAGAGGAATTTTTCTACCCACTTGGGCCTTAATTGGAAATGGCTTCAATGTATATTTTTCCCTTGCTCTTGATTAAAAAAAAAATAAGAATAAAATAAGGGTGATAAAGAAAATGTTCAACTTGTATACATTAGACTCATCATTACTATGTTACTCTCTATCAGTGGCTCTTCCGACAGGGTGCTAGGGCACTATGGTGTACTGCTGGCATTTATTTAAGGTGCTCCTTCTTATCTATTGACAAAAATGTGAATTATAAGTTTCAAATGAATATTTATGAAAATTGTTATTCACTGTAGATTTATTTTTATTCTCACTCTTATACCTAAAAATAACTATACATTTGTACCCTTCATTACATGCGTGACAAATAATCTATAAAATGTTAGGTGTGCCCCAAAGAATGAGGACTGTGCGTTAGGAGTGACTTGACAAAAAACAAACAAACAAAAAAATTACTGTTCTGTGTCAAGAGCTCCAACTCATGCTCTGCTTAGCTATTAATGTTGCTATCCTCTTTTCATCATTCAATTTCTTTAGTTAAATCCTACTGTCTAACCCCTGGGATGATAAAGGCATCTCCAAGGTCATGCTCTACAATGAGTGAGAGCTATCTCCAGCATCCAAAGGCTTTATCATGTAAATTGCCAATTAATAAAGTAGATTATGTTGCTCCATATAAGCTACTTAATACTTATTCCATCTGCTCAAACTTCTCCTTATAACTCCTCCTATATAACTCCTTTTTATAACACTTCCTATCTATAGTTAGGTAACTGGTGGTACAGTTTTAGCCACAGAAGAAGCAGGAGACTGGTAGAGTAAAAATGATACCTTCATTGGCTAAATGATTCTTATTATGCCTGAAGAAGGGACCAGGGGCTCAATCCAATTCCCATCAGAAAAAAAATACAGCTGATGGTAGTTTTCAAGCACAGCAAGCCATCCACATACCTGTGCTGTGACAAACTACTGAAGGAAATAACATGTTTGGTGCTAAATTTGTGCCCATAGGAAGCAATAATAAAGATAAAGATGTTGCATTTCTGATTCAACTGCAAGAATTGGGTGGTGACATGCATTATGGGACCCCACTTTATAGCCATAAAAATATGTGCCTACAAAAAGTAGATGCAGAATCCCCAAAAGCATGTTTAAAACCACCACGCCGTAACTGAAGTACAAAAAAAATTGTGACCAGTGGACGTAAGCCCCATATCAATACATCCAAAGTACTGAAAAAAGTGTGTAATGTAACAAAAATTAACCCTATAAGTGCCAGTGGGGTATGCAACACATTACAGAGCATTGCATACCCCACTGCCCCTTACCTGCATGTCTACTGTCCAGCGGGGTTTTCAGCACCCTGATCATTCACTGAAAGTCTTCTTCTTTAATCTTTCTTCCATCTTCTTATGTCGTTCTTCTCATCTTCTGTCTTCTTATAGTCTTATCTTCCTCCTCTTCTGAAAACTAATGCTAAATAAATAAAAAAAAACATGTTCAACTAATAATTGCCCCTAAAGATATGTCATAACTGTACTCTACTGGTGCTGGTAGAAGGAAAGCAGAGCAAAAATACCCTGCCAAAGATACCTATCAGGCTGTTGCCCAAGCTACACTAAGGGAAATTTGAACAGAGACTGGCGTTTAGATGGCCAGGCTCTGTTCAAAATGGTTCCCATGCTACAAATGGCTGGGATGTGGGGTTACTTACCTCTCAGTCAATCAGCTTCTAGCAGGTGAATCATCCCTCCCAGTAGAAGCTGATTAGCTGGGAGGTGTGTAACCCCACATCCCAGCCAAATGTAGCATGGGAACCATTTCGAACAGAGACTGGCCATATAAAAGCCAGTCTCTGTTCCAATTTCCCTGTGTGGCTTGGGCCAAGAGGTATCTTTGGGGAGGCATTGTCGGTGGTGGCAGTGTACAGTTATGGCATATCTTTGGATCAATTCTTATTTGAACATTCTTTTTTTATTTATAGTGGCATTAGTTTTTGGAAGAGGAGGAAAATAAGACGATAAGAAGAAAGAAGATGAGAAGAAAGAAGATAAGAAGATGATGGAAGATAGAATATTATAGATAACAAATTACAGTGGATGACAGGTAATGTTACAGCTCTGGGTTATGGGTGTTAGAATAGTGTTAGGGCTAGTATTGTTTCACTTTATTGTTAGGGGTAGTGTAGGGTTAGTGTCTGGGAGGGTAACTGTTTTTGAGCTCAAACACCGAGCATTAGCCATTTTGCTTTAATGTTCCCATTTCTCATGCTATTTAGTGTGAGTTTTGGGAACAAAAAAACATGCAATGAACATTGGGCTACAAGTGAAGTTCTGTCTGCCAACACTCATCGTGGTTTCTGTGGTAGGGCAATTGGATTCCTATGGTAATACAGTGTGCGTACCATTCAGTATCCATTTTTGCCCTATCAACAGTTTTAATGTTGGTAAATGGATGAATCTCCTAGTGTCTTGAAAGCTTGCATCCTAGAGCAACTCAGTTAGCCAATGGTATAATGTTTAATCTATCAATCTCCTGCTTTAGCTATTGTTAGTGTAATGGATAGTTTAGATCATTGTAACCTTATCTCTAACAAAATAGCACAGTCATTCTAAGTATGCTTGTTGTAGGATCTCTCATACAAAAAGAAACACACAAAATATGATTAGAACATCAGAATGCAGGATCAAAATATGTTTCCCACTAACATCTCCTAACATCTCCTTTTCCTACATGCACACAAATAACTCCTGTTACAATTTTCTAATGCTCCACATTACCCACAGTGATAACCTCCTTTATTATTCTAACACATTCTTTATAGATCTAGCCATCACCTTCTCAGCAGGAGGCCCTGCTGGTCCTGCAGGGCCGATCTTTCCTGGAAATCCAGGGGGGCCCTAAAAAGAGAAATAGTATTAGGCATTCTCATATCATAACATATTTCTTAGCATCCAGTATAGCAAAGTCAACTGCTTCAAACAGTGGGCTCTCTAAATGGTTAACTAATCAACCAATAGCGGTAGAGATCTGAAGAGATCAGTCAATTATTTTCTGCTTTGTTTTTCTCTAGTTTCCAATTCCTTCTGTAGCCTATGACACTATATGACACCAATTTTCTGGAGTAAAACTGATATGGCTAATGATGACAGGCCATGTAGGAAAGGGAAGGATGCATAATATTTAAGTTGCAGTATTGGGGTTCCCTACTTGAGGTCAAAGGTGAGTGCCCAGGAGAGCGTGCTTTCTGGTCAATCTGCCCCGGCCCCAGATTCAGCTACCATTTTGCCCACTCCCATCCAGAATTTCCATAGGATGGGAATATCTTTAGCTCAAGCGGCTGATGTCATAATAGGTGTAACCTTAGGGGGGCAGGTATCGGGTAGCATTCTGGAAATCCCACAAGGTAAGAGTGGCTTTAGCTGAAGATGCTGAAGTCATATCAGGTGTGGCATCAGTGGGGTCGGTGTGGCAAGTGATTTTAGAATTCAATCCAAGCAAGATTTTTTGTTTTCTCTTCTGGTATTGCCACAGGATGGGAAATGAAGCCTCTAGTTGAATGAGCACAATTAGTAGAGACCAGGCCCAGAAAGCCATCTTGAATCCTGAGCACTGTTCTCTATGCTGCTGATTGAAAGTTTTCCCAAATAAGCTACTGCCCAAATCTGCATGTTAATTTAGGGTCTGAATTTTGCCTGGAATTGCTGTGTTAGTCTATGTGTGTCCCTTAATTTGTTTTTTTCTGTGATGTATATATTATTTTAATGTATTAAATATCTGTATAAATTATAACCAATACTTTTGTACATAATTTTGGTACAGATGTTAAATGTCCCATTACCCAGATCAGAAGGCACCTCTAGAGGTCTTAAGGCCATGGGAGCCTCTCAGTGTCTATCTCTAACATGCAGTCTGACTAATGGACAGAGCCTTGGGAAACCTTGACCTAGGATCTATTATACATGCTATGATTGCGATTGTATTTCCATACTGTCACTTAGGGCCAACCCAGAGTTTCAATAATGCAGGCAGTTTCTATTGTTTAGGGTCTGTGTAGTGGGTCTTGTTGAGTTTATTAAAGGGTAATTATCACATTTTACAAAGTCTGCTTCTATATGACCTCCAAATACAGCAGACGTAATAAAAAGCCTGGGTCTGCACTATGCACCATTAATAAAAAGCCTGGATCTGCACTATGCACCACAAAACAGCCCCTATCAGCAGTGCTGGGGATCAGAAAACTGACCCCCTCAGTTTGAACACAACCATAAAGACTATGGCTCACCATCACTATCATAAAGGTGCAGTCCCGATAGGCCAACTGTGTTGTGTTTTGAAGACCCTTAACTAGGGTCTATGGAAGCTGTGACTACAGCCCAAAAAGACTTAACTGCAGAGCTATAGAGCCTCACAGTTCAGCCTGTGTAAAGGGACCAGAGTGGGAGCCCCAAGGCCAGTTTGTCCATGTTCAATGTGAGGCAGAGGCAGTGAATAAGTAGAGGGACTCTAGAACAGTTCAGAGAGAGGCAGTGTGACCACCACTGTGGGAAGCAGCTAAAGCCAACAACTGACTACTGAGCGTGTCACCACCCATGATCCATTATTGTGGCATAGATTTAACCATAGTGGGTTTATCAAACCTAGCCCCTCACCTCACCTTCATATTAGCCAATGTGCCTGTGTGTGAGATTGTGTGCATCTGTTTGTTTGAGTGAGTGTGAAACAAAAAAGTGTGCAAGAGTCTGTAAGAGTGGATTTGTCTGGGTTGTGTGTCAGTGAGTGTGTGAGAGAATGTATTGGTGTGTCGGTGAGTGATTTTGAATTTGTGGATTTGTGGGTGTGTATTTCTGTGTGAAAATGCAAGCCTGTGTTCTAGTACCGGTGTTTATCCCTTACAGTCATATGATGGGGTTTTATTGATTTACATATTAATGCAGTATAATTCAATTGAGTGTTGGGATACTTATGAAAATGTTTACAACTGAAGGGGTATTTCTCACTGAGAAGGCAGAGAAACACTGGTCTAGAACAGTTGAAACTCATCATATTTATTGTGGTGTAACCCTTTGGTTTCCCATGAAATCTTTTTGGATTCCCAACAACCAAATCCCTTTCGCCCACAGGATTCTAGAGAAATCTCCAATGCATTCCTTCATAATGTATTGGATACCTCTTTATCATCCAGAGGGTTAAAGGGATAGTAATATTTCACAAAAACAGCCGCTCCAGTTAATCGTCATAGTATTTGATCCATGAAGAGTGTTATTTCAATACTGTCAGAACTGTAGTTCAAGAGTAATTGAATGATAAAGTATCCCCCTCCTGCCCCTTTTACCTAGTGTAAGCCACCTCCCCTCAGATGTAGAATCTGGTCCCTTGACCAGACAGATCTCAGCAAGGGACAATCTTCTTACTGTGAGCATAAGGAAAACCCTGCCCCCTTGACAGGCTTTCCCTTATGCTCAGTGAGATCCATCCGGACAGTCATGCTGCTCTGAGGGGAGCAGTGTTACATCAGTAAAAGGGAGTCAATACTTTATCATTCAATTACTCTTGAACTACAACTCTGACAGTATTGAAATAACACTCTCAATGGCCCAAATATGATGAAGATTAATTGGAGCTGCTTTTATTATGAAACATTAGTACCTTTAAGTTGGTATCAATATCAAAATCACTGAACTATTAGTGTGAAGTAAACTAGCATAAAAATGACAATCTACCTCCCTTTTCGTTTCATATAGTCTGCAAATGCCTAATATGTAAAGCCAAATTACACAATTATATTTCCCTGACAGGGATCTATCTACATTTGTTTTCAGGGAGCTTTCTGTGTAGGACTATGAAAGCACACAGAAATACAGATTCAGGGAGTTTAATGTCAGGGACATAAAAGTGTAAAAAATAAGTTGAAAAAAAATAAATAAAAAGTACAGGCATTTTAACTTTACATATTATGCACTTGCAGAATATGTAAAGTTAAAAAGGAGATTGTATGTCTAATACTAAATTATCAGGTTAAAGTTTCAGGTAAGCATTGTATGTCTAATACTAAATTATCAGGTTAAAGTTTCAGGTAAGCATTATCATAATCTACCACTTATCCGATTGTAGTTACAGAACCACGCACCGAGGCTGATGTACTAAGAAACACATGGAGCAAGCCAATTTAATTTAATCAATTTAAATGTGGTTTTTAAATGAATGAATGCACTGGAAATCTCTTGAGCATTCATGGAGTTAAAAGCCCCATTAAAACCAATCAGGATTTTTATTTGCCTCCTATGGTGCAGATGGTTTCCTCCTTTTCTTAAGACATAAGCCTCATTATCTTGTTCCATTTAATGCTGTTATAAAAATCTGTGAAACACCTTTTATTTCTTCAGGGAACCCTGGGGTTCCATGTAACTCAGTTTGAGACCCACTGACCTAGGACAGACATACTGCCTTAATATCTACTGACAGTGCAATCCAGTACTCACTGCAGGCCCAGGAAATCCGGGGGGACCTTGGAAACCCTGTAGAGGAGAAAAGCAAGAAGGGAATCAACCTTATAAACAGTAAATCTGCACATAATACAATGGTTTAGATTTATGAGGACCTGTCAGATTTCCAAATCCTCATCTCATTTTGAGTTTCCAACTTGTATTCACATGATTATTTACTGAATTTGCATCAAGAATTTCTAAAACTATTAACATGGAGACTCTGGGTTTTAGAGTTAATTACTGGGTATCTGGGGACAGAGGCTGATTCTCCATTGGTGGTGGGGCTCTTCTTCTGAAACTCTACCCACTTCTCCTCCTTCTCACCCTGTTCCTTCCTACTTCTCCCGGTTCCCACACTTCTTGGCCACTTTATGAGCAAGGACAATAAGCCCCACTCATCTGATTAAGTTCCACCCCCTTTATGCAGCAAATTACGTAATTTACATCCCTCTGTCAGCAGCACATGAGCCCTCTCCGGGGCTCAAGAAGCAGAATTTCCCAGGTATTGTGATGGACCTATAGTGAGGCCCCCCATATATTTGGAACCAACAGCAGGAAAAAAGTCCCATTACTCATTTGATGCCAGTCTGTATGTGTTTCTAGTTTATGTGTATGTGCGGATTCTGTTGCCAAGCAGCAGTACAACTACTCATTCATTCACTCATAGGTATTAAACAACTGAAAGTTTGTTTTTCTTTAAATCACACAATAGACTTCTCTTTCTGGGGGTCCATAATTAATCCTAGCTGCCCTTACATCAACAGGTTTTGGATGGAGTTATGGTATTGTACCCTATCCAACATAAAACTGCTAAGAGCACATATCCTATAAGCAGACAAATGCAAGGGGAAGAGGTCACAGGCAGCCCAACGGCATACCCACAGACAGGGGGATCCTAGAGTATATATATAAACTGACATATTAAAGTGCATATTTGTAACATTTTAGGTTCTTCCATGTATCACAACCAGATTTCATTACTGTTTAGTCTGTGCTTCCTCTAATGAGAGAGATTGTGCAAAACTAAGAATGAAAACTGGTTATATACATTTAATATCCTGACCTTGCAGCTAGCATTTGTAAAAGGTTTGCTTTAAGCCTTTGGTGCCAGAGGAGTTTGCAATGCATTGCTTTGCAGTGTGCTGGATATCTCTCTGGAATTCTAAAGTCTAGCCTAATACTTGCCGTATGAAGGCAGCTACTACAAGGCCATATAGGACTCTTACAATTGCAACAGGCTAGTCTTGGGGGGATGATGTATTACATTCATTGTAGGGTGGGTTGTAATGTCAATTAACAATCTGCAGTACTTATGTCATATTTAAAGAAAGATTGAAGGTGAAATTCAATAAGCTAAAATGTGCAATTCTGGCACAAACAAAACTGCACAAAATGCTAGAGAGGTCTCTCTTTGTAATGCATTGGAAACCCCTATCTCAATTAAGGAGTTTAAATCAATATGCATTTTTTTAAATGTTTACTTGTGCCTTATGGCTCAGTTGGATTGCTACAGAATAACATTTTTTTTATCTTATTGAATTGCACCCATGAGAAACTTAAGAAGCTAGGCTAGGTGACAGAGGACATTCAGTTGGGTCATGGTGATTGAAACTATTTGCAAAATTCACCCCTTCTATTGAATATTCTTGTGATGTAAAGTGACAAATGCCACCTCTCGTCCAAATAAGGATCTGTTCTTTTTTTACTAGAAAGTGCTATGGAGAAGATGTAAACATCTCAATAGCTCTACCAACATCAACAAGTGCTGTTGTCCCTGACCTCCCCCAAAGAGGGGAAACATCATTCTTGGAAACATCCCAAAATATATTCACTGCTCATATAAAAGCCTGTACATGCATCAAGGGAAACATTAACCCTGTGATTTTCTGAGGAAGTGCAATGCAACATCTTCCATTGTCTTCCAGTGGGTAACTTCCTCAAAATGTGTAAGTCTAGAACCCCAGCAGTTAAATTACATAAAAAAGGGTAGTCCATAGGGTATTCTTGGAAGTAGTGACATTTTAATGCATGGGCATACCTAGGGGTTTCTTGTTGCTGGGGGGCTCTCCCTGGGTTACCTTTTGAAGTACATTTTCATAACTAATATGCTGGGTCATATGGCTGGGAAACAGTGAGGTTGGGGTATATGGCTTATCATTTTGACTGTTCTGATCATGAATATTAAAGTGCCTATGGAAATACTCCGTTCAGTATAAGTCATTGGATGTAAAATATATCTCTAGAATCACAGATGTCTCTAGAATCAAAGAGGTTAAAGAAGAGAGCTTGTTTGTGTTTGGGACCTCTTTTCACAATTTTTGCCAAGAGTCCCAAAAGTTCTTAAAATGGGTCTGCCAGGGAGTTGGACCCCTGGAGCAGGGAGGGGCTTTAAATCCAGGAAGAGTCTCTTCCACTACATCTGGACTGTGTGGTGGGGAGGCCATATAATGCAATAATTATATGGTTCAATAGACATCACAAGCCCCCACCACTGTTCAGTATGGCAGACACTATACATCTGCCTGTCACATTTTTAGTTGCAGGGGTGAGGATCAAATGTTTTTGGATCCCTCAGACCTCATGCTAATTTAAACTGCCAAGGGGAGGAGAAAAAGTGGATCCTCATCTAACCTGCATCAGCTAGAATGGATTTAAAGGATAAATAAAATATTTTCTTGGTGGGCCTACGATAACACAACTCAAAAAATTAAATCCCAATTCATCAATGGATAGTGCAATATTAATTAGGCATGGTGGGGGAACAGACACCTGTTGCCCTACACTTCTTTGGATTGTAGATTGCCACCATATAGCCATGATAAAGTTAATAAAGAGAAATCTCACAGTCCATAATACATAGTGTTACTACTTTATAAAGGTCAATTTGTTCCATACCTGGTCACCTTTCTCTCCAGAACTTCCTGTGAGTCCACGTTCACCTCTTGGGCCCTATATAGAAAGATGACAAAGTCAGATGAAGGATGCGAGGAGGAGTGAAAACAGAAAAGAAGATGAAAACCAACTTACTGAAGGGCCAGCAGGACCAGGATTCCCAGGAATTCCAGGGGGGCCCTGCAGAGTCAAGAAAGGGAGACTTAGGGATGTGAGTACTTGTCAGGCAGTCTCATAATCCTTTGAGTACCAGTGGGGTGTGCAATATATTGCAGAGCAATGGGTGGCATACATCTTTAGCACTCAAAAGATTAATGGAAACTTGATGTGGTGGGAAGATGTATCATACCTTAGCTAAATTATGCAATTAAATCCACTTTAATCATATATTAGAAATGTGTATATGCAGGATGGACACCAGATAATGTATGTCAGGGGTGGGAAAACAGAGATCTTTCATCTATGGAGGACTACAACTCCTGGGAGCTACTGGTTGGAAGGGGATAATGGAAACTGTAATTCTCATGTTGTCCATGCATGATGTAAATAACAGAAAAAGGTTAGTGTTTAATGCCACATTTTAGTAAATATGGAAATGTGTTCACTTTCTGCTTTTCAAGCTTTTTCTTTCCATTTCCGTCAACCCTAAGAATCACTTGGTAGATGCCCTTCATACATCAGTCAAGTTTAAGGGGATATCCTTTTCTCTTAGTCCTTGTGGAACACAGGAACCATGGGGTAAAGTGTCTTCCTCCAGGAGGCAGGGCACTTGCATACAGAGTTCTCTGGTAGTGGAGTCTCCCTCCCTGCTACACTTTTACCCCACCTATCATGCATAGTTTCAGCATATACCAAAAGCAGAATAGAAAATGAAGCAGGCCAGGAAGGTGGTCACCTACAACAGAGAACCCAAAGGGCAAACCTTCATGGGACTCAAACAACCTGCTTTTCCCTGGGTGGGATTTTCTATGTCCCACAAGGACTAAAAGAAAAGGATTTTTCAGTAAGTACACAAAAATCCCCTTTTCTCCATTGTGGAACACAGGAACCGTAGGGTTATATCAAAGCTGTTCCAACAAGATTCCAAGAAGGCAGATAAAAACCCCTCAAAATAAAATCTAGTATCAACAGAGATAAACCAGAATCAATTATGAAACAATTCTGAACATCAGGAGTCAAAAGACAGGTGTAAGAGGCCTGGTTATTGTATGCCCAGGAAGCACCCACCACTTTGGTGGAATAAGCAGTAACCCACTGGACGGACACAATCTCAAGCAGGAAAGCTATCTTGAGAGTAAAGAAATGAAAGGATACAGAAGCCAAAGGCTCAAAAAGATTCTTCTGAAGCACTCCCAGGATTGCACATCTGACAACAAAGTAATGCACCTCTTATAAAGGACAAATATAGCTGAAATCAGGGCCTTGACAGAACTTTGTGAAGCCAGTTCTGAAAAAAGACCAAAACAACTAAAGATGAAAAGGATGCAGCCGTGACCCCTGGTCTGCACTCCACTTGGACCAGACCCCATCACAAATTTTGAATGTAACTGACTTGTGGATTTTCATCATGATAGCAATGGCAGGTTCAGAGAAACCCTTCTTCCTCAGAATGCTGGTTCAGGGTCATCAAGGTTCTCTATCTCTGGGTGACACCGAGTCAAGAGGTCTGGACGGAGTGAAAAGACAAAGTGACTTGGCACTGGTTCGACTGAGTAGATTTGAGAACCATGCCTGACAAGTCCAATAAGAAGCAATCAGGATTACATATGCCTGGTCCATTATGACCTTCCTTAACACTTTGTGAATTAGAGGGAAAGGAGGAAACACATATGCCAGGGGAAATTGCCAAAGAATGCCCACCGTGCCTACTGAGAGAGTGAAAGGGTCCTACTTTCTGTAACAAAAGAGAAGAACCTTGCTGTTTGACCAAGATGCCATCAGATCCATGACTGGAAGACCCCATACCTGAATTATGGTGTCAAACAATGTCTGGTTGAGTTTCCAATTTCCCATATTCAGATGATGACTGTTGAGAAGATCCACCACCTGGAACGCGTGCTTCCACCCAAGTGAAAAACGGCCAAACTTCTGATTATGCGTCAGTGCTTCTGGTTACTCCTTGATGGTTGACACAGACCACTGCCATTGCATTGTCAAACTGAATATGAACCAGTAGTCATCTGATTCTGCACCAATGCAGAAGAGTCAGGAGAATCTCTAGAAGCTCCAATGCATTGATGGACTGATGGACAGAAGACTCTGTTGAACTGAATTCACTGGGCTGTCTGGAAGCCAAACAAGGCTCCCCAGCCCTTCAGACTGGCATCTCATGATTATGGTTCAATTTCGTATGAACAACGAATGTCCCAGAGTTCAGTGAAAGTCCTGAGCCACCAACAAAGATTTAACTACTTCTAGCCAGAGTAGGACATCACACAGGAGAGATTACATTGCTGTGTGGACTAATTCCTTGAGCATATCCAGCTGCAGTTCCCAACTGTGAAATGGGACAAATGGACCTACTTCCAGGGCTGAGACCAAATACCCCAATGCCCTTATATATTCTTGCACCGTGTCCAAGGGGCAAGCCAAGGCCTAAGTCACCTGCAGTGACAACATCTGAGTCTTAACTTCTGACAAAAAGATCCATCCCTGAAGATAGATGAATCTTATGCCGAGAAAGACTAAAACATAGGAAGGAACCAGAGAAGATTTCGTGAAATTGATCACGCACCCATGCTGCTCTAGTATGGACACTCATGTCTAAAGATGAAAACGTAAGGCCTCCACAGAAAGAGCTTTTTAGCAAAAAGTCATCCCGATAGGCAGTAATGGAGATCCCAATGGAGTCTTGAAAGGCAAATTGAAGAAAACAAAGCAGGAGAGCAGGTTTATAAAAAAGATAAACATCTGGGGATAAGTATTTTTTTATCAAGTGACTTCCACTCCTTATGTATCACTTGGTCAAGGGAATGATACTGAAGGAAAACAATAGCATTCCTTTTGTTCCTGTTAAAGATGTCTGGAGAGGAGGAACTCAAATCTGTAGCCTCAGACTAAGGGTCTCAAAAAATGCTGATGACCTAGGACCAGGAGTGAGGGAGGGAGCAATATCTTCCTCCTCAGTTTCCCCTTCTTATACAGGGAGAAATTCCTCTCCCTCAAAAGGGTTAAAGTTTATTTTCTGGGTTCTTTGGTCTCAGTCTGGATCCAAGGAGTGAACTCCATGCTACTTATGGAGCTTTGTTATGCGAAAGCTACGGAAACAATCCATAAGTATAACTCCTTTTGGGCTCTATGGATCTCTAAGTCCACTTGCACTACACCCCCATAACCCGCTCTACTCCCACCCATGTTAATACTCCTGCCATCAAGTCATACCATGGGGATGTTATCACACCTGACATCTTTCTGGTCTACCACAACAAACATGAAGCTCTAGCTGATCCTTTGACTATCCCTAGCTGGCATTCCTCTGGTCACCGACGGTCCCTTCTTCCCTTTCTTCCATTTGTCCTCTTCTCCTCCCTCTTCTCTAATTCTTTCTACTTATTCTTCTCTACCCTCCCCTCCTTCCTTCTCAACTCTCTTTAATTCTACCAAATCTGTACATCATCTACTCTCACTCACAATACCTTCTAAGCTCTATTCTTGCACCCTCTAACAATTTGCAGCCCTATAGCTGTCTCAACACCCTAAAAACTCTAATGCAAATGTCGCAAACACTTCCACTGATGAAATCCTTAATAATTCTTCACAACTTCATACCCATACACATTAACTGTTTCCCATGGTCTCAAACTTTTATAGGAACCCTGTTACTACATAGCCTCATTCTGATAAACTCATAATTACGTTTATATGCAATTTTCGGAAGGTAAAATGTATAGTTGTTACTTTAACTTAATTCATGCTCTTATGTATGTGTTCATGTACAAATTTTTTCATACTTTGGGATTTGTTGCATTCTTTATGTCTGTATTACACTTCTACCTCAATAAAGTTTTATTATAATAAAAAAAAAAACAACTTTATTTTGCCGGGAACAGGGTGGTCTTGGTTTCAGGACCCAAAGACCCTCTTAAAAGATCTAGGAATAGTGGCCATAGTGTAAATAAGGTTTTTAAGACATGCAGGGTCATGTTCAGAGGAAGAAGGGCCTGGAGTTGGCTGGGGAGGGGTCACAGAACAAGACGGGCATAATGCTCCAGTAAAATCCCTAGGGAGACTTGTCTGAAAGGAGGAACAAAGAGGAACTGAAGGAGCACCTGAAGCCAAGGTGGTCTTATTCTTTTCCATGTTTCCTTTTTGCTCAGATAAAGCAAGGACAACCCCAGAGATAGAAATACAGAACAGAAAATAAGAATTCAACACTTAAATTCCTGTTGCCTCATGGTTCACTCCACAGTTAAAAAAGGAAGAGGCGAAGCAGTAACTCCTCTCCTTCCTTCACTGAAGACACTCGCCAGCACACTGCCATGGCAGAGAGGGAGCTCCTCTGGGGGAGGGGGGTGTCTCCCAATTCATGAGTCTCTTACATGCCCAGTCAGCCTATTCCCACAGTCTGGAGTCTGACTCGTGCTGCAGGAGGTGGCTAAGAAGTAACCAATGCCACATCCAAGATGGTGGCCTCAAGCCGCAATTCCTTAAAAGCGCTGTGGCACAATTATGTGTATAAATAGATAAAGTATAAGAAAGTTAAATATATAGCAATCCATAACCAGGATGTCTGGGGTGATGTAGAAACGAGTTTAAAGGGCTTGAGTGACAAATATAGCAAGAAACCACAGACCTTAGCTCATGGTTGCCAGACAGACAAAAAGAAAGGCTATACTTAAAGGACCTGTGCACTCTGAAAGTAGAGAGAGTGGCTTAATAAATCTCTGAAAGACATCCCCAAACAGACGCCAGGTCCTGTGAATGTCTGCTCCTTGCTTCATATCCATCCTGAAGGGACAGGGAATAGGAGCCTGCCTATTGGGAGATTTAAAAGTTCCTGTATGCGTTAGAAAAATTAAAAAGCAACGTAGATTTTCACCCTGTCTCCTACCAGGACACTTCTGAAACTAAGAATAATAGGCGGGCTTAAAAGTGGAACATGGAGGGATTCTCCAGCTCCAGAAAATTCTTCATGCAAGTGCCCTGCCTCTGGCAGGAGGACACATTACTTTGTGGTTCCTGTGTTTCGCAATGGACGAAAGATAAATCTATATTGGTATGTGTCGTGTCAGCAGTTACCTATATTTAGCGATCTCTATTGAAGTCTGTCTCTAGGTCACAACTCTTCAGAGCCATATTACGAGTAAACCAAAATATATTTCTTCAAGTCTCGTGAGTGCTCCTGTAATTCTCCAATGTTTTACAAATATTACTCTTTTGACTGGATTTCCCAAAATATAATCATGAATTGAGTGGTTGTGTGTTCCACAACAAAGCTCTGGAAAATATATTTTATGTACCCAGATATGCTGGTTTATTTCTGGCTCCCATTAAAATTTGAGTGTTGTCCAAAATCCCCATCAGTATCCATCTTCCAAAACAAATCTTTAGTTGAATGAATGCCATCATATGAACAGTATTCATTACTCCCAGACACTCCCCACCAGTTCAGTCTCCCAGCTTACCGACTCTCCTTTCTCTCCTGATGGTCCAGCATAGCCACGCTCTCCTTTAAGGCCCTTAAAGAGAAAAGCAAAGACTTAGCATGTTCAGCCACCTCTAGGTTACATAAAAATAATCAAATCTTTTCCCAGTCTAAAATCCTTAAAGGGATGGTAAACTCGAGAAAAAAGTGTAGGCGAATTGATAGGTACAATTAAAAAATACTTACTGCCCTCATTCCCATCTCTCAAAGAGTTATGGTTTGAGAGATATAATAAAATAAAGGTCTCTGCTCCCTCCTACTTTTCATGTGTCCGCTGTATAGTGGACTTCATGAGTTCCTGCTTCCAGGACCAGACGGCGGCTCTTCAGGAGCACTAACATTGAGATATATAATTATAATTACAACGTGTGCCCGGATTTTTGTCAGGCAGAAAGAGGAGGGAACGGAGACCTTTATTTTATTATATCTCTCAAACCATAATGGTTTGAGAGATGGGAATGAGGGTAGTAAGTATTTTTTAACTGTACCTATCAATTCGCCTATACTTTTTTCTCGAGTTTACTATCACTTTAAAAATAATTGCTTGTTTATATCTAAAAACAATATGTAACTGTATATAAAATTTAAGTATGTATGTAATTATGTGTGTGTGTGTGTGTGTGTGTACACAGTCGTGTGATAAAGAAAGGACACCCTCTTTGAATTATACGATTTTACATATCAGGACTTAATAACAATCATCTGTTCCGAAGCTGGTCTAAAAATTGGATAAATATAACCTCAGATGAACAACACATGACATATTACACCGTGTCATGATTTATTTAACAAAAATAAAGCGAAATGGAGAAGCCATGTGTGAAAAACTAAGTACAACTTATGATTCAATAGCTTGTAGAACCACCTTTAGCAGCAATAAATTGAAGTAATCGTTTTCTGTATGACTTTATCAGTCTCTCACATCGTTATGGAGGAATTTTGGCCCGCTCTTCTTAACAAGTTGCTTCAGTTCATTGAGGTTTAAGGACATTTGTTTATGCACAGCTCTCTTAAGGACCTGTCACCGCATTTCAATCGGATTGAGATTTGGACTTTGACTGGGCCATTGCAACACCTTGATTATTTTCTTTTCAGCCATTCTGTTGTAGATTTGCTGGTGTGCTTGGGATCATTGTCCTGTTGCATGGCCCAATTTCAGCCAAGCTTTAACTGTCGGACAGATGGCCTCACATTTGACTCTAGAATACTTTGGTATACAGAGGAGTTCATGGTCGACTCAATGACTGCAAGGTTCCCAGGTCCTGTGGCTGCAAAACAAATCCAAATCATCATCCCTCCACCACCGTGCTTGACAGTTGGTATGAGGTGTTTGTGTTGATATGCCTTATTTGGTTTTTACAAAACGTGGCGCCATGCATTATGGCTGAACATCTCTACTTTGGTCTCATCTGTCCAAAGGACATTGTTCCAGAAGTCTTGTGGTTTGTTCAGATGCAACTTTGCAAACCTAAGCTGTGCTGCCATGTACTTTTTAGAGAGAAGAGACTTTCTCCTGGCAACCCTTCCAAACAAACCATACCTGTTCAGTCTTTTTCTAATTGTACTGTCATGAACTTTAACATTTAACATGCTAACTGAGGCCTGTAGAGTCTGAGATGTAACTTGGAGTGAATTTGCTGGGACATCCACTCCTGGGAAGATTGGCAACTGTCTTAAATGTTTTCCACTTTTGAATAATCTTTCTCACTGTAGAATGATGGACTTTAAATTGTTTGGAAATTGCCTTATAACCCTTCCCAGATTGATGGGCAGCAACAATTGCTTCTCTAAGATCATTGCTGATATCTTTAGTCCTTGGTATTGTGTTAACACACACCTGAATGCTCCAGACCAGCAAACTGCTAAAACTTCGGCTTTTATAGAGGTGGTCACACTTGCTGATGATCAATTAATCAAGGGCATCTGTCTGCTACTTAGCATCTTAAAAGGGATAGTAATACTTAATATGTAAAAAATTATATATTGTAGTTTTTATTCCCCTGAGTAAAAAAGGGTACTCTCACTGCTGAAAGGTGTTTTATTCAAAAGTTATTACAGCTCAAAGTTGAATTTTTTAGGTGCAATATCACAGTGGCCGGAAATTGTACAGTGGCGCTGTTGCTACACGATCCTATGGACCACTCTGGTCCATAGACTGTAAATCTCCATAGGATGGTTTAGTAACAGCGCAACTGTACAATTTCAGGCCACTGTGATATTGCACCTACAAAATTCATCTTTGAGCTGTAATAACTTTTTAATAAAACACCTTTCAGTAGTGGGAGTACCCTTGTTTTACTCAGGGGGATAAACCCTACAACAATTTTTTTTTACATTTTAAGTATTACTATCCCTTTAATTCCTATGGAAGCAGTAAGGGTGTACTTAGTTTTTCCACACATGGCTTCTCCATTTTTGCTTTATTTTTGTTAAATAAATCATGACACGGTGTAATATGTCATGTGTTGTTGTTCATCTGAGGTTGTATTTTCCTAATGTTTAGCCCTCTTAAAGGGATAGTAACACTTCGTTTTAACTTTATTTTATTTTGTAGGCATTAAAAAACCATGAAGAATAATATAAGTCTTATCTCTCAAACCTTTATGGTTTATGAGATATTCACAAGCAAAGTTCCCCCTCCCGCCCCTTTTTCCTAGTGTAAGCCATCTCTTCTCAGATGTGAATCTGGTTGTATGACCAGACAGATAACAAGGGGACAATTTTCTTTGTATGAAAACAATGAAAGCCCTTCCCCCCTTGACAAGTTTTTCAGCTTTTTCCCTTATCTTAATTGAAGATTGTCCCTCTCTGCAGTCTACCTGGGCACCTCCCTTCTGATCTGGTTGAACAGGGGGGGATACTTTGTGAATATCTCTTAAACCATAAAGGTTTGAGAGATAAGACTTATATCATTCTTTGTGTTTTTTTAATGCCTACAAAATAAAATAAAGTTAAAACGAAGTATTACTATCCCTTTAAGGAACAGATGATTGTTATTATGTCCTGATATGTAAAACCATACTCTAGACTGGAAGCTTTCAAGAACAGGGCCCTCTGATCCTTCTGTTCTCCACATCTGATTGTACTATTTATTACCTCTGTATGTTATTCCCAATTGTACAGCGCTGTGGAATTAGTTGGCATTGTATAAATAAAGAATAATAATAATGATAATTCAAAGAGGCTGTACTTTCTTTTTCACACGACTGTATGTTTCTCTATTTGTAACTCAACTGTAAAAACTCTCCAGGACATACTGGAAAATTAGGGAAATCTCAGTGTATTCCTCCTGGTAAAACATTTTATAAATAAAGAAATAAAACACAGAAACATAGGAACCATTTGGTCCATCTAGTCTGCCCGTTTCTCCTACTGTAAAAGCCTCAAACCTTATTTGGTGCTTGGTCTTGTGTTATGCTCTGGATAGCCTTATGCCTATCCCATTCATGCTTACATTCTGTCATTGTATTAACCTCTACCATTTCTGTGCTTTGATGATTTTCCTTAAGTGCAGTCATTAGAGTTGAAGGCTTACTTCGGGTGGATTTGTACCTTTCCCCCACTAAATCATCATTCCCTCTCTAATATCCTATTCATGCACAACAAAACCAGGAAGGAGACATATCTCTAACTTTCCTGCACTTACCGGAAGTCCAGGAGGTCCCATGGTTCCGGGGTAACCAGGCAGACCAGGTGGTCCCTATATATAAAACAAAACATTAACAATGTGTGTCATATTTAATCGATATTTCCTTCAATAGCTGGCATTTTTCAGGACACAAGACATTGCTATGAATGCTCACACTGGGCCTTATGTATAAGTGTAGCAATTTTGGGGCAAACCAAATGAAATTTTCCAAAATCCCCATTGATGTGAATGTGTCTTTAATTCCTTGAATGCTATAGAGGGCTGTAGGTCATTGCATAGCTCCTCCTTGGCTTTCCTTTTGTGAGTGAAAAGTAAGCACAACAAGTCTACTCTAAACCTGACAATGGACCAGATGACAAAATGGATGTAGTAATGTAGAAGTACTGAAAGACGGATTGGGCAGGGGAATGGAAGATTCAGCAAATGACAGAATGGATGATGGTAGATGCAACAACAGATGACATAATAGGCATTGGATCAACAGATTCTGAAACAGACGCTATAACATATTGCTGCAGATTTCCCAACAGACATCTTGGGCTTGATTCAATTCCCACTGTTAAAAAAAGAAAAAAATAACCGACGGTAGTTTTTCTAGTAAAGTAAGCCATCAATAACCTGTGCTATAAATTGTTTACAGTAGTTTAAAAATGACAATGGCCGGGAATCTTTCACCCATTGAGAACAATGGAACAGCTTTACCCTTGAGTGAGTCATTTCTGTGCAGTCAGTACCAAAGTATGATAAACAGATAGATTTACCGGTGGAAATTCTGCGCCTACTTTTATTGGTGTACAGCACACAACAAAGCTAATAAAAAAACGTTGAACAAACCCAAGTAGAGAACCAACAACTCCCACAACACTTAGCACATATTACAATGACAGCAATGGCAAAATTAACCCCTGGAATGCCAAGGAAGTACCGTGCAACTGTGCATGCCCTACAAATAAGTCCTGGACAACCAATATTAACCCATCAACCACAGACAAGGCTTTCAAAAATCAACCCTGAACAATCCATGCCACGATACCCCTGCACAACAGTGGTTAACACAAATCAACATTTATGTCCACACAACACCCACATGGAATGGACATGAGTCTACTCAAGGGGAGGCATGCCCAGAGTCATGGGAGTCATTTCCACTCCATCACTGCACAGATGGTGTGTGATGACAGCATGAGGATCACCCATGTAAGTGCTTCCTATCCTGGCAGTTGTCAGGATTCCTACATCCTCAGGCACTCCTCCGTCTACTGGCACTTTGAGAATGAGATCTACACAGGAGGATGGCTGTTGGGTGAGTCCCCAGTTTACACATCACATAACACACACAAGTGATTTAATGAAAATCCAGCTTAGCATGGTCATGCCAAACAAGTAGTATATCCACCTTACACAATATCATCCACATAACCATATGGTCCATGTGTCACGATGTCAATTTTTTTCCACAGGGGATTCTAAGTATGGGTGTAAACTCTGGCTCCTCACACCAGTCCCAAATCCACAAAGACCTGAACATGACCGTTACAATGAGGCTCACATCAGTACCAGGAATGTGACTGAACATAGGAGGAGCTCTGCAATATTCACCATGAAAATTATTCAGCATTATACTAGCATGTGCCATACTCCACAATATCACAGTCAACAAACGTGTAGTGGAGAATGTCTGTCCACAACCCATTGTGGAAGTGCCTGTTCCTCAGCCTGAGGAGACCCTAAGAAGGGCGGACACACAAGATAGGCTCATCAGGGACTTCTTTTGTGAGTATAATACATGAACCAAACACAACACATGTATGAACATGATTAGGCATGGGGAATGTGTGCAAACACACCCATACAATACATAATGATATATTTCACTCCACAATATGACTGAGATTCACATGAGCCTTTAGTCTTGAAATTGCCTGCTTCAACCACACACCAACATGGCTGCCAATGTAAAAAAACACATGCAACTGACATCCATGGATGTGTCCAATCAGGCTGTGAATTTTACTGGCATCTGGAATTCTGTTCGGCCATGATGACATTGCCAATTCAAGAATATCAACCATCCCGCTGTGAACACTGATACACCCAATTTACCATGTCTATCATATTCCTGAGGTTAACTAACAGCAAGTATTCAGATTTAAAGTTGAACATATTCATATCAAACACAGAACCCTTGGAGCTTTAGAGGGGTATCCAATGCATTGACATGCAATGCATTGGATAACCCTCTGGCATTCCATGTGTTAAATTTGTATGAGATATATTATGATAACGATAGATTTGCAATTCCTAATGTAGCTGAATAGGGATGGATTGACTATTTTATAGTGTTGGCTTTTGCATCTGAGAAGTAACCGGGAGGGATGTTTCCAGAGCCAACATGCTGATTTGTGTGTGTGTGTGCAGCACAATGACAATGGCATGGCAACATCTTCTGTTTCATGGGGGATGGTTCATATACTAGTTTATGTATTGCTACAATGTCCCATTCACATATTCATATGGCTCGTTAGCATCCCCTCATTCTTAACCCTATGAGTTCCAGAGATGTATAAAACCCATTATGAAGTAATGGGTTGTATACCCCTCTGGAATGCAAAAGGATAATAGGATAATGATAGGTAATCCTTTGAGTACCAAAGAGTTATGCAGGGCAGTTTCAACTCCTGTCATTCCTTTCCACAGGCATCCATGGAATGACCCATCATGGAAGAGAGGAATGTCCAGGTTACCCTGGTGAAATACTGCCTCCACTTCCATATAGTGCTCCTCTTGCTGCTCCCTAGTGCTACTGTTTTTCAGTACCTTATGGCATGCCATGTAACTGACATGAGTCATATGGTGGGACTTGATGAGGGCACATCTGTTCATACACAATGGCACAGAGGAGTGACATGAGCAATCACCAATGAGTCACTGATATATGTTTGCCCTGACACAATGTTGCTGTCTCAGAGGTCACCCATACCGTGACAAGCAAGGTGTTGAAGACCTGGACAAGATCCATATGATGTTCCAACTCAAGGGACATAATTTGAAATCTACATATGCCCCTTGTTTGGAATCTTGGACAGTCATGATATGCACCTCCTCATCAGTGGAACTGAGAAGGAACCTGTCATGAAGACAGTTCATCTGTGATGTTTGAGCAGTGTTTCCCTCAGAACATGTGCATCTTGCATGTGTTCAGTCAGCCATGAGTTTGGAATGCAAGATGGTTACCCAATGCATATATGTGTGTGATGCACTGAGTGACCCACTGGCATTCCAGGAATCCGCCAAGGCCACTCCACCACCCACAAGCACACCCCTGATGAGCACACACACCCTAGGAAATGCATACTGGTTGCCTTGAAGGATGCTTGTGTTCCATACACTGTTTTGTGCGTTTGCAGAGTGACCCTGCGCCACATGCCTGACATGATCATATGCAAAGGAGGTGTACCCTTGTGTTGAAGTCCTACTGTATCTGTGTGTTAAAAGTGGTCCTGTGTGTGACCAAACTTAGATTATGAAATGTTCCTATCAGTTGTTGTTCAACTTCAGCTCACATCATGGCCAAACAACAGCTTCCAGATATTTTGTTTTGCTAGATGTAATGTGATTTGAAATTGGACAAGAGTGGATGTGTTGTGTGTGGTTTCCAATGCTCTAACACCTTACCACCAAGTAAAATACGCAGGAGTTGTGTTCAATGTATTTCTTTGCAATGCATTGGAGGTATCTCTGCCATTGACCTTGGGAGATACCTGAAGAATCACACAAAGTGCATATTTATTTGGGGAAAAGATGACAAATGGTGCTTTTTTATTTTCTGAGGGTTTGGAAGGGGGTGCAGAGGTTGATGCCCTTACTGTCTGGTGACTCATGGCTGTCTTAGGGTTGTTGTGGGGGTCACACTGGAGGGGGAAGTGGTTGAAGTTGACCACTCGGTTGAGTGCTGTGCTCTCTCAATCTGCAACCTATGGAAGACATTCTGCTCACGCATTTCTATCAGATTCTGGCCAAACATGTCAATGAGTCTAGCCCCAATATGGAGTAACTCCGTGTGAGGCTGGCTTGCTGGAATTCTATAGTGCTGTGAGTGGCTGCAGCTCTCTCCATGTGGTGCTGACACCACCCGGAGAGTTGCCTGGCCTACCTAAGGAGCCTCCACTGGATGCTGAAAAATTCCTCATCCATCCTGATTGATGTTGTGGCTGTGGCAGAGAATGAGGGTGTGGATGGTGCTCTTGCAGGTGCTGAGGATGCCTCTCCTCCCTGGTCTGGCTGCGTCTGTTGACAGTTGGTTTACTCATGGTCTGTACGTGCCTCTAATGCTTGAACTGCTGGTGAAGTGAATGCAGAGCTAGGTGAGGTTGATGGCTGTACCCCCACCACATCTATCGCCTCCTCACTGACCACTGATGGCTGGTGGGGTGAAATCTGTGACAGTTTGAGGGCACTGTGGCTCCTTTATAAGGCCCAGATGTTCATAGTCGTGTGGCCATGGGTCATACTGTGGCCACTTTGGCGGAAGGTTGGTCTCCTGGTGAGCCTGCATCCAGGTGTGTGGCAGGAGTCTTGTAGTGGGCCCATATGCCCCATATTTGGGGTGCTAACCATGATGGGCATCCAGTGGCATCCCAGTAGTGGGGTGGAGGTGGGGGCATCCACTTCTTTTGTGGCCTCTACTGTTGTGCCTCCTGCAGCATCCACTGTTGGCTTGTTGTCTGTTGCAGCCCATTCTCTGACAGTGGTGGTGAAGGCTGTGACTTCTGCTGCATCGTCAGGGACTGTGTCTCTAGGAGTGACAGTTTGGGTCTCCTCCTTACTCTCCTTCTGCTGTGCTGCAGGCATGGATGCTGTGTGGGGAAATGAGACAGTGTGATAATTAACCCGATCTATGACAAGAGGATTGCAAGACAATGACATTGACATGTGAGCCCTTGAGTGGCAGAATGGTATTCAATGCACTGTGATGCAATGCATGGGATACCATCCTGGCACTCATTGATTGATTAGCTTGACAAGATCCTGTACGTTGATGGAAGTGACCTACAGTGGTTGAGCTTTGGTTATCATATATATCCTGAAGAGTGGGGATGGCAAGGATACCTCCATGACATGTTTGATGTGTGTTTGCTATGCTTCTCCTGGTGGGTGAAGCATGTACTCCAGCTGCTTGTGTTGCTGTGTTCCCCTGTCAATGTGTATTTGAGGGGTTGCTTTGTCTGCATGAGTTACTGTCATTGTTTGGACTTTGTTGTCATGATTGTGTCAATAGTGCAATTGTGTGTTTTGAGGCCCTTAGGTTTAGTGTATGCGGCCTATGTTGTTGAAATGCAATCATTTTCTTATTGTTAAAATAACATGTGTGTACTGACTACTATGGACCTGTGCAATACAACGCTGGTGTTGTGTGTTTGTCACATGTTAACCCTTTGACAGCCAGAGGGGTACCCAATGCATTGTGAAGTAATGCACTGTGTGTCCCTCTAGCAAGCAAAAGGGTTAAGTTCTGACCTCCCTGAGGCTCCAAGTGTAACACTGTGGAGGAACATAAGAGACGTCTGTATAACAAAGTGATGGCAATCATTGTTTGTGTGCAGTAAGTATAATTGATCAACACAGCAACAAGGGGGTTAAACTTGTACTTGGACATGATTTGGCCTGCTTCCTCCATCACATTTTTGCTTTGGGTGTACAGCATTACCTCCTTGTCTGAACCCTATCTGCACTGTTTTGGTGAACCTGAGAAGATAAGTGCTGCGCATGTGTTCAGCTGGCACTGTGTTGTAGCAAACTAGCAAAGGGACTTTGTGTGGTGGAAAGTTATGCAGTTATGGACTTACCAGGAGTCTGGAGGGTGCTGTCATCACCTTCGTCACAGCTGCCTGGGACCCCCTGAACAGCGGTTGTGGTGAGGTTCTGTCATAGCATCTCCTCCAGGCATGCTGAGGACCTGAAAAGCTTCTTCCGAGCACCAATCCCACTGGTATTTTCCGTGGAGAACAAGACGAGCTCCCTTTCTAGGATGCTCTGCACCAGGACCATGCTTTCCTCGTAGGAGTACATAGGGTCCCACAATCTGTCTTCCTCTAAATCTGTCTGTGACGTGTTTGATGTGTCTGAACATTGTGAGGAGGTTTGGGGTTCAGGCTTTGCCTGAGCTGTCCCTGGATGTGTGTATTCCTGCTGCTCATCCCCTCCCACTGGTGTGTTGGTACCTATCTGCTGTGTACCTGAGCATTGTTGGGTACCCCTCTGTCCACCTGCTCTCCCTCTCCCCCTCCTTCCTTCACCGGGGATCTCCTGCTGTCTTTTCTCCTCTCCTGCACCTCTCCCCATCCCTCCAGCCTTCACTCGTCTCCCTGCCATCTTCCTATCACTTTCCTATCTCTCTCACACAGCAACTCACACAGCCACTCACTCTCAGATACACTTGGTCACAATCATTTACTTGCACTCACTGAATCACACTGCATAAATAAAAAATAAAGATGTCTCCTCCTCTCTCTCTTGATAAGTCTACTCTCCTCTCCTCTACTGGCCCTGTGCTGTAGCTCTGAGAACCTCCAATTACAGGCAAGGCAGTTATTTGGGGATATATATAGGTTTATTTGAATGTACTTGTTACTTTGGTGTGTTGTGATTGGCTGTGATTTTGAACTCCTCTTGACAGTGTTTAGCGTTGCTAGATAACATTGAATGTTAGCTTGTTTCCTTTGAAGATGACGTATCTGGCAACATATGTTTTGAAGCGACGTGCATTTATTTGGCCTACGCTCGTTGACGATTTTGGTAGACAGCTTATTGCATAGCTGCCTTACAAATTGCTATCCCCCATGTAGTAGCCAGTAAAACCAGAGTTAAATGAGACCAGCGGCATCTCTCAAACCTTTATGATTTGAGAGATATCCTCTTTCAAAGTTCCCTCTCCCCTGACGTCAGCATTCTAACCAACAGCAAGGGAATCCGGTCCCGGGACCTGCGGAGGCTCTGTAGCAGAGCCGAGATCACGTTAATAAAAAAGAAATCCTTAACTTAAAAGGTCTTCTACATGTGCTTTCAAACCATGCACACGTAGAAGACCTTTTTAGTAAAGGATTTATTTTATATTAACACAATCTCGGCTCTGCTGCAGAGCCACTGACTGATCCTAGGAGAGGCTTCCCCTGCTCTCAGCTAGAAAGATGATGTCAGGGGAAAGGCAAAAAGAGAGAACTTTGAAAGTGGATATCTCTCAAACCTAGTCTCATTTAACTCCGTTTTCTACTGGCTACAACATGGGGGATAGTAATTTTTAAGTATTACTATCCCTTTAAGCTCAATAAGTCCGTTGTAGTTCAGTAAAAACACTTCTTCGTCAGAAACCAGAGGTCAGACAGTGCAGACATCTTGGAGGAAATGTACCTCTGAGTCTGCGATGTCTGTCCCATTCACTGCCAGCATTGGTGGCTGAGGTTCCTTCGTGCCTTAAGACACAGGAAGGGACTGACCACGCAGGCGCACAGAGCTTCTCTGGTAAGATCTGTGCAGCCAGATGCCTATGGAAGATGTGCTTTTACTAAACTACCACGGACTTATTGAGCTTAATGCTAGTATAACTTTGCATATCGCTAGGTTAGTAATATATTCTGGGGCAATGTAATTAATGTGAAAGATATGGATCATTTAACCCCTATACTGAACCTGGTTTGCCTAAAAATTGCTGCACTTTTATCTTTGTACAAATGTACATAATTTTTTCTCTCAGCATACAATACACACAAATTTGAACCCTATGCTCAAAAGGAAAAGCTTGTAATTCTGGAGCAAACCAACTACAGGGGACAAATCCAAATTCTTGAAATTCTCTTTCATTTAATTGGGGCATTTGATCCCTTGGATACTAGCATTCAAGCTGTGAAAAAAGCCATTTAACTCAATGGTAATTTGATTTGTCCCCTGTGTGCAGTTGGTTTGCATAGGGCCCAAATCATTTTTATGTCTTACCAGTTCTCCCTTTGCTCCTTGTGGTCCAGGTGATCCCCTTTCCCCTTGCAAGCCCTTGGAACATGAAAGGGAAACAGTTAGATAGAGTACTTCTTAGCCTGGGGGGTGAAGTCCATGCAGACTTAAAGGAATAGTAATGTTTCAAGATAAAAGCAGTTCTAATTAATCTTCATAGTATTTGGGCCATGGAGAGTGTTATTTCAGTTCTGTCAGAGTCGTAGTGAAAGAGTAATTAAATGATAAAGTATCCCCCTCCCACCCCTTCTACTGATGTAACAGCTCAGCTTAGAGCAGCATGGAGGTGTCCATGTAGATTGCAGAGAGGGACAATCTACAATTAAGATAAGGGAAAAGCTGAAAAACCTGTGAAGGGGGGGCAGAGTTTTCAGTGTTCTCACAGTAAGAATTTTGACCCTTGATGTGAGCTGTCTGGTCTGTGGACTGGATTCCACATCTGGGGAGAGGGGGCTTACACTAGGTACAATGGGTGGGAGGGGGAAACTTTATCATTCAATAACTCTTGAACTACAATGCTCACAGTAATGAAATAACAGTCTCTATGGCTCTTATACTATGAAGATTAATTGGAGCTGCTGGTTTTGTGAAACATTACTATCACTTTAACGCTGGAGTGCAGTCCTCAGTTACAGAGGAAGGAGAGGTGTTTACCCCATTACCTGATAAAAAGAGGAAGGTCCTCTTATTTGGGAGATGGCTGGGAACTGTACTCTTAGTATGGAATTTTGTAAAAAGGAAAGAATTAAACACATTACACTGAATAGTTAATATTTTGGGGGCCCTGAAGAGGTAGTCTTCTAAATAGCACAGGATCAGTTTACACTTCAAATGAAATATATCAGATTTCTTTCAATGCCATATTAAAGAGGGCGCCTGCAAGTGAAAGCGTTTCAGGGTGACTGTTTCAGGTGAAGCGTGCTAGTGTTTGCATATGAGCAAGAACTGCAAGAAGATAGGAAGCAGCTGGCACATTAGCACCTCAGAGAATTATGGGTTAGAGAACTGAGGCCTCATAACCAAATTGCTACCCTAAAACAAGAGTAGTAAAATAATGGACCTCAAGCTGTTTGGTACTACAACTCCCCTCCTGTGTCGGGGACTACAACTCCCCAGTGGCTGGTTGGGGATGAGGGTAGTTGTAGTCTCCAACAACTGAATTTCCAAAAGTTGACTACCCTTGCACTAGAACAACACATGGTGAGGGTAAGATATGAAGAGATTTAAAGGGAAAAGATCAATATTTTGTTAATCTTGTTCATTTTTAAACATATCTTGCTGTGGTCTAGATTTTCATGTCATAACTGCTGTATCCTAATTCTAAGTTCTTTGTTTTGTTTTTGTTATTATTTTTATTTACCCTGCCCCCATCCATATATCTCTAGAATTTTCCAATAATGGATCAGTATGTGATGTTCTGGGCAGGGCAAGAGGCAGATGGATGCCACTCAGCAACATTAAGGGGTAATTATCATAAGCTGCCCACTCAGCAGGCCTGCTTCTCTGGGAGCTAAGGAATCTGGGTTTCTGCTGTAAGCCTTTGCTGATAAATGGGACAGCCATTGTGGGCGTCAGAAAAAGTGACACCCTGGGGCTCGCACTGATCCCGTGATAGACAGTGAATTGGTGTCAAATTGGATGCAAGCAGTAGTATCCATATACTGCTAAAAGGTGTCTAACCAGACCCTAGAAGTCTACAGTACTAGGAGCATCAAATGTCTGGGTCTGGGTTGTGACACTCCAGGGGATCAGTTTTCTGACACCACCTAATGGAAGTGCAGAAGCTGTGTGAGGGCTGCACTTAAAAGCCTCAAGTTTTTTTTTTTTTACCAAGTTTGCTCCAATAAGAGAAAATTTAGTAGTACCTTTTAACTGCCCTTTAAATTATGAGCTTCAAGCAGTCAAGAAAAGTAAAAAAAATATACATAGTTTATATATATATATATATATATATATATATATATATATATATATCCTGTATAATAATTTGCTAAAAGTTTGTAGTGACGTAGTCATGCACAGTAGAGACTGCCCGTGACACGGCTGATACCGAGTGGGGTGCTATGAATTCAGACCGTGGTCTGGCCACTGAAGGGTGCGCAGAGAGTGACCAGAGTCTGAATTCGGAGCACCCCACCCCTTATAAGCCGTGTCACGGGCAGTCTCTACTGCGCATGACTGCACCGTGACTGGCCGGCACTGTGGCCCATATACAAAGGCTCTTCAACTAGTATATATAATTTCTTTATATATAATTTTTTACTGCATTACACAATATTTAAAGGCACAAATGAGCAAACAAAAAAATGATAGTTTCCCTTTAAGTGTAGAAAAGACCTTATGCATAAATGTAAAGGTACCAGTTATAGTAACACAGATGGGATGTGTATCAGGCTGTACTCAGGCCCATTTCCTTAGGACGGGAGCTAAAGAGTATATTAACACTTCGTACCACAAAAGGGCCTTGCATCATCAAATCTGGTAAAACTGCACCATAGATATCTACATTAGTTTTGGATCATAATTGTAGAAGGTATAACATTATGTATTTCATGTGTTGTTTTCAACTCCCTTTATCAGAGATGGGCCTGTGCTAATCTGGTCCACTTACAAATCATTGGACAGGTGACTGTTGTAGATTTAGATCTTGCAGTCTCTGAAAGAGGGAACAAATAATTGTCCCTTGCCAATTCCCTGCTTGATACAGACCCCTGAGATACAATACATTAGGAGATACACCAGTGGGGACAAAGGGAAGGGTCTTTTCACCGAAAACAAAAGCAACAAAGGTGGGTGAACAAGGAACACGTAATTAAGACTTAAAATACTGACACCAACAGAGGGGCTCACATAATAAACAGCAAAGACAATAGAAAGACTCTCTCAGTCTAAGGGAATAGTTTAACATAGAAAAGTGGCATAAGAATGGGGAAAAGGAAAGGGGGAAGAAAACCTCATCTAGATGTATAATCTATCTATCTATCTATCTATCTATCTATCTATCTATCTATCTATCTATCTATCTATCTAATCTATCTAAATATCACAGTGTGTATATATATATATATATATGAATATATATTATTTATCTTTCTATCTATGTAACTGTTCAACTGTATATTTCTATCCATTCATCTTTCTCTCTGTCCGTCAGTACACCCATCCATCCATTTAATAATATATCCCATATCTTTATCATTCTACATATCTATCTATCTATCTATCTATCTATCTATCTATCTATCTATCTATCTATCTATCCTGCTTCTTCTCATAAGTATATACATGAATACATCCCAGGCAAAGGATGCATATTAATGGATGGCTACACAAGTTGAAGGTTAATAGGTGGGATGGGGCACACAGCTTTGATAAGAATTTCAAGAAATGGAGTGAGAGGATTTGGGTACAAAGGAGATTACATCACGGGTGATAAGAATTCTGGCACACAAGGGGTAATGATTAGGGTGAAATTGGGTGTGGCACAAGGGGTGAGTTTATTGACAGGGAGTAAGTGAAATTATGTGGCACACAAGGTCAGGGAGAGAGGGTTCATCATGGAGGAGCCAAAGCGAGCAGGTGGTGGTGGGGGGTTTAGAATCTTACAGGTAATCCGGGGGAGCCAGGAGTGCCTGGGAAACCTGGGGGCCCCTGAGGGAAAAAATAGTGGTGTCACAATCCTAGAGCCACTTCCAATATGAGAAGGAACAAGAGAAACCTGTATCCAAGAAAGCAGCTGATCGACTGGGAAAAATAACAGTGATTAGAGTTGTTAAGTACTGCTATATTTTAATTTAGAGAAGTTAGAGCTTTTCCTATCAAAAAGAGTCTCAGAGCAATATGATGCAGAAGTAGAATTTCCCAATCCACACAGAATTTAAAGTCAACAACTTTCATTATTTGTTCTACACCAGATGGGAAAGGGGAATTGTTATCAAGGGAGGAAGGAGAAGCCCTGACAGTACAAATACACTGACAAATATATATATATATATATATATATATATATATATATATATATATATATATATATATGTACAGCGAATAGACTGTGCATTATCAGTTTTTACAGAAAAAAAACAATTTAATGGTGGATAGAAGAGCAGTCTTCTATCCACCATTAAATTGTTTTTTTTTCTGTAAAATCCATGAGTGCACAGTCTATTCATTGCATATTCAAACATTGGTGCACCCGGTATTATCAGTACAGCTGGGTGAGAGTGCTTATCAGTTGTGACTATATATATATATATATATATATATATATATATATATATATATATATATATGCTGCATAAAGGAAGCACTCTCACATTTAAGGTAGAAATGGTGCCTGGGTGCTATAGTAAGACTAATGTATTTAAACAGTGCAAATACTAGGCAGTCACAGGACTTGAAAATTAGAGAAACAGACTTTATTTAATGTTCAATGTTTTGGCCAGGCTTAGCTGGCCTTCCTCAAGAAACGCTGAACATTAAATACAGCCTGTTTTTCTCATTTTTATGTCCTGTGTGTGCCTAGTATTTCTAATATATATATACTGCAACCTCTTGGGAGGATGGGGGCTACATAGCATATATATTATAAATAATATTTGTAGCACCAGTGCCAGGATGCATTGAAATAAAGTAGATTCATACGATGTAATGCTATCACCCTTGCTATCGTTTCTGCCCCCCCTAAACCATTGATATTACTTTTATATTTATTGGTATTAATTTGCTAAGTATAGGGGGGAGGTACATGACTAATAATAAAAAGAGAAGACATTTTATAGCAGAGAAGACATGGGATGGAAATACTCACAGCAGGTCCTGGAGCTCCGGGAAATCCTCTTGCACCAGGTAGTCCCTACATAGAGGGAGAGATATCTAGTAAGAAGTGATAATGACAGGGCAGGCTGTGTGAATAACTGCCAGTATAGCTCAAGTTAAACTTCTTATTCAGCTCTGCCGCTGGAGCAGGGTATTGCTCTCACCTGTTCTCCCCTGGGCCCAGGGATTCCTGGGATTCCTGGGTGTCCTGGTCCACCAACACAGTCGGGATCAGGCTCATCTCCCTAGGAGATGATTGAGATGGAAGAAAAGATGGCACATTACACAGTATATTAGTAGATGGTAGAAAATGCTACTGTATGTATAGTGTTACTGAGATGGAAGGTGATGTGGTCCATTACACAATATTTCAGTAGAAGGCAGACAGAGGTATTGTATGTATCATGTTTAGTGGTACTGAGATGGAAGAGGAGGTATTCCATTGCACAATCTTTCAGTAGAGATCAGACAGAGTTATTATATGTATAGTTGTATTGAATTTGAAGTTGAGGTGTTGCATCACAAAATATCCCAGTAAAAAGCAGGCAGAGAAATTGTATATATAACCGTACTCATATAGAAGGTGAGGTGGTCCATTGCACATAATCTCAGTAGAGGGCAGACAGTTATTATGTTACAGTGGTACTGAGACTGAAGGTGAGGTGGTCCACTACACAATACCTCAGTAGAGGGTAGACAGAGTTTTTGTATTTACAATGATAATGAAATGGAAGGTGAGATGGCCCATTACACAATATCTCTATAGAGAGTAAAGTTACTGTATGCATAGTGGTAATGAGATGGAAGATGAGATGGCCCTTTGCATAATATATCTGTAGAATGCACACAGAGTTATTGTATATATAGTGGTAAATGGCATACATACTTATTGTGTGCGTGTAGTGGTACTGACATGGAAGATGAGGTGATCCATCACATAATACATACTAGCACAGTATAGGGCAGACAGAGCTTATATATACCAAATGAATGAGTATACCTTTTTATTACACTAACATTAAAGGGATAGTAATACTTCGTTTTAACTTTATTTTATTTTGTAGGCAATAAAAAAACATGAAGAATGATATAAGTCTTATCTCTCAAACCTTTATGGTTTAAGAGATATTCACAAACAAAGTATCCCTTCCCTGTTCAACCAGATCAGAAGGGAGGTGCCCAGGTAGACTGCAGAGAGGGACAATCTTCAATTAAGATCAGGGAAAAAGCTGAAAAACTTGTCAAGGGGGCAAAGGCTTTCATTGTTTTAGTACAAAGAAGACTGTCCCCTTCTGTTATCTGTCTGGTCTATGAACTGCATTCCACATCTGAGAAGAGATGGCTTACACTAGGTAAAAGGGGCGGGAGGGGAAACTTTGCTTGTGAATATCTCATAAACCATAAAGGTTTGAGAGATGAGACTTATATCATTCTTCATGTTTTTTTTAAAATAAAATAAAGTTAAAACAAAGTATTACTATCCCTTTAAAGCAGAACTTTCAGCTATTACTAAGTCACCATGCATTCATTAAGCGCATGGCGACTAGCTTGGAAATGAATGTCTTACTTTAAAAAAATCACAGATTCTAAAGAAATCCTTCCCGTTTGGAGACCGGACCCAGGCTACAGCGCGGACATCTTGTCTGCGTGTCTGCGCTGTCAGTCCCGGTCTACACTGAGTAGCACTGCAGTGTGCCGCAAGGTAAATGGAAGGGACTGACGTTGCAGGAGAGCAGACCGCACTAACCTGCCCGTCAGTCTCCAAACGGCAAAGATTTCTTTAGAATCTGCAATTTTTTAAAGGTAATACATGGATTTACAAGTTAGTTGCCATGCGCTTAATGAATGCATGGTGACTTAGTAATAGCTGAAAGTTCCGCTTTAAATTATATCTTTATCAAGATAAAGGCCACAAGTGTTGACCAAAACATTGATTCAATAAAAACTACAAAAGATCCTGAGTGTCATCTATCCGCATGAACTGTATGTATTATTGACCTTATTTGATGAGTTAAACTATTTACAGAGATTAAGAATGCTTTCAAATATAGACATGATAATAGCTATTTTTTTAATCAATTAACGAAATGCATAGTGAGTGAACAGAAGAAAAATCTAGTACATTTAAAAGAAAATGATAGTTGAATGATAGAGAAGAGGTGTCACTCTCCAGATGGAGAGTAACCTAGAAGTTATGGGGTTTACAGAGAAGGGTAGATGCATTGAAAAAGAGATAGGTGCAGCACTATGAAATACAGCAAATATTAATTTTATTTTGATTCACCGAAGTTACTTACCACTTCATCCTTTTCAGTGTGGCACTGTGGGCAAAGAAGAGGAGTATAGGTAACTGTACAGTATATACAGATCTCTAATAGAAATAATCTGCACAGTGCTTCCTGATATAACTAATGGATTAGAGGGCAGTTTTTTTTAGAGAAGTGTATTATATACTGTATCTGTAGCCCAACAGACTATGCAGTAGAGCATAGTGTAAATACTCACGAAAGAAGACAAACATGCTACTTCATAGGTATTTCTTCATTATGAACTTGTGTATGGCATAATTACTGTTTCTAGCATTACTTTTTTCATGCTGTGGTTTTGGTTGCAAAGTTTGGTGAAAATGTGATCATGTTTGCCTACCACACAAAGCCACCCCAATTTTAGACAAGCCCTAACTAATACATCATATGACTTACAAGCTGCTTCGTAATAAAGTCTGTAAGTACACATTTGTGGACTTTCAGTGAATGCAATTAGGGCAACAACTGCAGAATTCTACAGGTAGAGATAGTGTTCTAAGAAGGTGAACATATCCAAGGGCTGGAAGGTACCCACCTACTCACCTCAGGTGTTCCCCTAATGGGAGGTCATTAAAAGCATATGGATGTGCAGCTGTAGACTGTTATGGAGCAGTTTCTATGCCATATGATATGTTAGTATGTTCTAATTAGGACTTGCCTAAAATGTTGGTACCTTCGTGTAGCAGGTAAACGAGAACATATTTTGACCAAAATGTGCAACCAAAAACTCATCTTGAAAAATGTGGCTATATTAAGCAGTTAAACATATTTGTTTTCTGATCTCTGTGTTTTTATTTCAGGGATATGTGGAAATTCCCTTCATTCCTCGCTGCACTAATGTCACTATTGTGAACATATATATTATGTATTCTGATCACTGTGAGTTTTTCTCATTACTGCTTGGTCTTTACGGTACAAAAAAATAGATATCTAAGCTACAAGGGTAGAAATTCAAATATGATTAGTGTTTTACTTGCACCCTTATATTTCAGTCTCAGGTTTTCAGGAGACTTGTCATACACTGCCTGCCCATTAGTCAGGTAGTTTACAACGATCAAGTGCTACAAAGCCTTGGTCACATTATGAAGTAGCCTGATTAAAGTGTGCAGCCTTGATACACCACTAATGAGGGAGCACTTTATATAATGTTCAATGTCACAAAGTTAAACTGGAATGTTAGAATTATGCCAAAGTGTTACACAGCATTGTGATAATATTACACAACAAAACCATGTCATACAGTCTTAGCTCAATGTAATACAAACTTGTCATATTGTTTCCCAGCATTGTTATGTCACATAGCCTTGTCACAGTGTTACACAGAATTACCACAATAGCACACAACTTTGTCACAGTGCTACACAGCATTACCCTAATGTCACACAGCACTTTCATAGTCTCACACAGCCTCGTCAGACTATTACACAGCCTTGTCACAATGCTACACAGCATTACCCTCATATCATACAGCCTAGTCAGAATGTTACACAGCTTGTCACCAAGTTAAAGTATTACGCCAATGTCACACAGATTTGTTGCAATGTCACACAGCATTATCATAGCGGCACACAACCTTGTCACAATGTTACTTTACCTTCCCACAACTTGACTAAGCCTTGTTACAATTTTATAAATCCTTCCCACAATGTCACACAGCTTTGCAACAATATTATAGAGCCCTGTCATCATACAGCACAGCCTTTTCACAATACTATTATCAGGGCTCAAAATGTCCACTCGCCACTAGCCATTGGCGAGTGAAAATTCAGCCCTGGCAAGTAGAAATTCAGGCCTGGTGGGTATGTTATGGCTTGCAGTGGCGAGTAACTTTTCATGTCTGGCTAGTAGCAAAGGACTTCAAGTTTTAAGCCATGCTATTATTATAAGCATTTCACACAGCCTTTACACGAGTTACACAACATTACCACCATGTAGCAAAAATGGCAGGCTATTTTTTCATTGCTGCATCACACAACCACATCAGAATGTTACACAGTCTTACCACCATGTCACACAGTCTTTTTAGAATTGCATTGATCTTATTACAATGCTATAACTTCTTGACACAATCTTTTTACAATGCCACACAATCATACATCATACCGTTGTCAACCAACATTTTCACAGTACCAGACTTTTCGCAAATAATAACAATGTATCACAAGCAATCAAAAAGTAACACACCCACTGCCACTCACAGCTTTATCACAATTTTACACAGCCTCACAGCAATCTTATTCAGTCTTGTCAAACTGGAACACAGCCCTGTCACATCACATATCCCATTGTGCTGCACAACCACTTTACAATGTCATCCGGACTTTAAGTGGCTTCATACCCTCTCACAGTCCTCTGTTCCGGGAATCCCAGGGTGGCCTTGCTCTCCCTTCTCTCCTTTCACTGCGATGGGCCCATTGGCACAGTCGCCACAAATATTCTGTATGAAGCAGGTGAATATCAGATAGACTAAATAAGCCCTCACAAATGGCTTGTCCAATGCCCCAAGGGTTTACCACTAAACACATAAACTATTAAGGCAGGTCATTAGACAAAATAAACCTTTGTTGTTTTCCCACAATCCTTCCTGTCTCTCACTATGACATCCTCACCTTCAGGATATCAATGTTGCTCTCTGCAGCCAGGGGTCCCTGTAAGAGAGAGAGGGGGGTTGTTGAAAAAGTCTTTGTGTATTTGCATACAATTGGGACATACAGAACTGCACAGTGACCCTGCAAAGCAATTTGACAAGATGGAGACAATGGGAGGGAGAGGGAAGGTGTGTACATGTCACAGCTGCTCTCCTGCCTCTGTGTGACAGGGATGGGGAGGACATGTAGAGACTGTGGCATTGACACACAGCAGAAGCACACCAGCGCTCTGTACCTACCAGTTGTCCTGGCACTCCAGGCGGTCCTGGCATACCATTGTGTCCGGGCACCCCCTACAGTCAAGGAAAAAATCTGGGGCTAAAGCATCGACCTGGGTCTGCCTGTCTTCATACTGTATGTCTTTTACCCACTATCAATGAGTGCAGTGGGAGTGGAATGTACACTGCAAACAGGGATGAGTGAGCTGGTATTGCTCCAATTTTAGAGCCGATTGTCAATGTAGTCTTTTTTGTCCATTTATTGCCATTTATCTTTGAAGTTCATCAGATTCTTTCTAATTCTGTCTTTCATTATTCCTTCTGTCTCAGTCCTTTCATAAAATGTGCATCTCTTCTACTACTGCCAATTTGTCTAACATTAACAATTTTTAAAATAGATACATTTTAGGTACCAGTATATTCTCTGTCTTCCCACTTCTTACATCACTTCCGTTTGACCTCACTCAATGAACTGAAAGGACTAATTCAGGTCTTACCTATACACTTTCTACCTTCTTCTGACTGGCAGTGCATCTTTTCATAAAGATTAATAGGTTGGAACAGATCACATATGTAGTGCATTGCATACAATTTTTTTACGCTGCTCCTAGAGGTGGATGCTGCAGCTGCCTTAGGTCCATTGACAAGATCAGCAAATTAAACCAGTTTAGTCTCTGTGTAAACATCAACCCAGTTTAAAATAGTACATGATTTGAATCAAACAAGGTATCAATGTTTGCCATTCAATGTCAATCAGAGTAACATGTAGAAGAGTGCTTGTGGAGAACACTATTTATACTTTGGCTACAGTGTGTCATCAGTGTGTACTTACATCTGATCCACTGCTTGTAAATGATGGTAACAGAGGAGTAACTAGGGCAAAGCAAGTAAGGCAATGCTCGTTTGCGTTAACTACTGGGGGAACCCAAGGTTAATTCTATATAGAGGCTAATTTATAATAGGTCCCATTTATGTAAATATAAAGCTGTGAGCTGAGCTGTTATTTGCATGCCTTAGCATGGGTTAGAGCTGAACCTTTGGTCAAGTTTAATCATTAGAACCTGACATAGTTTAAATAAAGGTAAATGAAAACAACTAGCTACCCCTTTAAATGCTAGAAAACCTTTTTATCATGTGGGGGAGTGTCAACCCTGTAAAATAGGGGATAAGAGGTGGGGACAAGATCAGACAATGTGACTCCCCCCTTAAATAAGAATACATCTCACCTGGTGACCTGGTAAACCTGGAGGACCAGGGGGGCCAGGAGGTCCGGGGGGTCCCTGAAACAAGGATAAAGCAAGTTTATAAAGTTCATCATTCATAATACAGGGCGAAGGTTTTGTAGAAGTGAAGGAAAAAAGAATTTGTAAGTGGAGAGAGACACACACATACATGGATGTAGAGAAACAATGACCTGGGTAGGGAGAGAGAGAAAGAAAAGTACAGGGACAGATACTGAGAGAAAGACAGATGAATGATTATAGAGAGGGTCAGATGAGTGGTTATGGAACATGATCATGGTGGCTGGGTATGGAATAACAGAGAAAGAGAGAGAGAGAGAAAAGAGTGAGTGAAATGTATGGGTATGGCGAGATAGCTGGGTATGGGGAGAGAGGAAGTGGTACAGGAATATGGAAACAGGAGGAGAGAGAAAATGAGTGAGACATGGATATGTGAAAGAGAGGCATAGATAGGTATAGTGGGGGGATGCATAAAAAAGAGAGAGACTAAGGGAAAGAGATGTATGGTTAGGGGGAAGAGGAGGAGGAGAGGCACGGGTATGGAGAAGGGGGGCATGGCTACATATAGAGAGAATATAGAGAGAAAGATAGAGGGAAGGAGAGACATGGTTAAGGACAGAGACGTGGTGAGGCATGGATAATGAGAGAGTGAGAAAGAGAGAGAGATAGAGTGAGAAAGACAGCGCAAGACGGAGGAAGTGGAATTGGTATGGAGAGAGGGGAGGCATGTGTAAGGAAAGAAAGAGATAGAGAGAGAGAAAGGGAGGCAAAACAGAGGTACAGACATGTGTATGATGGGGGGCATGGGTACAGAGAGATGGGGAGAGAGAGAGGGGGAGGCATGGGTAAGAAGAATAAGAGAGATGAGAGAGGGAGAGGCATTTGGATATGGAGGTGGAAATGGGTACAGAGACAGAGGTATAGAGAGGGAGAGGCATGGGTATGGAGAGAGAGGTAGAGGGAGGGAGAGGTATGGAAAAGGGGAGAGAAAAATGGTAAAAAAAGAGAGAGATGGAATTGGTTACAGGGAGAGAGTAAAGGAAAGATAGAAGGGTAGGATGGAGAGAGAGATACATGTGTAAGGACAGTGAAAGAGAGAGGCTGAGAGAGGGAGAGAGAGAGAGAGATTAACAATTAGAATGTGATCAAATGAAATCTCAGTAGGGATTATCAAAGAGTAGTAAAGGAACATTTGAAACTGACCTGAATCCCAAGTGGCCAGACATCTCCGTTCCACTTGTCTGGAGAACCCTGTAATACCATAGTAAACATTGAGAGAAGCAAGAATAGGGCTACATAAAATATTACAGATGAAGGACACCTACTGGTCTGCCAAAAATGTCCGGGTCCATCCACGGGCCAGGGGGACAGGAACATACCCCAGCATCGCCCTGGAATTACAGAACACAGAAACAGATTTTATTTAATAGATAAGAAGCAACAGGCCCATCCAGTCTGCCCATTTCCTAACTAATTAAAATGCACAATCTTGCAGACTTCTCAGAATACACTTATGTCTATGCCAGGCGTTTTTTGAAATCCTTCACATTACAAGCAACCTCTGCTGGGAGGATTTATCATGAGTCTATAACCCTTTTCTTAAAAGGATAGTAATACTTCAATTAAAGTGCAGTTCCGAGTCTTCTTTATATATTTTTAAACAATGTAGTGCTATATTTAGTTACTTACAATGTTGTAGTTCAAACACTATGCCCTACCTGGCCCTTCTGGTCGCCTCCCCTAAGATCTTGAATCAGGTTGTGGGACCGGATGGTTGCAGCGAGGGACCATCTTCACTCAGTATGTATAAGGAAAATCCTGCCCCCCTTGATGAAGGAGAGCAGGATTTTGCTTTTGCTTACTGAAGATTGTCCTTCACAGAGCTTCATCTGGACCAGCCTGAGAGACAGCGTGATGCAGGGAAAGGGGCGAAAGGGGGATCCTTTTGGCTTGAATAGTGTTTGAACTACAACATTGTAAGTAACTAAATAGAGCGCTATGTGTTTAAAAATATGTAAAGAAGACTCGAAACGGCACTTTAATCAAAGTATTACTATCCGTTTAAAGTAATAGTTATGCACATTATTTCTGAGCTTTCCTCCAACTTTAGATCAAGACTTCTTGTTCTAGAATTCCTTTCATTCTGAAAAATGATTCACTCCTGACCCATATAGCTTTAATCCCTTAAAGAGACATTATATCCTATAAATGAACCAGGTTCATACTCATTTATATCGGAACTACCACCTCAATACTTAGGCAGGTGGCGACTAGCTTAATAATCATTATTTTACCTCTCAAAAGTGCCCCAGAATAAAGTTATCCTTAAGCTTCTGAGACTGATGGCCAGATTCCTGTGCGCCTTCGCATTCAGTCTCTTCTGGAGCCTTTCGGGCCAGTTCAATGCCTATGAAGGGTGACGGGGACTGACAGCGCAGGCGCGCATTCAAGATGTCCACAGTGATGCCTGGCTTCCGGTCTCGGAAGCTTAAGGATAAATATTATGCATTCCTAGCCAGCATTTGTAGAAAAAATTTTCTTAGGTGTTTAAGCCCCCAAATATATTAGAAACTTGCTTTCGTAAAGCATATAGGTAAATGTGCTTAACCAAATGACCTTTATTTGTTTATGCTCCAAATAAGTGATAATGGCAATGATTGACATGGCTGAGATAAACAAATAAGGGATAAGTGTTTCACTGAACTGGGTCTGTTCTACTGTCAAAACAATTCCCTCTGTAAAAGCCTGGTAAAGTAGCAATTTTTTAGCCTTTTTCCACTGCTATTTTGAAAGATGTTTGACCTTTTGTGCCAAATATTAAAATAAAGACTGATGCGGAATACATAAAATATTGAAGGTTTATGGACCATTTAAATTGTTGGTGATAATGTCCCTGCACATTTTTAGTGACTCTTCTTTGAATTGCATTTCATTTATTAATGTCCTTCTTGTGAGGTTGTCTCCAGAACTCGACACAGTACTCCAGGTGAGATCTAACCAGTGACCTACAGAGCGACATTATTATCATCTCTCTCTTTCTGCTGCTAATGCCTCATGCTATACAGTCCATTATCCTGTTGCAGATAAACAGACCCCACTGTGGAAATTCAGACTGCTCAGAACACAGGTCCTTTCTTCTTGCATCCATCTGTCTGTGTACTGTAGCTAAAAGTTCCTCCTGTGTCCAAGACATTGGTTCTCAGACTTTCTGTAGTGGTGGATCCCTTTAGTTTGAAAATAAAGGGGCAGTATACGGTCCCTACACAACCTTTTTAAATACCTGGATGTGCCTCAAGAGCTATGGGAATTAAGTTCCCATACCTCAAAACTCCTCCTTTATGTTCTGGTTTGCCTGGCAGATTATGATGATCTGCAAAAGCTTAGTGATTTCAGTCAACACTTAGAGGAGATTGTTCTTCTCACTACAGAAGCCGATTGACAGCAGACTGACACAGGGCTTCTATAGTAAGGAGGGAAATCTTTGATGAGTACAGAGTGAGGAGCTGGTGTGACCCAGCCTTAAAGATCACCATGATGTGTAACTCAAGTGAGAGCACAACAAAGGAGTTTTGTGCTATGGAATCTTGGTTATCATGGGGCACAACCAAGGATTTGAAAGTGTCTTGTATGGACCTTTACTGCCTCTGTAAATTCCAAGGCTTTGCAATGTTTTGGAGACCTCACTAAAGTAGAGGAATGCTAGACTATAATGAGAAGGTGGATGTTTATACTTAATGATAAATTATTGTCTCTGATTAGATTTATGGTTGCAAGGACCCTGGGGTTATAGGAGGCAGGGCACTCAGACTGAAACTCCTCTCACATCCTCACCTATAGACTCTCTCAGAAACCTACTAGGTTAGTGTACATTTAGCAGAGCAGAGATAAGGTAAAAATAACTGATCAGAGACAGGCCAGGAAATGGCACTGCACTGCAACATAGGATAATGAGAAGAAAGTTTTGCTCTGGGTGGGATGACTTGCATCCCTCAATTAACCAAAAGAAAAAGGATTTATCAGTATAAACAAATCTCCTTTTCGTTTGCATCTGTTGAGAGATGTGGCCAGAAAACTATGTGGCCAAAACTTGCATTGTTAGATGCAAACATATTAACTTTGCATTGATGACCATCTAGCTGCCTTACAGAGTTGATCAGCAGAAACTTAGTGTTTCAAAACCCAAAAGTACTCAATAAATGGGTAGAATGGGCAGTGATTCTGATCGGAGCTGGACGAAACTTGAGAAGGTAAGTGTCATGGAAACCCAGGTACCCATGACTGGGTACCCCCGTGTAGTGAGATAATCCTCACCACGGGAACATTAGGACGGATGAAAAAAGACGTAGGAACAGAACAACACGAGGCTTGGGTTCCAGTTGAAACTCCAGAAAAGACATTTTATTAACTGTACACATAGCTATATTTATACTCTCCAAACTCCCCCAAGTATCCTGCTCACCACTGATTCCAGGACAGACACACAAAGGTGTCTTTGATACAATCATAGGAGGCACCAATGGATAAACAGACATTGTTGCTGGATAAGATAACAAGATTAGGAACAGTCCAATCAGATGACATGCCAATACAACATTTGGCACCTTTCCCAGACAGGCTGCAGCCAGCCTCTGTAAATAACAACAGGGGGACTCCCCGTCTCATGTAATTAAATGAAAACAACACACCATATGTTTTTTAATGAATTTAACGTTCAAAAGGTTTAACTGTAGTCTCTCAGGTTGTGCGGGAGTAGGGGAGATCTCTCGAGGCAATGCCAGCTTGTAAAGCCTCACAATATTTTCACAGGATGAAATAACAATGTCTCCATGGCATGAGCCCTGTGGGCACTCCATACCCAGACAGAGACAGTTCATCTCAGCCACTAAGACCCATAAAATACATAATCCACTGGCCTGAGCCCCTCTGTACCACTCTTCCTGTGACAGTAAGCGTGTATGCTAGTCCATTTAAGCCACTCAGCAATCATAGATCTAGAAGCAGGTCTGCCATTCCTAGAGCCTTCAGGTATGATAAGAAAAGTATCTGGCTGTCTGAAAGAGTCTGCAGTTTTGACGTAGATACCAGAGTATGAAGGACTTCTTCCTTTCTAATGCGTGAGTAAGGAAATAAAGAGGAAAGAATCAACTCTTGCTTGACGTGAAAAGAAGAAACAGCTATTGATATTGAATATGTGTAGGAATCTGCTGGGTAAACTCTCCTCACTGAGGAGATAGTGCTGAGGAAAACATTCTTACATGCCATATGTTTGAATCAAGATAAAAAGAAATGCTCAAAGGGAGAAGACGGTAGAACTTCAAGTACCAGATTTAAGTCCCAGAGGGGGGAAATATCTTAATATGGAGGAACTATATGAGTCACTCCTTGAATAAAAATTTCAATCTGGATCTCACAAAAGTTCAGAACATAGGAAAATCTGAAGTACAAGTACAAGTTCACTCTGATCACAAAATACAAAATAGATACTTGAAATCCTATGATATTTTAGCAGACACAGGTTGCTCACAGAACAGTCTGAACCACTGACTCACTTAGTTCTTTGTGTTTCAAGATTCGGCTTCAAGCTTCACTCCATAAAGGGAAGTTTTGCCAGATGATGAACAGGACCTTAAGTAAGAAGGTCAGGCACCACAGATAGCTGCCAAGAATGTTCTACAGACACATCCAGTAGCTGGTGAAACCAATCTACTAGCCGAAAAAGAGCAATTAGTAGAGTATGAACTCATTCCCTCTTGATCTTTGAAATCACCCTGGAAATCATGACCACTGGAACAAAAATGAACACTAGACTTTATTGCCATGGTACCAACAAGGCGTCCACCGTCACTTCCTATAAATCCCTTTCTCTTATTCAATTCACTGTTAGTTTTGTGTTGAGGCATGAGGCCATCAAGTCTATCTCTGGTATTCCCCAGTGAGCTGTGAGTTGAAGAAGGATCTCCTGTTTCAACTCCCACGCTCTTGGATCTATGGTCTGTCTGCTGAGCTAGTCCGGTTCCCGGTTGCCTACCCTTTGAATGCTGGAATGTGTTCTTATGCCCAGTGTAAGATTTTTTTCTACTTCTGACCAAGCAGTTTTATTATTGGTGCCTCCTTGATGGTTGATATATTGCACTGCCCTGGAATTGTCAGATTGGATATGAACTGTAAGTCCCTTCAAGAGCGTCATCCAGGTGGTGAGCACATCGGAGATGGGTCTTAATTGATCAGAAGGAATCTTTTGGCTTGGTCCACTGGCCCTGAATCCCTAAACAAAAACAATGGCATCAGTTATCACAGTTCTTTTAGCCCACTATTGAAAAAGAACTTCCTGCAGTCAATGCTTAACTCCTCAGCCATCATTGCAGTGTCTGATGTGTGGACTGAGACAGGATCACTTTTTGGTGAAATTGAGGAGGATCATTGAGCCAGTGCTGAAGCAGATTTAGCTGTAATGGTCTCAAGTGAAATTCAGCAAAGGTACCACCTCCATTATGGAGACCATGGTTCCCACCACCTTATGCAATCTCTGACTAATGGTCAAATTTGATCCAAAAGACCCAAAACTTTGGCCTGTAATGACAATCTCTTGCCAGGAGATAGCATGACTGTTTGAAGAGACATATTGAAAACTAATCCCAGAAACATTACATGTTAAGTGGGCAAGAGATGAGACTTGGAAAAGTTGATAAGCCACCCATGTTTATGTAGAATCTGCATAGTAAGTTGTTAATGTTCCTGCAGCAGTTGTGATGCAGGAACTTTGAGTAGCATGTCATCCAGATATGATGTAACATTGACTCCCATAGATATGAGGAAAGCTGCCAGAGGCACCACCACTTTTGTTAAAACTCTTAGTGCTGTGGCTAGGCTAGAGAGCAGGGCCATAAATTGATAAAGATGAATCCAAAAGGAAAACCAGAGGAACTGGTACTCTGGCCAGATGGAAATGTATAGATATTTGTCCTTTATGTCTAGTGAGGCCAGAACTCTGCAAGTTCCAAGGAAGCTATCATATATCTAACTAACTCCATCTTAAATATGGGAACAAAAGATGCTTGTTGACAGCCTTTAAGTCCAGAACTGGTCATAAACCTCCATCTTTTCCTGGAAGAGCAAAAAAATTGGAATAGAAGCCCTTGAACATTTGTTCCCAGAGTACTAGGGCTATCACTCCTGTAGCCAGCAGTGACTGCACTGCCTGATGAAAGGTGGCTTCTAGAAGAGAGACTGCCAGAACTCTTCACATGAGGAGATGCAAGGTAAATAAACTGTCTCCATGTTTCCACTATGCAAATCCAATGGGAGTGAGGGTTCAATTGCACAAGACTTCTGGTTCTCAGCACTGAGTGAAGCATAAAGAAAGGAACTTACAGTTCTAGGGCTGTCCTCCAGCAATGCCGGGGACCCCCTGTGTGTGCTTGAGGAATCGGAAACAATACTACTGTCATTTGCTAAAAGCAAAAGTTAGTAAAAATGTAAAAAATATATATTTCCCTGCAGGGGCATAACCCTGTTATCTTTTGAGAGCACTCACAAATTAAAATAGAAGGGTTGTGGAAGAGGTATATAGGTCAAGATACAAGAAGAATTTCACTAAGAGTGACCTGCCTCCTAATAGTGGACTCTGTAATCCTGTAATGCTATGGTTCCTGCATCCCTCAATAGACTCAAGAGAAATTCAGATTAAAATATTAGTATCAGTGAAAGTATTTTATTTTTTAAAGAAACACAATCTGAGAATCACTATACTAAAATATGCTTCCCCATATACTCTAATAACTAATTGCTGTTATTTATAGAAACATTTAGATTTTGATATACAATCTCTACATTCTGTAAATGACTAATCAGCACTAGCAAGCTAAAAATAATAATAGAGTGGGGAATGTTTTCATATATTTTAGACTTAGTAGGGTATTACTACATGAAAATATAATTATAATCCCTGCAATGTTAAAAATGTCTCCATATTAAATTACTGATTATATTATGGTTCTGTTGAAACAAGCAAATTTACCTTTTCACCTCTTTCTCCTTTCTCACCCTGAAAGAACAGAGAACATATTGTGAGGAGTAAATAAGGGATTGAAGAGTGCAGTTAAATAAGGGTATGTGAAGGAATGACACTAGCAACTGGAACATGCACTTCTGAGGGATGAGAGATGAAATGGGAAGATTTTATGCAAAGGTAATAGTGTGTATAGAGAAAAATGGTCTTCGTAAGTGCTTTAGGGAATATGAAATGAAAAAGGAATAGAGATCCATGAAGGGGTTTGAAAGGATGTTATAGTTGCAGATTTCTGTGCTCTTTAAATGGATACGAGATTGGGATTAGGTACTCCAACACGATAAGGAAGTGTGACAGGACTTAGAAAGCTGTAGGGTGACACTCCAAAAATATGTTAATGGATGAGAGTGGCATGGGGATAAGATGGTTTGGACCTGGGTTTGGCAATATACAAAGTAAGAAGCTACCTAGAATGCATAATTTTAGATGCACCTGGCTGCAGATAACCATGCCCCACTTTATTGCATCCATGCTCTTGCATTAAAACATTCTTCTGTGTGCAAACATTTTGGAATGGGGATAAACGTGTTGTTGTTTTTGAGTTACTGTGCATTAGATACCCAGCAGAGCAGCTGGATGATTAACCCTTTGAGTGCCAGAGGGGTACGCAACGCATTGCTTTGCAATGCGTAACATACCCTTCTGGCACTCAAAGGATTAATTATTGTGCATTTATAGGTTCACCCCCCGGCCCCTATACAGCACCTAGAAATATGAGTTTGTCATCCCCATTTGACACACAACAATTTTACTCAGAAATGTCTACATGGAGTTTATGGTATGTTCCTGAACATTGCTAGCACAAGCACATGGGGTCTACTTATGTAGTGCCCTGCAGCTTCACTGGTATGCAAAATAAAAGAGTGGGGGAAGGAGGAGTATCTTTGAAATAACATATAAATGTAAAAAAAATATAAAAATCAACTTTGTTTGGCTGCAAAAATTTAGAAGAAGGTTGGGGTGGGCAGTCAAGGTGTAGTCGGCTTCTCAGTAGCTAGCCCAGGTAATACATACTATGATATTGCCTGCCTTGTTGACAAGAGAATAAGCCTGGCTGAGCTTGCAAAATTGAAGCGGGGGGGGGGGGGGGTAATGTCTTGTGGACCATCAGCATACCCTATGTCCATCCCTTCTGACAGGATAATAAGATGTATGGATTACCTATTTCATTCCTTATCATATGAGAGGGGAACAGTATAAGTGGGTGTTGTGTAGCCATCTCTATTTCACAACTGCACTTCCTGGCTAAAATGCCTTAATAAATGGATGTAAAGGTATAAGTAAATTAGGGATTATGGCCATAGAGGGCTTGGACCATCTAGGGACTTTTTGTCTAGGAATAACTGAGATGTAAATGTGGGCATGGAGGGAGTGCAGAAATATCAGGGAGGCAAAAGGGACAACATGGTATGGAGGAGAGAGGGAATATTGAAGTTGATGGGGTGAGGAAAGATGAACAGATAAGATTTGGGAATGCTCACGGTGTAAAGCTAAGGAGAAAAATACTGTAAAGAGATGAAGGCATGTGTACAACGATGCAAGAATTTGGTTGTACCATTGCCTCTGACACTTACCGGTATACCATCACGTCCTGGGAATCCCGGTGTGCCTGATGAGCCATCACGACCCTAGGTACAGATTTATAATGTTATCATGCTGATTATTTAACAAAATAAAATGCAGGCAGTATCACAACCAGAAGACAAAACCTAGTTACTAAAATTAAATATAAAAATATATTCCAATCCACTATTGCGTCCTTACAAATAATTAAATTAAGGCTGCTCACAACAAAATATCTTCACTACGAGATATACATCCTCCAGAAAAAACAAAAAAAAAAACGAATTGGAGCACCATCATGACATGTATAAAACAAAAAGCGTTAGCTTTTATTCAAACAGGAATAAAAACAATATTTCTTATTTTAAACATATGTATCTAACACATATGTATCAAATATGTATAGCTACTCAAATATTGTGTATTTTCCCAACTAGATTGAAATCTCCAGCTATATTGGCGCCACTGCTAGGACACTCCTGTGCTCTCACTCTGGGTATGAAAAAGACACAATAAATACCTACACAAATGAACATTTCCATAGTGCACTCAATATTACCCCTATAAAAAAATATTAAAAACATGTAGTGTGTCACAAAAAAAAAAAAAAAAATCAAAATTATCAAAAAGATTTTAAAAAGTAAAAATGTAGTGATGCTGAATGGTAATGCGATATTTAAACTTTCACTGTAACAAACATCACTGTAAATAAATCCTTTGTGCAAAATATATCAGTGTAATGTATCCAAATATTACTGTAGTGTGATATATCCAAATACCACCCAAGTGATTTAAGTTCTTTGATCCTCTATTAAATGAAAGTCACCATGATGAATATATTCCTTTCTTTTAATTATTTAGTGATCAATCTTCTCTAGAAGTATACATTTGTATCCAGTGTCATGGGTTAAACCTGAGTCTTGCCTCAATTACGTATATTGAGGATTAGTTACTTCAGTTGATATTTCATATTCCCCTTTAACACTAATAGCACGGGACTTACTAGCATTATAACCACGAATATACAGTGGAACAGAGACTTATATTCTTTCAGGGGGAACAGATAATGTAATGCAATCTTACCCTCCCTTCGGAGACTGAATTCTTTGAAACGCATAGACTATAAGAAGCCAGGTGAAGTCTGAAGCAGCCGCAGATATTCAAGCTGGGTAGCAGCGGAGTGAAGAATCGGAAGGCAAGGGAGGGTAAGATTATTCCAATTACATGATCTATGCCCTGTGCAATAATATAAGTCTCTGTTCCCTGGTATATTTGTGGTAATAATGCTAGTAAACTCGATGATATTAGTGTTAGAGAGATGAAAAATCAATTGAAGTAACTAATCCTCAATATATGTAATTGTGACAAGATGTAAGTTTAACACATGATACTGGATACAAACGTATACTTCTAGAGGAGATTGATCACTAATTGATAACAGGAAGGAATGTATTCATCATGGTGATTTACATTTTATAGAGAATCAAATAATTTAAATCACATGGGTGGTATTTGGATATATCACACTACAGTAATATTTGGATAGATTACACTGGTATATTTTGCTCAAAGGATTTAATTACAATGAAGTGTGTTACAGTGGAACTTTAAATATTTGATTACCATTCAACATCACTACATTTTTACTTTTTAAATTCTTTTGTGTGGCACTTACAATATATATATTTTTAAAGGTGTAATATTGAGTGCAATATAGAAGTATTAATTTGTGTAGGCATTTATTGTGTCTTTTTCACCCCCGGAGGGTGAGCGCAGGAGTGTCCTAGCAGTGGCGCCAATATAGCAGGGACAATGGTGTGTTCAATCTATCCTGGAAAATACATAGTATTTGAGTAGATGGGTATAAGTTGCATTATACGATACAAATGTAATAGATACGTTTAAAATAAGAATTATTGTTTTTATTCCTGTTTCAATAAAAGCTAATGCTTTTTTTTATACATTTCATGGTGGTGCTCCAGTTTGTATATTTGTGTTTTTTCCAGTTACTAAAAGGTTGCATTTTAACCCCTTCAGTGCCAGAGGCTCGGGCCATTTTCTGAACCCTGCAGGCCAGACACTTTTTCAACATTTTTGCTATCCTTCCGTTTAGGCTTGATTTCCTCTGGGGATTTTTAGTTAAATATGGAAAACTATATATTGTTTTTTTCAGAACGAATTGAGCTTTCTCGTGATACCTTACATGAAGAGAATTTTACATCGTGCAAAAAGCTATGATGTCATAATGACAAAAAAAAGTGAAAATTTACTCATTTTGCTAAAATCACATACTATGTATCAAAAACATTTACTTTGATTGAAAAAGTTTCAATTATTTGAAAAAGCCCAGAGTCCCCCGAGTAAAAAAATACCAAATTTGTATAGTTTTACCTAAGTCCAAGGCTAGCGTAGAGCCCTAATCACCAGCAGCGCAAAATGACATTTTCAACTTTATAAACTAAAATGCACATTCTAGGGTTTTTGTGGTAAAACTACCCTAAAACAGTGGAATAACTATATAAAACTATATATTTCTGAAAAGTAGACAACCTGCCGCATCTAATGAGGGGTAACTTGCCTTCTTGCCCCAAGCCTGTGGTACCCAAATGCTTCCAGAAGGTGGCACTATAGGAAAAAAATGGCATTTTCTTACATTTCTGCCACTTCAACAGTACTGAAATCTGGGAAAACCATGGAATTTACAACTATATTGATTAGCTAGTGCTCTTGGGAGAAAAATCACACCCCATTGGTATGGGTTCACCTACTACAGGGGATGCTAGAAGTGCAAAAAGACACCTACTACAACCTCTAAATTTTCTAACATTTTTTCAAACATTACTTGTCTATACAAAAATGGTTATGACAACTAGAGAAGTAAAGAAAGGCTACACAAACCATACCATTTTGGAAAGAAGACAACCTGCCGCATCTAATGAGGGGTGAATTGCCTTCTTACCCAAAGCCTGTTGTGCCCAAATGCTTCCGGAAGGTGGCACTATAGGAAAAAAATGGCATTTTCTTACATTTCTGCCCCTTCATCTGTATGGAAATCTTTGAAAACCATGGAATTTCCAACTGTATTCATTAGCTAGTGCTCTTAGGAGAAAAATGACACCTCATTGGTATGAGTTCCCCTACCTTAGTGGGCGCTACAAGTACCAAACTACACCTATTGCAACCATTAATTTTTCTAACATTTTCTCAAACATTACTTGTCTGTACAAAAATGGTTATAACAACTAGAGAAGTGAAGAAAGGCTACACAAACCATACCATTTTTGAAAGAAGACAACCTGCCGCATCTAATGAGGGGTGAATTGCCTTCTTACCCCAAGCCTGTTGTGCCCAAATGCTTCCAGAAGGTGGCACTATAGGAAAAAAATGGCATTTTCTTACATTTCTGCCCCTTCATCTGTATGGAAATCTGTGAAAACCATGGAATTTCCAACTGTATTCATTAGCTAGTGCTCTTAGAAGAAAAATGACACCTCATTGGTATGAGTTCCCCTACCTTAGTGGGCGCTACAAGTACCAAACTACACCTATTGCAACCACTTATTTTTCTAACATTTTCTCAAACATTACTTGTCTGTACAAAAATGGTTATAACAACTAGAGAAGTGAAGAAAGGCTACACAAACTATACCATTTTTGAAAGAAGACAACCTGCCGCATCTAATGAGGGGTGAATTGCCTTCTTACCCCAAGCCTGTTGTGCCCAAATGCTTCCAGAAGGTGGCACTATAGGAAAAAAATGGCATTTTCTTACATTTCTGCCCCTTCATCTGTATGGAAATCTGTGAAAACCATGGAATTTCCAACTGTATTCATTAGCTAGTGCTCTTAGGAGAAAAATGACACCCCATTGGAATGAATCGACATACCTTAGGGGTGCCAGAAAAGCATAACTACACCTACCTGTTTGCTTCTTTGAAAATGGCTGCTTGTACTAAAATGTTCATAACTGTTAGAGAAATGACGGAAAGGTATAAAAGGTATACCATTTTGGAAAGTAGACATTCTCCCGCATCAAATGAGGGGTCACTTGCCTTTCTACCCCTGGGCTGAAGTGCACAAATATTTCCAAAAGGTGGCGCTATGGGAATAAATACATGTTTTTTTTACATTTCCACCACTTCAAAGATACTAAAATCTTTGAAAACCATAACATTTCCTGCTGTATTCAGTATCTGCTACCAACATGAGAAAAATGGTAGCCCATTTGTGTGGCTTAACATACAATATGTGGGTGCTAGGAACACGTACGTAAACCTGACACTTTTGTTTCTTAAATTATCTGCTTGCACTAAAATGGTTATAACCATAATAGATATGCAGGAAAGGTAGAAAACAATGCCATTTTGGAAAGAAAACAACCTGACGCATCTAATGAGGGGTCACTTGCCTTCATACCCAAAGGCTGGCATGCACAAATGCTTCCAGGAGGTGGCGCTAATGAAAAAAAAGGCATTTTCTTACATTTCTGCCCCTTCAAATGTATGGAGCTCTGTGAAAACCATGGAATTTTCAACTGCATTCGTTAGCTAAAGCTCTTAGGAGTCAAACGACACCCCATTGGTATGAGCTGAACTACCTTAGGGAGTGCTAGAAGTAGAAAACTACACCTACTACAAACTGATGTTTCTAACATTTTCTCAAACCTGACTTGCCTCTACGAAAATGGCTATAACACCTTCAGAAGTGAAGAAAAGGTAGATAAACTATACCATTTTGGAAAGAAGACAACCTGCCGCATCTAATGAGGGGTCACTTGCCCTTTTTCCCCTAAGTTAGTTGGCACAACTATTTCCAGAATGTGGTGCTACAGGAAAACAAACAAACATTTCTTTTACACTTCAGTCACTTCAAAGATACTAAAATGGTTCAATGGCGTGGGATTTCCTAGGAGGACTTCTTGCCAGCCTAAGAAAAATGGTACTCAACTGCTGTGGGTTGACATACCAATTTGAGTGACAGGAGTGTAGCTACCAGTGAAATAGGAATGGGAAAGCAAACAGTGTATGTGTGATTTTATGGCTAACAGATGAAAGAAGCTAGGGCGTCAGCCAGTGTACGCGCGGACCTGTGACTACCAGTGTAACAGTGTGGGAGGGTGAGGGATTAGGCAGTGTGTGTGGGTATGAGCAGAGGAGCAAGGATGGTGGAGATGGTGGGGCAGTGTCTGAGAGTGTGTATGGGAGAACTGTGACTACCAGTGTGCACTGTATGTCCCCCTCATACAAGGTTTGATTCCCAGCCTGAATCTAGTGCATACTGGTACTTTGAGTCTACCAATAGGCAGTGGAAACAGGCTGGGGGTCAGGCTGGGGAATGGGACTGCCAGTTGGCTGTGGAACCAGGCAGGGGAATACGGTACATGTGTATGTGTGGGGGGGAATCGGAGGCATTTTTTGTGCATGCCACAAGGGTGCCCAATGCACTGCAAAGCAATGCGTTGGACCCTCTGTTGCACACAAAGAGTTGTTTTTTTTTAATTATTATTTTGTATTCATACCTCGTTGGGGAGGCGGTGTCAGGAACATTCCTGGTGTCCCCCATCCAGGTCTAAAAACAGAATAATAAAAAAAAAAAAAAGTGTGTGTGTGTGTGTTACAGGGGGTCCAACGTATTGCAAAGCACTGCGTCGGACCCCCCCTGTGGCACGTGCATTTTTTGGGGCTTTTCCCCCAATATTTTTGTGTAGACCTCGTTGGGGGCATCAGAACCCATACAATGAGGTCTAAATAAAAAATAAAAGGGGAAAACAAAATAATCCTTTGGGTGCCACAGGGGTGTCCAGTGGATTGCAAAGCAATGCATTGGGCCCCTGTAGCACACAAAGGGTTAATTTTTTTATTGTTACTTTGTATTCAGATGGCCACCAAACAAGCTCTGATCACAAAGTAATGATAAAAAGTCCTGTGTGTGTGCCACAGGAAGGGGGTCTGCATTGAACCCCTATCCCAGTGGCACACACAGGGTTAAATTTTTTTTAATTTATTTTTTTTTATTATATACCTCATTGAGGGGCATCAGGACCCCCTGATCCCTCCCCAATGAGGTCTTAGTAAAAAAATATATATATGTCCACAAACGGAGTGACCCTGTGAGTGCCACAAGGGTCTCCAGCGCATTGCAAAGCAATGCATTGGATCCTTGTGGCACTCAGAGGGTTAATTTTTTTTCTATCATTACTTGGTAATCAGAGCTTGTTGGGGGGCCATCAGGACCAATCCTGATGACCCCCCCAACAATCTCTGATAACAAAGTAATGATAAAAGCCCTGTGTGTGCCGCAGAAGGGGGGCTGCATTGCCCCCCCCCCGTGGCACACACAGGGTTAATTTTTTTTTTATTTACTTTTTTTTATTATAGACCTCATTGAGGGGTATACAAACCCCCCTGATCCCCCCAATGAGGTCTTACAAAAAAAAAAAAAAAAAGTTATCAAAAAAAGTGTCCCTGTGAGTGCCACCGGGGTCTCCAGCGCATTGCAAAGCAATGCATTGGACCGTTGTGGCACTCAGAGGGTTAATTTTTTTTTAATCATTACTTTGTAATCAGAGCTTGTTGGGGGGCCATCAGGAGCAATCCTGATGGCCCCCCAACAATCTCTGGTAACAAAATAATGATAAAAGCCCTGTGTGTACCACAGGAGGGGGGGGGGTGCATTGGACCCCCACCTGTGGCACACACAGGGTTAATATTTTTTTTTTTTTTTTTTTCCAATTATAGACCTCATTGAGGGGTATCAGTATCCCCCCTGATCCCCCCAATGAGGTCTTTAAAAAAAAAAAAATCCCCCCCAAAGAATTGACCCTGTGAGTGCAACAGGGGTCTCCAGCACATTGCAAAGCAATGTGCTGGGACCCTGTGGCACTCACAGGGTTACTTTAATTTTTTTATTATTTATTTATTTATTTTTTTACACTTATCAGACCTCGTGGGGGACATCAGGACCCCTCCTGGTGTCCCCCCAGTCATTGATCTCCCAGCCGATAGGCTGGGAGATCAATTATGCGACCGCAGGAGAGCAAGAGCTCTCCTGCCCTTCACTCCTACCACCGGTAGGAGTGAACAGGATCGGGGAAACTTCCCTAACGTCATCGGTGACCATGTCACCGATGACGTTTGGAGGATTCCCCCGGTCCCGCCCACTCCTACCCGGAAGTTCGGGTAGGAGAGAGGGGGAAGGAGAAACTCTGTTTCTCCTTTGTCTTTATTGATCTCCCAGCCCGATCGGCTGGGAGATCAATAACTGGGGAGGCATGAGGAGTGATCCTCATGCCTCCCCACGAGTGCCAGGGGTTTTTTTTTTTTTAATGCGGCCACTGCATGCCGGTTATACCGGCTCATGCAGTGACCGCATTTCACTCTTACGCCGTACGAGCGTGGCACAGCAGGTACAGCTGTGTCCACTCGTACGGCGTAAGTAGCTGGCACTCTAGGGGTTAAAGGACAATTTGAACTCTATAACAAATATGCACTATGATGATGTAGTGTTTTCACAGCACAGGTAGATAGGATGTGAGGATGTGCAGGAAAGCAGAGTACTACAGATGTAGCAATAGCTGCTGTATAAGAATGTGCAGGAGAGCAGAGCACTACAGATGTAGTAATAGCTGTTATATAAGAATGTGCAGGAGAGTAGAGCACTACAGATGTAGTAATAGCTGTTATATAAGAATGTGCAGGAGAGTAGAGCACTACAGATGTAGTAATAGCTGTTATATAAGAATGTGCAGGAAAGCAGAGTACTACAGATGTAGCAATAGCTGCTGTATAAGAATGTGCAGGAGAGCAGAGCACTACAGATGTAGCAACAGCTGTTATACAAGAATGTGCAGGAGAGCAGAGTACTACAGATGTAGCAACAGCTGTTATACAAGAATGTGCAGGAGAGTAGAGCACTACAGATGTAGTAATAGCTGTTATACAAGAATGTGCAGGAGAATAGAGCACTACAGATGTAGTAATAGCTGTTATATAAGAATGTGCAGGAGAGCAGAGCACTACAGATGTAGCAATAGCTGTTATATAAAAATGTGCAGGAGAGCAGAGCACTACAGATGTAGCAATAGCTGTTATATAAGAATGTACAGGAGAGCAGAGCACAACAGATGTAGTAATAGCTGTTATACAAGAATGTGCAGGAGAGTAGAGCACTACAGATGTAGTAATAGCTGTTATATAAGAATGTGCAGGAGCGCAGAGCACTACAGATGTAGTAATAGCTCTTATACAAGAATGTGCAGGAGCGCAGAGCACTACAGATGTAGTAATAGCTGTTATACAAGAATGTGCAGGAGCGCAGAGCACTAAAGATGTAGCAACAGCTGTTATATAAGAATGTGCAGGAGAGCAGAGCACTACAGATGTAGTAATAGCTGTTATATAAGAATGTGCAGGAGAGTAGAGCACTACAGATGTAGCAATAGCTGTTATATAAGAATGTGCAGGAGAGCAGAGCACTACAGATGTAGCAATAGCTGTTATACAAGAATGTGCAGGAGAGCAGAGCACTACAGATGTAGCAATAGCTGTTATATAAGAATGTGCAGGAGAGCAGAGTACTACAGATGTAGTAATAGCTGTTATATAAGAATGTGCAGGAGAGTAGAGCACTACAGATGTAGTAATAGCTGTTATATAAGAATGTGCAGGAGAGTAGAGCACTACAGATGTAGTAATAGCTGTTATACAAGAATGTGCAGGAGAGCGGAGCACTACAGATGTAGTAATAGCTGTTATACAAGAATGTGCAGGAGAGCAGAGCACTACAGATGTAGCAACAGCTGTTATATAAGAATGTGCAGGAGAGCAGAGCACTACAGATGTAGTAATAGCTGTTATACAAGAATGTGCAGGAGAGTAGAGCACTACAGATGTAGTAATAGCTGTTATACAAGAATGTGCAGGAGAGCAGAGCACTACAGATGTAGTAATAGCTGTTATACAAGAATGTGCAGGAGAGCAGAGCACTTCAGATGTAGTAATAGCTGTTATACAAGAATGTGCAGGAGAGTAGAGCACTACAGATGTAGTAATAGCTGTTATACAAGAATGTGCAGGAGAGCAGAGCACTACAGATGTAGTAATAACTGTTATACATGAATGTGCAGGAGAGCAGAGTACTACAGATGTAGTAATAGCTCTTATACAAGAATGTGCAGGAGCGCAGAGCACTACAGATGTAGTAATAGCTGTTATACAAGAATGTGCAGGAGCGCAGAGCACTACAGATGTAGCAACAGCTGTTATAGAAGAATGTGCAGGAGAGCAGAGCACTACAGATGTAGTAATAGCTGTTATATAAGAATGTGCAGGAGAGTAGAGCACTACAGATGTAGCAATAGCTGTTATATAAGAATGTGCAGGAGAGCAGAGCACTACAGATGTAGCAATAGCTGTTATACAAGAATGTGCAGGAGAGCAGAGCACTACAGATGTAGCAATAGCTGTTATATAAGAATGTGCAGGAGAGCAGAGTACTACAGATGTAGTAATAGCTGTTATATAAGAATGTGCAGGAGAGCAGAGCACTACAGATGTAGTAATAGCTGTTATACAAGAATGTGCAGGAGAGTAGAGCACTACAGATGTAGTAATAGCTGTTATATAAGAATGTGCAGGAGAGTAGAGCACTACAGATGTAGTAATAGCTGTTATACAAGAATGTGCAGGAGAGCGGAGCACTACAGATGTAGTAATAGCTGTTATACAAGAATGTGCAGGAGAGCAGAGCACTACAGATGTAGCAACAGCTGTTATATAAGAATGTGCAGGAGAGCAGAGCACTACAGATGTAGTAATAGCTGTTATACAAGAATGTGCAGGAGAGTAGAGCACTACAGATGTAGTAACAGCTGTTATATAAGAATGTGCAGGAGAGCAGAGTACTACAGATGTAGTAATAGCTGTTATACAAGAATGTGCAGGAGAGCAGAGCACTACAGATGTAGTAATAGCTGTTATACAAGAATGTGCAGGAGAGCAGAGCACTTCAGATGTAGTAATAGCTGTTATACAAGAATGTGCAGGAGAGTAGAGCACTAAAGATGTAGTAATAGCTGTTATACAAGAATGTGCAGGAGAGCAGAGCACTACAGATGTAGTAATAACTGTTATACATGAATGTGCAGGAGAGCAGAGTACTACAGATGTAGCAATAGCTGTTATACAAGAGTGTGCAGGAGAATAGAGCACTACAGATGTAGTAATAGCTGTTATATAAGAATGTGCAGGAGAGCAGAGCACTACAGATGTAGCAATAGCTGTTATATAAAAATGTGCAGGAGAGCAGAGCACTACAGATGTAGCAATAGCTGTTATATAAGAATGTGCAGGAGAGCAGAGCACTACAGATGTAGTAATAGCTGTTATACAAGAATGTGCAGGAGAGTAGAGCACTACAGATGTAGTAATAGCTGTTATACAAGAATGTGCAGGAGAGCAGAGCACTACAGATGTAGTAATAGCTGTTATATAAGAATGTGCAGGAGAGCAGAGAACTACAGATGTAGTAATAGCTGTTATACAAGAATGTGCTGGAGAGCAGAGCACTACAGATGTAGCAATAGCTGTTATATAAGAATGTGCAGGAGAGCAGAGCACTACAGATGTAGTAATAGCTGTTATATAAGAATGTGCAGGAGAGCAGAGTACTACAGATGTAGCAATAGCTGTTATATAAGAATGTGCAGGAGAGCAGAGCACTACAGATGTAGCAATAGCTGTTATACAAGAATGTGCAGGAGAGCAGAGTACTACAGATGTAGCAATAGCTGTTATATAAGAATGTGCAGGAGAGCAGAGCACTACAGATGTAGTAATAGCTGTTATATAAGAATGTGCAGGAGAGCAGAGTACTACAGATGTAGTAATAGCTGTTATATAAGAATGTGCAGGAGAGCAGAGCACTACAGATGTAGTAATAGCTGTTATACAAGAATGTGCAGGAGAGTAGAGCACTACAGATGTAGTAATAGCTGTTATATAAGAATGTGCAGGAGAGTAGAGCACTACAGATGTAGTAATAGCTGTTATACAAGAATGTGCAGGAGAGCGGAGCACTACAGATGTAGTAATAGCTGTTATACAAGAATGTGCAGGAGAGCAGAGCACTACAGATGTAGCAACAGCTGTTATATAAGAATGTGCAGGAGAGCAGAGCACTACAGATGTAGTAATAGCTGTTATACAAGAATGTGCAGGAGAGTAGAGCACTACAGATGTAGTAATAGCTGTTATACAAGAATGTGCAGGAGAGCAGAGCACTACAGATGTAGTAATAGCTGTTATACAAGAATGTGCAGGAGAGCAGAGCACTTCAGATGTAGTAATAGCTGTTATACAAGAATGTGCAGGAGAGTAGAGCACTACAGATGTAGTAATAGCTGTTATACAAGAATGTGCAGGAGAGCAGAGCACTACAGATGTAGTAATAACTGTTATACATGAATGTGCAGGAGAGCAGAGTACTACAGATGTAGTAATAGCTCTTATACAAGAATGTGCAGGAGCGCAGAGCACTACAGATGTAGTAATAGCTGTTATACAAGAATGTGCAGGAGCGCAGAGCACTACAGATGTAGCAACAGCTGTTATACAAGAATGTGCAGGAGAGCAGAGCACTACAGATGTAGTAATAGCTGTTATATAAGAATGTGCAGGAGAGTAGAGCACTACAGATGTAGCAATAGCTGTTATATAAGAATGTGCAGGAGAGCAGAGCACTACAGATGTAGCAATAGCTGTTATACAAGAATGTGCAGGAGAGCAGAGCACTACAGATGTAGCAATAGCTGTTATATAAGAATGTGCAGGAGAGCAGAGTACTACAGATGTAGTAATAGCTGTTATATAAGAATGTGCAGGAGAGCAGAGCACTACAGATGTAGTAATAGCTGTTATACAAGAATGTGCAGGAGAGTAGAGCACTACAGATGTAGTAATAGCTGTTATATAAGAATGTGCAGGAGAGTAGAGCACTACAGATGTAGTAATAGCTGTTATACAAGAATGTGCAGGAGAGCGGAGCACTACAGATGTAGTAATAGCTGTTATACAAGAATGTGCAGGAGAGCAGAGCACTACAGATGTAGCAACAGCTGTTATATAAGAATGTGCAGGAGAGCAGAGCACTACAGATGTAGTAATAGCTGTTATACAAGAATGTGCAGGAGAGTAGAGCACTACAGATGTAGTAACAGCTGTTATATAAGAATGTGCAGGAGAGCAGAGTACTACAGATGTAGTAATAGCTGTTATACAAGAATGTGCAGGAGAGCAGAGCACTACAGATGTAGTAATAGCTGTTATACAAGAATGTGCAGGAGAGCAGAGCACTTCAGATGTAGTAATAGCTGTTATACAAGAATGTGCAGGAGAGTAGAGCACTACAGATGTAGTAATAGCTGTTATACAAGAATGTGCAGGAGAGCAGAGCACTACAGATGTAGTAATAACTGTTATACATGAATGTGCAGGAGAGCAGAGTACTACAGATGTAGCAATAGCTGTTATACAAGAGTGTGCAGGAGAATAGAGCACTACAGATGTAGTAATAGCTGTTATATAAGAATGTGCAGGAGAGCAGAGCACTACAGATGTAGCAATAGCTGTTATATAAAAATGTGCAGGAGAGCAGAGCACTACAGATGTAGCAATAGCTGTTATATAAGAATGTGCAGGAGAGCAGAGCACTACAGATGTAGTAATAGCTGTTATACAAGAATGTGCAGGAGAGTAGAGCACTACAGATGTAGTAATAGCTGTTATACAAGAATGTGCAGGAGAGCAGAGCACTACAGATGTAGTAATAGCTGTTATATAAGAATGTGCAGGAGAGCAGAGCACTACAGATGTAGTAATAGCTGTTATACAAGAATGTGCTGGAGAGCAGAGCACTACAGATGTAGCAATAGCTGTTATATAAGAATGTGCAGGAGAGCAGAGCACTACAGATATAGTAATAGCTGTTATATAAGAATGTGCAGGAGAGCAGAGTACTACAGATGTAGCAATAGCTGTTATATAAGAATGTGCAGGAGAGCAGAGCACTACAGATGTAGCAATAGCTGTTATACAAGAATGTGCAGGAGAGCAGAGTACTACAGATGTAGTAATAGCTGTTATACAAGAATGTGCAGGAGAGCAGAGCACTACAGATGTAGCAATAGCTGTTATACAAGAATGTGCAGGAGAGCAGAGCACTACAGATGTAGTAATAGCTGTTATATAAGAATGTGCAGGAGAGCAGAGCACTACAGATGTAGTAATAGCTGTTATACAAGAATGTGCAGGAGAGCAGAGTACTACAGATGTAGTAATAGCTGTTATACAAGAATGTGCAGGAGAGCAGAGCACTACAGATGTAGCAATAGCTGTTATATAAGAATGTGCAGGAGAGCAGAGCACTACAGATGTAGTAATAGCTGTTATACAAGAATGTGCAGGAGAGCAGAGCACTACAGATGTAGTAATAGCTGTTATACAAGAATGTGCAGGAGAGCAGAGCACTACAGATGTAGTAATAGCTGTTATATAAGAATGTGCAGGAGAGCAGAGCACTACAGATGTAGTAATAGCTGTTATACAAGAATGTGCAGGAGAGCAGAGCACTACAGATGTAGCAATAGCTGTTATATAAGAATGTGCAGGAGAGCAGAGCACTACAGATGTAGTAATAGCTGTTATATAAGAATGTGCAGGAGAGCAGAGTACTACAGATGTAGCAATAGCTGTTATATAAGAATGTGCAGGAGAGCAGAGCACTACAGATGTAGCAATAGCTGTTATACAAGAATGTGCAGGAGAGCAGAGTACTACAGATGTAGTAATAGCTGTTATACAAGAATGTGCAGGAGAGCAGAGCACTACAGATGTAGCAATAGCTGTTATACAAGAATGTGCAGGAGAGCAGAGCACTACAGATGTAGTAATAGCTGTTATATAAGAATGTGCAGGAGAGCAGAGCACTACAGATGTAGTAATAGCTGTTATACAAGAATGTGCAGGAGAGCAGAGCACTACAGATGTAGCAATAGCTGTTATATAAGAATGTGCAGGAGTGCAGAGCACTACAGATGTAGTAATAGCTGTTATACAAGAATCTGCAGGACAGCAGAGCACTACAGATGTAGTAATAGCTGTTATACAAGAATGTGCAGGAGAGCAGAGCACTACAGATGTAGTAATAGCTGTTATATAAGAATGTGCAGGACAGCAGAGCACTACAGATGTAGTAATAGCTGTTATACAAGAATGTGCAGGAGAGCAGAGTACTACAGATGTAGTAATAGCTGTTATACAAGAATGTGCAGGAGAGTAGAGCACTACAGATGTAGTAATAGCTGTTATATAAGAATGTGCAGGAGAGCAGAGCACTACAGATGTAGCAACAGCTGTTATATAAGAATGTGCAGGAGAGCAGAGCACTACAGATGTAGTAATAGCTGTTATACAAGAATGTGCAGGAGAGTAGAGCACTACAGATGTAGTAATAGCTGTTATATAAGTGTGCAGGAGCGCAGAGCACTACAGATGTAGTAATAGCTGTTATACAAGAATGTGCAGGAGCGCAGAGCTAATGCTTTTTTTTATACATTTCATGGTGGTGCTCCAATTTGTATATTTGTGTTTTTTCCAGTTACTAAAAGGTTGCATTTTAAAGGACAATTTGAACTCTATAACAAATATGCACTATGATGATGTAGTGTTTTCACAGCACAGGTAGATAGGATGTGAGGATGTGCAGGAAAGCAGAGTACTACAGATGTAGCAATAGCTGCTGTACAAGAATGTGCAGGAGAGTAGAGCACTACAGATGTAGTAATAGCTGTTATACAAGAATGTGCAGGAGAGCAGAGCACTACAGATGTAGCAACAGCTGTTATATAAGAATGTGCAGGAGAGTAGAGCACTACAGATGTAGCAATAGCTGTTATACAAGAATGTGCAGGAGCGCAGAGCACTACAGATGTAGTAATAGCTGTTATACAAGAATGTGCAGGAGCGCACAGCACTACAGATGTAGTAACAGCTGTTATACAAGAATGTGCAGGAGAGCAGAGCACTACAGATGTAGCAATAGCTGTTATACAAGAATGTGCAGGAGAGTAGAGCACTACAGATGTAGCAATAGCTGTTATACAAGAATGTGCAGGAGAGCAGAGCACTACAGATGTAGTAATAGCTGCTGTATAAGAATGTGCAGGAGAGCAGAGTACTACAGATGTAGTAATAGCTGTTATACAAGAATGTGCAGGAGAGTAGAGCACTACAGATGTAGTAATAGCTGTTATATAAGAATGTGCAGGAGCGCAGAGCACTACAGATGTAGTAATAGCTGTTATACAAGAATGTGCAGGAGCGCAGAGCTAATGCTTTTTTTTATACATTTCATGGTGGTGCTCCAATTTGTATATTTGTGTTTTTTCCAGTTACTAAAAGGTTGCATTTTAAAGGACAATTTGAACTCTATAACAAATATGCACTATGATGATGTAGTGTTTTCACAGCACAGGTAGATAGGATGTGAGGATGTGCAGGAAAGCAGAGTACTACAGATGTAGCAATAGCTGCTGTATAAGAATGTGCAGGAGAGTAGAGCACTACAGATGTAGCAATAGCTGTTATACAAGAATGTGCAGGAGAGCAGAGTACTACAGATGTAGTAATAGCTGTTATACAAGAATGTGCAGGAGAGCAGAGCACTACAGATGTAGCAATAGCTGTTATATAAGAATGTGCAGGAGAGCAGAGCACTACAGATGTAGTAATAGCTGTTATACAAGAATGTGCAGGAGAGCAGAGCACTACAGATGTAGCAACAGCTGTTATATAAGAATGTGCAGGAGAGCAGAGCACTACAGATGTAGTAATAGCTGTTATACAAGAATGTGCAGGAGACTAGAGCACTACAGATGTAGCAATAGCTGTTATACAAGAATGTGCAGGAGAGTAGAGCACTACAGATGTAGCAATAGCTGTTATACAAGAATGTGCAGGAGAGCAGAGCACTACAGATGTAGTAATAGCTGCTGTATAAGAATGTGCAGGAGAGCAGAGTACTACAGATGTAGTAATAGCTGTTGTACAAGAATGTGCAGGAGAGTAGAGCACTACAGATGTAGTAATAGCTGTTATACAAGAATGTGCAGGAGAGCAGAGCACTACAGATGTAGCAATAGCTGTTATATAAGAATGTGCAGGAGAGCAGAGCACTACAGATGTAGTAATAGCTGTTATATAAGAATGTGCAGGAGAGCAGAGCACTACAGATGTAGTAATAGCTGTTATATAAGAATGTGCAGGAGAGCAGAGCACTACAGATGTAGCAACAGCTGTTATATAAGAACGTGCAGGAGAGCAGAGTACTACAGATGTAGTAATAGCTGTTATACAAGAATGTGCAGGAGAGTAGAGCACTACAGATGTAGTAATAGCTGTTATATAAGAATGTGCAGGAGAGCAGAGCACTACAGATGTAGCAATAGCTGTTATATAAGAATGTGCAGGAGAGCAGAGCACTACAGATGTAGTAATAGCTGTTATATAAGAATGTGCAGGAGAGCAGAGCACTACAGATGTAGCAACAGCTGTTATATAAGAACGTGCAGGAGAGCAGAGTACTACAGATGTAGTAATAGCTGTTATACAAGAATGTGCAGGAGAGTAGAGCACTACAGATGTAGTAATAGCTGTTATATAAGAACGTGCAGGAGAGCAGAGTACTACAGATGTAGTAATAGCTGTTATACAAGAATGTGCAGGAGAGTAGAGCACTACAGATGTAGTAATAGCTGTTATATAAGAATGTGCAGGAGAGCAGAGCACTACAGATGTAGCAATAGCTGTTATACAAGAATGTGCAGGAGAGTAGAGCACTACAGATGTAGTAATAGCTGTTATATAAGAATGTGCAGGAGCGCAGAGCACTACAGATGTAGTAATAGCTGTTATACAAGAATGTGCAGGAGCGCAGAGCACTACAGATGTAGTAATAGCTGTTATATAAGAATGTGCAGGAGCGCAGAGCACTACAGATGTAGTAATAGCTGTTATACAAGAATGTGCAGGAGCGCAGAGCTAATGCTTTTTTTTATACATTTCATGGTGGTGCTCCAATTTGTATATTTGTGTTTTTTCCAGTTACTAAAAGGTTGCATTTTAAAGGACAATTTGAACTCTATAACAAATATGCACTATGATGATGTAGTGTTTTCACAGCACAGGTAGATAGGATGTGAGGATGTGCAGGAAAGCAGAGTACTACAGATGTAGCAATAGCTGCTGTATAAGAATGTGCAGGAGAGTAGAGCACTACAGATGTAGCAATAGCTGTTATACAAGAATGTGCAGGAGAGCAGAGTACTACAGATGTAGTAATAGCTGTTATACAAGAATGTGCAGGAGAGCAGAGCACTACAGATGTAGCAATAGCTGTTATATAAGAATGTGCAGGAGAGCAGAGCACTACAGATGTAGTAATAGCTGTTATACAAGAATGTGCAGGAGAGCAGAGCACTACAGATGTAGCAACAGCTGTTATATAAGAATGTGCAGGAGAGCAGAGCACTACAGATGTAGTAATAGCTGTTATACAAGAATGTGCAGGAGAGTAGAGCACTACAGATGTAGCAATAGCTGTTATACAAGAATGTGCAGGAGAGTAGAGCACTACAGATGTAGTAATAGCTGTTATATAAGAATGTGCAGGAGCGCAGAGCACTACAGATGTAGTAATAGCTGTTATACAAGAATGTGCAGGAGCGCAGAGCACTACAGATGTAGTAATAGCTGTTATATAAGAATGTGCAGGAGCGCAGAGCACTACAGATGTAGTAATAGCTGTTATACAAGAATGTGCAGGAGCGCAGAGCTAATGCTTTTTTTTATACATTTCATGGTGGTGCTCCAATTTGTATATTTGTGTTTTTTCCAGTTACTAAAAGGTTGCATTTTAAAGGACAATTTGAACTCTATAACAAATATGCACTATGATGATGTAGTGTTTTCACAGCACAGGTAGATAGGATGTGAGGATGTGCAGGAAAGCAGAGTATTACAGATGTAGCAATAGCTGCTGTATAAGAATGTGCAGGAGAGTAGAGCACTACAGATGTAGCAATAGCTGTTATACAAGAATGTGCAGGAGAGCAGAGTACTACAGATGTAGTAATAGCTGTTATACAAGAATGTGCAGGAGAGCAGAGCACTACAGATGTAGCAATAGCTGTTATATAAGAATGTGCAGGAGAGCAGAGCACTACAGATGTAGTAATAGCTGTTATACAAGAATGTGCAGGAGAGCAGAGCACTACAGATGTAGCAACAGCTGTTATATAAGAATGTGCAGGAGAGCAGAGCACTACAGATGTAGTAATAGCTGTTATACAAGAATGTGCAGGAGACTAGAGCACTACAGATGTAGCAATAGCTGTTATACAAGAATGTGCAGGAGAGTAGAGCACTACAGATGTAGCAATAGCTGTTATACAAGAATGTGCAGGAGAGCAGAGCACTACAGATGTAGTAATAGCTGCTGTATAAGAATGTGCAGGAGAGCAGAGTACTACAGATGTAGTAATAGCTGTTGTACAAGAATGTGCAGGAGAGTAGAGCACTACAGATGTAGTAATAGCTGTTATACAAGAATGTGCAGGAGAGCAGAGCACTACAGATGTAGCAATAGCTGTTATATAAGAATGTGCAGGAGAGCAGAGCACTACAGATGTAGTAATAGCTGTTATATAAGAATGTGCAGGAGAGCAGAGCACTACAGATGTAGTAATAGCTGTTATATAAGAATGTGCAGGAGAGCAGAGCACTACAGATGTAGCAAAAGCTGTTATATAAGAACGTGCAGGAGAGCAGAGTACTACAGATGTAGTAATAGCTGTTATACAAGAATGTGCAGGAGAGTAGAGCACTACAGATGTAGTAATAGCTGTTATATAAGAATGTGCAGGAGAGCAGAGCACTACAGATGTAGCAATAGCTGTTATATAAGAATGTGCAGGAGAGCAGAGCACTACAGATGTAGTAATAGCTGTTATATAAGAATGTGCAGGAGAGCAGAGCACTATAGATGTAGTAATAGCTGTTATACAAGAATGTGCAGGAGAGCAGAGTACTACAGATGTAGTAATAGCTGTTATATAGGAATGTGCAGGAGAGCAGAGCACTACAGATGTAGCAATAGCTGTTATATAAGAATGTGCAGGAGAGCAGAGTACTACAGATGTAGCAATAGCTGTTATATAAGAATGTGCAGGAGAGCAGAGCACTACAGATGTAGTAATAGCTGTTATACAAGAATGTGCAGGAGAGCAGAGTACTACAGATGTAGTAGACAAACAATATCATTAGTAGGAATCAGCATGGTTTCATGAAGAACAGATCATGTCAGACTAATTTACTTGCATTTTATGAAAGAGTGAGTAGTAATTTGGACAGGGGAATTGCTGTTGATGTAGTATACTTGGATTTTGCAAAAGCCTTTGACACAGTGCCTCACAACAGGTTACTGCATAAATTAAAAGGCTTCGGTTTGGGTGGTGGTATCTGTACATGGATTGAGAACTGGTTAAATGATAGATGGCAGAGAGTTGTTGTAAATGGAACTTTTTCAAATTGGTCTAGGGTTATAAGTGGGGTACCGCAGGGTTCAGTCCTGGGCCCAATGCTTTTTAATTTGTTTATTAATGATCTAGAAGTGGGAATTGAAAGTAGCATCTCAATCTTTGCTGATGACACTAAGCTATGTAAGGAAATACATACAGAGCTCGATGTTTTTTCCCTACAGAAGGATTTAGATAAACTAAGTGAATGGGCAGAAAAGTGGCAGATGTCATTTAATGTAGATAAATGTAAGGTTATGCATTTGGGTTGTAGAAACAAACTTGCTACATATACTCTAAATGGGAAACAACTTGGGAAATCCTCATTAGAGAAAGATTTAGGTGTACTGATAGACAATAGTCTTCACAGCAGTGTGCAGAGTCACTCAGCTGCTGCAAGAGCAAATAGAGTACTAGCCTGCATAAAAAGAGGTGTAGAAGCAAGGGATGCTAATATTATCCTACCTCTGTATAAATCCTTGGTTAGGCCTCATCTAGAATATGGAGTACAATTTTGGGCGCCTGTTCTAAAAAAAGACATTACTGAACTGGAAAAGGTGCAGAGACGTGCAACAAAACTGATAAAGGGATTGGAGGATCTGAGTTACGAAGAGAGACTAGCCAAACTGGGTTTGTTTACATTAGAAAAGAGACGTCTAAGGGGTGATATGATTACCATTTACAAATACATTCAAGGCCAATACAAAGAACTATCCAATGAATTATTTATGCAAAGAGCTGAGCTAAGAACAAGAGGTCATCCATTAAGACTTGAGGAAAGGCGCTTTCGACTAAAACACAGGCAGGGATTCTTTACAGTAAGGGCGGTAAGGCTATGGAATTCTTTGCCTCGGGATGCTGTGCTTGCAGATAATGTAACTGCATTCAAAAAAGCAATGGATGCCTATCTAGCACAGAACAATATTGACAGTTATGACAGATGGCTTCAAAGCAAATAGGATATTGAGCCGGGGAACTATTTGACACACTCACACACACACACCTACATTGGAAATTGCTCCAGAGGGCTTTTTTGTTGCCTTCCTCTGGATCAACAGGGGTGTTATTGGCATGGGCTGGACTTGATGGACGCAAGTCTTTTTTCAGCCTTATCTACTATGTTACTATGTAGTAATAGCTGTTATATAAGAATGTGCAGGAGAGCAGAGCACTACAGATGTAGCAATAGCTGTTATATAAGAATGTGCAGGAGAGCAGAACCTTACCAAAGATGGACAAAGAATTGGGAGAAAAGGGGATTTTTGTGTACTTGCTGATAAATTCTTTTCTCTTAGTCCATGTAGAACTATATATAGAATACTATAGCCAAATGTGCAGTGTACTTTACTAAAAAGGCTATACTCCTAAAAAGAAAGAAAAAGATAGGGATCTCAAATGTCACTCAACCAGAATTATACCAATATCAAAGCAGAATTATAAAAATAAACAATTTATTGTCATAATACAAAAAAGCAACTAGGTGTGAATACTAGAGCATCAACCAAGTAACTCCTCCTCACACACACCTTACATCAATATACAATTAAAACTACAAAGGTAATCAACAGAATTGAAATACCAATGATAAAAATAATGAACCCTGGAGTCCCAAAAACATGAAGTCACTACTGGCGCCAGTAAAGATAAACAATGAGTCCAAAACCGTGCACACTGTTATGATATCATAAGTAAGATGATGAGCTGAACAATGAAAGTAATCATGAATGAGTTAGGGGGAGGAGTTACTTAGTAGATGCTCTAGTATTTACCCCTAATTGCTTTTTTGTATTATGACAATACATTGCTTGTTTTTATAATTATACTTTGATAATGGCATCATTTTGATTGAGTACCATTTGAGATACCTATCTTTTTGGGAGTATAGTGATTGTCTAAGGGATCAGTGCACCCGATACATGGTATGCATATTTATGCCATATTTTGATTATTGGACATGTATGCTCCTTATTTTTCTTTTTGTATTTACTTGCCTAAAGTGGCTCTTAGAGGTTGAGACTCCCTCTCTGTTTCACATGCTCAGTTTGAATGGGACTCAAACAGTATTTTGGTCTCCTGGAGGGAAGTCCTGTATTCCACACAGACTAAGAGAAAAGGATTTATTGTTATGTACATATAAATCCTCGTTTCTCTTACGTCCAATGTGGAAATTTAGGGATACACCAAAGCACCCACAGATAATCTAGGGAGAAAAAGAGAAAAACCCCTCAAAACACATACCAGTTTCAACTGAGACAAACTGGTACAACATGAACCTCAGGCTTCAACAGACCCCAACACTGCAAACTGAAAATCAGGAAATTAACAGGTTACTGGTCAAAATAAAGCCTGTAGGACCTCCAATGCAAAACTGGCTTCAGGCGAACCTAGCACATTGACACTGTGTTTGACAAGCGTGTGAAGTGATGACCACTTCCCTGCCTTACACAATCATTCGGCAAAGGTCTGGCTCTTGTAGGCCCAAAAGGCCATCACTGTGACCCGAAAGGGCAAAGGCTTCTTCCAGAGAACGTATGCCTAATGAACGGACGACTTAATCCAAGAAGCCACTGATAACTGAGATGCAGCCTGGCCCGCAAGAGGTCCCTCAGGAATGAAAAAAGCAAATTAGATTTCCGAAAAGGCTGTGTTCAATGAACAGAGTACTTCAAACACTTAACCGCACCCAAAAATTGAAGCTCATTCTCCAGTCTATTAGATGGAGCTTTACAGAGAGAAGAATTGCCTGGTTAATATAAAAGTCAGAAACCACTTTAGGGAGAAACCACCATATCACAGTGGAAAACCAGAAATAAAGACTGACATTTTAAACCCACCAAACAGACACAATAGCCAGCAGAAAGTGTGTCTTGAGTGTCAAGAAATGCAGAGAAACTGAAAAAGAGCCTTCTGAAGCACTCACAGAACCAGGTTCAAGTCCTACGGTGGAGTGGGATTCTGAAAGAATAGGTAGGCATGAGCTACCTCTTGCAAAAAAGTCTGCATGTCTGGCAATAAAGGGAATGACTGTGAAAAAGTGCAGAAAAAGTTTAAATTTGGACTTTAACAGAGCTAATACCAAGCCCATTTGAAGACAATCCTAAAGACAGGTTAAAATGACAAGAAGACAAAAATGTTGAGACAGAGACCTTACCCTGTTGTACGCCTTGGAAGAAACTGGCTTGCAAACTTGCAACATATTAACAATGACGGTGTCAGAAAACCCCTTCTTCATAAGGATACTGGCCTGCCAAGCCATGAAAGCCAGCTTCTCCGACTTTGGATGGCACTGTGGACCCTGAGTCATGAGGTCTAAAAGCAAAGGAAGCCAAAAGAGCTCTGCCACGGAGAGACTGAGAAGATCTGGAAACTAGTCCTAATGGAGCCAGAACATGGTAATCAGATTGACTTGAGCCTGCTTCATCCTAATTTTCTCAGAGATTTGGGAATCAGAGGAAATGGAGGAAAAACACATGCAGGGGAAAATACCACTTTATAATGAATGCGTCCTTCTCAAGAACTAGAAGGTCCCAGGGTCTGGCACAGAACTGTGAAATCTTGCGGTTTGGCGACCCTGTCCCAAGGACCATGAGCCATATAAGCTCTCAGTGTGGCACCCCAGCCTGTCAAGCTGGCATCCGTTGTGACTATGGCCCAATTTGGTGTAATCAGTGGCCATCCCAGCAACAGATGGGACCTCTGCAGGAACTAACAAAAGTCCACCTTTGTCTGGTCACACACAGATATGGCAGCGGAAAGATGACACTGAAGTCTGCATCAGTTCCTGAGAATTTCTAGCTGCAGCACCTGCATATGAAATTGAGTAAACATGACTGCCTTCAGAGCAGAAATTAGATAATGCAGCATCTTCATGTACTCTTACACAGTAGTGGTGTTGAAACAAAACCTCTTGGTGAGAAAACGACAGAATCTTGTCTTCTGGTAGACACACCTTCCCCAGAAGAGTGTTGAATCTTATACTGAAAAAGCAAAGGCCCTAGGACAGAACCAGAGATTTCTTTAACTTGAGAACCCAACTGTGTAGTTGTAGAACAGACATGCAAGTCTGAATCTGAAGAAGCAGAATCTCCTCTGAAGGCTTCTTCGGCAAAATGTCATCCAGGTAGGGAGTCATGGAGATCCCCAGCAAGTTGATGTGAGCTGCCAGTGCTGTCAAACAACAAACAAAAACCCCTGTTGCTTGAAGCGGACCAGACCCTGAGAATCAGGAAGCGGTAGGTTTGTCAGATTTGGACTGTTGGGCAGGCTTTTTGCTTGTCTAGGGCTGTCTGGATTTTGGGATAGAGTGCACCTGGATCATTGCGGGTATATGTGCCCTGGTTGTATTCCAGTACTGGTGGGGGCAAAGAACGCCATGTGTCTTGCATTGAAAAAAGGAATGTTTAGGAGTAATCAGTGGCAATATGGTGCTATAGACTCTAGTGGCTTGATTTATAACCTTCTCCATTTCTAGGCCAAACAACTACTTACCCACAAAAGGAAGAAACACACTAAGGACTTCTTGCAAGACTGGTCAGCCGAGCAAATCTTGAACCATAGAGTGCAACACACTACCACATAGAAAGCTGAGGCCTTTCCAGTAAACCTAGTGACATCAAAGGTTTCTTCAGTAATATACGAATTAGCTGAAAGGATCATGGAAATAACCTTAACAAGTGCCTTCTTAGGTGCTTCCGCACAGATGGCCTCCAAATGCTAATCTCCCCAAACAGCTGTAGCCCTAGTCACCCAAGTAACAGCAAAGTGAGGGCAAAAAGCTGCACTAGAAGAAGCAAAATTTGCATAAAATTGAACCAAGATGATTATCCGGCTGATCATTAAGTGCTGCTGCATCCACCAGTGACAAAGCTGTATTCTTAGCAAGGCAAGAGATTGAGGGTTCAAAACTGGGGTGTAGAAAAAAAGGATACAAGAGAGAGTGACAGATATACCCTAGGGAAGGAACAAACTCCTATTCTATCCGGTATTCCTCCTATTCCTTCCTATTCCTCCAGCAGTACCTTTTTTAGCAAATGGTGAGGAGAAAAAAATGTCAGCCTCATTTTTACTCCTCTTAAAAATATCAAGGGAAGAATATTAGGCCTCTGAGGCCATAAGGGTCTCCAGGACATCCTGACTAAAACCTTCAGGAGAAGAACCAGGGTCTTCCTCTAAGAAAATAGAAAAAGACGAATCCAGATCTCCCCTTCCCACAGGATGGCCTTGTGGCCAGGAGTCTAAAATCCCTGGAACACAGAAAGGTACAGAACATAGAGTAACAGAGCACTCCACAGGAAGACTACTCTGGCATGAGAAGCAATGGTTTGAAGGGTTAAAGGGGATGTATCACCCCTGTACAAGTTAGTCTGGATCGTTAGATTATACACCGGGGATGTATCACCCCTATACAAGTTAGCCTGGATCATTAGATTATACACCAAATATAAGTAAAAGTGTGTTAATTTTTTTCTTTAAAGCTCCTGTTGGTCTAAAACAAAGTTATAAATTCTGCCTGCAGCTACTTCTGCATAGACTGTGGTTACCTGCTCTGTAACCGCAGTCCGTCAGTCTGCCTCTGCTCCCCTTTATCCAGCCTCCTCCAATGACAGAGGCTTTTTGCCTGTAAGCTGGAGCGAACTCATTGGCTAGATATTGATCTTTGCTAATGAGACAGCTCCAGCTTGCACACATAAAGCCTCCGTCATCGTAGGAGGCTGGATAGAGGGAGGGGATCAGAGGCAGAGTGATGGACTGTGGTTACAGAGCAGGTAACCGCAGTCTATGCCGAAGCAGATGCAGGACAGAATTTATAACTTCATTTTAGACTAACAGGAGCTTTAAAAAAAAAAAAAAAATTAATACACTTTTACTTATATTCGGTGTATAATCTAACGATCCAGGCTAACTTGTATAGAGGTGATACATCCCCTTTAAGGGAACCCCCAAACCCCCTTACACCAACCGGAATGCATCCAGGGGTAAGAGAAGTCCCAAATACACATTTATGTTCCAGACCAATATGGCTGCTGTGGGTGCCCATTCTTAGATGCACAGAAAAAAAAATGTATTAAACATAAGATTTAAAAAAAAAAGAAAAAATGAAACTAAAACAAAAAATCTATGAAGAAACTAAAAGAACATGGACGAAAGTAGGAAAAAAATTAATCATGAATAAAAAAAGGAATGCCATACAAGAAAGACATTAAAAGGATTAAAAGTAAGTGAGAGATCCCCTCTGTGAAAGAGAGGGACAGAGGTACAGGACATAGAATTACCCAAAGGTACAGAGTCACTCAGTACAAAGCCCACATATAAATGTGTCTACCAGGCAAACAGACAGGTATATATGCACAAGACTTGTGTACTGTGAATGAAATAAAGCATGTCCTCTTCAAACTTCTGGCTCCTACATACCATTCAATTGTCTGCTCAGACCAGCTAACCAGAGAAGCTATGAGTAGGGGGCTGATAATGCAAGCCATCCTTTAACAGACTCAGTTCCCTTAAGTCTGTGCTCTGGCTCAAACCAAAAATGGAGGCCAGCGATAGAAGCCCAATTAATTAGGGATGACATATCCCCACTCTATTAGAAGAACACAAAAAAGACGACTAAGAGGGAATATTTGCCCCGCATCAGCTCCTAAAACTGAGCTTTTCTGATGGGTGTAAAATGAAGCTGGGAGGGAGTACCGGCCTCTGAGAGACTTTTAAGGCAATTGCCCTGCCCTGCTGGCTGGAGAATATATCCCATGCTTCCTGTGTTCCGCATAGGATATAAGAGAAAAGGATGAGAGCAGAGCACTACAGCAGACGAACCTATGAGAGACACGTACCAAGAACAAAGAAATGAGAGCAGGGCCCTAAAGTTGTTGGACAAAAGCTGGGATATGAGGATGTGCAGGGGAACTAAGCCTCCAGAAGGCATAACTAGAGTGTGATATGAGGAAGGGTAAGAAAGCGTAAACCTACATGAGATAGTACCTTCAGCTCTGACATGAGGATGCACATGAGAGCAGAGCCATAAAGGAGATAAAAATAGAAGTAGGAGGATATGCAAGAGATCAGATTCTGACAGCAGATGGAACTAGAGCTAGGTTAGGAGAATGTGAAGGAGATCAGAGCCATATAGAAGAACTAGAACAGATATGAGGTTGTGCAGAAGAGCAGAGTTTTACAGGCAACAGACCTTGAAAATAAGGATTTGTAAGAGAGCAGATCCATACAAGGGATGGACCTAAAGTTAGAAAAGGAGAATGTGCAGAACAGCAGAGCCCTACGGAAGGAATACTAAGCGCTGGAAACTAAGGATGTCTAAGAGAGAAAAGCCCTTCAGGAGGTAGACATATACTTGCTATATTGCAATTCTAAGTGCAAGAAATCAAAGTATTTCATAAGATGGATCTAGACCTGGGACATGAGGATATGCAGAAGTTAAAAGCCCTACAGCAAACTTGACCTAGAGTTGAGACTGCAGCTGGGTACAGGTCCCTAAGATTTATATGGAGTTAACATATAAAGGTGCCCAAGTAAGCAAGCCTATAGGAAATAAATCTAGCTGGGATATAAGAACCTGTAGGAGAGCACCCATGTTAAGTAGATAGAACTGACTGCTCAATATGAAGGTGTTTAGACAAAAGCCAGCATATCAGAAGGAACAGAAAAGGAGAGCTGTCAAGGAGTCGGTCATCTGTAGTGAAAATTTAAATTGCACTTACCTGGGGTCCCATGAGACCTATCCCAGGGTTTCCAGGGGTACCTGTTGCCCCCTTTTGTCCAGTGGCACCCTAAAGAGGATACATCATCTGTTATTGTCTTGAAGTAGCCTACGTTAGATAAATGTCTTAGTTTCCCACTTCTAAGCCTAGTGTCAAATTCAATTGTTCCCAGAATCTGTGCACTACAGCAGTTGTTCTCAACCCATGTCCTCCACACCCGCTGACAGGCCAGGACTTGAGGATTTCCCTGCTTGAATACAGGTCCATTAATCAGAGACTCACTAATTTTATTTAACTCATTTGTGTTCACAAAGGGAAAATCCTCTGGAACTCAAAAGGTTATTGCTAGTACATATCTGCACACAACTCCTCCCATGGCTAGGATTCTCACTGGACAAAGTAGGTAACTGCTTACAGGGCCAAATGATGGGGGTTGGAGTAGCAGCTGTGCTGATCATATACTCATATGTTGACCTGGCCAGAAAAAATTGCAATGCCCCTGTATCAGACAACACCAGGTTTACGGTGGCTGGTATAGTTATCAATTTTTATCACTCTTTACTGGCTTTTATTTAACCTCTTACATAAGTGTGGTCTCCAATAAATTTCAAAGCGAAGTCCTGTAGAACCTTTCTAGCAGCCAAGGGTTTAAGAACTTTTGTGACTGTTTATTGGCTATGGATATTTTCTTTGCCAAACAACTGTGGATGGCACTGGGAGTGGGGTCATACAAGTAGTGGGGGTGTGGCCATGGGTGGTCTTGTCTAGGGGCATGTAAACAAGAGGAGAAGTTTTGTGCCTAGTTCCTCTATCCTAGTGAGGTAGAGGATTAAAATCGGTAAGAGAAGGATCATTACTTTATGTTTTAGACAATCAAAGGCTGATATGGCTCAACATGTGATTGCAAAAAGAGGATCCTACTCTTCTGATGAAATTGTGAGTCACTATAAAACCTGTGAAGGTTTAATCACTGTGGGTTTTTTTATTTCAATTAAATAACTTATACCTGGACTTTCTGGTGAAGTCCATTCTCAACATGTTGTCACGCTGAGGTCTCTGAGTGGGTCCAGTTAACTATTTCTCCTCGAAAGCTTTATACTGCTATCATTCTCACTTCATCGACTAAGATGTATGTATGTATGACTATTAGTTCACCATTTAGGTATTTTTTTAAATGCTATGAATGTTACTGAATATGCTAATTAGTGAGCACTGAAGTTCAGCCAATAACAGCTCAGATTAGATTTTGTAGTCTTAAAGGTAGGAATACTAGGTCACAAATTTCCAGACTTGATTCCCAACAGCATGCACATTTGTAGTTTTAGGTATGACATTTTTATAAATCATGCCCTCAGCATTCTCACTCATAATCCTTGCACGCACCTTTTCACCTTTGGGACCAAAAAATCCAGGGGGGCCTTGTGGTCCTGGGGGTCCCTATTAGAACAAGCAGTGAGGTTAGAATTATCTTTGATGCAGTAAGCCTTATCATAACAGATTATTAAACTGGAGAAGAGATGATACATGGAGTAACCAAATGCACCATAGGGTGCATAAATTATCATTGATTTAAATGGGACTTTAAACCATTTGGATGCAAGAGAGCTATTTAACACATTGCTTTGCAATGCATGGAAACCTCTCTAGAATTCAAAATAGTAACTGTCCCATTTAAATCAATGAGAATGTGAGGAATTGTAATATGACCCCTATTGGGGAAACTGGATTGCTCCAATCCTTCTTAGCACATCAGCCTGTGGGATATGTACTTACAACTTTCCCAGGAAGTCCATGGTCTCCTTTTTCTCCCTGATAAAAATAGAAGAAAATACATGTCTAAGCTGGCAACTACCAGAAAGGCTAGTATATATAGGCCATATGTTCAAAAGAAAAGTGGAGGAATTCTGGGGCAAACTAAATGTGCCATAGGAAGAATTAAAAATGTAAAAAAAAAATCCTTTAATTTAAAAGGAGATTTTAATCTCTCGGATGCTAGAGATTGTTCCACACAGATTTCTTTACCATTCAAGGGGTTTAAATCCCCATTTAAATCAATAAGAATTTTCAGGTATCCCCTACAGTGCAGCTGGTTTGCCTCAGAATCCTTCCACTTTTCTTTTGTATATACTGCCCACAATGACAATCAGATTGTAATGTACTGAGATGCTGTGTGATAGAATGTACTACAGTAATTGTCAGCAGGTGTAAATAATTTTCGATTGAGCAATTGTGCAATTGTTTGTGCAGTGAACCAGGTGCAGCCAACAGTGGTCCTCAAGCACTATCAACAATGCATGTTTTCAGGAAATCCCAGCTAAAGGTGAACTATTTAGTGGCTAAGTCACTTTAGCCCGTCTACTGGAGCTCATTCAGGGATTTCCTGAAAACATGTTCTGTTGGTAGCTAGGACTGGCTACCCCTGACATACACAATAAGTGGCAGTGGTTGTGTGTGGGTGCTTACTGCACTAGCATGCATTCTCTGTACTTACCTGTGGCCCCCTCTTCCCCTCTCCTGGTGGTCCTGGCTCCCCCTGCAGGAAAGAAAAGTCCATTACAACAGATACCACAGACTGGAATTCCAGGGTCTCCTGGTGTAGTTAAGGGGTTCCACAGAAGAAATCTCGGTAATAGACAAACAGCAGATGTGTGGGAGATTGAAATATTTCAAAATATGCAATTTTGTCTTTTATAAGATGTTTCTTAAAAAATCAAAATGATTAAAAAAACAAAACAAACTAAACTGACCTAAGAGGTGTTATGCCTTATTACCCGCAACATAAGAAACGACTGTAGTAAGTTTCACACACTTTCTGTCTCTCTGAATTTAATTTAAGAGGCAACTATCTCTTGGATAGTTACCCATCTAAGGATTTATGGGAGCAGACATGTTGATGAAGAGACAAGTATGACCTAGCAGAGTAGAACAAGGCTATAAAAAAGATATATGATAATTACACTTTAATTTTAATTTTGAGGGGTCTATGATTATTTCACAATTTGTTTATGTGAGAACCGTTTGCAATATGTTGCAGACCTGTCCAACATTCAAAGGGGTAAAGACTCTATATAAATAAATGGGATGTTTTTTTGTCCCCTATGAGATACAGTTGGTTTGTTTCAGAATTTTTCCTTTTTTGCTTTTTCATTCAGCGTGTTTCACCGGAAACTGGGGTGAAATTTGTGACAGATTTCACATTGCCATATGTACAGTACTAATAATTATGTATGCATTAGGAGGGGTACAGACATTGGTCATTAGCATATGATATTGGCATAAAAGTAATTGTGTAAGTCTGCATTACATTATTGAATGAAAGTTACATTCGGAGGTGTTGGAGTCCATTTTTACATCTGAAGAAAGTAACGGATATGCACGTGTGATATAGTGTCTATTGGAGGATATTGGGATTTATTTACTCTCTCTTATAATTTACGTTGTTAAAATCTTATATAGGGTAGATACAATTCTGCCCTTATTGGATACAATCATATACATATTGTATAACATTTTTTAACTATATATATATTTTTTCTTGCCCTTGGTACCAGGGTATAGATTTTTTAAGTGTACACTTTTTGAATATTTTCAATATTTTTTAGTTTTGATGTGGATTTTTTTAGATACTACATGTAGATTTTGCTAAGTGACAGGTACTAACACATACGGAGTTAATATACTTCGGATGGTAGTCGGTAGTCACTAGAATAATTTGGGGCTTTTCTTGTCTGTGGATCCGGTCATTTGATCCGGGTGTCCACAGTCATTATTTGGTTCTTGCATGTTTCATGATATATGCTTTATTACGCAGCCGCAGTATATCCATGTGTTAGTGGGGTTAAACTAAAAGGTCTCTGTAGAGATTATTTGGAGTGATAGAATACACATTGGATTATTGCGACTGTGTGGTATGTTATGTGTTTAATTGAGGATCGGGCCAATGATCTTTAAACATCATTTTTTGTAATTTTTATGCGAGATTGATATGTGTAACTATTAAATTGCATTTTAAATTAGATTTTTTCAAGGTTTTTTGTATTTTTATACAATTGAGAGAATCCTTAGATATATACACTATATGTGATGGGTTTATGGTGCGTAGTAATTAGCATCAGAACACATGGTTTTGTGTATATAAAGTTGTCTATTGTTTGTCCTGGTGTAGCGCTCGATTGGTGATATTGTATTTGCTTGTATTTGGGTTTTTAGAGAGTAAACCTCTTTTTTCTGTAGCTGCTTACTAGGACACCAGACATATGGTTTAACCCGTTGTGCGCCATTAGTGTGTATATCTCAATTTTTTGTTGTTGTATACGACAAATTTTCTTTTCCTCTATACGACTCTGGATAATAGTTTAGCCATGCCCTTTGCCCAGCAATTCTGGAGTTGTGTCGTACACAAAAGACATTACTAGTTTTTTGTCGTATGCTCTATATAAAACATGTTGTTCATGAATACAATTACTTATTTTTTGTCTTTCATAGAACTTTTTTTGTCATTATCCCTTTGAACAGACAGCCCTAAGTGTCTCTGTCTTCCAAAGGATTAATGGTACCATTTTTACAATATGCTCAGATTTCTATGGTGCAAGAGTATTGAATGTAACCCTCTGAATGTCAGAGGGGTGACCTACACATTGCTAAGTAACACACTTCAAAACTCTCTGGCACGAAGTAGACTAACCAGTTCTTTTTCTTTTTTGCTCTGAGGCATCTGTATTTTAGTTCCATAACCTTTATATACATACAAAAGTCAAACTGCATTATCTTCTGTTTCTGCCTGTTTTGTGACTGCTTCCAGTGCTGAATACTATATTAAGATCCTTATGCACAGAAGAGTGCCAATTCTGGCGTAAAGCAACTACATCAAAAGAGACAGTAAACTGAATTAAATTAAAGCTTTTCCAATGTGCTGGACACCCCTCTGGCACTCAAGGGGTTAAAAGCCCTATTTACATGAATGGAAGTTTAGGGGGCTTGTATTTTCCTGAATGGTGCAGTTGTATGGCTCCAATTCTTTTGGGCATATTTGTTTTAAAGTCCAAAGTAGGACAGCACGAGAGCAATGCAATCAGTTTTATTATATGCTGAAATCATAACAGCATCAGAGCCATCTGCAATGTATTTAGTTCAGCACCCTCTAACAAGCAGGTTGTTTTAGTTGAGCAGCTATACATATTTCATATTACTGAGTTTGCATGTTCCACCAGAGCCACAGGTCTGCATCTGATAGGGAGTCTGCTGGTAAAGGAGCAGTACAGAAGGGTAGTCAGACAGAGCCAAAGGTCAGCACCAGACTGGGTAGTCAAACAAGCCAGGGTCATACATGGAGTGGGTAGTCAGCCAGAGCCACAGGTCTGCACCAGATAGGATCTCCACTAGTCAGGAGGCAACACAGAGGAGATAGATGGACAGAGCCCCAGGTCAGCACCAGATAGGATAGTCAGACAGGCCAGGGTCATACACGGAGGGGGCAGTCAGCCAGAGCCACAGGTCTGTACCAGATTGGATGTCTAATAAGGCAGGGAGCGCACAGAGGATAGTCAGACAGAGCCACAGGTCAGCACCAGGATGGATGGTCAGACAAGCCAGGGTCATACACAGGAACCCAGGATACAAGCTAAATACAACTGCACAGGACAACAACATAAGGGTAACTGGATAGGAATCCAGTTCCCTTAAATACTAAGAGCCAGAGTGGGTAGGAGGAGACTGACCAGGCCTTCCTGTATAAAGTTAAGGTCTGCGTCAATATGCAGTCTTGCTCCTGTAATTGACGTATCTCAGCGAGATGCATCAAACGCCTGCACCTTTCCAGCATCACTTTGAGTCGCCAAACTCCTGGCCAGAGGACATGGACGGCCACTACAGACGTCAGGCACGCCCAGGCCCAATGCCGAAGTGTCGTTTCATGCCATCCATTCCCAGCGTCAGCCAAAACGGTGGAGCTGGATTTAAGGTAAGCTGTTACAGACGGCCAAAACCAAGTTGAGATGCCACTGAGGAGCGGGAGACTTGAAATCAGGACGAGTATGAGCAACACCCTGGAAGAAAACCTTGACATCAGGAAGAATAGCAATGTGCCTCTGAAAGAAAACAGAGAGAGCAAAAGTCTGAACCTTAAGGGAACTCAAACTGAGACCCTCATCAACACCATCCTGTAGAAAGGCCGGGACTATAGGAAGATCAAAATCCTGAGACAGGTCCCTGTTAGCACACCAAGAGAGAAAGGTCGACCAAAGATGGTAGGCCTTAGAAGAAACAGGTTTGTGGGCACTAAGAATAGTAGCCACCACAACAGAGAAAAAAACCTAACTTCCTAACTATTGAGGATTCAATTTCCAAGCCGTCAAAGCCAGATGACGAACATCCTCCTTCCAAAGGTAACCCTGTAGAAGAAGATCCGGACAGCAAGGGAGCCGGAATGGCTCCGCCACTGACAGATCCAGAAGCTCCGGAAACCAAGCCTGCCGAGGCCAGTACGGAGCAATCAGAATGACTAGACAGAGCTCCAGTTTCAGTTTCCTTAACAGCCTGTGCAAAATGGGGATGGGAGGAAAGATGTAAGCCAGAGGAAATAACCAAGGAATGGACATGGCATCCACCACTAGAGATAGAGGATCCCTCCAGCGAGAGCAGAACATCAGAACCTTCCAGCTGTGTCTTGTCACCATCAGGTCAATGCAAGGAAGACCCCACTTCTGAACAATGAGGGTGAACACCTCTGGTTGCAGTTCCCACTCTGTGTGCCGACTGAGGAAGTCTACCATGACGCTGTCTACGCCGGGAATGTGCACTGAGGATATGGCAGAAACATGTTTTTCTGCCCAGGACAAAATATCCTTGACCTCTAACCAAGTGGAAAGACTTCTTGTTCCACCCTGCTTGTTGATGTAGGCCGCTGCCGTGGCGTTGTTGGACTGGACCCGGACTGGGCAGTCCTCCAGCTGGCATGTCCAGTGGCGAAGGCATGAAATATCACCCAAAGCTCCAACACGTTGATGGGAAGGAAAGATTCCTCTGGAGACTACCAACCTTGAGCACTCAGGCGACCCAGGACCGCTCCCCAGCCGGAGAGTCACAGAGGTCCAGAAGGATAACAGGAAGGACTTGCCCTTCAGCATATTGGAGAGGTCGAGCCACCATGACAAACTCAGTTCCACATGAAGAGGGAGAGACACTGATATCTTCAGAAGGACCGGCTGACCCCTGTACACCTGGATCACAAACCTCTGGAGTTCCCTGGTGGTGAGTCGTGGCAAATGGGACCGCTTCTATGGTGGAAATTAGGAAATTAATTTCCCCACTAGAGAGGACAGCTTCTTGGCTGGAACTGAATTACAAGTCAGAACAGTGGAGACTCTGTGGGCGATCTGGAGAGCCACCTTGTCCGTGAGAAACACCATGCTCTGCTGAGTGTTGAAGAAAAGGCCCAGGAAGACCAGACGCTGGGACGGAACAAGATCCGACTTGTCCATGTTGAGGATCCACCCGTGATGGGTGAGTGCATGAATGCAGTCCCGAACCTGCTGATGAAGAAGGTCAGCAGAAGGGGCTTTCAGAAGCAGGTCATCCAAATATGGAATGACTCTGATGCTGTCCCAATGGAAGACGGATACTAAGGCTCCCAGGACATGATTGAAGACTTGAGGAGCTGTAGTCAGACCAAAGGGAAGAGATGAAAACTGAAAATGGCCTTGGTTGCAGGCAAATCTGAGATACCGCCAGCTCTCTGGATGAATGGTGATGTGTAGATACGTGTCCTGAAGATCAAGAGAGGCAAGGAATTCCCCCCGGGGCCATAGCAGCAATCACCGTCCTTAGGGACTCCTGGTGATAATGAGTCTTGATCACATGGGCATTGAGATCCTTCAAATCCAAAATGGGACGACAGCCGCCGTCCTTCTTGGACACCACAAAGAGGTTTAAGTAAAAACCCATACCTCTGTCCTGAACTGGAACAGGTTCCAGAACATCCTTGTCCAGTAGACCCTGGATAGCGCCATAGAACAGACGGCGTTTCTCTATTCCCTGGGGTGTATGAGACGGGAAAATCTGAAAGGGAGGAAGAGAGGTGAAAGGGAGCCTGTACCCTTCCGCCACTACCTGCAAAACCCACAGGTCTGCCACTGAAACCTCCCAGACGCTGTGGTAGTGACACAGAGGGCTACCCACAGCCGAGTGGGGACCTGGGTTTGGCGAGTCATACTGAAGAAGGCTTGGAAGACTTGGGCTTGGAGGAGACCTTGGGCTTCCACTGTTGTTTGGGCTTGGAGGAGGAACCGTCTGGTTCGCTGGGCGTGTCTCAGTCTGGAAGGGACAAAAAAGCCCCCGTGTGGTGCAAAAGGGACTGACAGCGCAGGCGCACGGACGTCACTGTGAAGAGACGTCCGTGCTTCCTGCTCCTGTCACCATCGCAAAAAGCCGATATCTGAAGAACCGGGTAATATTGCTGTCGACTAGCGCTACTAAGCAGCTAGTCGCCAGGTGTGCAATAAGTGAACCTTAAGTTATTGCGGGGTGAAAGTTCCCCTTTAAGACAGCCCTGATCAGGCCCTCATCTGAGGGCTCAGGATCAGCCTCAAAGGGGTCCCCAAAAAACTGAGAAGAGCCAACAGCAGAACATTCCTCAACGTCCAAATCCACCAACAGTTCCTCCTCAGAGGAATCTGATACGTCAGGTACTCCCTGTGGTTTCGGCAGGGAAGATCTGACAGAAGTAGGGGTCCGCCAGGAGTGGAAGACGCCCTGTAACTGGGATGGAAAGAGTTGCAATGTAGACCGGAGGTTTCTAGTAGCAGCCTTGAACTCTTGCACCCAAACTGGCTCTAATGCATGGCTGGAGGTCCCTGGGGGAGACTCAGGGACATCAGAACATGCTGGGCATAAATGACCTGAGAATTCTCTAGGTAACCCTGAATGATATGAAGAGCAATGCGCAATAGGGGACACAGAGACCCCAGCGTCCTTAGTCTTAGGCCTGGCCCCATGCTCTACCGGATTAGACATTCTCACAGTGTCAAAACATTTAGAGTATAAGGACTCACCCAAATACAGTGTGTAAGATTAAAAGTTCACCCCAGAAATAGCTAAAATGCACTTATCTGGCAGGCAAAGGGTTAATCTGCAGAAGAGAGAAGGAGAGTCCAAGCCCTGCGTAGTATACTTGTTCAGGGAGCCAATCAGAAATGACCCCAACAGTGCCCGAAGCCCCCAAGACACACCAACACACACTAACTGGATAATAGAGCAAGGGCAGACAAACAAAATGAGCCATCTCTGAAGTCGCTACGATGAGCGGTTGCAGAGATATGTCCAAAACTGTACAATCCCATAGAAGTGAATGGAGTAATGGCGTCTATGCTGTAAAAGCGCGCCGAACACACATTTTGAAAAGTTGTAACTGAGAAGTAAATGTGCGCTAGACATTACTAAAACATGTCAGTAGACCCAATAAACACTGAACCCAGTAGGGAAAGTGCCAACAACCCCCAAAATATGCTAAACCAGCAGCTAAGGGGTTAAGTTACCACAGAAACTTGCTCCAAAACACCCAACAGACATACAGACAAACCCAATGAGTGCAGGAGTGTGCAATAGGAACTCCAAAGGAAAATCCCCTGTGCGGAGGGGGGACATGTGGATCTACAGCACTCAAAGGGTTTCTCACCTTTCCTGCAGATCTTCCTTCTTCAGATCACCATGTATTAAGAAGCCTCAGTGGGCAACTCCTGGGGAAAAAAAAATTGAACCCAAGATTTTCCACCCAGGACTTAAGGTAAACAAAAAGCACCTGGATACTGAGCTAGCCACATCTAAGGATATTGTCAGCTATGGTAATCCGCCTAATGGTGTTATTCCACTTCTAACAGAAAAAAAAAATGCTAAAACTATAGCAGAATTATTCTCTTGCTTGTATCTTCATCCAAGGAACAAATCTTACTGGAGCTGATTGGGTAGCTGCAGCCAAGGAGGGAAGGTAGGCTCCACCCCCTGCATTCACTTCTAGAATTGTTCCTGCCTACTTAAAGGGGCAGATCACCTATCCGAAGTTACCAGTAACTTGTACTGGATGACAGAGAAATACTATTTCTAAGTTATTCCATGAGACTTTCAAAAATCAGAGCCGTCTTAAAGACATTTATAAATCAAGCACTTGAAGTAATATCAAAACAAGTTATAATAATTTTACTTGAGATAAATAAGAGCTTTTCTCTCATCACCTACAGAAACCCATACAAATTGGATCACTGTAATAACCAGGAGCCCTGCTATCTTGAAAAGGGTGCCAAACAAAACTGGAAAGCTCTAGAATCTAAACGGCTGGAAAATATATGTGCATCTTCTGAAGAGGAAAGAAGGTAAAAAACCAAACCACACCTTATGTTTTGGATTGAAATGTACAGACTAACAAATGAGTATTTGAACATCAGTGGTGCTGAGGGTGCATAGATGGAAAGCACCATGAAGCATGTATGAAGTTTAATATGTTTGCGCAATCACTCACCTGAACACCCTTCAGTCCTGTTGGCCCTTGAACTCCAGGAAGTCCGGGCTGACCCTAAGAGCAAATATAAGGTAGTCAGAGAAAGTGTGAACTGCAATGAGAAAGGTATGATGAATCACAAAAAAAAACCATCTCACTGGTTTTCCTGGTTGTCCTACTCCTGGAGGTCCTTGATCTCCCTTAGCTCCAGGTTTTCCAGGAACACCAGTTACTGCTGTCCCATCTACCACAGTTGTTGTGCATGAGTCACAGGCATCTCCCTGTAACCAAGAATAATTACATGTAGTAAGTAAGAGATGCATTTTAGATACCAAAACAATATATTTCCTTATATAATTACCAAAGGCTTAGCTGTACGTCTGTGGAATAGATTTATATTACAGGTGTACTGAGCAAGGCAACAAGGCACCCTAGCAACTATTAGATATTCTCATGCCCCCCCCCCCAAACATCTCAAATGACCCTGACCCCAACCCCAAGCACTCTTCCTTGACACCGAAAGTAACTTTAGGGCCAAACGCACAAATACAAAATTTGAGTAATTCTGTAGCAAATCAACTGGAAAAAATAGGTAAAAAATATCTTGAATAGATGTGTAAATGGTAATTATTGAGGGGATTTTTTGCCTTCTTTTGGATCAAAGATGGTAAACAGGAATAGGAAAAGGTTTGAAAAAGGTGGACACAAGTCTTTTTTCAACCTAAATTACTAAATTACTATCACCCATTAACCCTCTGAGTGCCAGAGGGGTATGCAACGCATTCAACTCGTTGCATATCCCCCTGGCACTCAAAGGGTTATATGTCTCTTCTGTAATGTAAACAAACCAGTCTCTCTTTATAATGTATATTCCCCAATCCCTTTATCAGTTTTGTTGCATGCCTCTGCACTTCTTCCAGTTTAATAATATATTTTTTAAGAAATGGTGCCCAAAGTGTACTCCATATTTTATTATAATAAATTATATTATAAGGGGAGAATTATATTCCCATCCAATGCAGCTATACCTCCCTTTATACAGAATAGTACCCTATTGGCTCTTACAGTAGCTGAGTGACACTGCACACTGCTATTAAGTCTATTGTCTATCAGTACTCCTAAATCTTTCTCTAGCAAGGATTCAAAGGCTAATTAAACCAAACTAAAAGCAGTATTAAAGGACATTCAATGGGATGCAACATTCAAAGATAACAATGAACAAAAACGAGGGAATTTGTTAAAAATTCTCTTAGATAAATATACACATGAGTTTATCCCACTGGGGAATAAATACAAGAGAAGCAAATTAAGAGTGGTTTAATCAAGAGTTTTTCAGGGAAATGAGAAATAAGAAACAGGTTTTTAAACTGTTTAAGTAAGAAGGGTCAGCTGCATCATTTAAAATTGTAATAGAATCTGCAAACAAGCAGTTAGGCAGATACAACTGAAAATGAGAAAAGTATTGCAATACAGAGAAAGACAAATCCTAAACAATTCTACAAGTATATACATTTCAAAAAGATAAAGGGTGATATTGGTCCTCTTAAAACTGTGAATTAATTAGTGAGGATAAGGGTATGGCTGACACCTGTCAGGGTTACCCACAGCACTCAGGAGTCAGAACGTATATAGTAAAACCCCCTTTATTCAAGGCACAGAATAAGATATAAACAGCGGACAATAGGAACAGGCAGTAGGTCAACAGATAAGCTAGCACTACTATCAGGAATAGTAGGCTGCCTAAAACAGACCTCACTGCTGAGACTAGGCTGAAGCCACTGGTAGTCTCTGTTGGAACTTGGACTGGAACAGGAACAGGATCAGCAACAGATAGTCTTCTGCTGCAACTCGAACTGGAACAGAATAACTCCGACCAGGAACAAACGAGTAGATACTGACTCACACCAGTAATCAGTCTAGCTGGAAAGGATAGCTGACTCACGCCTGCAGTCAGTACAGTTGGTAGTCTACCAGAGCTCCAGGTCTGCACCAGATGGATGTCCGCAGGAGAGAGGCAACACAGGAGGCAAGCCGGACAGAGCCACAGGACAGCACCAGAGAGGATGGTCAGACAAGTCCGGTCATACACGGAGCGATTAGTCAGCCAGAGCTGCAGGTTTGCACCAGATTGGTTGCTGGACAAGCCTAGGGTCATACACTGAGCGGATAGTCAGACAGAGCCACAGGTCAGCACCAGATCGGTTAGTTGGGCAAGCCAGGTCATACATGGAGCAATTAGCCAGCCAGAGCCGCAGGTCTGCACCAGAATGGTTGTCGGACAAGCCTAGGGTCATACATGGAGCTGATAGTCAGACAGAGCCACGGGTCAGCACCAGATCGGGTAATCAGACAAACCGGATAATACACAGAGCTAAACAACACAACTGCACTGGAACACCACGAAAACTGGTGTAGTGTCCAGACAGCTTATTTATGGATTCCCCCCACCCCCAGGAGGCGGAGCACTAAATGGGACTGTTTTTTAAAAGCCGAAATTTGACGTCACTGTAGGAATTCCCAATGACTTGCGCCTGACTCTCTGCCTGCAAGGAGCTACATGAGATGTGGCAGGAGCTGCAAGGGGGAGCAGCAAGGAGATCGGTCATCCAGACAAGTACCAGGGCGCACCGGTTTTCCCGGCGAGGCAGAACGCGGCAACCCCCCCATGGCAGCAACAAGAGACTGGCCGCTTACCGGGGATCCGGCGTCCATCTCTAAACAGGTAAGCGGAACGCTTACAACACCTTAAGCACATTCTTTTCTTCTGCATATACAAAGGAAGAAACAAAGGCAGGCTATGGGCAAACAGAGAATCACAACATTTCTTACATCATGTACATGGCTTACTGAGCACAATGTCCAAAAGATACTGGAAAAGCACCTGAACCTGATGGCATGCACCCCGAGACAACTTAAGGAACTTAGGTCAGTAATAGCAAATCGCGTATTATATAGTATTTATTCATTCACTGTCATGAGGCATAGTGCCATGTGATTGGTGGAAAGCAGATATGGTACCATTATTCAAAAGAGGGACAAGATCTAAACAAGGAAATTATATACCTGTGAACTTGACTTCCGTAATGAGTACGATATTAGAAGGGTTACTAACGTATAATATTCAGGACTATGTGATGACAAACAACATTATATTATGTTTTTTTTATAAAGAACAGACCATGTCAAACTAATTTACTTGCATTTTACAAAATGTATGTAATAATTTGGACAAGGATATTGCTGTTGATATACTATGCAAAAACCTTTGATGCTATGCTTCATAACAGGTTACAGCATAAATTAAATGGCTTCAGTTTGGGTAGTGATATCTGTGCATGTATAGATAACTGGTTAAATGACAGACGGCAGAAAGTTGTTGTAAACGCAACCTCTTCAAGTTGGTCAAAAGTTGTAAGTGGGGTGCCATGGGGTTCAGTCCTGGGCCCAATGATTTTTACTTTATTAATTATCTACAAGTGGGTTTTGAAAGTGTAGTCTCAATCTTTGCTGATGACACTAAGCTGTGTAAGGAAATACATACACAACAGAGTGTTTTTTCTCTGCAGAAACATTTGAATAAACTAAGTGAGTGGGCAGAAAAAGTGACAGATGAGGGTTAATACAGATAAATGTAAGGCTACTCTTTTGTGCTGCATATATATACAATAGGTTACTAGTTCAGTGGCACAGCGGTTTATGCTAGGGTTTGTTCTCTTCAGTATCTTCATTAGTGATAAATCAAAAGCATAATGATTTAGTAAATACAGGCTTAATGACCAGTTGATGGCAATAGCAAGGGAACTTGGGGTTCCACATTTTTACTACTACAGGTAACTTGAAGCTAGGCTAGAAATGCTGTGAAGCAGTGGGAAAAGCTAACATGATAGAGAGTGGCACAGATAAGAAAGGTACACATGCCATCCTATAGGTCACTAGTAAACCTCACCTAGAGCAGTCACTACACTTCTGGAGATCACATTTCCCTGTGACTACACAACAGTGGGCAGTGAAACAAGCCCCCAGCCTTTTTTTGCACGGGCAATACAGTGCTTCTTTTTCTAGTCATTTAATAAAAGTTGTAAAATATTGTAGTCAGCTGATACTCATTATTTAGAAATACATTATTTAATACTGAGACAAATAATTTGTTCTCTTTGTTAAATCTTCACATGAAATTGCCATGTATATGAATATCCTCTTCAAATACCATTTGCTTATACATTTTCAAAACTGTTGTGACAATATATATTTCATTCAATGGGTAACATCCGAGCACACATGAGTTGTATTTGTCTTTTAATGATGAACTCCTGATATTAATTCTGTTAGTGTGGTCCTGCTAGTGATTCTACTAGTGCTTATGCAAGTGCTCCTGTTAGAGTCTTTGAAGAAGGACATCAGTAGAAATACCTTTTGTAATCAAGTAAAAGGAGTTTAGTGAATCAATCAGAGCACAAGTTGTTCTCCTGAGTGCTGAAAAACCTTCCCAGCTAAAAATTACAACTAAGTTGAATATTTCTAAGGAACAGCTTTTCTGAAACCAAATCATTTTCACCTAAAGCAAGACCAGGCAAAACTAAAGTGGACACACTATCAGAAGACCAGTGTATCCAGCTAACACCTTTATGGAATACAACAGCATCTGCATCCACAATGCACGCCCAGCTGAACCAGAAAGAGTTGAAGCAGTCATAAGGCAAATCATGAGCATCCCAAGTACTGAGACTTTTTGCTTTTTAGTATGTACTAACGAACATATTTTTACTATTATCAGTGCAAATTATGTATTTATTTGAGAAAAACTGTATTTTTTTTCCCAAAAGGGTTCATATGGTTCAGGAGGTAAGCATTTTCAGATAGCAAGGGATGTTGGAAAAACAGGACAAGATTTGGAGTTAGGTGTTGTAAGATTCAGAAGTACTGTAAGAAAAATGCCTGGGGCAGATATGTCCTTTCTGAGAACAATGTATGACTGTGCATTTTAAAGAGGCAAGAAAATGGGCAGACTGTCAAAATGAATAACAGTATAGTGGTGCAATCCAGTGGCATACAAATGATGTATTAAGGAACAAAGAAAAATGTCCCAAAATAGCAAATTATTTAAATAGGGGCATTTACAAGAGCAGCAAAATGTTTAAAAAATTACTACTACTGTGTTTTATTTCAATGTTTTTTAACTCAAACTTACATTTTTTGGGTGAAGTACTATTGTCACTGGCCATAGCTCTCCATAGATTGCTGTGCCAACAATATCACCATATAATTTCAGGTCATGGTGGTACTGCACATAACAAAATGCAAGTTTGAGCCACAATAACTTTCAAATAAAATATCTATCAGCAGTGGGAATAATCATATTTTACACGGCAGGATAAACCCTTCAATATAATATTGTGGTGCCATCCCTTTAAGAGAGACTATCTCTTTAATGTCTTAAATGCTACAGAGGTTTCCAATACATTGTTATGCAATGGGGTTATGCACTAAGGAGCGATAAAGAGGTGATAAAGTGGAGATGACTTCTCCATTGATATCACTTCTCCAGTTCCTGTGTTATTCTATAGAGCTTATGCACTAAGATCTTCAGAGTTGGAGAAATGATATCACTGGAGATGTCTTCTCCACTTTATCGCCTCTTTATCACTTCTTAGTGCATAACCCCCAATGTGTTTGAGATCACTCCAGCATTCAATGGGATTTTTCTGTGTGTCTCTGTGGTGCAGTAGGGGTTTGCTCTAGAACTGCTACTCTTTAGCTTCCACACCTGTGTTTTATATTACACAGAAACACTGCTTAGCATTGAAATATAGTTTCCTGATCTGTAAGCACAGCTTGGGTGTAGGACAGCTTTCTGCATTTTTAAACACTTCCGTGCTGAAATATTACTTTGACATTTAATGAAACATTATAGAATTGTAATATCTTCTTCTAGAAGTATAACATGCATATTAAATGCCCACATTTTCATTCTGTTTACTGTTTCAATGGGACCAGGAGCCTAAAGACCCGGAGCAATTCTGGCATAAATCAATGCACCACAGAAAACAAAAACAACTGTCATTGATTTAAATGGGGTGTTTAACCCTTTGAATGCCAGAGGGGAGTGTAACACATTACTTTGCAATGCGTTGCACACCCTTTTTGCACTCAAAGAGTTAATTTATCAGCCCTCCAATATCCTACGAGTGCAGGTTGGTGACAGACAGTGCAAGTCAATACCATCAGTCTCTCACCTTCTCTCCTTTGAGTCCACGGAGTCCTTGGATGCCTTGTTCTCCAGGTAGTCCTGGAACACCGCTTGCCCCAGGTATGCCAGGATCACCTGCACTGCCAGTCTCGCCCTATATCACAAGAATACACAGGAAGTTACCATATCCCAGGACAATAATCAGCCTCAGATTAGAAGAAGGAATCTTTTTACATTAAAAAAAATAATTATAATATTCTCGCTGGCATCTCTCATAACTTACCTTCTGGCCCTTCATCCCAGGGTCACCTGATTTTCCCTGGTGATAACAAACAAAAGGATATGTTGAAGCTCAGAGGTAATAGTGGTACAATTATTGTTTAATTATGAATTATCAATCTGTCTGCCTTTGTTTGTTTTTACTAGGTATATAACTCACATTTTTTCCTGGCAGTCCAACTCCTGGTTCCCCGGGCTCCCCCTTTTGGCCAGGATGTCCTGGCACAGCAATGACAGTCTCAGGCTTTATTACTTCAGCAGGGAGAGATGGGCACAAAGAACAGGGCTCCCCCTGCAGGTGGGTAGAACACAGACTGAAACACAGGGAAGCAGAATACAGACACACACACAAACACACTCACACTCCATACATCACAAGCAGAGTGCACATACAAACACTGAATACTCCCAACCTTCTCTCCTTTAACTCCAGCTGGTCCTGGGTTCCCCTGCTCTCCTGTCTGACCCTGTGGAATTAACAAATAGATGAGGAGATTAACTCTTTAACCCTTTGAGTGCCAGAGAGGTAGAGTTTGCTAGCTCTCTGGCACGCAAAGGGTGAAGGTCAGAGGGGTGTTCAAAGTATTGCAAAGTAACACATTACACAATCCCCTGGTCCTTAAAGGGTTAAGCATAATTAGCCATCAAAAAGGACCAATCAAGTCTGTATGAAAAATATTATTTCCAAAATGATGCCCCCCCCCAAAAAAACAAAAAAATACATAAATGATGATGAGCTAAACAGTCTGTCTTACTCACTGGTGTTCCAGCTGGTCCTTGAGGCCCAATATCCCCCTGAAAACAATCGATACAAGATTATGTGAGAGGCAGACATACACCTATACTGAGTGGTAGATGTGCACTGATGCTGAGTGAAAGATAAATGTGTGTTTGTACTGTGAGACATATGTGCACCTGAGAGATACATGGACACCTGCATTGACAGATCTGCATCTTTACTGAGAGACAGATGTGCCCCTGAAGCGACTGAAAGATAGCCGTGCTTCTGCCCTAATTCAGAAATACATGTGTACTTGTACTAAGTGAGTGATAAGTGTGCATCTGTATAGAGACAAATGTACACCAGTAAAAAGTGAGATAAAAGTGCACATGCAATGGTAGATCTGCACTTGCATTGAGACTAATGTTGGTGCTCCTGCACCAAGTGATAGATTTGCACCTGCACTGAGTGAGTGATAGATGTCCACCGGCACTAAAAGAAACAGATGTGTACCTGCACTAAAAGGGACAGATGTCCAGTTATGTGTACCTGCACTCACAGAGGTAACTGTGCGCCTGGAATGAGTGTTATATGTACACCTGCACCAAATGAGAGACAGATGTGTACCTGCACTAAAAGAGACAGATGTCCAGTTATGTGTACCTGCACTCACAGAGGTAACTGTGCGCCTGGACTGAGTGTTAGATGTACACTTGCACCAAATGAGAGACAGATGTCCAGTTATGTGCACCTGCACTCACAGAGGTAACTGTGCGCCTGGACTGAGTGTTAGACGTACATCTGCACCAAATGAGAGATAGACGTATACCTGCACTAAAAGGGACAGATGTCCAGTTATGTGTACCTGCACTCACAGAGGTAACTGTGCGCCTGGACTGAGTGTTAGATGTACACCTGCACCAAATGAGAGATAGACGTATACCTGCACTAAAAGAGACAGATGTCCAGTTATGTGTACCTGCACTCACAGAGGTAACTGTGCGCCTGGACTGAGTGAGTGTTAGATGTACACCTGCACCAAATGAGAGACAGATGTGCATCTACACTAAGAGAGACAGATGTGTACTTGATTGAGAGATAAACTGAAGAATTATAATAAAGGAAATATTTATAAATACAGTGTGACGCATTGACTGGACAAAGGCAGAGCTTTAGTGAGAAGAATTATAATATAATTATAATATAATATTCACTTTTATAAAGACACATAACTGAATATCTAATGCCTTACCTTTTCTCCTCTGGGTCCAGACAATCCAGGCACCCCTGGTTTTCCCTGTAGGAAACAGAACTGGTTCTATTGGGCTTTTTAATGTGCTAGTTGAATTGATAAGGCCAAAATTAATAGATGAGGAAGTACAAGTAGTTTAAAGGAGCAGTAAACTTCTATTTAAGAAAACACATATTTTATAGAGCTTTTCCTGCTGAATAAAACAAGGTCACTCCCACTGCTGTCAGATGTTTTATTAAAAATGTATAGCAATTCAAATAACCAGGAATTGAATTTACTGTGTGTTTACTTCCTGATAGTTCTGACTGACAGGAAGTGTCAGGCAGTTTCTGTCACATTCTATGGAGAACTGTATGTCTCTGACTTTCCTCTCAATTAGAATCTAACGGGAAAACTAATTAGAATTTGACCACTAGAGGGCTCTGCTAATGTAAAACAAAACATGGGTTTAAACTGTAATAACTCTGGAAATATAAATCTCTCAGCAGTGGGACTACCCTTATTTTACTCAATAGGAAAATCCCTAGAATATATATTTTTTCATAAAAAAAGTTTACTGCTCATTTAACATGCATGATGCTTTAAAGCCATCTCAACATGAACTTGTACAGTGAGGGAAAAAATATCTGATCACCTGCTGATTTTGTACTTTTGCCCACTGACAAACAAATGATCAGTCTATAATTTTAATAGTTGGTTAATTTGAACAGTGAGAGACAGAATAACAAAAAAAAATCCTGAAAAACGCATTTCAAAAAAGTCATAAATTGATTTGCATTTTACTGAGTGAAATAAGTATTTGACCCCCTATCAATCAGCAAGATGTCTGGCTCCCAGGTGTCTTTTATACAGGTAACAAGCTGAGATTAGGATCACTCTCTTAAAGGGAGTGCTTCTAATCTCAGCTTGTTACCTGTACAAAAGACACCTGTCCACAGAAGCAATCAATCAGATTCCAAACTCTCCACCATGGCCAAGACCAAAGATCTGTCCAAGGATGTCAGGGACAAGATTGTAGACCTACACAAGGCTGGAATGGGTTACAAAATCCATCCTGAGATGTGTGCAAACCTGGTGGCCAACTACAAAAACATCTGACCTTTGTGATTGCCAACAAGGGTTTTGCCACCAAGTATTAAGTCATGTTTTGCAAAGGAGTCAAATACTTATTTCACTCAGTAAAATGCAAATCAATTTATAACTTTATTGAAATGCATTTTTCGGGATTAATTTGTTGTTTTTCTGTCTCTCACTGTTCAAATAAACCTACCGTTAAAATTATAGACTGAACATTTCTTTGTCAGTAAGCAAACGAACAAAATCAGCAGGGGATCAAATATTTTTTTCCCTCACTGTATAGATTCACTACCCCAAACCGTACATACTTTGTCCTTCAGATGATTCCTGCACAACATCATTAGTGCACATAGCTGTAGCTATGAAGAGGATTCCTTTGATTTCTTCACTAACTGGAATGTAATATTGTAAACAATTCCATTGTGGCTAAATAGCATAGCTAAGGGGTTGGCAACCTGCATCATTTGAGATATTGTTAGACTACAGACCATCATTTTCAGCCAACCCTGAGAATTGCTTTAAAAAAACTAATGAATATATTTCTACTTCAGAGCAATATTGAAAACTATGTCACTTGGTTTCAAAGCAGATAGGATGTTGATCCAGGAAAATATCCGACTGCCATTTCGAATCAGGAAAGATTTTTTACTCACTTAACTGGGGCTTAACTGGAAATGGCGTCAATGTTTTGTTTTGTTTTTTGCCTTCTGGATCAACAGGGTTGATATGGCATGGGCTAAAATTGAAGGACAGTCTTTTCTCAGCCATTTCAACTATGTTATTATATTGTAGTGCAACAATAGCTAGAGGGATGCTGGCTGTCCACCTCTCTGCCACTCAAAGGGTTAGTATTTACCTGTTAATTTATACAACACATGCTATTGTGTTTTATTAGAGCTATTGTCGTCAGTACGTTTTCTATTATATCTCACAGTAAAGCCGTGCTATTAATTTGCTATTTGAAAAACACAGAAATGTAAATAAAGATGCTAATACAAGGACAATATTGAGGCTGATGTACTGAAAGAACTGGAACAATTTTAGAACAAATCAGCTGAACCATTGGAAACAAAAATTCCTATTGATTTAAAAGGGGATTTTAACCTCTCGAATGCTAGAGAGGTCTGCAATAAATTGCTTCTCAAAGCCTTGGAACATCCTTTAACAATCAAGGGGTTAAGTACCATTTAAATCAATGGGAATTTAGAGAATGTTTAGTTTTTCTTTATGGTGCAGTTGGTTTTCTCTAAAATCACCCCAATTGTTCCTTGTATTGCATTTCATACCTCTCTGGAACTCAAAAGGTTAAAAGAAAAGTGAAGCAATTCTGGGGTCAAAATAAATGCAACATAGGTGATGAATAAAAACACCAACTGATTTGATTGAAATGGCATTTAAAGGGATAGTAATACTTAAAATGTAAAAGAAATATGTTGTAGGGTTTATCCTCCTGAGTAAAACAAGATGAATCCCACTGCTGAAAGGTGTTTTATTCAAAAGTTATTAAAGCTCAAACTTGAAATTTTTAGGTGTAATATCACAGTGGCCTGAAACTGTACAGTGGTGCTGTTGCTACACCATCCTATGGAGAACTCTGGTCAGTTCACCATAAATCTCCATAGGAGGATGTAGTAACAGCGACACTGTAACATTTCAGACCACTGTGATGCTGCACCTAAAAATTTCAAACTTGAGCTTTAATAACTTTTGAATAAAACATATTTCAGCAGTGGGATTAGCCCTGTTTTACTCAGGAGGATAAATCCTACAACATATTTTTTTTTTCATTTTAAGTATTACTATCCCTTTAACCCTCTCGAATATTAAAGCGGTCTCCAATGCACTGCACCACAATGTGTGGTGACCTCTTTAGTATTCAAGGGTTTAAAAGCCCCATTTAGATCAATGGGAATTTGTATTTGTCCCATATGGAGCAGTATGCCCCAACATTACTCCACTTTTCTTTTGATCACAAGGCCCTAATATAAAATAATATTTTCCCAACACTTAGCACCCTGTTGGACACTTGCATAACTTTCGTACACTTCCTCCATTCCACCCAAGTCTCAGTTCTTATGTGCTCAGTACGAGTGCAATGTGACTCTAGTGCTTCAGATGGATTTGGGTGGGATGTATCTGAACATGATTTCCTTGTGTATTCCTGGAGCTGTTTCAGATATTTTGTGGCAACATTTAAGGGAACAATTTGCACATAGGCCTCATGTTTCTGGAGCATTTTTTAACTAGGCTTGTGTGAAGATGGCAAAAACACTGACCTGAGGTCCAACCAGTCCGATTCCAGGCTCCCCAGGTTCTCCCTTAAGACCTTCTGGTAGGTTTTGTAAAGAGGCCATGCCTAGGAGCCCTGCAGGGCAGGAAGTACAAGAATCCCCCTAACAAAAAAAAAAAAAAAAAAGTGAAATGTCAGAGTGAACATTGCTCCCCTTTCCAAGCTCTGGTAAGAAGCAGTGGGCTCCTGTGGAAACTCTACAGGATATGCTTAAATGTATGCTGGATTCCAAGCTCAGTTATTTAGAAGGTGTTAGAAGATAACATAAGCTGAGCAGGAGCTTAAAGGGATAGTAATACTTTGCTTTATCTTTATTTTATAGACATTAAATAAACATGAAGAACGATATAAGTCTTATCTCTCAAACCTTTATTGTTTGAGAGATATTCACAAGCAAAGTTTCCCATCACTGACCAAAATGGTCAAGTCTGCCATCTAGCTGTCAGATTTGGAATCCGGTCTGCAGATCAACCGCTGGCTCTTAGCAGAGCCGAGACCGCAAAATATGAAAATAACTATTTCATTGGAAGGGTCTAAAAAGTGTACTTGCAAACTAGGCACACTTTGTAGACTATTCGAATTGAGTAGTTCTTCTTATATCTCGCAATCTCGGCTCTGCTGTAGAGCCACGGCCGGTCCATGGACCGGATTCCAAATCTGACTGCTAGATGGCAGACTTGACCATTTTGGTCAGTGAGGGGAAACTTTGCTTGTGAATATCTCTCAAACCATAAAGGTTTGAGAGATAAGACTTATATTGTTCTTCATGTTTTTTTAATGCCTACAAAATAAAATAAAGATAAAATGAAGTATTACTATCCCTTTAAATGGGAACTAACACCTCCTAATACCTCCCACTTACTTTACTGTGGCCAGAAAATCCTAATGACCCCTATAATGTTGCCATATATAGGGCTCAAACTGCAGCCCTATTTGACTTACTAAACGGCACATTCAAAATGTCACAGGGCATAAAAGGTAGAAGGTACACCTCACTTCCTTTACTGTAGTAAGCGAACTGGATGCCTCTCAGATTCTGCACACACGGACAGCTATCCTACTGGTGGTCAATAAATGCTATCACAACACGAGCACGCAGCGGTTACTCACTATCACATGCAGGTTGTTGCTGATTCCCCTCGTTTCCCCATGAAAGGGAGAAAGGGGGAGGCAGGCACTTGAGACCGACGAGGGGAAGCCGCGTCCTGTTGGGGAGAGGCCTGTGAAGAGGTCAGGTGCCGGGAAGAGGGGGATGGCATCGCGATGAGGGGTGATAAAACCTGTGTGTGGCGCCCCATACCTGGCTATTGTGAGTTGACATGCGGCTCCTCGTCTGTGTGTGTAGCGAATCAGATCGGTGTGGGGCGCCTCGTGTGTGGGAATCGGGATGTGGCGCCTCATACCTGGGTGCAGCGCAGCGGATCCCCGCTCAGCACTCACTTCCTAAATGTGCTTTTTGTGACGCAAACCTTCCTCACCATAGGCGATAAATTGGTCTTTTATCTGATTAACTGGGGATTATCATCAATTAAGTACTAGAGAGGGAGGAATGCGTTGGGAGACCTGTAGCATTCAGAAGGTTAAAGGCCCCTGTCTAAAGCGATAGGCATCTTCATTCCCATGTGCTACAGTTGACCTGCTTCCCGTACTACACATTTTTTCTTGCACACGCGGCCCCTTTAACGCCCTTTGTGTACACAGCCGCATGCCTGGGAACAGCATGTGTGTGGGGGAAGCGAATGGGACAGGGGCGAGCACAAAACCCAAACTCGGTATGAGCCAGTTCTGCGCATGTATAGTATTATACACATACTGGAGTCAGGAGATTTATAGGAGCCCTGGCTCCTGTGGCTTTTCGCAGCCATGTTCTAGCACCCACATGCTTTGATACACCACCACATCACTGGGTACAATGGGGGTGGGGGTTGTAAATGAACTGTGCTACAGAGGCCAAATAAAACCACTTATTTTTTTTTTTTTTTTAATTGAGGTTTAACCCATTCTAGATATTTGAATACTTATCTGGCACTCAAAGGCTTAAATCCACATTAAAATAAATGAGAGGCTTACTTTCTCCCTTATGGTTGTATTAGGTTTGTTCTATAACTGGCTGCTTTTTGTCTCTCTACATAATGCCATATTTATTGTTGCGGTGTCTAGGTATAGTAGAGCGTCCTTATACTGTAGTGTAGTGCTTGTAGTCCTTGAAGCACAAAAACTGGTTATGCTTATGGGATATCCAAAATTATACACTTTTTGGCTCAAACAAAATGATTGTGCCACTGATTAGTTGTGATTATGCAGGGATATCTGGAGAAGATGGCCTTATGTGTCCCACTAGGACAAATAAACACAGGTGCAGTGTCTGGATACAGTATCACTTAACTGGTTGCAATACATGTAGTTTTATATACCTGGGTACAGTGGAAGTTTTTTGCTTTGTGTACCTGGATACAGTACAGTGACTTGGTGCATTAGGAGCATCTTCTATACAGCACTTGGGGATGCGGTGTAGTGGCTTCATGTGCAACACCTGGGTAATGTGGGATCTGTGATTTATGTCAAATAGCTCCATTGGAGTGTACAGTGTGTTGCTTCAGAGTGGAGATAAATATAAAGTTTTATATATATCATTATATAGGTATGATTAAAACATGGAAACTACAACTGTTGATAGATATTTTATTTGCAAGTTATTGCAGCTGGAACTTGAATTTTTGTTAGAATTATCTCTATAGCCTGATCCTTTACAGTGGCGCTATTGTTAGACCATCTTATTGCCTTTAAAAGGTTAAGCATTCTGTTGCTTACTATGGCCTTTATGTATAAAGACAAAGTGTGGCAAATCAACTGTACCATGTTGTGGAGAGAAGTAGTGGGTCCTAAAAACACTTTCACATTATTTAAATGAAGCATTTATCTGCTATAATGCTGGAGAGGCTAACGCGTTGTAGACTTGCTAGCATTCAGGGGGTAAAAACAGTTGAAATTTTGCACAGTTTTTGCCCCTATGCCATATGCTGATTAAAATATAGAACAACAGTGCCATTTCATCAAAAAGAACTTGAGATGGGTGGGATTAAAGGTGGGGATATGGGTGGGGTTAAAGGCGGAGATATGGGTGGGGCTAGGCATGGAAACTGGTGGCGAGTAACTTTTCAGTACTGGCTAGTAGCTCAGGACTTGAAATTTTGAGCCCTGATATATATATATATATATATATATATATATATATATATATATATATATATATATGTATCTTATTCTAAGATATTATATGTGAACTGGTTCTCCAAAATTAACATTTAACGACTAATTGAAATCATGTCCACTGAGGCAGACATTCATAAACCCAAACTCCTCCCATTGAAGGATTCCCAAAAAGACATCAATCAGAGGAGTTTGGAGTCCTTCAGCCTTGCATAATGAATCATGTCGCCATTCATTATCATGATATTCAGCATAATTAAAATTACTTTTCGAGAATCTATCCACGCAGTATTGAATTATAAAATGTTTTGCCCAAACTAAGTTAAGTGGTGGACTATTATTAGGAAATGTTAGTGGTCATTTAAGGTGTTTCTATCAAAATTATTGTATTGCTGAGTGATCTATCTGTGCTTTAGTTGCGTATTCACAGGGATATGATTGCAAAGACATCTTAGTGCAATCTGTCAATATGCCATCAACAAATCTGACACAAGATTGCCAACCTAGTCCCTTTTCTTCCTTTATTGTATCTCTCTCATTGCAATTTAACCTAACCAGAGGGGAGTGTACTACATTGCTTCACAATGTGTTACACTGCATGTGGTTCTAAAAGGTTTACAGAGGCTCATGCTATCTGCATGTTCAGTATGAAAAAACTGCCATCAACTGTCACATGAACAGGAAAGAGCAAATATTTGTAATGTTTTTTAAGTGGAGATTTTTAGTAGGATGGCGTGTGGAGGATAAAGGTGAGAGCAGATTCAAAGATAACCCCTAAAAATTGCAAGCCTGTGAAGTAGCTGTAATGGTGGCGGTTTTATCTGTAAGGGAGACTGACAGGGTAGAGGATAAGAAAGACAATTATCAGTTCAGTTTAGGGTAAATTGAGTTTGAGGTAGCAATGCGTTAAAGAGCTCTGTTGATTAAATGGCAATTTAATTTGGCCCAAAACGCAGTTTCTGGACAACCACATGTGTAATGTTTGAATATGCCTTTAAGCCAATAATATAACTTTACTTTTAATTGCATTTTAATTGCTTTTCATCTGGATTTCTTAAATGTATCTTTATGCGTGCGACCTTTGGTTCATCTGTATTGATTTATCAGGTCTGCCAGAGACTAAATGAAATGCAACTCAGGCGGGGAAGTAAAGTCAAGTGTGCCAAGAGTGCAGTAATCCTCCAGATTTCCTTCATAATTCTCTATATATTGATTCATTACATGCCCCCACAATCTATATTAACAGAAGAGTTGTTTAACTCTTTGCTTCCCACTGCAATATTCGTCTGCAACAAGGGGACCTTACAACTCCCACATCTACAATGTTTTTAGAATAGAATGTAAAATAAATAAAAACAACTAGTGTAAAAGCCAGTGTACATGGGCCAAGGTCTGGGTAATGTTAACCCTTTGAGTGCTAGAGGGGTACGCAACGCATTGCTTTGCAATGCGTTGTGTATCCCTCTGGCACTCAAAGGGTTAAGTTGCCGCTCCCTCACTGCTCCAAGCGATGCAGTCTTGTGCAATATAGACTTCCAGAACGTCGCAGTCTCTACTGCGCATGACGGCTTCTGACAAAACATCCTAGCAAATTATTATATAGGATAACTGGGTTGTTAGAATCCAAAAGTTGATATCCCTTCTCCTTTCTGTGGGCAGAGCATAGAGAGTATCCAATGAAAATGTGAAGGATATTAATGGACTCCCCCTTGTGCAAATGAATCTGCTATGGAGAGAATAGGCTATTATGTTTTAGCACACCCCCTTCCCCCAATCCCAAATGGAATGGGATGCGAGTAGAGGAAGTGAATCTTTAGCTCTCCTTTGGGAAAAATAAATCTTTGTGAGATGAAGTTCATAGACTTTATGATAAACCTGTATCCCCCACCCCAATCCAAAGGTGATGGTGTGTGGAGTAGAGGGGAATAGAATATTTACCTCATAGATTCAGTCCCAACAGCCTCCAAACGTAGTGGGAAATAATGGGACCCCAAGTCCTTTTAATCGTCTCCACCCCACAGGATTAGAAAAAGAGGGTGGATCAAGAGGTGTTTTGTGGACAGTATAGGGACCACTGGGCTCTAACATCTTTTATTCATTTTTTAACGATGCTGTATATTTATCACATAAATGTGGAAGTTTAAGACCATTGAATAGAAAAATAGAATATTGTCATACATACATTCTGAACACTACATTGCTAGGCAACATATTATAAGTTCTCAGGCAAACAAGGGGTTAAAGATCCTGCATGACCAATGCAGGAGGAGGGTTGTATAACCTTATCTCTAATATGGGGAATGTGCTCATGTGGTGGGGAGGCAGGAAAATGTAGTTGTGTTGTTTTACTGATGTTAGAAATGTAGGAAGCTTTCCAGTACAATTACATCAGATGGAGCAGTCAAAAGGCTGTTTTATCAAAGGTAAATGCATTTTAAAACTGTCTGGTGCTGTTAAATAGGCTTTGTGGTCAATTTTTTTCCCACTCCACAGGGACCAAAATGATCGAAACAATCTGATTTTTCAAATGCTGAAAAAAGCCATAGAATGGGCAGATCAATTTCAAATGAACAGCAAACAAGGAAACATCTGCTGATTTCTCAGAAAATATTCCACTGTACACAGCTTTACACTGAACTAAATTCAGGCCTTTTGCAGGTATTGAATTTCTTACTAAATATTCTTATAACAGCTGTCTATCTAGAACACATCTTACCAGGAAGAATACACTGAGATTTCCCTCATTTTTAAGTATGTCCTTGATAGCTTTTACAGTACAGTTATATATTTACACAAATGGAGAAACATTTTATTTACAAACAGAAACATATGTACAAAAAAAGATATATAGTTACTTATTGTTTTTAGATACAAAGAAGCAGTTATTTTTAGGGATTTTAGACTGGGAGAAGATCTGATTTTTTCAGGCAGGTTATTCCAAGGTTTTGGAACTCTGAAAAAGGCAGATCGACCAGCTTCTTTCCTGTAGTTTGCTATAGAAGTTGAGTGAAGGTTATTAGGGAGAGGTGGAGTGATCATATTGCTCAGGTAGCGCGGTAGTTTTCCAGAGAAGTGGTTGTATACTAAGCAAGAGAGGCAAAGGGCACGTCTAGATTCGAGCATTAGCCAATTTAGTTCTTTAAACATATTACAGTGATGGGTAGTATAATTACATTGGAGGAGAAAGCTGCATGATGAGTTATTCAAAGCATCATGTTTATCAAGGTGGATTTGCAGTGCGGGAGCATATAACCCATCCCCATAGTCAATTACTGGCATTAACATCTGTTGAACAATACGTTTTCATACCAGGGGACTTAAACAGTATTTGTTTGTAAACAGAGCACCTATTTAGGATAAAGTTTGGATGTTAAGTTATCAATAGGAAGACCAAAAGTGAGGCTGGGGTCAAGTCACATACCAAGATATTTGTAGTAGTCTACCAGGACCAAGTTACTATTAGACTATGTTACAATGGATATATGGGTATTGTGGAGGTTACGTAGTTTGTGCTTTGTACCAAATACCACTGTGACCGTTTTGTCAGTGTCCAAGAACAGTTTGTTTTTAGCCATACATCTTTCAACTTCATGCTGTAATATGGCCTCAAGTTAAGATACTTTTGAATTTTTAGCATAGATTATGGTGTCATCTACATACATCTGCACAGAAGATGCTTGCAAACCATGCGCATATCATTTTTAAATAAAGAAAATAGAAGAGGGCCAAGGATGGAGCCTTGTAGAACCCCACTTGTTACTTTGAGCAGAAGGGAAATATTGCCAGCAATAGACACATACTGCGTTCTGTCTGATAAATAGGATCGCAACCAGTTTAGAGAATGATTATCCAGTCCTGAACTTTGGAGTTTATTTATCAAAATAATATGGTCTACTACATGAAAGGCCTTAGCAAAATCTAGGAAAATAGCTCCAGTGAGTTCACCATTTTCCATGTCAGGCTGGATATCATTGAATACTTTTAGGAGGGCAGTGACTGTTGAATGATTTGGATGAAAGCCTGATTAAGTCGGATGAAAAAAACGGACAGTCAGTTGCACATGGACACATTTTCCTAGGATTTTAGATAATGTTGGGAGCAGGGATATTGGTCTGTAATTTGATACATTTGTATGCCCACTTTTGTGGACAGGCACAACTCTAGTCACTCCAGGCTTTGGGTATATACCTGGATGACAGGGAGACATTAATTAGAGATGCAATAGGATGGACAGTGACCAATGCACTGAGCTTTAATAACATTTCTGGAAGTTGGTCAGGGCCAGACTGTGATTTCATTTTTGGGTTGAGGAGGTGGTCATATATATTGCATTTTATCATTTACTGGAATGGGACATGACTGGATTGTTTTTATTTTGCTAACACAGTAAACTATGGAGTGATCGCTAAACACATTTGCTAGTACTCTTGAATCTTTTATTCTGCTTGGGCACAATGAAAAGATCCAGTCTAGCAGAGTATGGTTGGATGTTTAGAATTTAAGGGAGTTGAGAAGGAGATTTGCTGTGATACATTCAATGTTTTAAACAATTAACTAAATCTTTCATTACTGGAGTCCAGACAATTAATATTAAAGTCTTCAAGAACCAACAGCCCGCTTTTCTTGTTTTGATTGGCAATCTCATTGAGGTGGTGGGTTATGTCCAAGAGGGACTATGCTGGGGTATTAGGTAGTCGATAGATGCCAACAACTATGATTTCTTTTGCGAAAAGAAGAACAATTTTGCCAGCAATGTATTTATATGAATCAGAGTTACAAGAGTCATTTAATAGTGTAAAATGTATATTAGATTGTAAGCTCTACTGGGCAGGGACCTTTCAACCTCATGTATACTCACCTGTTGTTCCACTTATGATTGTCTTTGTAAGTATTTAATCACTGCACTTATTGTACCTCTTTTATATGAAATGTAAACTGTAAAGTGCCAAGTACAGTGGTTGGCGCTATATAAATAAAGTATACAATACAATAGACTCTTGTGTGTATATGATTATGCCTCCTCGTTTTGCTCTGTCTTTCCAAAAGCATGAGTATCTTTGAATGGCAGCAGCAGTGTCAGATATTTTAGGGCTTAGTAACGATTTGTTGAGAATAAGGATTTTCAAATTTGTACGCATAACACCATCTATTTTGGGCTATATTCTATGTATGTTGCAGTGCACAAGAGACCTTTTTAAAGGTGAAGTTGCTATTTGTTGCTGTTTTAGGGCCAGGGGGTGGCTAATAATAATATGCATAAAAATGTAGTGAGTTGTTTGTGGTGAGCATATAGTGAAAGGATGCGTTGGTTGCTATAATTACTGGGGCTGGGTGAGCTTGTTTCTAGTATACTAAACCAATGCAATATATTAGTGCTATGAATTTAAAAAATGTTATATAAGTGCTATGAATTAACCCCTTAATAACCGGCCGATCGGCGCCGCGATGCAAGTCAAGGTCCGCGTAACATTTTTTTTTCTGGTTCCGGACTCCCCAAATGGTGTGCAGCTGCAGTGGGAGCCCGCAACTCCATGACGGTCATAGTACATCATGGGTCGTTCAGTCAGATCGACCCATGCCGTACTATGACTGTCAAGGGTCGTTAAGGGGTTAAAAAATGAGTTTAACCCCTTGGATGCTAGAGATGTCTCTAACACACTGTGAATAGTGAAGACATCCTTAGCATCCAGCTGGTTACATAGTTACATAGTAATTTAGGTTGAAAAAAGACTTGCGTCCATCCAGTTCAACCCTTTTCCTATTCCTGTTTACCATCGCTGACCCAAAAGAAGGCATCTGACTCCAAATGGCAATCAGATTTCTCCCTGGATCAACAAGCCCTAACTAAATATTAAACCCAATACTAACGTGCATAGCCCTCTATATTATGCTCTTTTAAATAAGTATCCAGGCCCCTTTTAAAGGCATCTAATGTATTTGATAGCACCACCTCCTCCGGAAGTGCATTCCATACCTTTATTGTCCTTACTGTAAAGAAACCCTTCCGCCGTTGTAGACTAAATCTCCTTTCCTCAAGTCTAAGCGGGTGGCCCCTTGTCCTGTGTACTGTTCTGTTAATGAACAGGTCTTTTGAAAGCCCTTTATATGGGCCTTGAACATAGTACATGGTTAAAATAGTACTGTTGGGTGTATCCTGAGGCTGGATTTTGAGACCCTAGAGCTGGAGCAAACCAACTGCACCAAAGAGGGGAGAGGAAAGCACCCATTGATTTAAATGAGTTTTAACCTCTTGAATCCTAGAGATGTCTCCAGTGCACTGCTTTGCAATGCATTGGAGACCTCTCAGGTATTCAAGTGGATAAAACACCATTTAACCCTTTGAGTGCCAGAGGGGTACACAACACATTGCTTTGCAATGCGTTGCGTAGCCCTCTGGCACTCAAAGGGTTAATGTTGAGACATCATTGGGACTTTTCATTTCTTCACTATGGTTTTGTTCCAAGATTATGGCTCTTTAACGAATATGGTCCTACGGTCTCAAAATGCAGCCTCATAATACACCAGTTGTGCTGTTATTTAAAGCGGAACTACCACCCTATGTAAAGCCCCCCCCAATAATTAGGCAAATGAAGATTAGTTTCTTAATAGTGCTATTATCGGACACAAGTACCAGATTCTGAAGTAATCCTTCTTCTTCTGAGACTGGCGTCCAGGCTTGCATTCAGACATCTTATCTTAGAGATGCCTCTGCCCCTGCGTTGTCCATCCCGGTCTCCTCTAGAAGGCATTGCTTGGTACCTTAAGGTACCGGAAGGGACCGACGGCACAGGTGTGCAGACGGCTCTAAAGCAAGAAGCCTGGTTGGCAGTCTCAGAAAAAGGAGGATTACTTCAGAACCTGGAACTTGTGTCTGATACTAGCACTATTAAACAGCTAATTGCCATATGCCTAATTATTGGGGGTGGCACTTTATATAGGGTGGAAGTTCCATTTTAAAGCCCCATTTAAATCAATAACACTATGGGGAGTTGTTAATTTGTCCCCTGTGATGCAGATGGTTTGTACCAGAATTACATTTCCTTAACTTATTAAATACGGACCCTAAAGTGTAGCTATGGTTACATGCCTAAACGAATACTGAAGTACATAACATAACCAGAGGTTCTATAAACTATATGACAGGGAGAGAGTCAAACAATTGGGCATATGTATAAAATCAAAACATAGTGAGGTCTCCAATGCATTGAAGACTGACCTCTGTAGCTTTCAAGGGGTTGACAGCCCCTTTAACTCAATTAACATTTGTATCTGTTACCTTTGGTACAATTGGTTTGTCTCACCATTGCCCCACTTTCACCTTTATGCCTAGGCCACAGTAAATCTGATGAACTATGGAAAAGAGGTACAATTCTGGGGCAAAGAAGCTGAACCTTGGGGAACAAATTAAAATTCCCATTGCTTTAAATGGGATTGTAACCCCTTAGATGCTAGATTTTAACCCCTTGAATGCTAGCAAGCTCACCACCTCTAGCATGGGGTTGAAAGCCCCATTTTTGGAATGATTATTCCCTGTCGGTGCACTTGGCTTGCATCATAACGACACCACATTTCCACAGTACATCAGTGGTTTCTATACTGCCATACATAGTATGTACTCACCTTTTCTCCCTTTATGCCGTTTACTCCTGAGGATCCCTAGGAAAAAAAGTAAAATAAATATTTTATTCCATTCCAATTGGGATTACAAAGACATCTCTCAATGTTATTTTTGTGTTATCAGAGTACATCTACATCAAATAATATTTGACTATTTTTTCAAAGAGTGAAATAGGAATAGGAGATATAAGAAACTTGTTTCAGTGATCTCTACATAATCCTCATTGGAGTTTACAGGACAGCAACATTCAGACATGACCTGCTTACAATATTAGAACTGTATGTTCCATGGCCTATTTTAAAAAGTTTTTCAAAAGATCAACCAAATTTGACTATGAAAAAATACATAGTGTATTGGAAATGAATCTTGCAAAGGCTATTTCAGTTCAGACTACCATGAAGATGATGTGGAGCTGTCATTCACACATTGTATGGATAGAACTAACCTAAGGCTTAGCACTTCCATAGAAATTAACAGAAATACCTGCGTTGACACTAGGTGGTACTATTAGTAGCGATTTATTATTCTAACCATTGCCAGAGAAAGATGCTCATACATCCAAGGACTCTTGTGCAGACATTCACACTCACATTCGCACCCTCACACTTGCATACTCACATGTACTCGCTCGCACTTGAACTTACAGTTGCATACTCAGACTTGCAATCTTACTGACACTCACTTTTGTATGATCACACTTACACACCTGCATGCTTTCACGCATGCATACTTGCAAACTCACACTTCCAAACTTACATATTTCCATTTGTACACTCACACACACTTGCACACTTATACTGAACATTGCTTCTTCAATCCAGTCTGTGAGACTATATTATCACACTGCAGGACCCTATACTTTCAGGTGGATCTATTAGACCTAGGAAATGGGCAGAGAAGCCAGAAAGTGCTTGCAGAGACAACACTGGCTTAAGGGAACACCAGAGCCAGACTTTATATAATGTATTCAGAAGCCAAATTTTAAATTATAAGATGTGGTCGTGGTGGTGGTGGGGGTTAGAATTATTATTTTAGAGGAATTGGTCAGAATTATTTATCTTAGGGGGAAGGGTTTGCAATGATTTATTTTAGCACAGATCAAATACTCTGATCTACAGCTACAGTGCTGTGTAATATATTGCACAGCCCTCAGTCAGCCATATGTTTAACAAACCTGATTAAATAGTGCACTGTATTTGATCCCTAATATGAACTCAGACGTACTGCACAACTCTGAGGAATCAAAGATTTACTGATGATCCACACACATCAACTTCAGATGGCATGGGGAGGGTGGGAGTGGTCCAGTCGGAACCTATCTGGAGAGTTGACACAGCACCACTTGCTGGAGTTAGGTAAATGTGCCCTGACTAACACCATTCACAGTATGTGTATATTCAGTAGAACACAAATGTATGGTATTGAAGTGAAAGCAGCTCAAAACAAGGTTAACTTTGCACATGCGCACAAAAAACATTATCCACTTTCTGCAAAGTGTACTGCACATGCTTCATAATTCATACTGACAGCACTCACACACTTAAGCCTCTGAGTATCAGATCTGAAATATTTATAGAAGGACAATGCTGTTTTTCTTATCCTGCTGTGTATGTGTTTATATATACTAGTTGAAGAGCCCGTTACACGGGCCACAGTGCCACTGCCACCCAGTCGCGGGACAATCACGCGCAGCAGAGACTGCCCGCACCGCTGCTGATACAGAGCTGGATGCTCCTTCTGAGTGCCCAGCTCTGTATCAGCTGCGGCGTGGGCAGTCTCTACTGCGCATGACCGCAGCACGCGCAGCAGTGTGTACTGCCCATGTCGTAGCGTTACACATGATTTAGCGAATTATTATATAGGATATATATATATATATATATATATATATATGAGAGAGAGAGTAATGTGCAAAAGTTTTCATCAAAAAATCAAAAATCTAAATGAAATCAATATTTGGTGTGACCACCCTTTGCCTTCAAAACAGCAATTCTTCTAGGTACCCTTGCCCACAGATTTCTAAAGATTTGGCAAGTAGGTTGTTCCAAACATCTTGGAGAACTAACCACAGTTCTTCTGTGGATTTAGGCAGCCTCAGTTGCTTCTCTCTTTTCATTCCAGACAGACTCAATGATGTTGAGATCAGGGCTCTGTGGGGGCCATACCATCACTTCCAATACTCCTTGTTCTTCTTTACTGTGAAGATAGTTATTTTTTTTTTTAAACTTAATTTTTTATTGATATTTTCATAGGATAAGGGGGGAATACAGAAAGGAATAAACAGGAAGAATCACTGAACCAGGTACCAGAATAAAATGCTTAACTGAACCCAGGGAAGCAAGATGGCACGAGGCTCCGACACCCCAACCACATGCTAGAAAAATGTAATTGTGGCACACGACCTCACTGGACAGGGTCCCCGGTGGGCGCGAGGAAATAGCAGGTGGATAGTTCATAGGAACAGAAGCTTCAAAGAGCATAATTATAATTGGCTGGGCAAAGTGAGACTAAGCCAAAGTATAACTGCACCACTCCCCCACCTCCCCCGGGCATATGGTGAGATCTAGAGGGGAGTATGCTGCGGGTGTCGGGGGGCCGCACCACCACCCTGCGCCAGGCCACTGTGGTATAATTAAAGTGAAGCATTAGAGGCAGGTCCAGAACACAGAAGGAGGCCTGGAATACCGTCTTCAGGTCGCCAGGCCAGCAAAATGCTCAGAGGTAGGTACGGAGAAGAGGGGCATAGGTAGCAGGTGAGTAAAAGACAGAGAGAGGAAACCACAAGCAGTAATATCTCAGAAATGTTAAACTCTGCAATGCCCATCTGGCAAAGAAGTGCATCTGGAGACGGGCAGTCCGGAAACAGTAGATAAGTTATGGGTCGGTGATAGGAGAGCAAGAAAGGGGATGGGCCTAGAAAATGAGGAGGGTGGAGAAAGGAAAAGAAAAAAAAGCGTGAAATCGATAAATAAATATATACAGATATTCATGCAGAGGGAGTCGAGGAGGGGTGGGAGGATCGGAAAAGGGAGGTCAGAAGGCTGCTCTATGGAAACCAGGCATAAGTGTCTGGGGTGGAGAAGGCCATCCAGGGTTCCCAGACTGAAAGGAAAGCGTCATATCTATGGGCTAGCTGAGCCATAAGATTTTCCATAGAATAGAGGTGTCATATTGCAGCCAGAAGCTCCATTAGATCAGGAAGGAGCAATTTTTTCCAGTGTGAAGCAATCAGGTTACATGCTGTCAAGAGGATGCTGGCTATTAGTTTACTGACAGGTTTCGGGAGGCCCTCGGGGTGCAGACCTAGTACCAGGATCCAATTGCAGAGCAATCTGTGTGACATTGTGTATGACTAGAAGCACCACAGACTAAGGGGATAGAGCAACTGATTTTGTGTAATCTGTGCAGTGAAGAACCACCTATGAATCAATCTGTACACTCCTTCTTTGTGGGTGGTGAAAATGGAACTTCTGGCGGCTGCGGACCAGAGTTGGGCCCAATAACTCAACAGGAGTTCAGAGCGCAGATTGCATGTCCCGGGCCAGCATCTGTTTAGTCTTACTGTCAATAGAAGCATCCACGATACGACCATATATTGAGGACAGACGGCCCAGAGTGGGCACAGATCTCATACCAGGTCAGATCAGATGGCGGGGAGGATTTCAGGGTAAAGCGTAAGACGTGAGATATCTGTAAATAGTGGTAGTGTTCCGAAGACGGTTGCACATATTTGTCACGTAATGTTTAGAACGAAAGCAGCTGAAGGCGATCATAAAAGTGATGTAAGTGAAAGTGTTTGATCAGAGCCCATCTGTGAAAGTCCCTAGCATCCAATGTTCTTAATGACTTTGGCTGTATGTTTGGGGTCTTGATATGATGCAGAATAAATTTGAGGCCAATCAGATGCCTCCTTGATGGTATTGCATGATGGATAAGTATTTGTCTGTACTTCTCAGCATTGAGGAGACCATTCATTCTGGCCAAATCCCCAACTTTATTTGAAGAAATACAGCCCCAAACTTGCAAGGAACCTCCACCATGCTTCATTGTTGCCTGCAGACACTCATTCAGAGATCGCAATGTATGGGGGTATCAACAGAGGGGACGGAGTTATTGGGTAAGACGGGAGATTGTGACAATTTGCAGGTCATTAATTTATCTACACATGTTTTGGAGTCACATCATATTAAAGTCTTACAGAGAGGTCTCTCCTTTTCCCCTTCGAATAAGATCAATAAATTTGAAGTTCTCACTGATTTGTATAAATTCAACCGTAAATTGCTCTTACACAAGTTTTTCTCCATCAAGAATAGTGGTGATGAAACTCGGTCAGAGAGTACTGCTGATTTGGGAGTAGAAGACTCCTTAGATGAGCTGTTAAAATTAATAGAGATAGAGACGAGGGGACCATATAAATTGCCTGCTATGCCACGCAAACAATCGACATTTACACCACCAGTCTCTATATGTCCGGCTGTTCAATCTTTCAATAATGCAGTAATGAAGGATATTTTAACCATATCAGACCAGGTCACCAATAAAAACTTATCTAAGATGGAGGAACTTGCTCTTCGGGACATACAAAGTTGGAATGACGTGGTTGTTAAACCCTCTGATAAAGGGGGTAACATTGTATTATGGCCCATGTCAATGTATTTATCCGAAGTCAATAGTCAATTACGAGATCATCGCTGTTATAAGAAACTGTTGGGTAATCCCAAAGCCGACTTACAGTCCAAGTATAATTCTTTTATACTAAGAGGCTTTGAAAATGATAATGTTACAAAATCAGAGTTGGAATATTTGAAAATTACTAATACAAGGGTACCAACGTTGTATTTACTCCCTAAGGTTCATAAGAATGCTGCATTACCACCTGGACGTCCTATTCTGTCCGGTAATGGCAGCCTTACGGAAAATGCCAGCAAATTTATTGACTACATTTTACGACCATTTGTAGTCAACTTAAATTCATATATTAGGGATACAGCAGATATTTTATCTAAGATTGAGGCGTTACCTATTAATTCCACTACAATTTTGGCTACATGTGACGTTGAATCGTTATATACATCCATAGAACATGATATTGGTCTTCAAGCCATAACATACTATCTGAATAGATGTACAGATATCAGTGATGGTAAAAAAAGCTTTATTTTAAATCTGCTCTCTTTTGTATTACGTAACAATTATTTTGTTTTTAAGGATCAGTTTTATATGCAACTACGTGGAACTGCCATGGGGAGTTCATGTGCCCCATCATATGCAAATCTTTATTTGGGATGGTGGGAGGAGACTGTTGTCTTTTCTCCGAATAATGCTATATTTACTGATCATGTTCTTTTATGGTTACGTTATATTGATGATCTGTTTATCCTGTGGGATGGACCTGCAGAAATTTTGCGGGAATTCATAGATAAACTTAATGACAATCAAATGAACCTAAAATTAACTTTGGAATATGACGTATTCAGTGTAGTGTTTTTAGATGTACGGATATATAGGAGCCCCACTGATGTTCTTAAAACTGATCTATATAGGAAACAGACTGCAACAAATAGTTTGTTACATTATGAGAGCCATCATCCTAAGCAGATGATACGCAATATTCCAATTGGAGAGTTTCTCCGTCTTAGAAGGAATTGTAGCGATGTGACTACATTTAAAATTAGGGCAGAGGAACTCAAGTCCCGTTTTTTGGATAGAGGATACACTAAAAGTTGTGTCAAGAAAGCCTATAAAAGGGCTCTGTACACATCAAGACCCTTTTTGCTTTTTAATCCTGGTACAACGACAAATAAAGAGGATAAGATTCGTTTTATTACCAGTTTCAATTGCCAATGGAATACTCTTACCAATATCCTTAATCGCCATTGGCATTTACTGTTGACTGATGCTGATCTGAATAAGAAACTGGACACAGGAGTTAGTATGTGCTGGAAAAGAGCACCTAACCTAAAAGATAAATTGGTGCATAGCCATCTTTACTCTCAGAGAACACCTTTTGTACAGGGTTCCTTCTCATGTGGCCATTGTGTAGTTTGTAAATATATGGTAACGATTAAAAATGTTGAAGATCGTTTTGGACGCAAGAGGAACATTAGAGATTTTATCACTTGTCAAACTGTAGGTGTAGTGTACTGTTTGGAGTGTCCTTGCGGTTTAAAATATGTTGGTAAGACCAAACGTAAACTATCACATAGGATTAGGGAACATGTATATAGCATACAACATGCTTCTAGGGACTCTACTCTGATTAATAAAATTATTCCTCCGGTAGCCAAACATTTTCTTAAATATCATCAAGGTAAACCAGATAATTTAAGAGTCTGGGGTTTACAGAAGATCAACCTTGGCATTAGAGGGGGAGATATTGATATGGTTCTGTTGAGGACAGAAAATAAATGGATTTTTGAACTTAACACCTTACATCCTCACGGTTTAAATGAGGATTTTCCTTTACAGGTTCATTTATAATATGTCAAAGAGGTTTTTTCCTCATATTATTCAGTAGGTGTCTCATGTTTGTCCTAATAAATATATGGTCACATCAAGAGGACATTTGGAAACAGTTTCAAGTTCTCCGATACATCTTTGGCTTCATTTAGAATGTATCAGATGTTTCTGACCAATGATGTTTTGAAGGCGGGTCTGAAGTGAGTTTAAAAAAGACCGCGAGACTGTGTTCGGGTTTCCTGTGTTGAGATTTGACTTTGAAAAAGCTATGTAGCGAAACGCGCGTCGTCTTTTTAATACTTAGATTCTCATTCATTGTATGCATCTCTTTCTATCCCGATATACATGTTAGGTTTAACCCTAGTAGACATATTTTTGTATTCTTTTACATTAGTAAGATTTTCTCTGGCAATCCGGATTATGCCCCGGTAACAATTGAGTCAGGGTACAGATCTCACTTACATATGTAGCGATACTACTTAGAGGATACATTTTTCTACGTGGGGTTTTCACTTGTATAGTATTGGATACGTGTCGACTTATGCTGGTTCACAGTGTTCCAGCGTATATAACCAGTTTAGATTGCTGCCTAGTGGCATTTTATATTGTGCTTCGATGACTCGCTAGTTGAGCGATTCACTGATACATAAACTAGCACGTATTGGTTTGAGATATTACTGTTTGACACAATGTATTTTGTTATATATAGGGATTTTTCGGAGATTTTTATGATTGTGTGAGGGTCTTTTGTTATCCATGTGACCGATTGTCATTTGGATATTTTATTAGAAATACTTAATAAAGTTTAGGTTTTTATTAGATTTCCTTGTTAGTGCACTGACATCCAATAATGTGATTTCTGTGTGGAAGAGTGCTAGTTTATGCAGGTTTCTTTTTCTTTTGGTTTGGTTTCAATTTACCTGTAGCACCACCATTTATCCTTATTGGTTTTTTGTCAATAAGGTGCATTTGTTTTGGATACTTGCAAATAAGAGTGCATCAGTTTTTTTCTTTTTAGACACTCATTCTTGTACCGCTCTCCAGCCCTTCGGCGAATAACTGCCTTCTGCTACAGCCAAGTATTTTAAATGTAGAATCATCACTCCAGAGCACCTGCTGCCACTTTCCTGCACCCCAGTTCCTGTGTTTTTGTGCATAGTTGAGTCGCTTGGCCTTGTTTCCACGTCGGAGGTATTTATTTTTGGCTGTAAGTCTTCTACGAAGACCACTTCTGACCAGACTTCTGTAGACAGTAGATGGGTGTACCAGGGTCCAACTGTTTTCTGCCAATTCTGAGATGATGGCACTGCTGGACTTCTTCCGATCGTGAAGGGAAGTAAACATGATGTGTCTTTCATTTGATGCACTGTGTTTCCTTGGCCGACTATTGCGTCTACAGTCCTCAATGTTGACTGTTTCTTTGTGCTTCTTCAAAAGAGCTTGGACAGCACATCTGGAAACCCCTGTCTGCCTTGAAATTTCTTCCTGGGAGAGACCTTGCTGATGCAGTATAACTACCTTGTGTCTTGTTGCTCTGCTCAGTCTTGCCATGGTGTATGACTTTTGACATTAAACTGTCTTCAAGCAACCTCACTTTGTTAGCACAGTTTGGCTGTTCCTCACCCACTTTTATTCCTCCTGCACAACTGTTTCTGTTTCAGTTAATGATTGTGTTTCAACCTACGTATTAAATTGATGATCATTAGAACCTGTTTGGTATAATTGTTTAATCATACACCTGAATACCCCTAACTTTGTGCAACCGTACCTACAAATATCGATGCTGTTTTGAAGGCAAAGGGTGATCAGACAAAATATTGATTTGATTTAGATTTTTCTTCTGTTCAATCTCTATCCATTTTGTTAATTGATAAAAATAAACTATTAACTTGTCTATATTTGAAAGCATTCTTGCTTTACAGCATTTTTCACACCTGCCTAAAACATCTGCACATTACTGTGTGTATATATATATATATATATATATATATATATATATATATATATATATATATATATTTTTTTTTTTTTTTTTTTCTGCTCATTTAAACTCTGTCACCTTCCTTCTCCCATGTTCCTGCCTATGGCACATAAGAGCATATATACGGAGGTACAGGTTTAGGAGTCCTGGTGAAAAAGACAGGGAATCCAAATGGCCCCTATGACATTTGTGCTTGAGCCTTTATGCAAGAGATAATATCTTTAAATCCTGGATATCATATCTTTGAAGTTGGATAGTTGCTGGAGTTTTTGAAGCAAGCATGAGCCTACCTAACCCTTCAAGGACCTGAGGGGTATGTAACTCATTGCAGCATAATTTATTGAACAACCCTCTGGTCCTTAAATGGTTAAGATTCCCATGATCAGTGTCTATGTGGTTCTGATAGAAAATGTATTGCTCACCTCTATGGACATGACATCCAGAACTGAATGAAGATCTTATCACTTGTACAAAGACACAAGGAGAACATTTCTAGGGGCCAGTAGGATATTCTTATCATACTAAGGCAAGTGAGGGGTTACAGTCAGCGTTAACCCCCTGAATACTACAGAAGTTGCCAAAGCATGGCTTCAAAATTCTCTAGCATTCAAGCAGTTGCTTTTCAAAAGTAATTGCTCCACTGTTAGATTTCTAATATGCCCCAATTTGCCTCAAAGCGACACATTATTTCTCCCCTATAGAAAGAGCCAGGTATACCTGTTCACCTTTTGGTCCTTGATCACCTTTAGCACCCTGAAAGAAAGAAGATGTGGTGAGACACTAGAGGGAGGAAAAAACATGAGGGCAGACATACAACTAGAGGGAGACAAAGTGCAAGATAGGATAGGACAGTGATGGGCAACCGGGGGCTCTCCAGCTGCTGGCTGGGTGGGGATGATGGGAGTTTTAATCCTCAACAATTTTAAGACCTCACGTTACCCACCCCTGGGATTTGACATAACAGAGAAGTGAGCTGAGTGAAGTAAAAAAGAAGATAAGGTGAGACCTTAGCAAAAGTATGAAAATAGGTGGATCAGCAAATAAGTGGGGATACTAGTTGTAAGACTTTTCAGTGAGAGAACTCTATGTCATTCAGGCTATAAGCACAATGATAAAGTTGAGCAATTCTGGGCAAGCCAGCTGCACCACTGGGAAGAAACAGGCCTTCCCATTGAATTACATGGGTGTTTTAACCCACTGAATGCTAGAGAAATCCCCAATGCATTGCAATGCAATGCATTGGAAACCTCTCTAGCCTTCAAGGAGTTAACCCTTTGAGTGTCAGTGGGTATCCAACGCATTGCTTGGCAATGCATTGGATACCTCTCTGGCATTCAAGGGGTTAAATAAAAAAGCCAGTTAAAATAATAAGAAATAGGGGACTTTTATTTGTTCCTTACGGCACAGTTGGTTTGCTCCAGAACTACACCACTTTTTTGTGTATATGGCACATAATGCATATAGTGCAGAAGAGAGAACTGGGAAACGGCGGAGTGATGCCAAGAAGGAGCATGGAAACACATGGCCTGTGTAGGTGGAAGAGTTAAAGAAGTGCAAACAATATATAGAACACACAAATATCTGCTCATTATGTAGGATGCTAATATATAAGAATTTTCTCAAGAATGTCTCAAAAGTAATCTCTCCAGTGTAGTTTGAATGCAAACAAGTTAAATATTACACATTTGTAACCCACTGAGTGTCAGAGGGGTGCATGCGTTGCGCACCCCTCTGGCACTCAAAGGGTTAATTTCACAGTGTTCTTAGTCAAGTACCTTAACCCATATCTTTTTAAGGACGGCAAATAATAAAACCTATGAATAAAAGTCTAGAAAAAGTAACAAATTAAGATAGATGTTTTAAAGAGACAAAATGCTTAAAACAAATTAATATTATATTAATAATCACACCACAACAGATATGTAAGTATAACGTAATTCAGCTTCATAAATCTATTAATTTTCTACATTTGCAATCTCAATGTTAACTGATTGAGTGCCAGGGAGTACGCAATGCAATGCGTTGCGTACCACTCTGGCGCTCAAAGGGTTACAGCTATTGACAGAAGTTAAATAGCGCACGGAAACATGCCATTCACACTCAGGATTTTGTTATTCTCTGATTGGTGCATTCTCCAAAGCATCCTTCAGCATTCTTAAGGCACCAGTCAGAGTGCATCTGGGTTATGGATGTCAGTGGCAAATTTATTTGCTCTTTTTAACTTCTGCTGTGGTGAATACTGAGCAAAATTACACTGAATTGAAGCAAAGAATTACATTTTATTAATAAAATATGATCTTCCATACATGAAACATATAGCTATAAAGCAGATTCTAAGTTTAATTTATTTTTATAATAATACTTTTTGCACACTTTTTTCTCTCTACAAAAAAATAATTCCTCCTCTCGCACTTTCATTCTCTTTCTCTTCCTCTCGGAGTGATACTCACTGTTTTTCCTGGCTGCCCGACCCCAGGAAGTCCTCCTTCACCTTTCTGCCCTTTTGCACCTGGGATGCTAATTATTTGTGTCCCATCATTAGAGATTGTTGGACAGACCTCACATGGATCCCCCTGTACATGAGAGAAATGAAACCGTTCTTCATTCATAATGAGAGGACCAGATCATGGTATTTCTGTCCTATGCATTAGAAAGACCAACTACATAAATGACATTACATAAGAGGATGATTAGGGTTACATTAACGTAGCATAGAAAATGTCTCAATAGCAATGCAGAGTAATATAGAAAGGTAATGGTTTCTGTAAAAAAATAGTAAATGTCTGCATAACTCAACACAGAATTCTTAGAGATTGGTGTACATACAGTATTAGATCAGCAGGAGGCACAATTAGGAGTATAATCAAATTACAACATGTTGTGTAACTCACTGCTCACAAACACATGCAAGTATATTACTCAGGCACATTCATGCAAACATATACTCAAAAATACTTAAACAAGCACACTTCAGTAGACAAACACACACACACACACACTATAGCACACACATGCACTATGCAACAAACACACACACACACCAGTACGCACTTACATACACAGTCCACCAAACCAACAGTCCAGCACACACACACACGCACACACCAGCATATGCACGGACACACACACATACGCCATCACATACACACATACTCACACAAACACTCCAGTACACTCACACATATATACACATATTCCACCAATCACAGTCCAGTGCACTCAAAGTCCAGCACGCACAGATACACTCTGCAGCTGAAGCACACACGCACACTCTACAGCACATACATGCACTCCAGCTCGCTCACACTCTAGCGTACACACACATTCACAATTACTTTGCGGAACATATATGCACACACTCCAGTACACATGCATACACTCACTGCAGTGCACGCACACGCTCCAGAGGACCCACGTACACACATAGGCATGTATGTGCACAATCACACATCCTCCAGCAAACACACACCCTCCAGCATATGCATACACACTCTAAATCACATACACAATCCAGCACACTAACACCCAGTACATTCATGCACTCATTTCAGCATACACACATACACAATGCGTCGCACACACACACACACACACGCAAACACTCCAAAATACACACACACACCTTCCAGCACAAACACACACTCTATCCAACACACACTCCAGCACATATACAGACTCCAGCACATACACACACTCTGCAACACATACACACACTGCAGCAGACTCACAAAATATTATTTCAGCTGCAACTTTACCTTCATCCCTTTCAGTCCTGGGGTACCTGGTTTTCCCTGTAGAAAACAGAGAGTGAGAACCATTAGCCACTTCTTCCAAGGACCCTGAAGACTATACTAATGACTATACGTTCAGAAATGTACGATTTCTGGGGAAAATCAGCTGCAACACAGGGGACAACTAACCATTCCCATTGATTTGTATGGGTATTTTAACCCTTGAATACTCTCTGGCATCCAAGAGGTTAAAATACCCAATCAATGGAAATATTTTGAATTTTTATTTTTCACTTTTGGTGCAGTAAGTTTGCCTCAGAATTCCTCCAATTTTATTTCAAACAATATAGCCCATAAGTAGAAGTACTGGCTTGGAAGATTAATCAGTAATGATTGGCGTTATTTTCCAGCACTCACTTACAATCGGTTTCAGTCGTCTGCAGACTTGTCCACTGTCCACATGAATTGCCAGATCTACAGCCCATCACACACTCACAGACTACTCACCGGTTTTCCTACAGATCCATCTCTTCCTGGAGTTCCTGGTACCCCCTGGAGACAATGAACAGAGTGAAATTAGAGGGATTTTGCCAATTAATAACCTCTACTTTGTGTCAAGACATGGTTTACTCTTTGACAGTCAGAGGGTATTCAGTGCATTGTTTTAAAATGTACTGTACACCCCGACACTCAAAGGGGCTAAAGAAAACTTTTAACATGTAACAAAGTTTGCTTTGTATACAATAAATGCACAGCTCTGAACTCTTCACTGTTCTTTAACCCTTTCAGTGCCAGTTTGCTGTATATGTAATAAATGCACAGCTCTGAACGCGTCACTGTTCTTTAACCCTTTCAGTGCCAGTTTGCTGTATATGTAATAAATGCACAGCTCTGAACTCTTCACTGTTTTAACCCTTTCAGTGCCAGAAGGATATGCAAAGCATTGCTTTGCACTGAAAGGGTTAAAAATGCTTTAATTAACAGTAACTGTCTTACTTTAATAACAATACACTTGCCCTGTAAATCCCTTAGAATATTTTTTATGACAAACATACAGGCACACACACATACACTGACAAACAATGACACAAAGGAACAGACACACACACACACACACAAACACATATTTAGTGCTTGTTCCATCCTGTTATAAGAGTTCCATAAGCTGAATCCTGTTATTAAGTGAGGTTTCTTTTATATTCTAGTTTTAGATAACCTTACCTTTTCTCCTGGGGGGCCAGGTGGACCACCAGGATCACCCTAAAATGCGAGAAAAGATTACATTAAAGATGTAAGGGGATGTTTAATTGAAGAGCAAAAGTGAAAGAAAAGGAATCTATGAGGCAGTAGTACATCAGCAAGACAATGGTGTGTATAGGGACTAGTCATTCAGTAAAGGTGAGGGTTACTACAGAAAGGGGATATGCTCAGACTTACATTTATTCAACTTATAAAACGAGGATGAAAAGTGGTTAAGTAATAGCCCAGAGTGAATAAGGTAGGGGAGGCATTAAGAAGGGGAAGGTTGGGAAATGAGGTATGTAGGACAGGTTAGAGTGGTAGGGATATAGAGGGGAGAAACAGGAATTGGGGTACTTTTTCAGCAGAGGAAGAGTAGGAAGCGGTGAGCTCCCGCCCTCCCTCCCCTGTTGGTTTAAAGGAGCAATAAACTTTTTTATGAAAAAATATATATTGTACGGATTTTCCTACTGAGTAAAATAAGGGTACTTCCACTGCCAAGAGATTTATATTTTTTACATTAGCAGTGCCCTCTAGTGGTCAAATTCTAATTAGTTTTTCTGTTAGATTCTAATGGAGAGGAAAGTCAGGAAAGTCAGAGATATACAGTTCTCCATAGAATGTGATAGATACTGTGTCACTTCCTGTCAGTTAGAACTATCAGGAAGTAAACACAGTAAATTCACTTCTGGTTATTTGAACTGTTATAAATTTTGAATAAAACATCTGACAGCGATTGGAGTGACCTTGTTTTATTCAGCTGGAAAAGCTCTATAAAATATGTGTTTTAATAAAAAAAAAAAAAAAAAAAAAGTTTACTGCTCCTTTAAGGTCATGGTGGTGTGATCCTTGACTGGGGTTTTAAAAGTTAAGTAGGAAATGGGAAGTAAAGGTGGATGGTTCATTAGGGAGGTAACCCTAAGGAAGGATGCCCAGAACTTTGATCGTGGGAGTTAATGTTATCTGCTGGAGCTAGTTTGGTATGGACCAAGTGGGGTAATTGTTTAACTTGGTTGGAAGAGGAGCTTTGGTTAATATAAGCTATATGCATGAGCTCTGGACATTTGGCCATGCAAGGGGAGTTGGAAAAGTTAACTATTCAGCACAAAGTGTATGTTAAGGTGAAGAAATATTTGTGTGATGTTAAACATGACATGGTAATCTAAATAAACTGGCCTGTTCATACCCATATTATGGTGTTCGTGTGAGTCATTTGCTATACCTTGCTCCTTTTCATGTGGTTTTACAGGCATTTATGAAAAATCAGATACTTGCCATAACATAATTTTATTAATATATGTACAGCTGATGTAGAAGAAGTAATTTAGTAGACACAGGAAGCACAAGGAAATGCTGGATACTCACAGGTCTTCCTGGTACACCAATTCCTGGAGCTCCAGGCTTTCCTGGAGGTCCTGGCTCTCCTGCAAGACCCTCTGGGCCAACAATGCCGGTTTCTCCCTAGAAGAGGCAGACATGGAAATGAAAGGAGGTAGTATAAAGCAGCTTTATTCTTATCGCCACTCAATGGATAAATCTATTCAAAGTATATATTACTTGTACAGCATATTGCTCTACATTGCCTTCTGTACATAGATATACATGCATGTTTTAGAATTGTTCAGACTCTAACAAACAAGAACTACATACTGCACATACAGTAAGTGTGTGTGTGTGTGTGTGTGTGTGTGTGTATGATGAATACACAATAATGAATACATATAGTTTGATGTACTAAGCAGCAACCTAGCTCAAACCAATTGCACCAAAGATACAAATATTCCCACTCATTTCAGTTCTAACCCTGAATGCTAGAAGGGTATTCAGTTTATTTCTTGGACCTCTCTAGCACCAAGGGGTTAAAAGTCCTATTTAAATTATTGGTAGTTTGTAGAATTTTTATATGCCCCATGATGGTGCAGTTGGTTTGCTCCCAAATTACTCCAGTTCTTCTAAGAGAATCAGCTCACTCTGTGACAGATTAAATGATATGTATGTATATGGAATTCTGCTGCCATTACATATTGGTTATGAGCTACATTAAGTTGGAAGAGCTGACACACTAACACTCACCTTCTGACCCTTAGGGCCCACCACACAGATTTCCCCTGGTCTCCCCTAGTTTAGAGAGAAAATGGTTATATACATGATTAGAGACCTATGGGACATTCCATATAAAAGTAAATTGGGGTAACAGCACCTTAGGAGACAAATACAAATTCCCATTGATATTAATGGGCTTATAACTCAGTGAATGTTAGAAAAGGCTCCTACACATTGCTTAGCAGAACACTGTAGGCCTCTCCAGAAATCAAGGTGGTTAAAAGTCCAATTTAAACCAATGGGAAGTTTGGGGATGTGTATTTGGCGGGGGGGAGATAGCCAAAGAGATGGGGGGTGTTAGAGATGATAACAGGAGACAAAAAGAGTGAGAGAGAACGTAAGACACTCAGTATAAGAGATATGAGGTAAAGAGAAGTTTATAGATATCCACTAGATACTCACATCTCGTCCTGGAGTCCCAGATGACCCCTTAATTCCCAGGTCTCCCTTTTCACCCTTCTGTCCCTATAAAACACATTGAAAGAAATGGTACCACATAAATTTATTTCCCAGCAGCAATTCCCTCTGCACCACTCCAAAAGAGACACATCCACTGCACCCACAAATTGTACTTACTTTCTCTCCATCATGTCCTGTTGGCCCATCAAATCCTCTAGGGCCCTGTCAGAAATAGGAAAATAAAATCTGGGTTATTTACGTGTGTGTGCTTCAATTCCTTGTAAATGTTCATTAAAATATAATGTACAAGTATACATGTATAAGATGTCCTAATAAAGGCTCATATAACCGATTGAAACATAACCCATGATGCTTGCCTGTTATTGCTTCCTCTTTTTTTTTTTTTAACAAACTGCACGTTCCTGCATACTGTCTCGCATGAAAGTGCTCTTCAAAAGTTGGCATTCTAAGTCAGTGAATGCCTTCTAAAAGCTTTTGGAAGTGAAATAGTATAAAACTTACCCCCTGCTCATTCATACACATTAATGAATAAACCTTCTCCCATTAGTCCAACCATCTATACCAGGGATGGGCAACTTGAGGCCCTCTAGCTGTTGAGTACTACAATTCTTATCATTCCCAGCCATGAACAGCAATGTTTCAAAGCTGGGACAAGGCATTCTCACAGGATTCAATTCTCAGAGTTTTTTTAGAGTAAGGGCAGTAAAGGTATGGAATTCTTTGCCTCAGGATGCTGTGCTTGCAAATACTGTAATTGCTTTCAAAAAAGTAATGGATCCCTATCTAGTACAAAACAATATAGAGAATTATGACAGTTGGCTTCAAAGCAGATAGGGTGTTTATCCAGGGAAATATCCGACTGCCATTTCGAGTCAGGAAGGATTTATTTATTTTTTTACTCACTTGGGGATTAATTGGAAATGGCTTCAATGTTTTTTATGGAATTTTTGTTTGCCCTCCTCTCGATTATCAGGGGTGATATGGCATGGGCTGAACTTGATGGACGCATGTCTTTTTTCTGCCACATCAACTATTTTGCTATGTTACCTTGTTGTCAAAGTGTATGCACATCAAAGTGCCCTGGCCCCCTGGTTGAGAACAACCATCCTAACACAAAGACAACCATGTGGCTTCATAGCTAGAGTCCACTTGACCTGTTTCTATCATTCTACAATGTAATGCTTGCAAAGTTCCTTATTTCAGGAAACAGGGTTAGTGTTATGTAGAACACACATCATGAAGGCTGATATACTAAGTAAATGTGATGCAACTCTGATGCAAACCAAATGCACCATAAGGATTAAATAAAAACTCCCACTGATTTAAATGTGACATTAACTCCAAGAATGTTAGAGAGGTCTCCAGTGTATTGCATAGAAATGTTATGGCGTCTTTTCTAACATTGAAAGGTTTAAAGGTCACATCTAACCCTCTGAATGCCATAGGGGAACATAACACATTGTGAAGCAATGTGTTGCGTACCCCTCTGGCACTCAAAGGGTTGAAATTCAATGAGAATTTGGGGAGTTTATATTTTACCTTAAATTGCAATTGGTTATCTCCAGAATTACACCACTTTCTTAGTATCAGTCTTATGATCTATCAGGATCTGCCAGGCAATCACTATGACCGCTGTCAACCTCAGCAACTGTGCAAAAACGTGCCCTATATTTGAAATAAATAATCCTCTCGACAGACTATCTTTCTATTTGTATTGTGATATAACACCCTCTGGTGGCAGAATGATGGAAAGAAATAACACCATATGTAACTTTAGTATATATATTTTTTTTTAAATAAAAATAAAACATATTGTAAGGCTTTTCTTGTAAGTAAACTTAGAATACTCTCATTGCTGTGAAATGCCTCCTTACAGCATTATTACAGGTAAACTGTAGGGTTTTTTTAATTAACAGTGTCCTCTTATTGTGTTGCTTTCTATGAGAGAGGTGAGTCTTTCAAACAGTTCCCCAGAGAATGTGATAGGAACAGCTGAGTAATTTCAGGCAGGAAGTAATCTCACTGTTGCTTACTTCCTGACAGTTTGGACAATTCCCAGAAGTAAGAGTACACTTTTTTAACTCATCAGGAAAAATCCTATAACATTAAAAAAAAAAAAAAAAATCTTTACTGCACCTTTAACCCTATTAGTGCCAGGGAGGTATCCAACGCATTGCATTGCAATGCATTGAATACCTCTCTGTCACTAAAAGGGTTAAAACATGATTAACTTCTTGGCTGCCAGAGACATCTCCAACGCATTGATACGCAATATGGTGGAGACATTCCTAGCATCCAGAGTGGTTAAAAAAATAACATCTTATCAAGTGAAATATAAAAGCTGCAGGATACATGCAGCTGTCTCCTACTAATAATGGTGCTGTTAAAGAGATAGTAACACTTAATACGTATTACAATTTATATTGTAAGGTTTATCCTTCTGAGTACAACAAGGGTACTCCCACTGCTGAGAGGTGTTTTATTCAAGTTATTGCAGCTAAAACTTGATTTTTTTTAGGTGCAGTATCTCAGTGGCCTGAAATTATACAGTGGTGTTGTTGCTACACCATCCTATGGAGGTTTATGTTCAATTGACCAGAACTCTTCATAGGATTATGTAACAACAGTGCCACTGTACAATTTCAGCCCATTGAGATACTGCACCTATAAAAAATCCAATTTGAGCTGCAATAATTTGAATAAAACACCTATCAGCAGTGGGAACACCCTTGTTGTACCCAGGAGGATTAACCCAACAATATATATTTTTTTACATATTAAGTGTTACTATTCTTTTAAAAGGATAGTAATGTTTCATAATAAAAGCAGCTCCAATTAATCATCATAGTATTTGGACTTTGGAGAGTGTTATTTCAATTCCGTTGTAGTTGTAGTTCAAGAGTAATTCAATGACAAAGTATCCCCCTCCCGCCCCTTTTACAGATTGTAACACTGTTCAGCCAGATCAGAAGGGAGGTGCCCAGGTAGACTGCAGAGAAGGACAATCTTCAATTAAGATAAGGGAAAAAGCTGAAAAACCTGCCAAGGGGGGCATGGCTTTCATTGTTCTCACAGTAAGAATATTGACCCTTGATGTGAGCTGTCTGGTCTATGGACTGGATTCCACATCTGAGGAGTGGGGGCTTATACTAGGTAAAAGGGGCAGAAGGGGGAAAATTTATCATTCAATTACTCTTGAACTACAAAGCTCACAGTAATGAAATAACACTCTCTATGGGTCAAATACTATGAAGATTAATTGGATCTGCTGTTTTTGTGAAACATTACTATCACTTTAAATGAACAAAAACATATTAATTGAGATAGACACAGAGATACCTAAAGGAAAGAATGAAACAGGGTCAACATATAGGAAGAAGAGACTGCTTGACAAGTAATTCCTATTTGTAACTACTACTGTAGGATATGTTTAAAAGGGAAGTGTACTCTAAGAATACATGGTGGTGAGGAATAGCTGGCTGGTTAATTGACTGTCTCTGAAGCCAAGGAACTGGCTTTGAAGCTGTGAAACATGGTTCATCTCCCACTGTCAGCTCCTTGTGATTTTAAGCAAGTTGCTTTATCTCCATATACCTCCAGCACAAAAAACTATCTGAACAAAAAAAAGAAAACAAAAACACAGATTATAAGTTCTTTGGCACAGGGACCTACTGTGACTGAGAAAGTCTACATACAGCCCTGTATACGAATGGGTAGTGATAGTGATAGTATTAATACTGAGATCTAAACTTTTCATCAGAAGAATTTTCAGTACCTAAGTAGGTAGGTGTCTTTCAAACACAAGTCAGTTACTTCTGTTTCCTGTTCTTATTTGCATTTGATATCCATTCTAATCAACTGCTAATTGTTGAAGTTTACAATACGATAAAGTCTAGTGTGCCTTATGTCCCCTACAGGAATGTTATTCAGTCTATTGTTTATTGTGAGAAGGTGAAATCTAGAGTCATCCATATATCTATACAGAAAACTGCAGATACAACACAAATGTGTATAACTGTTGTATAATGAATGCATAATTAGATAAGTCAATTAGTATAAGGTAAAGTTTCCTTTACTGTGGAGAGACATTCCCTTCAATGTATGACTTAAGGAAATATCATTCTGCTGGATGCCCAGGTACAAGTACAAACCTGCAGCCTGTGATTTCTATAAGATCCAGCATTATAGGGAAGTCTGATCATATTAGTTATAGCTTTGGTGGTGGTTCTTTGCTTTGTGCATAGTATGCACTCCATGTAAGAAAAAATGCTTTGCCATATATACTTCACCTCTAGTCCTTGCTCTCCTTTCTCTCCTTTCACACCCTCAGCGCACTGTAAAAAAATATAAAAATGTACAAGCATAATACACAAAGTTCGACCCTAACAGATTAAATATAACAAGTAATATGATCATTCTGAACACGAACAATCCTGTGTACAAATCTGTGTATGTATATATATACAATTTGGGTTAGCCATGTTAGTTCATTAGTCCAGTGGTGTAGAGGTCAAATTAATAAGTATTCCATTATGTCATACTACCTTTTTTATTGGACTGACATTACATTTACTGGAGATGCTGGGGGTCGCGTAACTAGTCGTTTGCCATATTTAGTACTTTGTTGCAAATTCTCTACACTCAATGACTCCCTGAAGTCTGATACCTGTAGACATCACCAGATAGTGGGTATCTTCACAGGTTATGCTCCTTGTTTTTCTGTTATATTATTTAATTGTCCTAGCACAATTTCTTTAGTTGGATTTCCACCACCCTTAGTACTCCATATTACTGGTGCACCATACTACTATCTTTATACTCTGCCAGGCCTATACTACAGCCATTGTCCATTACTGGGTTTTTTTTGGTCATTTTTTTCATGAAATATTTTACCAGGAAGGATACATCACAATTATCTCTTATTTTCCATTATGTCCTGGGGACTCATTTTATCTGGCTCAGTAGGATGAAAGGTTGTGTTGACCTTACCAGGACTAGAACCTAAAACACTGAAGTCTGAACAGATTCTACAGCTGGTGCAATAACCAACCGAGCTATCTCACAGGATTCCCTTCAGACTTGTCCCCAGGAAGTGAAATACATGCTCAATTGGATTCAGGTTGGGTGATTGACTTGGTTAGACAGGAAGATTCTACTTTTGGCCCTGGAAAAACTCCTTGGTTGCTTTAGCAGCATGTTTGGGGTCATCGCCCTGCTACAAGGTGAAGTGCCTTCCATTAAATTGTGTGGCATTTGGCTGGATCTGACCAGATGATATGTTTCTGTATACTTCAGAATTCATCCTTCTTCTGTTGTCAGCAGTCACATCATCATCATTAAACAGAAGTAATTTCCAATGGTATCCATGCATGTCCATGCATCGGGACCCCTCCTGATCCCCCCCCCCCAGCATTGATCACCTATCCGATCAATGTGGCAAACAGGAAGGCTATTACTGCCTTCCTCTGCTTCTAATCAAACTGGCTGCTTTTTTAGCAGTCACCGGCTCAAGTAAGGCTCTGGGTGATTGATTAATTCATGAAAAGCGGTGCTGCTATTCATCTCCACTTTTCATGAATGAATCCATCACCTGGCTTGTTGTGAATGACCGGGTTAAATAGGGGAAGTCCTACTCGATCCGGTGATTTAGATGGCGAGGTCTAAATTATATTTTTAAAAACTGAAATTTTGTATTATATAGGCAAACGTTATGCCGCTGCATAGATTAGTGGTTCCCATCAGTGTCCCTCGGTAAGTTTGGATTATCTGAAACCTTTAAGAGGAAAGGATCCTTTATCCCAATGGGGTCCAAGAAATTCTGAATGGATAAGAATAAACTTTTGTAGCTTACCTGTTGGATTTTTTTGCTGTATTCCATTCATTGGACCATATCATTCCAAGCAGATTTTACAGTAATCCTTTGAACTTCATCTCCATTCCATCATTTTACCATAATTTCATCAGCATCATTCCAACTTTATTTACATGTCATGTTATTTTGCACTTAATGGTACTCATTCCTCCCAAAATTTCAAATTGCCAAAGAAGGACACTTGTATTTTAGGGGGTATTGCCGGGGGCGTGGCTGGTAGGCGGGGCACTACCGAGAATTTTTAGGCTATTTCATAACCTATTGACACATCCTTGTGTGACCTAATAAATGACTTATAACAAGACCAAAGTATTTTATTTAAACACACTAATTTATATACACATATAGTGATGTTTAAACAAACAGTAATGTGAGTTTTATTGCTGTAGAGCAGTATGATACACTTATATACACACCACCAGTCTGATCTCCTAAAAAGAGGGACATCAGGGTGGGAAAGAGGGACAGGGGGATTTGGGCCTAAAAGAGGGTCTGTACCTCCTAAAGAGGGACACTTGGGAGGTATGGGTACTTGCTCTTGATTTTTTATTGTTGCTATATGTACTAGCACTCTCTGTTCCCTGTGTGTTTTTTTTTTGTGAAGAATGTACAGGTTTATGTAATGGGACACCCTGTCACAGCAACTGCAAGATAATTGTATACCTGTATTTTCTAAGTGTTATACAACAGCTGTTCCTGTTAAGGTAGCTTATATTGTACCCTGTATCCTAAAACAAAGCTACAGTATTTAGTTCAGCATTAGCTACCTGATTAAGCTGTAAACTTGTCTCTGTCTATATCCCACAATACATTGCATATGAACTAGACTGACCCAGCACATATTAGAGTAATCTTTCTTGTTTATTTCAGTGAAATTAAAGGGAACAGTTCCCTAGCTGCATGCAAATGGTTCAGCCAAATCTGTAAAGACAGCCCTTAGGATTAACGTTTCTGACATCTGTAAACTATTTGATGCCACCGCAGTGATTGATTGGAGTGTAGGTCACTCACCTGCAAAGGTCCTCCTGGTGAAGTCCGGACACAATCTGCTCCCTAAGGGGAAAGAGATAAAGGATGTGTCAATAAGCCATGTGTTTTTATATGAGGCAGCATGCAGTGCTGGGGTAAAATCCAGCTGTACAGTGTGTCTGTATGATGTATATATGGCCATTGTGTTTGAGAATGCAAATGGGTCCTGTGTTTGTCTACTCAGATGAGACAGAAATGAATTTGTGTACAGTTGAGGTGGGAAACATGAAGCCCTCTAGTTGCTGAGGACTAACATTACTAAAAGGGATTATGAGAACTGTAGTTAACAACAGCTGGATGGCCTCAGGTTGCCAATCAAACCCTAGTGTACAATGTGAATCGGTATCAGAACGTGGCAGGTCACCATGGACATGGTTCATCAAAACATATAGCCCACAAAAGCCAATACTCCCACTAATTCAGCTGTTTTGGACTATAATTCTCATCAAACTCAGCCAGCTAACAGTTGGTTGTGGATCATAGAAGCTGTAGTTTAACAAAAGCTAGAGTCCTGAAGATTGGTTACTCCCTGCTCTAAGCTGGTTTTTAATAATATACTTACACATTTCATATTCTATATTTATTAAAATAATAATAAAGAATGCCATGAATTATAAAATAAAGTGTACATTTAAATTAAGAATGTGGCACATGTGAATGAATAACACAATGATGTGGAGTATTCAGCAATTAGATAAAGGCTACAGAATGTGAATGAGGAACAGGTAAATTGTGTTTGGAAATGAAGTAGACTGGGAGAGTGTGTGTTAATATGTAACAGGAATGCAGTTTACTGTGGAAGTGAAGTGCAACTCTATAGGGAGGCTAACCCACTTGGACATCAGTCAAGAATATATATCTGGCACAACATGGTCTGGCAAGTAAGGTGACTTCTACAGAGATGCAATATATTTACCTTACCTGCACTGCTGTGCATTCCCCTACTGCTTTCATTATTGGGACAGTATAATGGGGCAGTGACTTGCTATATGCATCTCTGCCTCCTATATCTTTCATGTGAATGATATGTATTTGAATGTAATAAAGTTGGGATGACCTAGCTGGGTAATCATTGTTCCTAATCAAACACTAAGGCCGGGAGTCATCAAAGTGCGAATGGCTTAAAGGGATAGTAATACCTAAAATGTAAAAAAAAATATGTTGTAGGGTTTATCCCCCTGAGTAAAACAAGAGTACTCCCACTGCTGAGAGGTGTTTCATTCAAAAGTTATTAATTTTCAAAGTTGAATTTTTTAGGTGCAATATCACAGTGGCCTGAAATTGTACAGTGGCGCTGTTGCTACACGATCCTATGGACAGCTCTGGTCTCAGGACCATAAATCTCCATAGGATGGTGTAGCAACAGCGCCACTGTACAATTTCAGGCCACTGTGATATTGCACTTAAAAAAATCAACTTTGAAAATTAATAACATTTGAATGAAACACCTTTCAGCAGTGGGAGTACTCTTGTTTTACTCAGGGGGATAAACCCTACAACATATTTTTTTTTACATTTTAGGTATTACTATCCCTTTAATGCTCAAGAAAATTGGAAAAACCATTCACCCATTCAGCAACTTATGGATTGTATGTGGCCATCACTTATTCGTCAATAAGTGATGGCAAGCTAGATCCGCCAATCTGATCTGCTAGCTTCAAGCTGCTGGATCCCATTCCAATGTATGGGGTGAACACAAGCATACACATATTCACTTATGTGTGGGTTTTTCCCGACTGGCCAATTTACGCAATTTTCCTGCTTCGCATACATATAGCAGAAAAACATGGCAAATCATTGAGGAATACCCAAAGGTATCCATCAATGATCATGGTGAAGAGCAGCGTATTTGATACATTGCTTTTTTCCAGCAGTTTGATGAATCCTGGCCTTAAATTGTGTGGTGAGTTCATTTTAAAAAGTCTATGACACCTTAAAAAATTAAAACGTTCAAGTGCCAGAGGAGTGTCCATTGAGCAATGCCTTGATCACCCCTCAGGTACTCAAAGGGTTAAATGAAGCACACAAACTGAGGCTGAAATACAAATTATTAGAAACAAATGGGAGAAAACGTTAAATTCCAAAAAGAATCACAGTGGACCCAAATGAAATGTACTGTACATCCAAAGGACAGCAAATGTGAGTCCTACCTAATCTATTGTAAACAATATAAAAACTGGAACCCCTATAATGCATTATCTCTCGCAATATCCTGATGTAGCCAAAGGAGGGGCAATACACATTGGTAATAGTATGATTCTAGTAGACCCCCAATGCACTTTCTCTCAACTCTTTTTTGGCTGCTGAGATTCATACAAATGAGTATTTGACTTATTTCCATTATTGTATTTTCAATACTTCAGCACCTTGTTTAGCACTATCTTCACTACATGTGTATATATAGCACTAATCTATGTTATTTTCTTATTTTTATAGCAGAGTTTATTGTGCATTATTTCTATACTAGTTGAAGAGCCCGTTACACGGGCCACAGTGCCACTGCCAGCCGGTCGCGGGGCAGTCATGCACAGTAGAGACTGCCCGCGCCGCGGATGATACAGAGCTGGACACTCCTTCGGACCGTCCCGTTCTGTATCAGCCTTGTCACAGGCAGTCTCTACTGCGGATGACTGCATCGTTACACACTTTTTAGCGAATTATTATATAGGATATTGTTTACAATGGATTTGGAATGATTCTCTCCTATTTATGTACATAGTATATTGGATCCATTGTGATTTTTCTTTATTACTTTATTTTCACATTTGTCTTTAATTTCTTTAAAGTAATGAAATGTGAACACCCTAAGAGGGTAATGAATGCACTATTAACTTAGCGTTTTAAACTCTGTGCTAATATCACTCATGTGAACAGAGACATCTGTATAATGTTTAACTGCGACACAGTTGTAAAATGGTTATGACTGAAGTATAGGTGTGGGTAGATATCTACAGATGCAATTAAGTGACACATGATTGCACTGAGTGGAGTTAGGAAGATGTGCTCAGTTAGTGTGAATAAAGAGTGACTAAATCATGTGCATTGTATGTGAATGAAGAACAGATGTTAATTGTGCTTATGCACGGACAAAGTGCACACACACACACATATCCTATATAATAAATTGCTAGGATGTTTGTCACGATGCAGTCATGCGCAGTGCCCGCGTTCGGGCAGTCTCTGCTGCGCATGATTGCATCTCGTGAGTGAGGTGACGCAAGACTGCATCACGTGGAGCAGTGAGGTAGCGGCGTCTTAACCCTCTGAGTGCCAGGGGGTACGCAATGCATTGCAAAGCAATGCGTTGCGTGCTCCTCTGGTACTCAAAAGGTTAACATTACCCAGACCTTGGCCTTTGTATATATATATATATATATATATATATATATATATATATATATATATATATATATATAACAACCAATAGATCGGTCCCAATACTGGGAAATGGCGCCCACTATGATCCTACTACGTAAAGAATAAGCACTAAAAGTAATAATGAAAAAGGTATGTTTATCGCTACAATCCTATAGCCCTCTAGTGCTAAGGGCAAAAGCAAATACTATAGAAAATATCCAAATAAGGAGAGCGTTAAATCATACCTTCCATAATAATAAAATACACTTGAATATAAAACATCAAAATATCAAATATTGTTTATTATGCTAGACACCTATCTAGACCCCCATATAATATGTAAAACAATATATATAAATAATATACTGGATCCGAGCTCAAGAGCCAGTATATAATAAAATAAATAAATGTATATATAAAATTAACAAGACATCAACAAAAAATCAGATAAATATATGCGCATACAAAGAAAAATCAATCTCCCAATCAAGAGACCTGATGTAACAGCAATGACTGGTATGTAATAGTATCTAATATAGCAAGGTGTAAAGGTCCAGCCAGATACAAAATTACCGTTGAGAGCCAGTAAATGTAGCAACAACACAGTCTACATTCTCCCACCAACAACGGGGAAGAGAGCTGAAGTACCTCTGTTACAATTCCGCAAGCTTACTCACTCCCGACCACCGGAAGGGCTATTCAGCAGCCTGAAGAACACCAGTGTACAATAGAAGAGGGTCAGTTGTAATGCTTCCAATAATGGGTCAACCCTCAAAGTGTCACTTCCAACTGGATCCTCGATAAAGCTGCGTGTTCTAAGCCTCTTCTGCGGGCAGTTTGATGCGGTCAACCATAGGCTTCACAGCTGTTAGCTATGCAATCACTATACTGGCTCCGATCTGGCAGTATAAGCCGAAATCAACATACAAATGCTGTAGTAAGATGTACCGTAATACGTCTGTAGGATAAACGCTGTCACCAGGTCTCAATGAATAAAGTCCATATAATACGGGGGCCCCCTATCTCTCCAACGCGTTTCGTGTTGTATAACACTTCCTCAGGGATGCAACAGAATAAATCATATATACAACCCCCTCCTTTTATACCCAAACACCTGTTGATGATATACACTCAACAGGTGTAACATAAGGAAGTACGAAACTGACTGCTAATCGGGCTACTAGAAGATGGAGGCATATCAAAAAACAGAGACATATAAACAAACATACTCCCAAAATACTATCATCCCCCCCACTCGGACATATTCCTGTATAACAATAATTACATAGCAAACAAAAGTGTGTACATCAATTTTCTCATTGAGTCCACGAGGAGCAAGAGAGTCCATACAGTAAATCCAATAGGATTCCCTCTGGCACAACTCATGGAATCTCCTGCTCCCCCTGGACTCGGGAATATATTGCAATGGCAATAAGGTAGTGCCTTCTATCCTACCCCCATGTGTATCTAAATAATGTGAAACTAAGGGGCATTTAATATCCTTATTTAGAATCGCCCGTCTATGTTCTAAAAATCTATCCTGTCTAGATAGATTTATTCAGTTATTATTTATTAACTGATATGTTCACAGAGGTGGCTTTAGTTGTTAGTTTTTAAAAAGAAATTTTGTTGTATTGAGGGAACACTAACAGCACACACATTGGACATATATAATTTATACATATATTAGTGTTATTAGTAAGTAGATGTGAACACTCCTGATGTATATCTTTCAAAATTATATTTTCAAAATTATATTTACAAATATTAAAATATACAATAGATGTTTGGATGGCGTTTAATGGGCATTATATTTGATTGTATCAACAATGGATAGCCTTGTTTGCTATGTAATTATTGTTATACAGGAATATGTCCGAGTGGGGGGGATGATAGTATTTTGGGAGTATGTTTGTTTACATGTCCCTGTTTTTTGATATGCCTCCATCTTCTAGTAGCCCGATTAGCAGTCAGTTTCGTACTTCCTTATGTTACACCTGTTGAGTGTATATCATCAACAGGTGTTTGGGTATAAAAGGAGGGGGTTGTATATATGATTTATTCTGTTGCATCCCTGAGGAAGTGTTATACAACACGAAACGCGTTGGAGAGATAGGGGGCCCCGTATTATATGGACTTTATTCATTGAGACCTGGTGACAGCGTTTATCCTACAGACGTATTACGGTACATCTTACTACAGCATTTGTATGTTGATTTCGGCTTATACTGCCAGATCAGAGCCAGTATAGTGATTGCATAGCTAACAGCTGTGAAGCCTATGGTTGACCGCATCAAACTGCCCGCAGAAGAGGCTTAGAACACGCAGCTTTATCGAGGATCCAGTTGGAAGTGACACTTTGAGGGTTGACCCATTATTGGAAGCATTACAACTGACCCTCTTCTATTGTACACTGGTGTTCTTCAGGCTGCTGAATAGCCCTTCCGGTGGTCAGGAGTGAGTAAGCTTGCGGAATTGTAACAGAGGTACTTCAGCTCTCTTCCCCGTTGTTGGTGGGAGAATGTAGACTGTGTTGTTTCTACATTTACTGGCTCTCAACGGTAATTTTGTATCTGGCTGGACCTTTACACCTTGCTATATTAGATACTATTACATACCAGTCATTGCTGTTACATCAGGTCTCTTGATTGGGAGATTGATTTTTCTTTGTATGCGCATATATTTATCTGATTTTTTGTTGATGTCTTGTTAATTTTATATATACATTTATTTATTTTATTATATACTGGCTCTTGAGCTCGGATCCAGTATATTATTTATATATATTGTTTTACATATTATATGGGGGTCTAGATAGGTGTCTAGCATAATAAACAATATTTGATATTTTGATGTTTTATATTCAAGTGTATTTTATTATTATGGGAGGTATGATTTAACGCTCTCCTTATTTGGATATTTTCTATATATATATATATATATATATATATATATATATATATATAAATACACATGTGTAATGGGTATTGTGTATTGGGTAAATGGCACTTACTCGCTCTCCTTTTTCTCCTTTTGATCCATAAATGCCATTCTGTCCTCGTTCACCTTTAAACCCCTATAACAGAAGTCAGTAATAGGTGACATTACTCAGTAATACTAACATGTAGACAAACAGAAACACAATGGGGCATATGTATTAAGTCAAGAGTTCAGTTGTCCTAGGGCCAAACAACTGCGGAGTTCCAGAACTAATTTTCAACAGAGAAAGAAATATATAAAAAGTTTAAAGTTAAATACCTTCCTCTCCCAGTATTCAGCATGAGCACAGTGATTGTTGACACTACCTGAAGAAATGCCCTGAACAGACATCAATATCCATTGTGCTTGAACCAAATACTAAGCATGGAAGATATTTGCTGTCCTAATATAGCTATTGCTCTGAAGAAAGTTATGTTTTTTCACTATGTGGTTAGTAAACTATTATTCTAAAAAAATTATGTTACAGGTTTTTTTCCTGATGATTAAAACAAGGATACTCACATTCAAAGTTTATTAAAGCTCAAACAAGTGTCCAGAAAACATTGTTTATAATGCATTCTACTGGAGTGCTTGAGTCACTGACAAAGACTTGCCAGACTAAGGAATAGGAACAGTACAGTGTTGGGGTGTGGCTGCCACTAATTTAGAAATAGGTTAGCTCAGAAACAGACTATCTATCTATCTATCTATCTATCTATCTATCTATCTATCTATCTATCTATCTATCTATCCATTTATTTGTCTATCTATTTATCTATCTATGGCCCAGATTATAGATGTAGACATCTGTAGATAAAACCCTAGATAATGTGGAATATAAAGCTCTCTATCTACCTATTAGTTAACACTGTTCCTTGTGAGCTCTGGGAGTCCAAGAAGAGTAATTCATATTTATTTAATATTCTGTACTTTTGGACACATCAAATGAGACATAGCTATTCATGTTCCTCTTGAGCAGTATATTATTTATACTTTTCAGCTTGGTTCAATACTCTTTTGTGGGCTAATTTAAATTCGTCACAGCCTGAAATACAATAAGTCATATAAAAATGCACAATCACATTAGCTGGGACTTTGCGGCTTGGTTTTGGCATCTCAAAGCCCAGACACAATTAGATGTATAGTTCAAATGCAGCATTCATTATTGATTAACACAATACATTCACTTAATGCTAGGTCGACTGCAGCTATTTATGTATTTTTTAGAGAATCATATCATGGTATTCTAACACGTGTTATTAAACAATTTCTAAGTTGTACTTTGATATTCAGCTATGAATAACATTCAGCTACTTTGTGAATGCTGATCTCACCTGTGCACATTATTAACTAGTCTTTAGGTAGCATATGCAGGAACCATTAGGCAGAGTAACAAGCAGACTGAGATTGAAAGTTTGAGAACAGCATCTACTGTGCTGGCCATGCCCAGATTCTGAGTTATGTGCATGGCCACAGCAATCCTAATGCTTCTGCATTAATTCCTGGCTTACGGTAGATAGTTTATTAAGACCAGGATTGGGCTACCTGGGGCCTTTCAGATGTGGGAGACTACAGTTTCCATCATTCCCAGTCAGGCAATGGCTGGGGATGATGGAAATTGTAGTCCTACACAGCTGGAGGACCTAAAGGTTGTCCAACATGATTTAGAAATTTGCATGCATATGCACAAAATAAAAGTGGAGCCATTCTTGGGCAAATTAGCTGCACCACCACAGGCAAACCATGAAACTCCCAATTAATTTAAAAGAGGATTTTAGAGAATTTACTGTTAAACCCTTTTCTCTTAGTCCATGTGGAACACAGGAACCATGAGGTAAAGTTTTCCACCTCCAGGAGGGCAGGGAACTTACAAAAATGGGTCTCTGAGATGGAGACTCCCACTTTCCCTCCACTTTACTCCCACCAGCTAACATCCAGTTTCAAAGAATAGCAAAGCCAAGATAAAGCAAACAGAAGTGAAAGAAAAGAAGGAAATTCCCTGAACAGAGAACCCAAGACAATTCCTCTGCCTGGGAACTTGTGCGTCTTGTGTTCCACGTTGACTAAGGGAAAATGATTTAATGGTAAGCTCACTAAAATCCTGTTTCGTCCAATGTGGAACACAGGAAACATGGAGATATACCAAAGCACCTGCTAAGATTCCTCGGAGGGAAAAAGAGAAAAATAACCCTCCATTTCAAACCAGTATCCACAGTACTGAACTGGTACAACATGGATCTCATGAGTCAACAGACCCCACACTTGTACACCAAATAACAACAAAGAAACAGTAACCAACAGAATTCTGATACCGGGAAAAGACAGTAAGAAGGACACATACAGGCACCACAACCTGAATGACCTTCAGACCAAAACTGCCTTCAGCTGAAGTGAGCTCGTTCACATTGTAGTGTTTGGTAAAAATATGCAGAGACAATAACGTTGCTACCTTACACAACTGCTCAGCAGTGATATATTTTTGTAGGCCCAGGAGGCACCCATCGACCTGGTAGGTTGTGTCATGACCTGACACAGTAATGACAAAGAAAGATTTAGCTCTTTGAAAATGCTGTATGCAATTAACATAATATTTCAAGCATCTTACCACATCTAACATATTAGGTTCCTGCTCCTGTTTATTAGAAGGACAAAGGAAGTATATTCTTCTGATTGATGTGAAAATCTGAAACAACCTTGGACAAAAAACCCATAGGACTATGCAAATCTACCCCCATAAAAGACCAGACAGGGAGGCTTACATGACAGCCTGAATTTCGGCTACCAACGTAACAGACACAATAGGCAGAAGAAACATTGTCTTGAGCTTCAGTAGATGCAAATAAATTGATTAGAGCAGTTAAAGGGGGCTTCTGGGTCTCCCCCAAAACAGGTTCAAATCCCACAGTGCAGTGGGATCCTGAAAGACAAGGTAGGCATGTGAGCGACCAATTGAACAAATGTTTGTACATCAGAAAGCAAGGGAATGCCCTGTTAGAAAAGAACAGAAAGAACTGAAATCTGAACCTTGATGGCACAAAGGCTAAGCCCTTACTGAACACTATCCTGGAGAATGGCCAATACAGTTGAAAGCCGAAAAAGGCCACGTGCATGAGCCTTGGTCGGCATACCACTTGTAAAAAAGGGACCAAACCCTATCACAGGCCTTAGAACAAACCATCTTTCTAGTCTTGAGCATAGTGGCAATAACTTCACCCAAAAAAACCTGGATGCTGGTCTCAAGAGCCATGACATCAAAGTGAGCTGCTTCACTCGAGAGTGCCACAAAGAGTTAGAAGGTCTGTATGCAAGAGAAGGCAAAAGGGTTGCACCATGAGTGGTTCATCAGCCTGAAGAGCCACTGGTTGCCCAGCCCTGTTTTTTACTCTGTTTGATATTATATAAAAGATGATGCACACTAGTGTGACCTGTTACCAGAGCAACTGAGGCAAGATTAGGTTGACCTATTTTCTTTACTGTCATCATTTAATTTTGGTAAAAGAAACAAACTGTATTACATGCTTCCAGTAATATAATACACACAGTTTAACTTTTTCAAACTAGTTGAAGTGGGGTATATGTTTTATATACCAGTACAAAAAAAAAAAATCCTTCCAGCAGGTGCTATATTTAAATTTATAGCCTGCTTCCATATTGTTGCAATTTGTATTATTAGGATAGGATAACTGGGTATATAAACAATTTTATATAAACATGGAGGCAAAAACACACACAGGTACTTTTAGCTTCTGTGTCTTTATTTTAAGAAAAAAAAATTGCTTCTCTTCCTGTTGTAGCAGGAAGGGGAAGATGACAACAAAAATAACTTTTCTTACACTTCTAGCAACCATACAATGTATAACCTAGGCTACAGCACTGTGAAAGCACCTTCAGTGATATCTCAACACCCCCACTTGCTCTCAAGTGTCACATTTTTAATATATTACATGACTTACATTCCAAACATATAACTCAAAAATCCTTCTAATTTGGATTTTGTTACAGGCTTAACCATTTTCACTTAAATGATCATGCATCATCTTGTTCCAATTTCTACCTGATCGTTTTAGACCATACAATGATTTGTTCAATTTTAAAACTAGTCTCTGATTTTGATATGACTCTACCTCAAATCCCTCTGGTTGTTCCATACAAACCTCACAATCAATTGGGGAATGTAGGTAGGCTGTTTTTATGTCCATCTGGTGAAAAGGTAAATCATAACTTGCTGCAAGTTGCATAAAAATAGGTACTGATGTAATGTTTGCAGTTGGAGAAAAAATTTCCTCGTAATCGATTCCCTTTACTTGACTATAACCTTTAGCAACATATCTGGCTCTGTATGTTTCTAATCCATCAACATTGCTTTTCACTGTATACACCCATTGACCCCCCCACTGAACGTTTACCTTCTGGTAAAGTTGTCAAAGTGAATGTGTCATTTTCTTTCAATGAATCCATTTCCTCTGTCATAGCTTTAAGCCAATACTGTGAATGGGGTGAGTTTGTAGCATCTTTAGAAGTTTGTGGTACATTAAATATCTTATAGAAGTAATCAATGTTTGTTAGTATTTGGTCATCACATTCAGATTTTGAAACATAGTCCTCCAAGTACTGAGGAGTTTTATGATAACGTGTACTGTGGTCATTCCCTGTCTGACCATTGTTCTCCTTAAAGTTTCTATTTCAGAAATATGAACCGTCTCTGGACTATCAATTTCAGTCTGATTGGTCTTTGGTATAGGGGGTGCATGGTTCTCTCTATGGTAATCCTCATCATCATGCATCATATCAGTTTGAGTTTGTCTTTCAAAAACTCTCATTGTGATAAACTTCATGAGCCTGTGTTTAAGGACCTTTCCAGTGTCTGTGTAATATGCTATGTAAGAGGGGCTGTTTTTGTCATATCCAACAAAAATTCCTCTTTCACATTTTGAGTCTAGTTTCTTTCTGTCATATTTGTATGCAAAACATTCTGACCCAAAAACTCTCATCTTAGAAAGATTAGGTTTTCTGCCTGTTAAAAGGTAATATGGAGTATGTTTTAAACGGTTGTTAAAGCACCTGTTTCAGATATGAGTGGTCGTCATTACTGCATATGTCCATGATTCTTTTGGTAATTTATTCTCATTAGCAGACAATTTGCCATTTCAAATAGTGTTCTCCAATTTCTCTCAGCAGTCCTATTTTGGTGGGGTGAGTAAGGTGCTGAGGTTTCATGTCTTATGCCTTGCTTACTTAACATTGACTTAAAGGGATAGTAATACTTTGTTTTAACTTTATTTTATTTTGTAGGCGTTAAAAAAGCATGAAGAATGATATAAGTCTTATCTCTCAAACCTTTATGGTTTATGAGATATTCACAAGCAAAGTTCCCCCCTCCCGCCCCTTTTACCTAGTGTAAGCAATCTCTTCTCAGATGTGGTATGCAGCCCATAGACCAGACAGATAACAGAAGGGGACACTCTTATCTATATATATATAAAAGAAGACTTTGTGCCTGGCAAAACACACCCAGGGGCGGCAGTAAAAAGGATTACTGTTGCCATTGGGTGATTCTGTGGGAGTGTGATTTTTGGCCTGCCCCCACTATCCAGCCCGCCCACCACTATCTAAGGCTGAAAAAAAAAATGGCTTCCACACACTCCTACACCACAGACACATGCACATGCCCTCCCACACACACACACTAGCAGACACATACACACACGCACGCTGAGGATGATGGGAACAATGTTCAAGCTACAGCTGGAAGGCCATGGTCCAATCTGTATTATGCAGCTTCTTCATTCCCTGTCTTTGAGCCTACACAGCTCTGCTAATTACTACAAGTGAGCTGATTTCTAAACAATCAGCAGGAGGATACTGGCTTGCTGAGAAAGTGGAAACAACGGCAGAGAGGTGATCAGGCAGTGCAGAGCAAGGCTTCAGCTGAGCTGGTAAATGGCAGAGACATGGATGTGACTGTATTTATATATTGCACAAAGAGAGAGAAAGAGAGCAGGTTGTTTGTCAGTCTGTCTGTAAGTAGAGGTGCCAGTTCCTGCAATCATCTCCATGCTGTACATAGCTCACTGTATAGCATGTATGACAAACTATTTATATATGGTCTGGCATTGTATAGTATACAGTCTGTGTATAAGGACTGGCACTATACAGTATAGGAGGGACAGTCCCTGTTTGACACCCAAATCCCTCTGCTCCTCTATTTAGGAGATCACACAGTGTGGTGTATATACAGTAGGCTGACCAGACCTCACCTTTAACCGGGGACACATAGGAAATAAGCATATTTCAGGAGTGCACCAAAATCAAAGCAGCCCTGCAGTATGCATTTTTCATATGTGTCACTGGTTAAAGGTGAGGTCTGGTCAGCCTAATGTACAAGTGTATCAGATTGCTCCACATCAGTAAAACCCACGGTAATGTGGGTATAAACTTCTGTATATATCAGTTAAATTAGTCTGTGTAAAAAAATACTTTCATCTTCTTCTAAATCATTCACTTACAGAAAGAGTAACTTAACCATTTCAGTGCCAGAGGAGATGCAATGCATTGCTTACCCCCTGGCACTCAAAGGGTTAAAAATTCTCTACAATGGTCTGGCACTGTATAGCAGTGGTTCTCAATCTGTGCCCTCAGTGGCTATTAACAGGCCAGGATTTTAGAATTTCCTTTTAAGAGCACAGGTGAGTTAATCAATATGACTGAGCCTCTGATCAACACACTTGTGTTCTAGCAGTGAAATTCCTAAGTCCTGGCCTGTTAGTGGCCACTGAGGGCATGGGCTGAGAACCTCTGCTGTATAGTATACAGTCTGCATGTGTCTGTGTATAAGGACTGGCACTATACAGTATAGGAGGGACAGTCCCTGTTTGACACCCAAATCCCTCTGCTCCTCTATTTAGGAGATCACATTGTGTGGTGTATATACCAGTGTATCAGATTGCTCCACATCAATAAAACCCACAGTAATGTGGGAATAAACTTCTGTATATATCTGTTAAATTAGTCTGTGTAAAAAAAATACTTTCATCTTCTTCTAAATCATTCACTTACAGAAAGAGTAACTTAACCATTTCAATGCCAGAGGGGATGCAATGCATTGCTTACCCCCTGGCACTCAAAGGGTTAAAAATTCTCTAAAATACACCACCAGCCACGCCCCCAGTAACACCACCGAAAACACAAGTGTCCCTCTTTGGCCATATGAAATGTTGGGAGGTATGTTACTTACACTGCTCACACTGTATGTATTTATGTTCTGATTTGCAGCTGTGTGTCACTGTTTGTGTTGTCAGTGCATGTGTGTGTATATGTGTGTGTTGCATGTGTCTCTGTCTATCACTGTGTGTACCTTTCTGACACGTACACCCTACGCTATAATTCACTATCATAACATTTATTTAAAAAAAAAGAAACATTTCCTGCATAACATGACGGGCAACGCCGTCCCAAACTGCTAGTTCCTATGAAAACAATGAAATCCCTGCCCCCCTTGACAAGCAATTCAGGCTTTTCCCTTACCTTAGTTGAAGATTGTCCCTGTCTGCAGTCTACCTGGACACCTCCCTTCTGCTCTGGCTGAACAGTGTGACATCAGTAAAAGGGGTGGGAGGGGGACACTTTGTCATTGAATTACTCTGGAACTACAACTCTGACAGAATTGAAATGACACTCTCCAAAGTCCAAATACTATGATGATTAATTAGAGCTACATTTATTATGAAACATTACTATCCCTTTAAAGCTGTTTGCTGTGAACTCAGTACCATTATAAGATCTTATACATTTTATGACTTCATATAGGGCTGTGTCAGCAATAAACCTTTCAGTGGCTAACGCCTGCATCACTCTTGTACTGCTCCAGAGTAATCATCAGTGAATGCATTTGTATATCTGAAACCTTGAGCTTGTGGTTCTATAGGATCTGCTAAATCAGGGTGTACTAGCTGTAATATAGCTGTGGCTTGGGTATCAGATTTCTCTGTTACTGCTTTGAACAAATTTTCCATGAGTGCAAACTTCACAGTTTAGGTTAGACTTATCAATCTTATCCTTAATTGTTATTCCTTCTACCACATTTTGTAGTTTTGCAATATCATCATAATTACAGTGACCTAGGATTTCATGTCACGTTTGTAAATCATCCATGACAACTGTCATAATTTTCAAGTTTTCAGATAGTAAAGTCTATTGTACTTCTGGTTTGTGAATTTGGTACCGTTCCTATGCATGAGTCCATTCCTGCCTTGCTGGAAGCTGACTGATGCTCCACTGTTTGTTGCTGTATCTACAGAGAAGATGTCTTGAGGGTATGAAGGTATGTACAATGCATTCTTCAGTGTTACCATCATTCGTTTTCCCTCGCTGTCAAGCAGACAAACCAATGCATCGCCTCTTCTCAGAGCCACACCAGTCATCTTTTGACCATCTGTAGTTCCATTGAATGTTTCGCTGGTTTAAAAGTATTATCATAACTTTTAAACTTTCTGATGTCAGTAATTATATGGGATGTTGCTCCTGTATCAACCATTAGCCCTTTTGATTTTAATCCATCTAGTTGGTCATGTCTAATATTAAAAGCAAACAAGTGTCTGTCATCACCGTCATCCATTGCTTGTCTGACATCAGTCAGTCACACTTTCATTTACAGCCTTCTGAAGGGATGTTAGTTCAGTGTATAAACTAATTATGCGGGGCTTTCCTTTACCTGCATAATAGTCTCTCAATATTTGAAGTGCTTTTCTTCCATCATCAGCTGCGTCTCTCATAACCAGAGACAAACTTTTACCATCTAAAAATTTAATTAATTCAGCACATGCTTTCTCATTCTTACTGTTATCTACATTCTCATCTTCAGTGTCTGCAGGCACATTCAGGATGGTTGTCTTTAGATTCATCACCTCAGATGTCCCAATAATTTATTCTCCCAAAGTTCATATTTCTTTTCATCTCCATCAAAACAAAGTCCGTTCCATCAGCTTCCTGCATCCTTCCTGGGCCCATAACCTGTTGCCATTTGTATCATTAGGATAGGATAACCGGGTATATAAACATGGAGGCAAAAACACACACAGGTACTTCTAGCTTCTGTGTCTTTATTTTAAGAAAATAACTGCTCACTGCTTCTCTTCCTGTTGCAGGAGGAAGGGGAAGTTAAGTTGACAACAAAAATAACTTTACTTACACTTCCAGCAACCATACAATGTATAACATAGGCTACAGCACTGTGAGAGCACCTTCAGTGATATCTCAACACTTACCTACATTGCCTAGATATGCCTTTCAATGCTCAGATTCAAAAGTTGTGAGTCCGCACAGTGAAAGTCAGGTCCCAGAAGGGCCTGGTGAATAAGCTAAGAAGTAGGTGGCAAATGTAAACATGCTACCCACCGCATAAATCCATTGTCCAGGCTGTCTCTGGATCCCCTGATTTAAAGTGTTAGTAAAGTCCAAAAAAAAGTTTTTTGCATTTAGAAGAGCTTAAAAAGCTGAGCTAAATGCAAAAAAAATGTATCTCTCAAACCTCTATGGTTTAAAGACATACAGGCGTTTAAAGTTTGCTGTTTCCTACTGACAGCTGTAAAGCTGTCAGCAGTAGATTTGTGTCGGTCGACACGGAGGCGCTTGAGAAGTGCCGAGATCTCGTTACTTACAAGGAATCCCTTCATTGGAATGGTCTAAAACGTGTGCCTGGTCATTTTTTCCTACACAATTAGGTATAATTCATATTTGCATACTATACACAGAGAGAGTTTACTTATTTGCATGAGGAATTTAACCATTTGAATGTCAGAGGTCTTAACAATGCTTTAGATACCTCTCCAGCATCCAAGGATTTAAAAGCCCCAAAACCTAGGGAAAGAAATTGAAGAAACAGCTCACAACATAAATGCAAAAACAGATGTTGTATTTATCCCTGGGATATAAGTCACAGGAAAAAATGCCAACAAAGTTCAAGAATATATCAGTCAATGTCACATCAAACACAATAAATGATGCAGCCCTACCAGGCACTGAAGCACAAGATGGTACAAAAACAGACATTCAGTGTTCCGCTGGACTCTGTCAACGGGCTGATCCATTCTTGCCCATTGTGTAAATGTTTTCATTCCTTTTGTAACTTATATCCTGGGAATTAATCTGAGGAAGTTTCTGCATTTAAGAGAGTAATTGCTTCTTTTTCCCCTCTATATCTTATACGCACAAATTAAAAGTAGAGCAAATTAACGGTACTATACTGTAGAAATAAGCATTCCAGTTGATTTAAATGGGTCTTTTATCACTTTGAATAAGAAAGAGGTCTCCAACTCGATACATTCAAAAGGTGGAAAACCCCACTTAAATCAATTGAAATTTGTATTTCTCCGCTAAAGTGTAGATGGTTTGTTCCAGAATTGCTACACTTTGCCTTTATAAAAAAGGCCCAAATTGTGTCTTCCTTACACTCAATTACAGGCATTCACAACCAACAGCCCTCCAGCTGTCATTGCAGTACATTTGTTAGCCATGAATTATGGGAATAATAGTTGAACATCTTACGTGTCACAGACTGCTGACCCGCTGCCTGATCTGTTCTATTTAACTATAAGGGATTTGATTACAATCTTACATTGTCTTTATATTGTGAAGAAATCACAATGCATTGGATATCTCTCATACATTCAAGGAGCTGAAAACTCTCTTTAAATCAATACATATTTTTGTCACCTGTGGCTGATAGGATTGCTTCAGGACTGATCTATGGTTTTGTGCATATGGCCATATTTATGGGGAGACTGCTCATACCTACTTTCTCACCAGTAGATCTTGTTAGTATAAAATGCCAAACCTGACCATCACTCCCTTCTTTTAATTCAACACAGAATATTAGAATATCTACTTTATGGAACAACGAAAACACTCTTTATCAATTACTTTGAAATGGCCATACCTCCTATAAAAATGAGATGAGTCAAATAAATATGTCAAGAGAAGATAGCAAATTAGATTTGTGTTTCATTTTTCTTCACAAAGTTGTTTATTTCTGCAAACACACTCTGAAAAAGTACATGTCATGGATTGCTATGGGAACACGGTTGTCATTGCTCTCAAAGCCCTGCTGATCACATAATGTTACTGCAAGGGGACTGCTAAAAACCCCATTCACCATTCACACACTTGATCAGCCAGAGTCTAAAGGACACATGCATAAATAAATTGCTTAAAAAACTACCAAAAAAAAAAAATTAGTAGGTCCTGTAAAAAAGCTATTAGGCAAATTTTGATATGCTGATGGTTGTTTGTAAGTTCTGATTATTGATTTGTAACCTTAAAGGGATAGTAATGTTTCATAATAAAAGCAGCTCTAATTAATCATCATAGTATTTGGACTTTGGAGAGTGTTATTTCAATTCTGTCAGAGTTGTAGTTCCAGAGTAATTCAATGACAAAGTATCCCCCTCCCGCCCCTTTTACTGATGTAACACTGTTCAGCCAGATCAGAAGGGAGGTGCCCAGGTAGACTGCAGAGAGGGACAATCTTCAATTAAAATAAGGGAAAAACCTGAAAAACTTGTCAAGGGGGGCAGGGCTTTCATTGTTCTCATTGGAAGAAGATTGTTCCCTTCTGTTATCTGTCTGGTCTTACGACCAGATTCCACATCTGAGAAGAGATGGCTTACACTAGGTAAAAGGGGTGGGAGGGGAAACTTTGCTTGTGACTATCTCTCAAACCATAAAGGTTTGAGAGATAAGGCATATCGTTCTTCATGTTTTTTTAATGCCTACAAAATAAAATAAAGATAAAACAAAGTATTACTATCCCTTTAAGTTTAGTTCATTAAAAAAAACTGTCTACATGTACTAGTCAGTTTTTTGTAATAAATATTGTTTTTTAATTAAAAAGTATCTTAATTGGGTGGTCACACTTAGTACATCATGATAATTACAGTTTAGGTTCCATTGCAATTGATAAGTGTTACTATTGACTTTATCTAATAACTTCCTTCTGAAGTCTGTGTGGAGATTTGGAAATAAGTCTTTCTTTGCAATGTAGTCTAGTATTAGTGTCTGTGCAGGGACAGTATTATCATATACACTGTATTACATATAAAACTAGGTAGATATCAAATGCTGGGTTATTTGTAATAACACAGTTTGGTCTCAAGTAGAACAAAGTATAATGTCATGCAGGGAATTAGTAGTAAGTGCCACACTTTTCAAGGGCCCGTGTCTTCAGACACGTCCATGTAGTGAGCAATGAAATATATGCACTGAGGACTACTACTGCATGGATTTCATCCTCGCCATTCCCCCATCAACTGGCTAAGTGGGGAAAGGTGGAGTGACGTGATTGCTTCTTGACACTCTCCTAGCATGCACAGAACTCCCCTGCTACCAGCTACAGTCTAGAGCTCTTTGTGCAGGGATAAAATCAGTTGTCACACACACACACACACACACACACACTGTGACACATATAAGTGTAGAGACACACACACACACATAATGACTCTTACATATGTACACCTGTGTGCACGTGTGTACATATATACATACAGTGAGGTAAAAATTATTTGATCCCCTGCTGATTTTGTACTTTTGCCCACTGACAAATAAATTGTTTTCTTGGTGACTATGATCCCAGCTGCCTTGAGATCATTGACATGATCCTCCCATGTAGTTCTGGGCTGATTCCTCACTGTTTTCATGATCATTGAAACAACACGAGGTGAGATCTTGCATGGAGCCCCAGACTGAGGGAGATTGACAGTTATTTTGTGTTTCTTCCATTTGCGAATAATCTCAACAAATGTTGTCACCTTCTCACCAAGCTGCTTGGTGATGGTCTTGTAGCCCATTCCAGCCTTGTATAGGTCTACAATCTTGTCCCTGACATCCTTGGACAGCTCTTTGGTCTTGGCCATGGTGGAGAGTTTGGAATCTGATTGCCTGATTGCTTCTGTGGACAGGTGTCTTTTATACAGGTAACAAGCTGAGATTAGAAGCACTCCCTATAACAGAGTGATCCTAATCTCAGCTTGTTTCCTGTATAAAAGACACCTGGAAGCCAGAAATCTTGCTGACTGATAGGGAGTCAAATACTTATTTCACTTAGTAAAATGCAAATCAATTTATAACTGTTTGAAATGCGTTTTTCTGGATTTTTGTTGTTGTTATTCTGTCTCTCACTGTTCAAATAAACCTACCATTAAAATTATAGACTGATCATTTCTTCATCAGTGGGAAAATGTACAAAATTAGCAGCGGATCAAATAATTTTTTCCTTCACTGTATGTACACCGGTAAAATAGGGGAACTGGAGTTGGTAGCTGAAATTGAAAACTATGACTTGATAGCATAACAAAAACATGGTGGGATGACACACATTATTGGTCAATCAATTTGGAGGGCTACATGTTATTTAGAAAAGATAGGTCAAACAAAAGAGGTGGTGGGGTCTGTCTGTATGTCAAACCAGCATTATTGCCTCAATTGCGGGAAGATATATGTGATGACAGTAGTGAACATGTGGAATCCCTGTGGGTTGAAATAGTCACTGGGGGTAAAACTGCCCAGAAAATATTAGTGGGTATTTGTTAAAAACCACCAAACATTGGTGACCTTGAAGAATCAAAGCTATTAATGCAAATAGAAAAGGCTTCTCAATTAGGGAGAACTATTTTCAGGAAAAAACACAGAAGGTAAGTGGAATGCCTTCAAAATAACATTGCAAAAATACACACATACATTTATCCCTGTAGGAAACAAATACAAAAGAAGCAAATTAAAACCAATGTGGCTAACCAGTAAAGTAATTCATGAAATAAATAAAAAGAAAGCGGCATTTAAACATTACAAAGCTGAGGGATCAGCAGAGGCATTTGCAGAATACAAAAATGTCAACAAAAACTGGTAAAAGGCTATTAAATTAGCTAGACTGGAGAATGAAAAAATTATTGCTAAGGAGAGCAAATGCAACCCCAAAAAATTCTTTAAATACATTAATGGCAAAAAATTAAAGTCTGATAATGTTGGGTCCTTGTTATCTGAAACGGGTGAGATGGTCAAAGGGGACAGAGAGAAGGCAGATATTTTAAATAATTTCTTTTCTTCTGTTTTTACCAAGGAAGACCCAATGGACAAGAATCTGCAAGCTACTTTTACAGAACAGTCACAGCAAGCATGGGACTGGCTAACACAAGAAAAGGTGTTAAAACAATTGAATAGTGTTAAGGTAGACAAAGCTCCGGGGCCAGATGGTATACACCCACGGGTACTTAAAGAGCTAAGCCAGACCCTGGCCAGACCGTTATATTTGATTTTCAGGGATTCTTTTATTTCAGGTATGGTGCCCATGGATTAGCAGATGTGGTGCCCATATTTAAAAAGGGATCAAAGTCACAGCCAGGAAATTACAGACCTGTAAGCTTGACATCTGTGGTAGGGAAGCTGTTTGAAAGGTTGCTAAGGGAATATATTCAAGAATTCTGCTGGAACAGGAATATCATTAGCAATAGCCAACATGGCTTTGTGAAAGACAGGTCTTGTCAAACGAACTTGATCGCATTTTATGAAAAAGTGAGTAATAATATAGATGAGGGAGCGGCAGTTGATGTGATCTATTTAGACTTTGCCAAGGCATTTGATACAGTTCCGCACAAGAGGTTACTGTACAAATTGAATGAAATAGGCCTAGGGGAAAATGTTTGTGTGTGGATTGGAAATTGGCTGAAAGATAGAATGCAAAGAGTGGTAGTAAATGGCAAGTTCTCCAGTTGGATAAAAGTGATAAGTGGAGTACCTCAGGGATCTGTCCTGGGTCCTCTTCTTTTTAATTTGTTTATTAATGACCTCCCAGAGGGCATAGGGAGCCATGTATCAGTGTTTGCTGATGACACAAAATTAAGTAAGGTAATAAAGTCTGAACTGGATGTGTCTTCATTACAAGAGGATTTGGACAAATTGAGTAACTGGGCAGGCAAATGGCAAATGAGATTCAATACAGACAAGTGTAAAGTTATGCATTTTGGGTATAATAATAAAAATGCAACATATAGTTTAAATGGTGTTTCTCTGGGGAAATCTACTAATAAAAAGGATTTGGGAGTAATGGTAGACAATAGACTTAGCTGTAGCGTGCAGTGCCAGCTGGCAGCTGCAAAGGCCAGTAAGATATTGGCATGTATTAAAAGGGGTATTGACTCAAGGGAGGAAGATATAATTATGCCTCTTTGCAGGTCCATGGTAAGACCCCACCTAGAATATGCTGTTCAATTCTGGGCGCCCTTTCTGAAAAAGGACATTATGGAACTAGAGAGAGTGCAGAGGTGGGCTACAAAACTAGTAAGGGGAATGGAAAGTTTTAGTTATGAAGAGAGGCTAGAAAAATTAAACTTGTACACACTAGAGAAACGGCGTCTAAGAGGGGATATGATAACACTATATAAGTATGTTCAAGGTCCATATAAAGGGCTCTCCAAAGACCTGTTCATTAACAGAACAGTACACAGGACAAGGGGCCACCCGCTTAGACTTGAGGAAAGGAGATTTAATCTACAACAGCGGAAGGGTTTCTTTACAGTAAGGACAATAAAGGTATGGAATTCACTTCCTGAGGAGGTGGTGCTATCAAATATATTAGATGCCTTTAAAAGGGGCCTGGATACTTATTTAAAAGAGCATAACATAGAGGGCTATGTACGTTAGTATTGGGATTAATATTTAGATAGGCCTTGTTTATCCAGGGAGAAATCTCTTCTTTTGGATCAACGATGGTAAACAGGAATAGAAAAAGGGTTGAACTAGATGGACGCAAGTCTTTTTTCAACCTAAATTACTATGTTACTATGTTACTATGTTACATATACGCAAAATAGACACTCTAGGACATTTAAATGCACACTAACGAAGACACTTATAAATGTGCATATACATATCCACTGAGACACACACACACACACACACATATACATACATGCACATATTTGCAAGCTAGCACACCTACTTATATACTTACATACATACAAATATATACACACACACACACTGGTGCACTTACATACACAAGCACACTAATACACATACATATATAAACACACACAGACACATTTCTCTGTCAATAGATAAATAGATAGCTAGATAGCTAGATAGCTAGATAGATAGATATGGTGGGGCAATCGCTTATGTGCATACCTGGGAACTTTTTATTCTGGACTCCCTGGAGGGGGAGTCTTGTGGTGTTGTTGGGTAGGATAAACGATGCAATTTGTGTCAAAAGTGGGTGGAGTATAATCAATAGTGGGGGTGTGGCTTCAAAAATGAGTAAAAAGTGCCTAGAATAGGCTGGGGAAGGAGAAGAAGTGGGTGGGAAATGGGAGGAACTAGGTGGGGAGGAGCACCAATGGGCAGAGATTCAATAGAAACTGCCCACACCCCGGAGAATCAGCCTCTGCCCCGGAGACCCAGTAATGCAGAGTCTTCGGGGCAAATCCGGAGAGTTCCCAGCTATGCTTATGTGCTGAGATCCATGGTTTGTCTTGTTGGGTATAGATGTTGATTGCAAGCACTGTAATTCAGTCTATCTGTATACATAGTGGGTCTGTTCCCCTGCAATTCCTCAAGTCCCCCCCCCGCTCTTTAAAGGGTTAAAATGTCAAAATTAACTAAAAATAGAAAGCACAGGGTCAAAAGAAAGAACATGCTCTGAAGAAAGTATCTGAATTATAGAATACTGAACATCTGAACTATACAACACTACCAGTTCATATTGAAAACGTTTCAATTTTAGCTCAGGGATGGGCAATCTGAAGCCCTCCAGCTGCTGGTTGGTCAGGGATGAAAGAAATTGTTGTCTTCAACAGCTGGAGCATCTCAGGTCGCTCATGCCTGGTTTAGACTCAAAGTATGTAACTGGAATGAATGTGTGCATTTGGTTACATTAATTATTCCATACTCCTATAGAAAAGTCGGCTAAGACAAGTGAGTTGAACCAAAACATCCAAGTCTATATCTGATAATAGTCCCTCAGGAATAAGGAGGTTAACTCCAGATGTGTAATGTTTGCAAAAGAGTGTGAAAAAGATGTGAAAAGATCACCTCCTTCTAATAATACAGAATAGTAGAATAGTGAATTAATTCTAAATAAGCACAATGAGTGAATAGGTGATACATAATAAACATGAAAAATAAACCAACAGAATGGTTCACAGTCACTTACCCTGGGTCCAGGAGGTCCCACTGTGACCTGCATAGAGAAACACAAATGAGAATAATTCCTCCAAGTGTATTATGGTATAAAGTCCTTGTTGATACTGATATAATACTAATACTGTAGATATATACACTTGTCTATGTTAGCATCTATAAATTTATCTGTTTCCTGAGGCCTAAATCTAGTCTTACATAGGTTCTGTGGGGGCAGCCATTCATGTAATTTGCAGGACTCCCAAGTCCCAGAACCATAGCAAACTAGATAGGTATCTCAGTTGGGATTTGTACAGGACTCTTTATAAATGGCCTTAAGGTTATATTTTAGGGATCTAAAATAATGTAAATATGTTTTATAGATGCAAATGCATAATATTAGGCATATCAACCAATTTAATTTTAAGATGTTTGTTTTCCTTTAATGTGCCTAGGTTTCAGACTAAGAACATACCTCTGATATATCAATATCATAGGTCATTTCAAGATTAATTAATACTTACCAAACTCCTCTTCCAACTTTTAGTTAAAGGTAGGGCTAGATTTCCCATTAGGGAGAGGTCTCCTGAGCTTTGCTGACCACACTCACATTCTGAAATATGGCTGTGATTAAAGCATTCCCAGTGCCCCTGCACCAGGCTTAAGATTCTGTTTTTTGCAGCTTGTTTATTTACCAAATTTCATATCACTTTGTGGACCAATGTTCAACTCTATGTGTGTCAGGTGGGTCTCCAAGCGACCCCTCTGGCACACGAAGGGTTAATTCCTGGATGCTAGAGAAGTCTGCAGCACACTTCCTTCGCACCCTGTTTTAATACATGTCTTGAGTCAGGGTGTAGAGGAGGGGCACAGCCTCTCCCAAACTACCCACGCCTTGGTAAAAGTGGAACAAAGCAGCCATTTAAAAGTGTAATTAGATTTGCACATGGGTGCCAGGCAGATGCAGCAAACAAAGGCGGTTCATGACACATTTGTATGAACCAAAGCAGATTGGGACATTCCCCTTAGTTTGACTTCTCTCACTGGTCAGCAACTTCTGAGGCTTTATGTATAAAAGGAAATTGGAGCAATTAAAACATAGTACCAAAGTAACATCGTTGATGAGGCTGAAAAAAGACATGTGTCCATCAAGTCCAGCCCATGTCAAAACATCCCTGTTGATCCAGAGGAAGGAAAAAAAAGCCCACTGGAGCCATTTCCAATTTAGCTCCAAGTGGGTAAAAAAAATTCCTTCCTGACTCCAAATGGCAGTCAGATAGTTCTGAAACAAACAAAATTCACCATAGTGGACAAATAAAAAGTCCCCAAGTCCCCACTGATTTCAACGGAGCTTTTTAAATTCTTGAATGCTAAAAGGTCCCCAACACATTGCTTTATTATGTGTTGGAGACCTCTCTAGCATTTAAGGGGTTAAAAGTCCCATTTAAATCACAGTGAATTTTTATTTGTCCCCAACAGTCAAGTTGGTTTGCTTTAGAGATAGGGTGAGAGTAAGCTGGATCTCTCATGTCCAGACTTGAAATACTTGTTAAATGTGTCTTATGATATGAGATAATTTGTTACGTGGATGACTCATATGTATCTGTGCATTCCTACAGTCGATACTTTATACACTTCCTGGAATTATCTGCATCACTTTTGCAGACCCTGCCCCTAAAGGAAAATTACTGTAACAAAAATAATACCCCAGGTTGAGAGAACATACAGAGAACCTGCCTCTTGCTTTCCTTTGGTGTAGTTTTTGTAAGTTAGATTCCTCCTCATAGGTAAATAACACCTGGCCCTGCTTCATAGCTGCTTTTGTTTTAGCATTGCTTCCACCTGAACTCAGCTAGCAGAAACATTCTTTCAAACAAGGGGAGAAATTCACTAAGCGGTGATGAAGTGGAGATGACTTCTTCATTTTATCACTTCTCCAATTCCTAATGTCATTCTGTGGAGCATAGGCACTAAGATTTCTTCAGCTTTTGAGATCTTAGTGCATTGACTCCACAGAATAATATAGGAGAAGTGATAAACTGGAGAAGTCATCTCCACATTATCACCTCTTTATCACCGCTTAGTGAATCTCCCCCAAGGCATTCATTTCAATCACACACACACAGATGGCTGCTAACGTCGAAACTAATGAGATTATCAATCTGCACTAATCTATACTGTAATTAATTGTTTAATATATCAGAATGTACTTTTCAAAGTAAACTAGAATTAGCTGTCCTGCCTGACATGACCTGTAATTGTCTAAACATAAATCTCAGAGCACATCTTTTCATATTCTTCATTGTTATTGATGCATTGTTATTGATGCAATGGAATTAGCAGCCAGTCTTGTCATCTCTGGATTGATATCGTTTTTCTATAATTAGTTGCCCAACCTTTCATAGACTGGGCTGTAATAGATGTAATATAATCATCTGCCTGTCAATCCCATAGTTTACATTGATACAGATGTATAAAATGTTTCTCTCAGTGTGTGTCCTACTCTGGAGTGTTCTAGAATAATTGAATCATCTAATTAGCCAGTAAATATGTACATTTTATATATAATAAAATTAGTTGTTTGGCCACTCATACGTGGAACTGTTCTTGATCTATTTAACTTAACTGGCTAGCATACAAAACATACCAGAATTTACTGTTAAACTTCCCTTTCTCTGCACTGCTGTCAATACAAAAGCATTACTTAACCAGCCTTTCATACTCTGAACTGGTCCATACGTGGTAGAATTAGTTGTCCAGCATATCATATTATTATATACCTTTCTAGGCGCATCTGACTTATCTACTACAGCCAGGCCCCCAGCGTATCATACTCTGCACTGTTCTAGATCTATATCAGTTGTCCTAATTATAGGTCACTGCAGTATTTGAAGTATTTTTGATAAAGGCCACAGGACTGGCCAAAATGTTGATTATATAAAGAAACACCATTTCATTCAAAAAAGTATCCTGTGAGTGCCATTTTCTCTGCCATAGCTAATGGAAATATCTACCCAGCTTATCAAGTATAATACAGTATAGGATAGGTTGAAAAGCTGATTCTAATAGATTTAGTGGACCTGTCATACTATGACAAGTTTATTTTGTTTTAAAGATAATTAAAATCTGCCTGTATGTTGTAATAGCCATTTTTTTTATAAAATAGCGTTTGTGAAATGAAATGTTATATTTTTGTGGCAAAATGGGGCACTTAATGCGAATTTCCTGCACTGTGTGATAATTAGTCCTGTTCAATGCCAAATGTATAGTTTGCTGTGCTATTTGAAATACCCTAGTATGTGGATTCTGCCTAGATTAAAGGGACAGTGATGTTTCACAAAATAAGCAGCTCCAATTAATCTTCACAGTATTTGGGCCATGTAGAGTGTTATTTCAGAACTGTCAGAGTTGTAGTTCAAGAGTTATTGAATGATAAAGTATCCCCTTCCCGCCCCTTTTACCTAGTGTAAGCCGCCTCCCATCAGATGTGGAATCTGGTCTTAAGACCAGACAGCTCACAGCAAGGGACAATCTTCTTACTGTGAGAACAATGAAAACCCTGTCCCCTTTGACAGGTTTTTCCCTTAGGCAAATTGAAGATTGTCCCTCTCTGCCAGCCATCTGGAACCACCTTTCTGTTCTGAGGTGAGCAGTGTTACATCAGAAAAAGGGGCGGGAGGGGGATATTTTATCATTCAATTACTCTAGAACTACAACTCTGACAGTATTGAAATAATGCTCTTGTTAGGCTACCTGTGCGGTGGCTGCTTGAGGCAACCACATCGTTCCCCAGAGGCTCCAGATGCATGCGTTGCTGACACTGGTGCCTTGCCTCCGTTGAGGCTTGGACGCACTCTGCTTCCTGGCTGCTCAGCCGCCTGTTGGTGCCTTGTGCGGTTCCGTCCATGTCTGCTGCATGGACGTGCGTTCCATTTAAAGGGACAGTCACCTGTTGGCTGCTCCTCCTCTTCCTGCTTGCACACTACTTTACCTGCCTGGACACAGGGCTCAGTCGCCCTTTCGTTGGTGTCCAGTGCAGTTCTATTTCGTTGGTTCTCTGTGCATGATCTGGCTTGTCTGACTAACCAATCTGATGCTGACCTGTGGCTCTGTCTGACTACCTGTTCCGTGTTTGACTTCTGGCTTGTCTGACTACCCATTCTGGTGTTGACCTGGGGCTCTGTCCACTGCGTATCCGGCATACCAATGTTTCAGTGGACATCCTATCTGGTGCAAACCTGTGGCTCTGGTTGACCACTCGCTCCGTGCATGACTCCTGGCTTGTCTGACCACCCAATCTAGCGCTGACCTGTGGCTCTATCTAACTATCCCCTGTTAGTGGGTCCCGAGGACCGGAGTTGAGAACCACTGCTCTAGTGTGGCCTTCCGTGCGGTTAGATATCCAATCCTGTGCGGCTTGTGGCTCTGGCAGACTTACTCCTGGTTACCTTCCAACAATTAATATAAATGTGATCAAGCAGAAATTTCTTGATATCTAAACCTGTTAATGTACCGTAGGGACTGCAGCTGTACAGCCATGTACTACAGCTTGCTAATGAGAGCCATATTCAGTAAGCTAAACAGCTGCAATTCTGGGGCAAACCTAAACCACTGTAAGAGATACATAAAATTCTCCAAGTAGAGATTGATTTAAATGGGACATTTAACCCCTTGTATGGTAGAGAGATCACCTTCACTTTGCTTCTCAGTGTGCTGCAGAACACTCAAGCATGCAAGGGTTTAAAAGCTAAATTTTATAATGTTTTCTCTCTCCCACCATGGTGCAGTTGGTTTTTCCAAATTGGCAGATAATTAGCTCACCGAATAAGGCTCTTTGAGCATTGAGAAAAGTGGAGGAATACTGGGAAGCCAAATACACTATAAAGACAAACTAAAACATTCCTATAAATGGGGATTTGAATCTCTTGAATAATACAGAGCTGCAATACACTGCAAAGTCTGTCACACTTTGCATTGCTCTAGAGCAGTTGTGGGCAGCCTAAGACCCTCCATCTGCTGAGAACTACAATTCCCATCATTCATAAACAGTCACCAGCTGGCTGGGAATGATAGGAAATGTATTCATAAACAGCTGGAGAATCTCAGGTTGCCCATACTTATTCTATAGGGACTCAACTTTAGCCCTTTGAGAGCCTGGGTGTTGCCCACCACATCTGAGAAGCAACATGTTGCACACCCCCTTTAGTATTCAAAAGGTTAACCAAAAGTCCTGGCGTTATCAACATTTTTACTCTCTCGCTCTCTCTCTCTCTCTATATATATATATATATATATATATATATATATATATATATATCCTATCTTATCTCCTATAATATAAAAGGCAAGATGTATGTTTGTCCGATGCAGTTATGCGCAGCAGAGACTGCCTGAACGCAGGCCGATGCAGTTATGCGCAGTAGACACTGCCCGAACCCAGATATTTGTCCGATGCAGTCATGTGCACCAGTCACTGCCTGAATGCACAGAATGCTGGGAGGTGTAGTTCTGCAGTTTTACGCACTTTGGCCTGTGTTCACGGGCTTTCACACTAGTATATATATATATATATATATATATATATAGTCCCATTCTATAATTTTTTTAATCTGTTCTAGAACAGATTGGATTTTTATGCCTTGCAACATTGTAGGCTAGAATTTACTAACTAGACGGTGAATCCCTAGTATCATTAGCTGACCAGTCTATCATGCAGTGTTCTACTATAGATTACCCACCCAACATGCACTGCTTGACTCTAGATATATTCGATTTTGTTGCCCAGTCTGCTGTACTTTGCCTTGTTACTTGAACTAGTATCCCAATCTGTTATAATATGTACTACTCTAGATGCAATTGGCACCAAAGCCTTCAGTTCAGTTTTGTCATTATACTGTATACTGCAAATATGACAGTGTTAGTCTGCTGGTGAGGCAGTGGTCAGAAGAGTGGCACACTGATTCACAGTCTGTTGCTGCAAAACATGAGCCTTGGCAGTGACTGCAACCAAGAAGTGACACTAGAGATGCTTTTGATGTTTGGATGATTCTGTACAAAGATAGGGAGAAACTGTAATACAGTGTTATTCCTTCTCTCTTCCAGCTCAGTCATCCTATGGTCTACATAAAAGTAATGGTGCATACTCACATTGTTCTCTGGAAGCTGGAATGCGCAGGATGCACACTACAGGAAAACCACACAGGAACAGTGTTAACAGCATCTGTGATTATGGTATGCATGCAACCACCTTTAAGGTGGGAACTTGAAAATCTAGATCATGCTATTTAACACTCTGAACGCCAGAGATATATACAACGCATTGCACTGGATACCTCTCTGGCCCTCAAAGGTTAAAGTTAGAAATCCAACACAAGTTATTTAGAGTTATTGTAGGACATACATCAAAGCACTTGGATGCAATTTTGACCCATAGCCACTTAATGAAATGGAAAAACAGCAACAGCCAAAGCAGAACTGGATGGTCTGAAGTCAACTGAGGTTTCATAAGTAGCCAATTAGTGCACAGCTTGGGGAAGGTGATGTTGAAACCATAGAATAATCCTTGTATCCCACAGTTCAACCACAATGCAGTTTGGCAGGCAAAGCAAATTGCATTCCTATTCCCTTCTCATGCCTTACACTCACCTCTGGTGGCAGTTCGACAGGCATCCCAGAAGACACCCTCTCACCCTAGAAAAGAAAAGCAGAAAGCATTTTGAAATACTTGTAGAACTGAGACTATTGTTATGTTTTATACTGTGATCAGTGAAGAAAATCCAGAACTGTAAATATTTACACCATTCCCAAAGAACTGCCACAAGATCAAGGGTCCTTTCTTGACCACAAGATGCTCAGTTGCCTATTTTATTAATCCACATTTGCAGAAGAAGGCATAGCCCTAAAAGCTGGCCAGTCAGAGGTTCTTGATGACTGGCATGAATACCACTAAAGTAGACTGTACAGTGATAAGTAAATTAGCAACAGAATTTAAGTGAAGGCATAGAACGTGTGGTAGGGATATTGCTAGGTGCTGCTTTAAGGACATAAAGCCTCTGGGCTCATGTGTAAAGCCTGGGTCTTGCAAGCTTGGACATGTAATGTGTCAATTTCCCTTAAAGTAATGGTGAAATTAGACAGCACAGCGTACCAATAATGCCTTAGGTTAGTCAAAGTCTGTTGAAAGCCCCTGGAAAGAGATGAGCTAAGAGATGTTGCAATGGCAAAGTGTCTGGAGATGTGTGACATTCACTTTGCAGAGAAGAATATGACACACATCACCATATGCTCTAGGAATTATCTATGCAAGGGATGGGGGACACAATTAAATCATTAGCATACAGATTTGGAGTAATGCAGGTGATGTGTTAGGGAGGGCAAATGGGGGGAGCGGAGAGGATGCACTCAGGCTTCAGCACCAAGAATACCACCTGCTCTCTCTCAGCCCTTTGAGTGCCACAAAGATGTGCAACACAGTGCTCTACCTTGGGAGTCTTCTGTTTACATGAATCAGCTGATGGGTGGTTAGTCTACAGCAGACTTAAACAGCTGATCAGCCAGTTCATGTAAAGCCAGAACCAGCAGAGAAGCCGTTACATATAACAGCTGCTTTGTCAGTTTTTTGTGTCTGTGAATGAGCTGTGAAGTGGAGAAGGGTATTCTTTATAGCCCTTTCAGTGTCATAGGGTAGGGCAACGCACTACAGAACAATGCGTTCACATCCTTAAGGCACTCAATGGGTTAACGGAGGACAGCTGCTTTCTCTGATCTCCAGTAGAGACAACAAACTGTCCTCTGTGGCTCCACAGAAAGCTATGGGAAGATCCCAACTTCGCCATCTCAGACTGGTGAAGTAGGGACTGTGCACTCTTGACAGCATAGCCAGCTTTTGGAGCTTAGTATATATGGCGACGAACTACATTAACATATAAACACACCCAAAGAAATATGGCAATTGTTCATTAACCTGTATTTCAATATGCAAATGAGCCATAACTGAGGTAGACACGGCAAAATCGTAAAAATGGCAAAAGCATGGTGATGTTGGTATATGTGTGGTGTATTATCATGGTCCCCGTGATTCCCTGTCACTCTCTGTGATGGGGCTCGTCCATTGGAGGAGGTTGATTGGCCCGCCCAGGGTGTCCCTTTATATACTGGGCCTATGGCACCTGTCAGGTGCCCTTTCGTGGTGTTCCTGATCCTGCGCCATTGTTGCTGTGTTCCGGCATTCCTGTGTGCCCGTCTGACTATCCTGCTGTTCCTGCTCCGTGATTGACCCGGTCCTGGCTGACGTTCCTGCTCTGTGATTGACCCGGTTCTGGCTGACGTTCCTGCTCCGTGATTGACTCGGTTCCAGCTGACTTTCCTGCTTCGTGTTTGACCCGGCGTTGACTGTTGTTCCTGCTCCGTGATTGTTTCCTGTGCTCATGCGAGATTTCGATCGCCTGCTGGCTACATTCTGAACTGTGCGGGTAGTATTGCCCTGACTGATCACGTCTCTGCTGCTGAGCTGTTGCCTCCGTTACAGAGCCAGTCTGAGTATACTTGCTGAGCTGTTGCCTCCGTGTCCGAGCCTGTCTGATACACTTGCTGTGCTGGTTGCCTCCGATATTGAGCCTGTCTCTGTACACTTGCCAAGCTTACTGCCGTTCTATCTGAGCCAGTTAACACTTGATGAGCTTGTTGCCTCCATCACCGAGCCTATCCGTTGACACTAGCAGAGCAGTACTCCAACTTGGGTGCTCGTTCCTTGCAGTTGTTGCACCGCATGGTGCTATTGGGGATACCGTTAGCTCTTGTAGTGTGTTGCTCATTTTCAGCACCGGAAAGGTGCTTTGGTTCTGGTCTCCAATTGCTCACTGTGTTCTACTACCGTATCGCACTAGGCAGTGCGTTGGTTCCCGATATACGCTTGTGCAGTGTCTCCTCCGTTGTGGCACCCAAGGGGTGCTTTTGGCTCTGGTCCAAATTGGCACATGCAGTGTCTCCTCCGTTGCCATACCTAAGGGGCGTCCCTGGCTCTGGTTCTGTTAGCTCCAGCAGTGGCTCTCCTCCGTCATTGCACCCTAGTGGTGTGATTAGCTCTAGCTCTAGTCAGTCCTTGCTGTACCATTGGGCACTTTACTATACAGCTATCTGAGAGTGATTCAGCTCAGTCGCATACTGCACCTTCCTATTGCACTACCACTGGGACTGTTTATATCCACTGAGCGTAGGCTTATCACCACCACAGAGACTGATCAAGTTGCTTTGGACATTAACCCTTGTTCCTCCATTGATTATGTTGAGTGCTATTTGCTCCAGCTATATTGGGCCTGTACTACAGCCATTACTTGTCTGTACCTGCTATAACCTGTTCTGGCCCCCAGGGGCGCTGTTCCTTAATTTTACCTCAATAAAACTGTGTTTTATTTTTAACCTTGGTCTGAGTGTCAGAAAACCGTAACATGTATTCATAGTGATGACATCGTAGTGCATATAACGAGATGAAATCAGTGCAAATACTCACCAATATCACCATCCTGGCCCCTTATCGAACCTTAGTGCACCTCCACCCTTGTCTTTTTGGAACTTAGCAACTACTCTGGTGTGTGGTCTCCATTTATTGATGATAGCAAAATTAGTATGGTTGGTCATACATTTTGGTATGAAAAATGGGGAAAAAAGCATGATGCAAAAGGAATTTAACATTTAGGGCCATATTCAGCAATCAAGGGTTTTAAAATCCCTTTAAATGGATGCATGTTTATTTTTCAGCCTAATCAATAAGATAATTTAGAAAATGTGCATTTGTCCCCTAAGGTACAGTTTGTTTGCTGTAGAATTGTACCTCTTTAACTTTTATTTGTAGATTGTTGAAAAGGAACTGCATCACCCATTTCCAGGAAGTGCCATATGGGTTAAGTGAAGGGCATTCTTTGGCTACAAGCAGATTATCAGTTGCAAGAAAACCAATCTGTGTGGGATAGCAGCATTTTTGGGCATCAAGTCATTCATTTTTTTTCTTGGATAAGCTCATAAACTGAAATCCCCTTCATTCCTTTGTTATATTCCAGCTCTACTGGAAATTAGATGTGCCCACACACAAAGAACAAAATGTCTATTCTTCTTCAGTGTTCTTGGAAACCTTCTCAAACATCAGGAGTAGAACACTTCCCCTCCCCTTTCTGGCTCTACAAACCACTCTCACCCACCTCCTGTCTTTTCCTTCTCCATACTCCTGGCCAGCCCAGAGTGGAAAGAGTGAGGTAGCAACACAGTGAGTATGAATAAGCCTAGTTCTGCAGAGAAATACTAAAGTCTTTCCATTATAAGACTATGGGAGAAACCTCAGAGCTTCTCCTTTCTGGAGAGTTCTCTGATCAAAATTCTCACAGCCAAGTTAAATATAATTATTTCCATCTACCTAGGTCATTTCACTTACAGTTAAACGCTCATGCAGAAATACTTAGGGTAAATTATTGGTAGTATAGTTCTTCTAAGAATTATAACTTTTTAACTAAGCCTATTTGGAAAAGATTAACAGTGTAGGTCATGTGTATACTATGCACTCTCTTAAATATATGTGTCTTGTAACCAAACTATCTATAATATGAAAAGTCTGGCGAGCTAAAGATTATGGTAAGATTATGGTAAAACAGCCAATTAACCACCCCTGTTTTATGCACAGGAAGCTGCAATATACTGTACTGGTTGAAGAGCCCGTTGCACGGGCCACAGCGCCACTGCCAGCTGGTCGCGGGGCAGTCATGCACAGTAGAGACTGCCCACACCACAGCTGATACAGTGCCAGCCGGTCACAGTGCAGTCATGCTCAGTAGAGATTGCCTGCTCTGCAGCTGATACAAAGCTGGATGCTCCTTCGGAGCTCCCTACTCTGTATCAGCCTCGTCACCGGCTGTCACCGCTTGCCTGGTCTCCGCATCTCGGGCACGTCTCGCTCCGGCGTTGGTGCTTCTGGGTTGGTCTCGGTCAGATCGTGCATGCGCCCGGTCCAGTGTGCTATTGGCTAGGCGGGTCCAATCATGTTCAGGCTCCCAGACGAGCCTCTCTCTTACTGCCCTGTCCATTGGCTGCTGCTCCTATTTAAACGGGCACCACCAGTCATAGGGTGCCCGTTCCACAAGCTCCTTAGCGTTTGTTCTCCTTGTTGTCTCCAGTCCCTGGCTTGACCCTTGGCTCTGCACTTGACCTCCGGCTTGTCTCCAGTCCCTGGCTTGACCCTTGGCTTTGCACTTGACCTCCGGCTTGTCTCCAGTCCCTGGCTTGACCCTTGGCTCTGCACTTGACCTCCAGCTTGTCTCCAGTCCCTGGCTTGACCCTTGGCTCTGAATTTGACCTCTTGTCCGGATTCCAGCTTGTCTCGTCGGCCTGGTTCTTAACGGTACCCAGGGCACTCCCATCCTGGTTGCACCCCGGCTCAACTGGGGTGGAACAATCTGGTTTCGCGACCAGCACCTTTACTCAGCTTCGGCTGCAGCAAGGGAGTACTTGGCACTCCGTCTCCGATCACAAGCGTCGCTCCCCAGCATCACTCTCCAGCTACCGAACCAGTGCCGGCATCACTCAGGTCCTTACTCCCCATGTGGGGACACTGGCAGTCTCTACTGCGCATGACTGCAGCACGCACAGCAGTCTCTACTGCGCATGACTGCGTCGTTACACACGTTTTAGTGAATTATTATATAGGATGTGTGTATATATTGTTTCTCTATTTGTAAAAATATGTTACTTTTAACTGTAAAAGCTCTCCAGGACATACTTGGAAATAAGAGAAATCTTAATTTATTCTTCCTGGTTAAACCTTTTCTAAATAAATATATTTTGGATTCTGAATTCTGAGTATTGTTATTGAACACTTAAATAATTTTTTGGAAACCCATTTCTGGAAATTCTTAGTTTGCCCACACTAGGATTAGGTGTCTGGCTAAAAATATAAAAATACATATAAATTAATTAGGCAAGGTGCCTACTGCCACTAGTATATGGCACCAGTTTTAAAACAGGTGAAAATATAGTTGTATACTGGTGTAAAAGGACAATTTGACCCTTGGTAGAGTGGGACCTTGGATTCCAGTCCTGCTATCTTTATATTTGTCCACATGTACTGTACTTCCTTCATACAGTTTCTCGAAATACTGAACGAGGTGTAATATTCTAGTTATATTCCCGGCACTGAAATAGTGCCAGGAATCTATCAGTCCCCCTTTCCTTCCAGGCTTTTCCCTTTTCTTGGCACTTTGTACATCTGCAATCTTCGTGATGCTACATAACTCATGCTTAGTCAGCAGAAAGATGGAGCTGGGTTGGCCAGTGAGAGGGAGATTCCCTTCCAACTCCCTTACCACTAATGGTACTGAGGTTTATGTTACAAGTGCTGGAAGCCTCACACATGTGTCTCTCTCTAACCCTCATCTACTTTTTTTCCTCCACTTTTTAACCCTTTGAGTGCCAGAGGGGTACGCAACGCATTGCTTTGCAATGCGTTGCGTACCCCTCTGGCACTCAAAGGGTTAATTCCTTTCTCCCCATGGATTTTTTCTAGAAAACATTTGTGGACAACTTCCAGTTTTGCTGTGGATCCCAAAAAGCCCTTCCAACACATGTGGATGTACATAAAAGAAGGGTAGTGTGGACATGAAAACACGATGCAAAAAAATGCATTGCACAGACAGTCAAATAACTGATCTGTTTACAATCAGGAAGATTCATTACAGTTCACAGCTGATAATATAATGGTGCTAACGCTGTTAAATATTAAGTGCCATCTGTGAAGGATTTGTAGTAATACAGCTGTTCCGATATGGCCTTTGTAATTAAAAACATGGCTTCATTGCTCTAGGGAAGCAAGAAGGGTAAAATAAGATAGCTATCTGTGTATTTCAATCCAAATTTAAAGTAACATTTTGAGGTCATTATAGGTCTGTGTATGTGAACATCTGAACATAGCACAGCAGAAAATAAGGACCTGCTCTAGCTAAACATACACTGAAAACACATAATGGTCCAGTTTATGGAGAACAGGTGAGAATGCCACCAAAGGGAGGTGACATGGTATGTCTGGAAAACAAGATGGAGTCACTATGGACACTGAAGTTGGGTAAGACAAAGAAGGATGGTGTTGCTACATCTATCTTTTGAGACTGCCTGGTATGCCTTATGGTAATTTTAATTTGAAGGACTGATAAAGCTTCATGCTTTCAAGACCAGTAGTGGGTACATTGTCGATCTTGATTGTGGACCAGCTTCTATATGTAACAAATAAAGATTGCTCAAATTCTAAATAAGTTGTATGGGTATTTTAACCCAATGTAAAACATATGTAAACTACATACACCTATACTTCTGAAGGAATTTCCATGCATTCATTCCTATGTACATTCATTTTCTTTTTAATTTCCTGGGGTTATGCAATAAGGTGAGATAAAGGACAGATAAACTCTCCAGAGAGAGCAACTCTCCAATTCCTATGTTATTCTATAAAGACTCTTTTTCAAGATGAAGACATCTTAGTGCATAGGCTAAATAGAATCACATGGGGTTAAAAGATCTTACCTCAGTGGAGACTTTCAGGATGAGGTACTAAGAAGAATTGTACGAACCATAAGGGGCAAACAGAATACATTTATTTAAAAACATTCCAATTAAACAGGGTATAACAAGCCATGAATTCTAGAGAGAGACCTCCAGCAATCAAGAAGTTAAAAGCCCCATTTAAATCAATATGAATTTTATGTGTGGTTCAGAACTGATGCAGTTACTCTTAGTACATCAGCCTCACAGTGTCCTATTCCTTGCTGCAGGTGAAATCTTACTAGATTAATCTTATCAGATTGTCAGTAAAATTGTCTGGGTCTATCTCAATTACAACCATACTCCAAAAATAGATTACTAAAGTAAAGGGGATTCACATCAGAAGGTTAGTTGCAAATAAAAGAGTAGGTCACATATGATATTTAGGCCTATATTTATCAAGTAAAAATTATATCGACATAGACTAACTGTAGAAAGAAAGGTCAGAGATGCTCAACTAGGCTCATAAGCCTGCAAATACATGCAAAAGTTCACTAGGACTGCATCTCTTTTAGCTCACCAGTATCACACACAGGGAGGATATCTTCTGAAACACATCATACTGGTCCTGCCAAATGACAGTCCAGCCACGAAATGCCAGACAATTCCTCTCTGAACAATGGAAGCAGCTAACCCCAGATGCCCAGATGTACGTTTCAGCCTTTTTGGGCCTCGTCGGTAAGGTGCAACTGATCCCTCTAGGCACTGTGAGCAAGGGGTCCATGTCTGGATTCCTCCTACTACTCTTAGGGTGACCAACCCCAAGACCAATTTGCATATGTAGAAAGAAAGGTCAGAGATGCTCAATTAGGCTCATGAGCCTGCAAATACATGCAAAAGCTCACCAGGACTGCATCCTGTTCCCAGGGTGCAATCTCTTTTAGCTCACCAGTGCCATACAGAGAGAGGAAATCTTCTGAAACACATCATACCAATCCTGCCAAACGACAGTCCAGACATGAAATGCTTTGGCAGTCCAGACATGAAATGCCAGGCAATTCCTCTCTGAACAAGGGAAGCAGCTAACCCCAGACATACATTTCTGCCATTTTCGTCCTCGTTGGTGAGGTGCAGCTAACCCTGTAGGAACTGTGAGCAAGGGGTCCATGTCTGAATTCCCCCTATTACTCTTAGGGTGACATACCCAAAAAGCAATTTGCATATGTAGAAAAAAATGTCAGAGATGCTCAACTAGGCTCATGAGCCTGCAAATACATGCAACAGCTCACTAGGACTGCGTCCTGCACACAGGGTGCAATTTCTTTTAAGTCACCAATGCCATATATAGAGAGAAAATCTTCTAAAACACATCATACCATTCCTACCAAATGACAGTCCAGTCACGAAATGCCAGACACTTCCTTTCTGAACAAAGGAAGCAGTTAATCTCACACGTACGCTTTGGCCTTTTTCGGCCTCGTCGGTGAGGTGCAGCTGATCCCTCTAGGCACTGTGAGGAAAAGATCCATGTCTGGATTCTCCTTATTACTCTTAGGGTGACCAACCCCAAGAGCAATTTGCATATGTAGAAAGAAAGGTCAGAGATGCTCAACTAGTCTCTCCAGCCTGCAAATACATGCAAAAGCTCACTAGGACTGCATCCTGCGCACAGGGTGCAATCTCTTTTCGCTCACCAGTGCCAAACACACACAGAGAAAATCTTCTGAAACACATCATACCGGTCCTGACAAATGACAGTCCAGCCACAAAATGCCAGACAAGTCCTCTCTGAACAAGGGAAGCAGCTAGCCTCAGATGTATGTTTCTGCATCTTTAGGCCTCGTCGGTGAGGTGCAGTTGATCACTCTACACACTGTCAGCATGGGGTACATGTCTGGATTCTCCCTATTACTCTAAGGGTGACCAACCCCAAGACCAATTTGCATATATAGAAAGAAAGGTCAGTGATGCTCAACTAGGCTCATGAGCCTTCAAATACATGCAAAAGCTCACTAGGACTGCATCCTGCTCCCAAGGTACAATCTCTTTTAGCTCACCAGTGCCATACATACAGAGAGGAAAACTTCTGAAACACATCATAACGATCTTGCCAAATAACAGTCCAGCCATGAAATGCCAGACAATTCCTCTCTGAAAAAGGAAAGCAGCGAGGACACAGTCTCATAAGCCGAGTAGAGCATCTCTGATTTCTTCTCTGTATATTGACTGTAATTGATAGATGTTTTTTTCTAAATGTTTTGACAATTTATCCCTACAAGTTAAAATCGGATTTGGAGAGATTTATTCTGCTAATAGGACACTGTCACCTAAAAACAACTTTGGTGATCTTGATATATCTTTTAAATACACCTTTATTTTTATTATCCAATTTTTATTTTGAAAAGCAGTTTTTGTTTTTCAAAAATGTATAAGTTATGCTACTTAAGTCAAGCCAAACAGGCACTTTCTGTTTTAAGCCTAGTTCACATGGACATGTGTTTTCTGCAATGCATTGAGATGCTCATCATTTTGCCAAGCATCAAGCAGATGAATACAGCTTTCTGAAAATGGCCTGCATTTATGTAAAAGCAACATAGGACTCACATGGACAACTGAATCAACCAATCAATTGCCAGTTCACTTGGGTGTCAGCCAATAACATTTGTCTGACACTCCCATGGGATGGCCATCAGTTCTACTGTCATGGGGGAATGTGGAACTATGGGTAAGCTTAAAGCATGGAACATGGCAGTTTGAATCATGTTTCAAAGCAGCACATTAAAAACACCAGTGTGAATCTAGCCTGAACCCTATGTTGCACTTCCTACTCATTAATTTTTAACTCTTTCAGTGCTAAGGGAGGTGGGCAATGCATTGCTGAGTAGTGTCAATGAGTTGGGGAGGTAATGAAGGGCTAAAACAGGAAATGCTTGCACTGCAAAAACCATTTTCAAAACCACAAAAGTTGTTTTTAGTCGATAACATACCTTTAAAAGGATTACTCATTGCTTGATTAATTGAATTTGGTTGGCACCATATTGGTTAACTAAGCTATTGCTGTTTCAACACATTTCAAGACATGTCTGCTCAACAAACTGAATAAAAATATTTAACTTAATAAACAACTTTTTCCACTTGAAGGCTGCACTTCCAGGGTGAGCAATTTCAAATCTCAAATGCTGCACCCTTCTAGAGTTGGAAATGAATGTACTTACATTCAAAGAGATTCATCAAAGTGATGGGCATGTCATGGATCATCAATGGGTTGGATTAATACTAGGTAGAAGATTAACAGATATCAGAGGCAAAAGGAGCGGGAATCCTTCAGGGCAGAATGTTGTGGATCACATCCAACACACATCCATAAATACACGTGGAGACAGGGTATAGCACTGGCACATGCTTAAACTGTTTTTTTTTGTTAGAAATCCTACCTAAAACTAAGAATGAAAAACATGGGGCCGTATTCAATAAGGTAAAGTGGTGAAACTGTAGTGCAAACCAGCTGCACAGTAAGGTAGAAATGAAAAATCCCAAGAATCCAAATAGGGCTTTTAACTTGTTGAATGCCAAAGAGATTTGCAAAACATTATGATGAAAAGATTTCTCTAGCATGCAAAAAGGCTAACCCTTTGAGTGCCAGAGAGGTACGCAATGCATTGCTTTGCCCCTCTGGCACTCAAAGGGTTAAATGTGCAAAATGCCTCCTATGCAGTTGGTTTCCTACAGAACTGCACCACCTTTAGACTACTGAATGTGGGCCATCGTATGCAAGATCTCATAAATATCATGATCAACACAGACCATTTCTTTTTTTGTTTTCAGTTATGTGATGTGTTCGGATGTTAAACCCTTTACTTGCCAGAGGAGTGTACAAAGCATTATAAAGCAATGTGCAGCACATCCCTCTGGTTTTTAAACAGTTAAACTCTGAATCAGCCTGACCGCCTGCATTTCATGCCTTGTAGCCAAATGTGAAACAATTCAACAGCAGCTTACCTCTTTAAGGACCTGAAAGGAGCAAAATGCACTGCACACTCCACTGGTCCTTAAAGGGACAGTAACGTCCCATAAAAAATGCTTATAGTTTTCTAGAGGTTAAAAAAAGAAACTATATGCCACAAATCCTATCTCTCAAACCGCTATGGTTTGAGAGATTTTCACATTCAAAATTCCCCCTGCCTCCCCTACTCCTGATGTCAGCTCTCTGCTGACAGCAGGAGATCCCAGTCCTGAGAACAGTTGGAGACTCTGCAGCAGAGCCGAAATCACATTATTGGAAAATAATTACTTCACTGGAAAGGTCTACAAAGTTTGCCTGGTTTGCAAGCACACTATATAGACTGTTCCAATTAAGTAATTCTTTTTAAATAAAGAGATTTTGGCTCTGCTGAAGAGCCTCCTTGAGTTGGCTGACTTGAATCTTCTGCTGTCGGTTTTACAGCTGACATCTTAAGAAGGGGGGGGGCTTTGAAAGCGAATATCTCTCAAATCATAGCTGTCTGAGAGATAGGATTTGTTGCATATTGTTTATTTTTTAACCACTAAAAACTACAAGCATTTTTTATGGGACATTAATGTCCCTTTAACAGGTTAAGATAATGCCAATCTCATCTTTAATATAAAATGGGTATCCTCTCTTGTGGTTTATGCCCTCTCATGGGGCAGTTGTGAGGTTCGTAAATGATTGGGGACATGCATTATTAGTGTATTGTCCATTGCTTGACCCAGACTAGTAGATTAAGGGCTTTAAGCACAGAACCTGGAACATTAGCCCTTAAAGACAGTACCTAACAATGTTTATGTATGAAGACAGAAGTGGATCCAATCTGAGATTAAATATCTACACTTGGGGGGAAATGCACTAAGGCATGATAAAGAGGTGATAAAGCAGAGATGACTACTTCAGTAATATCAATTCTCCAAGTCCTGTTGTTATTCTATGGATCCACTGCACTAAGATTTCTCCAACTTTGGAGATCATAGTGCATAGAATAACTGGAGACTGCATCTCCACTTTATCACCTCGTTACCATTCACTGGTGTATCAAAATAAAAAAAATCACAATAAAATAATTAAATAAAGTAATGTGTACAATACAGTTAAGTTTATGAATACACAATCCCATACAATGAGTACCACAGTATAGATATTTAAAAACAGGTAAGTGAATGGAATTAGGGCAATTTTTATTTATTTATTGCACATTTTGGGCTTTATGCATAAACGGAAAGTGAAACAATCTGGAGTAAACCAACTGCATTATAGGGGAGAAATACATTTCTACATTGTTTTTACCCCCCTGAATGCTAGAGAGGTCATCAACACATTGTGTCAGAAGTGCTGGAGACCTCAAACATTTGAGGGTGTAAAAGCCTAATTTAATGGGTATGTTGGGGTGTTTTATTTGTTACCTAAAATAAGAATACTGATCATCTTTCCTTTTGTGCATATGACACTTTAATGGGGATCTCTATGCTTCTCTCACCTTCCTGCCTAATGCATCCTCAAGGCAGAAGCACCGAGTGTAGCCCTGGTGTTTGGATTTAGGAAGAATTTCAACAAAGTTGCTGTTCTGTATACTTTCAGCCTCTTCCACGTTCCTTCTTGTCTTCAAAGCCTCAGGTCCACACTGCAGAGGGGTGAAGGATGCAGAAATGACAAATAGTCAATAATATATAATGAATTCATTGAATATTTTCCATCTGTATAATAGAATAATTGTGTAACTATAATGATACAGCTCAGAAAAGTGAAAAACCATATATAACCATATACCATGTTTTGGTAGGCAAGTTTTTGGTATAATAAAAGACTAAATAGAGAACTAACATCTCTTAATAATGAACATGGACATACTTTTGATCCTTAACTGGTTAGGACCGCTCGTGGATGGGTGTGGTTGGATGTGGAGCTGGGGCAGATGGCACCAGCTTGAGTTAGATCAACATCACTCTGGTCTAACTGTCATCTATATATATATATTTGGAGCACCCTTTATCTTTGCCTCAAAAAAAATTATGCTAAATCTTGGAGTATACAAAAATAAAGGTCAGAGATGCTCAACTAGGCTCATGCAAGGGTATGCAAGGAGTTCACTAGGACTGTTGCCCTGTGCCCAGGGTGCAATCTCGTTTAGCTCACAAAAGCCATACACAGAGAAGAAATATTCTGAAGCATATCATACAGGTCCTGCCCAAATGACAGTCCAGCTATGAAATTCCAGACAAATCTTCTCTTAACAAGGGAAGCAGCTAACTCCAGATGTCTGCTTCTGTCTTATTGGGCCATGTCAGCTGATCCCTCTAATCACTTGTGAGCAAGTGGGTAATGACACAAAAGCAATACCTCCTCTAGAACTACCAACGTACTTCAACTTTTTCAGAGATACGAAGGCCTTCCCACTGAAACCCATGGATAGCACTACTAATGCCACAACTGGGAACTCCCTCTACTGCTTCATCTCCTATCCCATCTTTGAGTACTCCTTCAGGGCTCAATATCTAGCCCTAACTGAGAAACTGGAGGATGCTGAAAACAGGGCATGCTACAAAAATTTGCATATTAGAATCCTACATAAATTTAATTTACGTACACTCTTCCATCACTAATCTCTTCAAACAATTAGTCCCTGACATGAAAGAGGAGAGGTTGGATGGGTTACTTCACTCTCTTGTAGTGAGAGGACCTTATGATCAACAAGACATCACTTCTCACCTTCCTTTCTGTATCGGTTTGTTTGACACACAAACACAGTGGTTTAGGATAAAACACAGTTTTATTGAAATCACAGTAATATAATAACCCTCACAGGTCCTGTAGTATTTAAACAGAATAATACATTAGTATTTAAACAGAATAATACATACACACGACAGGTTACATATACATATGCCTACACAGGTCCAGTATAACCATAAAGTTCGTAACAGCATATACTGACACAGATCAGGCAGAATACGATGAATTCCCAGGAGAAAGGTACTGCATGGGTTAATGGTCTTCAATGAGTGTAAACAGTCCCATGTGAAGAGAGGTCTGTGATGGAGCTCACTCCATATAGAGAGCTTAAGGATACGTAACGCCCAGAAATAGGTTAGCAGAACAAACGTGAACTGCCAGAGTAATATCAGGAATTGAGCAACATAGGACACTGCCGTAGCAGTAACGGAGACCAGGCCACTTGTACTCTGCCGGAGCAGTAACGGAGACAAGACTAATGGCACACTGCCGTAGCAGTAACCGAGACAGGCCACTTGTGCTCTGCAGGAGCAGTAACGGAGACAAAGCCAGTGGCACACTGCCGTAGCAGTAACGGAGACAGACACTTGCACTCTGCAGGAGCAGTAATGGAGACAAGACCAATGGCACAACTGCCGTAGCAGCAACGGAGACTAGGCCACTTGCGCTCTGCAGGAGCAGTAATGGAGACAAGGCCAATGGCACACTGTCGTAGCAGTATCGGAGACTAGGCCACTTGCGCTCTGCAGCAGCGGTAACGGAGACAAGGCCAATAGCACACTGCCGTAGCAGTAACGGAGACAAGGCCAATGGCACACTGCCATAGCAGTAACGGAGACTAGGCCACTTGCACACTGCAGGAGTAGTACGGAAACACAACTGAACACTGCCGTGACCAGACAGACTGGGCAATCGAGCAACTCACCCTGAGGTCGTAACCAACCGGAAGCGACACAAAAATGCCTGATGGATAGGAATGTCGCCAAGGCGACACAGTGGCAGCCATAGCAGCAACGTCAACCAAGCCGGGTCGAATCACGGAGCAGGAACGTCAGCCAAGCCGGGTCGGTACACAGGAGCAGGAACGTCAGCCACGCGAGTCGGTACACAGAAGCAGGAACGGCAGCCAAGCCGGGTCGGTACACAGGAGCAGGAACGTCAGCCAAGCTGGGTCAGTACACAGGAGCAGGCGCAGAAGAATGGTCAGGCAATCCGGGTCGGTACACAGGCAGGAGCCGAGATGCAGTGTAGTCAGGCAGGCCAAGTTGTTACACTGGGAATCACTGAGCAGAAACAAGCACTGCTACAGGAACACCACGAAAGGGCACCGGAGGGGTGCCAGAGCCCAGTATATAAAGGCCATACTGGGCGGGACAAACACAGAATAGCCAATGAGAGAAAAGCACTGTGTAGACTGACAGAAAGTAGCAAGGGGAGCACGGGCACAGTGATACTTTCTTTTCCTCAAAGGAAGTTATTGCGGCAGCATGTTTATCAAGGCCACAAGCTACAGATTTGTATTGATCTTGATCTGCCTCCTAATACTATCAAGGAATAGGATGCTTTAAAGCATATCCCAAATTCATCAACACAATAGAATATATGATTGGTCCTTTACATTCAAACTACTCTTCACCTATGTAAACAAATATTATGATGTTACTGACCCTACAAAAGGAGAGCGATTTATGCACTCATAGACTTGCAACTCCGATCACTTCTCTGCCTCCTCAGAAGGATGATCTCCAACCCATTGAAAGGCTATGGGACAGAGCCTAAATTCATCCTGCGTTCCATGTCTTGGAACAACATAATGTGACCTTTGCGGTACACCAGTTGTATTATACGTCTCTGTATTTTCATACATGAGATATCCTTGGCCAGAATAACCATAACATGTATTGCTTTCTAACCCTAGCTGGCACTTTAGATTCCATTTGACCTAGAGTGGCAATTTCATACCCCCCATGGCCTATTATTGAGGTTTTGCCATCTGTAACAGAGGCTAAATTTGTGATTTTTAGATTATTTCCACTACTACTGTTTAATGGTTTAATCTTTTTTTCTTTCTCTTCTCCATCTCCCTGAGCATATTCATCATAATATGCATGCAAATTGGTTTATAGGGTTCAACGACAGATCATCCATCTTATGATGGCTTCTAATCCTCTCAGCTGTTTAACGCATAACTTAGAAGGCTTCAACTGCCCAGTTAAAAAATCCAAATATGTCCATTATTATAACCATCAAGGAAATGATGCAATCTTTCTGCAAGAAACGCATTTTTGCAGAGTCTAGTGAACCTCAATTTCTCAGTAGACACTATCCTCACTTTTATTTAGAGTCTCCTATGGAAAAAAAGCATAGGGTAGCCAATTGCCCAATACTGACAAAAAGTCCTTCTTCCCAAAATTAACATAATAAAGGCAATCTCATCGTAGGTGGGGATATAAATACAGTGATGAGTTTGTTTCTAGACAGATCAACATCAACCACACTTGAGCAACCTACAGTGAAGGACTTTTAGTAATTAACTCAAGAATTAGATCTTATAGATGTATGGAGGGAATGCCATCCCACCATAACAGACTATATCTTCTTTTCTAGACTGCATGATTCACATTGTTGGATGGCCTATCTCTTTATATCCCAGTCCCTGATACAGAATATCCTTTGCTCAAAAATTCATACATGTATGGTCTGCTCACTCTTCTTTGAAATTACTCACTTGATTACCCTTCCCACTAATCTCCATTAGTGTATCAATGACTGTAATGACTCTATACTGAACTTACCTGATGTGAATCATTTAATTGATATTGAACTTAAGTTCTATTATCAAAGCAATCAACCCTCATTTCTAGCAGCAGGCCCTCTGCACTTGAATTTTTCTTATGAGGCCTTTTAATTAAGCTATGTTCTCAAAGTAACAGAGACATGCAAACATGCAACAGCATACTAATTAAATAAAAATCCTAGAATGCCAATGTATCTCACTCCCTACCAAACTCCTAGATAACATATCTTGCATAAAAAAGAGAGTAGACTTTAAATAGATCTAACACCCCTATTTTCCCCCCATAATTGTATTATTTAATCTTAGTGAGGCCAACCACACTTCTTTTTATCCTCCAAAACCATTTCCACAGCATGAAACATGACCCTCATCTGAGCTATGTGTCCTTTAGGGAGAGTGCTGCCATCTTGCTTTTCAGTGATTGACAGCACTTTTCCTCTGCAGACCTGCTAGTCTTACTGTGAAAGCCTGGACCCCATGCACACACGATTGGCGGCTTGCGGCAAAGAAGCTTGAACATTGTATGGGAGAATAAACCACAATGGCACAGGATCCACATCACCTTTTCATGGAGCAGCTCAAATATGTCTTCCCTGCACAGCCACCACACAAATACAGTGCAGGAAGTACACAGAAAAGGGAATGCTGAAAACATTGGAGTGTGGTGATTTCATATAAGGGTACGGCATGTGGTCATTAGGCTGTGGTACAAGGAACGTCATGAATGAAAAGGGAGATTTTCTAACACAAATATCTGGAAAAGTAAATCTTTGAAAAAAACCTGTTAAAACAGCATATAGATAGTTTTATCATTACTATTGATTAAGCTAAATTTGTTTTGGGATGAAAGGTCTACTTTACATACTCCTATAAACCAGAAAAGTCCCTTAGATAACCCAACAGAAGATTTACCAAAAAGCTAATAAACCTGATACTCTTCTTGCATGTACACTTGCTAATAAATCCCACATATTTTCATACTACTTCATTAGATCCCATACAGGCCAGGAAATTAAGAACCCAATGAAAATTCTAGCTTAATTTTATAATTTGTATACTAACTTGTATAAACAAGACCATACATTCTCTATACCTGAAGCCAATCACCTTTTTCAAAACTATAGATTTAACAACTTCACAGATGAAGACATTGATATTCTTAATATGCCGTTTACTAAAGAATTCCAAAAGCCTTTCGTACAGTGCCTCAAAACAGGTTACTGCATAAATTAAAATGCTTCTGTTTGGGAGGTGATATTTGTGCATTGATAGAGAACTGGGTAAATGATAGATGGAAAATAGTTGTTGTAAATGTAACCTTTTCAAATTGGTGGGGGTGTTGCAGGGTTCAGTCTAGGGCTCAATGCCTTTTAATTTGTTTATTAATGATCTAGAAATAGGAATTGAAAGTAGTGTCTCAGTCTTTTCTGATAACACCAAGCTATGCAAGGAAATACATACAAAGCAGGATTTTTTTTCTCTGCAGAAGGATTTACATAAACTGGGTGAATGAGCAGAAAGGTGGCAGATGACATTTAGGTAGATAAATGTAAAGTTATGCGTTTGGGCTGTAGATACGTATACACTAATTGGGAAACTACACAGGGAATCCTCATAAGAGAAAGATTTAGGAGTATGGATAGATGATAGACTTCACAGTGTGTAGAGTCTCTCAGCTACTGCAAGAGCAAATAGGGTACTATCCTGCATAAAAAGGGGTATAGATGTACGGGATGCAAATATAATTCTACCTCTGTATAAATCCTTGGTTATGCCTCATGTAAGATATGGAGTACAGTTATGGGTACCAGTTCTTAAAAAAACATTACTGAACTGGAAAAAGTGTTGAGACATGCATCAAAACTGATAAAGGGATTGGAGGATCTGAGTTATAAAGAGAGACTAGCCAAACTGGATTTATTTACATTAGAGAAGTGACATCTAAGGGGTGATATGATTACAATTTACAAATATATTCAAGGTCAATACAAAGAACTCTCCAATGAACATACTCAAAGAGCTGAGCTAAGAGTGAGAGGTCATCCATTTAGACTAGATGAAAAGTGCTTTTGGCTAATTCAAAGACAGGAATTCTTTTACAGTAATTGCAGTAAAGCTATGGAGTTCATTGCCTCAGGATGCTGTGCTTGCAGATACTGTAACTGCTTTCTAAAAAATGACGGATACCAATCTAGCACAGAACAATATTGAGAATTATGACAGTCGGCCTTAAAGCAAATAGGATGTTGATCCAGATACATTTCTAATTGCCATTTGGAGCCAGGAATTTTAACCCACTTGGGACTTAACTGGAAATGGCTTCAATTGGTTTTATTTTTTGTCTACCTCTGGATCAAGGGGTAGTTTTGCATGGGCTGGACTTGACGTCTCATAAACTATGTTACTATGAAAATAGCCATATAAACTCTAGAAAACTTCAAACCTCCAGGACCGGATGGCTTTTCAGTGCAACACTATACAAATTTCATAAAACATACCCACTCCCTGCCTAACTAAGATGCTTAATGCAACAGCTAATGGTTCTACTTTCACCCCAAGATCATTGATGGCATTGATTACTGTACTTTTCAAACCTCACATAGACCAATCTGATGTTAACAATTACCGACATATTCCATATTGAATACAGATATTTGTATTCTGGCTACAGTGTTAGCTAATTGGTTAAACTAATTCTTGCCAGCTAACATTCATAAAGATTAAGTAGAATTTGGCCCGTTTTGCCAAGCATCAGATAATACTAGACAACTCATAAATCTCATCTCCAATGCTCTCCCTGCTATGCTCTCATCTTTAGACAATCAACACGCCGTTCTTTCCATTTCATGGAATGATTTTATATTCTTAAAAACCTAAACTTGTAAGTTCCCTTTCTCAAATTTTTTTCAGCTATTACATTCCAACTGTTGGGCTTCAATTCCCACTCTCTCCATATTGTTTGAGGCACTCATCAGATATGTCCCCTCTCTCCTCTCTTATTTGTTCTTGCATTTGAAGCTCTTGCAGTATTTGTTCTAATAAATCCAGATTTCTCAGGCATACGAATACATAATACTGAATATGAACTTAGCGGTTCCGTTTTGAAAAACAGTTGGAAACTATGAACCTAACTTTCTCTGACCACACTGTTAAATTGATCACACTCAATTTTGATTTCACTTGGCAAACATCTCATCTCACTTATCTAGGTATTAACATAACTAAATCATATCATGAACTACATATATAGCTAATTAGCCAACTTACCCACAAATGCTAACCAAAGATCTCTTGAGTCTTGGAGTAACTGGCAAAATTTATGCTGTCAGAATGAATGTTATGTCTCATATACTTTATCTTTTGCACACTCTACCTGTCATGGTTCACAGTAGAAATTTTCTCTCCATTAAAAAAAAAATCATTGCATTTCTTTTGTATCCTATTAAACCTACAGCAAAGCAAATAATTATGCACAGATATACATTGGCTGGTAACCTGGGAGTATCTAACCTACGGTAAATTTGTTTTTTTCTTGCAGCTCAATTAGTAATTTAGGACAGCTAATGTCATGGCATACAAATTATCATACACCTAGTTGGTAGCTATTTAGCATGTGTACCTCCTCCCTTATCATCATTGCCACTAACTATTAGACATACCTTAAAAATGAGATTCAGTTAAACATAAATTACACACTTTCTTCCTCACATACCCCTGCATTCTACATTATTGGCAATCCCCCATTCCTTTCAGGATTGCAACACTCTAGTCCCTCAAAGTGGGATAAACATAACCTAAAATTGCTGATTTCATTGACTGGCCCGACCTGCTCACTCTACAGGTTTTTCAAGATAAATATAATATGCTAGATTTAGAATTTTTAGATTTAACCAAATTATTATGTTAAACAAGTTTTTCAAAAAAAACATCTACTTTTTTAGGACAAGTCCATCTTTATTTGAAACTATTTGCATCACTTCTGTGCCATCTCACAAATCTATATGCAATTTGTATAGACTACTTACCTTGGAATCTGATTCCACAGTAAAGCTAAACTATATGCTTGACTAGGAAACATGCTTGGGAGAGCATTGACACCATAAGCTCCATTAACACTATTATACTTGAAGCTTCCTATAAGATCCTTTTTCAGTGGTACATGGTTCCGTTTCATATAGTTAAATTTAATCTATCAGTTAGTCAGCTATGTTTTGGGGGCTGTAACTCTGACGGTATTATAGTACATGTTTGGTGGCAATGAACAGTTGTATAAGAATTCTGTTCTCAAAATTTTCCTTGATTCAACTTCTATATATTGACAACATTTTTCCCCATGGGAGGTACTTTTTCATAAAAAAACCCAAATATCTCCAAGTATTAGGATAAATTAATAATGTATATATTCGCAGACACTAAAATGACTATAGCCAAATTATGGCTCTCACCTACTATTAGCTTTCAACATTATTCAATACATTTATATGGTGTGTCTCAACTAGAACCTTACTAGCTTTCTTATGAATAAACAGGACAAATTCCTCAAAATATGGGGTCCATGGAGATTATCTAGAGACACCCAGGGGACGAGATTTCTTCTCTTTATAGCCTATAGATGTTGGTAGCCCTCTATTGTTATTTATCTTCAGTAGAGAACGGGGTATTCTCTATTCCCCAATGACCAGGGTAAAGTTCCCCTTCTCATATCACAATTGATTTGTTTATTTTAATTTTTTGTTTTCTTTATTTGTCCCTTTCTATCAATGATAACTATGCTATAATGTCTTCTCTCTTTTGTTTATACATTTGTAATTGCGTACCTCTACAGTTACTCTGTATGTTTTTCTTAAAGGGATAGTATTACTTCAAAATTACTATCCCTCATATTGTAGCCCTTAATAAACTGAGTTAAATGACACCAGCGGCATCTCTCAAACCTTTATGGTTTAAGAGATAGCCGCTTTCAAAGTTTCCTCTCCCCTGCTGTCAGCATTCTGCTGCCATCAGGGGAATCCGGTCCCGGGACAGGCAGAGGCTTTTAAACAGAGCCTATATCTCGTTATGGAAGGAAAAATGATTCATTGAAACAGTCTTCTACGTGTGCTTGGTTACCAAGCACACGTAGAAGACTGTTTCAATTAATCATTTTTCCTTCCATAACGAGATATCGGCTCTGCTGAAGAGCCTCAGCTTGATTCAGAGACTGGATTCTCCTGCTGGCAGCAGAACGCTGAGAGCAGGGGAGAGGAAACTTTGAAAGTGGCTATCTCTTAAACCATAAAGGTCTGAGAGATGCCGCTGGTGTCATTTAACTCAGTTTATTAAGGTCTACAAAATGAGGGATAGTAATTTTGAAGTGATACTATCCCTTTAAACTGTAAATATAAATAAAAACTAAAATGAAAAAAACAAGGTTCCTATGTCTGTCTGAAAAAACTGCTAGCAACTGTCTGGAATGAAGCACAAGGGAAACATGCATAGGGGAATTAGCATTTTGTGGCCATAGTTAGGTATGCTAGAGGTTATTATTAGGAGGTGTTTCTCCTTTACCATATGGAAGGTGCTATTTACAGTCATTATTTAGCATATTTCTGTGTATAGCATACACAAGTTAACATTATGAAATCTGCTTGACTATTAATCCCCAAATTATTTTTTTAGTGGTGATAGTGAGCAGCACAGGAGAATAACACATATATCACTATTACTTAGTGAGCCCCCCACATTGTTTGGTGAATGAAAATGGTAGCTTGCCATATAAGCTTATAGTGAATAGACTTCACAAGCAGTTGGGGGATTCAAGGCTATGCATAATCCAAGTGCATCAGGACTGCTTGTTTTATATCTGCAGAATCACAGCAATTCAACACTAGTGTATGCAATTAGACATTTTACACTTACCTGGATAAGAGAAAGCCAACTCTAACTGATGAAATAAAAACTTTCAAGACTGTGTTACAGCTAGAAGTTGACTGTTTAGACCAGATAAATGCACTTTATTTTCTTTTAACCACAGAAATTAGAAGTTCCAGTTTATGGAATGAATGTGGCAATCATTGTAACTTACTCCAGATGGTAGAATCTCACAGCATCCTTCCTGCATGGCCATTAATGGATCACAATAGATAAGGAATTTCTGGATGTCAAACTGGAAAGAAGAACAAAAGAACTGTAAGGATACATGACAAATCATAAGAAAAGAGGATTTTAGTCTTACCTGTTAAATCCTTTTCTCTTAATCCATACAGGTTACTGGTAACTCTGGGTAGGCGATCCACTCCTTTAAGTAGGCAGGAACAATTCTAGAATTATATTCAGGGGGTGGAGCCTACCTTCCCTCCTTGGCTGCAGCTAGCAAACAGCTCCAGAAAGATTTGAGACACTAATGACTAGAAAGTGAAGGGAAAGAAGACTCCTGTGTGCATGATCCCGAAGGACCCCCACGATCTGCCACAGGCGAGCTAAGCATGGTCCCTTGACAGGGTGGGAGATCAGTAACCTGTATGGACTAAAAGAAAAGGATTTAATAGGTAAAACTAAAATCCTCTTTTCTCTGTCGTCCAATACAGGTTACTGGTAACTCTGGGATGTCCAACCATTGAGTTTCCCAGAGGCGGGAAGTAAGGCAAGGACCAGGTGCAAGGCCCCCAAAGTCACCAGAGCAGATATGAACCATCAGATCATAGATAGCCCAACAAAACAATGAAGTGTAAATGGACACAAAACAGAGGTAACAACACCCCAAACTGTTACACAGCACACTGAACTAGAGCCAACAGGGCTCAAAAGTGAAGGAAGCACCAAGAATCGTTGTCACCGTGGTCCAGAAGGAAACTAGGAAGGACTTGCCCTTCAGCAGATTGGAGAGGTCGAGCCACCAGGACAAACTCAGTTCCACGTGAAGAGGAAGTGACACCGACGTCTTCAGAAGGTCCGGCTGATCACTGCACACCTGGATCACAAACCACTGGAGTTCCCTGGTGTGCGCCATGGCAAACAGTACCGCCTCTATGGTGGAAATGAATTTCCCCACGAGAGATGACAGCTTCTTGGCTGGAACTGGATCTTTAGCCAGTATGTGGGCGATCTGGTGAGCCACCTCGTCCGTGAGAAACACCATGTTCTTCTGGGTATCGAAAAGGAGGCCCAGGAAGACCAGACTCTGGGACGGAACAAGATCTGATTTGTCCAAGTTGATGATCCACCCGTGATGGGTGAGAACATGAATGCATTGCTGAACATGCTGATGAAAAAGTGCCGCAGAAGGGGCTTTCAGAAGCAGGTCATCCATGTATGGAGTAACTCTGATGCCGTCTCGGTGGAGGATGGACACTAAGGCTCCCAGGACACGGATGAAAACCTGAGGAGCTGTCGTCAGACCAAATGGAAGAGCTGAGAACTGAAAATGTCCTTGGTCGCAGGCAAACTGGAGGTACTGCCGGCTCTCTGGATGAATGACAATGACAATCCTTAATATCCAGAGATGCAAGGAATTCCCCCGGGGACATGGCTGCAATAACCGTCCGTAGAGACTCCTGGTGATAATGAGTCCGGATCACAAAGGAATTGAGATTCTTTAAATCCAAAATAGGACAACAACCGCCATCCTTCTTGGAGACCACAAAGAGGTTTGAGTAAAAGCCCATACCTCTGTCCTGAACTGGAACCGGCTCTAGAACGTCATTGTCCAGAAGAGCCTGAACAGCGCCGTCGAACAGACAGCGTTTCTCTGCGTCCTGAGGCTTATGAGAAGGAAGGAAGCAAAAGGGAGGAAGAGAGACAAAAGGGATCCTGTACCCTTCCGTCACTACCTGCAAAACCCATGGGTCCATCACTGAATCCTCACAAATACTGTGATAGTGAAACAGACGACAACCCACAGCAGAGTGTGGACCCGGGTTCGGTGAGTCATGCCAAAGAAGGCTTGAAAGCATTGGGCTTGGAGGAGACCTTGGGCTTCCATTGCTGTTTGGGCTTGGAGGAGGTACGCGAAGCTTACTTTCTCATTCTGAAAGCAACGAAAATACCGGTTACGCTTAAGCGGTGTTTTCTTCCTAGGAACTATGGGTAGAAGTGTACTCTTACCCCCTGTTGCCTCACTGATCTGATCCTTGAGATCTGGCCCAAACAAAGAAGTGTTTTGAAAAGACAAGGAGAGCAATGCTTTCTTAGAAGCAGTATCAGCAGACCAGATCTTGAGCCAAAGAGCCAGTCTGGCAACCACAAACATGGTGGAAACCCTAGCCACCAAACAGATGGCATCAAATAGGGCAGCAGAAACATAGTGCTGGGCTTCAGAAATGTTGGCAAGGAGGCGCAACTTATCCGAGGTAGGAGCACCTTGACGGACAGCAAGAGTGAGCTGTTCAGTCCAGACCGCAATGGCCCGGTTCACCCATGCTGCTGCGAATGCAGGAAGCATGGCAGAACCAGCAGTTTCAAAGATGGTCTTGAGGGAGACCTCAAGTTTCTTGTCAGTCCAGTCCTTTAGAGCAGACGCATCAGACACTGGCAAAGCAGTAGACTTGGATAGCCTGGAGAAGCATCCACTTTAGGAGGATGAACCCACTGAGCAAGTGCAGCCTCAGAAAAGGGATAAAACTTGGCAAATTTCTTGGAGACAGAAGGTACAAAATTTAAGGTGTAGTACTAAAAGACATGAAACATCACTAAAACATGTTAGGATACCCAAAAAACACTGAACCAGTAAGAAAAGTGTCAGAAAACCCCCCACATGAATGCCAAACTAGCAGCTAAAGGGTTAAATACCGCATAAACCTGCTCCAAACACCCAACATACATACAGATAGACCCAATTAGTGCAGGAGTGTGCAATAGGAACTCCAAATGAAAAACCCCTGTGCGGAGTTGCATTGTGGAACATGTGGACCTGCAGCACTCAAAGGGTTGTTCACCTTTCCTGCAGATCTTCTGTCTTCAGATTACCATGTTTAAAGAAGGAGCATCGGTGGGCAACTCCTGGGGAAAGAACTTGTAGCCAAGGTTCCCCCCCCCAGGGCTTAAGGTATACAAAAAGCACTTGGTCACTGAGCTAGCCACATCTAAGGGCATTGTCAGTTTTAGTAATCCGCCTAATGGTGGTATTCCATTTCTAACAGAAAAATAAAAAACTTCTAAAGCTATAGCAGAACTGTTCTCTTACCTGTGTTATCATCACCAAGGAACAAATCTTTCTGGAGCTGGTTGGCTAGCTGCAGCCAAGGAGGGAAGGTAGGCTCCACCCCATGCACACAATTCTAGAATTGTTCCTGCCTACTTAAAGGGGCGGATCGCCTACCCAGAGTTACCAGTAACCTGTATTGGACGACAGAGAAAATACATTTATGGAAACACTGGATGAGACACCAGTTATGTATTAACTTTGAATCTGTTCAAATAATTTACTGGACTTACCTGGACTGGGGCACCATTCACTGTGTCTAAGCCAATAAAGGCATGTCCATCACTGGCTACTGCACCTCTGGGTTCAATGGGTTTACTGGAGATAAAGCTGCAGTCGATGTGAATAGATACCATTCTCTCTTGCACCCTCAACACGATCTTGTGCCATGCACTGTCAAACAAAGAATACACTCCCTGTCCAGTAAAGGTGACAGACACATGTTCTGTATCTTGGCCCCTGGCTCGAAATTCTAGGCTTCTGTCCAAACCATTGAAAACCACAGATATCTGCACATGGAACAAACACAGGAGAACTGTCACCTTAACAGGTAAAATCAACCAACATGAGAACATACTTCATAAGTGCAATATAGAGAGGATCATAATCATAAGGGGTCACATTGCAAACTTCAAGACATGATCTTTTGAGCTGAAGCAGAGAATATGAAATATTTCTGGGTTAGGAGGAACAAACATATTTTTGCACTGAGGATTTCCAATGATTAGTTACGTCACAGGTAGCCAGGCTTCTAAAGTTTCAATGCTGGTGCCTACATTTTTAGAGTACACTACATAAAACTATACCTGTACCTTTTCACTGGCTCCAAACAAAAATCAGATGGATACTATAAATTTTGTCTGGCTCCAAAGTTATTATATTTTTGTCTACGCCTGTAGTAGGTAACAATGAACACTTTCACTTTGAGAAATACGCCCTTCACCCTGAGATTTATGAATTGGATTCATAATTGCAATATAGAGAGGCTCATATTCATAAGGTGTGACACTGAGAACCTCAGAAGTCCATCTTACGATCTGAGTGAGTCAGTATTCAATAGCTATATAGCTTCAAACAACTGTTTCTGTCATGTAAATGAGCATTGATGGAAGCAGTTAAGATTGTAAGTACTTGGCAAAAACTGAACACACTTGTCTAGAAAGAAATGTCCTGTACCCAGTAAAGTTAAAGTGAATTAAGTGCAAATTCACACAAAATAGAGGGACTGTACTACTGCAATTCCATGTTAAAACAGGCTAGAATGGCTTGATTTGTGCTGCCCCTACTTTCTCCTAAGTACTAAGCCAGGAGCACGGAAACCTTTCCTCAGGTGCTCCCAATGGTGCAGGCTTTTAGGATATCCTCATTTGAACACTTGTGAATCAATCAGTGTCTCAGTCATTCTGAAGAACCTATGTTAGCAACATTCACTTGTGTTTAATTGAAGGTATCCAGAAAACATGCACTGTTGGTGGGCTTGAAGGCAGGTTTGAACTCCCCTGAGCTAAGGTATAGATAATGAACATTCTCAAATTTACATACACTGCTTGCTCCAAGGGGTGGGCAATGGGACAGTAAATGGGATGTTTTGGGGCGCTCTTTTCCTCTGCAAACTTTTAAAAGTTTCTACTATCTAAATCAGTGTAACATTATTCAGTTTTCCTGCACATACTATAGGGATGGTGCTCAGGGCTTGCTCACATTAAATTTGTAAAGATGGTGGAGTGTGTAAGCTAAATACACTAAAGCAATCATGCAAGCTTATATATAAACCATAGTATAAGAAAATTATTTTTGTTAACATATAAGCGCAGTAAATGAGCTGCACAGGAAGATTTGTATCCCCCTCCTACTGTATTAGATAGTATGCGGCTGGATAATGGGATATCTCCAACATTGTTTGCCTAACCCTAATATAGAATGTATAATAATATATGTTAATATGTACTTCATTACCTGTGGGTGACCCAGCTGGTCACTGATTTGGAAGAGGTACCAATCTTGATCAGTTGTCTGCTTCTTTAGTAACAAAGACATGACAAGTGTAAACTCGTCAGGAAAACCGTGAGGGAACACCTGTCTGAGATCAGAGAAACCATGAATGTTATTGCTAAACTCCCACCAATTTGCGAGCCAATAAGATAAAAGTCATACCTGGGAACATCCATAATGAGCTGACCTGAGCTTATTCTTGAAATATTAAATCATAAAGTTTCCCAGAACATAGGTGTTCCAGTCAGTCCTAAAGGAACATTTAACAGACTAAAACTCAGAAATATAAGTGTTTCATTACATGCAAGAACATTAAGACTTCTCCCTCTGCCTTTCTGATAGCAATGACAGAAATATACAGACTAAACAAGCAGTTCCTTTCACCAGGGGTGGGAAAATCCAAGGGTTTAATAGCATGGGGTTCAGAGTTGCACTGGAGCCCAGCATCTACAGGGGCCCCATCTGTTTACGGTTCAATAGGTTGTATTTATGGTCCTATGAAAATATTTTTGTGTTGGGGGCTCAAACAAATTTTTGCACCGGGGCCATCCAGTGACTAGATGGGCATTATTACTAAGACATGATAAAGAGGTGATGACATGGAGATAACTTCTCCAGTGATATCTCTTCTCCAGTTCCTATGTTATTCAGTTTAGCCAACGCACTAAAATTTCTCCAAATTTGGAGATCTTTGTGCATAGGAGCTATAAAATAACATAGGAACTGGAGAAATTGTATCACTGGAGAAGTTATCTCAGAGTTATCACCTCTTTATCATGCTTTAGTGCATAATATATGTCACTGGGAAAATCCCAGGAGGCACGGAGTCAGGGCTCCTAAAATTTCATTGTCAGTTCCTACAATTTTGGAGTATATTACATAAAACATTATACATGTGCCTCTTCACTGGCTTTAAAAAACAATCAGCTGGATAGCATAAATATTGCCTCCATCCAAAGTTATTTTTATTTTTGTCCACTCGTGCAGTAGGTAACACTGGATAGACTCTTTCACCTTGAGAAATTGGCCTTTCACCCTGAGATTTGTCTCAAAAGCCTGAGTCTCAGGAACAGACCCTGAGAGTACCCAGATATGATAATTTTGCTCTTGTCTGCTCCTACATTTTTGGCTTGCCACTGCACCAAAATGGTCTTCTGAAAAACCACATAATTGCAGGTTGAAAGGAACAGACACATTTCATTATTTGTTTTAGATTCTATGGGACTTCTGAAAAAAAAGAAAAGCAGGAATTCCGGGACAAACCAACAGCACCAGATTGACAAATACAAGTTCCAAAACATCACAATAATTGATATGGAATTTTAACACAATGAATCCAAGACAGGTCTCCAACAATTGAGACCTCTCTTACACTCAGGGGGTTAAAAGCACCATTTAACTCCCAGAGTGCCAAGAAGGTACAGCATAAGGGCTTGGACAGCTATTCCCGCTGTGCCAAGCCTGTACTTAGTACCAGCAAATTGAGGTCACTGCATAATATGATATTACCAGCATGCAGTGGCTGCAATAAAAAAAAGGGGGTGGGGGTCAGCCTTATTTGAGGGGACATCATCATGATCATCAGTGACATGAGAAGGCATTGCCCTATGCCATTCACTCCTACCAGTTTGGACAGGAGTGAAGAAGGTTAGCATGTTGCTCTCCTGCGTCGTCAATATTGCTCTTTCCATAAGATCTGCTGGGAGATCAATAACTAGGGGGTGTCAGAAGACAATGAGGTCTGATCAAAAAAGATTACAAAAATAACCCTGTTTGTGCCACAGGGAGGCCCAATGCCTTTGCAATGCACTGTACACTCCTGTGGCAAACACAGGATGTCCTGTTTCTAAGTACATTTTGTATACAGAGCTGATTGGGGGTATCAGGAGGGGTCCTGATACCCCTCAATGAGGTCTAAATAAAGAAATTATTAAAAAAATGATTAATCCAATGTGAAACATACATAGGATTTTTTCATTATTTTTTATTCAGACCTCATTGGGATGGCATCAGGAGGGCTTCTGATGCCCCCTCAACAATATCTGAATAAAATATTAAAAAAAAAAAAACAAAAAAAAAACTTGTGTGTGCCACAGGGGAGTTAAACGCATTGCTTTACAATGTGGCAGACATAAGCTTATTAATTTTTTAATTATTTTTTATTCAGATCTTGTGGAGGGGGCATATGAATGCCCCCAGTATGGCCACCCATACCAGTGGGGGTACCATGTTTCTTAGGCTGGCAGGAGGTCCTGAATACACTAGGAAATCCCATCATTTTAGTATAATTGAAGTGACTGATGTGTTTTTTTTCCTTTAGTTCCATATTTTGGAAGTGATTGTGCACGCTAACTTAGGGGTAGAAAGATGCAGCTAAATGTCTACTTTCCAAAACGGTATGCTTTACCTATCTTTTCTCAGTTTCTCTCAGGCAAGTCATAGTTGAAAAATGTCTAAAAAATGACAGATTGCAGTTGGTGTAGTTTTGTGCTTTTGGCACTCCCTACAGTATTTTAGCTCATACCAACAAGGGGGGGACTTTTCTTGGATGTGTAGTAGCTAATGATTATAGCCATTAATTCCATATATTTTTAAAGCTATCTGTATCTTTAAAGAGGTAGAAATGTAAAATAGCTCAATTGTTTCCTATGGCGCCAACTTCTGGAAACAGTTGTACACACCAACCTAGGAGTAAAAAGGCATGTAATCCCTCATCTGATGTGGGTGAATTTCTAATTTCAAAAACAGTATGCCTTGCCTACCTTTCCTGCATATCTGTAATGGTTATTGTAATTTCAAAAATAAAATTGGTAAGTGTAGGTTAGTGGCCCTGGCACCCCTATATTGTATGTTAACACATACAAATGGGGTACCATATTTTTCAGGATAGTAGCAGATACTGAATACAGTAGGAAATTCTAGGATTTGCAAATATTTTAATATTTAGTATTTAGTAGTGGAAATGTAAAAAAAACATGTATTTGCTCCTATAGTGCCAACTTTTGGAAATATATGTGTGCATTTAGCCTAGAGGTAGAAAGGCAAGTGACCCCCCCGTTCATCTGATGTAGTGTAATGTCTACTTTCCAAATTGGTATAACTTGCATACCTTTTCTTCATATATCTAATAGTTATGACCACTTTAGTACAGGTAGCTATTTTCAAAAAGAAGAAAACAGGTAGCGTCGTTTTGTTCTTCTGAGGTGCCATTTTTCTCATAAGAGCAGTAGCTAATGAGTACAGTTGTAATTCCTTCGTTTTCACGGATTACAGTACATTTGAAGGGGTGGAAATGTAAAAAAAAGAATAATGCCATTTTTTCCATTTAGCACCACCTTCTAGAAACATTTGAGCACACTAGCTTACATTTGATGCAGCAGGATATTTCTGGAAACATATATATATAGTTTTATATAGTTACTCAGCTGTTTTAGGGTAGTTTTACCAGGTAAACGCTAGAATGTGCCAATGAGTTCATAAAGTTAAAAATATTATTTTGCATTCCTGTAGGGTTGCCACCTTTTCTTCAAAAAAATACCGGCCATGGCATTCCCTCCATAGACGTAACATTGGACAGAAGCCAATTTTTTTACCGGCCTGCCAGTAAAATACCGGCTGGGTGGCAACCCTACATTCCTGGCAATTAGGCCTCTGTCCAGGCCATAAAAGTAGGCAAAACTATACATGTTTGGTATTTTTGTACTTGTGGGACTCAGGGATTTTTCAAATTACTGAAACTTTTACAAATAAGATAATGTTTTTGATATATAGCATTTGATTTTAGCAAAATAAGTAATTTTAAACTTTTTTTGTTATAATTATGACATCATAGTGTTTCGCACAATATAAAATTTACTTTGTGTGTGGCAACATGCAAATCCTCAATTCGTTCTGAAAAATGGTATGTGGTTTTCCATATATAACTAGAAAGTTACCTATAGGAATCATGCTTAAACAGATGGATAGCAAAAATGATGAAAGGGTTAAAAGTAATTGAGAATTTTGGGAAGTTTTATTCTATGTGGTGCAGTTGGTTTACTGTAGAATGAATCCACTTTTGCTTTTGTGCAGAAGGCCTTATAGTTCAAATCATATACACCTTTACAAAATAAGAAAACAGGACACAATTAACCCATTGAATGCCAAAAACATCTCCAAGGCGTTTCATAGAAATGAGCAGGATATGTACCTAGCATCCAAGGGGTTAAAACAGATTTTTTACTATTCTTACCCAAATACCCCGTGTTATCTGATCTGGTTGGCCTATGATAATGTATTTTCTCGGTTTATGAAGATCTGTTAGATCAGTGTTTATGAATCCTCTGCTCAGAGTCCCCAAACAGGTCATGTCTTTAGGATTTCCCTATTTGAGTAAATGAAGTTTATCAGAGGCTCAGTCATGTAAATAACTCACCTGTAGGCAGGTAAGGAAATCCTAAATATATGGCCTTTTAGTTGACCCTCATGATAGGGTTGGGAACCATTCTATTAGAATATCAAAATAGCCCCCAAAACAACAAAGAAAGAAAAATGAACAGTGCTGATATTTTATGTATGACAAATGGAAAGTGTATGGAAGCTGATTGTTTAATTATTACTCAGAGAATAACCATTTACTATTGGAATCTCTATCAGATGCCAAGACTGGGCTTGGCACCAGCTACGTCTCCTGTCTTGAGGGAATTCTCTAATTTATCGCAGGCTCCCCTGGCAGTGAAAGGGTTGGTATTATGTGACTGTACCTAGTGATCAGATTAATAACAAACATATTCTTGAACAGTACCTCAAGCCTCTCTACATGGACAAAATAAATTAAAGCAAAAAATAAAAGTAGTTTGCTTCCTGGCTCCAGATTGTGCTTTGAATTAACCAAGAAACTGCAAGACTTGCAAGAGGGCACATAGAGCCAATCAGAATGCAGTTTTCCACATTCAGACACTAGTGTGGCAATATATTTATCTCTGAAATTTCCAGCAAAAAATCTCCTACAAACATACCTCCCAATATTTCAAATTGCCAAAGAGAGACACTTGTGTTTTAGGGGGTGTTGCTGTGGACGTGGGCATTACCAAGAATTTTTAGGCTATTTCATGACCTATTAATACCTCCTCGTGTAACCTAATAAATGACTTATAACAAAACCAAACTATTTTATTTACACAGACTAATTTATAAACACATATATTGATGTTTAAACAAACATTAATGTGAGTTTTATTGCTGTGGATCAATTTGATACATTTATATACACACCACACAGTCTGATCTCCTGAAAAGAGGGACATCAGGGTGGGAAAGAGGGACAAAGGGATTTGGGTTTAAAAGAGGGACTGTCCCTCCTAAAGAGGGACACTTGGGAGGTATGTACAAATTAGTCTGTAGTTTACACACCTTGTGGAATATGTATATGTTTTCTATGTCTGACTACAATATCACATGAAAAGCTAAAGAGGTGTAATTTTGAAGCAAACAAACTGAACCACAGGTGACACATAAACATTCCCTGTGTCCTAAATTATTTAAATTGGGCTTTTGAATATGGACGTTATAGCATTAATAGCCCAATTTAAACAATTGAGAATTTTCATTTGTCAGCTATGCAGCAGCTGGATTGCTCCAGAATTGCAGATCTGTAGCTTACTGAATACAGCTCTTAGTGCAAAAAATATCCATATGGCAGGGATGAAAGATATACTGTGATATATAAAGCACGGTAGAAACTTATTCTGATTAATTTTGACAATACTTTCTGCTTAGTATGTGTGATACCATCGGCAGCCTGCAAAAGCACCCCAGTGATGTCACAACATGACTATGTAACCAGCCTTACTGGAAAGCAAGCACTCATTTCATAAATATGACCTATAAACCCCACACCCACCAATCCATCCATTTAGTCCAAGCCCATCTGGGAGAAATGCCAAGTGTAAAAAAAAAAAAAAAAAAAACACAAGCAAAAAAAAAATGCATGCAGTTCTCCATTGCGTAATGAGTTGGAGAGGTGCCCAGGCTGATACTGCGCCCAAGGCTCACTTTCCAGGATTACGCAGGGTTTATGAGACTCTCAAATAGCTGCCCTCAGGTTGTGCTCTTTGAGAAAATCACAAGAGGTGGCAAATCACTCAGGAGTGTCAGGGGTGGGATATGAATAAGAACACAAGTTCTTCAAGTATCGTGACTCAAATTCTGCACCAACTACTGCATGCTCTTTCAGACATTTATATCAGTAACACATCTGGTGCCAGAGCATTCTGTCTAGCACTGCAGATATTCAAATCTTTCTGATATTGCACTCACATCGTTGGCTCCACAAGCCTGGCTACTCCAAGTCGCATGATGAGGGGGCCTTTGGGGTTCCGAATCTTCTTCACTGAGCTCATCTTCTGGAGGGAAAACCTGCGTATAAGATTGAACCCTGGGCAGGAAGAAGAAATAAGAGATGTATTGTATCGTCTTCAACCATCGGATTATGGGCCAGTTTCCTAGTAGTAGAACTGTTTCCCAGATGTATCGTAACACCAGTTTTGCCAAGCTCCAACACATGTAAATTATTTATAGTTGCCTTTGTCAATCTTTCTTTGGCCTTGTGAATCCATCTATTTATCTCTGTCAATCTGTATCTATCTATCTATCTATCTATCTATCTATCTATCTATCTATCTATATTAGTTATCTATCTGTATTTACCAGTCTGTCTGTTTATCTATCTATCTATCTATCTATCTATCTATCTATCTATCTATCTATCTATTACTTGTTCTATGCCTGTCTATCTATATTAGTTATCTATCTGTATTTACCAGTCTGTCTGTTTATCTATCTATCTATCTATCTATCTATCTATCTATTACCTGTTTCCATGCCTGTCTATCTATCTATATTAGTTATCTCTCTGTATTTACCAGTCTGTCTATCTACCTGTATTTGCCTGTGTACCTATCTATCAGTCTAGCTAACTGTGTCTCTTTCTGTCTGTCTGTCTGTATTTCCCTATCTATCTATCTATCTTGGTTATCTATCAGTATGTACCCATTTGTCTACCGATGTCTGTCTATCTATCTATCTTGGTTATCTATCTATCTATCTATATATCTATCTTGATTATCTATCCTATTGATCAAGCTAACTGTGTCTGTCTTTCTATCTATCTATCTATCTATCTATCTATCTATCTATCTATCTATTGATCAAGCTAACTGTGTCTGTCTATCTATCTATCTATCTATCTATCTATCTATCTATCTATCTATCTATCTATCTATCTACCTGTCTGTCTGTCTGTCTGTATCTCTGTATCTATTGATCATGCTAACTGTGTCTGTCTTTCTATCTATCTATCTATCTATCTATCTATCTATCTATCTATCTATCTATCTATCTATCTCTCTATCTACCTGTCTGTCTGTCTGTCTGTATCTCTGTATCTATTGATCATGCTAACTGTGTCTGTCTTTCTGTCTTATACCAGAAGTATAACTTCAGGACTATAAACACAAAAAAGAAGGGAAGTAAACCAACTGCACCATAGGAGAATAAACTAAAAATTCCACAAATTCCCATTGATTTAAATTTGACTTTTAATCTCCTGAATACTAGAGAGGTCTCCAAAGCATTGCTTCACACCATTTAAAAGGTTAAAATAACTAGTTAAATCAATAGGATTTTTCATTTATCCCCTATGATGCAACTGCTTTGCCCTAGAATTGCTTCTCTTTTCTTCCGTGCACATGGCCCTACACATCAATGTTTCTTATTAGTTGATTAATGGACAAAGCACTGAATTAACTGCAGCAGTATCTGCACAGAGACAATGCTAATAGAAGTTCAAGTGTCTTTTTTTTACTTTAGACATTTGATGCTGCTGTTTTCTTTCTTCCAGACTGGAAAGTTTTATTATACAGTCTACTATGATTGTTTTGAAGCGGGAGCCCAGGAGAGCTGGGAATGTGGCCTTTGACTGACAGAAGCTTCAAGATATAGATGATAATAGCAGCACAGAGATATCATAAGAGAATATTATCCTCCATAACAAATTAAACTCATTTAAGGCCTTATTTACAAAAGAAATGAAGAGCAATACTGAAACAAACCAAGTACACCAAAGGGAATAAAATCTACACATTGATTTAAAGGGGGCTTTTTAACTTTGAATGCTACAGTGGTATCCAAAGCTCTCCTTCACAATACGTTGGGGACTTCTCTAGCATTAAGGGTTTTAAATCAATGGGAGTTTTGGGAATATTTATTTATCCCCTATAATGCATTTGGTGTGCTCTAGAATTTTCTTTTGTGAATAAGGCCCTTTGGGGGAGATTTATAAAAAGTGTTTTTGTTTGTTTTTGTGAACGGATCCTTAAAATGTCCTTATTCCTTATTATGCTGGTATTTATAAAGGATTCTAGTTACATTTATAAAAACATAAGAACAGGTCAGCCATGGCCTTTACCCCTTAGTGACAGCAGTGTGCGTACGTGGCTGTCACCTTAACGCACGGCTAACATTTTTTTTTTTTTCCTAAACGATTCCGGAGTCCCCGAACAGCATGCAGCCGCCCGGAAACCAGGTACGTCCTCTGTCACTAAGTGACCGTTTTTGCTGGACGTACCTGGTAAGTCAATTGTCACGATGGGGTTAAAGGGATAGTAATACTTAAGATGTAAGAAATATATGTTGTAGGGTTTATGTCCCCGAATAAAACAAGGATACTTCCACTGCTGAGCGATATTTTATAAAAAAATTATAACAGCTCAAACTTGAATTTTTTAGGCGCAATATCACAGTGGCCTGAAAATTTACAGTGGCACTGTTGCTACAACATCCTATGGAGATATATGGTATACAGACCAGAGCAGTCCATAGGATGGTGTAGCAACAGCTCCACTGTAAATTTTCGGGCCACTGTGATACTGCACCTAAAAATTCAAGTTTGAGCTGTGATAATTTTTTAATTAAATATCTCTCAGCAGTGGGAGTACCCTTGTTTTACTCAGGGGGATAAACCCTACAACATATTTTTTTTTTACATTTTAAGTATTATTATCCCTTTAAATATTTGCTGAAAATTCTGTCACTAAATTGTCACAAATAGCGACATTTCTTTATAAATTCGCTGAGCCACTTTTTACAAACGTCCTTACTCCACTGTATAAAAAAAACATACTAGATGGAGTTATTTCCTCCTAAACTGTCTTTAATAATTTTATACCAGCAACCATCTTACAGCCATTTTAAAGCTTCTTTTCCATTAACTCCACTTTTATAAATCTCCCCCTCAATCTTTACTGGTTTGCTGTTCTTGTCACTGAACTTCGTTACACTATCGATGGAGAATGTAATAAATACAATATGTCAATGAAGACTCCTTCACAGTTACATATCTAAAAGTTTCTATACCTTGATAAAACTTAAGATATATGCTATGGCTATTTTTCATATCTCTTTGCCAGAGATAATAAATCTGTTGCTCTCCTGTTGCTGTAACACTACAACTCCCAGCATCCTCAGCCAGCTATTGGTAAGATAAGAATGATGGGAAAATACAGCTGAATGAAAGCCACACGTTCATCCCTTCAGGCTTATCACATACAGTACTTATTTTATTTTTTTGGAAATGTCTCTGTGGAAATCCAAGGTTTGCACCTGTATCGGTTGCATAATTTTGCTAAATTTGCAACCATAACCTTACATATCAGGTTTACTGGAGAACATCCATCTTCCTTGCTCAGAATAAACATAGTGAAAATCACAGAGGAAGAAATTATCCAAATTCTTTGTGTCTTATTTGACATTTCTGTGGCAAAATGCCCCGTTCATAACTGATGTAATTTGTGAAAAGCTAGATAAGAAACAATATATTGATTTTAAATACATTTGTTTGGATTATTTCTTCCTTTGTGGCGTGTGCCATACTTACTGCTACATTCAGTCAATGGAGATAGCCAGTTGTGCACACCGACGGAAGCACCCACTGGGTTTACACTGCAGCAAAAGTACTGGTGTGCTGTCTTATTTCTGTTTTATGACAAAATAAACATGTTGATGCATCCAACGTATAGCATGTGCTTGTGTGCCCTCCCTTTCTGCGAAAACGGGAAGTGACATTCCTGATAGTTACTTTTACTTGTGGACAACTAAGAGACACAAACTGGATGGATCTGGAATGCACAAGTCATTCCCACATAACTAAGACAGGAAGTGATTCTGTCCATTACATTACTTTCTGATATAAAAGGAGGGCAGCCCAGGCAAACACCTGACATAGAGATGTGCACGCAAAATATACTCGGGCAAGCAGGATGGTAATTCTGTATCAATCATGTAATGTAAAAATGTAGGAGTCGATTCACTAATTATTTGGTAAATGCAAAGGCAGCATTGCTCATGTGTAAAAAATGACTTGCTCTTAATTTGCAAATATTTATTGAGTCACTAAAATTCTAGCTTGAAACAAAAAAAAAAAAAGAAGTGAGGTTAGTGTTAAACTGAGCATTAGTAACAATTCTTGTAATCAATAACATTAAATTATTCTATAAAATGTATGTTATTGGACAAATGTGATTCTATAAAATAACATTAATAATAGATAGTGGCCTCTGATTGGATTACAGAGAAGATGCTATGGCTGTAAACTGATCAGTAGTTACTCCAGTGGCCCAAATTAAATCACCTGCCAGTGAAGACAATGCTGAAATGAGGCAGTTACTTGACAAAACATCTTCACCACAGGAGAGCAATACAAATTCCCAAATACCCATTGATTTAAATTGGTTTTTAACCCTTTAGATGCTAAAGAGGTCTCCTAGCTCTATTTACATCAATGGGATATTTATTTGAACTCTGTGGTGCAGCTAGTTTGTCCCAGAATTGCTCCAGTTCTCCTTATATCAGCCCCAGTCATGTATATGTTGTTGCATCCAGTGCTTAGCCCATTGGACATTTTTTAGCCCATTGCAAATCAATGTACTGAACACCTCTTTAGCATTCAACGGGGTGCAAAAAAGTTTTTTATTTTGTTTTTCTTACATTTTAGTGATGCTGCCTAAGACGTGTATAAAGATATATGAATTATATGCATACAATATGTAGGCAAAACACATGGACTTCACCAGGGTTAAGTAATCAACCTAAATGTGAAGTTACCAAATTAATTGTGAGCGGTAAACTTTGATGAATCAATGTTTTGCAAAAAAAAGTTTGCTAACAAAACATGCGATAATCAGTGCACATTTTTATCATATCTGGAATTAATAGGTAAAATGTGTTTAGTCAGTTGGGTAGTAAACTATCAAACTTTTTTATCACTTAAAGGGGCATTGAAGAGTCAAGAGAATGGGCTTTATAACTAGAACTATACCTGACATCTATGGGAACCAAGGCCAATATGTCTAAAAGCAAACTGGCGTTATTCTGGAGTAAATCAGCTTCATCGTAAGGGTCAGAATTGAACCCTTTGTGTGCCAGAGGGGTACGCAAAGCACTGCTGAGCAATGCTTTAAGTACCTCTCTGGCACACAAAGGGTTAAATTAATAAAATTCCATGCACCTGTTAGAGCTTTTTTAACACCTTGAATACTAGAGAGGAGACCTAAAGGGGTTAAAAGTCCAATTTAATTTAACAGGACTTTTTATTTGTCCCTTATGGTGCAATTGGTGTACTCCAGAATAACTCCAGTTTACTTCTATAAATCTGGGCCCAAGTTCCAAGAGTTTAAAACTGCAGTGCTCTCTTCATTTGCAGTCTACAAGGCTAAGTGATGTCAATGCTTCATTCTGTGGTTCTGGGAAATGGCCATCCTCTCCATTGAAGACCATTATTGGTAAATTTGCTGATGTGTGGCTTCATTGTAGAGAACAGTGATGTTCTCTGCCTGAAGCTCAGAGTGACTTCACTCAACCCTGAAGACCATGTAGCTCCGCAAGTGAAAGGAAGAGAATATATCAGAATATTAACCCTTTGAGTGCGAAAGGGGTATGCAACGCATTGCTCTGCAATGTGTTACGTACCCATATGGCACTCAATGGGGTTAAGCTATGGTAACTCGAGTCCCATAGCTGTCAGGCACATTCCTTGAGTTATAAAAACAATTCCCCTGATCCTTTACTGACCACTTAACATGCCATATAAATCATGCAGTAAGCCCTATCATCCTTTGGAGAACAGACCCCTTAGATGCAAGTACATGTAAAAGAACACAGGAAGACCTCTACCTATAAAATATGTGAGAAAAACTTACACTAACATAGGATACAAATTCCCAAAAGATTAGCCCTTTGGATACTAGAGATTTCACCATCACATTGCTTCCATCCAAGGGGTTTAAAAAGATTTTGAGCCAATGGCACAAAAGAAGCAATGTAACCAATACCTCTTAGATGCTCTCTATTAAGATGCTGTACATCACCTTGCTCTTGTCATCTAGCATATCAGAATGTATAAATTACAAAAGATGTATTTATATACAACTAGGAGATTCTGTACTATTGTCTGACATCTTATTACCTCTTACTTGGCATCAAAAACTTTGCCGAGTGGCATAAACCTCCAGAGATAATGATCAACAGCATGTGTAAAAATATTGATGTGAGCAAGCCGCCGGCAGAAAGTAATATTGTTGGTTACCAGAGAGCAATTTCCTTTGCATTAATACATAGATCAGAATGTGTCACTTTCCAGACACCTACAAATAAGCTGTTGAGATCCCGACTGTGCATTTGCACAAAAAGAAAAAAAAGAACTGATATGAAGAAATAAAGAGCTGAAGGGGATAGAACACCTATGTACCACCTTTAGATTCTAAAAGTGAGAAAATATTCAAGTGATATGGTAAAAAGATATACAGGAATTCACTAAAACATTACAAGAAAAAAACTGACAATGTCTTCAAAATCAATCTAGTGGGAAGGTAATTGTTTTCCTGCAAAAGACATACCTGTGCTGTTTGTGTTTGCTTCTGCTGTGCTCAGTCCTTCTTGCTGTAAACTTGGACACTGTTCTCCTGTCAAACAAAAGATTTAACGATTAATATAATGTGGTTACAGCTGCTATGATTTCAGGGTGAAAAAAATCTGACATCTATTTGTTAATATTCCTTATTTAATTGGAAAGTATTACTTAAAGTGCTCACACCCTTATAAATATCATGGATTTCTAGCCAGTAGGGGTGAGTTTTTAAAAAGAAAGGTATTAAGTATTGTCTTTCTGTAATGTTATATGGCTTTGCTCTGCTGGAGGAATGTGTTAACGCATTGCTCTGTAGGCCTCATGTAATGATGTACTGCTGTGCTGGTGGCATGTAATGGTGCATTGCTCTGCTATTCTCATCCTGGTTTCAAGTAATACCAGATGAAGGAAGGTACTGGGTCACAGCATGACCTGTCTGTAAATCAGCCCTACAAGCATCCATTTGTAAAACTTAAATCTGAAGTGCACAAATCAAAAATTTGAAATAAACTTGCTTTTCTTATGGATTTGTAGATAACTACACATGACCATTTGGCCCCGTTTGTAATAACTGATAAGTGTAATGTGTGTCCTAATTGGTCATATAGGACAGAATATTTGTGAATAGAAAGGAAAGTAAAAAAAGAAAATTAAGGGTCCATATATCATAGAAATTATATTGTAGATTTGAACAGTTTTTTTACAAGCTTGAGTGCAAATGTGTCCTCTTCCACATCCTTGCATTCAGTATTACCTCTAGTCAACGTACACGTCATTTATGACAGGTTTTAGAACTATCTTACTAACAAATAATATTTTTAAAATGTTGACAAGTATATTTATATGGTTATTCAAAAGTTTCATTTCAGTTTATACTATCCCTTTAACACAGGTCTGTCAATCAAAATTACTGTGCTATTGTTTGGTTCACCACTGTTCAAGGAAGGATATGCTTAAATCCTTTGCTGTTACTGGCACTTGAAGATAGGACTTTGATTTAGATGACAAGCTTAATTTCTTGGCTGCAGGAAATGATCATGCTGACCAGACTACAGATCATGAAACAAGACTCTGTTAATTGCTGCACTGTCTAGAACCACTCTGTGGGCTCTAAGAACCTTATACAACACACTTCAAATGTGCAGTTCTGGAGAAAAACAGCTGCTCCACAGGGGAAAGTGTTTAATGATTTAAAGTAGGCTTTTAAAAGCTACATTTATTTCAATGGGAATTAGTGGCGTTTTCATTTCAACACTATGGAGTAGTTGGTTTCCCCAGTATTATACTTTCTTTAACTACATAAACAAGTCTGGCATCTGCTAATTCACCATTCAATGGCTAATAAACAGGAATAAAATAATAAAGCAACCTTCATAAATAAATCAAAAGATTAACAAAATGTTTTAGTCTTTTTCTGTCTATGATAGTGACATTGCAAACACAATAAAATGGCCTATATCAGGTGTAAGTAACCATGTAAATGTCATTAAAATGATAACACTTTAAGCCACTTTTTTAACAGTGTGCAACAGTTTACATGTCTTATGCTCTGTCTTCACCCTTGGTTTGTAACTCTATTGTGTTCAGGACAAAGTTATGTTTGAATTTGCTGTTCCTCCTGTCTCTGTTTCAGTGCCACGGAGTGCAGTGCTCTGGCAACTAGAAACTGTCATGAGTGCATGAATGACATGTTATTCAGATTGTCATCACATGTGCTCTGAATTCTGGAGGTAATGAAGCAGAGAAACAAGTGGAGATGCACATTCAAACATGCTGCTCTAATAGATCAATACAGAGTAAGAAACCGGGAATGAGGAAAGGGCCTGAATGAGGAGGTGTGTGGTTGAAGGAAGAATGAGAGAACATAAAAGGTATAGGTTGAGGGTAAGCACTTTGTAAGGTACAGGAAAGGGAAGGGGAGACAGAAATGGATGGAGGGAAAGAAAGGCTCAGAGAGACATGAGTTGAGTAAGGATGAGCAGTGAGACTCGGGGGAAGAGAGACATATGGGTGGAGGAAAATACCTGTCAACAGTTACTGGTTTTACTGTGCCCCTAGTTCCTATTGACCCTGGTTTAAAATATGAATTTCAACTACACATTCTACGTTATTTAAATTAAAAGGTAATATTGATATTTATATGATTCTATAGTACTGTGTAGTATGCTGATAGAAAACCTGGTACAACAGTCTTACATCTGCACTTACCCACACAGCAAATTCAGTCTGCTGTAATAGGTATTCTGCTGGCTTAGCATTACACTACTCAGGACTATGGTCCACTAGTGGCACTCTATAATGTGACTTTCCTGGAGAAAACTTCCTGGAAATGTTTTGGAAAGTAGATATACTTGGGTGGAGGGAAAGGGAGGCAGAGAAAGAGAGAGAGAGACTGAGAGACATATAGATGGGTGGAGGGAGGGAGATATGGTTGAAGGGGAGTGTCACGCTAGTCCACTGGTCCTCTGTCTGGAGTTCATGAATGAAGATGGAGAGCAATGCTAGAAAACAGAGATGGCTACCAATGTACCCTTGTTGTAGCTAATGCTAAATAAAGATGCTGACTGCAAGGTCAGATATCTACTGCCATTTGAGCCGGGAAGCAGACCAGGATGGGTACACTAGAACCATTTAGAAGAGGGAACCTGTAGAACAAGTGGAAAAGATGTGAGAACAGAGCTGGGACTGGTGGGAGGAAGCAATGCCAATCTCTCTCATTGGAACTGGTGGATGGATGCAAAGTTGATTAGAAAAGGTGCCAACAGATGCCTTGATGATAGGACTCAGTTGGAATTGGCATATGGATGCAATGGCGATCAGCAAAGTTCTGGACAGATGCCCTGGAGATCGAACTCAGCCAGAACTGGTGGATGGCAATATTGATGGTCAGACAAGCTGGGTCAATGCACATGAACAGGAAATGAGTTACCTGAGGGGAATCCAGAAGGTAAAGTCTGACTAACCAAGGTCGGTGCAGGTTATTCAAGTTTAGGAAAGATGAGGCAAGTCAAGTTCTGTGCAGATGGATCAAGCTCAGAAATGATGAGACAAGCATTGGAAGGTGCAGGCAGATCAGAAGCAGGATGAACAAGACAAGTAAAGTTCAGTGTAGATGGAACAGGTTCAGAAAATATGAGGCAAGCTGGATCAAACACTAGGTGACTGAGTTGAATAATAACACTGGAGCTCGATAATCGGTCGAGGAGCACATAGAGCAGCGGTTGTATAAAGGAGATACCCAATAGATGTACGAAGACAGCAGCTGAGCTAAATAATCTTGAGAGCAGCTTAAGAAAAGCAGCCATTAGTGGTAGGAAAGAAGCACAGCAGTTGCCAATGCCAGGGAGAATAGGAGATACATTGGTAGGAAGGGGAGAGATTTGAGGGGGTGAGCGGGCAGAGAAATGTGGGTGGAGGGCATAGGTGACAGGAAGAAAGAGCAAACTATACATGATGCCTGCATGAAGGACTGAGACCTAGATAGGTAAGTCCCCGTTTTAAACTAAATAAGAGCCACTTAATCTTATGTACAGTTCTACTTTTTGATCTGCTTATACTCTGCTGTTGTTGATTATTGGGTGCCACATGATACTACACACTGCTCCCTGACAAGCTACAACCTGCTATTAATATAATATTAACAGGCTCTGGAAAAACATTTGTTTATGCTGGTTTATATATTAAATTAAGGATAGGCAACTTCAGCCTGCTAATGCCACAACCAGTGCATGTGTTCGGTATATTTCTGCTTGATTAATGGTAGGTCAATCAGTGGTTCATTTACTTAAATTGATCCAGATCCAACTGTAATCAGGCAATGATATCCTAAAACCTGCACTGTTAGTGGTGCTCTCTCACACACATACACACATATATACATACACACACTTTCTTTTTTTTTTTACATTTTTTTTTGGGGGGGGGGTAATATGTTTCCTTGTACTGGGGTCCTCCACTCTTTAGTTCCTTAGTTCTGACATTGCATAGAGCAATATATATTCATAAGAACTTTAAAATAAATAGCCACTTGATAAAGCGGGAAGTCTGAAAAGAACATGGACCCACTGAGTTATTTTACATAGATGAAACCAAACACTGCTATATAGCCTTGGAGATACTAGTACAGGTTACAGTCTGCCAGGGATCTTGGGGAGGACACTAGCACTCAGGCGTTTAAGATTGCAGGGTTCACTCTAGAGCCTTGGTTGTTTTAAAGGGATAGTAATACTTCATTTTAACTTTATTTTATTTTGTAGGCATTAAAAAAACATGAAGAATGATATAAGTCTTATCTCTGAAACCTTTATGGTTTAAGAGATATTCACAAACAAAGTATCCCCCCCCTGTTCAACCAGATAAGAAGGGATATGCCCAGGTAGACTGCAGAGAGGGACAATCTTCAATTAAGATAATGGAAAAAGCTGAAAAACTTTTCAAGGGGGGAAGGGCTTTCATTGTTTTCATACAAAGAAAATTGTCCCCTTCTGTTATCTGTACTGTCATACAACCAGACTCACATCTGAGAAGAGATGGCTTACACTAGGAAATAGGGGCGGGGAGGGGAACTTTGCTTGTGAATATCTCATAAACCATAAAGGTTTGAGAGATAAGACTTATATCATTCTTCATGTTTTTTTAATGCCTACAAAATAAAATAAAGTTAAAACGAAGTGTTACTATCCCTTTAAGTGTCTTAAGTTTGTGAGTGAAACCCTTCTGTCTTTTACCTTTATGCATGCAAATACTGCACTGTATGCTACCGCCATTGTTTGTCCACTCCATTTAAGGTATTTTGGTGGAATATAAAGATAATATTGGTCGGGTCTGGAGACTCTCAATGTTGGATTTCACATTATATTTTATGAGTGCAATATTTTGGCAATAAAAGTCCACTTTTAAAAAATTAATGCACAATATTTATTTCTTTTATTTTGTACTCCTTTGTGTATTTTGTCCCTCAAAATTCCTGCACTCCTTAATTCATCAGCCTCATAATTTTGCTCTGGATAATATACAGTATTAGTCATTGTGGCTGGCTGCTTAATATATGACCCCAAGTGCAGAACCCAAAAGACCCTAGGTGCATCAGCACAAACCTTTTTTAAAACAGTGGACACCTATCTGGTGTTCAAAAGTTTAAAGTGATAGTAATCCCCCCAAATTATTTTATTTTGTATTGTAGATTAAATAAAAAGTTATTTGTAGCAAACCCCATCTCTCAAACCTCTATGGTTTGAGAGATATTTGCTTTGAAAGTTCGCTCCTCTCTCCCCTTCTCCTGACGTCAGCATCTACCTGAGAGAAGGAGATCCCGGTCCTGGAACGAGCCAGCGGGCTCTTCAGCAGAGCCGAAATCGCGTTATTTAAAAAGAACTTCTTTAGTGGAAAGGTCTATAAAGTGTGCCTGGTTTGTAAGCACACTTTGTAGACCGTTCCATTGAAGACATTCTTTTTAAATAATGTGATTTCGGCTCTGCTGAAGAGCCTCCTCGAGTCGCATGACTCTAATCTCCTGCTGTCAGCTTTACAGCTGACATCAGGAGAAGGGGAGAGAGGTGCGAACTTTCAAAGCAAATATTTCTCAGATCATAGAGGTTTGAGAGATGGGGTTTGCTGCAAATAATTTATTTTTATTTAATCTACAATACAACATAAAATAATTTTGGGACATTACTATCACTTTAACCCCTTCAGTGCCAGAGGGGTACACAACACATTGCATTGCAATGCACTGTGTACCCCTCTGGCACTGAAGGGGTTAAAGAAGAAAAGTGAATGTCCTCACCTACATTATTTTTCTCTTATTGGTTGGAAGCAGCTATGTATGATGATGTCAGAGACTCCTTGAAATGGTAGAAAAGTGGTCTGATAGTAAGGGGTTGTATGATAGTGCGGAGCTAAAGGGTGTAATGGGCTCAGTCACAGCTGCACAGCCGAAGTTATGCCCCTGCTGTCGTGGCAGCAAGTAGAACATGGATGTGCAACCTGAGGCCCTCTAACTGTTAAAACCTACAATTCCCATCATCACCTAAGGCTGTACACATGTGATGGAAGTTGTAATCCATAACAGCTGAAGGGCCTCAGGGTTCCACAGAGGGAAGCACAGCATTGCTTTGTAGTCTATAACTTACCATTCTGGTCCACAACATGATAAATGAAACAATAATGTACACGTCCTCAAATAGGCTGGCCATGATTGCTGATGGTTTGTGCAAGTTTTATGGAACAGTGAATATATACTGAATGTAGATAATTTAAACACAATTTTTTTAAATACAGCTACAAGTTATAATGCTAGCAGGGGAACAAATGATCATTATTCCTCCATGGAAACAGATGAATGTATCAATGTATGAATGCATTTCTGTAGTAAAATAGATGCGGGAACTATCTGCCATTTACACCAAAGGAAGGGCAATGTGAGAGTGTATGGATGTTTCAGGACACGCAGGAACAATGTTATGTCTATTTCCTCTACCCCTTTTAGTACAAGGCGCAGAGGAAATAAGCATGTAACGTTGCCACCCAGCCGGTATTTTACCGGCAGGCTGGTAAAAAATTGGCTTCTGTCCAATGTTAAGTCTATGGAGGGAATGCCATGGCCGTTATTTTTTTGAAGAAAAGGTGGCAACCCTATAAGCATGACATTGTTTCTTTTGTCATGCAATTGCTATTGGGGACTTATGCTCACATAAAAGTCTTAATGATGGCTGAATGTATACACCAGTATGCGCTAAAGCACTGGTACATAATCATAAGAGCAGGAGCATGAGTTTAAGCACAGAACATGAAGTATACTGGTGAATTCATACACATTCCCATAGTGTGCCTACTTCTGTCACAGGTAATAAACCAATTTATAAGTCTGCAGGTATTATACACAAAAGAAAACTGGAGTCATTCTAGAGAATGCCAACTTCAACATAGAGGACAAAATCAAACAAATGTCCCTCTGAGTGACAGAGAAGTAGCCAATGCAATGTGTTTGATTCGTCTCTGGAAATCAGTGGGTTAACGTCTTTAAAACTACAGAGGTCTCCATGCATAACAAAGTTAGAGACCTCTCTTTTATTCGACGGATTGAAATCCTCACCCATATTCCATTTTATTTCTTCCATGTGGTGCAGACGATTTGTCCCGAAAATATCACCAGTATTCTTCAGTGCATAAGGCAAAAAAGTCTATTTTGGAAGCTAAAGAGGATTAATTCTGGGGGCAAATCAACTGCATTGTAGAGTACACTTAAAATTACCCAGGGAGCAAATCAATTGCATTGTAGGGTACAATTAAAGTTACCCAAATACCAGTTGATTTAAATTGTGCTTTTAACACCCTAATGCTAGACAGGTCTCCACAATGTTTTGGAGGGGTTCAAAAGACTATTTATTTAACCCTCTGAGTGCTGGAAAGGCTTCCTATGTCATGCACTAGATAGATACCTCTCTGGCACTTAAAGGGCTACATCAAAGGGAAGTTTTACTTGTCCCTTACGATGGAGTTGGTTTGCCCCAGAATTCCTCCTCTTTAACTTCCTGAATATGGCCTTAAAGTGGATGTGTCACCTATGTATAACAAAGAATACATAATTAGGCTACATACCGAATACTACTAAAATGGTATTATTATTTTTTTTTTTAAGTTTTATTGTGTAAATTTAACTTAGAAAGTCTGTACCCCAGCTACTTCCGCATAGACTGCGGTTACTTGCTCTGTAACCACAGTCCGTCGCTCAGCCTCTGTTCTCCTCCCTCCTCAGATGACGGAGGCTTCTGTCTGTAAGCTGGAGCGGTCTCGTTGGCAGAGATCAATATCTAGCCAATGAGAGCTCTCCAGCTTACAGAGAGAAGCCTCTGTCATCTGAGGAGGGAGGAGAGCAGAGGCTGAGCGACGGACTGCGGTTACAGAGCAGTTAACAGCAGTCTATCAGAAGTAGCTGGGGGACAGACTTTCTAAGTTAAATTTACACTAAATAAAGCTTAAAAAAAATAAATTAATACCATTTTAGTAGTGTTCGATATGTAGCCTAACTATTTATGCTATGTTATACATAGGTGACACATCCACTTTAAGGCCATATTCAGGAAGTTAAAGAGGAGGAATTCTGATCTGACTGATCAAGGAATCTGGGTCTGGACTGAGCTCATCTTGTCTGCTTTCCATTCTAAACAATGCATTGTGTACTTGTATTTAAGAGCGAGATTTTCATATTTATCTGTATAACATGCCTGAAGAAGAGAACTATGTGGTGTTGGAAGCTTGCATAGTTAGTCAATAAAGGTATCAACTTGACTATACTTGCCTCCTAAATAGACTTTAGGCAGTCACATGGACAGAAAATGGTTCCATCCTATTGCACTATATGGGACATTGCTTTGTTCCATGTCCCATGTCAAGGGGAATAGACACATTTGTGCAAAGGCACAAAAATAAGTTCGGTGACTATAGCTATAGGAATAAGTGTCTATTAAACTCTCTCTGACATAACGTTAAAGCCAATTTAGTTTCACTTTTTCTACACAGGAGTGTTCGTATAGCATGATACTGATGTACTAAGAACTGGAGCAAATCTGGGATAAATCAGGACAAGCTGACGTCTCCATTGATTTAAATGGGGCTTGCATCTCCTTAACCATTTGAGTGCCAGAGGGGTACGCAATGCATTGCAAAGCAATGCATTGCGTACCCTTCTGGTGCTCAAAGGGTTAAATACTAGAATGGTCTCCAAAGCATTGCATTGGAGAATACTTTAGCATTCAAATAGTTAAAAGGTCCAGTTAAATCAATACAAGTTTGTGGAATTTTTATTTGTCCCTTCTGTTGCAGTTGGTTTTCTCCAGAATTTCTCCAACTCTTATTTGTACCTCAGCTTCAATGTCATTGTTTTATCAGAAAATGGCAGACTAAATAAAAATTCTTTGAAAACCCGTAAGATTTCTTTCATGTCACTTTGTGCATTTTTATATGCAATTTAACTCCAGCATTTGTTTAAATGTAATTCCTGCCATTAAATTATAACAATGGAATTTATTTTCAACATATGATTTGTTTTAACAATCATTTTGACAACACCCTTTTCTTTAACTCTTTGAGTGCCATAGGGGTATGCAATACATTGTTCCACACACACACACAGTTCTCTAGCACGCAGAGGGTTAAAATAAACTTCATGGCATTCACAAGTATAAAAATTATTTCATTAAAAATGTTATTTAAAGACAGAAACATTCTAAAGCTAATAGCATTTTAAAACTATATTTGCTTTTAAACATGCAGCCCAAATTTTGCTTAACCAAAGGATTTACCTAGGTAGCATTCCTTCATACAACAGTAAGGCATATGTATTTAAATATTTTATATTTCTATTTTATGAACGCAATCGCGGCTCAGCTGCAGAGCCGCCAGACGGTCGTACGACAGGCTTCCCCTGCAGTCAGCTGCAACACTGACTTCAAGGAAAGGGGAGGGAGGGAACTTTGTGAGTGAATATCTCTCAAACCATAAAGGTTTGAGAGATGTCACTGGGGGCAAATAATTTGTTTTTTTTACTCCTACAATATTGGGATTAGTAATTTTAAAGTACTGCTATCCCTTTAACGTCACATGACGTGCCAGGTCCATCATGGCTGTCCAGACATTAAGGACAGGTGACGGTTCTGGAACTTCATGGAGGTTTGTAATTGTCGCACTGTGATCACAGATCAAATATATGAAAAAAATGTGTCCTGGTCCTCCAGAGAGCCCCACCCTCAGACCGTGCAGTCCTTATGTGGTGAGAAGGGTGTGCAACACTGCATATCTTTCTGGTCCTTAAGGGTTAAAGAGACACTCAAATCTCCCCTAGACCTCATGTATTCAAAACATAATATTAAAGCATATACAATGTGCTTTAATACTATGTACTGCTTGTCCCTATAACTTTAAGACAGTTTAAACTACAAGCTCTTGAATTCCTTGTTGTGATTGTTTCTGCAGCTAATAGTGGGAATTTTAAGGTGACTGGGAGTGCTTAGGAGATGGAAGGAAGCCTGCAAAGCACTAGGTGTAGTGGCCAAGCCCCTCCCCCTCGTGACACCATGATGAGATAGATGGGACTGGCTCAGTTTTTCATTGGAAGAAAGGAAAGAAGATAAAATGCCCTTTACCCTATCAGTCACATGTGAAAGTGAAATTGGGTTTGCATGGGCCCTAGGAAGTAGCTAGATTACCTAGAGTGGTCTTCTATGCATTGCTTTGAAATGTATTAAAGGGATAGTAATACTTGAAAATTATTTTATTTTATATTGTAGCCCTTAAAAAAACATGAAAAACGATATAAGTCTTATCTCCCATACCTTTATGGTTTGGCAGATATTTACATGTAAAATATAGTAAAGTTCTCTTTTCCTGGCTGTTTCAGCCAAGTCTGCCATCTAGTGGACAGATTTGGAATTCGGTCCACAGAGCAACCTGCAGCTCTTTAGCAGTGCCGAGATCACAATCTTTGAAAAGAACTACTTAATTGGAACTATCTACAAAGTGTGCCTGGCTTGAAAGCACACTTTGTAGACCATTCCAATTAAGAAATTCTATTTAAAGATGGTGATCTCAGCACTTCTGGAGAGGCACAGCTGGTCCCGGGACCGGATTCCAAATCTGAAGGGTGGAGCAATGACGTCACTCCAGGGGACACTTTACTTCTAAATATCTCCCAAACCTTAAAGGTTTGGGAGATAAGACTTATATAATTTTTCATGTTTTTTTAAGGGCTACAATATAAAATTAACTTATTTTCAAGTATTACTATCCCTTTAACCCCTTAACGAAGCGGCCGGCAGTTAAAGACCACTGAACATTTTTTTCTTTTTGCGATTCTGATTCAGGACGTCCCCGAGCATCGTGCACCTGCGTGGGGACCCCTGTATTCCATGATGTTCCAGGACAGTCACTTGTCCTTAACACAAGTTTACCCATGACGGTCATGGCACGTCATGGGTACTTAAGGGGTTAATGATCTCTCTAGCAATCAAGTGGTTAAAACTTCATTATCAAACTTGGAAGTTTTGTTTGTTCCCTATAGTGCAGTTGTATTTCCCGAGAATCGTTCTTCTTAATACAGTAGCCTCAGTCCTCAGTGACTTAGTAATGAAACTTTTAGAGAAGATCCTCCCAACCATTCATTCTCTAGTCTACAACAGTAATAATGTACAACAGTAATAATGTACAACAGTAATAATGAATAACATTTCAATAAAAATATACTTGATCTACATAACTACCTACATTCCTCTGTTAAAAATATTAAGATATAATTATTGCTATAGGTATAGTTCCTATTTAAAGGGATAGTAATGTTTCATAATAAAAGCAGCTCTAATTAATCTTCATAGAATTTGGGCCATGGAGAGTGTTATTTCAGTTCTGTCAGAGTTGTAGTTCAAGAGTAATTGAATGATAAAGTATCCCCCTCCCGCCCCTTTTACTGATGTAACACTGCTCAGCTTAGAGCAGCAGGGAGTGTCCAGGTAGATTGCAGAGAGTGACAATCTTCAATTAAGATAAGGGAAAAAGCTGAAAAAACCTGTGAAGGGGGTCACGGTTTTCATTGTTCTCAGAGTAAGAAGATTGACCCTTGATGTGAGCTGTCTGGTCTGTGGACTGGATTCCACATCTGAGGAGTGGAGGCTTACACTAGGTAAAAGGGGCGGGAGGGGGAAACTTTATCATTCAATTACTCTTTAACTACAACGCTCACAGTAATGAAATAACACTCTCTATGGCTCAAATACTATGAAGATTAATTGGAGCTGCTGTTTTTGTGAAATATTACTATCATTTTAAGAACAGCAAAAAAAGGTATTAGGAAAAAGGTTACACCACATATTCTGCAATAATGTATCAAGTTCTGCATTTACTAAACCGCCTTTCATCCAGCGGCAATTAGTCAGCCAGGTTTGATATTGTGTATCGGCTTGAAATAAATCACAGAAAATAAACTGGAGGGACAGGATTCTTATTAATGTATAGCCACAGGGGGAAATAATCTTTTGACATGCGTCTAGACGCACATTTCCAGGTCTTGATGTATAACCCCCCCCACCCCCCAAAAAAAACAAAGAATAGGGGAAGATGGCGAAGAAAGGTAGAGAAAAGGTTACAGTAGAGCTGCTCAACATGTGGATGTCCAGCTCATGCTACACTACATGATGTATCATTTTCATCCAATAGCTGGTTTAGGATTATAGGTGCTGTAGCCCAACAACTGCATTAGATCTGTATTAAACGTGGGTCTGACACCCTGCAAAGAACAGCAATTTTCTTGTATTTCCACTTGCTGATTTATCAGTGGAAAGTAACACACTTGTAATCACCATACCACCCAAGTGTCCCTCTTTAGGAGGGACTTAAATCCCTCTGTCCCTCTTTCCCACCCTGATGTCCCTCTTTTTAGGAGATCAGACTGTGTGGTGTGTATATAAGTGTATCACATTGCTCTACAGCAATAAAAATCACATTAATGCTTGTTTAAATGTCAGTATATGTGTTTATAAATTAGTCTTTGTAAATAAAATACTTTGGTCTTGATATAAGTCGTTTATTAGGTTACACAAGGAGGTGTCAATAGGTCATGAAATAGCCTAAAAATTCTCGGTCATGCCCTGCCCACCATCCACACTCCCAGCAACGCCACCTAAAACACAAGTGTCCCTCTTTGGCAATTTGAAATGTTGGGAGGTATGAATCACTCATTTATCAGTCACAGAATACAAGGAAACTGTTTTTGAAAGTCTTGTCATAGCTGACATTACACATGTAAGTCAATGGGACAAAAAAGTAGTTAACCTACATATGCTTATGCGCTTGCAGTGGTTTAGAACAAAGAGGAGAAGCACAAAGGTTCAGTAAGGATCATGTTTGGCAATACAGAAGTGAATTTAACCCTCTAGTCCATCTAATTCAGTGGTTCTCAATCTCTTTTTCCTCAAAGCACCCCCTAACATGCAATTTTGAATGAATTTTCATGACACACCTAACATTTTATTTATTATTTTCGGGGGCTAATGAAGGTTAGTCGTAAATAATATATAGTAATTCTTAGGACTCACAATCAGAATAGAATAAACAAGTATCTTGGGCATAACAACATCCATAAATATACATCTGAAACTCAACATTCACATTTTTGTCAAAGTCTATAGAAGACAAGGAGAACCCTAATAATTGTCCATGGCACAACAAAGTGCTATCGCAGCCTGTATGAGAACCACTCATCTAATTGTATGCATTGAGCTGTCTTTGCCACTTTATCCCTTGAATATGACTTAAATATGCCTACATCATCAATCCTTCGACACATGTATGTGTCAGTGTCTTCTTTGCCAGTGGCTTTTTTGCATATTGGTATTGGAATTACTGATGCATTTTTGAATTCCTGAGGGCATGTTTTTATGTTACGTGGCAATTTCCCACATGCACTAGGGTCAAATAGCTGACTATAGTGACAGAACTCACAGAAACAAATTTGCCTGCCTGAAAATTGTGAAATTGAGATTTTGTGATATCTTATAATGTAATCCTCAGTTTACACTAATTCCCGTACACTGCATCATATCTAATTTTAGCAAAATGGAGTCATTGGTATTTCACAGGTCTCCACAGATGCATAAGGGGGGACAGCCAAGTCACTTGCACTGTGTATTAATGGATATCATTAACCCTGTGAGCACCAGAGAGGTACACAGGGCATTGCAAAGCAATGCGATACAAACCCTTTTGGTCCTCAAAGGGTTAGCCGAAATGGCCTCAGTACTTTGTCAAGGTGTCTCCAATGTCCCAGGGTGCTGAGCTGCTGACAGTCTGTCATTATCATGGCACTCCATTATAGAGACACCATACTAAGTGAGAGCTGACCACGTTTTCTTCTGCCATGCCCTGATAAGCTTAGAGCACTGCGGTGAAACATGGGCCAGCTCTTCTTTAGAACAGTATTAGCAAAGCAGCGCTGCAGATTCTCTATAAAGGAGAACTGTGATAATGACAGACCAGCAGCAGCTCTGCACTTGGACCAAGGTGGAGCCACAATAAAGTAGCGCCTTTGCTGATATGGATGGGCAATCTATGTCTTTTCTTATGCTGTTAGACTACAGCTTCCATTTTCCTCAGCCACGTGATGGCAGGATGAAAGTGATGGTAATCTTGTCCAACATCAACAGATTGCCCATGTTTGATATTGGAGGTAAGTGGGGGAGAAAATAGTCCCTCCCCCATCCTTGACCCACTCACTTTTGTCTGCTCCACCCTTATACTAAAGTTAATGGAGAATTATACCAGAACAACTCAACTACACCTTGTGGACAAATAAATATTCCTAGTGATTTAAGTGGGGCTTTTAACCCCTTGAATACGAGAGTGATTGTCGTGTTGGAGATTTTCCTACAATTTAAGTGGTTAAAATCCCTATATAAATGTATTGGAGGTTTGGGAAATATTATTTTGCTTCGGCCAGTGAGGTTGGTTTGCTCCAGAATTGCTCCAATTTCTTTATACATCAGACTCATAAACAGTCGCACAAACATGCCTCAGACACATGCACACAGACAAACGAGTGCTCACGCACACACAGACACAAGCACATACTTCAGGCACAAACACAAAAAAACAGATCCACGCATATGCCTCAGACACACACGCACAAACATGCACGCACATGCCTCAGACACGCACACAGATGCAGGAAGACACATGCAAACAGAAAGGTGTTCAGACCATTTCTTCCAGTGTCTGCGCCTGGGTAACAAAAGGTCCTGGTCCCCATGATTTCAGATGGTAACCCTGAATATGTATTTCAAAGTTATGAAATAAAATGTATTTCAAAATTCACCACAGTAGAGTATTTCAAAGATTTCCATGTATAAGTTTATTTCAGACATCTCAATAGCTATATAATGTGAAACATCACTGCCAAACGGTGTTTGACTTCTCCAATGTGCAGAATACGACTCCTAGCCCGTCAGAGGTTTAGCTAGTATGCAGGGTGTTCTGACCTTATAAGAAACCTAGAAGATCTGTACACCTATGTCTTTTGTGTGTATGTCTGTTTTGCCTTCCTATTTGATGGAAAAGCTGTCACATTTATATATTGTTTGCCCAGAACAGCCTCTCTCCCCTCTGACTATAGATTTAAAGGGTTAGTAATGTCTAACATTACCAAACCCTAATATTGTAGGTATTGAAATAATAAACTTAATGAGACAAGTTCGATCTCTCAAACCTTTACGGTTTGAGAGATATAAGCGCTTAAAGTTTCCCCCTTTTGCTGACGAGCTGTAAAGCTGTCAGCCGTGGATTTGAGTCGTGCGACTCAGACGGCTCTTCAGCAGAGCTGAATGAGTGATACCGAAAAACAAATACTTCAGTGGAAAGGTCTGCAGTTTGTAGACCGTTCCAGTGAAGTATCTGTTTTTAGATATTGCTCTTTCGGCTCTGCTGAAGAGCTGGCTGAGTTGCACGACTCAAATCCACGGATGACAGCTTTACAGCTCATCAGCAAAAGGTGGAAACTTTAAGAGATCGAACTTGTCCCATAAGTTTATTATTTGAATACCTACAATATTAGTGTTTGGTAATGTTAGACATTACTAACCCTTTAAATTGGTTCCTTTCTGTAAAGAGGAGACTATAGTTAATAGGATCCACAGAATAACATAGGAATTTAAATATTGATGTCTCTGGAGAGGTTATCTCTCTGTGGAGTTTGAGGCTGATGTATGAATAAGATCTGGAAAAATTCTGGTGCAAATGAGCTATGGCACAGGAGACAAATAAAAAATAGCCAGAGTCCCATTGTTTTAAATAATGGGGTTTTTAATCGCTGGATTGCTAGAGATGACTCAACAGCACTGCTTCACGAAGCATTTTGGAGACCTCTCTAACATTCAAAGAGTTAAAAGCTTGATTTAAATCATTGTGAATTATAATGCTTCACTACAGAATTGCTTTAATTCTTCTTGGTATATCAGCCTCATTATCTCTTCTGATTGCATCTCCCCCTAGGTATTGTATACCCTATGTTAGTGGGATGGCTGTTACCTGTGTGAGGTAAGATTCTTCCATTGCTGAAGGCAAAGAACGTGAGCAGCCACAGGAGTGATGTCCAGAGAACCCACATGATGATGGCAGGTGATTTTTCCTGAACTTAGGTATCCTATGGAGAAAACAGGGAGGATATTAGAAAGTATTTTTTCAGATTCACAGGATAAGGCCAACGTGGATAGACTGGTTTCTTAAAATTCTTTATAAACGACACATGAACATGACATTCGCAAAGTTTATTCACGCTTCTTGATACCGTAACCCCTAGTCAGCAAAAGGCAGTCACAGACCTTCATAATGCTTCAGAAAGTCTGGGAGAATCATGCGGTCCTTCTGTGTAAATAATAAAGGTACAAATCTATAACCAGTCTGGGTATTGGCCTTTCTCTTTCTTATGGATCCTTTTTTACCACATGAATACAATACTATACTGACACAAAGGCTGATACTCATATAAGAAATAGTGTAATGGTAGAGCAAACCAACCGAACTATTGAGAAGAAATAAAAATTCTCATTGATTGAAATGGGACTTTTAACCGTCTGAGTGCCAGATAGGTATCCAATGCATTGCAGATACCTCTCTGGCACTCAGAGAGTTAATTCCTTGAGTGCTAGTGAGGCCTTAAACACATTGCAGAGTTGGAGACCTGGCTAGGGATAGGGGTTAACCACTGTATTTAAATTAATGGGAAACTGGGTAATTTTATTTGTCCCCCATAGTGCAGCTAGTTTACTCCAGAGTTTGCTCTGCACAGCTCCATTCATAAAACTCAGCTCACAGGGCTCCTGTGCTACCTCACGGATGTGTAATAGTAGGCCTCCAGCTACTGCTGGACTACAAATCCCACAGTTCTCAGCCAGCCATTACCTGGCTGAGGATGATGGGAGTTGTGGTCAAACTAACTGGGGGCTATATTTCCTACTGCTGCTCCAGCTGGAGGTTTGCTGTGTTGGCAGAGACAGGACATCATTACCGGAAATACTGCCTCACAGAAATAGTAGAAGATCCGTGGAATAACTTGCCAGTATAATGGTAGAAGCCAACATTAAAAGTCATTGCAAAAATTCTGAGAGAAAATCCACAAGTACTGTATATAAAAGAAATACAAAGAACATAGAGGGCGGTTTTATAATAGGGAACATCAGAACAGTGTGTAAGGATTCTAATCAGCCAACAATTACTATGCACAAAGACAACGTGGCAGTGGGTGTTGTTTAGCAGAGAAAGTGTTAACAAGGAGTTCATCTAGCAAATTAACCCATGGCAGTGACACAGCTAGTAGACTGCTGTGATTGCCAGGAAGAGGTTAACCCTTTCTGCTTCAGAGGGGAATGAAAATCTTCAATGAATTGTATGACTCGTCTGGCACTCAAATGTTTAACAGGGCAGGTTTCCATGTCACTAGGTGCTGCGCCTGCCCTAGCAGGTCCCCTTTCCCCCACTCCTAATAGGGGAAGGCAGGAATGTACATGTTGAGACTCCCCAGCTGCATACTGTTACCTACACACAGACATAAGGCCTGGGGCGTCTGACCCCTGTGTGAAACAAGTACACATCACTGAAAGAACATCACAGACACGCACCTTCCTGCAGAGCATCTCACATCCAGACTACTCATTTCTCACACAGACCTCCTGAAACTCAAAGGTTCATATTTATAAGAGCTAACTAGAGTTATGCTGGAGTACCAACTGCACCACAAGGGATGAATACAAATTCCTGTTAAATTAAACTGGCCTTTTAACCCCTTGAATGCTAGCAAGGTCTCCAATAAATTGCTTGACAATGCACTGGAGACCTCACTAGTATTCATGGGATTAAAAAGTTCTCTTCACGTGCAGATACTCCAGTTTGCTTTTATAAATATGGTCCAAAGAAAGAAAACTGAAGTAATTCTGGGGTAAATAAACACTGAAACTGATTTAAAGCGGAACTATCACCTAAAACCAAAGTTTTACCATGCATTTTAATGTTTAGCCCGACATTAGTGCTGTGTGTGTGTTCTTCAAGTCGCCTGGTAGTGGAGATATTTGCCCTGCAAAATCAGGCACTTCCGCATTCTGCGGGACTCCATGATGTCTCAAGACTTCTCAGCTGCCCCAGGAAGCACGTTCACGCTCCCCTTCAAAGCTGGATTTCTGTGATGCAGCGTTACAGAAAACTCCGTTTACAATGCTACTGAGGTTGCTGTAACGCTACATACCAGAAATCCAGCTTCGAAGGGCAGTGTGAACGCGCTCCCTGGGGCAGCTGGGAAGTCCTGAGACTGTACAGGGTACCGTAGAATGCTGAAGTGCCCGATTTAACCCACTAAAATCCAGAGAGACCTTTCTAATATTTAAGGGGTTAAAAGACCCATTTGAGTCAATAGGAATGTATTAGCTATCCTTCACCATGCTGAGCAGCTTTTCTTGCACAACATACTTCTTGCTATACCACCCATAGTAGGATACAGTCTAAGACCTCCGGGGTGCACTCAAATATGCTTCCCCCAGTCAGCTGAAAAACAGCATTTTTTATTTCAGATAAAGTTTTCCATATTTCAGATATGGAAAATTGTCATATGTATCTAACGATGATACAACACACTCTTTCATTTATAAGGGCAGTGTGTTTTAGCATTATTATTCCTTTATGGAGGACATTGGAATTTTCTGGGATATGTCTGATGAAAGTATATGGACTGAGTAAACCAGCAACTGTTTGGCATAATTATGTTGTTTTGGGTATGTAACAAATCATTTGTGCACCAGCACAGCATCCTAATGATTCCATGCTAAAATAGGCACTAGAACTGATTTTTTTTGTGCTAGACATGCAAAAGCTATTTGCTATTCCTTCCTTAGCAAAAAATTATTTTATTTATACCAGTAGCACAAAGGGGTAGAGAGTGTGGAAGTGCATGGGTGTTTTGGGATGTTTCTTTGCTCTGCTCATTGGAACATATGTACAAAGTATGTCAAAAGTACAACAAAAAAATGTTGTATGAATGCCAAAAATAAGTAATTGTATGCATGAACGACATATTTTCTATACAGTATATGACAAAAAACTAGTAATGTCCGTTGTGTACGACACAACTCCAGAATTGCCAGTCAAAGTGGCTGGGCAAGGGAGTGGCTAAACTATTCTCCATTGTCGTATAGAGGAAAAGAAAATTTGTCGTAACTAACGACAAAACAATGTCTTGAAAAGGACAACGTTTGTACGTTAAGAAAAAAGTGGAGGGAATGTGTTGTTCTGAACGTCTTTAGCTAAGACATTTTTGTCGTTAGTTAAGACATTTTTGTCGTTAGTTAAGACATTTTTTGTCTTTACATACGACAATTTCAGTCAGGGCAAACGACATATTTCCAATCACAACCAACACTCTGAAAATATTAATGAGCTCAACAACTCTGTACTTTGAAAAGTTGTTACAAACGACAAAAGTTATTTCACTATTTCTTTGAACATATGGCCTATGGTACTTACGCTGAAAAAAATCTCCATCAAATTACTCAATTTTCCTATGTATGCAATAGGCCCGTATGTTCTAAAAAGTGGAGGAGGATTTCTGGGGCAAATCAGCTGTTTTATAGGGGAGAACAAGATTCCAGATTGATTAACCTCTTGAATGGTAGAGAGGTCTCCAATGAATTGTGAAGCCATGTGCTGGAGACCACTCTGGCAGTCAGAGGATTAAAAGCCCCATTTAGCTCAATTGGAATTTTTTTACATTTTGCTCCATGGTGAAAATGGTTTGTTCCGAAATTCCTCCACTTTTCTTTTGAACATACAGCTATAATGATGGCAGAGTGCGTGTGACAGTATGCACTAAAACTATCATACCCCAAGTACACCTGCACTGCAGATTTGTACATTCTTTCTATTGTGTCAGTGTCCTCTTGGGGAGTGAGGAGTTAAACTTCATATATCAATGAGAGCATTAGGATTTGATGTCTGTGAGATTTATGTACGTCTAAATCCTTTTTGAAAGTAGATAATTTATTGCAGTCTGTTTCCATTCCTGCTCATATTTCTATCTTAAGAATTCTGTCAAGAATGTTTCCCCCATAAAACCCTGTTCAGTTTCTATAACAACACTGCCATCAAACCCTGAAATGTAGCAAGCTCCCAACAAGGGGGAGATGTATGGTGTGCTGCTAGGCTAAATGGTATCACTTCTGAGGGTACCACATCTCAATATGTACATAGAAATGTCAAGCAACCTTCTACACCACAGCAAATAAAAAAAAAGTTTCCCAGATTACCATTGATTTAAATAGGGCTTTAATCCCTTGAATGCTATAGAGCTCTCTAAGCATTGCACAATAAAGAGATGCACAGATTTTAAGCACATTGAAGGGAACACACAGATATGTTTTCATGCGAAAACAGCTGTACACCCGTACACCTGCCTAACACCAGTTTACTATGATAATTATGCTGAAAATGCCAGTTTATTATGACAATTATGCAAAAAATCCTATTACTCTCCCTTTGCACAAGCAGTGCCAAGGCTAAAGAAATGGGGCATTCTATGGGAGTTTCAAGGGTTCTTTTCCTCTACGCCTTGTTTAACTCCATGTAGTAAACTGTTGAGTACCAGAGGGGTATGAAATGCATTGGTAATGGTGTGTCTTTACTCCAATCCCCTGTACATGCTATAGGGAAGGCATATGGGACTTGCTGGAGTTAATGTCTTAACGCTAGAGAAGAGTGTCTGCTGTATGCATTACAGAGATCATATGCTCTAGTACATACCCTGATGTACAGCCTCTGGTGTTGGAGGCTAAAGGCAATGGAGCTGCTCTGGCAAACTTATACAGTTGATGTAATAAGAACATCTGAAGCAATTCTGGGGAAAATCAACTGCATTGTAGAGAGACAACATTTAGCATTTATTATAATTTTAAACCTGAGTACAAAAAAATATATCTAACATACTGCTTCATAACAGTCTGCGACCTAGCCAGCATTTAAGGTGTTAAATGCTCAGTTTAAAGCAATGGGAAATGTGGGTAATATTTATTTGTCCTCTGCTAAGCAGATGGTTTGCAACAGAATTACTCAATTTTGACTTTGCACATATGGCCTTGTCTACTACTCCATCCCCCTTTTGCATGATGTTTTCCAGCTAACTGCAGGAGTTTTCAGGTTTACTAAAATTCAGAGACTTGGCAGCTGTGATGTAATTATTTAACCAGACTCTATTTCCTTTGGATGGTCTGCAGAAGGAGCACAGGAGAGGGATGGCTTTTTACTTCTGAAATATGTAATATCACTTAATATTCCCCAACTTACCACACTCGGTTTGTGATACTGAAGCATAAGTAACATTTTTGGATGTAAAAAATAATCTTAATAATTATTTGAGGGCCAGATGCCTGTCAGAAGCAAGGTGTCAAATGGTATAACACAGGGTGTCCAAACTGAGGCCCTCCAGCCTTTGTGGTATACAACCCCTATTTTCCCCTGTCAGCCTTTGGTTGGCTTAAGTTGATGGGAGATGTACAGCTGGAAGGCCACAGGTTGGACATACCTGGTTTAACAAAACCTTAGAAGCAGAGCTAAAATTTCCCAAACGGATTTTCAGCCCAGTTTTGCAGAAGCAATCTTGCTCACTGCAGAACTGGGGTAATTCTAGTGCAAACCAACTACATGACTTAACCCTTTGACTGCCAGAGGGGCATCCAATGCACTGTGAAGCAATCCGCTGGATACCCCTCTGGTAATCCAAGGGTTAATTTGAATAGACCTTTTATCCCCTTGAATGCTAAAGAAGTTCCCAATAAATTGCTTCCTTGGAGCCCTCTCTAGCATTCACAGATTTCACCCTTTAAATACACTTTGGTCATTTGTTAAACGTTACAGTTAACTGGAAATGTGAGGAATTTGTATTTGCGTCTATGGTGATTTTAGTTAATTCCAGAATTACTGCTGGTCTGTTTTGTACATCATTTAAGGAGTTAATTTGGTGATTTTCATAATAAAACTGCACATATGCAATATAGTGGACAATTTTGAATTATATTTAATAAATAAGGTGGACAATAGAAGCATTTCTTGTGGCAAATTAATCCAGCGTTAGGCAACTGTCGGCCCTGCAGCTGTTGGAGACTACAACTCCCGTCATCCCCAACCAGTCAGCAACTGATTTGGGATGATGGTAGTTGTAGTCCCCAACATGTGGAGGTCCAAAAATTGACCACCCTTGGGTTTATACTTGACCAGTGTGTTTGCAATGATACCTGCGTGGCAACACTGCTAGCAGAGAGAAAAGAGTAAATAAAATACATTACAGAGATATCCGTGCTTATTGAGGTTAGGTTATTGTGTTTGGTTTCTGTACGGAGATGAAAATGAATGCTTGGTTTTGCTGAAGTTGGCAAGGTCCTCGTGTCCATCATTCTGGCACACAGCCTAATGCCACACACACACACACACACACACACACTACAGTGAGCAAAGGGATTTCCCTTAATTCTCGTTTGTCTTTGCTGTAGAGTTTGCAGTTGCTAACATCCCGTAATTCCTCTCCAGTGCACGAAATTGTGGCTGAACCCTGCCCTCTCACACAGCACCCACACTAACCCTTTCCCATAACTTACCTTCCTTAGAGACAGGAGCTTGGGTCCATGTTACAAATAAACCTTGAAGCGCAGCAATATTTCCCCCCTCTGTGCTAAAACTTCACTCAGAGGATCTTGTCTTGCCGTCCCCTCCTGTCTCCTCCTCTTTTCTCAAACTTACTTTTTCAACTCTCATCTTTCTCCAACTCCCCTCCTCACTTTTCCCTTCCTCCTCTTACCCCCTCCCCTTTCTCAATCGTGAAGAACATCACGATAGTAATTCCCCCTCGCAGCGGGGCTGATATACTATGGAGAATGGAGCAATTCTGGGGCAAACCAACTGCACCATTGAGGACAAATAGAAATTCGCATTGATGCAAATAGGGAATTTTACCACTTGAATGCTAGAATGATCTCCAACACATTACTTAATGCATTGGAGACTTCTGTAGCATTGAAGTGGTTAAAGTCCTGTTTGAATCAACAGGAAAGTTGGGAATTTTACTTGTCCCCTATTGGTCTGATGCAGAACTGCTCCAAGGGGGTTATGCACTAAAGCAATAAAGAGATGATAAAGCAGAGATGACTTCTCCAGTGAAATCACTTCTCCATGTCCTATGTTATTCAGAGTTGGAGAAATCTTAGTGCATTGGCTCCATAGAATGACATAGTATTTGGAGAAGTTATATCACTGGAGAATTCATTGTCACATTATCACCTCTTTATCACGCCTTAGTGCATTGCCCCCCAGTTCTTCTTAGTACATCAGACTTAGTTATTCATTAATTTGTATTCATTCTGCGTGACTATGGACAGATTTGTTGGATTGTTAGCTCTTATACGGAGAGTTCCACAAGGAATTCATTAATGGGTAATTGCAAAAATATCTCCAGCCCTTGATTTTTCTGGGCTACTGCCCAGCAGGATAGCGCCACTTCAAAATATGCAGGAAATACTTTGGGATTAATACAAATATTAGGTAGGAAAGTGGAAAAGAGAGTTACCATGGCACACACTCTACCTCCTCTATAACTGCTCAACTAGCATGATAATGTTAGGAACACATAGGTTGAATTAGCCATGTTTTATTTAGAAAGTTTGTTATTTAGAAAATTTAGAATTATGCATTATTTTGCTTAAGGCATGTCATAAAGGCACTCCTTGTCTTAGTCTTACATTACTTCCCATATTCACTGATACTGCTCAGCAGTTCATTGCCAAAAAGGTGACCACATATCCCATTAAATCAGGGATGCTTATGAGTCAGGAGTCAGTGAAATCCTGCGGTATATACGTTTGTTTGTTTTTTATAAGCATTCCTAAATTAAAGAGGGGCAGAGAGATTTTGTTCTCAAAGTGGGACTGTCCCTCCTAAAGACAGATACTCAGGAGGTATACTTAAGTAAATAACTTCTGAATTTTCTACCCAAATTTAGATCATGACCTCTTGTTCTACTATTCTGCTGTTTTGAAAAATGCCACCTGCCTGAAATATATCAAATTCTTTAATATTTTTAAGAGTTTCTATCATATCACACCTCTCCCTCCTTCCTACCCATCTGTACAAATTATGAACTTTTAGCCTATTCTAAAGATGCTGCACCATTTCATTGGCCGTTGTTTCAACTGACTCCAATTTATTAAAGTCCTTCTGGAGATGTCACGGATTATGCACTAAGGTGTGATAAGGAAGAGATAATGTTGGGGATAACTTCTGTGATATCACATCTCCAATTCCTATGTTATTCTGTGGAGCCTATGCACTAAGATCTCTCCAGCGTGAGAAATCTTAGTGCATAGGCTCCAAAGGATACCATAGTAACTGGAGAAGTGATATCATCTTTGCTTTATCATCTTTTTATCACTCCCTAGTGCATAACCCCTTGGTGAGGTCTTACCAGTCATCTATACAGTGGCACTAGTACCTCTCTCTTCCTACTGCTAATTGTTATTGCTATACAGCCAAGAACCCGGTTTGCTTTTCACATTGCTGTACTTCATTGCTTGCTTATCTTCATGTTATCTGAAAAATTAACAAGTCAATTTCTTCTGATTTTTTTTTGTCAGCACACTACCATTAAGGTTGTATTCAATCTCTGACCTAAGGCAAAAAAAGGTGATATTGAAAGTATTCAAAATCATCAAAGCAGTGTTTAGGTGCAAGTGTCCCTCACTGCATTGCATAATCATCTGGCACTCAAAGAGTTAACAATGTCTCTGAGTAAACACAGGTAGTTAATTATTAGCACATTAATTTTGACTAATCTGCCTGTGCTCAAGAAAGGATATCTGAAAACAGTGGCCTTTATATAGTCCTTAAGGGCAATATTGGACATCCCACAATTCTGGATAAAACAATGGGGCCTTATGTAAAAAAAAAAGAGGAGCAGTTCTGGAGAAAATTTACTGCAGCCTGGGGAGAAATAAAACATCCACAAACTACAATTGATTCAAATGGGGCTTTTATCTGCTTGAATGCTAGAGAGATTTGCATCATATTGTTAAGCAATACTCTAGTGACCACTCCAGCCTTCAAGAGTTTAAAAGCCCATTTTAACTCAATTGGATGTTTCCTAACTCCCCCATGGTGCAGCTGGTTTACTTCAGAATTGTCTTTATTTTCCTATGTACATAAGGCTCAAAGTGTAGGACAGAGTTTTTGATATACTGGGGCCCAGATCTTCTTTTCTGTCCAAGGCCCCACACGTATCATATAATGAATATTGTGGTAGCTTTGTTGGGGCCCTTACAACGTCTGTTGTTTTTTTTTTTGTAGTATTTAATATAATTAATCTGATGGAAAGATATATCAGAAAGAGAAAAGATCTAGGTAAAAAGTTTGTGCTCATAAACCAGTGGATGACAGGTCCTATAGAACTGTGAGGAAATGGTACTTACAGCAGGGTTCTCCAAGTTCAGATCTCAAAGTCAAATAGCTAAGGATTTCAAGGTTCCTCTGTTTAAGGATGAGGTGAAATGGGCAATAAAGTTGTCCTGACAAATTGGCAAGAATAGTTCAGATCACTATGGAGCAAGCCACACAGAGGACTGTCACCAGTGAAAGTCATTCACAGACGCATCAAACCGAACCTGCCCAACAACTAGCATTTTTCAAAGGGAACTTGCAGCAAGAAGTGACTGCATTTAGGTATGATACTCCAACACACATGGACCTTCTCTTACCCAAGAATTGACACTGACAACCAACTTGGATAAGAAAAGGCCACAGCTTTTATTAAACAATTAAACCAACATTAACGATATTCAGCTTATTATTAAACAATTAAACCAACATAAAGGATATTCATGCGACCTGGGCTAAGCCCAGGTGGCACAACAGTACACACAACAACCAGAGTTTTCATTCTCACTCACACAGTTAGTCACGGGCACAACAACCAGAGTTTTCATTCTCACTTGTGGAGTTGGTCAAAGGGCAATGAACTAACTATCCAAAGCCCTTAAAAGATGAACTAACTAAATTAACCACTGTCAAGGACTATTACCATGCTGATGCATCATGAGAAATGATTAATGGGGAGGGAGGGTGGGGAACTCTGCGATCCCCAGTGATAACACCCACCACCCAGGGGCTCATTGGACTGGAGGACCCAGGCAAAATATTTACAAACTGTTGCAGATGCTCCACAGCAGTCAACCCCTCCCTGTTTCTGGGGTTTGAGGAAGGCTGTCTGACCACTTATGGGGGCACATACTCCAAAAAATGGACCCTCTCCCACCCAAGAATTCACACCAACAACCAATTTGGATAAGAAAAGGTCACAGCTTTTATTAAACAATTAAACCAACATAAAAAATATGCCTGCAACCTGGGCTAAACCCAGGCTGCACTATAGTACACACAACAACCAGAGTTTTTACCCTCACCCATGCCGTTACCCAAAGCCCTTAAAGGGTGAGCTAACAGTAAATTAATCACTGGCAAGGACCATTACCACCACCGTGACTCCCATGCTATTAGGGGTAGTGCCCTACCGCAGTCAGTCCCCTCTCTATCCCCTTTTGTAACCCCACACTGAAAATAGCCAGACCAATGGGGAGATGATGCACCACATCCCGATGCTGAAGCAAAGCCAAATCTGACCTCTAAAGTTCCTTATGGCGAACAACCAACCCATTGGTCCTGGACACAAAATGAAACAATGTCACATTAAGCTTACTCCTACTCCGCTCTATGGCCTAAACATTTCTGACAGCCACCCAATGAACCCTCAGGACCACTACAGACCAGACAATATCCAAGTGATTAAACATCACTATAAGACAGGTCAAGTTCTCTTTAATTGTGCTGACAAGATCAACTGAGCGTATTTTCACTATGTCATTGCTGCCCACATGGAAAATGAAAATAGTGGGACCTGAGACCTCGTTGCAAATGCAGAGACATTCCTTGTGGAAGTTAACCCAACTAAGACTTGGAATACCCCTCCAATGAAGTCTGGACACCGATGGAGAAAAACCCAAGTCCTTGCCATCAGGACTCTCCTGCGTTTGCCTCGCTGCCCAGTACACATTTGAGTATCCCACAATCCAGACTATGACTGGCAGGCAACTTCAAAAAGATGTTAAAACAACAGATGAGGCTGGACATCAGTGAGAGTGCCACCACCCCAAGAGCTTATTCTCATGCCCTGAGAAACCGAGTGCAGCTTCTGAGGTAGCCGCGCCTATCCTAAAGGAGTGGGATGAAAACTCCAGCGGATTATGGCCAAAAAAAGAAAGACCCCAATGCAATACAGCTGAAAACTGGACCCTAGACAAGGGAACTGAATTTGAATGAATGAACAAAAGACCTAAACGAAAGCCTCAACGCTGAAGATACTGATGCATTAGGGATACCGGACAGGCTTCCTGCCCGGTGGAGAACAAGGAGATGGTCCTACCCCAGCAACCAGATCCGTCTTAGACCTCAGAAGAACAAGCTTAACCCGCCGAGAAGAATATCCCCGGTCTGAAACCCTCCTGGACATGATATGCTCATAGACACAACCTCTCTGACCTGTAAGGCACCAAACAAGGAAATAACAAAAACCGTATAAAACAAGAGGTGATTGTAACCATTGAGACCCAGTAAAGATCTTCCAACAGGGGAAAGGATACCTGCCGCAGGTAATCCACTACCTGATAGGCAAAGCAACTCTACCCCTTAAGAAAACTCCTGACCAGAAAACCCTTAGTCCGATCCTTCCAGCCAAAGAACTGGAAAAGGAGAGCAGAAGAGGACAATTTGTGCTGGCAGATATGCAAGGACCACCAAAGCCCTAACAGAGTCAAACCGCAAAAGCACCTCACAGGCAGCAAGGAGCAACTATTCCACCCATGTGGCCACCCATGTGGCCCTGTAGGATGAAAAGGTGGATGCAGACACCTCCCAACCAAAGAATGCAACAACTCACACTTATCCTGTAGGGAGACGAAAAACCATGTCCAGCCAATCAATCTCGATTTCAAGTAAAGGCAAGGCACACTGAAGATCCTCAGTTTTCTCCTTGGACACCAAAACACTGAACCATCCATCAAAAAACAGCCATAGAACAATCCTCACTCCCTAACTGAACGACAAAGAGAAAATCGTTAAAGTGGTGCAGCATAAAGTGAAGCCACACTTCCTGCCACATAATCCAATCATGAAAACAACTGAAAACTTCAAAATAGTCACATGAGATGAAGCAACCCACCTGAAGACATTTGTCAAAGAAAAATGAACTATCCAAATAACAACCAAAGAAGTGAAAACAGTCTGGATGAACCATAAGTTAACGAAAGACGGATTATATTTCTGACTTTGCGAGCAGGCAACCTCGACCAATTGACTTGGGGGGACCGGGGAGAGACTTGGAAATTCACAAAATGAGGGGAGTGAAAGGGGCCCTCCATCCTTGCCAACCAAACTTCAGAGAAAAGAGAAAAAGAGCTATCCCTGTAAATCTGACAGCAGGAGATCCGTGTCGGCCACACGGAGGCTCTTCAGCAGAGCCGCAATCACGTTTTTTAAAAAATAATTACTTCATTGGAATAGTCTAACTTTTTTGTATCACATATGTTTGTATTCAATTATCCTCAAGAAATACTTCTTTTTATCTTAACTGCATATCAGGCAGTCATGCATGCACACTTGTGCATAAGTGACCAACAATTACAGTCTTAGCGTTGGCTACCTGTTAATGCGTTGTATATTTTAAAATCAAGCAACTGGCCTCACAAACCAGTTTGTTTTTTGTTTGTGAGGCCAGTTGCTTGATAAAGCAGAACATAGCTGTGAAACACTTTGCAAGGGCCATAAGTATGTTTTATGAATAAAACAATTTTAGATGGTGGATCAGCGTGTACAGTATTTTTTCTTGCATCTCGTGAGTGAAGACTCAGAATAGGGAGCTGGAGAGCCCGAACAGAGTCGGGTTAATTTTCTCTATAAGCCTGAATTGCTGCTTTGAGGTGCATACCTGTTTAGCAGCTACGTCTAAACATGAGTGCTATAATATATTTTTATATATATATATATATATATATATATATATATATATTTCTTGTGCTATTATTATTATTATTATTGAGAGATAGGCACTGTTGGCTCCCATGTTTCTTTTTGCTTGTTTTGCATGTACTGCCCTCCGTTGGTGGAAGTGGAGCCAGCACACCTCAGAAAGGGAGTTGGTCTATGCGGGGTCATGAGCAGCAACCAAAGGCGATATTATCTGGACTGACCTATCAGTGACCTTTTGGAGGACTGGAGAATCTCCCCGGTGCAGAGGACCGTCCACATGCATCCTCTGCGAGGTCAACTCTTGAAGGCCTGTTTCTCTCCACTGCTCTACCACTCACAGATGGCCAGGAAGCATCAAGATACACAGATGGACTCCTACCAAATGTCCACGAGTGGTGAGAGACTGCTCCACAGATCTCGCTAGGTGCGGGATCCTAGAATGAGCCACCAGTTGCTCATTAAGAATTTGCTTGTTGAAAGCAACAATAAGACTTAAAGAGGAACTGTGGTTATGTAGTCTGAAAATCATAGTTATACTGAACCCTTTCAGTGCCTGAGGGTTAACAATGCATTGCAAAGCACACAGCTGCATGTGAGAACTCCATTGGTATAAATGGTATATTTGTGAGCATGAGGTATGATAACTATCAGTTATACAGATATCATACCACATATATGAACACATATGTACCTTTACAGTACTGGAGTCATAATACTTATGAATAAGAAGAAAAGACAAGACAAACAAAATAATTAAAAATAAGATTAAAAAAACCCTTACCCTGACCAGGCCACTCCTATCCATATTGCTGGAAATTACAGGCAAATGTGCTGAAATGTAAGTCTTTAAGGGCCAGAGGGGCATGCAAATCAATGTTTCCCATGCCTCTAGTCCCTGCAGCCAACTGAAGATTTTTACTAATTGTCAGGGTGTCACAGTCATGACACGACACAGGCTAAACTACCAGCTCCTAAACCATTCCACTGAAATAGGTCACACGGGCATGCCTACAATTTCTCCCACCTACTATATGGTCTGCTCAGTGGCAGTGGGTGCATGTACAATTAGTGACCTCTGAAGGGATAAGTCACACCACTAGCATTTTTCCTCTACTACTATCTCTGTAGTATCCTTTGACTTGTCTTTGTTCAGTTGTTTGAAACCCTTGTGGACTCCTTTTGTATTCTGGTACATCAGAGTTACATGCATATCACATAATAGTAGTCATATTTGCTTGTCCCAGTTTGCTAATCACCATTCCTTTTAAGCATCCATACCTGAGCCTTAGCAGTATGCACTTGTGGATGTACACTCTCCAGAACACAGATCTTCAACAGGGAAAGAGGAAACTACTATATGGATGCTACCACCCAGCAAAGTGGGCCACCAAAGAATGTGGTCACAGTACACTTTCACCACGCCGGTAAGGTGGAACAAACTGAGTCGTTGTGAGGTCAGTATTAATTTAAGAGGACTAGAACTTGCACCCACCAATCAGGTGCATGCTGCTTCCAACATCCAAGCAGCACAGGACACTTTTTGAAGTCTCAAACATTTCTTTTTACTTTTTCTCCCTTACAGGAAGGAACTTGGATCACCAGTTTGTCGCTTCTCGTCAAACAAGATTTTGGGGTATTTTTGGTAAATCTCCTTTCTTCCTTCATGATCCTCTAGTCTTCCCTAACACAGAGAACTAATTGCCTTCCCACAAGATTCACTAAACTATACACCAACTCCACCCAACTCCACTTTCATTGTCTGTCTTTTCTAGTTCCAGTGAAATGCTGCTTCCTTTCTCTGACAAACAAAGAATAATATATTGCGGGAACCTGATACCCGTTTTACACTATTCCAGTCAAAAAAGAAGAGAAACTTTACATGGGGGGGATTAATTAACACCTCCAAAGGTCTCCTCATCTAATGGCTGTAGTAGAGGGACCTCCATGACCGGATCTGGGTCAATATCCCCTAATAAACACACATCAACAAAAATGTTGTGTAAAACAGCACATGCCAGGATAATGTCACACTTTAGGGGGGGTGTACTGTAGAGCTCCACCAGAATCATCCAGTCACCTAATTCTGGTTATCAGAAGGCCAAAGGAGTGTTCAGCATCCTTCTTTATGTGAGCCTCAATGTACCTTTTATGTGCTGGTATACGTAGGTTAGCTACAGTTTGCAGCCATATTCTGCATCCCTTGGGATATGTGGGAGAGACAACATGACACATGTACATAATATTTAAAGAGATAGTAATGTTTCACAATAGAAGTAGCTCCAATTAATCTTCTTAGTATTTGAGCCATGGAGAGTGTTATTTCAATACTGTCAGAGTTGTAGTTCAAGAGTAATTGAATGATAAAGTATCCTCCTCCCGCCCCTTTTACTGATGTAACACTGCTCACCTCAGAACAGAAAGGTGGTGTCCAGGTGGATCGCAGAGAGGGAAAATCTTCAATTAGCGTAAGGGGAAAAACCTGAAAAACCTGTCAAGGGGGGCAGGGTTTTCCTTATGCTCACAGTAAGAAGATTGTTCCTTGCTGTGAGCTGTCTGGTCTCAAGACCAGATTCCACATCTGAGGGTAGGTGGCTTACACTAGGTAAGAGGGGCAAGAGGGGGATACTTTATCATTAAATTACTCTTGAATTACAGCTCTAACAGTATTGAAATAACACTTTCTCTGGCTCAAATACTATAAAGATTAATTGGAGCTTCTGTTTTTGTGAAACATTACTATCCCTTTAACATAATGTTTTCAGTGTGCAAGGTTAGAATATCTTCCAACATTTCAGATGACCAACAAAAGTAACCTTTGTGGCATATCTAGGTGGGTGATTTGTGGGAGGGGCATTACCAATAATTTTTAGGTTGCTTCATGACCTGTTGATACTTCTTTGTGTAACTAAATCAACCCCTTAAGGATCATTGTCCCAGGGAAGTTACCTTCCTTTAAGGACCACTTTGATCCTTGCCGAAGCTCCGTTACATAGTAGCATAGTAAATTAGGTAGAAAAAAGACACAAGTCCATCAAGTTCAACCTTTGCCTCACAACCCAGAGACATGAGGATTATATAGATTTCCTGCTGCCAAATAAGTTAGTCTTTATCAGACCTTCCTGTTTTGCCTACTGCTACACAGTATAACCCTGTATGTTCCCTTTTGAAAGAAATATATCTAATCTTCTCTTAAAAGTATCCATTGTATCTGCCATAACCACATCTTAGGGTAAGGAATTCCATAATTTGATAGACCATACTGTAAAAAACCATTTCATCTGCCGAAGTTGAAACCTCCTTTCCTTTAATCTCAATGGGCGTCCCCTGGTTATTTGATCAGGTCTTGGAATGAATAGCTCACTAGAGAGATCCTTGTATTGACCTCTCATATACTTGTAAATTATGATAAGATCTCCTCTTAGTCGTCTTTTCTCTAGAGAAAATAAACCAAGTTTGTCTACTCACTAGTTGTTCCTCATAGGTCAAGTCCTCCATTTCCTTAATTCATTCTGGTGCTCTTCGCTGTGCTCTCTCCCATTCTAGAAAATCCTTTTTCAGAACTGGTTCCCAAAACTGTACTGCATATTCGAGGTGAGATCTTACCAACAATTTGTAAAATGGCAAAATAATGTTATCCATGTTATCCACTCTTGCTTCAATACCACTTTTTGTGCAAGACAGGACTTTGTTTGCCTTTGCTACTGCTATTTGAGATTGGCCACTGTTTCCAAGTTTGTAGATTGCAAGGATTCCATGGTCTTTCTCTAGCAACAAGTTCCCATGACTTTACACTTTCCCACATTAAACTTCATATTCCATTGGGTTGCCCAATCTGCCATTTTATGTAAATCCCTCTGTAGAGAACAAATACCCTGTTCTGAATTTATTACCCTGCATAATTTAGTGTCATCTGTAAATATTGATTGATATCTATCTCCAGGTCATATATAAACACGTTAAAAAGCAGTGGACCAAGTACTGAACCCTGAGGTACTCCACTCTCAACTTTAACTATATTGGAGAAATTGTCCATTTACAACCACACTCTGTTCTCTATCCTTCAGTCAATGTTCTTCCCAATTGCAAAGGTTATCCCCTCATCCCAATTTCCTTATTAAATACCCAAGCCTTCTGTGTGGCACTGTACCAAATGCCATTGGAAAATATAGATATACTACATAAACTGCCTTGTCATTGTGACAATATGGTACTGAAGTCTCTGCCACGGAAGGTATAGCAGTTCAGTCATGTTATTGTCTCTGGGTTTCTTTCACCAACCTGCACAGCTAACTGCTATACTAAGCACTAAGACCCGGTACATTGAGTCGTGTATCCACCAGCAATGCAGGATATACTGCACTGATAGCGCTGGTTCGTATAGGATATTCTATCTAGTCCCCTGGCACTTCTCTATGAGTAACTGCTCTATAGTGGAAGACAGACAGCAATATACCTGGATACTTCAGGGAGAGACAAACATGTTCCTTCTTGGTAAATAACAAACTGCTTTATTTTCAACCAGCACAGGACTTTAATACAGTTAAGAGAAAAGGTGCAGTCACCACATGGACAAAACCTGACATGCTGGGTTTAACATCAGATAAAAGGTTACTAAAAGGGGGGGAGGTGGACATAAAACCATTAATCTCAGCTGATCATCTGCCTCTGAATCTGGGTGGTGGAAGGTTGGAACAGGCTTCCATGACTATCTATTTTCTCTGTACCATTCAGTATTAGTGTCCACATGATCCCAGCCAGGGGGAGAACAGGCTCTGCCTCTTGTGCTGTGTGACCGGTGATATTCCAGTTCGTCACACTTCTCCCTACCCAGTCCATCCGCTTTGCCGTGTGACCTCCCCTTTCTGTACTGAATGGTAAAATTATACTGCTGAAGTGCCAAACTCCACCTCAGCAGTCGCCCATTGTCAACTGCCACCCTTTTTAGCCAGCCCAGGGGATTTTGGTCAGTTACTACAGTGAACTCTCGGCCATAGAGATAGGTTTGTAGCTTCTTGAGGGCCCAGACTACAGCAAGGCACTCTATGGCCGCGTAACAGACTTCACAATCCAGTAGCTTCTGACGGAGACAAGCCACTGGATGTTCATTCCCCTGTTCATTCACCTGACTTAGAACGGCCCCCGATGCCATAAGTTGAGGCATCTGTTTGCAGTATGAAGCATTCGTGTAATCGGGGGCGACTAACACAGTGTGGGAGCTTACGATTGCTTTTAGATGTTGGAAGGTGGACCCACACCCTGGAGTCCAATGGACCAGTCTGGGCTCTTTCTTTTTTGTCAAGTCCATCAGGGGCTTGGCAATGGCGCTATACTGGGGTACAAACTTTCTATATTAGCCTGCGGTACCCAGGAAGGCTAGGACTTGCTTCTTAGTCTGGGGAACAGGCCACTGACTAATCGCTTCCACTTTGCCAGGGTCTGGCCTCAATTGCCCTCCCCCTACCCAGTGACCTAGATACTGGACCTCCCCATACCAAAGCTGCAATTATCTGGCTTGATGGTCAGTCCTGCTCTCCCTATCCTGTCAACCACAACTGCCACTTGACGTACATGATCCGTCCACAATGTCCTGAAGATAGCAATATTGTCCAGGTATGGACATGCAAAGTCATGCAATCCCGGAGGAGCTGGTCAACCAACCTCTGGAAAGTGGAGGGTGCGTTCTTCATTCCGAACGGCATTACCGAAAACTGGTAAAGGCTGAACGGAGCGATGAAGGCAGACTTCTCCTTCGCCTCCTCTTCCAGAGGAATTTGCCAGTAGCCCCTGGCAAGATCTAATGTTGTCAAGTACTTAGCCCCTGATAATCTGTCCAGTAACTTGTCAATACGGGGCATGGGGTAGACGTCTGTCACCATCTTATCGTTCAGCTGCCTATAGTCCATGCAAAAGCAAGTGCTACCGTCTTTCTTGGGTACCAGCACTACAGGCGATGGCCAAGGGCTCTGAGAGGGCTCAATCACGCCCAGGGACAACATCTCGTCTATCTTTTGGTGAATTGATCCCCTCACAGACTCTGATACCCTATAAGCCATCTGCCTCAGCGGCGGTGCATGAAAAGCCATGTGCGACCTGGCTTATCCAAGAACAAGTGCTGCCTCAGCAGCAACTCCTACCTGAGCTGCTGAGCCTGGTCTTCAGTCAAGTCCTCGCTAACAGCGACAAGGGCACTTGGGGGTCTATGTCGGTCTTTGGAACCACTTCCTCCTCTCCCGGGTAGTCCTCAGGCAGACAAATCGCTAGGACCTCAGCGTCTTTCTCTTGGTACCCCATCAGCATATTAACATGGACCATTTGTTGGACACACCGTCCATGGTCCATGGTGACAACATAATCAGTGTCGCTAAACTTCCTTACAATTGTGTGTGGACTGCGCCAAGCAGTCTGCAACTTTTTTGCTGGGTAGGGTATCAGGATAAGGGCCTTCTGCCCCAGGGCAAACTTCCTAGTTAGAGCCCACGGTCATACCTTACCTTCTGTTTGGTCTGCGAGGAGGTCAGGTTCTGCTGGACTAGCTATCACAGTGCCCGTGATTGCCTCCAGTGTTTAATTGCTGTAACAGCAACATTGCTACTTCCTGGCTGTCGCTCTATGCAAGTCGCTGTTCTTATAGGTCACTGGTGTTGTGATGTCATCTCTCCGCCCATCTGCTAGGCCTTTTAAGTCACAGCATGTCCAGTTACCAGTGCCCTTTCGTGGTGTACCTGAGCCTAGTGCTGTGTTGATCCATTGCTGTTCCTGTGTATTATTCTGGCTCTGTCTGACTACCCGATCCGGCTCTGACTCCTGGTTACGTCTGACCACTCTCCCTCTGTTGCTTTCCGGTTACGATTGCTAGCCTCGGCTACTATCACGGTGCCCATGCTCCCTTGTTTTTGTTTTCATGTCAGTTATCCTGTGTAATGCTCTCATTGGTTGCCCTGTGTTGAGCCCGCCCAGTATGGCCTTTATATACTGGGCTCCTGCACCCACACGTTGCCCTTTCGTGGTGTTCCTGTACCAGTGCTAACTTACTACTCAGTGTTCCAGTGTACCGACTTGGCCTGCCTGACTACTCTTCAGTTCCTGCTCCTGTGTACCGACCCAGATTGCCTGACTTCTCTTCAGTGTCTGCTCCTGAGTACTGACCCGGACTGGCTGACGTTCCTGCTCCTGTGTACAGACCCGGACTGGCTGATGTTCCTGCTCCTTTGTTCCGACCCGGCTTGATCGACGTTCCTGCTTCCTCAGTTACTGTCGCCTCTGCAACATTCTTAGTCAGCAGACAATCCGGTTACTTGGCTTGTCCTCCGCTACTGCTCCTGCAGGTTGCCAGTGTTGCCTCAGTTACTGCTCAGGCAGTGCGCCTCTGGCCTACTCCTCCGTTACTGTCATACCGGTTTCAAGTGTGTGCCTCCGTGATTGCTCCAGTAGTCGCCATTGGCTTGTCCTCCGCTACTGCTCCTGCAGGTTGCCAGTGTTGCCTCAGTTACTGCTCCGGCAGTGCGCCTCTGGCCTAGTCCTCTGCTACTGCCATACCGTTGCAAGTGTGTGCCTCCGTGATTGCTCCGGTAGTTGCCATTGGCTTGTCCTCCGCTACTGCTCCTGCAGGTTGCCAGTGTTGTCTCAGTTACTGCTCCGGCAGTGCGCCGTTGGCCTAGTCCTCCGTTACTGTCATACCGGTTGCAAGTGGCTGCCTCCGTGATTGCTCCAGTAAGAGTGCCATTGGCTTGACCTCCGCTACTGCCATTCCGGTTGCAAGTGGCTGCCTCCGTTATTGCTCCGGCAGTGCTCATTACTACCTCTGTTGAGCTCTGGCAGTTCACGTTTATTTGCTGACCTTCAGTGATCTGGAGCTTGGTATAAGTGCTATTCCAGTACCTTCACACATGGGACTGTTTACCATCATTGATGAACTTTAACTCCTGCAGTACCAGAGTCCTGGGAACTTACTCCTCTTGCCTGACCTGTGTCAGTATATACTGTCTGTATCTTCATGTTATGCTGGACCTGTGTGGGCATTGAATAATTAACCTGTCGTGTATCTGTATTTGTAACGGTTTTTAGGACACTCAGACCAGTTGGTAAAATTAAACACAACTTTATTGAAGGAAAAATAATGCAAATGATCGCCCTCTACAGGCAGCAGTAATAATAAACTGAAATGGCAGGGATAACCCAAAGGTACAATATATAGAATGAGGTAGACACACTATCTATGAACAGATAATGGTAAACTGACACAAAGAGTAAATGCAATAATCAATCAGTCAGTCTCAGATGTGGGGGTTTGGCACGCCCAAGGTGGTAATAGGAGCTGCTGGGTAGATATAGCCAGCACCGAGTTCTTTGAGGTATGATGCAGTAACCAATCTGTGACCAGTTCTAGATACAGCAGAACAGCGACCCGAAATAGCCCCCGCGGGCGTACCCAATGTGACAACTGATTCTGCGAGTGCAAGAGTGGATAGCCCCCGTGGGCGTACTAGGTCTTAGCCTGAAATGCACGAGCTGGCATTTAGCCCCCACGGGCGTATAACCAGAGACCAACGTTAACGACAGTTGAGCCAATAGGCCCCACTGGCGTAGACCAACAGGAACCTGCCAGAGCTTGGAGCCTGCCCTTTGCTGCAACACGAGCCAGTAAGCCACAACGGAGTCCACCGGTAAACTGAACGTTAGACCAAAAGTCAATGGCGCCCAACCGGACCAACGTGACTACTCTGCAGTTGTACTGCTTGAGTCGCCGTCCACACAAGCGGCCGACTCGGCAGATGTAGCACAGCGAGTAAGGCTCTAAACCGGGGAATGAAGGCTTTGCGATAGTAAGCAGCACTGCAAGGGTTAAAATGCACGTTTAACAACAGAAGGCTCAGTATGGTATTGTAGCTCTGCAAGCGTACGGAGGCTCTATAGAGGAAGCACAGCTCAGCAAATCAGCACGGAACTCTGCACTAATCGGAGGCAACCAAAGGGTGAAGTGGTCACACGGCAGTTGGGTAACAGCAATGGCAGAAGAAGAATGTCGCGGCAGCAACAACAGGAACAGGCAGGTCACTGGAACAGGCCGGTAGTCGATCACGGAGCAGGAAGGAGGTTCTCATACAAGCTGGGTCATACAAGAGCTGGAACGTCAGCCAAGCCAGGTCAGGAAACGGAGGTGGTTCGCAGACAAGCCGGGTCAATCACGATCAGGAACACTGGAGAATAGTCAGGACAAGCACAAGAATCCGGAACACAGGAACACTGCAACAGCAAGACTGGCTCAGAAACACCACGAAAGGGCATCTGACAGTTGTCCAGGCCAGGCATAAAAAGGTCACCAGAGGGCGGGCCAAACCAACTCAGCAAATCAGAGTGTAACACAAGCGAGAGTGACAGGAGGATCACAGACACCGTGATAGTATTATTATACTGTCTGTATACTACAGGACCTGTGAGGGTTCTTACTATATTGTGTATTCAATAAAACTGTGTTTTTATCCTAAACCATTGTGTCTGTGAGTTGAACAAACCGTTACAGCTACCCAGCCCGGCTACTGTGATCCTTGCTGTCTGGGCCTACCTTACAGCGCTCGCTACCCCATTAGCAGTGCTTGTTGGTCAGCCCATGTCACTGACCTCCCGTGATCTGTCTAGTTTGGGCACTGCCGTTTTGCCTTGCCTATGGTATACCCTAGCGGTAGGGTATAGTTGCACTACAATTCACCTGCTTGGTGTGACTAAAGAAGTGCCGTGCACTGTCCTTCTATTCATCTGCGAAGGTTACCTAGGGCCATTCAGTTACTAGCTAACCTGCCTAGTGAAGGGTTGAGGAAGTGTCTTGCACTGTCCTCACACCTGGCCTCGAGAAGGTGGTGCAGTTAAGTCGCTACTGTGTTGCTCCAGAGTTCTGGAGATACTCGCTCCTGTTGCCTGGGTACTCTAGCATTAGAGTAGGGTGAAGAAAGTGTGCACTGTTCTTCCCTGGACTCGTGAAAGTGTATTATTCATTACTGCCACTATTGTGTTTAAAATAAAGTTTATGTTAATTTTGTCTGTACTTGTCAAGTGTCGTTATTTCCTAGTCGCTCTGTGACACTAGCCCGGAGAGAACCTCCAACCTTTCCCTCAATTCTAACACATAGGGAACTACGGGCACCTCCTCGTGGTCATAATCCCCCTGCCAGAATTCCCTCAGCAGGTCCAGGGGCCCCCGCACCAGCTGACCAAACAGGAGCTCAAATAGTGAGAACCCTGTTGACTCTTGCAAAACCTCACATGCAAATGGAGCAACTTCTCCCAATTCGGTTTGTGACCCTCAAGCTCCAGAGCATGGTTTTTAAAGTACCATTAAATCGCTTGCACAGCTCATTGGTCTGTGGGTGGTAAGGAGTGGAACTGAACTGCTTAACACCACAATGTTGCCAGAGTTGATGCACCATCACTGCGGCCGCAGTAATCAGGAACAGAGCTACAGCCTCAGGGTATCTAGTGGCATAGTCCACAACCATGAGGATGAATCTTTTGCCCGACTTACTCAGACAGGCCATGGGCCCCACAATGTCTATTGCAACCTATTGAAAGGGAACCCCCACTATGGACATAGATTGGAGTGGTGCCTTCCCCTGTCCCTTCCCTTTGCCGATCCTCTGTTAAGTGTCACAGGAGTTGCAGAACTGAGAAATTGCCTGTGAGACGCATGGCCAGTAGAAAGCCTTAGTCAGCCCAAGGTCATTAAATGAGTTCATCAATAGGAGGGGACAATGAGTTGGCGGGTCACCTTCCTCTCCTGTCCCGTCTTCCTCACACTAGTCTCCCAGTACAGTAGTCCCCCATCCTAGAAAATCCTCTCCCACTGTGGCCTTACCTCCCCAATCTATGCCATTTCCCTCCTCCCAGCCAAGTTAGGGTTTACCAGGGTCTCTTGTCTCAGTACAATTGGGTTACATAGTCCTCGGCCAGAGTGGGAGCACTGCCTTTGTGGGTGGAGAGAGGAAGGGTAGGGTTAGCTTGTATAGAGTCGTTGTCCCAGACAGCGGCTGCCGGCACCTGTTGTATACTCCCAGGGCTGGTGCCGGGGTCACCTGTGAGGGCCCTGGCGGGATGACCAGGAAGGGATTTCAACTCTCCCACCTCCCTGTATCCACTGCCCGCTCCCCAATCCAGCCAAACACTGGCCATGGGAATTAAAAGATGCCCTCTTCTGGCGACGGAGATCACCTTTCTTTGGGGCAAAAGAAGGACATCTCACAACAAATGAGGCTTAGCAATTGTCAGGAATACTGCAGTGTCCCACAGCCCTTCTTCTGGGGTGCCATTGACTAGCACCTGCTAGCAGTGGCGGCGGCTTGGGTCATCTCTGGCCACTGCACTATCCTCACCGGCGTCACTCCCAGGGACCAGGTAGGCCAGTCCAAACAGTCCTGGTACTGGTCTACCTCCCCTTCCCTTCTGCCCCAACATTCTCTGCCCGCACCACTCCCCAACAAGCTGGACAGGCCTGGCAGTGGCAATAGGGCCACGGGCCCGGGACGGACAATCCCTCACAAAATGACCCAGGTACTAGCACTTGTGGTAAACAAGCTGGTGCCTCACCTCGGGACTCTGTGTGGGCCCAGTGGCCCCGTTGCTCCCTTTCTGGGATGCTGGCCTGGCATCGGTCACCGACCGGGAATATTACGAGGTTATACCGGTCTGAAGGCAGAGTAGCTGGGGTACGCTGTCCGTCCTGGCTTCGGGATGTTCCCGGGGCCTGCCAGTTGGGTTTGAGCAGATGAGTGCGGTGTGAGCACTGTTCCGCAGCGCAGGTACAATTGGTGGGACTGTTGGGGTCTTGGGTAGCATATCGAGGCTCACAAGCTCAAGTGTGCTCTGGAGTAATTTGAATTGAACAGTTGGACATCCCAGCATTGGAAAAAGTGTTTTTTGTGTTGACATTCTAACCTGCAGTAAGAAGGTTAAAGGGTTAAAGTTTAAAAGGTTGTGTTTTTCTCTGGGAGTGTGTGTAATTAATTAATTAAGGGTGGGGTTTGTGAACAATCCCCTGTGTAGGCCTGTATAAATCTAGGTACAGGACTCACAGAGCTTGCTCACAAATAGAGTGTGCTCTTTCCTAAGTGCTCTGTAATAAGTGTACAGTTTGTGAAACACAGCAGTTAGAGGAACACAGGAGGTAGTGCAACACAGGTAAATTAATTGCTTACATTTTAGGAACTCACATTTTCACCAAACATGATGAGCAAGTTTGGAGATCTCACTCTGTGCACATCATGCCATATGTATGCATGCTTGGAACAGCAGTTCCAGGGTCCATACCGCTGTAGCAAATGTGAGCAAGTGGCCCTTCTAGAAGCTCAGATTGGAGCTCTAGAGAGTCATATTGCAACATTGAGAGACATTGACAACCTTGAGAGGAGTCTCTTGCTAACGGAGCAGAGTCTAGCTGGGTCACCTAGCAAAGAGGGAGGAGATCAGCTAGAAGGGAACCAGGCACATAGCTGGGTGACAGTTAGAAGTGGTTGCAGTGGGGGAGGGAAGAGGAAGAGGGCAGCCAGTCCTGAGTTTTTCCATCCAAACAAATTTGCTCATTTAAGTGAAGATGTTGGGGAGGCAAACCCAGAGGTGGAATTGCTGGAGAGGACTGTTCTCCCTAACAGCCGGGAGAACAGCTCCTCTAGCACAGAGGGGATCCAGAGGAAAGTGAAGCCTAGGCAGGTTGTGGTGGTAGGGGACTCTATTATTAGGAGAACAGATAGGGTAATCTGTGGCTCTGATCGCAGCAACCGAATGGTTTGCTGTCTCCCGGGTGCCCGGGTTCGGCATGTTGCAGACAGGGTGGACAGATTATTGGGAGGGGCTGGAGAGGATCCAGCTGTCTTGGTGCATATTGGTACCAATGACAAAGTTAGAGGAAGGTGGAGAGTCCTAAAAGGTAATTTTAGGGATTTAGGCAGTAAGATTAGGAACAGGACCTCCAAGGTAGTATTCTCAGAGATACTACCTGTGCCATGCGCTACGCCAGAGAGACAGCGGGAGATTAGGGAGCTCAATGCATGGCTGAAGTCTTGGTGTAAGAAGGAGGGCTTTGGGTTTTTAGAGCACTGGGCTGATTTTGCTTTGGGGTACAATCTCTATAGCAGGGATGGATTGCACCTGAATGCAAGAGGGTCTCAAGTGCTTGGGGAGAGGATTACTAGATGGTTGGAGGAGATTTTAAACTAGGAAGGGGGGGGAGGGGCCAATAAATACTGGGATAGATAGTATAGAAAGGGAAGGCGATGTAGTTAATAACCAGGTGGGAGGATCTGGGGGCGGGGTTAGTACAGATGATAGGGAGAAGACTATAAGCCACAACAAAATTAAATCACAAATGGAACACAGCAGTGGCATAAATTGTATGCTTGCAAATGCCAGAAGTTTAACTGGTAAAATAGGGGAACTGGAGCTGGTAGCTGAAATTGAAAACTATGACTTGATAGGCATAACAGAAACATGGTGGGATGACACACATGATTGGGCAATCAATTTAGAGGGCTACATGTTATTTAGAAAAGATAGGTCAAGCAAAAGAGGTGGTGGGGTCTGTCTGTATATCAAACCAGCATTATTGCCTCAATTGCGGGAAGATATATGTGATGACAGTAGTGAACATGTGGAATCCCTGTGGGTTGAAATAGTCACTGGGGATAAAACTGCCCAGAAAATATTAGTGGGTATTTGTTATAAACCACCAAACATTGGTGACCTTGAAGAAACACAGCTATTAGTGCAAATAGAAAAGGCTTCCCAAATAGGGAGAACTATAATTATGGGGGATTTTAATTATCCAGAAATAGACTGGAAAAATGGAATAGCTAACTCTGCTAAAAGCAGCAAGTTTCTGAACTTGTTGAATGACAATTTTTTGTCACAACTAGTGCAGACCTCAACCAGAGGGAATGCATGTCTGGATTTGGTAATAACTGACCATGAAGAACTTATCTCTAACATCCAAGTAAGGGAGCACTTGGGGAATAGTGACCATAACATGGTATCGTTTGAGATTAATTCAAAAAAACAAGTTGATATGAGTTCCACCAAAACACTGAATTTTAAAAAGGCCAACTTTAGCAGGTTTAATTCATCCCTTGGTCTCGTTGACTGGGATAAAATATTTTCAGGAAAAAACACAGAAGGTAAGTGGAATGCCTTTAAAATAACATTGCAAAAATACACATATAAATTTATCCCTGTTGGAAACAAATACAAAAGAAGCAAATTGAAACCAATGTGGCTAACCAGTAAAGTAATTCATGAAATAAATAACAAGAAAGCGGCATTTAAACATTACAAAGCTGAGGGATCAGCAGAGGCATTTGCAGAATACAAAAATGTCAACAAAACCTGTAAAAAGGCTATTAAATTAGCTAGACTGGAGAATGAAAAAAATATTGCTAAGGAGAGCAAAAGCAACCCAAAAAAATTCTTTAAATACATTAATGGCAAAAAATTAAAGTCTGATAATGTTGGGTCCTTGTTAGCTGAAACGGGTGAGATGGTCAAAGGTGACAGAGAGAAGGCAGATATTTTAAATAATTTGTTTTCTTCTGTTTTTACCAAGGAAGACCCATTGGACAAGAATCTGCAAACTACTTTTACAGAACAGTCACAGCAAGCATGGGACTGGCTAACACAAGAAAACGTGTTAAAACAATTGAATGGTGTCAAGGTAGACAAAGCTCCGGGGCCAGATGGTATACACCCACGGGTACTTAAAGAGCTAAGCCAGACCCTGGCCAGACCGATATATCTGATTTTCAGGGATTCTTTTATTTCTGGTATGGTGCCCATGGATTGGCGTAAAGCAGATGTGGTGCCCATATTTAAAAAGGGATCAAAGTCCCAGCCAGGAAATTACAGACCCGTAAGCTTGACATCTGTGGTAGGGAAGCTGTTTGAAAGGTTGCTAAGGGAATATATTCAAGAATTCTGCTGGAACAGGAATATCATTAGCAATAGCCAACATGGCTTTGTGAAAGATAGGTCTTGTCAAACGAACTTGATCGCATTTTATGAAAAAGTAAGTAATAATATAGATGAGGGAGAGGCGGTTGACGTGATCTATTTAGACTTTGCCAAGGCATTTCATACGGTTCCACACAAGAGGTTACTATACAAATTGAATGAAATAGGACTAGGGCAAAATGTTTGTGAGTGGATTGGAAATTGGCTGAAAGATAGAATGCAAAGAGTGGTAGTAAATGGCAAGTTCTCCAGTTGGATAAACGTGATAAGTGGAGTGCCTCAGGGATCTGTCCTGGGTCCTCTTCTTTTTAATTTGTTTATTAATGACCTCCCAGAGGGCATAGGAAGCCATGTATCAGTGTTTGCCGATGACACAAAATTAAGTAAGGTAATAAAGTCTGAACTGGATGTGTCTTCATTACAAGAGGACTTGGACAAATTGAGTAACTGGGCAGGCAAATGGCAAATGAGATTCAATATAGACAAGTGTAAAGTTATGCATTTTGGGTATAATAATAAAAATGCAACATATAGTTTAAATGGTGTTTCTCTGGGGAAATCTACTAATGAAAAGGATTTAGGAGTAATGGTAGACAATAGACTTTGCAGTAGCATGCAGTGCCAGCTGGCAGCTGCAAAGGCCAATAAGATATTGGCATGTATTAAAAGGGGTATTGACTCAAGGGAGGAAGATATAATTATGCCTCTTTACAGGTCCATGGTAAGACCCCACCTAGAATATGCTGTTCAATTCTGGGCGCCCTTTCTGAAGAAGGACATTATGGAACTAGAGAGAGTGCAGAGGAGGGCTACAAAACTAGTAAGGGGAATGGAATGTTTTAGTTATGAAGAGAGGCTAGAAAAGTTAAACTTGTACACACTAGAGAAACAGCGTCTTAGAGGGGATATGATAACACTATATAAATATGTTCAAGGCCCATATAAAGGGCTTTCAAAAGACCTGTTCATTAACAGAACAGTACACAGGACAAGGGGCCACCCGCTTAGACTTGAGGAAAGGAGATTTAGTCTACAACAGCGGAAGGGTTTCTTTACAGTAAGGACAATAAAGGTATGGAATGCACTTCCGGAGGAGGTGGTGCTATCAAATACATTAGATGCCTTTAAAAGGGGCCTGGATACTTATTTAAAAGAGCATAATATAGAGGGCTATGCACGTTAGTATTGGGATTAATATTTAGTTAGGGCTTGTTGATCCAGGGAGAAATCTGATTGCCATTTGGAGTCAGATGCCTTCTTTTGGGTCAGCGATGGTAAACAGGAATAGGAAAAGGGTTGAACTGGATGGACGCAAGTCTTTTTTCAACCTAAATTACTATGTAACTATGTAACTATGTAACTATGATGCCAGGACCCCGGCGGGTCTTGCGGAAGTGGTGCACCAACTCCACTGCTGCTGCAGGTGTGGTGGGATGGGGATCTTAGGTACACTGTCACATTTCCTAGGGCAGAATGGCATACAGTTGCTCCAACATCACTGCCTGCTTGCAGTCTTCCCGGGAGTGCACCTCACTCCCTGTCCACCCCCCTCCAGTGCATGTCTAATCTGCCAGACATACTCTGGGATGGTGCCTTCTGGGGTGGGTCGGAGCTCTCGGAACTTGAGCCGATAGGACTCAGGGATAACTGAGTAGCTGGTCAGCACAGCTCACTTTATAACCTGATAGTCCCCCCATTCCTCACAGGGAATTGCACAGCAAGCCTGAAGCGCACATCCTGTCAGCCTCCCATCCAGGAGGGGTATCCAGTCCTCGGGCAGTAGGCGATTCAAGGCACACTGCTGCTCAAAGTCCTGCAGGAATCCATCAATGTCGCCTTTCTCATCTTCGAACATGGAGAAGCTACAGATGGAGACCTTGAGGCAGGGATTCGCTGGTTGGACTGACAGGGAGTCCACCACAGGGAAGGACTCTACTTGTTGTTCTTGATCCTGTCGGATAAGGGCAGTATCTTCTTTCTCGATCAGGTCCAGCTCGCTCACTTGTCTCTCTCTACTCTTGGACCTTGAGGCCCAGCTTGTCTGCTCAGGATAGGGGTGCGATGGTGGACCCGGAGGCCTCTGGTTGTGGCTTGGCAATGGTTCGTTCCTCTGCAGTGTCTGTGCTCTGGTGTGCATCACAGTGTTGTCTTAGGATCTGGGGGTCGCTGTAATGCAGGTTATCCCACTGATGCCATTAGTTTGTGATGATACGGCCATGGCGTCTTTGCCATGGAAGGTATAGCAGTTCAGGCATGTTATCGTCCATGGGTTTCTTTCACTAACCTGCACAGCTAACAGCTATACTAAGCACTAAGACCCGGTAGGATATTCTATCTATCTAGTCCCCTGGCACTTCTCTATGATTAACTGCTCTATAGTGGATGACAGATAGCAATATACCTGGATACTTCAGGGAGAGACAAACACGCTCCTTCTTGGTAACACAGCATTTTAATGCAGTTGAGAGAAAAGATGCAGTCACCACATGGACAAACCATGTATCACGGTGCCCGTGATCTTTTCTGTCACTCTCACTTGTGCTGCTCCCTGATTGGTTGAGCTGTGTTGGCCCGCCCCTGGTGACCTTTTTATTCTGGCCATTGGCACCTGTCAGGTGCCCTTTCGTGGTGTTTCTGAGCCAGTATTGCTGTTGCTGTGTTCCAGTGTTCCTAATCTCCTGTGTACCGACTTGGCCTGTACCGACTACGCTCCTGTGGTCCTGTTCCGTGATCCGACCCGGCCTGGCTGACTTCCTGCTTGTTGCTGTTCTGGCTTGTCTGCGAATCTCCTCCGTGATCTGACCCGGCCTGGCTGACGTTCCTGCCCGTTGCTGAACCGGCTTGTCTGCGAATCTCCTCCGTGTCCTGACCCGGCCTGGCCGACTACCTGCTCCTGGACTTGTTCCGTATTTCTGCCGCTCCAGTCTACAGCTCCTGTTGTCGCCTCGGTGACATTCTGATCGCTGCAGTGTGTGGATCTGAGCCTCTCGAGATTACTGTGTTAACCATTGCTGAGCCGCGTCTCCTGAGCTGAGCCTTCCGTTCTCCTTGTATTGTGAAGTATAGCTGAGTCTCATTGACACTTGCTGTGCCACATTGCTACTAGTGAGCCTCCGATCACTTGTGTTGCTTCCTTCTACCTCACTGCCACTTTAACCCTTGCTAAGCCTTTGCCATATACTCTCCTTCTGCCGAGCCGGCCGCATTGTGGGCCTCAGTAGTCAGCGGCTCATAGTCATCTGCAGAGCAGTAGTTCTCCGTTACGCCCGTGGGCTATTGGTGCAAGCAGTGCAGCAACCAGTGGTCTCCGTTACGCCCGTGGGGCTATTGGCTCAAGCGATTCCAATACTGTTGGTCTCCGGTATACGCCCGTGGGGGCTATTAACTCAAGCTATCACGATACTGTTGGTCTCCGTTACTCCCGTGGGGGCTATTGGCTCAAGCATTTCCAATACTGTTGGTCTCCGTTACGCCCGTGGGGGCTGTTGGCTCAAGCAATTCCAATACTGTTGGTTCTGTTACGCCCATGGGGGCTATTGGCTCAAGCGATCCCAATACTGTTGGTCTCCGTTATACGCCCGTGGGGGCTACCAAACAACTACCCTGCAGCTTCAGTCTCTGTCGCAGCTCTTATCAACAGCGTTACACATTTTATGGACTTAAGGTGTTGTATGATCTAGCACCTACTGCAGTATTGTTCACCAAGGGCGTGCCTAACACCACATTTGAGACTGATTAACCTTGTAATTAACCATTTGTCTCCAGTCACTGTTTTGCCTGCTCTGTACCTGTACTAACATATACATATTCCCTGTTCTGTATCCTGGCATATGTAGCCTATATTCTGCTATTCACAGTACTGCCTCTAGGGGTCAAGCTTGTTATTATTTTTTGCTCTAATAAAATTGTATTTTATCCTAACCCTCTGTCTGAGTGTCTGAAAAACCGTTACACCATGACACGCTGGGTTTAACATCAGATAAAAGGTTACTAAAAGGGGGAAAGGTGGACACAAGGCTATAATCACATCCTGTAGAAATCTACAGGGGGGAAGGGGAGTTAGCACAAACAGCAACCCTGTATGCATACCTAGTGAATAGCTGTTCCCCCCATAAAACCATCAATCTCAGCTAATAGTCATCTGCCTCTGTATCTGGGTGGGGGAAGGTTGGAACAGGCTTCCATGACTATCTATTTTCTCTATACCATTCAGTATTAGTGTCCACATGATCCCAGCCAGGGGAAGGAGAGACACCGCCTGTTAACCCATGACCCTGTGACAGTCCTGTTTGTCACAACCATTATCTAGGTTGTTACTTACTTCTTCACAGTAGCTGAAAAAATGAGTTTGGCACGATCTATTCCTCATAAAACCATGTTGATTCCTGCTAATAATCCTATTTTTTGTGATGTAATCCTGAATATAATCTATCACTATCATTATATTATTAGCAGTTTTCCCACTACAGAGGTCAAACTCACAGGTCTATAAATCCCAGTTTCTGTTTTAGCTCCCTTCTTAAATAGAGGCACTATACTGGCTTTACTCCAATCTGGTGGCACTGAGACTGAGAGAATCTTTAAAGGGATAGTAATGTTTCATAATAAAAGCAGCTCTAATTAATCATCATAGTATTTGGACTTTGGAGAGTGTTATTTCAATTCTGTGAGAGTTGTAGTTCAAGAGTAAATCAATGGCAAAGTATCCCCCTCCTGCCCCTTTTACTGATGTAACACTGCTCAGCCAGAGCAGAAGGGAGGTGCCCAGGTAGATTGCAGAGAGGGACAATCTTCAATTAAGATAAGGGAAAACACGAAAAACTTGTCAAGGGGGGCAGGGCTTTCATTGCTCTCATAGTAAGAAGATTGTCCCCTGCTGTTATCTGTCTGGTCTATGGACTGCATTCCACATCTGAGAAGAGATGGCTTACACTAGGTAAAAGGGGAGGGAGGGGAAATTTTGCTTGTGAATATCTCTTAAACCATAAATGCTTGAGAGATAAGACTTATATCTTTCTTCATGTTTTTTAATACCTACAAAATAAAATAAAGATAAAACAAAGTATTACTATCCCTTTAAAGAGTAAAAAGAGGGGTCTTGCTAACATTGCACTGAGTTCCTGAAGAACATGTGAATGTGTATCATCGGGACCCAGTGCTTTGTCAATATAAATTTTATTCAGTCATCCCATGACCTTTTCTTGTGGTAAGACTATATGATAATGGTATGATTTTATTTATTATTTGTTGAGGCTCTTCTACCATTCCTTATAGTGCAAAGAAAGTGTTTAGAACATCAACCTTTTCCGTTTCCTCTCTAATCAACTCACCCTTCTCATATTTGAAAGGTCCAATACACCCCCTCTTAAATTTTTTGTCATTTATGTATTTTTTGGATTAGTCTTATTCTCCCTTGCAATTCGAGTTTCATTATCTATTTTTGTTAACCTATTGGCCTTTTTGCAATTCTGTTCTGCTTAATTGCTTTTTCCTCGCCATTTTTTTTTTACATTTGCAGTTAACCACATTGGCTGTTATCTACTTCTTTTGCATTTGTTCCCCACTGGTATATACTGTTGAATACATTTCTACAACCTAAATTTAAATTCTGACCATTTTCCTCTGTATTATTGCCTTTAAATTATTTATCCCAGTCTATCTGTTGCATTGATGCTTTTAACATTTTGAAAAAAAGAACTAGGTCTGCGCAATAAATCTACCAATGTTCTAATAATCAATAAAATAACATACAATATATATAAAAAATGTGAATACCTATAAATATTGAAAAAAAGCACACCTTGGAAGTCACCAATAATTGTGAATAAAGTCTCACAAATGTAGAATATGAATAGGTCCACTGGTTCACTATTAACTAATCTCTGTGCAGCCAATCCACATCAGTAGTCTTGTAAGCCACCATCCATCGAAATGTCTAAAAGTGATGTTGCATCGCTCAAGATATTCAGTCCTCCGTGTCCCAGAACATCAATAGGTGTGTAGAAATATATATGAAAAAGAAGAGAGAGAGAGAGAAAGATCTAAGAGTAATCAGTTTATTAAATCAATAAAAACTAATGACATATTCACACTCACTAGATCAAAGAGATCACACTGCATCTCAGGGTCCCAAAGCCCCCTAATGGTCTTGAAACTGCCATCTCCTTCTGGTAATCTAATCCGATGAAAAATCCTTCCATTCAGTTATACTGGCGAGTGTCAAAGTCCACAGTAGTTCACAAACAATATGTGCTACGAAGCAGTTCTTATCACTAATAGTGATCCTGCAACAATGTGGCAATAAAACAAAGCCACTCTCTAAAACACTGGAATAAAAGGGATAGATATATAACCGGGAGGGAGATGCTAGCAGGGGATGTGGGGCCGGGTCCAACACTATACAAAGTGCACACTAGACTATAGTAGCCAAACGCGTTTTCGTTGGCATTCTACCAACTTTCTCAAGGCTGAATCATAAAAAACGGAAAAGCCACTTGAGAAAGAGTGGTTTTGTTTTATTGCCACATTGTTGCAGGATTACTATTAGCGATAAGAACTGCTTCGTAGCACATATTGTTTGTGAAATACTATGGACTGTGACACTTGCCTATATAACTGACTGGAAGGATTTTTCATCGGATTAGATTACCAGAAGGAGAGAGAAGCTTCAAGACCATTAGGGGGCTTTGTCATTACGTTTTTATTGATTTAATAAACTGATTACTCTTAGATTTTTCTCTCTCTTCTTTTGCAGCCTTGGTTTCTGCCTACTCTGCATCCCATCTAAACTGGAAGGAAGACTGTTCCCCTGGCCTCTAGAGGAATCAGCCCTCACCAGTATTGCCAACCTGACCTGTTACATGTACTGTCACGCTAAGCTGGGATCTGAGAGAGACTGCTCTAGTATTGGAGTCTTCAATTTCAGTCCCTGTTATTACTAGAACGCTGTAATTAATAAATATGTGACCGTGTGATGATCATGGCACGCCACGTGGTCCCTAAGGGGTTGATGATTTAGAACAAGAACAAAGTGTTTTATTTATGCAGAAAATCTATCAATGGGAGAGCACTGACAAATATACCTTTAAATGTAAATATAATGATAAAGAAATAAAAAAGAGGAAGAAGAAAATATCTCCCATGGCACAGAGCCACAATATAAATCAGAATAGTAAATATAAATTCAATATTTAATAATAAAACATGTACAGTATAAACATACAATCACGTATACATATAAATGATCATTTATTTAGAACAGAGTCCCAATAGAACCATAATCCATGTGACTATGCACTCTCAGATCTGAGTGGTTGTTATAGTGAAATATGCTCAAAAAATGTACCTCTCCCGGCTATATAAACAATTATATTGTCATTCAAGCTCTCCTGTCCTTCTTGTCCTCACAAAGATGTCAAAGTCTGATAACTCACTGCAATAGTTGGTATAAATGACGGTGATTAGGGATTCCTTCCCCAAAATATCATATCACCCACTACACAGTCTGATCAACAAAAATAGGGACACCAGGGTATGAAAATGGAACAGAGGCATTTGGGTCTCAAAGAGGCACCCTCCCTCCTAAAGAGGGATATTTGGGGGGTATGTGCTAGAAACATTTTTTTTTTCTAGTTTAGATTTTTCAGTCATGATGTGTGGGTGATTAGTAGTGGTTCAACTAAGACCCCAAAGCTATTTGCAACTACAATTACAAACATTCACAGACAGCCTTCAACAGAATGTGGATGTCATGAACCACAGATGAAGGGCCTCGGGTTGCAAAACAATGGTGTAGATATTCCTGTGTTCATCACACTTGATGGGCATCACAGTACTTTGGTGATGAAGAGTGATATGGAGGTGAAATGTTGAATAACAAAGAGCAAACTTGTAAACAGTGTCCAGTGTGAAATAGCAGTAACAAAATCAAACAAAATCCTGTCTTGCATAAATGGGGCATTGAAGCAAGAGTAGATAACATAATTTTGCCACTGTACAAATCATTGGTAAGACCTCACCTTGAATATGCAGTACAGTTTTGGGCACCAGTTCTGAAAAAGGATATTCTAGAACTGGAGAGGGTACAGTGAAGAACAACAAAATCAATTATGGGAATAGAAGACTTGACGTATGAGGCATGACTAGACAAACTTGGTTTATTTACTCTAGAGAAAAGACGACTAAGAGGAGATCGTATTGCATTGTACAAGTATATGAGAGGTCAATACAAAGATCTATGTGGTGAACTATTCATTCCAAGGCCTGATCAAATGACCTGGGGACACCTCTTGAGATTAGAGGAAAGGAGGTTTAGACTTCAGCAGAGGAAGGGTATTTTTACTGTAAGGTCTGTTAAGTTATGGAATTCCTTGCCCAAGGTTATGAGGCAAAGACTGAACTTGATGGACTCGTGTCTTTTTTCAACCTAATTTACTATGTTACTATAGTAAATACATGCTTTATGGAAAACAGGGTCCCACTTACTTGGCTATGAGTAATGGACCTTATTGTCCTTTGAGCTCACATTTTCTCATCTCTCAGTAGGCCATAAGAAGATATTATCTTTACATCGCTCTTGTGGTTTCCTAATTAGACACATAATCTGATGCCCATATGTTCTTCTGGGAAGCATGGTACCACATTTACTAGAAGGAAAATTGAGTGCTAGTCATATTAACATTGATTACCTACTCTACAGCCATCCTTCAGTAAGGGTCCCAATCTCAAAATCCAGGGATTACTGGAGGATATAGGAGTCATGGTTGCTCCCAGGAAAGGATGCACACTTGTTGGTGAACCACAGGTTAGCATCACAGACCTTCTGTATGTTGATGGAGTAGAAGTTCTTCCTATTGATGTACTGCGACCTTTTAGCTTTCTCTTATGCAACACTTACCTCAAGTTTACATGAACAAAAGTAAGAGTACTGTGTTAAACACAGAATCTAAAGATTCAATGAAAAGAAAGATTAAGACAAGATCTGAGGGTTTCTGCACCAAATTAGGAATTTTGGGTAGAAGTACATTTTATTTGATCCCTTTCTCTATTTTTTAATATGCATCACAAATTGAATAATAATTAGTAATTTATAACATTAAAATGCATAACAAGATTAAGCTACTTAAGCCTTGATTCAATTATCTGTCTGACTCCCAAAAAAACAGCCAATGGCAATTTTTTTAAGCACAGCAAGCCATTCAATTAGCCGTCTTATGAACAGCTAACAGCAGTTTTAAAATGACAAAGGACATGATAATTTGCCCATTGAAAATAATGGAACAGGAGCCATTCAATTCTGTGAGGTCAGTGGCAACGCACGTAAACTGATACCTTTATGGCTGAAATTCTGCACCCAGTTTTTCTTGCTATACAACGGAAAAAAAAAAACCACTGTCAGACAAAATAAAGCAGGGAACCAACAACTCACACAACACCCAGCACATAGCACAAGCACAGAAATGACCAAATTAACCCCTGCAAAGCCAAGGACCCACCCAGAAAATGGGCTTGCCCTACAAACAAGTCCCGGAAAATCAACAATAACCCATCAACCCCCCTCAGGAACAAGGGGTTGACAAAGCAACACAACGCAATCTGTCACAACATACCCCTCAACAACAGGGGTTAACACACAACAACAGACATGTACACAGAACACAAGATGCACACCTGTCAATTCTAAAGCAACCCAAGCTCACCTGTGCAACATCATTAGGTGCATCTGACAACTTACCTGACAGGTACACAGCAAGAACAATAAATCACACATGCAACAAAAGTCACAACAACAAACACTTATCTGGACAATACACACACACACCCTCCCATTGGTCACTCCCTACCTGATGACCGTGTCTGGACAACACCCCACCACTGTCTTAAAGGGACCTCTCATCATCCTCAGATATGGAGTATTTACAGTGAGACTACTCAGAGAGAGAGGGAGTGAGAGAGAGAGAGAGATATTACGACCAGTATTACCAGTATGTTTGCATATCAATTCCTGTGAAGACATAAGAGACAAAGGCGTGCAAGGGCTAGGGATTCTTATCAACCCCCCAAGAACACCTGCTGAACATCTTTTGCCTGCTGCAAATGCTGGTGCTCTGGCTGAAGAGCAAGACAGAAGTCCAGCTCCACCTGGAGGACCACACCAGGCAGCAGCACCTCAGCTGCCACAACAAAATCTCCCACAGCTCCCACAAAGACCTGTGGAGCAGCACAGGGAAGACAGATGGCCACAAAGACACAGCATATACTGAGCAAGTCATGCTCTTCAGAATGATGTACGCTGAAGTGAGAGCACGCTACAGGTTGACAATGTATAGCATCATTGACCTATACAAGGTAATCAAAGATGACGTTGAGCCCATATACTGTACAATACATGTCCTATCTGGCTTCCACAAACTGCTGAGTGCCATTCATTTTATGGCACGTGGATCCTTCCAGTCCACAGAAGGGTTTGCATCTGGCATGTCCCACCCCACATGTTCAAGGGCACTGTCTCAGCTGTTGGCAGCCCTCAAAAGTGTCACGGTAACCAGTACAAACAGAAGGTCAGACACAAGTAATTAGTAATAAAACCACCTTTATTTAGAATACAAATATCATAGGCAATACCCGTGTAACACCCCCAAACACTATGACAATAGACCACAATCTACAACCCAGATTGACACTAGGTAGAGGCCTGCACTACTCAAAATAGGAGCGAAATATAGAACTTAGCCTATGGTTCTATCTGTAGGTAGGACCGAGCACCCAGAGATATGTGCTTCCTACCGTATCGGTACTAAAGGCAGATAATGGTAGTCGGAGAAAGTGCAGCACAGCCACAGTACCGTACCACAAATAGCCGGACCGACGTAGTTCACAAGTAGTGATTAGACAGCCCAGTTCCCAGTTCAGTACCGAGAGGATAGTCAGACAACAAGGAGCGAGTAGTCAGCCAGAGCCACTGGTCAATACCGGTGAATAATCAGACAAACCGGGGTCATACACTGAGTGAGTAGTCAGCCAGAGCCACAGGTCAGTACCGATGTGGATAGTCAGATAAGCTGGGGTCATACACAGAAAGAGTAGTCAGCTAGAGCCACAGGTCAGTACTGATGTGAATAGTCAGACAAGCTGGGATCATACACAGAACAGAATCAGCAAGAGCCACAGGTAGTACCGAGTGGATAGTCAGACAAGCCGGGGTCATACACGGAGCAAGATCAGCCAGAGCCACGGGTAGTACCGATGTGGTTAGTCAGACAAGCCGGGGTCATACACAGAGTGAGATCAGAGGCCAAGCAAGAGTCACATCGAAACAGAGCAGACAAACGAGACTAGCTCCGTGCGTATAAACAAGCGCACGTCACAGAAGCGCGTCTGCACCCGTGGCCATCCGACAGCAATGAGGGGAAGCACATGGAGCAGGCAGCACGGCTGCCAAGCACACTGCGATAAAGAGGAAGGCTAGGCGTTACAGCCACTTCCTGTCCACCAACATGGAGTAGACACTTGTAAAACAGGAGTTCTACACAAGGGGAGGCATGCCCAGGGTTATGGGCACCACAGACTGCACACGTGTGCATAAGAGCTCCAATGAATGAGGGGCATCTCTTCACCAACAGGAAGAATTTCCACTCTATCAATGTACAAATGATGTGTGATGCTAACATGACAATAACCCATGTTTTGCCATCTATCCCGACAGTTGTAGTGATTCCTACATCCTCAAGCACTCCTCCATCCACAGGGACTTTGACAATGGGACGTATACAGGAGTATGATTTTTGAGTGACTCAACAATACAAACATCATCCCACATCCACAGGTGCACTCACATGACTAATGTGAACACAGCTTAGCATGCTCATGACATACAAGCAGTACATCCCTCTCACACAACATCATCCACGTAACATGTGGTCCCTGTGTCATGATGTTACTCTCTTTCCATAACATTAGTATGAGAACAATAATTGTGCAATGTATAATGTATCAGAATAGGGATGTATATACTGTGTTAATGTTGGCTACATCATCAGAGTAACTAATTGGGAGGCAGGATGGCAGGCCCAACATGCTGACCTGTGTGTGTGTTCTGTATGTGCAGCACAATGACATTGGCACGCCAACACCCTCTGTTTCCATGGTGGTTGGTTAAAATAGCAGATGATGTGTTGCTACAATGTCCAGTTCACATATACATATGGCTGGTTAGCATCCCCTTGTTCCTAACCTTGTGGGTTCCAAAGTGGTAGACAACCCATTGCGAAGTAGTAGGTTGTCTACACCCCCAGAATGCAAAGGGATAATGGGATAATGATAGTTCATCCTTTGCTTAACAGACAGTTACACAGTGCAGTTTCAACCCCTGTCATCCCTCCTCAAAGGCATCTATAGAATGACCCATCATGGAACAGAGGAATATCTAAGTGACCCTGGTGAATCTCTGACTCCATTCCATGAACCCCACCTCTTGCTGTTCTCTAGTGTTTATTCAATGTAAAAAATGTAAGTTGTTAGCAGCCTCTGTAAAACCTTTCACATACCAAAAACTGCACAAGCATATATGTACTAGTGTAAAAGCCCGTGTACACAGGCCAAGGTCCGGGCAATGTTAATCCTTTGAGTGCCAGAGAGGTACACAATGCATTGCTTTGCAATGCGTTGCATAACCCTCTGGCACTCAAAGGGTTAAGAGGCCGGTCCTGCTCTGCGTCCTGCTGCCGACGCAGTCATGCACTGTAGAGGCTGCCCGAAAGCACAGAATGCAAAACACCTTTATTAAAATAACAAAAGAAAACAAAGCAAAATTGTGATCCAAAAAAGTAAACTATAAGACAATCTGGGGTCAGGAACCAAGACAGGTACTCAGCCAAGCCGGGTCAGGAATAGGGAGATCAGCGATGTCAGGAACAAGCCAGGGAGTCAGAAACCAAAAGGAAAATCAGAGGAAGCCAGGTCATGCACACAAAATCAGGAACGCAGTAGAACACTCTTGCAGGCAGACGCAAACGCAAGGGCAAACTAAGAAGTGAGCCAAGCTGCTTTAAATACCCTGGGAGGGTTGACTGGCTCAGAACAGGGAAGGCAGTAGCAATAGATAGCAGAGCACTAGATTAGATCAGACTGCAGAATTAAGCAGCAGAGAAAGAGCAGCTCAGCCAAACCTTGACAGTCCCCCCCACCTCAAAGACCCCCCCCCACGCAGGGCAGGACCAGGTTTATGGGGAAAGTGTGCATGGAAAGCATGGAGGAGGGCAGGGGCATGCACGTCTGTGGCTGGAACCCATGAGTGCTCTTCTGGACCATATCCCTTCCAATGGACCAAATATTGAAGACTCCCTCAGAACCTACGAGAGTCAGCTATGAAGCAGACCTTAAACTCCTCCTGGCCGTCAAAGGGCACCGAATGGGGTCGAGGAGTGAGAGTAGAGAAACAATTGCATACCAGGGGTTTCAGCAGCGAGACGTGGAACACCTTGTGTATCCGCATATTGGGAGGGAGGCCTAGGGCATGGGACACAGGGTTCACACGTCAGAGGATATGGAAAGGCTCCATAAAGCGGGGAGCCTGTTTCTGAGAGGGCAGTCGGAGATGGAGATTTCTGGATGACAGCCAAACCCTCTTCCCGACCTGGTAGGAGCGTGCGGGTAGGTGTTTACAATTGGCCTGATTGTTGTGAGTGTCGCAACGACTCTTGGACCTGCACCCATGTAGAACGGATTCGCTGGAGATGATCCTCCAATACTGGAATCCCCTGGGGAGAGAACAAATATGGAATAATGGAGGGTTGATACCCATAATTCACCATGAAGGGGGAGAGCCGGGTAGAAGACAAGACAGCACTGTTATGAGCAAACTCCGCCCGAGGTAGCAGGTCAAACCAATTATTTGATGGTCTGAGATGTAACACCACAGGAATTGCTCCAAGGCCTTATTAGCCCTTTCAGTGGCCCCATTCAATTGTGGGTGATAAGCCGAGGAGAAGGAGAGTTGGATACCTAGCTGTGCACAGAAGGCCCTCTAGAATCTCAAGACAAACTGGTTACCCCAGTCAGAAACTATGACTTTGGGAACCCCTTGTAGCCGATAGACCTCTTTGACATAGACAGTAGCCAACTCTTTAGCGGATGGGAGTTTTTTCAAAGGTATTCAGTGAATCATCTTGGAAAATTGGTCAATGACCATGAGGGTGACAGTGTTACCGTTAGAGAAAGGGAGGTTGACTATGAAGTCCATGGCAAGGTATGACCATGGCTTCTCCCCATTGGGTATGGGTTGGAGAAGGCCCACTGGAAGGTGATTGGGTGATTTAGTCTGCACACAGACTGGACAGGCAGCAACAAAGGCAGCAATATCTTAGTTAAGTTCTGGCCACCAGAAAAGACGGGAAATTGACCAGAGAAGCTGGTTCTAACTGGGATGCCCTGCTGACTTAGTATTATGGTATTTAGAAAGTACCTTGGTACGGAGGTTAATAGGTACAAAACAGCGCCCAGAAGGAGTCTCAGCAGGTGAATCTACCTGGGCGGCTCGTATTCTCTCCCCGAGGGGAGATGAAATGCTAGTACTTATGGTGGCCAGTACTCGGTCTGGAGGGATAATAGGACTAGGAGGGCTCTCCTCCTTAGCGCCCGAGAACTGTCTGGATAGGGCATCAGCCCTGACATTTTTGGTTCCTGGCAGGTACGAGACCACATCAATAAGGCCCATCGGGCCTGCCTTGGAGTCAAGCACTTAGCTTTGGACAGGTATGTGAGGTTTTTATGATCTGTGAGGATTAGATTTGGCACTGAAGTTCCCTCGAGCAAATGCCTCCATTCTTTTAGAGCGAGTAGTATTGCCAGCAACTCACAGTCACCAATTTCATAGTTGCACTCTGCAGGACTTAACTTCTTTGAAAAATACCCACATGAGTGCAACTGGTTCTCAGGAGTAGGACGCTGAGACAGGAGGGTGCCTACTCCTGTCTCAGACGCATCGGCCTCAAGTATGAATGGAAGCTCGGGTTTCGGGTGTGCCAAAATGGGTGCTGCAGCAAAGGCAACTTTTAATGCCTCAAATGCTTTGATGGCTTCCGGTGACCAGTATGTGGAGTTACTGTCTTTTTTGGTCATGTCGGAAAGGGGTTTTGCAATCAAGTTGCGGATAAATTTCCTGTAGTAATTGGCAAACCCGAGGAAACATTGAAGGGAGAGGAGACCTACAGGTTGTGGCCACTCGAGAACAGCCGAGAGTTTCTCAGGGTCCATAGTGAAACCGACCTCTGAAATTACATACCCCAAGAAGGTGACCTGTTTGCGGTGGTATTCATAATGCCCGCTCCTGGTGTGGTTTTCCATTTGTGCCCCTCCTTCATCCGTACCAAGTTATACTCCCCTCGCAGGTTTAGCTTGGTGAACACCTTGGACTCTTTTAATCAATCGAATACCTCGGTAGTAAGTGGAATAGGGTAGGCATTTTTGATCGTGATGCGGTTGAGCCCCCTGTAATCGATACAGGGTCTCAGTTCTCCATTCTTTTTCCTTAATGAAGAAGAATCCAGCCCCATCGGGAGAAGAGGACTTGTGGCTGAACCCCCTGGGCAGCACATCCGCAACATACTCATCCATGGCCTTATTCTCCACAACAGAAAGAGGATAGACTCGAACTTGAGGGGGTATGTCCCCTGGTTACAATTCAATGGTACAATCGTATGAGCGGTGAGGTGGGAGCTCACCAGCCTGGCCCTTATCAAATACATCACAGAACTCTTGGTACTCAGGGTAATTGTACACTATAGGTTTCTGCATCTCCCAAAGGGGATTAGCTCATGCCAAGGGCCTGTCAGAGAGTAAGGAAATCACAAGGCCCACCTTACTCCATTCATATGGAAAGGACTGTGGTATCATCTCCAGATAGATACCGACCTGGTTCAAGAAACCTCTGCATTGGTTAGGGTCACCCCCTTAGCACTGGGGAAGTGGGACAGACCCAGTCATGTCTCTAGCAACATTGGAATCACCATTGGCAGCCAGAGTGGGAGCGGCAGCAGCTATAGGGGCAGCCTGTGCCGGGGGTTGCTGAGGTGGTGGAACCAGATGCTCAGTACGGAGCAACAAAGTCTGGAGGGCTAACAGAAACTGGTCCATGTCCTGGTCTACCTGGTCCAGCCTGAAAAAAACATTCAGCGGATTGCCTGCACCTTCTGAATTCATGGCCCTTGTGTACTGTTAGGGACCAGGAACCAGACAGACACAAAAATATGGAGATAAGCGATGTCAGGAACAAGCCAGGGAGTCAGGAACCAGAAGGAACAGCAGAGGAAGCCAGGTCATGCACAGGAAATCAGGAAAGCAGTAGAAAACTCTTGCAGCCAGAAGCAATTACAAGGGCAAACTAGGAAGTAAATCAAGCTGCTTTAAATACCCTGGGAGGGTTGGCTGATAGCACTCAGGTGAGCAATCACAGAGAGGTCAGCTGATTCAGCCAGACTCAGAACAGGGAAGGCAGTAGCAACAGATAGCAGAGCACTAGATTAGCTCAGACAGCAGAATCAAGCAGCAGAGAAAGAGCAGGTAAGCCAAACCTTGACATCCTGTGACTGGTTTCCCTCATTTCCACCAGCATCTGGCCAAGCACGGCCATCATTTCAGTTCTGAAGTGGCGTAGCTCTGCAGTTAGGATGTCTTGCTGAGATTCTGTTGCACAGAGGGTGGCTGTGTTCCTCTGCACATCCTGCTGAACCCTCCTCAATACCTGGTGGATCTTCTGGACTCCATGAGCTGCCTCCTGTGGATTCTTAGGCACTCCACATCCATCCCCATGGTTTGGTTATCTGTGACAGAGGATGTGGGCATGGATGGTTGAGTTTCTGGTGCTGGGTATGACTGTCCAAACTCCTCTGCCTCTTCCTGTTGGCCATTGAGTTCCTCCAGGTCTAGTTGTTGTTCTGCTGGTAGTGGTGTTGAGGGACAGGTGTCAGGGGGCCAACATGTGAGGACCCAGAGGATGCCCGTGCCCCCTCCACATCTATGGACTTTGTACTTGGAACAGATGGTTGGCCCTCTGGTTGACTCTGTGGTGGGGCTGTGAATTCCACCAGTGGTTGGGGGTGATGTGGCTGTCCAATTAGGCTCAGGTACTCATAGTTCAGTGGCCATGGGTGATACTGTGGCCACTGGTATTTGGTTCCTTCCCATCTGAGTGTAGGGTCATAGGTGAGATCCTGCTGTGGCTGCATCCAGGTGGGTGGCTGTGCAGTGGAGCCACATGCCGCATATTGAGGTGTGGTCACCATGCTTGGCATCCAGTGCCGTCCTGGTTGTAGTGGTGGTGCTGGAGCCGTCCATAATGACCAGTGGTGGTCAGAGACATCCACCTCCCAGAAGGCATCCAGTCTGTTCCTGTTATAGGTGGCAGGCTGTACTCAGAGGGTGATGGAGGTTGTGACCTCCAGCTGGTGCCCTCTCCTGGCTCCTCAGGGACAATGTCACTGGGGGGGGGATGTTATAAGGATCCTCCTCACTCTCCTCCTGCTGTGCTGCAAGCGTGGATGCTGTGTGGAGAAATGAGATAGTGTGATTCTGAAGCTGAGCTATGACAAGAGGGATTCAAGATGTTGACATTGACATGTGAACCCTTGAGTGGCAGGATGGTATCCAATGCATTGTGTTGCAAAGCATGGGATACCATCCTGGCACTCATTGATTAATCAGCTTGACAAGGACCTGTACATTAAGGTAAGCAAACTATGGTGGTTGAGCTTTGGGTATCATATGTGTCCTGAAGAGTGTGAATGGCAAGGAATACCTCCTTGCCATCCCCACTCTTCAGGATACTTATGATAGCCAAAGCTCAACCATGCCATTTTAGATGTGTGTTTGTTGTGGTTCTTCTGGTGGGTGAAACATGTGTCCTTCAGCTGCTTGTGTTTCTGTGTTCTTCTGTCTATGTGTCGCTGTGGGTTTGATTTGCCTGTATGCGTTGCTGACATTGTTCCTACTTAGTTGTCATGGTTGTGTCAATGGTGCATTTGTGGTTTTTGACGCCCTTGTCTGTTTTTGTTTGAGGCCTATGTTTTGTACATGCTATCAGTTTGTATCAGTTGAAGTGTGTTGTGTGAGTTGACTCTTTGGACCTGGGCAGTGTAACCCTGTTGTATTGTATTCATCCTCTGTTAAACCTTTGAGTGCCAGAGGGGTACCCAATGCATTGTCGTACAATGTGTTGCTTACCCCTCTAGCACTCAAGGGGTTAGGTGCTGACCTCCCATTGTAGGGGAACATAACAGATATTTGTATGACAACATGATGGTGAGCATTGTGTGCAGTGGGTATACTTGCTCAACACAGGGGTTTAACCTGGACTTGGACAGGATTTTTCCCTGCTTAACTATTCACATTTCTGCATGGATTGTACAGTACCATTTCCTTGTTTGAACCCTCTCAGTGCTGTGTTGGTGAACTTGCAGGAAACTATGCTGGCCATGTATTGAGCTTACACTGTGTTGGGCCATACTAGCTATGAGGGTTTCTGTTGCGTATAGTTATGGAATGATGCCCTTACTGGCAGTCTTGAGGGTGCTGTCCTCACCAGTTTCACATGCTCCTGTGACCCCATCAACACTGGTTGAATATAAGTTCTGCTTCAGCATCTCCTCCCAGGGGTTGAAGCTTATGTTGACAGGGGGACCACCTCTGATGCCTTGAGCAAACATGGCAAGTTCTACCATCTTATTCTTTACTTGCCTATTTGTAGTCATTCCAATGCTTCTTTATCAAATCCATGGTCCGCTTACAGCTAGATACTGCATGCACCCTGCTGAGGACCTGACGCCAGACAGCCTTCTTCTTGGCACACAGACCACAGACCCTCTCCATTGGGCACAGGATACTCTCCCTGTCCAGTATACTCTGTACAAGGACACTATTCTCCTTGTTTGAGTACATAGGGCCCTGCAGCCTTTCATCATCACCACCACCCTGGGGTGTGTCCGAGCTAGTGTGTTTCAGGCCCTGCCTGCAATGACCCTGACTGTGTAGGGTGCTCCCCGACATCTACTGGCATTGGTGTCTCTGTACCCCTCTACCCAGCTGGTCTCCCTCTGCTTCCCTGACTGGGGATGCCCTCCTCACCTTCCTCTTCTCCTGTGCCTCTCCCTGTCCTCTAGCCTCCTCTCTTCTCCCTGCCATCTCACACCCACACACACTCAGGCACTCACACAGGCCCTCAAAGACACACTCGATCATGCTCACTCTCTGTCACTTCCTTGCACTCACTCAATCACACTGTCAAAATATGTGTATGGAAAATGTGTCAAGGTGTATTATGTGTTAATATAAGTGCAAATCTCTCCTCTTCCAACTCTGTCTAACTTTCTCAAGTGTCAGCTCCTCTATCTCTGTATTGCTATCCTCCGCTCCTGGGTCCTGAGCACTTGCTTGCAAAAACTGGAAACATAGAAAAGGTATGTCATTTATTTTGGGGTATATATAGGTGTATTTGGATGTACTTGATACTTTGAGGTGTTGTGATTGTCTGTGGGTTTGAAGTTGTCTTAACAGCATTTAGCGTTGCTAGATGAGGTCAACCATTATCTTTGTACTTTGAACTTGATGTATTGTACGTTATTCAGAGACCGATACACGGTGAGGTAAAAAAAAAAGTGCAATGCACGTTTTGAAGCTACATTAATTTTTTGAGCCTATGCTCATTAGCCATTCTGATAGGCTGCTTATTGAATAGCTATGCTACTTATGCAACTCAGACATGGTAACGTTTGGTGGCCTTTTTTATTTAACTGCGGTTTTACCATGCACATTTTAATTGAGGCCTTAATGTTAGAGCTATCTCTGATACATTTCTTTGCAGTGAGTTGGATAAAACTCTAGCATCCAAGATGTCAACTAATGTATTTAAAACAGAATAAAGCCTTTAATACCAAAATGACTCAAACAATCCAGCAATTGGATTATTAGTGGTTAAAGCAGCAGTGAACTTTTTTAATGGAAAAATAAATGTTATAGAGCTCCCACTGCTGTTTTTATTTTATTTTTATTATTGTATTCTTGCAGTTCAAACATAGTATCAAACATATTGCACCAGCGAACTGGTGTCCAAATGGCATTTTTTTTAAATAATGCACTCTCTGGGAGAGATTGAGTCACAGACTACAGCTCTCCATAATAAGTTATAGTAAATAGTAAGCACTATATGCGGATCACAATAGAAAATTGCAATTCAATGTATAGAAACACACACAGGTGTCAGCTGTAATACATTTTGAATGAAGTAGTTGAAGTAGTCATCAGGAAAATCCTTATGACATATTTTTTTTAATTAAAAAAATTGACTACTCCATTAAGTGAGGATTGCCTAAACAAATAAATTAAATGTTTGCAATTTGTACATCCTGTTACATCAACTCTGCCATGTGTAATAAAGCACTCTTTATTTTTCCACATAATAAAAAATATTACTATACAACTGGCAGTGGAAAGTGTTTCCCCAGTACAGTAAGTCCCTTGCTTATAGAGCTTGTAATGTTATTTTAGTGGCTTAGTCACAAGGAGACAACTTACATTTTTCATTGTCACGAGAAATAAAAGCGTCAATGCTCCGACTCAGTAGTGAGGCTGATGCACTAAAAAAATTGGAGTAAGTTTTGATCATACAAACTGCATTAAGCGGTATAAAAAAATTCTAACATACTAATTAATTTGAATACACTTTTAACCTTTTGAATGAAAGAAAGTTCTCCAGTGAAAAGCTTCTCAAAGTGAGGGAAACCTCTCTAGCATTCAAGGGAATAAAGTACCCATTGAAGACAATGGAATGTATCTGACCCCTATAGTGCAGTTTGTTTTTCCCAGAATTTCTCCAGTTCTTAGGATTGGATTTATACTCTATATGCCCCTAGGCAAGGCACCCTAGTCTCCCTTAACTTTGCCATGGTCACACAGCCACTCCTAGTATGACCCCACCTACAGTCCTATGAACTCTTCCCTGGCACAGAAAATACCCATGCCTATATGGCTCACCTCCAGTGCACCTTGGTCCTTGACCCATTTCCAAGATACCAGAGGACCAGGGGTTACTATCTATGTGTTCTTCTGTATACGTGTGTTTGTGGGTTTGATTTGCCTGTATGAGTTGCTGACATTGTTTCAGCAACACATGAATAAGCATGCATAATTCAAAACGTGTGAACTGGGAACACTTATGTGCATTGTACTTATCTGAGCGATGTGAGTTGTGGATGTCTGATATGTTTCTCTGATTTTACTCTGAATTTCAGTAAATTATATGGTTTTATATTATGCTTTCAGAACTATGCTTTGTTTTCATGGTGCAGCCATAACAGTTTGCTGTTGGATACCTGGGAAACACCCAGTGGTGGTATGTACAGTGGATTTAAAAAGTCTACACACCCCTGTTAAAATGCCAGGTTCTTGTGATGTTAAAAAATGATAAATCATGTCAGAACTTTTTCCACCTTTAGTGTGACCTATAATGTGAACAATTCAATTGCAAAACAAACTGAAATCATTGAGGGGGAAAAATAAAAAACTCACAATAACCTGGTTGCATAGGTGTGCACACCCTTAAACTAATACTTTGTTGAAGCACCTTTTGATTTTATTACAGAGATCAGTCTTTTTGGGTAGGAGTTTATTAGCATGGCACATCATGACATTGCAATATTTGCCCACTCTTCTTTGCAAAAGTGCTCCAAATCTGTCAGATTGCGAGGACATCTCCTGTGCGCAGCCCTCCTCAGATCACCCCAAAGATGTTCAATTAGATTCAGGTCTGGGCTCTGGCTGGGCCATTCCAAAACGTTAATCTTCTTCTGGTGAAGCCATGCTTTTGTGGATTTGGATGTGTGCTTTGGGTCGTTGTCGTGCTGAAAGGTGAACTTCCTCTTCATCTTCAGCTTTCTAACGGATGCCTGAAGGTTTTGTGCCAAAATTGCCTGGTATTTGGAACTGTTCATAATTCCCTCCACCCTGACTAAGGCCCCGGTTCCAGGAGAGGAAAAACAGTCCAAAAGCATGAAGCTGCCACCAACACGCTTCACTGTGGGTATGGTGTTCTTTGGGTGATGTGCAGTGTGGTTTTTGCGCCAAACATACCTTTTGGAATTATGGCCAAAAATTTCAACCTTGGTTTCATCAGACCATAACACATTTTCTCACATGCTTTTGGGGGACTTGATGTTTGTTATTGCAAACTTCAGCCGGGCTTGAATGTTTTTCTTTCTAAGAAAAGGCTTCCGTCTTGCCACCCTACTGTCACGGTTTTCAAGACACTCAGACCAGTAGGTGAAATAAAACACAGTTTTATTAAGAACAAAATAAATGACAAGGATCGCCTCCTATAGGCAGCACTGCGTAGCAGCAAGAAGGCAATAGTATGACCAATATACAGGTATAGATTTAAACAGCACAGGCAAATGACAGATGCTGAGTACAGAGATACAAGGGTTAACACAGTAATCAGTCCGTCTCAGTTGTGGTGTTTGGCACGCCCAAGGTGATAAAGGCAGTAAATGGTGGAGAGGACTCAACACCAAATGTTCATAATACTGAGATAACAGTCCAGCAAAGAGGAACCTGCAACCCAGATCCTGCTGCGCTTGAACAGTAGCCCCCACGGGCGTAATAACGGAGCAAGTAGACTGTCAGAGCTTGAGCCAATAGCCCCCACGGGCGTGATAACGGAAGCAACTGGATTGCAAAAGCTTGAGCCTATAGCCCCACGGGTGTAACGGAAGCAACTGGATTGCAAGAGCTTGAGCCAATAGCCCCCACGGGCGCGATAACGGAAGCAACTGGATTGCAAGAGCTTGAGCCAATAGCCCCCACGGGCGTAACAACGGAAGCAACTGGATTGCAAGAGCTTGAGCCAATAGCCCCCACGGGCGTAACAACAGAGACTTGCACAGTAGCAGCCAAAGCCGTGGCGCCTACCGGGCACGGTAACGAACTTCATTATACTGCAAGGAGAGATATGAACCGTCGCCTACAAGGCCTACCGGACCGTCTCAGCAGTAATAGTGGTATGAGAGAAACGGCTCAGCACAATGGCAACACTCTGTACCAGACTGGAGGCTCAGAACCGGGAACACAGCTCTGCACGGGTTAATGGCTCGATAGTTGGAACACAGCTCTGCACGGGTTAACGACTCGATAGTTGGAACACAGCTCTGTACGGGTTAACGGCTCAGTAGTTGTAATACAGCTCTGCACGGGTACAGCTCGGTAGCAGGAACTCAGCTCGGCACAGGTTAACAACTGCAGCCGATTAAGGACAGTAGTTGGAGGAAGTCAGAATGTCGCCTCGGTGACAGAGGAAGCTGGAACGTAGTCTGGGCAGGAGTAACCGGTGCAGGTCACAGAACTGGAACGTAATACAAGCCGGGTCGAATCACGGAGCAGGTTCTCAGACAAGCCAGATCAGGATACGAGCAGGAACGTCAGCCAGGCCGGGTCAAATCACGAATCAGGTTCTCAGACAAGCCAGTTCAGGATACGAGCAGGAACGTCAGCCAGGCCGGGTCGAATCACGGAGCAGGAACACAGGAACGTAGTCAGAGCAAGCCAAGTCGGTACACCGGAAATCAGGAACATAGGAACACAGCACAGCAAAACTGGCTCAGGAACACCACGAAAGGGCACCTGACAGGTGCCAATGGCCCAGTATAAAAAGGTCACCAGGGGCGGGCCAAACAGGCTCAACCAATTGGAGCGCAGCACAAGTGAGAGTGACAGGAGGGGAATCATGGCACCGTGATAGTACCCCCCCTCAAAGGCCCCCTCTCCCCACAGGAGGTCTCAGCTTCTGGGGGTATTTAGAGTGAAAGTTGCGCAATAATCTAAGTGCATGAAGGTCATTATGATCTACCCAGGAACGTTCCTCAGGGCCATAGCCCTTCCAATGGACCAAATATTGCAACTTCCCCCTAAATCTCCTAGAATCAATAATACTTTGTATCTCGTATTCCTCTTGGCCCTGAACATCCACCGGCCCAGGAACTACAGGAGAGGTAGTTTAGCGATTGCAAACCAAGGGTTTCAGCAGAGATACATGGAACACATTATGTATACGCATAGAGGCAGGGAGTTCCAAAGCGTATGAAACAGGATTCACCCTACGGATAACTTTAAATGGACCAGTGAATCTGGGAGCCAGCTTATTGGAAGGCACCTGCAAATTGAGATTTCCGGACGAGAGCCATACCCTGTCCCCAACCTGGAAGGAGACCGCTGGTAGCCGTCTACAATTGGCATGCCGCTGTTGTCACTGGAATGACTGACCGAGGGTCCTCTGCACCTGTGCCCAAGTGAAGCGAAGCTGCTCGATATGCTCATCCAGAGCTGGAATCTGTTGTGCCTGAAATGAGTCCGGGAGCAAGCACGGCTGAAACCCGTAGTTGATAAGATACAGGGAGCTCCCGGACGATGAATTAACCGCACAGTTCCTGGCAAACTCTGCCCACGGCAACAGGACGGACCAATTGTCATGATGATAATTTACAAAGCAATGCAGGAACTGCTCCAGTCCCTGATTGGCCCGCTCAGCAGCTCCATTGGTCTGGGGATGGTAGGCGGAAGAAAAGGACAATTGGATGCCCATCTGATCGCAAAATGCCCTCCAGAATCTGGACACTGGAACTGGCTCCCACGATCAGACACCACCACTCTGGGTACCCCGTGCAAGTGGAACACTTCCTTGGTGAAAACCATAGCCAATTCCTGGGCCGACGGAAGGCCAGAGAGGGGCACGAAATGAGCCATTTTCGAGAATCTGTCGACCACCATCAGAATGAATGAGTACCCCTTAGAGACTGGCAGTTCTCCCAGAAAGTCAATAGATATATGGGACCAAGGTCATTCACCATTAGGTACAGGCTGAAGTAGGCCCACTGGGAGATGCCTGGGTGTCTTGGCACGGGCACAGGTGGCACAGGCAGCAGTAAAAGCGGAGCAATCGGCTCTGAGGGAGGGCCACCAAAACAATTGTGTTAGAGACCATATAAGCTGATCCCTTCCCATATGCCCAGCAGCCTTAGATGAACGGTATGTCTCTAATAGACGGGCACGGAATGGCTCATCCACAAAACACTTGCCCACTTGCTTGAGACGCCAATATCTCCTCCCCCAGTGGCAAAGTGATGCTAGTACGTACAGTAGCCAAGATACGATCAGGCTGAATAATAGGTACTGGTTCTTCCTCCCTCTCAATGTCCGAAGCAAATTGTCTGGACAGCGCATCTGCCCTGACATTATTAGAACCAGGTAGATATGACACTATGAAGTTAAATCGAGACAGAAAAAGTGCCCACCTAGCCTGTCATGAGGACAGCCTTTTATCTTCGGAGAGATATGTCAAGTTCTTATGGTCAGTTAGAATTAATACTGGGTTCTTGGTGCCCTCCAATAGGTGATGCCATTCCTTGAGTGCCAGGATAATAGCTAAGAGTTCCCTGTCACCAATCTCATAGTGGCTTTGGGCACTAGAGAGTTTCTTTGAAAAGAACCCACAAGGTTTCAGTGGACCACCTTTCACCGGACGTTGGGAGAGTACTGCCCCAACCCCAACTTCAGAGGCATCGACCTCCAATGTGAATGGTAGGGCAGGGTTGGGGTGGGACAGTACTGGAGCTGAGGCAAAAGCGGACTTAAGAGTCTGGAAAGCGTTCTCCGCTGCTGCGGACCATTGAGAGGCACCTTTACGTGTTAAGTCAGACAACGGTTTCACAATAGTAGAGAAGATCTGAATAAATTTCCTATAATAATTGGTGAAGCCCAAAAAGCGTTGGATCGCTTTTAACCCCTTAGGGCGAGGCCACTGTACTACTGCTGCCAATTTCTCCTGGTCCATAGCAATGCCATTTACAGAAATCACGAACCCCAGGAAAGGTACTTGGGACCTATGAAACTCGCATTTCTCCAGTTTACAGGATAGTTTGTTTTTGCGTAATCGTAACAAAACCTCAGAAACATCCTTAATATGCTGCGTAAGATTGGCAGAGTGAATCAGTATATCATCAAGATAGACTACCATGCAGGATTGTAGCATGTCACGAAGGATGTCATTAATGAATTCCTGGAACATTGCCGGTGCGTTACATAGACCGAACGGCATAACCAAATATTCATAATACCCTGAACTGGTATTGAATGCCGTCTTCCACTCATCTCCCGCCTTGATTCTGATCAGGTTGTATGCAGCCTTGAGGTCAAGTTTAGTGAAGATGGACGATCCCTTCAACCTGTCAAATAATTTGGTTATGAGTGGAATGGGGTAGGCATTCTTAGGCATAAGCTTGTTCAACCCCCGGTAATCGATGCATGGTCTAAGCTCGCCACTTTTCTTTTTCACAAAGAAAAAACCGGCACCAGCCGGAGAGGAAGACTTGCGAATGATCCCTCTCTTGAGGGCATCCTCTATGTATTCCTCCATAGCCTTGGTCTCATCACATGACAGTGGATAAGTGCGACCCCTGGGACGCACCACACCCAGGGCCAGGACAATAGCGCAATCATAGGGTCTATGTGAAGGTAATGCGCTAGCCTCCCCCTTGCTGAATACGTCCCTGAATTCTCGATATTCAGCTGCCACGGAGGGGGAGGTACAGCAAATCTTGACAGGGTGGGACAGACAGTTCTTAGCACAGTATTCAGACCAAGACTTAACTTCACATCTCTGCCAGTCAAACTGCGGGTTATGTAATAGTAGCCAGGGAAAACCCAGTATGACTGCATGATGAGGAGAACGAATTATTTGGAAACGTAATTCCCCCTTGTGAAGAGCCCCAATAGACATAGAAATAGGAATTGTTTCCATAGTGATAAATGTAGGTTCCGAAGGTCGGCCATCAATGGCTTCAATGGTCAGTGGAGTCTCCCTTTTGAGTAATGGAATCTTTTGCAATTCGGCAAAGGACTGGTCCATAAAGTATCCTGCTGCACCGGAGTCCACCAGTGCCATGACCAATACAGACAGGTCTGCCCAAGAAAATGCCACCTGGATGGTGGGTTTCTGTGTACTAGAATCTAGGGACTGCTGTACACCACCTAGGGTCTGTCCCTCAAGGTACCCTAGGTGCGTCCGTTTCCCGGTCTCACTGGACATGTGCGTATTCAGTGCCCAGCCTTGCCACAATATAAACATAATCCCAGCCTTTTACGGTTTGCCCGTTCCTCCTTAGTAAGTCTGGTGAAACCTAGCTGCATTGGTTCACATGCCTCTGGGAACCGTTCAGGAGGAATGGGAGGAGAGGGTGGGTTAAAAGGATTACCATGCCCAATATTTCTGGATTTCACCCTTCTTGCCAACCGCCTCTCGCAAATGCGAGAATCAATGAGCATAACATACTCAATGTATTCATCCAGGCCACTGGGTACCTCCCTGGCAGCAATTTCATCTTTAATGGTATCGGACATGCCCTGAGCAAAGGCTGCCACCAGTGCCTCGTTGTTCCAACCAACCTCTGGTGCCAGGGTCCGAAATTCAATGGCGTAATCGCGCAATGTACGCACGCCCTGCTGTATTTCCATTAACCTTTTGGCAGCAGAGGCAGTTCTACCCGGAACCTCAAACACTCTGCCGAACTGTCTTACGAATTCATCAAAGTTCCGAGTGCAGGGTTTGGCATTTTCCCAAAGAGGGTTGGCCCATGCCAGCGCTCTGCCCGTCAGCAGGGAAATCATGAATCCGACCTTACTACGGTCGTTAGGAAATGCCTGGGGCATTAATTCCAAAAAGATCTCCAATTGATTAATAAAGCCCCTGCATAGGTTATGTTCGCCATCATATCTTAATGGTAACGGCGGCGCCGCTCTTAGACCTCTGGGATGAGCAAAAGGAGCCACAGACTGATTGTCCGGTGTCGTAACCGGGGAGACCACCGGATTTTGGCTTGGTTTGTCAAGGTGTACCGTTCGCTCAAGTAACGTTTGTAAGGCCAATGCCAATTGGTCTAGGCGCTGTTCATGAACATCCATTCTCCAGTGGATGTTTTGTGTATTACTCTCACCCTTACTGTCTGAGGTCATGGCCCTGTCGTACTGTCACGGTTTTCAAGACACTCAGACCAGTAGGTGAAATAAAACACAGTTTTATTAAGAACAAAATAGATGACAAGGATCAACCCCTATAGGCAGCACTACGTAGCAGCAGGAAGGAAATAGTATGACCAATATACAGGTATAGATTTAAACAGCACAGGCAAATGACAGATGCTGAGTACAGAGATACAAGGGTTAACACAGTAATCAGTCCGTCTCAGTTGTGGTGTTTGGCACGCCCAAGGTGATAAAGGCAGTAAATGGTGGAGAGGACTCAACACCAAATGTTCATAATACTGAGATATCTGTCCAGCAAAGAGGAACCTGCAACCCAGAACCTGCTGCACTTGAACAGTAGCCCCCACGGGCGTAATAACGGAGCAAGTAGACTGCCAGAGCTTGAGCCAATAGCCCCCATGGACGTGATAACGGAAGCAACTGGATTGCAAGAGCTTGGGCCTATAGCCCCCACGGGTGTAACGGAAGCAACCGGATTGCAAGAGCTTGAGCCAATAGCCCCCACGGGCATGATAATGGAAGCAACTGGATTGCAAGAGCTTGAGCCAATAGCCCCCACGGGCGTAACAACAGAGACTTGCACAGTAGCAGCCAAAGCCGTGGCGCCTACCGGGCGCGGTAACGAACTTCACTATACTGCAAGGAGAGATATGAACCGTCGCCTACAAGGCCTACCGGACCGTCTCAGCAGTAATAGTGGTATGAGAGAAACAGCTCAGCACAATGGCAACACTCTGTACCAGATTGGAGGCTCAGAACCTGGAACACAGCTCTGCACGGGTTAATGGCTCGATAGTTGGAACACAGCTCTGCACGGGTTAACGGCTCGATAGTTGGAACACAGCTCTGCACGGGTTAACGGCTCGGTAGTTGTAATACAGCTCTGCACGGGTACAGCTCGGTAGCAGGAACTCAGCTCAGCACAGGTTAACAACTGCAGCCGATTAAGGACAGTAGTTGGAGGAAGTCAGAATGTCGCCTCGGCGACAGAGGAAGCTGGAACGTAGTCTGGGCAGGAGTAACCGGTGCAGGTCATGGAACTGGAACGTAATACAAGCCGGGTTGAATCACGGAGCAGGTTCTCAGACAAGCCAGATCAGGATACGAGCAGGAACGTCAGCCAGGCCGGGTCAAATCACGGATCAGGTTCTCAGACAAGCCAGTTCAGGATATGAGCAGGAACGTCAGCCAGGCCGCGTCGAATCACGGAGAAGGAACACAGGAACGTAGTCAGAGCAAGCCAAGTCGGTACACCGGAAATCAGGAACGCAGGAACACAGCACAGCAAAACTGTCTCAGGAACACCACGAAAGGGCACCTAACAGGTGCCAATGGCCCAGTATAAAAAGGTCACCAGGGGCGGGCCAAACAGGCTCAACCAATCGGAGCGCAGCACAAGTGAGAGTGACAGGAGGGGAATCACGGCACCGTGATACCTACCCCATAGCCTATTCATATGAAGAATACGGGAAATTGTTGTCACATGTAGCACACAGCCAGTACTTGCCAGATATTCCTGCAGTTCATTAAATGTTGCAGTAGGCCTCTTGGAAGCCTCACTGACCGGTTTTCTTCTCGTGTTCTCATGAATTTTAGAGGGACATCCAGTTCTTGGTAATATCTCTGTTGTGCCATATTTTCTCCACTTGATGATGATTGTCTTCACTGTGTTCCATGGTAAATATAATGCTTTGGAAATTCTTTTTACCCTTCTCCTGACTGATATCTTTCAACAGTGAGATCCCTCTGATGCTTTGGAAGCTCTCTGTGGACCATGGCTTTTGCTCTGAGATGGAACTAAGCAAATGTCAGGAAAATCCTACTAGAACGGCTGAACTTTATTTATGATTTATGGGAGTCACTTTAAATGATGGCAGGTGTGTAATGACTTCTATTTAACATGAGATTGAATGTGATTGGTTAATTCTGAAAACAGCCACATCCCCAGTTATAAGAGGGAGTGCACACCTATGCAACCAGGTTATTGTGAGTTTTTTATTTTTCCCCCTCAACTATTTCAGCTTGTTTTACAATTGAATTGTTCATGTTATAGGTCACATTAAAGGTGGAAAAAGTTCTGACATGATTTATCTTTGTATCATTCTTTAACATCACAAGAACCTGGCATTTTAACAGGGGTGTGTAGACTTTTTATATCTACTGTATGTTCTCGAGGCATGCTCATACTTGTTTGGGGGTTTGCCCAAATGACACACTATCCCTGTGCTCAGAGTTAGTATATCTTTTTAGTGCACAATGTTTTGGAGATCTCTTTAACATTCAAGGAACAATATCACCTAAAAAAGAATTGGGATCATATATACACTTAATTGAGATTATATACATTCAAATACCCTGCACTTCATGTTAATATCTGCAAAAATTCTCTATTTTTCCTGAGGCCTAAAATTTAATCGTACATGTGTTCTTTGGGAGCAGCCAGGATTATCTGTAAATGGGCTGAGATAAGATCCTTTGTGAATACAAGATCATTTGGCACTAATCACAGTCATAATTAATTAACTCATATTTCTCAGTACAAACCGTACAATGAATTAAATGCTCTCTGAACAGGACAGTTTAAAGATGGACCTCTGTAGAATTCAGAATTAAAAAGCAAGTTTAGGATTACTTTAGTTAGGTAACATATAAATAATTATGTCTTACCTATGCCAACTGTAAGTATGATATTTAAAGTTATACCAACCTGTCTCTTTTTATGATGTTGGTGTTCCCTCTAGAGCGCCATTTAAATAAATGCAAATCTCTATTTCTCCCCCGTGGTGAAGATGGTTTTACCCAGAATAGATCCATTTTGTTTTTAAATATAGTATAAAGGACATTAGCCCACGTTTATAAAAAGCAAGCTGGAGTTATTCTGGAGTAAACCAACTGCACCATTGGGGATAAACAGAAATTCTGGTTGAATTAAATTGGACTTTTAAGAAAGACAGAGAGTTCTCCAATGTACTGCCCTGCAATGCACTGGAGACCTGTCAAGCCTTCGATGGTTTAAAAAGCTTTATCCAAGTGCATGGGAATGCAGTATTTTTTATTTGTCCTCTGTGGTGCATTTGGCTTAGTCCAGAATAACACCAGTTTGATTTTAGAAATATGGGCCTTTGTCCTGTATGTATAAAAGCAGTTATTATCGAGTGAACCAACTGCACCATAGGAGACAAATACACATTCATGCTAAATTAAACTGGGCTTTTAACCCCTTGAATGCTAGAAAGGTCTCCAATGCATTGCTTCACAGTGCATTGGAGACCTCTCTAGCATTCAAGGGGTTAAAAAACCTCTATTTAAGTGCATGGAAATATAGGAATTTTAATATGCCCCTTACTGTGCAGTTGGTTTACTCCAGACTATCTCCACTTTTATAAATGTGGGTCATTGTGCTCAAGATCAGTTCATCTCTTTAGTGCACATGCCCACATCTCAAAGGAGCAGGGAGGGGCAGCCACAGAACTAAAGGGTTAAAACATTTGGAGCAGGCAAAAAAACTATGAGCGTGGTTCCTCTGCATCCAGTTTGTAAATACCATGTTTCTGATTACAAAGAAGCAACATGCCCACAAACACATGCAAACTCACATGGGGCAAAGCATCCATTTCAGCCCTCCAAAAATGTTTTATGTATGTTATGTGGGCACAGGGCCATAAATGGATCTATGCATAGAAATAGCCATACCTGGGAACTCTCAGGGTTTGACCCTGAGACTCAGGGTTTTGACCACAATCTCTGGGTCTCAGGGTGAAAGGCCAAATTCTCGGGGTGAGAGAGCCCAGTGTTATCTACTCTCTCATCTGCAACAAATAACTGCTTATTTAGTCCCTAAATTGCTGCCATTTCTACCTGAAGGACAGACGGGTATGTCCTGCTTCTCTTTTGTATGTTCAGTTAGTGAAAACTCTAAGATGCATGTGAAGTGTTACTTTAAGACCGATAAGAACACCTCCTAGTTAGAGAAAGTAGGGATACATCGCCTGAAATCTACATTCTGGGGAACTTTCTGGGTTAATATTTCAAAGATCTCAGAGTCAACTCATTTCAAAAGTTCCCATCTATGAAAATAGCCTCTTTAAAATGTTGGTACATGCCCCTTACAAACCTGATACACTTCTGGCTCTGCAGATATTGTTTGACTATAGGTATCATCATAATTAAACAGCCACCAGTCAGCTGAGGACGATGGGAGTTGTAGTTCTGCAGCAGCTGTATCCTCTTTTTGCATCTATCCATTCTAGTCGTACTCATATTGTGGCCAGAACTATGTTTAATAAATTGTGTTGCAGTCTCTGAAGGAAGTAAAAATAACAGTTTGCAATGTGTTTATCCGGGATGTTGTTTGTGGATTTTGAGGAATGATTAACACAAAGCAGCCTGCAACAAACACAGTGATGTCTATTAAAGAGAGGCAGCTGCTTGTCCTCCCTCCCTCCCCTTCTGCTGACTCAACAGTATCTTGCTGGAGTTCTGTGGCAAACTATTGGAATCAAAGGACAACAAGATGCAGGAAAGAGCTGGGAGTCATTCCTCAGCAGTGTGCACACCAGGAGGATGTATGAACACATCACCCTGGGACTGGGCTAGGTGCAAACACCACATTCACATGCATATGTATATGGCTGCCAAGGGCCCTGGAAGGAGGGGGAGATCTGAGTGATTACAGTAGGAAGGCAAATATTACTGGAAATATCCAGCAGTGTAACAGTGGCATTACTAACGTAACTCCTGATCCTCTGAGACTGCTGCTCATGTTAGTAAAGACTGCCTTCCAATAAAAGAGACTACACTCCTATGAGTGAGACTGCTTTCTTGAGTGAGATTACTTTCTACTGTGTAAGACTGCTTTGAAACAAGTGACTTTTTTTTAAATGCACACCCCTCCCCAAATAGCACCCCAATCATCCAATGTCCTCGGAACATACCACACTTTACACATACACACACCTTAACTGGGCGCTAGACAAGTCTTCAATGCATTGCAAAGAAATGTGCTGGAGACTTCTCTAGAATATAATGAGTTAAACAACTTTTTTCAACTCCAGTTTACAAATATAACCATAATGTGTAGCCTGTCGGTGGGCTTTAATCTGAATGTTCTGCAACCCAGCCCCTTAAGATGCCTTGTAGACCAGTGGTTCTCAGCCAGTGCCCTCAGTGGCCACTAACAGGCCAGAATTTGAGGATTTCCTTGTTAGAGCACAGGTGAGTTAATCAATATGAATGAGTCTCTGATCAACACACCTGTGTTCTACCAGGGAAAGTCCTGGCCTGATAGTGGCCACTGAGGGCATGGGTTGAGAACCTCTGATGTAGACAAAACATGCTGAAATACCCATTGTAGAGAGCAGAACTATTCATGTTGTAGCAGACTGCATTGATCTGCATGAATTGCAGATAAAAAATGTCAATGCAAATAGCCATATTTAACACAAATAGCACCATCATTTTTTTGATGCACAGTAAATGCTGCATTAAAGGGACACTCACACCTAGTATTCAGTCACATTAGTTAGTATTAAAGCCCACACTGTATGACAGACAGCAGTGCTATCTTGTAGTCTGCATTGTATTTTTTAATGTGATATTTCATAAAGAATGGTTAGTGTAATACCCCATCACCATCGCTATGGTTTGAGAGATATAGGGATTCAAAGTTCGCCCCTCTCTCCCTTTCTCCTGACGTCAGTGTCTAGCTGACAACAGGAGATCCCGGTCAGGGGACCAGCAGGCGGCTCTGCAGCAGAACCGAGATTGTGTTATCTATAAAGAATTAATTCATTGGAAAAGCCTAGTAAGTGTTCTTGCAAACCAGGCACACTTTGTAGATCTTTCCAATGAATTAATTCTTTATAGATAACGCGATCTCCGCTCTGCTGCAGAGCCTCCTCGAGTTGTACGACTCGATTCTCCTGCTATAAGCTTCACAGCTGACACCAGGAGAAGGGGAGGCAGGGGGGAACTTTGAATCCCTATATCTCTAAAACCATAGCGGTTTGAGAGATTGGGTTTGGAGCATATTCTACAAAACTGGAGATTTTTTACTGTCCCTTTAAAAAGACACATTTTCAAACAAAGACCTTTTTTACCAGTTAACTCCATACTACTGCTTCTCACTCCTATCTAATAGTAACAGCTACAATAATTTTTTCTGAAAGTACCTTGATATATGACGTTAGATTAAACCACACCCACATTTGAATGGATAGTAATGTTTCATAATAAAAGCAGCTCTAATTAATCATCATAGTATTTGGACTTTGGAGAGTGTTATTTCAATTCTGTCAGAGTTGTAGTTCAAGAGTAATTCAATGACAAAGTATCCCCCTCCCGTCCCTTTTACGGATGTAACACTGGTCAGCCAGAGCAGAAGGGAGCTGCCCATGTAGACTGCAGAGAGGGACAATCTTCAATTAAAATAAGGGAAAAACCTGAAAAGCTTGTCAAGGGGGGCAGGGCTTTCATTGTTTTCATAGGAATAAGAGTGTCCCCTGCTGTTATCTGTCTGGTCTATAGACTGCATTCCACATTTGAGAAGAGATGGCTTACACTAGGTAAAAGGGGCGGGAGGGGAAACTTTGCTTGTGAATATCTCATAAACCATAAAGGTTTGAGAGATAAGACTTATATTGTTCTTCATGTTTTTTAATGCCTACAAAATAAAAAAAAGATAAAACAAAGTATTACTATCCCTTTAAGACTTTTTCTCTTTGCCAGACATTGTGGAATTGGATGCAAAAAAGGACGTTAATATGAGTGGGAATCGATGGACCATGTTGTAGGAACTTTTTTATTCTGATTACAGACAATTTCATTCACCACAACTTTTTGAACATCTCGCCCAATGAATGGATTAAAAATTTAAGGCAACAGCATTTTATCAACACTTAACTCTTTGAGTGCCAGAGGGGTATCCAGTGCATTGCTTCACAATGCATTGGATGCCCCTCTGCACTCAACGGATTAATGAACATAACCATTTTAAGTTCACAAGATATATTTTAAGTTACAGTAACCATAAACATCTACAGAACTAAAACCGTTCTCAGAACTAAACAAAGTGCCTGCTATAACTGAGTACACCTTATTATCCCTTAACTCATTCAAACACCTAATTATTGACTCAGGGCCATACTAACCTCCACCTTCCCTAACTGAATGTGGTTAGTGCTGGCCCTGCATCTGTTAACATGACTCATGGGACCAAGCCCAAAGAGCATCCCCGCTGCAAAGCGGACATTTGAACACTTAAGCTGGCTGCACCCCCCAAAAACCAAAGCCATGGCCTATTCAACCACATCCGTAATGACTGCCAAAAAGATACTGAGCAGGATATCCATTAAATGCACCCGTCAGAATGAAACAATCTGGCTTCATTTTCCAAATCCTTATACCGAACAACCAGCCTTCCTGATTTCCGTATGAAACTGGACACATTCTTTTTAGTCTTCTTCCAGTTCACCTCCAGTGCTTCTTGGTCCATGGCTGTCATGGTTTCCCCAGAAACGTTGAAGAGTCAGTACGGTATAGTAAAAATGCGATTTATTAATATACAATAAAGTAGCACACAAAGTAAACAGCAGGAACAGGGTCACAGCCAGCAAGCGCTACTATCAGCAATAGTAAACTGCCAAGGAAGACCACACTGCTGGAGACTAGGCCTCAGCCACTGGTGGTCTCTGCCGGAACCAGGAGCAGTAAAAGGAATGGAACAGGAGCAGGAACAGGAACACAGGGTCTCTGTCCGATGTAGAGAGGAGGCTACCTGACTCACGCCTGCAGTCAGAAATTTAGCAGAGGATACCTGACTCACGCCTGCAGTCACTGTGGAGAAAGAGGATGCTTGACTCATGCTTGCAGTCAGTATAATAGCTAGTCTAACAGAGCCCCAGGTCCACAACAGACTAGGTGTCTGCTAAGTACAAGGGATAAACAAGAGAATAGTCAGACAGAGCTACAGGTCAGCACCAGAGAGGGTAGTCAGACAAGCCAGGTCATACACAGTTCAGGTAGTCAGTCAGAGCCACAGGTCTGCACCAGATTGGGTGTCCACTATAATGGGATAAGGCAGAAGAATAGTCTGACAGAGCCACAGGTCAGCAACAGATTGGATGGTCAGACAAGCCAGGTCATACACAGAGCCCAAGGAAACAGAACTGTGTTGTACAACAACGCAAGGGCAACTGAGTCAGGACTCAGACTGCCCTTTAAACCCCTCCTCAGGAAGTAGGTAGGAGGAGCAGGCTCAGAGGAAGGAAGTAGTTAGGAGGAGACTATAGTTAGCATGGCATAAAACAGAGGCCTGCTTCACTCTGAATCCTCGCGTCTGCAGATGATGCATCTAGTTCTGATGCGTCCATCCACTGCCATCTTCTGCGTCATCCATGCGGCATGAACCACTGCTGAAACCAAGGTAAGCTGTGACAATGGCCCATTTCCATGATACCACAGGACTAAACTAAAACCATGTCTGGAAACAATTCCTGTAACCTAACCCAATCTCTCTTAAATATTCTAATCAATTCTCTTTGTGATACCACCCCCAAATCATTTCATCCTGTATGCACTATTAAAATATCACGAGAGGAGCTAACTCTTACCCTGACCACCTGCAACAATATGTGCTCCCACACCATATACCTGATACCCAACCCCCTTACATCCATGTGACCAGCCGGAAAACCTAGATATGTTCCAGAATGCTGGACTACAGCCTTTCCTCTGGCACAATAAATATAAGAGTGTCTCAGCAACCAAACAACCGGCCGCCGAGAACCAGAAAGACAAGATAGAATAAAACAAGCTTACATCAACAACTGCGGATGTACATACAACCTAAACCTATCTGATTCCCTCCTACCTATCTGTCTCACCACATCATGGCCCAGTCCCCAGCATGTTGCCTTCGATGCAGCCTGAAAACCAAAAGCAATGTGAACCGTACTTGAGGATGACATCCCCAGCCTCTCCAGACATAGCTTAAAAACCCTTACAAATTTAAAATGAGACAAAGGTGGAGGCTGAGCGGCCAAGTATGCCAGTTGCATGTCAGTTGAGCACTCCTCCAGCCCAGTACCATAAAGGACATGCGGTTGCCACTCACCAATACACCTGGAAATCCAAGAACCCAAGGCAAGGGTGTGCTAGAGCTAATCAACCCATAAATCACAGAAAAAATCCAACACAAAAGCCACCTGAAACAAAAAACACCTTGTAGTCCGAAAAACAAACTGCAGCACCTGCAATGAATCCCTCAAGAGCCTAAAAAAAAAAAGTCTCAGAAAATCCCCCTAGAACAGGATCTACAATGACCCTTCAACTTCCAGGCAAGGAAAGTCTTTGTTACATACTCCCAAACTTGCAACTTGAACATGAATATGAGGGCAGTCGTACGCCTGTCCACAGACGCTGGGGGAATCTGTCTTCATACAGCTGGGACAGAGGGAATCAGCTGCACCACACTGACTAGGCCCACATAGGCCGAAATGTACGTCTGTGGTTTTGCTGATTCTCTTGTGCAAAGAAGATTTGCCTGACATTTCAGAGCTGGACTGTCTGAGGGCGGGACCAGTTTGACATGAATATGGAAATTTCCTCTCTGCAATAGCACACGGGAGCGAAAAACGGGACTTGTAGTACCATTGAGGGGCCACTATGCCCAAGAACAAGATACTTTATTTTGTTCTTTCTCGATGGGTGCTCGTCGCAACATTTGTTTCTTAATCTTCCTAAGTGGAAGGTGATCCCAGGCATGGGCCCTTGCTCTCCATGTGCCTGGAGGGAATCATCTGCACCACACTTACTAGGCCCACATAGGCCGAAATGTATGTTTGTGGTTTTTCTGATTCTCTCGTGCAGGGAGGATTAGCCTGACATTTCGGAGTTGGACAGTCTGATGGCGGGACCAGTCTGATATGAATATGGAAATTTCCTCTCTGCAATGGCACATGGGAGCAAAAAACGTGACTTGTAGCACCATATGCCCAAGAACAAGACACTTTATCTTCATTGTCGATGAGTACTCGTCACAACATTTGTTTCTAAATCATAATTGCTGGAATTTACCGACCATCTAATACTCTGGCACAGTACCTTCTGAACATAACCCACTTCCTCAATGAGACTGCCACTGAAAACAAGAAAAGTGAGCTATTGGTTTTTAGAGACTTTATAATGTTAATTGGTTGGACCTGAGTAATCACAGATTCTGTTCAATGTTTAAGACAATAAACATTTTGCAACTACCGTAAAATCTCGGATATAATACACACATTTTTACCCCATTTCACCTTATTTGAAGTGGGGGGTGCGTATTATACACAATTAAAAAATAAACTAAAATATGAAGTCCAGCAAGCCCCATCTGGAGGCAGAGGGCGGCATCCCTGCGCTCACCTCCTGCTTCCTCTGTGCAGCAATAGTGCATAAAAAACATTAAATGCCCACCTTAATAACCAGGATTCCCCCTCTGTATTTATAGGCAGCCATCAAACAGGGACAGCGGGCGGCATTCTTGCACTAGCCGCCCGCTTCTTCCTCTCCCCGAACTCCTCTGAGCAGCCCTGTCAGGACCTACCATACATTCAATGCACAGATGGGGGTTTTGCAGGCAAGTAGGGGGTGCGTATTGTACATAGGAACTACCATTTTACCAAAAATCTCGGGTATAATTTGCACCTGCGTATTATATGCAGGTGCGTATTATACCTGATATTTTACGGTAATCGCCTCTCCTATTCATATAAATCAAAAGATATCCAACTATACTCTGCTGGACTGGATACTTTCATCCTCCCCAAGCCGAATCCAAGATTCAGCTGTACTAGCAAATGTGTTTAGCAATCACTCCATGGTCTACTGTGTTCCCAAAATTAAGGCAATCAAATATTGTCCCCAACAGAAGTTACTAGATCTTGCAGGATATTTAATCTCAAATATTTTCTAAATGATCTATGAGATTTCCTGTGGTACTGAATAAACTTAATACGTGACCTAGACTTTTTCAAGTTTGTAATACTCAAGCCCCACTAAGGAAGGTCAGGGTAAGGGAGGCCTATTTACCCTGAGTCTCTGCTGACTTACGTGAGTTACACAGTTTTAGAGATGCCTTATGTACAAAATATACAAAAGCTGGCTCTACTTGTGATCACAATGCTTTCAATTTGGAATACCTGAACAAGGCAAACAAAACTAGCCAAAACTCAAAATGTTACTCAAACAGCAAAAGAACTTAAGTGGCTAACACTTGAATCTAGATGTACCCTTCACCTTTCTTGCCTAGTTTACAACCACGTCTCTAGAAAACTGACACACTACCTGAGCAATATGCTTACTCCAGCTCTGCTTACTAACTATAACCTGTTCTGCACTGCAAACAACTCACTGAGCATTCCACACAAGAAAGAAGTTGGTCAATCTGCTTAATCCTTCAGAGCTCTGGAATAACCTACTCCAAAGAATTAGATCTTCTCCCTGTCAATGAACAGTGGAATAAAGTGGAGTTGTGATACAGTAGTAGAGAAGAAACAGGACTGTAAAAATCAGTATTATATGTACAAGGTAATTTAATAACTAATATGATCAAAAACATTTGCAATTTGATTAAAGGGATAGTAATAGTTAAGTTTCTGTTTATTTAATGTTGTAGGCATTAAAAAAACATTAACAACGATGTAAGTCTTAACTCTCAAACCTTTATGGTTTGCAAGCACACTTTGTAGACTATTCCAATGAAGTATTTATGTTTAGATTGCAGGATTTCGGCTCTGCAGAAGAGCCTCCATCCGGTCAAATGACCAGATTCTGCATCTATCAGCTAGAGTGCTGACTTCTCTCATGAGGTAATTTTACAAAGGTATATCTCTCAAACCATAAAGGTTTGAGAGATATGACTTACATCGTTATTAATATTTTTTTAATACCTACAATATCATATAAACATAAAATTAAGTTTTACTTTTCCTTTAACCATTTGAGTGCCTGTAGACAACTGGCACTGAGTCATATTTTAATCATTTTTGATCATATTGATATCCACACATCAAACTAATTTGAACCCTTTGAATGCTAGAGGGATATCCAACATATTGAAGTGCACTGGCAATCAAAGCTAAATCAGTTTAACCCCTTGATTGCTGGGAATGTCTCCAAAGTTTGGAGACATCTCTAGCATCTAAAGGGTCAATATAGAAATGTGCATATATTAGACTAGGGGTGGGGCAATGTGAGGCGCTCTGTCTGTTTTTGGAATACAAATCCCATCATCCTTTGTTAGCCCTTGCCTAGAAGAGGATGATGGGATGATAGTCCAGCAACGGTTGGAGGGTCTTAATGACAGACACCTCAATAACAGACAGATATCTATTATATTTAGACTCTTATCTCCCCTTCCCATCCCATGATCCATGATCCTCATTGCTCCCCAATTGCACCTTTTTTCTTTTGTGCATAAGGCCAACATTCCTTATGAGTGCTTACTAGTGATGACTGTTATATATAAGATGATAAATGATGGTAAAACAGACATACTTCTAGAAAGAGACACATCATTTTACTGCAGATAAGAGCTGCCTCTCCTTCCCAGTCTATCCTTTTTTTCAACTGTTAAATCTTAAGCCTTATTTGATGCAGGGAGTTCCTATATATCCAGATTAGACTGCTTCTGTCAACAACAGTGTTGCATTTCCTTTCTGTACTAATCTCTATTACCTCTGCTGGGAAGCTATTTACTACTGGGTAAAACTGTATTTTACTGTCTTTTTCTATTTAGATGAAGGATATAGAGGTTCTACAAACTTCCATATAGTTCTTCTCCGATCTCTTTCAGAGTAATTAAAGGAGCAGTTATATTTCATTATGAACAAAATATAAAACATGGGTCCTTCTGCTGCAGGGATTGTATGCTTCATTTAATATTTTTGCAGCAAAGTATTTTGTTTTGTTTATTAAATTTCAATGCTCATACATACAAGGATCTACATTTTTATTTATGTTCTGCTATCCTGACCAGAACTTGAGCACTGTATTCTGCACTTAGCTCTTATGTACTCTAGTCTGTAGCCTTAGATTGTAAGCTTTCGAGTAAGGACCTCAGTTCCAGTGTTTCATGTACTAAGCACTTGTCATCCTGTTTTGTTCAAACTCTTAACCCCTTAAGGACCAGCGGTCCTGGGACGTTTCCGTCCCATAAGGACCGATTTGATCCTTGCCAACTCGCCGGTACACGTTACCTGTTTCGTGTATCGGCGCTCCACTTTGTGGCCTGAAAGAGATTGCTCCAGTCCTGGAGCGGTCAATTTTAGGCCCTACTTTTACTTACAGCACTCCTGGTGTAGGGCTGTAAGTAAAAAGTATGTGACGTACTATGACCGTCATCGGTACTTAAGGGTATAAGGACCATGATGGTCATAGTACGTCATGTAGTTCTTAAGGGGTTAAATTGTGAAGCACTGCATACACTCGTGGCACTGTATAAATAAAAATATTAATTCAACCGTACATTCATGTTCTATTATGGTAACCAGGTGGCTCTGTTATCACTTAACTAGTTGAACAGCCTGTTACACGGGCCACAGTGCCACTGTCACCCAGTCGCGGGGCAGTCACACGATTTAGCGAATTATTATATAGGATATGGAGAGCTGTAGACTAATTCTCCAGCTCTTCCACTGAATGGTTTATAAAAACGTGTCTTTTGTGCACTATTGCAGCAGTTGCTAAAGTTTGAGCTGTACAAACTTTTGAATGTATCCTTGTTTGATTTGAAAGGAAAACTCAAATATCTGTCATTAAAAAAAGTTTTCTGTTCCTTTAACCCCCTGAATGCTATAGATTTCTACAGCTCATTTCTCAGCAATGCATTATAGACATTTCTAGCATCCACAGGGTTAACCATTTGAGTGCCAGATGGGTGTGCAAAACATTGCTGAACAATGCAATGCACACCCTTCTAGCACTCAAAGGGTTAAAGGAAACAGTAACTCTTTATTTTGACTTTAAATATCCTGAAAGTGCATAATATATAGAGCCAAATTCCCAATACTTCTTTTTTTTCCTCTTTTATTCATAACCTATTTTTTTTTTATTTATTTTATTTATTTTTTTTTACTTTTACAATTTTACGTTTTAACGTCCTGACAGTGAGCTGACTTTTTTTTAAAGAATTTTTGTTTGGAAGCAGACAGAATGCAACAATGTAAGAAAGATACAATGAAAAAAACACAGTGAATCAATGCAGAAAAGCCTGACTACAGCATACATACTGCATTGAGATTTGCAACATTGTATAAATATCCTTACTTCTTCTATCAGAAAAAGGCCTAATTCAGAAATTCGGTGACTTCACTGACAAAAAAAGTAAAAAAAAAAAAAAAAAAAAGGTGAAGGAAAAAATATAGGCAATCGGACTTTACATATTCTGCTCTTGCGGAATATGTGAAATCAAAATAAAAGGTTACTCTTTATGTAAGTTACAACTTTTTCAGTCACACCATTTTATGATTTGTAATACTGGTGTCTGTATTCCTGATCACACCTCTCCTGCTCCTCTTCTCTATATCAGTCAGACACATCTCTGTGCTTCTCTGTTCCTTGCTCCTGACTGTTTACATCCCAGTGTAAGTTGTTGGCAGCAACTGCAAGCTTTTTTGGAAGGCTTAGATCCTCACCCCTCCCTGTGTCTGCTCCAGGCCCCTTCTGTGTCTGAATCCAGATGTGATTTAAGAATTAGCTTATCCTCCACGCACTCACAGCTCTGACGTCAGGGGGTCTGTGTAGGAAGCTGATTTTATTGATGATTCCCAGCGTGGCACTGACTAGCTGCTTTGCACTTTGGTGTCAACAACAAAATAGGATCAATTTACATTTAGGTCCCTTCTTTTGACAGATCTCTAATACTAAGACAGATACAGATTGTGTAGCAAGCATTAATGCACATTTCTTTACAACCAACGTGGCACTTAACTGTTAAGATATGGGGTGGGGGGAATATATAAATCCTCTAATGTAGACGTTAGCCTCCAACTCGAGCTCCTGCATGTCAGAAAATAGAAACACAAAAACGCAGAATTTGACGACAGATAAGAACCATTTGGCCCATCTCGGGCTGTATTCTATTACAGGAGATAAAGGTTAACACCCGTTTTATCGAAAATGTTCCCATTGAAGTCTATGGGGAAACCTGGAGATAAAAGTAGAGATAAAATTAGCACCTGCAATAGAATCCAGCCCCTAGTCTGCCCATTTTTCCTACTGTAAAACCTCTTTATATTTAGGATACCTATAGTAGTATTTCGTTAGCGCTTAGTCTTATTATTGAAGTAAATTATTCAGAGGGTAAGGATGTTGCTGCTATTCTGTGTGGGATTCACAGGTCACCACCCACTTCGCTCTATAGAAAGATGCAAAAAAAGAAGGGAAAGGAAGAACAGCGCCACACCATATGTACAGACTACACACTAAATATATGGAACATTTAATAGTGACAACACAGTAAAAAGTACCTGTACTGTAATATATGTATTTACTAGTGATGATCGAGCACCCCAATGCTCGGGTGTTCGGGTGATCTGGCCGAGCACCCCCGGAGGCTCGAGTGCTCTGCCGAGCACCCGAGCCCCATTGAAGTCAATGGGAGGACTCGAGCATTACACCAGGCACCCCCTGCTCTGATGAGGGGAGGGTGCCTGGTCCATAGGAAAAGGGCAGAAAATGATGGAAACACCACAGAAATGGTTCAGGGACAGCATAGGGAGGATGTCTGGATGCATCTTGGACTCCAACGTCGCTGCTGGGAACGATGTTTCGCCCGTAGTACGCCATTTTTACAGACTGACCGTAAAACACACAAAAAGGAAGATAAAAACGACTTTAGGCGAAAAATTGTTACCAAACAGTATTTGCTGTATATTTACTTGTATATCATCTGCAAATTCTGCAAAAAATGTCATCGATTTTTCGGAACTGGGGCCATGATTAAGAGGGAAACGTGCGCAGAGTAAAGTAGGTGTTCAACGTGGTTATGGCCCGGGTAAGGTACAGCATTCAGGAACGGGGGCCGCAGCTACCACAGGTTTTACAACATGTCTGTTTGCCCTTGTTAAGTCCAAAATTTATAGTCGGAACAGTGGGGTCTGATCCATTCAGTAAAAGTGACGAAGTGACTTAGTGGATGAAGCCAAGAACTACCTTCTGCTCTGTCGAACACCCCAGCCCTATTTAATTCAATGGGAGGACCTGAGGCACTCCGATACAACCTGTATATCACAAAATGGAGGGCCTCATTCACATTGTGGTACAATAGTTCAGGTAGTGGTCCAACACTCATCAAGCCGATGCACTAAGTGAAAGGGCTGCCAAAAATTAGACTGAAATGTCACTCCAATACACCCTTTATTACACATAAAGGAGGGCATCATACACACCCTTGAAAAATTAGGATTAATAGCCTGCTGGTGACCCTCTAAAACATTAGGGGCGAGGGCATGCCGCTAAGCTGACCATCTAAAACATTAGGAATGAGGGTCTGCAGCTGAGCCGACCATCTAAAACATTATGGGTGAGGGTCTGCTGCGGAGCTGACCATCCTAAACATTATATGCGAAGGCCCGCTAGTGAGCTGACGCTATAAAACATTATATGAGAGGGCCCGCTAGAGAGCTGACCCAATAAAACATTATATAAGAAGGCCCGCTGGTGAGCTGACCTATACAAAAAGCTGTCAAACAGGGCCCGCTGGTGAGCTGGCCCTATATAAAAATTATATCACAGGGCCCGCTGGTGAGCTGGCCCTATATAAAAATTATATCACAGGGCCCGCTGGTGAGCTGGCCCTATATAAAAATTATATCACAGGGCCCGCTGGTGAGCTGGCCCTATATAAAAATTATATCACAGGGCCCGCTGGTGAGCTGGCCCTATATAAAAATTATATCACAGGGTATATGGAAGAGAGTCAACCATATACCCGTTTTTTGGGTGGAAGGGGTGAATGGGAATACAGAGTATTCCCATCATTGTAAATAACATATCTAAAGTGACTTTATGTTCACCCGGGGCTTTCCTCCAGTGGAGTGGAGAAGTCAGGGGAAATCCAGGCCTTGTTCATTTTTATAAGTGTCAACCTATCAGCATTTTCGGTGGAAAGGCGGATACGCTTATCTGTTATGATGCCACCAGCAGCACTAAATACCCGCTCAGACAGAACGCTGGCGGCAGGGCAGGCCAGCACCTCCAAGGCGTAGAGTGCCAGTTCATACCACGTGTCCAGCTTGGACACCCAGTAGTTGTAAGGCACAGAGGGATCATTGAGGACGCTGACACGGTCTGCTACGTACTCCTTCACCATCTTCCAAAACTTTTCCCTCCTTGTGACACTAGGCCGCGCATCAGGGTGAGGGTGCTGGCGGGGTGTCATGAAGGTGTCCCACGCCTTGGAGAGTGTTGCCCTGCCTTTGTCGGAACTGCTGTGTGCTCCCCTTTTCTCCCCTTCTCGGTTGGCCAAGGTAGCACGTACTCTGCCGCCAGCGTTGTCAGATGGAAAATTTTGGAGCAATTTTTCTACAAGAACCTTCTGGTATTGCACCATTTTGCTTGTCCTCTCCACCGGAGGAATGAGAGATGAGAAATTCTCTTTGTAGCGGGGGTCCAGAAGGGTGAACACCCAGTAATCCGTGTTGTCTAAAATGCGTATAACGCGTGGGTCACGGGAAAGGCAGCCTAACATAAAGTCAGCCATGTGTGCCAGAGTACCAACAGGCAAGATTTCGCTGTCCTCACCAGGAGGATGACTCTCAATCTCCTCATCCTCTTCCTCCTCTTCTGCCCACCCACGCTGAAGAGATGGAACTAAAGTTCCATGGCTACCCTCTGTAGCGGAGGCAACCGTGTCTTCCTTCTCCTCCTCCTCCTCCTCCGCCTCCTCCAATTGTCACTGAGAAGACGAAGTGAGGGTGCTCTGGCTATCACCTTGTGTAAGCTCTTCCTCCCCCATTTCCACCTCTTCCACATGCAAAGTGTCGGTTTTAATTGTGAGCAGCGAGCGTTTCAGTAGACACAGAAGTGGGATGGTTACACTGATAATAGCGTTATCGCCGCTCACCATCTGTGTCGATTCCTCAAAATTGCGTAAAACCTCACAGAGGTCTGACATCCATTCCCACTCCTCACTTCTGATTAGAGGAAGTTGAACGGAGAGGCGACGACTGTGTAACAGCTGGTACCCCACTACTGCCCTCTGCTGCTCACAAAGCCGGGCCAACATGTGGAAGGTGGAGTTCCAGCGCGTGCTCACGTCACACAGCAGCCGGTGAGCTGGCAATTGTAAGCGCTGCTGCAGCTTCAACAGGCCGGCTGAAGCTGTTGATGACTTACGGAAATGTGCACACACGTGGCGCACCTTGGTCAAGAGATCATGCAAATTGGGGTAGGTTTTTAGAAATCGCTGAACCACTAAATTAAATACATGCGCTAGGCATGGTACGTGTGTGAGCTTGCCGAGCTCCAAAGCCGCCACCAAGTTACGCCCATTATCACACACAACCATGCCTGGTTGCAGGTTGAGTGGCGAGAGCCACTGCTCGGTCTGGTGACTAATCCCCTGCAACAGCTCTGAGGCCGTGTGCTGTTTGTCCCCAAGGCAGATCAGCTTCAGCACGGCCTGTTGACGCTTCCCCACTGCAGTGCTAAACTGCTTCCAGCTACCGGCTGATGGGTGAGTGGCGCTGCGCGCAGAGAATTCGGAGGTGGAAACGGAGGAGGAGGAGGAGGAGCCAATAACGTAGGTGCTGGCGGAAACCCTGAGAGAGGTAGGGCCCGCAATCCTCGGCGTGGGTAGCACCTGTGCCATCCCAGGGTCCGAGTCGCTCCCAGCCTCCACGACATTCACCCAGTGTGCCGTCAGGGAAATGTAGCGTCCCTGGCCACAAGCACTTGTCCATGTGTCAGTTGTTAAGTGGACCTTCCCAGTAACTGCGTTGGTCAGGGCACGGGTGATGTTACGGGACACATGGTGGTGTAATGCGGGGACGGCACACCGGGAAAAGTAGTGGCGGCTGGGGACTGCGTACCGAGGGACAGCTGTTGCCATCAGGCTGCGGAAGGACTCAGTCTCCACAAGCCTAAATGGCAGCATTTCGATGGCCAGTAATTTGGAAAGGTGTGAGGTTAGTGCTATGGCCTGTGGGTGGGTGGCTGGGTATTTTCGCTTGCGCTCAAATGCCTGGGGTAACGACATTTGGACGCTGCGCTGGGACAGGGAAGTGGATGTGGTCGCTGATGGTGCTTCAGATTGTACAGGTGCAGGGCGGGAGGTATGCGGGCCTGCGCCTTCGACAGGCGATTGGCCGGCACCGAAAACAGGGGAAGAGGAAGCAGTGGTGTGGCCTGCAGACACAGACTGGCGATCCGGGCGTTCCTCCCACTTATTACGGTGCTTGGATGCCATGTGTCGGATCATGCTGGTGGTGGTGAGGTTGCTAGTGTTCATGCCTCGGCTCATTCTGGTGTGGCACAGGTTGCAAACTACAATTCTTTTGTCGTCCGCACTTTCCTTAAAAAAACGCCATACCGCGGAACACCTAGCCCTTGGCAAGGGAGATTTACGCAAGGGGGTGCTCCGTGGAACATTTGCGGGCCGGTTTGGTGCGGTCCGCCTTCTTTCTTTAGCCACACCACTGCCTCTTCCAGCCTGTTGCGGTGCTGCAGATGGCTCACCCTCAGGACTGCTGTCATCGCTCGGCTCTCCACCTTCCCAGGTGGGGTCAGTCACCTCATCGTCCACCAAGTCCTCCTCCACTTCCTCACTCTGATCATCCTCCTCATTTCTTGATCCCACCACATACTCAGTCATTGACAACTGTGTATCATCCTCCTCATCAAGGTCTTGAGACAGTAATAGTGGTTTATTTGATGGCAACTGTGTCTCATCATCATCATCATCCACTTCCTTTGACCTTAAATGCCATTCCCCTCTGTCATCTTCTTGTGATTGGGTACCCTCTAGAGGTTGTGAATCAGGGCACAAGATCTCATGTTCCTCTGCAAGCGTGCTTGGAGAGAGGTTCAAATGAAGGATTGGTGATGAGACGAGCTCCTCACTATATCCCAGTGTGGGATCACTTCTTTGGCCAGACCCTCTATGGTGGGAGGAAGGATGATCAGGGTGAGGATTATGTTGACCAGACTCTTGGCTACTGAGAGTGGACTTGGTGGAAGACAGGGTGGTGCTTAACCGACTGGAAGCAGTATCAGCTGAAATCCAACCGACCACCTGTTCGCAGTGGTCTGACCTCGAGAGTGATGTCCTGCGACGCCCTGTAAACTGAGACATGAAGCTAGGTATGGTGGATGTCTTTCTTTCTTGTGCTCTGGCACCAGGCACAGTTTCTACGCGTCCTGACCCGCGCCCTGAACTATCAGGATCACGTCCACTTCCCCGTCCCTTTTTACCCGCCTTCTTCATATTACACGGAATATGTGCTGCTAATCTGCAACTTTGCACACTAAACAGAATGTGCTGCTAATCTGCGGCTAGGCACAGTGAACGGAATATGTGACGTTTATTTTTTACACTTTGCACACTAAACAGAATGTGCTGCTAATCTGCAACTTTGTACACTAAACAGAATGTGCTGCTAATCTGCAACTTTGCACACTAAACAGAATGTGCTGCTAATCTGCGGCTAGGCACAGTGAACGGAATATGTGACGTTTATTTTTTACACTTTCCACACTAAACAGAATGTGCTGCTAATCTGCAACTTTGCACACTAAACAGAATGTGCTGCTAATCTGCGGCTAGGCACAGTGAACGGAATATGTGACGTTTATTTTTTACACTTTGCACACTAAACAGAATGTGCTGCTAATCTGCAACTTTGCACACAAACAGAATGTGCTGCTAATCTGCAACTTTGCACACTAAACAGAATGTGCTGCTAATCTGCGGCTAGGCACAGTGAACGGAATATGTGACGTTTATTTTTTACACTTTCCACACTAAACAGAATGTGCTGCTAATCTGCAACTTTGCACACTAAACAGAATGTGCTGCTAATCTGCGGCTAGGCACAGTGAACGGAATATGTGACGTTTATTTTTTACACTTTGCACACTAAACAGAATGTGCTGCTAATCTGCAACTTTGCACACTAAACAGAATGTGCTGCTAATCTGCGGCTAGGCACAGTGAACGGAATATGTGACGTTTATTTTTTACACTTTCCACACTAAACAGAATGTGCTGCTAATCTGCAACTTTGCACACTAAACAGAATGTGCTGCTAATCTGCAACTTTGCACACTAAACAGAATGTGCTGCTAATCTGCGGCTAGGCACAGTGAACGGAATATGTGACGTTTATTTTTTACACTTTCCACACTAAACAGAATGTGCTGCTAATCTGCAACTTTGCACACTAAACAGAATGTACTGCTAATCTGCGGCTAGGCACAGTGAACGGAATATGTGACGTTTATTTTTTACACTTTGCACACTAAACAGAATGTGCTGCTAATCTGCAACTTTGCACAGTAAACAGAATGTGCTGCTAATCTGCGGCTAGGCACAGTGAACGGAATATGTGACGTTTATTTTTTACACTTTGCACACTAAACAGAATGTGCTGCTAATCAGCAACTTTGCACACTAAACAGAATGTGCTGCTAATCTGCGGCTAGGCACAGTGAACGGAATATGTGACGTTTATTTTTTACACTTTGCACACTAAACAGAATGTGCTGCTAATCTGCAACTTTGCACACTAAACAGAATGTGCTGCTAATCTGCGGCTAGGCACAGTGAACGGAATATGTGACGTTTATTTTTTACACTTTCCACACTAAACAGAATGTGCTGCTAATCTGCAACTTTGCACACTAAACAGAATGTGCTGCTAATCTGCGGCTAGGCACAGTGAACGGAATATGTGACGTTTATTTTTTACACTTTCCACACTAAACAGAATGTGCTGCTAATCTGCAACTTTGCACACTAAACAGAATGTGCTGCTAATCTGCGGCTAGGCACAGTGAACGGAATATGTGATGTTTATTTTTTACACTTTCCACACTAAACAGAATGTGCTGCTAATCTGCAACTTTGCACACTAAACAGAATGTGCTGCTAATCTGCGGCTAGGCACAGTGAACGGAATATGTGACGTTTATTTTTTACACTTTGCACACTAAACAGAATGTGCTGCTAATCTGCAACTTTGCACACTAAACAGAATGTGCTGCTAATCTGCGGCTAGGCACAGTGAACGGAATATGTGACGTTTATTTTTTACACTTTGCACACTAAACAGAATGTGCTGCTAATCTGCAACTTTGCACACTAAACAGAATGTGCTGCTAATCTGCGGCTAGGCACAGTGAACGGAATATGTGACGTTTATTTTTTACACTTTGCACACTAAACAGAATGTGCTGCTAATCTGCAACTTTGCACACTAAACAGAATGTGCTGCTAATCTGCGGCTAGGCACAGTGAACGGAATATGTGACGTTTATTTTTTACACTTTGCACACTAAACAGAATGTGCTGCTAATCTGCAATTTTGCACACTAAACAGAATGTGCTGCTAATCTGCAACTTTGCACACTAAACAGAATGTGCTGCTAATCTGCGGCTAGGCACAGTGAACGGAATATGTGACGTTTATTTTTTACACTTTCCACGCTAAACAGAATGTGCTGCTAATCTGCAACTTTGCCCACTAAACAGAATGTGCTGCTAATCTGCAACTTTGCACACTAAACAGAATGTGCTGCTAATCTGCAACTTTGCACACTAAACAGAATGTGCTGCTAATCTGCGGCTAGGCACAGTGAACGGAATATGTGACGTTTATTTTTTACACTTTCCACACTAAACAGAATGTGCTGCTAATCTGCAACTTTGCACACTAAACAGAATGTGCTGCTAATCTGCAACTTTGCACACTAAACAGAATGTGCTGCTAATCTGCGGCTAGGCACAGTGAACGGAATATGTGACGTTTATTTTTTACACTTTCCACACTAAACAGAATGTGCTGCTAATCTGCAACTTTGCACACTAAACAGAATGTGCTGCTAATCTGCAACTTTGCACACTAAATAGAATGTTCTGCTAATCTGCAACTTTGCACACTAAACAGAATGTGCTGCTAATCTGCAACTTTGCACACTAAACAGAATGTGCTGCTAATCTGCAGCTAGGCACAGTGAACGGAATATGTGACGTTTTTTTTTTAAATTTGTGCCCCCCCAAACAAAATGTAACTGCTGCCCCCACACACAACAGTCCTAAAAAGGACTTTTGGGTCTTTATATGGTGTTCCAACACTTTTCTTCTCCCTACACTGACTTTCCCTTCCTATCCTCATCTCTCCCTGGCTAAGACTGAGCCGATCTCGCTGGTCAGGTGCTATACAGCACCCGATCACGGGTTCTGGCCAGCCAATCAGTGTAATGCCAGCAGCCAACATGGCTGCTTGCATTACACTGATGTCAGAGCCTCCCCGCACGTTTATTGGCTGCGCAGCAGCCGCGAAACGTGCGGGGAGGAGACCCGAACATGGCGGGCGAGCACATGCGGTACTCGTACGAGTACCGCCATGTGCCGAGCAGAGCGATGCTCGAGCCTAACCGAGCTTCGGCCGAGCATGCTCGCTCATCACTAGTATTTACCCTTGCATTATACATGAATATATAGGAAGTGACATTAAAGCTCAGCAGTCACAAAACGCATAGAGCCAGCCAAAAGAACATAAGGTTCTTAAATAATATATTGCTATTACTGTTTTACATTTCTGAACTGTTTTATAATTGTTTTTTGGTACTTTTTTCTATAATCTGTACTGGGAACATTTTTTCTGTATGCACACAATTATGGAGGGCCAGTAGAGGGTGGAGTAATATGCTCACCCAAACTGCCCCCATGAGGTGCTGAATACAGTATATTATTCCTAGCTTTGGAGATATTTTTAAGTGTTTGATCGAGAGATTTTAATACATAAAGAAATTTTAAGGAATTTTTTCCCAATAAAGATTTTTAACCCTACATATTCATGTAATATGCAAGGGTAAATACATAAATTACAATACAGCTACTTTTTACTGTGTTGCCACTATTAAATGTTCCATATATTTAGTGTGTAGTCTGTACATATCCCATTTATATGCAACGGACTAGCACTATAGGAACAACAAAAACATATCAAAACAGAGTGTGAAGATTTTCCAGATGTGTCAACAGTCTGAGACATAAGAAGTATCTAGCACAAATAAAGTATCCTGAGAGGCAGGAGAAGCCTCCAACAAATGTGAGTGCAACTATAAAGGGATTGCATGTAATACTGGGATTTAAATTTCTTTATTTACTACTACACTTAGAGAGAGGTGTGGCACTGTTCTCCCTTTCCCTTCTTTATATTTAGGATAGCCTAATGCCTATCCCATGTATGCTTAACTTCCCTCACTGTAGTAACCTCTACCACTTCTGCTGGAAGGCATTTATCTACCAACCTCTCATCCATGGAAATGTACTTTTCTCCTGTGCTTTGTTGAACTCCTTTATGCATCTGAAAATTTCTATCATATCCCATCTTTTCTCCCCACCAAGCTAAACATTTTCAGATCCTTTAGTCTTTCCTGATTTTTGTCCTGTAAACCACAATTTTAGTAGCATTTCTCAGAACTCCCTTCAGAGTATCTATATCCTTCTGGAGATGGGTTCTCCAGTACTGTACTCGTATACAATACTCCAAGTGAGTTCTAACCAGAGATCTGTAGATTTGCATTACCATCTTCCTCTTTCTGCTACTGATGTCTCTAGCTATACCCTGCTTGCTTTCCCTGATGCTTTGTTACATAGCCTGCCGAACTTTAAGTCATTAGAAATGATTACTCCAATGTCCCTTTCCTTTGCTATCACAGACAGCATGGTACCCTTAATACTATAGGCTACCTTTGGATTTCTACATCCCAAGTGCATTATTTTATATTTATCAAAATTAAATTGCAGCTGCAATCTTTTTAACTTTTTTATTTACCTAATCATTCTGCCATTTGACATATGTCTCAAGGAATGTCAACCCTGTTACAAATCTTTGTATCTTTGGCAGAAAGGCATACTGTACCTTGAAGACGTTTTGTAATTTCACTAATAACAATATTGAAAAAAGAATGTGCCCCAGTACAGATCCACGACCTCCAACTGAATATTCTCCATTATCTAAAACCTTCTGTCTCTTGTCACTCAGCTGTTGCCTTATCCATTCAATTATTTTTACATCCAAACACAAAGACTACAATGCCTTGGCAGAATCTAGATATACTACATCAACTGCCTTACCATTATTTCGATTGCTACTTATTTCTTCATAGAAGCTGAACAGGTTAGATAGGCATGATCTATTCCTCATAAAACCATGTTGTTTCCTGCTAATAATCTTATTTTTTGCAGTGTAATCCTGAATATAATCCCTTACAACCCCTTCTAGTAGTTTTCCCACAAAAGAGGTCAAACTCACAGGTCTATGATTCCCAGGTTCTGTTTTAGTTCCCTTCTTAAATAGAGGCCCTGAGGCACTGAGCCTGTGGTGAGAAAATCTTTAAAGACTAAAAATAGGGGTCTGCACTGATTTCCTGAAGAACCCTTGAATGTATACCATCAGGACCTGGTTCTTTGCCAGTCTTAATTTTGTTCAGTCTTCCCATGACCTTTTCTTGTGTTAATCCAATATCTGATAATGATACGGTTTTATTTGTTACTTGTTGAGGCACTTCTACCATTCCTTGTTCCACTGTATATACAGATGCAAAGAAAATGTCTAGAACATCGGCCTTTTCCTTATTCTCTCTAATCAACTCACCCATCTCATTTTTGAAAGGTCCAGTGCACTCCCCCTTACGTTTTTGCCATTTATGTATTTGAAAAAGTTTTTGGATTAGTTTTATTCTCCCTTGCAAATCAAGTTTCATTATCTATTTTTGCTAACCTAATTTGCTTTTTACAATCTTTGTTGCATTCTCTGTATTTCAAGAAAGAATGTTCTGTTTCTTCAGACTTAAATAGTTTTAATTCATTTTTCCTTGCCATTTCCATTTGCAGTTAAACACACTGGCTGTGATCTACTTCTTTTTCATTTATTCCCCACTGGTATATACTTATATAAACAAAAACAGAAAAAGATAGTTTTTGATCTCCAAAACAAAATATCCTTGGCTCAGCTGGATTTCTATTAGATTAGGATTGATAAGCGCTAGAGGTGTGGATAGTTTTTTTGGTATATACTTTTGAATACATTTCTGCAACCTAAATTTGAATTCTGACCATTTTTTCCTCAGTATTTTTTCCCTTTAAATAATTTAGCCTAGTCTATATGTTGCATTGATGCTCTTAACGTTTTGAAGTTAGCTTTACTTTTCTTTTAAATTAAGAGTTTTGGTTGAACCTATACTCTTTTGCTTTTCCAAACTGATCTCAAATGTAACAATGTTGTGATCACTGTTTCCTAAATGTTCACCTACCTTAATTTTGGATACCATGTCTATGTTTAACACCGCTTTATCAAAGCTGGATCACTTAGAACAAGAGAATACCACCGCTCGAAACAAACACTATCAGTTAACACCTCCACACTGACCTAATTGGTTGCTCCAACTGGCCTCAAGAAACTCCCTTAGGCAAGGAGGAGGATACCTTAACCCTTAGATCCTAGATCTCAGTGAGGATACAGTATATTAATCTATAGACTCTTGTATGCTTAATCAGACACTAATGAGATGTAGCATATATAAATATTAAGTTATAATCAATCTGAATCCAACATACAATATGTTCATTGAGATCCGATCTAAAGGAAATTACCAACAATTATAAAACTAATACCTCTGCTGAGAATCAAAAATAAAAAGCCTCCCAATGAAGAATTTCCTAAAAAATAAAAACTTATACAAACATATATATATAAAGTGGGCAAGTCAATTGAACATAGTGGATAAATGTTCCATCAGTCAAAATATCGAAGACTTAAATATATAATGCGAAATGAAAGATGCACTCTAAAACTAGTACAATGCCCACTTCACAGAAGTCTATCGATATAAAGTACAATTAACCACTACATCATCAGTACAATGATACTGCCTAAATAACAGAACTCTCATTAAATCATTTCAAAATATTCCAAATATATAAAACTATGCATTTAGAAAGAGGATAAAATTTAGTACATAAAAACGCTAGTGTATTCAAAATATGGGTCCATTCTGTAAATACTGTAGCGTATCTAAATGTCGGCTGGAATATACATTGACCCAAACTGAAGGGAAAAAAAAACATAACTGCAAGAATAAAAATACAACATAAATTAGGAAATAAAAAATGAAATATGTATAAGATAAAATAAATAAAAATAAAATGAATTGATACGAAAAAATAAGAATAAAATAAATGAAAAAAGAAATATGTGAAAGAATGATAGTTAATAATGATTATTGAGTTATAAGTGAAAAAACGTGTTCAAAGAAAAATTTTAAAGGAATAGACTGAATGAATTGAAAAAATATAAAGATGTGCTCAGAACTATATGAGAAGGTGACATAAATAATAAAGTATATCTGTTATGATGATGCGTTGAACTGTGATAAGTATGTGCCTGCTGTAGATGTACCATATCTGTGCTGCATGAATTTAAAGAAGACTAATAATATTAAAAATTGGATGTGCTGAGTGGTTGAATGATGATGTGAATGAATATGAGTGAGAGGTATATCTATTTATGGTACTCAAGTGTGTAAAAAAAGTTGATAAGGACGATTAATAAAATGCATATAAGTGAATGAACTAGGCGATAACTATGTGATAATGTCAGTGTAACGGTGTTGAACAATGAAAAGAAGGATAAAAAGTATGTGAGCTAAAAATCTATACTAACGCTATTTGGGTGTTTCTAAAGCTTCATTTAACCCCAATGGGGACATGGTGGAAAGTCTAAAAATCCAATAGCTCTCCCTATTATTAAGCCTAAGGGTGTTTCTCTGAGCCAATTGGAGCAACCAATTAGGTCAGTGGGGAGGTGTTAAATGATAGTGTTTGTTTCGAGTGGCGGTATTCTTTTGATCTAAGTGACCCAGCTTTGATTAAGCTGTGTTAAACCGTTAAACGCGTAAGCGTGGAGTCCTTTATCCATTGTGAATATTTGTGTTTATAATAAATGTATATATTTTTTTAGAAGCCCCGCTCCATTTTATACTATATTTTTTAGTTTTTACATATTCTTATATGGTGTCATTTTCACAGGATACACAACGTTCAAATCAGCAACTCCAACGGAGAGAAAAGCACCCCGAACGGAGATGGGTTAATCTTCTCTGCTAGCCTGTGTGTCAGACGCTGTACAAGTACCTCTCTGACCAAAAAGAGTGTGATTGTACCACAGTATTGCACTATACAGCTTTTACGGTTCAGTACACTCAGAAACAGTAGATGTTGGTAAAAACACAATTTTATTTATTAGCACACCATGAATAACGTAATCCTCATGGGTCCAGCATACAGAAAATAGGTAACTGACACAGGACAGGTTAGATAGGAATGATTAACCCACACGTGTCCAGTATGTACAGCAGAATACAATACTGACACAGATCAGGTGAATTGAAACAGATACAGTGTAAGAGTGTCCAGAGATACCAGTGGAGCCACTGACTAAGTCTGCCCGGAGTAGAGGAAAGCCTAGTGTCACTCTCAAGGCTGAGAGTAGCAACAGCGACAAGTATGCCAGGAAAGGCAACCAGAGCGGGCGGTTGCGACGCCCACCGGAAACTAACAATGTGAGTCAGTGCTCGTGCCACGGAAACGTACACCCAATGGAGATTGTCCACCACTGTGTGCCCTGTACCACCCCCGGAGGTGTAAAAGCACGCTTTGGTCTTTATTGTGGAAGGTAACCGAATGCGCCCAACTGAACCCAAGAGCAGGAGACCAAGCAATTGTAGTGCTTAACGGAAAGGAGGATAACTATGGTGGAAAATAGTAGTGGCACACAGGCACCACCCCAGGAGGGGTTAACGAACACTTTGGTCTGTATGCGGGAGGTAACCGGATGCGCCCAACTGAACCCAAGAGCGGGAGACCAAGCAATCTGTAGTATAATGGTATGGAGGATACACTGGCACAGTGAGACTCGAATCACGGACAGGACTACAAGGCGGTACCGGAGTACCGTAGCTCAGCTGTCCACAGCAGCGTGAGCGACTGCGAATGGAGAGAGAACAGCAGCAGAAACTATACAGGAACTTCACCAAGCCGGGCGTAGAAGGAGAAGGAACAACAATCTCACCGGTTCGGAGCAGGAACGTCAGCCAAGCTGATTCGGTACACGGAGCAGGGTGGTCAGTCTCGCCGGGTCGGTACACAGAGCAGGAACATCAGCCAGGCCAGGTCAGAACAGGAAGCAGGAACGTCAGCCAATCCGAATTGGTACACAGAAGCAGGAACGGTAACAGATAGCGTAGTCAGTCAGTCCGGGTTATACACTGGTATCAATGGTAACGGAACAAACGCTAAGCATTAGGTACACCACGAAAGGGCAACCCATAAGTGACAGCCCAGGGTATATAAAGGCTGTCACTGGGAGGAACTATACAGCACAGCCAATGAAAAGGCACCAGGAAATAAGCCTGTCAAAATGTCGCTGGAATCACGGGCGCCGTGATAACAGCGCTCTCTTTTTCTTTTCTTTGTATATGGATTGTTGTATATACCGCTGGGGAAAGCGAGTTCGCAAAGAGAGCTGCTAATTGATTTAAGATCAGATATATTGATTCTGTCACTGGGTACAGAGATATTATACCCAGTTGCCTTAACGTTGACATTGGTGTATACCATTTGCCAACAATTACCTCCTGCGAGTATACACCAAAATGGTGTGGTGAAGGTGATTGACTTTTATTTGACTGATACACACACTATTCTCCCACTCTTCTATTTTGGGATGGATCACAGCCACCTTTCTAATATCATGTGGAGCATGTCAGTGCTAGTCCCCCTCTTTTTGATAGTGTCCTTAAGAAATGTCACTTTGTGTGCATGAAAAGTATTGAGGTTTATTTTTAATATATATCAAGTGAACTTAGCATTTTTTGATTTGTTTTTAATGTTATAAAATGTTGGCATTTTTTTTGCTCTCCAGTCATGCCACCCTCAGAGAATGAATGAAGATGTCATTCACTTGTTATCTTAGTAATTAATGTTATGTTAGATATAATTTCTCTTTTTGGTATCTGTATTTTGTATTTCCCTGAAGTTTGATTCTGCAACTGACTCTGAGGGAGAATCTTTCTTCGATCAAGAATCCTGTGGATGGCTGTAGAATGTATCACCATTACAAGGGAGAATCATTTCTGGTCCAAGAATACTGTGGATGATGGGAATTGTTTGAGCTACCTGAGTTATTGAAGATATTTCATCATTATTCTATTTGATTCTTCAACGGACTTTGAAGGATACTTTATTTTTGATTAAGGATTCTGCGGATGGCTGAAGAATTTATTATAAGTTCTAGTGAATATTATTTTCACTCTCTATATCATCTCAGTTTGATTTGTTACAATGGATAATTCATTGCAGTTCATCATGCCATCTTGAGAGAAAGGTGGCATTAAGCATTCCTTCTCTATCATAAGAGTCAATTTTATTATTGGCATACTGAAATATTGAATTTTCAAGCACCATCTATATCATGATGTCTAACTTTATACAGGGACTTAACAGAGCGTTATTGACTGTTTTATTATTGGTTTTGTATTGATTTCCATTCTATTATTTATTCAGTGCATAACTTTGTCCCTGTTTATTGGCATACATTATATTTTTGGATGCGCTATGGGATTTATTACACATTGTTCATCTTTACTTATATATTGTATGTTCACATATTGTGTATCTTCAGTTATTTACTGCTTGCCATGTATGTTTTGTAAGCCTAGAGAGGTCCCCAGATACCCAGGTTTTTTCTGTCCTCCACTCGGCGAATCCCAGGAATCATGTCTGTATTTGACATCTGATGGTTTAGGTTTTTGGGGCGTCTGAATGTCATATCTATTTTTATGTTTATTTTTGTTTGATATCTTTAGTAAGAGTCTGTATCATGCTGCCTTCTGTATTATAATTTAAAGGTGCACCCTTTGCACGGACATTTTTTTGACTGTGACACAGTGCTGTATACAGTTAGGGAAAAAATTATTTGATCCCCTGCTGATTTTGTAAGTTTGCCCACTGACAAAGAAATGATCAATCTATAATTTAATGGTATGTTTATTTGAACAGTGAGAGAATAACAACAAAAAAATCCTGAAAAACGCATTTCAAAAAAGTTATAAATCGATTTGCATTTTACTGAGTGAAAGAAATATTTGACCCCTTTGCAAAACATGACTTAGTACTTGGTGGCAAAACCCTAGTTGGCAATCACAGAGGTCAGACATTTCTTGTAGTTAGCCACCAGGTTTGCACATATCTCAGGAGGGATTTTGTCCCACTCCTCTTTGAAGATCCTCTCCAAGCCAATAAGGTTTCGAGGCTGACATTTGGCAACTCGAACCTTCAGCTCCCTCCACAGATTTTCTATGGGATTAAGGTCTGGAGACTGGCTAGGTCACTCCAGGACCTTAATGTGCTTCTTCTTGAGCCACGCCTTTGTTTCCTTGGCTATGTGTTTTGGATCACTGTCATGCTGGAATACCCATCCACGACCCATTTTCAATGCCCTGGCTGAGGGAAGGAGGTTCTCACCCAAGATTTGATGGTACATGGCCCCGTCCATCGTCCCTTTGATGCAGTGAAGTTGTCTTGTCCCCTTACCAGAAAAACACCCCGAAAGCATAATGTTTCTACATCCATGTTTGATGGTGGGGATGGTGCTCTTGGGGTCATAGGCAGCATTCCTCCTCCTCCAAACACGGCGAGTTGAGTTGGTGCCAAAGAGCTCGATATTGGTCTCATCTGACCACAACACTTTCACCCAGTTCTCCTCTGATGTTCATTGGCAAACTTCAGACGGGCCTGTACATGTGCTTTCTTGAGCAGTGGACCTTGCGGGCGCTGCAGTCTTTCACTGCATAGTGTGTAGTCAATTGTTTTCTTGGTGACTATGGTCCCAGATGCCTTGAGATCATTGACAAGATCCTCCTGTGTAGTTCTGGGATGATTCCTCACCATTCTCATGATCATTGAAACGACACAAGGTGAGATCTTGCATGGAGCCCCAGACTGAGGGAGATTGACCGTTATCTTGTGTTTGTTCAATTTGCAAATAATCTCAACAACGTTCTCACCAAGCTGCTTGGCAATGGTCTTGTAGCCCATTCCAGCCTTGTGTAGGTCTACAGTCTTGTCCCTGACATCCTTGGACAGCTGTTTGGTCTTGGCCATGGTGGAGAGTTTGGAATCTGATTGTTTGCTTCTGTGGACAGGTATCTTTTATACAGGTAACAAGCTGAGATTAGAAGCACTCCCTTTAAGAGAGTGATCCTAATCTCAGCTTGTTACCTGTATAAAAGACACCTGGGAGCCAGAAATCTTTCTGATTGATAGGGGGTCAAATACTTCTTTCACTCAGTAAAATGCAAATCAATTTATAACTTTTTTGAAATGCATTTTTCAGGATTTTTTTTGTTATCCTGTCTCTCACTGTTCAAATAAACCTGCCATTAAAATTATAGACTGATCATTTGTCAGTGGGCAAACGTACAAAATCAGCAGGGGATCAAATAATTTTTCCCTCATTGTGTATATATATATATATATATATATATATATATATATATATATATATATATATATATATATTTATATGGGAGGTACTGATATTGGAGACTGGATAGTTAGAACTTTTGAGGTTAATTTATTAGAGAGTATACGGCACAATGCTCTTATGTTCTAGACTTTAAGTCCCCATACATTCCATTAGCGACTTACTTCCGGAGCAAGGACGGTAAGAACTATGTTAAAGGTTCTTTAACCCTTTGTGTGCCAGAGAGTTATCCAATGCACTGCAAAGCTTGCATTGAATACCTCTCTGGTACTCAAAGGGTTAAATGATTTTGTTTTGATTGACAGCATTCCCATTTTGCATTTCAAACTAATCACATGATTCTTTGGCATCCATTGATTGGTAGGATTTGGGTATTTGAGGACACACTCGCAGCTTTTCCCATTACCCCTGACAAAGCCACCTAGAGCTCTTATTCTACTTAAGCTTCTACTTTAATAGATAAGTATTTTTCACATTTATTGCACTTTTTCTGCTCTTCATATTTGATTATGTTATTTGCACAGTGTGAAATCTGTCTGGTTTCTCATTAGGACGGATTTCAAACATGGGTAGAATCTGTCTATATATGTTTTGAGCTCCCTTGTCTTGTTTTTAAATGTTTTTTATGATATTGCCATGAAATAAAGTTTAGTATTTAATGAACGATTACATTTATATTATTATACCTTCAAGTGTGCCTCTATTTATTGGGTTTCTTTGTTTGAGGGTTATTATGGTCTCTCTGTCCCATGATTCCCCTCATTAGTTTTGGTTTGTGTTCCATATTCTGTCATCAACATTTGATATAAGTGATTTATGCTTTATGATATGATATATACTCATCATTAAAAAGTGTAGTTATAATGTACTACCACCCTATGGATTTTCTCCTTTTCCTGTGTATATGTGTTTTTTTCTATATTGGATTTTGCATTCTGTTGGAGTCTTGAGCAGAGGATTGAGCTATGTGGCGAATATACACCTGTGTGGAGGCAGCAAAGTATCCTTCACAAGCCCTTTTGCTACTCTTTTCCTTTAGGTGGTATATATGAGTACCTATCTATTTATTTTATATTAATCTAGTCAATATCTGGAACATTCTACATTATTGCACACTCCCCCTTGTCCCTCTTGTCTTTTATCTTCAGTTCCTGCTTGTTTTTTGGGCATTTTCCCTTCAGTCTTATCTAAAATACATGGAGTCATCCTATATAACAATTTGTTAGAAAGTTTGTAACTACCCATTCATGTGCAGTAGAGACTGCTGCGCGTGCTGCAGTCATGCGCAGTACAGGCTGCCTGTGACGAGGCTGATACAGAGCGGGGCACTCTAAAGGAGCATCCATCTCTGTATCAGCCGCAGAGCGGGCAGTCTCTACTGAGGATGACTGCACCGTGACCAGCTGCCACTGTATCAGCCGCGGCATGGGCAGTCACTACTGTTCATGACTGCCTCGCGACCAGCTGGCAGTGGCACTGTGGTCGGGTAACGGGTTCTTCAACTAGTATTTTAATAAATTTAATCCATGTCCCAAAATCATCAGTGAATAGTGCAGACGCTTCATGTCCAAGACTTTCTCCATAGCTCGTCTCCAGTCCGACATTTCAGGAGCAGTCGCCAAGCCCCAAAGCCTCTGGATACAAGCTCTAGCCAATGTTACCAGGAGCAACCAGGATTTGAGTTGCTTAGGAGATGCCGAAGAAGTCAAAGAGTGTTCTGGTGTGATGGTAAGGAGGAAAGTTTGAGGAGTAAAGGAGAGAGAGAGGCCAGACAATGGAGAAAGGGAGTGCCACACCCTGGACCAAAAGCTCATCAGAGAGGGGCAAGACCACCAAATGTGGATCCATGAACCATCTGATTAACCACATCACCAGCAGATATCCTCCATCCCCAGGCAGATCTTAGATAGCAATGTGGAGTCCTGTATTATCTAGTCAGAAGCTTATAATTAATCGCCCACATATTAATATTAGAGACTCAATGGTTGTTCATCTGGAATAATAATAATAACAACTAGCATTTATATAGTCCCTTTCTCCCAGTGGGACTCAAAGCGCTTTCAGCATTAACCAAATCGGCAGCTGAAATAAAAGGTGCTATTATTCCCCAATCAATGGTACTCATTTATCGACTTCGGAAAGATGCAGGGCTGAGTTGACCCTGCCGGGATTTGAACCTGCAAACCTGAGGTGGAAGAGGCTCTATAGTCAGGGAATTTACCACTGAGCTATCTCACTGGCTATGGGAATGCAGCTGACCATTAACAAACTGTAAAGGCTTCGGGGCTCAGTTGTATTAAAGGAGAGTATATTTTGGATAGAGGGTGGAGATGTGTGTCTGGGTTAGGTAGGCATGTTTCAAATGTTGTGGCCGGCCTGTGTGTGTGGCCCTGTGGGCAAACCGATGACATAAAATGATGGACTTGCAAATATGTACAAGATTCAGAAGGTGGAAGGTGGTAATATATGATGCATAAAAAAGAACCCGCACATGTATGCATAGTTTAATCCCTTGAGTGCCAGAGGGGTACAAATGCGTTGCATACTTCTCTGGTGCTAAAAGGGTTAACATATGCATACATGTGTGGGTCAGTAAAGTAAAACATGCCACAAGTCTTCCACATATGTGCCTATTAAACATTTCCCCTTAAAGTAGCAAAATATATTTGTAACGATAATGCATCCTATTTTTCTCTTTCTCCTCCGCTGTGTAGGGCAGCAATTCAAATTCCCTCACAGCCATTGGCTGAGATGTGTGCTAACACACATCATAGCCAATCAACTTTGAGAGGGGAATTAGAGGAACCTGTTCAAAACCAATTGGCTGGGATGTGCGTAAACACACATGCCAGCCAATGGCTGTGAAGGAACTTGAATAAAGATGGCCCCCACCACCCACTAGAAGCTGATTGGTTGGGAGGTGCATAAGCACACTTTCCAGCCAGTGGATGTCTGGGAGACATTTTGAACAGAGACTGGCCATAAAAAAGCCAGTTTCTGTTCAAATTTCCCACACACTGGATCGGGCATCAGCCGGAAAGGTACCAAAATAGGGGTTTGTAAGTTTCACTTCCTGTTGCCACCATCAGCAACAGTGGCAAGCCTACAACTTGGGTTCATTTTACAAGGGCACAATATTTTGGCTTTATGGATTAGATTTTCAATTTAGTACGTAGAATGTTTTTTTTTTTAAAAAAAAGGGTTTGGGACAATGTTTTTTCATTTGGGGGATCTTGTCTTTCGACTTGGGATATGTGCATTATTTAAAGTAATGCACATATTTCCAAATTATATTTTTGGCAAAAATGTAATGTTTATTGTTTTTGTCTCTTTACAGGAGACTGTTTGAAACAAGGAAGAGAAGAAAACAGAAGAGAATAAGACAGATGATGGATAGACTGATGAAGAAGGAAGATAGAAGACTGAAGAAGAAGATGGACCGTAGCTGAGCAGGGTGCTGAAGACTCCATTGGACATCAGGATTAATGGTAAGTATTAATTGTTGGGCTGTTTTTAACTTAGTAGTAGGATTAACCCTCTGAGTGCTAGTGGGTTAAGGATACCCCATTAGCACTCATTGGGTTAATTCTACTAACATTTCACACATTTTGGGATTGCTTTGGATGTATTGATATGGGGCTTAGGGCCCCATATCAATACATCCATTGGTGAACTGTATTTTTTAAGCTTTTTTTCAGATTCAATTCCTGCATCGGTACTTTTGAGATGTATTAAGGCACTCTACACCCAGATTTTCAACTGTTAAAGTGGGTCCTTTAAACTATCTTAAGGCTAACGTATGCAATTGAATGGCATATTTCGATGTTTGATTATGGGTTTCAATGGGTGCAACCGGGCAGAACATTAACACCCGAGGAGCTTTTTTTTTTAGCCAGTATTTCTTCATAGCACAGGTAATTGACTTGCTTACCATGCTTGAAGAAATACTTTCATTTTTTTTGGTGTCGGAGGTAATTGTATCGAACCCACGGTTTTCTATTGAAGCCTAAGGGGAATTTTTGATAAACAAATATTAAAATTAACATCTGCAAAGTGATTGAGTCCACTGTCATATCAACTACATAGAAGTAGCTTTTCCTTCAGACATAACTTTGTTACTCTATACAGGAAAAGTACAATGGATAAAATGGGATAATTAACAATTATGGCACTAGGTCTGCAAAAGAGAAAACAAACATATATAAACTTATCCACACAGGTCAGTTCAGCATGTACCCACTTAAAGGGATAGTAATACTTCGTTTTATCTTTATTTTATTTTGTAGGCATTAAAAAAACATGGAGAACGATATAAGTCTTATCTCTCAAACCTTTATGGTTTGAGAGATATTCACAAGCAAAGTTTCCCCTCCCGCCCCTTTTACCTAGTGTAAGTCATCTCTTCTCAGATGTGGAATCCAGTCTATAGACCATATAGATAACAGAAGGGGACAATCTTCTTCCTATGAGAACAATGAAAGCCCTGCCCCCCTTGACAAGTTTTAAGGTTTTTCCCTTATCTTAATTGAAGATTGTCCCTCTCTGCAGTCTACCTGGGCACCTCCCTTCTGATCTGGCTCAGTAGTGTTACATCAGTAAAATGGTCGGGAGGGGGATACTTTATGATCCAATTACTCTTGAACTACAACTCTGACAGAATTGAAATAACACTCTCCAAAGTCCAAATACTATGATGATTAAGTAGAGCTGCTTTTATTATGAAACATTACGATCCCTTTAACTGTAAACAAAAGAGGAGAAAAGATACACCATAATTACAAATATAGATAAGGAAAGTATATATGTAGGTTAAACCCCTCAAATGCAGTAATCATCAGTTTCTAATAATGCATAACAAAGCCTTTCTTCTGGCGCCACTTTACACACTGCCATGTTGGCTGCTATAGTTGGTTGTGGTTCCATGGGTGACAGTAGGGCTTCTAGTTGTTATGAACTTCATTAATAAATCTTGTAATGCCTATAACTTTGATCTTTAGCACATGGGGGTACCAGCTATTTAGCCGTTTAATTGCCAGAGGGGTATCCAAAGCATGGCAAAGCACTGGATTGGATACCCATCTAGCACTCAATAAAATAAAATGGAATTATCATTTTATAATGACGGGTGATCTGGGAGGGCTTTCAAAACCACATATATGAGTGTTAGCCATTCTTCACTTTAAAAAAATTATTTGAGTAATTTAAATTTATGATTTTGCAAATCAGCCTGTACTTCCTTGAAAGAAGTAATAGTTGAGAAGGAGAGTGCAATGTTAGAATCGGACACACCAGGTAGTGGCAGCAAGTACTGCCTAATATACATAAACTGGTAAACAGATAAAGCTAAATATATCCTAAATCATTGTTTTAAATGAAAAAAGCATTAACATATGTATGTGATTTTTAATTGTTCTTTAACTTCTCGGATGCTAGAGATGTGCCTACAGAATTCTGAGGCAATGCTTTGGAGACGTCACTATCATCCAAGGGATTAATGTATTGCCTAACGGTGCACATGCTATTTGAAAGTCACGATGATTACCAGATAACATTTACTTGATAAATATGTCTCATAGTAACTCAGCTGGGCACAATGAAATAATAATTTTATGTGACGTTCATGGCATGATTACTCACTAGAGCTGTGTCACACATGGACACCTGTGACCATTCATCATTAACAGAACACTGCTTTTTCCAAAACAGCTGTGATTTAAAAGGAAGTAAAAATATCAAGCAGTGACTGTGCTGTATTTTACTCTAACACATAGAAATATTGGTAGAATGGCATAAGAGAAAAAATGTGACTGAGCAGTACCTGAGGTGGTACTATCCCTAAGACTAAATTAATTTGTTTTATTAATTCCATGCACCCGCCATGCCTCTTTTGTTTATTATCCCAAATCTGTAATAGAAGATGGTTGACCCCCCCCAAAACACACATCTGGAATAATTTTTTTGTGAGAGCACATGCAGTTACACTTTAATCCCTTTAATTATCAAAACCTAACAAGGTATTCTACAAGATTGCTTACATAGTATTAGAACTGAGGACTTACTATAGCAGTGTTTCTCAACTCCACTAACAGGCCAGGGCTTAGGGATTTCTCTGATAGAGCACAGGTGTGGTGATCAGAGGCTCATTCACATTGATTAACTCACCTGTGCTCTAACAAGGAAATCATCAAATCCTGGCCTGTTAGTGGGTCCTGAGGACAGGAGTTGAGAAACACTGTAATATAGACTACTGCACCATCTTTAAATACCAGCTCATCCCTCTTCTTGCCTCTTCTCAGTGTCATTTCATGATCCACATCTACACCTAAGCAGCCTTTCAAAGACCACATAGCCATAATTCCCAAAGAAGGGACAGTCGAGATGGACATACTAAGGCTCCTGGCTGGATATGGCATATGGACCAATTACTGTTGCTCTTGGGTCTGACTGGCTGAATAGAAACATCATTTCTGCTGTACCTAGAAAATATAATTTCTCTTCAAAGGTTAAAATAAAACATTTTACTATAAAGCATATGTTTTATAACATGTATCATTCTAACAATGCAGAGAGAATCAGAACAGGTATGTTGTCTTATAGCTGTGTGATCAGAAGCACAAGAAAAAGCCAAACAACCCTCTGTCATGTTCACTCACATCTCAGTTAGGAAGTGGGATTACTAATGGGTTAGGTGTATGAATATGTATGTATTTATATATATTTATATATATACATACACATACACACTCAGTCATGCAATTCATGTTCTGTGTGGCCCACAGCATTAATGAATGAACAGATATGTGGACTTCAAGCTAAAGTAATTACCCAGCCCTGCTACAGACCAGTGTCAAGTTGAGTTAGAATGTCATGCCAAAACATACAAATCACCAGACCAGAGGTTACATCAAAGCCAGAGGTAAGTAAAGAGACAAATGCCCAGTCTACACCATATAGGCATGCCCACCATAGGGCCTAAAAGGAACTAGGCTTTCAAAACTAAAATTAGATGATAATGTACAATACAAGCATAAAAAGCATAAATAGAGGTCTTCAAAGAGTTCCTATCTAATTCGATGATGAGTGCTATTCTTTAAGAGAGTTATAAAAACATAACCACTGATATCAAATAAGAGTGAAAAAATAATTTTTAGGGGAACAAGACTTTTCCAGTGTGATGGAACAAGACGTTTTGCTGTGTTAGCTAGTAAGAGAAAAATGTCTATTGATGTTTTGTAAGTATAAGTGAATCAAGCTTAATTAAAAATAAAAAAGGTAGTGGGCGAGTGGTATGTTAAGACCAAGTATAGCATTCACCTCTTTGGAAATTTGAATCCAGCATGGAATTATAAGCTGACAATCCCACCACATATAGACCCCTCAATTTGATTACATTTCCAACGTAGTGAGTGAAGAATATGCAGGAAAAATCCTGGCTAAATTTGAAGTTAGCTTCATTACTACAAAAGGTGAACCACAGAATAATCTCTTGAAAACAGAGCACATTTTGAGCATAAATCGGGTAAGTGAAAATTATTCTTCCCATTTCAATAGAAAATGGGGTTTATCACCAGAAGGTGCAGTATTCAATACTTTATATATTTTAGAAGTAATGGTTGAAAAAAGTGTGCCCTGTTCCACTTCACTTTTGAAGCATAAGATTATGCTTTGAGTAGGTATCCTTTCACAGAGAGGTCCAAAGTAAACAGGACATTGCCTATATTGCCAGGAGTTGGAGGGTTGAAGATACTAGTTTCAGTTTGAATAATCAAAAGAAGTAACACCCGAGTACATAATTAAATTGTTTAGAGTGTGTATGCCTACTTGCTTCCACAGAGCACAGGTGTCGTGTAAATACCTAGGGAGAAATTTAGTATTACTGTAAATGGATAGAAGGGGAGAAGGATACGCTGTGCAATGAGTAGTGCCATTAACTGAATCCCATACCTGCAGTAAACATTTCAGAATGGGGTGTGAAACAATAGGGAAAGGGCATGACATCAGTTTCATCCATAAAATATTATGCGGATCTATCTAAAGTAAAAATTAGATGACCCATTCTTTCACTAGAGCACTACAGCATTCTAATAAGTGGGTAATAGTAGAAGCACAATATAATTTACCAACATCAGGTAGACCCAAACTTCCACAGGTAAGGGGATAGTGTAGCTGAGAAGTAACCAGTCCTAGTTTCTTATATGACTGTCTAAAATGATTAATAAGAGATTACAGTTTGATTACATTCTTGAGATTATGTGGAGCAGCATGGTGTTGAAAGAAGAATGATCATTTTAACTAGGTTTATTCTACCAAACCAGGGGACATACAATGTATCCCACCTAGCAAGTTCTTGTTCTAATGTCTGAAGTAGCTAGGTGAAATAAAGGGAAACCATTCTCAAGTCCTGGGTCAGAAAGAACCCAAATAATTATTTCTCTCTTGGGCCCACTTAAAGGGGAAGTTGTAAGGAGTCTCTTGTTTGAAAGGAAACAGTAAGATTAAGTGCTTCTGATGTTTGAAGGCTTATCTTAACATTTCATATTACTTCATATTTCTCTAGAAGGCCCATTTTCATATATATGTAATATGTAATCTGAGAAACTTGCTATTTTTGTTTCCATGCCACTAATAGGAAGGTTCAAGAGTGGTTCTAAGAAGATGATAAATAGTATAGGGGAGAGTGGGCATCCTTGATGTGTGCCATTTTTATACGAAAGGGATCGGTGCAAAAACAGATGATTTTTAATCTGCACACAAAAAACTTATATCATGTGAATGCCACAAGTGCAGCCTGCACACACTACATTCACAACCTAAGGTGTGCCAAATGACTTCAAATTATGCAATATATATATCCCTGAAGAAGTATCTACGGATACGAAACACGTCGGACCTTGCTGACCCCATTGTGCTTCTATATAGTTTTTAGTTTATTACAACTTTTATACAGTCTCATGAATATTTGGAATTTTAGACTCCTATAGCCGGGAGGTGCTGTGGATTGTGTTTTACAGATCAGCCTGATTGTGCTCACCTGACAGTATCAGCTTCTGTCCACTGTCTCTGAGACAGACTCCTGCTGGGATTGAGACATTTGGACTCACAGCCAGGGAGCACTGACAAATGTGCTTGAAAAACTTACACCTCTGCCAGCTGCTTAATAAGTAAGATCTTTATTCTTGGGAAATGGATCCCTAATGATACAGCTGTGAAGACGGGAGAGATTCAGTATATCAAGTGCGAATATCATCTATAAGGCACCTGCCCGCCGGATATTAGCTTATTTACGGTACCGTTTTTTTTATACATAAGACTATTTTTGGAACATTGCACATCAATGGATTAATGCTTTTTTAATTCTTCTTTTTTCTTTTCCCTTTTGTTTCTTTTATCAATTTTTATTGTTATTAGTGAATTCACTAATTTAAGCTACTTTACTAGGATTGTTTATTTTATTAAAGTGAAGGTTATTTAGATATTTTGTATCCTAAGCTTTAAGCATTAATCTGTCTTTGATTATTTCACTAGCGCTCTCCTCTCATTACCTTTATTTTTTTGTAAATATTTATTCTGTGCACCTCCAGAACGAGGATTGCAGCGACAGTGCTTCATTCATTTTTTATTTTTTTCATAAGGGTTTCAGTGTATCTGGATAGGCACCATTACCTATACTTATTGTTTGTTTGGATATATATATATATATATATATATATATATAGAGAGAGAGAGAGAGAGAGAGAGAGAGAGAATACTTAGATCAGTCCCAAGAGAATAAAGTTCTTACAGATCATCCAGTTCTCTTTTATTCCTTCTTTTCTCTTGGTTTCTCCACTCTCCGATTAGTGTGCAGCTGAATCCCGGTCACTTGGTCTTGTGACCCTCCAGATAGCCGTATTGCTGTATGTAAAAGATAGACAAAAAGAAACAGCGCAACTGTGCTGTTGGTTGTGCTGTTTCTTTTTGTTTAGGATTTTTAATCTGGATGATGGGGAAGAATAGAGAATCAGAATGCTATTCAGCCCCTAGGTACCACACCCAGGTAAGAGAGAGATATTCCTTGATATAAATCCAGATGACTCTATCAAACGTTTTTACTGCATCAAAAGAGATTAAAAGTGCTGGCATATGATTGTGAAGAGCAGTATAGATCAGTAAAATAGTTTAAATGGTGTTGTCCTTGGTTTCCTTCATTTGTACAAACCCTGATTGGTTGGGATGGATGAAAGATTGTAACCAGGTATCACGGTGCCCGTGATAAAAGGGCGACATTTTGACATGTTTACTTCCTGATTAGTGATGAGCGAGCACCCCAATGCTCGGGTGTTCGGGTGCTCTAACCGAGCACCCCCTGAGGCTCGAGTGCTCGGCCGAGCACCCGAGCCCCATTGAAGTCAATGGGAGGACTCGAGCATTACACCAGGCACCCCCTGCTCTGATGAGGGGAGGGTGCCTGGTCCATAGGAAAAGGGCAGAAAAGGATGGAAACACCACAGAAATGGTTCAGGGACAGCATAGGGAGGATGTCTGGATGCATCTTGGACTCCAACATCGCTGCTGGGAACGATCTTTCGCCCGTAGTACGCCATTTTTACAGACTGACCATAAAACACACAAAAAGGAAAATAAAAACGACTTTAGGCGAAAAATTGTTACCAAACAATATTTGCTGTATATTTACTTGTATGTCATCTGCAAATTCTCCCAAAAATTTCCTTGGTTTTCGGAAGTGAGGCCATGATTAAGAGGGAAACGTGCGCAGAAGCAAATTCTCCCAAAAATTTCCTTGATTTTCAGAACTGAGGCCATGATTAAGAGGGAAACGTGCACAGAGGCAAATTCTCCCAAAAATTTCCTTGATTTTATTGAACTGAGGCCATGATTAAGAGGGAAACGTGCGCTGAGCCGACCATCTAAAACATTATGGGTGAGGGTCTGCTGCAGAGCTGACCATCCTAAACATTATATGCGAAGGCCCGCTAGTGAGCTGACGCTATAAAACATTATATGAGAGGGCCCGCTAGAGAGCTGACCCAATAAAACATTATATGAGAAGGCCCGCTGGTGAGCTGACCTATATAAAAATTGTCAAACAGGGCCCGCTGGTGAGCTGGCCCTATATAAAAATTATATCACAGGGCCCGCTGGTGAGCTGGCCCTATATAAAAATTATATCCCAGGGCATATGGAAGAGGAGGAGGAGGATGAGAAGATTAAGAGTCAACCATATACCCGTTTTTTGGGTGGAAGGGGTGAATGGGAATACAGAGTATTCCCATCATTGTAAATAACATATATAAAGTGAGTTTATGTTCCCCCGGGGCTTTCCTCCAGTGGAGTGGAGAAGTCAGGGGAAATCCAGGCCTTGTTCATTTTTATAAGTGTCAACCTATCAGCATTGTCGGTGGAAAGGCGGATACGCTTATCTGTTATGATGCCACCAGCAGCACTAAATACCCGCTCAGACAGAACGCTGGCGGCAGGGCAGGCCAGCACCTCCAAGGCGTAGAGTGCCAGTTCATACCACGTGTCCAGCTTGGACACCCAGTAGTTGTAAGGCACAGAGGGATCATTGAGGACGCTGACACGGTCTGCTACGTACTCCTTCACCATCTTCCAAAACTTTTCCCTCCTTGTGACACTAGGCTGCGCATCAGGGTGAGGGTGCTGGCGGGGTGTCATGAAGGTGTCCCACGCCTTGGAGAGTGTTGCCCTGCCTTTCTCGGAACTGCTGTGTGCTCCCCTTTTCTCCCCTTCTCGGTTGGCCAAGGTAGCACGTACTCTGCCGCCAGCGTTGTCAGATGGAAAATTTTGGAGCAATTTTTCAACAAGAACCTTCTGGTATTGCACCATTTTGCTTGTCCTCTCCACCGGAGGAATGAGAGATGAGAAATTCTCTTTGTAGCGGGGGTCCAGAAGGGTGAACACCCAGTAATCCGTGTTGTCTAAAATGCGTGTAACGCGTGGGTCACGGGAAAGGCAGCCTAACATAAAGTCAGCCATGTGTGCCAGAGTACCAACAGGCAAGATTTCGCTGTCCTCACCAGGAGGATGACTCTCAATCTCCTCATCCTCTTCCTCCTCTTCTGCCCACCCACGCTGAAGAGATGGAACTAAAGTTCCATGGCTACCCTCTGTAGCGGAGACAACCGTGTCTTCCTCCTCCTCCTCCTCCTCCGCCTCCTCCAATTGTCGCTGAGAAGACGAAGTGAGGGTGCTCTGGCTATCACCTTGTGTAAGCTCTTCCTCCCCCATTTCCACCTCTTCCACATGCAAAGCGTCGGTTTTAATTGTGAGCAGCGAGCGTTTCAGTAGACACAGAAGTGGGATGGTTACACTGATAATAGCGTTATCGCCGCTCACCATCTGTGTCGATTCCTCAAAATTGCGTAAAACCTCACAGAGGTCTGACATCCATTCCCACTCCTCACTTCTGATTACAGGAAGTTGAACGGAGAGGCGACGACCGTGTAACAGCTGGTACTCCACTACTGCCCTCTGCTGCTCACAAAGCCGGGCCAACATGTGGAAGGTGGAGTTCCAGCGCGTGCTCACGTCACACAGCAGCCGGTGAGCTGGCAATTGTAAGCGCTGCTGCAGCTTCAACAGGCCGGCTGAAGCTGTTGATGACTTACGGAAATGTGCACACACGCGGCGCACCTTGGTCAAGAGATCATGCACATTGGGGTAGGTTTTTAGAAATCGCTGCACCACTAAATTAAATACATGCGCTAGGCATGGTACGTGTGTGAGCTTGCCGAGCTCCAAAGCCGCCACCAAGTTACGCCCATTATCACACACAACCATGCCTGGTTGCAGGTTGAGTGGCGAGAGCCACTGCTCGGTCTGGTGACTAATCCCCTGCAACAGCTCTGAGGCCGTGTGCTGTTTGTCCCCAAGGCAGATCAGCTTCAGCACGGCCTGTTGACGCTTCCCCACTGCAGTGCTACACTGCTTCCAGCTACTGGCTGATGGGGGAGTGGCGGTGTGTGTAGAGAATTCGGAGGTGGAAACGGAGGAGGAGGAGCCAATAACGTAGGTGCTGGTGGAAACCCTGATGGAGGTAGGGCCCGCAATCCTCGGCGTGGGTAGCACCCGTGCCATCCCAGGGTCCGAGTCGCTCCCAGCCTCCACGACATTCACCCAGTGTGCCGTCAGGGAAATGTAGCGTCCCTGGCCACAAGCACTTGTCCATGTGTCAGTCGTTAAGTGGACCTTCCCAGTAACTGCGTTGGTCAGGGCACGGGTGATGTTACGGGACACATGGTGGTGTAATGCGGGGATGGCACACCGGGAAAAGTAGTGGCGGCTGGGGACCGCGTACCGAGGGACAGCTGCTGCCATCAGGCTGCGGAAGGACTCAGTGTCCACAAGCCTAAATGGCAGCATTTCGATGGCCAGTAATTTTGAAAGGTGTGAGGTTAGTGCTATGGCCTGTGGGTGGGTGGCTGGGTACTTTCTCTTGCGCTCAAATGCCTGGGGTAACGACATTTGGACGCTGTGCTGGGACAGGGAAGTGGATGTGGTCGCTGATGGTGCTTCAGATGGTACAGGTGCAGGGCGGGAGGTATGCGGGCCTGCGCCTTCGACAGGCGATTGGCCGGCACTGAAAACAGGGGAAGAGGAGGCAGTGGTGTGGCCTGCAGACACAGATGGGCGATCCAGGCGTTCCTCCCACTTACTACGGTGCTTTGATGCCATGTGTCGGATCATGCTGGTGGTGGTGAGGTTTCTAGTGTTCATGCCTCGGCTCATTCTGGTGTGGCACAGGTTGCAAACTACAATTCTTTTGTCGTCCGCACTTTCCTTAAAAAAACGCCATACCGCGGAACACCTACCCCTTGGCAAGGTAGATTTACGCAAGGGGGTGCTCCGTGGAACATTTGCGGGCCGGTTTGGTGCGGTCCGCCTTCTTTCTGTAGCCACACCACTGCCTCTTCCAGCCTGTTGCGGTGCTGCAGATGGCTCACCCTCAGGACTGCTGTCATCGCTCGGCTCTACACCTTCCCAGGTGGGGTCAGTCACCTCATCGTCCACCAAGTCCTCCTCCACTTCCTCACTCTGATCATCCTCCTCAAGTCTTGATCCCACCACATACTCAGTCATTGACAACTGTATAACATTCTCCTCAACAAGGTCTTGAGACGGAAATAGTGGTTGATTTAATGGCAACTGTGTCTCATCATCATCATCATCATCCACTACTTCCTTTGACCTTAAATGCCGTTCACATCTGTCATCTTCTTGAGATTGGGTAGCCTCTAGAGGTTGTGAATCAGGGCACAAGATGTCATGTTCCTCTGCAAGCGTGCTTGGAGAGAGGGTCAAATGAAGGATTGGTGATGAGACGAGCTCCTCACTATATCCCAGTGTGGGATCACTTCTTTGACCAGACCGTGTATGGTGGGAGGAAGGATGATCAGAGTGAGGATTATGTTGACCAGACTCTTGGCTACTGAGAGTGGACTTGGTGGAAGACAGGGTGGTGCTTAACCGACTGGAAGCAGTATCAGCTGTCATCCAACCGACCACCTGTTCGCAGTGGTCGGACCTCGAGAGTGATGTCCTGCGACGCCCTGTAAAATTACACATGAAGCTAGGTATGGTGGATGTCTTTCTTTCTTGTGCTCTGGCACCAGGCACAGTTTCTCCGCGTCCTGACCCGCGCCCTGAACTTTCAGGATCACGTCCACTTCCCCGTCCCTTTTTACCCGCCTTCTTCATCTTACACAGAATATGTGACTTTAATATTTGAGTTTGAAAACTTAACAGTATTTCTTATTATTCTGCAACTCTGCAGAGTACACAGAATAGGCTGTTAAACGGCGGTGAAACACACTGAATGGAATATGTGACTTTAATATTTGAGTTTGAAAACTTAACAGTATTTCTTATTATTCTGCAACTGTACAGAGTACACAGAATAGGCTGCTAAACTGCGGTGAAACACACTGAATGGAATATGTGAGTTTAATATTTGAGTTTGAAAACTTAACAGTATTTCTTATTATTCTGCAACTGTACAGAGTACACAGAATAGGCTGCTAAACTGCGGTGAAACACACTGAATGGAATATGTGAGTTTAATATTTGAGTTTGAAAACTTAACAGTATTTCTTATTATTCTGCAACTGTACAGAGTACACAGAATAGGCTGTTAAACGGCGGTGAAACACACTGAATGGAATATGTGACTTTAATATTTGAGTTTGAAAACTTAACAGTATTTCTTATTATTCTGCAACTGTACAGAGTACACAGAATAGGCTGTTAAACGGCGGTGAAACACACTGAATGGAATATGTGACTTTAATATTTGAGTTTGAAAACTTAACAGTATTTCTTATTATTCTGCAACTGTACAGAGTACACAGAATAGGCTGTTAAACGGCGGTGAAACACACTGAATGGAATATGTGACTTTAATATTTGAGTTTGAAAACTTAACAGTATTTCTTATTATTCTGCAACTGTACAGAGTACACAGAATAGGCTGTTAAACGGCGGTGAAACACACTGAATGGAATATGTGACTTTAATATTTGAGTTTGAAAACTTAACAGTATTTCTTATTATTCTGCAACTGTACAGAGTACACAGAATAGGCTGTTAAACGGCGGTGAAACACACTGAATGGAATATGTGACTTTAATATTTGAGTTTGAAAACTTAACAGTATTTCTTATTATTCTGCAACTGTACAGAGTACACAGAATAGGCTGCTAAACTGCGGTGAAACACACTGAATGGAATATGTGACTTTAATATTTGAGTTTGAAAACTTAACAGTATTTCTTATTATTCTGCAACTGTACAGAGTACACAGAATAGGCTGTTAAACGGCGGTGAAACACACTGAATGGAATATGTGACTTTAATATTTGAGTTTGAAAACTTAACAGTATTTCTTATTATTCTGCAACTGTACAGAGTACACAGAATAGGCTGTTAAACGGCGGTGAAACACACTGAATGGAATATGTGACTTTAATATTTGAGTTTGAAAACTTAACAGTATTTCTTATTATTCTGCAACTGTACAGAGTACACAGAATAGGCTGTTAAACGGAGGTGAAACACACTGAATGGAATATGTGACTTTAATATTTGAGTTTGAAAACTTAACAGTATTTCTTATTATTCTGCAACTGTACAGAGTACACAGAATAGGCTGTTAAACGGCGGTGAAACACACTGAATGGAATATGTGACTTTAATATTTGAGTTTGAAAACTTAACAGTATTTCTTATTATTCTGCAACTGTACAGAGTACACAGAATAGGCTGTTAAACGGCGGTGAAACACACTGAATGGAATATGTGACTTTAATATTTGAGTTTGAAAACTTAACAGTATTTCTTATTATTCTGCAACTGTACAGAGTACACAGAATAGGCTGCTAAACTGCGGTGAAACACACTGAATGGAATATGTGACTTTAATATTTGAGTTTGAAAACTTAACAGTATTTCTTATTATTCTGCAACTGTACAGAGTACACAGAATAGGCTGTTAAACGGCGGTGAAACACACTGAATGGAATATGTGACTTTAATATTTGAGTTTGAAAACTTAACAGTATTTCTTATTATTCTGCAACTGTACAGAGTACACAGAATAGGCTGCTAAACTGCGGTGAAACACACTGAATGGAATATGTGACTTTAATATTTGAGTTTGAAAACTTAACAGTATTTCTTATTATTCTGCAACTCTGCAGAGTACACAGAAAAGGCTGCTAAACTGCGGTGAAACACACTGAATGGAATATGTGACTTTAATATTTGAGTTTGAAAACTTAACAGTATTTCTTATTATTCTGCAACTCTGCACAGTACACAGAATAGGCTGCTAAACGGCGGTGAAACACACTGAATGGAATATGTGACTTTGATATTTTAGTTTGAAGACTTAACAGTATTTCTTCCTATTCTGCAACTCTGCACAGTACACAGAATAGGCTGCTAAACTGCGGCGAAGCACACTGAATGGAATATGTGACTTTGATATTTTAGTTTGAAGACTTAACAGTATTTCTTCCTATTCTGCAACTCTGCACAGTACACAGAATGTGCTGCTAAACTGCGGCGAAGCACACTGAATGGAATATGTGACTTTGATATTTTAGTTTGAAGACTTAACAGTATTTCTTCCTATTCTGCAACTCTGCACAGTACTCAGAATGTGCTGCTAAACTGCGGCGACGCACACTGAATGGAATACGTGACTTTGATATTTTAGTTTGAAGACTTAACAGAATGTGCTCTAATCTGCAACTTTGCACACTAAACAGAATGTGCTCTAATCTGCAACTTTGCACACTAAACAGAATGTGCTCTAATCTGCAACTGTGCACACTAAACAGAATGTGCTCTAATCTGCAACTTTTCACACTAAACAGAATATTTTTTTTTTTTTTTTTTTGTTTTTTTCCCCCCACACACAATATAACCTGCTGCCCCCACACACAGTAGTCCTAAAAAGGACTTTTGGTTCTTTTTTGTCACAATTTTTTTTTTTCCTCCCTACACTGCCTTTCCCTTCCTATCCTCAGCTCTCCCTGGCTCAGACTGAGCCGAACTCGATGGTCAGGTGCTATACAGCACCTGACCACGGGTTCTGGCCAGCCAATCAGTGTAATGCCAGCAGCCAACATGGCTGCTGGCATTACACCGATGTCAGAGCCTCCCTGCACGTTTATTGGCTGCGCAGCAGCCGCAAAACGTGCGGGGAGGAGACCCGAACATGGCGGGCGAGCACATGCGGTACTCGTACGAGTACCGCCATGTGCCGAGCAGAGCGATGCTCGAGCCGATCCGAGCATCGGCCGAGCATGCTCGCTCAACACTATTCAGTACACATGTGGAATCTTTAGTGTTGAAGTTAAAGGGAATACATATCTCTCTAAATGATAATCAATGAATTGTAACAATTTACTAGTCAGAGAATCTATCCCTGACATAATCGGGCTTCCTGGTGGGTCCAATAAGCTTTTATGAATTTTGGGCAGATGATAATATATTGTTATAACACAATTTGAAGTTACCAAGAAGCATAGACCCTGCATGGCAATAATCTTCTCCCCATATTCTCTACTCATCAAATACACATACCTCTTTGACAGAGAAATGGGATCTATTTTCAGAGGTGAGCATGACTTTAAGTCGACTTATATGTATCTAATTTTTTTAGTTATTGTTCTCTGTTCTGAATTACAATTCCTCCTCCCTTATCAGCTTGGCAAATAATCAAATCTTTATTATTTATCAAGATCTTCAAACTCTTTTGTTTGCCGCTAAAGATGTTCTTTTTATAAATCCATGATTTTGAAACACATTGTTAATGAGTCTCAGGACTGTTTCCAAAAAGGCCTCTATGAAATATCCCTTAAATTTTCTTGGATAAAGCCTAGACTAGGGTTAAAGTTTACTACAGCTCATATTTTTTTCTTTCATTTTTTCCCTTCTTCCACAACCTCGCCCATACTATATCCATTAGATTTCCCATGGAATTAGTCTAAAATTTGGAGAGCTTCATCCTAATCAACTTTCTCCTCCTCTGGTAGGTAATTTCCATAACCATTCATAGCAAAATGGTGTTTTAATGTCAATTTGCAGACAACTTTTTGCAAGTCCACAAACAATTCAAAATTATCTGGTCCTTTTGTCGGGGTAAACTTTAAACCGTTATTAAGCAGTGTGAGTTCATATTTGTTGAGCTGGTATGTAGATAAATTAAAGAACACTTTACCCACTGTTTGAGGTTCTCTTTGAGTATTCATTTTTAGTAACCTTTCTCCCTTCTTACTTGCCTCTGTCTTCTGTTCTCTTCCATCACTGAGGCAATTTTGACGGTTGTCTTTTCCTCTCCTCCTGTACCTGTTTTGGAAGGTAGCCCATGGTCCTACCCCTAATAAATGCTTCTAATTGTGGTTCATTGGTTTTGCTCCTAATTGTCATGTACCTCACCGTCCTTGCCAGTAGCTTTACTGGCTTCAGGATGGCTGGGTGCATGCTCGCATTTACGCGCATGCGCAATGGTGCGAACTGACGTCGGTCGTCGCACCGACGTCATTCACTGGGCACCCGGCGTCCATTTAAGCTGGCGGGAACCGGGACTCAGTGCTCAGTTGTCGCTTGAGTCCTGGGCGGTTTGCTTACCGCAGTTCGCCCTCCCAGCGTTCCTTGCTTCCAGCCTGCGTTTAGGCTCTGCATCTGCTCATCTTCAGCCTGGTTTGTGTCTCCCAGGCCAGCTTCCAGTTCAGTCTGCACCCCAGTGGTCTCCAGTCCAGCCTGCACCCCAGTGGTCTCCAGTCCAGCCTGCACCCCAGTGTCCTCCAGTCCAGCTTGCATCTGCTCATCTTCAGCCAAGCTTACACCTTACAGGCCTTCTTCCTTGACCTTGGATTGTCTCTCAGGTACTGACCTTGTTATACTGGACTTGCATGCTTTCAGCCTGCCCTGAACTCTGGCTTGTTACACTGGACTTGCATACTCTCAGCCTGCCCTGACCTCTGACCTGTTACACTGGACTTGCATACTCTCAGCCTGCCCTGACCTCTGGCCTGTTACACTGGACTTGCATACTCTCAGCCTGCCCTGACCTCTGGCCTGTTACACTGGACTTGCATACTCTCAGCCTGCCCTGACCTCTGGCCTGTTACACTGGATTTGCATACTCTCAGCCTGCCCTGACCTTTGGCCTGTTACATTGGATTTGCATACTCTCAGCCTGCTCTGACCTCTGGCCTGTTACACTGGATTTGCATACTCTCAGCCTGCCCTGACCTCTGGCCTGTTACACTGGACTTGCATTATCTCAGCCTGCCCTGACCTCTGGCTTCTTACTCTGGACTTGCATTATCTCAGCCTGCCCTGACCTCTGGCTTGTTACACTGGACTTGCATTATCTCAGCCTGCCCTGACCTCTGGCTTGTTACTCTGGACCTGCATAATCTCAAGAGATCTATCCTTGGCCTATTTATTATTACCCTGCATTCTGGGTTCCTTACTTGCCTACCTCAGATCATATAGCTTCCTGCTAACCTCTGGGTGGCTCCTCCCACCCAGAGACAGGTGTCAGCAAGTTTACATTCTTACACTAATTTATGAAAAACAGTGTGTACTTTATGTTTTCTGATTCACTTTTATCAATTGTTTCCAACATTTTATTGGGCTTTTGAGTTTCTTTACTATTTCTGATAATATATTTTCTTTACCTGCTTCTCTCCCAGCTTTTAAAAGTTCTTTCCATCTTCCATCAGACTTCCATATCTATTTTCTAAACATACATCAATGGCCACAAAACATTTTTCATCCTTCTGCAAGTCTACAATTTCTGCAAAGTGTTCTGGTGTAGTCCTTTCAGTGCTAATGGTTTTCTTCCTCTCTCCTGTAGTCCGGAAGTTCTCCTTTTCTACAGGTAACTCTCCAATAGTCTTCTTTTATTCTCTTCCCTCTCTCTTCTTTGTATATTTAAATCCTTTTCTCGTCCAAAATCCTACTCTCTGTTCCCTAGAATCCTCTAAATCTGCACCATTTTGTTGATGGATTGATCCCATGCATACTCAGTTATTTGTAGCTTCAATTTTATGACTTATATTCTTCAAACGTCTCTGTATTTAATAATAGTTTGCACCAACTATAACAAACAACCATCCAGAACAGATAACCGCTTCTTTGGGGTAGACTTAAAGTCAGGCGCTATGTAACACACTGAGGGCATTGAAAGTGAGGCTGCCTTTATATATGGGCAGGCTCACTTCAATTTCCTTCAAAGCCATTGGCTGGGATGTTCTTCACATCCCAGCTAATCATTTTAAAGAACATCCGCTTGAATCTGATTGGCTGGGATGTGAAGAACATCCCAGCCAATGGCTGTGAGGGAAATTGAAGTGAGCCTGCCCATATATAAAGGCAGGCTCACTTCCAATGCCCTCAGTGTGTTACAGACATCGGCCCACACAGAGGTGAAGGGGAACCACGTTGGACATTTGTGTCTCCGCTGCCGCCGCCCTCGCGGCCGCTCCAAGCAGTGGAGACATGAACAATTGAGCTAAGTTCTCTTACTTTGCATTAATTAATGACATTTATTTCTGTCTATATGGATCATATTATTTGTTGGCATGTTTATACTTTTGGACATTGCATGGAGGCATGTAATATGGGAATATTTATGGCTCAAAGGGTTCAACAATGCCTTCGTTCATGCTTGGTATTAATTATTTTATTTTATTTTACAGAGAGAAGAAAGAAGAGTGAAGAGAAGGCCGAAGATAGAAGAAAGAAGACAGAAGGATGAGAAGACAGAAGAGAAGGACAGAAGATGACCAGGAACCTGTGGACTCCGCTGGACATCAGGATTAATGGTAAGTGTTAATGCGATGTTGCTTTGCTTAGTCGTGTTAACCCTATGAATGCCGGCGGGGTACTTATACCCCACTGGCACTCATAGAGTTAATCCTACTAACTTTGGACACATTTTAGGCACTTTAGATGTATTGATGTGGGGCTGTGGACTTTGTTTTTTTTGCCAGTTAACAGCTGCGTTAGGGACTTTATGGCTAACAAAACTGGGTCTTACGTTTTGTGCAGTAAGTGATTCCCTTATCGGATATTTTTCAGCTAACGCAGTGCTTTGAATGGCAAACTGGAGCATTTTCTTTGTCTTCAATGTGCCGAAACACACGTCAGTAGCGGCCGTAATACTAGATAAACTGCCGTTAGCAGTTCATTACATGGCCCTTTGAATGGCTCACTACACATTAAAACACCCGTTGTTGTTTTTTTAGCTTAACGCCTGCCTTTAAATCTACCCCTTTGTCCTCTTTTCCGTAGGATGGTTCCTCAATAAACTTTGTAAGATTTGATTGCCCTCAATATATTTCCCCAAAGCTACACTTTTCTACCAGTGCAACATCTCCCTCCTCAGCAAATGTTCCAAATTAAGGCAAACATTTTTCAAACTAGTTTCTATTTTACTTTTGTCAACAGTATGTTTTTCATTAACCTCAAAGTTATTATATAAATATTCCTCCTAGTTCGTCTTTCTAAACACATAAACATGTTTTGATTATTCATGAGGAACATCACAAAACAATCAAACCCCACACACTGGGAGGCTGCTAGTCAGGGACCTATTGTTAGACTCAATAAGTCAACAACCTTAAATCTAGTACAGCAAAATATATGTATACCACCCTACTATGAAGGATCGGATGGAATTTAAAAGAGCACCCTCCAAATTTAAACTTTATATAGAAAACAATATTCTCAAATATAAGTCTTCCCTCAAGCTGTTTTTTGGTATATCTTTTCCGTGCCATGTAATCTGCTGTAGTTAATAACTTTCAGAGATCTAACAGGTTGTAAATACATAAAAGAAACAACAGAAGACAATGCAACAAAGTGTAGTAATCAACAATCACCTTGAATGTCTTGTCTCACAGTAGTATTATCTTCCATAGCAGGGGAAGCTAATACATTTCAGAGTGCTTTAGGTATAAAATAGCCACAGACTGCGCTGATTGGTTCCACTCTGATTTGTGTGCCCTGTCTCTCACATGGAGAGATCAGAGAAGCAGGTGTGGTGGATGTTGATAGTTAATGTGCAAATAAATCAATACCAGTAGTCAGGGAACAGCAATTGATCCTTGCTCATTCACCTGCTATTTATATATCAGTACTTCCACATTGTCTCTATGACTACTAAGATCCCAGATCTCAATGTTACAGTCATGGATCAAAGTCCCCCATTCCCAGAATAAAATACTGGGTGTCTAAAAAACCTTTAAATTTCCCTGACAGCCTGCATTGAATTCAATGTATTTATGCATTAAAACTCTTAAATTGATATACCTCTCCATGCCTCCAGAAGTTAAAGTGAGGCTGGGGAGATGCCTCAAATTAGTTTGACTCTGTAGGATTAACTGTATGGTTTATGGCAGTTGGATAGGTCTCTGGCTCAATATCCTATGTGTATTGAAACCAGCTATCATAATACTAAATATTGTTCTAAGATAGAAATGTAACCAAATTTTTTTGGAAATCATCTGCGTTATCTGAAAACACTGCTTTGAGAGGCAAAGGGCTCCATAATCTTAATGCCCTAACTGTAACAAAAAATAATTTATTTTGTTTTAGTTATAAGCATATTTCCGCTAGTCTTAAAGGATATCCTCTTGTTTTTTGCTCAGCCCTATGTGTGAATAGTTGCCAAGAATGCTCTTTGTACTGGCCTCAAATATATTTGTAAATGGTAATCATATCACCCCTTAGCCCCTTAAGGACCGGCAAATCTGAGGTGGATTTTACTTAAGGACCGGAGCAATTTTGACTTTTTTTACTTTGTCTTTGTTCAAGCAAAGCACTGTTTTTTTAAGCACAAGTAGGGCTTTCTTTTGATACCAAAATTATATGAATACCTCATCGTTTAATTTGATTAAAAAAGAAAAAAAAGAGGAAAAAATAAAAAAACAACATTTTGTTTACATTTTCCTGTCAGGATTTGTATACTATTAGTTCATTACAAAAAACTACCCCTAAATACAATCATTTGTTTCTCCTGAATATGAGAATACCCCATATGCCTCGTATTTCAATCCCTTTCTCACATTTACAAGGTAAATATTACAAGATGGATGCCATTATTTCAACCTGTAATTTTTCAACAATTGGCGTGTGAGTATCATACCTTAATTGACGGTGCCAGAACCCAAAAATGTCCCACAAAGGTATATGTTACTGAAAAGTAGACAACATAAGGTAAATAATCAGTAGAATTTTGGAGTTTTTTTATGTAGATATTTTTCCAGAAATATGTTCCAAAATTGTGTTAATATTTTTATTTATTTTTTTTTTGCAGTTTTCACACTTACATTTCAATATTACTGTTGATATCAAGCACATGATAGGTGAAGGTTTTTAAAAATGCATTGTTTAGTGTTCAGCTCATTCTTCTGAGTACGGCAATACCCCATATTCATAAGTTTCTTAAGGTTTGTGGGAGCTATGGGGCTCAAATTGGAACATGTGCCTTTCCAGTTTCACACTTTGAATTTTCATAGCTTTCGTCACTGGTGCCATGTCTCATTTGGGGCTATGTACCAGTGCTCCACTTTAAAATTTCCCCTCAAAAGTGTATATTTTTGGAAAGTAGACACCCCAGGCTTTCATTTTATGTATGCTTTCAAATTTTTTACGCAGCCATTTTACCACGAATCCTTCGTAAAACTTGATGTAAGTAAAAAATTCATCGTTTTTCACACTGTTGATGTGAATTTCAAGCACCGGATAGGAGAAGATTTTTTAAAATGCATTGATTAGTGTTCAGTTGCTTCTCCTGAGTACGGCAATACCCCATATGCATAGTTTTCTCATGGTTTGGGGGAGCTACAGGCCAACTTTTGAACAAACATTGAATTTTCACAGTTTGCTTAACTGGTGCCATGTCTCATTTGGGTCTGTGTAACAGTGCTCAATTTTAACATTTCCCCCCAAAAGTGTATATTTTTGTAGAGTGGACACACCAGGCTCTCATTTTAGGCATGTTTTCACATTTTTACGCAAGCTATTTTACCACCAATCCCTTGTAAACTTGCTGTAAGTAACAAATTCAGCGTTTTTCGCACTTAAATTTCAATGTTGATGTGAATTTCAAGCACAGGATAGGAGAAGATTTTTTAAAATGCATTGATTAGTGTTCAGTTGCTTCTTTTGAGTACGGCAATACCCCATATGCATAGCTTTCTCATGGTTTGGGGGAGCTACAGGCCAACTTTTGAACAAATATTGAATTTTCACAGTTTGCTTAACTGGTGCCATGTCTCATTTGGGGCTGTGGAACAGTGCTCCAGAAGTGTATCTTTTTGAAAAGTAGATAACCCAAGCTTTCATTTTAGGTGTGTTTTCAAATTTTTCACTCAGCCATTTTGCCACCAATCCCTTGTAAAACTCTATTTAAATTAAAAATTCAGCGTTTTTCACACTTAGGTTTCAATGTTGATGTGGATTTCAAGCACAGGATAGGTGAACATTTAAAAAAATGCATTGATTAATGTTCAGTTGCTTTTTCTGAGTACAGTAATACCCCATATGCATAGGTTTATCAGGGGTTGGGGAATCTACTGGGCCCAGTTGGTAATAAGCGCATTCCATTTTCAGACGTGGCATTTTTACAGCTCGCTTAACTAGTGCCTTTTGCATTATTTGGGGTGTTAAGCAATGTTGCAATTAATATTTTACCCTCAAAATATATTTTTTAGTAAGCAATACAACCCTGGATTTAGTCTAGGTGCATTTTGGCAATTTTTTTCTCAGTCATTTTACCACCAATCTCTCCCAAAACCTGAAGTAAGAAAAAGAAAACCCTGTATTTTCACACATATATTTAGGTTTTGCTGTGGATTTCAAGTACAGAATATTTGGAGATTTGTAAAAATGCATTGTCCACAATTCAACTACATTTTCTGAGTATGGCAATGCCCCATATGCATAGGTTTGTCAGGATTTGGTGGATTTACTGGGTTCAGTTGAGAACATGCACGTTTCCATTTTCAGACATGGAAAAAACAGGGTTGTTCCCACTATATTTTCATAGTGTTAGATCTAAGAAGGGATGTGTTTTGGAGAAAAAAAATAGTATATTTCAGGGGGAAAGTGTGGCCAAATAATTAAATTACAGAATTACTGCATTGCATGTAAGTGATACTGTTTGAAACAGTCACCAGTGCAGAGCCCAGGTTTTGTAGGGCAATCGGGACAGTAGAAGGTGGTTTCTGTCTGTTTGCCATTGGCGTAGCACACCCTGCAGCATTTCTGTGGCTTACTCTTTTGGGGGGTTGGGTGAATTTTAAATGCAAAGTGTTCTAAATGGGGTATCTGCTGTAAAACTGCTGTTGCCCCTTCAAACAAAAAACTGGAAATGACATGCATTTGGAACTGCAAAAAAGTGATTTTTTGAGTGGGGTTTGAGAATTTAAAAATTATATATGAATTATAAACTGCAGTCGGCATCAGGAAAATAGCAACCTTCTTATACCAGACCCTAAATTTTCTCATGGTGAGGTAAGGCTGCATGAGTTGATGACAATGATCAACACCCCCCATGTGTTTATTGTAGTCTCTGATGCAGATTGGTTTCCTGAGGACCGTGCCACGGACAGAGACTGGCACAGTTCCCTTGTCATGCATAGTTGTCAGCATGTACACGTCCTTTTTGTCTCTAAACTTGACTGCCAGCAGCTCCTTTTGGCACAAAGCTAAGGACGTTCCCTTTGTAGCTTGCAGTTTATGATTTGTTTGGGCATCTCCTTACAATTTCTCCTAACAGTGTCACAGGCCACAGTGTCAGAATAAAAAAGTGGTTTGAATAAAAGGGGGCTTGTATAATAGTTATTGATTCCCAGATATTCAGGGCAACCAGGAGGATCAAGTTGGCTGTCCTTGCCCTCATAAATGCAAAAAGCATAGGTGTATCCTGTGGTGCTTTCTCACAACTTATAAAATTTGATGCCAAACTTGGAGCGCTTAGAGGGGATATATTGTTTAAAGCCCAACCTTCCCTTATATTTCATTAAGGACTCATCAACAGATATTTGTTTTTTGGGGGGTATAGTTTTCAGAAAATTTTTTTGCAAATGAGTTACAAGGGGGTGAATTTTATACAGCCTGTCATACTTGGGGTGATCTTTGGGGAGGCACAGGGTGTTATCACTGAAATGCATGAAGAGCAAAAGCATTTCATAGAGTCTCCTGCTCATTTTTTGGCCAGAAATGGGGGTAACACATACAGGATTTTTGCTCCAATATGACTTGATGCTTGGCTTTTTAATTATCCCCATAGCCATAGTTAGGGCCCAGAATGTCTTGAATTCGGCAACATCTGTGGGGTACCATGATTGCCGCTTAGAAACATAGCGTGTGAGATTGGCTGCAATGTAACGGGCTGCATAAATATTTGTTTGTGCTACAATCTCCCCGAAAATGTCTTCCCCCCAAAATAAATTAAAAAACTGCTCCTGGTTAAAACCGGCCACATCTACATTTATTCCTGGGCTTCCTGTGAAATCGGGTATTTCTGGACTTAATCCCACTGGTGGTACCCATTCCCTAGACTCTGGATGAGGGGCAGGCCTTGTGGCAGGTCTTTGAGCATGTCTTGGGACAGCTCTTGGGGTATGTCTTGGGGCTGCTTCTGGGACATGTTATCTTGTGGCTGCGTCTGGGGCATGTCGTCTTGGGGCTGCTTCTGGGGCATGTCGTCTTGGGGCTGCTTCTGGGGCATGTCATCTTGGGGCTGCGTCTGGGGCATTTTTTTTGGCTGCTACTTGGGCATTTTTTTGGCTGCTTCTGGGGCAACTCTTGGGGCAGTACACCTCTTCTTAGAAGATGGCCCAGCATGATCACTGGAGCTATCACTGTCGCTCTCTGTGAACTGGGAGATGTCAAAATCAGAGGCAGTATCCGTGGCTTCTGAATCTGAAGCCAAAAAGGCATATGCCTCTTCCGCAGAATATATTCTATGCATCTTTTAACTTAACCTACCCTAATTTTCTTTAAATAACTTCTAACTAACTTAACCTACCTACCCTAATTTTTTCTAAATAGCTACCCACCCACCCTAGTCCCTATTCCTATGTAAATACTATATATATTTTGTTTTTTTGTGGGGGTTTCAGTGCCTAACTCTAACCCTAAACCTTACCCTAAACCTTACACTAACCCACGTCAAACCTAATCCTACCTAACTTAACCTAAACAGTCACCATTCCTACAATAAAACTGTATATATATATATATATATATATATATATATATATATATATAATTTTTTTTTTTTTTTTTTTCTGTGCCTAAATATAACCTTAAACCTTGCCCTAAACCTTACACTAACCCACGTCAACCCTAATCATACCTAACTTAAGCCAAACATTCACTATTCCTACAATATAACTTTATTTATTTTATTTTTTTGTTTTTTTCTTCTATGTGTAACTCTAACCCTAAACCTTAACCTACCCCACGTCAACTCTAATCCTACCTATAGCTACTATTCCTACAATAAAACTATATATATATATATATATATATATATATATATAATTTTTTTTTTTTTTTTAACAAAACCCTAATCTTTAAACCTAAATTCAATACTAAATCTTACCCTAACCCACGTACACTCTAAACCTACCTAGCCGCACTAAACGTACCTATCTAAACTACCTAAAAAGCCTAAATATTTTAATAAATGCAATTTTTATTTAAAAAAATAATAATAATAATTCCATAAATCTGACCTAAATTCAACACTAAACTTACCCTAACCCACGTACTCTCTAATCCTACCTAGCCCCACTAAAATTACCTAACTAAACTATTAAGTTACCTAAAAAATAAAAAAAAAAATCAATTTTTAATTAAAAAAAAGGAATTTCAATGGGGGGGGGGGCAAAAAATACCACAGATCAGCAGAAGCTGATCTGCAGCACTTAATCACTAACCTGAGTGAGCGGGGGCGGGGGGGAATCAATTGATCACTGTATTATAGTGATCAAGTGAAAAAAAAAAGTTGTTTTTTCTTTTTTTTTTACTTTGTTGCAAGCCTGCAACACTGAACACTTCAGTAACGATCTCTCTGTCTCTCTTCTCCTCAGATTTGTGTCTGAGGAGGAGGGAGACAAAGAGATGTGACAGAAGTGTTGTTTTGAAAACACTGCTTCTGTCATATGTGGTCTAATACATGTGATTCGCTAAAATCGTGAATCACATGTACAAACAAACCGGGCATTGGCCAAAACTAGATGCTCTGATATCGGAGCACCTAGTAACACGCAGCCCGCATCTCTCTCATCGTGCACAGCGGTGGCGATGGGAGAGTTAACCCTTGCCGTGCCAGGACCGTCAATGGTCCTTAAGTGCAGGACCAGTGTGACGGTCCTGGCACATCAATGGTCCTTAAGGGGTTACACATCTCTTCTCTAATGTAAACAAACCCAGTTTGACTAGTGTCTCTTTTATAACTAGAATCTTCTAGCCCCTTTAGCAGTATTGCTCCATGTCTACTTTTTCCAATTCAGTGATGTAGTTTTTAAGAACTGGTGCCCTAAACTGTACTCCATATTCTAGATAAGGCCTTACCAAGGATTTATATAGAGATAGAATCATGTTCATATCCCATGCATCTATAATCCCTTTTATTAGTGACCCTGGTTCTTCATTAGCTCATTAGTACTCCTAAATCTATCTCTAAAATGTATACCCCAAGTAGTTTTAGTGTAGAATTCTTGTTTCTAAATATCCTTACATTTATAAATATTATACTTCATCTGCAGTCTATCTTTCTGCAGAGAAAATCATCCTCCTTTATACAAATTTCCTTATACAGTTTAGTGTCATCAGGCACTATTTTTAATACTCATGTCAAGATCATAACTAAACATATTAAAAATCATAGGTATATATAATCTGTGGAGTGGTGTATTCAGAGAGCAAGGTGGGCAAATACTCCATTTCATTACAAAGTGGTAAATTGCCTGGTCATCCCTGCCGGGTTTCCCAAATCCATCCCAGAGCCTGGATTTGACCAACACTTGCATGGCATGTACTTATTAACGGGGTAACAGACAGAGACTGCTGTGGGGAAGCGTAAGATTTCCTGCCCTCCTAGGGAAAGAAAGAGTCCCTTTTCATAGTCCTATGGCTTGGAATGCATTACCCTGTTTATATGCCTTACCTGCCAGGAAATTGTGAGTGCTGCCTGGGGGAGGTTTTTATCTTAGGTGGGTTCTTTAGGCTGGTATGTATAGATCAGAAAGGACTCCAATGGGAGTTAAGCTGTTATTTTATTAAATCGTTTTTTTGGGGGGTTGCATTGTTAATAAACAGGCAACCTATATGTCATTTTGAAAACATATCCATGTTCCAATGAGTTATTGCCATAGGTGATCATGCTAAAGATCAAGTTACAGTGACTGAAAAGGCAGCAGACAAATGGGTGTGTCACCTAAAGATGAGATTGGAGGCAAATAACACTGATGATCTGTGGGCAGAATGCTTAAACCAGAAGAACAGTGTACCGGGAGTTGGTGCCTGAAAAGCTGAGAAATCTGAGAGGGAGTTGATAGACTTCCAAAAAACTCAAAGACCCCAGAACCAAGAAAATCAGCATGCAGAGGTCTCCTCCACAGACAAAATGATAGAAGGCCATGCTAAAGATAACATTATACAGGAAACAGGTATACATGTGTCATTGCAAAACTGAGCTTTACAATTTATGGATACAATTGGATATTACAATTTAGAATCAAAATAGAGGGCTGGAAATAGAAAATATATCACTTGCAGAGAGAATAGAGTTTTGCAGAGCTTTCCAGAAAACAGAAAAGTGGACTGTGGAAGACAAGACCCCAAAACCACAACAACAACAGAAGAGGATCTATACCAGCAGAGCTGTTTTACCTCATAGTCCCTCAGTCCTGTCATTCTGAGCTGAGGGGAGCAGATTAAATAATAAAACTGCAGGGGGAGGTCTTTGTTGTTTCCACTTGTGCCAAAATGACACATAGAGTGTGTATTCAAGGGTCCCATGGGTGGGGTATTCTTATATCACTCTATCCCACTGCAAAATTGGAAAATCCCCGGTAATCCATGCCAGGTTTTCCAAATCCATGACAGAGTCTGGTTTCAGCCAACAGGGGGATGGGAGTCACTCATTAAAGCCTACAGAAGTAGTGTCTCCAGAGAGGGCAAGGAGAGGCCCTGATCATAGCCCTGTGCCATGGAAGGCATTACCTGCCTGGAAGTTGTGCATGCTGTCTGGGGGAGGTCTTCCTTCAGCCTGGCTTAGATGGGTATAGTAAAGTGATGTAGATCAGTGGTTCTCATCCTGAGCCCTCAAGGCCAACTTACAGGCCAGGACTTTCCCTGCTAGAGCACAACTGTGTTGATCAGAGGCTCATTCAAATTGATTAACCCACCTGTGCTCTAACAAGGAAACCCTCTATTCCTGGCCTGTTAATGGCCACTGAGGGCACAGGTTTAGAACAACTGGTATAGATAATGTGTGCTTTAAGTTGGTCATTTGGGACCAACACGTATCGGTAGAGAGGGTTCCAGTGGGAGCTAGGCTTTTATGATTTTATGAGTATTGGTTTATTAATAAAAAAGCACCCTATATAGCATGTCAAAATCAAATACAATTGAGAGCCACATGCTCAGCATTTCCCTCCATTGAGGGTCACAACATCAGCTGCTAAGTCTGCGTGTGTATATATATATATATATATGTGTATATATATATATATATATATATATATATATATATATATATATATATATATGTATATATAATAATTCGCTAAAACGTGTGTAACGCCACGTCATGTGGCAGACCGTCCAGCTCTGTATCAGCCGCGGCACGAGCAGTCTCTACTGCGCATGACTGCCCCGCGACCGGGTGGCAGTGGCACTGTGGCCCGTGTAACGTGCTCTTCAACTAGTATATATATATATATATATATATATATATATATATACAGAGAGAGAGAGATGCACACACACACACACAAACACACACATAAGAGTACATATACTATATATATCTATATATTTTGCCAAATAGTAAAAGGAAGCACTCTCACTTAAATCAGTATCTCTGGGTGCTGCAGTTGAAAGGAACAGGATCCATGTGTACAACAAAAGGTTGAAACAACCAGCATTCACAGCACCAACATTATGACAATTCTGAAGTTGAACAGCATTCTCTCTCTGCTTCCCTACTTGGACAGTAGGGGAATAACTAGAAGGCTTTCAACAACATGGAGAGGATTGGGTGCCATATGGATGTGCATTGCTCACCCCTGTGGCACTCAAAGGGTTAAAATAAATACAAATAGTACACCAAGCACTACACAATTATCCCCTAACCTATGTATCATATATTATATATGTTGTATATTCACAGGGGAAGAAGACTGGGGGTCAGGCAGCATCTATGTGGATTTGTGGCTACCACTTGCCCTCCAGCCTCCCCTTGCCCAGTGGTAGCCATAGAACCAAATATACATTGCTTGGCCCCCACACTTGTTCCCTTGACCACTGGTAACCACAGATCCACATGTACACTGTCTGACCCTCTCCAGCCTTTTCCCATTGCCCACTGCTAGCCAGAAATTCCCATGGCCACTTTCTGGGCAAGGGAAAAAGGCTGGGGGTGTCAGGCAATGTATATGGGGCTAACACACAAAGGTGTTGTTCCTCACATTAAAAAAATCTGAAACAGAGTGCCCCCTTTAACATATTAACCCCCCCTTAGTAATTCGACATATATTGCTCCTATTCGACATACTAACTTTATCCAACAGAAACTGCCCTTTATTCGACACTTAGCCCTTTGAGTACCAGAGAGGTAGTAATGCATTGCTTTGCAATGCGTTTGCTACACCTCTGTTACTCAAAGAGTTAAATAGGCAATACCTTGCCTGTATGTGTATATGTTGATGTTATGTGCTATTTTATTAAAACAAATATAGTTCAGACCTCAAGAGGGACATTGGAAACCCCTCCTGACACCCTCTAGCATGGCTCACCGATCCAATAGGATAGATAATCCATGCTGGCGACAATTGCCGGCACTTTTAATAAAGCGCATATAACCTATGTGTAACAGGTTATATGCACTTTATTTTAATATACATTTATTTCAGACCGGGGGGGCATCAGGACCCCACTTGATATCCCCCTTAGCATGGATTGGGTAGGTTATGCTATTTGTGTTGCATACAACTTCTGTTTGTTACTCTAACCTTGTGTGAGATTTTCTACTACTTATTGTTACTTTAGTGTAAATTTCTGAAATTGTCCTGAAACCCCCTAATTTAATGAAACATTCTTGCTGGATAATTTTATATAGAAAGATACTTCAGTCAATTTAGAGTTCTTTAGTGTGTCTAATGTCAGGAAATATATGGGTTTTTTATAGTTATTGAGAATTTAGTAGTAGTTTTAATCAATGTAACCAATGGAGTATCCATTTCACCTGATTGAGATCAAAGTACCCTTTTCTGCTCCTATTAATCAGGAGATGCAGAGCTTTCAAAATGAATTGTCATTTGGCTGCAAACGAACATTGGTTTGAGAAACAGTGTATGGTATTACGAAAGCTGAAGTTGTCCTAAAAAGAACAATATATAGCTTTTCATATGAATCTAGAACTTTACCCATGTGAATCATATCTAAATAGATGCACAGCAAAATGTTGACAATATGTCTGGCCTCCCGTGAGGACAAAATGTCCAAAGCCCCTGGAGTCAATAAGAATTTTTTATCCCCCATGGTGCTGTTGGTTTGCCTCAGAATTTCTCCACTTTTCTTTTGAAAATATGGCCCTTTTAAGTCCTTCATCATTCTGTGCATCCCAGTCAGCAGAATGTCTTATCTCCCCTCCTCCCCTTTGATAACTGGGCTCCATAGAATAACTTTGAAATATCAGTGTCTTATGACTGGAAATATTTCTTAATACTTGATAAATGGGATATAGGAAAGATGGGAGGCCAAGAATGAAATGAGCAAAAATGTTTTGTCCCCTCCTCCCTCTACGTGGAAAACTGAAATTTGTTCCGTGCTGCTGGATATGCCACTGGAAGAGAAGATAATTTGCACCAGATGCCCCTTCCACAACACTCCTTCTCCAAGCCAGCGCATCTGACTTTAACCAGCTCCCTTCTCCCAGAACACTGCAGAGGAAATGGACAAGATGTGGTACAATGCACAGTGCTTCCTTCCTGCTGTACATTAAGCTAAAAAATTTATATATAAAGGAAAAATGGAACAATTCTGGAGCAAACCAACTATACTATAGGAGACAAATAAAAATGTACCAAAATTCCATTAATCAAATGGGCATTAAATTAGTGAGTGGCATGGAGGTCTTCAATGCATCTCTCTAATATTCAAGGGCTTAAAAGTCCCATTAAAATCAATGAAAATGTTCTTTTGTCCACTCTGATGCTGTTGGTTTGCTCCAGAATTTCTCATCTTTAGCCTATTTAACCCTTTGAGTGCCAGAGTGGTACAGAACACATTGCTTTGCAATGTGTTCCGTACCACTCCGGCACTCAAAGGGTTAAGGGCTTGATCCAAATGTTGGAGTTAAAATCAATGTGAAGAAAAAAACTGCCTTCGTGAGTTAACCAAGACCGGGTAACTTGAGATTCATATCTTCTTTACCCAGAAAGGCTAAAGAGCGAAGACCAACAAAATACATGTTCTCCTTAAACCTGCGTCATTACCTAGAGCCACAGCCAATCACAGCACCCCAAAGTATCAAGTTCAGTCAGATTCCTGGAGGAAAATGTTGCAATTTAACTCCTATTTTGTTTTCCTCTATGGTGGTTTTCTACTCTGAGTTGTGTGCTAACAAAGTAGGTGTTAGATTTTAGTCAGAAAATGTTTAACTCATGTTATCCCTAACTCCAACATTTTAATGGCTCTGGGGTTAGCTTTTACATTGTCCTCAATGGGAAATATTTAGATCTTTTGGCGACGAGTGTCGTGTTTTTCAAAACTGCCGTTATTTCTTACTTGTGGGAACATTTGCATCGCATACTTGACTTAAAAAACCACCGTCTCCAGTTTTTTCTGCCGACGCCAACATTTGGATCGAGCCCTAAATTCCCAACTATTCAAATGGCATTTTTAACCCCCTGAGTGCTAGAGAGGTCACCAATACACTGCAAAGCACTCAATGGGTTAAAAGCTCAATTTAAATCAGTGGTAATATAATGGATTTTTATTTGCCTGTAATGCATTTGGAGTGCTTCAGAATTGCTCCACATTTGCTTAACGGTAAATACCAGCCCCGGCATATTGTGCATTTTCTTGATATCTGAGGTAAAAAGTGAAATGGCAAGGCAGGTATAATGCATATCATCCTTGCTTTTACACTAAAGAAAAAAATAATACAATCCATGAATGACACACGTAATTCATAAAGTTTTACTGAGATAAATATAGCAACAGACTTAGGGGTATCACTTTGGGATTAGTCTGGCTTTCAGTGAGAAAGAAATCCTAACAGCCAGAAAGGAAGGATCGTCCCTTTCATACAGAAGACTTTGGCAGCTTTCAAGAAATATCCCCAGAGGCCAGCAGCTGGGAGGATACTCACAATTTTCACAGCACACACACACACACTGCTGATACCATAGTGATACACTGTAGCCATTATTAACATATACACACTAAGAACTGATATCAGAGTTAGAGCATAAAAACTATCACACACATGCACATTAAGATCTAATATCAAAGTTTTTTTTCTCCATGCCTTGTTTTACATTATGAATGTACCAAGGCACAGAGTAAACTGGCATACTTTGACTCTATTCCCTGTGTATGCTGTAGAGGAAATGCTGCGGGTTTGCTTTCATTAAAATATTATTAATGGCAGAGATTGTGCATAGATGTGCATTACTTTGGTCACACGCTGTGGTGCATACCTTGAAGTGCTGCATTGAAAACTAATGCTAGAGGCGCTACTGTGGAAGATTCATACATCACTCCAATTGATTTGATGTCAAGGAGTTACAATGCAATCAAAGTCATACACATACACACTGATCTGATATAATAGAGTTACATGCAATTACAATCATGCACACACTCTGATGTTAAGGAGTTACAGTGCAATCACAGCAGTACATAGTATTTGATTGGTATAGTGCATACTGGTGGACATAATTCACAAGTCTTAGACTTTAATGCCAGCATGCCTCGTATGCCTGCACCATAGCTTGCACAGGGAAACCGACACTGATGGAGACCAAGTTGTTTACGCCATATATTATTAGATCTTGGCCCTGACTAAAGAAATGCCTGGAAATCTCCACAGACTGCCTCATTGTCCCTGCCTCAGCTCTAATAATGGAAAGGGATGGAATTTAACAGACATTCCAGTGGCTGAGTTAGTGTATAAACTGATCTGATACGATGAAGCTACATTGCAATACACATTGCTATGATTTTATGGAGTTTTCTGTCATTCACAGTTAGCCCCATGCACACTGCACTGAGCAGAAATTATGGTGGCACAATGTAATTACTATCTCACACACTCCAATATTAGCTGATATCATGAGGCTAAGGTGAGCGTGTCAAGCAAAATGGAGCAAAAGATTTTAGAGCAGTTTACTCTCCAATAGCCTTGGAGGACTGACGGTTATTACTTCTTTACCATGGTGGGTTTGTCAAAATGAAAGAACCACCTGAATGAAACTCTCCTGAGTTTAATTGAGTTTAATCAGTGATACGATTAAATCCTGGCCTATTCAGGCTCCTTGAGGTAGGTTTGCACACACCTGCTCTGTTTTAGTAAAACTTGTATATTGGACCCACTGGCCATTTTATCTTCTCTTTTTATTTATTACCAGTGTACCATCCTTACAAGTGGTTCTGAAACAGCTCAGTTTTGAACTCCTGGTCCTGATGGGCTCTTCTCAACCAAGTGCACATCCAATAAAAACTAGTTGTCTCGACTTGCAGATCTTTTCTTCCTTTCACTTCTCTTCCTCTGGATTCTACCCTCTACCATTATCCTTAGTTCTTTGGTATTCTCCTCCCTCAGGGGAAATTGATCGAAATACTTCCACATCCAATTTATAGCTCTCCTGGCCTAACATATCTCATGAGATGCTGTAATCTCCCACTAATCCAGGGGGATAGTTGGGCAGCCATTTAAAACTTCACCTGTGGGATACCCTGATATACTCTTGCCCCCTCCTCACAAGGCATGGTTTCCTGGTAAATGTCTCACAAAATACACTACATCGACTTCCAGTTCTTAAGTTGGATCTCCTGTCTGGATAGACCAACACACATTAAATATTTTAGATGTTCCTAACCAAGTTAGATAGAAGCCCAGTCATTTTGTTGAGCATAGATATGAAGCAGGCCCTGTGGCCTGGTTGGACTTGGAGGCAATGGGGGAGATGCACAAAAGGGGGATAAAGAAGTGATAAAGTGGAGATGACTTCTCCAGTGACATCACCTCTCCAGTTTCTATGTTATTCTTTGGAGCCTATGCACTAAGATCTCCCACTTGAGAAATCTTGGTGCATAGGCTCCATAGATTAACATAGGAATTGGAGAAGTGATATCACTGGAGAAGTTATCACCTCTTTATCACCCCATAGTGCATCACCCCCCCCCCCCAGATATTTTTGTTCCGGTCATGTAGAGATACTTTTAATATTACATCGCAGTGCATTATGACCCACTGCATTACGCTCCAATACAGTAAGAAGTGGTTGGCTTCACATGTACATTACCCTGCAGAGGAGGAAGAGACTCCAGGGAAGCAGGATAAAAGTGTGAGTTCTTGCACAGGCCATGCTGCTTAAATGAGAAAGGTTTCGGTAGCTCCAACATAATCAATAATTCCATGGTGTGGTACGATTATTCAGTTTATGGTGAAGGTGAGAAGGAAAGACCCTAAAACAGTTGACCCTAAAGGTGAGTCACAAAACTGTATGTATGGTGCTAGTACTGCGAAAAAGAAGTAAGGACAAAAAAAGTACATGTAGCTCAGCACAAGATCATTTACTTCCAGTGCTCAAGCTGGAACAGTCTGCCAGCGTCAGATATCAAGAGTGTCCCACACATGGATAGCAGAGGGGAAAAAATTATACTAAAAATGGAATAATTATTACTGAAAAAAAATCAAAAGCCTTTTGTAATTCCTTGTACTAAAGTTTGCTCAACAGATTGAAGGGATAATAATGTCAGATAAAAGTATTAACTATATGGTAGATACAATTAAAAGAGAGTACTTGCACTTATTCATATCTCTCAAACCATTATGGCTCCCTCCCCTTTCTGCTTGACGAGCTGTAAAGCTGTCAGAAGCAGATTCTGGTTCCTGGATCAGACGGTGGGACTTCAGCAGTGCCGACATAGTGATACCTAAAAATAAATACTTCATTGAAACGGTCTACAACGTGCGCCTGGTGTGCAAGCACAGCTCCAGCTGGGATATCCTAAAAACATACACTGCTGGTAGCTATTGAGGACTAGGGTTGGCTACCCCTGTCCTACAGTAACTTTTCCAACCCAAGGTACAATCACTTTTAGCTTACAGGTGCCGAAGACATAAGACAAACATCCTACAGAGGGCTGGATTTCCCTACAGCAAAGTAGGCAAACTGCCTAGAGATCCAAACTTTGAGTGATGCCTCAGCTATGCTAACCACACCCACATTCAGAACTGTTGGTGTGGCAAGAGAAATTCCACTGACCTGCACCAGTTTATATACTCACAAGTTATTTTTTAAACCATTGGATGCTATCGAGATCTCCAACACATTGCTTCGCAATGCATTGGAGATCTCTGTAGCAGCCAATGGGTTAGACTTTTTTTCATCTTCCTTGTTATAGACCAAGGAATTTTCTGTGCCAGGAAATAGTGGATGGGACTGGAGTTGGGACCATGTGAGGAATGGGGTGTGGTCAAGGGTGGAGCTAAGGGTGCCTAGAGTGACTTGCCTAGGGGTGCTTGAGATGTAAATCCAGCCCTGATCCTACAACATATTATACTGATCATGCCCAGTAGCAACAGTACCACCAAAAGGTGCCAGGCAATTCTTCTCTAAACAAAAGTAGTGTAACCCAGAAGTATGTTTGGGCTTCATCAATGGTGAAGTAGTTCTTCCTAACCAGAAAGTAATGGGTCCATATCTGGATCCCCCTATAGCCCTTAGGGAAAATAAGCAAAATAGGGTAATTTACATGCACAAAGTGAGCATAAGGTGCTTAGCCAGGGACTAGTCTGGCAAAAACTGTTGTAGGTTTCAAGAAGCTTTTCTTACACAATTCACACATTTCTGTCTCCCTTGGGGTCATTAGCAATCAAGATGTGAGCTTTTTGCACCCAGGACCCTAGAGAAGGCAACTTTTACATCTTACTGACAAAATCCAAGAAGGCCAAAACATTCATCCAGGGGTTTGTTGCTTCTATCAGTTAGAGTAGACCTGCTTTACACTTTGTTGCCAGTTTGTCATAGTGGGTGGAGTCAGTATGACATGCTATAAGAAATGTTTTCCTCATGTATGGCACTTGTGAGCTAAAAGCGATTCCATCCTTGGTAGGAAAAGACTATATACAGTACAAGACATTTTTTGTTTTGCTTGTTCTCATAGAGTGGTAGATGGAAGAAAACACATTGTAGAGGGTTTAGGAAGAGGAAGGCAGAGAAAAAGGGAAGAAGATGGTAAGAGAAAAAAATGGAGGTGGGTAAAGTAAGTAGTAGAGGGAAAGGGAATAATTGCAAGAGAAGAAAGGATATGGTAGCAGAGAGAGAAGAGGGTGACAGCGAGAAGGGGAAAAGGAAGTAAACAGAAGCACATGAGAAAAGAGGGTTGAAGTAAGTTAGAGAGCGAGAGACGGAAGGAAAAAGCCGTGAGTGTGAGACAGCTTGAGGAACTCACACAAGAGTAGATACTTACAAAGGCCTTTAATGTAGGAGTGAGCCACACATGGTGTTTGAATACACAACTAGTTTTTCAAACCAGGAGACCCCACCAGATTCCATGACATTAAGTTCAAGAGCAAAGAGCTCTGTGCTCTAACGACATTCGCTTCCAGCAAGTATAAAAATGGGGGCATAAACAGTCTCAGTGGAACTGTTTTAAAGTGGAATTGTCACTTTGTAACAATTTGAAGAGTTTATAGAATGTCATATTTTTATGTTAGTCATTTTTTTTTATTTCAAACAATAGCTTAATATACATTTGAATGTATTTGTCAGTTTCTGCAGATTAGTCAGTACTGGCCAGTAGGGAGCAGCAGATGGGAGGAAGATTACTGAGGGATGTAAGTATCTGGTTGCCATGCCTACCTAATGTGCAGAAACTGGCAAATAAATAATGCTAAATATCTCATACACTATTGATTTAAATAAAAATGGTTCATGGTAATATAAAGTATTTTGAAAAGTCTTTCTAAATTGACTAATTGTTACAAAGTGACAATTCCATTTAAACCAATATTAACCTGGCCCTGACTGGCAGGCTAAGCTGAGAGAAGTTCTAAAAACCTCACTGTCCCAGCATCATCTCCTGATTGGCAAGATATATGAATTTCCACTTTCCATTTTAGGGAAAGTACAATGGTGATGATCACATCTATGTTAGGCCAGGTGCAGGGTCCACTAGAAAGTTGCTCTGTGCAGTTGCACAGCCTGCACCCCCCAAAGCTGGCTGTGACCAGATCCATCCACCAGTATAGTAACTAGGTTCTGGTGATCACAAAAACATTGTTTCTGGGAAGTTTCAGGTTAAAGTTTCAGGTTAAAATTTTTATCAGGAAAAGGAAATTAGCAGCTTGGTTATGGCAAAAGCTACAAACTTGCACATGCTCCACAGATCTGCAAATACAGTAAACTTAAGGCAGCACTCTAGAGGGGAAGATGCACAAATAAAATTCCATTCTAAAACTGGAGATTCAATTGAACTGTTTGCACCATATCTTATGTATTAATCATCTATGCTGAAAGAGAAGGGCAATGGGTATGTATATGGGTATTTTAAAGCATTATACTCCTCTGCTCCTACTTTAAAGGGATAGTATTTCTTAAACTTAACTAATTTTATTACTGCAGAGATTAAAACATAAATAGAATGAGGTATGTCCAATCTTTCAAACTTGTATAGTTTGAGAGATCGAAGCATTTAAAGTTCCTGTTTCACAAGAAGTCTACTGAAGAGCCACAGAATGGTCCCAGGACCAGAATTTGCTTTTCTCAGCTAGGTGGCAGACTTCTTGTGAAATGAGAATTTTAGATGCTTCGATCTCTCAAACTATACAAGTTTAACCCCTTAATGACCCTTGACGGTCATAGTACGTCAAGGGTCGATCTGACTGAACGGCTGCACGCCGTTCGGGGAGTACGGAACCGGAAAATGAAAAAAAAAAAATGCTCCACTGATGTTCAGTCACGTTGCGGCGCCAATCCCCCGGTCGTTAAGGGGTTAAAAGATGGGACATACCTCATTCTATTCATATTTTTAATCTCTACAATATTAAAATTAGTTAAATTTAAGCAATACTATCCCTTTAAACCTTTGAGAACCAGAGAGGAATCCAGTGCATTGTGTTGCAGGGGTTAACTTCTTGTATGAACAAGGTGTAGAGGAAATCTGTGAAAAATTTGTTATTTTTCCTGCTCAGGTGCTAGGGAAGGGCTAGCTTGCACTAAAAATAATGACATAATGTAGTACATTCCCCAAAATGAAGCAGCATGATTTGTATCTGAACAGCTAAGTATAGAAAATAAACTGCTCTGGTGGATTTGTACACTCTCCCTTAGAGCTTTACTAACATTTATAATAAATATAATTATATAAAAGCAATGTAATGATCTGCATATTTTTTTCAGGAGATTGCAACCTCATATGTAGGGAACATAATAAAATATAACTAGTTAGACTATCATTGTGTGACATGCAACTTCCAGTGATATAAATGCTAATGACTCTTAAACTTGAAATAATTCCATTCAAGTAAAATAGCACTCATATCTACAGAGTGATGAAAAATAATATAATGGCAATTTCACGGATTAGCACCATAACACGCGTTGTATTGCCTTAGATTCTAGATAGATCTTCAGTGGGATTACTACACAGCACTTTAATGCATAAGCCAAAATGTCAGCGTGCAAAGAATTTCCAGTCTTTTCCAGATACTGAGGCAAATGTGCATCAAATACACATACCCCATATTCTCAATGATTTAAATTGGGCTTTTAACCCCTTGATTGCTAGAGAATAGCATCCAAGGGGATAAAAGCCACATTGAAATAAGGGATATTTTTATTGGTCCCCTATGATGCAGTTCATTTGCTTCACAATTGTTTTTTTGTGTTTTTTTTATTCGAAAGTATTTTATCAGGAAAAATACATTGAAATTGTCTCTCATTTCCAAATATGTCCTGGACTCATTTTATCTACCTCAGAAGGGCAAAAATCATTTTATCTACCTCAGAAGGGCAAAGGGCTGAGATGACCTTGCCGGAACTAGAAGCTGTGCACCTGCAGTTTGGACAGATTCTACAGCTGGTGCCTTAAAGGAGCAGTAAACTTTTTTAATGAAAAAATATATATTGTAGGGATTTTCCTATTGAGTAAAATAAGGGTACTCCCACTGCCGAGAGATTTATATTTCCAGAGTTATTACGGTTTAAACCCATGTTTTTTTACATTAGCAGTGCCCTCTAGTGGTCAAATTCTAATTAGATTTCCTGTTAGATTCTAATGGAGAGGAAAGTCAGAAAAGTCAGAGACATACGGTTCTCCATAGAATGTGATAGAATCTGCCTGTCACTTCCTGTCAGTTAGAACTATCAGGAAGTAAACACAGTAAATTCACTTCTTGGTTATTTAAACTGCTATAATTTTTGAATAAAACATCTGACAGCGATGGCAATTACCTTGTTTTATTCAGCAGGAAATGCCCTGTAAAATATGTGTTTTCATAAAAAAAAGTTTACTGCTCCTTTAACTAACTGAGCCATCTCTTTGCTCCAGCTGTTCTTCTACTTCATACATGATCCTTACTCTGGGAAATGTATGACTCTGCCAGTCCAAATTATGGTCTGTACTATATGTTAGATAAACGAAAGCCTTGTGTCTATGCTTATGTACAAATGATTTGTTTTATAACGGAGCACATGCTCAGCAGTGTTAAGACTTTTAATGTTAATGCCGTGAATGCCTCCCCTGTAGCATGCCCAGGATAAGAAACATAATTCCGCCAATTGCTTATGCTCTTGGTTAGTACACAGAGAGAAAAAAGGAGGAGGAGAGGAAGGGAATACACGGAAATACCCATACACTCCCTCACTGTCCTCTCCTTGTAAAGCAATGTGAAGAGGATAATGTTCTGGTAAATGGTTTGATAAATAGGTATTAGACAGGCTTATCGCACATAATTCAGTGCCTGCCCCTTTTTTAGTGTAGAACTGTATTAGCAAATTCCCTCTATTGTCTACTGTCCCATACTAACTGCTGGATGTAGCCCATTATCCATGTGTTTTGGCTGAGGATCCCTCCTTACACAAGTGAAAAGTGTATTTACGTAACATATAAACAAAACCGAGTGTCAAGACTTCCCTGGATGGGAAAGCAGTGTACAGGGAGGGGAAGCATGTCATGGGGAGGGTTGACCCATACAGGAAATATGTATGTGTGCTAAGGGAGAAGCATCCTTCCCTCCCTCCCTCCTTATTATTGCGTGTTTGTTTGTTTGTTTGTGTATGTTGTTTTTTTTTAATTGAAATTTGTTTTTACACAGACAGACAATGGGCACAAACACAGGAGAGAAGGGGGCAGAAGGGGTAGGAAGGGTAGGAGGAGGGAGAAGGAAAAAAACAAGTCTACGGACAGCACCAGAAGTAGAACCCCCAAAAGTGACATAGGCCAAGCTGAAAGACAGAAAGTGTAACACTATAGTCCCTCAACCTCCAACTCCTCTCATTTAAGAGTCCACATGCTCCAGAGTTCAGAGTGACGAGAAAGAGGACCAGACAAGATCGAGGTCAGGCGCTCCATCGGCTCAATATATGTTATTTTAGTCAAGATCTGAGCCAGGGAAGGAATTGCAGGGGATCTCCATAACTGTGCTACTAGACAGTGTACCACAGTAAGTATATGCCTGATTAAAGTTTGCAATGGTTTGGGAGTATCAGGGTTGGGAGCTCCCAGTACTAGGATCACTGGATCATGGGGAAGTGAGATTGTGGTGAGTTGGCGTATCAAAACACGGACCCGGGTCCAGAAGTCCTGGATGTCCAGACATGTCCACCAAATAAGTCCCAAGACTGCCACAACCCCTCCAGCAGGAGGCAGGAAGAGCAGGATTGTAAAAATGAAGTTGCATCGTGGTATTATACCACCAGAGCAGAATTTTATAGATATTCTTTTTAGCCATGGTACGGATGAAAGTACGGGAGGCTGACTCCCAAACTGCAGCCCGAGTTTCATCATGTTGAGATTTTATCCAACATGCCTTTCTAACATGTTGGATAAAATCTCAACATGCTAGAACGGCACTGATGTTGCACGAAAAAATTATTTACTTTACTGGTGTCCTCTATTATAATCAGAACTAGCACTGTATTCAGCACTTGACCCTTATGTACTCTGTATGTCTCCCATTACCACTTTAGATTGTAAGCTTTCTGGCAGGGACCTCACATCCAGTGTTTCACTCTGCAAAGGACCTGTAACCCTGTATTGTTTAAACCCTTAAATTGTAAAGCGCTGTGTACACTTGTGGCACTATATAAATAAACATATTTATTAATTCATCAGACAGTTCCCTCCCGAGATCACCCTCCCACGCATATTTGTGTTTCTGGGGAGAGTCTGGGCCAAGAAGTAGGTACAATCTGGCAATGGAGCCCCTTTCCATCGAAGAATGAAGGCAGAGGCACTCAAAGACCATCAGACATGGAAAAACAGAAGTGGGGGACAGAGCCCGAAGGAAATGTTTAATCTGAAGATAACAAAAGTTATCGAACAAGATATCGGGGTGCTTGTCTCGAAGGGTCTGCAGATCGTGGAGACATCCGTAGGCCAGAACATCATGCACCCAGGAAAAACCCACACGCCTCCACAAAGGGAAGATTCGCGAGTGGACCCCGGGTGGGAAGCAAGGATTGCCAAATAACGGGGTAAGTTGAGACGGTGACCCCAGGATAGTCAGGGAGACCCTACGGGATTTAGCAAGAATGTCAAGTTGAAAATGGATCGTGGGTAGAAGGTAGTGATGCTTGAGATGATCCACTGCCATCCCAGTAAGAAGACTGGGCAGGGCAAATGGAGCTAAGGAGGCGGATTCCAAATCCACCCAAAGTATCCATCCCACTGAAAGGAACCAAGCTTGAAGCTACCTAAGATTGGAGGCCAGGTAGTATCTGCTGACATCAGGAACAGCCAATCTGCTGCAGGTTTGGGGGGGTCAGGACCTGGTGGGCAATCTTCTGCTTCTTACCAAGCCATATAACATGCATAATAGAACGTTCTCAAGCCTGCAACGCTGGTTTAGGTACCAGCACAGGGAGAGTCTGAAAGAAGTATAAAAGCTTCTGTGTATGGTTGTTTGATTATGTTTCAAGGTAGGGTGGATAGTTCTTGCATGGTTTGCAGAGATCATTAACTGATGTGGCAAAGTCATTTAGATTTTATCCTCTGGCAGAAGCCCTTTGGGAGTTTGCTTGGATTCAAGGAGTGAGTATTGGCAAGGACTCTCAGTTAATGATTGATTAATAATTATTATTATGGTTGAATAAGAGCAATAATATTAATGTCATTGGAAAAAGTTAAATAAAGCTGTGGCCTGTTATCTCCCAGAAAGATGTGACTGTGTTTATTTTGGGATCATACCGTCGACTTATGACACGTTATCATAATTGACAAAAGGAAAGGCATTCCTGTGCTAATCCATATATCGTAAGATCATCCTTTCTTACAACAATAGTCAATGACTTGTCAACTCCAATAGCGCTTGTGTGTCAAGGCCCTTTAACGATAGGAAAAATGGGCAGCTGCCCAGGGCTCATTGGTGGTAGGGACCCACAACAGTCAAGAACAAACACTATCATATAACCCAGTTTAAAATACTCTCTCCTTCTGAGAGGGATGGGGCATGCAATACCATCTGATTAGTGTATGAAACCAGTTGAAAAAAATAAGCATTGTGGGAACATGGGTATGAAAACTCAGTATTTTGTCGAGCTTCTGCATGTATGGTATTGTGTGTACCTAGATATAAACACAGAACAATCTGGGAAAGTAATTTTATGTAAGCTCAAGGTAAGCTACAGTACTGTAAGCATAATACATGATTTAGCTAGAGGAAAAGTGTGTGTAGTTTGTATTTAGTCACTTGAATGTTAAAGAGGTCTCACTAGTATCCAAAAGGTTAAGGAAGTCTGCAACTTTATACTTTCCCCAGGTCCCAGAAATGGTTAAAGGGAAAATAACACTTAATATGTGAAAATATATACATTGTAAAACAAGGATACTCCCATTTCTGAGAGGTGTTTTATTCAAAAGTTAATGCAGCTCAAACTGGTTCAATGGCCCGTTACAGTGGCACTGTTGCTACACCATCCTAGGGAGGTTTAGGGTCAACTGACCAGAGTTGTTCATAGGACTGTATAGCAACAGAACAACTGTAACATTTCAGGCCATTGAGATAGTGCACCTAAAAATTCAAGATTGAGCTGCAGTAACTTTTAAATAAAACACCTTTCAGTAGTGAAAGTACTCATGTTTTGCTCAGGAGGATGCATCCTACCACATATATTTTTTATTTATTAAGTGTTACTATACCTTTAAAATGGCCTGGTGTGTGTATGTGTGTGAGCGTGAGGGGGACCCATTTTTGAAGAATACTCACCCATATAAACGCACTCTCATAGATGTTTGTCTTTCCTAGGACTCCTGTTCTAAGCCATTTCACTGATAATATCCATCTCCTTATGGCCCCAATATGTCCTTTTCTTGCAATATGCTTTACACATTTCCCTTCGTCAGCTACTTTGATATACTCTTTCTTCCTCCCTCTCTGTCTCCTGCTTCTATTTTTGTCCTATAATTAAAAGCTGCCTGTTGCCTTGTTAATACCAGCTTCTTTATCTCTCAAACTACAGTTATTATGATTGGCTGTCCTTCCACACTTCCTGGATAGAGCTAACTTTCCTGCTCACAGCCTCCTCTCATCTAAACTAGAAGAGGGTCCAGCATATGCAGATTTAAGGAATTCTGCTCTACTCCAAGCAGATGGGGCTGGAAATGAAGTCATAAATTGCTGAAAAGACAAAGCAGATGCTTCTTAAAGTAGCAGTAAAGTTTTTTTAATTAAAAAAAAAAAAACGTTATAGGGCTTTTTGACCTGATTAAAACAAGAGTATATCCATTCCAAGGTGTTTCCCCCCCCCAAATGTTATTACAGCATACACTTTTTTTTTTATTAACCCTTGTAAAGCAATGTGCTACACACCCCTCTGTTCCCAGGTAGTGCAGTATAAGAAAATGCTTCTGTACACCAACTGGCACAGCTGTTGGCCATCTGAGTTGTAATAACTTTTGAATTAAAAAATCTCCCAGCATTGTGAGTAACCTTGCTTAATTCAGCAATAAAAACAATAATACATAATTTTTTCAGAAAAACGTTTACTGCTTCTTTAATACTTCTTTATATAAAGAATATCTCTACTAATGTTCTGGAGAAAGAACATATGTCTGCAGAGATTCTACAACACAGTCCCCACCTGAAAGTCACCATAAATCAATACATTGCAACCTCCGAATAGTGTATTGCACAGTAGATACAAGAGTTTGCACAGATGGAGTTTTAATTTTTTTAAATCTTTTTGTAAGGGCATTGCAGTTCTCTATCCCTATTCACTGTGTTCCTACACTTTACCAACCATTCCCTCTATAAGTCTATGATATGCTCAAAGCAATGGCCATGGAGATTGTTGTTCACTCTAGTTCCAATCTGAGTAATTGAGGCAATTGTACTAAGCACTGGAGCAAGGAGACAAATTAAAATCCCCATTGGTTTATATGGGGTTTTTAACCCTTTGAATGCTAGAGAGGTCTCCAATGCATTGCGATACAATACATTGGAGACCTCTTTTGCATTCAAGGTGTTTAAAACATCATTTTAATCAAAGGGACTTATGGAAAAATGGATTTGTCCCCTAACGTGTAGTTGGTTTGCATCAGAAAAGCACTAATGCTTCTTAATACATCAGAAAGAAGAAAAAAGACAAAACAGCACAAAAAACAATATTCTAAGCATAGTAGTGGCAGTAATATGATAAGATTGCCCTCCTACCCCCAAAAAATATGGTCTACTCACATTTATGAGAGGTTGTACCTGCCGCTCAGTATAAACAACTTGCACTGGAAATTCAATATCACTCCAGACTGTGATATCACAAATGTGAAGTCTTTATGTATAATGTAGTTCCCAGTACAGCAAGCCGTATATATATATAATACTAGTTGAACAGCCCGTTACACAGGCCACAGTGCCACTGCCACCCAGTCGCGGGGCAGTCACGCGCAGTAGAGACTGCCTGCGCCACGGCTGATGCACGGCGCGGGCAGTCTCTACTGCGCATGACTGCAGCACGCGCAGCAGTGTCTACTGCGCATGTTGCGGCGTTACACGCGATTTATCAAATTATTATATAGGATAAGGACTAAATGCCCCCAGAAGGGGGAGCAATGAAGGGAACCTTTATTGGTACAAAAGTAAAATATATTATATATTTATTATATATATATAAAAGAGCAGACCCCTTATATGGAAAATAAGGAGCTAGGCAAAAAAAGGGAAACTTTTATTAACAGCTAAACAGATATAACCTTTTATGGAGGTTTGGTTTAAAAATATATAAAATGCTACATATGATGAGCGCTCATAAAAAGCATATATAAATGCAAAAAACTTAAAAATATAAACAATAGCAAAAAGTATCTATATATAACTCTAATACAGAAAACGATTACCAAAAAATAAATATATATATATATATATATATATATATATCTGGCTATCAAAAGACACAGTACTTGTAAAAGTGAATATCGCTCCTGAGGAAGTGACATTTACTATAAATGTCACGAAACGCGTTGAGCCATATATATATTTATTTTTTGGTAATCGTTTTCTATATTGGAGTTATATATAGATACTTTTTATCATTGTTTTTATATTTTTAAGTTTGTTGCATTTATATGTGCTTTTTATGAGCGCTCATCATATGTAGCGTTTTATATATTTTTAGACCAGACCTCCATAAAAGGTTATGTCTGTTTGGCTATTAATAAAATGTTCCCTTTTTTTTGCCTAGCTCCTTATTGTCCATATAAGGGGTCTACTCTTTTATATATGTATTTTACTTTTGTACCAATAAAGGTTCCCTATATTGCTTCCCCTTCTGAAGGCATTTAGTCCTTATATTCTATATTAGTTGAAGAGCCCGTTACACGGGCCACAGTACCACTGCCAGCCGGTCACAGGGCAGTCATGCGCAGTAGAGACTGCCTACGCCACGGCTGATACAGTGCCAGCCGGTCGCGATGCAGTCATGCTCAGTAGAGACTGGCCGCACCATGGCTGATACAGAGCTGGACGCTCCTTTGGAGCACCCTGCTCTGTATCAGCCTCATCACTGGCAGTCTCTACTGTGCATGACTGCATTGTTACACACATGTTTTAGCGAATTATTATATAGTTTACATGGCTTGCTGTATTGGGATCTGCATTATACATAAAGACTGTGATATCACAGCCTGGAGTGATATTGAAATTCCAGTGCATGCTGTTTATACTGAGAAGCAGGTACAACATCTCATAAATGTGAGTAGACCATATTTTCTTGGGGAAAGAGGGCATTCTTTTCATAGTACTGCCGAACTACGCTTAGAAGATTGTTTTTTGCGCCGTTTTGTCTTTTTTCTTCTTTCTGCTGTATATTTTTAGTGACGTGGTTGGCGCAGATGAGACCCGCATTGGAACAAGAGCAAAACAAAATTCTCCACGGCTAATCTTCTTAAGACTTCTACCTACCCCCTAAGCACCTGATATTTCTTTGTGTTTGGACTTTTCTTAATACATCAGCCTCCCTGTCACCACTAGTGTCAGAATTAATGGATAAAACAAACACATTTAATTAACCCTTTGAATGCCAGATTGGTATCCAACACATTTCATCATTAAACTATTGATAAGAAAAAAAAAATGTTATACTGTTTTTCAGGCTCAGAAATCATTTGGGAGATTTCTCATCCAAAAGTTATTATAACTGAAATACTTTTCATTTTTTATCCATCTGAGTGCCAGAGAGGTACGCATTGCATTGCTCTGCAATGCATTGTATACCATATTGGCACTCAAGGGGTTAATAGCAATAGCACCAGTGTCTGATAGGCAATTTTTGTTATAGTGTACTCTGTGGGAGCTATTGCGTCAGTGATTAAAGTTCCCCATAGTAATGGATATGAATAGTAACACTTGGTGCCCGGAATAAAAAAAATTGCAGTTTTATTAAAAAAAACTGAGCTGTAATAACGGTCCAATTAAAAAATCTTGCAGCATTGAAAGCATTGAGAACACCCTTCTTTTACTCTGCTGGAAAAGCCCTATAAGATATAGTGTTCATAAAAGGTTTTCTGTTCCTTTAAAATAAGGATTTTTGGTTTCCTGGTCATTCTATAAATCCAGTTATAGTTCCAACCTAGATTTTAGTCTTTGCCTCTAGCTAACAGTGATGTTACATGGGTTTGGACCAACCAAACGCATTTTTAGTGCAATTAGCCCAATTGTACCATTACTAATAGGAAGACTGGCACCATTACATACCACAAAATGGCAATAAAATGTGGGGCTTTAAAAATGAGACCTCGGCCTTTAGCCCCAACAGCCACTACCTAGCAATGGATGTGTTGCTGCATTGTAATATATCCAGTGGATATTAGAGTTGCTTTCAGTAAATTGCTTCACAAAGTGTTGAAGACATCTGTAGCACCCAAAAGATTACTGACATTCTGAATATAGGAGGCAATTATAGTCAAGTTGACACCTTTATTGGCTAACTTACTGCTAGAGCTGTCACCAAAATATTGTTTTGTAATGCTTTTGAGGCCTTTCTAGCATTTAATGGTTTAAAAGTCACATTTAAATTAGTGGGAATGATTCGAACCCAGGTTCTTGCAGTGAGTAACGGTTGCATGTTAAAGCATGCATCTGTATCGAGGAAAGCATTCAATTCCCTGGCGTCTATAGATGTCGCAATTTTGGATCTATAAAGAAACAGCAGATAGTGATTGAGAAACTTCCTATTAACAAACTGTCCCCTTCCTCCCCCATGGGAATGTGCTGTCTTCCCCACAACCCATCTCCGATAGATGCACATTCTGTGACACTCAGCTAAGGGAATCCAGATGTTAAAGCCACCATGTGATAAACAGAATAAAAAGCACTAAGTAGTGGCAGGCCAAGATCAACAGCTGGATACAAGGACCAAAGCAAAGGATCCAGAACGGCAGATCTTGGGAGGGTGTAAGACATTTGCAGTTACAACAAGAAACTGTTTACTGAGAAGAGGTTTAACAATATATAAATAATAAAGAAATCATTATCACTATGTTTGCATCTCTTGTACTCTGCAGTACATTGCTAGCCTGGTAAATGATGAGCTATAAATTCATATCATGCTTGACAGGATTTTCCTAATAAATTGTAGACATATTAATACTCTCAAGAAACACAAAGGCTTGAATCTGGTTTGCCCACATAAACTAGTCAGACATTAAAATGAACAGGGTGGCCATTCTGTGATGGAAACACCAGAGCAGGATCATCCATTATGGCAATCTATGCTACTGCCTAGGGCCCATGGCAATATGAGTGACCCTGGCTGCAAGTGATGGGTCAAAGACAAATGCCCTGCTGGTGCTACTAACATCTTGTATCAGATGCTGTTTTGTGAAGAAACCAGCATCATCCAGTTGCTCCCACTTAAAGGGATAGTAATACTTTGTTTTAACTTTATTTTATTTTGTAGGCATTAAAAAAACATGAAGAATGATATAAGTCTTATCTCTTAAACCTTTATGGTTTATGAGAAATTCATAAGCAAAGTTTCCCCCTCCTACCCCTTTTACCTAGTGTAAGCCATCTCTTCTCAGATGTTGAATGCAGTCCATAGACCAGACAGATAACAGCAGGGGGCAATCTTCTTCCTATGAGAATAATGAAAGCCCTGCCCCCCTTGACAAGTTTTTCAGGTTTTTCCCATATATTTATTGAAGATTGTCCCTCTCTGCAATCTACCTGGGCACCTCCCTTCTGATCTGGCTGAGCAGTGTTACATCAGTAAAAGGGGAGGGAGGGGGACACTGTCATTGAATTACTCTGAAATTACAACTCTGACAGAATTGAAATAACACTCTCCAAAGTCCAAATTCTATGATGATTAATTAGAGCTGCTTTTATTATGAAACATTCCTATCCCTTTAAATTAAAGCCACAATGCCAGTACCTGGTAGAAGCACTCTGTCAGAAGCACAGGATCAAAAGATGTGGGGGCCCCAAAATGGCACCTTGACTAAGGCCCTTTGGAGTCTTAATCCATCTCTGGGACACAATCTTTTGAGTGCCAGAGAGGCAATGTGTTGGATACCACTCTGGCACACAAAGGGTTAAACAAAACCTGCTTTTTGTAAAAACACAACATTGTTAGTCAAGCTGTGTACTTCTGGTCTGGCAGCCTTGAGAATGAAAAGGTCACAAAACATTATATACAAGTAACTGAAGCCAAGGTGAGTGAGATAATGTGATCAAAAAACAAACTGTACCACGTTTCAGAGAGAAAGGAGATCTACAGAAAAATTCACGTTGCTATGGTGTTCCATTCACACTCCATTTCCCTCCATCCTTCATTCTAACAGATGTTGGAAGCATCACTACAGGGACAGAAATTTTCTTATCTGTCAATTCCTTTTTCCTTCAAGTCTCCTATGGTAACAAAAACTGAGAGAGCTCTGTTAACATCAGTTAATGCTGAAATAAACTTTTTTTGGCAAACACAAACAAAGGGTGGGAAGTTTCTGTGCTGCCAAAGAAGACATGAAGAAAAAGGAAATGGACAGGTAAGATAACATCTTTCCTTCAGGGTCTCCTGGTAGCAAAGAACTTAACACATAAAATCGATATATGGCCAAAAGACCATTTCTATGGCCCAACGTCCATTGTGCTTTTAGCTGGTAGGGCCTTTAACTATCGACTTAGACATTTGATTATGTCGGTCGGCACTCACTTTGGCCCTACCGCATATTTTTGCGCAAACCTTTAAATCTGGCCCTATGTGTACCGGTCGGTATCCATTTTTGGCCTACTGGCATTTTTAATGGGGCAAATTGAATCGAGGCTTTAGTATGTAAAGTAGGACAATGCTTTTAAAAGTACCCTGTGTTTAAATAACCATTGGGAAAAAAACAAATATTAGGTTTATACAAACAACAATTATAAAGCATATAACTAAAAACAAATAACCAAACAATAGTGGTCATATATATTTCCTAGATATTAAAGGCAATTACAGATTTGGGGGGCCTAGATGTATCACATATGGTTTCATGCAACATAGGCAGAAAACATTTTTAGATGGATCTAATAAGGTAAATGCTATTCATCATTGTATTAATTATAACAGAGTATATTGTGCGCACATCTGTCCTTGTGGTACTAGATATTTGGAGCATACTAATTATCAGCTAAGAACAAGATTCTTGGAGCAAAACTGGGTCATATAGGTTGGTTATACAAAATATTTTGTTATTTTTATTGATAGTAATAAAACACACTATACTTAGAGGTAGTTGTGTGCTGTTCTCCTTTCTTTTCTTATGATATTGACTAAAAAGGTTGTAGATACAAAGTAACTGTAATGGGCCAATTTTCAGAAGTTGTCACTTCAGACTCTCAACAGTTATACATTGTCATCTCACAGTCATCTACCATTTCATCAGTACCACTCTGTCATCCCATGGTCATTCCTTTTAATACAAGCTCATCCATACTCATCAATTTAGAGATAATTACTTAAGATCATATAAGGACTATATTATATCTGTTCCATGAACTTTGAACTATTTATTGTTGTGTTTTTTTTCAGTACATTGTCAATTTACATGTCTTAGAAAACTGTACCTATATTTATTTGTTTACTTGAAATAGTGTTTCCATATATCTGTGATAAGCAATTTTTCACCATCTCAGTTTCAGAGGCACTAATATTGAGTCCCTTTGGGGTGCTAAATAGTACAATTACTATCACCATACATCCACTATTTTCATTATCATTTGTATTTTATTTTTTGTTTTCTGCTTGCTGTGATACCATGAAATAACATGCTCTCATCTCACTTAGAGTTCAGTAATATCAACAACACAATCATAAACATCTTCATATACTACATTCTACATCAAGTAGCTCAGAGGTGAGTGTTTCTTCTATTTTACAATTTTTTTTAGCGTAATCTATCTGGAACATATAATAATTGCTTGCATTAATAATTGCTCACAAGATTCACAAACTAAGCAGTTGTGAACCCTATTGGATTCACAAATGCAATGTAATGAATGCTTTGGGTTTGAATGTAATAATCATTGTTAACACATGCACATGGATACAGGTGATGACTTTACAAAGCTTAGAGACAAATCTGGTGAGTTTACGTGTTTATTGGATATGTTATTATAGTAAAAATAGTATTTATTTGTAAATTTTTTTGGCTGTTTTTGTGAATATACATAGAATGTTTGATTATTTTCTACTGTACTTTAAAGGTAGTCTTTTTTATGGGCAGTGTGGTTGGGCAATGTGGCACCCTCAGGTTGTGGCCACGTAACAGTCCTCATTGTGCTTTAAATTTTTATGGTGGGTGGGGGCTGATGAGGAATATGGGGTGCAGGCTGACTGGGAGCTGCATATTGCCCAAACACACTGTATAGTTGTTTATTGTGTGTTTTATCTGTTATTTGTTTTGCCCTGTGGCGTGGGGTAGGAAAAGGGTGGGACATGATGATAGAGATATTTTTGAGGGCAGGTTACTATGTCTTATGGTGATAGGTCAACTGATATGCTAACAGTAAGAATCAGATTCAGAAAGTATAAAAGAGAAAGGTGCAAGTAGGAATTCTACTAACAAAGAGCTTTTAATGGACAACACTGCACAAAAAATATGTAATAATAAAGCCGTTCAGTACTCACAGGGTTAATCGGACTGGTGTCTTCTCCTCACCGGTACTATAATGCGCTTGCAAGGAAATGATCAGCTTGCCCCTGCTCAAGCAGCTCTGGGATATTCCACATACTCCAAACCAACAGGACTTTACCAAAGAGATCAGTAGCAAAAATATTTATTTAAAATAAATTTTATATATTTAAAAGGAGATCATCAATGTCTCATACATATAAACGTTTAAGTTCACTCTAAACATTCAATGCGTTTTGTGGCGATTAATGCCACTTTTTCAAGTTCATTTAAAATTAGAATGAACACCAAAAATAAAATTCAAACAAACAAATACTCGCTGATCAAAGATCCTATTTATAATCTCTCATACTGCCACCCAATGGGCTCCGATAGATAACATTGTAAACCTCCTTTTGCAACAAAGTAACCCCTTCAGTATCTATCACTACTCATTTGAAACAAACTAAAACTTTATTTAATCTATGAACTAGATGGAACTCATTAGGTATACTTTGTTGATTTTCTGGGAATTGTTTTTTTTTTTTTTGGTGAGGATAGGCATAGTACATATGCGATGTGTTATATTGAGAGTTTTTTTTTTTTTTCGAGATACGTTGGTGTAGTTATCTTAGTCACATGTGTCCTTGTTTTGTGGATTTGGAGCCTTTGGATCATTTTAAATTAGATAGATATAAAGGATTATTACACTCTTTTTTGTATATCTATGGAGACGTCTTTTGTGAGAAATAATGTTTTTTAAAAAAATATTCCTTTAAAAATATGCCTTTAATCTGTTGTTCCGTCAGAATCTTAGGTAAATTGCTAGAGCCTTGCGATAACACCAGAAAAGGGATGATTCTATCTTTAAAGATAATTTATAGCTGTGTATTCGAGCATTTGTAATAACTTTATAAAATAAGGGTAGCAAAATATTCCCAGAAAATCAACAAAGTATACCTAATGAGTTCCATCTAGTTCATAGCTGAAATAAAAAGGCAAGAGACATCTAATGGAGACTTCTCTAGGATCCAAGGGGTTAATAAAGAAAAGTGTAATATTTTTGGTTTACCTGTTGAGGACCAAAAGAGGATGCAATGCATTGACTGATTTCATTTGGTTACGGAAGTTTGTCCCTTGCTGCATCTGTCCAGACCTCAGAACAAAGCAAAATTTAAAAACTTTAAACAGCGCGAAGTGTTTCTTATAATGTAAAGACGCCTCTGTGATATACTTGTGTTTGGACATTACAATCACTTTAAGAATCTATGATTTGCTGTTGTACTATGTATTTACCCACTGTCTAAAGAGCTTTGTGCAGCTGCTGCAAAATCTATTAACAGTTCACATAAATACCTTCCATTCCTTGTCACTCACTAAACACCCAGGCTGTCTCCTTGTATGTTAATCCCACAGGCATTGTATAGTTTGCCAGAAAATTACACCTTCTACTCTAGGCTTTATATAGTGTGTGTGTGTGTGTGTGTGTGTGTGTGTGTGTGTGTGTGTGTGTAGGTGTGATTTGTACAAATGTAACTGAATTAAAAAAGTCAGTCTAAATTCCGATGGTAGGACAATGAGCAAGGCTTGTGAGTGAAGCTTGCGAGTAAGACCAGACACTTGTGTACTCTTGCTGCAGCTCAGTGCTGGGAAACAAGAGGATTGTTGTCTTCCTCAAGGCTGAATGTCAGATCCCAGCTGAACTGGGGCTAGACCAGGAGGCAGGGCTTAAAATTTGAAGTTCTTTGCTACTAGCCAGACCTGAAAAGTTACTCGCCACTGCAAGCCATAACATACCCACCAGGGCTGAATTTCTACTCGCCAGGGCTAAATTTTCACTCGCCATTGGCTAGTGGCGATTGGAAATTTTGAGCCCTGCCAGGAGGAATACAATGGTAGGCTTGTTGAGTGAAGAGATTCAGGAGGCAACAAAGCAAAAGTGGAAACAAGAAGAGTAGTTGGTCCTAGCTAAAAGGTTGAGACAATCTGAGTAGGAGCAGAATCAGGAAACTGGCCAAGGTCAAACTGGAATATCTAACAATATTTGGAACCAAGTCTTCACTAACAAGGCTTAAAACCAACTGCAGTTGTAAAGGATGGGTATGTTACAATAGGAGCAATAACCCATGTCAGAAGTGGGAATGTTGATGCACCTGTGTACAAAACTGCATACTCAAGAGCTCAAATGGAGAGGCAAACAAAAGCAGTCACACAAGTAGGAGAATAGACAGCAAGAACTGGTGAGTCATGACATGGCTTCCACCTACAAGGAAACCCTCTGGATGACAGGACCTGCAAATAACGAAGCATGGTGAAAAGCATGGAGAAGAACAGGTGTGTAATGGAAACAAGCCTGCTTCTCTAGACCATAACAATCCCTCTGCACAAGGTACTGAAATCAACCCCTATGTAACCAGGAATAACTTCCACTTCAAACTCTTTTTGGCCATCTATCAACAATGGAGGAGAAGGAGCAGGAACACAACACATAGTAACATAGTAGCAACATAATAACATAGTAAATTAGGTTGAATAAAGACACAAGTCCATCAAATTCAACCTTTGCCTCATAACCTAGTGACATGATAATTGTATAGCTATCCTGCTACAAATTAAGTTAGTCATTTATCAGACATTCCTGATTTGCCTACTAATATTCGATAATCAATTGTCCTACCAGCTAAAAGCACAATGGGCGTTAAGCCACAAAAGAGGACTCTTGGTCAAACATCCGTTTCAGTTTCCAAAACTAATGCTAAATAGCATGAATAATGGGAACATCAAAGGAAAAAAGCTAATGATCAGTGACTTAGATACTTTCAAGCACTGATCGCTAGCTCATCTGTGTTACACTAACCTGTCATCCATTGTCCATCTTCTTCTATCTTCCTTTCTTCCTTTTTCTAATCTTCGTCTTCTATCTTCTGTCTTCCTTCTTCTTTCTTCTGTCTCTCCATTCGGTCATTCCTGTTTAAAAAGAAAACAGACATATTAAATGAAGTGTGCCCAAACATAACCCTGACATCTGTCCATAGTTTAACCCCTTGAGAGCCAGCAATATGTTGTGCACCTCTCTGGCACTCAAAGGGTTAAACAAGGCACGGATGTCAGGGTTAGGTAGACAGAGAATGCCAACATAATCAATGAATTGCCTCTTATATCCGGTTAAAATCCAAATATGTGCACCTAAAAAAAGTTAACTGAAGTGGAGTGCTTTCATTGGCTAGATATCGATCTAGCACTCCATCATCGGAGGAGGCTGCATAGATGGAGGAGAGTAGAGGCAGAGTTATGGACTGTGGTTACAGAGCAGGTAACCACAGTCTATGCAGAAGTAAGTGCAGGGCAGCATTTATTACTTCAATTTTGACCAAACAAAGCTTTAAAAAAAAAAAAAAATATTACACCTTTACAGACATTGGCTGTACACTCCAACTATTAAGCCTAACTTGTATAGGGGTGATACATCCCCTTTAAGGCCATTTGTTTTTTCTGCCACTGTCGGCAGCGGTGATGGTGGAGAAAGAGCAAATGAGCAGCCCCCCCACACACACACACACTTAGTACCTGATGGAGCGATGCCCGTTCCACTGTGAGGGAATTTTGAACAGAGATTGCCTTTATATATGGGGAGTCTCTGTTCAAAAGGACTCGCAGCCATTGGCTAATCAGCTAATCAGCTTCTAGCAGACTCAGTCAAACTCCCACTCAGAGCAACGCGGTGCGTACCCCCCTACCACTCAAGGGGTTGAACTGTGCTCAGATGACAGGCTTATGTTTGTGCACACATCATTTAATATGTCTGTTTTTTGTTTGCTTTTTTTGCAAAGGAAAATCCTCCTTAGAGATAATGAGAAAAAAATACCACATTTGCACTCCTAGGAGAATGATGATATAATTTTAAAAAACAAATAACCTTTATTAAGTAATTTATTAATTTCTTTTTAATTACAAACTTAAAAAACTTGTGTCATGCATCAGAGCTCTATTTGTTAATTGAGATCCAGTTCCCCTTTAGGTGACTAATTTCCAGATTTATTTAAATACACCAAAACACTGTACTTGTAAAGCATTAATAGACTTAAAGTCCAAATACAGTTGTGTGGAATTCTATCTACAGCAGGTATACTGCTATAATTTATCAGTGGCTATAGCCCATTTTTGAGGGAATAGGAGTGCACATGTGGTATTCTTTTCTCCTTATCTCTAAGGAGGATTTTCCTTTGCAAGTTATTAGTATTACCACTGCACCCAAAGGCCAATAACAAATAAGGTAGTGCAATCCGGACTCACCCAGAAGAAGGAAAATAGAAGATGAAGATGACAGTAGCTGACCAGGGTTCTGAAGATTCCACTGGTCATCAGAATTACTGGTAAGTGTTTCAGGGGGTGTTCCTTTGTAACTTATTTGGATTAATATTGTGAGTGTCAGTGAGGTTATTATACCCCACTGGCAAACATAGGGTTAATTCTACTAACATTGGACACAGTTTTGGAGTGCTTTGGATGTATTGATATAAGGATTAAGGTCCCATATCAATCATCCACTGGGGACTTTTTTAACTTTTTTTTTTCAGTTCAAGCGTTGGAACTTTTTAGATACATTAAGGGACTGTCCTCCCAAAAAAACTGGGTGCAGAATTTCCCACGATAAAGTGGATCCCTTAATGAATCTTAGGGCTAACACATGTAATTGAATTGCATCTTGCGGTGTTATTTTTTATTTTCAATTTCCGAAAACTCTGCTGAATTTATCACCTGATGTGGGGGTTTTTTTGCCCACATTTTTTCATAGCATAGGTAATTGAATAGCTTACTATGCTTGAAAAAATGCAGTTGAATGTTTTTTTAGCCTTCGAACCTAATTGAATCGAGGCCATAATCTTAAGATCTTTCACTGCATCTTCAATGGATGAGACTTTTTTTATCTTCCCTGTTAGCATTACAAGAATTAACCACCTCATACATCTTATTTCAAGTTCATTGGTTGTTGTACCCATAGAGGTATCTCTCTTTTAAGAGGGAGCAGTGGCTTAACTAGTCATTTTAGGACTCCTATGCAGACATTTTGTGGGGTTTAATCACAAAAAATCTTTTCAAACAGGCGTGACTGTTTGTCATGTACTCTTGAACCCTTGCTGGGCCTTTGTGCAACCACAAACTCTTCACTCTCTATAATTATGCCCTTGAGAGAGAGCATGTTTTTCTCTAATTCTTTGGATAGAAACCTTTGCATATTGACAAAAACATCTTTGCTATCTTGCTTGGTGGAAAGCTTTGAGGGAAGAGGCTCAACTCATAATCCTGATAATCAGGTAGGAGTACTTATTTCTATTGCTGCTTTTGAAAGCCAACAGAAATAATTTTCACTCTCTGCTGACACATATTAACAGGCAATAAAAAGCCAGAATAGATTAGTAAGATTGTGACAAAGTTGTGTTTATACACATGTGGTCCCAGGAGGTTGGAGAATTATTTTTTTTGATAAGACATTTCAATAAAAGTGAATCATGCTGTAAACAGTGAATTAATCAAGAATCCAGGAGTACAAACTTACAGCATGACATACAATGGTAATTACATTACGTTACATTTAGCATGAAACAGACTGAGAAAATGTATAGAAAGGGTCTGATGCTAGCACCAGATTACTGTGAACTGCAATAGAGCTGTAAATGAGAGTATGTGCAGGCTGGCTTGTTCATTACTCACATTGCCTTTGTTCTGAGGTGCCAAAAGAGTTGCAGAGCTGGCTGAGTGATGCATTGCATTTGGCCCAGTCTGTAACTTCACCCTCAAGTTAGGAATAAAAGGCCACAAACGGAAGAAAATGATGTTAACCAGTGAAGAATGGGTGACAAATACTGACGCCAATGGTAGCTATATTATCCAATTTGGGAAGCAAGCTGAAGAAGATACAGGTGGATATGGACCAGATTTCTAGGAACTAAGAGATCTGTGCCCTCATGACAATGTGGACACTGGTCCACCCCAAGGTGGTTTTATGGAAAAAGTGTGACGCGCAACCACTCTTTTGGCTGAAGTAAGTGCCACAAGTAAGATTGTTTTAAGGGGAAGTATGATCAATGTACAATTATGACAGAAATTTCTCCATTTGTTCACTGTGGCCTAAAATCCAGTCATAGATATGCTCTGAGGGAACACCATTTAAGCCCTTTACATTGCTCCAAATGATTGTCAGTCAATGCATTACACATGACTTTGGTCTTCAAGAGCTAAAACCAAATACCAAAAATATTAAACTTTTCTGTATAAACCCCTTGGATTCTAGATATGTATTCAGGAGAAGTCCCTTTCCTCCATGAGGTTTATTTTAAAAAGTGTAATTTTATACATTAACAATATCCTGTATACCAACATATTGAACAAATTGAAGGCTTTTGCAGCATTCAAGGAGTTAAGAAGCAACATCTACAAAAATGAACATTATGCACCCCCATGATCCTCAAGAGGTAAACCAAGCATGTTGCTCACATAACCTCTTAAGAATGAGGGGGGTGAACAACGCAATGCACATGGTCTTCAAGTGGTTATCTTGTGACAACATTAACATTGACTACTGGGATAAAGATGAACTCTTTGATTGCTATGGTTTAACACAAGATGATGCTGCGAACGAATACTGGATTAAAGTGGAACTATCACCTACATAATATTGCCCCCCAATTCTTTACTAATGTGGCGATAGGTAAAGCCATACTGTTATTATGATGAAAAAGTCTGCAATATTAAAGAAAATAAGCTTCTTCTGCAACGGAAGTAAATCACCACCAATCAGGGCAGTGCATGGTACACACAGAGCAGGCTCTGAGGTACCTTACCTCTAAAATGTCTGTGCTGTTGTTCACTGGATGCCTACAGAAAAAAGCTGCTTTACTTAATAACTCTGACTTTTTCAGCATAATAAAAGTATGGCTTTACCTATCGCTACATTAGTAAAGGATTGGGGGTCAATATTATGAAGGTGATAGTTCCGCTTTAAGTTTTAAAGCTGGCAAGGGGTGGGCAATCATAAAAACCACATTCTCTCATATCACAGCAGGATGAAGTTGCTCAAGCTGGAATCCACCTGAATATGCTGTAGCAGGTGCAGTTAAAGGGATAGTAATGTTTCATAATAAAAGCAGCTCTAATTAATCATCATAGTATTTGGGTCATGGAGGGTGTTATTTCAATTCTCTCAGAGTTGAAGTTCAAGAGTAATTGAATGATAAAGTATCCCCCTCCTACCCCTTTTACTGATGTAACACTGCTGAGCCAGATCAGAAGGGAGGTGCCCAGGTAGACTGCAGAGAGGGACAATCTTCAATTAAGATAAGGGGAAAACCTGAAAAACTTGTCAAGGGCCTTCATTGTTCTCATAGGAAAAAGATTGTCCCCTTCTGTTATCTGTCTAGTCTTACAACCAGATTCCACATCTGAGAAGAGATGGCTTACAACAGGTAAAAGGGGAGGGAGGGGAAACTTTGCTTGTGAATATCTCTCGAACCATAAAGGTTTGAGAGATAAGACATATTGTTCTTCATGTTTTTTTAATGCCTACAAAATAGAATAAAGATAAAATGAAGTATTACTATCCCTTTAAGAAGCTAGGGGGTTACAAGCTTCTCAGTAGTGTAGTGGGATATATTAATCCATTGAGTGTCAGAGAGGTATCCAGTGCATTGGATACTTCTCTGACACTCAAAGGGTTACATATATAATGTTGATTTTTTAACGTATATTATTGTTAGGGTACGTGCAGGAGAGGGCTGGCATCATTTGACCTGAGGGCAAGTACAATCAAGTGACAAATTTCTTCTTTCTTTCCAGCCCATGATCCCAGCCCACCCTCTTTTGTTAAGATTATAATTGGCATTAATGTTCAAGTAAGCCAAGTGATACCACAGAGCTTACAACTGAATGCTGCTATAAAATGAAATCACACAGCCACAATTAACTTGGAGCTACACCAGTGAAAACAGAGAGCATATAATTGAAATGGAGCTCCACCAGTGATTACAGAGAGCATATGATTGAAATGGAGCTACACTAGTGATATCACAGACTATCAACTGAAATGGAGCTACTCTCATGATACCACAGTGCTTACAATTGAAATGGGGCTAAACTACTGATACATTTATCACCTTTTTTGTTTTTGTTGTTGTTGCGAATTGCATTTAGAGCTCATAAATAACGTCTACAGCTTAAAATCTACAGATGAATTGACCCATAGAGGTTACAATCTAAAAAGAGTTTGCATTCTGTAGAGCAAGGGTGCCCACACTTTAGTAACTGCTACTTTTTTGCCTCTTTACTTCCCATTTTCCACTGTATCTATGCTGTTATTCTGCAAACCAGGCATAATACAAATCAGGGGGCTCGATACCATTACTACTGCAAAAAAGAAAAAAAAACAGGCACTGTGGTTTTTTAAGTCAGGTTTTGTTTTCCTATTACCCAAGGTGTTAAAACAAAGCCAGCTGTAATTCTACGCACCACCAGTAAAAAAAAATCCCTTAAGAAACAACTAAAAACAACGTGCAAGTAGCATAATATTAAGTATGGTTAGTATTACTGCATGTTTTGTGGTTACATTTTCTGCCGGTAATCCTGTGCCTCAAAGTTGAGGTGCAGAAACCACAACAACCGTTTTAAACCAAGGAAAGCAGCACAGAATACATACTCACACATGCGTGTTTGCATGTGTCCCAGATATCAGATATTATGCATATTGTCATCCTGACATCTGTGAAGCATAGTTTGTTGTCCCTACACTGTCCCAATGTTACAAATCTGAACCTACATGGACCCATATGTAGGTAACTATCTGTGTTTGCGTCAGTTGTTGTTGACCCACAGCATACATGAGACCCATCTCTGTCCCACATAGTGATGAGTACCAGGTAATATGAAGGTCAGCAACAGCTGAGGATTGTTTGTTGCACTGATGCAACACACATGAACTCCAACTGACTGTGGAGCGCCAGAGTGATATCCATTGTATTGTTTTGCAATGCATTTGATACCTCTCTGGCAATCACAACGTACAACCACAGTGAAAAATACAGACATCATTTTACCAAGGAAGGGATGTTTTATTAGCTTTTGAAATCACTTCCTTCCTTTTTTTCCGGGGGGGGGGGGGCATGAGGGGCTGAGGGGTCAGATGATCCCCGCCTTCCAGACCACCTTGGGGGCACACCATGTGTTGGGGTCTGGGCTGGTGTTACAGTGGAAGATAAGGGGGTGGAGGCTGACCGCTGGAGAATGAGGAGCTGGGTTTGGATCTGAATGTGTTCCCTCATCTCCGTGACCGCCTGGCCCAAGAGGTCAGCCACCACTCAGCTGAATTCCCACAATTCCTGGGTGAAAGTGGTCACCTGGCCCTCTAGCTGCTGCTGAAGCTGTGAAGTTGTCCTGCATCATCTGCCACTTCAATTGTAGAAATTCCCTATTCAGGGGTAGTACACCAGGAGACAGTTCAGGCAGCAGTGGTGCAGGCGGCAATGGTGCAGGTGGCAATGGTGCAGGGGGTGGAGGTGGTGATGGTGCAGGTGGCGATGGTGCAGCCATGATTCTGCCCCAGAGGAATGCCCTTCCACAGCAGGCTGCATTTGTGGCTTTGGCTCACCTGTAGATGATCCTCCACCCCCCTATATCAATCAGTTCCCCTTGTGAGGATCCTGCCTGGGTCTGTGGGCTTAATTCAGCTTGTGGCTGCTGGGGCCCACCGACAAGCCCTATGTGTGTGTAGTCCAGTGGCCACTGACTGGTGTGGGGCCTGCTCCATGCTGGTTGGGCATGTGTGCTGTACGGTGGTGGTGTGAGCCAGGTTGGGTCCTTTGGCCCCATGTGACACCCGTATGGTGGGTAGAGGGGCATCTGCGGTGGCATAGGTCATGCCCCACCATGATGATGTCGCAGGTGACTGCCAGCCAGATGAACCACTTGTCTCAGGGATGGGTAGGATCAGTTCCTGGAGGTATGGCCGTGCCAGGGGCAGTGGCTGGTCCACCTGCTGGGTCTGGGGCTGGATCTCCTGCTGTGGCTGTGGCTGGATCACCAGCTGTGGCTGGGACTGGATCTCCTGCTGGTGCTGGATCACCTGATGTGGCTGTTGGATAGGGGCAGATCCCTCTTTAGGGTCTTGGTCCCCTGCTGGCAGCTCCTGTGCTGGCTCTCTGATACAGACACTGCAATTGGAGGATGAAAAAAGGGAAATAGTTGCAGGGACAATTACAGCAAGGTCTGCTGTGACATACATCATATACAACTGGACCGTAGCCTGGAGACATGGAAAGACTTTATTTCAGGCTTAACACTTTGAGTGTCAAAGGGGAACACATCATTGCAAAGCGATGTGTTGCATACCCCCCCTCTGGCACTCAAAGGATTAATATCCTTACAACTCCATCTACTCATTTAAGGGTTTCACCATGCTAAGTGAAAAGTATACTCCTACTGCTGCTTATGTGATTTGACACTGACTGATTCTCCAGGAGGTGCATGATGTGGGTGCATCACTACTTTCACTCACCATTGTGAAATGTACCTCCATTTGCAAAACAATTGGTTACTGTTTTTACTTTTGAACAACTGTCTGTGGCACTAGTTCAGTCATTGTAACCTGTCACACACTGCACATGTGTCAATCACTACATGATGTGTCTGACTGTTACAACTGTGAATCGCATGTATGAGCAACATGCAACTGAAGGGGTTAACAACATGCTACATCCTAATGGATGTCAGTGGAGAAACCAGTGTATGAGGAATGTGTGAATAGCACATTGATTTGGATCGCTGTATACAGACAGTCAGCATGTGTGGATGCTATAGTGTTTTTTATTGCGAGACTGACAAGTTTAAAGAGTGATCTCTAATGCATCCACCTTGGCTCTCAAAGTATCATACCCCAGGGATAGGTGGGATATCGTAGTATATGTTTTTCAGTGCACCTGAAAATTTTATGTGAACAGTTAGAGAAGCATTAACAGATGAATAACAAACATTCCTGCTGGAATAGTATGCAGTCAGTAACCTTGATGTACATTTCGCATGGAGTCAGCTTTTTTTTTTAATGACCACAATGACCTATATGGAATAAAGGTGGGACTGGTGCTATATAGGGATTTTCTTTTCTTTTTTTCCTTTGTACATTTATATTTATATTCCGAAGATGAACAAACAGCACAATGGCCTGTTCTATTGCTAGTTACTGCTCAGAAGCATCAAGTTTTAGCTCTCTATTGCCATTACAGGGGAGAAATCTCCATGTTCACTACTCCCGCCCAAAAGAGTGGTCCAGTTCCAAAACAATGGGCAAGTCCCCTCTGCACTGGAACACCAGCTAAACCCAGACATACATTTCAGTCTTGTTGGGCCTTGTCAGTGAGGTGCAGCTGGATTCCCTAAGCACTGAGAGCAAGGGTTCCATGTCTGTATTACCGTACATTCTTAGGGAGACCCCTAAGAGTATTCAAAATATACATACAAAGTGTGAGAGGTTTCTGAGGATGAACAAACAGCACAATGGCCTAGCTAGTTGCCACTCAAAAGCATCATGTTGACGAGGCCCAACAAGGCTGAAACTTACTTCTGGGGTTAGCTGGAGTTTCCGTTCAGAGGGGACATGCCCGCCATTTTGTAATTGAAATGCCCTTTTGGGCGTGATGAGTTTAATATGTACGTGGACATTTCTCCTCTGTAATGGCAATAGAGAGCTAAAACATGATGCTTCTGAGTGGTAACAAGCCATAGAACAGGCAATTGTGCTTTGTTCATCCTCAGAAGCCTCTCACATTTTGTATGTGCACATTTCATCTTTTAAAACTCTATTAGAAAATAGCATATCTCCTGAAGTTCCCACATTCTGGTGGTTTCGCCAGTAAACATCATGCAATACATGACATGAGGTGGAAAGGTGAGTAAGGATGAGTGAAAATTTTTGCCTCAAACCAAAATCAGTGAATAATGGCACTTCCTGCTTGGTGGAAAATGTGCCATGAAAAGTGGCTTTTCTGCTTTTTTCACCTAGTTCATTGCATTGAAAACAATGGGAACATTGAATTTACACACAACTCATAGCAAATGTTATTATATCTCCCAAAGGCATAGCATAAAAGGGGTATGAAGGTGCCTATGTTGGTATAGTGTGGGGGAACAATCAGTTGAATAGGGATTTTTTTTATGTGGGTGGAGGGTTATTCACTGGCATTGAACATAAATAAATAAATACAAAAAAACAAAAAACAAAACAGAAGACATGGTGTAAAATGGGTCTAAGGAGGGTACCTGTGTTGGTGGGTGGAATTTGGGGAAAGAATCCATTCAAGAGGAAATATTTTTGGGGCGTTGTTGACTGGTATTATAAAATAAAACAAGAAATTGGTACGTAACATGACAGAGACAGGGACCCACTGACATAAGCTGTGACTGGGGCAGACTGATACTTGAAGATATAGAGTATTTTGTAGAGGATGATTTGTAGGACTTGTAGTTAGAGGCCCAAGCCCTGAGGAAACATTGATTTGAAGGACTTAGACTTGTGTTAGGCCCAAGTCCTGAGGAAACATTGATTTGTAGGACTTAGACTTTTTAGGTTCAAGCCCTAAGGGAACATTGATTTGTAGGACTATAGGGTCACAAGCCATAAGAAATCAGTCATTTGCAGGACTTAGGCTTGTTAGAAACAAGCCCCCCAAAATGTTTTTTTTTGTAGGTCTCTATTTATTTATCTATTTATTTATTTATTAAAGAACAAACCCTTAGAAAAAAAATCCCCTACTGACCTAGTGCCAGCAGGTCATATTGTGGTGGCCAGTGGCCAATGGCTATTGTCTAATGCCCCAGTGTAATTGCGGAATTTGCGACTGCTGTTCTTACTTCTGCCGCTGAGTTGTTTAAACAGCAGGATGATTAGGCAGCTCAAAGGGAATGTGATCAACAACAGCAGTAACATCAAGTTTCAATTACCAATACTAGCACCAGTGATGTGCCTGAGGCAGAAGCAGCACCACAACTAGCCCCCTCCACTTCAGGTATATGTGGAGAAAAGAAGAAATTTCCCAATAATGCTTCTCCACCTGCCCCTAATCCAAAATCATGAGTGTGTTGTTAGAATATCCATTTTATCCTCGAGAGCAGGAAGTGTGCCTCTCATCAGCAACTACAATGTTCACAGTCTGTGTGGTAAATAAGGGAAGGACTGGGAACAATGGGCACATCTGCACTCACAGCAAACACCTGGCAAAACTTTAAAGAAGCACCTTGGTGCTTAGTGTCCCCAATTTGAAATCATCCCACCAGAAAGTACTGCTGCTGTCACTATACCCCTTGTCCAATCCTCCCTAAGGACACATGACAACTTGCAAACAGGTTAATAATAGCGATGAACCATCCATATCACCAGCTTAGGGAACTCTGTGGGATGAAATCTCCACAGATGCCTTCTGATGCCCTGCTTGCAACTATCCTCCACCACACTGCAATGTGTGGTGCCCACCACAATAGGTGGACACAAACTGCCACATCCTGACATCTACTGAATGACTATCAGGTGGTGGAGTAAAGATGAAAGAGGTGGATCACCAGAAGATGTAGTTACATGATCTTCCTGTGCCAGGATCCTAGAGCAAGAAGGTGATGGCGAGCTAGTTGTTTTGCTCGCCATCGAACTTTCAGCCTCTGGATGGGTTTCTCTATTCTTCCTCCTCTTTGATTCCCGCGTCCCCTATTCTTGACTTTGTGGAGAGTCAGGGGGTACAGCAACAAAGGTGCCCAATTTCTTTGGTGGTGGTTTAGCTTTAACCTGTTTCACATGAATGTCATGGTGTCTGTGTTTCATGTGTTATCAAGGTGGTTGTGCAAAGGTTCATTCCCTCCTTTCCCCTTTTCACTGATTTATCACAAATTGTGCACAGTGTCGTTGCTGATGACTGTCCTAGTCCTGCATCATTGGACCCTATTCCCACTGTGTCCATGGTGGTCTGTGGCATACTAGCTTGCTCCACAGCATCATGCTGCCTTTGCAACTCGGCAGCAGTAGGAATTACAGCAGCAGCAAACTCCACAAATTCCAAAAGCTCACTGCTGGTGGTGGTGATGCCCATCCCCATCCCCATCCTTGTCTCCTATTCCTTCTCAGTTTGGGTTTAAAAGGCCATCAATGTCTCTTCTACTCCAGCTTCTTCACCTTCATCATCACCACCGCCATCACCAGTCCCTCCAGGCTGCTGCTGCTCTATTACAGACATCTCACTGGTTGGAGGGGATGATGAGAAATGTCACACTTGCCATTTCTTGTTGACTGATCTGTGCTCCTGGTGATGGTAGTATTGCTGCTAGGCAATAATTCTGCCTTCTTCAGGATGATGTTCCAATCCAGACATTGCTGCGGGGGGAAGAGGAGTCCCAAGGTCAGGGGAATGTTGTGGGCTCCCTTGAACACTAGTCTGGCTGCTCTGCAGTACTTCCCCTATCACCTCAGCATCAGTAGGAGGATCTACTGTGGTAACACTAGTCCCACCAGATGCTTCACTATCACTGTTACTACTGCTAACACCAACTACAGAAATGTCAGTCCCTGAGTCTTCCTCCTTACTAGTAGTATGATCACCACCCTCCCTCACTCCTAACACTCTGAGTCTGTAGCTGCTGGCTCTTCTTAGTAGTATTAGTAGTAGCGGGGCTGTTTGGGGATAGCAAGTGTGAATTAGGGTCCCCTGCTGTCACACTTGGCATCACCTCCTCCTTTTTCCCCTCCTGAGAATCACAAGACGCCCTAGAAGGTGCAGCACTGACAGTAGGCACAAGCAGCTGGCCTCGCCTTTTCACACTACTACACTCTTCTTCCTATGCCTGTGACACATAGTTCCCCATGATCCCTAGGATTGATGTTGGGGGACTAGCCAGCATTAGGTCTGGGGAACCAGGGCATCCAGACCCAGTCACTTCCTCCTCCTAAGACTAACTGGAGGCAAAATGGTCCTTCCAGCTCCTCCTTTTATTATTATTCCCTTGCTCATAGTGATAGCAGTCACTATGAGCCTCTCTTGCCTTACTTTTGCTATAAACTCCCAACGTAACAGCCTAGCAATCTCGCTCTCCGTAGCTGCTTGTATTGTGTTTCACTTCCTAGAAAACATCACATCTTTATAGAGAAAAGGAGAAAAACATGTAATTAAAGGGGTGAAAAGTTTGCAGCCATTGAAAAAATAGAGAAACATTTTTGGCAATGGGTGAAAACAGTGAGGATTTTAATTGCAGACTTTCCCATGATAAAACAGACAACCATGTGTTTTTTGTGGATTTTTTTGCAGGAACACAACAGAAACTTTCACCCACCCGTAGAGACAACAGGGCAGTCTGTAGTCTGATGAACCAAACATACACTGGTACCTCAGCCTTGTCTTACTGGTAACCACAGAGCCACACATATAATGTCTGATACCCCAACATTGATCCACTGACCCATGGTAGCCATAGAACCACATAAACACTATATGATACCTTAGCCTTGTACCACTAGCAGCCGCACATATGCTCTCTGATGCCCCAGCATTGTTCCACTAGTTATTGGTAACTACCTAACCAATCTCTGATACCCTAGTTTTGTTCCACTGGCAACTAGCCACAGAATAACACATGCATGTTGTGTCACACCAACCTTTCTCAATGGTCACTGGTAGCTGCAGAACCACAACTATCTGATCCCCAGCCCTGCCAGAGAATCCTGTGCTGCTTGACTCCCTATGCATGCAGCTCAACTCCCACTCCACATGGATTCCCCTGATACATCCTGTTGGCTCTATCAGTTAAAGAGGTCAAGACAGGGCAACCAGAAAGTATAAGGGCAATATGCTGGAAGCTGACGGGTTAGCATTATGCTCAAGAGATCAAGTTATGTGTTTTATTGTGCATGGCCATTCTGGTCCTGCAAAATGAAACATATGCAGGTGGACCTTATTGCCCACAATAATACTGCTGGGCTGGCACTCCAACCCAAGAGTACTGCTAGTAAATAGAGTACAATAACACTTCACTAGATTATAGCAATGAAAGAGCAGGCATGTTACATACAACTACACAGGTTTAAGGGATAGAGTATTGTGGCAGATGTAGTATTCTACTGAGCAGACAGCTCAAAAATGAACAAAAGCACACGCAGGTCTTCAATTGCACCCGAAATGTTGATGAAATAAACATCCACATTTTGTCACTTAAAAAAATAAAAAGACGTGTGTGCTTTTGTTCATTTTGGACTTATATTGTGGCTCTAACAGTAGCACCCAGGCAGATGTATATTTGAAAACGTGAGTGCCTCTGTCCTGGAATGTATATATAAATATATATATGTATATATATATGTGAGTGGCGATAGAAATCAGGCATAGAAAACAACTTATGGGAAATAGGATATCATGCAAACAGACCATGGTACACATATTAGAATAGGCAATATGCTATGGTATAGGTAAGACTGAGCATTTATAGCACAATATAACAGTGCTACTATTCACTGACAAAGCTCATCACATTTTGAGCAAGCATTTAAAGTCACAAAGATTAAGTTAAAATCTTTTTGCAGCAGCCCAAAAGTGAAGGAATGATCTTTACCTGTACATGAATTATAAAACCTGCAGCACAGAGTAGCAGCACACACAGCTGAGTGACCCTGCCTTCTGCCTGTCCTAAGCCTCGGCTCTTGAGAGAGCGAGCACTTAGCCATGAGTAGTAATTACACAGCTGGTATGTAAGCCCACGGCCCACAATTGAGCACAGACACTCATTATGGGGCTGTGGCCAATGTAGAGCAAGCAGTTCACTATAATGTCTAGGGGTCCCCACACTTTCTGGGGGCCCCCAAGTTCTGCAGGAACCTCTGTTATGCTTCTGCAACCATGGATATAGAATCCCTCTATAACAACTTCCCATATAAGGATGGAATTGGTCCCTGCTATCAGTTCTGATCATCACATCCACCCACAGCCAGAGCACAAAAATTATAACTAAATTGAGAGAATTTATCCTCACTCACAATTATTTGACCTCTAACCAGGACATCTAGCTGCAGCTAGTAGGATATACTACGGGCACAAAGATGACACCTCAATATACAAATATTTTTATGGCTGACCTGGAACAGAGATTTCTTAGTGCATACAGGTACAAACCTTACAAATATTACAGCTATAGCAATTATATATTTAAAACAACAGAAGAAGAAGTGCTCAAAAATGTCCATAAATACTTAAACTCACATATTTCATCAATCTGTAAAACTTAAAATGGATTTCTCTGCAGAAAATGTACATTTTCTGACACAACCATACATTTCACCAATGGCAAACTCTACGCATCTGTATACAGAAAACTCACAGACTGGTGCAGTTTTCTTCACAGCTCCACCTTTCACCCATATCACACTAAACAAAGCATAATTTATAGCCTAGCTATCATATACCTACACAAATCTTCTGATACTATCAACTTCAATAATCATTTCAAACATGGACTGAATCATGCAGACAGAGAGGCCGCAATACAAGGGCAACCACAAAGAAACTAACATCTGCATTGAGAGCACCCTGTGAACATCGATTACAGAGGATGCTGTATTAAAAGACATTTTCCTCAGTTTTTATCCTGGAATCTAGGCAACAACCTAAACAGAAACACAGACTGGTTAATAGAAAAGTAATCAATGTGACAATAAGACAGCACAATATAAAAAGAATAAGACATCAAATTCATGTACATCAGCAAAATTTGTATTTATGATACAGTGGACTTAATGTGAAATGGGATACTACATCAGTGAAACCAACTTAACAAAAGAATGAATTAAAAAAAAAAACAATTAAGAATCATAGTGAAAAAGGTAACTGTACCCTGTTGGTCATCATTTCACCCAGAGAAACCACTCCATCCATAAGCTCAAAATCATAATAATCAGAGGGAATGTCAAAGATACCCAAGCAAGAAAGACATTTGAAATAATGATGACCAGATTTTCAGTGCTAAACACATTGGACTAAACAAGGAGTTAGAATTCCTCTCATGTTACCAAAACAACAAATGTCATGCCCTATATTTTCTTTCAGTTGATACTGATGTGTATTGCTTATGTGAAATTTAATTTCTTGCACATAATAGATTTATTTCTCTCTGACTTGAGAGCCAGAGAAAGCACCCCTAAAATGCAATCTAGAATTTTCAGGCACCCCTAACATATTTTATGTCATGTATCAAGGGCATAATGATGGGTTCAATACATAAGTAGAAAGTTATTCTTAGGTTACACAATCATAATATAAAAAGTAAACATATTGTGAATAACAACTTCCATAAATATACACATAAAATTCAACATTCATATTTTTGTCAAAGCCTTGTACATAAAAAGGGTCACCTTCAGTGAATGTCCTTGGCACACCAAAGTGCCATGGCACCCTGGTTGAGAACCACTGTCCTAGAGTTTCAGTTCAAATTGGTCTCTTCGCTGTATTAATTAGGCAAGCTTTTTTCTCCTTGTTTTATTTGCTGGTTAGATGGCTCAGTTGGTTAAGATACCAGCTGTAGAATTTGTTCAAACCACAAGGTCACAGGTTCTAGTCCCAGCAAGGTCAACTCAGCCTTTCATCCTTCCGAGGTAGATAAAATGAATACCATTAAGTTGGGTAATAATATCTATACCCCCAGGACATACTTGGAAATGAGAGACAATCTCAGTGTAACTTTCCTGGTAAAATACTTTGACATTATTATTTCTGTAACATCTTCAACAATCATTGTAATTCAGTGGGCTAAACTTTACAGATATATTTCACTAACAATGAGATTGCCTGAGATGTTTTTTGCATCCTAGAGCTTAAGTATAAATTGTACTCATTTTTAAAAACATAAATATAACAGGAGATTGAATCATTAAATAATATTGCCCTCTGTTGTCTGTTTATAGGTCAGCTCAGTGCATAGTCTATAAAACTTGTCTGAGCATCAAGGGAGCAAAATCCCAATTTAAATCCAAACTAAGTTTTATATTCCCCTATGGTGCAAAAGATTTGCTAGAGAAGTGTTACATCATACACTGCTAATATATAATTATATCACAATAAATGATTATAAAATATTTCTTTTGTTCTTTCCATAATTCATATCTAAATAGTTACAACAAATGAAGCTTCTTATTCCTGTAAAACTGAGATAGCAATCTCTGAGCCATCAAAAACCCCACCGTAACATGAAAAGTGTGTTTCCTGAGGCACAAATATACTTATTTTGTTTGTTTGTTTTTTTGTTTTGCTTTTTGCTTATTTTTTTTTATTTTGGTCTTCCAATGATTGCATATTTATTTCATTTAAAAAAAAAAATCTGTGCTGTAGCAGGTATGCCTGTATTAAGTGAAAAAACGTCTTACTTATTTTATCTCTGCAGTGTCTTCAACAGAACACAGGAATCAAAAGGATGCTCTTAGTGAGTAACCGTCACAAGAAACTTAAAGGGATAGTAATACTTAAAATGTAAAAAAAAAAATATGTTGTAGGGTTTACCCCCTGAGTAAAACAAGAGTACTCCCACTGCTGAAAGTTGTTTAATTCAAATGTTATTAATTTTCAAAGTTGAATTTTTTAGGTGCAATATCACAGTGGCCTGAAATTATACAGTGGCGCTGTTGCTACACCATCCTATGGAGATTTATGGTCCCGGGACCAGAGCTGTCCATAGGATTGTGTAGCAGCAGCGCCACAGTAAAATTTCAGGCCACTGTGATATTGCACCTAAAAAATTCAACTTTGAAAATTAATAACTTTTGAATGAAACACCTTTCAGCAGTGGGAGTACTCTTGTTTTACTCAGGGCGATAAACCCTACAACATATTTTTTTACATTTTAAGTATTACTATCCCTTTAAAACCTCCACCAAAGCACCAGGGTGCTCACAATCTGCTGATCCCCAACATTACGGGAATCCTGAAGTAATCCCCCCAAAAAAAGAAACACAAGAATGCAGACGAGGGTTCTGGCAAGTAGATATAAAAAAAACAACAATATAATTGAAGGAATATGTCATCATTTAGATGACAATCAGCTTCTGATTCCCATTTGGTAGCATTGAATGCAGGGACATTAATCCACCCACTAAGGTTATACAGCTCTCAGGACAAAAACATGGCAGGTAAAAAAAAGAAAATTATTTATTTATAAAAATATTAAAAGACAAACAGTAACCAATCAACCAATTGACTCAGTAGAGATTATTGATCGATTACTATTTGTCTTTTAATATATTCATAAATAAATGATCATGGCGTTTTTCTGTATTTTTTCATGTCTTTTGCTTCAATGTCTTCAACAATCATTCTAAATCAAGACCCTAAATTGTACTGATAAATAAGCAACCATGTGACTGCCACATCATGGAGCTTAAGTGCAAACTGGTATTTTATTGTTAAAAACATAAATATAACAGTTTAGCACACTTTATAATTATATCACCCTTAGCTGTCTGGTTATATTACAAATCAGGACATTATTAAAACTTGGAATGCTAAGGAGGCCTACAGTGTATTGTGAACCCAAATATTTGAGACTTGTTTGAGTACTCAGTGGAGCAGAATCCCCCATTTAAATCTAAAATAAGTTTTCATCACATCTCTACGCAGCACACCTGAGGGATGACTCCACTTCTTCCAGGTAGGTCAGATGATTATTTATTATTATAACCCCACCCCATCCCAGTACACTCACTGTTTTCTGTCCTATCAAGGAGGTCAGCATCACCTTTTTAGTTTTCCTTAGGGCCATAGGTGAGTTCCTGAGATGTACAGGAGCCACCTAGGAGGTGTGTAATCTGGGTGAGGTATGAACCCTGCCTCCTAGCCCTCCCTGCAGTCTTGTTGGGTCTTGATGACCTTCTTCATCCCTCTGGTACTTTGGTCCTTATGTCTTGTCTCTTAGTACCTGTGGCAATTCTTTGGAGGGACTTATTGTAAGAAACTCCCTTGTCCTAGAATGCTCTTGCCCTGAGGGTTCTTCTCTTTCTGGGGTGCATCAGTGTTCTCTGTTTTAACCCATCCAGATCTCCTTCCTGGCAGTGGGATGTCTCTTTGACCTTGCTGAAACACGTGTCTGCACCAGTAGAATGAATGTGCATTTCTAGGGATTGGTTGGAAGCAGAACTTTGTTCTGTTCCACTTTCTCCTCTGTCATGGAGCAATGTGAGCTGAAGTAGATGGTTTTCTGGGAGTTTTTCTTCTTTTTATATGTGTCTTTGGGGGACTCCTCTCCTTACAGTGTTTGCTCTTGCCTGATGTGCTGTCTTTTCAACTGGCTGTGGGCCCTCATCTGTCATTCAGTTCTTTGAACCAGACTGGAGCTATTTAGTGTCAGTCTCAGTACTGCTGACTGCTCCTTTTTAAGAGACTTGTGTTTGTCCTATTTTCTCTTTCCCTTACAGAGAGTCTGACTATGAATGATGTTTTTCCTCCTCCCTACATGGCATCTTCAAAGTTCAGGAGTCCCGTGTGCGCCACATGGAAAATTATGCATTCTGAATCATACAATACGAAGCTATGTCCAGTCCACCCTGCACCAGACAGGGCATTAGTGGACAGTAAGAATCCTTCAAAATGATGCAATCTATCCTATTTGGCTCAAGACAAGAGGTCTTTGCATGTTACTTTTTGCTCATTTAAGGAGCACAAACTTTCAACAGGTAAGCATTCTTCCCGGCACATAGGTGCAGGGACCCTTTTCTTCTCTTCTTCCTCTGAGACTGAAGAAGATCTTTGGCTCTTAATGTTTCTCAGTCTTCAGACAAGGAAGGTGAAATTTCTGAAGATCCCTATATTTTTGCATACGATCCGACTGATACCTTAATCAAGGCAGTCCAAGCTGCAATGGAAATTGATGACACTTGTGAAATGGATGGAGTTGGGAGGCAGGAAGGCCAGAAAGTAGAAGGTTACAGTAGTCCATGCGGGAAAGGATGAGTGCTTGTGTAAACATTTTAGCTGCGGAGGAACAGAAGAATTGAGATAGCAATTCCAGGGTCATTAAAATTTTCTCCAAAATTATAAACATTTAAAATTCTTGAGGCTCTAATAGAGAGTTTTTGTGTCTACGTGTTTTGGCTCAGAATTATTGCATGTTAATTTCATACTTTAAAAAACATGTGTAGATCTTTGCTGTTGCAGAGTGTGTTTTAATTAGGAAAACTTTTATTGCACATTTTATCTCTGTAATGTCTTGAACAATCATTGTAAATCAATACCCTAAACTCTTGATACATATAAGTAAACAGGTAATCAGCCGTAGATGACGTTCGTATCCTAGAACTTGAGCAAACTGGGCTGTAATTTTTAAAAACAGGAAATAAAACAGAAAGTTAGCACATTTATTAATATATGTGTTATATGTCCTCTGTGATGCAAATGGTTGCCTTAGAAATGTTCCATCATGCACTGCTGACATAAAATTATAAAAGAATCAATGATTTTTAAAATAATTCCATTGCTCTTTCCAAAGTTCCTATCCAAGACAGGAGCAAGAAATTAAGATTCATATTCCTGTAAAAATGAGATAGCAACCACGGGGTTATTAAAAACCTTACCATACCTCTAAAAGTTTTAATTATCTGAGGCTCAAATTGTAGCATTATAATGGCCAATGACTATACACTAATTTCATATTATAAATCACTTATCTGTGTTATAGAAGGGGTGCTTGTATCAATTTTAAAAACTTTTTCTTTAATTTTATCTTGGCAGTGTCTGAAACAATCATTCTAAATCAGTGTCTTAACCCTCTTAGTGCCACAGTGGTACTGAATACCACTCTGGCACTCAAAGGGTTAAAGTTCATTTTTATGCATCTAATCATGTAAGAGCCACAGGTGTATTTTACATCTTTAAGCTTAATTGCAAATTTGACTTTTATTTTTTAAGTCATAAATATAAAAAGGTTATATCGCCCTCTGTTGTCTCTTTATAGGACAGGTCAGTGCATACTCTGTAAGCCTGATTGGAATGAAGAACTGGGGCAGTTTGGGAGCAAACCAACTACATAATAGGGGACGAAAACTTCTAAAATCTGCACTGATTTAAAAGGAACTATTAAAACTTTGGATGCTTCATAGGCCTACAGTGCTCTGTGAACCAGGATGTGGAGGCTTAGCTGAGTATTTTGGGAGCAAAATTATCATTTAAGTCCAAAATAAGTGTTATATGCAAACCTGCATTACCGGGTCTCCGGGGCAGAGGCTGATTCCTCCGGATGTGGGGAGTTTGCTTAAAAACTCTGAAAAGAACAAACATCCAGAAGGGGCAAAAACCAATATATAAATATTCTTCAGTGAGAGCAACTGGTATAAAATGTATGTACTCATAGAATATAACACACCGGCCTATTATTCATAGAACCAGTATTATCAGCATGCAGGGAACAACTGTCTGTCCTGCTCGGAAATACACCTCCCATCGTGGAAAGAATAACTGGATCCTCTCATAAATGTAATCAAATTTAATAGATATAAAAAGTATAAAAACAATACATCAATAGCCTAGAAACGCTCTACTCATGTCTAAGCTCACTGCTTTTTCTTCAGGAGCAGTCTTGGCTATAAAGTATACAATTTAATTGTATAAAATTGTTTGAGGAGTACTTTGTGGTCCTTGCACGTGGGTTGGTGTGCTGCATTGCAAACCATTGTATGGTGTGACTGAGTGAAGGCAGTCCTGAATCCTTCATCTGTCCAGCTGACCACTTGTAGTGGTCTTTAATATTGTGAGTATGTTGGGGAGCTTGGTGGTGGATACTATTCCGTGAACATATTCACTAGGAAGTGACCCTCTCTTTGTTTTGGCTCTCTTTAAAACTCTGCCCACTTCTGCTACTTCCTACCCCATTCCTCCCACTTTTCCTCCTTCGCCATCCAGTTCCTCCCACTGCCCTGGAAAGCCCCGCCCCCACTCATGGGTAAACCACACCCCTTTTTGCCACGATTTGTTGCAGTTATTCTCCCCAGCGGCATCAGAGGAGTACCCTCCAGCGACTCCACAAATGTATGTTCCCAGGTATGGTTATATGTCACCTATGGTATACATGTTTTTTTCCCAATAAATGTTCCATTATGCATTGCTGTCATAAAATTATATGAACTGGATCCAGTTTGCTGGACTCCCTTCTCCTCCTTCATGAATAAATACCTGGCTCTTTTGGGTCACTGGGGCAGTCCTTCTCCTTCCCCCTTCTCCTTCATTTTATCCCCTATTCCGACAGCCAGGGGCTGTTGTCTCACACAGTTGAATGTCAGTGTTTGGTTCTTCTTCAGATGGTGGGTCTATTCAGTTGCCCGGAATCCCCTTGCCACCCCTTTCCTCTTGCCTGCCCCTCTTCCCACTCCCCTTTTGCTCTCAACTTCCCCTATTCTTCTCTTTCTCTATCTCTCCCTCTATACCTCTGCCCTGCCTCACTTTCCCTTTACTTTATACTTTTATTAATTCTTGGCAATTGCCTGGTCATCATTTTTTTGGGCCCGTCCCAGTAATTCTTGGTTGGGGGGAGTCCTTCAGCCTGCGCGTCACTGGCGCAGGCTCCTGCCTGGACTACCTGGCTGCACAGGGTACCTATGGTTGTTCATACTTGTCTATAACCTATAACCTTGATACAGTACTGTTTGACGCAAGTTGTATCGATATATGCTCTCTTTCTATGCCTATTATCTCTTAATGCTGGTTGAAGTTAAATGCTGTAGAAATTTTGTGCTTTTATGCTTATGTACTGTTTATAACATTTTCAATAAACTCTTTCTAAAAAAAATAAATAAATAAATAAACATGATACAAGAATATATTATTTTAAGAATAATACAACTGCCCTTTCCATAGTTCAAGTCTAAGACAGATGTGAGTTAGCAATCCATGAGTCATCAACAACCTCACTGTAACTTTGAAGGTCTAATGTTCCTAATGATCAAATATAGTTTTTTATCACTTATCTGTGCTGTAGCAGGTGTGCCTGTATTAAATATGAAAACTTCTTTTGCTTATTTTATTATTTGTTCAGTATCTTAAAAAATGTTTCTGAAGCCCAGAGCTAAAGTGCAAATTGGAATTTTATTTTTAAAAACTAAAAATATAACAAGAGATTATCACATTTAATAATACTGCCCTTTGTTGTCTGTTTATAGGACAGGTCTGGTTTGCCTTGAAATGTTTCCTCATGCATTGCTGTCACAAATGAAATTACAATAAATGATTTTCAAAATAATTCCATTATTATTTACATAGTTCAGGTCAAACACAGGTGTAACAAATAAAAATGTGTATTCCTGTAAATAATTAAGATAGAAATCCCTGAGTCATTAAAAACCTCACGATAACTGTAAACTTTTAAAGGGATAGTAATATTTAAAAATTACTATCTCTCATGTTGTAGGCAGTAAAAAACTGAGTTAAATGAGACCAACGGCATCTCTCAAATCTTTATGGTTTGAGAGATATCCGCTTTCAAAGTTCACTCTTTTTGGCTTTTCCCCTGACATCAGCATTCTAGCTGAGAGCAGGGGAATCCTCTCCTGGGATGAGGCGGCGGCTCTGCAGCAGAGCCGAGATCACGGTAATAAAAAAGATATCCTTTACTAAAAAGGTCTTCTATGTGTGTTTGGTTTGCAAGCACACGTAGAAGACCTTTTAAGTTAAGGATTTCTTTTTTATTAATGCAATCTCGGCTCTGCTGCAGAGCCTCCATCAGTCCTGGGACCAGATTCCCTTGCTGTCAGCTAGAATGCTGATGTCAAGGGAGAGGGAACTTTGAAAGCAGATATCTCGCAAACCATAAAGGTTTGAGAGACGCCGCTGGTCTCATTTAACTATGTTTTTTACTGGCTACAACATGGCTGATAGGAATTTTTAAGCATTCCTATTCCTTTAAATTTCTGAAACTCAAATAGAGGGATTTTCTGTGTGATTGTATATTCATTTCTTTTTTTTAACGAGTCAATTATCTGTGTGCCTTTATTAATATGGAAAACGTTTCTTGCTCATTTTATCTCTGCAATTTCTAAATCAGGACCTTAAACTCTATAGATATATATAACTAATAGCCAAAGATTTCTTTGGTGTCCTAGGGCTTAAGTTAAAATTGGGCTTTTATTTTTAAAAATAGATATATAATGGGCAGTTAGCACATTTAATAAGAACACTGTCATTTGTTAGTTTATAGGATGGATTAGTATATACATCATAGGGATCTTTCCTATTATCTGCCCTATATGGCAGGAACATGTTCTTCTGCCCAGGACAAAATAGTCTTGACCTCTAACCAAGAGGTGAGACTTCTTGTTCCTCCCTGCTTGTTGATGTAAGCCAATGCCGTGGCGTTGTCGGACTGTACCCGGACTGGACAGTCTTTCAGCTGAGATGTCCAATGACGAAAAGAGCATGAAATATTGCTCAAAGCTCCAACACATTGATGGGAAGGAGAGATTCCTCTTGAGACCACCGACCCTGAGCATTCAGGCGACCCAGGACCGCTCCCCAGACGGAGAGGCTGGCATCCGTTGTCACCGTAGTCCAGAAAGATACCAGGAAGGACTTGCCCTTCAGCAGATTGGAGAGGTTGATTCCCCACGACAAACTCAGTTTCACATGAAGAGGGAGGGACACCGTCATCTTCAGAAGGTCAGGCTGACCCCTGCACACCTGGATCACAAACCTGTGGAGTTCCCTGGTGTAAGCCATGGCAAACGGTACTGCTTCTATGGTGGAAATGAACTTCCCCACTAGAGAGGACAGATTCTTGGCTGGAACTGGATCTTGAGCCAGAACAGCAGAAACCATGTGGGCAATCTGGGGAACCACCTCGTTGGTGATAAACACAATGCTCTTCGGAGTGTTGAAGAGAAGGCCCAGGAAGACCAGACACTGGGATGGGACAAGATCTGAGTTGTCCATGTTGATGATCCACCCATGACAAGTGAGAGCATGAATGCAGTTCTGAACCTGCTGATGAAGAAGTTCCACAGAAGGGGCTTTCAGAAGCAGGTCGTCCATATATGGGGTAACTCTGATGCCATCCCGGTGGATGACGTACACTAAGGCTCCCAGGACACGGTTGAAGACTTGAGGAGCTGTAGTCAGACCAAAGGGAAGAGCTGAAAACTGAAAGTGCCCTTGGTCGCAGGCAAATCTGAGATACTGTCTGCTCTCTGGATGAATGGCAATATGAAGATACGCGACCTGAAGATCCAGAAAGGCAAGGAATTCCCCTGGGGACATAGCAGCAATCATCGTCCTTAGAGACTCCTGGTGATAATGAGTCCGGGTCAGAAAGGAATTGAGATCCTTCAAGTCCAAAATGGAACGACAACTGCCATCCTTCTTGGAGACCACAAAGAGGTTTGAGTAAAAACCCATACCTCTATCCTGAACTGGAACCGGCTCTAGGACATCCTTGTCCAGAAGGACCTGGATAGCTCCATTGAACAGACTGTGTTTATCTGCACCCTGAGGCATATGAGAAGGAAAGAAGTGAAAAGGAGGAAGAGAGAGATGAAAGAGATCCTGTACCCTTCCGCCACCACCTGTAAAACCCACGGGTCCGCCACTGAATCCTCTCAGATGCTGTGGTAGTGATGCAGACAGCCACCCACAGCAGAGTGGGGACAAGGGTTCGGTGAGTCATCCCGAAGAAGGCTTGGAAGCCTTGGTCTTGGAGGAGACCTTGGGATTCCATTGCTGTTTGGGCTTGGAGGAGGCACACGGAGCTGAGGGAACCATCTGGTTCACCGGACGTGTCTCATTCTGAAAGGAATGAAAATACCGATTATGTTTAAGTGGCGTTTTCTTCCTGGGGACCAAGGGCAGAAGGGTACTTTTACCCCCTGTGGCCTCATTAATCAGATCTTTCTGGCCCAAACAATGAAGTACCTTAAAAAGGTAAGGACAGCAAGGCTTTCTTGGAAGCAGTGTCAGCAGACCAGATCTTGAGCCAAAGAGCCTGTCTGGCAACCACAGACATGTGGAAACCCTAGCCACCAAACGAATGGCATCAAATAAGGCAGCAGAAACATAGTGCTATGCCTTAGAAATGTTGGCAAGAAGGCGCAACATATCCGAGGTAGGAGTACCCTGACAGACAGCCCTGGTAAGCTGTTCAGTCCAGACCGCAATGGCCCGGTTCACCTATGCTGCAGCGAACGCTGGACGCATGGCAGTACCAGCAGTGGCAAAAATGGACTTGAGGGAGACCTCAAGTTTCTTGTCAGTCTAGTCTTTCAGAGCGGACACATCAGAAACCGGCAAGGCAGTAGACTTAGATAACCTGGAGATAGGAGCATTCACCTTAGGAGGATGAACCCACTGACTGAGTGCTGCCTCGAAAAAGGGATAAAGCTTGGAAAATTTCTTGGACACAGAAGGTTTTCTGTCCGGAGATTTCCACTCTTCAGACACAAGGTGATCAAGAGTGGGATTAGGTGGAAAGCAAGTAAGGGGCTTTTTAGGCTCCTGAAATACATCAGAGGGATCAGAAGGGACCTCCTGAACTAAGGGAATGTTTAGGGTAGTCAAAACAGCCCTGATCAGGTCCTCAGCCAAGGGCTCAGGATCAGCCTCAAAGGGATCCCCAAAAAACTGAGAGGAGCCCACAGCAGAACATTCCTCAACATCTGAATCCACCAGCAGTTCCTTCTCAGAGGAATCTGATACGTCAGGTACTCCCTGTGGTTTTGGCAGGGAAGACTTGACGGAGGAGGGGGTCTGCCAAGGTATGGAAGACCCCTGTAACTGGGATGGAAAGAGTTGCAATGTAGACCTAAGGTCCCTAGTAGCACTTTGAACTCTTGCACCCAAGCTGGCTCTAATGCATGGCTGGAGGTCCCTGGGAGACTGTCAGGGACATCAGAACACGCTGGGTATAAATGACCTGAGAATTCTCTAGGGAACCCTGAATGACAGGAAGAGCAATGAACAATGGGGATACAGAGACCCCAGCATCCTTATTCTTAGGCCTGGCCCCAAGCTCCAACGGATATTCTCACAGTGTCAAAAATGTTACAGTATAATAAATCACCCAATTACAGTGTGTAGGATTAAAGTTTCACCCCAGAAATCGCTAAAACAGACTTTTCTGGCAGGTAAAGGGTTAATCAGCAGAGGAGAGAAGGAGAGTTCAAGCCCTGTGTAGGATACTTGTTCTGGAAATGGCACAAAAGGCTGCCAGGGCGGGAGACAAACAGAAACGAGCACGCAAAGCAAGCGCTCATGGGAAATGTAATTTTCCCAGAAAAAGTACCCCAACAATCTTTCTGGAGTTGGTTGGCTAGCTGCAGCCAAGGAGGGAAGGTAGGCTCCACCCCCTGCAATCTATTCTATAATTGTTCCTGCCTACTTAAAGGGGTGGATCACCTACCCAAAGTTACCAGTAACCTGTAGTGGACGACAGAGAAATGTAACTGCCACTTTGTTAACTGCCACTGTTAACTGTCACTTTGTTAACTGCCACTATTTTGTGTGTCAGTGTGTTTATGTGTACTCATATAATCTGTTGTTAAGAATTTCATTGATTTATCAATATCTGTTAGAGACCGAGAAAAGGCCAATCGTTTTCTACAAGAGAAAGGAGTATTACATTTCAAAAGAAATTGCTCTTCAGGTCATGAGATGACATTGACATTAGTAGGAAGAGAGAGATGTAGATGTTAAAAAAGAGACGCAGAGAAGAAATACCTTTACATTCTAATACGTGGTTCACAGCTTCTAAATTAGACTTCAAAACGGCTATATTTTTCATATATTAGTATAAATGTATAAAATGTTGTAAGAATAACAAGAGGTCATTCAGTTAAATATCAGTGAGTTTGAAATATATTTATCACAAAGTTTGAAAATATATGAAAAAATTTATAACATAACAGTTCAGAACACAGAACCCTGCAAGTAATGGAAAGGATAGTGGAGGGTGGATAACAGGAAAGATCCCATCATAGGGCTGATTGGAATGAACTGGACCAAATCTGTAACAAACAAACTCTTAAAAAGGAGACAAAAAAATCTTCAAAATCCTAATTGATTTAAAATGAATTTTTATAACATGGAATACTTGAGATGGCTACAATGACCTGTGAACCGAGATGTTGGAGATTTGTCTAAGAACTCAAGAAAGGAAAATCCCCATTTAAATCTAAAATATGTTTTTCATGTCCCATATGGTGCATATGGTTTCCCCCAGGAATGTTCCATCATGCACTGCAATCATAAATTTATGCCACAATAAATGATTTTCAAAGTAATTGCATTGCTGTTTCTATAGTTCAGGTCTACAGGTGAAGGCTTTGATTCCTGTGAACTCCAAATAGTAATCCCGAGTAATTTCAATCATCACTATAACTTTAAACATTTAAGAAGCCTGATCCATAAATACCACACATTTCCATTTTGTCTCCTGGTGTTTCCATTTTAATTTTATTTTAAAGGGCTTATCTGAGTTGTAGCAGGTGTGCCTTGCTCATTTTGTGTCTGCAATGTCTTAGACTATTATTCTAATTCAGTACGCTAAATTGTACTGTGCAAATTGGACTTCTATTTTCTAAACAGTAAATAGGAAGTTAGGACATTTAATAACATCACCCTCTGCTTTCTGTTTATAAGACATGTCAATGCACACTCTATAAGGCTGATTGGAATGAAGATATGGGGCAATAGTAAAGAAAATCCCACCACAGATAACAAAAAAATCTCCCAAATCATGACTGATTTAAAAGGAATATTTAAGACTTGGAATGTTAGGGACTCCCACAATGCTTTGTATATGATGTTGAAGACTAGTCAGCATATTCAAGGGACAAAACTTTTTTCAGTGGTGCAGTCCCTTTCATGGCTCCTCTCTCTATCTGTATACTTCAGCTCCAGTCCCGGGTGTGCTTCCTGTGATAGAGAGTGCTCTCCATGTTTCCTCCGATCTTGTCATGCCAGGTCTACAGTGCTGCATGGAACTGTGTGGACTTCAAAGAGGAGAACTGATATTGATCTCCTTTTGAACTCCTCCCCACAACTGAACCACAAGGGCCCTGCTCAAGTCTATAAGCACTTCTTATTATTACTCACCGTTTTCCTGTCACTAGCCCCTGTGCATTATGCCCCTGGCAGGCCCCCTGTAGATGCCAGGTCTGGATGCAGCTACACTCTCTGCAACCCATTGTAGTTGTTCCCCTGGACACGACCAGTATATAACTGATGAGGGATAAGCTGAAAGAAAGGTGTATGTATGTGTATGAAGTACATATGACATAAGAATCTATCCTGTAAGCACATTACCTCTGATGGGGCGGTTCCTATTTTGCTGTATCCGTCTCCCCTACTCTCTCCCCCCCACCTGTCCACTAGGACCCTCAATATTTATTTATTTATGCTTTCTCCAATATTGTAGACCTGATTATTAATATACTCTTGCCCCCAAATCTCAATAATCCGATAGCTATGTTCCTTCTCTTACTTTGATTGTTATTTTGTGTTTTATTGATTATTTATTCATCTTTATATGCACTAGGGTCCAAAAGTTTGAGTCCACTACCACAATCTGCTTTTATTTCAGTATTTCTGAAAAACTAATTTGTTTAACAAAATATACAGTATTTCTCAAACAAAAATATAATTTTCAATGGGGTTGAGGTCCTATGACTGTGGTGGGAAAGACATGAAAATCAGCATCCTTGAACTTCCTTGGACTTCAGATACACTTGTCATAGCTCAGATGGGTGCATAGGATTGTTATTCTGCTGGAAAAATGAATCCTCTTCTGCACAACTTTAAGCCAGAAGGGATGTCATGCCTAGCAGAATAGAGTGGTACTTGTATCTGGTCAAAGTGTAGTTGATCTTGTACAAGCCACCAACTCCAGAATAGGCAAAGTATTCACACACACATATATTGGTTTTCTGATGGTGTCCTCACTTTAGGTCTGCCTAGTCTTGCTTTCAATGAAAATTATTTGGTTTCAGAAAATCTCTTCAGTGTGCATTGTACTGCCCCCCTTAGAAATATTCAACATAGCTGAAACTTGGTACTGGGAAGCTTTTTCAGAAGTCAGAAGAACAACTTGTCCTTGAATTGAATCCAACTGATTCCGCTCTAACAGGAGAACTAGTAGAAGCACTAGCAGGATCATACTAAACACAATATCAGGTGTTATTAGTTAAAAGATAAATGGAAGGCATCGTCTGAACTTGCGGGAGACTGCAGAACTTTATATTCACTTAGGTATGTTCCAGGTCCTTTTTATTGTATCAGTCATTACCTGATCACTGCATGCTTTTCTATGTTATTATCATGTTATTCAGGCAAAGAAAGACAGACAAAAAGAATATATAAATATAACCACCTTTATTATTAAATACAGCAATAATGGTAATGTCCACACAGAACCCCAGACTCAGGCTGATAGGACCCAAGGTCCTCTCCTGAGCTGCACACTGTGCTGTGCACAGCAATACTGTGAGAAACCGAGACTAGGGGAGCAGTTCAAGTGGGACAACAGTGAGAATAATATTGTATGCGTAAGTCACCACTTCGGTCTGAGATCGGAGGCAACAGGGAGCGAGAGCAGACCAGAGCCACAGAGCCTCGAGACTACAGGTCAGGCAAGCTAGTAGTGTATGAAGCAAGTAGGCAGCCAGAGCCACAGGTCAGACAAACAGGGGATTACACAGAGTGAGTAGAGCCAGAGCCACTGGTCAGGCATACCGTGGACTACACTGAGCAAGTAGTAGCCCGGGACACTGGTTAGGCAAACTGGGGATACACTGAGTGAGTTAGTCAGCCAGAGCCACAGGTCATAACTGATGTGGGTAGTCAGACAAGCCGGGGTCATACACGGAGCGAGTAGTCAGCCAGAGCCACAGATCAGAACTGATGTGGGTAGTCAGACAAGCCGGGGTCATACACGGCTCTCAGACACAGGTCACAACAGAGCACAAAGAGTACTGAGCAGAAACACCACGTAAGGACAATGACTCCTAGCCCCAAGGAGGATTATAAAGGAGCAGACGGGACCCAATTAGGCCACCCAGAATAGGCCCATAAACAGGCGTCCGTGCTAGTGCCTGTTACCTGATGTCAGCAATGAGTAAGTGGCCAGAGTCCATGCCACCCTGTGGCCATACAGAGGTAGGAAGCACAGGAGCGGTAGACTGCCTAGGGATACTGTAATAGTACCCCCCCCTTTAACGAACTCTGCCCCGCAGAAGAGGAAGTGCGGGAGTATAATTCATGGAGCAGGGTAGATGCATGCAGATCTCTCTTGGCAACCCAGGAATGCTCCTCAGGTCCAAAACCTTTTTTAGAGGACTAGATATTGTACCTGGCCTCTGATCCTGCGAGAGTCCAAAATACTTTGCACCTCATACTCCTCATGGTCTCCCACTTGGACAGGTCTGGGACGGACAAGTGCAGTAGTATATCTGTTACAGACCAATGGTTTCAGTAGGGACACATGAAAGCATTAGAGATGCGCATATTAGCAGGGAGTTTAAGGCATAGGTTATGGGGTTAATCCTACAGAGAACCCGAAAGGGTCCCACAAATCGGGGAGCCAGTTTTTTACAAGGCACTTGGAAATGGAGATTGCGGGAGGTCAGCCATACTCTCTCTACCACCTGGAACATTGGAGCCGGTAGCCGTCTATGGTCTGCTTGTTTCTTATAGCGCAACGTGGAACTCTGCAGGGATCTCTGAACCCGTACCCATGTGGAGCGGAGCGCCCTCAAGTGCTTCTCCAGCAGGAATATTCTGAGCCTCGAAAGACTCTGGCAGATGCGAAGGTTGGAACCCATAGTTAATCAGAAAGATTGAGTTCCAAGAGGAGGAATTGACTGCACTATTTCTGGACAGCTCTGTCCACGGTAACAGGTTTGCCCAATTGTCATGATGGTCTGAGATAAAACAACGGAGGAACTGTTCCAATGCCTGATTGGGCCTTTCTGCAGCATCATTAGACTGTGGATGGTAAGCCGAGGAGAACAAGAGCTGGATGCCCATCTGACCGCAGAATGCTCTCCAGAAACGTGAGACAAACTGGCTCCCATGATCTCAGTATACCACTTTGGGTATGCCGTGGAGATGAACCACCTCCTTGGCAAAGATCTCGGCCAACTCCTTGGAGGAAGGTAGTCCTTTGAGTGGTACAAAATGGACCATCTTAGAAAATCTATCCACAATCATGAGGAAGACTGTGTAACCCTCTGAGACAGGCAACTTCACCATAAAATCAATAGATAGGTGCGAACATGGACGTTCCCCATTCGGAATGGGTTGCAGGAGACCAACCAAGAGGTGTCTAGGAGTCAGTCCATGCACAAGCGGAACATGCGGCAACAAATGCGGAGCAATCTGCCTTCAAGCTGGGCCACCAAAAGAGACTAGTCATAGACCATATTAGTTGGTCTCTCCCAATGTGCCCAGCAGCTTTCGAGGAATGGTACTTCTCCAGCAATCTGGTACGGAGGGATTCAGGCACAAAAACACTTCCCATTAGGTTTATCCTCTGGAACAGAAGCTTGAGCAGCCAAAATCTCCTCACCCAATGGAGATGTAATAGTGGTACATATCATAGCCAAGATGCAGTTAGGAGGAATAATAGGAACTGGAGGAGACTCCTCCTGGGATTCGGCCCTAAATTGTCGAGAAAGAGCATTTGCTCTAATATTTTTAGTACCAGGGAGGTAGGAAACCACAAAATTAAACCTAGAGAGGAATAGGGCCCAGCTGGCCTGACGTGGAGACAACCTCTTTGCTTCAGACAAGTATGTGAGGTTCTTGAGATTTGTCAGTATCAGGGTAGGAACAATAGTACCCTCCAACAGATACATCGTATAAACTCTCAGTCTTAGACAGTTTCTTAGAGAAGAAACCGCACAGAAGCAATGGTTTCCCAGGGCCTGAGCACTGGGACAACAAGGTGCCCACTCAAAACTCTGAAGCTTCGACCTCCAGGGTGAAAGGAAGAGTGGGATTCGGGTGGGACAATATTGGGGCTTTGGTAAAAGCCAACTTCAAGTCCTCAAATGCCTGCAAGGCCTCAGTTGACCAGTCTGGAGGATTAGCTCCCTTCTGAGTAATGTCCGTGAGAGGTTTGACTACGGTGGAGAAGTTTTGAATGAACATCCTGTAGTAATTCGTGAAGCACAGGAACCTCTGTATGGATTTTAGTCCCACCGGAAGTGGCCACTGTAATATGGCAGACAGTTTTTGTGGATCCATGGCTAGGCCAGAGGATGAAATAATGTATCCTAGGAATGTCACCTGGGATTTGTGAAATTCACAGTTTTCTAGCTTATAGAACAACTTGTTCTCTTTCAGCAGTTGTAGGACCCGGCCTGTATCTGCTCTATGTACCTCCAAGGTAGGAGAATGGATGAGTATATTGCCCAAATATACTACGACACAACTCTGTAGTAGGTCTCTCAAAACATCATTAATGAATTCCTGGTAGACAGCGGGAGCGTTGCACAATCTGAAAGGCATCACCAAGTATTCATATTGCCCGCTCCGGGTGTTAAATGTTGTCTTCCACTCATCACCTTCTTTTATTCGTACCAAATTGTACGCGACCCTCAAGTCAAGTTTCATGAAAACAGTTGAGCCTTTGATACAATCAAATAGCTTCATGATCAATGGAATCGGATAAGCGTTCTTTACCATCAGTTTATTCAAGCCTCTGAAGTCAATGCAAGGTCTGAGTTCCCCATCTTTTTTCTTAACAAAAAAGAAACTTGCACCCGCAGGTGAAGAAGACTTTCAGATAATGCCCCTGGCTAAGGCATCAGCCACATAGTCCTCCATGGCCTTGTTCTCCTCTAGAGACAAGGGATACACTCAGCCCATAGGAGGTCTGGCCCCTGGTACCAGATCAACAGTACAATTGTACAGCCTATGTGGCGGGAACGTACTGGCCTCTACCTTATTAAATACCTCTTTGTAGGACTGGTACTCAGCAGGTAACGAGGTAGAGGAACACAATATTCTAGTAGGTAACAACGGAGTGCAAAGAGTACTGAGCAGAAACACCACGTAAAGGCAATGACTCCTAGCCCCAAGGAGGATTTTAAAGGAGCAGAAGGAGGCGGAACCAATTAGGCCACCCAGAATAGGCCCATAAACAGACGTCCGTGCTAGTACCTGTTACCTAATGTCAGCAATGAGGACGTGGCCAGAGGCCATGCCGACTGGCAGCCATACAGAACTAGGCTGCCTAGGGATACTGTGATAGTTATAAATGTGAAGCTTTTCAGTAGGGCATAGGTGTTAGAAGGAACTTTCAAGGTCAATACGCCTCACACAATTATCTCCCCTCCTGACTTTATTTGGTGAGTTCCCACCTTCCTGCCTTATTTAAGAGGCTATTACACTGCTATCACTTTAGCTCATTGTACTGTTCGTCTGCCTCAGTTACCTGCATCTTTTATCCTTCGTTGTTTAATTCACAGAACCTTTTGTTCCTTACCTCTTCACTGAGGCCTAAAGTCCCCATTACCCCTTTTCCATTTAAAAAAGGTTGAAGGGTTCTATTACTCCTTACCTGCAGAGACTGAAGGTCCCCTCTACTCCTTACCACTTCACAGAGGCCGAAGATCCCCTCTACATTTACCTTTTTGCAGGGGACATAGGTCAATTCTTCTCCTTATCTCTCCACAGAGGCTGGAAGTCACCTCTACCTCTTTCCTCTTTGCAGAGGCTGAAGGTCCCCTTTTCTCCTCATGCTTCACAAAGGCCAAAGTTCCCCACTACTCCTCAACTCTTTGTAGAACCTGTAAGTCCCAACTACATCTTACTTATTTGTAAAGGCTAAAGGTTTCTTCTACTCCTTACCTCTTTGCAGAGGCCAAAGGTCACTACTACTGCTTACCTCTTTGCAGAGGCCAGAAGCCCCCACGTCTACATACCTATCTGAAGAGGACAAATGTCCCCTCCCCCCTGCTCTTTACCTCTTTGAAGAGGCTGAAGGTCCCCATGCTTATTCTTTTTCTTCAAAAACGTCCTCACTGAAGACAGGTTCTCTCTTCTCTTTACCATTTCAGCAAGTTCATAGGTCTCTCCAACCTATTGTCTCTATTTAACAGCATCAATATTCCAGAAGCCATGCATAAAACTCAGGGCCCAGCTAAATCTGTTGAATTTCTAGGGATTGTGCTCCATACAAAAAAAATCTGAGGCCAGTCTCCCACAAGACATGCTTTTACGTATTCGTTCCATTATTTCACTTTACTCTAGGCAAGCCTCTCTAACCTGTACAGAGCTTCATTTCCTCCTCCGGCACCTCTATTTTGCCATGAAGCTCATTCACCAAGGACGTTATTTCATTTCATATCTGCTACCACTCCTGTCTTCCGTGCCAGACTAAATTCTCATATCTATATTAGGCAGTCAGCCATGTCAGACCTGAACATGTGTTCTAGGTTCCTTGTGAACTGGAATGGTCATGTCATGTTCCCTCCATCTCCCTCCCATTCTTCCCTGCTAGTGTTTTCAGACTCTTCAGTTCACTATGGTTTTGCATCACTGGTTCTCTGAGCCTTGGCCACAGGAATTCGGTGCTACCTCACCCTGGTTTGAATTATATGCTATTGTGGCAGCATCAGCCCTATGGGGTCATATCTGCTCAGGCAAAGCAGTAACTTTTGTTACCGACAACATCGCTATCTCACACTTCATAACTAAAGGTAGATCTCCCTCCCCGTCTATCATGATGTTTCTTCGAAAACTCACATGGTTGTCATTGCACCATAAACTCGTTACATATAATTCCATGTTTTCAAAACTCAGAAACTGATGCTTTGTCTCATTTTAAGTTGCAGATCTTCTTCAACATCCTCCCATCAGTGAGTCCTCATCCATCACACCCTTCCCAATTCCAGGACATCAACATGCCGTAAACAAAATTATCAGAGATGAATATAAGCGATGCCTTGGCTCCCAGTACACAAAGGTTGTATACAAAGGCATGGTCCTCTTTTCAGGCATTTATATCTAATACCCAGAATTTGCATTCCTTTTCCTCCTCAGTCATTCTGGCTTTCAAAGCATACTGACCCTCTGTCAGTTGTCCCCTTTTACCATCAAGCTCTAACTTTCCAGCATCCAACACCACTTGGCCCTCTTGTTTCCTCACTAACTGTTTATCCTGTCCAATTACCAAATCAAGTTGTTCCTTTAAGGTTTACACAAACTCCCTCACTCACCTGCGGTATCATGGCTAGCTATAACCTGTCCTCTTTTCTATCAGTCATTCAACCTCCTCTGCTCGCACCCATTCGATAATCATACCAATGTGGTCCTGTTAGCTGCAATCTGCTTAGCTTCTTATGGATTTTACAGGCCAGTTGAGGTCACTACACACTCTCGATTATCCCTGTACCTCATCAAATCTCACCTTACCTTTCATCAAGATGACTGTTCTCTGTATCTCACACATCCTAAAACAGATCATCTGAATAAAGGACCCTTCTATCCAACACATGATCGCTGGTGTCCTTTCACAGCTCTGAAGCACCTTTCCTCAAAACCAAAACTATATTTACACTGCTACGTGTACACTATTGTACTAAATACAATTATGGCTATATATATATATATATATATATATAAATAAATACAGGACTCGAAATTGAAGCCACACCATTCACATATTTCCCCATAGAGTCGCAAAAACACAAGCGCCTTAGGCCTCCTGTGTCAGGAGGTGAGGGGCACCCACTCCTGATGTGTTCTATACCCTTGCATGTGCACGTCATAAATCATGAGCGCATGAATCACACGCAGTGGAGTCATACACTTACCCTCAGTAGCAGCAGGCTGCAGGAGTGAAGAGGAGCTACAGAGAGGAAGTGTGCCATTACGATCCCATCAGGTACTGTGATGGGATTTTTCCCCCCAAACATTGTCCTGTGCAACCCACGAGGCAAGTGAGAGAAGTCAGAAAAAAAAAGTGTCAGAGAGTATGAGAGTGCACTCAAAGGGTTAAACGTATATGATGCTTGATGTATATGATGAAATAAGGGGTGGTAATATCAGGCTGCTCCCTGTGTATGTCCCTGGCAATTATGGGATAAGAGTGACATTTTAAGAGCATCCCTTGAGCTGGAGAGAAGTGAGAATTGCAGTAGATACACATTCTGATGCCTGCAGCATTCTCATATCGCTGTTTTCAACACAGAGACATTTTTAATACGAAGCTCTGTTGCTCGCCCAATACAGGGCGACATTTTAAAAGTGAACTGGGATAATCATACCTCTGGTTCTTTGCTTCACCCTTCTGATATCATCACACTGGCACCCATCAATTATCATTCAAGGTACTGTGATCAGATTTGCTTCAAAAGCAGCATAGAACTCCAAAGCAATAAAGAACATTTTATAAAAAAAACTAAATTCACACATAGGAATGCACATACATAGTAACCTAGAGTATAAGGTTAAAACACCATTTTAAATAAGGGACGTAGGTGTCATTATGTGTAACTGTTGGAGCCTATCCATATGTGTTTATAAATTAATATGTGGAAATGAAAAGCCTTGATGTTGTTCTAAATCATTTATTCAGTTACACAAAGATGTGGAACTTGAATTTTTGAGAAGTACCTCTATAGCCTGATCCTTTACATTGGTGCTATTGTTAGAGCACCCTATGGCCTTTAAAAGGTTAAGCATTGTGCTGCTTACTATGGCCTTTATGTATAAAGACAAAGTGTGGCAAATCAACTGTACAGTTTCACATTATTAAAATAAAGCATTTAACTGCTATAATGCTTGAGAAGTTAATGCGTTGTAGACATTGCTAGCATTTAGGGGGTAAAAACAGTTGGAATTTTGCACAGTTTCTGTCCCCTATGCCATATGCTGAATAAAACATAGGACAACAGTGTCATTTCATGAAAGAGAACTTGAGAAGGGGGGGGGGTTAAAGGCGGGAATATGGGTGGGGCTAGACGTGAAAACTGGTGGCGAGTAACTTTTCAGGCCTTGCTAGTATCTCAGGACTTGAAACTTTGAGCCCTGATAAATATATATATAAATATATAGTCCATTGAAAATGGACAACAAATAATAAAACTGGGGATCTCATAAGCCTTATTCGTAACAGTAATGGAAAAAGTTTTAGAAGGTTGCACAAACTTACAACATTTACATCTGCCTCTGCACTTAGGAACATGAAGACAGACACTAGAAGAATGATATTGGACAGGTTTTTCAATTTGCAGTCTGACACATCCTACATGAAGAAACCAAAGGATGTCTTTAAACAGAATGAAAAATAATGTCTATCCATGGTGGGATATCAACAAGTTAGAGACTTACACAAAGTAAAAAAAAAAGGATTCCAAGGGGCGTACACATCAAAAAAACTTCCATCATTTTTGGTCTCAGACCCTCCATTAATTGTGAACCTGAATGCAGAGGTAGCCTCTTTTTCATTAAAATTGATGTCATTCATTACAGATTATAAAAATGGTATTTTAAACACCACACAAAAGGAGATTAGACATCTCCAAACACAATTAACCCCTCTATCATTCATCTTTAAGGAGTTAGATCAAAAACTACAGAAAAATATGGAGAAATTAGAATTGTCCATATCAGAGTTTAAAAGACTTGAATTTCTAACAGAAAAAAGAAGAAAATGATAGGAGGCGCCCATAGGGTTAAACCTTCTGGGAACCTTGTATAGTTTAGCATATATGTATATTACACTCACATTTCTGTGTGGCCACCTCCACCTGTGGGGGATATTATACTGCCCACCATGCAGATGAATTCAGACTCAGCAGCTCCCTCGGAAGAAGAAGGGAAGAAACAGGAAAAAGGACTACAAACAAATGGGGGCGCTTTAAAGGCACAATCTCAAATCAAATGGATAACCAAATTCTTACTCACATTTGGTAGTTGACCAGCTGGGGAATTCACAACCGGCATACAGCTACAGGGGATTTCTAAACCACCCCTGTCCAGGCAATCACGGTCAAAGCTATCTGTGAAGCAAATGGTTCCTCAAAATCTACTTCGAGGCAAAAATGTTCTTGATATAATCAGTTATGATTTATTAGTTTAAAAAGTAAATCATTAAAAACAAATCACCAACGTGTTCCTGGATCTTAAAGATCCTTTCATCAGGGTGTCAATCTATATAGTCTCTAACAGACATGATGGATTATGACAAAGTTTATTTTTGGAGAAATTCAGTATCTTCATAAAAAACAAGAAATCTGAAGGTTGATTCTGAGAAGCAAATGAGTAGTGTTTTCTGATCAGGAATGGGAGACTTCTGATGGAGATACAGATGAAGGCTCCAACAATGTGCCTCAGGACACTGGTGACACCAAGTCTGATCATAGAAAAAAAAAAGCTAGTTAAAGTGGACACTGGACCCTCCAGAGGTGATGATGCCCCAAGTAACGAAGTACTACAGGATTCTCCATGAGTCACAAGGGGAACCACAAGGTCCAACATACCAGCAGGGCAGGCATAAAACATAGGAGCTTATACCACAAGGTACAGGTGGCGACTGGGAACAAAGATTAAAGATGCACTTGAGTTCTACTGTCATCAATCTGTCTAACAGAGACCTTAATTTGAGCCAGACCAACCTCTTATCCAATGGGTTAAGTTTTTCTGCTACCAAACACATGAATTTGTTCAATACCTTATTAGATGTCCTTACCTTCACCCTCAGGAAATACTACCACCCGGGAACTAGGTTGCTTTTGGGTGGTGGTGCTTCCAGTGAGCAGTGTGATGATGTGGACACAGTTACATCTGATGTGGATGATTGTGAGGTATCATCACCACAAGTGGGAAGTCATGATAGGTTTTGATCATTTAGTGAACAGTGTGTATTATTGGATTTGGATTATTTGTCGGGTAATGGGGACATCGACTTTAAATACATAGAATTCTGGTCAGTTTTTCCCCTAGATCTTATTTGTACCCAGTACATTTTGCAGCAATCATGTTGATTTATTTCAGAAGAGTGTAGAAAAAGAGCTTACTAAACTCTCATGAAGTCCGGTTATAACTACTCAAATCTGTCCCAATCTGAGTTGGTTGCTTAAAAATCTTTACAAAAAGATGATAGTATTGTCATACGCAATTCAGATAAGGGTGGGATTGTGGTAGTTATAGACAAGAAGGGCTATCACAGTGAGGCTTTACTACAGCTCTCAGATACAGACACCTACACTGTACTTGGAAGAAATCCTACCTTTATCTTTCAGAGATACCTTAGAGATATACTAGATTTGGGACTGTCCACTGTTTGTATAACTAATAAAGAGGCTAAATCTGTGTTTTGTGTTTGTGGAGGAACCTTTTGTCCTTATATTTCATCACTTGCCAAAGATGCATAAAACCCTTGTACAACCAGTGGAAAGACCCATAGTTTCGGGGATAAGTTGTTTGAAAGAAAATCTATTTGATTTGGTGGACCAATATTTGCAGCCTCTTGTCCTATGGTTGCCCACTTACCTGCGTGATACCACTCATGTCTTATGAATTATGTAGGGTGTGAGGCATACTTCTCAATGTATGTGGCTAACCATGGAAACAGTGTCACTCTTTTCCAGCATACTGCATTCTGCTGGAATGCGAGCAGTACATTTCTTTCTTGACCGAGAGATTGGGTGTTCATTGGAGTTGAGGTGCTTCTTGATTAGAGCTATAGAGCATCTTTTGCTACATAACTGATGGGGTTTTATACCTCCAAAGCATGGATCCGCTATGGGGGTGTCACGGTTTTAGATGAACACTCAGACAGATCGGTAAGGTTAAAATAACTTTATTAGAACAAAGTGCATACAAGAGTATAGGTTCTAGACCTTTGAACAGAATATTGGCTGGCAGGAGCACACTAATAAAATATGTACGATACAGTAGGGTACTGACAATACGTTCCACAGTATTTGGCAACCTAGGAGGAGTAACCTAGAGTCCCAAGCAGGCAGTAGGATGCCAACACAGGAGGTACACAAATAGGACAGACTGCCCAGATGCCTGGGTACTGGAACCCATACGGATAGATGGAGAGAACTGGGACTTGCTGACAATCAGACCTCTGGCAGAACTGGTAAGGCAACATGCGCACAGTCCTGGAATGGCAACAGGACTACAGTGGCAGGGAGCCCACAGTAGAGGACTGGCACAACCTAGGCTCCTGAGTACTGATCCAACAGGAACGAGGCAACGCTGACCAAGGACCTAGCCGACTGACCGGAGGCAACCGTGAATATGCAGCCCAACCCACAAAGGGTTAACGGAGACCTAGGCAGGTGCTACAGGACAACCCTAGAACGCTAGGGGTGGATCAGGAGGAGGTAAGTACCGGAACGCAACCAGTGTCTCTCAACCTGTAAGCTGGAAGTGCAACTCTGGCTCCTGAGTCCAAGACTCTGCAGTCAGAAATGGTAGAGCTCTTGTCCCTGGAATCCCCAGGTACAAACAGGGTCAATGGAAAATGCCCAACTAAACTGCAACTCCCAAAAGGAGTGAGCCCAGCGATATAGGTGAGACAGACACAGAGAGTGATCAGAGTAACTCAGTCGGCATGAAAAATACCGCACCGGTACTTCGATTGTACACACCACCAGATGGCAGTAGAGCAGCTTAAGCACAAAGCTCAGCCTAAGGTCGATAGAAAACAGCACCCCGCGGTGCACACCGATAATCGCTGCACGGTAACGGAAATCGGTAACCACACGGGGTCACCTGAATGCTCAGACTAACACGGTACCAAGTGGATAGCATCCACTGAGGACAACTGCCACAATGAGGAGGCCGCACGCCACCATCATCAGTGGAACAGTACTCAGCCAGGACACAGTCGGCAACGGAGCTAGCACTCAGCCAGGATACCATCAGCAATGGATCAGTTCTCAGCCAGGATACAGTCAGCAACGGAGCAGTTCTCAGCCAGGACACTGTCAGCAACGGAGCAGTTCTCAGCCAGGACATGTCAGCAACGGAGCGGTTCTCAGCCAGGACACGGTCAGCAACGGAGCGGTTCTCCGCCAGGATACAGTCAGCAACAGAGCGGTTCTCAGCCAGGATACAGTCTGCAACGGAGCGGGTTCTCAGCCAGGATACATTCAGCAACGGAGCGGGTTCTCAGCCAGGATACAGTCGGCAACGGAGTGGGTTCTCAGCCAGGATACAGTCAGCAACGGAGCGGGTTCTCAGCCAGGATACAGTCAGCAATGGAGCGGGTTCTCAGCCAGGATACAGTCAGCAACGGAGTGGGTTCTCAGCCAGGATACTGTCAGCAACAGAGCGTATAAACCGGAACACAGGAACAGGAGCGTAGTCAGGCAGGCCAGGTCATACGCGAAACAGCAAAGATACAGAGCAGAATCAGAAACTCGTACACCACGAAAGGGAGCCTAAGAAAGAATGTCCCAGAGTATATATAGGCAAGCCCTAGTGGTAGCAATAAAGACCAGCCAATCAGGGAACTGCAGTGTTAATAATGTCGCCGTTCACAGAGGGAAATCACTGGCACCGTGATAGGGGGCAAAATTTGCCCCATCTTTTGCTAATTGTTTTGGCGGGTTGGTGGGAGCTGCTACACATCTTTGGGGAGAACAACCCCTTCAGATCTTACGTTATGCATTTTTATAGGTATTTAGATGACCTTATTTTTGTATGGTGTGGTAGTGAGACACAGGTCAAAGATTTTGTACAGTACCTCAACTCCAATGAATGTTGACTGAGTTTCACATATAATTCACAGAAATGGCAATTGACTTTTTGGATTTTACCCTTATTGGTGACATTGAGACAGGAGATGTCAAAGCGGATGTGTTTCACAAACCTACTGCAGATAACACACTTCTTTTTGAAAAAGTCATCTAAATCATACTGAGTTCAACAGTATATTGTATAAAAAGGATAATAATAGAGAATCACAAGGTACAAGCCGGCAATCTATCACCTTCATCACAGAATACAGTCAGGAATACAGTAAGAGTTGTACTATAATTAAGGGTTTGTTCCCTGTTTTATATGGGGATACAGTTGTAAGAGACATACTGGATGAGGGAGTTAGGATTACCAGCAGAAAAGCTTCCAGTTTGGGAAAATGTCTAGCTCCTAGCATGTTTTCCTGGAAGAAAAAATCAGCAGGTACATGGCTGTCATTAAAGGGTTTCTATAAGTGTGGAGGCAGATGTAAACGCTGTAAGTTTGTAGAGACTTCTAAAACTTTTCCAGTACTGTTATCAAGAAGACTTATGAGATCACCAGTTTTAGTAATTGTTGCACTGCAGGTGTCGTATGTAGGGATTGTTCCAAACAATGTGTGGTCAGAGCACTCAACCATTGAAGTAAAAGATCAGGGCGCATTTGGATGCAATTGAGAATGGTGATACGAGGTCACCAGTGGTTAGTCATTTCTTGTCCAATGGAGAACATCATAATGCCTTCAGTTTTCTGAGCATCAAAAGTGTTTCCAAGCATGTCGGGGGGATGGGTAATAGTCTATCTCGATTAGGTAGACCTGAGATGTATTTGATCTACATATTGGATACACAGATTCCGAGTGGCATGAATGCAGAGTGGGACATAAGCTTTTTCTTTTATCTTACACTGGTGATGCTGCACCTTTAATTTGCATTTTTCTGTCTCACTTCACCTTTTTCCTTTAAACTGTGTTGTGTTATTGATGAATATTTTAATATAATATTTTTTGATTAGGTATCTCTATGTGTGCCACAGCTGACCAGTTTATTACTATCAGATAGCCCCATCTGAAGTTTCAGTCTGTGCTTTAAGAGGATACTTTAATCCCATTTAAACATATTGGTCAATATAACAACCAATGCGGTTTTTATTCCAGTCTGGATTTGACATGTATGTGGTACTGGAGGGTTGGGATTGTTACAATGTTGTGTATTTAAAAACCTTGTACTTCTGGCCACGTTGCCTATGAGTAAGGACCGTTGAGGTCCAAAACGTGTTGAGTCTTTTGGAGTCTTGTATCCCTTGACTCTATCCAAATCTGGAGTATGAACCTGAGTGCAGACGTTCTGCTGTTTGACCATTCCTCACTCCTCAAAGACTATCCTGCAAATAGTCCTCTCCTCTCAATGTTAGATGGCCTGTTTTCTCCTTTCTAAACACCTTAAATCGCTACTCACCCATTTAGGACTTAACCCATCGCTATATTCAGGTTACTCCTTTTGGATAGGGGCCTCCTCTTCAGCCTCAAAAATTCAGGTACCCCATGACATAATTCAAAGGCTGGGGAGATAGCACTCTACTTGTTTACCAGTTACATACCTGACCCACACAAAGTTAGATGGGTCCTATCCTCCTTAACATATTAATGTTTTATATCCAGTTACACAACTTTGTTCACTGTCATTACACAAGAAATACATTGATGTACTTTACTTGTTTCATTCCCTTTTGGATTCTATACAGACTGACCACTCAGTTTTTTCCCTGGGTTACTAACTCACCCAGGGAACTCCAAACTTATTAGTTCGTCTCTTTCTCCACCGTTTAACTATATTGCTGGAAGCCCCGAGAACAAATGGAAGTCATCACCTGAACTTGTGGGAGGGGTTGCAGGCATTTGTATTTGGGGTAGCAGCTCTTCCCACAGGGCTCTTAGCTTCCCTTGCCCCAACCTTACCCATTTCTTCCTAAAGCATAATCTTCAGCTTTACAGGTGAGCCCTCTATACAAGCTGACCACTTTGTTTCTTCCCTGGGTTACTGATTCACCCAGGGAACTCCAAATGTTATTAGTTTGACTCTTTCTCTGCCATTCATTTATATCGCTAGAAGACCTGAGCACAAATGCAACTCGTATACGTGCTAGGATATTACCCTTTGAATGAAAATATGTCACTATTTTTAAGCAAATGGCATGTGAAGACGATATTCAAATACATAGCTGGGAACTCTCCAGATTTGCCCAGGAGACTCCGGTTTTTGCTGGTTATTACCGGGTGTCCGGGGCACAGGCTGATTCTCCAGATGTGGAGAGTTTCTAGTGAAACTAATGTTTCTAATGCCCACTTCTGCGCCTTCCCCAGCCTATTCCTCAAAGTTTTTTTACATTTTCTAGGTCCCTCCCCCACTCTTGATTAAGCCCTGCCCCTTTTGATGCAAATTCCGTCATTTATCTCAGGCAGCGCCACCATAAGACTCCCCTCTCTGGGGAGTCCACCAGAAAAAGTTCATATAAATGCCAATTTTACATAAAGGTTTCACAAAAAGATAAATAAAATGATATTTCTCAGTGTTAAATAATGTATTTGTGAATAATAAGTATCAACTGATTACAATATTTTACTACTTTTTAAATAAATGACTAAATAAAACCAGTAGGTGATGGTGGACTTAGACCCTTTTGTATCTCTATTTCCTAAACATACAGGATATTTGCTTTTTAACTAGTCTAATAAATTTGCCACTGTTTTTACTAAACTTAACCCCTTCGCGTCCGGTGACGTACCTGGACCGTCACGCTGGTCCGGCACTTAAGGACCAGTGACGGTCCTGGTACGTCACGTACTTTTACTCACAGCGCTCCTGCAGGAGTGTGGTGAGTAATACCGGGGACTGAAGTTGATCGCTCCAAGACCAGAGCAATCTCTTTCAGTCCCTCTTTCGACGTGCCAGCACACGTGATCAGTCATGTGGGGAGGCACGCCGAAATTCCCTATCTGGTCCTTAAAGGACCACACACCCCGGGACCGCTGGTCCTTAAGGGGTTACACCTGTTGGGTACTGTTATTTATGTTTTCTGTTTACGTATCAGCTAGTATTAGTTACCAAACTATTAAGACTGATTCTACCTTTTTCATTGTCAACATTTTACAGAGCTAATTGTATAATAACTGCACTATACTTACCACATTTAGCTTGAAATAGATTGTTATGCCTTGCAATAAACACAACCACAAATTCTTTACTTACATCTTAGCATTCAAGTGGGTTAACTATGGTGTGCATTGGGAGTCATTTGTTTATCTGAATCAGCTGTTCAGCGCATAAATCAGAGTTTAACCAAGTACAAAACTGGCAGAGAAGCTGCTATATGTAACAGCTTCTCTCCAGGTTGCCTCACTTTCTACATCAATGGTGGCAATGGCTTTTACTGTTCCGGCCCTTTCAGTGTTAAAGGAGTGTGCAATTCACATTCCTCTATCATTGAAAGGGTTAACCTTTTAAGGGCCCGTAACGTGCTAGGACCGTCATGGGACAACTTCCCTAAAGGACCCATGATGGTTCTGGCACGTCATAGATTTCAGGGCTCCCGGAGCAGCTGCACACCGTTCAGGAAGCACTGAATCAGATCAGCTAAAAAAACAAAAACAAATGCTCGTTGGTCCTTAAGTGCTGGCTGCGTGTGCGCACGGCCGGTCTTTAAGGAGTTAAGGGAAGGGACTACTGTCTCTGCTCTCCAGAGCTGTTTTGTTTTTTTTTCTCTCTTTCTCATCACAGTTTTCACTTCCAGAGAGCACATTTCCATATCCATATCTGACTGGTCCTGCCCACAGAGAGTCCAGTAGAAAAATCTCTGGCAAATATTCCCTGCATAAAAGAAGCACCACACAAACATACGCTATGTGGGCTACGTAGTTCTACCCGCAAACAGTCCAGTTTCAAAACATCAGGCAATTTATCCATGAAGAAGTGAAACAGGACATAAACAGATGCAAATTTCTGTCTTTATAAGACTCTTCTTTGTGATGCAGTGTTTTCTTTCAAAGCCCATGGACAGCAAGGACCCATGACTGGAATGCCCTTCCAATGTAGGGAGACCTACAAACAAAAATTGTGATGAGCAAAAAAAGGGGATGAACAGAATAAAAGTGTTTTGTTCTAAGGTATAGTACACTCTCAGGTGGTGTTCAAGTCACAGTTTTCACTCCCATGCACCATTACTGAGAGGAAATTTTCATATCCATATCTGAATGGCCCTACTCTCAGAGGGTCCAGCACCAAAATGTCAGACAAACATTTTATCCTATGTGGGTCTCATATGCAGAAAGAAAGATAAGAGATGCTCAGCTAGGCTCATGAGCTTGCAAATGCATGCAAACCGTCACTAGGACTGCAGAGTTAGATAGAGGAGTCTTAATGGAGAAGAGATGGCTGAACAGGTAGGTGCATGGGGGTATAGGGGGATATTCATTAAGTGGTGATAAAGAGTGGATAAAGTGGCGATGACTTCTCCAGTTGATCACTTCTCCAATTCCTATGTTATTCTATGGAGCCTATGCGCCAAGATTTCTTCAACTGTGGAGATCTTAGTTCATAGGCTCTATAGAATAACATACAAACTGGAGAAGTAATAGCACTGGAGAAGTCATCTATGATTTATCACCTCTTTCTCACTGCTTAGTGAATCTCCCCCACAGAGTTAGGTACAAGAATATAAGAGGAGATAGAGGCAGACTTATGCATATAAATATGAGCGGAAGTAGATATAGAGATAGGCAGCAACCTTAACTAAGAGAAGATAGTGGTAGTTAGTTAAATGAGCATGAAAGGAAATAGAGGTACAGTTAGGCATATGGACAGAAAGAAAATATATGTAGAGATAAAAGAGATGGAACTTAGGCACCTGAACATGAGAAAAAATAGCTGTAGAGTAGGCACGTGGACCTTAAAGCAATAGTAACATTTCACAAAAAAAGCAGCTCCAATTAATCGTCATAGTATTTGGGCCATGGAGAGTGTTATTTCAATACTGTCAGAGTTGTAGTTCAAGAGTACCTAGTGTAAGCCACCTCCCCTCAGATGTGGAATCTGGTCTCTTGACCAGACTGATCACAGTAAGGGACAGTCTTCTTACTGTGAGCATAAGGAAAACCCTGTTCCCCTTGACAGGTCTTTCCTTATGCTCAATGAAGATTGTCCCTCTCTGCGATCCATCCTAGCAGCCTTGCTGCTCTGAGGTGAGCAGTGTTACATCAGTAAAAGAAGTGGGAGGGGGATACTATATCATTCAGTTACTATTGAACTACAACTCTGACAGTATTGAAATAACACTCTCCATGGCCCAAATACTATGAAGATTAAAAGGAACTACTTTTATTGTGAAGCATTATCCCTTTAAAGGGATAGTAATACTTAAAATGTAAAAATAAATTTGTTGTAGGGTTTATCCCCTGAGTATAACAAGGGTACTCCCACTGCTGAAAGGCTTTTTATTCAAACGTTATTATAGCTGAAAGTTGAATTTTGTAGGTGCAATATCACAGTGGCCTGAAATTGTACAGTGGCGCTGTTGTTACACCATCCTATGGTGATTTATGCTCTACGGACCATAGCTGTCCATAGGATGGTGTAACAACAGCACCGCAGTACAATTTCAGGCCACTGTGATATTGCATCTAAAAAATTCAACTTTGAGCTGTAATGACTTTTGAATAAAATACCTTTCAGCAATGAGAGTACCCTTTTTTACTCAGGGGGATAAACACTACAATATATTTTCTGGGTCTCCCCTGTGCACACATCCCTGTCCTATTGAAACATGCTATGCAGACACTCATTACAATCAGATGTTTCTTGGATTCTATTCCTGTCTGTTCTACTACTTTTTAGTGCCTTCCTAAGTCAGTGTTTGTTCCTAGATTCAGTACTGTACTCCTGATGTGTCCTGCTGTTTTCAGTGGTGGCTCTCCAGATGTTTACTTCCCAGCATTTTTTTTATGTCTCGGTGGCTTGAGCCATCCTACTTTCCCAAGCTCCTTGTCCCTGTCTTGCAGCAGTGTCAGCTATTGTCTTTAACTATTTGGAGATGCTCTTCAGTCATCTTTGACACTCTACCAACAGCTCTGCCTGCTGTAATTGGATTTAAGTGGTTGGGACCTGCACTGCATTCAACCAGTTACTCTCTTACTCTCTAACCCCACAAGTTATTAACTTTATTATATTTCAGGTATGGCTGCTTCTAGCCTGTCTAGAATCTCTAGCACTGAGTGGCTGCTACCAATTTCCTCTGAAGTATGCATTCCTATATGTATGTTACATCTGTTACAGCTTACTTTCTCAAGTAAGAGACTCTGTTTTAACCTGTGTTCTGAGCTAACCTGTGTTTGCCTTTATAGATATTGCTAGCCAACCCTATGCAACCCAACTTTTAACTTCCATCCAAAGATCAGGATCCCTGGTAAAAGGCTGGTGACTGTATTCCAGCTCTGGCCAGGGGGTTCACAGCCTTCTTTAGTAAAGCCTGATCCAAGTGTTAGGCGCTGGACCATAAGAGAGATACTAGGTTATGCACATGAATATACAGAAGATGTAGAATTATGCAGATGAGAGTGATTCATGGGTGTCAGTAGTAGTGGGCAAGAGGGGGCACTTGTAGAAGAAGAAGTCAGCCTATGTGGGCCTCATTGGTATGGTGCAGCTGATTCCCTCTTGCACATGTAGAGCAAAGGGGCATGCCTAGGATAGCCTTTTAAAATAGTGAGACCTAGAAACTAATATTGTGATGAGCACCCACTGAGAATATTTACAGTACTGAGAACTTACAAAAGGGCACTGTGGGGCTAGGTTTTCTTCAAACCTTAGTACACATTACCCATTCCTAAATCAGGGAGTATTCAGCTGCGACTGTCCAGCTGTTTGTGCCCAACAATACAAAACAATGCCAGCTTGCCATTAGCTAGTTAAGGATGTTGGAAGCTGCAAGGTCCAGCAATGGGACAGCACAACAAAGATTCCCCCCTGATTTAGGCATAATCCATGTGGATTAAGAATCACAGTCAAGGGGAAGTGGTGTGCTCTCCAGCTCCTGGGGGACCAAAACTCCCAGCATTGTACATATAACCTATTCTGAAATTGTGATTGTGTGGGGAGGATGCCACCTTGGGCTTCATCCATATTGAGGCCTATGACTCCCAGCATCCCCTGCTAGGAAATGGATAGCTGGGAATTAATGTAATCTCAAAGTCACAGGGTGACGGGCCAAATTCTCAGGGCAACACCAATTAACTGCTTCTTTAGTCTCTATATTAGTGTCCTTTATACCAGGAAGTCATGGGGAAAGGTGCCGTTTGTGTTGTGTGGTGTGTTCAGTCAGTCTGCACCAATTAACTGCTTCTTTAGTCTTTATATTGGAGTCAATTATCTTGTATTTGTTTAGTCAGTACTAGCTTTAACTTGTTTAATGGTAATGTTTCTTTGAATACTGATTACAATATCTCTGGATTAGAGCAAACATAGACCTATGCTCGAGAATATATATTATGGGGAACTTTAAGAATTAATATTTACAAGATGAGCTCATTTTGAAGGTTCCCTTGCATGTTAATGGAAATTAGGGGATGTGGAAAGTCCTAGGCCACAACATCTGGGAAACCCAAGGCTGAATTCACCCTGGCTAAGGTATTGGCTATATATAGTAGGAGCCCAATACTCAGGGCCGGATTTACAATAAGGCAGAGTAGACATCTGCCTACAGGCGCACCCCACAGAGGGGTGCCTGTCATTGTGATAGTTTTTTTTTTATTAGCCTGTCAGCCTTTTGATCCGTGTCTGGGTGGACTACAGGGGGGGTATGTATGCTTGGCTGCTGTGCTGTGAGCCTGTTTGACATGATGACACCTAAAACTGAGATATAAGAGCTGCACTGAATAGGCAGTGTCAAGGAGGCGCCACTCCACATTACATTTAGTTGAGTCCTCACTTGAATCACTGTACCCTGAACAGAACAGACAGTACTGCCCAGCCTCCGGCCTCCTCCCAGACACACAGTGCAGCCTACAGGAAGCAGCAGCCCTTCCCACCATGGTCCCAGATCAACAACGTGGCCGTGCGCGTGACGTGACGTCCTGAGCAGTGGGCAGAGATGAGCAAGTTGTGGCCAGCATGATCGGCGTCTGCCCCACTGTATTTAACCCCCTTGACTGAGGTAAGCCAGCCGGCTGTGCGCCGCTGCTGGAGCCCAGGTATGAATGGGTTACTGGGTATCCGTAATGGCCATGTTGATTGTGTGGAAGTGGAATTGGAAATAAATAAATTGCCTCCTCTAACTCCGATCCCAGATTCCCATTACCATTTTAAGATTCAGATGACATTTTAAGTGGCTCATGGGGGCAATGTGAGGGCAATATGGAGATGATGGTGGCAATGTGGAGATGACGGGGACAGTGTGAGGGCAATAAGGTGCTGATTGGGCCATGTGGAGATGATGGAAGCAAGTTGGAGCTGATGGGGGGCAATGTGAGGGCAATATGGAGCTGATGGAAGGCAATGTGAGAGCAATATGGTGATGATGGGGGCAATGTGGAGATGATAGAGGCAAGTTAGAGCTGATAGGGGGCAATGTGAGGGCAATATGTAGCTGATGGGGGCAATATGGAGCTGATGGGGGGCAATATGGAGATTAGGAGCATTGTGGAGGTTTCCAGTGAAGATGGCCAATGGGGGGGCTTCAGATTTCTGTGCCTACAGGCTCCTAAGATGTAAATCTGGCCCTGCCAACACAGGGTGTAGTTAGCCATGAACTTTCCAGCTGTTCTGGCATACAACTCACAGCTAGTCAGTGGCTATTAGGGGATAATAGAAGACATACATTCCAGAAGCTGTGATGCCCAAGACTGATTATCCACTGACTTTCAAATAGGCAATGTATACTATAAGGAGTATATTCTATTGTGTGCTGTCCTGCTGATGAGTGATATAACAGCATCCTCATCCAAAGCTAGTCATTTTCTACAAGGGGATATTGTGAGTGGTAGGCCACAACAGTGGTGGATCTCAAGGCTGATTCCCACCCTAACTTGGGAATAAGCCATATGTACTAAGGGCCCAATACAGGATATAGTGAGCCATGACTTCTTTTTCTGTAGTGGCCAATGATTCCCAACATCAAATATATCTTTCCTCCCCAGACCTCTCCCCTTCCCTCCTGTCCCGAGTATCTGACTGTCTGTCTGCTGTGTCCTCCTGGATGTCCTCACATCAAGTCAAACTTAACCTTGGCAAAACTGAACTAATTATCTTCTCTCCCTCTACAACCAGCCTTACCCCAGAAATTGCCCTCACCATTAACAACTCTACCATCACACCAACCCCTACAGCTCATTGCCTGGGGGTCACATTTGACTCCGCCCTATCCTTCATTCCTCACATCCAGTCAATCTCCAAATCATGCCGCCTCCACCTCCACAGCATCTCTAGAATCCGACCCTTTCTCACACAAGACACTACCAAAATTCTAATCCAAAAACTCATAATGTCCCATCTTGACTACTGTAACTCATAAATAATTGGCCTTCCCCTCACCCGACTAACCCCACTACAGTCCATAATGAACTCTGCTGCAAGAAAAATCTACCTCACTCATCGCTTCTCTGACACCAAACCCCTCTGTCAGTCCCTACGCTGGCTCCCATTAGTATACAGAATTAAATTCAAAATTCTGGTGCTAACATATAGAGTCCTCACTGACACCGCACCACCCTATATTTCATCTCTCATTTCCAAATACACTCCCTCTCACAATCTTCTCTCTGCACACGACCTTCTGCTCTCCACATCTCTTATTACATCCGCCCACTCTCGCCTACAGGACTTCTCCCGTGCTACACCTCAACTTTGGAACTCCCTCCTCCACCCCATCAGACTCTTCCCCAGCCTTCAAATCTTCAGAAGCTCCCTGAAAACTCACCTCTTCAGGGAAGCTTATCAACTTCCTCCATAAACACTATCACCATGAATCACCCCTTGCCTGGACTACTGCTCTCACCAGTACTTCTCACTCCCACCCACTGACTGGCAGTTCATGTGGCAGGAGGCACTTACACCCAATTACTCCTTCTGTGTCAAACCCACGTACCTCTAGATTGTAAGCTCTCATGAGCAGGGCCCTCTGATCCTTCTGTCTCCACATTTGATTGTACTATTTAATACCTCTGTATGTTATTCCCAATTGTAAAGCTCTGCGGAATTAGTTGGTGCTATATAAATAAAGAATAATAATAATAATAATGATAATAAATAACATAGGGTGTTTGTAAGTACATGCAATAGAAGCTCAGCCAGCTCAGATGGGAATTTATTTTAAAACTCTCCTTTCTTCCTTCATACCCACACCCAGAGATCAAATGACTGATACTTATTTCAAATAACTACAGCTAACTTTATTACTGTCTAACTTGAGCATTAAAAGCAAGCTGGGAGTCATATATCCCAAAGAGTGCATATTTGAATACACCCTGATATAGGACCTTGGTAAATATGGCGTATTCTAGAGTCAGGGTTTATTGAGTCTTGGGCTTCTCAGCATCACCTGATAGCTGGGGATTTGGAAAGTCCTAGGCCACAACAGCCGGGGAACCCAAGATTTTGTAATAGTTCACATGTCCTAAGGCCCAATACAATATGTATTCTACTGGGTTCTCCCCAGCTGCTGTGGCCTATGACTTCCCAGCATCCCCAACGAACTCACCTTCTTATTCTGTACTGCAAAACCACAGCTAACACTGAAGTCAAGTTGGTAGAAAAACAGAAAGATGTTGCTGCAGAAACATAGCTATATGTTATAAGTGTTATTATTATGTATTATAGTGTTATTATGTGTTATATATAAGCAGACAGGAAAATAAGGTGAGCTAGCATTGATTGCAGTTGCAGGAAGCGTGGGTGTGACTTCTTTGTATACAGTGAAAAACAGGGATAGAATGAAATGCTTTCTCTGATAGGGAACAGAGAGAGGCAGGATCACCCTGATTTGAGCTGCTACTAATGCGGATAGTGAGAGATCCTAGTGACAGATACATGTATCATGCTTTATTTTCAGACAAACAAAACATTACTCCACACTCTAACAGCTGCAGCTTTTTCTAGAAATGATGATCTTCCTCTTCCTGAGGAGGTTGTTTGTAAATGTGATGAAATGTTCCACCACCGTCAGTAGTAGCACTAAACATTTTAACAACACTAAAGAGGAGAGACAATTTAGTGTTGTTGACATAGCAGGGGAGGACTTAGCAGTGACACCAACTGCTGAATTAAACAGTGACAGTAGCACCGTCCAACAAACTAGTGGTCAATTTTAGAAATGTTCCTAAGGTAAATGTAAAAGGAAACTGTTTCAGATTTAAAAAAAAAAAAAAAAATAGAAGAATATGAAAATAGTTGGTATAAAGTGAATGACGCTGCTGATTCTACTGCTGATGACAAAACAATTGATATTGATTTCAAATATTTCCATTCATCATACTATCTGTCTTTTGATACTGCTGTAGAGAATGGCAGTGGTGATGATGTGCATAGAGCTAGTCACAGATGCTCAACTAGGAACGAGCCTGCCCTCGAACTGATGAGGCTCTATAGGATAAGTATCTTACCCAGGGTGCAATCTCTTTTAGCTCACTAGTGCCTTTCGCAGAGAGGAGGTATACTAAAGCACATCACACTGATCCTTCTAAAAGGCAGTCCAGCCACGAAGAAGCCCCCCAGACGTATGTTTCAGCCTTGTTGGGCCTCATCAGTGAGGTACAGCTGATCTTTCTAGACAAAGCGAGTATGGGGTCCACGTCTTGATTACCCTGTTACCCTTAGGGTCACTAGTTCCAAGAGTAATTTGCATATGCAAAGAGCTAGTTAGAGATACTCAACTAGGAACGAGCCTGCCCTCGAATACATGAGGCTCTATAGGATAAGTATCCTAACCAGGGTGCAATTATACTGATCCTATCAAAAGGCAGTCCAGCCACAAAGTGCCAGGCAGTTCCTCTCTGAACAGGATAATCCAGAAGTGGTGAAGATGTGGACTGACAATTAGCTGAAGGAAAAAATCCCAATGTTCTATCACATAAAAGGAGCAATATATATATGTTTATAAACTTTTTGAGACATCAAATGGAAAGTCTGGGCAAGTAAACATGCCTAACAATACACAGTCATCTTGGTCATCATCATTATCATCATTAGTACGGCTTCTAAGTCCAAGCCCCACCTAGTTACACTCACTATTGATTATGCAGTTTGAGGTGCAGCACCACTTTTACCTACTACTACTAGTACTGATGCAACATTTAGTCTCTGTAGTATTGAAGACGTATTAAGTAGTCTTTCAGGAACCCCATTACCCTTCAGTCTATGAAATCTACAGTATGGAGATACTTCACACATTATACAAAAATTAAATGTATTGCTATCACTTATCTCTATAAAAAAATTGTGAGCAGGTGGAAAGTAGGTTCACATCTAGGCATGTGTTCATTGATATACCACCTGAAGCACAACCACAGATCTGCAGCATGTCAGAGATATGATGACTAGTAGCAGTAGCACTCCCAAAATTGCACTGGTTGAGGCAGATACATTAGTAGTGTTGTAGATGCCTTAGCGAGTGGGACAACATTTTCATCAGTAACAATAACTCCCATATCTCCTATGGCTGCTCTGAAGATGCAGAGCACAAAGTTGACTGACTGAGACTGAGTTAGTTAGAAGTGACAAGAGTCATAGGGCTAGATTTAAAGGTTCACGTTAAACCAGCCGCTAAGTAATAAAGGCACATCGACCGCAAATAACACGTGATTTACAGCGGATTTAAAAGTAGGTGTACGAGAATAGCTAACGAGCCTAGACACAACAAAAACACATAACACAAAAACCTGCGTCTCACCTGTTTTCACATAACTGTGCGTCCCAAACACTCGTTACAACACAACTTAAGTCAAAATGTAACATTACGGCTGCTACAGGCTATTAACCCTGCTAGATGCACAAACAAAATTCCAACCTACAGCCAATCCCAAGGCTCCAAAATAGCAAAATTGTACAAATACACCTATATATACCCCAAAATAACAGTCACACCCTGTCTGTGTTTCGAGTTTTGGCGAGGTAGATCTCAGGATCCAGGAGCGGAAGATAGTGTCAAGATTGAGGGAAAGAGGAGCTGTCATAGCACACTTCTGAACATATCACAAACACCCATACAAACACTAACACATACACATACACACATAGTCTTTTTTTTTATAACACCTTTTTTAAACTTTATTTTCTCAGTGTGAATCTGTGAGTGAAAGACTGTGACAGAGTGAGTGGGATCGAGTGTATCTGTGAGGGTCTGTATGAGTGTCTGGGTGTGAGTAGGTCAGTGATGGCGAGGAGAGGAGGACAGGAGAGAGGGATGGGGAGAGTAGTTGAGGAGGAGGAAGGAGAGCAGGACTTCCCTGTTGAGAGTAAGGGTGGGAGAGGGAGATCCACCGGGTGAAGGGGAACCAGGCCCAGAAGAACATGCACACAGAGGACAGGGACAGAACCTGCAGTGGGACGAGGGTTACATGGTGGGGACCACCATGCACAGGTAGGGGCATCGCAGGCAGGGAAGTCTGGTTCCGACTCCTTGCATGCCTGAGATGAGGAGGAGAGGATCAGGGATCCTCATTATACTGAGAAGGAGAATAGGACCCTCGTGGAGGCTGTGTTGGAGAGGGAGACCATCCTCTTCATGAGGGAGAAGGTCCCTGGCCTGTCTGTGAGGACGAAGGCGGCATGGAACCAGATATGCAGCCGGGTGAATGCTATGACCACATGCAGAAGGGATGTGGACTCAATAAAGAAAATATGGGGTGACTGTAAGAGGGTGGTCAAGAATAAGTTGGTCGAAATCTCCAAGCATCACATAACCACACACCACATCAAACCACACAACCATTACACACAAACAAAGTCACATCCCAACATATGCCCATCATTCATCCACACAACTGCACCAACACAGCACCCTCAGAGTTAAAACAGGACGCAAGACAAGGACAAATGTCAAGGTTCAACAAGGCCCAAACCTGTCCAACTCCCTGGTTAACCCTCATATTGCTGTGCCGATCACACAAAATACACACAACCATGCTCATAAAAGTGGTGTATGTTAAACACCAGAACTGCTCCAACACAATGTCACCCATGTACCCACAGGGAAACCAGAACATAACCCCTTGAGTGCTAGAGGGATTATCAATGCATCACTCAACAATGCATTGGCAACCCCTCCGGTACTCAAAGGGTTAACCAAAAAAAAAAAACACAATTCGATAGGCTAACTATTGCATGCTACACAGAGGATATTCACTAAGCGGTGAAAATGAGATGATGGAGAGAAATGAACACTTACATACCCTCACTTCACCAATACCAATGTTAGTCTATGGAATCAATTTGCTAAGGTCACATTGTATAGACTCCATAGAAAACATTCCAAAGGGATAAATGAGATCACTGGAGAAGTCATCATCATGTTCAGTTCATCAAGTCTACTTCACCTCCTACTGAATCACAAAAAGGATGGATCAGGTCACACATCACAGTGCCACTGAGAATAACTGGGTGTATGTGCAACACACAGGCCTAAAACTATGCCACAGAATTAACCCCTTAACGACCAGCGGTCGCGGGACATTTCCATCCCATAATGACCGCATAGGGGCACTTTGACGCGCCGGTACACGTGACCTGTCATGTGTATCGGCGCGTCACTATGGGGCTTGAAAGAGATCGCTCCGATCTTGGAGCGGTCTATTTCATGCCATATTTTTACTTACAGCGCTCCAGGTAGAGCGCTGTAAGTAAAAAGTACGTGACGTACCATGACCGTCATCGGTCCTTGAGTAGTTCAAGGACCGTGACGGTCCTGGTACGTCAAGGGTCCCTAAGGGGTTAAAGGTGAAAAAGTAGGCCTTGGTGTTGTGTATGCAATCATTTACTCTAACTTGAAATGACATATCTCACAACTGATTCACACATGGATCCTCAGGAGTGCTGATGCCATAGATGGATGGTACACCAGCCACCATTTGCAGGGTAGAGATGGGAACCAAATAGGAACCATTGTAGTTTGGCCAACAACAGGCCATGAATGATGAATATGTCTGATTGAGTACAGCTGCCTCACTTAGAAGGATGGATGGGCTCATCCCAAAAAAACACAGGCATCAATCAAAGATATCCTTCAATACTGGCTTGATTGTTGCCCTTCAGGAATCCACTGGAAAAGACCTCATGGACAGGATCCTGTCAAGTACATCAATCTCTGATTGCCAGGTTGGTATCCCATGCATCACAATGTAATGCATAGGATACCATCATGACAACCAGAGAGTGATATGTAAAATAATACAAAATATTGCATTGTACGGGATAAACTGATAGCACAGGGATGAATACCACTTGAATCCCACTGCAGATCTGTTCAAAAAAGATATGTACACAAAGAAAAACGTTCAGATATGTATGTGGATATGTACCTTTCAAATAGGTACAAATATGTCCCAACAAGATGTGAACCCAGAGATCAGTTCAGTATGTGTGATTGCCTTACTGGCCATATATGTGCACACATCACAAACTAACTCTTATTGATATCATCAGAATACACATACCTAGTATATCCCACCTTACTTACATGGGATATACGAGGTATGTTTTCATTTATGATATCAATAAAAGTTAGTTTGTGATGGGTTCACATGTATAGCCAGTAAGGCAATCACATGTACTGAACTGATCTCTGGGTTCATATCTGTAGGCATTGTAAAAAGATGTGGATTGATGTTAGTCCTATCCCTCAAACTCTCATGGTTAGACAGATATTGCTCTGTATGACAGAGGGAGATTTCACTTATTTGACCACATGAAGTGTATGGCACACAGAAGTTTTTGCAGGCTAGATAGGGCATGATTGTGGATGTAGATGGGATCCACCTGATCTTTGATTAACTCATACAAGGCATTGATGCTGTGTGGCCTCAACCTGTAGTGATCAATCACCTCATCATCGGTCATTCCAAAGATGGTGACCCTTGGACGGTATACCCTGGGCCTTGGTGGTCCTCTATACATCCTCCGCTGCTGCAGGGGTCCCTGTGGTAGCTGGGGAGCATTATGTTGCTGTGGAGCATCCTGTTGCTGCAGCTGTGCATCTGCAGGAAGGTGCTGGCCTCCAGGTGGGGATTGGCTCCTGTGGGGCTGTTGAGCCAGAGCCTCCTCACTTGCAACAGGTGAAGGCTGTTGATCAGGTGTGCCTGGCGCTTGCTGGTGTTCCCTAGCTCTCACCCTTACACACCTTCTCCACAGTCTTCTCATCAATAAGTATCCCAACATACTTTTTGTTCTCTCTCTATCTCTCTCTATATCTCTCCCTGAGTGGAAAACAAGCCACAAGTGAGTGTGGTGAGCTGTCCCTTTAAGTACCTGTTAGGGCATTGTGTAGGTGTGGTGATGAGGTGAGTGATGACCAATGGGAAGGTGTTTGTTGTCCAGGTAAGTGTTTGCAGGTGTGTCTGTGTTTTAAAATGTGGTGTGTTCTGATTGCTGTGTCTCTATCAGTTGCGGGTGTGAAGTTGTGGGGTGCAGGTTGTGTCTGGATCGTGTGGTGATGTTGCACAGGTGAGCTTGTTTTGTATTGGCAGGTTGTTTGATAAACCGCATTATTCCATACCATGTTGTGTTCGTGTTTTTGTAAGGGTGCTTGTTCCTGTGGTGTTGCTTGTTGTTGTGTGTGAGAGTGATTTGTGGTGTCTGTCCATGTTTTTGTGTTCTTTTGGCATTGTATGGGTTAATTGCGCGGTAAGCATTTTGTCTGTTTTCCTATGTAACGGGTGTTTTGTTTTGACTGTTAAGTGTCTAACGGCTAAGAAAACTGGCTCTTAACTTTTGTCTGTTAAGTGTATCTTTTTTCAGCCGTTAACAGTACCACAAGCCTTCAAATGGCTCTGGTGAATCTTGTTCCATGCGCCTCAATACATGTCAGTCTATTGGCCGTAAGGATTATCAAACTGCCGTTAGCTGTTCTTAACCCTTGCACCGTCATGGGTTGTTATACCCTTAATGACCCATGACGGTCCAGGACCGTCATGGCTTAAATGATAGCAGCGTGCCTCCGTGCACGCTGCTATCATTAAATCCAGGCTGAGACTGAGCGCTCCGAGACCGGGGCATTCAGTCTCAGCCCTTCTTCTTTCTTCCGGTTCATGCGATCGCCGTATCAGCGATCACATGTACCGGCATAGTGACAGACAGAGGCAGCATGCAAAGCATGCTGTCTGTGCCTGTCTCGTCTGCCTCTGTCTCCCTTGCTCTCAAAGTAAGGGAGACAGAAGTAGACGGGAAACACCTAGTGGTTAAAAAAATACAGCAGTTGGGGGTATTAACCCCTTCATTGCTGGTGCAGGAGGCTGGCTAAATGCAGGTAAATTTTTGACCTGCAATTTTACACTTTTTTTTTTTTTTAAACATAACACACTTTTTTTTTTTTACAAAAACATTTTTATTTAAAAAAAATATATATAATTAAACAATATTACAAGTGTGATTGTTGTGGAGCCATGTAATACACTTATATACACCACTAAATGCCAGGGACAAAAAAGTGTCAAAATAGGGTGGGAAAAAGGGACATGGGGATTTTCACCCAGGGGGGACAGTGGCCACTTTAAACTGCGCATTTTGTAGGTATGACTGACCAGTCATACCTTTCATGCAGTCTCCATAAAAATGTAATCCTTTGTGGCCAATTGATCCCAAGAGAAAAATCAAAAATGGTGTTTTTTTTTACATTTTTTTACCTTTTTTTTTAATTTTAATAAAGTGAATGTTGGGTTATCCCTATAAATAGGGTATCAAATGAAAGCCTTATTTATGCTTAAAAAAACAGTATATAATTTATGGGGGTGGAATAAAAGCCTAAGAGGGAAAACACTGTTGAACAAAGACATAGTCAAAAAGGTCAGAATTGCTCCGGTCCTTAAGGGAAAACAACCTCAGATTTTCCCGGTCCTTAAGGGGTTAAGACAGACCTTTAAATGGCTTACAACACGTTAAGGCACCCGTTAGTGTTTTTTGTTTACTAACACCTGCCTTTAAATCTAGCCCATAGAGTCTCCACAAGTGCCACATTTGCCACTATACCTCCGCCACCATTAGTTGTAATAAAGCAATTAAAGTTCTTCTATTTGCTGCCAGCCAACACTTGCTGAATCCTTAATAAGAAGTCAAAAATAAAAAGTAATCCAAAAGAATGCACTTTGAAATTGATTCCTTTTCATAGTACTGGATACATTTTTTTTATAGATGCTGTTTTTTATTCTCCACAGTAAGCTATAAGTAATACCACAGTGATTATTTATATGACTGTCATTAATGACGTAGATGGAACTAGGGTAACTACATTTCCATTCTGCTATTCAGGGACTCTGCTGAGAGGAAAGCTGCAGAGTAGTTGTCCTCAATTCTAGTGCCGCTATCCAGGAGACAACGCTATAGATCACTGGACACTGTTGTGCAACCTGCTCTTTCTCCTGCACACCACAGAGTATTAAACACTGGAGAAAGAACTGCCCACTGACTGCTGTGACCAAAAGCAATGCCTGTGGTGGACTGCAAGAAAATGTACATCACACCTAAAGCCTTAGACTAGCATTATACCACAACACTAATGTCTAGAGCTTTGCCTAGAAGCCATTTTCTTGTAGCCCAGCAAAAGCATAACTTCCTGTCACAGTAGACAATGGGTAGCTCTCCTTCTAGTGTTTAGAATTATGTGCTGTGTTCCATTCAGGGACTTTGTATTGTCCTAGAGGGTGGCTGCCAGGGACATGGGACACTCATTTAAAATCTAGGACTGTCCTGGGCAATCAGGGACACATAGTCACCCTAGATGGACCTCTTTTCATGATTCTGGCTGACTGTATTTTGTCCAACCCCACTGTTATCTGATTGGTTAATTTGGATTACAAGGGGAGGAACATAAACCTACAAGACAGAGTGTTGTTACACAGGTGCCCTTATAAAATAATGAAAGCCTTGAAATGCATTGTTTGGTGGGGCAATTTGGTATTTTAATGTAACACAAGTGTTTATTAAAATGTATGATCTGTATTTCTTTTCTGTGCCATCTGCTATATCCAGCCAAACCAGAACTTTGTTTTTCTCCTGGTGAAGAATATCCTATCGTTTCCCCAGGCAGGGTGTGATCTTTCCCAGTGAGCCATCTTGCCTGTTCCCATTGAAGCTGAGACCAGTGCTATATTTAATGTATGCATGGAAACTTTTGTTGTGCACAAATTTTCTATTCGTACAGTGCCCCCTGTTGTTGTTCTTTGAGAAATTAAAAAAGTTTTTTTCATACTACCCCAATTGTTCAGTATCCTGACCCCTAATGGCCTTTCATTGCAGAAGGTGATGTTCAGAGTTGAGGTTGAAGTCATACTTTTCCAAGGAGACAGTAAAAAAAATGTCCATCCAAGCTTGTTGTTTTCTAAGCAATTTGCACCAGTGGATAGAAACTATTATGTTTGAATCCATCACAATAAAAGCAGCGCCAATCAATCTTCACAGTATTTGGAACATGGAGAGTGTTATTTCAATACTGTCAGAGTTGAAGTTCAAGAGCAGTGGCGTAACTATAGGGGTTGCAGTGGTCGCAACCGCGACCAGGCCCGTCACTCCAGGGGCCTGGCTGCCCCCTGCGACCACCTCCTCCCAGCACTCTGCATTACAGAAGAGGACAGTGCGGGAGCACGTCGCACCAGCCCGCCTCTCCTGCCACTCCACTAGACCACCAGGAGGCATTGTGGAGGGCCCGGGGGCCAATGTGTTCAGGGGGGCCCATGGCACTTCTTGCACCAGGGCCCGGACCGTTCTAGTTACGCCTCTGTTCAAGGATAATTGAATGATAAAGTATCCCCCCTCCTGCTCCATTTTACTGACGTAACACAAGAGCAGCAAGACTATCCTGATGGATCACAGAGAAGGACAATCTTCAGTGAGCATAAGGACAAATCTAAAAAAACTGTCAAGGGGGGTAGGGTTTTTCTTATGCTCACAGTAAGAAGATTGTCCCTTGCTGTGAGCTGTCTGGTCCCAGAAGCAGATTCCACATCAGAGGGGAGGTGGCTTACACTGGGTAAAAGGGGAGGGAGGAGGATACTTTATCATTCAATTACTCTTGAAATACAACTTTGACAGTATTCAAATACTGTACAACGCCTTGTGCAATTCGTCCCTTTGCACAAGGCGTTGCACAAGGCGACGCCAGGCAGCTGGGCACAATGCCAACGCAAGAGGAGAGGTATTGGAGGAAGCGGGCAGCAAATACAAGCCTACCACCCGCTTCCTCCAATGTCTCTGTCCCCTCCTCCCGCTTTCGCCAATGCCTCTGTATGCACCAGGGTTTTATTATGCTGCGGGCTTCACAGCCGCCCGCAGCAAGGGGATAAATAATAAATAAATAATAAGAATAAATAAGAAAAATAAATAAATTATTAAAAAATAAAGAATGTATAATTAAAGCTGAGGGAAGCGCTGCATTCACAGTGCAGGCTGCTCCCTCAGTTGTATGTTAACCCTTTGAGTGCCAGAGTGGTACTCAACGCATTGCTTTGCAATGCGTTGCGAACCACTCTGGCACTCAAAGGGTTAACTTAGATCTCAACCATTAATGATGCCCTACTTACTGTGTCCCTTTGCTTTTAGTACTTTTGCTCCACTCTCAGTTTGAAGAAGAGTGGAGCAAAAGTACTAATAGCAATGGGACACAGGAGGTAAGGGGTTAACAATGAATGAGATCTAAGTTAAACTGTCTAATAATACTATTTTAATTAAAAAAAAGTTTAAAACACACACAAACACACACATATATATATATAGGCAAGGTATGTAGTCCATACGTTGCATATTAACCCTTTGGGTACCAGAGGGGTAGGAAACATGCTAAGCAATGCTTTCCTACCTCTCTGGTACTCAAAGGGTTAATTGTGGAATAAAAGACAGATTTGTCCACTACATGGAAGTCCATGAGGTGGATGTGGATGGGGTTAGTATGTCACATATATGCAATATATGTGACATAGTAATGGGGGGGGATGTGGAAGGGGGCATTGTGTAGTGCTTGGTGTACTAGTTTTATTGATTTTAACCCTTTGAATGCCACAGGGGTGAGCAGTGCACATCCCTATGGCATTCAAAGCTGTCCATGGTGCTGAAAGCCTTCTCTGTGTTCCCCTAGTGGCTGGGTAGGGAAGCACAGAGAAAGCTGTTCAGAACTGGAGACGTGGGTTTTGGATTTTCTGACTGAACTTGATACTTTGCAGTGCTGTGATTGGCTGTGGTGCTAGGTAACATTTTTATTGTGTGTTTTTAGGTAAGATTTTCTATGCGACGCAGGTTTAAGATTAACGTGTATTTTGTTGGTTATCGCTCGTTAGGCTTTCTAGGTAAGGAAGATTTGAATCTCACGTTACCTGGTCTTGCTTAACGAGCGAAGGCAGTTTTTTTCTTCACGTTGGTTTTAACGCCAACATTTGAATCGAGCCCTAAGAGAGAAATTGCATCAAATATGTAATATCCTTAAAAACACTGTATTTAAATTGAGAGAATATGTATGTAATATACCTGTTACCTATATTTTAGGAAAGGGAGAAGAAAAGAGGTGGAGGAGGGGAGTGGGGGAAATGTATAAAATAAAGGATCTGGAGTTGTCCTGTGCTAGAAAGCATAATTGCAGAAGTAAAGTATTTACCTTAATCACGTTGAACAGAGAGAGGAAGGAGAGTCAACACCGCTAGGTTCCAAGACAGAAGCCCTAACTTCTTTCCACCAAGCCCATCGATTCTGAAATAGTTGACGGGTATGGCTAACAGTAGCATGGAGTTCCTCCAGGTGGTATATTGTGTCAATCCCAGAAAACCAAAGGGAGAGAGCAGGAGGCATACAAACTATGAGCCATGTGTCCCGAGATAGAGGCAACTGGAGATGCCCTTTATACGAGAATAAGCAAATCAACTGATCCAAGGGGATCTGTACATTTAGGAGTATATGTATTTGTTCCAGTATTTGCTTCCAAAAAGGAACAATAAAGTTGCAGGACCACCCTATATGAGGCATAGATCCCTCACTATCATTGCATCTCCAACAGAGGCCAGAGGAAGTTGGGTCAAAATGTTTAATACGGCTAGGGGTAAGATATCAGCGTGAAATTATTTTGTTGTTCAAAGAACAAGATTTTTCAATAGATTAAATCATCCCTTCTTGTTCCTTTCCAAACCTAGATGCACTTGGCCATGGATTGTGTTGTTGAGCTACCACCAGTGGGTGCACTACAATTCTGGTCATTGCTCTTCTCAAAATGCCTTCCACTTCAGAGTTGGCTAACATCTTTAAGGATATTTTAAGACTTCATGGTCTTCCCCCTACACATCATCATGTCAGATGGGGGATCCCAGTTTATTTCCCACTTTTGGAAAACCTTTTAGAAAGACCTGGGTATCGACCTTCAGGCCAATAGGCAAAATAAGTGTACCGACCAGACCTCTGGTGTAGTTTGCCTCTAATAAATTCTAGCACAAGTATCTGCAGTGCTTCCTACTGTTTTGCTACTTTGTACTACCATCCTTGGGTTTCTCACTTCTAGATCCTGTTGGTACAACACACTCGTGGACTCATGTGTTCCATCCCAGTGAGAATTTTTTCTTTCTACTAACTTAGCACCTGAAGCTCCATCAGCATTCTGCCAAGTTGGGACCACATTGTATTTGACTTTTCAAAGTAATGTCTCTGGTCAATGACATCACCTTTTAACTCAATGTGCCCCTTATGCTCCGCAATACCTCACTGACTGGGAAGAGCTTTGATCCAGAACAGTGGTTCTCAACCAGTGTGTCATGGCACTATGATGCACCACAGACATGTACTTAGGATGCATCTTCTTTTTCTAAACACTTTGACAAAAATGTTAATTCTGAGTTGCAAGCTGTATATTTATTGAAATTATTGTGCAGAGTATGTATGCATGCTTTTGTTTTTCTGATTGCATGACCTAAAAATAATTGCTTCTTCACCCTTCATTATTTGCTTGAAAAATGTCCCACGAAAATTCCAAACTGAGTGTGCCTTGACAAAAAATAGTTGTGAACCAATGGTTCAGAAGAACATTGCTGGATACCTGCATATGAATTCCACACCCCAGCCTATGTCCTCAAATTTCATCTGTCCAATTCAAAGAAGACTTGTCACCCAGAGGGCTCCAGTTAAAGGGGAGATAATGGCACGGTTGTCTTCTTTCTGTCAGTCTCCTTTTTCAAACATGTGTGCATGCATACATGATTTTTTTCCAGCTTTATGCAAATATTTCCAGTGTACAGTGACATTGGTCCAGCCTCATGTTTTCATGCAATTTTCTGTTCGTCCTATATATACCATCCAGTTTTCATTTAGTCTTTTCCTGAGCAAAGAGATATGTCTGTAGTTACCTGCTGATCCCAATTGTTATACAGTATATTGGGCCTTGGTCTGTATACTGTTTTTTGCATCTCTTCCTCTACCTTTGGCCTGTCTACCATTTGTGAACCTATTACACCTGCCCAGCCTTTGGCTAGTACTCGACTGCCACTCTTGTTTTGCAATATGGAATAACATTTCCTTATCTGATGATGTGAGTGGTCTTTACCACCATTCAACATGTAGGTGGATCCATCTTGACCACCTTTAACCCTTTGAGTGCCAGAGTAGTATGCAATGCATTACTTTCTAATGCGTTGCACACCCCTCTAGCACTAAAAGGGTTAACCCCAGATTCTTGCCATAACAAGGATATGTTTACAGCAAACAATGTCCTCAAGCACCATACCCTGCTTCTTCACATACTCCAACCTTTTTATTTGGCGTCCTAATTTGAGGTCTTACAATGAATGTATAGACAGAAAAGTATGGCTGTCATTTTAATTGTGATCTTTGAGAATGGGATTGAAAAGCACTGTTCTATATATCATTAAGTGATAACCATCCCGCTGCAATTAAAACTCAAATGCAAGACATTTCAACTGCTGACCACTGGGTGGTACTGTGTGTCTACTGAATGAAGAAATACAGGCAAAAACAAATACAAAATCCAGAGTGAGCTGGAACTGTTGTACAATTCAGCTTTGCAATGTGTAGCACTGTTCTATGATAGCAAACTGGGAAGATCTATATTTAGCATATAAAATCTCACACAAGTGCATACAGATGATGAGTTCTATATGTCAAAAGTAACAAATACCGTATCACCATCAAGAGTTACTAATTGGGTACCACATTGATGTGAAAACCTATATGACAACTAGTAGGTTAAACCAATAGGAAAATGGCAGATTTGATGGACCTAGAAGATTCTAACTCATGCCACCGTCTATGGGGTAACTACATAATAAGACAAATCAAGAGTTAAAAAAGGAAGTGCAAAACTCACTTTTTCACCCATTAATGATCAGCTGGGTTTGAAATGCATAGATTTGCAATGTGTTACACAACTCTTTGGTCCTTAAAGGGGCATAAAAAGAGGTAAATAAAATACTATTTTAAACTACTGACAGTGCCCTCTGTGCCCAGTTAAGGCACTGATGTCACACAACTGTGCAGATCCATGTGATCTGCACAGCAAATCAGAAGAGAATGGGGGAATTTTAAGCAATGGGAACTTGGTCCCCATAGTTCAGAGGGAAACAAAAAGGACACAAAAATGGAGGCGCTCCTAGGGTTAATATGTTTTGAAAGCCACACACAGAGGAAAAATGGGCTCTAATAGTATTCTAATCACATTTATAAGTTGTCACAGAGCATTCAGTGACTAAATAGACATGTGGGAGATTTTGAAATGCCCACCACTCAGATGTTTTCACAGCGGCTGCTCCAAAATAATATCCTCAAATGAGAATAAGCTGATGTAGAAAAAGAGGCCACTCTTCAAATGTACACAAAAAAGCATCAGGATGTGGTAATTAATTAGCATATACTCACATAAAGTAGTCACCCAGCTGTATGGTAGGACAACTGGTATGCAGCATCAGGGATTAACCGGCACCTGATCAGGTAACTCTGGATCACAACCCTGATCAGGTAATTCCAGATCCTTGAGGCATAGAATGCCATCTTTACTGTCCTTGCAGTAAGAAAATCCCTGCTTTTGTTTTAGTCAAAAATGCCTTTCCTGTAGTATTAATGGTGCACATGTAACCAAGCTTAAACTGAGTCAAATGTGAGTGTGCCTATTATTTAAATATGGACTGGAGGCACATGAAGTCATGCAGCAGCACAGCTTAAAAATATGTCTCAAATACTACAGTCATCATCCAAGTACACAAAATCCATGTTCACATACAATTAACATGAATCACTGATGTAGAAAAATGTTAGCCTTTTATGTGCATCCGGTAACCACATCATTGCGATAACGGTATTGTTTACACAATATACCAAAACCAGACACTGTGTGTGTATTATATATTACAGGACTAGGACCAGAACATTGAATCACAGAAGGCAGGATTTTCTATGCTAGCCATTGCCATTTGGATTGGCCATGATGTAGGAACTGTGTAACAATGTTGGCCCAGTTGGGTTCCAGAGCACAAGAGCACTATGCTGTCAGAGACTGACTCATAGCCCCAGTCCACTGATTGTAAGGCTCGTCAGCTCTAAAGAATGGTATTGCGTGATCCCTTATCTGTGAAAAGAATGTTTCAAGGTGACTTCCAGAAAGCTGTATTAACCCAAATTGTTTGAGGTTACTTGCAAGATAATCAATCTAAATGTAAGAAAGCCATGCCAAGGCCTGCCAGTACTGTCATCACAAAGGCTATATCATCAAGAATGCTGCCAAGCCCCAATGCCACTGGAGACAAGAATCAAAAGTTGTACTTTTCACTAACAAGTCCTGGTTCCGTGTAGGACATGTCAGTGAATGGACAATGTCTGGAGGAGTGCTTAGCAGTGACATGCAGGAAAGTACGTCATCCAACACCAAGGGAAGGTTCCTGGTATATGCACATAATTAGTACACTTGCAATGTTAAATGTAAGGAGTATGTGCGAATGACCGATCCATGGGTGCTGGAGTGAGGGCATCTTGAGATCTTTCATTGTCAAAGTGGCATGGGGGTTGACTCTGGAAATCAGTTATCCCTGCCACCATGATGGATCATGAAGATCTTCTAACTAAAGATCTGTATTTAATTGGGGACATGTTACCTGTTTCTTACAGGATGCAATCTCTATGCCTCCTTTCTGCAGTTTCAAGCGAAAAAGGTGCAATTGTGGAGTAAACCAACTGTATCATGAGGGGAAAAAAATTCCACAAATTCCCAATGATTTAAATAGGAGTTTTAACCCATTGAATGCTAGAAAGATCCTCAATGCATTGCAAAGCAATGCATTGGAGACCCCCTTACCATTCAAGGGGTTTAACCCTTTGAGTGCCAGAGGGGTACACAACACATCGATCTGCCACTCAAAGGGTTAAAGTATTATTTAAATCAATGGGAAAGTTCATTTCCCATCTATTGTGCAGCTGGTAAGCTCCAGAATTGCGTTTCAGCTTCATAAATAAGGCCCATTGCCTACATAAATAATGAGCACCTTTATGTTGAGCAGTTTCCTCTTCAAGAGGATTTACATTGTAATTCAAATATTCTAATCTGCTAAGCACTGGGTAGTTAAAAAAAGGAGGCAGTGTAGCATGTATAAAGTATCCCCTTCCGTCTGAACTGAGCACGTCCTAATAAAAGCGCTAACCCTTTATATCCCAAACCCTGTGATGTCTGGCTTAGTCTTTCTAAATCTGAATGTATAATGTTAAAAAAGGCCCTGCCAAAATGAAAATGCAGATTGCAAATAGCTCTGACTCATACCAAACATAATAGGAGCAAAGCTCTCTGAACACCCACACCCACTACCCTTTTCTAGCAGACAATACAACTCCGATACTCTATTGACAGGCCGCACAAACAACTGCCACCAGGGAGTAAATGGACAACTTTGATAGCTGAACATGCGCAATATAAATGATTAAAGGAGAAGTAATGTCACTCAATAATAACTCCCCACTTAATTTATTATGGACAATAAAAAATCCTAATGGCCCTTTGAATTTTTCCCTTGTGCCTTTCTTCACTCAGTTTAAAAGGCAGTGGCGTAACAATAGGGGTCGCACCTGCGACCGGGCCCGTCACTCCAAGGGGCCCGGCCGCCCCCTGCGAACCCATCGCCACTTGCCCACAGCCCTGCCAGCAGCAGCTCAGCTGATCTCCCGGCGCTCTAGTAATGCAGAGCGCTGGGAGATGACATCATCTCCCAGCGCTCTGCATAACTGCGAACCGCGCGAGAGATGGAGGTAGGAGATGTACATGGGGCAACGTGAAGATGGGGGGGGGGCGGCGGCAATTTCTGCACCAGGGCCCGGTGGCTTCTAGTTACGCCACTGTCTAAAGGTCGTGTCCATTGAGGTAGACATGACAGTAGGACCACAGGACAACCAACTGAACGTAATCAACATTACACTTAGCCCCAAAACCTTAATATGGTAGCATGCTGTGTCTGCCTGCCGAAAACGTTCTCTCTTACTGCCGGACTTATAGTGCAAATGGTAATTATTTCTATGTATATCGCTACCATATTAAGGATTTGGGGCTAAGTGTAATGTTGGTGAAAGTTCCACTTTAAGGACCAGATATGGGTACAAAGCATTGGTTTGCACCCCCCTGGTGGTTAATTACTTAAGCAGGTCCATGCACTCTGCCTGCTTCAGTTTGAAAACACTGACAGCAGATATCGTGTCCTTCTTCATGAACATGACAGCCAGGGCTGATTGAATATGTTATCTTGCAAAGGCAAAATTCGTAAGGGCTATTAGGATGTTTTGGCCATAGTAAGTTAAGTGTGGGGGTGCTATTATCAGGAGATATTACTTCACCTTTAATACAGAGGTAGTCAATTGACAGAAGTCCAGAGGATGTCTGGTTTGGGGTGATAGAAACTGTAGACTCCAGTTTAGGGCCCAATGATTTAATACTTGACTTAATCCTTTAACCCTTTGTGTTCCAACTCATTACAACACCCCCCCCCCACTGGCCTTTAAAAGGATTAACAATTTGAGTGATAGATGTTTGAACAGTAAGTGAATGTTAAGTGATTGAATGCCAGATGTATGAAAGGGACAGATTAGGAAATGAAAGGTCAAACCATTTTAACCCTTTGAGTGACAGAAGAGTATGCAACACGTTGCTTTGCAATGTGTTGCTTACGCCACTGGCACTCAAAGGGTTAATACACATGGGGTATGAATGGGAGGGAATCAAGAAATTAAGTGTTAACCCTTTGAGTGCCATATGGATGAACAGGAGAGATCATGACATGAAGGCTTAATCACTTTGAGTACCAGGTGTATGAACACAAGAGAGAAGGGGGAAATTAAGCGTTTACCCTTTAAGTGTCAGACGGATGAAAGGGAGAGCTCATGAAACCAAGGGTCTACCCCTTGAGTGCTAGATATAGGAACAGGAGAAATCAGGAAATGAAAGGTTAAACTACTGAAGACCAGTGGGCAACACATTGCTTTGTAAGGTGTTCCTTGCAGATCAAAAGAGCTGGGGCAAGCACATACTGAGAAAGTATACAGTTTAGCAGTTTATTCTTGGCGATGGTGCCCCACACAGGTACTGCTCAGTCACGGTTTTAACCCTTTGAGTGCCAGAGGGGTACACAAAACATTGCAAAACAATGCGGTGCGTACACCTCTGTCCTTCAAAGGGTTAATCCCCAGTGCTGCTGCAGAGAAGGAATATCCATATTTGTACCAGATTGGTCCCACCCACAGAAGGTCCAGTACTGAAATGTCAGGCAAATCTTATTCTGCATGAAACAGCAAACAGACATGTTTTAATCTGCAGTGGGCCTCATCAGTGAGGTGCATATAATTCCCTCAAGGCACATGTTCTTTGCTCCCACAAATGTGCCATTGCAGAGAAGAAATCTCAGTATTCATATCCAACTGGTTCTGCCTACACTGCCTGGTGTGCAGAGACTTAACCCTTTGTATGCCAGAGGGGTATGCAATGTATTGCTTTGCATACTCCCATGGCACTCAGAGGGTTAACCTTTGAAAGACCAGAGAGGTATGCAATGCATTCCTTCAAAATGAGTTTCCCCTCCCCTCTGGTCCTGAAAGGGTTAAAGAAAATGAAGTGAATAAAATGGTGGTGAATTGGGAGGGAGGTATCACGGAGTGAGTTTCTCTGGTTACAAAAGCTTGCCGTATTCTATGTGGAGAGAATGCAGTCATTCAGACCCGTGTCACAGTGCTTTTCCCATCACCTCACGTCCTTCTCATTACTGCATCGCAAATCCAATCATCACAAACACACTACAACGTAGATTTATAGCTTCTCGTTGTTATGGGAGCTGCCGCATTGTGAATAAATTAGTCAGGGGATAATCAGGTCTGTGGTCCTCCTCTTGCACACAGTATCCCACTCTGCAAATCACCCAAGCATCCCCTGTTCCTGCCTCTAGGTGGGACAGTGGGGTGAAACTTAATGGAAGCTCTTTTATCAGTTATAATTTCATGGCGGCTATAATCAGCAGTGCGTGTTCCAGCTGTGCATGGCTTCTGGCATGAAAGGTACTCATAAATTGCAAACTGTGAACACAGCAGACAGAGGGAAGAGAGGTAAAAAAACACTGGCAGGTGAAAAGAGAAAGGAGGGTTTATGCATGAAAGAAGAGACCTATTCTGGAGCAAACCAACGTCATATGTTTTTCTCAATGTTAGTGTGTTTGGCAACACCAACAGGCCGTGTTATTTAGGATAACCCTGGTTAATCAGCTGCTCAGTCATTTTGAACTGTTAGTGTTCCATTAGGCCCATGCTTGGGAATCTTTGACCTACACCACAATGGATTTTACAAAATTCACCACATGCCCTTTTAACTTTTTGCATATTCTGGAAGGGCATAACCTGTAAAACCAGGCTAAAGTTTAAAATGTTTTTTCATTGATATCTGTCATGGATCTGTGTTTTCTGAGAGCTTTCAGGAAGGGACTATGAAAGCAGAAGTATTTATACAATGCTGCTATCTCCCTGCTGCACTCAGTGCTCTGTGTGTTGTAAGGACAGGTGTTTCTACATGGTTTAACTGTCTTTGACCTGTATATATATATTTTTACATTGTTGCACTCTCTGCTTGCACAGTTCCATGTAGAAATCACTCTGGAAATAAATTCAGATAACTCCTTGGATATAAAAGTATAAAGAAACTGAAGATGAAAAACTGTAAAGTATAGGTAATTATGTACTTGCAGAATATGTAAAATCAAAATGCAGGTTGACTGTCCCTTTAAATGTGGCATTTAACTCTATGAATGCTAGAGAGGTCTCCAGTGCACTAAGAAGCAATGTGTTGAGGGTCCTTCAAGCATTCAAGGGATTAAAAGCCTAATTTCATTCATGGACAATTGTATTTCTCCCTGGTAATATATAGTAATATAATAATAATATAATATATTTGCTCCTGAGGTAGGGTTTGAATGGCAGTCTCTGATCCTGAGGTGTAAAGTCACAGTAAACTTACTTTTTAACTTTTCATACTCTGAGAGTACATCATTTGTAAAATCAAATTACCTATACTTTTTCATCTTCACCTCTCTTGATAATGAGCTCCATGGCTCAGTGTTTCCAGGGAGATTTCTGTCAGGGACTGTGAAACCAGAAATAGAGATACAATGTAACATTATGCCTGCAGCACACAGTATTCTGTATTTAATAACCTGGAGGCAGTATTTTCTGATACCAGAATAGTCATACATTGTATCACTTTCTCTACTTTCACAGTCCCTGAATGAATTATGTTTTGTGTGGATGCAAATGTACCATGTGTTTGTGCACTGCAAATGTATGCACAAATACGTATACTGTCACACATATGAATGTGTGTTCATGCGAATGAAAGTAAATGCAACTGCAAGTGCAAATCAGTGTTTGAAGCTGCTCATGTGTTTTTGAATGTGTGCATACATTTGTGACCATCCAATTGATGTTACAACTCCCATCATCCTTTACTTCTGGGCAGGAAAAGATGATTGGAGCTGTATTCCAGCAAAAGCTGGAGAGCTCAGCCACTGCTTCACCATACCAAACATATTAACTCAAGAGGGCAGGCATACCTCACAACTTTCCTGGTTTAAACAGAGCAGACGTGATTTGGGGGCTAACTCTTGCTGTTTTGGGTAGCGCATGTATATCCCTACCCTGCATGAGTCCCTGTTGTTAACCCTCTGCATTGGCCCTTTGATTTTCTGGTGCATGGTGAGTTACTTTGATATGCATTGTGTACAGGGTGGCCACCAGTCGGCTCTTACTGACTGTGCTCTTATATTATACTTCAAATGGGCATTGTCAGCTGCATGCTGTTTGACAGAATAATCATACAATGGGAAACAAATAGATCCGGAGTGATGGCTGAGCAGCTGCATTTCTGAGCCCGTAGACAGCTCAAGATGTATGTTTGATATTAAGTTATGTTCGCTTAGTCATGTATTTTACTTTTGTTTACAGTAAAGGTAACAATCACAAGCCAGTTTGCAACTCAGTCATTCACATGAGGCTACTCGGTGAATTATCTGCATTGAAACCAAATACAGTTTTGAAAACAGCTACAGTATATGCAAACACAGCCTCCTGAATCAAAAGATTCCACAGCCTTACTTCCATTACTGCAAAAAATCCTTGAACTTTCATCTAGTCTTATTGGATAGAGCTTTCTGTGGATTGGCCTCAAGTATATCTGTAAAGAACAATTATTTCTCCCCCTTAGCCATCTCTTCTCTAATGTGAACAAACTCGGTTTAGCTAATCTTTCTTTACAACTAAAATCTTTCAATCAGCTTTTGTGGCACATCTCTGTACTTCTTACAGATAAATTATATATTTTTTTAACTGGAATCAAAATCTGTTCAGTATCATACCTCCCAAGTGTCCCTCTTTAGGAGGGACAGTCCCTCTTTTAGACCTAAATCCCTCTGTCGCTCTTTCCCACCCTGATGTCCCTCTTTTTAGGAGATCAAACTGTGTGGTGTGTGTATACAAGTGTATCACATTGCTCCACAGCAATAAAACTCACATTATTGTTTCTTTAAATCTCAGTATATGTGTTTATAAATTAGTGTGCTTAAATAAAATACTTTGGTGTTGTTATAAGTAATTTATTAGGTTACACAAGGAGGTGTTAATAGGTCATGAAACAGCCTGAAAATTCTTGTTATTGCCCCGCCCCCCGGCCACACCCCCAGAAACACCCCCTAAAACACAACTGTCCCTCTTTGGCAATTTGAAATGTTGGGAGGTATGCAGTATATTCAATATGAAACTGGCACTTTTCCACCCAATTATTCAGTATAACCAAATCTTTCTTCAAACAAAATGCATCCTCCTCTGTATGTACTTTCTTATTCAGTTTAGTATCATCAGCAAAGACTGAGACACGACTTTCAGCACAAACTTAGCTCATTAATAATCAAATAAAAAATGGGCCCAGGACTGAATTCTGAGGCACTCCACGTACAATTTTAGACCAACTCAAAAAGGTTTAATTTACCACTCTCTGTATTGTATCATTTAACCGATTCTCTGTCTATATATGCACATATATCACTTCCCACGTTGAAGCCTTTTAATTTATGCTGTTGGAAGTTACAGTATAAAAGGCTTTTGGAAAATCTAAGTATACTTCATCACCAGCAATACCCTTGCCCAAGTTACCACTTAACCATTCATACAATGCAAGTAAATTAGCGTCACAACCCATCCAGCTCCTTCTGTTCGTAAGTGGACTGTAAGGGATGTTTTTTTTTTTTTTGGTGATCTCCTCATGGTTAGTTGGGGGTTAATACTCTGCAGTTGTGGTTAGCAACAACAGAGGGGCAGGCCATGCCAGCTTACGTAGTGTTTATGATTGTGCAATATCCTGTGTTATATAGCCAGCATATACGCATGCGTAGTGTTAGACATTCCTTGCATACCTATAAAGGGCGTAGTCTGTGTTTTTTACCCTGTGTTCAACACTGCTTCGCTTAGAGCTATTGGAGACTTAGGGAGTGTGTACCTGGGTCTCACGTTTGGGAAGAGCGTGTACCTCATCTCAAACCTGTGTGTTGCTGAGGAGTCGTGTGGCGGACTCTCCCATACTGATGTTAACTCCGTCAGCGAAGTGACTTTACTTTTCTCTTCTTTTTATATTGCAGAGACATATTTCTCCAATACTGATGAAACTCTGTGGTGAAATATCTTTTATGTTTTCGTATGTCTCTCATACGGATGGAAACTGTTTTATTTTAAATCATTGCATGTTCAATAAACTATAGTGTATAGTTTTCCCTTCACTTCAGTTTGTCTTTATCTTTATTCTGAAATTCCAGACCTATATTGTATCAGTGGACTTAGCACTGATTGCTAAGCATCCACACCTTGTTGCAGCCTACTTAAACCCTGGTCCTTCCCGCTATTCTCACCCTTGGATGGTTATTACTCAGTGTCTTGTACCTGTGATACTTATTACATCTGTTTCCTGTTGTGACCCGGTCTGCTTATCGTTGTTCCTGATAGCTGGCTTCCTGACTCTGGATCTGTTCTAAGACTACCCACTACTTTCCAATTATCCATCTTCCTGTGTATCAACCCCGGCTCTGCTCAATGACCTTCCACTGCTCTACTGTGTACCGACTTTGGCTCTGCTCAGTGATGCTCCTCTTCTCTTCTATCGTCCAACCTACTGTGTACCAACTCCGGCTCTGGCTTACGACCTTCCGCTTGTCTCCAGTATCCAACCTTCTGTGCATTGACCTCTGGCTTGCACCTCTCCACCCCTTCGACTCTAAGGTATCGACTAACTGTATACCTCTGCCTTTTTGACTATTTCTGTGCCTACTCCTGGCTTGTCATATGAATACCACTTCTCTTCTATGTACAGACTTTCGAACCTAGGCTCGTGGTTCAACTCCTGGACTTTGCATTAGGGTTCTGACCCCATATTGATGCTAGTGTGCCAAAGTAGGGCTATTGTAAGTGTATAAACTATATATTCTTTTTTATCTTTGTATTCATTGAAACATATTACACTTAGATGTCTATCTCTTGTGTTATATGCTGTTTTTGAGGTCATCATGGATCAAGCCTTGTACATGATGGAGAAAATGCTGTGATTCTCCCTGATTGTCCAAAGCCTGTTTTGTTGCTTCCTTTTTATATACAGAAGAAGCAAACCTTTAACCACGTCAACTGTTGCCTTATCCTCACTAATTAATTCAGCTGTCTTCATTTAAAGGACCTGACATCAACCTTCATCCTTTTGCCATGTATTTACATGTAGACATTTTTCTTGCTCTTTCTTTCAATTATTTTCTCATTTTCAAAGTCTAACTAGCCTCTTTGCTTGTTTGCAGATTCTGTTGCATTGTTTGTATTTTTAAATTATGCATCTGACTCTTCTGACTTAATTTAAAAGCTACATTGGTCTTATTTTGTTCTTCTTGTATTTATTACCCATGACATATCAGTGGTAGCCAGTCCTGGTCCTACCAACAGTGCACATTTTCAGGATTTCTATGAATGAGCACAGCTGGAAAAATCAAAGTAATTGAGTCACTAATTACTCTACATGTGTTTCAGATTGTTATCCAGAGAATTTGCAATGTTGGTAGTACTTGAGGGTCTGGTATATACTGACATATTTATCCAAAAGCATTTTGAGCAAATTCCCTCTTTCTTCTTTATTTTAAGCATCTGATTGACTGTCTTCTAATTCTGCTTTTATCATTGTAAAATTAGCCTTTTTAAAGTTGAATGTTTTAGTTGGACCCTCATCAACTGGTTTTGGATAACCACTTTCAAAGAATAACATATCACAGTCAGAACTCCCTTACCTGTATATTATTTGCCATTTCAGAATTTGTCTGAAATGATTAGGTCCAGCAAGGCCTCATTTCTAGTATGACAGATTTGGGATACCAATAGAGAACAGCAAATAGATCGCCACTGATGGTTGAGAAACTGTACTAGTGTCTCGTGACAGTACCTTAGGATTGTACACTAAAGCAGCAAAGGGGAGCATCCCAAGCAGGACTGACGTAGTGAGTTGTAGGAAAACTCCTCAGTGGGCAACATATAAGACCAGTCATTCTGTTGCTGGTTAGAGAAGATGCAAAGGTACTGCTCCAAATACTGATTAGTCTGCTCGGTCCGGCCATTAGTCTAAGGATGGTACCTGGAGGAGAACTGCAAGGTAATGCTAAAACAAGCACAGAAAGCCTTCCAGAAAGTATATATATAAATTGCGGGCCACAATCCAAAGTCATGTGCAGAATTATGCCATGTAAGCACACAATCTCAGAAACAAAGAGATTGGCGAAACTGATGCAGAAGGTGTTTTAGGAAGGGAAACAAAATGGCACTGCTTAGAGAAGCAGTCTACAGTCACCCAGATAGTGGTTTTACCAGAGGACTTGGGCAGATAGACTATGATATACATAACTATCTGAGTCCAGGGTATAACTGAAATAGGCAATGGTTAAAGAAGACCTAGGGGTTTGGTATGGGTGCTTTCCATACATGCACAAGTGGTGCATGAGGTAACAAAGGTGTTGACCTCAGCTCTGGTGGGACAACAGGTCAACTGTACAAGTTAATCCTGTGTGGCCACCTATGGAGGAATAATGAGCCCAAATGAGGATTTCAGAGCGAAACCAAGCAAGCAAACCTAGACCAGGTGGGGCTATGGACTGGGCTTTCTGGATTAGATGCAGGGTCTTAGTGGTAATAGTGGTCAGAAGATAGGATACAGATATGATTGTGTCAGGAACTGCTGTAGGGGCCGTGGGAGGCTCCTGTAGACAGAACAACACATCTGCCTTAGTGTTCATAGAGCTAACAAACGGGAAATGAGAGTGAAAAAAGACCAAAGTGCCTGACAAGCTATGAGCCATTTGGCCTAGGCCAGTTACGCTAGGTTGTGGTGGTCGGTGAGGATAGTAATGATTTGTGGAGATCTTTCCAAGAGGTACTGCCACTCTTCTAAAATGGATTTAATCCCTAAGAGTTCACGATTACCCATGTCGAAATTACTTTCTGGGATAGAAAAACAACAGAAAAAGAATGATCATGGATGCAGCTTGCCAGTAGCAAGGGATTGCTGAGAAAACATGGCCCTAGCCTCTGTCTCTGAAGCATCCACTTCAAGGGTGAAGGGTTGTACCAGATCATGGTACATGAGGATAGGCGTGGTACGAAAATCAGTCTTGAGAGTAGCAGTAAGTGAAAATGGCTCCATGAGTCCAATGAAAAGGATCAGTTCCTTGGCATCTGAGGGCTACTATGGGCTGTATGACCTTGGAGAAGTTGACGATGATTCGCCTATAACAGTTTGTGAAACCTACTGTATGGCCTTGACTCCAAAAGGTCTAGGCCAATCTCTCACATCAGCAACTTTGGCAAGATCCATAGTCAGATCATCAGGCAAAACAATATAGCCTAAAAAAGATAGGCTACTCTGATCAAATAGGCACTTCTTTAACTTAACATAGAGATGGTTGACGTGTAGACTGTTACGCACCTCCCATACGTGGTAATGGTGCTCAGTGAGAGTTTCAGAGAAGACAAGTATATTGGCCAGATATATCATTACAAGCGGCAACAACAGATCCCGAAACACATAGTTTATGAGGGCCTGGAGGATCGCTGGGGCATTACGTAGTCCAAAGGGCATGACTAGGTACTCAGAGTGGCCATACCTGGTGTTAAACGTGGTCTTCCACTCGTTGCCCTCTTGCATATGAATCAAGCTGTATGCCCCCAAAGATCCAGCCTGGTAAATACTGTGGCTCCGCGTAGCCAGTCAAGTAGTTCAGAAGTGTGATGCTGTTGAGTCCCCGATAGTTAATATATGGCCGTAAAGTGCCGTCCTTTTTGGCTACAAAAAAAAGAAGCTGACACTGGCATGAGAAGAGGAAACCGAATAAAACCAAGTGCCAGGCTATTCTTGATGTAAGCCTCCAATGCTGCTATTTCGGGTATGGAGGAGGAGGTCAATGGGGCAGTTGTAAGGACGATGAGGTAGATGCATCTCGGCAAGTTATTTGCTGAAGACTTTGGCCAGGTCTCGATAGGGAGCTGGAATGGCCAGCAAGGGGCCGGTTCATAAAGCAGACAGGTCACATGTAAGTTTGGAGATACAAGACACCAAGGCCTTGGGAAAGGTAAGCATTCCATATGACACCTCCTAAGGGTCATACCTACTCTCATTTAGCACCTGAAGACAAACCAAAGTATATTGAGAACAGTTTGTCAAAGGTTTATTAGACATTCCTCTCTTCCGATGAGCACTTTTCTTTTCTTTTTTGTAGAAAAGAAGGATGAATCCCTGAGGCCCTGATTAGCTTATAGATTATTAAACAGTATTGCCAACAGAAAGCTATCCACTCCCCTTCTTCTCTGACCTATTAGACAGGTGTCAAGGATCTACACTACTTACTATGATAGACCCTTGTGGGGCTTACAATTTGATCCGTATTTGAGAAGGGGATGAGTGGAAGACAGCTTTCAATGCCTGTTCAGGACACTATGAATACCTGGTGATTCTGTTTGGCCTCTGAAATTCCCCTGCTGTATTCAAGTCCTTCTTGTATGAGGTATTCCTTGACATGCTTCAGTCCTGGGTAACTGGATAAAATTCTGATCATTTCTAATATACTGCTGAACAACATACCCATGCAATTTGGTTCTGAAAAGAACACATACTCGTGGCCTGTACGCTAAGCTAGATAATGTGTATTTCATAGTTTTGTCTTCCTTTGTTGGGCCAAATCATTTTGGCTGAAAGCCTTGAAATGGATCCTGTGAAGCAGTCAAGGACTGGCACCTTCAGCCTTACTGCCCACTGGTGATTTCCTATAACCCCTTGTTGCAAGATTCTCTGGGAAAATCCCCTTGCTTTTCTGCCTTGGGTTATAATCCCTGCACCTTCATTCTTGAGACAACCTGCTGGAGTTCCTGCTGCTAATGCCCATGCTGCCTCTCTTGTAGATTTATGGCAGGGTATCCAAGCCATCCATCTGGAAGCTCAGTCTCTCAAGAGGAAAACCTTTGACAAACATCAGACTCCAGCACTTGATTATGCTCCTGGAGATGGTCTGGGTGTCAACAAACAGGTGTCCTACAAACTGGAGGTTCCTCCAAACCTTAAGCTCTCTCCTACTTTTCATGCCTCTTTGTTCAAGCCCTGTAAATGTAACACATTAGTTCACTCTGCACCTCCTATTTCTTCTGTGTAATTTTTCTCATTGGAAAAATTCTAGATTCCCACTTCTCTAAAGGTATCATGGTGCCCGTGATCTCTGTTTCAGGGCGACATTGTTATTTCCGGGTTTCACCCGGCACGATTCTTATTGGCTATTGGATTTTGGCTCCTCCCAGGGCTAGCCTTTTTATACCTGGTCCTGTTATTCTCTCGGCGCCCTTTCATGGTATACCTGTACCTAGCATTCTGAGTTGCTGCATGTTCCTGCTCCGTGTATGACCCGGCTCGCCTGACTTCGCTCCTGTCTTTCCTAAGTTTTGCCTCCCGTTGCTGACTGGACTGGATGACTACCTCCGCGTGTACCGACCTGGCTTTGACTGAGAACCCGCTTGCGTTGCTGACTGGACTGGCTGACTACCTCTGCGTGTACCGACCTGGTTTTGGCTGAGAACCCGCTCCCGTTGCTGACTGGACTGGCTGACTACCTCCGTGTGTACCGACCTGGCTTTGGCTGAGAACCCGCTTCCGTTGCTGACTGGACTGGCTGACTAACTTCGTGTGTACCGACCTGGCTTTGGCTGAGAACCCGCTTCCATTGCTGACTGGACTGGCTGACTACCTTCGCGTGTACCGACCTGGTTTTGGCTGAGAACCCACTTCCATTGCTGACTAGGACTGGCTGACTACCTCTGTGTGTACCGACCTGGCTTTGACTGAGAACCCGCTTCCATTGCTGACTGGACTGGCTGACCAACCCCGTGTGTACCGACCTGGCTTTGGCTGAGTAACCGATTACGTTGCTGACTAGGACTGGCTATTACCTCTGTGTGTACCGATCTGGTATTCTGGCTTGACCTTTCTGTGGGCATACCCTGTGCCGTTATTCTTGCTCACGTTGCTCCGCGACTTCCGCTAGAGTGCCTCCTTGGCCTATCACTCCCTAGCTCACTTGGGAGACTGAGTTGCGAGTAGCTCCAGTCACTTGTCAGTATCCTATCTGTTTTGCCTCCGCTATCCCTAGCGCTCTAGGGATTTGGTCACTTGCAAGTATCCTATCAGTGCTGCCTCCGCTATCCCTAGCGTTCTAGGGAATCGGTCACTTGCCAGTGTCCTATCTGTGTTGCCTCCGCTATCCCTAGCATTCTAGGGATTTGGTCACTTGCCAGTGACCTATCTGTGTTGCCTCCACTAGCCCTAGCATTCTAGGGACCTGGTCACCTGCTGATGCCCTATCCGTGTTGCCTCCGCTATCCCTAGGGCCTAGGGATTTGCCCGGCTTTACCTGCCGTTTCCCTTGCTGTGTCTTCCCGCGGTTTGGTACTGCTGTAGTTACCCTGTTCCAGTACCCAGTCGACGGATCGAGACTACTGTATTGTTTTGGTATATTATTTCCATTTAGCCTGACCTGTGTCAAATTTGGGAAGTACCCCAGTACTGTCCCTGTCTGGGCCTGTGTAGGGTATTTTGCTTTGCTTTATTTATTTTCAATAAACTTGATCTTAACCTTACCTAAGTTGCCTGACTGTTAATTAAACCATGACTAAAGGTACCCTATCTGTTGAACTGGAAGGGTAATGGCCCAGAAGAACAGAACATACCTTGGTTCCAGCTTCTGATGTCCATGTTTTTGCTATGAAAAGGGAGTCCCATCCTATACTTCCCTCTAAGCAATGTTTATAACCTTGGAGGGTGTCCATGAATGGCGTAGTGTAAGCATCCAGTCCAGAGTGTCCTGCTTTGTCTGCCAACTTGTAGCTCTCCAGCATCCTATTCCACTATGCAAGTTAATAAGTATCTTTTGATTCACTGCATTCTTTCACTCAGGTATCACCTGGCAGGTGTTTCTGTACCTTTTCTGCCATGCAACCTCCTCTGCCCTGTGGGTCCACCTCCTGTCCTGTTTGCTAGTGTGACATAACAGAGTTCCCTGGAGACAGTGCTCTTTTATCAACAAATAAGCAGATACAAGGAGGTTCAGAGATATTAGGCTGAAAGGTTAGTCTAAAGATCTTTATATGACATCCAGACCAATTGAATAGATTAGCTAAAGGGTATTGGGTCAAGTTCAGAGAATGTTCCATTGAGCAGATAAGCCCGGTTAGGATAGTATAGGATTTGACAAGGGTAGGGCCTTCAGCTGGGATTTTATTTACTAGGCATGGTAGCCTAACTCCATACCTCCCAACATTTCAAATGTCCAAAGAGGGACACTTGTGTTAGGTGGTTTTGCTGAGGACATAGCTGCAGGGCAGGGCAGTATTGATCATTTTAGGTTATTTCATGACCGTTTGTCAGCTCTTTTGTAACTGATTCAATGATTTCGAGTAAGGCTGAATTTTTTTATTTACACAGACAAATTTATAAAACGTATTGAAGTTTAAACAAACAATAATGCAAGTTTTATTACTGTGGAGCACAGTCTGATCTCCTTTAAAGTGTGACACCAGGGTGGGAAAGAGGGACAGAAGGATTTGGGTGTCAAAGAGGGACTTAGAAGGTAAGTAACTCTGGTTACTACATTTTAGTTTAGCACAATGCTTAAGCACTGGTAAACAGCATTGGGTTTACTGAATTAGAACTTTTCTTCCCATCCATTTTGTAAAGGCTTGGAGACTGAAGCTGGAAGATTGGGGTTAGATGCTGACATGATAAAAAGGCTAGGTCAGTAGGAATTTGTTTTAGGTTGTATATTAGGCCATCTTTTCTAATGAAGTAATGTTTTTTTTTCTTTTCAGATTCAAGCAAGAAAAAAATTGTCCAATGATCTAAACTTTTATCTGTTGTACCCTGGAGAGAGCTTTGATTGGATTTGATTGAGAGGTATATAATGTTGCATACTCTGGAAGGGCATTAGGGTGCTGCAATAGAGATTTATAATCAGTGCTATTGTTATGTAAAGGAAGTTTTTCACATCCAGACATAATAATACACAGCAAGACATTATCCCTACACAGCCACTTGCCTTGGAAAAAAAGATTAATGGCACCAAGCTAGTGGATCTAAGGCACCTAATGAAAACAGATGTAGCAAAAAATTCAAGTATTTTTCACTTGGCGTTGGTTCTGTAGTCCCAAAGTTGATCCCTCTTTAGAGAGGTCTAGAAAAAAAAAGCTCAGAAGGTTAATGCAAAAAGTTTTGTCTTTGTTGGGAGTTTTCAGTTATCGACATACAGATCTTTAAGGGGGTGCTAGCAGATTATACAAGGATGATTAGATTCCTTTTTGGAGGTTGGTTTAGACATACTCAATCTAAGGCTATAAACTAAGGTGGAATGAATCATAGCTTTGTTGGTGGGACCAATGTTATTAGAGGACTCTATTGACAATGGCTGTGGGCGTTATTAAGGTAAGAACTTTCAATGTTAATGTGCTGTCTAGTAAATTTCATGGGTATTTCCAGGCTTTTTGGCAGAAGCAAAATTGGGCACGAGTTTTAGCTCTTTTGGGCTGTAAGTCCAGGGGATAAAAATAGATGGATATTTAATACAAGTTATCAGTTTGTTATGGCTAATGATCTAAATAAAGCTGAAGTACTACCACTTCCTTAATTAGTACCTCAGATTGATGCCTATGTAATTTATTTATACTTGTTTAGTGTGTTCAAGAGAGTTCGTGTTCTAAACCCATTGAAAATAGCCCAGATGGCCCTATAATTGAAATAAACATGATGGGTAAAATACACTACAACTGTAGAAATTAAACATGTTAGCCAATGCTATGGATTCCACCCTAAAGAAGAGACATCACAGGGCTGTGAGGGGATGTCTTACAAAAACAATAAAAAGTGATAGTAGATAACTGATTGCTCTACCCAGTCTAATAACTAATTCCAGTAAACCTTAGGAAAATATATGCTAAAAATGAAAAAAAAAAAAAAAGAAGTAACACCTCCAATAATAACCTGCCTCATGTCACCCTTGTGTCTTGGTTCAAGAGTAACATTTTCAATCAGTCTAAAACGTCATGTCCATGGAAGCAGACTAGCTAGTAGGACCACAGGACACAAACTCCACACAATGCATATTGTAATATTAACTACTTAAGAATCAATGGGGTGTGCAATGTATTGCTTTGCAATGCATTGTGCGCCCCTCTGGTAAGCATGCCAGCTTAAGTTTGAAAATAACTACCAGCAACTGTCATGTCCGCCTCCATGGACATGATGTCTAGGACTGATTGAAGATGCTATATCTTGAAAAAAGGTGCGAAGACTGCCAGAAAGGAATAAGGTGACATCCTTTGGCTTTCCAACTTTAAGGACTATAATTCCCATCATCCCCAACCAGCCGTTGACTGGAAAGCCATAGGTTGTCCATCCCTGCTCTATTATATTAGATAGCACAAGTTATGGCCAAGTTTTTTTTTTACTATGGATTAAAAATATAAGCACATTTTAACCCCTTGGGTGCCAGAAGGGTACGCATACCCCTCTGGCACTCAAAGGGTTAAAGGGTGACTGCTGCACTAGTTAGAATTAAAATACTTTTTTCCTTCTGAGTTAGAGCTCAGTTACATAAGTGATCAAACTAGTTGCAGGGGTTGGGGATAACTATGAGCAATCACAGGGAGGCATGTATAAGCTATATGGGGGGGAGGTACAATTACTGTCATTCAGATATGATATTTCTGAATGATCCCATGAAATTAGTGTCAGAAAGCAGTATATAAGATTCCTTGCTGTACTTGCTCACTAATAAATGTTAAAAGAAGAGGCAATTTAACCCCTTCAGTGCCAGTGGGGTATCCAACACATTGTTTAGCAATGCTCTTGATACCCCTCTGGTACTCAAAGGGTCAGATATTTCCTCTGCATTACCCATATTAAAGATGATGAATAGTTCTTAATTAATTTAAACAAATGACTTACCTAGGCAAGTGTTCTTCATACAGCAGTTATTTAGCAGTAACACTTAGGACCACAAATTTGCTTTTTCTAAGGTTTATCTCTTTCAAATTGATAAAACCTGCTGTCTCTTATGCAGAGCTGTGAACGGAAAACTGATCTAAAATTAAAGGGATAGTAATACTTAAAATGTAAAAAAAAATATGTTGTAGGGTTTATCCCCCTGAGTAAAACAAGGGTACTCCCACTGCTGAAAGGTATTTCATTCTAAAGTTATTAATTTTCAAAGTTGAATTTTTTAGGTGCAATATCACAGTGGCCTGAAATTGTACAGTGGCGCTGTTGCTACACCATCCTATGGAGATTTATGGCCCCGGGACCAGAGCTGTCCATAGGATCGTGTAGCAACAGCACCACTGTACAATTTCAGGCCACTGTGATATTGCAACTAAAAAATTAATCTTTGAAAATTAATAACTTTTGAACGAAACACCTTTCAGCAGTGGGAGTACTCTTGTTTTACTCAGAGGGATAAACCCTACAACATATTTTTTTTACATTTTAAGTATTACTATCCCTTTAACGTGAATCTGTCAAATACTACTTAAATGATTGCTATCCAGTAACTGCAATTGCCTGATCACTTATCTATGTCACTTGGTGGGAGGGGATCAAACCTCTTTACCTATTCCAGTTTCGGCCAATCAAAACATACTTCATTATGAGTGTTCCACAGGGACCAGTATATAGGCCCCAGAAGATTCATATTGCAGCCATTTCATAGGGGTGCTTGAGAACAGAATTTGTGAAACTATGCTGTACTGCAGGGACATCCAAACTAAGGCTTAAGGTCCATTTGCAGCCTTTGGGCATGGCCAATCCAGACTTTCATACAAATGTTATTAAATAAAAAAATGTGTCCCGCTGCTAAACAATAATCTGTAGCTGATCGTGAACAATCAGGCGTACATTTGATAATTAGCATTCCAATGTAGGTATATTCTGTAGAAGACTTGGTAGCTACTAAGCCTTACTTAAATACAACACCGATATTTTATTTATTTAGAACAATGTTTTACCAGGAAGAATACATTGAAATTTCTCTCATTTTCAAGTATCATTATTATTATTCTATATTATTGCAAGGAAGGAGAAACTTTAAACTCACCTGGCCATCATGTCTTTGGAAGCTCATCACAACCACATCAGTGATTTCAGCAAACAGTAAGACACCGGAAGCAGGGCCGGATTTACAGTAAGGCAGAGTAGGCATTTGCCTACAGGCGCACCCCACAGAGGGGTGCCTGTCATTGTGATCATGATGTCGAAGGTATCCAAGAAACGAAAGGGTTAATAGGAGAACCAATTAGGATGCATATCTTCACATAAATAGATAAAATTAAATTTGAGAACTTTACATTAAATTAGGTATTGACACGCTACTTGACAGTAACGAATTGATTAAAATAATCAATCCCGCATATTTGTGCAAATATATACTGTATATAATTTATTTAAGTAAATACTATATATATAAAAAGTGTAAGCAACAATGACATCAATGAGTGAATACCAATTTCAATGGATACACAGTAACTCAAACCACAATTATCACCATTAGGATTAACAGCAATTGAAGGCTTAACCATACATAGGTATGTTCAGAGGTATTAAATTACAATAATTGAACCCAGTAGCATAGAAAAGGATAAATAATATATGAATACCTCTGCCCCAGAAACTGTATCAACTATACTAATTGAGGTTTAAAGGGATAGTAATACTTAAAATGTAAAAAAAAAAATATGTTGTAGGGTTTATCCCCCTGAGTAAAACAAGAGTACTCCCACTGCTGAAAGGTGTTTCATTCAAGAGTTATTAATTTTCAAAGTTGAATTTTTTAGGTGAAATATCACAGTGGCCTGAAATTGTACGGTGGCGCTGTTGCAACACAATCCTATGGACAGCTCTGGTCCCGGGACCATAAATCTCCATAGGATGGTGTAGCAACAGCGCCACTGTACAATTTCAGGCCACTGTGATATTGCACCTAAAAAAATTCAACTTTGAAAATTAATAACTTTTGAATGAAACACCTTTCAGCAGTGGGAGTACTCTTGTTTTACTCTTGAACCCTACAACATATTTTTTTTTACATTTTAAGTATTACTATTCCTTTAAGGTATATTGTCAGGTGAGTCAGCTTTAATATTAAGCCAGGTCCTTTGACAATTTCCTTATACCATATATAATAACCAAATTTAGAGAAACTAACTGGAATAAAATCCCAGTTTTAGATCACTATAATTTATCTACTGATTTCAAATATTGCATACCTTCTGAATAAAACATATAAATTGCATTTAATATAGTTAATAATAGATTATACCAAGAATTTACTCAGAATCAATATAATAATATATGTATAGACAGCATACCAAACTTCCTGCAACATATATCATAGACATGACCATAGCAATCCTATGTAAAACCTGTATGGTACTTTAAGGGTTAATCCACTTAGAAATATATGATGCCACACCCAAGATGGCGACTTCTTTTGTCTAGTGTGAGGTTTAAATAAACTTCTCACTGTACAAAAATTTATACCCATAACACGCACAAAGAAATCTTAAGAAACACCTCAAATTAAATAGACAAATAGCAGTTGATAATAACCAAATTCAAAGAATTCCCCCAGATCAAATATTAGCTATAATAACCTTTCTAGAAACACAATATATTATAGAAATATCAACAATTATATTAACTAATTTATAAACAAGGATAAATAGATCTCACTGCTATCCTATTTTACATGTATCTGGCAAAATATAACAATTTACCAATTAATTAATTAATTAATTAATTCTGCTTAATTCAGAATAACTAGAGCCAATATAGCTTATTATAATTGGTCACAATTGGGTGGCCAGTCCGATTTAAGACAAATTATAAGAAAATCTATGTTGTTTCAAATATAGAAGAACTAGCAGAGTGGGACGGCGTTGCCCATCTGTTTTTTGTTATATTTGTATTAATTTATGTTGGGTGGAATTTTTTAATGCATGTGTGTGGTGAAGGGTCTGTTACTTGTAGTACAGAGTTCACACATACATACATACATACATAGAGACACCCACACACATACCTATTAATATACATACACACACAGATACACACATACATACACATACACACATTCATACATAGACAGCAACATAGATGCATATACACACATACATGTAGATATTATTATACATAGATGCAGACACAACCATGCAAACACACACACAGACGTATACAGATATATACATACAGAGACACAAACATATACAGACATGTAGAAACACACACAGACATACTGTATACATACACACACACACACACATACATGCATGGAGACACATACAAATCCCTAGCTAAGTCTGTCACCAGGGCTGATATGAAAGGAGAAGGTGGGAGGAGACAAAGGGAAGGGAAGCATAAAGGCGTTAACCATTTGAGTGCCAGAGGGGTAGGCAATGCGTTTCATACCCCTGTGGCACGTAATAGGTTAAGCAGCTGAGTTATAGCCTGTGTGTATGTCCCAGTCCTGAAGTGGAGGACAGAGGTGGCAGACACTGAAGAAGAATGAGTCAGAGAGAGATAAGGGAGAGATGATGTCAGCTGGTGGTGGAGGAGGCATGGAGAGAGGGGATAGGAGAAGGCAAGTCAAGCATTGGGAATGTAGAGGAGGCAGCAGGATTCACTGGGACAGCACTGCAGTGTTTACTGGGGGACGTCTAGTGAAATAATTAGTGGGTAAAGAAAGGAGGGGTTGTGATGCGTAACTTCACTTTATCTTTTGACAATAACTCTTGGTAAGTGTTGAATATGTTGAGGCCGCTGAGAGACTGCTGTAATGGGGGTATTGCAAATCATTGTATATGATTCCTGGCACTGAAAGGGTTAAGAAAAAGTGTGTGAAAGAAAAATAAATACATATTAACACTTTAAAGAGCAGGGTATATGCAACATATTGCTTATCAGTGCCTTGCGCCACCTTTCTGTTCCTTAAAGGGTTAAATACTGAGTGAAGGTAGGTTTCCCAGTGGGAGTGGAGAGAGGAGTGAGGTCGATCATGTCGTCAGCCGCTATCTTTCTTGCAGCAGTGATCGGCTCTTCAGATGTTCCCCGCAGTCCTCGACAGAAGCTGAAATAGATCAGACGAACTTTCTTTGAATCTTTGGCAAACGGTGTTGCTCTTAGAAAGTTTGTCTGATCTATTCCAGCTTCTGCTGAGGGCTGAGGGGGAATAGCTGAAGAGCTGATACTTATTAAGTCAAATTATTAAAATCCATGAGAGGCCATGGTGTGTGTAGCGTGTGGCCGCCTGCCCTGCCACCACCTCCCGCCCCCCATGCAGTGATCTACTCTGACCTCCCAGCTGGAGGGGGAAGGCATGCAGGAGCTGTAAGGCTGCACCTATATGGCGAGTGGGTGACCGGAGCTGTAACGAATGATGTCGGACAGTTTTGTAGGCTCTTGATCACAATTCCCCGACATGGCTTGCATCCTTGGGGTTCCATTCGAGAGAGAAAGAGGAGGGAGGGAGGGAGAGACAGAGTGTGAGTGTGTGTGTGTCTTGTGTCTAGATTTGAGTGCAAAGTTGGGTGGCTTGTGTGTATGTGTGTGGCTTGTGTGTGTGTCTGTGATGTAGGTGGTGTGTATGTGTGGGGCTTGTGTGTGTTTCTGGGGCTTGTGTGTGTGTCTGTGGTAGAACGACTGGCGGACATTTTTTTTCAGTTGTATAGTGTTGGGCGGCCTAGATAGTGGGGGCGGGCCAACTCCCTGCATGATTTTCAGACCAGTAGCAGTGGCCTTTAGCCACTGCAACTGGTGTGAAAATCACGCCCCCACTGAATCACCCAATGGGAGCAGTAACTCTTCCTTACTGCCGCCCCCGGGTGTGTTTTGCCAGGCACAAAGTCTTCTTTTATACATATAGAATATATATTTGATTCTGAATTTTGCAGAATTAAAATAAGGAAAGATATAGTTACCAGTCCAATAAGTGTTTCTTAGTATCACTTTACCAGCCAGCCAGGTACACTTCAGGAAATTAAGAGCCAGGAAACCAAGAGGAAAAAGCCCTTTCGCTCTCAAAACTTACATATTTATAATGTAAAATTACCCGTATCAGAATATTCTCTGATTGGATAGTGATTCATCTCATTATGCAGTGACATCATCAGTATTATCTCACTGGATAACCTTAATCCTTAATTTCCCTGAGATCACGCATATTATTAAGGAAAAATTCCAAAGCACTAGTAATAACACTATGCACTTTCATGATGGCACTCTTATTCCACATTAAAATTTTACATATGATACCTGTATCTGTCTTATATCAACAGATAAGAATGGCCACGAGGTCATTAAACTTGACATAAATATGTCACCCTACCAGACTTTACCATTTGGGAATATTTCTTCCTTTAGACTTGGTGTCATGCACATAATCGTATATCTCCATAAATGACACGCAGTTATTTTCACCCCCTACCTTGAAGCAAAGGGCCATTGTTTTAACATGAGATCATTTACATACATCTTAAAACAGACTTTCAGAGAATTTGGTTTAAAATCAAAATTAACCATTTCCTCCCCATCATGGCAATGTCTGACATAATCCCCCTTTTTAGCAAAATTTGATTAAACTTGATTAAAGTTCTAGAATATTATTGCTAAAACTGGAAGAGACTATTGTCATCTTCTTTCCGTGACTGGGATCATCCCTGAAGTTATCACAGTTTGCTTCAGTCCATCAGCTAGACAATGGCACAGGCTTGTTCCCAAAATATGAAGTACTTATTGTTCTTAAATAGATGAAACAATATCTCCAAATAGGAAACCAATAGACCATATTGGTTGATAGTGAGACGTTGTAGCTAATATGTATAGTTCCTTGACCTACTCAAGGATCTCCTTAGTTTTGGATTGAGCTAACAAGGCACGCATATCATATCAGACTCCCAGTTTTAGAGACTGGTGGTGGGAGAAATATCAATTTCATTTTGATGGTGATCATGGGAAAATGCTGACAAAACTCCTCTGGTATACAAATTCTTCTCTGTTAGGATGGACTCTGGCATCTTTTGTACAATGGTTCTTGATAAAGGCACTGGCACCACGTCTGGCTTTTCTGGAACTCCTGTAACAGAAGAAGGACGATCACATCACAGCTTGGTCTGTAGCAATGGCATCAGTCAACTGACCTCAATCTTTTAACCCCTTAAATACCAGCAGTCCAGGGAAGTTACCTTCCCTTAAGGACCGCTTTGATCCCTGCAGACGTGCCGGTACACGTATCACGGTGCCCGTGATTTGCTGCAGTTACTTGTCTGTCACCAGTAGGGGGCTTCTATTGGCTGTCTGCAGATACCCCGCCTCTTATTGACTATTTAAACCTGGATTGGGCACCCTTTGAGTGCCCTTTCGTGTTGTTTCTGACCTTCTTGCTATCACTATGCTAGTGATAGCTGGGCCTCTGTTCCAGTGTTCCTGAGTTCCTGATCTCATGTGTTCCTGAGTTCCTGATCTCTACTGTTCCAGTGTTTCCTGCATGCTGAAGTACTTCCAGTCCTGGTTCCGGCCTAGTCTCTGGTGTTGCAGTTCCTGCTGAACTTCTTCTCTGCTGTTTCATGACCTGACTGATCGTTGCTGGTTCCTGTCATCGCATCGCCTGTCTCCTGTATCCTGGCGACCTCCTGCCTGGTCGCGTCGGCGACTCGCTTGTTACACCAGTATGCGGACGCTGGTTTGCTCCTAAGCCTTGCGGCTATACAAACTCGCTTGTTACACCAGTGTGCGGTCACTGGTTTGCTCCACAGCCTATCGGCTGTACCATCCTGTGTTGGTCCCAGCGTGCGGACGCTGGTTTGCTCCAAAGCCTTGCGGCTATACAAACTCGCTTGTTACACCAGTGTGCGGTCACTGGTTTGCTCCACAGCCTATCGGCTGTACCATCCTGTGTTGGTCCCAGCGTGCGGACGCTGGTTTGCTCCAAAGCCTTGCGGCTATACAAACTCGCTTGTTACACCAGTGTGCGGTCACTGGTTTGCTCCAAAGTCTATCGGCTATACAATCCTGTGTTAGTCCCAGCGTGCGGGCTCTGGTTTGCTCCAAAGCCTTGCGGCTATACAAACTCGCTTGTTACACCAGTGTGCGGTCACTGGTTTGCTCCAAAGCCTATCGGCTATACAATCCTGTGTTAGTCCCAGCGTGCGGGCGCTGGTTTGCTTCAAAGCCTTGCGGCTATACAAACTCACTTGTTACACCAGTGTGCGGTCACTGGTTTGCTTCAAAGCCTATCGGCTGTACTATCCTGTGTTGGTCCCAGCGTGCGGACGCTGGTTTGCTCCAAAGCCTTGCGGCTATACAAACTCGCTTGTTACACCAGTGTGCGGTCACTGGTTTGCTCCTAAGCCTTACGGCTATACTAACTCGCTTGTTACACCAGTGTGCGGTCACTGGTTTGCTCCTAAGCCTATCGGCTATACAATTCAGTGTTGGTCCCAGCGTGCGGACGCTGGTTTGCTCCAAAGCCTTGCGGCTTTACGATTCTGTCAATTTGCCATTACCATCTGACTGCTGCTACTACCTCAGGGCTGCCCTGCCCGGTATTGGCAAGGCCGGTATAACCTTTTGCCACATTCCATCTGAGGTTGCCTTACCCGGTATTGGCAGGGCCGGTAGAGCCTACATTATGAATCTATTGAGGCTGCCTTGCCCGGTAAATTGGTAAGGCCGGTAGAACCGTTATGCGATTCCATCTGCAGGTTGCCTTACCCGGTATTGGCAAGGCCGGTAGAGCCTAACATTCTATTACTTCAGACTGTCCTGTCCGGTATATTGACAGGACCGGTAGAGTCTGCCTTCTGTCTTGTTATATTCTGTATATATCTGTATGTATGTGATTGCCATCCTACGTTATCAATTTATTATTTCAATAAAATTGATTTTTACCTCAAACTTGTGTCTGAGAGTCATAATAAACCGTGACAACACGTGACCTGTTATGCGTACCGGCGCGCCGCTTTGAGGCCTAAGAGAGATCGCTCCGGTCTTGGAGCAATCAATTTTAGGCCCCATTTTTACTTATAGCACTCCTGGTAGAGTGCTGTAAGTAAAAAGTACGTGACGTGCTATGACCGTCACTGGTCCTTAAGGGTATAAGGACCGTGATGGTCGTACCACGTCACGTAGTCCTTAAGGGGTTAAGAACTCTTTGGTCTAAAAGAAAATGACACATGAGTTATCTCATATATGAAACAATTGTTGCATGCATACATACATTACAATACAGTTTCAACCAGTATCCCTATGATTTTGGTACTGTTAAGTTACTGTACATATATTCTTGCACTAGTCTGCTTGTAGCCCTCACTAGCCTTAAGCTAACTATGATAATCTAACATATACTTGTTCCCCCTTGCTGTCCAGGTAACTGGTCCTATAAAATTAGTTTCAATATATGACCACGGTAATGACATCCCCCTCTTCTGTAGTGGTGCACGATGTGTGGGGCCAGATAGCTGGAATTGGGAACACACCAACAACTCTTTAAGCATATGAGCCCAGTATGCATAATCATGGAGAATCTCATACGTGATTTTGTTGCCGCGATGATCTGAAGTAGGTGCAACATGAGCATGTTGTAGTATTAAACCTCTAAATGCAGTTGGCACAACCCGTTGTTATATTCCATTTTTAGAGGTTCTGATTTACAGACCCTCTTGTATATAGAATTGGGCCTTGGATCTCATCAAGATCCTAAAGTCTTCTTTTCCCACACTGTCCTCCTCGGAGATTGGGGTCCTAAGCTATACCCTTTGGATATGATAGGGCATTCATCTGTCCAGGTAATCCCTATACCTGTTACCAGTTTTCTTTCGGTACCAGTTATGACATGGTATTAGTCCATACAGGTTACTGGTAACTCTGGGTAGGCGATCCGCCCCTTTAAGTAGGCAGGAAGAATTCTAGAATTGTATGCAGGGGGTGGAGCCTACCTTCCCTCCTTGGCTGCAGCTAGCCAACCAGCTCAGGAAAGATTTGAGACACTAACTATTGACTAGATAGTGGAAGGGAAAGAAGACTCCTGTGAGCATGACCCCAAAGGACCCCCACGATCTGCCACAGGAGAGCCAACCATGGTCCCTTGATAGGGTGGGAGACCAGTAACTTGTATGGACTAAGAGAAAGGATTTAACAGGTGAGACTAAAATCTTCTTTTCTCTTTTGTCCAAAACAGGTTACTGGTAACTGTGGGATGTCCAACCATTGAGTTTCCCAGAAGTGGAAAGTAAGGCAAGGATGAGGCGCAAGGCTCCCAAAGTCACCAGAACAGATATGAACCATCAACTCAGAGATAGCCCAACAAACAATGACGTGTCAATGGACACAAAACAGGGGTAACAACACCGCAAACTGTTACACAGCACACTGAACGCAGAGCCAACAGGGCTCAAAAGAGAAGTAAACACCAAGAACCAAAGAAGACCCTAGACAGGCAAGACTGCCTCCAGGATCTTCCTCCCAAAGCTGGCATCGGTAGTGCTTCGAAAAGGTGTGCACAGATGACCAAGTGGAAGCCTTGCACAACTGATCAGCAGAGGCTTGATTCTTGTAAGCCCAAGAGGCCCCAATAGATTGTGTAGAATGAGCCGTGACCCTGAAGGGGACAGGCTTCTTCCTCAGCTCATAAGCTTTACGAATAGTGGACTTGATCCAACTGGCAATAGTCACCTTGGATGCAGGTCTTCCTGCCCTAGGACCCTCAGGAATGACAAACAGCTTGTCTGATTGTCTGATAGACATAAAACTTGAGACAACACACCACGTCTAACAAGTGGAGATCTCTCTCCTTGTCAGAGGTGGGGTCAGGGCAGAAAGAAGGCACCACTATCTCCTGATTGATATGGAACTCCGAAACCACCTTCGGGATAAACTCCTGAGAGGTGCTACGCACCGCCTTGTCCTCGTGAAACACCAAATAGGGTGGTTTACAGGACAGAGCATTCAACTCCGCAACACGACGGACAGACACAATCGCCATTAGAAAAGCCATTTTCCACGTCAACAGGCATAGAGGAATAGTAGCCAAAGACTCAAATGGAGGGCGCTGAAGATTGCCCAAAACCAAGTAAAGATCCCACGGAGGAACAGGAATCTTGAAGGCAGGACGAATATGAGCAACGCCCTGCAAGAAAATCTTGACATCAGGAAGGATGGCAATGCACCTCTGAAAGAAAACAGAGAGAGAGCAGACATCTGAACTTTAAGGGAACTCAGACTGAGGCCCTTATCCACACAGTCCTGCAAAAAGGCCAGGACCGTAGGCAGATAAAATTCTAACCAGACACAATGATAGATCTCGGAAGAAATAGGTTTTCGGGCACTGAGCATAGTAGCCACCACACCAGAAGAAAACCCTTTCTTCCTCAATATTGAGGATTACCAAGGCTAGATGATGAACAGCCTCTTTCTACTGGTAACCCTGTAGAAGACGGTAAGGGAGCCGGAATGGCTCCACTACTGACAGATCCAGAAGCTCTGGAAACCAAGCTTGGCGAGGCCAGTACGGGACAATCAGAATGACTGGACAGTGCTCCAGTCATAATTTCTGTAACACCCTGTCACGGTTTGTTATGACTCTCAGACACAGAATAAGATAAAAATCAAACTTTATTGAAAAGTTTAATGGGAACCCCACGGGTCAGTACATACACATATATCAATTACACAATCTGGGTGCAAACAGTAGTAGCAAGATACGGCAGTATAGGTGTGACGGAACTGTGGTGACTATGGGAGATATTGGTGTGTTAGAGACTATTTCTACCCAAAAGACAAGCACCCATAGACTGAGCTTAGCCATAGTTGATTCCAGTACATTGCTGGAGTGCAGAGATAGTGGGGGGTTGGGCTTTGATTCCACTCTACTCCAGCCCTGTGCTAAGGAATGTTAATTGATTCCTGCTGTGCTTCCTTAACCAATCAGAGGCGGTTATTGATGAGCCAGTTAAGAATGTAGGATTTCAAGTCCTAATCTGCATTCTTATCCTGATAAGGATGCTGGTGGCTGATTGGTCAAGCATAGAAACACTGTCCCAAGTATTCGTTTGCATGCTGATCTAGATAAGAGTCTCTGTAGTGCATATAAGCTGTGTGTTTGAGTCAATAAAAGAGAGTTCTTCCCTTCATCAAGTCTCGGCTGATGTTTGGGAACAGGAGGGTCAGTTTACTATTGGATTGTTATTCTGAGGGAGAAAGGAACTATAAAAGAGGTATCCAGCTTATGATACAAGGCGTCACGTTACAATAGGCTCTACCGGCCTTGCCAATACACTGGGCAAGGCAGCCAGTAAGATGGTACAACAGAATGTAAATAGGTTCTACCGGCCCTGCCAATATACCGGGCAAGGCAGCCAGTAAGATGGTACAACAGGATGTAAATAGGCTCTACCGGCCCTGCCAATATACCTGGCAAGGCAGCCAGTAAGATGGTACAACAGGATGTAAATAGGCTCTACCGGCCCTGCCAATATACTGGGCAGGGCAGCCAGTAAGATGTTACAACGGACTGTAAATAGGGTCTACCGGCCCTGCCAATATACCGGGCAAGGCAGCCAGTAAGATGGTTCAACAGAATGTCAATAGGCTCTACCGGCCTTGCCAATTTACCGGGCGAGGCAGCCAGTAACAATATGAGGATAGTGAAACAGTCCAACCGGTTCTATGCAACAGAGTCTACGACTGGTGAATGGAGTAAACCAGTACCACGTACTGGAGCAACGGAACGCCCAATCGGTACTATGCCACGGGTTAGCAACCTGCAAGATGGAGAAAACTAGTACCGCGTACAGGAGCAAATGGAACGCCCAACCGGTTCCATATAACAGGATCAGCAACCAGTAATTGGAGTAAACCAGTACCACGTATAGGAGCAAATAGAACGCCCAACCGGTTCTATGTAACGGAATCAGCAACCGGTCTATGGAGTAAACCAGTGCCGCGCACTGGAACAAATGGAATGCCCAACCGGTACTATGCACTGGGATCAGCAACCGGTATAAGTGGAGTAAACCAGTACCACATACTGGATCAAATGGAACGCCCAACCGGTTCTATGCACTGGGATCAGCAACCGGTAACATGGCGTAAACCAGTACCGCGTACTGGAGCAAATGGAATGCCCAACCGGTTCTATGCACTGGGATCAGCAACCGGTAAATGGAGTAAACCAGTACCGCGTACTGGAGCAACAGTAAGGCCCAACCGGTTCTAAGCGATGGGATCAGCAACCGGTATAAGTGGAGTAAACCAGTACCGCGTACTGGAGCAATGGTAACGCCCTACCGGTTCTAAGCGATGGGATCAACAACCGGTATAAGTGCAGTAAACCAGTACCGCGTACTGGATCAAATGGAACGCCCAACCGGTTCTATGCACTGGGATCAGCAACCAGTATAAGTGGAGTAAACCAGTACCACGTACTGGATCAAATGGAACGCCCAACCGGTTCTATACACTGGGATCAGCAACCGGTAACATGGAGTAAACCAGTACAGCGTACTGGAGCAAATGGAACCCCAACAAGTTCTATGCACTGGGATCAGCAACCGGTAACGTGGAGTAAACCAGTACCGCGTACTGGAGCAAATGGAACGCCCAACCGGTTCTATGCACTGGGATCAGCAACCGGTAACATGGAGTAAACCAGTACCGCGTACTGGAGCAAATGGAACGCCCAAGATGAAAATGTCGCCCAAGCGACAGGCAGCCAGACGCAGTGAATCAGGATACAGTACAGGAACAGGTTGCCCTCCAGGGCAACCGCAGGAACGGCAGGACGGCCAACCGGGTCAGGAGTGGAAGCAGGAACAACGCCTGGACCGCAGCAGAAGCAGGATCAGGAACAACAGACCACCGGATCTGGAACGAGGACAGAAACCAAACAGCAGCAGCTCTGACAGTGGAGAACGCTGACACTGGAAGAAGATCACAGGCTACATCATACAGGTGACTGCAGTTACAGAGACACCACGAAAGGGCAACCAAAGGGTGCCTCAGGCTGGTTTAAATAGGCAGTGCTAGGCGGGCGTTAAATAGGTGGCCAATGGGGAATACATACACCTGACTGACAACAAGGGCGAGCAATCAGGGGCACCGTGATGCACCCTGTGCAACATGGGGAGGGTAGGAAAGATGTAGGCCAGAGGGAATAACTGTTACAGTTTCAGCTTACCTTGTTTCCAGCAGCATCTACAGGTACGAGGCTTCTAGCATGCAGCAGGCCTCTGTTTTATCTGTTTGTTTCCTGTAGTCTCCTCCTACCTACTTCCTACTTCCTCCCTCTAACCTGCTCCTCCTACTTCCTGTGGAGGGGTTTAAAAGGCAGACTAAGTCCTGACTCAGTCGCCCTTGCGTTGTTATTATTAGGTGAAGTACTTGGGCTCTGTGTGTGACCTGGCTATCTAGAAAAACCCGCACTGTGTATGACCTGGCTATTTATGAGAACCCGCGCTGTGTATGACCCGGCTAAGTAAGAGAACTTTCTGTGTATGTCCTAGATAAGTACGAGAACCCTCTCTGTGTATGACCCAGCTAAGTACGAGAACCCTCTCTGTGTATGATCCAGTGATCACGAGTATCCCTTACTGTGATCAGTTTGTGCTATTGGCTTAAGACAGACCACTGTTGTCGACAGTGTCTGATTGGTGACTGCAGGCGTGAGTCACAGGGTCTCGATATAGTGACTGCAGGCAGAGTCACAGGGTCTGGTGTAGTGGCTGCAGGCGTGAGCCACAGGGTCTTTATATGTGACTGCAGGAGTGAGTCACAGGGGTCCGATATAGTGACTGCAGGCAGAGTCACAGGGTCTCTTAGTGGTGACTGCAGGCGTCGGTCACCGGGTTGCTGCAAAGGTGTGGTGTTGCTGGTTTGACTGATTGCAGGCGTGGGTCAGTTCTCCATTCAGCAGTCCTTGTGTTCCTGTTCATCGGATCAAGATTGCTGAGCCGGTGTTCACAGTGGTCGCCTGTTCCAGTGTTCCAGTCGATGAATCAAGAGTTGGCGTTCCTGTATCCTGTATTCGGCCCAGTCTCTCGCATTGTGGTCTAGCGAGAGGCCTACTATTTCTGGTAGTAGTGTCGCCAGCTAGTAACCCTTTGCTTGTTTTACCACTTATTTATCACTGTGATTTATTCTAATAAATATTTTGCGTTATATTACCATACTGAGTTCTGAGCACTCCTCGGTGCCCGTGACAATAACCAAGGAATGGACATTGCATCCACCGCCAGAGCTAGAGAGTCCCTCCATCGAGAGCAGAATCTCGGGACCTTCCTCTTGTGTCTTGTTGCCATCAGGTCGATGTCAGAAAGACCCCATTTCTGAACAATAAGGTTGAACACCTCTGGGTGCAGCTCCCACTCTCCGCTGTCCACTGTGTGTTGACTGAGGAAGTCCGCCATTACGTTGTCTACACCAGGAATGTGCACTGCGGATATGGTAGGAACGTGTTCTTCTGCCCAGGACAAAACAGCCTTGACCTCTAACCAAGCGGCGAGACTTCTTGTTCCGCTCTGCTTGTTGATGTAAGCCACAGCTGTGGCGTTGTCGACTCCACCAGGATTGGACAGTCTTCCAGCTGAGATGTCCCATGACAAAGGGCATGAAATATCGCCCGAAGCTCCAATATGTTGATGGGAAGGAGAGATTCTTCCGGAGACCACCGACCCTGTGCACTCAGGCGACCCAGGACCACTCCCCATCCGGAGAGGCTGGCATCCATCGTCACCGTGGTCAAAAAGGAAACTAGGAAGGACTTGCCCTTCAGCAGATTGGAGAGGTCTAGCCACCAGGACAAACTCAGGTGGGTAAGAGCATGAATGCATTGCTGAACCTGCTGATGAAGAAGTTCCACAGAAGAGGCTTTCAGAATTTCAGATCAATGGCAAATTGTAAGTACGAGTCCTGTAGATCCAGGGATGCAAGGTATTCCCCCGGGGATATGGCAGCAATCACCGTCCGTAGAGATTCCTGGTGATAATGAGGCTAGGTCATAAAGGAAATGAGATCCTTTAAATCCAAAATGGGACAACAACAACCATCCTTCTTGGTGACCATGAAGAGGTTTGAGTAAAAACCCATACCTCTGTCCTGAACTGGAAACGGCTCTAGAACGTCCTTGTCCAAAAGAGCCTGAACAGTGCTGTTGAACAAACGGCATTTCTCTGCTCCCTGAGGCGTATGAGAAGGAAGAAAGTGAAAGGGACGAAGAGAGACTAAAGGGATGCTGTACACTTCCATCACTACCTGCAAAACCCATGGGTCCGTCACTGAATCCTCCTAAATGCTGTGATAGTAATGCAGACGACCACCCACAGCAGAGTGTGGACCCGGATTTGGTGAGTCATGCCAAAGAAGGCTTGGAAGCCTTGGGCTTGGAGGAGACCTTGGGCTTCCATTGCTGTTTGGGCTTGGAGGAGGTACGCAAAGCTGAGGGGACCGTCTAGTTCGAATGAAGTGTCTCATTCTGAAAGGAAAGAAAATACTGGTTACGCTTAAGCGGTGTTTTCTTCCTAGGAACTAAGGGTAGAAGTGTACTCTTACCCCCTGTAGCCTCACTGATCAGATCCTTGAGATCTGGCCCAAACAAAGAAGTGCCTTAAAAAGGCAAGGAGAGCAATGCTTTCTTAGAAGCAGTATCAGCAGACCAGATCTTGATCCAAAGAGCCCATTTGGCAACCACAGACATGGTGGAAACCCTAGCCACCAAATGGATGTCATCAAATAGGGCAGCAGAAACATAGTGCAGTGCCTCAGAAATGTTGGCAAAGAGGTGCAACTTATCCAAAGTAGGAGCATTCTGACGGACCGCAAGAGTGAGCTGTTCAGTCCAGACTGCAATGGCCCGGTTCACCCATGCTGCTGCGAATGCTGGACGCATGTCAGAACCAGCAGTGGCAAAGATGGAATTGAGAGAGACCTCAAGTTTCTTGTCAGTCCAGTCCTTTTGAGCAGACACATCAGAAACTGGCAAGGCAGTAGACTTAGATAGCCTGGAGGTAGGAGCATCCACTTTAGGAGGATGAACCTACTGAGCAAGTGCAGCCTCAGAAAAGGGATAAAGCTTAGCAAATTTCTTGGAGACAGAAGGTTTCCTGTCCAGAGACTTCCACCCTTCAGACACAAGGCGGTCAAGAGTGGGGTTAGGTGGAAAGCAAGTAAGGGGCTTTTTAGGCTCCTGAAAGACATCAGAAGGAACCTCCTGCACTAAGGGAATGTTTAGGTTATTTAAAACAGTCCTGATCAGGCCCTCAGCTGAGGGCTCAGGATCAGCCTCAAAAGGGTCCCCAAAAAACTGAGAGGAGCCCTCCACAGAACATTCCTCAACATCTGAATCCACCAACAGTTCCTACTCAGAGGAATATGACATGTCAGGTACACACTGAGGCTTTGGCAGGGAAGACTTGACAAAGGAGGGAGTCTGCCAAGAATGAAAGACCCCCTGTAACTGGTATGGAAAGAGTTGCAAAGTGGACCTAGGGTCCCTAGTAGCAGCCTTGAACTCTTGCACCCACACTGGCTCTAATGCGTTGCTGGAGGTCCCTAAAGGGATAAATACCACATAAACCTGCTCCAAGCACCCAACAGACATACAGATAGACCCAGTGAGTGCAGGAGTGTGCAATAGGAACTCCAAATGAAAAACCCCTGTGCTGAGGGGCACTGTGAGACATGTGGACCTGCAGCACTCAAAGGGCTGCTCACCTTTCCTGCAGATCTTCTGTCTTCAGATTACTATGTTTAAAGAAGGAGCCTCGGTGGGCAACTCCTGGGGAAGAACTTGAATCCAAGATTTCCCCCCAGGGCTTAAGGTCCACAAAAAGCTCCTGGTCACTGAGCTAGCCACATTTAAGGGCATTGTCAGTTATGGTAATCCGCCTAATGGTGATATTCCATTTCTAACTGAAAAATAAAAAAACTTCTAAAGCTATAGCAGAACTGTTCTCTTGCCTGTGTTATTTTCACCAAGGAACAAATCTTTCTGGAGCTGGTTGGCTAGATGCAGCCAAGGAGTGAAGGTAGGCTCCACCCCCCTGCATACAATTCTAGAATTGTTCCTGCCTACATAAAGCAGCTGATCGCCTACCCAGAGTTACCAGTAACCTGTATTGGATGACACAGAAATACATATTTAATCTCTGTGATATGCTTTTGGAAGGTTGTACTTTTAATTAGGACATCATCTACATAGCAGAGAGTCCCCCTAGCCATAGCATCAGGCATAGCCTTGTGCATAAATGCAGCAAATTCATGACCTGAGTTGATATACCCAAAAGGCATTCTAGGTGAAAGCTAGTTTATATTGGCCTTCCTCACTGACTTTAATGGTCCAGTACCCTTGGGCACAGTCATTCGCTGTAAAGAACTTAGACCCTGCATCTGAACCAAACATTGATCTATATACAGCACCAGCCAGCCGGACATATATACACATTTGTTCAGTTGCCTTAAGTCAGCACACAGATGCCATTGACCATTGGGTTTAAGGATTCCCAAGATGGGGTTATTATATGAGCTGTGCACTGGCCGTATAATGCCCCTCTCTTTGAGATTCCTTATGATCTCTGCCAATGAGTCATAGGACACAAGTGGAAGACGGTACTGTTTGACATATACAGGAGGCAATTTAGGGTCAGTCTGTACGCGGCCGACATCTATGTTTGTTAAACCACAATTATATGAATCCTTGGCAAACAGCTCTTGGAATTCCATAAGCATTTCCCTTAGCTGTTGGGTTCAGAGTCATCAGAGCACACATTGGCTAGAGAGATTTTCTCCTCTACTAGATCGTTGAACTCTAGAAATGCTTCAGGCCTACCTAACTCATAGGTTTCCTCCAGCTGTGTAGATAAATCATGAGCCTTTACACTTACCTTATCCACAGCCTCCTGATATTCTCAGGACTCTTGTTCCTCCATCTGGTGTTCAAATACCAGAGAGGATTCTTCAATCCAGCATGTATCTCTATCAGGGCTATATGGATACACAGATTGAATGGAAAAGTGCCTCTGGGAGGGAGTAAAACATTTGCTCAACTAGTTGCTCCTTAGACAGATAATTATCAGGCAGTAGGCCAATTACTTGATTCCGAAACCCAAATGTATAGTATTCTGAATCCAGGGCATAACCAATTACAGTTCCCTTCTCTAAGGTAATGCTGTGTGGGGTTATGTTATTTACCACAATGTGGACTGGTGTTCTATGAATACTCACCATAGGGGTGTGTGATACAGAAATTCCTAATTGTTGAATCCTATTTGAGAGGCATATTAATGCATCAGGATTCTCAAGGTTCTGACCGCTACGAACCTGCAAGGATATGTGGACCTGACTTGCCCCACCAGGTATAGTGACCTCATTAGCTACCTGTAATTTCACTGCATATGGCAACAGTTGGCATGACTTCAGGGCTTTTAAATCATCCTGAAATCCACTGGATTTCTCAGGTTTTTATTCACCAGATCAATCTGGGTGTCAAAACTATGTATTAAATTGTTGCCTATATAGATCTGGTGTTGGGGTTCCTCCACTACAAGAAAAACGTGTTTTGCAGACCTATAACCTATCGATATTGATAACAGACATTTAGCAACAATGTTATAACTAGTAGTATCTAGGTCCTGTACCAAATTATGATATGGCACCAGATCCTTAATATGGATAGGATCTCTTACCTCCATTAGTAGACTGTTACTAATGTAACTCTGTTCCAGTTTCAGATTCAGTTTAGCCCGTTTGATCCTCCCCAAGTCTTTAACCTGTATGGAAACAATCAACTCACCCCCTGTATTGTTCATGGACGTCAGATATTGAGAATGATTCTCTGGTTCTGTTGGTTCAGAGGGCAATCTGTGAAGAGAGATGGGTAAGACATCGCCTTCTAGCTTCACATTCTAAATCTGTTCTGGTAACGCCTTGATGGAGAGGTCACCTTCCATATTTTCAGCATTGGTATTAGGCATCTGTAAAACAGTGAGGTTAGGGTTCTGGCTATTGACAAAATAGATTTCAATAGTATCCCTAGTTTCCTCTACCACATTGTCATTTCTCTGGGGGTTTTAACCTGTAACCAGATGACATTATTCACACAATCTATGACGGGACTTAATCGCTGTAGCAGGTCGGCACCTATAATTAACCTGTTATAGGGAATTTCAACTACTATGACTTTGTGGTTTCCAATACGTTTAAGGGGTTACCTCCTACGCTTATTAGATATCCATCAAATGCTTTCAACACTGGCTTTACAGTAGCATCCTCCATAATTTGATAATAATGGGAGCTAGACAATATGGTAGCTTGTGACCCTGTATCTAGGAGGCTGGAAATAATTAAGTCACCAAGTTCCTGCAATGTGACATTAGTGAAATATCTCCCTTCAAATTCATGCATTTCACATAAATAATTGTGATGTAAAATCATCTTAGAATCCCTCCACTGCCTGCAAGGTTTAATTCCTAATTTTACAGGAGCAGACTTGCTGACCACTTGGTCAGGTTGTACAGCAGCAGCATCCACCTTCACTTCTCCTCCTTCTTCAACCTGTTCTGAAGAAATGCATGGAAAAGAAGTGACATCATCAGGGATGGACTTATGTGTACCTGGCTGTGGGTGAGATCAGGAAGAATTGTTAGAGTCAAACATGGTTAAAACATGATCGGTTAGAACTAGGGTTTTGACCTAGCTGTGCCACATTAGCCATCATTTTGGCCATCATGTCTGTCAGGTTGTTAACCTGGACCCTGAGACTTACCTGCTTCTGATCTTGGTTCCCAGAATCAGACTTATTGGTTTGCTGATTTTGCTGGGACTTGGACCCCTGATTATCAGAGTTTTTACCCTTTTGGGACCTCTTGGTAAACTTGGATTTATTTAGTTTTTTGTTATATCCCTGGTTTCTTACCATTTGAGCTATTATACCTCTGGGAACTAACAGAGGCAGGCCCCTTCTGTCCTGGTGTCTGGTTATGAACCTGTGGAGATTTTAACACCTCCGCATTGGTTGTCTTGCCAGATTCAAATGGCAAGCTTTCCTCAACCAATGTCTCCACTATACACTGGGGGGGGGCAGGCTTCTTGTCCCTCACTGGGGTATTCTTACTCTGCTGGGAATTATACAGCTTAATAGCTTGAGTGAGTAACCAACCTAGTGACAACATGGGTGAATAATCCCTAGCTAGATTAGTTTTCATATACCTAGGCACAGCATTAAAGAATAGTTCTCTAAACTCATAAGATTGAAAATCTGCATCCTTATCAGCAAGGAAATATGTACATTTAAAGGGGAACATTCACATCGGGAAAACTTTTGAGCACTTGTTTAATCAGCTAAGACGCATTAGGCAAACGTGCTCTCTCTTTTTTTTGTAACTTACTTTTTAAGATAGTCAATTTCAAAGTTATCCACTTCCGCATAATGTAGCTGCGGCACGGCTCTCAGGACTTCCCAGCAGTCTGTCATTCTACTCCCACCTCCCTCCCAGCTGCCCCCGGGAGCTCGTTCACACTTCACTTCGGTGTGGTGTGAACGGCTCCTAGCATTACAGGAAGTGGCGATTAGCATTATACTGAGGTTACTCAGTCAGTTGTCTGCACCGTGGCACTGCTGGGGTGGTTTACTGGGTATCCATAAATGGAGAGTAAATGACCAATAAATGGCCATGTTTGTGTGGAAATAAATCGCCTCCTCTAATTCTGATGCCGGTCACATTACATTTCCATTTTAAGATTCAGATGACATTTTAAGTGGCTCAGAGTCTCAGAATAAAAATATTTCAGTCAAAACGTTTTGCACTTTTTTTTTGGGTGGGGGGACTCTTCAGATTTCTGTTCCTACAGGCTCCTGAGATGTAAATCCAGCCCTGACCGGAAGGGAACATTCCACGAAGCCAACAAAACATCCAATAACCCATTAGACATTCCAAATAAAAATAAAATGTATTAAAATAACTATTAAAAGCAAAACTGCGGTATGGTGAGGAATAGATACAAACAAAAAGAAAAGGCACACCTTGACCCACCTAAAGCATTTCGTGAAGAAATCACCATAGCTGGAAACTCTCTGCATTTGCCCCATAGACTCTGGATCTGTCTTCTAATTGCCAGGTCTCTGGGTCAGAGGCTGATTCTCCGAATGTGGGGTTTTAACCCCTTAGTGACGGCCGCGTGCAGACGCGGCCGTCACTTAACGTCCGTCTAACTTTTTTTTTTTTTTTTTTAAAAACAATCCGGAGTCCCTGAATGGCGCGCAGCCGCGCAGTGAGCCGGATTTCCGGGACGTACATGTACGTCCTCTGTCACTAAGTGACAGCCACACAGGACGTACATGTACGTCCTGTGTCACGAAGGGGTTAAGTAAAAAACTGCCCATTTCTGTGTCTTCCAAATATGATCCTTGCACTCCTTGTATTTCTCAGGTTTTTATGTACATTTTGTAGCCCCGCCCCCTGCTCACAATTAAGCCCCACCCCTTTATCTGATGCAAATCTCATCATAGATCTCCCCCAGTGGCACCAGAGGGCTGCCCTCTGGGTAGTCCTCATTGCAAAGTTCCCAGGTATGGAAATCACGTAATCATAGGCTAAGGTGTGCGCACAAAAAACCTGGTTATATAGTTTAAAATCTTAGATTAAAACCAATCAATAAACTCCTATTTTAATCTGCATAGTGATAAATGGGCAACTGGTACTTACTAAATTGTTCTATGGTCATGTGACTAGCCCAAATTACATAAGATAAAAACATTGAGTCAACAGGATCAAAGTTAAAAGTATATCAGAATGAAAATGGCTAAAAAAAAATCATCAAACAATCTCTAAGTGTTAAAAAGACTATAAAGGGTTGCTACATGAACATAACCTAATGCCGGAATGTATCATCTCAATATGTCATAAGTAATGAGAGACTCAAATACAAAATGACTCAGACAATTTGCAAGTACATAAATGCATGTGTGAAACTGCAACATATAAAAATAAATGACATTCGTAAAGAACTGAATATATTTAAAGGTGATGTCTTGATCCAAACATATATTATAATAGAGATTGTATCTCATAATAAATACAGAACAATTATACTTCAGAGCATGAAAAAAATCCACCCATACATGATACTAGACTCAGTCTCTACAATGTATAGTCAGACATAGTAACATAGTAAGTTAAGTTGAATAAAGACAAAAGTCCATCAAGTTCAACCTTTGCCTCATACCCTAGTGACATGAGAACTGTATAGCTATCCTGCTACCAAATAAGTTAGACTTTTTCAGACCTTCCTGATCTGCCTACTAATAAACAGTATAACCCTGTATGTTACCTTTTGAAAGAAATGTATCTAATCTTCTCTTATCCATTGTATCTGCCACAACCACCTCCTTGGGCAAGGAATTCCACAATTTAACAGACCTTTCTGTAAAAAAACCCTTCCTCTGCTGAAGTCCAAACCTCCTTTCCTCTAATCTCAAGGGGTGTCCCCTGGTCATATGATCAGGCCTTGGAATAAATAGCTCACAGCAGAGATCCTTATATTGACCTCTCATATATTTGTACAATGTGATAAGGTCTCCTCTTAGTCGTCTTTTATCTAGAGCAGTGGTTCTCAACTTGTGTTCTCAGTGGCTATTAACAGGCCAGGATTTTAGAATCTCCTTTTAAGAGCACAGGTGAGTTAATAAATACGACTGAGCCTCTGATCAACACACTTGTGTTCTAGCAGGGAAATTCCTAAGTCCTGGCCTGTTATTGGCCACTGAGGGCATGGGCTGAGAACCACTGATCTAGAGTAAATAAACCAAGTTTGCCTAGTCATATGTCAAGTCCTCCATTCCTTTAATTAATTTTGTTGCTCTTCGCTGTACCCTCTCTAGTTCTAGTATATCCTTTTTCAGAAATGGTGCCCAAAACTGCACTGCATACTGAAGGTGAGGTCTTACCAGAGATTTGTACAATGGCAAAATGATGTTCTCCACTCTTGCTTCAATACCTCTTTTTATGCAAGACACGATTTTGTTTGCCTTTGCTACTGCTGTTTGACACTGGTCACTGTTTCCAGGTTTGTGGTTGACAAGGATACCCAGGTCTTTCTCTAGCAATGAGCCCCCTAAAATGATTCCATTAAGTTCATAAGTAGCCCTGGGATTATTTCCTCCCAAATACATGACTTTACATTTCCCCACATTAAACTTCATATTCCATTTGTTTTCCCAATCTGCCATTTTATATAAATCCCTCTGTAGAGAACAATGATCCTGTTCTGAATTACCCTGCATAATTTAGTGTCATCTGCAAATACTGATATTTTGCTTTCTATATCTATTTCTTGATCATTTATAAACATGTTAAACAGCAGCAGACCCAATACTGAACCCTGAGGTACTCCGCTCGCCACTTTAACTGTATTGGAGAATTGTCCATTTACAACCACACACTGTTCCCTACCCTTCAATCAGTTTTGTATCCAATTGCAAAGGTCATCTCCTAGCCCTGATTTCCTTATTTTATACCCCAGCCTTCTGTGTGGCACTGTATCAAATGCCTTTGCAAAGTCTAGATATACTACATCAACTGCCTTGCCATTTTCAAGACATGATCCTTGAAAGAACTTGTGGATGCATATTTGCAACCATTGGTATTGCATCTGAGGCATTATATCAGAGATTCTGGGCATTTGCTTAGCATCTTATCTCATGTCTATGTACTAGACCAGTGTTTCTCAACTCCTGTCCTCAGGACCCACTAACAGGCCAGGACTTAGGGATTTCTCTGCTAGAGCACAGGTGTGGTGATCGGAGGCTCATTCACATTGATTAACTCACCTGTGCTCTAACAAGGAAATCATCAAATCCTGGCCTGCTAGTGGGTCCTGAGGACAGGAGTTGAGAAACACTGATCTAGACAATTTACTCTGTGGATCATTGGATGTTACTTCTTTGTATTCCGTGATCCCTCATGACAAGCATTTACAGACCATTGATTATCGCCTCAATACCTATAGCTCTTACCCTACAGATATAAAATCTTTCCTGCTGATGTCTATGATTTAAGAAGGATTTGACAGATTCACTTTAATTTTAGGTCAGTATTTCGTTCACAGCTCTGCATAAGAGACAGCAGGTTTTATCAATTTGATAGAGATTAACCTTAGAGAAAGCAAATCTGTGGTCCTTTAGAACCATGTAAACATTTTCATAGTAAAAATGTTACTGCCAAGCTACATAACTGCTGTATGAAGGACACCAGTGAATGTAAGTCCTTCTCTAAAACTAATTAAGAATTATTTATCATCTTTAATATCTGTAATACTGAGAAAATATTTAAATCATCTTCTTTTAACACTTATCAGTGAGCAAGTACTGCGGGAAAGCTTATATGCGGTTCGCTGACACAAGATATTTTGGTGACTCCATTGAGCACTCCAGAGGTGTAACTAGAAGCCACCGGGCCCTGGTGCAAGAGTTGCCATGGGCCCCCCTGACCACACTGGCCCCCCTCAACCACATTGGCCACCTCCACATTGCCCTTTTCACAATGCCCTTTCAACAATGCCCCCATATCCACATTGGCCCTTCCACAATGTCCTTCATTCTCCACAATGCCCCTTCAACAATGCCCCCATCACAATGCCCCTTCCACAATGCCCTCATCACAATGCCCTTCTTCCTCCACAATGCCCCATCACAATTCCCCTCTTTCTCCACAATGCCCCCATCACAATGCCCCTCATTCTCTACAATGCCCCTTCCACATTGTCCCATCTCCACAATGCCCCTTTAACAATGCCTCCATCACAATGTCCCTTCCACATTGCCCCTCAATCTCCACAATGCCTCCATCACAATGCACCTCATTCTCCACATTGCCCCTTCCACAATGCCCCTCATTCTCCACATTGCCCCTTCCACAATGCCCCTCATTCTCCACATTGCCCCTTCCACAATGTCCCTCATTCTCCACATTGTCCCTTCCACATTGCCCCTCGATCTCCACATTGCCCCTTCAACAATGCCCCATCACAATGTCCCTCATTCTCCACATTGTCCCTCAATCTCCACAATGCCTCCATCTCCACATTGCACCTACTGACCCCCCCCCCCGTCCTCCTACCTCGAGTCCCTGGTGGTATAGCGGTGTGTGACATAACAGATCTGTGCCTTATTTGGCACAGACCTCTGACTGCACCTCAAGCTCCGGAGCGGTTCTTAGCGCATTACTAGAGTGACAGCCACCAGGAGATCAGCTGTGCTGCGGGCATGTGGTGAGGGGGTTGCAGGGAGCAGCAGGGCCCCTGAGAGTGACGTGCCTGGTCACGTCTGACCCCTATTGTTACGCCACTGGAGCACTCTCTTCCTGGTGTCTTCATGTAAAGTTATGTAGCAAATGTACATTTGCTCCTGTTTTCCCCTCCAAACATTCACCCCTAGCATTCAAAGGGTTCATTTTGTTACAAACCATTTTATCCCTTTGCAATGCGTTGCATACCCCCTCTGGCACTCCAAGGGTTAACATTGTTTTACTGCATCAGCGACTCCATTCTCTTACTGATGTGCTAATCCTCCCTTTCCACACTGAGGAGATTTGAGGTCCTAATATAGCGCCAACTAATTCCATGGCTCTGTACATTAGGGGACAGACATATAGAGATATTAAATAGTACAGATGTGGAGAACAGAAGGATCAGAGGGCCCTGCTCGTGAGAGCTAACAGTGGAGAAGTAAGGTTGGACACAAAAGGAGTAAGTACTATTGGGTGGACGTGCATCCTGTCACAAGAACTGCCCGTCAGTGGGTGGGAGAGAGAAGTGCTGTTGAGTGCAGTGGTCCCGGGAAGGTGGTTCTTGGTGATAATGGTTATGGAGGTAGTTGATAGGCTTCCCTGAAAAGGTGAGCATCTGAAGGCTGGGGGAGAGTCTGACAGGGTGGGGAGGGAATTCCAGAGCTCAGATGCAGGGGAGAAGTCCTGTAGGTGGGAGTGGGAGGATGTAATAAGAGCTGTAGAGAGGAGAAGGTCCTGTGCAGAATGAAGATGGCGAGTGGGAGTGTATTTGGCTCTATAAGTTAGCACCAGAATTTTGAATTTAATTCTGTATGCTAATGGGAGCCAGTGTAGGGATTTGCAGAGGGGATTGGTGTTAGAGATAATACAATTGGATGGTTGGCTTTTGGGCCTTGCTCCTCAAGCTACAGAGGTGCAATTCTGGAGCAACCCAGCTATACCTCAGGGAGAATTGAGCAGTCCAATCCATTTAAATTAGGCTTTTAACCCCTTGAATAGCTTTTTTGTTTGCCTCTGTGGTCCTGTTGGTTTGCTCCAAATTGCTTCATTTCACCTTGATGAATAAGGCAAAGTGAAATGATTGTGGGGCAAACCAATTGCACCATGGGGACTAATAACAAATTTCCCAGATTTCTATTTCTAACCATTTGAATGCAATGAGTTGTACACCACTCTGCTGTTCAAGAGGTTAATATTCCCCCTTTAAATCAATTGGAATGTTATTTTTTACCTGTGTATAAAGGTGACCAATTGCATCATAAGACTGTAATAAAAATTCTCGAAAGTCCCATTGATTTATTTGGGACTTTTAATGCCTTCAGTGTTTGAAAAGGTCTCCGGATGCAATATGTTAAAGTCTTCTCTATCAATGAACGGATTAACCCTCTGAATGCCATAGAGTAGGCTGACCAGACCTCACCATTAACCAGGGACTCATAGGAAGAATGCAGACTGCTGGACTGCTTTGATTTCAGTGAAGTACTGAAATATGCCTATTTCCTACCTGTCCCCGGTTAAAGGTGAGGTCTGGTCAGCCTACCATAGAGCTATCCAAGGCTTTGCAATGCAATGTGTTGGATACCTCTCTGATACTCAATGATTTAAACATCCCACTGAATTCAATGTGAATTTTTGGAATTGTCATTCCCCCTGTAATGCAGTTGGTTCCCTGCAGAGCTGCACCTCTTCAGATCCAGAGTTTTCCTTAACTGAGATTCCTGGTACAACTGCCTGATCGATGCAATAGCAGGAACTTTTCCTGGAGAGAGGGACATGTTTTGAATTGATCTAATTATAGAAAACAAAGTGTAGCCCTTGGATAACACAATTACATGATTTTTAAAGAACTCCAAAGAATGTAGGACAGGAATACATTAATCACCACTTCAATTTATCAATCTTACTAGAAAAGCAAACCTGATTAGTGAGTATTAATATCGCAGCTACATATTCTGACTACACAATTCTACAGTGCACATAATTAATACCCTAGAGACTTGCAGAACACAAGGGAGTCGATGTTCATCTGTCTGCTGAACAGCAACCAGGAAAATTAACTCATTCACACCTCAGCCCTACAGTCTCATGAAGGAAATGTCCTTTCAGGCATAAAAGATTACAGCATGGGGCAGAGAGGTTAATTGGGTAACTCAGAAAGGCATGTGGCTTGGACATATTAACACCTTAAGGACCAGAGCAGTGTGCAAAGCATTGCAAAACAATAAGTTGCACATCCCAGTGGTCCCCAAGGAGTTAAATGTACACTATCACATTAATATAACGTTGGTGATTTTGAAAGGGCTTTTGATAGCATCTGTATGTTGTGTTAGCTATTTTTTTATTTACATATATTTCTAGTTATTTAACCCTTTGAGTACCAGAGGGGTACGGAAAGCATTGTGAAGCAATGCGTTCCGTACCCCTCTGGCACTCAGAGGGTTAAATGGATATATTATGCTAATTAAGGTATGCCGTGCACAAACTTACTGTTTTAGTCCTTCATTACCTCCCACCACAACCACTAACTGACATTTAACTCTTTCAGTGCTAGGGTAGGTGAACAATGCATTGCTGCGAGCGGAGGAAGTAATGAAGGGCCAAGACAGGAAGTCTTGGCCCTTCATCACAGTTTTCTAAAATTTGTATAATTAACAAATCTAAATAGGATTAAAGTACTTTTGCAATAACTAACTCACAAGAGTGACGTAAAGGTGAAACTATTGATTAACTGACAACACAGAACGTTCAAGCTTTTTTTCCCCCTTCTCTCTCTGAAATAACCGAATCCCTTGACTCTAACAATATTTTGGACCCCTTGAAGTTTGTAAAGTGGGTAAATTATCTGCAGACTGCAAAATTAAAAGGTCACTTCTCTATATTCATACTACTTGAATTATCCTCTGCCTTTAATTCAGTTAACCATTCATTTCTTGAGCAGATTCTCCACAATCTTGCCTTAAGCAATCATGCTGCTTCATGGCTCTCCTCCTATCTCTCACAATGTTCTTTTTTTTGTGTTTTCTGGCAATAGTGTCACCTCCACAGTCCCTCTGTATGTGGGGTTGCCTCAAGGTTATGTTCTGGGTTCACTACTTTTTCTCCCAGTATGCTCTTTCATTGGATGACCTTATTCATTCATTAGGTTACAAGTATAATCTATATGCTGATGAAACTCAAATTTATATGTTTACTCCTGATCTTTCCCCCTCAAATTCAGTTTCAGATTGTTTCTTGGCCATTTCCTCCTGGATGGGTTGCTGTCAATTTAAGATAAAAATGTTCAAAACTGAACTTCTTATTTTTCCTTCATCATCTTTCCAGCACCCAGGATAACCATTGAGGTTGATGGAATTTACCCAGTCAGCTCAGTACACATTTGATTTTTCCCTCTCCTTCTCCCTTCACCTTAACTCCTTGTCTAGAATTGGTCACGTCTTGCTCTGCAACATTGTTAAAATCTACCTGTTCCTGTCCAAAAAACTACTAAAACTTTTGTGCATGCTCTCATTCTATGCCACTTAGACTATTGAAATATACTATTAACTGGCCTCCCGGCTCCACATCTTTTCTCTATACAATCTGTCCTAAGCTCAGCTGCACGAATCACCACAATCTCTCCAAAAACTGAACCTGCTCAAATAATTCTCAAATATCTCACGTGGCTCCCTATTCAGCACTGTATCAATTACAAAGTCCTTCTTCTTACCTTTAAAGTTCTACACGCTGCTGTCCCTTACATCTCTTCCCTCATCTTCACTTATTTTCCTAGTTACCTCCTTCGGTCAATTCTTCTTGTTACACCATTCACACCCACTGCATTATCCAATCAAACCATTTTCACTCTCACTCGCCACTCCTTACCTCTTTAATTCCATACTTCTTTCTTTACATCTAGAACTATCCACCTCCATCTGTAAATCTACCCTGAGATCCTATCTTCTGGAGCACTAGCAACATATATCACTGTAATGGGAACGAGGAGACTTGTGTAGTTCCTGGCTGTTGTGCCAGGCTTCTCTCTCTGTGATGTGGCTACAAAGGGGTAGCCGGGCCAGTCCAAGTCGTCAAGATTTGAGGAATGGGGGTCAATGGGAATTCTTCAGACAATTCCTAGAAGAAGACACACCATGCAAGTAGTTGTAGTTCAAGGAAACTCTTTCAGGGAAGGGGGATGTGACATGCAATCAGGACAGGAATAGATTAATACCATAACACATAGCACAACAGAAGCAGGTTTTACAGACAACCATGGCACCAGACTCATCACACAGACAACAATGGTGAATGCACAACAATGGTTAAAGGATTAAGGAAGTAACACCTATTTTAACCTGAACCAGACAGTGGGACACATACAATTGATGATAAAATGCAAAAATATAACAATTTAACACCTGTAGGTCCATGTACGTTTGTAGTCCAAATAATTGTCTTAAACCAGGGGTCCAGCATCTGTTACATGTATTAACAGATGCACTTGTAATGGACCATAGGTCCGTTACATCACCCCACCCCACCCGAGTCCCAAGCCAGCTGAATGTCTTTGGAGGTGGCTTGGAGAAGAGGTGACCTGGTCTGGCTAAATGTCCTCAACCCTAAGGTAAAGTCTTTAGCTCCAAGCTTTACTTGTATCAATCATTGGGTTGGAATCCATATTTTTAGGCTCCTGGACTCCAAGCTGATGAAGGGGCCAACAGCATGTAGTGCTTGCTTTACTAGGCTCTGGATCTCCTTCTTGTCTCTGGGGCACTGAACCTGGGCAAAGTCCTCTTATAAAAATACAGTGTCTGTGCTTTCACCTGCCGCTGGGGATGAGGCTCTCGCATCCCGTATCCCAGCATCTCTGACTGTCTCTGGGAATGAGGATCTTCCTCCCCGCATCCCTGTATTTTTGACTGCCACTGAGGATGAGACTCTGGCACCACGCATCCCGGTACCTCTGTCTGCTGCTTGGGATAAGGCTCTGGCATCCTGCAGACGGCATTTCCATCTGCCACTGGGGACGAAACTCTGGCGCCCCGCATCCCGAGATCTCTGACTGCCACTGGCGATGAGGATCTTCTGTGCCGCATGCCTGTACCTTTGACTGCCACTGGGGATGAGGCTCTGGCACCCCACATACCGGCATTTCTGCCTGCTGCTGGGGAAGAGACTCTGGCTCCACCCATCCCGGCACTTCTTACTGCCCCTGGGGATAAGTTCCTTCCTTTCTGCATCTCTGACTGCCGCTGGGGATGAGCCTTTGGCACCCAACATCTTGGAAATGATGGTAACAGTACCTGTGGCTTTGGCCTGACCGCCTCAACCCATGGCTCTGGGCTCTGCCAACCAAGCTGCAGAGGTGTTCTCCATTTCTTGTCTTCCTGCAGCTCCAGGTAGTGTTTCACATCTTCCTGCAACTCCCGGTAGTGGATTTCTAGGTGCCACTTTGCAGTAACAAGGAGGGCGGGTTCAGAACATAGCTCAGGGGTAATGTCCAGACTCAGGAGAAACAGGTGTTGAAATCTATGCAGCTGGAAACAATCAACAGTTTCCTCTGTAAAATTCTCATCATGGGAGCAGGCATACCACAATAATCCAGGGCTGTCAGAACAAAAGCCTCTTGGGGGAGGTAGCCCTTGGAAGAGCCCCAGCCACTCCAAGATTGCAGGACTTCAAACTCATCCTCATTGTCCATCTCTTTCCAAATTGACGTCTCCCTCTTCACTGGGGCTAGTCCTGAGGACAAACCCCATCTGAAGACTCAGCATATTGGAGTGCATCTGATAGCTAGACACAAACCCCAGATTCAGAGCTTCCTCCCATTCTCTATCCGTTTCTCTTCTCAGTTCCTCAATAATTAATATTGTCCACAATGCTGCAGGCATTGTACTCAGTGCAGATACTGTTCAGCTGGGCTAGACGTTTCCAGACCTCTTGGAAAAAAACTGAGCCCTTCTTCTGTCCCGTGGTAATACTAGAAGTCCATCCTGACTCTGTTGGTTCCAACGTGGTGGTTTGGACCCTTAGGTAGTGAGAGAGAAAACCCACCGCAATGGAATCAGGTTTTACAGACAACCATGGCACCAGACTAATCTCATCACACAGAAAACAATGGTGAATACACAACAGTGTTAAAGGGATTAGGAAAGTAACACCTAATCAAACTTGGACCAGGCAGTGGGACACATACATTTGGAGACCATAAGGTGATAACACGCAAAAACACAAAACTTTAACCCCTGCAGGCCCATATAACATTGTAGTCCAAATAATTTTCTTAAAGAGGAACTTTCACCTCACGATGACCATGTCTTCATCCCTTTCTCTGTGCCCCCTCTCTGTAGTTTTGTATTTTTTTTTCTCTTAAATATTGGTCTAAGTTCGGCATTGGAGAAATTAATTTAGAACCTCATGCAGCAACGTTCGGCTCAAGCTGTGCTATATGGTACGCAAGACACTCCCATAGGGTTGGTCTCTGAATCCTCTGTCCAGCCCCTGAATCGTCCGTCAAGCCTCAGTGAAGGACCTAGACGTCATGTCACTGATGCTCATTTGCATGCGCTCCATGAACACCAGACCGTCTCTTTTCCTTTGACGGACATGACACAGGGAGAGCAGACGCATGCGCTTTATTTCTTTTTCAGCAAGATGGCGCCGCTCACTAACATATAAGGTTCATTTTATTAAATTCCACCAACAGCACAGCGTTAATATATACACAAATAGCATCCTACTCTGCATATCTTTCAGACATGTTAACATTGTTTGTAGGTGAACGTTCCTCTTTAAAACAGGAGTAAAGTATATGTTACATGTATTAATAGATGTGTTACAATTGCCTTTTGGAAAAATCAGAACTTTAACTCACAGCACTTGAGACCCTCTTACCCTGCTTTCTATCTCTTATTACCCATTTATACTGCCTCCTTGGTGCAGTGACCGCTTTCATATTGTTTCTATGATTGTGACACATTTTATCCCCATTCATTTACTGCAACATACTAAAAATGTAATTTTCTGCATACACTGAGTGGTTATATATATACAGAGTCCTTAGTTTCCTTCTTCAGGTATGGATTAACAAGTAAAGCTGGAATAACACTGCATTTATATATGCAGAGTGTGACATGCTCAGTATATATATAAATAGGGTGCTATTCTATCTTTGTTAACCCATGCTTGAAGTAGGAACTTTAGTGTCTTTAAAGCTAGCACACTCAGTTAATCACTAACCCCTTAATGGCCAGTAATGAGCCATTTTTTTTCCCCCTGAAGGACCTGGAAGGTTCTGGCATGTCATGTTTTTTTCTTTGTTCTTACAGTGCTCCTGCAGAAGCGCTGTAAACACAAATGGGATCTGAAATTGACTGCTCCAAAACCGTAGCTGTCTCTCTCAGACCCCACTTTGTCACCCATATGTGCCGGCATGCCGACAAGATTCAAAGCGGTCCTTAGCCCCTTAAGGACCAATGACATTCCAGGACAGTAACACTGTCCTGAACTTAAGGACCAGTGACGGTGGCACGTCATGAAATTCAGGGGGCCCCACATGGCTGCATGCCACTTGGGGACCCATGAATCCAATGCTGAAAAAAAATGCCCTGTGGTCCTCAACTGCTGGCAGCGGTCCTTAGACTGCTAGTGGGAGTGGCCAGAAGCCATCTTTCTTTTTATTTTGAATAAACATAATACTGTTTTAATCCTTTGAGTGTCTGGGAGGTGTCCAACACATTGCAATACATTGGATACTTCTGTAGTCTGCATCCTACCTGAGAAATGTGTGGTTGGTCTTGAATGGAATGTGGCTCTAATATCTCCATGAGTGGTAGATTGGTGTTTAGTGTTTGAGATACTGGTATAAGGAATCTAGCAAGATATCCATTGCTACACTTTGTGTACATTGTATCTTGTAAACTCCATTGCTCCTCACTATTTGTATTTCACTTAAATCAATGGGAATTTTGTTAATGTTTGACACCTATAGAGCAGTTGCAGGGGTGTCCACAGAAATGTTTCCTGGGGGGAGCCATAATAATGACCCCCCAGGCCAACCCACCTAGCCCCTATGTTTATATGGACCCTCTGGACCCCAATGTACAGTTGGTTTGTTCCACAATTGCTCCTCTTTAGCATTTTGAATACAGTTCATTGGAAATAAGCAGAGGATGAACATTTGAAACATGCAAATTCCTATGCAAAAGCATACAGATGCAATCCACAAATCCATTCAATATCAAAGGTATCATTCTTACATCACGTAAACGTGGAAAGCAGTGATGCACTGATTTAAAGAAGCAGTAAACTTTTTTTTATGAAAACACATTTTATAGAGCTTTTCTTGCTGAATAAAACAAGGTCACTTCCACTGCTGTGAGATGTTTTATTCAAAAATTATAGCAGTTTAAATAATCAGGAAGAGAATTTACTGTGTTTACTTCCTGATAGTTCTAACTGACAGGAAGTGACAGGCAGTTTCTATCACATTCTATGGAGAACTGTATGTCTCTGACTTTTCTGACTTTCCTCTCCATTAGAATCTAACAGAAAAACTAATTAGAATTTGACCACTAGAGGGCACTGCTAATGCAAAAAAACATGGGTTTAAACTGTAATAACTCTGGAAATATAAATATCTCCGCAGTGGGAGTACCCTTATTTTACTCAATAGGAAAATCCCTACAATATATATTTTTTCATTAAAAAAAAGTTTACTGCTCCTTTAAGCATGTCCTTGTTTAAAAAAGATGTAAACATGATTAACACATTGGTTGCTAGAGGTGACAGCTGTAATAATAAAACTAAATAATTTACATTAATTCTTTCTTTGATTATATACAAAATTAAATACAAATTACAGAACAGGATTGTAAGTTGATTGTAGCCCCCAGATGCTGTCACAGCTCTGCACTGTTTACATCAATCAGCTGATTAATGTCCCTGGCAAGATCCCCAATTCACCAATGTCTGGGAAACAAATTTGTTTCTGTGGCATCTAATAACACTGCTAGCTATCAGAGCTTGGTGAGTGTGGTGAATAACCACATCAAAATGGCTCATTAAAGGGATAGTAATACTTAGGTTTATCTTTATTTTATTTTGTAGGCAGTAAAAAAACATGAAGAACGATATAAGTCTTATCTCTCAAACCTTTTATGGTTAGAGAGATATTCACAAGCAAAGTTTCCCCTCCCGCCCCTTTTACCTAGTGTAAGCCATCTCTTCTCAGATGTGGAATGCAGTCCATAGACCAGACAGATAACAGCAAGGGACAATCTTCTTCCTATGAGAACAATGAAAGCCCTGCCCTCCTTGACAAGTTTTTCAGCTTTTTCCCATACCTTAATTGAAGATTGTCCCTCTCTGCAGTCTACCTGGGCACCTCCCTTCTGATCTGGCTGAACAGTGTTACATCAGTAGAAGGGGCGAGAGGGGGATACTTTGTCATTGAATTATTCTTGAACTACAACTCTGACAGAATTGAAATAACACTCTCCAAAGTCCAAATACTATGATGATTAATTGGAGCTGCTTTTATTATGAAACATTACTATCCCTTTAAGCCAAATTTCTTTTTGCAAGGTAGCAACTTTAGAAGGAGGCAATTCAACATTGTAAAACATTGTGATGTAGTTGCATTTGAGGTGAAATTGTGGGGATAAGGTGAAGAAGACACCTTAGTGCATACCATGAGCTGATTTGGGTCCAGTTTGCCACCATATTTCCAAATTAAACCCTTATCAAAGTTTTTAGTGATTTTCCCCCTGTAGTAATTTTGAGGCAAACAAACTGTACCACAGAGAATATGTGAACATTACCAAACATTGGTTTAAATTAGGCTTTTAACCCCTTGAATGCTAGAAAGATGCCCAAAACTTTGAAGAGCAACACACTAGAGACCACTCTAGCAATCAAATAGTCAAAAATTCTATTTCATCCAATGGAGATTTATACCTCCTCCCCTGGAATTACTCCTTAGTATTTCTACCTAGCCTCAGTATGGTTTACATAACCTGCCACTGCTCTGAAAAGCCTATATTACAGAAACAGTCTTCCCCACAAATAGTTAATGAGTATCTTAAATGCTCAGCATCCCCTGTATCTACCATATTTATTCAACCCCAAATTACTCCCTTAATCCCAAAGCTTTCTCAGCTTTTTCAGTATCCTTACTTAATGCTTTTGCTCTCTCTGCCCCGGGGTACTTCATTCAATACCTTCTCACGTCCTATATATATAAACCGCACTTCCAGAAATAAAACAAACGTCCTGCACAGACGTCAGATGCAATCTCACTCATCTCTAGATAACGCAACACGAACTGACCCGGAACTAATGCAAACAGATGGGAGCTCCATTAGGCTTAAAATGCTCCCCTCCAACTGATACTGCTCTGTATCTGCTAGGCAGACACAGAGATTGTCAGTCTGTTACAACTACCAGCTGCTGACTGTGTGGGGAAGCTTATCAGTTGCTTTTAACCTCTCTACTGATCCTGCCCTTCAGTCTGGCTGGGGGTGATGGATGCACTTTACCAGTGGTAGGCAACTATTGGCTCTCCAGCTGTTGAGGACTAAACCTTCCATATACTCAATCAGCCTTTGAATGGGATGATGGGAATTGTAGTCTCTGATAACTAGAGAGCCAAATGTTGCCTACCCATGCACTGTACTATTTCAGTAGGGTGTGTAAAAGTAATTCTGGAGTGTGCCAGGAGAATAGACAGGAGAGGCTTTAATGGCGATAAGAGGAGATGTAAACCAACAAGAATTAGTGGCTCTCTATGGGCCTTACGTATAAAAGAAAATTGGAGCACTTCTGGTGCAAGTCAACTCCATCATCTATATATAATATATATATATATATATATATATATATAAAAGAAGACTTTGTGCCTGCCAAGACACACCCAGGGGAGGCATAAAGCAGGAGTTACTACTCCTGTTGGGTGATTCAGTCATGCAGGGAGTTGGCCCGCCCACACTATGCAGCCCGCCCACCACTATCAAATTCAGAAAAAAATAAAATGGCCGCCACTTGCTCCTACACCACAGACAAACAAACATGCCCCACTCACACAGCACCAAACAAACACACACACATGTCCCACTCACACACACAGACCACACACACACATGTCCCAATCACACAGCACCAAACACACATGCCCCCACTCACACACACAGCACCACATACACACACAAAGTCAGAAATAAATATGGCTGACACACACACACACACAGTCACTCACCCTGACTCCCAGTGGCCTCAGCAGGACCTGTAGTGCAGCACCAGGGGAACAAAATGGCACTCAAAGGGTTAAGGTAGGCCCTCTGCTGAATTATTTCTTCACTGTCATCATTTGCCATGCAAGACACAGGACAGACAACCATCAGGTACACACTTAACCCACTGACTGCCACAGGGTTGGGTATCAAGTTTAACCCCTCAGGGAGTGTGTTCAAACCCCTCACACTGTAAACTTGCATTACCCTCCCACTTCTCCTCCTTCCCCAGCTTATTACTAACACTTTTCCACATTTAAGTTAAGCCCCGCCCCCTACTCGCGATTAAGACCCACCCACTTTTAACCCAGATTGCCCCATTTGTCTCTCCACATCAGCACCACATCAGTCCCCTCTAAGGACTCCACAAATCAATGTTCCCAGGTATGAATACACTTCCCACTGCTATTTAACTCTCACATGCCTCTCTATACCTTAACCATTTGAGTGCCAGAGGGGTACACAACTCATGCACGCATGTGTTTCTGCTCATATATGTTGTGTGTGTACATCTCTGTTTCTCCAGTGTGTCTGTGTGTGTGCGTGTCTTTTGCATGTCTCTGCCGCTCACTGTGTGTATGTGCATACCTCCCAACATTTCACATGGCCAAAGAGGGACACTTTACTTTTAGGTGATATTTTTGGGGGCGTGGCTGGTGGGCAGGGCATTAGTAAGAATTTTTAGGTTATTTCATGACCTATTACTGGCTATTTATGTAACTTAATAAATGATTTAGTGCAACACCAAAGTATTTTATTTGCACAGACTAATGTATAAACACATATACTGAAGTTTATTGCTTTATTGCTGTAGAGCAAAGTAATACACACCACACAGTCAGGGCTGGTGCAAGGATTTTTGCCACCCTAGGCAAAACCTAATTTTGCCGCCCATTTCTCTCCGCCCCTTGTGTCCCACCCCTTTATACCCCGCCTACTTATACCCCACTTTTTTTCATGATTGTCGTTGTCTCTCTGCCCCCTGGGCCAGTCTGCCCCTGGTCTGGAGATGCCCCCCACCAGCTCCAACTTGCCCCTTATCAGCTCCACTTTGGCCCTATCAGCTGCACTTTGCCCCCCATCAACTCCAACTTGCCCCCAGCAGCTCCACTTTGCCCCCCACCAGCTCCACTTTGCCCCCCACCAGCTCCACTTTTTCCCCACCAGCTCCAACTTGCCCCCACCGGCTCCACTTTGCCCCCCATCAGCTCCAACTTGCCCTCATCAGCTCCACTTTGCCCACCATCCGCTCCAACTTGCCTCCATCAGCTCCACTTTGCTCCCCATCCACTCTAACTTGCCCCCACCAGCTCCACTTTTGCCCCCCCTTCAGCTCCACTATGCCCCCTCAGCTCCAACTTGCCCCTATCAGCTCCAACTTACCCCCATCGGCTCCACTTTGCCCCCCAGCAGCTCCAACTTGCCACCAACAGCTACACTTTGCCCCCCATCCGCTCCAACTTGCCCCCATCAGCTCCACTTTGGCCCCCATCCGCTCCAACTTGCCCCCACCAGCTCCACTTTGCCCCCCCTTCAGGTCCACTTTGCCCCCCCTTCAGCTCCAACTTGCCCCCATCAGCTCCACTTTGACCTCCATCCGCTCCAACTTACCCCTATCAGCTCCAACTTGCCCCCAGCAGCTCCACTATGCCCCCTCAGCTCCAACTTGCCCCCTATCACATACCTGTAGCTCCCGCGCAGTCTTCTCTTCAGTAATGCAGAGCGCGGCGGGAGATCATGACTCCCAGCGCGCTCTGCATTACTAAAGATCCGACCCAATGAGGGAGCGCAGTAGCGACACAGACCTGACTGTGTTGTGGTTCCCGTGGTGTGTGCGGGTGCACATCATCAGCTCCACTTTGCCCACCATTTGCTCCAATTTGCCCCCATCAGCTCCACTTTGCTCCCCATCCACTCTAACGTGCCCCCACCAGCTCCACTTTTGCCCCCCCTTCAGCTCCACTATGCCCCCTCAGCTCCAACTTGCCCCTATCAGCTCCAACTTACCCCCATCGGCTCCACTTTGCCCCCCAGCAGCTCCACTATGCCCCCAGCAGCTCCAACTTGCCACCAACAGCTCCACTTTGCCCCCCATCCACTCCAACTTGCCCCCATCCGCTCCAACTTGCCCCCATCAGCTCCACTTTGGCCCCCATCCGCTCCAACTTGCCCCCACCAGCTCCACTTTGCCCCCCCTTCAGCTCCAACTTGCCCCCAGCAGCTCCACTATGCCCCCTCAGCTCCAACTTGCCCCCTATCACATACCTGTAGCTCCCGCGCAGTCTTCTCTTCAGTAATGCAGAGCGTGGAGGGAGATCATGACTCCCAGCGCGCTCTGCATTACTAAAGATCCGACCCAATGAGGGAGCGCAGTAGCGACACAGACCTGACTGTGTTGTGGTTCCCGTGGTATGTGCGGGCGCAGCTCTTCTCCGCTGCATGCCCGCGCCCCCAGTACCTGTGCGCCCTAGGCCGGCGCCTAACTCGCCTATAGGTGGAGACGGCCCTGCACGCAGTCTGACCTCCTAAAAAGAGGGACAACAGGGTGGGAAAGAGGGACAGAGGGATTTGGCCCTCAAAGAGGGACTGTCCCTCCTAAAGAGGGACACTTGGGATGTATGGTATGTGTCTGCCTGTGTGTTGCATATGTCTGTGTTTATCAGTGTGTCTGCATTTCACACACATGCGCCCAACGGTCATGACATGACGGGCAACGCCATCCCACATTGCTAGTAGGGAATAAATGAGCATTCCCAAAAATCCTGATTGATTTAAATTTGACTTTTAACCATCTGAATGATAGGGAAGTCTCCAATGCATTGCGAAGCAGTGAAGGGGTTTACAAGCCCAATTTAAAACAATGGAGCAGTTGGCTTGCCACAGAATTATTCATAAGTCCCATTTGCTTAACGAAAGCACTTGCCTAGGTAGGAATGCTTCATATTGCAGCCAGGTGTATCATTTAATATATCTATTTTACATGTAGTTGTCTTCTTTAGCTGACCTCCATTCTAGTAAGTCTTTAGTTAATACTTCCTCACAAGAGACAACAGGCTTCAACAGTCTGAAAGGGAAATCCTGTAGAGATAATCTCCACCTTCTGTTATTCATAACCACATTAATATGTTCAGACAATGAAATAACATAGTTCCAATGAAAATTATACAGATATAACGGATTACTGAAGAATACTTTGATAAGCACTTCTGGTAAACATATTAGCCACTTATTTCTGTTGGTATAGTTTTCTTTTAAAGACAGTACAGAGTCAGGTTGCAAAGAATAGCGTGAAAAGAGATAGGGAGAAGTGAATATTGGAACAGAAAAAAGATCTTATAAAAGAAGAAGAAAGAGGGAACAGAGGACAACACATACACACACACACACACACATACACACACACACACACACATACACACACACACACACACAAGCATGCTGGATGAAGTAATGCAATGGACACATTTCTAGTATTCAAGACGTTAAACAGCTGCCGGTAAAGGCACATTTAACCAGGAGTGAGTGTCTAGTAAACAGAATTGCAATGGCCACACCCACAGCTAAGAAAGTGGATGTGGAAACGTACCTGAGTTAGGGCTCGATCCAAATGTTGGTGTTAAAACCAACATGAAGAAAAAAAACTGCCTTGGTAAGTTAAGCAAGACTGGGTAACGTGAGATTCAAATCTTCCTTACCCAGAAAGGCTAACGAGCGATGACCAACAAAATACACGTTAACCTTAAACCTGCTTCACATAGAAAATCTTACCTAAAAACACACAATAAAAATGTTACCTAGCACCACAGCCAATCACAGCACTCCAAAGTATCAAGTTCAGTCAGAAAATCCAAAATCGAAGTCGACAGTTCTGAACAGCATTCTCTTTGCTTCCCTACCCAGCCAGTAGGGGAACACAGAGATGGCTTTCAGCACCATGGACGGCTTTGAATGCCATAGGGATGTGCACTGCTAACCCCTGTGGCATTCGAAGGTTTAAACAGAAACAGTACACCAAGCACTACACAATGCCCCCCCCCCCTTAGTATGTTGAGTTATATTGCATATATTCGACATACTAACTCCATCCCACATTCACCTTATTGACTCATATAGTAGTGGAACCTGTCTTTTATTCTACAATTAACCCTTTGTGTACCAGAGAGGTAGGAAAGCATTGCTTAGCATGTTTCCTACCCCTCTGGTACCCAAAGGGTTAATAAGCAAGGTATGGACTACATACCTTGCCTGTGTATGTATGTGTGTGTGTTTTAAACTTTTTTTTATTAAAATACTATTATTAAACATATCTTTAGTTACATCTCGCACACTGAACGACTTCTTGCATGCAGGGTACAATGTCGACATTGTCCCCTGCATGCAAAAAGTCGTTCAGTGTGCGAGTCCATGTTGACAACTGAGGAGGGAAGAGAGGTATGGGAGGAAGCGGGCTGCAAATACAAGCTTGCCAACCGCTTCCTCCGATGTCGTTCTCCCCTCCATCCGCTTCCTACAAGGCCTCTCTTGTCCCCAGCCTTTTTTATGCTGCGGGCTTCACAGCCACCCGCAGCAATGGCACTTTAATGAATTAAGATGAGGGAAGCGCTGCAGTCAGAGTGCAGCCTGCTCCCTCAATTGTATTTTAACTTAGATCACATTAATGTATAATGTTCTATCTCCTGTGTCCCATTGCTATTAGTACTTTTGCTCCACTCTCCGTTTGAAGGAGAGTGGAGCAAAAGTACTAATAGCAATGGGACACAGGAGGTAGGGCATTAAAAATGAATGAGATCTAACTAAAGATATGTTTAATAATAGTCTTTTAATAAAAAAAAGTTTAAAACACACACACACATATACAGTCAAGGTATGTAGTCCATACCTTGCCTATTAACCCTTTGGGTACCAGAGGGGTAGGAAACATGCTAAGCAATGCTTGCCTACCTCTCTGGTACACAAAGGGTTAATTGTAGAATAAAAGACAGGTTCCACTACTATATGAGTCAATAAGGTGAATGTGGGATGGAGTTAGTATGTCGAATATATGCAATATATGTCGACATACTAAGGGGGGGGGTGTCGAAGGGGGGGGCATTGTGTAGTGCTTGGTGTACTGTTTCTGTTTAAACCTTCGAATGCCACAGGGGTGAGCAGTGCACATCCCTATGGCATTCAAAGCCGTCCATGGTGCTGAAAGCCATCTCTGTGTTCCCCCACTGGCTGGGTAGGGAAGAGCAGACTCATGTTATCCCTAACTCTCTGTTTTATTTTCCCCAACGGTGGTTTTCTACTCTGACTTGTGTGATGTTCGACAAAAAAAATAGGCGTTAGATTTCTGGGGTGAAATGTTGCAATTTAACTCGCGTTAGCCCTAACTCCAACATTTGAATGGCTTTTGGCGTCGCTTGTACATTATCCTCTATGGGTGAGATCTTGCTGTTCTGGCGACGTGTGTTTCAGAACTGTCGTTATTTTTACTAGTGGGAACATTTGCATTGCTTATTGGCGGTACAAAACTACCATCGCCATTTTTTTCTGCCGACGCCAACATTTGAATCGAGCCCTTAGTCCTCAAAGCTGGAACTCTGGGACTGTAGAATAATGAGGATGCTGTGACAGAAAGATGGTTAGTAGATATTAGTAAGAAATGAAGGGAAATGATTTCAACGTCTTGGAACTGCTACCTAAAGGGACATACTGCAATTTGTGTATCCTTTTGAAATGTCGCATGCATAAGAGCGTGAAACATTTAGGCACTATAACTAGGTTGCCAGATTCAAGTGCTCCATATCAGAATCTCACACAAATCAAAATTTCCACACTGAGTTTGAAGGGATGTTCTATGGGCGACAGTTATAATTCTGCTATCAGAGGGGCTGGCAAAATAGCAATATTAACTGAAGTAGCTTTAGTAGCTTTAGTTAGACTGGTTAATGCCAGGCTAAATGCCAGATTTCAAGGATTACATTTAACATTTTGAATAATGTTTCTGATGTGTCTATATCGGGGCACTTAAACCTGTCCTCAAACCCTCTCCAGCAGAGCACATTTTTAGGTTATCCTTAGCTAAACGTGATTTTGTTTTTAACTTAAGAAGATCCTTTAATGATTGTACCACTAACTTAGTCACCAAATTTCATGTGAAGCTTTCCTGAAACCAACAATTTTTTTTTTCTTTTTGGAGGGGGGTCTGAAGACAGGTTTGAGGGCCCTGGTTCTATTTCAGTGATGGCCAACATGAGGCTATACAACTGCTGAGGACTACATGGGCGTGGATTATTGGAACTGTAGTCCTCAACAGCTGGAGGGTCTCAGGTTACCAAACCCTGCTCTGTATTAATGGCATTCACACCTGTACTCAAGCTCAATCACACTATAGTTTTTAAGGCAATGTTGTTTAAGTGTTAATGTCTCATTCAGTGGATCACTTATTTTGATTGTTTAAAGGGGAACTACCACCCCGCAAAAACTTAACCTGGATTGATTCTTCATTTGGCAACTAGCTGCTTAGTAGCTCTAGTCGCCAGAAATATTACGCGGTTCTGAAGATTTCGGCCGGCTCAAAAGGGACTGACAGCGCAGACGCACGGACGTCACTGTGACGAGACATCCGTGCTTCCTGTTCCAGTGACCGTCAGAAAAAGGCCGAAATCTTCAGAACTAGGTAATATTTCTGGCAACTAGCACTACTAAGCAGCTAGTCGCCAGATGAAGAATCAATCCAGGTTAAGTTTTTGCGGGGTGGTAGTTCCCCTTTAATCTATGCTCAAGCTAGTCTGGCACCCTTTTAGTGTCAGAGAGGTACTCATCTAATTTATTTCCAAAATTCCGAACAGCCATCTGACAATCAAATGCTTCAACCTTAGACTTGGAATATGTTGTCCAAAATAAAAATAACCCCCCCCCCCACATATTTGGACTACATGGCCCAATGATCATGTCAACAGATCTCCATCTTACCCACATCTCTGCTATTACAATGGTTCTCCCTAGTCTTCGGGGATCACTAACCAATCAGGACATGAGGATTTCCCAGCTTGAACACTGGTAAGTGAATCAGAATGACTAAGCTTCTGATTAACTCACCTGTGTTCAAGCTGAAAAGTCCACAAATCATGGACTGTAATTTGTCCCTGAGAAAAGAGGATTTTAGTCTTACCTGTTAAATCCTTTTCTCTTAGTCCATACAGGTTACTGGTAACTTTGGGTAAGCGATCAGCCCCTTTACGTAGGCAGGAACAATTCTAGAAATGACTGCAGGGGATGGAGCCTACCTTCCCTCCTTGGCTGCAGCTAGCCAACCAGCTCCAGAAAGATTTGAGTCACTAACTATGACTAGATAGTGGAAGGAAAGAAGACTCCTGTGAGAGTGACCCCGAAGGACCCCCACGGTCTGCCACAGGAGACCCAAACATGGTCTCTTGACAGGGTGGGTGACCAGTAACCAGTATGGGCTAAGAGAAAAGGATTTAACAGGTAAGACTAAAATCCTCTTTTCACTGTCGTCCAATACAGGTAACTTTGGGATGTCCAACCATTGAGTTTCCCGGAGGCGGGAAGTAAGGCAAGGACCAGGCGCAAGGCCCCCCATAGTAAACAGAGCAAATATGAACCATCAGATCACACACAGACCAACAAAACAATGAAGTGTTAACGGACACTAAACAGGGGTAACAGCACCACAAACTGTTACACAGCAGACTGAACTACAGCCAACAGGGCTCAAAAGTGAAAGAAGCACCAAGAACCGAAGAAGATCCTAGACAGGCAAGACTGCCTCCAGGATCTTCCTCCCAAAACTGGAGTCAGCAGATGCCAGCATATCATCATGGTAGTGCTTCGAAAAGGTGTGCACAGACGACCAGGTGGCAGCCTTGCACAACTGATCCGCAGAGACCTGATTCTTGTAAGCCCAAGAGGCCCCAACAGATCGAGTAGAATAAGCCGTGACCCTGAAAGGAACAGGCTTCTTCCTCAGCTCATAAGCCTTACGAATAGTGGACTTGATCCAAGAAGCAATAGTCACTTTGGATGCATGTCTTCCTGCCTTGGGACCCTCAGGAATGATGAACAATGCGTCTGATTGCCTGATAGACTAAGTGCGATGTACATAAAATTTGAGACAACGCACCACATCTATCAAGTGGAGATCTCTCTCCTTGTCAGTGGTGGGGTCAGGGCAGAAAGAGGGCACCGCAATCTCCTGATTGATGTGGAACTCCGAAACCACCTTGGGAAGGAACTCCTGAGAGGTGTGGAGCACCGCCTTGTCCTTGTGAAACACCAAAAATGGTGGTCTACAGGACAGAGCATGCAACTCCACGACACGGCAAACAGACATGATCACCAGGATAAAGCCCATTTTCCATGTCAGAAGGCGTAGAGGAATAGTAGCCAAGGACTCAAAGGGAGGGCGCTGAAAAACACCCAGAACCAGATTAAGATCCCACTGAGGAGCAGGAGCCTTAAAGACAGGGCGAGTATGAGCAACGCCCTGGAAAAACACAGTGACATCAGGAAGGATAGCAATGCACCTCTGAAAGCAAACAGAGAGAGCAGAAGGCTGACCCTTAAGGGAACTCAAACTGAGGCCCTTATCCACACCGTCCTGCAAGAAGGCCAAGACCGTGTGCAGATCAAATTCCTGTGACAAGTCCCTATTGGCGCACCAAGATAGGAAGGTTGACCAGACACAATGGTAGGCCTTTGAGGAAACTGGCTTGCGAGCACTAAGCATGGTAGCCACCACTCCAGAAAAAAACCTTTCTTCTTTAATATTGAGGATTCAATTTCCAAGCCATCAAAGCTAGACGATGAACGTCCTCTTTCCACAGGTAACCCTGGAGGGGAAGACTCAGACGAGAGGGGAGTCGGAACGGCTCCGCCACTGACAGATCCAGAAGCTCCGGAAACCAAACTTGTCAAGGCCAGTACGGAGCAAACAGAATGACTGGACATCGCTCCAGTCTCAATTTCCGTAACACCCTGTGCAACATAGGAAGGGGAGGGAAGATGTAAGCCAGAGGAAATAACCAAGGAATGGACATGGCATCCACTGCCAAAGCTAGAGGATCCCTCCAGCGAGAACAGAACCTTGGAACCTTCCGGCTGTGTCTTGTCACCATCAGGTCGATGCAAGGAAGACCCCACTTCTGAACAATGAGGTTGAACAACTCTGGATGCAGTTCCCACTGTCTGCTGTCCACTGTGTGTCGACTGAGGAAGTCTGCCATGATGTTGTCTAAGCCTGGAATGTGCACTGCGGATATGGCAGGAGGGTGTTCTTCTGCCCAGGACAAAATAGTCTTGACCTCTAACCAAGCAGCAAGACTTCTTGTTCCGCCCTGTTTCTTGACGCAAGCCACAGCTGTGGCGTTGTCAGACTAAACCCGGACTGGCCATTCTTCCAGTTGGGGCGTCCAGTGACTAAGGGCATGAAATATCACCCGAAGTTCCAATACATTGATGGAGAGATTCCTCCGGAGACCACCGACCCTGAGCACTCAGGCGACCCAGGACCACACCCCAGCTGGAAAGGCTGGCATCTGTCATCACCTTGGTCCAGAAGGATATCAGGAAGGACTTGCCCTTCAGGAGAATACAGAGGTCAAGCCACCACGACAAACTCAGTTCCACATGAAGAGGGAGGGATACTGACATCTGCAGAAGGTCCGGCTGACCCTTGCATAACTGGATCACAATCCGCTGGAGCTCCCTGGTGTAAGCCATGGCAAAGGGGACTGCTTCCATGGTGGAGATGAATTTCCCCACTAGAGAGGATAGCTTCTTGGCTGGAACTGAATCATGAGCTAAAACAACCGAAACTCTGTGTGCAATCTGGTGAGCCACATCCTCCGTGAGAAACACCATGCTCTACTGAGTGTCGAAGAGAAGGCCCAGGAAGACCAGACGCTGGGACGGGACAAGATCTGACTTGTCCAAGTTGATGATCCACCCATGATGGGTGACAGCGTGAATGCAGTCCTGAACCTGCTGACGAAGAAGTTCCGCAGAGGGAGCTTTCAGAAGCAGGTCGTCCATGTATGGAGTAACTCTGATGCCGTCCCGGTGGAGGGCGGACACTAAGGCTCCCAGGACAAGACTTAAGGAGCTGTAGTCAGACCAAACAGAAGAGCTGAGAACTGAAAATGTCCTTGGTCGCAGGCAAATCTGAGATACCGCCAGCTCTCTGGATGAATGGCAATATGGAAATATGCGTCCTGAAGGTCCAGAGAAGCAAGAAATTCCCCCGGAATCATAGCAGCAATCACTGTCCTTAGGGACTCCTGGTGATAATGAAACCAAATCACAAAGGAATTGAGATCCTTCAAGTCCAAAATTGGACGACAACCGCCGTCCTTCTTGGACACTATGAAGAGGTTTGAGTAAAAATCCGTACCTCTGTCCTGAACTGGAACAGGTTCCAGAACATCCTTGTCCAGAAGAGACTGGATAGTGTCGTTGAAGAGACAGCATTTTCCACACCCTGGGGTGTATGAGAGGGGAAAAAGTGAAAATGAGGAAGAGAGAGGTGAAAGGGATCCTGTACCCTTCCACCACTACTTGTAAAACCCACAGGTCCACCACTGAATCCTCCCAAATGCTGTGATAGTGACGAAGATGACCACCCACAGCTGAATGGGGACTTGGGTTCGGCAAGTCATGTCGGAGTAGTCTTGGAAGCCTTGGGCTTGGAGGAGACCTTGGGCTTCCATTGCTGTTTGGGCTTGGAGGAGGCACTTGGAGGTGAGGGAACTGCCTGGTTCGCCGGACGTGTCTCAGTCTGAAAGGGATGAAAAAAAACCTGTTACACTTGAGAGGAGGTTTCTTCCTGGGGACCAAGTGCAGATAAGTATTCTTACCACCGGTGGCCTCACTGATCAGATCCTTAAGATATGGCCCAAATAAGGATGTACCCTGAAAAGGCAAGGACAGCAAGGCTTTCTTAGAAGCGGTGTCAGCAGCCCAGATCTTGAGCAACCACAGACATGGTGGAAACCCTTGCCACCAGAAGGATAGCATCAAATAAGGCAGCAGAAACATAGTGCTGGACCCCAGATATGTTGGCAAGAGGCTGCAACATATCCGAAGATGAATCACCCCGACGTACAGCTAGGGTGAGTTGTTCGGTCCAAACCGCAATGGCCCGGTTAACCTATGCCGCAGCAAACGCTGGACACATGGCAGTACCAGTAGTGGCAAAAATGGATTTGAGGGAAACCTCAAGCTTCTTGTCAGTCCAGTTCTTCAGAGAGGACCCATCAGAAACTGGTAAGGCGGTAGACTTAGATAGCCTTGAGACAGGAGCGTCCACCTTAGGGGGATGAACCCATTAAGCAAGCGCCGCCTCAGAAAAGTGGTAAAGCTAAGCAAACTTCTTGGAGACAGAAGGCTTTCTGTCCGAGATTTCCACTCATCAGCCACTATTCGGTCCAGAGTGGGGTTAGGTGGAAAACAAGTATGGGGCTTTATAGGCTCCTGGAATACATCAGAGGGATCTGAGGAAACCCCCTGAACTTGGGGAATGTTTATCGTGTTTAAGATGGCCCTGATCAGGCCCTCAGCAGAGGATTCTGGATCAACCTCAAAGGAATCCCCCAAAAATTGAGAAGAGCCCACAGCAGAACATTCCTCAACATCTGAATCCACCAACAGTTCCTCTTCAGAGGAATCTGAAATGTCAGGTACTCCTTGCGGTTTGGGCAGAGAAGATCAGACTAAGGAAAGGGGTCTGCCAGGAATGGAAGACCCCCTGTAACTGGGATGGAAAGAGCTGCAACGTAGAAAATGTTTCTAAAACTATAGAAGAACTGTTCTCTTGCCTGTGTTATCTTCACCAAGGAACAAATCTTTCTGGAACTGGTTGGCTAGCTGCAGCCAAGGAGGGAAGGTAGGCTCCACCCCCTGCAGTCATTTCTAGAATTGTTCCTACCTACTTAAAAGGGAAGATTGCCTACCCAAAGTTACCAGTAACCTGTATTGGACGACAGAGAAATAGGGTTGTAAACACTGTCTTACAAGATGGTATGCCAGTGTTTCTCACTGTTACTACTCAGGGCACAGCAACAGGGTAGATATTATGGATATCCCTTCTAGGTCACAGATGTTAATCAGTCATTGTGAATGAGCTACTTATGCTGAAGTAGGTATATCCTACATTGTACACCTCTCTGGTCCTGAAAGAGTTAAGACATGAACTGTTGATGTTTCACAAAGACCAGAGATGAAAATCCCTGCTGTAAGCTCACATGAACAGGGTACCCTAGTATCCTTGTGTAACGGTTTGTACGACACTCAGACACAGTAGGTTGGAATAAACACAGTTTTATTAAAAGACACAATGAAAATACCCTTGGTGGGCTATAGCGTATCACAGCAGAATAGACAGGTATAATATAGGACTTGACATATACCTACACAGGTCCAGTATAATAATAAGCGAGATAATACATATACTGTCACAGGTCAGGCATAACAAGGAGAACTCAGCACAGCAGGGGTAAAAGTCCAAGTGATATAATCAGTCTCTGATGTGGTGTGTTCAGTAACGCCCAGTAAGATGGAATAATAGTGATCAGGAGACTAAGGTGCTAGAGTGGAGACAAGCACTTTAGATCTGCTGGAGCAGAGCTGAGACTTATATCCCCTGCCGTAGCAGTAATTAAGGCCACACCATACTCTGCAAGAGCTGTATGAAATAGAGCCACAAGCACCCTGCCAATGCAGTCACGGAGGCTACGATATTCTGCAAGAGCTGAATAGGAATGAGCCAATGGCACCCAACCAGTGCCAACACGGAGGCAACAGTACTCTGCAAGAGCTGTACAGAAAGGAGCCAATGACACCTGGTTGGTGTAGTAACGGAGGCAAAGTACTCTGCAAGAGCTAAACGGAAACGCAACCACGGTCACACTACCAGAGCAGTAACGGAGTCAATAGTAGCTCTGCAAGAGTTAACGGAAGGCTCAGCAATAACAGAGGCAACAGTAGCTCTGCATGAATTAACGGAAGGCTCAGCAATAACAGAGGCAACAATGGCTCTGCAAGAGTTAACGGAAGGTTCAGCAGCAACAGAGGCAACAGCAACTCTGCAAGAGCTAACGGGATGCTCCTGCGTGCTCCGACCCGGCCTGGCTGACTTTCCGCTCCGAAGACCGACTCCTGCTTTCTACAGTGACCTGCGTTACAGTTGTCGCCGCCGCTGTTCCAGCTTTTGGTGTGACTGCCTTGCCTGGTGTACTCCGATCAGTGCAGTGTATTTACCTGTGCAGAGTTGTGCGTATGTACGCCTCCCTCATACTGCAGAGCCTTGCTATACCGCTGAAAAGCCTCGAGTAAAGTGCTATTTAACCCTAGCAGTGCCGCCTGGGTTCCACTCTCTCGCTACTCCCGTAAGAGTCTCGTTCTCGGTGATACTACTGCTGAGTTGGCCGCTCTCCGTCGGCAGCTCCGTACATCCTTGCAGAGTATTCACATCCGTTAGGCCGGTTGGGCGCCTAAGACTCTCTCTTGTATACTGGGCGATTCCGCTATACCGAGTGGTGGCAGGCACAGGCATCAGCATTTGCAATTCCGGTAACTCGCCCGTGGGGCTGTTGGCTCTAGCGTGTCATATCCTGGTGTCCAGTTAAGTCTGAGGAGGCTTGGCAGCTCTCGCATTGCAGGCCGGTTCCAATCACGCCCATGGGGGCTATTTGCACTTGCACTAGTTGAAGCAGTTCCAGTAGGTACGCCCGAGGGGGCTACGTGGACTCCTGTGCTTCTTCTTACTGAACACCGTGGCGAGGCAGTCCTGTATCCAGCCTGTGATGAACTTGGTCTCCAGCACAGCCTAATAACACCCTGGGCGTTCCAAACATCCACATCTGAGACTGACTGTTATCAAGGACTTAACCCTCTGTGGGTATATACAATTCTACTGCTGTGTAATTGTACTTATAATTCATTTGTGCATTTACAATTGTATCTACTAGTCCTTACTACTGGTGTATATCAACCGCCACTAGAGGGCGTACTTCTGCCTTAACTTATTTTAATAAAATTGTGTTTTATTTCACACACTGGTCTGAGAGTCTTAAAAAACCGTTACAGTACGAAAGGGCCATGACCTCAGACGGTAAGGGTGAAAGTAACACATAGAACATCCATTGGAGAATGGATGTCCATGAGCAGTGCATGGACCAATTGGCACTGGCTCTACAGACGTTACTCGAACGTACAGTACATTTGGACAAGCCTAGTCCTAATCCGGTGGTCACCCCAGTCCTGACACCGGAAAATCCGCCCATAGTCCCATCAGCTAATTCAAAAGGGCTAACGGCATCTGCACCGCTACCGTTAAGATATGATGGCGAACCTTCCCTTTGCAGGGGATTCATTAATCAACTAGAGATATTTTTGGAGTTGGCACCCCAGGCATTTCCTAACGACCGAAGTAAGGTCGGTCTTATGATATCTCTGTTGACGGGCAAGGCATTGGCATGGGCGAATCCGTTGTGGGAGAATGCCAGACCCTGCACTCTGAACTTTAGAGAATTCGTAAGAAAGTTCAGACGAGTGTTTGAGGTCCCTGGAAGGGCTGCCTCTGCTGCCAAAAGGCTGATGGAAATTCAGCAGGGCGAACGCACACTGGGCGATTATGCTATTGAATTCAGGACCTTGGCAGCAGAGGTGGGCTGGAACGATGTGGCCTTACTGGCTGCCTTTATTCAGGGTCTCTCCGAACAAATTAAGGATGAGATAGCCGCTCGTGATGTACCCAGCGATCTGGATGAATACATCGATTATGTCATGTTAATAGACTCTCGCATCCGAGAGAGACGGTTGGCTAAAAGGGCTAAAGCAAAAAACTATGGCCAGACCAGTTTCCTTAACCCACCCACACCACCCGTTCTTCCTGAGCGACCAATCGATAATTCTGAACCTATGCAATTGGGGTTCACTAGGCTCTCTAAGGAGGAGAGATTATATCGTAGGAGGCAAGGTCTATGTCTATATTGTGGCAAATCAGGGCATCTTTTACGCAATTGTCCAGTTAGGCCGGAAAACGAACGCACCTAGGGTACCTTGGGGGACAGGCCCTAGGTGGTGTAGAACAGTCCCTAGATTCTACCACCACTAAACTCACCATCCAGGTGGTCTTCGCTTGGGCGGACAAGGTAATCGAGGTCCTGGCATTGGTAGACTCCGGGGCAGCAGGCTATTTCATGGATCAGTCATTTGCAAACCTGCATGGCATTCCTTTATGTAAGAAGGACTCTCCTGTAGCAATTGAGGCCATTGATGGCAGACCCCTGGAGCCTGCATTTATTACGCTTGAAACTATTCCAGTGACAATGACTGTGGGGGCTTGTCACAAAGAGCAGATACGATTTCAAATTATTCGTTCCCCGCACCATTCAGTTATTTTGGGGTTCCCATGGCTACAGGTACATAATCCCCAATTTGACTGGCAGAGATGTGAGGTTAACTCCTGGTCTGAATACTGTAATAAGAATTGTCTCTCCTTACCTGTCAAGATTATGTGTACCTCTCCGGCTGTGCCAACCGAATATGAACAATTCAGTGACGTGTTTAGTAAAGGAGAGGCCAGCGCATTGCCTGAGCATAGGCCATATGATTGCGCCATTGATTTGCCCCCTGGTGCGGTGCCTCCCAGGGGGCGCACTTACCCACTGTCCTGTGAGGAGAATAAAGCTATGGAGGACTATATTGCTGATGCCCTTGAGAGGAGTATCATTCGGAAATCTACATCTCCGGCAGGTGCCGGATTTTTCTTTGTGAAAAAGAAAAGTGGTGAACTCAGGCCATGCGTTGACTATCGTGGGCTGAACAAGCTTATGCCTAAGAATGCCTATCCGATTCCACTTATTACAGAATTGTTTGACAGATTGAAGGGCTCGTCGATCTTTACTAAACTTGACTTGCAAGCCGCCTATAATCTGGTCAGAATTAAAGAAGGTGACGAGTGGAAAACGGCGTTTAATACCAGAACAGGGCATTACGAATATCTGGTGATGCCATTTGGCTTATGCAATGCGCCTGCAGTATTTCAGGAATTTATTAATGATATTCTACGAGACCTGCTCCAGTCTTGTGTGGTCGTATATCTAGATGATATATTAATTCACTCTGCCAACCTCTCCCAACATATCAAAGATGTTTCAGAAGTCCTGCTCCGACTTCGTAAGCACAAGCTATTCTGTAAGATAGAGAAGTGCGAATTCCATACATCTCAAGTACCATTCCTGGGTTTCGTTATCTCAAAAAATGGCATTGCCATGGATCAGGAGAAGTTGGCAGCAGTCCTGCAATGGCCTCATCCTAAAGGGTTAAAGGCCATCCAAACATTCTTAGGTTTTGCGAACTATTATAGGAAGTTCATCCAGAACTTTTCCACGATTGTTAAACCTTTGTCAGATTTGACTCATAAGGGCGCTTCTCCCTCTCAGTGGTCCGAGGCAGCGGAGACCGCATTTGTTACCCTGAAATCTGCCTTTGCATCTGCTCCTGTACTGTCCCACCCTAATCCCTCCCTGCCATTCACGTTGGAGGTTGATGCTTCTGAGGTTGGGGTTGGAGCAGTACTCTCCCAACGTCCTGTGGGAGGTGGCGCCTTGAGGCCTTGCGTTTTTTTCTCTAAGAAATTGTCCAGTGCGCAGAGCCATTATGAGATTGGTGACAGGGAACTGTTGGCCATTATCCTAGCTCTGAAGGAGTGGCGTCACCTTTTGGAGGGTACTCAGACTCCGGTACTTATCCTTACTGACCATAAAAATTTAACTTATCTCTCCGAAGCCAAAAGACTGTCCTCCCGACAAGCTAGGTGGGCACTTTTTTTGTCGCGATTTAATTTCCTAGTGTCTTATCTTCCTGGCTCAAAAAATATTAAAGCTGATGCGTTGTCTCGTCAGTTCGCTTCTGACACTGAGAGGGAGGAGGAACCTGTTCCTATCATTCAGCCAGATCGCATTCTGGCCACTATCCGTACCACCATTACCTCGCCTCTGGGGGAGGAGATATTGGCATCACAATCTAGGGCACCTCCTGAGACCCCTGTGGGGAAGTGTTTCGTAGATGTGCCATTCCGTGTCCGTTTGTTGGAAACTTATCACGCTTCTAAAGCGGCTGGGCATATTGGTAGGGACCAACTAGTCTGGTCTCTTTCGCAATTATTTTGGTGGCCTACCTTGAGAGCCGATTGCGCCGCTTTTACTGCAGCCTGTACCACCTGTGCCCGTGCCAAGACCCCTAGGCATCTCCCCGTGGGCTTACTGCAACCGGTGCCCAACGGAGACCGCCCTTGGTCTCATATATCCATCGACTTTTTGGGAGAATTACCAGCCTCTAGGGGATTTACGTTCATTCTTATGGTTGTCGATAGATTCTCCAAGATGGCACATTTTGTGCCTCTGACTGGCCTTCCATCGGCCCAGGATTTGGCTGTAGTCTTTTCTAGGGAGGTGTTCCGCCTGCACGGAGTACCCAGAGTGATTGTATCCGACCGTGGGAGCCAGTTCGTTTCTAGGTTTTGGAGGGCATTTTGTGGCCAGATGGGCATCCAATTGTCATTTTCCTCCGCCTACCATCCCCAAACGAATGGGGCCGCTGAGCGTGCCAATCAGGGACTGGAGCAGTTCCTGCGTTGCTTTGTCACTGATCATCATGACAATTGGGCTGACCTGTTGCCATAGGCTGAGTTTGCCAGAATCTGTGCGGTTAATTCATTGTCCGGGAGCTCTCCGTTTCTCGTTAATCACGGGTTCCAGCCTTGTCTGCTCCCGGACTCCTTTCAGGCGCAGCAGATTCCTGCTCTGGACGAGCATTTGGCACAGCTTCGTTCCACTTGGTCACAGGTTCAGAGGTCCCTCAGTCAGTCATTTAGGCGACAGCAACGGCACGCTAATCGCAGACGTCTTCCAGCGTTCTCCTTTCAAGTTGGGGACAGGGTATGGCTGTCATCCAGAAACCTTAACTTACAAGTGCCTTCCAACAAACTGGCTCCCCGGTTTATTGGTCCATTTAAGATTATCCGCAAGATTAATACGGTTTCTTATGCTCTGGAACTTCCACCCTCAATGCACATTCACAATGTGTTTCATGTGTCGCTCCTGAAACCCTTGGTGTGCAATCGCTATACAACTACGCCAGTGATTCCTGGGCCGGTGGATGTCCAGGGCCAAGAAGAGTATGAGGTTCAGAGTATTATTGATTCTAGGAGATTTAGAGGAAAGCTGCAATATTTGGTTCATTGGAAGGGCTATGGTCCTGAGGAACGTTCTTGGGTTGATCAAGGGGACCTCCATGCACCTAGATTACTACGCAGCTTTCACTCCAAATACCCTTCTAAACCCAGACCTCGAGCGGGGAGAGGGGGTCTTTGAGAGGGGGGTACTATCACAGTGCCTGTGATTCCTGTCAGTCTCATCTGTGGCAGACACTGATTTGCTTTGTTGGTTTGGCCCGCCCCCTGGTGACCTTTTTATACCTGGCTAGCACATCTGTCAGTGGCCCTTTAGTGGTGTTTCTGAGCCAGTTATACTATTGCTGTGTTCCTGTGTTCCGGATTCCTGTGTACCGACTCGGCTTGTCCTGACTATTCTCCTGTGTTCCTGCTTATGTATGATCCGGCCCGTCTGACTAACACCCTTGGATCCTGACCCGGTTTGGCTGACGTTCCTGCTTGTGTATGACCCGGCTTGTATGACTACCTCCTGCGTGCTCCGACCCGGCCTGGCTGACTTTCCGCTCCGAAGACCGACTCCTGCTTTCTACAGTGACCTGCGTTCCAGTTGTCGCCGCTGCGACATTTCTATCTGCTGTTCCAGCTTTTGGTGTGACTGCCTTGCCTGGTGTACTCCGATCAGTGCAGTGTATTTACCTGTGCAGAGTTGTGCGTATGTACGCCTCCCTCATACTGCAGAGCCTTGCTATACCGCTGAAAAGCCTCGAGTAAAGTGCTATTTAACCCCAGCAGTGCTGCCTGGGTTTCACTCCCTCGCTACTCCCGTAAGAGTCTCGTTCTCGGTGATACTACTGCTGAGTTGGCCGCTCTCCGTTGGCAGCTCCGTACATCCTTGCAGAGTATTCACATCCGTTAGGCCGGTTGGGCGCCTAAGACTCTCTCTTGTATACTGGGCGATTCCGCTATACCGAGTGGTGGCAGGCACAGGCATCAGCATTTGCAATTCCGGTAACTCGTCCGTGGGGCTGTTGGCTCTAGCGTGTCATATCCCGGTGTCTAGTTAAGTCTGAGGAGGCTTGGCAGCTCTCGCATTGCAGGCCGGTTCCAATCACGCCCGTGGGGCTATTTGCACTTGCACTAGTTGAAGCAGTTCCAGTAGGTACGCCCGAGGGGGCTACGTGGACTCCTGTGCTTCTTCTTACTGAACACCGTGGCGAGGCAGTCCTGTATCCAGCCTGTGATGAACTTGGTCTCCAGCACAGCCTAATAACACCCTGGGCGTTCCAAACATCCACATCTGAGACTGACTGTTATCAAGGACTTAACCCTCTGTGTGTATATACAATTCTACTGCTGTGTAATTGTACTTATAATTCATTTGTGCATTTACAATTGTATCTACTAGTCCTTACTACTGGTGTATATCAACCGCCACTAGAGGGCGTACTTCTGCCTTAACTTATTTTAATAAAATTGTGTTTTATTTCACACACTGGTCTGAGAGTCTTAAAAAAACGTTACAAAGCCATACCCTGTCCCCAACCTGAAAGGAGACCGCTGGCAGCCATCTACGATTGGCATGGCACTGATGTCGCTGAAATGACTGTCTGAGGGTCCTTTGAACCTGTGCCCAAGTGGAGTGGAGCTGCTCAATATTCTCGTCCAGAGCTGGAATCTGCTGCGACTGGAATGAGACCGGGAGCAGGCATGGCTGAAACCCGTAGTTGATGAGGAACGGGGAGCTCCCGGACGATGAATTAACTGCACAATTCCTGGCGAACTCAGCCCATGGCAACAGGTCAGCCCAATTGTCATGATGATCAGTCACAAAACAGAGCAGGAACTGCTCCAGTCCCTGATTGGCACGCTCAGCGGCCCCATTGGTCTGGGGAAGGTAGGAGGACGAAAAGGACAATTGGATGCCCATCTGGCTACAGAATGCCCTCCAAAACCTAGACACGAATTGGCTCCCCCGGTCAGACATCACGACTTTAGGAACCCCATGCAAACGGAACACTTCTCTAGCAAAAACCACTGCTAGCTCCTGGGCTGACGGAAGGCCAGAAAGGGGTATGAAATGAGCCATTTTAGAAAATCTGTCAACCACCATTAAGATAAATGTATACCCCCTGGACACCGGCAGTTCTCCCAGGAAATCAATGGATATGTGGGACCAAGGGCATTCGCCATTAGGTACAGGTTGAAGTAAGCCCACTGGGAGGTGTCTGGGGGTTTTGGCACAAGCACAGGTGGTACAGGCTGCAGTGAATGCGGAGGAATCGGCTCTAAGGGAGGGCCACCAAAATACTTGTGAGAGACCATATTAATTGATCCCTCCCAATATGCCCAGCAGCCTTAGACGAGTGATAGGTCTCAAGCAGACGGGTACGGAATGGCTCATCCACAAAACACTTGCCTACTGGGGTTTCTGGAGGTGCCGTAGCTTAGGTAGCCAAAATCTCTTCCCCCAGTGGTGAAGTGATACTAGGACGTACAGTAGCCAGAATACGATCAGGCTGAATTATAGGCACGGGAGGCTCATCCTTCTCTACCTCTAGGTCGAATTGTCTAGACAAGGCATCCGCCCTAACGTTTTTAGAGCCCGACAGGTAGGATACTATAAAATTAAATCAAGATAGAAACAGTGCCCATCTAGCCTGGCGAGAGGACAACCTTTTCACTTCTGAGAGATGTCAGATTCTTGTGGTCAGTTAGAATTAACACAGGAGTTCTAGTACCTCCAGTAGGTGACGCCATTCCTTCAACGCAAGAATAATAGCCAGGAGTTCTCTATCACCAATTTCATAATGGCTTTGGGCACTCGAACGTTTCTTTGAGAAACAAAAGTCTCAAGGTGGCACCCGCAACTGGGCGCTGAGACAGTACTGCCCCTACCCCTATCTCGGAGGCATCAACTTCCAATGTAAACGGCAGAGCAGGGTTGGGGTGGGACAGTACAGGAGAAGAAGCAAAAGCAGACTTCAAAGTCTCAAAAGCGTTTTAAGCTGCCTCAGACCATTGAGATGGATTAGCACCCTCGTGCGTAAGGTCAGACAGGGATTTAACAATCGTAGAAAAGTTCTGGATAAATTTCCTATAATAATTGGCAAAGCCAAGAAAACGCTGAATAGCTTTTAACCCCTTGGGTCTTGGCAATTGTAACACGGCTGCAAGTTTCTCCTGGTCCATGGCAATGCCATCTTTAGAGATCATGAAACCCAGGAAAGGCACTTTGGACCTGTGAAACTCGCATTTTTCCAATTTACAGAATAGTTTGTTTCTGCGTAAGCGAAGCAAGACCTCAGACACATGCTTGATGTGTTGGGCTAGATTAGCAGAATGTATAAGTATGTCATCAAGGTATACGACAACACAGGACTGAAGCATGTCAAGGAGGATAATAAACTCTTGAAATACCGCCGGTGTGTTACAGAGACCAAAAGGCATAACTAGGTATTCATAATGCCTAGATCTGGTATTAAATGCCGTTTTCCACTTATCCCCAGCCTTTATTCTGATCAGGTTATAATAAGCCCACAGATCAAGTTTCGTAAAGATGCAGGAACCCTTTAACCTGTCAGATAGTTCCGTAATAAGTGGTATGGGGTAGGCATTCTTGGACATGAGTTTATTCAACCCACGGTAGTCAATACAAGGTCTTAACTCGCCATTTTTCTTTTTCACAAAAAAGAAACCGGCACCAGCCGGAGAAGCAGACTTGCGTATAATCTCTTTTATAAGGGCGTCATCAATGTAATCCTCCATAGCCTTATTCTCATTGCACGACAGTGGGTACGTGCGACCCCTGGGAGGCACTGCGCCGGGAGGCACTGCGCCCGGAGGCAAATCAATAGCGCAATCATAAGTTCTGTGCTGCGGCAATGTGCTAGCCTCTCCCTTACTGAATACGTCACTGAATTTGCGGTATTCAGCTGGCACGGAGGGAGAGGTACATAAAATCTTAACTGGGTGCAACACACAATGCTTCATGCAATACTCGGAACATGATCTGACCTCACATCTCTGGCAGTCAAACTGAGGATTATGCAGATGTAGCCATGGAAAACCCAGAATGACCGCATGATGGGGGGAATGAATTATCTGGAAACGCAATGCCCCAATAGTCATGGTAATAGTAATAGTTTAATTTGTAATCAGCGCTGGTTCCAATGGTCTGCCGTCAATGGCTTCAATGGTTAGGGGAGAGTCCCCCTTGACCAAAGGAATCTTATGTAACTCAGCAAATGAACAATCCATGAAGTAACCGGCTGCGCCGGAATCCACCAGGGCCAGAACCTCAACTGGCTGTTCTGCCCATGAAAATACCACCTGGATAGTGGGTTTCTGTGTACTCGGATCTAGGGACTGCTGAACACCACCTAGGGCCTGTCCCCCAAGATAACCTAGGTGAGTTTGTTTCCCGGCCGTACAGGACAAGTGCGTAGTAGGTGCCCAGCCTTGCCACACTATAAACATAGGCCCTGCCTCTTGCGGTGTGCCTGTTCCTCCCTTGTGAGTTTGGTGAACCCGAGTTGCATTGGTTCGCTGGACTCGGGTAAGCGGTCAGGAGGCATGGGAGGCGAGGGAGGCATGGGTGGGTTCAAAAGGCTGCTTTGCCCGTAATTTCTAGACCATGGCCTACGGTCTTTAGCCATGCTCCTTTCACAAATACGAGAATCAATCAGCATGACATAATCAATGTATTCGTCCAAGTCATTGGGTACATCTCTCGCAGCAATTTCATCTTTGATATGGTGGGCCAGACCTTGAGCAAAAGCTGCCACTAACGCCTCGTATTCCATCCTACCTCTGCTGCCAATGTACGAAATTCTATGGCATAATCGCCCACAGTACGATTACCCTGTTGTGCCTCCATCAATCTCTTGGCAGCAGAGGCGGCTCTACCAGGAACCTCAAACACTCTCCGGAACATTCGTACGAACTCCCTGAAGTCCTGAGTGTAGGGTTTGGCATTCTCCCACAAGGGATTGGCCCAAGCCAGGGCTCTACCCGTTAGTAATGATATCATGAACCCGACCTTGCTCCGGTCGTTTGGGAAGGCATGAGGCGTTAGTTCCAAGAATATCTCTAATTGATTAATAAACCCTCTGCATAAGGTAGGTTCACCATCGTATCTGAGCGGTAACGGCGCCGCCGCCATTAACCCTCTAGTCAGTGCAGTAGAAATCACTGAATTATTTTCCGGTGTCAAAACTGGGGGTTTATCAAGGTGTACCGTACACTGAAGTAATGTCTGTAAGACCAGTGCCAACTGGTCCAGGCGTTGCTCATGCACATCCATCCTCCAGTGGATGTTCTGTGAATTACTTTCACCTTTACTGTCTGAGGTCATGGCCCTTTCGTACTGTAAAGGTTTGTAAGACACTCAGACACAGTAGGTTCTAATAAAACACAGTTTTATTAAAAGACACAATGAAAATACCCTTGGTGGGCTATAGCTATATATCACAGCAGAATAGACAGGTATAATATAGGACTTGATATATACCTACACAGGCCCAGTATAATAATACATATACTGTCACATATACTGTCACAGGTCAGGCATAACAAGGAGAACTCAGCACAGCATAGGTAAAAGTCCAAGTGATATAATCAGTTTCTGATGTGGTGTGTTCAGTAACGCCCAGTAAGATGGAATAATAGTGATCAAGAGACTGAGGTGCTAGAGTGGAGACAAGCACTTTAGATCTGCTGGAGCAGAGCTGAGACTTATAACCCCTGCCGTAGCAGTAATTAAGGCCACACAATACTCTGCAAGAGCTGTATGAAATAGAGCCACAAGCACCCTGCCGATGCAGTCACGGAGGCTACGATATTCTGCAAGAGCTGAATAGGAATGAGCCAATGGCACCCGACCGGTGCCAACACAGAGACAACAGTACTCTGCAAGAGCTGTACAGAAAGGAGCCAATGACACCCGGTTGGTGTAGTAACAGAGGCAAAGTACTCTGCAAGAGCTGAACAGAAACGCAACCACGGTCACACTGCCGGAGCAGTAACGGAGGCAACAGTAGCTCTGCAAGAGTTAACGGAAGGCTCAGCAATAACGGAGGCAACAGTAGCTCTGCAAGACTAGGCGGAAGTAATAATGTCGCCCAGCAACACGATAAGCAGGGACTGGAGAGCTGGGCCGGATCACAGAGCAGGAACGTCAGACAAGCCGGGTCAGATCACAGAGCAGGAACGCCAGACAAGCCGGGTCAGATCACGGAGCAGGAACCAGAAGTAGAGTAGTCAAACAGGCCAAGTCGGTACACGGGAACACAGCAACTCAAGTAAGCACTGGTACAGGAACACCACGAAAGGGCACCAGACAGGTGCCAGAGGCCCAGTATAAAAAGGCCATACTGGGCAGGCCAAATCAAGCTCAGCCAATAGGAGTGCAACACACAGAGACTGACAGGAAAAGCACGGGCACCGTGATACCTTGTCTATGTGATGTGTTTTTTCAATCAGCCATCCCCCCCTGATCAATATTTCCAAAGTGTAGATGACTTGTTCAATCATAGACTAGAATAAATAATGTAACTTACATACTGAAAGGATCTCTAAATATATACCCTATACAAACTGAGTAACTGGGCAGGCAAAGTGTAAAGTTATGCATTTTGGGTATTGTAATAAAAATGCAACATATAGTTTGTTTCTCTGTGGAAATCTACTAATGAAAAGGATTTGGGAGTAATGGTAGACAATAGACTTAGCAGTAGCGTGCAGTGCCGGCTGGCAGCTGCAAAGGCCAATAAGATATTGGCATGTATTAAAAGGTGTATTGACTCAAGGCAGGAAGATATTATTATGCCTCTTTACAGGTCCATGGTAAGACCCCAAGCTGCATACATTAAACGGTCGCTAGTTAATTACACATATTGAATCAAAAGAATCACACTCACCCATCCCATTTGGGCACTGTGGGCCCGGATGCTGCTCCCTCAATCGTAGCCATGATTTCACAAGCAAGAAGACAACAGGAGGGAAGCGCTCATGGGTCCTCCTCAACAGTATCAGCCAATATCCAAAGTTTTGTTGTAAAAACTCAAATATTTATTAGCTGAATGATAAAAACAACCAAAGCAACGGAAATCATAACTTGAGCATAAATGATGCTAGTCTCATCCTCCTAACGCGTTTTGTGATTATAATAATATCACTTAATCATAGGCTGTAGAGTCCAAAAGACAAACTCTATCTTTATAATTACATAAAATTACCATTCACCAATGAAAATCATCAATGTACTAATATAAACATTAAAGGAGCAGTAAACTTTTTTTATGAAAACACATGCCTTATAGAGCATTTCCTGCTGAATAAAACAAGGTCACTCCCACTGCAGTCAGATGTTTTATTCAAAAATTATAGCAGTTTAAATAATCAGGAAGTTAGCTTACTGTGTTTACTTCCTGATAGTTCTAACTGACAGGAAGTGACTGGCAGTTTCTATCACATTCTATGGAGAACTGTATGTCTCTGACTTTTCTGACTTTCCTTTCCACTAGAATCTAACAGGAAATCTAATTAGAATGTGACCACAAGAGGGCACTGCTAATGTAAAAAAACATGGGTTTAAACTGTAATAACTCTGGAAATATAAATCTCTCGGCAGTGGGAGTACCCTTATTTTACTCAATAGGAAAATCCCTACAATATATATTTTTTCATAAAAAAAGGTTTACTGCTCCTTTAAGAACACCTGTTCTATTATATTAACCCTATATAGTGTGTCTTACCATGCAGATCAAGTCAGAGAAACATTAACCACAAATCAGTGTAGAATTTTTCAAAAAGATTTGCGTCATCACTCCGTGTTAGTAACAGATCATCTGATCCATGACACTATCCGATCATGTGATCGCAACTGATCTTATCATGTGATTATTTCCCAGACAATCCATTTAAATGGCATTTCACACATCAAAAATAGTGATTCTAATAACAATAAAGGAAAAATAATGATTTAACCTTTAACCCCTTAACGACCCTTGACGGTCATAGTACGTCATGGGTCGATTTGAGTTAACGACCCATGACGTACTATGACAGTCATAGAAGTTCGGGCTCCCCCCGCGGCTGCACACTGAGTCTGGAATAAAAAAAAAAAAAGCTCAGTGGTCCTTTAGTGACCGCCGCGTGCCTGTGCGGTCAGTCGTTAAGGGGTTAATAGTGGTTGAAAAATATATTAATATAACACATAATTAAAGATAATAGAAACTCAAAGTGCACCCAAATTCTATACGATCTAGATCCATAATTCAGAATTAAATAATATAAAATAACTGCAAAAAAAAAATTAAATTAAAAAAACAAAAACAAAATATGGATAATATGTGAGAATAATGGAATAGTATATCTAGAACAGTGCTTTAAACATATAAAAACATTTTTAAAAGTTAAAATACCTGAAAAATATATTTCTTTATATATGTATACTATGTATGATTAAGAAAGATACATTCCTAAGAGTATCATATCAATGCCTAATGAACAATGAAATATCATGTTCTGAATTCATGCCACATGGAATCCGAGTTTTTAATTAAAAGATCCATTTGACTTCACATTTATCTAAAATGGAGTCAATATTACCACCTCTCTCTGGTAAAAGAATCCTCTCAATGCCCTGAAAAGAGAGTTTAGTAAGATCTGCTCCATTGCACATTATAAAATGTCGTGCCACTGATTTAGCACTGTCCTTTTTAGTAATGGATAATATATTTTCCCTAATTCTTTCTTTTAGGGCACTACTTGTTCGACCAACGTATTGCATTTTACAATGTTGACACGTTATTAAGGAAACAACATACATGGTACGGCAATTAATGTATTGCTTAATTTTGAATATTTTCCCTGTAACAGAACTTTGGTAGAAATCTCCCATTATTAAATATTTGCAAGATATACATCTCCTTGCCCCACAAGAGAACATCCCTATTACAGTCAACCACATTGGAATTTTAGAAGGTGTACTGTGAAATAAACTAGGGTATAGTCTCCTACCCAAGGTTGGAGCTTTTTTAGCTATAAAGTTGCAACCTTTCTGAATAGTGTCCCTCAACCTTGAATCTCCCATTAGTACTGACAAATGTTTCTGAATCAACTTTTTACTTTGATTGAATTATAAATTGTACTCCGTGATAAACGACACTCTCCCCTCCAACTGGGACCTACCAACTTTTCGGTCTCCACTGGGATTAAGTAAAGCCCTACGGTCTGTAGTGACTGCCCTAGTATAAGCACTACCCAATTGTTGCAAAGAGTAACCCCGTTGTTCAAATCTTGACCTTAACAATTGGAATTGTCTATAAAATTCCTCCTCATTGGAACAGTTTTTTCGAACCCTCAAAAACTGTCCAGTGGGTATTCCTCTAATGAGGGATCTAGGATGACAAAATGTTGCATGCAAAAGTGAACTACCTGCACGTTTCATTCTATATAGAGTGGTTTCAATGCCCACAGGAGTAAGAATGAGTTTAAGATCCAAGAAAGATATCAGTTTCTCATTAAATTCAAAAGTAAACAAAAGATTACACTCATTCTGATTCACAAAAGCCTCAAATTGTACTCGCGTTCCTCTCCAAAGGAACAACAAATCATCAATAAACCTTTTATATACCTGAATATATTCATGATAGGGATTCTTCACTCCAAACACGTGGGACTCCTCATACCAACCCATATAAAGGTTGGCATAAGATGGGGCAAAAGTAGCCCCCATTGAAGTCCCGTGCACTTGGAGATAAAAAACCCCCATCATATTTGAAATAATTATGTCTCAAAAGGTAATCCACTGAACGCAACAAAAATGTCTTCAATTGGTCGTCATATGCACTATATGTATTGAGATGATATACTATAGCATATAGGCCTTTATCATGGGGTATCATAGAATAGAGCGAAACCACATCCATCTTACCCCACACCAAATTATCAGCCAATGGGAAATCCAAAAAGAAAGTCAAAATATGTGCTGAATCTCTGGTATAGCTTCCCAAACTTAAAACTAATGGTTGTAAATAAAAGTCAACCAACTGGGACAGATATTCATTCAGGGAAGATATACCAGAGACAATAGGTCTACCAATCGGGGGTCTAGATTCCTTGTGCACCTTGGGAAGATGGTGAAACACTGGGATAATAGGATTTTTTACTTTCAAGAATTCCATTTGTCTCTCTGTAATTACACCCAATGCTAATCCTTCATCAATGAATCTACTCAGGATTCTAAAAAACATCTTGGTTGGATCTTTATTTAAAACCGTACAAGATGTTGAATCCTGCAAAATGACTTGATTTCCATTGCTTTGGTTGTTTTTACAATTCAACTAATAAAAATTTTAGTTTTTATGACAAAACTTTGGATATTGGCTGATGCTGTTGAGGTGGACCCGTGACCGCTTCCCTCCTGTTGTCCTCTTGTTTGTGGAATCTTGGCTACGATTGAGGGAGCAGCATCCGGGCCCACTATGCCCAAATGGGATGGGTGAGTGTGATTCTTTTGATTCAATATGTGTAATTAAGTAGCGACCGTTCAATGTATGCAGCTTTGGTTCTTTTAGTTCAATCGTTTACTCCCCTGTATAGTATTGTGATAACAGGGTTTAATATTACACATTTTAAGAACCTAATCTGAGTGTTGCTTCTATATATTGTTTTTTTGCACCACTATATATATATATATATATATATATATATATATATATATATGTGTTCCAGCCAGTCCTTAATATTGTTTGGCATTATTAATACCATGGATGGGATCATACAGGAAACGCTGAGTGATTAGGAACTGGATAATGAAGCTAATCTTAACACTTCAGCTGAGCATATGGAGTGTTTGTTAAGGGCCACCCAAGTGTTTTCTTTGGAAGTTTCATATATAAGAGATGAAAAGTTTACTGATGAGATATTGCTACAGAAACTTGAAGTGGCCTCAATTAAAGAGATGTGAATGTGGTGGGAAAATTATCACCTTTGAAAAATATTTATCTTGTGATATGATACCCAGAGGTTTGAGAATAAATAATAACCCCACATTCACACCTGATGATCAATCTTTCATGTTAAGATGGCAAGCTATACTTTCAGAGTGTTCATTAAAACTCATGCATCTTATTTTAATATATAAAAATTTTAAATATAAGTTATTAATGGAAGAGTTGAGTTCTCTGCAGGAGAAAGTTAAGGGATAGTAATACTTCGTTTTAACTTTATTTTATTTTGTAGGCATTAAAAAAAACACGAAGAATGATATAAGTCTTATCTCTCAAACCTTTATGGTTTATGAGATATTCACAACCAAAGTTTCCCCCTCCCGCCCCTTTTACCTACTGTAAACAATCTCTTCTCAGATGTGGAATGCAGTCCATAGACTGGACAGATAACAGAAGGGGACACTCTTATTCCTATGAAAACAATGAAATCCCTGCCCCCTTTGACAAGCTTTTCAGGTTTTTCCCTTATCTTAATTGAAGATTGACCCTCTCTGCAGTCTACCTGGGCACCTCCCTTCTGCTCTGAGGTGAACAGTGTGACATCAGTAAAAGGGGCGGGAGGGGGACATTTTGTCATTGAATTACTCTGGAACTACAACTCTGACAGAATTGTAATAACACTCTCCAAAGTCCAAATACTATGATGATTAATTAGAGCTGCTTTTATTATGAAACATTACTATCCCTTTAATTGTGATCCAGCATCATTACTGAAGGCACAGAACACTATGAATGATAAATTGAAACGTCTGGAACACAATATAACCTTAATGAAGTCTAAGAAGTTTAGCAGAGATAGAAATGATTATGACAAAATGAAGGTATATAGTTGGCGTCAAGAAAAGCGAAGAGAGAGGTCAAATAGATCTCGAGAAGACAGATCAAATAGTTCTTGCACAAAATCCATCTTACGTATAGGATCAGCACTTAAAACAGTCGGCTTCTCTAGTGTAGAACCGGATGATTTGGAAAATGAACGGATTACTGTTTCGTCTTTCTCATCCCCACAGGACCATAGAGAAACAACAGTTAATGAGGTATTTTCCACTCCAAATGTGATAAGACCTCAAAAAACCGACAAGGGAGGAGAGAGTGGCAACCTCAGAATTGGAGACCTGGCCCTTATCAAGAGTTGAGAGTAAATACAAATAAACGCGGATGGGTAAACGATCCGGGAAGGGGAAGAGGTCGTCCATACAGGGGAAGAGCCAGGAGGTTTTGAATCTGTCAAGTAGAGACTTAACACCAGATGAACTTTCTCCAAAGGCCTTGGGTTTTCACCCACTAGACATTTCAACTTGCTGGACACCATCTTGGATGTGAATAATTTCATATGAAAGTTAACGCTTAAGAAACATTTTAGTGATTGTGATAATATGAATATGGATGCATCTACAAATATATCGTTTGAGGATGCAGATCAGTCTGATGCAACAGAATTAGGGAATGAATTGTCACTTCAATCAGACTCAATAAAATTTCATACAGATCTAATGTTCCCTGACCTGTGTAATATCTATGACTTGGAGTCTTTACATAGGCAAAGTAACCCTCTGATGTCCTGTGTGGTGAATGTTAACACCACTGACAAATCCAAGTCTTTTAAACCTAGGTCATATTTTTACCCTGTACATAAGAGAGGAACCTTCATAGATTCTTTTCAATCTTTGGTTGAATAGAGTTTATTTAAGCTGCAAGATGATCTTGCCAAAAAAACTCTTAAGAGAAAGAATCTCAGATTGGGAGAGAGAAAATCCCTTGAAACCTTACCTGCGGATACTGCAATTATTATTCGTAATGCAGATAAGGGGGGTCGTGTGGTAGTTCTGGATTCATGTGTGTACCATTCTGAATCTATGAGACAACTGCAGGATTCAACATCTTTTGCGGTTTTAAATAAAGATCCAACCAAGATGTTGTTTAGAATCCTGAGTAGATTAATTGATGAAGGATTAGCATTGGGTGCAATTACAGAGATACAAATGGAATTCTTGAAAGTAAAAAATCCTATTATTCCAGTGTTTCACCATCTTCCCAAGGTGCACAAGGAATCTAGACCCCCGGTTGGTAGACCTATTGTCTATAGGTCTATCTTCCCTGAATGAAAATCTGTCCCAGTTGGTTGACTTTTATTTACAATCGTTTTAAAATTGGGAAGCTATACCAGAGATTCAGCACATATTTTGACTTTCTTTTTGGATTTCCCATTGGCTGATAATTTGGTGTGGGGTACGATGGATGTGGTTTCGCTCTGTTCTATGATACCCCATGATAAAGCCTAGTATATGCTATAGAATATCATCTCAATACATATAGTGCATTTGACGACCAATTGAAGACATTTTTGTTGCGTTCAGTGGATTACCTTTTGAGACATAATTATTTCAAATATGATGGGGTTTTTTTTATCTCCAAGTGTGTCGGACTTCAATGGTGGTTACTTTTGCCCCCTCTTATGCCAACCTTTATATGGGTTGGTATGAGGAGTCCCGCGTGTTTGGAGTGGATAATCCCTATCGTGAATATATTCAGGTATATAAAAGGTTTATTGATGATTTGTTGTTCCTTTGGAGAGGAACGCGAGCACAATTTGAGGCTTTTGTGTCCTATATGAAACAGAATGAGTGTAATATTTCGTTTACATTTGAATTTAATGAGAAAGTGATATCTTTCTTGGATCTTAAACTCATTCTTACTCCTGTGGGCAATGAAACCACTCTATATAGAAAGAAACGTGCAGGTAATTAACTTTTGCATGCAACATCTTGTCATCCTAGATCCCTCATTAGAGGAATACCCATTGGACAGTTTTTGAGGGTTCTAAAAAACTGTTCCAATGAGGAGGAATTTTATAAACCATCCCAATTGTTAAGGTCAAGATTTGAACAACGGGGTTACTCTTCGCAACAATTGGGTAATGCTTATACCAGGCCAGTCACTACAGGGCTTTATTAATCCCAGTGGAGACCGAAAAGTTGGTAGGTCCCAATTGGAGGGGAGAGTGTCATTTTTTATGGAGTACAGTTTAGAATTTAATCAAATTAAAAAGTTGATTCAGAAACATTTGCCAATACTAATGGGAGATTCAAGGTTGAGTGACACTATTCAGAAAGGTTGCAACTTTATAGCTAAAAAAGCCCCAACGTGGTTGACTGTAATAGGGATGTACTCTTGTGGGGCAAGGAGATGTATATCTTGCAAATATTTAATAATGGGAGATTCCTTCTAAAGTTCTGTTACAGGGAAAATATTCAAAATTAAACAATACATTAATTGCCGTACCACGTATGTTGTTTACTTAATAACTTGTCAACATTGTAAAATGCAATACGTTGGTCGAACAAGTAGGGCCCTAAAAGAAAGAATTAGGGAACATATATTATCCATTACTAAAAAAGACAGTGCTAAACCAATGGCACGACATTTTATAATGTGTAATGGAGCAGATCTTACTAAATTCTCCTTTCAGGGCATTGAGAGGATCCTTTTACCAGAGAGAGGTGGTGATATTTACTCCATTTTAGATAAATGTGAAGTCAAAAGGATCTTTCAATTAAAAACTCGGATTCCATACGGCATGAATTCAGAACCTAATATTTCATTGTTCATTAGGCACTGATATGATACTCTTAGGAATGTATCTTTTTTAATCATACATAGTATACATATATATTTTTTTATGTATTTTATCTTTTAAAAAAATTGTGTATGTTTAAAGCACTGTTCTAGATATACTATTCCATTATTCTCACATATTATCCATATTTTTTTTTTTTTTTTTAATTTACATTTTTTTTTTCAGTTATTTTGTATTTAATTCTGAATTATGGATGTAGATTGCATAGAATTTGGGTGCACTTTGAGTTTCTATTACCTTTAATTATGTGTTATATTAATATATTTTTAAACCACTATTAAGGGTTAAATCATTATTTTTCCTTTATTGTTATTAGAATCACTATTTTTGATGTGTGTAATGCCGTTTGAATGGATCGTCTGGGAAATAATCACATGATAAGATCAGTTGCGATCATGTGATCAGATAGTGTCATGGATCAGATGATCTGTTACTGACATGGAGTGATGACGCAAATCTTTTTGAAAGATTCTACACTGATTTGTGGTTCATGTTTCTCTGACTTGATCCATACGGTAAGACACACTATATAGGGTTAATAAAATAGAACAGGTGTTCTTAATGTTTATATTAGTACATTGGTGATTTTCATTGGTGAATGGTAATTTTATGTAATTAAAAAGATAGAGTTTGTCTTTTGGACTCTACAGCCTATGATTAAGTGATATTATTATAATCACAAAATGCGTTAGGAGGATGAGTCTAGCGTCATTGGATGAGTCTAGCGTCATTTATGCTCAAGTTATGATTTCCGTTGCTTTGGTTGTTTTTATAATTCAACTAATAAAAATTTGAGTTTTTATGACAAAACTTTGAATATTGGCTAATGCTGTTGAGATGGACCCATGGGCGCTTCCCTCCTGTTGTCTTCTTGTTCATGGTAAGACCCCATCTACAATATGCTGTTCAATTCTGGGCGCCTTTTCTGAAAAAGGACATTATGGAACTAGAGTAAGTGCAGAGGAAGGCTACAAAACTAGTAAGGGGAATGGAAAGTTTTAGTTATGAAGAAACGCTAGAAAAGTTAAAACTTGTACACAGTAGAGAAACAGTGTCTTAGAGGGGATATGATAACACTATATAAATGTTTAGGGCCCATACAAAGGGCTCTCCAAAGACCTGTACATTAACAGAACAGTACAAAGGACAAGGGGCCACCCGCTCAGACTTGAAGAAAGGAGATTTCATCTACATCAGCAGAAGGGTTTCTTTACAGTAAGGACAATAAAGGTATGGACTCACTGCCTGAGGAGGTGGCGCTATCGAATACATTAGATGCCTATAAAAAGGGCTTGGATACTTATTTAAAAGAGCAGAACATAGAGGGCTATGTACGTTAGTATTGGGATTAATATTTAGTTAGTGCTTGTTGATTCAAAGAGAAATGTGATTGCCATTGGAATCAAGAAGGAATTTTTTCCCCCATTGAAGGCAGAATTTGAAATCGCGGTATTGAGGTTTTTTTTTTTTTTGCTTTCTCTTGGATCAGCGATGGTAAACAGGAATAGGAAAAGGGTTGAACTAGATGGACTCAAGTCTTTTTTCAATCTAAATTACTATGTTACTATGTTATAGCTATTCAATAAAGCCAGATCAAAGAAAATAATAGGGGATTTTGGTGTACTTAAAGATAAATCCTTTTGTCTGAGTCCATGTGGAACACAGGAACCATGGGGTAAAGTATTCTCCCACAGGAAGACTGTGCACTTGCATAAAAAGAGCTTTCTGAGGCAAAGACTTTCTTCCTACTCCACTTTACCTGGACAAGGCAAGCTCAGTGTTAACATATAGTAAAGATAAAAAAGTAGGACAGGAAGGGGACCACCTGAACCACATAAACCAAAGGACCTCTTGCCTGATACTCAAACAACTTGATTTTCACCAAACTAAGATAACAGGATTCATCAGTAAATGCATAAAAGTTCCCTTTTTTCTTTCATCCACCATGGAACACAGGCACTCTGGGGATATGCCAAAGCTAGCCCACCAAGGTTCCAGAGAGGGAAAGTAAAACACACGCAAATACAAACCAGTTTCAACAGAGATTAACTGAAACAATCATGAAATTCAGGTGTCAACAGACACTTACACATCAAACCAAGCAATAGTGAAAAGGTTACTGGAAGAAAAGACAGGAAGGACATCTGCACAGCACAACAGCCTGTAGGACCTTCTGGCCCAAACTGGCTTCAGCCAAAGTCAGAACATTGACTCATTAATGTTTAGGAAATGTGTGAATGGACAACCTTGTTGCCAGCTTGCACAACTGTTCCAAAGGGGATTGACTCTTGTAGGTCCAGGAAGCATGCCTTACTTGGGTGGAATAAGCCATGACCCTAAAGGGCCAGGCTTTTCCTAAGAACATAGGCCTGGCAAATGGACACCTTGATCAAAGAAGCACTATCACCTTAGACAAAGCTTGACCCACAAGAGGGCCCTTATGAATTACAAAGAGTGAGCCCAATTTGTGAAAAGGTTCTTTGTGAGTAACATAGTCACGCACCTAACTGCATCTGAACAATGAAACTCCTTCTAACTCATGTTAATATCAAATTCAGAAACCACTTTGAGGTAAGAATTTGTAAACTTACCATATATTAATGAAAGATCAGAAAAGGGGGGCTTACATGGCAAAGTCTCTAGTTAGGCCACATGCTGAACAGACACAATCACAAGCAGGAAAGCCGTCTTAAGAGTCAAGAATTAAAAGGAAACAAAAGACAGAGGCTCAAAAGATGCCTTTTGATGCACAACAGGACAAAATTCAAGTCCCTCAGAGGAGAGGGACCCCAAAAGACTGGTGGCAGGAGTCACCCCTTGCGCAAAGGTTTTTAAATCTTGCAAAAATGTAAAATAAAGCACTTGGGACAATGAATAGATTGACAAGATCCAAGAACTATGCCCTGTGAGGCCATTAATTAGAGATCATTATGACACACTCCCAACTCCATCTTTACCTTCCTCAACACCCACAGAAGCATAGGGAAGGGAGGAAATACATACATATAGTGAAAGTGCCATGGAATACCCATAGTGTCCACTGTGAGAGCAAGAGGGTCCCAGGTCCTGGCACATAACAGGGCAGCTTTGCAGTTTGACTGAGATGCCATCAGGTTCACAGCAGGGAGACCCCAGAGATAAGCAACATCTGACTAACTTCCCAATTCCTGGGATCCAGACATTAATGGCTGAGAAAATATGCTACAACTTTGTCTACCCCTGGAATGTGAAAGGCTCAGAGTTGGAACTTCAGACTGATTCCACTCTGGGAGACCTTGGATTAATGTAGCAGAGCAAGGCGAAACGCAGAGTTCCAACACATTCATAGAAGACTCTCTCTTAGAGCCAAAAGGAGGCTTCCTAGTCTTTTAGGCTGGCATCTGTCTCGACCACAGCCCAACTCAGGATGACCAATTTGCAATCCAGTGTTAGATGGGAAACCTGAAGTGACTAATGGAGATCTTTGTTTGGTTTGAGATGGGCATGACACTGGTGAGATGACAGTGCTGTATGGACCAATTCCTGAGAATCCAGCTACAACTCCCAAGTGTGGAAATGGGCAAAGCGCACTACCTCTGAGTCATGGACCAGATACCTTAGCATCCTTAGAGTCACTGATGGCCAAAGTAAGGTCTGTGACACTTGCACAGACAATGACTAAATCGTGTTCTCCAGCTAAAAGTCCCAAGTCTCATACCAAGAAAGACTACAAACTGGGATGTAATCAGAGAAGATTTTGTTTAAAATTGATAATGCAACCATGCTGCTCCAGTATGGACACACACATTTGAAGATGAAGATGCAGAGCCTCCATGAGGGAACCATTAGTAAAAGGTCATTCACATAGGGAATAAAAAAAATCCCTGGATAATGACTGTGGGCAGACAATGTTCTCATGACCTTTGTGAAAACCTGTGAAGTGGATACCAGTCCAAAAGGGAGATGAACTGAAAATGTTGGTTTTGAAAGGCAAAGCAATATGAAGATAAACATCCTTTATGTTTTGTGAAGCTTATAAACTCCCTTGAGCACATAGCAGTGGTAACAGAGCACAAAGACACCATCTTGAACTTGGCTGCATGAGATGCTTTAAGTCCAGGATAGGACAGCAGTTACCACGCTTTTTGGGTACTATGAAATGTTGAAATACAATGCCATAAATCTTCCTGAGGATTAAAAAAGGACCAGCACCTGTAAGTCCACCAGGGAAGAAACATCTAAGACTAAATGGCCCATCTCTAGATCACGAGGGACTCTGCTGTACATAAAGGAGGAATGGGCTTGAAATCTATGCAATAACTTTCTGAGATCATTCATAACACCCACTGGTCCACCTCTGAGAAAGTCCACGTTTAGTGAAACAAAAAGCTCTAAGAACTTTCCAATGAACTTGGCTGAATCGAATATGGCTTTTAGAAACAGTGGAAATAATCTCCTCTCTAGGGGTGTCCACATGGACTTCTCCTAACCGTTACTCGCCTACCCCCCCAGAGACTCAAGCAGTAGCAAAAGCTGGAGATTAAGCAGCCGCCAGAGACATCAAAATTCAAAAGGTGTTTATCCTTCTAGTTCTTAAATGCCGCTGCCTCTGCACTTGGTAATGCTGTAATCTTAGAAAGGTGAAAATAGGAGGGCCAACTGCTGGGGTATTCCACTTCTGTATCTCAGCAGGAGAGAAGGGATATAAGAGAGAAAATTGCCTGGGGATTAATAACTTCTTATCAGGTGACTTCCATTTGTCAAGAAGCACTGGCCCAGGGAAGGAAGGGAAAGGAAAAGCATAGCATCCCTCTTATGTCTCTTAAAGATATCTGTGGATGAACAACTCAATCAGAGGGCCCAGAGATCTTCAGGGTCTTCAAAACTGCCCTAATAAGACCATCAACAGGGTCTCCTAGGTTCTTCCTCAAATGAATCCCCAGGAGTAAATGAGGAGTCAAAATCATCTTCATCAGTTTCCCCTTTCTCAGCAGAGGAATCTTCCTTTACCAGGGAAACCCACACTAAATGGTCTTTTGGTGGAAACTGGATGGTCCAGGTTTCAGGACTTAAGATCCTCCTAACAAAGGAATGAATATCATTCATAGTAAGAATATTGGTTTTAACCTATGCAGGCTATTATTCAAGACAAGACAGACCAATTATTTTCCATTTTGAGGCAAAAGAAAAAGAGGCACATAATGTACCAGTAAAAGTCTGACATGAGGAAAAACGGTTAACAAAACAACCTCTGAAGTTCTGAAGATCTTATACTTTCCTATGTCTCCGTTATGCTCAAACATAACCAGGAGACCTCCAAAACAGAGAATACTAACAATAAAAGAAGTGAAAAGCACTTACCTGCCTGTAAGGGTGTTAAAAACAGGATGACAGGAAGGAGATTAAGCCACCAGAATAGGAAGCTGAAAGATGGCAGCTTATAGGTTGCTCGTTATAGAGAAAAAGGAAATGGAGAGCATAGCACGTCTTCTTCTTTCCCAGATGCCTGGGGAAGAAATGGGCTGCATGGGAAAAGGTTTTCCTCAATAGCAAAAACCATGAATGGTGTGGTTGCTCTCCTGCTGTCACATTTGTTCACTGCCCTGGCAGCATGGGGAACCCCTAAGGGATTCCCCCAAACAGTTGTCAAAAAATGTAATTATTAGCCCCTTTGTCTACACTGGAGCCCATCCAGTGCTGCAAGAGACTAAGAAAACTCAGCCAATACTGCATCCAATGTGGCCGCCTCAATCATGTGTTGCTTAAAGGAGACACTGCACAATAAACTGTAAAATGTAGGAAAAAAAAGAAACTCTGTGGGTGAAGGCAACATGGGCTGAAATAGGAAGGAACCAGAGTTCTAGAAATGACAAAGTGCAATAGAATTCAGAATGTGGCTGCTAAACAGACAGGCAGAGGGGCATACTCACAGGATCTGTGCGCTCTGAAAACTGGAATCCTCTTCAGACTTCAGGCCTCTATATGAGAAAAAGCAAAAACAAGAGAGTGGCTAAGTTAACCTGTAAAAGCCATCTTCAAGCAGTCCCAGATCCTTTCTATCCATAAGGAAAAGGGTTAGAAGACCGCCTAACATGGAACTGAACAGCCTAATGTAAGTTAAAAAAGGACCATCTCCTTTGATGTCACTTTTAAAACTGAGCATATCTGTTGGTGGTATAGTAGAGTAGGAGGGAGTTTCCACTTTCAGAAAGCTCTTTCTATCAAGTGCCCTGCCCTCCTCTGAGTGGATACTTTACCCCATGGTTCCTATGTTCCACAGTGGACAAAAGAAAAAACATTTTGTGAGTGGAATGATGGAGAGTATCTAGTTCTATGTGGATGATGAATGCAAAAGTTCACCTGAAAATATGTTATGGAATAAAGGAAAATAAAAAGAAAACTTTATTTTTTATTTACCTTGTTTTTATTAGAAATTTGATAAAGACATTATGGCCTGCAGTGGAATTGGTATGATCAAGAGCGAGATCAATAAACTCAAGGACCCCCTAAAAAATGGTGAGCAGTGGTTTGTAACTTTGTAGGTTAAAAGTGAACACCAACCTAGCAGTGACACAGAGAGGAGGGGAGGGGGGAGTCGAGGTATGCTGGTCATGTTCTTCTGCGGGAACATGGGGAAACACCTTAGATTTCCTTCTTCCAGACAGACTGTTGTTTGTTAGTTTACTGGGTTTGTTAATAGGGGTAAAATTAGTTAATTGTTGAGGTTCCATGTATATTAAATACCTGCACAGCCTGAAGGGCTGACTGCAACTGGTACCCAAGGTGTTCCCTGCTCACCCAAAATGCACAGTACAACAACATACCACAGTGTATAATGAGAATCACCTATTGGGTAGGGAGGATTGTAACTTATGTCAAGCTCAACATGGTGCTGTTGAGCAGCTCTGTTCTGTACCTTATGTATGCGATGGAATGTTTTGGTTATGTTGTAAAAAACTGAAAATTCATAATAAAAAAGTGTTTATACATATAAAGTGAACAATGTTTGTCTTTTGTAGTTAGGCATGTGTTGTAGTTTAAGCAATTAGATGTTGAAGATGTGTCTGGGATTCAAGGTGTAAACAGCTAGAGAACTACAGGTTGCACTCACTTCCTGCTCTAGAGGAACCTAGTTATGTGATTTCAGTGAACAGCAGCAGATATTAAATAAATAGACTTTAAATACTAAAAATTAGACTACCTTATAGAGGAGTTTCAAATGTAGCACTGTTATAGAGCAGGCATAGGGATGATATCCATTGCAACATCTGGGGAGGGCCACATATCCCTGGTCTAGGCACAGAAAATGGCAATAGATTTTGGATTAAAGAAAACGAAAAAATCTTATTACATACTATATGTAAAACACATTCTGGAAAACCTGGCTTTGCCCCGTAAGGAAAAAGTAGCCTTATGCATCATACTAAAGAGGTCCAGTTATGGGGTAAACCAACTGAACCATAAGAAGAACTGAAAACTCTGATTAATTTAAATGGGACTTTTAAATTCATTATGCTATTGAGGTCTTCAAAGCCATGCATTGTAGACATCAATAGCATTAAATGGTTTAAAAGTCTCATTTAACCCCTTAAGGACCATTGCCGTACCAGGACCGTCACGGCAGTCTGGCACTTAAGGACCACTGATGGTCCTGGTACGTCATGGAGTTCAGGCCTCCAGGCACGGCTGCACACTGCACTGGAAGCCCAGAACCGGAATCGCTTAAAAAAAAAAAAAAAAAGCCCCGTGGTCCTCAAGTGCCGGCCGAGCATGCGCGCGCCGGTCCTTAAAGGGTTAAATCAAAGGGAAATCTAATTTCTCATTAAAACGGTCCAGAATTGCACCTGCTTAGCTTGATCAATAAGGCGCAAAGTATTTATGGTCTTTTTATCATGCAATCCACAACTAGCTTTAAAGAAAAAAAAAATCTTACCTCAATTCACGTTTCAAAAGATTTTTTTTATTGTTTTTTCCTTTTTAAACAAATTCTAGGCATTTTTAAAACCCAGTGCCGCCTGACCCCCTTCCTGCTGCCCCATGTCCTGTAACCCACAGGGAGTAAGGGGGTCAACTACAGTCAAATAAAGTTGACCTTATTTAGTAGTCTTCAAGGGCAAGGTTCTTCAATGCTAACCCAAGGTAGCAGGGGGCAAGAAAGAGAGAGGGGGAGGCAAGAAAACTGCAAGGAAGTGGTCACTTTACAAGCAATGTCCAATAAAAACGGACAGAGGAAGTTATGTGACAGGGACAACATTTCGAGTGTGAGTGTGCAGTGAGACCTAGCAGCTTCCTGCCACTAGCCTCCTTTGATACAGAAAACAGAAAAGTGATCCGTGCTCCGGGAAATTCAGCTATAAAAGTTGAGAATTGCATCTCCATGAAGCCACAAAATCAAGTTGTCAAATGCCACTCTGCTTTAGGACATATTCTAGAGTTATCTGGATGCCCTTTAATCTTGGCTCCTCTTCTTGGTAAACATGGCATGAACTGTTCATTTCAAATGTGTCACCAGTAACCCTCAGAAGGCTACGACTGATTGCACACTATGCCTGCTCTTTTGGTGTGCAAGGCATTCTTGGATGTCCACCTAGTGAAGAAAAACAATATATCTGGGGGACTGATTGTCTTATACTTCAGTTTGATAGTCCCCATCTGATATATCCATGGAAATGCGTGGAGGCTGATCCCAATCGACACACCGCAAACCCAACCGGTCATGGATCTGTGAAGAACGTGCTCTGTAGCTGTCCCAAACTTTCTGATGGTGACCAGAGGGACTTGTCTTCTCCTGAGGGACAAAAACCATAGAAAGACAAACTTAAATGAGGGCAATGTACAAAACAGAAGACTGGGCTATGCATTTAATCTCATAACATTATTCTACTGCTGTAGCTATAAATCGATGAATACAAACATCAGTGGATGAATTCACACTATATTAATTCAATTCTATAGATCAATTATTCATTAGGACATGTGTTGGAGCTCTCTAGTATTCTAGGTATTAAAAGCCTCATTTAAGACAATAAGGATTTTTATTTGTCCCTTTGGTATGGTTGGTTTGCCCCAAAACTGCTCAACTTTTGTTGTTATAAACATATGGCTGTTTGAAACCAGCGGTTCTCAGCAAATAATCAAAGAAATCCTGCATGCAGCTGATTAGGGGGGTGTGAGCCTGTCCAGGGTGCAAAGCACACCAATGTGCCTGATTGTTCTACTGATAAAAATAGGCTTAATGAAAATTACAACTCAGTTTGCGAATCCTAAATATATCCCTGAATATGAGGGTCTCCAGTCACAGTTTTGCAAGGGATCTCCAATATTCTTAAAAAGATCCTGGAATCTGCAGATATCACTTGATGAAATGACCAAGTTCAGCTTCCACAAGTAAACTTGTCAGCTAAGATGAGCAACCCGCACTTAAGAGTTAAAGCTCACTATTTATGCAGGGGGGATTGAGAGTAAAGGATGCACCGTGTAACCCTGCCAAATTTTAATTGCTCTTTTATATATTTAAGTTCTCTGTTGCTCACCTTAACAAGAACACTGAATGTATCTTTATCCATATTAATATCAAAGGATGAAACTGCAAGGATGATCATAAACTGATAAATCTACTTGACTGGAGACAAATGAATGACTTCAGCCATGTGGTTGGATTAACCTACACCTATAGATAAGAATGCTTTTACCCCAATACAGACCATAGGACCATTCTGCAATGGATGCAGTTCTCTGCTGTGGATGTCAATGGATGAATCTAGCCCTGGTGATGTCAATTATTCAAACTTTTGCAATATTCCTTGATGGATCTATTCAGATTGGTCCTAACATATACCTGAAAGGACCCCCACGTTCTGCCACAGGAGAGCCAAGCATTGTCCCTTGACAGGGTGGGAGACCAATAACCTGTATGGACTAAGAGAAAAGGATTTAACAGGTAAGACTAAAATCCAATTTTCTCTGTCGTCTAATACAGGTTACTGGTAACTTTGGAATGTCCAACCATTAAGTTCCCCAGGGTGGGAAGAAAGGCAAGGACCAGGCCTGATTCTTGTAGGCCAAAGATGCCCCAATAGACCTCGTAGAATGAGCCGTGACCCGAAAGGGAACAGACTTCTTCCTAAATTTGTAAGCCTTACGAGTAGTGGACTTGATCAATGAGGCAATGGGTACCTTGGAAGCAGGCTTCCCTACCCTGGGACCCTCAGGAATGACAAAAAGAGTGTCAGACTGCCTCAGTGGCTCAGTGCGATGCACATAGAACTTGAGACCACGCACAACATCCAACAGGTGAAGATCCTTCTCCTTGTCAGAAGTAGGGTCAGGGCAGAAAGAAGGAACCACAATCTCCTGATTCATGTGGAACTCAGATACCACCTTCGGGAGAACCTCCTGCGAAGTGTGAAGCACTGCCTTGTCCTTGTGAAACACCAAAAAGGGTGGCCTACAATATAGGGCATGCAGCTCCATAACACTGCGAACAAACATGATGGCCAGGAGAAAAGCCATCTTCCACGTCAGCAGAAAGCGAGGAATAGTGACCAATGATTTGAAGGGAGGGCACTGAAGGATGCCCAAAACCAAGTTAAGGTCCCACTGAGAAGCGCGAGTCTTAAACACAGGACGGGTATGAGCAATGCCTTGAAAGAAAACCTTGACATCAGGAAGAATAGCAAGGTGCCTCTGAAAGAAAACAGAGAGAGCATAAGTCTGAACCTTAAGAGAACTCAGACTGAGACCCTTATCCACACCATCCTGGAGGAAGGAAAGGACCGTAGGAAGATCAAAATCCTGAGACAGGTCCCTATCAGCACACCAAGATAGAAAGGTAGACCAATCTTGGTGGTAGGCTTTAAAGGAAACCGGATTACAGGCACTAAGCATAGTAGCCACACACCAGAAGAAAATCCTTTCCTCTTCAAAATTGAGGATTCAATCTCCATGTCATTATAGCCAGACGATGAATATCGTCCTTCCATGTAGAAGAAGATCCAGACGGGAGGGAAGCATAAGAGCTTCCCTGTAGAAGAACCCTGTAGAAGAAGATCCAGACGGGAGGGAAGCCGAAGAGCTTCCGCCACTCAGAGATCCAGAAGCTCCGGAAACCAAGCATGCCGAGGCCAGTACGGAGCAATCAGAATGACTGGGCAGAGCTCCAGTCGCAATTTCCGTTGCACCCTGTGCAAAAGGGGAATGGGAGGAAAGATGTATGCCAAAGGGGAACTCCACGGAATTGATAAGGCATCCACTGCTAGAGCCAGGGGATCCACCTAGCAAGAGCAGAATGTTGGAACCTTCCTGTTGTGTCTTGTTGCCATCTGGTCAATACACGGAAGACCACACAACTGGACAATGAGGTAGAACACCTTTTGGTGCAGTTCCCACTCTCCTCTGTCCACTGTGTGTCCACTGAGGAAGTCTGCCAGAATGTTGTCTACGCCAGGAATATGAACTGCGGAGATGGCAGGGACATGCTCCTCTGCCCAGGGCAAAATAGCCTTGGCCTCTAACCAAGTTGCGAGACTTCTTGTACTGCCTTGCTTGTTGATGGAGGCTACCGTTGTGGCGTTGTCCGACTGTACCCTGACCGGGCAATCTTCCAGCTGTTGTGTTCCAGTGTCGCAGGGCATGAAATATCGCCCGAAGTTCCAGGACATTGATGGGAAGGAGAGATTCCTCCTGGGACCACCGTCCCTGAGCTTTCAAGTGCCCCAGGACCACTCCTCATCCGGAGAGGCTGGCATCTGTCGTCACTGTTGTCTGGAATGGCACCAGGAAGGGCCTGCTCTTCAGGAGATTATTCAGGTTGAGCCACCACAAGAGGCTCAGCTCCAAGTGAAGAGGGAGAGATAGGGACCTCTCCAGGAGATCCATGTCGACCCCTGCATGCCAAGATTAGAAACCTCTGAAGTTCCCTGGTATGAGCTACGGTAAACGGAACTGCTTCTATGGTGGAAATGAACTTCCCCACCAGGGATGACAACTTCTTGGCTGGAACCAGATCCTGAGACAGGACAGCTTGGACCTTCAGTGCTATCAGATAAGCCACTTTGTCCGTGAGAAACACCATCCCTCTCTGGGTGTCAAAAAGGAGGCCCAGAAACAACCATCCTGTGTGAGGGAACAAGGTCTCACTTGTCCAGATTGATGATCCACCCGTGACGGGACAGAGCATGAATGCAATCCTGCACCTGCTGATGAAGAAGTTCTGGAGAAGATGCCTTCAGGAGATCGTCCATGTACGGGGTAACTCTGATGCCATCCAGATGGGGGATGGAAATCAATGTTCCCAGAACTCTGGTGAAGATTTCAGGAGGCGTGGTCAGGCCAAAGGGGAGGGCTGAAAACTGGAAATGCCCTCGGTCGCAAGCAAAGCGAAGAAATTGACGACTCTCTGGATGAATGGTGATGTGCAAATAAGCATCCTGAAGATCCAGTGAGGCCAGAAATTCCCCAGGGGACATGGTAGCTATCCTGGCAGAATTGGGACCTGACCACAAAGGAGTTGAGATCCTTCAAATCCAAAATGGGACAGCAGCCGCCATCCTTCTTGGAAACCACAAAGAGATTGGAGTAAAACCCCAACCCCCGTTCCTGAGGAGGAACAGGTTCCAAGACCGCCTTGTCCAGAAGGGCCTGTATGGCACCCTCGAAAAGGTGGCGCTTTTCTGCCCCCAGAGAAGAGCGAGAAGAGAAGGTCCAAGAAGGAGGAAGGGAGGTGAAGGGGATCCTGTACCCCATAGCCACCACCTGCAAGACCCATGGGTCCACCACAGAGGCCTCCCAAGCAGAGAGGTAGTGGTGTAAGCGGCCACCTACCTGCGGGTGGGGACCCGGATTCGGCGAGTCATGCAGAAGAAGGTTTGGAAGCCTTGGGCTTAGTGGAGGACTTGGACCTTCATTGCTGCTTAGGCTTGGATGAGGAGCACGCAGAACCCGAGGCAACGCTTGGGTCGCCTGGTGCGAGTCAACCTGAAAGGGACGAAAAAGCCGATTCCTTTTGACAGGCGCCTTCTTCCTATGGACTACTGGCAGATGAGTACTCTTCCCTCCAGTGGCTTCACTGATCAGTTCCTTGAGATCAGGCCCAAACAGTGAGGTGCCCTGAAAGGGCAAGGACAGGAAAGCCCTCTTGGAGGCCGTGTCAGCAGACCAGATCTTGAGCCAAAGAGCCCGTCTGGCTACCACAGGCATAGCTGATGTCCTGGCTACCATGCGCACAGTGTCAAACAGGGCAGCAGAAACATAATGCTGAGCCTCAGATGTGTTGGAGAAAAGCCGCAACATATCAGTAGTAGGAACTCCCTGACGGACAACTGAAGTGAGCTGCTCAGTCCAAACAGCCATGGCTCTATTCACCTACGCAGCAGCAAATGCGGGGCGCAGGGCAGAACCAACCATCGCAAAAATGGCCTTGAGAGAGGTCTCAAGCTTTTTGTCAGTCCAGTCTTTCATAGCAGATGCATCAGCCACATGCAGGGCAATAGACTTAGACAGCCTGGAGACAAGGGCATCCACTTTGGGGAGATGAAACCACTGAGCTAGGGCCGCTTCAGAGAACGGATAAAGCATAGCAGATTTCCTAGAGACATATGGTTTTCTGTCCGGAAACGTCCACTCCTCAGACACCAAGCAGTCAAGAGTGGGGTTAGGTGGAAAACAATTATGGGGCCTAACAGGCTCCTAAAACACATCGGAGGGATCAGAAGAAACCTCCTGTACCACGGGAATGTTCAGGGTGTTCAACACAGCTGAGGGAACAGGATCAGCCTCAAAGGGATCCCCAAAAAACTGAGAGGAAGGGGAAGAGTCTTCATCATCAGAATCCACCAATAATTCCTCGTCAGAGGAATCAGACACATCAGGTACACCCGGCGGTTTAGGCAGGGTAGATCTGATAGGGTTGGGGGCCTGCCACGAGTGGAAGACCCCCTGCAAAGTAGATGGAAGGAGTTGTAAGGTGGACAGGAGCTCACTGGTAGTAGCCTTAAACTCTTGCATACAAACTGGCTCTAGTGCTTGGCTGGAGGCCCCTGCAGGGGATTCAGGGGTAGCAGCACATGCTGGGCAAACATGACCTGAGTATTCTCTAGGTAATCCTGAGTGACATGAGGAGTAATGAGCAATGGGGGACACAGACACCACAGTATCCTTAGTCTTAGGCCTAGCCCCAAGGTCTAACGGAGTAGACATTCTCACAGAGTCAAACGGTCAAAGTATCAGAAACACCCACAAAGAAGTGTGTACGATAAATAAAATCACCCCAGAAAAAGCTAAAATAGACTTATCTGGTAGGCGAAGGGTTAAACTGCCGAGGAGAGAAGGAGAGTCCAAGCCCTGTGTAGGATACTCGATCAGTGAAGGCACAAAATGGCTGCCGCGGCGGGAGCCAATCAGAGGCGAGCGCTCATGAGAATTGTAGTTTCACTGATAAAGTACCCCAACAGTGACCGAAGCCCCCTGAGCCCCCCAACATGCCCAGAACATTGACCGGATAACAGAGCAAGGGCAGACCATCCAAATGAGCCATCTCTGACCTCGCTACGTGGAGCAGTTGCAGAGATATGTCCCAAACTGTAAAGTCCCATAGAAATGAATGGAGCAATGGCGTCTATGCAGTAAGCGTGCACCTTAAAGTCATAGAACATAAAGTTAACAAGGTGAATACCAAAATGTAAAACCACTCAAAAACCCACTAGAACAAGTCAGCAGACCCCATAAACACTGGTCCCAGTGGGGAAAGTGCCCACAACTCCCCCAAAAATGCTAACCAGCAGCAAAAGGGTTAGGTTACTACAGAAACTTGCTCCAAACACCTCACAGACATACAGATAAACCCAATGAGTGCATGAGTAGGTAATAAGAACTCAAAATGAGACCCCTGTGTGGAGGGGAAGTGTGGGACATGTGGACCTCAGCACTCAAAGGGTGCTCACCTTTTTCAGCAGATCTTCTGTCTTCAGATTACCATATATCAAGAAGAAACCTCAGTGGGCAACTTCTGGAGAAAGAACTTGCAGCCAAGATTTTCCCTCCAGGGATTAGGTCCACAAAAACACCTGGTAAACTGAGCTATCCACAATTGGGTGATGGGAATTGTCAGTGATGGTAATCCCCCTAACGGTGGTATTTCATACCTAACAGAAAAATAATAAAAAAGCTAAAACTATAGTAGAACTGTTCTCTCGCCTTGTGTCTTGACCAAGGAAAAAATCTTACTGGATGGGGATTGGCTAGCTGCAAGCTAAGGAGAGGAGGTAGGCTCCACCCATCAGTCACCTCTCAGAATTGTTCCTGCCTACTTAAAGGGGCCGATCGCCTACCCAAAGTTACCAGTAACCTGTATTGGACGATAGGGAAAATGGCATATAACTTTTGTGGCTGAAATAAAACCCTTAGGGGGTAAACACTGTTGAACAAAGACATAGTCAAAAAGGTCAGAATTGCTCCAGTCCTTAAAGGGATAGTAATATTTCGTTTTATCTTTATTTTATTTTGTAGGCATTAAAAAAACATGAAGAACGATATAAGTCTTATCTCTCAAACCTTTATGGTTTGAGAGATATTCACAAGCAAAGTTTCCCCTCGCTGACCAAAACGGTCAAGACTGCCATCTAGCTGTCAGATTTGGAATCCGGTCCGTAGACCGGCCATGACTCTACAGCAGAGCCAAGATAACAAGATATAAGAAGAACTACTTCATTCGAATCATCTACAAAACGTGCCTGGTTTGCAAGCACACTTTTTAGACCCTTCCAATGAAATAGTTATTTTTATATCTTGCGATTTTGGTTCTGCTGAAGAGCCACCAGTTGATCTATGGACTGGATTCCAAATCTGACAGCTAGATGGCAGACTTGACCATTTCGGTCAGTGAGGGGAAACTTTGCTTGTGAATATCTCTCAAACCTTAAAGGTTTGAGAGATACGACTTACATTGTTCTTCATGTTCTTTTAATGCCTCCAAAATAAAATAAAGATAAAATTAAGTATTACTATCCCTTTAAGTGCAAACCACCCTAGATTTCCGGGTCCTTAAGGGGTTAAGTGGGACTTTTACCCATTTACATGCAGAAAGGTCTCCAATGCATTGTTCTACAATGCACTGGAGACCTTGCTAGCATGTAAGATGTTAAAATCCCCATATAAAACAATGAAAAATATATTTGACTCCTTTGGTACATCAGGAACTCCCATCACTGTCAGCTGGCTTATTCAAAAGTTAGAACAGTTCAACTAATCAGGAAGTGAATTTATTGTGCGTTTATTTCCTGAAAGTTTTGACAGTATGACTCAGCAGTTTAGGTCACATTCCATGAGAACTGTTTGTCACAGACTTTCCTCTCAAATAGAATGTAAAACAATAATTAACTGGAATCTGACCACTAGAGGGCAATGTTAATGAAAAATCAAACAAGCATGTGTTTAAATTGTAATAACTCTGGAAATATGCATCTCGCAACAGTGCCATAACTCTTATTTTACTTGACATGAAAATATCTACAATATGTATATTTTCATAACAAATGTTTACTGCTACTTTAAATGTGGCACTTAACCCCTTAGATGCCAAAGCAATTAATTGGAGACATATCTAGTGCTCAAGGGGTTAAGATATCTCATTTAAATATACAGTGGAAAAACACAAACAATGAGATGAAAAGGGGGATAGGAACCCCTTGTGTGGAATCACCAACTAATAACGAACCGGGCCTGTAAAGTAATTTTTATTTTTTTTTTGATAAATACTTTTAATTTGGCAAGCGTTTGTTGTTCTGGAGAAAAGCTTTTGTTATGGTGATCTGGAAGCCCTGAGCAAAAAATCTTTCTGCGAGGGAGTTTGTCAGGGGCATTGCAAATAATCCCACTATGTCCATCATATGATCGGAGAGAGATATGCATATCTTATCAAGCACAGCATTTGTTGTGTAAATGATATAGCACTATTGGGCACTTTCTCTTATTGATCTTGTTTCATATATTTAAATAGGAAAACTACAGGTGTAGTACAGTTGGTTCATCCCAGAATTGCTGCACTTTGCTTTAATACATGTGGTCCATTGAGTCTAGAACATTTAAAAGATCACCTGCCAGAGAGAGAGAGTGTTGCTTATTAATATACAGGACAAAAATATATGTTAGATCATTCTGTAGTGGTCTGAGCCTTCTGTAATTGCTCTTTTGTTTTTAATTAAAGTAACCACTGATTTGTATTAATATTTTATTATCTTCGGGAGACAGACACTGTACAGAAGCACTGGCTTGTATACAAATCCATCACTCTTCTGATTAAAAAGCTACGTATAAGAAAGCTCCTGCGGGCTACTCTTTGGATCTAAGAGGTTACTGTTATCAAATGCACCATGAGCTGCAATTTACTGTCTATGTGATAACTATTGGATTTATGATACCCAGGGGTTGGTTTCTAGCAGTTGCTGTTCATATAATGGTTTCAAAGAATGAACGATCTGTATTATCAGCACTTAAATAAATTAGCAGCAACTGTAACCTCCTGTAGCAAAGCATCACAGCACCCATATGCACAATGAATAGTGGAGCAATTCTGGGGCAAACCAGCCACAATATAGAAATTTCCATTTCCCCAGGGTCCAATAGGCTCTAGTTATGTCTCCGACAATATTTTTATCCACTGAGGAGAGTGGGTAAAGCGTTGGACAGTGTTAGCCACATAAAAAGCAGCAGACTAGCAGAGTAAAATGATACCTTTATTGGCTGAGTGGCTCTAGGATGCAAGCTTTCAACTAGGTCTCTTCTTCAGACCTTGAAAGCTTGTATCCTAGAGACACTCAGTTAGCCAATAAAGGTATCACTTTACTCTACTGAGGAGTGTGGCAGTGTATTGGTACGGTACTCACACTAGCAGAAGTTCTTTCCACTGCACCTCCTGAGGATATACTCCAGCGCTTATCTCTCTGTATATCACAAACACAGAAAAAGAATCAGGGAGCAAGATCATAATGGAAGTGTCACTAGCACAGAGCAGGAATAGGCAATATGTGGCCTTCAGCTGTTGAAGACTACAAGCTGGAGGCCCCCAGGTTGCCCAGTCCTAGGACAGAGTGAAATTAAAAAGAGAGGGGGAGGAAGGGAACGGACATGAAACGAAACAACTGGGTAGAGAGAGTGAGTAGGGAATATAAAGACAATCATGATGCAAAGACAGAAAAGGGGCTAGAGAGAGAGAAAGCACAGACACCTAGACAAAAGCAAGGTGCACAGCAGAGTGCATGAGAGAGAGAGAGAGAGACAGACAGACAGACAGACAGTTTATGAAATGGAGAAGTTTTCACTAAAAAAATAAAAGAAGGGCATATGTATTACGACAAATATGGAGTAAAAACTCAAACTGAAATCAGTGAGGATTTTTTTCTTTGATCCATATAGTGCAACAGTTTAGCTCTCCATTTAATAATCTTTTACTAACCATTGTGCAGAGAGAGAACGTGGTGTGCAGAGAGAATGAATGAAAAGAATGAACAGGGTTTGCAGAGAGTGAGAAAAGAGAGTGCAGGCAGAGAGAGAGAGAGAGAGAAAAGAGTGTGCAGAGGGAATGAATGAACAGGGTGTGCAGACAGAGAGAATATGGTGTGCAGAGAGAGAGAACAGGGTGTGCAGAGAGAATGAATAAAAGAATGAACACAGTGTGCAGAGAGAGGAAGGGGGTGTGCAGAGAGAGAGAGAGAGAGATGGGGGAGCAGGGTGTGCAAAGAGGAACAGGTTGTGCAGAGAGAGAAAGAGGGGTGTGCAGACAGGAACAGGTTGTAGAGAGAGAGTGGGGGGACAGGGTGTGCAGAGAGGAACAGGGCGTGCAGAGAGAGAGAGAAAGAGAGAGAAAAGGGTGTGCAGAGAGAGAGAGATGGGGAACAGGGTGTGCAGAGAGAGAAAGAGGGGGAACAGGGTGTGCAGACAGGAACAGGTTGTAGAGAGAGAGTGGGGGGGACCGGGTGTGCAGAGAGGAACAGGGTGTGCAGAGAGAGAGAGGGAGAACAGGGTGTGCAGAGAGGAACAGGGTGTGCAGAGAGAGAGAGGGGGGAACAGGGTGTGCAGAGAGGAACAGGGTGTGCAGATAGAGAATAGGGCATGCAGAGAGAGAAAACAGGGTGTGCAGAGACAGAGAACAGGATGTGCAGAGAGAGAGAGAGAACCGGGTTTGCAGAGAGAGAATAGTGCATGCAGAGAGAGAAAACAAGGTGTGCAGAGATAGATAACAGGATGTGCAGACAGAGAGAGAGAACAGTGTTTGCAGAGAGAGAATGGGGCATGCAGAGAGAGAATAGGGCATGTAGAGAGAGAGAGAAAACAGGGTGTGACAAGATAGAGAACAGGATGTGCAGAGAGAGGAACAGGGTGTGAAAAGAGAGAGGTAGAGGGGGACAGGGTGTGCGGAGAGACAGAGACAGAGGAATAGGGTGTGCAGAGAGAGAGCAGGGTGTGCAGAGAGATAACAGGGTGTGCAGAGACAGAGGTACTGGGTGTGCAGAGAGAGAGAGAGAGAGAGAAAAGGGGGAACAGGGTGTGCAGAGAGGAAAAAGGTGTGCAGAGAGAGAGTGGGGGGAACAGGGTGTGCAAAGAGGAACAGTATGTGCAGAGAGGAGGGCAGGGTTTGCAGAGAGAGAGGGAACAGGGTATGCAGAGAGAGAAGGGAACATGTGTGCAGAAAGAGAGAGAGAAAGGAACAGGGTGTGCAGAGAGAGTGTGGGGGAAGAGGGTGTGCAGAGAGGAATAGGGTGTGCAGAGAGAGATCGAACATAGTGTGCAGAGAGAGAAAACGGCATGTAGAGAGAGAAAGAGGAACGGGATGTGCAGAGAGAGAGAGAACAGGGCATGCAGAGAGAGAAAACAGTGTGCAGAGAGAGAGAATGGGATGTTAAGAGAGAGAGAGAGAACAGTGTATGCAGAGAGATGAACATGGTGTGCAGAGAGATAGGGGAGTGCAGTGAGCAGAGAGAGAGAGAACAGGATGTGAAGAGAGAGAGAACAGTGTGTGCAGAGAGAGGAACAGGGTGAGCAGAGAGATGGGGGAGTGCAGCGTGCAGAGAGAGAGAGAGATAACAGGGTATGCAGAGAGAGATAGAGAACAGGGTTTGCAGAGAGAGAATAGGGTGTGCAGAGAGAAAATAGGGTGTGCAGAGAGAGAGGAACATGGTCTGCAGAGAGGGACAGAGGAACAGGGTGTGCAGAGAGAGAGAGAGAGAGAGCAGGGTGTGCAGAGAGAGAGAGCAGGATGTGCAGAGAGAGTGTGGGGGAACAGGGTGTGCAGAGAGAGAGTGGGGGAAACAGGGTGTGCAAAGAGGAACAGTGTGTGCAGAGGGGGGGGCAGGGTTTGCAGAGAGAGACAGAGGAACAGGATGTGCAGAGAGAGATCAGGACATGGAGAGAGAGAACAGGGCATGCAGAGAGAGAGAATGGGATGTGAAGAGAGAGAGAGAACAGTGTGTGCAGAGAGATGAACATGGTGAGCAGAGAGATAGGGGAGTGCAGTGAGCAGAGAGAGAGAGAACAGGATGTGAAGAAAGAGAGCGAGAACAGAGAGAGGAACAGGTTGTGCAGAAAGATAGGGGAGTGCAGTGTGCAGAGAGAGAGATAACAGGGTATGCAGAGAGAGATAGAGGAACAGGGTGCGCAGAGAGAGAATAGGGTGTGCAGAGAGAGAAAACAGGGTGTGCAGAGAGAGGAACAGATTGTGCAGAAAGATAGGGGAGTGTAGTGTGCAGAGAGAGAGATAACAGGGTATGCAGAGAGAGATAGAGGAACAGGGTTCGCAGAGAGAGAATAGGGTGTGCAGAGAGAGAAAACAGGGTGTGCAGAGAGAGAGGAACATGGTGTGCAGAGAGAGAGAGAGCAGGGTGTGCAGGAAGAGAGACCGTGGTGTGCAGAGAGAACGAATGAAAAGAATGAACAGGGTTTGCAGAGAGTGAGAAAAGAGAGTGCAGACAGAGAGAGAGAAAGAAAAGAGTGTGCGGAAAGAGAAAACAGGGTGTGCAGAGACAGAAGTACAGGGTGTGCAGAGAGAGAGAGCAGGGTGTGCAGAGACAGAGAACAGGGTGTGCAGAGACAGAGGTACAGGGTGTGCAGAGAGAGAGAAAGATAGGCAGAGAGAACAGGGTGTGCAGAGAGAAAACATGGCACTGGAGATGGAGAGAGATGCAACAGCAGTGTATTCAGAAAGAGAGAGCTTGGTATACTGAGAGAGCAATCACCTTATTACAAATAGGTGATTTTGAAGAAGTTTCCAAAATCATCTATATTTTAGACATATTTTTGTAAATAATAGTTTATGGGATATTTAGATTTGTTTATTTATCACTGTACATAGGCCAACACTGGCAGCTTTGCAGTCATGCTCAGTACTGACTGCCTGCACCGCGGTTGATACAGAGCAGGGTGGTCTGAATTCAGACTGGAGTCCTCTCTGCGCATCTGAAGGACTCCAGTCTGAATTCGGAGCCCCCTACTCCGTATCAGCTGCGGCGTGGGCAGTCTGTACTGCGCATGACTGCAGTGCGCACAGCCGTCTCTACTGCACATGACGGCTTCTGTCAAACATCCTTAGTGAATTATAACATAGGATGCAGATGAGGCAAGACTGATACTGACATTCCACTATGCTCTCTGTTCCAACCGTCACTTACTGTACTCACTTGCAAAAAGTGACAAATAAATAAAGCTAAATATCTCAAACTATTATTTGAAATAAAATAAATGGCTAACTTAAATATAAATGAACTGAAAGCACTGTCAAAATCACATATTTCAAAGTGACAGTTCAAATTTAAGAACAAAACTGAGAGCAAAGCAAACAAAAGGATACAGGGTGTACTTAGAGAGGATGCATACCTAAACAGTAGGAATACACTCATTGTGGGTAAAGAAATAGAGAGTTCAACTGACACACAGAGATCAACTGACACAGAGTGAAATCCAGCCTCACCTTTGCACTAGCATCACGGTACCTCTCTAGGGTATGGAACTTGCGGTTTAGTTCATGGTAAAGCTCCGAGTGTCTCTTTCTCGTATGCATCACTTTCTGCAAAAGGCCGTCTGTGGATTTAGCACCATGTACTAAGCAACAAATCCCCACCCTCTATTCATGCACCCAGTTGGTGAGAAGCGAAATCATGTAACATCATGCAATGCTCAGCAGAGCCCAAGCAGGCAAACTTGGGAAGTGCATTTCTGTAAAAAAGGCTCACCTCAAAATCCAAATCGGAATATCTCAATCGCTTCCGCTGAGGGAGAAATACAGGGACAGGTTGGTGTGGCTTCTATGTGAGTAGGGAGACAGAGAGGGAGGAAGGGAGGAAGATGGATTGAGAGAAGGGAGAAGAGATCTCCATATATACACAAGGACAAAGACAGGAAGAACTAAAAAAAAGACTTGTGGTGAATAAAAGACAGTGATGTAAGGAGGAGATACTAATGCCCATATGTACAAAGACAAACTCAAGCAATCCTGGGGCAAACCATCTGCACCAAAGGGCATAAATAAACATTAACTAGAGAAATTCTGGGGTAAACCACCTGCATCATAGGGGACAAACACATTCTCCAAATTCCCACATATTTAAAGGGGTCTTTTAACCCCCTGAATGCAAGATGGAAAATGCTCTAGTATTCAGAGAGTTAACAGCCCCATTTAAATCCATAGAATATTGTGCAGTTGGATAGCTCTAGAACTGTTCTGCTTTCTGCCTTTGTATATATGGCCCTTGGTTTGAAAGGGATCAACAGAGAGAATGAGAAATGGGATGGGACAAAGTGTTTTTGAAGAGAACTGAGAAGGTTAAAATAATACAGGTAACAAGGATTAATTGAGAGAGAGAGAAAGGGAAGGAGAATAAGATGAAGAGACTGATGTGAATGATGATATACATTATAAGAGACACTCATTGAAGTGGACCTATCACCTTGAATTTGTTTTTGTTTTTTTGCATATTTGAAAACTTTAGTCAAAACTGCCTATGTGTCATGTTAACCAAAAATCCAGCAGATGTAAAGTTTAGGAAATATTCACACTTTTATTTCTGAAAAAAAATTAAAGAGAAAGTCTACTGGTGCAGCACAGTGCTTAATTAACATACGAAACATCACTGAAAATGTTTCATTTGAAACGTCAGTGAACAATGTAACTAACATATGTAAAAATCACTGTTACAGCATGATAGTGCTATTAGCATGCATTAACATACAGTATCAGATATGAATATCTCCTTAACTTTACATTTGCTAGTCTTTTGACTAACATTACATATAGGCAGTTTTTAATTAAGTTTTCAAATAATGTGAATAAAGATGATAGGTCCACTTTAACATACCATAAACTCCCATCACTCACCTCTAGAGATCCTGCACTGAGAGATGGACCAGGAACTGTTCGTGGCATTGTACGACTGCGCTCATTCATCTCGGATGCCAAGATTTGCCGAACAGAAGGAGGCTGCTTAAATGGCAGGCCATACTGGTGCTGTGCGGGCACATAGGGTGGAGTGAGGTTTACATTGATGTGGTCAACTGATAGGAAATTGGGGTACCCTTCCGCATCCCCTTGCTGTCGGCCCTTGCTCAGCTCTGCCAGCTTGACGTTGAGTTTGCCTTGTTCTCGACCAAATGGCTTGAGGCTAAGAGTCCGCCTGGGTAGCACCATGTACTCACTTTCCAATGAGGGCTCCTGAGGTCCCTCACCAAAATCCAAGGGCCATATGTTTCCCTCTGGACACAGATAGAGGGGGCCACGCTCCAAATTGATCTCCTTCTTGGGGAGAGGGTCACTGAGCTCGTTCACTGGGTTGTGGGTGATTTTGGGCACTTGGAGGAGGATGCCTCCAGGTGAAGAAAGGTTCCCAGGAAGATGTGAGAAGCTCATTCCATCTCCCCCTTTGTGCAGTTTTAGGTCATCATCATCATCTAGAGAGATGCGAGATAGGGCTCCAGTCACACTGGAAGGGTGGCATGTGTTCAGTTCCTTAAACAGGACTAAAGAAATAGGAAGAGCTATAAATATTCATAACCATTTTTTCTTGCTGTATATTTCTACATTATAAATCATCCATAGTACACCTTCCCTTCCTTAAACTACTGCATTGTATAACAGGTTATTTACAACTCCTATATTTTTACACTCCTAATCTTTCTGTTTCATTTATCATTTCCCTATGACTCCTCCTATTGCTACGCAGTCTCTCTACAACCTCACATATTGCTCCATAAAGGTATCCCTATAACTCTTCCTGTTACTTCATATAACCTCTTCTTATATCTCCAAGAATTGCCTCATGTAACTAACTCCCGCAATTGCTCCATAAAAGGCTTTCCTATTATTCCTCCTATTGCTCCAAATAACTATTCCCTATAACGCCTCCAGTTTCTCTGTTCACTTTAAAAATGTTGCATGCAAAAGAGCGTGTGACTACATGGCGCATTAACCATGTCACCGTGATTAAAATGGTGGCATGAGAATCTCACACTGCATGAAAGTGCAAGATTCCTAAGTTGCGGCATGAAACATCGCCCCGCATGGATGGGCAAAGCAGCCCTACTTGGAGACTCATAAATTGCTGCTACCCCGTACTACAGTTGCTGTGGGCTGAAAGGGATAGTAATACTTAAAATGTAAAAAAAAATATGTTGTAGGGTTTATCCCCCTGAGTAAAACAAGGGTACTCCCACTGCTGAAAAGTGTTTCATTCAAAAGTTATTAATTTTCAAAGTTGAATTTTTTAGGTGCAATATCACAGTGGCCTGAAATTGTAGAGTGGCGCTGTTGCTACACGATCCTATGGACAGCTCTGGTTCCGGGACCATAAATCTCCATAGGATGGTGCAGCAACAGCGCCACGGTACAATTTCAGGCCACTATGATATTGCACCTAAAAAATTCAACTTTGAAAATTAATAACTTTTGAATGAAACACTTTTCAGCAGTGGGAGTACCCTTGTTTTACTCAGGGGGATAAACCCTACAACATATTTTTTTTTTACATTTTAAGTATTACTATCCCTTGAAGTGGATACATCAGCAAGTCCTAATAGCCACAAACTGCCTGCCCTCTCTCATCCGATACTGTTCGCTGGTAGTACAGATTTATTTGACTCCAGGCTCTCTCTCCCCTTCTCTGCGTGCTCCGTCCTATCATTCTGCACGCAGAGAAGGGGAGAGAACAGTACCGAATGAGAGAGGGTAGGCAGTTTGTGGCTATCAGGACCTGAAGATGTGTCCACTACAGCCCACACCAACTGAAGTACAGAGAAGCGATAATTTATCAGTCTCCAAACAAGGCTGCTTTGCACATTCATGCGGGATGACATTTTATGTCATGACTTGAGAATCTCACAGTTTCATACAGTGCAAGATTCTCATGTTGCCATTTTAATCACGGTGACATGGTTACTGCGCCATGTAATTGCACATACTTTTTCATGCTACATTTTTAAAGGGTACCCAATTTCTACATATAACTCATCCCTATAACTTGTTATATTGCTTTATATAGCTCTTCCCTAAAACTCCTCCTATTATTCTACATAGCTAATCCCTACAACCCGTTCTTATGTCTTCTCCTACTGCTCCACCTAACATTGCTTCATAACTCCTCTAATTGGTTCATATTCATTCATGTGTGTGGCACTGGTGTGCAGAAGGGTTTTTTGTATTCTGCTTTTCTTACCAGTTTCCCCATGTGCAGTGTACCAAGAGGTTTTCTCATCGGACTGGCATGCCAGGTCCACATCCTTTTCAAAATCTGTCTATAAGAACATAAGGAATAAAAGAGACGTGAGATAGTGAGTGAGAGATGGAGAGAGAGCAAGGAGAAAGAAAAAAGGTGGGAAGAGAGAAAACATGAGGAGATGTTGAGAGGTAGACAGCATAAGAAGGGGAAGGGGAGAATATTGTGTTAAAAGGAAACAGTGAAGGGTGTACAAAACGGTTTCTGCTCAAAAATAAGACAAAACAACAGTGAATGGTCCTGTGCCTGTTTGATCATTTAAATAACTACTTTGTGCTGTGTAAGCCATGGAGTCATCAGAGTGGATTGTATAGGTGTTTGTGATATGCCATTCCTCTGCACCCAGGTACAAGCTATATAGCATCAGAAGCAATGGAAATAAGAGCAAAAACACGTCCCTCTCCTTATGCCTGCTATACAAGTGGCATTAAAGGGTTGATCACTTACATCCTGTGCTGTGAATGAGATGTACCTGTATTAAGGAGTCTTTATTTATGAATAGCTGAGGGTTTATTAATATTATATAGAAGTGCAATTGTGCTCTGCTCTTCACTTTGGATATTTTTTATCTGAAAGCAGATGAGAAGGAAAGAAAAGTCGAAAGAGAAGAGAAAGTTAGAGAGTAAGAGAATAACAGAGAAGAGAAGGTGATAGGAAAAGAAAAGCAGCAACAGTGGATAAGAAAGGAACAAACAGAGAATAGCAGAAAATTAGGGGGAAGGCAGAGACAAAGACTAAAAGGATCATACAATCAGAGAGGAAGGGCAAGGAAGAGACAGGAAAAGATAAATAAAAGATAACAAAAGATACAGCAACAGATTGTAAGGGAAAGGCTGAGATTGAGAAGAAGGCAGAGAAAGGTTGAAGAAAGGAGGAAAAGAGAAAACATGGAAGCAGAGACACACAAAGAAAAAAAGCAATGAGAATGGAAGAAAAGTCTACCACAGTGTACAAAAGAAAATCACTGCAGTAGAATAAAGGCAGCAAAAAGAAAGGTAGTGAAAGAGTGGAATAGAAAGGCAAGAAAAGAAAGGAAAAGGCAGCAGCAGAGTGGAAGAAAGGGCAGAGATTGAGAGGAAAGCAGAGACAGGAAAAGAAAGCCAATGAAAAGAAAGGGAGAGACTAAGAGGAAAAAAAAATAAAGACAAAATCAGCAACAGAGTGCAAGGGAAAGGCAGAGACAGGAAGGGGATAGGAGCAGCAAACTGGAAGAAGAGTAAGATTACAAAAGTGGAAGACGAAGTCAGGGAAAGGAAGAGAAATGCAGCAGCAGAGTGAAGGAGGAAGTAAATGAAAGACAGTCACAATGGAAACAAAAGACAGAGACTGAGAAAATGGCAAAAACAGCAAAAGAAAGGCAGTGACATAGTGGGAGGAAAAGCAGAGACAGGAATAGCAAGGATGCAGCAGACAGGAAGAAGGAAAAAAGAAAACCTGCAACAAAGTGGAAGACAAAAGCAAAGACAGGAAAAGAAGAGAAGACCACATAGTACAATAGAAAAATTGAGAAAGGAGGAGAAAGGCAATGAAAAGGAAGGCAGTGACAGTGTGGAATAGAAAGCTAGGGACAGGGAGGGAAAAGCAGCGGCAGAGTGGAAGATGAAAGAAGAAGAGCACAGGAATAGTGAATAATAATTGCAGAGATTGAGAGGGAGCCTGAGACAGGAAAATAAAGGTAGTGACAGAATGGAAGAGATAGCATCAGAGAGGAAGAAAAATGAAGAGAAAATAACAGAGTGTAAGAAAGCAAAAACAGGAAATTAATGTGAGCAGCAGATTGGAAAAAGTAAGAAAAAGACAGCAACAGAGTGCTGTGACAGAGTGGAATAGAAAGTAGAGAATATAAAAGAAAGTAGGAGAAATATAGCAACAGATTGGAAGTGATGAAAATAAAGACAGCAACAGAGAAAGGAAGAGAAAAACCAGAGAAGGTGTGCAATTGAATGGCATAAACAGGAAGAGAAAGACAGAGAAAGTAACGACAGAGACAGAGACAGAAAAATAAAGACAAAGAGAGGCAGAGAAAAGAAGAGGGAAGCAGAGACAGGAAGAGACATGAAGGCACATAGAAAGGCATAGAAAGTGAAATAAAAAGGCAGAAACAGGAAGAGAAGAGAAAAACAGCAGCAGAGTGGAATAGAAGAACAGAGTCTGAAGTGAAAACATGGTTAGACAGAGATGAGATTTCATGTGGCACAGAGAGGAAAGGAAAGAGTATGCATGTGGCAGAAATTGTGTCATAGGAGTGAGCAACACATTGCAGAGCAATATGTTGCTCACCCAAGGCAGGGGAATGGGAATAATGGAAAATAATATGAAAGACGAGGGAGAAACAAGGAGGACAGGAGAGTTAAAGACATAGAAGTAGGCTAAAAAAGTTAGAGAATACAAAACAAGGAGAAAAACAATGAGCACATTAGAAATAGAGAAGAAAAAATGTATACGAAGGATAAAGAGTAACGGGGTGAAAGATAAAAGATTAAATAGATGGGGAGACCCATGTGTAATATGAAGAAGAAAGAAACAGTGTTTGGTAGATAAAGAACAATGTGGGAGATGTATAAATACCAGCCTTAGTGTAAGTTTAAGAATTGTCGCTAAAATTTGCAACAACGGGTCATGTTTATAAAGAAGTCCAGTTTATAAATATGTCTCTATCTGGGAATATTCCTGGAATACTAATAAAAAATGTTTTCACATACATAGCTTATACACTATCACGAGATACTCTCATCAACAGTTTATAATTAGCGTTAAGTGTTAATCACTAAAATTGCCTTTATTTTTGGCACAATTAGTGAATGTCTTTATTCATGCATTGTAACAAAATTCTACTCCAGTTTCAAAAAAAGTGAACAGATTGGAGTTTGTACTCAGTGAAAATGTTACTAAACAGTTATCCATTTCTTTATATCTTTTTGCGTCAAATTAACAGACACTTTCTTTATTACTCTAGATTTATACATCCCCCTGTTGGGCCTTATATGTAAAAGCAAACTGGAGCAATTCTGGGCAAACCATCTGCACCACAGGGGACAAAGAAACATTTACACTGATCTAAACAGGGCCTTTAACCCTATTATTGCTAAAGAGGTCTCCAGCACATTGTAAAGCAATGCGTTGGAGACCTCTTTGGAAACCAAGAGGTTAAAAGCCCCATTTAACCCAAAGGAAACTTGAGAGTTTATTTTTCCCTCTGTTGCATGTGGTTCCCCCCAGAATTGCTCCATCTTTCATTTATACATTAGGCCCAAAAGTTTACTCTACAGTTACTCAGTACATCAGTTGTGAGCAGCTGGTAACCCTCTAGTGGTGTTGAACTACAACTCAAATCATTCTCAGCTGGTCATCAGAGTTGTAGTCCATTAGCAGCTGAAGGGCAGCAGGTTGGCCATGTCCACTGTAAGAGATCAAGTATAGCAGTTCTGGTGCTGATGGTGTGTGTGTAGGGGGCGTAGCAAGCACACCATTGGCTTTTACTCACCATGATCTGAAGCTGACCATTCTTACAGGAGTTTGGAGAATCCTCATTGTCATCACTTCGACAGCCACCTATTTGGCACTTTACCACCTCCTGTACCTGAATGAAAACATTGACAAATAAAAATGTATTCATTGGAAAGCAATGCCTTCTGGTTAATGGCTACATTCTCTCCACAATTCCCAGTATATTTCAGTGTTTGTACAAATCTGTTGGTATACGTCCTATGAAGTGAAAAAATCAGTTAACCCTCACTAAAACCAAGACAGAGGAGACAGGAAACAAGCCTTCCTTCACTGTTCAGTTGTGTCCACATTGAAGCAGATCTTTATCAGTGTATTCAGCATACTAAAGAGGTGCAATTCTGGGGGAACCAAATGCAACTGAAAATGTCTGAAATGCCCATTGATTTAAACAGCAATTTTAATCCCTTGAATGGTAAAGCAGTCTCAAGTGCATGCTATACAATGTGGTACAGACCTTTCAACCATTCAAATAGCTTAAATGAACATTTAAATCAATGTAGATTTTCATTTTTCTTCTACATTGCTGCTGGTTTCCCCCAGAATTCCACTTCTTTAGTTTGCTGTCTATGACCCAATATGTTCACACACCTACAGCAGAAGGAAATACATCATAAAAGTGTCACCAGTTTATACGAGTTGTGCTTGTAAATATGTTAACTCTTCTTATTTTTCAGTAGAGGCAAAGAGGTTCTTGCTTAAAAGGGCTAATAAAGTGTTCCAGTACACCCATTATGCTACTGCCCTCATGACTGTATCCCTATATCCTAATACTAGCACTATTTAGGTTGTATAAGCGATAATGGGGGAACGGATATATTCTCTCCCGATCTACTATTGGTGCGATATACCTGTTTTTGTGCACTGCACTTACCTAACACAAAAACACAAATGTTTTTTTTTCCACAAAAATGTTTACTTTGCTTGGCTTTTGCCAAGGTGTAGGAAGTATGGGAGAGTATGGGCACAGAGGAAATTAATTGTAAATTCTTTCTTCTCCACACACATGCTATAGGGGGTGGCATTTGGGCTTACTTGCATTAGAGGCTTGTACTGGAGACGTTGTGTGTCTGGTACACACTAAAGGCAATTGCAGATAAGTATAGGTGAAAGAGAAGGAGTTGCGAGGGTGCACATAGATTGCTTGCACCTGTTTATCAGACAGACATCCACATTTCTCGCTCCCTTAACCTACTTTATAATTTACAGTGTAATCCAAACCACAGCCATTTTGACGCACAAAAGAGAATATAATTAAACACATATGAAAAGATGCATGTGTATTAATATTATCAATGCTTAGGTATTTATTTCAGATGTGGGTAAGATTATTTGCTGTCAATACATACAGTTGTGACTAGCACATAAACATACACATTAACTCTTTGAGAGAAAGAGGGGAAGCCAATGCATTGCTTTGCAATGCATTGCACACCCTCAGACACTCAAAGGGTTAAAGGTATCCAATGCATGGAAGACATACTGCAAGACACAGTGTTGGTGGCAGGTTCTCACCTCTCTGCGCAGGAAGCAGTGTACGGTGATGATCACACAGCCCTGTACAGAATTAAACACAGCAAACAGGACTTGGAAGAGGATGGAGCGACGATCAGTCATGGCCAGTACTGCAGACATCCAAGTGAGGGCAAGGAGGGGGAGGACCACGCAAGAACTCCAGAGAGATGCCCTGTGGTGACGTAGGGGAGGCACAGTGCAGAGAAAGGGAAGAAAGGGATAAAAGGCAGCAGAGAGAGATGAAAGTGGTAGGTAAAATGATGGAGAGAAATGGGAAAGAGGGAGAGAGAGCATGACAGGTACAAATAAATAGAGAGAGAAATGGAGAATATAGAGAAATATAGTGAGAAAGACAGACAAGAGATAAACATAAAAGGAAGAAAATTGCAGAAAAGGGTAGGATTAGAAAAAGATAAGCAGGTTGTTTGAAAAGAAAATAGATTTGGAGAATAAGAATAGCAAAAAACAGCAAGGAAGAGAAATATGGAGAAGTAAAACACACAGTGAGGTGAAGGGAAATGTAAGAGACGTGGGCAAAGAGAGATAAAAGATAATGAATCCCAGGTTAGGATACTTGTATGTACCCAAGCTGTATATTCTTGTCATTTTGCCCCAGAAAGTTTCAGTACAAAAGAATGGAGTGCAGGATAAATCCTGTGAGGGTTTTCCCTCTCCCACCCAGCCTTACACTTCAGGATCATGCACTGTAATGGCATAAGATGCAGTTGCCACAAAAGGTGACAATCAGAATATTGGGGCAAGCACTCTACAAAGTGTGTGTGTGTGAGGGGAGAGGGCATTTCAGGGGTAGACAAGAGAGAGACCAGGTACAAACACAATACTTCAGGACTTCTACAAAGAAGACAGCATACAGTGCATGTGACAATATACAGTGATTCCCTATGACTTGGGAGAAGAGGGTGCAGCACAGATAACTTCCCACTACTACTTTTGGTTCTGAAGCAGTGCAAATGTGAATGAGCCGTAGGTACTAGGGTGTCCTGTGCCCCACCAAGATGGATTATACAGGTACCCACAATGAGCACATTAAAGTGAAGATGTTAACATGCATGTTATTGTGGCATTTTATGGTAATTTGCACATGTATCTGCATCTCATGCTTTTGTGTGTGTGTGTGTGTGTATGAGTATTTGTGTGTTTAAATTTCCTGTGCATCGAGACCCAGTCAGGGGAAGAGGACAAGAGACTAACACTGCGTTGCTGGCAGTAACTGCAGACAGATTCGCGTTGGGCAGCACTCCACATGTAGAACAAATCAGCAGCAGGTTCCTGCAGGACGTCTCACCTCTGCACCATCAAACCACAGCAAGCATGAGGGCATGCAGACAGGGGCAGGGTTTGGTAAGACAGGGAAGGAGGAGATAATATAGGCATGGAAGGTATGTATACATACATACATGAAGGAAGTAACACAACATCACATATATACATACACATATACATAGATGTATATAAATGGGAAAAGAGATTGAGTAAAGAGAAAGTTATAGATTTAAGTAGGGATGCACATGTAAATATATATTCACACACACACACACACACACACACACACGCACACACACGCACACACATATATAGTGTGTGTAAATACAAATTAGATATACATTACAGATATATTTCCATATGGTTAGAGAGATAGACAAATTGACAGGAACACACACATTCCCAACACATAACATGAAATTGGGATAGATAATCACAATAGAGAGTAAAGGAGGGATATGGGAGTGAAGAAGACACAAGAAAGAGCAAAGAGATTGGGAATACAGAGACATAAAGGGCAACAAGACATAGAAGAACACAGGGCAAATGAAAGAGGAATAATAAAGCAAGGATGGGAGAGAGAGATAAAAGGCAGTGTGTTAGATCAGCACTGGACTGGCAGGAAAGCAGCACCTGGTTAGCATGAGATGGACACAAGGAATGGGAAGCCCCTGTATATTCCCCAACATTCCCTTCACTGTGTGCTAAGGGACTAGAGAGTTTTATCATTGATAAACTGCCAGGTGAGCTTGCCTGGTGCCCCTCACAACAGATGTGGGAGCTCTGATACTAAAAACTAAATGAATGAATAAGGCTATACAGTACAAGGCATCAGACAGACTAGCATTGTACTTTCACATTCACTGCCTTTTTTCACTTACATTTATACACAAAGGCACATTTATCAACCATATTCAGATTACAAAAATGTTACAAATATGCATATTTACTGAATTACAAGTGTATATGCATATTTATCAAACAAAATAGTGTGACAATAATCATTGTTTTAACTCAGATTCATAATGAAAAAAATGATTAAGATAAGAATTTGCTACAAAACATATTGACCGGTAACAAATGTGTACTATCAAAAGAGAAGAGGAATAGAGAAGAAGCTACAAATATATATTTTATATACATACACACACACACACACACACACACACACACACACATAAATAACATATATATATATTATAATTCGCTAGGATGTTTGTTAGAAGCCGTCATGCGCAGTAGAGACGGCTGGGCACGTTGCAGTCATGTGCACTAGATACTGTCCGCGCAGCGGCTGATATGGAGCCTGCTCTGCGCACCTTCCTGGGACCGCTTAGTCCCAGGAAGGTGCGCGGAGAGGACCACAGTCTGAATTTAGAGCACCTCGCTATGTATCAGCCGCGGCACATTCGGACAGTCAGTACTGCGTATGACTGCAGTGCTGCCAGTGTTGGCCCGTGTATACGGGCTTTAAAACTAGTACATAAATAAATAAGTACTATATACTAAATGCAACTGTGCTGAGAATACTGCGAAATGCTTTGATAATTATCTGGCAAATACATGTAATGTAAATGAAATAATTGTACAAAAATACAAGCATGTAATTCTGTAACTATTTTTTTTTTAGGTTGTTACTAGAGTTATACATAGACCAAAGTAGGTAGTGTCATACGGTTCTTATAAATATTATTATTTTAAAATTATTCATTTATGTGCAGTTAAAAGTTATATAGATTTAAATTCAAGTTTACATAACCGTAATTGGAATAATTAATTTGATTTATGTGTTTAAAAAGCATAGATAATTACCATCCTAATTCCAGCTTTTTGTTTTTTAAAATTAGTGTTATTGTTCTTAATATCTGCTTTTACTATTCTTTTTTAAATTGGAAATGTGACATTTTTATTGATTTTAATCTATTCTAGAAATTGTTGTTCCTTTCAACTTTTAAGTCTCCTCTCAATAGATTTTTAAGAACATGTAGAAAAAGAGTTGAAAATTGCATTTTTGATGTTTGCAAAAATTTTAGCATGTTTATAATTTAGTTGTAATTAACAAAAACATTTGTTAACACTTTTTTAATTACTTTGCTTTACAATTGGTGATTAGCAATACATTGATATTGGTAAATGTCTCTCACAGTATCACAATAACATTACACACAGTAGCTAACTGATGCTGCACAGACACACAGTCACACACACACACACACACATACACAAAGTAGGAAATATTACATATAGTTGCTCATAATAATGTTATGAAGTATTTCAATAACTTAAATATATGTAATGCAATTTAAAAATATATATATAAATACAAGCATGTAACTGTAAAAGTACTCCATAAAGAATTTTATTTTTGGAAGATTGTTATTAGATATTAGATAACTTCATATACAGCCATTATAAATATTATTTAAAATTTAGATTAATTCATTAGATTAATTTATATAATAACAGATAATCACATCTTAATTTCAGCTTCTTTTTAAAAAGTATTATTATTTGTCTTTATATTTACACTTATGATTCCTTTTATATCAATAATGTTAACCTTTTATTGATTTCTTTAAGTCCTGGAAGAGCGGTCCCCAACTCGTGCCCTCAGTGTCCACTAACAGGCCAGGACCTGTGAATTTCCCTGCTAGAGCATAGCTGTGTTGATCAGAGGTTCAGTCAATTTGATTAATTCACCTGTGTTCTAACAAGGAAATCCTCAAATCCTGGCCTGATAGTGGGCCTTGAGGGCACGGGTTGGGAACAGCTTCATACAACAATTTAGATGTTAAGTTTTTTTCTCAAAATATTTTTTGATAAATATGTAGCAGGGGACACAAACTGTATTCTTCAGGAATTGTTCACACATTTACATTTATTTATAATTTAGTTGGGACATTCTCTATTTGTTAATACCTTTATATTTTTTTTTTGCTTGTTTTTTTGCAATTATAATTACTGAGATACTGATAAAAGGGGATTTCTGTGTATTTACCGATAAATCCTTTTCACGTAGTCTGTGAATACTGGAGCCATGGTGAAAACGTAAAGTATGCTCCAGCCAGGAGGGTAGGTCATTTGCCTTAAAAGCCTCTCTGTAGCTGGAGACTCCTTCCCTACTCCACTTTACTCCCACCAATCCAGCTCAGTTTTAAAGAATAGCAAAGATAAAAAATCAAACAAAAAAGACAGAAACAAGTCAAGAAAATGGGGTCACATTTACCAGAGAACTCAAAGGACCCCCTGCCTGGAATGCAAACAACTAATTTTTTGGTGAAAGGGAAGTCCTGTGTTCCACATGGGCTAAGAGAAAAGGATTTATCAATAACTATATAAAAAGCCCATTTTCTCTTTCGTCCAGTGTGGAACACAGGAGCCAAGGAAATAAACCAAAGCTGTCCACCAAGATTCCAATGAGGTAAAGAGAAACACCCTTCAAAAGATAAACCAGTTCTAGCAAAGTGAAACTGGGACAAATAAAAACCATAGTTGTCAGTGGACACCTATACATCAAACCAAGTAATAGTAAAACCACAAGTTGCTGGAAGAAGAGAAAAGAAGGATACCCACACAGGCTGTAGGACCTTCCATTCAAAACTGTCTGAAGGAAGCCAGAATATTGATATAGTATTGTTCAACAAATGTGCGAAAGGACAGACACAAGTGCTCTGCAAAGGCCTGGTTCTTGTAGGTCCATGAAGCACCCACCACTTTAGTAGAATAACCTGAATCTCTATAGGGGATGGATCTATTTTTTGAGGGTGTAGGCCTGAAAAATGGTCGTATTAACCCAGCAAGCCACTTTCAACTGAGATGCAACTGGGTCTGCAAAAGGACCCTCAAGAATGACAAGAAACAAGTCCGAATTGCAAAGTAACACCAGAACCACCTAACAGCGTTCAAGCAATGAAACTCCTGCTCCTGTCTGTTAGAAGCTGCTGGATAATGAGAAGAAAGAACAAAATCCTGATTATTAAGAAACTCAGAAACAACCTAAGGGGAAACATTAACAGAATGAAATATCAGAAAGGTAGATGTACAGGACAAAGTCAGTAATCTGGCCCAGGCAGAACAGACACAAATGCAAAAAGCAAAACTGTCCTAAGAGTCAAAGACTCTTCAAAAACCAAGGTGCAGTCCAAAGGAGGAATGAGATCCCTGAAGGCTGGGTAGGTATGAGCCGTCCCCTGTACAAAGATGCACATCCAGTAACAAAGCAATATATTTCTGGAAACCATACAAATAATAATAGAAATCTGGACCTAAATAGAGCTAAGACTAAGCTCTAAGACCATCCTGACAAAATGGTAAAGACATTGGAGGACCAAATAATGCAAACACAATTCCTGGTCTTCACATCAATGGAAGAGAAAAGAACACACTTTACAGTTCGCATTGGAAGGCACAGGCTTTCAAGGCATCATCATAGTGGTAATTAAAGAACCATGGAAACCTTCCCCCCTCGGGATACTGGCCACAAGGGCCAAGCTATCTACACCAACATCTTCACCTCTAGAAGACACAGAGAACCCTGACTAAGGAGGGCTGGAAGGGGTGGAAGATGAAAAAGGCTCCAGCTATGCAAAGAGTGAGAAGATCCAAAAACCAGGCCTGCAGGGTTCAGAATGGGGAAATCATATGAAACTGATCTATACTGTCTTTCATCAATACCATGGTCATCAGTGGGACAACACAAAAAGTCCACAAAAAGAAAGAGAAGGGTCCAGGGATCCTGAGCAAAATAGGAAAACCCTGCAATTCAACTGAGAAGTCAAACCACAAATGGAAGACCCCACAAACAGACTGACCATGGGGTTCAACACCAATTACAGAGATCTCACCACTAATGGCTAAGTCCATCGCAAAGATATCTACCTCTGGAAGAGAATGATGGAGGGAGGCATGTGAGCATCCGCCAAAACTAGAATTAATAAACCTTCTGACCATGTGACTGCAGTCCTGATCTCTCCTTGGCTGTTGATACAGGCCACCTCGGTTCCATTGTCAGACTGAATCGGCTCTGGCAATTCTGTAGAACAAGATGAATCACTCAGCACATACTGATGGACAGAAGAATACCACTTTGTCTAGAATACTTCCTGAGAATCTCTGGCTCCAGTTTCCAAGCATGAAACAGGGCAAAGGGGACTGCCTCCAAAGCAGAGACCACAAATCCAAACAATTTCATGTACACCCACACCTTTGCAGACAGCAAAAATAAACCCTGAAACACCTGGTAGGACAAAGAAAAAAAATCTTAATATCCAGCAGGAAGGCCTGTCCCTGAAGAGCATGGAATCATATGATGAATCCCTGCACAACGAATGTGAGCAGCCAAGGCTGTCAAGGCCTATGTAACACTCCAGTTTATAATTCTGGCATAAGGAACAAAGGGTTATTAGGGAAACCCCTGAAGACCTGGGGGTCTGGTGACTGCCATATCTTTGGAGGTCTCCCTCAGATATAACCAGGAGACCTCCAAAGAAAGTATATAGGACAGAAATGAAATATAAATCATTTGTCTAACTGAAGAAGAATGCCAAGAGGAAGAATCCAGACTCACAGGAAAAAAAAGAAGCAGTGTAAGAATAGAACATCCCCCTTCATGCTCCGTGAGGCCCTGCAAACCAGACCTTATGGGAAATGTAGTTCCATTTTTCCTTCCAAAATGAAAATGGCATAGTGGTTCTCCAGCCATTGAGTCTGATTGCTGCCCCGCAGCATGGTGGTGGTGCCCAAAAGCATCCCTATAATATAGTAAGAAAAGGTAGAAGAATAAGCCTAATTTTGTCCACTGGAATCCACCTGCTGCAGCAAAAATCACAACTGTACTGTTGGTGCCTCATCCAATATGGCCATCATATGTGTCCGTTCTTAAATGCATTGCTGACCCAAAAAACTAAATTAACTAAGTGTAGGCAATTTTAGTAAAATCTCCCTTAGAGAAGAGAGGAATAGTAAAGGAACAAACAGAAATAAGATCAAAAAGGCTGATAACACAAGCCATTCTGTAGCCTGTACAGTTGGCACTCTGGTTCAAACCAACAATGGAGGCCAGAGGTAGGCGCCCGCCTAACTGGGGATTACACAGTCCTATCTTAAAGGAAAAAGAACAAAAAAGAAGGCTAAGAGAGAATATGTGCACTGATCCATCTTTTTCTGAAGTGACTTTTAAAACTGGATTGGTGGAGGTAAAGTGGAGCAGTGAGGGAGTCTCCCTCAAACAGCCTTTAAGGCAAGAGCCCTACCCTCCTGCAAGAGGACACTTTACTTCATGGTCCCTACGCTCCACACCAGATGAAGGAGAAATGTAGCCAACTGAAATCACACGCGGATACCTAGTTAGAAACTGACATTGTGCATATACATACAATATCACAGTTACATTACATACACACACACAGTACTACACTGATATAACACATACATACAGTTACACACTGATGTTAAACTCACACACGCATACAACACCACTGTAACTGGGGCAAAATTACATTGTGCCCACATACATACAATATCACATGTACACATACAAACACAAACATACACACACAATATCACATTGACATTACACATACAGTTTCATACTGATATTACAAACACGCACACTAACTACACAAGGGACAATTTGACACGGTATTCTCATAAACAACACAACACAGGAGCAAATCGACGTTTCACACATACACAAACATTTTCATACTGACATTAAATGTTCACAGACATAAGCTGACACTGAACACATACAAAAGCGCACTATGGATGTGCACGCAGACAGGGAGCAATGACATCACACACACTCTGATTAAACACATATAGGGATCACTGTCAATATAAACAGGGACTTCTACACAAGAATGAAAAAGAGGAATTATGGAGCAAACAGACTGCACCATTAAAACTATGATTTTACTTTGATTTAAATGGGGCTACTATTAACCCATTGAATGCTAGAGCATTCTCCAAAGCATTGTTTTACTCTCTAACATTAAAGCTTAAAGAAGCAGTAAGCTTTTTTTTTATGAAAAAATATATATTGTAGGACATTTGCTGTTAAGTTTAATAAGGGTACTCCCACTGTGGTGGGATGTATATTTCCAGAGTTATTACAGTTTAACCCCATGTTTTTTTACATTAGCAGTGCCCTCTAGTGGTCAAATTCCAATTAGTTTTTCAGTTACATTCCAATGAAGAGGAAAGTCAGAGACATACAATTCTCCATAGAATGTGATAGAAACTGCCTGTCACTTCCTGTCAGTTAGAACTATCAGGAAGTAAACACAGTAAATTCACTTCCTGATTATTTGAACTTTTATAACGTTTGAATAAAACAACTGACAGCAATGGGAGTGCCCTTGTTTTACTCAGCAGGAAAAGCTCTATAACATATGCATTTTCATAAAAAAAGCTTACTGCTCCTTTAAAACTATCATTTCAAACAAAGGGGTTTTATGGGATATTTTTATTTCTCCCCTTTGTTGCAGCTGGATTGCTCCATAATTGGTTCTCATTTATTACTGTGCATAAGGCCCACATTGCAACAGTTTAAAAAAAAAGAACTCACCCTGCTCGCTGTTTTTTGGACTTGTCTGAAATGCCATCCCGAGACATTAACTTGTTAAAGACAATGATACCAATCAGCATGTTCACCTGGGATGGTTGGGGAGGAAGAGAGAGAAAAGCATGGCAGAAAGTTAAAGTATATCCATATCGCTCTATTCATCACATAATTAACCCTTTGAGTGCCAGCGGGGTACGCAACGCATTGCTTTGCAATGCATTGCGTACCTCTGGCACTTAAAGGGTTAAGGACACATCTGTAAAATCTACAGCATATCCCCAGCAAGAAACATATTCTTTGCTATATAAACTTGGGGATGGTGGTAAACCCTAACAATTTTAGCCACAACTTAAGCTTTGCTTGTCTAAACATTACTCATTAACCCTATAAGGACCAGAGGGTTTTGCAACACACTGGAAGGCAATTGCACAAACCTCTGGTTCTTATAGGGTTAAAAGGATAGTAATGTTTAAATTTAAGTTTCTTGAACCTTGTAGGTATTAAAAAAATAAGTACAACAATGTAAGTCTTATCTCTCAAACCTTTATGGTTTGAGAGATATCACTTGCTAAAGTACCCCCCTCTAGGCTGTTTCAGACAAGTCTGCCATCTAGTGGACAGCAGGAGATTCCGTTCCTGGGACTAGCCCCCCTCCTTTCCCTTTTTCTGATGTCAGCTGTAAAGCTGACAGCAGGAGATTTGTGTCGGCCTACTCGAGGTAGCTTTTCAGCAGCCCCGAAACTGCTCTATTGTAGACTGTTCAAATGAAGTATTTATTTCTAAATAGCACGATTTCATCTCTGCTGAAGAGCTGCCATCTGGTCAAATGACCGGAATCTGCTGCTGTCCCATAGAGCTCTGAAACAGCCTGGAGGGGGGAACTTTAGCAAGTTATATCTTTCACACCAGAAAGTTTTGACGGATAAGACTTACATTGTTGTACTTATTTTTTAATGCCTGCAATATTAAATAAACTTAAATTTAAACATTACTATCCCTTTAAAGATATACGGTACAAATGGATCATATATTGATCACATACAATTTTGCATGCACAAATTTACTGACAACATTACTTACTACACTAATCAATCTTCATACAAGATGTTATTTGGATTTAACTTTTAATATACAACATGCAATAGATTTCAATGGTAACTTAAATGTGTCTTGTTTTTTTAGTTTAACTCCATTAACCCTTCAAGAGCCAGAGGTATGTGTGCAACAATTTGGCACTCCAAGTGTTAATGCGTGCTAAACTTTGTTTCTTTTCCATGTTTTGACTGCGGTTATTATTTTTTTTTTCTCCAAATGCTTTTATCTCTGCTGGTGATTTAGCTAACCCAGTCACACATTGTAATCAGAGATGAGCTCTTTCGGATCTGTATATTAAGAACTCACTGAGATTAGCCCATCTGAGCCGCTCCAATGATCTGAACACATTGTAATAGGTATAATTCAAACCCGCTTATCTCTGATTCTATTACAAATGTACGGTCTATGAGAGAAATAGAGTCACTCCTAAAATTAAAGACACCTGTGTTTACTGTTATCAGGGGGATATTCACTGAAATGGGAGAAGTTGATATAGTCTGTGTGTTAACCTATGGAGACTTTTTCAAATCTGAGTGACATTTATTGTGAATAAACTCTGCAAAATAACAGGGGAATGATATACAAAGGTGTAATAAAGGCAGGGATGTAATTACTAGAGGGCCAGAAGGTACAGTTCTGATGTGGCCCTGGCATCAAATGGGGTATGTTGACCCCAGGGCCAAACTGGTTCTAGTTTTGCACTTGAAAGAATATTTTTTTGTTACGTGGCCCAAAAACGCTTTGCATTTGGACCCTCTGATGACTAATTAATGCCACTGGAAAAAGAGGAGACAAACTGTCCAATTTCTGCGTTATTCTTTGGATTGTATGCAGTAATTAATTTCTAACTTAGTGCATACGGTTAGCAGAATAATACAGGAAATGAATAATTTTTTATACTGGAGAAGTTATCTCTTATTTAATACACCTTAGTTCAGTGGTTCTCAACCAGCTCAAGGTGCCCCACTTTTTCAAGGCTTCCCAATTTTTCTATGACGATTTTTACAAAAATGTTGAAGTTGAGTTGCTAATGAACATTTTATGGAAATTATTATGCACAATATGCTTTTCATTTCCATGCTAACTGTGCATTTTTCCTTCATTATGCCCTTGAGAAAATACCTGTAAATGTGAGAGGTCCTATTAAATTTACAGATTGTATGTTAGGGGTGCATTGAACAACATAATATTGAGAACCACTGTCCTAGCGCTCCTGTTATTTTAGCATATCGCCAACTTAGCACTGGGACAGTAGATGGGTGGAGCATTCTGTTCCTCTGCAGCTTGGTTAACACCTTAAGGGTGTTTACATTTTTGAAAATGTCAGATTCTAGGTTTACAGTATGTGTTGGTTGGAGAGTGGACTTTCACTAATAAATCTTTAATCCACAGAGCAATAATTCCTTGAATAAACCTTTCCAAAGAATGGCTGATAATAACACTACAAATGGCATTGCTAAACATATTAAGACCAAAAAATATTACTCCAAACCATTAAGACACTCAGCAATGAAAATAATATTGTGATACGAGCTGTGGAAAAGGGTGGATCCATTGTTGTTCTTAACTATTCAGTCTATAAAGAGGAGATACTTTCTCAGATTTCTGATACCACAACATATGAAGGCCTTTCTTTCAATCCAATGCATAAATTAAAAGAAAGAGGATTTTAGTCTTACCTGTTAAATCATTTTCTCCTAGTCCATACAGGTTACTGGTAACTCTGGGTAGGCGATCCGCCCTTTTAAGTAGGCAGAAACATTTCTAGAATTGATTGCAGGGGGTGCAGCCTACCTTCCCTCCTTGGCTGCAGCTAGCCAACCAGCTCCAGAAAGATTTGAGACACTAACTATTGACTAGATAGTTAAGGGAAAGAAGACTACTGTGAGCATGACCCCAAAGGACTCCCACAGTCTCCCACAGGAGAACCAAGCTTGGTCTCTTGACAGGGTGGGAGACCAGTAACCTGTATGGACTAAAGAAAAGGATTTAACAGGTAAGACTAAAATCCTCTTTTCTCTGTCGTCCAATACAGGTTACTGGTAACTCTGGGATGTCCAACCATTGAGTTTCCCAGAGGTGGGAAGCAAGGCCAGAACCAGGTGCAAGGCCCCCAAATTCATCAGCGCATATATGAACTATCAGATCAGAGATAGCCCAAAAAAACAATGAAGTGTCAACAGACACTGAACAGGGGTAACAACACCCCAAACTGTTACACAGCACACTGAACTAGAGCCAAAAGAGCTCAAAAGTGAAGGAAGCACCAAGAACCGAAGAAGATCCTAGACAGGCAAGACTGCCTCCAGGATCTTCCTCCCAAAGCTGGCGTCAGCCGATTCCAGCACATCAACACGGTAGTGCTTCAAAAAGGTGTGCACAGACGACCAAGTGGCACCCTTGCAAAAATTATCAGCAGAGGCCTGATTCTTGTAAGCCCAAGAAACCTCAATAGATCTTGTAGAATGAGCCGTGACCCGAAAGGGGACAAGCTTCTTCCTCAGCTCATAAGCCTTACGAATAGTGGACTTGATCCAAGAAGCAATAGTCACCTTGGATGCAAGTCTCCCTGCCCTAGGACCCTCAGGGATCACGAACAGCATGTCTGATTGCCTGATAGACTCAGTGCGATGGACATAAAACTTGAGACAACGCACCACGTCTAACAAGTGGAGATCCCTTTCCTCGTCAGAGGTGGGGTCTGGGCAGAAAGAGGGCACCACAATCTCCTGATTGACGTGGAACTCAGAGACCACCTTTGGGAGAAACTCCTGAGAAGTGCGAAGCACCGCCTTGTCCTTGTGAAACACCAAATAAGGTGGTCTACAGGACAGAGCATGTAACTCCGCGACACGGCACACAGACAAAATCGCCAGGAGGAAGGCCATTTTCCACATCAAGAGGCGTAGAGGAATAGTAGCCAAAGACTCAAATGGGGAGCGCTTAAGAACGCCCAAAACCAAGTTAAGATCCCACTGAGGAGCAAGAATCTTAAAGGCAGGACGAGCATGAGCAACGCCCTGAAAGAAAACCCTGACATCAGGAAGGATGGCAATGCTCCTCTGAAAGGAAACAGAAAGTGCAGAAGTCTGAACCTTAAGGGAACTCAAACTGAGGCCCTTATCCACACTGTCCTGCAAGAAGGCCAGGACCATAGGCAGGTCCTTGTCAGCACACCAAGACAGAAAAGTAGACCAGACACGATGGTCGATCTTGGATGAAACAGGTCTGCGGGCACTAAACATGGTAGCCACCACACCAGAAGAAAAACCTTTCTTCTTCTTCAATATTGAGGATTCAATTTTCAAGCCGTCAAGGCTAGTCACTGAACATCCGCTTTCCATAGGTAACCCTGCAGAAGAAGATCCGGACGGTAAGGGAGCCGAAATGGCTCCACCACAGACAGATACAAAAGCTCTGGAAACCAAGACTGACGAGGCCAGTACGGAGCAATCAGAATAACTGGACAACACTCCAGTCGTAATTTCAGTAACACCCTGTGCAACATTGGGAGGGGAGGAAAGATGTAGGCCAGAGGGAATAAACAAGGAATGGACATCGCATCTACCACCAGAGCCAGAGGGTCTCTCCACCGAGAGCAGAACCTCGGTACCTTCCTGTTGTGTCTTGTCGCCATCAGGTCAATGTAAGGAAGACCCCATTTCTGAACAATGAGGTTGAACACCTCTGGGTGTAGCTCCAACTCTCCGCTGTCCACTGTGTGTCGACTGAGGAAGACAGGCATGGCATTGTCTATGCCAGGAATGTGCACTGTGGAAATGGCAGGAACGTGATCTTCTGCCCAGGACAAAATAGCCTTGACCTCTAACCAAGAGGCGAGACTTCTTGTTCCGCCCTGCTTGTTGATGTACGCCACGGACCGGACAGTCTTCCAACTGAGATGTCCAATGTCGGAGGGCGTGAAATATTGACCAAGGCTCCAATATGTTGATCGAAAGGAGGGATTCCTCCAGAGACCACCAACCCTGAGCGCTCAAGCAATCCAGGACCGCTGCCCAGCCGGAGAGGCTGGCATCCGTCGTCACCGTGGTCCAGAAGGATACCAGGAAGGATTTGCCCTTCAGCGGGTTGGAGAGGTTGAGCCACCATGACAAACTCAGTTCCACATGAAGAGGAAGAGACACTGATGTCTTCAGAAGGTCCGGTTGACCCCTGTACACCTGGATCACGAACCTCTGGAGCTCACTGGTGTGCGCCATGGCAAAAGGGACCGCTTCTATGATGGAGATTAATTTTCCCACAAGAGAGGACAGCTTCTTGGCTGGAACTGGATCTTGAGCCAGAACTGCAGAAACCCTGTGGGCGATCTGGTGAGCCACCTCTTCCATGAGGAACGCCATGTCGAAGACAAGGCCCAGGAAGACCAGACGCTGGGATGGGATAAGATCTGACTTGTCCAAGTTGATGATCCACCCGTGATGGGTGAGAGCATGAATGCATTGATGAACCTGCTGATGAAGAAGTTCTGCAGAAGGGGCTTTCAGAAGCAGGTTGTCCATGTATGGAGTAACTCTGGTGCCATTCTGGAGAAGGACGGACACTAAGGCTCCCAGGACACGGTTGAAGACCTGAGGAGCTGTCATCAGACCAAATGGAAGAACTAAGAACTGAAAATGTCCCCTGTCGCAGGCAAACCGGTGGTACTGCCGGCTCTATGGATGATGTGTGGCAATGTGTAAGTACGTGTCCTGAAGATCTAGAGAAGCAAGGAATTCCCCCGGGGACATGACAGCAATCACCATCCATAGAGACTCCTGATGATAATGAGTCCGGGTCACAAAGGAATTTAGATCCTTCAAGTCCAAAATGGGACGACAACCGTCATCCTTCTTGGAGACCACAAAGAGGTTTGAGTAAAAACCCATACCTCTATCCTGAACTGGAACCAGCTCTAGAATATCCTTGTCCAGAAGAGCCTGAACATCTCCATCGAACAGACAGCTTTTCTCTGCGCGCTGAGGCGTGTGAGAAGGACGAAAGGGAGGAAGACAGACGAAAGGGAACCTGAACCCTTCCGTCACCACTTGTAAAACCCACGGGTCCATCACTGAACCCTCCCAAATGCTGTGATAGTGTCGCAGACAACCACCCACAGCAGAGTATGGACCTGAGTTTGGTGAGTCATGCCGAAAAAGGCTTGGAGGAGACCTTGGGCTTCCATTGTTGTCTGGGCTTGGAGGAGGTACGCAGAGCTGAGGGAACCGTCTGGTTCGCCGGACTTGTCTCATTCTGAAAGGAACGAAAATGCCGATTACGTTTAAGCGGCAATTTCTTCCTGGGAACCAAGGGTAGAAGAGTACTCTTACCCCCTGTGGCCTCACTGATCAGATCCTTAAGATCTGGCCCAAACAAGGAGGTACCCTGAAAGGGTAGGGTGAGCAATGCTTCCTTAGAAGCAGTGTCAGCAGACCAGATCTTGAGCCAAAGAGCTCGCCTGGCCACCACCGACATGGTGGAAACCCTAGCCACCAAACGGACGGTATCAAATAAGGCAGCAGAAACATAGTGCTGTGCCTCAGAAATGTTGGGTAGAAGGCGCAACTTTCCGAAGTAGGCACATCCTGACGGACAGCCCAGGTGAGCTGTTCAGTCCAGACCGCAATGGCCCGGTTCACCCATGCAGCAGCGAATGCTGGGCGTATGGCAGAGCCAGCAGTGGCAAAAATGGACTTGAGGGAAACCTCAAGTTTCTTGTCAGTCCAGTCCTTCAGAGCAGACGCATCAGAGACTGGTAAGGCAGTAGACTTATATAGCCTGGAAATTGGAGCATCCACTTTGGGAGGATGAACCCACTGAGTAAGCGCAGCCTCAGAAAAGGGATAAAGCTTGGCAAATTTCTTGGACACAGAGGGTTTCCTGTCCGAGGATTTCCACTCCTCAGACACAAGGCGGTCAAGAGTGGGGTTAGGTGGAAAGTAAGTAAGGGGCTTTTTAGGCTCCTGGAACACATCAGAGGGGTCAGAAGGAGCCTCTTGAACTAAGGGAATGTTAAGAGTAGTCAAGACAGCCCTGATCAGGCCCTTAGTGGAGGGCTCAGGATCAGCCTCAAAAGGATCACCAAAAAACTGAGAGGAGCCCACAGCAGAACATTCCTCAAAATCTGAATCCACCAGCAGTTCCTCTTCAGAGTAATCTGACACATCAGGTACTCCCTGAGGTTTGGGCAGGGAAGACTTGACTGAGGAGGGGGCCTGCCAAGAATAAAAGACCCCCTGTAACTGGGATGGAAAGAGTTGCAATGTGGACCTAAGGTCCCTAGTAGCAGCTTTGAACTCTTGCACCCAAGCTGGCTCTAATGCATGGCTGGAGGTCCCTGGAATACTTTCAGGTCCATCACAACATGCTGGGCATAAGTGACCTGAGAATTCTCTAGGTAGCCCTGAGTGACAGGAAGAGCAATACGCAATGGGGGATACAGAGACCCCAGCATCCTAAGTCTTAGGTCTGGCCCCAAGCTCCAGCGGTATAGACATTCTCACAGTGTCAAATAACCTTACTGTATAAGAAATCACCCAATTATAGTGTGTAGGATTAAAGTTTCACCCCAGAAATTGTTAAATAAACTTATCTGGCAGGCAAAGGGTTAAACAGCAGAGGAGAGAAGGAGATTCCAAGACCTGCGTAGTATACTCGTTCTGGAAAGTGCACAAAATGGCTGCCACGGCGGGAGCCAATCAGAAACGAGGACGCAAAGCAAGCGCTCATGGGAAATGTAGTTTTCCCATAAAAGAATTCCAAACAGTGTCCGAAGCCCCCTGAGCCCCCCAACACACTAGAAACATGAACCTGATGATAGAGCAAGGGCAGACAATTAAAATGAGCCATCTCTGAAGTCGCTAGGTTAAACGGTTGCAGAGATATGTCCCAAACAGTACAGTCCCATAGAAGTGAATGGAGAAATTGGCGTCTATGAAGTAACGCTCACCTTAAAGGCGCAGAACTCAAATTTTACAAAATTGAGAGTGTAAATTTAAAATGCCTAAAACAGCATTAGAACATGTTAGGACACCCAAAAACACTAAACCAGTAGGAAAAGTGTTAGAACCCCCCCCCAAAAATGCCAATCTAGCAGCTAAAGGGTTAAGTTACCACATAAACCTGCTCCAAAACACCCAACAGACATACAGATAGACCCAATGAGTGCAGGAGTATGCAATAGGAACTCCAAATGAAAAACCTCTTTGCGGAGGGACACTGTGGGACAAGTGGACCTGCAGCACTCAAAGGGTTGCTCACCTTTTCTGCAGATCTTCTGTCTTCAAATTACCATGTAGTAAGAAGTAACACTTGTAATCAAGATTTTCCCCCTCAGGGCCTAAGGTCCACAAAAAGCACCTGGATACTGAGCTAGCCACATCTAAGGGCATTGTCAGTTATGGTAATCCGCCTAATGGTGGTATTCCATATCTAACAGAAAAATACAAAAGTTTATAAAACTATAGCAGAACTGTTCTCTTGCCTGTGTTATCTTCCCTAAGGAACAAATCTTTCTGGAGCTGGTTGGCTAGTTACAGCAAAGGAGGGAAGGTAGGCTCCACCCCCTGCAATCAATTCTAGAATTGTTCCTGTCTACTTAAAGGGGCTGATCGACTACCCAGAGTTACCAGTAACCTGTATTGGATGATGGAGAAATTGATAATACCATTACACTTAGACACACAGCAGGATAGTTGGACAAAAGAATGAGTCAGCTCCTAACCACTGAGCAACTTATCTAACCAATACTCTATACTCTCCCTAAAATACACAAATCACTACTGAAACCACTAGGAATACCAATCATTTCAGCCAGTGGTTCACTTTTACACCCTTTAGGTCAATGAATTGATAATTTTTTACAACCAGGTTTCCAAAATGTACTATTCTATTTGAAAGACACCGGTAGCTTTCTTGGCCTAATCAAGAACATTGATGTTAATACTGAACAATTAATTCTGGTACCATGCATTTAAGATCACTGTACACAATGATTCTGCAAGATGATAGACTGAAAGCAGTCCCTAATCTGATAACACATCTCTTTGTGTAAAGGTCCACCGATCAACTTCTTCATCTATTTGTTAGAGTTTTATTTAAGAATTTAAAAAAAATGTTATGACAAATTTTATTCTCAGAAAACTGGTAATGCCATGGGAGCTTGTATGGCCCCAGCATACGTCAATACATATGTCAATAAAAATAAAAATGTACTTAAGTGCGCTACTACTATCACCTAGTAATTGAAGGAAATAGTGAACAAAAAATAAATAAAGCTGCTGGAAGATATAACACTTCTCTCACCTAAAAAAAATATGGATTACCAAAAATAAACAAATAATATCTCAGCACTACACTCCTATATGTGTCTCTAGTGCAATACCAAAAGGATGTCAGAGAAAAACGTCAGGATACTGAATCAAAAATAATATTTATTATATTAAAAATATCTTAGATAAATTGCAATATACACCATGATAAAAAGACACCCTTCCCCGCGGCACCCGATTTGCCATAAAAGGAACAGCAAATACTTGCTGATCCGTCCCGACAAAAAAGCATACAGAGGAGAACGCGAACAATGCAAACAACTATTCTATACAAAAATCCCAATCGTTTGAGATACCTCACAGGGCCCTTATGAGATAACCAAACGGTAGGCTGAATTGAATAAGGAATATATAACAAATAAAAAGAAAATACAAAATATATTAACTAAACAATATTGGTGTAACACAAGAAATAATGATAACAATGAAGATATTTTAAAATAATATTTAGGAGAAACATATAAATACGGATCAAACTAAAATCTATTATTGCAAATTACACAAACAATGTTGTCAGAAGAGGTGTATGTAATTCTCAAACAAATACGTTGATGGAAAATAAAAGTCTCCTTTATATCTGCCTTAAAGTGTTAGTAATGTCTAAAAAAAACTTTATTGCATTTAGAAGAGCTCAAAAAGCTGATCTAAATGCAAAAAAACGGATCTCTCAAACCGCTATGGTTTAAGAGATACGGACGTTTGAAGTTTGATTTCTCCTACTGACAGCTGTAAAGCTGTCAGCAGGAGATTCGTGTCGGTCGACACTGTGGCGCTTGAGAAGTGCCGAGTTCTCTTTACTTACACAGAATCCCTTTATTGGAATGGTCTAAAACATGTGCCTGAACACTAGGCACACGTTTTAGACCATTCCATTGAAGGAATTCCGTGTAAGTAACGAGATCCCGGCACTTCTCAAGCTCCACAGTGTCGACCAACACGAATCTCCTGCTGACAGCTTTACAGCTGTCAGTAGGAGAAATCAAACTTCAAATGCCCGTATCTCTTAAACCATAGCGATTTGAGAGATACGGTTTTTTGCATTTAGATCAGCTTTTTGAGCTCTTCTAAATGCAAAAAAGTTTTTTTAGACATTACTATCACTTTAAAGAAATTATAACCTCCAAGACATTTTAGGATCAACGTGATTCGTTAATCGGTACACCTTATGTTCACAATATGATAATCAATCCCTCTTTATTCCATGGAGATTTCTTATTTGTTAGAGAGAGTTCCTGTGTATATATTTTCTTCACTTGGTTAACTGTATATTTTTACTTCCAAGACTTGCTTGTACATCAGGTAACTTTATAACACAGTCCCGCTTCACTTATTTGCAAATGTACAGGGAATTCCGGTGTACTCACCGTTGCTGTCTTCACTTGGGGTTAAATGTTGTTGGTAAGTCCGTTTGTTCACTTACTCCCTGGTTCCAGCAACGTCACAAATCTTCATATAATTAAAGGATATAAAGAGTTTTCCTGATACTTCAATTGTAACAACTCTTCCAACATGAAAAGCCTTGCAATCCACAAGTAAATGTTTGTATAGTGTCCCGCAATAGGAAAATACGTGGTTTATTAATAATGCAACATTTTATTTCAAGACATAAAAAAACTTTTCTCCTCAAATAAAGTAGTTAAAATACACATCCTATATAATAATTCGCTAAGTTGTGTGTAACGCCCGACATGCGCAGTAGGCACTGCTGCACGTGCGGCAGTCATGCGCAGTACAGACTGCCCGCGCCGCGGCTGATACAGAGCTGGGCGCTCCGAAGGAGCGTCCAGCTCTGTATCAGCAGTGGCGTGGGCAGTCTCTACTGCGCGTGACTGCCCCGCGACCGGCTGCCAGAGGCACTGTGGCCCGTGTAACGGGCTGTTCAACTAGTAAGTGAATAAACTGCTAAACAGTTTAGATGCGTTTCGGAAAACACTGTTTCCTTTTTCAAAGCAGTAGAAAAAACAACTCTTCGTGTTTACCATCTTTAAAAACTCGCAAAAAAATGCCATTGTCCACACTTATCAAAACCTCTGGAATGTGAACTATGCAGTATGATCGTTTTTAATATAGGGATTTGGGTAATTTGATAGCACCTACAGTACAGAACGCCTATATTAAAAATGATCATACTACATGGTTATATTCCAGAGGTTTTGTAAAGTGTGGACAACGCATTTGTTGTAAAAAACAAAAAAATCTGATGATAAAAATAAAAAAAATGTAGAATTTAAATCATTTAATACAAAAGTGTTATTTATGTATTACTGTCACTGCTACCTAGAGAAGATCAGGAGTCAGTACAGTTTAGTTAATGCAGTTTATTAACAAATGACATAAACAGGATATATTATATACAATATATACAATCGGAATAAGCACAGGGTAATAGCCAGCAAGCCTGCTACCAGAAATAATAGGTTGCAATGCTATACCACTGTGCTGCAGACTAGGCCTTAGCCACTGGAAGTCTCAGCTGGAACCAGGAACAGGAACTGGAACAGGAACCCAGGATCATGATCCAATGAGGAATGAAGTCTGACTCAGCCTGCAGTCAGAAGGAAATATCACTGACTCACACCTGGAGCCATTCAGGGTGAATACTGACTCACGCCTACAGTCAGGAGGAATGCATACTGACTCACGCCTGCAGTCAGTTATGCAAGTCTACCAGAGCCCCAGGCCCGCACTATATTGGGTGTCTGATCACCAGGGGAAAAGACAAAAGAATAGTCAGACAGAGCCACAAGTCAGCACCAGAGGGGGTAGTCATACAAGCCGGGTCATACACAGTCCAGGTAGTCAGCCAGAGCCACAAGTCTGCAGCAGATTGGATGTCCACTATTAGGGGTTAGGCAAAATAATAGTCAGACAGAGCCACAGATCAGCACTAGAATGGATGGAAGACTAGCCAGGTAATACACGGAGCCCAAGGTAACAGAACTGCTATGAACAACAACGCAATGCATCTGAGTCAGGCCTCAGTCTGCCCCTTAAACCCCTCCACAGGAAATAGGAGGAGCAGCTCAGAGGGAAGAAGTAGGAAGTTGGTAGGAGGAGACTACAGGAAGTAAACAGATAAAACAGAGGCCTGCAGCATGTTTGAAGCCTCGCGTCTGCAGATGATGCTGAAGTCAAGGTAAGCTGTAACAATCACAATGCAGTTGTTCTAAGCAATATGTAGGTAGAACTAAAAGAAAATTAAGTGTTAGGATAGCAGAACACACTAGAAACATAGAAAAAGGTTTTGAAAACCACAGTGTGTCTGCCCATTTCAAGACGTACCATGAGTCTAATGCAAAATATGTAACTTTTTTTGGTATAGAGAAAATCAAAATGAATTGGAGAGGAGGAAATCATATTGAGAATATGTCTAGAGCTGAATCGAAATGGATCTTCAGCCTGGATTCATTGCAACCGAAAGGTTAAATTCAGATTTAGAGATATTCGGTTTTTTAAACTGTAGTATGTATAAATATTTTTCCGTGTTCTTTTTTCAGATTGGGTGATGGTGTTGGACTTAATAGTTTTTTCAATATATAAATGTTTTCCACAATATGCCTTTAAGGATCATAGTAACTAAATCCCTTTAATTAGCTTGGTGTGTTTTTGCGAATTTTTAAAGGTGGTAAACACGAAGAGTTGTTTTTTCTACTGCTTTGAAAAAGGAAACAGTGTTTTCCAAAACACGTCTAGACTGTTTAGCAGTTTATTCACTTATGTGTATTTTAACTACTTTATTTGAGGTGAAAAGATTTTTATGTTTTGAGATAAAATGTTGCATTATTAATAAACCACGTATTTTCCTATTGCGGGACACTATACAAACATTTACTTGTGGATTGCAAGGCTTTTCATGTTGGAAGAGTTGTTACAATTGAAGTATCAGGAAACCTCTATATCCTTCAATTATATGAAGATTTGTGACGTTGCTGGAACCAGGGAGTAAGTGAACAAACGGACTTACCAACAATAGTTAACCCCAAGCGAAGACGGCAACGGCGAGTACACCGGAATTCCCTGTACATTTGCAAATAAGGAGCCATATATAAAGTGAATATGTAAAGTGAAGCGGGACTGTGTTATAAAGTTACCTGATGTACAAGCAAGTCTTGGAAGTAAAAATATACAGTTAACCAAGTGAAGAAAATATATACACAGGAACTCTCTCTAACAAATAAGAAAGCTCCATGGAATAAAAAGGGATTGATTATCAAATTGTGAACATAAGGTGTACCGATTAACGATTCATGTTGACCCTAAAAAGTCTTGGAGGTTATAACTTCTTTAAGGCAGATATAAAGGAGACTTTTATCTTCCATCAACGTATTTGTTTCAGAATTACATACACCTGTTCCGACAACATTGTTTGTGTAACTTGCAATAACAGATTTTAGTTCGATCTGCATTTATATGTTTCTCCTCAATATTATTTTAAAATATTTTTGTAACATTTTTATCATTATTTCTTGCGTCACACCAATATTGTTTATTTAATATATTTTCTATTTTCTTTTTATTTGTTATGTATTCTTTATTCAATTCAGCCTGCCGTTTGGTTATCTCATAAGGGTCCTGTGAGGTAACCCAAACAATTGGGATTTTTGTATAGAATAGTTGTTTGCATTGTTCACGTTCTCCGCTGTATCCTTTTTGACGGGATGGCAGCAAGAATTTGCTGTTCCTTTTCTGGCACATCGGGTGCCGCGGGGAGGGTGTACATTGTCTTTTTATCATGGTGTATATTGAAATTTGCCTAAGATATTTTTAATATAATAAATATTATTTTTGATTCAGTACACTGACGTTTTTCTCTGACATCCTTTTGGTACTGCACTAGAGACACATATAGAAGTGTAGCGCTGAGAGATTATTTGTTTATTTTTTGGTAGTTAATACATATGTGTATGCATATGAAGAATAATTCCTCAACACATATGCTTTATTTGAAAAACAGGCCATTCTATACACTCGGTATAAAGACAATATGTTAATCCTTTGGAGAGTAACATCTGCTAATCTAGATAGCTTGGTCAATCATTTGAACCCATTCCAATATATAACTAACATTTTCATATAGCAAAACTGAAATTCCCTTCTTAGATGTCTCGGTTAAAAACATAAAGGGATGACTGCAGTCTACACTATACACAAAATTTAAAGACAGAATCAGTCTCTTTCAGGCAAGCAGCCATCATCCAGAGCTCTTGAAAAACATTTGTCCAAGTCTCAGATGCTGTGATTAATAAGGATCTTTAGCAAGGAAGATGTTCCGGTAACCAAGATGAACAAGATGTAGGCTAAATTATTACAATGTGGATATGACAGAAAGCATAAATATGAAAAGCATAAATAAAAGACATAGCACATGTCCCAAGAGACCAGAGTTTCAAAAAAGACAGGGTAATAATAAAAATATATATAACTCTGCACACCATTTACAATGTGGCCACAAGCAGTAAAAATTTGTAAAAGTATTGGCCCATCATTGCGACAAATACTCAATTACCTAATGCTATGAAGAATTTACCAGTGTTTTGCTTCAAAAGAAAAAAGGATCTGAGAAATAGCTGCACTAAATTTGACCCCTATAGATGTTATACTAAATTTGAAACTAAGTCAAAGAAAGGATGTTACAAATGCATATCGTGTTATACGTAAGTACATGACCACACAAGTTACAACATTGCTATAAGACATTTTCTTACTTGCACAAGTCAGTTTGTGGTATATATAATTACATGCTCATGTGGTCTTGCATATCTGGAGAAGACCACCAGTACTTTTAAAGAAAGAATGAGTAACCACTGCTTAGCTATTAAAGCAGCCAATAACTCCTCTAAGAAACAGTTCTCAAAAATCAAGGACCCACCAGTAGCCCACCATCCTCCTCCAACTTTACAGTACATGATAACAGATTGCATACCTCCATTACCAAGGGGAAGGGACAGGGCCAAAAAACTATTACAGAAAGAAGCACACTGAATTAACTTTTTGGATACTGTGGCCCCCTAAGGGCCTTAATGAATAACTACCTTTGCCTTGGTTCATTTAATTGGTTGGTCCTGTGTTTGACCCCGGAAGGGTCATGTAGAAACATAGATCAGTGAAGAGCCCAGTTGTTTGCCACTGTGTGGCCCTTAGGGTTGGTTAATACTGCAACTTGTCTGTCCTGTGTTGGTGCTTATTAGGTCACTGAAACATTATGTCCTACTTTTTCTTGTGTATTTGTTTACTCTTGAGATACTTTAGTGCTTCCTCTGAGCCTCGGGTGAATGGAGTGGATGGGTGACACAGAGTTTAGTGCTGTGGCAATCACTTACTCTGTCAACTAGGGAACCATGTTGGGGCTCTCAACATTTGCTGGCATTCTTTTGTCTGGGGATACATTTTTTGTTTGTTGTCTTCTGGGGACCATCGTGTTTGATACATAGGAGTTAGTTCCTTTAATAGGTCTTTGACTGTGGCCCCTTATGTGCCGAGGGACTTTGCACGTGTGTGCTCCCACTGTGTGCATGGATCACTGATAATTCTAAATGACTAGGGACTGGAGTTATAAGTCATTTTTCTATACACAGAGTTTGCTGGTATCTGTTTTTATCGTTGTGGAACATGGTCATGACACCCTTGCCCCCTTTATGTATAATGACTGCTTTACTGAATATATACAAGTAATCTATTATTACATTTTTTATGGCAGATGCTCTCTATGACAAAGTAACATATTTCCATGTTGCTACAGGCAGACTTGTCCTGAGGATGGCACAGAACTTAAACCCTGTAATCAGTCAAATATTCACCAAATATGCCTTAACCTCAATCCTGGGAGGACAATGCAACACAACTATTCATCTTATCTTATTGATTTGCCAAAGCAGAGTCACTGACTATCAACTTTACATTCACGTCTGATAACAGGTCTCTGTGATGTCTGCGAACACGTAGCACACATAAAGCCAAGAGATGTTGTGGAGCTCTTTAGTTCTGAAAATACCAATTTGTTAATCAAGTGTTGCATAGAATGGCCCAAATTAACTTGTCTTAGGTCTGCCTGTTACATAAAATCCTATATATTTTTCTGTTCCGTGTAATTTCTAAAATATGAGGTTAAAAGGACAGAGACAATTTATTGTTAATACAAATATACATAACAGAATAAAAATTAAATTGCTGTGTGCTTTACTATTTTTAAGGGGTACAGTCCCCTTAATCTGGGATATGCACTTAAGCATGTCCCTGTCCCTTTAAATGTGTACTCTGTGACACAATGGAGAAGCTACACTAAGGGTTGATGCCTAGTAATGTGTGGTGAGCACACAGCCTTGACGATGGAGACACACATCACCATATGTACTAAGAATTATTCATTCAAGGGGAGAGGAAAATTGAATCTATTCATTAGCTTGCAGGGTTGTTGAACTGCTGGTAATGAGCAAGGGATGCCCTCAGCAGGTCTACAACCCTGAAGACTGAGCGAATCCTCTCTACTCCCCCACTTGTCTAGTGCAGGAGAAGATCTTCTCATACTTAAACACCTCAATCAGCATTACTCCCTTAACTCTTTCAGTGCCATAAAGATGTAGCTTGTATACCATTGTGGCATTGAAAATGTCCAAAATTAGAAAATGGCAGAGGCGCTATATATCACAGCTTCTCTGTCCTTCTGAACTGACTGAACTAGCTGAGTGGACTATCAGTTGATCAGCTGATTTAGGCAAACACAGGACTAGAAAGGCTCTTCACTGAAGAGTTCCTTGTGAGTTCAGTGTTTACCTGAATCAGCTGGTTAGCAAATAACCCATTCAGCTGCTTCAGTCAGTATAAAAGGTCAGAGAAACTGTAATATATAGCTTCTCTGACATTCTCTCATTGTATAACCATTGCAATGCCACAGGTGTGTGCAATCCACATCCCTAAGGAACCAAAAGTGTTAGTGGAGGGCAGCTGCTGTGTCTGCTCTTTACCAGAGTCAGCAAACTATCCTCTGGCTCCATAGACAGCTATATAAAATTCTCATCATTGCTAACCTCAGGCTGGCAATGTCAGGATTGTGAACTCCAATAGCAAAGGCTGCTATTAAAGCCTACTGCATGTGGTGAACAGCCATATAAACACACCCACATGAATATGACAGTGGCTCATTAAACTGCATTTTCATATGCAAATGAGCCATTGTTGAGCAAAATCATAATCCTGTTGAGTCATGGCAGATTCATGGAGATGTTGGTGGATCATGACAGTTTGGTGATGGATTCACAGGGATATGATAGGAAAGACATACTATCGAAATGCCATCAATATGAATTTGCTGCCATATCACCATACTGGCACTTCATCGCTCTTTAGTGCATCTCCCCCAGGTCACAGAGTGTGCATACAGGACTCCCATTGAGACATCTCTACTGGAAATTGAATGAATCCGGTCCCAGTAGATAGAAGGGGACAATGCATGGCCCCCTTCCAGGTCAGGAACACTTTCACAACTCACAACACTCCCATGAGATTGCACATACAATACTCTGGATGGCAAAGGGTTAAAATAAAAAATAAAACATGTGCAGAGAGCCAATAAGCAGGTCTCTATACTTATAGGATACCTGGACTGTGATGAGACATCCCACTCCAGTCTCCTGCACAGAGGTTGGGGTATCAGAAAGCTAGCATAAAGCCCAGAACTTAGTGTCATTCATAAAAAGCATAAATAATATTAAGGACATAATATCATGTGGTATCAAGGCACTGAGGAAATCACAATAAAATGCTCATAATATAGGGGTGGAGTTTTCGTCTTGCTTGCTTGTCCTAATGATAGCTGAGTTTGTGTGCCGGTATGCACTAAAGCGAGCATCCACTCTAGTACATGCTACATAGCACAGACACATTGTTCCAGTGCCATACCAAGTGCAGAAAGTGATTTGCGTTGGGGTATTAGTACATTCCCCCATTATGTAGAATGATTGATTCTATTCTCTTTAGCTGTTTGTGTACGAATACGTGTGATTCTAATGGTTCTAAAAGTCTCCCTCATTACAACCTCTGGTATATTAAAGTAAACATGACTTGGTTGTTATTGAAATTATGTTGCTTTTTGCAGGGTCATTGGACCTACCAGGACAATGACTGCAGCGGGTCCAACAAAGGCGTAGAGCAAACCCCCTTCCAGAGACAGCCAGCAGCTGGGGAGCCATGGAGGGCAGCAACAATTGACCAGGTGAGAAGAAAGTAAAAATAAAGCAGGAATTCACATCAATGTTGAACTTCTTTATGTTGCTACAGAGGTCTCCAAAGGATTGTGAAGGAATGCGTTTGAGACCTCTCTGTCATGCAAAGTGCTTAACACAATATTAAAAAGCAAATAAGTGGAGACGAGTTATACAGATTTTTTTACAAACAATCCCCCCCAAAAATAGCACTTTTTCCACTTTTATTCAAGCTAATTTTTTTGGGGGGGTTGCAAGTTCACTTTGATACACTTTTTTGAGGGGTGAGTTCATATAACATTGCTACACCAATATAGGAAGTATTACTTTCAAGCATATGTACAAAAACTATATTTATGGGAGAGCGCTACTGAAGTAAATCCAACAATATGTCCCAAATGCAAATATATTCTAAACACAAATCCTAATAAAATAACACCCTGTGGCACAGATAAAAAATCTATATAAAATAATCAAAATAAAAAACTTTAATAATATTGCATCAATTATCATATATAAAATCATATATATATATATATATATATATATATATATATATATATATGAATCATCAAGATATGATAATTGATGCAATATTATGAAAGTTTTTTATTTTGATGATTTTGTATAGATTTTTTTTATCTGTGCCACAGGGTGTTATTTTATTAGGATTTGTGTTTAGAATATATTTGCATTTGGGACATATTGTTGGATTTACTTGAATAGCTCTATCCCATAAATATAGTTTTTGTATATATACTTGAGAGACAAGGCACATTAGTCTAGGGTTAGAAGCAGGCTGGGATACGGATCTTCCCATATACTGGTGTAGATAGAAGGTTTTCATTTTTGTGACATCATCAGCCGAGCGTCGTGCAAATTCACTTTTTTTAGTTACTTTAAAGTATCTTAGTGCTTGAAATTATTACTGAGTTTACAGGTTTTTTTTAATCCTTTGAGTGCCAGAGAGGTATGTGTAGCAATGCGTTGGATACCTCCCTGCCACTCAAAGTGTTACAGAAAAAGCAAATAGGGTAGGGCATTTTTTTGTTATTTTTATTTTGAAACTAGTATGTAGGTGTTTCAGAGAAATCTGTATTTTTGGGAAGAGGTATGGAGAGAATGAACTTACTAATGAGGTGTGCCATATCCCTTAGTTCTCGTGAAACCAACAGACACTGCAACAACCAGAGCAGGTAACCCTGGAAATAAAATGGAGACAGAGATGCTAATATATATATATATACCATGTAATTTCTCTATGGGCCCTACATGTCAGTGAACATCAGCTGGGTTGTTGTCCTTTTCATGAATGAAAACAGGGCAGTCTTTGCTCTCTTCAACTAATCTGAGTGTGACCCTAATATTTCCTGTCTGTGAGGAGTTACAGGGAAACAACCCTTTTCTATTAGTTTCTATGATTATATCCACTTTTAATGTATTAAAGTAGAATTATCACCTGAACACAACTTTCGCTTAAATAACTCCCCATCTGGCGACTAGCTGCTTAGTAGCGCTAGTCACCAGAATTCTAACCTTGACAAACAGATTTAGCCTTTCTTCCCGGGCTGACAGCATCACGGAATGCAGACATCTTGCCATAATGACGTCCGCACGCCTGCGCTGTCCCTTTTGGAGCCGGGCGGCTCCTAGCAATGCCTCCTAGACCCAGCTGGGACTGACAGCGCAGGCACACGGAAGTCATTATGACAAGATGTCAGCATTCCGTGATGCTGTCAGCTCAGGAAGAAAGGCTAAATCTATTTGTCAAGGTAATAATTCTGGAGACTAGCTCTAATAAGCAGCTAGTAGCCAGATGGGGAGTTATTTAAGCTAAAGTTGTGTTCTGGTGGTAGTTCTGCTTTAATTATTTCATAATTATTATTCATGTGCAGCACCTGTGGGATTGGACTATCATCATATAAAGTCTGTGATACCCTTGCTTTGATATCCATTCTGCAGACAGGAGGAATTTGGGCTTGGCTTTGCCTCTTACCAAGACCACAGGGATATGGATATATTTGCTTCCCCTGGCACACAGGTTTCCACCTCTTGAACCCATCACCTTAAAGGGATAGTAATTTTTCACAAAAAACAGCAGTGATTAATCTTCACAGTATTTGGGCCGTGGAGAGTGTTGTTTCAGTACTTTACAAATTTTACTTAAAGAGTAATTGAATGATAAAGTATCCACCTCCCGCCCCTTTTACTGGTGTAACACTGCTCACCTCAGAGCAGCAAGACTGTCCAGATGGATCGCAGAGAGGGACAATCTTCAGTGAGCATAGGGAAAAACCTAAAAACCCGTAAAATGACTGCCCCTTGCTGTGACCTGTCCGGTCAAAAGACCAGATTCCACATGTAAGAGGAGAAGGCTTACATTAGGTAAAAGGGGAGGGAGTGGAATATTTTATCATTCAATTAATCTTGAACTACAACTCTGACAGTATTGAAATAACACTCTCCATAGCTCAAATACTATGAAGATTAATCAACGCTGCTTTTTTTTGTGAAACATTACTATCCATTTAAAGGGGAACTACCACCCCGCAATAAGTTCACATTAATCAATTCTTCATCTGGCGACTAGCTGCTTAGTAGCGCTAGTCGCCAGAAATATTACCTGGTTTCAAAGATATTCCAGTTTTTCGGAGGCTCACAGTAGCAGGAAGCACGGACATCTCGTCATAGTGACATCCGTGCGCCTGCGCTGTCAGTCCCTTTTGGAGCCGGCCGGAATTGATTAATGTGAACTTATTGCGGGGTGGTAGTTCCCCTTTAACCCCTTAACGACCGGGGAATCCAGCCGCGGATGCGACTCAACGACCACGGAGCAAATTTTTTTTTGCTCCGTTGCGTTCCGGACTCCCCGAACGGCGTGCAGCCGCGAGGGGAGCCCGGAACTCGATGACGGTCATAGTACGTCATCGGTCGTTAAGTCAAATCGACCCTTGACTTACTATGACCGTCAAGGGTCGTTAAGGGGTTAAACACAGACTCCTCTGTTCACTATTATCACATCCTATTTCCCTTACTCTGGATTTCTGATTTCTCTGATCATTATTCACTTTCCAGCCTTTCAATATTACATTCTGCCCTCTCTGATCATTAACCCACTCACTTCCCCTCAGTCAAGTAACAACCTGACTTCTCTGATCAATACCCCACTGAATTTCACTTCTTTCCAAAATTACACCTTGTTATTTCTGATGATTACTTTACTCAGTTTTACTCCCTCTGATCATAATTCTACTAACTTTCCTTCCCCAAAGAGATGCATCCTACCCGCTCTGATCACTTGTCCCACTTCCATTCTCCTGGCACTCCTTTTAAGACAGGGATTAGTGTGATCCTCAAAAGACAAAGGTTAAATCATAAAATACAGCAGTGAAGTAACACAATGTCTATAAAATGCCTCTTACCCCATCCCAAGCACAGGAAGCGTTTCCGGACCAGTCGTGTCCTCATTTGCCCAATAACAGCCAGGTAGGACTGCCAGGCTTCTGTAAGCACCCAGCAGAAGGAAGAAAGGAAGAAAAAATGCAGGAAGGCGGCAATGAGAGCACAGACAGCCTGAGGAGAGAAGAAAGAGGAAGTCAGGCCTAGCTGAGTGAGGGATACCCTTCTGGACTTTCTCCAGTTAAAACTACTCCTGATAAAAATCTTTAAAGATTTTGGGCGCCTAATAATAACCCCCACTTGACTTACTATAGGTTGATGTACTAACAAAACTGCATTAATTCTGCAGTAAAGAACCACAGGGGATAAATAAAAGAAAAACAAATGCACATTTATTTAAATATGGATTTTAATCCCCTGAATGCTAGAAAGGTCTGAAACACATTGCTTTGTTTATTTGCCTCCATTTCTTTTTTCGTACATCAGTCTTGACATCTTCAATCGATCCTACTACCCACGTACAAGGAGGTGGATGTGATTCTAGCTCGCAGGACTTCTGGAACCCACTTCTCCCAGTATTGACATCTTCTGTAGGTTCATGTACTTGTTCTGATGCAGTTTGTTAACTCTTTGAGTGCCAGAGGGGTAGGCAACATATTGCTTTGGCACTCAAATGGTTAAATAAAAAAGGACATTCCAGTGGGTGGACTTCAGGGTCCATGAATCTGGCCAGCAAGGGTCATGATTACCTCCATGAACATGGATGGAGTCCAGTACTGACTGTTATCTCTTGGACTAAGGTGCAAGAGCAAAGACCATAGTGCCTGTAGGATTTGTTGTCTGTAGTAAAGTAATTGGGAGCGCATTATTAAAAGCTTTTAATGTTAATATTAAATAATTAATAATAATCTCATCAGGGAACATTTTTACATTTTATTTTATTAGATAGGGATTTCAAGTGTTGAGAGTAGGTACTTGCCACAATTGAGGAACCTTGGTGTGGTTGGCGAGCTTACTCCCCCTTTTTTGGCCAAAAAGGTTGGCACTAATGCCTCATATTTATTCACATTTTAATTATATATGCTCAATACAGGGCGCACTAGTCACAGGTTTATGGTTTGTTCTATAATTAATAATAATGTTAACCCTTTGAGAGGTATTCAGTGCGTTGCATTGGTAGTGGAGAAAGTCTGAAGCATACTAATTGCCCAAATTCTTAGTCCATCAGTCTCCCCCTCTCTCTATGCTTTTTGTCCATGCAATATCTCTACCTGTTTTTGTCTCTTCTTCCTCTGTCACAATCTTATGACCACATATTTTGCAAGTGTATTATATATTAAATTGGATCTGTTGCCGACATAGTTTCATTAAATGTATCTACTTAAACTGTCTCTAACTTGTGTTTTTTGTTTTGCAAACAGGCTAATAGTTTTTTAGGTTTTTGATCTGGTAGTTAAGGGATATAATCTCAGCAAAGCTTTGTTTTTTCTGATTTGATCGGATAAATATAGCATAACTAATAACTCACATATCCTCCAAAAAATCAACTCTTTCCACCTTCTAAGGCTGCTAGAGCCTCTCCACCAGAGGGGTGGAATAAATGATAAGAATTAATAATCATGCACATCCTTTTAAGACAGAAGCTCCCGCAGAGAGGAGGACTTGGAAAGTAAATAAGTCATCATTAGGACAAATTCAGAACCAAAAAATAAAGTAATCTTGTGTCAAAGTCATTAAATAAATATATATAGACTCTACTAGGGTGACCACGGGTCCCGGAATGTTCGGGACTGTCCCTTATTTCAAGCCTATGTCCCGCATCCCGGGTCATCTCCCACTGGGACAATGAAGTGTCCCGGAATGAAGCCAAGCCGCCCTGGATGTCAGCCTGCAAGCGGTGTGTCACATCATGGACGCCGCAAGGGAGAGCTTGGTAGCATAAATCAGCGCTCCCTCGCGGCGTCCATGATGTGACACACCGTTTGCAGGCTGACATCCAGGGCGGCAATCCAGCTGATCTCCTGGAGGCAAGCGCTCTAGTAATACAGAGCGCTGGGAGATGACATCATCTCTCAGCGCTCTGCATTACTGAGCACAGAGCGCGGGAGCTTCAGCTCTGTGCCGGAGGAGGCACAGAGCACTTTCACACCGCTAGACTACCAGGGACTCAAGGTAGGGCATCAAGGGGCAATGTGGAGATGAAGAGGCTTTATGGTAGGGTGACCACATTTCCCAGAATGGCAGAACGGAAATGTGGTCACCCTATACTGGACACAGAAATATACAATGCCTAATCCTATATAATAATTCGCCAAGTTGTGTGTAACGCCCGACATGCGCAGTAGACACTGCTGCGCGTGTGGCAGTCATGCGCAGTAGAGACTGCCCATGCCGCGGCTGATACAGAGCTGGGCGCTCCGAAGGAGCGTCCAGCTCTGTATCAGCCGAGGCGCGGGCAGTCTCCACCACGTGTGACTGCCCCTCGACCGGCTGCCAGAGGCTCTGTATCAGCCGAGGCGTGGGCAGTCTCCATTGCGTGTGACTGCCCCGCGACCGGCTGCCAGAGGCTCTGTATCAGCCGAGGCGCAGGCAGTCTCTATTGCGTGTGACTGCCCCGCGACCGGCTGCCAGAGGCACTGTGGCCCGTGTAACGGGCTGTTCAACTAGTTTATTATAATACACCCAGATATGGCTTTATATGAAAAATACTTAATACATTAAATACAATATATAAAAAAGAAAAATAATATTAAAATACACTCATAGATATAACCACTAAGACTGGTACTGAAATAGCAACTACTCTTCATAGAGATCCATGAATGGAGCACACGTGCTGGCTGAAAAATAGCTCAAAGACGTTTCAAGAAATGGACTGTTTTATAAATAGATATATATATATATTTTTTTTTTCTGAATCCAGTGGGTAGCGGATAGTCACAGATGCATTATATATGTGTGTCTCTATGGCCTCTTCAAAAGGTGCACTCTGTATTATAAACATAATTGTTTGGCAATGACTGTTAAAACAGCTAGCTCAGTCATTGTTAGTAATGGAGCTATGCCATGGTAACGCAGAGTAATTATATATGATAACTCAACCAGTCCATATATTTCAGTGTCTGAGTAATGATTTATGTCAGCCGTGGGTGTACAGTGAGGTGGTCTTTTTCAGACTTATTCTGTGCTGCCTATCACTTCCTTTGTTCTCTGCATTACATTTAGCTCCTAAAAAGTGTTTAGCCTGCAATCTGTACTGTCAACGCTATTTGCAGCTTCAGCAAGTGGACCGTGAGTGTAACAGATGTACTCTCTATGCATTTCAAAAGAGGAACACTTTCTTCCTTGGGGCTAAATGGACATGGTAACCCTGTGGTTCTATTTACATAGTAGTCTAGAACACCTTTTCAGTGGTATAAAGTAGAGTCATTAAGATAAATTATCTATACTTTTTTTCATCTTCATATTTTTTTGCTTTCATTTTATGACACTGACAATGAGCTCCTTGGATCTGTTTCCAGAGAAATTTCTGTTAACCCTTTGAGCATATCTCCCAACATTTCAAATGGCCAAAGAGGGAAACTTTTGTTTTAGGTGGTGTTGTTGGGGGTTTTTGGCTGGTGAGTGGGGCATTACTGAGAATATATTGGTTATTTTGTGACCTATCGACGCCTCTTTTTATAACTGAATAAATAATTTAGAACAAGACTAAAATAGGATTTTAGTCTTACTTGTTAAATCCTTTTCTCTTAGTCCTTACAGGTTACTGGTAACTTTGGGTAGGCGATCAACCCCTTTAATAGGCAGGAACAATTCTGAGAAGTGACTGCTGGGTGGAGCCTACCTCCTCTCCTTAGCTTGCAGCTAGCCAGTCCCCAACCAGTAAGATTTGCAGACTAACTATTGACTAGTTAGTGAGCATGAACCAAAAGGACCCCCACGTTCTGCCGCAGGAGAGCCAAGCATGGTCCCTTGACAGGGTGGGAGACCAGTAACCTGTAAGGACTAAGAGAAAAGGATTTAACAGGCAAGACTAAAATCCTATTTTCTCTGTCGTCCAATACAAGTTACTGGTAACTTTAGCATGTCCAACCATTAAGTTTCCCAGGGCGGGAAGAAAGGCAACGACCAGGCGCAGGCCCCCAAAGTCTCCAGAGCACCAATGAACCTACAGATCATAAATAGCTCAACACTAACCACAAAGTGTCAACGGACACTGAACAGGGGTAAAACAAACCCCATGAACTGTTGCACAGCACACTGAACTAGAGCCAACAGGGTTCAAAAGCAAAAGAGTACTGAGAGACTAACGTGATCCTAGACAGGAAAGGCTGCCTCCAGGATCTTCCTCCCAAAACTGGCATCAGCCGATGCCAGCACATCCACACGATAGTGTTTAGAAAAAGTGTGCACAGACGACCAAGTGGCCGCCTTGCACAACTGATCAGCTGAGGACTGGTTCTTGTAGGCCCAAGAATCCCCAATAGACCTCGCAGAATGAGCCGTGAGCCTGAAGGGAACAGGCTTCTTCCAAAGTTTGTAAGCCTTACGAATCGTGGACTTGATTCAAGAAGCGATGGTAACCTTGGAAGCAGGCTTCCCTGCCCTAGGACCCTCAGGAATGACAAAAAGAGTGTCAGACTGCCTCAAGGACTCAGTGCGATGCACATAGAACTTGAGACAACGCACAACATCCAACAGATGAAGATCCCTCTCTTTGTCAGAAGCAGAGATAGGAGAGAAGGAAGGGACCACAATCTCCTGATTAATGTGGAACTCAGACACCACCTTCGGGAGAAACTCTTGTGCGGTGCAAAGCACCACCTTGTCCTTGTGAAAGACCAAAAAGGGTGGTCTACAAGACAGTGCATGCAGCTCCGCAACTCAGAAACAGTCGCCAGCAGAAAGGCCATCTTCCACTTAAAGGGATAGTAATACCTAAAATGTAAAAAAAAATATGTTGTAGGGTTTATCCCCCTGAGTAAAACAATAGTACTCCCACTGCTGAAAGATGTTTCATTCAAAAGTTATTAATTTTCAAAGTTGAATTTTTTAGGTGCGATATCACAGTGGCCTGAAATTTTACAGTGGCGCTGTTGCTACACCATCCTATGGAGATTTATGGTCCTGAGACCAGAGCTGTCCATAGGATCGTGTAGCAACAGCGCCACTGTACAATTTCAGGCCACTGTGATATTGCACCTAAAAAATTCAACTTTGAAAATTAATAACTTTTGAATGAAACATCTTTAAGCAGTGGGAGTACTCTTGTTTTACTCAGGGGGATAAACCCTACAACATATTTTTTTTTTACATTTTAGGTATTACTATCCCTTTAAGCATACGTAGAGGAATGGTAGCCAAGGACTCAAAAGGAGGACTCTGAAGTACTCCCAAGACCAGGTTAAGATCCCACTGAGGAGCAGGGGACTTAAACACTGGAAGGGTATGAGCAACACCCTGGAAGAAAACCTTGACATCAGGAATGATAGCAAGATGCCTCTGAAAGAAGACAGAGAGTGCAGAAGTCTGAACCTTAAGAGAAGTCAGACTGAGACCCTTATCCACACCATCTTGGAGTAAGGAAAGAACTGTAGGAAGGTCAAAATCCTGAGACAGGTCAGCACACCAAGACAGAAAAGTAGACCAAACTCGATGGTAGGCTTTAGAGAAAACAGGCTTATGGGCACTAAGCATAATAGCCATCACACCAGAATAAAATCCTTTCTTCTTCAAAATTGAGGATTTAATCTCCATGCTGTCAAAGCCAGACGATGAACGCCTTCCTTCCAGAGGTAACCCTGTAGAAGAAGGTCCAGGGGTGGGGATCGAAGAGGTTCTGCCACTGAGAGATCCAGAAGCTCTGGAACCCAAGCCTGTCGGGCCCAGTACGGAGCAATCAGAATGACTGGGCAGAGCTCCAGTCTCAGCTTCCGAAGTACTCTGTTCAACAGGGGAACAGGAGGAAAGATGTATGCCAGAGGAAACATCCACGGGATCGACAAGGCATCCACTGCCAGAGCTAGGGGATCCACCCAGCGAAAGCAGAACGATGGCACCTTCCTGTTGTGCCTGGTTGCTATCAGGTCGATGCAAGGAAGGCCCCACTGCTGGATGATGAGGTTGAACACCTCTGGATGCAGCTTCCACTCTCCGCTGTTCACCGTGTGCCGACTGAGGAAGTCTGCCAGAACATTTTCTACGCCAATAATATGAACTACGGAAATGGCAGGGACATGCTCCTCTGCCCATGATAAAATGGACTTGACCTCTAGCCAAGCTGCGAGACTTCTTGTGTCGCCTTGCTCGTTGATGTAGGCTACCGCTGTGGCATTGTCCTGCTGTACCCTGACTGGGCAATCCTCCAGTTGCCGAGTCCAGTGCTGTAGGGCCTTTCAGGAGATTGTTCAGGTTGAGCCACCAGGAGAGGTTCTGCTCCACTTGAAGAGGGAGAGATAGGGACCTTTCCAGGAGATCTGGACAGCCCCTGCATGCCAGGATTAGAAACCTCTGAAGTTCCCTGGTGTGAGCCATGGCAAACGGAACTGCTTCTATGGTGGAAATGAACTTTCCCACCAAGGATGACAACTTCTAGCCTGGAACCGGATCCTGAGACAGGATAGCCTGGACCTTCAGTGCTATCTGATGAGCCACTTTGTCTGTGAGAAATACCATCCCTCTCTGAGTGTCAAAGAGGAGGCCCAGAAAGAATATCCTCTGGGAAGGAACAAGGTCTGACTTGTCCAAGTTGATGATCCACCCATGATGGGAGAGAGCATGAATGCAGTCCTGCACCTGCTGGTGAAGGAGTTCCAGAGAAGATGCCTTCAGAAGGAGGTCGTCCATATACGGAGTCAGCCAGATGCCGTTCCGAAGTAGGATGGAGATCAATGCTTCCATGACTCTGTTGAAGACTTGAGGAGTCATGGTCAGGCCAAAGGGGAGGGCAGAAAACTGGAAATGCCCTCGGGTTGCAGGCAAAGCGGCGATACTGACGACTCTCTGGATGAGTGGTGATGTGCAGATAGGCATCTTGAAGATCCAGAGAGGCCAGAAATTCCCCAGGAGCCATGGCCGCTATCATGTACGCAGAAACTCCTGGCGTTATTGGGAGGTGACCACAAAGGAGTTGAGATCCTTCAGATCCAAAATGGGACGACAGCCCCCGTCCTTCTTGGAAACCACAAAGAGGTTGGAGTAGAGTACCAAGCCCCTCCCCTGAGGTGGAACTGGCTCCAGGACCACCTTGTCCAGAAGGGCCTGTATAGCTTCCTCGAAAAGGCAGCGATTTTCTGCTCCGAAGGTAGAACGAGAAGCAAAGGTCCTGGGAGGAGGAAGAGAGGTGAAGGGAATCCTGTACCCTGTAGCCACCACCTGTAAAACCCATGGGTCCGCAACAGAGGCTTGCCAAGCCAAGAGGTAGTGGCATAAGTGGCCACCTACCTGCGGGTGGGAACCCGGGTTCGGCGAGTCATGCAGAAGAAGGTTTGGAAGCCTTGGGCTTTGCGGAGGACTTGGATCTCCATTGCTGCTTAGGCTTGGATGAGGAGCGTGGAGCCTGAGGGACCATCTGGGTCTTTTGGCCAGAGTCTGCTTGAAAGGGACGAAAAAGCTGATTCCTTTGGACAGGCTCCTTCTTCCTCAGGACCACTGGCAGGTGACTACTCTTCCCTCATGTGGCCTCGTTGATGGGATCCTTGAGCTCAGGTCCAAACAGGGAGGAGCCCTGAATAGGCAAAGACAGGAAAGCCTTCTTGGATCCCGTATCAGCAGACCAGATCTTGAGCTAAAGAGCACGTCTGGATACTACAGACATGGTAGATGCCCTGGCTACAATACGTACAGCGTCAAATAGGTCAGCAGAGACATAATGCTGAGCCTCAGCATTGTTAGCGAGAAATCGCAACATGTCAGAAGAAGGGGCCCCCTGACGGACAGCAGAAGTGAGCTGTTCAGTCCAAACAGCCACAGCCCTATTTACCCATGCAGCAGCAAAGGCAGGGCGAAGGGCAGAGCCCACTGTCGCAAAAATAACCTTGAGAGATGTCTCAAGCTTCTTATCAGTCCAGTCTTTGAGAGCAGAGGCGTCAGCCACCGGCAAAGCAGTGGACTTAGAAAGCCTGGAAACTGGGGCATCCACTTTGGGAGGATGGACCCACTGCATGAGAGCCGTTTCATAGAACGGGCAAAGTTTAGCAAACTTCCTAGACACAGATGGTTTCTTGTCTGGAAACATCCACTCCTCTGACAAGAGTGGGGATAGGTCAGAAGACACCTCCTGCACCAAGGGAATGGTCAGGGTGGACAACACAGCCCTCAGCCGAGGGAATGGGATCCGCCTCAAAGGGGTCCCCAAAAAACTGAGATGAAGGAACAGCTGAACAGTCATCATCATCAGAGTCCACCAACAATTCCCCCTCAGAGGAGTCAGACACATCAGGTAGACCCAGCGGTTTAGGCAGGGAAGATCTGATAGGGATGGGGGTCTGCCCCGAGTGGAAGCCCCCTTGTAAATTGGATGGAAGGAGTTGTAAGGTGCACCGGAGGTCCCTGGTAGTAGCTATAAACTCTTGCATCTATACTGATTCTAGTGCATTGCTGGAGGCCCCTGCAGGGGATTCAGGGACAGCAGCGCATGCTGGGCAAACATGACCTGAGTATTCTCTAGGTAACCCTGAGTGACATGAGGTGCAGTGAGCAATGGAAGACACAGACACCCCAGTATCCTTAGTCTTAAGTTTAGCCCCAGAGTCTAACGGAGAAGACATTCTCATAGAGTCATGCGGTCAAGTATCAAAACACCCACAACATAATGTGTATGATAAATAAATGCACCCCAGAAACGCTAAATAAGACTTGTCTGGTAGGCGAAGGGTTAAACTGCAGAGGAGAGAGGGAGAGTCCAAGCCCTGCATAGGATACTCGATCTGTGAATATACAAAATGGCTGCTGCGACGGGAGTCAATCGGAAACGAACACGCGAAGCGGGTGCTCATGGGAAACGTAGTTTCACTAACTGAGTACCCCAACAGTGCCCAAAGCACCCTAAAGCCCCCAACATCCCCAGAACGTTGACCGGATGACAGAGCAAGGGCAAACCCACAAAATGAGCCATCTCTGACCTCGTTACGTGGAGCGGTTGCAGAGATATGTCCCAAATTGTAAAGTCCCATAGAAGTGAATGGAGCAATGGCGTCTATGCGGTAAACACGCACCTTAAAGGTGCGGAACATAAAGTTAACGAGGTGAATACCAAAAAGTAAAACCACTCAAAAACCCACTAGAATTAAACAGTAAACCCAATAAACACTGGTCCCAGTAGGGAAAGTGTCCAAAGCCCCCTCAAAACATGCTAACCAGCAACAATAGGGTTAAGTTACCACAGAAACTTGCTCCAAACACCTCACAGACATACAGAATAAACCCAATGAGTGCATGAGTATGTAATAGGAACTCCAAATAAGACCCCGGTCTGGAGGGGAAGCATGGGACATGTGGACCTCAGCACTCAAAGGGTGGTCAACTTTTACAGCAGGTCTTCTGTCTTCAGATTACCATATATCAAGAAGAAGCCTCAGTGGGCAACTCCTGGGGAAAGAACTTGTAGCCAAGATTTTCCCCCCAGGGCTTAGGTCCACAAAAGTGCCTGGTAAACTGAGCTATCCACATGTGGGTGATGGGAATTGTCAGTGATGGTAATCCGCCTAATGGTGGTATCCCATATCTAACAGAAAAATAATATAAAAAAACCTAAAACTATAGCAGAACTGTTCTCTTGCCTTGTGTCTTGACCAAGTAACAAATCTTATTGGTTGGGGACTGGCTAGCTGCAAGCTAAGGAGAGGAGGTAGGCTTCACCCAGCAGTCACTTCTCAGAATTGCTCCTGCCTATTAAAGGGGCTGATCGCCTACCCAAAGTTACCTGTACTGGACAACAGAGAAAGTATTTTATTTACACAGATTAATTTATAAACACACATACAGAAGATTACACAAACATTAATGTGAGTTTTATTGCTGTGTAGCAATGTGATACACGTATATACACACCAAACAGTCTGATCTCCTACAAAGAGGGACACTGGGGTGGGGAAGAGTGACAGAGGGAATTAAGAGGGATTGTCCCTCCTAAAGAGGGACACTTGGGAGTCATGCCTTTGAGTGCCAAAACTTTAAAGACTGAGAAAGCAGACATACAGTGTATCACTATCCCTGCAATCTTCAGTGCTCTGTAAACTATATTTAAAGTGGATCTATCACCTAAATTCAAGTTGGCATATTTGAAAACTGCATTAAAAACTGCCTGTATGTCATGTTAACCAAAAGTCCATCAAATGTATAGTTCAGAAGATATTCACACTTCTTTCATATGCTAATGTATGCTAATTGCGGAACAGTGTGGCGTGAGTGATGTTTACTTATGCTAATTAAGCAAATCACTTATGTTGCATATGCTAATGAAGCCTTTTCAGTGATGTGTCATATGCTAGTGAAGGTTTCAAATATTCATATTCTAATACAGCTCTACAGCTCTGTGCAGTACCAGGAAATGTTCATTTTCACTTTGCCCAGAAATAAAAGTGTAAATATCTCCTAAACTAGACATCGGCTGGACTTTTGATAACATGACATATGGGCAGTTTTTAATGCAGTTTTCAAATATGCAAACTTGAAATAATGTGATAGATCCACTTTAACAGACTGGAGGCAGGCTTTTCTGCTGAGGGATAGTGTTACTTGCATCACTATCCAGTACCAAGAGATCCCTGGAAACAGAGATCAAGGGATCTCACTGGAGCTGTGGCTCATATACACCAAGAAATGACTAGAAATCCTGGAGCAAACCAACTACAACACAGGGAACACATAACCATTCCAAAAATTCCTATTGATTACATGGGTATGTTTAACTTCATAAAAGTGAGAGAGGTCTGCAATAAATTGCTTTACTATGGGTTGGTAACCATTCTAGCATTCAAGGAGTTAACAGCCACATTTACCCCAGTGGAGATTTGTATTTGTCCCTTGTGGTGCAGCGGGTTTGCCCCACTCAGTTTTCCTTTTGTCCTCAATGTGTGTCAGTAAAACATCTAATACACAAAAATAATTAATGTCCACCATACATATTAAAGGAAAACTATGATTAAGAAAATGATAAGTTATTTATATCACCACACAGAATTCATGCCATGCTGTGATGCGTCACTGCTGTGAGTGGGTTGCTTCTTTAGAGAACATTTTTTTCAGCTTCTGCAGCATGAAACACACATAAGTCACAGGAAAAATCAAGCAGAATGTCATGATTGCTGCACTTGGTCGCAATCATTGTTTGGAGGGGGGCTGCAAGGCATTTAAATCTGGGTCTCTGAGAGGGTTGTGCAGCAAATGCCACCCACAATGTTTTTTGTACACCAATCTGGCATTCTTGTGGATCCTACGGGACCCTCACTGTTTGGAGTTTAATCCCCGCAGTCACGGGTAGGTAACACATTCCTCACTTTGGTATGAGCTCCCTTTTAACATGCATAATAGCACACTGAAATGTGAGTCCCTCTGCCACACTGGAGCTGAGGTGGTCTGTTCCATAACAGCTCAGTGAATAACAACTTCCCCTACTTGCTCAGTGTGGTAGTCAGGTCACTGACTAGAAACAGGAGGGGCTCAGTGGGGGAAAGTTGCACGCACGAGCCTGTGGATCAGAGAGCTGTACATGATGTTTTTCTACTTAAAGGAGCAGCAAACTATTTTTATGAAAAAAAATATATTGCAGGGATTTTCCTATTTTCCCACTGCCAAGAGATTTATATTTCCAGACTTATTACAGTTTAACCCCTTAATGACCGGGGAATCCGGAAGCGGAAGTGACTCAACGACCATGGAGCAATTTTTTTTATTGCTCCGTTGCGTTCCGGACTCCCCGAACGGCGTGCAGCCGCGGGGGGAGCCCGGAACTCGATGGCGGTCATAGTACGTCATCGGTCGTTAAGTCAAATCGACCCTTGACGTACTATGACCGTCAAGGGTCGTTAAGGGGTTAAACCCATGTTTTTTTTACATCAGCAGTGCCCCCTAGTGGCCAAATTTTAATTAGACTTCCTGTTAGATTCTAATGGAGAGGAAAGTCAGAGACATACAGTTCTCCATAGAATGTGATAGAAACTGCCTGTCACTTCCTGTCAGTTAGAACTATCAGGAAGTAAACTCAGGAAGTAAACACAGTAAATTCACTTCCTGATTATTTAAACTGCTATAATTTTTGAATAAAACATCTGACAGCAATGGGAGTGACCTTGTTTTATTCAGTAGGAAATGCTCTGTAAATTATGTGTTTTCATAAAAAAAAAAGTTTACTGCTCCTTTAAATAAATGTGGCTCTGTAGATACTGGAGCATATATTTTGGGCACCTTTCCCCTACTATGTGTGTACCTGGTATTTTTGGGTTCTGCAGGAGCTCATGCTTATAGCACAAGGGTGCTGCATGCACTGTTATTGTAATTTAGTCCTTGCATTGGGGATTTATTTATATATACAAATAGATATCTTTATCTGTTTGCATAAATAAGTGGCATAATGTGTTCCTGTGGCTCAGTGACCAATTACTTGTAGCCCAAAGTCACTTCTTGTCACAGCACTGAATAAGGATTAAACCTCTAGTCTATAATATATATAGATCACAATATGACACATTTTTTTAATTAGGTATCTGGGTTTTTTTATCTTTGAATGCCAAAGGGATGTCCAGCACTCAAATTAAATAGGCAAATATGAGTTTATCACCCACAATATAATTCAGCCCAGAGTGTGAGGACATCATCACACATCAAAACAGAGTATACAAACAATAGTTGCATATCACCTCTCCACTTTTGGAGATGTACCTTATTAACATATACATTTCATCAGTACTCAAATAATATGCTCCATTATACATGGTATCTGGTTTAGCATGTCTGAAACACATATAGGCCATGAATCAGACAGATGATTTGACAAGGGCTTCCCAAAGTTCAGATTTTTTTTCTGGGACAGACCTATTTTTGGGGAGCACTTCCAAATAGCCTGACTAAGCTGACTGTCAGGCATTAAATGTCTTAGATTTCTACATTCTGAGCACACAGTGTTGTGACTGGCTACCTGTCAGCCAATCACAGTACTTAGCAATTGGCTCACTCCAGAAGGGAACCTCTTTGGCTTGATGACTAAGGCCCAACGTTGCATATCTAACTGGCTACTTTTGGTATGAGCAGTGTGGAAGTGTGTGGATGTTTCATTGTATTAAAGGCACAAACCTATTTAACCCCTTGATTGCTAGAGAGGTCTCAAGGCATTCAAGAGGGGTATCCAACACATTGCTTTGTAATGCACTGTTTATTTCTCTGGCATTAAAAGGGCAAATCAATAAGAATTCAGGGAATTGTTATTTGTCCTCTATGGAGGAGTTGGTTTGTCCCAGAATTACCAGAATCTGACTTAAAATAGGACCAATGAAAATAGGCCCATTCCCCTAAGTAGTGAATGAGCCACAGTGGGTGGCTATTCGGCACACATAGATAGCTGCAACTTTATTGCTTAATATTGACTGAAACTTTCAATAATACAATGAATAAACAAACTCTATGAGTTCTGTATTTTACAGTCCTCTGTCTTGTACCTACAGAACACTGTACACCGACCCAAAAGAGTAGGTCCATCATGACTTTCAGCTTCAGGATCATTAGACCTGAGTGCCAGAGGTTATGCGATACACTGCAAATATGCAGATAGATTTCGGCCAGTGGCATAACCACATAACTAGTCTTGGAGGGCCTTGGAGTAAACATATTTGGGCCCCCAATCACAAAAATATTTTCCAAGGCATAAATAGAACCCATTGGACCCTGTGACAGATGGAGCCTCCTTGATGCTGGGCCGAAGAGAAAATGCGCCTTCTGCATCCCTGAAGTAATGCATTTGGTGCAGGTGGTAAATTAGTGTAAATATAGTAATCTCTGCTGCCTTGTTTTGTATGTCCCCCTCAATGTGTGTACATGGAAGGAGGAGACAGAGATGAGTTAGGGAAGGAGAAGGGAGAGGCACAATAGCTGAGGAGGCAAAGAAAGAAACAAACCTAAAATGGAAGAGAGTGAAACATGACCTGTGACGAGAGAAGCTTGATAGAAAGGTATAAAAACAAAGGGACCTGAAATAGAGAAAGACACAATGGGAATGGACTGAAACGTGACAGTGGGGTGAATATGTTTCCCTTGCTAAGCTAGGTGCTGGAGTCAATTTACAAAATCTACACCTGCCTAATGGCAATGTTTTATGCTACCTGCAGGGAAGTCAATGGTGCATGCTGTGGGTGTTCCTTTCCTCTGAGTCTTGTTTAACCACTTAGCAATGATGGGTCCAGTAAGTGAACTTCTCTTAAGGACCGATTTGATCCTGGTCAGCTCGCCTGCACACATAACTGATGACGTGTACTGGCACAATGAATGGGGATCTAAGAGAGACCTCTCATGGAGAGGTCAATTTCAGAACATGCTAGTGCTTACAGTGCTCCCACAGGAGTACTGTAAGCACAAAATATGTGTCATGCCAAGTCCGTCACCATTCATTTAGGCAAAAAAAAAAATGGTGACGATCCTGACACATTACCAGTCGTGAAGGGGTTAACAATCCGCACCATTTGCTAAACAGGAAATGAAACTTTATTCCGTTTATCAGCATATGTTGTGGGGCAAGCATAAGAGTCTTGGTGGCATTAAAGTCTTAATGACAGTGGAGTGTTTCCGCCAGTATGCACTACAGATATATTACTGCGTGGGTACTAGGGTTGCAGACTAACCCTAGAAGAGCTACACTCACAGGCCTATGTACATAGAGGACACAAAAATGTCACAAATTCTTACTTATTTAAATGGGGCTTTTAACGTCTTGAGGATAATATATCTTTAACATTTAACAAGTTAAAAGTCTCATTTAAATCAGTTGGGATTTTATTTATATTCTATGGTGAAACTGGTTTGCCACAAATTGGTTTGCCACAACTTTTTCGTACTAAATTAGTGAGTGGGGAATGTCTGTATTGCAGGGAAACAGTGGATAGTTCAAAATGTTTGTATTAGTTGGAAGAAGGGTATGGTGCTAGATGTCCTTATTTTTGGGAAGTAGAGGGCAGTGCAGAAAGTCTGTATTACTTGGAAGGAATGGGTAATGCAGAGTGTCTGTATTATTGAGACGGAGGGGTTAATGCAGGATGTCTGTACTATGTATTATTGGGAAGGAGAGGGCAGTGCAGAAAGTCTGTATTACTTGGAAGGAATGGGTAATGCAGAGTGTCTATTACTGGGAAGGAGAATGCAGTGCAGAACGTCTGTATTACTTGGAAGGAATGGGTAATGCAGAGTGTTTGTATTATTGGGAAGGAGAGGGCAGTGCAGAATGTCTGTATTACTGGGTAGAAACGGGTAATGAAGAGTGTCTGTATTATTGGGAAGGAAGGGATACTGCAGGATGTGTGTATTATTTTGAAGGAAGGGGTAATGCAGAGTGTCTATTACTGGGAAGGGTGGGGATAATGCAGGATGTTTGTATTATTGGGAAGGAGGGGCTGTGCAGGGTATTTTATTGGGAAGGAGAGGATTATTTAGAATGTCTGTATTACTGGGAAGGAGGGGGTCATGCAGATTGTCTGTAGTATTGGGAAAGAGGTGGTAGTGCAGGTCTGTACTATTAGGATGGAGGGGCACTGCAGAATGTTTATTATTTGGATGCCTGCATTACTAAAAAAGAGAGAGCAGTGCAGGTTATGTGTCTTCCTGGGAAGGAGGTGGTAGTGCAGAACGTCTGCATTATTGGGAAAGAGGTGGTAGTGCAGGGTGTCTGTATTACTGGGAAAGAGGTGGTAGTGCAGGGTGTCTGTATTACTGGGAAAGAGGTGGTAGTGCAGGGTGTCTGTATTACTGGGAAAGAGGTGGTAGTCCAGGATGTCTGTATTACTGGGAAAGAGGTGGTAGTGCAGGATGTCTGTATTATTGGGAAAGAGGTGGTAGTGCAGGGTGTCTGTATTATTGGGAAAGAGGTAGTAGTGCAGGATGTCTGGCTTATTGGAAAAGAGGTGGTAGTGCAGGGTGTCTGTATTACTGGGAAAGAGGTGGTAGTGCAGGATGTCTGTATTACTGGAAAAAAGGTGGTAGTGCAGGGTGTCTGTATTACTGGGAAAGAGGTGGTAGTGCAAGATGTCTGTATTACTGCGAAAGAGGTGGTAGTGCAGGATGTCTGTATTACTGGGAAAGAGGTGGTAGTGCAGGATGTCTGTATTACTGGGAAAGAGGTGGTAGTGCAGGATGTCTGTATTACTGGGAAAGAGATGGTAGTGCAGGATGTCTGTATTACTGGGAAAGAGGTGGTAGTGCAGGATGTCTGTATTACTGGGAAACAGGTGGTAGTGCAGGATGTCTGTATTACTGGGAAAGAGATGGTAGTGCAGGATGTCTGTATTACTGGGAAAGAGGTGGTAGTGCAGGATGTCTGTATTACTGGGAAAGAGGTGGTAGTGCAGGATGACTGTATTACTGGGAAAGAGATGGTAGTGCAGGATGTCTGTATTACTGGGAAAGAGGTGGTAGTGCAGGGTGTCTGTATTACTGCGAAAGAGGTGGTAGTCCAGGATGTCTGTATTACTGCGAAAGAGGTGGTAGTGCAGGATGTCTGTATTATTGGGAAAGAGGTGGTAGTGCAGGATGTCTGTATTACTGGGAAAGAGGTGGTAGTGCAGGATGTCTGTATTACTGGGAAAGAGGTGGTAGTGCAGGATGTCTGTATTACTGGGAAAGAGGTGGTAGAGCAGGATGTCTGTATTACTGGGAAAGAGGTGGTAGAGCAGGATGTCTGTATTACTGGGAAAGAGGTGGTAGTGCAGGATGTCTGTATTACTGGGAAAGAGATGGTAGTGCAGGGTGTCTGTATTACTGGGAAAGAGATGGTAGTGCAGGATGTCTGTATTACTGGGAAAGAGGTGGTAGTGCAGCATGTCTGTATTATTGGGAAAGAGGTGGTAGTGCAGGATGTCTGTATTATTGGGAAAGAGATGGTAGTGCAGGATGTCTGTATTATTGGGAAAGAGATGGTAGTGCAGGATGTCTGTATTACTGCGAAAGAGGTGGTAGTGCAGCATGTCTGTATTATTGGGAAAGAGGTGGTAGTGCAGGATGTCTGTATTATTGGGAAAGAGGTGGTAGTGCAGGGTGTCTGTATTACTGGGAAGGAGGGGGTAGTACAGGATGTTTGGTAAGGTGGGAACAGTGCAGAATGTCTGTATTATTGGGAAGGAGGGGCAATACAGAGTGTCTGTATTATTGGGAAGGAGGGGGTAGTACAGGATGTTTGGTAAGGTGGGGACAGTGCAGAATGTCTGTATTATTGGGAAAGAGGTGGTAGTGCAGGGTGTCTGTATTACTGGGAAAGAGGTGGTAGTGCAGGATGTCTGTATTACTGGGAAAGAGGTGGTAGTGCAGGATGTCTGTATTACTGGGAAAGAGATGGTAGTGCAGGATGTCTGTATTACTGGGAACGAGGTGGTAGTGCAAGATGTCTGTATTACTGGGAAAGAGGTGGTAGTGCAGGATGACTGTATTACTGGGAAAGAGGTGGTAGTGCAGGGTGTCTGTATTACTGGGAAAGAGGTGGTAGTGCAGGATGTCTGTATTACTGGGAAAGAGGTGGTAGTGCAGGGTGTCTGTATTATTGGGAAAGAGGTAGTAGTGCAGGATGTCTGGCTTATTGGAAAAGAGGTGGTAGTGCAGGGTGTCTGTATTACTGGGAAAGAGGTGGTAGTGCAGGATGTCTGTATTACTGGGAAAGAGGTGGTAGTGCAAGATGTCTGTATTACTGCGAAAGAGGTGGTAGTGCAGGATGTCTGTATTACTGGGAAAGAGGTGGTAGTGCAGGATGTCTGTATTACTGGAAAAAAGGTGGTAGTGCAGGGTGTCTGTATTACTGGGAAAGAGGTGGTAGTGCAAGATGTCTGTATTACTGCGAAAGAGGTGGTAGTGCAGGATGTCTGTATTACTGGGAAAGAGGTGGTAGTGCAGGATGTCTGTATTACTGCGAAAGAGGTGGTAGTGCAGGGTGTCTGTATTACTGCGAAAGAGGTGGTAGTGCAGGATGTCTGTATTACTGGGAAAGAGGTGGTAGAGCAGGATGTCTGTATTACTGGGAAAGAGGTGGTAGTGCAGGATGTCTGTATTACTGCGAAAGAGGTGGTAGTCCAGGATGTCTGTATTACTGGGAAAGAGGTGGTAGAGCAGGATGTCTGTATTACTGGGAAAGAGGTGGTAGTGCAGGGTGTCTGTATTACTGCGAAAGAGGTGGTAGTCCAGGATGTCTGTATTACTGGGAAAGAGGTGGTAGAGCAGGATGTCTGTATTACTGGGAAAGAGGTGGTAGTGCAGGATGTCTGTATTACTGGGAAAGAGGTGGTAGTGCAGGATGTCTGTATTATTGGGAAAGAGGTGGTAGTGCAGGATGTCTGTATTACTGGGAAAGAGGTGGTAGAGCAGGATGTCTGTATTACTGGGAAAGAGGTGGTAGAGCAGGATGTCTGTATTACTGGGAAAGAGGTGGTAGTGCAGGATGTCTGTATTACTGGGAAAGAGATGGTAGTGCAGGATGTCTGTATTACTGGGAAAGAGATGGTAGTGCAGGATGTCTGTATTACTGGGAACGAGGTGGTAGTGCAAGATGTCTGTATTATTGGGAAAGAGGTGGTAGTGCAGGATGTCTGTATTATTGGGAAAGAGATGGTAGTGCAGGATGTCTGTATTACTGCGAAAGAGGTGGTAGTGCAGGGTGTCTGTATTACTGGGAAGGAGGGGGTAGTACAGGATGTTTGGTAAGGTGGGAACAGTGCAGAATGTCTGTATTATTGGGAAGGAGGGGCAATACAGAGTGTCTGTATTATTGGGAAGGAGGGGGTAGTACAGGATGTTTGGTAAGGTGGGGACAGTGCAGAATGTCTGTATTATTGGGAAAGAGGTGGTAGTGCAGGGTGTCTGTATTACTGGGAAAGAGGTGGTAGTGCAGGATGTCTGTATTACTGGGAAAGAGGTGGTAGTGCAGGATGTCTGTATTACTGGGAAAGAGATGGTAGTGCAGGATGTCTGTATTACTGGGAACGAGGTGGTAGTGCAAGATGTCTGTATTATTGGGAAAGAGGTGGTAGTGCAGGATGTCTGTATTATTGGGAAAGAGGTGGTAGTGCAAGATGTCTGTATTATTGGGAACGAGGTGGTAGTGCAAGATGTCTGTATTATTGGGAAAGAGGTGGTAGTGCAGGGTGTCTGTATTATTGGGAAAGAGATGGTAGTGCAGGATGTCTGTATTACTGGGAAAGAGGTGGTAGTGCAGGATGTCTGTATTACTGGGAAAGAGATGGTAGTGCAGGATGTCTGTATTACTGGGAAAGAGGTGGTAGTGCAGGATGTCTGTATTATTGGGAAAGAGGTGGTAGTGCAGGATGTCTGTATTATTGGGAAAGAGGTGGTAGTGCAAGATGTCTGTATTATTGGGAAAGAGGTGGTAGTGCAGGGTGTCTGTATTACTGGGAAAGAGGTGGTAGTGCAGGATGTCTGTATTACTGGGAAAGAGGTGGTAGTGCAGGATGTCTGTATTACTGGGAAAGAGATGGTAGTGCAGGATGTCTGTATTACTGGGAACGAGGTGGTAGTGCAAGATGTCTGTATTATTGGGAAAGAGGTGGTAGTGCAGGATGTCTGTATTATTGGGAAAGAGGTGGTAGTGCAAGATGTCTGTATTATTGGGAACGAGGTGGTAGTGCAAGATGTCTGTATTATTGGGAAAGAGGTGGTAGTGCAGGGTGTCTGTATTATTGGGAAAGAGATGGTAGTGCAGGATGTCTGTATTACTGGGAAAGAGGTGGTAGTGCAGGATGTCTGTATTACTGGGAAAGAGATGGTAGTGCAGGATGTCTGTATTACTGGGAAAGAGGTGGTAGTGCAGGATGTCTGTATTATTGGGAAAGAGGTGGTAGTGCAGGATGTCTGTATTATTGGGAAAGAGGTGGTAGTGCAAGATGTCTGTATTATTGGGAAAGAGGTGGTAGTGCAAGATGTCTGTATTATTGGGAACGAGGTGGTAGTGCAAGATGTCTGTATTATTGGGAAAGAGGTGGTAGTGCAGGGTGTCTGTATTATTGGGAAAGAGGTGGTAGTGCAGGATGTCTGTATTATTGGGAAGGAGGGGCAGTACAAAGTGTCTGTATTATTGGGAAGGAGGGGGTAGTACAGGATGTTTGGTAAGGTGGGGACAGTGCAGAATGTCTGTATTATTGGGAAGGAGGGGCAATACAGAGTGTCTGTATTATTGGGAAGGAGGGGGTAGTACAGGATGTTTGGTAAGGTGGGGACAGTGCAGAATGTCTGTATTATTGGGAAGGAGGGGCAATACAGAGTGTCTGTATTATTGGGAAGGAGGGGGTAGTACAGGATGTTTGGTAAGGTGGGGACAGTGCAGAATGTCTGTATTATTGGGAAGGAGGGGCAATACAGAGTGTCTGTATTATTGGGAAGGAGGGGGTAGTACAGGTGTTTGGTAAGGTGGGGACAGTGCAGAATGTCTGTATTATTGGGAAGGAGGGGCAATACAGAGTGTCTGTATTATTGGGAAGGAGGGGGTAGTACAGGTGTTTGGTAAGGTGGGGACAGTGCAGAATGTCTGCATTTTTGGGAAGGAGGGGCAGTGCAGAATGTCTGCATTTTTGGGAAGGAGGGGCAGTGCAGAATGTCTGCATTTTTGGGAAGGAAGTATAGGGAAGAGTGTCTGCATTATTGGGATGGAGGGGTAATGCAGAGTGTCTGTATTATTAGGAAGGAGGAGCAGGGCAGAATGTCTGAATTACTGGGAAAGAGAGTACAGTGCATAGTGTCTGTACTATTGTGAAGAAGGGGGCAGTGCAGAGTGTCTGAACTGTTGGAAAGGAGGGGCAGTGCAGGATGTCTGTGTAATTGGGAAGGAGGGGACAGTGCATAGTGTCTGTTACTGGCAAGAAGGGGGCAATGCATAATGTCTATATTATTAGGAGGGACAGACAAATTGTCTGTATTATTGGGAGGAGGAGATAATGCTAAATGTCTGCATTATTGAGAAGGTTCAGAATATATATATCCAGTTCAGAATGTATATTATTAGGAAGAAAGGGGAAGCACAGAATGTCTGTATTGTTGGGAAGGAGGGGATGTGCAGTAGATAAGTGTATAGCATTTCAGTATTAGAAGATAGCAAGAGAAATGCTTAGGATGTCATTCTTAGAGGATAAGCAAGAGGAATATTAAGGATGTTGGTGTTAGTGGACAGGCAAGAAAGATGTTTAGGATGTCAGCATTAGGGGACAGACAAGAGAATCCCTTTTGGTGTCAGTGTTAGAGTATTGGCAAGAGGAGTGCTTAGGATGTCTATGATATAGGATAGCAAGAAACGTAAGAGGAAAGGTAAAACTAGTGCTTAGGATGTCCGTGTTAGAGGACAGGCAGTAGAAGTCCTTGAGATGTCATTTTCAGAGGATAGGCAGTAGTATTACTTAGGATTTCAGCGTAAAACGATAAACAGTAAAAGTGTTTGGCCCAATAAGAAAGCAAATAGACAGGTGATTGGAATCACTTTAAATTTTAAATGTGTATATGTTTGTTCCTTTTATCATGGCGCTTTATGTCTATGATTAAGCGCGGTTGGATGCGCGAAACATGTTAGACGGTGCTGTACCTGTCTAAGTTACTTTCCTTACTGTTTGGATGTATCTTCATGCCTTTTAATACAATTTTGCAATAAAGTTGCTTTTATATTATCTATGCTTGTACATTGGAGGTGCCGCCTGATATCTTTGATTACTGTTTCTACTTTGTTTCATTTTACTTGCAATACTGTATTTTTAATGTTTATTATTACTACATATATTTTCTATTTTGTATACAGTCCACATATCATATATACGTGGCCTTTTAAAGAGGAATTACAATTATTTTCTGACATCACAGCCTGGAGTGATACTGTGAATTCCAGTGCATGCTCGTTTAACTGGGAGGCAGGTACAACCTCCGCTCCATGTGAGTAGACCAAGGGGGAGGGCATCCATTCTTAATCATCATAACTACTATGCTTAGAAGACTCCTTGGGCGAGGTTTTTCTCTTTTTGCTATTTTCACATAGGGACGTGGGTGGCGTAGGTGATACCAGCACCTTAACAGCAACCAGCAGGATCTTCAACAACGATACTGTCAAGTATCTTGCTCTCACCAAGAAGTGCCTGTTACCTCTCTCCTCTTTGGATCTTTTTAGTAGAAATGCTTAGGATACCAGTGTTAGAGGATAGGCAGTAGAAATGCTTAGTATGTCAGCGTTGGAAGACAGGCAGAGGTGCTCAGGATATCAATGGTAGAGGATAGGCAGTGGAACTACTTAAGTTGTTAGTGTTAAAGGATAGGCAATAGAAGTGCTTAGGATGTCAGTGTTAGAGTTTTGGTAGTATAACTGATTAGGAGATCAGTGTTAGAGGATAGGGCGTAGAAGTCCTTAGGATGTCACTATTAAAGGACAGGCAATGGAGGGCCCAGGGCACAAAATAAAATACTTGCAATTCTGGTGGAAACCAGCTGTACCATAGGGGGCAGATAAAACTCCCATTGATTTAAATGAGTCTTTTAACCACTTGGATATTAGAGATGTATTCCGTCAACACATTGCTTTTCAATACTCTAAAGACCACTCTAGAATTCAACTGATTAAAGCCCAATTTAACTTATTGGGAGTTTTGTGACCTTTCATTTCTTCCTGTGGCGTAGTTGATTTGCTCCTAAATTGCTCCTCTTTTCTGTTGTGCAAAAGACCTTAAGAGTATCACTAGTAGTGGTATTAGTACTAGAATGAGCTGTATCACTAGTAGCAGTATTAGTACATGAGCTGTGAGTATCAGTATTAGAGTTAGTACAAAGAAAAGCTTTGAGTAGTAGTAGAGGTAGTACTAGGCAGAGACGTGAGTACTAGTAGCAGTTATAGTACTAGGCAGAGTTACATCAATAATAGAGGTAGCACTAGACAGAACCGAAGTATCAGTAGTAAAGAGTAAATGGAGGTGAGAGTGTCAGCAGTCAAGGTAGTACTGAGCATAGCTGTGAGTGTCAATATTAAATGGAATATTAGGCAGAGCTGCGCACATCAGAAGCAGAGGCTGCAAGGGGCAGAGCTATGAGTAAGTACTAGCGGTAGTACTAGGAAATTCTGTGTTGCATTAGAAGTAATAGTGAGCAGAGTTGTGATAATCAGTATTAGGAATAGTAATCATGATTAAGCGGTGTTCACGTGAAACGTGAGACCATGATATTTGTACCTGTCATTTTAATGCTGTTCGAATAAATGCTGTTGGTTTTACATTACCGGACCTATTTCACTTAATGGTGCAGCGAATCTTATACTTTGTCTTTTGAGTATCAGTAGCCATGGTAATACTAAGCAGAGCTGTGAGTATCAGTAGTAAAGTTAAAACTAGGGAGAGCTGTGAATATCAATAGTAGAGGTGGTACTAGGGAGAGCTGTGAGTATCAATAGCAGAGGTAGTACTAAGAAGAGCTGTGGGTATTAGTAGTAAAGGGGGTAAAAGAGCTGTGAGTATTAGTAGTAGATGTAACACTAGGGAAAGCTGTGAGTATCAGTAGTAGATGTAATACAAGGGAGAGCTGTGAATATCAATAGTAGAGGTGGTACTAGGGAGAGCTGTGAGTATCAATAGCAGAGGTAGTACTAAGAAGAGCTGTGGGTATTAGTAGTAAAGGGGGTAAAAGAGCTGTGAGTATTAGTAGTAGATGTAACACTAGGGAAAGCTGTGAGTATCAGTAGTAGATGTAATACAAGGGAGAGCTGTGAATATCAATAGTAGAGGTGGTACTAGGGAGAGCTGTGAGTATCAATAGCAGAGGTAGTACTAAGAAGAGCTGTGGGTATTAGTAGTAAAGGGGGTAAAAGAGCTGTGAGTATTAGTAGTAGATGTAACACTAGGGAAAGCTGTGAGTATCAGTAGTAGATGTAATACTAGGGAGACCTGTGAGTATCAGTAGTAGAAGCAATACTATGCAGCTTTTCATGCTCCAGTACATGGCAGTCTTTACAGTTAACACAGGAAATGCCAAGAATGAGAGAAGGCTTCAGCTATCTGATTAAAAGCTCATTGTATGTCGCTTAGACTACAATACAAATGGTGATATTTGTTCATTGGTGAGTTAACATCTTGCTGACTGTATCTAGAATAAACAGAACTGACATATTTCCACACACAATCTACCTCCATAAATCAATTCTCCCTCTGCCCCCCAGTATTGCTGATATATATAACTAGCAGCATATTACTGAGCACATAACCTAATACAGATATTGATTAAAATGCACTAGAAGTAAAGAATGGAGAAAGAAACAGCACACAATTATATAGCTTTGTAAGAGAACAGCAGTTCCCAGCTGTGTGTGTGGGAGTATGTGCAAGGAGAGGGCAATGGAAATGGAGACAGTCAGTGGTCATACTATAAAGATTATACAGGTAAAATGTATTAGCTATAGGAAAAGGTTATATAGATTATCTGTGGGCAAAACTGACTGGTATACCTAAAAGAGAATACTAAGAGCTTTAATTCTTAAATCTTATAAGTAAACACAAAATAACAATAAAATTCTCTCTCCAGACAAATGTTTTACAAATTAAGGCTTTCTTTATAAGCATTCATTTCAGTTAGTCCATACATAGCGATGGGCAGCCTGAGGCCCTCCAGATGATGATGATGGACTGCAACAGCTGGTTGAGTTTGAGAACTGCAGTCCAACAACAGCTGGAAGGCCTTAGTTTGCTCACCCCTCGCAAAGGCAAACCCAGGATTTTCAGAGATGGGGTTCCCAAAAAATTTAAAAAGTACAGAATAAGAAAACCAAGAATGGGCTTGTGCAATTAAGCCTCTGGCACTCAAAGGTTTAAGCCCTTTGAGTGCCAGATGGGTGTCCAAAACATTGTGAAGCATTGAATGGCTTAATGTAATTATCAGCTGGGTAACTGTTTATATGTCCCTTATGGTGCAGTTCATTTGTCCCAGAAATGCTTCCCTTTGTGTATACATATGGACCATTGTACTGTATGTGTAAAATACAGGGCAAACCAACTCTATAAAATATATATTGTAGGGGTTTATCCACCTGAGTAAAACAAGAGAACTCCCACTGCTGACAAGTGTTTTATTCAAAAGTTATTATTTTTTTTTAGGTGCAGTATCACAGTGTCCTGAATTGTACGGAGGCACTGTCCTATGGACAGCTCTGGTCAACTGACTGTAAATCTTCATAGGATGGTGTAGCAACAGCCCACTGTACAATTGTGGCCACTGTAATACTGCACCTAAGAAAAATGTTTAAAGGGATAGTAATACTTCATTTTAACTTTATTTTATTTTGTAGGCATTAAAAAAACATGAAGAATGATATAAGTCTTATCTCTGAAACCTTTATGGTTTAAGAGATATTCACAAACAAAGTATCCCTTCCCTGTTCAACCAGATCAGAAGGGAGGTGCCCAGGTAGACTGCAGAGAGGGACAATCTTCAATTAAGATAAGGGAAAAAGCTGAAAAACTTGTCAAGGGGGGAAGGGCTTTCATTGTTTTCATACAAAGAAAATTGTCCCCTTCTGTTATCTGTCTGGTCTTACAACCAGATTCACATCTGAGAAGAGATGGCTTACAGTAGGTAAAAGGGACGGGGAGGGGAACTTTGCTTGTGAATATCTCATAAACCATAAAGGTTTGAGAGATAAGACTTATATCATTCTTCATGTTTTTTTAATGCCTACAAAATAAAATAAAGTTAAAACGAAGTATTACTATCCCTTTAAGCTGTAAAAACGTTTGAATAAAACACCTTTCACGGTGGGAGTTCCCTTGTTTTACTCAGGGGTTCAAACCCATAAAACTTATTTTGTTTTATATTTTAAGTATTACTATCCCTTTAAATTCTGATATTTAACCACTTTGATGCTAGAGACATTTCTAACACTTTGCTTAATAATATGACTGAAACCTTTTTAGCATTTTTACGGGGTTACAAGAGTTAAACCAACAGTAACATTTGACTTATGTGGTGCAGCTGATTTGCTCCAGAAATGCACTACTTTGCTTTCACAGATACAGCCCCTTGAGTTCTATAACTCTTTTTTATTGCTTCCAGAACCTACTACTATAACTCACCCCTTATTCATGGTAACATTTCATTTGATAGCAGGAAAATATTAAATTCCCAGGTACACAATTTCACGTCAGGAGTTTAGCACTGTGTGTAGACCCGTATTACTCACCTTGCTGAGTGCTTGGGACTGTCCCACTAGAATTAGGATGTTGGAGGCAAGAATGGATAGACAAAAGTTGAGGAGAATGATGGAACGCTCAGATCGAATGAATCTAAAGTGAGACAAAAATTAAGAACATCATAAAATCATAACAAAAGTGTGGAGTTGGATAATAAGTGGATACTCTTGTTGATTTATGGTTAGCTCCAGTTGGTGTTAGGACCATAATGCTCTTCTGTCTACATCAGCTTGAAGTGCATGGGACAGAACACATGCCTGGAGGCTTATACTGGTAGTATCACTGTTTCACCATGTAGCAAATGGGACAACCAGCTGGGGTTGTTTCCTTTAATCTCTCTACACCGTTGAACACTGAGACTGATGTTCTAAGAAAAAGTGGTGCAATTCTGGAAGCAAACCAACTGCACCACAGAGGACAAATAAAAATGCTCCAAATCCCCACTGTAAATGGGGGTTAAACACCCATTTTAAATCAGAGGTCTCAAACGCATTGGTTTGCAATGTATTAGAGACCTTTATAGCAATCAAGGGGTTAAATGACCCCTTTAACTCAGTAAGGGTTTTTATTTGTTTCCTTTGACGCAATTCATTTGCACCATTTCCTTAGTTCATCATATCCACTGTAACACAGCTCTTTTCTGGTACTCATCTGTGGATATGCACTAAGGTGTGATAAAGAGGTGATGACTTCTCCAGTTCCTAAGTTATTCTATGGAGCCAGTGCACTAAGATTTCTCCTCTGGAGTTCTTAGTGCATAGGCACCATAGAACGACATAGGAACTAGAGAAATTATATCACTGGAGAAGTCACCTCCACTTTTTCACCTCAGTATTACAAAACATCCTTTCTCTCTCTGACTGCTTCTTTAGCAGTTTCTTTTCAGCTACCACTTCCTCTCCACACACTATTTTAATGGGGGTGTCTTGGGGCTCCATTTAGTCCTCATTCTTCTACTCTATGAAATGTAATCAATTATTATGGTTTTCAATACCATATTTATTCTAACAATATTCACCTCTACCTTTCCTCCTCAATATTACTCTGACTCTTATGGATCAGGTCACCAGTTATCACTCTACAGTCACTACCTCCATATCCTCCAATTTTCTAAAACTCAATCTTTCCAAGTCAGAATGTCTCCTCTTTCTGCTATCCATTAACTCCCAGTGATGGTCCCATTAGATTAAACAGCTCTACCATATTTTCCAATGCCCAAGATCACTGCCTTGGACTCTGTCCTCTCTTTCCGTCTTCACATCCTTACCATCCCTAAATCCTGCCACCTTTACATCAAAAATATTATTTCAGCTCTCAATATATTACCAAAATCCTAATGCTTGACATCATCCTTTCTCATTTTGATTTCTACAGTCCTCTCCTAATGGCCTTCCTCTTTCCTGGCTGTGACCACTGTTATCCATTTTAACCCTTTGAGTGCAAAGCAATGTGTTGCGTAGCCCTCTGGCACTCAAAGGGTTAAAGGTATAGTAATGTTTCACAATAAAAGCAGCTCTAATTAATCTTCATAGTATTTGGGCCATGGAGAGAGTTATTTGAATACTGTCCAAGTTGCAGTTCAACAGTAATTGAATTATAAAGTATCCCCCTCTGCCCCTATTACTGATGTAACACTACCCAACTCAAAGCAGCAAGACTGTCCAGATGGATCGCAGAGAGGAAAATTCTTCAGTGATCATAAGGAAAAACCTGAAAAACCTGTCCGGGTGGCAGGGTTTTCCTCATGCTCACAGTAGGAAGATTGTCCCTTGCTGTGAGCTCTCTGGTCAAGTGACCAGATTCCACATCTGAGGGGAGGCGGCTTGCACTAGGCAAAAGGGGTGGGAGAGTAATACTTTATCATTCAATTACTCTTGAACTACAACTCTGACAATATTGAAATAACACTCTCCATGGCCCAAATACCATGATAATTGATTGAAGCTGCTTTTTTAGTGAAACATTACTATCCCTTTAAATGCTTCAGCCATATTACTCTCATTGCTATACTGGCACCAGACCCCTTTGGCAATCACTACACAGGCAGACTGTGCCATCTATAAATAAATAAAAAAAATACAAATTCTAACCTACAAAGCACTCAGCAATGCTACCCCCTATACAGGGGCGGACTGATCATTCGGGCATTCAGTCACGGACCGAGGGCCCGCGACCGAGGGGGGCCCGCCAGTGCTGCCACCGCCAATTATGTCTGACTGTAACCCTGTAAGGGCCCGCCCGCGACTGCATGTGTGTGCACTGTGAATGGCTCCGTGAGGCACTGAGGCCTCTCAGTTTCATATTGCCCTTGCCTGGCCCCTGCTGTCATGCTGCCTGCCTTCATTAAGGCTGAGGGCGGCAGCAACAGCGAGCGTAACACTAACAGTATAAGTTGAAGACAAGTATACGCACACTTCTTTATGTATGCCACATTGCTGGCCGTGATTGCCACAATTTGTCGTCACTGTCTGTGCGGGTCACTGCGGTCACCGTGCCGCAGGCCCGCATACCACTTTGCAAGTGAGTTGCCACATATCCCCAAGGCCCCTACACAAAATCAGAATTCAGAAGGAAGAAAGACGACCTTCCTAATCCGATCCACTGACACTGCTCCTTGCAGCCAGTCTGCCACAGCCAGAATACACGTACAACAAACTCACTGCTGCACTGGGGTTGTTGACTCTGGCTGCTGGCAGCTTCTGGCAGCAAGCTCTTCGGCCCCGCTTCCCTCTGAGCCTTGCTCTCTTCCTGTATGTGCACGCTGCGTAGCAACTATGTAATAACTGGGTGGCCCGGAGGGGCGCATGATATGGGGTTGGGGGGCGTGGGACATAACGTGAGGTCCTGAGGACACACGCACAGCAGGATCAAGACAGGTGGAGGACTACTGGGGACTCAGACTCACCAGGAGGACCACTGCACAACCAGCACAGCAGTGACAGACACACTGACAGCAGCAGAAGCACACTGACCCACCACCACCAGCACAGGTAAGCCAGCCAGTAGTACAAGATGGTCTGGTGTTGGGGGTACTGAATGGCCTGGTGCTGGGGGGGGGGTTGGTACTGGATGGTCTGGTGCTGTGTGTTGGGGGTACTGGATGGTTTGGTGCTGTGAACTGGAGGTACTGGGTGGTCTGGTGCTGTGTGTTGGGGGTACTGGATGGTTTGGTGCTATGAATTGGAGGTACTGGATGGTCTGGTGCTGTGTGTTGGGGGTACTGGATGGCCTGGTGCTGTGTGTTGGGGGTACTGGATAGCCTGCTGCTGTGTGTTAAGGGTACTGGATGGCCTGGTACTGTGTATTGGGGGTACTGGATGGCCTGGTGCTGTGTATTGGGGTTACTGGATGGCCTGGTGCTGTGTACTTTCTGTAAATAAATGAATATATTCGTAACACTTATTTTGTCAATTTTATTTTAAATATAAGGGGGAAAATGGTGTTTCATTTTTTCTATTTTTATCCGATTAATCAAAAAATTAATCGGCCAACTAATCGATTATGAAAATAATCATTAGTTGCAGCCCTAGTAAGCTCTGTGGGATCACTTGCCTTACTTAACAAAATGAATGCCAGTTATAAAATTAGCAGAAGGGGTGGGCTGGAATGGTGGAGCAATAACTGAGAGGTGGGACATAAATATGGTGGGGCATAACTAGGGGCAGGGTAAAGGGGGCCCATGAACTTCATTTCCCCGGGGGCCCTGGGTGCTGTCAGTCCGCCCCTGCCCCTATATGTCTATTTTTGTCTCCATATAAATGCACAATAACTTCCTCCGCATGATTTATAACTCCCCTCTAATCACACCTCTCACTTCCCACTAAAAGACTTTTCCAGGACTGCTCCCTTTCTATGAAACTCTGTACTTTCCACTCTCAAATTCTCCAATAGCCTCCAAAATATGAAAAGGTGCATGGAAATGCACCTCTTCAGGAAAGCCTATCAGCTCACTTAATACCCGTACAACCTCCTACACAGCTAACAAACTTCTATTCCTCCCTTCCCCATAACATAATCTCTCTCACTTTATCTTCCACTGTGATTAGACCTCACTTATTCTTATTTAAAACTGTTTGTTTCTCCCTACTTCACCCCAATGCCATACAGTACCTTTTAGCACCTGACATTTTCCTGTCCATATTGGGCCAAATTCTGTGGATGGACTACACAGCAACACTAAGAAACAATGGAGGAGATGCACTAAGGTGTGATAAAGAGGTGATAAAGTGGAGATGACATATCTAGTGATATCACTTCTCCAGTTCCTATGTTATTCTCTATAGCCTATGCACTAAGATCTCCAGAGATGGAGAAATCTTAGTGCATTGACTCCATAGAATAACATAGGAACTGGAGAAGTGATATCACTGGAGAAGTCGTCTCCATTTTATCACCTCTTTACCACGCCTTAGTGCATCTCCCCTCAGATCTTTTGTACAACCTCCCCCCTCAATTCCTAGAGATTGTAAGCTCTTGTGAGTAGGGTACGTTTATCATTCTGTCACATTGACTTTAATCATGATTTAAACATTATAAATAAATATTAATAATGAGTTGGACAAAGAAGACTCTTGGGTTTACTAGTGGCACTATCAGTGTATCACAATAACATGCACAGGACAAAAAAAGGATTTTATTGAAATTACTGGTAAATTATTTTCTCTTTAGTCCACATGGAACACAGGAAACCATGGGGTTGAGCTCCCTCCTCCAGCAGTAAGGCACTTCAAAAAGACAGTCTTATGGATGGAGACTTCCTCTTCCTCCTACAGTTCAACCCCTGCCTACTCAGATTCATGTGTGACACTTAGCACAGAAAAGAAACTAAGAGCGGGAAAAAAACCCTGAACAAGGACTCCAAGAGGACTCCTCTGTCAGGGGAAGAAAATATAGGTAGTTTCCTTTTCAGACTCAAAGTTCTGTGTTCCAGATGGAGTAAAGAGAAAATAATGTAAGCTCGCTAAAATCCTATTTTCTCTTACATCCAACATGGAACACAGGAGCCATTGGAGAAATGTCAAAAACATCCTGAAGATTCCAAGGAGGGAAAAGAAAAAAAACTCTCTCCATTTGAAACCAGTATTCCACAGGACTAAACTGGATCTATGTAACCTCAGATGTCAACAAACAACAGCAAACCAAGCAAACAAGATGCAACTGGGCTCAAACTACTGAACAAAATGTGGCAGTAGGGGAAAAAAAGTATCTAGTCAGGCAATACTGCCTGCAGGACCTTCCAGCCAAAACTAGCCTCAGCAGAGGCCAAAACGTTGACACAGTAGTGTTTGTTGAACATGTGCAAGGAGGACCATGTAGTAGCTTTGCACAGCTGTTCATCAGAGGCCTTGTTTTTATAGGCCAAGAAAGCAACTACATATCTGGTGGAATGTGTTGTGACTTTGCAAGAGACAGGTCTCTTCTGATCACATATAATCTTGGTGTATGGTAGCATTAATTCAAGAAGCAATAGGGCTATGGATGCTGCCTGGCCTGCCTTAGGGCCTTCAGGAATGACAAAGAGGGAATCAGCCTTGTGAAAAGGCTGTGTACAGTGCATATAATACTTAAGACATCTCACCACATCTAAAAAGTGAAAACCCTTCTCAAAAGTGTTGGAATACAAACCTGAAAAGTGCTCTTGGGCTGGGACCAGAGCTAGAACCTGTTTGCCCAGAAGAGAGACAGCGTCTATAAAAATATGTGCTTGCTCTGGGTCAAAAGGAATCCTTGACAAAAAGAAATTATGAGGGGGTAGGGACTAGAAATCTATGCAGTACCCATCCAAAACAACACGCAGAACCCACTAGTCTGTAACGTACACAGCCATGGAGTCTTCAAAAAGGGGAAACAATCCCCTACAGGCAATGGCAGACAAGGACTCCGTGAATCAAGTGGAGGATGGCTTGCCAGACATAGGTTTTGGAGCAGATGTCTTGCTTGGCCAAGTCTGTTTGGGCTTTGGGGCATAGCGCGTCTGGGAGACCTGAGGGGCTTGAACTCTCTATTCCATGAACTTGTGGGGGAAATTGAAATCAACATACCTTGTTTGTAAAAAAGGACAATTAAGAACAAATCAGGGGCAGGAGAGTACTCTTGCCTCCACTGGCATCACTAATGACCTTCCTTAGTTCAGGTCAAAATAGGGTATTACCCTCAAATTTCAGAGACCATTGATTTCTTGGAAGATTGGTCCCAAGACCAAATCTTTAACCCCAATGTGCAGCACACAGCAACAGAGAGGGCTGAGGTCTTTCCAGAAAAACCTGGAATTACCAAAGGAAGCTTCAGAAAGTTATACATGAGCTTCCAAAATAATGGCAAGCATAATTAAAAGGTCTTCCTTAGGAACATCAAAGTGTATGGCTCCAGAAAGCTACTCAACCCAGACAGCTATAGCCTCATTGACCCATGGAGACACAACAATGGGCTGCAGAGCTGCCCCTCTGGCCACAAAACTTGCCTTTAGAAGGGAGTCAAAGTGCTTGTCAGACTGATCCTTATGTCAAGCAACATCTGCCAATGGAAGAGCTGTATTTTGGCTAAGAGTGATATAGGTGGGTCACTAGCAAGGAGAGAAGCCCACTTCACTAGAACCTCAACCATAAAGGGGCAAAGTTTAGAGATACGCCTATTAAGAAAAAGCCTCTTATCTATTGTCTTCCACTCTTCTAATATGACCTGGTCAAGGGTGATATTAGGAGGGAAGACCAGAGAGTCTTTCTTCTTTCTCTGGAAGTTATCCAGAGAGGCAGATCCCCCATTAAAGGAATCAGAGACCTGGGTCTCCAACACTGCTCTAATGAGCCCTTCAGCAGAGGAGACAGGACCTGCCTCATGGTGATCCCCAACATTCAAGAAAGAGTCCATATCTTCTTCCTCTGAATCAATTTACTTGTCAGATGTTTTCCCAACAATCTGAGAATGTCCCCTAAAAACAGGATCAACTTGCCTGATAGGGAGGACCCTCTATATATATAGATGCCACTGAAGACATCCTGATTTTACCCAAGCTGGCTCTTGATCAGTGCTAGAGACCCTGACCCAGAAAAGTGCTTATCTGGAGGGAGGGAGAGAGAGAGAGAGAGAACGTAGGCAAGTCAGCTTCAGCATAGTATAAGTAATGGATGAGTAAGATGGCAGCCAAATAAGGTACCCAACCAATCAGAAACAAGCCCAGGAAACAGGGGATTCTGTGCAATGTAGTTTCCCCCCTACTGTAACTAAATATTGTGTAGCTCTTCAGGCACAGAGTGTGGCAAAACTCACACAAATGGAGAGTCAGGATACTGATCATGTGATAGATCATGATCAGAGGAGAAGAAAGAGCCCATTGACTCATGTAGCATAAATGGGGGCAGAGATATATTCCACACATGTTTTTCCATTAAAGTCTATGAGGCAAAGATGGCTGCAGTGCAGGACCTCGTTCTTAAAAGGGGCCATGCACCAAAAATCAAAATTCTTAAGCCGATCATAAAAAAGCTCTAAACACCCCTTGGTACACATGAAAGAGGATACAAATACATTTTACAACAACTCTGACAAAAACAGGAGCAGAGAGAAGATGTAGAATAGCTACCAATGTATTAACTGGAAATGAAAGTGTTCACTTTGGAAAGCAACCATCTCTACCACTCACACACATATGGGAGAATAAATACAAGGAAGAATGAGTGCCTATTCATCGCAGGATGTGATGATCAGATAGTAGTATTTAATAGAATAGGACCATGACACTCAAAGTGTTACTCATCAGTCTTCTGTCTCCCATCTATTAGGACTAAACCTCAGAGAGGAACAACGAGGAACAGACTTATCATAAATTCAATCTCCACAGGGAAAAGGTCCAGGAATAAAACTCCTGTCAACTGGGCAATCCAAATCCAGGAAAGCCAGTGTTGGTAGTGCACCTAATGGAGGATTATACAGCCTCATATCTACAGAAAAAAATAATAAAATAGATCTAAAAAGTAAGAGAAGTGCCAGCTGAATCCTCTTTGTCTCTTGAGGAGCACGTGAATCTGGGTAGGTGGGGCTTGAGCTCAAGGAAGAAGAAGGAGTCTCTGCCCAAAAGACTCTGTCTCTTTGAAGTGACCTGCCCTCTGGAGGAGGGAGCTCAGTCCCATGGTTCCTGTGTTCCATATTGAATGTAAGAGAAATCAGACTACTTGGGTTATAAATATCAGTGTCTTGTCAATAGGAGGAAAATCTACGAGGGTCGTGTCAGTGTCATCCTGAGGTGGTTGAGACATACTGCCTAGGTGAGATGTACAGATCACTGTGTTACCAGAAACTCACCTGTTGTCACTATTGTTGAAGGTCAGATATGATATTGTCCCATGTCACAATGCCTGCTGCATGTCTCTCCTAGCTACACATTCTGATAATACATGTTTACTTACCTCCAGAAGGCAGCATATACAGCAAGAAGGATGAGCAAAGCCATGCATGATACAGCACAGCCGATCATTAGAGGGACAGACGGAGACCCAGAGACATCCATCACCTGCTGAGACATCAAAGTATCATCTCACTACGAGGTAATGTATGGCAAATTGTCAGATCAATGAGAGGTGTCACATGGCAAAATGTCAGATCAGTTAGAAGTGTCTGATGGCAAAGTGCAAAATCAGTGAGATGTGTCACTTATCAATGAGAGGTGTCACATGGCAAAGTGTAAGATCAGTGAAAGGTGCCATGAGATAAATGACAAATCAGTGAAAGGTGTCACATAGCAAAGTGTGAGATCAGTGAAAGGTGCCACACGGTAAATGACAAATCAGTGAGAGGTGTCACATAGCAAAGTGTGAGATCAATGAGAGGTGTCACATGGTAAATTACCAGATCAGTGACGTGTCACACGGTAAAGTGTCAGATCAGTGAGAGATGTTACATGTTAAAGTGTCAGATCAGTGAGCGGTGGCCATATTCTCATAGTTCAGCCCTGGGCTCAATTCCTGAAACAGCTCTTAATGGGCAGTTCTCTCTCTCTCTCTCTCTCTCAGTGAGAAGTGTCACAAAGTGACAGATCAGTGAGTGCTGTCAAGTGTCAAAGAGCATTGAAGCAAAGCATGATGGTAGGTAAGAGCTAAATGCATCATTTAGTCTGCCCCCGCTCTTACAACATCTCCTACAACATCTTCTGGGACATGTAATAAGGCAGCAGGGTTCAATATTTTGTGTATTTATCTGTTTTTAAGCACAAACCTGGTATGCATCTGTGTCATGGAGCTTTTGTATTAAAATAGATGCACTGCAACTATCAGCACTCTGAAATAAGCTTACAAGCAGGAAAAATGGACAAGCAGCACATTAGCATGTCCCACTAGGCAGCTTTAACCTTTTCAGTACTAAAGGGATACCCAAGGAAATTTATTTTCAGCTATTTGTTTTTCAAGAGCCTTTTTAGGAGGATGATGATGACAGTGGCTTCATCTGATGATTTATGGCTACAAGTACATGCATATAATGTAAAATATTTATCTATGGAGTACATTTAAACCTTTTAGTGCCCTAGGGTGGGTAATACATAAAGGAATATGCTGAACACTGTTCTGAAACAGAGTTTAGAATTAAATTATGGCAAGCCCCTTCACACTCATACCTAGGGGAGATATGGACTGTTAATTGCACAGCCCAGGTATACAAGGTCAGAAGGGGGTGATCTCCATTTTTGTATTTGAGTCAGTGCAGTCAATGCTAACTCAGAGTGGGGCAACCCAGCAACAAAAGCGTTGCAGGAGCAGTAAACTTTTTTTTATGAAAACCTCTATGTTCAGGTGTGGGAGACAGAAAAACACAGTAAGAAATGTGTCATTTGTAGAACAGAGATGATAGGGAGGAGCCACCCATTGGAAAACTGAATAAGGAAATAAAGGGATAGTAATGTTTATAAATATATATGCAGCTCCAATTTTCTTTATAGTTTTTGGGTCATGTAGAACATTATTATCATTCTCTATGATGTGTAGTTCCAGAGTAACTGAGTCATAAAGTGTCCCCCTACCGCCTCTTTTACCTATTGTAAAGCTGCACAGAAAGAAAGGATCTCAGCAAGGGACAATCTTCTGTTAGCATAAGGAAAAACCTGTCCTCCTCCTTCAAGGGAGGCAGGATTTTCCTTATGTTCACAGCCAGAAGATTGTCCCTCACTGTGAGCTGTCTGGTCAAGCGACCAGATTCCACATCTGAGGGGAGGAGGCTTACAATAGGTAAAAGGGGCGGGAGGAGGACACTTTATAATTCAGTTTCTCTGGAACTACACATTGTAGAGTATGATAATACTGCTCTAAATAACATGGCCCCAAAACTATAAAGAAACATTAATATCCCTTTAAAATAGAATACAAATTAACTAAGGTGTCCACATGCCCGTTACAACAGATGCTTATAAAAAAACACACATTGCAGGGTTCAAATGACTCCTATGCAGATCTGTAGAATGAAATATTCATAATTATACCAGATTTCAAGGGATATGTGATCACCTTAAAATGGCCTGAAATCTGTCAGTTACTGGATTGGGTACAAATGAAATATTTTTGAAAATCATTTAGCCAGCCAAAATGTATGTTATTTTAATCAGCTCAAATTCCCAGTATATGTTTCAGTTCAATACTGAGAACTTCCTTCTTTATGGCTGCTTTTGGGCCTTATGCAGAAAGGAAAATATTAGCAGTTCTGGAGCAAATCAACAGTACCATAGGGTATCCTTTAGAATTGTCGCCCACTATTGGGCGACCAACCAAAGGTCGCATTAAAAAAGTCACCGGGTTGAAATGGGACAAAGAACAATATAGCAGGCATATGTGTTGACACATTCTCATTTTAAAGCAGACCCATGGTGTGTGTGGCTTTCAAGACATTCCTACACAAGAGATGCGCTGTAGCCACATATGTGCGCACTACTTCAAAGAGATAGTATCTGCAGGAACATCTTCACGAGCAAACACACACACCATGAGCCTGAGGCAGGAGCTACTGCATGCAGTGGTGGATCTCATCTGCTTGATTGGTGAGGTAAGACTGAACCCTCCTCTCCTAATAGGGAAATACGTTTATATAATCTTCCTCTGCCCACTGTGCACACACCATGAGCTTCTGCATGAACGTCTTCACGGCCACACACACCCCATGAGCCTGCTTCTACATGAGAATTTGTCGACATTGTGATGTATCGACACATATGCCTGCGATATTGTTCTTTCTCCCATTTCAGCCTGTCAACTTTATTAATGCAACCTTTGGTTGGCTGTCCAATACTGGGTGACAATTCAATAGTAAACCCACCATAGGAGAAAAAGTCAGATTGATGTAAATGGGCTATAGTCCCTTGAATGCTGGAGACTTCTCCACCAAATTGAAAAGCAATGCATTGGAGACATCTATAGCATTGAAAGGATTAAATGTCATTGTTATGTTAATGACCAATTTTGGGAATGTTCATTTCTCCCCTACAGAGCAGTTGGTATGACCCGGAAACAATACTTTTTTGTTTTCTGCATAAGGCCCATTGTTGCTGTAAGACCAGCTCTATGGTCAGTTACTGTACACCTGACACAACCTGCATTTTTGTTTAACCCCTTACAGTTCAGAGGATTGGGTGCTGCATACCCCTTTGGTCCTCAAGGGGTTAACTACAGTTATAGTCAGACCTATTTAATTGACACCATAGGGGGAATGTTCTGATTCTGCACTAAACTACATGCTGATAATAATTTCTTTGTATTATGTCTGCCTAATACCTATTCACTAAGCTACTTTAACCCCTTAATGACCTATGACGTGCCAGGGCCGTAACAGAGGTCCATCATTTAAGGACTGGTGAAGGTCATAGATTTCCACGTGAGTCTCGGAATCCATTGCAAAAAAAAAAAAAAATGCTCTGTGACCTTAATGGCCACCTGCCCGCAAATCAGGCAGTCGGTAAGGGGTTAAATACATTAAAAAATCCCCTATACACAGCTTTCACCAAGACTAAGGCAATGTAGAAGTTTCAGGGCCTTTCTTTAACCTTTTATGCACCAGAGGGGGTGCTCAACGTATTGCACAGCAATGTGTTGCACACCCCTCTGGTCTTAAAGCGTTAATCTGCTTCTTGTTTTACATTATATATTAACAAGGAGCAAACAAACTGGTGTAACTGTACTCCATTTTCCTGAGCATTATATATTGCTCTCACTAAAGTCTTATCAAGAGCAGAGCATGTTCACTGGCCTGCACTACATTGTTCAAACGTTCCAGCTCATACTCCAAAGAGCAGCACGAGTTACAGCTGAGGAGCCGTGCTGGTGGATTCGTACTTCCCCCTCTTATCTTTCCCACATCAACAAATCCTTGGCATTTGCATTAACCACTTAAGGACAGGCCATGCTTTTTTTATAATAAAATGTAATATTGTAGATATTACAAAAATTAACTAACAGATACAAGTCCCGTCTCTCAAACATTTGCATTAACCCCTTAAGGACCGGCCGTGCTTTTTTATAATAAAATGTAATATTGTAGATATTACAAAAATTAACTAACAGATAGAAGTCCCGTCTCGCAAACATTTGCATTAACCCCTTAAGGACCGGCCGTGCTTTTTTATAATAAAATGTAATATTGTAGATATTACAAAAATTAACTAACAGATACAAGTCCCGTCTCTCAAACATTTGTATTAACCCCTTAAGGACCAGCCGTGCTTTTTTATAATAAAATGTAATATTGTAGATATTACAAAAATAAACTAACAGATACAAGTCCCATCTCTCAAACATTTGCATTAACCCCTTAAGGACCGGATGTCTTTTTACAATAAAAGGTAACATTGTACATATTACAAAAATAAACTAACAGATGCAAGTCCCATCTCTCAAACCTTTATAGTTTGAGAGATATATGATGATAAAGTTCCCCCTTCCCTCCCCTTTCACTGAGGTCAGCCTCTAACTGACAGCAGGAGATCCTGGTTTGCAAGCACACTTTGTAGACTGTTCCAATGAAGTATTTATTTTTAGATAGCACTATTTTGGCTCTGCTGAAGAGCCGCCGGCTGCTCTTGGGACCAGGATCTCCTGCTGTCAGCTACAGGCTGACGTCTGTGAAAGGGGAGGGAGGTAGGGACTTTATCGGCATATATCTCTCAAACTATAAAGGTCTGAGAGACAGGAGTTGCATCAGTTACTTTATTTTTGTAATAGCTATAATATTACATTTTATTGTAAAAATATATTACTAACCCTTTAAGGACCACTGAGCATTTTTTTTTTCCTCTAACAGATTCAGGGATCCCCAAACGGCGTGCAGCCGCACATGGAGCCCTGAAATCCATGACGTGCCAGAACCATCAAGGGTCCTTATCGCATGTTGGACTCGACCCATAATGGCCCTGGCACGTCATGGGTCCTTAACCCTTTGAGTGCCAGAGGGGTACGGAATGCATTGCTTTGCAATGCATTCCGTACCCCTCTGGCACTCAAAGGGTTAAGGGGTTAAACTATACAGCTCTCCTCCAATAAGCAAGTCATTTTACACAGGTATCTGCTGCATTGCTAGTTTTTTACCTCTCTCTCACGAAGTCAGCGCTAGCAAGTTTTAAATAGGTTAGCTGCAGGAAAATGCAGACAGTGTACTTCTTACATACATCCTTGTACAGCCTTGGAGTAGGCCAAATCCTCCCCTTCCTCTCACTAACATAAGATTTGCAAAGATCAACACTACAAGCCTTCCTTCAGCACAACAGAAAATAAGAGCAAATTTCAAGCAAAACAGCTGCAACACAAGGGACGGATAAAGCATAATAAGTGGGGCTTTTAACCCCTCAAATGCTACACAGAGAGAGAGAGAGAGGTTCTGAATGTGTTACTTCGTAATGCATTGGAGTCCTCTCACACATTCATAGTGTTAAAAGAGCCATTTAAATTATTGTTAATTTATGGAATATTTTATGGTGAAGTTGGCTTGCTCCAGACTTGCTTCTTCTTCTTCTGTGCAGAAGACCCTGTACATTCCTCCACAAAATATCAATTCCTGCACCGAACCAAAAAATAATTTAACCCTTTGACTGCCAGAGGGGTATCCAACACAATGCTTTGCAATCCTTTTGGCACTCAAAGGATTAAAGAAGAACTGTCATTTTGAAACAATTATATGATCTTAAAAAAAGCTTTCAAAATCACCTATATTTACATTAACCATTTTATAATTAAAAGTATTGTTTATGAGATATTTCTCTTTATTTATTTGTCAGTTTATGAAAACTAGACAGTGCTGACTGGCATGCCAGCAAGATACTAACATTCCACACTGCTCTCCCTCCCACCTGCCACTTCCTGCTGGTCATTAGCATGAGCTGACCAACTAACACTCTTTTCAAATCCTGTCATGATGGGCAGTCCCACAGAGGTAACAATGTGGACAGGTGGCAGTTCCACGTTAAGTATTAGGCCATCCCACGTGATCTTTTTTTCTACTCACCAGTTCTTTGGGCAGCTGCGCCAACACAGCAAAGGTCGAGAGCTGGTCGCAAAGGCATTTGGTGTGAGACGGATGGGTTGGCAAAGTTTGGCAGCTCTCTGTGTTCCAGGTCCCAGTGGATGCATCACTATGAAGCAGATGAGTTGTTGGGTTAGTAGTCTGGTAAAGATTTCATGAAGAAATGTAGTCACAATAACCAAGAGAGAGAGGGAACATTATGCATATCCAGAGAGGCCAAACTCAGTCTGCAGCTCTGTGGTGGTGAATGGAGTACCCGTGTGTGTCTGTTTGCATGTGTGTGTGGGAGAAACTGAAGGCGAAGAGTGAAGCAGGGAGAGAGAATGTGGGGGAGATAGAGAAAGAAAAATCAAGGGGAAAAACAATAGTGAGTAAGATAAGGGAGGGATAAGTGGGCATGGCAGAGAGGGGGGTGTGAAAGGAAATTTCAAAGGTTGTTAGAAAAGCGATGTAGAGATAAACTGTGTTTATGACTGAGCATTACCAGGGATTAGTGAAATAAAAGACATGTGAGAAAACAGAGGCATTGCAAGGAGAGTAACTGGAAAAAAATTATGAAACAAGTAGAGAGAGTTGTGAATGTGAATGGTGGATACGGGAGAGATAACGATGCTGTAGGATTATGTTCACAGGGGCTTAAAGAGATAGTAATGTTTCACAGTAAAAGCAGCTCCAATAAATCCTCATAGTATTTGGGCTATGGAGAGTGTTATTTCAATACTGTCAGAGTTGTAGTTCAAGAGTAATTGAATGATAAAGTACCCCCCTCCTGCCCCTTTTACTGATGTAACACTACTCACCTCAGAGCAGCAAGACTGTCCTGATGGATCACAGAGAGGGACAATCTTCAGTGCGCATAAGGAAAAACCTAAAAAACCTGTCAAGGGGGCATTGTTTTCCTTATTCTCACAGTAAGAAGACTGTCCCTTGCTGTGAGCTGTCCGGTCCCAGGACCAGATTCCACATCTAAGGGGAGGTGGCTTACACTAGGTAAAAGGGGTGGGAGGGGGATACTTTATCATTTAATTACTCTTGAACTACAACTCTGACAGTCAGGGCCGGTGCCACCTATAGGCGAGGTAGGCGCAGGCCTAGGGCGCACATGTACTGGGGGCGCAGGTATGCAGCAGAGAAGATCTGCTCCCAGGGCCAGTGTCGTCATGCCCAGGAGGCGGGACCTGTCATTGAGGTCTGCCCGCTAGGCATGTACAGCCGCGTCATGCTCTGCCCTAGCTGCTGCACACCCTCCATGTCTATGCTGGCTCTTTAATAATGCAGAGCGAGCTGGGAGTCCAAATCTCCCAGCGCGTTCTGCATTACTGAAGAGAAGACCACGCGGGAGCTCCAGCTACAGGTCTGTGATGGGGGGCAAGTTGGGGCTGATGGGGGGCAAGTTGTGGCTGAGGGGGAAAGATGGAGCTGGTGGAGGGCAAAGTGAAGCTGGTGGGGGCAAATTGGAGCTGGTGGGGTAAAGTGGAGCTGGTGGGGGGCAAGTTGGAGCTGGTGGGGCAAAGTGGTGCTGGTGGGGGCAAGCTGGAGCTGATGGGGGAAAAGTGGAGCTGATAGGGGCAAAGTGGAGCTGATGGGGGCAAGTTGGAGCTGATGGGGCAAGAAAAGAGGTGGGGTATAAGTAGGCAGGGTATAAAGGGGTGGGGCACAAGGGGTGGAGCCAAGGGGTGGCGAAATTAGGTTTTGCCTAGGGTGGCAAAAATCCTTCCACCAGCCCTGCTGACAGTATTGAAATATCACTCTCCTTGGTTCACATATTATGAAGACTAATTGGAGCTGCTTTTTTGTGAAACATTACTATCACCTTAAGCACCACAGAACATGAGGCATATGGAATACAGAAGTAGGAAAGAGGAAAGGGAAAGGGGATAAGGCAGGTAACACACAGATTAAGTGATTAGCAACCTCAAGGTTTAGTGTCTTCTTTCCAGACCTCATATTCAAAAGATATAGCAAGAGCACCTTAGGGGACCACTAAAAATTTGCAAGATTTTTATGGATTTAAATGGGGCTTTTAACCCCTTAAATGCTAATCTCCAATGCTTCCCATGTAAATCAATGAGATTTTATTTTTCACATATGGTGCAGTTGGTTTACCCCCAAATTACTCTACAATTGTATTGAATATTCTCAGTGAACCCATTTTATCTGAAAACTAAAATCACCAAAATTAAATATTGTTTGAATTGGCTCAATGCCTATTCTGAATGGTTTAAATAAGGCTGTAAGTATAATTCTGTCTACATGAAATGGGGGGGGGGGCAACTAACATAAGTGTCTTATTTTGTCCCACTTTGCCATTTCTCCTTTTTCCTCACACTGTCACACAGCCCTGTCACAGATCAGCTGCACAGAGGAGGAGGAGAGGAGAGGGAAAACACAAGCCGCGCGTACATCAGCAGGGCTTGGACCAGTCACTTCCAAGTTACTGTGGCAACAGGAATAGAGAGATGGAATGATGTAATAAAAGATGGGAGTGGCTAAGGGATATGGGCAACCTGCAGACTTCCAGCTCTTGTTGGCTGAGGCAAATGAGAGTGGCAAGGTTATATACAAGGGAGATTGGTAATGTGCATCTTTCCAGTTGATGGACTGCAACTCACATTATTCTCAGCCAGCAAAAACTGGCTGAGGATTATGGGAGTTGTGGTCCAATGATAGCTGGTGCCCACCCCCAGAATGGTATATACATACATATTTACATTACCTGCCAAGCATAAATTATACACAAATACTAACATAAAATAGGAATGTGCATAATGAGTATAAACACCAAAACAGGAGACAGATGTTAACACTTTGAGTGCCAGATGGGCAATGCATTGCAGAGAAATGTGTCGCGTACCCCTCTGGCATGCTTGGACAAGAAACATAAAATATATACATTCACATAAAAGCAGCTTAAAAAAGTACCAGAAGAAAAATCGATACACGCATGTATTTATGCTGTCAAATACTAACCCTCTAAGTGCCAGAGAGGTATCCAACGCATTGGATACCTATCTGGCACTCAGAGGTTAACGGCCATATGCAGAAAGTCAAAAGGGAATCAATCAAATGTACCACAGGGGGCAAATAAACAGTACTGCAATTTCCATTGCTTTAAATGGGCCTTTCAAATCCATGAATTATAGAGAGGTCTCCAAACACTTGATTCTGAATGTGCTGGTGTCCTCTCTAGCATTTAAGGGGTTAAAAGCACCATTTAAATGAAAAGTGAATCTCTGTTTGTCCCCTGTGGTGAGTTACTTTGCAAATGGAAGAAAACAGCTTCACATCAGACTTGAACTTCAAAAACAAAACAAAAATCATAACGCATTGGAGTACGCCTCTGGCACTCTAAAGGTTAAAGGTAAAAGCACATCTAATAATAGCATGGAATAAATGAATATAGAGAAAAAAATCATGCAGATTCTTTCAAGATGGAAGCTTCCCCAAGGGGATAGTATAGAAAGGTTATAAATCATCTGAAATAAATAAAATAAAATGCCCCAGAATTGTTCCAGTTTAGTTTTTTTTCTCACTGGCCTTAAAACATATAAACATATCCATGTAACCAACACAAAGACAAATACACACCATATTCTGACATGAAGGCATGAATGTATACACAGGCAGATATGTGCATGTAAGTAACAAGACTTCAGCAAATTACCCTACACACACACACACACCTACGCACACGTTCCAATTCTGATATAAAGTTGTCAATGTGCATATGTAAGCACTCCTACACAGGCTCTCAAACACACACACAGACACACACACACGAAGCTGGATCTCAGTACCATAATATAGTTTAACCCTTTTGCACTCAGAGGGTTAAAGCACACGGTGATGCTAATCAAAAGTGATGTGGTTCTGGATTAAACCAACTGCACATTTGTGGACAAATAAAAATTTCTACAATTCCCACTGAATCAAATTGGGATATTAACTTTTAAGGTAGAAAGGTAATACAATGCATTGGAGACCACTAAAATATTTAAGGGGTTAAAATTACATTTAAATGAATGATGATTTTTTTTTTTTTGTTCCTTTTGGTGTGGTTGTTTGCTTCAGAATTGCACCACTTCCCTTAGTCCATCAACCTCAGTAAGCTGCTTGTACGAAGAAGAGCTGGCACAATTCTGGTACACATTAACTGTACCATAGAGTAACAAAGAAAGGTTCCCATTGATTTTAATTGGTTATTTAATCCTTTAAAGTCTAGTGAGGTCTACAACGCAATGCTTTACAATGTTTCAGAGACCTCTCTGGTATTCGATGGGTTAAAACCCCATTTAAATCAATGGGGGATTGAAGAATGTGTGTCCCCTATGGTGAAGTTGGTTTACTCCAGATTTGAACTAGTTCATCTTAAAGGGATATCATCACTTAATATGAGTAAAATTAGGGTACTCCCACTGCTGAGATGTGTTTTACTCAAGAGTTATTGAACCTTAAACTTGAATATTTTAGACTCACCATCTCAGAAATTGTACAGTGGCACTGCTGCTACACTATCCTATGGCCTGTCATGGCCAGTTGACCATAAACCTCCATAGGATGGTGTAGAAACAGCACCATTGTATCATTTCAGGTCATTTAGATACTGCCCTTAAATATTCAAGTTTGAGCTACAATACCTTTTGAATAAAACACCTGTCTTCAGTAGGGATACCACTGTTTTACTCAGCAGGATAAACCCTACAGCAAATATTTTTTCCATAATAAGTGTTACTATCCCTTTAACACATCAACGTCAGTATGTTTCAGCACCACTACTTATGGACAGCTCCGTGTCTCAACACAGAGTCAGAACTACACCTTGCTAAGAATTTCAACACTAATGCTAAATTGCTTATGCTAATTCCATGTGTTGTAGGATAAAAGTAATAACAATTACCACTATTACATTGACACAGACTTTTTTTATTTTAATTAGCTTATGTAATGTAATATCGCGGAATGAAAAGGTTTGTTTTCGTTGCATTATAATAACTCTGTTACCGTGCAACCCTCCTTCAATAATGTGCCAGAGTGTTTAATAAAGAATATAAAAATGGTTCAGGAATAAGCTCTTATTTCCAAGGTTATAGATGGGAATGTATTTCTTTGAAGAAAGGCATGATCTTCTATTAACTGGAAACCAGATGCAGGAATGTATCCTCTGACATTGCTTTGTAACACAAAAGCACTGAGATTTTGATGTGTTGCTGTCAAAATAAATTTGCCTTAAAAGGAAAAAAGTTAATGTCTCTCTAAATTCAAAGAAATTTGATATAAGGGATGTTATGGAAATACAGGACTGACTGGACAGTTTACTGTTATGAGCTCAAGTAAATACACATATGAAATATGTTGTACAAAGAGAAGGCAGTATGGGATGACTGACCTTTTAGAGTAATCCCACACGGCACACTGGGGGCTGGAGGTTCCCTGTTGGCATGAGCAGGAAAGATCTTGTTAAATTACGTCATCTGTATTGAAGTTTTGAAGACACAATAACTCATTTTCTAGAGAAAGGGAAACACCACAAAGTCACAGAGCAGGAGCACAGAAAGTCACAGGGCAGTACACAAAGAGTCACAGAGCAATACATAGAGATTCATAGAACAACATGCACAGACAGTCACACTGACAGAATGTTAGGGAACATTAATCAGGAAGCTCCAAGCCCATACAGAGAAGCACAGAGCAGTACACAAAAGGATTCAAAAACTAGCACATAGGAAATCAAGGAGAAGCATACACAAAGATTCACAGAGCAGCACACACAGGAACTAGAGGTGCACACTGAGAGAAATGCTCCTTTTAAGGTGATCAGAAGTGAGCAATTCAGCACCAAAAGAGTTAAAAGAGCAATTAAACATGGCAGGGCCGTATGATGCATCTGTTATTCCAATGCGGCTCTGCATAAACAGTTCTCTTCAACTCTTTCAGAGCTTGACTGCTAACCTCTGCATGCCTTAGAGGGAGCACTGGCAATAGGGTTGCCACCTTTTCTTACAAAAAATACCAGCCATGGCATTCTCTCCATAGAATTAACATTGGACAGAAGCCAATTTTTTACCGGCCTGCCGGTAGAATACCGGCTGGGTGGTAACCCTAACTGGCAGAGTCACAAGGAACAGCACACACAGTGAGTGAAAGTGCAGAACACACAGAGTCGCAGAGCATGTACCATGTGTGAAAAAGCAGCACACACAGAAAGTCACAGAGCAGAGAACATACAGTGATTGAAAGAGCAGTAGACACAAAGAGTCACAGAGAAGAGCACACAGAGTGAGTGGAAGCTCAGTTCACACACTCACATAGGGAGTGAAAACGTTGCAACACACAGCGGATGAGCAGCTTACACAGAGAGGGAAACTGCAGCACATACAGGGAGTGAAAAGGTAGCACACACAAACAGCTAGAGCCATGCACAAACTGAGTGAAAGAGCAGCATACACAGGGAGAGGGGGGGAAATAGCAGCATGCACAAAGAGTAGCAAAGCACACAAAGGGAGTAAAAGAGCAGCACACACAGCTTGACAGAGCAACATAAATAGAGAGTCACAGAGAAGTGCACATATGGAGTCACAGAGCAGCAAAAACACAGGATATGCACAGAGTAGAACACCAGTGAGTGAAAAGGCAGCACACAGAGAGTCACAGAGCAGAGCACATACTACATCGGGCAGAGAAACACACATAAACAAAGATAGTCACAGAGTAATTGACATATGGAGTCAAATATTAGCACATAGTAAATCACAGAGTAGTATACACAGAGAGTCACACAGCAATAAGGTGGGAGTCAAATATTAGCACACACTGGGAGTCAAAGAGTAGCACAGACAGAAAGAGTAACAGAGTTACATCCATGGAGTCACAGAGTTGCACACACAGAGTGACAAAGCAACACAAACAGGGAGTCACAGAAGAGTAGACACTGTATATAGAGTCACAGAGTAGCAAACCAGGGATTGAAACAGCAGCACTTAACCAGTGATAGAGCAAAAAACCCACAAGGACTGAAAGAGTAGCACACACACAACAACACACACACACACACACACACACACCAAAGGGAGTAATAGAGTAATAGACATAAGGAGTAAAATATAGAGCAGGATACAGACAATCAGAGTAACAAACTGGGAGTCAAAGAGCAGAACAGACAGAGTGACAGAGCTACAACCACAGAGTCAAAAAGTTGCAAATAGAGACAATCAGAGAGTAGCACACACACTGAAAGTCTCAGAGCATCACAGATAGGGAAGCACAGAGTAGCACAAACAAAGCATCACTGAGCAGCATTTGCATTACGTCAAGTAGCAGCATCTGCAGGGAGTCACAGTGCAGCACACCCAGGAGACAGAGCTGCATGCACAGGGAGTTGCAGAGGAGCACACACATGGAGTGACAGAGCAGCACACACAATGAGAGGTATCTATGAATGTGATTCAGTGACACAATAGGTCAGAAGCTGATTTTTGTACACTGCGACTAATAATTTCTATGTATGAATATAATTGCACTAAAAACTATCTTCAGCAAGCACAGTAGGTCAAAGTGTAACAAATACAGGTAGACAAATAACAAGAACATGCAAAATAATGGAGCAGCATGGAAAGGGAATCATGGAGCAGTATGCACAGGAAGTCACAGAGCAGTATGCACAGGAAACTACAGTGCAATATGCACAGGAAGCCAAAGAGCAGTATGTACAGGAAGTTGCAGTGCAGTATGCACAGCAAGTTACAGTGCAGTATGTACAGGACATCACCGAGCAGCATGCACAAGAAGTTACAGTGCAGTATGCACAGTAAGTCACAGAGAAGTGCACTGGAAATTACAGAGCAACATATACAAGAAGTTACAGTGCAGTATAAACAGGGAGTCAGAGAGCAGTACGCACAGGACGTTACTGTGCAGTATGTACAGGAAGTCACAGAGCAGTATGCATGGAAGTCACAGAGCAGTATGCACAGCAAGTTACAGTGCAGTATAAAAGGGAATCACAGAGCAGTATGCACAGTAAGTCACAGAGAATTATGCACAGGAAGTCACAGAGCAGTATGAACAGGAAGTCACAGAGCAGTATGAACAGGAAAGTGCAGTGCAGTATGCATAGGTCACAGTGCAGTATGCATAGGAAGTCACAGAGCAGTATGAACAGGAAAGTGCAGTGTAGTATGCATAGGTCACAGTGCAGTATGCATAGGAAGTCACAGAGCAGTATGCACAGGAAGTTACAGAGAAGTATGCGCAGGAAGTTACCAGGAAATGCACAGAGGAAAAGTAAGAGCAGCACACACACACAAAAATATGTGACAGGGCATGAGTAGCAAACAGAGAATGCACAGTGAGAAGCACATAAAAGGAGTACCAGAAAGTTATCACATCAGAGTTGGGCAACCTAAGACCCTCCAGCTGTTGAAGACTGCAAATCATGATGGGAGTTGTAGTCCACAGCAGTTGGAGGACCCCTCTTTGCCCAACCAGGACCTAGACTCACAGACAAGCAGTAGCAGTTAATGATGCACACATAGGGAATGAGCACTTGGAGTCACATGAGTACAGCGTACAGTTACAGGGAGTCACAGGAACACAAAACAGGGATATGACACTTTGTTCAAAATTATACTTACATTAATAATATGAGAGAGCTCCACTACAACCAGTTGCTCTGATGGTTTAGTCAAAGGTCGGACAGTGACGGTCAGAACCTTAGAACTGATGGCTAGGGAATTCCCAGGAGGGGGCAGGATGAGGCCAAGTGTGCGGTATAACACAGCACCTATCACAAAATATGCAGACTCTTCTGTCTCTGTGGTTGGGTTGAAACAAGAGAGAGGGTTAAACATGTATAGCTGCATTCATCTGTACAACTTAGTCCCAACTATTTAACTCAGGCTATCCCTATATACTCACCTTTAAATGGGAACTAACCCAAACAATATATTACTATGCTAATATATTTATCAAAATGACTTACCTAGATATCTATCCTTCAGACAGCAGTTAGTTATTTCTATCTACTGTTTTATTTGTTTTGATCTTTTCTTTAGTTTCCTGCTAGTTTCAGTTTCAATCTGATAACAACTTGGGTCTTTTATGATCCATTCAAGAAACTGAAGCCCATATGTTTGTTGTGATGAGGAGTGACCTAGATGCAGACTTTAACACAAATTATTATATTCAGCAAACAATGCAAAAATACCAAAGTACAGATATACCGACTGCTGTGTGAGGAACACATACCTAGGTAAGTCAATATGTTAAATTAAAATTAACTTAGTCCTAGGGAAAATTCCCTATTAACTATCAGGCTGCACCCATTTCTTCACCTTTAACTGCTAAGCTTTCCCCCATATTTTCACCTTTAACTTACAGGTTGCTTACTGCACTGAGCATTATAAGGTGGATTAGCCCTACCACCTGTATAAAACACTCCTGTACATTACTTGTGTAGGCAGTTAGCGATCCTAGTACTCACCTAGATAAGACAGTCGCTTAACCCAAATAACAGATCACTTGTAACAGTCTACTCCCAGAGCTGCATAACTCAGCTGCTCCCCAGTGTAAGGTTTACAGATCCTTCCATCGGGCCATATGTATAGAAGCAAACTGGAGAAACTCTGGAGCAAACCAACTGTGGTATAGGGGGAAATTAATGGGGCCTTTAGATATTTGAATTCTAGAAGCAATGCATTGGGGACCCCACTAGCTTTCAAGGCATTAAAGAGCTCAACTGAAATTGGTCAGAATATTGGGGATATGTTAGCCCCTGTGGTGTAGATGATTTATCCCAGAATTACTCCAATTTTCTTTTATATATTATTCCCTGTACTCACCTGTAGAGGGTAGACTAAGCACCTCCTTAGGGATGTAGAGTTTATCCTCAGAGTTCCTTGCCCAGTCATTCATCCCACGTCGGCCTTTCATGGGGAAGTTGATATCACTGGAGACGGCTGAGACAGGCTCCCTCTGGATGCTGATAACTGCAGGATACACAAGCTACATGATATCCTGACCAATGTAACCAATAGTAATTGAGCTGCAAGTGAAAGATGCCTATATTACCAACATGAACTGTGTATTAACAGAATCCCGGTGACTGAAATGGGACATATTATTGGGTACAAAATTCTACTCATTATTTTTGAAGCAAATGAACACTCCCACTTTATTTATGCAAGAACAAATGAGCTTTCATGAATAAGTTGCTGGTCCGATGCTATGTTTCAGACACTTAGATTATAAACTGCAGGGACAAGACTGCAGTAGTTGTAACAATGTGGAGCATGTATCAGGAGAGCAGCAAAAGGCATCATTTCATCCCAGTGTAGCTGATGTACTAAGAAAATGGTGCAATTCTGGTACAGACTAAATGCACCATAGGGAATAAATAAAACATTTAAAACTTCCCATTGTTTAAAAGGGACTTTTAACTCTTTGAATGCTATACAGGTCCCCAAAGCACTGCAGAATTGCACCAAATTTTTCCTAGTAGATCAGCTTCACTGAAGCATTGTGTTTCTGTTGCACACTACTAACCCCTGAACGATGCATTGTGAAGCAATGCGTTGCACACCTCTCTGGCTCTTAAAGGGTTAAATGTATGATTCAAGTGCTGGGCATGAAAACACTCAGGGGCATTACTATGTACATGCTAGGTACCCCCACACAAAAAAACAAACAAAAACAAACACGTTAGATGCAATTACCTTGTATATCTTACCTGATCCAATTTATAATAAAACATGTAGTCTTGACTTACTAGGTCCCACTTACAATCAAGTGAATTGACGATGAACTGGAGCAATTCTGGAATAAACACAATGCTCCATAGGGGGGACATAATATTCCTATTGATTTTAATAGGGTTTCTAATCTCTTGAATACTTGCAAAGTAATGCACTGGAGACCTCTGAAGCATCTAAGGGGTTAAAAGTGCCATCTGAATAAAAGAAAACTTGTTTCCCCTATGGAGCAGTCTGTTTGCCCCAGAACTGATTACGTTATTTGTTACTGCTTCAGCCTCACTATGTTAATCCCATGGATGTGAGAGGATGCTACAACGGGTCAAGTAAAAGCTACTGAAGGAATTAACAATGGTTCACAATGCATTACAAATCAATGTGTTTTACACCCCTCTGATCCTTAATCTCTTGAGGACCAGAGTGGAGTGCAACGCACCACTCTGGCCATCAAGGTGTTAAAGAGCACACATACATAACAGCTTCTGTCCCTGGTTTGTTCACATATACGAGAGAAGCGTCTTTTAGTCTTCCCAACTGTCGAGAAGTGCAGTGAGTGTCATACCCAGATTCTCTGTGACAATGATAGAGCTCTGGAAAGGCTTTAGAGCATCCCCAACCAGATGGATATAATCTTCCAGCACTTTCATCAGAAGAACAGAGCCCGGAGCCACCTGGGGAAAAAGAGGGACAGTTGGTTAATAAATGACAAATGTCCTGCTTTGCCCTGGAGAGTCCATATTTAGCACGTGCAAGCTGGGAATAACCAAAGGCAGCAGCAAAAAAAAAAAAATCTAAACTCCATTTCTCAGTTTCACAACAGAAAATATACAACCTACACAACAGAATAAACAGTAGTGCACATCCCATTCAATCTGTTCCATTCTTACAAACAGAACTCCTCAGAGTCTAGATGACCCTCTGTGATGTTAGGGAGAACTAGACAATTATATATATATACACACACACACACACACACATACACATACGTATGGTAGGAAAGAGGCAAGCACTCTCATGTCTTGAAAAAGCTAAGTAAGTGTTAGTCTAATGTCAACTTTTCAGAATGATAAAACACATTCTCATAAGGACAAACAAACAAACCAACCGCTCCCACCCCACATACATACATTTGTAAAAAAAACAAAAACATAATCATTAGCCCTCCAGGAGACCAGGCTTGTCCATATGCAGCTGATAAAAGTTATGGATGTGAGCAGGAGCATGATGTGTTCTTCTGGACTGAAACCTTCACAGTCAGTTAAGTACTGGAGATAATCCTGAGTAAGACATGAAATCTTTTAGACAGCACCGTACCTTTCCCATGCACTAAGATCATGACTGTTTACATTAGGGATACATGAAATGAATTGGGATTTCTCAAAGCTGGGGCAGATCCAACAAGAAGGTTATGTCATTGATGGCTGCAGAAACTTGGAAAAGACTGATGAGTCAAGTCCCATCTTAACAAAATACTACCACATTTTTAAATGCCTGGTAGACAGCTACACCAGGTCCCTAGAGATAAAAATCGGAAAAGGGAGACAAATTCTATCAGCTGTTTTTTTTCTGAGAATCTGAAGATTTTCTAGATTCTAGTCCAAAGAGATAGCACAGAATAAACCCTGGAATCAGCCACTGGAGAATCAATCATTTTCCAGAGGGTGGCATCCCACAACAGAAAAGAATGGGAAGCACTGCAATGCCTCATGTTGAAGTTTCCTAAATGAAACTTCTGCCTGAGGCAGAAGAGCCACCCACTTAGTCTATTTTGAGCCAATGAACATACACAAGTACTGTTCCAGAGACTGGTGCTCTGAGTCTTAACATTGGATTGGAGGTGATAGGCAGAAAAAAAATGCAGCTCAATATCAAGACAAAGTTAAAAGGTTCTCCAAAATCGAGAGATAAACCAGGATCCCCTGTAAGAGATGATTTGCAATGGGAGGCTCGACAAATGAAAATTTTGTTTAACAAAAACCTCAGCCAACGCCAGAGAAAAGGGCAACTCAGGGATGGCTAGTAAAGTATGCCTGCTTGGAGAATCAATGTATTACGACTACAATAGTGGTGCAATCATGAGAAAAAGGTGTATCAACAATAACATCCATAACAGTTGCGTTCAAGGGTGGGAAGAAAAAAGAAGGGATGGAGCAAACCAGTAGGCTTTATGCGAAGATTTTATAGTACCAGTCAAAGGTTTGAGTACACCTACTTGAAACCAGATGTTTCATGATTATCTGTGCTTTTAACTGTATAACACTGTATCTAAACACTCAATATTTAATTATAAATACATGTACTTATATAAGCTGATACTCATATCACATGAATTTTGCAATTATTTGTAACTGCTGTGACCAACACCATCAAACAGTTTGAAGACACTGGCACTCATGAGGACCAAACAAGGGCAGGCAGGCCAAGGGTGACCTTGGATATAGAGAACAAGTTCATTTGAGTTACAAGTCTGCAAAAACAGTGATTAACTGCCCCTGAAATACAAGCTCAGCTAATTGTCACGAGAAGTAAAGATGTTTCAAAATGAATGTTTTAGCAGGGATTGTGTGAAGCTGGCTTAAATGGAGGAGTTGAGGCAAATAAACCATTGTTAAGAGTGCATAATAAGAGAAGAGACCTTTCTGGGCCAAAGAACACAGAAGCTGGATGTTTGAGGACTAGAAGTCAGTCATGTGGACAGATGAGTCAAAATTTAAAATACTTGGGTCCATCCATCCTGATATATATCATATTGTTTTAATATATTTTAATATTTTGTATTAATAAATGTTGGCAACCATTTGCCATAAAAATAGCTCAGTGTTATACAGCTTTCTATATTCCCATTACCCTCACTCCAGGAGGATATTGGGTGCCTATATATAGATATATATCCAGTGTGAGATAGATTAGCCCTAGATTCCTCTGTAGTAAAAGCAGAAGGATTGGAGTGTTGAAGGAGAATAGATGTGGATAACCATCCTGGGGATTATACCTGGAGTGCTGTTACGATTTAGAGGTGGTCTTAATAGCTTCTTTTACAAGTCAGTAATGTTTCAAGACCACTGGCTGTTGGCATGAGAGGAGTACAAAATATACTGCGCTTAGAAGGCTTCTCCTGCTCTGCTCTTTTTGTATTGTTTCTACACTTTTGTGCCATGGGGAACCCAGACCAGCATACTACCTGCAAGCTGCGGAATAATTCTATTTAGCATTGAGGACTCTCTAAGTATTTACCAAATTCATTGTCTCTGTTTGTGATCTGCAAGGTGCTCTCTGTGCCATCTCTGGAGACTGCTTAATAGCTGTTCCCCTGAAGACAGCATTATATATTGTGTATAAAACTGAAGTTCACCTGATTTATAGATTTTCACATCCCTGGAATTTCCTGCTGCTAGAGAAGAATGTCAACACTTGAAAATCTCCAGCAGGTATCAAAGTTGAACAAAGCAGCACTTGGGAGGGGGATGAAAATCAGATGGCAAATTCTGCTGAGCCCTCCCAAGTCAGAAAGGAGCTTGGAAGAAAAAACTGAGATGACGCAGCTAAGAGGGATGATGATGTTAGGGTAAGCAAACACTGGAACTGGAAATTGTCAAATAAAGCCATGTGCTTTGGTATTCTTATACCCTGGCTGGTAACAGACACTAAAATTCAATATAGAAGAGGAAGTCCCATCTACCTTGTCTAGGGTTAAGGCAATGGGCGGAATCCTGCCACTAAAGGTGTTTATTTTGTGATGATAATGATAGGTAGGGAGGAACCTTCCAAAAGATGGTGCCATTCTTCTAGAGCAAGCTTGATAGCCAGGAGTTCCTGATTGTCCATATCACAATTTCTTTCCTTAGCTGATAACAACTTGGAAATGTAGGAGGCATCAACCTCAATAATAAATGGCCAAGAAGGGTCGAGATAGTTAAAAATTGGACAAGAGGATTACAGTCTTTTTAGTTTTTTTTTTAAATGCCATTAACGCTTCAAGAGGCCAGTGGCAGGGGTTTGTTTCTTTTCTTATTAAGGCAGTAATGTAGGTGATTTTAGTAAAGTTCCATATAATTATTTTATAATAATTTGCAAAGCCCAAGAATAACTGATTGTCTTTGAGGTCTTTGGGAAGAGGTCACCGAGTAATGGCTGATGCATTATTAGGTTCCATTTAAGTCCCTGAACACAAATGATGTTTCTCAGAAACAAGAGTCTGTGTTTTTCAAACTCACATTTCTCTACTTTAGCACACAGTAAGTTCTGTTGGAGACATTGAAGGAAAGTTTACACATGATCTTGATGTTGTTGAGGATCTGAAGAGTAAATTAAAATGTCATCCAGATAGACAACTAAATTGTTAAAAAACACTTGGACCACAGAAGGGATGTTGCAGAGCCTAAACATGTCCAAATATTTATATTGGCTGTTAGAGGCTGTTTCCATTCATTCCCCTCCATTATCCTCACTATATTTTACACCCTTCTAAGAGCAAGATTAGTGAAGATTTTAACCCCCCTTAAATAAATCAAACATCCCTGTTTTCTTATAGTGATTGTATTCAAGCAAATGTATACAATAGAGGAGCACAGTAAGCTATATGTATTAGTAGCAAAAAAAAAAAATAGGAATAATGTTTTTCTCAAGATTTTCTTTAGCACAGTCATCCTTTATATGGTACCCTGCCAAGGAGAAGCTCAGTGGAGCAGTCATTTGGTCTGCAAGGGGGAATACCTTTTGGTCTTACAAAAAGCATTCAGGAAATATTAGTAGGCCTCTGAAGAAATGCTTTTCCAAACCTTGACAGGTGGTTCCGATATAGTGGTCATTTGAGATACCTTGGGCAGACTATTAGCATGGCAATACTTACTCCATTCGGAAATCTGGTTGTCTGCTCAACTGATGCTGGAATTGTGTTTTAGAGCCATGGAAGCCACGAAATTATGGTTGGATGTGGGGACTGGATCAACTTAATCAAGGGTCTCCTAAAGCAAGACTCCTACTACAGCTTCAAGAGGCACTACAGGGAAATTATTCCTTTACCCAAGGGCTTGCCATCCACCAAGGAGGAAGTCAGCGAAACAGTCATCTGTTGCAGTTCTATGACAGACTGGATTGCCCAAGATTGGTCAATATAGGTGCCTGCATCCTCTGAGTCAAAGAGAGCTTGTGTTGCCAGTGAGTTGCTTTCCTATCTGGGGCAATTTGGGATCAACAAGATGTTAGACTGCGGAGGATTGGATGAAAATATGTCTAGAGGAATTCCTCCACAACCCTCTAAGCCAGAATATTTCTCGGAAGCACTGGGTAATGTGAGTGAAGGGGCAGCTGAAGAAGTCACTGGAGTAGCAAGTGAAATAGCTGCGATGCACAACATTTCCCGGATTGTATCAAATTTCCTGTCTGAGAGTAGGCTAGTGTTCAAATTCTTCTCCTGAGGATCTTGTTGGGACAGAGCTCGAGCTACCTCTGCTATATCCATCCTTGGCCTGTGCAATTGTAATGACAGCTGGACCAGGTCTTTTGGACCTTTAGGCAAAGGTAGGAGACTGAGACTGACTGGAAGTCTCTGGTGCGTGATAGCTCAGATTGATGCTGGGATGCAGTGCTACAGAGAGGAGATGACTGCAAGAGAGTCCTTGTTACAGCTAATGCCAGTGGAGCGTTGTTGACTGCAAGTTTGAATATCCTGTCCCAGTTGAGCCAGGGCTGGAATAAGATTGGCTCGCCTGCAAGTCAATAAAAAGCAGAAGTTACTAAGACTCAGGCAAAGCATTAAGTCAAATTGGAGGAATGGAATTATGGTCATCAAAGCCAAACATTAGGGCAGGTGGGTCTGGTTTGTAAGGAAAGAAGAGGCCAGTTGTCAGGACATGCAGATCATGTATGTGAACAAGCAGACTTGCTGTGGCTCAATACATGGGACAGCTCTCAAAAATAACACAAACAAAATATTAATCTCTTTGCATCATCAAAGTCAGAATAGTAATTGGATACCTTTAAAGGCATACATGAAAATGTGCCAAGAAAACATCATTGATTGTGGCCCAGCAGCACACATTCAGGCACACAAAAGCTTGGCAAATATCACTTAAAAGATGCCCAGGGTAAATATAACAAACTAAATATGATCTGGTTGATCATGATGAGCAAATGTGGGGGACTCTTTGTCATCATTAACAAGCATTCCTGGGTGTGTACATATCTTGCCCAAGGTGATTTCCAAGTTTCAGCGCATGTGTGCTTCCTTCCTCCCATCCATATGAAATGGAAGACCACAGCTCACTATGGGAGTATGAAGATGTGGTAAAATGTATTAGAATCTCCCTGGTTAAAACACAGTAAGTTGAGGAAAACACCCATGCTGTTCATCATACCCTCAAGGCACAGAAAGGGTGAAGAAATAAAAAAGTAGTCAGATCGATTGTTTCCTTCATCATGAAGGTGAATATGGCTAAAAGATTGCCAATAACTTTGAAGGCACACTCATGCAGAGAAGTGGCTACCTTGTGGACAGAAGTATCAGTAGAAGACATCTGAAAAACAGTGGCCTGGACCTCAGTCTACACCTTTATCAAACACTACAGACTGAAGTGTTGGCTTCTTCTTCAGCCTCCTTTGGGAAGGCTGTAGTTCAAGCCTAATTCAATTAATTTTGCAGATATCTTGGCATCTATGCCTACTTTCCTGCCCTCAAGCCTGCATAAGGTACTGCTTGGGTCCAACACTTTTAGTGAATGTTGATAATATTTAAAATTGTAGATGGGCTAGCACACACAGCTTACTTAAAATCAAGTTATTTGCATCAATGTTTTGGTTCAGTAAGAACCTTTATCAAGACATTATGGGCTTGATCCAAATGTTGGAGATGGCTGTTTATTCTGCCGATGGCATTTTTTCAAGCAAATTAAGCTATTCAAATGTCTGTGCTGTGAAAAAATACCGGCAAAAAAGAAATCCTTCATGTGATATAGTTAAGAGGTGTTTTCACTCATAGAAAATTATGAAACCACCATAATTATCAATTCAAATGTTTGCGTTAGCCATGAAAATCCGATAAGGGATTCAAGTTATCTCAAGAAAATTAAGACCCAGGTTTTTTTACTCAAGTCCCTTTATATATGGGCAGTCTCACTTCCCATTCCCTCACAGCCATTGGCTGGGATGTTTTTATGCACATCCCTACCAATCAGATTTGAGCAGCTGTTCTTTAAACTGATTGGCTGGGATGTGCGCAAGAACATCCCAGCCAATGTATGTGAGGGAATTGGAAGTGAGACTGCCCATATATAAAGGCAGTCTCAGTACCAGTTCCCTCAGTGTGTGATGGGTATCGGCCTGTGCAGGATTGGAATGGGAACTGTGCAGCTTATCAGTGTCTCTGCTGCCGCTGCCCCCTCTGTGGCCGCACACAGAGGTGGAGACATGAATTAAAAATCTATGTATTTATTTATGGACTTTCTTTAAGGCATTTATTCATGGCATTTGTAACTAGTTGGGTATATTCATGGAGGCATATTCATGGGGCATATTCATGGAGGCATATTCGTGGCACATTAATATATGTTTTAACCTTTTTGACTGCCAGAGAGGTACTCAACGCTTTGCAATGAGTTGTGTACCCCTCTGCCATTCAAAGGGTTAAATGATGGCATAGTTATTGCATTGTAGTAATACTGTTTCTTTTTACTTACAGCAAGAAGAAAGAAGAGACGACAGAAGGAGAAGGACAGTAGATGACAGGTAAGTGTAAGACATATGTGTTAATGAACGGTGCTTGGCCGTGTGTCAGGCATTGATCGTTAGCTTTTTTACTGTTAAGTTCCCAATACTACCATTATTTAGCGGCGTTTTGGGAACTTAAAGTACAAAATGGACGTTTGGCCACAAGACCATTTTTGTGGCCTAACGTCCGTTGTGCTTTAAGCCGGTAGGATATTTGGATACCGACCAAGACGTGTTTTGTTTTGTCGGTTGGTATCCATTTTGCCCTACTGGCTTTTTTATCTCCAACATTTGGATCAAGCCCTATGTCTTGATAAAGGTTCTTACTGAACCGAAACACTGATGCAATAAACTTGATTTTAAGTAAGTCCTGTGAGTGCTAGCCTATCTACGATTTTGTATAATTTTTGCTAGAGCACCAGGCCATCATTCACCTAAGGTGCTAACCCTATACCTCTCTCTCGCTCTGTGTGTGTGTGTGTGTGTGTGTATATAGATAGATAGATAGATAGATAGATAGATAGATAGATATATTCTGTCTGACTGGTTAATAACAAAGTCAGGGATAGAGGGATTGATAAGCAATGGATAACTTTGAAATTTCTTCTTGTTCTACCAGCTGAGAGAAGGGGTTGAATGTTGACATACATAACCAGGAAAATGATGACTTTCTAAAAGGGAAATCCTGCTGTACATCATTATTCACAATATATGTTTGCATTGTTTACGTATGACATATTCACTCCCATAGACTAGCAAGTGATATGCCAGTTAGGCAGAAGTAACTGTTTTTTTTTGTACTTACTCACGGATAAATTAGCTACAGTTTACTGCTCTATACTCATATATTACAATAAGGGATATGTTGGCATGTTTCCAATTTGCCACAGAATATGTTTGTCCCCACTTGTTCTGCTTTGGAATCTATTTACCCCTTGAATACTAGAGACATTTCCAATATATTTTGGAGCATTCAAGGGGTTAAGCATGTTTCTCTGCTTTGTATAAAGGATCATGGTCTAAGTGTAAAATTTATGATTTTGGTACTTTTTTGGTTTCTCTAAATAAACTAAGCTCAAGATTTCTTATGGCTCTCTGCCCTCCTGTAAGAGGATTATTCTCTCTTGTACTTAATTGCATTGACAAATATTCTTTCATTACACTTGTGCTTTATCTCCCCGCTTGACACACACAAACACATGAACTGCTCTTCCCCACTGCACCCACACGTCACAAATCCAACGCTTGCTACCACACCATCACTGTTCCCACCTGCTGAGCATCCTCCCACTTCTCTCTATTCTCTGCATCCAGCATGTGGCTGACGGCATGGAAAAACTTCTGCAGAGCAAAAGGAAACATAGATTTAGATGGGGAGAGGAGCAATTAATGTGGAAAGAGGTTGGGGGAGCAAGACCAAAGGGAGAAATAAAATATGAGATGGTAGAGGAGAACTATGAAGTGATGTAAGAAAAAAGATGATTTTAGTCTTACCTTTTAAATCCCTTTCTCTTAGTCTGTACAGGTTACTGGTAACTCTGGGTAGGCGATCTGCCCCTTTAATTTTCAACAGGAAGAATTCTAGAATTGAATGCAGGAGGTGGAGCCTACCGTCCCTCCTTGGCTGCAGCTAGTTAACCAGCTCCAGGAAGATTTGAGACACTAACTATTGACTAGATAGTAGAAGGGAAAGAAGACTCCTGTGAGCATGACCCCGAAGGACCCCACAGTTTGCCACAGAAGAGCCAAGCATGGTCTCTTGACAGGGTGGGAGACCAGTAACCTGTATGGACTAAGAGAAAAGGATTTAACAGATAAGACTAAAATCCTCTTTTCTCTGTCGTCCAATACAGGTTACTTGTAACTCTGGGATGTCCAACCATTGAGTTTCCCAGAGTCGGGAAGTAAGGCAAGGACCAGGTGCAAGGCCCCCAAAGTTACCAGAGCAGATATGAACCATCAGATCAGAGATAGCCCAACAACAAGGGAGTGTCAACAGACACTGAACAGGGGTACAACACACCAACTGTTACACAGCACACTGAACTAGAGGCAACAGGGCTCAAAAGTGAAGGAAGTACCAAGAACTGAAGAAGATCCTAGACAGGCAAGACTGCCTCCAGGAGCTTCCTCACAAAGCTGGCGTCAGCCGATGCCAGCACATCAACAAAGTAATGCTACAAAAAGGTGTGCACAGACGACCAAGTGGCAGCCTTGCACAACTGATCAGCATAGGGCTGATTCTTGTAAGCCCAAGAAGCCCCGATAGATCTAGTAGAATGAGCCATGACCCGAAAGGGAACAGGCTTCTTCCTCAGCTCGTAAGCCTTACGAATAGTGGACTTGATCAAGGACGCAATAGTCACCTTTGATGCAGGTCTTCCTGCCCTGGGACCCAGGTTATCTGATGGACTCTGTGCGATGTACATAAAACTTGAGACAACGCACCACATCGAACAAGTGGAGATCCCTCTCCTTGTCAGAGGTAGGGTCAGAGCAGAAAGAAGGCACCACAATCTCTTTATTGATGTGGAACTCTGAAACCACCTTCGGAAGAAACTGCTGCGAAGTGCGAAGCACCGCCTTGTCCTTGTGAAACACCAAAAAGGGTGGTTTACAGGACAGAGCATGTAACTCAGTGACACGGTGAACAGAAATGATCGCCAGGAGAAAGGCCATTTTCCACGTCAACAGGTGTAGAGGAATAGTAGCCAAGGACTCAAATGGAGGGCGCTGAAGAATACCCAAAGCCAAGTTAAGATGCCACGGAGGAGCGGGATTCTTAAAGACAGGACGAGTATGAGCAAAGCCCTGAAAGAAAACCTTAACATCCGGCAGAATGGCAATGCACCTCTGGGTGCAGACGTCTGAACCTTAAGGGAACTGAAACTGAGGGCCTTGTCCACACGTCCTGCAAGAAGGCAAGGACTGTAGACATGTCAAATTCCTGAGACAGGTCCCTGTCAGCACACCAAGATAGAAAGGTCACCCAGACACAATGGTAGGCCTTAGAAGAAACAGGTTTGCAGGCACTAAGCATAGTAGTCACCACACCAGAAGAAAAACCTTTCTTCCTCAATATTGAGGATTCAATTTCCAAGCCATCAAAGCCAGACAATGCACATCCTCCTTCCACAGGTAACCCTGTAGAAGAAGATCCGGACGGCAAGGGAGCCGGAATGGCTCCGCCACTAACAGATCTAGAAGCTCTGGAAACCAAGCCTGTCGAGGCCAGTACGGAGCAATCAGAATGACTGGACAGCATTCCAGTCTCAATTTCAGCAACACCTGTGCAACATGGGGAGGGGAGGAAAGATGTAAGCCAGAGGAAATAACCAAGGAATGGACATGGCATCCACTGCTATAGCTAGAGGATCCCTCCAGCGAGAGCAGAACCTCAGAACCTTCCGGTTGTGTCTTGTCGCCATCAGGTAGATGCAAGGAAGCCCCCACTTCTGAACGATGAGGGTGCAGCTCCCACTCATCGCTGTCCACTGTGTGTCGACTGAGGAAGTCCGTCATGACGTTGTCTACGCCACGAATGTGCACTGCGGATATGGCAGGAATGTGTTCTTCTGCCCAGGACAAATTAGCCTTTACCTCTAACCAAGCCGCAAGACTTCTTGTTCCGCCCTGCTTGTTGATGTAAGCCACTGCTGTGGCGATGTCGGACTGTACCTGGACTGGTAAATCTTCCAGCTGGGGTGTCCAATGACAAAGGGCATGAAATATCGCCCAAAGCTCCAACACGTTGATGGGAAGGAGAGATTCCTCTGGAGACCACCGACCCTGAGCACTGAGGCGACCCAGGACCTCTCCGCAGCCGGAGAGTCTGGCATCCGTCATCACAGTGGTCAAGTAGGATATCAGGAAGGACTTGGCCTTCACCAGATTGAAAAGGTCGAGCCACCATGACAAACTCAGTTCCACATGAAGAGGAAGGGATACTGACATTTTCAGAAGGTCCGGCTGACCCCTGCACACCTGGATCACAAACCTCTGCTGTTCCCTGGTGTGAAAAATGGGACCGCTTCTATGGTGGAGATGATTTCCCCACTACAGATGACACCGTCTTGGCTGGAACTGGATCTTGAGCCAGAACAGCAGAAACCCTGTGGGCGATCTGGTGAGCTACCTCGTCCATGAGAAACACCATGCTCTGCTGAGTGTCGAAGAGAAGGCCAGGAAGACCAGACGCTGGGATGAGACAAGATCCGACTTCTCCATGTTGATGATTCAACCGTGATGGGTGAGAGCATGATTGCAGTCCTGAACCTGCTGATGAAGAAGTTCCGCAGAGGGGGCCTTCAGAAGCAGGTAGTCCATTTATGGAGTGACTCTGATGCTGTCCCGCTGGAGGACGGATACTAGAGCTCCCAGAAGACGGTTGAAGACTTGAGGACCTATAGTCAGACCAAAGGGAAGAGCTGAAAACTGAAAGTGTCCTTGGTCGCAAGCAAATCTGAGATACTGCCTGCTGTCTGGATGAATGGCGATGTGTAGATACACATCCTGAAGATCCTGAGAGGCAAGGAATTCCCCTGGGGACGTAGCAGCAATCACTGTCCTTAGGGACTCCTGGTGATAATGTGTCCTGATCACAAAGGAAATGAGATCCTTTAAATCCAAAATGGGATGACAACCGCTGTCCTTCTTGGAGACCACAAAGAGGTTTGAGTTAAAACCCATAACTCTGTCCTGAACTGGAACTGGCTCTAGAACATCCTTGTTCAGAAGGGCCTGGATAGCCCCACTGAACAGATGGCGTTTCTCTGCGCCCTGGGGCATATGAGAAGGAAAAAAGTGAAAAGGACGAAGAGAGACGAAAGGGAACTTGTATCCTTCCTCCACCACCTGTACAACCCATGGGTCCGCCACAGAATCCTCCCAGACGCTGTGGTAATGACTTTTACCCCCTGTGGCCACACTAATCAGATCCTTAAGATCTGATCCAAACAATGATGTGCCTTGAAAAGGCAAGAAGAGCAAGGCTTTCTTGGAAGCAGTGTCAGCAGACCAGATCTTGAGCCATAGAGCTCGTCTAGCAACCACAGACATGGTGGAAATCCTAGCCACCAAACGGATGGCGTCAAATAAGGCAGCAGAAACATAGTGCTGGGCCTCAGAAATGTTGGCGAGAAGGAGCAACATATCCGAAGTAGGAACACCCTGACGGATAGCCAGGGTGAGTTTTTCAGTCCAGACCGCAATGGCCCGGGTTAACCCATGCCTCAGAGAACGTGGGACGCATGGCAGTACTAGCAGTGGCGAAAATGGACTTCAGGGAAACCTCAAGTTTCTTGTCAGTCCATTCTTTCAGAGTGGAGGCATCAGAATCTGGCAAGGCAGTAGACTTAGATAGCCTGGAAATAGGAGCATCCACTTTGGGAGGGATGAACCCAATGAGCAAGCTCCACCTCAGAAAAGCGGTAAAGTTTGGCAAATTTCTTGGAAACAGAAGGTTTTCTGTCCAGAGATTTCCACTCATCAGACACAAGGCGGTCAAGAGTAGGGTTAGGTGGAAAACAAGTAAGGGGCTTTATAGGCTACTGAAACACATCAGAGGGATCCGAAGAAACCTCCTGAACCAAAGGAATGTTTAGGGTAGTCAAGACAGCCCTGATCAGGCCCTCAGCCGAGGGCTCAGGATGAGCCTCAAAGGGGTCCCCAAAAAACTGAGAGGAGCCCACAGCAGAACATTCCTCAACATCTGAATCCACTAACAGTTCCTCATCAGAGGAATCTGATAAGTCAGGTACTCCCTGCGGTTTAGGCAGGGAAGATTTGACTGAAGAAGGGGTCTGCCACAAATGGAAGACCCCCTGTAACTGGGATGGAAAGAGCTGCAATGTAGACCGGAGGTCCCTAGTAGAAGCCTTGAACTCTTGCACCCAGACTGGCTCTAATGGACATCAAAACATGCTGGGCATAAATGGTATGAGAATTCTCTAGGCAATCCTAAATGACATGAGGAGCAATGCGCAATAGGGGACACAGAGACCCCAGTGTCCTTAATCTTAGGCCTGGCCCCAAGCTCCAACGGATTAGACATTCTTACAGTGTCAAAAATTATATAGTATAAAGAATCACCCAATTACAGTGTGTAAGATTAAAGTTTCACCCCAGAAATCGCTAAATCCACTTATCTGGCAGGCGAAGGGTTAATCAGCAGAGGAGAGGAGAGTACAAGCCCTGCGTAGGATATGCGTTCTGGAAAAGGCACAAAATGGCTGCCGTGGTGGGAGCCAATCAGAAACGAACGCGCGAAACAAGCGCTCATGGCAAATGTAGTTTTCCCAGAAAAAGTACCCCAATAGTGCCTGAAGCCCCCTGAGCCCCCAACACACTTGAAACTTTAACCGGATGAAAGAGAAAGGGCAGACAACTGAAATGAGCCATCTCTGAAGTCGCTACTTTGAGCGGTTGCAGAGATATGTCCCGAACTGTGCAGTCCCATAGAAGTGAATGGAGCAATGGCGTCTATGCGGTAAAACGAGCATTGAACTTAAATTTTGCAAAGTTGACAAAGTAAAATAAAAGTATCTGAAACATCACTAGAACATGTTATGATACCCAAAAAACACTGAACCCAGTAGGGAAAGTGCCAAAAAATAAAAACAAAGATGAAAAACCAGCAGCTTAAGGGTTAAGTTACCACATACACCTGCTCCAAAACACCCAACAGACATACTGATAAACCCAATGAGTGCAGGAGTGTGCAATAAGAACTCCAAAGGAAAACCCCTGTGAGCAGGGGCACTGTGGGACATGTGGACCAGCAGCACTCAAAGGGTTGCTCACCTTTCCTGCAGATCTTCTGTCTTCAGACTACCATGTATTAAGAAGAAGCCTCGGTGGGCAACTCCTGAGGAAAGAACTTGAACCCAAGCTTTTCCCCCCAGGGCTTAAGGTCCACAAAAAGCACCTGGTTACTGAGCTAGCCACATCTAAGGGCATTGTCAGTTATGGTAATCCGCCTAATGGTGGTATTCCATTTCCAACAGAAAAATAAAAAAGTTTCTAAAACTATAGCAGAACTGTTCTCTTGCCTGTGTCTTTACCAAGGAACAAATCTTACTGGAGCTGGTTGGCTAGCTGCAGCCAAGGAGGGAAGGTAGGCTCCACCTCCTGCATACAATTCTAGAATTGTGCCTGCCTAAAATTAAAGGGGTGGATCGCTTACCCAGAGTTAACAGTAACCTGTATTGGATGACAGAGAAATAAGGATAAGACAGAAGATATGCTGAGAAAGAACTTAGAGTTGTCACTGTGTAACAAATGGGTGCTTTTGAAAGCACGATCGAACGTACTTAAATTTTTGTACGCCATTTTTTTGCCTATATTTGACTTTATTTATTAGCCAGGTTTTGAAAATTAGTTAGTACCTACGGGTATAAAGTGACAGTTCGGAGGGGAAGTAATGTGACAGTGCCTGCCAGATTTGCACTAACTGACAAATAAATAAAGCTAATTATTCCATAAACAATAGTTTTAAATGAAAACATGACTAGGATAAATAAAGGTGCTTTTGAGAGCACTTTCAAAATAAACTATTTTGTACAAAGTGCCAGTTCTACTTTAAATGAGGGGGTATAGCAATTAATAGTGTGTTCCAATTTATTAAAGGAATCTCAGTGCTAAAATACAAGTTTTGCTAATATATATATATATATAAACTATGTTGTAACACTCACATATATATATATGTAAAATTAAGGGCCTTACTAGGTACTGGCTGCTGGAGGTAAAGCCTCTGGTCTCATACTTAAAGGCGTAGTAAGCTTTTTGAAAACCTATATATTATAAAGCATTTCCTGCTGAGTAAAACATGGCACTCCCACTGCTGGTAGAAAGCTTACTTCCTGAAAGTTCAAAAGGACAGAAAATGACTATAACACTCTACGGACAACTCAGTGACACACCTCTAACTGTAAATATAGGAAATATGGCCACTATAGGGCACTGCTAATGTAAAAAAAAAAGCAACAGTAGGATGCGACTCCCAACAGTGGGGGTACCATTATTTTACTCAGCAGAAAGGCCCATAAAACATTTTTTTGTTTTTTTTTTATCAAAAAATGTACTGTTCCTTTAAAGCACTGGCCTTTTTACCATCTTGAAGCATGCAATGGTACTAATCTCACAACAAGTAATAGTGCAATTGGCCTGCATGCTGCAAAAATAATCCACTGAGCCAGACCAAGCTCCAGGACTTTTGTGATCCTATCAACTACCCCTGTGTAAAAGTATGATATGTGTTACTTCTAAAATTGTTGGTGGGAGGAATTGTCTTTTCCCCCCTTGCTTCCTGATGCATCAGAAATATTCGGGTATTTAGTTCTGGTAATCAATAGTAATTGCAAGGGGAATCTTTGAAAAATCTCTGTAGCATCCATGTGGTTAATGGGATCCATAGAAAAACAGAAAATGAAACATCTGTCACAAGGGGGATGCACTAAGTATTAAGTGGAGATGACTTCCCAGTGACACCAGTTCTCCATTTACTATGTTATTCTGTGGTGCCAGTTTACTAATATTTCTCTGGCTTTTGAGATCTTAGTGCATAGGCTTTACAGAATAATACAGGAACTGGAAAAGTGATATCACTGGATAAGTCATCTCCACTTTATCACTTCTTAGTGCATAACCCCCCCCCTAGAATTCAAACATATGTTTGACCTCCCAAATTCCTAAATCTGTCACTGATACAGAAAGAAAGGAAAGAGGAGAGTGAAAATGAGAGAAATGGTAGAGTGAGAGCAAGTATTTGGGAGGAATACATGAAAATACACAGGCAGAGGTAAAGAGACAAGATGCACTAAGGCATGATAAAAAGGTGAGGCATCTCCAGTGATATAACTTCTCCAGTTCCTATGTTATTTTATAGAGCCAATGCACTAAGATTTCTTCACCTTTGGAGATCTTAGTGCATAGGCTATAGAGGATAACAAAGGAACTGGAGAAGTGATATCACTGTAGAAGTCATCTCCACTTCATCACCTTTTTATCACGCTTTAGTGCATAATCCCCAAGGTTACAGAAGGGATAGCTGGGATGAGAGAAAGGAAGTTAGGTTGGGAATTCGTAGGTAAAGGAAGGGAAGCTGTGAATACAACAGTGCTGTGAATGTGGAAAACAGGACAAGTGGCATTGCTAGATAGTGAGGATAATGAAAGAAGAACAGAAAAACAGATATATTAACAGCATATCCCACCCCTTATTTAATCGGCAAGAGACAGAAACGTGAAAGGATTGGAGAGGGCTCTTGTAAAGATAAAATGTAACTTTTATTAAAGGGATAGTAACGTTTCATAATAAAAGCAGCTCCAATGAATCATCATAGCATTTGGACTTTGGAGAGTGTTATTTCAGTTCTGTCAGAGTTGTAGTTCAAGAGTAATTCAATGACAAAGTATCCCCCTCCCTCCCCTTTTACTGATGTCACACTGCTCAGCCAGAGCAGAAGGGAGGTGCCCAGGTAGACTGCACAGAGGGACAATCTTCAATTAAGATAAGGGAAAAACCTGAAAAACTTGTCAAGGGGAGCAAGGCCTTCATTGTTCTCATAGGAAGAAGATTGTCCCCTGCTGTTATCTGTCTGGTCTATGGACTGCATTCCACATCTGAGAAGAGGTGGCTTACACTAGGTAAAAGGGGCGGGAGGGGAAAGTTTGTTTGTGAATATTTCTCAAACCATAAGGGTTTGAGAGATAAAACTTATTTCGTTCTTCATGTTTTTTAATGCCTACAAAATAAAATAAAGATAAAATGATGTATTACTATCCCTTTAAAGAATGTCCTTTTGTGGTGTCATACATATGCCTATTCTGCAAATTTGTTTGCTCTGATGATTTAGATGCAACTTTGTGTTTAGATTACCTCTTTTTCTTTTTGATGCTTGTGCGTGTACGTTGCCAGTTACCAAGTTATTTTTGTTGGCTACAATGTGCACAATGGTCACGGCTTTCTCATCAATTGAAGTAGATTGAAAGTGATCCTAACATATACTAGGGATATAGCCAACACTTTACATGTAAGTTTCCACCACAAATACAAATCTTAATGAACTCTTTGTACTGACACTCATTCATCCTTAATTACAGAAATTGAAGCAACTATTATTTTTTCTTTAAACCCTTGTGTGATTTGTCACCAGTAACTCAATTATTTTTGATAACATTCACAAATTAGAGGGTGTTTCATTTTGGATTATTTTATTATTTGTCTTTTTTTTTTTCTTTCGTTTTCTCATCCTCACTTATCCATATGATTTGTACCAGAAGAGTCTAGTGGAATCAGAGGGTTTAATTCCTATAAGCATGAACCAATTGCTGACTAGATTGGCCAGTTTGCATGAACGCTCCCTCTTGAGAATACTATATAGTAGTCACTGCCATGAGATACTATTGATCAATGGCTTTGTAACTAACGTTTACTTCTGACTACAATATAATTAGGATTTGTTTGCTACAACTTATGCACATATTTACAATTATTCATCATTAGGATGGTATGCCTTACATAAGCTATGCTGATGATTTACCACCTTATTATTGGGAAGAAAATACTCATTTTAATACATTCCCAATACACAATTTATCCTCCTCAGTTCGCAATTTAGTTACCATTGTTGGAATGTGGCCAGTCTTATTTGGTTTACACTGATAACACTTTATTTTTATTCTAATTTGCTTCTTTTTGGAGGTTTATTTAATAAAAGTTAAGTTTTATCATTACAAGAGCCCTCTTCAATTTTGTGACCTTTCTGTCTCTTGCTGATTATGTAAGGGGTGGTATATGGTGATTATTTATCTGTTTTTCGGTTCTACTTTCATTATCTTCAATATATTATAACAGTTTAGCACATTCCCTTTAGTATGCATACACCCTACACACCTGGGGCTGGATTCTATTGCAGGTGATAAATGTTAACACCAGTTTTAGCACACATTTTCCTGCTGAAGTCTATGGGGAAACCTGGATATAAACACAGTGATAAAATTAGCACCTGCAATAAAATCCAGCCCCTGGTGAGTAGTGTACCCTCATTCACTGCATTGGTAGATAGTAGCTGAGAGGGCTAAAACTTCAGGTTGTATGTATAAAGCCTTGATCCTTATTGCCAGTTTGTGGCATATAATGCTGCTAATCTGCTCACTAGTAACAGTGCAAGAGGGGTGAACAATGCACCAATAATCAGGGACAGATTTACATTCCAGGCTCTCCTAGGCAAGGCAATCTGTGCACCCTTAGCTCTGCCCATGACCACACCCCATTCCTCACATGACCACACCCCCAGTCTCATCCACTGTTGCCTGGCACAGAATGTATCTTTGAACTACAAGTAAGTACATAAAAGCTTTAACCCCTTGGTTGCTAGAGAGATCTCCAACGCATTGCAGAGCACTAGCATCCAAGGGGTTAAATAATAACTTGTAAAGGGGTGCATGAGCTACTGCACGGATGCAGAGTCTGCTCTGGCCCCACCCACAATTCAGAATGTGGGTGTGGCCAGCACAGATGAGGTGCCCCTCAAAATTTGGAGCTCTAGGCAGGTGCCTAGTCTGCCTATTGGGAAATCCGCCCCTGACAACAATATATTAGATAGGCCTTAGTCTTGGATTTTTGGGAACCCTGCAACAACCCTGGGCATGAATGAAAAACAAGCACACATCCAGGAGACAGAAAAGAAGAGGAACATACTTACACATGAACAAAGACACAAAGAGGCTGACGAACTAAAACAATAGTGCATTTCCAGCTGCACCACAGGGAAGCAATACACATGCCTGTGACTTTAAGTGGGGCTTTTAACACCTTAATTGCAAAAAAGGGATCTATAATTCAAGGAGCTAAAAGCTCCATTTAGTAGGAATTTGCGTAATTATTTGATCCAGTTTGCCTGCTCCAGAATTGCACCACTACACTGCAGCCTTAGTGATGCTGAATTATTAAGACAGACTAAAGCAATTCTGAGGTAAATCAAGTGCACCATAGGGGGAATAAACATTCCCAATTATTTAAATAGGTCTTTAATCCCTTGAAAGCTAGAAGGCTTTAACACATTGCATAGAAATGTACTGGAGACCTCTCTGGCACAGAAGAGGTTAAAAGCCCCATAAAAATCAACAGGAATTTTGGACTTTTTTTTTGTCCCCTACAGTGCACTTGGTTTGTCCCAGAACTGTTCCACTCCTGCTTAGTAATTCAGCCTCGGAAAAGGAAAGGTGGAGTATAGAGAGGGAGGAAAATGAAACAATGTATTTGGGGTAAAAGAAAAGTAATTATAAAAATTATAGAGATAAAACAAAGAAAAGATGTGGAGAGGGAAAAAAGTATGTGGGGGATTAAGAAAGGAGGGCAAGAGAATAATGAGAGAGAGCAGTCTGAATAGCATTGTGTGCAGGCTGTAATATCACATTATACACAACATGAGCTCTGTTAACAAGCAAAAGAGCCTTTTATGTCTGTACTACAACTCACTGTGACAGCACTTACAGGCTCTGCCTGCATGTTACGCATGGAACTACAAGCCAGCTTCAGCATCAGAGCACAGGGTAAAATATGCAGGTGCAGGACACGGACAGATGTGAGAGGACTGAGGCAGGAATGACTGCATGTGTTATACAGGTGTTTCACTTAATTCATATTATACATATGGAAAGAGTGACTGAGAAAAGGAACATGGGAGAAAGAAAAGATGAAATGGAGATGAGGGGCAGAAAGAAAAGTGGGAATGGAGACGAGGGGCAGAAAGAAACGTGGAAATGGAAATGAGGGCAGAAAGAAAAATGAGGAATGGAGTTGAGACAGAAAGAAAAGAATGAATGAAGGTGAGGTGCAGAAAGAAAAGCTGGAATGGAGGTGAGGAACAGGGAGAGAGTGGTGAATGATGGTGAAGAGCAGAAAGGATGGAATGGAGGTGAGGGACAAAAAGAGAAGGGATAATGGAAATAATGGGAAGAAAGAGAAAGGGAAATGGAGGTTAGGTGCTGAAAGAGAAGGGGAAATTGGAGAGATAGGTAGAAAGGCAACTGGAAATGCGTTGCATAAAGTGAAGGGAAATGGTGGATAGGGACAGAATGAAGAGGGTGAATGGGGTGGGAGGAAGAGAGAGATAGGGACTGGAAGTTAGGGACTGAAAGAGAAGGGGAAGGTGACAGGCAGAAAGAGAAGTGAGAATGGAGGTGAGGCCAGAACAAAAAGGGTGAAAGGTGGCCAGGAACCAAAAGACATGGTTTAATGGATGTAAGTGGCAGAAACTCAGTACTAGTGGCAGTGAGAGTAGAAAGGGAAGGGAGAATGGAGGTGAAAGACAGAAAGAAAAGCTGGGAACATGGAGGTGAGAGTCAGAGGATGAATATGAGAGGCAGAGAGAGGGGGGATGGAGGTGAGGGGCAGAAGAAAGAAGGAGTGGACAGAAAGAAGAGGAAATAGAAATGAGAGGAAGAAATAGAATGGCAGATGGAGGTGGGGGAACAATGGTAATGGGTTGTGAGGGTGAGTGACAGAAAGAAAATGAGGAGTGGAAGTGAGGGGCAGAAATAATAAGTAGTTTAGAACAGAGGCACAAATATGGGGGTGGAAGTTGGGGGGGCAGAAATAGAAGGGGGAGTGGTAGAGTGCAGTAGAATGACATGGGAGTATGGAGACAAGCGGCAGAGAGAAATAGAAGAGTGGAGGGGAAAAAAGACAAGAGTAGTGGTGAGGAGCAGACAGATAAATGGAGGAGAGGGGCAAAAAGAAAAATAGGAATGAACAGAAAGAAGTTGAAATAGAGGTGAGGGGAATAAAGATGAGGGGAAATGGAGGTGTGAGGTACAAAGATAAGGGGTTGTGGGGGTGATGGGCAGAAATAATAAGGGAGTACATGTGGGGATAGGTAGGGGAGGAAACCGGATTGGAATTGAGGGGCAAAAATAGAAGGAGAAGTGGACTTGAGGTCAAGAAATTAAGGGGTGAGGACTTGAGGGGGAAAGAGAAGGGGGAGTGGACATGAGAGGCAGAAAGAGATGGGGGACTTATGGTGAGGGGCTGAAAGAAGGAGGAGTTCAGTATAAGAGCAAAAGTATGGGGTGGAACTGGGGGGTGCAGAAAGACCAGGGGGATAGTGGTGAGTGATAGAAAGATATGGGAGGATGGAGATGGTCAGCAGAAAGATAAAACTGTAGGGAATTAGAAAGAAAAGTGTGATTAGTGGGAGGGACAGAAGGAGAAGAAAGAAAGGAAGTGGAGGGCAAGTGTAGAATGGGAAAGGAGATAAGCTGAGGAAAGCGAAGATAGAGTTGATGTGAAAGGCAGAGAGATAAGAAGAGGATATGAAGGGAAAAAAAGAGAAGGTGGAATGAAGGTGAAGTGTAAAATGGAAGGTGGATTGTAGGTGGGGGCAGAGAAAGAAGTGGGGATGGAGGTGATGAGCAAAAAGAGACTGTGGAATGGAGGTGAGAGGTAGAAAGAGTAGGGGGAATGATGGCTGTGAGGGGCAAAAATAAATGGGAGGTTGGAGATAAGAAATAGATAGAGAAGGGGCGGTGGAGGCGAGTTGCAGAAAAAAGGGGCAGATGGAGCTGCTGCAAACAACGACAAAGGGTGGCAAGCTGAGGATTCAGAGTTGAGAGGGAAAAATACAACAGGGTAAGGAGGAATGTGAAGCCATTAAAAAAGAAGTGGATGTGGAGGGCTGATAAAGTAGGCAGAATGGAAGTGGGGGCAGAAAGTAAGTAAGGGTTGTGGAGTTGAGGGGCTGAAAGAGAAGGGGGAGTGGAGGTTAGGGTCAAAAGAAAGTATAGAGTAGAGGAAGAAATATGTAGGGTGAAGGAGGGAGCAAAAAGAGATTGGGTAATTGTGGTGAGTGGTAGAGACTAGAATATGGAGATGAGAGAAAGAAAGAAAAGCTGGGGGAAGAAAAGCGTGAACAGTGGTGAGGGGCAGAAAGAGAAGACAGAATGTAGCTGAAGGGTAGATAGAGAATGGGAGTGGAGGTTTGGTGAGGAAAGAGAAGGTTGAGTGGATATGAAAGGCAGAAAAATAAGGGGAGGAGGTGAGGGCAAAAAGAGGATTTTAGTCCTTTTCTCTTAGTCCATACAGGTTACTGGTAACTTTAGGTTACTGGTAACTTTGGGTAGGTGATCCGCCCCTTTAGTTAGGCAGGAACAATTCTAGAATTGAATGCAGGGGGTGGAGCCTACTTTCCCTCCTTGGCTGCAGCTAGCTAACTAGCTCCAGTAAGATTTGAGACACTAACTATTGACTAGATAGTAGAAGGGAAAGAAGACTCCTGTGAGCATGACCCCGGAGGACCCCCACTGTCTGCCAAAGGAGAGCCAAGCATAGTCCACTTGACAGGGCGGGAGACCAGTAACCTGTAGGGACTAAGAGGAAAGGATTTAACAGGTAAGATTAAAATCCTCTTTTCTCTGTCATCCAATACAGGTTACTGGTATCTTTGGGATGTCCAACCATTGAGTTTCCCAGAGGCGGGAAGTAAGGCAAGGACCTGGCGCAAGGCCCCCAAAGTCACCAGAGCAGATATGAACCATCAGATCAGAGATAGCCCAACAAAACAAATGAACTGTCAATGGACACTGAACAGGGGTAACAGTACCCCAAGAACTGTTACACAGCACACTGAACTAGAGCCAACAGGGCTCAAAAGTGAAGGAAGCACCAAAGGAACGAAGAAGATCCTAGACAGGTAAGACTGCCTCCAGGATCTTCCTCCCAAAACTGGCTTCAGCCGATGCCAGCACATCAACACGGTAGTGCTTCAAAAAGGTGTGCACAGATGACCAAGTGGCAGCCTTGCACAACTGATCAGTGGAGGCCTGATTCTTGTAAGTGCAAGAAGCCCCAATAGATCCAGGAGAATGAGCCGTGACCCGAAAGGGAACAGGCTTCTTCCTCAGCTCATAAGCCTTACAAATAGTGGACTTGATCCAGGACGCAAAAGTCACTTTGGATGCAGGTCTTCCTGCCCTGGAGCCCTCAGGAATGACGAACAGCGCATCAGATTGTCTGATGGACTCAGTGCGATGTACATAAAACTTGAGACATCACACCACATCTAACAAGTGGAGATCCCTCTCCTTGTTAGAGGTAGGGAAAGGGCAGAAAGAAGGTACTACAGTCTCCTGATTAATGTGGAACTCAGAGATCACCTTCAGGAGAAACTCCTGAGAAGTGTGAAGCACCACCTTGTCTTTGTGAAACACCAAAAAGGGTGGTCTACAAAACAGAGCATGGAACTCAACGACATGGCAAACAGATATGATAGCCAGGAGAAAGGCCATTTTCCACGTCAGCAGGCGTAAAGGAATAGCAGCCAAGGACTCAAAGGGAGGGTGCTGAAGGATGCCCAAAACCAAGTTAAGATGCCACGGAGGAGCTGGATTCTTAAAAGCAGGACGAGTATGAGCAAGGCCCTGGAAGAAAACCTTGACATCAGGAAGAATAGCAGAAGTCTGAACCTTGAGGGGACTCAAACTGAGGCCCTTATCCACACTGTCCTGCAAGAAGGCCAGGACCATAGGCAGATCAAATTCCTGAGACAGGTCCCTATCAGCACACCAAGACAGAAAGGTCGACCAGACACGATCGTAGGCCTTAGAAGAAACAGGTTTGCAGGCACTGAGCATAGTAGCCACCACACCAGAAGAAAACCGTTTCTTCCTCAATATTGAGGATTCAATTTCCAAGCCATCAAAGCTAGACGATGAATGTCCTCCTTCCACAGGTAACCCTGGAGGAGAAGATCCAGACGGGAGGGGATTCGTAACAGCTCCGCCACTGACAGATCCAGAAGCTCTGTAAGCCAAACTTGTCGAAGCCAGTACGGAGCAACCAGAATGACTGGACATTGCTCCAGTCTCAATTTCCATAACACCCTGTGCAACATAGGAAGGTGAGGGAAGATGTAAGCCAGAGGAAATAACCAAGGAATGGACATGGCATACACTTCCAAAGCCAGAGGATCCATCCAGGGAGAGCAGAACCTTGGAACCTTCTGGTTGTGTCTTGTCACCATCAGGTTGATGCAAGGAAGACCCCACTTCTGAACAATGAGGTTGAACACCTCTGGATGCAGTTCCCACTCTCCGCTGTCCACTGTGTGTCAACTGAGGAAGTCCGCCATGACGTTGTCTACACCTGGAATATGCACTGCGGATATGGCAGGAACGTGTTCTTCTGCCCAGGACAAAATAGCCTTGACCGCTAACCAAGTGGTGAGACTTCTTTTTCCGGCCTGCTTGTTGATGTAAGCCACAGCCATGGACAACCTGGACTGGGCATTCTTCCAGCTAGGGAGTCCAGTGACGAAGGGCATGAAATATCGCCCGAAGTTCCAGTACATTGATGGGAAGGAGAGATTCCTCTGGAGACCACTGTCTCTGAGCACTCAGGCAACCCAGGACCACTCCCCAGCCGAAGAGGCTGGCATCCGTCGTCATCATGGTCCAGAAGGATATCAGGAAAGACTTGCCCTTCAGTAGATTGAAGAGGTCGAGCCACCACGACTCAGTTCCACATGAAGAGGGAGGGATACTGACGTCTGCAGAAGGTCCGGCTGACATTTGCATACCTGGATCACAAACCGCTGGAGATCCCTGGTGTGAGCCATGGCAAAGGGGACTGCTTCCATGGTGGAGATAGCTTCTTGGCTGGAACTGGATCTTTAGCTAGAACAGCCAAAACCCTGTGTGCGATCTGGTGAGCCACTTCCTCCGTGAGAAACACCATGCTCTGCTGAGTGTCGAAGAGAAGGCCAAGGAAGACCAGACACTGGAATGGGACAAGATATGACTAGTCCATGTTGATTATCCACCCGTGATGGGGGAGAGCATGAATGTTTTCCTGAACCTGCTGATGAAGAAGTTCTGCAGAGGGGGCTTTGAGAAGCAGGTCGTCCATGTATGGAGTAACTCTGATGCAGTCCCGACGGAGGACGGATACTAAAGCTCCCAGGACAAGCTGCCAGGCTTGAGGAGCTGTAATCAGACCAAAGGGAAGAGCCGAAAACTGAAAGTGCCCTTGATCCCAGGCAAATGTGAGATACTGCCTGCCTGAATGGCAATGTATAGATACGCGTCCTGAAGATCCAGAGAGGCAAGGAATTCCCCCAGGGACATAGCAGCAATCACCGTCCTTAGGGACTCCTGGGGATAATGAGTCCTGATCACAAAGGAATTGAGATCCTTCAAATCCAAAATGGGACGACAACCACCGTCCTTCATGGAGAACACAAAGAGGTTTGAGTAAAAATCCATACAGGAACAGGCTCCAGAACATGCTTGTCCAGAAGGGCCTGGATAGCGCCATTGAACAGACGGCATTTCTCTGCGCCCTGGGGTGTATGAGAGGGAAAAATGCGAAAGGGAGGAAGAGAGACGAAAGGAAGCATGTACCCTTCTGTCACCACCTGTAAAACCCATGGGTCCACCAATGAATCCTCCCAGATGCTGTGGTAGTGACGCAGATGGCCACCCACAGCTGAGTGGGGACCTGGGTTTGGCGAGTCATGCTGAAGAAGTCTTGGAAGCCTTAGGCTTGGAGGAGATCTTGGGCTTCCATTGCTGTTTGGGCTTGGAGGAGGCATGCGGAGCTGAGGGAACCACCTGGTTCGCTGGACATGTCTCAGTCTGGAAGGAATGAAAAAAACAATTACTTTTGAGAGGCTGTTTCTTCCTGGGGACCAAAGGCAGAAGGGTACTTTTACCCCCTGTGTCCTCACTAATCAGAACCTTAAGATCTGGCTCAAACAATGATGTGCCTTGAAAAGGCAAGGAAAGCAAGGCTTTCTTGGAAGCAGTGTCAGCAGACAAGATCTTGAGCCAAAGAGCTCGTCTGGCGACCACAGACATGGTGGATACCCTTGCACAGATGGATGGCATCAAATAAGGCAAGAGAAACATAGTGCTGGGCCTCAGAAATGTTAGCAAGAAGCCGCAACATATCCGAAGTAGGAACAACCTGACGGACATCCAGAGTGTGCTGTTCAGTCCAGACCGCAATGGCCCGGTTAATCCATGCCACAGCGAACGCTGGACACATGGCAGTACCAGCAGTGGCAAAAATAGACTTGAGGGAAACCTCAAGTTTCTTGTCAGTCCAGTCTTTCAGAGCGGACGCATCAGAAACTGGCAAGGCAGTAGACTTAGGTAGCCTGGAGATAGGAGCATCCACTTTGGGGGGATGAACCCACTGAATAAGCACCACTTCAGAGAAGGGGTAAAGCTTGGCAAATTTCTTGGAAACAGAAGGTTTCCTGTCAGGAGATTTCCACTCATCAGACACAAGGCGGTCAAGAGTGGGGTCAGGTGGAAAACAAGTAAGGGGCTTCTTAGGCTACTGAAAAACAACAGAGGGATCTGAAGAAACCTCTTGGACTAAGGGAATATTTAGAGTGGTTAAGAAAGCCCTGATCAGGCCCTCATCTGAGGGCTCAGGATCAGCCTCAAAGGGGTCCCCAAAAAACTGAGAGGAGCCCACAGCAGAACATTCCTCAACATCTGAATCCTCCAAGAGTTCCTCCTCAGAGGAATCTGATACATCATGTACTCCCTGCGGTTTCAGCAGGGAAGATTTGACAGAAGAAGGGGTCTGCCATGGGTGGAAGACCCCCTGTAACTGTGATGGAAAGAGTTGCAATGTAGACCGAAGGTCTCTAGTAACAGCCTTGAACTCTTGCACCCAAACTGGCTCTAATGCATGGCTGGAGGTCCCTGGGAGAGACTCAGGGACATCAGAACATTCTGGGCATAAATGACCTGAGAATTCTCTAGGTAACCCTGAGTGACATGAGGAACAATGAGCAATAGGGGAACAGAGACCCCAGCGTCCTTAGTCTTAGGCCTGGCCCCAAGCTCCAACGGATTAGACATTCTCACAGTATCAAAAGCATTTAAAGTATAAGGAATCACCCAAATACAGTGTGCAAGATTACAATTTCACCTGAGAAATTGCTACAATACACTTATCTGGCAGGCGAAGGGTTAATTTGCAGAGGAGAGAAGGAGAGTCCAAAGTCTGCATAGGATACTCGTTCTGGAAAAGTTACAAAATGGCTGCCACAGCAGAAGCCAATCAGAAACGAGCGCGCGAAGCAAGCACTCATGGGAAATATAGTTTTCCTAGAAAAAGTACCCCAACAGTGCCCGAAGCCCCCTGAGCCCCGCAACACACTTAAAACGTTAATCGGATGACAGAGCAGGGGCAGACAAGTGAAATGAGCCATCCCTGAAGTTGCTATGTTGAGCGGTTACATAGTAACTGCATAGTCCCATAAAAGTTAATGGAGCAATGGCGTTTATGCAGTAAAGCGCGCCAGAACACAATTTTTTTAAAGTTGAAACTGTGAATTAAAAGTACATGAAACATCACTAGAACATGTTAGAAGACCCAAAAAAACACTGAACCCAGTAGGGAAAGTGCCAATAATCCCCCCCCCCGATGCAAAACCAGCAGCTAAAGGGTTACGTTACCACATACACCTGCTCCAAAACACCCAACAGACATACAGATAAACCCAATGAGTGCCAGAGTGTGCAATAAGAACTCCAAAGGAAAGTGCCAGGGGCACTGTGGGACATGTGAACCTGCAGCACTCAAAGGGTTGCTCACCTTTCCTGCAGATCTTCTGTCTTCAGACTACCATGTATTAAAAAGAAGCCTCGGTGGGCAACTTCTGAGGAAAGAACTTGAACCCAAGATTTTTCCCCCAGGGCTTAAGGTCCACAAAAAGCACATGGATACTGAGCTAGCCACATTTAAGGACATTGTTAGTTATGGTAATCCACCTAATGGTGGTATTCCATTTCTAACAGAAAAATAAAAAATTATCTATAACTATAGCAGAACTGTTCTATTGCCTGTGATTTCACCAAGGAACAAATCTTACTGGAGCTGGTTGGCTAGCTGTAGCCAAGGAGGGAAGGTAGGCTCCACCCCCTGCATTCAATTCTAGAATTGTTCCTGCCTAAATAAAGGGGCGGATCGCCTACCCAAAGTCACCAGTAACCTAAAGTTACCAGTAACCTGTATTGGACGACAGAGAAAAACAGAGAAAATGGAATGCAGTTCAGGTGCAAAACAGAAGAGGGAAGAGTGGAAAGAAGAGGGAACTGAGGCGAGGGGCAGAAAAAGAAGAGGAGAAGACTTGCGGGGCAGAAATCGAAGGGAAGTGAGTGTGGGATAGAAAGTTAAAAGGGAATGGAGGTGAAGGAAGAAAGAGAACGTGGAATGGAGGAGAGAAGAAGAAAGAGAATGGCGAATGGAGACAAAAGGAAGAAATTGAAGGGAAAATAGAGGTAAAGGATAGTAAGAGACAGGAGAGTGGATTAGATAGCCAGAAAGAAAAGGGGAAATATGGATAAGGGTCTGGTTGGCAATAATGGAAGTGGTAGTTTCCAAGAGCAGGAGAGTCTATCACTAAATTAGTTCTTAATAAATAACTAGTTGTTATTATAGCATGACATTTAATGATGGTTTGCACAAATACATTGTAAAGGTGAGTTTCTTTTATCTGATGTTTTTCTTATAAATACAAAAGTAATACATGCAACAGTGTTGGTAGGTTCAAACAATACATATATAACATAATTTCCCTTTTTTTTCTGAGCAATATCAGAGAAACAAAGTGACACAAGTATTGTACTAATATGATTAAAAACAGATGAATGAGCCTCTACAATATAGTGCCACAGTGCAAACATTGCAATGAAATACAACTCTAGGGCCATATGTTCAAAAGAAAAGTGGAGTAATTATTGGGCAAAACAACTGTACCATGGGGAGATCTAAAATTGCTATTGATTCACATGGGGCTTTTAACCTCTTGAATGCCAAAGAGGTCACTAATGCATTGCAAAGGAATACGTTGGAGAGCTTTCTAAAATGTAAGGGGTTGAAAGCTCTATTTAACTCAATAGGAATTTGGGGAATGCTTATTAGTCGTCTATGATTGATAGTGTTGGTTTGCCCCACAATGCCTCCACTATGTTGTAGAGTATAGCGTCCCTAGCTCTAGTATAAGAGTGATTCAATAAGGTTCCTAGACATGTGAATCTCCACCCTGTCTAGACCATACACATTGCCGAAAGTCAACTTACCTGAATGTCCTCAAATGACGGGATGTAGGTGGCCCTCTTGTATGTATCTGTCACGTTGCGTAAAATTTCAACACAGAAAAGAAGATCTCCGCTATAATAATTCTTGCTGGACACCAACTCCAACATGCTTCGGACAACCTGGGACATACCCTGACCGGCCAACAAGCGCTGCCCCTTTGCTAAATGTTCCCGAAGCTGAGAGAGGGAAGTAGACAGCTTTGATCCACTGACAAGGAGAGACTGGGCCTTTTGTACAAAGACAAAGAGATGAAATTCTGGTACAAACTCACTCTACCTTAGGGGACAAATAAAGATCCCCACTGATTTAAGTGGAGCATTTAATCCCTTGAATGCTAGACCAGTCTCCATGTGTTGGAGATCTCCTTAGCTAGCATTCAAGGACACCATTTAAAGCTTCCAGCATCTGGAGAATTGTTTCTGTCCCCTAAGATGCAGGTCCTTTGGTGCAGCACCTATTTAGCTTATTGAATATGACCCTAAGGGCTTTATTCATCAAGCTAAAGAGGTGCCATTTTGCAACAAGCCAACTGCACCATTGGGGAAAAAAAATCTTAAAGTGGGGCTTTTTGTACCCCTTGAATGCTAGAGAGGTCTCCCACACGCTGGATTGGAATGCACTGGAGACCTGTCTAGCATTCACCTGTTTTAACTCATTGAATGCCAGAGAGGTATCCAGTGCATTGCAATCCAATGCTCCGGCACTCAAAGGGTTAAAGCCCCATTCAAATAAAAAAAAAATGCCACTTTTTTTGCCCCCTAGAATGTAGTTGGTTTGCTCCAGAATTGCTCCATTTAGTTTTATACAGAGACACACAGTGCATATACATGTAAATATCAACATACATATTTGCGGTTTCAATTATACTTGTTATGTCAAACTTGTATTTAAAGGGACAGTACTTGCTGGGATGAGATAAGTATAGCAGTAATAGCATGTTAAGGGGAGAAAATAAATTACGTCTGCTTTTATTTTTGACTCACATCTCTTATGCACTCAAATATATATCTCTAAAATAGTTTAACACAATTCTTGTGCTGCCATGGCGATAGAGAGAGAGATTTTGCTCTAATTTTCTTCTACTCTGGTGATATCTTCTCAAATCCCACCCAGCTCTCTCAGCTGTTTCTATAAATGTTTCTTCAGTGGGAAAAGTTTTGATCATCTGCTGGAGCTTTATATTAAAAGAGTGGCAGGAGGAAGGGGAGATAGTCCGAATTTAGACGCTATCTTTGGCGGTGGTGGCAGGAAGGAGGGCTAACTATCCCCACCACCCCTTTGTTACCTTTCAAGCCTTGCTGTGGAAAAATTCAACAGAGGCTGGCTTTTATATGTCCATTCTCTATTCAAAATGGTTCCTAGCCTTCCATTGGCTGTGTAAGGACACATCCCAGCCAATGGAAGGCTGGGAACCATTTTGAACAGAGGCGGACTATATAAAAGCCAGTCTCCGTTCAGTATTTCCATAGAAAGGCTTGGGCAATGGCACGAGAGGTAACCGGGGTGGAGGATTTTTAGCCTGCCTTCCTGTAGCCACTGCTGGTGACGGCAGCGGAGGTGTCAGCCTATTTTAACACATTCACTGCCTCAATAAATGACTGATATTGATACCACAATCTCTCTTTCTATTTGTACTTACAAACAAACAATAGTGAAAACGATTAGAATTTTTTTAAGATTTGGAGAAAAAACTCATGTTGGACTACCCACGTGAATTTAACTCTTTGGGTGATAGAGAGGTACGCAAATGCATTGCATACCCCTCCAGCAATCAAAGGGTTAATCACTGCATATCTTTGAATCATATGTTTTTGGAGCATATTTAGTGTTGACTGCCTTCCTCTTTTCAGGTACATCTTTGCTGCAAAGAAGAAGATCATAAGATAAGAAGAGAAGCAGAAGATGAAGAGCAAGAAGAAGAGGGAAGATAGATGATTACAGAAGAAGACGGAGAGTAGCAGATCAGGGTGCTGAAGAACCAGCTGGACATCGTATTACATGAAAGAGTTTCTTTTCATGTGATGTTGTTAACTTAGTCGAAGTAACCCTGTGAGTGCCATTTGGGTATGCAACACTGTGAAATGCATTGCATACACCAGAAGCACTAATAGGGTTAATTCTAATAACATTACACACATTTTTCAGTACTTTGGATGTATTGATATGGGGATTAGGGTCCCATATCAATACATCCACTGGTAACTTTTTTCCCCTTAAATTCCTGCATCGACAGGTTTAAACATTCGTTACAAGGACTCTGCGCCCAAAAAACATTGGGTTCAGATTTTCCCCTTTTAAAGTGGGTCCCTTAACGCATGTTTCTGCCTAACTCATGGAACTGAATGGGAATACTGGACTTGTTACAATGGGTTCCAATGGAAGCCCGACATGCCTTTTTTTAACTGGTATTTTTTCATAGCACAGGTAATTGAAAAGTTTACCATGCTTGAAAAAATGCTGTTGGGTGTGTTTTTGGCAAGGGGGCAAGTCGAATGTAGGATTAAATGTTCCCCTTTGCACCACCTAACACTGTAATGCATACCCCTAGTGCGGCTATTGGAGTTGGAGGCTAACCCCAGTGGAACTACTATGAGGATTTTTACATTCACTCCAGAGCTATTTTAAACCTCCCCTTAAAACAACTGGAGGCTAGATCTCTAAATAAAAGCATTCTACTTTATTGAAGCAGGGAAACCTGTCTTGATTCCTGATCTTATGCAAGTCACGTACTGCCCTGGGCACTAAGAAGAATAAGACTATAAACTCTAAAGGGCAGAGATTTGTTTTGTCTGAAACATTATATGTACACTGTCACCACTACATAAACATAACAAATTACTTATTTCTCAAATGTAATTCATTGGATGTTACAGAGCTATCTAGCATCCAAAGTGTTAATATTACAGTATTTGAATTAAGAAATATTTTAACCGTTAGGCTCAATTCTGCGCAAACTAACTGCACCAATGGAGACAAAGTTCCATTAATGTAAATATGACTTTTAACCCCTTGAATGCTAGAGACGACTCCACTGCATTGCTTTGCAATGGGGAGATTCATTTAGCCAGTGATTCTCAACCAGGGTGCCATGGCACTTTGGTGTACAACGGACATCAGCTTAGGGTGCACCATGTTTTCTATGAAGACTAACAAAAATGGACTTTTAAATAAAGATTTATAGAAATTGTTATGCACAATATGTTTAGTTTTGTTATTATGATTCTAAAACCTAATAATAACTGTATATTTATGTATTGTACCCTCCTTATGCCCTTGACAAAGTACATTAAATATGTTAAGGATGCCCCAAATGTTCTAGATTATGTGTTAGGGGTGCCCCGAATGTTCTAGATTATGTGTTAGGGGGTGCCCCAAACAAAAAAAGTGAACTACTGCACTAAGCAGTGATAAAGTGTAGATGACTTCTCCAGTTCCTATGTTATTCTATGGACCCTATGTGCCAAAGTTGAAGAAATCTTAGAGAATATGCTCCATAGAATAACATAGGAACTGGAGAAGTGATAAACTGGATAAGTCATCTCCACCTTATCACCACTTAGTGACTATCCCCCCCATGTGTTAGAAAATTCTCTAGCACTGGAGAGTTTAAAAGACCCATTTACATCAAAGCAAACTGAGTGAATGTATTTCTCCCCTATGGAACAGTTAGATTGTCAGAGTTGAAGAAATCTTAGTGCATAGGCTCCATACACAGGAATTGGAGAAGTGATAAACTGGAGAAATGTTCTCCACTTTATCACCGCTTAGTGACCCCCCCCCCCCCCGTTTTCTTTTGAACATAATTTTAAGGTCTAAATTCTTCCTTTGTACTGGATCTTCTACCTTTTCAGTTGTAGCTAAAAAAGAGCAGTATAAACAGGTGTCCAAAAAAAATTAAAAAATACTATAAAGAGGATATTAAATGATTTGTATGATCCTTTGTTTTCCTGATCTTGCAGAAGGCAATGTTTATACCCTAACAAAAGTGAACTCCTTGAACAGGACACAATGCTGTATATTACACTGTAGTTTAAACATTTTAACAGTTGGTTAAAAATCTAACCAAAATGCAACATGCAGGTTTTGCTGTGATTGGGTAATTGTTATGGTGTTTGCTCCTCATAATGAAGTGAGTGAGAAGTACTGCCCACATCCAGTTATGAAAAACAACCAGACTCCTGAACCATGCAGTGTGATGCCTGTTATGACTACTGGGAACTTCATGCACTTTTAATGCTGGATGCTTCTCTGACTGACCTGATCTAATGGTTGTTATGTTTGGTTTTGAAGGCCCTGATGGTGATGATTATGATGCGATCTCAGGACTCTGATGTTGTTTGTGGGGCTTGGGGCAAGATGGTGGTGGGGGGGTGGTCTGACTGTAGGATCTCATGGTGGAGATGAGAGGGTTTGACTTAGAAGGCTCTGCTATGGGAAGTGTGTCTATGATAATGTTATGTGCCTACTCTATCCTTATTAGGTTTATGTCTCACTAGACATCTGAGTACTAAAGGGGAGTGCAATGCAATGTAAACACAAATTGGGACAATGCACTCAAGGGTATTTTCAGAGTAATTCTGGGGCTAACTGACCGCACCTGTGGGAACAAATAAAAATTATCATTTGTGCAACCTGTGAGCTCTACGGAAGAGGTGGGATAAAATGAGGGTGTAGCAAAGTGTGTTGGATCTATTAGCATAGTTAGGCCTACGGCAGTAGAAAGCCTAAATGCATCACTTTTCTGTTAATTGCTAATGACCAATTTCTCTACTCCCCAACAGAATACATAATTCTTAGTGCACATGGCAATGTGTGTCTTATCCACTAATTAGAAATACCCACATCACATTGCCAAAACAAAAAAAAACAACAACAAATCAGCCATTATATTGAGCCATTATGGGGCAATTGTGAAGTAATCAAAGTGCACCATCTGGGACAAATAAAATCGTCTTAACTAGTTTACAAAGTGACCAAGTGGGCAACCTTCAGGGCCGCATATAACCCTTTGACTGCAAGAAGCATCACTGATGTATTGCTAATATTTAGTGTTAGAAGACAACTGAGGCTAAACTGCAGTGATCCAATGCATTTAAGAAGTCTCCTATATGCATGGGGTTAAAAAAACAAGAGTATCTACAGGAGATGCAGTGTGTTTTTTTGTTTGTTTTTGCATTGAGGCCCTCCAATAGCTAGTTATGCCACCTTCTACTGGTCTCTCCATTAATGCCTATGCAAATCATATTTTAGACTAGATTTTAGAAATTCTATACCAAAGAACTCATTTTTATATATGCTAACATGACACTTAAATACATTTAACACCATTTTACTTTCAGATGTTGGGGTCCCTGTTATGTTATTAATGTTTTATGTTAACACTACCATTATCAAAGGAACCTGAAGTGCATAAGCACTGCCTTAACCTCTTGACCTTGCCCCAAAGGAAACCCCATATCCATAATACAGGGCTTAAAATGTGAAGTCCTTTGCTACTAGCCAGACCTGGAAAGTTACTCGCCACTTCAAGCCATAACATACCCACCAGGGCTGAATTTCTACTAGCTAGGGCTAAATTTTCACTTGCTATTGGCTAGTGGCGAGTGGAAATTTTGAGCCCTACATAATAGATATAAAATATATGTTCTTCTACAGACCAAATGATACTATAAGATCTATTTGCAAGTGAGCAATGTATGTGGCATATATGATTCTTGATACAAACGGTAAGGAGGATCTTTCATCTCAACACGTATGGTAGATTTTGGATCTAATTGTATATGGGCCCAGGTTTACTATCAGAACATGCTTACACACCTCAGAACCTAGAGGGAGATTTATAAACTTGGCGTTAAAGAAAAACTGGCTTTAAAAGTAGCTTAAATGTGTTAATGGGATTTAGAACGTAAGTTGCGACCCTTTTTAACCCTTTGGGGGCCAGAGGGGTATGGAATACATTGCTTTGCAATGTATTCCGTACCCCTCTGGCACTCAAAGGGTTAAAGTGTTAACGCCATCTGGTTAAGTTTTCTATTAAGTGGCATTACAGCAAGTTAGAAAAGTGGCGCAGCGAATTTATGAAGAAATGTCACGAGTTGCGACAATTTTGCGACAGAATTATTGCCAGAATCTTAACGCCATGTATATGCTGTCCTTAAGCATTCCAGGTGTTAAAATATGCATAATAACGCCATATTTATAAAAAAAACTTCTTTAATAATTTATAAATCAGACCTGGCATTATATTCACTTGCCATGCCATAAGGACTGTTCTTTAAGAACGGTTTTTATAAATCTCCCTCCTAGAACCTCAGAATGTACCACATTCACATTCCATAAAAGTACAAATAAATGAATTGGGTCTTGTTCACAAAAGGAAAGACAAGTAATTCAAGAGCAAACCAACTGCACCAAAAGGGGTGACATCAATATTTCACAAACTACCATTAACTTAAATTGGACTTTTAACCCCTTTAATGCTATGGAGGTCTCCAAGCATTGCTTTGCTATGTGTTGCGCACTGTGCTAGCATTTAATGAGTTAAAAGTCCCATTTAAATTAATTGGGAGTTTAATTTGCCATATAGTACAGTTGGTTTGCTCTAGAATTGCTCCTCTTTTTGCACTGCGTATAAGACCCAGTGACCATGTAGTAGGTAGGATGTACTAATATGATTCTACACTAAACCATGAGTGGGAACCGAGTTCTTAGCCATACTTCGACCTAATGCAAATTTACTAAGCTACTTATGCCTAAAATTATCAACTTAAAGAAGCAGTATCCTTTTTTTTACGAAAACACATATGTTATAGAGCATTTCCTGTTGAATAAAACAAGGTCACGCCCACTGCTGTCAGGTGTTTTATTCAAAATTTATAGCAATTCAAATAATCAGGAAGTGCATTTACTGTGTGTTTACTTCCTGAGAGTTCTGACAGGAAGTGACAGGCAGTTTCTATCACATTCTGTGGAGAAATGTATGTCACTGACTTTCCTCTCCATTAGAATGTAACAGAAATACTAATTAGAATTTGACCACTAGAGGGCACTGCTAATGTAAAAAAAAACCAAGGATTTAAACTTTAATAACTCTGGAAATATGAATCTCTCGGCAATGGGAGTACCCTCATTTTACTCAAAAGGAAAATTCCTACAATATATCATTTTTCAATAAAAATGTTTACTACTCCTTTAACGCTTGTGCCAAGCGGTGGGTAGTTTGGGATTGTATTGCCATTTTCAGAAGTTCTTTCCCGCTGCACCTTGTTTTAAATTATGTATGAAACAACACACACAAGATATGGCTTAAAGGGATAGTAACATTTTATATGTTAAAATATATATATTCTTGGGTTTACCTTCTTGAGTAAAACAAGGGTCCTACAGCTACTGAGATGTGTTTTATTAAAAAGTTATTGAGGATCAAACCTGCATTTTTTACTTGCAATACCTCAATAGCCTGAAACCCTACAGTGACACTGTTAGTACATCATCCTATGGAGAACTGGCCATAAACTTCCACAGGATGGTGTAGCAACAGCGCCACTGTAAAATTCCAGGCCGCTGAGATATTGCATGTCAAAAACTCAAGTTTGAACTGCAACAACTTTTGAATAAAACAACTCTCAGTAGTTTCTCTCTCTTTAACCCCTTAAGTACTGTCCAGTCCTGCAGTGGGGCACTCTGGAGGACCGGGGCACATTTGTTTTTTTCATGGAAGTGTTCAGTGATCACAGTGCAATCTGAAGCCATGTTGCAATCACAAACTTCCGTGAACCTTCATGGGTCCTTAATGCCCAGGCAGGCATAACAATCCTGGCATATCACATCTCCTTAAGGGGTTAATGCTTTGCATCTTATTGGGAAGTCAATACCCAGAATTGCACCTACTAGTGTTGGAGACTAACACCAGTGGAGCTGTGCTTGAGAACTTGTACATTCTCCCTAATTAGTCTGATTTACTAATTAAAAATGGAGCAAACCACCTGCATCATAGTGGGAAATGTAAACATTTCCCAAATTTTCATTCATTTCAACTGGGCATTTATCTCCTTGAATGCTAGAGAGGATGCTAACACTTTGCTGTACAATGTCCTAGAGACAAGGGGTTAAAGGCCTCATTAATATCAAAGGAAAGGTTTACTTTTCCTCTATGGTGCAGCTGACTTGTCCCGCAATTGAGTACTCACATTCCCTCCCCATATTGTCACTTGCAGCGTGGAGAGGACAATGTGGGCATTTTGGGGAATTCTTTCCTCTATGCAGTGTTTACAAGCTGTGCACTAAACAAGTTGTAGAGAAACTGGTGTGAGTGCACAACATTTTCCTGCGAATGGTATGGGGTTGGCTTATGGGAGTTGCTGGCATTAAAAACGTAATGCTGGCAGAGACTGTATACCGATATGCACTGCTGTGGTCACACACTGTAATGCATCCCCTGAATAGCAGCCATTGGAGTTACAGTCTAACGCACTTATTCTGTGACAGATTAAGAATTTACATCTGCTTTAGCCAAAATATTGACATATCTACATTATTAAATGATTAAAACAAATCTAGCAAGATCTGAGGTCAACAAAGCAGTTATGATGTGTATTTACTGCACTGCTTAGATTTAATCTGTACAGTGTCAGGCGTCTCCTACATTATGCAGATCTGAAGGCTTCTCCCCTCTACTCTCCCCCTAACAAGAAATGATTTACTCCTGGGACTTGATCAACTGGGACACGCCGGCGACATTGACCTTTCCCTCGCTTGGAGGCGGGCAGCGACGCATGGAGTGGGGCGAGATACAAACGCCTGCGGCTGTTCCTGCTAATGAGAAGCTAATTGGTGGTGTGCGCAGGAATGAAAAGCTGTGTCGCTTAATCCTGACTATGCTTCTCCCACGCCTGGCATGCATGCCAAGCCTGTCACTGTAACTAATGGGTATTTAACGATAATAGGGGTCCCCGTGCACAGACCCCCATCCTGGCAGGGGGGTGGGTGGTACTTGAGATGTGAGAGTGGCATATTGTTCGGAACAGTCATTAGGAAGACGCAGGGTTTAGCTGCTGTCCTGGTAACGTAACAGAGATCTGATCTTATTTCATCTACTGATCTGTAATGAATTAAAGGAGTGATACCAAAATGCAACTCCTCCTCCCATCCGGGTTATTATCTTAACACACAAAGTGATGAGAAGAGACAGGGTAGCAGAGGGAGAAAGATGGAGAGGGAGATACAGAATAGAGACATTGATAGAAGATAATCGGAGGAAGAAAGAGGGACCTAAAAACAGAGGATTAAATGTGAGGCAGAGGTGAGGGAATCTAAGAGAATGAAGAGGGAGAAATATATAAAGAAAGAGAGCAAGCCATGAAAAGAAAAACACTGAGATGCTAAGATGGAGGAGATAGGTAAACAGTGGGAAAAGAAAGGAAATGAGAAAGGAAAAGCAGAGAAAGGTAGAAAAGAGGAGCAAGATGCAGAAAGAATGTGGGACAGAGAGAAAAAAAAAAGCAAGTGAGTGAGAATGAGAGAGGGAGATCTACAGAGAGAGAGCGAGTTGTAAGTCAGAGAAAGAAAAGAGTGACACATATAGAGAGAAAGTAATAGTAAAGGAGATAGTAAAAACAAGTGCGTGAATGAGAGAAGGAGAGATGGACAGAGAGAAATAATAAGCCAGAGAAAGATAGATTTATACATTAAAGGAGCATTTACTGTTGAATAAAACAAGGTCATTCCCATCGCTGTCAGCTGTTTTATTCAAAATTTATAGGAGTTTAAATAACCAGGAAGTGAATTTACTGTGTTTACTTCCTGATAGTTCTAACTGACAGGAAGTGACAGGCAGTTTCTATCACATTCTATGGAGAACTGTATTTCTCTGACTTTTCTGACTTTCCTCTCCATTAGACTCTAACAGTTAATCTAATAGAATTTGACCACTTAAAGACTCTGCTAATGTAAAAAAAACATGGGTTTAACCCCTTAACGACCGGGGAATCCGGACGCGACTGAATGAAAACGGAGCATTTTTTTTTATTGCTCCGTTGCATTCCGGACTCCACGAACGGCGTGCAGCCGCGGGGGGAGCCCGGAATTTGATGACGGTCATAGTACGTCATCGGTCGTTCAGTCAAATCGACCCTTGACGTACTATGACCGTCAAGGGTCGTTAAGGGGTTAAACTGTAATAACTCTGGAAATATAAATATCTTAGCAGTGGGAGTACCCTTATTTTACTCAATAGGAAAATCCCTACAATATATATTTTTTCATAAAAAAAAGTTTACTGCTCCTTTAAAACAGTAATAGCAAGTGATAAAATGAGTGTGACAGAGATATGTACAAAAACTAAGTATCAGCAAGAGAAAAAAATATTGTTAGAGTGAGAGAGATACTGTGTATAGCAAGTGAGAGAAAGAATGAGATAGAGTGAGAAATGTAAGGAGAGAAAATAAGTGAGAGAATTAGAAAGATACAATGGACAGAGTGATAGCAAGAGAATGAATGAAAGATCATGACAGAGAGAGATGAAGGAATGAATGAATATATTTATACAGTGCCACAAGTATACACAGAACTTTACAGTTTAAAGGTTTAGACAATACAGGGTTGAAAGAGTTTTGGAAAAAGAAACTGGAAGTTCGGTCCCTGATTGTAATCTTACAATCTAACGTGATTAATGGAGACAGAATATATAAGGGTTAAGTGCATAACAGAGATTGTCACATACAGAGCCGTGCTCCATCCTTTGGCTCTGTTTGCCGGCCGCGGCTCTCCTCCCAAGCTCCTTTGGTCTGCAGTGTAATACCTAGCAGCGGGTCAGCTGATCCCCTTTGCTAAGCACTCCATTGTTAACATCCGGGTTGCAGCCATAAATGAGGCTGCTCCCGGTTCACGGACACTTTAGTATAGCGTCCTTAGCGAGTCCTAGCTTCCCAGTTCGCAGTGTCTTGGCTAGTTCTATTATCTACCCCTCTGGCCTTTTGCTGTATCTGGAGTTCCTGTGTATGACCTGGCTTAACCCTGCGACTACTCTTCTGCCTCTGGCCCTGTGTTAAGTATTCCTGTGTATGACCTGGCTTAACCCTGCGACTACTCTTCTGCCTCTGGCCTTGTGTTAAGTATTCCTGTGTATGACCTGGCTTAACCCTGCGACTACTCTTCTGCCTCTGGCCTTGTGTTAAGTATTCCTGTGTATGACCTGGCTTACCCTGTGACTACTCTTCTGCTCTTGCTCTTGTGTTCGGTATTCCTGTGCATGACCTGGCTTAACCCTGCAACTACTCTTCTTGCCTCCGGTCCCGTATCCTGTACTCATGAGTAAGACCTGGCAGGGACGTGCACAGACATTTTGGGGGGCAGGGGCTCAAATGAAAAAAAGGGCACGTCTCATAATAATTATTATTATTATTTTTTTTTGTTAAAAGGGCACGAGGGCACTTTGGACAAAAAGGGCAGGTGCTCAAGCCCCCCTTGGTGTCTATGTGTGCACGTGCCTGAGACCTGGCCTGCTTCCCCAACGTCCCTCCAGCTGGATAGGTGCATTTGTATCTTCTCCGCATCTGCTGGCTTCCTCCTGTGATCCTGTTCAGCCTGAGTGAGTACCCTGTTTGTTCCTGTTGGAGATTGTTCCTCCCTGGGGATTGGAGTAGTATAGTTTTCCTAGAGGGGGTTATTGGGGTTCTCCTTTGGCTCAACTGAAGGGGACTAATCTAGCTTCATGGATAGCACCTTTACACGGCTCAGCCGCAGCACAACTTCTTTTAGGCAACCACTGTACCCGAGCTACGCACACTAGCGTCAAACTCTAGCATCTAGCTCCCTTATCCCTTGTTGGAGGGGTTTGACCTTCATCCAGCATTTCCTACTCAGGGTATATTCTGTAGCGAGTCTGTCCAGTAGTTGGTGACAGAGGTGTACAGCAAGAGTAGAAACAAGTGAGAAACAAAATGCTTGAGAGCGAGAGAGACAAAATTACTGAGTGAAAGACAAAATGACAGAGAGAGAGAGAGAGAAACCAAATGAGAGAGTAAGATACAAAATGACAGAGAGAGTGAGAGACAAAAGTGAGTAAAACAAAAGAGAGAAAGAAACAAAATGATTGACAGAAATGTATGGAGAAATTAGAATAGCAAGTGAAAGAAGTAGATGGGAGTTGAAGCAATTCTGAAGCAATTTAAAAAATAAAAAAATTCTGTTTAAAGGAGCAGTAAACTTTTTCTATGAAAATATATATGCTTTTACTGATAAGTAAAAAAAAAGGGGGACTCCCACTGCTGTCAGCTGTTTTATTCAAATGATATAACAGTTCTAATAATCAGGAAGTGAATTTACTGTGCTTTTACTTCCTGGAAGCTGTGACAGGAAATGACCTGGCAGTTTCTATCACATTCTGTGGAGAACTGTAAGTCACTGACATTCCTTTCCATTAGAATGTAACAGAATATTTATCGGAATATGACCACTAGAGGGCACTGCTAATGTAAAAAAATACATGTATGTTCAAACAGTAATAACTCTGGAAATATAGACCCCTCAGCAGTGGAGGAACAAGAAGCACCCTACAATATATATTTTTTCATACAAAAGTTTACTGCTCCTTTAAGACTAACCAATGGGCATTTGAGTATTTTTTATGTGTTCCCTATGATGCATTTGGTTTGCTCCAGAATTATTTCACATTTTGTTTTTGCACATGGTGTAGAGAGTGTAATAAAAGTCAAGTGAAGTGAAAGAAAGAAAGAAAGAAAGGAGATTAATTTTCCAGTACGATAAACTCTCCAGTTCCTATGTTATTCTATGGCGCCTATGCTCTAACATCTCTCCAATTTGAGACATTTTAGTGAATAGGTTCAGGAGAATAACAAAGGAATGGAAGAGTTGATCTCAATAGAGAAGATATGTCTCTTCTTTATCACACCTTTATCTCACCTTTAGTGCATATACAGTACCCCCTAGAGTCGGAGCAAACCAACTGCACTTTATAGGGACAAATAAATATTCCCAGTCAAATTAACCTTTTGAGTCCAGTTCATCCTTGATCAGTCTCAGTCAGGCTGTTGTACTGAGAGAACGGAAGCAATTTTGGAGCAAATCACCTGCATCACAGGGGACAAATAAAACTTCCTCAAATTTCCATTCATTGAAATGGGGATTTTAACCACTTCAGTGCTGAGAAGTCTTCTCTCTGATATGTCAATGATAATGTTTTTTCTGTCCCCTATAGTGTAGTTGGTTTGCCCCAGTATTTTTCAGTTCTTCTTAGTATATCAGCCTAAGTAAGGGGGTAAAATGGAGTGTGGGAAGACACCGGGATAAAAGACATTTTACAGCTAGTGGAGAATGAGACTGAGACAGAGAAATGATTGACAGGGAACAGAAGGAGAAATAAAGCTTGGTAAATGAAGGACAGTGTATTACAATCAAGCATCTGACAGGACATTCATTGTTAATCCACTTGTGTCAGTTACTTATAACTTATGGGAATAAACATATAATCAAAAAGGAATTTGGCAGCTTTCTAGAATTCCGGAACAGAATTTCTGTTTCCTCATTTCATAAATTTCATCAATGGATTTCTGAGAAGAAAAACTCATAAAAAATCAATTTTACTGAAATTAAGACTTTCTCCTTCAGGATTCTGGCAAAACAGTTGAATGGGTTTTGACAAATACAGAAAGCCATAAAAGCAAATCTTATTTGAAATTCTAGCATCCCAGACAGGTAACTGTAACATTCACTTTATTCATGAGCAAGGAATTATGGGACATATGCAGGAAGAAAAGGATGAACAATTCTGGTGCAAACCATTTTATATAAATAGTGGTTTTAAACCCCACAATAAATTAATTTAAATAGGGTTCAGGGCTCCCCGAATGGTGTGCAGCCATGAAATCCATGACGGTCCAGGCACGTCATGGGTCTTTATCGCATACTGGGCCCATGACGGACCACCATGGGTCCTTAAGGGGTTAAATCAATAGGAATTTGGGGGATATGGTGAATTTGCTTTGCTCCAGAATTGCTCATCTTTTGCATCCTGCCTAAGGCCATAAGGGCTGTAATATTCAGGAATCAAAGATGTGCTATTCTGGAACAAGCCAACTGCACAGTAGGGGACAAATGAAAAATCAATTTCAATTAAATGGTGTTTTAACCCCTTAAATACTACCATAGGAGACCTCTCTAGCATTCAGAGGGTTAAAAACTTCCTTCAATGTGAATTTTGATTTCCCATCTATATTACCCAATTGCTTTGCCATATAACCTCAACTCTTTAGCTTCCTGAATACAGTCCTATGAGGGAGATGTATAAAAAGCCTTCTTAGTGTATGCTTAGGAATTTTCACTAAAATTCACGACGACTGGTCACCAGCAAGTTTATAAATATGTCTTATCCAAGAATATTCTGAGAAAATTTTCTGAAAATTTGTACCTGAGAATATATTTTCACACATATAACTGTCACTTTATACTTCCATAAGAACAGTTTATACCTGGCGTTAAGATGTAATCATTAAAACTGCCTTTATTAGTTGTGCAAATAGGGAATTTCTCTATAAATACATTGTCAGACAATTCTTATCTGGACAAAAACATTTTTTACTCCACTGTTCAAACTAGCCTACTGAACTGGAGTTAGCTAAACATGTATATGCATACATATGTCACTTATAGACAGTTTTTTTTATAACTACAGTTTTATAAATCTTCCCCTATGTCACTGAGTACATTGAGGCATTTTCAGCTTTTTCCCTTATCTTAATTGAAGATTGTCCCTCTCTGCAGTCTACCTGGGTACCTCCCTTCTGATCTGGTTGAACAGGGGGGGGGACACATTTAAGAGAAGATTAGATACATTTCTTTCAAAAGGGAACATACAGAGTTATACTGTTTATCAGTAGGCAGATCAGGAAGGTCTGATAAAGACTAATTTAATTGGTAGCAGGAAAGCTATAAAATTCTTAGTTACTGAGGTATGAAGCGAAGGTTGAACTTGATGGACTTGTGTCTTTTTTCAACCTAATTTACTATGTTACTATGTTACTATGTTACTTTGTTTGTGAATATCTCTTAAACCATAAAGGTTTGAGAGATAAGACTTATATCATTCTTCATGTTTTTTTAATGCCTACAAAATAAAATAAAGTTAAAACGAAGTATTACTATCCCTTTAAAGACAAAGTAATGGAATTTGATGGCAAAAGAAGAAGAAATAAATATACATTTCGATTGCTTGTAATAACATTCTTATCCTGTTGGATTATAGAGAGATATTCATCTCATCTCTTTAGAATACACTGGATGCCTCTCTGGTATTCAAGGGGTTAATCTGTTAACCCCCTTACTGTGCACTTGCCTTACTGTAAGGGACCCACGTCATGATGCTACCACTGACCCGCAAAACAGCTAGCTAGAACCCATGTAAGAAAAGACACAAAGCTCTTAACCCTTTAAGTACCAGAGTGGTAAGCAACACATTGCTTTGCAATGTTTTGCGTACCACTCTGGCACTCAAAGGGTTAAAAATAGAGGCCAAGGCTCAGATGGCCAGAACCTGGATCAGCTTTCAACATTATACATCAATCAACAACCAGTAACCAACCAGACAAAACTTTTTGCACCAGCCCCCAATGACAATGGGCAAGGAGAGCATGTTACCCATGTCAGTCACCTTGACGGACAGCATGTAAACCCTAACAAAGTCAGCCATAGGCTGCTAGACCATACCCTGACAGGCCAGATTAACTGGAAGGCTTTACAAGAGCTGCAACCAACCCACCACAACAAGTTTATTGGAGAAGATACAAAAGATGAAAATTATACATCAGAAGACTAGCTACAATCTATCTTAAGCAAGCTATAAAAATGAATTGTTTTAACAAAGAAAACTAGACACAGCCTACATGATATGAACTTCAATCTGAAAAGAGAAATCGGTGAGTTACCCGGACCCCTCAAAATAAAACCAAACATACGGTGGGGTCGGAGTTATGATGTACCATGTATAGGTCCCAAGAGGAAGTAGTAACTCAAAGGACCAATTTAATAACCCAGACTCCTCCCATAAGCTAGCCTACCAAAGATCAGCCCCATTCCTAACTGCCCTATCAAAAAGCTAAAGTGGTCCTTCCTGCTGGAGTCTACTTCCCTATCTGGTAGTGGTGGTTATTTCTCCCAGAATTGCCTTTCTACATATACTTCAGTGTTGGCACCATATGCATAAAGGTGTACACAAAAATTATTTATTTTCTGGCTCCCATCTCATAATAATAGATAAATATAGAAACAGCACACCATACACAGACACATAATAATAACTTTGTACCCGCAGGCCACCCTTTTTTCCTTTATACTGAAAAATCTCAGTATAAAATTAATTTCTTAAAACTGGGGCACATTCTAGCCCTCAGAGCACTGTGGGCCTTATTCATCAGACGTAAGAGCTGCAATTATGTGGCACACCAAACACACCTTATTTGAAATTACAATTCCCACTGGTTTATATGGGGCCTTTACCTCCTTGAATGCTACAAATCTCTCTAGAATTCAGTGAATTAAAAAGCCCATGTAACTTAATGGGAATGTATGGAGTTTTCATTTAAAACATACGGTACAGTTAGTTGGTTTTCTCCAGAATTGCAGCTTCGTAGCTTGATGAATAATTCTCTGTGCATCAACAACTTTTTTGGCACATTTTCACCCACCAATCCCGCATATCCAAATCCCTGACCCCTAAACTCTTGTATCCCTCACTTATATCTTCTCCCCCAGTAGCTTTCTTCTTTCTTAAGACTGGCTGGACTTGCTCTTTGTGGAGCATCAAGTAATGGGATTCACCTCTCCCCTACGACTTCTTCAGTCATGTGATTGGTTCTGACCAATATCAGTTATCCACTTGCACCATGTATGGGTCCCAAGAGGAAGTAGTACCTCAAAGGACCTATTTAATAACATAGACTCTGCCCCTAACCTAGCCCACCAAAGACCAGCCCCCTTCCTAACTTCTCTAAACTGCTGGAGTCTACTTCTATTTCCCAATCTGCTACTGGTCATTTTTTTTCGCGCAGATTTCACATTTCGAGATAGACATTGTAGAGTTCACATTTCAAGACAGAAAACTGTGAGGACCAATTTTGGAGCAAACCAACTGCACCATAGGGGAAAAATAAAAATTCATATTGGTTTAACCCTTTGCGTGCCAGGGAGGTATCCAACGCATTGTATTGCATATGTCCCATGACACTAGTCTCCAATTACCTCTCCTAACAGTGATATCCCCCTTTACAGACTTTCATAACTCAGCTTTTCAACTCTGAGTGATTCCTTGTTACCCCTTGGACACCAGTGGTATCACAAATGCTTTGCAAAGCAATAAGTTAGCAATGTCTCTAGCATCAAAGGAGTTAAAAATGGCCAGAACACATGATGCTGGAAGGAAACCAGACAGTGCTAAATAAATCAAGACAACAGAAGCTTAGGGCCTTATTTATAGAGCTATAGAGGAGCGTTCCTGGAGGACTGCATCACTGGGATAAACGAAAATTCCCAATGGTTAAAGCTGGGTCTTTTATCCGTTTAATGTTAGAGAGGTCACCAAAGCACTGCAAAGCAATTCACTGGGGACCTGTTTAGCAATAAGTTAAAAGTCCCATTTAAATTAAGAGAACTTGGGGAATGTTTATTTGTCTCCTATGGTGCTGCTGGGTTTACCCAGAATTACTCCTCTTAGACTTCCTGGGTACAACCCATAATACTTTGAGTGCCACGAGGGTGTGCAGTCCATTGTACATTCCTATGGCACTTTAGGGGTTAAAACATCAGTGCAGTTTTATTGTGCAAAAATATAAATAAATAGATATAAACATATACTAAATGCGTTTTCCTGCTGAGGACAACATGGGAATTCCCACAGCTGTTAACCCTTTGAGTGTCAGAGTGGTATGTAACGCATTGCTTTGCACTACGTTGTGTACTACTCTGGCACTCAAAGGGTTAAAAACATCAATAAAGTTAATGGATATTTTAATTGTTCCTTATGGTTCAGCTGATTTGCTCCAGAATTGCACAGTTTTCCTTTGAGGCTGTCCATATGGGTGACTTTATCAGTGCATGTCACAGAGATCCATGCAGCTTGCTGCCATTTTGGTCCAACAGACCATTAACGTAACCATGGAGAGTGTTGTTTCAATACTGTCAGAGTTGTAGTTCAAGAGTAATTGAATGATAAAGTATCCCCCTCCCTCCCCTTTTACTGATGTAACACTGCTTACCTCAGAGCCGCATGACTGTCCAGATGGATCGCAAAGAGTGACAATCTTCAGTGAGCACATCTGTGGGGAGGTGACTTACACTAGGTAAAAGGGGCAGGAGGGAGACATTTTATTTTGAAATAACACTCTCCATGGCCCAAATCCTATGAAGATTAATTGGAGCTGATTTTATTGTGAAACATTACTATCCCTTTAAGGTGCCTTTAGCCATATCCCCACTCCTCACATGGCAATCTCTAGCTCTATCTACTGTTGTCTGACAGAAAATACACTTTGTTTTGCAATGCTTTATAGGCATTTTAAGGATCCAGGGACTCAGCTACTTAGATAAATAACCCTGTACGCAAAATGCTATTTTCAAGGCTCAGTGTTATTAAAATAGTGTTTATATTTATAAATGTGCTCCATAGAGTAAATCAGTAGTTCTCAAGCTTTTTGTAATGGTGGAAGCCACTAATTTAAAATTAAGTCTCTGTGAAATCCCAACAATCAAAATCTTCAAAGATACAGTCGATCTTCTTATTGACTTTGCATATTCTGCAAGTACCTAACATGTAATGTCAAATAAATTGCCTTTGATTTTTATTATTGTTTTCATCTTTGCATCTGAGTTTCCAGAGAGCTTACTAGTCAGAGGCTGTGAATGCAGAAATATTCATCCAGTGTTGCAATCTCTCTGTACCACTGATTAATCTGTATGTTGTAAAGGCAGACGTCTCTACTTTGTTTCACTGTCCTTTTACACTGTATCTGTTTTGCCATTGTTGCCTTCTGTTTGTTTGCATAGTCCTACACAGAAAGCTCTCTGGAAACAAGTCAGAGAGCACACTGTTAGGGACATAAAAGCATAACCAAATAGGTTTTGATGAAAAAAATAATTAAATTATAATAAGGATAGGCAATCTGACTTTACATATTATGCACCTGCAACATACATATAGTCAAAAAGGAAGTTTCCAGCTCATTGTTTAGACTTAAGATAGTATCACTATTAATGTAGTTAAACAGTAGATGGTACCAGTAGCTTGTGATTCAAATATTAGTCATCAGTGAACATCTACCTGGTAATCATGTGTTTCTTTGAGGGCTACATTATACTGCATATTATACAAGAAATCACCAAACTGCAGTGTGCGGAATGTTTCAGTGTTCCACCTGTTCAACTGTAGTTACAGATTCACTCATTCACTGTCATCCCAGATGTTTATTCCATTGATAACATGTGCTCCAAGGAAACCCTTAGTCTTCTTCAAGAATCCCTGGGGTTCTATGGAACACAAGCCCATATTCATAACAGCAACCTAGCTTTATACTGGAGTATACCAACTGAACCATAGGGGACAAATGAAAATTCCTTTTGAACTAAAATAGGATTTTACCCTTTGAATGCTAGAGAGGTCTCAAAAGCATTGGGAAGCAATGCACTCAAAAACCTCTCTAGCATTCAGGAGTAAAAAAGCTCTATTCAACATCATGGGAATTTTGTTTTTTTTTCTATTTTCCCCTATAGTGCATTTATTTTAGTTCCAGAATAACTTCAGTTTGCTTTTACCAAATGGGCCACAATTTGAGAACTACTAGAATATAGACTAGGTTTATTATATTATTAAAATAACAGCTAGAGGGATCATTGGCTCTGAGCTGATCATAAAGCGAGTGGATAGGTGTGGCCCACATTTTTCTGCTGCCTCTGTCTAAAAGACAAATATGATCTTTCTGGTCCATGTCTGCTTAGAAGTGAATGTCAGAAGGAGATAAAATACCCACTTTTACCTCAATTAATGTTAGAAAAGTTGCTAATGCGTGGTGCACCTCTAGCATCCAAAGGGGTTAAAGCCACTGAAATGGTACAATTTTCCAGGCTAATTTGTGGCTTTTTACACACTTTAAAACCATCTGGTCCATTTATTTCCATCCTGTTGATCTTTATACTGGAGTCATGCTAAAATTACATATTGCTTCCAGAGTGTCTAATCTGAGAAACCTCCTTCACATATCAATATATCAAACTAATCACCCCAATATATTAGAGTTACTGTATCCCAATGTTCGCGCAAAGAGGACTGCTGTGTGCTATGTGACAAAGGGTTGAAAAATACAAAAGAAGGAACATTTTATTTTTTCATGTTGAACGCTTCACACTGCTTTGGTCACCCTGCTGCAGCTCAAGGGACTAAATTTGTTAAAAATTATTTAGAGCATTATGAAGCAATACTTTGGAAACATCTCTTGCATTTAAAGGGTTAAACATGAAATACAACACAGCATTTGTTTGTGAATACATACTATTCTCTATACCTCTCTAACTGCCAGAGGGATTAACAGCTCATTGCTTTGCAGTGCATTCATTCCCCGTCTAGCATTCAAGGGGTTAAGCAGAACTTAAATGTAAAGGGACAGTAACACATAATATGTTAATATATATATATATATATCATAGGGTTTGTCCTACTGAGTATAACAAGGGCACTCCCACTCCTAAGAGGTGTTTTATTCAATTCAATTGCAGCTCAAACTTGATTTTATTTTTTTTAGTTTCTGTGTCTCTATAGCCAGAAATTATACAGTGGCACTGTTGCTACACCATCCTATTGACAGTTCTGGTCAGTTGACCATAAACCTTCTCAGGCTTGTGTAGCAACAGCGTTGTAATACACCATCCTATTGACAGTTCTGGTCAGTTGACCATAAACCTTCACAGGATGGTGTAGCAACAGCGCTGTAACATTTCAGGCCACAGAGATACTGCAGCTTAAAAATAAATCAAGTTTGAGCTGAAAAAACTTTTGAATAAAACACCTCCCAGCAGTGGAAATACCCTTGTTTTACTCAGGGGGATAACACCTACTATAAATATATTTTACATTAAGTGTTACTATCCATTTAAGAAAAGGTTAACTTTGAATAAAATTCACCAACTAAATCTAGTCACTTGATGGTTTACAGCCTTTACTATTGAGGAAGAGTAGCTACAGGGGGTGCAGATGGTTCCTTTGTCCTGGGGCCCAGCATTCATGGGCTTCCCATCTGCCCCAGGGTCCAATAGGCTCTAGTCATGCCTCTGTGAAAATACTTTTCTGTTAGTGGCCCCAAAAAATGTTGGCACCAGGGCCCCCTCCAGTGACTAGTTACCCTACTGTATTGAGGTGCCACAGTTAAATAGATAAATATTGTCTTAATTCTTAATCAGAGCAGTAAAGTTCTGCTTATTTGTTAAATATGTATGTTACCAAGCTTTTCCTGTTGAATAACACCACTGCTGGGATATTTTTCTTAGCCCCTTGACTGCCAGAGAGGTGTACACCCCTCTTGCACGCAAAGAGTTAAAACACTCTTACAGCTCAGATTTATTACATTACATTACATTAAAGTGGAATTCCATGGTCACCAGGTGGCATTGTTCCCATCACTTACTATGGAGAGAGGTAGTTTATTACTTAAAGGGATAGCAATACTTAAAAAGGAAAAAAAAAAATATATGTTGTAGGGTGTATCTGCCTGAGTAAAACAAGGGTACTCCCACTGCTGAAAGGTGTTTTATTCAAAAGTTATTACGGCTCAAGCTTGATTTTTTTTTTGGTGCTGTTGCTACACCATCCTATGGACAGCTATTGTCAGTTGACCATAAATCTCTATAGGATGGTGTAGCAACAGCGCCACTGTACAATTTCAGTAGCATTGTACACGGAGTTTGCTAGAATGCCAGAGCACAGAAACCCAGCTTTGAAGGGGAGCGTGAACGCGCTCCCTGGGGCAGCTGTGAAGTCAAGCGGGACATACAGTCCCGCAGAACGCAGAAGTGCCCAATTTTGATGGGCTAATATCTTCACTTGTAAGCAATTTAAAAAAAAAATACAAACAGCTCTAATGGTGGGTTAAATATTAAAACCCACTCTAAAAGCTTGATTTTAGGTGGTATTTCCACATCTATGGGACGTGGCTTACACTAGGTAAAAGAGGCGTGAGGGGGAAACGTTATCATTCAATTACTCTTTAACCACAACTCTGACAGTATTGAACTAACATTCTCCCTGGCCCAAATACTATGAAGATTAATTGGAGGTGCTTTTATTTTGAAACATTACTATCCCTTTAAGCTCTGACACAGAATGCATTATAAAAACTTATATTTTGGATACCATTTGGCACTGTTGCTATGAGCTAGATAAAACAATACATTGGTGAGATGTAATAATTTTTTAATGTAAAAATCTCCCATCTGTGGGAGTACCCTTGTCTTACTCAGCAGGAAAAACACTATAACATACTTTTTTTTCCAGGGGAAAAAAATGTACTGCTTCTTCAAGACTTTGAGTGCCAGAGAGGTATCTAGTGCATTGCAATGAATTGCAATGCATACCCCTCTGGTGCTCAAAGGGTTAATATAAGTAATATCTATTTGCAAGGTTTTTTTTTACATTTGAAAAAATAAATATTAACAAATTAGAATTTTTCTTTAACCCCTTAAGGACCATAGGGGAGTGTAATGTATTACTTTACATTGCGTTGCTCATGCTTCTTAAAGGAGCAGTAAACTTTTTTATATGAAAAAATATATATTGTAGGACATTTCCTGTTGAGTATAAGTGTACTACCACTGCCGCAAGATGCATATTTCCAGAGTTATTACATTTTAAATCTGTGTTTTTTTTACATTAGCAGTGCCCTCTAGTGGTCAAATTCCAATTAGTTTTTCAGTTACATTTCAATAGAGAGTAAAGTCAGTGACTTATAATTCTCTATAGAATGTGATAGAAACTACCAGGTCACTTCCTGTCAGTAAACACAGTAAATTCACTTCCTGATTATATGAACTTTTATAACTTTTGAATAAAACAACTGACAACAGTGGGATTACCCTTCGTTTACTCAGCAGAAAAAAAGCTCTATAACATACACATTTTCATAAAAAAATGTACCTGCTCCTTTAAGGAATTAATTTTAAAACATTTTTAAAAAATTGAATTTGCAATGCATTGGATACCTCTCTGGCACTCACAGGCTTAAATAAGCAAGAAATTTGAACCTAGTTAATATCATTTCATATTCTGGTTTTCAGAAACTGTAGCTATAGATATTTTGGCTGTGTGATAACACCAAATGTAAAGGAACAGTGAACTTTTTTATGAAAAAATATTGCAGGGCTTTTCCTACTGAGTAACATTAGCAGTGCCCTCTAGTTACATAGTAACATAGTAAATTAGGTTGAAAAAAGACACAAGTCCATCAAGTTCAACCTTCGCCTCATACCTCAGTAACTGAGAATTTTATAGCTTTCCTGCTACCAATTAAATTAGTCTTTATCAGACCTTCCTGATCAGCCTACTGATAAACAGTATAACTCTGTATGTTCCCTTTTGAAAGAAATGTATCTAATCTTCTCTTAAATGTATCCATTGTATCTGCCATAACTACCTCCCTGGGCAATGAATTCCACAATTTGACAGACCTTACCGTAAAAAAAACCTTCCTCTGCTGAAGTTTAAACCTCCTTTCCTCTAATCTCAAGGGGTGTCCCCTGGTCACCTGATTAGGCCTTGGAATAAATAGCTCACCGCAGAGATCCTTGTATTGACCTCTCATATACTTGTACAATGTGATAAGGTCTCCTCTTAGTCGTCTTTTCTCTAGAGTAAATAAACCAAGTTTGTTTAGTCGTTCCTCATATGTCAAGTCCTCCATTCCCTTAATTAATTTTGTTGCTCTCCGCTGTACCCTCTCTAGTTCTAGTATATCCTTTTTCAGAACCGGTGCCCAAAATTGCACTGCATACTCAAGGTGAGGTCTTACCAATGATTTGTATAATGGCAAAATAATGTTATCCACTCTTGCTTCAATACCTCTTTTTATGCAAGACAGGACTTTGTTTGCCTTTGCTACTGCTGTATGACACTGGTCACTGTTTCCAAGTTTGTAGTTGACAAGGATACCCAGGTCTTTTTCTAGCAACGAGTCACCTAAAATGATTCCATTAAGTTTATAAGTAGCCTTGGGATTGTTTCCTCCCAAATGCATGACTTTACACTTCCCCACATTAAACTTCATATTCCACATGTTTGCCCAATCTGACATTGTATGTAAGTCCCTCTGTAGAGAGAAAATATCCTGTTCTGAATTAATGACTTTGCATAATTTAGTATCATCTGCAAATATTGATATTTTGCTTTCTATATCTATTTCCAGGTCATTTATAAACATGTTAAAAAGCAGCGGACCCAATACTGAACCCTGAGGTACTCCACTCTCCACTTTAACTGTACTGGAGAATTTTCCATTTACAACCACACACTGTTCCCTATCCTTCAGCCAGTTTTGTATCCAATTGCAAAGGTTATCTCCTAGCCCCAATTTCCTTATTTTATACCCCAGCTTTCTGTGTGGTACTGTATCAAATGCCTTTGCAAAGTCTAGATATACTACATCTACTGCCTTGCCATTGTCAAGGTTGCTGCTTACCTCCTCATAGAAGCTGAAAAGATTAGTTTGGCATGATCTATTCTTCATAAAACCATGTTGATTCGTGCTAATGATCGTATTTTTTGTTGTCAGACTTCTGATAGTTATTCTTTTACATTCTATCAAAGAAGTGATTCACTGAAAACAGTCTTCAATTGGGATAGTAACGCTGAGTCACTTCCTGTCAGTTTGAACTTTCAGGAAATAATGAAGCTGTCACTTACGTCCTGAGGTCTGGACTGTTATAACTTTTGAATAAAACACCCACCAGCATCAGGAGTACCCTTGATTTTACCCAGTAGAAAAAGCCCTATAATATTTATATTTTCTTAACAAAGTTAAGTTTTCATTAAGCAAAACAATTTGTTAAAGTCAGAGTTCTTACTCATGAAATCACAAGCATGGAAAATAGGGTTGCCACCCAGCCGGTAATTTACCGGCAGGCCGGTAAAAAATTGGCTTCTGTCCAATGTTAAGTCTATGGAAGGAAAGCCATGGCCGATATTTTTTTGAAGAAAAGGTGGCAACCCTAATGGAAAATCACAGTCAAAGTTCAGCAAACATTAAAGGGTGTTTTACTCCGTTTGTTCCTAACAGGAGAATACTTAATAAAAAGTACTTTGCAGCACCAAAATGGCTCCTGTCTAATAATTGAGGATCACAAAACTAATCCCTCCACCTGGCTGACATCTGACTGTAATGTAACCAGGACATTTGTGGCTCTCAGTTTCGAAACTCTGCATTAAGATCTATGGAGGTTCCCAGTTCAGTATCTTTTCACAGGACCAAGAAGGGAGTCCAAGGGGCCTCTTTTCAGATACCTGTCCTGCTACCCTTTGGTCTGCTGGGGCTCAGAATGCAGAAACACATTCAAAGGCTCGTTAGATACCAGGGAACCAGATCTGCTAATAGGGCATTGTCCTCATGTTAGTTGGCCTTTAACTACCAGTGCATGATTTCAAAATAGGCAGAGTATGCATCTTCCTAGAGGTCAAAATTCTGAAGTGTGCTTCATCTGTGCTGGCCACACCCACATTCTGAATCATTGTTGTGGTCTGAACAATCTCAGTGTCTCTGCACTAGTTTTATACCCATTTCCTGGTAATTATTTAACTCCCGTGGATCCTAAAGATCTTCAAAGAATTGCTCCGCAATGCATTGGGGATCTTTCTAGCAACCAAGAGGTTAAAGCTTTTTTTTGTTCTTGCTTGTTATAGGGAACATACAGAGTTATACTGTTTATCAGTAGGCAGATCAGGAAGGTCTGATAAAGACTAATTTAATTGGTAGCAGGAAAGCTATAAAATTCTTAGTTACTGAGGTATGAAGCGAAGGTTGAACTTGATGGACTTGTGTCTTTTTTCAACCTAATTTACTATGTTACTATAGGCCAAGGGTATTTTCGGTATCAAGAAAGATGTGGCTTGAAAGCTGGGTCACAAGAGAAGTGTGTGTGTGTGTGTGTGTGTGTCGGGGGGGGGGGTGGCCATGGGGGAGCTGCAGGTACCTAGTGTGCCTAGGAAAGCCTGTGATGTAAATCCAGCCCTGTCAACTGTGCATCCACTGTGCTTTATTTTAATCATATTAATTCTCATGTAATATATGATGCAGTCAGTAAACCACAGGGGTGGCTTGGAGTCAATTTTTCTGGAACTGTAATTATGAAGCTCCATGCATTTGACTGAATGAGTGAAAACTTTAACTTTGAACGTATTCAAAGTTTTTTCCCTCTTAATACCAACTTATTATTACTCATATTAACTAAAAACACAGCTCATGCAAATGAATGCACGCATTACCACAGTGATAAGAGTGCATGACTTTTGTATCACTGCGTTGCATAAGGCTGTCCATATAGGTGATTGTATCAGTGCACATCACAGAATCCAATGCAGCGTGCAGCACATTAACCCCTTAAGTACCATTGACGTGGCAGGACCGTCACGTTGGTCCGGCACTTAAGGACCAGTGACGGTCCTGCCACGTCAAGTCACCGGAGCGATCTCTTCCAGTGCCCCATTTGACGTGCCGCCCCACGTGATCAGTCTCATGGGACGGCACGTCAAAGTTTCCTATGTGGTCCTTAAGGGACGGCACGCCCCGGGACCGCTGGTCCTTAAGGGGTTAAGGCACCTCCACATCTGTATTGTGCTTCAATGGAACTGCACAAATACCACAGGTAATTGTGTTTTCCATGTGATTTTCTATTTGTTTCTCATTTTCCATGCAGTTACATGCAATCAAATGCTTCTAAACACAAAATGTGCTTGTATGAACATATCCACATGATATGTCATTGAAGGATCAAACCAACAACTTACAAAGGAGAAATGCATATAGGACCAAAGTCAATAAGATTAAGAGGTGCAATTCTGGAGCGCACCAACTACACCACGGGGGGGGGGGATACAAATTCAAATAGTGCTTTTAAGCCCTTCAGGCTCCAAAGTGTTGCTTTACAATGTGTTGGAGACATCTCTAGCATTCAAGGAGTTACAATCCACATTTAAATGTGGGGAATATGTATTTGTCCTCTGTGGTGCACTTGGGCATTTGGTGCACCACAGAGGACAAATACAATTTCCCAATGAGTGAAATGGAGCTGTTAACACCTTGAATGCTAGGAGATGTCCAAATATTTGCTTCAGTTTGCTGGGGACTTCTCAAGAGATCAGTAGGTTGGAAGCCCTTCTTAACCCTTTAATGTCCAATGACATGCTAGGACTGTCACAGATTTCGGTCCTTTAGGGATTGGTAATGGACCTGGCACATCACGGGTTAAATAATCACAGAGAACCCGTGATCATGCCAGGAAGGCTGAAACTGACCACTACAGGACCAGAGCAGTCAAAGCCTGTGATTATGCCGGGAGGCTGAAACTGACCTCTACAAGACCAGAGCAGTCAGAGCCTGTGATTATGCCGGGAGGCTGAAACTGACCACTACAAGACCAGAGCAGTCAGCCTGTACATGTAATCGCTCACTTGTGCCGGTTCAGCCACTTAAATGGCTCTGGTCCTCTCTTGTCTCATGTCCTTAACCCTTTCAGTACCAGCAGTGAAAGGGTTATGGGGTTAAATCAATGGGACTTTTAGGACTTAGCGCAGCTGGTTTGCCTCAGAATTGCGGCTCATTTCTTTTGTGTATAAGGCATCATAGTGTCCTGTCAGCTGTAGCAGTTTGGCTAGTCTATATATATAAAAGAAGACTTTGTGCCTGGCAAAACACACCCAGGGGCGGCAGTAAAAAGGATTACTGCTGCCATTGGGTGATTCTGTGGGAGTGTGATTTTTGGCCTGCCCCCACTATCCAGCCCGCCCACCACTATCTAAGGCTGAAAAAAAAAATGGCTGCCACACACTCCTACACCACAGACACATGCACATGCCCTCCCACACACACACTAGCAGACACATACACACACGCACGCTGAGGATGATGGGAACAATGTTCAAGCTACAGCTGGAAGGCCATGGTCCAATCTGTATTATGCAGCTTCTTCATTCCCTGTCTTTGAGCCTACACAGCTCTGCTAATTACTACAAGTGAGCTGATTTCTAAACAATCAGCAGGAGGATACTGGCTTGCTGAGAAAGTGGAAACAACGGCAGAGAGGTGATCAGGCAGTGCAGAGCAAGGCTTCAGCTGAGCTGGTAAATGGCAGAGACATGGATGTGACTGTATTTATATATTGCACAAAGAGAGAGAAAGAGAGCAGGTTGTTTGTCAGTCTGTCTGTAAGTAGAGGTGCCAGTTCCTGCAATCATCTCCATGTTGTACATAGCTCACTGTATAGCATGTATGACAAACTATTTATATATGGTCTGGCATTGTATAGTATACAGTCTGTGTATAAGGACTGGCACTATACAGTATAGGAGGGACAGTCCCTGTTTGACACCCAAATCCCTCTGCTCCTCTATTTAGGAGATCACACGGTGTGGTGTATATACAGTAGGCTGACCAGACCTCACCTTTAACCGGGGACACATAGGAAATAAGCATATTTCAGGAGTGCACCAAAATCAAAGCAGCCCTGCAGTATGCATTTTTCATATGTGTCTCTGGTTAAAGGTGAGGTCTGGTCAGCCTAATGTACAAGTGTATCAGATTGCTCCACATCAGTAAAACCCACGGTAATGTGGGTATAAACTTCTGTATATATCTGTTAAATTAGTCTGTGTAAAAAAATACTTTCATCTTCTTCTAAATCATTCACTTACAGAAAGAGTAACTTAACCATTTCAGTGCCAGAGGAGATGCAATGCATTGCTTACCCCCTGGCACTCAAAGGGTTAAAAATTATCTACAATGGTCTGGCACTGTATAGCAGTGGTTCTCAATCTGTGCCCTCAGTGGCTATTAACAGGCCAGGATTTTAGAATTTCCTTTTAAGAGCACAGGTGAGTTAATCAATATGACTGAGCCTCTGATCAACACACTTGTGTTCTAGCAGTGAAATTCCTAAGTCCTGGCCTGTTAGTGGCCACTGAGGGCATGGGCTGAGAACCTCTGCTGTATAGTATACAGTCTGCATGTGTCTGTGTATAAGGACTGGCACTATACAGTATAGGAGGGACAGTCCCTGTTTGACACCCAAATCCCTCTGCTCCTCTATTTAGGAGATCACATTGTGTGGTGTATATACCAGTGTATCAGATTGCTCCACATCAATAAAACCCACAGTAATGTGGGAATAAACTTCTGTATATATCTGTTAAATTAGTCTGTGTAAAAAAAATACTTTCATCTTCTTCTAAATCATTCACTTACAGAAAGAGTAACTTAACCATTTCAATGCCAGAGGGGATGCAATGCATTGCTTACCCCCTGGCACTCAAAGGGTTAAAAATTCTCTAAAATACACCACCAGCCACGCCCCCAGTAACACCACCGAAAACACAAGTGTCCCTCTTTGGCCATATGAAATGTTGGGAGGTATGTTACTTACACTGCTCACACTGTATTTATTTATGTTCTGATTTGCAGCTGTGTGTCACTGTTTGTGTTGTCAGTGCATGTGTGTGTATATGTGTGTGTTGCATGTGTCTCTGTCTATCACTGTGTGTACCTTTCTGACACGTACACCCTACGCTATAATTCACTATCATAACATTTATTTAAAAAAAAAGAAACATTTCCTGCATAACATGACGGGCAACGCCGTCCCAAACTGCTAGTTTAAACTATTTTGTATATTTTGTTTAACGACCCAACTCAAGGTGTATTTTTTCTTCTTTGTACTCGACAAGCAACAAGAGCAACAAAATGTCTAATCATTTAAATAGCAGCGGGCTTTACAGCGCATTGCAAAGCACTAAACTGGGCATCACTCTGGTACACAGATGATTAAGTTAATGAATTGCTTTAAACAGGGTGTTGGATGTTCTATTTGTAATTGCAGTGTAGTCCAACAAAAAATGGAATACTGGGCCATATTAAGGAGAAAAAAGTGGAGCAATTCTGGGACAAACCATCTCACCATAGGAGACAAAAATTACATTATCCAAATAGCCATTCATTTAAATGCTGTTTTAACCACTTAAATCCTAGACAAGTCTTCTATCCCTTGTGCATTGCTTTGCAGTCTGTTGGAGACCTCTGCAGGATTGAAGGGGTTCAAAGCTTATTTTAAATAACAGGGAACGTTCATTTGTTTTCTATCACTATTTTTGCCAGAACACCCCTTTAACCCCCAGAATGCTAAAGGCGTAAGCAATGCATTGATCTGATCCCTCTGGATGATGACGATTTTGAAAAAAGTCATGCTGCATGGGAACCACCACAGAATAATCAGTGTAGCTCTGAAGCACGCATCTTCTTATGTGATCCTTTTTAACCCTGTGAGGGAGGTATCAGTTTGGATACCTCTCTCTGGCACTCAAAGGGTTACAGGTGCGAACCAGCAACCCTAACTATGGTACAAATGTTTTTTCTGGAATTACTCCTCATTAACTTTCTGAATAACCATTTTGTCTATGAGGGTCATAAAGTTGGTGGGACCATGGCCCTGATCGCCCATTCTTTTCTACTGCCAATCAGACATCTATCTACATGCTACAACAGACTAGACACACCAGATTCTGCTGTCAAAAGTCCTACAGGGAGCCAGAACTGACGCAGCAGCACTGAATATGTCAGTACACCTGCCCAGAGGAAAACAAATATTCTGACTATAAAGCAGTTAATTGCCAAAATAATAGACAAATAAAGGTAAAGGTGACAGGCTCCACTGAAGAACATGCTGCTGTCTTATAAATAAAGGATAATAGCAATAATATAATGTAGCGAAGTGGAGAAGTTGTAATTACTGCAATGTGAAGGTCTCTGTACTCGCGGGAGATGCAGCGAGCAAAACTCGGAGAACTCCAGTAAGCAACCCCCTGAGGACTGAGCAGACATCGCCGGCTAGCCGATCCTGTGGGGAGACAGAGAAGATTGCTTTAACAGGGACAGAGCTACTGGGGAAGGGAGGAAAGGAAAATAAAGGAGAGGAAGAAAGAAAGAAAGAAAGAAAGAAAGAAAGAGAAAAAGAAGGAAGGAAGGAAGGAAAGAAAGAAAGAAAGAAAGAAAGAAAGAAAGAAAGAAAGAAAGAAAGAAAGAGAGAGAAAAATGAAAGAAAGAAAGAAAGAAAGAAAGAGAAAGAGCTACATGTGATGAATACAGAGTAAATGAAGGGAAAAGGATGGTAAGCACATAATAGACCAAATGATTGAGACTGAGACTAACCTGTGGCGTTTGGAGGACACTTGTTATAAACAATTTCGCCTGCAGCTGTTTTCTTCCAGGTCATGGACAAGACGTACTCATCTTTACACATCTCATGTAATGCTGTGAGGAAGGGAATTATAAATATGAAATAACCCAGTGCGAACAGTCAGCCAGAGGACCTGGGGGGCCGTGAACACCACAGCCCAACCTAAATTCTCAGCTCTCTAAAGCCTACTAGATGATGAATACATATCTCACAGCTCCCTGTCCTGATACACACCTTGAGGCTCATGTACTTAAAAGAACCAGATCAATTCTGGAGAAAAACAGCTGCACCATAGGGAACAAATAAAAATGCCAAACTGATTTAAAAGTGAAATTTATCTAATTGAATGCACTATCATTGAAGGGAAACAAAGACCCATTTAAGTCAATGGGAGTTATAATGTGTCCCCTGTGGTGCAGTTCCTTTGCACCAGAATTGCTTCCATTTGTCTAAGTACATTCATTTGCGTCCTTGTGTAGTAAACTGTAAGTAGGTAGGACGACAGTCTGGCCATCCTTGGGTAACCTTGTAATACAGAGTTTAAATGCGTGTAAATACCAAGCTGTGACCTTCCCAGGGAACACAAATATTCTTTGCTATTCCCATGTTGTAAACTCACTAGCCTGTCAGCAAGAGCCCACGGAGGAGAAGCAGGCACGCCAAGATGATTAAAGTAACACAAGAGAGAAATAAATAAATACGAATAGAAAGTAGGCACAAAATAAAGGTGAGAAAAAGCAGAAAAGGACGGACATGAGAGAGGTGAGACACAACAGACAGGAGGTGTAGAAAAAAGGCTGTGGTGCAAGGAAAGTGCAAAGTCAGGACGAGAAAGACTAGGGAAGAGAAGTGCCATCAGGAGGTGAACTGAAGGGGGTCTGTGTATTAGTGACAATAATGAGGCCAATGTACTACAGAGAACTGAAGCAATTCTACAGCATGCATGTTCCTAGCTGGTGTCTGAGTGCGCTAAAGCCTCACCTCTAATGGTTCTAGGAGCAACTAGGTGATGTTTCATTCAATATATATTACAATTCAGACTTGAGTTTTTAATTATACTGCAATATTCTACTGTGGTCACAAAAGTGGTGTTGTACTTATTGCTTACTGTGGAAAGCCACAGTATATGATGCAAGTTCTCTCACAGGCAGTATTCTACAAAATGCCTTTTGAACACTTGTTGGTGCTGTTGCTAACATGAAAAAATAATAATAGATAAATAAGTTGACTTTTGAATTAAAAGTCTTCAAGCAGTAGGAATGCCATTGTTTTACACAACATAAAAAGCCCTATAACATATACTTTTTCTTCTATAAAAATACAAGTGTACTGTTCCTTTAAAATCCATTGACGCCACCTAGGAACATGCTATCATGCAGATCTCCCCAATAATAATGGATCAGAGACCATTCCACAGTTATAACACCTGGAAACTAATTTTAAATCAAACTTTTACAACAGCGCCAACTAATGCCCAGTAGGCCGTTATTTTCATGTTGCACACTCAGTGGGGCAGAGTGAATCATTAAAGGGATAGTAATACTTCGTTTTAACTTTATTTTATTTTGTAGGCATTAAAAAAATATGAAGAACGATATAAGTCTTATCTCCCAAACCTTTATGGTTTAAGAGATATTCACAAGCAAAGTTTCCCCTCCTGCCCCTTTTACCTAGTGTAAGCCATCTCTTCTCAGATGTGAATCTGGTTGTAAGACCAGACAGATAACAGCAGGGGACGATCTTTTTTATATGAAAACAATGGAAGCCCTACCCCCCCTTGACAAGTTTTTCAGGTTTTTCCCTTATCTTAATTGAAGATTGTCCCTCTCTGCAGTCTACCTGGGCACCTCCCTTCTGCTCTAGCTGAACAATGTTACATCAGTAAAAGGGGCGGGAGGGGGATACTTTGTCATTGAATTACTCTTGAACTACAAGTCTGACAGAACTGAAATAACACTCTCCAAAGTCCAAATACTATGATGATTAATTAGAGCTGTTTTTATTATGAAACATTACTATCCCTTTAACTGCAACTCCCAAAAGCAAATATACACAGCACCACCTTGTGACCAGATAAAAAAAACTGCAATTTAATTTTCAATAAAACAAATCTGAGCTGTAAGAACTTTTTAATCCTTTTAGTGCCAGAGGGGTAGGCAATGCACTCAACGGGTTAATGAAAATCTCCCGGCAAAGGGAGTAACCCTGTATTATTCAGCAGTTTTCTGCTCCTTTAAACTGTAGTGCCTGAGGATTGGATACCTATATGACACTCAAAGGGGGAAGATTCACTAAGCGGTGATAAAGTGGAGATGACTTCTCCAGTTTATCACTTCTCCAGTTCCTATGTTATTCTATGGAGCGTATTCACTAAGATATCCAAAGCTGAATAAATCGTAGTGCATAGGCTCCATAGAATAACATAGGAACTGGAGAAGTGATAAACTGGAGAAGTCATCTCCACTTTATCACCTCTTTATCACCACTTAGTGAATCTCCCCCAAAGAGTTAAAGGGGATCTATCACCCCTATACAACTTTATCCTAAAAGTTAGGTTACCTAGCGAATATGTGGAATACTGTATTAATTTATTTTTTAAAATCTCAATTTGGCCGAAATTTAAAGAGTAAAGAGTGCCCTGCACCCTACTTCCAGACAGACTGCGGTTACCAGCTTTGTCTATCACTCTACGTCTGCTCTCCTCCCTCTATCCAGCCTCCTCCAATGATGGAGACTTTCTGCCTGTAAGCTGGAGCAGTCTCTGGCCAATGAGACCTCTCCAGTTTACATGCAGAAAGCCTGCATCGTCGGAAAAGGTTCTTAAATTTCGGCCAAATAGCGATTTTAAAAAAATAATTGAACACAGTATTCCATATATTCCCTAGATAACCTAACTTTTAAGATAAACTTGTATAGGGGTGATAGATGCCTTTTAATCCACTGACTGCTAGAGAGATCTCTAATGCATTGCTTCACTATACATTGGTGACCTCTACCATTCAACAGTTTAACCCTTTGAGTGCCTGAGTGGTATACAATGCATTGCCTTGCAATGCGCGGCGTACCGCTCTGGCTCTCAAAGGGTTAAAGGCACCATTCAAATCAATAAGAATTTTTATTTTTCCTCTAAGATGCAGACAGTTTGACTCAAATCTGCTCCATTTCTGCTTAGCACACCAGCTTCATTGTGTATTTGCACACTGTGCTGTGCTGGAACAGAATTATAGCACATAGATTCAACGGTGGTTTTTCTGGTGTTTAATGTCATTCATACTGTCCCAGTCATGCAGAGCTTGAGAGTAAATACATGTGAAGAAATGTACATAAAGTGATAGACCTCATTATAAACTGTGCACTGTGTATATCTCACATCCTACACAATTACCACATGCCAGTGTATAGCTGGTTTGACAGTTACATTAAGCATTTGATAAATAAGTGGACCCCAGGTAGATAAGCAAGGGTTTGGAGTCTGCACTCAGGAATGACAGGTGATGGAACAGTATGATACATTATAGGGTTTATAGAACAAGGTCAAATATATTCCAGGGAGCGCTAAACCTGGAGACTGGGGATTCTATGATTTATGTAGGAAGGTGTGAGGCTATGTGCTCTTTATTTAAGGAATGACTCATATAAAAAAAGGCCACAACAGAAACAGGAGGGTACTTGTCTGGAGAAAAAGTGGAGAAATTGAGGGGCAATTTTGCAACCCCATATGTAGTTATGTACTAAAGAAAAAGCCTTACTGCAACCAGTGGATCGTTTATATACGGAGCAGCTGTTTCAAACTAAAAGTGCTCCATTTTGCCCAAATATACTTGTTCTATACTGTATGAGGACATATAATATTCACATACCCCCACCCGGTATTCCATTTTGCTATAAGCTTTAAATCTTCCTAACATTTTAGATTCTTGCCTGTTACTATGCAAATAACCTATAGCAGGCATGTGCAGCCTGAGGCCAGTCAACTGCTCAGGATTACAACTGCCATCATCCCTGAGATGATGGGAAATGTAGTGCTGAAGAGCTGGAAGGGCTCAGGTTGCCCACCCCTGGCCTATAGGCATACCTGGGAACCTTTTTCCCCCCAGGCTCTGGAGTACCAAGAACGGCTGTGGATGGGAGTGTCCAAATGACATGATTTGTGTCATGATGTTGGTGTGGAATAATCAGGGTGAGTAAGACTGGGAGGATGGATTTATACTAAAAATGGGCAGGAAGTAGATGGATCTGAGTGGAAGAGGTAGGAATGAGGCAGGGAAAGTAGGCAGAGTTACTGGGGAATTCATCAAACCAGAGAATCAACCTCTGTGGCCCTGATAACCAGCAATTAACTCTGAACACCAGTCTCTGGGGCAGATCAGGAGAATTCCCAGGTATAGCTACAGGATATCTACTAGAGATGAACAAAAAAATAGCAGTGAGAATAAACAGGCATCCTTCAGGAATTACAAAGGGAAGTCCATTTTCACTAATTTCTTTCCAAGGTAATCTGAAGTGAGTGACTATGTGAACATGCATTTTGAGTCTGTGTGCACTTGCATGTATACGTCATGATGTGTGCATACATTTGTTCAAGCGTACACGATGGAAGGTTAAGCCTATTAAAATGAATGGGATTAACCCTTTAATGACTCAGAGGACAAGGGCTTGAGTGCACCAGAGGACCAAAGCCATTTTGTTTGGAGTGCCGGTATGTGTGGGCGATCACACACACACCAACTCTCTGTGGAAGAAGCTGAAACTGACTGCTCCAGTGTTGGAGCAGTCAGTTTTAGACTCCCCGCATGATCACAGTATACTTGTAGGAGAGATTTGATCAAAAAATCATGATGTGCCAGAACCGCCATTGGTCCTTAACACACAGACAGTCGTCACTTGTCCTTAAGGGGTTAACCTTCTGGTATAACATTTGGATTTTCTATGGCATTTTCCTCCAGAAGGGAACGTCTGTGTAACATTTCTCTTTGTCCATGGAAATTCCTGCAGGAAGGAAATGATAGTTTTTGCCTACCACTGATACGTCCTCTAAGGTTAATCTGTAGGGGCAACTGCACAAAGAAGGGTCAAAATTGTGGAGCAAAATGAACTGCACCATAGGGGACAAAAAATAATTGAATTGAATAGGGAATTTAACTTCTTGACTGCAAGCGAGGTCTCAAATACAATCCAAGCTTTAAAAGTCTCATTTGCTTTGCAATGTGTTGGACACCCCTCTGGCACGTCAAAGGGTAATCAATAGGAATTTGCGGAATTTGTATTTATCTTTTGCAGTTGGTTTGCCCCAGTGAGACTGATAGAATTGGAGCAATCCCGCAGTAAACCAGTTCCAGCACAGGGAACAACAAAACTGCAGTCCTATTGAGCAACATTTTTTTAACCCTTTGAGTGCCAGAGGGATGAGCAATGCATTGCGTACCCCTCCAGCACTCAAAGGGTTAATACATTTTTTTTATAAGCATTTTTATAAGCAAAAATGATGCAACACTAAAAAGAGGTCTCCAGCCAACGGGATGTGTTATTTGTCCCTTGCGGTGCAGTTGTTTGCCCCAGAATTGCTCCCCTTTCCTAGTACATCTGCCTCAGTGTGATTGTTCCCTTCCTGTGACCTGCTCTATTCATACCTTTCAAGTGCTTAAACATTGCCAGTCTCAGGTTTTAATGATTTCTGGCTCCACAAGAGTTTTCTTCATAACATGCCCCTGGTTGAATAACTAATTAATGGGACCTTATGTATAGGGACCAAGTGGTGGCATTCAGGGACAAACCAAATGGACCACAAGGGGCAAATAAAACATTCCCAAATTCACATTAATTTATACAGGGTGTTTAACCTCCTGAATGCCAGTGAGATCTCCAAGACATTGCAGTGGTCTCCAAGATATTGCTTCCCAATATGTTGGAGACCACTCTAGCATTCAAGGAAGACATGGAAATCAAAGGGGATATTTTATTGGTCTCCTATGGAGCAACTGGTTTGCCCCAGAAACATTCCAGTTCTTATTAATGAATCAACCTCTCTGGGTGTGAATATGTGCATGTGTAAACTGCATATACGCAGGACTTTATTTGTGGGGTTACTTGGCACTGGCATATTGTTCGTACCCAATAAAAAAAGAAAAACACTATACTATATGCTACATTTCCCAAAATATAAAAAACATATTTTATAGTACTCACATATTTTCTCATTCTCTAGAAAAATAGCCCTGCATATGCATATGTTTTTATCAATGGCTTAGAGTAGGACTTTCTGTGCAGGAGAAGACTACTTACACTCATTGCTTAGGTATAAAGAGCGTGTGCTTGTAGATGCTGGACAGGAAAATATGTCAAATCATGGATGAATACATTGGGGGAGATTCACTAAGCGGTGATAAAGAGGTAATAAAGTTGACATGACTTCTCCAGTTCTTATGTTAGTCGACGGAGCCAATGCACTAAGTGATAAGTGATAAACTGGACAAGTCATCTCCACTTTATCACCTCTTAGTGAATCTCCCCCTTATGTTTTGTTAACAAATTAAGCATCAGAGGGGCGTGCAATGTGTTAAACATTCTTCTGGCCCTTAAACGGTTTCTCAATGATCTGTGTAAACAGCAGAAAAGAATGACATATTTAATATGCTGCCATCTGTACTTCTTAGAAAATGTACCCACCAGCTCCTGGACTGAACATATAGCACTCAAGGTGAGTTCTTTACATTTATATATAATGTGGGATCGCTACCTCTCTCTTACAACTGCTAATATGCACAGTTTCAATGATGTATGAGGAAGTGTACTGAATCTGCATTTACTGTATGTTCTGCATGAATAAATGGGGACAAACTGTGTAACGCATGTCATGCTATAAGGCAGGAGATGCCACTTTATATATAAATGGGGGCATACAATAAGAGATGCCAAGTGAGGTACAATGGGCATCTTTGCTCAGCATACACAGCAGATGCAGTTGGTGGGTACCTGGGCATTTCTTTTCACTGCACGTCCTGACCTCGTCCCCGGAGCCCTCGCATGGGTATCCTTGAACGCCTGTTCCCTGACACATCCGATAGCGACGCTGCCAGCCGCTGTCACATGTTTTGGAGCATAAGCTCCAATGATTCCACGGACCCCATTTTCCATCCGCTAGAGAGTGTGATGGGCGAGAGAGGGAGCAGAGGAAGGTGTAAAGAAGGGGATATAGATAGGTGTAAAGGGGCAGATGGTAAAAAGAGGGAAAAATAAAGGAGAAGGGCAATCATGAAAAAGGGGGCATAGATAGGTGTAAAGAAGTAGATGGTATAAAGAGGCAGAAGGTAAGGGAGAAGAGGAATGAGTAAAGAAGGGGGCATATATAAGTGTAAAGGGTTGGAGAATATACAAAGATGAAAAAGGTGAGAAGAGAGAAAGTAATAAAGAAGGGGTCATAGCACAGGTGTAAAGCGGGAAAAGATATAAAATGGAATAAGGTGAGGAATGAGTAAAGAGGATGGCATACATAGGTGTAAAGGGGGAGATGAGGTATAAAGAGGAAAAAGGTCAGGGAGCAGAGGAAGGAGTAAAGAGGATGGCATACAAAGAGGATAGGGAAAGGAAGAAGAGGGATATGTAAAGAAAGAGGAATATATGCGTACATGTGGAGGTATAAAGAATGAAAAGTAGATAAAGAATAAAGGTGAAGTGATTGTGGGTGAATAGGAAAGTATAAAGAGTATGTGTATGTGGGGGGGGGTGATAATGGATGAATGAGGAAGAGCAAAGGGATAGAGAGAGGAGGGCAAGAAGAGGATGGTTTAAAAGTTGAGAAAAAGGAAGGAAAAGAAGATGTAAAATGGAGGAGAGCAGAGGACGAGATGAAGTAGGATATGAAGTGGATATTTAAATGAAAGGGGGGTGTCGGGATGGAAGAGGGAAAGAAGCGGAGCACATGAAAAAGCAAATGTGGAAAGAGAGCAGAAAAGGCCATAAGGATAAGAGTGAGCGAAAAGACAAGAGATAATACTCTGAGCAAAAAATAAAGAGGGTGATGTACTATGAGAAACCAGAGCAAACCAACTGCACCATAGGAGGATAACTACAATTTCCCAAAGAGCTTAATGACTGAAGAGAGACTTTAAACCCCTTGAATGCTAGAGGAGCCTCCAAAGCATTTGTGAAGCAACGTTTTGGATACCTTTCTGCCATTCAAGCAATTCCAAGCCCCATTTATATCCATGGAAATGTTTATTTGTGCCCTAATGTGCAGTTGTTTTACCCCAGAATTACACCATTTCTTATTACATCCGCCTCAGATGGTTCCAGAGACAGTAACAGCAGAAGCAGCAGCTGCTGAAAGGTACTCAGCACAGAAAATAAATCAGAAAGACTAGTGAGAGGAAAGAAAGAGCAATAAAAGAAAGAAGAATGCAGATCAGATTGGGTATTAAAGGAGAGAAAGAGAAATGGCAGAAATAAAGACAGAATGGAGCAGAGCTAGTAATAAAATAATAAGGGGAATATTGTATGCACTGCCTGTCAGGCCGTTAAACCCACTAGGAATCTTCAGATTCTCATTGTATTGAGTTTATAGTGAGAAGAGAGCAGTGACATACTTGTGATTGTGATAGGAGCTGCAGCTAGGGGCAGTGTGGTTCTGCTGGAAGAGATGTGTGTTAATTGAATTCCAACCCAGCTTCTGCTAAACCAAAAGTGGAGCGATTCCAGGGCTACCCAACTGCATTATATGGAACAAGTACACATTCCCTTTGATAGAAATGCAGCTTTTAACCCCTTGAAACATAGCAAGGTCTCCAATGAATTGCTTAGCAATGCGTTGGCGACCTCTCTAGCATTCAAGGGTTAAAAATACCATTCTAACTCCATTTCAACGGCATACAAATAAGTGGCTCTTCACTGTTTATTAGGAATAACCGAGGTAGGTGTCCTTCAAACTGCTGTAATTTATTGGTATTTATTATTTGTATTTGAAATGTAGCTATAGATTACTTCCAATCATTTCAGTTTACAATCTGATAATGGCTAATTACCATTACAAACTGTTCAGGTTTATTGTTTTTGTTGGGGACTGAGGAGATGTGATTATGAGTTAGGCTTCATATATATAATATATATATATATATATATATATATATATATATATCCTATAACAGGGCTTAAAATTTGAAGTCCTTTGCTACTTGTCAGACCTGAAAAGTTACTCGCCACTGCAAGCCATAGCATACCCACCAGGTCTGAATTTCTATTTTCCAGGGCTAAATTTTCACTCGCCATTGGCTAGTGGCGAGTGGAAATTTTGAGCCCTGTCCTATAACATAAAGTGATAGAATGCGTCGCTCCCTGTGAGCGTAACCGCACATGTGCAGTACAGACTGTGCATGTGTGGTTTCACACCGGGCCGCTGGGTGCACTTTAGCCCGTGTATACGGGCTTTGATACTAGTATATATATATGAGACTGCAACTGTTATGTGAAATAAAAATCGACTGCATGAAGGACACCTATCTTAGTAAGTCAAGGGAGGGTTATGCACTAAAAAGTGATAAAGAGGAGATGACATCTCCAGTGGTATCACTTCACCAGTTCCCATGTTATTCTACAGAGCCAATGCACTACAATCGCCACAGTTGGAGAAATCTTAGTGCATTGGTTCCATAGAATAATAGGACTTGAACAAGTGATGTCACTGGAGAAGTCATCTCCACTTTATCACTTCTTTATCACTCCTTAGTCCATCTCCCACGATGTGTTTAACAAATTGAGTGACTTATTCTTCTGGCATAGTTCCCCTTAAAGGATTAGTAAAGTTTTTTTATGTAAAGCTTATCTGGTGGGGATTTTGGCGCTTAGTAAAACAAGGTTACTCCCACTGCTGGGAGTTCAAACTGTCACAAATTAATGGAGCTGCAACTATCACATTCTGTAGCCTGAGGCGCATCTGTCCTATATAGTGGTATAGGAAAGTTGTGTGGACAACAGGTGGCGATGTTGCTAACATTAACCCCTTAGTGACAGCCACGTGCGTACGTGGCTGTCACCTTAACGCCGGCTAACATTTTTTTTCTCTAAATGATTCCGGAGTCCCCGAACGGCGTGCAGCTGAACAGAGACCCGGACTTCCGGGACTTACCAGGTACGTCCTCTGTCACTAAGTGACAGTTTTTGCGGGACGTACCTGGTAAGTCAATTATCGGGATGGGGTTAAAGAAATAACAGGTCGAGCTGTCAGAACCTTGCAATGGTGCATTTCCCACCAGTGGAAATATCCTTGTTTTGCTCAGCAGAAATACCCATTGAATATGTGTTTTTTCTAATAAGAGTTTACCACCCTTTTAATCCCTTGAGGACCAGAGGGGCATGCAATGCATTGGATTGCAGTGAACTCTTTGGTGCTTAAGGGGTTAAATCAGTGGAATGATTTATTTGGCCAGGATGGTGGCACGAGTAATGCTCCACTTTTGTCTTTTTGCATTTGCCTCTGTGTGTCCTGCACATGTACGCATTAACTCCTGAAATGTGTGCCACAATGACAGTGGCAGCACACATTTCACAACAGATGAGTACCAATTCCTTCACATTCGCCTGGTTACACATATATACACATATATATTTTCAAAAGAAAAATGAAGTAATTCTAGGGGCAACCAACTGCACTATAGGGAAAAATTAAAAATTCTCATTGATTTAAATGGGGAGATTAACCCCATGAATGCTAGAGAGGTCACCAACGCATGTCCCATTTAAAACAAAGGGGACTTGGGGAATTTGTAGGTGTCTCCTATTATGCACGTGGTTTGCTCCGGATGTACTGCAGCTTTCTTTTAACCCTTTGAGTACCGGAGTGGGGGGTGGGGGTTGAGCAACACATTGTTTCACAATGCATTGAACACTCCTCTGATACTCAAAGGGTTACAAATATGGCCAACACAAAACATTTCAGGCTTTATGTTCATAATAATACTGGAGTCATTCTGGAGCAAACCAGCTGTACCATAGAGAAATAAAAACCTCTTCAATTCAAAGGGGAATTCCATCCCCTTGAATACTAGTGAGGCTTCCATTAATGGGAATTGTGGAAATGTTGATGTACCCCTATGGTGCAGTTGGTTTGCCCCAGAATAACAGTACTTCAGTTTTCTTTTGAACACAAGGCCCTTCAAGCCTCATAAGGACTGAAGCACATATAGCATATAGAGCATGAATGCATCTGGGCCTTTGGTTTTAAATGGTTTATTTGTGGCATTTAGGCCCTTCAGAAAAATACAAAGCATGCCATGAAAGTGCTGCTGTGGCAGTAAAGAACAGAGAGGAGAAGGTCATGCCATTTTGTATGTTTATAATCAGCTGCTATGCAGACTGTAATTGACTCACAAATTTACATTAATGACATGTCATATTAGAGGAGAGAATTTAGCGCACACTCATACGTAGGAGTCACTGACGCTGATGTACTAAGAAAAATGGCACAATTCTGGGGAAAATCAACTATACCATAGCAGGCAAATAAGAATATCAAATGTTGACATGGATTACACTGGAGCTGATAAATTTACCAGAGGTTTTATCTGCAAATTTCTACAAAGACTTCAATAGTAATCTTATTGCAATGTAATAGAGGACTTTGATTAATTCAAAGGAAATTTTAACTCTCTATTAAGCAATGCTATAGAATTCAAGGGGTTAAAAGCCCCACGTAAATCATAGGGATATTTTTAAAGACAACTTTATTGAAGAATGCCAGCATATGAGAGGTACATAGACTCCTGGATCAAAATACCATATTTTGGCGCATTAAAATTAGTTTGTAGAAAAATAATCTAATGCCATCTCCATTTGGTTTGGGGATAGCTGTTGAGGTGTAATAGGTCATCAACTGACAACCAATCTAATGAGCATTAATTAATTAAGCTTTATATGAAAAGTTTGGTTTTTTTTGGAAAAAAATTGCCATATGGCTTTTTCTGATGAGAAAAAAAGAATGTTCCCACTGCTTGGATATGTGTCATTTCAAAGTAATTATCAGCTCCCCTGCTGTCCATACAGTTATTCTGTTGCTTTCTATGGGAGAGGTGAGTCACTGAATACATGTCTCAATTGAATGTGACAGTGTCATCACTTCCTGACAGTTTGAATGGTTATATGTTTTAATAAAGCAGCTGCAATCAGTGGAAGTACCCTTGTCTTGCTTAGCAGAAAAATCCCTATAACAGTTTTAAGAAAAGGAAATGGTTAAAACAGATAAGAGGAGGATCAGTGGGATTTGTTTTGTCCCCTATGGGAAGTCGATTAGCCCTAGGCCTGCCCCACTTTTCCTAAGTACATCAGCCTCACTCTACCCCACCTGATAATTGAGTTGGACTCTGCCCAGACACCTCCTGATTTATGATCCTGTGTTACCTGGACAATCCGGATTACTGCACTGCCTGCTCTCGGCTTGCTGCCCTCTGCACTCTCCTCCGGCCTGGCCTGTGTTGCTGCACCTTCTACTCCTCTGCTGGGTTCCATTAGAGCATGTCACCGAGCATCTCCCCCATGCACCCCAGTCCAGCCACTGCCCCTCAACTGAACAGAGAGATGGGGAGAGAGACGGCCATTGTGACTTTAGCTGTCTCAGTCAGCCAAGCCAACTGTTCATCTTCCCCACTAGTAATATATCATGCACCAACTCTGCATACAGTAAATAATATTTAGAGTGTGATAGTATTCTGTAAGTGAAACCTCATAAGCAGAGAAATCGCCAACCTCAAGGGGACATCCCTTGACAAGTACAGAAGAAGGAAATAACCTTTCAACTGAATGAGATGAATTAATCAAGAAAAGCAGGTAGCTAGTGATAGATGGGTCAGAGCTCTGCAACAGTGGATCATAACCCCTTTAAAGGCTTCATAAGGAATTCACTGCCCTATACTACTCACCCCATTTAATTGTACTAATACCAATGATGGAATGCAACTGTCTGGAGACTTTGGACCTTGCATTGTCAAGTAGGAAGCAGGAATAGAAATGGACATATACAAAAAAGAAAGGTGAAATGATCCTGAGGCAAACCACACTACACCACAATGGGAAAATACTAATCTCCATTGATTTAAATGAGGATTTTCATCCCCTGAGTGCTAGAGTGATTGCCAACACATTGCTTTGGTGACCTCTCTAGCACTCAAATGATTAAAAATACCACTGAAATCAATGAAAATGTGGGAAATTTTTATTTTTCTCCTAGGGTGGAAATGGTTCGCTTCAGAAATTTTCTTGCATATGGCCATTTAATGTGGCAGTAAATAACACATTTGTGATACAATCACTGCTATTTTTTTTACCTTCTCTGAAGCTAGGACATTATACAATTATTGATCTTATTTATAAATTATATAATATATCAAGGAAAAAAAGGAGCAAAAAATTCTAGTGCAACAAAACTGAACCACGTTTACCAAAGATAAAGACAAACATTGATATCAATACAGCATTTTCTTTAATAAACATAGAGAAAATGTTTTGCCCCAGAATTGCTCTCTTTTCTTAAAGGGACAGTAATGTCCCATAAAAAATATTTAGATTTAGGTAGAGATTGAAAAAATAAACTAATTGCAACAAACCCTATCTCTCAAACCACTATGGTCTGAGAGATATAGGGATTCCAAGATCCCCCCTCCCTCCGCTTCTGATGTCAGCTATAAAGCTGACAGCATGAGATTTGAGTTGTACGACTCAAGAAGGCTCTGCAGCAGAGCTGAAATCGCGTTATTTAAAAATAATTCCTTCATTGGAAAGGTCTACAAAGTGTGCCTGGTTTGCAAGCACACTTTGAAGACCTTTCCAATTAAGTAATTATTTTTAAGTACCGCAATTTTGGCTGACATCAGGAGAAGGGGAGGGAGGGGGGAACTTTGAATCCCTATATCTCTCAAACCATAGCGGTTTGAGAGATAGGGTTTGTTGCAATTAGTTTATTTTTTCAATGTGTACCTAAATCCAAATATTTTTTAGGGAACATTACTGACCCTTTAATAAGTACCATCAACTGGAGCCTGTGTATTAACCCTTTGAATGCCAAAGAGGTATGCAATGCATTGTGAACCAGTGCATTGGATAAATGCATTGGGTACCCTATGGCACTCAAAGGGTTAAATCAAAACTTTGGCTCTTTTGTTGCCACAGAGGTATACAGTGCATTGTGTTGCAGTGTGGTTGATGTCTCTCTGGCAGTCAAGGGGTTAATAAATGAGCCACAACTGAACAAAACAAAACAGTCCAATTGAAATCAATAGGGCTTTTTACTGTGGCCGATGTACTAAGAAAGTGGTGCAATTCTGGAGCAAATTGTCTGCATAATAAGGAACAAATAAAGATTACTAAAATTAAACTTGATGTAAATGGGTGTTTTAACCCTTTGGATGCTAGAGAAGTCTCCAAAAAGTTTAAAAGACTCATTTGCATCAATGGGAATCTGGATTTGTTGATTTGTCCCAGAACTGAACCACGTTTTCTTAGTACAACAGAGTCAATGACACATATAGTTCAACTGGTTTCGCTCCTCATTTAGTAAACTATTGCCTTTAAAGGAGCAGTAAACATTTTTTTATGAAAATATATACATTATAGAGCTTTTCCTGCTGAATAAAAACAAGGTCACTCCCATTGCTGTCACGTGTGTTATTCCGAAGTTACGAAAGTTAAAAAAAAAATCAGGAAGTGAATTTACTGTGTTTACTTCCTGGTAGTTCTGACAGGAAGTGACAGGCAGTTTCTGTCTCATTCTACAGAGAACTGTATGTCACTGACTTTCCTCTCCATTAGAATGTAACATGAGAACTCATTTGAATTTGACAATTAGTGGGCACTGCTAGTGTAAATAAACACAAGTTTAAACGGTAATAACTCTGGAAATATGCATCTGTCAGTAGTGGGAGCACCCTTATGTTACTTAACAGGAAATACCCTACAATATATGTTTTTTCATAAAAACGTTTACTGTTCTTTAATCCAAAAGGCACATTGTTTCAATCATTATTGAAATCATTTGCTTAAAATGATGAATAAAAAGTCAAAACATCACCTGAATCTGAGAAGAACAAACTTCCTTAGATCAACAGCCATATGCACAAAAACACTGAGAAGCAATTCTGGGACAAATCAACTACATCACAGGGAACAAACTGAAATTCCCAACAACTTAAATGAAACTTTTAACCCTTTCAATGCTTGTAAAAGTCTTCCTTTCAGACCTCACTAGCATTCATGTGACAAAAAGTCCAGATCAAAAGCATCGCAAATTATGGAAGCTTTTATTTTGTCCTTATGGTATAGTTGGATTGCCCCAGAATTGTCCCTCTTTTCAATTGTGACTATTGACGCAATGCAAGAAATGTGCGCAATTGCTATTTCCCATGTGAAAACCACTAGGGAATAGGTTTGCGCATGATTTTGTTGAATTGCGCATGAAAGATCAAGATTAGCGAACAGCTGTGTGTATATTTTTGTGGGTGTGGCCAGGATTAACGAATCTGTGTGAGTGGAATAGCGAATGCGCCTAATGCAGGAAGTGCTATTGCAAATGAATTTATACGTCTGTGTAGTGTTGTCATAAAAATAATTTTTTTATGTGCAATTCAAGAAGTGTTCGGTATTCAGTTTCCTGGATTAGAACATGCGCAAAATCTATCTGCGCACAAAAATGCCTTTAGCAGATGCGCACATTTCTTGCATCACGCCATATGTGCCTAAGAGGTGATGTAATTCTTTGCAGAGAGAACTTCATCTTTAAATAGAGCCTTCATAGAATAAGACATTACTAGAAAGCTTTCACTGAAATGCAACTGTCACTTTGTAACTTACTTGTTTTCGTGCATGCCAGCCAAATACACTGCCCTCCCTCCCACTTGCCACTCCCTGCCAGCCAGTAGTAGCTCATTTTCATAAACTGACCAACTGGCAGTCATGCAAATCCTGTCCCACTAAGAAAAGAATGTAGACAGGTGACAGTCATACTTGTCTTCCTTATTCACAAAATAAATAAATTGAAGTTCTAGAGCTAATCAACTGCACCAAAGGAGACAAATAAAAATCCCCAGATCTTTCATTGGTTTAAATGGGTATTTGCACCCCTTAAGTGCTAGACAGGTCTCCATCACATTGTGAACAATGTGGTAGTAATCTCAAGGGGTTAAAAGGCCCACTTAAATCAGTGGGAACTTTAATTGCCCTCTAAGGTGCAGTTTGTTTGCCCCAGAATTGCTCCTCATTTCATTTCCAGTGCCTATCCACCATGGTATTACTAGATGGTAACTGAACAACCCCATCCACTTGTATCATTATAGTATTAATGTTGATCTGCCAGCATAAAATAAGTAACTGTATATGCTACCTCCCATCAGTACCAACCAGCCAAAGGCTGGAGGGCCAACGGTTGCCTTATCTGGTGCTGGCCGTTTGTTTGTAATACAAATAAAGTTTTAGAAATTGGTCTTCATTTGTGGCACAGTGTGGCACTTCATATGCTCATGAGTTATTAATGGAATGACAGGTCAATATTACTTCACACTGTGCTAGGAATGAATCTAGGGGGGCATATCTAGGGACTTTTTCATCATGTGCCCCCAGTTCGTCAAGAGGTTCGCCTGGGGGATGGAAATATGTGATTCATGTCACCGAGAGGTGGGCTTAACTGTGGGTGGGCAGGGCTTAACATACCTTTTTATAAAGTGGGTGGGAAATGGGCAGAACAGCAGGGGGGAGGAGGAGAAGTGGGAGGAAAGTGGGACGAACAGGGTGGGAAGGAGGAGAAGTGGGAGGAAAGTGGGAGGAACAAGGCAGGAACTAGAAGAGGCGGGCAGAGTTTCATAAGAAACCACCACCAGAGAATCAGCCTCTGTCCCCAAAGCCCCTGGTAATATATTTACAGAAAAATGTCTAGAACAACACAGAGGCAGATTTTAATTCACAGTGCAACTAGTCAGGGTGACTCGTCCCCTTTAACTGGGTGGTATGCTCAAAAGAAACGTGGAGGACATCTGGTGCAAGCCATTTGCACTATAGGGGAGAACCAAAAATTCCCATCAATTTAAATGGAGATTTTAACCTCTTGAATGCTAGAAAGGTGCCCAATGCAATGTGAAGCATTGTGTTGGCGACCTCTCTAGATTGAAAGGGTAAAAATATCCATGTAAGTCAATGGAAATTTGGGAAATTTTTATTTCTCCCCGCTAGTGCAAAAGGTTTGTCCCGATCTTCTCCACTTTTCTTCTGAGCATACGGCCCTTAAAATAAAGTAATAGATTAGATCATGGGCATCCAACATGCGACCCATGGGACAAACGCTGCCCACCAGATCCCACATGAACTACTAGGCCAGTAAGACTTAAAGGGATAGTAATACTTCATTTTAACTTTATTTTATTTTGTAGGCATTAAAAAAACATGAAGAATGATATAAGTCTTATCTCTCAAACCTTTATGGTTTAAGAGATATTCACAAGCAAAGTATCCCCCCCCCCCGTTCAGCCAGATCAGAAGTGAGGTGCCCAGGTAGACTGCAGAGAGGGACAATCTTCAATTAAGATAATGGAAAAAGCTGAAAAACTTGTCAAGGGGGGCAGGGCTTTCATTGTTTTCATACAAAGAAAAGTGTCCCCTTCTGTTATCTGTACTGTCATACAACCAGACTCACATCTGAGAAGAGATGGCTTACACTAGGTAAAAGGGGCGGGGAGGGGAACTTTGCTTGTGAATATCTCATAAACCATAAAGGTTTGAGAGATAAGACTTATATCATTCTTCATGTTTTTTTAATGCCTACAAAATAAAATAAAGTTAAAACGAAGTGTTACTATCCCTTTAACCCCAGCTTTCCAGTGGTGTACAGGTCAGGAACAGATGTCTGTTATATATCTGTATTGTCACTTACTTGATCAATAAATAAAATCTATATTTCAGAATACCTGACAGGCTTTATAGTGGAACCAACACTGAAAATAAAGTGCCCCCTAAATCATTATAAGCATATAGCGATATGCATATCCATAGTAGCATTACCCTGAATAAGTCCAGAGTTATTGATAAATCCAACTCGTTCCATTTCTCATCTTGCTGTACCAGCATCTGTGTGTCTGCGCCATAAGTCCCTTCCTGTACTGTAAGGTACACTTCAACGCCTCCTAGAGGAGACCGGGATGGACAGCGCAGGAGCAAAGATGTCTCTTTGGCAAGATGTCTGTATGATGCCTGCCTGTCCGTCTGGGAATGAGTTGGATTTATCAATAATGCTGGACTTATTCTGGATAGTACTAGTGTGGATATGTGTATCACTATGCATAATGACTTGGGGGGCACTATTTTCAGTGATAGTTCCGCTTTAAAGCATTCATGAGATTTATAGACTGCTCCAGGAATGACAGGCGGGAAACCGCGCAGACATCTTTGCATAGTGACGTCTGCACTCCTGCGCTGTCAGTCCCAGCCTGCTCTAAATGGCGTTGCTTGGAGCCGTTCAGCTCCAAAAGGGACTGACAGCGCAGGTGCGCAGACGTCACTATGGAAAGATGTCTGCGCAGTTTCCTGCCTGTCATTCCCGGAGCAGTCTATAAATCTCATGAACGCTTTAAAGCGTTTAGCGCAGTAATAATTCTGGTGACTAGGGCTACTGAGCAGCTAGTCACCAGATGGGTAATTATTTGGGGCCATTTTGCTAAGGTGTGGTAGTTACGCTTTAATTCACCATTGTTATCAATAAAAAAATAAAAATAAATGTGTCACTCTCACATGGCTTTCTGATCATGTGGCACACGACTGACAAAACTTGGATTCCTGTATCATTTATTCTTGTTATATGTCAATGAAAAAATGCCTAATTTCAAACAGAGTCTGGAGTATTATTATAGTAGGAAAGGGACAGGGAGGGGGAAGGATTTAATCCTCTGAATGCCAAAGAGATGTGCAATGAACCTCTGTGAAATGCTCTGATCATCTCTCTTGCCCTCAAAAGGTTAAACTGCTAATCCCACTTTAGTGTATGTTTCAGAGTTTCAGATCTGAGCAGTGCTTAAAGGGTTACCCCTTTGTCTCTGTGATTGTGCCCCAGTCTTTGGAGAGTTTTGCTCTGCACATAAACTCTGACATGATAAATGTGTTTAAATACCTAAGGAGACAATATACAGATTAAGGTCAAACATTATTGTGGGCAGGCTTGGATAGTCATGCGGGAGCCCATAAAGAGAAATGGATTGAGGGTGAGTTGCCACATAAATCAAGAGAGATCCACATTATACAGCGGGAGACATTCTAGTTATGATAGTGAGAGATGAGCCAAGTTACTGTACTCGTTACAAGACGCTTGGGCATACAGATTAGTGAAAGGGGAAGTACTGGTGTCTGAGAATATGAGGCAAGCTATGCCTGGACTGACATATCAATCTACTAATGTGTTTATCTGATGAAGAGATCTCTACTGTCTGAAAATTGTGTACACCTGAAATCTGGTCTAGTAATATGGATCAGAACCCTTAAAGCCACTCAATTTTTTAACCCTCTGAATTCCAGAGGGGTGCGCAAAGCACTGCTTTGCAATTCCTTACGTAACCCTCTGGCATTCAAAGGGTTAAATCATTTTGGCTGCAGATCCCTTCCAAAAAGAACAAGGAGGGTCCTGTATTCAAATGAAACATACAGTAACAGTAACAGTAGAGACTGCCCGCGCCGCGGTTGATACAGAGCTGGACGCTCCTTCGGAGCCGCCGCGTGGGCACTCTGTAATGTGGAGATGAAGGGGGCATTGTGGAGATGAAGGGGCAATGTGGAGATGAAGGGGCAATATGGAGATGAAGGGAGTATTGTGGAAGGGGCATTGTGGAGATGAAGGGAGCATTGTGGAAGGGGCAATGTGGAGATGAAGGGAGCATTGTGGAAGGGGCAATGTGGAGGTGGGGAGAGTGTGGAGGTGAATATGTGGGCGGGGGCAGGGGATTGTGTCCGGGTCTGAGGGGGAGGGCATCAAAATGTACCTTCGCCCGTGTATACAAAAATCCTTGCACCGGCCCTGGGCAGACCAACTGTTTTATAGGGTAGAACTGAAAATTCGTATTGCTTTATATGTAGCTTTTAACCATTGGAATACTAGAGAGGTCTCCAATGCATTGGAAACCTAGACACCTCTCTAGCTTTCCATTTAAATCAAGGAGAATTTTGCTGATTTGTACTTGCCCCTATGGTGAAACTGGTTTGCTGGAAAATCACTCCACTTTTTTAACCCTCTGAGTGCCAGAGGGGGTCTACCAAGGTCTGGGGGTAGGAGTGTCCAAATGACATGATTCACATCATAAAGTGGGCAGGGCTTGATTGGAGTGGATGGGTTGGAATGAGGGTTTCACTTTTAAAAGATCGCACGCAAAAGAGCGTGCGACCATTTAACATTTTAACCATGTCGTCTGGATAAAAATAGGCACATGACAATTTCGCAGTGCATGACAGCGCGAGATGTCACCTAGTGAATGGTCATGTACAATACTTATACAGCCGGTGATTCTCTTCACCTACCAGCCACTCTAATTCATTTGAGCCTTAACAGTTTATATCTTTATAGTTTTTTGTTTTTTTTTACCTTTCTGCCGGGGCAGCCTCCTTCCGCAGCTGCTTTCTGAACAGACTATTATACCAAAACCTCTACACAAATACGTATGTGAGCCGCTCCTGCCGCTCTCTACCTTTCTCTGCATGCTCCGCCACTCCTCCCTGTCATTCTGCACACAGAGAAGGGGAGAGAGAGGCAGGAGTGGCTCACATATGTATCTGTGTAGGGGTTTTGGTATAATAGCCTGTTCAGAAAGCTGCTGAAGGAGGCTGCTCCGGCAGAAAGGTATTAAAAAAAATAAAAAGACATAAACTGTTAAGGCTCAAACGGAATAGAGTGGCTGGGAGGTGAAGAGAGTCACTGGCTGTATAAGTATTGTACACGACCATTCACTAGGCGACATGACAATCTCACGCAGTCATGCACTGTGAGATTGTCATGTTGCTATTTTTATCCAGGCAACATGTTTAAAGTGTTAAATTGTTGCACACTCTTTTGAGTGCAACCTTTTAAAAGGATACCAGAATGAGGGGAGGGGAGACAGTTTTTGATGTTACATTGGGCAGAGAGTGGACTGAACAAAGAAGAGCGTGACCAGAGTGACTGGCAATGAAAAGGATGGAATTATAAAAGAACACACTGAGCCCTGAGAATCAGCCTCTGTCCTAGGAGACCCAGTAAGACCCAGGTCAGATTCGGAAAATTCCCAGAAATGCTAAACACCTTAAAGGGTTAGTAATCTTTCAGGAAAACTGAAGCTACGATTCTTCCTTATAGTTTATACTATTGCTGTCCGACGGTGGCAATGTTCACATCTCACTAGTTGCGATGAAAAAAGAGAATTTTAGTCTTACCTGTTAAATCCTTTTCTCTGAGTCCATACAGGTTACTGGTAACTTTGGGTAGGCGATCCACCCCTTTAATTGTAGGCAGGAACAATTCTAGAATTTAATGCAGGGGGTGGAGCCTACCTTCCCTCCTTGGCTGCAGGTAGCCAGCCAGCTCCAGAAAGATTTGAGACACTAACTATTGACTAGATAGTGGAAGGGAAAGAAGACTCCTGTGAGCATGACCCCGGAGGACCCCCACGGTCTGCCACAGGAAAGCAAACATGGTCCCTTGACAGGGTGGGAGACCAGTAACCTGTATGGACTAAGAGAAAAGGATTTAACAGGTAAGACTAAAATCCTCTTTTCTCTGTCGTCCAATACAGGTTACTGGTAACTTTGGGATGTCCAACCACTGAGTTTCCCAGAGGCGGGAAGTAAGGCAAGGACCAGGCGCAAGGCCCCCAAAGTCACCAGAGCAGATATGAACCATCAGATCAGAGGTAGCCCAACAAAACTATGAAGATTGGAGAGGTCGAGCCACCATGACTAAGTGCCACATGAAGAGGGAGGGACACTGACATCTTCGGAAGGTCTGGCTGACCCCTGCACACCTGTAATCACAAACCTCTGGAGTTCCCTTGTGTGCGCCATGGCAAACAGGACCTCTTCGATGGAAGAGATGAATTTCCCCACTACAGAGGACAGCTCTTTGGCTGGAACTGGATCTTGAGCCAGAACCGAAGAAACCCTGAGGGCAATCTGGTGAGCTACCTCGTCTGTGAGAAACACCAAGCTCTTCTGAGTGTCGAAGAGAAGGCCTGTCACGGTTTCTGATGAACACTCAAACAAGACTTGTAAGGTTAAAAGATATTTATTGAAAATAAAGAACAAACAGCAAATGTAATACCCCACACAGGGCTCAGAATAAGTAGTACAGCATACAATGGTAGAATGGTGCCAGATGACAGTGAGACTAACAGATGGCAGGATCCGTTGCGAACTAGGGTGATGGAAGCAACAACTTGCTGTGGAGGCACAGAACCTGGGGTCCCTAGTACTCACTAGGTATGATGGTACGCCCGAGACCAACAGATACTGGCAACAGAACCCCTAGGAAGCTAGGGTAACCATATGGCAAACAACACTGACACTGGCAGGAGGACCCCTAAAATACTAGGAACCTCAAGGCTCTCGACTGGCAACACAGACCCTAGGAAGCTAGGAGTCCCAAGCTCTCGACTGGCAACTTGGACCCTAGAAAGCTAGGAGTCCCAAACTCTCGACTGGCAACTTGGACCCTAGAACGCTAGGAGTCCCAAAGCTCTCGACTGGCTACTTGGACCCTAGAACTCTAGGGTTAATCGGAGGCACAATAGCAGGAGCTGGCGGAAAGGACCCCAGTACACAAGAGCACTGGGAGACCCAAGGCACAGCTACTAGTAGCAGAGACCCTAGAGCGCTAGGGGTGAATACGGAGGCAAGGCAACCCAATACAGAAGACCACTTGTGTCCAGGTACAGAATACCAAAGCAGTACACCACCCTACAGCTGGCTCTTAAGCTTAAAGGCTATAGCAATGGAGAAGGCTGGAGAGGAGTGAACCGGACCTAGGGAGACCTAGGACTGCAAGGTTCACAGATGGTAAGCACCCAGAGACAGCCTGTAACTCCCCACAGGGAGTGAGCCCAGCTAAGGAGTGGTATATGGACACGTCAGATAAGTGAGTAACACAGTCGAACTAGAAATAGCCCAAGATCCAGCACTCCATGCGTGCACACCGCCAGGGGCGGTAGATACTAGAATGAAAGACTGAAGCAGTGAGTGCTCAGCCCAGCGGTTGGCAATGTAACCGGTAGCGCAGCACAGCCACTGCAGACAGCAACAGAGTGGATACAGCCAGGTCAGACAGCAATGGAGCGGGTCTCAGCCAGGATCAGTCAGCAGTGTAATGGGTACTCAGCCAGTTTCAGTCAGCAACGGAGCAGGTTACTTAGCCAGTATCGGTCGGCAACGGAGTGGGTTCTCAGCCAGGATCAGTCAGCAACGTAGCAGGTTCTCAGTCAGTCCAGTCGGTAACGGAATCAAGTAGATCAGGAACACAGGAACATAGTCAGGCAGGCCAGGTCATACAAGAACAAACAGCATCAGTAACTAGTGCAATAACAGGAACACCACGAGGGCGCTAGTCTATAGACATGACAGGATATATAAAGGGTTGTCCCTGGGTGGAGTTAATTACACTGGCAATAAGAAATGCGGCATTCAGACAAGGAAGTAATAATGTTGCAGCCCGCAACCAGGAGCACGGGGCACCGTGATAAGGCCCAGGAAGACCAGATTCTGGGATGGGACAAGATCTGACTTGTCCATGTTGATGATCCACCCGTGATGGGTGAGCGTGAATGCATTGCTGAACCTGCTGATGAAGAAGTTCCGCAGAGGGGGCTTTCAGAAGCAGGTCGTCCATGTATGGAGTAACTCTGATGCCGTTCCTGTGGAGGATGGACACTAAAGCTCCCAGGACACGATTGAAAACTTGAGGAGCTGTACTCAGACCAAAGGGAAGAGCTGAAAACTGAAAATGTCCTCTGTCGCAGGCATATCTGAGATACTGCCGGCTCTCTGGATGAATGGCGATGTATAAATACACGTCCTGAAGATCCGGAGACATAGTAGCAATCACCGTCCGTAGAGACTCCTGTTGATAATGGGTCCGGATCACAAAAGAACTGAGATCCTTCAAATCCAAAATGGGGCGACAACCGCCATCCTTTTTGGAGAAAACAAAGAGGTTTGAGTACAAACCCATACCTCTGTCTTGAACTGGAACCAGCACTAGAACATCCTTGTCCAGAAGAGTCTGAATAGTGCCGTTGAACAGCCGGCGTTTCTCCGCACCCTGAAAAGGAAAGAAGCAAAAGGGAGGTAGAGAGACAAAAGGGATCCTGTACCCTTCCGTCACCACCTGTAAAACCCACGGGTCCACCACTGAATCCTCCCAGATGGTGTGGTAGTGACGCAGACGACCACCCACAGCAGAGTGGGGACCTGGGTTCGGTGAGTCATGCCGAAGAAGGCTTGAAAGCCTTGGGCTTGGAGGAGACCTTGCACTTCCATTGCTGTTTGGGCTTGGAGGAGGCACGCAGAGCTGAGGGTACCGTCTGGTTCGCCGGACGTGTCTCAGTCTGAAAGGAATGAAAATACAGATTAAGCTAAAGCGGCATTTTCTTCCTGGGGACCAAGGGTAGAAGTGTACTCTTACCCCTTGTGGCCTCACTGATCAGATCTTTAAGATCTGGCCCAAACAAAGAAGTACCTTGAAAATATAAGGAGAGCAATTCTTTCTTGGAAGTAGTGTCAGTAGACAAGATCTTGAGCCAAAGAGCCTGTCTGGCAACCACAGACATGGTGGAAACCCTACCCACTAAACGGATGGCATCAAATAAGGCAGCAGAAACATAGTGCTGTGCCTCAGAAATGTTGGCAGGAAGGCGCAACACATATGAAGTAGGCGCACCCTGATGGACAGCCAGGGTGAGCTGTCCAGTCCAGACCGCAATGGCCCGGTTCACCCATGCTGCAGCGAATGCTGGATGCATGGCAGTACCAGCAGTGGCAAAAATGGACTTGAGGGAGACCTCACGTTTCATGTCTGTCCAGTGCTTCAGAGCGGACGCATAAGAAACTGGCAAGGCAGTAGACTTACATAGCCTGGAGATAGAAGCATTCACTTTGGGAGGATGCACCCACTGAGCGAGTGCTGCCTTAGAGAAGGAATAAAGCTTGACACAGAAGGTTTCTTATCCGGAGATTTCCACTCTTCAGACATAAGGCGGTCAAGAGTGGGGTTAGGTGGAAAGCAAGTAAGGGGCTTTTTAGGCTCCTGAAACACATCAGAGGGATCAGAAGGAACCTCCTAAAATAAGGGAATGTTAAGGGTATGCAAAACAGTCCTGATCAGGCCCTCAGAGGAGGGCTCAGGATCAGTCTCAAAAGGATCCCCAAAAAACTGAGAGGAGCCCACAGCAGAATATTCCTCAACACCTGAATATACCAGCAGTTCCTCCTCAGAGGAATCTGATACATCAGGGACTCCTTGAGTTTTTGGCAGGGAAGACCTGATGGAGGAGGGGTTCTGCCAAGAATGGAAGACCCCCTGTAACTGGGATGGAAAGAGTTGCAATGTAGACCTAAGGTTCCTTGTAGCAGCCTTGAACTCTTGCACCCAAAAGGGCTCTAATGCATGGCTGGAGGTCCATGGGAGACTCTCAGGGACATCAGAACATGCTGGGCATAAATGACCTGAGAATTCTCTAGGTAACCCTGAATGACAGGAAGAACAATGCGCAATAGGGGATACAGAGACCCTAGCATCCTTAGTCTTAGGTCTGGCCCCAAGCTCCAACGGTACAGACATTCTCACAGTGTCAAATAACCTTACTGTATAAGAAATCACCCAAGTACAGTGTGTAGGATTAAGGTTTCACCCCAGAAATTGCTAAAATAGACTTAACTGGCAGGCGAAGGGTTAATCAGCAGAGGAGAGAAGAAGAGTCCAAGCCCTGCGTAGGACACTCATTCTGGAAATGGAATAAAATGGCTGCCGCGGCGGGAGCCAATCAGAAACGAGAGTGAAGCAAGCGCTCATGGGAAATGTAGTTTTCCCAGAAAAAGTACCCAAACAGTGCCCGAAGCCCCCTGAGCCCTCCAACACACTGGAAACATGAACCGGATGACAGAGCAAGAGCAGACAAGAAAATGAGCCATCTCCGAAGTCACTAGGTTAAGCGGTTGCAGAGATATGTCCCAAACTGTACAGTCCCATAGGAGTGAATGGAGCAATGGCGCCTATGTGGTAAAGCGTGCCTTTAACTCAATTTTTACAAAATTGAAACAGTAAAATAAAAATGCATGAAACATCACTAGAACATGTTAGGATACTCAAAAAACACTGAACCAGTAGGAAAAGTGTCAGAACCCTCCCCCCCAAAAGATGCACAACCAGCAGCTAAAGGGTTAAAGTACCACATAAACCTGCTCCAAAACACCCAACAGACATACAGATAGACCCAATGAGTGCAGAAGTGTGCAATAGGAACTCCAAAGGTGCGTAGGGGTACTGTGGGACATGTGGACCTGCAGCACTCAAAGGGTTGCTCACCTTTCCTGCAGATCTTCTGTCTTCAGACTACCATGTATAAAGAAGAAGCCTCGATGGGCAACTCCTGAGGAAAGAACTTGTAGCCAAGATTTTCCCCCCAGGGCTTAAGGTACACAAAAAGCACCTGGTTACTGAGCTAGCCACATCTAAGGGCATTGTCAGTTATGTTAATCCACCTAATGGTGGTATTCCATTTCTAACAGAAAAATAAAAAATATCTAAAACTATAGCAGAACTGTTCTCTTGCCTGTGTCTTCACTAAGGAACAAATCTTTCTGGAGCTGATTGGCTAGCTGCAGCCAAGGAGGGAAGGTAGGCTCCACCCCCTGCATACAATTCTAGAATTGTTGCTGCCTACAATTAAAGGGGCGGATCGCCTACCCAAAGTTACCAGTAACCTGTATTGGACGACAGAGAAAATATTATAGTGTACCCTCCTGCCCCTTTTCCATAGAGTAAGCCGCCTCCCCTCAGAACTGAAATCCAGTCATCAGACCGGACAGATCACAAGGAAAACCCTGCCCTCTTTGACAAAGTGGGGAAGGTTTTTCTTTATACTGATACAAGATTGTCCCTCAGCACGATCCTCCTCCAGTTCTGCAGACAGAAGACTGACAGTAAAAGGGTCGGAAAAGGGTAAACTTTATAATATAGTTTAAAGGAGCAGTAAACTTTTATTTATGTAAACACATATTTTATAGAGCTTTTCCTGCTGAGTAAAACAAGGTAACTCCCATCATTGTCAGATGTTTTATTCAAAAATTATAGCAGTTCAAATAATCAGGAAGTGAATTTACTGTGTTTACTTCCTGATAGTTCTAACTGACAGGAAGTGACAGGCAGTTTCTATCACATTCTATGGAGAACTGTATGCCTCTGACTTTTCTCTCTATTAGAATCTAACAGGAAATCTAATTAGAATTTGACCACTAGAGGGCACTTCTATTGTAAAAAAACATGGGTTTAAACTGTAATAACTCTGGAAATATAAATCTCTCAGCAGTGGGAGTACCCTTATTTTACTCAGTAGGAAAATCCCTACAATATATATTTTTTCATAAAAAAAGTTTACTGCTCCTTTAACTGCAACTAGTGAGATAGTGCCATCATCGGACAGCAATAGTTTAACCTAGAAGGAAGAATTGTAGCTTCAGCTTTCCTGAAACTTGACTAACCCTTTAATAGTAATGGCCACTATTAATCCATTCTGCATGCATGGCTATCATGTCAACAATGATTCTTTGTTGCCGGGCTCCAAGACCCTAAATTGCTTCCACTGAAGTCTTAGTAAGGATCACTTCAGTGGAATAAATGTCGGGGTCCTGTTATCCTGAAGGAAATAATCATGTCCTCCTCAGTGGACATGACATCCAGGACTAATTAACAATTAAATTAGCAGTAAGCACACTGTTGCTTAAAGGAATAGTAAACTTTTCTTTATGAAAACATATATTTTATAGATATTTTCCTGCTGAATAAAACAAGGTCACCCCCACTGCTCTCAGATGTTTTATTCAAAAATTATAACAGTTCAAATAATCAGGAAGTGAACTTACTGTGTTTACTTCCTGATAGTTCTACCTGACAGGAAGTGACAGGCAGTTTCTATCACATTCTGTGGAGAACAGCATGTCTCTGACTTTTCTGACTTTCCTCTCCATTAGAATCTAACAGGAAATCTAATTAGAATTTGACCACAAGAGGGCACTGCTAATGTAAATAAACATGGGTTTAAACTGTAATAACTCTGGAAATATAAATCTCTCTGCAGTGGGAGTACCCTTATTTTACTCAGTAGGAAAATCCCTACAATATATATTTTTTCATTAAAAAAGTTTACTGCTCCTTTAACCTTTTGAGTGCCAAAGAGGTATCCAAAGCATTGCAATGCGTTGGACACCTCTCTGGCACTCAAAGAGTTAATTTTCAGCAGTAGGAACGGTGGGAGTTGCCAGGTTTCACTCAGAATTATAACATATTTTTTTCTGACAAAGAGCTTATTACTCCTTCCATTTTGTGAACCGTGTAGAATTGATTTAGAGTGGCCATTAAGTCCGTGTAGAATTGATTTCGATTGGCCATTAGGATTTTCCCCCCAGATTAAGGTAAGCTTGTTTTTATTAGCAGGTAATAGTGTTCCTTAAAGTGAAACTAACTCCATGTAATAACTCAAAGGGTTAAAATAATCTTAGTTGTACTGTTTTCTATATTTTTTTTTTTTTGAGAGGGGGGTTTTACGAACCCCTCTATCCAATTACTTAGATAAGGGGGAAGGATAGAGATAAGGAGGGAGGGTGAACATTAACCAGAACAAGTTAGAAGGGAGAGGAATTTGGAATGTGTTGGCCAGTGTTAGCTAATTTGCATAAAACTATATATAAATAAAGTTAAACATCTCACAAACTAATATATTTAATAACCCATTGCAAGCAGTGCATAGGTGAATAAAAAAAGCTATAGGCATCTAATTTTTTATAAGGTGATAGTTTCACTTAAAATGATTGGTACAAGGCTTTACCTGCTGAGTTAAACAAGGGTATTTCTACTGCTAGTTCCTGTATTCAAAAGTAATTATAATTCAAATGGCATGAAGTGGTGGCACTGCTTTTATCACATACTTTGTAGAACTGTAGCTAGAAGCTTCCCTGTCCCATGGAATGTAATAAAATAACTGTCTGGATACCAGATGGGCTATCTGGACACCACATGACACAGTTGCTAAAAGTATTACAAAAACAACAGTTTGAGCCATAATAACTTTGGAAGTTAACATGTCCCAGCAATTGGAGTAAACATGTTTTAAAGAACAAAAATTTAGCAGTTATTACTTCTAAGCTGCATTGGGACAGTACATAAACATCTAAAGATTATGAGACTTTAACAAAGTACTTATGTCCTGTAATCGTAATACATGTAAATAAATGATCTTCGTCACATTTATGTGCAATTTCTGGATAGGCAGCAAGATGAGATAGATTATGTGGGTACGATGAGGGAGCTTCTCTATGGGGTCTCAAAGCAATATAGTCACAATACCGACACACCTCCAGTTTCAATATCAGATTCATAAGTAAAATCATCAAAAATGTATTGAAGCTTAATCATAAAAATTATGTACCTCACAAAATCTCCTGGCCTCGAAGTTGTTTGAATGGAGAGATTTACAGTAGTGTGAAAGTAAACCAGCCAAAGTCACAAACCAGCATCCTAAAGATCAACACGTTTTGCGTGTGACACATGATCATTAGTAAGCATGTCACATGTGAAATGCTTTGATCTTTAGGATGCTGGTTCATGACTTCTGCAAGTTTCTCCAGTATTGTGACTATAATATACATGTTTAACTCAGAAAGAAAAGTCCTATAATATATGTTTTTTGTTTCATAATAAAGGTGTACTGCTCCTTTACATATAGTGTTTTCCGCCTATATCAGAGGTATTTTTTTTTTTTTACCTTTTAGTAAATAGTGACATGCGTCTCACTGTGATTACTCTCTTGCTCTAAGGACAAGTTATTTCCTGAAATATTTGACATCCTATGTATGGTGTTCCTGCTTGTGTAATTATACTTAGTATGGATGTTATTCAAAGATCATTCCAACAGGCCAATAGTACAAACAAATTCAAGATGGCAGCATGAAGGCAATTTGCCATTTTTGAGCTCAGCGGATGTAAAATATCTTACTACAGTTAAAAAAGTTATAAAGAAAGTCTGAACAGATGGCAGTAGAATCAGTGGTGTGGCAATGCATTGTAAATCAATGTGCTTCCCAAAGTTTTGGCAGAGTTTGGCAGCTTGAGCTCTATAGACGTTTCCAACTAGTCTGAGTAATCAAAAGGACAAAAAAAAAAAAAAAAAGGGGCGCTCCTGGTGAAATATCTAAGGAACCAAAACCACCACCACTGTATCACCTCACTTACAAGATATAAATAGTATCTGCGTATATGGAGGATTCAAGACAGCCCCCACTCTGTCACTTCTCCACCTGTAGTAGTCTGCAGCTCCTCCAAATAGAAGTCACCACGTGACTGGATAACCTCAAAGCAAAGCAAAGCAAACACCAAAGAGGGCGCAAGACCACAATATATATATATATATGCTGTAAAGCAAATAAAAGTAAGATACTCACAGCTGTTGCGTTGTACCGGTTCCACACTAGTATAACCGGTATCAGCAAACGGGGATTTGCTATCCGCCCCGATTCGGACTCAATAAAGATATGCATAGATTTTATACTTCAGTGACAATATTGTGTTATAATTTTGGGTTCTGATGAAGGAGTCTTGAACTTCGAAACGCGATAACCCATTTACTATTGTTATATTATTTTATATCATTAAATTATTTTTAACATACGGTGGATTAAACATCTTTATTGAGTCCAAATCGGGGCGGATAGCAAATCCCCGTTTGCTGATACCGGTTATACTAGTTTGGAACCGGTACAACGCAACAGCTGTGAGTATCTTACTTTTATTTGCTCTTCAGCATATATATATTGTGGTCTTGCGCCCTCTCTGGTGTTTGTTTTGCTTTAGTCTGAGTAATCCTCAGTGGTGACTAAGGAGTTAAATGTATAGTAATGTTTTAATCAAAACAATTCTATAAAAAGTGAACACTAGGTGGCACCATTTCATTAGTCCCCATGAAGAATTTCTATTATTCACTGAAAAACTCTCCAGTCACTGAAATAGATAGACATTATTTTGAGTTGTTAGAAATAATCTCTCAGTAGTGTGCATTTTCTGTCTGGAGTGTTCTATCATATATTAGGGTCATACGTTCAAATTAAAATTGGAACAATTCTGGGACAATCCAACTGAACCACGAGAGACACATAAAAAGTGTCAATTATTTAAATGGGCCTTTCAAACCCATGAATGCTAGACAGGTCTTCAACACATTGTGAAGTAATGCTTTGAAAACCTCTCTACCATTCACAGGTTTAAAAGCTTAATTTATACTAATGAAAATATGGGGAGTGTTTATTTGTATATATGTTGCAGTTGGTTTGCCTCAGAATTACTCCACGTTACCTATGAAGCTAGGATCTTTAGTATATAGCAACACCAAAGGCCTAGACTTTGAAAAATCCCTTCAACAACTATGGAATTCACATTGCCCCGAAGGTGCAGATTTCCTCGGACGGGGAGTCTACAGGGAGGGGAAACATGTCATGGGGTGGCTGGAGCTGGATGTAAATGCTGGGGATCATGGGAGGAGCTATTGGTGGAAGTGAGGCCAAGGCAGGAAGAAGTTGGTCATTCAGAGAAGAAGAGGGTAAAGAGCAGCATCCCTCCCTCCGTCCCTCCCTATTATGATGAGTTGTTGTATTTGTCACAGCAAGGCGATTAGTCCTTGCCTATTTTTTCAGACACTGATAACTTATGTGGTAAAGTTATGTGGATTTATCCTCGGGCTGAAGCCATGTGTAATTGTGCACTGGATTTAGGTTGCGAGTGTGACGTTACCCACTGAAGGTGTATGGCCAATGGGGTAATTCTTTTGGAGACAGCTATAAGATTCTAAGAATGTTGGAATTTTAGCATGAGTCCGGGCAATTTGGCAATGCTTGGTTCAGGCATGTTCTATATTGGCAAAGACTGTCAGTTTTTAATAATTATGTAAATTATTATTATTAAAAGATAATGTTAAAGGGGATCTATCACCTATGGACAACATCCCCATAATAGTTAGATTATATATCACAAACAACGAAAAGGTATTTTTTTTTTTTTTATTTCAAGCTTTGATGTTGTATAAACTTAACTTATAAAGTCTGGGCTGCAGCTTCTTCCGCATAGACTGCAGCCCGACGCTCTGCCTCTGCTCTCCTCCCTGCTCCGATGACGGCGGCTTCTGTCTGTAAGCAGGAGTAATCTCATTGGCTAGATATCGATCTCTGCCAATGAGATCACTCCAGCTTACAGAAAGCAGCTGCCGTCATCAGAGGAGGGAGGAGAGAGGAGGCAGAGCGTCGGGCTGTGGTTTAACCGCAGTGAACCGCAGGCTACACGGAAGTAGTTGAAGCCCCGACTTTATAAGTTAATTTTATACAACAGCAAGCTTGCAATAAAAAAATAAATACCTTTTTGTTGTTTGTGATATATAATCTAACTATTATGGGGATGTTGTCCATAGGTGATAGATCCCCTTTAATGGAAATATTTTAAATAAAGCTGTGGCCTGTTATCCCCAAGTTATGTGTCTGTGGTTATTTTAGGAGGAGCATACCCTCTACATATATGACATGTTCACGCAGATTATTTCCACCTCAAAGAATGCACTAGAATGCATCAGGCTGCAACTTGGATGCACTCACATCCAGCTTCCAGCATGCAGACATGCACGGCAGTCTTTGGGCCTCAGCACAGATTGTTAATGCTCACACAAGCATTTCTGGTGGATTCAATACCATTCACATCCTCTAGTAATCGTCCGGCCCACATGGGCATTGGTCTGTTATATATGTCTGACACCCTCATGCCCCGGCCTTGAGACACACCTCCACCAGACCCCATGCAAGAGTCTTGCAAGGTGAAATTCAACACATTTCAGTGCAGTTAAGACCCCATTGTAAGCTTAGCATAATATGATATCAGGCCCTTCAAGAAGCAGTGAACTTTCTTTATGACAAGAAAACCAGGAATTTCTAATGAGATTTTTACTTCAAAAGTTTCTACAGATCAACCTTTTTTTCTAATTAAATTCAATTTTCTATTGGGGTCACTGGGTGGTACTGTTCCTATTACTTACTACAGATATTCATAAGCTCTCCCATAGAGAACATTATAAAAAATGTACTTATTGGAACAAGAGTTGTTGCTGTTGCTGTAATAACTTTTGTATAAAAATAATGCCCTCATCAGTGGGAATACAAAATATAACACTTCCCATAACCATATCTGGGAACTCTCCAGATTTGCACTGGAGTCTCATGATTTCAGACTGAATTACTAGGTTTCCGGGGACAGAGGCTAATTCTCTAGCAGTGATGAGTTTCTTCTCCTTCCCACCCTGTTCCTCCCAATTCCCATCCACTTCTTCTCTCCCACCCCATTTTGCCTACTTCCTGCCCACTTTATGGCTCAAATATGGATAAGCCCACCCACCAGGTAAAGTCCCACCCACCTTATAATGTCAATTGCATCATTGACATCCTCTCGTCATCAGCACAAGCCCATACCTGAGGCTCTAGATGAGCAAGTTCCCAGGTATGCCCATTACACCATGTACTCTGGAAATCATTCACTTACCTTTAACACCACTAACTCCTCCTAATAACACCCCTCCCACACACACACACACACACACACACTTACTTTACTATCGCCAGAAAATGCTAATGGCAGTCCTGGATTTCACATCTGTGGAGGCGTACATAATAGTTGCTAGCAGGACCACAGAGCTTTAAAGGGGCAGTAAATTTTTTTTTTATGAAAACACATATTTTATAGATCTTTTCCTGCTGAATAAAACAAGGTCACCCCCACTGCTGTCAGGTGTTTTATTCAACATTTATAGCAGTTCAAATAATCAGGAGTGAATTTACTGTGTTTACTTCCTGATAGTTCTAACTGACAGGAAGTGACAGGCAGTTTCTATCACATTCTATGGAGAACTGTATATCATTGACTTTCTTGACTTTCCTCTCCATTAGAATGTAACAGGAAATACTAATTAGAATTTGACCACTAGAGGGCACTGCTAATGTAAAAAATCATGGGTTTAAACTGTAATAACTGGAAATATGAATCTCTTGGCAGTGGGAGTACCCATATTTTACTGAGAAGGAAAATGCCTACAATATATATTTTTTCATAAAAAAGTTTACTGCTCCTTTAAACTCTGCTCATTGCACATGGTAATCTTTAGATCAGTGGTTCTCAACTCCTGTCCTCAGGACCCACTAACAGGCCAGGACTTAGGGATTTCTCTGATAGAGCACAGGTGTGGTGATCAGAGGCTCATTCACATTGATTAACTCGCCTGTGCTCTAACAAGGAAATAATCAAATCCTGGCCTGTTAGTGAATCCTGAGGACAGGAGTTGAGAACCACTACTTTAGATGGATCTGCTTCTGTTAAAAAAAAAAATCCTTGTAGCAACTGTCATGTCTGCCCCCATGGACGACATCACTGCTTACTGCAGATGCTATTTACCGAACAAATGAACAAGAGAAAAATTCCAAGTGGCCGTTACAATTATCTGGCAACATTAAGGGAAGTGAGGGGGTTATTCTGAGGAGCTAGTTTTCTTTACATAATTGATAACGTTAACTCACTAAATAGTGTTATCCCCACTTGATAAATCATTGCAGGTAATTAATTTCCGCTATGTAAAAAAGTGACACGTGAAAGCTTGTAAAATGTCAAAATAGTGTTCTGATTCTGTTGAGATTTGAATGTGATTTTAATATGAATACTTCTGTGACCTGCATGTGGTACATTGTCATCAAAAACAGAAGTGGGTGTATGTGTTCGTTTCTGCTCCTGTGTAATGGATGGAACATGTTTTCTACACCGTTACTTGGCTGTATGTTACTGCCACATGATCACACCCTTAATTGAGGAAATGATGTGAATGTCAGTTTGTATCTCACAAGCCTAATGCATCAACCTGGCAGCTTCGGCGTTAAACAGTTTCATCGTCAAGGAACATTTGCATCAACCCATCACAGCCAATTTCTTCAGTGGGTGTGAAATAACATGGCATGTTTTAAATGAAAAAAAGCAGGATTCCCCCAAGCACAGAATAATATATTAATTGTCATGGACATAATTACTCTCTGATTATACACTAATTATACATCAATAAAAATGTCACAGGTCCTGCTTCTGAAAAGCGCACATATATATTTACATTATGAACACACACATATTTATATCTGTTGATGTACTTCAGTACTGGGCAGCCTAAGGACTACATTTTCCAAAATCCTCGATGATGAGAACAGTAGTCTTAAACAGCCAGAGGGCATCGGGTTGCACAGCCTTGATGTATAAAACATGCACTGTGCATACTTGCACAAACATAGATACATACATTTATACAAAGGCAAATTTACATTTCAGTTGTCCCTAGGCAAGGAACTACCCATGGCCACATCTCTCCCTCTTTACATGACTCCAGCCTAGCCCCACCCACTATTACCTTGAACAGAAAATACCCAAAATCTATAATACTCAAGCTCAAAAAAGTTCTTAACCCTTGGTGGCTAGAGAGAACTCCAAAGTGGTATTTCTCAATGCACTGAAGACCTCTCTTGCATCCAAGTGGTTAAATAATATTCAGTAAAAGGGTAAGCAGACTTACTACCATAAGCCAGGAGTTAGAGTCTGGTGCACACTTTCCACAACATGAGTGTGACGAACACTACAGAGGCATCCCTCAAAATGAAATCAGAGGATAGAATAGAAATTCCGTCCCAATACTTTCCCTAGCTGTTCCACCGGACAAGCAAGGATTGGTTAATAAAACAGGAGTATTCTGGGTACCTGGACAGGTGGCTGTGTTGTTACAGGTGCGAGTCTCCCTCAGTGGACCACTGCACAATGTCCCGTATGGTGAAGATACACAAGATCGCGTGCGAACTTGTAAGCCCTGGCCACATGTCATGGAGCAGACTCCCCACTGCGACCAACCTTCAGCTGCAGGATCTCCTGAACCGAGGGAGACAGAAATTTATTAGAAATGGGCAACACACAGTTAATAACAATTATAGAGGCACCATTAAAGGTGCAGTACATTTTTTTTAAATGAAAAACTAAATGGTTATTTTCACTCATTTTTTCATTAAGCTGTGATTTTCTATTTTGGTCTACAAGAGGTGCTGTTCCTTTAACTTAACACACAGACCTGTAATCAGTGATTCAAGGACCCAATAGAAAGCATTATAAAAAAAAATCCTTTTGGACATTAGTTAAAGCTGTTGATTTAAAAAAAAAAAAAAAAAAAAAAAAAAAAGGAAGTTATAGTTTACTTATCATTAAATCCGTTTTTTTCTTAGTCCATGAGGAACACAGGAACCATGGGGTAAAGTGTCCTTTTCAATGAGGGCAAGGCACTTCAAAAAAGGCTAGAGTCATCCTCATAGTAATACCCAGGGAAAGAGACAAGTCTAAATCATCACTTTCTGTCTCTCTATCCTGAGCAAACAAATCCCCAAAGTTGTGTGCATCACCCCTAAATATGGGGCTGAAGCTCCTGCTTCAGGGAGCAGGGTGTCCCACAGACCAAGAGCTCAGGACCCCTGAAGAGATAAAAGCCTTAACCCAGCTGAGGTCCCTGGAAGTGGTGTAAGGCCACAGTGCAAGAGGGACATAAGGTGCCACAACACTCCCTAGGAAGACCAGTCTGGCATGAGAAGAAATGGGTTAAAGGAGTTAGGGACACCCAAGAATCCTCAGCATTGGACTTGCCCACGTGTCCCATAGGTTCCGACATAGTCAGAAGACCCCACAAAATAGTATAAAAACCCATCAAATTGCAAAAGTTAAACTGGCAAACAGGAAGGAGAGACCTGCCTCTGTTTTACATGTAGAATCCAAAAAGGAAGAGGATAAGCCTAAGACCACTTCTCACCATGATAAAAAAAAACAAAAAATATAGTCATTTCACTTTAAAATCGAACAGTGGCTCTTCAGCTATTTGAAAACAGCATCCCTTGGAAATGGAGGAATCCCACGGGGGGGGGGGGGGGTTGCTTCTAGGAAAGCCAAACATGGTCCCTTGACAGGGTGGGAGACCAGTAACCTGTATGGATTAACAGAAAGGGATTTAACAGGTAAGACTAAAATCCTCTTTCCTCTGTCGTCCAATACAGGTTACTGGTAACTTTGGAAAGTTCAACCACTGAGTTTCCCAGAGGCGGGAAGGAAGACAAGGACCAGGCACAAGGCTCCCAAAGTCACCAGAGCAGATATGAACCATCAGATCAGAGATAGCCCAACAGAACAATGAAGTGTCAACGGACACTGAACAGGGGTAACAACACCCCAAACTGTTACACAGCACACTGAACTAGAGTCAACAGGGCTCAAAGGTGAAGGAAGCACCAAGAACTGAAGAAGATCCTAGACAGGAAAGACTGCCTCAGGCATCTTCCTCCAAAAGCTGGCGTCAGCCAATGCCAGCACATCAACACGGCAGTGCTTCGAAAAGGTGTGTACAGACGACTAAGTGGCAGCCTTTCACAACTGATAAGCAGAGGCCTGATTCTTGTAAGCCCAAGAAGCCCCAACAGATCTTGTAGAATGAGCCGTGACCCGAAAGGGGACAGGCTTCTTCCTCAGTTCGTAAGCCTTACGAATAGTGAACTTGATCCAAGAAGCAATAGTCACTTTGGATGCAGGTCTTCCTGCCCTGAGACCCTCAGGAATGGCAAACAGCGCATCAGATAGTGTGATGTACATTAAACTTGAGACAAAGCACCACATCCAACAAGTGGAGATCCCTCTCCTTGTCAGAAGTGGGGTCAGGGCAGAAAGAAGGCACCACAATCTCCTGATTGATGTGGAACTCCGAAACCACCTTTGGAAGAAACTCCTGAGAAGTGCGAAGCACCGCCTTGTCCTTGTGAAACACCAAAAAAGGTGGTTTACAGGACAGAGCATGTACCTCCGCGGCATGGCAAACGGACACAATCACCAGGAGAAAGGCCGTTTTCCACATCAACAGGCATAGAGGAATAGTAGCCAAGTACTAAAATGGAGGGAGCTGAAGAACGCCCAAAACAAAGTTAAGATCCCACAGAGGAGCGGGATTCTTGAAGGCAGGACGAGTATGAGCAAGGCCCTGGCAGAAAATCTTGACATCAGGAAGGATTGCAATGCGCCTCTGAAAGAAAACAGAGAAAGCAGAAGTCTGAACCTTAAGGGAACTCAGACTGAGGCCCTTATCCACACTGTCCTGCAAAAAGGCCAGGACCGTAGGCAGTTCAAATTCCAGATACAGGTCCTCGTCAGCACACCAAGATAGAAAGGTTGAACAATATGGTAGATCTTGGAAGGAACAGGTTTGTGGGCACTGAGCATAGTAGCCACCACCCCAAAAGAAAAACCTTTCTTCTTCAATATTGAAGATTCAAGTTCCAAGCCGTCAAAGCTAGCCGATGAACATCCTCCTTCCACAGGTAACCCTGTAGAAGAAGATCTGGATGGAAAGGGAGCCGGAATGGCTCCGCCACTGACAGATCCAGCAATTCCGGAAACCAAGCTTGGCGAGGCCAGTACAGAGCAATCAGAATGACTGGACAGTGTTCCAGTCGCAATTTCCGTAACACCCTGTGCAACATTGGGAGGGGAGGAAAGATATATGCCAGATGAAACAACCAAGGAATGGACACTGCATCCACCGACAGAGCTAGAGGGTCCCTCCACCGAGAGCAGAACCTCAGAACCTTCCTGTTGTGTTTTGTGGCCATCAGGTTGATGTAAGGAAGACCCCACTTCTGAACAATGAGGGTGAACACCTCTGGGTGCAGTTCCCACTCTCCGCTGTCTACTGTGTGTCGACTGAGGAAGTCCGCCATGATGTTGGCTACACCAGGAATGTGCACTGCGGATATGGAAGGAACGTGTTCTTCTGCCCAGGACAAAACAGCCTTGACCTCTAACCAAGTGGTGAAACTTCTTGTTCAGCCCTGCTTGTTGATGTAAGCCACGGCCATGGCATTGTCGGACTGTATCAGGACTGAATAGTCTTCCAGCTGAGTTGTCCAATGACGAAGGGCATGAAATATCGCCTGAAGGAGGCGATGGGAAGGAGAGATTCCTCTGGAGACCACCAACCCTGAGCACTTAGGCGACCCAGGACTGCTCCCCAGCTGGAGAGACTGGCGTCCGTTGTCACCGTGGTCCAGAAGGATACCAGGAAGGACTTGCCCTTCAGCAGATTGGAGAGGTTGAGCCACCACGACAAACTCAGTTCCACATGAAGAGGGAGGGACACTGACATCTTCAGAATGTCCGGCTGACCCTTGCACACCTGGATCATAAACCTCTGCAGTTCCCTGGTGTTTGCCATGGCAAACGGGACTGCTTCTATAGTTGAGATGAATTTCCCCACTAGACAGGACAGCTTCTTGGCTGGAACTGGATCTTGAGCCAGAACCACAGAAACCCTGTGGGCGATCTGGTTAGCTACCTTGTCCGTGAGAAACACCATGATCTTCTGAGTGTCGAAGAGAAGGCCAGGAAGACCAGATGCTGTGATGGAATAAGATCTGACTTGTCCATGTTGATGATCCACCTGTGATGGGTGAGAGCGTGAATGCATAGCTGAACCTGCTGATGAAGAAGTTCCGCAGAGGGGGCTTTCAGAAGCAGGTCGTCCATATATGGAGTAACTTTGATGCCGTCCCGGTGGAGGACGGACACTAAGGCTCCCAGGACAGGGTTGAAAACTTGAGGAGCTGTAGTCACACCAAAGGGAAGAGCTGAAAACTGAAAGTGGCCTCGGTCGCAGGCAAATCTGAGATACTGCCGGCTCTCTGGATGGCGATGTGTAAATACGTGTCCTGAAGATCCAGAGAAGCAAAATTCCCCCGGGGACATAGCAGCAATCACCGTCTGTAGAGACTCCAGATGATAATGAGTCCAGATCACAAAGGAATTGATATCCTTCAAATCTAAAATAGGGTGACAACCGTCGTCCTTTATGGAGACCACAAAAGGGTTTGAGTAAAAACCCATATGTCTGTCCTGAACTGGAACTGGCTCTAGAACATCCTTGTCCAGAAGAGCCTGAATAGTGCCGTTGAACAGCCGGCGTTTCTCCATGCTCTGAGGCTTATGTGAAGGAAAGAGACGAAAGGGAGGAAGAGAGACAAAAGGGATCCTGTATAATTCCGCCACCACCTGTAAAACCCATGCGTTGTCTCAGAGAAGGTAAAAAGCTTGGCAAATTTCTTGGACACAGAAGGTTTCCTGTCAGGAGATTTCCACTCTTCAGACACAAGGCGGTCAAGAGTCGAGTTAGGTGGAAAGCAAGTAAGGGGCTTTTTAGGTTCCTGAAACACATCAGAGGGATCAGAAGGAACCTCCTAAAATAAGGGAATGTTAAGGGTATGCAAAACAGTCCTGATCAGGCCCTCAGCGGAGGGCTCAGGATCAGTCTCAAAAGGATCCCCAAAAAACTGAGAGGAGCCCACAGCAGAATATTCCTCAACACCTGAATATACCAGCAGTTCCTCCTCAGAGGAATCTGATACATCAGGGACTCCTTGAGTTTTTGGCAGGGAAGACCTGATGGAGGAGGGGGTCTGCCAGGAATGGAAGACCCCCTGTAACTGGGATGGAAAGAATTGCATGCGGACCTAAGGTCCCTAGTAGCAGCCTTGAACTCTTGCACCAAAACTGGCTCTAATGCATGGGTGGAGGTCTCTGGGAGACTCTCAGGGACATCAGAACATGCTGGGCATAAATGACCTGAGAATTCTCTAGATAACCCTGAATGACAGGAAGAGCAATGCGCAATAAGGGATACAGAGACGCCAGCATCCTTAGTCTTAGGTCCGGCACCAAGCTCCAATGGTATAGACATTCTCACAGTGTCATATAACCTTATAATAAAAGAAGTCACCCAAGTACAGTGTGTAGGATTAAAGTTTCACCCCAGAAATTGCTAAACTAGACTTATCTGGCAGGCAAAGGGTTAATCAGCAGAGGAGAGAAGGAGAGTCCAAGCCCTGTATAGGATACTCATTCTGAAAATAGCACAAAATGGCTGCAGCGGCAGGAGCCAATGAGAAACCAGTGAGCGAAGCAAGTGCTCATGGGAAATGTAGTTTTCCCAGAAAAAGTACCCAAACAGTGCCCAAAGCCCCCTGAGCCCCCCAACACACTAGAAACATGAACTGGATGATAGAACAAGGGCAGACAAGAAAAATGATATGTAGAAAAAGAAAAAACACACAAGAGGGCGCCAGTAGAATATTATCCCAGAGGTATCCAAATCTCCAATAAATAATTATATATTCAACTCACATTTATAAATAGTTGACCACAAACATATGTCTGTAACCAACACAAAAAGCATGCAGGGTACTTTACCCGTCCCTGCTAGGGTTAAATCCGTCCACTTCGAGGAATCCTCTCACAGAAAAAAAAAAAAAAAAACCTCTGTGAGAGGTTAGAATAGTTGATAAAGCAACCGGCTGTGTTATGAAACGCGTCCTTATACGCCTTTTAATGTTATATATATTTTAATAACATTTATTTTTAGAAATAGCTCGGCTACTGGCATTATTTTTATTATTTTTTTATATAATTTAAACATTATTGGTTAGGTTTAGTATCGATTACATTTAACTTGAACTGTGTGAACAGCTGGAAAGAAGTCCTTGGATTCCTCGAAGTGGATGGATTTAAACCTAGCAGGGACGGGTAAAGTACCCTGCATGCTTTTTGTGTTGGTTACAGACATATGTTTGTGGTCAACTATTTATAAATGTGATTTGAATATATAATTATTTATTGGAGATTTGGATACCTGTGGGATAATATACTATTGGCGCCCTCTTGCGTGTTTTTTCTTTTTCTACATATATCTACCTTATCCCTGGAGGACGAGAGTTTGAAGAGTGGAGCAGCCTTTAGTTACTGTCTTTGGGGGGCAGATATAAATATATCCCCAGTGCCTGAATAGCTGGATAACACATAAGTGTTGATCCAGCCACCATCTTTGTGAGTCTATTTCTATTGGTGATGGTGGGTGATCTTAATCCTTGAAGGTTTTACATGAAGAGCGCCTCCTGTTTTTCTTCTCTTTGTTCTCCAGACAAGAAAAATGAGACATCTCTGAAGTCACTAGGTTAAGCGGTTGCAGAGATATGTCCTAAACTGTACAGTCCCATAGGAGTGAATGGAGCAATGGCTGCTATGCGGTAAAGTGTGAAAACTCAAATTTTACAAAATTGAAACAGTAAAATAAAAATGTATGAAACATCACTAGAACATGTTAGAATACACAAAAAACACTGAAACAGTAGGAAAAGTGTCAGAAAGCCCCCCAAAAGATGCAAAACCAGCAGCTAAAGGGGTAAAGTACCACATAAACCTGCTCCAAAACACCCAACAGACATACAGATAGACAAAATGAGTGCAGGAGTGTGCAATAGGAACTCCAAAGGTAAACCCATGTGCAGAGGGGCACTGTGGGACATGTGGACCTGCAGCACTCAAAAGGTTGCTCACCTTTCCTGCAGATCTTTTGTCTTTAGACTACCATGTATTAAGAAGAAGCCTCGGTGGGCAACTCCTGAGGAAAGAACTTGCAGCCAAGATTTCCACCTCAGGGCTTAAGGTCCACAAAAATCATCTAGTTACTGAGCTATCCACATCTAAGGGCATTGTCAGTTATGGTAATCCACCTAATGGTGGTATTCCATTTCTAACAGATAAATAAAAAAAAATTCTAAAACTATAGCAGAACTGTTCTCTTGCCTGTGTCTTCACCAAGGAACAAATCTCTCTGGAGCTGGTTGGCTAGCTGCAGCCAAGGAGGGAAGGTAGGCTCCACCCCCTGCATACAATTCTAGAATAGTTCCTGCCTACAATTAAAGGGGCGGATCGCCTACCCAAAGTTAACAGTAACCTGTATTGGAGAAAAGATAACTTCTCCAGTGAAATAATTTCTTCAGTTCCTATGTTATTCTGTGGAGCCTATGAGCTAAGCTTAAACCTGGGAGGGATGCCAGTACATATGCCCCATAGCATAACATAAGAAATGGAGAGTTTATCACTCTGCAGAATTTCTCACTGTCTCAGCACCTCTTTACCTCAATTTGTTCCTCTGCCCCTGGTGTGTCATTTCAGATGCTGAACAAATCTGTAAGCACTTGCGCTGCTAGAATGTACAAACGTATATAAATATCTGACATGCACACACCTCAAAGCACACAGATGGAGACTCTTTATCAAAGTGCCTGGTAATTTTATTCACTGAATAAGAAGCCTCCATAGAATAACAAAGTAATTGGAGAACGTTCTCTAACTGTAACTTTAGCTTTATGTGATTTGTTCAGCCCAATTACTAAATCATTCTATGCGACATCCTATTTGGAAGCAGTGTTAATTTTGAATCCAATATTTTACTGTTTAAAAACTGTTTGTAGTGGGTTAGGCAACCTGTGGCTTTCTAGCTCCTGATGTACTATAACTCCCATGATTCTCAGAATGTCTCTGGTAGTTGTAGTGCAGGAACACCAGGGCGGAGATGCACTAAGGGGTGTCTGGTGATGTGCATTTCCCATTTCTCCATATGCACTAAAGAATGAATTACCGGCTATCCAGGGCAGAGGCTGATTCTCTGGATGTGGGAAATTTTTTATCAAACTCTGCCACTTCTATGTCTTCCCAGTATGTTCCTCCCACTCCCTGCCCATTTCTCATCCTGCCTCACCCCTTCTGACACAGATCGCATCATTTTTCTAACCCTAGTGGCAACATAAGACTCCCTTCCATGGACTCCACAAGAAAAATTCCCAGGTACGAAGATGATGCACTCTGCCTTTAGCACCAAGAACCCCACAGCACTCCCTTAACACTGTTAGTGCCATAGTATGTGCATTGCACACCCCTGGGTACTCAAATAGTTAAACCATTAATAATCTACCACAACATAAAGTGGTAATAGGAGACATATAAGGGTCAAGTGCTGAATACAGTGCCAGAGTTCTGGTTAGGATAGGGGACATAAAGTAAATAATTTGTAAAGAGCCTAAGCTGTACAAAGTCAGTGCCATGTAAAATGTTTAAGTTTTGTTAAAGGGATAGTAATGTTTCATAATAAAAGCAGCTCTAATTAATCATCATAGTATTTGGACTTTGGAGAGTATTACTTCAATTCTGTCAGAGTTGTAGTTCAAGAGTAATTCAATGACAAAGTATCCCCCTCCTGCCCCTTTTACTGATGTAACACTGTTCGGCCAGATCAGAAGGGAGGTGCCCAGGTAGACTGCAGAGAGGGACAATTAAGATAAGGGAAAAACCTGAAAAACTTGTCAAGGGGGGCAGGGCTTTCATTGTTCTCATAGGAAGAAGATTGTGCCCTTCTGTTATCTGTCTGGTCTATGGACTGGATTCCACATCTGAGAATAGATGGTTTACACCAGGTAAAAGGGGCGGGAGGGGAAACTTTGCTTGTGAATTATGGTTTGAGAGATAAGACATATTGTTCTTCGTGTTTTTTTAATGCCTACAAAATAAAATAAAGATAAAACAAAGTATTACTATCCCTTTAAGTAAGTGTAGTTTTAATTGTTATTTGAAGACCATCAGAGAGGTGCAGAGTGGGAGGAAGAGCGTTCCATAGATAAGGAGCAATGAGAGAAAGAGGTTTGATACATGAGAGAGCTGTAGGCACAAAAGGAGCTGAGAGAAGATTGTTATTGGCTGATCGTAAGTGGCGGGATGGAGTATAGCAGGATATCAGAGTGGAAATGTAGGAAGGGTTAGAGGAGAGAAGTGTTTTGAATGAGAGAAGCAGAATTTTGTAAGAGATCTGGAGTTTTATAGGCAGCCACTGAAGCGATTTGAGGAGGAGGGGGGCATGTACAAACTTAGGTGACAATAGGATAATTTGTGCTGCAGCATTCTGTATGGATTGAAGAGGATAGAGCTGGGTAGCAGGAAGGCCAGAGAAAAGAAGGTTACAGCAGTCCATGTGGGAAATGATAAGTGCTTGTGTGAGAATTTTGGCTGTGAAGGAACAAAGGAAGGGATGGATTTTAGCAATGTTACACAAGAGAAAGTGGCAGGATTTAGCGATGGTTATGGGTAGTTATCATTGTACTATCAGCCATTCAGCTTATTTGTGCAAACAGTGGAATCACTGAAAATTCCAGACTCCGTGTTAGGGGTGTCTGGAGCAAAAAAAAAAAAAAAAATGAGAACCATTGCACTAGAATGTTTGTCAGATTTAGTGCATATTGGGGTATACACTCTGCGGTTGTTATGATTTTAATGCCAATAAGACTCAAATACCTTCCTATAATATGTGCAGGAGAAAGAAGTTATGCCATTTTCATCCACACCTTTTTAATGCATGGCATTAACCCTTTGATTATCAGAGAGGTATCCAACACATTGCTTTGTATGTTGTTGGGCACCTCTCTGGCAATCACAGTGTTAAGCAAGGTGCAGAGAAAAGGAATGCCCTCAAAAATGACCACACATTTCCACTCTGCCCTCCTGTTTAGTGCAAATGGCATACAGGGGACAATTGTTTATATAAGTCACATTGCAAATTGGTATTAACCCCTTAAGGACCCTTGACGGTCTTGGCATGGGTTGGGGAGTCATAAGGACCCATGATGTGCCAGGACCGTCATGGAATTCAGGGCTCCCCGGGCGGCTGCACGTGGTTTGGGGAGCCCTGAATCGTATTCTAAAAAAAAAAAAAATGGTCCTTAAGTGCCGGCCGGGTGAGTGATCAGCCAGTCCTTAAGGGGTTAAGCAGTTGCAGCACTAAGAGGTATTTAGCACCTGGTTTAGCGCAGAATTGTTTAAGTACACGGACCCTGGAGTTATTCTGGAGCAAACCAACTGCATTAGATGGGATAAATACAAATTCCTAAATTCCCATGCACTTGAGTAGAGATTTTTAACCCCATGAATGCTAATGAGGTCTCGAATGCATTGCGAAGACTTCTCTAGCATTCAACAGTTTAAAAAGCCCAATTTCATTTAACTCTTTGAGTTCCATATAGGTATCTAGTGCATTGCAGCACAATGCATTGGATGACTTTCCAGCACTCAAAGGGTTAACAGGAATTTTAGACCCATATTTATAAAAGTAAACTGGGTTTATGCTGGAATAAACCAACTGCTCCATAGGGGACAAAATAAAAATTCTCAAATTCCCACGAACTTGAATCTCAGACAGGTCACCAGTGTTTGCTTCCCAATACACTGGAGACCTCTCTAGCATTCAAGGGGTTAAAACCCCCAATTAATTTAACAGGACTATGTATTTGTTCCCTATGGTATCAGTTGTGTTACTTCAGAGTATCTCCCTCTTGCGTATAAACCTTATGTATAAAAGTCGTGTGGTGCAATTTTGAGGAACAGCACTATAGGAAACATCCATTTACACATTACATTCAAAAGGTTAAAAGTTCAAATCAAATTAACTGGAATTGTTGCTTTTGAGGAAGATGGTTTACCTCAGAGTTGCACTTTTAGATATAGAGCCCACACCTACTGCATTGGCGGCATATTTATCATCCAAGCGGTTAGTCCTAGCGAAGAATAAACTACTTACTTCCTGCATTTAAACTGAGTTCTGTTCTCTTTCATTGTTTTGCTTGCAAACATTTCACTGCATCCAATTATTTGTCATGGGTGAATTTCAGTTGTATCACTGTCTGTCTCAGCAGACAGTCAAGTTAAGCTTATTATTTTATTCCTTCCTCCTCACCCCCTTTGCAAGCCACAGGAAGACTGAAGTGGCTTCTGCTTAAAAATCTGCATTGGCTCTTGAACAAATCTGAACCAATTACAGATGAAGTCAGGAGGGCCACGAGAACATCATCGTACGACAAAAGCAGAGAGTTTGCCAAAGGGAAAAACAATGCCTGTGTACCCCTCCTTCCGTGGGTGGAATATATTCAGTTTCTGAGAATAGAAATGCATGCAGCCACACACAAACACACACACTCACAACTCAGACAAAAGGGCATTATTAGCAGGCACATAAATATTCATATAAGCAGGCTCTCCTTTCCCCCTCAGATGCTTTCTGTCATAAGCGCCCTTGGACTTCATCAATCTCCAGCCGAATACGGGAAGCGGACTCATAAATCAGACGGGCCAGGACCACTTCGCGCCAGAATCACAACCAGGAAAACGCTGAATAAATAAGTTTGAACCATAGAAAAATAGATTGTTTTCACTCTCTCTCTCTTTCTAGTAAACCTCCAGGAAAAATACATAAATACATAATAAATTCTACAAATGATTTAGCATTTGAGGCAGGAGGTGGGCTGGTGGTGTGCGTGGGGGTTGGACGTCCAATTTATTTTATGTCCCCCTATCTCCATACTTGCCAACATTTCGAAGAAAGATTCCAGGGATGTTTTCCCTTGGGCAGTCGCATTACAGAGCATCACTAGCTGCCCATAATACCGTGTAGCACAACAGTAGCTGAATATCTGATACTACAGACATAAATCTGCTCTAGAACAGCAATCTAAACATTAGCATCTCCTAAATTCTACAAGAAAACATATAAATCAGCAATATTATCATGTGGGGAAGATCATAACCTATTAACCTTTTAATAGCAGAGACTGAGATTCCATTTTAATACCAGGCATAAAAGCATGAACAACAGGATACAGGGACAAGAAGCCAAAATGGTGAACTGTCCCTGTAAATCAGAGACAACTGACAGTTATGCCATCTCTGCTGCATGTTCATGGGAAAAGCAGAGTAATTTCGGATAAACTAATACAAATTCCAAAAGTTCACACTGATTTATACAGTTCTTTTAACTCTTTGAGTGCCAGAGTGGTACGCAACGCATTGCTTTGCATTGTGTACCCCTCTGGCACTCAAGGGGTTAAACCCTTGAATGTTAAACATGTCTCCATGGCAAAGCAATGCATTGGGAACCTCTGTGGCATTTAAGAAGTTAAAAGTCCCATTTCATTCAAAGGGAATTTGCTTTATGTCTCCCCTATAATGCATCTGGTTTTTCCCAGAATTCTTCCACTTCTCTACTGAACATAAAGCCATATTCAGAAAGGTTAACCCTTTGACTGCCAGAGGAGTGGACATCACAGTACCCTCTTGCATTCAAAGGGTAAGATAAGCAATTCTGTGTAACTAACCACACTATAAGGGACACATGATAACCCTCACCTTCGTATTAACCCCTATTTAAGCCCTTGAATGCTAGACAAATCTCAAACGCATTGGCTAAATCAATGTGAATGTTCATTTGTCTCCCTGTGGTGCAATTAGATTTCCCCAGAATTCCTCATTATTGGCTTTCTGAATGCAGCCCACATGGCTAAGCAACTGCACTGTGAGGTGTATATGACAGGTATTTCCCCACCTGCTATTCTGGGGAATATCACTGGTACCAGAGGTGGAAAACAAATTACAGGACCGTGCATGCGGTTGTGCAGCCACCTTGGGGGTATAGAAAGTGGCAGCTCATTTTTTAGAAGGAAGAATAAGAGAGCACGGGAGGCTGGCGGAGCCCAGAGTGTCAGCCTCACAGTAATCCATCAGGACTCTTTCATCTCCCAGCCACCCTGCGCCTGCAGCACTAATGCTGAACAGAACCTTTTCACAACGATTTATCAATTAATCTCACCGTTATTTTTACTATCCTCATTAATTTATAATGTGACAATGTGTTTCTGAGTGCTTTCCAATGATGGTAAAATACCAAGCAGGTTAACATCTAAAGATATATAATCATACACATAAAAAGCAAACAGGAACACGGACGTGTGTACAGAAAGGCTTCTTGCTCTCTGGAACATGTTCACTGATGCAATTGTCAAGCAAACCAACTACACTATAGGGAACAGGGTGACTACAGAGCATGCAGTTGTGCAGGGGCCTAGCATTCAAGGGGGATCCATCTGCTCTAGGCTCCAATGGGTTCTATTTATGTCTATGTGAAAATATTTCTGTTACGGACCCAAAAGTGTTTATACCAGTGCCCTCCAACGACTAATTAGGCCACTGATAGGGACTACATAAAAATTCCTGTAATCCCCGTGGATTTAAAATGCGTTTTAAGCCATTGAAAGCTAAAGAGGTTGTCAGTGCATTCAAAGAAATGCTTTGAAATCCTCTCCAACATTCTAAGGTTTAAGGTCAATTATCACGAGGATAATGACCTATTGGCAGGCACAGATTTTCTGCAGTATCGCTTGACGATAGGTAAGTGGTGTTTCAGAAACATTGGACATTCGCACAAAGAGTAGATGAGGAATTATGAGACAAACTAACTGTGCCATATGCACACCTGCAGTATCGCTTGACTATGGGTAAGTGGTGTTTCAGAAACATTGGGACATACGTACAAACAGTACATGAGGAATTATGAGGCAAACTAACTGCACCATATGCACACCTGGGAACTCTCCGGATCTGACTAGAAACTCAGGTTTTCAGACTGAATTACCAGGCCTCTAGGGCTTATTTTCCAGTTCAGTGTGAGCTCCACCCATTTCCTACCCATTCCGCTTACTCCTGCAACATCCAGCCCACTTCCCCAACAATTTCTTGGCAAACCCCACCCCCTCAACCCTGCCCACCTTGATTGGGTCCATCCATTTTATGATGCAAATTGCATCACTTGGCCACTCCCATTCCCAGTTCTATGAGTTTCTCTGGGGTACGGTACAAAAATCCATATTGATTTAAATGTGGCTTTGAAAAGCAATTTTTGCGAAGAGAACAAACATATATTACAGCTATCTTCCTGCTGAGAAAATAATGATGTTCTCACAAATGAGAGATTTTACATTAAAGTTATTATAACTCAAACTTATCTTTTTTTATGAACACCAACTAATGTTTAACCCCTTAAATGAATAGTAATATTTTAAATACACTTTAATTCATATTGTAGCCCTTAAAAATACAAATTAAATGAGCCCTGCTGCATCTCTCAAACCTGTATGGTTTGAGAGATAGCAGCTTTCAAAGTTCCCACTCCTCTGACATCAGCATTCTGGGACCGGCGGAGGCTCTTCAGCAGAGCAGAGATCGCATTATAGAAACAGAAATCCTTCACTGAAATGGTCTTCTACGTGTGCTTGGCTTGCAAGTGAAGAATTTCTGTTTTTATAATGCAATCTCAGCTCTGCTGCAGAGCCGCCGCTTGCCCAGGGACAGGATTCCCCTGCAGTCAGCTAGAACACTGACGTTAGGGGAGTGGGAACTTTGAAAGAAGCTATCTCTCAAACCGTACAGATTTGAGAGATGGTGCAGGGCTCATTGAATTTGTATTTTTAAGGGCTACAATACAAATTAAAGTGTATTTAAAGTATTACTATCCCTTTAAGTTACCTTCCCTTAAGGACTGCTTTGATCCCGGTCGACGCGTTGGTACACGTGACCTGTTACCTGTACCGGCGTGCTGAGCTGGGGTCTGAGAGAGACCTCTCTGTCTTGGAGTGGTCAATTTCAGACCCTGTTTTTCACTTACAGCACTCCTGCAGGAGCAATATAAGTAAAAAGTATGTGACATGCTATGACCGTCACTGGTCCTTAAGGCAAAAACTGTGTGACGGTCATAGCATGTCAAGGGGTTAAAAGGCATTGGGAGAACTTGAGTCAGTGACAAGAGCTCTCCATAGTAAGTGATAGAAAAAGAAAGTTTGAGCTGTAATAAGCTTCAGATGAAAAATCTCCCACCAGAAGTATCCTTGGTTTACTCAGTAGGAAAATAATATATATATATATATATATATATATATATATATATATATATATATATATATATATTTATTTAGATAAAAAAGGTTCCTGCTCCTTTAACTTGTTAACCAGAGGGGTCTTCAAGGGCTAAACACCCCTGGTCCTCAAGGGGTTAAACCCCTTAGATGCTAGAAAGTTATCAAATGCATTGTGAAGCATTTAGGTTCCAGGGATCCCTAACAGACCATGGGCTCGATTCTATTACCCACATTAATTTAAAAACTGGCGACGGTCAGGGGAGGGCTGGCCTGGGGGGCAATTGCCCCCTGGGCCGGTCATATGTCTGGGCCAGTGGGCCACTGTCTCATTTAATCTCCATCTTGTTGCTATAAATGGAGCAACACTAGTGATACCACAGAGCTTACAACTGAAATGGTGCTGTACAAATTATACCACAAAGCTACAATCCAAATGAGGCTACACTAGTTACATAACCCATTTCCACTGTAAGCTCTATAGTATCACTAGTGTAGCTTTACTTAAATTTTAAGCTCTGTAATATCAGTAGTTTAGCCCACTTTAATGTGAGCTATGTGGTATCGCTTTACTTTACGATATTAATGCCACATTTAAAATTAACAAAAGGAGATGGACTTTGAGAGTGGTCTCAAACGATAGTAGAAATTGGCCGCTTGATTGCATTTGCCCCCCGGGCCACAAGTTGCCAGCCCTCCCCTGGCAACATTGGTTTTGACAGCGCAGTAAGGTATTCTATAAACTGCGCTGTCAAAAACCAATGCTGCGTAAAAATGTCAAACAGACGCAAGATTTCCACCAACTGGATACCACGTAAAACTAGCTGAATTTTGTATACTCTTATACACTCGGTAGCTTCAACTCACGCAATTTTTATGGCGAAAAAACTGAACCATGAGTCAGAGTCCCAAACGTGCGGTGAAAACCACCATTGTTTCCAACACACACTTAAAAACAATAGAAGATTAACCCTATGAGTGCCAGTGCACAGTATTGCATACCCCACTGGCACTCACAGGGTTAATCTCCCTAGAGTTAACACATCAACTGAGAAATAAACACTTACCTGTGGAGGTGACAGCAGCAGTGACATCATCTTAACTCTTGCAAGGCCTTTTATGAATTAACCTAATAATGCCTTAACCTTTTTTAAACCGGAATGGCAGCAGGTTATATTTAATAGATATGCCAGACTGCATTTAACCCTTACAGTGCTGGAGAAGGGTTAACTCAGGTATATCTTGGGGTTTTTTTTTTCATTGTATTTTTTTTTAACAAAACAGATTTTAAAGAAGAAAGAAGAGACGGAAGATTACAGAAGACAGAAGATTCAAAAAGAAGACGGACAGTGGATGACAGGTAAGTGTTACAGTTCTGCGTGTTAGGGGTAGTATTATTGTAATGTCATGTTAGGAATAGTGTAGGGGTAGTGTTTAGGAGGTGTGGGGAGGGTGACTGTGTTTCGAGCTCAATCTCGTTTGACAATGTGTCAGACAAACAAGAGTTGGCTATTTTCCTTTGATGTTCCCATAATTTGCACTATTTAGCGCATGTTGTAGGACAAATATCTGCAATGAGTGTTTAGCCACAACGTGGATTTTGGCCACCAACGCTCGTTGCAGTTTCTAGTGCTTAGGGAATATAATTCCGACTGTACAACTGTGTGTGTACCACCCAGAACTCTTTTGGCACCTACTGCCTGTTTTTCCATGGGGAATAGAATTGAGTCCCATGGCTTTAGGATTTCCCTGCTTGAACAAAAATGAGTAAAGCAGAGGATCAGTGATTTCATTCACTCACCTGTGCACAGGCAGGAAAATCCAAAGCACATGGCGTATTAGGGGTATCCTGAAGAAAGGGTTGAGAACTATTGGTCCAGTATGATGCAGGTAGTTAGCCCCAGCTTTGCTCCACTTTCTTTGTGAATATTGGCCTTGGGCTTTTAACCCCATAAGGACAGCAGGGTCCAGGGGTGAGGTGCACTGGAGGACCAATTTGATTTTTTTTGTGAGTGTTTGTTTGGAGAGCCGTACGTGTTAGAGATCACATGTACCCACTCTCTGTGGTAGGGGCTGAAACTGACTGCTCCAATCTTGGAGTAGTCAGTTTAAGGCTCTCCCAATGATCACAGTGCATCTTGTAGACACACTGGGATAAAAAAAAATGACGGTCCTGACACATCACCAGTCGTTCAGGGGTTAATCATAAAAAATGAAATAAAATATAACAATTTCCAGTCAGTACACAACGTGTTCGGTTCTGGCACAAACCGTTCACCATAGAAAACAAATACAATTTCCCATTGACTTAAATGAGGCTTTTAATCCCTTGATTGCTAGGTATTTTCAGTGTGTTGCAAAGCAGTGCGCTCTCTAGCATTCAAAAGGTTAAAATTCCCAGTTTATGTATTATTTAATTATTTGAGTTGTTACTTGATCTGGATAAGTAAATGTAACCTGTATCCCTATAGTTCAATTTCTTCTACATAATCCTTTTTCCTGTGAAAAAGTATCTGCCCTCGCCCGATTTTCTGCATTCTTGCATATTTTTGATTGTTATCAGATCTTCAACCAAACCCTAATTTTAGATATAAGGGAACCTAAGTGAACAAACAATGCAATATTTTGATACTGATTTAATTTATTTATTAAAGAAAGATATGCAACCAATGTGTCCTGTAGTTATTGGTCAGTCTCTCACAGTGGTGTGGTGGAAGTCTGGACAACTTTCCCATGCAGAAGTGCTGTAACTCAGTGACTTTTGTGGGTTTTCAAGCATAAGCTGCTCATTTTAGGTCTTGCCACAATATCTCAATGGTAATTAGGTCTGGCCTTTCACTAGGCCATTCCAAAACTTTAAAAGTTTTGTTCCTCAACTATTCTCATGTACAGGGGAGGGCTGGCCTGGGGGGCAATTGCCCCCTGGGCCGGTCATATGTCTGGGCCAGTGGGCCACTGTCTCATTTAATCTCCGTCTTGTTGCTATAAATGGAGCAACACTAGTGATACCACAGAGCTTACAATTGAAATGGTGCTGTACAAATTATACCACAAAGCTACAATCTAAATGAGGCTACACTAGTTACATAACCCATTTCCACTGTAAGCTCTATAGTATCACTAGTGTAGCTTTAATTAAATTGTAAGCTCTGTAATATCAGTAGTTTAGCCCACTTTAATGTGAGCTATGTGGTATCGCTTTCCTTTACGATATTAATGCCATGTTAAAAATTAACAAAAGGAGGTGGGCTTTGAGAGTGGGCTCAAATGATAGTAGAAATGGGCCGCTTCATTGTATTTGCCCCCCGGGCCACAAGTTGCCAGCCCTCCCCTGCTCACGTAGACTTGCTTGTGTGTTTCAGATAATTATCTTGCTGCATGACCCAGCTGCTTTTCAACTTCAGCTCATAGAAGGTGGTCAGACACTCTCCTGGGCTGAGATGCACTAAAGTTCTTTAAGGGCTCAGGATGGAAATGTTGTGTTGGATCTATCTGTGTTGAAGGCACATCGCCAATATGTACTCACATGTCTTCCCCATCATATTTCCTTCAATTCACCACCAATCCACCCTCATCACCATCAATCTGCCATGCCTTCGACAGGCTTATGGTTTTTCGCCTAACACATTGACAATGGCTCATTTCCATATGGAAATGCAAGTTAAAGATCCATTGTCGTATCCATGTGGGTGTCTTTGTATGTTAATGTAGCTGTTCACCACATGCACTAAACATTGATAGAAGCCGCTGCTTTTGAAATTCACAGTCCCAACATCTCCATCGTCATCAGGTTGGAAGAGTTGGGATCTCCCTGTAGCTTCTTATGCAGTAACAGACTTCAATGAATCATAAGAATTTAGGGTCGTCATACTGCTAGCAAGTTTAAGGGATGCCCTCCCTTATGCATCACCAGCAGTAGACAACAATGGAGTCTTACAACATCCTCTCAGCTTCCAAACTTGCTCAGTGCGGGAGTGGAGAAGATACTCTCAGACTTCAGCACCTGTGATGTAAAATAAACCTTTTGGTGTTCAGCATAATACACTGGTTGCATTTAAAATTAGTTTTAATCAGAATTGATCTATTTTTTCATTTACAAGTATGCCCCAAGGTACATTTTTGTGTGACTAGCAGAGGAAATGTTTTGGGTATTGCAACGCTACTGCAACCTGTGTTTTGTGCTGGACACTGAAGGGTTTCTTTTACATCTCTGATACTGAAGTCTGAGAGAATCCTCTCCACTCCCCCCAGTGAGCAAGTGGTGAAGCAGAGAGGATGTTCTCAGAATTCAGGGTTGTTGGACCGCTGGCGATTTGTAAGGGAGAGCATCCCTTCCACATTGCCAGCAGCTCAACCACCCTGTATGCTAATGGGAAACACTGTTCCCCTTGAATAATGAATTATTTGTGCATATGGCAAAGTGTGTCTCCATTGGCAAGGCGATGTGCTCGCCACACATAGCCAGGCACACATTGCCACGGTATCAAACTTTAGTGCATCTATCACTGTACAATCCTCTGAGACAAAGCAGAATTCCTCATTCCTTCAGTGAAGGCAAGTCATCCAGGTCCTGATGCAGCAAAGCATCCCCAAACCATTACACTGTCATCACTATGCATAACTGTAGGTCATGTGGAATGCAATGTTTGATTTTCACCAGACATAATGGAGAGCATATCACCCACAAAGTTCTACCTTTGACTTATCTGCCCATAGAACATTGTTCCAGAACTCTTGAGAATCAGTCAGGTGCTTTTTGGCATTAGTGGTTTCCGTCTTGCTACTCTGCCATGAATCCCATGTTTGCACAGCGTCCTTCTGATTGTGAAGTAATGAACACTGAGGCAAGAGAGGCCCGCAGATCCCTGGATGTTGTTCTAGGGTCCTTTGTGACTTCTTGGATGATTTAATAACTTGCTCTTGGAGAGATTTTGGCAGGAAAGTGAATATGGCGAATATGGCACTGACTTTGGTTTGGTGTACCCATATAGCCTTAAAAATGGCTTTGTAACCATTTCTAGACTGATATGCATCAACGACTGGTTTCCACATGTGTTTTTTTTTTTCTAAATTAGGTTGAATAAAGGCACAAGTCCATCAAGTTCAACCTTCGCCTCATATACCAGTGAATGAGAATTTTATAGCTTTATAAGTTAGTCTTTATCAGACCTATCTGATCTGCCTGCTAAAAAACAGTATAACTCTGTACGTTCCCTTTTGAAAGAAATGTATCTAATCTTCTCTAATCCATTGTATCTGCCACAACCACCTCCTTGGGCAAGGAATTCCACAATTTTACTGTAAAAAACGCCTTCCTTGTTGAGGAATTTCTTCTGATTGTGGCATGATGGCAAGGGCCAAACTTAGTCAGACTTATATGGGCAGGGCTGGCCCAAATCAGGCCTAATTTTTTATGAAGGTATTCAGACACCTGCTCCTAATCATTCCTTTCATTGACTTAAGTTAACTAGAGGGGCAATAACTTTTTCACACCTGAAGACTGCATGTTTGGTTACCTAGCACAGCAAACAAATGTAACAAGCCCCAAACTTTGGTGTCATCTTTTCTCTCAGACTCCCCCCATATATACTAAAACCCACAAAATGATGTGACAGAATTAAATGTGAAAAATATGCAATAATGCCGAAAATGTACATTTTTCCCCCAGATCATCACATCATAAATAAACTGCATTTATAATCACTGGGAATTTGAGGAATTTTTAGTTGTTCCATATGGCACACCTGATTTGCACCAGAATTGCACCAGTGTTTCTTAGTACATCAGCTAATTGAAGAGGCAATAAAAAAAAACATGTGTTCCTCAGATGGCATGCTAGAACATTATCACTCCAGTGCTGGATATATTATTTAAAGTGGGCAAAAAGTAAAACGGTCATATGTGAAAGAAAAGAAAAATAAAGTGGTATAATATGTACCCACATGTCACCCAGCAATTTAGGGCATGGTATATGATTCCTCCAGATGATAGATCGCTGTATGTAATCTTTTTCACAGCTCATCCCAAAAAAACACATAACAGTGCAAGTAACATAAGGAATATTTAAATATATATGGAGTTAATACTTGCATCATAATGCACATGGAATCATATACTAAACTGTGCAAAAACAAGCTAGATACATCTCCAATATGCCCCTTGCATGCTCAGAGTCCATTATATAATGTTTTAGCCATAACACGTGGAAAACCATTAAAGGCCTTAATGGAAAACTGAAGTGTGCTGTCCAGTTGCCCAATTATGCCCCCTAGCACTTGTACTCCAGCTCCATCTATTTTCCTGTCTCTCTACAATAGCTAGCAGCAGGGTTTTTGTTTGAAACATGGTGGTTAACACTTTTTTGCTGCAAAAAATGGGTAAACCATGAGCTGTCAGGGATGTGAGGAGGGTGTACAGACACATGGGGGATCAGGCAGGGGACTGGGGGACCTACAGCTCTGCAGTTTCTAATACCTAATCCAGAAAATGGATAGAGACCAATATTTGTTGGATTTCTTTGGGGACTTTAAGGGACTTGCACCTGCACTTATTCTGCTATAAAAGGATTTATCTGCTGCTAGTCCAGAAGTTTACTTGGATCCAGGTGGAGTGAATGACATAGCTCTGAACCCATATTCACCCAGACACTCACCCACCTGGTTTGTTTCCATCTTAGTAGAAAATAAAAAAAACTGTAAAAAACAGTAGAAAGATATGCAAACCTCTTACTGCTGTAATGGGTTAAGGGTCTCATACCACTATTGTGCTTTGAGGCCTTTCTGCTATTTTCAGCTAAGGAAAACATTTTCTGTGAGTTAAATGAAAATCTGCTCTGGATAATCCCGGCACCACTATCATCATTTATGCCAAGTTACCCCATCACAGGAGGAAACTATAAAACATTAGAGTAGGTGTTATTCACAGTTGCACAAAGCTCCTAGTTATTTAAATTACAATTTGAAATCGTATACAATGAGTTTGAAAAACAGATGTGTCCATCTACAGGCCACAGCATGCATTTCAGCATGAAAAAATGACCTTGCCTTATATTCTACGTAGCCCTATATTTGGGATGCCCGCTGAATTGGTGAAAGAGTCAATTCAGTGGCAAGCCCAGTGCTTTTTCCTGTCTCCCTCCCTCACTCTACCTTAGGGTATATGTTGTAAAGTGGCAATCTTACTGAAGTGCAGAGAGGCGGGCAACATATTTAAATGTGCCACCCACTTCCCTGCAATATCTCATATCATTTTCAGATCCTTTCAGGACCTACTGTCATTGTGCAGACTCAAACTGGATGTGATGTGTCACTTCTGCACTGAATCCAGTTTGAGTCTGATCAATGATAGAAGGTCCTGAAAAGAACTGAAAATGATGTGAGATATTGGCATGGAAACATGTGGCAAATTTAAATGTTTTGCCCACCGCTCTGCACTTCAGCAAGGCTACCAATTAGAGACTTATATCCTAAGGTAGAGGAAGGAAGACAGACAGCTGGTATAACATATATGAGAGAGACATGGCATACATAAGAGGCATGGCATAATTCAGAGGCATGGCATATTGTAGAAGCATGGCATACTTGCAGGGGCGGACTGACAGGACCCAGGGCCCCTGGTCCAAAAAGAGGTCTGGGCCCCCTGCAGAAATCTCCACAATGCCCCCTTCATCTCCACAATGCCACCTTTATCTCCACAATGCCCCTTCCACAATGCTCCCTTCATCTCCACAATGCCCCTTCCACAATGCCCCCTTCATCTCCACAATGCCCCTCTCTCCACATTGCCCCCTTCATCTCCACAATGCCCCCTTCATCTCCACAATGCCCCCTCATCTCCACAATGCCCCTATCTCCACATTGCCCCCTTCATCTCCACAATGCCCCTATCTCCACATTGCCCCCTTCATCTCCACAATGCCCCTATCTCCACATTGCCCCCTTCATCTTCACAATGCCGCTATCTCCACAATGCCCCCTTCATCTCCACAATGCCCCTGTCTCCACATTGCCCCCTTCATCTCATCTCCACATTGCCCCCTTCATCTCCACAATGCCCCTATCTCCACATTGCCCTCTTCATCTCCACAACGCCCCTTCCACAATGCCCCCTTCATCTCCACAATGCCCCCATCTCCACATCGCCTCTTCCACAATGCCCCCTTCATCTCCACAATGCCCCCATCTCCACATCGCCCCTTCCACCATGCCCCTTCATTTCCACACTGCCCCTACCTCCAGTCCCTGGTGGTCTAGCGGCGTGGCTGTGCGAAGTCCCGTGCACCTCTAGTAATGCAGAGGCTGGGAGATGATGTCATCTCCCAGCGCTCTGTATTACTAGAACGGCGCGCCGGCGGACGTTGTTGGAGAGCTGCTGAGCAGCGCTGGAAGCGGCGGCGGGCCCCCTTCATAAGCGAGGCATTACATATGGTATATGAGCAAGGCATTACATATGGTACATGAGCGAGGCATTACATATGGTACACAAGTGAGGCTTTACTTATGGTACATGAGAGGCATGGCATACATGTGTGAGGCATTACATATGGTACATGAGAGGCATGGCATACATGAGCGAGGCATTACATATGGTACATGAACGAGGCATTACATATGGTATGTGACTGAGGCATTACTTATGGTACATGATTGAGGCATTACATATGGTACATGAGAGGCATGGCATACATGAGTGAGGCATTACATATGGTACATGAGAGGCATGGCATACATGAGTGAGGCATTACATATGGTACATGAGAGGCATGGCATATATGAGCGAGGCATTACATATGGTACATGAGTAAGACATTACATATGGTACATGAGAGGCATGGCATATATGAGTGAGGCATTACATATGGTACATGAGTAAGACATTACATATGGTACATGAGAGGCATGGCATATATGAGTGAGGCATTACATATGGTACATGAGTAAGGCATTACATATGGTACATCAGGGGAGGGCTGGCAACTTGTGGCCCAGAGGGCAAATACATTGTGGCCCACTTCTATTATCGTTCGAACCCACTGTTCCAGCCCACACCCTTTTGTTCATTTTAAAATTGGCATTAATGTTGTAATGTAAGTCAAGTGATATCTCATAGCTTACAGTTAAACTGGGGCTACACTAGTGCGCTACTACAAAGCTTACAATTTAAGTAAAGCTTACCTAGTGATACTACAGAGCTTACAAGGGAAATGGTTTATGCTACTAGTTTAGCTCTGTGGTATCATTTATGTAACTCCATTTCAATTGTAAGCTATGTGGTATCACTAGTGTAGCTCCATTTCAATTGCAAGCTCTGTGGTATCACTAGTGTAGCTCCATTTCAATTGCAAGCTCTGTGGTATCACTAATGTAGCTCCATTTCAACTGTAAGCTCTGTGGTATCACTAGTGTAGTTCCATTTCAACTGTAAGCTCTGTGGTAAATTTCAATTGCAAGCTCTGTGGTGTCACTAATGTAGCTTCATTTCAACTGTAAGCTCTGTGGTATCACTAGTGTAGTTCCATTTCAACTGTAAGTTCTGTGGTATCACTTTTGTAGTTCCATTTCAGTTGCAAGCTCTGTGGTATCACTAGTGTAGCTCCATTTACAGCACCAGTCGGGAGATTTAGTGAGGTGCAGTGGCCTACCAGCCCAGACATATGACCAGCACAGGGGGCAATTGCCTCCCTGTCCCCCAGGCCAGCCCTCCCCTGTGGTACATGAGAGGCATGGCATACATGAGCGAGGCATTACATATGGTACATGAGTGAGGCATTACTTAAGGTACGTGAGTGAGGCATTACATATGGTACATGAGTGAGGCATGGCATATAGGGAGAAGAATGAAATGAAGGCAGGGTGAGACAGATGAAGTGAGGGACACACACACACACACACACACAGGGTTGCCTTATATTCAGCATTTTTCTGTTTTTCAAGAACTTAACAGCAAAAGTTGAGGGGTTGCCTTATATTCAAGCAGCTATGGCAAATCAACAGGAATTTTGGAAGTTTTAGTTTATTCCACTATGGTGCAGTTGGTCTGCCCCAGAATTCCTTCAGTTAAAGAGGTACACATCTGCAGCAAACCAACTGCACCATAGGGAAGAAATGAAAAGTCCTACTGATTTAAATGAGGAATGCTACAGAAGTCTAAAACACATTGATTCACAATGTATCAGAGACTCTTCTAGCACTGGATAGGTTAAAAACCTAATTTACACCAAAGGGAATCTGGGAAATGTTTTATTTCTTCCCTATGCTGCATTTGGTCTGCACCAGAATTGCTCTTCTAAAGCTTAATGAACACAGCCCAAGGTGTTTGGAATGCAACAGATATAAAAAACACAGAGGCGTACAGTATTAATTCCAAATATAAAATCTGGGTGCCGAAATTTAGATCAAAATATAATATTCACTCTCCAAATAATAATATGCCTTTATTCCTACTCTACATTGCATTTTTTGAAAGCTAATTCTAATGTTATACTTCCTGCTTCCTTATGTAACCAGTTCATTATTACATGTCTATTGTTGAGTTCTTTAAAGCAGGTGCCTAACTGCATGTCTAGTCTGAATCCAATTTCTCACCCATTAGAGATGCCTGCAAGTTATGTTGGCAATTCTTATAATGATAGAAAGCTTCTTTTCTCACATACAATATATTAATTATTCTGAAGTATGAGGTTGGAGAACAAATTGATTTCAGTTTAATTTACTTATTATATTTGTTTTTGTCCAGTGAGGTCTCAGGGTACATTGATATATACTGATGTGTCCCACATCCCAAGCAGCTGACATACAGATTAAACCAAGATTTTCCCATTCATATCACTTAACTAGACTATTCCCAGGATCATTGTATTCACTGTAGTTAGAGCCAGAAATACAGATTATTGTTATAATGGGCAGAAAGTAGCAATGCATACCTGGTACCACTGCTTTCCACAGTCAGAACGGTCTGAGCAGACTTAGGGCTGGATTCTATTGCAAGTGCTAATTTTATCACTGCTTTTAACTCCAGCTTTTTCCATAGACTTCAATAGGAAAATATTTGATAAAACGGTAGGTAACATTTAACACCTGCAATAACATCCAGCCCTTAGCTTTTTTTTAAGGAAGGGTAACCTAAGGTTTACTGTCAAAATGTCACACACTATTGTGCGAACAACTAAATGGAGCTTAACCAGGTTGCTGGGAAGAAAAGGGTGACATGAAAACCAGTCAATACTCAGGCATATTGCAACACCTCAGCCGGCTTAATATTCCCTCATGCTAGCGTTCGAATGCAGAAGGAGAGCGGGAGTACACATATGAAGTGAAGCAAGGTATGTTTCTGTTGATGCAATGCTTATGCCCGTGACATGAGAATCTCACCCTTTTGATGCAAGATTCTCATGTCGCTCTTTTTGTTCCGGTGACATGGTTAATGCACCGTTTAGTTGTTCGCACAATAGTGTGCAACATTTTAAAAGGATACGGTAACCTAAGATCCCCCAGTTGTTCGGGATTCCAGTTCCCCCTGACTGGCTGAGAGTGATGGGTATTGTAGTCCTGAACAGCTGGAGGGCCTTAGATTGTACATCGCTGTCTCAATCTACTTCTAGGTTGATTTTATAATTTAATGAATTAATCATTAGAGAAGCAGTAAATGTTTTAAATAAAAAAATATATGTTATAGGGTGTTTTTTGCTGAATAAACAAAAATACTGCAGGGAGATTTTGTTAATTCAAAATGTATCACAGATCAAACTTGTATTAATTTACACTAAACTGCAGTTATCTCTTCTGGTCCCCAGATGGTGCTGTCCCTAATACTTTTTATGGAGTGTACAGGTCGATGACTCAACCTCTACCACAGAGTGCATTATAAAATATGATTTGCCGTTGGGACACTAGTTGGCACTGTTGCTAACCGTTTGATAAAAAAAAAAATAAGTTGAGCTGTAATATATTATGAATTAAAAAAAGCCTCCCAGCAGTGGTATTACCCATGTTTTACTCAACAGGTAAATGCCCACAGCATTTTTTTTTTTTTCTTCACCGTGTAATTCTTATTGTCTGGTCTGTGCAGTGTGTGATGTAATTTAGGGAAGTTTTAAGTATTACACAAAATAGAATAGGTAGAAAGAAAGGTGAGAGATGCTCAACTAGGCTCATGAGTTAGCAAATACATGTAAGAAGCTCACTGGGACAGTGTCCTCACAGCCAGGGCGCAATCTCTTTTAGCTCACCAGTGCCATACACAGAGAGAAAATCTCCTGAAGCACATCATACCAGTCCTGTCAAATGACAGTCCAGCCACAAAAGGCCAGACAATTCCTCTCTGAACAAGGGAAACAGCTAACCCCAAACATATGTTTTGGCCTTTCTGGGTCTTGTTGGTGAGGGGCAGCTGATCCCTCTAGGTACTGTGAGCAAGGGGTCCACATCTGGATTCCCCTCATTACTCTTAGGGTGACCAACCCCAAGAGCAATTTGCATATAGCCTAGAGGGATCACCTCTCTGTGTATGGCACTGGTGAGCTAAAAGAGATTGCACCCTGGGCGCGAGGACACAGTTCCAGTGAGCTTCTTGCATGTATTTGCTAGCTCATGAGCCTAGTTGAGCATCTCTCACCTTTCTTTCTGCATGTGCAAATCGCTCTTGGGGTTGGTCACCCTAAGAGTAATGAGGGGAATCCAGACATGGACCCCTTGCTCACAGTGCCTAGAGGGATCAGCTGCACCTCACCGATGAGGTCCAAAAAGGCTGAAACGTACATCTGGGGTTAGCTGTTTTCCTTGTTCAGAGAGGAATTGTTTGGCATTTCGTGGCTGTACTGTCATTTGGCAGGACCAGTATGATATGCTTCAGAAGATTTCCTCTCTGTGTATGGCACTGGTGAGCTAAAAGAGATTGCACCCTGGGTGCGAGGACACAGTCCCACTGAGCTTCTTGCATGTATTTGCTAGCTCATGAGCCTAGTTGAGCATCTCTCACCTTTCTTTCTACATATGCAATTTGCTCTTGGGGTTGGTCACCCTAAGAGTAATGAGGGGAATCCCGACGTGGACCCCTTGCTCACAGTGCCTATAGAGATCAGCTGCACATCACCGACGAGGCCCAAAAAGACCAAAACGTACGTCTGAAGTTAGCTGTTTTCCTTGTTCAGAGAGGAATTATCTGGCATTTTGTGGCTGGACTGTCATTTGGCAGGACCAGTATGATATGCTTCAGAAGATTTCCTCTCTGTGTATGGCACGGGTGAGCTAAAAGAGATTGCACCCTGGGCGCGAGGACACAGTCCCACTGAGCTTCTTGCATGTATTTGCTAGCTCATGAGCCTAGTTGAGCATCTCTCACCTTTCTTTCTACATATGCAATTTGCTCTTGGGGTTGGTCACCCTAAGAGTAATGAGGGGAATCCAGACGTGGACCCCTTGCTCACAGTGCCTACAGAGATCAATTGCACATCACCGACGAGGCCCAAAAAGACCAAAACGTACGTCTGGAGTTAGCTGTTTTCCTTGTTCAGAGAGGAATTATCTGGCATTTTGTGGCTGGACTGTCATTTGGCAGGACCAGTATGATATGCTTCAGAAGATTTCCTCTCTGTGTATGGCACGGGTGAGCTAAAAGAGATTGCACCCTGGGCGCGAGGACACAGTCCCACTGAGCTTCTTGCATGTATTTGCTAGCTCATGAGCCTAGTTGAGCATCTCTCACCTTTCTTTCTACATATGCAATTTGCTCTTGGGGTTGGTCACCCTAAGAGTAATGAGGGGAATCCAGACGTGGACCCCTTGCTCACAGTGCCTACAGAGATCAACTGCACATCACCGACGAGGCCCAAAAAGACCAAAACGTACGTCTGGAGTTAGCTGTTTTCCTTGTTCAGAGAGGAATTGTCTGGCATTTTTTGGCTGGACTGTCATTTGGCAGGACCAGTATGATATGCTTCAGAAGATTTCCTCTCTGTGTATGGCACTGGTGAGCTAAAAGAGATTGCACCCTGGGAGCAAGGACACAGTCCCAGTGAGCTTCTTGCATGTATCTGCTAGCTCATGAGCCTAGTTGAGCATCTCTCACCTTTCTTTCTACAAAATAGAATAGGAAAGCGTTGCATGGCTATGAAACCTAGTTGTGTTGGGATACAAACATGTCTCTGTTCCATGCTTCTGTCATTGAACACACAGGTTTTTAATGTCCTCAGGATCCATCACCCTTAGTGGATTTTGATGTCCTCGTATCAGTAGGACTTGGAGGTGGGGCTGGTTATATCAGAAATGGATCTCTTAAAGTGACTGGCCCACTGACTTATTCTCCTGTGATGTTGCAACCTTCCCCTCACCCCAAACACACACACAAAACAGAGAGGGTATAGACACATTGAATCATATTGTCTTGATCAAAATATTAAAAGGTGAGCTTCTAAGTAAGCTACATTATTACCATTAATAAAAACAGCTTGTCTGTGGTACTCTTAAGTGGCCCCACAAACTTCAAAAATGTTTTTATATTTTCAGCTCTGTCTAAATTTCTTCCAGACCAAAACATGTAGCCGCTCTCTTCTTCATCCTGCCTCTTTCTTCCTTCAAACTTCCCACCATTATAAACAAAAAACAAACCCTGACTGATAAGTGACAGAGGCAGACAGGCAGTCTGTCACTTATCAGAGTTGGCTAGCTGAGTCCTACCTGAGTTGGCTAGCTGAGTCAGAGACTACTGAGACTGAGTGACAGATACTGCTCAGACAGAGATAAATGAATCATTCAAGACAAACAAGTACAACTTGACACACTGTATTACTTACACTGACTCATTCCTATATCTGCAAGAACAAGGAGAGAAGCATACCGTATTATGCGTGTTGCTCCACTATCTGCTTTACTCTTTATCCTTTATCATAAGCTGCTGCTTCTGAATCTAACAGGCCTAATGTGTACTGTACTGTACTCCTTGGGAGAGGAAGAGAAAGCTGATGAAGTAGAGGCAGACAGGCAAAGAAGAGGAGATGGAGTTGCTAGTCAGCTCCCTTAATGGTTGCAGGGAGTGTGGGTATAATTAGACAGGGACGCTGACAGTGATAGATTTAAAAAACAAAATAATAATAATAATTTGACTGATATGTAACAGAGACAGGCATGAGATCGTATTTCTACACCTGAGCAGAGACAAGCATGATAGAGACATACATTATTTTGAGAAAGGCAGTACACCACGCCTCATGCTACCAGCTCTGTTGTGAAAATCAGGACTACTATCATTATACCCCACAAATCATCTCAGTCATCATCTTAACTGTCACAGCCTCCAAGTCCATCTCCACCTGGTCAAACTAACTATTAATGACAAGGACATGCACAGACATTTGGGGGGGCAGGGGCTCAAATGAAAAAAGGGCATTTCTCATAATTATTTATTTAATTTTTGTTTTTTTAAAAGGGCCCGAGGGCACTTTGGACAAGAAGGCAGATGCTCAAGCCCCCCTTGGTGTCTATGTGTGCACGTGCCTGATTAATGACTAAGCAGCAACACAGGTCAACATGCACAAACCTAGCTATGAGTGCTTCTTATGCTGATTGAAGAGTAGCACCACTGACCGCTGCTGTTAGCACTATTGCAATATCTAGCATCTGTAGTATAGTAGTGGTCCCTCAGGACCATATGTCCCTGAAATCTCAAGTATCACAATTAGTGTTGAGCGAGCACCCCGATGCTCGGGTGCTCTGACCGAGCACCCCCTGAGGCTCGAGTGCTCGGCCGAGCACCCGAGCCCCATTGAAATGCATGGGGCGACACGAGCATTACACCAGGCACCCCCTGCTCTGATGAGGGGAGGGTGCCTGGTCAATGCCCCCCTTCATCTCCGCTATGCCCCCTTCATCTCCGAATGCCCCCTTCATCTCCGCAATGTCCCCCTTCATCTCCGCTATGCCCCCTTCATCTCCGCTATGCCCCTCTTCCACAATGTCCCCCTTCATCTCCGCTATGCCCCTCTTCCACAATGTCCCCCTTCATCTCCTCTATGCCATAGAGGAGATGAAGGGGGACATTGTGGAAGAGGGGCATAGCGGAGATGAAGGGGGACATTGTGGAAGAGGGGAATAGAGGAGATGAAGGGGGACATTGTGGAAGAGGGGCATAGCGGAGATGAAGGGGGACATTGTGGAAGAGGGGCATAGACTCTATGCCCCTCTTCCACAATGTCCCCCTTCATCTCCGCTATGCCCCTCTTCCACAATGTCCCCCTTCATCTCCGCAATGCCCCCTTCATCTCCGCAATGCCCCCGTACCTCCAGTCCCTGGTGGTCCAGCGGAGCGTCTTCAGATCTGTGCCTCTTCCGGCACAGATCCCCGCCACCCGAACATGGCGGGCGAGCACATGGCGGTACTCGACGAGTACCGCCATGTGCCGAGCAGAGCGATGCTCGAGCCGATCCGAGCATCGGCCGAGCACGCTCGCTCAACACTAATCACAATACTTTACTAACAATCCAAATGCTAAACATGTTGCTATCTGTTGTCTCTGTAAATAAACTTGTGAGCAAGGAAAAAGAAGGATCACATCTAGGCACATCCTAATTGAGACTCATCTGAAACCCACCCACAGGACTGATCTGGAGATACACCAAGCAGCACATCAGCAAAATAATGACTAGCAGCAGTAGAAGCACTCCTAAAAGTTCACAGGGGCAAGGGGAACATAACAGTAGTGTTGTAGATGTATAATGGAGCTGCCAACCCACCCTTACTGAGTTATTCGAAAGAATTGAAAAAAAAATGAACTAAAACAATCCTTGACTTTGCCAAGGCATTTGATACAGTTCCGCACAAGAGGTTACTGTACAAATTGAATGAAATAGGACTAGGGGAAAATGTTTGTGTGTGGATTGGAAATTGGCTGAAAGATAGAATGCAAAGAGTGGTAGTAAATGGCAAGTTCTCCAGTTGGATAAACGTGATAAGTGGAGTGCCTCAGAGATCTGTCCTGGGTCCTCTTCTTTTTAATTTGTTTATTAATGACCTCCCAGAGGGCATAGGAAGCCATGTATCAGTGTTTGCCGATGACACAAAATTAAGTAAGGTAATAAAGTCTGAACTGGATGTGTCTTCATTACAAGAGGATTTGGACAAATTGAGTAACTGGGCAGGCAAATGGCAAATGAGATTCAATATAGACAAGTGTAAAGTTATGCATTTTGGGTATAATAATAAAAATGCAACATATAGTTTAAATGGTGTTTCTCTGGGGAAATCTACTAATGAAAAGGATTTGGGAGTAATGGTAGACAATAGACTTAACAGTAGCATGCAGTGCCAGCTGGCAGCTGCAAAGGCCAATAAGATATTGGCATGTATTAAAAGGGGTATTGACTCAAGGGAGGAAGATATAATTATGCCTCTTTACAGGTCCATGGTAAGACCCCACCTAGAATATGCTGTTCAATTCTGGGCGCCCTTTCTGAAGAAGGACATTATGGAACTAGAGAAAGTGCAGAGGAGGGCTACAAAACTAGTAAGGGGAATGGAAAGTTTTAGTTATGAAGAGAGGCTAGAAAAGTTAAACTTGTACACACTAGAGAAACGGCGTCTTAGAGGGGATATGATAACACTATATAAATATGTTCAAGGCCCATATAAAGGGCTTTCAAAAGACCTGTTCATTAACAGAACAGTACACAGGACAAGGGGCCACCCGCTTAGACTTGAGGAAAGGAGATTTAATCTACAACAGCGGAAGGGTTTCTTTACAGTAAGGACAATAAAGGTATGGAATGCACTTCCGGAGGAGGTGGTGCTATCAAATACATTAGATGCCTTTAAAAGGGGCCTGGATACTTATTTAAAAGAGCATAATATAGAGGGCTATGTACATTAGTATTGGGATTAATATTTAGTTAGGGCTTGTTGATCCAGGGAGAAGTCTGATTGCCATTTGGAGTCAGATGCCTTCTTTTGGGTCAGCGATGGTAAACAGGAATAGGAAAAGGGTTGACCTGGATGGACGCAAGTCTTTTTTCAACCTAAATTACTATGTAACTATGTAATCCAAAAAGCAAACTTGCCAAAATGCCTTGTTGTTTTATTAAAAAGAAAGGTTTTGAAGAACTGATGTCAAGTGTTGCATCCCACTGGTATATCCCAAACTGCAGTTATTTATAAAGAACGGCTGTGCCAGAGTTATACAAGCAGGGACTCAGCTTGCTAACAACTTTTTCAAGGCTTATGTTGCTGTAGGACTCAGTCAGCTCACAACATTTACTTTCTGCTGTGGACTTCTCCACTTCAACCAACAGCACCACTAGTATTGCAGTAGAAATTCTCACAACCACAGAAAGCATAGGTAAAAAAATGGCAATATTTTCATTGAAAATTTATTGTCAGTAGAGAAAAGAAGAAACATCTCACGTAATCACTTTGTAGCACCTGGATAGTGGGGACTGGTGGGACCCACTCTCCAATCCACTGGGACCCATCTCTTTTTTCCAAATACATTCTTACTCGCCATCTTCGCTCTGCACAAGATCTTCTCTCTGCAGCTCTTGTTACATCCACCCAGTCCCCCCTAGAGGACTTCCCCCATGCTGCACCTGAGCTCTGGAATTCCCTGCCCATCCCATCAGTCTCTTCCCCATCCTTCAGAACTTCAAACGCTCCCTGAAAATTCCCCTCTTTAGGTAAGCCTATCAACTACCTCCTTAAAGGGATAGTAATACTTCATTATTACTATCATTCATGTTGTAGCCCTTAAAATTCTGAATTCAACGATACCAGTGGCATCTCTCAAACCTTTATGGTTTGAGAGATATCCGTTTTCAAATTTCCCTCTCCTTCTCTCTCCCCTGATGTCAGCGTTATAGCTGACAGCAGGGGAATCCGGTCAGTGAGCAAGCGGCGGCTCTGCAGGAGTCCTGAGATCGCGTTATAGAAACAAAAATGGTCTTCTACATGTACTTGGTTTGCAAGTACACATGGAAGACCATTTTAGTGAAGGATTTCTGTTTCTATAATGGGGGATAATAGTGAAGTATTACTATCCTTTTAACCATTATGGACAAGACCAGGACAACAGCCTGTACAACTTCTACTCACTCATTTCCTTCTAAATCATTCTCACACCTACAACACCATCAGAATCAGATTGTTCACATAATATTGTTCTCCCAAACATGCCCACTGCTTGACTGGATCACTGCACTCAAAAGTACTTATTTTTCCCACCGACTGACCAGAAGTTCATGGCAGGAGGCCTTTACACCCCATAGAATGTACTCCTTCTGTGTCCCACCTACCTTCCTCTAGACTGTAAGCTCTCACAAGCATGGTCCTCTAATCCCTTTGTTTTTCTATGTTCCATTTGTACAGTTTAATTTCTCTGCATGTCTATTCCCTATTATACAGCGTTGCAGAATAAGTAGCACTATATAAATAAAGGAAATTAATAATAAGTGAAGTGATACCTGATTCTTGGATTCCTTTCTGTGCCTATGAAGTGAATAAAGGCATTGTTTGGTTAGTGGAGAGAGAGAATGACCACTCCATCTCCTTACCATTTAAGTAAAACAGATATTATAGATGGTATGTAGAAGGATACACAGGACTTCATTCTCCTGTTACAAAGTGGCCAAGACAGTTGGTACGAGAGTAAAGGAATCAGGATCTAGGGAAAGAAATGTCCTTTTGGCATGGCACAATTCACAACAATACACCCCACAACTTAAGTAAATAAAGCTAAACAACTCTAAAAAAACAAAATACATTAAAATAGCTAAAACAAAATAAAGATCAATTTGAAATGCCTTTTGAAATCACCTAAATTGTTTTGATATGACTTAAGGACAGTCATCACCCAGAAATGCTGCAATGGCAAACAGGACATATGTATGCGCCATACAAGATGCTGTTATATGTGTGATTTATGTTTTACCATTCCTACTGTTCAGCCACAGCATCCACAGCATCCACAGCTTGATACAGGTAATGATTATATTATGAACCTTCCTAAATTAATAAAAATAATGTTATCTAACTCAAATTAGACCCTACTTAATGTTGTAAACTGTTCTCCTGAGCTGAAAATGAACGTATTTTCATAATTAAATGTATACCGTTGTTTTAAAAACATATAATGCAATTTCACTTGAAAATAATTTCAATAAATTATTTAAATCAGGATTTTCTCTTGGTGATTTAAAGGAGAAGTAACTCTTTTTACTAATACCTTCCCACTTACCTAAGGTCAGAAAATCCTAGTTTCCCCTATGAATTTTACTCTTGCTCCTTTGATTAAGAGACAACATCTTTAGTCACTCATGTATGTTATGTCCATGGAGGCAGACATGACTGTTGCCGGTAGGTTTTTCCAACTGACGTAAGTGGAGTGTATGAGCCTACATAAGGTTAACATGTGCAGTCCACATCCATGGCCATGGAATCCAGGACTGACTAAAGAAGTTATCTCTGAAACAATGGGACAAAGGCAAAATTCATAGGGCCATTAGGATCTTCTGAATATAGTAAGGTAATTAGGCTGTTATTATTAGGATGTATGCAATTGCCTTGATTTAAATCAGTCCACCCTGATTAAAATACTATTTGCTTTAGATTATTGTTGATTACAGTATTAGATGTAGTTTTAGCAGTAGGCCTACAGGTTGGTTTACACATACATTCACTCACACACATTCAAATTAGTGTTGTGTATTTTATCACCATAATGTGAGGGCACATTCATACACATGTTTACATTGGAACTAGAGATTAATATTCTTGCATCCATCACATTATTTGGATTATCCTCTTGAATACTAAATTCACCTGTAAAGTATTGTTTCACAATTTGTCTGAGACTCCTCTAGCATCCAAGATGCTGAACTGAATCTGTCACTGATTATGAACCCACACACGCACACTGTGGCCTGGAACAGAACTAGTTAACATACTTTGTAGGCAATTGCCATAAAGTGTCATCATACAAAGGTTCTTTTGTAAAAAAAAATGTGTTTTAAGATAAAAAAATAGATAGTACAGCATACAGGCAGATTTTAAATTATCTGTAAAACAACCTAAATTTGTCTTTACGTTGGCAGAACTACTTTAACCCTTAAAGGCTGCACAGATAGGTGTACAATGCATTGCAAGTCAATGCGTTACACAACTGCATCTAATAGGAAACATTAGGAGAACAATGATGGATGAAAACCCATTCACTTTCAGACTAGGAAATGTGCCTTACTTTTTACCCTGTAGATGAATGAAACCTTGGGGGAGAGTCACTATAACGGTGAAAAAGGGGAGATAACTTCTCCAGTGATATCACTTCTCCAATTCCTATGTTATTCTACAGAACCTATTCACTAAGAACTCCAGAGCTGAATAAATCTTAGTGCATAGGCTCCATAGAATAACATAGGAATTGGAGAAATTATATCACTGGAGAAGTCACCTCCACTTTATCACCGCTTACGGAATTTCCCCCATTAATGGGTGTAGATTTGGACAGGAAAATATCAGGCACTCGCTCATTCTCAAAGCCCCAAATGTGATGCTCACCTGTCTGTGCCATGTATACAGCAGGTTCATCTGCTGACCTTGGTCGTTGGGTCTTGACCTTCTGATTCTCTTCCAGGTCATCCTCACCTATAAAACAGAAATAAGATTGTATGAATAAAAAAAATTATATGACTCTTCATTTCTTTGTTATCTATCTATCTATCTATCTATCTATCTATCTATATATCTATCTACACTATATAAGTGTAAAAGGGAGAGAGAACAAGACACAAGGCTAGGAATGATTAAGATGTACATTTCTCAAATATGTGCATTTTTCAGAATGAATACATTGCCTTTTTTGCTCAGAGTACCCTGGTATTTAATGCAAAACATCAACAAAATAGCAACACCATTTGTCTTAATCATATTAATCAGCTAAGCTGATTACCATAATAACACAAGACATGGACTTGCAATGAACAATTGTCCACAGAACAATGTGTACTAAAAATTCTACAGCAACACCAATGATTATGGATGTGCACAGAAAAAGACAGAGTTATTGTCATAGGGATATAGTAATTGTAGCTGTGTGAAAGTGAAGCAGTCGTACATCATAAAATAAGGAGGAGGTTCTCGATACAATAGATACCAGGCTTCCTTACATATCTATCCAAGGGCTATCTTCTATAATCCAAAGTGGTGCAATTATGGAACAAGCCAACTGCACACTAGGGGTGAAATAAACACTCCCCAAATTCCCATTGATTTAAGTGGGGCTTTTAACGTTTTCAATGCTAGAGACTCTAGGCCTTCAATGTATTACAAAGCATTGCTCTGGAAACCACTGTAGCATTCAAGGTCTTAAAATTAATTTGCATCGATGGCCATTTTTATTTTTCCCCTATAGGTTTGCTCTTGAATTGTCACAGTTCTTATTAACCCTTTGAGTGCCAGGGGGATAAGGAACGCATTGCTTTGCTCAAAGTGTTAAAGGAGCTTTATTGTGGCATATGTATGAGGGTGAGTCAGAAAGTTTGTGCAGTGAGTTGTTTTAACTCTTTGAGTGCCAGTGCTTTGCAGTGTGTTGGATACTTCTCTGGCACTCAAAGGGTTAAATCTTACTCTTTTGGCTGCATTGCTTTTTTTGTGCACCCGGATAGAAGCACATGCTCCCTAAGTGATTATGAAATGGTTTCAAACTTGACTGGCCATTTGTAGTGTCACTGTAGCAGTTAACATGGCCCCTCCATTTTCCCTATGCATCAAAGAAGTGCAGCATGCAAAGATACTGTTTGCATGGACTGGAGGTGTACGAGGGACAGAAATCCATCTCAGACTTTTAGCACAATATGTAGACAGTGCTATAGTGTGTACGAAAAGATAGCCATGTTTGAAAACAGGCGGACAAGTGTCAGTGATGTAGAACTAACCAGAGGCGTAATTAGAAGCCACAGGGCCCTGATGCAAAAGTTGCTATGGCCTCCCCCGACCACACTGACTCCCCCATTGGCCATCTCAACTGTACGCCTCCACAATGCTCCCAATCTCCACATTTCCCATCATCTCCACATTGCCCCTCCCATGTCCACATTGCCCCCATCTCCACATTGCCCTCAATCTCCGCATTCCATCCACATTGCCCCCCATCTCCACATTGCCCTCCCCCAGTGTCCATTTCCTACCACTCTGGGGTTCCAGAAGCATGGCAGGAGAGGTCTGTGCCTCCTTCTGCACAGACCTCTATACAGCTGGAGCTCCCGCGTGGTCCTCTCTTCAGTAATTCAGAGTGTTGGGACATGATGTCATCTCCCAGGGTTCTGCATTACTAGAGTGCTGAAGAAGGAGCTCAGCTGCTAGAGGTCTGTGCCGAAGAAGGCACAGACCTCAGTATGTTGTGCGAGCCAGGCGGGGGGTCGCAAGTGCGACCCCTATTGTTATGCCATTCAAAAGCTGGCCCATATCCACCACAAAGGAAAACAACGAACAAACCCATGCTACGATTCTGGATAATTGACAGGTGACTACAGATGAAGTGGTGTATCATCTGAGCCTCAGTCGTGCTTCTGCTGCTTTCAACAAAAACTGAAGGATGTTGTGCATGCATTGCTTGGCACTAAATAATAAAAATATTTTCTGGAGGTACACCAAAGCTTCTGGACTGATGGATTCAGTTAAAAAAGGAGGGGAATATATAGAATGATGATACTGCACACACTCATTGAAATTGTATTATAACACAATAAATTAAATGTGGATACTTTAAGGCTCACCATCATATAAAGACAAAACTGGAACAATTTAGGGTCAACCCAATGGCACCATATGGTAACAGATTCATTTCCCCAAAAAAAATCCCAATGAATTAAATGTGGCTTTTAATCCCTTGAATGCTGGACAGGTCTAAACTGCATTGCTTTAAAATCAGATCTCTCCAACACTGAAGGAGTTAAAACCCACAATTAAGTGGTAATTATTATTAGTCCCTTATGGTGCAGCTGGCATTGATTGGGTTATAAAGTTGGTTGGCCCATGACCCTGGTGCCCACCTCTTTCTGCTTAATTTGCATAAATTGACAGGCCTATTGATATGTTGATTGATTACATTTCTAATTGCCTGTTACTGGACATATTAAATTGAAGAACATACACTATCAGTGAATGAAGCCATCTCCAAATCAGGATTCCAGTACAAGGATGGGCAACATTTGGCTTTCCAGCCATTGGTGTACTTCATGTCTTATCCTGCTCTTGGCCGGCTAGAGATTGTTGTTTTAGTACCAATTTAACAGCTAAAGAACCATGGAATACTCTAGAATCATGAGCATGTTTCTTGGTGCAAAACATAAGCCATTTCTCCTTCTGGATTTAATCTTTATGTAATTAAATATGTATGATATACCTTCCACTGGGAGGCTGAAAATAAAATCATACTGCTGAATATCTGTAAAACTCTCCAAGATTACACAGAGATGGTGCTGGGTGAATTTCATCTTCTAACCTATGGCACTGACAAGGACACAATATTCTGCAAACAGATACCGCTCTGCGTTCTGATATTGCTCTGCTCTGCACGCAGCTAATGCTCTGAATACAAGGACATAATTAAAAGGGTAAAGAGGAAGCAGCTGTGATAGGCCCTGGCATCCAAAAGGGCCCTTTGGCTCTTCACTACTATCCTACAACCCCTTATAATAAGACTAGTCTCCCTTCTTAGCTGCCATCTGCTGACATCATTTTACATTGTGGCTTCCAGCTAGTAAGATAAGAATAGTGTCAGTGAGCCCTTTGCCTTTTCTTTATTAAACATTTGAACACCAGAGAAGTGTCCAACTCATTGTAAAGCAATTCAGTGGACATCCCTCTGGCACAAAAATGGATAACTGTTAGCATGAGGGTCATGAATCCTGATACTATAGCTCCCTGACAATTAGCTCATATTGTTTTTTTTCTCTTTCCTTATCACAAGATCTTGACCAGTGGACAGCGAATTGCATTTTGTGTCTGTGCATGATTCAGACTTGCTCCAGAACCGTGTGAATACCTGATATTTAGACTTAATCCAGACCACAGATGTGTGTATGTGTGTATATGTGTGTGTGTGCATGTATGTATGCATGTATATATATATATATGAATGTGTATGTATATATGTGTTTGCATATGTGTGTATATGTGTGTGTGTACATGTGAGTGTGTGAATATGTGTGCGTGTATGTACGTGCATGTGTGTGTGTGAATTAGAGTGACCTCGTGTCCAGGATTGCCCAGGACAATCCCGGATTTTAAATGTGTGTCCCTTGTCCCAGGCAGCCCCCTTCTTGGACAATGCAAAGTCCTAGAATGAAGACTCCAGAGCATAGAATTCAGAACACTAGAAGACGGACTTCCCATTGCCTATTGTAACAGAAAGTGATGCTTCTGGTGGGCTACAATAAAATGGCTTCCAAAAAGAGCTCTAAACACTAGAGACAGAGAGAACTGAGCCGTGATCCTAACATCAATCGGGAGCTGCAGGGAAATTTTATTGTAGTGTAATGCTAGTTAAGGCCTTGGACTTGATGTACATTATCTTGTAGCCCACTACAGGCATCACTTTCTGTCACAGCAGTCAATGGACAGTTCTCTCCCCCCTCCAGTGTTTAAAAATCTGTGGTGCGCACTTCTTTCCCCAGTGTCTCTGAATGGCAGAATTGAAATGTGGTCAACCTAGTGTGAGTGTGTGCTCATTGTAGTGGTGGCAGGGACTGGGATTTCTCCGCAGTATCCAGTAATTGCTATTTATAATCCTGTCTACAAATGGACATGCCTCCTAGTACTGGCCAGGCTAGTTAACTCTTTATTGTTTATTCTTTGTGTCCCTCTGATGCTCAAAGGGTTGTCAGTTACTTGCTCTGTTAATTATTTTTTTGGCCTCTCCCATTCCTTATCCACAAAGATCCTATTCAATGGGCATTCCTGCCAAAATCCGGAATATCTGACAGTGTCTGTATATCCCCATTCACCTCACTCCTCCTCAGCAGCAAGGCATTATTGTGTTTGCCAGATCTAAATGTTCTTCAAACAAAGTACTTTCAGTGTGTGTCTGTCTTATACAGCAATCATGATGCACTGGCCAGGCCTTTCTAGGAGAGCAACCAGGCTTCCTACAAAGCAGGAAATGTCAGTTGAAAACATTTCACTTTTTATTTCTAGGTTACATAGGAGCACAGAATATGAGTGCAGCCTCCTGTAAAATCTCAGACCCTACATGAACCTTTTTGAGTCCTTCTATGTTCAGTGCAAGACTTGATCTATATCTCCCCCACAAATGGCATCCTGGGAACTGTTAGCACAGCCCTTGGCCAAATTTTGACCCATGTCCTATCAACTGTTGCCTGCTGCAAAGGAATAGAAATACAATCTTAGCCTGCACCATAGAAATATCGCAATTTGTTTGAGACATCTCAACAACCCAAGGGGTTAAATCATTTATCCAGTAAATCAGTAAATTAACTGGTCAAAGTCAAATTTAGAAGGAAAAATAACTCACAGCTCTAACTCGCAATTAAAGGATTAATTAGAGTTTTTTTTAACCCCTTGAATGCTAAAGGAAGAAATTGTTAGTAAGTGTGGTGGAGCAGGCTGCAGCCGAGTGCGGTTGAGCCCTCGCTAGTGTAGATGGCAGTGGCTGCTTTGGGCTGTGTCTGGGAACACCTACTGATGTGTCTAGAACAGGACATGGTATCACATGGCGAGTGGGCCTTCACTGTTCCTTTGTAAGCTGCAGAAAGCACAACAGGGAGTGGAAGGAATTATTCCAGACTGTAAGGAGCCCCCTCAGGCAAAGAAAAGAGGGAAGAGGGGAACAAAAGGTATGCGATCTTTCAGTAAGCGACATGAGAATCTCGTACTTTCATGAAGTGCGAGATTCTCATGTTGCCATTTTTATCATTGTGACATGGTTAATGTGTCATTTGGTCGCACGCTCTTTTGCGTGCAACCTTTTAAAAGTGCAATGAAAAGGTTCTCCAGACCCCCAAGTATTAGACTGAAACCTAATGTGCAAACAAAAGACACAAAACATTCCTGCACTCCTCCATAGAAGATGTGCAAATGCGTGCCCTGCATTGGGCATATATTATACCACTTTGTTAATAAACATGAGGATTTTGTTCCGTAATTTGGCTAAAGTATGTTCATGCTTGCCAGTCTCGTCACGGTACCCCAATATCTGGCAAGTCCTAATCTAATGCACATGTTGAACCATATCTGGCTTAAAAACATTCCCTGAGGATTTGTTGTAAATAATCATGTAGGAGATATGAGGATTTTAGTCTTACCTGTTAAATCCTTTTCTCTTAGTCCATACAGGTTACTGGTAACTTTGGGTAGGCGATTCACCCCTTTAAGTAGGCAGGAACAATTCTAGAAATGACTGCAGGGGGTGGAGCCTACCTTCCCTCCTTGGCTGCAGCTAGCCAACCAGCTCCAGTAAGATTTGAGACACTAACTATTGACTAGATAGTAGAAGGGAAAGAAGACTCCTGTGAGCATGACCCCGAAGGACCCCCACGGTCTGCCACAGGAGAGCCAAGCATGGTCCTTTGACAGGGAAGGAGACCAGTAACCTGTATGGACTAAGAGAAAAGGATTTAATAGGTAAGACTAAAATACTCTTTTCTCTGTCATCCAATACAGGTTACTGGTAACTTTGGGATGTCCAACTATTGAGTTTCTTAGAGGTGGGAAGTAAGGCAAGGACCAGGCGATTGCAGTATAATGCTAACCGGAGCTTGATGTAACGATTGAACCCATTCATACCACACCGAAGGGAAGCATGAACATGCTCCCTGGGGCAGCTGGGAGGAAGGTGGGAGGAGAAGAAGAGCTGTGCTGAAGATTCAGAGTGCCCATTATGCGGAATAAGGGGTAGATCGCCTCCCAGAGTTACCAGTAACCTGTATTGGACGACAGAGAAATATCTTTAAAAGTACGTATGTGAGAAAAAAGAAACACACATTTCCTAAAACTACTTGAATAACTAAATCTAAGCTAAAAACATTTTAAAAGGTGAATGTTCCCCTTTAAGAATGGTGCTGAAACAAGACCTAAAAAAAACCACATATATTTATTTGTTAACCTTTTTATTTCAAACACTAGCTTATGAGAAACTCTGATTTATTTTTTGTCAATTGATGTAAAGCTGGCTGGCATGCCTGCCAGATACTAACATTCTACATTGGTCTCCATCCCAGCTGCCACTTCCTGCCAGCCAGTACTAGCTAATTTGAATACAATTCCAAATAATTAAAGGAAACGTGTCATACATTATTATTTGAAACACAGAATAATTAACATACTCATAGGCAATTTTGAAAGATCTTTCACCATCACCTACTGGCAGCTCCATTTTAACCCTTTGATTGCTAGCGATATCTTTAACTTACTGTTTAGCATCCAAGAGACTTTTTACCTCACAACACCTACAGCATTATAAATCTAGCCCTATGTTGAGCAAACTAAGGCCTTCTGGCTGCTGAGTACTATAATTCCCATCATCCTAGAAATTGTAGTTCCCACCTGCTGGAAGGCCACACGATCTACACAATCCCAAAGGAATATCTGAATCCGCCGACGCAGCCCAGTTGCTGCACTTATTCATTTGCTTAAAAATGCTGCTACTTTGCATATACTTATGTATGAACACATTAGCGAATCACAGTACACACACACATCTCCTCCAACATTAAGAGTTATATGTGAGCAAACCCAATGGCTTCCTCTATGCGCAGGAAAAAAGATTTTTAACCTGTGCCTTATTAGTACATTGTAATAAGCAAAGAGCAGAGAACACAATGACCCGAAACATCTGTAAACTTTCACACTGGCTGTTCCTTGGTGGAAATGGGCAGTTTTCTACATTATTTAATACACAGGAAAATGGCAGAAGCAGCACTCAAAAACAGCTCACTGTGTCTGGTCAGTGTGGAATTCTAATCATGCATTCCCCACATCATGTTCTCCTTTGAACCTAAGTAAATAGGATTATCAATGATAATAGTATTTTTGAATATGCATACAATTTCTATCACAGCTCCTTGTAGTTCTCACCTAGGCAGGGGGATATTTCGGTTCTTCATTTCTTCCTGATAAGATGTAAACCATGCACAATCTTAGTAACCTTTCTTTGTACGGTCTCTAGTGTATTTCTGTATTTCTTGAGATTTGGTCTCCGGAATTGAACACTGACTGCGTAATTACTTCCACTCAGATATCTCCGTTCTGCATCTTACTGTTCATAACTCCTGCACGAATCAGCATGTTAAAGGAACAACAATGCTAAAATGTGAGCATCTTTTACCAGAGGGGTGCCCAAAGCACTGTAAATAAATGAGTTGGCCGCCCTCTGGTTCAAAGGGTTAAAACTGCATGCTCTAAACTGGCAAATATGCACCGTATGTAAAAGTATCTCCCTAGGGAAAAAGATTAACCCCTTAAGGACTGGCCATGTGGTCGGCAGTTAAGGATCACGGGGCTTTTTTTTTCACTAATGGATTTGTGGCTCCCTGAACGGTGTGCAGCCATGAGTGTCCAGGCATGTCGTGGGTCCTTAAAACCCTTTAAGGACCAATGGTCCAGGGAAGTTACCTTCCTTTAAAGATCCTTGCCGACATGACGGTACACGTGACCTGTTACGAGTACCGGCGGGCTGTTTTGGGGCCTAAGAGAGACAGCTCCAGTCTTGGAGCAGTCAATTTTAGATGCTGTTTTTACTTACAGTGGACCGCTGTAAGTAAATGTACGTGACGTACTATGACCGTCACTGGTCCTTAAGGGTATAAGGACAGTGATGGTCATAGTATGTCATCTGGTCCTTAAGGGGTTAAGGGGTTAAGATATGTGTAATTCCCTATGCTGTTTTTTTCCCCAATCAGGGGAAGCTCTTTCCTTTGCACGCCTTACTTTCTGGTCAGGAGTGTTGTGTAAGACAGCTGAAAGTGTGCACTGCAAGGACAATTGATTCCCACAGCCTAGGGGACATTCTGTCATGGTATGGAATCATATTGGGGGACATCACAGTGCACCAGTGTTAGCCTTTATCTCCTGTGCCCAGGCATGATCTTTTAAAAAGAATGATAGGCCACCTTATTCTTGATGGAAAAAGTACAAAAATTGCACAGTTGCAAAAGAAGGTATCGGGTCACAAACAGAATCGTATGTGCCTGTGCCTGCATGTCAGGGTATGCCCTAGTGGAGGGGTACTCAAACCTGCCCTTAGCCCTCCCAATGGTGCAGGTTTTCTGGATATCCTCACATAAACACAGGTGAATAGATCAATGGTTCAATCATTCTGCAGGATCTGTCTAAGAGAAGTTAATGATACTCATTTATATTTCATTGAGGAGATCTTGAAAATGTGCACTGTTGTGGGGGTGGGAGGACAGGTTGGAATGTCCCTGCATGAGAGCACTGATTCTTAACAACAGTCCTTGAGATGCACCAACAGGCCATGTTTTCAGTATATCTCTACTACAGTTGGGTAATCAGTAGTTCAGCCATTTTGATTGCACTGCCTGTGTTTAATTAGGATATATTGCTAAACTTGCTTGATGGTGTGTGCTGAAGACTGGAGCTGAGAATCACTGTAGGAGAGCATATGACACTTCAGTGATTCTCAGCTCCAAACCTCGAACACCCCCAATACATCTTTTACTTAAGATAACCCTAATTAAAATCAGGAGGATGAACCAAAATGACTGAGCCACTAATTAGTCACCTGCCATTTTGTAGTGATAGCCTGAAAACATGCACTCTTGGTGTATCCCACAGACTAACACTGAGAAATACAGCCACCTTCCACCCTCACTAAAATGGACCTTTTAACATTGTTAAACCTTTGCTTGCCACAGTGGTAAGAAATGCAATTCTCTGTGTACCCCTCTGTCACTCAAAGGGTTATTTGTATCTATTTATTAGATTTTTAAAAACAAAAAATGGTGCCTCTAAGAAATTAATAAAAACTAAACATAAAGTAAATGTATCATTTTGAATTAATGGGCCAGATAGGTTCACTTATACACTTGAATACAAGCAAGCCCTGAACTCTAAACCAACAGAATATGCAGGGAAGCAGATTACAGTTACACAAACTTCCTCCCCTTAGTGCCCATACATTATCCCCACTACCCTCCTCTTGGTGCAAGCAGCATTAAGGGGACAAGTTTAAGAGTAAATAAAGTTTCCAAGATTGCTGTTAGGCAGGAGTAGCACAACATACCTCCCAGGTGTCCCTCTTTAGCAGGGACAGTCCTTCTTTTGCTACCTAAATCCCTATGTCCCTCTTTCCCACTGTGATATCACGCTTTTTAGATCAGACTGTGTGGTGTATATATATATATATATATTGCTCCACAGCAGTAAAACTCACATTAATATCTGTTTAAACTTCAAGTGATAGTAATGTCTTACCTAAATAAAGAGTACAAATGTAGAGAATCAAAAAAGAAATTGATCGATGCAACTCCTATCTCTCAAACCTTTATGGTTTGAGAGATATGATGTTTTAAAGTTCCCCCCTCACTCCCCTTTCCCTGATGTCAGCTGTAAAGCGGACAGCAGGAGATTCGTGTCTGTCTACTCGAGGTGGCTCTTCAGCAGAGCCAAAATAGTGCAATTTAAAAAGAAATACTTAATTTGAACGATCTACAAAATGTACTTGGTTTGCAGGCACACTTTGTAGACTGTTCCAGTTAAGTATTTCTTTTTAAATCGTGCTATTTTGGCTCTGCTGAAGAGCCGTCTGCCGGTCTCGGGACCAGAATCTCCTGCTGTCAGCTAGATGCTGACATCAGGGAAAGGGGAGGGAGGGACCTTTAAACATTATATCTCTCAAACCATAAATGTTTGAGAGATAGGAGTTGCATTAATCTATTTCTTTTTTTATTCTCTACATTGCTACTTTTTATTTAGGTAAGACATTACTAACCCTTTCAGTATATGTGTTTATATCTTAGTCTGTGTAAATAAAATTCTTTGGTCAATAGGCCAAGAAATAACCTAAAAAGTCTTGGTAAAATACCCCAACCACTGCTCATAACCTAGCAAGAGCACCCTAAAACCAAACTGTCCCTCGTTAGCCACCTGAAATGTTGGGAGGTATGGCACAAGAAAGTTGCTTCCAGTGTCTGGTTTAGCACAGAATCCCTTTGATATATCACACATTATCCTATATAATAATTCTCTAAATCGTGTGTAATGCCCGACATGCGCAGTAGACAATTCTGCGCGTGCAGCAGTCATGCGCAGTAGAGACTGCCCGCGCCGCGGCTGATACAGAGCTGGGCGCTCCAAAGGAGCGTACAGCTCTGTATCAGCCGTGGCGCGGGCAGTCTCCACTGCGTGTGACTGCCCCAAGACCGGCTGCCAGAGGCACTGTGGCCCGTGTAAGGGGCTGTTCAACTAGTATGTATATATTTGTAAATGATACATTTTTAATTTAAAAGTAACTATTATTTTAACCTTAATGTTACTCAAAGCTGATTTTACAGCTATACCATACCTCCCAACATTTCAAATTGCAAAAGAGGGACACTTGTGTTTTAGGGGGTGTGGCTGGGGGTGTGGCCGATGGGCGGGGCATTAATGAGAATTTTTAGGCTGTTTCATGACTTATTAACACCTCCTTGTGTTACCTAATAAATGACTTATAACAAGACCAAAGTATTTTATTTAAGCAGACTAATTTATAAAGACATATACAAACGTTTAAAAAAACAATAATGTGAGTTTTATTGCTGTGGAGCAATGTGATACTTATATACACCCCACACAATCTGATCTCCTAAAAAGAGGGACATTACAGTGGGAAAGAGGGACAGTGGGATTTGGGTCTAAAAGAGGGACTGTCCCTCCTAAAGAGGGACACATGGGAGGAATGACTATACAATTGTATTCAAAATGTAAGACTTTGTGGCAATGTAAGAAAATCTAACTGGAACGTTGTGTTACAGAGGGAAGTTAAAAAAAAAGAGAGCGAGAGAGAGAGTGAAAGAGATATGGGTGGTGTGTAAAGATAATTCCACATCCTGACAGTGTTACAGATCACACAATTCAGATTAGACTGCTCTTGGGTTGTTCTATCCCCTCTTGGCGTGTTTAACAACTCAGTAAGACTTAGGTTTTCTGTGGTGTTCCAAGTCTCATTAACCATTTGCGTAGCAGAGGGGTGTCCTATGCCTTACAAAGCAATGTGTTGGACACATGTCTGGCACTCTAAGGGTTAAACAAACACACACACACACACACACACACACACACACACACACATACACACACACACACATCACCCTCACATCCCTGCGTTGCTCTGGTAACCAGGCTTTCAGCTTCTAAGTAGTTCAGAAAAAAATAGATAAGAAGACTGTGTGCTCAGAACACACACACACAAATTGCATTACATTACACACGCACACACCAGATTGCAAACTTACTGAGCTGATCTATTCATAAAAATATAAAGCTGCTTTATGAGGGCTATAAATGGTAAACAGGCAAATCTCTTCTCAGCTACAAGCTGAATCAATAATGCAGTAAATAGTATCCTGTACATGCACCCCAAAATGTAGTCATTTCAGTACAGACGCAGTAGGTTTCTTCTATGGCTGTTTTAAAGGAAACAGAAAATAGAAGCAGCAACAACTCAATGTTTTTATGGTTCTTAAAGCTTATTTATTAAGATAGATGCAGACTGCAAGTACTTAGGTACTAGCTTTGTGTGGTGTGTATGTATCTAAGTCATTTTGGTTAAAAACAAATAAAGGAACATGCACAATAGTATTAAATATTTGAACAGAGATAAAGATGATCATGTTCAGACACTTTAATCCAAGTCGCTGGTCAGACTAGAGGCTTCACCTGACCCCTCAGATTTCGGCAAAAGATTGGATGATTTGACATTACATATTCTGCATCTCTTTTTCCAGAATACGTTTAGTCAGGAACTGTGAAAACAGAGTGTGTAACAATATAACACTATCCCTGCAGCTTTGCGTGCTCTGCTTGCTGTAGCAACATGCTTTTCTACATTGTTTTACTGTCCTTTTTACATTGTTGCACTCTTTCTTACAGAAGCTCCCTTGAAACAAATTCATATAGTTACCTCTCAAGGTCATAAACGTGTAAAAAATCAGGTAAAAAAATGATAATAAAAAGTACAGGCAATTTGATGTTACGTAATACCTACTTGCAGCATTGCAAATACTCATTGAATAGGGATGACCTAAAATTCTTGAACCAAAAATGAGGAAAATAGCATTTTTTGTCTTCTGTGGAAACTTCCATACATTGATGTGGTCATGGCACAATATCTTTTCCATTTAGTAGGGATGGGCGAAAATTCCTGCAGCCATTATTATTATCATCCAATAAGCAACCTAGGCTAATGCCTAGGGCCCATAACAATGTGAGGGGAGTAGCCACAGTGGACTTACCCATGGAGTCTTAATCCAGTAAAATAACACTTGTTGCCTTCCATGGGAATTCCTGTGGAAGGTCTGTTTTCACCTTAAGTTTTCAGTCCATTCAAATCAATAAAAAATTGTAATCCCTCCAAAAAATTTGCTCTTTCTGTCTTAATATAAGATAAACTTCCAGGAACAAAGGCAAAACATTTCCCACAACAAAAGCAAAAAAAAAAAAAAAAAACTTCCTTCAGCGCAGGCAAAAAAACTTCCACAGAAAGGTGAAATACTTCTCACAACAAAGGCAAATAATCCCACAGGAATACCAGTGGGAAAAGAGCACTAAATGTGCTGAACTTCCAGCAAGAAGAAAATGGGAGCTGTTTATGTATGGGGTGTATGTGAAAGGACAGCATATTGTAAGGGGTAAAGGCATGCCTGGGAACTTTCAAAATGAGCTAACTCTGAGGTCTCAGAAATATTAATCAAAAAAGGTCTCCAAAACATAGATTCTGGGCAATAGGCCCCTGCTTGTGTTAACCAAGAGGTACACCAATCTCTGCTCAAGGAACACTTAAACGGATAGTAATGTTTCACAAAAGCAGCTCAGATTAATTGTCATAGTATCTGAGACATGCAGAGTGTTATTTCAATACTGTAAGAGTTGTAGTTTACGAGTAATTGAAAGATAAAGTATCCCCCTCCTGCATCTTTTACATAGTTTAAGCTACCTACCCTCAGATGTGGAATCTGGTCTCTTGACCGGACAGGTCGCAGCAATGGACAATCTTCTTAAAGGGATAGTAATACTTAAAATGTAAAAAAAAATATGTTGTAGGGTTTATCCCCCTGAGTAAAACAAGAGTACTCCCACTGCTGAAAGATGTTTCATTCAAAAGTTATTAATTTTCAAAGTTGAATTTTTTAGGTGCAATATCACAGTGGCCTGAAATTGTACAATGGCGCTGTTGCTACACCATCCTATGGAGATTTATGGTCCCGGGACCAGAGCTGTCCATAGGATCGTGTAGCAACAGCGCCACTGTACAATTTCAGGCCACTGTGATATTGCACCTAAAAAAATCAACTTTGAAAATTAATAACTTTTGAATGAAACACCTTTCAGCAGTGGGAGTTCCCTTGTTTTACTCAGAGGGATAAACCCTACAACATATATTTTTTTTACATTTTAAGTATTACTATCCCTTTAATGTGAGCATAAGGAAAACCCTGTCCACCTTGACAGGTTTTTCAAGTTTTTCCTTATGTTCACTGAAGATTGTCCCTCTCTGCGATCCATCCGGTCAGTCCTGCTGCTATGAGGTGTGCAGTGTTACATCAGTAAAAGGGGTGGGAGGGGGATACTTTATCATTCAATTACTCTTGAACTACAACTCTGACAGTAATGAAATAACACTCTCCATGGCCCAAATACTATGAAGATTAATCTGAGCTGCTTTTTTGTGAAACATTACTATCCCTTTAACATGATTCAATTTGGAGAGTCACTGCCTTAACACATGCATTGAAAAAAGGACTTCAGCCTTTCTTGCAGAAATGGCACAACTTTAGACACTAAAACGTAGTTAATTGATGCAGATCATATAGTATTTAACAATAGACTGTCTCGCCCTGGGATTGTACCCTTAACCCCTTAAAGTCCAATGCCGTCACGGCTGTCCGGCACTTAAGGACCATTGACACTGAATTCAGGGCTCCAAGCCCTGAATCGGATCTAAAAAAAAAAATGCCCCATGGTCCTCAAGTGCTGGCCGTGTGTCCGCGCGCCGGTCGTTAAGGGGTTAATCCTGAGACTGGATCAAACTGTGAGAGTTTTCAGGTATGTATATAAGGTATAGGCTGTATATGTGTCATTCGGATGGATAAACTGAGCGTGTGTTGCATTAAAGGAATAATATCTCCAATTTAGCCTCTGAGGGCTGCATGTGCACAACCCGGACCACCTGTTGCCCAGATCTACAGTGCACTGGAATTCACTTCTTACGATGCTCTCCCACACTCTTACTCCCTCCTATCCCAACAAACAAATACATCATTCTTTCAACACACGCTCTCTGATTTTAATTACATGCTAAAGAAAAACAAACATGCTACCTTCACGCACTGACAGATGAGAAGAGAGGGAGCATTTTCTGCTTCAGTAAGTGCATGCAGGTAGACATCAGGAGCTTATTGATTCCTGCTGACGGTATCACTTCAAATAAAGTAGATGTCACTTTAGAGGTCAGCAGTGGTCAGTCACTGTACATGGTACTGCATAATTATTAGTATTCTTCTCTAATAAGATCACATTGGAACAAAACATGAACTGTCTTAAAAAAAAAAAAACACCAGTTAAAAATAATAGTTAAAAAGCTGGAATCTGCAGAAGTCTTTAACCCTTTGAATACAAGAGGGGTATGGAACACATTGCAGTACCCCTCTGACACTCAAAGGGTTAAGCCTTTGAGTGTACTGCACACCCCCTGGAACTCAAAGGTTTAAATCAATGCAGAAATGTAGGCACCTGTGCGGAAAAAAAGAAGAGGAGCAAGCCAATAGCACTATCCCATTCATTTAAACAGGGCTTTTAACCCATTGAGTACTAGAGAGGTCTTCACTCTCCAACACATTACTTCTCATGTCATTGGAGTTTTATCTCATTTAATGAGGTAAAAGCCAATATTAACGCGACAGAAAATTTGTTCCACAATTGCTCTTATCTTGCTTACAGCATGAGTTCCTTAGGGCCATCCCCAATAATCTTAACCCTTTGAGTGCCAGAGGGGTACGCAATGCATTGTTTCATTGCATCCCTCCATCATCCTCAGCTGGGAGAAGGGTGTAGTCCAGTAACAGCTGGAGGGGAGCGGGTTGACTTCCCTGGTATAGGCATATGGTATGGACAATAGGTGCAAACATTTCTCGCTATTGGGGTGCTAAACTCTGATGTTTTTCTGATCTGATAGGGGCAACAGAACACGGGGGAGGGGTTCTGTAAACTGGAAGCACCCTTCTTGGTTTGCCCTTGCTGCTCTGTGCTACGCCATAAGTTTAATGTTATGATAGATCAGAACATAGAGAGAGGGGGCGGGAGGGGGAAGAGTTGATGTCTGGAAGCCGCATTCACAAGCTGTCAGATGAGCAGCACGTCTCCCTGCGATTCCCAGAAGTGAAGCTCTGAAAGTGATTGATACAGACTTTCAGATGCTGGGTGCCCTCCTATTTACCTGCTGTTAACACCTCTACTGATATCGAGAGCTGAGCTGTGTAACAACTGACCATAATCTGGAGTAGACCCACATCCTCACCATGACATTCAGGGCAGTAGTAAAGCTTTCCGGAAGGCAAGATCAGTTTTAAGCACGGCTATTTTTCGAGGGAAAACTATAATATGGATTTTTCATTTTTTGAAGAAAGGTACCAGATAAGATATCGGCCTTTACATAAAAAGGCAGAGTGGACCAAACCAACTGCATAACAGGGGAGAAATAAACATTAACCAAATTCACATTTGATTTAAATGGGGCTTTAACCCCTTAAATATCAGATAGGTATACAACAGATTGTGAGGCCTCTCTAGCATTCAAGTAGTTAGAAGTCTCATTTAATTGAAATTGAATATTTATGCTTCCCCCATAGTGCAGTTGGTTTGCCCCATACTTTGTTTTTTTTTGTTTTTTTCTAGTTTTTGCAAAAAAAGATGTAAATACTGGGAACCCTTAAGTACCCCACAAAAAAGCCCTAATCCTCACCACGACCCTGAACTTGACATTCTGTCATTCAACAAAGTGCAAAGCATTGCTGCAAACCACAGAGCACAGAAGTAAACTTCTGGTAATGAGAAAAAAACAAACAAACATATCTCTCTGGCACTCAAAGGGTTAAACGGAGTTACTCCAACTGCTAAACCACGACTTATTCAAATGTTTTTCCTATTTCATTCTATTTGAGAATTAACCCTTTGATTGTCATAGAGATATCTAATGCATTGCAGCACAATGCATTGAATACCTTTCTGCCACTCAAAGGCCTAGATGCACTAAATGTCAATGTGGTGTCAGTATGATATTGTCGTTGTGTTCGTATAACTCCAACAAATAGATCTGAACACACATCGACATATTCACAAAAATTGTCGGATGGAAGGGAAAGGTTGGAGAAGGACCCTATTAGCATACAGGATTTTTGTAGTGCTGTCGGCGTGGAAGGGATCTCCTCCCCTTACACATCACCAACACTACGAGAATTCTGAACAGCGTTCTCTGTGCTTCCCTACCCAGCCAGTAGGGGAATACAGAGAAGGCTTTCAGCACCATCGACAGCATTGAATGCCATAGGGATGTGCATTGCTCACCCCTGTGGCAGTCAAAGGGTTACAATAAACAGAACTAGTACCCAAAGCACTACACAATGTGCCCCCCCTTAGTATCTTGACATACATTGAATATATTCAACATACTAACGCCATCCGACTTTCACCTCAGGGACTGCCATTTAGTCGACTACACTTTTATTTCAACTCCATGTTTAGTCGACTCCATTTTTATTCTACTCCATTTTTTTACCGACTCCATTTTTTTGCCGATTCCATTTTTTTGCCGACTCCATTTTTTTGTCGACTCCATTTTTTTGTCGACTCCATTTTTAGTCAGGGACCTCAGGGACTGCCATTTAGTCGACTACACTTTTATCTGACTCCATGTTTAGTCGACTCTATTTTTATTCTACTCCATTTTTATGCTACTCCACTTTTTATCTACTCCATTTCTATTCTACTTCATTTTTTGTCTACTCCATTTTTTTGTCGATTCCAGTTTTTGTTGACTACACTTTTACTGGAGTCTTTTATTCAACACTTTACCCTTTGAGTACCAGAGAGGTAGCAAATGCAGCGTATGTCGGAGAATGTATGTCGGAGGATGCATATCGGAGAATGCTGTTCAGAATTGTCGTAGCTCTCCCTATTGTTGCTCCATAGGAAAGTACAGGGGAGATCCTGAGTTAGGTGAAGTGAACTCCGACAGCAGAGGCTGCTATCAGAGTTTACTGAATGAGTCGAAGTGTCACATTAACATGTCAACACATCCCCTTGCATACGAATGTGTCTCATTATGCTTCATTTCCATATGGAAATGAGCAATTGTTGATGTGAAGAGTAAAAATTCATAAACCAGTTGAAGGAATGTCGGATTGGTGTTGGCATTTTTTTGTCGGAATCATGTTGATGTGATGTCGTAGAGACTTTGGTGAAATCGTGGTTGTGCCTACGACCCTGCTTCGACAGTACATCAATATTCGTAGCCCTCTTCGACCTTTAGTGCATCTAGGCCAAAGTGTTAGACCTCAGACTCTCAGACTAGCAGTTCTATAGTTTCCTGACTACTATAACTTATAAACCAGACATCTCTCAGCAGTGGGATTTCCCTTATTTTGCTCACCTACAATATAGATTTTTTCAGAATGAAATGCTACTGACCCTTTAGGTATAGTTGACCACATTTGAATAGAGATATACATGGGAACCTTCTTGGATCAAGTCCCCAGAAAAAGAAAAAAAAGAGAAAATTGCCATGATATGGGCAGGAAAATAGGTGTAACAGGGCAGGGGTGGGTGGAATGGGTGAAGTGGGCATGGCTACCACTAAACTCACCTAGCTAGAGAACCACCCTCTGTCTCACAGAAGCGGCAATTGAATCTGAAAAACTCAATCCCCGCAGTAGATCTGGAGTGATCCCATGTATGTGAATAGAACACACAAGGAAATTTGCCCCCTTAAAAATGCAGCCTATGCTATGTTCCCCAATTATTCCTTATTGTCTTGAAACCCCATTTTACCAACCTGTTAGTAAAATACATGCAACCATAACATTTTACCTACCACAGTTGCATTCATCAAATGCTTTTTGAAAAAAAGAATTGGTCTCTGAAATGTTATTTTATATACTGGATAAACATGGGTTAAAGACGAAAGAACTCCTCCCAATAGAAGCCCCCACTTACCTTACCCATGGCGAGAAAATCCTATGAATGTTGCCCTTGTGCCTTTGTTCAGGAGGTCTTCATTCAGTCCAGAGGTAACGTCCATGGAGGCGGACATGACAGTTGCTGGCATTTTTTTCAAATTGATGCAGGCAGATGCATTAGCCTACTTATAGGGGAACTATCCAAATGAAACCACAATGATTTACCTAGGAACGGATCCTTCAAACAGCAGTCATATACATCTATATATAATTGTTTCTGTTTATAGGAATGATAAAAACGTGTCCCTAACTATCAAATCAGAAGTATTGAAGTCCACTGTTTGTTGAGAGGAGCTGTGATCTAGAGACAGGCTTGAATAGAGACTACTGTATAAAGGAACCTTCAGACATAACTGAAAAATTACATAGATAGATGTATATACCTGAGTGCTTTATGAAGGATACTTACCTAGGCAAGTAAATATGTTGCTTATTCCTGAAGTAAATTTCCCCTTTAAGATTACCATGTACAATGTGTGGAGTTGGAGGTTCTGCTAGTGACTATCATGGACATATTGTAACATCCAGTACTCATTGAATATGTTATTTCTTGATCAAAGGCACAAGGCCAAAATTCACAGAGGCCATTAAGATTTTCTGGCCATAGTAAGGTGAGTGAAGGGTTATTATTAGAAGATGTCAATTCTCCTTTAATTCACCTTTATTCTGATCTCAGTAATTCACTGTATCATGCCAACAGGAAGTACTACTGAACTTGGAGGCCTCAAAGTAGGTCTGGCAGTGCTTCAGCTTTTACATATTTGGCTCTAGTGGCCTAACTCCAGCTCCAGGCTGGCACTGACACTGAAAGAGACATCCAGTTTAATAATGGCTCCAGAAATCCTATTTCAGGAACAGTTCTATTCATCTGGCCCAAGAGCCATACAAGTTCAAATCAAAATGGTGTCCAAGTACATTTGATGACATTTTAAATGTGTGTTTCTTAGCTATAAATATCATTTTTTTAATTATATTTCCTTATAATGATTGTATTTCAAACATAACAAATAACCTTACAAGTAGATTATATTACAGCTACAGCTGCTTGATAAACATTCCCACTTCAATCCTTGCAGTTAAATGGGAATTCTACCTTAACAATAAGTGTCAGTTAATTTATTCATTAGGAATATTTAGGTATGTGGTCTTCAAACAGCAGACACTTCTTTCTATTTATGCTTTTTCTGTGAAAGTGATCTCTGTTTTAGTACACTGATAATTGTTTCAGTTTTAATCTCTTGTTCACTTACTAGTCTTTGGGGTCTATTTAAGCTTTGTCATACTTGTGCTTGTTACCTGCCTTGCTGCTCCATTCTGCTGCATTGTAGCCTCAGAAATGTTTGACCTGATAGTTATATATGCCAGGCCAGGGAGCTTTACACTTTATGCATGAAAAAGAGTCCATCTCTGATGTTCCGGCATGAGCACTCTATTGTCTGTGTACTGACCTCTGAATAGCCTGTTGACTCCAAACCTGTAACATGCCTGGTCAGACTTTTGACTTCATCTATGACTGTGCCAACTGTCCAGACTCATTTGTCTATGGCTTTGAAACTGTGTTGCTTGCCTAGAGCTTTACTGATAACTTTTTGATCATGTGTCCATTTTTCAACCCCTCTGCATTGTGTGTTCATCCCATAGCATCTATCACCAGTTTGTACCTTGCTACCATTTACCAAGTAGGTGGAGCCATCTTGGCCCAGTTAATGCTCAACTGGTCCTGTCTATCCAGACTCGCTCTTAGCATCTTTACCCATTCTAATAGTTGCAGAACAGCTGCACCTTCCACTGACTATGTTCCCAAGATTCAATCCCCATTACTACACCTGAGCCTCCTTGGCAGCATTAGGTTTTTCCAGGTACGACCAATCACAAGCGATCATAGTCATTACAAGCCTATTGTTATTTGTGAAGAGGAACAGCCTAGAGGTAGACTTCAAAAGAGATCAATATATTTAAGAAACTACAGATATAATACAAAAAAATAGATGGACTAGCAACCTAGGTAACTCAGTGTGGTAAACAAACTAAGAGCAACTTATTCCTAAGTTATAGTTTACTGATACATGTCAGTTGATTGATAAAAATCACTCCCTGAATATCAATTAGGTGAAGCAAAAGGGGGTGCTTAATCCATCACTACTGTAGAAGCTTAATAGAAAAAAATTAAAAAGCATTCCTTTATAGTGGAATTTGGCTGCAGGGGAGATTGAGCTGCAGCCATGGGCTACTGGGGAGATCTGGGCAACTACCTGGTGAAGGTCCCTTTTTATATTCAAACTGGTATGTGTACAGAATCTCATTGGTGCAGAAAATGCACAAATAGAAGGACAGCATTCTTACTGTTTATATATTTTATATCATTGGTCTCCAACTCATCTCTTTTTACTACAGGACAGTCCTGCTATCTCTGAAAAAAAATGCTGGGAATCAAATCATAAATGCAGGACTTGCATTGCAAGGATCAGAAATGAACCTTGCGATGCCAGTGAACTTTTCCTATCTGTAGCCCTGTGTTTTTCAAAGAGCAGTAAACTTTTTTTAATGAAACCTATATGTAATAGGGATTTTCCTCCTGTATAAAATAGGGGTACTTCCACTGCTATCAGCTATTCTAATCAAATCTGTTAAACAGAGAACCAGGGAGCTTACAGTACTTCCTTAATGTTCAAATGTTATATGGAGAGCTGCTGTCAGTGACTTACCTCTCACATAGAATTCAAGAGATTAATTATAAGGAATCTGGCCAGTAGATGGCAGTATGAATGTAAAAAAAAACATTAACATTAACACAAAAAAGTAGGTTGATCTAATGTAAATATTACATATCACTGCTAGCATATGTAAAAAAATTATTCGTGTTACGTCCCTAAAATATAATTCTAAACTTGCTTTTTGCAAATGTGCAAAGTGTTTTGTTTAAGGAACATTTATTTAATGTTTTTTGTGCTGTTTGTATTGAGACAGAAGACTAAAATTAGTTAACTGATTGTGATTTGTGTCCACTGCTCTTGTAGAAAACCCTGATCCTCAACTATACCAAAAGTGCATGTTATCCTGGCTGGAGCACAGGGGGACTAAGTAGTAGGTCAGTCACTTTAATCAGTCCACCTATGATTATTCAGGGATATCCTGAAATCATGCACCCTTGGTAGCTCTCGAGGACCAAGGTTATCCACCACTGTACTAGTATGGAGTACAGGTTAATTATGTGTGTCTATAACCCCAATTCATTATTAGCTGTTCCTTTTTCTTTAAAAGGATAGTAATGTTTCAAAATAAAAGCAGCTCCAATTAATCTTCATAGTATTTGGGCCATGGAGAGTGTTATTTCAGTATTGTCAGAATTGTAGTTCAAGAGTAAATGAATAATAAAGTTTCTCCCACCGGCCCCTTTTACCTAGTGCAGGCCACCTCCCCTCAGATGTGGAATCTGGTCACTTGACTGGAAAGGACACAGCAAGGGACAATCTTCTTACTGTGAGAAAAAGAAAAACACTGCCCCCTTGACAGGTTTTTCCTTATGCTCACTGAAGATTGTCCCTCTCTGAGATTCATCCATACAGTCTTACTGTTCTGAGGTGAACAGTGTTACATCAGCAACAGGGGCGGGAGGAGGATACTGAAATAACACTCTCTATGGCCCAAATACTATGAAGATTAATTGGATCTGCTTTTATTTTGCAACACTACTATCCCTATATATATATATATATATATATATATATATATATATATATGTGTGTGTGTTTTCCTTAGGATTGCCACCCAGCTGGTATTTTACTGGCAAGCCGGTAAAAAATTGGCTTCTTTCCAATGTTAAGTCTATGGCGGGAATGCCTTGGCTGGTATTTTTTTAAGAAAAGGTGGCAACCCTAGTTTTCCCCCTCAATAAGCTCAGGGGCCACATCACCATAAACAGTGTATGATGGAAGGCTAACAGGATAATAGTGAAAATATTTGCTCGTTACTTTGGAATAAATTTTGATACATGCTTTAATCCTTGTTTTAGTGTGGTTTGTGGGCTCCTTAATGATTTTAATCTTGAAATTAAGCTATATTTTCATATGTATAACCTTTTTCTGACAAAGAATGCAAATCCCCCAAAACATTCAGAAGCAAGGTTCACAAAGTGAGAAATACTTTCAGCTGCCAGACCACAGTTATGCAGAGTAAGTCATATAATCACACTGCACCAAGAAAAGCATGTGAAATAAAGATGCAAGATTATAGTGGAATTTCCGAGTCTAATCTCTCCCTGAGGCTGATTTTCTAAGAAGAACTGGAGCAATTCTGAAACAAACCAACTGCACCATAGGGGACAATGAAACTTAAAAAAAAAATCTGATTGATTTATAATGGGTTTTCAAACGCTTTGAATTCTTGAAAAGTCTTAAAGGGATAGTAATATTTCATTATAAATGCATCTCAGATCATTCAATACAATGAATAGTACTGCTGCGTGATGCTTTTATTATTCAAAACTGTTGAGTTATGATGTATTTAGATGCTGAAGTTGATCCCTCACACCCCTTTTCCTGTTATGAAGCCTCCTCCCCTCAGATCTGAAGTCCGATCACTTGACTGGACAGAGAACAATGAAGACAATCTTCCCTCAGTCAGTAGAAGAAAAAACCTGCCCTCCTTGAAGACGAAGGAAAGTTTTTTTCCTAATAATGACAGTTGATTGTCCCTCATCATGATCTGCTGTCAGATCTCAGGGGAGGAGGCTTCATAATGTGATAAAGGGCAGGAGGGATCAACGACAGCATCTAAATACATCGTAACTGAACAATAAGAGCATCAGGCAGCAGTACTATTCATTCTATTGACCTCCCTAGAATTTAAGGAATTAAGAGCTCCATTTAAATCAAAGGGAACTTATTTGTCCCCTGTGATGCAGTTGGTTTGGCCAAGTATTGCTCAAGTGTTTCTTAGTACATCAGTTTTTTTTTGTGTTGAGAGCATATAAAATACCCCTAAAAAGAGATAAATGCTAACAGACACAGCTAATATTACTTGCTGGTTTCTGACATACCTCAGGACAATTTACCCCGTAATGTCTAAGAATGTTGGCACTCCAGGGTGTTAAAGACTAAATTTAACCCACAGAGTACCAAGGTGGCACAACATATGGGCATGGACAACTGTTTTTGCTGTCCCAAGACCGTATGTCGTACTGCCAAATTGTGGTTGCCAAATAAGTCAGAATGCAGTAGCCACAATAAAAAAAAGTGTCAGCCCTCGTGGTGCATCAGGAGCCGTCCTGACCCAGCTACTGATCTCCCAGACAATTTAGCTGGGAGACCAATAAAGGTGACGCAGGGGAGCAGCTTTCAACCTACCCGAACTTTTGGGTAGGAGTGTGAGGGATCAGGGAAACTTTCAACATCATGTCACCGATGACTTGAAAGGCTTTCCCTGATATCTCCCACTCCTACCTGAGATGGAAGCAGGGGATCAGTTCTGCTCCCCTATGTCGCCCCATTAATCTCCCAGTGGAATCAGCTGAGAGATCAGTAGCTTGGGAAAGGACATTAGGAGGAGTCCTGATTCCCCCAACCAGGGCTGAATGTAATCCTTTGAGTGCCAGTGAGTAATCCAATACATGGAAAAAAGCGTGCCAGAGGAGTGTCTAATGCATTGCAATGCATTGGACACCCCTTTTGAACTCACACATACATTCCACAGCCGTCTGATCCATGTCCACTGGTAGTAATAGCCCCCTCACAGACACTATCTGACCCCCCTGCCTAGTTCCACTACAGATCCCGACATACACTATCAGACCCCCAAGCCTGGTTGTACTACATACTGGAGATCACAGATCCTCACATACACAGTCTGACCCCCACAGCCTGGTTCTCCCGCCCACTATTAGTCACAGACCCCTGCATACATACTCTGACTTCCCCGCAGCCTTGTTCTACTGGTAGTCACGGAGTCATACATACACTACCTGCTCTCCAAGTAGCCATGCTCCTAGTACTCACTACATATGTCATCCCATACTTGAGCTGGCATTAGGTACTGAAAATTTCAGGAAATTCCACGGTGCGGAAATATTTTAGTATCTTTGAAGTGACTGAAGTGTAAAAAAGTACAGTTGTAATCAAAATTATTCAACCCCCATTGCAAATCAGGTTTATTGTCAAAATTTAGACTTTCAGCTGTTTGCAATGAACAAAATCAAGCAAAAGCAATTGAAATAACTCAACACAACAAATGCTTCAAGTGGTTTCCCGAAATTCAACTGAAAATGCAACTTATAATGACTTCTCCAATGTCAAAATTTTTCAGCCTCCTGAACAGAATCCCTCACAACAGCACAAATATGCAAAACAGATGTTGTCTCAAGCACACCTGATGTAACTAATCAAGGGCTTCATTAGTTGCACCAGGTGTGCTTCAGCTGGAACACATGAAATACCTGAACTGGCTAGGGATTTGTTGAGTGTCACATTTGACTGCATGTTAGAAAATTTGGCTAAGTGAAAAGAATGGTCCAAAAAGTTAAGAGAAGAGATCATTGTCCTTCACAAACAAGGAACAGGATACAAAAGATAGTGAAGGCACTGAATGTTCCTAGAGACACAGCTGGAAGTTCGCAGTTCAAAGTCAAAGGAACTGTGGTTACACTACCTGGGTGGGGCAGAAAAAGGAAGCTATCAACTGCTGCAACCATATTTCTGAAAAGGCAGGTTGAGAAAAACCCTCAAGTGACTGCCAAAGACCTGAACCAAGACTTCGTGGCAACAGGCACTGAGGTTTCAGTGAGCAAAGTAAGGCGCATACTAAATGCAGAAGGTTTCCATGCAAAAACTCCAAGACGTACACCACTACTGACCCAAATGCACAAGAAAATACAGCTCCAATATGCTCAAACTCATATAAATAAGACACAGAAGGTTTGGGATTTTGTTCTGTGGGGAGATGAAACAAAACTGGCACTTTTCGGCCCGATGGATCAGCGGTATGTCTTGAGGAAGAAGAATGAAGCATACGCTGAAAAGAACTCTCTGCTTACAATTAAGCATGGTGGTAGCTGGGTGATTTTCTGGGGCTGCTTTGCATCCTCTGGCACTGGAAACCTGCAGCGTGTGGAAGGCAAGATGGATGCATTGAAGTGTCAGGAAATCCTAGAAAACGTCACGCTGTCTGTGAGGAAGCTGAAGCTTGGGAGTCATTGGACCTCCCAACAGGACAATGATCCCAAGTATACCTCAAATTCCACCAAGGCTTGGTTGCAGAAGACGTCCTGGAAGATTCTACAGTGGCCATCACAGTCACCTGACTTGAACCCCATAGAAAATCTGTGGTGGTATTTGAAGAAAGAGGTTGCAGCACACAAACCCAAGAATATTACTGAACTGGAGGCCACTGCTCATGAGGAATGGGCTAAGAGTTCTCATGAACGCTGCCAGAAGCTGGTGTCTGGCTATACATCTTGTTTGCAGCAGGTCATAACAACAAAAATGGTGCTCTATTAAGTACTATAGATGCTTGCCATGAAGGGGTTGAATCATTTTGAGACTGGAGAAGTCATTATAAATTGCAGAACAACAGGAAATAGGAAGAAAGAGAAAACAGGGGTGCCTCCTGTGTATATCAGTCAATCAAACTTGGACCACCACCATTCACCCAATGGATGTGCACTCACAAGAGATGTATGTAGGAAAATGGATTATACCGGATCTGATGTTTCAGACTACTGGAGTATTACAGCTGTCTCCAGACACAGCAACACGATCCATATGAGTGAGGCAGCTCTCTTCAGAAATTACACGCTCTCCCTCAGTGGTAGATTATCGAAAAGACAGAAAGGAAAAGAGAGAAATTGCCACTTTCTCTTTTCATTATAAGTTGCATTTTCAGATGAATTTGGGGAAACCACTTGAAGCATTTGTTGTGTTGAGCTATTTCAATTGATTTTTTTGTTTGATTTGTTCATTGCAAACAGCTGAAACTCTGTAACTTTTGACAATAAACCTGATTTGCAATGGGGTTGATTAATTTTGATTACAGCTGTATGTGTTTGTCCTGTAGCACCACATTCTGGAAAGAGTTGTGCACACTAGCCTAGGGGTAAAAAAGCAAGTGGCCCCTCATTTGATGCAGGTGAATGTCTAGTTGCTACAACTATATGCCTTGCTGTGCTTTTCTTCATATCTGTAACGGTTATCAACATTTTAGTGCAGACAGGTCATTTCACAAAAGAAAAGTGGCAGGTGTAGTTTACATACTAACAGTATATGAACCCATTCCAATGGGGTACCTTTGTTTCTACTGATAAAAATACTGAATACAGCAGGAAATGCCATGTTTTTCTAAGATTTTAGTATCTTTGAAGTGGTGTAAAAATCCACACTAGTTGTGCACACCAGCCTAGGGGTACAAAAGCATATATACCTTAAAGTACAAGCAGCCTATTTAACAAAAGAAAACAGGTAGGTGTAATTTTGTGCTTCTAGCACACTCTATGGTATGTCAGATCATACCGATAGCGTATCATTTTTCTTGAATTAGTAGTAGCTATTGAATACAGTAAGACATTACATCATTTTCAAATGTCTTAGTACATTTGAAGGGGTGACATCTTCTGGAAATGTGTGCACCTCAGGTTAGGAGTAGAAAAGTAAGTGACCCCACATATGATGTGGTGGATTATCTTTATCTTATCTTTCAATTTTATGGAAGGACTGGGTTGTTTTGATCACTGGAGACTTCTGAATCTGAAAAGGGAATATACTTACTTTTCCCCTTCTTGACTCCTGGTCAAGAATCAACTTTTTTTCTAATTGACCAGTCCCTGCTTAGTGAGGTATTTTGAGTCTCTGGAAATCTGGACTGACCATAGTCTGGCTACGTTGTGGTACAACCCTCTGCCTGGAGGCAGATTAAATTAAAGAATACTGCTTAATGGGAGCATTAGTGACGATATTAGAAAATGTGTTAAGAACTACTTTGAGGGAAGTGATAATTGGGAGGTTGAAGATGATGTTTTATGACTTGCACATAAACCACTTAGAAGTCAACTGATTAAAATTGCAGCAAATAGACTCAGAGATAGAACTGGCCATATCATACTGTTGGAAGATAGACTATACTATCTGAATGCATAGATCTATTAGACTGGTGAAAGAAGTTAGTTTTATCAAAAAACAGCTAGATATTCTATTGAATAATGAGGTTGATAAAAGTATGGTGTGGACAAGACAAAACTATTATATGTGGCCAAACAAGCCCTGCACTTTAATGGCACATCAATTAGATGCTCTGTAAGGTGCTAACTCTATTAGGTCTTTAAATTGTGGTAAACATGGTAAGAGCTCTAAAACTAACAATATTATTCAAGCATTTTAATTGTCTCATACAAGGCTTTTTCAAGATAGTGTTTTTGTTTTTTATGAAGAGGCTTTTCGCTCCCTTGTGTCAAAATTGAAGTTGAGGAAATTGAATGATCAGGGCAAAAATGTATTAAATAGACTGACTGAGATTGAAGAGATCTAGATGGTCATTAAGGGATTAAAGAATAATTGTCCTGGACCTGATGGTTTTGGAAATTTTTATTATAAAGCTTTAGAGTAGAACTGCTCCCATATTTAGATAGGGTCTTTCAAATGTGACTGATAAACAAATCTTAAAGATGGATTCTAATTCAGCCCTTTTGTCAGTTATTGAAAAGCCGGGTAGAAATCCGGAGGAGGTAGAAAATTACAGATCGATCTCACTGATAAATTGTGATCTAAAATATTGTCTAAGATTTTGGTGTTATGTCTGGGTAATGTTTTGCCTCATTTTGTTCATAAAGTCCAGAGAGGATTTTACTGGGACAACATGCTGGGTATAATGTCCGTAAATATTTTAATGTTTTGAACATCTGTAATAGCAAGGAATTGTCAAAAACAATGATTTTATTGATTGATATTAATAAAGCTTTTCATTGCATTAATTGGCAATACATGGAAAGAGTGATGTTTACCTTTGGTTTGGAGGGTATCTTGACAAATTATTTAAAAGCAATGCACACTGGCTCTAAAATGACTAAGACTGATGGGTACGGAAGTTGGATTTATTGATGTTAATCGTGGTATGAAAAAAGGATGTCCTTTATACCCCATGATTTTTGTCTTCTCTTTAGAACCCCTGGCAGAAGCAATAATGGAAGCAAAAGGCATAGAGGGTACTGGCTGTGCCAGTCTTGACCCAAATAAGATCTGTATGTATGTCTGCAGATTATTTAATTCTATTTATTACCAAAAAATTAGTATACAAAGTTTGTGGAAGATCCTCCATGATATTAAATAGTCAGGATTGCAGACAAATATGGGTAAATCTGAGATTTTTCATATTAATCTAGACTTTTATGTTAAAGATAGGGTTAAGAGAAGGTACAATTTTGTTTGGTGCCAGGGTGTCCTATCATACTTGGTGGTGGAAATCTATAGGGAAAAGAAAGCTACTATCAATTTGAACTATAGTGCCTTATGGTTAAAAATCTGCTCTATATTATCATTCTGGAGAACCTTACTTTTGTCACTGTTTGGCACAGTTACCACAGTCAAGAGAAATTTTTACCTGTTCAAGAGTACTTCTGGCAACATTAAAGGGATAGTAATGATTCACAAAAACAGCAGCTCCAATTAATCTTCATAGTATTTGAGTCATAAAGAGTATTATTTCAATGCTGTCAGAGCTATATTGAATGATAAAAGTTTCCCCCTCCCGCCCCTTTTACCTGGTGTGACACTGCTCACCTCAGATGTGGAATCTGGTTGCTTGACAAGACAGATAACAGCAAGGGACAATGTTCTTACTGTGAGAACAATGAAAGCCCTGCCCCCCTTGACAGGTTTTTCTGCTTTTTCCCTTACCTTAATTGAAGATCGTCCCTCTCTGCAATCTACCTGGGCACCTCCCTGCTGCTCTGAGCTGAGCAGTGTTACATCACTAAAGGGGAGGGAAGGGGATACTTTATCATTCAATTACTCTCGAACTACAACTCTGAAATAACAATCTCCAAGGCCCAAATGCTATGATGATTAATTAGAGCTGCTTTTATTACGAAACATTACTAACCCTTTAAAGGGATAGTAATACTTAAAATGTAAAAAAAATATGTTGTAGGGTTTATCCCCCTGAGTAAAACAAGAGTACTCCCACTGCTGAGAGGTGTTTTATTCAAAAGTTATTAATTTTCAAAGTTGAATTTTTTAGGTGCAATATCACAGTGGCCTGAAATTGTACAGTGGCGCTGTTGCTACACCATCCTATGGAGATTTATGGTCAACTGACCAGAGTTGTCCATAGGATGGTGTAGCAACAGCGCCACTGTACAATTTCAGGCCACTGTGATATTGCACCTAAAAAATTCAACTTTGAAAATTAATAACTTTTGAATGAAAGACCTCTCAGCAGTGGGAGTACTCTTGTTTTACTCAGGGGGATAAACCCTACAACATATTTTTTTTACATTTTAAGTATTACTATCCCTTTAACTTAATTGTAGTTAATTGGAATCCAAAATAAATAATTCCATTTTATTTGGATGGCTGGACATTCTAGGGTGCAGAGAAAAATACTGTACCAATCTAATGGGACGGGAGGATTTAGAGTCCTGGATCTTTATAAATATTAGATATCATCTAGCCAAACACACTTACTTTTCCTATGTGCATAAAAATGAAGATTTTTGGATAGCTCCAAAATGGTTGAATTTCATTCAGAGTTGATTCCTATTTATAATGTTGGGTTGTTTCATTGGGACATTGATGAGAAAAGGAAAATAAAGGAGTTCTCAGGTAATGGAATTGAGTCTATAAAGGATATGCTGTTCAGATGGGACATAACTGAGTGGGAGGAATTAAAAAAATAAAATAAATGTGATGTTAGGGACTTTGAGTTATACTCAAGGATTAAGGATATGTTATTAAAATATCTGGGAAATTATTTATATATCCCATTGTGCCCCTTTGAGCACTTAGCTCAGCTTTGGAATTTGGGGAAAAGATGTGTCATAAATATATAGGATTTTAACGCAAGATAATCCCAAAATGAAATGTATGTATAGATGGGAGGAAATGGTGGGGGAAATTTGGAAGACAGCCCGTCGGCTGAGATTACATCAAGATTCCCAAAATGTTGTACTAATATTAAACAACAATTTTGAATGTTACATCTGACTTTGGTTCCCTTTGGGCTTTCTGAAATATACCCTGAACTCACTGATTTATGTTTTAGGGATTGTGGGGAGGTGGGCTTAGTTAGACAAATTTAGTGGGACTGTACAAAAGGAAGGATTATATGGGAGATGGCATCCAATTTAATGTTCTACATACTCAATAAGCATATTGAACTGGGTATTTGGGAAGCTTTTCTGGGGTAAAGGATTTCTGGTCTGTCTCTAAGTATGAAGATAAACTTTTAATTTTGATTTGTTTAGGAACTAGAACGTTAGTTGCTGCACAACGGAAGTCAATGCAGTTGTCTTGGTCCAGGATAAAGCAGTGGATAGGGCAAATATGTTATAACAAATACTTATGTTGCATACAAACTCAGGCTGTTCAAAAGGTTTATTATCCTGGTCTCCATGGCTGGAAAGTAGGCATAGATGTCAATATAGATCATTATTAAATTATTAATACTTTGAGGGCGATTTAGATATGCTGGAGATGAAATGGAATTTTGAAATATACTGGGGTTTATTATTTTTAATTTATTAATTAATCTATTTATTACTAATATATAACTAATACTAAATTATTTTAAAATAAGTATAAGAAGTTTATTTTGAGGAAATTAAAATTTTAGTGTAAATGTTTTATGTACTTTATTAATATATGTAATATACACATGGTTTCTTGTGATTAAGCCCTGCCCCCTTTTGACGCAATTTGAATTTTTTTATCTCCCTTGGTGGACTCCTCTCCGGGCGGCCTACAACCAGAAATTCCCGGGTATGCCCACAGCCTTGCCAAATGAACTCTACTAACTAGCTCAAAGAGTCCTATCAGGGAAGTAACTACATGGACGCAGAGGATGCATCCAAAGAGGTCAGTTGCTCTACAATATACTGCCACCCCTTACAATCAGTCCTGTTTCTTATTTTTGCTGGTGGCCCCTGATATCATTCATTGCACACAGCTGCTGCCAACCAATACGAATAAAATCAGTGAGCCATTTCCCTTTTCTTCTTTACCCTTTGAGCACCAGAGAGGCCTGTCTTGACTTGTAATTCAAACTTCCACTGTCCTTTCAGCAGGGTCTGTGTTGGTGCATGTTATTCAAGTAGTAAGGGGAAGCCAGCTTCAGAGTTTGCCTCAGCGTCAATTATAAACTGAAGTACACATGCAGTGTAGGGGTCACAAAACAGCTTTTTCAATCATTGGTTGTCTCCCAAGAGTTATGGAATGTAGTTATCGTAACTCAGAACTGCTGCATTTATACCTCCATCTGCCTTGGAGTTCACAGCGATCTGTAAAACTGGGTTATATCAATGCTGAGTGAGGTGCTAATGGGACATTCTGCATCTTGCTACAGAAAAGGTGGATTTGCTGCCTTGGGTTCTCTACTGACTTCAGTATAGAGGAGAGGTGTCTCCCATAAGTTCCTCCCCCAGTGCTGACATCTCCCAGCCACCACTCCCATAGCTCCTGGGACACGGCCAGAGATTTAAAAAGGGTCTGCTGTGGACACTCTACTGCCTCTTGAAGTGGCAGGTTAAAAACCATGTGCTGTGTCTTCATAATCATTATCTTTTCAAGCAGAGTTATAGCACTGAAGGTTACATTTATGTTTCAGTATACTTTCCATTACAACTCTGAGCGCCAGCAGGGTATCCAAGGCATTGCTTTGCAATGCATTGGATACCACTCTGGTTCTCAAAGAGTTATACAGGTAAGGGTGCAAGCCTGCTTGATTACTTCTGGCTCATTGAGTGTCCCAGTCATTGTAAATGACCTTCGTGTACTCTTGCAGGGACATCCTTGAACCAGGCTCTGTTAAAGGAGAACTACCACTTTCTAACAATAACCTCTCTCTTACATTGATATGGCCAATAATCCTAATGGCCCCTATGAAACTTTCCCTTGTGCCTTTGTTCAAGATAAAACATCTTCAATCAGTCCTGGATAGAGGGCATGACAGTTTCTGAAGTAGGAAGAGTGTGTGAGGTAGTGCGTTGAATACTTCTCTTGTACTCAAAGGGTTAAGAACCACCCCTGTGGTTCTTAAAGGGTTAAACTTTCCTTGTGCCAGCAATTGTCTGTTCTACCTCCATGACTTTTAAGATTTTAGATCCCACAGAGACACAAGGGCAAATTGAATATGATTTTCTAGTCCTAGGTAAGTAGGAGGTTATTATTAGGAGTTAGTTCTCCTTTAATCATTGCGGCCCACTCGGTGGCTCAGTCACTATGACTGACCTTCCTGTTCTCATGCAGAGATGTCCTTGTACCCTGCTCTCATAAGGTTTCTTGAGGACACTAGTTGTGAATCATTAGAAAACTGATCCATATTTCACCTGGGGTGTAATTGATTCTTGTATATAATCCAAGCTTATTATGAGCCTGGATCTGGCTGGTGATGAGGCAGAGGAAGAGTTTTATACATCTGACTGATATGTCACTGCCATGATACCATAGTAAATCTAATCCCCTCTGACACTTAACGGCTCTTGTAATAACATTTAATGTCTCAAAGTTCTGGACTCCGAACTAAATGTCAAATCTAATTAGTTGAGTCCCTGAGATTGGCCTGGGGGGAAATACTCCCTCCCTGCAGCCAGTGGAACTGGCAGGTCAAACTCAACCACTCTCGGCACTGGCGCATTTCATTAAATTCTGAGACCAGGCATAATGGCCTTCTGTCTGTGTGCCACATCTTCCAGCTCATAGATCCAAAGGGTTACTGGAACATAATTTGCTCTCTTTCACATTAATGACTTTGTTTGATATACTAACATTTAGTTTCAAACAATGCTGAACAATCACACTTAGCTTCACACAATGATGAGTGTTCATATCTAACTTCAAACAGAAATTGGAAGGGAATCAAAATGATTGATATAAAGCCAAGCAGTGGTCTCAGAAGGGGCTGCATATTAGCATCTGTAGAAATGACAGAGACAAAGAGAAAGGGCTGTATGCACAGAATAACTAGTAGCAATTCTACACCAAACAGGACAAATAAAATGACTCATAGTTCCATTGATTAACCCCTTAGTGACTGGCCCCACGCGCACGCGGCCGGCACTTAACGCCCCACCTGGGACATCCGCTCGGGATGTATATGTACGTCATCGGGTGGTAAGGGTTAAAAGGAACACTAGAGAGGTCACCACAGTGTTGTAATGGAATCTCTCTCTCTTACACACACACACATACACACACACACACATACACACACACACACACACACACACACACACACACACACATACACACACACACACACACACACATACACACACACACACATACACACACACAGGGTTTTTTCCCCTAAGTATTTATCAGGTGGGGGATAGGTATGAAGCTTCTAACCCCCTTGAGCATTACACTCATACCCCAAAGTCAATGGGTCAGGGTTCTCTTGATTACTTTAACCCCTTAATGAGTGACATGCCAAGACTGACATGTATTTTTCTCCTTTAAGCATGGGTGACAGTCCTGGAATGTCACAAGTAAAATGATCGCAGTGCGGCTCAAGAGAGCTCTGTGATCATGCCGGGAAGGCTGTAACTGACTACTCCAGGATGGAGCTTAAAATAAAATGAAAAAAAAAACTGCACTACAATTTGACCCATCTTTATGTAACTGGATAAATAATTTAGAGCAAGCCTAATGTATTTTATTCACACAGACTAATCTATAAATTGATATATTGAAATGTAAACAGTGTTAGGGACCAGGAACCAGACAGGACACAAAAAGGTAAAATGCAATACACCTTTATTAGTGCAACGAAAAATAGAAGCATGATCCAAGAGCATAAACCAAAAGACACGCCAGGGTCAGGAACCAAGACAGGTATTCAGCTGAGCCGGAGTCAGGAAACCAGAAGTCTGAGATGTCAGGTACAAGCCAAGGGTCAGAAGCACAGAAGTCAGCGAAGTCTGGAACAAGCCAAGTGGTCTGGAACACAACAAACAGGAGAGCAGGAAAATCCACAGCAGCCAGCAGCAACAGGTAAGCAAACAAACACAAGGACCATGAACTCAGGAGATGCAGGCAGTCCACCGAATATTATTTTCAGGGTGGATCAGGTAGACCAGTGTATAGACCAGTTTGCTGCAGCCCTCCAGGCTTTGTTGCTCCGTACTGAGTATCTGGTTCCACAGCCTCAGCGGTCCTCGGCGCAGGCTGACCCTAACAAACAGACACTAATATGTGTTTATTGCTTTGAAGCACTTCTATACATATTCTGATCTCCTATATAGGGGGGACACTAGTGTAGGAAAGAGGGACATATGGATTTTCACCTCAGAAGGACAGTGTCTCCCAAATAAGGGTATGGGAGGTATGAACAAATGTTAATATCTTTTATCCAGTCCCTGTAAAAAATGGACCAAAATTAAGTTAAATTATCAAAGGAAAACCTATAAAATTGTTGTTTTGTTTTTCCAGTTTTTTTTTGGAAGTAGCAGGGCTCCAGCCATGCCAGAGGGTCAGCAGCAGAGGCATTCAGGAACCGATGATCCCAAAAGGGTCTGGTAAATCCTGGTACCATCACTTTTGGTGGTAGCAATGGGATGATCTCTTCCTGTAGAGATCCAAACCACCACTGGGAGAATCTCCATCGGAAGATTTGGCTGAAGCCAGTGGCAGGTGTTTGGAGGAGGTCTACAAGCAGCTAAAGCAATGCACCCTAAAAGTGATCCTAGCTGCCAGAGGTGGAGAAGCAAGTAGCCCCCGAAAGACAGATCTGGTTGAAGCTTTGGTGCAGATGGACCGTGTATCAGTTGGATCTGCTGCCCTTGCAAGCCTGCAGTCCTGCACAGGATCTGGGGGGAGCTATATAGATTCAGAGGATGCTTTCACCTGAGCTGTCAAAATCTGGCTTGCCTTATATGGCCCCAACCCATCTGCTGTGGTGATGGATAAAGTCATCGCCATGGTGACTCAGGACCAACAGAAAGAGAGGGCCTCAGAAAGGGAGGAATGCCTGAGGATGGTTGAGCTTGGGAGAGGATGAAGAGATTCAGGCTCTCCAAGGAACTGTGGGTCCACAGGAGGCAAACTTCTTCATCTAGCCTTCAAGGTGTTTGAGGAGATCACCGGTGACATAGATGGGTTCCTGAAAGATTTTGAGAGACAGCGTGCCCTTCATGAGGTTGATCAGAGAGACAGGGTAACAATTCTGTCAGGCAAGCTAACTGGACGGGCAGCCGAGGCATATCGAGCCCTACCTGATGAAGTCAGCCACAATAATGTGGAAGTCAAAAGTTGCCAGCTTGCCCGGTACGCATTTACCCCATATGCCTACCGACAGTAGTGAGGGGATACACAAAGGAATAAGCGTACTGCATGGACCGTGCTTGTGCCAACTGGCTACAGGGCTGCAGTTGACTATGGAAGATTTTCGGCAGCTCTTCCCACTGGAGCAATTCTTCCAAAATACGCCCCCTGAAGTTCATGATTGGGTATGGAACCAAGATCCAGCTGCATTGGGGGAAGTGTGGGGGACAGGGCAGTGTGGTGACATTCACCTCCAGGACTATAACATTTGAAATATGGCTCATTGTGTTGTACATTGTGTTACGATGTAATAGACAAAGAGAGAGAGTGTGTGTGTGTGTGTGTGTGTGTGTGTGTGTGTGTGTGTGTGTGTGTGTGTGTGGTATTAAACTATAAAGGGTTTTTGCAGTGGGGAGCCAGTGTGCAGAGAAAATAAAGGTTAAGCCCAGCACTCTGGCTTGCTTATATATACTCAATGTCTGTGTAACTTGTGCTAAGGAATAGTTGGAATGTTCTTTGATTCCTTCTGTGTTTCCTTGACCAGTCAGGGAAGGTCCAGTTAGAATGCCCCTTTTTCAAGCCCTAATTTGTATTCTTATCTTGGTAAGGGTGTCTGGAAATGTAGGCCATTCCCTGATTGGTCAAGCATGCTGACACTGTACCAAGCCCTAGTTTACATGGTAATCTTGATTATAGTGTCTGGAATTGTTTATTAGCAGTGTGTTTCACCAATAAAGCCTGTTCTACACTTAATACAAGTCTTGGCTGTATTTCTGGAGTGGGCTTGGGCTGGGGATTCTCACCACAGCCACTGCAAGAGTGAATTCACGTGCCTCCCAGGTTTGTTCATATAGGACCCTTGCAAACCTCACCTGGGGTTCTGCAGCTAAATTCATTAGCTCTGCTGGTCTGCCAGTGAGCAGCATCCAGTTATTCATGCCTAAGTTTTCAGGACCTCCAGACTGTCAGGAAGTAGCAGGGCTTCAGCACGCTGTGGAAGAGGGACAGCAGCAGAGGCGATTCAGAAATCAATGCCCCCAAAAGGTCAAGTAAATCCTGGTACCGTCACAGTTAATATTAATCTAAATTCCTACCCCAAAGCTCAGGGGATGTGGAAAATGAAGAGGACATTAACAGCTGTGGCTGTATGGTCCTTAAAGGGATAGTAATGTTTCATAATAAAAGCAGCTCTAATTAATCACCATAGTATTTGGACTTTGGAGAGTGTTATTTCAATTCTGTCAGAGTTGTAGTTCCAGAGTAATTCAATGACAAAGTGTCCCCCTCCCGCCCCTTTTACTGATGTCACACTGTTCAGCTAGAGCAGAAGGGAGGTGCCCAGGTAGACTGCAGAGAGGGACAATCTTCAATTAAGATAAGGGAAAAACCTGAAAAGCTTGTCAAGGTGGGCAGGGATTTCATTGTTTTCATAGGAATAAGAGTGTCCCCTTCTGTTATCTGTCTGGTCTATAGACTGCATTCCACATCTGAGAAGAGATGGCTTACACTAGGTAAAAGGGGCGGGAGAGGGAAACTTTGCTTGTGAATATCTCATAAACCATAAAGGTTTGAGAGATAAGACTTAAATTATTCTTCATGTTTTTTTAATGCCTACAAAATAAAATAAAGTTAAAACGAAGTATTACTATTCCTTTAAAGCCAGGAAAATGGTGTCAGACACCAAGGATGCAAATATCTGACAAAACTTATCCTCCACCACAGGGGGTAGGTAACAGTGGAGGTGTATTGTTACACCCTTGAATATATGTCTTGCACATACGTTCCAACATTATAAATGGCCAAAGAGGGACACTTTTATTTTAGGAGGTGTATGTGGGGGTTTAGCCAGCATGCAGAGCTTTACCAAGGACTTTTAGGTTATTTCCTAATCTAATGACATCTTTGTTTAACCTAATAAATTACTTATAACAAGACCAAAGTATTTTATTTACACAGACTAATTTATAAACACATATAGTGAAGGTTAACCCACTAAGGACCAGTGACGTGTCAGAACCATCACTGCTGTCCTTGCCTAAAGGACCAGTGATGGTCCTGGAATGTTCTGTGGGAGCTCTGTGACTAGTAGCCGGGTCTGAAACTGACCTTTCCAAGACTGGAACAATCACTATCAGACACCCGTTTGGTGCGCCGGTACAAGTGATCAGTCAAGAGTGCCAGCGCACTTAACTTCACTATCTGGTCCTTAAAGGGAAACCAACCCGAGGACCGCTGGTCCTTAAGAGGTTAAACAAACATTAAGGTGAGTTTTATTGCTGTTTTTATATACACACCACACAGTCTAATCTCTTAAAAAAGAGGGACATCATGGTGGGAAAGAAGGACATAGGGATTTGTGTCTAAAAGAGATACTGTCTCTCCTAAAGAGGGACACTTGGGAGGTATGCTTGTACAAAAAGTCCAAAGGAATGAGGCCTTAAAATGGACTTTGATTAAGTTTGCACATTTGAAAACTGCTTGTGTGTCATGTTAATAAAAAGACCAATTAAGGCGATAGTCATACTTGGTACCAAATGCTATCGTATGCTGATTGCGGTACCCTTGTTATACCAGTGACGTTTCAAAAGCTAATTAAACTTTACAGTGATATTTTTTATGCTAACAAATTCTTTTTCAGGGATGTTCCATATGCTAATGAATGTTTTCAGTGCTGTTTCATAAGATAATTAACTCTTTGAGTACCAGAGGGGTACAGAAGCATTGAAAAGCAATGCATTCCGTACCCCTCTGGCACTCAAGGGGTTAAGTGATGGGCAAGGGAAGAAGGCTGGGGGCTTCCAGTCAGTGTATGTGGGCTAACAAACAATGGTGATGTTCCCCCACAATACGTATATTCAACATGCTGCCCTACGGTTCAAATGTCACATATGCTGCTTCCCCCCCTGTAAAATCCGATATATCATGCCCCTTTCATTAGACATATGTTGCCCTCGTACTTTAAATCCGACATATCATGCCCTTTCATTCGACACATGATGCCCTCAAGCTGTTAATCCTTTGAGTGACAGAGGGGTGCACAACACATTGCAAAACACGCAAGGGGTTAATGTACAAAAAAAAGTTGTCCCTTTGTAGTTAAAATGTGTATTCTTCCTAAGCTATAGTATATTAACCCTATGAGTGCCAGAGGGGTGCACAATGCATTGCAGTGCAATACGTTGTGTACCCTTTGGCACTCATAGGATTAAAGGTAAAATATTATGTTTTTTTGACATGATGTACTAAAGTCAGACCTCGAGGCGGCAGCATGACCCCTCTTGACATCCCCCTGGCATTGATCACCTGTACAATAGGATAGGTGATCAATGCGGCAACCAGGAGGGCCAGGAAGGCGATCAGCGCCTTCCACTTGTACCCCCTAAACAAGATCTTTGTTTTTTTCAGTGAGCGTTTGAGTAGGAAGATACAAACTCTCATCAACAAAAAGCCACTTGACAGGCTCATTCATCCAAGTGCAGAGGCCCACTTTTAAGAATCAGCTGTCTCCTGCTCTTGTGTAGGTTTGTATGATCCACACATCCATTCATGACGTGTGAGGGAGGAAATCCTCTCCACACCAACAACAGTTCACAACCCTCCCTGCTTGTGATTGATTGAGGGCTGTTATTGCATAGGAAAGTACAGGGAGATCCCAACTTCATTTCCTTATGGAATAGGCCATTGCCGATGTGATGAGAGAAAATTTGTAAACCTGTCGGATGGATGTCGATGGCGGCAGATTTTTGTTGGACCGATGGTGATGTGATGTCAATGACACTTCAGTGAACACTGTTGTTATGCATTCGACACTGCTCCAACAGGACATTTACATTTTCAGCCATCTTCGAACTTTAGTGAATCTAGGCCCTTATATTTTACAGCCTATTTCCACTCAAATTCAAAGGAGAGGGGGTGTCAGCAAACCCCCTAGGGCTATAACCCCCTTGAAAAGCCATGGTATGAGGTCTGTGGGTGTTGTGATTTCATTTTATTTATAGGTGAATATTTCCTTGCACCCAGTGTTTTATTAGGTGGTGTCCACATGCTAATTGTGTGTGTTCCCTCATTTGATCTTACTTCCTCCCAGTACTATGGCTTAAGAAGCATCAAGGTCATTTGACACAACCATTTAAGGACTATGGTTGTGTGCAGTGCATTGTGGAGCTATGCACTGCACACCTTTCTGGTCCTTAAACCTTTGAATGCCCTCTAGTCCGAGTTTCACTGTTTTTGCTGAGGTTTGTCAGTAGACGCCTACCAGAAGTAAGTAGCACATAGTGCCGCCACAGGCCGTCTTTAGTGCCCTCTATGAGCATTCATTGTATGCTTTAGTACACCAAATTGTCATTAGAGCTAATGTAGGGGACCTGTAATGATGACCCCCTTAAACCTTAAAATTTACAGATTCAAACACCATTTCCATACAGATGGTCCAGATGTCTGTACTGTAACCCTTCTTTCCAACTACAGTACAGAGTACCCATCCAGAGCCCCAAGAATGCGTGGGTAATAAATATATGTGTGTATACATAAATGTAAAAGTGGTATTTTGAATCACGAAAAGAGTAGGGCTTAAATACTTTTTTTTATGATTTTATATATATGATGTCTTAGTCTATGTATCACTGAAGATACAAGTTTTTTAAGTTATGCATATGGTGTGTGTCTTATGCACGTTTTAATAAATATGTTGTTTAAAATTACCTCAACCACTTTGAGGCTGTTAATTATATATATGTGGAGACATAATTAGCTTGTCCTAATAACCCATAACCCATTCCATTACACTTATTGGGGAGGTTAATTTAGCAGACACAGTGGGGGTTCTTTCTGCACTGTGAGGATTATATGAAAGCCCCAAATTAAATACAAGTGACTGGAGATATTGGAGCTGAGCCTGGAAGGAAGGATAAGACTACCCAATCCGGGGGATATATACTGGGAATTTACTAAATTCTTAGAGGCAGAATAAAAGTCTCAAATAAAAGAAAGTAAACTACAAAAGAGCACAAGGGTTCAGGGAAAGGTTCCAAAAAGATACCGTAATACTACACTCAGAGAAACCTTCTGCTCCTTCCTTCTTTTCTTCTTATCAAGAGACCCTCCCTCCGTCCAATGATGTATGCAGGTGTTTAGAATCGGTCAGTTCCCAAGTAGGAAACAATCAAGCAACATCCAACTATTGCTATCAGGGCTCAAAATTTCCACTCGCCACTAGCCAATGGTGAGTGAAAATTCAGCCCTGGCGAGTAGAAATTCAGCCCTGGTGGGTATGTTATGGCTTGCAGTGGCGAGTAACTTTTTAGGTCTGGCTAGTAGCAAAGGACTTCCAATTTTAAGCCCTGATTGCTATATTACTTTCTGTAGAGAAGATGGGCCCATGGGGGTGATTTTCAGCCAAATCATGCTAGATCAATGACAAATCTTTTCTATCAAGTATTACATGAGAACAGCAGAGCAATGACTGAGTACATGCTACCAGCAATACATCATAATATTAAAGAAGAACTATTACACAAATTAAAGTTACCCACAAATCATTATGCATGCAGTGATACTTATATCCATACTTGTATTATCTTGAATAAGTCTGGCGTTTTTGAGAAATCCATCTCAATATGAGGCCTACAGGCAGGCGTCTTGCTGTACTGGCATCTGTGCGCCTGCGTCATCAATCCCTTCCTGTACTTTAAGGCAGGGCTCAAAATTTACACTCGCCACTAGCCAATGGCAAGTGAAAATTTAGCCCTGGCGAGTAGAAATTCAGCCCTGGTGGGTATGTTATGACTTGCAGTGGCGAGTAACTTTTCAGGTCTGGCTAGTAGCACAGGACTTAAAATTATAAGCCCTGCTTAAGGTACAATGCAACACCTCCTAGTGGAGCCTGGGACAGACAGTGCAGGTGTACAGGTGTCTTTTTGGCAAGGTGTCTGCACTGATGCCTGCCTGTTCGTCACAGAATTACCTGGATTTCTCAATAACGCAGTAATTATTCAGGATAATACTAGTATGGATATGTGTATCGTTATGTGCATAATGATTTGGGGGTTACTAAAATTTGTGTGATAGTTCTGCTTTAAGAGGTGATCGGCTACCTTCCCATACAGAGTCTATCCAAGAACAGGAAGTCTTCATGATTAATGCAATCAATGGGAATTGGAATACTGACAGTGAAGATGATGAATGAAGAAGTACTGAAACAGTTCTAGGCAAGCCAACTGTACTATAGGAGCAAAATACAAATTGAATGATAGTCTGCATGCATTGCTTCTCAATGAGTTTGAGATCTGTCTAGTGGTTAAAAGTTTAAATCATTAGGAATTTGTTGAATTTCCTTTTGTCCTTTTGCACTCTACCTGGTACTTTTCCTGCTGTGCATATAGCCAGAGCCCTGTCATTCTGCACGCAGAGCAGGTGAGAGAGAGCCTGGCGCAGCACTCTGCCCAGTACTTTTCCTGCTGTGCATACAGCCAGATCCCTGTCATTCTGCACACAGAGCAGGTGAGAGAGAGCCCGGCGCAGCACTCTGTCTGGTATTTTTCCTGCTGCTCCCACAGATAGAGCCCTGTCATTCTGCACGCAGAGCAGGTGAGAGAGAGCCTGGCGCAGCACTCTGCCCAGTACTTTTCCTGCTGTGCATACAGCCAGATCCCTGTCATTCTGCACACAGAGCAGGTGCAAGAAAGCCCGGCGCAGCGCTCTTCCTGGTACTTTTCCTGCTGCGCCCACAGACAGAGCCCTGTCATTCTGCACACAGAGCAGGTGAGAGAGAGCTCGGCGCAGCACTCTGTCTGGTATTTTTCCTGCTGTGCCCACAGACAGAGCCCTGTCATTCTGCACACAGAGCTGGTGAGAGACAGCCCGGCGCAGCACTCTGTCTGGTACTTTTCCTGCTGCGCCCACAGACAGAGCCCTGTCATTCTGCACGCAGAGCAGGTGAGAGAGAGCCTGGTGCAGCACTCTGTCTGGTACTTTTCCTGCTGCGCCCACAGACAGAGCCCTGTCATTCTGCACGCAGAGCAGGTGAGAGAGAGCCTGGTGCAGCACTCTGCCTGGTACTTTTCCTGCTGCGCCCACAGACAGAGCCCTGTCATTCTGCTGTGAGAAAACTGTATTGAGGTACTGGAACACGGGGATAAAGAGGGGGAGCACCATGGGAGCAACATCAAACTTTTTTGGTAACTGTAACGAGGTACTGTAACACGGGGAGAAAGGGGGGGGCACTGAGTATCCATATCACCCTCTTTTTGTTGACCTTTACAAGTGCCACATGAGAATATCGCTGTTTTGATTAGGGCGATATTCTCATGTAGCCCTTGTGATCCAAGCTACATTTTTAACGCAATGGAAAATTAAACGGCATGTTTTTCGAAGGCTGTCATTACTGAGATATGGACATAGCTGGGAACTTGCTGGGATTCATTTGGAGACTCTGGATTTAGGGCACTGTCTCCAGACGAAACATCAAGTTCTCAGGTTACAAGAATCTGCTGCCCCTGCGCAGAGTAGACAGTTAAAAAAACCCCAAAAAAACCCAACCAGAATGTACTGCCATGAGGCTGAGGCATTGCATCTCAGGCAAATGAACTCAGCCAGCCAATGAGTGGATAGATAGGAGCAGATGTCAGTAGGAGGAGTGGTTTTAAATGGATAGTAATAGTTAATTTTATGCTTATTTCATATTGTGGACATTAAAAAAATAGTAACAATGATGTAAGTCTTATCTCTCAAATCTTTATGGTTGGAGAGATACACCGTGCTAAAATGACCTCTTTCTGGCTGTTTGAGAGAAGTCAGCGCTCATCCTGACAGCTGCAGAATCCAATCATTTACAGGATGAAGGCTTTTCAGTAGAGCCGAAATCGAGCTATTTCAAAATAAATACTTCATTGGAATGGTCTACAAAGTGTACTTGCAAACCAGGCACACTTTGTAGACCGTTCCAATGAAGTATCTAATTCAAAATACCATGATTTCGGCTCTGCTGAAGAGCCTCCGTCTGGTTAAATGACCGGATTCTGCAGCTGTCAGGATGAGCGCTGACTTCTCTTAAACAGCCAGAAAGAGGTAATTTTAGTACGGTGTATCTCTCCAACCATAAAGATTTGAGAGATAAGACTTACATCATTGTTAATATTTTTTTAATGCCTACAATATGAAATAAACATAAAATTAACCATTACTATCCCTTTAAGTTGCTTGCCCGTGTCACATAAGAAGGAGTGGAGTGGAGAACCTGTGCATCAGCCAGTGTTGGCTGGTAAATTTATTATATTACAATGCATACACTGGTATGCATTGTAATACTTTGCGATTGTGTATCCTTCTGTCACTCAAAGGGTTAATGCAATCTAATTTTTTTGTCCCTTGGCTTCAGATCTCCGGGTGATGATATTTTAAACGTTCCCAGCTATGGATATGGAAAATGCTGAAGACATTATCAAAAATGTAATTAATTAAATACTGCATTGCAACCCCCTCTTACAAAAATGATTTGTTTTTTTATTTTTCTTTTGGCGCAATTATTTAAGTAATGTCTACAATATTCTCATGTAAACATTTGATTCACTGTTTTCCCTATAATGTCTGAACATACATACTGTGCTGTAATGAAGGTACAATGTAGAGGTGGATTGATTGATTGATTGTCTTGTAGCTCCCACTGTGCACATTAATACAGATCTGTATGTAGCACATTGTTGTAAAAGAAGAAGGTTTAACCGACTGGAAACAAGATATATCTCCAACACATTGCTTAGTGATGTATTACGGATGTATCGAGTATCCAGAGGGTTAACTAGAGCTATCACATTATTCTTTCTCCAAGAATTAACCAATTCCCTTCCTCTATTAAATAATTTAGAGTGAATATGTCAATGTAACACAATGAAAGCAATGCATCGGATACCCTCTCTGGCATAATAGATCTCTTCATGAATAACTATGTATTGTGTTAGCCAAAGGGCCCACACATGCATAGTTTATGGGATATATGCAGCACCATAATTTCTCTTATGCTAATGAAGCACTCAGTGCAGCACATTACTTAATCCTAGATAATAAAATGCTAGAATGTTTGTCCGATGCAGTCATGCGTAGTAGAGACTGCTCGAACACAAAGAATGCTCCAGCATTCTGTTCATTCGGGCAATCTCTACAGAGCATGACTGAATCGTGTTCGTCACCAGTGAGGCAGCAGCAGTACGCAGAGCAGAACCGGCCTCTTAACATCACCCGGACCTTGATCAGTCTACACGGACTTTTACACTAGTTAGATTATATGAAACCCCACTATGAGACACTTTCACTTCATCAGAAATAAAAGTATGAATATCTCCTAAACGTACATGTTCAATGGCCAACTCTTTCCAATATAGTTTTTAAGAAATTACCCTTTATTTGTTGGTGCCGCACTTTGGCACATTATGCTAAATTAAATTAATAGAGTAAATCTAGACAGAGCACACATACTGGGGTTATTTCTAATAGCACGGCGAGAAATATGTTTAGCATCAGATAGAACTAACTAGCATACTGTGTAGGGAATTAGTACACACTGTGCCACCATCAATTTTCATCAACTATTTATTTAACAGAAAAAGCTGGTACAACATAGAGGGTGACAAGTCCTCTGTAAGCAAATGATTGGGGATATACTAAGATTGTATACTGAAATAGGAGCAGGATTTATTTATTTATTTATTTATTTACTGTGCCTTCATACCATCTATGTACTAAGCTATTTACAACATATGTTTCTTCCTTATGCTACTTACGCCAAGGGATGGGAAATATAAGAGTGCATGGACATTTTTGGGTGTTCCATTTCACTGCTTCTCATTTCTAATATTTACTAACAAGGCAGAGAGGGAATCGGTAAAACAGTCTTTCTTTTTCCTGAACATGTTTTAGGGGAGATGTCCGGCTTTCAAACATTAAAGTCTAAATGTTGGCGGAATATGTGGTCAGTATGCACTAAAGTGATTGTATACCTGTAAAACCTCACGTACAATACTCAAAATGTTGTCCTTTTTTACCTTTTGTGAAGAGGGGGGTGTATTATACAGGAGAGAAAAATATATATGTCCTTGCATCTACTCCCCTCCTCCCACCTCAATATGCTCACAGCTTCCTCTTCCTCTGATTGCTCCCTCTGGGATATCTGCGCAATGAACGGAATGCTTGCATTTGCCGCTTGCTTCCCCTATTCCCCTGTGAGGACCTGTGTCAATTCAAGATAAGGGTAGAGAACTACCCTTATCTTGAATTGACACAGGTCCTCACAGGGATGTGTGGGGAGCGAGCATCAAATGCAAGCATGCTGCCCATTGTGCAGATAGAGGAGGTGAGTAGAGGTCGGGGAAGGTGGGAGTATAGTAGGTGGGAAGGAGGGAAGCACACAAGAAACTCATTTTTTGGTGGTTAGAGGGAGGGAAAACAAGGGTGTGTATTATACATAGGCACTTTTGTTTTTCCCGAAAATCTTGGGTATTACACACAGGTGAGTATTATACCTGAGATTTTACGGTATGCCCTTGCATGCAGGTGCATAGTTTTTAACCCCTTAAGTACCACTGACGTACCCAGACCGTCACGCTGGTCCGGCACTTAAGGACCAGTGACGTCCTGGTACGTCACGTACTTTTACTCGAGCGCGGTGAGTAATACCGGAACTGAAGTTGATCGCTCCAAGACCGGAGCGATCTCTTTCAGTCCCTTGTTCAGCGTGCCGGCACATATGATCAGTCACATGGGGCGGCACATCGAACTTCCCTATCTGGTCCTTAAAGAACCACACACCCCGGGACCGCTGGTCCTTAAGGGGTTAAGCTAATGTATAGACAGCGAAAATGAGCTTTCTGGTCGAGTCTGCACATTCCTTGAATTGTATCACAAACTAAAAAAAACTGGAGCATGTTTCTCAATTCAGGCCTGATAGCTTTATATTTTAGTAACAAAAGAGATTTAAATTACATACCTATAAATTACTCCCAGTGTTTATAGTCGAGCCATGTTACTCCCCCCCAACCACTAGCCTACTCTAAATTTTAAGTGCAGATCAGTCCCATATCCAAAAAATGCCACAAATGACTTTATCTGCCATAAAACTGGGTGCGTAGCATCATAAAAATTGGTTTAGTGGTGCAGTCTCCAAATGGTGTGCTTTATGGCACTTTTAGACATTTCTTCTTTATGGAATTTGATAGATAAGGCCCTTAGGATCTTTCAGTGTCTCTGCCTTGTGCGCCCATCCCTGATTTCTACTGCATCACATTAGCTAATTCAGAAGTACTAAAAAAAGGAGCCTACGTGAAGCTTGCCTCGATTTCCCGCCCCCTCTACAAGGCTCAGGACTCTGCAGGTAGCTAATAAAATGTTATTAATAAAGTCAGTCGAGGCAATGTGTCAGCTGGGAGGGAAGAGGAGCCTGTTGCTTTTATAAAGCCTGAAGTTATTGCTGCAGCTGCTGTACTTGCTATGTCTTGCATTTTATCATCTCCCTGCGTCCTTGAAAGAATTACTGACGCCGATGTACTAAAAAGAACTAGTGTAATTCTGGAGTAAAATAAGTTCTATAAAGGGAAGAAACACAAATTCTCCACTGATTCAACCCTTTGAATGCCAGGGAGGTATCCAACATATTGCTGTCATCGATTCCTGCACTGTGGTCCCTCAACAGACCACAGGGAGCATTTTTTCTTCGGTAAGTTCTGCATTCACTGAGGCTGATGTACTAAGATATTGGAGCAACTCTGGTGCAAACTCTGAGGCAAACCAGCTGTACCATAGCAGACAAATCACAATGATTGTGAATCAATGCGTTGGAGAGATACCTAATATTCAAGGGTTTAAAGCGGAACTAACACCGCTAACTTTGTTTGTAATAATTCCCTATCTGGCGACTAGCTGCTTAGTAGCGCTAGTCGCCAGAATTATTACCTCTTTATGGAGAAATAGGCAGTCATCCTCGGCTGACAGGCAGGACGGAGCGAGGACATCTTGCCCTAGTGACGTCCGAGTGCCTGCTCTGTCAGTCCCTTCCGGAGCCGAATGGCTCCTAGCAACACCTCCTACAGCCGTCTGGGACTGACAGTGCAAGCGCGCGGACATCACTAGGGCAAGATGTTCGTGCTCCATCCTGCCTGTCAGCCGAGGATGACTGCATATTTCTCCATAAAGAGGTAATAATTCTGGCAACTAGCGCTATTAAGCAGCTAGTCGCCAGATAGGAAATTATTACAAACAAAGTTTCTTAGCAGTGTTAGTTCCGCTTTAAAAGCATAATTTATATCAATGAGAAGTGTTATTCTTGGTCCACTGTGAACTTGAGTTACTCCAAAATGACTCTTGTCCTTCTTAGTACATTACAATGCAGGGGAGGGGGTAATGAACATACCTGGGTACTTTTTATTCTGGACTCCCCGGAGGGGGAGTCCTGTAGTGCTGTTGGGGGGTGATAAATGATGCAATCTGTGTTGAAATTGGGTGGGGCTTAATTGCGAGTGGGGGGTGGGGCCTAAGAAACAGTAAAAAAATTAGTTCAAATATGCTGGGGATGGAGGAGAAGTGGGAGGGAAATGGGAGGAACATGCAGGGCAAGGGCAATTTCAATAGGAACTCCCCACATCCGGAGGAATCAGCCTCTGACCCGGTAATGCACAGTGAAAACAGGAGTCTCCAGGGCAAATCCGGAGAGTTCTCAGCTATGGTAATGAATGAATCCACTAAAGTTAGTTTCGAACCCAAATGGCTGTACTTTGGGGTATGTACTGTTATGGTTCCCAACCCCATAGAGGGGAGTATCCTTTTGAACAGTCACCCACTAATGGGCGACTAAAACAACAGAGAATTAGACATGTTATCGGCATGAAAAAAGGCGACATGAGAATCTTGCATGCATCAAAAGGGCGAGATTATTGCTCATTTGCAGTAACCCATTGAACTGTATTTGCTGGATGGTCCAATGATATTAGTGGAGAGAGGTCCGCTTCCACAGTTATAGCATTGCTACACTCTGCTCCGTTCACCAGATTCTCTGTGGCAAATCCAGAGACTTCCTAGGTATAATAGTAAGAGATATGGCACAATGCTACACGATGACCCTAAATGCCCATATATTGCCCTCCAGTTGGAGCAAAAAATGTTAGAGGAAAACTGTTCGAAGTAAGTAGCTTTGTAACTTGAAGCAGGACTAAAAAATAAATTCCAGCACGTGATTTAGTGTGGAATCATAGTAGCACATCCCCCTACTGTGTTGCAGGATAAGCTATAGAAGGTTAGTCAACAACTGGCCCTCCAGTTGTGGGACTACAGCTCCTATCACCCCCCAACCAGCCAACGGCTGGTTAGGGATGATGGGAGTTATAGTCCTCAATAACTGAAGGGCCAGCTAGGTTATATGTAGACCAGAGTACCTGTTCACTCTTTCCTGCCTGTCCCTTACTGAGAATGAGTTGTTCATCTCTATGTATGTATCTATCCAGGGTAAAAATATATTTAAATTGAATTCCAATGAATTCATGCAATGTATCTGACACCATCTCCTCCACATTCTATCTATCCAGACTCCCCCACCTGTCATCTAACACAGGAAAATTGCATTAGATTCACACTACTCCATTATAATGTGAGGAGTGAATCTATATTCAGATACCAGCAGGGAGTGCAACAGCGATACGTCTCATGTGGTAATTCCCTGACCAGTGCACATTGCTCCCAATAGAAACACAGTGATCAAAGATTGTATACTGATCCACATACTATATGTGAGTGATGTAAAGAGAGCAGTGCATGGTGATAGAAAGGGAGGCTTGCAGGAGATCAGCAGTTAAGGATGTGAATACAAAAGAGGGAATGCAAGGGAAAGAGCGAGAGATGGGAAGCAATGAATAAACAGGAGCACAGCAAGGACAGAGGGACCAGTGCAATATTATGAGATGGCAAAAGGGAACGCAACTGAGTTAACCCTTTGGGTGCCAGAGGGATGACCATTGCCTTGCGAACCAAGGCACTGAGCACCCCTGTTGGCATGCAAAGGGTTAATCCTTGTGCTGCGTGAGACATCTCCACAATACACTGGATTCTTCTCTAGCAAACAGAGAGTTAACCTTTTGCAAAGCAATGCACTGCATGCCCCTCTGGCCCTCAAAGGGTTAAAGGGACAGGATCATATATTTTAGAAAATAAATAGTTGGGAGAGGTTTAATTTTTGTTTTTCATTCAAAAGTTATTACTTTTGACTTAAGGTACTAGAACAGACTCAAAGAACTTAACCCTTCTGAGTGCCAGAGGGGGGTGCAACACCTTGCTTTGCAAGGTGCTGCGTCCCCCCTCTGGCAATCAAAGGGTTAATATATACAGCTTAGAAGAAAGGAGGGAGAGGGGGGATATGATAGAAACATTTACATATATTAAGGGATATAACCTTTTGAGTGCTTTCGGGGTACACTACGCATTGCCAAGCAATTTGTTGTGTACCCCTCTGGCACTCAAAGGGTTAATATCGTTCAGGAGGGAAAATGAATACTAGGACAAAAGGTCATGATCTAAAGTTAGAGGGGTGGTAATCTGTGTACATACTACTTTGCAGAAAGGGTGATAGACTCATGGAACAGCCTCCTGGCAGAGGTGGCAGGGACAAATAATATTAGGGAATTACAAAAAATGCCTGTGATAGACATATCTGTTCTGAGAGGTGTGTAATAGTGGTATTTTATTATATAGGGAATGGGAAGAGTGGAATGGCCAGCTGGTTCTTTTCTGCTGTCAAAATCTCTCTTTTTTTTGTGAAAGTATTTTACCAGGAAAAACACACTGAAATTCTCTCTCTCATTTTCAAGTATGTCCTAGACTCATTTTATCTAGCTCAGAAGGTTGAAAGGCCTTGCCGGGACTAGAACCTGTGACCTTGTGGTTTGAACAGATTCAACAGCTGCGGCATTAACCAATTGGAGCATCTCACCAGCTACATGTGCCTTATTCAACTCATCCATCATCTCTGATTATAGGGTGGGGCTGTTAGCACAACAGTCTATGGAGGACTACTGTCAGTGACAAAAGTTGTCCACAAGGAACAATAGTAACAGTAGCACCCTAAAGTGCCAGGCCATACAAGTAATGCACTTAAAACTGCAGTTTGAGCTGCAATTCCTTTTGAATAACACATCTCTAAAGAGTGGTTTTATTAAGCACAAAAGGCTTAATTTTCTCTGCCTCCCTTTCTCTTGTTCCCTCTCTTTCTCTCTCTTGTGTACTCCTACGCATCACTGTTTTCCCCTTAGGCAAGAAATGTCTAAAATGTGTCATAAATGAAAGTGATTAGGGGTTAGAGCAGGGGGAGGACACCTTTGGCACAATAGCCTTTGGCTGGTAGGGGATGATGAGAGGTGTAGTCCCCAACAGCTGGAAAACCAAATATTGCCTACCCTTGTGTTAGAGGTTACAGTTTAGCTACATCTGTTCTCAAGTTTACTAAAAACTGACAAAACCATAAACAGAGATAATTGCTTTGTGATTAAAACCACTTCTTTTCAGTTCACAAACTATTTTCCTATGTGATTGTTTACCTCAACCATCCTATAATATAAAAGGCCAGATGTATGTTTGTCTGATGCAGACATGTGCAGTAGAGGCTGCCAGAATGTCCGATGCAGTCATGCGCAGTAGAGACTGCCTGAACGTCTGATGCAGTCACGCACAGTAGAGACTGCCTGAACGTCTGATGCAGTCACGCACAGTAGAGACTGCCTGAACGTCTGATGCAGTCACGCACAGTAGAGACTGCCTGAACGTCTGATGCAGTCACGCACAGTAGAGACTGCCTGAACGTCTGATGCAGTCACGCACAGTAGAGACTGCCTGAACGTCTGATGCAGTCACGCACAGTAGAGACTGCCTGAACGTCTGATGCAGTCAAGCACAGTAGAGACTGCCTGAACGTCTGATGCAGTCATGCGCAGTAGACACTGCCTGAAAGCAGGAACGCAGGTGCTCGGAGGACCACGTACACAGGCTTTTACACTAGTACCATATATTGCAGTTATCACTTATGAGAAACGTGTACAAACAAACAAGGGTGAAATGGTCAGGCATGACTGTCACATTTATCACATATTTTTTGGAGCTTATGCACCTAAGAAATAATTTTTGCAGTTGTAAACAAGTAACATATGATATTTAAATGGCTACGAACCACATAGGTGATACAAGGATGAATGTAAGAATTTGCCAGCACAGCTCCACTGACTTTAATGCCAACAAGCTCCTTATGCCTGCCCCACAGCATGTGAAGAGAAATGGCTACTTTCATGCCATTTCTTCTGTGCCTTACTCAGTGCATTGTGTTAACCCCTTAAGGACCTGCCAGGCAGGCCGTCAGTTAAGGACCATGGGACATTTTTTTTACTCATGGATTCAGGGCTCCCTGAACGATATGCCACTGTGCGGGCAGCCCTGAATTCCATGATGTGCCAGGATCGTCACTGGTCCTTAAGTGCAGGACAGACATGACGGTCCTGGCACATCATTGGTCCTTAAGGGGTTACAGGGTAGAAGAAGGAACACCCTAAGATGCCAACAGACTGCCCTAGTCGCTGACCCTTGGTGCATGGCATTAATGAGAGGAACGTGGGTGTAGGTAGCTTAGTAAATTGGCAATGGGCATGCTTTGGGTCTAAAAATTGGTTCCAGCAGAGTGAAATTGTACAGTCACCTCAATGTCTCTTAACCTCTTGGGTGCTACAAAGGCCTAAAATGAGATGTGAAGCTTTTTGTTGGAAACCACTCTGGCACACAAGCAGTTAAGAGGATAAAGATAAATGGTCAAGGGGGGGATAAAAAGCCAGACTGAAAGTGATCTAGTGCAGTGAGACAGAGCACAAATTAAATAAGAGTAACAAACACTTGAGCTGATGTACTGTGCACAGCGGAAATGGATTTCAGATTTATTCTCTGAAATTTCCCATGAAGACATTAAACTCCTCGGCTGAACACTCAAGTGCAATAAATGAAAAGAAAAAAAAAAAAAGCTGAGCGATGCATAGAAAGAGCCAAGATCGGCACAGAGCCCCAAGCTGCACAACATGCCACCAATTATGGCAGCACCATGCCATGAAAACAATGTTCCACTTTACAATTAATCTGTAGGGAACTGCTGTCCAAATGCTGCTCTGGAACAAACAGCTCTCAGGGATGAAATACTAGCACAGACGGCACGCTGCCTTAGTCCTGCCACGTATCCTGCACTGCGGTCGCGCTAAAGAGTAACCTCTGCACTCCAGGGCGGGTTGTCTGTTCAGAAAGGTCCATATTCACTGAGAAGCAATTCTGGGGCAAACTAACTAGACCATAGAACACAAGTCAAAATTCCTCAAACTGCCAATTAATTAAATGGAAAAAGAATTCACAATGCTAACACACTATAATTATAAATATATAGAATAATTAATATTAATAAGATCCCAAGTGGTTAAGTTATAGAAAGCAGCAAGGAATGAAGGGATACTGCATCCTAAAGCAAAATACAAAAACAATCCTGTACTAATCTATAAAGAGTACCCCAAATTACCCCTGTGCAAAGTATATATTATACCTATGTGTTGAAATATATTTCAAACACTAGGGTTTTGTTGCATAATTTGGCCAAAGTATGTTTAAGCTTGCTTACCCTTATTACCTTATTTTCAGGGTGGGGCTGTTACCACATAGTTACATGACATTTACATGTATTGGATAGGACTCGCTTCAAATGGGGTACCTTGGTGGGGTAAGAGAGCTTAAACATACTGTAGCCAAATTCTGCTACAAAACCCTAATTTGTTTGAAAGTTCAACAAGTAGGTATAATATATACTTTACACAGGGTCAATTAACTGAATCTTAATTTTAATATTAATTTTAATCCCTTGTACACTAGATAGGTCTCCAATACATGGCTCCAACCTGAGGGGCTTCTGTAAGGTGACCAGATTTTTAAAATGAAATCCGGGGTAATTTTTTTTGTCCATACCCTGTCCACCTCCACACCCTGTCCACCTCCACACCCTGTCTACCCTCACACCCTGTCTACCTCCACATCCTGTCCACACCCTGTCCACCTCCACACCCTGTCTACCTTCACACCCTGTCCACCTCCACACCCTGTCCACTTCCACACCCTGTCTACCCTCACACCCTGTCTACCTCCACATCCTGTCCACACCCTGTCCACCTCCACACCCTGTCCACCCCCACACCCTGTCCACCTCCACACCCTGTCCACCCTCACACCCTGTTCACCCTCACACCCTGTCCACCCCCACACCCTGTCCACCTCCACACCCTGTCCACCCTCACACCCTGTCCACCTCCACACCCTGTCCACCTCCACACCCTGTCCACCCCCACACCCTGTCCACCTCCACATCCTGTCCACCTCCACACCCTGTCCACCTCCACATCCTGTCCACTTCCACATCCTGTCCACCTCCACATCCTGTCCACACTCTGTTCACCTCCACACCCTGTCTACCCTCACACCCTGTCCACCTCCACATCCTGTCCACACCCTGTCCACCCTCACACCCTGTCCACCTCCACATCCTGTCCACCTCCACATCCTGTCCACCTCCACACCCTGTCCACCCTCACACCCTGTCCACCCTCACACCCTGTCCACCTCCACATCCTGTCCACCTCCACATCCTGTCCACCTCCACACCCTGTCCACCCTCACACCCTGTCCACCTCCACATCCTGTCCACCTCCACATCCTGTCCACACTCTGTTCACCTCCACACCCTATCCACCCTCACACCCTGTCCACCTCCACATTGCCCACCTTGATCTCCTCTGCACACTTCTCACCTCCACACTGCCCACACTATCAAAATGTTGCCCACAATTGGGCAACCAACCCAGGGGCGCATTTAATATGTTGCCAAGTTGAAAATGGCAACATAACAATCTCGCCTGCATGACAAAGGCGACACGCCAAACAAAGAAAGAAGAAAAAAGTCTACCATAATAAGGAACGCGGGAAGCAAATTGACCTTTACATGCAGCAGAAGCAGAGGAGCAAGAGTGACTGTTATACCCCATCTCTGTGATTGCAGGGGTGGTGATGCAGCAGTCAAATGGTAAATGGATGGTGCATTAACACCTGAGTGCCTGTCCTCCTCCCCACACTGCCCACCTCTACATTGGTCACACTGTCCACCTCAACATTGCCCACCTCCACACTGCCCACATTGTCCACCTTCACACTGTTCGCCTTCACACTGGCCACATTATCCACCTCAACACTGTCCACCCCCACATTGCCCATACTGTCCAACTCCACATTGTCCATCTCCACACTGCCCACCTCGTCCTCCTCCACAAACTGTCCACCCTTTCCTCTTCCGCAATGCTGCCTACCTCCCCACTGTCCACCTACACACTGCCCACACTGTCCACCTCCACTGCCCACACCATCCACCTCCACTGCCCACATTGTCCGCCTCCACACTGTCCATCTCCATACTGCCCACCTCCACCACCACACTGTCCATCTACATTGTCCTACCTTCAGACCCTTGGTGTCATGGATTGACAGCTGAGTGTTGGTGGCATGGTGAACCATGTAAGATGGAAGCAAATTGCTGTGCACTGGATTCAAGCATGCCCTGAGCACACAATTAATCTTTTTATTGGTGCCTCCTCATGGTTCGTCATCACACGCCCCTGCGTTTTTTTTTACAAAATGCATGCTCTTGCCAAAGCAGTGGCCTTACTTCCGGACAGACTGCGGTTACAGCTCTGCACTGCAGTCTGTCAATCTTCTTCTGTTCCCTCCTCAAGCAGCTTACATGGAGAAATCCTCCGTCATTGGAGGAGGTTGGAAGGTGACAATACTTGGGGAGGAACTGAAGAAGAGCCGCGTAGAGCTGTAACCGCAGTCTGTCCTGAAGTAAGGCCACGGCTCATTTTTAATAATGTATATTTCGCAAAAAAAAATAACGATTAAAGTGTATTGCTATATGAGGACGGCAACGAGGTAAACTTGCATAGTTGTATAAGGACCATGGATCATTTTTTTTTTTTTTGTCAGATCTGCTTGCGGGCTCCCCGAATGGCATGCAGCTGCGCAGGGAGTCCAGAATTCCATGGCGGTCCTGGACCGTCCTGGGTCCTTAACCCGATTCTACCCATGACGGTCCAGGATCGTTATAGGTCGTTAAGGAGTTAAAGAATGATAGGAGCTTCAGTTACTAGTAAGTATTATTACCCCCTTTAAAATGGGAAGACCAGGGGAGGAGAATGACGGAAATGGCAATGAAATGGGCGGACTTACAAGGGAACTCTGTAAGCCCTGAAAATCAGCCCCTGTCCCCAGAGATCCAGTAATTAAATATAAAAACAGGAGTCTCTGAGTCAGATCCAGAGAGTCCCCTAATATGATTATTCGTAGGGTTAGTGTTATGGGTTAATGCATTGCGCACCCATCTGGTCCTCCAAGATACAGAATGGTGAATTTGCTTTCTCTTGGGTTTATAATGTAAAGCTTTGGAGATCTCATATTGGTGAGATGGCTCAGTTGGTTAATGCACCAGCTGTACAATCCAACCACAAGGTCACAGGTTCTAATCCCAGCAGGATTGGCTCAACCTCTTATCCCTCTGAGGTAGATAAAACGAGTACCATTAAACTGGGTATTAATATCTATACCCCCAGGACATACTTGAAAACAAGAGACAATCTCAATGTATCCTTCCTGGTAAAATACTTTGATATTATTAAATGAAGGGACATGAGTGTTTCCTTTCAACACTCTGTAATTTGGAATTCTACTTACCCCCTGAGAACACTGATATGCTCATCGTAGCTCTGGAAACTGCATATTTTGGGATTAGAATGTGTTAAAACAATTACCATCATATTGGAGGGCAGTAATAAGGACATATGTGATTAACATTGATTAACTTTCTTAAATCTTATTATACTAACAAACAAGTTAAATAAATGCTGTGTACAAAGAAAATTTAAATTACCCTTGACTTGCAGAAAGTCTTGCATGCACGGTTGGCCTCATATAAAGACAAAGAGAAGACACATTTGTAGTGGGCCATATGCACAAAGAAAAACGGGGAGCAATTTTGGGGCAAACCAAGCGCACCCTAGGGGATGAAATACAAATTGCCAGAATTCCCACTGATTTATACTGGGGTTTTAACTCTTTGTGTGCCAGAGAGGTATCCGACACATTGCATTGCAATGCTTTGTATACCTTTCTGGCGCTCAAAGGGTTAACCTCCTGCCAATGCACTGGAGACCTCTCCAGCATTAACAGGGAAAAAAGTTCAATTAAAATAATTGGGAATTCATATTTCTTCCCCTATGGCTTAGTTGGTTTGCCCACAATTTACCTCAATTTTTCTTTTGAACAAAGGACTCAAAGTCAGCCATGTTAACTAGGCCTTAAACTTACAAGGCCACATGTATCAAGTCACATTCTGTGGCAAACCAAGCACACTATACAGAACGAATACGAATTCCCATTGATTCAAATAGGTATTTTAATCCCTTGAATTCTAGATAGATCTCCAGTGGATTGGGAAGCAATGCATTGGAGATACTGCTAGCATTTAAAGAGTTAAAAGCCACGTTTAAAAGCAATGGGAATATTTATTTGTTTTGTATGATACAGTTGATTTTTCCCAAAATTGATTCACATTTCTAATTTATCAGAATAGATATTGTTTTCTGTAGGATAGCTCACATGGGTCACAGACATCTACAGTCATTTTCAGCCTTATGTTGCTGCAACAACATCATTATAAACATGTTACTAAGTAGGCCTTTTGAAGTAGATACCTGTTCCCATCACAAAAGTGTCAATCCCAGTGTCACACAGAAACATCCTTACCATATGAGACTGGCCGAGGATATTCTTCATTGCTGGTTCCTGGAAGGAGTTGGGTGACACAGCAGTCACTGTGCCCTGCAGGGATAATCGAGTTGGAGACAGTGTCATTTCGTCCACGTGCCACTGTCTCTGGGCAGGTGCAGCCAGTCTGTGTCAGGCCACAATGTGCCCCCCAGTCCCGAGCCCTCAAGCACTCTTCAAACCACCGGCACAGTACTCCACAAGCAAACTGGCTGGAATTATCATGGTTGACCAACAGTACCTCTACAAAGCGGAAGCTCAACACAGAGTCGGGAAGAAGTTGAATGGAGAGAGGTTGCTCAGACAAGCAAATCCGAAGAAAGTTCTTATCAAAGTGTAAGACAGTAAAGGGGGATCCAGGGATGCAGAGTTCCTGAGCCTCCTCCGCTCCTTCCTCAGGCCTGCTGCAGGTGTGGTTGGGCAGGTAGTGATCCAGAGGTTGCACCATGGGGGAGAGATGTGAGCAAACCTGCTCCTCGTGGGTGAACTTCAGGTATAAAGTGTACTTGGTGGGGTCAGGGTTCTCCAATGTCCAGGAGCATCCAGGGGCAAAGGCAGGGAAAAGGTCCTTAAGAGAGAATGCTCCGTAGAGAACTCCGGAAGCCAGTGCCGAGCATGTGCTCGGTAAGGGGTGAGAACCCCAGGAGCACAAGACAAGAGACGATATCACAGACAATAAGAGGGGACAGGCAGTGTTCATCCTATGACATGGGCCCTGGGGAGAGAAGGAGAGAAAGAAATCAGTACACTAACAGGGACATGTAGCATGTGGTGCAACAGTGGCATTAGGGCTACTTTAGGAGTAATAGGTTAGAGCACCTCCTAGTGCCACATGTATTATTGATTAATTACAGTTTTGTAGTATATTGTGCTCTCAGCCAAAGTCATGTTTTAACCCCTTGAAAGTAGGAGACATCTTCAGTGAATTGCAGTGCAATACGAGGGAGATGTCTCTTGCATCCAAGAGATTTCGTAAAACTATGATGTCATAATATGACCTAGATCTGTTTTGCTCTCTGCTACAAAACGTGTATGAAGTGAACCAACATTTACTACTCTTTTTAGACCCAAAAATATATTCATGAAAGTTGTTGTTAAATATTCAGAGTAAACTGCAACTTTTAGGGGGCAATATATGAAGTGAACTTAATATGATGTTACATATAGAAATGTGCAGTTGCAAATAAGGACAGATTTAGTGACTACAATTAAGTGACTTTTGATTGATGTGTCTGTAAGGGTTATATGAGCAAAAAAAAAAAAAAAGAGAAGCAATTCTTGGGCAAACCAGCTGAACCATAGGGAACAACTAAAAATTCTCCAAATTCTCATTGACTTGAATTGGATGTTTAACCCCGTGAATGTTAGAGCGGTCTCCAGGACACTCACGGACAATCAAGAAGTTAAAATTCCATTTAAATCAATAGGAATTGTTATTTCTTCCTTATCGTGCAGTTGGTTTTCCCCAGAATTGCTCCAGGCATGTCTTCAAGCATTACTCAAACGTGAAAATAATTCATACCTTTATAAATATATTCCCAGACACTATTTGTAAAAACTGTTGTTATAAAAAAGTACCTTTTTATATTTATGCTTGTTTTGTACCAATACTTTTGTCTGAATAAAAATATTTAAAAAGGAAAAATATATCATGAAATCTATGATAAACAAGATTCTCCTCTGTATGTGTAGGTAGCTGCACATGTCCTTCTGACCCTGTTTGTTCATACAAGCTCCTAAAAAGAGCTAGGTGCAACGTGTGTCAGGACTGATACAGCCAAACAAACAGACGATAAGACACTCTGTGAACGGAAAAGGAAAGGGTTATATTCTAAATGCAGTTAGCTATTTTAGGTTTTATCATTTTTGCTTAACAAGCTTCATATTGAGAGTGCAATTATATTTTACTAAGATTGAGCCTATGGGAGCAGACTGTGTAGAAACACTTGGGTTGAACTGCGTAGCCACAAATCTGCTCATATCAACTGTTTGGGGGTCAGGAGATGGAACAGTTGGGTTGGAAAGAGGGCTCAACACAATCTGGAAGTCTGTGTTTCACTACAATAGATGTTGCTCTGTTACAAACACAGCCCCCAAATGCTACTATCTTTGGGTTAGATACTGGGGGCCTTACATATAAAAGCAAAGTGGATCAATTTTGGCGCAAGCCAATCACAAATCCTCATTGAGACCAACTGATCTTTTCAACCCTGGGAATGCTAGAGATGTCTCCAACACATTACTGATAATTCAAAGGGTTAAAAGCTCCACTCAAAGACTTTTATTTGTCCCCTTTAGTGTACATGGTTTCTTCCAGAATTACTCCACTTTGGCACTGTGTGCATACCAGTCTATGAGAACTGTACTACACAGCTCAGCCGACTTGGAACTGAGATACCTGAGGTCTCTCAGTTCAGTCACCACCACTGGATTGGGGAAAGAGCACCAGAAGTTTCTGGCCAGACCCACATGCAGTTGATCCACATCTGGCTCACAATGCAACCTGGCCTTTAATGGTAGGTCTGCATCCAAAGGTGTGTAAGCTGTACCTATCATAGGGTTGTTCCCTTTACATGTCTCCCAAGTGTCCCTGTTTAGTAGGGGTAGTCCCTATTTGAGACACAAATTCCTCTGTCCCTCTTTCCCACCCTGGTGCTCTCTTTTTAGGATATCGGACTGTGGCGTGTATAAGTTTATCTAATTGTTCCACAGAAATAAACATTGCATTAATGTTAGTTTGAACTTCAGTATATGTGTTTATAAATTAGACTGTGCAAATAAAATACATTAGTCTTTTTCTAAAAAATGTATTCAGTTACATAAATAGGTAACCTAAAAATTCTCAGTAATGCCCAGCCCACCAGCCACACCTAAAAGATGTGTCCCTTTTTGGCCATTTGAAATGTTGGGAAGTATGCCATTAAATGGAAATGATAATTCAGGTGATATTGTAATTTTAAAATTATATAAAAAGTTTGAGCGCTACAGTCAATACAATGAACAGAAAAGCATACATTTTCATATAAATGATGAATCTGTAACTATAACATATTCATAACATAACTGTAAAATGCAGCATTTGAAAAACAAGACTACGCCACTGAAGCATCATTGAGCATGACATCCAACATACCAGGGACAAGATACACACATATATATATATATATATATATATATATATATACACACTTTTTTTTCCCAGAGAGAGAGAGAGAGAGATACATGCTTGAGCACTGGCTCTGTATTTAGACCACCAGGTCTGACGTGATTGACAGGCCCGTAACAGTGCGTCAAATTAAAGAGAATTGATAGACAGACACCCCCCAAAAAGAGGAAGATAAAATGAAACCGTGGGAGACTTGTGGGAGAAACAAGAAGCAAAGTATAAGAATATTAATATTGCAAGAGCTATGACTTATGCTGCTGGCTTCGTTTTTAGAATCCCAACAGTTATTTATTTATATTTTTGCTTTCTTGACGTAGCTGGCCTTTTTAACGGATGTTAAGACTTTTGTGTCATGACTGTAGAAGTTGTGTTTTAAACCAATAAATATTTATTTATAACCCATTGCCTGTTTAACCACTTGGATGCTAGAGACGTTTCTAACACATTGCAAAGCCACATCGTTAGCATCAAAGGGGTTAAAAAAAACTGCTCTCCTAAATGTCATGATGTAAGATAGATACCTAGTACAGTAGGTGTGGTGTAAAGTCATCTGCATGTCTTCTAACTGGGCTGAGATGTACTAAAGGGTGATAAAGGCTCAGGGTGATGATATTGTGTCAGATCTTTGTTGATGGCAATCGCCAGAATGCAATAACATGTCTTCACAATCATATGCCTGTCAATCCGCAGTCATCGCCATGAATCCTTCATGCCTTTCACAGGTTTGTGATTTTTCACCTCACACATCAACAATGGCTCATTCTATATAGAAATGCAGGTTAATGCTCCATTGTCTTTGTATGGATATGGATGTGTTTATATGTTAATGTCCCTATCAGCCACATGCACCAAGCTTCGACAGCAGCTTTTGCTGTCATGGTAGACAGCGATGTTGGGATCTGAGCCAAGAAAAAAGTAGGTATAACATGCCTGAGGAAAAGACCTAAGAGGTCTTGAAAGCTTGCATCCTAAATCTGTTAAGTTAGCCATTAAAGGTATCAACTTGACTATATTTGCCTCCTGTATTTCTACAGCTAACATGGTACTCTCATCTGTTAAGAAAAATGTACTACACATTTGTTAAATAAAAAAAGGAGAGAGCTCCTCTCTTAGAATTAATATATCTATCTATATATATATATATATATATATATATATATATATATATATATATATATGTACAGCATTGCTAGATGTATAAGGCATTTCTCTCTATGTATGTTCAAAAACACTACTATGAAAATGACAAGTAAATATATTTATTTGTCATTTTCATAGTGGTGTTTTTGAACATACATAGATATAAATACCTTATACATCTAGCAATGTAGTTTGTGGTGCTGAAGTTGGAGTGAATCCTATCTGCTTCCCCCAGTAAGCAAATGGGAAAGCAGGGAGGATGGTCTCATACTTCATAGCTGTCTACTTCTGGTGAGGTGAAAGAGAGGGCATCCCTTCCACATCACCGGCAGTTTAACAACCTTGTATGCTAATGGGGAAACGTCCGGTGTCTTTATTTATGAATGGTCTAAAGGGTCCCCTCTGACCTTCATACAAAGATGCCACATTCCAGAATCATCAGCCCGGCTACACACTGTAGCCACCTTCAGGAGAGAGAAAACCAGTACAAAGGCCAAGGACAACCCGGCATCCTTGGTTCTCGTTACAGTGGACGACTCTCTGCTCCTTTAACCACTATTGCTGTTTCACGACTGAAGACTTTTTCTCTCGCTGCTCCCTACCTGTGGAACTCCCTATTACTCAGCATTCTCCAAACCACGACCCTCATCAACTTCAAATCCAAGCTAAACGAGCACCTTTTAAATGTAGCACTACCATAATATGGAAACATTATCTCATATGTCAAAAACTGCACTTCTCCTCTACCTGCTTGTATCTTTATGTCACCCATCCTATACTTAGATTGTAAGCTCTATGGGGCAGGGACCTTGTATCCTAATATACTAGTATACTCACCTAATGTTCCCCTTATGATTGTCTATATAATCACTGCATGTATTTTACCCCTCCTATACAAAACATAAACTGTTATGTGCTAAGTACACATGTTGGCACTAAAAAATATATATATACATACATACATGACATATTAACACCTCTTTGTGTAACTGTGTAAATTATTTAAAGCAAGATCACATTTTATTTACATAGACTAATTTATAAACACATATACTGAGGTTTAAACATACACAGATTGAGTTTTATGGATGTAGAGCAATGCAATAAATGTATGCATTAAAACTTATGTCGTAAAAGAGGGACACCAGGATGGAAAAGAGCCACAGAGGGATTTGGGTCTCAAAAGGGACTGTACCTTCTAAAGTGGGCTTGGGGGGTATGCTGGTATGCCGGCCAAATACTAACATTCCACACTGTTTTCTCTTCCACTTGCCAATAGGGTTGGCATCTTTTTTTCAAAAAAATACCGGCCATGGCATTCCGTCCATAGACTTAACATTGGACAGAAGCCAATTTTTTACCGGCTGGGTGGCAACCGTAATTTATAAACACATATACTGACGTTTAAACAGACATTAATGTTTTATTGCTGTGGAGCAATGTGATACACTTATATACACACCACACAGTCTGATCTACTAAAAAGAGGGACATCAGGGTGGGAAAGGGGGACAGTGGGATTTGGGTCTAAAAGAGGGACTGTCCCTCCTAAAGAGGGACGCTTGGGAGGTGTGCATTTTCCTACTGTAAAAACCTCAAACCTTATTTGGTCCTCTGTCTCATCTTATGTTAAGGACAGCTTTATTCCTATCCCATTCATGCTTAAATTCTGTCACTGTATTAACTTCTAACACTTCTGCTTGTAGGCTATTCCACTTACCTACTACCCTCTCAGTGAAGTAAAACGTTCTTACATTACATCTAAACCTGTGTCCCTCTAGTTTTAGACTATGGCCTCTTGTCCTAACATTTGTACTCTTTTGAAATGTACTTTTCTCCTGCACAGTATAGTATAATGCCTTAAAGCATACACTGGAGCATATGAAATTGATAAAATATACCATATATATTAAACATAATAAAGCATAGATTGATAAAGGAACTGAAAAACTCTCCAGTCAGAAAAATTGCTCTAATTTTTGTTATTCTAGGAAAGTGGTTCCCAAACCTGTCCTTAGGGAGCACTAATAGAGCAGGACATAAGCATTTTCCTGCTTGGGCACTTGTGAATGAATCCCTACCAACAAGTACTAGCTAATTTGAATATGCATTGCTGACCAACTGACACTCATTCAAATCCTGTCAAGATGGATGTATCCATTGGAATGAAAACGTGGACAGGTGACAATTACACACTAAAAATAGTTAGTATAGATGTTGAAAAAAAACATTTAAATTATGCATTGTTTACTGTTGTTATAGTCCCTTTAAATCATCATTATTCAAAAAAACAAGGCTTGTTGATGGCAGGTTGAGAGATTGCTTTGTCTTGGGAACAAAAGGGGACATTTATCAAGGAGTCATTGGAGGTTACAAGAGTCATTTCTGAGGCCTTTGACCAATAATGACTTGTTTTACTCCTCACTTTGCAGTCAATATGGGGACCTGTGCATCCCTACACTTATAAGTGATTGTCTGTGAACAAAGCTGCATATCATAGTTGGTAGGCCCCATTACTCCCCTATACACAAATATTATACTAAGAAAATTCAGTTGCTTTGGTAAAAATTGTAAAAAAAAATATGTTTTGAAGACTCCGTGCTTTCAAGTTTGTTATTCTAGTTTATAAATGTGACTCAAAACATAATAAAATTGATAAAAAAAAGTGTTTAAAGGGCAACCATAATATGTAACCATGTTTGTTTCTATGGAAACAGATTTAGTAACTAGTTCAGATCTACACTGTACTGCTCATATCAGGCCATGCCTGGGAACTTTGTCTTCTGGAGTCCCTGGAGGGAACTCCTGTGGTGCCGCTGGGGATATAAATGACACAATTTGTGTACAAAAGGGGAGGGGTTTACTTGTGAGTGGGGGCAGTGCTTAATGGATGTGTCACAAAAGTGGGCAGGAAGTGGGAGGAACTGGGTGGGAATGAGCAGAAGTAGGCAGAGTTTGTTATGAAACTCCTCCCCATTGGAAAATCAGTACTTGTCCCCAGAGACCCTGTAATCAGCTGCAAAAACCGGAGTCTCCAGGGCAGATCCAGAGATTTCCCAGGTATGTACATTGGGGGTCAAAAAAACTGAACACTATGACTTTATGAAACACAGAACTATACAAACTATGTCTCAAACTGAAGTTACAGTTCACTTGTGCAGTACTGCTACCATAAACAGCACAAGTCTAAATTCAACTGGTCCAATTGTTTATTATAAACTGTACATGCAGCCTCTGCAAGTCAAGACCAAGTTTCCAGTGATGCATTTACATCATCAGTGACACTATATGACACATAGATCCCTTAGTTCCACCCATAGTTCCACCCCAACCCTCTCATCACCCCATCAAGTTCCATCCACTATTCCCTGGCAAAGAAAATATACTATAAGATATAAACAGAAAAAATACAGAAATGTGCAAAAGTTTTAGGTAGGTGTGAACAATGCTGTAAAGTAAGAATGCTTTCAAAAATAAACATGCTAATAGTTTATTTTTTATCAATTAACAAAATGCATAGTGAGTGAACACTACATCAAATCAGTATTTGGCGTGACCATCCTTTGCCTTCAAAACAGCATCAGTTCTTCTAGGTACACCACAAAATCAGGAATTTTGTAGGTGTATAGTCAAGTATATGAGTAAACAATTATACCAAACAGGTGCTAATGATCATCAATTTAATATGTAGGGTGAAACACATTATTAACTGAAACAGAAACAGCTACGAAGGAGGAATAAAACTGGGTGAGGAACAGCCAAACTCAGCTAACAAGGTGAGGTCACTGAAGACAGTTTAATCTTATAAGTTATACACAATGGCAAGACTGAGCGCAACAACAAGACACAAGGGGCAACTTTGAGAACCATAGCCGGCCAAGGAAACTTAGTGCAGCAAATGAAATACACATTGTGCTTACTTCCCTTCACAATCAGAAGATGTCCACCAGTGCCATCAGCTCAGAAGTGGGGCCCTGGTATTGTCCAGAGAAGTCTGGTCAGAAGTGGTCTTCATGAAAGACTTGTGGCCAAAAAGCCATACCTCTGACATGGCATGAGCCAAGCGACTCAACTATGCACAAAAACACAGGAACCGGGGTGCAGAAAAATGGCAGCAGATGCTCTGGACTGATTAATCAAAATCTGAAATATATGTCTGTAGCAGAAGGCCTTTATTCAATGAAGGGCTGGAGATCGGTATAAGAATGAGTTTCTGCAGGTAACAGTGAAGCATAGTGGAGGTTCCTTGCAAGTTTGCTCCTGCATTTAGGCAAGAGAAGTAGGTATTTGGTCAGAATTAATGGTCACCTCAATGCTGAGAAGTACAGGCAGATACTTATTCATCATCCAAAGGGAACATACAGAGTTATACTGTTTATTACTAGGCAGATCAGGAATGTCTGATAAAGACTAACTTGTTTGGTAGCAGGAAAGCTATAAAATTACTGGGGTATGAGGAGAAGGTTGAACTTGATGGACTTGTGTCTTTATTCAACCTAATTTACTATGTTACTATGTATCATGCAATACCATCTGGGAGGCATCTGACTGGCCCCAGATTGATTCTGCAGCATAACAACTACCCCAAACATACAGCCAAAGTCATTAAGAACTATCTTCAGTGTAAAGAAGAACATGGAGTCCTGGAAGTGATGGTATGGCCCCCACAGAGCCCTGATCTCAACATCAACAAATCTGACTGGGATTTCATGGAAAGAGAAGCAACTAAGGCTGACTAAATCCACAGAACAACTGTGGTTAGTTCTCGAAGATGTTTGGAACAACCTACCTGCCGAGTTTCTTACAAAACTGGGTGCAAGTGTATCTAGAAGAATTGATGCTGTTTTGAAGGCAAACTGTGGTCACACCAAAAATTGATTTGATTTACATTTTTCTTCTGTTCACTCACTATTAATTTTGTTAATTGATAAAAATAAACTATTAACATGTCTGTTTTTGAAAGCATTCTTGCTTTACAGCATTTTTCACACCCGCCTAATGGGAAATCTGGCCCTGTAAGTCTCACTTTCAGTTGCACTGGAGGGAAATCTGAAAGAGCTGCTTGGGTCAGCTTTCTGACCCACAAAATGGTTATTCATGTGCAAAGTGGAGCTGAACAATACAGACCTATTAGCTCAGCAGGTCTGTTCCTATGGGAGAACGTATAAAACAATTCCCATTTAAGTTCTTGGATGCTGCAGATGACTCCACTGCATTACTTCAGATGAGCTGGAGACATCTGTAGCATCCTAGAGCTTATGCCACTTTGAATATGCAGTTTTAATTATAAATAGATCTTAAAGTTGGTAGCGTAATAAGTAAGAAATTATCTTTGACATAAAAAAAAGCGATAAGTGAAAATGATGTCTCAATCCCACGCAATCAGACAAGTTATTTTCCTTGGTCCTTTCACTTACCAGCTTAACTACTATGTAGCAGGAGGAATTTCTTTCATGACTGTCTCATAATCTTATTACAAACAACAGCTATTTTTTAATTAATTGATTACACAGAATTTACACTGAGACGAATGCGTTCAGTTTCACCATGTTACAAGGGAGAAGGGAAGGATTCTGGAAGAAAATAAGAAGGTGTGAGAGGGAGGGGGAGGAGGGGCAATTAACTGTTTCAATGCTGCAGAAGTGCAGCTTTTTGGGCCCTAAGTTCGAAAGAAGACTGAGTTAATTATGTGCCAAATCAACTTCATCATAGGGGACAAATACAAATTCGCACAATTATTTCTGATTTAAATTGAGCTTTTAACAACTGGAATGGTAGAGAAGTCTCCGACACATTACGTTGCAACGCATTGGATGCCTCTCCAGCATTCAAGGGGTTAAATGCCCAATTTAAATCAGAGTTAATTTTTATTTTTCCTCTATGATGCAATTGGTTTACTTCAGAAGTACTCCATTTTTCTTTTGGACACAGCGCCCTTTAAGTGACCTTTTGAGGGGAAACACTTTCCTTTGTCTAACCCACAAAGGAGGACTCAAAATTAATTTCAGGTATTCTTGGTTGTGATTAAACCAAAAGTGTTAAGGTAGAATATACGCATTTCCATCTTCAACAATGTAATTGCAGCAAGGGAAAGGATTAGTATTTGGGTCACCTTGGAAAAGGGGGGAGAGGCCAATTGCACTTACTATCCTCCCCCCTACATACACACCCATAAGCTCCACAACTGATTGATGAAATTGGTTCTCATAGAAAATATGAGGTTCGAAAGTCAGTTTAGCTGAGACTTTAGATTTGCATTTCCCAACATGGGGAGATGCAGTAAAGTTCAATGCTGTTTTGATGTACGTCTGGCTATGTGTGGAGAACACACCACCTTGGCAATGGAGATGCACATCACCATATGTACTAAGAATCAGTGATGCAAGGGGAGGAAGGAGAATTTCCTTATTAGCATGATGGTTTGTTGAAATGCTTGTGATATAGAATGGATGCCTACATATTGCCAGTAGTTCAGCACCCCTGAAGTCTGAGAGCATTCTCTCTCTTCTCACACTGGGGCTGTGGAGAGAATGTGCTCAGACTTCAGTGCCACAAACAGCACCACAAACCCCATCAGAGCCATAGGGATGTGGACTGCATACCCCTGTGACACTAAAATCAGTAAAAAGTTATTTGCTATTTGAGACACAGTATAACCTAAATATTTTTGTCATCCTATATAATAATTCGCTAGGGTGTTTGTCAGAAGCCATCAGGAGCAATAGAGACTGTCCACGCTGCAGTCATGCGCAGTACAGACTGCGGTACGTTTGGGCAGTCTGTACTGCGCATGATTGCAGCGCGGGCAGTGAGAAGAGAGGCTCCGGGCACCAGACGAGGCTGCTGGGTGCCACTGTGGCCCGTGTACACAGGCTTTTAAACTAGTTCATAAATAATTCAGTTAAGATGGAAGTAAAAAAGAATCCATAAAGATTCAGATGCCTTACGAATATCATGAATTATTTCATAGAATTTTATATTAGAGTAACTTATCATATAGTGGGCCAGAAAATGTATAACCTTTCAGGACATATTGTTTTTGATAAACTTAATATTTATTAGATCATGTACTTTGTACATTTAGGGGTAGATTTAAAGGCAGCCGTTAACAAAAAAAATCACTAACGGGTGCGTTAAGTGACATGTTGCAATTCAAAGATCCGTCTAAAGACCAGCTAACGGCAGTTGTACAATCCTTACGGCCGATACACTTACGTGCATTCAGACGCATGGAAAAAAATACCCCAGAGCTATTCAAAGGCTTGCGGTACTGATAACGGCTGAAAAAAAGACACACCTAACGGCTAAAAGTTAAGACCCACTTTTTTTAGCCGTTAGACACTTAACGGCCAAAACAAAACACCCGTTACATAGGAAAAGACACAAAAGGCTTACCGCACAACCATGTAAATGGGAAAATTAACCCGTGCAATGCCAAAACAACACAAAAACATGCACACACAACACAAATCACTATACACACAACAACAACCAACACCACAGGGACAACGACACACTAAAAAACAACAACACAACATGGCACGGAACAATGGGGGTCATCACACAAAGCGGACACCTGCAAATACAAGCTCACCTGGGCAACATCAACACGCCACCTGCACCCCACAACTGCATGTCCGCAAATGGCACACACAGAACAAGCACAACACACCACATCTTATAACACACACACACCTGCAAACACTTACCTGGACAAAAACAACTCACCATTGGTCAGCACTCACCTCATCACCACACCCACACAACGCCCTAGCAAGTACTTAAAGGGACAACTCAACACACTCACTTGTGGCTTGTTTTCCACTCTGGGAGGGAGAGAGAGAGAGAGAGAGAGAGAGAGAGAGAGAGACAGATAGATAGAGACAGATAGATAGAGCAAACAGTATGTTGGGTTACATATTGTTGCGAAGACTGAAGAGAAGGCGTGCAAGGGAGAGAGCTAGGGAACATCAGCAACCTCCAAGCATGCCTGATCAACAGCCACCACCTGTTGCAAGTGAGGAGGCTCTGGCTCAGCAGCCACACAGGAGCCCATCCCCACCTGGAGGGCACAGGATGTATAGACGACCACCAAGGCCCAGGGTATACCGCCCAAGGGTCACCCTCTTTGGAATGACCGATGATGAGGTAATTGATCGCTACAGGTTGAGGCCTGACAGCATCATTGCCTTGTATGAGGTCATCAAGGAGCAGGTGGATCCCATCTACATCTACAACCATGCCCTAACTGGCCTGCAGAAACTACTCTGTGCCATGCACTTCATGGCAAGCGGGGCCTTCCAGTCCACAGAGGGTTACGCATCTGGCATGTCACAGGCCACATTCTCCAGGGTGCTGGCCCAGGTCCTGCCAGCCCTCAAAAGCAAGGCCAGTACCTATATACATTTCCCCACCACCGACATGGACTGGATACAAGTCAAGCAGGCCTTTTACGCCAGGGGAGGCATGCCCAGGGTCATGGGTGCTATAGATTGCACCCATGTCCGAATTAAGGCCCCAGCACGTGACGCACAGATATTCATCAACAGGAAGAACTTTCACTCCATCAACGTGCAGATGGTGTGTGACAGCCAGATGAGGATAATGAATGTCTGTGCAAAGTATCCTGGCAGCTCACATGATTCATACATTCTCCAAAACTCCTCAGTCCACAGAGATTTCGAGAATGGAACTTTTACAGGGGGATGGCTTTTGGGTGAGTTCACAATACAAAATCACATCACATACACAGGCGTACACACAACGCTGCTTAGCATGCTCCTGACCCACAGCTACTACGTCTACCACACAAAACATCATTCACACAACATGTGCTCCCTGTCTCACCATGTCACTCACATTACACAGGTGATGCTGGCTATGGATGCAAGTCCTGGCTACTGACCCCACTGGCCAATCCTCGAACACATGCCCAGGAAAGCTACAACCAGGCTCATGGCAGAACGAGGAATGCCATTGAGCGGACCTTTGGCCTCCTCAAGTCAAGATTCCGATGTCTGGACCACTCGGGGGGAGCACTGCAGTATGCACCTGGAAAGGTGTGCGACATCATTGTGGCGTGCGCAATACTGCACAACATCGCAGTGGACACCAGGCTGCTGGAGCACATCCAGGCCCCCCCCCATACAGGAAGTGCCCATGGACATCGGACACGTTGAGGAGACCCTGAGAGGGACACAGATCAGAGACAGGCTCATCACGGAACACTTTACATGTGAGTATAACACAGGCATGCAAACAATCCATGCAAGTCCCCCATCAGTCCTGTGACACTAACCACACTGCACATTTTGTTCTGTCTCACCCCACAGGAACAGTGACACAGCACTGCACTTGCAGTGGACGTGGCAAATTGTGTGTGTGGACTCAAAAACCATCCTCCATTCCACTCTCCACGTTGACATACAGACCCCAAGGATATCACGCACACCCTCAGGAGAAACAAGGTACAACACATAACCCATGTTCATCGCCTTACAGGGCTTGATTGACAGCAGCTAACTTGATTTGCCATGAGCATAGCCAGAGCAACCATGCTAGCCTTGTAGCGAAAGAGTGTTATCCAATGCTATGCATTGGATAATACTCCGTCACATCAGGAGTTAAAGGGCCATTGGACTCAATATGGAACCTGTACTGTGCTACAGCTGAGAAGAGCAGCACAGGGGTGGATGTACAGTGGTATGGGCACACAATGTAGAGGTCATGAGACGTAGATCAGATTACCAGGGACACCATGCTGACCTGTGAGTGTGCAGACATATGTGCCCCCGACATGAATACACACATCAACAAATGTGTCCTAACAGTTCCATGGAACAAATGACATTGGGCTGCCACTGTCACATTAACAGTGGCAGCCCAAATTCATTACTTCCATGGAGCTCTCAGAACACTTGTTGATGTGTGTATCCATGTCAGGGGCACATATCCATAGGGCTGGGGCACATGTCCTTAGTTCTCCACATAATTGGTTACAGATGAGTACACAACACATTGTCAAGCAATGGTTTGTGTACTCACCTGTAACTGTGAAAATTGAGGGGATCAAAAAGACTAAATTGTTGTTGCTTGATGATCAGTTCAAGTCAACTACTCCAAATCCTGTCCTCTTCTTCCACAGGCATCCGTAACATGATCCATCCTTGAACTGAAGTTCTTCTATGTGACTGGATTGATGTCTTGACATCACCTTCATGGAGATCACCCCTTGCTGTTTATGTTGATGTTGTTGGTGATGCAAAGTTTGACCTGAGGTTCACACAAACCTCTACTGGATCATTTTCATATAGACACAGAAAACACTAATTCCTGAGTTTTATAACCTGTACAGTTAGGATGCTCAGCTACAGAGTTGTCAAACCTTGTGGACAACACATGAGCTGGGCAGCAGTGTTACTAAAGTACTATTTTTTTGTTTCAAAGTACATTTAGTGTTCTCATACAGGTGTTCAATGCATATAGGCAATACACAGAAAACACATGTACATCCTAATGTACTTTGAGACACAATAAAGATGAACCATCACCATTCTATCTGTGTCTGTAGGAGGATATATTTGAGAACACAGTTGTCAATGCGTTACCACACCCAGGGTAGAGTATCCCCATACATGGAAAGGCATCACCCATATCACAGGACTCCACCACTTGTTTGCAAGTGAGTGGACTCAGTGATGTATTCACGCTAACAGATGGTGGCAGTGATACACTAATGTGTTGTGGGAGTGATAAAGAGGTGATAAAGGGGACATACTTCCACAGTGAATTCCTGTCCACAGTTAATGTGTTGCTCAGTATAATCAATGTTCAGTGATATTGCTCCACTGGGACATATCACAGTACATGACCAAATGGACAAGTGTTTTCACTGGGGAAGTCTGTTACACCCTTAGAAAAAACAACAAGTCAACTTACTGGAGGCCCCAATGCTCACCCCAGGATATCAATGTGTGTGCTACACATTGAAATCCTAGGTTGAAAACATTGGCTTCCCCAGTCAGTCTGTTGCACAATGAGTGTGTGAATCCAAGACAATATGGATACATGTCCCATTTATCTGTCGTGCTTGTTATCTCACCGCTAAGCCGTTTGTTTGGTTATCCCCTTAACCCTCTGAGTGCCAGAGTGGTACCCAACGCATTTCTTTGCAATGCGTTGCCTACCACTCTGGATATCAAAGGGTTAAACACTACATATGATGTAGATGAATGTTCAATGTTGTACCAAATGTTGGGCTAAGGGGAATGTTTTGTTATGCAAAATCAACACACAACATTGCCATATAACACAGTTGTGTAATATGGCAACAGGGATGTTTTTACAGTTGATTTTGTACAACGATGTGTATGTGAACCCATGTTGTAACATCCCACAAACATCTTACCTAGGCAGGAGTTGTATTCACTGAATTGTTTGGCAATGCATTGGAGACAACTCTGCCACCCAAATCTATGACCAAATTCAAAGCAGATCAGACAGGATTCAAAAGCACAATGTTCCTTTATTCAGGGGAAATTTAACATGTTGGGCATTTTATTTTTTTTTCTTGGGGGGGGGGCTTAGACTGTGTGGCAGAAGTGGATAACCTGGATGATCTCCTGGTCACCCTTTGCCCCCTAGGTGTGGCTTCGGGGGTCACATTAGAGGGGGTGGTGGGGGCAGTGGATCCCTCTGTGGAGCGCAGGTTTTCCCTCTCCAAACGTAAGTCCTCCCTGCGGTTCAGCTCTCTCAACTCCACCAGTAGCTGTGCAAGCAGGTCCATCACCCCCGTGTGTAGCTGATGGAGTTGAGTGTTGATCCTCATGACCTCCGACTCCAGGGCATGGATCCTTGCCTCTATCCTGTTAGTGTTTATACAGGATTCCCTACGGCTCCTGGTGATGTTGTCATTGGTGCGGAGGCTTGACCTGAGTAGTCTCCTTTGCAGAGCCATACACTCAGCTTCCATCCCCGTGGGCCGTTCACTGCTGGTGATGCTTGTGCCTGGTGAATCAGCTGCTGCTGTGTCCTCCTCTGCTGGTGCTGTATCCTCCTCTGCTGGTGCTGTGTCCTCCTCTGCTGGTGCTGTGTCCTCCTCTGCTGCTGCTGTGTCCTCCTCTGCTGGTGCTGGTTGTGCTGCAGATGGGTATGTGCCCACCACATCAATTGACCCACTGCTGCCCACCGATGTCTGTGCTGGTGGAGGTGGTGGGGTAAACACGTCCCTTCGCATAGGCTGTTGGGGCTCCCCAAGCAGGCCCAGGTGTTGGTAGTCGAGTGGCCAAGGGTCAAACCTTGGCCACTGGTATGTGCTTGGCCCCCACCTAGGATCATACCTGGGGCCATGCTGGGGAGCCATCCAGGAGGGTAGGTCAATCTGTGGGTATGGCCCGTATTGGGTGGTGGCCACATCACCGGGCAGCCATTGCCTCCCTGGTGGTGGTGGTGCTGCTGCTGCTGCTGGGGGATAATAGCTCCTGGAGGTGGTGGGGGGCATCCAGTCACTGTAATAAGTCGGTGCAGGCAGAGTTGGTGCAGGCAGAGTTGGTGCAGGCAGAGTTGGTGCAGGCAGAGTTGATGCAGGCAGAGTTGGTGCAGGCAGAGTTGGTGCAGGCAGAGTTGGTGCAGGCAGAGTTGATGCAGGCAGAGTTGGTGCAGGCAGAGTTGATGCAGGCAGAGTTGGTGCAGGCAGAGTTGGTGCATCCAGCTGGCCAAGAGGTGTGGATGTCGTTGGGTACGGTGCCCACTGGCTGGTCCCCTCCTCCAAATACTCCTCACTGGGTGGTGAGGTGGCCTCCTCCATGGGCTCCTGATGTGCTGGAGACACATAACCTGTGTGGAGGATTGAGATTGTGTGATCAGTAAACTTAGCCATGATGGTGTCAAATTGATATTAATACTTGAAATGTGTAAAGGAACATATATGTTGTATGGTGTATCCCCCTGTGTGAAACAACGGTACTCCTACTGGTGATGGGTGTTGTATTCTACATGTATTGCAGCTCAGAGTTGAATTCCTTTGGTGCCACATCCCAGTGGCCTGAAATTGTACATTTGCGCTGTTGCCACATCATCCTTTGTGGATATCTGTTCCCTGGACCAAAGCTAGCCAGAGGATGGTCTGGCAACATTGGCATAGTACATTTTCAGGCCACAGTGATATTGTCCCTGGAATATTCAACTTTGAGCTGTTATACTCTTGTGATGAAACACCTTTCAGTAGTGGGGATACCCTTGCATTACCCGGTGGATCAATCCTATGACATGTATTTTTCCTTTCACATTTTAGGTATTACTATCTCTTTAACGGGATAGCAATGGTTAATTTCACCTTGATGTAACATTGCAGGCATCATAGAGAGATGTTTAGAAAGATGTTGCTGTATGTGACAGCTGGAGATGTCAGTCATTTGACCACACGGAGGCTCTTCAGCAGACTCCACATTGACCCATTTGGAGATAACTACATCTTTGCCATTGTCTACTAAGTGTTCCTGGTTTGTAAGCACGCTCTGTGGACCATGTCAATGATGGATCCATCTCCAATTGTTTCAATTTTGGGTCTGCTGAAGAGCCTCCGTGTGGTCATATGACTGACATCTCCAGCTGTCACATACAGTAACATCTTTCTAAACATCTCTTTATGATGCCTGCAAGGTTACATCAAGTGAAATTAACCATTGCCATGCCAAGGTACACAGTGAGGAATATGGTCTGATATGTGTGTATATGTACCTTTCATACGGGTACAAACATATCCTTGATAGATATGAACCCAGAGATCTGTTCAGAACATGTGATTGTCTAACTGCCTATATATGTACAGCCATCACAAATGAACTTTCATAGATACAAGTGATACCCATCCAAGTAGGTGTAATATACTGGGTATATGTACTGTGATGATGATATCAATATGAGTTATTTTGTTGAGGGTGCACATATATGGGCAGTTGGACAATCACACGTACTGAACCGAACTCTGGGTTTACATCTTGTTGGGACCTATTTGTACCCATTTGAAAGGGACATATCCACATACAAATCTGGTTGTTTTTCTTTCTGTACATATCTTTTTTGAAGAGATCTGCAGTGTGATTCAAGTAGTATTCATCCCTATGTTATCAGTTCATCCCGTACAGTGCTGGATTTTGTCAGATTAGACATGTCCCTCTCTGGTTGTCATGATGGTATCCTATGCATAGCATTGTGATGCATGGGATACCACCGTGGCAATCAGGGATTGATGTACATTACAGGATTCTGTCCATGAGGTCTGTTCAAGTTGAATCCTGAGGGGCAACAATCAAGCCAGTATTGAAGGATATCATTGATTAAGGCCTTTTTTTTCCTGGATCAGCCCATCCATCCTTCTGTGTGAGGCAGCCAGACCCGATCATAGATATCCATAATCCCTGGCCTGTTATTGACCAAACCTCAATGGTTCATATTTGGTTCCCATATGTATCCTGCAAATAGTGTCTGGTGTACCATCCATCCATGGCATCAGCACTCCTGAGGATCTATATGTGAATCAAATGTGAGCTATGTAAATTGAAGTTAGAGTAAATGATTGCATACACAACACCAAGGCCAACTTTTTCACCTTTACTTATGTGTGATTGTTTTTGGCCTGTGTGTTGCACATACAAGCATTTATTCTCAGTGGCACTGTGATTTGTGACCTGATCCATCCTGTTGGTGATTCAGTAAGCGGTTAAGTGGACCTGATGAACTGATTATGATGCTGACTTCTCCGCTGACCTCATTTCACCATCTGCAATGTTTTCTATGGAGTCCACACAATGGGGCCTGTGCAGCTTGAATCCTGTTATTGGATGTTCTCCATAGACTAACATTGTAATTGGTAAAGTGAGGGTATGCAAGTGTCAAATTCACTACATCAGCTCTTTTTCACCGCTTAGTGAATGTCCCCTATGTGTCATGTAATTGTTAACCTATCGACATGTGTTTGTTGTATGGTTAACCCTTTGAGTACCAGAGGGGTTGCCAAAGCATTGTTGATCGATGCATTGATGATCCCTCTGGCACTCATGGGGTTATGTGCTGGATTCCCTGTGTGAACATGGGTAACACTGTGTGACAACAATTGTGATGTTTAACATACAACACTTTACTGAGCATGGTTTGTGTGTATTGTGTGTGATGAGCACAGCAACATGAGGGTTAACCAGGGAGTTGGACAGGTTTTGGCCTTGTTGAACATTGACATTTGTCCTTGTCTTGATCTCTGTTTAAACCCTCAGGGTGCTGTGTTGGTGCAATTGTGTGGTTGAATGAAGAGCAGATGTTGGGATGTGAGTGCTTGTTTGTGATGGGTGTGTGGTTTGGGGTGGTGTGTGGTTTTGGGGTGATGCACTTACCGGTGGTGTGGAGGCTCCTCTCCTCCCCAGTGTCTGATCCTCCAGGGACCCCCTCAATGAGGGTGGACGACAGTGTCTGCCGCAGCCTCTCCTCCCATGCGCTGTAGGTGATGGGGACAGGTGGCCCACCTCCGGTGGCTCTGGCGTGCAGGGCGGCATCCCCCATCTTCCTCTTCACCTGCCTTTTGCAGTCACCCCATCTCTTCTTGATTGAGTCCACATCCCGTCTGCAGGTGGCCACCGCATTAACTCTGCTGCAGATTTGACTCCAGGCAGCTCTCCTCCTCGCAGACAGGCCAGGGAGTCTGTCCCCCGGGAAGAGGACACTCTCCCTCTCCAGCACAGCCTCCACGAGGGCCGTGTTTTCTTCCTCGGTATATCGGGGATCCCTGAGCCTGTCCCCCTCAGCTCCGGCATGCGAGGAGTCAGACCCGGAGTGTCCTGCCTGCTCTGCCCCTGCCTGTGTGTGGTGGTCCCCAGGCACTACCCCTCGTCCCACTGCAGGATCTGTCCCTCTTCTTCTTTGTGTGCCTGTTCTTGTGGGCCTGGTCCCCCTCCGCCCTGCGTATCTCCCTCTCCCACCCCTGCTCTGCTGAGGGATCCCCTCCTGACCTTCCTCCTCCCCCTCCTCCACTAGTCTCCCCATCCCTCTCTCCTGTCCTCCTCTCCTGGCCATCATTCACCCAGTCACACCCAAGCACTCTCACACGCCCTCACAGACACACTCGATCCCACTCACTCTCTGTCACACACTTTCACTCACGGATTCACACTGTAAAAATAACGTTGAAAATGTGTAAGGTGTGATGAAAAAAAAAAGACTATGTGTATGTATGTGTATGTGTTTGTATGGATGTATGTGCTATGTGCAAAAGTGTGCTATGTGTCTATTTAAATGTAACTCTCTCCTCTCCAAAATCCTTCTACCTTACTCCTCTGTATGCTTCTCTCTCTCTCTCTCTCTCTCTCTCTCTAAATGCTATCCTCCACTCCTGGGTCCTGTGCTCTAGCTTGCTGAAACTCGAAACACAGACAGGGTGTAACCGTTATTTTGAGGTATATATAGGTGTATTTGAACATTTTTGATACTTTGGGGCCTTGGGATTGGCTGTAGGTTTGAATTTTGTTTGTGCATCTATCAGGGTTGCTAGACAACGGCAGCCGTAATGTAACATTTTGAGTTAAGTTGTGTTTTAACGGGTGTTTGGATGCACGGTGATGCAAAATCAGGTGCGACGCTGGTTTTTGTTTAACGTGTTTTTGTAGTGCCTACGCCCGATAGCTATTCTTGAATGCTTACCTTTGAATCTGCCATAAAACATGTGTTCTTTGCGGCCGACGTGCCTTTTTTACTTAGCGGATGGTTTAACGGCTGCCTTTAAATCTAGGCCTTAGTGAGGCATACCTCGCCAAGCTGCTCTGCTGGACCCATTCACATCTGCTCACCTGGTTCTTGCATTTTCTGAGTCCCTGTTTTTCATTACCAGCTCCTGCCTCTCTGTAGCAGCACCCTCAGTCCTTGGCAGCTGACTCTCTCATACAGCTAGATATCTTCTCTCTGAACTTCACTTTCAAAGCCCAATCAGCTAGATCTCTTTACCACTCCATATAAATCTCCCTCTTCCCAAACTCTATCAACTCTTCCCAGTCTGATATTTATCATTCCCTCTTTTGCAACTATAGGTGCGCCACATGAAAAGAGTCTGTGGAAGCTTGGACCTTATTACTTTGCCTAAAAATCTCAGGAAAGAAGAGTGAACAATTCAAAAAAAATGTTAACATTACAAGGGACAAGCTTCCCTTTCTGCTCTTTAGCAGAGACACCAAACTGCTCTTTGGATCCATACAGAGCTACAAGGAGATCCCAACATCACCACCTCAAGTAGGACATGTTGGGACTGTGAAATCTAACAGCACAGGCTGATACCAGAGTCTTGTGGATGTGGCTGTAACAGCTCACCTAAATATGACAATTCAGCGTCATCCCGCACGTCATTTTGGACGTTGAGTCTGGGCTCGCGTGGTGTCTGTAGTGGCCGCCAGCATTATCTGGTTAGGCGGTTCGGCGTCTCTGGATGACAAGGGATGGGTGCAGGCATTTGAAACATCTCGCTAGATGCGTCAGTTATGGGAGTGAGGCTGCGTATTAACGCAGGCCTCAAATTTATACATGAAGATGTCTTTCTCATCCTATCTACTTCCTGGTTCTTAGTGTTTAAGGGAACTGGATTTCTGTCCAGTTACCCTTACGTTGTTGTTCATTGCAGTTGTATTTAGCTTGTTCCTGATATCCTGTGTATGACCCTGGCTTGTCTGACCATCCATTCTGGTGCTGACCTGTGGCTCTGTCTGACTCCCTATTTATTTTGGACTTCCAATCTGGTGCTGACCTAGGGCACTGTCCAGCTACCCTCTGTGTTGCCTCCTGTTTAGTGGACATCCTAACTGGTGCAGACCTGTGGCTCTTGCAGATTCTAACTTTAATGACTGCAGACGTGAGTCAGTAGTCTCGCTTGTTGTCTTCCCTTTCGGGAGACGGCCTTCTCCTTTCTGACTGCAGGCGTGAAGCAGTCTTCTCCCCGGTTACCATTCTTAGGGGAGATCGTTTGGGTTTACACTATTCCTATCTGGCGTATGAGACTACCATTGGCTCCGGCCTAGTCTCTGCAGTCTGGGTACTTGGAGGCATCCTCCTGTTTCTGATAGAGTCCCTGCCTCTTTGGTTACCCTCTGCTCCATCCTGTGATTTGCAATATTATTATTGCTATTCATTTTTACGATTATAATAAAGGTGAATTTTACTATATTGTCTGACTCTTGTCTTTACTTGCAAACCGTGACAGTTGGAACAACCACATTAACATATAAACACACTCACATGCATATGACAATAGATAATTAACCTACATTTCCTCATGGAAATAACCCGTTATTGATGTGTTAAGTGCAAAGTTGTAAAGGCATTGTGGATTCATGGTGATGGTGGTGGATTGGTAGTAGATTGCTGGGAATGTGATGGCGAAGACATCTTAGTACATATTGGTGATGTGACACAGATCCAACACAACATCACCATCCTAAGCTCTTATTGAACAGGAATATTAAAACATACTGGTGTGTCAGGACACCAAGCCTAGAGTCACAGCCACTACATTGAGTTTGATATACCAAGAAAAATGGACACATTTTGGTGACAAATAAAAACTCCCAAGTTATTTAAATGGGTCTATAACCCTTTAGGAGAAATGTATGAATATGATTCTACGTTAAACTAGGCACTGGAAACAATTTCTTAGTCCCACACAGGGCTGAATTTTCCAATTGGCAGGAGGCAACTGCCTAGCGCTCCAAATTTTGAGTGGCACTTTGGTTATGCTGGTCCCACCCACATTCTGAAATGTGGGCAGGACCACAGCAAACTCTATGTTCCTGCACCATTTTTACACCCATTCACATGCTATTATTTAATGGAGCAGTTAGCCACATGCATCAAGATGATTGCTAACTGCTTTGCTGAATTAAGTGTGATAGCTTATCCTCTCTCAAAATGGTGGCCATTTAAAAAACAAATTTTCTAAAAAAAAGAGTAAGCTTTAGCCATATTCATAAAACACATGTCCAGTTCTATAACATTTTGGCCCTAACATTTCTCCCATCAAAACTACATTGTAAATAGTGAGTGTGCCACTTTCCTGCTTTGCATGACCCACTGGCCCTTAAACGGTTAATAGTTTAACATTTCCAATGCTACAGACTTATCCGACACATTGCGAACCAATATATTGGAGAAATATTTAGCATCTTAAGGGTTATGGAAAACTAATGGGTTTGCAGCTTTGAACAAAAAATTAAAATAAGAACCACATTCATAATTGTATGTCAAGTTTTCTACTTGACATAACGAAAAAGCTTAGCATACTTAAATTGTAATTAAAAACTGGAAGAGGATAGTCCATTGCGGTAATCTGGGCAGCCCACGTCTCAAGAACACACCCTTAATCTTTGTTAATTATAGTGTTCCTAGGCCTTCTTACCCACAAATCCATCTTACTCTGAGAATTCAAATACAGATTTACATACTAAAGAGGAAAAGACTGTATAAACTGGAAGGACTTAGAAACATGTAGCAAAAGTGTTTAATATAAACAATTCCAAAATCACTGAGTAAAGTATAGGTAACATTAATTCACTTCTGTGTCTCACCAAACCCAGACAAACACTTGTAGTCTAATGCGTTTCATGTTTACATACCTCCCAAGTGTCCCTCTTTAGGAGGGACAGTCCCACGTTTAGTACCAAATCCCTCTGTCCCTCTTTTAAGGAGATCAGACTGTGTGGTGTGTATATAAGTGTATCACACTGTTCTACAACAATAAATCTCATCTTAATCTTTGTGTAAACATCAGTATATGTGTATATAAATTAGTCTGTGCAAATAAAATACTTTGGTCTTGTTTTAAGTCATTTATTAGGTTACATATGGAGGTGTCAGTAGGTAATGAAATAGCCTAAAAATTCTTGGTAATACCCCTTCCACCAGCCATGCCCCCAGCAACACCTCCTAAAACACAAGTGTCCCTCTTTGGCAATTTGAAATGTTGGGAGGTATGCGTTTAATAAACACTTACACATAGACCATACTGTGGTCTATGAGTAAGCTTTTTGTTAAGTGCGAAATGCATAAGATGACAATGACAAGTGTTTGTCTGAGATGGGTGAGACACAGTGATTAGTCTCATTAGTCTATACTCATCAAGGGGCATCATCAAGTTCATCCACTCCCTTCATCACTTACAACCCTTAACCATTTTTACCCACCTTCTCATTAAACACGCATACATTAGATGGGTTGAAAAGGCCACAGCATTTATTAAACCATAAGATATAAATGAACATTTATTAACTATAAAATAAGAATAAATAACTGCTACATGCAGCACTTTACTTAAAAAGGTTTTGGGTCCAATGAACAACTGCAGCCAGTACTGCATATGGGACTGCTTTCCCAGCCAATCTAACACTGCCCCACTTCCTGTTCCTCCTTGTTCCATGTTGGACTTTAAATATCTTGTTCTACACTTACATTACAAATGCTATCATCTTGGGCAACCAATATACCTGAAGGGTAGAACTTCCTCACTTATCCTATGTACCTACCGGTTATTTGATACCCTGTTATACATTGTTCAGCTGCAACACTGCACATATTGTAAGTATAATGTGATGATGCAGGCAGTCTGGCAGTGGAAGGGTTATACATGTTTAATTTATAAAGTCTTCAGTTATGGGTTATATATTTTAAAATGAATGTAATATTTTTAAGTGATTTAACCCTTTGATTGCTTCTGTGTCTTAAAAAAGAGAGTGTGATCTGTACAGGTTAGAACACGGTACCAGTTCCTTTGCTGTGGTACCGGACAAAATGTGTATTTACCGCTGAAACAGCTTTTTCATTGCAGGCGGCTCTGTGTTATCCTGCCATTTTATCGGTCTCATTGGTCCTCATCCTGCATCTTATCTTGTGTTGCTTCCTGTCTCCCTTACTGCCTGTCCTGTTTTCTTTTGCCTTCCGTCTGATTTACCAGCGGAGTCAGTCTGTCCTCTTATTGGCTGACAAGTTAGATTATGCTGCTTTAGGTCAAGTGAACTGCAGGTTGATCTAAGTGATGACTGTGTGTTACTGTCTGTCAGAGATGCAGAGTCAGAGAAGGGAAAGGGAGTATGGGAAGAGAGGCAAAGAGCTGGAGCAGTGAAAGGAAGGGCAGAAGATATATGATAAAAGCTGGAGCAGCAAAAGCTAAGGTGTAAGAGACAGGAGAAAATAACACCCAAGCAGTGTACGAGAAGGTTGGAAGAAGAGGGGATGAGAAAATCTGGAGTGGCAAAAGGAGAGTGGGGGGGGGGGAAGAAGAAGAGTGGCGGGTTCCTGCAGTGATCTGGAATGCATTGGGCAGGAAGGTTTCTCCCCCTGACCATTCCTGTCCAAATCACTGCCCATTTTGATTTGTCCATACAGTGATCTGGCAAAAATTGGCCAAACCTGTTAAAATCACCCTCTCAGCAGTGCAATGATTTGGCCAGGACTGAAGTCTAGCAACAGCTGTAGAGCCACTTGTTGAACACCACTGACTTAGGCTTTAGAAACTTCAAAGTGTAAGCCAGAGGTGGACAACTTGTGGCCCTACAACTCCTACCATCCTCAACCAACCATTTGAGGATGATGGGAGCTGAAGTGCAACAAGAACAGCTGAAAGGCCACAGCTGCTCACCCATGATGTAAACTCTATCGCTACCATAGGTCCACACCAGATTGAAGAGATTCCACTGCATGCATCTCTCATAGCAAAACAGTCCAATAGATATATATGTGTTTACTAAAGGATTATTATCTACGACAAAGAAAATCTGGGAGGAGAATCACTAAGCAGTGATAAAGTGGTGATAGAGTGGAGATGACTTCTCCAGTTTATCACTTCTCCAATTCCTATGTTATTCTATAGAGCCAATGCACTAAGATTTCTTCAACTTTGGAGATCTTAGTGAATAACCTCCATAGAATAACATAGGGATTGGAGAAGTGATAAACTGGAGAAGTCAGCTCCACTCTATCACCGCCTTATTACCACTTAGTGAATCTCCCCCTAGTGTTGTTATTTTGATAAATTCTGCACTGGATTGATCAGGAGAACTTCTTATTAAAACTATCACCAGTCATTAGAAATTATTACTTTAGAGATCAATTACTGAATACATTTCATAGTTCCAGTAAATAGACACCTTTGGGGATCAGAATAAGTACACCTGGGAATTTTGAGTTGACATTGAGATCTTTGGAATATTAACCCTTAAAGCTCCCATGAATGTAGATTCTAGGTGATACAGTATGTTCCTAGTTGCTGTAACCTAGAAACTCTCATGGATCCCTTAACATGCTACAGTATTGATCTATTAGTCCTTAAACACACACACAAACACACACCACATACACAAGACAAGTATCACTTCTTTCTTTCTGATACAAATGGAGACTAGACAGATATTTTAGATGGGCAGGTGGGGTTTCCATTGTATTATTATATAGAGACTGATTCCTCCCCCAATTCTCCTTTGCTCTCTTCTTTCTTGTTTCCTTTTTCATCTCCCCAGCCTCTCTCCTGTTCTACAATTGCTTCTACCTCCAGCAGCATCTCAGTTGTTGTGCTTCTGCCACTCTCTCTTTCTTCATTACTTCTCCTCCCAGCTTATCGCTTGTCCCACCTGATTTTCATCCTAACCTCTCATTCTTCCCCTTCTCTTCCTCCCACACACAGCCTCTCACTGTTCTTACTATATCTTGCTCCTCTTTCTTCTTTCTGGCTCTGGCTCTGCTCACAGTAGAGATGGTGAATAAATACACTTATATAGATTCCAGTAATGGCTCCTATTATATATATATATATATATATATATATATATATATTATATACACATATAGTGTTGACTAGGTCAAGAACTAAAGGTAGCAATGTTTTACTGAGGGATAAAGTATGATTTAAGAGTAATAAAAACAAAAGTGCTGCTAACCAGAGTATTTGTTAGTGTAATGTTTATTATAATAAGATAGTGGATAGTAGAGAATGGGGGGCAATAGCGATGAGAGACAAGATGCCTTAAGATATTAGGGCGAGACACATAGCAGAATATCGGCCTGCTCAACAGAGGAACATCTCATCTCCTTGAGGAACATGCCATAAATGCTTATCGACCGTATACTTTAGTCCACTTTCACTGGTGTCTGGATTCCGGCTTGCTCGGGTTTTTCTAAACATCTGAGTAAGAGTAAGGTTTGAACCCAAAATGCAAAGATAATAAGCATTTTGAAAGTTCCACAGCAGTGCTACATGTGGCCAGAATGACCCTGCTTCTCTTCCGGTGGGATTGCGTAACAAGGCTGGTGTGTCAGACAGTGTATATGTGGTTCTGTAACCTGTGACAGTGGAACATGGCTGGGGTGGGTTCTGTAACTACCAGCACACAGTGGAACAAAAAATATAGGGAAAGGGTAGGACAGTGTACATATACCTCTAAGTGTAGTATTTTGGATATCTATTGAAAACAGAAACTTAAAGGTATATGTGCACTGTCCTACCCGTTCCCTATATTTTTTGCTTTACGTATACATGACCTGACAACAAATTGTAGCATTTCTATGTACTGACTGAGGACAAGCTTCAGAAGGAACCCAGAGACTTTTAAGGTTTTAGGGATAGCTAATTCTCTATTGTCCCTGTCCATTGTATATATACCCAAGTACACATTACACAACAGCTATTACTATTTTGGGTCCACTCTATCCCTAATACAGTGGCTTTTTGGGTGTCTTAGTGCCGACTGTAGGTATTATTCTCACACAGTTGAACAAGGCAGTGAATTATTGGATTTGTGATAAGACTAACAAAGCTGAGATAGAGTGTTGGTGTATTTGTGATGTAACTCTTCTTAAACTACAACCCTCAGCCTAATGTTGGCCAACTAATCGTGATGGAAGTTGTAAGTGGGGGAGAGAAGGCACACTCTCTCTCATGGTTTGTATACATAGACAAAGAGCAATGAAGAGAGGCACTCTTGGTCTTTTTAACCCTTCGAGTGCAAGATGAGTGTGGGTGATAGCACTGCAATGCCTTGCACACCCTTTCTGCATTCAACCCCCCACCCCATTGTGAATTGGAGCGAAACACATACACACACACATCCTATATTATAATTCGCTAAGGATGTTTGTCAGAAGCCGTCATGCACAGTAGAGACGGCTGCGCGCTCTGCAGTCATGGGCAGTACAGACTGCCCACGCTGCGGCTGATACGGAACGGGGCGCTCCGAATTCAGACCGGAGTCCGAGGTGCACAGAGAGGACTCCGGTCTGAATTCGGAGTGCCCCGCTCTGTATCAGCTGCAGCGCGGGCAGTCTGTACTGCGCATGACTGCAGAGCCGCCTTTGTTGGCCCGTGTACACAGGCTTTAAAACTAATTGTATATAATGGAGTTAAAAGTTTAGATTGAGTGATCATTCTAAATTTGTTACTTCCTAATCTGAAATGCCGTTAAGGTTTTTTTCTGTCTGCAAAACGGAACGGTAACAAGTTCATAAGTCATCCTTGCTAGAGCAGGATCTGAGCACAATCTTTTCTGGCACTTGCTTATGCTAACATTCCTCTGTGGGGCCCCCCCTGGGGGATCAGGGTGTAAATAAGGAACAGACAATGTTATTTGTGATCTGGAGTATGGGAAATCAATTCCATGCACGTCCCCATCACAAGCTCAGGTGAGAAAATGAATACTCCAAGATCTCTACAGATAATTTATCACCTGGGCGAATCTTTCATTACAAATGCTCTTTCCGTTCATCTCCTCCTCCCGCTTAGTTCTCTTGTTCTACCCTCTCCTCCCCTGTCAGGACGGAGTAACAGCTGTCAGCTCTGGCATGGTTCTGGCTTTTCTTTGATCCCTTTCTACTAGAGCATCATCTCTTCCCATCTTGGGGACTTCTAGGAAAATTACATGTGGTATTATAAATAAAACACAAAACAAAAAACGAACAGCCACGGATCCTGCTGGAATAGAGCCTGCTTTATAACCTAGAAGAGTGAATTAAACAGGGAAGCGTGGTGCTTCATGAGAAAGAGGATTATCTGTGAGAGGAATGGTAAGGAGATGGTTTATTCATGCAAGGAGTACAATAACTTTTCTGTTTCCAATGCCACGTACAACTATTACATTCCACAGTGCTGAAGGGATACCAGGCTATTGTGGTTGCTCAGGCAGCCTTGACAAGTCATGCACCATAATGTCAATAGGAAATACAAACTGACAGTGAGTTACACAGCTTGGCCCACCCAGACTCCTGTTTTCATATATTCAGTAAAACCAGAAAGTCAATTTAAGCCCTGTCCCTTACTTATATTCCTTCCAGTGGCATGCCAACACAGTGCTTTTGGATTCCCTTTTTACTGTGACACTTTTGTGAAAAGGAGGGGACATGAAACCTCTCAGTTTGTAAATTCTTGCATCCACATGGGTCCATCTCCTGCTCCTGCTTTACTCTGTGTTGTGTTGTGTACTGGTTTGTGTGTGTGTCTATATGAGATACATAATAGTACCACACAGCTGGGGACTAGGGTTTTCAAACAAATGTATGTTTTGTCTCTTTCTGCACACTATCCGCCAAGCTGGTAGAGGCTCTAGTTTATTTTCCTCACTTAGGCAATCTACTAGTACGCTTTGTGAGGTCTCTGGTTGTTCACTTCTCTTTGACCTTAGACCTAGGCTTCTTCTCCAGTCCAGGGAACCTGAGTTGTTCCTGCATGGAGTGACTTTTTTGGACTACATGCTCCTTCTCTCTGTGGGACCCATAACACAGGGAGGCAACCTTCTATACTTCTCCATGGCAACAATGGGTTTTTCCATTATCCACGGGGGGGAACTCTGGGAGAGTCACTAACACAGAATCAATGCTGTAGCATCAGGAGACCACTACACTATGAACTGCCATATGGAACACTCTGTTACACTATTATGTCCTCTGCCTCTACCTGTACTGTTCCAGGGAATTATCTGCAAAGGCAAGGGTGTCCAAACCTATCCTCAAAGACCACAAACACTACAGGAAATATTTGATTAATTACTGGTGTTTGAACCAGTGTCTCTCACATTTTAACTGACAAGCGTATGCTGAAGACCTAAATACGGCCCATAGAAAAAAAGTGGGCCATGATCTAATTAACACATTAAAGGGAATTAACAAATCCCTCAGCACAGTTCCACTGGTATTAGCCTCCAGTTCCAGTGGCTGCAATTAAGGGTATACACTAGGATGTAGGACTGCTATGGGAGGGATTATTTGGGGCCTGGGTAAGATGGACAACCTGGGAAGGAAGTAAAAACATAATCTGAAAGGTGCAAAACTTAACCCTTTGAGTGCCGCAGGGGTACGGAATGCATTGCAAAACAGTTAACAGAGGTATCTGGGCTTTGCATAGAAACCACAGTGTGGCCCTTTGCAGCAAACTGATTGTGCAGAACTGCCTTAAAGGAGCAGTAAGCTTTTTTTATGAAAACACATATTTTATAGAGCATTTCCTGCTGAATAAAACAAGGTAACCCCCACTGCTGTCAGTTGTTTTATTCAAAATTTATAGCAGTTCAAATAACCAGGAAGTGAATTTACTGTGTTTACTTCCTGATAGTTCTAACTGACAGGAGGTGACTCAGCAGTTTCTATCACATTCTATGGAGAACTGTATGTCTCTGACTTTCCTGACTTTCCTCTCAGTTAGAATGTAACAGGAAATACTAACTGGAATTTGACCACTAGAGGGCACTGCTAATGTAAAAAATCATGGGTTTAAACTGTAATAACTCTGAAAATATAAATCTCTCAGCAGTGGGAGTACCCTTATTTTACTCAATAGGAAAATCCTTACAATATATATTTTTTCATAAAAAAAGTTTACTGCTCCTTTAAAGGAGCTGTGTGAAATCTAACATCATATTGCCTATGATTAATTGGCAGGAGACATGTCACCACCTCCTGCCAGCCAATTCAAGGACAGTATAAAGTATGGCTCGCACCAGCTCCTTCAGTGTACCTGTGGCCCAGCACAGCATCCACATACAAATCACAGACAGGGAGCCACTCTGTGGCTTCTATGCAAGGTTCAGCCCAGCTGCCTCAGTTGAACAATCTATTGTGCAGTTAAGGCTGTTCTTTTTATATATTTTGTTGCCTGCTTAGCAGTGCCCTTACCAGTTATGCTGTTTGTGTGAACTTTCTGTTTCTCTTTTTGCCTAATTCTTCAGTTTTTCAACTTCTTCAGTTCTGGTCTCTGTCTGTCTCTTTATTAATCCATTGTCTCCTCCCCGCTATTTTGTATCCTATTGTCTCTTGCTGCCTCCCCCCTTTGCCTCTTGCTTTTTACCCTGCTTGCCTCTTACTGCTTCCCCTTTCTTAAAGCTCTTTGCATCTTACTATTGCTTCCATTTTATTGTTGCTGCTCCTTCTTTTGCCTCTTTCTGCTCTCCCTTTGCTCCCTTTTGCTCTTACTGCCCCTTTTGTCTCTTACTTTTTCTCCCTCCCTATGTCTTTCTGCCCCATGCTTTTTTTTCCCTTACCAAATATCTCCTCTGCCTCTTTCTCTCTGCCCATGCCTCTTTTATCCCAGTTAATATGGGGGGAGTCCTGACAACCACAGTTGTCCTGGGACTCATCATATCTGATAGCGGCCCTATTCCAGCATTAAAAATATAATACCAGCAAGCCTCTTATGTCTGCCCCACAGAAAGAGCTGGAAAATGGAGAACAGTTACACCATATTCTTGCATTATACTTGGCATTATGAATGCCCATAAATGACCATACTCTGTTCAACTGCTCTCCATTTGGAACAAGAGACCTCAAAGAGAATGTTTTAGAAGTAACTTAAGTAAATTAGAGTTAGACAGGAGTATGATAAGAAAATACATTCAGTGCTTGGTGTCACAGGGACTTGTATTTGTATATTCCCCAACTGACTTATCTGGCTAGGTGTCCTTCATACAACAGTTAGGTCTGTCTATCTATCTATCTATCTATCTATCTATCTATCTATCTATCTATTTTTTTGCATCATATCTGCTGTTTCATGCATACATTAACATCTGTTGAAGTCTGCTTCAAGTTCATGCCCATTTGCAACAAACCACTGGCTTCAATAGACCTGAATGACACCTAAAGGCCACAAGCCTTTAGCAGTGGACTAAAACAGGGATCAAATGTGAATAAAACAGCAAATAGAAATAACTGGCTGCTGTGAGAAGGACACTTACCTGGTTAAGTAATTATGTGAAACAATGTAAGATCTACTTATTTTTAGGGTATTGTTCCCCTTTAGAGAAGGGCTGTCCAAACCTATCCTTAAGGTCTAATTTAGGAAGTTTTCCTTTTCAAGTTAAGTCGATCTTGGTACATAGGATCCATAGAATAGCATAAGGATTATGTTTCTCTCATTGAATTAACTCTTTCATCTCTGTGCATATTTCTTTAGACCAGTTTTGCACATATTTACAGCGAACCTACCACATCAGCTTTAACGTATATTTGTGTTGACATTTCTTTCTCATTGAATTAATAATGTCTTATATTTCTTTTCGTGCCCTATCCGACATAGGTCCAGGGAGCAAATGGAGGGGACCCAATCCATATCTATTATAAGGGGTTAGTTCTCCAAATATAGTATATGGTCATCTCAAGTTAATTTTATGTGAAAGGATAGCTCATGCTGGGAACCACAATGACTTAGTCATTTATGTGTCTTCATTACTTTAGCAGCTTTACTCTTGCAATGTCACTACAAGCATGGTGTTGTCCCAGACCATTTTGGTTACCATGGGACAACCCCATATAGTCCATTGTAATTCTTTTCACAGGCTTTAATTCCAACAGCGCCACCATAATATGAAACATCTTAAACTCAGAAAAAGTTATCTTTTTAATAACATCTAATATAAACATCTCCTTGGATTGGGACTATGCTTGCAACATGTTCTTTTAGTTAAAATACATTATAAAAAATGTTGTTGTGAACTGTCTTTATGTACGTAATCATCACTATAATTTCCCAACCACCTTACCATGCTTTGATCCAGGACCTTTTGTTACAGGTTTAATGCATGTACTACAGTGTGGTTTGTATACTGGGTCTTGTGGAACTCCAGGTATCCTTGAGGAAGTACAAGGGGTTCCATGGAACAACATTAAAGCATGTGCTAGAAGGCTTTTCTGCTGAGTAAAACAAGGGTACTCCCACTGATAGAATATTTTCTACATTAATGTGCTATTTCCTATTGTGGTCATCATGTGGTGCTGTTCCTAGTAATTACAATAGTAAACTGAACTAAAAGACTAATGCTATCCCACAGAATGCATTCTAAAAAAAATCCCTTTTGAACACTAGTTGACGCTGCCACTATCAATTTGAGTTGTCATAACTTTTTAATTAAAAATCTCCCATCTGTGGGCATGCCCTTGTTTTACGCAACATATAAAAGTTCCCTGCTCCTTTAAGTCATGACAGACAGGAGAAGAAACCTAGCGTGACAGGGGATACATAAGAAGGTGCTGTTAATAGCTGGGAACTCTGCAATGCAGTTTCCTATAACATTTCTCTTGTATTGAATCTAATAATTTAGCCTCAAGGGAGCAATAATGTTCTATTGCTTTAAAAGAAACCTATTTTTTAGAGCTTTTAATTATGAGAACCACAAGAATATCCACATTGTTAACTCCTTAATGTCCCATTTCTTATCAAAATGAAATGGCCCCAGCGAGCTCTTGTGTGCTCTGCAGAAACAGGGACTGGGTTTTCAATGACAGCTCAAGAATCAGAGCAGCTCAGAATGCCAGCTTACCTCCAGGTGCCACTCAAAGTTGTTCCCAGAGATATGCAGCTAGATTTCAATGCCCACCAGTCCTAAGTGCCTCCTGTCTGTGTGTATGGAACTGTTTACTGGTTCCAAGTACACTAAGCCCAGCTGACAAGGGAAGAAAACAAGCTCCAATTGTTATCAGTTAGTCCATAATAATAACCCACCCCCTAATAACTCACTTTTCCGAACTTGCACATGCAACAGAAGAGGCATTGGTAGCTGGCAAGCACCCCTACTATATTTCACATGGGTACACTAAACAATAAAAATTTGGTTTTATTTTTATTTACAAAATGCTGTAAAGGGATAGTAATGTTTCACAATAAAAGCAGATCCAATTAATCTTCATAGTATTTGGGCCATGGAGAGTGTTATTTCAATACTGTCAGAGCTGTAGTTCAAGAATAATTGAATGATAAAGTATCCCCCTCCCTCCACTTTTACTGATGTAACACTGCTTACCTGAGAGCAGCAAACACAGTCAGGATGGATCGCAGAGAGGGACAATCTTCAGACTGCATAAGGAAAAACCTAAAAAACCTGTCAAGGGGGACAGGGTTTTCCTTATGCTCACAGTAAGAAGATTGTCCCTTGCTGAGATCTGTCTGGTCAAGAGACCAGATTCCACATCTATGCAGAGGTTGCTTACACTAGGTAAAAGGTGCAGGAGGGGGATACTTTATCATTCAATTACTCTTGAACTACAACTCTGACATTATTGAAATAACACTCTCTATGGCTCAAATACTATGAAGATAAATTGGAGCTGCTGTTTTTGTGAAACATTACTGTCCCTTTAACAGGAAGAATTTATCTCGTTTTCAATTACACGTTTGTCATGGAGAGTTTTTACATATTTATACAAACAGAAACAATATACATATGCACATACACATACATAGAAAAAGTTATATACAGTTGTATATTGTTTTTAGATACAACAAAGCAGTTATTTTTAGGGAGTTTAGACTCGGAGAAGATCTGATTTAACCCGGGTAGGTTATTCCAGGTTTACGGAGCTCTGAAGAGGAAAGGCAGATTGACCAGCTTCTTTCTTGTGGCGTGGTATAGTCGGTGAGCTGCTGAAGTGGAGCGGAGGTTATAATTAGTATGAAGTGCTGGGAAGAGCATTCTGCTCTGGTAGTCTGGTGGCTTCCTAGAGAAGTGGTTATACACGATGCATGAAAGGTGAAGGGCACATCTAGATTCCAGTGTTAGCCAGTTTAGTTCTTTAAACATACCACAGTGAGAGGTAGTGTCATTACACTGAAGGACAAAGACGCATAATGAGTTATACAGTGTGTTGAGTAAATCTATGGCATTAACACCTGTGGAACAATACGTTTTCTTATCTGGGGACTTAAACAGGATTTGTTTCTAAACAGAGCACCTATTTTGGGATAAAGTTTAGATGTTCCTTTTTCAATATGAAGGCCAAAAGTGAGATTGGGGTCAAGACACATACCAAGCTATTTGTAGAAGTCAACGGTGGCCTAGTATTAGACTTTGTTATAATGAATAGATGGGTATTGAGGAGATTACGGAGTTTGCGCTTTGTGCTAAATAGTATTGTGATGGTTTTGTCAGTGTTTAAGAATAGTATGTTTTTCGATATCCATCTTCCAACTTCAGAGAACTCATCCTGTAATACTGGCTCAAGTTTTTATATGTTTGGATTTTTAGCGTAGATTTTGGTGTCATCTGCATACATGTGCAGAGAAGATGCTTTGCAAACTGTGGGCAGATCATTTATAAATAAAGAAAACAGAAGTGGGCCAATAATGGAACCTGGGAGGACCCCATTTGTTACTTTGAGAAGAAAGAAAATTGTGTCACCAATAGACATATATTGTATTCTGTCCGATAAACAGGATTGGTACCAGTTTAGAGAATGATTACTCAATCCTGAACTTTTGAGTTTACTTATCAGAATATTATTGTATACTGTGTTGAAAGCCTTTGCAAACTCAAGAAAAATAGCCCCAGTGAGTTCTCCATTTTCCATGCCGGTCTGGATATTATTGCATACTTTTAGGAGGGCAGTAACTGTTGAGTGATTTGGACAAAAGCCTGATTGAAGCAAGGTGGAAAAAGCTGCATAAGTAGATCACAAAAATGTGAAAATTCCTACGGTATGAATGTGTAAAATACTCACGGGAGGAGCTGCACTAAAGGTCGAAAAGGGGCAAGGATGTCTGTGACAGAGATGACATTGCCATCATATCCCTGAGAATCTGCCACAATCCGTTGACATCTCTCTGAAACCACCATGCCTTCAACAGGTCTATGATTGCGCTCTAACTAACTCAATAATGGCTCATTTGCATATGGAAATGTAGTTTAATGAGCCAATGTCATATTCATGTGGTTGTGTTTATATGTTAATGTGGCTGTTCACCACATACACTAAACTGACTCTGCTGTCGGAGTTTGGCGAGGATGGGTGTAATGGTTTTGTATGACACTCAGACCCAGTAGGTTAGAATAAAACACAGTTTTATTAAAAGACACAACAGAATGCCCACTACGGGCTATAGAGTATCACAGGAAAATAACAATCATGTACATATGCCCTCTCAGGCCCAGTATACAAGGTAGAAATTAGATACTGTCACAGGACAGGCATAATCAGGCAATTCCAGCACAACATGGGTTAAAGTTCATGGAAGGAAATCAGTCTCTAATGTGGTGTGTTTGACAACACCCACTAAGATGGTAAAGTAGCAAGAGACTGTGGTGCGAGATGTGGAAGCACCTAGTCTGAAAAGCAGGACTGAGACTCTACCCTGTGCTGAACAGAACGGAAGCCACAATACTCTGCTAGAGCTAGCACTACCTTGAGCCGTGAGCACCCGACCGGTGCAGTAACGGAGACACTGTGCACTGCAAGAGCTGAGGGACTAGAGCCAATAGCACCTGACCAGTGCGGTAACGGAGACACTGTACACTGCAAGAGTAACGGAAGGCTCAGTATAACGGAGGCAACAGTGCTCTGCAAGAGTTAACGGAAGGCTCAGTATAACGGAGGCAACAGTACTCAGTCTGCAAACACTACCAGCGGAAGTAAGAATGTCACCCAAGCAACACGGAGGTCAGGATCAGGATCACCGCTGGATCTCAATGAAGGAACGTCAGACTAGCCGGGTCAGGTCACAGAGCAGGAACGTCAGCCAGGCCGGGTCGAATCACGGAGCAGGAACGTCAGACAAGCCGTGTCGGATTACGGAGCAGGAACGTCAGACAAGCCGGGTCGAATCACGGAGCAGGAACCAGAAGGAGTAGTCAGATGGGCCAAGTCGGTACACAGGAACGCAGGAACACAGTAGCACTGGTACAGGAACACCACGAAAGGGCACCTGACAGGTGCCTGAGGCCCGGTATAAGAAGGCCATACTGGGCGGGCCAAACTAAGCTCAGCCAATGGGAGCGCACCACAAAGAGAGTGATAGAAAAGATCACGGGCACCGTGATAATGGGATCTCCTTGTAGCTCTCTATGGAGCCAGAGGACTCTGGAAACCAAGCTTGGGAAGGCCAGTACGGAGCAATCATAATGACTGGACAACACCCCAGTCGTAATTTCCGTAACACCCTGTGCAACATTGGGAGGGGAGGAAAGATGCTGGCCAGAGGGAATAACCAAGGAATGGACATTGCATCCACCGCCAGAGCTAGAGGATCCCTCCATCGAGAGCAGAAATTTGGAACCTTCCTGTTGTGTCTTGTCACCATCAGGTCGATGTAAGGAAGACCCCATTTCTGAACAATGAGGGTGAACACCTCTGGGTACTGCTCCCACTCTCTGCTGTCCACTGTGTGTCAACTGAGGAAGTCTGCCATGACATTGTCTACGTCAGGAATGTGCACTGCGGATATGGCAGGAACGTGTTCTTCTGCCCAGGACAAAATAGCCTTGACCTCTAACCAAGCGGCGAGACTTTTTGTTCCGCCCTGCTTGTTGATGTAAGCCACGGCCGTAGAGTTGTCGGACTCTACCCGGACTGGACAGTCTTCCAGCTGAGATGTCCAATGACGGAGGGTATGAAATATCACCCGAATCTCCAATATGTTGATGGGAAGGAGAGATTCCTCCGGAGACCACCGACCCTGAGCACTCAGGCGACCCAGGACCACTCCCCAGCCGGAGAGGCTGGCATCCGTCATCACCGTGGTCCAGAAGGATACCAGGAAGGACCTGCCCTTCAGCAGAATGGAGCGGTCGAGCCACCACAACAAACTCAGTTCCACATAAAGAGGGAGGGACACTGACACCTTCAGAAGGTCCGGCTGTCCCCTGCACACATGTATCACAAACCGCTGGAGTTCCCTGGTGTGTGCCATGGCAAACGGTACCGCTTCTATGGTGGAAATGAATTTCCCCACGAGAGATGACAGCTTCTTGGCTGGAACTGGGTCTTGAGCCTGGATCGCAAAACCCTGTGGGCGATCTGGTGAGCCACCTCATCCGTGAGAAACACCATGTTCTTCTGGGTATTGAAGAGGAGGCACAGGAAGACCAGACACTGGGATGGGACAAGATCTGATTTGTCCAAGCTGATGATCCACCCGTGATGGGTGAGATCATGAATGCATTGCTGAACCTGCTGATGAAGAAGTTCCACAGAAGGGGCTTTCAGAAGCAGGTCATCCATGTATGGAGTAACTCTGTTGCCACCTCAGTGGAGGACGGACACTAAGGCTCCCAGGACACTGTTGAAGACTTGAGGAGCTCTCGTCAGAACAAATGGAAGAGCTGAAAACTGAAAATGTCCCCAGTCGCAGGCAAATGGAGGTACTGCCGGCTCTCCGGATGAATGGCAATGTATAAGTATGCATCCTGAAAATCCAGAGATGCAAGGAATTCCCCCGGGGACATGCAGCAATCACCATTCGTAGAGACTCCTGGTGATAATGAGCCCGGATCACAAAGGAATTGAGATCCTTTAAATCCAAAATGGGACGACAACTGCCATCCTTCTTGGAGACCAAAAGAGGCTTGAGTAAAAACCCATACCTCTGTCCTGAACTGGAACCGGCTCTAGAACATCCTTGTCCAGAAGAGACTGAACAGCGCAATCAAAGAGAAAGCGTTTTTCTGCGGCCTGAGTCATATGAGAAGGAAGAGGCGAAAGGGAGGCAGAGAGATGAAAGGGATCCTGTACCCTTCTGTCACCACCTGTAAAACCCATCCTTCACTGAATCCTCCCAAATGCTGTGATAGTGACGCAGATGACCACCCACAGCAGAGTGTGGACCCGGGTTCGGTGAATCATGCAGAAGAAGGCTTGGAAGCCTTGGGCTTGGAGGAGACCTTGGCTTTCCATTGCTGTTTGGGCTTGGAGGAGGTACGTGGAGCTGAGGGAACCGTCTGGTTCGCCGGACGTGTCTCATTCTGAAAGGAATGAAAATACCGGTTATGCCTAAGTGGTGTTTTCTTCCTAGGAACTAAGGGTAGAAGTGTACTCTTACCACCTGTGGCCTTACTGATCAGATCCTTAAGATCTGGCCCAAACAAAGAAGTGCCTTGAAAAGGCAAGGAGAGCAATGCATTCTTAGAAGCAGTGTCAGCAGACCAGATCTTGATCCAAAAAGCCAGTCTGGCAACCACAGACATGGTGGAAACTCTAGCCACCAAACGGATGGCATCAAATAAGGCAGCAGAAACAAAGTGCTGTGCCTCAGAAATGTTGGCAAGGAGGCGCAACATATCCGAAGTAGGAGCACCCTGACGGACAGCAAGAGTGAGCTGTTCAGTCCAGACCACAATGTCCCGGTTTACTCATGCTGCTACGAATGCTGGACACATGGCAGAACCAGCAGTGGCAAAGATGGACTTGAGGGAGACCTCAAGTTTCTTGTCAGTCCAGTCCTTTAGAGCAGACGCGTCAGACACTGGCAAGGCAGTAGGCTTGGATAGACTGAAGATAGGAGCATCCACTTTGGGAGGATGAACCCACTGAGCAAGCGCAGCCTCAGAAAAGGCATCTGAATCCACCAGCATCTGAATCCACCAGCAGTTCCTCCTCAGAGGAATCTGAAACATCAGGTACACCCTGAGGCTTTGGCAGGGAAGACTTGATGGAGGAGGGGGTCTGCCAAGAATGAAAGACCCCCTGTAACTGGGATGGAAAGAGTTGCAATGTGGACCTAAGGTCCCTAGTAGCAGCCTTGAACTTCTGCACCCAAACTGGCTCTAATGCATGGTTGGAGGCCTCTGGAAGACTCTCAATGACATCATAACATGCTAAGCATAAAGGAACTGAGAATTCACCAGGTAACCCTGAATGACAGGAAGAGCAATGCGCAATAGGGGATACAGAGACCCCAGCATCCTTAGTCTTAGGTCTGGCCCCAAGCTCCAACTGTATAGACATTCTCACAGTGTCAAATAACCTTACTGTATAAGAAATCACCCAATTACAGTGTGTAGGATTAAAGTTTCACCCTAGAAATCGCTAAAATAGACTTATCTGGCAGGCGAAGGGTTAATCAGCAGAGGAGAGAAGGAGAGTCCAAGCCCTGCATAGGATACTCGTTCTGGAAATAGCACAAAATGGCTGCCGTGGCGGGAGCCAATCAGAAATAAGCACGTGAAGCAAGCGCTCATGGGAAATGTAGCTTTCCCAGAAAAGTACCTCAAACAGTGCCCGAAGCCCCCTGTGCCTCCCAACACACTAGAAACATGACCTTGATGTTAGAGCAAGGGCAGAGAAGTAAAATGAGACATCTCTGAAGTCGCTAGGTTAAACGGTTGCCGAGATATGTCCCAAACTGTACAGTCCCATAGGTGTGAATGGAGCAATGGCGCCTATGTGGTAAAGCGAGCACTCAAATTTTACAAAATTGACAGTGTAAAACTAAAAGACACGAAACATCACTGGAACATGTTAGAATACCCAAAAAACACTGAACCAGTAGGAAAAGTATTAGAAAACCCCCCAAATGAATGCAAAACCAGAAGCTAAAGGTTTAAGTACCACATAAACCTGCCCCAAACACCCAGCAGACATACAGGTAGACCCAATGAGTGCAGGAGTGTGCAACAGGAACTCCAAATGAAAACCCCTGTGTGGAGGGGCACTGTGGGACATGTTGACCTGCAGCACTCAAAGAAGTTGAGTTGTTTAAAGAAGAAGCCTCGGTGGGCAACTCCTGAGGAAAGAACTTGTAGCCAAGATTTTTCCCCAAGGGCTTAAGGTCCACAAAAAGCACCTGGTTACTGAGCTAGCCACATCTATGGGCACTGTCAGTTATGGTAATTTGCCTAATGGTGGTATTCCATTTCTAACAGAAAAATAAAAAACTTCTAAAGCTATAGCAGAACTGTTCTCTTGCCTGTGTTATCTTCACCAAGGAACAAATCTGTCTGGAGCTGGTTGGCTAGCTGCAGCCAAGGAGGGAAGGTAGGCTCCACCCCCTGCATACAATTCTAGAATTGTTCCTGCCTACAATTTAAGGGGCTGATCGCCTACCCAGAGTTACCAGTAACCTGTATTGGACGACAGAGAAATATAGATTTGGTACTGTCTTTTTTATTTTACTATTTATGTATTGTATTACTGATATTCTACATTCTAGGCAGAAGAACTTGAGGATAGAGTGTTTGTTGATTGTTTTAACATTATTACTAATTCTAAGAGCATATTACGATGTTTGTCTATATCGCCAAGCTGATGTGCTTCTCACACATTGCCAGACACACCTCCATAATATTGCCCCTTAATGCAAATATTTCCACCCTGGTCCTTATGGGGAAAATAAAGGTAATAAAACTCACTTGTTTTTTTGTTTTCGATTTTGTTTAACTGCATTTTTCTACTGTGGTCACCAGGTGGCTCTGTTATTTAGTGTAAGACCCAAAGCTTTCTGTGAGCAGCAATTCAATATTGCACTTTGGCCACTAGGTGGTAAGTTGCAGTGTTATAAAAACACAAAGCAAGTTTGCTCTGTAATACATTTTACTTGAAACATATCCCTATACAGTGGGATCATTTATATATATATATATATATATATATATATATATATATATATATATATATATATATGTATATATATATATACACACACACATTTTTTTCAATTTAACTATTGATTTTGCCATACTGAAACATAACTGTTCCTTTTAAGTAGATCTGTCAGATAAAGATAAGCATGGAAGAGAAAATAAACTGTTGAGTCATTTGTTTGCAAAACGCATTGCTTTGCACTGCTTGCGTACCCCTCTGGTACTCAAAGGTCAATTAGCCTACTGTGCAGGGCAGTAGCATAAAATGTTAAACTGTGCCAGCAAAATATGAGTAAGTTTTTCCAAAATTATTTATTTTACAAGAAAATGGCTTCTACAGCATATATACTTATTTCAGTTCTCTATAAAACAAGCTAAACTTGTCTTAGAATGACAAGTACACTTTAAGTGACTTGGACCAAATAGCATTCAAACACATTTGATACAGATTCAGTGTTAAACCCTTGGATGTGAAAGAGGTATCCAATGAATAGCTTTGTAATGCACTGGAGTCCTTTCCAGCATTCAAGGAGTTAAAGAGCTTGATTGCTAGCGTTTCAGTGTGATTTCAACTGAAACCAATCAATTCCACTGCAGTCAAATGTATTAAAGTATCAAATGCACTGGAACAGACTCCTATCTATGAAGACTTGAGTGTGTGTTTGTGTATATGTGTGTGTGTATGTACCTGTGTGTGTGTTGGGGGGTATATGTATGTGTATGAGTATGTGTGTGTGTATATATATATATATATATGTATGTGTGTGTGTGTGTGTGTATGTGTGCGTATGTGTGTGTGAATATATATATGTGTATGTGTAAATATATATGTATGTGTTTGTCAATATGTGTGTGTGTTTATATGTGTGTGTGTGGGGGGGTTGTATATGTGTGGACGTTGGTGTAGGTAGATAGAAATAATGTATAACAGGTTGCAGTTGACGTGATCCAGTAAACAACTGCTGGAGTCTACCTAGCTGCCCTGTGTAAACCGCCTGCATTTAGCTTGCAGTTGCAAATAGGATTGTTCCCTAATTCACTGACACCAGGGGACACATATTCCAAATGACAGTTTACAGGTAACAATACCTTGTCTAGTAGTTTGATGCATTGCTCCATAAATACTAACAGAATCCCACTAAATTAAATCAGGATTATTCTCTGTTGCAGACATTGCCGGTCCTCCTGCAGTCTGTGCTATTGTAATACAGCTATCAGTATGAAATAACAAATGTCATATCAACATTGTGCATCATGCAGGCCAAATAAAAGCTCCCATTGATTTAAAAGGTGTTTTAACCACTTGGATGTCAACGAAGTTCACCAATGTGTGGAAACTTCTTTAGCATTAAAGGGTTAAAAGCACCATGTAAATCAATGGGAATGTTATGAATGTTTCATTTGTCAATTTTATTTGTCCTCTTTGGTACAGCTGGTTTGGTCCTGATCGCTGATTTCACATCATTTGTATTTTCTAATCACCCACTTCAAACAGGAGGGAGAAGTTACACTTTGATAATGCAATATGGCAGTCACTACAGTAAAAGTAGGTTTTCCTACAACACTTAGCTTTCAATGAGCCAGTGGGACTTTTGCTTCCTAAACTGTGTATTGTGATCAGCCTTTATGGGTAAATGGTTAGTACAATTAGGAGGGAACTTTCTCCTGACTCCATTTTTAGGCCAATCTACACACTAGTGACTGCTAAGAAATATACACTAATGTAATTCAGACTTCCCTGGAATGAGAATGTAGTATACAGGGAGGGAAAGCATGTTATGGGGAGGGTTGATCCAGATGTGGATTGTGTATTTTGGAGGAGGAGAAAGTGTTAAAGGCTTATAGGGGATTGGGGAAGGAAGCAGACTGCCATTCGATGATGAAAGGACAAGGAGAAGCATTACTTCCACTTTTGTAGTTGTATCTGTCTCTTCAGTCAGGCTAGATATTAATTATTGTTCCTCCTCAGGGAATGGAAGCATTAGAAATTTCAAAGCTCTGAAGGTGCCCTTATCAGCCTGATTTGCATAGCATGCATCCCTACCACTGTAAAGTGGGAGGAATGAGATTCAACTACTGCCATCCCCTAGTGGGTTGCTGGTGTATTTACATGTGTGAAACACCTCTCTTGTGAGTATTCATCCAGAGGGGTGATCGCTGTACTCACCAGCATCTGTGCACTGGTAGGAGCCCTTTCTTCTGTGGGCATTGCGGCAGTAGTTTCAGCCATGGAGCTGACTTGGTCAGTCACTGCTGTGTGCTCATAGTTGCTTCCTGCAGTGTGAGATTTGCTTGGAGCGAGGGTGCTGCTCAGACACCAGGAGGCCCCATGGTCGTACTGAGTGGGGCAGGAGGTTTGCCTGCGGCTCCCACCTCCTGACACACCTGCCAAAGAGGAGGGGGCCGTTGTTGGGCCTGGGGCAAACCCTTCTCCTGTGTCCAGTGCCATAGGAGTTTGTAGCCTAGCCTCACCTGCCGGTGCTTCAGATGATGCACAATGTATCTTCATCCAGAAGCCCAACTCAGACTGGGCCACAGGACTTCAACTCCCCTTCCCCTGCCTGGTGTGTGGAGGAAACTTTGATGAGTAACATGATCTGGTTCAACATTGGTGCATCCACACAGGGCAGCGAGTGACAAAGAGGTACTACTGGTTGGGACATTAGCCCTAGCAAAGGTTAGACGGGGTTTTGGCGGGAGACCTGCCTTGGGTAATGGGCAACAGACAGGGCCTCAGTGATGCCCCTTGAGGCAGGGCAGATGACAAGTAGTGAGTAGATTTACTCCGCGGGGGATGGGGGAAGAAGGGTGAACACATCACGGTTAGTGGGAGTGTGATTATACTGTCCCATGCAGGACCATTGATTTGGCAAGGGCAGTTTATTACGAGTGGTGGCTTGTTCCATGTGGACAGGGGACTTCTTCATTTATGAGTGGTCCATTATCCCTAATAAGGACAAGACACTGTAGGATTTAGGGGACTTCCTGTGTGGCTGTCACTTTTTCCCTTCATTGTTAGGACTGCGTGGAAGCCCTCTGATGGGTTGTGTCTCCGGGAAGCTGAGGCATTGATCCATATATCAAGTAAAGAGTGGCAACCACGTGACCACACTGGGACACTGACAGATATAGAGGGTCAATTCATCATTTGGTGTGAGCCATATGGTCCGTTCAGATTCAGGGCTAGAGTCTCTTTTGGGGCTGTGTTTTCAACTGTTGTGTGGATGTATGTGTTAAGTTTGGGAGAAAAGCATAGTCATTCTTGAGGGTGGAAAGTCTGACTGGTCAAGGAATTGGCAGTTGGTTCTGTGGCAGTTAGTCCTTGCCTGGTTTTCATAGATAAAACGTATGTAGTAAAGTTACGTGGATTTATCCTTGGGCTTAAACCCTTTGGAAATGTTGTCCTGGATTTAGGTCAGGAGTGTGATATTACCCATTAAAGCCAAGGTGTATGGCCAATGGGGTAATACCTTTGGAGTCAAGTATAACATGAGCCCGGGCAATTTGGCCATTCTTGCTTCAAGTAATTTTAGTTTTGCAAGAAATGTCAGTTTAATGATTAACTATTATGGTGACATCCTAATGTTAATGGAATTATATAAATATAGCTGTGGCCTGTTATCCCCAAGCTTTGTGTCTTTCTTTATGACATGAAAGGTCAGTTGAACTTTCACTTTTTTTCAAGTTGGCCAAAAGTCTAGGGCCATGGCCCCCAAATAGAAAGGCTGGTTACTATCAACACAGATAAATTATAGGTTGCTGAGTCCACTCAAAGTGAAAAGAGATGCTTCTCTGGTCCTCTATGGATGAAACAGGAAATATAAATGTTTTCCTCCCCCACTACCTCTGCTACATGCAGGAAAGGAGACTTCATTATAACTGGTCACCAACACTATCCTAGGTCAAGGAGGTTGTGTATTTGGCATTGGCAGTTATTAATGGATTGATACACAAGAACCTCACATCCAGTTAAAGGAAGACAACATTACTTATGTAAAAATAATTAAAATATAGTGCTAATGGAAATCTAGCCACTAAACTCATGGATAATAGATAGTGTGTTTCAAAAGACTTTGTCTGGAACTGAAACTCCAGATTGGGCTGAAAGCCTTTCAAAATGAAGGACAGCATATGGGGCTTTGGAAAATGATTGATGTATGTGCCCACCCCACAAAACCTATGACAATCATCCGTATATAATATGAGACCCGAACTTTTTTCCCTATTCCTTCTGGAGTTCCCTCCCTTCAACAGCTCTGACTCCAGCAGCTGAAATTTAAAAAGTTTGAGAGACCAGTTTGGAGTTCGGCAAGACACCAGATACAAACCAGACAATCAAGAGACTGCCAATGTGCCTCAGTGTTTGATAACAACCAATCAATTTACCACTGACAACATCTTAGTTGAATTTAGCCTGGTCTTATCCCCCCAGCCCACTGTCCTCTCAGGGAATTCCCCAGACTTGAAGACCCCCTCGAGTGTGTCAGTGTTCTGGAGAGGCTACTGCATGTGCTCAAAGACAATAATATCTTTCACACTTCCTGGCACCTGTGATGTCCTGATAGTTCCCAGCCTCAGATAGCTCTGGTCCTTCTAACAACAAACTGTGTTTAGTTCATGGTACTAAAGCAGTGGTTCCTTGTCTTACGTATGCACAGGACCTGGGCTGATGGCAAGTAGGGGGAGCTGGTTGTAGCCTTTATTGGACAGGCACCGAACTTCCCTACTAGTACATAACACCCATTGGGGATGGGATAGAATACATAGGGTGGAACACCTGGTCTTCAATGTATTTTGAAGCAATGTGCCCCTCTGGAACAAGAGGATATTATCAAAAAAAATGAATAGCAGAAATTTAACAGGAAATATGAAAAAAAAAACTTACAGAAAGAGTGATAGATGCCTGAAATAGCCTCCCAGCGGAAGTGGTAGCAGCTAAAACAGTCAAAGAATTTAAGCACTCTTGGGATAGAGATATTGCTACTGTAAGGGTTAAATAAGTTTGATGTTTTTAAGTAGATAGGGAAATGGGCACACTATGGGCCAATTGGTTCTTATCCACCGTTTACCTTACAGCAAAACCTAATTATGAATTTTAAACGTCGTAATCCAAGCTCACAGTCTAAATGTGTTTGAACATTTTCTCAGGAAGCATGACATGGGCACAACTACGACCACTAATTTCCTTTTTAGAAGATGGTGTACTTTGTAATATATTGTCTTCTTTACAAACTAATCCCATAGATCTTTGAAAAGGGATATGAAAATCAATCTGAATCACATCCATTGAAAATGTGCATGGATTGGCCCTGATTAAAATGAGGCAGATTTTTCCCTCAGGCTTTCTAAATCCACATGTTTTCTCTGCCCAGTATTGATGCATGGATTTCTACGCAGATAATGCAAGATATCCAAAATTATTATAAAAATTATATATTGTGAGGTTCCAGCAAATCAAACATGGAAGAGGGAACATTATTATTAATATATAATTTATTATTGTGATAGGATATATATGTCACCAAAAATATATACAAAGGAAATAAATATATAATGTATTATGGTACGCTAAAAGATAAAAGGGAAACCTTTTTTAAACGAGCAGTAAACGTGTTTATGAAAAAAAAAGGTTTTACAGCTAAGTAATAAAAGTGTATACCCACTGCTGGGAGATTTTTTTAACCCCTTTGGATGCCAGTGGGGTAGGCAAAGATTGTAAAGCAATAGCAAAAGTTAATTCAACAGTTATTATGGCTCAGACACTTTTTTTTTTTTTTTTTTTTTTTATTAAACTGCAAGGTTCTATTCTGGTCACAATATGGTGCTGTTCCTACTGCTTAACATGGCTATAGTCGCTCATTCTCATAGGTGCATTATAAAATAAATATGTCTTTTGGACACTAAAAGGCACTGCAAAATTAAAAAAATATATAAATAAATAAATCTATCTATCTATCTAGCTATCTGTGTGTGTATATCTATCTCTTTGAGTGCCAAATGAATGAGCATTGTAGTATGTAATTATACCTTCTTTTATCCCAAGTCCTTATTTAGTCCAGTATGTTTGGTGTTGAAAAACGTGATCATCTTAATTTTAAATGTCTTTCTCTCCTGTGTATTTTTGAAGTTCCCTCTGAGTATTATAGCTTTAAATTAATGTGTGGAGTGGTTTATCTGGGTAAAATGATGACCAACTGGGGTATGTTTTTTTTTTGTTTTACAGTATTTATCAATAGATTGTCTGTGTGTATTCATCCTTAGATTTAGTGGTAGGCCAGTGGTAAGCCTGTTTCACCAATGTAACATCCAGATTCACATTCAGTGCATTGTGTCATATATACAACATTTGTTGATGTACATGATATACTCCTTTAATGCTGTATATCTTGTTGTGCTGTGCAGTGTTGTTTTCCCAAATGTGTTGACATGACTTGCAGCGCATTTGGTTGCAAGGTTTGGTCCCATTATCTGTGTTTGTCCTTTCATTGGTCAGCTTTCTATTCAGTCAATGTTTGTTTCAGATTCAGTGGTTGCCTGAATGCCAGAATAGGCGGTTGGGGGAATATGCCTTTTAACACTACATCATCTGTTAACAGAGGTTGTAACTTTTTGATGATGTTGCATATTTCTTCTACTGAGGGGTTGTATGTACTCATTACTGGTATACATGTTGAGACCTCCTTCTCTTTGTATTGTAACAGGTGTCACGTAGTGTTCTCAGCGCAGATTTTATTTTCTTTGTGATTGTCCTTGTTTTATAGCCTTTTTGTTTGAATGACTCAGATAATGATCTTAGATGATTATTGTGGTCGTTGGCATCAGAGCATATGAGGTGGTATCTGATAGCTTGGCTGTAAATGCTGCCATGTTTAGTGTGAGCTGGGTGAAAGCTGGATTTGTGAAGGTAACTGCACCTGGCTGTGGATTGTCTTTATACAGATGATTTTAGTTTGCCACTGGTGAGAGTTATGGTTGTGTCTAGGAAATGTACACTTTCTGTAGAGAAATCCATTTTAAGTTTAATGGATGGATGAAATGCATTGAAGGATTTGTGAAAACCTTTGAGTACTTCTTCACTTTCTGTCCATATGATGAATAGATCATCGATATAGTAGAAATATTTATAAGGTTTGTAGAGGTATGTATCAAGAAATCTCTGTTCCAGGTCAGCCATAAAAATATTTGCATATAGTGGTGCCATCTTTGTGCCCAATCTCATTATCTGTAGGTAGAAGTCCTGGTTAAAATTGAAATAATCGTGAGGATAAATTGTATCAATTTGGTAATAATTTGCGGGCTATATTTCTGGCTTTGGGCTTGTGATGATAGGAATTGATGGAAGGCATTAATTCCATCCTGGTGTGGGATGTTGCTATAGAGTGATTCCACATCCATGGTAGCTAGAATTGACTAAATAGGTAAACCTTTGATTTGGTTGAGTCTGTTAAGGAAGTCTGTGGTGTCTTTTATAAAGCTACTAGTTGAAGAGCCTGTTACACGGGCCACAGTGCCGGCCGGCCGCGTTGCAGTCATGCCCAATAGAGACTGTCCGTGCCGCAACTGATACAGAGTGGGGCGCTTGCACCCCACTCTGTATCAGCCATGGCTCGGGCAGTCTCTACTGTGCATGACTGCACCACGCGCAGCCGTCTCTACTGCGCCTGACAGCTTCTGACAAACTTTAACAAATTGTTATATAGGATTTGTGTTAATGACAAGGGATTGTAAACAGTTGGCCACAAAGCCAAAGATCTGCTCAATCAGAGTACCCATACCTGTTACTATTGGCCTGTCTGTGTTTCCTGGTTTGTGGATTTTTTAAAGCATGGAGAAAGACCTTGGGTGGAATAAGTTTTCACAGTTCTGGTTGGGTTTTCTTTGGGAACGTTTTTATGAGATTTTGGAGCTGCCTTGTATATATATATATATATATATATATATATATATATATATATATATATATTGGTGGGGTCTTGACTGAGTTTTTTTGTAGTAATCAATGTCAGATAGGTGTATGTTTCCCTCTTTTATATATATAGCCCTGAGCTTTCATGATCACAGCTGCTCCTCCTTTATCTGCTGGTTTAATGGTGATTAAGTGGTTGGTTCTTACATCACCTATTGCATACCTCTCTAGTGGTGATAAGTTGTAAGTGTTGTTTTTTTGTTGTGTTGTTATGGAATACTACACTCATCTGTTTACAGAAAACCCACAGACAGGTGCAGTTATCTTCTGGCATTCAGGCAACCACCAAATCTGAAACAAACTGACCAATGAAAGGACAAACACTGATAATGGGACCAAATCTTGCACCCGATTGTGCTCCAAATCATGTCAACACATTTGTGAAAACAACAATGCAAGACACATCAAGATATACAGTATTAAATAAACATATTCATGTACATCGGCAAATGTTGTATATATGATACAATGTACTGAATGTGAATCTGGATGTTATATTGGTGAAACAGGTCTACCACAAAATCTAAGGATGAACACACACACACACAGACAATCTATTGAGAAATACCTTAGTTGGTCATCATTTTACCCAGAGAAATCACTCCACCCATAACCTTAAAATCAAAATGCTCAGAGGGAACTTCAAAAACACACAGGAGAGAAAGACATTTGAAATTAAGATGATAATTTTTTCAACACCAAACACACTGGACTAAATAACGACTTGGGATTCCTCATATATTTACAAAACTTCACATAATATTTCTTTCTAATTGCATTTATTTATTTTAATAAATGCTTTACCATATTTCTTGTATTCTATTATTTTGTTATTTATAGCTATGTTCTATGGATCTTATCATTCTGTATCTTTTTCTCTATGTCTCTCAAACTCACCCCCCTCCACATTCCTTCATGATACCTTATGTGATCTATTACTTATCAGTTGGTGCTTTCCTTAGAATGGCAATGTTTTCTCTTGTATAACCAATCGCTCTTGAAAGCTTATCTATGTAATTGAATGTTAGTCCAATAAAAAGGTACCCTTGCATACTGCAATACTGATTAATTTGGCCTGTACCACTGGCCTCACCTAAATTGTATATTTATGGAAGTCCAGGCTGAGTATTATTTATATATATATATATATATATATATATATATATATATATATATATATTATATACATATATCTACAGTAAAGTCCAAACGTTTTAGGCAGGTGTGAAAAAATGCTGTAAAGTAAGAATGCTTTCAAAAATAATTTTTTAATTAACAAATGCTTAGTGAGTGAACAGAATAAAAAACTAAATCAAATCAAAATGTGGTGTGACCACCCTTTGCCTTCAAAACAGCATAATTTCTTCTCGGTACACTTGCACAAAATCAGGGCTTTTGTAGGCATATAGTCAAGTGTATGATTAAACAATGATACCAAACAGGTGCTAATGATCATCAATTTAATATGTAGGTTGAAACACAATCATGAACTGAAACAGAAAAAGCTGTGTAGGACTGGTTGAGGAACAGTCAACTCAGCTAACAAGGTGTGGTTGCTGAAGACAGTTTAATGTCAAAAGCCATACTCCATGGCAAGACTGAGTAAAGCAACAAGACACAAGGTAGTTAGACTGCACCAGCAAGGTCTCTCCCAGGCAGAAATGTCCAGCAGTGCCATCAGCTCAGAATTGGCAGAAAACAGCGTGACTCTGGTACACCCATTTACTGTCTGAAGAAGTCTGGTCAGAAGTGGTGTTCACTTGCAGCCAAAAAAGCCATGTGTCCGACATGGAAACAAGGCCAAGCAACTCAGCTATGCATGAAAACACAGGAACTGGGGTGCAGAAAAATGAGCAGCAGGTGCTCTGGACTGATGAGTCAAAGTTTGAAAATATTTGGTTGTAGTAGAAGGCAGTTTGTTCGCCGAAGGGCTGAAGAGCGGTACAAGAATGAGTGTCTGTAGGCAACAGTGAAGCATGGTGAAGGTTACTTGCAAGTTTGGGGCTGAATTTCTGCAAATGGAGTTGGGGATTTGGTCAGAATTAATGGTATCCTCAATGCCGAGATATACAGGCAGATACCTATCCAACATGCAATACCATCAAGAAGACATGTGATTGGCACCAAATTTATTTTGCAGCATAACAACAAGCCCAGGCATACAGCCAAAGTCATTAAGAACTATATTCAGCTTAAAGAAGAACAAGGAGTCCTGGAAGTGATGGTATGGCCCCCACAGAGACCTGATCTCAGCATCATTGAGTCTGTCTGGGATTACATGAAGAGAGAAGCAAACTGAGGCTGCCTAAAACCACAGAAGAACTGAGGTTAGTTCTCCAAGATGTTTGGAACAACCTACCTGACAAGTTCCTTAACAAACTGTGTGCAAATGTACCTAGAAGAATTGATGCTGTTTTGAAAGCAAAGGGTGGTCACACTAAATATTGATTTAATTTAGATTTTTCTTCTGTTCACTCACTATGCATTTCTTAATTGATAAAAATAAACTATTAACATGTCTATTTTTGAAACTATTCTTACTTTACAGCATTTTTTCATACCTGCCTAAAACTTCTGCACAGTACTGTACATATATATATATATATATATATATATATATATATATATATATAAACAAAGTTCAGGACGGTAGCACTCGCAGGTTCTTTTTTGGAAGTCAAATAGAGTAGTTTTGGCTGTATTGACAAAGGCTGTGCAATACAGCCAAAACGTCGATTCCAATAAATTAAATTAAAAATAAATTATTGTAAAAATATAGCAAATATATCGCAAACGGTTATGCACTAAGGTGTGATGAAGAGGTGAAAATGTGGAGATGACTTCTCCAGTGATATCACTTCTCCAAGTCCTATATTATTCTGTGGAGTCAATGTAAGAATATTTATCCAGCTTTGGAGATCTTAGTGCATTGGCTCCATAGAACAACATAGGAATTGGAGAAGTGATATCGCTGGAGAAGTTATTTCCACTTTATCACCTCTTTATCACATCTTAGTGGATCTTCCCCAATGTTTCCCTGGTGTTTTATGTGGAAAGTACTCTAGTCAACGAATTTTACTCAAAAGGTTAACTTCTTAAATTTAAGTAGCTAACAACTTAGATGCTAAAGATGTCTTCAACTTATTGGACCTTGGAATGTTTGTATGGAATTGATATTGCTGGAATCGATTTTTTAGCTCATCAACTTACTAAGTTACTAAAATCTCGCCTTAACACCACTTGCACCAAAGGTAGGGTAGTGTAGGAATGTATGTACATGTTGGGGAATTCCCTTGCTCTGTGTATTGTTTAGTGCTGTTTTAACCTCTTGAGTACCAGGAGAGGAGCAATTAATTCCTTCACAACGCATTACACACCACTCTAATTCCCAAGTGGTTAAGCAAGGTGAAGAGGAACATGCTATTGGGCTGGAGTAAGGAGCTTTCTATTATTAAAGTCTTAAAGCGGAACGACATCGCAAAACAACTTTAGCTTAAATAACTCCCCATCTGGCAACTAGCTGCTTAGTAGCGTTAGTAGCCAGAATTATTATCTTATTCAACAGATTTATCCTTTTTTCCAAAGCTAACAGGCAGGACAGATTGCGGACATCTTGCCATAGTGATGTCCACGCACCTGCTCTGTCAGTCCCTTCTGGAGCCGAACGGCTCCTAGCGAAGCCTACTATAGCCGGCTGGGACTGTTAGGAGCGCGGACATCACTATGGCAATATGTCCGTGATCCGTCCTGCCTGTCAGCCATGGAAGAAAGGATAAATCTATTGAATAAGGTAATAATTCTGGCTACGAACGCTACTAAGCAGCTAGTTGCCAGATGGGGAGTTATTTAAGCTAAAGTTGTTTTGTGGTGGTAGTTCCGCTTTAACAGCAGTATACACTAAAGTATTCATACATGCTTCTATGTATCCCTAAGTGCAGCCACCAGCAGATTCATACATTTTCTACTTTATTCTGATTTTATCCTACCTAGTAACTCTTTATTGCTAGCTAAATAAAATGAGTAGCTAAAAAGGGTTAACACATTTAATAAAATGTCCTCTCAAAGTCAGCTGGCATGTTAGCTATTGTCAGCAACATAAATAGAATATAATTTCAAGAAGTCTAGTTAGAAGATACAGCAGTGCGCATCATGTTTTCACGTTTTAGTTGCTGATGTCAGACACTGGGTAGAGAAATGGCAGATAAGTGTACAGATATGCTGCGTTTGGAGACAATTTTGTTTTTACCTATACAAAAACAGAAGGGAGCTGGTGAGATGAACCTCTGTCCAGGGGCTACTTTGCTGGATCTGAAAGGATGAAAAAAAAGAAAAAAAGATAATGAAGCCCTACAGGCAGGGCTAGATTTCCAATTAGGAAAAGTAGGCAGCTGCCTAGAGTGCCAAATTTTGAGGAACGCCTTAGCTATGCTGGCTATACCCACATTCTGAATAGCTCTGGGTGTGATCAGAGCAAACTCAATGTTCTTGCACCAGTTTATATTCAGTGCATTGGAGTGATCGCTCAAACAAAGTCTCAAAGCTTTTCTTTTGTCCCTGTTTGTTATAGACCATGGTATTTTCTAGGCCAGGAAATAGTGGATGGGACTTGGGGTGGGGTCATGCGAGGACTAGGGGTTTGGCCACAGGTGGGGCTAAAGATGCCTAGAGTGCCCTTTATAGAGGCACCTAGGATATAAATCCGGCCATGACTACAATGGCAAAAGTGAGGAAATCTTAAATGTAAACATCAGGAATGCAACTCTTGTCAAAAGGGCTGGTGTGCTAGGCAGCAGGGCCACTGTTCTTTTATATGAATAAATAAATAATTTGTATCTCACTTTTACCACTGTAGTTTGATTTGCCACCTCATCATTTTAATACAGACCACTTATGAAATAAAAATACTGCAGGGTTGTTCAGGAACCATTGCAAGTCTAGAACACAAGTAGGTAACCTTTGGCTGTTCAGCTGCTATTAGGACCGGGTAGGCAACCTTGGGCTTTCCAGCTTTTCAAGACTACACTTCCCATTAAACCAACTAGGCAACTGCTAGAGGAGATGATAGGAGTTACAGTCTCCAACAGCTGGATATCTAAATGTTTCCCAGTCCTTTCCTAGGGATCTACTGATTCCTATTCAGCCCTACAGTATGCATCTTTCAAAAGCAGCTTGCATTAAAGGACTGAGGTGGCACTTCAGTTTTACTCCTTCACTTTAGGGATATTTGCCTGCCTATACACTAATCTGGACTCAGGGTTGGGTTCACGTGGGCAACTTTGCAGCACTGTGTTACAGGCTAATCAAGCCACAAGTGGTAACTTTCTTCTGATGTACCTGTAATCTAGTTGTTAGGGGGGGGAGGATGTTCTAGGGGGTGGGATAGATGAGCAGCATATGTCAGCATATATACCAGACATGATTGGATGATGCCCACATGGGCCGCTATTGATTGGATCATTGTGCTGGCACCTCAGTAATTCACTTGCCTGTATGAAGATCTGCATGGTGGCCCCATTGACTGACCTGCACATCAGATTATACACTTCATAACAAAACTCTATGTCAGACAGAGGCCAACAAAATATAATTTATCAAAAAGGATATAGATGATAAGTATCATGCTGCCTTTCTATAAATCCTCTCCTTGAATTTGGAGTACAGTTTTGGATACCAGCTCACAAAAAAGGGACATTAATGGATCTGGAAAGAGTTCAGAGACAGCGTACAATACTAATGGATTCTTTTATTTATAATGAAAGCCTTTCTAAATTGGGTCTTTGTTTACCTTACAAATGAGGCACCAATTAAGGGATATGAGTACTATATAAAACATACAGTCAAGGTGAATACAAAGAACACTATAAGACTCTTTTAGGTTTCATGATCAACAGTGAAGTAGAGTAGTTCTGGGACAAACCAACTGCACTATCAGGAAGAAATAAAATTTCCCCAAAATTTTCTTTAATGAGATTGGACTTTTAACCCCTCTCTAACAAATTGTGAGACCTCCCTAGCATTCAAGGAGTTAAAAGTCCAATTTAAATCAATGGGTATTTTTATTTGTCCCCTATGGTGCAGTTGGTTTGCCCCAGAACTACTCTTTATTTTGAACACAATGACCTTAAAGGGATAGTAATACTTTGTTTTGTCTTTATTTTATTTTGTAGGCATTAAAAAAAACATGAAGAACGATATCAGTCTTATCTCTCAAACCTTTATGGTTTGAGAGATATTCACAAGCAAAGTTTCCCCTCCCGCCCCTTTTACCTAATGTAAGCAATCTCTTCTCAGATGTGGAATGCAGTCCATAGACCAGACAGATAACAGAAGGGGACAATCTTCTTCCTATGAGAACAATGAAAGCCCTGCCCCCCTTGACAAGCTTTTCAGCTTTTTCCCTTATCTTAATTGAAGATTGTCCCTCTCTGCAGTCTACCTGGGCACCTCCCTTCTGCTCTGGCTGAGCAGTGTTACATCAGTAAAAGGAGAGGGAGGGGGATACTTTGTCATTGAATTACTCTTGAACTATAACTCTGACAGTATTGAAATAACACTCTCCAAAGTCCAAATACTATGATGATTAATTAGAGCTGCTTTTATTATGAAACATTACTATCCCTTTAATGTTTAAGAGTTTAACAGTAGGCAAAAGGTCATTCATTACTGAGAAAAGTCTCTTAAGTGACAGAAACCTCACTCATATCTGTCTATTTAACCTCTTTTTCATGTTCACACGATTCACACATTTAATGCATAGATTCCATACAGTGACATGGAAACAGAGAGACCTCTCTCTCATTAAAGTTACTTCTCACTACCTCATTCACTACTAAGATAGGATTATTTGGAGGCCTGAAGTTACAGTAGGTTTTATGAGCTGGCAGGCTCTGCAGACCCCCATTATGGTCATATATGAAATTAATGTTTTCAGTGAGACTAAACATAATTTCCTAAAATCAACCCTGGATGGCAGATACAGTAGATAAAAAAAGAACTAAAGATGACAACCTCTTAAATAAACTGTTCGCTCTATCTTTTTAGAGAAATTGTTTTAAAAGTGGGGGCATGGTCTCAGTTTTGATTAAATAAATTGTAGGTTTTAACACATTACATTATATTCTGTTTTAAAGTGATTGTAATACTTCAAATTCAAACCATTTAATTCTGTAGATATTTACAAAATAAATTAATTGCTCCGTTTCCGATCTCCCAAACCTTTATGGTTTGAGAGATATAAGTCTGCATCACCCCAAGGGGAGGGAAGGGGAAACTCTGCAGACTTATAGCTCTCAAAACATAAAGGTTTGGGAGATCAGAAACGGCGTAATTAGTTTATTTTGTAAATATCTACAGAATGAAATGGTTTGAATTACAAGTATTACTATCACTTTAACTCCAAAAATTACAGTAAATATATGACATTAAAATATATGCATTAACACCATAGTTGCAAGTATATATTTTTTGCATTTTCAATCAATGTTTCTTTTTGTCATTTTTTGACAAAACAGTGCTTATATTGACAGTTTTTAAAACTGACGATATGCTTCTCAACATGCTGGTCTAAAAAAATGTACTTTAAACTGGTTTTACATTTAGATTCTAATTTTCAAATGCCTACTTTAATATGGGACCCTTTGCATTATTCTGTTATTAAAACACAGTGCTCACTGTTGTTGCATCAGCAACCAGCAAAGCCAGCAGGTCCAAATCATGGCAGGGTCAACTGAGCTCTTCCTCTTTCAAAGGTGGATAAATGTGCATCATTGATTGGGTAATAATAGCATCTATTATTTCAGCTGCCGATTTGTTTAATGCTGAAAGCGCTTTAAGTCCCACTGGGAGAAAGGAGCTTTATAAATACTAGTTAATATTATTATTATAAATACGTATACACACATGGGGTGGTTGGTGAAGGATGGTTTTAGAAACACTTGAGTCAGTTCTTACAGGCAAAAGATACCAGTGAAATAAAGTGTTAAATATATGTGAAATAATTCAGAAAGTTGTTAACATCACAAGGGATCCCTTCACAGGAAGTGATTCCTTTAATTGGGATAAAGCAAGACTTCTTCACAGATGTTGTTTGCTGATAATCTTTCAAGTGCACATATCCAGGGCTCCCTGATGGGCATATAAATTGAAGGTAACAACATCAGAAGTATCCTAGGCTGCAGTTGTAAGGCTGCATTTATAACCTGATAAAATCCTAGTGGGGTTGTGTTTGGGATTTAGGGGGGCTGCAAATTAGTTTTTAGTAGGATTTTGAGTTGTAGCTAATAGTGAAATGTGTGACCTCCGGTGAATGTGGCTGTGATGTTTCTTATGCTATTATAAACAGCTTTATTATTTGGGATAAGCAGCTTCACCACCCTGCAAAAGATTAGGACTGACTAATGCTGCATTTCATGTTTTCTCTTCTTGATACAGTTGAAGCTTGTGGGCCTTATCTGTGAGAAAATAATTCCTAATGACAAGACTTCCTGACGATCTACTGCAGTGGTTCTCAAACTGTGTTCTGTGGAACCCCAGACTCAGGGGTGGTTTTCTAAAAGGATTGTTACCAGGTCACCTTATTATTAGTGGACAAAGTGCCAAAAATTACAGAGTGACTACTGACAAAAGGTACCAAGTCACCGATAAAAAGGCACACGGTCACTGACCTGACTGAAAATTTAAGCAATGGAAGAAAAGGGAACAAGGCTGCAGTGACAGACAGTGCATACAACTACCAGTGGACTTGTGGAAGAGTGAAACATCCACAGTTTGTTTTCTATTAGATTTTGTCCTATTATAAACACTGTCATGTATCTCTAAGGGCTCAAATAATGATCAGACGCATGTACCTGTTCTGTTACCCAACAAATTTTATCCTTATAATTTCATATTAGAGGAGAAGTAACACCTAAAAAAACACACCTAACCTATTATTGCCAATACAAATTCTAATGGCTCCTATACATTTTGCTGTATCTTTGTTCAAGAGATAACATATCCAGTCAGCCCTGGGTGTCAACAGGACCACAGGACACAAACTATGCTCACTGCACATGGTAATCTTAACCTTCTAAGGACCTTAGAGATGTGCAATCCATTGCACAGTTCTCTGGTTCTAAAAGAGTTAAAGTGGAACTGTCATGCCAATACAAAGCACCTCCGATCAATTGATAGTATCCATGGAATAATGAAAATAGGGTAATAAAGTTAGTAGTGTCAGCATCATTTAGCCCCTAAAGGACCAGCAGTCCAGGAAAGTTACTTTCCCTTTAGGACCGCTTTGATCCCTGCCGACGTGCCGGTACATGTAACTGTTACGTGTACCGGCGCACCGCATTGGTGGTCTGAGAGAGACAGTTCCAGTCTTGGAGAGATCATTTTCAGACCTCATTTTTAATTACAGCTCCCCCGCGGGAGTACTTTAAATAAAAAGTATGTGACGTGCTATGACCTTCACCGGTCCTTAAGGGTATAAACTACGTGATGGTCATAGCATGTCACCTTGTCCTTAAGGAGTGAAAATTATAACTTCGTATTGGGCACATATGAATGGGAGAGTGCAGCATTCTTGGAGAAGCGGGATCTGTGAGTCTGCTCTGTCCATCTTTGCGCTGTACCACACGACCCCAAAGCAAGTTCCCCATTGGTAAATCCATGTGAATGACAGAAACAGAGAAGGACAGAGCAGGCACACAGATCCCACTTCGTCAAGATGGCCGCACTTTCCTAGTCATGTACGGCCAATACAAAGTTATGATTTTAAACGATGGTGACACTTTTCAAACTTTATTACCCTATTTCCATTATTCCATGGATACTCTCAGTGAATCGGAAGTGTATTGACATGGCAGTAGACTCATGCAGTCTGCCTGCTTCAGTTTGAAAAAACTTGCAACAACTGTCATGTCCATCTCCATGGACGTGATATCCAGGACTGATTGAAGATGCTGGGGTGAATGAATGAATGTGCCAGTTTGGCCACACTGGCTTTAGCCTCTAATGCCAGCAGCTGCACCCAAGAGTATGTACTGCAGTGTATGATATGAGCACTGTAGTGCATACTAGAAAACACAGTCCATCAGCATAGGGCTTTAATGCTAGCAAGCCCCATAGCAAATTCAAATAAACTCACAATGTTGTCCGCTTCATGCTAATACATGGCATCGCATTTGGCACATAATAAAGGAACTCCACAAAACATTCAGTAACTGTTCTGTTGTCCTTGTTGCACAAGCACTGTTAAGAGGAGGATTTTGACTTAGTACATTTTCTGTCCATAGTAAGGTAGGTGGTGGGATGTTATTAGGCGGTGTTAGTTCTCATTTTAGTTTCTGGTACCAACTTTCATATTCTTAAATTTTATACTGATAAATCTTTATCCTCTTGGGTGCTATAGAGAACCTCTAGCGAAACTATGCTTTGGAGACATCTATAGGAACTAAGGGGTTAAAGTGCTGGACTGTTAAGGTTCCATGGATATTTCACTTGAAGTAATAGTGTTCAGCCATGCCACAACAAAAAGTTTTAAAACTAATAATGTACTATGCATGTTGCCTCTACAGAAGATGGCACCTTAGTATCAGAACATTAAAAGGATTTTATGTCTGTTTGGAATTGTTGGATTAAGATCGCTCAAGTGTGTTATGTTAGCTTAATCACCATACCTGGGAACTTTGCTTTCCAGAGGGGACTCCTGTGGTGCCGCCTGGTATATAAATGATGCTATTCAGGTCAAAAAGGGGAGGAGCTTACTCAAGAGTGAGTGCGGGGTTTAACAGATGTGTCATAAAAGTGGGCAGGAAGTGGAAGCAACTGGGTGGGGGAGGAGGAGAAGAGGGCAGGAAATAGGAAGAACAGGGTGGGAAGGAAAAGAAGTGGGCAGAGATTCTTATGAAACTCTCCATTGCCGGAGAATTAGTGTCTGTCCGAGAGTTCCCAGGTATGTTAATCACCTATTTGAGTTTCAGAGGGCATTGCTTTACAATGCATTAAGCACCCCAATGACATTCAAAGGGTTAACATGGACAACAGTTATACAAATAAGTAGCTCTTAATTCATCTAGCTGAACTGCATATATTGGTTAAAGAATGTATGGTAGAATTGTGATCTGTGTAGAAGAAACAGGTCAGTGACCTGAAACTAGAAGGAAATACAACAAGTTCTGTCTTAGAAAGTTGAATTCAAAACTGTGGAAGGCCATCCATTACACAACTGCTATGAAACTTGTGACTGGATAGATGGAGTGAGGTCAGAGGAAGTGAGTTGAAGCCAAGAGAGATGGTTTATATTGATGTGCATTTTAATCTTTTATGTCACAACTTTTTATCATAGACCATGGACTTCTAAATCAGCATTAGAAAACAAACAGAAAAAATATCAACTATGGCTCTTCATAGGATGGTAAACTGAAAGTGGTAGCTATGGACTACAAAAGAGATCAAGTGCAAAAAAATGGTGTTTATGCTTCTGCATGAAGATGTTGCTTTGTCATAAAATAAAATATTTATTCATTGATAACACACATACAAGTGTGTGTCTAAAAATATGTAAATGTTTGTGTGTCTCTAGCTTTTACTGAACAAACTACTAGTACCATCAAGCTCTAGAGGAATGATTGAATGTGCAGTTAAAGATCAGCTAGAGAGCAACAGTTTGACCATACTTGGCCTAACAATATATTATTTTCTGATCATTCCAAACTGTGCAAATCAAGCAATCATATCTCATCTATGTTTGTGGGAAATAAATAATCCATCCACTCCAGACCCAAAGAAAAGCAATGCATACAACTCCACCTGAATCCAAAAGGGACGAACAAGAAAAACCTAGAATGACCTCATCTGATCGCTCGTCAAAATCGACCGGCTTTTAATTAAACCTCTCGCTTGTGCCTTTTAAGGATCTGTCAGGGCTGATGGACTAGAGCGAAGATGTGATGCACAGCAAAAAAGAAGGGAAAGTGGGAGGAATGCAGGTTCATGGAGAAGGGTAAAAACAACTGTCTCCTGCTATTATAGATGCAAAGTGTAGTTTCACGCCTGTCTCTCCCTGCCTCATTTGCTAAAGATATTTCGATTTCCAGGCAGCGATTGAAGTGTTTTTAAATGTCTGACACTCATGGGTATTGGTTTCCACAAGCTTGGGTCTGAATACATGTGTCAGCTTCAATGCTCCCCACTCTGGCTGTTCCCTTTCTGGTTAAAAAGTCCTCTCTCTCGGAACCTTTCAGTCACAGCTGAGTAAACTGACAATTGGTCTGTGGCAGCTCATTTCTGGCGGCTCACAACATCATCCCACTTTATGCTGGGTGTGGAGTGATGCCAGAGGCAAAGGGGGGGGGCACAAAGGTGGTGGGAAGAAGTAAGACAAATTTTTCATCTGATCAGCCATACCTGGAATTTTTCAAAATGTGTTGAAACTGAGATCTTTAACCTGTAAAGTTCCCAGAAGAAGACTGTAGGTGATATGCCCCTTTGGATGAGGAGCCCCCAGGAAAACTGCACGCAATGCGTTGCGTACCCCTCTGGCACTCAAAGGGTTAAAGAATCTGTTGTTACCTACTAAATAATCTGTGCAAGTTAACTGCTTCTTTAGTCTTTAAAGGGATAATTATGTTTCACAAAAACAGCAGCTCCAATTAATCTTCATAGTATTTGAGCCATAGAGAGTGTTATTTCATTACTGTGAGAGTTGTAGTTCATGAGTAATAGAATGATAAAGTTTCCCCCTCCCACCCCTTTTACCTAGTGTAAGCCGTCTCCTCTCAGATGTAGAATCTGGTCCACAGACCAGACAGCTCACAGCAAGATACAATCTTCTTACTGTGAGAACAATGAAAGCCCTGCCCCCACTGACAGGTTTTTCCCTTAGGTTAATTGAAGATTGTCCCTCTATGAGATCCATGTGGACACCACCTGTCTGTTCTGAAGCGAGCAGTGTTACATCAGTAAAAGGGGCAGGAGGGGGATACTTTATCATTCAATTACTCCTGAACTACAACTATGACAGTATTGAAATAACACTCTCCAAGGCCCAAATACTATGAAGATTAATTGGAGCTGCTTTTATTATTAAACATTTCTACCCCTTTAAATTGGTGCTATTTCCCCACGAAGGACAACTTGCCTTGTATGTATTTACATTTCTTGGTTACAGTCAGTAATGCAGAATTGCTGGAGTAATTATGTATACCTGTGCATTTTACAGCCTACTATTTCATATAAAATCAATTGGTATTAGTGTAACAGTGCAGATGAGGCTGATTCTCCTAAAGAATTCCCAGCTGGGAAGGATGCGATTTGAAGGCATATCACATAAGAGCCTGGGACAGGCACATGAGTTTTAACCCCTTAAGGACAAGAGTGGTGTGCTATGCATTTTTTCGCAATATATTATGCACCACCTGGTCCTTACAGGGTTAACATATAAATGTGCAATTCCAGGCTTCTGTTATTTATTGATTGACCAATGACAGAGCATCTGACTGGAATGACCCTCTTGGATGCTTAGAGATTCTAGCGTTGGAGACTCCTCTAGCCTCTAAGGAGTTAAAGAGTTATTCCTTTATATTTTGCACAAGGTGTGTCTGATGTGCTAAGAGAAAAATGATGCAATTCTGGAGCAAAGCAACTCCACGATAGGGACATATAAAATTTGGCTTTCATTTAAATGGGGATTTTAACCCCTTCAGTACTAGAGAGTTCGCCAGTGAATTTTGTGCACTTAATTTCTTTAAAGAGATAGTAATACTTATTTTTTTCCAAAGCTGCATCTTGCAGCCCTTAAAAAAAGAAATTAAATGCCCCCAGTGCCATCTCTCAAACCTTTATGGTTTGAGAGATATTCTCTGTTAAAGTTCCCCCTCACCTTGACGTCAGTGCTCTAGCTAACTGCAGGGGAATCCCCAGGACCGGCAGAGGCTCTTCAGCAGAGCTGAGATTGCATTAATGGAAAAGAAATCCTTCACTTGGTTTGCAAGCACACTATGTAGACCGTTCCAGTGAAGGATTTCTTTCAGTAGCATAAATAAACGGTCATATAGAGGGCTGTGTAAACTAGCAAAGAAACTGACCAAATTAGCATAGAAACGGCACAATACATAAACTAGTAAACAAACCAGCAACAATAAGTCAGGTGGGGTGTCTTATGCATGGGGACTGGAATCGTTCTGGCTGCACCCACAACTCAGCTGCACATTTCAGGCTTGTCAGTGACGTGTAGCTGATCTCTCTAGTGATCTGCATCTGGATTACCTGTTACCCTTAGGGTGACCAATCCCAAGGACAGTTTGAATATGCAAAGTATTTGTCAGAGACGTTCAATGAGGAACGACTCTGTCATAGAATTCATCAGGCTCTATGACTGGTATTCTACCCAGGGTGCAATATCTTTTGGCTCACTAGTACCAAAAAGGAAATATCCTAAAAGGACATGATACTGATCCTTCCAACATGGCAGCCCAGCCATGAAGTGCCAGACAATTCCTCTCTGAACAAGAAAACCAGTCAGTGAGGTGTAACTGATCTCCCCACAACTCCGCACTGTAGGGATGGCCAGTTGCCCTTCACAATCATACACATTTAGAGCTGAATGTTCAAAAGGAAAGTGGGGAAGTCCTGAGGCAAACCATCTGCATTATAGGGGAGAACAAAACATTCCCATTGATTTAAATGGTCATTTTAACCTCTTGAATGCTGGAGAGGTCTCTAAAACATTGCAGAGCAATGTGTTGGAGACCTCTCTAGCATTCAATGAGTTAAAATACCCATTTAACTCATTGGCAATTTGTGGAATTTTTAGTTCTCCCCTATAGTGCAAATAGTTTGCCCCAGATCTCCTATACATTTCTTTTGAACATATGGTCCTTAAGCTGCGGTCTACACTCCCTAATGGGAAATCTGTTACTGAACAAAATAAGATCTTATAATGAGATACTTAGCAGATAAGTTTTGATAATGGGGAGTGCTTTATTGATACCCGACAGCGTCAGCCGAATGTCCCACCTCATCTGTTTTGCAGCGAGAACCTGAATCTCTTAGCTGAATTGTTGCAGGTGTCTGGAAGCATCCTAAGGAGAGAGCCGGCAGTTCGATGCACTTGCTCATTTGGAACCAATTACGCGTTGCAGTTGTATTACTTTTTAATGAGATTTATTGCACCGTATGGAGATTACTGGCCCACGTGTAAATCATTTAATGGGATGGCAGCATGTGTGCGATTCTCCTGAGAGAGAGAAACCGTCTCTTTGCAGAAAGAGAATCCTGATAAGAAGCAATCGCCAACTCTCCGCCAGTTTATTTATTTCCAGACACTAAACCGAGACAATAACGTCAACTGGACAAATTCCAAATCATTTTAATAGGATTTTGATATTTCTTTGAAAAAAAAAAATGCCCAGTTTTTCAGCTGTACACTTTGCTAAATTACCCCAAGTTTTGATTTGATTCTCAACAAACTGTTATTTCTTTCTCCTTTTTAATTAAATATATTCATAAACAAAATCTGCTTTTCCTTTGGTTTCAATATTTCAGAAAATAGAATAATACCAATAATTAACTGCTTAGATTCTAGAGTCTGCAGTGCAATGTACCCAACGTACTGTGGTACACCTCTGGCACTCAAAGGGTTAAACAAGAAAGGGAACCAATGACAGTGATAAATTACAGATGTAACCTCTGTCACTGCACATTTTTGGGTTAAATTTGATTTTTTTGTTTTTTATCATAGAAAGATGGATGAAGTTTTTCTTGAAAATCCAGTGAAAGTCATTCTTCATTCTGATTTTGTAAAGGAAGCTATGCCTTTAGCAATAAGTGGCTCTTACCTAGCAGGTGTCCCACATACACCAGTCAGGTATGCCAATATACATTGTTACAGTGTTATAATATGTAGCCTATTATTTTCATTCCCAGGGGGCCCTCTCCAGGATTTATGTTAATAGAAGGTGTTCCTCTGATGTTACTAAATATTAGTAGTGACGTTTGGGGGACATATCCTCATTTCTAGAACCGTGCACACCATATAGTTGCAATTGGTTGCATCTAGAGGAGAAATGCTCTCTCCCACCTCCGTCTCAGAAGAAAAATAAATGGTCAAACCCCTACTTTTAAAGGAGCAGTAAACTTTTTTTATGAAAACACGTATTTTATAGAGCATTTCCTGCTGAATAAAACAAGGGCACTCCCATTGCTGTCAGATTTTTTATTCAAAATGTACAGAGGTCAAATAACCAGGAAGTGAATTTACTGTGTTTACTTCCTGATAGTTCTAACTGACAGGAAGTGACAGGCAGTTTCTATCACATTGTATGGAGAATTGTATGTCTCTGACTTTACTCTCCTTTAGAATGTAACAGGAAAACTAATAAGAATTTGACCACTAGAGGGCAATGTTAATGTAAAAAACATGGGTTTAAACTGTAATAACTCTAGAAATATAAATCTCTCAGCAGTGGAAGTGCCCTTATTTTACTCAGTAGGAAAATCCCTACGATATATATTTTTTCATAAAAAAGTTTACAGCTCCTTTAAGTTACTCTTTGCGTGAGAGTATAGTGTGCACTTGATTGCTGCAAACCTCTTTGGCAATCAAAGAGTGAAACCAAAAGCTTTAATTATGCACTCCGCCTTCATGTGACGTGTGGATCTTCAGGGTTATTGAAAGCGCTAACACCAGTGGCATAACAATGAGGGTCACACCTGCGACCGGGCCCATCACCCCAGGGGCCTGGCCACCCCCTGCGACCCCCCCCCCCCCGCCCGCAACTAGGTAGCAGCTGAGCAGCTTCTTCCACATTCTAGTAATGCAGAGCGCTGGGAGATGTCTCTGCGTTACTGAAGAGACGACCGTGTGGGAGCTCAAGCAGTAGAGAGGTCTGTGCAGAAGAAGGCACAGACCTCTCCTGCCATGCTGCTGGAACACCAGGGAGGTAGGAGCTTGGAGGCAATGTGGAGTTTGGAGGCAATGGTGAAGCAATGTGGAGATTGGGGCATTGGGGGAGCAATGTGGAGAATGGGGCAATGGGGGAGCAATGTGGAGATTGGGGGCAATGGGGAGTAATGTGGAGTTTGGAGGCAATGGGGGGTCGATGTGGAGATTGGGGGCAATGGGGGAAGCAATGTGGAGATTGGAGGCAATGGGGGAGCAACGTGGAGATTGGGGGCAATGGGGAGTAATGTGGAGTTTGGAGGCAATGGGTGGTGTCAATGTGGGGATTGGGGGCAATGGGGAAGCAGTGTGGAGATTGGAGGCAGTGGGGGAGCAATGTGGAGATTGGGGCAATGGGAGAGCAATGTGGAGATTGGAGGTAATGGGGAACAATGTGGAGTTTGGGGCAATGGGGAGGGGCAGTGTGTAGTTTGGGGGCAATGGGGTAGCAATTTGGTGTTTGGGGGCAATGGGGGAGTAATGTGGAGTTTGGTGGCAATGGGGGAATCAATGTGGAGACTGGGGCAATGTGGAGCTTGGAGGCAATGGGGAAGCAATGTGGAGATTGGGGCACTGGGGGAGCAATGTGGAGAATGGGGCAATGGGGAGTAATGTGGAGTATGGAGGCAATGGGGGGGTCAATGTGGAGATTGGGGGCAATGGGGAGTAATGTGGACTTTGGAGGCAGTGGGGGTCAATGTGGAGATTGGGGCATTGGGGAGCAATGTGGAGAATGGGGAGTAATGTGGAGTTTGGAGGCAATGGGGGGGTCAATGTGGAGATTGGGGCAATGGGGGAAGCAATGTGGAGATTGGAGGCAATGGGGGAGCAATGTGGAGATTGGGGGCAATGGGGAGTAATGTGGAGTTTGGAGGCAATGGGGGGGTATATGTGGAGATTGGGGCATTGGGGGAGCAATGTGGAGATTGGGGGCAATGGGGGGTCAATGCGGAGATTTGGGGCAATGGGGGAAGCAATGTGGAGATTGGAGGCAATGGGGGAGCAATGTGGACTTTGGGGGCAATGGGGGAGTAATGTGGATTTTGGGGGCAATGGGGAGGGGCAGTGTGTAGTTTGGGGCAATGGGGGAGCAATTTGGAGTTTGGGGGCAATGGGGAGTAATGTGGAGTTTGGTGGCAATGGGGGGATCAATGTGGAGACTGGGGCAATGGGGGAATAATGTGGAGTTTGGGGGCAGTGGGGGAGTAATGTGGAGTTTGGGGGCAATGGGGAGGGGCAATGTGGTCGGGGGGTATCCATGGCAATTTCTGAACCAGGGCCCGGTGGCTTCTAGTTACGCCTCTGGCTACCACTCAAACTTTCCAGGTCTGAGGGGAGGGGAAATTACTGAAGAAAGAGAAGTAAATACATCTCAAATGCCCAGAGAGGGCTGCTGTTCAGAAAGAAAAAAACTGTTACACCATGCACAGGTGATCTCTGTAGGCTGAGTGATTACTTCTACAGTTTATATTGACTCCTTTTGGTCCCTCCATGTTACTGAGGAATACTGCTCTGACCTTGTTATTCCTTTCATATCCAGTTTCCAGATGGTAGAAAATCTGAGCTGTAAGAGCAGTTGGGATGTGGAGAGGTCAATATAAGCTGTAACAGTCACTATTTGATCTCCCGTGATCACTATAGATGTGTTCTGCTTCCTGTTACATCGGTATATATAAAAGTTGGCACCATGTTAGGCTTGGAAAAACCAAAAGACTGGTAGAGTAAAACTGATAAATTTATTGGCTAGATGAGTAGCCTTGGAGTGTAAGCTTTCAAGACAACTTAGGTCTCTTTGTCAGGCATGTTCAAATAGGCCTACATTTGAAAGCTTCTACTCTAAATCTACTCAGCCAATAAAGGTATCACTTTTAGCCTACCAGTCTCTTGCTTCTTCCATCATTAGTTTATGTATTTCATCTCCCCTTCTGCCAGGTCTCACTGCATCACATCACCCGCCTCTTCCAATTAACTGTAACACCCCATGCTGCCCCTCACCTCCTATATCAACACAATGCCTGCCATCTCCAGCACCACCTCTGCCTCTCATCACCCTTGTAGTGTCTGAGTATTCATGGGGTAAATAGCCCCATAAAATATAAAGTGATGTAGTATTTGTTCCCTATGGTTCAATTACTGTACTGGGATATTCTTTCCACTGGGGATATAGCTTGTCACAGATCAAATTACTAGCTACAGTGATCTGTCTCTTGGGCTCCACTTAATATAATTGAAAGAGTATATCCCATCCTCTTCAAATTGTCCCCGAAAATAAAATATATTTCTGAGAAGAAACATCCCAAGCCCCCTAACTGGGTTTCTCTCTCACTCAGCACTTGGGGGAATTTACCTCTGTTCAAAACTTTATACCCTTCCAGAATATGAATGCTCTTACACCCTTGGTTTCTGCATTCTATTTGTAGTTGCCTGTATCTATTGATTTCCATTTAATTTGTGCATTTAGTTCACAATTCCTAACAATAGATAATGCATTCCAACAGTCTGCATGAGCAGTCTTATAAAGAAAAGACCCAGCCATGATCCTTTAGAATTGTCAGTCTCAATCCAGGTCCTCAGGGAAGAATGAAAGGCCAGCACTTGAGACTCTCCTGGCTTCAACACAGGTGCTTCAAGCCGCACACCAAGACTTAAAGGTACAAGTGTAATTCAATACAGTATAAAAAACCAATGTATTGTTATATACAAAATAACATATACAAACATGGAAGCAACATAGGTACAGCGTGACGTGGTTGGAAGTTGGGATGCCCCAGGGGAACCATCTTACACAATAGCGCTGAGTCATAGGCTGTCAAACAAATGGAAACACTGTGTTAAATAACATGTGATACAATTTCAATTGGCTAAAAGCAACAGGAAAAACATTGTAGCACCCTCCTCACCCCCTATCAATCAGTTAACCCAACACATGCTCAAAAGCTAAGGAATCAAATCATTGGTAATGTGAAAATGATCCTAAAATACCACAACAAGAAACAAAGTAGCAGGAAAGACATTACTAGTACCCACAATGCATGCATTCATGGAGGAAAACCCTTTATACTAATTAACATGGCAAACAAAGGCCCCAAGAGTATATTCCTCTGTGAATGCAGCCACATATAGAGAAACAGAGCCTTCAGCACAGATGGGTTAATCATAATGACTGAGCCTCTTATTAAATCACATGTACAGAAGCAGATAAATATATCCTGAGCTGTTAGTGGTCCCAGAGGACAGGGTTGAGAACCACTGCTCCAGAACACTAAACAGGAACATTGCTAGATAAAGCTAAGAGAGCTAAAGTCCCAAGTCTCATGCTTAAAGCCCCAAAGTCTTGATGCCAGTTTGTGATGTAATAGCACTAGTTTCCCTATGACAGTGGCACAGTTGGTCTGCTGGGTGCACTAATAATGTATTCTGCTTGCCCAAGACCCAGTTATTTTATGAACCTAGTAATTACCCAGTCTATAACCATTTTAAGACTGTGAACTACCACTGTCCATGAACAGACTACAAATGCAAAAAGGTATACAACATACCTGGCTGCTGTATGACACATACCTTGATAAGTTATTCTGTGAAACTAATTAAGATTTCATTCTATAGGTTTAGTTATACTTTAAATGGTTTTGTAGCAGTAAAATGTCAAATGGACACTACATATATAGGAAAACTGGATAAATTCTGGGACAAACCCACTGCTATCCAGTGAACAAATAAAAATTCAATGAAAGGGACATTTTTGGAATAATTATTTGTCTACTGTGGTGCAGTTGGTTCGCTGAAGAATTGCTTCACTCTAGGTGGCATCTACTGATACAAATCTGCACTACTGCATGAGCTGGAACTGATTTCTTAGACCTATGCCAGCCTAGCTCCAATTTACGTTAAGTTACTTTACTGAAAAATCATTTCCTTAATGCCTCTTGTGGAAAAAGGAGGACAATCAAGAAATGCATGGGCATTTTGTAAGGTTGGAATCTCATCCTTTTAAAACCAAACACACAAGAAAAATATACCCTGCAGGGCTGCACTGAAGTCTACAGGCTTGAAATAGTCCCCACACAGCCCTGCAGAGAGCATTCTTCATAAGTGTTTGGTGTTAAAGGGATGAGATAGCAAATTTAGCATTTTGGGGGGTCTGCACTTTGTATAATGCCATGTAATAACCAGATGCAGAGGAAAAAGTTGTAATTTTACTACATTTTCCAGTACATGTTATGTGGGGAGGTGGCCGGGAGTTTCTCTCATTAAAGTCTTAATGATGGCAAAGTGTGCACTGAAGCTATTGTAGATTCTGCTACATACCTGGAAGTGCAGGAATTGGAGGCTGATGCCAACTGTGCTGCACTGGTGGATTCATACCTTTCCCCCACTGCCTTCATAGATAAGGCCTAATGACATGTGTAGGTGGGGTGTGTTTCTCTAGCTAATGTGAGACTACAATTTCCATAATCTTCAGCTGGCCAGGGATACACAAGTTGCCCATGCCTGAAAGGATTTGAGGTTTTACAGCACACAGAAACAGATTGAATGAGCTGATCAAGCCTTACCATAGCTGCTGTTGCATTCTGATTTCCATGTCTCCATTGGTAACAACCGCATTTCTTCTAATTCTTTCAGTGGTAAGCTATCATTACTCGTAGGCTTAATAAAAAAATCTCTGCTTGTTCCCTTCTAGTAAATGGTTTTGTTGTCTGCTGATTAAATGTGTATTTGACTTATGAGGAACTGAAAATGGATAAATAAACAAAACTGCAGTGGATTTATAAGAAATCTTTGACTTTGCTGTGCTTGGCTCCTAGAGTGAGTAAGATTGAGTGCTGTGTATGTGACCTGCTGCACACTGTACTAATATGTTACAATATAACTTGTATAAGTGACATCACAATAGTCCAAAAATATAGAAGACCCATACTCTCTGGGGTCACCCGCAACTTCCTGCAATTTCATTTTTTCATTAATTTTTCCCACTTTTGACCTAACACTTATAAATTACATATCACGAGATTGGAAATTACACTTCATTCCTTGCAGCAGTTACAAGGTCTGAGATGGGTCCGCTCGGTGACACTGTTAGTTACAGATTAGCTTCTCGTATGTGTAGATCTTTTATATGACCGAAAATAATTTGTAGATCTTTACTGGAGTAGAAATGCCAAGCGCAGCAAATCTTTCCCATCTGTTTGTCCTTGTCAGCAAAATATGACCAGCTCCACAACAACTGCCAACCTGTTTCATCTCTATGCTAATTGTACCCAAATTTACTCACCCCCCTCCACTGACCTGTCACCCATTTCTCAGCCAGTGAAACCATCTGTCTTTCATCCATCTCCTTCAAACAAAAAATGCTGAAAACCAAAGACTTTTTAGGGATTGTTTATCCAAGTATATTACATGCAAATCAAGAGTGGGGGAAACTTCATTGGTATTTCAAAGTGATACAAAGTATTCAGTTAGATTTTATAGCGTTGAACCATTTAACTGTTTGGATGATAAAGAGGCTTTGCAGTGAGTAGGAGACCTCTTTAGCACCAAATAAAGCAGAATGGAAAGAAATATCTGAACAAGGAGGGTCAGTACATAAGTTGAATATATAAGGTTATACAGAATGACGTTTTGTAAATGATATATTTTGTCTTTATTCCCTAATATTTACATTTTTGTTCGTCTACTCTTTCCCCCATTTTTAATGGTTACACATGAGGACTTATTCACCTAGACAGGTGCAATTCTGGAGCAAACTAACTGCACCATGGGGGGGTGGGGGAATATTGGTCTCATTGTTTTAAATGGGCCTTTTACCGCCTCGATTTCAAGAGAATTTGTTGGAGACCTCTTTTTGCATTCAATGGGTTAAAGGCCTTATTTATTCATTGGAATTTTGGAAATGTTTATTTCTCTCCTATGACTTAGTCGGTTTGCCCCAAAATTATTTGATTTCTGTTCAACATAGGGACCCTAGACTTCCAAACCTGTGTAAAAAATAGGGTCATGGGGCCCTTGCACTACACAGTGGGATCTTCATGAGACATATGATAAGGGTAACAGGGCAGTTTCAGTCTTAGCGGTGAAGGATTAACCCTTTGAGTGCCAGAGAGGTATGCAACACATTGCGCTGCACTGAATTGCATACTACTCTGGCACTCAAAATGTTAAAGCAAGCAAGATTTGACTAGGACAATTTAGTTGCTAAGGATACCACAGAACATAACACTTTTACAGCCATCATGTTCTCTAACTCCCACACTTTCCTCTCACAGCAACATTCTCCTGGAGGCTGATATACAGTACTATGCAAAAGAGGTGCAATTCTGGAGTAAACCATCTACACCACAGGTAACATAAATATTCCACATATTCCAGCAGATATAAATGGGGCTTATAACTCATTAAAAATTAGAGCGGTCTCCAATGGATTACCCTGTAATACGGTGATGATCTGTCTAGCATTCAACGGGGTTAAAGCCTCATTTAAAACAATAAGACTTTTTATTGGTTCCCTGTAGTGTAGTTTGTTCCAGAATTACACCACTTTCCTTAGTATATCAGCCTCATTGGGGAAGATTCACTAAGCTGTGATAAAGTGTAGATAACTTTTCCAGTTCACCACTTCTCTGGTTCCTATGTTATTCTATGGAGCCTATGCATTAAGATGTCTTCAACTTTGGATATCTTAGTGCATAAGCTTCACAAAATAACATAGGAACTGGAGAAGTGATAAACTGGAGAAGTCATCTCCACCTTATCACCACTTAGTGAATCTCCACCCTTATCTCATTGTCGCTTCTTAATGTTTCTGTCGTGGTGTGGTTACATTTCCTAAAATCCCGATTCTACCCCAAAGTCCTACACTTAAACCCTGCACCCCATTCCAAACTAACACAAACTCCTGTTTAGGGATGAGCAAATATGTTTGCCTAAAAAGAGAAACATGTGAAAGGGCATAACCTCCTTGCTTCTAATCTCTATATATAGACAGAAATAAATCCACCATCCTCTAGATTAAATGCCAACAAGAGCAACCTTTCTTTATTCTCTTGGAGAAATGCCAATGCCCCCAAAGGCATAAATGAAACTTTCTCATGAATTTGAGAGTTGAAACATACAGAGTTCTCAGTGCACAGGTGAAATATTGGCAATATAAACTATTCAGTGAAAGAAACCCCTCAATTGCTATTTTATTCTATGGAACCTACAGGTTAACGCTCCATAGAGTAAGGCTGGAATCAGAGTGTTTCTCTCACTGGAGAGTTTATCGCATCATTAGCTCACATTAGTACGTAACTCCCTTGAGCTGATACTAGACAGTCGTACTACACCAAAGTCTTCACACTGTGCTGTTTTTACAAAACATTTTGGAAGAATAAATGTCAAGCAGCAATATAGGAACATCTTGTCACTATTCAAAATGGAAATAAATCAGAATCCAAAATCTTTAAAGGTTTCTAATTTGTTCGGAAAAAACTTTTCAGGACAAAAGTATTTTCCCGTTTCTTTCACCAGAGTACTTCAGATCTCTACTTTTACCCATATACACTCTTAGCCCTTGGTATACTATTGATTGCCTCAAATGTATTGAAGACATTCTCTAGCATTCAACAAATTAATATTACTTGACTGAACATTCCTCATTTAGCTTCAATCTTTCCCTCTATGCCAGGACTCTCTTCTGTTTAGCATATTTTGTTCGCCTAATTTTTGTGCTTTCAAATGATCTCCTCTTTTATATACTCACCCCATGAATTAACACTACTGTATCATGTTACTCCTTCTTACCCTTGACCCATTCAATGTGTACTTTAGCCACCTCACTTTAACAGTCCTTTCTCTCTGTGTGTCTGTCTGGGGGCAGGTGTAAACTATGTTTAAAAAAGTGTGAGGAACTATTTTTATCAGTTTTATAATATTTGCTAAAGAAAAAGTCTCTGTGAAAAGTATTTTTAACACTACATATATCTGAAGGTGGCTTTATACTCTAATCACAGTATGTGTCTTTCCCAGATAGCCAGGTGTCACGGACTCTCAGTAAAGAAACACACAAAACAGTACAAGTGAATTTAAACCAGTTTATTGAGCAATAGATAATAAGAATACTATTAGTAATAATGAACACTTCCTCAGTCAGAGGGGAGATAGACGTGAGGACAGTGTCTAGTCCACTACTCAGGAGCTGACACTGAACCACCGTAGGTCTATGGTACTGAGTCTTAGAACCAGACTTGGCTCTACCACAACAGGAAGGAACAATAAGACTAGCACAGGAGCGTATCCAGTGGAGGCACAGAGCAAATAGATCACCGATACCAACAGTGTAACTGGTAGCACCACTCGAGGCAGCAGAGTAGGTGCTTAGATAGATGCAGCCAGATAGGAGCGCACTACTGAGGCAAGCAGCGAGACAAGCTGCACTCTATCTTACCGAAGGCAACTAGGAGGCACAGAGCGTAGGTAGCACTGCGAGTGCTAAGCCAGGCAACAGGTAAGCGTAAGAGGAGACTGCTCTAGCTGCCCGGAGGCAAACGGAAGACACCAAGCAGAGGCAACCTGCAAGCGACCAGCTGGTGGCTGAGCTACTAGGTAAAGGAGCATGCCCTGCATCGGCCTAGTGGTAGTCAGACAGGAACAAGGCACAAACGGAGCATCAGGAACCGGATCGGGTAGTCAGCGACAGCAAAGGTCAGTACGGAGCGGGTAGTCGGACAAGCCAGAGCCATACACGGATCAGCCAAGCAAGGTCACGGATCAGCCAAGGTCACAACCGGAACGAGTAATCAGACAAGCCAAGGACTGAACACCAGGAGACAACGTAAGCCAAGCAAGGGTCAAAGGAACAAACGAGATGTGCACAGGAACACCACAAAAGGGCAACAAGTCCTAGCTTCAATTAGGTATATAAAGCAGCAGAAGGAGGCGGGACCCAATTAGTCCCAACAAAATAGGCCCATAAACAGGCGTACGTCCCAGTGCCTGAAACATGACTATAGCAATGAGGAAGTGGCCGGAGGCCATGCCATCCGGGGCCATACAGAGGTAAGAGCAGAGGCTTGCTTTAGGCCTCAAAGGGAGACTGTGATACCAGGACAACCACAGGGCAAACTGAAATAGGAGGAAGAGTCCCAATTGCTTCACCCGTCTAATCACAGATACATTTGTGTAGGGCTGTTTTTAAAAATGTAAGCACCTTTAAGTAAAGTCACCCAAGGAGTCCTTAACCCCACCCATGGCCACTCCCCCATGTTGTGCTGTTCTCCACCTATATTCCCACCCACTTTTGCTTTGCACAGAAAATAAGCTAATGCTAACATGCAAGCACACAAAACATGATCTTAACCCACTGGCTGTAAGACAGGTATCCAACTTCTCTAGCAAACAAGAGGTTAAATAATGGCCAGTAAATTAGTATGCAAACTAGGAAATAAACCAGCAACCATTATTTAGGGCCACTGCTATTGTTTTGACCACGCCTTCAACTCAGAATGTGGGTATGGACAGCACAGTTGAAGAGCCCTTCAATTCAGGGTGCTCTATGTAGTTGCCTACACTTCCTCCTGTGAAATCCGGAATTGCATTTGCGGATATGAACCATTCTGTTCCAGTGCTCTTGGTTCTGGGCACCTTAAAGCATGTAAAGTGCTTTAGAAACAATTGATTATTTAATTGGTCTTTAATTTAAGGCCAAGCAGACACTGTATAAATAATAGGAAACCATTAACAGGGAGGCCATTGGCTGCTTGCAGGATGGATGAGACTCTTCAAAATACTGGTTGGACAATACTGGTTTTAAATGAATATTAATGGCAGTTTTGTCTCTATTTATGAGAACAAATTTTAAATGAATGAGTTGCTGTTTTACAATGTTGTTTTCTATCTATATATATATATATATATATATATATATAGAGAGAGAGAGAGAGAGAGAGAGAGAGAGATAGATGAAGCATTCAGCACATTCATTTTTGTGTGCTTGGGAGGCTGTGTTATTAAAGGGGAACTATCACCCCTATACAAGTTTGGCTCATAATTAAGAACATATAGCGATTCGCTTGAATACTTGCTTTAAAATCTTATAAAGTTCGTGATATTGCTAAATTTAAAAATGATCTGGGTCCTTATTTCCGAACAGAGTGCAGTTACAGCTATGCACTGCAGTCTGTCAATCTTCCTCTGCTCCCCTCCCCACATAGCATCTTAATCCAGCCTCCTTTGATGATGGAGGTTTTCTTCATGTAAGCTGTAGTGCTCTCTAGCCAATGAGAGAGCTCCAGCTTACATGGACATATCCTCCATCATTAAAGGAGGTTGGATCGAGACACTGCTTGGGGAGGGGAGCAGAGGAAGACTGACAGGTTACAGTGCAAAACTGCAGTCTGTCCTGAAATAACGACCCAGATCATTTTTAAATCTTTACATACCACGAACTGTATAAGAATTTAAAACAACTATTCAAGCTATATGTTGTTAAAGCGGAACTACCACGCTAAGTAAAGTCACCCTGCAACTAGCTTAATAATAGTTATATTACCTCTAAAAAGTAGCCAATTGCAATGTAATCCTTAATCTTCTGAGACTGATGGCCAGGTTAGTGCAGTCTGCGTGCCTGCGCCGTCAGTCCCTTCTGGTGCCTTTCTGGCCAGTGCAATGCTTTTTAATGGAGACTGGGACTGACAGAGCAGGCGCACAGACAAGATGTCTGCACTGATGCCTGGCTTCCTGTCTCGGAAGAATCTAAGGGATGGTTGTTGGTGTTCTCCTCACGGTCAGTTGGGGGTTAATGCTCTGCATGAGGTTTCGCAACAGCAGAGGGGCAGGCACTGTAAGACGTAGTGTTGACGGGTATCAGTTAGAGATGTCTCGATACTAAGTGTTATATAATCAGCACATACGCATGCGTAGTTTTAGACATCTTAGGGCGTAGTCTGTATTTTAACCTGTAACCAAGACAGCAGTGGTCAGAGCCATTTTTGTGGAGAGCAATTTGGGACGTCTGGTCTGTCGGGCTCTTCACCTGTATGTGATCCTAGGAGTTAGTGTGTAGGGCTCTCACACACTGCAGTTTTTTTGCTCCAGGGGATTAGAGATAAGTAACTTGGTTACTGATTGTATGTTTGTTTTGTATGTCACCTATAAGTAACTTGTTTACTTATTGTATGTTTGTTTTGTATGTCACCCATAAGTAACTTGTTTACTTATTGTATGTTTGTCTTGTATGAACCTTTTTAATTATTGCATGGTTAAATAAACTGCATTTCACTTCAGCGTTTGTCTTTAGTGTGAAATTCCAAACTTCTAATTGATACAGAAGAATAAGGATTACTTTAAAATCGTCTACTTCTGAGACGTAATATAACTATTATTAAGCTAGTCGCCACCTGCCTAATTATTGCAGGGTGACTTTACCTAGCGTGGTAGTTCCGCTTTAATTATGAGCCAAACTTGTATAGGGGTTATAGTTCCCCTTTCATGAAGGCCTACATTCATGAACCCCACGTCCTGCCAACATCTGGATTATGCATCAGCATACCCACACAGAGGAAGTGTGCAACTCATTGCTCTGCAAAATAAACTATTGTTTTATTAAAAATAAATAGCAATTGACATAAAAACAAAAAAACATAAACCTATTATTTCATCTGTATTCTCCCCATCATAAAATGACGTTCTTGAAATCAAACAGGCATTTGCTCATTATTATTATTATTATTGGTAAACATAACACACTGAGGGAAAAAAGTATACAATATTGTGTTTTGTGGGGAGTTTATGAATTCCTAGGGACTTATTTAAGGTCAGAGCAATAAATATATAAAATGTAGGCTGGTGTACTGGAATTCAGTGCTTGGAATAAACCTCATGGTGTTGTGAATATAAAATATTCGCTATTACAGGAACCCTATTGCTAGAACATAACTCGTATAAAAGAAAAGAAATGTTGCAAAATTCACAGACGTACAAAATGGTCTCTATACTAGGGGTGTCCAAACTTTTTTTTCATCAAGGACCAGATTGAGAAAACATAATGAACTGAGGGCCATAGCATTAAATGCAATCATTATTGTGAACGCAGATTTAGAGCAGATATGGATATTGCATGCAATCCGTAACCAGGCTAGCATACTACCTTGCATTATTTACATGCTAAACATTAAATCTCTACCTCATTACTACAGATCAGCTCACAATAATTATGTTTTACAGCAAAAATCAATTAACTGAAATTGCATGACAGACCAGATTAGCAATTCCCAGGGGCCACAAATGGCTCCAGGGCCATAATTTGGACATCCCTGCTCAATACCATAAAAGCACTATATACTGTTGTTAATTAAGTAAACATATAAACACACACACACAAATATAACAAAATATCACTCCTTCCCTCTATATAATCTTTATTTCTATTCTACTGAAATCGTTATGTCTATTTATCTACAGCTGTAAAATTACTTTCATTTAAAATATTTGTATCCCACAGAACAGTGGTGAGCATGACTGTGGGGAGCAAGTGGTGGGGTTTGTTGACCACATGTGGGCCTCGGACTTCCTCTGTTACCACTGCCTACTCAGACAGGGCTTATGGCAGACTATTCTATGGAAAAATACACCCCCTATATTTTATTAATTACATAATGATAAGTCCTACGCAGCCTCATGAGCCATAGCACACACACTTGAGTCTTCTATATTTTTATTAATGAAAGTTAACTAATAAAAATATGGTAGAAGAAAATTTACAAATAATATTAATTTTTACTATATTTTGACTGCTTTATTTTCATCAGTCAATAATGAAAGTAGTAGTGGGGTGAGGCTGAGTGGCCTGGATAAGACTTGTACACAAAGATGCAACATGGACATTATTTAAATTAAGCTAAATGTATTAACAAATGAATTAACAAGGGGAGGACCTGTTTTTGCAGCATATGTATTTAATTACGTTGGAATTTGCCATGGTTACTTAGAAGTAATAGTAAATCTAAGACAAAAAGAAATTATTCTCACTGTATTTTTTGATGTGAAGGGACTCAGTTTATCATTTTGAATCCAAAGCAATGGTGATCGCACTGCTGCATTTCACATCAAGATGAAGATAACACATCTGCACTAGATGAAGTTTGGAGAAAAAGGCTGCTTACTAACCTAAAAATTGCAACAGCAGTGCATTTCTTCTCCAACAGAATTCTGCCCAAAATATAATGTTGAATGTGCTACTTTTCAAGAGGTTGGGGATGGTGGTGGGGGGGGGGGATACTGTTTTACTCGTCAGCTACTCCTCACAATAAAGTACAGCTTCATGACCAGAAAGTGAGGAGAATTTGCTTTCCCCTGCCACAGCACACATATAAAAGCCCCTTGCATTAGAATAAAGTTCTTTCAGGCTCTTGGATGATAGCGATGCCTTTTAATGTGCTAGAAAGACAACTTGCTAGAAACCTCTCTAGCATCCAAGATGTACTAATATGATTTCAGGCTAAAACAGGCACTGGAACAGATTTCATAGTGCAATGTCTGCCTAATGGCAGTTTAGTGAGTTACTCTATACATGGTCATCCTTAACATCGTTTGCACCAAGTGGAAGGCAGTGCGGAAGTGTATGGGTGTTTTAACTGTTTCAGTACCAGAGAGGTATCTAGTGCATTGCAGCATAATGATTTGGACACCTTTCTGGCACTCAAAGAGTTAAGGTATTCCTTTTGTCTGTGCCTTGTCTAATTCCATGTAATAAACAAGCACAGAGGAATGAGAAGTAACTTTACTTCATTTTAGGGTGACTACATGTCATGGAATGCCCGGGACTGTCCCTTATTGGGGGTCTGTGTCCTGCGTCCCGGGTCACCCCCAACCGGGACAACAAATAGTCCCAGAATGGAGTAACACGCACCAGTCCAGCCAGCCAATGAAATGTATTTGCTATATGGTCCTCATTGGCTGGCTGAGCCAGCCAATGAAGGCCATATAGCACATACATTTCATTGGCTGGCTGGACTGGTGCATGCGAGACAGCTGGGATGGAGCAGGTATGCTGGTGCTGCAAGTGAGACCCGCGGCTGAGGCTCCCGTCGCTGACAACCTTTCTGAGGCTGACGCAGAGTAAGAGTTCCCAGTGGGAAATCTTACTCTGTGTCAGCCTCAGAAAGATGGTCAGCGTCGGTGGGAGCCTCAGCCGCAGGACTAGGGTGACCACATGTCCCGGAACGGCAGAACGGAAATGTGGTCACCCTACTTCATTTCCCCATAGCATTGTATTGGTGAGGAGGTTGGGCTTACTGGTATTAAATGCTTTATGAAGACTGAGGTTCTGCAACAATATTCACTGATTCATAAGCTCTAGAGCATTGATTCGCAACCAGGGTGCCGTGGCACATTGGTATACCAAGGACATCCATTTAGGATACCACCTGTTTCTATGAAGACGTTGACAAAAATGAGAATACTGAGTTTCAAATATATATTTATGGAAATTGTTATTCACAGTATACTTGTTTTTTTATTCTAAATGGGAGACTTTAGAATAACTCTATATTTATGTATCTGTCCCCTTCAATTCATCCTTGGTAAATTACCTGCTAAATATTAGGAGTGCAAAAATTCCACATTATTAGATAGGGGTCCCTTGAGCAAAAAAACATTATGAACCACTGCTCTAGTGCAGACCACAAAGTGTGGATTCAGGAATGGTGAGCCAACGTCCGTGAACAGGAAATGAGCTACACTGGCCGATTCCTTCCTAGGAAAAGAGCAGAATGGGAAAACCCAGAGACTCTACTGTACTTCTTCACTTTAGTCTTTGAAACACTCCAATTAGAAAATGAAAAAAACTACTGTTGTACATTGTTCTATGAAGACTATTTATCAAAAACGAGGTTTGTTTTTTTAGACAATCTGATACATAACATCTGCAGTACAGCATACAAATAGAGTGGATTTTTTTCCTTATCAATGTTTTTTTATGCCTTGATTAATCTAGACTTTCATGTTTTTGTGTTATTTTAGAGTATTGCATCGTTTTGCCTTATACATATAAAAGATATATTCCTTTTTATCAGTGTAGTATAATAAGTACATGTGCTGTCTTAACATAATGGATAATGTGTAGCTATCTAAAAAGCTAATAACTGCAGCAGAGATGGCTATCCCCAGAAATGAACCGCTGTGGGAAATATATAAAAAAAAGGTTCCTAGGGACTGTGAAGAATGTAATCGATAATGTAATGCTATTAAGTCACGGTTACAAACTGAAAAGCATCACAGAACATAAGACAGGAAAGTGCACACGTTTTGTTCCCCCAATGAATTTATACTATTATAGTATTGATTGAATTTTTCACACAGCGAGCTGTGATTATCACTGTTTTTGGTCTCCCATACTGATAAATAATGATTGAAATAACAAAAAGGAGGTTTTAGTCAATTTGTGGACTATTTTAACCCAACACCATGCAGAGAAAAACTCTCTGTTTTCTATCTCATAAGTGCATACCTCATAAGTATTAAAATAGGAAAGGCCTAGTAATATATGATGTAAAGTCTAGAGGAGATTAAGTCCACTTTGAGATTAAGGAGGCTGACCATATCAGTTGTCCACTTTTCGTTATAACTGCATTGACCTATATTCAATCACTGCAGGGCTTAAAGCTTGGTCAGAATACAGCTAATCAGTGCTACTTATTCAAGTATTTCTTTAAACAGATATTTATTTTACCTCAGAAAGCAAACTTGTGTTCATTTGTGTGTGTTGGTGGGAAACAATGTGTCATGCCTGCCAAGATATGTTGAGGATAATTAGTTATGTATGGATTAATTACCTAAAACCTAAGTGGAAGGAGAAGTGTGGATCACTGACCACCCATTGTAAACAACCCCATGCTATGACACAGAGGGTAGGGTATATAACCCCCTTAGCTTACATTGGATCTTTCACCTGAATAAAATGTGATGGGATGCAGGGTGTCCCTCCAGTATAAATGCTCCTACGCTTACATATTTATTTTATTGCCCAAAGAGTGAGTCTGACTACAACCCTGTCCTTCCTAACCATCATCTCCACAACCACATACCCTTAACATGGGTGATGAATTATTAGATATTCATGGTCCCCCCAGCTATTTTACAATTTCCCTCTTTCACGTCAGTACACAGAGGCTTGTGGAGATATGTACATTCAGCACTCTGGTATAAAGGCGACATGTGCTAAGACCAACTAAAACCTGCATTATAAGCCCCACAGGAAATGGATCAGTTAATTCATTTTACTGAAAGATGTGATGGAATATGTGATAGGGGTGTCCTTTGTTTAGGGGATGGTTAATCATTCTGCTACAGAGATAAAGTAACATATTGCATCGTAATGAATGGCAGGCCCCTCATGTCATGTTTAGTTCTATAAAATATGGCTTAGATGGCATTACAGTTCACAAAGTATTACTGGCTTTATATAACAGATTTTTATTGAAGTCTATGGAAACATTTGCAAATAAACCATTGAAAATGTATCAACCACAGTGAAATCTAGCCTAAATTAGTATAATGGTACAAAGCATGCCATATGCACAAACTAAAAGTGGATACATTCTGAAGGAAATCCTTCTGAGCCACAGAGAATAAATACAAATTCCCCAAATACAGAATAAGTTAAATGGGACCTTTAACCTCCTTAAATACTAGAAAGGTCTTCAGTGATACAGGTCTCTAACGCATTGCATTGCAATGCATTGGAGACCTAGATAGAATTCAAAGCCCTATTTAAAGGGATAGTAATGTTTCATAATAAAAGCAGCTCTAATTAATCATCATAGTATTTGGACTTTGGAGAGTGTTATTTCAATTCTATCAGAGTTGTAGTTCCAGAGTAATTCAATGACAAAATATCCCCCTCCCGCCCCTTTTACTGATGTAACACTGCTCAGCCAGATCAGAAGGGAGGTGCCCAGGTAGATTGCAGAGTGGGACAATCTTCAATTAAGATAAGGGAAAAACCTGAAAAACTTGTCAAGGGGGCGGGCTTTCATTGTTCTCATAGGAAGAAGATTGTCTCCTGCTGTTACCTGTCTGGTCTATGGACTGCATTCCACATCTGAGAAGAGATGGCTTACACTAGGTAAAAGGGGCGGGAGGGGAAACTTTGCTTGTGAATATCTCTCAAACCATAAAGGTTTGAGAGATAAGACTTATATCATTCTTCATGTTTTTTTAATGCCTACAAAATAAAATAAAGATAAAACAAAGTATTACTATCCCTTTAAATCAATTGAAATATATATTTTCCCCTTACGGTGCAGTGAGAGTGCTTCAGAATGGCTCTGTGTTCTTTGTGCATGAGGCCAGCAACTCCTCTGCATAAATGAGAGCTTTCGTCTGTGAAGCCCCAGAGAGGGCTTATGGGCTGCGACTAGGATTGTGTAAATGGGGTGAATTGCATCATAAAGTGAGCAGAACTTGATCGGATGGGCAAAGCTTAATCAGAATTGGGTTGGGGAAGTGGCAAAACAGGTTGGAGAAATAGGAAGAAAGGAGGAGAAGTGGGCAGGGTTACCAAGGAAACCCATCACAGCCAGAGAATCTGCCTCTTTCCCACGAGACCTAGTACTTAACTGTAAAAATAAGAGGACTATGGGGCAGATCTGGAGATATGCTTCTTTAGAGTGCAGTTACGGCAGACTAGTGGCAGACCCAGTAAATAAAGCCCTGGCAGACCATTTTTTTTTTTGCATGTGCCCTCATTTTTACGTGTGTTTAAGTGGAAACTAAAAAAAAATAAAGTTTTGTGTATGTATTGGTACAAACATTTTACGGGACTTGCACTTTCCCATGGAGTATTTATAGGCAACATAACAATAAGTAAGGCCCTGAGGGGGCTCAAGCCCCAGGTCTCACGCTTACAGCTTGTGATGTTCAACTAGGAAAGAGCCTGCAAGAGGATTTAGTGGGTTCTATATGACAGTTATCCTACCCAGGGTACAATCTCTTTTAGCCCACTAGTGACTTACACAGATAAGAAATATCCTAAGGCACATCATACTGATCCAGTCAAAATGGCAGTCTAACCACTAAGCGCCCGGAAATTAATCTCTGAACAAGAAAAAATGCCAACCCCAGATATCTGTTTCAGCCTTATTGGGCCTCTCTTGTGAGGTGTAGCTGATCTTTCTAGGCACTGTGAGCAAGGGGTCCACGTCTGGATTCCCTGTTACTAATTCCAAAGGATAATTTTCACATGTAAAAATACAGGTCAGAAAGCCTGAATCATTTTTTCCTCTAGAGACATATAATGGTGTAATGACCCGCTTATCTCCCTCATGGAAATGGTGTAATTGAGCTGAGAGGTACACTAATAATGTATTATATAGACCAAAGAACCAGGTTTTTCAGGGGCTTAGCAACAACCCTGCCTGAAAGCATAATTACATGACCATGGTTCCTAAATGCATATTATCCTTGATACACCTGATTACAGTAACCTAGCTTCTATAGTCCAATTCAGGAGCACACCAACTCCACCACTAGTGACAAATAAAATGTCACAAAATTCGTATTGATTTGCATGGTACTTTTAAACTTTTAAATGTTAGAGAAGTCACTAAAATGTCTATTTGGAAATTATGATCTAAACTGTGTTCAGGCCCTATGTTCAAGAGAAAGTAGAGTAATTATTGGGCAAACCAACAATAAAACAGTGGACATATAAACATTGTCAAAATTCCCTTTTCAGGAATGCTAGAGAGGCCACCAATGCATGTGTGGGCTTCACAATGCATTAGAAACCTCTCTAGTAAAGATGGGAGAAAAGTTCCATTTGATTTCATGGATATTTTCATGGAGATTTTCACAAAAAAAAAATACAATTTGGTACTTTTTCTCATGCATGGAAAATACTAAATATTTTTACCTTTTTCGCTACACCCAGTGAATTTCCCCATTCGAACTATGAATATTTCCTACTATACTTTCTATGGCCATGAGAATTTTAGCTGCAATACTACTGTTGCTAATTGTTGAAATTAAGAAGTCTAAAGCAACATAAGACTTAAAGGAGCAGTAAACTTTCTTTATGAAAAAATATATATTGTAAGGATTTTCCTATCAAGTAAAATAAGGGTACTCCCACTGCCGAGAGATTTATATTTCCAGAGTTATTACAGTTTGAACCCATGTTTTTTTTTTTTTTCATTAGCAGTGCCCTCTAGTGGTCAAATTCTAATTAGATTTCCTGTTAGATTCTAATGGAGAGGAAAGTCAGAGACATACAGTTCTCCATGGAATGTGATAGAAACTGCCTGTCACTTCCTGTCAGAACTATCAGGAAGTAAACACAGTAAATTCACTTCCTGATTATTTGAACTGCTATAAATTTTGAATAAAACATCTGACAGCAGTGGGCGTGACATTGTTTTATTCAGCAGGGAAAGCTCTATAAAATATGTGCTTTCATAAAAATAAGTTTACTGCTCCTTTATTCACATTTTTTACAGGCTGAATCCTTTTACTTTTGCCCACAACATTAATTGCATGCTTGTGCAACTCTGGAATAGCCTTTGTTGAAAAGCAATTGCAGCTTGGAATATGCCAGTGGGGTGCAACACATAAATTATTTAAAACCTGTTTTCAGCAAAAGAATAGGGAAGCAAAACAATCACCAATATTTTGATAAAGTTTCCATTCCACAGGTGTACTTTTGAAGGAGATGATAGACAACTTGTAAGCAGGTATGGAAGAGGAAAATGGAGAGTGTGTGTGTGCACATCACTGATACCCTGTCTAGGCCTCTCTATAGTTTTACTTTAGGTCTGGCTGTTCCTCTAATTCAGGGGTGTCAAAGTTCGGTTCCTAAAGGCTGAGAACAGACCAGGATTTAAGGATTTACCTGACTGAGCAAAGGTGAGCCAATGAAAAAGAACAAACAATTAAAGGGATAGTAATACTTAAAATGTAAAAAAATATGTTGTAGGGTTTATCCCCCTGAGTAAAACAAGGGTACTCCCACTGCTGAAAGGTGTTTTATTCAAAAGTTATTACAGCTCAAAGATTAATTTTTTAGGTGCAATATCACAGTGGCCTGAAATTGTACAGTGGTGCTGTTGCTACACCATCCTATGGACAGCTCTGGTCCTGGGACCGTAAATCTCCATAGGATGGTGTAGCTACAGCACCACTGTACAATTTCAGGCCACTTTGATATTGCACCTAAAAATTCAACTTTGAGCTCTAATAACTTTTGAATAAAATACCTTTCAGCAGTGAGAGTACCCTTTTTTTACTGAGGGGGATAAACCCTACAACATATTTTTTTTAACATGTTAAGTATTACTATCCCTTTAAAGTGCCGTTGCTTAATCATGTATATCCTTCAAGTTTAGTTTGTTTTGCAGAAAAACTGGTATCTGCCTATAAGTTGTAATAGTCATTTCTCTTTATGTTTTTGGTGGCCCATAGTGGCACTTTATGCTAATTCTGTGCACAGTAAGCGATTAGCTAGGTTTGAGACCACCCTCTTTGCTCCCTGTCCCCGGGCTCTGTCTAGATTAATTCCTAGCACAGTGTGTGTGGCAATATTGTCCAAACAGATAACTAATTAGCATAGCGTGCCATACTGTGCCACCAATAAATAAAGGTTAGTTTCTTACAAACAATTGGCTAGCACAGGAAGTTTTTATCTTTTTAAAATTAACTAAGTGTCTCAATTTGGCAGATCCACTTTAAATTCTGACTAGTTTGCAGCCTTTGAGGACTATGTGCTTATACCCCTACTGTAAAGTTCTTTCCATCATATTGCCTTGCCCGATTCCACAGTGCAGCTTTAGCCTCCCCTTCTCTTATGCCATATTCACCTCCTCACTTTCACTGCCTCCTTTCAGCCAAGGACCCATATTTACTAAGCACCATTTACTATTTAAAATAGCATTAATCTTCGTTAACATCATATCAACTGAGGTTAACAAGCCATTAAAAACTCAGAATTAAAAATAAAGGGCTTTTAATCAAATCCAGATGCAAATTGTATGCTAAATAGGCCTACTAATAAACATTATATTGTATTAAATAACAGAATCTGATGCTAAATATAATTTGTGTAATTGAGTTTCTCTCCTCTGTGCTATTGAGGAACAAGGAGAGAAAGAGGCACATGCAGGGTAAGTTGATTCTAATGTTGAAGAAATGGAAAAGGCTAGTAATAAAGAGAACTCTTCTCCTTATTCAATAAGCTAAAGCGCTGCAATTATGGAGCAAACCAACTGCACCGTATGGAACAATTAAATCTTCTTTAATAAGGTTTTTAATCCCTTAAGTACTAGAAAAGTTTCCAGTGCATTGCTTAAAAAGCCCCATTTAAAGCAACGGCAATTTTTATATGTCTGTCTTATGGTACACTTGTTTAGCTCCAGAATTGTCCCTCTTCAGTTTATTGATTAAGGCTCTTAGCGACCTTATGCAGACAGCAAAAGATGAGCCAAGATGCAGTTGATTTGCCCTAGAATTTGTCCAATCTGTCTTAGTACTTCATTTTCACAGAGGCTAAAGTACTAATTAGGATTGGAGCAATTCTGGGGAAAACCAACTGCACCACAGTGGAAAACAAAATTGCCCACTGATAAAAATGTGGGTTTTACACCTTTGTGTGCCTGAGGGGGGAAAGCAAAGCAATGCGTTGTGTAACCTCTTGCACGCAAAGGGTTAGTAATGTCTTTTTTCAATAAAATGTAATATTGTAGACTAGTTGAACAACCCGTTACACGGGCCTCAGTGCCACCCGGCTGCGGGGCAGTCACGCGCAGTAGAGACTGCCTGCGCCAAGGCTGATACAGAGTGGCACGCTTCTTCGGAGTGCCCAGCTCTGTATCAGCCGCGGCGCAGGCAGTCTCTACTGCGCATGACTGCAGCACGTGCAGCAGTGTCTACTGCGCATGTCGCGGCATTACACACGATTTAGCTAATTATTATATAGGATATTGCAAAAATAAACTAACTGATGCAAGTGCCCCCGAGACAAAGGATGAGAAATTTCCCCCCTTTCCTCCTTTTTCACGGACGTCAGCCTCTAGCTTAACAGAAGGAAATCCTGGTCCCGTGACCAGCTGGCGGCTTTTCAGCAAAGCGGAAATAGCGCTATCTAAAAGTAAATACTTTATTGGAACTGCCTACAAAGTGTGTTTGCAAACCAGGCTAAACGTTTGCTTGAACGTGTGTAACGACAAAGTCATGCACAGTAGAGACTGCCCATACCGGGGCTGATACAGAGCTGGACGCTCCGAAGGAGCATCCAGCTCTGTATCAGCCGCAGTGCGGGCTCTACTGCGCATGACTGCTCCGTGACTGGCTGGCAGTGGCACTGTGGCCCGTGTAACGGGCTCTTCAACTAGTATCTACAATATTGCATTTTATTGAAATCAGATATTACTATCCGTTTAACCCAGTGTGTTGGAGATCTCTCTGGCATTTAATTGGTTAAAAGATTCAATGGGAATTATGCTTCATAATTGCTCATCTTTTGCTTGTTCCCATGTTGTGTATTTGAACACTGGGATAATGGTGAGACACACCAATCTGGAGTGTGGATCACTCACAGAATATAATAAACAGTATATCCAACACAGAAGGAATTGGAATAATTGAGAAGTTCAGCACAGCTGGTAAAGGGGAGTTAATCCATTGCTCTGCAATGCATTAGCCACCCCTCTGTCATTCGGAGTGTTATAGCAAATTAACGGTTCATTGGTAAACAAATTAGGGAAATGTACGACTAAGATTCTGTGCAAAAACAGAAGCTGGAATGGATTTTCTAGCCCTATGCCTGCCTAAGGCCAATTCATTAAACTACTTACATTGAAAATTCTCCCTTTAATGCCTGGTGTTGTATATGATTACTTGGCATCAGATGCAGCTCCCAAAGATTAGATGTTACAATGGAAACAGCAATAGCGCAATATCTGATGGAGCTGCCTGCATTGCAGACCCATGGGTACAGTGCAGTCACATATTTCCCATGACTATCGCTAGAAGAAGGGATGTTGCAGCCTGATGATGACAGGTGTTCATATGGATTATCCCATACGGAGCAAGCAAACCTGTTCTCTGTACCTAGTCACTGCAACACTGTCATTGTGCCTCAGTTGTGGGCTACTTATTCAGTACATTGACTGGAGCTTGCTGGTTCCAATATGCTAAGAAGAGGAGCGTGAACGCACTCACAGGGATAGCTGGAATGGGGGTGAGAGGAGAGCTGTGCCTAAGTAGCATTGTGCCACAACAACTAAAACGTCAACATGTAATATCTCTTTTTAAAAAAAAAAATCACCAATCCATACACCATAGAGATACAATATTAAAATAAGATAGACTGTATTGGGGGTGAAAGCTCCCCTTTAAATGAAAGGATAGGCAATCTGAGGCTCTCCAGCTGCTGAGGACTGCAATTAGGACCAACGGCTGGCTGGGGATGATGGGAGTTGTAGTCCTCAAAAGCAGGAAGGTGTCATGTTGCCCAAAACTGATTTAGGGTCTTATGCAGAGAGAAAAATATGAGTAATTCAGGAGCAATCCAACTTGACCAAAGGGTGAAAATAAAAATCCCTGTCCTTTTAAATGGGTCCTTTTACTCTTAGAATGCTCTAAAGTGTTAAAAGCCCCATTTCAATGAATTTGAATTTCTCTCCTATAGTGCACAGTTCACTCCAGAATAACCCCAACTCTCAGAAGAGCTGTTCAGTATACGGGAAAATAACTAATTAGTTCTCTAATTATAACTATATTTTTATAAAGATATCCTGGAAAGGAGGAAAATGAGTGACATGTTAGAACTAATTAATTATGGAATATCCATGAATGTAAAGTAAGCATCTCATTATGTGATATAAGGCCTTAGTGGAGCAATTATACAGCAACACAACTGCACTGTATGGGACAAATCTAAACAAGTTTTGCTGTATATTAAATGGGGCTGTTAACCATGGCCGGATTTACATCTCAGGAGCCTGTAGGCACAGAAATCTGAAGTGCCCCCCCATTCACCATCTCCACAATGCTCCAAATCTCCACATTACCCCCCATATCCATATAGCCCTCACATTGCCCCCCATCAGCTCCATATTGCCATCAGCTCCAACTTATCCCCCATCAGCTCCATATTGCCCTCACATTGCCCCCATCAGCTCCAACTTGCCCCCATCATCTCCAACTTGCCACATCATCTCCAGCTTGCCCTCACATTACCCCCATCATCTCCACATTGCCACTATATTAGCTCCAACTTGCCCTCACATTGCCATCAACTCTACATTGCCCACATCATATTCACATTGCCCACACTTTGCCTCCCGCATACGTTTCCTACCTCCCTGGTGGTCCAGCGGCAGATGTCTGTGCCTAATTCTGTAGGTGCTGTTGCTCCCGCACGGTCTCTTTAGGAATGCAGAGTGCTGGGAGATGATGTTATCTCCTAGCGCTCTGCATTAGAGCCGACAAGGGAGCAACAGCAGCTACAGTTCTTTGCCTTCTGTCAGACCCGAAGAAGGCACAGACCTTACCATGCGGTGGGCGGGATGTTACTGTGCACAGCGCGCAGCACTGTGAACAAAAATATATAATTTTTTTTTGTTTCTCAATGACAGGCGCCCCTCTGTGGGGTGCGCCTGTAGGCAGACGCCTACTCTACCTTATGGCAAATCCGACCCTGCTGTTAACCCCTTGTAAGCTAGCAATCACCAGTGCATGCATTTGAGACCTTGGTGGAATTCAATTGGTTAAAATATGAGAATGTTTATTTGTCCACTATAATGTAGTTGCTTTGCCTCTGAATTGCCTTACTTTGCCTTTGTACATAAGGCCCAGACTAGGGTGACCACATATCCTGGATTGCTTAGGATGGTCCCAGATTTTAAATGTGTATCCTGTGTGCTGGGCAGCCACCTTTTAAGACAATACAAAGTAGCCAAATAAAGACTCTAAACACTAGAAGGAGAACTACCCATTGCTGTCTGCTACAGAAATGTATGCCTTTGCTGGGCTACAAGAAAATGGCTTCCAGTCAGAGATCTAAGCACTAGAGAGAGAACTGAGCCTGGATCCTGACATCAATCAGAAGTTGCAGTACATGTTTGTTGTAATGGAATACTAGTCAAAAGCTTTGGGTGTGATGTGTATATTTTCTTGTAGCCCGCCACAGGCATCACTTTCTCATAGCTGGCAACTGTCCTGATTTATGCTGGACAGTCCCGACTTTGGGACCCAATCCCTCTGTCCAGCGGCATTAGAACTATGCCCCGGTTCCCAGGCCTCTGTTCTGCTTCCCAGTTATGCCCGGCTGGCTTTTTCAGCCTTCAATTTATTCACCCTCTCGGCTGAGGCTGCACTGAGCAGTGAGATGTTGGAAATGATACTGAGCATGATGCTTCATATATGTGCATGTACGCAGAGTACCCCATACTTCACCCATGGCTGTGTCAGAGTAAGTCCTCCACGGTACTACATGCCTGCGCAACTTAGCAAGAGTCTGGGCAGGAGGCAATTGGGGCCAACAGCATCATTAGACCTCATCAGACCATCTACAATCTCCCTGACCAGGTACTGTTGAGTATGGCTGAGTGTGTTGAAATGATCAGTGACGGGGGTGGTGGTGGTGGGGTGCCGCTTTGGCAATTTCAAATGTTGGGAGGTATGCTTTCTGTCACAACAGTCAATGGGCAGTTCTCCCTTTAGTGTTTACTGTGTACCAGATAAAGAGTAAGCTGCTCACTGATGTCCAGTGATGTATAGTGACCCCTCCTGCATTTCTGACTTAAAGCTGAAGAGACGTACTCTCATCTCTACAGTATCCATGAATGGCAGCATGGAAATGTGGTCACCCTACCAAAGTCTCATTAATGGCTGAATGCTTTCATTACTAACCTTGTCATTATCAGCTGCCAAAGCAAAATAAAAATTTCTGTAACAAGGAAGATCTTGTTAGCGATCAGCTTCAACAGCAGATAATAGATCATCAAAAAAGTATATTCAGATCCAGACAGCTGACATCTTAACAGATATCATCTATAAATTGTAGATATTTCAGATAAATTTAATCTAATCGAAACAGTAAAACGTGTGTGTTTATGTGATAGTGTGATCTAATTTAGCACTAGACATGATAGTAAGTGTAGATTAAACAACCACCTCCTTTATTACCCCCCTTCCCCTCAAACACACACATACTCCTTCTCAAAGCTCCCTAATTAAAGGAGAACAGGTTGAAACTTCGTCAGAGCAGCTGCGTGCTCCCATCAGAACTGGAAGCAAATTAAAAGTGACTGTCAGTTTTGGGTTACTGTAACCTTCTAGGGGACACCCAACCTTCAAAGACAAGTAAACTGCACTTTACAGAACAAAGCGCTCTACTGTAATTAAAATAACTGTAGGTTATTAAAAAAAAACCATTGAGCATGTTCTATTTTAACCTCTTAATAAGTAGAGGGGTGGGCAGTGCATTGTGAAACAATACATTGCACAACTCTCTGATAATTAATGTTTAATTTATTAACCTTTTGAGTGCCAGAGAAGTGTGCAGTGCATTGCTCCTCTATGCACTGCATACAGCTCTGGTACTCACAGGGTTAACCCCTTGCTGTCCGAGGACGTACATGTACGTCCCGAGCGGATGTCCCAGGTGGACTGAGGACGTACATGTACGTCCCGGAAGTCGTTTAAAAAAATTAAAAAAAAAAAAAGTTTGGCGGGCATTAAGTGACGACCGCATGTGCGCGCGGCCGGTCACAAATGGGTTCAACCTAGTAAACAATCTGTGATTTGAAATAAAGTGGAAGAGTGGTGGAAAAGCCGGGTCCATGTTAGTCTAAAGCAAGCATATCAAACTCAAATACAGTAGAGGGCTGCATACTGAACATCTGCCTCCAAGGACAAGGACAACAATGCATGTAAGTGAATGCCAGTGTGTGTGTGTGTGTGTGCGTGTGCGTAGGGAAATGTTGGGACAACCAGCCTTGTAAGTTGTTAACTTGTACACTGTCAGTCACAGGACCACATGTACATTATATGACACATTAATAAACAAGGCCAAACTGGGGAGGATGAAAGGTGATGTACTGACTGAAAATGGTGCAATTCTGGTGTGAACCTTGTTAACTACAGACAACAAATAAAAATAACCAATGCTTTAACCCTTTAACAACTGGTGACGTGTCAGAACCATTACCGTTTTTTTTTCCTTCCTGGTGACTATCCTGGCACGTCACATATTTCGTGCTTACAACGCTGTAAGCACTAACGGGGTCTGAAATTGACCGTTCCAAGACTGGAGTGCTCTCTCTCAGACCACAGTTCAGTGTGCAGGTACATGTCATCAGTCATGTGTGTCGGCTCTTCAACAACTCTCAAAGTGGTCGTTAAGGAAAGGTAACTCCCCCTGACCACTGAACGTTAAGGGATTAAAGGAGGCTTTTAACCTTTATAATTGTGTCCACTTAATTTCTTTACAATGCTTTGGACACCTCTCTAACATTCAAGGGGTTAAAAGGCTCTTCTTAATCAATGGTAATTTAGTGGTGCATTATCTCTTTCTTATGGTTCAGTTGGTTTGCACCAGAATTGCACCACTTTATTAGTATATCATCCACAGTGACATTACAGAAGTTAACAACATGTACAGCTCTACAACACCCACATTATGCAGGGAATGCAGTGCCCACAATGACCTGCTATAGGACCCATATGTAACAGGTCAGTAATGACCTTTGTGATGTCTACAAATATCTTTTAGCCTACTAGAATCTAGCCACTACCTGTGCCAGGTTTCAGAACCAGTGAAACCCAGACAGTTGCCAGAACAACTGGCGTCTGGTAAGGAGCAGGGGGGAAGATGCTCGGCTGCAGGACATTTAAGAATTTTTTCTCTACGGAGAGACGAATGTTAACAGACAGGCACTGTAGGTGGCTGTCAGGAAGTGATTAGCTATTTATTATGACACTAGTTGAACAGCCCGTGTACACGGCCACAGTGCCGGGAAGCAACATCCGTGGTGCTGTCATGCACAGCAGAGGCTGCCCGCGCCACGGCTGATAATGCACCGCAGAGAGGACTACGGTCTGAATTCGAAGCTCCCCACTCTTTTATCAGCTGCGTGCGAGTAGCCTCTGCTTGCATGACTGTAGCACCTGCAGCCGTCTGTACTGTGAATGACAGCTTCTGACAAACATACATTAGCAAATTATTATATAGGATTAGTGTAAAAGGCCGTGTATGCACGCAGTCTGTGCGTTCGGGCAGTCTCTTCAGCGCATGACTGAAAAAGCCTGTGTACACGGCCCAGCATTCTGTGCATTCGGGCAGTCTCTACTGCACATAACTGCATCGGGCAAACATACAGCTGGCCTTTTATATTATAGGATTATATACATATACATATAGATGTAGCTAGGGGCACACTTTTCCCATAGGATGAAACAGAATAACTATCGTGACACCAGCTGAATTGTAGGTGAGCTCTCCCAGACTCCAGAAGGCACTGTTAATAAAAATCCACAGTTTAAAGGCATAGTAATACTTGATTTTAAGAATGTTTAATATTGTACGTATTTAAAAAAAATACATGAAATTATGTAAATCCCGTTGCTCAAACTTTGATACTTTTAGAGTAATAAGCTTCTAAACTTAAGCGCTCTAGCTGGATTGAGGCAGGCACACTTTGCAGACCATTCTAATGAAGTATTTCTTTGTAGACAATGTTATTTTGGCTCTGCAGATGAGCCGTCCGGTCCTGGGACCAGCATCTAAGTCTGTCAGCTAGAGTGCTGACATGGGTAAAAGGGGGGGAGGGGGGAGCTTTAGAAGCTTATTACTCTAAAACAATCAAAGTATAATATTAAATCATTCTTAAAATCAAGTGTTACTAACTCTTTAAACTCATAACTTTGGAGCAAAATATCTCTTACAGTGGGAGTACCCTTGCTTTACTCAGCAGAAAAAGCCCTACGATATACGTGTTTTCATAATAAATGTTTAATATTGCTTTCATTTCTTCATCAACATCCTGACTGGACTATGAGCTAGTTTTCCTAGCTTGAAGGTTTCATCAATATCCTGGACAATGGACTCTGTATCCTGATTTAGACAACAACTCTAGTAGTCCTCCAACTTCACCTATACTCTTATCAAATCTTGGCTGTTTATCACCTCTCTTCTAATACCTCTTCCTTCCTATCTCTGTACCTTCCCCTCCATGCCTGTCTATACCTGCCTGTCTTACCTTCCTGCCTCCCCCCCTTTAATCGCCCCTATCAATGTTGTATCTCCCTACTCCTACCTCTTTTCTGTTACCACCCTTCCTTACCTTATTCCTTGTTTCTCTCCAGTCTTCCTCCTGTCTAAGTTCCCACCACTCTTTGTGCCCCCATCTACCAAACTGTTCTTGTCTATCACATCTCCCATCACCTCTGATTCCCCATCATCTCTATCCTGCCCCCCACTCCCCTCAGTTGTTGCTGGACTACAGCTCTCATCAACCTCAGCTAACCCAGTAGCCAGATGAAGGGTATGGAAGTTGTAGCTTAAATGCTGGAAAGCCACATATTTACCACTTTTACCCCACTCCTTGCACCAATAAAACCAGTCCATGTAGGTATCCCATCAGGACAGAAGCACAGTTAAAAGAGGTTACAAATAGGCATGTACTCAAATGCTATGTTCATCAGTGGTGGTGAAAGGGTAAATGTGGCAGGGCGAGCACAGCATTCACTCAACCTGTATCACAAGCAAAGTGTCAGTTACCATGAAGCACAAATGCAATAGGTCATATGTATAAATGGGAAAGTTGAGCAGTTCTGGTACAAACCAACTGCACCATATGGAACAGAACACAAGAAAAGAACCAAACAAACACAAGTTCACAAAAATCACATAGATTTAAATGGAGCCTTTAACACCTTGAATGCAGAGAATGAGTTAAGCCTTTGAGTGCTATAGAGGTATGCAACACTTTGCTCTGCAATGTGTTACATATCCCTCTGGCACTCAAAGAGTTAATGAGACTGGGTAGGCTTTTATGGCATTCTAGCGCTAAGATACATTTAACACCCAATCCCAGTGTCACAGTAATAGCAGTAACGTAAGAGACATGCTTTCATTTTTTATTCAGCACCATGGACAGGGACACACTCCTGTGGGATGCAGAGAATATGTATGCTCACAGCCCTGTTTACTATACTACTATGTACTAAATTAGCTTTCTGGAGTGTGTGTGTGTGTGTATAGTGGGACTTACACACACAGCGAGTGGAGCAAATCTAATACCCCCTTGACTTTTATTGTATGTGATATATCTCCCAACAAGAAATATAAATAACAAATGCTGGACTAGGATGCATAGCCTGAAAGTGCAGGGAAAAAGGTCAAACCAATTTTCTAAACATATTTCTCACATGTGATGCTTAGAATGATGCTTCTAGCATCAGGGATTGGGGAATGAGGATCTCCAGATGCCATTTTATTACATCTTCGAACATCTGCATGTGGCCATTGATGAGAAGGACACAATAAGTGCCTGCTGGCTGTTAGGGTGGCATAGAAAGACTAATGTACTAAGAAGAGATTGAGCAATTGTGAACCAAATTGCACCACAGGGGACAAATAAAATGATCACTGATTTAAATGGCACTCAAAGGGTTAAATGCTAGGGATGTCTCCATTGGATTGCAAGGCACTGTGTTCAAGATCTCTTAGGCATTCAAGGGGTTATAAGTCCCCTTTAAATTACCTAAAATTTTGGGAATGTTTAACTGTCCCCTAGGATGCTTTTCTGTTTGTTCCAGAACTGTTCCAAATCTTCTCAACCCTTTCAATACCAGAGGTTTGGGGATTTTTTTTTTTTTTTTTTACAATTTCATCCCTTCAAATGAAGTGAAATCTTTGAAAACCATGGGATTTCCTACAACATCCATTAGTTGCTTGCTACTTAGAGAAAAATGGGATCCCATTGGTATGAGCTGACATATGTCACATTTTAATTTTGTTTTTTACATTTTACATTTTCAAAGATGACTTGCCTGTACCAAAATGGTTGTAAAAAATACGGAAATGAAGAAATGGTAGCCAAACTGTACCATTTTGGAAAGAAGATAACCCACCAGATCAAATGAGGGTTCACTTGATTTTCTACCCCTAATCTGGTGTGCACCAGTGTTTCCAGAATGTGGTGCTAAAAGGAAAAAAACCAGGATATTTTTACATTTCCACCCCTACATTTATTATATCCATTAGCTTCTGCTAGTATGAGAAAAATGGTACTCCGATAGTATGAGTTAACATACCGTCTGTTGTGCCAGAAGCCCAAAATTACACCAGCTGTGATCTCACTTTTTATTTTTTTTCAAACATGACTTTCCTGTATTAAAATGGTTGTAAAAAATACAGAAATAAAGAAAAGATAGACAAAGCACATTTCGGAAAGAAGATAACCAATAGCATAAAATGAGAGGTCACTTGCCTTTCTACCCCTAACCTGGTATGCATCAGTGTTGCCAGAAGGTTCTACTGCTAACGCTCATTCAAATGTTGATGTGGAGTGGAGTACCAGTGCATAGTGAAAACAGGTTGGGAGGGTCAGATAGTGTATGTGTGTGTATGTGGGGTGGGGGGGCATGCCTAATAGTGAGCTGTGAATCAGGGCCATTCATTAAATACATTAAAGATATCAAGTTTGAAAGTTGGAGAGCCAAGGTACTCTCCATGGTTGTCATTACTGACAACCTGAGGCCATCAGTAAGGATCCTGATGTCCCCATATTCTTCTGATTTGAAGGGGGTGTTGGCACTGTGCAGCCACCGCATGCTGGAAGTACCGGCTTATGTGGTGGCTGCACTGAGACAGTACATTGTATGAGCTTGGTACAGCAGGTCCACCTGTACAATGTACTGCCTTGGCACTCTAAGGGTTAACACAGTAGTCTTGGAATAAATACTGTGTGTGGTCAGGGAGGCCTGTACTTAGGAGGACTGAGGTTTCCTCTGGATCGAGGATGGACAACCTGAGGTCCTCCTGCGGTTGAGTTCTACAATTACAGTCAGGAGCTGGAGAGCCTCAAATTTCTTAACCCTGCAGTGGTTGTTGTAAATGTTGAAAAGTCCAGAAGGTCTTGCTGTGAATGGAGTAGAGCAGCAGAGACCACATTTTCACTTCCAATTATATTCATATACAGGCACATTAGCTACATTGAAATAAAACTACATCATTTTATTGATGCAGATCTGCTAGGCAGCATGTCCATATACCTGGGGGGGGGGGGCATGTACTAAACTACTTTCTGGAGTAATGTGAGCAGATTGAACTGAATCTAGTTGCAGTTACAAAGCCAATCTGCCCTGTCTCTGTCCTCTCCTCAAACCTGTCTGCGCCTGAGGCAAACAAGTGGGTGTGTTAATGTTAGTTGACATCAGCAGCATATATCTGCTCTCAGGCTCATTTCTTGTGGTACAGAGGTGTAAGGGAAATAAAGTTACCCTATGATCTATATGCCTGTTTCTCCACACCTAGTTCAGGCAGGAGAAACATAAGAGAAATCCCTAACCCCCCACACACAAACACAAACACTTTCCTTATCCCCTCTGTTGCAATGCAATCTTGCTGGCAATAGAGTGGTTAATATACACTGCAGTTATACAAAAATACATCACTAATTAACTATTCCCCTTACCACCAACCCTTCTCTATCTAACCTCGGATTATCCCATCTGTTGGAGGATGAGCTTGGATTAGCTGAACTGGCTAAGGAGCAGTTAATGTTACAAAAGCCCAGGCATTAGATCAGATCAGAACAAAGGGTGCTGGGACCCTACATAATCTTTTTCCTTAAAAGGAGGATACTTTATTTCCCCTCTTTGGCTAGAGGAAAGGGTGACCCTTTCTTCTACAGTGTGATTGGCTGACAGCTGAGGTTACTCCAGGACACATTCCGTGCCCTGCATCACCCCAACACTCAGCCAAGAATCTGAATAGGAATTGGCTGTATAAAAGCAAATTTTTTATTTTTTTCTCACAGCTACCTGGGCAATAGCCCAGGTCGGGGGATTGTTTTACCATTTTTTTTAATTATTATTATTTCTATTATTATTTTTGCAGCAGCACAGACAGTGGAAGCTTTTTTAGGGTTTACTGTATTTTTTTTTAATTTATTTAGGTGACTAGCAGACCAGGGCATCGCAGACATGGCAGGACCTCCTGGTAAGTATGTCTTTAAGATAAACAAACGTGCATTGGGGGAGGGCCAAAAAGGGTCTGGGGAGCCTATTACTTGTATTTTTTTTTTAATTAATATGAGGGCTCTTGTCCTCATATAAATATGCATTTTACTTTCTTGGACAAATCGGAAGCATTGTATGTGGTGTTTTATGCTACCAGTGTGACAGTTTAACAAGACTGGGGGGGTATATGTGGGGTTTATTGCTATCAGTGGGACAGTTGAATAAGGCTGAGGGGAGGGTGAATGTGGAATTTATTACTATCAGTAGGACAGTTGATTAAGGCTGGGGGGAGGGTGTATGTGGAGTTTATTGCTACCAGTGGGACAGTGGAATGAGACTAGGGTGTACAATGTATGTGGGTTTAATTGCTGCCAGTGGAATAGTGGAACAAGACTGGAAGAAGAATTGTATGTGGGATTCTATGGCTACCAAATGTATGCATTTCCGGCTACCAGTGGGACATACAGAATGTGAGAGACTTCTGGGAATAAACAACAGCACAATGGGCTGTTCTACAGCTAGTCACCACCCAGAAGCAACACATTTTAGCTCTCTAGTGCAATTACAGAGTAAAAATTTCTACATGCATATTAGACTAACCCCATCCGCAAGTGAGATCCAGTCCAAAACAACAGGCAAGTCCCCACCTGCACAGGAACAGCAAATAAGGCTGAAACGTACATCTGGGGTTAGCTGTTTTTTTCTGTGCAGAAGGGACTTGCCCATCATTTTGGAACTGGACTGCGCTTATGGGCAGGATTAGTTTAATAATCCAGACGTGGGCCCCTTGCTCTCAGTGCCTAAGGAAGCCAGACACACTTCACTGACGAGGCCGAAACGTACGTCTGGGGTTAGCTGGTTTTTCTGTGCAGAGGGGACTTGCCCATCATTTTGGTCCTGGACTGCCCTTATGGGTGGGATTAGTCTAATATGTATGTGGAAATTTCTCCTCTGTAATTGCACTAGAGAGCTAAAATGTGATGCTCTTGAGCGGTGACTAGCCGGAGAACAGGCCATTGTGGGTTTTGTTTGTGCTCAGAGCCTCTCGCATCTTTTGGCTTGTTTCTGAGAAACACTTAGGGTCTCTCCCTAAGTGTAAAGGGTAATCCAGACATGGACCCCTTGCTCTCAGTGCCTAAGGAAGCCATCCACACTTCACTGATGAGGCTGAAACATATATTTCGGGGGTTAGCTGTTTTTTCTGTGCAGAGGGGACTTGCCCATCATTTTGGTACTGGATTGCCCTTATGGGCGGGGTTAGTCTAATACGTATGTGGCAATTTCTTCTCTGTAATGGCACTAGAGAGCTAAAATGTGATGCTCTTGAGAAGTGACTAGCTGGAGAACAGGCCATTGTGTTTTTTGTTCATGCTCAGAAACTCTCACATCTTTTGGCTTGTTTCTGCAAAACACTAAGGGTCTCTCTCTAAGTGTAAAGGTAATCCAGATGTGGACCCCTTGCTCTCAGCGCCACGTAAAGTGAGCTGCACCTTACTGATGAGGCCCAAATAAGGCCGAAACGTATGTCTCGGGTTAACTGTTTTTTCTGTGCAGAGGGGACTTGCCCTTCATTTTGGTACTGGACTGCCCTTATGGGCGGGATTAGTTTAATATGTATGTGGAAGTTTCTTTTCTTCAATTGCTTTAGAGAGCTAAAATGTGATGCTCTTGAGCAGTTACTAGCCAGAGAACAGGCCATTGTGTTTTTTTGTTGGTGCTCAGGGCCTCTCACATCTTTTGGCTTGTTACCAGTGGGGCAGTAGAACAGGGAAGGGGTGTTTTCAAACAGTGTCTGTGAGTAGAGAAGGGGGTCCCAGATCACTTCTGTGAACATTACCCCCATATTAATGTATTGTGGTCTGCCAATGAATTAATACAGGGTGTATGAACCCGATATTAAACTGTGTACATGCTGAAAAGCAATATGGGTTGAATGTACGCCATGTTTTTTTTTGTTTAATATATTAAGGAAAGGAATGAATACGCCCTCCCTTTAACAAAAAATGATATGTGGTCACAGGAACCCATATTATTTTAAGCACACTCTCAATTCTAATTGATTGATTGGGAGGAGAAGTGGAAGCGTAATATTACACCCACACACATTTTATTTAAGGCTGTTTTAAACTATTGAGCACCCCTCTGGCTCTCAGAGAGTTAATATGAAAGCTCCTCTATTTCTCCTTTGCATCCTATCCACTTAATTCTTGGGCGCCTGTAAATGTATGGAAGTAATGCACGGAGTGGAAATAGATAAATGTTTGTGTGTTTTTCAAGGTCCACCCTGGTATAAAGAGCCCTGTCAGGGAATAATTCAGCACATAAACAGATTCCATTTGCCGCATGGTAAAAGCAAACAGTGTTTAGTACATTAAAGAGAAGCAAATACATACCAGTTTAAATGTATTTACTCATAACTAACATTAATCCATTGGAAGGAGGAGCCAGCATTGGAAGAAGGAGCAAAGTCCAGCGTCAGTCAGGAATCCATTATATACCCAGTACCTAACTAGCTGAAGGCCTAGGGTGTATTTTGACATTTGCCTAAATAAAACACAGGGATGTTGATGTACTACAACAAAAGAAACATTCTGGGGCAAACCAATTGCACCATAGGACGCAAATAAAAATTCCTTACGTTTTTATTGATTTAAATGGTGATTCTAACCTCTTGAATGTTACAGAGATCTTCAAGGCACTGCAAGACTTCAGTATGCCTCCCGATATATCAAATTACCAAAGAGGGATACTTTATATTTAGGTGGTGTTGCTGGGGGCATGGCTAGTGGGCAGGGCGTTGCCAATAATTTATTGGCTAATTTCTGACCTATTGATACCTCTTTGTGTAATAACTGAATGAATGATTTAGAGCAAGACCAAAGTATTCTATTTACACAGTATAATTTATAAACACATATACTGATATACTTAAATGGATTGTAATGTAAAAAAAAACTAGACCGCCGAGTCTTCTTTATAATATAAGAAACACTGTGCTATTTCAGACCACTTACATTTCTGTAGTTCATAACATATTCACTGTAGAAGGATCCCCCGCTCGCCCCTTCTGGCAGCCTCCCACTGAATATCTAATCGTGTCATGTAACCCAATGGATGCGGCAAGGGACAAACTTCAGTAAGTAAGTATAAGGCAAACCATACCTCCCTTGACGAAGGAGGGCAGGATTTTCCTTTGCTTACTGAAGTTTGTCCTTTGCCTCATCCATTCAGACCTGCATGAGCAGTGAATATGTTATGAACTACAAAAACGCCAGTGGTTTGAAATAGCGCAATGTGTTTCTTATATTATAAAAAAAGACTAGGCTATCTAGTTTTTTTACATTACAATCTCTTTAATGGGAATTTTTAGTTTTGCTGTTTTTTTACCATTTTTATTGAAGTCCTGGGATCTGTTTTTAAACCAGCACTGGGTTACAGGAAACATCACCAGAGCCAGAGTGGTGGGAAGTACACGCTGGATTGTTGTTGCCTAGTATAATTTTTTTTTGTCCTCTGTAGTGCAGATAGCGTGCTCATAATTGCTTCAGTTTTTCTTAGCACATCGGTCTCATAGAGAAGTAAATAAGCTCTTTTGGGTGAGTTTCTTATATAGAACCCTTCCAATATCAGAGAGGTATCCAGCATTGCTCTGTAATACATTGAACAGTCCAGGGAGAGAATAATACACTACTCTCGGTGACATTTTACTAGTGATCTAAAAAGTGACATAATTACTGCTATCATTCTGCTTCTATAATTTCTCCCCAAACGACACAGCTCTCTGCAGGGTTTTGAGCCTGGGGATGGGCATAGTAATAGAGTATAAATATATGGGATCTATAAAGTTGGTTAAAATCAGACCCACGCCTTTCCTTATAAATGTATCAATAGCTCTGAATGTGAACCTACAAATAATGGTGTTGTGGGGCTCAAACACAAACCAGCAGGAGGATCGTTGAATCATAATGTCTTGACCGCACAGACACTGCAAAATTGGTGCTGCTAAGAATTAATAGAAGTTCAAAAATCGATAGGAAGGACTGTGCTAGTCAATTGTTCAGTGCTGTGCCTGTAATTCTTTTAGGCTAGCAGAGATCTGCATTGCTCCTAGCAATGAGATTGGTTTTATTCAGAAATGTAAGGCCTGGTCATAGGAGGAGGAGGTGTAACAAGCAGCTATATAGAGCAATTGAAGGGGTTTAAGGACATTATTATATGCAAAAGTAGAAGGAGTTATAGGGAGGCAGGGCCGGTGCAAGGATTTTTGAATACACAGGCGAAGGTGCATTTTGATGCCCCCCCCCCCCGACACAATCCACCTGCCCCCCCCTGACCTTACCACAGTCCTCTGCCCCGCCCACATATTCACCTCCACAATGCTCCTTCATCTCCACATTGCACCTTCCACAATGCTCCTTCATCTCCACAATGCCCCTTCATCTCCACATTGCACCTTCCACAATGCTCCTTCATCTCCACATTGCACCTTCCACAATGCTCCTTCATCTCCACATTGCACCTTCCATAATGCCCCCTCAGCTCCACATTGCTCCTTCCTTTATGCCCCTTCATCTCCACACTGCCCTTCCATAATGCCCCTTCATCTGCCCCTTCCATAATGCCCCCTCAGCTCCACATTGCTCCTTCCTTTATGCCCCTTCATCTCCACACTGCCCTTCCATAATGCCCCTTCCATAATGCCCCCTCAGCTCCACATTGCTCCTTCCTTTATGCCCCTTCATCTCCACATTGCCCTTCCATAATGCCCCTTCATCTGCCCCTTCCATAATGCCCCTTCAGCTCCACATTGCTCCTTCCTTTATGCCCCTTCATCTCCACACTGCCCTTCCATAATGCCCCTTCATCTGCCCCTTCCATAATGCCCCCTCAGCTCCACATTGCTCCTTCCTTTATGCCCCTTCATCTCCACAATACTCCCTACTTTGAGTCCCTGGTGGTATAGCTCTAAGAGAGCTCTGTGCCTCCTTCGGCACAGAGCTCAGCCTCCCAGCGCTGTTCTCAGTAATGCAGAGCGCTGGGCGATGATGTCATCTCCCAGCGCTCTGTATTACTACAGAGCCTGGGTCGCTCTGTGTTGTGAGCGTCCCATAGATGCCGCGAGGGAGCGCTTGGTCGTGTAAATGAGCGCTCCCTCGCGGCAGATATAGTTAAAAAAAAAAAAAAAAAAAAGAAATTCTCAGCTTCTCCCTTTTCGGCGCCCCTCCGATGCGGCGCCCTAAGGCGGCTGCCTGTGCTGCCTTAATGGTAGCACCGGCCCTGTAGGGAGGGATTATATGAAAACATAGGAGGAGCTATAGGGAGAGGTTATATGAAACAGTATAAGTTAGTATAGGGAGTGGTTATGAGAAATAGTGGGCAGAGGTATAGGAAGGAATTATATGGAAAATTAGGAGCATACCTGGGAACTCTACAGATCTACCCCAGAGACTCCGGATTTTAGAGTTATCGGGTCTCTGGGAACAGAGGCCGATTCTCTGACTGTAATGAGCTTGCAAGGTAACTCTGCCCATCTCTCCTCCTTTCTTCCTTCTTCCCACCCTGTTATGCTCACTTTCCAACCCAATTCTAATTAAGCCCTGCCCACCCAATTAAGCCACACTAACTTTATGATGTGATTTGCATGACTACACAGCGTAAAAAAAGAGAAAGTATAGGGAGGGGGTTATATGGAACAATAAGGGGCATTATAGGGAGGGGTTGTATTGAACAGTAGGTGGAGTTATGGGGAGATCTGGTAAGGAACAGTAGGAGGAGTTATAGGGAGGGGTTCTATGGAACAGCAGGAGGAGTTATCGGGAGGAGTGGTATGGAACAGTAGGAGGAGTTACAGGAGGGGTGGTATGGAACATTAGGAGGAGTAATCTAGAGGTGTTGTATAGAGCAGTAGGAGGAGTTACATGGAGGGATTGTATGGAACAGTAGGAGTTATAGGGAGGGGTTGTATGGAACAGAAATAAGTTATATGGAGGGGTGGTATGGAACAGAAGCAGGAATTTAACAGAGAAGTTAAACTGAACAATAAGAAGAGTTAGCTGGACCTTTGCTGAGGAGTATTGGCCTCACATTCCCCACTCATAAGTTACATGGTCTGTTTCAATTAGTTGCTTGGAATTTCAGACTGAAATAACACACTGAAGTGAAATGTAGTTTATTGAAATATGCAATGATTAAAAAGGTTCATACAAAACAAACATACAATAAGTAAACAAGTTACTTATGAGTGACATACAAAACAAACATACAATAAGTAAACAAGTTACTTATGAGTGACATACAAAACATACAAAACAAACATACAATAAGTAAACAAGTTATGTATCTCATCCCCTAACTCTGTAGGATAAACAGACACAGATACAATCAGTAAACAAGTTACTTATATCATCCCCTAACTCTGTAGGATAAACAGACACAGACATAACAAACATACAATAAGTAAACAAGTTACTTATCTCATCCCCTAACTCTGTAGGATAAACAGACACAGTTACTTCCCCTGGAGCAACACAGCAGTGTGTGAGAGCCGTACACACGCACTCCTAGGATCACATACAGGTGAATAGCCCGACAGACCAGACGTCCCAAAAATGGCTCTCCACAAAACGGCTCTGACCACTGCTGTCTTGGTTAAAGGTTAAAATACAGACTACGCCCTAAGATGTCTAAAACTACGCATGCGTATGTGCTTGATAATAGTGACATCTCTAAATGATACAGGTAAACATTACGTCTTACAGTGCCTGCCCCTCTGCTGTTGCGAAACCTAATGCAGAGCATTAACCCCCAACTGACCGTGAGGAGAACACCAAAAACCATTCCTTACAATGGTCAAATATATAAGTGGTTATATGGAGCAAAGGACAATGGGAATAGAAGAAATTATAACGAGGTGTATTACTAAGCAGCTGAATGTAAATATAACAATGTGTTGTATTGAGTAGTAGAATGTGTAATGGTAAAGTGGAGCAATTCTGGAGCAAGCCAACTACACTGTTGGGGACAACAACAAAAAAGACCCACATTCCCATTAGTTTATAATGGTTGTAACCCCTTATGTGCTAGAGAAATCTCCAAAGCCTTGTTTCATGGTGCAGTGGAGTCATGTGTACCATTCAAGAGATTAAAAGCCCAAGTGTGGTTAGTTTTCCCCAGAACAGCTCTACTTTGCCTTTATACAGAAGGGAGTTATAAATTATATGATACAACTAGCTAACAGTGGTCCCCTCTTTGTTTTGTGAGAGTTGATAGAAATGTGAGTGGTGAGGGAAGTGGTCATTTGAAGGAAATGGAAATGATTTGAAACATGAGAAAGTACGACTATAAGCAGAGCGTATATACATGAGGGAGTGAATGAGCAGGGGGTAAGGGTACCAAGGGGAAATGCCAGTGCTGTTAGAACAACAGAGGTGCTGCAGAAGAATTGGATATAGAGCACAGACCAAGAAAAGTGACTAAAAATGATGGGAATTACAGGCCAACAACAGCTGGGAAGATACTGCCCACTACAGGTTTAAAGGAAATACTGATTGTGAATGGATCACTAAGTTCATGGGATCATGGCCCGGGTGGGCGACACCTTCCTGCTGACTATAGAATAAAGATAATTTGGTGTATTGAAAGGAGTGATATCATAGACATAGCAGTGTTAGAAAGAAGTGTGGTGAGTGGATATAGGGAAGAAAGTAAAGATTTGTTAGACCAGATTTTGTGTATATATACTTGTCATTAAATCTTGTATGACATCAAAGCAACAAATTGGTGTGGGTGGAGCAGTTACAAGACCTGAGGAGATGCCTCCACAGCATACTGGGAAGAGAGGTTTGATTAAATAAGGTTGACAAAGAATGGAAGGGGCAGTGGACAGCATGCCAGTTGGTAAGCAGTAGCTGGATGAGAGATGGACTTGCCAACCACCCGCCCCCCCACACCATACACACACACACTGGAGTTTGGCTTGGACACAGTTCAGAACACAACCTTAACAATGTATTAATCCTATTAAGAACAGCTAGACACAGCAATTAATAACAGAACATGGACAGGAACTATGCTTCAAACTATTCCTGGAAAAATCTCAGCACAATGCTTAAGTGTCATTCTTGGGGGCACTTTAATGTTTTTTCAAATGTGTTGCATTGATTGTGTAAAGAATCATTAAACAATTTGCAATGCAAGCAATTTATCCATTAGCTGCCGTGATTAGGAGGGGATTCCGGATGGTATTCAAACTAGAAACCTTTTCAGGTCCAGATGTCATGGATGCCTAAGTCACTGAACACAACAATCACTAACAACCTCTATTCTGCAGCCAGACAAAATGTATATACCACAGCTGCACCAAGCACACTCACTGGAGGAATTCAACAGAGCTAAGCATGATTTAGAATAAACTACCACTTCAAAAATTGCAGGGAATATTAAGCAAATTTCTCCTGGTGGAATATGTGCTGTGAAAGAACAGACTCTCATAGCGACAGAATGGGAATACTGCCAGCACCCTGTATAGGTGCCATGTCCAATCACACCATGGAGGGCACACAGAGGGGAAACTGCCATCTGCAACTTCCATATGAAGTGTGGGATGCAGAATTTGATTCAGATTTGTGTGGCACTGAAACGCATCTGATTTAAAGCACAGTTGAACTGAGATATGAATAAACAATGATGACTTTTCCTTAAAGCTAGCAGAAATACATGATACTTAACTAATTTGTTTTGTGCCACCTTGTGTAGAGTGGTTATTTTGAAATACGCACAAGGGGCATATAATAATAAGATTAAGCTCTGAACTAGGTGCTGGGTATATTGCACCTGCCAATTTACTAAGCTACTTTTGCCTTTGACTCTTCCCTTAATGCTGTTTGTGTAAACATGAGCATAGTGGGGGAGTGTATGGGTATTATTGGGATCTCTCCAGTTTTGCCCCGGAGACTCCGGTTTTGACTCTCCATTACCAGGTCTCCAGGGCAGAGTCTGATTCTCTGGATGTGGGGAGTTTCTGATGAAACTCTGACCACATCCGCTCCTCCCACTGAGTTCCTCCCACTCCGGCCTCTTCTCCTGCTTCCCCAGGCTATTCTAGATATTTTTTTTTTTTAGAAGTCCTGCCCCCCCCCCTCGTGATTAAGCCCCATCCCTTTTATGATGCGAATCGCGTCATTTCTATCACCTCCTCAGCACCACACGACTCTTCTCCGGGGAGCCAAGACCAAGAAGTTCCCAGGTATGTGTATGGGGATGAGTTGAAGTACAGGTGATGAAGAGAGTACAACTGTAACTGGGCCAAGCATCCAAATGGGCCCATTGACCCCAGGGCTCTATAGATTAGTTAAGTCCTTAGAGGAATATATTTGTGTTAGGGGTTCAGAAAAAAAATGCTTGCACTGTATTTTCCAGTTCCTAGTTACACAACTGTATATGGGTATATTATGTACTAGACAAGGTACAGAGGAAAGCGGTGTGACTTTCCTCCATTCTTCTTAGCATACTGTAGGGGAGGAGTTTGGATTGGCTATTGATAGGATATACCCCAAGTGCAGGCACGTGAAAAGGGAACAACATCCTAGATCAGGAAATGAGCTATGCTGGAGTATTCATACATTCTCCATAGTGTCACTGCAATTTTATATTTTTTAATTAGAGGATTTCAACCAGTGGCATAATTAGTCATTCAAGGGCCCAGGTGCAACCATTTTTTCAGGCCTCCAATCACAAAATATTTTTGCAGGTGCATAGGAAAAACCTATTGGACACTGGAGCAGATGAGGCTTCCCCTTCACACCAGGCCCTGGGGCAACTTCACCTTCTGCACACCCTATAGTTACCTTGAATTCAACTTGTTTCTTAACCTAGTGCAGTGGTTTCTCAGATGCATCTATCTGTAATAGAGACATACTATTACAAATGTTCATCTCTTCTTTCCTAGACAAGAACCCTTTGTGCCCCTTGCCCCACCTATGGCACCATTTCCACTCCTCACGTGAACTCACCCATAGCCCCATTCTCTGTTTTCTGATACAGAAATTGTTGTTACCCTATAACATAAAAAAATGATTTTCAATAAACTGTCTACGAGAAGGGTATGAAATCTGTCAAAATTAGTATATAAACCAGATTTTACTTCAATATATGAGTGGTCCACCATATACCAGGAGTGAACATATGATGCAGGGAAGTTGGGATTGCACTGACTATGCCTATAACTCATCATGGCAGGCATAGTCAGCTTGGATGTTGTGCTTTTCAAATTTGAATTCCTAGCTGGCAGCCTGCTCTGTCAAATGGGGCATCTATTACTGTCAGGCACCAAGCTGTACTATCAATGTCAGATCCTGTGCATAATTGGCATAGAACCAGACGTACCTCTCAAACACCCAAGACAAGGCACCCTTGGTGTTCATACACCCACCCATGGCCACACCCCTTCTGATGCTGGCAGCTTGATGTCTTCTAATACTTAGGCTTCTCTAGCCACATGCCTACCCTGCCTAATGGAAAATGTGTCAGAGTGTAAAACACTCTAATGGCCAACAATGGTAATACATGAAGTCGTATTGAGCATAATGATGAGCTACATGGGAGTTGTTTTATGAGGCAAACCAAATGCACTGTAGAAATCAAAGGAAAGTTCTCAAATGTCCCATTTATTTACACACAGGCTTTTAATCCCTTGAATGCCCATTTAAAGTGAATCTATCAGCTTGAATTTTTTACATATTTGAAAACGTCATTCAAAACTGTCTATGAGTCATGTTAACCAAAAATCCAGCAGATATATAGTTTAGTACAACGGTTCTCAACCTTTCTAGTGCCGCGACCCTTTGATAAAATTTCCCAAGTTGTGGCGACCCCTAACGGTAAAATTATTTTCATTGCTCCTTCATCGCTGTAATTTTGCTGCTGTTATGAATCGAAATATAAATATCTGATGGTTTTAGGCGACCCCTGGCAAATCGTCATTCAACACCCAAAGGAGTCCCGACCCACAGGTTGAGAACCACTGGTTTAGTAGATGTTTTCACTTTTATTTCTGGTGAAGTGAAAGTGAAAATCTCATGGTACCACCCAGAGCTTAATTAGCATATGGAACATCACTGAAAAGGCTTCATTAGCATATGACATCACTGAAAGGATTTATTAACATATGACATAACTGAACAGCTTAAGTTACATATGAAACATCACTGGTACTGCATGAGTACTGCAATTAGCATGTATTAGCATAAGGTAACAAGTATGAATATCTCTTTAACTGTATATTTGCTGTCCTTTGGCTAAAAGAACACATAGACAGTTTTTAACGCATTTTCAAATCTATATATATAAAAGAGAAAGGCTCATTGTATAATTTATGTCTCCTCAGGAGACACACACACCCAGGGGTGGCAATAAGGAGGGGTTACTGTTCCCATTGGGTGATTCAATGGGGGTGTGATTTTCACACCAATTGCAATGCACCGCTATTGGAGTGAAAATCATGCAGGGAGTTGGCCCGCCCCCACTATGCAGCCCGCCCACCACTATCAAAGTCAGAAAAAAACAATATGGCCGCCACTTGCTCCTACACCACAGACAAACACACACATGCCCCACTCACACAGCACCAAACACACACACATGCCCCACTCACACAGCACCAGACACACACACACACACACACACACCCCACTCACACACACACAAAAGCCAGAGAGAAATATGGCTGACACACACACACACACACACAGTCACTCACCCTGACTCCCAGTTGCCTCAGCAGGACCTGTACTACAGCCACTGAGGAACAAAATGGCACTCAAAGGGTTAAGGTAGGTCCTCATTGCTCAATTATTTCTTCACTGTCATCATTTGCCATACAACACAGAGGACAGGCAGGCATCCGGTACACAGTTAACCCACTGACTGCCACAGGGTTGTGTATCAAGCTTTATCCCTCAGTGAGTGTGTTCAAACCCCTCACACTGTAAACTTGCATTTCCCTCCCACTTCTCCTCCTTCCCCAGCCTATTACTAACACTTTTCCACATTTCTCTTAAGCCCCGCCCCTACTCATGATTAAGCCCTGCCCCCTTTAACCCAAATTGCCCCATTGCTCTCTCCACATCAGCACCACATGAGGGACTCCACAAGTAAAAGTTCCCAGGTATTACACACTCACGCCCCACTCACACAGCACCAAACACCCATACACACACACAAAGCCAGACAGAAATATGGCTGACACACAGTCACTCACCCTGACTCCCAGTGGCCTCAGCAGGACCTGTAGTATAGCCACTGAAGGGTGCTGCATCACCAGGGGAACAAAATGGCACTCAAAGGGTTAAAGTAGGTCCTCATTGCTGAATTATTTCTTCACTGTCATCATTTGCCATGCAAGACACAGGACAAACAGCCATCAGGTACACACTTAACCCACTGACTGCCACAGGGTTGTGTATCAAGTTTTACCCCTCAGGGAGTGTGTTCAAACCCCTCACACTGTAAACTTGCATTTCCCTCCCACTTCTCCTCCTTCCCTAGCCTATTACTAACACTTTTTCACATTTCTCTTAAGCCCCGCCCCTACTCATGATTAAGCCCCGCCCACTTTAACCCAAAATTGCCCACATTTGTCTCTCCACATCAGCACCACATAACTCCCCTCCAGAGACAACACAAATCAAAGTTCCCAGGTATGAACACACTTCCCACTACTATTTAACTCTGACATGCCTCTCTATAACTTAACTATTTGAGTGCCAGAGGGGTGCACAACTCATGCGTGCATGTGTTTCTGTGCATATATGTTGTGTGTGTGTGTGTGTGTACATCTCTGCTACATATTTGTGTGCATCTCCGGTGTGTGTGCATGTCTTTTGCATGTCTCTGCCGCTCACTGTGTGTATGTGTCTGCCTGTGTGTTGCATATATCTGTGTTTATCAGTGTGTCTACATTTCACACACGTGCGCCCAACAGTCATAACATGACGGCCAACGCCGTCCCACATAGTGTATAAGCGCCCAACATGTGTCACTTAACCCTTTCACTGCCAGAGGACTATACAACTCATTACACAGCAATGTGTTGCGTACCTCTCTCACTCTCAGAGTTAAAGTGCTTCACTCCAACCAACTGCTACACTAGGTGTGTATAATGCAGTAACCCTACAGCCCTGTATTTCATGTCTACTTCACTGTCTATGTATAGTCATTTCTCCCCCTCACCCATTACTTTACTTTAACACTTCACTGTCCCTCTTCTCCTCAATCTCTCATCTCCTCCTCCCTTGTCACCCCCACTCACCTATCCCCTTGCCATTCCTGCATAGTCCCAATCTCGCCATTTTATTCCCACATCACTATTACATTATCTATCACTGCATCTGTCACTTAACCCTCTTTCTGCCAACCTATCTCTTCAAATGTACTGCAGTATCCACTGCTGTAATCTAAATTATTCCTTTACTCAAAACATCTTCTCACAGTGACCTTCACCAAGTACATAGCACACTCACTTCAACTGTAAGGATACAAGACCTTATTCATCAAGTAACACAGCACACTCACTTTAACTGTAAGGATACAGGGCCTTATTCATTAAGTAACACAGCACACTCACTTCAACTGTAAGGATACAGGACCTTATTATCAAGTAACACAGCACACTCACTTCAACTGTAAGGATACAGAACCTTATTATCAAGTAACACAGCACACTTACTTCAACTAGGCTTGCCACCCAGTCAGTATTTTACTGGCACAGCCAGTAATTAGGACCTTAGAGCCGGTGCCAGTATATCTACCGGTATTTGTTTGTGCGACGTGTCCAGAGTCAGTCTCCTCCACTCAGCCCTATATGCCAGCTGCTCATGTGGCTCGCTTAAAGTCGTCAGCGTCCACGCACCATCACCAGCCAATGAGTGAAGAGTATTTGGACATCAATGGTCCTCATTGGCTGGCTGGTGTGTCACGCTTACCTGGTGTATGTGTCTGAGTCTTGTGACTGACAACGGGGAGTCAGGGATTGCAGCAGTATGCATGCACTGTGAGAGTGTCAGTGCTCAGAGACTGTGGTGCACTGTGCACAGGAGGCAGTCTGGTCAGAATCCACTGGACCACTCGATGTCTGCGGCCTAAACGGTTCAGCTCATCCTCGGTCTCTCCTGCTCCCCGGCTCCAGCCCTGCCAGAACTTGGAAGTAAACAGCACTGCACTCAGCACGCACACACTTCCAGGTATGATGTGACAGAGGTCGGTAGAAGGCCAGAAGAAGCGGGCCTAGTGTTAATAATCCCTTATTGGTAGGCACTCAGTTGTCCTTGGCCAAGTGTACGCAACCTACAGCTCTTCAGCTATAGCTGACTGGTGGAGAGGATGGGAGCCGTTTTTTATCAAAGTTAAACCATCCCCAGACATGTATTTACAACTTAAAAAAGTGCTACAGCCCATCTGCGAAAAACTTAGAAAAAAAATATATTACAGTATGTAACTGATGACCTTTATGATGGTCGCTCTGCTTTATTTTACAGAGATACATATGGTTACTGAGACAGTTCAGGGCATTTCTGTGATGAATCTTATCAATAACAGATAATGTCACCGCTACAATTGTCTTAATGGGATGTAGATATTTGTGTATTTAAGATCTTAGTGATTTGTACAGGTAACACAATGTGCATCTATGTCACACCTGTAGTACACATGTACTGAGCGAGAAAAGTAAGTAAATGTTGTGTCCTGTCTGTGTACAAACACTGGGCCTTATATATACAGGCAAAGTAGATCCGTTCTGGGCAAACCATCTGCACTATAGAGGACAAATAGGGCATTCAATGCAGTGCAATGTATTCCAGTATTCAAGCAACTTGACTAGGCCTCAAAGGCTTAATTGGGAGGTCTGATCACCTTTGTGTGTAGGTGGATCCTTCACCACTCTGGCCTGGGAGAGCTTAGTTTGAGAGAGAGAGAGAGAGAGAGAGAGAGAGAGAGTGACTGCTTAGTCTGAAAGACACAGAGAGTGCTTAGTCCGAGAGACACAGAGAGTGCTTAGTCTGAGAGAGACAGAGTGTTTAGTCTGATAGAGAGAGACAGAGAGTGCTTAGTCTGAGAGAGAGAGTGCTTAGTCTGAGAGAGAGAGAGAGAGAGAGTGCTTAGTCTGAGAGAGAGTGAGTGCTTAGTCTGAGAGAGACAGAGAGAGCTTAGTCTGAGAGACAGAGTGAGTGGTTAGTCTGAGAGAGAGAGTGCTTAGTCTTAGAGAGAGTGAGTGCTTAGTCAGAGAGAGAGAGAGTGCTTAGTCTGAGAGAGACAGAGAGTGCTTATTCTGAGAGAGAGAGTGAGTGCTTAGTCTTAGAGAGAGTGAGTGCTTAGTCTTAGAGAGAGTGAGTGCTTAGTCAGAGAGAGAGTGAGTGCTTAGTCCGAGAAAATAGGATTTTAGTCTTACCTGTTAAATCCTTTTCACTTAGTCCATACAGGTCACTGGTACCATGGGATGTGTAGTCCCCATTAATAGGCAGGAACAATTATGCAAATAATTTGCAAGGGGCGGAGCCTCCCCTCTTACTTAAGCCACCTTCTGGCCAGAGCCACCCATATTGATTTGAGACCCTAAACTGAACCCAGGTAAGCAAAAAGAAAGACTCCTGTGAGCATGCCCGAACGGTCTCCCACTGAATGCCACAGGAGAGCCAAGACTGGTCCCTTGACAGGGTGGGAGACCAGTGACCTGTATGGACTAAGTGAAAAGGATTTAACAGGTAAGACTAAAATCCTATTTTCACTGTCGTCCAATACAGGTCACTGGTACCATGGGATGTACAAACATTGAGCTGATCCAGAGGCGGGAAGTAAGGCAAGGACCAGGCGCAAGGCCCAAGTCACTAGAACTGTTAACCAGTTGATAACATAGCCCAAACTGTAAGTGTCAACGGACACCAACCAAGGGAACAATCCCTGAACTTAACACAGCACACGGAACACGAGCCAACCGGGCTCAACAGTAAGGAAGCACTAAGGATCACAGAGCGGAAGACCTACACAGGCAAGACTGCCTCCAGGACCTTCCTTCCAAAGCTGGCATCAGCCGATGCCAGTACATCAACTCGGTAGTGCTTAGAAAAAGTGTGCACCGAGGACCAAGTGGCCGCTCTGCACAGTTGATCAGCAGAAGCTTGATTCTTGTAGGCCCAGGAGGCCCCAATAGATCTGGTGGAATGGGCAGTCACCCTGAAGGGAACATGCTTATTCCTCAACTTATAGGCTTCACGGATGGTAGCCTTAATCCAAGAGGCAATGGTAACTTTGGAAGCCGGTCTTCCTGCCCTAGGCCCCTCAGGAATGACGAATAGAGCGTCAGACTTCCTGATAGATTCGGTGCGGTGAACATAAAACTTGAGGCAACGCACCACATCCAACAAATGGAGATCTCTTTCCTTGTCAGATGAAGGATTAGGGCAGAAAGAGGGAACCACAATCTCCTGATTGATGTGAAACTCAGACACAACCTTGGGTAAGAATTCCTTGGTAGTGCGAAGCACAGCCTTATCCTTGTGGAACACCAGGTAAGGAGGTTTACAAGACAATGCCTGTAACTCTGCCACCCGGCGTACTGACACAATAGCCAAAAGGAAGGCCATCTTCCAAGTCACAAGACGTAATGGAATGGAAGCCAAGGATTCAAACGGTGGTCGCTGAAGAACACCCAGCACCAAATTGAGATCCCACTGGGGAGCAGGACTCTTGAAGGCAGGTCGAACATGAGTCACACCTTGGAAGAAGACTTTCACATCAGGAAGGATGGCAATCCGTTCCTGGAAAAACACAGACAAGGCAGAGGTCTGAACTTTGAGGGAACTCAGACTGAGCCCCTTGTCCACACCGTCCTGCAAGAAGGCCAGGACAGTGGGAAGATGGAAGTCAAGAGACAACTGCTTGACAGAGCACCATGTCACGAAAGTTGACCAAATGCGATGATAGATCTTGGAAGACACAGGCTTACGAGCACTGAGCATCGTCGACACCACAGAAGGAGAAAAGCCTTTCTGAGCTAGAATCGAGGATTCAACCGCCATGCCATCAAACGGAGAGAGTGAACATCCTCTTTCCACAGATACCCCTGAAGAAGCAGGTCCGGACGGGCTGGAAGTGGGATTGGATCCTTCACTGACATGGCCATCAATTCCGGAAACCAGGACTGGCGAGGCCAGTTCGGAGCAATCAGGATGACAGGACAACGTTCTCTCTTCAACTTCTGAATAACTCTGATCAATAGAGGAAGAGGGGGGAAGATGTAAGCCAGGGAGAAGTCCCAAGGGATCGACAAGGCATCCACCGCTAGAGCAAGGGAGTCCCTCAGACGGGAGCAAAACACCGGAACCTTCCTGTTGTGTCTGGTAGCCATCAGATCCACCACTGGCATCCCCCACCGTTGAGTGAGCATGTGAAACACCTCTGGGTGAAGAGCCCATTCTCCGCTGTCGACGGTGTGACGACTGAGGAAGTCTGCCATGACGTTGTCCACGCCTGGAATGTGAACTGCAGAGATGACAGGCACGTGATCTTCTGCCCAAGACAAAATATCCTTGACTTCCCACCAGGCGGAACCGCTTCTTGTGCCGCCTTGTCTGTTGATGTAAGCCACCGCCGTGGCGTTGTCGGACTCTACTCTGACTGGAAGACCGGTCAATTGAGACTCCCAGTGCCTCAGGGCCAGCCGGACAGCTCGAAGTTCCAGAACATTGATGGAGAGCATGGATTCCTCCAGACCCCATTTCCCCTGAGCACTGAAGCGACCCCAGACTGCACCCCAGCCCCGAAGGCTGGCATCCGTTGTGACTGTGGTCCAATGAGGAACTAGAAAGGATTTCCCTTTCAAGAGATGAGAGAGATCTAACCACCAGTGCAGACTCGACTCGACATGAGGAGGAAGAGAAACAGACAGATGTTGATGATCTGGATGATTCCTGCACGTCTGGATCACAAATCTCTGAAGATCCCTGGAGTGGGCCATGGCAAATGGTACTGCTTCGATCGTGGAAATGAACTTCCCCACTAAGGACGACAACTTCGGAACTGGAATTTCGTCCATGTCCAGAATCCCAGCCACTCTGACGGCTATCTGGTGAGCCACGTCCTCTGGAAGAAACACCATGCATTGGCGAGTGTCGAACAGGAGACCCAGGAACAGAAGCCTCTGAGAAGGAATCAAGTCCGACTTGTCCAGATTCAGGATCCATCCGTGACGGTTCAGGGTGTGCATGCACCTCTGCAACTGCTGGTGGAGAAGCTCCGCTGAGGAGGCCTTCAGTAGGAGATCGTCCATGTAGGGTGTCACTCTGATCCCATCCTGATGGAGCACCGCTATCAAGGAGCCCAGCACCCGCTGGAAGACTTGAGGAGCTGTAGTCAGTCCAAAGGGGAGCGCTGTAAATTGAAAGTGTCCCCTGTGGCAGGCAATCCTGAGATACTTCCTGCTCTCTGGATGAATAGGGATGTGAAGATAAGCATCCTGAAGGTCCAGGGAGGCAAGAAACTCCCCTGGAGACATTGCTGCAATCACAGAGCGCAGGGACTCCTGGCGGAAGTGGGAAGTCACCACATAGGCATTGAGATCTTTGAGATCCAAGATGGGACGGGCTCCTCCGTCCTTTTTGGCTACCACAAACAGGTTGGAATAAAATCCTGAACCTGTGTCCCCCTGCGGAACCGCCTCCAGGACCTCTTTGTCCAAGAGATCCTGAATAGCGTCGTCGAACAGACGCCTTTTTGAGGGTTCCTGAGAAGGACGAGTAAAATGGAACCGAAAAGGAGGAAGGGAAGAGAAAGGGATCCTGTATCCCTCTGACACCACCTGAAGAACCCATGGGTCCGCCACTGACTCCTCCCAAGTCCGGCGAAAGATGCGGAGACGACCGCCTACAGCCGGATGCGGACCCGGGTTCGGCGAGTCATGCCGAAGCAGTCTTGGAGGTCTTGGCCTTGGAGGCAACTTTGGGCCTCCAGGACTGTTTGGGCTTGGAGGAGGAGCGCGTAGTGGGAGGACCCGTTTGGGCCGAGGAGCGTGTCTCAGTCTGAAAGGAACGAAAGGACCGATTGCGTTTGGCTGGAAACTTTTTCTTAAAGACTGAGGGTAGAAGAGTACTTTTACCGCCAGTAGCCTCACTGATCATTTCTTTGAGCTCAGAGCCAAAGAGCAAATTCCCCTGAAAGGGCAAGGAAAGCAAGGCTTTCTTAGAGGCTGTATCAGCAGACCACATTTTCAGCCAAAGAGCGCGTCTAGCCACCACAGAAGAAGTGGAGGCCCTCGCCATCATGCGCACAGCATCAAAAGCAGCATCAGCAACATAGTTCTGAGCTTCAGTGATATTAGCAAGAAGCTGCAACTGTTCAGATACAGGCGCATCCTGGCGAACCGCTTCAGTCAGTCGTTCAGTCCAGGCTGCAATAGCCCTATTAACCCATGCCACAGCAAAGGTGGGGCGCATGGCAGTGCCAATAGAGGCAAAAATAGATTTAAGAGAGAGCTCTAATTTCTTATCCGTCCAGTCCTGCAAGGCAGAGGCATCTGAGACAGCCAAAGCAGTAGATTTGGATAGTCTAGACACAGGAGCATCCACCTTGGGAGGATGAACCCATTTTGCCAGCTCCGCTTCGGGAAAAGGGTAAAGTTTGGCAAACTTTTTGGAGACAGAGGAAGATCTATCAGGATACTTCCATGCCTCAGAAACCAGACGGGCAAGAGTAGGGTTAGTTGGAAAACAAACAACAGATTTAGATGGCTTTTTCTGAAAAACATCAGTAGGATCATAAGTGGATTCCTGAGTCAGAGGAAGGTTGAGCGTATTCAGAACCGCTCTGATCAGACCCTCAGCCGAAACTTCAGGGTCACACTCATAGGGGTCCCCAATGGACCTGTTAGATTCAATAACAGTACGTTCCTCAGCATCAGAATCCTGTAAAAGTTCTTCTTCAGAAGAATCAGTGATATCAGGAGCTCCCTGTGGCTTAGGCAGGGAGGTCCTGATAGTAGAGGGGGTCTGCCAGACCTGGAGAGCCCCCTGCACCTGAGAGGGAAAGAGTTGAAGCGTGGATCTGAGATCCCTAGTGGCAGCTTTAAACTCCCTCACCCAAGATGGCTCAATAGCGTGGCTGGGAAGCCCAGGGTTGCTATCTTTATCAGTACAATTAGGGCATAGATCCCCCACATTATCGCAATCCAGCCCAATGTGGCAAGAGGAGCAAAACGCCATGGGGGTAGAAGACCCCCCAGCCTCCTTAGTCTTGGGTCTAGCCCCTAGCTCCAGTGAAGTAGACATGCTCACAGCGTCAATATACCCCACAGAAAACACTATCACCCAGAAAAGTGTTAAAGATTAAAGTTTCACCCCAGAAAAGGTCTAAAAACGGACTTATCTGGCCAGCGAAGGGTTAATCTGGTGAGGAGAGAGAAGGCTCGGTCCCTGCGTAGTGTACTCGCCTTGGAAAAGTACCACAAAATGGCGGCCGTCATGACAGCCAATCAGAAACAAGCGCGAGCTAAGCGCTCATGGGAAATGTAGTTTTCCCTATGCAAGTACCCCAAACAGTGCCCGAAGCCCCCCTGAGCCCCCTACATTAATAAAACACCAACCGGATGATAGAGCAGGAGCCTAGCATTAAAATGAGCCTACTCTGAAGTTGCTGTGACAAGCGGTTTCAGAGATATGTCCCAAACTGTGAATTCCCATAGAGAGTAAAGGAGCTCTGCTGCTGAGCGGGAAAAAGCCGCGCTTAAAGGCGCGGAACACCATTTTTAATAAAGTTTAGTAAAACATTAAAAAGTGCCCAAACAAGCATGAAATACATGAGAAACATAAATAAATGAATACCCAATGCTCCAAAACTCAGAGAATAACACAGAAATTGCATAAATAGTGATAATGCAATAAAAACACCCTATGAGTGCTGGAGTGTATTAAAACTCCCAAATACAAGCCCATCAAAGGGACACTGTGGGGACAAGTGGACCTTCAGCACTCAATGGGTGACTCACCTTTCTCGCAGACTTCTGTCTTCAGGTGACCATGATAGGGAGGGAAAGAACCAGAGGTAATTTCCCCAACAGGGGAGCTGCTTAACACAAGCTGTCCCCTCTTCAGGTATAGGTCCACAGAAATCCCTGGAAGCTGCACCAGCCACTTTGAAGAGGGCAATTCACAGCCATGGTCACCCTCCTAATGGTGGTATTCCATATTTGAATAAAAAATAATAAAACTCTAAGAAGCATAGCTGTTCTCTGCCTGGTGTGCAAGCACACCAGGAACAAATCAATATGGGTGGCTCTGGCCAGAAGGTGGCTTAAGTAAGAGGGGAGGCTCCGCCCCTTGCAAATTATTTGCATAATTGTTCCTGCCTATTAAAGGGGACTACACATCCCATGGTACCAGTGACCTGTATTGGACGACAGTGAAAGACAGAGAGTGCTTAGTCTGAGAGAGTGAGTGCTTAGTCTGAGTGAGAGTGAGTGCTTAGTCTGAGTGAGAGTGCTTAGTCTGAGAGTGGTCATGCAACATTGAGTGGTTCTGCCCCTTTTTTGGCTCCTCCCTTTTGTGACTCTGCCCTCACACAGCTATGGCCGGTATTTTTTTTAGGAAAAGGTGGCAACCCTAACTTCAACTGTAAGGATACAGGGTCTTATTCATCAAGTAACACAGCACACTCACTTCAACTATAAGGATACAGAGCCTTATTCATCAAGTAACACAGTGCACTCAATTCAACTATAAGGATACAGGGTCTTATTCATCATGTAACACAGCGCACTCACTTCAACTGTAAGGATACAGGGCCTTATTCATCATGTAACACAGCACACTCACTTCACCTGTAAGGATACAGGGCCTTATTCATCAAGTAACACAGCACACTCACTTCAACTGTAAGGATACAGGACCTTATTCATCATGTAACACAGCACACTCACTTCAACTGTAAGTATACAGGGTCTTATTAAGCTGAAGAGCTGCAATTAAAACATTTTTTACAACTCTTATCAGCATATCTACATCACTACTGCGTCTGTCACACACTTTCTACATATCTGACATACGTCATGTATGTGTGTGTCTCTCTGTATGTATGCGTTTCACAGTGTGTGACACTCTGTCTCTTTAAGTGTGTGTCTGTAACACTGCATATTTCTGTTTCACACAATGTCTCTCTGTGTAAATAATATGACGGGCAACGCCGTCCCTCATTGCTAGTATACAATATATAATCAAAGTGAAAGGTCAATTAAATAGAACATAGAACCCCTATGGAGCTAATTGGTTTGCCCCAGAATTGCTCCTCTTTAACATTATACCAAAATCCTACTGTATGAGTAGTAAAGCAGTATCTGTGACAGATATATGGTTACTTTCCAGTTCCCTTTGCCCCGTTATTATTGATTTCTCCTCTGTTGCTCTGTTTTTGCTAGGCAAATGTTTGCCTGCTGTTGTGTGTGTGCTCTGTGAGCGGAACAGAACTAGGCAATTTCTTAGTGATCCTATCATTTCAAGCCACCGGAGATTCAGCTTTGACACAGACCTTATTTTTTCATTCTCTACAACCATGTTCTTTTATTGTGACAAAAATCTCTTCAACTCGTGTTTATTCCATTACATTAATCTTGACATTTCAACAGTAACAACGAGTATGCAACCAATTGATATTATAATGTACATTTGGATTCTTACAATGATTTAAAGTTTATAACTAAAATGTTAGTATCAAAACTCTGACTGGGGCTAGTGAACACCAGTAAGCCTATTAGTATGTTAACATCTAGAATGTGAAAGCAGCATGGGCCACATTGTGTCAGGGATAAAGCAACATGAGGGCTGCAACATCTACTCATTTTAAAAGATCACTAATGAGAAAATACAAGCTGTTCTTATATGAATTAGCCAGTTGTAACATTCCCTGATCTATAAATTACGTTTTAGCATATTTATAGAACTACTGCATTAGTGTTTCTTATCAGTCTGTTGAGTGCAGTAAACCTTTATGAAAAAATACATATACTTTAAGGTTTTTTCTTAGCAGGCAGGGGCTGGATTTCCAAACAGGCAAAGTAGGCAATTACCCAGAGTTCCACATTTTAAGGGGAACTCCTATTACCCATTTAGACTGTAAACTCCTTGTGGCAGGGACCTCACTCCTTTTGTTTCTATGACTGCAATACTTATTTTATACCCATTTATTTATTGTAACATACTACTATTGTAAGGCACTGAGTACACTGTATGCTGCCATATAAATAATGGTATATATACACACAGATAAAGATATACATACATACCACTCCCATTGGTCGATGTCTAATCATGGCTGGAGTGTTTGCATGTGTCAATGAATCCAAAAACTATGCCATTGGGAGCATATATTCCTGGCAAGGTCACCCAAGATGGAAAGATCAAAGCTGAGAAACCAGACTAAATCAATCCAAAATCTTCCAACCTACACTGGACCAATGTAGAAGATTATGGTCCATTCCCTCAGAATGGCATCACAACAAAAACAATGGCGCTCATTACCAGGAGACTTGTGAGCTACATCCTTTGGCAGCAGGAAGACCAGCTCAATGGCAGCGGGTGCTAAATATGAGCTATTACTATCAGGCTGGTCTTTAGACTTTGGAACACTTAACTTTCAATCTATGAGTAAGGTTTCACGATTAAAGGAACTAGTACAAGAATTAAATAACATCAGTTGAGGCATTATCGGCTTTTGTGAGACTTGTAAAAAAGACAAACATTAAGTCAAATTATAAAGTAGACACTGGCTATGCTATAAAGGAATCAATGATGGAAGATGCGGAGGAATCAGATTCTTTATTAACAAAAGACTGACTTTTTAAAAGTAAAAAGTATTTCTGTAGTTAGGGTAGAGATTCTTTCAGACCTATACCACCCAAACTTCCTATACTGACCTATACTGAGACATTATATTAATATGAAATGTTAGTCCGATAAGTCTTTGATACGCAATCAGCTGCTTAGTCAAGCATAGATGTAGATGTTGCACTTGAATTTCAATCGCAATACAGCATACATCACAATTTAATTTAATCGTGAATCAGGCAGTTTTAGTTTAACTGTTTGATTTTAATTTAATTGAGAATAAATGTTAAGTTTTATTCAACCTTCCCCACATGTTTTTTCAATTTCTTGGATTGGAAATAAAAGCAGTTATCGTAAAAGAGTGCTTAGTACTGGAGGGTTTCTTTCCATTCTCTTTAAATGTTACTTGTTTACACTGTGAGCATCTTCTACTTTCCATCATAATTTCCTCTCCAGACATTCGGGTCATAGTGTGCACAGGGTTAACCTTCTATCTCCCTATTTCTGGAAGAATTGCTTCCTGTGCCATCAAACTGAACAGTCTCTATGTTCTTCAAATCATTCAAGTTTTGCCCCTACAAGTAGCCACCGTAATGATGAAGTTGAAGAATTTTATGATGATTTTTTATACCTCTACAAACAGGAAAATTACTACTACAAATTTATAGTGGACGATTTCAGTGCAATAATTGGAAAGATCCAAAATGGTGAAAAGTTGATCGGACCACATAAAACTAGTAAAAGAGATGAAAGAGGCAACCAACTGTTCGAATTTGCAAAAGAACAAAATTTATACATCATGAATTAATTCTACAGGAAAAATACCCAGGGAAAATGGACACGGATTACCTAAAGGTAATACAAATGAAAGTGACTTCATACTTGCAAATAATAAAATGATATTCTCTGCTCAGTCGTTTTAACTCTGGAAGTGACAAAAACTCAAAATTGACTGCAAGAAAGAAAGAGGCTTCAGGAGAGGTTTCAGTACAACTGATCATATCCAGACAGTGAAACAAGTTATAGAGGAACATAATGAATACAACCTTACATTATGCATAGCCATTATGCATAGCCTTTGCTGACTACAAAAGTGTCTTTGACTCAGTGAAAAAGCAAGCAATACTTGGTGCCCTAATCAACCAAGGAATAGATAGAGAGTACATCAATGGGCCATATGTTCAAAGAAGTAGCGAAATAGCTTTTGTTGTTTGTAACGACTTTTCAAAGTACAGTGTCATTGGGAACATTAATATTTTCAGAGAGTGTTGGTTGTGACTGGAAATATGTCGTTTGTCCTGACTGAAATTGTCGTATGGAAGGACAAAAAAATGTCTTAACTAAAAACAAAAATGTCTTAACTAAAGACAAAAATTCTCACATTCAGAACTCATTCCCTCCACTTTTTTCTTAACGTACAAATGTTGTCTTTTGAAAGACATTTTTTGTCATTAATTATGACAAATTTTCCTTTCCTCTATACAACACTGGAGAATAGTTTAGCCACACCCTAGCCCCGCCCCTTTGCCCATCAATTCTGGAGTTGTGTCGTACATAACGGACATTACTATTTTTTTGTCATATACTCTATAGAAAATATGTCGTTCATGCATTCAATTACTTATTTTTGTCAGAGGATCTCACCTCACCGTCCCACAATATATTGAAGGAGAGGTCTCTGTGACAGCCCTCGCATTCCTTGTTAACGCAGAGCACCAGGATATGACATAATATCCTGGCACCTGACCTCCCATGTTGCACAAGGACCACAAGGGGGCGTTGATAGGGACATTGGTGCTGGAGGCTGCACGGACCTCTCACTCCCCACACTGGACCACCAGGGAATGCAAAAGAGGAGGAAGAGACACATAGCAAGAAGATATGTCAAGAGGCAGAGGAAAAGACAAAAAAGACTAGATGGAGAGGGAGGTGGGTAGGAGAAAGGCAGGTGACTGAGGGGGTCTGACTCAGCAATATTAGAAAAGAAGGGATGAAGCAATGGGTGAGAGTGGAGTGGGGACAGGGAAAGAGGGGATGAAATAGACTGGAGAAGAGAGGAAGCAGCAAAGGGGACTACTTTAAAAAAAAAAATTTGCCCGGGCTGGAATTCCCCTACAATCCGCCCCTACATACGGCCCAATATCCTCCAATCAATATATGAAAATGCCACTGCATTAATTCAGGTCAGCAATGATAAAATCCAGATCAACAAGGAAAAAGACATCAGAAAGGAGGCACAATCATCCCAAAACTATTTTCTGCTTGTTTAGAAGAAATATTATGCAAACTGAATTGGGATCAAAAAAGACTTAAGGTCAATGGAGATTATCTACATAACTGATGTTTTGCAGACTATATCATATTGTTTGCCAGTAGTTCTGATGAACTGCAAGAACGCATTGAAGAGCTACAGCAGGAAAGTAAACATTTTGGTCTGAAGATGAATATCAACAAAACAAAAATCATATTTAACAAATTTATTATACCAAGAAAAATCACTGTAGATGGACAAGAACTAGAAGAAGTGGACAAGTATGTTTATCTTGGACATGATGGAAACTGAGCGACAAATAAAATTGAGGTGGAAAGCATTTTGTAGTACTGTCTCTAAGACAAAATGACCACTCTGCCTCAAGCGAAAGGTTTTCACAAGTGTGTCCTCCCAATCCTTATATATGGCTATGAAACATGGACACTAAATGCCAAAGCCATATAAAACTTAAGGTAACACAGAGAAGTACGGAGCAGCAAATTCTAAACATAACAAAAAGAGATTGAAAAACATATGAATGGAATCATCAGCAATTAAAGGTCTATGATATCATTGAAAGAGTAAAGCGCCTGGCATGGAAATGGGCAGACTGCATAGCAAGAAGACATGATGGTAGATTGACCAAGCAAATTTTGGAATGCATTCCACTCAAAATGTCCAAGAAAAAGACCAAAGATGGGTAAATGAAATTACCAAATTTGTTGGCACACAGTGGTAATAAAAGGCACAGGACTGAAGTTGTTGGAGGCTTACTGAGGAGACCTTCATCCTGCAGTGGACCAACAATGGCTAAAAATGATGATCCATACATATACGCATATATACAAAATATAGTTTCTGAGAAATTATCCTTTATTTTTTGGTGACACAGATTCTGTGCTGGCCAATATTTTATTATGCATTCTGTAATTAATTAGTCTAGGCAGAGCCCACACACTGGAGGAATATCTAATAGCACAGTATATAAGTTTTGCCTCAAATAGGACTATTTAACATAACATACAGTGAATTAGCATTAAGTGCCACAATGTGCCATCGAAATATAAATGTTGATTTGTCAAAAATGTTTTATTTTTGTTTACAGAAAAATTACTAGTTCAATATAGAGACAGATTTTAGTTTACTATAAAATAAACTTAACTTGTCTTGGGGACAGGTCCACTTTAACCAGCCATTAAACCCTAGGAGTAGGTTTGTAATGCAGGAGCTCTGATAATATGCTGACCATACCTACAAATCAGCACAGTGGGTGTGGCCAGCAACTCTGATTTGCCTTTCAGATTTTGACATCCTAGGCAGCTGCCTACTCTGACTAATGGAATGCCCTTACTCTGCTTTGTATAATGCAATATGAAGTAACAGATGCCACATTGCCTGCATTTTTCTAACATATAAAATTGATCAAGGGATGGATGCTGGTAAAAAAAAAAAAAAAAGCAATAAAAAATACCTTGATTTGACCATCACTAGCAGATCTGCTGCTGCTGCTGCTGTGAATCTGCTCCCAGCTTGCATATTGCTCAGACTTTTACTGTGGCTGTACTATGAAGCCAAACTACAGCAATTCTATTGTAAACCAACTAAAAGGGAAAAATAAAAAGGCCCATTGATTTAAATGCAGCTTTCAATCCCTTGAATGCTACATAGGTGTCCTCCAATGCATTGCTTTGTTATGTGCTGGAAATCTAAACAGAATTCAAGGTAGTTAAATGCCCCATGTAAATGATTATTTTTCTCTCTGTTAATCTGCCAACTGATTGTTCCAGTTCTTCTCAGCATATCATCCTCAATGTCTCTAGAATCCATGGGGTTAAACAGATCCTATTAGCTATTAACCCTTTAATGCACTGAGTTTCACTCAAAGGGTTAAACTATTATCACTCTCCTCAGTTTACATTTGTCCTTGATAAGACTGATATCATACAAATATCTCTATGATGAGAGTATGCTCAGTGCTGAAAGACAGCTCATTTAGAAATTATTACAGTGCAAACTTGCATTTCTTGAAATTGAGTGCAACAGTTCTTGTGACATTTTAATTTTCTAGTGGTGCTGTTGGCATTACATTCTACAGAGAATGTATACCAATTCTTCCACCTATTCGGTCTACTCCCCACCCCATTCCACCCATTTTCACTGCAAACTTTCCTTTTCTACATGTAGTCCTGCCCACTCCCATTAAGCCCCGCCCACATCATGATTTGAATCATGTCATTTGGACATTCTCACCACGGTTCCTGTTGTCACTCCAGGGATGTGGATTTAAAGACAACTAAAAAGCCTCTTCAATTTAAATGGGGCTTTTAACGTTCTGAATGGTGGAGAGGTCTCCAATGCAGTCTCATTTAAATTAATGAGTTGTAGTTTTTTTTAATTTATTTGTCCATTATCGTGTAGTTGTTTTTACCCCAGAATCCCCTTCTTTTCTTTTCAACACAGGTCCCTTTGTGTGCTTGAGCGTGTGAGTTTAACCCCTTAACGACCGGCGGTCCTGGGACGTTTCCGTCCCATAAGGACCACATAGGACCATTTGGACGCGCCGGTACACTTGACCTGTCGTGTGTATCGGCGCTTCACTATGAGGCCTGATAGAGATCGCTCCGATCTAGGAGCGGTCAATTTCAGGCCCTTTTTTTACTTACAGCACTCCCGGTAGAGCGCTGTAAGTAAAAGGTACGTGACGTACTATGACTGTCATCGGCCCTTGATTATTTCAAGGACCGTGACGGTCATAGTACGTCACATGTCGTTAAGGGGTTAAAGAAATATTAACACTCTACATTTGGAACTCCTCTGATAAAAAAGGGTAATGCGTCGCCCACCAAAAACTCCAAATGCAGTCAATGATTTTGGAAAAGTACATTGTGATGTTATAATCAATGAAATGAACTAAAAAATCAGTGTGATGATGTTGAAACTTGTATATCTCTAAATGAAATTCTCCTCACATTCTGCGAGCTGCCAATAAGTGGGTAATAAATCACAGTGATTAATAATGCCTGTTCTATTCCATGGGGTATTGCTATATAGTTTTTTCCATCTCCTGTGAAACAGCATATGGATAGGTCTTCTGCAGACACTGGGGAGAAAATGAGAGAACAAGCATATTGTGCAATGTACAGATCAGACAAACATCTGTGTGCTGAAGTGAAAATATCATCATGTCTAGTGAGACAGAACAGCATATGATCGTGTCTCAAAGCATCTATTATGCTTTGCATTCTGTGGTGATCGTATCTCAGTAGTAAGTCAGATATGGCCATACAGTCCTATGGGGGGCATTTGTATGAAGACATAAGCAGAGGAATTCTGGTACAAATATATTACACCATTTAAAATGCAATCCCCATGAATTCAAATGGGGATAATAACCCCTTATCCTGTTGAGTAAAGCAATGGTACTCCCACTGTTAGTAAATGTTTTATACTGTAGCTCAGACTTTCATTTCTTTGGGTATAATACTAACAAGGCCCAAAATGTTATAATGGAGTGGTTGCCAAAGCAGTCTATGGACAGATATTGTCAGGTACAAAAACCCTTAATAGACTGCTGTAGCAACAGCACTACTGTACAGTTTCAGGCCATGGAGGTACCACATCCAACATATGCAACCTTGACCGCACTCAACATATGCAAGCTTGAGCTGGAATTACTTTTGAATAGAGCATCTATCAGTAGCGCAAATACCCTTCTTTTACATAACAAAAGAAACCCTACAAAATATATATATTTCCATATCACACCTTAGTGCGCATCCCTCCCAGAGTAATTCTAGAACAAACCAATTGCACCCTAGAATGGCATAATTAGGACAGAAGCAGAAGGGCCATTTTATAAGATTCTTGTTATCCCTGACACCTTTTCCTCTATGACTCTCCAATCCTGATGTACTAACAAGACCCAGAACAATTCTGGATTAAACCAGCTGCAGCATATCCTATAATATAAAAGACCAGAATGTTTGTCCGATGCAGTCATGCTTAGTAGAGACTGCCCAAGCTCACAGAATGCTGGGAGCACTGCTGGGAGCATTCTGTTCATTCGGGCAGTCTCTACTGCACATGACTGCATCGCATGCACCGCCAGTGAGGCCGCGGCAGTACGCAGAGCAGGACCAGCCTCTTTACCTCACCGGACCTTGGCCCGTGTAAACGGGCTTTTACACTAGTAAGACAATAAACAATATTGTTTATTTATATAGGTAGATTTTAACCCCTTGAATGCTATAAAGGTCTTCAACGCGTTGTGAAGCAATATGAAACCTATTAAACATTCAACAGGTTAAAAGACCCATTTAAATAAATGGGAATTTGTATTTGTACCCTCCGGTTTTGTTGGTTTGCTCCAGAATTACTCTCGTGGGAGATGCACTAAGGATTGATAAAGAGGTGATAAAGGGGAAATTATGTCTCCAAATGATACCACTTCTTCAGTTCCTGTTTTTCTTTGGAGCCAATACGTTTGAGACTTTAGTGTATAGGGTGTATATAATAACAAAGGAACTGTAGATGTGATATTACTGCTTTATCACCTCTTTATCATGGCTCAGTTCATCTCACCCCAGATCTCAAGTACATCAGCATTTATGTTCTGGCTTCAAAAACAGTCAATTAACCATCTGAGTCACCCAGGTGAAGAGCTGTTCTGTGCCCATCAGTCTGAGACCTCTGAAAATCAAGTCACAAGCCACTGGTGGCACTGACCACTCTGCTAGCCTACAGGATGAGTGAGGGACTTCTGATAGTGGTCCTATGCATATATATTTGTAAACCAGAAAGACTTGCAGTGTGTTGCTCTAAATAGAGTTACATAAGATTATTACTGCAGTGCTTTAAATTTTTCATGTGTTTTATAAATATTTATAGGGTGCTGGGGTTTCTCCACTACTGTGGCGCATTTCCTTTGAGAGATATAATAAAAATTAATAATCCCTCCCCCCTTCCTCCCTCTCCCTGACACTCAGAGAAGTTCAAAGCATCACATAATTCACAGGATAAACTGTGCCCACCTCCAGCAGGATGATCTGAGAGACAAATATGGGTTCTGGAACAGATTCAGCACATACATTGGAGTGAAGCACTTCAATTTCCAGAGCCATGAAAAACATTAGACCTTGAGGCTAAAGATTTCAATGCTTTTGACCTGAAGAACATCTCAGCTCTTATATTAGCATTGGCAGAATGAGGAGGGGTTACCTTGCTGTGATATGTGTAACACTAGTTCCACTCTTGCTTAAGGGGAACCATGCTGTTGGAATGATAAGTTCTCAATTTGTTTAACAATAGGACTTATCAAGGCAGCTATCTTTCAAATAGCATTTAGTAATATCTGTTTTCTTGTTTCATTTTTCATTTAACCTCTGCAGTAGTCTGTACGTGAGTGCGGACTTTTTGCTGAATTGAGAATATATACAAGCTCTTTAAAATCATGGGTTGGGATCTCTCCATGGCTCTAGCCATACCCACCTATGATTCTCAACCCCTTAAAGAATTTTTTTTTCCCTTAAGGACTGGTGATGGTCCTGGCACATCACATAATTTTTACTTACAGTGATCTTGCAGGAGTGCTGTAAGTAAAAACGAGATCTGAAATTGACCGCTACAAGACGTGTGCCGGTGCATTGGCATACATCAAAGCAGTCCTTAACGGGTTAGTAATGCCCATATTTAAGTTGAATCAGTATTGTAGATTAAAAAAAAAATAAAGTATCTGGAGAAAGTCCTATCTCTCAAACCTTTATCGTGTGACTCGAGGAGGCTCTTCAGCAGAGCCGAAATCGCTTTACTTGAAAAGAACTACTTCATTGGAACGGTGTGCAAAGTGTGCTTGTAAACCAGGCACACTTTGTAGACCTTTCCAATTAAGTAATTATTTTTAAAGATCGTTATTTCGGCTCTGCTGCAGAGTCACCTGCTTGTCCCAGGACCGGGTACTCCTGCTGTCAGTAGAGCGCTGATGTCAGGAGATGGGGAGGGAGGTGGGGGAGTAAACTTTAGCACCAAAACTCTCTCAAAACGTAAAGATTTAAGAGATAGGACTTTCTGCAGATACTTTATTTTTTTAATATCTACAATACTAATTCAACGTAAATATGGGCGTTACTAACCCTTTAAGGGAAGGTAACTTACCTGGACCGCTAGTCATTAATCCCTTAAGGACTGCAGAGTCGGCAGTTAAGGTCCACGTGGCTTTTTTTTTTTCACTAATAGATTCAGGGCTGAAGGAGACTGAATTCCATGATATGCCAGGACTGTCACTGGTCCTTAAGTGTAGAACAGTTGAGATGTCCTGTCACGTCATGAGTCATTACGGGGTTAAGTGCAGGGCTCGCTCTCTCTTTTCTATGGTTCTAGCCAGCTATGCTTATGACTCTTTAAGGGATAGAAATATTTCACAATAAAAGCAGCTCTATTTAATATTCATAGTATTTGGACCATGGAGAGTGTTATTTCAATACTGTCAGAGTTGTAGTTCAAGAGTAATTGAACGATAAAGTATTCCCCTCCTGCCCTTTTTACTGATGTTACACTGCTCACCTCAGAGCAACAAGATTGTCTGAATGGACCACAGAGAGGGACAATCTTCAGTGAGCATAAGGAAAAACCTGAAAAACCTGTCAAGATTCCACATCTGAGGTGAGCAGTGTTACATCAGTAAAAGGGGAAGGAGGGGGATACTTTTTCATTCAATTACTCTTGAACTACAACTCTGACAGTATTGAAACAACACTCTCCATGGCTCAAATACTATGAAGATTAATTGGAGCTGCTTTTTTGTGAAACATTACTTTCCCTTTAAGTGCAGGGCTCTTTCTCTATGGCTGTTGTCATCCCAGTCCATGATTCTTAAGAGCATGTCTTTCTCGGTATGGTTCTAGCTAGCTGAGCCCAGCCCATGATTATAAGATACTGTATGCATTCCCAAGGTAGAACAAAAATGTCCACACTAAGTTAAAGACTACAGCAGAGTTTGAATGCAAGAAAAAAAACGAAAACAGTAAGCAATTATATCTAACTGTTGTGTTAAACAGTAATTACAAACCACACATTCCTAGAGCATATTTCCCATTTAAGGCAGCCACCTCAAAACTTTAATATCAGCCACATATGAATGATTCATACTGCAGGTCTGCATAGGTACCATTGCAGTTCAAAAGTAATTGTGTGTGTGTGTGTGTGTGGGGGGGCATCTTTGGCTCTAAAACTATTAATGAACTATAACTCCCATCAACCTCAGTCAGCCAGTGATTGGCTGAGGATCATGGAGACTGAAGTATAACAACAGCAGGGGCATTCGTAGAGAATAATGAAAGCCTGGAAAGGCTGAACCTTCCCATGGCTCAATGATTGGGAAGTCTTGTTTTTTTATTATATTTGGGTTGGTACCAAGATCCTGGAAGTGCAAGCCTTCCTGCTGCTTCTAGTCAATAATGTGAGCAGTGGGTGGGCCCAATTCCTGCCTCAGCTCTTTCTGATCAACCGAGAAGAACTGTGCACCAGGCAGCAAGCACGGTACAAAATGGAGGGAATTCAAGGCATTGTGGGGGTTAGAATTTAGAGATGTGGACTAGGTAGGAGAAGTGTATCTGTTTTAGAAGCTGAGTTAATAGTTTATTTTCTATTATTTACTGTGGACAAAATGTGGCTCTTCAGCTGTTCTTGGACTGCAAAACCCATATTTCTTAGATGGTAAATAACAGGCAGTGGGTGATAGGATTTTAGTCCTACAACACTTAACCCCTTAATGACCAGTTGCACACGTTCACGGACGGCACTTAAGGACCAAAGACCATTTTCTTTCTCTATCTGACACTGAGCTCCCCGAATGGTGTGTAGCCATATGAGGAGCCCTGAAATCCATGATGGTCCTGTCACGTCATGGGTCCTTATCGCATGTCCAACCCATGACGTGCCAGGACCGTCATGGGTCCTTAAGAGATTAAAGGGGAACTTTCACCCCAGTTAAAGTGGATATCCATGCAATTCTCAGTTGCCGTGTGACACACGCATGAGTTGTTTTTTTTTTTTGAGCACTCTGTAAAGTATAATCTTCCTTTGTACAGTATACAGAAGTTAGCTCTGTGCAGTACAAGCTGTACCACACAGCTTATTAGTTCCTCTCCTCACTGTACAAATCCAGCCCACGGAGGAATATCTCGCTATCTCGCTTTGATCTGTCTCCTGATTCCTCTGTAGGACACGGTATTGTGCAGGCATGGGGAACATTTCTTTAACTTTAAACATTATTTTTGATGTCTGCAAGATTAATAAATATATTGGAAGGGGGGTTTAGTGAAGGTGAAAGTTCCAGGCCACATTTTACTCTTATTACCTCTCTCTCTTATTCCCACACAACCAATCACTCTCTGTTGCATGATGTCTGCTCAGCTTTCAGGACACAGCCAGTAAAATGTACCTCCTCTGTTATCACCCACTGCCAAACATTTACCTTTTGAGGATGGTTAACTGCTGTTTTAGGACTATCACCCATTGCCAGTCATGTACCCTCCTTAGATGGTAGATGTCTGGTAGTGCATTATAGGATTTTTTGTCTTTCATCAGATAAAGAGCCATGTTTTACAGGAAATTAAGTAATTAAATAGTTTGTTGCTTTCAAATAAAAAAAAAAATATTGAAGCAAAATATACAATTTATGGATGATGTATAGAGCAGCTAGCAAGAAAAAAAAAAGCCCTACAGCTTTAAAACAATGTCCTCCCTCTAGCTAGATTATTATGGCAGCTATGGCAGAACACTGCTGCTTTCAGAAACTGGCTTTACACGTTATAAAATTGACAGAAGGGTAAATTTGGACCCTTGTACTAGCAGTGCTGGATAACATCTTAACTGTTTGTGTTCTAGAAGGAGCCTATGGTGATTACTGAGGAAAAGTATAACACTACTGATCTAAGTGCATTATAATGGAAGCTGAGAGAGTGTGGGAGAACTGAGTATAACCCTTATAGTTCATGTATATTAAACAGTAGTATTTTTATTTGTAACTCAGCACCCCATGCCAGCTAACATAGTACGTAGGGTAAACTTACACAGCTGGACACCACTTAAAAGGGATAGTAATGTTTCACACAAACAGCAGCTTCAATTAATCTTCATAGTATTTGAGCCATAGAGAGTGTTATTTCAATACTGTCAGGGTTGTAGTTCAAGAGTAATTGAATGATAAAGTATCCCCCTCCCACACCTTTTACCTAGTGTAAGCTACCTCCCCTCAGATGTGGAATCTGGTCCACAGACCAGACAGCTCACAGCAAGGGACAAGCTTACTACTATGAGAACTACTATGACAGTTTTTTCCCCTTATGTTAATTGAAGATTGTCCCTCTCTGCAGTCCACTTAGACGCCATCCTGCTGTTCTGAGCTAAGCAGTGTTAAATCAGTAAAAGGGGCAGGAGGGGGATACTTTATCATTCAATTACTCTTGAACTACAACTCTGGCAGTACTGAAATAACACTCTCCATGGCCCAAATACTATGAAGATTAATTGGAGCTGATTTTATTATGAAACATTTCTATTCCTTTAACCCAGTTACCTTTACGGGGCCCAAAAAGCATTGGCAGGCTGGGGAAGTCTCCAAGTTCTAAGCAGTGGCCCAAGAACAGGAATGTAGCATGAGGGAGAGGGAGAAATGCCAGAAAGCTGTGGAGCTGTTACAGGAAGGGGTTAAATAAAGCAACAGGTGGAGTTACTGTGAGGAGTTCTATGGATCAATAGGAGTAATTATAGGAAATCTTTCTATGGAACAAAATGAAGATTTATAGTGATAACAGATATGTAGAAGAATCAAAGTAGTTATACAAAGTGGTCATATAGATACAGGGTGGATTTACAAGTAAAGGTGAAAGTGCAACTGTCACTTTACAACAAATAGGTGATTTTGATATTAAATAAAATGTTATTTTAGGAATTTTATTAATGGAGATTAACTTAACTGTGATTCAAGTTATGTTATTAGACTATTATTTAATATAATGGGAGCAATAAAGTGAGACATTATCTTAAATTTCATAGCAATTACCCTAAAGGAACCATTGTGACAAATAAGGTCCTTATCTGAAATTAAGGATAAAGGATATTCAAAACATACACCTTCCAATTAAAATCTCTATCAGTCTAGTATACTTCCTTTCTTGATAATACTACACAAGTCAGATTTGCTTACTTTATTTTATTCATAATTGTTTTATTTAATTTCTCTTTGCATTGTTCCTTATTCATTTCTCCTGTATCTCTTTATTTCCATGTTTTGTTTTTGTGAAAATATTTTACCAGGAAAAATACAATGAGATTTTCAAGTATGTCCTGGACTCATCTGCCTCAGAGGGGTGAAAGGTTGAGTTGACCTTGACAGAACTAGAACCTGTGACCTTGCTGTTTGAACAGATTCTACAGCTGGTGTCTTAACTAACTGAGCCATCTCAGTTGGTTATGTGTTAATGCACATATAAATATATATATAGAAGTGCTCCCATCAAATCATGATATGGTTTGAAAATAAGGAAGGGTATATAACAGCAGGCACATCAAAATGATGCCACTTTTGAGAGAAGATGCTTCAAAATGCATTGGATGCCATCTTGTCCTCCCCAGCCAATAGCTAGTCTCACATTTCCACATTCCACTGCACTAGGACAATTGTAGGACTGTAATGAATCTGAGATTGAAGTTAACATGGGGTTGGCTACTAGAGCCCCTGTTACAATTGTGGGATATAATTAGGACTTGTTATATGCATGTACTTCTTGTAAGTGCAATTTTAAATTAAAACATTCTTGCTATTCTATCTCTCTTGTTGTACTTTAGATGACAGCTTAGTATAAATCTTGCAGTTAATTCTCTTCTCTTAGGACCAACAATGTGGCTCCAGGGGGCTCCTTTCAGGCCCCCTTATTGGACTTCCAGGGCTCACCATACAACCAAGGCTTCATTGGCAGGTCTGCTCCCAGTGGAGCATCTGTTGATAAGGAACTAGCCACGTGCAAGTTATCTTTTAAATCCTTGGATGCCAGGGATGTCTCCAGCTCATTGCTTTGCAATAAACTGGAGACATCTGACGCATCCAAGAGATTAAAGAGATTAGAAGAAATGTTATATTTGCGGCTTCTTTACATACTTTTGCCATGGACAGCAGGAGTTTTAAAGACGGACCTGAAGAATAAATATTTATAAAGATTATATAAAGACCAATTAGAGGAATTATGGGTAATGTTTGTGTGAAATAGAAGAATTTACTGTATACAGAGTTGTTCTAATGAAGATTTGGTTGACTTATAATGAGCAGTGTAGTATGCAGAAATAATAGAAAATATAGGAAGCCATTATGTGGTCAAACTATATTTTTCCTTCTGAGCTTCCTCTCACTCTTTCTGGACAACCGATTCACAGGAGAGGACCATGTTGGAGAAACACTTTTCCTTTTCTGTCCCTCCCTGAGGAGAAAAAAGCTTCTACGTCTTATCTTTGTTTTAATTAGTTCTGCCTGAGTGAATCTATGATGAATATTCACCAAGGCATCTAATTACCGCAGGTACCACAATGGGTTACATGCTCTGGGGGGGAGTGCTTTTGGGATTCAGGCGAAAGCGGGAAGAGGAGACTAGGTAAAGGGCAATATGAGTTCTGTGGACCAACACTTGAAACCCAATTATAAAAATGGAATGTTGAAATACATCATTCTATTTTTACACCAACCGCATAATTATGAATCAATTCAGAAAGGTCAGGCAGAACAACCAGAAAGAGAGAAATGACATTTCATAGGGACACATGCCCCTCTCTTCATTATGAAGTAGATTTAACCCCTTTGGATATGAGCAATGCCATACAGACCTCTCTTGCCTTCAAACAGATTAAAACATTTAGGACCTCATGCATAAATGAAAAGAGGAGAAATTCTAGAGCAAATTAGGTGCAACATGGAGGTAAATTAAAAACGTATAAAACTCTCAGTGATTGAATTAACCCACTGAGTATTAAGGGAGGCCTACCACAAGCAGAGAAGCTTTGAGTGCCAGATAGGTATCCAGCACATTGTGGAAACTTTGAATTCTGGACTCCTCAGAGGGGAGTCCTGTGGTGCCATTGGGGGGAGAAAAATTATGCAATTTGTGACAAAAAGGGGTGGGGCTTAAACAAGAGTGCGGGTTGTGGCTTAACATAACATAAGTGGCCAGAACAGGAGGAATAGACTGGGAAAGGAGAAGAAGTGGGCGGAGAGTGGGAAATACAGGTAGGGAAGGAGCAGAAGCGGGCAGAGTTTCATTAAAAAACCCCCACATACAGAGAATCAGCCTCTGCGCCAGAGACCCGGTAATTAGCAGCAAAAAAACAGAGTCTCTGGGCCAAATCCAGAGAGTTCCCAGCGATGGTTACACCATTTAGGGATTTAAGCACAGACAATAAGAGATGCAATTCTGGAGAAAACCAACTACACCATAGGGGAGAAATACAAATTCCCATTGACTTATGAAGGGCTTATAACCTCTCAAATGCCAGTGAGGTCTAATGCTTTGGGGCCTCACTAGCATGCAAGGGGGTTAAAAGACCATTTTTAATCAGTGGGAGTGTTTGTAATTTGTATTTGCCCCCAATGGGTAGTTGGTTTGCTCCAGAATTCCCATTGATTTAAATTGGGCAATGTGTTGGATTCCTCTCTGGCGTTCAAAGGTTTTAACACCTTAGTGACCGGCCGTGTGCGCGTGCGGCCAGCACTTAACGCCCGCCGAACTTTTTCCCCCATTACTTCCAATGACTTCCTGGACGTACATGTATATCCTCTGTCACTAAGTGACAGTTTCTGTGGGACGTACATGTACGTCCATTGTAGGGAAGGGGTTAACCCTTTGAGTGCCAGAGAGGCACTTAAACACACTGCAGAGCAATGCGTTGCGTACCCCTCTGGCACTCAAAGGGTTAACACCTTAAAAAGAGGTCTCCAGCGTATTGCAAAGCAATGCATCTGCCATCTCACTAGCGTTCAAAAGCTAAAAGCCTTATATAAATTAGTGTGAATTTTAATTTCAACCCTAATGAACAGTTGGTTTACTCCAGAATTTCTACTCTACAGCTTTTTGAATATAATTTTTAGGATCAGTGGTGCACGTTTTTAACTTGTTCAATGCTTGAGATATCCACTAACTGAAATATTCTTACCATGTCCAAAATCCCTTGTGTGATTTCCAAAATAATTAGATTTATCGTCTGTGACACTGATTACCTTCCAGAATTCATTGTGTTTGCAGTAAGTGGCTGTCACAGACACACGCAGCACATTCACTTTTCTCCTCTTGCCTCTGCAATATCATTGTCAAGCAACCCTTATGGAGCTAATTCCAGCCTGTTTCTCTTTCCTCTGATATGGAGCTTAGATAGGTTACACTTCAAATGCAGCCAAAAGCACTAAACTTTATGGGCTGGGATATAAAAAAATCATAAACATGGCACCTGCCCTGCTGCTCTTTATCTGTGGATCTGTATCAAAGTCCTGCACAGCACCACTCTGATAAACTTGTGCAACTGTTGCCCCATATCCAGCCACTGGGAATCCTGCACATCTGGTGCCAGATAGAGGTCATTCACTTATGTCTCCTAATTTCTAGAAGCATATGCTCTGCTGGCATGCAGATTCCTCGGGACTTGGCATCAGAGGGCATGGCTTACTGTCAGTATGCATTATGACCAGCAATTTCCTAATAGGAAAACACCAGAACTTTATACACAGACAAAAATAACAGCAATTATGGAGCAAACCAGCTACACCATAGAGGAGAAATAAAATTTCACATTAGTTTAAATTCAGTACTAGAAAGTCTAACACATTATTTGTTAAGTTTAGGTCTGTGCTTGTAGCACCTGTAACTGAGCTTTTTAACCAATCTTTTTTGACAGGAATGGTTCTAGATGACTGGAAACTTGCCACTATAATGACACTACAGTAAAATGGCAGCAAAGAAGACTCTAGCAATTACATGCGTGTGGGACTGACATCAGTAGTTGAGAAATTAATGGAAATTATATTGAAAGGAAAAACTGTTGAATATATGAAATCTAATGGTATGCAAGATCAATGGCAGTGTGACTTAATGGTAAGCTCTTGCGAAACAAATCTAGTAAAATTTTTCAGTTGTTACTCAAGTGATATACAAGTGGAGCAGTATCCATAGCTTATTTATATTTTGATAAAGCTTTTGAATAGCTCTTTTTAGTATCTTCATTCATGAAATTACTAGTGGTATTCAAGGTAATGTGTTCCTTTTTGCAGATGATACAAAACTCTGCAGCAGGGTTGACTCTCCATGAAGGACAAAGCAAATGTGTTTGGATTCAGGAAAACTGATGGAACATCCAAAGTTTAATGCTGAAAAGTACAAGATAATGAATTTAGGACACAAAAACCCAGAACTAGAATATAGGCTTAATCTGCTGACAAAACCATCAGTGGAAAGGAACTTGGGAGTTAGTATTTCAGACAAGGTGGATTTGGGTGGATTGTCCTATAGGGGAATCAGGAATTCCTGGGTGGGCCACTAGATCATGGGCCATTTGGGGAGATCAGAGGATCTCCCCTGACCGGCCCACAAAATTTGGAAGGCAAGGTCTGTGCTGACACTGACACAGACCTGCATATCAATGCTCCTTGATAGTCCTGGTTTTCTTTTCTACAGCATGGTGCCAGCATATGACATAATATCTTAGTGTTCTGCACTCCCATGCTGAACAGAGACCACAAGGGAGTGTTGATATGGAGTTCTGTGCCTGAGGCTGCACAGACCTCTCACTCCACACACTGGACCACCAGGGAATGCACGAGAGGCGGAAGAAACATTTAAAAAAGATATGTGGACAGATGAAAAGAGTGGACAAAAGTATTAGAAGAAAGAAGGAGAGGGTGGCGAGGAGAAAGGCAGGAGCCTGAGGGGGTCTGACTGAACAATATTAGGAAAGTGGGGGAAAAGCATGGTGAAAAAAAGGAGGAGGACAGGGAAAAGAGGGTCTGAAACAGACTTGAGGAGAAAGGAGGTAGCAAAGGGGGCTGTAGGTAGAAAGGGAAAGGGGGGGTAATAGGCTGGGGGTGAGAGACAAAGTGTAGAAAAGGGCTGGGGTGAGAGAGAGTTTGGAAAAGGTGGTGGGATTTGCCTGTGTAGTATGTAACCCTCTGAGTGCAAGAAAGGCACCCACTGCACGATGAAGGCCTCCTCAGGAGCCTCCATCAACTTGTACCAACAAATTTATTTCATGTAGTCATATTGTCTTGGTCTTCTTCAGGGGCGTCTAGCATCGAGTGGAATCTACTCCAAAATGTGTTGGTCCATCTACCACCAGGTCTTTTTGCTATGTGGCCTGCCCATTTCCATTTCAGAACCTTTACTCATTCAGTGATGTCATAGACCTTTGTTTGCTGACAAATCCATGCACGTGTTCTTCGGTCTCTTTTTGTTATGTTTAAAATCAGCCACTCCATACTTCTCTGTGTAGCCTTAAGTTTTTGTATGGCTTTGGCATCCACTGTCCATTCTTCACAGCCATATGTAAGATAATATAATTTGGTACTACTGCCACACAACTCTGTGGCACTGAAAGGGGTTAAGTGTTGTATACAATTGTTGCCACCCAGTTGAGAGGGGATAAGGACTGGGTGTGATGTGGAGAAGGTAAAGAAGTGAAGAAGTTGAGAAAGTCCAAGAAAAAGTTGTCAAGGTAGGAGGAAGAAGGGAGGAAAGACATACGGTGCAAGGGTGGCTGTGACGATGAAAACACGTTTGGAAGGCTGATAATGTATATTAAAAGTGTTGAAAACCAAGGGATGGTGAACAGTGAAGCATGTGTGTAGATTGTATGCACTCACCAATTGTCACGGTTTATTATGACTCTCAGACACAAGTTTTAGGTAAAAAAAATCAATTTTATTGAAATAATAAATGATAACTTAGGATGGCAATAACATACATATATATATATATACAGAATATAGCACAGACAGACGGCAGACTCTACCGGTCCTGTCAATATACCGGACAGGACAGTCTTTAGGCTCTACCGGCCTTGCCAATACCGGGTAAGGCAACCTGCAGATGGAATAGCATAACGGTTTTACTGGCCTTACCAAATTACCGGGCAAGGCAGCCTCAATAGATACAAAATGTAGGCTCTACCGGCCCTGCCAATACCGGGTAAGGCAACCTCAGATGGAATGTGGCAAAAGGTTCTACCGGCCTTACCAATACCGGGCAGGGCAGCCCAGAGATAATAGCAGCAGTCAGATGGAACTGGCAAATTAGCAGAATCGTTAAGCAGCAAGGCTTTGGAGCAAACCAGCGTCCGCACGCTGGAAACAACACTGAATAGTATAGCCGTTAGGCTTAGCGAGCAAACCAGTGACCGCACACTGGAGTAACAAGCGAGTAGTATAGCCGCAAGGCTTAGGAGCAAACCAGCGTCCGCACGCTGGGACCAACACAGATTTGTATAGCTGATAGGCTTTGGAGCAAACCAGTGACCGCACACTGGTGTAACAAGCGAGTTTGTATAGCCGCAAGGCTTAGGAGCAAACCAGCGTCCGCACGCTGGGACCAACACAGATTTGTATAGCTGAAAGGCTTTGGAGCAAACCAGTGACCGCACACTGGTGTAACAAGTGAGTTTGTATAGCCGCAAGGCTTAGGAGCAAACCAGCGTCCGCACGCTGGGACCAACACAGAATTGTATAGCTGATAGGCTTTGGAGCAAACCAGTGACCGCACACTGGTGTAACAAGCGAGTTTGTATAGCCGCAAGGCTTAGGAGCAAACCAGCGTCCGCACGCTGGGACCAACACAGATTTGTATAGGTGATAGGCTTTGGAGCAAACCAGTGACCGCACACTGGTGTAACAAGTGAGTTTGTATAGCCGCAAGGCTTAGGAGCAAACCAGCGTCCGCACGCTGGGACCAACACGGAATTGTAGCAATGTCACCAACGCGACCAGGCAGAAGGTCGCCAGGATACTGAAGACAGGTGATGAGATGACAGGAACCAGCAACGATCAGTCAGGTCAGAAAACAGCAGAGAAGTTCAGCAGGAACTGCAACACCAGAGACTAGGCCGGAACCAGGACTGGAAGTACTTCAGCATGCAGGAAACACTGGAACAGTAGAGATCAGGAACTCAGGAACACATGAGATCAGGAACTCAGGAACACTGGAACAGAGGCCCAGCTATCACTAGCATAGTGGTAGCAAGAAGGTCAGAAACAACACGAAAGGGCCCTCAAAGGGTGCCCAATCCAGGTTTAAATAGTCAATAAGAGGCGGGCTATCTGCAGACAGCCAATAGAAGCCCCCTACTGGTGACAGACAAGTAACTGCAGCAAATCACGGGCACCGTGATAGTACCCCCCTTTCAAAGACCCCCTCTCCTAGAATAGGGTTTAGGTTTCTGCGGGTAATTGGCATGAAAGGCCCTAGTTAACCTAGGTGCATGAAGGTCCGTACTATCCACCCATGACCGATCCTCAGGACCATACCCTTTCCAATGTACCAGGTACTGTACCCTTCCTCTAAGCCTACGGGAATCAATAATGCTCTGAACCTCGTACTCCTCCTGGCCCTCGACCTCAACAGGACCTGGCACCACAGGTGTGGTAGTATAGCGATTGCAAACCAGAGGCTTAAGAAGGGACACATGGAACACATTATGGATACGCATGGATGCAGGTAGGTCTAGTGCATAGGAGACAGGGTTAATTTTGCGAATAACTCTGTATGGACCAATAAACCGAGGAGCCAACTTATTAGACGGAACCTGCAGCTTGAGATTTCTGGAGGAAAGCCATACTCTATCCCCAACCTGAAAGGAAACCGCTGGAAGCCTTCTGCGATTAGCATGGCGCTGATGACGCTGAAATGACTGACCAAGTGCCCTCTGAACTTGTGCCCATGTGGAACGGAGTTGCTCGATATGCTCATCCAGAGCTGGAATCTGTTGCGTCTGAAATGAGTCTGGAAGCAAACAGGGCTGGAACCCATAATTAATCAGAAACGGAGAGCTCCCAGATGAAGAATTGACCGCACAGTTCCTGGCGAACTCTGCCCAAGGCAACAAGTCGGACCAATTATCATGATGGTCAGTAACGAAACAACGGAGAAATTGTTCCAAGCCCTGATTAGCTCGTTCAGCGGCTCCATTGGTCTGGGGATGGTAGGCAGAGGAGAAGGACAGCTGTATGCCCATCTGTTGGCAAAATGCCCTCCAAAATCTAGACACAAACTGGCTCCCCCTGTCAGACACCAGTACCCTAGGCACTCCATGCAACCGGAATACTTCTCTAGCGAACACCATTGCCAATTCCTTCGCTGAAGGAAGACCACGGAGGGGCACGAAATGAGCCATTTTAGAAAACCTGTCCACCACCATGAATATAAAGGAGTACCCCTTCGACATAGGCAACTCTCCCATAAAATCAATGGAAACATGAGACCAGGGGCGTTCGCCATTAGGCACCGGTTGAAGCAAGCCCACAGGGAGATGTCTCGGGGTCTTAGCGCGGGCGCAGGTGGCACAGGCATTCGTAAATTCGGCACAATCGTTTCTCATGGAAGGCCACCAAAATAACTGAGAAAGGGACCATAACAATTGGTCTCTACCAATATGTCCCGCAGCCTTAGAGGAATGGTAGGTTTCGAGCAGCCTAGTACGAAATGATTCAGCGACAAAACATTTGCCCACTGGGGTTTCATGGGGAGCGGACCCCTGAGAGGCCAGGATCTCCTCCCCTAGAGGAGAAGTGATACTCGTGCGTATAGTAGCCAGTATTCTATCAGGTTGGATGATAGGAGCTGGTGCTTCCACTCTGTCACTGTCGGCCTCAAATTGTCTTGACAGTGCATCAGCCCTGATATTTTATGACCCTGGCAAATATGATACAATGAAATTAAATCGAGACAGGAACAGTGCCCACCTGGCCTGACGAGAGGACAATCTCTTGGCCTCCGAGAGATAGGTCAGATTCTTATGATCTGTTAGGATTAAGACAGGATTCTTAGTACCTTCAAGCAAATGACGCCATTCCTTAAGAGCAAGGATAATGGCCAATAATTCTCTGTCACCTATCTCATAGTGGCTTTGAGTGACAGTCAACTTTTTAGAGAAAAACCCACAAGGTCTGAGAGTTCCACCTTTCTCGTGTCGCTGCGAAAGTACTGCCCCGACCCCAATATCTGAGGCATCAACCTCTAACGTAAATGGAAGTAAAGGATTGGGGTGGGATAACACAGGAGCCGCAGCAAATGCAAGCTTCAAATTCTCAAAGGCTTTCTCAGCAGATACCGGCCAACAAGAAGGATTAGCACCCTTGTGCGTAAGATCGGACAGAGGTTTGACAATGGAAGAAAAGTTCTTAATAAACCTCCTATAATAATTAGCGAAACCCAGGAAACGCTGTATGGCTTTAAGACCCTTGGGTTTTGGCCATTGTAGGACAGCTGACAACTTTTCTTTGTCCATGGCAATGCCATCATTGCCAATTATGAACCCCAAGAATGGCACATTGGTTCTATGAAACTCACATTTTTCCATTTTACAAAATAATTTGTTCTCACGGAGTCGTAGCAATACTGCGGATACATCTTTGATGTGCTGTGCCATGTTTTGGGAGTAAATCAGTATATCGTCGAGGTACACCACAACACATGTCTGTAACATATCTCTCAGAACATCATTTATCAGTTCCTGGAAAACTGCGGGTGCATTACACAGCCCAAAAGGCATTACTAGATACTCGTAGTGCCCAGCTCGAGTATTAAAGGCAGTTTTCCACTCATCACCTGCTCGAATGCGAACCAGATTGTAAGCGGCCCGTAGGTCCAACTTGGTAAATATCGAAGCGCCCTTAAGCCTGTCAAAAAGCTCGGTGATGAGTGGTATTGGGTATGCGTTTTTTGCCATTAGTTTATTCAAGCCCCGGTAGTCAATGCATGGTCTTAATTCGCCATTTTTCTTTTTTACAAAAAAGAACCCAGCCCCAGCTGGAGAGGTAGATTTACGTATGATCCCTCTAGCAAGGGCATCAGAAATGTAATCCTCCATAGCCTTATTTTCATCACAAGATAATGGATAAGTGCGTCCTTTCGGAGGTACTGCACCAGGCTGCAATTCAATGCAACAATCATAAGGTCTATGCTGGGGTAGCATACTAGCCTCTCCTTTGCTAAAAACATCGCCAAACTGTTGGTACACATCCGGCATAGCAGAGGAGGTGCACATGACCTTAATAGGCTGGATGACGCACTTGTCCATACAAAACTGGGACCAAGCAGCAATTTCACACTTTTTCCAATCGAATTGTGGGTTATGTAACTGTAACCACGGAAATCCCAATATCACCGCATGGTGCGGGGAATTAATCAGTTGAAACTGCTGCTCTTCTCTGTGAAGTGCCCCAATAGTCATAGACAATGGCATAGTTTCAAATATAACCTGAGGCGGTTCTAAGGGTCTACCATCAATCGCTTCAATAGTCAAGGGGTTTTCTCTTTCAATGCGTGGAACTCCGTGCAATTCAGCAAAGGTATTATCCATAAAATACCCTGCTGCACCGGAGTCAACCAAGGCCAAAACCTCCACAGAGCGTTGTGCCCAAGACAATACCACCTGTATGGTGGGTTTCATTATGCCCGACACTGGGGACGATTGTACACCACCTAGGGCCTGTCCCCCAAGATACCCTAGGTGTGTGCGTTTCCCGGACGTACCGGACAGGAATTTAGCAAGTGCCCTTTTTTACCGCAGTATAAACATAACCCTTGTTTTTTGCGATATAGTCTCTCTGCCTTGGATAGTCTAGTGAAGCCTATTTCCATAGGTTCACTTGTTTCCCGTACTGGTTCACTAGACTTCAATGCCAAGGGAGGGATGGGTGGGCAAAACATGCTACTAGGCTCATTATTTTTTGACCGTAACTTACGATCTCTGGCAATTGATCTCTCACGTATTCTGGAGTCAATTATCATAACATACTCAATGTAATCATCTAGATCAATAAGTAGATCTTTAGCAGCGATTTCGTCTTTAATGTGGTCATTCAGGCCTTGAGAGAAGGCTGCCAATAATGCCTCGTTATTCCAACCTACCTCTGCTGCCAATGTGCGGAATTCGATGGCATAGTCGCCCACTGTACGCCTGCCCTGTTGTATCTCCATAAGGCGTTTGGCAGCAGAGGTGGTTCTACCAGGAGGCTCAAACACTCTTCGAAAGGAACAAACAAATTCACTAAAGTTCTTAGTACAAGGTTTAGCATTCTCCCACAAGGGGTTAGCCCAGGCCAATGCTCTGCCAGTGAGCAGTGATATCGTGAACCCCACTTTACTACGATCATTGGGAAATGCGTGTGCCGTCAATTCCATAAAGATTTCGAGTTGATTGATGAACCCTCTGCAGAGACTAGGGTCACCATCATATCTTAGCAGCAAGGGTGCAGAAGCCGTTAACCCTTTAACAGTACCCCCTAGGGGTCTGGTATCACTTTCCGGTGTCTGACTTGGCAAGACCACCGGGCTAGAGCTAGATTGGTCAGCCGGTACCGTGCGTTCAAGGATCGTTTGAATTGCAACTGCCAACTGATCCAAACGTTGCTCGAGCACATCCATCCTCCAATGGATATTCTGTGCGTTACCTTGACCCTTGCTGTCTGAGTTCATGGCCCTTTCGTACTGTCACGGTTTATTATGACTCTCAGACACAAGTTTTAGGTAAAAAAAAATCAATTTTATTGAAATAATAAATGATAACTTAGGATGGCAATAACATACATATATATATATACAGAATATAGCACAGACAGACGGCAGACTCTACCGGTCCTGTCAATATACCGGACAGGACAGTCTTTAGGCTCTACCGGCCTTGCCAATACCGGGTAAGGCAACCTGCAGATGGAATAGCATAACGGTTTTACCGGCCTTACCAAATTACCGGGCAAGGCAGCCTCAATAGATACACAATGTAGGCTCTACCGGCCCTGCCAATACCGGGTAAGGCAACCTCAGATGGAATGTGGCAAAAGGTTCTACCGGCCTTACCAATACCGGGCAGGGCAGCCCAGAGATAATAGCAGCAGTCAGATGGAACTGGCAAATTAGCAGAATCGTTAAGCAGCAAGGCTTTGGAGCAAACCAGCGTCCGCACGCTGGAAACAACACTGAATAGTATAGCCGTTAGGCTTAGCGAGCAAACCAGTGACCGCACACTGGAGTAACAAGCGAGTAGTATAGCCGCAAGGCTTAGGAGCAAACCAGCGTCCGCACGCTGGGACCAACACAGATTTGTATAGCTGATAGGCTTTGGAGCAAACCAGTGACCGCACACTGGTGTAACAAGCGAGTTTGTATAGCCGCAAGGCTTAGGAGCAAACCAGCGTCCGCACGCTGGGACCAACACAGATTTGTATAGCTGAAAGGCTTTGGAGCAAACCAGTGACCGCACACTGGTGTAACAAGTGAGTTTGTATAGCCGCAAGGCTTAGGAGCAAACCAGCGTCCGCACGCTGGGACCAACACAGAATTGTATAGCTGATAGGCTTTGGAGCAAACCAGTGACCGCACACTGGTGTAACAAGCGAGTTTGTATAGCCGCAAGGCTTAGGAGCAAACCAGCGTCCGCACGCTGGGACCAACACAGATTTGTATAGGTGATAGGCTTTGGAGCAAACCAGTGACCGCACACTGGTGTAACAAGCAAGTTTGTATAACCGCAAGGCTTGGGAGCAAACCAGCGTCCGCACGCTGGGACCAACACGGAATTGTAGCAATGTCACCAACGCGACCAGGCAGAAGGTCGCCAGGATACTGAAGACAGGTGATGAGATGACAGGAACCAGCAACGATCAGTCAGGTCAGAAAACAGCAGAGAAGTTCAGCAGGAACTGCAACACCAGAGACTAGGCCGGAACCAGGACTGGAAGTACTTCAGCATGCAGGAAACACTGGAACAGTAGAGATCAGGAACTCAGGAACACATGAGATCAGGAACTCAGGAACACTGGAACAGAGGCCCAGCTATCACTAGCATAGTGGTAGGAAGAAGGTCAGAAACAACACGAAAGGGCCCTCAAAGGGTGCCCAATCCAGGTTTAAATAGTCAATAAGAGGCGGGCTATCTGCAGACAGCCAATAGAAGCCCCCTACTGGTGACAGACAAGTAACTGCAGCAAATCACGGGCACCGTGATACCAATATGGCATGGTCCTGACTTTCTCTCTGAGTTGTTAGGCAGTGTGTGGGTTAGTGGAGCAGCGAGAGTCAGCCAAGGTATTTTTTATTCCAACAGGGATTGTGAGGGCAGGGAACATCCCCCCAGCCACTCCTGTCAAAATCACGCCCCCTTGCATATTGGATACAGGCAGTCAGGAGGAGTTTAACATATCTCCTCCTTGCTGCTGCCCCGGGGTGTGTCAGGCATGGCCATACAATTTGTGGTTACATGACCACATTCTCTTTTATAGTATAGATAAACTGGACCAGCGTGGCAGATTATGGTCCATTCCCTTAGTATGGCTTTACAACAAAAACAATGGACCTCATTCCCCTGGGGCTTGCGAGCTTCTTCCTACAGCAGTGGGAAGACCAGATCAATGGCAGAGGGTGCTAAGAATCATTGGGTTCTATAGGCTGACTTTGGTTTTTGGAAAGCTTAACATTCGATCTTTGAGTACGGTTTTGCGCTTAGAGGAACTCATACAAGAACTAAATAACATCAATTGGGACATCACTGGCTTATGTGAGACTCGTAAAAAAGATGACGATTTAATAAAATTAGAAGATGGACACTGGCTATACTATAGAGGAACCAATGATGGAAGATTTGGAGGAATTGGATTTTTGATTAACAAAAGACTGTCAGACTCATCATAAAAGTAGAAAGTATTTCTGAAAGAATCATTTCCTGTGCTATCAAACTGAACAATCACTGTGTTCTTCAAATCATTCAAGTTTTTGCCCCTGTAAGTAGCCACAGTGATGATAAAGTTGAAGAATTCTATAATGATTTATTACACCTCTACAAACAGGACAATTACCATTTTTATTTATTATGGGAGATTTCAGTGCAAGAATTGGTAAGATCCAAAATGGTGAAAAAACAATCAGACCACATGGAACTGGAAAAAGAGACAACAGAGGCAGCCAACTGATCAAATTTGCATAAGAGCAAACATTGTACATCATGAATTCATTCTACGGGAAAAAGGTCTAGAGAAAATAGACATGGAAAAGCCCTAATGGTAATGCAAGTGAAATTGATTTCATACTTGCAAATAATAAAACAATAGTCATGGACTGCTCAGTCTTAATTCATTTTAATGTTAGAAGTGACCATTGTCTAGTGAGATCAAAACTCAAAATTGACTGCAAGAAAGAAAGAAAGAAAATGATCAAGTCAACAAACGTGAAGATCGACTCTAACCAGCTATTGAAAAATCATAAGGATTTTTAGATAACACTGTGTAATCGATTTAAGTGCTGCAAGGCCTTCCAGACACAGACATTTCAATCCATAATGAAAAAAGTTATTGAGATTATCATCGATACTGCCCATGTCCTTGGACCTGACGTAAAAAAAGAAAAACCAACCCAAATATCAAAAGAAACAGCTTCCACAAAATGAGAAATGAAGCAAAACAACAATATTAGAAACAGGGTACAATATGAAGAAATGTGGAAAACGATAAGAAAGCGCATTAACCCTCTGAGTGCTAAAAAGACTTCCAACGCATTGCTCTGCAATGTACTGGTTACCTCACTGACATTCAAAGAGTTAAAGAAGAAATGAGCAAGTTCAATGTGGAGCTCATCAAAAGGACACTGGAAGAAAACCAAGGCCTAAAGAAAGCAAAGCAAAAGATGACCACGCATAGTAGCCAAACGTTAGCATTACAGCTTGAAGATGGTTCAAAGGCAAAAACTCAACAACAAATGTTGCAACAAGTGGATGTGGAAGAATCTTTATAACAATGAAGGACAACAACTGAATGAAGTGCCTGAGGCTGAAGCTGTGCCAGATGTTTTGGTAGAAAACGTAGAAGCAGCAGTAAAATCAATGAAAAATGGCAAAACAGCTGGACCTAATAAAGTCCGTATTGAAATGCTGAAAGCCAGAGAGCAACCCTTATTCAAAGCACTAGCCAGACTATTTTCAAAATGCCTACTACTCTGTGAAGTGCCTGAAACATGGAAAAATGCAGAAGTCATCCTATTGCACAAAAACGTGATAAGGTGGATCTAAAAAACTACCGTCCAATAAGTCTATCATCTGCAAGGTTTTCACAAAGGTACTATCAAGAAGAATGGACACAATACTTAACAAGGCACAGCTTAAGGAACAAGCAGGCTTCAGGAACGGTTTCAATATAATGGGCCACATCCAGACAGTGCAACAAATTATAGAACAGCATAATGGATACAACCTTCCATTACGCATAGCCTTCATTGACTACGAAAAGGACTTTGACTCAATGATAAAGCAAGCAATGATTGATACCCTGATCATCCAAGCAATAGACAGTGCTTACATTAATATCCTCCAATCAGTATATGAAAATGCAACTGCATCAATACTGGCCAACAAACATAAAGTCCAGATTAACTTATTAAAAGGGGATACAATCTCCCCAAAACGATTTTCTGCTTGTCTAGAAGAAATTTTCTGCAAACTAAATTGGGACAAAAAAGCACTTAAGTTAAATGAAGACTACCTACATCACTAACTTTTGCAGATTAAATCATACTTTTTGCCAGTAGTCCTGAAGACTGAAAGAACGCATCGAAAAGCTACAACAGGAAAGCAAAAATTTTGATCTGAAGATGAATATCAACAAAATGCAAGACATGCTTAACAAACGTACCATACCAAGGATAATCACAGTAGATGGACAAGAACTAGAAGAAGTGGACAAGTATGTTTATCTTGGACAGGAAATGACAACAGAAGGGAACACCATGACAGAACCTGAGCATCAAATAAAATTGGGATTGCAAGCATTTGGAAAACTTACTAGTACTATCTTTAAGACAAATTTACCACTCTGCTTCAAGCAAAAGGTTTTTGACCAGTGTGTCCTCCTAGTCCTTACGTATGGCGGTGAAACATGGACACTGATTGTCAAAGCCATACAAAAACTTAAGGTTACACAGAGAAGGCGAATTCTAAACATAACGAAAAGAGACTGTAAAACATGTGCATGGATTCATCAGCAAATAAATGCCATGATGTCACTGAAAGAGTTAAGTGCCTGAAATGATAATGGGCATGCCACATAGCAAGAAGATCTGATGGTAGATGGACCAAAGACAAGATGGATAGATGAAATTACCAAATTTGTCATTACATAGTGACAACAAAAGGCACAGGATCGAAGTTGTTGGAGGCTTGCTGAGGAGGCCTTAATCCTGCAGTGGATTGACAATAGCTGAAGATGATGATGAGATGATATATACATATATATATATATATATATATATATATATATATAAAATGTAGAGGGGAGCACTCTTACTTCCTGGGCCAAAAAGTGCCTGGGAGCTGGAGTAAGGCTGGATATCTATGTAGAAGGAGGAACAGCAGAACTCAGATGGATGAAAGTTTATTGAAGATCAACGTTTCAGCCAGGCACTGCTGGCATTCCGCAAGACAAGCACATCAGGATGGTTTTAGTTCCAGGTTGTGCATACTCCGGTGTCATAAAATGGGAGGTCAAGGACAGGTATGGTTCTTTACAATATTGTTCTTGCATTGAACAAAAGCAGTGTGCTTAGAAATGTGTAGAGCGTTTTTGGCTACAAGGGTTTTGTAATAATCCTTTAAACATATTGGTAATATCTCTAACTTTTTATAAGCAGATTGTCTGGATTATTGGTACTGGAGGTGTATCTCCGACCAGGGCGGACAGTTAATCCCTGCATGTTATTAATACTGGTTCTATGAAGAATAGGCCAGTGATATTCACTTTGTAAGTATTGTTTTAATTTTACGCTCAATACATTGTGAGTACGGTGGTGAATTGGTAAATGTTTTGATACCCAAATTATATTACATTAGGAGCACCCCTTTTCTTTTCCCTTTTGGTATACATATGTATCTATTCTGAAAAGTATGTGAGGCTGTGCATTTTAAATTAGACAGAAAACTGGACAGATTGGATGGGTCAGTTGGTTTCTGATTTTGACTTGATATAAGTTCACAAAGCACTGGACAATGACACCTAGAGAGAGACATCATGGTTCAATATTCATGGATCCATTAGTCCAGGGTTTTAAATATGAAGTACTTTGCTACTAGCCAGACCTGAAAAGTTACTCGCCACTGCAAGCCATAACATACCCACCAGGGCTGAATTTCTACTCGCCAGGGCTAAATTTTCACTCGCTATTGGCTAGTGGCGAGTGTAAAGTTTGAGCCCTGCATTAGTCTGAATTTTCTGCTAGATCTTGCATTAAACTGAGGAGTGCTGTGTCGATTCCAGGAACAAGACCCTGGTGACAACGGACCTTATTAATCAAGCAACAAATATGTAATTCTGGGGCAAACCAACTGAACAATGGGAGTGTTATAATTCCCATTGATCTAGACATTTAACCTTTTGAATGCTAGACTGGTCTCCACGCATTGGTCCAAAATGTGTTGGCAACATGTATAAGCATGGGGTTAAAAGCTCTATTTAGATCTACGCATCAATGCATATTTTCTTTAAGAACCAATGGTACAGTTGGTTTGCTCCAGAATTTCATCACTACAGTTTGATGAATAAGGTTCCAAATTATTTGTTGTAAAGATACAGCACATAAAATTGTATTTAATATATTGTGCTGTATGTTTTTATGTGTCCATATATAATTTCAGTATTGTGAGTATTGTCAGTAATAAGTACCTTTCACCATTTTCTTTTGCTTATTTAGGGCAGGGGAGTAAATGAGCTATCAACTTCTTAAGGACCAGTAGTCCTGGGGTGTGTGGTCCTTTAAGGACCACATAGGGAAGTTTGACTCACCGGCACACGTGACTGATCACATGCCGGTACGCCATACGGAGGACTGGTAGGGACCACTTGAAGTTGTCAGTTTCAGTCCCCGATACAAGTCAGAGTGCTCCCACATGAGCGCTGTGAGTAAAAAATATGTGACGTGTCAAGACCATCACCGGTCCTTTAGGCAAGGTCAGCAGAGACAGTCCTGACACATAACTGGACCTTAAGGGGTTAAGGATTTTCCTGCTTCAGCCCACATGAATCAGTCAATTAATGAGTTACTTGATAAAATCACCTATGCTTAATCAGGGATATGCTAAAATCCTGGACCGTTGGTATTCCTTGAAGACAGAACTTGGACACCCTGATACAGGGATAGACCTAGCCAGGTCTGGTGCTATCACCCACCTGAAGAGTACACGCAGAACGTCCAGGTGCAGTAGAATTCACACACGATAGCTTCATTGGTGCAGGTGCAACACAGTAATTTGGTGATATAAATAACCCTCCAATCCCTAAGAAACACTGTACTGTAGCCACATTAATAAAGCAGTCACCTGCATTAATACTGCAATACTGTGTTCTGATCTCTACATTTTTCTTTATGACATACTCACCTATCTTCAAGCTGTGCCATCCATAACCCTTTGAGTGCCAGAGGGGTGCAAAGCATTGTGTTGGACAACTCTATAGTACTTAAAGGTCCTTATGCACAACCGAAAAGAGGAGCAATTCTTAAGCAAGATAAACAGTAGAGATAAACATTATATTGATTAAATTGGGGCTTTTAAATCCTTGAATGCTAGAGAGGTCTTCAGCAAATTGAGAAGCAATCTGTTGAAAACCTCTCTGGCATTCAATAGTTTTAAAGGGATAGTAATGTCTTTTAAAAACATAACTCAGTATTGTAGCTATTAAAAAAATAAACTAAATGATCTCAGACCCATCTCTCAAACCTTTACAGTTTGAGAGATATAACATTTTAAAGATCCCGCCTCACTGATGTCAGCTGTAAAGCAGACAGCAGGAGATGTAGCAGCAGACTTGAGGTGGCTCTTCAGCAGAGATGAAATACCAAAATCGAAAAAGAAATACTTCATTGGAACAGTCTACAAAGCGTGCCTGGTTTGCAAGCACACTTTGTAGACCGCTCTAATGAAGTATGTCTTTTTAGATCAAGCTATTTCTGCTCTGCTAAAGAGCCACCTGCCAGTCCCGGGACCAGGATCTTCTTCTGGCAGCTTACAGCTGACATCAGGGAAAGGGGTGGGAGGGAGGAACTTTAAAACGTTATATCTCTCAAACCATAAAGGTTTTAGGGATCAGACTTTTAGTTTATTTTCTTAATAGCTACAACTTTTCATTATGTTTTTAACCCCTTAAGGACCGGGAAAATCTGAGGTTGTTTTTCCTTAAGGACCGGAGAAATTCTGACCTTTTTGACTATGTCTTTGTTCAACAGTGTTTTCCCTCTTAGGCTTTTATTCCATCCACATAAATTATATACTGTTTTTTTAAGCACAAATAGGGCTTTCTTTTGATACCCTACTTATATGGATAACCCACCATTTACTTTATTAAAATTAAAAAAAAGGTAAAAAAATTGTAAAAAAAAAAACATTTTTGATATTTCTCTTGGGATCAATTGGCCACAAAGGGTTAAATTTTTATGGAGACTGCATGAAAAGTATGACCGGTCAGTCATACCTACAAAATGCACAGTTTAAAGTGGCCACTGTCCCCCCTGGGTGAAAATCCCCATGTCCCTTTTTCCCATCCTATTTTGACCCTTTTTGGTCCCTGGGATTTGGTGGTGTATATAAGTGTATTACATGGCTCTACAACAATCGCACTTGCAATATTGTTTAATTATATATATATTTTTTTGTTTTTAAATAAAACATTTTTTTGTAAAAAAAAAAAAAAAGTGTGTTGTTTTTTTGTTTTTAAAGTGTATAAAGCCAGCCTCCTGCACCAGCAGTGAAGGGGTTAATACCCCCAGCTGCTGTATTTTTTTTAACCATGAGGTGTCTCCCGTCTACTTCTGTCTGTCTTACTTTGATATCAAGGGAGACAAGAGGCAGACGAGACAGGCACAGACAGCATGCTTTGCATGCAGCCTCTGTCTGTCACTATGCCAGTACATGTGATCGCTGCTACGGCGATCACATGAACTGGCACAAGCAGGAAGGGCTGAGACTGAACGCCCCAGTCTCGGAGCGCTCAGTCTCAGCCTGGAATTAATGATAGCAGCGTGCACGGAGGCAGGACCGTCATGGGTCCTTAAGGGGTTAAACGACATTACTAAATCCCACATATCAACAAAAATAGGTATTTATCCCCTATAATGCTATTGCTTTTCCTTTATGGAAATTAGCCTCCTGGAATGGAATCAATTGCCGGTGATAACTGGTTTTTTTCAACACATTCAATTCTGAAGCAAGATATACAGTAGAAATAAACATATTGATTTAATTGGGGCTTTTAAATCCTTCAGTGCAAGAGAGGTCTTCAACACATTGCGAAGCAATGTGTTGGAGACCTCTCTGGCATTCAATGGTTTTAAAACCCCAATAATATCAATAGACATATGTATTTATCCCCTATAACAAAATTGGTTTTTCAGTTATGGGAATCGCCCTCCTGGAATGGAATCAATTGCATGTGATAACTGATTTTATCAACACATTCACTGATAAGCTTCAGTATGAATATGAAAAATAAAATAAGCGATAAGACATCATAATAGCTGGGAAATCTCCGGATTTGCCTCGGAGATTCCGGTTTTTGGCTTCTGATTACCAGGTCTCTGGAGCAGAGGCTGATTCTCCACATGTCGGGAGTTGTTAATAAAACTATGCTCTCTTGCATGTCTCCTTAGTATGTTCCTCCCACTCCCCTTCCACTTCTCTTCCTTATCCACCCTATTCCTCCATTATTGTTTTTTGGGGGTATTTCTGAAGCTCCTCCCCCATTTACAAGTTCCACCCCTTTTCTGAAGCAAATCTTGTCATTGATCTCACCCAGCTGCACCAGTGGACTCAACTCTGGGGAGTCCACAAAGCAAAGTTCCTAGGTATGGGCATTATCTGCATTTGAATCCAGCCCATAGGCTGCTGCTGCATAGTTTGCCTAGTGCTTATAGTGGCTGTTCTTGGCTAATGTTATTTTCTCTATCATCAGAACTATTGTGCTAGATTTTTAGAAGCAGATCTAACCTGTCATCCATATTCACAAACAACACATACAGTCACACTTCCAACCTGCTCTAAGATTAATGCGCTATTGTACAATTATTCTCATCTTCAAAGGCTCCTATTTTCATATAATTGGTGTTTACAATATCAATGTAAACAAGAGGCACACAAAAAAAATGTAAATTACCATAACGGAGGAGGTTTTTCATTTTGAAGTGTGGGCATTTCTCAGTTTGACAGGATAGAAAAAGGAAGCAGAAAATGCAGGAAAATAAACCCGAGCACGAGGGAGAAATGATCTTTTTTATTGCAGATTCTATAACTCTGCTTCCAGCATGCAATGAGATAAAGTGAACCGTGCATGGGACAGTAATTCATCTTTTATATCAGAAGCGGATTCATACTGCTCTATCCCCAGTTCCTGGCAGCTAATTTAGAGACCTGCTTACACTTAAGGATGAACTTTTGAATGAGATTATGATCTCTCTTCTATCGTGCAGATTTTGTTGTATTTCTAAGGTTTTTCATTACCAGCTTCCGTGTGATACAGGGATTTATAGAGGCATCTCTAACACGGTGTGTAAGAAACTGAATTCATTTCTCATTGTTGGAATATTTAGCACATTAAACCCTAGGGTGTTCACATGAAAAAAAGATGTTCCTTAAACACTGCATGTGACCTTGCCAGGAACATAAAGATCTGTCTCAGTGTTGCCTGGCTCTTTGGGTACAACCCAGTAATACAGTTTATACCAATGATTCTCAAACAGAGTGCCTTGGCACTTTGGTGTGCCATGGACATACACTTAGGGCGCTCCTTTATTTGTGCAAAAACTTTGAGAAAATGTGAACTTTGTGTTTTAGATATTTATTTAAATTATTGTGCAGAGTATGTTTGATTTTGTCATTCTGATTGTGTGACTTAAAGGGATAGTAATATTTCAAAAAAACAGCAGCTCCAATTAATCTTCATAATATTTGGGTCATGGAGAGTGTTATTTCTTGTAGTTCAAGAGTAATTGAATGATAAAGTATACCCCTCCCACCCCTTTTACCTAGTGTAAACCACCTCCCCCTTCAGATGTGGAATCTGGTCCTGGGAACAGCCAGCTCACAGCAAGGGACAATCTTCTTACTGTGAGCATAAGGAAAACCATGCCCCCCTTGGCAGGTTTTTCCTTATGTTCACTGAAGATTGTCCCTCTCTGCGATCCATTCGGACTTGCTGCTCTGAGGTGAGCAGTGTTACATCAGTAAAAAGGGGCGGGAGGGGGATACTTTACCATACTCTTGAACTTGAACTCTGACAATAATGAAATAACACTCTCCATGGCCCAAATACTATGAAGACTAATTGGAGCTGCTTTTATTGTGAAACATTACAATGCATTTACGAATAACCATATCCTATATAATAATTCTCTACAAGTTGTAACGACGCAGTCATGCGCAGTAAAGACTGCCAGTGACAAGGCTGATACAGAGCTGGGCACTCCGAAGTCAGACCGGAGGTATGTCTTCGGAGCATCCAGCTCTGTATCAGCCGCGGCACGGGCAGTCTCTATTGGGCATGACTGCCCCGCGACCTCCCGCCACTGTGGCCCATGTACCCAGGCTCTTCTACTAGTTTTCTTATATTCCCCTTCATTACTATCTTGACAAATTACATGTCCATTTTTAGAGTTCCTCCAAAAATCCCAGAATACATGTTAGGGATGCTTTGAGCAAAAAAAGGTTGAGAGCCAATAGTATATACATTTACATTGGTTTAACTGTGACTTTTAATCCCTTGAGTCAATCTTTGAAAAAAAAAAATCAGTCTTGGATCTTTAACTATTGCAGACATCAATTCCCATAATGGCCAACCAGTACAAATAAGTTCACATGAGCTCTTGGACAGAAACTTACTGTTATTAGTGCCTAAAGTTAAGTGAACCTGTTCTGTTTTTTCATTCTCTCATAAAAATGCTATTCCAGCTATCTGCTTAGTTAAATAAGTAAATGAAAAGAAGAAATGAAACATCTGTTTCACAAGATGTGCTTTGGGTCTTGAGAAACAGTCTGTTCTGTACAAAAATCAACAATGCAGAATAATCTTGCTCATTTTTTTCCAATAACTGGAGAACCAAAGATTGAGTAGTCCTGGTATAAACCATGAAGAATGAACTGTATATCAGTATTCCATGACTATTGTCATTTGGATCTATAGACCCTATATTGGACACATCTCTTTGTATCTATGGATCTGAGGACTTTGTGGATCTATGGGTCATAAGACAGTGCTTTTAAACTATGGATCCTGATGACAGTCCATTTGAAAGAACTGATTTTCAAGAAAGTCATTAAAGGTGACCCGGAATCCATTGCACAAAAAAAAAGCACTGTGGTCATTAATGGCCAGCTGCGCATAGCGTTGGGTGTCATTAAGGGGTTAAGGAACAGTGGGGTCAACAACGCATTGTGAAGCAACAACTTGTACTACCCTCTGATCATTATAGGTTTAAGATCTCAATATGCAGTGAGCAGAGTTTTAAGGTCTGTGGTCATGCCAGCAGCTGTAATTCCTGCCACCAGGAATAAGTAAGTGGGGGTTATTTTCACATGGGTGATACTGTGTTGGTTATGTTGCCTGTTATTAAAGGTGTCTTTCACATGGGAGAGTTTTGCATCTTGTGAAAACAGCTTGCTGCATCTTTACTGCCTTCACACAGCAATGCCATAAAGATACACAGTAAGGAAGGTCTGCACTGCAGCCTTTGAGACCCTGCAAGATCTTTCACATGAGCATTGTTGGAGGTTGTGATGCTTATTGCAACCTCTAGTGACCCCAGTGGGTAGCAGCCATTAATACTGGCTGACGATCACATGGGCTGGATGTCACACACTGCAAACCTGAATCCAGATTGGAGGTGGAAAGCAGGAGAAAGTGAGTGAAAGGTGGCAGAATTTTAGCATGGGGATGTTCTAGTTCTGTTGCCAATTTGAAAGAGCCCTTAGGTTCCCTGATGGCAGCCATTAGGACCAAGATGTTGATAAGAATCTCTACACAGTAAAGGAAATATTCATCAGAATGTGTAATTTAATCTCCAGTGAGATAACATCACAGCATGCTATGTTAATCTTTGGAGCTGATTCATCAATGTGACTAAAATGAATCACTGATTGATTAGTCAGTCTCATAGAATAACAGCAGAAATGGATAAGATCCAATTGTTTTCTTTGCTTGCATCATGATTGGTCTTCCTAGAATTCTGTTACTTGGAATATGTTGGATTTCGATCACAGAATAATGAAGATACGGGGAGGCTAAGCCTCCCCTTAAGCAGTTCACATAGCAAAGGAAATGGTTGATGACTGCCATCCTATCTAGTCATAGTATTAACCTCCCCTAACCCTGTGGTTTCAACAATTAATAGGCAGACACTAAGGGATGTGTCCGAATCCTAAAGAGTTGCAGTTCTGGAGAAAACTAATGGCACCACAGGGACAAATTAAACTGTAAAAATTCCCATTGATTTAAAAGTGACTTTTAACCACTTAAATTATAGATAGGTTTCCAATGCATTACTTTACAATACAAGTGGTTAAAGTCCCACTTAAATCAGACCTGCATTCCCTAGATGATTTTCGTATATGGGTGCAGTGACTAAGGGGTAACACCAGGCCTGCCCATGCATGCATCAGTCAAATATTATTGGTTAATGACCAAGTGGATTGGGCAGTCACTGGAGATTGAGAACAGCATAGCAACCTCCACTCTTGACTATGTGAATGATCTGTTCAGAGCCCATAGTCCACAGTACAGATCAGTATCCTGAAATCTGCATGTGCCCAATACCTGAGCACATCGAAGTTGTAGCATACTGCATTATGGTGCATTATGTTAGGTGAAAACGAATTGCTTTCAATGGTGCTGTTCACAAGGGTGTATTTTTAGTGCAGTGTTAACACCATTATTCTAATGTTGCCTGTGTGAATGAGGCATTAAAGAGACAGTATAGGATCCATGCAAGACACTAGACTGTGCCCAAGAGGTATGACAATGGAGGTCTAAACTCCTTTGTTACACTTTAGTAAGCCTTGCATATCATGGTGATCTGCAAGGCTGGGTGACATCAACGCAGAGTGAGGCACTCATGGGAGATTGCTCTCCTCTGTATTCAACTCAATAGAATCCCCATATTAGAAAATCCCATTTGGTGTGTATATTGTCCTGCTCAGAGAACATTTATTTAAAGGGATAGTAATGTTTCACAAAAAAGCAGCTTCATAGTATTTGGGCCATGGACAGCGTTATTACAATACTGTCTGAGTTTTAGCTCAACAGTAATTGAATTATAAAATGTCCCCCTCCCGCCCATTTTACCTAGTGTAAGCCACCTCCCTTAGATGTGAAATCCGGTCAAGCTTGACCGGACGGCTCGCAGCGAGGGACAATCTACTTACTGTGAGCATAAGGAAAACCCTGCCTCCCTTGACAGGTTTTTCAAGTTTTTCCTTATGTTCACTGAAGATGGTCCATCTCTGCGATCCATCTGGACAGCCTTGCTGCTCTGAGGTGAGAAGTTGCATCAGTAAAAGGGAGGAAGGAAGATATTTTATCACTCAGTTACTCTTGAACTACAGCTCTGACAGAATTGAAATAACTCTCTCCACGGCCCAAATACTACGAAGATTAATTGGAGATGCTGTTTTATGAAACATTACTTTTATTTTAATATACTTTGTGCTGTTTGTATTCAGAAATAATAGCTAAAGTCAGTTAACTTATATTCATAAAGGCTGTGTTATTTTATCTCAGCCTATTTACAGATAATCCAGAATAATCAACGGATGCTCTGGAGCCCTGGAAAAAGGCAGGAGTGGCTGCTTCCTCATTGCATATGAAAGACTAGATTTTAGGCATCAAAAAAGCAAATAGAGAATTATTACAGAGCTTAACATGATGTGCATGCTATTTAAATGTCTATAACACCACATCAAGTTTATGTGTTAGTGTTATTTAATGAGTGGCAAGAGCTAAGGCAGTTGATTTATTAAGATTAGTACCAATTCCTATTCTATTTACAAAAGCTTTTATCTCCTGGCTAGTAAGTTTTTTCTCAGACTGGTGAACCTAATTGATATTTTTCCAGTCGTTTGCCTCCAAAGAAATAATTATGAGTGGCATTTAACAACAGCAAACCCTTCCCCCGTCCCAGCTAAATAAATGATTGCATTTGTTGTTACTAACTCATTATAGCTGCTATGTGGAGTGTGGAGCTTTGAGAACTATTTAACTACCTGAATGTCTTCTTCAGTGCTCTGCACAGCAATTCTCTGAAGATCTCTCTAGTATTTAAGGGATTAATACACTGCATTCCTGGATTTAACAGAATACCATTACGACCCCAGCCGTCTACATTAATTTATACTTCTTTAAAATTCCAATGATAATATTCTGGGCAAACATTCATTATCCAGGACTAGCCAGGATTCCTTTGTATTATAGATATGATAAGAATAATTTCTCATGTAGCCAGTGAGTACTGAACCTAAGTATCTGTACATTATGGAGACCAAATAACTGAAAACAAGTCCTAAGAAGAGGGTATGATCCCTCAAATAAACACAACTACAACTCTTGGGGATAACAGGCCACAGCTTTAATTAAATACTTTCAATCACATTATTATTATCCTTATTTAACCATAATATTAATCCATCATTAATCATCAATTAACCACTAATCATTAACTGACAGTCCTTGCCATTCCACATTCCTTGAAACCAAGTATGGCCAAATTGCACGGGCTCATGCTAGAATACCAACATTCTTCAGAACTTACAGCTGAACCCAACCTTCATCAGCATTTACAGCTGAACCCAGCATTCTTCAGCACTTACAGCTGAACCCAACATTCTTTGGTGCTTACAGCTGACTCCCAAGGAATTACCCCATTAGCCATCTTAGCTTCAATGGGTGACATCCCCACCTGAAGCCTAAGTCCGGGGCAAGCTCCCAAAGGGCTTCTGCCTGAGGATAAAGCCATTTAACTTTAACACCTCATTTACCGATCTCTGAAAACCAGGCAAGGACTACACACCTGTTGTGACACACCAACAAACATGGCAAATGCAATATAATAGGGAGGGATGCTTTTCCTTGTCCTCGCTTCTCCTTAACTGCAGTCCACTTCCTGTACCACTGCAGACCACTTCCTGTACCACACCTTTATAAGCCCTTTTCCATACTCCTCCCCTAGCACACACTGTTCCAATCTGTATCAACCCATCCCATGATATGCTTACCCTCCCTGTACTCTTCACTCCCACCCGGGGAATTCTACATGGATTTTGGTGTTTGGCAACCTTTTGATGACATATCTGTCTTTGAGGTTGATTTAATAAATAAATATTTTCTATTAAAGGGTCCCCCCTTTTCCATATGTCATGATGACTCCGCTCAGAGCAGAAAGCCAGTCTGGATGGATTGCAAAGAGGGTCAACCTTCTGTCTTGACTAAGGAGAGCAGGATTTTTCTTATGGTGACATAAGACTGTCCCATCCAGACCAGCTCTCTGCTCTGAGAGGAGGCATTGTGATGTATGGAAAAGGGGCGGGAGGGGGACACTATAATAGAAAATAAAACAAAGATGACCTAATGGAGGGTTAGAAAGGTACAATTCGTTATAAAAAAAAGTATGTTGAAGGATCAAAGTTTCCTTCATATCTAAACATTACTGCCTGTTTAAATCCATGAATGTGACAGAGGTCTCCAATTCAATTCAAAGCAGTATCCAGGAAGTAAAGGAGGAGCAACCCAGTGCCAAACTAACAAGTGAAGCTTCCCTAAATTCCTATTGATTTAAATTGGGGTTTTAACCACTTGGGTGCTCAAGAGGTCGCTAAGATCTCTATAGCATTCAAGGAGTTATAAGCCCCATTTAAATCAAAAGGAATATTTATTTGTCCCCTATGGTACTGTTGGTTTGGTCTACAATTGCTCAGGTTCTTAATAGATCAACCCCAATGGCTCCTGTCAAAGATACGAACAGGTTTTCAAACACCAACCTTACCTGCACAAATTTTAAAATAATGATCTTAAAAACAATACAGCAAACATTTAAGAAGCGCATTCAAAGACACAAACAGACATTCACTCACTGATTATACAGTATTATACAAGCAACTGCATCACAAAAGAGACTAATATATTTCTCAGTTGAGATAACATCCCAGTGATCAGTCCTCGTCTTTATATAAGTAATTTGTTTTAGAATGTCAAACGGGTGCCTCCATAAGGTCACTTAGCAAATACAAGTATGCGTACTGTACTTCTGCAGCAAAAAATAATGGGCAAATGAAAAACAGCACATTATTTTAAGTGTATTATCCCTGTGTGTGCCATGGAGGTATCCAACGCATTGAGTCACACTCAAAGTGTTAAACCTAACATTTTGAAAAGCAAATTTTCAGAGACTTTAACTTGGGCACTAGTAGTCCATAGTACTGTGTAGTGCAATGGCAACAGACAGTCCCGAACGTACAACAGAATTGTTGAAAATTGGACATGTGCAGCAGAAAATTCATTACTCACACAAAAAAACTACACATAATTAAGCAATATCAGCAAATATTGGGAAGTCTCTGGCCTACTCACGCCTTAATGACAGGCTCATAGTGCACTTAGAACATGGTATTAAAATCCTATTGCAGGTGCAAAAGCAGGGACAGCAGGATCCAGAACTTTCCCTGGAATTCATGGACAATTGGCAGGTATGTATTTTGGTGAAACTTTAAATTTTGTAGGTATTTGCAAAATAAGTTAATAGCCCCCAGGTTTATATCTCAAACCTTTATAGTTTGAGAGATAACCAAAGGCAAAGTCCCCCCCTCCCTTCCCCTTCCCGTTGTGCTGACTGCAGGGAAGTCTGTCGTACGACAGGCTTGCGGCTTTGCAGCTGAGCCGAGATCCCGTCAGTGAAGAAGAATTATTTCACTGAAACGGTTTTCTACATGTGCATGTAGAAGACCGTTTCAGTGAAATAATTATTTGTCACTAACGCGATTGCGGCTCTGCTGCAGAGCCGCATGATGAAAGACAGACCGGATATCCCTGCAGTCAGCACAACACTGACTTCAGGGAAGGAGGAGGGAGGGGGGAACTTTGCCTTCGGTTATCTCTCAAGCCATAAAGGTTTGAGAGATGAACCTGGAGGCTATTAACTTATTTTGCAAAAATCTACAATATGAGGGATAGTAATAATAATGTATTACTATCCCTTTAAGGACTGTAAGCACCGTCCTACTTTAATTAGTGATACATTCCAGATTATTAAATGGATGCCTCCATACAACTGTTTTTTAAATAAAAAAAGATTACTGCTCTAAAGAATGGCCAGAAACAATAGATTATTATACATTAACAGATTAAAAAGCAAATGGTATCACAAGATGGATACAAATTGGTATTTCAAAGGAACACCAACATGTAATGAGTTGCATTCTTTACATTTAAAGGGAACTCTCACCTCTAGTAAACTGCTTCTTAAATAAATCTTCCACGCTAATACATTTGAATACGGATTTAGTATTTTTGGAGATTTAGGCTTTTTAATTCTGCCCCGTGATGTCAGTTCAGTACAGGCTGTGATACAGCTCTGTACCTCATTCAATCTTCATCTCTTTTCCTCCCCAGTTGTTCCCAGTCATCACCTCTTCCTCTGACGGAGGAATACAGCATGTGAGTTGGAGCATTGTCATTGGCAAGAGAGCTGAATTCCTCTGTCAGAAGAGGTGGAAGTAAAGGGGAACAACTGGGAAGGGGAAGAGATGAAGATTGACAGGTTGCAGTACAGTGCTGTACCTCAGCTTGTTCAGAACTGACATCACGGGACAGAATTAAAAAGCCAAAATCACAAAAAATACTGCATTTATTTTTTTTAAATCCCGGAAGGGAACGAAGTTTACAATGAGGGGAAGCATGTCATGTGGAGGGTCGATCCAGACTAGTAGGGTTTTTAAGGGTTAGTGACAAGAAGTGGATTTCTGCATGGGGAAGAAAGGACAAGGAGAAGTATCCTTCCCTCCCTATTTTAGTGTGTTTGGTTGTGTGTCACTGAAGGGGCAGGTAGTCCTTGTCTGGTTTTCACAGATCGATAACTTACGTGGTATAGTTATGTGGATTTATCTTCTGGCGGGCTTAAATACCAAGTGTTGATGTCACCCATTGAAGCTAAAGTGGATGGCCAATGGAGTAATTCCTTGGGAGTCAGCTGTAAGTGCATTAGAATGGTGGGTTCAAGCTGTAAGTGCTGTTGGAATTCTAGCATGAGCCATGCTGGGTTTCATGGAATGTGAACCAGTAAATTACTGTCAGTTAATGATTGATTAATTAATTATTAATGAAGTACTATTATGGTCAAATAAGAATAATAATAATGTAAATGCAAATATTTAAATAAAGCAGTGTCCTGTTATCCCCAAGAGATGTGTATGTGCTTATCTGGGCTCATACCCTCTCCTTATGACATGCTTAATACTATTACAAGAAATGCAGCACCCTTATATTCAAAGAGAAAACAATAACGGTGTATATGAATGTTACTGTATGTGAAAAACATATTTGAAATCAATAAAGACACAAATGTTGTGCAAACATATACAATAAGAACTCTATTCTGATGCAAATAAGTTGACAAATAAAAATGTCCAAAATTTCAGTTGATTTAAATGGGGATATTAAGTCCTTAAATGCTAAAGAGGCCTCCATTCTGAAGCAATATATTGGAGAGAATGCTCGCATTCAAGTGAGTTAAACCAGTGGAGATTTGTATTTGTTTCCAACACTGCAACTGGTCTGCTTGTTTGTGCATTCATATCTGCCATTTCTTGCCTCAGCACTCATGCCTTAGATTTTGTCATGTCACAATGCTTTGTCATAAAACAGCTAATCAGTTACTATCCCTCAATCTACTCTTCTCAGTAATTAATTTTGTCTGTCTTTCACGATACCAAAGTATGGGTCTTTATTTCACATTAGTTCTGCCACCCCCACAACTAAATGCATGATGGGAGGAAGAACTGTGATTTCCCTTTATGATGATTAATCATTAGGTCTCGTTCTAATTTACTGAGTAGATGAACAGAGCCAGGGCCCAACAGTAGTTTAGGATAGCGTGATATGTGATAACAAGGCAGATTTTAATCACAGAATACCATACAACTGATATGAAATATCTTTTGTCAAAATTACATACTGCTGCATATTTTATTTACATAATGAATGTTATCAAAAAATTATTAGCTCAACGTCAATTAAACAAATTACATTTTATCAACATCATCATTTTTTTTACATAATTGGGTGGGATAGGGAGTGAACTTATATGATTCCTCATTAGAATAATGAAAAAAGTGTTGGTCTCAAGGTACTTTTTTGTCCAAGAAAAAATTATGTAAACTATAAACATTTCAATATTCCACAAGAGTTTTATCACCCATGCTTTGATTTTTAACATTTATTTTATTAGCATAACTGACAGTTTGTCCACAAAAAAAAAAAAAAACTGTACACAAAATTACTTTGGCCAAGCAAAAATTGTTTCCTTCCCTTTTACAAAAAAATTTTCACCAACAAAATTATATGTTGTCCAAAAACTTGCTAATCTGCTACTTTTCTGGCGATTTGGTTCTCATTTACTAAATACTAGTTTTAAAGCCGATGTACACGAGCCAACACTGGCGGCGCTGCAGTCATGCACAGTACTGACTGCCCACGCCAAGGCTGATACGGAGCGGCGAGCTCTGAATTCAGACCGTAGTCCTCTATGCGCACCTTCCTGGGTCCAAGGAAGAGTGCCCCTCTCTGTATCAGCCGCGGCGTGGGCAGTCTATACTGCGCATGACTGCAGTGTGCACAGCTGTCTCTACTGCGCATGACGGCTTCTGACAAACATCCTTAGCAAATTATAATATAAAAGAGGAGAGCAATAGGGAGCGCCCTTGTGCAATAAGGTCTGAGTCACATTCCACCACCAAGATCACCCCACACGTGGGTACTCACAAGTAACAAGGCTGTCAATCACATATATGAATGGACAGCAAATGCGCAGACTGGGTATATATTCTGCCCCAGACACAGATCGAATTTTCACAATCCTAGGTAGCTTCTCACTCCCTCTGAGTGGTACCAGGTAACTCCAAAAAAACACAAAAGGAGAGTGCCCAACAGTGTAATAGGTTCACAGTGTCTTACTTGAAAGTAGAAGAAATCAATGTACTCACATTTATTTGTGGTCAGCAGAGGGGATAACCTAAGCTGACATACAGGCAGATGGGGAAATCTCACCGTCCCCACTCTGTGTCACACAGCACACTGATCCTCTCCACCCACACTTCGAAAAGGCATCCACACCGTCTGGTGTCCAAAAAAAAGTTTTATTCCAATAAAATAATCAACATGAATGTTGAATAAAAGCAATATCAAATATTGCATTATATACATTTGATAAGGAAGCGGTCTTGTGCAGCAAAACGCGTAGCCTTGGCTAAAATAGGATTTTAGTCTTACCTGTTAAATCCTTTTCTCTTAGTCCATACAGGTTACTTGTAACTTTGGGTAGGTGATCAGCCCCTTTAAATAGGCAAGAACAATTCTGGGAAGTGACTGCTGGGTGGAGCCTACCTCCTCTCCTTAGCTTCAGCCAGCCAATCCCCAACCAGTAAGATTTGCAGACTAACTATTGACTAGGTAGTAAGAAGGTAAAGGAAGACTCCTGTGAGCATGAACCCAAAAGGACCCCCATGTTCTGCCACAGGAGAGCCAAGCATAGTCCCTTGACAGGGTGGGAGACCAGTAACCTGTATTGACTAAGAGAAAAGGATTTAACAGGTAAGACTAAAATCCTATTTTCTCTGTCTTCCAATACAGGTTACTGGCAACTTTGGGATTTTCAACCATTAAATTCTCCAGGGCGGGAAGAAAGGCAAGGACCAGGCGCAGGCCCCCAAAGTCACCAGAGTACCAATGAACCTACAGATTATAAATAGCTCCACAATAACTGCAAAGTGTCAACGGACTCTGAACAGGGGTAAAACAAACCCCATGAACTGTAACACAGCACACTGAACTAGAGCCAACAGGGCTCAAAACTGAAAGTGTACTGAAAGACTAAAGAGATCCTAGACAGGCAAGGCCACCTCCAGGATCTTCCTCCCAAAACTGGCATCATCAGATGCCAGCACATCCACACGACAGTGTTTAGAAAAAGTGTGCACAGATGACCAAGTGGCCGCCTTGCACAACTGATCAGCTGAGGCCTGGTTCTTGTAGGCCCAAGAAGCCCCAATACACCTTTCAGAATGAGCCATGACCCTGAAGGGAACAGGCTTCTTCTGACGTTCGCAAGCCTTACGAATAGTGGACTTGATCCAAGAAGCAGTGGTTACCATGGAAGCAGGCTTCCCTGCCCTAGGACCCTCAGGAATGACAAAGAGAGTGACAGACTGCCTCAAGGACTCAGTGTGATGCACACAGAATTTGAGACAAAGAACAACATCCAAAAGATGAAGATCCTTCTATTTGCCAGAAGTAGGGTTAGGACAGAAGGAAGGGACCACAATCTCCTGATTAATGTGGAACTCAGATACCACCTTCGGGAGACACTCTTGTGAGGTGCAAAACACTGCCTTGTCCTTGTAAAAGACCAAAAAGGGTAGTCTACAAGACAGGGCATGCAGCTCCGCAACTCGGTGAACAGAAACAATCACCAGGAAAAAGGCCATCTTCCACGTCAGCATACGTATAGGAAAGGTAGCCAAAGACTCAAAAGGAGGGTGCTGAAGCACTCCCAAGACCAGATTAAGTCCCACTGACGAGCAGGGGACTTAAACACCGGATGGGTATGAGCAACACCCTGGAAGAAAACCTTGACATCAAGAATCATAGCAAGATGCAAGATGCCTCTGAAAGAAGACAGAGAGCGCGGAAGTCTGAACCTGAAGAGAACTCAGACTGAGAGCCTTATCCACACCATCCTGGAGGAAGGAAAGAACTGTAGGTAGGTCAAAATCCTGAGACAGGTCTTTGTCAGCACACCAAGATAGAAAGGTAGACCATACACGATGGTAAGCCTTAGAGGAAACAGGCTTACGGGCACTAAGCATAGTAGCCACCACACCACAAGAAAATCCCTTCTTCTTCAAAATTGAGGATTCAACCTCCATGCCATCAAAGCCAGACGATGAACGTCTTCCTTCCAGAGGTAACCCTGTAGAAGAAGGTCCGGACGGTGGGGAAGTCCAACAAGTTCCTCCACTGAGAGGTCCAGAAGCTCCGGAAACCAAGCTTGTCAAGGCCAATACAGAGCAATCAGAATGACTGGGCAGCGCTCCAGTCTCAGTTTCCATAGCACCCTGTTCAACAGGGGAACAGGAGGAAAGATGTATGTCAGAGGAAATGTCCATGGGTTCAACAAGGCATCCACTGCCAGAGCCAGGGGATCCACCCAGCGAGAGCAGAAAGTTGGAACCTTCTTGTTGTGCCTGGTTGCCATCAGGTCGATGCATGGAAGACCCCACTGTTGGATGATGAGGTTGAACACCTCTAGATGTAGTTCCCACTCTTCGTTGTGTGCCGACTGAGGAAGTCTGCCAGAACATTGTCTACGCCAGGAATATGAACTGCGGAAATGGCAGGGACATGCTCCTCTGCCCATGATAAAATAGCCTTGACCTCTAGCCAATCTCCGAGACTTCTTGTGCCGCCTTGCTTGTTGATGTAGGCTACCACTGTGGCATTGTCCGACTGTCCCCTGACCAGGCAATCCTCCAGTTGCCATGGCCAGTGATGTAGGGCATGAAATATGTCCAAGTCATTGATGGGAAGGAGATATTCCTCCTGAGACCACCGGCCCTGACCACTCAGGTGCCCCAGCACCGCTCCCTATCGGGAGAGGCTGGCATCCGTTGTCACTGTGGTCCAGAAGGGCACCAGGAAGATTCTTCTTTTCAGGAGATTGTTCAGGTTGATCTGGTCGACCCCTACATGCCAGTATTAGAAACCTCCGAAGTTCCCTGGTGTGAGCCACAGCAAACGGAATTGCTTCTATGGTGGAAATTAACTTCCCCACCAAGGATAACAACTTCTTGGCTGGAACCGGATCCTGAGACAGGATGGCCAGGACCTTCAGTGCTATATGATGAGCCACTTCGTCCGTGAGAAATACCATCCCTCTCTAAGTGTCGAAGAGGAGGCCCAGAAAGACCATCCTCTGGGAAGGAACAAGGTCTGACTTGTCCAAATTGATGATACACCAGTGATGGCAGACAGCATGAATGCAGTCCTGCGCCTGCTGATGAAGGAGTTCCAGAGAAAAGGCCTTCAGAAGGAGGTCATCCATATAAGGAGTCACCCTGATGCCGTTCCGATGTAGGACGGAGATCAATGCTCCCAGATGATGTGCAGATAGGCATCTTGAAGATCCAGAGAGGCCAGAAATTCCTCTGGGAAAATGGCTGCTATCACAGTGTGCAGAGACTCCTGGCGGTATTAGGACCGGACCACAAAGGAGTTGAGATCTTTCAGATCCAAAATGCAACAACATCTGTTATCCTTCTTGGAAACCACAAAGAGGTTGGAGTAGGATCCCAAGCCCCTTTCCTGAGGAGGAACGGGCTCCAGGACCACCTTGTCCCAAAGGAGAACGATAAGAGAAGGTCCTGGGAGGAGGAAGGGAATCCTGTACCTTGTAGCCACCACCTGTAAAACCCACGGGTACGCCACAGAGGCCTGCCAAGCTGAGAGTAATGACGTAAGCGGCCACCAACCTGCGGGTGGGAACCTGGGTTTGGCGAGTCATGCAGAAGAAGGTTTGGAAGCCTTGGGCTTCGCGGAGGACTTGTATCTCCATTGCTGCTTAGGCTTGGATGAGGAGCGCAGAGCCTGAGGGACCGCCTGGGTCGCTTGGCTCGAGTCTGCTTTAAAGGGACGAAAAAGCCGATTCCTTTTGACAGGCGCCTTCTTCCTCAGGACCACTGGAAGGTGAGTACTCTTCCCTCCAGTTGCCTCGCTGATGAGATCCTTGAGCTCAGACCCAAACAGGGAGAAGCCCTGAAAAGGCAAAGACAGGAAAGCCTTCTTGGAGGCCATATCAGCAGACCAGATCTTGAGCTAAACAGCATGTCTGGCTACCACAGACATGGTAGATGCCCTGGCTACCATATGCACAGTGTCAAACAGGGCAGCAGAGATATAATGCTGAGCCTCAGCAATGTTAGTGAGAAGTCGCAACATGTCAGTAGTAGGGGCCCCCTGACGGACAGCTGAATTGAGATGTTCAGTCCAAACAGCCACAGCACTATTCACCCACGCTGCAGCAAAGGCAGGGCGGAGGGCACAGCCAGCCATCTCAAAAATAGCCTTGAAAGAGGTCTCAAGCTTCTTATCAGTCCAGTCTTAGAGAGCAGAGGCATAAGCCACCGGGAAAGCAGTGGACTTAGAAAGGCTAGAAATTAGGGCATCCACTTTGCGGAGATGGACCCACTGCATGAGGGCTGTTTCATAGAACGGGTAAAGTTTAGCAAACCTCCTAGACACAGATGGTTTCCTGTCTGGAAGTTACATTACTCAGACACCAAACGGTCAAGGGTGGGGTTAGGTGGAAAACAAGTATGGGGCCTAACAGGCTCCTGAAACACATCAGAGGGGTCAGAAGACGCCTACTGTACCAAGGGAATGTTCAGGGTGGTAAGCACAGCCCTGATCAGGCCCTCAGCCGAGGGAATGGGGTCAGCCTCAAAGTGGTTCCCAAAAAACTGAGATGAAGGAACAGCTAAACAGTCTTCATCATCAGAGTTCACCAATAATTCCTCATCAGAGGAGTCAGAAACATCAGGTACACCTGGCAGTTTAGGCAGGGGAGATCTGATAGGGGCAGGGGCCTGCCACGAGTGGAAGACCCCCTGTGAGGTGGATGGAAGGAGTTGTAAGGTGGACCAGAGGTCCCTGGTAGTAGCCTTAAACTCTTGCAACCATACTGGCTCTAGTGCATGGCTGTAGGCCCCTGCAGGGGATTCAGGGGCAGCAGCGCATGCTGGGCAAACATGACCTAAGTATTCTCTAGGTAACCCTGAGTGACATAAAGAGCAATGAGCAATGGGGGACACAGACATCCCAGTGTCCTTTGTCTTAGGTTTAGCCCCAAGGTCTAACGGTGTAGACATTCTCAAACGGTCAAAGTATCAAAACACCCACAAAACAGTGTATATGATAAATAAATGCACCCCAGAAACACTAAATAAGACTTATCTGGTAGGCGAAGGATTAAACTGAGGAGGAGAGAAGGAGAGTCTAAGCCCTGCATAGGATACTCGATCTGTGAATACACAAAATGGCTGTTGCGATGGGAGCCAATCAGAAACGAGAGTGCAAAGCGAGCGCTCATGGGAAACGTAGTTTCGCTAACAGAGTACCCTAATAGTGCCCAGAGCCTCCAACATGCCCAAAACGTTGACTGGATGACAGAGCAAGGGCAAACCCACAAAATGAACCATCTCTGACCTTGCTACGTGGAGTGGTTGCAGAGATATGTCCCAAACTGTAAAGTCCCATAGAAGTGAATGGAGCAATGGCGTCTTAAAGGCACGGAACATAACGTTAACAAGGTGAATATCAAACGTAAAACCACTCAAAAGCACCCTAGAATAAAACAGTAGACCCAATAAACACTGGTCCCAGTAGGGAATGTGCCCAAACCCCCCCAAAAGGTGCTAACCAGCAGCAAAAGGGTAAAGTTACCACAGAAACTTGCTCCAAACACCTCACAGACATACAGATAAACCCAATGAGTGCATGAGTATGTAAGAGGAACTCCAAATGAGACCCCTGTGTGGAGGGGAAGCATGGGACATGTGGACCTCAGCACTCAAAGGGTGGTCAACTTTTACAGCAGGTCTTCTGTCTTCAGATTACCATATATCAAGAAGAAGCCTCAGTGGGCAACTCCTGGGGAAAGGACTTGCAGCTAAGATTTTTACCCCCAGGGATTAGGTCTACAAAAGCACCTGGTAAACTGAGATATCCACATGTGGGTGATGGGAATTGTCAGTGATGGTAATCCACCTAATGGTGGTATTCCATATCTAACAGAAAAATAATAAAAAAGCTAAAACTGTAGAGGAACTGTTCTCTTGCCTTGTGTCTTGACCAAGGAACAAATCTTATTGATTGGGGATTGGCTAGCTGCAAGCTATGGAGAGGAGGTAGGCTCCACCCAGCAGTCACTTCTCAGAATTGTTCTTGCCTATTTAAAGGGGCTGATCGTCTACCCAAGGTTACCAGTAACCTGTATTGGACAACAGAGAAATATTGTTTTTATTTGATATTGCTTTTATTCAACATTCATGTTGATTATTTTATTGGAATAAAACTTTTTTCAGAGACCAGACAGTGTGGATGCCTTTTCGAAGTGTGGGTGGAGAGGAGCAGTGTGCTGTGTGACACCGAGTGGGGATGGTGAGATTTCCCCATCTGCCTGTATGTCAGCTTAGGTTATCCCCTCTGCTGACCACAAATAAATGTGAGTACATTGATTTCTTCTACTTTCAAGTAAGACATTGTGAACCTATTACACTATTGGATGCTTTCCTTTTGTGTGTTTTTGGAATTGTAATATAGGATGTTATGGTATAATGGTAAATCTACACAGTAACAGAAGCAACTTATATACAGGATATAAAGATAGATTACAAAATGCAGCATTTTTAGAATGTTCTTAATAATTGTGGCCCAAAATCTCATTTTGTATGACAGAATTATTTTGTTTTGGAAAAAATATGGATTTTATGGACAAAATGTGCTTTTGACAAATGGCAACCACAGCCAACAAAGAATTTTCATATCCATTAATCCAACTTATGAGCATTATATTAAATCATGCTATTTTGGCCAGTTTAATAGCACTTTATACCAGCAAAGTTAATTGTTAAACATAATTTCCATGTGAATAACTTTTAAATTGGAAACTGTTTATTTGTTAATTTAAATAGTGCACTTTTACAGCAGTTGTATTGTCGAAAAAAAGGTTTTGAACATTATCCAAAAGGTGAATGCTTCAGTTGCGATGGTCGAGCTCCCACAAGTGGGTTTGTATAGAGACAGCTGTAGGGAATACCAGTACCTTCCTGACATCTGCGTAACATAAACATGATGGAGAATATGGGTTTAAATTGGCATGGAGTATAGGAGCTTGTGGCTTATATTAATTAAAAAAGTGGACCAACGTTACAATAGAAGACGAGGAAACATTCCCATTGATTTAAAAAGATAGTTAACACCTTAGGGACTGGTGAAGTTCCAGGATCGTCACTGGCGGATTTGCGATAAGGACTGGTGACACACCTGGCACGTCATGGAATTCTGGGATGGCAGAGCAGCTGCATGTCGCTCTGCTATCCCAGAATCCATTGCAAAAAATAAAAAATGTGCTGTGGCCCTTAACGGCCACCCCCTGCTGGATCAGGCAGTCGTTAAAGGGTTATGACTAAATAGATATTGGGGGCATCTACTAATAAGATTCCACTCTAAAATAGGCGCTGGAACTGATTTATTGATGCTTCTCCTGCCTACTGCCTATTTTCTATGTTGTCTACTCTAATAGTCCTCATCTTTTTTGCTAAGAAGAAAGCAGTTTGAGAAGTGTATATTAAATTTTGGCAGTTCAGTTCCTCCGCATCTGATTTCTTGTAATGCATTAAAAAGGCACAAAGGAATATTGAGACAAATTAGTGCATTTTCCTGCACTTGCTATAGGGAAGGCATCTGGGGCTTGCTCATCTTATTTAGTAATAGAGAAGTGTGTGTGTGTGTCCAAGTCTTTTCAATCAAGGATTATATGATTAAAAAGACATAAGATTGAAGGGCATTGTTTCTTTATTGATAATAAAATAAACAGCCCATCAGCAATTCACAAATATGGATTTTATTTATTGATTAACCCCTTAAGGACCCATGACGGTCCTGGACCGTCATGGGTTGTTATCCCCTTAAGGACCCATGACGGTCCAGGACCGTCATGGCTTAAATAATAGCAGCGTGCTTCCGTGCACACTGCTATCATTAATTCCAGGCTGAGACTGAGCGCTCCGAGACCGGGGCGTTCAGTCTCAGCCCTTCTTGCTTGTGCCGGTTCATGTGATCGCCGTAGCAACGATCACATGTCCTGGCATTCTGACAAAGAGGCAACATGCAAAGCATGCTGACTCTGAGTGTCTCCTGTACCTCTGTCTCCCTTGCTATCAAAGTAAGGGAGAGAGAAGTAGAGAGGAGACACCTAGTGGTAAAAGAAAATACAGCAGCTGGGGGTATTAACCCCTTCACTGCTGGTGCAGGAGGCTGGCTAAATGCAGGTCAATTTTTGACCTGCAATGATATACTTTTTTTTTATTTAAAAAAAAAAAAAAATATATATATATATATATATATATATATATCTCATTAAACAATATTGGAAGTGTGATTGTTGTGGAGCCATGTTATACACTTATACACACCACCAAATGTCAGGGATAAAACAAGTGTCAAAATAGGGTGGGAAAAAGGGACATGGGGATTTTCACCCAGGGGGGACAGTGGCCACTTTAAACTGCGCATTTTGTAGATGTGACTGACCAGTCATACTTTTCATGCAGTCTCCATAAAAATTAACCTTTGTGCCCAATTGATCTCAAGAGAAAAATCAAAAATGGTGTTTTTTTTTACATTTTTTTAAATTTTCATAAAGTAAATGGTGGGTTATCCATTTAAGTAGGGTATCAAAAGAAAGCCCTATCTGTGCTTAAAAAACAGTATATAATTTGTGGGGGTGGAATAAACAACTTAGAGGGAAAACACTGTTGAACAAAGACATTGTCAAAAAGGTCAGAATTGCTCCTGTCCTTAAACTACAGGAAAACTACCTCAGATTTTCCTGGACTTTAAGGGGTTAAGTCAATGACAATACTGATATTTAACAGACATATTTTCTTGAACTTTACGGTACTGACAGGCAGGGGGTTAAGTCTTACTGGCTTAAACTGGCTAGTTAATTAGGTTAAAAAAAAAATAATCTCAGGTTGCCCACACCCTGGGGTAAGGCGGGACACATTTGGCCCATGGACCGCACGTTGGACATCCATGCACTATAGTGACCATATGGTTCAGCACTAAACTATGCTACTGGATTTGTAAATTCCCCTCACTGAGAGTAATGTAAGGATATGCCAGTGCAGCCCATTTGCTATATAAAATTGTATGCTTGAAATCCTGTGCCTACTTATTTACAAACTCCTTTAGTACATACTGATGTACATAACTCTGCCAGAGCAAGCCTCTAAAACAAGCAAGTCTTTACTACCACTGCTATAACATACGCAAGAAAATGGAGTTTAGCTCAGATTACCTCAGATTATAGCAGACAAAGGAACATATCTCCTACAACACTCATAAAACTCCAATTATACCTGGGAAATTTGTCTTCTGGAGTCCCCAAAGGGGACTCCTGTGGTGCTGCTGGAGGAGACAAATGACACGATTAGTGTAAAAAAGGGGTGGGATTTTCTCACAAGTGGGTGTGGAGCTTAACAGGTGTGTCACAAAAGTGGGCGGCAAGTGGGAGAAACTGGGTGAGAAAGGAGGAGAAGAGAGAGGGAAATGGGAGAAACAAGGCGGGAAGGAGCAGAGTTTCTTAGGAAACTCCCCACTGCCGGAGAATCAGTGTCTGTCCCGGGAGACCCGTTAATCAGCTGCAAAACACAGAGTCTCCAGGGCAGATCCATAGAGTTCCCAGGTATGACTCCGATACAGTTCATTGCTTGGTGCAAAAAAAGCAAGGTGCCAATTTGTGTTTAAAATATTTATAGGTGTTAGGAAGACGCAGTACACAGACACAGGTCCTTGGCTCAATATTAGTCACATATTTATATTGCTCTGAGTAAGGCTTCAATACCAAGCACGTCCATTTTACAGATAAGAGGCCATATGCGCCAAGTAAAAGTGAGGCATTTCTAAGACAAACCAGCTGCACCATAGGCAACAGATAAATAATAAATAAATAATATTAATAAATACACTCAAAACCTATTTGAAAGTTGTATTATACAGGCTCCATGCAGTTTATAGTAGTAGGTGGGGTAGACTTCTGTATAAATGAACCACAGCAAAAGAACTGAGGCGCCTTCCATAGTAAATAAATAACAGATATATAACACATATTTAAAAGCGATTTATACCAACATGGAATAATCTACCAGTTGAAGTAATTACAGGTAAGGAGCAACAGGGGTTAACCTGCTCCTGTACAGGAACCTCAGGAATATATAAGATAGCCTTTTAATAAAATAGTGATCACCCAAAAGTTATACTTCAACATTTTTATTGAAACATGAAATAAAAATTAAAAGAACATCTGACGGCTTTCAGGATACACTGTCCTTTTTCTGAATAATGAGAATTTGTGATGAAAGGACATTCATCAGATGTTCTTTTAATTTTTATTGCATGTTTTAATAAAAAATTTGGAAGTGTAACTTTTAGCTGAATGATATTTTACAAGGATAACCTGTATATTCTGGTGGTTCCTGTATAGGAGCAGGTTAACCTCTGTTCATCTGTACAAGCTGATGTTAATTTTGTTTTAAATATCTGTTAATTATGTACTGTGCAAAGCAACCCCATTCTCTTTCTGTGGTTCTGGCTTTATTCTCCTTGTTTTTGGAGGAGTGTTTACAAGGGAGCAGCTGAATGGAAAAGGATCTGTGTGGTGGGCAGTGTAATATCCCCCATGTGCACTATTTGGCGAAGGAATAAGATCAATGCGGCATTTATTTTGTGTGAGTAGTATTTTATCTGATTGGAGCTTTAGTTATAGAGACATATTAACCCTAAGAATGCCTTTATTTGTGTTTTTTGTGTGTTCTAAATAAAAGTACTGGTGGAAATATATATATATATATATATATATATATATATATATATATACACTAGTATGAAAGCCCATATACACGGGCTAAAGTGCACCCAGCTGCCCCGGCTGCTGCCCTGGAGCAGAGTCAGGACGTAAGCCCTCCGGAGCAGGCCAGCGCGTTCGGCGAGTCTCTACTGCGTATGACTGCAGCACACGCTGATCCTTAGTGGGGAGCTCCAGATGGCTCACAGCGAAGCTCCCTGTGTGCGAAACCACACATGCGCAGTAGAAACTCTCTACTGCGCATGTGCGGTTAAGGCTCACAGTGAGCGACGCATTCTACCACTTTATGTTATAGGATATATATATATATATATATATATATATATATATATATATATATATATAAGTTATCGAGGCCCCCACCCACTCACTGCTGGATATTCCTGTTTGAATGCAGGTCAGTTCAGAATGCAGGCATTAGGCAGATTCAGCTTTTAATTTAAAGCATTTTTTATACAATAAAAAATGACAATATATATAATAGATAGTCCTCTTTTAAAAAGGGAGGCCTTGGTGTGGCAATCAATCTTACATATTTTGCCCAAACTCTATGACATGAAACTAATTTTTGGAAAAAGTCAATTAAAAATAATAAGGGTATTTTTCTGTACTTACAGATAAATCCTTTTCCCTTTGGAACACAGGATCCATGGGATAAAATATCCTACCACCGGAGTGCAGGGCACTTCCAAAAAAAAGCTCTCCAGAGGCTCTCCACTTTATACCCACCAGACACGTTCAGTATTTTTAATATATAACACAGATCGAAAAAAGAAGTAGGACTGGAAGGTGGTCACCTGAACTAGAGAACCCAAAGGACCACTTTGCCCAGAACACAAACAACTTGTTTTTATCTGTGAGGGAAGTTCAACATGGAAAAGAGAAAAGGGTCTATCATGGATTTGTGTTCGCAACCTCCCTATCAGAATGTAGAATTGGAATTTGGGGTATCTGGACAAAGCCTGTAGGTCAGTTACACACGGAACACATGCAATCGAAAGCAGGAAAGCTGTCTTAAAGGTTAATAACTGAAGGGAAACAGAAGACATATGGTCAAGAGAAACCTTGTGAAGAACTTCCAGGACCCAAGGACCCCCTTGCAGAGCGCTGCACCAGCTCTCTCTACTTCTGGCCTGTTCTATAGGCAATCCATGGACAACAATTTAGGGTCCTAAAGTGGCTGTATACCGGTACTAAAAAGACAACTAAACCACGCAGCAGGGGAGAAAGAGCTGGTGCAGCACTGTTCAAGGGGTTTGGGAGCGGCCGAAGGTTCTTCATGTGCCTTTTTTTTGCCAAGGTAAGGAGCTTTTATTAATTATAATGAACTATTGGTGCCTCCATTACTCCACTAGCTTCCAGGAAACATGACTGGATAAATTAGAGAACATGTACCAACTCCTTCTTTGTCTAGTAAGGATGATGGGAGCTGAATGCGGTAACGACATTTAAAGAGGCGACATGAGAACCTCACTCTTTTATGCAGCTCGAGGTTCTCATGTCGCCATATGAAACAATGCGATATGGTTAATGTTGCTTATAGCCGCACAACATTTGAAAAACAACATTTCAAAAGCGAACCGTGACAAACTATAAAGCTGAACACCATCTTGTTGATATCCCAACTTCCAGGATTAAGACAATGGCTGAGAACATCCACACAATGTTGTATACTCGTGGAATATGAAAGCTGGAGAGTGAGCTTCTGCCCAGGTGAGAATCAACCAAACTTCTGACCACACAGTTGAGCTCCTGGTCCCTCCATGGTGCTTGACAAAAGCCACCACCTTTGCATTGTCGGACTGAATCTGCACTGGCAGACCCCAAAGAAGCTGTGAGCAATGCAGCGGTGCAAAGTGAATTGCCTGCAGCTTCAGCATATTGATGAACAGAACATTCTCAGTTTTGGACCAAAGGTCCTGATAGGCTGTCATTTGTCTTGACTGCAGCCTAATCCAGGAGGTCCAATGGCCATCTCAGAGTCAGATGTGAAACATGAGAGATGACACTGCTGTCTGGACAAGTTCCTGCAGCATCTGGGTGTGGAACTGGGCAAAAGGGAAGTGACTTAGAAGCTGAAACTAAATACTCCAGAAACTTCATGTACTCCTGCATTGCCGCTTACAGGCTGTCTAAAAAGCCTATGACACCTGCTGAAACAATGAATTTATCTTGTACTCCAGAAGAAAGACTTATCCTAGAAAAATGTTGACTCTCACGGCAAGGAAGACTAGATCCTGGGATGGGATCACAGAGGTTTCCTTTTAAATTGTCCACCCAACCATTCTGCTCCAGGCCTCCTCTGAAGGAGCTTTAGTAAAAGTCATCCAGTAGCCATATGAAAAATCCCCAGAGAATGAATATGAGCAGCCAAGGCTGCCATAACCTTTGCGAAAACCAAATGAACGGACACCAGGCCAAAAGGGAGGATAGTGAACTGAAAATGTGAAGACAAAACAAAGGAAGCACTGATGATTTGCATGAATGGTAATATGCAGATAATCATTCTTTATGTCAAGGGAAGCTAAAAAATAAAAAACCCTGGTCACATAGAGGTCTAACAGTGGCTTCCCCCAACAGAGAGTGCTAAGGACTTCCCAATGAGCTTGGCAAAATCAAATACTAACTCAGTAAGGTACTCATTAGCCACAAGGATCTTAAAAAGAAAAAGAACAATGTCCTCTTTAGGTACTTCTGCACAGACTGCTCCTAACAGTGGCTTCCCCCAAACAAACATGACCCTAGTCACCATAAAAAGGTTGGGTGTAAGGCAGCTTCAGGGGCTACAAAATTCTACTTAAGAAGGGAATCCAGGTGCTTATCTGCCTGGTCCTTAAGTGTGGCTGTGCCTGCAAGTGGCAAAGCTGTATGCTTAGAAAGACATGAAATAGGAAGGTCAACTGTCTGAGGGTCAACTGCCTGTAATGCAGCAGAAGATAATGAATATAATACAGAAAATAACCTGGGGATAAATATTTCCTTATCAGGAAACTTCCATTCCGCCAGAATCACCTGTCCAAGGAATGATGGGGGGAGGTTTAGCATCCCTCCAGCACCTCTTCCAAATATCTGGGGATGTACAACTAGAATCGGCCTCAGAGAATTTAAGGGTCTCAACAATTCCCTAGTAAGACCATGAATAGTTGACATATTGTCTTCCTCAAATGAATACCCAGGGGTAAATTAACTATATAAATTGTTTTCATCAGATTACCTTTTCTCCACACAAGAAATCCCCTCTCCCAGGGAAAACTTCCTACAAAATGACTAGATGGTGTTTTGGGAGAAATTGAGCAGTCCTTGTTACAGGGCTCAAGGACCCCCTTAGTAGAGGAGGAATATAATGCATAGTACAATTAAGAGTTTTAAACCATACTGGCTCATAATCAAGAGAAGAAGGGCACGGAATTGCTGTGTAGGGGCCAAAGAACAGTAGGGACTCAATGAACAAGCATAGCCCCTAGAAAGACCCATCTGACGTGTGGGGCAAAGGGTTATATGGAGCCCTTGAATCCATGGTGGTCTTAGCCAATATCTCTCTTGTGTTCAGCCACAGACAGGAAACTCCCTAAAGAGAGAATATGTGACAGAAAATAAGGAATAAATACTTATCAGCCTGTAAAGGTTTAAAGACAAGATGCCAGGAGGGGGATTCATCCACCAGAACTGAGAGCTGAAAAGCATGTGCATCATGGGTCACCCAAGGCAGTATAAAGGAATTAGAAAGGAACAGCACCTCCCCTTCCTGGACCAGGAAAAACATGCCCCATGGGAAAAAGTGTTCCCTCTATTTGGATTGAATGGGGCAGTGGCTCTCCAGTTGGCAAGAAACCCCTTGATGTTGTCCCTCCTCATCTTATTCCAAAATTAGATGAAAGAACCCCTTCCTGTGCACTGGAGCCTATCCGGTGCAGCAGGAGACTTAAAGTTACAGCCGGTACCCCATCCAGTATGGCTGGCACAAGTTTCCACTTCTTGAAGGAGATTGAAGACCAACAAAAGTGTGAAAGTAGAAAAAAAAAATTAAAAAATGAAAAATAAAACAAAAATAAAAGTAAGAGACCACCAAAGCAGGTGGAGGAAAGTAACAGGGCTGACAGAAGTAAGAACCAGGGTGCCAAACTAGAAAAATCACCAGACCTCAGAATGTGGCTGCTAGACAAAGAGATATACAGACAAACAAAGGGGCATACTCACAGGACCTGTTTACTCTGAAAACTGGAATCGTCTTCAGCCTTCAGGCTCCTATACTAAAAAAAAAAAAGCAGAAGAAGGAGAGCTGCTAAACATATATGTAAAATCCATCCTCTAGCAGACCCACGTCCTTTAAAAGTGTGTCCCTTGGTCCATTACCATCCAGAAGGAACAGGGACAGAAGCCTGCATAATGGAGGATTGAACAGCCCATATACAGTAATGTACAAATGTTTTAGCAGATGTGAAAAAAATGTTGTAAAGTAAGAATGCTTTAAAAAAATAGGCATATTAATAGTTTATTTTTATTAATTAACAAAATGCATAGTGAGTGAACAGAAGTCAATATTTGGTGTTACCACCCTTTGCCTTCAAAACAGCATCAATTCTTCTAGGTACACTTGCACAAAGTCTGGGATTTTGTAGGAATATAGGTAGGTGTATGATTAAACAATTATACCAAACAGATGCTAATGATCATCAATTTAATATGTAGGTTGAAACACAATCATTATCTGAAACAAAAACAGCTGTGTAGGAGGTATAAAACTGGGTGCGCAACAGCTAAACTCAGCTAACAATATGAGATTGCTAAAGACAGCTTAATGTCATAAGTCATGCACCATGGCAAGACTGAACACAACAACAAGACATAAGGTAGTTATACTGCATCAGCAGGGTCTCTCCAAGGCAGTAATTTCAAGGCAAACAGGGGTTTCCAGATGTGCTGTCCAAGAGCTTTTGAAGCAGCACAAAGAAATGGGCAATGTTGAAGACTGTAGACACAGTGGTCAGCCAAGGAAACTTAGTGCAGCAGATGAAAGACACATTATGCTTGCTTCCCTTCGCAATCTGAAGATGTCCAGCAGAATTGGCTGGCAACAATCGGACCCTGGTGCACCCATCTACTGTCCAGAGAAGTCTGGTCAGAAGTGGACTTCATGGAAGACTTACAGCCAAAAAGTTATACCTCCGAAGTGGAAACAAGGCCAAGGGACTCAATTATGCACTGGAAAACAGGAACTGGTGCGCAGAAAAATGGCAGCAGGTGCTCTGGACTGATGCGTCAAAATTTGAAATATTTGGCTGCAGCAGAAGGCAGTTTGTTCACCTAAGGGCTGGAGAGAGGTACAAGAATGAGAGCCCGCAGGCAACAGTAAAGCATGGTGCAGGTTCCTTGCAAGTTTGGGGCTGCATTTTTGCAAACGGGGTCAGGGATTTGGTCAGAATTAATGGTATCCTCAATGCTAAGAAGTACAGGCAGATATTTATCCATCAAGCAATACCATCAGGGAGGCATCAGATTGGCCCCAAATTTATTCGGCAGTGTGACAACTACCCCAAACATACAGCCAAAGTCATTAAGAACTATCTTCAGTGTAAAGAGGAACAAGGAATTGATGGTATGGCCCAGACAGAACCCTGACCTCAACATCACTGAGACTGTCTGGGATTACATGAAGAGAGAGAAGCAAATGGGGCTGCATAAATCCATAGAAGAACTGTGGCTAGTTCTCCAAGATGTTTGGACCAACCTACCTGCCGAGTTCCTTAACAAACTGGGTGCAAGTGTGCCTAGAAGAATTGATGCTGTCTTGAGGGCAAAGGGTGGTCACACCATATTTTTATTTGATTTACATTTTTTTCTGTTCACTCACTATACATATTGTTAATTGATAAAAATAAACTATTAACATGTCTATTTTTAAAAGCATTCTTACTTTACAGCATTGTTTCACGCTTGCCTAATAGTCTAGTGCTGTGAGTTTTTTCTTTTCCCAACAAAAAAAAAATTGCCCTTGACGTGAATGAGAATTTTCACCCTTAGAGTGCCAGAGAGCTCTCCAATGCATTGGAGCTCTCTCCCTCATCGACAGCAGTCTCTGGCATTCAAGGAGTTAACCAACTGAATGTCAGAGGGGTGTGAAACGCTTGCCTACCCCTCGGGCACTCAAAGGGTTAAAAGCCGTACTTAACCCAATTGGGAGTTTATGAGTTAACTGTGAAGCAGACTGGTTTGCCCCAGAATTGTTCCACTTTCTTTTTGTACATATGATCCACTGGCTTTGTATACAGGAGAAAGATAGAATACCAATAATTCTGGTTGTTTCCCTTTAAGTACAGTTTTGCATATAAAAGTCACAGGAGTCATAAGAACTATAATTGGTTTATTCTGTACAACATCACTGCTCGCCATTGCCATTCGATTCAAGTGGGGCTGCTAGTTAGCTATTTCCCCGCAAGACATTTTTAACCTGGAAAAGAAAATGCTGGCAGCCGTCCATACAAATACTTGCAGGGAAATGTTACTAACACCATGCATTGATAACATTCATATTCCACATTGTACTGCACTGCAGAATATGTTAAAATAATAGATCATAATAGTAATATACAATAAATTGGCTCAGCTAAAGAATTTAACGTAATACCAATACATTAGTAAATGGAACCGAGGCATAAAAATATTACTCAGAAACTAATGAAATGTAGTAATCAAAATTTAACAAATACATTACATTCATTGCCATTATATGAGTAAAATGATGTATTTTTGCTTTTACAAATCTGACATAGTAAGATGCATGTGTAAAATGTCAGTTTTTGGTTAATGTTGTGTATTTAAAGTTGTAATGAATGACCAGGTCTAAGATAGTTAAAGGGATAGTAATACTTAAATTTTACTATCCCCCATCTTGTAGCCCTTAAAAGAGAGGTTCTCTGTCATCCAATACAGTTTACTGGTAACTCCTGGATTTCCAACCATTAAGCTTCCCAGAAGTGGGAAGAAGGCAAGAACCAGGCGCAAAGCCCCCAAAGTCACCAGAACAATATGAACCATCAGATCAGAGATAGCCCAACAACAATTGAAGTTTCAACGGAGACTAAACAGGGGTAACGGCACCCCAGGAACGTTACACAGCACAATGAACTAGAACCATCAGGGCTCAAAAGTGAAGGAAGCACCAAGAACCAAGGAAAATCCTAGACAGGCAATACAGCCTCCAGGATTTTCCTTCCAAAGCTGGCATCAGCCGATGCCAACACATCCACATGGTAGCGCTTCGAAAAGGTGTGCACAGACAACCAAGTGGCCGCCGTGCATAACTGATCAGCGGAGGCCTGATTCTTGTAAGCCCAAGAGGCCCCAATAGATCAAGCAGAATGAGCCGTGACCCTGAAAGGGACAGGCTTCTTTCTCAACTCATAAGCCTTACGAATAGTGGACTTGATCCAAGAAGCAATAGTCACCTTGGATGCAGGTCTTCCTGCCCTAGGACCCTCAGGAATGACAAACAACGAGTCTGATTGCTTGATAGACTCAGTGCGATGTACATAAAACTTGAGACAATGCACCACATCTAACAAATGGAGATCCCTCTCCTTGTCAGAGATGGGGTCAGGGCAGAAAGAGGGCACCACAATCTCCTGATTAATGTGGAACTCAGAGACCACCTTCGGCAGAAGCTCCTTAGAAGTGCGAAGCACCACCCTGTCCTTATGAAACACCAAATAGGGTGGTTTACAGGACAGAGCATGTAACTCCACGACACAGCGAACTGACACAATCGCCAGGAGAAAGGCCATTTTCCATGTCAACAGCGTAGAGGAATAGTAGCCAAAGACTCAAAGGGAGGGCCCTGAAGGACCCCAAAAACCAAGTTAAGATCCCACTGAGGAGTGGGAGACTTGAAAACAGGATGAGTATGAGCAACGCCCTGGAAGAAAGTCTTGACATCAGGAAGGATGGCAATGCGTCTCTGAAAGAAAACAGAGAGAGCAGAAGTCTGAACCTTAAGGGAACTCAAACTGAGGCCCTTATTCACACCGTCCTGCAAAAAGGCCAGGACCGTAGGTAAATCAAAGTCCTGAGACAGGTCCCTATCAGCGCACCAGGACAGAAAAGTCGACCAGACACGATGGTAGATCTTGGAAGAAACAGGCTTGCAGGCACTGAGCATAGTAGCCACCACACCAGAAGACAAGCCCTTCTTCAATATTGAGGATTCAATTTCCAAGTCGTCAAAGTTAGCCGATGAACATGCTCCTTCCACAGGTAAACCTGTAGAAGAAGGTCTGGACTGTAGGGGAGCCGAAAGGGCTCCGCCACTGACAGATCCAAGAGCTCCAGAAACCAAGACTGACGAGGCCAGTACGGAGCAATCAGAATGACTGGACAATGCTCCAGTCGTAATTTCTGTAACACCCTGTGCAACATGGGAAGGGGAGGAAAGATGTAAGCCAGAAGAAAGACCCATGGAATGGACATTGCATCTACTGCTAGAGCCAGAGGGTCTCACTACCGAGAGCAGAACACTGGAACCTTCCTGTTGTGTCTTGTCGCATCAAGTCAATGTAAGGGGGACCCCATCGCTGAACAATGAGTTGGAACACCTGTGGGTGCAACTCCCACTCTTCGCTGTCCACTGTGTGTCGGCTGAGGAAATCCTCCATGACATCTATGCCTGGAATGTGCACTGCGGATATGGCAGGTACGTGTTCTTCTGCCCAGGACAAAATAGCCTTGACCTCTAACCAAGCAGCGAGACTTCTTGTTCCGCCTTGCTTGTTGATGTAAGCCACGGCCGTGGCGTTGTCGGACTCCACTCGGACCGGACAGTCTTCCAACTGAGATGTCCAATGTCGCAGGGCATGAAATATCGCTCGAAGCTCCAATGTGTTGATTGGAAGGAGGGACTCCTCCGGAGACCACCGACCCTGAGCGCTCAAGTGACCCAGGACCGCACCCCAGCCGGAGAGGATGTCATCCGTCATCACTTTGGTCCAAAAGGGTACGAGGAAGGACTTCAGCAGGTTGGAAAGGTTGAGCCACCATGACAAGCTCAGTTCCACATGAAGAGAAAGAGAAACAAATGTCTTCAGGAGATCTGGTTGACCCTTGCACACCTGGATCACAAACCTCTGGAGCTCCCTGGTGTGCGCTATGGCAAACAGAACCGCTTCTATGGTGGATATGAATTTCCCCACCAGAGATGATAGCTTCTGGACTGGAACTGGATACTGAGACAGAATAGCTGAAACCCTGTGGGTGATCTGGTGAGCCACCTTCCGTGAGGAACACCATGCTCTTCTGAGTGTCGAAGAGAAAGCCCAGGAAGAACAGGCATTGGAATGGGACAAGATCTGACTTGTCCAAGTTGATGATCTACCCATGATGGTTGAGAGCCTGAATGCAGTTCTGAACCTGCTGATGAAGAAGTTCCACGGAGGGGGCTTTTAGAAGCAAGTAGTCCATGTATGGAGTAACTCCAATGCCGTTCAGGTGGAGGATGGATATCAAGGCACCCAGGACATGGTTAAAGACCTGAGGAGCCGTTTTTAGACCAAATGGAAGAGCTGAGAACTGAAAATGTTCCCTGTCGCAGGCAAACCAGAGGTATTGCCGGTTCTCTGGATGAATGGCAATGTGTAAGAATGCATCCTGAAGATCCAGAGGAGCAAGGAATTCCCCTGGGGACATGGCAGCAATCACTGTGCGCCAAGACTCCTGATGATAATGAGTCCGGGTCACAAAGGAATTGAGATCCTTCAAGTCCAAAACTGGGCGACAACGGCCATCCTTTTTGAAAACCACAAAGAGGTTTGAGTAGAAACCTGAACCCCTGTCCTGGATAGGTACTGTCTCTAGAACATCCTTGTCCAGAAGAGCCTGAACAGCGCTGTCAAACAGACAGCATTTCTCTATACCCTGAGGCATGTGAGAAGGACGAAAGAGAAAGGGAGGAAGAGAAATGAAAGGGATCTTGTATCCTTCCGTCACTACCTGTAAAACCCATGGGTCCATCACTGAGTCCTCCCAAATGCTGTGATAGTGTCATAGACAACCACCCGCATCGGAGTGCAGACCCAGGTTTGGCGAGTCATGCCAAAGAAGTCTTGGAAGCCTTGGGCTTGGAGGAGACCTTGGGCTTCCATTGTTGTTGTTTGGACTTGGAGGAGGTATGCGGAGCTGAGGGAACTGTCTGGTTCGCCGGATGTGTCTCATTCTGAAAGGAACGAAAAAACGGGTTTCGCTTAAGCTGCAACTTCTTCCTGGGAACCAAGGGTAGTAGTGTGCAATAGGAACTCCAATGAATAGACCCCTGTGCGGAGGGGCACTGTGGGACAATTGGACCTGCAGCACTCAAAGGGTACTCACCTTTCCTGCAGATCTTCTATCTTCAGATTACCATGTAGCAAGAAGTACCTCAGTGGGTAACTCCTGGGGAAGCACTTGAAATCAAGATTTTCCCCCTCAGGGCATAAGGTCCACAAAAAGCACCTGGATACTGAGCTAGCCACATCTAAAGGAATTGTCAGTCATGATAATCCACCTAATGGTGGTATTCCATATCTAACAGAAAAATAAAAAAGATTGCAAAACTATAGCAGAACTGTTTTTAGCCTGGTGTTGTCTTCACCAAGGAACAAATCTTTCTGGAGCTGATTGGCTAGATGCAGCCAAGGAGGGAAGGGAGGCTCCACCCCCTGCATACAATACTTCGTTTTATCTTTATTTTATTTTGTAGGCATTAAAAAAACATGAAGAACGATATAAGTCTTATCTCTAAAACCTTTATGGTTTAAGAGGTATTCACAAGCAATGTTTCCCCCTCCCGCCCCTTTTTCCTAGTGTAAGCCATCTCTTCTCAGATGTGAATCTGGTTGTAAGACCAGACAGATAACAGAAGGGGACAATCTTCTTTGTATGAAAACAATGAAAGACCTTCCCCCCTTGACAAGTTTTTCATCTTTTTCCCTTATCTTAATTGAAGATTGTCCCTCTCTGCAGTCTACCTGGGCATCTCCCTTCTGATCTGGCTGAACAGGGGGGGGGATACTTTGCTTGTGAATATCTCTTAAACCCTAAAGGTTTGAGAGATAAGACTTATATCGTTCTTCATGTTTTTTTAATGCCTACAAAATAAAATAAAGATAAAACGAAGTATTATTATCCCTTTACATTCAAATAAAAATTGTAAATAGAAATACCTGTTATTTGAATGTTACCTTCCTAGGTAAGTCCTTATGATTAACAAATTATGACCTTTTTTGTGGCATTCTTCTCCTTTAAGGTTTACTGCTCCTTTTATTCATTAATGTTATTATCCACCCTATTTTATACATGAAGACTTTTCTCTTATCACTGACAGTTTACATCTGTCAAGATTAATATCTTACTGTGCAGGATATGTGAAACAGGGAAACAGGTATAAAATAGGCCCTTTCTCCTTCCATTGGAGTTGTAACGTAAAAGTCCTCTCTACCATTTTTTCTGCCCTGTGGGCCTGGAATTAATCAGTATGTGAGTGTGCATCTGTGTCCATATGTCTGATAATGGTTACATGAGTTGTGACACCATTGCAAAAATGTTTGAGCCTCTATGCAGGAACACTGCAAATCAGTGAGGGAATTTGTATGAAATTGAGGGATATAGTCCACTTTCTACAAAACGTAAACAAGGACAAAATGCAAATGATTGCACATCCTTATTACTGAGGTCCTAGTTTCCTGCACAAAGCTTTTGGATAAATACCTCAACAGGGCCTATTTTAGATTACAGTTTAGGCCTCAATTTACAAATATGCATTTTTACAGATGCTAGTTTGCATTACATTACAGTATGTTGAAGTGCACATCTGGGAACTCTATGGTTTTAACCTTGAGAAAGAGGCTTTTTCCCCAAATCCCAGGGTTTTAGGATGAGATGATACCATGTCTCCTACGATATGATCTGCACCAACTTTGCTTCTTTTATCTCTAAACTGGACTAATTTCTACCAGTAATGTTCAAGGAGTGACATCTGTAAATTTAGAGAATCCCTGAATTATAGCAATCTTATCACCTAAAATCTACTTTCTGTGGAACATTTAATATCGCAGAGATCACATGGTAAGTTTAATTTTGACCATCCCAAGTGTAAACACCTCAATTTTCTCTTTTAGGTGACCTATAACGTATTCATTTGGATCCTGGAGAGGTTTCAACACATTGATTCACAATGTGCTAGGAGACCTCTGCAGCATCCATGGGTAAATATAATTAATATTCTACACTTTGGTCATTTTTTCAGTCTGTGGAAGTAAAATACTCTGCTTTTTTCCTTTGGTAAATGAAAGGTGTAGGTGGGGTGTATTTTTTATTTAATCCATCAGTATGCATCAGGGGGTGTGAACATAAAAGAGATCTCAAGTGTGATAATAAATAATTCAGTCTCTTTTGTGATACAGAGGCTTGTAAAATGGTCTATAATCAGGGAGATGGTTTATCTCTCTTGTTGAAAATGTGTTTGCAGTATGATTGCTGCACAATCTAGTAGTAAATACTAGCAAACAAACTGAAATTCAGCTGACAAGGAAATATATTGTCTTGATAATTTTAGGTAAAACATCAGAAAATCGCAGCTGTGCACAACATATATGACGGTGGCATGTCTAGCTTAGTTTATGGATGAATTTTCCCTGTATAGTTGGTAGGAAACTATCTATAGGGCCTTATTCATCATCAAACTAAAGGTGCAATCACTGAGCAAACCATCACAGGGTAGAAATGAAATACCTGTAAATTCTCACTTATTTAAATAAGGCTTTTAAAGGGATAGTAATACTTGAAAATAATTGTATTTTATATTGTAGCCCTTAAACATGAAAAATGATATCAGTCTTATCTCCCAAACCTTTATGGTTTGGGAGATATTTACATGTAAAATATAGTAAAATTTTCTTTGCCTGGCTGTTTCAGCCAAGTCTGCCATCTAGTGGACAGGTTTGGAATTCGGTCCACAGAGCAACCGGCAGCTCTTTAGCAGTGCCAAGATCACGATCTTTGAAAAGAACTACTTAATTGGAACAGTGTACAAAGCGTGCCTGGCTTGAAAGCACACTTTGTAGACCATTCCAATTAAGAAATTCTTTTTAAAGATGGTGATCTCAGCACTTCTGGAGAGGCACAGCCGGTCCGGGACCGGATTCCAAATCTGAAGGGTGGAGCTATGATGTCACTCCAGGTGAAACCTTTCTTCTGAATATCTCCCAAACCATAAAGGTTTGGGAGATAAGACGTATATCATTTTTCATGTTTTTTTAAAGGGTACAATATGAAATAAACTTATTTTCAAGTATTACTATCCCTTTAAACCCCTTGAATGTTAGAGGGGGGTCTAAAGCATAGCATTCATGGGGTTTAAAAGTCCTATTTAAATCAATTAAATTTGTCACATTCCTCTGTGGTGCAGTTGGTTTGTGCCCTTTCGCTTGATGAATAAGGCCCCAGGAGTCTTCAGATTCCAAAAAAAAGGGCCAACTAGTCTGCACTGTCCTCTTTCTACTTAAAAAAAGCTCAGAATTATTTAATCCTTAGAATAAGCACATTTTTATCCCAAGAACCCTTACATTAATTTACTGTTAAGTGACCTCTCTTTTTTCAGTCTTCCATTTTAGGGTCACCAACTTCATGGACAAGGCATCCAAGACTGAGTGAAGATGTTATCTCTTGAGTAAATGACACATCTGTATGGGCTATTAGACTTTTCTGGCTATAGTCAGGTGAGGATTATTACTAGGAGGTGATCATTTTTCTTTGACAGGTATAGCCTGGAGCATCGTAGGAACAAGGGAGATATGATTGAAACCTTCAAATATATAATGTTCAGATCTGAGATCTGAAGAATAGATCCTTCCTGTACATTAAACATTTGAAGGCTTCAATAACATATTCCCTGTTTCTCCTATGCTCCAGGCTATACCCAATAAAGAAAAAAGTAGCACCTCCTACTAATAATCCTCACTTATCTTAGTATAACCAGAAAAGTCTAATGGCTCCTACTGATGTTTCATTTATTCAAGAGATTACATCTTCTTTCAGTCTCGGATGTTTTGTCCGTGGAGGAAGACATTACAGTTGATGGCAATTTCTTAAACTGAAGCAGTTAAAAGTTCATAAGCCTAGCTAACCATTTAACACTTTGAGTGCCAGAGGGATATGTTGTATACCCCTCTGGCACTCAAAGGGTTAAGGGCCAGAGGGATTTACAATACATTGTGAGGCAATGCACTGCACACCTCTCTGGTTGTTTATGATTTAAGATTACCAAATGCGTTCTGTGGTCAGTTAGCAACTGCCATGTCCGCCTCCATGTACATTACAGCTGACAATGATTCAAGATGGCAAAGCTTGAACAAAAGTAAAATTCATAGGGGTCATTGGCATTTTGGGTCATAATAGTTGCATGTTTGTGTGTGGGGGGGGTGAGAGTGTTATTATTTGGAGGTGTTACTTCCCCTTTAAGTTTCTGGAGTTTTTCTTGAGATGTTTTTTCTATTTAGACCATGCACCATTTTAGTGGACCCTGACTACCACTCTTTGGACATTATGGTAAAAATAAAACTGGAATAATTTCTGGAACAAACCAACTGCGCCAAATACATTTCCCTGTTGATGTAAATGGGACTTTAAACCCCTCGAAAGCCACAGATGTTTCCAATGCAAAGCAATGTTTCTCTAACATTAAAGTGGCTATGTTCACAGTGACTTCTGCATTTGATGCACTGTAATTGCATGAAAATTAATTGAGATTTTACCACCTTTTTATCTGTTTTAATGCATTTTACATGCAATTTTATAGCAAGTTTTTATTCGCTCTCAATATAAAAAGCAACAAAATCCCACTTAAAGCACAACTACATATGATATCTGCATGATTCTATTGAAACACATACTACAAATTTGCAGGTGCACTCGAACACAGGGCCTCAGGGCTGTTTTACCATCTAGTCATACCCAGCGAACCCCCAGGGCCTCAGGCTTGGGCGTGTTCTCAGCACTGCCTATGTCAGTGGTCGATAACTTGGGCACATTATCTGTGGCTGCAGGCACCCTGACAGTTACAGGATGTTTACCATTATTTTTTCGTTTCTGTAGGCAGTAGTTAAGTGCCTGGCTGTATGCGTTCCATATAGTGTGGAGCTCTGGCAGTGCCTGGAGCACTGAGGTCACCTGGCTTCACTGCACTCTGAATTGCCAGAGAAGGCAGTACGTTGTGTAATGGCTCCAAACTGAATGGAATACAGACTGCTTGAGACACTCAGCCACTACCTACAGAAAGGGTAAAGGGATGTCATACAGCAGACAATGGAACAAGGCTAGGAAACAGACTGTGTATATACGGTTCTGTGGCTACCAGTGGAACAAGGCTGGGATATCAAATAGTAGATGTGGTGCTTTGTGATTACCAGTGGAACAAGGCTGGGGAATCAAACACTGTTATATGTGGTTCTGTGACCAACAGTGGAACAGTAAAACAAGGGAGAGGTCAGACAGAGTATGTGTGATTGTGTGGCTACCAGTGAACAGTAAAATAATGTTATTTTAATTATTATATGATAAGGAGAGAGATGAGCTGAGCCTATATGGTAAAGGGGGTGGGACATAAGCAAGTGTTATCTAGACATCAAAATATGTACATATGGGGCCTCCTTTTAGAGGAGCAGTAAACTTTTTTTATGAAAAAATATATATTGTAGGGATTTTCATATTGAGTAAAATAAGGGTACTCCCGCTGCCGAGAGATTTATATTTCCAGAGTTATTACAGTTTAAACCCATGTTTTTTTACATTAGCAGTGCCCTCTAGTGGTCAAATTCTAATTAGATTTCCTGTTAGATTCTAATGGAGAGGAAAGTCAGAGACATACGGTTCTCCATAGAATGTGATAGAATCTGCCTGTCACTTCCTGTCAGTTAGAACTATCAGGAAGTAAACAGAGTAAATTCACTTCCTGATTATTTGAACTGCTATAAATTTTGAATAAAACATCTGACAGCGATGGAAGTATCTTTGTTTTATTCAGAAGGAAGAAGCAAGCCAAAATGATGTGAGAGGCTCTGAGCACGAACAAAAGCACAATGGCCTGTTCTCCAGCTAGTCACCGCTCAAGAGCATCACATTTTAGCTCTCTAGTGCCATAACAGAGGAGAAATTTCCACGTACACATTAGACTAATCCCTCCCATAAGGGCAGTCCAGTACCAAAATGATGGGTAAGTCCCCTCTGCTCGGAAAAGCCAGCTAACCCCAGACATATGTTTCAGCCTTATTTGGGCCTCGTCAGTGAGGTGCAGCTGGCTTCCCTAGGCACTGAAAGCAAGGGGTCCACGTCTGGATTACCCTTTACACTTAGGGAGAGACCCTAAGTGTTTCGCAGAAACAAGCCAAAATGATGTGAGAGGCTCTGAGCACGAACAAAAGCACAATGGCCTGTTCTCCGGCTAGTCACCGCTCAAGAGCATCACATTTTAGCTCTCTAGTGCAATTACAGAGGAGAAATTTCCACATACACATTAGACTAATCCCGCCCATAAGGGCAGACCAGTACCAAAATGATGGGCAAGTCCCCTCTGCACGGAAAAACCAGCTAACCCCAGATGTACGTTTCGGCCTTATTTGGGCTTCATCAGTGAGGTGCAGCTGGCTTCCCTAGGCACTGAGAGCAAGGGGTCCATGTCTGGATTACCCTTTACACTTAGGGAGAGACCCTAAGTGTTTCACAGAAAAAAGCCAAAATGATGTGAGAGGCTCTGAGCTCGGTCAAAAGCACAATGGCCTGTTCTCCGGCTAGTCACCGCTCAAGAGCATCACATTTTAGCTCTCTAGTGCAATTACAGAGGAGAAATTTCCACATACACATTAGACTAATCCTGCCCATAAGGGCAGACCAGTACCAAAATGATGGGCAAGTCCCCTCTGCACGGAAAAACCAGCTAACCCCAGACGTACGTTTCGGCCTTATTTGGGCTTCATCAGTGAGATGCAGCTGGCTTCCCTAGGCACTGAGAGCAAGGGGTCCACGTCTGGATTACCCTTTACACTTAGGGAGAGACCCTAAGTGTTTCACAGAAAAAAGCCAAAATGATGTGAGAGGCTCTGAGCTCGGTCAAAAGCACAATGGCCTGTTCTCCGGCTAGTCACCGCTCAAGAGCATCACATTTTAGCTCTCTAGTGCCATTACAGAGGAGAAATTTCCACATACACATTAGACTAATCCCGCCCATAAGGGCAGTCCAGTACCAAAATGAGGCCCAAATAAGGCCGAAACATACGTCTGGGGTTAGCTGTTTTTTCCGTGCAGAGGGGACTTGCCCATCATTTTGGTACTGGACCGTCCTTATGGACGGGACTAGTCTAATATGTATGTGGAAATTTCTTCTCTGTAATGGCACTGTAATGGCACTAGAGAGCTAAAATGTGATGCTCTTGAGCGGTGACTAATCAGAGAACATGCCATTGTGCTTTTGTTTGTGCTCAGAGCCTCTCACATCATTTTTGGCTTATTTTATTCAGAAGGAAATGCTCTGTAAAATATGTTTTCATAAAAAAAAAATTACTGCTCCTTTAAGCTTACACTGAGGGCCACAGAAGGCCTTAAAAAGGGCCATATGACCATAAAGAAAACAGGAGCAACCCTGGAGCAAAACAAATACATAAAGGAGCAGTAAAAAACTATCCCAAAAATCAGATTGAGAAAAATGAGGCTTTTAACCCCATGAATGCTAATGAGGTCTCCAATGCACGTTGAAGCTATGTGTTGGAGACCTCTCTAGCACTTAAGGGGTTAAAAATAATCTGTTTAATAAATGCTAAGTTGTATCTGTCCCCTACAGTGAAGTTGGTTTGCTCTGCTCTTTCTGTGCATAAGGCCATTGATGTACCAAAGTTGCAGTATTCTGTGTTACCCTGCACTAGAACACAATGGATATCAAACTCCAACACTTTTTTAATACACTGAAAATGCTGCATTAAAAACACCAGTATAAACTAGCTCTAATAAAACATTTTCCTTATCCTGTTGTATAATCAATTTCCACTGTTTCCATTAGCAGCACGCATCTTTAATCCGGTGGATGCTAGCAATGTCTCCAATGCATTGCAAAACAACTCGTCTGAGATATTTCCAGCAACTAAAGGTTGAAGGACAATTATCTTGTGTTAATTGCCTTATCAGCATCTCTTCTCCCTTTGGAGAAAATCTGCTGATGTAGCGGGAGCTGCATTACAAGCCCCAGAGGATCAGTGGGTTAGATGAATGGGTGCCTGTACCCAGTATTCACTCACTGACTACACAATATATGCTGAACTATGTCATGTGAGCCAGCTACCATAAACTCCTATTGATGGATTTGAAAACCTGACCGTATCAGGGCTGTGTGCACTACTCTGAGAAATTTATGGTTGTGAGCCATAAACTTCTGTGGTATGTCCAGCATCATTCCAAGCCCAGGATCCTAGGTCCTCTTCTCTACTCATTACTCTGCAGATTTAGCAGCAATCACTGGGTGACAGCAGACTCCCAGGACCCCCCATCCTTTTGTATATCCCACAACATGCAGAACAATCACTCGGGGTACAGCAGGCTGCCAAGACCCCCCCCCCCCATCTCTCTCTCTGTTCATTACCAAACAACTTAAGAGCAATCATGGTGGAACAGCAGGATCCCAGGACCCCTCTCTCTATTCAAAATTATGCAGCATTGGCAGCAGTAAATGGGGAAAGTGTGATCCCTGTATCCCCCTCTATCTAGTCACTATGCAGGAGCTTTAGCAGCAATCACTGGAGAAGAGCAGGATCCCAGTAACCTCCTCACTCAATTCATTACCCTGCAGTATCAGCAGAAGTCACTGGGGAGAGCAAGAACCCAGATTGGCTTCTATATATTCATTACTTTGCAGCTCTAGCAGCAGGTATCCAGTAAACAGAAGTATCCAATGAACCACTCTCTATATTCATTACCCCACAACTTTATCAGCAATCACTGGGGAATAACAGGAGCCCAGGATCCACTTTTTTATTCATTATCCAGAAGCTTTAGCATAAGTCAATAAAGAGAGCAGGATCCCAGGTCCTATTCCAAGAATTCATTACAATGCAGCTTTAGCAGAAAACACAGGGGGACAGCAGGATCCCAGGAACCCCTCTCTCTAGTCATTAAAACACACAGCTTTAGTAGCAGCCACCGAGGAATTATAATAGAGCATTACCCTCTTCCCTCTATTCAATACAACATAGTTTAGTAAAAATCACCTCTATATTCATCACAGTGTGACATTAGCAGAGATCACAGACAGACAAATTCTGACTGTTTCATCTGTTTTGTACTATGCAGCTTTTGCACTGATCATGAATTGCATACTGAATGGATAAAGGCTTGTCTTGGGTTACAGGTCCACTTTAAGAAACATACCTACTGAAAACACTACAGGATGCTTATTACACAACCAGCAAAATGTATTAATATGACCAATCGATTGATTCCATTTCCTATGCCTGGGTTGTGCATAATAAGTTGTCAGAATACATTTCTCAGATTTGTCCATTCAGAAGGGTTATGCTCTTATTGAGCTGTTTAAGTGTTTAAAAACAACCTTGGATGAGAAGTGGAACAATCCAGACCAGGGTGGGCAAACTGATGCTTTCCAGATATTGAAGACTACAGCAACCACCTCAGAATTGTACTCCTCAAAACATACAGAACTGTTTGAGACTACAATTCCTATGCTCTCAAAAGCCAAAGGTTGCTTACCCTCGATCTACACTTTGTAATCATAGTGTCCTATAGAGTCCAAATATTTTCTATGCAAAAACCTTCATTTATTTTCTCTTCTACCCCCCTTTGGGACAGTTACATATTTGTTTAATTAGGTCTTTATGCAATTTTGTACATGGTAGGCCTGCATATACTTTAGAAATCTTTGGAAAATACCAAAAAGCTTTTTACACCTTGTCTGCCATAGAGGTCTCCAATGCATTGGTTTGCAATACATTTGAGGCCTTACTAGCATACAAGAGTGGTGTAAAATGGCCACTAATTGGCTTTCATGAAGCAGGAAAGGCACTGGAATTGCTCTGTCCACACCTAAAACACAGAGCATGGGTGTGGCAGCACAGCTGAGGCACTTCTCTAGACAGCTGCCTACTTTGCCTCATGAGAAATCTGATTCCGATAATGGGGAAGTTTGGCATTGTCAATCAAGTTGTATGCATTGCAGGTTAAGGTACTTCAAATGTCTTACTTATTTAAAGGAACTTTAACACCTAAAATTAAATACTCTTGAAGGATAAATAAACATGTTTTAATGAAAAAAAAATATCTTTCAACCAAAGTTTTTTTTTTTACATCAGACTATTAGCCGTGGGCACAAACTAGCAGCCAAAAGGCATTTTTTTACTTATATAATACTGTCTATAGGTGAGCTTGAGTCATAGGCTATGGTTCTCCATAGAAAGTGATAGAAACTGCTATATAAATATTGACGATAAAATAATATAGAGACCCCTGAGGAAGTCGCTGTGGTGACGAAACGCGTTGGGTTATTCTATATATATATACTTGTTGCGGGGATATACCCTTGAGGGGATATACCCTTGTTGATTATTGTAACAGTTGTTTATGGTATTTTAAATATCTTTAAGTTTTATCCCTTGTAATTTCCTTTATATACTACCAATAATTGGAGGCTTTTTATATATAAAGCCCAGGTAGTTTTTTTCTGTATAATGGTTTAAGTACCTTATAAATCCTTCATCAAGAGGAGAAGAGAGTACTGGACGTTGGAGGTTAAAAGATCAAAGAAAGATCGTTGATGTGCAACAATACCCAGAGGCTGGTTTAGCCTCATGTTCAAGTGAGTACCCACCCTGAAGGGGAGATTTTATAGTTGGAATAGAGGAATTATCTGTCAAAAGATTACTCTTAGAGGCGCATTTGCGCTGTCTCTGTTTGTCTATTTCTATATAGAAACTGCTCCGCCTGGTAAGCACAATAGGGGGATCGTAACTAAGCGGTGATAAAGAGGTGATAAAGTGGAGATGACTTCTCCAGTTTATCACTTCTCCAGTTCCTCTGCTATTCAATACAGCCTATGCACTTAAATCTCCAAAGCTGACAAATCTTAGTGCATAGGCTCCATAGAATAACACAGGAATTGAAGAAGTGATAAACTGGGGAATTCATCTCTACTTTATCACCTCTTTATCATTGCTTAGTGAATCTCCCCCTAGAAGTTTCATAAGTTTGCATTCATGTCCTGGAGACTTTAGTTTTCGAAGTCACAGAGCACAAAAGCATTTCTTTTCGGTTGTTGCATATACCCTTCACTGATTCTGAAGCAGGTAAGGCTAGTTCAGTTCTCATGTCAGCTACTTGTCACCTTAGGCAACTCATTTTATTTCCCACAATGAAACTGTAAACTCCACAGGACAGGGGCTAATTAAGGGTGTGTACTAATATGATTCTGAGCTAAAATAGTCACTGTAAATTAATTATTAGTGCTACACCACCCTAATGCAAATTTATAAAGATACTTGTTGCAAAAATGGTCCTCTGTATGCCACTTTTGCCAAGAGGATGTTAGTAGGAAAATGTATAGGCATTCTGGGACATTCACTTCCTCTGTGTCTTGTTTAACAGTATGCACTAAACAGGCATTCTTGGCTTCTATTAAAGTGATAGTAATATTTCACAATAAAAGCAGCTCCAATTAATCTTCATAGTATTTGGGACATGGAGAGTATTGTTTCAATACTGTCAGAGTTGTAATTCAAGAGTAATTGCATGTATCCCCCTACCGTCCCTTTTACACTGCTCACCTCAGAGCAGCAAGACTGTCCGGATGGATCACAGAGAGGGACCAACTTCAGTGATCATAAGGAAAAACCTGTCAAGGGGACAGGGTTTTCCTTATGCTCAGAGTAAGAAGATTGTCTCTTGTTGTGATCTGTCTAGTCAAGATATCAGATTATGAGGGGCGGTGGTTTACACTAGGTAAAAGGGGTGGGAGGGGGATACTTTATCATTCAATTACTCTTGGACTACAATCTGACAGTACTGAAATAACACTCTCCATGGCCAAAACACTATGAAGTTTAATTGGAGCTGCTGTTTTTGTGAAACATTACTATTCCTTTAAAGTCTTAGGGATGGCAGAGCAACTCTACTACATACCCAGAAGTGCAGATGAATGCGGTGGGAGCCAACAACATCCCATCACAGAAAGAGACCTGCACCTGTAGATTCTTATATTTTCCGCCCTTTGTCTGAAACATTCTGTGCACAGTACAACATATAAATTAGTAATGATATAAGAACAGAGATATTATTATGGAGCAGGGGTGCCAATCAAAATGATTCAGTAAATGATTATGCTTACACCATTTGTGCATAAGTGTGGATAGCCTTATTTACTGGTCTACTGACAACTTGCAAGGACTGGTGTGAAACTCACTGCTTTCTACACTATATGCAGACCATAAGGGCAGTGATTTCCTCATTTCTGAATCAAAAATCTGCACAGTAGTGATTAACCTAGGCATTTACAGATAAAGATGAAAACAGAGAGAGAAAGCAAGTTCATGTGGTTATTATGGAAATGGGAAGACAAAGGGCATGATTCCTATCTTTTTCAGTTTTGAGTAATTTCCATGAGATGCTCATTCAAAAAGAAAGGATAAGTCTGAACATATTTTTCCACTTGACAGGACTCCATTGTGGACCCTGTTAGACTAAGGAATATCATATATGTAGTGCCTGGCTTATGGGAATGATATATGGCTCTATGCAGAAGACAAAAGCTAAACAATTCTGGGACAAACCAGTCATACCATAGGTGACAAATAATAAGTCCATCAAAACTTTCAGTCCCATTTAAATGACTGGTTATTATTTTCCCTCTATGGTGTGGTTATATTGTTCTAGGATTCTTCCTCTTTTGCTTTTAGCAATAGAACCATAGTATATAACAGAGTGTGCCAACACTTTTTCTCCTGTGAACCACAGCAGTAACAAACTCCACCTTCATCATTTCAACAGTTAAAGAAAAGGTTAAAGGAAAAAAAAACTGTACAAAAAGTGTTCAGTCTAAAAGGCATGTTTCCATAAACACCAAGATTCAGGGACGTGCACAGACATTTTGGAGGGCAGGGGCTCAAATGAAAAAAAGGGCACTTTTCATAATTATTTATTACCAATTACCACTAGTAGCCCTCTCAACCCTCCCCTGGCCTCAGTCAAGCCATACAGTGCACCCAAACCACTACTGGCTTACCTGTGCTGTCACTTGACTTGAGTTGTAGTTAAGTCCTGACTGCTGACTCCTCCTCTGCTGGCCTGGTCCAACTCCTCTTGGCGCCGGCGGGGTGACCGGGGTCTGTCACCTGACCTGGTGGTGATGTCCCATAGACTCCCATTCTGCCCCCCTGTGTGATCATCACGCGCCCCTGCAGGCCGTGATGACATCACACTACACATATGCAGCGCTGCTGCGCTTATCAGGAGGAAGAGGTACAGGCACACACAGTGCCACAATGGGTGAGAGACAGGCAGTCTTCGCTTGCTGCCAGGCCAGCCGGAGTGAGTCTCTCCTCCGGACTGAGTGGGCTGGCAGCAAGCACGCAACGCAAGAATTGGCTTGGCTGGCTGAGGGCTCACAGAGTGAGATGAAGTGCCTCGCTCTCACACTCACAGACAGAGCCGCACTGCTGCCTGTGACTGTCTCAGACAGTCTGTCAGACTGCTCGCAGCCGCAGTGAGAGAGTGACAGCTGAGAGTCTGGAGTGGTGGACACACACTGTCAGACGGGTCACGGGCGGCAGTGCGGCACTGTGCAGTGCGGGTATCATTTAATAGGCGGCTGCGGCGGTGTGCAAGGGTGCATACAGGTCGGTATCAGCTAAGAGCTAGCTGCAGGCGGCAGACAGGCAACTTCTCACTCTCACTCACATAAATAAAAATCATCCTACAATTAACTGATTTTTTTTTATTAATATTATTTTTTGGCATGAGGGCACTTGGACAAAAAGGGCAGGTGCTCAAGCCCCCCTTGGGGTCTATGTGTGCACGTGCCTGCCAAGATTCACATAACACAATTTAAACTTTCATACCCACTGAGTTGCTCACTTGATCCCTCCCCAGATTCTGAAGGGTCATATGAAGGCTCTCCTCTAGGGTGAACACATTTCCATTTCCATTCTGCTATTCAATGACACTGGAGAGAAGAAAGCAGCAGAGTACTTGCTCTCTAGTGCAGCTATGTGGGAGGGGTCACTACACATCAGTGCACAAGCCGCTCTTTCTCCTGCACACTGCAGAGTTCTGAACAGTAGTTGGAGACCTGCCCATTGACTGGCGTGTCAGAAAGCGATGCTTGTAGTAGGCTACAAGAAAATGTATGTCACACCCAAACTCTTAGATTAGTATTATACTACAACAAAATTGCACTGCAGCTCCTGTTCGATGTCAGGAGCAAGGCTCAGTTCTCTCTCTCTCTGGTGTTCAAAGTTCTGACTGAAAGTCATCTTTGTAGTTCAGCAGAGGCATCACTTCCGGTCACAGTATGGCAGTTCCCCTTCTAATGTTTAGATATCTGTGCTCTGGAGTCTTCATTCAGGGACTTTGTATTGTCCCATAAGGGGGCTACCTGGGATATGCATTTAAAAACCAGGTCTGTCCTGGACAATCCAGGAAACGTGGTCAGCTTACTCTCCTCTCTTCAGGCCTGATTAGAAATTAGACTTACAGTGTCTGAGCAGGGACAATTGTCTTCTCTGCTCAAACCTGTAATACTACCACTAGTTTGCACATACTATTAAAGCGGAACTACCACCTGACATACACTTTAGCTTAAATAACACCTCATCTGGCAACTAGCTGCTTAGTAACGCTAGTCGCCAGAATCATTACATTGTTAAATAGATTTACCCTTTCTTCCCCGGCTGACAGGCAGGACGGAGTGCGGACATCTTGCCATAGTGACTTCCGCACACCTCCGCTGTCAGTCCCTTCCAGAACTGAACGGCTCCTACCAACGCCTCCTAGAGCTGGCTAGGACTGACAGCGCAGGTGAGCAGACGTCACTATGGCAAGATGTCCACGATCCATCTTGCAGGTCAGCAAGGGAAGAAAGGGTAAATCTATTTAACCCCTTAGTGACAATGTAAGGTAAGTCATGAAAAAATGTCACTTAGTGACAGACGACTTACCTGGTAAGTCCAGGAAGTCATTCACTATAATGGAAAAAACCCTGTCATTAAGTGCTGGCCGCGTACGTGCGTGGCCAGTCACTAAGGGGTTAACCATGTGATGATTCTGGCGACTAGCGCTACTAAGTGGCTAGTCGCCAGATGAGGAGTTATTTAAGCTAAAGTGTATGTTAGGTGGTAGTTCTGCTTTACAGTTTTGAGCCTGGAGGAAGATTGTCCCTGCTCAGACACTATAAGCATGTTAAACAATCAAACATAAAGAGAGAAGAGTCTTCTGTTGAGCCTTCAGAATTCTCTGAGTGATCGATGAGCAACTGAATAAATAAGAAGTTTTAACCCTCTGAGTGTCAGAGGGCTATGCAACGCGTACCCCTCCGGCACTCAAAGGGTTAAACTTCACTACATACATTGCTGTCCTAGGCAATTTACCCTTTAAATTGAGCAGTTTTTTTTTTTTTCGTGTTTACCACCTTTAATTTTCCCAGCAGCAGTAAGTCTCTCTCCCTAGCAAATCATCCCACTTTCAGCAGTTTCCTCTCTCTTCAAGTATCTAGCAGTTGTCCAACAATCTATCTTTCTCAAAAGCTTGCTTGCCTGTCTGTCCCCATCAACTAGATCTCCATGGCAGCTAGAAATATATTAATCTTCCCTTAGTCTATCTACTCATTTCTCTTTCGTGTCAAGACAAGAAAAAAATTCTACTAGAAGGCAGTGAGCCACCAGGAAATTAATTTGTGAGCAACACATGACTAGAGATCCACAAGTTTGACAACCAGGTTGTATAACTTAGATTCTCAAACATGATGCTCCACCATCACAACAGTGTAGATTCTCAGGGTATGCTCATTAAATTGTAGGGTAATCTGGCACTATCACAATTTATCAGAATGCTTGAGATAATTGATTCACCTACACTTATTTTGCTCATGTCAGAAGACACAGAGAATTTGATCTATTGGTGATGTAGAAAGACTAATTTTGAATTCACTGTTAAGGTGTATATGGAATGATTGTACCATATACACATTATATATATATATATATATATATATATATATATATATATATATATATATATATATATATATATATATACACACATACAACTAGTTGCTGAACACTTCCAGTAGCAGGGACCTGTTTAGAGTAGGGCTTGCTGAAATTTGTAGCCCCATATTACTAAACTGTGCTCTAGATGGCCTTAGCTCCACCCATAGCCACGCCCTCATTCCTCACATATTCCTGCTTCCAGTCCCATCCACTATTTCCTGACATAGCTATAACAAGCCGGCCAGCTCCAAAAGGGACTGACAGCGCAGGTGCACGGACGTTACTATGGCAAGATGTCCATGCTTCCTGCTACTGTCCGCCTCAGAGTAAGTAGAAAATCTTTTAAACCAGGTAATATTTCTGGCGACTAGCGCTACTAAGCAGCTAGTTGCCAGATGAAGATTTAAATAAGATGACGTTTTTGCGAGGTGGTATTCCCCTTTAAGTTTCCCCCTCCTGCCCCTTTTACCTAGTGTAAGTCACCTCCCCTGAGATGTGGAATCTGGTCTTTAGACCAGACAGCTCACAGCAAGGGACAATCTTCTTACTGTAAGAACAATGAAAACCCTGCCCCCCTTGACAGGTTTATCCCTTATGCTAATTGAAGACTGTCCCTCTCTGCAATCCATCTGGACAGTCTTGCTGCTCTGAGGTGAGCAGTGTAACATCAGTAAAAGGGGAGGGAGGTGGATACTTATCACTCAATTACTCTTGAACTACAACTCTGACAGTATTGAAATAACACTCTCCATGGCCCAAATACTATGACAACTAATTGGAGCTGCTTTATTATGAAACATTACTATCCCTTTAACTATGGCAGAGTGTGCATGCTGGTATGCGCTAAAGTGATCATATGCTCTACAACCTACCCTGACGTGCAGTCACTGTCACAGGCAGATTCATCTGTTCACTACAGAGATTAACCCTTTGAGTGCTAAAGGGGTACACAAATGCGTTGCCATTCTGGCACTCAAATGGTTAAGAAAGACAGTGAGACTAACAGAAATAATGAATAGGAGAGAACTGATAGAAATAGAGTCGAGTGAGAGGCTGAGGGAAAGAAAGAAAGAGTTAGAAAGACAGAGAGAGAGAGAGAGAGAGAGAAATTCCAATCTATTTTCCCCCCCAAAAAATATATATATCACACACAGTACCGTTCTCCAAGAATAAAAACAATGTTATATGGTACTGGCATCTCTTACTCCCTGTCCATAAGTGAGGACATGGTGCATGTTCTAGAAATTCACTTCTGTCTGTATAATCGTGCGGTGGCCATCTGATTTCAGGCCAGTCTGTTCCTATTGCCCCCTGGATAAATATTTGCCTGCCGGTCTCTGGCAAATATCTTGCTCTGAGACAAAGATACAACATTTGTACTTCTGGTTCTCTGATGGAAACAGACTGAGGTTATTGTACAACTGGAGAAAAACAAAACACAGGAACACCAAATGGTCTCTCTAAATTATATTTACTGAAGAACTTCTAAAAGATTGAAAAACAAATGCAAAACGCTCAGCAGAAATAAAGCTGATATGCTAAATCTATATACAGAATAAAGGAGCGTGCAGCCTGAGGCCCTCCAGCTCTTGTGAACTACAATTCCCATCATCCCCTGCCAGCCATTGGCTGGTAAAGGATAATGAGAGGTATAATAGACAATATCTGAAGGGCTCCTATTTGCCCTTCCCTGCAATATACAGATTTGTATCTGTAACTCATTCCTGCTACCAGTAAATTAATTTAACCCTTTGAATGCCAGTGGTATGTATGCAAAATGTTACTTAGCAATTCATTGTGCACCCCTCTGGCAATCAAAAGTTTAACTCGCTGGATGCTACAGATGTCTCCAACTCATTACTTTTATGTAGCATTCACTTTCTTATAGCTTTCTTTTCATATATTATATATTTGTATATATATATATATTCATAAGATGGCCTTTTTTTGCATGTGTGTCACAGCAACCGCTGGGAGGCTATTCTGTACTTTAAAATTCCTTCTGGGCTTGTTCCCTGGAAGCACAACAATGAATCCCTCCTATCGTGGTCTCTGTGTAACTAGAGGAAATGCCTGGTGGTTCCAGACAATTGTAAAGTCCTCTGTCCTCTCTTCCATTACGATACTTCTTTGAAAGACAGCATGTGTTTCTGTGATCAGTGCAGCATCTTTCCCCAGAAGTATAACACCTATTCTCAGATGTCTTTCATCTGCTCAGGAGCTGGGTCTCGGTTTACTATGCACACAGTCCCATGCCTTGTTTTATGCTCCAAAATCCCCCTGCTGAGGAAACATTCTCAACTTGCTTGTGTCAATGCAGACACAGTCTGCAGATGGCAACTTTGCAGAATATGCCTCAGCATGACAAGTGTCAGAGCAAGGGACCACTCTCTGAGTCAATCACACTGAGACAGCTCTGTGTAATCTCAAAATAAATATATAAGCCTTAATAGCCTTGTAAGCAGCAAAAAAGAGTACCCTTTATCTGCTATTTTGTTCCTCACTAAAGAGTAGCATAATATTAAATGAGAGATAAGACCTTATTGTCTCGGCCAGTTTTCCCAGCTGCTGTAAAATCCGATGCTGTGACATGCTGTGTATCCAAAGGCCGGCTGAATGTCCCTATGAAAGGCACAGTATGTGCCACAAGTCCTGTCTGTGGCCACTCCCACATTCAGCACATGAAGTCCCTCACTCTTTTTACTGGCATTGACACAGAAAATACATTTAGGGTCGTATCTAATAATCTATTCTGAATAAAACCAAGATTCATTTTATTTAAATGATTTCAATAGTGTTCATACCGCTGCACAAGGTTAGAATAGTGGATAAAATATAGGCAAAGTGCAGATAAAGGCTGAAATTCCATTTCAGGTAATAAATGTTACCACTGGTTTATTTCACAGATTCCTAATGACATCTATGGGGAATTTGCAGATAAAACCATTGATAGAGTCATCATCTGCAGTGGTATTCATGCCACTGTTAGACGTTAAAAGGGACAGTAATACTTAAAGGGATAGTAATACTTCATTTTAACTTTATTTTTTTTGTAGGCATTAAAAAAACATGAAGAATGATATAAGTCTTATCTCTGAAACCTTTATGGTTTAAGAGATATTCACAAACAAAGTATCCCCCCCCTGTTCAACCAGATAAGAAGGGAGATGCCCAGGTAGACTGCAGAGAGGGACAATCTTCAATTAAGATAATGGAAAAAGCTGAAAAACTTTTCAAGGGGGGGAAGGGCTTTCATTGTTTTCATACAAAGAAAACTGTCCCCTTCTGTTATCTGTACTGTCATACAACCAGACTCACATCTGAGAAGACATGGCTTAGACTAGGAAAAAGGGGCGGGGAGGGGAACTTTGCTTGTGAATATCTCATAAACCATAAAGGTTTGAGAGATAAGACTTATATCATTCTTCATGTTTTTTTAATGCCTACAAAATAAAATAAAGTTAAAACGAAGTGTTACTATCCCTTTAATATGTAAAAATATATATTCTGTAGTGTTTTAAAACAAGGGTACTCCTACTACTGAAAGATGTTTTATTCACAAGTTATTACAACTCAAACTTGATTTTTTTAGGTGCAGTTTCACATTGGCCTGAAATTGTACTGTGGCGCAGTTCTACTAAATCCTATGGACAGCTCTCGTCAGCTGACCATAACTCTCCATAGGATGGTGTAGCAACAGCGCCATTGTACAATTTCAGGCAGCTGTGATAAAAAAATAAATAAAGTTTGAGCTGTAAAAACTTCTAAATAAAACACTCTTCAGTAATGGGAGTACCCTTGTGGGAGATTTATGGTCAGCTGACCAGAGCTGTCCATAGGATTTAGTAGAACAGCGCCACCATACAATTTTAGGCCAATGTGAAATTGCATCTAAAAAAATACATTTGAGCTGTAATAACTTTTGAATAAACCACCTTTCAGCAGTGGGAGCACCCCTGTTTTACTTAGGGGGATAAACTGTACAATATATTTTTTTTTACATTTTAAGTATGACTGTACCTTGAACACGCAGATGACATAAGGGGAGTGGTGATCCAAGACTCCAAGAAATTGCAATACTGCTATACAGTGAAATAGGTGGTTGCCCATGCTATCTAACAGAAAACACAGTCCTATAGCATCCTGTTACCACCTCAGATGGCTGACTCATTATTCAGCCCTTTCTATAGAAGCAATTACTCAAATTTGCCTTCATTGTCACACCCAGGGAACGAGACAGGCTCAGTAGTATGCTGGGCACAACTGAAATTGGCAACTCTCTTGCATTCCATGAGGTAAAATTCAGTGGGGGTTCTTGTTTGTCCCCTGTGGTACATTTGGATTACTCCAGAATTGTATCTACTTTGAGGCTGAGTTAGAGAACTGGAGCAATTCTAGAACAAACCAACCGTATCACAGGGGACACATGAACATTCCCCAAATTAACCCCTTTAATGTTAGGGAGGTTCCCACTACTTTTATGAAACAATGAATTAATGGGAATGTTTGACTGTCCACTTTGTTCAGCCGGATTGCTCCAGTTTGTCTTCGCTTTGCCATTATACATAAAGCCCAATGTGTTCATTATCAGTGCATACTCAGTATCCTTACAAAGTGTAACATATTAACCAAGGGTGATTATGGTAGGTTTAGCTAAGTCCTCTCCCCTTTGTCTAGCACCCTATTTTACTACATATTCCAAAGCCACCAGTACTGTCACTATCCAGATTCACAGCATGTACTCTTGCTCTGCCACCTGTCACTCAGAAATTCACTTCCTTCATGGATTTTCCTTGAGTGGACATTTTCTTCTCCACCCATTGTGCAGGAGATGCAGTACATAAGGTACATTAGACAACTTATCTGCAGACACAAACTAATGGGTCTCTTCTGTAAAAGCTGAAAGCAACTTAATGGCCCTATTCAAAATAGTCAATAATAATGCACATGAAATAAAATACTTCACTCTCTATTTTTATGGATACAAGTAAAACAGAAATTACACAAAGAAGCCATAATCTAGTCTGTATCAAAAATAAATAGAAAACACAAGTTTCACCCAACAATTCCATATCTTTGAAAACGAGGTTTCTGCATTTTCTTTAATGAAACACATTTATTTTTCAGAAAGATTCAATTGTCCTGAAAATGAAAAGCCTTTGCACAGAGGCCTGTGAAACACAAGCCAGGCTGCTTTTTATGGTCTCACACTTTTATGAGTATGATTAACAACATCCTAATTAGCTGAGAGAAGGTGATTTTTAGGTCTCCTTCACACAGGGAACGGAACAGTAATAGGCCCCTATGACAGCTGTCATCTATGTATCTGCACTCACATCTTTCCACCACTGACTGGAATAAGGGGAGACATGTGTGATAGCCAGCCACTTGAACTACAGCCAGTATTACAACCTACAACACGGATCATGTGGAAGAACTGAAGACAACCTAGTAGTCTGTCGTGCAGACCTTCCATACTGCAGTACAGTTGCTGCATACTGGACTTTGGCACAATCACATGAACTGATAGCCATGTGTGTGAAAGGCGCCACCGTCCAGTATGTAACATTTTACTGGGGATGACTAATGCAATGCAACATCACTGCACTGATGTCATCCATGTGAATGAGGCCTTAAACTGAGAAAAAAGCTGTATCCAGCATGGTCTATGGCTTTGGTGCCACAACACTTTCGCCCACTAGTATTTGTGCATCACAAAACAGTAAAAACATTTTTAAAAATACAAAAACGTGTTAGGTTATTGAATAAAATGTAAAACGTAATAGTAAATGGGTGCGATTATCGACCAAGCGAACTGCACCATAGTGGTGAGAATAAGAATTCACAATATTTACATAGACTAAATGGGGTTTTTAAGCTCTTGAATGTCACGGATGTCTCCAATGCATTGCTTCACAAGGGGTTAAAAAGCCCAATTTAAATCATTTGGAATTTTGATTAGTTGTTTGCTTCAGAATTCCACCTCTTTAGCATAACCCTTTGAGCACCAGAGGAGTACGGAATGCATTGCAATACCCCTCTGGCACTCAAAAGGTTAATAAATGTGGCCCTCAAACTCATATTTCCAATATGATGCAAGATACAGGTTTTTAACCCCTTGGATTCTAGAGAACATTCCAGAACATTGCAAAGCAATGTGTGAAAGAGGTTTCTACAATTCAAAGGGTTAATTTGCTGAATAGGCACACAGGCATAGAACATACAATGAAATACAGAAATAGGACAGAACAAATAGCAATGAAAGCCCTGCTCGCAAGAACTGGCAATTAAATATATATATTATTTTGGGGCAATGCATCTGCAATTGTCTGTAATAATGGTCTTCATTTTAGTCTATTTTAAGTTCACAAGAGACAATAGGATTCAATAATCTGCATGAGACATCCTATAGGGAAAAGTCTCCCACTTTAGTCCTTCAGTGACTATTGTGTATTGTCTCTCACGAGTCATTAAAGTTTATTGAAGCCCATTATTTGCTGTAAGGTGGTGAACTAGAGGCAGACAAAGATCATTATACACAGGAAACTGCAGATAAAATGCAAAAATATATAGAGATACAACTAAATGTTGTATGATCGATACCTATACATGTAATTCAATATGCTAAACAACTAGGAGCTGTTATTCACAGGGTACAATTCCCCTTTAATTACTTTCAGTATACAAATTAATAGACACGTATTCCTGTAGATGTAGTTCCCCTTTAAGTGAGAGGACAATCTCTTCCCATACGGCTGTAAGCAGGCCTGATCTTCGCGCCATACCTAACTGAGTACTAGTGGGGCAATCACAATGACTCATCTAATTACTGACACATTTACTGTCACTAAAATTTGCCATCACTTATTGTAACTAAGTGAACGGTAGATACATTAAATCAGTGTTTCTCGACTCTTTAAGGATCTGTAGAGCTGTACTGCAGCCTGTGCTGAACTGACATTTCGCGCTTACATTAAGAAGCCTAATTTCTCCATCAGTACAACATTAAAAGCAAAAAACGCATTGAAAATGTTTTTGCATCGAATATTTATATAAGAAGAACTTTACTGGAGGTGCAGTTTCCCCTTTAAATGCCCTGCAACCCAACATCTTCTCTCGCCCTCCTTACCTTAGTTTAGGGTGCAATTTTGGTACCAAACAAGTGTACAATAGGGAATAAATAAATAAAAATTGCACAAATTCACATTGATTTAACTGAAACGTTTAACCCCATGAATGCTAGTGAGCTATCTGAGTTTTTTGTTTTGTTTCGATTTTTGCAGAAAGCATTTCTGCATTGGACTGTAAGATCAGACAGAGTGCATCAATGTAAGAAAGATACAATGTGAAAGAGACAGTGAAACAATGTAGAAAAGACTGCCACTACAACATACAGATCAATCAGTGCTGCAGGGAGACTGGCAACATTGTATAAATATCCCTACTTCCTCTGTCAAAGGCAAAACTCCCAGATTCAGAAATTCAATTAACTCACTATCACAGTCATAAAAATTGGTGAATATATAAAAGATAATATAAAGTATAGGCAATTTGGCTTTACATATTATGGAGTTGCAGAATATGTAGAGTAAAAATAAAAGGTTACCATTCTTTTAAGCAACAGGCAATTGTTATCTGTGATGCACTTGGTTTGCAACAGAATTGCACCACTATTGGTTAGTACATCTATTTCTTCCTCTCCAAAACAAACTGGGCTTCATTCATTAACCCGCCAGCAGTTAAGGACCAAGGGGAAAATTGTTTTCACTGCCGGATTCAGAGCTACCCGAACAGCGTGAATCCGTGCGGGGAGCCCTGAATTCCATGACGTGCAAGGACCCTCACTGGTCACAGCCTTGATGGTCCTGGCACATCACTGGTCCTTAATGGGTTAAGCAAGGAATTTTGGAGGAATCAAACTGCAAAATTCAGCCAATTCCTTTTGATTTTAATGGGTCTCCAAGGTATTTTGAAGAATTGTGAATAAAAGTCCAATTTAAATCAATGGAAATTTGTATTTATTCCCTACTGTGCAGATGGTTTGCAACAGAATTGCATCATTTTTCTCCATACATTATGTGGCGCCCCTTTATTTTTTCTTTTGTCTCCATGTATTGAAGAATATGGGTGGTGTGGGGCACATCTATGTGTTGGGTAAGGTCTGCTGGGGGGATCCACCAGTCTTTGTTAGGACAGGGGAAATCTGCAGAGGTGTGTAGAGTTTTTTTTTTTGCTTAATTGTTGGCTTGTGAAGGCAGGGAAAGGAAAAGCTCTGCTAGAGGAAAATTGGGGAAGAGACCTGGCTGAGAAATAATAAGAGAAACTCAGGGTGTGTGTGTGTGTGGGAAGAGACTTGTGGAGAGATTAAGAGGTGACAGAGACATGGGCTGAGAGGCAGGGAGGAACAATGATTAGTTAAAAACACAGAGGAACATGGCTAGGGTAGAGATGTAGGGAATGGGAGACTGTCCTCAATAGGGGAGTTCCAGACCTATACATGCTGGAGGGGCAAGTAAGGCTGACCTCTTCGATGCTTGTACGTGTGGGGAAACCTGGCTGCAGGTGAGAGTTTGAGAGATGGAAAACCAGTGGAACAACACCGAGGTGTCAGATAGTATATGTGTGGTTTCCTGGCTACCAGTGAGACAAGGCTAGGGTGTTAGGTAGTGTATGTGTGGTTTTGTGACTAGCAGTGGGACAAATGAACAAGGCTTTGTGTCAGACAGTGTATCAAAGATCCAAATATTCACAGGTCCAAAAACACACTACATATGTGGACCATAGCCAGCAATGGTGTGGCCTTCCTTGGAGGGAAATATTGAGTGTGTGGCCTTCTACTGTGTTTGATTTTGACATAAAAGACCCTTTTAAACTGGCAATGTCTTCATATCTTCTCTCAATAGAAGTGGACTGATAATGGGTTCACCAGCATAGGTATTCTAATGGCATATAGAAGTCTTATATGCATCTCCATGATCTCCATGTGAGGCACTGTTGTCAACCATATCTACAAATATCAGTGATCTGCATGGGTAACTGAACAGTAGCGTAACAACAGGGGTCGCACCTGTGACCGGGCCCATGACTCCAGGGGCCCTGCCACCACCTGCGACCCTACCACCTGGTTCCCGCAACATCCTGATAAGTGGATGTCCCTCCAGCACTCTAGTAATGACATCATCTCCCAGCGCTCTGCATTATGAGAGGACCGTGCGGGAGCTCCATCTGCATAGAGGTCTGTGCGGATGGAGGCACAGACCTCTCCTGACACGCCACTGAACCACCAGAAGGTTGCCAATGTGGGGGCAATGTGGAGATGGGGGCAGTGTGGTGGTAATGTGGAGATGGGGGGCAATGTGGTGTCAATGTGGAGATGGGGGCAATGTGGTGACAGTGTGGAGATTGGAAGCAATGTGGTGATTGGGGGCAATGTGGAGATGGAGGGAAATGTGGTGGCAATGTGAAGACTGGAGACATTGTGGAGGTGGCCAGTGGAGATGGCCAATGGAGGGGCCAATGTGGTTGAGGGGGCGCAATGTCAATGGGTTAAAAACTGTGGTAACTGTACTCTCACAGCAATGAGGTCATTTGAATCCTAGCAATCACATTTTGTACACCTTAAACAAAGTACCATGGCTCCCAGGTTGAGAATCACTGCTGATCTAGTTCAATGGTGACCCATGATCCTCTGTAACAGTCCTATTCATCTGTTATTCTGTTGAACTTCCTGCTACAACAGTAGATTCGGCACAGACTTAGCTCGAAAAGTCCTTTCTCAACCCATCCAACTATACAAAGAAAAATAGATGTTCAAGTTTTAAAATGTGTTTCTATACTAACGCTGCAGAATAATATTTAAAATTCCTAATCTTCAATTCACTTTAGTTGTATATAAGTAAACGTCTTTTCAGTGGCATTATGACTGGTCTCCATCTTCTTATGCCAGTGAATGTGAAGTGTAGGTCTTAGATGTATAGGCCCTTATTTATAAATGCAAAAGGAGCAATTCTGATCCAAACCAGCTGCACTATTGGGAAGAAATAAAACTCCTGTACAGTTGGATTGCCCCTTACTTGCTCCGCATTGCTTTTATAAATAAGGACCTTTGTGTGTTATAACCTGCAGGTCCCTGGAACTTTTGCTTCCTCTATGAAACTCAGAATTCCCCAGAGAATAATGTCTGCTTAAATGGTCTTCACTGGAGTGAGAAGAAGCAATAAATGAAACATGAGAGAGAAGATAATTAGCCTTTGTTTAGATGCTTGTTATCTTCCACTCTATTGCTGACTTGACGGTTGTTAAAGAATCAGAGAGTTGTGTGCTAAAATCTGGGGGTTTTATTGAGAGATGGCAAGTAACTAATGAGTGATTTTATATATTCTGGTGCTTAGTGTCCTAGATTTGCTCAGCAGGCTCTGTACAAACTATAACAGTAATTCCAACCTATACGATGGTAAGTAAAGCCAACAAAGTATTAGTCATATCCTTCTATTGACCCAAGGACACCTCATTACTTCTCCTTTATCTCAGAAATCCACTCAAGCTTCACTCATCCCACCCTACTTCTGGGACTCTCTAAGTACAGTCTTTTACAATTACTGAAATCCAGTTGAGAAAAATAAAAAACAACTCCCGCAAGCATAACCTTATATATACTTTTGTAATAAATACACTGTTGACTCAAGATTAACCTGTCAACTTTGTCTTGCACTGTCACTGCTGTCAATATGCCAACCCTGATGGAAAGAAACGGTCCTTGACACAACATGGTTACTCAGAAAATGAGAATATTTATTGTCAATACATACTGTAAAATGGACTGGGAGATGTAGAAAAGATACGGACTGTGTGTGTAAATGCATGTGTGTAGTAACATAAGATTATAATGATGGGGTTAGTTCTCTTGTAATACCAATAGGCTTCCTATCAGAAAGTTTTTCCCTTGTTTACTTAGTTTTCACTGTGGTAGGGTGTTTTATAAATCAATTATAGTATCAACTTTAGTATATAGGCCATCATATAAAAGGAATAAAGGGCACAGACTGTACTCTGCACACTCAGTATTACACAACAACACTCACCACACAGTGCACACAACTGTAGTATACACCTCCCAGTAGTACTTACGCACACACACGCATACAAAGCACACAGTGACAACAGCAGATACACATCAGTAGTGTACACACACACACAAATACACAACAGTCATACACATGCAAAAACACACATATACAAACATACATACCACTAGTACACATACGCACACACAGCAGTCTATAGAGACACAAATATTATACATGCACAAACAGTAAACATATGCACACCAGTAGCACACACATACACAAACCAGTAGTTCACACCCACATATCCAAACCAGTAGTACACCCATACTAGTAGAATGCACACACCCACATAGCAGCGCCAACATACCCGCCAGTAGTACACTCATGTACACAACAGTATTAAACACATGCACACACCCACACTAATACACACATAAATAATACACACATACATATACACCAGCAGTACACACATTCACACATCAATAGTACACATACCAGTAGTACATGTTGTATCCACCAATAAGTATCAGGCCTACATGCTTGCATTCACTGCCCACTTCCAGCAGTGCCCTGTGAGGACCGTTTCATTTAAGCCAATGGTAATGTCCTGTGAGGATCTCAAGATCCTTGCAGGGCAATACTATAGATCCAATGCATAGATCTCTGTGCATTGGATCTATGGTATTGCCCTGTGAGGACCTTGTGGTGAAGCTGTCACAGGGGCCTCCGGAAGAGGTGAGGAGCATAAGGGTAAACTGGAAGCGGGCTACGGTGGGTGCAGAAATAAATGGTTTTTTTTGTACTCGTGTATAATATACAATCCCACTTCATATAAAGAGAAGAGGCACAAAATTTTGCATATTATACTAAAAATTTTACAGTATGCTGCTTGCTCTATGTAATCCATCTTCCCAGACAGCCTGTTTGTATGAGTGAGCCGCAATAGACATTAGCCTCAAAAAAGCAACGCAGTGAATATTAATGAGCGGCTGGCACGTAGCCTTCCCTTTCCCGATGTGAAATAAAGGGAGATAGCTGGTTGCTGCCCCAAAGAAGAATTTACCTACTGGATTTCAATGAATATACATCATACCTCAATAGGTTGAATATCACAGTGGCAATGAAACTGGCTTTTCGCTTCCAGACTCCATCTGGACTCTCCATCTGGCCCATTTCATGGAAAATCCCACATAGTAGTGGAAGATTACCTTTCCAAATGGCCTCAAGTCGATCCAATGTCCTTGACTACAGCAGAAGCCAACAAAGACATCCTGCGATTGAAAGTTTCTGCTTTTAGCCTTCCCATCAGGTTGTTTATGACAATGGCCCTTTATTTAAATCTCAGATGTTCCAGGTTTGTAGAGATGGGGGGGCAAGCACTACCAGGACAGCTCCAAATCCTCTGGCCACAAATGGTCAGGTGGAGATTTTTGCACACAGCTTGAAGAATGCATTCACAGCCATAATATCTGACCAAGATCATAACTCATATTTCTATGATTTCCTCACTACAGTAGGAGAATGCCAATAAGATGGAAAATTAGAACTAATAATTATATCATATATACAAACCCTCACATAATCCACAGATAGATGTATCTGTACAATGAGAGTATGATGTGTAGCAGTATATATGAATTATGCAATATAAAATTATGTTACACGAATGTGTGAACATTTAATTTTTGTATTGTGTCCACTAGGAATTAATGTATTGCATCTAAGTATCCAATAAGACTCTCTCTGGCAAATCTGTTTCCTCCTACTACTGTATTAGGCATGTGTTCCAATGCCATTAGTGTTACACTGGTAAAATCCTTATTATGTGCATCTTAAAACGTGTTTTGATAATGTATATTTGATGTCGTTTGATATTATATCACGACAATGTTCTAAAAAATGGTCTCTGAGTCTTCTCTTGGTGTGATCTATATAGATCTTATAACAGGGGTATCTAATACTATATACTACATACTGCATATTACAAGTTATAAAATGCTGAATTTCACATCACTTAATCAAATCCTTACCCACACCCTTATTTAGATTTATGTGCAATATATCTACCTATGATTCAGCTTCTTGCACTGTATTTAAAAACTCCATTTAGACCCAAAAAGTGAATCCTAATTTGTTTTGCTTTAACTTGTGGTTTGTTTTTAAAGAATGTATTATTCAGATTATTATTCTTAGTGAATATTATTTGTGGGAAAGATGAGATATAATTTTTGAGTAAAGAATTTGTGGAAAAATGTGCCAGTGTTTCCTTAAAGGGGCTATATAACCCCTATACAAGTCTGTCGAAAAAGTAAGTTTACATAGTGACTAACTGGAATACTATTGTCATTTTTTTTTTTTAATTCTTCGTTTGGCTGAAATTAAACTTTTATTGATGAATCTGTGCCCTCCTTCCGGACAGATTGCGGTTACAGCTCTGTACCGTAGTCTGTCACTCCTCCTCTGCTCCCCTCCCTCAATCCAGCCTCCTCCAATGAGGGAGGATTTCTACATGTAAGCTGGAGCGCTCTCATTGGCCAGAAAACCTCCGTCATCGAAGGAGGCTGGATAAAGGGGGGGAGCAAAGGAGGAATGACAGACTACGGTACAGAGCTGTAACCGCAATCTGTCCGGAAGGAGGGCACAGATTCATCAATAAACGTTTAATTACGGCCAAAGAATTTAAAAAAACAAACAAACAATAGTATACCAGCTAGTCGCTACATAAGATTAATTTTTAAACAAACTTATATAGGGGTGATAGATCCCCTTTAAGACTTTCTTAATTTTAGAGTGGAAAGTATATTTGGTAATGGGTTTTGAAGCGTTATTATTTTCTCTTCATGATTTTTATGTATTATTATTATTATACTTGTCACCATCCTCATTTTCTTCTTAAAGCTTTTATTTTCAGGGGTGGAATATAAGATAGCATTCCTTTCCAAAGCTCCTATCTGTTGGTAAGTATTCTTTACTAGATTTATTATATACCCATTGCTAATAAATGTATCCTTAAGATCTATGCATTATTAAAGGGACAGTAATACTTGATATGTAAAAAAAATCTTGTACTGTTTATTTTGCTGAGTAACAGAAAGGACACTCTCACTACTGAATTGTATTTTATTCAAATGTTATTACAGCTCAAACTTGATTTTTTAGGTGCAGTATCTATGTGGCCTGAAACTGTACCGTGGTGCTGTTGCTACACCATCTGATGGACAGCTCTGGTCAGCTGACCATAAATCTCCCACAATGGTACTCCCATTACTGAAAGGTGTTTTATTCAGAAGGTATTACAGTTCAAACCTGTATTTTTTTTATGTGCAGTATCTCAGTGGCCTGAAACTGTATAGTGTACTGTTACTACACCATTCAATGGACAGATCTGGTCAGTTGACCATAAAGCTCTATAGGTTGGATAAACACCCGTAACACTGTACAATTTCAGGCTACTCAGATAGTGCACATAAAAAATACAGGTCTGAGTTGTAATAACTTTTGAATAAAAGACCTCTCAGCAGTAGGAGTACCCTTGTTTTACTCAGGAGAATAAACACTACAATATATATTTTTTTACATATTATGTATTACTATCCCTTTAATGATAATCTATTTCCCTTTTGCAGTTTTGTCTGAGCGTACGGAATATTGCATTCCCACTGACTAAGATGTTAACTGTCAAAACGAAGGCAATTATTTACGCTAGTTGGTTTAATGTAGGTTTCTGTAATGATTTGTCCATCTTTATGTGTATGTTTTAGGTCCAGATAATTAATAGTCTATAGATCTATATTATATGTAAATTATAGACCCCTGTAATTTTTATTAAAATTCCTAATCTAGTTTATTACTCTGCCTAATTGTAATAAGATCAGCTATAAATCTGTAAAAGTATGCCAGGCCCGCCCCCACCAGTGGCCCCCAAAACATGAGTAAGCTCCCAATAACCATATATATAGGTTGGCATAGCTGGGGGAAACCTGGCATCCATGGGAGCTCCCCGAACTTGTTGGTAAAACTGACCCACAAATTGAAAATAATTACAATACAGTATCAATCAAATCCTCTCCAAAATAAATGTTTTTTTTTTACTGGGTAAGGAATCATCCTGTGACAAAAATACTAAACAGCTTCAATACACTCTTCTTTATCAACAGTGGTTTAACAATTTCAGTGCCAGAGGGGTACAGAACGTATTGTTTTGCAATACATTCCATAGCCCTCTGGCACTGAAAGGGTTCAAAAAAAGATGCAACATCAACAGCAGCTCCAATACAAATGTCTTTCTACTCCATATTATCTAATATTTGTAAAATTCAGCATCCTGACAGGGTTCCAGCAGTCAGCATACTTGCATCCCCCACCTGCTTCCAGCATGGCCCTATCAGGACCTCCTCTGCCCAGCTAATGGTAGTGTCTTTGCAGTCCTCGCAGGGCAATACCATAAATCCAATGCTCATGGTTATCTCTTTAACTGTTAAAAGGGTCTTCAACTCATTGCAACGCAATGGGCTGGAGACCTCTCTAGAATTGAAAGGGCTAAAATTCCGATTTAAATCAATGGGAGTTTTTATTTTTCCCTTATGATACAATTGTTTTGCCCCAGAATTCATCCACTTCTCTTACATCTCTAAGTGTGTCATAGCCAGTCACAGTAAACATACTGAAGTGTTTTTTACAGCACATTCACATAGCAGCATACCTCCCAACATTTCAATTGGCGAAAGAGGGACACTTTTGTTTAAGGGGGTGGTGCTGGGGGCATGGCTAAAGGGCAGGGCATTATCAAGAATTTTCAGATTATTCCATAACATATTGACAGCTCTTAATGTAACTGAATAAACATGCCACACAGTCTGATCTCATAAAAAGAGGGACAGCAGGGTGGGAAAGTGGGACAGAGGGATTTGTGTCTAAAATCGGAACATGTTCCTCCTAAAGAGGGACACTTGGAAGATTTGTAACAGCTATTTATATAATTATTTATAAAATTCCAAAATATTTTCTAGCTCTGTACATTTGGAGAAACTTAATTTCAAATGTAATTCAATCCAAAAGAAATGTAGCTGGGAGCAATGGTTGTGACAACCTTTCTACAACAATTAGAGGAACAGGAAATCCATGAAACTTATGCAGGCTGATGTACTAAGGACTGGAGCAAGTCTGAGGTAAAACTGCACCCGTATGGGACAAATAAACATCCCCACTGAATTAAATAGGGCTTTGAACCAACCGAATGCTAAAGAGATCTCAAACGCAATTTCCTTTTGTGCCATACTTTGCAGCTGGTTTGCCCCACAATTTCTCCGCTTCATAATATATCAGCCTCAAAATGTAAATAATACATAGTGCAAGACAACCAAAAAAGCAGGTTCAGTAATGAGATCAATGCTACATTGGTCCTAGCTGATGTTCTAGAGGTATGATGTACAAATATGGTTCCACTCTAGACACCAGAACAGACATCTGTGCTGGAAATCCCCCTCCTCACACCCAATGCTGAAAAGGGAAGGTAGTTGAGGAGCGGATGGGCATTTTAAGACTTTCTGTTCCTCTGAGTCTTGTTTCTTTTCAAGCACAATGGAAATTTCAATAAAATGAGTCAATTTCCCTGCATATGCTATAGGAGCGGTGCTTGAGTTATGCTTGCTTTAAAATTGTAACCCCTTGAAGAGCAAGGAGGTATACAATGCATTGCACACCTGTCTGGTCCTCAATGGGTTATATGAATGAAACCTTTCCTGAGCACCAAGATGTACTAGTCAATCAGATATGCTCGTAAATGCACTGGTGTGTTGCAGTATGATTTGATCCTACTTTCTGTTCACTGAGTTCTAGCAACAGTGCCTCTACAGCCATTTGCAAAAATACAAAGATATAGGGTTAGATGTTCAAAAAGTAGTCATAATGAAAAACTTGTTGGATCATGAGTTGGTGGTAAAAGAAGGACAATATTTTCAGAAGTAAATCCATCACGTTTGAAAATTCATCTACAGAATTAAAAATGACGGTAAGAAGATCTCATTGAACACTGCCGTTAAAAAATCTGATCTTACAAATTGTCTTTGATTTTGTCTTTGAAAGAAAATTTTCAAAGAAACAAAGACTTTTTTTGTGTGTTTGAAACGAAAAATTGCTTTTCAGTACTTTAATATTTCTTCTCCAAGTTTAGACAATTTTAATTATGTTGGGAACAACGTTAATCAGACAAAAAAATGACGTTCAAACGAATATGTTTTCTGAAAATACCTTACATTATGACGGAAGATTAAACCACACCCGCTTTTAAGACGGCTTTTTCCCTTTGACGGAGATGGCGGAATTGGATGCAAAAATTTATGGAAACATGTCTGAGAATTGACGGATCATGGTGTAAGAACTTTTTTATTCTGATTACAGACAATTTCAGCTACCACCACTTTCTGAACTTCTCACCCATAGAGTGTATGTGTGTTCACTCATTCCACAGTCATTAAGACTTTGACATGAGCAAGCCCCAGTCTCCTCCCCAGGCAGGGAAATGGATAACGTTTTTTGCCAGTTTCTCCATAACTAGAGACAAACACAGAACAGAGGAATGTAATTCATTGAAAATCCTATACACTCCCCCATTACTTTGATGCAGGCAGTGTAATGTGGAAAATGTTTGATGTAGATAGCGTAGAACTTGGCCATTAGACAGCTGCAGCTCAAAAACGGTTTGAAAGCCTATTTTAGCACAGAATCATATTTTACATTCCCTCTACTATGTTCTACAGCTGAACAGTAACTGTTAAATATCTCTTAGCTGTGTTTAAATCTATTTTTCACAGTCATGAGGATAAATAAAATGGTAGTTATATTTAAATGCTGCGGAGATTTGAGTTTACAATGTCCCTGTAACCTGCTTACAAACAGTGTGAGAGGTACACATCCTAATACAATCTTGTTTGATGTACTTAAGGAATAGAATGTCAATAAATGTGCAGTAGATTTGCTTTACAACTGAGCAGCAATTGTGATATTTTTACCTGTAAAAAAAAAAAGAAAAAAAAAAGATTATAAAAGGCAATAGAAGAATTATATATTTGGATTAATGGAAGGCTGCAGATTTTTTCTATCTCTCCTGCATCGAATGTGAACATGAAATGCACTCAAAAGCATTTTATTATTTAATGGAAACGGCTCTTTACGCCATTACTTTTAGCATTTTTTCAGAGTTGATGGCAGGAAGGATTTTTTTTCAGTATAGAAAGCTGGTGGATAGCTTTGGAAAAGGAGTGGGAAATTAATGTAGTGACGGCAGCTGTGAAATAATGAGAACATTTTGTTTTCTTTCTGTTTTTTTTTTATTTATTGGCTGGATTAATTAGCTTCTGTTTGGTTAACGAGCTTACTTGCGCCAGAAATGTCACATTGGTTTGTTTTTTATAATTTGTCTTTTTAAAATGTTTCTTTAGTTCTTTTTTATCGTGTGCTACTTTTGCATTTATTAATTAAAACATTATAAATAAGGCTTATGACATACTGAAAAGTGATGGATATATTGGAAATATTAATCTGTAAATGGAATAGAGAGAGAAGTTCAGTCATACCGTACGTGCAGGGAAAGCCAAGGTGTTCCTTCTCCTGCTATTGGTTTGAGTGTTACAAGTGATAAAGGTGTTTGTTAGAAATACAAGGAAATAATACACATTTCAAAGGAAATTAATACAGTGGAATGTATGTCTATAAAGTGCTGAAGTAATGGAAGACAATTCTCGAATAAATTATCTGCAGCATGGTAGGCAACCTTTGGCACTCCAGAATAAGATGATAGGTTTGGCATAGGAGTGTCCAAATGGCATGATTTGTGCTATAATCTGGTTAATGATTAATTGAGGTGGGCAGGATTTGGAGGAGGAGGAAAGGTTGAGTTTTACCAAAAATGGGCATGAATTGGTTGGAACAGGCAGTAAGTGGATGAAACACGTGGGTAAGTGAATGGAGTTACCTAGGAAATATCATCAAGAAGAAGAAACAGCCTCTATCCCAGGAGACCCATTGATTGAGTCTAAAAACTGGAGTCTACTGGGCAGATCCAGAGAGCTTCCAGGTGTGTTCCTAGTATCTCCTACCAGCCAATGGCTATCTGAGAATGATGGACATTGTCATTTTCAAAAGTTGTAGTATAAACTGTTTCCTGCCCCGTTCTGTAGCTCTTCCATCTCTACACATAAAGGCTTCAAATTTGACCTAGCAAAATACATAATTAAGAGGAATTATGCACAATATTTTATAGTAGTCAAGAAAGGGTAACATGTCAGTAAGTAAGAATGCAAGAAACCACAAAACAGAAATGTAATAATCCTGGAGTAAACCAATTCCACCATAGGGAAAACCATAAACTTTTAAATTGATTTGATGTGGCTATTAAAACCTCCTTTAACTTCCTTGAAAGCTAGAGAGGTCTCTACTGGATTGCTTCTCAGTGTGTTGGGGACCTCTCTAGCACTTAAGGGTTAAAAACAATAATTAAAGGGACACTGACACCTAAAATAGGATTTTAGTCTTACCTGTTAAATCCTTTTGTCTTAGTCCATACAGATTACAGGTACTACGGGGAGGCAACAGGTCCTCCCAGTAGGCTGGAACAATTCTTCAAAGAAGTGCAGGGGTAGAGCTTCCCTCTACTCCATAGAAGGCTACCTAGCCACTCCCCTCTCCAGTTACATTTGTGACACTAAACCTACTGAACTAGACAGAGAGAAGAAGAAGAGGAAAACTCCTGTGAGCAAGGACCCAATATGTTTACCACGTCCAGCCACAGGAACCAAGCATGGTCTCGTTCCTTGGGTGGGAGACTTGTAAGCTATATGGACTAAGAGAAAAGGATTTAACAGGTAAGACTAAAATCCTGTTTTCTCTGTCCTCCAATATAGTTTACAGGAACCATGGGGATGTACCAACATTGAGTTCCCAGGGTGGGAAAAAAGAAGGAAAGGACCAAGCTCTCATGGACTATCCAGGACATGGAATAACCCAAACTATTAAAATGTCAACAGGACACAAACAAGAGCGAACAGGATTCAAAAGAGATAAAGAAGTAAAGAAGTATTGTACTGATAGACAATAGACTTCACAGCAGTGTGCCGAGTCACTCAGCTGCTACAAGAGCAAATAGAGTACTAGCCTGCATAAAAAGAGGTGTAGAAGCAAGGGATGCTAATATTATCCTACCTCTGTATAAATCCTTGGTTAGGCCTCATCTAGAATATGGAGTACAATTTTGGGCGCCTGTTCTAAAAAAAGACATTACTGAACTGGAAAAGGTGCAGAGACGTGCAACAAAACTCATGCGAAAGAGGACAGGTTTCTTCCTGAGTTTGTAAGCCTTGTGGAAATGGACTTAATCCAAGACGCACTGGTTACCTTGGATGCCGCCTTACTAGCCCTAAAAGGCGTAAAGGACAGATCCCTGTCCACATACCTAGCATAGAAAATAGGCCAAACTCTATGGTAGGCCTTAGAAGAAACTGGTTTCCTGGCATGAATCATGGTGGAAACCACTGCTGAAGAATAGTCCTTCTTCCTCAAGATGGAGGCCTCAACAGCCATGCTGTCAAAGCCAGATGGTCCACATTCTCCTTCTGCAGGTAACCCTGCAGAAGGAGATCCAGTCTGCATGGCAGAGGAAACAATTCCTGAGCAGACAAGGCCAGTAGTTCTAGGAACCAAGGCTGTCTGATCCAGTAAAGTGCTATCACAATGACTGAGGCTTCGTCCATCCGAATCTTCTGTAGGACTCTGGGCATCAGAGGAATTGGAGGAAAGATGTAGGCCAGACGAAATTCCATGGGATCGACAGAGCATCCACTGCAAAAGCTTGGGGATCCCTCCATGAGCAGAACATCTGAACTTTTCGGTTGTCCCTTGTGGCCATCAGTTCTATACAAGGAAGGACCCACATCTGCACCAGGAAGTTGAACACTTCTGGGTGAAGTTCCCACTCCCCGGGATCCACTGTGTGTCGACTGAGGAAGTCTGCAAGGACGTTTTCTACACTTGGTATGTGCACGGCTGGCACATTATCTTCTGCCCAGGCCACAATAGTTTTGACCTCAGACGAAGCCGCAGGGCTTCTTGTGTCTCCTTGCTTGTTGATTTAAGCCACAGTCGTGGCATTGTCTGACCGGACTAGGGCCTGGCACCCCATCAGATAAGAGGACCAATACCTCAGAGCATGGGATATTGCCCTGAGCTCTAAAATGTTGATGGGAAGAAGGGTCTTCTCTGGTGACCAATGGCCCTGAACACTCAGGTGACCCAAGACTGTGCCCCAACCTAGAAAGCTGGCGTTCGTCGTCACAATGGTCCAGTATGGAATCACAAATGTCCTCCCCTTTCCCAGGTTGGAGAGGTCCAACCACCAGTGAAGGGTCTGTCTCACTTCCACAGGGAGGGAGATAGGATGATCCAGAAGATCCTGGTTTCTCCTCGCAAACATGGATCACAAACCTCTGAAGCCCTGTGGAATGGACCATGGCAAATGGCACTGCCTCTATGGTGGATATCATCTTCCCCACCAGAGAGGAGAACTTCCTTGCTGAAGCTGATGTCCAGGACAGGGCAGAAGACACCTTGGAAGTGAGCTGTTAAACTGAATCCTCTGTCAGATAAACCATACTCTGTAGACTGTCGAACCGGAGGCCAAGGAACACCAGGTTCTGAGAGGAAACCAGTGCAGACTTCTCTATATTCAGGATCCAACCATGTTGGAGGAGGATCTGAGCACATTCTTGAACCTGGCAGTCCAGTAGGTCCCTGGAGGGTGTCTTGAGAAGAAGGTTGTCTTTGTAAGGTGTCACTTGAATCCCCTTGGTGTGCAGAAAGGCAATCAAAGCACACAAAACTCGACTGAACACTTGAGGAGCTGTTGTGAGCCAGAAGGGGAGAGCAGTGGACTGGAAATGGCCCATGTAGCAGGCAAAGTGGAGGTACTGCTGACTGTCTGGAAGTACAGGGATGTGCAAAAATGCACCCTGAAGATCTAAGGATGCCAAAAATTCCATCGGACACATCGCTGCGATAACTGAAAACAAGGACTCCATCTTGTATCGAGTCTTCCCCACGAACTTGTTGAGAGCCGTCAGTTCAAGGATAGGGCGGCAGTCAGCATCCTTCTTTGGGACGATAAAGAGGTTGGAATAAAAGCCTGAACCTCTCTCCGGCTGTGGGACCAATGCTAGAACCCCCTTGTCCAAGAGCGACTGGACCATTCCATTGAAAAGCCTGAGCTTTTCTTGGTCCTGAGGGGAGCGAGAAGGGAAGAACCTGAAGGGGGCCACGGATTTGAAGGGAATCTTGTTACCTTCTGAAACCACCTGTGATACCCACTGAACCGCAACAGAGCCTGTCCAAACACTCAAAAAGTGATGCAGGCAACCCCCCACTGGACGTAGAGAAGGGTTCAGTGAGTCATGCTGAAGAAGGTTTGGTGGGTTTTATCTTGGTGGAGGTGTGTCTACACCTCCATTAGTGCTTGGGCTTCAGTGGGTATTGCAGGGTGGATCCAGTGGGGCCTGAGGTGCCACCGGGTTTGCCCTAAAAGATGATGCACTTGCCCTCAGTGGCCTCACTGGTAAGGTTCTTCAGTTCAGGTCCAGAAAGAGAGGAACCCTGAAAGGGACGAGAAATCAGAGATCAAGCCTGCAGACCAGATCTTCAGCCACAGCATACACATCTGTAACATAGTGCTAAGCCTCAGAAATTTTGGCCAAAAGGGATAAAAGGTCAGCCTTAGATGCACCTTTGTGGACAGCAGCAGTTAGCTGCTCAGTCTAAACAGAAATGGCACTATTAACCCATGCAGAAGCCAATCTGGGTCTCATGGATGCACCAGCTGCAGTGAAATTAGCCTTAAAAATAGCTTCAAGTTTCCTGTTAGTCAAATCCTTAAGAGCTGAATCGTCTGCAACTGCCAAGGCAGTGGAATTAGAAGGTCTGGAAATAAAAGAATCAACCTGAGGAGGAGTAGCCCATTGGGTCAAGGCAGCTTCAGAAAAGGGATACAGCTTAGAGAATCTCTTAGACAGTGCTAGACGCTTGTCAGGAGTCTTCCACTCATCCAGAATAATCTGATCCAGAGTGGGATTAGGCGGAAAAACAGTAAAGGACTTCTCGCGCCTCTGAAAGATGTCAGAAGTAGTCTGATGCTCTACAAAGGTAGAGGGAATGCTTAAAGTGGTTAAAATCTCCCTAATGAGACCCTCAGCAGAAGGTTCAGGGTCAGCTTAGAAGGGATCACCATGAAACTGGGAAGAAGCCTCCAGAGAACACACACCATCCTCAGAATCCTCATCTGACACCACCAGAGAGGAATCAGATAAATCAGGAATACCAGGCACCTTAGAGACCACAAACCTGAAGGAAGTGGGGGGTCTCCATGACTGAAGAACCCCCTAAAGAGAAAAAGGAAATTGTGCCATAGAGGACTTTAAATCCTTGACCCAAGATGGCTCTTGATCATGGATGGAAGGCCCAGGCGGAGAAGCAGGGGCCACAGCACATGAGAGGCATAAGTGACCAGAGTAGGCCATGGGAAACCCACAATTGCCATATGAAGCAATATGTGAGGGGGGTCAAAGACGCCCCTGACTCCTTAGCTTTAGGCCTAATCCCTTGTCCTAGTGGATCCAACATTGTAACAGGAGAAAAGGAAGACCCAAATACTGGCACTCGGATTAAAGATTTCACCCCAGAAAGCCTAAAATACACTTATCTGACTAGCAAAGGGTTAACCTGAATGGCGACTGCATAGGGAACCAATCAGGAAATGGCCTGCGAAACGGGTGTTTATGGGAAATCTAGTTTTACCAGTACAGAGTACCAAAAGCAGGACCGAAGCCCCCCAGACACTGAGAATGTCCACCAGATAGTTAGGCGGATGGGAAACAAGAAGATTGACCTGTCTCTCAACTGAGTACATAGAAAGGTTGCAGAGATATGTCCCAAAAGGTCTGTTCCATAGAGATCAATGGAGCATAGCGGTTATGCAGTAAAGCGTGCCCTTAAAGGAGCAGAATGCAAAATTAACGTGCAAAATAAAAAAAATTCCACAAAGTGTAGAAACAGACATAGAACACCAATAAACATGAATTAAACAAATTAAAAGTGAGAAAAAGTCCCCCAACTGTCCAAGGTTGGCAGGGAAGGGGTTAATCACCACAAAACAGCACAAAATGCTCCAAAGCTCCCCAGAACAGCAATAAATAATACCCAACATGGGACAAGTGGGCCATGGCACGCAGAGGGTTGCTCACCTTTTCTGTAGGTCTTCTTTCTTCAGATTACCATTACAAAGAAGAAGCCTCGGAGAGACTCCCTCTGGAGAGAAAGACATGGGTTACATGGTTCTCTCCCAGGGCTGAAAGGGTCCACAACCAGCTCCTGTAAACTGGGCAATCCACCAGAGGAAGCCAGTAATGGTAATCCACCTAATGGGGCAATTGTGATACCCCATATCTAAAGAAAAATAATAAAATAACTAAAAACTAAGCAGAACTTTCACAGCCTTCATACCAGAATGAGGAACAAATCTTAACTGGAAAGAGAGTGGCTAGGTATCCTGCTATGGAGGAGAGGGAGGCTCCATCCCTACACTTCTTTGAAGAATTGTTCCAACCTACTGGGAGGAGCTGTCACCTACCCATGGTCCCTGTAAGCTATATTGGATGACAGAGAAAACAACTTTGCTGATTTTGAAAGAGATTTCAAAATCACCCATGTGTTGTAGGAGCTATTTTATTTAGGAGATGAGTTATTTATATTGATAGATTAGGCTAATTAAGGGATGCCATGCAGACAGACCTGCCATCAGGGGGTTGCAGGCAGGCATGTGTATGAGGTCCAGTCAAGTGAGGGGCCAGCCTCCCTGATCAGACTAAGCAGTCACCATGATGAGTAGGGGCAGAGGATGTGTGACCAAAGGGATCTCAGATGACCAGATTGGCCAGTATAAAGTAGGATCTCTTGGTTGGTCAGCCTTAAGTGTATTCTATAAGTAGAGTACTAGAGAATTGGAGCACAATTCTGTCCTCCATTTCATACTTTCAGGTTACAGTGCATATCTATGGGGTTTGCTATTTTTGCCCTACATTACCTCTCTCTCTGTCCCTGATACTACACATAAATGCATTGGCAACCTCTCCTAGCACTGAATGGGTTAAGTGTCTGTGAGTGGGAGGTGGAATATAGGGATAAGACAGGAAGTGCTTGCATAACATGTCTTAATTAGCATAATCTATAAATCTAAATAACCCTAAAACTAATTTTCTTAATAAAAATGTCTAATACAGCATTGAGATGGTTTTGAAACTGTTTTGAAACTGTTTAGAGTCCCTTAAAGCAGGGGGAATTGTGGAAATTTATATTTTTCCTCTATGGCGCAGTTGATGCCTCTGGTTCTTTTAGTGCATCAGCTTCAAGGTGTTCAATCTACTGCTGCTGGTTTGTGTGTTACAAGTGATGAGTGTTTGTTAGGAATACAATTAACCCCTTAATGACCAGCGGTCGCAGGGTTAGTGGTCCTTTAAGGACCAGATAGAGAATTTCGGCGTGCCGCCCCACGTGACTGATCACATGGTGCGGCACGCCGAACTGAGGGACTGAAAGAGATCACTCCGGTCTTGGAGCGATCAAATTCAGTCCCCGGTATTACTCACCGCGCTCCTGCAGGAGCGCGGTGAGTAATAGTACATGACGTTCCAGGACCGTCACTTGTCCTTAAGTGCCGGACCACCGTGACGGTCCAGGTACGTCACCGGACTCTAAGGGGTTAAGAATCAACATTTCAAAGGAAATAAATACACCGTCTACCAAGAGAGGAAACACTGGAATACATTTATTGAATACATTCACTACACCTCTTTCCATCTCTATATATGGAGACTTCAAATAAATCCTAGAAAAATACAAACCAGGGGAATCATTCACAAAATGCATCCAGCAGATTTCACCCATAACTGAAAGGGGAAGAGAAATATGTCTACAAGGGGTGCAAGATAGGTTAATATAGTTAGGTTTAGCAGGATAGGGGGCTTAGAGTAGTGGTAAGACTTGCAGTAAAGGGATAGAAATACTTATAACAAAGTGCAGCTCCGAGTCTTCTTTATACTATTTATCCCACGTAACGCTTTATTTCAATACTATCAGGCTTGTCGTTCAACCATAATTAAATCAGAAGGGATCACCCTCCCGCCCATTCTAGCCACCTCTCATCAGTTGTGGAATCCAGTCCTGGGACCGGAAGGATCGCAGCAAGGGACAATCTTCATGCAGTAAGTATAAGAAAAACCCTAACGCCTTGACGAAGGAGGGAAGTATTTTCCTTATGCTTACTTAAGTATGTCCCTCACCACGCTCCATCCAGACCAGCTTGGAGAGAGTTACACAGAGGAAAGGGGCAGTAGGGGGATCCTTTTTGATTCAATTGCTGTTGAAATACAAGCCTGATAGTGTTGACATACAGTGTATATAATATAGTATAAAGAAGACACTGAGCTGCACTTTGTTACAAGTATTGCCATCCCTTTAAGGAATTGTATGTCTGGCGTACATTGTATCAGTTGCTGAGAAATCACTGTGGAAGCAGCATCCTGACCTACCACCTCCTTTTTTGTTTGTGGGTAATATTGACACAGATTTATGGCAATTTTATGTACCCTTTCAAACTTAAGAAATAAGTATGACTTCAAAAATGCCATAGTGAAACCAGTATCCTTTTGAAACGGGTGACAAAGAAAACGGCGCATTGAACACGTTGCCGCAATTAAAAGGACAATATCAGAATCTCGCCCGCATCAAAAAGGCACGATTCTGATATTGTGGACTTAAAGCATATCACATTTTAATAGTTACCATTGAAAACGATAACCTACACCCTGTACACTCTGCTCTGCTCCACGCAATTCTTACACACAGAGCATGTAGGAATCACAGATCCAACCACTGCTAGTGCTTACATCCATGTATGTTAACCGTTTCAGCATGAGAGGGGTACGCTTGATCCAATATGTTTTCTCAGAAAAAGCAAGAAGGGTATCTATACGGACACCACACCCTGTAAGACCTGCCAGCCAAAACTTACAACTGCTCACCAGTGAACCAATTCTTGTAGGCCCAAGACGCACCCACCAATCTGGTGGAATGTTTAATGACCTGAAAGGAAGCATGTTTTTTTTTTCTTGAGTACATACTCCTGGGAAATGGTCACCTTAATCCAGGAAGCAATCGTTACTTAGATGCAGCCTGGTCTGCAAGCCAGCCCTGAGAAGTGACAAAAAGCTAATCAGATTTCCAAAAAGGCTGCGTCAGTTGGACATTGTACTTCAGGCAACTAACTATATCCAAAAAGTTAAGTTCCTGCTCCTCTCTAGAAGGAAACAGACAGAAGGATGGAAGAACAACTTCTTGGTTGTCCTAAGCATTAAAATATACAGAGAAATTGAAGATAGAGATTCAGAAGGAGGCTTATGGATCACACCCAATACCAGATTCAAATCCCACGTAGGAATAGGATCCTGAAAGGCATAGTAGGCATGAGCTACTCCATGAAAAAAAGGCTTGGACTTCAAGGAGCAGGTAATGAGCTGTTGAACAAGAATGGAAAGAGACGAAATCTGAACTTTGATGGAACTAAAACTAAGCCCTTTCTGAACACCATGCTGAAGAAAGGTCCAAACTACTGGAAGACAAAAAAGATCACAGGTGTGACCCTTGGTCTGCACACCACTTGTAGAAGAGGGATGAAACCCCATGATATATCTTGGAAGAAATCTATTTTCTAGCCTGAAGCATTGTAGAAACCTTAAAAATACTGGCCTTAAGAGCCAGGCCATTTTTCCTTCTGAGTGTGACATAATGGGGCCTGATTCAGAAGGTCTGGATGCAAGTATAGACAAAAAGGCTCTGAGATGGACAGACTGAGAAGATCCAGAAATCAGGCCAGATGGGGCCAGAATGGAGCAATCAGGATGACATGAGCCTGCTCCATCCTGACTTTCTTGAGCATCCTTGGAATTAGGGGAGTTGGTGAAAACACATACTCCATGAAAATTTCATGTGATGCTCATTGCATCCAACGAGGAAAGCCAAAGGATACCTGGACCTGGAACAGAATTCAGGAACCTTGCTGTTCAGGTGATAGGCTGTGAGATACCCAATGGTGGACGACTGAGTAGAACACACTTTGACTAATTTCCGAGATCCAGGTGCTGGCAACTAAAAGACTCTGACACTACATTTTTTACCCCTGGAATGTGAACCAAGCAGAGGGCTGGCATGTAGGCCTCAGCCCACAAGAGAATCTCTCAGACCTCAACCCAGGCTGTTGCAATACCTCACTGGTGGTTGATGTAAGCTACCGCAGAGGCTTTGTCAGATTGAGTTTGCACTGGGCACCCTTGAAGGGGGTTGAGACCAATTACACAGTGGAAAGCAAATTTCCCACAGTTCTAGAACATTGATGGCCAGAAGTCTCTCCTCCCAGGTCCAAAGGCTCTGAGCCATCAGGAGGTATAAGGTAGCAACCCAGCCAAGCAGGCTGTGGTGACCACGAACCAGTCAGAATGAGAAACGGACATCCCAGCATCAGATGGGTCAGCTGAAGCCACCAGTGAAGGTCCTCCTTCGTCACAAGGGACAGAAACATGACATGAAAGAGATGAAACTTATGCTTGGACCAGTTCCTGAGAAAATCCAGTTGCAATTCTGCTGTGAATAATTAAGGAAAAGGAACTGCAGAGACCAGGTAACCCAAAATCTACATGTTCTCCTGCACCGTCACTAATGGCAAGAATACTGCCTGAGACACCTGAAGCAACAAAAAATTGTTGACTGGGAGTGACACCCTTTCTTGGAGGGTACTGAATATCATGCTGAGAAAGTGAAGGACCTGGGATGAAACCAGAGACAATATCGTGAAATAGGACAGTATCTGCCATGTTTTTTGAAAACCATGAAGTGATTGTAATAAAATCAAGTGAATATTTCTTAAGAAGGAACAGTGATTAACACCTGCATGTCTAGCAGGCAGGGATCTGTGTCTAAGAAAAGACTACCTTGATTCAGTTCCCAAGAAACTCTGGACAGGAGAAAATGGTGAGGAGGGAGGGACTTGAAGCCTATATGATACCCTTTAGAAAATACCTGCAAAGAACAATGATCTGTCACATAAATGGCCCACATGTCATGGAAACAAATGGAGGCAACTTTTTATGGGTAGAGATGGATCAGGCCCCTGTGAGTCACGGGTAGATGGACTTGTGAGCCTTAGGTCTTCTTGCCTGTCTGAGCCTGCTTGGGGTTTGGGTCAGGACACGTGCTGCCGAGGGAAGGGGTGTCCTAGGAGTATACCCAAACTGTCAAGGGCAAAGAAAACCATGGATCACGTGTGGAAAAGAGGTACACTTAGGCATGATATAAGGTAATAAAGTACTCTTGCCCACAGTAGCATAGCTGATAAAATTCTCCAGTACAGGGCCAAACAACTGTTTGTTGACAAAAGAAAGAGAAACCAATGACTTCTTGGATGATTGGTCAGCCTACCTGATGTAAGTACCCACTTGAAAGTACTTGTCTTTATTACTGATTTGGAATTCATTGCACTATTGGACACCTTCTGTTTTGTCTTTTCTGCATATGATGGATCATTTGGGAGAACGAGGTATGGGGTGCAGCCCATTCAGACAACATATCAATAGTGGAATGTGCAGCTGGTTTGGTGCAGCATTAATGAATTGCTGTGTACCACGTATGTGGTTAGACAGCATATACCCCTGTGAGTATATTCACTTTGGTGTACTGGTGGAGGCTACAAATTTATCTTGTGCAATACAAGAGGTGCCTCTTGGTTTTTCTCCCTGTCTTTTTTTTTTCTACATATTATCCTAAGGCTTCCTCTTTCAATGCCAGAAATTCAAGGAAGAATTGTCTTCTGGGAAATGACTCTGCATCCATTTAAAAACCACATCCCTCTGTAACGGGGTGCAACCGGAGGTGAGATAAGTTTCAAAATAACTCTGTACATGAATCCAAAATGGCCACCATAAGTGTGCACCCAGTCTTAAACGTACAGCATTTAGAATTAACGAATAAACCTAAAAATTACTGAAGTAATGCGTTAAAGTGAACAAATTGATAGCCACTGCCTTAAGGGTACAGTCCTCCAACTGGGGAAAACATGCCCAAACAAAGAGGAAGGTAATGCAGGGGATACCAGCCCTGCAAAGATACAGAAAACTTGAAAAAACACTTCCACCCTTTTCAGACACACAGACTACAGCACATAGAAAATAGATAGTGCAAGCTAGGCAACAATCCACAAGAACAAGTGGATGACAGATTATGGAAACATACATGCAGAGCCAAAGCACTTCATAGGTGAACTTACATGTACGTCAGTCTTCATGCTTCCATTAGAAGAGATTCCAAGAAGCTGTAGTGACGTAAAGGCTGTTAAGATTAGCCAACCTCCACAGGTTAGTGGTCCTGGAAAATGAACCTGTGCACCAAACAATCCATGAAGTAGGAAGCCAGGAATAGGAGCCCTTAATGGGGGATTATGGAGTCCCATGTAATAATAAAAAAGAAGACTAAGAGAGCTGTGCCCATGATACCTCCTTGATCACGGGATCACTTAGAACTGAGCTTAGCAGGCAGGGGTAAAGTGAAAAGGAAGAGGCAGTCTCAGCCTCAGATAGCTTTCTTGAGGTGCCCTGCCCTCCTAGCTGACAGAGAAAAATATATATAAGTATTATTTTAAAACCTTAAAGATTGTGTGTGACAGCTAAGGTTCCCCCCGACTGCTAGGAGCTCATCAATCTGTCTCCCAGCACTTTCTACTGTGTTTTAACCCATTAGATCACTGCTGTCAACAGGCACCACACAAAGCGTGCTATCAATAATGACAGAGCACACACACATACTTGCATCTATAAGGAGAGCCAGCTGTCAACCGATTCCCTATTAATGCTGAAAATGGAGTGAATCAGTTTGAGGCAGTAAATAGGTCAAAAAAAGCACCAATATGTGTCTGTGTATCTCAGTAAGCCCCTTGGGACACAGGTCTGAATTAGCAGTTAGACAAGTTGTAACACAAATTAGCAGCGAGGGTATATTAAGATGCATATCAATAAAGCGCCAACTGCCAATAGTATACTACAGGCATCAATGACCATCTTGTAGACTGCTGGCTTCAAGTGTAGTAATTATTGGAAGTAAATAAATGTTAAATGAAAGATCATCTGCTGGACCAGGTTACCAGTAAATAATCTATCATCTGTTTCATGTATATATCAAACATTTAAACAGGGATAATATAACCTTGCTGCAACACAAAAATATGTCTATTTTGATGCTGGTTGTGGTGACACCATGTGCTTTATATGCAATACCCCAGGTTCCCTATTTTTTGTTTTTAAAGCGGAATTACCACCCAATAAGAACACTGCCCCACATAATTGCCCATCTGGCGACTAGCTGCTCAGTAGCGCTAGTCACCAGAATTATTACCAGATTAAAGAGAATTCGCTATTCTTCCTGGACTGACAGCAGGATGGAGTGTGGACATCTTTCCCTAGTGACGTCCGCGTGCCTGTGCTGTCAGTCCCAGCCGGGTCTATGAGGCATTGCTAGGAGCCGTTAGGCTTCAAAAGGGACTGACAGTGCAGGCACTCGGACGTCACTATAGTGAGATGTCCGTGATCAGTCCTGCTGTCAGTCCGGGAAGAATAGCGAATTCTCTTTAATCTGGTAATAATTCTAGCGACTACCTCTACTGCGCAGCTAGTCGCCATATGGGCAATTATGTTTGGCAATGTTCTTATTGGGTGGTAGTTCCGCTTTAACTATCCTTTATGTCTCTTTGAGGGAAATGTAAGAATTTGCTGCCATAGTTCATTTTTTTGGCCTTGGATATAGGCATAGAAATCATTTACCTTCACTTCTGAGTATGTACTATAGATTATGATCACTTTAGTGTATACTGGTACACATACACACACAACAACATCATTAATACTTTAATGCAAACGAGACCTGAACTCCTCCCCAATAGCATGCACAGAAAAATGGATTATGTGAAGGTCAGCTTCCCATGTGCCTTGTTTGTACATGGCATTAAATGTAGCAGAGGAATGACACTACCAGAAATGCCAATACTCTCCCACACTTCCATTCGCTTGGTGCAAACAGTGTTAATGTAAGAGTTTTCATAAATAGCTTTGTACAAAGGTGATAGGAAGGCACAGCAAAAAATATGGCTCCAATGCCAATTTTAGAGCTGAATCATATCTGTACATGCCTCTTTTTGTGTATTAGTTGTTTTGTATAAGACATTTGCTCTTGTTTTCAAAGACATATAGGCGCTGCCTTATTAGGGTCTTTTTCGCCCCTTCTTTTATTCTTTCATGCAAATATTTACCTTGAATGCACCTCTCAAATGTACTTATGGAAAACGTTCCTATACTTTATAGGTTTAGATGGATGTTGCTGCCCTTTATCTTCCACTCATAAAAAGCTGGAAGCCATACTAGACCTCTTACCCAGGACTTAAGGACTTAAATGCAGTAAACGCATTGCTTTGTATTGCACTACAGGGACCTCAGTCAATTGGATGGTTACATTAAAATAGCATAGGTGATTGGAGGATGGTGGGGAACTGCAGAGCAATGTCACAAGAGAGATAAACACTTTGAATGCCAGAAAACTAACCAGCTCATTGTTTTTCAATGCGTGGTTACTGCTCTGGCATTCAAAGGGTTATGGTTAGTGAAGCTGTTGTGGTAGACAGAGGGCCAGGCAAGGGATAAGGTAGGCTTCTACCTAAGGTATAAGGGGAGGTAAAAGTAAAGTACTATTTCCCATACCCTTTATCTGACATATTTTGTGGCGGAATGTTAAGGAATTGACTTATGGAGAATAGCCATTATTTGAATCTGTAGATGCTAGAGCAATGTGTTCACTGAGTTAGAGGTCTTTTTAGCAAACAAGGGGTTAAATATTGTGTGTGTGTGTTTTATATGTTACTAGTTACAAAGCCCGTATACACTGGCTGATCTGTAGCGGGGAGTTCCAGATGGCTCACAGCCGGTCTGTGGTCCAGGCTCCGGGGCAGCAGCGGAGGCGCTGGGTGACAGTTTGTGACAGGCTGTCAGCCTTCTGGAGCTCCCTGCTCCGGATCAGCCCGTTCTGCGAGTCCCCACTGCGCATGTGCGGTTACGCACACAGTGAGCGGCGCATTGTAGGACTTTATGGTATAGGAGGATAGGTTAAAGGAATTTTCTGTGCCAGGCAGCGTTGGATGGGATGGGGCAGAGTCATGTAAGGCATGGGAACGTTGCCATTGATAGGACAAAATAACCTAAGATGCCTTATCTAGGGATGTCTCAAATATAAATCTGTACCTGCCTGGGTGCAAACTCACTTCTTTCTATAACTGTGTCGCTACAGCTTTTTGTTACCATCTGGGTTTGGTTTCTGCTCAGCACAGAAGCTTCTATGGAGCAGACAAGCTTAGGATAGCATTGTGTTTAGAAGCAGACACAGCCAGTGTGGTACAGAACAGGTCACAAAGGTGTTATGAACGTGGGACAGTGGGCAAAACTCCACTAGGATGTATTTCAGAAACACACATGCCCTTATTGAACAAGCTAAAGAAGTTCAATTCTGTTGCAAACCAACTGTACCATAGGGGGAACATGAACAATAGAAAGGTCTCCAATGCATTGCACCTTTTTATCTTAACCTTCTGAGTGCCAAAGGGGTATGCAACACATTTCAAAGCACTCAAAGGGTTATGAATATGGGCCTAATGTATAAAAGCCCTAAACCGCTTGCCAATCAGAGGTATATGTGTGTGAAAACAATCAGGTTGCTTTATGTAGAAAAACTGGAGCAGTTTGGGAGCAAACCAACTCCATTATAAGGGAAAAATAAACATATCCACTGATTTAAATGGGTCTTTTAACCTCTAAAAATCCTACAGGTCTCCAGCACTTTGAAAAGCAAAAACCCCATTTATATCAATGTGAATTTGAAGAATTAGTATGTGTTCCTTATGTTTCAGTTGGTTTTCTACACAAATGCATATTTCTCAGGTCATCAGCCTCTTTGTGGTTATTAAAGTGCTCACGACATACTAAAGCTGTTGGGGTACGATAGGAGTTATAGTCTGGTAGCAGATGGAGGGCCTCAAATTGCCCATCCCTACACTAAAGGCTTGTTTAGACCATTTAGGTATGCTAGACATTTTGGGGGAGATTTACTAAGCAGTGATAAAAAGATGACAAAGTGGATATGACTTCTCCAGTTTATCTCTTCTCCAATTCTGAAGACATTTTAGTGCATGGGTTCCATAACAAAGGAATTGGAGAAGTGATATCACTGGAGAAGTCATTTCTACCTTATCACTTCTTTATCACCACTTAGAGAATCTCTCCCCTTTGAGTCTGATGAACTAAGAAGAAATGGAGCAATTATGGTGCAAAATAACTGCCCCATATTTGACAAATAAAAATTCTCACAGGGAACCTATTGATAAAATGGGTGTATTGACCCTCCTCGTGTTAGCGAGGTCTCCAACACTTCACAAAACAATTTGTTGGTTACTTCTCTAGAATTCTGCAAAAACCCCATTTAAATTAACAAGTATCTGTGTTTGTCCCTGAGAGAACAGTTGGTTTGGCCTGGAATTACACCAGTTCTTAATACATTATCGTGTTTTTTCTTCAGGTATGGGCTTAGAAACAGATCCTTCAGTGTGAGTACAGGACTCATCCACTGGATGAAAGCAGACTGAGCTAAACAGTGACAGACAGACACCAGAGGAAAACATTAAAGTCTGTACAAAATGTCAGGTTGGTTGCAGAGTTTTGGAAAAATACTACCAGTAGCTGAGTATCTGAACTGAAGTAAATAGACATCAGGAAACCAGGAGCACCATGGCCGATTTAGGAAACAGACATCAGGAAACCAGGAGCACCATGGCTGAATTAGGAAACAGACATCAGGAAACCAGGAGAACCATGGTCAAATTAGGAAACAGGCAGCAGGAAACCAGGAGCACCATGGTCAAAAATAGGAACAGACAGCAGGAATCCAGGAGCACTATGGCCAAATTAGGAAACAGACAGCAGGAATCCAGGAGCACCATGGCCAAATTAGGAAACAGACAGCAGGAAACCAGTAGCACCATGGCCAAATTAAGAAACAGACAGCAGGAAACCAGTAGCACCATGGCCAAATTAGGAAACAGACAGCAGGAATCCAGGAGCGCCATGGCCAAATTAGGAAACAGACAGCAGGAAACCAGTAGCACCATGGCCAAATTAGGAAACAGACAGCAGGAATCCAGGAGCACCATGGCCAAATTAGGAAACAGACAGCAGGAATCCAGGAGCACCATGGCCAAATTAGGAAACAGACAGCAGGAATCCAGGAGCACCATGGCCAAATTAGGAAACAGACAGCAGGAAACCAGTAGCACCATGGCCAAATTAAGAAACAGACAGCAGGAAGACTAGAACATTTCTACAGGTCAGTTAAAGAAAATTCTGACATAAAAGCTCTCAAATAGCCAAAACATTGACCTTTTTATTTTCTAGTTAAGCATTTCATAGTACTTTCAAGATTGTGATTGATAGCTAACTCAGTTTCTTATATCTTTCCACATTCAACATACAAGGCTGGACAATATACACACACCAATAAATGTGTGCAAAAAGTCCTATTTTTACACTTCTTCAGATACCCCCTCTAACAAATTTCTCTTTAACACATTAAATGCTCTGCGTTGGAGACGTTTCTAGAAAATAATGGGTTGTTAGCACTGCCTCTGTTAGGGTTGTCACCTCATCTGTATAATACTACAGGCAGGGAATCTGCTCCAACCTAATGCATTACTAGTGCACTGTACAGTCTAATCACACCTTTACTACATATACCAAGCTAGCAACAAGACCCGGGGCTTTATACATAAGCCCTGGAGATTCGACCTCTTCAGCCAGGTCTTAGTAATGCCCAGACCAAAAATGTATGAAAGATGCATACTGCAGGATCCATTAAAACCCTAGAACATAGACGGACCTTTGGCTCTCCAGCTGCTGTTTTACTACAGTTTATTTTACCCTAGAGGCTCACTCATTGGTCCTGTACAAAGAGAATGAACTGTAAGACTTAAGTCTCATTCAGTCTCAATGAGGTGCATGTCAAATGATCACTGACTCTCTGTGTTCAACCACATGCTTTCAGGTTACAATATGTTTACAGGGGAGGAGGTGGTGGTGAAGGTGGGGTTGATTTTTGGACCCCAATCAGCTGACAGTGGCCCCGAGCTTTTTACTAAGTCTGCTCCCACAGGAGTAAACTAAGTAAAATATGATCATTTCCCTTTAAAGGTTGCTCATGCCTTTTATACAGCTTAAGTGATTTATATACAGCTCTGCAGTTTGTATATTTAATAAATTGCCAGTGTTAAAGTGATGTGTCCAGCCTAGACTGTGTTACAACATATCTCTGACTTTGTATCCTTGTCATCATTCTTCTGTCTGTCACTTTAACCTGACAAATCTGTCACCTGTCCCACACTACTTCTTCATCTACTCAAAATGGGCCTCAGACAGAAAACTGAAAGAGGTGCAATTCTGGAGAAAACCACTTGTACCATAGGGAACAAAAAAAATGTCCCCTTGTTGCTTTAAATGGTACTTTAATCATCTTGAAAGATAGCGAGGTCTCCAACGCATTGTGAAGCAATGCGGTGGAGACCTCTCTAGCAATCAAGGGGTTAAATTCCCAATTTAAATGAATGGAATATTTATTTATCCCTCATGATGCAGTTCATTTACCACAGAATTGCTCCTGTTTTTCTTTGTACATAAGGCCCACTTTTTTCAAGCTGAATATACTGACAAACGATGCATTCTTTTAAAGCAAAAATGCACATTCTATAAGCTTGATCTACAGCTCAATGTGTTTTATATGCACCTACTGCATATAGAATTATGGAGATGTTTAACTCGTACAATGAGGACAGTGTGTCATGGTTTCTGAACCTGAAAGATCTGTAGGATCGAGGAGAGGGAAGATTGACTGATAAGCTGTCAGGCTGCATCCTATTTTTTCTCTCATGCAGTAAGCAAGGGCTGCATATCGTGCAATCCTTTTTATATCAGTAATACACTTGTACATAATGGGATACTCTCCCACATTCCCACACAAATCCTATTCATTCAGGTGAATACAACACAGCCAGGTTCCCACACACAATGAAACAAGTGATGGCGGAGGGGCTTAAATGTTCAGTGAGAGAGACAGAGAGCTCACCAAAGACTAAACAACATCAATGAATGGTGAAATTAAGGAGTTCTTTTTATAAGTGTATACTATAGTCACTTTATAAAGCAGGCTTAGTAAAGTTTAGAACAAGGGTAGACAAAATGAGGCCTACCAGGAGAAGCTGCACTATCACTCCCACCAGATATAAATATGGCCTTGCCCAACCCGATAGCTTGTGGAGGGACGTGCCTTTAAAGGAGCAGTAAACTTTTTTTATGAAGAAATATATATTGTAGGGATTTTCCTATTGAGTAAAATAAGGGTACTCCCACTGCAGAGAGATTTATATTTCCAGAGTTATTACAGTTTAAACCCATGTTTTTTTTCATTAGCAGTGCCCTCTAGTGGTCAAATTCAAATTAGATTTCCTGTTAGATTCTAATGGAGAGGAAAGTCAGAAAAGTCAGAGACATACAGTTCTCCATAGAATGTGATAGAAACTGCCTGTCACTTCCTGTCAGTTAGAAGTATCAGGAAGTAAACACACAGTAAATTCACTTCCTGATTATTTAAACTGCTATAATTTTTGAATAAAACATCTGACAGCGATTGGAGTGCCCTTGTTTTATTCAGCAGGAAATGATCTACAAAATATCTGTTTTCATAAAAAAAGTTGACTGCTCCTTTAAATTAAATTGCCTATATGTTTAATACATTTTTGAATCTTTACTTATCGTTTTTACACTTTTATGTCCCTGATGGTAACCTCCCAGAATCTTGTGTTCTGGTCAATAGACTTAGCTGGGAACTCTCCGGTTTTGTCTTCTAATTACCAGGTCTCCAGGGCAGAGGCTGATTCTCCGGATGTGGGCAGTTTTTATTAAAACTCTGCTCACTTTTGTGTCCTCCCAGTGTGCTCCTCGCACTCCCCCGGAACTTCTCCTCCTTCCCCAGGATATTTCTCAATTCACAATTAAGCTGCGCCCCTTTTCTGACACAAAATGCATAACTGATCTCTCCCAGCGGCGGGAGTCCACATTGCCAAGTTCCCAGGTATGTCAATAGACCATCAAAGCAGGTGAGGGATACAATTTAACACTATCCCCTCAGCTCTGAGGCTGATGTACTAAGGCACAGGTCACCAACCTTTTCTTTAATGAGAGTTACTTTTAATCAATTTAATATATACACTGAGCTACTTTAAAATATATATTGAATATATGCTAGTTCATAGCTATACATAATAAACCAAGTCCAAAGCTGTTCTTACCAACTATTTATTCCTTCCCACATTTTTGAATCACAATGTTCTGCACAGGAAACAAGTGACCTACGTAACCCCTGAAGGACTGGAGGGGTGTGGAACACATTGCTTTGCAAGGTGATAAACTTATATTACTGCATCTGTATTTGTATTATCAGAAGGAATCCATAATCACTATAGAAGACCAAACACGTGGCTCTCCAGTGAATAAAAGACTTTCTGAATGCTAATGATTTCCAATCTGTAGGGACACTATCCTATATCACTATGCATGTTTAGTGTTACTAGGTTTATTAAATCATTTAATGACTAAAACATTAGTGGTAAACGTTGTTATAGTGGGCATCCCTGAGAACTCTCATGGTTTGACCCTGAGACAATGGGTTTTGACCCAGATCTCAGGGTGAAGGGCCAATTTCTCAGGGTCAGAGAACCCAGTGTTAACTACTATCTCATCTTCACCAAATATTTGCTTATTCAGTCCCTATGGTGCTGCCATTTCTATCAGAAAGAGAGAGAGATACATCCTGCTTCTCTTTTGTATGTTCAGGCAGTGAAAACTCTAGGTGACAGTATGTTAAGGACCAATCAGAACACCTCCCAGTTAGCATAAGCTAAGGGATATATCACCTGAAATCTATTTTCTGGGGAACATTACTGGTTAATATTTCAAAAATCTCAGGGCTGGCTCAATTTGAAAGTCCCCAGGTATGACAATGGGTGAGTGAATATGGAGCTGCACTGTGATCTCGCATTCTCTCACTCCATGTCATACCACATACTGCCCACAGCATTTACCATGTCATCTTGAAAAAGCATGCGGACTAATCTGTAAGCAGGATGATATTCAAGAGCTATTGCAACAGTGTGAGACAGGAAACGGTGAAAATGTAGCGAAGCACTCTTAACTGCATTACTATCAGCTCCCAAGTCAGCCACTACTGGGTGTACAGATTAAAGACATTCATAGATGGGCTGTAACCAATCAGGTTGCAGATTTCAACCCCTGGTCCTGCATCTGGATGGCCAGATAGCTTGATACCTGATTGGAGTGGAGTAAGAAACTCACTGGTAGCTGAACTAAGAAGAACTGCAACAAACCACCACAAGGTACAAATAAACATTCCTCAAATTCCCATCTATTGTACTCCAACTTTTGTATTGTATTTTTTGAATTGTATCTGTAAATGTTTTTACTGTCCCTGACAAAAAGCTGTCTGCAAACAGATCCAGGGAGCTCATTGACAGGGACATAAAAATTAAATAAACGTAAAAAAAAAGGTGAAGGTGAAAGAACAAAAATAATAAAAAGTATAATAAATTTGACTTTACATACTATGCTTTTCAGAATATGTAAATTCAAAATAAAAGGTGACTATCCCTTTAAGAAAACTCTTATTGCAAAAATTCACAATGCTAAGGTACCATCAGTATGTAAAACAGTGACATTAGTGCACAAGTGTGATGTGCAGCACGGAATGAAGGGTGTCTTTGCAATCTTTAAACACATAAGGAAAGAAAGACATCTGCATTACATTATTCTGTTACTTCTTGAAAGTGAACCTGAGTAAAACATATTTAACATTTATCATTTAGTGATTGGTTGCCTTTTTAAAGGAATAGTATATCTTATTTAAAGGGATAGTAATGTTTCACAATAAAAGCAGCTGCAATTAATCTTCATAGTATTTGGGTCATGGAGAGTGTTATTTCAAAACCGTCAGAGTTGCAGTTCAAGTGTAATTGAATGACAAAATATCCCACTCTCTTCCCTTTTACTGATGTAACACTGCTCACCTCAGAGCAGCAAGACTGTCCAGGTGGATCGCAGAGAGAGACAATCTTCAGTGAGCATAAAGAAAAACCTGAAAAAACTGTCAAGGGAACATGGCTTGCCTTATGCTCACAGTAGGAAGATTGTCCCTTGCTATGAGCTGTCCGGTCAAGAGACCAGATTCCACATCTGAGTGGATGCGGCTTACACTGGGTAAAAGGGGCAGGAGGGGGATACTTTATCATACAATTACTCTTGAACTACAACTCTGACAGTATTACAATAACCCTCTCAATGGCCCAAATGAAGATTAATTGGAGCTGCTGTTTTAGTGAAACATTACTATCCCTTTAAAGTCAACCTCTCACTTTGAATTACGCTTCAATATTTGCAGTCTTTACCCAAAACTACCAAATCAATCTAATCAAAAGGTCAGGAGATGATTAGATTAGAAGCTATTATAATGTTATTTCTGGATGGTGATTTCTTTCAGTGCACCACCATATACTAAATGAATTATCTGTGCTGCACACTGATGTATTAGCATATAGTGCTGCCCTGATAGATTTGGGACCCCTTTCAATAACCTTCATCAAGGGAGGCAGGGTTTTCTTTATATAAAGTGGATGAAGATTGTCCCTTGCTGCACACTGTCCTGTCCCAGGACCGGATTCCACATCTGAGGGGAAGTGGCTAAGAGTAGTTAAAAGGGGAGGGGATCCTTTAGAATTGATTTACTCTTGAACTACAAAACATAAACAATTGAAATACAGAGCTACATGATCCTCATTATATGAGGATCAATCGGAGCTGTTTTTATTCTGCCATTACTATCCCTTTAGACACTAGTCACAGGGCTTGATTACCTCCAATTAGTACCTAGCAATACCCCTAAGTCCTGGCATCTATTGCAAGGACCAATGCCCCAGATGCAATCCTATCATTCATACCCTAGCCCAGTCCACCACAGATAATGTTGCTTGCCATGGTACTCATGTTCTCTAGGCACAAAAAATAGATGTTCAGCTTAGTAGTACATAATAAAGAGTGTTTCCACAAAAAGAAATGTTATCTTTAATGAAAAATACGCAGTAAAAGTATAAGGGATTCCACCCTACATAGTTTGATACATAGCTTGATACATGCTGTGACGGTACCAGCAGACACCCAGCGTTGGTGTCACCGTCAAGGATCACTTCTTCCCAGAATCCACCAGCAAAGGCTCCCGCAGCATACTGCAATGTACCCCAATACTAGGCAAAACTAGTATCAGGATAACCAGCACACACTCTGCATACAGCAAGCTTACCCCACCAGACAACACCAGTGGAGGTAAGACAAGAACTCTCTTTATTGGAACAAACCACACATATTTATACTCCAACCTTACATTTAAATAAGCAGATACAATAGGAATGTAATTCAATCACGATAGACAAAAGGTCAATGGCAAATGGTCTAACAAATACAATGACTCAGACTTGACTACATTTCAAATACAAAAGGGTTGATGAACTCAGACAATGGACACAAAGACTTGAGGGGCTTGAATGAATTACCACACCACAGGGGGTCTCAGTACAGTTCACAATACCCTGCCTTGAGTAGTTACAATACACATTGCAAGTAACTTTAGGTAAACTCAAATAATTAACCATTAACGTCCATTGCCTTGGAAGCAAGCCAGCAGTCCATGTTTGTCAGTCTCTTTGGGCCCAGAAAGGTCCACAGTCTCTGGGGTTCTTGGGATAACACTTCCAGGCCCAGACAAAGACTCCAGTGGTTCATGTGACATTTCTCCCCCTTGTCCACCTCCAACAGCCACAGCATGATCCACACGGGTCAGCTCGCTGCTGTCTGGAGTGGACACATAGTGTGATAGTGCCATGTCCGCACAGTACTTGTCCCCAGACAGCCCCTACAGTCCTGGGGTCTGGCCAGCTTTGCACCCTGCACCTCCAGGTCCAGGGTGACTTAGACATAAGATACCTTAAAGGGATAGTAATACTTCATTTTAACTTTATTTTATTTTGTAGGCATTAAAAAAACATGAAGAATGATATAAGTCTTATCTCTGAAACCTTTATGGTTTAAGAGATATTCACAAACAAAGTTTCCCCCCCTGTTCAACCAGATCAGAAGGGAGATGCCCAGGTAGACTGCAGAGAGGGACAATCTTCAATTAAGATAATGAAAAAAGCTGAAAAACTTGTCAAGGGGGGAAGGGCTTTCATTGTTTTCATACAAAGAAAATTGTCCCCTTCTGTTATCTGTACTGTCATACAACCAGACTCACATCTGAGAAGAGGTGGCTTACACTAGGTAAAAGGGGCGGGGAGGGGAACTTTGCTTGTGAATATCTCATAAACCATAAAGGATTGAGAGATAAGACTTATATCATTCTTCATGTTTTTTTAATGCCTACAAAATAAAATGAAGTTAAAACGAAGTATTACTATCCCTTTAAGCCGGGGAGGCCATCCAGCCCAGGCTCCGGTACACAGGAGTCTCTGACCCAGTAAAAACCCCCGCCCAATCAACAGTGCCCTCCCAGTCAGCACTTTACCGGAATCTCCGCTGCTGGCTGAGGATGATGAGAGTGGGTGGTAGAGTTGCTCTGGATACTGGGGTGAGAGTACACAACACTCCATCTCCTCCTGGATCTCTCTCTGCTGTAGGGGAGTGGTGCAGCCAGCACCCGCTCCCTGGAGCAATTGCTCAGACGGACAGAAGCCAGCGGCGCTCTGCCCTGTTGCCAGCTCTTCCGCTGGGTATTCGTCTCCCGGTGGCACCTTGGGTGCTTTAATCTGCCGCTGGGAAGAGAGGTTGACTACCTTCTCTCCCGGTAGCTCAAACAGCTGCTGGGGAGTGATGCCGACTGCCTCCACTCCTGGAGACACAACCTCTAGCTGGAGGGGGTGTACAACAGCTCCCATCCCTGGGTCCTCACACTGCCGCTGCAGAGGGAGGTGTACTACCTCTCCTCTGAGAACACAAATCTCTCTCTGGGGAGTGAGGTCAGCCACCTCTGCTCCCGGGACCAGGCACGGCTGTTGCTGTGAGGGGATGACTGCACCAAACCCTGTAGCACCGCACTTGGCTGTTGGAACATCCTCAAAGGAAGGGGTAGAGGCAGCCGTAGTTTCGCATGCTACCTGCTGACCCAACTCTAACAGGTCACTGGAGTCAGCCTCAATGAAAGGGGTAGCGGTGGTCGTAGCTTCGCCTGCTACCGGCTGACCAGACCGTAACAGGTTGCTGGGGTCCGCTGTAGGAAGAGCCCACTCTTCTGCTTGCAGCGTGTCCGTGGCGACCGCAGTCTCATCCCCGGCACCCTCAGTGCCCGTACAAATCTGCCGCTGGGGAGAGAGGTCGACTACCTCCGCTCCGTGTACCTCCAACAGCTGCTGAGGCGAGACTCTGGTTGCGCCCTCTCCTTGGCACTCAAAGGCTGCAACCCGTGCTGGGCAGAGGCTAATGTTCCTGCTAGCAGATGAGGCCTCTGTGCTGTGAGTCGGGCAGAGGACAGGGTCCCTCTGCCCTGTTGCCGGTGCTTCTGCCATGCCTGCGTCTCACGGTGATGGGCAGAGAACAACATCCCTCGGACGCAACCTGTCTTCTCTCTCTTTTGGCCTCCAGGGCTGGGCAAATGACGCCAATCTTAATTGGGTTACCTCTCCAAGGACCCGTGTGATCACTTCGTGAGGGGGGTTTTTGCCGTAGAGGGCCAGGCGCTGCAACACCTCTCGCTGAAACTCTGGAAAGCTCATTACCCTGGATGAGGGGTTGCTGCTCTTCTCCCCCTCCATTAAATAATCTTTTAGGGTGCTGCTTTGCTCACTGCCTTGATGAGACTGGGGTCAAGCCAGCGGCTATATCTCCCCCTGGATGCTGGTCTCAGTTCCGCTGCTGCTCCATCCACTGCTTGCTGCGTTGCTGAGACAGGGGTCAAGCCAGCGGCTATATCTCCCCCTGGATGCTGGTCTCAGTTTCAGTTCCTTGGAAGAAGCTGAATCCCACCGCTTGCCACCAGATGTGACGGTACCAGCAGACACCCAGCATTGGTGTCACCGTCAAGGATCACTTCTTCCCAGAATCCACCAGCAAAGGCTCCCGCAGCATACTGCAATGTACCCCAATACTAGGCAAAACTAGTATCAGGATAACCAGCACACACTCTGCATACAGCAAGCTTACCCCACCAGACAACACCAGTGGAGGTAAGACAAGAACTCTCTTTATTGGAACAAACCACACATATTTATACTCCAACCTTACATTTAAATAAGCAGATACAATAGGAATGTAATTCAATCACGATAGACAAAAGGTCAATGGCAAATGGTCTAACAAATACAATGACTCAGACTTGACTACATTTCAAATACAAAAGGGTTGATGAACTCAGACAATGGACACAAAGACTTGAGGGGCTTGAATGAATTACCACACCACAGGGGGTCTCAGTACAGTTCACAATACCCTGCCTTGAGTAGTTACAATACACATTGCAAGTAACTTTAGGTAAACTCAAATAATTAACCATTAATGTCCATTGCCTTGGAAGCAAGCCAGCAGTCCATGTTTGTCAGTCTCTTTGGGCCCAGAAAGGTCCACAGTCTCTGGGGTTCTTGGGATAACACTTCCAGGCCCAGACAAAGACTCCAGTGGTTCATGTGACACATGCCTGAATTTTTCTGCGTGGCTCTGGATGAAGTAACATTCAGTTATGAAACACGTTAGCAGCTATATATATTTAGGATTGCTATTTGCAAGTTTTATTTATTTTTTAATATACTTATTTTTGATGTACATGTACAGCTGATTTGGAATATATATACTGTCATATGACCCTTAGGGCTATATCTTTATATTCTCTCTCTCTCTCTCTCTCTCTCTCTATATATATATATATATATATATATATATATATAATCTTTATATTTTTGTTTTAATCAAATACATTTTGTACTTGAGCTTATCTAAGTACACTGGCTCATCTTTTCGAAGCTCCATTACGTTTTGTAATTGGGGGTTGATATATAAGTAAAAAAAAAGTAGGTTTGACCTATTGTAATATTGGGTGTGTCCACCCTTTGTTCAAGTGGCCTGTTCCACATTGAGACAGTAATATATCACCCTATATTGATATAAAGAGGAGAAGACCCCTTATTCCAACTTATATGATGAGTGTTACCACACTGGGGTGAGAGCCAGTGAAAGCGCAAGAACTGAGAGGCAGGCGATAGCCTCAATTAAATGTGAGTAGGATTCTGAAAATTGTCCTGTGGTGTTTGGTGAAGGACTGTTCTACTTATTAAAGGGATAGTAATCCTTGCAAATTACTAATCCCCATATTGTAGCTTTGTTAAAAAGATACTTATTGCCCCCAGTGTCATTTCTCAAACCATAGTGCTCAAAGTTCCCCCCTTCCCTGATTGAACGCTGACTGCAGGGGAAGCTGTCATACTACAGTCTTATGTGCATCAGGCGGCTCGGCAGCTGAGCCGAGATCGCATTTATAAAGAAGAATTCTTTCAAAGAAACAGTCTTCTACGTGTGCTTGGTTTGTAAGCACACGTAGAAGAACATTTTAGTGAAAGATTTCTTTTTTATAAACGCGATCTCAGCAATTCTGCAGAGCCGTCTGATGCAAGTAATACCGGATATCCCTGCAGTCAGCGTTCAGTCAGGGAAGGGGGAGGGAGGGGGGAACTTTGAGCTCCATCATCTCTCAAACCATAAGGGTTTGAGAGATGACACTGGGGGCAATAAGTTTCTTTTTAACAAAGCTACAATATGGGGATTAGTAATTTGCAAGTATTACTATGCCTTTAAATATACTACACTTAGAGAGACTCTTTTTTTGTGTTTTTGTAGTTTTCGTGTATTGAGTGGGCACCCAATCCCATGGTGGGTCTGAAGCATCTATATTAGAAGAAAACTAATTATCTACAACTGCAAGAATTTATGTGGACATTTTAGAATCTGTATTTTTATTTTTTTATTCTTTTATTTTTTAATTGTTATTTATTTATCATTTATTTTTATCTTTTATATATTTCATTTTATTCTCTGTCTGATTTATATATTTGTTTATATATATATATATATATATATATATATATATATATATATATAAATGTCTTTGATATTTTGCCAATTGAGAGTATAGTGAGAGAAGAGGCGCAGTTGTTTAAAAGATTTATTACATCTATCTCATATTTGCTATATACCTGAAGCATCCCAAAAGCCGAGGTCACATGCCCCCTCCACATCTCATTTCTCATACACTTGCCGAGATGATTTTACTTTCAACCTGGATCAAGGTTTATTTGCAGGAAACAGCAAACCAAAACAACTTTGCAACACATAGATAAGTACATATGTACATAGACAGTACCTCAAATATTCATCATACATATGATTAAGCAATATTCAAGCTTGGGACAACATGGCCATCAGCCTTAGATTCAGTCTGACTTTCTTTATCTTCTGTTTTGAGGTTCTTCATTCAAAAGTTATTGCAAGACAACAGTACAAGCCTGTTTTATTCTTTTTTTTATGATTTAAGTTAAAGTGTTAGTAATGTCCAACAAAAAGTTTTTTGCATTTAGAAGAGCTTAAAAAGCTGAGCTACATGCAAAAAAACTATATCTCTCAAACTGCTATGGTTTAAGAGATACAGGCGTTTAAAGTTCGCTGTCTCCTACTGACAGCTGTAAAGCTGTCAGCAGGAGATTCGTGTCGGTCGACACGGAGGCGCTTGACACGTTTTAGACCATTCCAGTGAAGGGATTCCTTGTAAGTAACGAGACTGCGGCACTTCTCAAGCACCTTTGTGTCGACCGACACGAATCTCCTACTGACAGCTTTACAGCTGTCAATAGGAGACAGCCATAGCGGTTTGAGAGATACGTTTTTTTAGCTTTTTAAGCTCTTCTAAATGCAAAAAACTTTTTGTTGGACATTACTAACACTTTAAAGGCAACGTATGCCTTAGTTATCTGTGTTTAACAGAATGACTTACCTAGGACAATTGTCTTCACACAGCTATATCGTTTAATTTTTAACATCTGATTTGTCTTTGTGCTCTGTTAGCTGTTTCAGTTTATAATCTGATAAGAACTTGTAACCCTAACATTCAATTCAGCACTACTGAAGCCTTTTATTTTGCTATAAGGATGTTTGACCTAGGGGCAAAATTGAATAGAGATCACTATCTACAGGAAACTGCAAACATAGAGCAGAAAATAAGCTTGGACCTTACCTAGTTAAGATAATATACCTTCCAAGTGTCCCTCTTTAGGAGGGACAGCCCCTCTTTGAGACCCAAATCCCTCTGTCCCTCTTTCCCACGCTGGTGTCCCTCTTTTTAGGAGATCAGACTGTGTGGTGTGTGTATAAAAGTGTCTCATATTGCTCCACAGCAATACAACTCACATTAATGTTTGTATAATCTTCAGTATATGTGTATATAAATTAGTCAAATAAAATAATTTGGTCTTGTTCTAAATCATTTATTCAGATACACAAAGAAGTGTCAGTAGGTCAGGAAATAACCTAAAAATTCTCGATAATGCCCCTTCCACCAGCCACACCCCAGCAACACCCCCTAAAATAAAAGTGTCCTTCTTTGGCCATTAGAAATGTTGGGAGGTATGAGATAATCTGTTACATAAATTATAAAATTAGTATATTGTTCCTATGTAATATTTCTGTAGCCATTTCATTTTAAGTGTATGCTGTTACTATTGTAGTCTGTGGAGACAAATGCGTTGTTGAGCATACCTCTCCTTAGACTACAGCAATTACAAGGCCACACGATATATTAAAGATTAAAGATATATTAAAGATTGTACAGTAATAACTTTTGAATAAAAAAAACTCCCAAGAGTAGGAGTAATTTGTTTTTACTCAGCGACAAAATAATGATATTTCATAACAATTGTTTACTATCCCTTAAATCCCCATCAAGGGATGGAAATGCTTGCATGTAGATCTTCAAGTATCAACATGTGTATGCATTCATGAAAGAGATACTTATAATAAAGGAATAGTGTTCCTTTAACTTTTGCTTTCGAATGCAAAGCAATATGTTGGGCCTTCTCCAGCATTCAAGGAATTAAAATGTCCATTTAACTCAATGGAAAATTGGTGAATTTTTATTCATTCACTATGGGGCCCTTGGTTTGCTCTTCAATAGCTTCTCTTTATCTTGCTAAATATAAAACAAAAGTGGAAAGATTCCTGGCCAAACCGTACTGATTTAAATGGGGGTCTTTTAATCATGTGACTTCTGGGCAGGTCTCAAACACATTGCAAACAATTCCCATGAGGCCTCTTTCATTTACATGTTTAAAAGCCTCATTTAAATCTATATGAAATTCTATTAATCATCTATGGTAATGAGCAATCTGAGACCCTCGCCTGTTCAGGAATACAATCCCAGCTGTTACCTGTATGGCTTTTAACCCCTTCCCGACAAGTGACTTACCAGGTACGTCACGAAAAAATGTCACTTAGTGACAAAGGACGTACCTGGTAAGTCACGGAAGTCATTCACTACAATGCAAAAAAAAAAAAGAACCCCGTCGTTAAGTGCCGGCCGCGTGCGCTCGCGGCCGGTCACTAAGGGGTTAATCTCATTAAAGAAGAAGTAAAGTTTTTTGTATGAAAATATATATAGTAGGGATTTTGAGTAAAACAAGAGTAATACCATTGCTGAGAGATGCATATTTCCAGATATTACAATTTAAACGCTTGTTTTTTACATTATCAACGCCCTCTAGTGGTCAGATTCAATTTATTCAATTGTATTTTCTGGGAGAGGTGAGTCAGACAAACTATTCTGAAACTGCTGAGACATGCTGTCAGTTTAAACTTTCAGGAAGTATTCACACTGTAATTCACTTCCTGACAATCGAAGATTTATAACATTTTAATGAAACAACTACCAGTAGTGAGAGTGCCCTTGTTTTACTTAGCAGAAAAAGTCCTATAACATATAACTTTTCATAAAAAAGTTTGCTGCTCCTTTAAATATATCTACTTAAACTGCCTATACCAGGGGCATCCAAGTTTTTCAGTCATGGATTACATGTTCAAAAATGTGTATGTGTGAAGGCCTAATTAATGCTTTTTATAGATAACAATGGTGAATTATAGTCTGCTAGCTATTCAGAGTATGGATTTTGTGGCAGTATAAAAATGTGTAATCAACTTTATTCATACAAAAGTGCACAGTTAAGTGCTAGTCATTAATTAATTTTGATGAAGTCAATGAGAATACTGGCATTAAAAGACTGAATTATTCTCAAGAACTGTAGGGTGTCAGTTACACAACGGTAGCTGTGAGTCAGGTACTTACGCCTTAGTAGCCTATTAGTTCATAAATGCTAGCAAGTTGGGTGAAAATGTTTGTCTTTATGACACTCAGCTGTCCACAGGCAGCAACAGAAACAGCACCATCTAGCTGCAGAAAGTACTCAAACTCAAGCTCTGAAAAAAATAGGATTTAGTCTTTCCTTGGTAAATCCTTTTCTCTTAGTCCATATGGAATACAGGTACCATGGTCTTGAAGGTAGAGCCTTCCCTCCCCTTCATCAGGCTAGCCCTGCCCCCCACCTTTCAATATGAGACAAGCTCCCTCCCCTTCATCAGGCTAGCCCTGCTCCCACCTTTCCATATTAGGTAAGCTCACTAGACAAGACAGCAAGAAAAGAAGAGGTAAGCTCCTGTGAGAAGAAGACCCAAGAAGGACTCCCACGTCCAGCCAGGTGAGACCAAGCGAGGTCCCCTTTCTGTGGGTGGGAAACCTGTATTCCATATGGGCTAAGAGAAAAGGATTTAACAAGGTAACACTAAAATTCTATTTTCTCTTTCATCCAATATGGAGTACAGGTACCATGGGATATACCAACAGTAGGCTCCCAGTGGTAGAAAGTATTAGAAAAGGACCTAGAGCCAGTCCCCTTGACACCTGGGATCCTTAGGACTGTCCAGAACTAGGAACAGTCCAAACATAACTAATAGTCAACTGAATAAGCACAGCATACCAGAACAAGAGCTAAGGGCTCAAACAGTTGAACAACAGTAAGGCACAGGAAGTATTAGGCCCTTAGGCAGAACTGCCTGAAGGACCTTCCTGCCAAAGCTGTCTTCAGCTGAAGCCAGAACATCCACGGGTTAATGCTTGGCAAAGGTGCACTCAGAGGACCAAGTCACAGCCTTGCACAGCGTGTCAGCTGAGGCCTGATTCTTGTAGGCCCAAGAGGTTCCAACAGACCTGGTGGAATGCGATGTAGCACTGAAGGGAACAGGTTTCTTTCTGAGTTCTTATGCTCTACTGATGGTAGACTTGATCCAAGAGGTGATGGTGACCTTGGAAGCAGCCTGGTCTGCCCTTTGAACCTCAGGGATGACAAACAAGGCATCAGTCTTACGAAAAGATTCTGTATGGTGCACACAGAACTGGAGACAGAGCACCACATCCAAAAAGTGGAGATCCCTCTCCTTGTCAGACTCAGGGCAAAATGAAGGCACAACAATCTCCTGATTGATGTGGAACTCAGAAATGTGGAACTTAGAAAGGAATTCCCGGGAGGTTCGAAGAACAACCTTGTAAAACACCATGAAAGACAGCTTGCAGGACAAAGCCTGCAGATCAGCAACTCTGCAGACTGAGACCACAGCCATAAGAAAAGCCATCCTCCACATCAAGAGATGCAAGGGAATGGTAGCAAGTGACTCAAAGGGAGGCTGCTGCAAGACACCCAGCACCAGATTAAGAGCCCACGGAGGCATGGGAACCTTGTAGGCAGGGAAAGCATGGGCGACCCTCTGAAAGAACACCTTGCCGTTTGGCAAGATAACTATACATCTATGGAAAAACAGAGAGAGCAGAAGTCTGAACCTTCAAGGAACTCAGACTGCAAAAAGGACAGGACCACTGGAAGGTCAATCTCCTGTGAAGACAGATCCCTGTCTACACACCAAGAATGAAAAATGGACTAAACCCTGTGGTAGGCCTTAGAGGAGACAGGCTTTCTAGCCTGGATCATAGTGGACAAAACCTGAGGTGAGAATCCCTTTCTCCTCAGGATGGAGGCTTCAACAGCCATGCTGTCAGAGTCAGCTTCTCCACGTCCTCCTTCCAGAGGTACCCCTGAAGGAGGATGTCTGGTCTGGGTGGTAGTGGAAACAAATCCTGAATGGAAAGACACACCCGCTCTGCAAACCATGCCCTCAGGGTCCAATAATGTGCAACCATAATAATCGTCAGAAAGTCCATCCATATCTTCCAGAGTACCCTGTGAATGAGAGGGATTGAAGGAAAGATGTAAGTGAGGTGAAAGTGCCACAGAATTGCCATTGCATCAGTGGCAAAGGCCAGTGTCCCCCCCCCCCAGTGAGAGCAAAATACCGGAACCTTCCTGTTGTTCCTTTTGGCCATCAGGACTATTTGAGGGAGACCCCACTTCTATACAATCAGGGGGACCACTTCCAGATGGAGCTCCCACTCTCATGGGGCCTACTTCTTGGCAACTTAGGAAGTCAGCCAGGACGTTTTCTACCCCTGGAATGTGAATGTCAAAGATGGCCGGAAAGTGGGCTTCTGCCCAACCCAGGATGTAATTGACCTTGGACCAAGCGTGAGCACTTCGAGTGCCCCCTTGCTTGTTGATGTAAGCCACAGAAGTGGCATTGTCCGATTGGATACTTACTGGATGACCCTTCAGCTGAAGGGTCCAGTAAGGTCCAGTAGACCAGAGCGATCCAGATCTCCCTGAGTTCCAGAATGTTGATGGACTGAAGAGATTCTTCCACAGCCCATCTGCCCTGGATCCCCAAGTGATTCAGGTTCACTCCAGGATCACTAACAACTTCTCCTGTTCCATGTTGCTCCTGTGCAATCACCACTGCAGATCCAGTCAGGCTTCCGGAGTGAGGGAGAGCTGCTGATCCAGGAGATCCTGATTCCAGTGCCACATCCAGATGATAAGTCCCTGGAGTTCCCTGATATGAGCAAGAAAGTAAGGCACCGCTTCTAAGTTAGACACTGTGCTGCCTGCAACCTTCATGTACTTCCGGACCAGAGCCGAGAACCATTCCAGAGCTTGGGACACCTCCTGCATGACCTGCAGAATCTTGTCCTCTATCAAGAAGAACCTCCCCAGATGGGTACTGAACCTGAGCCTCAGGAATATTAACTCCTGTGAAGGAACTGGGGATGACTTCAATATGTTCTGGATCCACCCATGGTGAATCTGAATTTGGGCACATTCCTGGACCTGCTGGGCCAGAAGGTCCCACGATGGAGCCTTCAGTAGAAGGTCGTCCATGTAAGGAATCATCTGAATCCCTTGGGTGTGAATGAAGGCCATCAAGGCCCCCAGCACCTTGGAAAATACACGAGGAGCAGAGGTCAGCCAGAAGGATAGAGTGGTGAGCTGGTAGTGCTTTGAGCCGAAGGCAAAATGTAGACTTCCTGGTGAACAGGGATGTGCAAGTATGCGTCCTGGTGAATAAGGATGTGCAAGTATGCATCCTGAAGGTCCAGAGATGCCAGGAATTCTCCTGGGCACATAGCTGCAATGACAGAGAGCAAGGACTCCACCTTGAAGCAGGCAGTCTCCACATATGAACTGAGGTCCTTGAGATGGTAGAGAGTTAGCATCACTGATGATCTGCTTCAGCTTAGGACCAAGGAAACCAGTGAGTATTCTTGGAAGAGAGGTCTGTGGACCAGATCTTAAGCCACAGAGGAAAGGCCTTCACCGACAATCAAACAGCTTCAAAAAGAGCATTGGTAACATATGTTTGAGCTTCTGACATGTTGGCCATAATGGCCAAAAGGTCCTCCTTTGGGGCACCGACATGGACAGCATCCGTAAGTTGTTCTCCCCAAACAGCAATAGCTCTGGTAACCCAAGCAGAGGCAAAAACAGGCCTCAACACAGCCCCAATGGCATCAGAGTTGGACCAAAGGATAGAGTCAAGCTTCCTACCTGTCACATCCTTAAGATCCGCCACGTCTGCCAACGGTAGAGCAGTGGATTTTGAAAGCATGGAAATAGGGGGATCAACCAAAGGAGGAGAAGCCCACTGCGCCAAAACTGCCTCTAAGCAGGGTTACAGCTTAGAGAATCTCTTAGAGATATTCAACCTCTTATCAGGGGTCTTCCACTAATCCAAAAGGATCTGATCTAGAGTGGCACTGGAGAGAAAGACAGTAGAAGACTTGTTGCATCTCTGAAATACATTAGTAGAAGAATGACCCTCATTAGGGGTGTCAGAGATCTGAAGGGTCTGTAAGACAGCCCTAATGAGCCCCTCAGCAGAGGGAGCAGGGTCGGCTTCATAGGGATCCCCATAAGAATAGAAAGTATCCCCCTCTTCACATTCCCCCTCCTCTTTGTCATCCTCAGAGGAGTCTTCTTCAGAGGAGGCAAACTTGGGTGCTTAGGGGCCACAAACCTGAAGGTGGTAGGGGTTTCCAAGAATGAAGAACCCCTTACAGAGAGATGAGAAATTGTGCCATAGTGGACTACAAGTCTTTCACCCAGACTGGCTCTTGTTCAAGGCCAGAGGACCCTGGTAGAGGAGTAGGGACCACAGCGCATGAGGGGCACAGAGATCCCAATTACTCTCTAGGGACCCCCGCTTGACACGAGGAGCAGTAAGTAAGTGGGGTCAGAGACGCCCCTGAGTCCTTTGCCTTAAGTCTAGCCCCATGTCCCTTTGGATCCGACATCCTACAGAAGTAGTGTATAAAACAGTATAAAACACCAATAAATGTATTCCAGAATAATAATTCACCCTAGAAAAGCCCAGAAAGGTACTATCTGGCAAGCAAAGGGTTAATCTGAGAAGGAGAACCAGGAGGGGTAACCTTTGTGTAAGATAAGCAAGAGAGAAGAAAAATGGTGGCTGTAAACTAGGCAGCCAATCAGAAGAAAGCCAGAGAATCTGGCATTCTGGGTAGTGTAGTCCTCTCTGTCACTGTTACCTAGCAATACCTACCACCCCACCCCAAGGGCCCCAAAGACACTTGGGATGTGACCCTGGATAACAGGGCATGAGGCGACATGAAGAATCAGCCCACTCTGCACTCTGTATGACAAATGGTTACAGAGATCTGTACCAGATAAGTCTTTCCATAGAAGTCATTGGAGCAAAAGTGGCTGCGTTAGGAAGCACGTCTTAAAGGTGCCATGTACCCAAAAATGAACATTTTAAAAAGTTGGCCAAAATACCCAAAGGGACATGAGGGGGTAATAATAACGCACAATTCTAAAGGGAAAACCCCAAACCCCAGAGAAACCAGAAAAGAGGGGTTAAATAGTACTAAAGCAGCCAATCCATGCTGCACAACTTATGGTAAAGAAAAGAAAATAAATGACCCAACATGAGCGGAAGAGCTCAGTGCTCAGAAACAACACATGTAGGAGCCAATGGGTACAGGTGGACCAAGGCAATCAAAAGGTTATGCACCAATCTTCAACTTCTGCCTTCAGGTTACCATTATGAAGAAACATAGCCTAAGAGACACCCTGCTGGGAGAGAAATCTTGGGCTACAAGATTCTCTCCACAGGGCTGCAAGGGCCCACAACAGCACCTGAACACTGGGCAATCTTCCAGGGGAAGCCAGAAATGGTAACTCACCTAATGGGGGAATTTTAACAGCCCCATATCTAAGAATAAAAATAGGCTACAAAACTAAGCAGCAATGTTCCAAGCCTTTTCACTCTATCAGGAACATAACAAAACTGGAAAGGTGGGGGCAAGGCTAGCCTGATGAAGAGGAGGGAAGGCTCCACCTTCAAGACCACGGTACCTGTATTCCATATTGGATGAAAGAGAAAATGTTTTAGGGTATGTTAAGACAGGTAACTTGGCAGTGCTCCCTTTTTTATGCATGCCATGTTATCCATGCCTACTTACTTCCAATATGTTAATTTCTCCATACATTCTCTTGAGTGAAGGGAGTTACAGATGTATGTAACATATTCAGCCCACATGGGCATTAGCCATGCATTATTGGTTGATACCAACATGGGTCTGCCAGTCATAGGATAATGCGAACAGCACTGCATCCTCCAAAACTGACCATGTGAATGATTTTTTACAGCAGCCCATAGGCTGCCATGCAGATCAACATGCTAAAACTTGCATGTGGAAGACCATGAATACATCCAAATTGCAGCATGCTGCATTATGGTGTGTTCTGAAAAGTGGCAATTGCCCGTATAAGAATCACCACTGGGGCAAGCTGGTTCACAAGGGTGAGGTATTGAAGAGCTAATACGACTGCACTAGCGTCGACTCTGTGAATATAGTCTTATTCAGCAGATAAAGCCCTGCAGTTTAAATATTTTTATAATAAGGGTTTGCTGTCCCTTTCATATCCAGTCATTACAGTAATAATCTGTTTTTTAACTTTAGATCTTTTCCTGGAGCATATTTATATTAAGTCTCTCCCTCCCACCATAGGGCAGACTTTTCCCAATAACTCAGGGGCAGAGCTAATTTATTAGGATATTGTGTGGCGTTAGGAGAGCCATGACCAGAGTAGATTTTTAGGTCACGTAGACTTTTTATTTCATATCTAGCCATTCAGTACAATAAATCAAAATATATAAAAAGGCTCTAAACTCACAATAAAAAGAAGAAATCAGCAGGAAGATATTGAAGTTCTGGTTATACTCCATTGTGAAATAAATAAAGTGATTAACTGATTCACTACATGAAACATATTCACAGTAGCTTCTTGTGTGATAATGAACAACACAGCAGCAAACTGGATTACATATTCAGGATCATTATATTGACTAAAATAGACGTTTCTTTCTGCAGATAAAAATCACTGAGATGGCATTTCACAGAATTAGGGGAATTAACAAAATACAGAAAGAGGCATGTTTTTCTAAAGGAGAGATGGAGGAAAAAAGTTAGTTGGACGGCGGCAGTGTCAGACATCTAGCTGTTGCAGATTACAACTACCATCATCCCAACCCAGCTGATAACTAGTTAGGGATTATGGCAGTTATAGTTCCCAGCAGCTAGGGGGAGATGCACTAAGGTTTGATGCAGTGGCGATATGTGTTTGTAGATGTGTTGGGAGCACATCGCCACATGCATTAAGAATTAGCTATGCAAGAGGAGAGGTGAAGAAGTTCACCATTAGCATAAAGAATTGTCAGGAACTGCTGGCGATGTGGAAGGGATGCCCTCCTTTACACGTCTCCAGCAGTAGACAACCTTGAACTCTGAGAACATCTCTCTGCTTCCCCATTTGCTCAGTGGGGGAGAGGAGAGGATCTTCTCAGCAACACAAACAGCATTAATCCCTTAACTCTTTGAGTGCCATAGGGATGTGCATTTCACACCCTGTGGCACTCAAATGGTTAGAAATGTACAGTATACCAAGTAGTACATAATTATCCCCTCAGCTCTGTCATTTTTATACATTAGTATTTTTAATGCATACATATTAATCTGAAAGATGGAATTTAAAGGGGAACTATCACCCCTATACAAGTTTGCTAATAATTTACTAAATATAGCAATCAGCTTGAATACTTGTTTTAATTGTTTATACAATTCGTGGTATGGCTAAATTTAAAGATTCAAAAATGACCCGGGCCTTACTTTCGGACAGACTGTGGGTACAGCTCTGCACCGCAGCCTGTCAATCTTCCTCTGCTCCCCTTCCGATGTAGCATCTTGATCCAGCCTCCTCTGATGACTGAGGATTTCTCCTTGTAAGCTGGAGTGCTCTCATTGGCTATAGAGCGCTCCTGCTTACAAGGAGAAATCCTCCGTCATTGGAGGAGGCTGGATCGAGACACTACGTGGGGAGGGGAGCAGAGGAAGATAGACAGACTGCGGTGCAGATCTGTACCCGCATTCTGTCCGATAGCAAGGCAACAGATCATTTTCAAATCTTTAAATTTAGCCATGCCACGAACTTTATAAAAAATTAAAAGAACTATTCAAGTTAATTGCTTTATTTAGTGAATTATTAGCTAAACCTGTATAGGGGTGATAGTTGCCCTTTAATCTCTTGGCTGGTAGAGATGTCTCCTATGCATTGCTTTTGCAATGCTTTGGAAACACTCCTAGTAGCCAAAGAGTTCAAGCTTCTCCTCTTCTGCAGGTATGAAGTGATGAACTGAAAACATCTCATGGTACATAGTACATTACATGTTATGCAAATCAACTTTCACACCCCTTATCTGCTGGTTTCACCTTTCTGCCACCCTTCCTCCTCCTGTTTACCACTCTCGCAACAATCCTCGTCCGGTTTGCCACTCTGCAACCCCTCCTCCATGGGTTTGCTACTCTGCCACCCCTCCTTTTCACTTTTGCCCTTTCACGACCAAAAGCACTCTCCCACTCCTTCTCTGCCAGTTCAACACTCTGCCACCCCCCAGGGCCGGTGCAAGGATTTTTGTATACACAGGCGAAGGTGCATTTTGATGCCCCCCCCCCGACCTTGCCACAATCCCCTGCCCCCATATTTACCTCCACACTCTCCCCACCTCCACAATGCCCCTTCCACAATGCTCCCTTCATCTCCACAATACCCCTTCATCTCCACAATGCCCCTTTCACAATGCTCCCTTCATCTCCACAATTCCCCTTCCACAATGCTCCCTTCATCTCCACAATGCCCCTTCCACAATGCTCCCCTCATCTCCACAATGCCCCTTCCACAATGCTCCCCTCATCTCCACAATGCCCCTTCCACAATGCTCCCCTCATCTCCACAATGCCCCTTCCACAATGCTCCCCTCAACTCCACATTGCCCCTTCCACAATGCCCCCTCAACTCCACATTGCCCCTTCCACAATGCCCCCTCAACTCCATAATTCCCCTTACACAATGCCCCCTCATCTCCATAATTCCCCTTCCACAATGCCCCCTCATCTCCATAATTCCCCTTCCACAATGCCCCCTCAACTCCATAATTCCCCTTCCACAATGCCTCCTCAACTCCATAATTCCCCTTCCACAATGCCCCGTCAACTCCATAATTCCCCTTCCACAATGCCCCTTCATCTCCATAATTCCCCTTCCACATCTCCATAATTCCCCTTCCACAATGCCCCTTCATCTCCATAATTCCCCTTCCACAATGCCTCTTCATCTCCATAATTCCCCTTCATCTCCCCACCTTGAGTCCCTGGTGGTCTAGCGGCGTGCCACAGCTTAGAGCTCTGTGCCTACTTCGGCACAGAGCTGAGGCTCCCACGCGCTGCTGTCAGTAATGCATAGCGCTGGGAGATGATGTCATCTCTCAGCGCTCTGTATTACTACAGAGCCTGGGTCTCTCTGCGGTGTGTAACATAGACGCTACGAGGGAGCGCTGATTTACACTACCAAGCGCTCCCTTGCGGCGTCTATGTGGCACACTGCAGAAAAAAAAAAAAAAAAACACAACTTCCCTCTTTTCGGCGCCCCTCCATTGCGGCGCCCTAAGGCAGCTGACTGTTCTGCCTTAATGGCAGCGCCGGCCCTGCCACCCCCCCCCCCCCCGGTCCTTTTATGCCAAAATGGACAGAAGGTGGTAAAAAGGACAGAGGAGGGTTGACAGAGTGCTGAACCAGCGAAGGAGGGGTGGGAGAGTGGGGAACGGGCAGAGGAGGGGTGGGAAAGTAGCTGCAAAACATGTATTGTGCTATGTCCCATGAGACTTGTTCAGTTCATTACTGTAAATCATGGATGCTTCATACGTGCAGGAGAGAGGGAAGCCAATGGTTTATATTACCTTTAATAATGAGCGTGAATTACAAATATCAATAAAAAAATACATTGGGTTGAGGGGATGATTATGTACTAGTTGGTATACTGTACATTTCTAATCCTTTAAGTGCCACAGGGTGAGCAATGCAGATTCCGATGGCATTCATAGGGTTAAGGGAGTGATACTGATTGTGGTGCTGAGAGGATCCTTATCAGTCCCTCACTGAGCATATATGGAAGCAGAGAGGATATTCTGAGACTTCAACGTTGTCTACTTCTGGCGGTGTGTAAAGGAGGCATTGTCAACAGTATGACAAGCATCCATGCTTATGATTTGCTGTTACTGCATAAGAAGCTCCGGGGACATCCTAACATCACCAACTTCAGGTAGGCGATGTTGGTACTGTGAACTCTGACAGCAGAGGAAGCTGTCAGAGTTTAGTGCATATGGCGAACAACCACATTAACATATAAACACATCCGCATGAATACAACAATGGCTCATTAACCTGCATTTCCATATGAAAATGGCTCAATTCTATATGGAAATGAGCATTCTCGATATGTCCAGTCAAAAATCATAAACCTGTCAAAGGCATGGTGTACTGAAGGGGATATGATGGTGAATGCACGCTATTGAATACTGCTGATGTGTCTTTAACCCAGATCAGGCACAACATCTCCATCCTGAGCCCCTTAAACTTTAGTGCATCTCCCCCAATGAGACCTGACAAATGACTAACTCAACAGAGGTTTTCATTCTAGCCCTTAAAGAGGTAAAAGATGACTCTTTATGAAATATCCCTATGGCAGGGCTGCATTGGGCATCTACATATGAAAAGCAATCATTGGGATCCTCTTTTATCTAGGGCAATGATGGGCAACCTGAGGATAATGGAAATTATAGTCTTCAAGAGCTAGAGGTCTTCAAGCTTGCTCAACCCTGAACAAGGTTTATCAATAATTTCAGGCAGGCAATGCTTTGATCCTGGTGACAGTGTAACTGACATGTCATGCTCACTCAATTACAATACTCACATATTCCTGCAGCAGCTGAAAAATTCTTCCAAATTGTGGTGAGAGTGTGGATGCTTCCCACACACTCGATGCAGAACATGTAATAGAGAGAGAGAAGTGAAATTAAGGGTCCCTGCTCTCTCATACAAGGAGATTCAGAACATTTACAGAATGGTTTAGAAATCCAGCAGGATAGACTGTTAAACCCCTAAAAGTAGAGTATGTCCTGGAAAATACAGTCATATGGACACCCTATTATTTATCTTTTAGTGAAAGGGAGGTTACAACCAGCAGACTTCGATATGTGTTTAGATGATGCTGTTTGTAGTTCAACAACAGCTGCACGGTTGTAGGCTGACCACCCTTTACTTACAGCTGACTCTAGCCTCAGATGATATGACATGTGGAACTTTATAGAAATGATGTGGATACATGAAATAGTCTCCCAGCATAGCTGTTACAATGACATAATCTAAACTGTTGAATAGACATTACGCAATCTAAAATATAAAATACAGCATGTATAGAATATGAGGTCTTACAGCAAATATAAAAAGGGCAGACTGACTTACTAAGAAGAATGCTAGTGTGGGAGGTGTGATAAAAAGGTGATAAAGTGGAAATTACTTCTCTAGTGATATCCCTTCTCCAGTTCCTGTGTTATTGTATGGAGTCTATGCACTAAGATCTCTCCAGCATGTGAAATCTTACATAGAAACATAGAATTTGATGGCAGATAAGAACCATTCGCCCATCTAGTCTGCCCATTTTGATACCTCCCAACATTTCAATTTGCCAAAGAGGGACACTTGTGTTTTAGGGGGTGTTGCTGGCGTCGTGGCTAGTGGGTGGGGCATTACTGAGAATTATTAGGCTATTTCATGACCTATTGACACCTCCTTGTGTAACCTAATAAATGACATGTAACAAGATCAAAGTATTTTATTTACACAGACTAATTTATAAACACGTATACTGACGCTTAAACAAAAATGAATGTGAGTTTTATTGCTCTGGATCAATTTGATACATTTTTATACACACCACACAATCTGATCTACTAAAAAGAGGGACATCAGGGTGGGAAAGGGGGACAGAGGGATTTGGGTCTAAAAGAGGGACTGTCCCTCCTAAAGAGGGACACTTGGAAGGTGTGCATTTTCCTACAGTAAAAACCTCAAACCTTATTTGGTCCTTAGTCTTTTCTTATGTTCAGGACAGCCTTATGCCTATCCCATTCATGCTTAAATTCTGTCACTGTATTAACTTCTACCACTTGTGCTGGTAGGCTATTCCACTTATCTACTACCCTCTCAGTGAAGTAAAACATTCTTACATTACATCTAAACCTGTGTCCCGCTAGTTTTAGACTATCGCCTCTTGTCCTAACATTCTTACTCCTTTGAAATGTACTTTCCTCCTGCACTTTGTTGAATCCCTATTGAAACATCTTAGTGCATTGGCCCCATAGAATAACACAGGAACTGGAGAAGGGATAAATCATCTCCTCTTTATCACTCCTTAGTGCATAACCCCTCAGAATAATTCCCATAGTGGTAAAATACAAAGTTCCCAAATTGATTGTTTATTTGAATGGGACATCCTGCTGCAACGAGTTGGAGGCCTCTCTAGACTTCACAAAGGCCCATTTAACTCTTTGAGTGCCAGAGGGGTATCCAATGTAATGCAATTTTTATTTGCCCTGTACACCCAGGATTAATCCGCTTCATCTTATTACATCGACCCCTCTAATATTCTGTATTTCTATTCATTGTTGCATCAAGATATATTCATTTCGTTTGCTCTTGTTGGATTTATACTCCATTAACTCTTACTTAACCCTTATACATACTAAGCAGAAAAAACAGTACAGTATCATTCCTAAAAGCATACACTGGCGCATATGAAATTGATAAAATATACCATTTTCCCCCTAGGAGTAGTAATGGGTCATATATTAAACATAATAAAGCATAGATTGATAAAGGAACTGAAAAACTCTTCAGTCAGAAAAATTGCTCTAATTTTTGTTATTCTAGGAAAGTGGTTCCCAAACCTGTCCTCAGGGACCACTAATAGAGCAGGACATAAGCATTTCCCTGCATGGGCACTTGTGAATGAATCAAAATGACTGAGCATCTGATTAAAGCACTTATACGCACGCAGGGAAATCCTTAAAGGAAAACATACTAAGAAACTATTTCTAGGTTGCTTGTAATAGCATATTGCTTCATTCACACACTAAGTGGAGTAACTCTGGGGCAAACCAACTTCTTTATTGGGAACACAAAACATTTTCCATTGATGTAACTAGGGCTGCTAACCCCTTGAAGGACAGCATTCAAGGGGTTAAAAGTCAAATTTAAATCAATAGTTATTTGGTGAATTATGATAGTATGAATTAGGTATGCAATATTTGAAATCAGTACATAATTAAATTATAGTGATTCAAATCTGGGATTCTATTCCAGTTATTCCCTAACTTTGATTATTATTATATATGGTACAAGGAGAGCTGTCAGAAGCCCTAGCTTAAAATTTAAGCTAATTCACCTAACAGTATACCTTAACCCATAATTAGATAGTTTATACAGTTTCTGGGGCAGGGGTATTCATATACGCTGCTACCAACTGTATTTTATTAATTGTAAGGATCAATTAACCTTTTCTAAGCTGCTGAGTGTAATTATTGTTATTTAATACCTCTGAATATACCTATGTGTGGTTAACCCTTTCATTGCTGGTAATAATTGTGGTTTGGTTTACTATGTATCTATTGTAATTGCTGATCACTCATTTATCTCATTGTTGCTGATACTTTTATATATAGTATATTATATTTTAATAAACTATATATATTTTTGCACAAATATGCGGGATTGATTATTTCTATCAATTCTTTACTGTGAAGTAGCGTGTCAATACCCAATAAAGTATAAAGTTCTCAAAATTATTTTCTATTGTCATTTACCTATTTAAATTAAGATATCCAACCTGATTGGTTCTCTTGTTTTAACTCTTTGGATACCTTCATCATAAATAAATTATCCATGCTGTAATGTGTTTGAGACCTCTCTAGCATTAAACTATTTATACATACACTGAGCAGCCACTGTTTTAGGTACAAAGACGCTACACCCCTTCCCGCTATGCCCCTTCCTGTCCCCTACTATCAAGGGTTCTTCCTGTCCTCTCCCTAAACAACTCGAGCCATCTCTTGACTACAAGCTTTCTCACTGGCTGCCCCTCGACTCTGGAATGCCCTCACTGTCACCATTCGCCAGTCATCCACACTCATCACTTTCAAGCATCTCCTCAAAACCCAACTGCTCATGGAGGCATCTGAATAGCAATATCCTCCTCTTGCACACTGAGTCACACCAGAATCCTTCATCATGAATTCTAATTAGATTGTAAGCTCCTTGGGACAGGGTCCCTTTCCCAGTCTATGATTCCCTGTCTGCCCTTTCCCCCACAAATAATGAAATGACCGCACTTAAAGGGGAACTTTCACCCCTTAATAACTAAATCTCCCCTTACTGCTGACCTGGCGACTAGCTGCTTAGTAGCGCTAGTCGCCAGAAATCTTACCCCGTTCTCAAGATTTCGGCGTTTCAAAGGATCAGGAAGCACGGACGTCTCTTCACAGTGACGTCCGTGCGCCTGCGCTGTCAGTCCCTTGTGCACCGTACGGTGCACAAGGGACTGACAGCGCAGGCGCACGGACGTCACTGTGAAGAGACGTCCGTGCTTCCTGATTCTTTGAAACGCCGAAATCTTGAGAACGGGGTAAGATTTCTGGCGACTAGCGCTACTAAGCAGCTAGTCGCCAGGTCAGCAGTAAGGGGAGATTTAGTTATTAAGGGGTGAAAGTTCCCCTTTAAGCTTAATGCACTTAATCCAGTTCTGTATTTTTGTATTATATTATTTCAACTTTTGTTTAGCGCTGTGTACATGTATGGCGCTATATAAATATACACACAATAGTGCATGGTTGGAGAACCTGAGGCCCTCAACTGTTTAGGCCTACAGTTCCCACTGCATTCCTCAATAGCTAGATGGCCTCTAGTTGTCCATTCCTAGAACAGTGGCTAGAGTCCTTTGGCTCTCAAAGAAGCCTCAGTTTATCAGGACATTCCATGAAGTTCCAGGTGCATTCTGCATGAAAGCTGACCCACGCACATTCAATAGCACCCACATTTGCCTCCTACTGGTCCGGAATGGGTTCCTAATGCTAAAAGTGAGTGCCTTATTCCAAAGATGCTAAACTGACGTAAGAGATCCAGTTACTGTGCAGACCAACAAAGTATGGTTAAATCAACCACTTCATCCTGGAACCATTCCCCAGTAATCCACACCTTGTGACATGGTTTTCTGTTCTGTTGAAAGTGACTGCTACATGACAAATAAACTGTAAGCATGAAATGAGGCACCTGATTAGAAGCAATATTCAGGTTGCCTTTGGCATTCTGATGTTAATTGACCAACAGGGACCCCAAGTGCTCCATGTAAATATGCCCACAGCATCATCACCAGTATGGAATAACTGGTTACGGGACATTTTCTACTCTTCAAGCATGCCATGTTCCTGAGCCCACTACAGCTATGGCCACTTGGTTATAGCTGACAGTAGTATGTTTTTCTGCCCCAAACCCCATCCATGATAGGGTATGCTGCATTGTGCATTCTGATATGCCCCATAAATACCCCTGATGTATTGCACTGCCACTTGACAGACTGTTTTCTGTCTGTTAGACTGAGGGATTCTTGCCACCCTCCAGCAGCCTCCTTCATCAACAAGCTATCTCTGTTCACAGGAGCCAGCTTACTGCATATGTTCTCATTACTGGACCATTCATGGTGCACTCTAGACCAGTGATTCTCAACCAGGGTCCCATGACACTTTGGTGTCACGAATATCCACTGAGCGTATCCTATGTATTTCTGAATACTTAAATATAAATGTTGAATATGAATTTCAAATGTACATTTATGGAAATCTTTATGCATGGTTTGCTTTTGTTATTTTGATTGTGAGACATACAGTAACTTAATATTTACATATACAAATCTGTATTTATGTACGTATACGCTCTTGATAAATTACATATTACATGTTAGGGGTTCCCTGAAAACTCCAGGCTGTGTGCTAGGGGTGCCTTGAGAAAACAAAACTTGAGACCCCTCCCCCTTTAAACAAGACAGTAGTGTCTGTGACACTCACACTGGAATGTCTGGTGCAAAATATTGTAAAATGATTAAAGGACAAACATCATCAGTTGTTGATTAAGCCTAGGTTGCATTCTGAGCCTTGTGAGCAGAACTGGCATCTGAAAAGATACTCCCTTGTGTACTAATGCTGCATCATGCAGGACAGCCTCAGTTCCACACAAGGCAGTCCCCATAGACCAGCTGTATCGGACTTGAAAGCCCCATACAGTGGGTCTATGGGGAAATGCATATGTACCCCAGGAGTTTGTGGCCAAGAGCAACATAATTACAGGTTCCATTTCCACTGAAGAAAACTGTATAAAGGTGATATTTCCTGTAAGTCAATTACTTCCCACTCTAGGCCAGTCCGGACAGATCGCATCGAGGAACAATCTTGTGTCAGCATAAAGAAACCTTTGTCAAGGAGGGCAGGGCTTTCCTTATACACACAGGCAATATATTGTCCCTCATTTCTATCTATCCAGTCAAGTGAACAGCTTTCAGATCTGAGTGAAATAGAGTGGTGTAGGAAAAAAGGAACAGGAGGGGGAAACTTTAAAATAAAATTACAAGAAAACTACACCGATATGAACATTTACAGCAGTACATATCATTATAAAGTGTAAGGAATAATAGTATAATCTCAAGTCTTTGCATCTTTGGTAGTCTCCATGGAAAAGTTAGAGGAATCACTACTAGATAGTGGTTGTAATCCTTTATTTAGTAATCAAGGGAACTTTTTCTTCTAGAATCCCTGCAGGGTGGTAGGGTATAAATGACGTGATTTGTGTCACAAATGGGTGGGGCATAATTGGCTGTCTAACAAAGTGTGTGGGAAGCGGGCAGACCAGGGTGGGGAAGGAGGGGAAGTGGGAGGAGCAGGCTGGGAAGGAGCAGAATTGGGCAGAGTTTCATAAGAAACTAACCACCACTGGAGAATCAGCCTCTTTCCCCGGAGACCGTAATTCACTATAAAACTGGAGTCTCTGGGGCAAAACAATAGAGTTCCCAGTTATGTGAGTAAAACTATAAGTAAGCTTGGCCCACCAACACATGACTTCAATGTGAACAGGCCCTAACACCATCCTTATTGCATGCGTAAGAAAAATGACACATTTTGCTCTTATTTCCCCTTGTACATGGCATTGAACAGGGTGCAGAGGAACGGCATTCCTTAAAACACCCAAACATTCCACAATGCCCACCTATTGGTGAAATTAGGGTAAATCAGCCAATCATTCACATAAAAAGCTTTGCATATCGACATTATGCAGTCACTTCTCACAAAAGCAAACCCTTATTTTAGCGAGAAGATCTATTTGTTTATACCCGCCAGAGAGTATAATGCTGGTTTGTTTGGGATTTATGACCCAGACGTCAAGTAAAGAGCTTTGAATTACATGTAGGGAGACTGATGTACTAAGTGCAGGAGTAATTCTGGAGCACACAATTGATCTGATTTAAATGGGCACTTTTACTAGACATTTCACCAAAACATTGTTTTACAATGCATTGGAGAACTCTCCGCCATTCAAGGGTTAAACGCTCCATTCAAAGGGATAGTAATACTTCGTTTTTTCTTTATTTTATTTTGTAGGCATTAAAAAAACATGAAGAATGATATAAGTCTTATCTCTCAAACCTTTATGGTTTGAGAGATATTCACAAGCAAAGTTTCCCCTCCCACCCCTTTTACCTAGTGTAAGCCATCTCTTCTCAGATGTGAATCTGGCTGTAAGACCGGACAGATAACAGTAGGGGACAATCTTCTTCCTATGAGAACAATGAAAGCCCTGCCCCCTTGACAAGTTTTTCAGGTTTTTCACTTATCTTATTTGAAGATTGTCAGGCCCGGATTTCTGAATAGGCAGACAAGGCACTTGCCTAGGGCGGCAGATTTTCAGGGGCGCCTTGCAATGCCATTGTCACGCACACAAATTCTGGTGCCTCACACTGCCATTTGAATTTATATTTTTCCTGTGAGCGTGCGCCTAGGTTATGCCCTCAACTCGAGGGCGCAGGCGCTGTTACCTGGTTCTTGTTTAGTAGTCTATGATGCCGGGGCCGCCCCATGTGACCCACTGCTGCATCTGATGTCACAAGACTTCCCGAGGTGACCAATGAGAACAGAGGTAGAGGCTCTCTGTTCTCATTGGTCACCGCTCTCTGTTCTCATTGGCCACCACACTGCTGATGAACAGTCACGCACCCACAAGGAGGTATTGGGAGCAGCTCTGAGCCTAACTAAATAAATGCTCCTGTAAGTGCTCTATACCCCGCATTTGGAGACTGTTGGCTGAGTGAAGAGGGAGCATTTTGTTGCAGCTCAGAGGCAGGTTACCAGAGCTACAGTAACAGTTGTGGACTTGTGGTTCGGATCAGAGGCGGCAGCGGGTTATCAGTGTTACAGTGGCAGTTGTGGACTGGAATTGTGGTTCGGCTCAGAGGTGCTACAGACAGCAGGCTGGCCAGTTGTTGCGGACAGGTGGCAGTGGTATGCAGTAGCCTGGTATGTGTGTTGTTCACAATTATATTTATTTCAAATTATCTAAGTTATTTCTGGTGCTCCAAGCTTGTATTTATAACTTCACTTACAAAGTAGCTGGGCACACAGTTAAAGGGAAACTACCACCCCACACAATCTAAAAATGGGTGTGGTCAGTGGAGGGGTGTGGCCAAGTGAGAGGCGTGGTTAGGGTGAGGCAAAGGCGGGGCTAGGGGCGCCAGGCGTTGTTGTGCCTAGGGGCGCCTGAGATGTAAATCCGGCCCTGAAGATTGTCCCTCTCTGCAGTCTATCTGGGCATCTCCCTTCTGATCTGGCTGATCAGTGTTACATCAGTAAAAGGAGAGGGAGGGGGACACTTTGTCATTGAATTGCTCTTGAACTACAACTCTGACAGAATTGAAATAACACTCTTCAAAGTCCAAATACTATGATGATTAAATAGAGCTGCTTTTATTATGAAACATTACTATCCCTTTAAATCAAAGGAACTTTCTATTTGTACTTCGTTGGACTCCGCGGTTGCATTTGAGGGGTTAAAATATATTTAAAACAATGGGACTTTTTATTTGTATTCTATAGTGTGGTTGATTTGCCCAACGCTAGATTTCCTGTAAATCGCTGTATGCAACTGCCTTGAGTGTTGCCCCATTTGTGCTTGCCACATTCACATTCTGAGTTGAGTGTGACCAGAGCAATCACTATGCCCATAAAACAGACAACCCATTCTTGCTTTATGGAGGCTATTTGTTTTTTACAAGGTTATATACTTTTATCTGGCAATGCACTGAAGACTTTTTTTTTTTTGCATCCATTGGTTTAACCCTTTGAGTGCCAGAGAGGTAAGGAATGCATTGCTTCGCAATGCGTTCCATACCCCTCTGCCACTCAGAGGGTTAAAACCTTTCATTTTGAGCTAGCATGTTATACGGGAAGGATATTTTCTGTGTCAGGGAAAAGTGGATGTGCTTGAAGGTGAAATCTTGAAAAGCTAGGAGTGTGGCCATGGGTGGGGTTAAGCACACCTCAGGTGTCTTGAATACGGGCTCCTGAAATTTAAATCTGGACTTGGAATCCCCCACAAAAGTTCTCCTTAGTACATCAGTCTCAGTACCTGAAAAAATCTGGACACATTAACAGTTTATAATGAGTCAAGATAAAATATATTTCCATCCAGTTAATAATTAACCCCTTGAAATCTTCTAGCATCTGAGAGGTTAAACCATGAAAAAAAAAAATGTCTTTTGGGTAAAAAAACAATCAGCAAAAAGAGAAGCAGGATATCAGATACTTGATTGTCGTTAACTGTGAATTAACCTATCTCAAATACAAGAGACCTATGCCCTTAGGACGTGATCTTGTGTTGATCACAAAATGCTATGTAAGGATTATACCATCATTATGCAGATTCATTAATATGGTGCCGATAAAGATATTGAACAGCCATTAATTAATGAAGCAAGTAGGTATAGGTCGGGGGCCCTCTGGTTCAATTATTTTATAACAGTGAAAATGGGAATAAGAATGGAAAAACAATAGATTCGTCATCTAGTTTTCTATAGGTTTGGTACATACGGTATTTATACACAAACACATGCACATAAATGGGAATTCTCAGGGTTTAACCCTGAGTCTCAGGGTTTTGAGCCACATCTCAGGGTGAAGGTTCCAGTCCTCAGGGTGAGAGACTTCACTGTTTCGTAATGTTTCAACAGAACCAATTATCTGCTTGTTTAGTTTATAAATTGGTGGCATTTGTACTAAGAAGGAAGAGGGAGACGTCCTGCTTGTCTTGTGTGTGTCCAGGCAGTGATATATCTATAATGTAGTATGTTAAGGCTTCCTTGTGGGCTGACTGAACCCCACTGTGTTAGACCAAGTAGGGCCATATAACTTAGAATCTATGTTGAGGAACTTTAAAGGTTAATATTTCAACAATCTCAGGGTCAGCACATTTTGAAAATTCCCAGGTATGCTCATGCAAGTACAATACAGGCTGATAAAACATATTTGTGAATAGGAAATTTATTACAGATCATATATACTTAAGTCTACTTCTAGAGAATAAGCAAACATTTGCCAAAACTAGACAATCAGGTCTGTTTGCAGTCAAGCACTTTGAACAAAAGTGCTCCTAGCAGAAAAAGAAAAGGGCATTGCCAGGTACTGGCTGAGGGGCTTAAGCCCCAGGTCTCATAAAATAACACCTCCTAATAATAACCACACACTTACCTACTGTAGTAAGAAAATCCTAATGGCCCCTATACATGTTTCCCTTGTGCTTTATTCAAGAGATAACATCTCCAATCTGTTCTGGATGTCCGATCCATGGAGGTGATCATGACAGTTGATGGAAGGACCACAAGACCTTAAAGGGATAGTAATACTTAAAATGTAAAAAAAAAATATGTTGTAGGGTTTATCCCCCTGAGTAAAACAAGAGTACTCCCACTGCTGAAAGGTGTTTCATTCAAAAGTTATTAATTTTCAAATTTGAATTTTTTAGGTGCAATATCACAGTGGCCTGAAATTGTACAGTGGCGCTGTTGCTACACCATCCTATGGAGATTTATGGTCCCGGGACCAGAGCTGTCCATAGGATCGTGTAGCAATAGCGCCACTGTACAATTTCAGGCCACTGTGATATTGCACCTAAAAAATTCAGCTTTGAAAATTAATAACTTTTGAATGAAACACCTTTCAGCAGTGGGAATACTCTTGTTTTACTCAGGGGGATAAACCCTACAACATATTTTTTTTACATTTTAAGTATTACTATCCCTTTAAACTCTTAAGCAATTTTACTTCAAAATGCAACACTCACTCCTTTAGTCCTTATAGGGTTATGTAAGCTTATGCCCTTTGCCTACATCAGCTTAAAAAAATACTGCCAGCAACTGTCATGTCTGCCTCTATATACATGGGTATCCTACTGAAGTGTCCCCTGTTTTTGGCAACCATGAAAAGGGTAACATCAGAATGTTGTCCACATCAAAAGGATGACATTCTGATGTTGCACACTTAAAGGTTGTCAAACAGAGGGCGACATTTCAATAGTGTATAAGACAGTAATGAGTAATATGCTTTAAAATCACCTGTTAACCCCTTTGATGCTACACTCCAGCTGCGGTTCAGTCGATCCTGTTGTTCCCAGTGGTAATGTTTCTTTGTCTAGGATTGCAATTTATTAACCCTTTGAGTGCCCTCTGGCACTGAAAGGGTTAATTTCCTAAATACATCCTATAGCCCTTTGAGTGCAAGAGGGGTGAGGCATTGCACAACCACTGGCATTCAAAGGGTTAGTAGATAACACCACTCGTCATCTAATTAGGTCATATTATATACATACTAGTGTAAAATCCCTTGTACATGGGCCAAAGTGCGTAACGGCAGGTGTACTACTGCAGAACTATACCTCCCAGCATTCTGTGCTTTTGGGCAATGTCTATTGCGCATGACTGCATCAGACAAACATACGTCTGGCCTTTCATATTAATGGATTGTTTTATTTGGTTTCATCCATTTCCAAGTGCTTTAAAATCAGCTGTTAACCCCTTTGATGCAACACTCTGGCTGTGGTTCAGGCGATCCAAGACACAAACCAGTAGCAGCTGGAGTGTAGCATCAAAGGGGTTAACAGCTGATTTTAAAGCAATTAGCCAGCACAAAAGTGGATCTTGTCCCTCCTGCGGAGCTGTGTGCCGGAATACAGTCGGAGTGTAGCATCAAAGGTGTTAACAGCTGATTTTAAAGCATATTACTCATTACTATGTCATATATTATTGAAATGTCGCCCTCTATTTGGCGACCCTTAAGCGAGCAACATCAGAATGTCGCCCTTTTAAAAGTAAACCATATACATGACATCCAGACGTGAATGAAGATGCTATCTCTTAAAAAAAAAGCACAACAGCAACATTCATAGGGGCCATTGAGATTTTATTGCCATAAGTAAGGTAAGTTAGGAAGATATTAGTTGGTATTTTACTTCTCCTTTAAAGTCTTGTTGTCAGCTTGGGGTGTGTAGTGGGGTAGATATGTGCTATTATCTCAATAGTAATGGTGCATCTGAATTGCTGAGGACACCATTAACCCTTAGGTTGACACAGAGGTAGCCAACGCACCTTTCTGGCACCCAAAGGGTTAATAAGGCATTAGGAGCGACCAAGCCCCAAGTCCGTTGGAAAGCTAGCTATTCCCTTGCAAACGCCTATGAGAAACTGAGTTCATCTGACAAGAAAGGCATCTTTTACAAGCGCAGGAGCCTGCACAGCAAAAGTGCAATGATGTTGGCTTCATCAGCAATTTTATTTCTTGTAATTATCCACTGCTAAAGGGGAAGTATGTCCCAAAACTAAGACTTAAGTAGTGTCCACAAATTAACAGCCTAATTTATTGGAATATCTTTGAATATCAGGTTGTTCAAGCAGTCACATGGATATTTATAAGAACGGTAAATACAAAATAGCAAAATTCCCCATAAATAATTCCCAAAGTAGCTGCCTCCTTGATTGCTCTCTGCAGTAAAGGGTTATCAATACCAAGCAATTCAAATCACCTGTCCTATCTGTCTGTGTGTGTGCACTGCACTCCCACTGGCAGCCAATAGCAGGGATGTATACACTATTGAAGACTGGGCCAACCTGCCTTGATGTCAGCAAAATAGGATAGGCTGTGCAGTAGCTGAATTGTTGTGGTAAGCAAAGATTAAATCAACCCTATAAACAGTCTCCTGCCACACAGATCTTGCTATCGCAACTCCTAGGTATCAATCACTAGCCGGTGCAAAGTTGCAACATTCATGGGTGGCTGTCCTCCATAGGCTGACTGCACAAAGATGGTTTCTGCCCACTGGTGACTTAGGTGCACCTTGTACTTCATTGATAAATACAACTGAGACTGAATTTCTATTGAAGGGCAATCAAATACCGTAGCTTTTTTTAGTGACACTGAAATGTGGAGTATAAAAATATGTTTATTTGTGTAAGATTCTAAATGGGAACACAGACCTACAGAACAAGTTTATATAAAAAATCCCTGTAATTGCACTTAATAAAATCACTTACCACCCTATAACATATCAAGTATGTGGCCCTGTAGGATAAAGCTCACCTTTAAAAAGCTGCACTGTTATATGCATAGAAAGCAACATTCATGTGCTATACAGCTACTGCTTGCTTACTTCTGTTTATGCATGCATATAACTATGATACAGTCTAAAGCAGATAATTAATTAGGTTAAGGGAAACATTTTGTCCAATGCATAGAGATATCAGGGGGTGTAATTATATGATTTTGAGCAAAAATAGGCTCTTAGATACATTTTTATATGTTGTACCTAATGTGCTATGTACTGATATATTTTTGCAGAAAATGCCACTTACTTCAAGGGAAGGGCAGTGGGGAAGCACATGGGTGTTTTAGAGTGTTTCTTTCCTCTGTGCCTTGTTTAATGCCATGTACTTAATCGGGCATAAAACAAAGAGGTTTAACTTTACTCCATTTTTTTATAGCAGAGGCATTCAACGTTTGTTCACGTTAAAGCCTTAATGACAGTAGAATGCGTGCTCTGGTACGTACAATAGAAGTCATACACCTTCGTGCATAACCCAAAGCAGGGGCATTACTAGGTACTGTCTAACAAAGCCCCAAGTCTTTTGCTTAAAGGGATAGTAATACTTCATTTTAACTTTATTTTATTTTGTAGGCATTAAAAAAACATGAAGAATGATATAAGTCTTATGTCTCAAACCTTTATGGTTTAAGAGATATTCACAAGCAAAGTTTCCCCCTCCCGCCCCTTTTTCCAGTGTAAGCCGTCTCTTCTCAGATGTGAATCTGGTTGTAAGACCAGACAGATAACAGAAGGGGACAATCTTCTTTGTATGAAAACAATGAAAGCCCTTCCCCCCTTGACAAGTTTTTCAGCTTTTTCCATTATCTTAATTGAAGATTGTCCCTCTCTGCAGTCTACCTGGGCACCTCCCTTCTTATCTGGCTAAACGGGGGGGATACTTTGCTTGTGAATATCTCATAAACCATAAAGGTTTGAGACATAAGACTTATATCATTCTCCATGTTTTTTTAATGCCTACAAAATAAAATAAAGATAAAACGAAGTATTACTATCCCTTTAAAGGGCAACTCTAATCAGATAGTTCCCTATTGCAGTGATGGCAAATGTTTTTGGGCCTGATTGCCCAATTTTCTGCAAGGAGACTAGACTGGAGATCTCAAAGTACCAGTACTGAAAATTTACCACGAAAGGGAGGTTTCTTTCATGAATCCAGATGCAAAAAAAAAACAAACTATATACCATTGTGTGCTCCCTTTATGCTATTACACAAATGTTAACTGTGTTTTTTCTAAGAATATAAACACATGAAACAAACTTCTTGTGAGTAATACATTTTACTGTGAAAAACTGCACTATCATTGTATCCGTGTTGAGTATAATCAAAGTAAATGGAGCTTAATACTTCACTGTACATGTTCTGCAATGTCACCAACTTAGAAATGGAAATTACAAGCTTTTAATGTCTGGTACACTATTAATCTGAGTAACATGGCTTTGAGAAAAAGGATACTTTGACTGTATAACTTTCCTGCAGTGACATCCACTTTTACACTTGGAACTCAAGGCCATATTTATAAAGATAAGTGGAGCAATTCTGGGCGAAGTCTTACATTGGGAGCAACATAAAACATTCCATTGGTTTCTGAGGTGATTGCTCCTAATATAGGACTTTGCCCCTGAATTGCTCCAGTTTTGCCTTGATAAATGCAGCTGTTATGTACACCTCAGAAAAACATGACTTTGGACATACGAGGCTTCACACAATAACTATCCTGCAATTCTACCATTTCCTCTCCATTGGTCGGACCAAAGTGATAAATTGGCGGGAAATCAATTTAGAAATCAATGGAGTGCTTCTACATATTGCTCCTATTGTGAACTAAATTAGAGTCTGCAATGGAGCCTAAAACCTTTTAATTTACACTATTAAACTGAGTGAAAACATGTCTTTGTACAAAGGAAGCTTTCACATCCCAATATCTGCATAAATTCACAAGATAGTTCCCTTCTTATGTCACTGATTTAATATGAGCATGGGATGGAGACAGAAATTATATATTGGGGAAGGTTAGCCACAAGGTAAAGGACCCTGTGCATTTCTAGCTTCATCAGCCCTTGAATTTCCGTGCTAGCAAAACTGTATCATTGTTCCTTTCTCATCACTTTCACTATGAATTGTACATCAATTCCATTTCAGTTTTCCACTACGAATCTGCCAGACAGCAGGCTTGTCACCTCAGCCTACCCACTTGCTCACTTGAACCAGGCAACAGAGGGCCACAATTCAATCCTCCCTCACATGAATTGGGCATGAAGCCCAGTAATCGCCTCCCCTGCTAAACTGACCAAACAGTGGAACTGTGTCTGGGCTCCTTCCCTACCTACCCACATGTATCAACCCTACTTCAGACTGTTCTGTTTAGGTGCAACCTATCTAATGCCAGATCCAATTATCCCAACTTGCATTAATCTGCAGTATCAAGCTCTGCGTGCTTTCACACTTCTCTGCACTGTAAGATGGAGTACAGTGCCAGCTCCCATCAAGACACAATTTTTTGATGCTGTGAATGTCTGACAACAGTTATGGGAGGAGGGGTGCAAGCCAATGTGTGACTTGAATGGGATGGTTACGGGTGCAATGGAGACCGACCTGCAAGGCTCCCAGTGATATTGCAGGAGCCTTTAGACTGATTTTGGGGAAACCAAGGTAATTCAAGTCCCCTGGCAATGAAATATCTCATCTCTCTTTCTCTTGATATGAGGTAGAAGCATGAGGTTCCCCGCACTTGAGGACCCTGGTGTATGTCGGTATGCCCAGGCCATAAAGTGGTACTGGAATCAGGTATTCTATCCCCATTCTACCACAGCCCATGCTCTTTCTCTCCCCCTGCTCCCAAAACACACTACATACCTAAGTGGGAGAAGTGGATAGCTTTACATGGGAGGGAAGGAACACCCAGAGATCATATAATAATAGGAAGGGAAATGAGAGCCAATCCAGATGCTGTTTTTTGGGGATGGGAGGCTCCATTTCCCAGTGCACCTACAGCCTCACTTACTCAAAGTTGGTAAAACTGTCAGACAGCAAAGGGGGGTGTGGGGAACTTTGGTCCCCTGCCGAGTGCCACCATAAAGGCCGCTGAGTGCCGGTGGTAGATTTGTAATCATTGCTCTATTGGTAGAACTGTTCTCCTGGGAGTAGTCCATCTGATATAACTGGAGCTGTATTGTGAGCCTTGGGAAAACAAGAGGGGAACAAAATGGAGGTCCAAAACTAGATCTTCAATGATCCTCTGGTTTATCTGTGCTGCATCATGCAGGACGTTTTGTGTGCTGTGTAGGTCCCCACTCACCAGGCCTATGGGGAGTGCACACATAAACCTGGAGTTTATGTTTGTGAGCCGCAAACTTCTGGTTTGCCTTCTAGCTGGGAGGGTCAATTTTCTGACATCCCAAAAGATTGATAGGAGCAGATTTGGAGCTACTCATAGGGGCCCTGGACGTTTTTTTTTCATTTATTTATTTATTTATTATACAATTGCCATTTAAAGTCCCAGGTATTTCTGCCAGTTTGGAGCATGTAATAGAGCTAATCATTGTACTAGTAAAAGGTGCAATTGGGCTGCACAGTGTACTTGCAACACATTCCTTTGGACCAAGCCCTAGGTCTTTTTTGAATGTAGCAACTCCAAAGTGTTGCTACTCAATTTAGAGGCCAGTGTCTTAAAGCAGAAAATTTGATGCACTGAAAGATTTCTACGATTCCCCCATTATAGCCACAGATTATAGGTGTTTCACATATTACCTCTGATATACTCATCTCAGACTTGCACAAATAATGAACAACTCTGTGAGCATCATGGATGCCTACTCATTGCAAGATTAAATGTTAGGATTATGAATTTATTATGCCATTTACCATATTATTCTATGGGACAAAACATTCACTTACACAAACTGCATATACCTATTTTTGACAGTGGCTTCACGATGCTTTGGAGACCTCCAGCATAAAAGCCTCATTTAAATCAATGGAAATGTTCTGAATTTGTACTTGATCCCTAAGGCAGTTGGTTTTTCCCAGAAATGCCCCACTTTGCCTCAGGTTTTTAATCTCAAATGTTGACATCCTGGTATGTATAGTCCCGAAGTGTTTTTCTATTGTGTTGTCCTATTGTAGAGTGCTCTAGGGCAACCCAACAGCACCATAAAGAACAGGTAACATTTAAAGCGGAACTTTCAGTTCATACTTAGTCCCCATGCATTCATTAAACACATGGCGACTAGGTTTGAAACAGATGTCTTACCATTAAAAAATAGCCCACTGTAAAGGAATCCATCCCGTTTGGAGACTGATGGGCAGGTTAGTGCGGTCTGAGCACCTGCACCGTCAGTCCCTTCCGGTAACAATATGGTGCACTGCAGTGCTACTCAATGGAGACCGGGACTGACGGCGCAGGTGCGTAGACAAGATGTCTGAGCTGCATCCTGGGTTTCGGTCTCCAAACGAGAAGGATTACTTTACACTCTGCTATTTTTTAACTGTAAGACATCGATTTCAAAGCTAGTCGTCATGCTTTTACCCCTTTGAGTGCCAGAGGGGTACGGAATGCATTGCAAAGCAATGCATTCCGTACCCTTCTGGCACTCGAATGGTTAATGAATGCATGGTGACTTAGTATGAACTGATAGTTCAGCTTTAACAAATTTCCACTTGCTTAAATGAAACATTTAACCCTTTGAGTGCCAGAGGGGTACGGAATGCATTGCGTTGCAATGCATTCCGTATCCCTCTGGCACTCAAAGGGTTAACCCCTTGAATGCTAAAGAGGTCTCCAATGCATAGTTCACAATATATTTCTAGTATTTCTAGTATTCAAGGGGTTAAACGCTCCTTTAAAATAAATGGAAATATTAACCCCTTAACAACCGATATTGTGCCAGGACTGTCATCAGTGTCTGTGCCTTAAGGACAAATGATGGTCCTGGCACGTCATCGAATTTTGTCATCAAAGAGCACCTAAACGGCTGTGATCACTTGGTCCACCCCCGGACTGTGCGGTCCTTAAGGGGTTAATTGTTCTCTGTGGTGTTGTTGTTTTGCCTTCTTGTCCCTGACCCCCACAGAAACACAGAGGACTATGGTTGAGAGAGTCCAAATTATGTGATTAGTGCCATGATGTGGGCTGGGCTTAATCAGGCAGGAATTTCCCCGAAGTTGGCAGGGAATTAGACTGACAAGGCAGGAGTAGGTGGAATGGATCAGGAAGTAGATGGGGTCACCACTGTACTCGCTGAGCCAGAGAATCAACCTATATCTCCAGTCACCTGGTAATCCAATCTCAAAACCAGAGTCTCAAGGACAGATCAGCAGCGTTGCCTGCACCCATAAATTTCTCCAAATATATATATACTAGCAAAAAGTATATGCTGTTACATTAGCCCCTTAAGTACCAGTGGTCCCGGGGTGTATAGTCCTTTAAGGACCAGAAAGGGAAGTTCGAAGTGCCTCTCCACGTGACTGATCACGTGTGCCAGCACACCGAACGAGGGACTGAAAGAGATTGCTCCGGTCTTGGAGCGATCAACTTCAGTCCCCGGTATTACTCACCGCTCTCCTGAAGAAGCGCGGTGAGTAAAAGTATGTGACGTACCAGGACCATCACTGGTCCTTAAGTGCCGGACCAGCGTGATGGTCCGGGTACGTCAATGGTCCTTAAGGGGTTAGACAGTGTTCTTAGGTTTGTACATGCATTGCAAAGCCCTGTGGAGTTTATTGTCGCTATAAATAAAGAATAATAAAAACAACAGGAAGAATGTCCGAATCCAGAGATGCAGTTCATATTCTGAGATACTGGCTTTCTACTCACAGGGGTTATGTAAAAGCATACGTCACAGGTGTCTTTGAGACACAAATCCCTCTGTCCCTCCTTCCCACCCTGATGACTCTCTTTTTAGGAGATCAGACTGTGTGGTGTGTATATAAGTGTATCACATTGTTCCACAGCAATAAAACTCACATTAACGTTTGCTTAAACTTCAGTATATAGATTTTTAAATTAGTATGTTTAAATAAAATAATGTGCTCTTGCTCTAAATCATTTATTCATGAAATAAACTAAAAATTCTTGTTAATGCCTTGCCCACCGGCTAAGCCCTCAGCAACACCACCTAAAACAAAAGTGCCCCTCTTTGCCCACTTCAAAAGTTGGGAGGTATGTAGCAGAATGAAGGATCTCTTCAGTGCATACTGGCACCCATGCTCTGCTGTCATTAAGAGGGATCTGGTCCTTAAAGGGTTAAAGCAAGCAAAGCTGGGAAGTGAAGTAAAGATGCACCATGTTCCTCTTTGCCTGGTTAGTACATATCATTAACTAATGTGAAAATGAAAGGAACAGCCTGAAATGACCATATACTTCTCCATTGCCCTCCCCTTAATGCCAGCAACAGACAGAGGACAATTTATAGCACAAGTAGCTTAGTAACTTGGCATTAGGCTGGCGAAGCACTAATAAACTGGTTCCAGCACCTATTTTAATCAGAATCAAATCAGTACATTCTTCACCCCTAAGAATTCCAGTCATGGATGACCATCTCTGAATCAAGCTATTTTGATTGTGCAGCAATGGCTAGCGATGTATTTCCAGCCTCATACTGAAAATAAAGCTTAAGTATAATAGCCTGCTCATAATGAGAATTGGGAAGTAATGCGTTGCAGACATCTCTTGCATCTAAAACAGGGGTGGGCAAAGTGATGCCCTCAAGCTGCTGCCAGACTGCAAATCCCATCTTCCTCTACCAGTCATTGGCTGGAGGGAGAATCCTAAGAGCTGCAGTCCAGAAACAGCTGGAGGGCCTCACCTTGCTCTTGCCTGAAATATTTTCTACTCTACATGCAGGTAACATAGCCAATTCAACAAGTATTGTAGATGCTATGTTATAATTAATATTACCTATCCCAAGTGATGCATATTAACCCTTTGAATGCCACAGAGGTATCCAGTACATTGTGACGCTATAAATTGGTTACCTCTGGCACTCAAAGGGTTGGCAGATTTGACAACATTTCCGTACATAGGACCTTATACACAAAAGAAAAGAGGATTCATTGTGGATCAAATCAGCATTATAGGGAAAGCATAAACCTGCCTGAATTTCCATTGATTTCAATTGGGCAATTAACCCCTTGATTGCTGGTGAGATTTATATTGCAATGTAGAGAAATACTTTTGAAACCCCCTCATATCCAAGGTTTTATAACCTCTATTTAAAATTAATAAGATTGACTAGATGTCCCATGTGGTTCAGTAGATTTCATTCAAAATTGGTCCACTTTTCTTTTGTGCCTATAGTCTATGACTGCTGGAAGCCAGGGGGTTACTATGGTGAAACACACAGCAAGTGGAGGCAAGAAGGCTACAGCTTTTGGACAAGCAATGCTCCATACCAGTACAAGTTCACATACCATAACCAGCCACCTTAGACATGTGGGCCAGGCCCACCCATCAGTATAAGGAGGGAGCGTGTATATGCCAGTCGACTGCAAAGCAGCATGTTTTGTAACCAAAGAAAGGTCAACCAGACACCGGTTGCCTACCCAGATCCTGTAAAGAGGTCACATTACCAACTAGTAAGGAGCATCAACTAACCACCAGCCACAAAAGCTTTATTTAAAATGGGCTTTTAACCCCTTGAATGCTAGAGAGGATACCAGCATGTTGATTCATATCTTCTTAGTCCATCAGCTTTACAAAACTTGATGTACAAAGAATGGGAGAAGTTCTGGAGAAAATAACTGTACATCAGAAGAAAAAATACAGATTCCTTTTGATTTAAACAGGGTGTTTAACACTTTGAGTGCCAGAGGGGTACACAATGCATTGCGTACCTCTCTGGCACTCAAAGGGTTAACCCAATGAATGCTAAAAAGGTGTCTGATCTATTGCTTCTCAATGCATTAGAGTCATGTCTAGAATTCAAGACTCTAGTCCTTATCTTCAGACAATCTCCGCCATCATTAGCACGTTAATGCCAGCAGTCCCCATATGACAGCCCCACATCATGCACAGGGAAATGGTTACATTTGCACTATTTCCTCTGCTTCTTATTTAGTGTATATTTTAAACCCTTTGAGTCCCAGGGGTATGCATTGCATTGCTGAGCAATGTGTTACGTATCCCTCTGACACTCAAGAAGTTAAACAATTTGTAAATGAAAAGAACACCCCATTGTCCTCTCCTTGGTGCAAGCAGAGGTGTTAAGGGAGGAATTTGGCCATACACAGCTTAGTAAATTGGCATAGGGTCTAAAAATCAGTCGATTTAGAACAGAACCGATGTCACACATTCACCACACTGAGGCATATGTATCTAGGAAAAACACAGAGAAACTCAGGCAAACCAGCTGTACAATAAGTACAAAATGATAACTACTCACTAAAATTGAGGGAGGATTATTTTCCTTGCTACATTAGTGCAACAGTTTTTATCCTCATTTACTAGGCATTTACTAAACATATACATACATATGCTCCATTGTATTAAAATGGACCTGTCACCCCAAGACAAGGGTTAGTATGTTTTACAGATAATTAACCCTTTGAGAGCCAGCGAGGTGCGCAACAGTTTGCAATGCTTTGCGTACCCCTCTGGCACGCAAAGGGTTAAAATCTGCCTTTAAATTGTACTAGCCATTTTTATGTAAAACTGTTTTGTGGAAAATAATATTTATATTTTGGTGGCACAGTGTGGCACTTTATGCTAATTCCCTACATAGTATGCTAATTAGTTGTGTTTGAGGCCAAATACATCCCACTGTGTGCTATTATAAATGCCTCCAATGTGTGGGCTCTGTCTCCCAAGATGCACACATTGCACAGTGGAGTATATGTATGAATCAGCCAGTGCATCTGCATGGCAATAGCCTCTAACACCACTGACTGCATAGGGTATGCACATGGACAAATGCACTCTGCCAGTAATCAATTTTAATGCCAGCAAGCCCTGTACACCTTCCCTGTGGCAAGCGCAGGGAAACCGACAGTGATGGCAACCATGTCTACGCCATGTTATTACATGAAATAGTTCCTCATTGCCCACCCCTTGGCACAAACAGCGTTAAAGGGCTTTTTGGTGTGCATCTCTTAGTAAATAGGAATTAGGCAGGTGAAGGGACGGATTTAGCAATTCCATTACCTGACAGCGCAGAATCTCCATTGCACATACCTCTAGTGTGTGGTTATATTGGCCCAGGAAATAAACTAAATAGCATTAAGAGTTACACACAAATAAATGTTAATTTCTCAAAAACTATTTATAGTTCAATCAAATTTCTAACACAGAAGACAGGCCATTTTTAATTACCTTACTTTTAACTAAACTTTAGGTGATAGTTCCAAGTTAAATGTGTGTGTGTGTATTTACATCAGTATGCTAGCACTTGCACACTTTTAACAACAATTATGCTTTATTTACAAGACATTTCCCATACTAAGAAGAAACATGGTATGTAAGCTAATTATTCCACTGTGACCTTATCCTAATCATTTAGCCTTCACTATAAAAAAAGAACTTTCCTTTAGACACAGCAATTATCTGAAAGTTTCCATAGCTGAAAATGAGTAGAAATAACTGTCTTTCTCTGCCATAGAATTTTACTTATGTGGTTGAAAGACCTTGGATAGATAAAAGCATCCATTAATTAGCTGTGCCAGGGGGACCTACAGCACATTATGAGCGACTAAGTGGAAAAATGTCCCAACCATTTGTTCATACTAAGCTACAAGACTCAGACTGTGTTTGAGAGAAATGGCACCCGCTCTTATTCCCAGAATTACCATGCCACATTACTGATCATTATTGTAAAGAGGACAGGGCTCAAATATTGAAATAAAGGACAATAATCTTTGCAACAGCTCAGTATAGTGATCCTTCAAGTAAGATAGATAGATAGATAGATAGATAGATAGATAGAGCGAGCTCATTTAACCTACTTGGAACCAAATAGTTATACAGTGAATCAAAGATACTGACTAGATACAGTTCCTTGCATCAGCTATGTGCAGAGAAAGCCAAGTGTTATCTGTTAGATTTTCCAGCTGAGAGATAAAAAGAGGAGAGAAAAAAATCTGCATTCCTCTCACATGGTGTGGAGATGGTGTGAAATGGGCAGAAAAAACTAGAATGCTGGAGATGTTAAGGGAGCAGGACAAGAGGTCCTCATGGCCACATACATAAGATGACAGAACAATCCCTCATGACCAGGGACACGACAGCCCAGGCCAAGACCTACTGAGGCTGATGTACTAAGAAGAACTGGAGCAGTTCTTGCTCAGACCAGCTGCACAACATGTGACAAATAGAATTTTCCATTGATTGAAATGGGGCTTTTAACCTCTTCAGATTCTAGAGAGGCTTCCAAAGCATTGCTCTGAAGAACTCTTTGGCAATCAGTTGCAGTTTGGGGAAATCTTCTTTGTCCCCTGTAGTGCAGATGGTTTGCCTCAGAATAGCCCTAGTTCTACTTAACACTGACCACAGACATCATAATAGCCGAGACAAAATCCCTTACTGATCACTGACAACAGATACCATCACAGACTACAAATGAATGACCAGAGGCATATGATAATAGCCCCTTGAAAGCCCTGGTGACAAGGGCACATACCATTGTATGATACCAACCCAGACATATTCGGAATGCTAAGTAACGAAGACCCTTGTGTATTAAGGCAAAGTGCAGAAATTCTGGAGAAAGCGAGCTGCACCATAGGGAACAAATATGCTACCCATTCCCATTATTTTAAATTGGACTTTTAACTCATTGAACACCAGCTAGAGAGATATGCAATGCATTGCAAGACCTCCCTACCATTCAACGGGTTAAATGACAGATTTCACTCAGTGCAAATCCCGGGAATATTTATTTGTACCCTACAGTGCAGCTGGTTTTTCCACAGAATTGTTCCAGTTTACTTTTATACATAAGGCCCTAAAATATGTATTCAGAAAGCTACAAAGGTGCAATTGTGGAGCAAAACAACTGCACTATAGGAGACAAATAAAACAGCTCATTGATTGAAATGGGACTAACACCTAGCAAGCAAATGGCTTAAATGACCATTTAAATCAATGAAGATTTGGGGAATTTTCATTTGTTCCCCCATGGTACAATTGGTGTGTTCCAGAATTGCACCTGTGTGGGTTGATATATATTGCCCCAAGATCCCAGAATGATCCCTACAGCACAGGAACGTGAGGTATCAGTTCAAAACAAATCCTACTGACCAAATGACAGGAGCAGTCTGACTGAGGTAGGCTGGGAAGGATAGTGACTATCATGGAATCAGTCCTGATATAGATGTACTGCAGATGTACTGACATCATTATCTGCTCAGAATCTATAGGCCTTATGTATGAATCTAAGTAGAACAAGTGTAGGGGAAACCAGAAGCACAAAAGGGGAGAAAAAAAGATTCCCAAATTCCGATTGATTTAAATGGGGTTATTAATCCCTTGAATACTAGAGAGGTCTCCAATGCATTGCATTCAAGTGGTTAAAAGTCCTATCTAAATCAATGTGACATTTTGTCTCCAATGGAACAGCTCGTCTGCCCCAGAGTTGTTCCACTTTGCACTTATACATAAAGCTTTATGGTTTCAATCTGTGTCATGCACCATTGTATCAGATTTCCTATAATGGTGGTTAAAATGAGTCCCTCCTGACACTAATTGGGTGACAGGGGTCTTGCTCTCACCTGGGTCGCTGTTAGCAGTACTTTATGAGGTTGGAGGCTGTGTCCTGCCGCCTAGGATGTCCCATGATCTGGGGTCGCTTTCTCTTCTTTCTCTAGCTGGCAAAGCTTGTTTCACTCACATCGCCTAGCATAAGTTTATTCCTGCGGAATCCAGCATCCAGTGTCTGATATATATGAGTGTGTGGATCTCAGATATATGTGTGTGTGTGTATGATGTCTATATGTGCACAGCTAAAGAATATATGTATATCTAAAGTGTGTGTGTTTTTATGTTGATTCCACTGATGTTATATCTAGATCTATGTATTTTTATATTGTCTCATCTAATGGATATGTTTTTGTAGCATTTCTTGTATAGAAAATGTGATATGTTTGAACGAGACAGGGGGTGTATTGCATGTGGCTGTATAATTTGTATATATTTAGCATTTCAGTTAGAATGCATATGTACTGCATGTGTACATTTTTGTATATCTGATGTGTTTATGCATGTATATATGTGAGTGTATCCCCAATGTGACTGTACAATTAATATACTCTGAATGTATGTATACTGAATATAATATGTAGCTATGTATATGTATGTGTGTATTTAATATGCCTACCTTATCTATTTAACAGTTTATTTATTATATGTAGCTTTAACGTGCGTGTATTATGTGATTATATAAATATATAATATGTTTCAAATACACCTTGGATGTTCTATGTGTACTTGCTCATATCTGGTGTCAGTGATTTGTATCCAGTGTGTTGTGACAATACTTGAAACATGAAATTAGTGTTTGCACTGTGAGTGAACTGTCTGAACATACAGGTCCAGAACTGGGTTAATGTTTATTATCTCCATTTTTTGAGGGTGAATATTGTGGGGTATTGTTAATGTTTGTGTGTGACAATTTAGAATAATGTATATGTGACTAGTAACAGTGTATGTCTGATTACTGTACACAGCAACTCCGTATAAACCTATAGTGACTATATGAGACTGGTAGACATGTTAACAGTGCATGTGTGACCGTCGGCCACTGGAATGAGTCTAGTGGCAATTAATGTCACAGTATCTGAGAAGAGGGACACTCAGCAACAGTGAAGCGTGACTAGTGGACACCTATGTGAGGCTAGTGACATTCAGCGTCAGACTAGCGAGTCAATAATAGTATATGTGTAACTAGTCCCACTTATTGGAGATTAGCGATACTCATCAGCAGTCTATGTATAACCAATGACACTTGTGGAAGACAAGTGAGTCAACACCAGTGTACGTCTGACTACTGACACTTGTAGGAGAGTAGTGAGTAGTAGTGTATGTGTGAAGGGTGACACTTCTGTGAAACTAGAGCGTCAATAGCAGTGTACGTATGATCGGTGATAATTGTGTGATACTAGTGACACTCGAAAGCAGTTTATGTGTGACTGGTGTCACTTGTGTGATAGTGAAACTCAGCAGCCGTGTATGTGTGACAGGAGCCACCGTCTAGTAGTGAGTGTGTGCGTGACACTAGTGTCTAGGGACAGTCTGTCAGTCGTATGATGTGACTGTGTGCTAGTCTATAGTGTATGTGCCCGAATGGTGACAGTCAGTGCCACTCCACGGTCCCCGGGGCCCTTTGAAGTGTGGAGGAGCCTAAGGTCAGTCCAGGCGTAGGATTGCGGTGCCCGGTATCAGTGCAGTCCCAGGGTCCGGCTCCGGTCCGGTGGTGAATACCCGTGTTGCAGTGTGCGCTTCCCGTTGGCAGTCCGAGTCGCGTTGCCCAGTGCAATCCTCAGTGCCACAATGACATCCCCCTGGTACTCGGTATCTACTCCCGGTTATCCGCTCACACGCAGAGCGAGGCCCGGTGTGTCCAGTATCGACAGATGAACCCTTCTCCCCCTGCGTGAATGAATGTCCTCTCTCTCCCTCCCTCTGTTTCTGTACCAAGCTCAGTCTATCTTCTCCTCCATCTCTTCGCTATGCACTCTCCTCTATCCCTCCTCCCTCGTCTTGCTCAGTCTCTCGCTCTATCTCTACCCCCCTCCCAGTGCCTCCTCCCTCCCTCAGTATCCCTCTCTTTCCCTCACTCTTCCATCTCTCTGGGTTTTTCTGCTCAGTCTCTCCACGCTATGCCCTTTCAGTCGTTCTCCGCTTGTACAATTTTGTACTATTTCATGTTTCCGTCTTCGAACCTTAGGCACATATGGTCAAACAGTAACGCTATTCTATGTCAAACCGTACGTACCATAGAAAAAGATACACATTCCAGCTGATTTAACTGCAGCGTTTAACCACTTGAATACTAGCCTATCTTTGGAATGCTTTTTTTCAGCCTTCTGTTGCATTTAAATGGTAAAAGCCCCCAAATGTAATCAATTGGGGATCGTATTGCACATACGGTGTTGTTGGCGTGCCCGTGAATTGTTCCAGGTTTTCGTGTATATGACCGTTAGTCTCTGTACTGCGCCCGTATCCCCACTTTTCTCATTACATCTCCCATCTGTTCTCATACTTAGATGACATGGGGGTTCAGTTGCTCAGAACCCCCTTCTCCGTTTACGCTTCACCTTTTAGAATTTATTGCCTCCTGTATAACACCGAGAGGCAAAGTGTCAACAGCACCCTAGTACACCACCGAAAAGCAAAGTATCGACAGCACCCTAACAACGAGACATTTTGGTGCGCATGTCGGTCGAACTGTGGCCTTTCTCCCGCTGTTTCTTGAATACAACTTCACCTTCCAACCTGCTGTTGAAGATAAAGGGAATTGCAGTCCAACAACAGTTGGACTGTGGACTGCATAACTTTAGGTTATGCGTGGGTAGCTGCAGTAGTGTTTGGATGCAGCAGTGTGAAAATGTGAATTCTAGGTATTGCTACTGAAAACTGACTAGTTGGAATGTAATTTCTAGAAATCATGGGTTTGTCTTTAGGTCTTCCCATCTCTCAGTCTGCACCCCAAAGTAGATCAGATTCTTGCCCCCGTTTAGCGCTGTCATTGTATGTGGGAGAAGCCTGACTAAGAAAATAGGATCACAGTAGCAGAAGGATGATGAGATGATCACTTTTATTATGTACATAAAATACATTTTCCTAAACCTGTTATTATCTCAAGAATACTTTACAACGGTTTAAAGAAACAAAAATTACTAGGTACATGTATCAAACTATGCCATGGATTGCATTAAACATGATAGCTTTATCAAGGTTTTCATACAAAAAATTCTCCATAGATTTAATGAGAATCTGTTCGCTAAAATCATAGGTAATGCTTAACAACTGCAAAGTAATCTAGGCCTATGTCAGATCATTGTGAGCTTTGCTTTAAAGGGGAAGTATCCTCCAAGAAAACGTAAGCTATTTAATGACTGAGACTGATGTACTAAGAAGAACTCGATTCATTCTGGAGTAAACCATTTCCACCATAGAGGAGAAATAAAAACGTGAAAAACTTACATTGATTAACATTTTTTTTTATTAATTGAATGGTAGAGGGTGAGACATTCTGTAGCATTCAATGGGTTAAAATCATTGTTTACTTTGTGTTTATTTGTCATCTATAGTTTAGTTGGTTTAGTCCATAATTAATGCAGTTCTTATCTTCACTATCTTCTACTGGTTACAATGCTACTTATATTACATAGCTTACATTATGTTTTTTACTTCTTTACTTTCTACCCTACCACAAGCTATACATACACTACCCCATTTTTGGACTCAATGAGGCTGAATTCTATTGCAGGTAATAAGTTAATCACTGGGGTCATCTACACATTTCCCCACAGACTCCAATAGGAATGTGTTAGATAAACAATGATCTCATTCATCACCAGCAATGCAATCTATGCCTAGATTAGTAGGCAGGGACCGTAACAAATGCTAGTTAAGAAAATTGACTTGCTACATGCTCTGAATATTTGATTTCTCTGAATCTGATTGATATAAGCTGTCTAATTGTTATTTATTTTTGGTCCTTATATATAAAAGCAAAATGGTGCAATTAGTGGGCAAACCAATTGCACCATAGGGGACAGTTAAACATTCCTAAAATTACCACTGAGGTAAATGGGACTGTTAACCAGTTGAAGGCCAGGGACATTGCTCTGCAACGCATTAGAACAGTCTCTAGCATTCAAATAGTTAATACACAGTTTGTATGAATGATAATTTTACTGTGTTCCTTTGTGCTGGTGGTTTGCACTAGAATCTCTCTAGTTCTATTGGATATATAAGGACAATAATATCCCTTTCTGTTTTTGTATTTATATTCTGTTTCATTAATAGCATATTTAAAAACCCATGGCACTACTAATTTAATATAGATAGATGGATTTTAATGCGTATTATTGCATTGCCTACCCCTCTGGCACTCAAAGGGGTAATTACATAGACAGACAGATAAAGTAACTCACTTATTACAGAGAACCTAACAAGCGATGCAACTAATAAAATAGACTAAATACTCAGTTAAAATATAACACTTTTGTATCAGTGGATGAGAGAACTGTAACAATCATGAAGTATTTAACCCAAAAGCCTTACTCAACAACTTAAAAGAGGTGTTATTCTGGAGCAAAATCAGCAGCTTCATGGGGTGGGGGTGTCAAATTCCCCATTGATTTAAATTGGAGTTTTAACCCCTTGAATGCTAGAGAGGTATCTGCATAGGAAACATTTCTAGTACTTGGAGGGTTAAAAGTCCCATGAAATCCATAGGAATTCTGGAAATTATTATTTGTATCCTATGGTGTAGTTAGTTTGCTTCAAAGTTCCACCTATATTAGCTTGATGAACAAGGCTCTGGGTGTTCTTTGTGCTTCTCAGATTTGCCAGGAAGAGGCTGTACATTATGTTATGTTTATTAAAGGGATAGTAATACTTTGTTTTATCTTTATTTTATTTTGTAGGCATTAAAAAAACATGAAGAACGATATAAGTCTTATCTCACAAACCTTAAGGGTTTGCGAGATATTCACAAGAAAAGTTTCCCCTCCCGCCCCTTTTACCTAGTGTAAGCCACCTCTTCTCAGATGTGGAATGCAGTCCATAGACCAGACAGATAACAGCAGGGGGCAATCTTCTTCCTATGAGAACAATGAAAGCCCTGCCCCCCTTGACAAGTTTTTCAGGTTTTTCACTTATCTTAATTGAAGATTGTCCCTCTCTGCAGTCTACCTGGGCACCTCCCTTCTGCTCTGGCTGAGCAGTGTTACATCAGTAAAAGGGGCCGGAGGGGGATACTTTGTCATTGAATTATTCTTGAACTACAGAATTGAACTCTGAGAGAATTTAAATAACACTCTCCAAAGTCCAAATACTATGATGATTAATTAGAGCTGCTTTTATTATGAAACATTACTATCCCTTTAAGCCAACATTATTTACTGCATATATTTTTTATTTACCCAAAATATTGGCCAGATTAATTGTATGGAACTTGTATAGGAGCATGTATCCCTTTAAGTGCCAGAAGGTTTTGCAGTGCGTTGCGTACCCCTCTGGCACTCAGAGGGTTAACCATTAACTGCCAGAAGGTTATCCAAACATTTTTTTCTCAATGCTGGACACACCAGTTACATAAAAGTATTATCCCTTTGAGTGCCAGAGGTGTAGACAACGCATTGCAAAGAAATGCATTGCATACTCCTCTGGCACGCAAAGGGTTAAGCAATAAGAGCAATATAAATTCTGAAGGAGAAAATCTAATTACTGACAAACAAGCAAATGCCCTAAACAGAATTGGAGCAGTTCTGGAACAAACAAAATGCACCATAAGTGACAAATAAAAATGTCCTAAATTCCCATTGAGTTACATGGTGCTGTTAATCCCTTGATTGCTAGAGAGGTCTCCAACACATGGAATAGTAATATATTTAAGAGCACTCTAGCATTGAAGTTGTTAAAAGTCTATATTTAACTAATGGACATTTTTATTTATCCCCTATCTTGCCATTGGTTTGCTCGATAATTGCTCCAGTTCTATCCAGAACATCTGCCTCAGTGTTTTTACAAGGCTTCTGTATTTTATCAAACAAACATGATGCACAAACACAACAGAGTTATCCTGGCTACAAACAGGCCAGTATAACCCACTTGGGCCCGAGGCTTTACTGTAGGACAGGAAAGGCAGATAGGGCCAGTAAAGTAGCTTTTATCTGCAGCCACATTTAAAGGTTTTTCCCTGATGAAAATTGCCTTGAGGGACTGAAACGTCAGATTATGCACCAGTGAACTACATGTTGGATCTTGAGCCTGGCGTGCCCTGTCTTTTTATCTGGAGATGTCTGGGAGTGCTATTGTGTTGGGCACATTTTAAAGGGCATATGTATAATGACAAAATGAGAGGCATTCTTGAAAAAATAACTGCACAGTATGTATCAGATACAAATACCATTGATTTCAGTTAGGATTTTTCTTTAATACATTAAGGGCTATACAAACAATGCAAAAGAGTATTTTTGAAGCAAAACAGCTGCAACTAGGGGACAAATAATTTTGTTCTTGATTTAAATGAGGCTTTAAACTCCTTGAATGATTATGAGGTCTGCAGTGCATTGAGAAACAATGGGATTATGTGAGGGGGGCTGAGTGGTAAATAAAAATGGTGATCTTATAGTAATTCCATAAATAAATAGGGCAAGGTAGGAATCGGGCAAGAATCCTCTTACACACACACACACACCTTATATTGCTGGTAAAAAAGCATTTTAGCCCTTTAGAAAACACAATACATCTCAGTAGTGTTGGACAAAAAATGTACTTTGTTTCTTGTGGCAATTTCAGCAAAACTGGACAGATGTTGCTTTTCTTTGCAGAAGTTACCATGGGAAGGAAAATGCTTCTTTGTTGGATGGTTAACAAGGACATACATGTCATCCATGCACACATGTCATCATGCACACAGAAATGAGCACAAAAACATAAAATCAGCCCCGCAAGCGCATACACCTACACATTCACTCATGATCATTAGATATCAGCGGAAACAGCCATCTAGAGGGAATTCTCACAGCAGGGCCGACTCTGTAAACAGGGCCAACTCAAATTGTTGGTGAGTCCTAGGCAAAATATAAAATAACTAGTTGAAAAGCCTGTGTACACAGGCCAAAGTGCCACCCAGCAACCTCTGCTGGTGGTCGGATCCTCTCTTCTCACTGGCTGCGCTGCAGTCATGCGTAGTACTGACTGCCCGAACAAGCCGCGGCTGATATGAAGCAGGGCGCTCCAAATTCAGACTGTAGTCCTCTCTGCGCACCTTCCTGGGACAAGCGGTCCCAGGAAAGTGCACAGAGAGGAGTCCGGACTGAATTTGGAGCGCCCTACTCCATATCAGCCACGGCACATTCAGGCAGTCAGTACTGCGCATGACTGCAGAGCGGGCAGTCTCTACTGCACATGACTGAAGCTCGTGCAGCAGTCTCTACTGCGCATTATATATATAGGATGAGCCACCTTAATCCCTTGGATGCTCAGCTCAAGGAAATTAAGTAGTACCCACACCAGTTTCCACTTCCGCTAAAAGAGAGCAGAGAGTATTCAAGCTTACAACACATTTCTGAACATACATTACATTAGCTTCATAGAATGTTGAGATCAGACTTGTGTTCACACAGTGCAAAACAGTTATACCTACTGTAGCTTGAGAAATAATGGATCAAATGAATGGCTGTGCCAGTGCAGCCCCACTGGTGTTAGCCTCTATTGCCAGTGGCTGTGCTTTGGTGTATGCACTGCAGCGTACCGGAAGACAATCACCATAATCATTAAGACATTGAAGCCAGCAAACCCCATATGCCAGCCCCATAATATGAGCAGGGAAAAGGCAGAATATCATGACATTTTCTCTATGCCTTTTTTAATACATTGTGTTACACAAGACATAGAGAAAAGGAATGCCCTGAAATGTACATAGACTGCCCCATTGCCCTCCTCTTGGAACAAGTGACATTACGGGGGGTGGGGGTTGTGATGTATATAGCTTAGTAAATTTACATTTGGCAGGAGTAAGGTCATAAAATCAGTCCCAGCTTCTATTTTTGACTGAAACTTTATTGTACATTCACCCCAATGAGTTTTAACATCTCATGTAAACATCTCTATGCTGATGACACCCATATCTATTTTTCCTCCCCATACTTCTTCTCTTCCCAACTGTCGCTTATATTTAATAGTCTCTCTGCTGTGTCTTCCTGGATGTCTTCTCACCATCTAAACCTCAACCTAACTAAAACCAAACTAATAATATTCCCTCACCCTCCAACCAGCCTTTCCCCTGATATTTCCCTCACTGTTAACCATCATACCAACCTCCCAAGCGCACTGCCTGGGGGTCAACTTTGACTACACTCTATTCTTCATTGCCCATATTCAGTCAGTTTCCAACTCAAGCCACCTCCATCTATGGAACAACTCTATAATTTGACCCTTCCTCACCCAAGAGACTGCCAAAATTATAATATAAACACTCATTATGTCTCATCTTGTCTACTGCAACACACTCCTTATTGGCCTTCCTCTCATCTGACTACAGCTATAGTAACAGTACTATAACTATAATATAACTCTGTCGTCAAACTTATCTACCTTACACATTGCTTTGCTAATAGTGCTCACCTTTGTCAGTCCTTTCACTGGCTCCCATTATTCTTTAGAATAATTTCAAAACAATATTGCTAATTTACAGGACCCTTACTAACATTGCATCCTTATACATTTCATATCTTGTTTCCAACTTCTCTCCAATTCACCATCTTTGCTCTGCAGCTCTCATTACATACTCCCATTTCTGCCTAAAGGATGTCTCCCTTGCAACACCTGAGATCTGGAATTCTCTTCCCCATCCCATTAGACTCTCTCCCAGCCTTTAGTTTTTCAGACATGCCCTGAAAACACACCTTTTTAGAGAAGCCTATTAATTATCCCATAACCATTATGAGCAAGGCCAGATCAACAGCCTGCCCATCCTCTATTCACTCTCATTTCCTTTCTACATTACTCTCCCACTACATCCTCATCTCAGCATTACTGTTCACACAAAGCCTTTTTCTTCCAAACATATCCGCTACTTGACTGGACCACTTCACCGGAAATAACTTCTATGTACTTCATGTGGCAGGAGGTATTTACACCCTGTAGTACTTACACCCTCTGTGCCCCAACCTATCTTATTGAAGACTGTTATCTCTCAGGGCCCTCTTATACTTGCTCTGTCTGTACTGGTTGTGACGGGTCCCCCGTGCCATGACCGGACACACCTGTCCGAACAGCTTCTTCCCAGTGGCCAAACCACCAATGTCAGCCCAATCTCGAAGATTTGGTCCGCTAACACCTTTTCCCCAAGAACATTAGATGACACATGATGCTTGAGGTAAAAACAGGAACTCCTTTATTTGGACACACACAGGGTTTATATATATGTCTGTGAACACAGTCAACCAGTAGCAGATGAGATTCATAATCTTACTGAGACTTAATTTCAGTAACACTAAATAGAATACAAACACACAGTCCTCTATCAGATCTGCGAAGGTTATTACGTTTACATCAGTGACTGACATAATACAATCGGTTTTCACAAAGCAACATATGAAAACACATAACCTCAGGAAACCTACTTTGCATATTAACAATAACTTAGCACACAAAGGGTGAGGCAATAGGACATTTGACTCCTAGTCTCCCGATACTATCCCAGGTAGCCACTACCCCACCCCCAATACGTAACAGAGTCTCAGGCCTGGTGCCACCTTGGAGTCCGGCCGACACCCTTCTCCATTTTGTGGTTCGGCCCATATTTCTGTATGGACAAATGGCTGCTCCCAGTCTGGGTCCCTCCAATCCGAAACAGCCCCTGGTTCACGAGTGACGGCGTTCCGTCACACTGGTTTATGTCAGTGTATGCCTATTCCTTGTTGTACAGGGCTGGTAAATATGCTTGCGCTAAAATAAAGGATTATACTAATATAATGCTGAGTTTTCACACCTGGATTCACAGGTAAGTCAGCCATATGTGTTCCCCAGATCATATGGAAAAGGGATGTTACAGAGAGTTCTAAACAGTGATGTATGAGAGGCAGAGTTTCTGATTATGGGGGCTTCAGTCTTCACTGGGAAGCTACACATGTTGCCCTTTTGTTAAAATGGCTGTGGCTGAAACAGACTGCTTTCTGAATATATCTCTCCATATTAAGTTTTTTACCCATCCTTACATCTCTGTTGCTCTGGAATTGTTTTATTTTTTTTCCTTGTAGATTGTGTCCCATTTATTGTTTTATCTATCACAGGACAATTTGATTTGGATTTGCTCATACGGAATATATCCTGCACCATGTATTGAACTTGTTCATGCTTTAGACCAGCCAGTTCTCTATTTCGGCTCAGCATCTGCTCCTGCAGGAGGCTTCAGAGAAAGAACAGCAGATTCTCAAGTGACAGATGACAACGTCACATTAGCAAGATGAATAATGTGTCACATTTGTTTCTGAAACTGTTACGCTGACATGACATTTCTCTGCATTAGGGTAACAATGTTATCTCAGCATTGGGGGCCTGGTGGGGGTCATGCTTCATTATGTCTCTTAGATGTAAATGGGTGGTCCCCAAGCTCTGGAAGGAGTGACAGGAGGTGCAGTGTACAGGTCTCACACAGGCATTTATCTGCTCAAGCGGAGAGAGAGTTCAGAAGCTGTATAAATCCAGAGGAAAAAAACACGTTAAGTAACAGTGGGACCCATGTACAAAGGCAGAAAAAAACAGTGGCATAACAACTGGACAATATTTGTAAAATGTACATTAATCTGGGGAATCATAATGCATGAACATGCTCTACATTCATCTGGGGCCACCAGTTTCAGGGGCCTCTGCTTGAGTGCCGAAAGGACCTAGCTATTTAGAAAGGAAACAATTTATTCCTATAATAAGAAAGGAGGTAAGCTGTCCTGGGTGCATACCACACCAAAGTGAATGGCTGCTTTTACCACATATATTAACCCACTGAATACTGGAGAGATCTCTAACATGTTGCAAATCAATGCACTTGCGACCTCTTTAGCATTCAGTGGGTTAAGGCAATCGCAAAATTTTAAGGGATTCTAAAATTATTTTATTTGGGACCTTCAATTCACAATTTTTCCAGGGGCTCAAAGTTTCTTAACCCCCTTAACGACCCTTGACGGTCCTGGTAAGTCATGGGTAAAAGTGACTGAATGACCTATGACCATACCTGGGAACTTTCAAAATGAGCTGACCCTGAGATTGTATAAATATTAACCCTTAAATTTCCCACAATATAGATTATCCTCGATATATCCCTCATTGCTGTAATGGAGAGTCGCTCCATTCAGCATTCACAGAGACATTAATATACAACAACTTACAGATATCACTTCATGAACACATACAAATCAAGCAGGACTTTTCCCTCTGTCTTTCTGGTACAAGTGGCACCAGTTTAGGGACTAAAGAAGCTGTTAACTGAAGCAGAAAATATAACAGATAGCAGTGAACTCTCTCACCCTGAGACTTTGGCTCTTCACCCTGAGATTTGGGCCAAAACCCTGAGAGTTCCCAGGTATGCCCATGACATACCAGGACCATCATGGATTTCAGGTCTCCCCGCGCATCTGCACACCGTTTGGGGAGCCCTGAGTCAGATCGGCAAATTAAAAAAAAATGGTCCGTGGTCCTTTAGTGACCACCGCGTGCCTGCGCGGCCAGTTGTCAAGGGGTTAAAATGCCCCTGGCATTGAAATTGGCACCCAAGAAATTAAAAATTCCATTTGTTTAAAGGGGAATTTTTATTTGTTGCTTATTACGCCTTTGATTTTCCACAGAATCATTCCACATATGTATAAAGATAAAGGTGGAACAGTTCTGGGGCATACCAACCACTACACTGCAGTTGATTTAAATCAGACTTTTAACCCCTTGAATGTTAGAGACATCTTTAATACATTTTGAAGCAAAGCATTGGAAACATGTCTTAAATGAATGGGGCCCTGGGGATTTTTTTATTCCTTTGGTGCATTTGGTTTCTGATAGATCTTTTACGTTTGTTTCTATCCATATATCCCTGCAAATACTGTAAGGAACTGATGTACTAAGAACTGCTTTAATTTTGGGGCAAACCAACTGTACTATACTGTACACAAGAAAAAATGCATTTATTTAAACTTGATTTTTAATGTCTTTAATACAGTGTACTACATCTGTTCCAGAACCTGAGAGTTAGAGTTAACATAGTTTATCTTGATCTGGTTAAAGAGAACATTCTGGAAAGTGTGATTGTTGCATGCCTTGCCTTTATATTGGCATTTTGAAGTTTCTAACATTCTCCCTAAAGCAAGAAGGTCTGTGAGTGTCAGATCTGTATGTCTTAACGCCCACTTAAGCACATGAGATGAGGAGTAGCTCAGTATTATTTGTGATTTTATTATTTAAAAAAAGGAGCAGTTTTGTTTTTCTTAAGGTGAGGTAGGATGTAGTGTACAGCATCTAGTCCAGTAACTGTAATACAGGTTAGGGTTTACATTTTTTCTCTTGTAGCAATGCCTTGTGGGGTATGACCCACACAGAAAATATATCTAAGTAATAAATTTGCACACTTCTCTGGTCTTTAAAGGGTTAAAGAGCATCCTTTGATTTTGTTATTCTCTAAATGTCCCAGGAACTATGGTCCTGATGATATATGAAAAGGCATGGGCAAAAAAGTAAAGTTTTCTCCCCACTGGAATGTCCACAGAACAGGAGAGCTGTTCCACTTTTCCGTTGATGTTCCTGAGAGAACTTCCTCACACTCGCACACAAACACATACACTCCACCACATAGATGCTCACCACACTTTCCTATAGAGAGCATCACATCAGGAGGACATAGGCAAAAATGACCTCACTGCAGTAATTATTGCCTTAAGAGAAACAAAGTGTTTTTGTCTATATTTTCCCACAGCTAAATTTTTACTCATCCCTACATAAGAGCATTGATGCATTTATATAAAGATGGAACTGGAATTCTGGGGCAATTGTGCCATTTAACAAACAAAATAAATTCCCATTCATTTAAATTGTGGCTTTTAAAGGGATGGTAATACTTCGTTTTATCTTTATTTTATTTTGTAGGCATTAAAAAAACACGAAGAATGATATAAGTCTTATCTCTCAAACCTTTATGGTTTAAGAGATATTCACAAGCAAAATTTCCCCCTCCCGCCTCTTTTACCTAGTGTAAACAATCTCTTCTCAGATGTGGAATGCAGTCCATAGACCAGACAGATAACAGAAGGGGACAATCTTCTTTCTATTAGAACAATGAAAGCCCTGCCCCCCTTGACAAGCTTTTCAGCTTTTTCCCTTATCATAATTGAAGATTATCCCTCTCTGCAATCTACCTGGCCACCTTCCTTCTGCTCTGGTTGAGCAGTGTTACTTCAGTAAAAGGGGAGGGAGGGGGATACTTTGTCATTGAATTACTCTAGAGCTACAACTCTGACAAAATTGAAATAACACTCTCCAAAGTCCAAATACTATGATGATTAATTAGAGCTGCTTTTATTATGAAACATTACTATCCCTTTAAACCTCTTGGATGCTGGAGTGGTCTCTAATGCATTGTAAGCACCCAGAGGTTAATTATATACATATTATGCATTTGTTTTGCCCCAAAACTGCTCCACTGTTGGCTTTATACATGTGCTCTGTTATGTTATTTGGTAAAGATCACTAAATAGCATAATCAGATAGTCTATGCAGTTACATGCAGAAACAGAAAGGCTGACATTTATCAAAGTCTAAAGTGGCTAAACACACAAAGAAATACACATATATCACTGTGTGTTATCCATTAGCATATGTATCTATGGCCGAGTGCGCTCATTCATCCATATGCCAGTACAAGGAAACAACAATATCCATGTGTCCCTTTTGTACCAATTTCTTGTGTTTTTAGGGCCATATGCAGAAAGAAAGGAATGAGCATTTCTAGAGCAAACCAACTGTATTACTTGGAACAGATACAATTCCTGACATTCCCGTTTATTTTAAAGGGATAGTAGTACTTGGATTGAAGAAGGTTTAATATTGTTCATATGAAAAAAATAAATTAAGTAAATCCTGTTGCTTAAGAACCCATGACGGTCCAGGACCGTCACGGGTCCTTAAGGGGTTAAAGATGTATATATATAGAAAGGCAGGCACACTTTGTAGACCTTTCTAATGAAGTATTTCTTTGTAGACAATGCTATTTCGGCTCTGCTGAACAGCCGTCCGCTGAAATGACCAGAATCTCGATCTGTCAGCTAGAGCGTTGACGTCTGTAAAAGGGGGTTGGAGGGGGAGACTTTAAAAGATTATAAATCTTAAAATATACATCTTTAAGCAACAGGATTTCCTTCATTTCATTTATTTTTTTCATATGAATAATATTAAACCTTCTTAAATCCAGGTATTACTATCCCTTTAATGGTCCTTTTACCCTTGGAACGCTAGTGACGTCTTCAGTGTGTTGTGATGATATGCTATGGAGACCTCTCTAGAATTCAAGGGGTTAAACCCCCATTTATATGAATGGGGATTTTGCTTTGTCTTCTATGGTACAGTTGGTTTGCCTCAGAATTGCTCCAAACCTTCATAGTATGCCAGCCTCTGCGAAGTTGAGCTATTAATACAAACTGGAGCTTTTCTGGGGCAATCCAACTGCATCATAGAGGACAAATATTCCATTGACATAAATGGGGCTTTATAGTGGTGCTGTCACTGGCCCACATCCTCACCTCAGTGGGAGACAGGATTTGAATGATTGTTAGCTTGTTTGAGCAACAATATAGTCTGTTAGCTTGGAAAAAAGGCCTAAAGGACCTTGAAAAACGTCAAGTGTGCAGACATTTTAAATATTCTTATCATTTTTTGTGCATATTTTATATAAAAATATATTATTTTTTTAGTACTGAGTTACCAGCATGAGCAGGAACAGGGGTAGGCTGAGATCCCTTAACCCTTTAAATGCCCCCTGGCACTCAAAGGGTTAAAAGGATAAGCAGCTCCAATTAATTTTCATAGTATTTGAGCGATAGAGAGTGTTATTTTGAAACTATCAGAGTTGTAGTTCAAGAGTAATTGAATGATAAAGTATCCCCCTCCCGCCCCTTTTACCTAGTGTAACATTGCTCACCTCAGATGTGGAATCTGGTTGCTTGACCAGACAGATAACAGCAAGGACAATCTTCTTACTGTGAGATCAGTGAAAACCCTGCCCCCCTTGACAGGTTTTTCAGCTTTTTCCCTTATCTTAATTGAAGATTGTCCCTCTCTGAGATCCTTCTGGACAGTCTTGCTGCTCTGAGGTGAGCAGTGTTACATCAGTAAAAGGGGCAGGAAGGGGATACTTTATCATTCAATTACTGCTGAACTACAACTCTGACAGAATTGAAATAACACTCTCCAAGGCCCAAATACTATGATGATTAATTAGAGCTGCTTTTATTATGAAACATTACTATCCCTTTAATGCACATCTGCCAGTGTATTTGGGAATTTACAATGACCGACAACTTCTGTGGGAACACATCTTAATAAACATGATGGTTATGTATTAAAGTGCCCCCCCTTTTCTGTTGTTCGTTCAATGAAAGTAATAGGAGTTTTTCTTTCATAAATACGATTCAGCTGTTTTGCTTCAGAACTGCTCCACTTTCAGCATGATCAATATGCCCCCAGATGTGCTAAGGTCTTTTAGCTGGCAATAGTGTCAGAGCTGACAGAAACAAATTCAATTTTGCCATAGCTTTCCATGCAAACCTAAGATTACACTTATTTAAGTACATCAACTCACACGCGTTTTTAGCATGGTGGAGTAATCTGCGTTTTTCAAAATTCTCCATAAATGTTTACTTACAAGTTCTCCAATGAGCTGTATTTCATACTGTTCCACAACTGTCTAATGTGAAACATCACATAACACAGAAAAGGGAAAGTTTAACCCTTTAAGGATTTAAAGGGTTATGATTAGGTTGCTATGGAGAACTTTGAACTGCTCTGTTACTTATTAGTTTAACATTAACATAGTTATAAACCTGACTGCAATTACAATACATATGTGAGATGTACGTCAACCAATGTCCTTACCCTTCCCATTGAAGTCATGTCGAGGGGGGGAATCATCAGGGAATGGGAAAAGTGTGGCATGATTTGGAAAGCTTGGGAATGCAACAAGCTTTACAGCAGCCAAGTGAGGGTAATAACATGAGGATACTAAAATAAATATAGCATTAGCAGTTTGGAGTAAAATGAAAATGTCTGCCCCACCCCCATTCCCCTGCCTCCTTAGGACCAGTCCTACTCAGCCTATGCCTAAACAAGCTTCTGGGCAGTAGCCACGTGTAAAGATATATGTGCAAATGAGAACATTCACAGTGCTAACACATTAGTTCCTTCCATTCACATGGATCTTTAACAAGCACATTATTAATGGATTTTCTTCAGGTAAAATGCATTTCTTGAAGTTATTATATATGATGCTGAGCCTGCAACTTCATAGTGAAGATGTAATTTGTAGCTATGTATGTTTATTCAAATTGCAGAGGATGTTTAAGCATCAGCTTTTCCAGGACAGTGTAAAGTAAGAAAGACACTGTAATGTTTATTGGATATAATATATATGAAAGTGGGCTTTATAACAAAATCATTGTCAGAAGAAATATCTCCCTACTGTGGTACAGCAAGGCCGATGTACTAAGATATGAAGTAATTATTGGGCAAACCAGCAGAACCATAGTAGGCAAATGAACACTCCCTTTTATTTAAAATACAAGAGTAGAGATGCACTAAGCAGTAATAAAAAAGTGGTAAACTGGAGATAAATTCTCCAATGATATCACTTCTCCATTTTCTATGTTATTCTACGGAGCCAACTTTGGATATCTTAGTCATTAGAGAAGTGATATCAGTGGAGAAGTTATCTCCACTTTATCATCTCTTTATCACCCCTTAGTGCATAACCCCCAATATGTTGGAGGACTCTGTAGTATTCAAGGGATTAAAAGCATAATTTAAATCAATGGGGATTTGGAAGATTTGCATTTATCACAGAAGATGCAGATGGTTTGCTTCAGAATACCTCCAAAAGTTCTTCGTATCATCAGAAAGTCTCTACATTGCTTGTGGGCTCCAACCATCCAGAAGATACCCTTAATCAAATTACCAGGGGTGGCCATTTTAGGTGGCCTCATCTTGAATTCCCAATGGCTTCAGATATTCAGCATGGAAGCTATTTAATCCTATGTACAGAAAGAAAAGAGGCTGTTCTAGGTTCAGAATACACCAATGTGGCTGCTTTTCTCACAAACATTAATGGACCTAAGGAAGGCAACCCTGAAAATTAAAGTGATTCTGTATGTATTCCTAAATTTTGGGCCTCCTGTCAAGGTACCCCATGCGGCAGCTGCTCGAGCCGACCGCATTTGTCTCCAGTGGCTCCAGCCGCATTGTCCACCCCAGTCTTTGCCTCCGTTGAGGCTGGATCCTTTTCTTGTTGGTGGCGCAGCCGCCGGTGGTGTATGTTGTGGCTCTAGCCGCCTCTGCTGCTGGCGCTCCGGCGGCGGGTGACATCATAATTGGGCGCATGTCCAAAGGCATGGACGTGCACTCCATTTAAAGAGACAGCCACGTGTTGGCTGCTCCTCCTGTTTCTCTATTTTAACTGCCTGGACACAGGACTCAGTTGCCCTTTCGTTGGTGTCCAGTACAGTTCTTGAGTTTGGGCTCTGTGTATGATCTGGCTTGTCTGACCTGGTGCTGACCTGTGGCTGTGTCTGATTACCCGCTCCCTGTATGACCCTTGGCTTTGTCGGACATCCATTCTAGTGTACACCTGTGGCTCTTGCACACTACCTGTTCCGTGTATGACTCTTGGCTGTGGCTGACTACCCACTCCGTGTGTGACTTCTGGCTTGTCTGACTATCCATTCTGGTGTTGACCTGGGGCTCTGTCCACTGCGTATCCAGCATACCAACTCTTCAGTGGGCATTCTATCTGGTGCAAACCTGTGGATCTGGCTGACGACCCGCTCCATGCATGACCCCTGGCTTGTCTGACCACCCAATCTAGCGCTGACCTGTGGCTCTATCTAACTACCTTGAGTGTGGCCTTCCTTCAGTTAGATAACCAATCTGGTGCAGGCTTGTGGCTCTGGCAGACTCTTTCCTAGTGTCTTCCCAGTTACCTTCATCTCTGTCTGGCTTCTCCCAGGTGCGGACCTGTGGTATTGCAGACTCTCCTAGTTCCATTGCTGGGATACAGTTATCTAGAGACTCACACAGTAGCAGTCTTCTATTCCTGGTAGTTGTCACTTGCTCCGTTGTGCGCTTCTCTTTAGTCTTGTATATTTTTATACTGTCTTGTGATATTTCTGTATTGTTGCTGCCTTAATAAAGTTGGTGTTACCTTGAAGTACTTATCCTGTGTTTCCTTGCTGGAACTGTGACACCTCCATTCACACTTTCATCAGGGAGCTCAAGGGCTTACCTATATTGAGTCAATGGCATTACCTGGCCCCGAAACCACAAATCTTGACTTTATCACTTTATTGGGGTCAGATTTCCCATTAGGCATAGTAAGTAGTGTTGAGCGAGCGTGCTCGGCCGATGCTCGGATCGGCTCGAGCATCGCTCTGCTCTGCACATGGCGGTACTCGTACGAGTACCGCCATGTGCTCGCCCGACATGTTCGGGTGAAGAGGATCTGTGCCGGAAGAGGCACAGATCCGAAGACGCTCCGCTGGACCACCAGGGAATGGAGGTACGGGGGCATTGCGGAGATGAAGGGGGCATTGCGGAGATGAAGGGGGACATTGTGGAAGAGGGGCATAGACTCTATGCCCCTCTTCCACAATGTCCCCCTTCATCTCCGCTATGCCCGTCTTCCACAATGTGCCCCTTCATCTCCGCTATGCCCCTCTTCCACAATGTCCCCCTTCATCTCCTATGCCATAGAGGAGATGAAGGGGGACATTGTGGAAGAGGGGCATAGCGGAGATGAAGGGGGACATTGTGGAAGAGGGGCATAGACTCTATGCCCCTCTTCCACAATGTCCCCCTTCATCTCCGCTATGCCCCTCTTCCACAATGTCCCCCTTCATCTCCGCTATGGCATAGGAGATGAAGGGGGACATTGTGGAAGAGGGGCATAGCGGAGATGAAGGGGGACATTGACCAGGCACCCTCCGCTCATCAGAGCAGGGGGTGCCTGGTTTAATGCTCGAGTGCTCCCATTCATTTGAATGGGGCTCGGGTGCTCGGCCGAGCACTCGAGCATCAGGGGGTGCTCGGTCAGAGCACCCGAGCATCGGGGTGCTCGCTCATCCCTAATAGTAAGCAATTGCCTTGGGTTCCAAATCTTACTAACATAATAAATTAGGTTGAAAGAAAGACACAAGTCCATCAAGTTCAACCTTTGCCTCATAAGCCAGAGAAAAGAGAATCATAAAAGCTTTCCTGCTGCCATATAAGTTAGTCTTTATCTGAACTTCCTGTTTTGCCTACTAATATACAGTATGTTACCTCTTGAAAGGAATGTATCTAAACTTCTCTTAAATGTATCCATTGTATCGTCCATTACCACATCCCTGGGAAATTATTTCATTAATTTAACAGACCATACTGTAAAAAAAAAAACCCTTCCTCTGCTGAAGTTGAAACCTCCTTTCCTCTAATCTCAAGGGGTGGCCCCTAGTTGATTGATCAGGCCTTGGACTGAAAAGCTCACCAAGGGGATCCTTGTATTGACCTGTCATATACTTGTACATTGTGATAAACCTGATGGTCAGTTCAGCCTTCTGATTACACCAACTGTGCTGAGGGGTATGTGTATGTTTGTGTGTGTGTGTGTGTGGGGGGGGGGTATGGTGAATAATGCTAATCTTCTGCAATGGTGGGCTGATTTATTCACCACTTCATACAGTGTTATAGTGTACAGTTTATATAATCATTTGGTAAGTTTATTTACTGTCAGCCTGGTCAGTTAATTTAAAAAGTACTTTTTCTTTATATTTTATAGGTTAGTGGATTTTTTCTGTTAGGGAATAGGAAGGGTAATGTATGAATATACAAGAGCAACACATCTTCTGCTCTTATTTATACCTGTGCTTATGTAAAGATGTCATTAAAGGGATAGTAATGTTTCATAATAAAAGCAGCTCTAATTAATCTCCATAGTATTTTGGCCTTGGAGAATGTTATTTCAATACTGTCAGAGTTGTAGTTCAAGAGTAACTGAATGATTGCAGAGAGGGACAATCTTCAATTAAGATAAGGGAAAAGCTGAAAAACCTGTGAAGGGGGGACAGACTTTTCAATGGTCTCACAGTAAGAATATTGACCCTTGATGTGAGCTGTCTGGTCTGTGGACTGCATTCCACATCTGAGGAGTGGGGGCTTATACTAGGTAAAAGGGGCAGGAGGGGTAAACTTTATCATTCAATTACTCTTGAACTACAACACTCACAGTAATGAAATAACACTCTCTATGGCTCAAATACTATGAAGATTAATTGGAGCTTCTGTTTTTGTGAAACATTACTATCACTTTAACACTTTGATTTTTAATGACACTGCCTGGAACTCTGAGGGTAAATACATACCACTGCACACAGATCTGAAAGCACAAGCCTTTAAAGTGATAGTAATGTTTCACAAAAACAGCAGCTCCAATTAATCTTCATAGTATTTGAGCCATAGAGAGTGTTATTTCATTACTGTGAGCGTTGTAGTTCAAGAGTAATTGAATGATAAAGTATCCCCCTCCCACCCCTTTTACCTAGTGTAAGCCTCCACTCCTCAGATGTGGAATCCAGTCCATAGACCAGACAGTTCACATCAAGGGTCAAAATTCTTACTGTGAGAACAATGAAAACCCCTCCCCCTTGACATGTTTTTCAGCTTTTTCCCTTATCTTAATTGAAGATTGTCACTCTCTGTAATCTACCTGGACACTCCCTGCTGCTCTAAGCTGAGCAGTGTTATATCAGTAAAAGGGGCAGGAGGAGGATACTTTATCATTCAATTACTCTTGAACTACAGCTCTGACAGAATTGAAATAACACTCTCCATGGCCCAAATACTATGAAGATTAATTAGAGCTGCTTTTATTATGAAACATTACTATCCCTTTAACAAATAGGTGATTGCCTGCCAGATGCTAACATTCCACACTGCTATCCACCCCAACTGCCAATGCCTGCTTCCCAGTACTAGCCCACATACTTAAACTAAAAAAGTATGTCATAAACTTTTATTTGGAAAAAAAAAAAAAAAAAAATCGCTAAGATAATGATAGATTTTGAAAGCTCTTTCAAAACGTACAAACTGAAAGTTCCACATCAAAGGGATGGTAATACTTTGTTTTATCTTTATTTTATTTTTTAGGCATTAAAAAAACATGAAGAACGATAGAAGTCTTATCTCTCAAACCTTTATGAATTGAGAGATATTCACAAGAAAATGTTTCCGTCCCGCCCCTTTTATCTAGTGTAAGCCATCTCTTCTCAGATGTAGAATCCAGTCCATAGACCAGACAGATAACAGAAGGGGACAGTCTTCTTCCTATGAGAACAATGAAAGCCCTGCTACCCTTGACAAGTTTTTCAGGTTTTTCCCTTATCTTAACTGAAGATTGTCCCTCTGTGCAGTCTACCTGGGCACCTCCCTTCTGATCTGGCTGAGCAGTGTTATATCAGTAAAAGGAGAGGGAGGGGGATACTTTGTCATTGAATTACTCTGGAACTACAACTCTGACAGAATTGAAATAACACTCTCCAAAGTCCAAATACTATGATGATTAATTAGAGTTGCTTTTATTATGAAACATTACCATCCCTTTAACAAGAACAAACCCTTACTACTAACCCTATAGTAAGAATATGAAATCATTTAGCACTGATTCCCTCTACTAAGTGTTAGTATATGGTATAAAACAAGGAGCAGAGAAGCAGAACACCCCAAAACACCCATAAATTTCCACACAGCCCTCTCTCCTTGGAGCAATTGACTCAAAGTGGCCATTTTTCACATAAACATTTTTGAACATATATGTTAGGCAGGTGCCACACACGATAAGAGGTCCTTTGCTCCTATATTAGCATGGCAGCACATTCATACAATTCCCTGAGGGAAATGGAATGGGGCAGCAATATAGGAGGAATGAAGGTGGGGCAAGGGACACCAAGGATTTCTTGCCTAAATGACCTGATATATAAATCTGATTATTTCCTTTAATGGAATTGGATCGTGACAGTTGTGTTTGTGGCAGCTGGTAGAAGCTCCCTGAGACTAGGAGTTATGAGGCCTTTCAACTACTGAACAAACGAAAATGTGTGTTTTTTTTTTAATTCAACATATAAAAAGTCAGCACTTTCTCCTTTTAAGGAAACCTCTAAATAATATAAAAAAATGTCAGAGAAGTATAACTTCTCCATTATATACCCAGTGCACGGGATTGTCACTTCAATGATTAATGCAATTGATTTATTTCTTGCTGTGTGCTATAAACCATATGTAGACTAGCTCTTCATATTATGGAGTTAAATCCTTACACTTGTTAAATGCAACACGTTACCCTGGATACACACAAAGTGAGTTATTTACAGTTGTGCCCTTTTTTACCTTTTTTTTTTTAATTCAAGGTTTCTTCAGTGCAGGAACAAATCTGATTCAGGCAGGTTACATGGTTGCAGACATTTTCTTTAGAGCCCTCAAGATAAAATCTAAAAGGTTTGGGGCCTTATGCAGAAAAACCAAAGCAGAGAAATTCCAGAGCAAACCAACTCTATTATAAGGAATGCATAAAACTGCCCATTGATTTATATGCGGGATAAATAAAAATCCCTCTTGATTTAACCTTCTGAGTGCTAGATCGGTATTCAATGCGTTGCAAAGCTATGCGTTTGATACCCCTCTGGCAATCAAAATATTAATTGGGGCTCTTATAGGGGCAGTGTCTCTGTGATGGAAATAAAATTAACTGTAATAACCCTTTCAGTGCAGGTTAATAAATATAGCAGTAGGCAGCCTATCCCAGACACTCCCACGTGACCATGAAAATGTAATACAAAGTTGTTTCATTTTTATATTTTCACCACTACCTGCATTTCTCCAGAACCTCTAAATTCAGCTACTTTCCTTTTGTTTCTCAGCTATATTCCTTTAACCCTGTGAATCCCAGAGAGTTATACAACACATTGCGTTGCCATGCATTGGATACCTCTCTGGCATTCAAAGGAGGTAAACCTTATACTGATGATCAAAACTTAACTCCCCTGATAGAACTGTAAAAGAAAACCAGGGGCTGAGAGGGCTGGATGGAATCGGAACAGCTGGCATCACTAGAGTAAGAGAAATTGAGAGTAAAACCTCTGCCTGTTGCCATAGCAACACAAAAAGCTTGGTAAACTGTTTTTAAATATTTTATGTGAATAAATGATATCAGGACAAAATAAAAAACATAAATCTAGTTTATTTTCTCTTCTTAATGTGCTACTATACTTATCCCATTTTATCATAAGATAAACTGTACATTTAACCTATGAATGTTAGAGAGGTCTGCAAAACGTTGCAAAGCAAAGCATTGGAGTCCTCTATAGCATTCAAAGGATTTAAAGACACCATGGATTTTGTATTTATATGTTCCTTTTGGTGCTGGTTTGCACAGAAAATTGCCCCACCTTTGTTCTTTGTGCATATGCTCCTTAGTGTTCTTCAATATTAAAGGAAAACTAATACCGGTTAAAATCCCCCCACACTATGACCAGAAAACTTAATGCCCCCTATGAATCTTGCCCTTGTATCCTTGTATAAGAGATCAGTTCTTGTTCAACGTGTTGGGTGTCATGTCCATCGTGGTGGACATGACAGTGTAAACAGGATCACAGGACCTCGAACTCTGCCAGCTGCACATAGTATTTTTTTTAATAGGAATTTTTTAGAGCTACAACAGGTTTCAATTTAGAGTGGATGGCTACATATTTATGTAGAGGTTACAGAATAAGCATAAACAATATAAATAAGAGTCAATAAGTTTAACATAAGCATGGTATCCTGATGTAACAAAGAGAAGGAGAAAGGTAGAAAACAGTAGAGAGAGGGGCCAGGTCATAGCGCACATTGCATGTTTACTACTTGACAGTGTGCAGTCCTGTGGCTCTATGTGGTCTTCGGATATTGCACACAGCCATCCATGCAGTACAATTGTTTAAGTGGGCAATCACATCCAGCCATCTCATTGCAAGTTGAAGCCACTCTTTTGAACCCCTGATGAAGAGTACTTGAGTCCGCCAATGTGTGTATGGGTTGTACATGCTCTATTATTGATCCGGTCTTACTAGGTGCCTCTTTGAGAAATTCTCCCTTTGCTCCAGAAGTTAGTGAGTTTAAGACAATCTCATACATGGGAAAGGGCACTGGCTATCTTTTACTATAAGAACTGTTAAGAAGCTACAGACCTGGAAGCAGTAAACAATGGAGGACACAGCATTGTGACAGAGCAGTAAGTAAGTAAGTAAGGCCCTGAGATTGATAAAGCCCAGGCAAGGCTAACGTGAATGTTAAAGGGATAGAAATACTTAAAATGTAAATAAATATACGTTGTAGGGTTTATCCCCCTGAGTAAAACAAGGGTACTCCCACTGCTGAGAGATATTTTATTAAAAAATGATAACAGCTCAAACTTGAATGTTTTTAGGTGTAATATCACACTGGCCTGAAAATTTACAGTGGCGCTGTTTCTACACCATCCTATGGACTGCTCTGGTCTGTAGACCATAAATCTCCATAGGATGGTGTAGCAACAGTGCCACTGTAAATTTTCAGGCCACTGTGATATTGCATGTAAAAAATTCAAGTTTGAGCTGTTATAATTTTTTTTATAAAATATCTCTCAGCAGTGGGAGTACCCTTGTTTTAATCAGGGGGATAAACCCTACAACATATATTTTTTTACATTTTAAGTATTACTTTCCCTTTAAATTGGCTGTTTTTATGATCTATTTCCCTTCTAATAAATACTACTCTTAAAGGAACTTTTTATGTTGTGTATATCTTTCTGTGTGCCTTTTAAAGTAATTGTTTACTGGGATCTTCATAAAGGCTCTCAAGGCCATTTGTACAGAGTAGCTGCATAAAGGACCACATTACTAGATTTTATAAGGGAATATATATACATCAGAGACTGACTTATGACTCCATCATCATCCCATTGATTCATTTAATCCATTTTCATCCTCATCAGTTTCATTGCATTATTTCCTCATGTTGTGGTGTTGCCACATATCTATGTAGGTAATCACACAATGATGAATTGTGGACTGGCTCTCTAATACATTGACTGATTATATAAGGTTTATCTCCTTTTCAGATTGCATGGCTTTTGTGAAATGATTCAGTTTTATTGGGTCATATAACATGTCTGAGGAAGAGACCCATGAGGTCTTGAAAGATTTCATCCTAAGTCTGCTTAGTTAGCCAATAAAGGTATCAACTTGACTATATTTGCCTCCTATAGGGTCATATAGACATGCTTCTGCTTTCAGTCATCTTATATTATATATACATCATATGTATCACAGTGGTGTGTTTGTAATAATTCTTTCTGTATCTATAACTTTTTACTTTTGCTTATTGTATCTTGCCTTGTGAGATTTATTGTACTATTAGATTTTATATTTATATGTATTTGGCACTTCTCATTTCCTGTGTATCCAGCTCCCAATTCAGTATCTGCACAACCCAGCAGTTGAATATCAATTCCTGGCAGTAGTCAGTCAGAAATCCATGCAAATGTAACTAACCATGCAATATTCATGGCTTGTTAGTTTAGCTGTATGTTTCCCCAGTAGAACCAGCCATGAAGTATAGGAAAAATGTGACATAAGTATAACTGATCTTACCAGCTGCTCAACCTTGCTCCAGAGAGACCTGATGTGTCGGCATCTCTGCCAGGTATGTATAAACAAGCCCTTGTCTTGGTAATGTCTAAATTGTAGGAATTGTTGGTGTTACATTTTTGTAGGCGTTCTGGCACCAGGTAAATAATGTGCAGGACCCTGTATGTTTGTTCTCTCAAGTTGATCACCTTGTAGTTCTTGTGTTTTAGCAAGAATTATATATTAGGTCTGGCACACAAATTATTATACATATGGAGGTACCATGTATTGCATACACAGGTTGCCATTAAATCCAAAAATAGCATTAAAAATGACAAGAGCTGTAAGTGGATTGTCTACAGGCACACTCCTCCTCAAAAATAACAAAATGAAATAAATAAAACATATTACCAAAATGATATTTATTGTCCAATAATAAAACATGCTCCTAAAAAAAAAACATAGTAACATAGTAACATAGTAGATAAGGCTGAAAAAAGACATGCGTCCATCAAGTCCAGCCCATGCCAATAACACCCCTGTTGATCCAGAGGAAGGCAACAAAAAAGCCCTCTGGAGCAATTTCCAGTGTAGGTGTGTGTGTGTGTGTGTGTGTGTGTGTGTGTGTGTGTCAAATAGTTCCCCGGCTCAATATCCTATTTGCTTTGAAGCCATCTGTCATAACTGTCAATATTGTTCTGTGCTAGATAGGCATCCATTGCTTTTTTGAATGCAGTTACATTATCTGCAAACACAACATCCCGAGGCAAAGAATTCCATAGCCTTACCGCCCTTACTGTAAAGAATCCCTGCCTGTGTTTTAGTTGAAAGCGCCTTTCCTCAAGTCTTAATGGATGACCTCTTGTTCTTAGCTCAGCTCTTTGCATAAATAATTCATTAAACGAAGCACTCCCACATGCTACATCCCTACGCCTCCCCCCACAGATATATCCCTATGCAATATAAAAACACAAATAGAATCCTATTGCTCGATGCCAGCATACATATTGCATAATCCTCCACAGATCATAAATTACATTAGAAATTGGATACTAGAGACAAAAATTAAAAAAGAATCCACTGGACTTGGATATTTTTGAACAGTGAGAGCCCATGATACCATACTATGACTCATTTACAGCTATGGTTGTCCTTTACTATGGCTTTTTTTTTTAGCCCAGTGGATTCTTTCTTAATTTTTGTTTCTAGTGTCCACTAATTTATGATCTGTGCAGGATTATGCAATATGGATGCTGGGATCTAGCGATAGGATTCTAACAGTGTTTTTATATTGTGTAGGGATATAAGTGTGGGGGTGGGGGGAGGAATAGGGATGTGGCATGTGGGTGTGCTTCCTATTTTGTAGTAGTATGTTTTATTATTGGGTAATAATTATAATTTTGCTAATGTGTTTCATTTATTTATTTAATTTTGTTATTTTTGAAGAGAAAAGTGCCTTTAGAATATCCACTTATATCTCTAGTTCTTGTATATAGCAGAGGAAATATCAGTTCACTCCTCCAGGGGCAAGGTATCTGCTAACATAAATTCCCAGTAGCTGGCGATGTGCAATGAATGACATGAGTCACTATTGAGTAGTATCTTGTAAGACATGTATATGTCACCCTACTCCTGTGTGTCTGCAGAGCCCAGGAATTTCCGTATGATTTAGGTTTTTAGGCCTGAATACCTTGAAGACTCTCCCCCAACAATCAGATGAGAAATTTTCAATGTACATTCCCCTGTCCACTGTCTCTCATCCCTAGATTAGTTTTATGGTTAAGGAGGCCAAGAGGCTTGGAAAGAAGGATAGTTGATATAACCCATTGGTACTGGGGTGCAACTTAGCTCTCTGGTCATGAAATTTCCCAGGTTTGAGATAAGTTTCCAAAGGCAAGCCATCCAAGAGATGTTATAGCTAGTGTAAAGACTCATTAAATACATTTCTAGAACTGCCCACTTCGAAGGGTCAGACTGTATGTGATTCAACATCTGGGACAATCAGGCCACTTGAACATTTGAGGAAAGGGATGGACAGACCCCTGACTCCTTTGGATGCTACCGTGCAAAGGTTTTGATATGTGTTTTCCTGCAGACTCAAAGGTATCCTTCATGTAAGATGGGAGTTCTGCTAGCATGCATGCATTGTAATCTAAATCCTCTAAGGACCTAACTGGTGGGCAATCAATTGCTTCACAATGTGATATACACCCCTGATTCTTAATGGATTAAGAATGCTCATGTCCTCTACCTGCTTATGAGGGAAATCAACTACCTCCAGGGTCATGACATCCAGGGCTGACTGAAGATAGTACATTCATAGAGGCCACAATGATTTTCTGGCCACAGTAAGGTAACTACTGGGTTATTTTTATCAGGTGTTAGTTCTTTAATAACTGAGAGCCAGAGGGGGTGTGCAGTACATTACAGAGAACAGCACTGGACACTTGATGGGTTAGTATACAATGCAGCCAAGTAGGTCACATGGCTTACAATATAATTCTCACTGTGTATTTCAACAAAACATGATTGCTGTGTGCATTCAGTATATAGGGGCTTTTTGTGAAAAAAGGGTTGAAAATGCTTTCTAAACAGATTCAAGAAATAGCTATAGCTAAGGCAAAAGCACAAAACAAAGGGAGATATGTTAATTTACATTCATAAAATATTTATATTTCCTCAATACTGAAATGTGTACAGCTCTCAGAGTTTTCCGCTACAGATCTCCGTTATCAGATTTCCTTATTTTGATGAATACATGTATGTATCTATATTAACAAATATACTGACATCTATATAAACAATAGTTTAAAAGATATCACAACAGTGCATGACGGTACAAACTGTCAAGTCTTAAAGGAGCAGTAAACTTTTTTAGAACAAAAAAAATACATTACAGAGCTTTTTCTGCCTATTAAAACAAGAATAATCTCACTTCTGGGAGATGTTTATCCAAATTATTCAGTTACATCATTTTTACATTACACTGCAATTTTCTGTAATGGTCACCAGGTAGGAGTTTTATCACTTACTATGAAGTGCCATAGTCTGTGACACAGTGGGAGAGATGCACTAAGGTGTGATAAAGAGGTGATAATGTGGAGATGACTTTTCCAGTGATATCACTTTTCCATGTCCTGTGTTATTCTATGTAGCCTACAGGGGAGGGCTGGCCTGGGGGGCAAGGGGGCAATTGCCCCCTAGGCTGGCCATGAATATGGGCCAGTGGGCCACTGCCTACCTCAATTTCACATTTGCTGCTGTAAATACAGTAAACAGAATTTAAGGAGCCACACAAGTATTGTAGCTCCATTTCAATTGTCATCTCTGTGATATCAATAGTGTTGCTCCTTTTCAATTGTAAGCTCTGTGGTATCACTAGTGTAGATCCATTTCAGTTATAATCTCTGTGGTATCACTAGTGTAAATCCATTTCAATTGTCATCTCTGTGATATCAATAGTATACTACCACTTCAGTTATAAGCTCTGAGGTATCACTTGACTTAATCTAGAACATTAACAAAAGGGGGTGGGCTGGGACATTGGGCTGGAGCAGTAATAGAAATAGGCCACTTAACTGTACTTGCCCCCCTGGCCAAAAGTTGCCAGCCCTCCCCTGGGAGCCTATGCACTAAGATTTCTCCAACTTTGGAGACCTTAGTGCATAGGGCCTATAGAATAACATAGGAAGTGGAGAAGAAAAGTCACTGGAGAAGTCACCTCTGCTTTATCACATCTTTTTCATGCCTTAGTGTATAATGCCCAAGGTGTCCTGTAGACTGCATTATTAAAAAACCTTTTTGCATTTAGGGCACTTGTTAAAAAATGTAGAACTGTAATAACTTTCAGTGAAAAATCTCCCAGAAGGTTTACCCTTGTTTTACTCAGCAGGAAAAGTCCTGTAACGTATATTTTTAATTAAACTATTTACCCCCTGCCTTCTAGAGACATCTTGCATTGGATGTGTCTCTAGGCACCAGGGGATTAAAGTAAAGTGAAATAGGAGCATGACCCAAAGTTATTTTCCCGCCACAATGGACCAGTCGATATTTAGGATGAGTTCTGGTCGTGTCTGAGAAGTAAAGTTGAAAACAGTGAGGCTGAGATTCTAAGTTAAATTGATACAATGCTGAGGCAAATGAACTGCACCATAAGGATATATACAACTTCCTACAGTTTGTAAGGTGAACTAACACCTCATTTTTCTAAACTCCCACCTACTTTATTATGGCCAGAAAATCCTAATTGATCCTTTGCATTATATCCACGTTCCTTTGTTCAAGATATAACATCTTCAATCAATACTGGATGTCAGGTTAATGGAAGCGGACATGAAAGCGCCTGACAATTTTGCCTGGCAAATAGAAAATTACAAATCTTATCCATTTTTCTTTTAAAATGAGGCATTGTTCTAGCCACAAAACGCGTTGAAAGACCTTTTATTTCATTTCATATTTTACTGTGTTTATTTACACATTTTATTCTAATAAAAAATATTACTTTGAACACTTAAGTTGACAAGCAGCTGTCCTTTTTCTCTATTTCACTTAGAGTGCTACTTTCCTGAACTGGGATGGGTTAATTTCTCACTTTGTGCTTATGTCGGATCATTAGGAATATTCCTGTCCTGACCATATTGTACATGAGTATACTCATATTGTTGTTCACTGATTGTGTCAAATTACATACAGTATTTATGTTTATATCCAAGGGAAGCAGACAGTTTTGTTCAGGGTTAGAAACGTATAAAGGCAGAATGAATAAAGAATGGAGTAACCAACTGTACTACACAGGACTTGTTGGAGGGTCCGAGTGCAAATATTTTGTGGGTTCCTATTTTCAGAGACAAACATAGCATGTGTGATTATTTACAAAGAAAGCAACAATGGAAGTCTTTGGACAAACAGACAAAACCACAGAATTTCCTCCACCATGTATGTGGCTTACTGAGGACAGAGTCCAAAAGAAACAGGAAAAGGTTATGGTGAATAAAGCACCTGGACGTGATGGTATGCACCCAAGGGTACTTAAGGAACTTAGTTCAGTAATAGTAAAATCATTATATTTAATATTTATTGATTCTCTTACATCAGGCATTGTGCTGGGATTGGAGGAAAGCTGATGTAGTACTGTAGTTCAAAAAGTGGGCAAGATCCAAACCCGAATATATACCTGTAAGCTTGTCTTCCATAGTGGGTAAGATACTAGAAGGGTTACTAACTGACAGTATTCAGAACTATGTGAAGACCAACAATATTATTAGTAGGATTCAGCATGGTTAAAGGGTTAATGATATACATACAGAGCATGGTGTTCTTCTCTGCAGAAGGTTTTAGATAAACTGAGTGAATGGGCAGAAAAGTGGCAGATGACATTTAATGAAGATAAATGTAAGGTTATGCATTTTGGCTGTAGAAACAAACCTGCTACATATATACTAAATAGGAAACTACTTGGGGAATCCTCATTAGAAAAAGATTTAGGAGTACTGATAAACAATAGACTTCACAGCAGTGTGCAGTGTCACTCAGCTGTTGCAAGAGCAAACAGGGTACTATCCTGTATCAAAATGGGTATATAATAATACCAAAGTATTTTACCAGGAAGGATACATTGAGATTGTCTCTCGTTTTCAAGTATGTCCTGGGGGTATAGATATTATTACCTAACGGTACTCATTTTATCTACATCAGAAGGATGAAAGGCTGAGTTGACCCTGCTGTATATATTCACAGGATGCAAATATAATTATACCTCTGCATAAATTCTTGGTAAAGCCTCATCTAGAATATGGAGTATGGCACCAATTTGTAAAAAAAACAAAATTGAACTAGAAAAAGTGCATAGAAGCAAATAAAACTAATAAAGGGATTGGAGGATCTGAGATTTAAAGAGAGACTAGCCAAACTGGGTTTGCTTACATTAGAGGAGAGACGCCTAAGCGGTTATTTGATTACCATTTACAAATATATTCGAGGCCAATACATAGAATTCTCCAAGTTACTATTTACTCAAAGAGTGGAGCAAGGAAAAAGTGGTCATCCATTAGAGGAAAGGCGCATTCGACTAAATAAAAAGGCAGGGACGTTTTACATTAAGGACAGTAAAGTTATGGAATTCTTTGGTGCGGGATGCTGTGCTTGCAGATACTGTAACTGTATTCAAAAAAGTAATGGATTCATATCTAACACAGAACAATATTGAGAATTATGACAGAAGGCATTAAAGCAAATAGGATGTTGATCTGGGAAATATCTGATTTCACTTTGGAGTCAGGAAGAAATTGTTTATCCACTTCCAGTCACTGGAAATGGCTTCAATATTTTTTTTTTCCTCTGGATCAACAGGGATGATTTGGCATGAGCTGAACTTGATGGATGCATGTCTTTTTTCAGCCTCATCAACTATGATATGTATGTTACTATGTCTGTATCTGTGTGCATATGTGTGTGTATGTATATAATATATATATATATATATATATATATATATATATATATATATATATATATATATACAGAGAGAGAGGGGGGGGGATGGGGGTTGGAAGCACTCACGCTCAGGTGCACAAGCCCCAATGGAAACTGATGGATACAGAAAATGGAGGAGGGCAGCACCAGTGGGACTTTCAAAAAGGCTTTTATTGTAAGTTTATTGTACAATAAAAGCCTTTTTCAAGTTCCACTGGTCCTCCATTTTATATATCCATCAATATATATACACTTGTGTGTGCATGTGTGTTTATGTGTGAAAGATCAGAGGAAATCTGGGGGATATTGATTTGTCATAATGGTGTAGCTGATTTGCTACAGAATTGCCCAGATTCCTTTGAGCATATGGCTCAGTGGTCTATACTACAATCATAGTAATTTTCAGCTAAAACATTCTTAAAGGGGAACTATCACCCTTATACAAGTTTACTTTATAGTAATCCTCATCTGTCGATAAGCTTTAACCGTTGGTTATTTTTGTTAAAAAAAAGTATGCTGTGATGAAATTTACATGATTAAAAATGAGTCTGCGCCTTACTTTCGGATCAATTGTGGTTACAGCTCTCTACTGCAGTCTGTCAATCTTCTTCAGTTCCTCCCCAAGTATTGTCGCGTTCCAACCTCCTCCGCTGATGCAGGATTTCGCCTTGTAAACTGGTTGGAACATGACAATACTTGGGGAGGAACAGAAGAAAATTGACAGGCTGCGGTGCAGAGCTGTAACCACAGTCTGTCTGGAAGTAAGAAGCAGGCTCATTTTTAATAATGTAAATATCGCCACAGCATGGTTTTTTTAAACAACAACAACAACAACAAAAAAATATATGATTAAAGCTTATTGCTATATAAGGATTACAATAAGGTAAAATTGTATAAAGGTGTTAGTTCCGCTTTAAAGGGATAGTAATGTTTGATAATAAAAGCAGCTCTAATTAATCATCATAGTATTTGGACTTTGGAGAGTGTTATTTCAATTCTGTCAGAGTTGTAGTTCATGAGTAATTCAATGACAAAGTATCCCCCTCTCACCCCTTTTACTGATGTAACACTGTTCAGCCAGAGCAGAAGGGAGGTGTCTGGGTAGATTGCAGAGAGGGAGAATCTTCAATTAAGATAAGGGAAAAACCTGAAAAACTTGTCAAGGGGGACAGGGCTTTTATTGTTCTCATAGGAAGAAGATTGTCCCCTGCTGTTATCTGTCTGGTCTATGGACTGCAGTCCACATCTGAGAAGAGATGGCTTACACTAGGTAAAAGGGATGGGAGGGGAAACTTTGCTTGTGAATATCTCTCAAACCATAAAGGTTTGATAGATAAGACTTATATCGTTCTTCATGTTTTTTTAATGCCTACAAAATAAAATAAAGTTAAAACGAAGTATTACTATCCCTTTAAGGCCAAGTGCAGAAAGCAAAAACAGCAGCAGTTTTGACATGAACTATCTCCACCACAGAGGCCAAATAAAATTTCTCCAGAAACCAATTTTATTTAAATGTGTCTGCTAACACATTCAATGCCAGAAAGTTCTTTAATGCATAGTGCTCCAAAATGTATATATATATTGGTGACCTTTCCTCCATTGTGAGAGGATGACAGGTTGCCCTTGGCACTGGCAGTATGGCAAAATTGGATAGCTCCATGCTACAAATGCTTTCAGAACTGTATATTGAAAGGTTTAATTCTCAGCCATCTGTCCCAGGAAGACATTAAATGACCAAATCCTTTGCAGAGCTCCCGAATTCAAAGAAATACAGAATATGACAGCTTGTAAACTAAATGTTATTTTTTAAGTATTTTTTCCACGCAGCATCCTTGTATCACAACCACAAATGTTACTTTAAAAGCTGGCACACAACCCTGCAACTAATCTTATCCTCTGCCAATCTGCATTCAATCCAACACATTTTGAGAAAGAAGCATTTTCTAGACCCATACAATGTTTAAAGGAGAAGTAAGACCTCTCAATAACAGCTCATCACTTACCTTATTACAGGAAATCCTAATGACCCTGTGTGTTGCACAAGAGATAACATCTTCAGCCAATCCTCGATGTCTGTCACTGGAGGCAGACATGACAGCTACTAGTAGGAGCACAGGACACAAACTCTGCTCACTACATATTGTAAACCTAACCATTGAGTGCCAGAGAGGCATCCAACGCATTGCGTTGGTACTCATAAGGTTAAGGACCAAAGAGGTGTGAAATGCATTGCTTAGCAATGTGTCGTATACCCCTCTGGTTCTCAAAGGGTTAAGTAAGCTCTTGCTCTTTAACGGTTTCCATTTAAAAACCTGCATGCAACTATAAATTTTGTAAAAAAATTTTGAATAAAACAACTGACAGCTGTAAGAGTGTCCTTATTTTACTCAGGAGGAAAAGCTCTACAACATTTAGGTTTTCATTAAAAATGTTTACTGCTCCTTTAAACAAAAGCACAAGAACAAGATTCATAGGGGCCACAAGAATTTCCTGGCCATGGTAATCTAAGTTGGGGGTTACTATTAGGAGATGTTATGCATTTAATCAAAAAAATAAAAAAGTCATGAATCAAAGTCATTGGCTACAGTTTAGCCACTTGTGGTGTAAATTCCAGTATATGCCGAGATGCCAAGCCAAGCATGGTCAGGATTTGTACACTCAATATAAAACTGTTGGCATCTTACCCAAAATGAGTCCAACAATGTCCACCTGTTGATAGCAGCTTCTCTAGAAATCCTCTGATTTAAAACTCAGCCAATAGCCTTTGCCAATAGATTCCACCTTTTGTCAATGAGTCTTTTTTTATTACAGAATACTTGTTTATGGGAAAGTTAAAACAGAGTCTTAAGCTCTTCAGTGAAACTCTCACAAAATGTCCTTGAAGGCTTTTGCAGACAGAGAGGATTTACATATTTTCTGGCATCTTTAACTGTTTTGTTAAGTGGAGATAATCAAATAAAAAACTTGTTTTTGTCTAAGCTGCTTTTAAAGGAATACTAACAGCTAATAATAAACACTCTCGTACCTTAAAGGGATAGTAATACTTTGTTTTATCTTTATTTTATTTTGTAGGCATTAAAAAAACATGAAGAACGATATAAGTCTTATCTCTCAAACCTTTATGGTTTGAGAGATATTCTCAAGCAAAGTTTCCCCTCCTGCCCCTTTTACCTAGTGTAAGCCATCTCTTCTCAGATGTGGAACACAGTCCGTAGACCAGACAGATAACAAAAGGGGACAAACTTCTTCCTATGAGAATGATGAAAGCCCTGCCCCCCTTGCCAAGTTTTTCAGGTTTTTCCCTTATCTTAATTGAAGATTGTCCCTCTCTGCAATCTAACTGGCCACCTCCCTTCTGCTCTGGCTGAACAGTGTTACATCATAAAAGGGGTGGGAAGGGGATACTTTGTCATTGAATTACTCTTGAACTACAACTCTGGCAGAATTGAAATAACTCTCTCCAAAGTCCAAATACTATGATGATTAATCGGAGCTGCTTTTATTATGAAACATTATTATCCCTTTAAAGCGGCAGTATATGGTCAATATAGACTTTTTAAATGCTTAACAGTACCCTCAGACTGCATTCATTCTGTGTGCCTTGAAGTCACTTAGATCTGCAAGGGTACTTCCAAGTTCCACTACTGAAAGGTATTTTATTCAAACAATATTACAACTCAAACTTGAGTTTTGTTAGCTGCAGCGTCACAGTGGCCTGAAATTACACAGTGGTGCTTTTGCTACACCATCCTATGTACAGCTATGTCAGTTGACCATAAATCTCCATAGGATGGTGTAGCAACAGCACCACTGTACAATTTCAGGCCACGGTGATACTGCACCTAAAGAAATTCAAATTTGAGCTGTAATAACTTTTGAATAAAATACCTTTCAGATGTGGGAGTGCCCTTGTTTTACTCAGGGAATAAACCTTACAACATATTTTCTTCTTCATTTTAATATTCCTATTCCTGTAACATGAATTGGAGAGTTTGTCACACTGGAGTGTTCATCTCCTCTTTATGCATCTCCCACTAGAATCCTATAAAAACAAACATGTCTGCCTCTATGGACAGCATATTCAGTGCTAAACAAAAGTTCACTTTGGGCAATCAATCCACAAAGAATACATTCATACATAGCATTATGATTTTCTGCAAGATTAAGGTATGTGGGAGTTAATTTTTAGAAAGTGTTAGGGTTCCTTTAACCCTTTGAGTGCAGAAGGGTACGGAATGCATTACTTTGCAATGCATTCCATACCCCTCTGACACTCAAAGGGTTAAATTGGGGGGGGGGGCATTAGGGCATCCAGCTACTTTTGGCAACAAATTCCATTAACTTCAGCAAGCTTTTGTCTGGCTGATGATGATGGGAATTGCAGTCTAATAACAGTATAATCATGTACACTGTACAGTAATGCACTTTTAAAGGAGCAGTAAACTTGTTTTATGAAAAAATATATATTGTAGGGATTTTCCTATTGAGTAAAATAAGGGTAATCCCACTGCCAAGAGATTTATATTTCCAGAGTTATTACAGTTTAAACCCATGTTTTTTTTACATTAGCAGTGCCCTCTAGTGGTCAAATTCTAATTAGTTTTTCTGTTAGATTCTAATGGAGAGGAAAGTCAGGGACATACAGTTCTCCATAGAATGTGATAGAAACTGCCTGTCACTTCCTGTCAGTTAGAACTATCAGGAAGTAAACACAGTAAATGCACTTCCTGATTATTTAAACTGCTATAATTTTTGAATAAAACATCTGACAGCGATGGGAGTGACCTTGTTTTATTCAGCAGGAAATGCTCTCTAAAATGTGTTTTCATAAAGAAAAGTTTACTGCTCCTTTAACTATGCTTTGCTTTTTCGCTTGCTTGTTTACTTACTGTAAGACTTGTGCCTGTTCCCTATACTAGCAAATAACTCAATGTGGCAAAAACTTATAGCTGAGCTATTAACCTTTTGAGTGCCTGAGGAGTGCACAACACATCGCTTTGGAATATGTTACATATCCCTCTGGTTTCAAAGGGTTAATCCACTTCCCCACTGGAGGCCCTGCAAGCATCAGTATTTCTCTATAGTGAAGATAATTCGTTCTCAATAGACCCGGTTATTCTATTCACAGTAGGACATTACTAGGTACTGGCAGAGGAGAAAACCCCCCCAGGACTGATGCTGAAAGGGATAGTAATGTTTCACAATAAAAGCAGCTCCAAATAATCTTCATAATATTTGGGCCATGGAGAGTGTTATTTCAATACTGTCAGAGTTGTAGTTCAAGATTAATTGAATGATAAGTTATCCTGATCCCGTCACTTTTACTGATGTAACACTGCTCACCTCAGAGCAGCAAGACTGTCCAGGAGGATTGCAGAGAGGGAAAATCTTCAATTAACATAAGGGAAAAACCTGATAAACCTGTCAAGGGGGACAGGGTTTTCATTGTTCTCTCAGTAAGAAGATTGTCCCTTGCTGTGAGCTGTCCGGTCAGAGGACCAGATTTCACATCTGAGGGGAGGTGGCTTACACTAGACAAAAGGAGCAGGAGGGGGATATTTTATCATTCAATTACTTTTGAACTACAACTCTAACAGTATTGAAATAACACTCTCTGTTGCTCAAATACAATGAAGATTAATTGGAGCTGCTGTTTTTGTGAAACATTACTATCCCTTTAAAGCTCTGGGTCTTGTTGTCTGTAATACATCTAATCTCCCTAATAATAATGATGAAGTTGGGTTGCACAGTGCACTAAAAATGCATTAGGTTAGCCCAAAATGCAGGTCTGTCAGGAACCTGACAAGTCCCCTGATTCATGGCCATGTGATACGATAACATTACATTTCCTTAGCAGGGTAAGAGTCATAGGAATAATAAAAATAAGCACATTTCAATAATATACACAACAAATATGTTTTATTATGAATAAACTATATCTATGTTGCAGTGTTTTTTTCCACTGAGTGAAACAAGCCTGCCCCACTGCTGTGATGTGCATCATTCAAATGCGATCACAGTTTTTCTTTTAAATTAAACTGCAATTTTCTACTGTGGTTACTAGGTGATGGTGGTGTTGTTACTTTCTATGGAGAGCAATAGTCAAGACTAATGCACTACCATAGAAAGCAACAGGAAAAGATTGCCTTCTTCACACCAAGGGGGAGATGCACTTGGTGTCATTGCTATGGTGACATGTCAGTCAAGGTGTGGTGAGCAGATCTCCTTGGCGATAGAGACACACACATTCCATGTAGAATTACGGATGCAAGGAGAGGGGGAGAGACTGTGATCATTAACACATCATGCTGTTGTACACGTGTCAATGTGTTGGGAAGGGCAGGGTAGAACAGAGAGGTACAGAGAGATTTCAGCACCAAGAACAGCAGCAGACCTCACTCAACCCTTTGAGTAACAGTGGGGTAAGTAGCACATTGCAGAATAATGCATTGGATACTTTTCTAGCATCCAAGAGGTTAAGGGAGTCTGCAATTTTATAAACTTTTTTTTTACATATATAATTTCCCCTTGGCACAGCAAAGCTTTAAAACACCTCTGGACAACTAATGCCTTAAAACAAGGTGACCTTGACAATGTAGAAATGATCTGATATTGTGTCTAAACCTAGGAATTTTGTTTGCTATAATACTTTAAATGTGCTAATTCATATGAACTCTTTTCTCTCTATTCATAGAAGCAGATTACTAATATACCATGTTAAAACATATAATGAGTTGAGGAAAATATACTAACGGTAAATGATGCATATTTGGGCTGCCATAGGGTCTTAGTGATGTGAGCAAATACCAGCAGTGCTGCTTGGCGGAATCACATCTGCTCACATCCACTCAGTGTTGCTTGGTGGAGTCACATCCTCTCATATCCACTCACATCGGTGCTGTTTGGTGGTATCACATCCACTCACATATGTACCGTACTTCTTGCAGATCCAGATCTGCTCATATGTGATATGATGTGAGCCTATGTGACTCCGCCAAGCAGCACTGATGTAAGTGGATGTGAGCAGATGTGACTCTGCAAAGCAAAGTCGCTGACTTCCACTCACATCGCTAAAAGACCACTCAAATCTGCATCATTTACCATCTGTGTATTATCCAGAATTAATTTTATGTTTTAACAGTGTAATAGTAATCTGCTTCTAGGAATAGAGAGAAAAGAGATCATGTAAATGAACACATTTAAAGTATTATAGCAAAGAAAATTCCTAGTTTTGGACACAGTATCAGATAATTGTCACATTGTCCAAGTCTCCTTATTTTACAGTCATTAGTTTGGTCTTTTCAGTTGTCCATGGGTATTTTAAGGCTTTGCTGTACCAAGTGGAAATAATATAATATATAAACGATATATATACTTTCAGGCTCCCATAACCTCTTGCTTTGCAATGTGTTGCTTACCCCACTCGCACTCCTAGAGCTGTAACTGCATGGCATGCTCCAGGGAGATCCCAACATCACTAGCCTCAGGTTAGTGAACTCTGATAGCAGTGGCAGCTACTGGAGCTTAATGCAAGTAGCGAACAACCGCATTAACATATAAACCGCATTAACATATAAACAAACCACTTGAACCACGTGAATATGAGAATGGCACATTAGGGTGCATTTCAATATGCAAATTAGATGTTGTCTGAGTAATCACTGCAAAATTGTAAAGCTTTCGAAGACATGATGTATCCATAACGTACTCACAGGGATATGATGGTGAAAACATCAGTGCATATTGTCGATATATATATCACTGACACATACATAAGACAAGGGCAACAAACTGCCCCCATATTGAACTTTAGTGCATCTCTGCCCAGTTGTCTCAGTATCTAACAATTCAATAAAAATTGCATGTTTATATTTTAACAGCTTTTGAATAAAGCATTTCCTAGCAGTAGGGGTAGCAAAGCACTGTGTTTCACACTCCTCTGGCACTCAAACAGTTAAAAGTAACATGGGTACTATAAATGTAATGATATTGCTCCGATGTGATCCAGATGAATGTTACAGCTGATTTTCTTTCCCTACTTGCTTTTATGAAGTCAACGTTAAAATGTGTGGTAATGTAATACTCCAGACCTTTATTGCTTGTTTGTGTCTGTTCCTTTGGACTTCTGAGAATTGCAGATTTGATCTTCTGAACATTGTTTCTACGGATGTTGTTAGAAAAAGATTTAGGACAATATGTTGTAGTCTCTGAAAATCAATGTAATCACTTTCCAAATCTGTGCTAACATTAACAACAATAACATTGAAGCGTTCAGGTGCCATTGAGGCAGACATTAGAAAGCCTGTGATCCAGTATTTGAAGAGAAACAAGGGCCTCATATGACATTACCAAAAACCCCTGGTATGATTTCCAGGCCCCCTGACACCAGAAATTATGGGCCCCCAGCACTAGGGATGAGCAAAATGATTCTGTAAGTTTGGTATTAATATGGAGCAGGTCCATCTTGCAAAATGGGAGTTTTATTTTGTATTTTCTTTTCTGTTATAACAAATGAGATAGCAGTAAAAAGAATCACGTTATCCAGACATTTTAATCAAAAAGGCAGGTTCACTTTTCTTCAGACATCAATCAACCAGGTTTCTGTCCAGCTCACTTATCTGAAAAAGGTAGCATGTAGGACACTTCTCCCCCTTTGCTCTCCACCATGGCCTTTTATAAAACTGCCTCTCTCCCCAAGCTCCCTGGGCTGTATCCTCTCTCTACAGGCTCTCTGCTGCCAGCTCTTCTTTCCCTATTCTCCTTACAGGTGCATTCTGGTCCCCAGTGATTGGTTCCATGTTTTCTGCAGCCTCCTGCTCTCTCCCCATGCTCCTTGCAGCCACCTCTTCACTCCCAGTGGCCTACCTCTCTCTACCCATACAATCCACTTCTACCTACCTCTCCCAATGCTCCCTGCCTACACTCTTTCATGCATTCCCTGATTCTGTCCCTCTTGTGCACTGTCTCTATTGATGCCCCCTTTGAGATGCTCCAGCACCTTCTTCCTTCAATTTACCCACCTCGTTTTTCTTTGTCCCACCATGATGAGTTCTGAATTTTCTCTAGGTCCTCTAAATCGATCTGCTAAATGAATCATGGATGTTCTGTTTATCTCTGCCCCGCACCATCTCAAGCACTATTAATCAAAGGCACTCAAGGTGCCCTTAGCCCACCCATGACCCCTTACCCACTTCTCACTTGATCCCAACCTCAGCTCCACCTACTATTGCCTGACAATGAATATACTCAACCTACAACATAAAACACAAACAAACCTCTTTGCCTGTTAAAGAGACAGATTGTTTTGCAATGCACTGGAGATCTCCTTAGCACCGTGTTTCTCAAGGTTGGTCCTTGGGGTACACCAACAGGCCAGCTTTTCAAGATATACCTGCTTAATTACAGGAGACTAATCAGTAACTTTGTCTTTGTCGTCATGTTACCTGTGCTTAATTAGGGATATCCTGAAAACCTGACCTTTTAGTGTGCTTAGAGGAGTGGAGCCGATAATCACTGCAACAAAGGGGTTAAACAACAGCCAATAAGTGAGTATGTGAACTGGTAGATAAAAGAACTTCTGTAACCCAGGGGAACTGGGATTGGTCTGACCACACTTACAACTCAAAATATGGGTGTGGCCAACACTCGAAACATAGCACTCTAGGCGGATCCCTACTCTTCCTAACTATATATTCTGGGGTGCTCCATAAGGGAGAAATAACATTTTAATGTATTTAAATGAGGATTTTAACTCCACAAATGCAAGCAATTTCTTTAAATGCTTTGAAGACATCAAGCAAAGGGCTAAAAAGAGTCATTTATATCAAATGGAATTTAGGGAATATTTATTTGGCTTCTATGGTGTAGTTGGTCTGCCTCAGAACTGTTACAGTCCTTTTAGTACATCATCCTCCATAAAGCTGATATACTAAGTGAAGGCTGAGCATTTCTGAAGCAAATGAGCGGCACTATGGGCTCGAATTTAAGAAAGCCGTTAAAACAGCTAGTAGAGCAAAATTGTAAAATGTCCTGTTAGCAAAAAGTACTAACAAGCTTTCCAATTGCTCTGCCAGCTGAAATCACAACGGACTTTAGCTGTCAGAAAAGGACTAGTGGCCAAGCGCCCAATTTGTGGGTTAAGTTCCTAAAATGCCGCTAAATAGCGGCAATTATGGAAACTTTCAAGCACCAATTGTTAGCTCATCTGTGTTACACTTACCTATCATCCACTGTCTGTCTTCTTCTATCTTACTTATTTTTTCTTTTATCTTCTTTCTCCTTCCTCTTCTTTATTCTCTCTTCCTTCTTCTCCATCTTCTTTCTTCCTCTGGTCTGTCTTCTTTCTTTATATCTTATCTACATACACCTGTAAAACAAAAAGAGATAAATGTAGCACCACCACAAAATTGAATGACCAGAAAAAGTGCAATTACAATAATGTAATTTGGGCTGCTAGGGCTGGATTTACATCTCAAGAGCCAGTAGGCACAGAAATCTGAAGAGCCCCCCACCCTTTGAGACCCAAATCCTGCTTTATCATAACCTCCGAGCCAGATTGACAGGTAGGTGCCAGCCAGGCAAGCTGCAATTTCTGCAAAAAGAGAGCATCGCACAACGACACTAGAAGCCATCTACCCGGGCAGTGGGAACACTCAGCACATAAAGAAAGAACCTTTTCCTTCCTCATATTCAGTGTTCACTCACCTGGGCTGGCTGCTGGTACATGCACTTGCTGCTATCTTTCCCAGAAATCCCCAAGTGCTACTGAAGTCTGACTTTTTACTGTCTGTCATGCACCGCCGCACGTGAGCGATGCAGTCACGCAGATAGGCTAGTAAGGACGGAAGATGCAAAATCTGTGCTAGCCATGCGTAAAAACACAAAACAAAAAACAATCCCAATGACAGGCGCCCCTATGTTGGGTGCGCCTCTAGGCAGATGCCTACTCTGCCTTATTATAAATCCGGCCCTGGGGCTGCAAAAAATTTTGAATGCAGCAATTCCCAGCAGACAGAATACCATTGTTTTACTTAGCAGGAAAAGCCTGACAATAAATATTTTTTAATCATAAGCATTAATGCAATTTTAAATTATTCCGTAGGTGTCCTACATCCCCTTACCCACAATCAAACCTCTAATAATAGTACCACATTTCCCAGCATTGTTTTATTTGTGTCCAAAATAAAGATTTAAGGAGTAATGGCAGGAAGATATGATAGAAATGTTCACGTGCATTAAGGGAATCAATAAAGTAGAGGAAGGAAGCACATATTTCAGAAAGAGAAGTACTATAAAACGAGCAGGCTCAGGGGTAACGTGATAAACCATTGCTTTACTGAAAGAGGTGGTGGATTTATGGAATAGACACCCAGCAGAATGAGAAGAAGCTCATACAATTAACCCCTTCAGTGCCAGAGGCTTGGGCCATTTCCTGTACCCTGCAGGCCAGACACTTTTTCAGCATTTTTGCTATCCTTCCGTTTAGGCTTGATTTCCTCTGGGGATTTTTAGTTACATATGGAAAACTATATATTGTTTTTTTCAGAACAAATTGAGCTTTCTGTGGTGCCTTACAAAAAAGTGAAAATGTACTAATTTTGCTAAAATCACATACTATGTATCAAAAACATTTACCTTGATTGTGAAAGTTTCAATTATTTGAAAAAGCCCTGAGTCCCCCGAGTAAAAAAATACCAAATTTGTATAGTTTTACCTACATCCATGGCTAGCGTAGAGCCCTAATCACCAGGAGTGCAAAATGGCATTTTCAACTTTATGAACTAATATGAACGTTCGAGAGTTTTTGTGGTAAATCTACCCTAAAACAGTGGAATAACTATATAAAACTATATATGTCTGGAAAGTAGACAACCTGCTGCATCTAATGAGTGACTTGCCTTCTTACCCTAAGCCTGGTATGCACAAATGCCTCCAGAAGTTCGCATTAATGAAAAAAAGGCATTTTCTTACATTTCTGCCCCTTCAAATGTACTGAAATCTGTGAAAACCATGGCATTTCCAACTGTATTCATTAGCTAGTGCTCTTAGGAGAAAAATGACACCCCATTGGTATGAGTTTAACTACCTCAGGGGGAGCTAGAAGTGCAAAACGACACCTACTACAACCTCTAATTTTTCTAACATTTTCTCAAACATTACTTGTCTGTACAAAAATGGTTATAACAGCTACAGAAGTGAAGAAAGGGTACACAAACCATACCATTTTAGAAACATCAGATGTTGTAGTAGGTGCAGTTTTGTGCTTCTAGCACTGCCTAAGGTATGTCAACTCATACCAATGGGGTGTCATTTGACTCCTAAGAGCACTAGCTAACAAATACAGTTGAAAATTCTATGGTTTTCACTGATTTCTATACATTTGAAGGGGCAGAAATGTAAGAAAATGCCATTTTTTTTTACACATCAGTCACTTCAAAGATACTAAAATGGTTCAACGCCGTGGAAAAATGGTACCCCACTGCTGTGGGCTGACATACAGATTTGGGTGACAGGAGCGTGGGTACCAGTGGAACAGGGATGGGAAAGCAAACAGTGTAAGTGTGATTTTATGGTTAACAGATGAAAAAAGCTAGGGCGTCAGCCGGTGTACGTGCGGACCTGTGACTACCAGTGTAACAAAGTGTGTGTGTGGGGATGAGGAGTTAGGCAGTGTATGTGGGTATGTCTACTGGTGGGGATCGGACCAAGGATGGGGGGGGGCGGTGTACGATAGTGTATATGGGGGATCTGTGACTAACAGTGTACGCTGTATGTCCCCCTCATACAAAGTTTGATTCACAGCCTGAATCTAGTGCATACTGGTACTTTGAGTCTATCAGCAGGCAGTGGAAACAGGCTGGGGGTCAGGCTGGGGAATGAGACTGCCAGTGGGCTGTGGAACCAGGCAGGGGGATAGGGTACATGGGGGAGGGGGATTGGAGGCATTTTGTGTGCATGCCACAGGGGTGTCCAATGCACTGCAAAGCAATGCATTGGACCCCCTGTTGCACACAAAAAGGTTTTTTTTTTGTTTTTTTTTTATTCATACCTCGTTGGGGAGGCGGTATCAGGAAAACTCCTGGTCCATCAAGGTCTTAAAAAAAAAAAGAAAAAAAAGTGTGTGTGTGTGTGTGTCACAGGGGGTCCAACGCATTGCAAAGCACTGCGTTGGACTCCCCTCTATGGCATGTGCAGTTTTTTGGGGCTTTTTTACCCCAATATTTTTGTGTAGACCTCGTTAGGGGCATCAGAGCCCCCACAACGAGGTCTGAATAAAAAAATAAAAGGGGGAAAAAATAAATAATCCTTTGTGTGCCACGGGGGTGTCCAGTGCATTGGACCCCCTCCCTGCGGCACACACACAGGGTTAATTTTTTTATGTATGTATTTTTTTTTAACATAGACCAAGGGGCATCAGGACCCCTCCTGATCCCCCAATGAGGTCTTAGTGAATTAATATGCCCCCAGAGTTAGTGAGTGCCACAGTGAATCATTGAGGGCCACGGGGTCTCCAACTCATTGCAAAGAAATGCGCTGGACATCCCCGTAGCACTCATAGGGTTAATATATATTATATATATATTTTTTTTTTTTCTATTTGTTTCAGACCTCGTGGGGGGACATCAGGACCCCTCCTCATGCCCTCCCAGTTATTGATCTCCCAGCCGATTGTGCTGGGAGATCAATATGGCTACTGGAGGAGAGCAAATGCTCTCCTTCCCTTCTCTCCTACCTCCGGTATGAGTGAACGCGATCGGGTTAAGCTTGCAAACGTCATCGGTGAACATGTCACCGATTACGTTAGGAGGCTTCCCCCGGTCCCGCACACTAGTACCCAGAAGTTCGGGTTGGAGAGAGGAGGAAGGAGAAGCTCTGCTTCTCTGTTGCCGATATTGATCTCCCAGCGCGATCGGCTGGGAGATCAATAACTGGGGGGGCATGAGGAGTGATCCTCATGTCCCCCCATGAGTGCCAGGCTACATTTAATTTAAAATGTTGCCATGCAAACCGGTTATACCTGCTTAAGCAGTGACCGCATTTTAGATGTACAATGTACGAGCTTGGCACAGCAGGTACATCTGTCCAATCTCGTACTTTGTAAGTAGCTGGCACTCTAGGGGTTAAAGGATTTGATCCCTTGGATGCTAGAAATGTATTGGACACATCTTTAGCATTCAAGGGGTTAAAAGAACATTTACACAGCTTAAAGTGTTAGTAATGTCTTAATGTTATAAAAATACTATTGTAGTGCAGAAAATAAGAAATCCATCGGTGCTATTCCTATCTCTCAAACCTTTATGGTTTGAGAAATAGAACATTCTAAAATTCCTCCCTCCCCTTCTCCTGACATCAGCTGTAAGCTGACAACAGGAGATCCTGGTTCTGGGACCAACAGGCAGCTCTTCAGAAGAGCCAAAATAGCGCGAATGAAAAAGAAATACTTCATTGGAACGGTCTACAAAGTGACATCAGAGGGGGAAACTTTAGAATGCTCTATCTCTCAAACCATATGGTTTAGAGATAGGAATAGCACTGATGGGTTTCTTATTTTCTGCACTACAATATTACTTTTTATAACATTTAGACATTACGATCCCTTTAAAAATAAACCCTTATTCAGAAAATCCAGATTGCCAGTATGAATAAATTCTGCATGGAACGATCATCTAAAATCATTTTTTGTTTAGTATGATTAGATATAATGACATGATTTTTGCAGGACACCAATATCTTCCCACTGAATTCTTCCCTGTTTTCTGAGGTCCCTTCAGTGGGACGTGTTTGGGGTCCTGAAGCTCTGCGGCAAAGAATGATGTCTGCCTCTGTGAAAATGATATCCAGTACTATTGAAAATGTTGGAATGTTGGAAAACCAATCCACACAGAACTAAATTCATCGTAGTCACTAGTATTTTTTGCCTAGAGTAAGATGAGCAAAGGTTTATTATTTAAAAATGTTTGTGACTGGTGAAAGGTGGACATTTCTCCCATAATTTCAAATTGCCAAAGAGGGACACTGGTGTTTTAGGTGGTGTTATGAAGACGCGGCTGGTCGGATGGCACTACCATGAATCTTTAGGTTATTTCATGACCTATTGACACCTGTTTGTGTAACTGAATGATTTAGAGCAAGACCATTTTATTTTATTTACACAAACTAATTTAAAAAATAAATACTGAAAAATATAAAACATATATACTGACATTAAAACAAACATTAATGTGAGTTTTATTGCTGTGGAGCAATGTGATAGACTTATATTCACAACATGCAATATAATAAATATCCTAAAAAGAGGGACACCTGAGTGTGAAAGGGGGATTTGGGTCTCAAAGGGGGACTGTCCCTCCTATAGCAGGACACTTGGGATGTGCGTTCTGAGGCAAACCAACTGCACAACAGTGGGAAAATAAAAATCTCCAATGCGTGAAATTGGATTTTTAACCTCTTGAATGCTAGAGATGTCTCCAATGCATTGCTTCGCAATGCATTGGACACCTCTCTAGCATTCAGGGGGTTAAAGCCCCATTTAATTCAGTGGGACCTTTGGAGATTTGTATTTTTCCTCTGTGGTACACTTGGTTTACTCCAGAATTAATCGAGTTCTTCTTAGCATATCATCCTCAATGTTCCTTTAAAGATATTGCATTAAACATGCCACTATTCTGAACGTGAATTAATGCCAAGAATCAAACAGTGATTAAGAGAAAAAGGGGCAGACTGGGCAAGAATATGTAGCTAATCCAAAATCAAAATCTATGGTGTATAACGGGAACACTGAAGCCAATTGCATTTTTCCGCTTTGCTTTTTTTTCTTTCAGCAATTTCAAAGTAAAAGCCATCACGCTTGCTTGTATGTTATTTCTAAGCTCTTCACCCCAAAAAATAAATAAATAAATATATAAAATAAATAAACAACATCACATTGCAGGTTGACCAGATCTCACCTTTAACCGGGGACACATAGGAAATAGCCATTTTCAGTGCTTCACTGAAATCAATGCAGTCCTGTATTGTATTGTATTGTATTGTATATTTTTATTTATATAGTGCCAACCGGTGTACTTGGCACTTTACAGATTACATTTAATACAGCAGGGGTACAATAAGTGCGGTGATTAAGTGCTTATATAGGCAGTCATAAGGGGAACGACAGGTGAGTATACATTAGGATAAGAGGTCCCTGTCCCGTAGAGCTTACAATCTAAGTATGCAGTATGCATTTTTCCTATGCGTCCCTGGTTAAAGGTGAGGTCTGGTCAGCCTATCACACTGGCCTCAGAGTGGAGTAAAACACTCTGGGATGAACCAGCTATACCAGCTGTGTCCAAGCTTATCTTCTCAGGGGCGCCACTGAGCAAAGAACAAAACTTCCCCCCCAGGATACTATTACATATTGTAAGAACATTACATAGAATCATGCTCGCTGACAAAAAATCTGAGCTTGATTTATGCAATTCACGGCTAGTCTAACAATCCACTTTACATCTTCCTACCAAACTTATGTACATGGCATAAAAGGTTTGCTTCTTCTCTAAAGACTGAATAAGAATGAATATGTTTCACAGCTTGTCACATTTAGTTATTTAATTTAATTTGCTTCAGGGGCTTGATGTCTTAAATGTGTCTTAAAGGAGCATCCACAGAAATGTTTTCGGGGGGGGCGTAAAAAATGTAATATGACCCACCCTAGACTAGCCTGCTCCGCCCCTATGATTATATGGAGTGGGTAATTGTGTGTGTGTGTGTGTGGGGGGGCAAGTGCCTCCGCTCATTGCCCCCCCCCAACCCCCATGCCCCCGGGCTTTAATTTTTACATCCTTGTATTGCACCATAGGGAACAAATAAAAATAGTCATAATTCACATTGATTTTAATAGGATTATTAACCACTTGAATACTAGAGAGGACTCCGGCACATTTATTTGCAGTATCCTTCCTAGCATTTGGGAATTAAAAAAACACAATCAACCCTTTGAGTGCCAGAGGGTGTCCAATGCTTGGACAACCCTCTGGCACACATAGGGTTAACTAACTGGAAATCTGTCCCCTACAGTACCGTTTGGTTTGTTCCAGAATTGTGCCACTTTAATTTCCTGAAAACGGCCCTCAGTGGATGAGGCAACTTTGGGTAAAGGACATTACTGACACATCGAACTTGTCTGCTACTGATGTTGAGGTCATTTCTTGTGTTTATTAAGGCAATAAACCCCTGGGGTGCATTATATGTATTAGATCTCATAAAGACTGTGGTCTTTTATCATGTGCCTCATTTTTGGACTTTCTCCCAGATCCCGGCTTCTTTTGTCCTTTTTATGTGTTTTTTTTCCCTCTCTCTCGTGCTCTCATTTGGAAGCCGTGTTTCTGAATGTTTTGCTTAATTGCTAATTAAAAATGAAAGGTCTCAAACTGAAAGCAGATACCCAAGGAAAACAGGTTGAGATTATTTTTTTTTTTTTGCTTTACTTCAGCCACCCACTGCAATCCTCCTCCTCTTCCATCAGCAATGGGAGTCTGGGGGTGGGGGGCAAGCAGCATTTAAAGAGGCTGGCAAATAAATAAATATATGCAGGCTTTCGTCATTCTGTCCATGGTTTCAAATGGTTTGCCAATGCAGTATCTGTTTCCAAAGGCATGTGCACAGAGGCAGTGCAGAATACTAATGAGGAAGAGAAGCTGGTAAGGATGGGCTAAGCATGCACAGGAGATGACAAACATGATTTAATGGCCTCTGTCCCTGAGAAATCTCTTAAACTCTTTCTGAAAGGTGTTAAAGAAGGAAATGTTACACTTCGCAGTGTCCTTTCCTCTCCTTGGTGTCCCGTATCTGCGTTCGCTTACAGTACATGTTTATAAAAAGTCACTTTGATTATGTCACAGAAGCACAATGCAAGTTTTCCACCTATTTTCTGTTGTTTTTTTTCCTTTTTAAATAGTGTTAAAGGAAATAAAAAAAGTTATGTAGCCAGAGTTTAAAGGAGCAGTAAATTTTTTTTTATTAATAAAAAATACATTAGGGAGATTTTCCTGCTGAGTAAAACAAAGGTACTCCAACGTCTGGGATTTTTTTTTTTTATGTAACCCTTTGAGTGCCAGAGAGGTATTGCGTTGCAATGTGTTGGATGCCTCTCTGGCACTCAAAGGGTTAAAGGAATTTAGGTGAAAAAATTAGAGGAAACCAGCTGAATTTAGAGGTTATGGAGAAATGCAGATAACTGTGAAAATATGAGTATATCTCTCGCAAAGGGTTTTAAATGTTATTACAGTTCAAACTTTTTTTTTTTTTAAATCAAACTGTTAGCAACAGCTTCAGCTGGTGCCCAAAATGAATGTTACGATGCACTGTAGTCACTGACTAATGCTCTCAGTAGTAAGTTATAGGAACAGCACCACCTGGTAACCAAACTGTAACGTTGCAGTTTAATAAAAACAAACTGTGATAACTTGTAAATGAAATATCTCTCAGAAGGGGGTGTTCCACTTTTAGACTCAGCAGGAAACATTTTGTATCATATACTTTTGAGCTAAGTTTTTGGCTCCTTTAAGAGAGAGCAGCTCCAATTAATCTTCATAGTATCTGGGCCATGTTATTTCTTTGTAGTTCAAGAATAATTGAATGATAACGTATCCCCCTCCCACTCCTTTTACCTAGTTTAAGCCACCTCGTGTCAGATGTGGACTCTGGTCCTGGGACCAGACAGCTCAAAGCAAGGGACAGTCTTCTTATTGTGAACATAATGAAAACTCTGCCCCCCTTGACAGGTTTTTCAGGTTGGTCCCTTATACTGATTGAACATTGTCCCTCTCTTTGATCCATCTGGACAGTCTTGCTGCTCTGAGGTGAGCAGTGATACTTCAGTAAAAGGAGCGGGAGAGGGATACTTTATCATTCAATTACTCTTGAATTACAACTCTGACGGTATTGAAATAACACTCTCCATGGCCCAAATACTATGGAGATTGATTGGAGCAGCTTTTATTTTGAAACATTACTATCCCTTTAAGGGGCGCAATGAGGTGAATAACTTGCAACAAGGAAAAATAACACATTCTGGACTGTATGCAAAAAACAACATTGGAGGAATTCTAGAGCTCACCAGCTGTCTCATAAGAGACAAATAAAATTTACATTCAAATTCCTCTTTTAACCCATTGAGTGCTAGATAGGTTCCCAAGGCATTGCTAAGCAATCCTTTGGAGACCAATAACATACAACAAGTTAAAAGCCCTATTTAAAGGGATAGTAATACTTCGTTTTAACTTTATTTTATTTTGTAGGCATTAAAAAAACATGAAGAATGATATAAGTCTTATCTCTCAAACCTTTATGGTTTAAGAGATATTCACAAACAAAGTATCCCCCCCCTGTTCAACCAGATCAGAAGGGAGGTGCCCAGGTAGACTGCAGAGAGGGACAATCTTCAATTAAGATAATGGAAAAAGCTGAAAAACTTGTCAAGGGGGGAAGGGCTTTCATTGTTTTCATACAAAGAAAATTGTCCCCTTCTGTTATCTGTCTGGTCATACAACCTGATCCACATCTGAGAAGAGATGGCTTACACTAGGTAAAAGGGGCGGGGAGGGGAACTTTGCTTGTGAATATCTCATAAACCATAAAGTATTGAGAGATAAGACTTATATCATTCTTCATGTTTTTTTTAATGCCTACAAAATAAAATAAAGTTAAAACGAAGTGTTACTATCCCTTTAAGTCAATGAGAGGTTTTGGAAATTTGTTATCTCCCATATGGTGCAATTGGTTTGCCCTTAAATTACTCCTTCTGCATCGGAGGAAAACAGTGGGGAAATGTGCCAATGCCAATAACGGGCACTGGAATAATTATTCTGTCTCATTGCCTGTCAATTTACTAAGCTATGCCCTATGTGAGGGAATTTTGGGCCATTCCTTGCTCTCTGCATTGATTAAGTTAAACCTTTGAGTGCAAGCAATGCATTGCAAAGCGATGCATTGTGTTACCCTCTGGCACTCAAAGGGTTAACTTATCACCACTTTGAGTACCAGAAAAGTATCCAACGCAAAGGGGGTTATTCACTAAGGTGCGATAAAGAGGTGATAACGTCTCCAGTGATATCACTTCTCCAGTTCCTATGTTATTCTATGGAGCCTATTCACTAACATTTCTTAAATTTGGAAATCTTAGTGCACTGGCTCTATAGATAAACATAGGAACTGGAGAAGTGATATCACTGGAGAAGTCATCTCCACTTTATCACACCTTAGTGAATAATCACCAATGTGTTGGCTATCTCCCTGGCACTCAGAGGGTTAAACAAGATATAGCATTGCTACACAGTAGTGAATACATGGAAGTGCAGCCACTGCCATTACAGAAGAACACCACTGAAGCATCACTGCCAAATTCATACACTCACCCCATTAGGAACAACTGAAGTAATCCTGGGGCAAACCACAAGGAGCAAATAATAATAATTCCCTTTGATTTAAATTGGGCTTTTAACCCCTTGAATGCTAGATGGGTCTCCAAAAGCATTGCTGTCGAATGAGTTGGAGAAATTGTTAACATCCATGACATTAAAAGCCTGATTTAACTCAATGGCACGTTAGAGAATGTTTATTTATTCTCTATGGTGTACTTTGCTCCAGAATTTCTTAATTTCATCTTTGTAAGTTAGCCAACATCAGTTCTTAAAATACAAGCCTCTGTTATATGAACAATGCATGTTTTGAAAGTAGAACTAACACATTATTATGACTTGAGGGATTTTTAAATGTATTTATAATGAATCATTAATATTTATGTATTTTTTATGAAAAACTATAGTTTAAGACATATTTATTTATTTGTCAGTGTATGCAAATTAGCCAGTACTTCCTGGTAGGGAGTGGCAGTTGGGAGGGAGAGTGGCATTTTGTATCTAACACTGAAGTCTGTGGCAGCCAGCAAGGCCACCACCAAGGGGCAACAGGGCTGGACTGTTGTCTTGGGCTGTATGGGGGGGGGGGCTGAGGCCTTGTAATATATGGAAGTGCCTATAGGTTTGCTGGGGGCTTGTATACAATTAAAATGTATGCCCTGCAGGGTGTGCCTGCAAAACTGGAAGCCACCAGTATTCAGAAGCTCTCTGACAAATCTTTTGGGGCCACAGAAGAGTAGTCTCCAACTGTTTACACTGTTGTGGACCTAGTAGAGTACAAGCCTGGCAGGAAAACTCTGTCCTCAATAGATGATTGACAGAAGGAAAAAGCAGGACCACATGCTATTGAGACAATTAAATGATGGCTTTGAGAGCTCACATTTGCAATAACGTCTTTGAGATATAGTGAGGCCCACAATCTCTTTCCAAATGTCATTTTTGTGTTAAAAAGCAAATATCTGATTCTCTGTGGTGAGGCACTGCATGTTGAGACTTACAATTCCATCTGATGTCGATTTACCAGGTGCAACATACTCTGTGACTATTGTGCTCATAATACAGTCAATGAGCATGTTTGAAACTGGTGAACTGGTGCCAGGAGGAATAGTAAGTCCCAGCATGCAGTGCATAGCTGCAGAGGATCAGACATTTGTTTGCAATCCTTACAGTGAAAGGTCAGACACAATGGCTAGTGTGGAGCTCCATTAGTAACTACCAATCGTATTGGCTGCAGTGTGTGTTTGTGTCTATGCATCACAATCACAAAATATAATTAAAGAGCAATTCTGGGAGAAACCAATAGCACAAATATAAACAAATAAATAAATTACATGAAAATCCCATTGATTTATATGAGTACTAGTTTTAAAGCCCGTATACACGGGTGAACACTGGCGGCACTGCAGTCATGCGCAGTACTGACTGCCTGAATGCGCCGCGGCTCATACGGAGCGTGGAGCTCCAAATTTAGACTGGAGAGGACTCCGGTCTGAATTAGGAGCTCCCCGCTCCGTATCAGCCGCGGCACGGGCAGTCTGTACTGCGCATGACTGCAGCGCATGCAGTCGTCTCTACTGAGCATAACAGCTTCTGACAAACATACTTAGGAATTATAAAATAGGATTTTAACCCCTAGAATTTGCAATACAATGAAGACCTATCTGGAATTCAACCCCTAGTTTAAATCAATGGGGATTTTTATGTCTTCTGTGTTGGAAGAAGTGCTAAACTTTTGATTTGTGCATATGGCATATGTAAGTTATAAGTATGTGCAGTCAGAGAAGAATAATGTTGACAAGCATTACACCAATATTTATCATATCACAATATTGCTGTTTAATGATTCTTATGGGACAAAAGTGGCTTGGGTCAAATAGTGTGTGTATGTATTGATGAGGGGGTGTCAGTGAAAAGATGGAGTGGGGGCACCTACCAGTTACATTTGTCCTGTATCCCATGATTTCTGATAGCAGCCCTGCCAGCCAGTACTGCAGAATTTGCATAAACTGACTAGTAAATAAAGCTAAATATATTGTAAACTGTAATTTTAGATAAATAATGATTAATAAAGATTTGTGATTTTTATTTATTTATTTTTTCAAAAGCTTTATTGAAATAAAGAACCATACAATAAGCTATAACAAGACGATAGTATCAGAGAATACATCAATACTACACAATCTATCTTGAGTTACAAGCATTTAGTAAAACATTATATAATTGATTTTTAAATGTCTTTCAGAATCACCCCAAATCATTATGAAGTTAGTTCCCATGTAACACCTACAGATATCTATGTAGAAATATACATTATTTAATAGCAGACACTAAGGTGGAGAACTAAGCATTATCCCTGATGAAAGGATCGTAGTAACCTGAAACGCGTTGGAGGAATTTATTTACAGTGGTTTTCTATTGCTGCTAATTTTTTTACTTATGGTTTTATACATCAATTTAACCCTTTTGGGGTACACATTGCATTGTGCATTCCGCTGGCACACAAAGGGTTAAATCCACTCCATATGGCAGATCATACTGGAATGTTTTCTTCTCTGTTCAGAGATCACCTGTACAGGGGCAGGTTAACCCTTGTTATGCTATGCCGGTTGGAATCTTCCCATCAGGCTGATTCATCTATGTGAGTACACTGTTTCTTATATTTTAATATATTTAAGATTGGGATTTATATGTATCCTAATCTACATGAAGAGCGCCCCGCCCTTTCTTGTAAAGTACAAATGGAGATATTCAGGAGCAAACAGTATATGAGACAAAAAAGTCCCCACTGACTTCAGTGAGCCTCTTAATCCATTGGTAGAGTGTTCTCCGCAATTCTCTAGCATTCAGTGGTTTAAAGTCCAATTTACATCAGAGGAAATTTGGGGAATTTGCATTTGTATACTATGGTGCAGTTGGTATGTCCCACATTCGCTCCAGTTCTACTTAAGACTATCTTATGTGCTTTTTTATCAGGCTGGGGGAAATGACTTGCCTTACACTACTTACTTATTGGTCAGGTCTACATTGTGTAAGACATAGCAGGAAATAAGGGGATGCACTAAGGTGTGATAAAGAGGTTATAAAATGGAGATGACGTCTCCTGCTATCCATACTTGGTAACTTTTTATCTTGCTGTCCCAGGAGGGGAGCTAATTTAGTGCCCCTGTAGGAGATAGATGACGCAATTCACGCCAAGAAGGGGGTGGAGCTTAATCATGATTGGGGGTGAGGCTTCACTGACCTGCAGAAACTGTAAGGAATATGCCGGGGAAGTAGGATAAATTGGAAAAACAGACAGGGAAGGAGTAGATGTGGGCAGAATCAGCCTCTGCCCCAGAGACCCGGTAATGCAGAGTGAAAACCGGAGTCTCCGGGGCAAATCTGGAGAGTTCTCAGCTATGCTGATATCACTTTTCAAGTTCCTATGTTATTCTACGTAGCCTATGCACTGAGGTTACTCAAGTTCAAGAGATCTTACTGCACAGGCTCTATATAATAACATAGAAACTGGAGAACTGATATTAGATTTGTGCACAGCAAACAATTTCGGTAAAATTCGATTTTGGACCAATTTTTTTTGTTGTCGTTCGGAGTACCTGCATTTCAGAGCAAATCTGTTCGACTCGAATGAAATTTGACAACAGTCCGAATTATTCGGCCAAATTTAACATACTTTAAAAAGTGACTCTCCCTTGCGGGGGCAATAAGGTACTAGGCCTGTCTACCTGCCTACACAATTGTGAGACTGGCTGTGTCACTCTGAAAACTATTAAAACAAATTCCTAATATTTTTAATATTTTGCACAGGGACAAAGATGACTCTCCCTTCCTGTGTCAATAAGGTACTAGGCCTGCCTACACAACTGTGAGACTGGCTGTGTCACTCTGAAAACTATTAAAACATATTCCTATTATTTTTAATATTTTGCACAGGAACAAAGATGACTCTCCCTTGTGGTGAAAATAAGGTACTAGGCCTGCCTACCTGCCTACACAACTGTGAGACTGGCTGTGTCAGATTGAAAACTATTAAAACAAATTCCTAATATTTTTAATATTTTGCACAGGAACAAAGATGACTCTCCCTTGCAATGGCAATAAGGTACTAATTCTGGCTTCCTGCCTATGCTACCTGCCTGCCTACACAACAACTGGACACTCTCTATCTCCTGCTCTCTCTGAGCTCCAACAACGGACTAACAGGAAATGCAGGCTGTCTGATGTATCATTAGTCGAACCCCCATCATAAAACGATGAAGCTAATTGGACTAGAGAGGGAGGGAAAGTATGGAGGGAAAGTATGGGTAGAACGGGTAGCCGTCCTCTGAATTTCTGAAATTTACTCAGAAAATTCTGACCAGGGCTGTTTGGGTTCAGTTTTTAAAAAACGACCCGAATGACTCTTTTTTGTCTGAATTCCAAAATCAGCCGAACTGATTCACATAAGTCTAACTGATATCAAAGGAGAAGGCATCTCCATATTAACACCTCTTTATCACCCCCTTAGTACATAAACCTCAAGATATGCAAAGGATAATTGCTTCCCAGGTTTGCTGAAAACCAGCATTCACAACAGCATATATGTCAAGTTTCTGCATACATTTTTACACATATAAATGCATTATATAATACTTGTTGAAGAGCCTGTGTACACGGTCCACAGTGCCATCCGGTCGCGGTGCAGTCATGCTCAGTAGAGACTGCCCGTGACGCGGCTGATACGAAGCGGGGCACTCCGAATTCAGACCAGGGTCCTCTCTGCACACCTGAAGGTGCGCAGAAAGTACTCTGGTCTGACTTTGGAGCGCCCCACTCTGTATCAGCAAAGTCATGAGCAGTCTCTAATGCTCATGACTGCAGCATGCGCAGCGGTCTCTACTGAGCATGACTGCATCGTGACAAACTTTTTAGCGAATTATAATATAGGATGCCATTTCATGTAGTAGTCATCTGTATGATATAATTAATTTAAATGGCAAGGAACATGAAAATAAAAACTACAATTTTAATCACAACTACTCATTTCTATGGTAGTGAAAACACTGTAAATCTTAGGGTTCCCCTCAAACTTTGCGTCCCACCTCCTGCAAGGGCTCAAGATGTCAGTGGCAATCTCATTTCTATTGATTGTTCAGATGCCTGTGATTTCACAGCATACAATTTGAATCGTCAGCTGTCTCTGAAGCTCACAACATGAGCTCAGGTAAGCATAAGCTGTGGGGAACCTGTACAAGGAGAGCAGTGAGTTTATAATCCTGCTGCTTCCACAGTGGTGAGTGCAGCAACTACTGACTAGATAAACTGCTTTAACCCTTTAAAGCAACAGTAACACCAAAAACTGTGAGTGCCAGAGGGATTATTCAATGGATTGCAAAGCAATGTGTTGCCTACCCCTCTGGCATGCAAAGGATTAAACGTATTTCATTTACAACTAGCATTATAAAAATAAATCTATATCCTTAAAATATTGTTTTTTTAACCCTTTGCCAAATGATTCCGGAGTCCCCGAACGGTGTGCACCTGCACGGAGACCTGGACTTCCGGGACTTACCAGGTACATCCTCTGTCGCTAAGTGACAGTTTTTGTGGGATGTACCTGGTAAATCCATTGTCGGGAAGGTGTTAAAGCATGTGTAGACTGTATTGAGATTACCGCTCACTTCTATTCAAAATGGTTTTTACCTTATCTCTGTCCATTTAACCCCTTAAAGACCAGAGATCCTAGGGGTTGATTGCGGTTAAGGACCACAAAGAGGACTTCAATGATGTGTACTGGCGCACTGAACGGGGTCCTGAGAAAGACTGCCCCAGTCTCGGAGAGGTTTATTTCAGACCCTGCTAGTGCTTACACCGCTCCTGCAGGAGCGCTGTAAGCACAAAATACATGATGTGCCAGGACAGTCACCGGTCCTTTAGGCAAGGAAACCGGTGGCAGTCCTGACATGTCACTGGTCCTTAAGAGGTTAAAGACAATTCAGAACAAGCCCAAAAATGCTGGCATGTTGTCTTAAGCATAGCAGATGATAAAGTACTTTCACTTCTCAGGCACCAAGATTGCTATGGTAATGGAAGACAAGGAGCCCTGGAAAAAGCAGATACAGGAACCCTTATAGAGGCCTCAGAAAGCAAATAGATATTTTTTTACGTTCTATCAGGGAGTGCAGGGTATTTAACTATATATAGCACTAAAACTATTTTAGGTGTTAGTGTTTGTTTAAGGACCAGCAATATTTTACTCATTGAAGGGGCACTAACAACAAAACATAAACGTGTATCTATTAACTTTATTAAAGGGATAGTAATGACAAAAAAAGGATTAACTATATGGTACATACAATTAAAAGAGAATACTTGCACTTATTCGTATATCTCAAACCATTATGGTTTGAGAGATATAGGAAAATAAAGTTCTCTGGCCCCTCCCCTTTCTGCTTGATGAGCTGTAAAACTGCCAGAAGCAGATTCTGGTCGCTTGACCAGATGTGGCTCTTCAGCAGTGCAGATATAACAATATCTAAAGATAAATACTTAATTTGTAACGGTCTATAAAGCGTGCCTGGCTTGCAAGCACACTTTGTAGACCGTTCCAAAGAAGTATTTATTTCTAAATAGTGTGATTTCAGCTCTGCTGAAGAGCCTCTGTCTGATCAAATGACTGGAATCTGCAGCTGTCAGCTAGATGGCAGACTTGAGTGAAACAGCCAGGAAAAGGTAACTTTAGCAAGTTATAGCTCTCAGACCATAAAGGTGTGAGACATAAGACTTGCATTGATGTTAACCTTTTTTTAATGTCTACAATATTAAATCAACTTAAAATTAACCATTACTATCCCTTTAAAGGAAACAAGTATCCTGGATGTTCCAGAGTTCTATACACATTTTTAAAGAGTGGTACATTTGGAATGGCCAAATACCAAGAGCTGATTTGTTTCTTTCTTTCTGTGTGTTACAGCCTCTTTAAAGTATGTCCCTGATTGTTATTTTAGTAGCAGACAAAATAGTACGGGATCAAAAGACCAAACCGAGACCAAGCCGAGATTTTAATAGGAATAGAGATTGGTTTCATGAATAATGGGGTCTGTGATAATGGAGTCAGGCAACAGGGTTTGACTAGGTCTCCTTTTAAAAGGAGATAACCGAATCATGAAAGTGAGGGAAACACTGGCATGGTTCAACCATGTCGTATTACCAGAATCTGTGTGTATTATGTTGTGTTGGGTCAGCATAGGGCCTGACAGGTACAAATCTATTCACAGTGAGCTCCATAAGATATCTTAAGCTCCACCAGTATCTTTTTTCCTTTGTACTTTTATTTCATTCTGTGATAGCAGAGTTTCTGGAGGCAGCAGTAGATATCTTATTTTGAGTGTATAGCGAATAGGAGCGCTGAGGATCCCCTTCTCTTTTTACAAAGCTATTCAAGAGTGGGTTTTGTTTGTGAGAGTAGAAGGGGGAATTCTTAACCTTTGACTATACTCCACATCTTAAGAAACTTAACCTTATTTAAGTCTTCAAATGAAGATGAATGGTCAAGATTTGTGAATTTGGAGAAACATTTGCATTTTGTATGCAGTGAGCAGGAGTAAAAAGCCTGAGAAAAATGGCTCAAAGTTTGGCTTTCTGGAAGAGAGTTTCCTTTATATAAACAATTTTATAGTTTTGTCTCTTTCATTCCCTTAGGGTAATGCAATTTTTTTTTCAGGAAATTTGCACCATGAGACCAATTTTAACGACAATGAAATGTATGTCAAAGTGTGACCTGTGGGTAAATGGGGAGCTAAAAATGTGCTTTTGAAGAAGGGGATTGGTTAATGAGGGAGAAGAACTCTGGAATGGGAAAGACAGGTAGAGGGTGAACAGTTTGGCTTTTTGAGCCTTCAGGACCTCCAAAATCCTAGATGTCCTGGATGTATGAAAGGGGTAGCAAAACCATTGAACACAGGCAGAAGAGGAGCAGTGTCCCGTGGGATTGCCGGGAAGCACTGGTCAGGGATGTGGTAGAACTTATTGAGGGTCTTAAAGGGATAGTAATACTTCGTTTTAACTTTATTTTATTTTGTAGGCATTAAAAAAACATGAAGAATGATATAAGTCTTATCTCCCAAACTTTTATGGTTTATGAGCTGTTCACAAGCAAAGTTTCCCCTCCCGCCCGTTTTACCTACTGTAAACAATCTCTTCTCAGATGTGGAATGCAGTCCATAGACTGGATAGATAACAGAAGAGGACACTCTTTTTCCTATGAAAACAATGAAATTCCTGCCCCCCTTGACAAGCTTTTCAGGTTTTTCCCTTATCTTAACTGAAGATTGTCCCTCTCTGCAGTCTACCTGGGCAGCTCCCTTCTGCCCTGGCTAAGAAGTGTTACATCAGTAAAAGGGGCGGGAGGGGGACACTTTGCTTGTGAATATCTCTTAAACCATAAAGGTTTGAGAGATAAGACTTATATCATTCTTCATGTTTTTTTAATGCCTACAAAATAAAATAAAGTTAAAACGAAGTATTACTATCCCTTTAACATTGGAGGGGTATGAAGGCCCAAGTGGCAGATGTAACATCTTTAATATTTCTGTATAGCATCAACTATGTGCTAACTATAACCTGAAAAATAGCATCTTTTTATAACACCCACATAGTTTCTGCATAACAAACACGTACTGATTAGTTCTACTACTACTACTACTACTACTACTACTACTACTACTAATACTACCAATGCTAAGACTAAAGTTTATCTATAATAAGTTGTGCTGATTGTCATAGCAATTATCACTGAAAAATTAATAGCAATAATAATTATGTGTCTAATAATTACCTAATAGAAATATGCCCAATAAATAGATACATATGACCTATACACAGAAGTAAGTAATTGATAATTAGATAAATGAACAGGTTTCAACACGTATCGGTCACCTACGTAAAAGTGTCCACACATCCAACACTGAAATTGGTGTATGTGTACAGTGCAAAATAAGCATTATAATAAACAATTGCATACATTTAAAGTTATGCACACCTTAATGCATATGAAAATAAATAATACAAAGAAAATAGCATTGATAAGAAATCAATGGACAGAGTAAATAAAGTATAAAATAAATGATAAATAATAACTAAAATTATATACAAAATGAATTAATATATAAGCAAATAATCAGTGATAAAAAAGACAGTGGTTAACTGATAGTTTGTGCATAGATCAGGGGGTTACCAAGTTGAGAGAAATTAACTAAATTCCAGGAGATTTGTCAGTAAACTAGGGGATTACCAAACTGAAAGTAATTTGCAAAATAATAAATAGTCAGCAGAAGTAATGAACAGCCACTCAGTTAATCAAAAGAGCTACTCAATTGAATTAATAAAAGCAAGCAGTGAGGTAATCAGATAAAGCTAATCAAGTGGCCACAAAAGTAATAGAAATGAATGAGTAGGTGAGTGATGAGTTATGGGGCAGTTAGTATCTAGATAAAAGAGAGAGTAGATAGAGCATCAGTGCAATTAGTAGCTAGATCAAAAAGGAAGTAGGTAGAGCAGCAGCACATATGTGTACCTACTGGGATGGAAGAGAAAGTAGTGAGAACAGATTCAGGGCTCTGACTGCTGGTATGAGCGCCGCATCATACTGGGGATAGCGCACAAGCTGCACAAGTGGTATGGGGATTGCGTGAAGATGTAAAGTGTTGGTGTAAGATCAACGACTGGCAACCATGTATTGCAGAGAGGATAATCAAATATTTAATAAATATGTGCAGAAGTCAAACAACTAATATATAAAGTCTTACTATGCGTGCTGAAATTAACAATGTTAAACTTCACATAGTCTATACAGTTTACCCAGTTGGGAGTGAATCTAGTGGGGGTGGAAGTGGATACCCGACCACATCCGGATATATAGTTCATACAGTTCAAGCAGCTGGAAGTTGTTCTGATGGGGAGAAGAATTGGATATCCAATCGTGTTCGAACTGGGCAGATCTGACATTAAAGGTATATAATCCCAGGCCCAGTAGAGTAAGGCTTCATCCAGAAGGGCTCATAGGCAAGTGGAGGAATGGATCCCCAGCCATGTCTGATCTGGGTTGTGTTGGCTGTCCGGAAATCTGGAAGGGTTCAGCAATGACTAGTCTGAGTTTTTTCTCTTTGAAGATTTTAGCTTTTACCAGAGATGCAAGATATGAAAAGATACAGAGTATTCATCATGCATTTCAGGTGGTAGAAAGTAGAGTTCATGGTTGTGGTGCTGTGAGTATTGACTTTCCCCCATTTGAATGCCACGTGTTTGAAATAGAAACCCCCAGCCATAGTTTATGTTGTGTTTGAGAAGCGTGTCAATCACCCTGGCAATTTTTTTTTTTTTTTTCTTTTGTAGGGTTTATGGGGCCTTGTCAGGAAAGAACTGCATATTTGTCTTGGGTTGAGGGTTCCTGGTGAGCTTTGCAAAGAAGAACCTCTTTAAAAGGGTAGATGAGCATAGGCAAAAGAGCAGCCCTTTCAGTGGCAGAGTCAATGTATGGAGGTCTATATACTAGGTAAGCATTTTCTATACCACATAAAAAGAAAAATCAATAGTAACTACCCCCACCAAAGGAGTGTGTATTTGATTATGTTCAATGACTAAAAAATTAGTACAAATACATTTTATTTTTCCAGTTAATGGAGTTTTTTTAGTTGATAAAAAGGGTGGTCATATTTTCTTTCACTTAGCACAGAATATAAGGCCTCCTTCACACGGATGACAGTACTGTACAGTACAGTCCTGTTACTTGCGTAACTTCATTCACCACTCTCTTGCTTTCCACTGCAGATCTGGACTCAAAAGAGGCATGTCTGATGACAGGCCCACTTGGGTACAGCAATATTACTCGCTGGCAGCCACGTGTGTTCGAATTCATTGGAGGTTGCCATGTGCATTACAACCTTCAACAATGCTCATATGAATGGTTGGACGGTGGCCCCACAGGCTGCCATGCAGACCTTACTGCAATTTTTCTGCATTCCTAAGGAACTTCAGTAAAGTTGTAGCTTACCGGTATATTCATGCTGGTACATAGTCATCCCTGTGAAAGGCACCATAAACCAGAGATATTTCACAACCAGCATTGCTGCTTTTATGAAGCCTGTGTGGAAGGGGTCAGTAGACAAGACCTGGTTTTGTAGTAGAAGCTAATTTTGTGGTGCAAGCTGCACTGCAAGATTTGTGCATTCAGCCCAATATGGTAAACAAATTAAGAGCCACCTATTTCTAGTACAGATTTTTCCTTAAACATATTGGCGTCTTCCTCAAAACCGTTTCTTTAACCCTTTAGAAGATGGAAGTTTTTCCAATGCATTGCTTTTGCAGTGCATTTTACATTGGCACGCAAAAGGTTAATCTGCTACCCTTCCCAAACATCAGTTTTATTAGATGATACTAAATCTCCATTAAATAAAGTCCATCCTTTAAGAAAAAATAAGTGGTCAGATTTAGTCTTTGTAATATTTTATATCATTCTGCATGAAATCACAGGACAGCTATAATGTTTACTGTGGCAATAAGGCATCACTGAGGTGAATTTATCCTTGAACAACCCTCTGTTATATGATTCAAAATAAAATAGATAAAAGCAAAGGGCCTTATGTATAAAAGCAAACTGAAGCAATTTTGAAGCAAAGCAACTGCACTATAGGGGAAAAAAAAGCAAATGTCTCCAAAATTCCCATTCATTTAACACTTTCAGTGCCAGAGGGCTATGCAGAGCATTGCAAAGCAATGCGTTGAATACCCCTCTGGCACTCAAAGGGTTAAATTAGTCCCCTCTTGCACTCAAAGAGTTAAAATTAGTCCACCATAGCATTCAAGGGGTTAAAGGCCTCGTTGAAATTAATGGGAATATTTATTTCTCCTCTGTGGTGCAGCTCATACTCACTGCAATTGCTACCTCTTGCTTTAACTCTGAGTGCCATTGCCATTGCCTTGCAATGCGTTGGATAACCCTCTGGAGCTCAAAGGGTTAATACATAAGGACCGCACACAATTCAGGCCTGGAAGTTTACAAATAGAAACCTGGGGGTAATGTACCTAAAAAATATGTAATATGCTAGTTAAAGATTAATAACCTCATTAATAATCAAATCCCTGCAGTCATTGATTGCATTTTCACATTATCTGCTGCTCAGTCAGGGGATCTGAACTTGATACGAATTTCTCTACCCTACAATGAACAGAGTTATCAATCAACTTCAACATACGCATCTTCTATTAACATTTGTGCTTGTTTTTTTTCTATACGTAAAACCTCATTATGCTAAAATCCCACTTCTTGTCTTAGATTTCCTCTGGGCACAGGAGCTGAGGAGCCAAGTTACAGCACACTGAATGGGACTCGGTGTCTGTCTTGTTTCCCTCGTGTAATTCTCTATATTTCATCTTCCCCTGCAGATACAAGTTTGGGTTTCACTGTCATTCTTCTGTCATCTCTTACCATTATGAGAAAGGTAAGAATCTTTATTATAGATGTTTATAATGTTTTTCAATTTGGTATCATGCAAAGGCTTTTCTTATGAGCCCCCAGCTAAAGGAAAATGTCTTCCCATTTTCTTAAGCAATGTAAATACCTATACATATACATATATATATGCCTTACCTTGCTCCGGGTGACCCCAGGCTGAGTATAAGTGTATATCATTTTTATGGGATGTGCACCATGTTTAATTTACTCTAATTTCAATTATATTGTGTGCCACTCAGTGAATTATTATTGTAGTTCACTGAACGTCTTAACCCAATTGACACTGGCACAATGGATGACATTTGTACACATTACTAATGTGTATATTACAGTGATGGGAATATGTTGAGCTAATACTGTGATGTGCAACAATATCAGCTCAATATATTTCCACCATGTATTAATATTCACATAGATAATGTTGTGTACAAATGTCATCCATTGTGCCGGTGTCATATGGGTTAAGGCAGAGGTAGGAAAATGTTGGCTCTGCAACTGTTGGAAACTACAAATCACATGGACCAAGTCAAGAACAGTATTGTCGTTTTCATTTAACATGTCATGAATAATGCATTGTTTGTAGATTATATAACAAGCAAGTGTTCTGGCAAAAATAGATTGTAATTGTTCTTGCTACCAAGCATATTAAAGATATATAAAATTCAAAAGTTCAATGACAATATCTCAGTAGCATCCACTGTCATGTCAGTTCAAAGTTGTATGAAATGAATGTCACAGCATAGCATTCATGTTTTCATTGATCAGTTTGGTAATCTGCATCATTGTCTTAAAGCAGCTATTCCTGTAACAAAGCAGGATAAACGTGTGTGTGTGTGTGGGGTGTCACTCTCCTACATACTGATCCACAACCACAGGGGATGCAGCAAGGCAGCAGCTGGATGTCACCACCCCCATCTCAGAAGTGGATGCTATCACCCACAGTGTAGCAGAGGAATCCACTACCTCCATCTTAGCAGAGTGCCACCAAACATTCCTCAACAAAGGATGCCACCATCCACCTGCCAATAATGTATGGCACCACACGGAAGAGCAATGGATGCCATCACACACTGTAGAGAGATGGCTGCTACCACAAACTGCAGAGCAATGAAGGCCCCATCCACAACTACTGCTGTCAGCAGAATGGATGCAGCACACTCAGTGTAACACCACATTTGGCATCTCACACCCACCACAAGATAAAAGCTGGATGTCACCAGAGCACTACAACATTATCAGAGGAGGTAAAGAACTACACTACAGTGGTCATAATATAATCCTTGGCCAATGGACTACCAACACTTTAGACTTATGTGTGAGACACAGAGGCCACAGGCACAAATTATATTAACACCACCAAGCCATATACCTGGAATAAGGTGTATCAGGTAGTAAGGAATACATAGATGTGGGAAAGGCAGACCTGTTATCACTATACATATTTCTTGCTGGGTTCACCTTCCTAGCAGACCCCACAAGAGACTCGACAGTAGGACCATCAGCATCCATACCATGTACAGCAGCATCCACACCATGTACAGCAGCAGAATCCACAACATCTGCAGCAGCAGAATGCACAGCAGTAGCACCCACAGCATCTGCAGCACCAGATTTCACAGTAACAGCATCCAAAATATCACCATCAGCAGAATCCATGGCAGCAGCATCAACAGCATCTAAAGTAGCAAAATCCACAGCAAAAGCACCATCCACAGCATCTGTATAATCAACAGCAGCATCATCTCCACCATCTGCAGCAGCAGCAGAATCCACAGAAGCAGCAAATTATACTACATCATAATCATCATAATCACCAACATAGGGACTGCAGTTAGGGATTGCCTTGATTGACACGATGGGACAACTGCTAGAAGAGATCAGAGGGCTCAGTTGTATGCAAAGGCTCTGTGCAGAGGGTCAAGAATGGGTTACAGAAAAATCATCAACCCGCCCCATCAACAGTTACACAAACTCCAGTACACAGAAGGGTAACCAGATAGTCACGGAGGTCTTCTGCTTCTGCACCCCTTTCTAAGAAATCAGAATAATGGCACAACTGAATTATGAATCATGTTTGTTTAAATAAATCTGCTCTTCATCGAACTTGTATGATTGTGTGTTCTAAGTGTGCAGTGGAGGTGTGGGCAACAGCTAGCTCATTTTCTATCTCCAGTCATCAGCTCATATCAGTTTCAGCAGAAAAAAGAAACAACAAATACTGCCTGCGTATACCACAAGATGAAGTTCAATAACAGCTGAGTAGCTACCGGGGGCACCAGAGTCCTAGGATAGACTCAAAGAGCTCAGTATGTACAACTTGAAAGAAAGGAGGGAGATGGGTGATATAAAAACTTTTAAATGTATTAAGGAATTTGATATAGTTCAGTAAGGAAGCATTTTTCAGAAAAAAAAAGGAATTCTAGAACAAGAGATCGTGATCTAAAAATCGAAAGTGAAAAGTTCAGAAGTAATGTGTGCAAGTACTACTTTATGGAAAGTATGATAGATTCATGCAACAGTCTCCAGCAGAGATGGTATGGACAAATACTGATAGATAATTTAGAAATGTCGGATAGATATGTCTATTCTGATAAGTATCTAAGACTGTGTATTTCACAGTAGATAGGAAAATGAGCAGCTTGGCTTGGCCAGATGGTTCTTTTCTGTTGTCAAAATCTATGTTTCTCTGTAATATGCATGCCAATTGGAGACATAGTTCACATATACATTTCTCACAACTCATGCACCATAATAGACAAGTGAGGATTACCAAAGATGTGACTGGTGCTTTTAACCACATATATGCTAGAAAGATCTTCATCATGTTAAATGCCTAATTCAAAACCATGGACTTTCTTATTTCTGTGTTCTATACTTTTTAAGAATATCTACATTCTTACTGCCCTTTAATAAATCTCTGCTTTTACTTTAGTCGAAAGTTCCTCTCCTCTAAACTTTATGGATGCCCCTTTATTGTTTGCTCAGGTCCTTGAGTATTGGCTTTTAATATATTTGTAAATAGTAATCATAGCCTTAGATGCCTCTTTTCTAGTGTAAGCAAACCCAGTTCTTCTAGTCTGTCTTTATAGCTAAAAACTTCCTATCACTTTATCAGATTTGTTGCACGGCTGTTCTTTTTCCAGTTCAAGAATATATTTTTTAAGAGCAAGTGCCCAAAACTTTACGCTGTATTCTAGATGGTGTCTCATCAAGTATTTATAAAGAGCTAGAATTATATTTCCATCTATACCTCTTTCTATGCATGATTGTACCTTATTGGTTCTTGTAGCAGCTGAGAGACTCTTGTCTTCACACTTTTTTTAGTCTGATGTCTACCAGGACTCACAAATCCTTCTCTGACAAGGATTCCCCCAGTAGATTTCTATTTAATGTATATAGATGCTTGTTTCTGCAATCCAGCCAAACTAATAACCTAACATTTATCTGCATTAATCCTCATCAGCCATTTATCCACCATTATCCAAATCTTTCTGTATAGATCTACCCTTCATAAAAGCATGCTGACTCTTACTAATGAGATTATTAGTCATCATCTAATAATGAATACTATCTTTTAGTAACCCTTCTAGTATCTTACCCACTATGGATAACATTTCCAGGCTTAGATCTGGCCCCTTTTTAAATAATGGATCTACATCTGCTTTCTGATAACCACAGGACACTATGCCTGATGAGAGTGAATCTATAAATATTAAGTATAATCATCTTATGTGATGAAAAGCCATTTGAGGAGGGTTCATGAACTAGGTACTATTTTCCAGATAAGATGCTGAAAACAAAAAGTCTTCCACAGGATGAAAGTAGCTGTAGCTGCTGAAGTCATACAAGCTCCCCTCAGGGGGCAATTATCAGGTTGCCTCAAGGAATTCCATAGGATGGGAGTATTTATCTAACTTTATTTATATAGCACCATACATATACGCAGAGCTTTACAAAAATAGTAATAGTACACTATAAAAATGTATTACTGGGTTAAGAAAATCAGGGTAAAGTGCGATAATTGAATTATTTGTGGGGGAAAAGTGCAGCAAAGGGAATCATACAATGTAAAGGGGACCCTGTCCCCCTCAAGTAGCTTACAATCTAATTACCAACCGTGACAGCATACAAGGCTTCAGTAAAGGAAGTGCAAAATGATTCTAATGTGACTTTCAGTGGCACAAGGAGAATATTGTTACTGAGAAGCCTCCTTGAGCAGGTGGGTTTTCAGGAGATGCTTGAAAGTGATGAGTGTGGATAATTGGTGAATGATAACCCTTGTGATGAAAGCAGGTGATGGGAAGGGGTATATCAGAAGATAAAAGCAGAAATGTAAGAGGGTGCTGAAGAAGAAAGTGCCTTAAAGGAGAGAGAAAAATTTTGTAAGAAATACAAGAGAGGTATTTCAGGAGCAGATGAGAGGGAAGGTATCTGGTAGAGGTAGTGTTAAAAGTAGCTTTAACTCAGTCTGCTCATATACCAGGGTGGGAAAATTGAAAAGTCCCCTTTTTTCTGGATTGCCAAAGAGAAGGGAAGTAAGGCCTAGTGATAAAACACTGCATCTAGCTACAACAGGCTGGCTGAGCAGTACAAGGACCTAAGATGAATGTTCTCTCCCTTTGTTCAATAAATAAGATGATGTTATAATATTATCCCCCTCTCCCCCCACACAATGTATTTAATGTCAGTTTGGCAGATAATGGTAGTTTGTGTTTGTGGGTTAGTTTACTTATTTTTATGTTAGTTAACCTCTCCATTGCTAGTGCAGTTGGAAAGTATTGCTATTGGGAAATACTTGGGGAAAGTGTGGAGAATAGTTGTGAGGGTCATTGTCGAGTCATAAGGGCCTGCTCCTGAGCAAAGTCTTCAAGTGTTATGTCCTCTTCAAAACTTAGTTCCAGGTTTTTTTTATGGCAGTGTTTCATCACTCCTAGAAAGATAATTTTGTAGTTTACTTCCAGTGTGACTGAAATTGTAATCTCCAGAATCTCTGAAACAATTACCATCTAGATCAAAATTTCTTCTGAAATTTAATCTAGGCCAAAATTAGCTATAGTTGCTTCACAAACAGTCCAGGATAGGGACCAGATTTACTGACACAATCATGTTTCATGTATGCTAAGAATACATTTGTGTTCAGCCCAGATATATGCCAAAACCCTCAAATTTCGCTCCAACAGAGAAATTTCATGTAAGTCCCATCAACATGAAAATAGCATAAATGTGTACACCCCCCCTAAAATGCTCAAAAAATGGCAGTTTGTGCTTTGGTACATACTATTGTCTTTTCTAGCCAAACTGTCAGCAAATGTATTGGTAACACAATTTTTATCATGCAAGGTTAATGTCACACCAGTAACCTTGTTATGGGATTTCTAAGAGATTTTTGGAATGGAGATTTAGATAGTTTGGGATTTTTCCTTAAGTATATTAATAACAATTTTAATTTTGAGTGCACATGTACTAGTAGTTCTAGTATAATTGATATTTTGGATATTCAGTCATACCATGAAGGTGGTAAAATTCTAATAAGTAGTGATGAGCGAGCACCCCAATGCTCGGGTGCTCGGGTGCTCTGACCGAGCACCCCCTGAGGCTCGAGCGCTCGGCCGAGCACCCGAGCCCCATTGAAGTCAATGGGAGGACTCGAGCATTACACCAGGCACCCCCTGCTCTGATGAGGGGAGGGTGCCTGGTCCATAGGAAAAGGGCAGAAAAGGATGGAAACACCACAGAAATGGTTCAGGGACAGCATAGGGAGGATGTCTGGATGCATCTTGGACTCCAACATCGCTGCTGGGAACGATCTTTCGCCCGTAGTACGCCATTTTTACAGACTGATCGTAAAACACACAAAAAGGAAAATAAAAACGACTTTAGGCGAAAAATTGTTACCAAACAATATTTGCTGTATATTTACTTGTATATCATCTGCAAATTCTCCCAAAAATTTCCTTGATTTTCAGAACTGAGGCCATGATTAAGAGGGAAACGTGCGCAGAGGCAAATTCTCCCAAAAATTTCCTTGATTTTCAGAACTGAGGCCATGATTAAGAGGGAAACGTGCGCAGAGGCAAATTCTCCCAAAAATTTCCTTGATTTTCAGAACTGAGGCCATGATTAAGAGGGAAACGTGCGCAGAGGCAAATTCTCCCAAAAATTTCCTTGATTTTCAGAACTGAGGCCATGATTAAGAGGGAAACGTGCGCTGAGCTGACCATCTAAAACATTATGGGTGAGGGTCTGCTGCAGAGCTGACCATCCTAAACATTATATGCGAAGGCCCGCTAGTGAGCTGACGCTATAAAACATTATATGAGAGGGCCCGCTAGAGAGCTGACCCAATAAAACATTATATGAGAAGGCCCGCTGGTGAGCTGACCTATATAAAAATTGTCAAACAGGGCCCGCTGGTGAGCTGGCCCTATATAAAAATTATATCACAGGGCCCGCTGGTGAGCTGGCCCTATATAAAAATTATATCCCAGGGCATATGGAAGAGGAGGAGGATGAGAAGATTAAGAGTCAACCATATACCCGTTTTTTGGGTGGAAGGGGTGAATGGGAATACAGAGTATTCACATCATTGTAAATAACATATATAAAGTGAGTTTATGTTCCCCCGCGGCTTTCCTCCAGTGGAGTGGAGAAGTCAGGGGAAATCCAGGCCTTGTTCATTTTTACAAGTGTCAACCTATCAGCATTGTCGGTGGAAAGGCGGATACGCTTATCTGTTATGATGCCACCAGCAGCACTAAATACCCGCTCAGACAGAACGCTGGCGGCAGGGCAGGCCAGCACCTCCAAGGCGTAGAGTGCCAGTTCATACCACGTGTCCAGCTTGGACACCCAGTAGTTGTAAGGCACAGAGGGATCATTGAGGACGCTGACACGGTCTGCTACGTACTCCTTCACCATCTTCCAAAACTTTTCCCTCCTTGTGACACTAGGCTGCGCATCAGGGTGAGGGTGCTGGCGGGGTGTCATGAAGGTGTCCCACGCCTTGGAGAGTGTTGCCCTGCCTTTGTCGGAACTGCTGTGTGCTCCCCTTTTCTCCCCTTCTCGGTGGGCCAAGGTAGCACGTACTCTGCCGCCAGCGTTGTCAGATGGAAAATTTTGGAGCAATTTTTCAACAAGAACCTTCTGGTATTGCACCATTTTGCTTGTCCTCTCCACCGGAGGAATGAGAGATGAGAAATTCTCTTTGTAGCGGGGGTCCAGAAGGGTGAACACCCAGTAATCCGTGTTGTCTAAAATGCGTGTAACGCGTGGGTCACGGGAAAGGCAGCCTAACATAAAGTCAGCCATGTGTGCCAGAGTACCAACAGTCAAGATTTCGCTGTCCTCACCAGGAGGATGACTCTCAATATCCTCATCCTCTTCCTCCTCTTCTGCCCACCCACGCTGAAGAGATGGAACTAAAGTTCCATGGCTACCCTCTGTAGCGGAGGCAACCGTGTCTTCCTCCTCCTCCTCCTCCTCCTCCGCCTCCTCCAATTGTCGCTGAGAAGACGAAGTGAGGGTGCTCTGGCTATCACCTTGTGTAAGCTCTTCCTCCCCCATTTCCACCTCTTCCACATGCAAAGCGTCGGTTTTAATTGTGAGCAGCGAGCGTTTCAGTAGACACAGAAGTGGGATGGTTACACTGATAATAGCGTTATCGCCGCTCACCATCTGTGTCGATTCCTCAAAATTGCGTAAAACCTCGCAGAGGTCTGACATCCATTCCCACTCCTCACTTCTGATTACAGGAAGTTGAACGGAGAGGCGACGACCGTGTAACAGCTGGTACTCCACTACTGCCCTCTGCTGCTCACAAAGCCGGGCCAACATGTGGAAGGTGGAGTTCCAGCGCGTGCTCACGTCACACAGCAGCCGGTGAGCTGGCAATTGTAAGCGCTGCTGCAGCTTCAACAGGCCGGCCGAAGCTGTAGATGACTTACGGAAATGTGCACACACGCGGCGCACCTTGGTCAAGAGATCATGCACATTGGGGTAGGTTTTTAGAAATCGCTGAACCACTAAATTAAATACATGCGCTAGGCATGGTACGTGTGTGAGCTTGCCGAGCTCCAAAGCCGCCACCAAGTTACGCCCATTATCACACACAACCATGCCTGGTTGCAGGTTGAGTGGCGAGAGCCACTGCTCGGTCTGGTGACTAATCCCCTGCAACAGCTCTGAGGCCGTGTGCTGTTTGTCCCCAAGGCAGATCAGCTTCAGCACGGCCTGTTGACGCTTCCCCACTGCAGTGCTACACTGCTTCCAGCTACTGGCTGATGGGGGAGTGGCGCTGCGTGTAGAGAATTCGGAGGTGGAAACGGAGGAGGAGGAGCCAATAACGTAGGTGCTGGCGGAAACCCTGATGGAGGTAGGGCCCGCAATCCTCGGCGTGGGTAGCACCCGTGCCATCCCAGGGTCCGAGTCGCTCCCAGCCTCCACGACATTCACCCAGTGTGCCGTCAGGGAAATGTAGCGTCCCTGGCCACAAGCACTTGTCCATGTGTCAGTCATTAAGTGGACCTTCCCAGTAACTGCGTTGGTCAGGGCACGGGTGATGTTACGGGACACATGGTGGTGTAATGCGGGGATGGCACACCGGGAAAAGTAGTGGAGGCTGGGGACCGCGTACCGAGGGACAGCTGCTGCCATCAGGCTGCGGAAGGACTCAGTGTCCACAAGCCTAAATGGCAGCATTTCGATGGCCAGTAATTTGGAAAGGTGTGAGGTTAGTGCTATGGCCTGTGGGTGGGTGGCTGGGTACTTTCTCTTGCGCTCAAATGCCTGGGGTAACGACATTTGGATGCTGTGCTGGGACAGGGAAGTGGATGTGGTCGCTGATGGTGCTTCAGATGGTACAGGTGCAGGGCGGGAGGTATGCGGGCCTGCGCCTTCGACAGGCGATTGGCCGGCACCGAAAACAGGGGAAGAGGAGGCAGTGGTGTGGCCTGCAGACACAGATGGGCGATCCAGGCGTTCCTCCCACTTACTACGGTGCTTGGATGCCATGTGTCGGATCATGCTGGTGGTGGTGAGGTTTCTAGTGTTCATGCCTCGGCTCATTCTGGTGTGGCACAGGTTGCAAACTACAATTCTTTTGTCGTCCGCACTTTCCTTAAAAAAACGACATACCGCGGAACACCTACCCTTTGGCAAGGGAGATTTACGCAAGGGGGTGCTCCGTGGAACATTTGCGGGCCGGTTTGGTGCGGTCCGCCTTCTTTCTGTAGCCACACCACTGCCTCTTCCAGCCTGTTGCGGTGCTGCAGATGGCTCACCCTCAGGACTGCTGTCATCGCTCGGCTCTACACCTTCCCAGGTGGGGTCAGTCACCTCATCGTCCACCAAGTCCTCCTCCACTTCCTCACTCTGATCATCCTCCTCAAGTCTTGATCCCACCACATACTCAGTCATTGACAACTGTATAACATTCTCCTCAACAAGGTCTTGAGACGGAAATAGTGGTTGATTTAATGGCAACTGTGTCTCATCATCATCATCATCATCCACTACTTCCTTTGACCTTAAATGCCGTTCACATCTGTCATCTTCTTGTGATTGGGTAGCCTCTAGAGGTTGTGAATCAGGGCACAAGATGTCATGTTCCTCTGCAAGCGTGCTTGGAGAGAGGGTCAAATGAAGGATTGGTGATGAGACGAGCTCCTCACTATATCCCAGTGTGGGATCACTTCTTTGACCAGACCGTGTATGGTGGGAGGAAGGATGATCAGAGTGAGGATTATTTTGACCAGACTCTTGGCTACTGAGAGTGGACTTGGTGGAAGACAGGGTGGTGCTTAACCGACTGGAAGCAGTATCAGCTGTCATCCAACCGACCACCTGTTCGCAGTGGTCGGACCTCGAGAGTGATGTCCTGCGACGCCCTGTAAAATTACACATGAAGCTAGGTATGGTGGATGTCTTTCTTTCTTGTGCTCTGGCACCAGGCACAGTTTCTCCGCGTCCTGACCCGCGCCCTGAACTATCAGGATCACGTCCACTTCCCCGTCCCTTTTTACCCGCCTTCTTCATCTTACACGGAATATGTGACTTTAATATTTGAGTTTGAAAACTTAACAGTATTTCTTACTATTCTGCAACTCTGCAGAGTACACAGAATAGGCTGCTAAACGGCGGTGACACACACTGAATGGAATATGTGACTTTAATATTTGAGTTTGAAAACTTAACAGTATTTCTTACTATTCTGCAACTGTGCAGAGTACACAGAATAGGCTGCTAAACGGCGGTGAAACACACTGAATGGAATATGTGACTTTAATATTTGAGTTTGAAAACTTAACAGTATTTCTTACTATTCTGCAACTGTGCAGAGTACACAGAATAGGCTGCTAAACGGCGGTGAAACACACTGAATGGAATATGTGACTTTAATATTTGAGTTTGAAAACTTAACAGTATTTCTTACTATTCTGCAACTCTGCAGAGTACACAGAATAGGCTGCTAAACGGCGGTGACACACACTGAATGGAATATGTGACTTTAATATTTGAGTTTGAAAACTTAACAGTATTTCTTACTATTCTGCAACTGTGCAGAGTACACAGAATAGGCTGCTAAACGGCGGTGAAACACACTGAATGGAATATGTGACTTTAATATTTGAGTTTGAAAACTTAACAGTATTTCTTACTATTCTGCAACTGTGCAGAGTACACAGAATAGGCTGCTAAACGGCGGTGAAACACACTGAATGGAATATGTGACTTTAATATTTGAGTTTGAAAACTTAACAGTATTTCTTACTATTCTGCAACTCTGCAGAGTACACAGAATAGGCTGCTAAACGGCGGTGACACACACTGAATGGAATATGTGACTTTAATATTTGAGTTTGAAAACTTAACAGTATTTCTTACTATTCTGCAACTGTGCAGAGTACACAGAATAGGCTGCTAAACGGCGGTGAAACACACTGAATGGAATATGTGACTTTAATATTTGAGTTTGAAAACTTAACAGTATTTCTTACTATTCTGCAACTCTGCAGAGTACACAGAATAGGCTGCTAAACGGCGGTGACACACACTGAATGGAATATGTGACTTTAATATTTGAGTTTGAAAACTTAACAGTATTTCTTACTATTCTGCAACTGTGCAGAGTACACAGAATAGGCTGCTAAACGGCGGTGAAACACACTGAATGGAATATGTGACTTTAATATTTGAGTTTGAAAACTTAACAGTATTTCTTACTATTCTGCAACTCTGCAGAGTACACAGAATAGGCTGCTAAACGGCGGTGAAACACACTGAATGGAATATGTGACTTTAATATTTGAGTTTGAAAACTTAACAGTATTTCTTACTATTCTGCAACTCTGCAGAGTACACAGAATAGGCTGCTAAACGGCGGTGACACACACTGAATGGAATATGTGACTTTAATATTTGAGTTTGAAAACTTAACAGTATTTCTTACTATTCTGCAACTGTGCAGAGTACACAGAATAGGCTGCTAAACGGCGGTGAAACACACTGAATGGAATATGTGACTTTAATATTTGAGTTTGAAAACTTAACAGTATTTCTTACTATTCTGCAACTCTGCAGAGTACACAGAATAGGCTGCTAAACGGCGGTGACACACACTGAATGGAATATGTGACTTTAATATTTGAGTTTGAAAACTTAACAGTATTTCTTACTATTCTGCAACTGTGCAGAGTACACAGAATAGGCTGCTAAACGGCGGTGAAACACACTGAATGGAATATGTGACTTTAATATTTGAGTTTGAAAACTTAACAGTATTTCTTACTATTCTGCAACTCTGCACACTACACAGAATGTGCTGCTAAACTGCGGCGAAGCACACTGAATGGAATATGTGACTTTGATATTTTAGTTTGAAGACTTAACAGTATTTCTTCCTATTCTGCAACTCTGCACAGTACACAGAATGTGCTGCTAAACTGCGGCGAAGCACACTGAATGGAATATGTGACTTTGATATTTTAGTTTGAAGACTTAACAGTATTTCTTCCTATTCTGCAACTCTGCACAGTACACAGAATGTGCTGCTAAACTGCGGCGACGCACACTGAATGAAATATGTGACTTTGATATTTTAGTTTGAAGACTTAACAGAATGTGCTCTAATCTGCAACTTTGCACACTAAACAGAATGTGCTCTAATCTGCAACTTTGCACACTAAACAGAATGTGCTCTAATCTGCAACTTTGCACACTAAACAGAATGTGCTCTAATCTGCAACTGTGCACACTAAACAGAATGTGCTCTAATCTGCAACTTTGCACACTAAACAGAATATTTTTTTTTTTTTTTTTTTTGTTTTTTTCCCCCCACACAAAATAACCTGCTGCCCCCACACACAGTAGTCCTAAAAAGGACTTTTGGTTCTTTTTTTTCACAATTTTGTTTTTTTTCCTCCCTACACTCCCTTTCCCTTCCTATCCTCAGCTCTCCCTGGCTAAGACTGAGCCGAACTCGATGGTCAGGTGCTATACAGCACCTGACCACGGGTTCTGGCCAGCCAATCAGTGTAATGCCAGCAGCCAACATGGCTGCTGGCATTACACCGATGTCAGAGCCTCCCTGCACGTTTATTGGCTGCGCAGCAGCCGCAAAACGTGCGGGGAGGAGACCCGAACATGGCGGGCGAGCACATGCGGTACTCGTACGAGTACCGCCATGTGCCGAGCAGAGCGATGCTCGAGCTGATCCGAGCATCGGCCGAGCATGCTCGCTCAACACTACTAATAAGGAATCACAGAAAAGAGGTAGATAGCTATGGATATTTGCATTACAAGAGTAGTCACTTGAAAAGATGGAAAGACAATATTCATTTGGGCCAGCTACAATGGGTGAAATTTAATTGTGGAAAAGAAGAAGAATTTAAAGAAGAGGCAGAAATAATAATAAATATATTTTTGGAAAAAATATGTGAGGGAGCCCTTGAGACAGTAAGTAGGATGCCAAGGAGAGAACTTATTCAATACAGGGATAAAAAGGAGAAAAAGGGATGAACATTTTAAACTCCCCTTCTTCACCACAAGATATAGTTGAGGCTCAAAGAAGATTAAATCTGTGCTAGGAAGGCAATGGCATGTCCTTAGAGAGGACCCTATTTTGGGCCCTCTGGTGGAGGATAGGCCTAAAGTCTCTTTCAGTAGGCGTAGAAGCATAAAACATATAGTGTCAGCCTAGTGAATTAGGTGAAAAAGGAATACAAATGAAAAAGAAAAATCCCTTTGATTTACAGGGTATGTTCGAGTGTGGCAGAAAGGGGTACGTATGACTGTAATAATAATATAAATAAACACAAGTTCAAGTGAAAAGTAACTGGAAAAGAATCGGAGATACAAAAAATGTCAAATGGTGATTCTAATTAAGTTGTACTTACTGACATATCCATGTGGCTTACAAAATATATATCTGGGAAATATTAAAACATGACTTCTTATTGTCTTTCATGCATGTTTTTTTTTTTGAGGAACATGAAAAAGTGGGAAAATATTTCTATTATGGCTTTGGAGCAGATATATGTGGATAAAAGAGTGGGGGACAGGTTACTGAAACTATGCAAACAAGAAACCTTGTGGATGTATGAGATACAATATAGCTATAGATACAGGTGTGCTTGTTTGGTAAGGTGTCCCCTTGGAAGGCAAGTGGTAGATTTAAGAGTGGATAGGTATAAGGTATTTCAGGGCTTATAATTTTAAGTCCTTTGCTACTAGCCAGACCTGAAAAGTTACGCTCCACTGCAAGCCAAAACATACCCACCAGGGCTGAATTTCTACTCACTAGGGCTAAATTTTCACTCGCCATTGGCTAGCGGTGAGTGGAAATTTTGAGCCCTGAGGTATCATGCTCCTTAGAGTGATGCAAACAGGAAATCTTACATTTCCATCTAGATATGACTCTTATTTTATTATTTAGGATTCCCATTACCCATTTAGGAATGTATGGCAGATATATAAATTTAATAGTTATTTTATATTTTGATATTGTATCTTTGGGTATGAATAAATTACATAATTAATGTTTTCCTAATACTTGGATATGAACATCAAAATCACATTTACTTTGATTTAAGATTTTAGGTGTTTTATCTTACTATCCACTTTTATTTGTTAACATGTGAATATCCTTTTCATTTTAACACTTTGTGCGAGATACTTCTGTGGCACTCAAACGGTTATATATTATTCATTCATTTATTTACATTAAGCTTTTATTTATTATACCATATACAAGTACAGTTAGTTCTGATTTTTTTCATAATTGTATTTATTTAATTTTTTCTAAATTCAAGTATAGAAGAGAAACTCTTGTGAGGTTCTATAAGCCCCTGAGGAAGTGGACAGAGTAGGTCCACTATACACATTGGGTAGCATTACAGCAGGGATCACGGACTTTAGTCCATCCCAGCCATTCCCTCTGAGGGAAAAGCTTGCATCCTACGATGGAACAGCATTCTTTATACCGGGTTTCTATGTGCTTACCTGGAATAGAGATTGTTGATGAGATTGAGAGGACCTCGCCTACTTACGTGACACCGTGGATGCTGAAATATAGGAAGTGATATGAACTGTTAGACGGAAGGAGTTAAGATCAAAGTGGATCAGATATTGAAGCAGAAAGTAAGAAATCCAGAGTCAACAGATGTAAAAGAGAAGACCAGATGTTACACAGCGGTGAGTGTATACAGCTAGAAGGGAGATGAGCATTTTCATGCAGTGATATCCTGTAAGTGCATATGTGTATGTGTCTGTACCTTATATAATAATTCGCTAAATCGTGTGTAACAACTCAGTCATGCGCAGTAGAGACTGCTGCAGTCATGCGCAGTAGAGACTGCCCGCACCGTGGCTGATACAGAGGAGCATCCAGCTCTGTATCAGTCGTGGCGCAGGCAGCCTCTACTGTGCATGACTGCCCCACGACTGGCTGGCAGTGGCCCATGTAACGGGTTCTTCAACTAGTTTCTAATAAAACACTACTTTTAGATTTTTTTTCTCTTGAGCTTTCTATCCATTTTCCTATAGCATTTCTAATGCTGAGTTAGTTGCCCAAAGATTGATCAGCTTGCTGTCTATGGAGCTGGTCCCACAATTGACAGTGAGCTCACATGACGCAGTCTTAACACAGCTTTCTACATCTTTATGAAATTCAGCACAGAACACATTCAAGATGCAGCAGAACTTATCTGATTGGTAGTTCATGTGGCCAGTTGAATGTCTTTGATGCTCATCATGATGATCCATGGACCATGAAGGCATCTGAAAATCATGTTTAGCTGATGTTAAAGTAAGTGGTCCATGCCTAGGGTTTGGTGACTAAACATAGGAACACTGAAAATAAGTAACACAAGTGACTTTAGTATTTTCATGTTTCCCAGGTTAAAACATAAGATATAAAGTGGAGCTCTGCCCAGAACAATACTTCAGTTACATAATGTACTGGACTGCATAGAGTTGCATGAGGTCTGGGGAAATAAAAGATAAACTCTTGTTAAATGTACTGTATATCTGAGTTGCAGATCTGTACAGGACAAGGTATAGTTAACTTTTTATCCTCTCCTGGCTGTATTCAGTTAGTTAAAGCGGAACTATCACCTAAAACCAAAGTTTTACCATGTGTTTTAATGTTTAACCCGACATTAGTGCTGTGTGTGTGTGTGTTCTTTAAGTCGCCTGGTAGTGGAGATATTTGCCCTGCAAAATCAGGCACTTCCTCGTTCTACGGTACCCTGTAACGTCTGAGGACTTCCCAGCTGCCCCAGGGAGCGCACTCACACTCCCCTTCAAAGCTGGATTTCTGTGATGTAGCGTTACAGCAAACTCCGTGAGCGTGCTCCCTGGGACAGCTGGGAAGTCCTGAGACGTCATGGAGTCCCACAAAACGAGGAAGTGCCCAATTTTGTAGGGCAAATGTCTCCACTACCAGGTGACTTGAAGAACACACACACACAGCCCTAATGTTGGGTTAAACATTAAAACGCATGGTAAAACTTTGGTTTTAGGTGATAGTTCCGCTTTAAAGAGTGCACCACACTGGACAAGTAACAATTCAAAGTTCCCATTAATTTAAATAAGGCTTTAATCCATTGAATACCAGAGAGGTCTACTACCCAATGAGAAGCATTGGAGACCTCTCTTAAAGTGGTTAAAGTCCGATTTAAAACCCATAGAGTGCCAGTGCTTTGCAATGCGTTGCCAACCAACTAGCACTCAAAGAGTTAAGTCAATGGGAATTTTCATTTGCCCACTATGATCCCACTGGTTTACTTCAGAACTGTATAGCTTTAGATTTCCAAAAACAGTCCGATGATCCTGCCCCAAATCATTTCTATTGACAGGTGGGTCTTAAAGATTCATGAATGTGCACTCATTAAATGATCACTGCATTACACCCACAGAAAGGTGTTCACTTGAATGATTTCTCCTCTTCCTAGAGTTAATTGCACTGTTAAAGTAATCATTTTTATATGGTGTGAGAAGAAACAGATGTGAAGCAGATTAGCGAAGTCTGAAGAAAAGTGTCACGTTTCCGGCATTAGTGAGCTGTTAAAACTCATTACCAGTGTTTCAATGCATCTGTAACACCCCTTTCCTCCAAGGGTTGTGTCACTGCTTTTCACTTGCTGAGGTTCTTAGAAAATCCTGGGCCTCCACAATAGTATGGGTTCAGCCAGGGCTTCCAGCAGCAGTGAAGTTTGGTTATAAAAAGAAAACCCCAAAACATAGATTGTAAGGTTTTTACTCTGAATATAACAAGAGTACTCCCTCTGCTGGGAGATGGTTTGTCCAAACTTTATTAGAGCAGAATTGGGGGAGATGCACTAAAGTTCGATGCTGTGGCTATGTCTGTCTGGCGATGTACACACATCACTAAATGAACTAAAATTTAGGTATACAAGGGAGAAAGCAAAAGGGTTAAACTTTCTTTGAAACGTGTTGGTCTATACACATTTAACCTTTCTTTAAGGGTTTTAAAATCAGAATGTAGTTTTCCTGTCAAACAGCAAAGGGCAAATACTTTTCCTTCAGAATGTTGTTCACTCCCCACTGGTTCATAAAGGGTTAACGGAGATTTGTAATGTGCTAAAATAGCAACAAGATCATCATTATTTTTATTTAGTTGTTGTGCTTTGTATGTAATAGAAATAGAATGAAGGGATAATAATTTTCAAACTGCTCTTATTCACTGAAAAATAAAATTGTACCTGGGAACCTTTAAAGGAACAAACCCTGAGAGTTTTGACATGATGTGGCAAATGCACATTGCTGCGTTTCTGATGCCAGTTTCGCATAAAGTGAGTCTCTGACAGAGTGAGGTTAATTGTCTATAAATCCTTGCAAAATACACCTGGTGTAAGGTAGAGTTAGCTCTATATGTGCCTAGAAATCATGATAAAGTTACTCAAAAACCACTTGATCCATTCTCCTATAACACAACTGATAATTAAATTGTACTTATGACATCTCTACCAGCCAAGGGGTTAAAGTCAAATTTTTTTTGTAATAACGGGAGTGCACTCCAAATATGACTATGAAAAATGTCACAGAGCTGAGGGGATGATTGTGTACTGGTTAGTGCACTTTTCTAACCCTTTTAGTGCCACAGGTGTTGTACAATGCACATCCCTATGGTACTCAAAGGGTTAAGGGAGTGATGCTGTTCATGGTGGTGAAAGGATCCTCTCCATTCCCTACTGATCGATTGGTGAAGCAGATTCAGGGTTGTCCACTGCTGTCAATGTGTAAAGAAGGGCATCCCTCACACATCACAAGCGGTATGCTTATGATGATTGAGGGCTGTTACTGCATAGAAAACAATAGGGAGATCCCAGCTTAGCCAGCCTCAAGTAGGCAATATTAGGGCTTTGAACTCCGACAGCAGAGGAAGCTATCGGAGCTTAGTGCATATGGCAAACAGCTGCATTAAAATAAAAACACACCCACATGAATACGACAATGGCCCATTAATCTGCATTTCCATATAGAAATGACGCATTATGCTGTATTTCCATATGGGAAAAAGCCATTGTCAATGTGTTAAGCAAAAATTTGCAACCATGGTAATGTGGGCAGATTATTGTTTGATTGACGGGGATATGATGTTGAAGACACATTAGTGCATACTGTTGATGTGCCTTCAACACTGATCCAACAGTACATTTCCATCCTCAGTCCTCTTCAACCTTTAGTACCTCTTCCCCAACATGTTTGTTTTTATAAATTAATCTATTAACAGAAGTACTACCTGGTATCCAGTCAGTTTATCTATTGCATTAGGTGAGAGAGATGACATACTGGCTACAGTTCTCCATAGAATGTAAAAGTGACAATGGCATTGGTTTGTGATAAACTGTTATGATGTTTGAATGAAACATTTTCCAGCATCAGCTGAACCAAGATTGAATCAACTTTATTTAGTGCGTTAAAAATTGTCATTCTGGCTCTGTATACTAGACTTTGTCAGGAAAAACTTGTATACAAAAACGATTGTCCATTTTTTCTACACCAAAGGTGTTTAAATCTCTGTTACTGTCACGGTTTATTATGACTCTCAGACACAAGTTTTAGGTAAAAAAAATCAATTTTATTGAAATAATAAATGATAACTTAGGATGGCAATAACATACATATATATATATACAGAATATAGCACAGACAGAAGGCAGACTCTACCGGTCCTGTCAACATACCGGACAGGACAGTCTTTAGGCTCTACCGGCCTTGCCAATACCGGGTAAGGCAACCTGCAGATGGAATAGCATAACGGTTTTACCGGCCTTACCAAATTACCGGGCAAGGCAGCCTCAATAGATACACAATGTAGGCTCTACCGGCCCTGCCAATACCGGGTAAGGCAACCTCAGATGGAATGTGGAAAAAGGTTCTACCGGCCTTACCAATACCGGGCAGGGCAGCCCAGAGATAATAGCAGCAGTCAGATGGAACTGGCAAATTAGCAGAATCGTTAAGCAGCAAGGCTTTGGAGCAAACCAGCGTCCGCACGCTGGAAACAACACTGAATAGTATAGCCGTAGGGCTTAGCGAGCAAACCAGTGACCGCACACTGGAGTAACAAGCGAGTAGTATAGCCGCAAGGCTTAGGAGCAAACCAGCGTCCGCACGCTGGGACCAACACAGATTAGTATAGCTGATAGGCTTTGGAGCAAACCAGTGACCGCACACTGGTGTAACAAGCGAGTTTGTATAGCCGCAAGGCTTAGGAGCAAACCAGCGTCCGCACGCTGGGACCAACACAGATTTGTATAGCTGAAAGGCTTTGGAGCAAACCAGTGACCGCACACTGGTGTAACAAGTGAGTTTGTATAGCCGCAAGGCTTAGGAGCAAACCAGCGTCCGCACGCTGGGACCAACACCGAATTGTATAGCTGATAGGCTTAGGAGCAAACCAGTGACCGCACACTGGTGTAACAAGCGAGTTTGTATAGCCGCAAGGCTTAGGAGCAAACCAGCGTCCGCACGCTGGGACCAACACAGATTTGTATAGCTGAAAGGCTTTGGAGCAAACCAGTGACCGCACACTGGTGTAACAAGTGAGTTTGTATAGCCGCAAGGCTTAGGAGCAAACCAGCGTCCGCACGCTGGGACCAACACAGATTTGTATAGCTGATAGGCTTTGGAGCAAACCAGTGACCGCACACTGGTGTAACAAGCGAGTTAGTATAGCCGCAAGGCTTGGGAGCAAACCAGCGTCCGCACGCTGGGACCAACACGGAATAGTAGCAATGTCACCAACGCGACCAGGCAGAAGGTCGCCAGGATACTGACGACAGGTGATGAGATGACAGGAACCAGCAACGATCAGTCAGGTCAGAAAACAGCAGAGAAGTTCAGCAGGAACTGCAACACCAGAGACTAGGCCGGAACCAGGACTGGAAGTACTTCAGCATGCAGGAAACACTGGAACAGTAGAGATCAGGAACTCAGGAACACATGAGATCAGGAACTCAGGAACACTGGAACAGAGGCCCAGCTATCACTAGCATAGTGATAGCAAGAAGGTCAGAAACAACTCGAAAGGGCACTCAAAGGGTGCCCAATCCAGGTTTAAATAGTCAATAAGAGGCGGGCTATCCGCAGACAGCCAATAGAAGCCCCCTACTGGTGACAGACAAGTAACTGCAGCAAATCACGGGCACCGTGATAGTACCCCCCTTTCAAAGACCCCCTCTCCTAGAATAGGGTTTAGGTTTCTGCGGGTAATTGGCATGAAAGGACCTAGTTAACCTAGGTGCATGAAGGTCCGTACTATCCACCCATGACCGATCCTCAGGACCATACCCTTTCCAATGTACCAGGTACTGTACCCTTCCTCTAAGCCTACGGGAATCAATAATGCTCTGAACCTCGTACTCCTCCTGGCCCTCGACCTCAACAGGTCCTGGCACCACAGGTGTGGTAGTATAGCGATTGCAAACCAGAGGCTTAAGAAGGGACACATGGAACACATTATGGATACGCATGGATGCAGGTAGGTCTAGTGCATAGGAGACAGGGTTAATTTTGCGAATAACTCTGTATGGACCAATAAACCGAGGAGCCAACTTATTAGACGGAACCTGCAGCTTGAGATTTCTGGAGGAAAGCCATACTCTATCCCCAACCTGAAAGGAAACCGCTGGAAGCCTTCTGCGATTAGCATGGCGCTGATGACGCTGAAATGACTGACCAAGTGCCCTCTGAACTTGTGCCCATGTGGAACGGAGTTGCTCGATATGCTCATCCAGAGCTGGAATCTGTTGCGTCTGAAATGAGTCTGGAAGCAAACAGGGCTGGAACCCATAATTAATCAGAAACGGAGAGCTCCCAGATGAAGAATTGACCGCACAGTTCCTGGCGAACTCTGCCCAAGGCAACAAGTCGGACCAATTATCATGATGGTCAGTAACGAAACAACGGAGAAATTGTTCCAAGCCCTGATTGGCTCGTTCAGCGGCTCCATTGGTCTGGGGATGGTAGGCAGAGGAGAAGGACAGCTGTATGCCCATCTGTTGGCAAAATGCCCTCCAAAATCTAGACACAAACTGGCTCCCCCTGTCAGACACCAGTACCCTAGGCACTCCATGCAACCGGAATACTTCTCTGGCGAACACCATTGCCAATTCCTTCGCTGAAGGAAGACCACGGAGGGGCACGAAATGAGCCATTTTAGAAAACCTGTCCACCACCATGAATATAAAGGAGTACCCCTTCGACATAGGCAACTCTCCCATAAAATCAATGGAAACATGAGACCAGGGGCGTTCGCCATTAGGCACCGGTTGAAGCAAGCCCACAGGGAGATGTCTCGGGGTCTTAGCGCGGGCGCAGGTGGCACAGGCATTCGTAAATTCGGCACAATCGTTTCTCATGGAAGGCCACCAAAATAACTGAGAAAGGGACCATAACAATTGGTCTCTACCAATATGTCCCGCAGCCTTAGAGGAATGGTAGGTTTCGAGCAGCCTAGTACGAAATGATTCAGCGACAAAACATTTGCCCACTGGGGTTTCATGGGGAGCGGACCCCTGAGAGGCCAGGATCTCCTCCCCTAGAGGAGAAGTGATACTCGTGCGTATAGTAGCCAGTATTCTATCAGGTTGGATGATAGGAGCTGGTGCTTCCACTCTGTCACTGTCGGCCTCAAATTGTCTTGACAGTGCATCAGCCCTGATATTTTTTGACCCTGGCAAATATGATACAATGAAATTAAATCGAGACAGGAACAGTGCCCACCTGGCCTGACGAGAGGACAATCTCTTGGCCTCCGAGAGATAGGTCAGATTCTTATGATCTGTTAGGATTAAGACAGGATTCTTAGTACCTTCAAGCAAATGACGCCATTCCTTAAGAGCAAGGATAATGGCCAATAATTCTCTGTCACCTATCTCATAGTGGCTTTGAGTGACAGTCAACTTTTTAGAGAAAAACCCACAAGGTCTGAGAGTTCCACCTTTCTCGTGTCGCTGCGAAAGTACTGCCCCGACCCCAATATCTGAGGCATCAACCTCTAACGTAAATGGAAGTAAAGGATTGGGGTGGGATAACACAGGAGCCGCAGCAAATGCCAGCTTCAAATTCTCAAAGGCTTTCTCAGCAGATACCGGCCAACAAGAAGGATTAGCACCCTTGTGCGTAAGATCGGACAGAGGTTTGACAATGGAAGAAAAGTTCTTAATAAACCTCCTATAATAATTAGCGAAACCCAGGAAACGCTGTATGGCTTTAAGACCCTTGGGTTTTGGCCATTGTAGGACAGCTGACAACTTTTCTTTGTCCATGGCAATGCCATCATTGCCAATTATGAACCCCAAGAATGGCACACTGGTTCTATGAAACTCACATTTTTCCATTTTACAAAATAATTTGTTCTCACGGAGTCGTAGCAATACTGCGGATACATCTTTGATGTGCTGTGCCATGTTGTGGGAGTAAATCAGTATATCGTCGAGGTACACCACAACACATGTCTGTAACATATCTCTCAGAACATCATTTATCAGTTCCTGGAAAACTGCGGGTGCATTACACAGCCCAAAAGGCATTACTAGATACTCGTAGTGCCCAGCTCGAGTATTAAAGGCAGTTTTCCACTCATCACCTGCTCGAATGCGAACCAGATTGTAAGCGGCCCGTAGGTCCAACTTGGTAAATATCGAAGCGCCCTTAAGCCTGTCAAAAAGCTCGGTGATGAGTGGTATTGGGTATGCGTTTTTTGCCATTAGTTTATTCAAGCCCCGGTAGTCAATGCATGGTCTTAATTCGCCATTTTTCTTTTTTACAAAAAAGAACCCAGCCCCAGCTGGAGAGGTAGATTTACGTATGATCCCTCTAGCAAGGGCATCAGAAATGTAATCCTCCATAGCCTTATGTTCATCACAAGATAATGGATAAGTGCGTCCTTTCGGAGGTACTGCACCAGGCTGCAATTCAATGCAACAATCATAAGGTCTATGCTGGGGTAGCATACTAGCCTCTCCTTTGCTAAAAACATCGCCAAACTGTTGGTACACATCCGGCATAGCAGAGGAGGTGCACATGACCTTAATAGGCTGGATGACGCACTTGTCCATACAAAACTGGGACCAAGCAGCAATTTCACACTTTTTCCAATCGAATTGTGGGTTATGTAACTGTAACCACGGAAATCCCAATATCACCGCATGGTGCGGGGAATTAATCAGTTGAAACTGCTGCTCTTCTCTGTGAAGTGCCCCAATAGTCATAGACAATGGCATAGTTTCAAATATAACCTGAGGCGGTTCTAAGGGTCTACCATCAATCGCTTCAATAGTCAAGGGGTTTTCTCTTTCAATGCGTGGAACTCCGTGCAATTCAGCAAAGGTATTATCCATAAAATACCCTGCTGCACCGGAGTCAACCAAGGCCAAAACCTCCACAGAGCGTTGTGCCCAAGACAATACCACCTGTATGGTGGGTTTCATTATGCCCGACACTGGGGACGATTGTACACCACCTAGGGCCTGTCCCCCAAGATACCCTAGGTGTGTGCGTTTCCCGGACGTACCGGACAGGAATTTAGCAAGTGCCCTTTTTTACCGCAGTATAAACATAACCCTTGTTTTTTGCGATATAGTCTCTCTGCCTTGGTTAGTCTAGTGAAGCCTATTTCCATAGGTTCACTTGTTTCCCGTACTGGTTCACTAGACTTCAATGCCAAGGGAGGGATGGGTGGGCAAAACATGCTACTAGGCTCATTATTTTTTGACCGTAACTTACGATCTCTGGCAATTGATCTCTCACGTATTCTGGAGTCAATTATCATAACATACTCAATGTAATCATCTAGATCAATAGGTAGATCTTTAGCAGCGATTTCGTCTTTAATGTGGTCATTCAGGCCTTGAGAGAAGGCTGCCAATAATGCCTCGTTATTCCAACCTACCTCTGCTGCCAATGTGCGGAATTCGATGGCATAGTCGCCCACTGTACGCCTGCCCTGTTGTATCTCCATAAGGCGTTTGGCAGCAGAGGTGGTTCTACCAGGAGGCTCAAACACTCTTCGAAAGGAACGCACAAATTCACTAAAGTTCTTAGTACAAGGTTTAGCATTCTCCCACAAGGGGTTAGCCCAGGCCAATGCTCTGCCAGTGAGCAGTGATATCGTGAACCCCACTTTACTACGATCATTGGGAAATGCGTGTGCCGTCAATTCCATAAAGATTTCGAGTTGATTGATGAACCCTCTGCAGAGACTAGGGTCACCATCATATCTTAGCGGCAAGGGTGCAGAAGCCGTTAACCCTTTAACAGTACCCCCTAGGGGTCTGGTATCACTTTCCGGTGTCTGACTTGGCGAGACCACCGGGCTAGAGATAGATTGGTCAGCAGGTACCGTGCGTTCAAGGATCGTTTGAATTGCAACTGCCAACTGATCCAAACGTTGCTCGAGCACATCCATCCTCCAATGGATATTCTGTGCGTTACCTTGACCCTTGCTGTCTGAGGTCATGGCCCTTTCGTACTGTCACGGTTTATTATGACTCTCAGACACAAGTTTTAGGTAAAAAAAATCAATTTTATTGAAATAATAAATGATAACTTAGGATGGCAATAACATACATATATATATATACAGAATATAGCACAGACAGAAGGCAGACTCTACCGGTCCTGTCAACATACCGGACAGGACAGTCTTTAGGCTCTACCGGCCTTGCCAATACCGGGTAAGGCAACCTGCAGATGGAATAGCATAACGGTTTTACCGGCCTTACCAAATTACCGGGCAAGGCAGCCTCAATAGATACACAATGTAGGCTCTACCGGCCCTGCCAATACCGGGTAAGGCAACCTCAGATGGAATGTGGAAAAAGGTTCTACCGGCCTTACCAATACCGGGCAGGGCAGCCCAGAGATAATAGCAGCAGTCAGATGGAACTGGCAAATTAGCAGAATCGTTAAGCAGGAAGGCTTTGGAGCAAACCAGCGTCCGCACGCTGGAAACAACACTGAATAGTATAGCCGTAGGGCTTAGCGAGCAAACCAGTGACCGCACACTGGAGTAACAAGCGAGTAGTATAGCCGCAAGGCTTAGGAGCAAACCAGCGTCCGCACGCTGGGACCAACACAGATTAGTATAGCTGATAGGCTTTGGAGCAAACCAGTGACCGCACACTGGTGTAACAAGCGAGTTTGTATAGCCGCAAGGCTTAGGAGCAAACCAGCGTCCGCACGCTGGGACCAACACAGATTTGTATAGCTGAAAGGCTTTGGAGCAAACCAGTGACCGCACACTGGTGTAACAAGTGAGTTTGTATAGCCGCAAGGCTTAGGAGCAAACCAGCGTCCGCACGCTGGGACCAACACCGAATTGTATAGCTGATAGGCTTAGGAGCAAACCAGTGACCGCACACTGGTGTAACAAGCGAGTTTGTATAGCCGCAAGGCTTAGGAGCAAACCAGCGTCCGCACGCTGGGACCAACACAGATTTGTATAGCTGAAAGGCTTTGGAGCAAACCAGTGACCGCACACTGGTGTAACAAGTGAGTTTGTATAGCCGCAAGGCTTAGGAGCAAACCAGCGTCCGCACGCTGGGACCAACACAGATTTGTATAGCTGATAGGCTTTGGAGCAAACCAGTGACCGCACACTGGTGTAACAAGCGAGTTAGTATAGCCGCAAGGCTTGGGAGCAAACCAGCGTCCGCACGCTGGGACCAACACGGAATAGTAGCAATGTCACCAACGCGACCAGGCAGAAGGTCGCCAGGATACTGACGACAGGTGATGAGATGACAGGAACCAGCAACGATCAGTCAGGTCAGAAAACAGCAGAGAAGTTCAGCAGGAACTGCAACACCAGAGACTAGGCCGGAACCAGGACTGGAAGTACTTCAGCATGCAGGAAACACTGGAACAGTAGAGATCAGGAACTCAGGAACACATGAGATCAGGAACTCAGGAACACTGGAACAGAGGCCCAGCTATCACTAGCATAGTGATAGCAAGAAGGTCAGAAACAACTCGAAAGGGCACTCAAAGGGTGCCCAATCCAGGTTTAAATAGTCAATAAGAGGCGGGCTATCCGCAGACAGCCAATAGAAGCCCCCTACTGGTGACAGACAAGTAACTGCAGCAAATCACGGGCACCGTGATAGTTACGCCCCATAAGTGCTCTCTCTCTCTCATGATATACTGTAAAATCTCACGTATAATACTCATAATTTTGCCTCTTCCACGTTTCCCTTCCTCCACCCACCTCAATATGCTGAAACCATCCCCTCCCTCTATTACCCCCTCCAGAGGCATCTGGGATTAGGGTTGCCACCTTTTCCACAAAAAAGTACCGGTCAAAGTTATGGGTTGGGAAGGGCGGAGCCACAAAAAGGGAGCGGCCACAAAAGGGAGGAGCCACAAAAGGGGCAGAACCACTCAATGTTGCACGATCCTACAAAATTGAGCTTCAGGCTCATCGTTACAGGTACCTACACACTGGCACCCAGACTCCCTTACCTCACACTGTACACACTGGCGCCCAGCTGACCTCTACTCATCCTGTAAACACTGGTGCCCAGAAGACCTCTCCTCATCCTGTAAACACTGGTGCTCAGATGACCTATCCGCATCCTGTAAACATTGGTGCACAGATGACCTCTCTGCATACCGTAATCACTAACGAACAGAGCTCAAACTTCCTGCTGTGGAAATAGCTCCAAGCCTGGAGGAAAGGCTCCTTCTCCAACCCCATCCTACCTGCAACATCCAGCCCACAGCAGACAGACTGGGGTTGGGAGAGGACCAGGCCGCATCATTATAGCATGGGATCAGGATCAGCGTTGTCCTGCATAGCAACCACTTCACTGTGGTCCTGCGGGTTGACTGGGTTGTCTACCCAAATGTCTGAAAAATGATGTGGTTCTGTTATAAACCACATTCCATCTGACAGAGCAGGACTGACTCCCTAAAACTACTGCCTTACAGGAAAGAGTAGGGCTGTATAATCTACTTAACTTCCACAACAGAAGAACATGTACTGCAGGCACACAAATACTGGCTTTTCAATTGCCGGTATAGTAGTTATACCAGCAACGGCTCCAGTGTGCTAATTAACTGGCTGTGTTGGTAAAATACTGGCTGGGTAGAAACCCTATCTGGGATGTCTGCACAGTGGGCGGCAAGCTTATATTTGAGGACCTGTGTTAATTCAAGATAATGGTAGTGCCCTTTGAGGACCTAAAGGTACTAACAGGGCACTACTGTAGTTTCAGTGCGCAGAGGTCTATGCATTGGATCTATTAATGTTTTTTGGTGGGTAGAGGGAGGGAAACCAAGGGTGCGTATTATACATAGGCACATTTGTTTTCCCCTTAAATCTTGGGTTAAATTTACACCTGAGTAGATTTTACGGTATATATATATATATATATATACATACATATATATATATATATATATATATATATATATATATAATTAAAAAGGCATACGAAAAGTGTTCTACTGGATACGGTACTTACAATAGATTGTAATACTGAGACAACAAGGTAGAGATCCATGCTTGAGAGAGAGAGAGGTTACAGTTGTAAGAAATGAGTATATATAGAGCAGCGGTTCTCAACCTTTCTAGTGCCTCGACCCTTTGATAAAATTTCCCAAGTTCTGGCGACCCCTAACAGTAAAATTATTTTTGTTGCTCCTTCATCGCTGTAATTTTGCTACTGTTGTGAATCGAAATATAAATATCTGATGGTTTTAGGCAACCCCTGGCAAATCGTAATTCGACCCCCAAACGGGTCCCGACCTACAGGTTGAGAACCACTGATATACAGTTGAAAAAGACTTAAGTGGGAAATGTATAAAAAATGGTCTAAGGCAAATGCAGTAATGGGTTCTTGTGTGTGCTATATGATCTGAATATCCTGACCAGAACTCTAGCACTGTAATCAGCACTTGTACCTTATGTGCTGTGTATATCTCCCATTGCCATTTTAGCTTGTAAGCTTTTGGGCAGGGATCTCACATCCAGTGTTACAATTTGTATTGTCTAAACACTTAAAAAAAGATGGCTACCTTGTGGAGCTACATAAACTTATGAATTCATTCATTAATTCATGAAGATGTTTGCATGAGTTTTAAACTTACACACTAAACTTAACCAAAAATCTAATTTGTGACTTTACTGTGATATTTGTGTAACTTTTTCCCCAGCATTCTGACATTTTCTACATATCTTTTACATAGACCGACAGCATTGCTATTACTCAGAGAAGATGGTGACGCATAATTTAGCTGCAAATGTAGTCTTAAAATTGTCATAAAATGCAGCAATTTTTTTAAAATATATATTTTTATTAAGGACATGAGATGCAGCACAGAGCAAGACAATGCATGACATAAGACAATTATAGTAGCGCAGTACTATTCCAGGTATGCATTGTAGTTGGAAAAGGCCACCCCCCCACCGGCACACCAGTCCCTAGCACTGGTTCAGGCAAATCTGATTCATCCAATTAGGGAGAAGAATCCACCCAAGTCCCCCAGATCTTGTGGAACTTGTGTGGGATCCCTTTGTAAGTGTATACCAAATGGTAGTGCAGGAGATCTTGAGTTACCATATTCAACAAGTATTTGTGTGTGGGAGGAGAGGCAGACATCCACGCCACGGTAACTATCTTAAAGGGATAGTAATGTTTCATAATAAAAGCAGCTCCAATTAATCATCATTATTTGGACTTTGCAGAGTGTTATTTCAATTCTGTCAGAGTTGTAGTTCAAGAGTAATTCAATGACAAAGTATCCCCCACCCGCCCCTTTTACTGATGTAACACTGCTCAGCCAGAGCAGAAGGGAGTGTCCAGGTAGATTGCAGAGAGGGACAATCTTCAATTAAGATAAGGCAAAAACCTGAAAAACTTGTCAAGGGGAGCAGGGCTTTCATTGTTCTCATAGGAAGAAGATTGTCCCCTGCTGTTATCTGTCTGGTCTATGGACTGCATTCCACATCTGAGAAGAGATGGCTTACACTAGGTAAAAGGGGCAGCTTTGCTTGTGAATATCTCTCAAACCATAAAGGCTTGAGAGATAAGACTTATATCATTCTTCATGTTTTTTTTAAATCCTACAAAATAAAATACAGGTAAAACGAAGTATTACTATCCCTTTAAGTGCCATAACCAACGTCTCTCTCAGAAGAAACTTAACAGGTCGAATGTCTAGCTCATCAGGAAAAATTGGCAGGATACCCAGCTTCAGAGTCAGGAGGGATATGTCTGTCCAGAACCCCCGACATAGAGGAGAAAACCTGCACCCAAATAAGGTGCAGAAAAGTACTGGGTGTATGAGAGCATCTGTCACAGGAGTCGTTGTCCCTAGTACCCATCCTGTACAGTCTCATTAAGGTAAAATATGCCCTGTGCAGAATTTTCAATTGGATGAGCTGATGTCGGGCATGCAAAGATGCCCCATATGGACTAGTCTTAGCTGTGGACCACTCCCACTCCTCCAACACCCCCAGGTTCCCTTCCCATGTCTGCCTTAGGGGGAGCTCTCCTTGTGGTGCGCAAGTATTAAGCCACAGGTAGATAAAGGGCACCAGCCTGTCTGGGCATTTAGCTGAAGACAGCAGGCCAAACAACTCTATAATGGTCTCTTGTCGCCCCCACTGTGCCCAAAGTGTGTGGAGCAGATGTAAATATGAATAAAAGAGTAACAGGGAATACTAAACTCCCTGTGTATCTGTTCAAAAGATTTAAAGGAATTGTCAACATACATGTGTCCTAGCTCCGAGAGTCCATATCTGGCTCAGACCGTACCAAAGTCCAGGCCGTGAAGGTGTTTCAGGGTTACATTAGTCTATAAAGGGGTGGGCAGGTCGCTACCCCTCCAGACCACCACCGCCTGAACCCCTCTCGACTTGCCATACACCACTTCTGCCTTGGTTGTAACTGAACTACTCACAGTAGGACCCATCCTCAGTAGATGCTGCAAACAGCTAGCCTCTCCTAGCACGTACTAATGAGGAGCTGGGTTTCAGGGTTTGACCAGGCCTAGGCATGTTGGCCCTGTGCCACCAGGTAGTATTGGTAAAAGTCAGAAAAAGCAATATCTCCCACCAATATATGTTTATACAGTGTTGACAGCCTGATTCTTGCCCCCCCCCATCAGTTATCAAGTCTAATTCCCTAAAATGTTGGGAATGTGGATGGTTGAATTCTGATAAATATTCAAACATTTTGGTAAAAATTGCATTTTCATAAGGTTAGCCCATCCTGTAACGTTAAGTGGTAAGACTTGCAATGCGTTGGTCTTATTCTGAAAATGATGGGAAAAGGTAATCACTGATGAAAACAGCAGGAGAGCCAGAAAACAAAATCCCCAGTGAGTCAGAGATTAACCCTTTGAGTGCCAGAGGGGTGTGCAATGCATCGCAGTGCAATGCGTTGCGTACCCTCCTGGCACTCAAAGAGTTAACACATTGCTGGAGGACAGGCGGCCGTTGTCCAGTGTCTGGTCCAGGAGAAACGGAGGATTTGGACCAGTTAATGGAAAAACCAGAGTAGAGCCCAAAAGTATCCACACGGTCCAATAATGCCGTTAAGGATGAACATGTGTCACCCAAAAAAGGAGCATGTTATCTGCGTAGAGAGTGAGTTTTTCAGCTCGACTCCCCGGAGACACTGCTCTAAATCCGGAGTCCCTGGTGAAACCTGGCAAGTTTCCAGCTGTTGACCATAACTGCACTAGGGGATCTGCCTAGTCTTAAGAACTTATCATGGCCTCTCTGTCTTCCTGTACCTCTAACTGTCCACACATAACTCCTCCTTTAACTAGCGAAAATGAACTCCAGGCATGTACACTACTGATGCATTTAGCACTCACTGGATTAAGTTATCCTTTCCTGCTTGCTTTGGTGACCTTATTTAGGTAATCATGAAAAGTGTATCTGCTTTCTTCTGATCAAAACTAGCAGCCTGGCAATGTTTTATGTCAGTACTTTCCCCACAGAGCCCCCATTGACCCTGCAGTCAGTACAGTAAGGAAAGAACTTTGGAGATTTATTTAGTAGAATGATATAGATGAATATGGCAGAAAAAGATGAATATAATCTTGCACTTTTATGAACTAGAGAGGCTGTGTTTAACATTTTAAGGACAAATGGAGTGAATAACACATTCCTTACAGGGCTGAGGCTCTGTTCCTGTGAGAGTCATGTGGGAGTCTGGGCCACTGCAACACCATCAATATGCATAGTTGCCAAAAAGGGGGTATTGCATCCTATGGAACTGTTTATATGGGGACCATGATGGCCAATGGTTGCACATGAATGCAGCATTCTGCAGCTTTCTGTGGACTTACAATTATCACCAGGAAGTTTCTGTAATGTAATCACTGTGCAGCTTATTCAGACAAGAGACTGTATAGTTTCAATGCCAATAGAAACTATTGAGTCAATGCCTGGGCCACATGGGTATCAGACAATCCTATATGGTTGACTTACATTTGGACTGGAACACTAATCAGCAGCTTTCCCTGCAATCATCTCACGGGGTGGATGCAGTGCATACACACACATAAGGGACCTGGGCAATTCAGATGTGGCAGTGCTGCTTCCATGTATAAACTGCCAGTGTGAAAATAGCCTAAGGCAAATTGAAATATAAAAAGCAATTGTGAAAAAAGAAAAATGCAATGCATGATAAAACCCCTTGAATTCCAGGGAGACCTCCTTTGAATATCCGCCCCCATTTAAATCAATGGATACTTTGAGTTCTTTGGTAGAACTGATTTGTTTCATAATTGCTCCTCTTCTGTGTTTGTGGCTATGGCTCACAGAATGCTCAGTTTTTTTGCCTTGACTTTGCCTTGGTTGTGCACCTCAGTGACTTTAGTATGTAACCCCCAGTGTGTGTGTGGATCCCTCCCATTTCATCTGATGCATTTATAGTAAAGCAAATAGGACACATACACTTCTTAGTTACTTCATTAGGAAATTAATAGCAGAAGCATGGGGTCCAGAGGGTGGGGCAAGGGGGGCACTTGTCCCCCCTACAATTACTCCCTCTGTATAAACAAAGGGGCTGGATGGGCTGGCCTGGAGGTCATATTATGGCTTTGTCCCTCCAGAAAAATTTCTACGGACACCACTGAGCAGAAGGTCAAAATGTGGTGGAAGGTGAGATCAAGGAGGATTTACTTTAATAAAATCCCTGGGTGGAACTACACATTGCTTAATTACTTGGATGTGATAGCGTTCTTGAGTCATTTGAGAAAAAGTTACATTCAATTAAAGAGCTACTGTATATAAACAAAGTCTGTACCTACAATGGTTGCGGTTGCTTTGTGCCACCAGAAAGCATTGTCTGTCATCTATTTTGTCTGTCAGAAAACAAATCAACACAGTTGACTGAAGGGGACATTAAACAGGTGTAACCCAGGACTACAGTATCGGCCAAGATCTGTCTCTTGTGCGTCTAACAGTTAAGACTCGATTTGACTCATTAAAGCAGGGGTGGGTAATCTGTGGACTCCCAGTTGTTGGACAATTCCATTTATCCAGCTGACCAACAGCTGGAGGGCATTAGACGGATGCATTAGACTACATGAAGGCTGTGTATGTGAGTAGCCACTGTAACTAAAGCACAAGAATTTCCATTCATAGCATTTCTCACCAGAGGGGACAGTTTTTTGACCTTCAAAACTGCTGTTAGGCTGTGGAGTCTGCTCACATAGGAAAATATATAACATAATGTAACTTTATGAAAATCACTTTAAACCCAAGTCATTTTGTGACCCCTTTCTTTTAAACTCCTGACTGGCACATTTGGAGCAGCTGTAAAAGATTCATGGATTGGACTCCCAGTACAAGTGCCAGAGGCAAGTCCTGATTTACATCTCAGGTGCTCCAAGGCAATAAATCTTACATGCCCCTAGTCCTCCCATAACCTTGCCCTATTCCCAGTATACTGTTAACAAACCGAGATAAAACACTTGTAAATTGACTGGCTAGCACAGGGGTAAATAATGTAATATAAACTGGCCTAAATAAGTATATAAACTGGATATTACAGCAAGGTGTAAACTGAAAAACTGTCCACTATAATTAGGAATGGATCTCTGGTGCAAGGTGATTGAGATTGCGTTATCAGCACAGTGAGTTTGACCAGCACAGCTAAGATGCTCCCCAGAAGTTTGTGCCCTAGGAAGTTGCCTACTTCTCCCAATGGGAAATCCATTCCTGGTCAGAGACCAGTAAATAAAAGTAATTTCTAAATGCTTGAGAAAGACATGACTACGTATCTAGTTAGGATCTTAGGCACAAAAGAATCCTGAAGTAATTCTGCGGCAAAGCAACTGTGCCAAATAAAAATGACCCAAAGTCCCATTGCTTTAAATTGGTATTTTAAAAGGGAAATTTGTCCTAGGAATAAGTGTCCCTTAAAGTGGAACTATCACACAAATGAAAGTTACCCCCAAATAATTATACACATAATGATAAGCATATCCATACTAGTATTATCCTGAATAATTCCAGCATTATTGATGAATCCAACTCGTTCCCAGACGAACAGGCAGGCATCAGCGTACGCATCTTACCAAAGAGACACCTGTGCACCTGCCCTGTCCGTCCTGGTCTCCTCTAGTAGGTGTTGCATTGTACCTTAAGGTACAGGAAGGGACTGATGGCGCAGACATGCCTTTAAAGCAAGATGCCTGCCTGTGCATCTCAGAATGAGTTGGATTTCTCAATAATGCTGGACTTATTCAGGATAATACTAGTATGGATATGCTTATTGTTATGTGCATAATTATTTGGGGGTAACTTTCATTTGTGTGATAGTTCTACTTTAATTTGTGTAATAGAAGGACTTGCCTATGTTGCCCAAGCCCTTATATCTATATACTATTATATTATATATAATATATATAATACATATATTATATACTACTGGTGTTAAAGTCCGTGTACACGGGCCAAGGTCTGGGTGATGTTAACCCTTTGAGTGCCAGAGAGGTATGCAATGCATTGCTTTGCAATGGTTTGTGTCCTGCCGCCGACGCAGTCATGCACTGTAGAAACTGCCCAAAAGCACAGAATGCTTCCAGCACAGAACTCCCAGCATTCTGTGCATTCAGGCAGTCTCTACTGCGCATGACGGCTTCTGACAAACATCCTAGCAAATTATTATATAGGATTATATCTATATACTATTTATTTTGATCTTTTTTGGCACAGTGGTGACTGTTTCAGTTTACAATCTGATAAAAATGAGTGATCCTTAACCCCTTAAAGGGATAGTATTACTTAAAAATTACTATTCTGCATTTTGTAGCCCTTAAAAAACTGAGTAAAATGACACCAGTGGCATCTCTCAAACATTTATGGTTTGAGAGATATCCACTTTCAAAGTTTCCTCTCCCCTGATGTCAGCGTTCTAGCTGACAGCAGGGGAATCCTGTCCCGGGACCGGTGGAGGCTCTGCAGCAGTGCAGAGATCTCGTTAATAAAAAATAAATCCTTAACTTAAAAGGTCTTCTATGTGTGCTTGCAAACCAAGCACACGTAGAAGACCATTTTAGTAAAGGATTTCTTTTTTTATTACAGTGATCTCTGCACTACTGCAGAGCCGCCGGCTGATCCCAGGAGAGGATTTCCCTGCTCTCAGGTAGAACACTGACATCTGGGGAAAGCCAGAAAGAGGGAACTTTGAAAGTGGATATCTCTCAAACCATAAAGGTTTGAGAGATGCCACTGGTGTTATTTTACTCAGTTTTTTAGGGGCTACAAGATGCAGGATAGTAATTTTTAAGTAATACTATCCCTTTAAGGACTGGCGCACGTGCGGCCGGCACTTGAGGCCACAGGGCTTTTTTTTTTAACTTCCGGAGCAGCGTGCAGCCGCGCCGGGAACCCTAAACTCCATGACGGTCCTGGCACATCAATGGTCCTTAAGGGGTTAAGATCCTTTAAAGTGGAACTACCACGTTAGCTAAAGTCGCCCTGCAATACTTAGGCAGGTGGCGACTAGCTTAATAATAGTTATATTACCTCTCAAAAGTAGCCGCTTGTAAAGTAATCATTAATCTTCTGAGACTGATGGCCAAGTTAGTGCAGCCTGGGTGCCAGCGCCGTCAGTCCCTTCTGGTGCTGTTCAGGCCAGTGCAATGCTTCTGTAGGGAGACCAGGACTGACAGCGCAGGCACGCAGACAAGATGTCTGCGCTGATGTCTGGCTTCTGGTCTCCGAAGCTTAAGGATTACTTTACAAGTGGCTACCTTTGAGAGATAATATAACTATTATTAAGCTTGTCGCCACCTGCCTAAGTATTGCAAGGCGACTTTATTAACATGGTAGTTCCACTTTAAAGGGATAGTAATACTTCATTTTAACTTTATTTTATTTTGTAGGCATTAAAAAACATGAAGAATGATATAAGTCTTATGTCTCAAACCTTTATTTTATTCACAAGCAAAGTTTCCCCCTCCCGCCCCTTTTACCTAGTTTAAGCCATCTCTTCTCAGATGTGGAATCCAGTCTATAGACCAGACAGATAACAGCAGGGAACAATCTTCTTCCTATGAAAACAATGAAATCCCTGCCCCCCTTGACAAGCTTTTCCAGTTTTTCCCTTATCTTAATTGAAGATTGTCCCTCTGTGCAGTCTACCTGGGCACCTCCCTTCTGCTCTGGCTGAGCAGCGTTACATCAGTAAAAGGGGCAGGAGGGGGACACTTTGTCATTGAATTACTCTTGAACTACAACTCTGAAAGAATTGAAAATACTATGATGATTAATTAGAGCTGCTTTTATTATGAAACATTACTATCCCTTCAAGGTCTGTTTAACCCTATTATTTGTTGTGAGGAGGTGTGGTAGAGGAAGACTTCAACAGAGATCATTACATACTTGAAACTGCAGGAACAGCACAAAATCTGTATACGTTGATATACCTGACTGCTATATGAAGGATACCTACCTTGGTAAGTTATTGTGTTAAACAATTTAAGAGCCACTTATTCCTATAGTATCATTCCCTTTTAACCCACTGAATGCCACAATGCATTGGAGATGTCCCTAGCATGATTAAATGCTCTATTTAAGGCAATGGGAATTGTTAAAGCCAATGCATTGCGTACCCCTCTGACACTCAAAGGGTTAATTCGCCCCTATGGTGCAGTCGGTTTGCCCCAGAATGAATCCAATGGTTCATCTGAACATAAAGCCTTAAATGTAAAAGGATTTGATATGAGTTTGTAATTTTACAGCTGTCAGGAACAGCACAGACTGGGTTAGACAAGCCATCATATCTGCCATCTTATTCCATATTCCTTCTATAAAAGATAAGCACATAATAGATTATTATTTATTGAAACAATTACTGCGTGAAAAACGTTTCCTCTTAGTTTTACAGACATATACATGCTACGCTGCCTCAGTCTGCTGCTTTGCAGTGAGACATAACCAGTCCAAAACTGAATTATGAACATCGGGTTATAGAAATTCCTGCTCTACAGACTAGGGTATTATTTCCACATCATCTAGGACTTTTCTTCTGCTCTGTTGGACTGTGTTATGTCCTCTCATTTGGTGGCTGCCTCCTCTTTCTTTTTATTTTTTTTTTAATTCAAATTTATTAAAAGAAAATACTTTTCTGAAGGGTAGGAGGCCACGCGGATCAGAACAGCTAAAATAAACAGCTTGGCAAGACTTCATCCAAAGCGATAGCTTTAAATCATGTAGAAAATTGTTTTTGGTGTATGAATATGTTTCGTTAGACGTTTGGTTTGAAAAATTCAGCAGCTGCTGGTTATATTCTGCTACAGTGAGACACTGAAATAATGATGAGGGATGGCATAAGGGGAAAATGAAAATCTAGTGGAAATGGTTAAGGAATACTATTAAGGAAATAATTCTTCATTGCTATTATTTATTTAGAACCCGGAGATTTGTTTTGCATCCCAACTGGTAAGAAAGATAAGAAAACACAAGCAAATGAAAAAAACAATCTGATGGAGATACCTCAGGGTTGTGAAATCCTATATGCTATGATTGTGGATTCAGGGCTTGTACTCACATTAGGAAAAGTCACACTGGCAGTTGTCTAGAGCTCCATTTTTAGAGGGGGCACCTAAATTTTGCTGACCACTCCCACATTCTTAACTGTAGGCATGGTCAGAGCAAGCATAGCACCCCTGCACTAGACACCTACTGCTAACTATAGCTTATTTACAAGTTTATATGTGTCTTATTATTTAAGTCCTTAGTGACAGCCGCGTCCGCACGCGGCTGTCACCTTAACGCCCGTCATCCAAAAAAAAAATTTGCCAAATGATTCCGGAGTCCCCGAATGGCGTGCAGCCGCACGGAGACCCGGACTTCCGGTACTACTTCCGGGACTTACCAGGTACGTCATCTTTTACAAAGTGACAGTTTTTGCGGGACGTACCTGGTAAGTCCATTGTCAGGAAGGGGTTAACCCCTTGGATTCTAGAGGTCTTTATAGGGATAGTAATGTTTCATAGTAAAAGCAGCTCCAATTAATCATCATAGTATTTGGACTTTGGAGAGTGTTATTTCAATTCTGTCAGAGTTGTAGTTCAAGAGTAATTCAATGACAAAGTATCCCCCTTCCGCCCCTTTTACTGATATAACACTGTTCAGACAGAGCAGAAATGAGGTGCCCAGGTAGACTGCAGAGAGGGACAATCTTCAATTAAGATATGGGAAAAACCTGAAAAACTTGTCAAGGGGGACAGGGCTTTGCTTGCAAGAGGAAACTTTGCTTGTAAATATCTCTCAAACCATAAAGGTTTGAGAGATAAGACATATTGTTCTTCATGTTTTTTTTTAATACCTACAAAAAAAAATAAAGATAAAACGAAGTATTACTATCCCTTTAAAGGCACTGTGAAGCAATTGGGTTGGAGACCTTTCTAGCAATTAGGGGTTTAACAGCTTTTTTTGGTGCATGACCATTGATGTTTAAAGCCTTAACGACCGGGGAATCCGGAACCGGAAGTGACTTGACGACCACGGAGCAATTTTTTTTTATTGCTTCGTTGGGTTCCGGACTCCCCGAACGGCGTGCAGCTGCGGGGGGAGCCCGGAACTCGATGGCGGTCATAGTACGTCATCGGTCGTTAAGTCAAATCGACCCTTGACGTACTATGACCGTCAAGGGTCGTTAAGGGGTTAAGGTTATTTTCAATGCCAGAGATTGTCATGAGTGGGGCTAAGGTGCCTTGCCTAGACATTCTTGAGATGTTATACTGACCCTAGGTGAATTTAACAGACAGCCTGCAAAGCAACCTGATCTCTCAGGGAGATGAACATATCCACTTGTGTCATCTTGCCAAGCATCAAACCTGTTATTGACAGATGGATGGTCAATACATTGCAGATAAGTGCATTATGCAGCTCAATGGTCCCCAGAGGTTTACTACAATTGTTACTATGTAGTTCCAAGTGCCCAAGGGGTGTCTGTTATGGAGACTGTTTTGATACAAAATGGTAATTTTAGAGATCTGTATATTAAGAGTCAGAGACGCTCAACTAGGAATGAACCTGCAATAAAAATTTTGCAGGCTCTATAGGAATGGGGTCCTTCCCAGGGTGCAGTCTCTTTTAGCCCACTAGTGCATTTCACAAAGAGGAAATATCCTAAAGCATATCATATTGGTCCTGCATTACAGCAGTCCAACCACAAAATGCCAGGCAATTCCTCTCTGAACATGAGAATCAGCCAACCCTAGATGTATGTTTCTGCCTTGTTGGGCCTCGTCGGTGAGGTGCAGCTGATCTCTCTAAGCACTGTGAGCAAGGTGTCCAAAGCTGGATTCCCCCTATTACCTTTGGGGTGACTAATCCCAAGGATAGTTTGCAAATATATGTTAAGAGTCAGAGACGCTCAACTAGGAACGAACCTGCAATGCAAATTTGCAGGCTCTATAGGAATGGTATCCTACCCAGGGTGCAGTCTCTGCATTCTGAGTTGAATGCAAGGAAGTTGTAGACAGCTGCCAAAGGTCCTATCATGTGAGGCAGTAGTTGCCCATCTGAACTGCCTGAGTGAGAGATATGAGCCTTATGCGCAAAAGAAAGGATCTCTTCTGGAGCAAACCAACTGCCCCATAAGGGAGAAATAAAAAGTCACATTTATTTAAATGGGGGCGGTAACCCCCTGAATGCTTGCTGGGACTCAGTCTCAGTTCTTTGTACTAACCATAGTTATACAAATCGAAACCCAGACATACACACTCAGGTGCAGAAAGACAACATTCCAGCACAGGAAATAGGTTGCACTTGTGATGTCCTATATTCCCATCAGATTCATTACCTGTAGCAAGGAGATGGCTATCTAAGCAAAGGTACATGTGCATAATTAAGAATGAGCCTTGTTTTACTCCAGCCAAACTGTGTGAGACCGATCTACAACCAAGGGCTTGATTAATTCTGGAGCAATCCAACTTCACCATAGGGGACATATAAAAAATGATTTAAAGAGGCTTTTAACCCTTTGAGTGCCAGAGGCATACGTAATGCATTGCAAAGCAATGCGTTCCGTATCCCTCTGGCACTCAAAGGGTTAACCCCTTACATGCTACAGATGTTTGCAAAAAATTGCAGCACCACACACTGGAAATCGTTAGTATCCAAGGAGTAAAAAAAAAGCCATTTAATTCAATGGGAGTTTGGGAAATTTTTATTTCTCCCCGGTGAAGTTATTGGTTTGTACGAGAATTACTCCATTTCTCTTAGTATACCAGCCTCAATGGGATGAATGTACTATTTTGGCAGTGCAGCCGCTGCGGTGTTAGTCTCTATACCTATTAGCTACACTGAAGGGTTTGCATTACAGAGTATTACTGATGTAGTGCATAGTGGTTGACACACTCCTCCAGCATTAGGACTTTAATGCCTGCAAGCCCCGTACGCCAACCCCAAAGCATATGCAGGGAAATGGAGTACGCTTGCTGCATTTCCTCTACTCCTTGCTTAGTACATGACCTAAGAAAGACATAGAGGAAAAGACTGCCCTAAAACACCCACAGCCAGCCCCATTAAGATGCATTACGTGTCATTAAAGCGGAACTAACACAGCTAAGAAACTTTGTTTGTAATAATTCCCTATCTGGAGACTAGCTGCTTAGTAGTGCTAGTTGCCAGAATTATTACCTCTTTATGGAGAAATATGCAGTCATCCTCGGCTGACAGGCAGGACGGAGCGTGGACATCTTGCCCTAGTGATGTCTGCGCGCCTGTGCTGTCAGTCCCTTCCGGAGCCGAATGGCTCCTAGCAACGCCTCCTACAGCCGTCTGGGACTGACAGCGCAGGCGTGCGTACGTCACTAGGGCAAGATCCTGCCTGTCAGCCGAGGATGACTGCATATTTCTCCATAAAGAGGTAATAATTCTGGCGACTAGCGCTACTAAGCAGCTAGTCGCCAGATAGGAAATTATTACAGACAAAGTTTCTTAGCGGTGTTAGTTCCGCTTTAAAAGGATAATTTTGTGTGTATGTAGCTTAGTAAATCAATATTGGGCAGGAGAAGAAATAGAAGGCCAATTCTATCACCTATTATTGTGCGGAATCAGAGTGGTACATTCACCCCAATGTGAACTATTTTGGTTCGACAGGCTCTTCTGAAATGTGATTGGCACCTAATCAGAAACTTGTGTTAGCTCTTGAAAAGAAATAAAATAGAAACTGCTTGCACTGCAGATAGCTTTCCATTTGGATGCCCTCCCCCCTGCAAGATGTAATGAGAGAGAAGAAAGGAATTAGTCAAGTACATCATTAATTCTCTCCTTCTTCCTTTTTAAGTTTCATGTGAGAATCATCTTAGAATTATCACCGCATGCACACCCTCGGAAAAACGTTCGCTTCAACGATCTCCCACTCTTTCTTGGGTTAATTGCACTATTAATATAGTCCTTTTTAAATAAGGTGTGAAGAAAGGCAGAGATTGGAAGCAGATCTGCACACTTTCACAAAGGACTGGAAAGTTCCGGGCGCTATTGAACTGGAAAAACAAAGCCTAAAACTAGGGGTATATTTATCAATACAAAAGCGAGACAATATGGTGGGCAGAGCCGCTATACAATGCACTGGAAATATCTAGCACTCAATGGGTTAACATTTTCATTTGAATCAAAGGGAATTTTTGATACTGATGTACTAAGAACTGAAGTAAATCTAGAACAAACAAACTGCACCATAGGTATGAGTGCCAGAAATGGAATATGTTTACATAATGCTGGCTTTTAACCCTTTGAATGCTAGAGAGGTCTCCAACGCATTGCATTCAAGGGATTAACAGCTGCATTTAAGCCAAAGGAAATTTTCAGCCTCAGTGAGAACATATGGAGCAAAACAGCTGCACCATAGGGGATGAATAAATTAATCCCCGAATTCCCACTGATGTAAATGGAGCTTTTTACCACATGAATTCTAGCGAGGTCTCCAACTCCCTGCTTTACAATGTGTTGGAGACCTCTTGAGCATTCAACTGGTTAATAACCCTAATTAAACCAATGGGAATTTTTATTTGTCGCCTATGGAACAGTTGGTTTGGTCTAGAATTGCTTTGGTTCTTCCCAGCATCAGTGTGCCATTGTTATTGTGTCTTTACACATACATATATCCCATGGTGCAACAGGACAGACATACTCTACACCAAAAACACTGTATAAAAACATTTAAAAATGTTAATGAATAAGAATGAATAACACCTTAATTAGACTAATGATTTAAAGGAGAACTTCTGGAATAAAACATCTGCATCATAAACATCACCATTAATTAATCGTTTGAGTGCAGGAGAGGTATCCAGTGCATTGCACTGGGGCAGTCTCCATCACATTGCAAAGCAACTCAAGGGGTTACATCACCACCTAAATCAATGGGAATTTGGAGATGTTTCGACTGTACTCTGTTCTGAAGTAGTCTTACTGTGCTCCTGGTCTTCTCAATACAGCAGTTTCAGTGTTCCTCTCCAGAGAACAGTAAGCTGTAGGGTCTATTCATCAATACATGAATCTCAGACATGTAGGGAAATACATACATCCCTGTGTGTAGCCATTTGCAGCTGCATCAGGGCCTTTGCACTTCCTCATTTATCCATGGTGAGGTATGACAGTGGAGTACATTATTACTGTATGCCATACTGACTGGGTGTCCAAATGAAGTCAAAGGAAATATGAACTTCCAAATACAGCATATGAGCGTGCAGAAATTGGACATACTAATATGGAATTACTATTTACTCTGCTGTTGCCAGTCTAGCCTATATCAAAGTCTAGATAGAAAAAATACACTTGACAATACAGAAATTCCCAAAATATATTTATGATGATGATGAAGAAGAATAGCTGTTTTCCTTGTTGGCCTTAAAGAGGACCTGTCACTCTAAAATAAATTTAGCTTATTTTAAAGATAAATAAAAACTGGCTATATGTCATTTGTAGTAAAAAGAGTTTTTTAGAAATAAACTTGTGGTTTTGGTTGGTACTTTATGACAATTAGTTTCTGTGCAGGGCAATATTACCACACATGTTGATAGACACACTTCGGGCATTTGCTAATACTGCAGTGAGCATTACATTTGGCTTTGAACACAATTAATTATCATACTATGCACAGAATTAGCATAAAATGTCACACTATGCTAGCAAACATAAAGGTTAATTTCTTACTGTACAGAAAAATGGCTCGAACAATATATAGGCAGATTTTAATTGTTTATAAAACTAACTTCACTGTTCCTTTCACTGCAATCTGTCTGGTCCCCTTCATATGGGTTTGAACTATGAGGCCCTACACCACTTCCACTGTTTATATCATAGTTCCTGATGTATATGGGACACCTGTTTGTCAATATTCTATTCAAAATGACTTACAGTTTGCATAGTTTATCAAAGTTTTTTAACCCTTTGCAGTGGGTGCCTCCCTGGCACTCAAAGGGTTAAAGGATTTGACAGTATTGACTTAGTTACACAGAAAAAAACATTATCTTCCTTTGAAAATTGATGTTGTGGCACAAACTAGTTTTCTGTTATATAAATAATTTTGCCACATAGAAGACTTTTATTGTACGTAGATTTTTTTTTCACCAAATAGTTTTTAAGCTAACCAAATGGACTTGTTTTTTGTCACATAAAATCAATTTTGTAACACAAAATAAATATTTGATGCCAAAAAGCTCAGTTTTCATGACAAAATGAATTATGTGTCTGTTTCTAATGAACTGGTTTTTATATTTTTCTGTTAGGAATTATGAGATTTAGTTTGTTTTGAAGGGAGATATGTGCAAAAGTAGAGTAATTCTAGAGCAAACCAATTGTACCACATGGAACATATAACAGTTTCTATTGATTTAACCCTTTGAGTGCCAGAGAGGTATCCAAGTGTTGGATACCTCTCTGGCACCCAAAGGGTTAAATTAGGCTTCTAAACTCTTGAATGCTGGAGTGGTTTCCTGCACGTTGCTTCTCAGTACGTTGCAGAACTCTTTAGCATACCAGGGGTTAAACACTCCGTTTAATTCAATAGAAATTGTTATTGTTTGAAATGGTACACTTGGTTCCCCAGAATCGCTCTGTTATGAAGTACATCCGCCTCTGTATGTTTGTGTCACAGTTATTGCTATTGAAAGCTGCATAGCCCTTCTCCTGTAGCTTCTCAAATTACAGACAGAGTGGTCCGCAATCATACACAAAAGGCACTGTTTTGCGCAGCACTAAGCCGTAGGTTCAGTTAATAGATTGCTCACTTTGTGTATTTACTAGAAACAGCATGATCTATTTAGGTCATCCATGCATCTTCACAATGACAAAATGGGGAAGAGAAGACGCACATCTTATTGACACACGATACTAAATTATGGACCACACACTGCCTAATTTCTAAGGCTCACATACAGAATGCTCCTTAGAACCTGAGACAATCCAGGAAGCACATACTGCCTTCCCTGCTGGCTGGGGATTGAATTAACTTGATTAGCTGAGAAATTTTCAGCATATTTGTCTTCTTTGTGCTAATCAATTTTAATCAATCCACTGAAGAAAATTAATTGACATTCAACTAAAATTGCTGTTTCTCTCCCAGATAAATTGATAGAATTCAGTTTCTCTTTATTGTTGTATTAAGGCCAACTGAGCTTCACAGAAAACAAGCCCTTTTAATTATTGCTGTCTATTTTAGCCAGAGTACATGGTTCTAATATATATATATATATATATATATATATATATATAAATATATAATTATCCTATATATAATAATTCGCTAAAACATTTGTAACAACGCAGTCATGCGCAGTACAGACTGCCTGTGACGAGGCTGATATAGAGCGGGGCGCTCCGAAGTCAGAATGGAGGTCTGACTTCGGAGCGTCCAGCTCTGTATCAGCTGCGGCACGGGCAGTCTGTACTGGGCATGACTGCACAGAGACCGGCCGAAAACAACAAAGGACATGGCCATCTTTTGACTCACTCTGACAATTCCATAACTAACCTATACTGGATACTGAGGCTGATGCATTAAGTAAATGTGGTGCAATTCTGGGCACCATAGGGGATAGACAGAACTTCTAAAACATCCCATTAATGTAGTAGGAAGTTTTAAACCCCTTGAATGCTCCCCCTACTGATCACCATGTCACAGTGCAGCCCAGCTTGATTGGCATGTCCGTTCCCATTATCCACATGATAATTGACCTTTAAATGTGGTCTCTAAATGCTAGAGAGAGCTGCAAAGCATTTCGGAGCAATGCATTAGAGACCTGCCTAGCATTCAAGGAGTTAAAGACCTCATTTAAACAAACGGGAATTTTGGAAACATTTGTCTTCTGTGGTTCACTGGCTTGTTCCATAATTGCTTCCAAGACCTGGGGTGTTTGCTTCTCTAACATCTAAGGGGATAAATATGATAGCCTTATGTCTAACTGCTTTCATTTCATTGTGGATAACGTATACAGTGGAGATGGTTGGAGGTTTTATTCATCCCTTGGCTGCTAGAAACATCTCAAAAGCATTGCACTGATGTCACTAGAACCCGAGAGGTTAAATAATCTGCTCCCCACTACAAGAAAAATTACGTAGACAAGCACATTTTGTAATTTTTCAACAGTTATGTCTCATCCAGATTGCAGAAGACACAACCAAAATCTAACACTTGCTGTATTTTAATATTTTCAAAATCGTAAAGGAGCAGTACATTTATAAAATAAATATTGTAGGATATTTCATACTGAGTAAAATATGGGTACTCCCACTGCTGAAAGATGCATATTTCCACAGTTATTATCGTTACCTGTGGTTTTTTTTTTACATTAGCAGTGCCCTTAGTGGTTAAATTCCAATTAGTATTCTGTTACATTCTAATGGAGAGGAAAGTCAGTGACATACAGTTTTCCACTGAATGTGATAGAAACTACCAGGTCACTTCCTGTCAGAACTTCCAGGAAGTAAACACACAGTAAATTCCCTTCCTTAATTATTTCAACACCACAGCAGTGGGAGTGACCTTGTTTTACTCAGCAGGAAAAGCTTTATAACATATAGGTTTTCATAAAATAAAGTTTTCTGCTCCTTTAAACCACAACATAAGGAAAACATATCTTTGTGCACCAATAGCCAATAAAATGTGGTGTATAAAAGGACTATATATAATGGGAACTAAATCCTCATATTTATCAACACAGTAATATTAGATATGCCCAATACAGGGCACACATTTGCACTATTTGTATGGAGGAGCACAAGTCTGTTTTCTGTTTTGTTTGCACTTTAGGTTTCGGCCTTATACGTGGGGCCTGGAGAACCCTCTCATTTCTTGCTGCTATCTTATAGTCACTCTATTTGATTTGAATTATACTTATGATATGAATATGTTATGGTGAGTTAGCGCTGTGAGCTATTGTTTTTCTTCTTATAAAAGGACTATCCCTTTATACCAGATTGTAAGGGCTGTCCATCGACTGATAGTGTTTGACAGTTTGTTTTTGTTTTTACATAGTGAGGGATTGGACACATTGATACATATAGAGCTGGGGCTCGGCCCTTCACTCTTTGAATCTCTAGTTAACCCCCTGGCTGTTAGAGATATAGCCAAGACATTGAAAAAGCAAAGCAAAGCACTGGATGACTCATTTGAAACTGGCACTATTTATTTATCTATTTGTTTATTTATTTATTTTTAGAAAGATATAGGCTAAGAGGATTTTCATTGCCAGTAAAATGTGTATAGGTTTAGAGATGGAGTCATGGAATGAGTGGGGGCATGATCATGGTAGTGGCTAAGGGCACCTTGTATGCCTTGGGGATGAGAGGTAAATATGGCCCTGTATAACAAAATGTGATTTCATTAATGCAGAAAGACAAAAATGTTCTTACCCATCAATTCATTTTCCTTCAGGTCTCCATACTCAGCACCCCGAGAGAGTCTTCACTTCCACAGGCAGAACAGGAAAAAGAAAAAAGTATAAAGAACCTCCCACCCGACCATCCATTAGTGGTTGAACCTGTCACAGTAACCAGTACAAAAGAAGGTCAGACACAGGTAAATTGAAATAAAACCACCTTTATTGATAATACAATATAATAGGCAATCCCTCAGCAACTCCAAAACTGGTAAACGGACAGACCACAGTCCACTACCCAGGCTGACACTGGGCAGAGGCCTGAGCTACTCGGAGTGGAATAGCCAAATGAAGAACCTCGACTATGGTTCTATCTGTCAAGCGCCCAGAGGTATATGCGTACTACCTCACTGTACTAAACGCCGATAGTGGCAATAGGAGTGGCCCAAGTTGTTGCTATTGCTTGGGTACAACTGTCTCTGATTAAATCTGGAAGATCCAGGTACTGGGCATTATAATCAGAGTTGAGCTAGAGCCAATAGCCCCCACGGGCGTAGCAACGGAGATAACCTCACTGCTAGAGCTTGAGCCAATAGCCCCCACGGGCATAGAAACTGAGACAAACTATACTGCAAGAGCTTGAGCCAATAGCCCCCACGGGCGTGGCAACTGAGACAGACTACACTGCAAGAGCTTGAGCCAATAGCCCCCACGGGCGGCGTAACGGAGACAAACTGCACTGCAATAGCTTGAGCCGATAGCCCCCACGGGCGTAATAACGGAGACAAACTACACTGCAAGAGCTTAGGCCAATAGCCCCACCGGGCGTGTAACGGAGAGCTAACACTGTACGAGCTAGAGCCAATAGCACCTCCCGCGGGCGCGGTAACGGAGACCGACTACACTGCAAGATAGACAGGATGAGCCGCCGCGTATACAAGGCTCTGAAACGTAACCGGCTCAGCAAGTGTAGTGGAAGATCGGCAACGGCTCTGCAAGTGTTAATGGAGGCTCAGTGAATGGAGACAGAAGCTCTGCAAGTGTACTGGAGGCTCAGTGAACGAAGACAACGGCTCTGCAAGTGTTAACGGAGGCTCAAGGAATGGACACACAGCTCTGCAAGTACAAACGGAGGCTCAGCAAACAGAGGCACAGCTCTGCAAGTGTAAACGGAGGCTCAGCAAACGGAGGCACGGCTCTGCAAGTGTTAATGGAGGCTATGACACGATCAGCCCTGCCACAAGCACAGCGGAAGTCAGAATATCGTCTCAGCGACACCAAACAGCAGGAAGCAGGAACGGTGGCAGGGTCAGTAGTAAGCTGGTTCAGGTCACGGAGCAGGAAGTCAGCCAGGCTGGGTCAGATCATGGAGCAGGGTTCTCAGACAAGCCAGATCAAGTCACAAGCAGTAACGTCAGCCAAGCCGGGTCAGATCAGGGAGCAGGATTCTCAGACAAACCAGATCAGGTCACAAGCAGCAACGTCAGCCAAGCCGGGTCAGATCACGGAGCAGGAAACCAGGAGCGTCGTCAAAACAGGCCAAATCGGTACACAGGAATCAGGAACACTGGAACACCGCAACAGCAACACTGGCTCAGGAACACCACGAAAGGGCACCTGACAGGTGCCAAAGGCCAGGTATAAAAAGGCCACAATGGGTGGGTCAAACAGGCTCAGCCAATGGGAGCGCCCACAACCGAAAGTGACAGTAAAGGATCACGGGCACCGTGATAAAGGTACAAAAGAGGCAGGCAAAGAGTGGTCAGGCAGTCCGGGGTCTGGTATACACACTGGCAGCAAGGTACAAAAGAGGCAGGCAAAGAGTGGTCAGGTGGTCCGGGGTCTGGTATACACACTGGTGATAGAAAGTTTTAGTGGCTCTGGAATGATGAGTTTACATAAAGCATGGTGAGCCAAATATATGGAGAAGAGAGACCGTTGTGCTCAGCCTACTGAAAGACCTCCTCAGGTCTATAACATGTAAATGAAAAACCAAAAAATAGACTGCACGATGAGATGTCCTCAATCCAATATAAAAAATACTATTTATTTAAACATTTAAAATCAAAAACAAAATTCTTATTCACTCACGACCTCCAAGATGCAAGGACAATCCGAATACATCAACACGTTTCACGTGAGCCACGCTTACTCATGATGTCATAAGGACATCTCGTTGTGCAGTCTATTTATTGGTTTTTCATACACACTGGCAGCAAGGTACAAATGAGGCAGGCAAAGGGTAGTCAGGCAGTCTGGATCTAGGAGTACAGAAGCAAGGGAATCCAGCTAAACATAAGGTAATTGGGCTCAATAAGGAAGCACCGGACTGAAGGATCATCCGGTACTTCAAGGAAGTTGCAATGACGTCACCGCAATGTTACGCCGCATCACCTGACCGACACACTGATGCTCGCAATGCAGGAGAGGAGGAGCACAGCCGGAGCTGACCCAATGCTACCCAGTAGTCCGAAGTGGCTGTGAAGGACGTCCAAGATGCCGACAGTTGTAGACTTGGAAAATTTTGCTTGTTTAGACCAGCCATACAAATTCACAAGGAAAAAGCAAGAGGTTCTGTTCCATGTAGATAGGTTTGAAGAGAGGCAAAAGGGCAGAGCTGAGAATTGCAGAAATCAAATATTGGGCCCATTCTGCCACGTTGGGGTACTTTTGATATGTAGATATGTATTTTGCCCCCTTGTTGGGGGATACTAATGGCTGATCAGATTTCCTCCATCTCAAACTCCTCTGCAATAAGGAATTGATTGAGTAAATTCAGACTTACCACAAGCCTAAATCCTCCGGTGTGCTTTCATACTAGAAAAACCATATAATATGTCCCCTGCCTGAAGAATTCTTTGGGATCTGGCAGGAGTACTTGAGAGTCTAGAAGATCCCGTTTAGCTGACAGGAAGCCCATTTCCTTTGTCAGGAAGCTAAACCTTTGTAACCACGAAAAGGCTGCGAGGTAGGCATGAATATGAAGCTTGTAACCATACTGAATAATCTCCCAAACCCAGGAATCTATAGTAATTCCTCTCCACTGAGGAACAAAATTACACTGCCTGACTCTAAGAGGATACTGACATCTAGCATCAGAACTGAGACTTATTGTGAGGATTCCACAAGGATCTCTTATGAGACTTGCATCCCTTGGCCAGTAGAATTTGTTTGCAGGCTTCTTCTCCATGATGTTCCTTTTGAAGTTATGATAGGGTGAAAAAGAGGTTATTGAGAGCTAAATTTCTTATCATGGGAAAGAAACATCTTCTGATAAGGAGCGAAGAAAGCATTCAGTTTTTTACAGAACATTAAATTATCTTCAAAAGACATGAAACAAAGCTTATACTTGGAAGAAAATTCAGCTGCCCAGTGACACAATCAAAAGGTCTGCAGCCTGCTATGTTCTTTCAGAAATTCAGACAGCAGGGGGATAGATCTTAACAACCTTTTCCTGAAGACTTTGTTTAAAACCATTTCAGTTACTTGTAGAAACCAAGGGCACAGGCTGCTGTTCAAGTCTATTTGGAAAGACAGGCTATGTGGACATCTACTTTGGGTATTTTATTCTAAAAGGCAGCTTTATTAGGATAAAAAGTGCCAGGATATGGTCAGTCAGGGTATCAACACATTCTACTGAAGATACATAAAAGTCTTCACTGTCTCAATGTTACAAGGATTCTGCCAAATCAGAATCGGACAAAACTCTATTCTGTCAGAATGACCAACAAGAGTAAAAGCAGCTTTCTGTACTTACAGTACAAAATCAGTGTGACTGCAAGAATTACACCTGGCCTGGCAAACAGCTGCCTGTGGTAGAAAGAGAAGCTGCTTATATAGAAAATATATGCCCCCAAATATCAAATATATGCCCCTCCACACTCTATAATGGACCCCTACCACCTACTGTGGAACATATAGCTGGAAGCTGCATAAACTCCAAAAAGACAATACATTCCACTACCAAAGTGGCAGGAAAACACAGATGGGAGGTTCAGACGAAAGCCAAGAGTGGGGATGGTTGCATAAGAAATACAATTCAAGTAAAAAGCAGGGCCCTGAAGGACACAAGGGAGGAATGGCTAAAGTGCATGTGTTGGGGTGAATTAACTCAAGCTATAGGTAGTGCTAAAAGGAACCTAGCTAAGCCCTCCATCAAAACTATAAACATGAGTAGATGCCCCTTGACTGGGAGGACAGGAAAAATACTAATGGATGGTGGTGTCCTTAACCCCTTAATGACCCCTGACAGCCATAGTACGTCATGGGTGGATCTGAGTTAACGACCCATGACGTACTATGACCGTCATGGAATTTCGGGCTCCCCCAGCGGCTGCACGCCATTCTGGGAGTCTGGAATTTAAACAAAAAAAAAAAAAGCAGCTCCGTGGTCCTTTAGTGACTGTCGCGTGCCTGCGCAGTCGGTCGTTAAGGGGTTGATGCTTTGTGTTTTCATTTCAGTCCTGCATACAGAGGCGGAGACTGTCTCAGGTGAACTAAGGTAGGAGACCCTGAAGGAAATAGCTATATTACGTAATTTTGGTGTCCTCCCATATTACTGAATGATTTCATAGTTACATAGTAATTTAGGTTGAAAAAGACTTGCTTCCATCAAGTTCAACCCTTTTCCTATTCCTGTTTACCATCGTTGATCCAAAAGAATGCAAAAAACCCCTCAATACAGCAATTTCAGATCATGCAGACATTGCTACATCTATTTCATATTCAGATTAAAACTCTACCATAAAACTCAATGGGGAATATTTACTAATTTGTGAATAAGCTTTTTTATGACTATTTTATATGATTTTTTAGGCAGAATTTGCTTTCTCATATTGACTAAAACAATGTTTACAATCTTTTTGTACATATAATTTATGCTTCTTCTTCACATTTGGTAATCTTGCTTAAACTGAAATAGAACTTGTATGTATAAAAGAGTTCAGATAATAATTCACTCAGTGTATATACCTTTATTATTGATTTTTTTTATTATACTTTTACTTATGAATATTAGAGACAAGCTGAATATTGTTCCATAGGACCTCAGTTTTATGACTGAAAAAAATCCATTATCTTTTCAGATATTTAGCTCCTTTAATTGAATATTGCATGCATTTCCCCATTTGATACCCCTTTTGCACATTTTCCTATCGGTAAACATGCACCGATTTTTAATTTTTTTTCACACATTTGTAAAAGGTGAAAAATATCAATGAAAACAATCAAATAGGGGTAAACCAACTTCACCAAAGGGAACAAATACAAATTCCTGCTGATTTAAATTGGGTTCTTAACCCCTTGCAGAAAAAGGGAATTGGTCATGCCACTGTACAGATCTCTAGTTAGACCTCACCTAGAATATTGTGTACAGTACTGGAGACCCCATCTCCAGAAGGATATTGATACTCTAGAGAAAAATCAAAGAAGGGCTACTAAAATGGTGACTGGTCTACAGGAAAAGAAATATCAGGATAGACTAAAGGATCTGAATATGTATAGCTTGGAGGAGAGAAGAGAGAGAGGGGATATGATAGAAACATTCAAATACATGAAGGGATTCAACAAAGTGCAGGATGGAAGTATATTTCAAAAGAGTAAAAACGTTAGGACAAGAGGCCATAGTCTTAAACTAGAGGGACACAGGTTTAGATGTAATGTAAGAAAGTTTTACTTCACTGAGAGGGTAGTAGACAAGTGGAATAGCCTACCAGCAGAAGTGGTAGATGTCAATACAGTGACAGAATTTAAGCATGCATGGGATAGGCATAAGGCGGTCCTTAACATAAGAAAAGACCAAGGACCAAAAAAGGTTTGAGGTTGTGTTTTTTTTTTTTTTTTTTTTTTTTACACAGTAGGAAATTGGGCAGACTAGATGGGCCGAATGGTTCTTATCTGCCGTCAAATTCTATGTTTCTGTGTTTCTATGTATGCTGGAGTGGTATCCACTGTATTGTGAAGCAATGTGCCTGAGACCTATCTAGCATTTACCATGTTCAGATCATTATTTAAAGGGGCAGTAAACTTTTTTTTATGAAAACACATATTTTACAGAGCATTTCCTGCTGAATAAAACAAGGTCACTTCCATCGCTGTCATATGTTTTATTACAAAATTATAGCAGTTTAAATAATCAGGAAGTGAATTTACTGTGTTTACTTCCTGATAGCTCTAACTGACAGGTAGTGACAGGCAGTTTCTATCACATTCTATGGAGAACTGTAGGTCTCTGACTTTTCTGACTTTCCTCTCCATTAGAATCTAACAGGAAATCTAGTTAGAATTTGACCACTAGAGGGCACTGCTAATGTAAAAAAAACATGGGTTTAAACTGTAATAACTCTGGAAATATAAATCTCTTGGCAGTGGGAGTAACCTTATTTTACTCAATAGGAAAATCCCTACAATATATATTTTTTCATAATAAAAGTTTACTGCTCCTTTAAGTCAATGAGAATTGTTGTGAAATTGTATTTGCCCCTTGTGGTGCAGCTGGTTTGCTTCAGAATCAATCAAAATTCTGAGGACATTAGCCTCAGAAACACAAAAGAAATTAGACATGAGAATGTGCGAGCAAGCCAGTGCACTCCTTTGGCCTCCAAATTATATGGCTACAGATTGATGTTTGACAACAAGGGGTGTGTGGTGCACATATTCCACCATCAATAAGACTTTCATTTCAGCAAACCTCCAAACACTTCCCCATAGCATGTACAGGAAGATGGAGCAGGGTTACACAACTTTCCTCAGTGATAACAAAGAGAAGTTAAATGTAACACGCCAAACTCCTACACAGTTCCCAACTGCCCTCTTGTTGGCTCAAGCAGTTTAGAGGGGAGAATTTTCACCGTAAGTAACCTAATAAATTGACTGTAGGTAGGTGTAGCCTAAGAAATCAGTATCAGTACTTTTAATCTATTGGATGCTAGAATTCTCTCTAACTCACTATAAAACAAAGAGTTGTAGATATTTGTAGCATTCAAAAGGTTAAGTATTAAATCTTTTAGCATATTTTAATCCACCTAATTGGTTTAATTATCAAGTAGTTGCAGAGAGAGCTCTGAAGAGCAGCAACATAGAAAACTGCATACATGGTTATCATACAATACAAATAAAAAGGAGGAATTTATTTTTTCTCTTGTTTTCCAGAGAAACAAGGTATTCAGTGTGTAAATGAATCTTTTTTTTCCTGCATGTTACATTTTTTAAGAAAAATTGTTCTTGTGCCCAGGGGCTTAGCAATAGCTGGAGATAACTCAGAATTTTATAGAAAATCTTCTGGGATCACAAGACAGAAAATAATTTTTGTCATTGCTTCCAGACACTGTTTAGTCTTACAACATAATTTAAAACTCTTTTAGAAAGCACTGGTTCAGCTGATGTAAAGTCTGATTGAAACTTCGTATTGAGACAAATAAACATTTCCTGTGTTGCCGGAATCTCAGGTGCATTTTAAGTTATTTTTTTCAGTGTGGTCACTCTAAATACAAAATGCATTCTTCATCGTAAAATTCAGTGGGGATTAGGTTTACAGTAGAGGTGGAGCAATTCTGGGGAAAATCAGCTGCATCTTAGGGAACACATAAACATTTCCCAAATTCCAACTGATTTAAATGGTCTTTTGACCCCTTTCATTGGAGATCTCTTTTTCAGTGAAGGGGTTATATACCCCAGTTAAATTCCTTTTCTTTCAGTTCTATGTAGGTAGAACTCCAAGCGAGAGATCCCTGCCTCCCAAGGTAGGGCTTGTAAAAGGTAAAACCTATAAAAAGAGCCCCCTCCTCTGCTATCTTACAATGTTGAAACAAAATTGAACTAGACAAAAAACTGATACACTAAACACATTTACTTCTGGCAAAACATCACAAAATGGAGGGATGTCTGTGTGCTACTTAAGGAGACCTGAAGGAATCGACAAATAAGAAAATTCCATCTTTCCTTCAGGTTCTCCCTACTAGCAAACAAGATGAGAGAACATCACAAAGCCGATTACAAAACATTATGGCCAAAAGCAGCCTCTCCATCTGCCTGCAAATACAGATGATAATGTTTGGTGAATTTGTGGACACCTTTCCAGGTAGCAACCTTATACATCTGCTCCATTAATACTGGTAACTTCTCAGCTCAAGAAGAAATGGTCTTGGTTGAATGAGTCTTAATCTAAGCGGGGGTTCCAAGATCTGAGATTTACAGGCATCCTCAATAGCTGACTGCAGTCATCTCAAACTCTTAGCTATGGGTGCTTTCCTGCATTTAAAATGTCCAAAACAGTTGACAAATATGGAGTAGAATTTCAAGATGAACATTTGAAGATGATGTTTCACATCTAGTTTGTGCAAAGATTCTTCCTTTTCAATTTAAGAATGAGGAACCAGCATTGGAAGGTGGATGATATTTTGGTTGCAAACTTTGGAGCAGTGATTCTCAACCAGGGTGCCATGGCACTGTGGTGTGCCATGGACATTAGCTTAGGGTGCCCCATGCTTTCTATGAAGGCATTGAAAAACGTTAATATTTACTTTTAATTATAGATTTATGGAAAGTGTTATACACAGTATGTTTATTTTTGTTAATATGGTTGTGACATCTAATAATAACTATTATATATTTATGTATATCACCTTTCATTATACACTTGATAAATTACATTAAATACATTAGGGGTGCCCAAAATCTCCAGATTGTGTGTTAGAGTTGCCTCAAGTAAAAAAGATTGAGAACTGGCAGCTCTGTCTTGAGAGACATACTTGAGGAGCCAATAGCTTAAAGCACAAGGTGCAATGTTCTGGAATATTTTCACTAAATGGTAGTGCACAAAGGAATAACCTATAAAAGGTTCCTAAAAATGCCACTTAAACTTTGAGGGTGCTTGTACTTAATCATTTAGCAAATCCACATGAAACTAAATCTAGTAGAAATGGAATGGAAGGCTGCAGAGAATCCAGGCAATGGTTCTTGCATCTAAATAAAAATATCTTTCAGGTGTGATTCCAGGCTAATGTATTAGCTGTAAATCCTTGAAAACTCAGAAGTTTGGCTTCCAGAGTCATGATGATAGCTTTAGGTTGCATGCTTGGTAATGAAGCACAGGACTTTGGTGTAACAGATCCCCCATTTCTGTCAAGAGTTCCTCCTTTGACAGATATTTCAGGAGTAGAAACCATGCACTCTTCAGCTAGTATGGGTCTTTGAAAATAATTGTGGCCTTGTCCTGTTAGAATTTCCTCAGAGCCACTGGAATCCATTTCAGAAGCAGAAAAAAAAGATGTGACAAGTGATAAACCCATGTCTGGATCAGAGTGTCTATAGGATGATCCTGGGGAAACTGTGCGAAGAGCAGCTCAAGGCATTGCTGTTCCCTGGAACTTGAATTGTTATAAGGGCCTTCAGCTTGCATTAATGAGGATCAGTTTGGAATGTTGATAGAGTGAATTGCTCTTTGTACTCTCCCCAGTCAGACTAAGTAAGAAATGGTCTTAGTTTTGTCTGATCAAAGCTTTATTGCTTGGACCTTGATTAGGGGTATAGCAGATTTCAGGGCTCTGTAAACCACTACAAATTCCAGATGATCTGACTGTAATCTATTCTCAAATGGGGACCAAAGTCCCTCAAATGACTTTAGCTGCAGAACTCTCCACAGCCATTCTTGCTGGCATCTGTCCTCATGATGAGTCACTGCAGATTTGCCTAAGCGACACCTTTAGAGAGATTAATCGTGTATCACCCTGAGAGAGACAACTTTCCTTGTATGGTAATGAGAGCAACAGGGGGTCTCAGATGCTGCAGAGGTTTCATATTGAGACAAACCTATAGAGCTGTGTCTATAGAAGGTGTCATTATCTCCAACAAGGACAAAATATTTTTCACAGACAGCTGATTTTATGACCTGAGGAGGAAGACCTGACCCAGTAGCCTGGGGATCTTTACTTTCAGTAGGAAGGTTTTACCCTTTGTGAAGTATATATTCATTCCCAGGAATAGTTTTCTCTTTTCTGACTTGAGAATTAACTTCTGAATTTTGACTTGTCAGGCCAGGGACTTGAAAACACCAACTGAGTGTGAGCCAGGAGAAGAGACAAAGATAAGTCCTTTACCAGATAGTCCTCAAAATAAAGTAAGGTAGCTACACTATGTTCTTACAGAAAAGCCACCAGCACTACCATGTTCTTGGTAAAAACTCTGAGTGCTGGCTAAAGGCTGAATAGAAGGACCATGAACTGGAAATTGTTTGATGTGGATCCATCCTTGATTGTGAGTTTAAGATGATTCTGACAGCTCGCATGGGTGGAAATGTGCAGATAGGCATCCTATAGATCAACAATTGATATTAAGTCTTCATTCTGCAGGACACCAACCGCTATTCCAATTCCCTTCATTTGAAAACAGTTGAGCAAAGTAAGTTTCACTACAAACATAATGAACATGTGCTCTTAAAACAGACTTTCACCTCCCGCATAGTTTATCTTAGTTGATTCCTCTATTAGCCATGAGAATTAATCTGTATTTTTTTTAAAGAATTACCATCAACTATTTAAGTGCTGGTGCAATGTCAGTGCAAGCTATATCACACGGCTTGTAATTACTCCCGCCCTGGGTTTTCAAACCCTCCCTTAGCCAGGTGTCATCACTTTCTAGCCAAGAATGAAGTGTACTCGGAGCAGGAGTGCTACCAATCAAACACTGCGTCATCAACATGGCCGCACTCTCCCCACATTTCCCTGCAAAGGACATCATGGCCAAATCATTAGTGGGTAATATATTATTAAGTTTGATTTATAAAATAAAGTTTGTCTTAGTGCGATACAGCTATATGGGGGGAATTGTTTTAGGTGAAAGTTCCACTTAAGAACCAAAAAAACTGCACCATATGTACCATTCCTGTGCAAAAGGAGTCAAGCAAAGTTTGCATTTTGAAGAAGAGTTAGCTGTCCACTGCCTCGGCCAAAAAGATCTACACCCAGAGGTGTCAGAGACATAGATCTTGCTGCAATATGTAGATTCTCCATGTATGCATCACAAATTACTTCTGCATCAGCCATAATGGCCCTGGAAACACATGTAGTATGAGATCATCACCTCATAGCACCTGTGAAGGCCTGTCTAACTTTTTTTCCATTGAGTCTTTAAAACATGACCCATCTTCTACCGGGACTGTGTCCTATTTGTTTAGGCAGGCCATAAGCATAGCCACTTTGGGAATTTGATCTCCAACTGTTGAGTTAGTTAGATCAAACAGAAAGAGAGATTTGAGTTTTCATTCTCGCTTTCATGCTATGTTGTGGGTTAGGAATACTTTGTGCTTTTTCGTATACCCAAAATAAAGCTTGTCTGCAACTGAACTTGGTCAAAAAATTATATGATGTTCTTGATGAGGGTATCCACTCGCTCCACTGGAAAATATATATGAGCCTTCCATGCATCCTTCTCCCCAAAGACTGCTCATAATGAGAGACTTCCACTGGCCTTCTACAGAAACCCATGTCATCTCTCGGTGTAGGAGAACAGGTCCGACCTGCCATATCTTCCTGTTCTCTAAGAGACCACCTTGCCTTCTTAACAAGAGTCACAGTAGATGTCATATCAAAAGGCATACTGGCCTGAGGAGGAAAAGTCTTGCACAGTGATGAAGAGTTCACATCCAGCAAACAGGAAGGACAAAGCTTCTTCTTGTAGACATCTTTCATAGGAACTTTGAAAGAAACAATCCCAGGGCACTTCATCTGAAATATATAAAAGGTAAGTTAGAAGAGCTATCATGCCAAAGAAAACAAAGCTGTTAGAAGCTACACTTACATTCTGAGGACCCATTGGAGACATTCTGGCTTGGCCATTACAGCTATGCATAGGTGCAAGTTGCAATGGAGCAGCACTCCCATAACATATAAGAACTTAAGACCTACACATCAGCTGTAGCACTGATTGGAGCCCACCCTCTCCAGAGCATGTCCGCAGCTAGACTTCTTGTTTATCGAATGCACAGACTCGAAGACTATTAATGCCTATAGAAGGCATGCATTCCCTTGTGGAATACATCAGAGACAAGACCCAACCCACAAAATGGCAGAAGTAATCAGTCTCCACTGCTGCATAGAATGAGTTCAGAGACCCAGTAGGGTCCCAAGATAAAATAAGGGGGTTAACCAAAGGAATGCCTCTCCCTAGCACTGATCATAATGATAATTATCAGGATGGAAGAGGAGGTGCACAGCTGGTCCCCACTTAAAATTAAAAACAATAACATGGGATAAATGACTGCCCCTAGTGGGGGACAAGTAAAACGTAAAGGATGGTAGGGGTGGGAGATCCTCTTTATACAGATTTTTTCTTTTACTTTTTAGGGAGACAGGGCTTTCTTGATTGGTGTGCTACCAAGGATACTTGGAAGAAAACCAAGGGTACTTACATTGCAGGGAGTTGCTTTATTCACAAGCTATAACAATATAAACTGCCACAAAGTGATATTCTTACTATCAAATTCCATTGAGGACTGTAGCCACTGACTTAACTACATCATAGAATGCAATAGAAGAAATGTCTGAACACCAGGTGAACTGTAGGTAAAGTGACTGGACACCCACTGGCACTGTTATTATAAAAATAATAACAGTTTTAATGGTAATGACTTTCAATCAAGCATCTTTTATTGAGAAGAGAAAAACCCTGCAAAGCTTTGGGTCCCCCATAATAACATTTAACTAGTAACATTTAACTAGACTTTTAAATTAATGTGAGTTTTTTTCTTCCCAGTAATGCACTTGGTTTAACCCAGAATTAGGTTATAAATTGTTAAATCAAGTTTAACCAAGGGCAAAAGGCTAAATAGGCAAGGAAATAATGATATTTAATTACGTGAGTTTGTAATTTGTGTATTTATTAATGGATGGATTATATTTGGAGCTTCCTCATTTATCAGTGAGTGAATGCAGCTGAAATATGCAATTTCCATCCTTGTGCAAAGAGCAGAATACTGCATACCCTGCTCCTTACAAATGTTTATGAATTGCCGATCTGAGGGCCATACTGACAAACAAATATCAGTATGGCAATGAAACAAATAAAAATACTTCTAAATTCCCCATTAATTTTAATAAAGTTCTAACATCTTTAATACTAGAGAGGTCTCAAACACTTTGCAATGTGTTGTTGACCTTTCTACCATTCAAGGGTTTAAAAACCCCATCTAAATTATTACAATTTTTATTTGCATCATAAGTTGTAGCTGCTCTGCCCCTGTATTGCTCCTCCTTCCTTTATTCATATGACCCTATTTATTTATAGTGGTATTAGTGTCAGTGCATACAGGCCCCCTACATACAGGCTTAAAATTTGAAGTCCTTTGCTACAAGCCAGACCTGAAAAGTTACTTGCCACTGCAAGACATAGCATACCAACTAGGGCTGAATTTCTAATAGCCAGGGCTAAATTTTCACTTGCCATTGGCTAGTTGCAAGTGGAAATTTTGAGCCCTGATTTATACTATAGTCACTTTTAAATATAAATGTGCTGGCAGACATTCTAAACAACATACCTCTATAGTGGCTTCTTCCTGGCCATTCAGCCAAGCCACATTGTCTCATTCAGGATAGGTGACAAAACATGATGTTTGGTTGAATGAGCAGAAAGAAACCACTATACAATTTTGTTGTTTAGAGTACGCAGGGAAGAATGTCTCACTACATTTTCATAGTTATATATCCTCACTGTGTAAATATAGTGTTTTTCTAAACACTGGAGTTAATATGATTATAAATAAAAAGCAACATCTAATTTGTGCTGCACTGTCATAGCTCTGGTTTATTAAATAGACCCCTTAGAGCAGTGGTTCTTGCAATTTATTTGCTCAGGGCACTGGTAACACTCAATCTGAACTTTTTGGGGCACCCCTAACATATTAAAAGTCATTATCAAGGGCATAATGATGGGTGCAAACATTTAAATATACAGTTATTAGGTCTTCCAAACAGAATAACAAAGATAAACATATCGTGCATAACAATTTCCATAATTATATAATTCTATATATTTATGGAAACCCAATCTTAGTTGGTAGAAATTGAGGCCAACTTGGTGAGAAAGGTTAAAAAAAAAAAAAAAAAAAAAAAAAAAAGGTGTTGGTGGGTAAATGCTACAAACCACCAAACACCAAACAGTGGCACTGTGTCCCGTGTAACGGGCTGTTCAACTAGTAGATATATAAACTGGCAACATGAGAACTGTCAGAGTGCTAAGGGAAGCAGATTTAGGGATAGCTACATGTCACAAATGGAGGAAATGCCGACAAGAAACAGCAATGTATTGAACCTAGTGATAACAAACAACAGACATGGTGTCCAATATTAAAGTAGCTGAACTTTTGGAATACAGTGATCACAACATGGTTTCATTTGAGATCAGTTTGACAAAGCAAAACTGTATAGGTTCAGCCAAAACTCTTGATTTTTAAAAAGTGAACTTCAAACTGTTAACACCATCAGTGTAATAAATAGACTGGAATACATTATTTAAAGGAAAAAACTACTGAGGAAAAATGGTAAGAATTTAAATTTAGGTTGCAGAAATGTATTCAACAGTATATACCATTGGAATAAATGCAAAAGAAGTAGATCAAAAGTGCAAAACCACTGTGTTTAAATGCAAATATAAAGCTAGAAATATCAAGGAAAAAATGCATTTAAAATATTTAGGTCTGAATGAACACAAATTATTTCTTGAAAACAGGGAGTGCACCAAAGATTGCAAACTGTTAACAGCATCAATGCAATACATAGACTGGGATACATTATTTAATGAAAAAAATACTGAGGAAAAGCGGTAAGAATTTAAATTTAGGTTGCTGGAATGCATTCAGCAGTATGTCTCATTGGGGAATAAATGCAAAAAAGTAGTTCAAAAGCTCACAATCACTGTGCTTAAATGCAAATGTAAAGCTAGAAATGTCAAGGAAAAAAATGCATTTAAACAATTTATGTCTGAAGGAACACACATTATTTCTTGAAATACAGGGAGTCGCACAAGGATTTAAAAAAGGTAATCAATTAGCAAAAATATATAATGAAAATTTTGAAGGAGAGCAAGAATAATAAAAAGCAATCAAATACATAAATAGCAAAAAACATAAGCAGAAAAAGAGGGAGCACACTGGATCTTTCAAAAATAAGATGGGTGAATTGTTTAGGGAGGATAAGGAAAAGGCTGATGTTCTGAACATTTTATTTGCATTGGTATATACCAGAGAACAAGAGGTGGTAAAGCAGTAACATGTAACAAAGAAAACCATAACATTATCAGATATTGGGTTAACACAAGAAGGGGTCAAGGGAAGACTGGAAAAAAATGAAGACTGCAAAGCATCTGTTATGGTTACCTGTTGTTTGGGAACTCTTTTTACTATTTAAAGACTCTGTCACCACAGGCTCAGTACCCCAAGATTGGAGTAAAGAGAATGCAGCACCTTTGTTTAAGAAGGGAACCTAAATCGAACCAGGGAATTAAAAACCTGTGAGTTTGACCTCTGTAGTTGGCAAACTGCTAGAATGGATAATAAGGGATTATATTATAAGATTAGTATCAGTATTAGTATGAGGAATAGATCTTGCCAAACTAATCATTTGAGCTTCTATGAAGAAGTAGAAACACAGATAATGGTAAAGTAGTAAATGTAGTATATCTAAATTTTTCAAAGGCAATTGATACAGTGCCACAAAGGAGGCTGATATATAAAATAAGGAAAATGGGGCTTGAGGATAACCTTTGTGAATTGATAGAAAACTGGTTGAAGCTTAGAGAACAGTGTGTTGTTGTAAATGGAAAGTTCGCCAATACAGCTAACCCTTTGAGTGCCAGAGGAGTATTGAGCGCCAGAGGGACAATGTTCTTCAATGCGTTGCATACCTCTCTGACATTCTGGGGGTTAAAGTTGAGAGTGGAGTACCTCAAGTACCTCTGCTTTTTAACATATTTATAAATGACCAGGAAATAGGTATAGAAAGCAATATTTCAATATTAGCAGGTGACACTAAATTATATAGAGTAATACATTCAGCACAGGATATTTGTTCTGTACAGAGAGAGATTTACGTAAAATGGCAGACTGAGCAAACAAATAGAATATGAAGTTTAATGTAGAAAAGTGTAAAGTCATGCATTTGGGAAGAAAAAATCCCAGTGTTTCTTATTAACTTAATGTAATCATTTTAGGAGACACGCGGCTAGAGTAAGATCTGGGAATCCATATAAACTACAAACTTGGAAACAGTAACCAGTGTCAAATTACAGTAGTAGGTTTCACCTTCATCAGAGTTTTTTTTACAGTAAAGTTTGTTAAATTGTGGAACTATTTCTCAAGGATGTGGTAATGTCAGATGCAATGGATACTTTTAAGGGAAGCTTAGATGAATTTCTATCAAGAGAGAACCAAGAGGGTTATACTTTGTATTAGTGTGTAAAACAGGAGGTTCCAGGAAATAGTCTGATACTCATTTTGGTGGCAGTAAGGCCTATATAATTCTCCATTTTAAGGATTATGAGGCTGTGAAATGAGTAGAATCTGACCTCAAGGTCAAAGGTTCTAGTCCCAGCAGGGTTGTCTCAGTCCTTCATCCTTCTGAGGTAGATAAAATGAGTACCATTAAACTCGGTAATAATATCTATACCCCCAGGACATACTTGAAAATGAGACACAATCTCAATGTATCCTTCCTGGTAAAATACTTTGATATTATTAAAGTTTGAACTTGACGGACTTATATGTTACATCTTCATGAAATAAAGAGGCGCCGTAAATGGATGTCTGTTTTACACCAAAGTGCTAGGGCACCCTGGTTGGGAACCATTGTCTTGGGAAACACATACCAGCAGAAAAATTGCAGGGTAGCCCAGTCTATGGGCAGGATTCAATTCTACTGGATAAGTGTACCTCTCGTTTCATCTCCAGATTACCTCATTGAATACAACTAGAATCTGTAAGATAAAATACAGTGACACATTTTCCACCACTGCTATATAGCCTTGATGGGATAAGCAGGCCTTATTAGTAGCCACACATTGCTTCCTGTATAAAAAAATAATCTAAAGTAGTATGCTTTTATCTTTTGCCCTTTGAGTGTCAAAGAGGTATGCAATGCAATGCATTGCAATTGGCACTCAAAATGTTAAAAAAACAAAAACAAACACAAGGGGATTTACTAAAGGGTACAATGCCTGTATACACACAAAAAAGGGTTAGCATAAACTATTATCTCACTTCCTGCTTTGTTCTATCATCTAAGAGGATCATTTACTTAGAATGCATGAGAAGTGAAGCAATACATTGAACACTTCTGTGTAATTCAAGGGGTTAAATGTCACATTAAAACCATTCACAATTTGGAGCCACAGGCTCAAAAGAAACGAGGGGAAGTTAACCAAACCAAAAACAAACAACATTATAAGGAACAAAAAATGCCTTTTATTTAAATGTTTTTTTAAACCCTTGAATTCTAGAAAAGTCTCCACTGCATTGCTTCTGGATGTATTGCAAAAGTCTCTAATATTGGATGGGTTAAAAACCCCTTTTTAAATTAACAGACATTTTTATTTGTCCCTTGTGGTGCCGTTAGTTTGCTCATGAATTATTGTACTATATTTTTGCATTTAAAACCGTAAATGCATACAGCGTACTGTGTTATAAGTTATTGCAAGGGAGAAGATGACAGAGGCTGTCCCTTCATGTCTTCCATTGGCAGAATATACCTTTGTATGTACCAATGACTGAAGAGGCCGCAGTGAAGTCACTGAAGGCAAACTAGGCTAGTAGAAGCATTGTTTAGCTAATGAGCATACCAATGAAGCATAAACACAATGGAGGGAATGGATGAATCCACCAGGGCAGCTTATTTTCTGGCTAAGATGCTGGCCTCTGCCTTGCTTTGGGGTTTACAGTAGAACAGGGCCTCTCAAACCTGTCCTCAGTTAACTCAGACAGATACTTCAGAATGATTGAACTACTGATTGATTTGCCTGTGTTCATGTGAGGAGATTAAAATTATGCACCAAAACATTTCACAGCTCAAATGCTGCTTTCCCAAATGTATGGTGTAGGGAAAACACTAAAATTGACAAAAAAGCTTTTTAATTTTAATAAATATATTTTTACATTTCCTGGAGGAACAGAGTTTTATACTTTGTATTTACATTTCCACATTTGGAAGATCCATTGGAGCTAGTATATGCTGGTCTCTCAACCACCAATACACATACCTGGGAACTTTCAATTGTTGTCTCCCTGGAGGGGAGTCATCTGGTATGGTCAGAGGTGTAACTAGAAGCCACGGGGCCCTGGTGCAAGAATTGCCACGGGCCCCCCTCCGACCACTTTGGCCCCCCTCAACCACATTGGCCACCTCCACATTGCCCCTTCCACAATGCCCCCATCACAATGCCCCTCATTCTCCACATTTCCACCCAATCTCCACAATGCCCCCATCACAACGCCCCTCATGCTCCACATTTCCCCCCAATCTCCACCATGCCCCTCATTCTCCATGTTTCCCCCCAATCTCCACAATGCCCCTCATTCTCCACATTTCCCCCCAATCTCCACAATGCCCCTCATTCTCCACATTTCCCCCCAATCTCCACAATGCCCCCATTGCCACATTGCCCCTACTGACCCCCGTCCTCCTACCTCCTGGTGGTCTAGCAGTGTGTGTGACATGCTCCCGCGTGGTCCTTAGTAATGCAGAGCGCTGGGAGATTATGTCATCTCCCAGCGCTCTGCATTACTCGAGCACTGGCCGCCGGGACGTCAGCTGTGCTGCGGGCGGGTGGAGAGGGTGTCGCAGGGGGCGGCCGGGCCCCTGAGAGTGATGGGCCCGGTCGCAGGTGCGACCCCTGCGACCCCTATTGTTACGCCACTGGGTATGGTAGGGGGTGAGAAAAAATGGGCAGGTCTTGATGTGAGTTGGGGGGCAGGGCTTAAAGATCTTAACCCGGAGAGCAGGACCAGCATGCACGCATGTGGCTGGCACTTAAGGACCAGAGCATTTTTTTTCAGAATTCGTTTCAGGGCTCCCCAAATGATGTGAAGCTGCGTGGGGAGCCCTGAAATCCATGACATACATGTACGTCATGGGTCCTTTAGGGACATTCACCCATGATGTGCATGTACGTCCTTAGTTGTTAAGGGGTTAAAAGGAGACAGGGGAAGGACAAACACAGGGGGAAAAGCAGAAGTGGGCAGAGTTTCAATATAAACTTCGCACATCCGGAGGAATCAGCCTCTGCCCCGGAGACCCGGTAAATCAGTGTCAAAACCGGAGTCTCCAGGGCAAATCCAGAGAGTTCCCAGGTATGCCAATACATGTGAGTGTAACATTTACATGACTTATCATCACTTCTTATTTATGATATAGCACTTGGTGCCCCTCTGTGTTTTTTTCCTCTTTTCCATATATTGCGTCTCATGAGGTGTATTATGAAGAGGAGCTGTCTGACCAATGTATGTATCAGACCGAATGCGGAGTATTCTGTTCAATGGTAGCAATATAAATATTCCCTGAAGCATTATTGCTGGGGTCACATACGTGCCCGCAAGCCTATTTGTTTGTGAGCATTATCCCAACAAATAGTGATGATGATCTGTGGAAGATTATTGCACTATTATTGCACTAGGAAGAGCCACTTCTCTTTTTTTAATTTGCATTCCCTTTATAACACGGAGCGTTCCATCGAAAGATTGCTCGATAGGCCCCAAAGGGCTTTATTGACTAAGCAGTGCTATCCATGAGGCTGCCCGCAGCCAAATTATTTGAATACATTTAGCTATGTATTCCTCACTCTGCAGCATTTCAAGTAGGTAATCTGGAAAGGTTTTCGTGTATAATATTTCTCATCTCTGATAATGTCACTTTGTCAGGGTCTCTGAGAAGGGTCCCTTCGGCAATTGGAGAATTGCAGATAGGGAGAGAATTGCCCCACTTCAGAGGCTAGAAAGGTCTGATTCTCCGCATGTGAGAAAAAACATTGGAATATTCTCCTGAGTTTTAAATGCCAGTTTGCCACTGTAATGTCTTCTAAATCCATCTGCTATGCATATTGTCATCCATTTGGTTAACTGACAAAATACAAAGAAGTCAGTTTATTAAAGGAATAGCAACACTTAAAGGGATAGTAATGTTTCAAAATTAAAGCAGCTCCAATTAGTATTTGAATCATGGAGAGTATCATTTCAGTACTGTCAGAGTTGTAGTTCAAGAGTAATTGAATGATAAAGTATCCCCCTCTTGCCCATTTTACCTAGTGTAAGCCACCTCCCCTCAGATATGGAATCTGGTCTTGAGACCAGACAGCTCACAGCAAGGGACAATCTTCTTACTGTGAGAACAATGAAAACACTGCCCCCACTTACAAGGTTTTTCAGGTTTTTCCTTTATGTTTATTGAAGATTGTCCCTCTCTGCAAGCCATGTGGACACCACCTTTCTGTTCTGAGGTGAACAGTGTTACAGGCCAGACACTGGTAAAAGGGGAGGGAGGGGGATACTTTATCATTCAATTACTCTTGAACTACAACTCTCACAGTATTGAAATAACACTCTCTGTGGCCCAAATACTATGAAGATTAATTGGAGCTGCTTTTATTTTGCTCTTTTGCTACATCATTCTATGGTAAGCTCTGGTCAACTTACTATGGTCAGAAAATCTCAATCTCCCCTATGAGTTTTTTGATAGTGCCTTTGTTCAAGAGATAACATCTTCAATCAGTGCTGGTTGTCATATCCATTGAAGTGGAAATTCCGTTCACTAACAGAACAACTCTGCCCATTGTACATGGTAATCTTAACCTTTTAAGGAACAGTGTAATGCAATGCTTTGCGCACCCCTCTGGTTCTTAAATCATTAAAGGGATAGTAATGTTTCACAATAAAAGCCACTCCAGTTAATCTTCAAACTATTTGGGCCATGGAGAGTGTTATTTCAATACTGTCAGAGTTGTAGTTCAAGAGTAATTGAATGATAAAGTATCCCCCTCTCTCCCCTTTTACTGATGTAACACTGCTCACCTCAGAGCAGCAAGACTGTCCGGATGGATCTCAGAGAGGAACAATCTTCAATTAGAATAAGGGAAAAATCCTGAAAAACCTATCAAGGGTGCAGGGTTTTCTTCACGCTCACAGTAAGAAGATTGTCCCTTGCTGTGATCTGTCTGGCCCCAGGACCAGATTCCACATCTGAGCGGAGGTGGCTTACACTAGGTAAAAGGGGAAGGGAAAATTTATCATTCAATTACTCTTGAACTACAACTCTGACAGTATTGAAATAACACTCTTTATGTCTTATATACCATGAAGATTAATCGGAGGTGCTGTTTTTGTGAAACATTACTATTCCTTTAAGTAGGCTCATACACACTAACTGCTCCAGTTTGCAAACACTACCAGCAACTGTCATGTCTCATCCATGGATGATGATTGAAGAGTTTATCTCCTGAACAAAGACACAAGGGCGACATTCATAAGGGTCATGAGTATTTTCTGGTCACAGGTAACTGGAGGAGCTGTTAGCACTCCTTTAACCCTTTGAGTGCCAGAGGGGGTACGCCACGCATTGCGGAGCAATGTGTGGCATACCCCTCTGGCATTCAAAGGGTTAAAGCTTGAAAGGAAAAACATTTGCAGCAACAACTTCTGCTTGAGGACTTAAATAAAAGGACTCTTGGGATTCTATGCGATTCTGTATTTTACTCCAGAACAAAGTGCTGTCCTAGACGTGGTATTAGTGCCAACATGATAAAGAAGAGGAGTTCTTAAAGATGTCAGCATTGCATCTACCTTTTATCCTTATCCTACACTATAAGGCGAGATGTTACAGTGTAATGGGGATTTATTTGTCTGTAAGTGGTATATTTCTACTAAGAGATAAGAAAAATGATATGTTTGATAAACGTGGATTTGCATCAGTTGACATGTGTACATCTGAGTGAACATTCAGAGATAATCTCTGGACTAGTATTGTATACAGTATATCTTACAAACATGAGCAAAGGAAAGCTAAAGGTTGCAAGTACAAGCACGGGTAATTCTTCCTTTTTTATTTTCTTTGATGCTGATGTACTAAGGAAAAATGGACCAAGTAAAATAAAATTCCCCAAATTCCCCATTTATTTAAAGGGGAACCCTCACCTCTATTAAAGTTGTTATTTTGTTAATGTTCCCTTTTGACTGAATCTGTAATTTGTTTTTTCTTAAAGAGGATCTATCACGCCTATACAAGTTTGTCTTAAATGGAAGTGTATACAGTGACTAGCTGGTATACAAATATAATTTTTTTTTTTTTATTCCGTTTTTGGCAGAAATTAAGCATGTTAAGACGATCCCGTGTCTTCCTTCTGGAGAGACTGCGGATACAGTCTGTACCACAGTCTGTCACTCTTCCTCTGCTCGCCTCCCTCTATCCAGCCTCCTCTGATGACGGAGGATTTCTGCCTGTAAGCTGGAGCACTCTCATTGGCCAAAGATCACTCCAGCTTACATGCAGAAAGCCTCAGTCATCGGAGGAGGCTGGATAGAGGGAGGGGAGCAGAGCTATATCCGCAGTCTCTCCAGAAGGAAGACACGGGATTGTCTTAACATGCTTAATTTCTTCCAAAAACTGAATTGAAAAAAATTATATTTGTGTACCAGCTAGTCGCTATATACACTTCCATTTAAAACAAACTTGTATATGGATGATAGATCCCCTTTAAAATGTAATACTGTATTACCTGAGATATTACCTTGTAAAGATAAGATGGTGACATGACAGGTTTTTCTGGTTTTTCCCTTATGGTCACTGAAGATTGTCCCAATCTGCGATACATCCAGACAGTCTTGCTGCTCTGAGGTGAGCAGTGTTACATCAGTAAAAGAGGATGGGGGGGATACTTTAGCATTCAATTACTCTTGAAGTACAACTCTGACATACAAATCTGAAATAACAAGCTCCGTGGCTCAGATACGGTGAAGATTAATTGGAGCTGCTTTTATTTTGAAACATTACTGTCCCTTTAATAGAGGTGAGAGTTCACCTTTAAATTGGGCATGTAAGCCCTTAAACTCTTGAGAATTCTCTAATGCACTGTAAAGCAAACCAAATGTACTATAGTGGACAAAGAAAAATTCCCATTGTTTGAAAGGGTAATTGTCTTCTCTTACTACTATATGTGCAGACTTAGGCAACTTTCACACTGGTGACTTAAATGCTGTGCTGCTTGTTATTAAATATACAGTGTTTGAATATGCTGCCTTTCACACGTGCAACTATTGTAATGAGTGAATGCTCCAAAGTCCAGCATAGTTTATGTTTACTGTGTTTCTACGGGAACTGAGGAAAGGAGTGACAAGGAAGGTCTTAACTGTGGCCTATGGGGCGGGCATCTGGAAGACATTTCAGACAAACAAGTGTCCCTCTTTAGGAGGGATAGTCCCTCTTTTAGATGCAAATCCCTCTCTCCTACTTATCCACCCTGATGTCCCTCTTTTTTAGGAGGTTAGACTGTGTTGTTTGTATATAAGTGTATCATACTGCTGTACACCAATAAAACTCACATTATCGTTTGTATAAACATCAGTATATATGTTTATAAAATTAGTCTGTGTAAATAAAATACTTTAGTCTTGTTACACAAGAAGGTGTCAATACGTCATGTAATAGGCTACAAATTCTTGGTAATGCCCTTCCCACCAGCCATGGCCGCAGCAGCACCCTCTAAAACACAAGTGTCCCTCTTTAGCATTTTGAAACGTTCGGTGATATGGGTAAGTGATATGCTCATTAAAACATCTAGTGAATAGCTGACCTCTGTGTTGAAATGCAGGAGAAAGGTGAGGTCACAACCTTAACAGCTACAGTTCTGTCACCATGTCAAAGAGTCATTAGTAAAATACCCAATGGCTCCTGTAAACCATTTGCAGAAGGGTGTCCAGAAAACTGACCCATTGGCTGGTAGTGGGCTGGAATGCAACCTGCAAAATTGTGGCACACTAGGATTTACAGAGGCTGCACACAGCCCAATGAAACTGCCCCCACAGTCTCTCTTGTGAGACCAATGATGGGGCACCGCAGGTCTTCTTTCACACCTCCATCCTCCACCCCCACTGGCCATATGGGACTCTCAATGTAGTCCTGACTCCATTTGCTGGTGTGCTTCATTGGGATCAGACCTGCCAGTGCTGCATTATACAATTGATAACTGCCCTTTAAAGGGATAGTAATGTTCACAAAAACAGCAGCTCCAATTTATCTTCATAGTATTTGGTCCATGGAGAGTGTTATTTCAATAATGTCAGACTTGTAGTTCAAGAGTAATTGAATGGTATAGTATCCCCTTTTACCTAATGTAAGCTACCTTCCCTCAGATGTGGAATCTGATCCCTTGACCAGACAGCTCACTTCTTACTGTGAGCACAAGGAAAACCCTGCCCCCTTATGCTCACTGAAGATTGTCCGTATCCGCGATCCATCTGGACAGTCTTGCTGCTCTGAGGTGAGCAGTGTAACATCAGTAAAAGGGGAGGGAGGGGAATAGTTTATCATTCAATTACTCTTGAAATACAACTCTGACCGTATTGAAATAACACTCTCCATGGCACAAATACTATGAAGAGTAATTGGAGCTGCTGTTTTTGTGAAACATTACTATCCCTTTAAATGGGAATTTTAAGCTCTTGAATACCAGAGAGCTCTCCAACATATTGTTTCACAGGAGTGAAATATGATAATTGCTCTTTAAAACAGTAACAGTTTTTATGTGTCCCTCCAGGGAGGTTTTGGATTGTCCAGAATTGTTCCATTTCTTCTTCTTATATTTATCTGACTGAACTTGATGTATTAATGAAACGTGGTGCAATTCTGGGGCAACCCATCTGCTCCACACAGAACAAATAAAAATGCCCATTGTGGTAATTGGGCTTTTTAACTCCTTGCATGTTAGAAATATGTCTCTGTCATTCAAGAACGTAAAAGCCCCATTTAAATCAATGTATCTTTAGGGGATTGCTATTTGTTCCCTGTAGTACAGTTGCTTTGCTTCAGAATTTGCCCAGTTGGTGAAACTTCATACCCTATTTTATGTTCTAATAACAAGAAGTATGCTGTTAAACCCTTAAGGACCCATGACGGTCCTGGCACATCATAGGTTGAACTTGCGATAAAGACCCATGACGTGCCAGGACCGTCATGGGTCAGATCCGAGAAAAAAAAAAATCTCTGTGGTCCTTAATTGCCGGCCGCGAGTGAACGTGACCGCTCCTTATGGGGTTAAATATCACTATACACAGATTATATTAGACACAATGGGATGTACTAATATGATTCCTCACTAAAACAGGAGCAGGAACTATTTGTGTACTGTGCTTAACTAGGCTGACCTTGAGACACAAACGGGACAGGGTGTGGGACAGTCTGATCTGGGACCTAGCATGTACATTCTTATGTGTCACAGACTGACATACAGACTTCCACTGAGACATCACAGTATAAAGTAATATGGAGATCTGGGACCTAGCCTGTACACTCCTATGTGTCACAAACCGATGTTTCTGTCAAAGTCTGTATGTCCATCTCCCCACAGTGCCCAGGTCTTACACATCTCCCCCTTTTTGCCCCCCTCCCCATACACTGTGTCGGGCTCTCTCTGGGCCATTCCACTTGTACCCCTTCTCAAAATGTCTGGATCTAGACAGTCCATCAGCATGTGGCCCCACATATCATATCTGGTTCTGTCAGAGGCCCCATTCAGTAAGTTTCTGGGGTGCGGTGGCCCCACACAACTCTCCCCTGGGGCCCAGTGCATGGAGGTCTGGAGCACATGGACGAAGCGTTGGAAGGTGAGCTGACCTCCTGACTCGGCCGCTTCCCGCAGGCAGCTCAGTACCCCGGGAGGCAGCTCATTGGCCCCCCGCCAGCAGCTTCCGATCTACTGCACCGGCACCCAACCCCTCCAGCCATCATCCAGCAGCTCAAACAGGGTCCATAGGCTGTGCACAAAGGCCAAGGTGCCCAATCTCTCCTCTTCCTGTCCGGGACAGCTCCCCCAGGGACCTCGCTGCTGCTCCCCGCTCCATTGGGAATATACTGTACCGGCTCCAGTCCACTCAACATGCCACACAGGGCTGGGACTTCTTGTCGCTCACCTCTGCTCGCTGCTCATTGGCTGCCACTCACCTCTGCTACCCTCTCATTGGCTGCTTTACACCTCGACCTGTTGCTCATTGGTCAGGGGGAGCAGGAGACATACAATTTGATTTTGTTTTCTGTAGAAGAGAAACAAATAATCCACATGGAGACCTCAGGGAACGCGATTATGTCATCAATTCCCTCCAACATGTCTCACAAGAAACCAGCCCGCTCACTCCACCTCAGTCACCTCCCCAGACGTATACGTATATAAGTTATATTAAAAAGCATAAAAACGGGACAAAATGTCTAAATGACGTGACAGTCTTGAAATACAAAAAAAACGTGACTGTCCCATTTAAAACGGTACGTATGGTGCCTACCTAAACCCTTTGTACAGTTATCTATGATGAAAATTCTCTTCTTTGCTTGGCTTGTGCCAAGCAAAGGGCAATGTGGCAGTGTATGGAAGTTTGGTTTCTCACTATGTGCTAGAGCAGAGGAAAATTAGAATAATATGACTCAGTTTTCCTCTGTATGTTATAGGGTTGTCATTCTGTGCTGGCACACATTAAAGTCTTAACAATGTAGGGGTGTGTGCACTGAACAATCATCATTTGTGTTTGCACATACCCTGGGATACAGATACATGATTTTCATGCAAATGTCCATGTGCAGAAATGAGCTGAACTGGTGGATTTCTGCCCGTAGAGTTTAAAATCCAAGTTTGGTGTCTGAGACACAGTAAGGGTGGAGGTGTGTGCATTTCAAGCACAGATCATTGTGCAAGCTTGGATTTAAAGCAATAGTAATGTTTCTTAATAACTGCAGCTCTGATCATCCTTTGAGGTTTTTGTAGTATGAAGTACAACAGCAATTGAATGATACAGTATCCCACGCCCCCTCTCCTTTTACAGACGTCACGCTGCTCTCCAAGCCGGTCCGGATGGAACACAGAGAGGGACAATCTTCACTGAGCATAAGGAAAAACCTGCCCTCCTTTGAAAAAGGGAGTAGGTTTTTCTTGTGCTCACAGAGAGAAGATTGTACCTCGCTGCAAGCTGTCTGGTAAGATGACCAGATTGCACATCTGAGGGGAGGTGGCTTGCAAAAGTTAAACAGGGTGGGAGGGGGAAACTTTATCATTCAATTACTATTGAACTACAAAGATTACAGTCTTGTAAAAGAGCTCTTCATACTACAAGAACCTTAAGGATGAATGGAGCTTCAGTTATTAGGAAACAATACTATTCTTTTAAGCCTTGATATTATGAGGCTGCCCTTTCAGATAAGTACTACAGTGTAGGATCGATTTAGTATATACTGGCACACATACTGCCCAGTTGATAAGATTTTATTATGAGTAGTGTTGAGCGAGCATGCTCGGCCGATGCTCGGATCGGCTCGAGCATCGCTCTGCTCGGCACATGGCGGTACTCGTACGAGTACCGCATGTGCTCGCCCGCCATGTTCGGGTCTCCTCCCCTCACGTTTTGGTGCTGCTGCGCAGCCAATAAACGTGCAGGGAGGCTCTGACATCAGTGTAATGCTAGCAGCCATGTTGGCTGCTGGCATTACACTGATTGGCTGGCCAGAACCCGTGGTCGGGTGCTGTATAGCACCTGACCAGCGAGTTCGGCTCAGTCTTAGCCAGGGAGAGATGAGGATAGGAAGGGAAAGTCAGTGTAGGGAGAAGACAAGCAAATTTGTTAAAAAAAAGACCCAAAAGTCCTTTTTAGGACTACTGTGTGTGGGGAGAGCAGTTTATTTTGTGTGGGGGGAAAAAAAACAAAACAAAAAAAAATTCATATATTCTGTTTAGTGTGCAAAGTTGCAGATTAGAGCACATTCTGTTTAGTGTGCAAAGTTGCAGATTAGAGCACATTCTGTTTAGTGTGCAAAGTTGCAGATTAGAGCACATTCTGTTTAGTGTGCAAAGTTGCAGATTAGAGCACATTCTGTTTAGTGTGCAAAGTTGCAGATTAGAGCACATTCTGTTAAGTGTTCAAACTGTAAAATATCAAAGTCACATATTCTATTCAGTGTGCGTCGCCGCAGTTTAGCAGCACATTCTGTGTACTGTGCACAGTTGCAGAATAGGAAGAAATACTGTTAAGTCTTCAAACTGTAAAATATCAAAGTCACATATTCCATTCAGTGTGCGTCGCCGCAGTCTAGCAGCACATTCTGTGTACTGTGCACAGTTGCAGAATAGGAAGAAATACTGTTAAGTCTTCAAACTGTAAAATATCAAAGTCACATATTCCATTCAGTGTGCGTCGCCGCAGTCTAGCAGCACATTCTGTGTACTGTGCACAGTTGCAGAATAGGAAGAAATACTGTTAAGTCTTCAAACTGTAAAATATCAAAGTCACATATTCCATTCAGTGTGCATCACCGCATTTTAGCAGCACATTCTGTGTACTGTGCACAGTTGCAGATTTGCAGCACATATTCCGTGTAATATGAAGAAGGCGGGTAAAAAGGGACGGGAAAGTGGACGTGATCCTGATAGTTCAGGGCGCGGGTCAGGACGCGTAGAAACTGTGCCTGGTGCCAGAGCACAAGAAAGAAAGACATCCACCATACCTAGCTTCATGTCTCATTTTACAGGGCGTCGCAGGACATCACTCTCGAGGTCCGACCACTGCGAACAGGTGGTCGGTTGGATGTCAGCTGATACTGCTTCCAGTCGGTTAAGCACCACCCTGTCTTCCACCAAGTCCACTCTCAGTAGCCAAGAGTCTGGTCAACATAATCCTCACTCTGATCATCCTTCCTCCCACCATAGACTGTCTGGTCAAAGAAGTGATCCCACACTGGGATATAGTGAGGAGCTCGTCTCATCACCAGTCCTTCATTTGACCCTCTCTCCAAGCACGCTTGCAGAGGAACATGACATCTTGTGCCCTGATTCACAACCTCTAGAGGCTACCCAATCACAAGAAGATGACAGATGTGAACGGCATTTAAGGTCAAAGGAAGTAGTGGATGATGATGATGATGAGACACAGTTGCCATTAAATCAACCACTATTACTGTCTCAAGACCTTGTTGAGGAGGATGATATACAGTTGTCAATGACTGAGTATGTGGTGGGATCAAGACATGAGGAGGATGATCAGAGTGAGGAAGTGGAGGAGGCCTTGGTGGACGATGAGGTGACTGACCCCACCTGGGAAGGTGTAGAGCCGAGCGATGACAGCAGTCCTGAGGGTGAGCCATCTGCAGCACCGCAACAGGCTGGAAGAGGCAGTGGTGTGGCTACAGAAAGAAGGCGGACCGCACCAAACCGGCCCGCAAATGTTCCACGGAGCACCCCCTTGCGTAAATCTCCCTTGCCAAGGGGTAGGTGTTCCGCGGTATGGCGTTTTTTTAAGGAAAGTGCGGACGACAAAAGAATTGTAGTTTGCAACCTGTGCCACACCAGAATGAGCCGAGGCATGAACACTAGAAACCTCACCACCACCAGCATGATCCGACACATGGCATCCAAGCACCGTAATAAGTGGGAGGAACGCCTGGATCGCCCATCTGTGTCTGCAGGCCACACCACTGCCTCCTCTTCCCCTGTTTTCGGTGCCGGCCAATCGCCTGTCGAAGGCGCAGGCCCGCATACCTCCCGCCCTGCACCTGTACCATCTGAAGCACCATCAGCGACCACATCCACTTCCCTGTCCCAGCGCAGCGTCCAAATGTCGTTACCCCAGGCATTTGAGCGCAAGCGAAAATACCCAGCCACCCACCCACAGGCCATAGCACTAACCTCACACCTTTCCAAATTACTGGCCATCGAAATGCTGCCATTTAGGCTTGTGGAGACTGAGTCCTTCCGCAGCCTGATGGCAGCAGCTGTCCCTCAGTACGCGGTCCCCAGCCGCCACTACTTTTCCCGGTGTGCCATCCCCGCATTACACCACCATGTGTCCCGTAACATCACCCGTGCCCTGACCAACGCAGTTACTGGGAAGGTCCACTTAACGACTGACACATGGACAAGTGCTTGTGGCCAGGGACGCTACATTTCACTGACGGCACACTGGGTGAATGTCGTGGAGGCTGGGAGCGACTCGGACCCTGGGATGGCACGGGTGCTACCCACGCCGAGGATTGCGGGCCCTACCTCCATCAGGGTTTCCGCCAGCACCTACGTTATTGGCTCCTCCTCCTCCGTTTCCACCTCCGAATTCTCTGCATGCAGCGCCACTCACCCATCAGCCGGTAGCTGGAAGCAGTGTAGCACTGCAGTGGGGAAGCGTCAACAGGCCGTGCTGAAGCTGATCTGCCTTGGGGACAAACAGCACACGGCCTCAGAGCTGTTGCAGGGGATTAGTCACCAGACCGAGCAGTGGCTCTCGCCACTCAACCTGCAACCAGGCATGGTTGTGTGTGATAATGGGCGTAACTTGGTGGCGGCTTTAGAGCTCGGCAAGCTCACACACGTACCATGCCTAGCGCATGTATTTAATTTAGTGGTTCAGAGATTTCTAAAAACCTACCCCAATGTGCATGATCTCTTGACCAAGGTGCGCCGCGTGTGTGCACATTTCCGTAAGTCATCTACAGCTTCAGCCGGCCTGTTGAAGCTGCAGCAGCGCTTACAATTGCCAGCTCACCGGCTGCTGTGTGACGTGAGCACGCGCTGGAACTCCACCTTCCACATGTTGGCCCGGCTTTGTGAGCAGCAGAGGGCAGTAGTGGAGTACCAGCTGTTACACGGTCGTCGCCTCTCCGTTCAACTTCCTGTAATCAGAAGTGAGGAGTGGGAATGGATGTCAGACCTCTGTGAGGTTTTACGCAATTTTGAGGAATCGACACAGATGGTGAGCGGCGATAACGCTATTATCAGTGTAACCATCCCACTTCTGTGTCTACTGAAACGCTCGCTGCTCACAATTAAAACTGACGCTTTGCATGTGGAAGAGGTGGAAATGCGGGAGGAAGAGCTTACACAAGGTGATAGCCAGAGCACCCTCACTTCGTCTTCTCAGCGACAATTGGAGGAGGCGGAGGAGGAGGAGGAGGAGGAGGAAGACACGGTTGCCTCCGCTACAGAGGGTAGCCATGGAACTTTAGTTCCATCTCTTCAGCGTGGGTGGGCAGAAGAGGAGGAAGAGGATGAGGAGATTGAGAGTCATCCTCCTGGTGAGGACAGCGAAATCTTGCCTGTTGGTACTCTGGCACACATGGCTGACTTTATGTTAGGCTGCCTTTCCCGTGACCCACGCGTTATACGCATTTTAGACAACACGGATTACTGAGTGTTCACCCTTCTGGACCCCCGCTACAAAGAGAATTTCTCATCTCTCATTCCTCCGGTGGAGAGGACAAGCAAAATGGTGCAATACCAGAAGGTTCTTGTCGAAAAATTGCTCCAAAATTTTCCATCTGACAACGCTGGCGGCAGAGTACGTGCTACCTTGGCCAGCCGAGAAGGGGAGAAAAGGGGAGCACACAGCAGTTCCGACAAAGGCAGGGCAACACTCTCCAAGGCGTGGGACACCTTCATGACACCCCGCCAGCACCCTCACCCTGATGCGCAGCCTAGTGTCACAAGGAGGGAAAAGTTTTGGAAGATGGTGAAGGAGTACGTAGCAGACCGTGTCAGCGTCCTCAATGATCCCTCTGTGCCTTACAACTACTGGGTGTCCAAGCTGGACACGTGGTATGAACTGGCACTCTACGCCTTGGAGGTGCTGGCCTGCCCTGCCGCCAGCGTTCTGTCTGAGCGGGTATTTAGTGCTGCTGGTGGCATCATAACAGATAAGCGTATCCGCCTTTCCACCGACAATGCTGATAGGTTGACACTTATAAAAATGAACAAGGCCTGGATTTCCCCTGACTTCTCCACTCCACTGGAGGAAAGCCCCGGGGGAACATAAACTCACTTTATATATGTTATTTACAATGATGGGAATACTCTGTATTCCCATTCACCCCTTCCACCCAAAAAATGGGTATATGGTTGACTCTTAATCTTCTCATCCTCCTCCTCCTCTTCCATATGCCCTGTGATATAATTTTTATATAGGGCCAGCTCACCAGCGGGCCCTGTGATATAATTTTTATATAGGGCCAGCTCACCAGCGGGCCCTGTTTGACAATTTTTGTATAGGTCAGCTCACCAGCGGGCCTTCTCATATAATGTTTTATTGGGTCAGCTCTCTAGCGGGCCCTCTCATATAATGTTTTATAGCGTCAGCTCACTAGCGGGCCTTCTCATATAATGTTTAGGATGGTCAGCTTCGCAGCAGACCCTCACCCATAATGTTTTAGATGGTCGGCTCAGCGCACGTTTCCCTCTTAATCATGGCCCCAGTTCAGAAAAATCGAGGAAATTTTTGGGAGAATTTGCCTCTGCGCACGTTTCCCTCTTAATCATGGCCTCAGTTCAGAAAAATCAAGGAAATTTTTGGGAGAATTTGCCTCTGCGCACGTTTCCCTCTTAATCATGGCCTCAGTTCTGAAAAATCGAGGAAATTTTTGGGAGAATTTGCAGATGATATACAAGTAAATATACAGCAAATACTGTTTGGTAACAATTTTTCGCCTAAAGTCGTTTTTATCTGCCTTTTTGTGTGTTTTACGGTCAGTCTGTAAAAATGGCATACTACGGGCGAAAGATCGTTCCCAGCAGCGATGTTGGAGTCCAAGATGCATCCAGACATCCTCCCTATGCTGTCCCTGAACCATTTCTGTGGTGTTTCCATCATTTTCTGCCCTTTTCCTATGGACCAGGCACCCTCCCCTCATCAGAGCAGGGGGTGCCTGGTGTAATGCTCGAGTCCTCCCATTGACTTCAATGGGGCTCGGGTGCTCGGCCGAGCACTCGAGCCTCCGGGGGCGCTCGGTCAGAGCACCCGAACACCCGAGCATTGGGGTGCTCGCTCATCACTAATTATGAGAAAGAGTAGACATACTACCCTAAAGCACTCACAGGAAAATGGGGTCATATTACATCTATTGTCTCTGAACCTTCTTGGTATATAATGATAAACAAGGTACAGACAAAAAAGCAACTCTTCAACACACCCAATCACTTCCCCACTGCTCTCTCCTTATGGCATGTGGTGTACAGAGAACAAATATTGTCATCAACTAGCTCTAGGCAGATGCAGTACTAAAAATAAATTCTAGCTCCTCTTTTGGCATTGAGTTGAAAAGTACTGTTGAACTCTCTGGTGTTTTTGGAGTTAAAAGTCTCATTTACATTAATAGGAATTTGTATTAGTACCCTATACCAACCTTGGTTTGTCCCAGGCCAACCAGCCAAGACATTCTTTCTTTTACACTGACCATAGCCTTAGATATGCATCAATAGTAGTGATGAGCGAGCACCCCAATGCTCGGGTGTTCGGGTGCTCTGACCGAGCACCCCCTGAGGCTCGAGTGCTCGCCCGAGCACCCGAGCCCCATTGAAGTCAATGGGAGGACTCGAGCATTACACCAGGCACCCCCTGCTCTGATGAGGGGAGGGTGCCTGGTCCATAGGAAAAGGGCAGAAAAAGATGGAAACACTACAGAAATGGTTCAGGGACAGCATAGGGAGGATGTCTGGATGCATCTTGGACTCCAACATCGCTGCTGGGAACGATCTTTCGCCCGTAGTACGCCATTTTTACAGACTGACCGTAAAACACACAAAAAGGAAAATAAAAACGACTTTAGGCGAAAAATTGTTACCAAACAATATTTGCTGTATATTTACTTGTATATCATCTGCAAATTATCCCAAAAATTTCCTTGATTTTCGGAAGTGAGGCCATGATTAAGAGGGAAACGTGCGCAGAGGCAAATTCTCCCAAAAATTTCCTTGATTTTCAGAACTGAGGCCATGATTAAGAGGGAAACGTGCGCAGAAGCAAATTCTCCCAAAAATTTCCTTGATTTTCAGAACTGAGGCCATGATTAAGAGGGAAACGTGCACAGAGGCAAATTCTCCCAAAAATTTCCTTGATTTTCAGAACTGAGGCCATGATTAAGAGGGAAACGTGCACAGAGGCAAATTCTCCCAAAAATTTCCTTGATTTTATTGAACTGAGGCCATGATTAAGAGGGAAACGTGCGCTGAGCTGACCATCTAAAACATTATGGGTGAGGGTCTGCTGCAGAGCTGACCATCCTAAACATTATATGCGAAGGCCCGCTAGTGAGCTGACGCTATAAAACATTATATGAGAGGGCCCGCTAGAGAGCTGACCCAATAAAACATTATATGAGAAGGCCCGCTGGTGAGCTGACCTATATAAAAATTGGCAAACAGGGCCCGCTGGTGAGCTGACCCTATATAAAAATTATATCACAGGGCCCGCTGGTGAGCTGGCCCTATATAAAAATTATATCACAGGGCCCGCTGGTGAGCTGGCCCTATATAAAAATTATATCCCAGGGCATATGGAAGAGGAGGAGGAGGATGAGAAGATTAAGAGTCAACCATATACCCGTTTTTTGGGTGGAAGGGGTGAATGGGAATACAGAGTATTCCCATCATTGTAAATAACATATATAAAGTGAGTTTATGTTCCCCCGGGGCTTTCCTCCAGTGGAGTGGAGAAGTCAGGGGAAATCCAGGCCTTGTTCATTTTTATAAGTGTCAACCTATCAGCATTGTCGGTGGAAAGGCGGATACGCTTATCTGTTATGATGCCACCAGCAGCACTAAATACCCGCTCAGACAGAACGCTGGCGGCAGGGCAGGCCAGCACCTCCAAGGCGTAGAGTGCCAGTTCATACCACGTGTCCAGCTTGGACACCCAGTAGTTGTAAGGCACAGAGGGATCATTGAGGACGCTGACACGGTCTGCTACGTACTCCTTCACCATCTTCCAAAACTTTTCCCTCCTTGTGACACTAGGCTGCGCATCAGGGTGAGGGTGCTGGCGGGGTGTCATGAAGGTGTCCCACGCCTTGGAGAGTGTTGCCCTGCCTTTGTCGGAACTGCTGTGTGCTCCCCTTTTCTCCCCTTCTCGGTTGGCCAAGGTAGCACGTACACTGCCGCCAGCGTTGTCAGATGGAAAATTTTGGAGCAATTTTTCGACAAGAACCTTCTGGTATTGCACCATTTTGCTTGTCCTCTCCACCGGAGGAATGAGAGATGAGAAATTCTCTTTGTAGCGGGGGTCCAGAAGGGTGAACACCCAGTAATCCGTGTTGTTTAAAATGCGTATAACGCGTGGGTCACGGGAAAGGCAGCCTAACATAAAGTCAGCCATGTGTGCCAGAGTACCAACAGTCAAGATTTCGCTGTCCTCACCAGGAGGATGACTCTCAATCTCCTCATCCTCTTCCTCCTCTTCTGCCCACCCACGCTGAAGAGATGGAACTAAAGTTCCATGGCTACCCTCTGTAGCGGAGGCAACCGTGTCTTCCTCCTCCTCCTCCTCCTCCTCCTCCGCCTCCTCCAATTGTCGCTGAGAAGACGAAGTGAGGGTGCTCTGGCTATCACCTTGTGTAAGCTCTTCCTCCCCCATTTCCACCTCTTCCACATGCAAAGCGTCGGTTTTAATTGTGATCAGCGAGCGTTTCAGTAGACACAGAAGTGGGATGGTTACACTGATAATAGCGTTATCGCCGCTCACCATCTGTGTCGATTCCTCAAAATTGCGTAAAACCTCGCAGAGGTCTGACATCCATTCCCACTCCTCACTTCTGATTACAGGAAGTTGAACGGAGAGGCGACGACCGTGTAACAGCTGGTACTCCACTACTGCCCTCTGCTGCTCACAAAGCCGGGCCAACATGTGGAAGGTGGAGTTCCAGCGCGTGCTCACGTCACACAGCAGCCGGTGAGCTGGCAATTGTAAGCGCTGCTGCAGCTTCAACAGGCCGGCTGAAGCTGTTGATGACTTACGGAAATGTGCACACACGCAGCGCACCTTGGTCAAGAGATCATGCACATTGGGGTAGGTTTTTAGAAATCGCTGCACCACTAAATTAAATACATGCGCTAGGCATGGTACGTGTGTGAGCTTGCCGAGCTCCAAAGCCGCCACCAAGTTACGCCCATTATCACACACAACCATGCCTGGTTGCAGGTTGAGTGGCGAGAGCCACTGCTCGGTCTGGTGACTAATCCCCTGCAACAGCTCTGAGGCCGTGTGCTGTTTGTCCCCAAGGCAGATCAGCTTCAGCACGGCCTGTTGACGCTTCCCCACTGCAGTGCTACACTGCTTCCAGCTACTGGCTGATGGGGGAGTGGCGCTGCGTGTAGAGAATTCGGAGGTGGAAACGGAGGAGGAGGAGCCAATAACTTAGGTGCTGGTGGAAACCCTGATGGAGGTAGGGCCCGCAATCCTCGGCGTGGGTAGCACCCGTGCCATCCCAGGGTCCGAGTCGCTCCCAGCCTCCACGACATTCACCCAGTGTGCCGTCAGGGAAATGTAGCGTCCCTGGCCACAAGCACTTGTCCATGTGTCAGTCGTTAAGTGGACCTTCCCAGTAACTGCGTTAGTCAGGGCACGGGTGATGTTACGGGACACATGGTGGTGTAATGCGGGGATGGCACACCGGGAAAAGTAGTGGCGGCTGGGGACCGCGTACCGAGGGACAGCTGCTGCCATCAGGCTGCGGAAGGACTCAGTGTCCACAAGCCTAAATGGCAGCATTTCGATGGCCAGTAATTTTGAAAGGTGTGAGGTTAGTGCTATGGCCTGTGGGTGGGTGGCTGGGTACTTTCTCTTGCGCTCAAATGCCTGGGGTAACGACATTTGGACGCTGTGCTGGGACAGGGAAGTGGATGTGGTCGCTGATGTTGCTTCAGATGGTACAGGTGCAGGGCGGGAGGTATGCGGGCCTGCGCCTTCGACAGGCGATTGGCCGGCACCGAAAACAGGGGAAGAGGAGGCAGTGGCGATCCAGGCGTTCCTCCCACTTACTACGGTGCTTGGATGCCATGTGTCGGATCATGCTGGTGGTGGTGAGGTTTCTAGTGTTCATGCCTCGGCTCATTCTGGTGTGGCACAGGTTGCAAACTACAATTCTTTTGTCGTCCGCACTTTCCTTAAAAAAACGCCATACCGCGGAACACCTACCCCTTGGCAAGGTAGATTTACGCAAGGGGGTGCTCCGTGGAACATTTGCGGGCCGGTTTGGTGCGGTCCGCCTTCTTTCTGTAGCCACACCACTGCCTCTTCCAGCCTGTTGCGGTGCTGCAGATGGCTCACCCTCAGGACTGCTGACATCGCTCGGCTCTACACCTTCCCAGGTGGGGTCAGTCACCTCATCGTCCACCAAGTCCTCCTCCACTTCCTCACTCTGATCATCCTCCTCAAGTCTTGATCCCACCACATACTCAGTCATTGACAACTGTATAACATTCTCCTCAACAAGGTCTTGAGACGGAAATAGTGGTTGATTTAATGGCAACTGTGTCTCATCATCATCATCATCATCCACTACTTCCTTTGACCTTAAATGCCGTTCACATCTGTCATCTTCTTGTGATTGGGTAGCCTCTAGAGGTTGTGAATCAGGGCACAAGATGTCATGTTCCTCTGCAAGTGTGCTTGGAGAGAGGGTCAAATGAAGGATTGGTGATGAGACGAGCTCCTCACTATATCCCAGTGTGGGATCACTTCTTTGACCAGACCGTGTATGGTGGGAGGAAGGATGATCAGAGTGAGGATTATTTTGACCAGACTCTTGGCTACTGAGAGTGGACTTGGTGGAAGACAGGGTGGTGCTTAACCGACTGGAAGCAGTATCAGCTGTCATCCAACCGACCACCTGTTCGCAGTGGTCGGACCTCGAGAGTGATGTCCTGCGACGCCCTGTAAAATTAGACATGAAGCTAGGTATGGTGGATGTCTTTCTTTCTTGTGCTCTGGCACCAGGCACAGTTTCTCCGCGTCCTGACCCGCGCCCTGAACTTTCAGGATCACGTCCACTTCCCCGTCCCTTTTTACCCGCCTTCTTCATCTTACACAGAATATGTGACTTTAATATTTGAGTTTGAAAACTTAACAGTATTTCTTACTATTCTGCAACTCTGCAGAGTACACAGAATAGGCTGCTAAACGGCGGTGATACACACTGAATGGAATATGTGACTTTAATATTTGAGTTTGAAAACTTAACAGTATTTCTTACTATTCTGCAACTGTTCAGAGTACACAGAATAGGCTGCTAAACGGCGGTGATACACACTGAATGGAATATGTGACTTTGATATTTGAATTTGAAAACTTAACACTATTTCTTACTATTCTGCAACTCTGCAGAGTACACAGAATAGGCTGCTAAACGGCGGTGATACACACTGAATGGAATATGTGACTTTAATATTTGAGTTTGAAAACTTAACAGTATTTCTTATTATTCTGCAACTGTGCAGAGTACACAGAATAGGCTGCTAAACGGCGGTGAAACACACTGAATGGAATATGTGACTTTAATATTTGAGTTTGAAAACTTAACAGTATTTCTTACTATTCTGCAACTGTGCAGAGTACACAGAATAGGCTGCTAAACGGCGGTGAAACACACTGAATGGAATATGTGACTTGAATATTTGAGTTTGAAAACTTAACAGTATTTCTTACTATTCTGCAACTGTGCAGAGTACACAGAATAGGCTGCTAAACGGCGGTGAAACACACTGAATGGAATATGTGACTTTAATATTTGAGTTTGAAAACTTAACAGTATTTCTTACTATTCTGCAACTGTTCAGAGTACACAGAATAGGCTGCTAAACGGCGGTGATACACACTGAATGGAATATGTGACTTTGATATTTGAGTTTGAAAACTTAACACTATTTCTTACTATTCTGCAACTCTGCAGAGTACACAGAATAGGCTGCTAAACGGCGGTGATACACACTGAATGGAATATGTGACTTTAATATTTGAGTTTGAAAACTTAACAGTATTTCTTATTATTCTGCAACTGTGCAGAGTACACAGAATAGGCTGCTAAACGGCGGTGAAACACACTGAATGGAATATGTGACTTTAATATTTGAGTTTGAAAACTTAACAGTATTTCTTACTATTCTGCAACTGTGCAGAGTACACAGAATAGGCTGCTAAACGGCGGTGAAACACACTGAATGGAATATGTGACTTTAATATTTGAGTTTGAAAACTTAACAGTATTTCTTACTATTCTGCAACTGTGCAGAGTACACAGAATAGGCTGCTAAACGGCGGTGATACACACTGAATGGAATATGTGACTTTGATATTTGAGTTTGAAAACTTAACACTATTTCTTACTATTCTGCAACTCTGCAGAGTACACAGAATGTGCTGCTAAACTGCGGCGAAGCACACTGAATGGAATATGTGACTTTAATATTTGAGTTTGAAAACTTAACAGTATTTCTTCCTATTCTGCAACTCTGCACAGTACACAGAATGTGCTGCTAAACTGCGGCGAAGCACACTGAATGGAATATGTGACTTTAATATTTGAGTTTGAAAACTTAACAGTATTTCTTCCTATTCTGCAACTCTGCACAGTACACAGAATGTGCTGCTAAACTGCGGCGAAGCACACTGAATGGAATATGTGACTTTGATATTTTAGTTTGAAGACTTAACAGTATTTCTTCCTATTCTGCAACTCTGCACAGTACACAGAATATGCTGCTAAACTGCGGCGACGCACACTGAATGGAATATGTGACTTTGATATTTTAGTTTGAAGACTTAACAGAATGTGCTCTAATCTGCAACTTTGCACACTAAACAGAATGTGCTCTAATCTGCAACTTTGCACACTAAACAGAATGTGCTCTAATCTGCAACTTTGCACACTAAACAGAATGTGCTCTAATCTGCAACTGTGCACACTAAACAGAATGTGCTCTAATCTGCAACTTTTCACACTAAACAGAATATTTTTTTTTTTTTTTTGTTTTTTTCCCCCCACACAAAATAACCTGCTGCCCCCACACACAGTAGTCCTAAAAAGGACTTTTGGTTCTTTTTTTTCACAATTTTTTTTTTTTCCTCCCTACACTGCCTTTCCCTTCCTATCCTCAGCTCTCCCTGGCTCAGACTGAGCCGAACTCGATGGTCAGGTGCTATACTGCACCCGACCACGGGTTCTGGCCAGCCAATCAGTGTAATGCCAGCAGCCAACATGGCTGCTGGCATTACACCGATGTCAGAGCCTCCCTGCACGTTTATTGGCTGCGCAGCAGCCGCAAAACGTGCGGGGAGGAGACCCGAACATGGCGGGCGAGCACATGCGGTACTCGTACGAGTACCGCCATGTGCCGAGCAGAGCGATGCTCGAGCCGATCCGAGCATCGGCCGAGCATGCTCGCTCAACACTAATCAATAGGTTTTGGATGTCCAGCTGTACTGTTGTTTTACCAGCGTTGATAAGCAAATCCATGTATTTTTTTACCTGTTTCAGAAAGTACAGTAGTTCTTCAGATTACCCCTCTTAAAGGGGAACAACCACCCGACACAATTTTTTAGCTTCACTAAGTCCCCATCTGGCGACTAGCTGCTTAGTAGCGCTAGTCACCAGAATAATTACCTTATTTAATAGATTTCTGCTCTCTTGCATTGTGATGTCCGCGCGCCTGCGGTGTCAGTCTCAGCCGAAGCCAAATGGCTCGTAGCAATGCCTCCTGGACCCGGCTGGGACTGACAGTGTAGGCGCGCGGATTTCACAATGGCAACATGTCCGTGCTCCGTCCTGCCTGTCAGCTGGGGAAGAGAGCAGAAATCTATTAAATAAGGCAAATGTTCTGGCGACTAGTGCTACTAAGCAGCTAGTCGCCGGATGGGGACTTAGTGAAGCTAAAGATTGTATCGGGTGGTAGTTCCCCTTTAACCTTTCACTGTACACATACCTGGGAATTCTCAGCATTTGACCCTAAGACTTTGGGTTTTCACCTAAATCTTAGAGTCTCAGGGTGCAGGGCCAAATTCTCAGGGTGAGTGAAGCCCAGTGATATATTTTATATATTTTGCTCCAGTTACAGGGATAGTAATGTGTACAATAAAGTAGATCTCCAAATCTTCTGTATTGTAAACCTAACACATTGCGCTATGTTTAATAACTTACTTTTATGTAGTGAAAAAGATATTAAATCTGGACACATCATGCTGTCTGTCATGGTCTGGATGGAGAGCGGCGAGGGACAAACTTCAGTAAGCAAAGGAAAATCCTGCTCTCCTTTGTCAAGGGGCGCAGGGCTTTCCTTATGCTTACTGATTTAAGTTTGTCCCTCGCTGCATCTGTCCGGTCCCCAGACCGGATTGCAGCTCTAAGGGGAGGTGACCAGAAGGGGCGGGAGGGGGATCTTTCTACATTTAATATCTTTTGAACTACATAAAAATAAGTTATTAAACAGCGCAATGTGTTAGATTTTCAATACAGAAGACTCAGAGATCTAATTTATTGCACATGTTACTGTCCCTTTAACCCCTTAAGGACTACGTGACGTACTATGACCGTCACGGTCCTTATACCCTTAAGGACCGGTGACGGTCATAGCATGTGTCTTACTTTTTACTTACAGCGCTCTACCTGGAGCTCTGTAAGTAAAAACGGGGCCTAAAACTGACCGCTCCAAGACCGGAGCCATCTCTCTTAGGCCTCAAAGCGGTGCGCCGGTACGCGTAACAGGTCACGTGTACTGGCACGTCGGCAAGGATCAAAGCGGTCCTTTAGGGATGGGAACTTCCCTGGACCTCTGGTCCTTAAGGGGTTAATGGATTATTTACTCTTTAAATTGGTGACACGTGTACCAGGAAGGCAGAGGGAGAGGTCCTGTTTGTCTTGTGTGTGTTCATGCAGATATCTTTACGTTATTGTATATGAATGGCTCCTTGAGTACTGATTGGAGTCCCTCTTCATTACAGTGATCAGAGATGAATCACAGAGAATCTATATAGTATGGGAACTTTAAGGGTTAATATTTACAAGATCTCAGGGTCAGCTATTTTAAAAGTTCCCAGGTATACCTGTCCAGCTTCAGTTCATTAGTCTCCTCCCACACTTCTTTCCCGTGTTCCGCTGATCTCTCTAATGTTTGTGAAAGTATCTATCATGTCCCCATCTCCTTTCTCTCCTCCAAGCTATAACATCACACTTTCCACAGTAAAGTCACAGATTGGAATAATTTAGCATGACTGAATGTAGCTTGATTTAGGACAGGCTGCTGATTTAATAAACAGATGCTTGTCCCTACATTTGACATGGCCTGTCTTTACTTTAATTTTTTCTCCAGAACATGTTTATTGCAGCTATTATGCACACAATCATCTCCAAATGTTCTGCACTTTAACTTGCAGCCAAAATTGCTATCCAAAATCATTTCTATCTGCTTTCATGGACTCTATATTTAGTTTTCCGTACAGGCCGTCATGTCAGTTTGTGGGAGGCAATAAATATTTTATGCAAATTAGAGAGTGCAAATGGCCAACATTTAACACAGAGAACTGTGGATTGCATTCGCTTATCCTTCTGAGCAGTGTGTGCATGTGTGTGTGTGTGTGTGTGTGTGTGTGGGGAGCTACAAATGTAAGCTCTACAAATGTAAGCTGTTTCTCTTCCAGATAGAACATTTTGATAAATACTTCAAAATTGGCTTGTCAACAAGTTGTCAGACACTAGTATATCTTACAACTATCTATCTATCTATCTATCTATCTATCTATCTATCTATCTATCTATCTATCTATCTGTCTATCTATTTATCTGTCTGTCTGTCTGTCTGTCTGTCTATCTAAGCACATTTAGAGCATACTTTTCAAGCTAAATAGCTGGAATTCTGGTTCAAACCAACTGTGTCAGAGGGGGAAATACAAATCTGGCAAATTCCTATTAAATACAAGTTTAATCCCTTGAATACCAGAGAGCATTTAAGTGTTTAAATTTCCTTTTAAATCAATGGGAATTTTCAAATGTCCCCTAAGGTGTAGCTGGTTTGCTCCAAAATTTCTCCTCTTTATTTGTGCATGCAGCCTTAAGAGCTCAGTCGCATAGGCAGAAAAGGGGCAAGTTCAAGGAACACTGAAAGGATATTCTTCTTTTATAAGGGGTATATATTGTATATAAAAAGCAAAGAGCCATTTGTACAGTGATGCAGTTCTGGGGTACAAATACAATTTGATTGAAGTGGCACTTGAATACTAGAGGCAGAGATGTTGCTAGGTAATGGTTGAGGAGGCTAAAGCCTCAGGTCTCATGTGTAGATCTCTGGATCTTGTTGCCAGCTTGAGACATGTAATGGTACTAATCTCCCTACTAGTAATGGTGCAATTGGACTGCACTGTGCACTAACAATACATTAGGCTGGACCATGCCCAAGGTCTTTTGGAACCTAGCAACACCCTTGGCTAGAGAGGTCTCCAACACATCTAAGGGGTTAAAATGTCCATTCAGATCAATAAAACAATAGACATCTAGCATCCTACTGTTGCCTCACTGAATATTGGGTGTAAGTGTGGGTTTAAAATGTGAATTTGATTAAATCATTGTAAAAGAATTAACAAACAAATACAAATACTTTACAGTGGAAGGGTGAATTAAAGAGACAGTAATGTTTCAAAATAAAAGCAGCTCCAATTAATCTTCATAGTATTTTAGCAATGGAAAGTGTTATTTCAATACTGTCAGAATTATAGTTCAAGAGCAATTGAATGATAAAGTATCCCCCTCCCACCCCTTTTACTGATGTAACATTGCTCAGCTCAGAGCATCAATGAGTTGTCCAGATGGCTTGCAGAGAGGGACAATATTCAGTGACCTTACACTAGGTAAAAGGGGCGGATGGGGGATACTTTATCATTCAATTACTCTTGAACTACAACTCTGACAGTAGTGGAACAACACTCTCCATGGACCAAATACTATATAGATTAATTGGAACTGCTTTTATTTTGAAACATTACTATCCCTTTAACATTGTGCAGCAATAGAAATGGGACCAGGTAGCATCTGTGGTGCTGATTTTATGGCTATGTATAAATTTGCTTTGTGATCAAGCATGTAAACAAACAAAGAATATGCAGAGATGAATTAAGGTTCCATGGGCCCTAGACAAGGTACCAGTTTGGGGCCCCATATGTCTTGCTCCAGTGCTTCTGACACAGATTTCTGCTAGTAGGTATTTGCATTGTGGGAGCAACTGGTTGATGCTTGTCTCTTTCAACAAACAGGGCAACTGACACAAGGGGGGTTATGCACTAAGGTGTAATAAAGAGGTGAAAATGTAGAGATAACTTCTCCGTTGATATTAGATACATTTCTTTCAAAAGGGAACATACAGAGTTATACTGTTTATCAGTAGGCTGATCAGAAAGGTCTGATAAAGACTAATTTAATTGGTAGCAGGAAAGCTATAAAATTCTCAGTTACTGAGGTATGAGGCGAAGGTTGAACTTGATGGACTTGTGTCTTTTTTCAACCTAATCTACTATGTTACTATGTTACTATGATATCCCTTCTCCAATTCCTAAGTTATTCTATAGAGTCTATGCACTAAGATCTCCAGAGGTGGAGAAATCCTAGTGCATAGGGTCTATAGAATAACATAGGAACTGGATAAGTCATCACCACTTTATCGCCTCTTTATCACACCTTAGTGCATAACCCCCCTTATGTTGGCAGCAGCACCAGCAGGGACTTGATGTGTGACCCATCACTTGCAGCCAGGGCCTGCATATTACTATGGGCCTTAGGCAGTAGCCTAAGTTATCATAATGGATGATCCAGCTCTGAGAATATGAATAAACCCGAGTGTTGGTTTGGAACAACAGGAATCTGTGATAATGTTACTGATACCTTGCCCTACCTAAATAGTGGCATTGAGGTGCAGAGTACAAGTGTGTTACTTAAAGGGTTAGTAAACAATTATATACAACTTTTGAACACACTCCTCAATATATACACTTAGAAGGTATAAATGACTAATCAACCTAAATACTAACCCCTTATTTGGTTATGTGTACTTTCAGGTAAATTGTTCTTTATGCACAAAAGAAAACAGTTGCAATTCTGGAACAAACCAACTGACAATGTAGGGGATAAATAAAATAATCTCCAAATTCCAGCTGATTTAAATAGGGCTTTTCAGCTGTTGAATAGTAGATGTTTGCTGCATGTCTCTACATTTTTTCCAGTCCAGTAAGGTCTTTTTTAAGAACTTGTGTCCAAAATTGTACTCCATATCCTTTCCAATGATTTATGTAGACGTATAATTATATCCTTTTCACGTGCATCTGTTTGTAACTGTTCTGGTCTTGCTAATATTGGATTTTTTGTATACTGATATTAAGGGTTTGATAAAGCAGCTACTGCTGCGAAACGTGTACCCTTTCTAGCTCTTTTTATTAATAAAATTGTATTATTCATCCTTTTTCCTTCCTTTTTTTATTTTTTATTTTTATTTTTATAGTCATATTGACATATAGTATTTCTTTTTTCCTGTTTGGATTTCTGTGGAGTATCATTGACGTTCCAGTTCCTGTAATTTGGAGATTGGTTCCGGTGGAGGACGTGAACAGTGGACAGGGGAGGGCTGGCCTGGGGGGCAGGGGGGCAATTGCCCCCTGGGCTGGTCATATATCTGGGCTGGTAGACCACTGCACCCCACTAAATCTCCCAATTGCTGCTGTAAATGGAGCTACACTAGTGATACCACAGATCTTACATTTGAAATGGAACTACATAACTGATACCACAGAGGTACAATCCAAATGGAGCTAAGCTAATAGCATAAACCACTTCCTTTGTAAGCTCTGTAGTATCACTAGCTTTACATAAATTGTAAGCTTTGTAGTAGCGCACAAGTGTAGCCCTCTTTCAACTGTAAGCTATGTGGTAACACTTGACTTACGTCACAACATTAATGCCAATTTTAAAATTAACAAAAGGGGGTGGGCTGGAACAGTGGCCTGGAACGAGAATAGAAATGGGCCACTTGAATGTATTTGCCTCCTGGGCCACAAATTGCCAGCCCTCCCCTGTCAGTGGACATCATATACCTTTACACGGACGGGTAAAGTACCCTGCAGGCTTTTTAAGTTGGTGACAGGTATAAGCCTGATTACTAACATTATTAAATGTGAGTTGATCTATTGTGTATATACACTCTGCCATCTTACCAACTTTGGTAATACACTATAGGAGCATCTCCTGTTTTTTCATGAACTGAAATGCAACTTTAATTTTCTTTTTCTGAAAATCTTTGGTAAATGTATTGGATATTTCTCTAACATGCAATTGGCAAAAATACCCATTTAAATGAATGAGAATTTGTAATTGTCACCTATGCTGTAGTTGGTTTTCCAAATAATTGCACCTGTTTTCTTTTATGTATAGGACCCACTTATATTTATAAATATTATTTTACCTTTTAAAATGATGGGGAGCTCTGACAATGCCCTTTTCTGTGTACAGGAGTCTCACCCCAGCTGTTTGTAACAGCCAGGGACTCCAAGTCAGTGCAGGAAGCCAATCCTCTTGGCTCCCTAAACTTTCAGTTAAAATGTATCTCATTGTCAACAGCTAGATCTCTTAAGATGGCAAAGCATCACTACACACCCTTTCCCCCAACCTATAAGCAAGTTTAACATTGCATTTCAATACAACTTTAAACCCTTAAATTATGAATAATGACAACAGACATGAAATACGGCGGCAATAAGGAGGTCACAGTTTTAGTAAATTGGGTTTGACTCTATTTACCCTTAGAGAACCCTTCCGCTTCTAATGCTAGACCCCCCCAAGCCAATTGCCAGCATGGACCCTGTGTCCAGGTCCCGTGCCCATCCAACTGCCTATCAAACAGTTCACCTTTTTATACTCATAGGCCTCCTTTCCCTTCCCTTTCCAGGTGATTGGCCACCCCCCTCCACAATGTTCTTGGGTTGGCAGCCTCCTGCCCTGGGCAGAGGGAAGAAGGCAGGGGCTGCCTGCCATCTTAATAGCCTTCAGGGACATTCATCTCCTTCAGTCATTTTTTTGCAATTTTTCTGGTATTTAATTTTTGTACATAGGTTTTAATAGGCACAGCACTCAAAAAAAGGTACCTTGCACATATATTAGTGAGGAAGTACATTTGTTCATTCCATTGAACGTATCTTGATCGTGCAGTCCCTTTGATTTTGCCTGTGAATCAGAGATTGAGGTCTGTATAAGAAGATAATCAGACTGTCTAGAGGCTGATGATGCAATTAGAGTGAGAAATTAATTGTTAAGCAATAGTGGATTATCTGTCTCTCTGCCTGTCAGCACTTTTCTCTTTAAAGATGAACTAGTTATATTAAAAATATCATACTGAAGTAGCCCCCTCCCCTCCAATGGACAAATGCTAATGTTTCTTTTCAGGTCATCCACAGTCATAGTAATTATAACATATATCTGACTACTGATGTAGTAGAGGAAACCTCCATGTGAAGATGGTAGAGTTGAAGATGAACCTACCAGTTTCATAACTAAGCTTCCAATAGAGAGTTCATTAACACAGCCTAGAAGCTACTAAAAAGCAAATGGTGATACAAAGATGTCTTTGTATCTTAATCCCACAGAAAGCAGAGATTTTATGTAAAATAAAAAAAATGAAAAATGGAAAGCAAGCTAGTGATTCCCTTCAAGGGAAGATAGTTTAGAGTAAGATCCCCTTGATGCTCTTTTTGCATTATATGTAGGACATGCGACTCTATAAATGATATTATTATTCCTAACCACTAATCAAGAATAACCAAGAATAGCAGTCTCAGCAGTTGCCAATCTGTAATTCAAATACTTCATGGAAGGTTATGTATGTTGCCTCACATTATGCTTTTTATCATGCTCATAACTGTAACTGTAAAATCAAAATATTTGCAATCCATGAAAGACAAGCTATTTCAATAATTGTTATAATTGTTAAAGGGTAGCCTACTAGCTGAAAAAAAAAATAAATACAGCATTGGCAAGCTTATCTCTGGCAAAACTAAATATCTATACAAGCTTTCCAAATGGACAGTAAGTTACTGTGACATTTCCCAGGCAAGGGTCAATTACTCTAAGTCTGAACTTTTGTCTCTTATTGTCTCTCAGGAGGACACTTTGTCCATCTGGAGGACATACGCCTTCTGCTGGGCATTTCACTCTATTGTGTATCTGGTGATACACCTCCCTGCCAACCTACCCTTCCTGTACTCTCACAATTTCCCCCCTCTTCTACAGGACACGTAGGATCTTTTTAAAAGTTGGAATCTCCCTTACGTCTCTTGGTCGGGACACATTAACCTGAAAAAATGGTGCTTTTACCTACATTTCTTTACCTGTTTAACATTATCCCGATACGTATCCCTGTCTCCTTCTTCCAGCAGTTATTATCTCTGATCTCTGCTTTTATTTGGAACAATCGACAACCGCGTATCTGGCTTGAATTATTGTCAAGACAGCCCATTCGTGAGGGGCTGGGCATGCCTGACTTCTTCTTACACTACCAAGCGGCAGCGATCTCTAAGCTATTGGATTTTTCTAGACCCTCACCTACTCCATGGTTCTCCTCAGTGCAGCTTTGGTTAGAACCGCATGATTTTCTCCAACTTCTTTGGTTGAATCAATCCTTTGTTACGCGGCCATGTGTTGAACATGTAGTGCTGAGACATTTGCTTAAAGTATGGCACCAGATTAATTCCTCTCTCCTGTTAGCTCCCCCTCCATTTCCTCTGATTTTTGGGAATATGGGTTTTCCCCCAGCATTATCCCCAGCTTTATTTTTACCTGGGAGATGAGTGAACATTCTCTGAGACAATTAGTGGGGACTTTTGGAGGCATCTGCAGAGAGGCTCTTTTGGGCCTTCTGGGGGGGTAGATGTTGGTTATACCCTGGTGGCCATACTGGCAGATTCAGCACTGTCTTTCTCGGGAAATAAACAGGGGGTACATGAGTCACAATCTCTCTCCTTTTGAACTGGCACAGGACAATCTGATTCCCCTGTGTAGACCTTTCTAACTGCCTGGGAAAAATAATTGAATGAATGGTCTAAGGCGTTTGAACGTGTCTGGAAATTCAGAGTGGCCCTGCACTATTGCACTGTGCATAGTTCAGGGCATAGAAAAAGTAAAGCCCTCCTTGAGAGGCGGAGACTTGTCATCCTTACTCTCACTTCGTGAGGTATTTTGGATTTTTACATTGAGTACCGGGTGTCCTAAGGGTCTCAACAAGGAATATGACGTTGCTTATTGTGTGTAAAATTAAAGATGCAAAGGATTTTTATTCATTTATTAATTCATGTTCCTGGTTTGATGTCCCTTACATTCTGGTAATAGCAATGGTTAATGTTATAATGATCTATTTGAGAGTCTTGCATTGCCAATAAATTACATCACATTCTGTTTTCTTTTCTTTTTTATTTTTTTACACATGACAAAATATTCACAGATTTTACATAATAAGCATATACTTTTTGTATCACACTGATTTATAGGACATAACAAAGATCTGGTTATTATTTAGACCATGTTCCAAAGGAGATATACGGTAATAGAATGCTGTTCTACACTGGAGATTAGGGTAGATACATTGTTGAGTCTTTGTTGCAATAGGCTATTAGATTTGGTTGCAATATACCTCCGATTGGATAATTTGACAGAGTTGGCCTATAAACAGTGGTGATTTTCCAATGTGTTTTATCTATTAGTAAGCACAGTTAATGTGTAAAACTCGTTACATGTTGCCCAGTGTCTGTTTTTGTACCTAGTTCCAATAAAATTCATTTTATGCCTGCCTATCTTCAGAATGCGATCTGATTCTGATTATGTGGAAATTCACAGTAGACAACCGCACACGCAAGATGATCTATAAACTTCTTTCACGGTGGTACAGGATGCCAGTGGCCCTGGCCGCAATTTACCGTGGAACCTCTGATCTGTGTTGGAGATACGCCTCACACCCTGGAATTCTATATCACATATGGTGGATGTGTGATAAGATCTTACAATACAGGGATCAGATTTTGGTCTGTCTTACCAATATTTTTAAGACTTTGATTCCTAAAGACCCTCTGTTTTGTTTGTTCCATCTGAAGAGAAATGCCCCTTCTAAATTTCTCTTTCATGAAGCACGGGTGATTCATACATCCTTCAGCATGGCTAAGTCCCTTATCCCCATGGGGTAGAGGTCTGCTACACACCCTTTGTATGCTCATTGGTTGAATAAAATGAAAGACCTGCTGGACATGGAGAGATGCCATGCCATCTCCTTGGGCACCCTCTCAGAGTATGATTCTTTCCTTGGATTCAATTCTGCTACCCCCATCAGTAACCCGTGATCCTGGTAGCTGTAGTGATGCGTTACTTATAACTCTCTCTTGCTTCTCTGAACTGCATTCTCTCCCTCAAGATGTGATTTAGCCGCTCTTTCAATTTAGGCTGGCTGGGTAGCAGCCCCTCTGGTCTACCACCCAACTTACGTTGACTTGGCTAATTAAGGAGCTTGTCTCCCGGCCCTTGGGCCCCAAGGGCTGTATCACTTTCCCCTTTATCCCCCTCTTCCTCTCCCTAACACTATTTTATCACCCAATATCCCATAGCTGTACCTGTAAGACTGATGTCCAGTGTAGTCTTCTACACCCTGGTCTTCCACTCTAATTTATTTTCTGTAAGCTTCTATCATCTTCTTCTACATCTTAAAATAAATCTTAAAATGAATGCCTCCATTACATTTCCACCGCTGGCAGAAAAAAAGAACAAAGAGCCCCCATGGTTATACCTTTCGGGTTGTTGTCTGATCCACACTGATGGAAATTTGAACAGAGACTGTCTTTTATATGGCCAGTCCCTGTTCAAAATGGTTCCCATACGCTCATTATTTGGGATGTATGCTTAAGCAGGCCCTGCAGTAACCACACCTCCCAGTCAATCAGCTTCTAGCAATGTCTAGCAGTGCCCTGCCAACTAGTTATCCTGGCTATCAGAAATAAAGCAGCAGAGAAACTTGTTTAATGCAAAGAGATTACTTAATTTTTCCAGATGACCCTATAAAATAGACAGTCAGAAATTAATTTAAGGAAGTTAATGGCAATGAAATATCTCCCTGATAAACAGTTCAGCCAATTCAGAGGCAGATGGTTGTTCATTTAGTAGAACAAAGTGTGCTTGTTTTGTGAAGAAATCCACAATGAACAGAATCATTGTTATGCCCTTGGAAGGTAGTAGTTTGACAATTAAATCTATCACCAGATGGGACCAAGGACATTTGACAGTTGGCAAAGGCTGAAGCAAACCAGAGGGAAATGTTCTGAAAACTTTTTGTTTCAGCATAAGCAGCGCATGCTGCCATAAAGTTAAACATCCTTGCGAATTTCAGGTCACCAGAAGGAATCAATACGATAGTCAGTTGACTTAACCCCATGGTGACTAAATAATTTAGGTTGAGGACCCAATTTCAGTTCATCTTTGGATCTTTGGATAGAGGAATGGGAATATCTTTTAGATGGTAATTCCAGATGAGAAGGTGTTTAGGATTGGGAATGAAAAATATGATCAAAGAGCAGAAGGGAAATTGGTGACAAACCAAGAGGGAAAGACGGTAGGATTCTTGTTCTTTTCAGAAAATTATTCCGAAAGAAAGAGGTGGCTTGCCTATCAACAAGGATCACAAAGCTAAACATGACGTGCTGCCCAACGTAACTTCTATCCGGAAAGGACTGTCGACCGAAGTTGCTGGGCAGGGACGTGACAACATTTTTCCATTATCTAGATGAGGTCTCACCGTGCATCTATGCCTTTTTTATGCACGCTAGTACCCTATTTACTCTTGCAGCATCTGAGTGACTCTGCACACTGCTGTGAATTCTATCATCTATCAGTACTCCTAAATCTTTCTCCAATGAGGATTCCCCAAGTAGTTTCCCATTTAGTGTATATGTAGCATGTTTGTTTCTACAGTCCAAATGCTGCACAATAAAAGTGTAACTCCATTTCAGCTGTAAGCTCTGTTGTACCATTTTTGAAGCTTCTTTTCCACAGTAATGGCACAGAGCTAAATACTGAAGAAATGTAACTACACTATTTATACCACAGAGCTTGCAACCTAAATAGAGCTGCATTATTGATACACAGAGCTTACAAGAGAAATTAAGTTATACTAGAAAGTTATCACGGTGCAGTGATTCGAGCCTTGGCTACCTGACTATTCCTGTGGTGACTGGCGGCTACATTCTGGTTGCGGACTTCCTGGTTGCTCGTGCGTCATTATGCGCTCGACATTTTATAGGCCACACTCACCTTAGCCTTGTAACTCCTCCTTCCTAGGAGGCCTTATAAGCCACGTTCAGTCATAGCATGATTGCCCTTTCGTGGTGTTCTCAACAGTTATTGTTTTCTGTTGCGATCTGTTTCTGGCTGCCCTTCCGACTTGTGTATGACCCTTGGCATTGTCTGACTACCCGATTAGTGTCTGAAACTCTGGCCTTGTCTGACTATCAGTCCATGCTTGATCCGGCTTGTCTGACTAACCACTCCGTGTATGACCCTTGGCGTGGCTGACTACCCGCTACGTGCTACCCGGGCTCTATCTGACTACCTGATTTGTGTATGACCTCAGCCTGCGTATCTGACTCCTCTATTGGGCATCTGGGTGTGAGTACTGGTGGGTTAGTGGCTCTGGCCCACCATATTGTCAGAGGATCCTAGTGTTCTAGGACATCCTTAGTATCCTAGCGTTCTAGGTTACTTGAGCCTTGCCTTGCTCCCTGCTTGTGTGCCTCTCCACTTGCATTCATCCGGAGGTGGACTGGCTAAGTTCAGTGCTGTTCCTGTAGTGGACCTTGCACTGTCCCCATGCCTGACCCGGGAAGGTTGGGGAAGTGTGTTTAAATATTTACTGCCTGAATCTCAATAAAATCTGTATTTTAGTCTACCTGTACCTGTCAGAGTATTTATTTGTCTAGCAGTCCTGTGACAATAGTACTACCAAAGAGCTTACAATTGGCTGGCTGGCTGGTTTGATTTTTGGATGGCTAGCCTGGTGACTTGCTGGATTCAGGGATATCTGGCTGACTGGCTTGATGGCTGACTGACTTGAGGACTGGATAGCCTAAGGAGGATTGGCTGACTGGATCTCCTGAGGGCTGGCTGGATGGCTTGAGGATGGCTAGCCTGAGGACCAGGAAGCTGCCCTGAGGCTTGAATGTCTGGCAGGCCTGGAGACTAGTTGGCTGTCCTAAGGGCCTGAGGGGTGGCTGAGCTAGTTGACCTGGTTGCTGACTTGGGGACTGGCTGGCTTCACTGGACACTGGTTAGCCTGGGAGCTAGTTGGCTTTGGTGCTGACATGCTTGCCTGGGGGGCATCTGGGATGGCTGACTGGCCAGCCAGGGGGACTATCTGGCTGGCGGTCTGGTCTGGGGACCTCGCTGCCTGGCTGGTCTGGACAGGGCTGGCTGCTCTAGGGGGTCAGGAGTCATCACATGCCCTGTTTGGGCTGTGACAATGTCACTGCTCTTACCACTCACACCAGCAGGTTGCTTAGGCATGTGTAGTGGGCACTCTTCACTTCACTGAGTCTCTCGAAGACTTAGTGATGGGAAGATATGAAGGTGGTTGGGCCTCTCGCAGGCATCTGGCCCCTTCCTAGTGGTGGATCCCTGTTCCATGCCAGAGATCCCGTCTGGTCTGCCCTCCCCATCTGGTACAGAACAGAGCCTCTATGTCAAGAAATCAGAGCTATGCAGGGTCCCTTTTCTTTGATATTTTTAGTTGCTGGAGTTTTGGCACTCAAAACAGTTACCCCTTTCACTTATGAAATGGCTTTAACCCTTTAACCCTCAGGTTGCCAAGGTGGTAGGCTGGACAGTTGTTCCCGCTGTGGCAAGCACGTACACCATACCTCCTAATTAAGGTCACAACATAAACTGGTATTACTGACTTGTAATGACCACAATTAAGAAAAAGTTCTACGACTTCATGGATCAACTTCAGGGCCCCCTCCTAATGCCTCCTACCCAGCTATTCATCCCCATCACCTATTCACACATTATCGGTTACATGGCCATCAATGATGTGAGAGGGCTTTCCCCAATCTCATTCATTCCTAATGGTATATGTTGGGGTGAAGCAGGAGAGCATGCTGCTCTCCTGCTTTGCCATTATTGATCTCCCAGTGCTATCGGCTGAGAGATCAATAGCTGGGGGTCATTAGAATGGGCCCTGTTTGTCATTGCAATGTGTTGGACATTCCGTGACAGACACAGAATGCTTCTGTTTTGAAGATTATTTTCTATTCAGACCTCCTTGGGGAGCATCTGGGGGTCCTGATGCCCCCTAATAAGGTCTGAGTAAAAAAATAATGACCAAAAAAAATTAACCCTGTGTGTGCCGCAGGAGGACTAAAGCATTATTTTTATTCAGACCTTGTTTCTGGAGCATCAATAGTTGTCCTGATGCCATCCAACCAGGTCTGAATAAAACATAATTGAAAAAAACAACAACATAATAACCCTACATGTACCACAGGAGGGTTTAACACATTGCTTTATAATGCACTGGACACCCCACTGGCACACAAAGGATTTTTTTATTCTAACCTCATTGGGGGACATTAGGAAGGGTCCTGATCCCCCAATGAGAGTTGAATAAAAAAATAACAGAAAGAAAAATAACCTTGGGTGTGCTACGGGGCCATTAACTCATTGCTTTGCAATGCAGTGGACGCTGCTGTGGCATGCACATTAAAGGCCCCCAATCCCCCCCTCTACGTACCTTAACCCTGTTAGCCTGGTTCCTCAGTCCACTGGCAGACCGATTCCTTCAGCCTGATCCCCCTAGCCTTGTTCTACTGCCCACTGATAGACAAAGACTACCAGTTTCTGCTGGAATCAGGTTGGGAATAAAACAGTGTATATGGGGGCATACATTGATTCCTAGCCTGATTACATTGTGCACTGGTAGTCACAGATCCCCCACATGCACTATCTGACCCCACTCCCAGACCTGTTCCTCTGCCAACTTGTAGGCATATGTAGAAAGAAAGGTCAGAGATGCTCAACTAGGCTCATGAGCTAGCAAATACATTGAAGAAGCTCACTGGGAGTGTGTCCTCGTGCCCAGAGTGCAATCTCTTCTAGCTCACCAGTGCCATACACAAAGAGAAAATCTTCTGAAGCATATCATACTGGTCCTGCCAAATGACATTCCAACCACAAAATACCAGGCAATTCCTCTCTGAACAAGGGAAACAGCTAACCTCAGATGTACGTTACAGCCTTATTGGGCCTCGTCGATGATGTGCATCTGATCCCTGTAGGCACTGTGAGCAAGTGGTCCATGTCTGGATTCCCCCCATTACCCTTAGGGTGACTAATCCCAAGAGCAATTTGCATATGTAGAAAGAAAGGTCAGAGATGCTCAACTAGGCTCATGAGCTAGCAAATACATGCAAGAAGCTCACTGGGACTGGGTCCTCACCCCCAGGGTGCAATCTCTTCTAGCTCACCAGTGCCATACACAAAGAGAAAATCTTCTGAAGCATATCATACTGGTCCTGCCAAATGACATTCCAACCACAAAATACCAGGAAATTCCTCTCTGAACAAGGAAATCAGCTAACCTCAGATGTGCGTTACAGCCTTATTGGGCCTCGTCGATGATGTGCATCTGATCCCTCTAGGCACTGTGAGCAAGTAGTCCATGTCTGGATTCCCCCATTACTCTTAGGGTGACTAATCCCAAGAGCAATTTGCATCTGTAGAAAGAAAGGTCAGAGATGCTCAACTAGGCTCATGAGCTAGCAAATACATGAAAGAAGCTCACTGGGAATGGGTCCTCGCACTCAGGGTGCAATCTCTTTTAGCTCACCAGTGCCATATACAGAGAGAAAATCTTCTGAAGCATATCATACTGGTCCTGCCAAATGACATTCCAACCACGAAATGCCAGACAATTTCTCTCTGAATAAGAAAAACAGTTAACCTCAGATGTACATTTTAGTCTTATTAGGCCTCACCGGTGATGTACAACTGATCCCTCTAGGCACTGTGAGCAAGTGGTCCATGTCTGAATTTCCCCATTACTCTTAGGGTGACTAATCCCAAGAGCAATTTGCATATGTAGAAAGAAAGGTCAGAGATGCTCAACTAGGCTCATGAGCTAGCAAATACATGAAAGAAGCTCACTGGGACTGGGTCCTCCCACCCAGGGTGTAATCTCTTTTAGCTCACCAATGCCATATACAGAGAGAAAATCTTCTGAAGCATATCATACTGGTCCTGCCAAATGGTAGTCCAGCCACAAAATGCCAAACAATTCTTCTCTGAACAAGGGAAATACCTAGCCCCAGACGTACATTTCAGCCTTGTCATGCCTCATCAATGGGGTGCAGCTGATCCCGCAAGGAACTGTGAGCAGACTGGATTCCCCCCATTACTCTTAGGGTGACTAATCCCATGAACAATTTGCATATCTAGAAAGAAAGGTCAGAGATGCTCACCTAGGCTCATGAGCTAACAAATATATGCAAGAAGCTCACTGGGACTGTGTCCTCGCGCCCAGGGTGCAATCGCTTTTATCTCACCAGTGCTATACACAGAGAGAAAATCTTCTGAAGCATATCATACTGGACCTGCCAAATGACAGTACAGCCACGAAATGCCAGACAATTCCTCTCTGAACTAGAGAAACAGCTAACCCCAGACATACGTTTCGGCCTTATTGGGTCTCGTCGGTGAAGTGCAGCTGATCCCTCTAGGCACTGTGAGCAAGTGGCCCATGGCTGGATTTCCCCATTGCTCTTAACGTGACTGATCCCAAGAGCAATTTTCATATGTAGAAAGAAAGATCAGAGATGCTCACTGAGGCTCATGAGCTAACAAATGCATGAAAGAAGCTCACTGGGACTAGGGCCTCCTGCCCAGAATGCAATCTCTTTTAGCTCACCAGTGCCATACACAAAAAATAAAATCTTCTGAAGCATATCATTCTGGTCCTGCCAAATGACAGTTTCTCTCTGAACAAGAGAAACAGCTAGCCCCATGCATACATTTCAGCCTTATCAGGCCTCATCAGTGAGTGAATGCAGCTGATCCCTCTAGGTACTGTGAGCAAGGGGTCCACTTCTGGATTCCCCGCATTTCTCTTAGGGTGACTAATCCCAAGAGCAATTTGCATATACAGAAAGAAAGGTCAGAGATGCTCAACTAGGCTCATGAGCTAACAAATATATGCAAGAAGTTCACTGGGACTGTGCCCAAACTCCAAGGGTGCAATCTATTTTAGCTCACCAGTGTCATCTACAGAGAGAAAATCTTCTGAAGCATATCATACTGGTCTGCCAAATGACAGTCCAGCCATGAAATGCCAGACAACTCCTCTCTGAACAAGGGAAACAGATAACCCCAGACATACGTTTTGGCCTTATTGGGCCTCGTCAGAGAGGTGCAGTTGATCCCTTTAGAAACTGTGAGAGGAAGTGTCTGGTGTTTTGTGGCTGACTGTCATTTGGCAGGACCAGTATGATAGGCTTCAGAAGATTTTCTTTCTGTGTATGGTAGTGGTGAGCTAAAAGAGATTTCACTCTGGTCACAAGGACACAGTCCCAGTAAGCTTCATGCATGTATTTGCTAGCTCTGATCCTAGTTGAGCATCTCTGACTTCCCTTTCTACATATGCAAATTGCTCTTGGGGTTGGTCACCCTAAGATTAATGAGGGGTATCCAGACATGGACCCCTTGCTCACAGGCCCTAGAGGGATCCAGCTGTATATTACCTTAAAAGGCTGAAACATATGACTAGGGCTAGCTGTTTTCTTTGTTCAGAGAGTAATTATCTGGCATTTTGTGGCTGGGCTGTCATTTGTCAGGACCAGTATGATGTATTTCAGATGATTTCCTCTCTGTGTATGGCACTGGTGAACTTAAAGAGATTGCATGTTTTTACTAGTTCATGATCCTAGTTGAGCATCTCTGACTTTTCTTTCTGCACTTGTAGGTATACTCACATACACTGTCTGACCCCACCTGCACCTGGGTCCACATGGAGTCAAAGGTCCACACATATACTAGCTGACCCCCTAACCTGCTTTAATTGGTAGCCAAAGAATCACACATACACTGTTTGCTTCCCCCATCTTGTTTCGGTGGGGTATCCTTTTAAAAGGTTGCAAGCGACCAAATGAGACAGTTACCATGTCACCTTAATAAAAATGGCGACATGAGAATCTCGCACAGCATAACAGCGTGAAAGTCTCATGTCGCTTTGTGAAAGCTCACATCCCATAGCGTCCTGCTGCCCCGGTTGAGCACTTATCTGAAGAAAGCCACGGAGCTGTCTGGGATGCTCTTTCTCTGCAGGTAGATCTTCTCCAAGGCGAAGTGTGCAACGGCGTGCAGCACAGACAGGCAAGGGCTGCAATGGCTGAGCGGGCTGGGTAGCCTTCATTTGGGCTTTGACCACCTGCTGCCTCCATGTACCCTGGCTCTTGCCCATGCTGCCGGTGCATAAGTGCTGCCAGCTGTCACAGCCACATACTAATGAATCAGTGGGTGCAGAGCAGGACCCGGAGACTGCTCCCCTTCACTAGTCTGTGTTGTATGACTTGATAACATCATGATGCCCTCCTTCTGTAACTGCAAGACACAGACTAGTGAAAGGGAGATAGAACAATGACAGCATGAACTTACCAAGTCACATGTTATGGGATGTGACCTTTCACAAAGCAACATGAGAATCTCGCACTGTCATGCAGTGCGAGATTTTTACATCGCCATTTTTATTATGGAGACATGGTAAATGTATCTTCTGGTTGCACGCTCTTTTGCTTGTGACCTTTTAAAAGTAAAATGTTTCAGTGGTAGTCACACTCATGGCACCCAATATGGTATGTCAACCCATTTTTCTTAATCTGGCAGTAGGTCCTGAATAAATATTTTAGTATGTTTGATTGATGTGTAAAAAAGCATGTTTTTTTTTCCTATAGCACCACATTCTAGAAATAGTTGTGCACACTTAGGGGTAGAAAGACAAGTGACCCCTTATTTTTATTTGGGTAATTATCTAAGTTCCAAAATTGTATGCTTTATCTACCTTTTCTTCTTTTCTCTCATTGTTATAAGCATTTTAACCCTCTGAGTGCCAGAGAGGTACGGAATGCATTGCATACCACTCTGGCACTCAAAGGGTTAAAACAGTCACGTCATAGTTGAAAAATGTATGAAAAATTATAGATTGTAGTTGGCGTAGTTTTGTACTTCTGGCATCCCCTACCGTACACCATACCAACAGGGTATAATTTTTCTTGGAAGAGTAGCAGCTAATGATTACAGTCATTAATTCCATGTTTTTTCAAAGCTAACGTTTAACAGTGAATTTTCTATTGCTCCACCTTCTGGTAACAGTTGTGCATACAAGCAGTGACACCTCATTTCATGAGGGTTACTGTCTACTTTACAAAATGGTATACTTTGCATTCCTGCATATCTGTTATTGTTATGATCATTTTAGTGTAGGCAGAAAGAAAAGGGGCAATTGTAGGTTGTTGTTCCTGACACCACCATATTGTATGTGAACCCACACAAATTGGGTACAGTTTATATGGTAGCTGATACTGAATATAGAAGGAAATTCTATGTTTTTCAAATATTTTAGTATCTTTGTAGTGGTGCAAACGAAAACAAAAAAACATGTAGCTGTTTCTAAAGAGCTACCTCATGGAAATATTCATGCACTCCAGCCTATGGGTAGAAAGGCAACTAACCCCTCATTTGATGTGGGTGAATATCTACTGTCCAAAATGGTATACCTTACGTACCTTTTCTTCCTGTCTCTAACGGTTTTAACCAATTTAGTACAGGCATCCATTTTCAAAAACAAAAACAGGTAGGTGCAGTTTTGTGCTTTTGACACTCTCTACAGCATACCAGTGGAGTGCCATTTTTCTCCAATAGTACCAGCTAATGAGTACAGTTTTAAAGTCCACATTTTTCAAAGATTTGAGTAAAAGTTCTCCATATGTGACTAGGAAGTTACCTGCAGGTATATCATACCTAAACTGTCAGATAGCAAAAATGCTGAAAATGTGTTTGGCCTGCATGGCACAGAAAATTCCATAAGCCTCTGGCACCGAAGAGGTAAGAACTAGAAAGTTGCAAATGGATAAAGCAATTGCAGCATTTGTCTTAGCAGGTCATATTTTATTTAAAGAAACAGTATACCTTTTTATGAAAAAAACAAAAAACAAAAGCATATTGCAAGGCTTTTCCTGTTGAGTAAAGCTAGGCTAATCCCACTACTGAGAAATTGAGCTTTTCAAAGTAATTACAGTTTAAAGTGTTGTTTTTTTTTGTCCTCTAGTTGTCAAATTTAAGGATTCTTCGAGAGACTTGAGTCACTGACAAGCAGTGCTTCTTTGAATGTGAATTGAAGCTGTTGAGTGATTCCTCTCAGTTTGACATTTTAAGAAGTAATGAAGTCTTTATTCAATTACTGATAGAAAGGTTATACATTTTGTGTTACTTGTGATATTCAGCAGAAAACGCCCTATAACATATAGGTTTTCCTTTAATGTATTTTGGAGATTCAGTGTTACTTAGCTTCATGCATTTGACATTTGTGTTGGCACAGTACAATTGCACACTATGCTTACCTGCTCATTAAAGCATTCATTCTACAGTTATATATCAAGAAAATTGTTTCCAGTGTGTAAAACAACTATGAAACATGGCAATTATATAACGTCTTCCATCCTCCGGAGGCTTCATTCCATTTATGATCCAGTTATCAGGTGAGGCTGCCAGTAAATTAGACTTGAGATGACATGAAAGTAAAAAAGCTGTTTCAAAGAAATACAGATTAATTCAAACCTTAACATACATAAGCGGTGCTACTTATCATAAAAGTAATTCAATTCTGTTTATGACCAAACACAGCCTTAACTCTTTAAAGACTACAGGCAGGGATGTGCAATGCAGTGCTTTGCAATGCTCTTCTGGTCTTTAAAGGGTTAAATGGTGGATATTTCTTGTCCATACATTTCCAGTTGCATAAAATATTTTTGAAATCAGTATTTTTGGAAAAAAAACTTTTAGATTTGTGGTTTTTGCTAATTGTATCTTTGTGGAGTTACCTTAAGTAACTATATAATTTGATGGCAAAAACTTTTCTTAACATAATGAGAGCGGGGTCTGGGAATGGGGTGTTCTGAAGGACCAGGGCAATTTTTTTTCCATTATCATGATCTGAGATCACAGAGTGGTCTGCAGCCATCTGCAATCACAAAGTTCTGTAACGTGCCAGTATCTACAGCATTAACAGTCTTGGCACATCATTGGACTTTTCTGGGTTAAAGTCACTGTTAAGTTCTCACTCAACCACACAAAGACCACAATCCTATGTGCTTAGCTGACATCAGACATGACATCACAAATGACATCAATGGCACACTGATGATACTACATATGACATAATCAATTACATCAGAAATTACCTAACCAATGGCATCACTGATGACAGCAGCAACACTTCACTACAACACTGCTGTATCAGCACTGCATCTCCTCATCTCTATCCTGCTGCCAATGCCCTTCTGAACCAACAATAAAACTAAACTAAAACACCGACAGTTCTGCAAAAAATGTTCCTTATTGCACTGCATATCCTCATTCTGCACCAACACGTCATAAAACACCACCATATGAACGTTATGCCTAATCAATGAGTAATAACCCTAGTACAAAACAAAGTACCATCAAAATTGCACTTTGGTATAAAATACTAACACTGGACCAAAATCCAACAGCAGAAACACTTCAGCTATCATTTCAACAGTAGTATTGCACCCAATAAATGCATGTTTACTGCTACCTCTTTACCCAGCATCAAAACAGTGATGCCACAATGGATGCCATTGATTGTCATTTGAGATGTTATATGTAATGTTATTAGTGTGTCATTGATTGTCACTAGCAAAAACACAGGTGGGATGGAATTAAGCTGGAAGACCTTAAACTGTATTTAATGGATTTTGTGCATTTGAGTGAGAATTACTCTGTCATTAATACATTAACAAGTTTTTCTGCCATGGGATCTCCTTAGTTTTTTCCTAAGATTTACTATTTAGAAAACAATCATCAGCAAAGACTAAGAGAGCTATCAGTCTAGGGTTAATAATGATGTAAGAAGGCTTAATGAACAATAGCCGATGATATATCAATTTCTAAAATTGATCACTTAATTTGTAGCAACAATCAGTCCAAATAAATATATTGTAGCTGTATTTATATATAGTTGGCAAGGGCCTGCTCAAAATGAAGAGTTGCACAAACTCCTTATACAAATAACACAGTGAGTATCTGTACATCCACCATTATTTTATATTTACACTAACCCTCTCCGCACCAATGAAGCCATGTGATAGCATGTTACTTAAGCATAGGTACTCTCAAGACTCGAACCCCTTAAATGTAAGAAATCCTGGCCACCATCAGAAATCATGAGCCCAGGACAGGGGGACAGGCAAGCCTCCCACCCCTTTATTGTCAAACCCCACTTAGGCCTGAGTTACTTGGGATTAAATGACATGTTTTTGAAAGTTTTTTTTTATTTTTAATATCTCACATATAAATAAAGCAATGCATTTGAGACATAGTAGCATTCAAGACATTAAGATCTAGGTCAATGTTTCTCCATATTTTTTCACTGAAGGCACCCCTAATATGCAATCTGAAATTTTCAGGGCATGCTTCTCACTTTAAAGTTTATAAGTGAACAATGCATAAATATTTATTACTAGGTTTCACAATAAGAGTGTCAACAAAGAATAAATTGTGCATAATTTCCATACCTGGTAACTTTTGCTTCTTGAGCCCCTGGAGAAGGCTCATCTGGTGTGTTTGGGGGATATAAATGGCATGATTTGTGTCAAAATGAGTGGGGCTTAATTCTGGGTGGAGTTTAACAACCTATGCCATAAAGTTGGAGGGAAATGGGAAGAACGGGGTGGGATTGAGGAGAAGTGGATGGGATAGTGGAATGAACAGGGTGGGAAGGAGGAGAAGTAGGCAGAGTTTCATAATAAACTCCCTACCACCGGAAAATCAGCCTCTGTCTCCGGAGACCCATCAATTAACTGTAAAATCCAGAGTCTCCAGGGCAGATCCGGAGAGTTCCCAGGTATGATAATTTCCATATATTTCAGAAACTCAACTACAACATTTTTGTCAAAGTCTTCATGGAAAAAGTGGGACACCTTAAGGTGGTGGCCACAGCATACCAAAGTGCTGTGGAAACCTGTGGCACTAAAAATGTTAAAGATCTGTGGGACCTGCTGGGGAGGTTTGTTGGAAAGAATAGAATTTATTTTGATTTTTAACTTTTTGTAACCCTCCAGTGTCAGCTCAGGGATTAATGTGCTGTCAGGGCCTTCAGCACAAGCCATAATACGACTCCCAGGCCAGCCTATTTGGCCCCTATATTTATATGGAGCCCCCCTCCGGACACCCATGTGTGCTGTGCTCTGCAACTGGAAAGTCTAAATATACTTTATGGGGACTGGACAAGCCTCTGCTCCTATCAATGTCAATCACTGTGATTGATACTTCTTGTTCATTTTTTTTCAACTTTAAATGTGAATGTCTCTAGTTATACTGATCCGATTTACTAGCCTTAACCCACCTATGACCCTGTGATGTGTCAGAACCGTCACCGTTTTTTCCCTTAAGTGACGCCCTGGCAGGTCATGTCACGTACTTTTTACTTACAGTGTTCCAGTGGAGCTGTGTCTCTCAGGCCTCCATTTGGCGCACCAGTACATGTAACAGGTCACGTGTGTTGGCGCGTTGGCATACATCAAAGCTGTCCTTAAGAGAGAGCAACTTCCCGGTACTGCTACTGCTTAAGGGGTTAAAAAAACACACAGTCCCTTCTCCCTGCCAATTTTGGTGATAATCCATAAGTCTTAAACAGTACATTAAACAAAGTGGCGCCGCTTTGCCATCCCAGCATTGTGGAAAAAAGTACCTTGGTCCTTAATGTCCCCCCCCCCCCCCCGATCAGGCTTTTGTTGAAGGGTTAAACTTAGGGATGGTAATATGACTCGCTTTCAATGGGGTACCTTGGCAAAGTAATCAGAATTAAAGGGATAGTAATACTTCATTTTATCTTTATTATATTTTGTAGGCATTAAAAAAACATGAAGAACGATATAAGTCTTATCTCTCAAACCTTTATGGTTTGAGAGATAGTCACAAGCAAAGTTTCCCCTCCTGCCCCTTTTACCTAGTGTAAGCCATCTCTACTCAGATGTGGAATGCAGTCAACAGACCAGACAAATAACAGCAGGGGACAATCTTCTTCCTATGAGAACAATGAAAGCCCTGCCCCCCTTGACACGTTTTTCAGGTTTTTCCCCTTATCTTAATTGAAGATTGTCCCTCTCTGCAATCTACCTGGGCACCTCCCTTCTGCTCTGGCTGAACAGTGTTACATCAGTAAAAGGGACGGGAGGGGGATACTTTGTCATTGAATTACTCTTGAACTACAACTCTGACAGAATTGAAATAACACTCTCCAAAGTCCAAATACTATGATGATTAATTAGAGCTGCTTTTATTATGAAACATTACTATCCCTTTAAACATACTTTAGCCAAACTATGCAACAAAGACCTAATTTTTTTGAAAATATATTAACACAGTGGTATAATATATGCTTAACACAGGGTTCCCATTTGGATAACTTTTACAAAGCGCAGGTTTGTTTTTCTGTCTTGACTTTTGCTTTGTGCCTTTGCCTAGCCTGGGGTCTTGGAGAACCCCCTTATTCCTTGCTGCTCTCCATGCTTTATTCACTTGGGTTCTTATTTTGAATTTTTATATTATATGTATATGTTATGGTGTGCTAGCTCTGTGAGTCTCTTTTTTGCATATCATTTCTCCTCATTCTAGCTGCTTTTTCACTATATCTCATTTAATTTCAATGTTATAAATGATATAGAATGAAGTGCACTTAAAGCTTAAATTTGCACAATTGACATTATTTTAAAAGAGTTTCTTAAAGGCACAGTGTGTAACCTTCTGTTTAGGTTGCTTTGCATATGTTCATTTATAAACAAGGTATTATACAGGCCCATGTAGTATGTAGTGGTGAGTGGAAAAGTCCTATAAAAGGGGACTGATGCAGCTCCGGTCCTCTTGATTTTCCATCCACTCACTGTAAGATTATCCTGTTTGAAAGCAAGTTAATGTGATTGTGAAGATAATATATACTTTATTTTCTTATATTTTACCTAGGTACTTTTAAGTCCAATGTGTTCCTCAAAACAATTCTTCTGGGGGAATTTCAAACTTAGATAGCAATGGTAATATGTGTTAGGGCTTGTCTGGAATGGGGTACCTTGATGAGGTACGTGAGCTTAAACATTTGGTCAGACTATGCAACAAAAACCTCATTTTCTGAAAATATGTTAACATAGTGGTGTAATATATTCTTAATACAGGATTCACATTTGGGCAATTTGTATGAAGAAACGCAGGTTTGTTTTTCTGTCTTAGCTTTTACTAAGGAAGATGTTTTCCAATACAAATACATCCTTGAGGCTTTGCAGCCAGGAGTGTACTATGCTCTCTTTTGGAAAAATAATCAAGTTTCACTCTAATCAGAAGTGTAATGAAGACAAGGCTTTATTGTTTTACAAGCAGCTGCAGGGAGTTCTGTCCTCAAAGAAGTGTGATAACAGAATTTGATAGCTAAAGATTGGAATGATTGGTTATATACATTTCACAGGAAATATAACACAAGAATTTTACATTGAAATACATTAGGAGTGTATATTTTGGCATAATATCCAAGAATAAGCATGCGTAGTAAACAGGGCTCCCCCCCCCAAGAGCTGCTCACAATGTTCTGGGAAAGTAATCAATCCTTTCTACTCCCATACTCCCATCCTCCTTTGATCTATTATCTACTTAATGTTCCTGGGCCAACTACCTCACTTTCTCCCAACCTTGAACTGAAAATGGAGTTCTACTAGATCTAAATAAATTCTTTTCATGTTCTTAGCCCAAAAGACTCCATCTTAATCATCAGCAAATGTTACACTCACAGCTCCCCACATCAGTCTTCAGTGGAAAGAAATGGTTACATTTTATGTAAAATCTTACACATGGCTATATCATCAATTCTCTGAACTAATACTTTTAGGTATGAATATAGGTCTATCCCAGCCTATGGCCCTTCACAGCTCACATTCTCCTAGCAGCCAACATCATACCAGGGCTTAAAACTTGAAGTCCTTTGCTACTAGACAGACCTGAAAAGCTACTTGCCACTACAAGCCATAACATACCCACCAGGGCTGAATTTCTACTCGCCAGGGCTAAATTTTCACTTCCCATTGGCTAGTGGCGAGTGGAAATTTTGAGCCCTGATCATACTATCTAGATATACAAAAGAGCCCAGACATTAGAGCTGTTATCAGTCTGTTCAACTCCAGCTTTTCATATTCCACCACATGATCTTCCTACTCTTTACCAAGAAACTAGAGTTAATACCTTTATTTCCTTATATAGCCTTACTGAGTTCATGGCATTGGATTTCACCCATCAACATCACTAATGAGTTTATGCGGAAAGCAAAAGATGAGCAGTTCTGGAGGAAATCAACTCTAACATAGAATAAATAGAATAAATACAAATTCCAGAAAGTCCCTTTGATTTATAGGAGAGGTAAACTTTTTTTATGAAAAAATATACATTGTAGGGATTTTCCTATTGAGTAAAATAAGGGTACTCCCACTGCCGAGATATTTATATTTCCAGAGTTATTACAGTTTAAACCCATGTTATTTTTACATTAGCAGTGCCCTCTAGTGGTCAAATTCTAATTACATTTCCTGTTAGATTCTAATGGAGAGAAAAGTCAGAGACATACTGGTCTCCATAGAATGTGATAGAAACTGCCTGTCACTTCCTGTCAGGTAGAACTATCAGGAAGTAAACACAGTAAATTCACTTCCTGATTATTTAAACTGCTATAATTTTTGAATAAAACATCTAACAGCGATGGGAGCGACCTTGTTTTATTCAGCAGGAAATGCTCTGTAAAATATGTGTTTTTATAAAAAGAGTTTATTGCTCCTTTAAATGACTTGTAAACTCTTGACTGCTAGAAAGAGTTATGTTTGAGACTTTTCTAGCAATGAAGGGGGTAAGAAAGGACCCATGGGTGTCCTTAGTTCCTCCCATGGTTACACCCCTACTCCTCACATACCCCTACCTCCAGTCCCATCCATTCATCCCTGGCACAGAAAATACTGCAGTATCCTATAATAAACAAACACAAAGAAAACACATTTAACCCCTTGGTTTCTAGAGAGATCTCCAACACTTTGCTTTTCAATGCACTGGAAATCTCTCTAGCATTTAAGGGGTATATACTAGCTAGCAAAGGGGTATTTATAATGTCCTAAGGACATTCAGATATCAATGGGCACACCCAGTACTCTGAATGTGTTTGTGGCTACCATAGCTGAGGTGCCTCTCAAAACATGGAGCTTCAGTCAGTTTGCCTATTGGGAAATTTGGCTCAGTTTGTCCATTGTGGTAGAGTTGGTTTGCCTCAGAACTTTAGGGAAAATTTGTGATCATGATTCCACTCTATGTCAGGTACTGGAATCCATTTTAAGATCCTATGCCTGTTTATCATCAATTTCATAGGCTATGTACACCAAAGGAAAGACAATGGGCAGTCTTTGGGTGTTTCTGGCCATTGATTTCCTTTAGGCCTTTATTAACAGCTATGCAGTAAACAAGATTTTGAGGAGATGGCGTAAGTGCATGCCACCTCCCTGAGAATGTTATGGGGATGATGGCATCAAAGTGCTTGCTGGCATCAAAGTGCTAAAGTGGGCAGAGATTATCTTCCTGTAAGCATTATAGTGCTTATAAAATGCAGTGTATACCCTGAGGAGCAGTCACTGCTAGTCTTAGAGTCTAACTGAAGCACTGGCATATCAAGTTTAAAAAATTGTATACAGTAGGTGGCCAGGGCTGTATTTATTTCTCAGGACCTTGTAGGCACAGAAATCTGAAGCGCCCAAAAAAAGTGTGTGTGTGTATATATATATATATATATATATATATATATATATATACATAAAAGTCAATTGAGAAGCACTCACGCTGATAAAGTCAACTGCTTGGGTGCTGTGATTTCAGCCAAAAAATGTAAAATACACTCCAATTGAAAATGCACTCTCAGGATCCTTGATGAAGGTTACTGTAATGTAGCCGAAACGTTGATCTGCACAATAAACGTCTTTATCACTACAAGCAAAGTCCTGAGAGTGCTTTTTCAATTGGAGTGTATTTTATATATATATATATATATATATATATATATATATATATATATATATATATAATGGGTTTAGGGGTATATGGTTGGGGTACAACAACCATAGTACAATAACAACACACACAGCAGCAGAGCTCCAGAAGAAGGCACAGATGATCATGTGCACCTGACCTCATTTACCTCTACCTGTAGAGGCATGAATGACTTGTTGTTGGCAGCAGCTTCTCTCTGTGACTGACCATCTGACTACAGGCAAGCGCAGCTCCTGCTCCTCTGTGTGGCTGTGCTGTTTGGGGGCTCCCGGCTCCCTGCAGGGTCTGGGAGGGGCAGTCCCGGCAAGTGAGGAGTTTGTTTGGGTGGGAGTAATGCGCCAGTGCCACCGGATGATCCGGATCACATCCGGCTGCTGCACGCAGCCAATAGCATCAGCATGATGAATCATCATTGATGATGTGCCTCCGTGGCACTTCAGGCTGGCTGCGGCCCGTGGCACAGCACTCTCCACTCTCCCCACTTCTTCTACAGGAGAGGGGAGAGAAGTAGAAGAGAATGAGGAGTTCATAAACCTGCCCGGCCCCCGTGCAGTAGCTTGATGCGCCGCACATCCACCCGTGGCCCAGTCAATGAGGCAACCTGCTTCAGTTCTTAAAAAAAATAAACAATCCCAATCAGTCTGACACAGACGCCCCTCTGGTGGTGCACCTGCAGGCAGATGCCTACTCTGCCTTATTATAAATCCGGCCCTGTAGGTGGCATTAGGGATGATTCAAGGACTCTACAGAATTCCTTGGACTGGGGAGCTATAGTTCTAAGAAATTACAACATTATGGTGTTTTGGATGGGACAGAAATGTACAGTTTCCAGAAATAAAATATACATTTCTAATATAGGGATTCCTGACCTGCACAACTTAAAGCTGAAAGCTGGCACTATTAATTTAAATAACACATTTATAAAGGTCCAGAAGAACATCTTGTTAACATCTTGGATGTGATGTGCTGGTGATCTCTGTAGCATGTAGTGATTAAAGACAAACCACCACTCAGAAAAGGAAACTGGTTATATACTTTTTAACCATTCTCATTATCTACTCATGCATCGTTTCCTCCTCATACACTGCCCCTTCCAACATGCTGCTCACCCTTACTTATCAGACAGATCCATTGTACCAATTACTGCTCCCCCCCACAAACTGTCCACATCTTGCACTGTACACACTATTGTTTTACAAAGACCACACCTCCTATACTCTCTTCCTTTAGTAGTGCTTACTTGTCTGTTCCCACCTCAGTTATATATATTTTCATATCTTACCATCCATCAGTTTTCAACCTTTCTTTTTTTTTCTTATTTGCCCAAGAGGGTTAAAGATATTGGTCCCTCCTGCCCACTGAGTTTCATTTCTGTCAACTGTGCATATCCTACTAACTGTGTTTCATTTCATCTCTCTCTCTCTCTCTCTCTCTCTCTCTCTCTCTCTCTCTCTATATATATATATATATATATATATATATATATATATATATATCCTTGTATGGTATCTAACATCAAAGTTTATAAACATGTTGATATAAGGGTGTTGTCTATGTTTTGCTGTACAAAAACATGGCAAAATACAAATAAAATCAAGGTTTCAAAATATGTTTTTGGCTGTGTTTTCCCAAAAACTCCAAATGAAAAGAAAGTGCCAAATAGTGAATTACCACCACACACTTTTTGTATAAAATAAGGAAATATACTCACATAATCAAATGGTCAGACAGCTGATATCAGACAGCCTGACTAAAACGCATGCAGAGATTATCAACCCATCTCTGCTCGGGTTAATTCTCACAGAAACACTTGTTCAGTATAACTCAGACGGGGGCTTCAAATGCTATACAAATGTATTAAAAAATGCACAGCAGCTTAAACCTTTAAAGGAATAGTAATACTTAAAATGTAAAAAATATATGTTGTAGGGTTTATCCCCTGAGCAAAACAAGTGTACTTCCACTGCTGAGAGATATTTTATTAAAAAATAACAGCTCAAACTTGAATTTTTTAGGTGCAATATCACAGTGGCCTGAAAATTTACAGTGACGCTGTTGCTACATCATCCTATGGACTGCTCTGGTCCATAGACCATAAATCTCCATAGGATGGTGTAGCAACAGTGCCACTGTAAATTTTCAGGCCACTGTTATAGTGCACCTAAAAAATTCAAGTTTGAGCTGTTATAAATTTTTAATAAAATATCTCTCATCAATGGGAGTACCCTTTTTTTATTCAGGGACATAAACCCTACAACATATATTTTTTTTACATCTTAAGTATTACTATCCCTTTAAAATGGCGTGTCCAATGTGTTTTGTGATGCTTAAGTATGGGAGTATAAATAGAGGTAACCTCCACTTATCATTAGATGGTCTCCTGGAACGAGAAAGAACAGTATCTCTGTGTCCTGCTGATTACGCTTGCATCTATGGGTGTTGGTCTGCAATACCATGGGGCTTTCCCATAAGCTGTAAAGACGAAGCTAAGTACAATACATTTTTGATTGATAACTGTTTCAGTGTGTTCCTTGTTTACTCTGGAATCCAAAGAATTTGTAACACAAATTGTATAGCTTAGCACATACTCCCTTTCCCCCTTTAAATGTATTTTAATGCTCTCCCTCTCTTTATTTCCTCCTACCTGTATTTCACTCATTTTTCATTCCACCTCTTTCTTCAGCTTTTACCTTCCACTTGTCTTCTGTCAGTTTCTCTGTTCTTCACTTCATCTTCCCTTATCATTTGCACCCTTCCCTTTATGTCCACAATCTCATTGAATAGTACTTTCTTTATTGCTCCTTATGCTTTCTTCTTCCTCTTGATCTGACATACTTTTACTCCCATTTTTCATAATTCCCCCATCATATGCTTTCACCTCATTCATTCTACTTGTTCAAGAAATATATTTGGTGTTAAATTGCTGTAAACAATAGTAGGTGGAAACATCACAAATTAGCTTCTTACAATTTTGTATGAAGGACATTTACAAACACACAGACACACACACTCTCTTTCTCATTAATCCTTACATTTACAGAGTCATAGCTAAGAAGTTCTAGCTTGTCTTGGATCAAGATCATATCAACAACCTGGATTTATCACCACTTATCACTTCTGGGGAGCTATGATCACTACTAGTGATGAGCGAGCATGCTCGGCCGAAGCTCGGTTCGGCTCGAGCATCGCTCTGCTCGGCACATGGCTGTACTCGTACGAGTACCGCATGTGCTAGCCCGCCATGTTCGGGTCTCCTCCCTGCACAAGGCGCCTGCCTAGGGCCCGGCCAAATGAGGGGGGCCCGGAAAGCCTCATTCAACTTGAATGAGGCTTTCCGGGCCCCCCTCATTTGGCCGGGAGATTCAACCCCCACGCCCGCAGCTTACCTGATCTCTCACTCATCTCGCCGCTCTAGTAATACAGAGCGCTGGGAGATGACATCATCTCCCAGCCTCTGCATTACTACAGCGGCGCCGGGAGCTTCAGTCAAAGAGATCTGTGCCGAAGGAGGCACAGATCTGTGAAGTACACCGCTAGACCACCAGGGAAATGTGAAGATGAAGGTGCAATGTGGAGGTGAAGTGGAGATGGGGGCATTGCGGAGATGAAGGGGGCATTGTGGAAGGGGCATTGCGGAGATGAAGGGGGCATTGTGGAAGGGGCATTGTGGAAGGGGCATCGTGGAGATGGAGATGAAGGGGGCATTGTGGAGATGGAAGGGGCAGTGTGGAAGCGGCAGTGTGGAGATGGAAGGGGCAGTGTGGAGAAGGTGGCATTGTGGAAGGGGCAGTGTGGAGATGAAGGGGCAGTGTGGAGATGGAAGGGGCAGTGTGGAGATGGAAGGGGCATTGTGGAAGGGGCATGGTGGAGATGAAGGGGGGCATTGTGGAGATGAAGGGGCAATTGTGGAAGGGGCAGTGTGGAGATGAAGGGGACATTGTGGAGATGAAGGGGGCATTGTGGAAGGGGCAATGTGGTGATGAAGGGGCAGTGTGGAGATGAAGTGGCAGTGTGGAAGGGGCATTGTGGAGATGAAGGGGGCATTGTGGAGATGAAGGGGCAGTGTGGAGATGAAGGGGCAGTGTGGAAGGGGCAATGTGGAGATGAAGGGGCAGTGTGGAGATGAAGGGGGCATTGAGGAAGGGGCAATGTGCATCCAGACATCCTCCCCATGCTGTCCCTGAACCATTTCTGTGGTGTTTCCATCATTTTCTGACCTTTTCCTATGAACCAGGCACCCTCCCCTCATCAGAGCAGGGGGTGCCTGGTGTAATGCTCGAGTCCTCCCATTGACTTCAATGGGGCTCGGGTGCTCGGCCGAGCACTCGAGCCTCCGGGGGCGCTCGGCCAGAGCACCCGAACACCCGAGCATCGGGGTGCTCGATCATCACTAATCACTACATATAAAGAAGCTATTATAGATATACATATATATATATATATATATATATATATATATATATTCACAGAAGGGCAAGCACTCACAGGTCTTAAAAAATGTAATTTGTTTTAATACAGTCCAACATTTTGGTTCAGTAAGGACATTTCTCAAGACCTTTCTTGAGAAAGGTCCTTACTGGACAGAAACATTGGACTGTAATAAAACAAATTACGTTTTTTAAGACCTGTGAGTGCTCGCCCTTTTGTGACTAAATACTTTATGCTGTGCACCCAGGCAGTTTGTGAGTGAAGATGTGAGTGCTACTAGTATGAAAGCCTGTGTAAATGGGCTAAAGTGCCACCCGGAGCCGGGAGCAGAGACATATGGTCAGCCGTTCGGAGAGCCCCGCTCTGGATCAGCGCGTTCAGCCAGTCTCTACTGCACACGACTGCATCATTCCGGAAGTCTCTACTGCAGATGTGCGGTTACACACACAGAGAGCTTCGCAGCCTAGAACTTTATATTATACATATATATATATATATACTTTACACATTTTAGCCCTATGTATTTCTCTTAGCCCTCTAAACTCTAAAAATGTAAAGTTGTAAGAGACAAGAGACTCCTGTTATCCGCAGTGTTGCACCTATGCCCAAATGACCTTGCATCTCCAGCCCCTTTACCTTCCACAATAGAATGAAAGTGTGCATTATGTATCTTAGTATATATTATGGTAGAAAATAATCTAGGTCTGAGCTTTTACTGCAGATAGTAGAGGGGCAGGTTAGTAGACAAGTGCTTCTTTTTGTCTTGAAATTACATGTCTCTGCGAGTATTTTTCCATTTTCTCTTTGAGTGCAGATTTCTGTGTTTAAGCCAGATAAGCTAGTACTTTTTTTCACCCTAAACTAAAAGCTTATGGTAACGCATAGGATGCAGCCTGCAGGTCAAAAGGTGGTAGATTTCAAAGTAACATAAAAAGATCCTGGCTTCAGTCATGTTTATATTTTAGCAAATTTATATGATGCTCAGTAAGCAAAATAAAAGAAAGCTTGATTGCCCTGAGGCTGAAATTTTCAAACAAGACTTTGCTCTCTTGTATGAGCATTTACTGAGGCTGGTAGAGATGGAATGCATCCTCACACTAATGCATTAAATGTGCCTCTTCAGTAATGGAAATGGCCTCTTCTCTGTAATAACACAGAAATCCACCTTGAACAATGCCGAGTGTTCGAAATGTTACGTGGCTCTCAGCTTCAACGTACAGCCTGATCTCTTAACTCTTTGAGTGCAAGAGGGGTAGCTAACGGATTGCTCAAAGGGTTGATGATAGACTCACATTCCTGTGCATATGACATATTAGGGCATATGTATGAAAACAAAGTGGCACAGTATGGAGGCCAAGCAACTGTACCTTAGAGAACAAATAGAGGTTTCCATTGACTTAAATGGTCATTTAACTTCTTGAATGCTAGGAGTTGTGGATTGGTTAGCTCATCATACTTTGCGTTATGTATTTGTATATAAATATAACTATTTGCATTTGTATATATAGTGTAGGCTTGATAGCCACATATTGTATTTTTAGATTCAGTTGTTGGATTGTACAGTCTTTTCTTTTTTATATAGATGATTTTTCTTCTTTTTGTATAGGGTTAATGCTTCATTTGCACCCAAACGATGAAGCATGGAAAGACAATAATTTGTTTTTTATGTACAAAAAATAATTACAAGGTGGTGACACCTGCTATGGGTGGTATACATGGGTTGCTTACTTGTGGGGCTGGATTTACATCTCAGGCACCCCTAGGCAAGCCACTCTAGGCATCCTTAGCTCTGCCCATGGCCACGCCTCCACTCCTCACATGACCTCATGCACAGTCTCACCCACTATTCTCTGGATTAGAACAAACATGGTTAAGTGACAGAAAGTTGTTTGTATTTTTCAAAGGTTGTTTTCGTACTCATTGGAACCTTTATCCTTGATAAAGTCCCCAGTGGATGCTGAAGGGTTGATTCAAATGAAAACTATTTTCTCACTCCCTGACAGTTTTCTTCTTAATGTACTACTGGAAGTCATATGCTACTCTTACATAATGCTTCAATTCCCTGATGGAGAACTTTCTTGCTTTCAAGAGGTTAAACATCCAACTTAAATCAATGTAAATATGTATTGCCCCCTTATTATCCAGATGGTTTACTCCAGAATTGTTTTACTTGGTGTGTATGACCAAAAATATAACATAGTTAATGTGGACCTGGCAGCTTACAGCTTTTAGTATCAGGAACGCTATCTATTTTAACTGTTTGTTTCATGTCCTTTTTGTTTTTCGGTGCTTGCAATGTTTTTAGAGATTCTTGGCTTAGTAGTTAGGGATTCTTTGACATCTACAGAGCTGAGCTCTCTGACTTTGGTAGCATGACCTGTATAATTACTTACTTGTCTGTCCTGAAATCATCTTCCTCCTCCTTTTGAGGTTGCCAGAATACAGCTTCCACAAAAGGGGCAGAATAAATTAATGGGGAGTAATAATTTTGCAAATCCTATTACGATGGATGCTCCCACTGAGGGAAGAATTTGACAAGTGACAGTATGTCTTAAATAATGGCATTTGATGTTTTTACTTTATAATACTGCCCTTTGTACACTCTCCCAATACTGGCATCCTCTGCATATAAATGTATGTCATTAAGTGTGTGTAATCATATACCAGTGTCTGTGTGCTGTAGATGTGTGAGTATATACTCAGAAGAATACAAGCCCAATTTACCATGGGAAAAAGCAACCTTTTGCACGCCAGCTGTGGGGGATGATGGGTGTTATAGTCACCAAAAGGTGTGGGGGGATGCAATAAGGATTAATGTAATGGTGGTTTTTTTCTTGGTCATGTGATTAGAGCACATTGCATTGGCAAATAAGACACACCTCCATAGGTAATAAAAATGTGATATGCCAAGGGAGGCATTAGCCATTAGTCTATAATGTTGGCATACATTTAATCAATGTGTTGTAATAGTATAACTCTGCAATCAGGTTAATAACCAGACTAATGTCAAACCACTCAATAGCAGTGCATTTCAAAGTTTGAAATATATGTCATATGATGGACGTATAAATATGGAGATCTGTGGAACATAGCAGACAATGAAATATGAAGACTTTTAACTACTCTAGAGCTGAGGAGCTGTGAGCTCTGACAGAACTGACAGCTATCAACCCTTAGTGTAAATAGTTAGTTCAAAATAAAAAAACACCCTTAGGAATGTAAAAATAGCTCATTAAGTCAAATTTCAATATGCAAATAAGCCATTGGCAAAGTAAACACTGAAACATTGTAAATGCAGCAACAACATAGTGGAGACATGATGATGCAGGTGTATTTGACTCACAATTATGGATATGATGGGGAAACAGCCTAGTGCAATCAATGAAATGGATTTGGGAAAAATCTGTAACAATATCTCCAAACAATACCATTATCGAATGTTAGTGCATCTCCCCCTAATAATTTCAATTTTTTTTTTTAAACATTTCTACAAATGGTTGCTAAAAATTCTACACTAAGAGAGATGTGTGCCGCTCTTATTTTTTTTATCCTTCTTTTTATATGTGTACATTCCCATGGTGATTCCAGGGCTTGAGTCCAGCAACAAAGAAAGAGATAAGGAGATTACCTCAATGATCAAGACTGATATTTGGCAAATGTAACATTGGAGATTGGGATTGGTGTGAACTATAGAGAACAGACAGCTTTCTATTTCATAAACTCATACTTCATTTTTATCAGATTCACCATCAGCTCATTAGAACTTTTAGCAAATTTATAAGAGTTCGATTTGACACTGAAATAGACTGTACAGGTCTGACTGTACTATACCGGAGGGACTAATTTCCTCTGTTTTAACAATTTTTCATATCATTCTTATAGATACATCCCTCCCATTGACACTCTCTATATATTTACAATTCCTGTGATCACTTCTGGTACAGATTACTTACATGTCAATATAAGGCACCTGATCTATCAGTACTTTTTATATAGCATTTACGTCCTTTCATCCTCAAGGAGAAAAGGTGTCAGGAATGTCTCATATATGTCTACTTACCGATAATGTTTGGTGCTTTATGTAATTGTTTATAAGAAACATACATTTGAGGTTATGCTTTTATTCCTCCCCTTCCTCTTTGTCCTTTAGAGCAGCAATAATACCTAGAGGTGAGCGCTTCAGCCAACTTCTGCTTTTGCTGTTCCTATGGGGAAAAAATAATACAATTTCAAATGGGGCTTTTAGCTTACTATATGCTAGAGAGGTCTCCAAATCATTATGAGAACAATATGTTTGAGATCTCTCCTCTAGCACTTAAAGCAGAACTACCACCGCTAAACAACTTGAGCTTAAATAATTCCACATCTGGTGACTAGCTGCTTAGTAGTGCTAATCGCCATAATTATTACCTTGTTAAAGAGGATTATCAATTCTTGTCGGGCTGACAGGCAGGACGGAGCGCAGACATCTTCTCATAGTGACATCTGCACGCCTGCGCTGTCAGTCCCAGATGGCTCTAGGAGGCGTTGCTAGGAGCCATTTGGCTCCAAAGGTACTGACAGCGCAGGCGGGCAGACATCACTATGGGAAGATGTCTGTGCTCTGTCCTGCCTGTCAGCCCGACAGCCGCTCCTAAGCAGCTAGTCGCCAGATGGGGAATTATTTAAGCTCAAGTTGTTTAGTGGTAGTAGTTCCGCTTTAAGGGTTACAAGTCCCATTAACCATTTGAATGCTAGAGGGGATTGCCTCTGGCATTTAAAGGGTTAAAATCAAAGGAAGGCGTTGTGTGTCAACTATGGTGCATTTGTTTGTACTAGAGTTGTTCCAGTTTAGTTTTGTGCATATTGCCTTAAAGGAACAGTAAACTTTTTTAATGAAAATATATATATTGTAGGGCTTTTCCTGTTGCGTAAAATAAGGGTACTCCCACTGCTGAGAGATGTGTATTTCCAGGGTTGTTACAGTTTAAACTGTTTTTTTACATTGGCAGTGCCCTCTATTGGTCAAATTCCAATTAGTAATTCTGCTACATTCTAATGGAGATGAAAGTCAGTGACTTACAGTTCTTACAGTAGAATGTGGTAAAAAGTCATGCTGTCAGTTAGAACTTCCAGGAAGTAAACATACAGTAAACACTTCCTGATTATTTGAACCGTTATAAATGTTGAATAAAACAACTGGAAGCAGTTAGTGCCTTGTTTTACTCAGCAGAAAAAGCTCTATAACATAAATGTAACAAAAATTCAAAGAAAAGAAAAGAGACCCATAAAAAGCACCAGACCCACCTTCCTGAGTGAGTTGTATGGCCCCAGTTAGATGAAAGGGTAAATGTGATAGATACAAGCAGTTAAAAACAAAATTAAAATATACCTTTTATTAATACTAATATAAATAAAATGAAGGTGAATTTAAAATAAAATCCGCTTATGCTTATGTAGTAAATCCGCACCAATTTATATGCAACACTCTGCTTATGATCCGTCCAGACCACAGGACCCAAGACTCCACCCACTTCGTAAATAACTACATATGGTATATATATCTTGCCATTTTTTAATGGACACCACGCTGAAAGTTTTCCTAACGGCTGTTGGAGAACTTTAAGAATAAATCGAGACAGTACTGTAGAGCATTTGCAGGCAAATACGGAACACAAGTGTCTGTGCCCGTGAATCCGACGCGCATTTTGCCACTGATGGCTTTTAAGAAAAAGCCATCAGTGGCGAAACGCGCTTCGGGCTCATGGGCACAGACACCTGTGTTGTCCAATAGCTGTTAGGAACAGTGTGGTGTTGCTGCATTTTCTCCTTTTTGTGTGTTCAACTTTTGAGGCTGCTGGAGGATAGGCAGGGATCATAAATGCTATTTATGTTGCTTCTTTACAAATGTGTCTCTCTGATCCAGGCCCGGACTGGCCATCGGGCATAGCGGGCATTTGCCCGGTGGGCCGGTCTGGGCGTTTAAAAAAAAAAAAAAAACGAACGAACGCCCGCCGCCGCCCCCCCCAATGGGCTGCTCAAAAAATAAAAATGGGCCACCCAGCCTTAAATGCCCAGGCCTATTTTTTGTCCCAGTCCGGGCCTGCACTGATCAATGTGTTTACATGACACAATAGTGGTATTAGAAGCACTCGTTTATCAACAATATTACAGATTTACTAATTTAACCTGTTACATATTTTGACATTGTGTTAGATCCTGCATATAACTTGGGGACGGAGAGTAGCTATCTGAGCTTATCAAGCTATAGTAGTAAACTTAACTATTATTCCACACTTTTGTGATGTTAGTATTTCTCAACTAACCAGGTATTATAACCTATCCACAGTGCATCTTCATTATAATACATATATGCTCCGTACTAGCAAGATATATATACACCATATTGTAGTTATTTACGAAGTAGGTGGAGTCTTGGGTCCTGTGGTCCAGACGGATCATAAGCAGAGTGTTGCATATAAATTGGAGTGGATTTACTACATGAGCATATGCAGATTTTATTTTACATTTGCCTTCATTTTATTTATATTAGTATTAATAAAAGTTATATTTTTTAACATAAATGTTTTGATAAATAAACATTTACTGCTCCTTTAAGAGTTTATTACCTCATTTACATATAACCTTTGCCTTAATGCATTTTTCCCATCATGAAGGAGAAAAATGATCCACACACCACACATATATAGGGAAAAATGCTATATACATCTATTTACAATTTCATTTTCTCATTTAATTTTTCACAGTTTTTCACTTTTATTCTTTCTATTGATTTATTTTAATAAAATCTCATATTACACTATCTCAATATTCTTTGTCTTCATCCATTATATGTAAATATTCCATTTAAAAGAATGCATCTGATATATGACATTTTGCATGATTTAATTTTATCTTATAGTTGCAGGGGCAGGTAACCTTTGGCTCTCCAGCCAAATCAACAGTTAATCAACAGTTGCCTACACCTCTCATAGTCCAACCACAGCTGGAGAACCATAGTCTGTACATATTTTGGAAGCATAATAAATCTAGAGTTTTTCAGAGATATGTTCTTTCTTTCAGCACAAGGAAATGTCTCCATTAACCCTTTGAGTGCCGGAGGGGCACGCATCACATTGCAAAGCAATGCGTTGCGTACCCCTCTGGCACTCAAAGGGTTAAACTTACCAGAACAAATTTTAATTAGTCCTCCTCTCCCTTTTAAACAAAAATGTAACATTTGTTTTCCTCAATGTAACTTTCATTTTCTGCATCCCTCCCATCTCCTCTATTCTCCTTCCCACCCACACCCACATAACACTTGCCATTTCCCTCAGTTATCTGTTGATAGCTGCTTACACTCTGAATCACTCCACAAAATTGTCTCCTCTGACAATAAAGCTTCATTCCTTCTTATTTGCAACTTTTATTTTGCTCATTGACTTTGAGAGGAGTCAAATGATCACATTCTCATGCGCAGCATAGTCCATAAAACTGGGGTTATATTCATGTTTAAATCTCCATTAATATACATGAGCATCATGGACACATATTCTTACAACCTCAGGCCAGGCTTCCCCTATTCTCAACTCTTCTCGATCACAGCAGTGTGGGAAAAGGAGACCTGATATATGTTCTATGAAAGATAAAAAGCAATAAAACCAAAGTGTTTTATTGCACAATCTAAAAATCCTCTGCACTAAAACTGTTGGGGGCCTACAACCACATCTTAGCATTTTTTCCAGCTCTAAGCACTGCATAAATTAGAAATATACTGCAAAAATTGGATATAGGGAGGCTTTTTTTAAATGGCAGCTGATTTTAGACTGTAAATAACAGAGTGCACCCTCTGGTTGGATGGTGAACTGCATTTTAATAATCTTGCCCAAATACTGTATCACTGGTGCACAGCATCACAAATCATCATCAGTAAAAGAATCAATGGATAATAAAACCTTTAGTAAAAGAAAGGTCATCTTTGTTGTCTTAAAGAGATAGTAATACTTTGTTTTATTTTATTTTGTAGGCATTAAAAAAAACATGAAGAACGATATAAGTCTTATCTCTCAAACCTTTATGATTTGAGAGATATTCACAAGCAAAGTTTCCCCTCCCACCCATTTTACCTAGTGTTAGCCATCTCTTCTCAGATGTGGAATCCAGTCCATAGACCAGACAAATGACAGAAGGGGACAATCTTAAACAGTACATTAAACAAAGTGGTGCCACTTTGCCATCCCAGCATTGTGTAAAAAAGTACCTTGGTCCTTAACGCCCCCCCCCCCCATCGGGCTTTCGTTGAAGGGTTAAACTTAGGGATGGTAATATGTATTAGATAGGACTCGCTTTCAATGGGGTACCTTAGTGAAGTAATCAGACTTAAAGGGATAGTAATACATCATTTTATCTTTATTTTATTTTGTAGGCATTAAAAAAACATGAAGAACGATATAAGTCTTATCTCTCAAACCTTTATGGTTTGAGAGATAGTCACAAGCAAAGTTTCCCCTCCCGCCCCTTTTACCCAGTGTAAGCCATCTCTCCTCAGATGTGGAATCCAGTCTATAGACCAGACAAATGACAGCAGGGGACAATCTTCTTCCTATGAGAACAATGAAAGCCCTGCCCCCCTTGACAAGTTTTTCAGGTTTTTCCCTTATCTTAATTGAAGATTGTCCCTCTCTGCAGTCTACCTGGGCACCTCCCTTTTGATCTGGCTGAACAGTGTTACATCAGTAAAAGGGGAGGGAGGGGGATACTTTGTCATTGAATTACTCTTGAACTACAATTCTGACAGAATTGAAATAACACTCTCCAAAGTCCAAATACTATGATGATTAATTAGAGCTGTTTTTATTATGAAATATTACTATCCCTTTAAACAGCACTGAAACAAAAAGTGTGTGTGTGTGTGTGTGTGTTGGGGGGGGGGGTGGATTCACCAAGGGGTAAATGGTTAAACGCACAATAAAATCCAGAGGATTTCCTTGCACATTGGCAATTTGTCAGTCAATGGACAGATTATATCTGACCATCATTTCTTCATCAAAAAACAAAGAAAGATCTGCCAATGCCATCCATCAACTTCACACTGGTAAATCTCATAGAAAGCTATGGGGCAGATGCTATATGTGTATGTCTGTGTATCACCGATATTTACATTAATTATTTCCCTGTCTCGCTTACATAAAGAAGGGAAATGTAATTATCGTTGATAACTATCTGAAGGTATTTGTCATTGACCGTGGCTGCTCTTTCTGAAGCTGGATGAATCCTGGCCTCAAAGCGATGGTGAATAAATATACTTCATGTCCATGGAGGCGGACATAATTCTTTGTTATCATAGTTCAGTATCCCAGACACCTCCCACTGATGGCTTCTTAGAAATGAAATAATATTTCAGTGTAGTGTGTTTGGGGTTGTGGGGTCCTGCAACAAACAATCATGTCAGCATCTGTGGACATGATACCTAGTATTGATTAAATATTAATAGCAGGTAATTATTCATTGTAGCCACTATGAATTTCTGCCCAACTTAAGTTAAGTGGGGTTTAATTTTTATGAGGTGTTAATGGTTCTTTAATCAAAGATAGTCAATTGCGTCCACAACAGCTGTTGTGGACTACAACTCCCATCATCCCCAGCTAGCCTGTTTGGGGATGATGGGAGTTGCAGTCTCCATAGCTAGAGGTCCAATAATTGATTACCCCTGCTTTCTGTAATATTGTTTATTATCAAAGGGCATCTTTTCTAGAGATTAGTTAACATTTTTAATTTTGCAGTGTCTCAGACATCGCTCCTAGATTCCACACTATTTTCTTTCATAAATGTGTGTTTCCTCACTAATTGTTGCTGCCACAGTTCTGCAACTCAAACACTTACATAACGCTTCAGGTTCGATGTCTGTTCTAGCATTTCCATTGGAACACTCTAGTGAATGACCCTACAGGTACAGAAGTCTTTAGTATAAGTGGGCTAGAAATGTCAATGTGGAGCCAAGAACTACGGGCACTTTTGATGCAAAAGTGTTGTAATCATTAGAGTTTAAATGCCTCTCTAAAAGGGCCAGGGGGTTAATCAGCTCAAGATGTTTGAGAGACTGATAGAGAGTGAAAAATGAAGATGGTTTCAAAGTGAGAAGCTCTTTTATATATTCTGGTCTTGCCTGTTTATTCAGAGCAAATACAGTCAATTAAATTAGCAAAAGAGATGCAATTCTGGAGCAAGCACATTTGGGTGTGTGTGAAAATTCTGTCAAATTCTAACACATTGATGTGATTGAAACGTTTAACCTACTGAAGTCTCCAACACATTGTTTTCCAATGCATTTTAATATCTCTCTAGCATTCAGTGGGTTAACTTAATGTGGGTTTTCATTCCTCACCTATTGTGCAGATGGTTTACTCCAGAACTGAGCTTTTTGAATTGCTCTGCCTTGTCACAATATTGCTTTGTGTGGCTCAGGTGACCTAGACGCTGCTTTTCATTGAGAAGATCAACAGGAAAGGTGTTGGACACAAGCAACCCATGAAAAGAAAAGCTGATAACATATTCACTATATTCAGCAACCAGATTGGGTTTCAGACCATATGCCGTGTGCATTGTGTGACTTATGGAATGAGTTGTTACCGGAACGCATTGTCAGAAGATTTGTTTTATTTTGATTGTGTCAAGCAAGTGAATATTACATTATAGATACAAGAGGCCGTGTTGTGTCATGTTGAAAAGCTGTTCAGAGGAGCAAGTCAGATATGGATGTTCAGTATGTGGATAAATACATTGTTTTGTCATCAACTGGATTGTGTGTATAAAGGGTGCTTAATTAGCAAATTAATCAGGAGTCTCTGTCAAGAACAAGTAGCTGCAGTTAAAGGGATAGTAATGTTTCATAATAAAAGCAGCTCTAATTAATCATCATAGTATTTGGACTTTGCAGAGTGTTATTTGAATTCTGTCAGAGTTGTAGTTCAAGAGTAATTCAATGGCAAAGTATCCCCCTCCCGCCCCTTTTACTGATGTAACACTGTTCAGCCAGAACAGAAGGGAGGTGCCCAGATAGTCTGCAGAAAGGGACAATCTTCAAATAAGATAAGGGAAAAACCTGAAAAACTTGTCAAGGGGGGCAGGGCTTTCATTGATCTCATGGGAAGAAGATTTTTTTAATGCCTACAAAATAAAATAAAGATAAAACGAAATATTACTATCCCTTTAACACAATGCTGAATGTATACTGTATATATACTGAGTTCTTTAGTGGTGATGTATATCTTGAAGGAACTCTGGAGCAAACCAATTGCACTATAGGGAAGAACTAAAAATTCCCTTGGATTTAAATGAGAATTTTAACACCTGGGGGGTAATGCACTAAACATGGGCAAATGAGGTGAGTACTTCTCCAGTAATATCACATGTCCAATTCCTATGTTATTTGATGGAGCTTATGCACTAAGGGCTCGATTCAATTACCATCATTAAAGAAAATAGGCAACGGTAGTTTTGCAAGCACAGTTTGCTATTCTATTACCTGTATTGTGACCTGCTAACGTGAGCTACAAAAATGACAATGGATGGTAAGATTTTGCCCATTCACATCAATGGAACAGCTCAAGCCATTTGTTATTCAATTGTATGTGGTGAGTAAACAGTTACATTAACTTACGGTAATTCTGCTCCTACTTTCACAGGTGTACAACACACAATGAAGGCTTAAAGGGATAGTAATACTTAAACATTACTAATCCCAATATTGTAGTACTAAAAAAAGAAATTATTGCACCCAGTGATACCTCTCAAACCTTTATGGTTTGAGAGATATTCACTCGCAAAGTTCCCCCCTCCCTCACCTTTCCCTGAAGTCAATCCCTTTAAAACCACCATCGAGCAATACAAAGCAGGGAATAAACAGCTCACACCATAGAATGTGGCACAATGACAAAAATTGCAAAAGTAACGCCTGAAATGCCAAGGAAGCACCCATCCACTCTCATCCCCTCTCTCTAGCACTCCCATCCCCTCTCTCTCTAGCACTCCCACCCCTCGCTCTCAAGCACTCCCATTCCCTCTCTTTAGCACTCCTGTCCCCTCTCTCTCTAGCACTCCCATCCCCTCTCTCTCTCACTACAGGACTCTCATTCCCTCTCTCTCTAGCACTCTCATCCCCTCTCTCTTGCACTCCCATCCCCTCTCTCTCCACAGGACTCTCATCCCCTCTCTGTAGCACTTCCATCCCCTCTCTCTAGCACTCCCATCCCTCTCTCAAGCACTCCCATTCCCTCTCTTTAGCACTCCTGTTCCCTCTCTCTCTAGCACTCCCATCCCCCCTCTCTCTCTACAGGACTATCATTCCCTCTCTCTCTTGCACTCCCATCCCCTCTCTCTCCACAGGACTCTCATCCCCTCTCTCTAGCACTCCCATCCCCTCTCTCTTTTGCACTCCCATCCCCTCTCTCTACAGGACTCTCATCCCCTCTCACTCTTGCACTCCCATCCCCTCTCTCTCTCTCTACAGGACTCTCATCTCCTTTCTCTCTAGCACTCCCATCCCCTCTCTTTCTCCTGCACTCCCTTCCCCACTCTCTATGGGACTCTCATCCCCTCTCTCTAGCACTCCCATATCTCCTCTCTCTACAGCACTCCCATCCCCTGTCCCTAGCACTCCTATCCCCCTCTTTACTGCACCCCATCCTCCATTTCTGCTGCAATCCCATGCCCTCTATCTAGCACTACAATCCCCTCTCTCTAGCACTCCCATATCCCGTCTCTCTACAACACTCCCATCCCCTGTCCCTAGCACTCCCATCTCCCCCTTTACCCCCTCTTTACTGCACTCCCATCCTCCCTTTCTGCTGCATTGCTATGCCCTCTATCTAGCACTCCAATCCCCCCTCTTTACTGCACTCCCATGTCCCCTTTCTGCTGCAATCCCATGCCCTCTATCTAGCACTCTACCCCCCCCCCTGCAGCAGTCCCATGTCCCCTCTCTACATCATTCCCATATCTTCTCTCTCTACAGCACTCCCATCCCCTGTCCCTAGCACCCCATCCCCCTTCTTTATTGCACTCCCCTCCTCCCTTTCTGCTGCACTCTCATCTCCTCTCTCTAGCCCTCTAATCCCCCTCTGTCTAGCACTCCCATATCCCCTCTCTACATCACTCACATTCCCTTTCTCTACAGCATTCCCATCCCGTCACTAGCACTCCCATCCCCCCTCTTTACTGCACTCTCATCCTCCCTTTTTGCTGCACTCCCATCCCCTCTCTCTCTACAATAATATTGTCCCTTCTCTCTCTTGCACTCCCATCCCCTCTCTCTCTCTACAGCATTGCAATCCCCTCTCTCTCTTGCACTCCCATCCCCTCTCTCACTAGCACTCCCATTCCCTCTCTCTCTACAGCATTCCCATCCCCTCTCTCTCTAGCACTCCCATCCCCTCTCTCTCTACAGCATTCAAATCCCCTCTCTCTCTAGCACTCCCATCCCCTCTCTCTCTACAGCATTCCAATCCCCTCTCTCTAGCACTCCCATCCCCTCTCTCTCTAGCACTCCCATCCCCTCTCTCTCTAGCACTCCCATTCCCTTTCTCTCTACAGCATTCCCATCCCCTCTCTCTCTAGCACTCCCATCCCCTTTCTCTCTACAGCATTCCAATCCCCTCTCTCTATCACTCCCATCCCCTCTCTCTAGCACTCCAATCCCAAAGAATTCTAAAGGATCCTAAATTTTTATGGTGTGCTAAATGGCTTTTGCGAAATGAATTGTTTTGCTCATCTTTACCTTTAACCCCTTGAATGATAGCGAGATCTTCAACACATTGAGAAGCAATCACAGTATTAAAAGCCCATTTAAATCAATTGGATGTTTTATTTTTCCTCTGTGGTACAATTGCTTTACCCCAGAATTACTCCAGTTCTTGTCAGTAAATCAGCTTCCATCAATTCTCACTAATCCCTTGACACATAGACTGCAATATATCTAAGTACTTGTGTGACATCCCTTGCTTCATTAAAGAACATTTGCTTATCTCCAATTACAGCCCACCATAAAGTTGTGTAGATTTACAGAGATCAATGACTTCTTTACGTGACCGTATTACGTGGGAGGTTGGGTATCCTGCAACTGATCAGATACTGGCACACAACAGGATGATGGAAATCTTTGTCATGTCAGATTATCTATCAGCTAATGCAAAACCTCCTGATGGCAAAAACCATGCACAATTATGAAGAGAAGGAATCATGTTTTGAGTGTAAAGAGCAGTGGAAATATTCAGTACCACTTTATAATTATGATGTTAGTCCTTCTCAACACCTTTAGCTCTGTGTTCAGTTATGTAGACTAGATCACAAGAAGGTCCCAGATAAACTAGATCCTTTGAGCGGTGGACAAGGTGGGAGCTGGATGACAAGGTGTTTTTAAACACTCTTGTATTATATTAGAGGTACTTAATTAAACTATATTGTAGTTTTAACCTCCTGGATAGTAAAGAGTCCTCAACTGCATTGCTTCACAATGAAATGGATACCTGTCTATCTTCCAAAAGGTTATGGGTTTAAAGCCTCTGGCATTTGGGACATGAATTTGCCAGGACCAATGTAATACATTATTAGTGCACTGTGTAGCCCAACTGCACCATTATTAGTAAGGGGAATAGCACCATTATATGCTCCAAGCTGACAACAAGCCAGGAGAACTGGGGACTTAGCCCCATCAGCCATTACCTAATAATGCACCTACTATGCAGTCATGTACAAGTGCTATTCCCTAAGGGAAAGTTGGGCAACAAAAACAGGTACGTATAATGCAACATTGTGGGTAAAAGAAGAGCAGGTATATGGTAGAAACTTTCTCAAACATAAAGGGATTCAACAAAATGCAGGAAGGAAATGTATTTTAAAGGATGTAAAACACTAAAATAAGAGATCACACTATTAAATTGAAGGTTAATAGACTCTGGGATTATGAAAGACAGGATCCATTTACAAAAACATATTGTGAAAGAAAGAAACAAAAACTTAGTACTACACTGGAACACTAATAGTTTTATTATATAGACATCAGTATTGAAAACAAGATACAAATGAGGGTTATATTAAGTGTCAAACCATAGAAAGAGTATGAATGCGGTCCCTATCTAAAGGCGCTCACAGTTTAATTGTGTAATGGGAGACTTGCAGAAACAGATGGGAGAGTAACAAGTGGTGTTGATTATAATGCTGATTACATTGGCAAATGAAAATATGGGTGCCAGAAGTTCTGGAGAGCCAAGCAGTGCATTGCAAAACATATGTTGCTAAACCCTCTGGACCTTAAAGGGTTAAGGGTAGTTTTGAATATGGTAGCAAACATTTCTTGGTGTTGGGAGAGAGAGAGAGAGAGAGATGGAGTTCTAGAAAGATGGATCAGAAAGTGAGAAAGGTTTAAAGGGATAGTAATACTTTGTTTTATATTTATTTTATTTTGTAGGAATTAAAAAAACATGAAGAACGATATGCCTTATCTCTCAAACCTTAATGGTTTGAGAGATATTCACAAGCAAAGTTTCCCCTCCCGCCCCTTTTATCTAGTATAAGCCATCTCTTCTCAGATGTGGAATCCAGTCCATAGACCAGAAAGATAACAGCAGGGGGGCAATCTTCTTCCTATGAGAACAATGAAAACCCTGCTCCTCTTGACAAGTTTTTCAGGTTTTTCCCTTATCTTAATTGAAGATTGTCCCTCTCTGTAGTCTAGCTGGGCACCTCCCTTCTGATCTGGCTCAGCAGTGTTACATCAGTAAAGGGGGTGGGAGGGGGATACTTTGTCATTGAATTACTCTTGAACTGCAACTCTGACAGAATTGAAATAACACTATCCAAGGTCCAAATACTATGATGATTAATTAGAGCTGCTTTTATTATGAAACATTACTAACCCTTTAAGATAGGAGAGAGCAGTTGGGGGGATATGTGGTATAAATAAACCTGCCACCATAGGTGGGTTCTTAGCACCTAACGATCACAATGGGGACACTAGTCTACACAATCATGATACTTTACTTACAGTCACAAAATAATGAACATCCAGGGAGCCTTGCATATTTAAATTAACCAAATAATTTTAAATAATTGCTTAACACAAATGTACATTGCTCATTACATTAATTTAGTTAAACATATAGGTGAATGTACAAATATGATTCTGCACAAAATCCCTCTCTGGAGTAAATTTTTAACATTAAACCTGCTTAATGTCAATTGACTAAGCTACTTACACCAAAATGTCTTCCCATAATGCCTCTTGAGGGGGAGGGGAAGAGAGGGCAATTGAAAAGTATACTGAGTCGTTCCTTTTACTCAAAATCTTGTTTAAAAATATATGAACAAAAGAAGTTGAAAAAGTAGTGTGATGTTATTCCATTCTCCTGCACATTCTCCTACCCACTGTCCAAGCCAACTCCTTTCTACTATTTTTCTAATTGGAATTAAGCTTGTGAAGTATGGCAAGTGATACCACAGTTACAGTGGGAATATAGCTACACTAGTGTCACCACAGAGCTTACAATAGAAATATAGCTATACTTGTGAAACCACAGAGCTTACAATTGAAATTAGTGATACCATAGAGCTTACGATAAAAATGGAGCCACATCAGTGATACCACAGAACTTACAATTAAAATGAATATACATTAGTTTTATCACAATTCTATAACTACCAGTGGGTATTCTTAGACTTGTAAGTTTTCTGGTATTACTAGTGCAGCTATAATTCTTTTCTTTGTGTTTTATTAGATTTATTGAGGTAATTCAAGATACAAATTCAAAAAGTTGCAGTTATGTAATAGAAGTGTTACGGTTCAGTACACTCAGACACGGTAGATGTTGGTAAAACACAGTTTTATTAAAGCACCCAAGGAATGAGGTAACCCTCATGGGTCCAGTAACAACAGTAGTAACTGACACAGGACAGGTTACAAGCAAATTAACCCACACGGGTCCAGTATGGATAACACACACAATACTGACACAGGTCAGGTAAACTAGATTGATACAGTGTATGAAAGTCCAATGTGGCCAGTGGAGCAACTGGCAAAGTGAGAGTATAGCGAAGGCCCAATGTCTCCTATAGGCAGTGGGAGGCGACAGTGATAGGACTGCAAACAACAGGCAAGGATCACCTATATGGAGGATTCTAAGGTGGCCGCCCACCGACGACGACACAAGACTGGTCAGAGCTCGTGCCAGAATGGAGGCCCTACCGAGACTATCCACCACCGTGTGCACTTACTACCCTCAAGGGTTAATGTGCGATAGTATAAAATGGATGGCAACCGGAAGTGCACAACGGAACCTAATGGAGACTCAATTGCACAGAGTAACGGAGCCCAACAGTACCAGGGTAGTAGTAACAGAACGAGGCACCTCCCCGAAGGGTTTAATAGCGCTATGGTCTGGATAACGGCAACCACCTGAGGCGCCCAACTAAACCACGTATAGACCAAGCGAATGCAGCACGGTGTGGGGGCACACTGAGACTCTGACCCACGGACAGAATAGAACCGGCCACCGGAGTACTGGAATACAGGGAGGCCCAGTAATGTGGAATCGGTGACAGGCAGGCAGCAGCAGGAACAGTCTGGTAAAAGCCCATCCGGGCACAGAGAAAGCAGGAACCACTGCCAAGTCGATTTGGCACACAGCACTGGATCGTCAGCCAAGCCGGGTCGGTACACGAAGCAGGAACCTCAGACTCACTGGGTCGGTACACGGAGCAGGATTGTCAGTCTCGCCGGGTTGGTACACGGAGCAGGAACATCAGCCAGGCCGGGTCAGAACAGGAAGCAGGAACGTCAGCCAATCCGAATCGGTACACAGAGTCAGGAACAAGACAATTGCGTGGAATCAGAAAACAGAATCTGTGTAGATGAATGAAGGGAAGAATAGGATGGGAGAGCGTGATCATGCGTAGTTGTAGCTGGTAGTTGTGTGTATGACCAGGTCCAGTTGTGTTGTGGGGGAATGATCAGGTCCATTTGTAAGAGGGGGGAGTGTAATAGGGGCCAGCTGCAGTGAGGGGTGTGAGTATGTTCAGTTTTAAAGCGGTGGGGGTTATTGACCTAGACCAGCTGATGAGGGATCCTGTTTACTGAGCTATGATTTCTTTGGAACATACTAGCTGTTTGTGTTATGATATCACAAGAGCTATTGACCACTTGGATGCTAGAGAGGTCATTCTCTATCTTTAAAGGGGTTAAGCAAAATGATCATGAAATCTGCCAAGGGATTATGATCAAGAGATCTCTGATCACTCCCTATCCCCTGCACTACCCTAACTTCTCTTTAATACGGAAGGTGTATTTTAACTCTGAGTAAGCGGATTGACTTGAGAAGTTGCGTAAACCTGTGTACAGAGGCGACCACACTTAGTCTTGTAATAAGAGAGGGTTGCCATGCCTTAGCAAGAACAGGTTGGTTTAAATGCCCCTACACATTGTATGCACCACTGGCAGGACTTAGGAAATATTATCCCACTATAAGAGAATGTTATGCAGCCTATACATATTTCTTGTAACGCTTTATTATCTCTTAAATTACTTTTTCTTTATATATTTGTTTTTACACTTTAAATAAAAGTACCACTTATTGTACTGACACGTTGGGATGTATGTACAGTGTTGGACTATAGACTGAAGACTTGGCAAGGGACTCATGTATTGAATGGATATAGGTGGAATTTATACAGAATGATACAAAGAATGAGAGGAGAAAGGAGCATTTAAAGTGTTAACCTCTTTTCTTTTTAAAGGGATAGTAATACTTAAAATGTATAAAATATATGTTGTAGGATTTATCCCCCTGAGTAAAACAAGGCTACTCCCACTGCTGAGAGATATTTTATTAAAAAATTATAACAGCTCAAACATTAATTTTTTAGTTGCTACATCACAGTGGCCTGAAAATTTACAGTGGCGCTGTTGCTGCACCATCTTATGGAGATTTATGGCCTACGGACCAGAGCAGTCCATAGGATGGTGTAGCAACAGCGCCACTGTAAAATTTCAGTGATATTGCACCTAAAAAAATTCAAGTTTGGGCTGTTATAATTTTTTAATAAAATATCTCTCAGCAGTGGGAGTACCCTTGTTTTAGTCAGGGAGATAAACGCGACAAAATATATTTTTTTACATTTTAAGCATTACTATCCATTTAATTGGAGGTTAAGTAACCTGCTGTTAAAGAGGCAATAACATTATAAAAAAAGTATGTTTGTTTCATGTTAATGCAATAGTAATGTTGGAAAATAAATTCCATGTTCATTTTTCTTCATAGATTTCTGCCCATGTATAGAGCTATTACAATAGTGTCCAATGTATAGTTCAAGAGTAAATAAATTATAAAGAGTACCCCTCTCACCCCTTTCACCTATGTAACTCTTCTTTCCAAGCCAGACTGGATGGATTGCAGTGAGGGACAGTCTCCAGTGATCATAAGGATAAACCTGCTTTTCTTTATCAAGGGGAGCAGGGTTTCCCTTATGCTCACAGCAAGAAGATTGTTCCTTGTTGCGAGCTGTCTGGCCAAACAACCGGATTCCACATTTGAGGGGAGGCGGCTTACAAGATGTAAAAGGGGCGGGAGAGGGACTCTTTATAATTTATTTACTCTTGAACTACACATCGGATATTATTGTAATAGCACTGGACGTGGTCAGAAAACTATGAATAATAATAGACTGGGGGCACTTATTTTCAAACATTGCTATCTCTTTAAAGGCATCCTGCAATTCATTGTAATCAATTTATGTTCATTTAAGAAACAGTGAAAAAGATGATGTTAACACTTGAATGACCCCAGCACCAACCCTGACACAGTGTATGTCAGGATCTTCAGCACACAGGTGACATTTTGATGTCTCCCTTTTGACACTCTCCATTTACATGAAACCATTCTCACTGCAACTTTTCATCTTAAACTAGACAGTCACTATCTTTCTCATAAACATCTTCAGTATCAGAACTTTGTGTATGTCACGTTGGGTTTCGTTGGTCTGGATAATGTAGCTAGTGAGCAAAGCTAAAGAGCGTAGTTCAGGTACGGGGACGGCTGCTAGTTTCCCCTTGCTGCGGTCAAAGCCGAACTAAAGGTGCTGGCAGTGAAGCCAGATGTCCGACCCCAGTTGCACCCAGGCCCAGAGCAGGATGGGAAAACTAGAGAATCGTAAACACTCAGACCAACGACCCTCAAACTAATAAGATCCTGATGCAGAAAAAACTGGCTGGCAAGCCACTACAAAATCAGCAAAATAACCTGTTTTCCCACACGGGAAGGACAAGGGAACCGAGAGGATCACACCACAATAAGGAGCGGAAAAGGGGAAGATGCTCCCTGATGATCAGCAGCCACCTAGTGATCCAATAGGATTCAGTACAAGATGATGGAGCAAGACCATCTCAGGAGGGAGACTAACTGCACTCAAGAAAGGAATGCCTGTCAATCTGGAAGAGACAGGCCCTCTGCTTCCAAGGAGGTCACAGACGGGGCAAGACCATCTCAGGAGGGAGAACAAATGAACACAGACAGGAATGCCTGTCACTCTGGACGAGATAAGCCCTCTGCTTCTAACCCCCAAGGAGCGCACAGATGGGGCAAGACTGTCTCAGGAGGGAGAACAAATGAACACAGACAGGAATGCCTGTCACTCTGGATGAGATAGGCCCTCTGCTTCTAACCCCTAGGAGAGAACAGACGGGGCAAGACTGTCTCAGGAGGGAGACTAGCTGTGCCTGCCTGTCACTCTGGAAGTGTAATTGGCCCTAGCTTCCAACCCAAAGGAAAGCACAATACTCCAATCACAAGGAGGGATAAGTGGGCAGAAATGCGGACCCTCACGGGGCCAGGATGACCCCAAGCCCCAATAAACCTAACCACGGGCTGTACGGGAAGGGGGCGTCAGCTGGCAAATAGACCCCTCTGGCAACAGACCCCCTGGTCACAGCTGCACCCTACCAATGCCTATATGCACTAGGAAATTGCTTAGCCAGGTAGGAAACTGGTGGACAAATAGGCTCCACAATTTGGAACCATTGGAGCTGAACAGCCAGATGCCTGAGTACCACCAAGGAAGTGGACTCCACCAGGCGAATGAACAGGTGGGCAAATAGGCCCCACAATAAGGACAATGTGCAGCAGGCGGCGACATTCTGACTGCTAGTTTGCATTACTGGTTACTGATTGGCTAGCACCTTTTGTCGCCACCCAGTGATGGCCTTTATATACCCTGTCATTTCCTCGGTATGGTGCCCTTTCTTGGTGTATATGTTCCTGCATTTCTGAATCGTTATTGTTTACAGTGTATGACCTGGCCTGTCTGATGACGTTCCATATTTTGCTGTTCTTCGACTACTCCATTGCTGACCGTATCCGGCTGAGGGACCACACCGTTGCTGACTGTATCTGGCTGAGGACCCGCTCCCTTGCTGACCTGGCCTGGCTGTGAACTCGCTTCTGTTATCTACTGTATCTGGCTGAGAACCCGCTTCGTTGCTGACCTGGTCTGGCTGAGAACCCTCTTCCGTTACCGAGTGTATCTGGCTGAGAATCCGCTTCCGTTTACTCTGTGCTGGTCTGTGTACCCATTCCGTGTCTGACCTCACTGGCTACCTGTTACTCTGTGGGCTGCCCTGTCTCAGAGTGCCGTGTGTTTCCAGCATACCACTTGTGGTCTCCGTTTTGCTCTCGCTTTACTTGGTGGTTGCTGTATGTTAGTCGGTTGCGCCGCGTGGCGCTATATCTCTGTCGACCGTTAGCTGGCATTCGTGCTAAGCTTCTCTCCATACCGCCGTTGGCGGAGTGTACAAGTGATGTACCGGTGCAGTGTTCTATCACTAACTGTGTTACTCTGATCTCTCTGTGTCCACCTCTCATACCTCGCTGGGCTCACTTCCTTTGGGAGTTGCAGTATTCTGGGCGTTACCGATTGACCCCTTGCGTACCTGGACGTTCCAGGTAGAGTGTTGCTATCTCCATCTGCAGAAGCCTCGGGCTCAAGAGCCAGTGTTACGTTGCACCATCCTCATAGAGGGGACACTGGTTGCCTACATCACCATACTTGCTGTGCTGCGGTCCACCCCTAGCGTTCTAGGGTTATTTCTGGGAGAGTTATCTCGGTCTGTTGCCATCCTGTGCCAGGGTCAGTGGTGCCTTGATCCTTGGGTTCTGTACCGCCCAGGTGTCTGGGTTGTGCCAGTAGTGTTGCCTCACTCCTTGGGTTCTGTGCCTCCCAGGCATCTGGGTTGTGCCAGCAAAGTTGCCTCGCTCCTCTAGGTTGTGCCAGTCACCTTCCTCTGGACCATCTACCATCTAGGTCCTGTGGTCAGCCCGCTGTCTACTTATCCTGCTACCTGTCCTGATCCAAACCAGGACCTCCACTGTCTAGAGATTGTAATTATTCTCACATATAACTCCCTTACTGGCCTGATACTGTTGTATATACTTGCCTGTATATCTACTCTGTTGTGTGGGCCCATAGCCCTATCTATGTCTTTGAACTTTTCTCTAATAAAGTTATTTCAACCTTACCAAACTGTTCTGAGTGTTCATCAAAAACAACAGGACAACAGGGAAGCACCCTAGAGGCCTAAATCACCAGGAAGCCAACTTAGCCAGGAATAGCTGGAAGTACCCCTCTGACATGATCCAGTCTAACCAGGCCCTAGATACTCTTGGACAACTGTAAGCTCAATCAGGTAGCGGAGTAGGACCACTTCAATCCCGAGGTAGGGTAATCACTCCTCCCGGAAGTTGACTGCTTCCTTCAACCAGATTACAAATGCCTGTGGAGGCCTACTGCTCCCGCCGTTTGCCATGTGTCAGGACCCGAATGGAGGGCAGATAAGGAGCAGCGGCCCCTGATGTATATGCCGGCACGATCTGGAGACCGGCACTCTCAGTAGAGTAACAAATGTGTAATACTGTAAACAAGTTGTCCTAGCCAGATCATACACAGATCAGGAGTGTCAGGCAAAAGGGTAAGGCAAGGCAGAGTCAGAATCAAGGCCAGGTCAAACACAGAGTCAATCTGGTACCTGGGAGGAAGTCGAATTCAAAGTCAAACAAGCCAGGGTCATGCACGAATCACTAACAAAGTACCAAACGGATAGACAAGAGCACAGTCAGAACAAGATCGGATCACAACAGATAGGGAACACCAAATGGGGACCAATAATCAGCAGTGAGCTAGAACCCAGCCTACCCCTATAAACCAGTCTGGCCCACTAACCGGCTAGGGGGAGGATCAAGAACACAGGTACAGAGATCGTGACAGTGTAATAATCATGGCTCCATGTTTACTATCCCTGCCTGCTCTACTCCCTGCTGAGACCTGAAGAGGGGCATGACCTGCATTTTTAGGTCACATCTTCCTCTCTGATTGGTTGGCTACAGGTTTCACTTTTTTCATGTAGGGTGGTGGGGAGGGACAGTGCCAAGGAAATTATGGACTGCAGCTCTAACCATATACTGAAGCAGTCCTGTTTCTGCTTGCTAGTCATGGTTGCTGGAACAGGACTCAGAATGAAACTGTGCCTAAATTATACCAATCCTGCCTAAAATGGGATAGTTGCAAATTATTTTCTTGCTAATAAGGATGCTAGATTCCTGATATCCTTTCCAATCCACATACACTTGTTTAGCTAAACAAACCCACTTAATAATGGCTTTAGTAATGCTAGGGCTAGCCATTACAATGATGAACTATATTTAGAGCAGGGTTCTCCAACAAGTAACTCATGAGCTACTGGTAGCTCTTTTGCTACCTGGCAGTACCCGATTTCACTCCAACCAAGAACCAAGCTCTCTAGACTTCCAGAGACAGGTCCAGTGGCTGAAATTTGCTCCCCAGTGGGCTGCAGTCAGGGTATTTAATGCATATTGTTATGAATTCACATATTTACAATATGTTTTAGTGTAGCTCAGGACATGTTTAATTGATTAAAAGTAGCTCCCCTTTAAATAAAAGGTTGAAAACTCCTGATATAGAGTAATTTCTCTTATTGCTAAGATCTTTCAAGTGAGTTATGTTTGTTTTCTACACACAAATAGAACAGGGACAAAAAAGCAATATTATAATCATGGCTAATTTGATTGGATAAACCGTCCTTTTCTGCCAAAATGTCTATATTTCAGAGGAATATAAAATAATGTAAAAATAAAAGATACATGACAGAAAAATGTATAAGAGTCATCATAGAAAGAATGAGGTAAGATAGGAGGAGGGAATATACCATTGTGACATGGCAGCCACAAAATGAGCAGGGCTTATCATTTTATGCAAGCAGAAGCAGAGTCATGCAGAAGCAGAGAGGCTCCAGATTCTCTGTAGAAGTGGTCAGTGACACACTTGTACAAGAAAAGGCTTTCTGCACATACCTGGGACTTTCAAGCTCCATAGACATGTCCCCTGTCAGCAGGGGAGGGCTGGCAACATTCAGTCAAATGGCCAATTTCTATTATTTTTCCAGCCCCCTTGTCCTAGCCCACCCCATTTTATTAATTTTAAAATTGGCATTAATATTGTGATACCACAGTGCTTACAGTTGAAATGAAGCTGCACTAGTGATATCACAGAGATCACAGTTGAAATGGAGCTACACTAGTGATACTGTAGAGCTTAAAATTAAGTAAAGCTATTCTAGTGATACCATAAAGCTTATAAGGGAACCGGTTTATGCCACTAGTGTATCTCCATTTGGATTGTAGCTCTGTGTTATCACTTATATAGCTGCATTTCAATTGTAAGCTCTGTGGTATCACTAGTTTAGCTCCATTTATAGCATTAAACAGGTGACCCACCAGCCCAGACATATGACCAGGCCATCCCTCCCCTGTCCATCAGTCTGTCTCCCTCTGTAGCTGTCCTGATGCTCAGAAAGGAGAAGTGTGACAGTTGGGTGCCAAAGTCAAATAAGAGGAAAGGGGTCCACAACTTGGCTCACAAAATGTGCAAATGCAAGCTGTACAGCATATTACTGCATTATTTTTGTTTTTTTACATTGTGCACTATTTGCACCAAAATTTGTAAATCAAAAAAAAAATTAAGAAAGAATCAATGTATTAAAAGTATGGCAAAATCGCTCTATAAATTAGAGAAAATTGGAGCTCAAATTCTCCGTCCCTGTAACATGGTATAACATTTGGCTCAATTCATTTAATGTTTAAAAATGACATAATCACTTCACTGTGAAGACAAAAAGGAGAAAGAAGGCTCTCCTGGTGTAATAAAGTTTTAATCCATTGTAAACACATGACCCGCCACCAATATTGAAATTGCACTCACAATGGAAATATTCAGTGCAACACTTATATGTTAATTGAAAACGCACACTTGAGGGATTTTCTGAACTGCCCCTTGCACAGTTTAATTCCTTCAATTTGCTTTCTGGATCCTTAATTGTGGGCTGCTCCTCTATTCACCTGCTTGGTAGTAGAATATATGTAAAGAAACAAGAAGAGGGCGCCCAATGATGCCTGTTAACGTTATTGGCACCAAGATTTAACAATAAGTATTACACTCACAAGATCGGTGGTTGTGAGATAGACTTATGTCCATACAGAATAATACAGGCATACAAAGAAATTTTCAAACCGGTCCTTGCTCAAGTTTTTCTGGTGTAGAGAAATGCTTCACTCTAATTAGACCATCAATGTCAAAAATGGTTTTAACCCTCTGAGTGCCAGAGGGGTACGCAATGCATTGCGGAGCAATGCGTTGCATACACCTCTGGCACTCAAAGGGTTAAAGAAAAAACGCTGCTATGATATCCAAAGATTCTATGTATTTAATAAAAATTCAATACAGGAAATACTTTTCCAAATAAAATCATTAAAAAAATAATACAGGCACAAAAAAAATCAACATGTCCCAGTTCAAAGACTGCTTTCTCAAGATAAAAATGTCTCTAATAATGAATAACATAGCAGCTACACAGTATCCCATTTAAATATACCTTCCTTTCACTCAAGTGGTTAATAAAACTGGTCTAAACAACATGTGCATTCCCTTTCGTGAAAACATCCATTTTCTAACATTTATATATTCCTTTTAAAATTACTTAACATTTTAAATTTAAAGTGTTAGTAATGTCCAAAATTTTCATTTAATAGATTTGTAGAGGCTAAAAAAATATTATCATTGCCACAACCCCCATCTCTCAAACCGCTATGGTTTGAGCGATATTGGCAATGAAAGTTCCCCCTTTCCTCCCCTTCTCCTGATGTCAGCTGTAAAGCTGACAGAAGGGCATCCGTGTCAGCCAACACGATGAGGCTCTTCAGCAGAGCCAAAATCCCGTTATTGCAAAAGAATTACTTCATTGGAAAGATCTACAAAGTGTGCTTGCAAACCAGGTGCACTTTGTAGACCTTTACAATGAAGTAATTCTTTTGCAATAACGGGGTTTCAGCTTTGCTGCAGAGCCGCTGACTTATCCCTGGACTGCGTGCGTGTACGCATTTCGATTTTGTCGTTGTGGGCACCCGGTTTGTTGGTCTGTCTTTGGTGACGTCATGTTACTCATGGACCACAATAAGATGGAAACTATTGCGTTTTTTAATTTTTTTTATTGTTTTTTGTGAGAGTCTGCAGAGTAATGGCAGTGACTATTGCCAGGGGGGTTGTATAGGTTTTAGTACCTGTACAGAGAGGGTTGATATAGATTGGTAGGGTGTGTGCTAGGGAAGGAGGAAGAGAAAGGGTTCATTAAGGGATGATGACAGGAAGTGGACTGTTGTTCAGAGAAGAGAGGGCAAGGAGAAGAGTCTGTGCTGATGAGGCCGCTCTGTCCAACTGGAGTTTCCATGCAGGTACTGTGGGAGGGGCTGCAACATTGGATCATGTTATAGCGGAGCAGGACCACCAGGCATAACTTGACCCCAGCTTGTAGGGTGTGGTATCCATCTTTCTTGGAAGTCCCCGCTTCCATCGCCCCATTGCTATTTCTTCTAAGAGCTAGGAACAAGGACCATATGCCCAGGAAGAAGGAGGTGACCAAGAGTGAGAAGACATGTAGAGACGTGGAGTACATGGTCCTCAGGCTCGTGCTGTCAATATCTCTACAGCTCGAGATGCTTTGCCATGGAATTTTTCAGCATATTTAACTCTGGGCAGCACAGAGAAAATGCTGCAGGTAGTGAGTGACTGTATCTTTATGAAGACACGTTAAATGAATATAAAAATATGTCTTAGATGTATTTGTGACTGTAAAAGTCTGCAATGTTAATCCAGTAAGAGATCTCAGCACTGATACTGGACTGGCCTACTTTGAGATCATTGAAGGCCTGTGGCTGCCATTCTGATCTGCTACATCAGAATGTTGTGCTTTTTATTCAGGGGGAATTCTGATTTTGCCATTTATATGCCGGCGACATATTTAACTCGGCATTTGGTTGGTTGACAACTAGAGGGCGACATTTCAAGTGGCCTCATGTGGGGTTGTTGTGTGTGTGTGGTTGGTTGGGGTGCAGGCCATAGTCTTTATTGGATGGGGTAGCCCGACTGTTCAAGGTATTGACAGTTGGTCCTTGTGGTAGTAGTCCTTGCCTAGTTTTCAGAGATCACTGACTTATGTGGTAAAGTTATGGGGATTTATCCTTGGTTGGAAGCCCTTTGGGAGGTTTGCCCTAGACTTAGGATACGAGTGGTAACGTTACCCATTGAAGCTAATGTGGATGGCCAATGTGGTAATTCCTTGGGAGTCAGCTATAAGTGCTTAAGTATGTTGGAGTCCGCTGTAAGTGCTGAAGAATGTTGGGTTAAGCTGTAAGTGCTGAGGAATGTTGAGGTCAGCTGTAGTGCTGAAGAATTCTAGCATGAGCCTGGGAAATCTGGCCATGCTTGGTTTTAAGGACGTTGTATTGGCAAGGACTGTCAGTTAATGATTAATTAATTAGTGTTATGGTTAAATAATAATAATAATACTGTGATTGGAAATATTTAAATAAAGCTGTTGCCTGTTATCCACAAGAGACATGTCTGTTTTTATTTAGGGATTATAACCTCTCCTTATGCATGTCAATATAGAAACAAACACAAATGTGTCTATACAGTAAAATACAATTCTGCATTTTTTATATAAAAACATATATAAATAAACATAAACTCATTCACAGGAATTTGTGAAAAATAATTAATATTTATATTTTGTAAGTCAATGGTTTGGTCTTATATGGTCATCCCTACTTAACACATGTAAGAAGATGGAGATGTGTATTGCAGTACATATTACGACAACGTCATTACTTATTTTGATGCCTTTGTTGACTTACTAGGATCTGGTCCCCTAATTTAGAAAATAAATTGAGTCTGGTATGAAGAGGCAGCCCACGGAGCTGTCAGCTCTGGTGATCAGGCACCTCTGCATGCCTTACCACATTCCTCTCCTTAGAAGTGCTAAGTTGGCCCTGCACCCTCTCTCCGGCCACTGCTTTATAGCAGCAAGCGGAACATGAGATGAAGCAGTGGCCCACTAACTCAAACATTTGAATGACCTGGAGGTAATTGCCCCCCGGTTCGACTCTCCCCTTCATGTTCCAAAGTGATATATTTTAAATGTTGTTTTATGTACATTAACAATTGCTTTGATGTCCAGAGAGCTCATATACTGTTCACCTGGTGTCTTGTTATTCTGTTGCATTATATGGAAGAGGTAAACCTCTGACAACAGTTCTTCACAGAATGTGAGAGCTTCATCACTTCCTGACAGTTTGCAATCACTTCCTGATAGTTTGAACTGTTATAACCTTCAAATAAAACAACTGACAGCACTGGAATGGTCCTTGTTTTAGTCAGCTGGAAAAGCTCTATAACATATAGTTCCTCCATTTTCTGATAAAGCATTGCTAATTATGTCATATATTTAAAACTGATGTTATGTTTAGAACATTCCTGTCAAAAATGGTGAAATTCAGAGGTACTTACATTTAGACCTGAATTTTAATTCAACCATTTTTCTTACATAGGGTCCAAAAATGCTGATTTATAGGCAGAAATGGAGCAATTGCCCCACCAAAGACAAAAGAAATTCCAAAAATGACCATTGCATGTTGCAAAGCATTGGTTACCCTTCTTGCACTGAAAGGGGTAAATGTCTTGTTGCTGTTGTTTTTTGTTGTCTTTTATCTCAGGTTTGCCCCAGGGATATTTTGTAGAAAGCCACTGTGAAGTTGTTTTATTTTTCTGTATATTCTATATTTGTTCTTTAGTTATTGCCGATCAGGTAACCCTGTAGTGTTGATTTTATGTTCACAATACAACATTCAGCAGTTTGCTTATTCGCTGGCTTCATTCCCTTCAAATTTCAGATCTGAAGAAGAGAGTTTGATTTCTTTGTTCAGCGTAAATCAGCGTCCCAGACTTTAGGCTTTCAATTACAGCTCTGGCATTGTTTATAAATCAAAATGATACCAGTTAAGAGAAAGTGGTCTCCAGAGACACATCCTGCCCTGGCTGGGATTGAAGGAAATGGCTGGTTAAACTGTGAAGAAAAGAGAGAAAAAAAAAAGAGAGAGAGGTGTAAAAGAGGAGGGCAGAGACATACTGCAAATTTACACTAATGGACTCGCGTTAATTATGAGCCTCCTAAGGTCAATGAATCCAGTTATTTTGCTGCTATCATGCTCTTTCTGTGTCAACTTAAAGGAAGGAGGAGTTAATAAATACACATTATGATATTATCTTATTATGTATCATTTGCTCTGGTGGATTGTATAATGCTCTAAAAACTACAATTCAATAAAATAAAGACATGAGATTTTGGAACAAACCAGCTGCAGTGTAGGAGACAAATACAATTTCCTTATATGCTCATTGATTTAAAGGGATAGTAATGTTTTTCAATAAAAGCAGCTCCAATTAATCTCCATAGTATTTAGACCATGGATAGTGTTATTTCAATGCTGTCAGAGTTGTAGTTCAAGATTAATTGAATGATAAGTATCCACCTCCCACCCTTTTTCCTGATGTTACACTGCTCACCTCAGAGCAGCAAGACTGTCCGGATGGATCGCAGAGAGGGACAATCTCCAGTGATTATAAGGAAAAACCTGTCAAGAGGGGCAGGGTTTTCCTTATGCTCACAGTAGGAAGATTGTCCCTTGCTGTGAGCTGTCTGGTCCCAGGACCAGATTCCACATCTGAGGGGAGGTAGCTTACACTAGGTAAAAGGGACGGGAGGGGGAAACTTTATCATTCAATTACTGTTGAGTTACAACTCTGATGGTAATAAAATAACATTTTCCATGGCCCAAATACTATGAAGAGTAATTGGAGCTACTGTTTTAATGAAATCTTACTATCCCTTTAAAACTGGGGAGTTTAACCCCTTGAATGCAAGAGAGATCTCCAACACCTTGCTTCACAATGCACTGCAGAGCTCTCTGGCATTCAAAGGGTTACAAAAACATTTAAACAAATGGGTATATTGGTATTGTTTCATTGCCTGTGGAATTGCACATCTTTATTGAATTTCACTTTAGATCCTTATACTGAAAGCTAAGCAGTTCTGAAACATGACAACCTGGGGATGAATAAAATCTGCAAAATGAGCATTGATTTTAATGAGAATTGTAACCCTTTGAAATCTAGATATATCAACAATGTATGTAAAGCAGGAGAAATCTGTTACATTCAATGGTTTTTATAGCCTCATGTAAAAGGATAGTAACACTTAAAGGGATAGTAATGTTTCATAATAAAAGCAGCTCTAATTAATCATCATAGTATTTGGGCTTTGGAGAGTGTTATTTCAATTCTGTCAGAGTTGTAGTTCAAGAGTAATTCAATGACAAAGTATCCCCTTCCTTCCCCTTTTATTGATGTAACACTGTTCAGCCAGCTCAGAAGGGAGGTGCCCAGGTAGACTGCAGAGAGGGACAATCTTCAATTAAGATAAGGGAAAAAGCTGAAAAACTTGTCAAGGGGGGCAGGGTTTTCATTGTTCTCATAGAAAGAAGATTGTCCCCTGCTGTTATCTGTCTGGTCTATGGACTGGATTCCACATCTGAGACGAGATGGCTTACACTAGGTAAAAGGAGTGGAAGGGGAAACTTTGCTTGTGAATATCTCTCAAACCATAAAGGTTTGAGAGATAAGACGTATATTGTTCTTCATGTTTTTTTAATGCCTACAAAATAAAATAAAGATAAAACGAAGTATTACTATCCCTTTAATATGCAAAATGTATACATAGTAACCTTTATCCTCCTGAGTAAAACAAGGGTATTCCCAGTTCTGAAACCTGCTTTATTTAAAAGTTATTGCAGCTCAGACTTGAACTGCCTAGGTGTAGTATCTCAATGGCCTAAATTTTACAGTGGCACAGTTGATACACCATCCTATGGACAGCTCTTGTCAGTTGACCATAAACCTCAGTAGAATGGTATAGAAACAGTGCCACTTTAACATTTCAGGCCATTGAGATATTACACGTAAAAAATTCAAGTTTGGGCTGCAATAACTTTTGCCTAAAACACCTCTCATCAGTAGGAGTACCATTCTTTTACTTGGGAATATAACCCCCCCCTACACACACACACACTTGGTGCAGATGGTTTGAGGAAATACAGAGAGAATGAGGAAAGAGAAAGAGAATTAGGATGTGGGGGAGAGGGAGGACTGACTGAGTGAAGTAAGGTAAGCCAGAGTGAGTGATGCTAATGTACTAAGATTTTAGGGCAAACTAGTTGCACCATAGGATCCAATAACAATCCCCCCAATTCTCATTGATTTCAATGAGGTAATGCAGTGGATACCTTACTAGCAATCAAGGGGTTAAATAACCCATGTAAATAAACCATATTTGTATTTGTACTGTATGGTGCGGTCTGTTCGCCCATCCCATAATTGCTCTGGATTTTATTTGTATATCAGGATCAGTGGCAGAATGTGCTGCCATGACTCTGGGCTAAGGTACATGCAGAAACCAATCTTGTGTGTAAAATACAGAAAAGTATATGGTGATGAATGGCGCTCTATTTATACACTATTAAAAGTAAGATTAGATCCAGCTGCTCTATTTCACTGTGACCTAGGAACTAGTAGTTATTATAATATAGCAAAAAAACACAAAAAGTAGGAAATAAGCGCTTGGTTCTAATAATAGCAATATAAATATAGATGGCACAAAGATATGTACAGACCAGTGATTCTCAACAAGGGTGCCGTGGCACTTTGGTGTGCCATGGACATCAACTTAGGGTGCCCTGTGTTTTCTATAGAGACTCACAAAAATGGACTTTTAAATAAAGATTTATAGAAATTGTTATGCACAATATGTTTAGTTTTGTTATTATGATTATAAGACCTAATAATAATAATAACTTTATATTTATGTATTGTACCCTTCATTATGCCCTTGATAAAGTACATTAAATATGTTCGGGGTGCCCCGAATGTTCTAGATTACATGTTAGGGTGCCCCAATCAAAAAAAGATTGAGAACCACTGGTATAGACTAAAATATGTATTCTTAACAAGAATATATATAAGAAAAAATGAATAATAATAATACACTATACATATAATAAATACAAATATACCAGATATATCTAAGCTATAAAAAGTGCCAAGTAGAACTCAAAATGTGCAAAAATTGAGAATGGAGAGATAATTAGCTTGCAGGTAAAAGTCTGTAGTGGATAATTTGTAGTAAATGATATGAAGCCATTTCCTGTGTGTTATACAAAGGTTAAACAGATGAAAGTGAGAGCAGTACGTTGTTAATTTGATGGGAGCAGTAAACCTTCAATTCCTTTCAGCTATGGACTCACTGTAAGGGAGCGAGCAGGTAGTTATATATCCCGGTATCCAATCTGTGTATTTGCCGGGTTTGCGATCCTCTCAGCTATGTTACCCACCACTCCTTTCACTCGGGCAGGTATCTCTTTTCCCCCCGACATGATTATCTGAAGAAGTGCTTACAGTTATAGCACGAAATGATTCAGAATTTTACTTTATTATACTATTTTCATTACATTTTGTACCAGAAATAGACTTTATTATTCTAGTCCCTACGAGGATAGAGGGATACTGTGCAGCCTTTGAAGTTATTAAGTGTGCTCCCCTAGGGGCACGAAGCCTACAATCATTAAAAGGAAAGAAGCAACACCTGTTATCTGAGCAGTCTACATCATCTGACAGGTTCAGTATACCTGACAACAGAGAGAAAGAACTTACAAGGACTTCACTAGTACCCGCTCATAAGTTGGGGGAACAGAGATACCTGCCCGTGTGAAAGGAATGGAGGGGGAACATAGCCGAGAGGATCGCAAACCCTGCAAATACACAGATTGGATACAGGGATATATAACTACCTGCTCGCGCCCTTACAGTGAGTCCATAGCTGAAAGGTATTGAAGGTGTACTGCTCCCATCGAATTAACATACTGCTCTCACTTTCATCCGTTTAACCTTTGTATAACACACAGGAACTGGCTTACTATCAATTACTACAAATTATCCACTACAGACTTTTACCTGCAAGCTAATTATCTCTCCATTCTCAATTTTTGCACATTTTGAGTTCTACTTGGGACTTTTAATATCTTAGATATATCTGGTATATTTGTATTTATTATATGTATAGTGTATTATTATTCATTTTTTCTTATATATATTCTTGTTAAGAATACATATATTAGTCTATGCATATCTTTGTGCCATCTATATTTATATTGATATTATTAGATCCAAGCGCTTATTTCCTACTTTTTGTGTCTATCTTGTGTGTATGCTAACACATATATACTAAGCCATTTATACTGAAAATGTTCCATTTATGACACTTGAGCCAAGGAAAGAACGATGTTGAAATATATTGGCATTTTGAGACCTTCTGATCCTCAGTATCTTGTTGTTTGCCATAAAGGAGCATGGGAAATTGGTGTAAAAAGTTTACTTTTTCCTGCACATACTACAAGGGGGTCCTTCAGGGATTACCAATATTACAGTCTTAAAGGGATAGTAATGTTTCAAAATAAAGCAGCTCCAAATTAATCTTCACAGTATTTTAGCCATGGAGAGTGTTATTTCAATACTGTCAGGGTTGAAGTTCAAGAGTAATTGAATGAAAATATATTCCCTTCCCACCCCTTTTACTGATGTAACACTGCTGACCTCAGAGCAACAAGATCGCAGAGAGGGACAATCTTCAGTGAGCATAAGGAAAAACCTGAAAAACCTGTCAAAAGGAGCAGGGTTTCCCTTATGCTCAAAATAAGAAGATTGCCCCTTGCTGTGAGCTGTCTGGTCACAGGACCAGATAAGATTCCATATCTGAGGGAAGATGGCTTACACTAGGTAAAAGGGGTGGGAGGGGGACACTTTGTCATTCAAATACTTTTGACAGTATTGAAATAACACTCTCCATGGCCCAAATTCTATGAAGATTAATTGGAGCTGCTGTTTTGTGAAACAATACTATCCCTTTAATGCTGGGGGAGTCTGTGTGTGTGTGTGTGCCAATATGCTCTAAAACAATGGTACATATCCGTAAACCTGGGAACTGGGATCCCTGGAGGGGAGTCCTGTGGTGCCGCTGAGGAGATAGAAATGACGAGATACGAGTCATAAAAGGTAGCAGGGCTTAATTGCAAGTGGGGGGCAGAACCTATAAAACATTAAAAAAAACCAGACAAAATAGACTGGGAAAGGAGGAAAAGAGTGTGGAGAGTAGGAGGAACAGGGTGGGAAGGAACACAAGTGGGCAGAGTTTCATCAGAAACTCCCTACATCCGGAGAATCAGACTCTGCCCTAGAGACACAGTAATGCAGAGTCAAAACGGCGTCTCCGGGGCAAATTCGCAGTTCCCAGCTGTGCATATAAGTAAATGCAGGTGGATGACTTTAAATCTAACATATAAGCACTGAAAAATCCGCTGCATGATGGATTAGTAGATTCATTCCCCCAGTATGTTTCTGAACAGTAGAGAGAGGGAGGGCTGATGCACTAAAAAGAGTATGAGCCAATGACATAACTAATGAGGGAGAAGCCCAGGTGTAAAAACATTTTGTGACACTAACACCCCCTCCCTCCAATTAAATCAACTACATTAGCGAAAGGATTATTATATGAACTCTGTTTCACTTGCTATTCTTGGTTTAGATGAATAGCCAATGCAACGGAAATGTGTGAGACATACAAATAGAGATCATACTCTATTATCATTTCCAGACAATGAGGCAGAAGTACTAAGAAGAGCTCATGTAATTCTGGGGCAAACCTACTATATTATAGGCAACACATGAATATTTCTATTTATTTAATAATAGTTTTACCCCCTTGATTGATAAAGAGCTCTGCATTACACATAATATATGCAACACACCACCACAAGCAATACATCATTATGCACCACAAGCAGAGCAATACACTATTACATGCCTCCAGAGGAGTAACTCACTATTGCATACTATCAGCAGAACAATGTACCATTACATATCACCAGCAGAAATATACACCATTACAAGCTATCAGCAGTAAAATCTACCATTATATGCCACCAGCAGGTCAATACACCATTACATGCTACCAGCAGGGCAATACATCTTTACCTGCCACCATCATTTGTAAGTCACCAGCAACAAAAAGTATCCCCCTCCCACCCCTCTTACCTAGTGTAAGCCACCTCCCCTCAGATGTGGAATCTGGTCTTAAGACCAGACAGCTCACAGCAAGGAACAATCTTCTTACTGCGAGAACAATGAAAGCCCTGACCCCTTGACAGGTTTTTCAGGTTTTTCCCTTATGCTAACTGAAGATTGTCCCTCTCTGCAAGCCATATGGATGCCACCTTTCTGTTCTGAGGTAAGCAGTATAACATCAGTAAAAGGGGTGGGAGGAGGATACTTTATCATTCAATTACTCTTGAACTACAACTGTGACAGTATTTAAATAACACTCTCCATGGCCCAAATTCTATGAAGATTCATTGGAGCTGCTTTCATTTTGAAACAGTACTATCCCTTTAAATAAGACTTAACCCCTTAATGACCGGCCGATCAGCGTGGTCAGTTAAGGACCATAGAACATTTTTTTAATATCAGATTCCTGTTCCAGACTCCCCGAACGGCATGCAGCCGCAGGGGGAGCCCAGAATTCCATGACGGTCATAGTATGTAATGGGTCGTTAACTCAGATCGACCCATGACGTACTATGACCATCAAGGGTCGTTAAGGGGTTAAAACCCCTTGAATTGCAGAATTGAGTTTTTCCCCTCTTGAATGTAATGTGTTGGAGACCTCCTGAGAATTCAGTGGGTTTTAAAACCCCCATTTATATTAATAGGTTTTTATTTGTCCCCTGTGTTGCAGTTGGTCTTCTCCAGAATTGTTGCAGTACCTCAGTCAGAGAAGGTGCTAGTGGAGAAGAAGGGTTGGGTGAGGCAGCGGGATGGCCTATTTCTCACATTATTAACTGGTCTTGATCACCAGAAGGGCACTGATTCTAACTAATGATAACAGGTGAAAGTATAAATTAGATGGAATTTTCTTGCAGTCTATTAAACAGCTGAAAATACAGCTAGACCTAATTCAAACACATTTTAGCGATAAAATGATATTGACTCCATGTAATTAAAATCATTTCCATATTCAAATATGGTCTGATTGAGGAGAAATTACCTGCCTTAATTGCTTGAAAAAGAATTATCAAGACTCCCTGTTAGCAAGAGAGCAAACAAAACTGTGCTTGACCGGTTTGCTACAGTTACAATGTGAAATGGAAGAGCGAGCGGGAGGGTGGAGGGGGGGGCAGCTGAGCTAAAGCAGGGAATAGAATTGCATTGTTTATCGAATGCTTAAGGCAGGGATGGGCAACCTGAGGCACTCCAATCACTGGGGAATATGATTGCCTTCCTCTGGGCTCTTGTGAACTAATGGAATGACAACAACATGTGTCCCTTATGATCCATTTAGGTCTATGGAGGCCTGCTGTTTGTTGTGTGACTGAGAGGCAGATCACTGTATACAAGAAACTGTACATATAATACAAAAATAAACGGATACATAAAACTGACTGCTGAATAAAGGATACCTATCTAATTAAATGGTAGTATCCTTTTGAGTTACAGAGGCATCCAATCCATTGCTTTGCAATGCATTGGGTTATGCTCTAGCACTCAAAGGGTTAAGAGCTAGTTAATCCTAAAATATAGTTTTCTAAACAGAGATAATTATTTTGAGATTAGAACCCACTGGTATATTTCCCAGAGAGTAGTTTTCCAATTTGTTTGTTCACCTCAGTTACGAGATACATTCTCCTTATAGCTTAGTAAAAGCTTTTGTTAACAAACAGGGTCAAATGGTCATGCACCACTGCCTACATATGAACTGGAAAATCTTTTTTTTGTATCATATATTGGGGTATATGCACCTAAGAAATAACTTTTAGAAATGCTGGCTAGGATTATAGGATATTAAAAGGGTCTGAACCCTGTCCATTTTTAGGTAATAATGGACTGAATGTATGAATTTACCAGCATAGTTCAAACTGGGGGGGTTATTCACTAAGGGGGAGATGTTCAAAAAGTCTTCATAATGAAAAACTTGTCGGATCGTGAGTTGGTGGTAAAAGAAGGATGATATTTTCATAAGAAAATCCGTCACGTTTGAAAATTCATCTAAAGAATTTAAAATGACGGTAAGAAGATTTTAAAAATTGTCTTTCAATTTGTCTTTGAAACGAACATTTTCAAAGAAACAAAAGACTTTTTTTGTCTTTGAAATGAATTTTTCTTCTCCAAGTTTAGACCATTTTTATTATGTCGTGAAAAAATGACGTTAATCAGACAAAAAAATGACGTCCAAACAAATAATTTTTTCTGAAAATACCTTACATTATGATGGAAGACTAAGCCACACCCACTTTTAAGACGGCTTTTTCCCTTTGACGGAGATGGCGGAATTGGATGCAAAAAATGACGGAAATATGTCTGAGAATTGACGGATCATGGTGTAAGAACTTTTTTATTCTGATTACAGACAATTTCAGTTACCACCACTTTCTGAACATCTCGCATCATGATAAAGAGCTAACAGCACAGATATAACTTCTCTAGTGATATCACTTCTCAAATACCTATGTTATTCTGTGCATATTGGCTCCATAGAATAACATATGAACTGGAGAAGGGATATCACTGGAGAAGTTATCTCCACTTTACCACCTCTTTATCATGCCTTAGTGCATAACTTCACAGTTCCTGGGCTTCAGGGTATGTATTACAGAACTTCATTGCTGTATTGCATAGAAATAGACAATCTCCACAAACATAATGACTTTGATGCCTGCAAGCACCATACAGAGTTGGATCATTCATTATGGCAATCTAGACTACTGCCTAGGGCCCATGGCAATATGAGAGGCCCAGGCTGCAAGTGAAGGATCACTGACAGAGGTCCTGCCTCTGCTGCTCACATCTTGTGTCAGACGACCTTCTTGTTGAAAGAGACCAGCATTACCCAGTTGCTCCCACTTCCATCACAGCCACAATTCCAGTAACTGCTAGCAGCACTCTGTGTCAGAAGCACAGGATCAAGAGATGTGTGGCCCCAAATTTATACCTTGTTCAGGACCCTATGGAGTCTTAATCCGTCTCTGGCCCTATAAGCCATAAAATGCACAAGGAAATGACATTCAATCACATTATTCCTCAATTTCTTGTTTAGTACATGCCTAGCTTCACATTAGGCAGGAGTAGGAACTCAAAAATATATTCCAGTACCCAATTTAGAACAAAACTGTCAATGTACAATCACGCCAATGTCCCTTCAACCCTTGCAACACTATTCCTGATGTAAGCTCTATCCAGCCATGGTACTGAGACAGGGATGTGTCAGGATGAGACATCTAAAATTGTAATTTAGCCCATTAAGAACAAGAGGGGTTTACATTTAGAGTCAAAGGGGTATATGTAGAAAGCCAGAGTTGTACAATTTTGGGGCAAACACTGCTTAAAGTGGATCTATCATCTTGAATTCAAGTTTGCATATCTGAGAACATCATAAAACACTATCTATGTATCATAATAGCTAAAACACCAGCAGATGCATAGCTTATATTCATTCTTTTATGTCTGTATGGTGAGCTCTCTGTGCAATACCATATGTTAATGTGTGCAAATGAAGCTCTCACTGTGGTTTCAAATGCTAATTAAGACCTCAGTTCCATTGCAGCTGATAACATCATCAAAGGGATTATCTACACATTTCTACATGGACTTCAGTGGGAATGTGTTGTATAAAGACAGTTGTAAACACATTTTAACTGTATTGTATGTAATCTAGACTTTGATCTTCAATGAGAGACATCTTTCATTTTTCCAGAAATAAAAAAAATCAATGGGGCAAGTGTGTGAATTTGCCAGTGAAGCCCCACTAGGGTATGCATTCCAGTGTATGAACATTATGGTGCATACCAATGGGCATTCTCTGCCATTGCTATGACATTAATGCTAGCAAGCTTCATATTCAGAACCCATACCATGTGCAGGGAAATTATATGAAATCCCATAACTTCCTCTATCCCTTGATTAATATTAAGTGTAAAAAATGCATATTGGTGCAATTGGTATAAGGGGGATTGTTTTTGGTGTACATAGTTTAGTAAATTGAGGTTAGGCAGGCATAGGAAATTAATTTCAGTGCCTAATTTAGCACAAAATCACAGTAGTACATTTACCCCAGTATCTCCTAAACTATGCACCTGTTTGTCTTCTGGCTAACATAACACATAATTAGTTTTAATGAGGTTTTCAAATATGCAAAGATATTCACAGTAACAAGAGTTCTCCAACACATTGCTTTGCATCCAAAGGTTAAAACCTCAATATACAACATTCTCCCTTCACTTTTATGGTTAGGAGGCTGCAGTCTACTTTAGGAAGTGAGACGTGCAAAGCAAAATGGCTTCTTCCAGCCTAGTGAAAAAAGCACAAGTAATATGGTATCCTATTGCAATGGCAAGCAGGAAATGCCGAACATCACAACAGCATTTTTAAAATGTTGCTGGCAGCAAAATGGTATATTTAAAATGTTGTTTTATTAAAACAGCATCTAACATTATTCCCCAGAGCAGTAGTTAGGCTAGGTTAGGGTAGATAGGTTAGTGCAGGGTTAGGGAAGGTTAGGATTAGTTAGGTTAAGGTATATTAGGGTAGTTAGGTCAGGTTACTTTAGGGTAGTTTGGGAGTAGAGTTGTTAGGATTTGGTGGGTGGATTTGGTTTGAGTATTTTTTTTTAGTGTGGATAGGTTACGGTAGTTAGGTTAGGGCAGAGTTAGGGTAGTTAGAATACATTAGGTTAGGGTAGTTTGGGGGTACATTTATTTTAATAAAACAACATTTTAAAAGATTACATTTTAAACACACAACATTTTAAATGCTCTGTTGTGATGAGTGATCACAAATCTGTGACATTTTGATAGTGAACCTTGTAATGCCATAAAGAAATAGTAATGTTTCACAAAAACAGCAGCTCCAATTAATCTTCATAGTATTTGGGCCATGGAGAGTGTTATTTCAATACTGTGAGACTTGTAGTTCAAGAGTAATTAAATGATAAATTATCCCCCTCCCTCTCCTTTTACCTAGTGTAAGCCACCTCCCCTCAGATGTGGAATCTGGTCCCTTGACCATGCTGATCATAGCAAGGGACAATCTTCTTACTGGGAGCATAAGGAAAACCCTGCCCCACTGACAGGTTTTTCAGGTTTTTCCCTTATGCTCACTGAAGATTGTCCCTCTCTGTGATCCATCCAGACAGTTTTCCTGCTCTGAGGTGAGCAGGAAGTGAGTGTGGGTGGGAGTGGGATACTTTATCATTCAATTACTCTTGAACTACAACTCTGACAGTATTGAAATAACACTCTCCATGGCCCAAATGCTAGGAAGATTCGTTGGTGCTGCTTTTATTGTGAAACATTACTAAGCACTTTAAAGGGATAGTAACACTTCGTTTTAACTTTATTTTATTTTGTAGGCATTAAAAAAACATGAAGAATGATATAAGTCTTATCTCTCAAACCTTTATGGTTTATGAGATATTCACAAGCAAAGTTCCCCTCCCCGCCCCTTTTACCTAGTGTAAGCCATCTCTTCTCAGATGTGAGTCTGGTTGTATGACAGTACAGATAACAGAAGGGGACAATTTTCTTTGTATGAAAACAATGAAAGCCCTTCCCCCCCTTGACAAGTTTTTCAGCTTTTTCCATTATCTTAATTGAAGATTGTCCCTCTCTGCAGTCTACCTGGGCATCTCCCTTCTGATCTGGTTGAACAGGGGGGGAAACTTTGTTTGTGAATATCTCTTAAACCATAAAAGTTTCAGAGATAAGACTTATATCATTCTTCATGTTTTTTTAATGCCTACAAAATAAAATAAAGTTAAAATGAAGTATTACTATCCCTTTAAGGAAGTTCTATCAAGGTATAAAGCTTGTGAATTATTAAAGTAGTCTGACATACTAAGAAGAACTGGAGCAATCCTGGGGCAAACGAATTACATCATAGGGTACAAATAATCATTCCAATAAAACCCACTGATGTAAATGGGATTTTTAACCTTTTGAATGCTTGCGGGAGCTCCAAATAATTGCTTTGCAGTGCATTGGAGACCTCTCTATCATTCAAGGGGTTAAAAATGTCAGTTTAAATCAATGGGAATTTTGTTTGCCACATATAATGCATTTGTTCTAATTCTCCTTAGTACATTATCCTCAGTTTGTTTTTCACATTGGTAAAGCTGTATTCTAGTAGTAATAGGGATTTCTGATAGCTGTCTGAACAATTCTCTGTCCATGGTGCTGATCACACAAGGCATTTCTGTTACAGACATATGTAAACAGTTTTACGTTACTTTTGTCAAAAAATGTGATGCAGACAGTAAAATTAGTAAATGGTATGTAGATGATGGGACATATACATACAAGGTTCACTGCAGCATGTTTGACACCATTCTAAACATTTACATTGAGTTGTATTATTATTTTATATACACAAATTTGGATTTTTCAACTACTTATGCCACAACTTAAAGCGGAACTTTCACCCAAACACGTTTGCTTTAATCCACGTACATTACTGATTCAAACAGTGCTGTGTTTTGTTTTTTTAAAAAGACCTCAATAGAAATTAAGTTTGAGGGTTAACTTTATCCCTCTTCTCCTCATTCTGATCAGCACCATCTTGCCGATGAGAATACAGGAGATCCCCCTCCCCGCTGGTCCGTCAGTAAACTGGAGTACTCTAATTGGCTAGATATCGATCTCTACCAATGAGAGTTCTCCAGCTTACTGACAGACCGGCGGGGAGGAGGATCTGTTATGTATTCTCATCGGCACAAATTGTGCCGATCAGAATGAGAATATGTCAAGAGGGAGAAGGTAAACCCTCAAACTTAATTTCTATTGCGTTTTTTTAAAAAAAAAAAAAAACGCAGCACAGTTTGAATCAGTAATGTACATGGATTAAAGCAAACGTGTTTAGGTGAAAGTTCCGCTTTAATGCAGGTTGGGAAACACTTTGCCCAGTGACGCCCAAATAATACAAGATCTTAACAAGAAATCATCCTGCATTTTGTTGCAGAACATGGTACATAGTTCACACTGCATTTGTTAAAGGGATAGTAATACTTAGTGTTATCTTTATTTTATTTTGTAGGCAATAAAAAAAACTTGAAGAACGATATAAGTCTTATCTCTCAAACCATTATGATTCAAGAGATATTCACAAGCAAAGTTTCCCCTCCCGCCCCTTTTACCTAGTGTAAGCCATCTCTTCTCAGATGTGGAATGCAGTCCATAGACCAGACAGATAACAGCAGGGAACAGTCTTCTTCCTATGAGAACAATGAAAGCCCTGCCCCCCTTGACAAGTTTTTCAGGTTTTTCCCTTATCTTAATTGAAGATTGTCCCTCTCTGTAATCTACCTGGGCATCTCCCTTCTGCTCTGGCTGAGCAGTGTTACATCAGTAAAAGGGGCGGGAGGGGGATACTTTGTCATTGAATTACTCTTGAACTACAACTCTGACAGAATTGAAATAACACTCTCCAAAGTCCAAATACTATGACGATTAATTGGAGCTGCTTTTATTATGAAACATTACTATCCCTTTAAGTGTCAGACTTATTATGGTTGGAGCGTAGGAGCAGGGAATGCTATCTCTTGCCAGGCACCCCTACCAGATGATCCACAGAGGTATACAGGTAGAACACCTAGGTAGGAGTGACAGCACAGGAGTGCAAGGGTTAAGCAAAGCGTAGTCAGAAACAGTCCAGAAGATGAGGGCAGGCGGCAATCAGGCAGAATCAGTAAAACTAGCCAAGGTCAGGAAACAGGCAAGCAGGGAAGTCCAGGAGGCAAGCAGAAGGTCAGGCAATGGGAAATCCAGCAGATGGTCTGTAGCACAGCAAGGAAAGAGGCACTGAGCACTGTAAGCTTAGAGCACACAGGAACCAAAGTTCTGGAACACTGAAGCAAAGTGGACACAGCCTGAGCGGTTTTTATAGTGTCATGGGTTTTCACCCCTCCCCTCTGCTGAACAAACCTCTCACTGGATTGGCCAACAGAGGGGTGTGCAACCACAGCACCTGCCTCACTGTTTACCTGGAGGCACACTATTGGTGGACAGTTGATGAGAGAGGCAGGCTTCACCTCCCCCCTACAGGTGTACAACACCATGATATGATCTGGGCACCCTGTGGATACCTTCTCTGGAGAGTCCTTCAACTTTAGGCCATGGCTTAGGCCTACCGCACTATCGCGACCGCGGACAGACGCCGCTACTCGAGGCCTCGGCTTTGGCCTACTCAGCGATCGTGGAGTATATGGGAAGCCCCCAGCAGCAGCGGATGGCTGGCACATGGAGGTAGGAGCTAGAGGGGCATGACATTAAGTGGGTGGGACCTGCACATTGGGTGGGACCTGCACAGCTGAGGCACACCTAAAAAATGTGGAGCTCAAGGCAGTTGCCTACTCTGCCTATTGGGAAATTTGGCTCTACACATTGGCCAATGTGGAGAAAGCCCTAACAGCTAACAAACACCTCAGGTATCTTCGAATACTCTGTTATTCTTTTTCTTCCTTCTTTTCTGTATCTTTCTCCTTCGTAGCTGGGTGAGCCTTATCTAACAGAAGGAGGAAGCAAATTCCAACAAACTCACTCCTCCAGATTTTTCCTTATATTTAATTTTTAAATGAAGGCCCAAGGGGCCAGCCCAACACAACTAAGCTGTGCCAAAAGTCACATCAGGACCCCAGCAAGACTAGCCCCTGGAGATGAACCTGATCTATCCGCAGAGGTGCCACCCATAAGCTGCACATCAGACTCCACCATAGTTGGTGTCGATCCCGCTGTCCAAGCCATTTGGTGGGAATACTAATAGACCCTAGAGTGGTAGAACTGGGCACAATTGTGCCACCCACAGGCACCCCTATCAAACACAGTTGCACAGATGTAACAGGACTATTGGTGGCAAAATAACCCAACCTAGAAGATATCTGATTACCTGAACCACCCCCTGGGAGTATGGGGCCCTGAACCCTAAACGCTTTGGGAACCTCAGTCCCCAGCATGCTGCTAGTCCCAACACCAGAGCTTCCTGCCAGTCCCACACCCACCATTGGACCACCAAGTGCTAATGCTGCCAGAACCAGAGAACCCACCAATCCTCCCGACATTGCAACAACTTGTTAGTCAGATTACCCCTTATCTGCCCCCCCAGTCTCCCATACTCCAGCTACCCATTTTCCTAGACTAAGCTCTTGGTGCCCTGTCCTCCTTTGCACCCAGCAAGATACTCATATTGCCCCATAAATCAGACACACTTCCATCACCCTCTAAACCCTGCAAACCCAGCCTAGAAGGCAGACCCCTAAGCTGTGACTGATGACATTTCCTGAGAAATGGACTGCATATCCTAGTTCCCTCCTGAGGAAGCGCCTGACTGAGCATACCGGGGAACAGCATCAGCTATCTCCTATTGACATGTCAAAACCTGGAAAGAGAAAGGAAAGGATAGCCAAATTCGTTACCAATATCCTTACTGTGTCTTACTCTCCGGAACCCACACCTGGACTGCCAGTCAACACTCTGATATCTCACCACTGGAACCCTCCATGTGGAAAAGTACCAGGTGTAAAAGTTCACTCCAAAAAAACACAAAAAGAGTCTAAGTCATCCACCATACACCACAGAAAAATCTTCAGATTACAGGGGCGGACTGACCATCGGGCATTTGGTCACGGACCGAGGGCCCGCGACTGAGGGGGGCCCGACGCCGCCACCAGCAATTAAAATGTAATGTACCCCTCCGACTCCTTTTTTGGCCTGACTGCTTGTAGGGGCCCGCAGCCACCGCTGCTCCTATTAAATAATTCCACCCGCAGTGAGCATGAGCAGTGGCGTCTGGCTGCTGGCTCACTCGCTCCGGAGCTCGACGGAGTCTGACAGTGTCAGTGACTGAGCCGGTACCTGGCAGCCTGTGTCAATTAATTATGTGCCGACCCGACGCATTAATGTTATGCCCAGGCAGCCCAGCCATTAACATCATGCTGCTACTTCCACCAGACCACCACATAAAATCTGTGTGTGTATGTATATAATTTATTTTATTAACATGATGCTGCCAGGCAGGCAGTAATCCCGTGACCCGTCCCCACACAACAGAAGATCCTATTACAGATCCTCATCCACCACTTTGCTTGCTGCCAGACTCAGTCCAGAGATACTCACTCGGGCTGGCACTGGCAGCAAGCGCGCCGCAGACTGTACCCCTTCCTGACTTCCTCTGTTCTGCCACTCTGCGCATGTCTACGCGTGATGATAGGGGGGCAGAGCGGAGTCATCAGGTCAGGAGGAGGTCACTCACGGTGACATGATAGAGGCAGACAGCCCAGCGCCCGCCAAGGAGGACACGAGACCAGCAGAGGAGGAGTCAGGACTACTGGAGCTGGGTTGTCTCAGATCTGAGGACCCAGAGAAATCCGCAGCCTGTGTGACACTGACAGTCTAAAGACCCACCACAGTCCACACAGCACAGGTAAGCTGTAGTGTGGATGGCTTGGGGGGTGTACTGGATGGCCTGAGGCTGGGGGGAGGGCTGAGGGGGCTACTGGATGGCCAGGATGAGTAATTGATGTCCTGAGGGGGTTCTGGATGGCCTTGGGGGGTACTGGATGGCCTTGGGGTTAATGGATAGCCTGAGGGGGTAATGGATGTCCTTAGGGGTACTGGATGGCCTGGGGGTGGTAATGGATGGCCTTGGGGGGGTACTGGATGGCCTGGGGGAGTACTGGATGGCTTGGGGGTAATGGATTGCCTGGGGGGATAATGGATGGCCTAGGGGGTACTGGATGACCTAAGGTGGTAATGGATGGCCAAGGGGGGTACTGGATGGCCTACAGGGGTACTGGATGGCCTGGGAGTGATAATGGATGGCCTGAGGGGGCAACAGATGGCCTAGGGGGTACTGAATGGCCTGGTCCAGTACACCCAGGCCATCCAGTACCCCCCCCAGGCCATCCAGTACCCCCCCCAGGCCACAACACTTTTCAAATTATATATGAAACATTGTACTCGCTACAGGCACAGCCACCAGGCCAGACATCCAGCACACCCTCAAGCTATCCAACCAGTTGCCTAGTAGCCTCCAGCCAACCGGCAAGAAGCTAGCTAGCAGTGTAAGTTTAGTTGAATTTTATTTTTTTAAATATTTATATATGGTTTAACCGTTTGAGTGCCAGAGCAGTATGCAACGCATTACAAAGCAATGTGTTGTGTACCTCTCTGGCACTCAAAGGGTTAATAATCTCTTCTGCAAATTATGGGGTGGGGCTTATGATGTCATGGGGTGGGGCTAATGATGTCATGGGGAGGGGGAAATTATGTCATTGGGCAGGGGGCCCAGACCTCTTTTTGGACCAGGGGCCCTGGGTCCTGTCAGTCCGCCCCTGCTTCAGAATCCTACTCACATTTAGTTGAGGCTATCACCTGCCTCTCGGTTCTTGCACTTTCACTGGCTCTGTGATGTATGGTGGAGGACTGTTCTACTTATTGAATATACTACGCTTAGAGAGACTCTTTTGTGCAGCTCTTTTTGTTTTTTTTGCAGTTTTCTTGTATTGAGTGGGGACCCAACCCCATGGTGGGCATACAGCATTGGATCTGAAGCATGTATACTAAAAGAATAATATGTATCTGCAATTGCAAGGATTTATGTGGATATTTTATTGTTTTTGTTATTTGAACTTTTACTTCTGTCCCCTATATATATATTTGTTTATATATATAAAATCTTCATTTTATATTTTGCCAATTGAGAATATATTGAGAGAAGAGATGCAGTTGTTTAAGAGATTTATTTCACCTATCTCATATTTGGTATGTACAAGTGTCACTGCCCCAGAGGAACACTACTAACAGTAACTTCTTCTGAACCCAAACCCAGAACATCTGTCCCACTTTTCATGTAAAGCTCTGCATGCCTTCTATGCTGTGCTCATGCATACCACAAACACACACACAGGATTAATGCACATAAACATCTTCCCCATCTTCTCCTGTCCTATCACTCAGCCAATTCTAAACATAGGGTACAACCATTAACATCACAATTTCTGTTTTTTTATGTACCCTTTGTGCTACTTCCCAGCAGACTTAGCATGCCAGCCCTACAAACAAGTTCTCTAACAGCTCCCTACATGTCAACTTCACAAAAGCATCACCTGCAATTCCAAGCTACTAGAGTGGGTTGACTGGTACCTATGTCCACCTGCAACAAGACAAGGTCCTGGAGTGCTCCTTCTGGAATCTCCTGCATCCACTCTTGTTCCTACCCTCCACTTCATGCCAGGATCTGGAGCTGCTTACAATTTCCTTTGAGTGAGCAGCCTCAACTACCAGAGGCATTAGATTGCTTCCTCCTCTTATCTGGGCGCCTGCTCTGACATCGGACGGACATCCCTGCGGGACTAAGATCAGGTGGTGAGATAGTCAGGTGTGTGCATCATCTGCAGGGCCTTTCCAAGGATGTGCCAGGTACCTCAGACACCTGATGCTCCCTCTGTGCTAGCTGCTCCCTCAGCCAGGTGCCTTTGTCCTTCTCTGCCAAGTACCACATTTTCTCCAACAGATCATCCATAGATACAAGCTATGGATCCAACACTGCACCTGAGGCTCAAACCACAGTAAGCTGAATAGGACTAAGAAGCTGCTGTATATAGTTTGACGATGCTGTCAGGTGTTCACGCTTTCCAAAAGGAAGATGGCCCCCATTCTTAAACCCTAAATAACCAAACAGTCCTCACCTTGGTACCACCCCCACCACCCACAGCAACCAGTCTCCAGTTATTTTGTCACTCTTCACCAGCCCAGACATACTTCCTCTCCATTATGAAGAGAACAGAATGGGTTCACCAACACTATTCTTATCTTACTGCCTTGAAGTGACTTTGTGTGATTATGGCAGTGGCCACCAGCCAAGAAAGGAAATTGGTTTGATGATGAGAGGTCTCAGGATAGTGCAGAGCAAATGGGGCCTTAAGGTTGCTAGACACCATCACAAATGCACCCCATGTAGTTATGTCCCTGGTACGAGACCTCTCTATCAACCAACAGGTTAAGGGTCCCAATACTTTGTATGTTACTCAGAACTCAGCAGCGAAAAAAAACACCCTTCTCTCAAATGGGATAAAGGCCTCAGACATACCATTTAGTAAAATGCATTACATATATCACTCAGAGGCTTCTCATGAATTCTTTCATCTACGCAGGCTGACTTCAAAGATCCATGTGCAGCGGGAAAGCTTTGTCACCAGCCATTCACAGCCCTGACAATTTGTCCTGATTGATATGTAAATAATTGAAACTGTAACTAATAACTTCACACCTTTAGGGCTATTTCACAGCACCAATAATTACAGGCAAGAATGCCTTCTGCAGGTGTTTACTATGACAGGAGAGAGGGAGAGACACAATTTTTGAAGTATGTTGACACCTCTATGTTTTTTTCATTTCCTTTTGCTAATTAGCTCATGCTAGTAATTATTTCTTTCCTCCTTCCCCTGTTCCTTTTCTCTGCATCTGAAACAAAATAGGAAACGTCAAATCTGTTCATGAGCTGGAGAAATTGCAAATGCACTTTAGATATCAGAGACTTGATGGATGCAAACAGGAATGTCATTATTCACAGTGGAGAAAAAGTGTTAAAAAAATGACGTTACAGAGAGAGAGAAAGAGAGAGAGAGACAGGGAGATGTTCATTACTCTACTGTGTGTTCTGTTTGTGAGACCTAGGGGATGGCACCCTAACATTAGCTCATCAAAACCACAGATGCATGCTTCAGCATGAGAGCTTTCCATTGAAAGCCACCGGCTTACCAATGTAATTACTATGTCAGTGACGGGCCTGATTACCAAGAGCTGCTCACTGAAGAATTTTACAAAGGAGAATCTGGATTCAGTATTCCATGTTTACTGGCAAGTGAGAATAGCATAGAACCGGATAATAAAATGCAGAATAGACCCTGTCAACAGATATTTTGTTCACATATTCAATTAGGGTTGCCAACCCATCCAGTAAAAGCTAGAAATCAAAAGGCCTTACTAATCATGTTAAACACTAGCAATTATGGACCAAACTAACCGCATCATAGGGGGAAAATAAATAGTTTCGAAATGACCATAGATTTCAACAAGAGTTTTAACCCCTTGAATGCTAGAGAGGTCTCCAGATATTTGCATTGAAATGCATTGGAGAACTTTCTAGTATAAAAAGGGGTTAAAAGACACACATTTAACCTTTTTATACTGCAAGAGAGGTATCCAATGCAATGTAATGTGTGGACACCTCTCTAGCACTCAAAGGGTTAAACCAATGTGACTTTTCATTTTCCATCGTGATACAGTTCATTTGCTTTGTAGGTTTACCTCTTCGGCTTGATAAAAAAGGCCCAGAGTAATTAAGGTGAACCTGTCACTTTAAGACTAGTTAAGAATGTTTTAGATAATTAAAATCTTCCTCTATGTTGTACTTGCAGGTTTTTTGGTCAAATAAATAGTAACATTGACCATACATGGAAATAAATTAGCATAAAGTTCCACACTGTGCCATCAACAAATACAAATCCTTTTTTTTTTTTTTAAGCATTCATATTAGAAACAAATGGTACCATGACATAAAGGCAGTTTTTTACTCTCTTTAAAATTAATTAAACTTATCTTAATGTGACAGGTCCCCTTTAACCTTTTGGATGCCAGAATGTTGTCCAAAGCAATGCTTTGGATACCTCTCAGGTACTCAATGGGTTAAACTAGAGGGCATGAATAGAGATGAGCAAAAATAGCCATATTATTCCCTCAGGAAATTAAGTGAAAAATACAGGATTTTGTGCTGTTCCTGCTAAAAATTTCTGCAAAACTTTTGCTGGGGAATTTCCACCCTATCGGTTGTTTCAGGCAGGAATTTCCCACAACATAGACATTTTCTGCCCCTTTTACTATTAAGCCCAAAGCCCAGAGTTAATCATGTGCTGGGTCCGACTCAGGCTTTGCAGCAAATGTTTCAGGTGCAACATCATCTCTTGCTCCTACTGCCCTGCAATTCTGGATGTGGGAATATTTCTCCCTGGGGTATGGAAAAGTGCCGGAAACTGCAAATGCATTAAGCACCCTGTGCTATGAAACAGTAAGGAAAGAAAAGCAGGGATCTCCCCTTGGCACATCTGCATTGCTTAAGCATATGTAAGTGTATTTAAAACAATTAGAATAAAATAAATAAATAAGTTCCCTCTCACATGTCACTGCTGCTGCTGAGCCTGCTAGTACTTCTACAAAATTTTGGACACAAGAAAGCCTCCACTAAGAAGACCAGTTTGGCAGCAGAGACTGCCCATCAGCCAGAAGCAATCCCACTATCAACCTTTGCAGCTACCACCACCAGTGGCTCCTCACCTTCCAACTTCCACCCCCATCCAAAGTGTTCCCACTTAGTCCCAAATCCCTCCACCAATGCCATTACCCCTTTTGACAGCAATTCTGTGCAGACATGAACAGGGCCATTTGTTTCCACATGTTGCACCCTGTGTGGCACAATGACTACACATGGCAATGTTGTGGAGGCAAACAGGATGCAGGTATAAGAGAAAACCTAAGAACCATGCATCCTGCAGAATATAAGTGCCTCGTAGCAGGGATGGTGAATTATTTTTATTGTTATTTTTATATTTTTAATAATTTGTGTGAATATGGCTATTGCCGATCGGAATCATATTTTTTATGTTTAATTTATACATTTAGTTTGCTTTAAGTTTCCCACTTCCAAATAATGTTTCTTGGCTTACCACTGTGTATGTCATTAAATAAACAAAATATATTTCTAGTCCTAATTCTAGTAAGCTAATGTTTTTGGCTACTGTGAGTCAAGCAAGAAAACAATAAAGTGTATAAATTACAATCACAACTATTATCTTTAAATCTCAGCCATAATACACACAGTTTTGCCCCTTTTCTCTATATGTGAAGTGGGGGAGGGGTACGTATTATACACAAAAGTAAAAAAAAAAAAAAAAAAATGGTATGCTCCCTCCTCCGTCCCTTCGCCTAAGTATGCTGCCACTTTCTCCTCCCTCTACTAACCCCCTCCATAGGCCGCCAGGACATATGGGAAGCGGGCGGCATGCTTACATTGGCACTCGCTTCCCACACTGCCTTCTTTGTCATCCTGCTCAGTGCATTATATTTTACAGCTGCAGTAATGAGATGCTGATTTTATGCAGATTATAGTTAATTTTACTACTCAACTTCAAATGCATTTCCATTACCCTTTGCATACCAGAGAGGTATCCATTGTATGGAAATACAATGCATTGGATATCTTTCTGGTACACAAAGCGTAAACCTTTGTGTGCCAAATGGTAGTGCCCTTCAAGGACCTGAAGGTCCTTGCAGAGCCCTACTGTAGGTTCAATGTGCAGAGGTCTAGGCTCTGGATCTATAGTAGTGCTCTGCGAGGACCTTCAGGTTCTCAAAGAGCTCTACCATTATCTTTAATTAACAAAGATCGTCATGGGGCAGTTCAGAAAACTGGTGGCAAATGTAAGCACGCCACATGCTTCACAGATGTCCAGGTGGCCTCCGTGGAGATGAGTAGTTGGAGGGGAAGGTAGCAGCATATTTTGGTGGAGGGAGGGAAGAAAATATATATATAATTTATGGGCAGTGGGAGGGAAAACAAGGTTGCATATTATACATAGGCATTCTTGTTTTTCCCTAAAATTTTGTGTATAATTTACACCCACTTATTGTACACAGGTGCGTATTTTTTCCTGAGATTTTACCGTATATGTATAAAACAACAAAGCACTTCATTCTTAAGTCCTCATAATCCTATCAGCAAATAAAATACAATAAAACAGGTACATAAAGATATGTTTGAAGTGCCTGCCAATTATATATGGCATGATATTATATAAGCGATTAATTTGCTTAAAGTAAAACAAAACAACATTATTGAAAATTAATATTTTTTAGGAAGAGACAAATAAAAACATTGTTTACATATGGTACATATATCCTTCCCTGATACACAAAGAATGTGTATATAGACTACACTGATAATTGAATATCAACTGTAATCATAAAAAACACTATTATTATTCTTTATTTATATAGCGCCAACTAATTCCGCAGCGCTGTACAATTGGGAATAGACATACAGAGGTATTAAATAGTACAATCAGATGTGGAGAACAGGAGGATCAGAGGGCCCTGCTCGTGAGAGCTTACACTAATGGCAGGGCTTAAAATGTGAAGTCCTTTGCTACTAGCCAGACATGAAAAGTTACTCGCCACTGCAAGCCATAACATACCCACCAGGGCTGAATTTCTACTCGCCACTGCAAGACATAACATACCAACCAGGGCTGAATTTCTACTCCCCAGGGCTAAATTTTCACTCGCCATTGGATCATAATAATAAACAGAAAACTTAGCAACCTAGTTGATGGGGCTATAAAAAGACGTGAACAACAAGTTTAGCCCATGCCATATCACCGCTGTTGAGCCACAGTTAGGAAAAAAATAAACAAAGCCATTTACAATGAAGACCCAAGTGGGCAAAAAAAAATCCTTCCCTCACTCCAAATGGCAGTGTGATATTCCCCTGTGGATCAATGTCCAATCTGCTTTGAAACCAACTGTCATCATAATTCCCGTTACAAATGTACCATTACTTTTTTGATAGCAAGTAGTATAACTGCAAACACATACTTAAAATGCTAATATCTCAATTAACTGTAAATTAGAATGATTAACGATAACATATGAAAAATAAAGAAATGGAAAAATAAGAATAAACATAAAAAACAAAAGTGTGGAAAATAAAAATTAGATGTGTGATCTGTTAGTCAATATAACCACATTAACATAAAGTGAAGTTGTTATATATATATATATTATATATATATATATATATATATATATATATATATATACACACAAAAAAGATTGGTGGGAGGTATCCTATAGTTGAAGGAACCCCTTCCCCACACCAAGAGCGCTTAAGCAATAAGTTCAAAGTCACCAATCCGCCACAATAGATCTTATTTTTGGTAATTTCCTCCGATAATGTTTTTACTCCTCTCTCTATTTCTTCTCTCTTCTCTCCTCACCTGGTCTCACATCCACAGAAATCCAACAGCAGGACTATAAAAGAAAAGAAAGAGACCCAGCGCAAATGCGCATCTAAGAGCAATCTTTTTTAAATAGAAGAGAACTTCCTTGTATAGATGGAAAAACCCCTTAGGGTGGGAACTAACTAGAAGCAGAGGCTACCCCAGCCTCTGAGTGTATTGGCATTGTCAAATAAAGCTTTCTCAGTCCTCAGGCTTCCAACTCTCGGTACAAGGTCCAAACAATAATCCAGTAGATAATTCTGAGGTCTAATCCAGAAGTTTATTAAAATATTTGTACACTTTGTGTACTAAAAACAACTTAAAATACACCTAATGCGTTTCGTTAGTATATAACTTCATCAGAGAGTTGGAAGCCTGGGGGCGGAGAAAGCTTTATTTGACAACGCCAATATACTCAGAGGCTGCTTATAGTGAGTACCCACCCTAAGGGTTTTTTCCATCTATACAAAGAACTGCTCTTCTATTTAAAAGAGATTGCTCTTAGATGCACATTTGAGCTGGGTCTCTTCCTTTTTCTCATATATATAAACTACATAGTGAATATAAACTGCTAGTTATCCATACGGTTGGAACATGGATTTTCCTAAAGTGACATGATGATGAGAATGCTGACAATGCCATAATAAAAGAATGTAAAGAATGTGCCCAAACTTGTCTGTTGCAAGCATGAGGCCAGCAAACATTTTTTGTGGCCTAACCTTGTTTTAAGCCCATGGTCAATTATTTTCAAGCCCTGCCTGTGCCCGCTGTAATGACTGGAAGTTTCACTTTCAGTAAGCCTTTTAAAAATATAATTCAGCCTTTTTTTTTGTTATTCTGCTGCCATGCTATTGGTAACCATTATGATTCAAGATATAAAAAATACAAAATAAAAATTGGGTTACAAACTAAATGTGGCAGATATGTATGGTGGTGTTGGTGCTACTAATGTATATATCTTCCTTATTCATAGGAATGAATGTTAGACAAATTATTTGCATTATAATTTTTTCTATGCTGAAGTTCAAACCTCTTTTCCTCTAATCTCAAGGGGTAGCCCCTGGTTATTTGGACTGTAGAGCTCGCTAGTGTCATGGTTTGTTAAGACTCTCAGACGCAAGGTTAGGTAAAAACACTTTATTGAAAAGTTTAAGATAATCCCATAGGATTTTATACACATACATACAATACATAGAATGGCAAATAGATCGTGACAATAGCGAATCAGGCTCTACCAGCCCTGCCGATATACCGGGCAAGGCAGCCTGGGCAAGCAATAAAATGGTGGCTCTACTGACCCTGCCAATATACCGGGCAAGGCAGCCAAGTAGACAGTCAGGAGAATACTGGCTCTACCGGCCCTGCCAATATACCGAGCAAGACAGCCTAACAGATCACCAACTGATACAGGCTCTACCGGCCCTGCCAATATACCGGGCAAGGCAGCCTAACGGAACACCAAAATAGTAGGCTCTACCGGCCTTGCCAATACTGGGTAAAGCAACCTCAAGGTGGAATAATAGAAGGTTCTACCGGCCTTACCAATATACCGGGCAAGGCAGCCTAAGGAGGAAGTGTCAACCAGTGTGGCCTCAATAACTGTCAGATGACAATGACAGTATGGAGATAGTAGGTAGAGGCTACAAGGCCCAGTGGTATTACCAGGTAGTCTGCGCACCCCAGTACCTGTGTACCGAGGGAATAACTAGCTGTCTAGGACTGGACAGCACACTGGGAACCATCAGTATATATGAGTAGTAAGCTGTGAGGCAGAGGAGTAAACCAGTGCCCTCACGCTGGGAACCAACAGGCTGGATGTAAGTAGACCTTCAGGTCATAGAGCGAACCAACGCCCACGCGTTGGGAACCAACACTCTAATACAAATAAGCAGCAAGGCAGGGGAGCAAACCAGCGCCCACGCGCTGGGAACCAACAGACTGAGTTAATAGTAAGCAAGAAGGTAATGGAGTGAACCAGCGCCTGCGCACTGGTAACCAACAGGCTGGATATATCGTAGGCTATCAGGCAGTGAAGCGAACTAGCATCAGCACGCTGGGAACCAACAGATAGTATGTATAGAGCCGTAAGGCTACGGAGCAAACCAGCACCCGCGCGCTAGTACCAACAGTCTAGAGTATAATAGCCACAAGGCAGTGGAGCGAACCAGCGTCCACATGTTGGGATCCAACAATACATATAGTAGGCCGTGAGGTAGTGGAGTGAACCAGCGTCCGCACACTGGGAACCTACAGATAGAGCTGAGAGGCAAAGGAGCAAACCAGCGCCCGCGCGCTGGTAACCAACAGACTAGTAGTGGAGTGGCCACAAGGCAGTGGAGCAAACCAGCATACGCACGCTGGGAACCAACAGATAATAGTGTATAGAGCCGTAAGGCAAGGGAGCGAACCAGCGCCCGCACGCTGGTAACCAACAGACTAGTAGTGTAGTAGCCGCAAGGCAGTGGAGCAAACCAGCATCCACACGCTGGGAACCAACAAGTGAAAATGTCACCTGAGCGACCGAGGAACAAGGTCGCCACAGATACAGGAACCGTACTCAGGAGATGAGCAGGAACCAGCACAATGATGGTCAACTGGATCAGGAACGGCAATGGAGACTGGCAGCAGGAAACAGCAACCTCGGACGACTTCAACCGGAACAGGCACTGGAACAAGTACAGCAGACAGGAGTCTCAGGAACAGGACGAACTCAGGAAACCAGGAACACAGCAAAAAGGCCCATCAAGCGTCTGTAGCATGGTGAAAGTGGATGCAGACTGAGACACCACGAAAGGGCAACCAAAGGGTGCCCAAACTCAGTTTAAATAGGCAATGTGAGGCGGGCTAAAGGCAGACAGCCAATGGGAGCCCCCTACAGGTGATAGACACAGAAATGCAGCAATCACGGGCACCGTGATAGCTAAAGAGATCCTTGTATTGACATCTCATATACTTAAAAATTGTAACAAAATCTCCTCTTAGTCGTCTTTACTCTACAGTAAATAAACCAAGTTTATCTAGCCGTTCCTCATACATCAAGTCCTCCATTCCCTTGATTAATTTTGTTGCTCTTCACTGTACTCACTCCAGTTATAGAATATCTTTTTTCTGAACTAGTGCCCAAAACATCACTGCATTTTCGAGGTGAGGTCTTGGCAAGGATTTTAAGTGGCAAAATGTGGTTATTCACACTTGCTTCAATATCCTTTTTTATGTAAGACAGGACTTTGGTTGCTTTTGCCATTGCTGTTTGCCACTGGTCCAAGTTTGTAGTTTACAAGGATTCCCAAGATTTTTCTCTAGTCTCCTAAAATGATTCAGTTATGTTCTTAAGCAGCCTCTGGATTCTTTCTTCACAAATGTTTAACTTTTCCACATTAAACTTCATATTACATTTGCTTGCCCAATCTGCCGTATTATGTAAATCCCTCTGTAGAGAATAAACATCCTGTTTTGAATTTATTACCTTACATAATTTAGTGTCATCTTCAAATACTGAAAATTTTCTTTCTATATCTATTTCCAGGTCATTGATAAACATGTTATAAAGCAGTGATCCAAATACTGAACACTGAGGTACTCCACTTTTTAACTGTACTTGAACATTTTCCATTTACAGCACACTGTTCCCTATCTTTCCCCCAGTTTATTATCCAGTTGCAAAGTTTATCCCCTAACCCAAATTTCTTTATTTTATACCCCAGCCTCCTGTGTGGCAGTGTATCGACTGCCTTTACCAAAATCTAGGTTGATACTTACTTTTTCATAGAAGCTTAATACATTAGTTTGGCAGTCACACACAATTTTAAGATATTTGGGAAAAACTCCTTTGCTCCCTTCTCACACCCCAGACTCCCCTAACTCCCAAACTTCTTAATATGATTACTTTTCAACTATAAGGATAGTGCCATTTTTCATAACAATGCAGCTGTTTGGTTAGCCTCAGCTTCCCTCATCAGAAACTCTACTACAGGCATTTCAAACTCAAATATAGTTGAGGGCTGCAGCCAATGTGAATTTTAATGGGTGCCTATGTTAAACATAAATGCCACAGAAATGCTCTTTTTTCATTTTGCATATGGGCCTAAGTACTTCCCTAATATATCAACTGTACCATTGTGCATTATTGATGTTGGTGTGACATCTGCATCTTCAGCCTCTGATCCCCGAACTGATAATAGTGTTTGACTAAACTACTTTTGTGCACAGATCTCACATCTCATGAGCAAATCATGGTGTCTATTCTGGAACCTCGGGGTCACATGCGAGGATATGAATAAGGTCAGATAGCTTAACTCATCCCCTTTAAAAGCACAGAAAGTCCTGGATATTTTATTAACTTTTATTGGAGAAGTCACAAAATTAAAAGGCACTTGCAGAAAGCATATTGTGTGAGAGAGTGCTTCTCTGGGGGAAGGTAAAAACGGATTGCTTTGCAAGGAAGAGGTAAAGTCAGAAATGTACTCACAGAGGCAGCAAGGTAAAAACATACAAGCCAAGGGGGAGGCATAGCAGGGAAACAGGAAGTGACTAAGGATCAAACTATCCTGTTAGAAAAAGACAGGGGGATGGAATGGCCCATCTCAGATATGAGATAAAGGAAGATTGCCATGGCAACCAGTTACTAAATAGGGGGGAAAGGGAAATAACAAATAAAGGAACTTGTTCTAGAACAGTGTCTGCAACCTTCTGTTATACAGATGTTGTTGGTCTACAGTTTATGACATTGCCAGCCCAGCCAACCATTGAGATGTAGACTAACAATAACTGGATCTGCCCTTCTCAACTCCAAGGCATCAGTGGTTCCTATGCAGTATGTATCTTTCGTGACTAATATTAGAATATATACAAAAATTCATGGAATGTAACTATTATTCATGTCTGACTTATTAACAGCCACTATTCCATGTAGAGACCCGTTCAATGCCTATTAGTTTAATAACAAATCAACACCATTACTTGTTAAGGGACACTAACTGCCCCCTGAAGAATCCGCGTCATGCGGGGAAACGCGTTGGGGTGTTTTCTTTAGACTTGACCATCTGCCTAAGTGTCCAGTTTGTGTTACCTTATGTACGTGGTAGGGGTGTTATTAGCACTGGAGGTCAGAAATTGATCAGATATTATCTATTTGGGATGATTTCGTCGTGTTAGACGAACCCCTAGGGATAGAATTAGGGACCGAACCTCCGATGCTTATAGCCCCCTTGGGATATATTCAGTTTTGCCTAGTACACTATTAACGCTGGTGGTCGGAAATTGGAGAGGGATTAGCTTATCTGGGTTGATTACGTTGCCTTAAACGGACCCCAAGGGATTAGTGTTGAGGGACCGAACCACCGGCACTTATAGCATTTGTGTGTGATATTAAGTGGATTGAGGAATATATCCGTAAAATAATACGATCTGTAATAATAATAAGTGGAGGGTGGATGACCCCCTATGCATCGAAGGACATAAGAGAAATAATTGGACACTGATTTGCATTTGGTCTATGTTTTCACTGTTTTGGGATATGAGCTCTATGAGAATAGATATGAGCGTTTACTTCGATCCCAAATAGTGCTTTCCCTTTTTAATTGTTTTTATTTACAAGTCCGAAATTAGTTGAGGAGAAATATGAGTTTTAATAGGAGTCAATAAAGGTTAAGTTTTGAGAGTGTCCCTTAACAAGTAATGGTGTTGATTTGTTATTAAACTAATAGGCATTGAACGGGTCTCTACATGGAATAGTGGCTGTTAATAAGTCAGACATGAATAATAGTTACATTCCATGAATTTTTGTATATATTCTTATAGCATTTGTCAAGACCTGCAATGCATATGAGGTTCATATATATCCCGATATTTTAGTGTAGTGACTAATATTAAACAGAACTGCTAGATCAAGAGATCGTGTCCTGAACATGGAGTATTTCAGAGCAAAGCAAAATGTGAAGAAACTCTACTTTACAGAGAGAGTGACTGGACTTTGGATTAATCCCCAGGCTGAGATGATAGAGGCTCTAACATTAACCCTTTGAGTGCCAGATGGGTATGCAGCACATTGCTTTGCAATGCGTTGCATACCCCTCTGGTACTCAAAGGGTTAAAGGGATAGTAATATTTCGTTTATTTTATTTTGTAGGCATTAAAAAACATGAAGAATGATATAAGTATTATCTCTTAAACCTTTATGGTTTATGAGATATTCACAAGCAAAGTTTCCCCTCCCTCCCCTTTTACCTAGTGTAAGCCATCTCTTCTCAGATGTGGAATGCAGTCTATAGACCAGACAGATAACAGCAGGGGACAATCTTCTTCCTATGAGAACAATGAAATCCCTGCCCCCCTTGCCAAGCTTTTCAGGTTTTTCCCTTATCTTAATTGAAGATTGTCCCTCTCTGCAGTCTACCTGGGCACCTCCCTTCTGCTCTGGCAGAACAGTGTGACATCAGTGAAAGGGGCAGGAGGGGGATACTTTGTCATTGAATTACTCTTGAACTACAACTCTGACAGAACTGAAATTGCACTCTCCAAAGTCCAAATACTATGATGATTAATTAGAGCTGCTTTTATTATGAAACATTACTATCCCTTTAAGAGTTTTCAAGCACTGTTTTGTTGGTCATAAGGGTATCCTGAGCTTAAAAGAAGGCCAAGGATCAAATAGCTTGTGGGATTTTACAGTGTCACAGTCAACAAACTCATTAAAGTTCAGCGTGCTTTGCTGTCCTGGGCAGCCTGAGGAGCTTTTAACCGCATCGTTGAACACCGGTTTACTAAGTTAGCCCCACAACTTTATCATGTATTGAAGTGATGTGAATTCTCATATCACTCCCAAATGAGCTGCATGCACAAAGCAATGTATCTCAGTAGAGTGATGGCTCCTTCTCCAAACATAATGTGACATAGGCAGTGGGGGAAATGTTTGCTTGATTCTAATGTCAGCTCTGGAAATTCTATTTAGAAATTTGGTGATGAACAATGGTTTAGGAGTGAATGTAAACAATAAACTTCATATCAGCCAGTCAGCAAATGAAGAAGGCATTCTGGTATTATGTATAAAAAGTGTTATGCTTAACAAAGAAGCCAATATTAGTCATTATTACCAAATTTTGGTAATACCACACCTAGAACGTGAAGTACAAATTGTTCCACAGCTCATAAAAAATAATTGATAATTCATAGATGAGGAACAAAATTAATTTTCATGATCTACACACCAACATAAATCATATTATGTGGGGAATAAAAGGAGATATGTCCAAATAACTCAGCACCACAATTTTACATACAAACACTTCCACCACTAAAACACCTTTCAAACAGAACTGGTATATTAGTGATGTCACCTGAGCAGAATGATATGATGGTCTGTCTTTCACACAAGGAGCTATTAATGACTTGCGTGAGTGTTCAAGGTCCAGCATTGTGCAAAGCAGTACAGCTGTGTTGTTCTGAAGGGAAGCATATGATGCTACCAGCAGATTTTTCATATAAGCTACATTGGTTTTTCCAGTGCTCATGGCAACCTCCAATAAAAAGCTAACCAACATGGCTGTCAGTCATTCGTGAATGAATGGTGTTCATGGAGACCTACTCTCAGTCACACATCCCTTTTCCAGTGGCAGAATCATATTGGGGAATACAGGAGAAGTTGAGTTCAAAACATGGTAGATGGAAATATAGTGGGCATGCTGTGACATTATTGCTGTCTGTGTGCAATAGCCCATATACACACAATATACACATTGGGACACCTATGCTTCTGTGGAGAAACAAGAGGTTAACACCTTCTGCCCCCATGATGTGTGAGGAAGGACATTTGCCATAGACTTTTCCAGCAAGAGATGGAATTTTGCTTACATCCTGGCAGGCTCCTTGTTTGTAATCCACAGGTATGTGGCAACAGAGTAATGTAATAGTGTGTTGTATTGCAATGTAAGTTAGTTTTCTGTGTTGAAAACAGGGAACCAGAGTGCCCAATAAATAAAGATTAAGCCACGTCCCACTTACAAATGTCCTCTTTGTTACATTAATTTGGTGTGTTTCTCCGTGTATGCGTTATGTTCAGCTAACAACTTCCACCTGATGATAAAAGAATGGATGGAATGTTGATTAATTCCTAAAGTGCTTTCCCTGATTGGTCAGGTGTCACAACACTGTTTCAAGACCTAATTTGGATTTTAATCTTGATGAGAGTATCTAGAATTTTATAAAAACAGTGAGTTTCACCAGTAAAGTCTATTCTGTTCTACCCTCCTAAAGACAAGTTTTGGGTGTATTTCTGGAGGGAATTGCTGATGTACAATGTGTAGAATCATAGTCAGACAAGCCTAGGTCATACACTGAGCGGGTAGTCAGACAGAGCCACAGGTCAGCACCAGATTGGGTGTCCACTACAAGTGTAACACAAGAGAGTGGTCAGACAGAACCACAGGTCAGCACCAGGATGGCTGGTCAGACAATCCTAGGTCATACATGGAGAGGGTAGTCAGCCAGAGCCACAGGTCTGCACCAGATTGGATGTCCACTACAAGGGGTAACACAAGAGAGTAGTCAGACAGAGCCACAGGTCAGCACCAGGATGGATGGTCAGACAATCCTAGGTCATACACTAAGGTCAGAAGCAAAGAAACTGAACTGCGCTGAACACCAACGTAAGGGTAACTGTATGGAAATCCAGATCCCTTTAAATACAAGGCGCCAGGAAGTAGATAGGAGGAGCTTGATCAGAACCCAATGATAAAAAAGGAGGCCTGAGTCAAACACACCTACTCGCTCCTGTAATTGATGCATCTCACTGAGATGCGTCATAAGCCTGAACCACCACTGCGTCAAGTGGAACCTCTGAAATGGCTAGCATGAGGATACGGGGTCCGCTACTGATGCCAAGCGCACCCAGACCCAGTCCCGGAAGCCAAGTGTGGGATGATGCAGAAGCGTCATTTACAGTGATAAAACTCCAGCTCCATCCAAAGCGGTTACGCTGTGACAGTGATTTATACATAAATGATGATAATAATACTAACAGTATTGTTCACTTTTACATGTATAAATGCATATTCATGCAATTAAATGCTCCTTGAAATCCAATTTTCGGATGGTCAAAATAACCTCTGACAATGAGTCATTCTACCTGTCAAGTCAAGTTGTCTTGACATAAAGAAACATCTAAATAATACAGTCAAGAACAGATTTCTTCCTGCAATTCAGAGGCTCATACCTCTGAACTTTCAAAATAAGCTGAACATTAGATCTTTGAAATATTAACTCTTAAAATTACCCATAATAGATTATAGGTTTATGTCCCTATGCTCCAACACAGAAGTGCTACAATCAGTCCTCAAAGAACACTTAACAGGATACAATGTAGAGATATCACTGCTAGAATGTACACAGGACAAGGAGGACTTCTCCTTCTGCCCCTCCCATAAACATTGAACCATTTTGTGGACAAAAGTAACAGTTAATTGGTGCAGATCAGGTAGTAGGTAACACTGGACTCTCCCACCCTTAGAATTTTGTCTTTCACCCTGACACTGTGACAACTGGTTCAAAACATGAGTCTCGTGGTCAGACCCTGAGAGTTCCCAGGTATGCAGATGATGATGTGAGTAACATTTGGGGGACCTCACGCTGCCTTCCATGATTTAGATTATTAATCCAAAGCAGTCTGAATTTGTCACATAACGTCACACAGCTTTCCCAATTTATTTATTTTTTTTGTTTTTAATACTCTGTGGAATTCATTTTGCATGAAAAATTTTGTGCTGGGATTGTAAAGAAATGAGATGACAAATGAAGCTCTCTGTTTGTCTAAAAAGGATGACTTTTGGCAACTGTGAAATTTAATTGGATTATCTGATTTGATAATCAGTAGTAAGCATTGTTGCAGCTTAAATATCATTAAAAAACCCTGGCAGTTAGGAGTCAATAATCCTTTGAACTGTTTAGTGAAACTAGGGCTGCACGGTGAAATAATTTTTTGCTTAGTCTCCTGTTTCATAGCTGGAAAGATATATTGATTTTAACCCTTTCGTGTGTCAGAGAGATTCGCAATGCATTGCTTTGCTGTGTTGCGTACCTCTTTGGCCCTCAAAGGGTTAAAGGGCAAAGACCAAAGGAGGAGACATTCTGAGCAAACCATCTGCACCATAGACAAAAAATACAGTCCCTCAAACTTTTGTTGATTTAATTGGGAATTTTAAAGCCCTGAATGCTATAAAGTTGGGGACCTCTTTCGTATTTAATTGGCTAAAAGTCCCATTTAAACTAGTGGGTATTTTATTTGCCGAAGATGGTACAGCTGGTTTGTTCCAGAAATATTCTACTTTTATTTTCTGCATAAGGCCCTACATTTCACCTCACTTAATGTAGAATGGGTAAGCAACTCAGGTCCATGAGCAATGCCATCTGACCAGATTGCTCATCGTAGTCAGACGGTTTTATCTCTTTGCATACTAGACAGGAGTGTAAGGCATTGTCTTTGAGGCAAAAGGGTTGATATTCTGGCCATTGGAGACATTTTTGGAGCCTAAAGGATTAGAATGGATTATCATGAAAAAAAACCTGCATGATTTTTCCCACTGTGTAAAACAAGAATGCTTACATTACTGCCAGCCCCCTTATTCAAATGTTGTATTCAAATTATCACAAAGTGATGAAACTGTTACTATCACATTCTATGGAGATTTGTAGTCAGTGGTTCCCATAGAATGCAATAGAATAACTGTAAAGACACCAGATGAACTGGGTCATAATTGGAACACAACCCTTACAGTAGCTGGAGTGCTAAGACTAGGGTGGGATGATACAGACCCAAGAGTATCCTTGCTGCACCAAAGCCAGTTTAACCCTTTGAGTGCCAGAAAGGTATCCGATGCTGCAATGCATTAGATAACTCTCTGGCACTCAAAGAGTTAAAGTTGCTAACCGCAAGGTCAGATATCTAACCACAGTTGAACCGGGCCCAGATCAGGGTGAACACTGTTAGGATCTGGTACAATATGCACTCCAGAGATTTGCAGGTGAGATCCACTTAGCAGACCTGGCCATAGAAGGATCCATTGGGACCATGGCATTGAACAGCAAGGGACCTTAGGTTAAGAGATGTAGGCACAAGCACTATGCCAATTAAGGCAAAAGAGACTCTGAAGGCACAAGCACCCTGTCTACAAAGGCAAACGAGAATTTGAGAGTCTAGAACTAGTTTGCTGTGAGCGAACAGGAAGCTGGCAGGAAGAAGTGGATATGCTGCTGTAATCCCTTCTAGATGGAGAAAGGAGGTGATTAGCTATGAGGCAAATTTGTTGGCTAGTTTGGCAGATGTCTGCAAAGGCAGAGGCAGAGTGGAAGGCTGGCTTGGAGGATGTCGGCAGAAATCACTGTGGGGCAGAGCAGAAGACCAGCTTGGCGGATGTCTGCAGAGGCGATCGCTGTGAGGCAGAGTCATCTTGGGGATGACTGTGAAGATATTTGCTGTGAGGCAGAGCAGAGAACAAAGTCACAGTAGAGCCCAGGGTCACCACCAGAGGATCAGAGACAAGCACAAAGCCAGAGAAAAATCAGACAGTGTAGTCAAAGAAGACAAGGGTCAAAACCAGACGATGAGATTGAAGTGGAGTGCCAGAGGAGAACCGGTGGGAGAAGCCAGCGAAGCCAAACCTTGAAACTGAAAATTTAGCAACAACAGGGGGAACTAAAGACTCAAACCGGCTCATAGAATGGGCAGTCAGCAAGGCAGAAGGCAGGAATAAATACCATCAGGAAACAACAAAAAAGGAGATGTGACAAGGAGCGTGGCAGGAAAGATGGTGAGTCAGTGGTAAATCAGGTACGGCCCTGGACACACAGTATCTGAAATATCTGAATAACAGAGTACGATGTTAATGTAAAAAACCCAACCATCTCGACCCGCAGCTGATTAATTTGCAGCTTCAACTCTTTTATTCTCAGTTATATGAGTCTTGACTGACTCGCTCTGAGTCCCAGATATCTCATTTTATTGATCATTGTGATCTTCCGCAACTCTCCTTGGAACATCGACACATGCTAGATGCTCCTATACTCCTTGGAGAGGTGATGGAGGCGATTCGTGGTCTGCCGGCTGGCAAGGCCTCGGGTGTGGATGGTCTTCCTGCGGAGTGGTATAAGGAATTTGCGGATATTTTAGCTCCTCATTTATTGAATACTTTTTACGCCGCTATAGACGAGGAACATCTTCCGGATTCCATGAATGACGCCTCCATTATTGTGTTGCCTAAGCCGGGGAAGGATCCGGAACTCTGTGACTCCGATAGGCCTATTTCCCTTTTAACCATGGATGCAAAAATCGTTGCGAAAATACTGGCCACCAATTTAACTAATGTGCTGGGAACCATCGTACATGAAGATCAGACTGGTTTAATTCCAGGCAAATCGACATCCCACAACCTTAGAAGATTATTTTTGCATCTCCAGCTTCCTCATGAGACCATTGGAACTCGGACGATCGCGTCTCTTGATGCATCTAAGGCCTTTGACTCAGTCGAATACCCATATCTTTGGCATGTGCTTCGAGGTTTTGGATTTGGCCCATCCTTTATTAATTGGATACACATTTTGTATAGCAACCCCAGGGCTTCTGTGGTGATGGGTGGACTGAGTTCACAGTCCTTTTCTTTACACCGTGGCACTAGACAGGCTGCCCGCTTTCACCTGGCTTGTTTGCCCTGGCCTTGGAACCTTTGGCTACACTGATTCGTGCCAACCCATTGATTTGTGGTCTTTGTATTGAGGGCAGAGAGGAAAAGATTGCATTATACGCCGATAACATCCTACTCTTTCTTGGCGATGATGGGGATTCCCTGAGGACTACTCTGCGATTGGTGGATGATTTTGGTACATATTCTGGATTTCGGATCAATTGGTCTAAGTCCTCTCTGCTCCCGATTGATGGTGGTCTGCGAGAGTCTCGCTCACCAGACGTCCCCCTTTCTTATGTGGCCGACTGTACTTATCTGGGGATTCGGGTGGCGGCATTGACGGACTCCTTTTCGGAGATTAATTTGTTGCCCACTATTCAATCTTTTAATGATAAAACAGTGAGGTGGCTTCATTTGCCCATAAATCCTATTGGTAGATCGAATCTTATCAAAATGATTTTTTTGCCTAAGTTTTTATATATCTTTCAGAATACACCGGTCCCTATTCCTAAAAAATACTTTCGACAAATCGATAAAATTATCTCACATTTCATATGGCGGGGGCGTCGGGCTAGACTTAAGTTGACTACTCTTATGAGACCAAAGCGGGAGGGGGGAATTGCCTTGCCCAACTTTTACAGGTATTACTTGGCAGCGCAATGTCGCTATGTTCTCGATTTTGTTTCCCCCAGACCTTGCTTTCAAACTACTCAGATAGACGCACTGTTATTACAACCTACCTATGAACTACCCCAGTTCTTGCATGGTGGCCCTGCAGTTTTCAAAATCCGGACAACATTAGCTGTAACTTTACATGAGGTTTGGGGGGAGTTGAAGAAACTGCTGGGGTATGTAGCCATGGACCCGGACACCCCCCTTTGGGGTGCTGCGGAATTGCATCACTTACTTGCTAGTGAGTTCGGTCCTCTGTGGATTAGATATGGGATTAATACTTTGGGACAATTGTATCATGATAACCAGTTGAAATCCTTTGCACATTTGCATGATGAGTTCGGCCTGCCACACAATCTTTTCTATTCTTATTTATGCACCAGACATGCTCTTAGAGCCCAGTGGGGTGATAGAGCACCGATGATTGCTACATTCCCGCTTCTCACTAGACTGATAACTCTTGAACCTCTGAGACCTCTCTCTTTTATTTATCAATGGTTGGAATCTAGCATGCAAAATCAGGAGTTTCCATCACGGAATAAATGGGAACTAAATCTGGGCCCATTAGAGGATTGGGAATGGAGCATGGCTAAGGAGGTGCCAGCTCAGGTGGCGACATCAACTAGGCATCAAATGATACAGTTGAATGTTCTACATAGAATTTATTATACTCCAATCAGACTGTTTAAAATGGGAGTTTGTGGCACTGACCATTGTCATCGGTGTGACAATGTTCCAGGCACCTATTTGCATATGATTTGGGAGTGTCCCAAGGTTGGAAGATTTTGGTCGGAGATAATTCGTATTGTGACACTGGTATTGGGAAGACCTGTTCCTGCGACTCCAAAGATTTGCTTATTGTCTATCTTCCCCGATGAGATTGAGGATGCTAACGACAAATCTCTTCTGCGTGAGCTTTTGGTGATGGCGAGAAAGGTGGTGGCTAGTGATGAGCGAGCACCCCAATGCTCGGGTGTTCGGGTGCTCTGACCGAGCACCCCCTGAGGCTCGAGTGCTCGGCCGAACACCCGAGCCCCATTGAAGTCAATGGGAGGACTCGAGCATTACACCAGGCACCCCCTGCTCTGATGAGGGGAGGGTGCCTGGTCCATAGGAAAAGGGCAGAAAAAGATGGAAACACTACAGAAATGGTTCAGGGACAGCATAGGGAGGATGTCTGGATGCACCTTGGACTCCAACATCGCTGCTGGGAACGATCTTTCGCCCGTAGTACCCCATTTTTACAGACTGACCATAAAACACACAAAAAGGAAAATAAAAACGACTTTAGGCGAAAAATTGTTACCAAACAATATTTGCTGTATATTTACTTGTATATCATCTGCAAATTCTCCCAAAAATTTCCTTGATTTTCAGAACTGAGGCCATGATTAAGAGGGAAACGTGCGCAGAGGCAAATTCTCCCAAAAATTTCCTTGATTTTCAGAACTGAGGCCATGATTAAGAGGGAAACGTGCGCAGAGGCAAATTCTCCCAAAAATTTCCTTGATTTTCAGAACTGAGGCCATGATTAAGATGGAAACGTGCGCTGAGCTGACCATCTAAAACATTATGGGTGAGGGTCTGCTGCAGAGCTGACCATCCTAAACATTATATGCGAAGGCCCGCTAGTGAGCTGACGCTATAAAACATTATATGAGAGGGCCCGCTAGAGAGCTGACCCAATAAAACATTATATGAGAAGGCCCGCTGGTGAGCTGACCTATATAAAAATTGGCAAACAGGGCCCGCTGGTGAGCTGACCCTATATAAAAATTATATCACAGGGCCCGCTGGTGAGCTGGCCCTATATAAAAATTATATCACAGGGCCCGCTGGTGAGCTGGCCCTATATAAAAATTATATCCAGGGCATATGGAAGAGGAGGAGGAGGATGAGAAGATTAAGAGTCAACCATATACCCGTTTTTTGGGTGGAAGGGGTGAATGGGAATACAGAGTATTCCCATCATTGTAAATAACATATATAAAGTGACTTTATGTTCCCCCGGGGCTTTCCTCCAGTGGAGTGGAGAAGTCAGGGGAAATCCAGGCCTTGTTCATTTTTATAAGTGTCAACCTATCAGCATTGTCGGTGGAAAGGCGGATACGCTTATCTGTTATGATGCCACCAGCAGCACTAAATACCCGCTCAGACAGAACGCTGGCGGCAGGGCAGGCCAGCACCTCCAAGGCGTAGAGTGACAGTTCATACCACGTGTCCAGCTTGGACACCCAGTAGTTGTAAGGCACAGAGGGATCATTGAGGACGCTGACACGGTCTGCTACGTACTCCTTCACCATCTTCCAAAACTTTTCCCTCCTTGTGACACTAGGCTGCGCATCAGGGTGAGGGTGCTGGCGGGGTGTCATGAAGGTGTCCCACGCCTTGGAGAGTGTTGCCCTGCCTTTCTCGGAACTGCTGTGTGCTCCCCTTTTCTCCCCTTCTCGGTTGGCCAAGGTAGCACGTACTCTGCCGCCAGCGTTGTCAGATGGAAAATTTTGGAGCAATTTTTCGACAAGAACCTTCTGGTATTGCAACATTTTGCTTGTCCTCTCCACCGGAGGAATGAGAGATGAGAAATTCTCTTTGTAGCGGGGGTCCAGAAGGGTGAACACCCAGTAATCCGTGTTGTCTAAAATGCGTACAACGCGTGGGTCACGGGAAAGGCAGCCTAACATAAAGTCAGCCATGTGTGCCAGAGTACCAACAGTCAAGATTTCGCTGTCCTCACCAGGAGGATGACTCTCAATATCCTCATCCTCTTCCTCCTCTTCTGCCCACCCACGCTGAAGAGATGGAACTAAAGTTCCATGGCTACCCTCTGTAGCGGAGGCAACCGTGTCTTCCTCCTCCTCCTCCTCCTCCGCCTCCTCCAATTGTCGCTGAGAAGACGAAGTGAGGGTGCTCTGGCTATCACCTTGTGTAAGCTCTTCCTCCCCCATTTCCACCTCTTCCACATGCAAAGCGTCGGTTTTAATTGTGAGCAGCGAGCGTTTCAGTAGACACAGAAGTGGGATGGTTACACTGATAATAGCGTTATCGCCGCTCACCATCTGTGTCGATTCCTCAAAATTGCGTAAAACCTCGCAGAGGTCTGACATCCATTCCCGCTCCTCACTTCTGATTACAGGAAGTTGAACGGAGAGGCGACGACCGTGTAACAGCTGGTACTCCACTACTGCCCTCTGCTGCTCACAAAGCCGGGCCAACATGTGGAAGGTGGAGTTCCAGCGCGTGCTCACGTCACACAGCAGCCGGTGAGCTGGCAATTGTAAGCGCTGCTGCAGCTTCAACAGGCCGGCTGAAGCTGTTGATGACTTACGGAAATGTGCACACACGCGGCGCACCTTGGTCAAGAGATCATGCACATTGGGGTAGGTTTTTAGAAATCGCTGCACCACTAAATTAAATACATGCGCTAGGCATGGTACGTGTGTGAGCTTGCCGAGCTCCAAAGCCGCCACCAAGTTACGCCCATTATCACACACAACCATGCCTGCTTGCAGGTTGAGTGGCGAGAGCCACTGCTCGGTCTGGTGACTAATCCCCTGCAACAGCTCTGAGGCCGTGTGCTGTTTGTCCCCAAGGCAGATCAGCTTCAGCACGGCCTGTTGACGCTTCCCCACTGCAGTGCTACACTGCTTCCAGCTACTGGCTGATGGGGGAGTGGCGGTGTGTGTAGAGAATTCGGAGGTGGAAACGGAGGAGGAGGAGCCAATAACGTAGGTGCTGGTGGAAACCCTGATGGAGGTAGGGCCCGCAATCCTCGGCGTGGGTAGCACCCGTGCCATCCCAGGGTCCGAGTCGCTCCCAGCCTCCACGACATTCACCCAGTGTGCCGTCAGGGAAATGTAGCGTCCCTGGCCACAAGCACTTGTCCATGTGTCAGTCGTTAAGTGGACCTTCCCAGTAACTGCGTTGGTCAGGGCACGGGTGATGTTACGGGACACATGGTGGTGTAATGCGGGGATGGCACACCGGGAAAAGTAGTGGCGGCTGGGGACCGCGTACCGAGGGACAGCTGCTGCCATCAGGCTGCGGAAGGACTCAGTGTCCACAAGCCTAAATGGCAGCATTTCGATGGCCAGTAATTTTGAAAGGTGTGAGGTTAGTGCTATGGCCTGTGGGTGGGTGGCTGGGTACTTTCTCTTGCGCTCAAATGCCTGGGGTAACGACATTTGGACGCTGTGCTGGGACAGGGAAGTGGATGTGGTCGCTGATGGTGCTTCAGATGCTACAGGTGCAGGGCGGGAGGTATGCGGGCCTGCGCCTTCGACAGGCGATTGGCCGGCACCGAAAACAGGGGAAGAGGAGGCAGTGGTGTGGCCTGCAGACACAGATTGGCGATCCGGGCGTTCCTCCCACTTATTACGGTGCTTGGATGCCATGTGTCGGATCATGCTGGTGGTGGTGAGGTTTCTAGTGTTCATGCCTCGGCTCATTCTGGTGTGGCACAGGTTGCAAACTACAATTCTTTTGTCGTCCGCACTTTCCTTAAAAAAACGCCATACCGCGGAACACCTACCCCTTGGCAAGGTAGATTTACGCAAGGGGGTGCTCCGTGGAACATTTGCGGGCCGGTTTGGTGCGGTCCGCCTTCTTTCTGTAGCCACACCACTGCCTCTTCCAGCCTGTTGCGGTGCTGCAGATGGCTCACCCTCAGGACTGCTGTCATCGCTCGGCTCTACACCTTCCCAGGTGGGGTCAGTCACCTCATCGTCCACCAAGTCCTCCTCCACTTCCTCACTCTGATCATCCTCCTCAAGTCTTGATCCCACCACATACTCAGTCATTGACAACTGTATAACATTCTCCTCAACAAGGTCTTGAGACGGAAATAGTGGTTGATTTAATGGCAACTGTGTCTCATCATCATCATCATCATCCACTACTTCCTTTGACCTTAAATGCCGTTCACATCTGTCATCTTCTTGTGATTGGGTAGCCTCTAGAGGTTGTGAATCAGGGCACAAGATGTCATGTTCCTCTGCAAGCGTGCTTGGAGAGAGGGTCAAATGAAGGATTGGTGATGAGACGAGCTCCTCACTATATCCCAGTGTGGGATCACTTCTTTGACCAGACCGTGTATGGTGGGAGGAAGGATGATCAGAGTGAGGATTATGTTGACCAGACTCTTGGCTACTGAGAGTGGACTTGGTGGAAGACAGGGTGGTGCTTAACCGACTGGAAGCAGTATCAGCTGTCATCCAACCGACCACCTGTTCGCAGTGGTCGGACCTCGAGAGTGATGTCCTGCGACGCCCTGTAAAATTACACATGAAGCTAGGTATGGTGGATGTCTTTCTTTCTTGTGCTCTGGCACCAGGCACAGTTTCTCCGCGTCCTGACCCGCGCCCTGAACTTTCAGGATCACGTCCACTTCCCCGTCCCTTTTTACCCGCCTTCTTCATCTTACACAGAATATGTGACTTTAATATTTGAGTTTGAAAACTTAACAGTATTTCTTATTATTCTGCAACTCTGCAGAGTACACAGAATAGGCTGCTAAACGGCGGTGAAACACACTGAATGGAATATGTGACTTTGATATTTTAGTTTGAAGACTTAACAGTATTTCTTCCTATTCTGCAACTCTGCACAGTACACAGAATAGGCTGCTAAACGGCGGTGAAACACACTGAATGGAATATGTGACTTTAATATTTGAGTTTGAAAACTTAACAGTATTTCTTATTATTCTGCAACTGTACAGAGTACACAGAATAGGCTGCTAAACTGCGGTGAAACACACTGAATGGAATATGTGACTTTAATATTTGAGTTTGAAAACTTAACAGTATTTCTTATTATTCTGCAACTGTACAGAGTATACAGAATAGGCTGCTAAACTGCGGTGAAACACACTGAATGGAATATGTGACTTTGATATTTTAGTTTGAAGACTTAACAGTATTTCTTATTATTCTGCAACTGTACAGAGTACACAGAATAGGCTGCTACACTGCGGTGAAACACACTGAATGGAATATGTGACTTTAATATTTGAGTTTGAAAACTTAACAGTATTTCTTATTATTCTGCAACTGTACAGAGTACACAGAATAGGCTGCTAAACTGCGGTGAAACACACTGAATGGAATATGTGACTTTAATATTTGAGTTTGAAAACTTAACAGTATTTCTTATTATTCTGCAACTGTACAGAGTACACAGAATAGGCTGCTAAACTGCGGTGACACACACTGAATGGAATATGTGACTTTAATATTTGAGTTTGAAAACTTAACAGTATTTCTTATTATTCTGCAACTGTACAGAGTACACAGAATAGGCTGCTAAACTGCGGTGAAACACACTGAATGGAATATGTGACTTTAATATTTGAGTTTGAAAACTTAACAGTATTTCTTATTATTCTGCAACTCTGCAGAGTACACAGAATAGGCTGCTAAACGGCAGTGAAACACACTGAATGGAATATGTGACTTTGATATTTTAGTTTGAAGACTTAACAGTATTTCTTATTATTCTGCAACTCTGCACAGTACACAGAATAGGCTGCTAAACGGCGGTGAAACACACTGAATGGAATATGTGACTTTGATATTTTAGTTTGAAGACTTAACAGTATTTCTTCCTATTCTGCAACTCTGCACAGTACACAGAATTTGCTGCTAAACTGCGGCGAAGCACACTGAATGGAATATGTGACTTTGATATTTTAGTTTGAAGACTTAACAGTATTTCTTCCTATTCTGCAACTCTGCACAGTACACAGAATAGGCTGCTAAACTGCGGCGAAGCACACTGAATGGAATATGTGACTTTGATATTTTAGTTTGAAGACTTAACAGTATTTCTTCCTATTCTGCAACTCTGCACAGTACACAGAATGTGCTGCTAAACTGCGGCGAAGCACACTGAATGGAATATGTGACTTTGATATTTTAGTTTGAAGACTTAACAGTATTTCTTCCTATTCTGCAACTCTGCACAGTACTCAGAATGTGCTGCTAAACTGCGGCGACGCACACTGAATGGAATACGTGACTTTGATATTTTAGTTTGAAGACTTAACAGAATGTGCTCTAATCTGCAACTTTGCACACTAAACAGAATGTGCTCTAATCTGCAACTTTGCACACTAAACAGAATGTGCTCTAATCTGCAACTTTGCACACTAAACAGAATGTGCTCTAATCTGCAACTGTGCACACTAAACAGAATGTGCTCTAATCTGCAACTTTTCACACTAAACAGAATATTTTTTTTTTTTTTTTTTTTTTTTTTCCCCCCACACAAAATAACCTGCTGCCCCCACACACAGTAGTCCTAAAAAGGACTTTTGGTTCTTTTTTGTCACAATTTTTTTTTTTCCTCCCTACACTGCCTTTCCCTTCCTATCCTCAGCTCTCCCTGGCTCAGACTGAGCCGAACTCGATGGTCAGGTGCTATACAGCACCCGACCACGGGTTCTGGCCAGCCAATCAGTGTAATGCCAGCAGCCAACATGGCTGCTGGCATTACACCGATGTCAGAGCCTCCCTGCACGTTTATTGGCTGCGCAGCAGCCGCAAAACGTGCGGGGAGGAGACCCGAACATGGCGGGCGAGCACATGCGGTACTCGTACGAGTACCGCCATGTGCCGAGCAGAGCGATGCTCGAGCCGATCCGAGTATCGGCCGAGCATGCTCGCTCAACACTAGTGGTGGCTTTGAACTGGATGTCAGACAGGGCTCCCACTTGCAGGGCGTGGATTAACTTGGTTTCACATTGTTTTCCACATTACAAATTAGTTTATTTACACCGAGGTACTCCGGCTAAATTTTATAAGATCTGGGGACGGTGGCAGACCTGGTGGACAGCTAGAGCAAATACTCCTGTAGCTCCTGGTGATGTGTAACATTTTGAAGCGGTTCAAATGGATTTGTGCTTACTTACCAGGTGGATGTATATGACATGTACTTGTGATACATCCTTGTGTCTGGTTTCTGTTTATAATGGGATCTTATGGTGACATTGGCTGATGGGTGGGGGTTGGGGGGGGGCTGCGGGTTCGGGGGAAAGAGGAATTGGGATTGAGGGGTGTAGATTTAGCTTGTTAGGTTAGTTGTTTGGAGTTTGGGTTGAATTTTTATAAAAACCCCGGGTCAACTCTGTACGCCTTATTATTATGCCTTTGTTCCTCTTATCTGTTGTAAATGTTACATATACTTGCTGTACTTGATGGATATTACATGTACCTTTTTCTTTTTCTTTGTATGTGTATGGAGTGATCCGATAATAAACTATATTTAAAAAAAAAAACAAACAAACAACCCAACCATGTAAACTGTAATAACTTCAAAACAGGAAACTTCCAGCAATGGGAGCCCCTTGTTTTACACTGCAGGAAAAATCTTACAATGTATACTCTTTTTCATAACAAACTTTACTGATCCTTTCACAGTTCATTGGGTACACAGTGTGATCTTGCATAGGTTATTTTAGCTCTCTCTTGGGTCTTAAACTCTCAGGCTATATTTGCTCAGCTACATTAGCTTATTTGAGGTTTGCCCTATACCTCTGTCTTCACCATTTATGTGATCCCCAAGCAATGAAACATAGAAACATGTAGAATGACAGCAGATAAGAATTATTTGATCCTTCTAGTCTACCCAGGTTTCCTACTGTAAAACCTCAAAACATATTTGGTCCTTGGTCTTATGTTCAGGAAACCATTATCCCTAACCCATACATGCTTAAATCCCCTCACTATATTAACCTCTAAACTTCTTCTGGTAGGTTATTCCACTTATCTACCACTCTCTCAGTGAAGTAAAACTTTCTTATATTACATCTAAGCCTTATGACCTCTCTTCCTAACATTTCTGCTTATTTGAAATTTACTTTCTTTTGTTTAATCCTTTTATGTATTTGAATGATTCCATCATATCCCCTCTCTCGCTCTCTTAGTTCCCTAGGGTTGCCACCCAGCTGGTATTTTACCGGCAGGCCCGTAAAATATTGGCTTCTGTCCAATGTTAAGTCTATGGAGGGAATGCCATGGCCAGTATTTTTTTGAAGAAGAGGTGGCAACCCTATAGTTCCCCCAAGCTATACATGTTCAGATTCTTTTGTCTATCCTGATCATTTTTATCCTGTAAACCATTCACCATTTTACTAGCCCTTCTCTGAATTCTTTCCAGAATATTTATATGAAAAATATCTATATCAATGCCCCAATGATCTTTTCAAAGTCTTATCCAGATGCCCAACAGTCTTAATTTACGGAGCTTCTGATTAACTCACTTGTGTACAAGCAGTTACATTTTAAAGACATGGTCTGTTAGATGCCTCTGATGAAAGGGTTAGGAGTCACTGCAGTGGAGTGTAGGAATGATTTAGTCCATAGTGGCCCCACCACTTAAAGGGATAGTAATGTTTCACAAAAACAGCAGCTCCAATTAATCTTTGAGCCATAGATAGAGTTATTTCAATACTGTCAGAGTTGTAGTTCAAGAGTAATTGAATGATAAAGTATCCCCCTCTCGCCCCTTTTACCTAGTGTAATACTGCTCACCTCAGATGTGGAATCTGGTTGCTTGACCAGACAGATAACAGTAAGGGACAATCTTCTTACTGTGAGAACAATGAAAACCCTGCTCCCCTTGACATGTTTTTCAGGTTTTTCCCTTATGTTAATTGAAGATTGTCCCTCTCTGCAATCTACCTGGGAACCTCCCTGCTGCTCTGAGCTGAGCAGTGTTACATCAGTAAAAGGGGCAGGAGGGGAAAACTTTATCATTCAATTAATCTTGAACTACAACTCTGACAGAATTGAAATAACACTCTCCAAGGCCCAAATACTATGAAGATTAATTAGAGCTGTTTTTATTATGAAGCATTACTATCCCTTTAAAAAGTGCATGGAAATGTTGTAAAGTTACAAAACGTTCCTCCGTCCCTTGTTTCAAACATACAGAGGAAGGAACTCCCCAAAATGTATAAACATTCACAAACTTTCTTCCTTTTGTCACTGCATAAATAAGCTAGTAAATTGGTATGACAGATGCAGCACTAGGAAGTCAGCAACTGGTTTAGCGTGAAATATTATTTGTACATTCCCCCTTCCTTTTGAGAAGTGATCCGTTATTTGTGTTTGACAGTTTGAGACATTATGCTAATGCACAGCACAGTATGGTAATTAATATCCTTGCAAGCCCACGATGACCTCCCACTCTGATATAAGAAAAGCTTTCAGTGTCTGCTTATGTTCATTAACCCTTTGACTGCCAGAGGGGTGCAGAACACATGGTGCAGCAATGTGTTGCTTACCTCTCTGGTGCTCAAAGGGTTAATAGCACAGTGGACATAAACTGAGTCCAGGTACAGAAACATTTTAGAGTGCAGATTTAAATATTAAAATAAAGCGGCATCCTGTGACAGTAAACATGTTTGAAATTATTTAAAATAAATGCCTAGTTCAACACAGAGGCAGTTGTTAACTGGCTTCACAATGCTTTGGATAGCCCACTGGCACTCAAAGGGTTAAGGACCATAGTGGAGTATATTGCATTGCAACTCAATGGCCGATATTCACTAAAGGTCGAAGAAAGCTCATAATATCAATGTCCTGTTAGAGCAGTGTTGGAGACACATCAACGGTATGCACTACAGTGTCTTTGACTTCATATCCCCATCAGTCCAACAAAAATCTGCCCACATCGTCATCCATCCAACATGCCTTTACTAGGTTTTAGAATTTTGTAAAAAATCTGACGTGCTACCTTTCCCCTATCAACTCTGACATGATGCCCCCCCAGCAAACTCTGACATGCTGCTCTCCCCTTATCAACTCTGACATGATGCCCCCCCCAAGTAAACTCCAACATGCTGCCCTCCCCCATCAACTCTGACATGATGCCCCCCCAGCAAACTCTGACATGCTGCTCTCCCCTTATCAACTCTGACATGATGCCCCCCCAGTAAACTCCAACATGCTGCCCTCCCCCATCAACTCTGACATGATGCACCCCCTGTAAATTCCAACATGCTGCCCTCCCCCATCAACTCTGACATGATGCCCCCCCAGTAAACTCTGACATTCTGCTCTCCCCTTATCAACTCCGACATGATGCCCCCCAGTAAACTCCAACATGCTGCCCTCCCCCATCAACTCTGACATGATGCCCCCCCAGTAAACTCCGACGTGCTGTTCTCCCCTTATCAACTGTGACATGATGCCCCCCCAGTAAACTCCGACATGCTGCCCTCCCCCATCAACTCTGACATGATGCCCCCCCAGCAAACTCTGACATGCTGCTCTCCCCTTATCAACTCTGACATGATGCCCCCCAGTAAACTCCAACATGCTGCCCTCCCCCATCAACTCTGACATGATGCACCCCCCGTAAATTCCAACATGCTGCCCTCCCCCATCAACTCTGACATGATGCCCCCCCAGTAAACTCTGACATTCTGCTCTCCCCTTATCAACTCCAACATGATGCCCCCCAGTAAACTCCAACATGCTGCCCTCCCCCATCAACTCTGACATGATGCCCCCCCAGTAAACTCCGACGTGCTGTTCTCCCCTTATCAACTGTGACATGATGCCCCCCCAGTAAACTCCGACATGCTGCCCTCCCCCATCAACTCTGACATGATGCCCCCCCCAGTAAACTCCAACATGCTGCCCTCCCCCATCAACTCTGACATGATGCCCCCCCCAATAAACTCCGACGTGCTGCTCTCCCCTTATCAACTCTGACATGATGCCCCCCCAGTAAAGTCCAACATGCCCTCCCCATCAACTCTGACATGATGCCCCCCAGTAAACGCCAACATGCTGCCCTCCCCATCAACTCTGACATGATGCCCCCCCAGTAAACTCCAACATGCTGCCCTCCCCCATCAACTCTGACATGATGCCCCCCCAGTAAACTCCAACATGCTGCCCTCCCCCATCAACTCTGACATGATGCCCCCCAGTAAACTCCAACATGCTGCCCTCCCCCATCAACTCTGACATGATGCCCCCCCCAGTAAACTCCAACATGCTGCCCTCCCCCATCAACTCTGACATGATGCCCCCCCCAGTAAACTCTGACATGCTGCTCTCCCCTTATCAACTCCAACATGATGCCCCCCCAGTAAATTCCAACATTCTGCCCCCTCCATGAACTCTGACATGATGTCCCCCCAGTAAACTCCAATATGCTGCCCTCCCCTTATCAACTCTGACATGATGCCCCCCCAGTAAACTCCTATATGCTTCCCTCCCCATCAACTCTGACATGATGCCCCCCCAGTAAACTCCGATATGCTGCCCTCCCCCATCAACTCTGACATGATGTCCCCCCAGTAAACTCCAATATGCTGCCCTCCCCCATCAACTCTGACATGATGCCCCCCCAGTAAACTCCTATATGCTTCCCTCCCCCATCAACTCTGACATGATGCCCCCCCAGTAAACTCCGATATGCTGCCCTCCCCCATCAACTCTGACATGATGCCCCCCAGTAAAATCCAATATGCTGCCCTCCCCCATCAACTCTGACACGATGCCCCTCCAGTAAACTCCAATATGCTGCCCTCCCCCATCAACTCTGATATGATGCCCCCCCCCAATAAACACCAACATGATTCCCTCCTGGTAAAATGGAGGGAGAGAGAGGGAATGGAGGTTGGAGGCACTCACTCTTCTTCTAGTAAGGGCCCAGATGCAAATCCCGAATAGGAATTAATGGATAAGAGAATGGAGGAGGGCAGCACCAGTGGGACTCAGGGCCGGCGCCTCCTATAGGTGAGGTAGGTGCCGGCCTAGGGTGCACATCTACTTGGGGGCGCAGAGCATAGGTGTACTCACCTAACTGGCTGCTGAAACTTAGGAGAGGTGCTGTTCTGAAAAGAGCACACGCCTAGAAAGCCTCCTCCTGCCACCCCAGGGGAACTCTGGGCGGGGGGGGGGGGCAATTGCCCCCAAGGCTGCAGCGCCACTAACTATAATGGGCCGGTGTAGTGCACTGATATAGATAAGTGAAATCATTGTCACTGGACTGTGGCTGGACATTTAACATGTACCTGCTGTCCTGTTCAGAGTTCAAACCCCAAATGCCGGTGATTGGTGAGCTGCGCCACTTTATTACTGGATGTGATGAATGTAATCAGTGAATGATTATCGACTGACAGCCTTCATGTTGCGCAGGCTGAGATACATGAAGGCTATCATTCACTGATTTCATATCCAATAGAAACACTAGGTGCTGTTTCCAGGCAGCGTCTCAGTGTTTCACTGGATGATGATGGGCTGGCTGACGTCATGCTCAGCGGCGCAGGGAGGTAGTTTGCAGTGTGCCTTGGTCTGGTCTGTGAGGAGCTGTATGTAACTGCAGCTGAGTGTGCGCATGTAAGGAAATTTGATGCTAAGCAAAGCAAAATGTTTAATTCTGTCCACTTTGGGCTCAAACCCCTGTCTTTTGCTTACGTATATTTTATGTGTATAAAAATGATGTGCAAGTGAATAAATCAGAGTACAAAACCATTGGGCAACATGTGATCCTCCAGCTGTGTTGGACTAGAACTCCCATCAACTTTATCCCAATGTTGTTGAGTTCAGAATGATGGGAGTTGTGGGCCAAAACAGTTGGAGGGCTACGTACTTCCTATCATCATACCTGGGAACTTCCAGTTGAGGGCTACCCGGAGTGGAGTCCTCTGTTCAGCAGGGGATGACAAAAATGATGCTAATCGCTTCAAAAAGGGGCGGGGCTTGATGCAAGTGGGGGGGCAGGGCTTAAAGGTGTCACACAGAAAGTTGGGGATGGAGGAACAGTGGCAGAAAAAGCAGATGTGGCAGAGTTTCAATAGAAACTCCCCACATCCGGAGGAATCAGCCTCTGCCCCGGAGACCTGGTAAAGCTCTGTCAGACCTGGAGTCTCCGGGACAAATCCGGAGAGTTCACAGGTATGCCTATCACTTGTGTAGGGGAATGAGTCAGTGCATATTAGTTGTGGGCAGCCTGTGATACTCCATCACTGTTGGACTGCAACTTCCATCATCCTCCGCTCTGTTTTGCCCAGCTGAGGATTATGAGAGTTGTAGTCCAACAGAGATTGATGGAGTATCACAGACTGCCCACAACTGATGGGATGGGAAGGAGGGCTGGAGCGACAGAGGAAATGGGCCTCTTGATTAAACTTGCCCCCAGGCCAGATGTTGCCAGTCCTCCCCTGTGCCTTCCCCAGTGAGCATTTTGCCTTATTGAGAATGGTGACATGAGAATCTCGCCCTGCATAAAAGCGTGAGATTCTCATGTCGTCTCTTTAAACGTCGTTACCTTTATGCCGCCATACAACTCTCATCATCCCTCTTAATGGTGCCTTCTTCGTGCTGTAAATGTAACCGTGTAATGTCCTTTTATTTCTTAAGTGCAACATATTCTGCAGTGCCGGACATTAAGTGGAACAAAGTCAAGTATGGTGCCTTCTCTGCACTGTGCTTTACTGATAAAAATATAACGGTGTATTCTTGCGCAGCGCTGCCCCGGCGTGCGCACATCATGTTGGTGTATCCCTTCAAGTCCTGGTTTTCTTTAGAACACGGTGTTTCCAGTGTTTTTAATGTTTTTGTAATCATCATTCCACTTAATGTCCACTTAATGTCCGGCACTGCAGAATATGTTGTACTTAAAAAATAAAAGGACATTACACGGTTACATTTTACAGTGCAGAGAAGTCACCATAAAGAGACAAGGTAAGGATGATGGGAGTTGTATGCGGTCACGAAGGCTGAGGGGTAACTAGAAACCACCGGGCCCTGGTGCAGAAATTGCCTTGGCCCCTTGAGTGCCAGGGGATGTGCAATGCATTGCACACCCCTCTCGCATTTAGAAGGTTATATGATACACAGTGGGTCTCTGCCAGAGATTTAACCATCACCAGCTGCCGAACATCTGACGGATGTAAACAGAGACTCACTGCACAAGGCCAGTGGTTCTACACTGTATGTCTTGCTAAATGATCTAAGTGTCTGTTGACTTCAGTCAACTGTTAGGCGGTGTACATAACAGCTGATACGAATGACAGCAGAGACAACCTGCTGCTGCCTGTGTTTTGTGGAGTCTACGTCCAATGTATATATGCTGAGACTGGCAAAATAAGGGTGAGCACTTTAGGTGGCCATTCATTGGCAGGTCCTGAGGTCCCCTACCCCCTCCTGCCTGTATAAGGCAGAATGGCAAGATCATTGGCAGCTCTGCATCTAGGGTGACCACATTTCCTTTTTGCCATTCAGGGACATCATCATCATAATGGGAGTTTTCAGCTCAAATGCGGCTGCTTAATTTGGGTCAGTTGACATCACACGACCCCTCATTGACATCACTGGATGTCAGAGAGTAGCCTGCTGCTCACCAGTTCTAAACACTATAGGGATACACAAAACCTGTAATAGACTGTATATTATACGTTTTGAGGCCGATATACTAAGAACTAGAACAGGGCTATTCAATTTCCAGACAACCAGCTGGTGAGGACTAAAACTCCATCATCCCCAACCACTCATTGGATGGTTGGGGATTATAGGAGTTTTAGTACGCAACAGCTAGAGGTCCAACAATTGGCTAACCCTGAACTAGAACAATTCTGGGTGTCACGTCCTAGATGCGCACAGGTGGCGCAGGTGTCCTCCTGCAGGAGAGAGAGAGAGCACTGGGGAGCTTCGCTGGGGTTCGGTGCTCGTGTGCGGTGACTGCTAGGAGCACGCCTTGCTGCAGCCGAGGCCGGGTAGAGTTGCTGGCCGCGAGGCCAGATGTCTGATCCCGGTTGAGCCGGAACCTAGACCAGGATGGCAGTACTACTAGCAGCACAAGCTCACCGATCCCGGTTGAGCGGGAACCTAGACCAGGATGGCAGTACTACTAGCAAAGCTCACGTTGGGGGGGGGGGAGCGAAGGCTAGAGTACGTAGAGTAGAGAGCGTAGCTAGAGAGCGTAGGCCACTCGGTAGCTGTAACTCCCCAAGGACGACTGGACACCTTGAACAGGATGCTGGGAGGAATGAGACTGACCTCTGAGAAGAGGTTCCTGAAAGAGATTCCAGAAAAGCAGGAAGACAGCAAGAAACCTGGGATCAGGCAAGGAGTAGCCGGGCAGGCCAGTACGGTACACAGAGGGTTAATCAAAGACTAGGTACTAGGATCAGGCAGAAGAGTAGTCAGGCAGGCCGGTTCGGTACACAAAGGGTTAATCCAAGACTGGGTACTAGGATCAGGCAGAAGAGTAGTCAGGCAGGCTGGTTCGGTACACAAAGGGTTAATCTGAGACTGGGTACTAAGATCAGGCAGAAGAGTAGTCAGACAGGCTGGTTCGGTACACAAAGGGTTAATCCAAGACTGGGTACTAGGATCAGGCAGAAGAGTAGTCAGGCAGGCCGGTTCGGTACACAGAGGGTTAATCAAGACTGGGACAAGCGCACGGAAGGACTGGGTCTAGGAACACTTTGAGAGTGCAGCGAGAAGATGGAAGACGCGCCAGATATAGACGTCAGCGATGACGTCAGTGACCAGAGGCGGCCGAAAATGGAAGTATCTGGCACCCGAAGGGAACACAGGAGAAAGGAAACTGAGCTGCAAAACAACACTGCAGCCGGAAGCGCAGGTAAGGACGGACAGTAATGGGGTAGGAACGGGGATCGTGACACTGGGACAGATGACACCAACATATTGAGCTTGCAAGAAGTTAAAAGCCCAGATTAGCTCAGTGGAATTCTCATTTGCTCCCTACAGTCCAGTTGACTTGCTCCACTTTATGACTTTGTACATATGTATATGCAGATGAGCTTTTAGGCATCACTGTGTATTATACACATATATATGTATGAACACATCTGTATACACTAGTGTTGAGCGAGCATGCTCGGCCGATGCTCGGATCGGCTCGAGCATCGCTCTGCTCGGCACATGGCGGTACTCGTACGAGTACCGCATGTGCTCGCCCGCCATGTTCGGGTCTCCTCCCCGCACGTTTTGCGGCTGCTGCGCAGCCAATAAACGTGCAGGGAGGCTCTGACATCGGTGTAATGCCAGCAGCCATGTTGGCTGCTGGCATTACACTGATTGGCTGGCCAGAACCCGTGGTCGGGTGCTGTATAGCACCTGACCATCGAGTTCGGCTCAGTCTGAGCCAGGGAGAGCTGAGGATAGGAAGGGAAAGGCAGTGTAGGGAGGAAAAAAAAAAATTGTGACAAAAAAGAACCAAAAGTCCTTTTTAGGACTACTGTGTGTGGGGGCAGCAGGTTATTTTGTGTGGGGGGAAAAAAAAAAAAAAAAAAAAAAAAAAATATTCTGTTTAGTGTGAAAAGTTGCAGATTAGAGCACATTCTGTTTAGTGTGCACAGTTGCAGATTAGAGCACATTCTGTTTAGTGTGCAAAGTTGCAGATTAGAGCACATTCTGTTTAGTGTGCAAAGTTGCAGATTAGAGCACATTCTGTTTAGTGTGCAAAGTTGCAGATTAGAGCACATTCTGTTAAGTCTTCAAACTAAAATATCAAAGTCACGTATTCCATTCAGTGTGCGTCGCCGCAGTTTAGCAGCACATTCTGAGTACTGTGCAGAGTTGCAGAATAGGAAGAAATACTGTTAAGTCTTCAAACTAAAATATCAAAGTCACATATTCCATTCAGTGTGCTTCGCCGCAGTTTAGCAGCACATTCTGTGTACTGTGCAGAGTTGCAGAATAGGAAGAAATACTGTTAAGTCTTCAAACTAAAATATCAAAGTCACATATTCCATTCAGTGTGCTTCGCCGCAGTTTAGCAGCCTATTCTGTGTACTGTGCAGAGTTGCAGAATAGGAAGAAATACTGTTAAGTCTTCAAACTAAAATATCAAAGTCACATATTCCATTCAGTGTGCTTCGCCGCAGTTTAGCAGCACATTCTGTGTACTGTGCAGAGTTGCAGAATAGGAAGAAATACTGTTAAGTCTTCAAACTAAAATATCAAAGTCACATATTCCATTCAGTGTGTTTCACCGCCGTTTAGCAGCCTATTCTGTGTACTGTGCAGAGTTGCAGAATAATAAGAAATACTGTTAAGTCTTCAAACTAAAATATCAAAGTCACATATTCCATTCAGTGTGTTTCACCGCCGTTTAGCAGCCTATTCTGTGTACTCTGCAGAGTTGCAGAATAATAAGAAATACTGTTAAGTTTTCAAACTCAAATATTAAAGTCACATATTCCATTCAGTGTGTTTCACCGCAGTTTAGCAGCCTATTCTGTGTACTCTGTACAGTTGCAGAATAATAAGAAATACTGTTAAGTTTTCAAACTCAAATATTAAAGTCACATATTCCATTCAGTGTGTTTCACCGCAGTTTAGCAGCCTATTCTGTGTACTCTGTACAGTTGCAGAATAATAAGAAATACTGTTAAGTTTTCAAACTCAAATATTAAAGTCACATATTCCATTCAGTGTGTGTCACCGCAGTTTAGCAGCCTATTCTGTGTACTCTGTACAGTTGCAGAATAATAAGAAATACTGTTAAGTTTTCAAACTCAAATATTAAAGTCACATATTCCATTCAGTGTGTTTCACCGCAGTTTAGCAGCCTATTCTGTGTACTCTGTACAGTTGCAGAATAATAAGAAATACTGTTAAGTCTTCAAACTAAAATATCAAAGTCACATATTCCATTCAGTGTGTTTCACCGCAGTTTAGCAGCCTATTCTGTGTACTCTGTACAGTTGCAGAATAATAAGAAATACTGTTAAGTTTTCAAACTCAAATATTAAAGTCACATATTCCATTCAGTGTGTTTCACCGCAGTTTAGCAGCCTATTCTGTGTACTCTGTACAGTTGCAGAATAATAAGAAATACTGTTAAGTTTTCAAACTCAAATATTAAAGTCACATATTCCATTCAGTGTGTTTCACCGCAGTTTAGCAGCCTATTCTGTGTACTCTGTACAGTTGCAGAATAATAAGAAATACTGTTAAGTTTTCAAACTCAAATATTAAAGTCACATATTCCATTCAGTGTGTTTCACCGCAGTTTAGCAGCCTATTCTGTGTACTCTGTACAGTTGCAGAATAATAAGAAATACTGTTAAGTCTTCAAACTAAAATATCAAAGTCACATATTCCATTCAGTGTGTTTCACCGCAGTTTAGCAGCCTATTCTGTGTACTCTGTACAGTTGCAGAATAATAAGAAATACTGTTAAGTCTTCAAACTAAAATATCAAAGTCACATATTCCATTCAGTGTGTTTCACCGCAGTTTAGCAGCCTATTCTGTGTACTCTGTACAGTTGCAGAATAATAAGAAATACTGTTAAGTTTTCAAACTCAAATATTAAAGTCACATATTCCATTCAGTGTGTTTCACCGCAGTTTAGCAGCCTATTCTGTGTACTCTGTACAGTTGCAGAATAATAAGAAATACTGTTAAGTTTTCAAACTCAAATATTAAAGTCACATATTCCATTCAGTGTGTTTCACCGCCGTTTAGCAGCCTATTCTGTGTACTGTGCAGAGTTGCAGAATAGGAAGAAATACTGTTAAGTCTTCAAACTAAAATATCAAAGTCACATATTCCATTCAGTGTGTTTCACCGCCGTTTAGCAGCCTATTCTGTGTACTCTGCAGAGTTGCAGAATAATAAGAAATACTGTTAAGTTTTCAAACTCAAATATTAAAGTCACATATTCTGTGTAAGATGAAGAAGGCGGGTAAAAAGGGACGGGGAAGTGGACGTGATCCTGAAAGTTCAGGGCGCGGGTCAGGACGCGGAGAAACTGTGCCTGGTGCCAGAGCACAAGAAAGAAAGACATCCACCATACCTAGCTTCATGTGTAATTTTACAGGGCGTCGCAGGACATCACTCTCGAGGTCCGACCACTGCGAACAGGTGGTCGGTTGGATGACAGCTGATACTGCTTCCAGTCGGTTAAGCACCACCCTGTCTTCCACCAAGTCCACTCTCAGTAGCCAAGAGTCTGGTCAACATAATCCTCACTCTGATCATCCTTCCTCCCACCATACACGGTCTGGTCAAAGAAGTGATCCCACACTGGGATATAGTGAGGAGCTCGTCTCATCACCAATCCTTCATTTGACCCTCTCTCCAAGCACGCTTGCAGAGGAACATGACATCTTGTGCCCTGATTCACAACCTCTAGAGGCTACCCAATCACAAGAAGATGACAGATGTGAACGGCATTTAAGGTCAAAGGAAGTAGTGGATGATGATGATGATGATGAGACACAGTTGCCATTAAATCAACCACTATTTCCGTCTCAAGACCTTGTTGAGGAGAATGTTATACAGTTGTCAATGACTGAGTATGTGGTGGGATCAAGACTTGAGGAGGATGATCAGAGTGAGGAAGTGGAGGAGGACTTGGTGGACGATGAGGTGACTGACCCCACCTGGGAAGGTGTAGAGCCGAGCGATGACAGCAGTCCTGAGGGTGAGCCATCTGCAGCACCGCAACAGGCTGGAAGAGGCAGTGGTGTGGCTACAGAAAGAAGGCGGACCGCACCAAACCGGCCCGCAAATGTTCCACGGAGCACCCCCTTGCGTAAATCTACCTTGCCAAGGGGTAGGTGTTCCGCGGTATGGCGTTTTTTTAAGGAAAGTGCGGACGACAAAAGAATTGTAGTTTGCAACCTGTGCCACACCAGAATGAGCCGAGGCATGAACACTAGAAACCTCACCACCACCAGCATGATCCGACACATGGCATCCAAGCACCGTAATAAGTGGGAGGAACGCCCGGATCGCCAATCTGTGTCTGCAGGCCACACCACTGCCTCCTCTTCCCCTGTTTTCGGTGCCGGCCAATCGCCTGTCGAAGGCGCAGGCCCGCATACCTCCCGCCCTGCACCTGTAGCATCTGAAGCACCATCAGCGACCACATCCACTTCCCTGTCCCAGCACAGCGTCCAAATGTCGTTACCCCAGGCATTTGAGCGCAAGAGAAAGTACCCAGCCACCCACCCACAGGCCATAGCACTAACATCACACCTTTCAAAATTACTGGCCATCGAAATGCTGCCATTTAGGCTTGTGGACACTGAGTCCTTCCGCAGCCTGATGGCAGCAGCTGTCCCTCGGTACGCGGTCCCCAGCCGCCACTACTTTTCCCGGTGTGCCATCCCCGCATTACACCACCATGTGTCCCGTAACATCACCCGTGCCCTGACCAACGCAGTTACTGGGAAGGTCCACTTAACGACTGACACATGGACAAGTGCTTGTGGCCAGGGACGCTACATTTCCCTGACGGCACACTGGGTGAATGTCGTGGAGGCTGGGAGCGACTCGGACCCTGGGATGGCACGGGTGCTACCCACGCCGAGGATTGCGGGCCCTACCTCCATCAGGGTTTCCACCAGCACCTACGTTATTGGCTCCTCCTCCTCCGTTTCCACCTCCGAATTCTCTACACACACCGCCACTCCCCCATCAGCCAGTAGCTGGAAGCAGTGTAGCACTGCAGTGGGGAAGCGTCAACAGGCCGTGCTGAAGCTGATCTGCCTTGGGGACAAACAGCACACGGCCTCAGAGCTGTTGCAGGGGATTAGTCACCAGACCGAGCAGTGGCTCTCGCCACTCAACCTGCAAGCAGGCATGGTTGTGTGTGATAATGGGCGTAACTTGGTGGCGGCTTTGGAGCTCGGCAAGCTCACACACGTACCATGCCTAGCGCATGTATTTAATTTAGTGGTGCAGCGATTTCTAAAAACCTACCCCAATGTGCATGATCTCTTGACCAAGGTGCGCCGCGTGTGTGCACATTTCCGTAAGTCATCAACAGCTTCAGCCGGCCTGTTGAAGCTGCAGCAGCGCTTACAATTGCCAGCTCACCGGCTGCTGTGTGACGTGAGCACGCGCTGGAACTCCACCTTCCACATGTTGGCCCGGCTTTGTGAGCAGCAGAGGGCAGTAGTGGAGTACCAGCTGTTACACGGTCGTCGCCTCTCCGTTCAACTTCCTGTAATCAGAAGTGAGGAGTGGGAATGGATGTCAGACCTCTGCGAGGTTTTACTCAATTTTGAGGAATCGACACAGATGGTGAGCGGCGATAACGCTATTATCAGTGTAACCATCCCACTTCTGTGTCTACTGAAACGCTCGCTGCTCACAATTAAAACCGACGCTTTGCATGTGGAAGAGGTGGAAATGGGGGAGGAAGAGCTTACACAAGGTGATAGCCAGAGCACCCTCACTTCGTCTTCTCAGCGACAATTGGAGGAGGCGGAGGAGGAGGAGGAGGAGGAGGAGGAAGACACGGTTGCCTCCGCTACAGAGGGTAGCCATGGAACTTTAGTTCCATCTCTTCAGCGTGGGTGGGCAGAAGAGGAGGAAGAGGATGAGGATATTGAGAGTCATCCTCCTGGTGAGGACAGCGAAATCTTGACTGTTGGTACTCTGGCACACATGGCTGACTTTATGTTAGGCTGCCTTTCCCGTGACCCACGCGTTGTACGCATTTTAGACAACACGGATTACTGGGTGTTCACCCTTCTGGACCCCCGCTACAAAGAGAATTTCTCATCTCTCATTCCTCCGGTGGAGAGGACAAGCAAAATGTTGCAATACCAGAAGGTTCTTGTCGAAAAATTGCTCCAAAATTTTCCATCTGACAACGCTGGCGGCAGAGTACGTGCTACCTTGGCCAACCGAGAAGGGGAGAAAAGGGGAGCACACAGCAGTTCCGAGAAAGGCAGGGCAACACTCTCCAAGGCGTGGGACACCTTCATGACACCCCGCCAGCACCCTCACCCTGATGCGCAGCCTAGTGTCACAAGGAGGGAAAAGTTTTGGAAGATGGTGAAGGAGTACGTAGCAGACCGTGTCAGCGTCCTCAATGATCCCTCTGTGCCTTACAACTACTGGGTGTCCAAGCTGGACACGTGGTATGAACTGTCACTCTACGCCTTGGAGGTGCTGGCCTGCCCTGCCGCCAGCGTTCTGTCTGAGCGGGTATTTAGTGCTGCTGGTGGCATCATAACAGATAAGCGTATCCGCCTTTCCACCGACAATGCTGATAGGTTGACACTTATAAAAATGAACAAGGCCTGGATTTCCCCTGACTTCTCCACTCCACTGGAGGAAAGCCCCGGGGGAACATAAAGTCACTTTATATATGTTATTTACAATGATGGGAATACTCTGTATTCCCATTCACCCCTTCCACCCAAAAAACGGGTATATGGTTGACTCTTAATCTTCTCATCCTCCTCCTCCTCCTCCTCTTCCATATGCCCTGGATATAATTTTTATATAGGGCCAGCTCACCAGCGGGCCCTGTGATATAATTTTTATATAGGGCCAGCTCTCCAGCGGGCCCTATGATATAATTTTTATATAGGGTCAGCTCACCAGCGGGCCCTGTTTGCCAATTTTTATATAGGTCAGCTCACCAGCGGGCCTTCTCATATAATGTTTTATTGGGTCAGCTCTCTAGCGGGCCCTCTCATATAATGTTTTATAGCGTCAGCTCACTAGCGGGCCTTCGCATATAATGTTTAGGATGGTCAGCTCTGCAGCAGACCCTCACCCATAATGTTTTAGATGGTCAGCTCAGCGCACGTTTCCATCTTAATCATGGCCTCAGTTCTGAAAATCAAGGAAATTTTTGGGAGAATTTGCCTCTGCGCACGTTTCCCTCTTAATCATGGCCTCAGTTCTGAAAATCAAGGAAATTTTTGGGAGAATTTGCCTCTGCGCACGTTTCCCTCTTAATCATGGCCTCAGTTCTGAAAATCAAGGAAATTTTTGGGAGAATTTGCCTCTGCGCACGTTTCCCTCTTAATCATGGCCTCAGTTCTGAAAATCAAGGAAATTTTTGGGAGAATTTGCAGATGATATACAAGTAAATATACAGCAAATATTGTTTGGTAACAATTTTTCGCCTAAAGTCGTTTTTATTTTCCTTTTTGTGTGTTTTATGGTCAGTCTGTAAAAATGGCGTACTACGGGCGAAAGATTGTTCCCAGCAGCGATGTTGGAGTCCAAGGTGCATCCAGACATCCTCCCTATGCTGTCCCTGAACCATTTCTGTAGTGTTTCCATCTTTTTCTGCCCTTTTCCTATGGACCAGGCACCCTCCCCTCATCAGAGCAGGGGGTGCCTGGTGTAATGCTTGAGTCCTCCCATTGACTTCAATGGGGCTCGGTGTTCGGCCGAGCACTCGAGCCTCAGGGGGTGCTCGGTCAGAGCACCCGAACACCCGAGCATTGGGGTGCTCGCTCATCACTAGTATACACATATGTACAAGAGAAAAAGTGCAGAAAATAAAATTTGAGATAAACAAATTTCAGTGTAAATACAATGCAAATTAAATAGCATTATGATGACCACCTGTTATTTCTTGCATGGTTATTTCTAAGAGAGAGAAGCATAAAACACCTTGAATACCTCCAGTACACAGCTCGGTCCAATGCCTCTATCTCACCTCCCTCCTTCTCTGCTTGCCACCCTCATTTGTTGGCATCAGCCTGTTATGCAGCTCCAAAGGCCACAGCCAGGCAATCAGAGAGGAATATGTCAAGTGGGGCAGAGTTTTCCATATGCTCACAGTAAGAAGATTGTCCCTTGCTGTGAGTTATCCAGTCAAGAGACCAGATTCCACATCTGAGGGGAGGAGGTTTACACTAGGTAAAAGGGGCGGGTGGGGGATACTTTATCATTCAATTACTCTTGAACTACAACTCTGACAGTATTGAAATAACACTCTACATGGGCCAAATACTATGAAGATTAATTAGAGCTGCTGTTTTTGTGAAACATTACTATCCCTTTAACCAAAGGTGGCACTGTGCGATACGAGGCAAGATCTCCCTAATGAACAGTCCAATCCACAGAAAAGGAGTACATTTTGTGAGTTGACTGCAGCATGAGAAACTGTGCTAAAACACCTGTGGGAATTAAGTGTAAAGCTGATATACTAAGAAGGTGGTGCAGTTCTGGGCAAACTAACTGCACCACCAGGTATAAATAATTCCCCATTTATTTAAATTGACTTTTTAACCCTTTAACTGCTAGAGAGGTCTTCAGCATATTGAATCACAATGTGTTGTGGATATCTCTGCCATCAATGGGTTAAATCTCACGTTTAAATATGTATTTGTCCTCTGTTGTGCAGATGGTTTTCCCCACAACACTGCAGTTCTTCTGAGAACATCAGCTTCAGCGTTTCAATAATCCTATTCATAGCCCACTGACTTCCAAGTTCAGAACACAGCCAAATTGGGGAATTAGGGAGAATTTGATTGACAAGGCGAGATATGACAGGGAATCACGCATAAAGTCCTACTGTCTGCTGCAAGATTCTATCACACATTTATCTTGGGACCCCATACATGCTTCGCTGCCCTTTAAGTAGATTAGATATTGTTCTTCTTCTTTGTTTCATTGATTTTATCTTCTGCAAACAATGTAAAGTTTTTATTTCTTCCATCCCATGGGTGCAAATAGGAACCACAGAGAATTAAAACAAAGAGTTCCCAATTCAGGAACACAATGAAGAAAAATAAGAGATGAGGTCCCATGGACACTGAGCTAGCCTCGCTTCATCTAGACCTTCTCATGTTCCGTATTATCACACAATGTGTGTCTGCAAACAGTCATCCCCCGAGCTGCTTGTCATAATCTATTATTTACCAGTTTTCTCTTCACTTGTCTCTACCTCCCGCTCATTCTGTCTGTTTCCTCCACTCTTTCTCTTCATTTCTCCCTGATCAGGGAGGGGATTTTCTTTAGCTTTCCAAGCTGAGGCCAAGGAACGACGGTTTTGATTGGAAGGGTCAAAAAAAAAACAATTATGCACCCCCTCCCACTAGATCTCCTTAGCACCAGTTTCTTACTTTAAAGGGATAGTAATACTTCATTTTATCTTTATTTTATTGGCATTAAAAAAACATGAAGAACGATATAAGTCGTATTTCTCAAACCTTTATGGTTTAAGAGATATTCACAAGCAAAATACCCCCCCCCCCCCCCCGTTCAGCCAGATCAGAAGGGATGTGCCCAGGTAGACTGCAGAGAGGGACAATCTTCAATTAAGATAAGGGAAAAAGCTGAAAAACTTGTCAAGGGGGGGGAGGGCTTTCATTGTTTTCATACAAAGAAGATTGTCCCCTTCTGTTATCTGTCTGGTCTTACAACCAGATTCACATCTGAGAAGAGATGACTTACACTAGGAAAAAGGGGCGGGAGGGGAAACTTTGCTTGTGAATAGCTCTTAAACCATAAAGGTTTGAGAGATAAGACTTATATCATTCTTCATGTTTTTTTAATGCCTACAAAATAAAATAAAGTTAAAACGAAGTATTACTATCCCTTTAAGTTTATACTTTATTGTTTCTTACAAATCTGCTTGTTTTAACACATTTATTGTAGATTAGTGATTGGCAACCTGAGGACCTTCAGCTGTTGAGGAATACAATGCCGAGCCCATTGACTGGCTGGAGATGATGGTAGTCGTAATCCTTTACAGCAATGGTGATCTCAGGTTGCAAACCCCTGTTAGAGATTATACAATATAATGTTAAAATGATGCAACAGCTTGTAGCAGGGTTGGGCAACCTGCAGGACTCCAGCTGTTGTTGATCTACAATTCCTGTCATGGCTGTCTGAGATTGATAGGAATTGTATTCCAAAAAAAGGCTGTGCAGAACACAGGTTGCCCATTCATGGATTAGAGGGAACATTGGATGACAGTGATAATAAAATTAAAGTTTATACATACGTGGGAGGTACTAATACGAAATCTACAATTGATTTATTGGTTATGCGCCTGCTTAACACTTGGCTTGCAAGATACGAAACAGCATGGGTTTACAGCAGGGAGATCTTGTCAAACTAACCTCATAGATTTTTTTGACTGGGTAACTAAAATAATAGACCAAGGTGGATCAGTAGATCTAGCTTATCTAGATTTCAGTAAAGCATTGGACACTGTCTCTCATAGAAGACTCATTAATAAATTGCAGTGTTTGGGTCTGGATGTAAAAATAGTTAAACGGATGAGACAATGGCTGAGTGATAGGAGACAGAGGGTGGTAGTCAATGGAGAATATTCGGACGAAAGGAGTGTTGCTAGTGGAGTACTTCAGGGATCTGTACTGGGGCCCATTCTTTTTAATATTTTTATTAGTGATATTGCAAAAGGTCTTCAAGGAAAGGTATGACCTTTTGCAGATGATACCAAGATTTGCAATAGGGTAGACATTCCAGGCGGAATAAGCCAAATGACAAATGATTTAGGTAAATTAGAAGAATGGACAAGAGTGTTGCAGATGTAGTTTAAAACTGATAAATGTAAAATAATGCACTTGGGACATAAAAATACAAAGGAAAAATATACTGCTAAGGGTACTGTAGTGTCAGAGACAACAGAGCTAAGGGATTTGGGAGTAATTATTTCTAATGACTTAAAGGTAGGCAGGCAATGTAATAAAGCAGCGGGGAATGCAAGCAGGGTGCTAGGTTGTATAGCTAGGGGCATTAATAGTAGAAAAATGGAAGTGGTCATGCCACTCTACAGATCTCTAGTTAGACGTCACCTAGAGTATTGTGTACAGCACTGGAGACCCCATCTCCAGAAGGATATAGATAAAGGATATAGATAAAGAAGGCCTACTAAAATGGTGACTGGTTTACAGGAAAATAAATATCAGGATAGACTAAAGGATCTGAACATGTATAGCTTAGAGGAGAGAAGAGAGAGAGGGGATATGATTGAAACATTCAGATACATGAAGGGATTCAACAAAGAGAAGGATGGAAGTATATTTCAAATAAAAATGTTAGGACAAGAGGCCATAGTCTAAAACTAGAGGGACACAGGTTAGATGTCATGTAAGAAAGTTTTACTTCACTGAGAGGGTAGTAGATAAATGGAATAGCCTACCAGCAGAAGTGGCAGAAGTTAATACAGTGACAGAATTTAAAGGGATAGTAATACCTAAAATGTAAAAAAAAATATGTTGTAGGGTTTATCCCCCTGAGTAAAACAAGAGTACTCCCACTGCTGAAAGATGTTTCATTCAAAAGTTATTAATTTTCAAAGTTGAATTTTTTAGGTGCAATATCACAGTGGCCTGAAATTGTACAGTGGCGCTGTTGCTACACGATCCTATGGACAGCTCTGGTCTCAGGACCATAAATCTCCATAGGATGGTGTAGCAACAGCGCCACTGTAAAATTTCAGGCCACTGTGATATTGCACCTAAAAAATTCAACTTTGAAAATTAATAACTTTTGAATGAAACATCTTTCAGCAGTGGGAGTACTCTTGTTTTACTCAGGGGGATAAACCCTACAACATATTTTTTTTTACATTTTAGGTATTACTATCCCTTTAAGCATGCATGGGATAGACATAAGGCTGTCCTTAATGTAAGAAAAGACCAAGGACCAAAAACGGTTTGAGGTTTTTACTGTAGGAAAATGAGCAGACTAGATGGGCCGAATGGTTCTTAACTGCCATCAAATTCTATGTTTCTATGATTTAACTGCCTATTAAGCTGATAATTCTTCTGTACTAAAGTGACCAGTGGCGTAACTATAGGGTTCGCAGGGGTAGCACATGCGACCGAGCCCTTCACTCCAGGGGCCAGGCCGCTCCCTGTTACACCTCCGCCTGACGTCCGCAATCTCCCTCTGGCACTCTGCATCATCTCCCAGCGCTCTGCATTACACAAGAGGACTGAGCGGGAGCTCAATGAACCAATCCATCTCTCCTGCCACTCCACTGGACCACCAGGGATTGGGAGGTAAGAGATGGGGGCATTGTGGAGATTGGGAGGGGGCATTTTGGAGGGTCCAGGGGCTAATGTGGTCGGGGGTGGGGGGGCCCATGGCACTTCTTGCACCAGGGCCCGGAGGGTTCTAGTTACGCCTCTGAAAGTGACTGAATGTGCTTGTATATACACCAAATGCATGATTGTTATGCTAATGTATAAATCTATAACATGAACTGAATTGATAGACTTGTACCCCCCTCCCCCATTAAATAGTATTAAGAGAGTAGAGCAGACTAGTTGCTAGGTTCCTCAACCGACCTGGGGCTTAATCAGTCAATTTCACCAGTACTATAAGGGAGAGTGACAACATGTCATGTCCAAAGCTTGAAATAAGATATGGGATTTAATCAATAAATTTAGGCTTCAGCCCCCCACAAACAGTACTTAGCAACACTCCTATAGTAGAGGCTAATACTGAAAGGGATAGTAATGTTTCAAAATAAAAGCAGCTCCAATTAATCTTAATAGTATTTGGGCCATGGAGAGTGTCATTTCAATACTATCAGAGTTGTAGTTCAAGAGTAATTGAATGATAAAGTATCCCCCTCCCGCCCCTTTTACCTAGTGTAAGCTGCCTCCCCTCAGATGTGGAATTTGGTCTTAAGACCCAGACAGCTCACAGAAAGGGACAATCTTCTTACTGTGAGAAAATAAAAACCCTGCTCCCCTGACAGGTTTTTCAGGTTTTTCTCTTATGCTAATTGAAGATTGTCCCTCTCTGGAAGCCATCTGGACACCCCTTTTCTGTTCTGAGGTGAGCTGTGTCACATCAGTAAAAGGGACGGGAGGGGGATACTTTATAATACAATTACTCTTGAACTACAACTCTGACAGTATTGAAATAACACTCTCCATGGCCCAAATACTATGAAGATTAATTGGAGCGGCTTTTTTTTTTTTAAACATTACTATCCCTTGAAGCTTACGTCAATTAATCTTTAAATAGGTAAAAGCAGCTATAAAGAATACTTTGCCATATTCAATCAGCTAAAGAGGTGCAATTCTGGGCACATAAAATATATCATAGGAGAGAAATTAAAATTCACAATGATTAAATGGAGCTTTTAAAGCGGAACTATCACCTAAAACCAAAGTTTTACCATGTGTTTTAATGTTTAACCCGACATTAGTGGTGTGTGTGTGTGTGTGTGTGTTCTTCTGATCGCCTGGTAGTGGAGATATTTGCCTGCAAAATCGGGCACTTCCAAGTTCTATGGTACCCTGTATCATCTCGGGACTTCCCAGCTGTCCCAGGGAGTGCGTTCACGCTGCCCTTCAAAATTGAATTTCTGTGATGTAGTGTTACAGCAAACTCCGTTTACAATGCTACTGAGGTTGCAACCTCAGTAGCATTGTAAACGGAGTTTTCTGTAACGCTACATCACAGAAATCCAGCTTTGAAGGACATAGTGAATGAGCTCCCTGGGGCAGCTGGGAAGTCCTGAGACGTCATGGAGTCCTACAGAACGTGGAAGTTCCCGATTTTGCAGGGCAAATATCTCCACTACCAGGCGACTTGAAGAACACACACACACAGCACTAATGTCTGGTAAAACATTAAAACGCATGGTAAAACTTTGGTTTTAGGTGATAGTTCCGCTTTAATACCTTGATGCTAGAGAGGTCTCTCTTTTGAGAGAAGCAATGCATTTGAGACCTCTCTAGCATTCAAAGGGGTAAAAGACCATTACAAAAATTAAACTGTGAAAATGTATCTCTTGTAGTGAATTGGTTTGATGCAGAATTACACCTTTTTAGCTTGATGAGTAAGGCTCATGATGTCTGAAATATTTAGCAGGAGGTAGACTGGGTAGCAAAGGGTGCTCTTGTATTCTAATTTCTGGTTGAATACTGTATTTCGTGCTGAAATCTTCCTCCCTTTCCAAGAATATTTCAGTAGGAGGAGTTTGGGGTCTCAGAGTCCTGAAACAAAGAATTATTCCCACCTCTGTGGATATGATTTACAGTACTAAATATTTGTTTTGGAAACGATTCCACACATAATTGATTTATAGTGGACATTAGGATTTTCTTCCTAGACTGTGGTCAGTGGAGGTTTATTGCTGAAAAGTGTTACTGTTCCTTTAAAACAGTGTTTGTTCCTCTGTGGTAATTAGGATTGCCACCCAGACGGTATTTTACCGGCAGGCCAGTAAAAAAATTGGCTTCTGTCCAATGTTAAGTCTATGGCGGGAATGCCATGGCCAGTAGTTTTTTGAAGAAAAGGTGGCAACCCTAGTGGTAATTACTAAATGAACTGTGGCTGCTTTTGGTAGTAGAAACAGGAATTGGGGACAGAGACCCACCATTTTACAGTATACAGACTATTTTGCCCTACTTCTCATTAGTAGATATAGCTACAGGTTGTGCTTCCAGTCTGTGCTGACATCAAACTGCAATATAGCTTGTGGCCTACTTACACATCATGGGAACTATTGGCCTTATTCAGCAAGCTAGAGATGTGAACTTTTGTAACAAACCAACAGCACCATAGGGAAACATGAACATTCCAAGAAATAGAATGGAGTTTTAACCACTTCAGTACAAAAGAGCTACAATGCATTGATTCACATTACATTTGAGACCTCTGTAGCATTCAGTTGGTTAAAGTCTCCATTTACACAAATGGGGATTCTGGTATTTTTTCCAAACTTATTGTGTAGTTAATTTGCTTCAGAATTGCTCCTCTACAGGTTGATGACCAAGTCCAAATATTAGCACGATTTCACTCGGTTCTTAGCCAGTGTGCTATGACACAAAAATGTTAAAAATTAGTTCCTAATGTATCTATATGGAATGCATTATGCACAGTCTGCTCTATGTGTATTTCTGACTGTGAGACCAAAGACTAACTATACATTGATGCTTTGTACCCTTCATTAAGACTTTATGAAATTACCTGTGAACTGCTAGGGGTGTCCTGAATATTCCAGATTGTATGTTAGGGGTACTCTGAATATATAAGCATTTGTGCCCAGGCTTGTGCCCAGATGTATTAGTACATATCAGTATACAACTCCTCCAGCACATAATGTCTATACCACATTGTTCCAACCTATAAAGATTGAGGACCACATATGTAAGAAAAGTTTACTGTCAAAATGTTAGGTATTTTTAATTGCTAACATTATAAATATACAATTATTACAAGGTACTAATAATATTATTGTATTTGTATTAATGAAATTCTTATTAACATTTATATAGCATCATAAGTGGTCCAAGTTAAAGAAAAGGCCTGGTCAGCTTATCTCACCCCTTTCTCCACCCTCCCATCATTTCCTCCATCACTTTCCTCCTCCTCCACATGACCTCCTCCCCTATCACAGCATTTTTCATCACCTCCCTCATAACACCTTAACCCTTTCAGTTCCTGAGGGGTACAGAATGCATTGCTTTTCAAGGGTTAATACACAATAGTACCATATTCCTACCTCATCACCCATTACTCATCTCTCATAGCATCACCTTCTCCCCTCATCATCTGCTCCTTCATCACCTTCATCCCACACAGCACCACCTTCTCTTCTCTCCTCATCATTTCCCATATAACACCTGCTTATCCCCTCACCAGCTTCTTTCCATAACACCAAATTCTCCCCTCATCAACTTGCAGGTGCTTCTTGATAAAAGTAAACATAGACAGAAGCTTACATATACAAAAAGCTTGTAAGGTTTCCTGCATGCCGACCCAGCTTTTTCTTGGTGTTCCTGTGCTGTTGTGACGTCCTCCATGGGATCGTAACAATGTGATGATGTCATCAAGTTGTGCCATCCCTGACATAGCTCTAAAGAAGAAAAAAGCTGGTAAGAAGTATTTGCCAGAAATAGGATGAGCAGTCTATTTTTTCCTGAAAATGTGTCAGAGTTAGTGGAGAGGCACAGGATAACAAATTACAATAGTGAAGTGTAAAAAAATGCATGGCTTGTGGCGCAAGTAGTTTTGGACATCACCAGAACCTCAACAGTACATGTTAGTGATCAGTTTGGTATTCAGGCTGCATCTAGCTTTTTTGGGATCTGGATGAATCCAGGCGTTACTGAGTATTCCAACAAATTCTTTTAGAATGATTCAGTATATGGCAATATCCTACATATAGATATTTGGTTAAAGGGATGATAATGTTTCATAATAAAAGCAGCTCTAATTAATCATCATAGTATTTGGACTTTGGAGAGTGTTATTTCAATTCTGTCAGAGTTGTAGTTCAAGGGTAATTCAATGACAAAGTATCCCCCTTCCACCCCTTTTACTGATATAACACTGCTCAGCCAGAGCAGAAGGGTGGTGCCCAGGTAGATTGCAGAGAGGGACAATCTTCAATTAAGATAAGGGAAAAACCTGAAAAACTTGTCAAGGGGGCAGGGCTTTCATTGTTCTCATAGGAAGAAGATTGTCCCCTTCTGTTATCTGTCTGGTCTATGGACTGGATTCCACATCTGAGAAGAGATGGCTTACACTAGGTAAAAGAGGTGGGAGGGGAAACTTTGCTTGTGAATATCTCTCAAATCAATCTTATTTTTGAAAGCTTAGATCTCGGCTATAATGCATTAAATAAAAAAATAAAAACAGACTGAAGATTTACTCACATGGAACATTAAAATGATAAGTACATTAATAGAGGTGATAATTCCCCTTTAATAGTCTTCGTCATTTTTAGTCAGGACACTAGGACAGGCTCCAAAAAATGCACGTGCCCTGAAAAAACTGAGAATTATGGGAGCCTTATTTATCCTTCTTTGTTTAAATCTCAGACTTTTTGGGCTCCCTCCCAATTGAAAAGCTCTGTGTTTCTTCTTCTATTCCAGCAGCTTGTTCTCAGTTTTCTCTCATACTCGTTTTCTTCTTATTACTTGAATTGTATTTTTTTCTTTTTCTGTAATACTCCAACACTTATTCCCCCCAATTTTCATTCACAGCAGCATCACTTTCATTTTACACTAAGCCAGGACCTTTTTGGAACAGCTCCCATCTTTATCAGGAGAAACATGGGTCACTTATACGGTCCTAAATGTGTTGGTGGGTTTTTTGAATTGAAAGCCAGACCTCTTGTTAGGAAAATGAATTGACAGCTTAATTTACCTCAGATGTGCTCTGTACTGAATTTTTTCTGCAGGATACATGTGGAGCAAGAAGGAAAAATAGCCTGTAACGCAGCCATCATCAAGTCTGGGAAAGCTTATGAATTATTCAGTGCAGGTGACAAATCACTGTTTAACACCTATACCATTTTGTCTGGATCCTCGTACTGCCAGAGTCATTATTTTGTTCAGGCAGGAGCCTTGTCTTCTATTTAGTCGATTCTGCCAGCCCTCAAACTCCTACAGGGTTAAGAAAAACCAAATAAGAGGCTGAGAAATTGCAATAGGGGGCCCTTGGTGGGTCAAATGGTGCTTGTGTCCCATCATTTCATCATGTTTACGGTGTTGCTCTCAAGCAGCAAGTGCAAGAGATGAAATGATGGTCTATGGATCAGTACAAATAATCATTCAGTTCTGAACAATACTTTTGTGCTGCAATTTCTGCAGAGTTTGATTGCTGGTTTGGGAGTAACAAATGCATTTGGATGTTGCATGTGGGTTTAATAGCTGAGAAACATGAAATAATCCCCCTCTAATGACAATGGTATAAGGCATTTCCAGCACAGCTCTGATCTCACCACAAAAGTGAATGTTCTGTAGTTTAATGCTTGGATAGACAGATATAGATAAGCTCTTGACCTATGGAATGGAATGAGATCAAATGGGTTCTTGTGTGTTACTGTAAGCAGTGAACTGTGTGCCTCTTGACTCAGCTCTAAAACACAACACAATAAAGAACAGTAAAACCTATACTTTCTATGAGACACTAGAGAGGGGGAATATGATAGAACTATGCACATACATAAAGGGAAGTAAATATATTAAAAAAGTATATTTGTTTATTTCATCTTCTGTAGCATAGGAAAAAGTAGTGCAGTACATGGAAGCTTTTATTTTATGTAATCATGAAACGTTTCTGATCCTCTTACTTTATGGTAGGGAGAAAACTCCCTACACAATAACTGATTTCTGGGATAGTTACTGAGCTGCTGTAACCCAGCCCTAGATTACTTTACAGAAGCTTTCCAGATTTCCTCTTTCGATTTGAGCCATCACATTCAGTGAACCTGTCACCTTGAATCAAGTTTGCATATTTGAAAACTTTATTAAGATCTTCCTACATGTCATGCTAGCCAAAAGAATAGCCAATGTACTGGTAAGCAGGTGTTCATACTTGGTATTGTATGCTAATGTATGGTAATTGTGGTACCCATGCGGTACCAGTGACCTTTCATATGCTAATTGAACTTTTCAGTAACTTTTCATATGCTCATGGAGCCTATTCAGTGAGTTTTCATATGCTACTTAAGCATTGTGCTGCACCAGGAGGCTTTCACTTTTCCCAGAAATAAAAAGTATGAATATTTCCTAAACTATACCTATGCTGGATTTCTGAATAACATGACACATATGCAGTACTGAATGACGTTTTCAAATATGTAAAAAAATTCAAAGTGACTGGTCAACTTTAAGAATCTTCTGGAGATCACTTCAAGGCACCTCACAGGCAGATCAAATGACTCATAGAACATCAATTCAAATGGACATTTAACTAAATATACTACAGTTGACTAGGGATTCCAATGTCACTTCCGCTCATGATCAGACAAATATTAAAGATGTTAAGGCAGCTTAACTTGACTGATCAGGAGCTGAACACAAGTGCCCCAAAATACCCTTCTCATATGCAGACACAAACACCCTCATAAAATCCTCTGTTGCCAGACAAACTTGTAATGCATTGCCATGTTACTGACAGTGATATATATATATATAAAGAAACCCTTCACTACTCACAATATCCTATTTTAACCTGATTATAATTAACCTCTCCATTTCAGGATTGTCTTGAATAAATGCATTGCAGAACAATGTGTTTCATCCTTACCAGCAAATAAGAGGTTGATTAAACTAATACCAAACATTGTGGTTTTATTTAAAGACAAAATGCCATTAAAGATAACTTTATCTCATCTCTCCATCCTAATGATATCAGGCTGGAAATAGTGAATAAATAAAATAGGGTCTTGATAATTAATATATTTTTGCCCAAGGGGAGACACATTAGTTCCCTGTCTGAATGAATTACCAACAATATTAGTATGGGGTTAATAGACACCTTATTACTTTTTAACTATTTACTATACTAATGTATTACTACTCTCCCCCCACCCACAAACAAAATACATTAATATTGTGTATTGAGACTCTATAATACATAAAAAATTAATATGAGGTCAACAGACTCCGTATTAGTTTAATATACCAAGTGGGTCATCTGATCCCTCCCTCTACTTTCCAGTGGCAGAGAATAATGTTGATGAAAGCTAATATGGAATCCAAAGCCCCCATATTAATTAATATACTGGGCGCCATATACCTTTTACTTTTAGTTTGTACAGGGAGGGAACACGTTAAAAATAAATAATATGAAGTCTCATGATTTTTCCAAGCCCTGGTATCCACCAGTCCTTGGCAATGATGATAATAATCCCACTCTTTGCCGTGCAAACAAAATATGGAACCAAGGAAGATGACAAAGAGGGGAGACCATTAGGACCAACCCAGGCGTTCTTCTCATCCTGGGTTGCACCCTTGTCCCTCTGCTATTCCTCCTCCTGTGGTCGAAGAGCATTATAAAATGACTGCAAATCAATATGTATGTCTATTTTCTAAATGTCATTCCTCCAATACTTGAAAAGGGTAACCCTGAACTAAATTTTGACAAGAGTCAACCAATGTTAATGCAGCTGAAACAGCTCGTATACAAGAGTGTAAACTTTGAGCCACAGAATATAGTTTGGTGCTATAGTTTGCTATAGGTCTATTTCCAGAGCCATGAGATTGTGTTAGGACCCTGGGAGCATGTTCTCCTGTCTCATAACAGAAAAAATGTAAAAGGATAGTAATATCTGTTTTTAACCAATTGTTATATTGTAGATATTAAAAAAATATATCAATTGAGGTTAGTCTGGCCTCTCAAAATGTTATAGTTTGAAATATATACAATGTTTTAGTTCCCCCTTCCCTCCCCTTTCACAGACGTTAGCTGTAAGCCAGGCACACTTTGTAAATCGTTCCAATAAAGTATTTCTTTTTAGATAACGCTATTTTGGCTCTGCAGAAGAGCTGCCGTTGGGTCACGTGACTCGATTTTCCTTCTGTCAGCTATACAGCTGACGTCTGTGAAAGGGGAGGGAGGGGGTAACTTTAACACTGTATATCTCTCAAACCATATAGGTTTGAGAGACCAGACTATCCTCAATTAATTTATTTTTTTGTTAAAGTGGATCTATCACCACTTTACAAGTTATGGCCAGGTAGATTCCTTAGAGATTAAGTTTAAAAGGTTATTTAAATAAAAAAAAAAAAGGTTGTTTGTGCAAAAAATAAGGTTTAAAGTTTGCCCTGAATCCTACTTCTGGCTAAACCGTTCTTGCCGCAGTTTGTTGCTCTGCCTATGTGCCTGTCATTCTCCCCAGCATCCATCCTCTTAGTAAGCTGGAGTGATCTAATTGGTTAGATATCAATCTCTGCCAAAGAGATCACTCCAGCTTACTAACAGAAACCCTCCTTCATCGGAGGATGCTGGGGAGAGTAACGGAAGCATAGGCAGCCGCTGAGCGGCAAACTGCTGCAAGAGCAGTTTAGCCGGAAGTAGGCTGCAGGGCAAACTTTAAACCTTATATTGTGCACAAATAACAATTTTTTTTTTTTAAACAAAATAACCTTTTAAACTTATTTGCTAAGGAATCTACCTACTGGCCATAACTTGAAAAGTGGTGATACTGCCACTTTAGTATCTACAATATAACAATTGGTTAAAAACAGATATTACTATCCCTTTAAATGGGATATAATAGTTAGGCAGTCCAAGCACTGGAGCACTTAGTAAGGCCCTTTTGAGTGCACAGAAAGATTCCTTGCATGTATCAGTAAAAGGGAGAGTTTACCTACTGCTTTCACGGTTAAATCTTGTAAAGCGGCTGCAATGATGGAAAAATTTGGTTTCCCCTGGTGGCAGTAGCCGGCCATTCCCAGAAAATTCTTACCCCTTTAACAGAGGTAGGCCATGGGGCCTTCTGTATGGTAGTAATCCTATCTATCGCTAATTGACCTTTATATATTTCTTGTCCCAAGTATTTAACCTTAGTTTGGCAGAATTGCAATTTGCCTTTATTTACCTTATATCCTTTGTTAGCAATAGCTTTAAGGAGGGTAATAGAGTCAGGATATGTGGAAGCTATAAGCAAGTCGTCTACATAGTGTATAAGTTTAGACCCCCTCTGTAAGGTTCAAGTCAGCCAGGTCTTTCTGAAATCTTTTAGAATAAATAGCTGGACTTTCTGTATATCATTGTGGGAGTATAATCCAGGTATACTTGAGTCAAAAGTAAAAGCAAACAGGTACTGGATGACAGTGTGCAATGGAATACTAAAAACTGCAGCAGATAAACCTACCACAGTTAAACATTCTTTATCTACAGGTAATGAGGAAAGGATAGTTGAAGTGTTGGGGACAATAAGGAAAATAGGTTATACTATCTTATTAAAAGATCTAAGGTCTTTTACAAAATGGTATTTTGGAGGGTTAGATCCCGGTTTTAACACAAGAAAAACTGGAGTATTGCATGGGCTGGAAGCAGGAATAACAGTTCAGCTGGCAATCATATCTTGTATTACAGGTCTGACTTTATGTATAGCTTTAGCACTCAGTGGATATTGGGAAACTTTAGTCAATCTACAGTTTGGCTTTAAAGTTATCCATACAGGATCAGCAGACAAAATCAGACCCAAATCTGTAGATTCCATACTAGCTCACAATGAATCAGACAGGGAGTCTAATAGCATGTGACTCTCCATCAAACAAGAGGAATTCCCATCTTCATTCAAGGTTAGTGAAAGATAAGCTTCTGCAAAAGCACCATTTCCTTCTGGGACCAGCAAAAGAATACTCCATCAGGAGTGCAAAAATTGGTGCATCCCAACTTACACAAGAGTTCCTTATCCAATAAATTAATTGGGCAAGTGGGAATCATAAGGAAAGAGTGCTTCTCAGAGATGGGATCAACAGTCACAGTTATGGGGTTGTGACACTGCATGTGGTATTGCTTGATTACCAACTCCTCGCACTATAATAGGAGAACTCCTTGATTTAGGGTAAAATAATGTAGAAACCTTATATGACAATGTTGAAAAGGAAGCCTCCATGCCAATGAGAAATGTTTCTGGCTTACCATTGACCATACATGTTACATTAAGGCCTTCTCTGTCTACAGGAATGGATGGCATACTCTGCACAACATTGTCTACAACTTGTCATTGTTCCTTACTGTTCATGTTGGAATTATATGGTCTGTCCATCTAGCTCTGGTCTATTTTACCTGCATTTCCTTCTGATCTAACACCAACCTGTTATTCGTGGCCATTCTGCTTTGGAAACCTACAGTCCCTAGCAAAATGTCCTGGCCTACTGCAACTGTAACACTTTCTCTCCTTTCCTACATTCTTGTCATGTTTTGTCATCTGACTTCTTTCCTTGCTGCTTATTTGAACTATTGTGAGTGTAAAAATCTTCTTTTAACCTCATTACTCTGGCTTGTTTTGCTGATTCCTTAGATTCTTTACTCTACTGCATGTGTTCTACCACTTTAATAATCTCAGACAAAGTCTTAGCTCCCATCCAATACAAACTGTCTGCACCTGAGAGCTAATATCTGGAAGCAAGCCCCTCAAAAACACTGCTATTATCAACGCTCTAACATTTTTTTTTACTCCCTCAATTCAACCAGGAGCCTTATTTATTTTCAACAACCTATCTGCAAATTCTGTTGGTTCTTTGTCCTTTTTTGTTTCGCTGTATTAATCTTAATCCAGTCAATAGTCATAACAAATGCTTCAGTCAGAACTTTTGTAACCCTTTTATAAAATCCCTATAATTCCCTGGGGATTCTGGTTTCTCCCAAAGATTCAATCACAGCTTCATCAATGAAAGCTGTAATAAACTTTTTACTCAGTCATGACTACACTAAATCAATGTTTCACATCACCCACAGTAGGACTATACGCAGTTGTAATACTTTGAAAAATTTCCACAAAACCAGCAGGGTCTGAAGAAGGCCTTGGGATCTGCTGTTTAAGCAGTATTTTTTCAGATGGAGACCACGGGGAATGTACTATTCTGGGGTTCCCATCCTCATCTACTGCACTCACTTTTCTAAGGGGGAAATGATTAATTAACCGCTTTGCCTCTTTCCTGTCTCTGTTTGACCTACGGGCGGGAACCTCCTCCTCATCCTCTTCACTATCAATCTCATCTGTTCCTGGTGCTACTGAAACTGCTTCACGCTTAACCTCCTGAATTTCTTGAACAATCCTTATGACCTGGACTGTGGGGGAGGTTTGTGGTGGAAGAGGTGGTAGGGACAGGATTTCATCATCAATAACGGGGTCAGGGGCAGTAACTAATAAACTTGTTTGAGCTATGGAACTATAAGAGGGTGGTTTGGGCAATTTAGATAGAACTGGATACAGCTTTTCATATTGGATAATGGATTTTTCCATTTATTCAATTCTCTTTTCTGACTCTTTTCTAGTGTCTTCGGTTCATTTATGTATTTTAGCAATATTTTATTGTAACTACTTCTCACTGTTCTCCTGAATTTTTTGTAATTCCTCAATTTCTTGTTCTAACACAATTCTATCATGCTCACATATAGAATTATCATTTTCCCAAGATTTATGTATTCCTCCCAGGATGTCTTATTATTTTCCCAAGCTGTTTAGAATATCTTCACTGACTCTTCCCTTCTCTTCAAAGTTTTGTCCCACCATTTGAAATAACACTGTCATTCTGAGGTAGAAACTATCCCTTATCTTATTAACAATTTGGTTCTTAAATAGTCTAGTTTATCAGGGTTAAAACTACTATTTACTGGTCATATTTTGTCAGTTCTATCCTTGGCAAATTTAATCCAATTTTGAATATAGTCCAAATCAAAGGGTCCATGTTTATTAGACATCACATATTTAGGTATTCCCTTTGTTACTGAACTCATCCCATTTTAATAGCAACTGCGGATTATGTTATTGTCACAGCCACAAAGATTCCACGCAGGCTTTAAGTACTTATCTGCAATAACTTACTCAGTATGGGATTCCATCACCAGGACTAGACTCAGACAGATTTCAGCCCTGTACATAAGTCACTCAAACAATTAAAGTATGTCAGAATTCTCCTATTCATACTTCTGGCCTATTTTGTTTTTCCGTGTGCACTTATTTTGGTCTGCCTCTGTTAGGATTCTCCTGTTCACCCTTCTGGCCTATCTCTGTCAGTTTTTCCATTTGCACCAATTTTTATCTGTCTCCCCTTGCATCACTTCCTCTTCCTCTTGGGATCCTATTGGTCAGTTAGATTTTATAGCTTTAGGCCTCTGTAATCTCCTTGCCCGATTATTCAAGCTTATTTGTGGATAAACCTGACTTTGTTTGTACTTTGACCTTGGCTTGTACGTTTGAATTGTCCTCCCGGTTGTTTACTCCCTGGCTTACGTTTACTGGATTCTGCTTATCTCTTATATCTCATACACTCCCGGTGACCTCGGCTTGTTTTGACTATTCTTCTACTTGATTCCATCCACACCATATGGTACGTTCGTATCTTGTGCCTTAGGGCTTGGGAGATATTTGCTGAACTCACTATATTACCTGTATATTTATGTTTCCTCTGACCCAGACGACAGGCACTATTATTGTATTATCCTACATACACCCCTTATAGTTACCTTTGATTTGGTCCTCCGCATCTGTCTAGGTGGCCCCTGGCCAAAACAGCTTGACAGTGTGTTTCCACTGCAGGGCAAGTCAAAAGCCGGGTATGCAGCATCTCTCAGCGGTCCCATCTCTTAGAGTTCAGGGGTACTCTGCTATAGCTGTGGTCCTGGCCTAGATGTCAGAGGTAGCAGGGGTAAGTATATTCATCCTCCTTGTCGATCTGTTACCTTGACTTTGGTGCCCTATATTCCCTTTGGGTACTTATGGTGTAGGAGCCGTACATGTATTAGTCGATCACTTGGTGGTGGTAGTGCTCAGCTTTACTCTATCTCTGGGGTTAGTACAGTTTTGTCAATCCTAGTTGTATTCGGTTCTAACTGTGTTTGGAAGTCCTTCACACTTGTTATTGCTGTCCTACTCCATCTCTTTCACCACTGTATGGTCAGAGATATTCCTTATATGTTTTGGGCAAACCTTAAGCAGTCCCAGCCTGCTACCTTTAAAGGATTAGTCTCTATTGCCCTATGGTCAAAACTTAAGCAGTCCCAGACTGCTACATTAAAGTGTTAGTCCTTATTGCCCTACTGGCAAACCTTAAGCAGTCTGTCTTGGGCAGATCCTCTTTGGTTGAGTGTGAGTTTAGAGGGTCTGCATCTGAGTTCTCACTGGGTCCTTAGTCCAAGACCAACACCAGTGTGCATCTGCTCCCATCCTGGTCAGGGTCCTAACTCAACAGGGATCAGACATCTGGCTTCGTGGCCAGCACCTTTATCCGGCTTTGGCCACAGCAAGGGATATGTGCCACCGTCAATGTTCCTAAGCTACAATCCCCAGCACAGCTCTCCAGCTACGTTAATGTCTGGACATTTGGACACCCGAATATGAATCCTTTTCAAACTAGAGGCATTTAAAAAAGGAGCCTTACCTTATATGATCCAATCTGTTTGAGTGTTCACTGCGGGAGACTTCTATTCTTTCTCCTCCAAGTGTTCTTGATGTTGAAATCCCAACGCTACCACCAACTGTGATTATCAGCTTCTTCACCCATTTAAGAAGTCAACACTGGGTCGAAACATTGAGTAATGCACTGATTTCATGTTCTTCTAAGTACACAAATTCAAAAGAGACTCTGTGAAGGGAGTTTCCCCACAGGTCTTACATACACTTACATACAACATTTGTTTCTAAGCAGAATTTCAAATAACGCCTAATCATATGCATCATTATCTCTTAGCCTATTAAATTATATTAAAAGCAGGTTATCAAAAATCTCCTAATCCATCAAATAACCACAGTTGTCTAGAAGTTAGTTATTTTTAAAACATGTTTCCTGTGAATAACAAGATGTATAATCACAAGCCAAGAAAAAATGTTAGTTTAGCATCTGTGGTCAGAGCATGTGAACAAAGTTACATACATACAAAGTGAGGTTAATCAGAGAAAAAACATGGGGTGACTGAGACAAAATGTCCATGAAACAACCCAGAGGCCCCTCTGGTCCATTTCTATGGCTACCATGAGCTTGGGGATCACAGCAATAGTGGGCAACATGAAAGCCTCCAGATACAACCAGATTCCACTCCCGTCATTCTCCACCAGCCTTTGGCTAGCAGGGACCAATGGAAGTTTTAATCTGATAGGGCCTCACATAAGTTACTTGAAATGTTGGGAGTATACAGTGGAAAAGAAGTCAGAGGGTAATGGACTTAAAATGTTCTTATTGGGTGGAGAGGGATTAACCCTTTGAGTTCCAAATGATAATGAATTTGTTATACAGGGAAGGCAATCCCCTGGCTAACAAGTTCACCACACTCTGCTATTCAAAGGGTTAATCCCCTGCCTACCCTAGTTAACAAGTACATTGAACTTAAGGGGTTGATAATAAACCATTTGAGTGCCAGAGAAGTGCAATATACTTCTTAATCAAGATAAGCAGTGTATTAACCCTTTGAGTGCCAGAGATGTATTGTACTTCACACTACACACACTAATCTCCCAGCCTTGTCTCACAGTAGCTATAGAACCATGCATCATAGCCCCCATCCCTGTTCCACTATAGCCATAGATTCACACATACTCACCTCCTAGCCTTGTTTCTCAGAAGCCATGGACCCACACATACTCACCTCCTAGCCTTGTTTCTCAGACGCCATGGACCCACACATACTCACCTCCTAGCCTTGTTTCACAGAAGCCATGGACCCACACATACTAAACTCCCCCCAGCCTTCTTCTGTCCTCCAGCTTTGACCATCTGCACTGGTATCCATAAAACGTCCAACCTTGACCTACAGCCTTGCCCTACTGAACTGTTATAGCCAGAAATTCACATAGTTAGTCTACCCCACCCACCACCACACACATAAGGGAAGTGGCCAAGTTCAAGTAGGACATTTTTTGAGATTAGAGGAAAAGAAAATTTACACACACACACTTCTACTTTCTTCTCCTCTTTTAACACTCAAGAATGTTGCCCAATCTGCCCAATTGGTAATACAACCCTAGTTGTATTTAAAGGGATAGTAATGTATCATATTATGTTTAGCTCAGAACACTGAGCATATGTAATAGTAGTGCTACACATCAAAACATGCTAGTTACAGTGTAATAATATTTTGAAGCAGATCCTTCCATCCCTTTCCCCAATAGCAAGCCACCTCCCCATAGATCTGAAGTCCGGTCAAGCAGATACATAGTAACATAGTAAATTAGTTTGAATAAAGACACAAGTCCCTCAAGTTCAACCTTCCCCTCATACCCCAGTAACTGAGAATTTTATAGCTTTCCTGCTACCAATTAAATTAGTCTTTATCAGACCTTCTTGATCAGCCTACTGATAAACTGTATAACTCTGTATGTTCCTTTTTGAAAGAAATGTATCTAATCTTCTCTTAAATGTATCCATTGTATCTGCCATAACCACCTCCCTGGGCAATGAATTCCACAATTTAACAGACCTTACCGTAAAAAATCCTTCCTCTGCTGAAGTTTAAACCTCCTTTCCTCTAATCTCAAGGGGTGTCCCCTGGTCACCTGTTCAGGCCTTGGAATAAATAGCTCACCGCAGAGATCCTTGTATTGACCTCTCATATACTTGTACAATGTGATAAAGGGCTCCTCTTAGTTGTCTTTTCTCTAGAGTAAATAAACCAAGCTTGTTTAGTTGTTCCTCATATGTCAAGTCCTCCATTCCCTTTATTAATTTTGTTGCTCTCCACTGTACCCTTGTATCACGGTACCCGTGATCCCCTGTCAGTCACACTGATGGTACCTGTGCATTGGAGCAGGCTGATTGGCCCGCCCAGGATGATCCTTTATATACTGGGCCTATGACATCTGCCTGGTGCCCTTTCGTGGTGTTCCTGAGTTTGAGCCTTCTTGCTGTGTTACTGCGTTCCTATGTACCGACTCGGCTCGTCTGACCATTCTTCGTTCCTGTTCCGTGATTGGACCCTGCTTTGGTTGATGTTCCTGCTCCGTGAATCGACCCGGCTTGCCTGACGTTCCTGCTCTGTGACTCGACCCGGTTCTGGCTGACGTTCCTGCTCCGTGATTTGACCTGGCTTTGACTGACGTTCCTGCTCCGTGATTCGACCCGGCTTGCCTGATGTTCCTGATCCGTGATTGACCCGGTTCCAGCTGTGCTTCCTGCTCATCATCGGTTTTCTGAGTTCCTGTGGATCCTGATCGCCTACAGGCGACATTCTGAACTGTGCTTAGTAGTGCTCTGTTTTATCACTTCTCTGCTGTGCGGTGCTGTGGCCTCCGTTAACCGAGCTGTTGTAGCCTTGCTGAGCTGCTGTCTCCGTGTCTGAACCTGCCCAATACCTGCTGTGTGTGTTGCCTCCGTTATTGAGCCCTCAGTACACTTGCCAAGCCGATACGACCTATCCGAGCCATTAACACTTACTGAGCCGTGCCTTGTGACCTAGCCTATCCGTTAACACAAGCAGAGCAGTATCCGTTCCGGTACGTGGCTGTACCGTAGATGCACCTCCCGGTGCTAGTGCCTCCTGTGTGCTCTTGCAGCGTGTTGCCCCGTAACGGCACCGGAAGGGTGTCTCGGCTCTGGTCTATTGCTCAGTGTGTTTTACTACCGACCGCACTACCTGTGCGTGGCTCGTTATTGCATGTGCAGTGTCGACTCTGATTGGCACCCAGAGGGTGGCCTGGCTCTAGTCTCCGTTGGCACGCAGGGATATTTCCAGTTGCGAGTACTCAGGGCAATTAAGGTTCCATTCTCTTGCTCCAGCAGTGGCTGTAATCCATCATACTCCTCTAAGGAGGAATCGCTCAGCTCTAGTTATATCTGTGCTGTCTACTTGAGCGTCCTACTATACAGCTATATGAGAGTGATTTGTACAAGCCTACTACATTGCCTATAGTACCCTCAGAAACTTATAGGTTCATCTGGGCGTTGGCTGATTACTATCATTGTGACTGATCAGTGGTTTACGCATTAACCCTTGTTCAACCTAATATCCAGTAAATTATATTGTGATATTTTGTGCTTACTCCTGTCTATTACCAGTTCTGTTTATGCCATTCCTGGCCCCCAGGGGCGCTATACCTTGTTTTCATTTCAATAACACTGTGTTTTTACTTAAAACCTCGTCTGAGTGTCAGAAAACCGTAACAGTACGAAAGGGCCATGACCTCTGACGGCAAAGGTGACAGTAATACACAGAACCTCCACTGGAGGATGGATGTTCACGAGCAACGCTTGGACCAGTTGGCACTGGCCATGCAAACCTTGCTAGAGCGTACGGTACACCTTGAGAAACCTAACCAAAATCTGGTGGTCCCCCCAGCCATGACACCGGATCACGTTGCTGGGCAAATGGTTGCATTCCCCAGAAGTTTAACGGCAGCGGCGGCGCTGTTACCGTTAAGATACAACGGTGGGCCCACCCTATGCAGAGGGTTTATTAACCAACTAGAGATATTCTTAGAACTGACACCTCATGCATTTCCGAACGACCGTAGCAAGGTGGGGTTCATGATATCTCTATTGACGGGCAAAGCCCTGGCATGGGCTAGCCTCCTATGGGAGTAGGCCAATCCATGTACATTGGACTTTGATGAATTTGTTAAGCAGTTTCGGAGAGTATTCGAGCTACCTGGGAGAGCCTCCTCTGCTGCCAAAAGATTGATGGAAATTCAGATGGGCTAGTGTACTGTAGGCGATTACGCTATAGAATTTCGGATACTGGCAGCAGAGGTAGGTTGGAATAATGAGGCTCTAGTGGCAGCCTTTTCCCAGGGATTATCAGACTCTATTAAAGATGAAATTGCGGCCAGGGAAGTACCTACCGATTTGGACGAGTACATCGATTACGTGATGCTCATTGATACTTGCATGAGCGAGAGGCGCTTGGCAAACAGGGCAAGTTCCAGAATCCATGGGCACGATGGTCCTTTAAACCCACCCTTGCCTCCCAATCCTCCTGACCGGGTAAACAAACTGGGGGAGCCTATGCAACTCGGGTTCACCAAACTGTCTAAGGAGGAGCGGGTACACCGCAGAAGGCAGAGCTTATGCTTATATTGTGGCAGAAATGGGCACATACTACGTACATGTCCGGTACGGTCGGGAAATGCACGCACCTAGGGTACCTTGGGGGACAGGCCCTAGGTGGTGTACAATTGTCCCCAGATTCCTGTTCCAAGAAACCCATCATTCCGGTGTGCTTCCTTGTAGGTGATCAAGCGGTTAAGGCACTAGCATTGATAGATTCTGGAGCAGCAGGCTATTTTATGGACAAGACATTTGCTGAGATGCACAGTATTCCTCTGTCTAAAAAAGATACTCCATTAGCCATTGAGGCCATTGATGGCAGACCACTATACTACCACTCCGGTGGTTCCTGGGTCGGTGGATGTTCAGGGCCAAGAGGAATACGAAGTACAGTGTATTATTGACTCCAGGAGATTTAGAGGCAAATTGCAATATTTGGTCCACTGGAAAGGCTATGGGCCTGAGGAACGTTCATGGGTTGATCAGAAGGACCTACAGGTTCCACGTTTACTGCGCAATTTTCACTCTAAATATCCGCACAAACCTAAACCCGCAGGCAGGGGAGGGGGTCTTTGAGAGGGGGGTACTTTCACGGTATCCGTGATCCCCTGTCAGTCACACTGATGGTACCTGTGCATTGGAGCAGGCTGATTGGCCTGTCCAGGATGTTCCTTTATATACTGGGCCTATGACATCTGCCTGGTTCCCTTTCGTGGTGTTCCTGAGTTTGAGCCTTCTTGCTGTGTTACTGCGTTCCTGTGTACCGACTCGGCTCGTCTGACCATTCTCCGTTCCTGTTCCGTGATTGGACCCTGCTTTGGCTGATGTTCCTGCTCCGTGAATCGACCCGGCTTGCCTGACGTTCCTGCTCTGTGACTCGACCCGGTTCTGGCTGACGTTCCTGCTCCGTGATTTGACCTGGCTTTGACTGACGTTCCTGCTCCATGATTCGACCCGGCTTGCCTGATGTTCCTGATCCGTGATTGACCCGGTTCTGGCTGACGTTCCTGCTCCGTGATTTGACCTGGCTTTGACTGACGTTCCTGCTCCGTGATTCGACCCGGCTTGCCTGATGTTCCTGATCCGTGATTGACCCGGTTCCAGCTGTGCTTCCTGCTCATCATCGGTTTCCTGAGTTCCTGTGGATCCTGATCGCCTACCGGCGACATTCTGAACTGTGCTTAGTAGTGCTCTGTTTTATCACTTCTCTGCTGTGCGGTGCTGTGGCCTCCGTTAACTGAGCTGTTGTAGCCTTGCTGAGCTGCTGTCTCCGTGTCTGAACCTGCCCAATACCTGCTGTGTGTTGTCTCTGTTATTGAGCCCTCAGTACACTTGCCAAGCCGATACGACCTATCCGAGCCATTAACACTTACTGAGCCGTGCCTTGTGACCTAGCCTATCCATTAACACAAGCAGAGCAGTATCCGTTCCGGTACGTGGCTGTACCATAGATGCACCTCCCGGTGCTAGTGCCTCCTGTGTGCTCTTGCAGCGTGTTGTCCCGTAACAGCACCGGAAGGGTGTCTCGGCTCTGGTCTATTGCTCAGTGTGTTTTACTACCGACCGCACTACCTGTGTGTGGCTCGTTATTACTTGTGCAGTGTCGACTCTGATTGGCACCCAGAGGGTGGCCTGGCTCTAGTCTCCATTGGCACGCAGGGATATTTCCAGTTGCGAGTACTCAGGGCAATTCAGGTTCCATTCTCTTGCTCCAGCAGCGGCTGTAATCCATCATACTCCTCTAAGGAGGAATCGCTCAGCTCTGGTTATATCTGTGCTGTCTACTTGGGCGTCCTACTATACAGCTATATGAGAGTGATTTGTACAAGCCTACTACATTGCCTATAGTACCCTCAGAGACTTATAGGTTCATCTGGGCATTGGCTGATTACAATCATTGTGACTGATCAGTGGTTTACACATTAACCCTTGTTCAACCTAATATCCAGTACATTATAGTGTGATATTTTGTGCTTACTCCTGTCTATTACCAGTTCTCTTTATGCCATTCTTGGCCCCCAGGGGCGCTATACCTTGTTTTCATTTCAATAAAACTGTGTTTTTACTTAAAACCTTGTCTGAGTGTCAGAAAACCGTAACACCTTGTCACGGAGTGACTAGGAATTAAACACACTGACAAGTACAGATGAACTTAATATAAAACTTTATTAAATGCAATGAAAGGCAGGAGATAAGGCAACAGGCAAATGGCAATAAATGACACACAGTAGTTATGGTAATGACACAAGTGGCAGTAGATAGTGGCACACCTTCACAAGACCAGGAAGGAACAGTGGAGACACTTTCCTTACCCTTCACCAGGCAGGTGATCAGAAATGGAATGGCCCTGGGACTACACAGTAGATGTGAGGGCAGTGCAGAGCACTCCCATACACAGATGGAATGGCATACCTTCACAAGACCAGACAGGAACAGTGTAGGCACTTTCCTCACCCTTCACAGGACAGATGATCAGAAACGGAATGGCCCTTGGACTACATGGTAAATGTGGCAGGGGATACACCAGGTGGTAGCCATATGGAGGATAGGCTAGACAGCACAAACCGGTACGGCCACAGGAGGTCAGACACACGGAGTGACCGACAAGCGCCGCTTAACGGAAGCGAGCGCAGAGCAGAAGACACAGGGCAGCACAGGAACCAAACCGATGAACGGAATGGTCAAGGAGAGAAACACAGAGAGTAAACCAGGAGGCAGCCAAAGGTCAAAACTGGATCGGATAGTCAGACGTCGCCAATGGTCGTAACCAGAACGGGTAGTCAGTCAAGCCAGAGGTCTGATCTGGGACAGGTAGTCAGATGTAGCCAGGAGTCAGAACCGGAACGGATAGTCAGACGAGCCAGGATTCAGAACCGGAACGGGTAGTCAGACTTAGCCAGGTAATACACAGGAACGGTAATGCACCAACACAGCAATAAGCTCAGGTACACCACGAAAGGGCACTGGAAATGACACAGGCTGAGGTTTAAAAACCCTGACAGTTAGGTGCAGCAATGACCTGATCAGCGTGGTGCCCTATAAGAATAGCAACTCAGCGAAAGCGACAGCTAGGAAGTAAACAATGTCGCTCCAGGGCAATATCCAGCCACAGGCAATCACGGGGCACCGGGATAACCCTCTCTAGTTCTAGTATATCCTTTCTCAGAACCGGTGCCCAAAATTGCACTGCATACTCAAGGAGAGGTCTTACCAATGATTTGTATAATGGCAAAATAATGTTATCCACTCTTGCTTCGATACCTCTTTTTATGCAAAACAGGATTTTGTTTGCCTTTGCTACTGCTGTTTGACACTGGTCACTGTTTGTAGTTGACAAGGATACCCAGGTGTTTCTCTAGCAATGAGTCCCCTAAAATGATTCCATTAAGTTTATAAGTAGCCTTGGGATTGTTTCCTCCCAAATGCATGACTTTACACTTCCCCACATTAAACTTCATATTCCATATGTTTGCCCAATCTGACATTGTATGTAAGTCCCTCTGTAAAGAGAAAATATCCTGTTCTGAATTAATGACTTTGCATAATTTAGTATCATCTGCAAATATTGATATTTTGCTTTCTATATCTATTTCCCTCATTCAGTATAAGGAAAACCCTGCACTTCTTGATGAAGGAGGGCAGGCTTTTCCTAATTCTGTGTGAAGATTGTTCCTCGCGGTGATCCGCTGTCGGATCTGGGACAAAATTGCTTACATCGGGTAAGGGACGGGAAGGATCAACTTCAACATATTATTACACTGTATCTAGCAAGTTTTGATGCGTAGGAGCATCACACAGCACTTCTATTATATATTAGTGTAAAAGCCCGCGTACACGGGCGTATCCTATAATATATAAGGTTAGCACTAGTGTTGAGCGAGCGTGCTCGGCCGATGCTCGGATCGGCTCGAGCATCGCTCTGCTCGGCACATGGCGGTACTCGTCGAGTACCGCCATGTGCTCGCCCGCCATGTTCGGGTGGCGGGGATCTGTGCCGGAAGAGGCACAGATCTGAAGACTCTCCGCTGGACCACCAGGGACTGGAGGTACGGGGGCATTGCGGAGATGAAGGGGGCATTGCGGAGATGAAGGGGGACATTGTGGAAGAGGGGCATAGCGGAGATGAAGGGGGACATTGTGGAAGAGGGGCATAGAGTCTATGCCCCTCTTCCACAATGTCCCCCTTCATCTCCGCTATGCCCCTCTTCCACAATGTCCCCCTTCATCTCCTCTATGCCCCTCTTCCACAATGTCCCCCTTCATCTCCGCTATGCCCCTCTTCCACAATGTCCCCCTTCATCTCCTCTATGGCATAGAGGAGATGAAGGGGGACATTGTGGAAGAGGGGCATAGCGGAGATGAAGGGGGACATTGTGGAAGAGGGGCATAGCGGAGATGAAGGGGGCATAGCGGAGATGAAGGGGGACATTGCGGAGATGAAGGGGGCATTCGGAGATGAAGGGGGCATATCGGAGATGAAGGGGGGCATTGACCAGGCACCCTCCCCTCATCAGAGCAGGGGGTGCCTGGTGTAATGCTCGTGTCGCCCCATGCATTTGAATGGGGCTCGGGTGCTCGGCCGAGCACTCGAGCCTCAGGGGGTGCTCGGTCAGAGCACCCGAGCACCCGAGCATCGGGGTGCTCGCTCAACACTAGTTAGCACAATAGAGACTGCCTACACCTCCCAGCATTCTGTACGTTCGGGCAGTATCTACTGTGCATGACTGCCAGCGTTCGGGCAGTCTCTACTGTGCATGACCTCACTGGACAAACATACATCTGGACTTTCATATTTAGGATGTTCAACAATCTGAGCTATACATAATATGAAACATTACTATCCCTTTAATTTATATAAGGCTAGAGTACACTCCAGCACATTGCTTGTCACTGCCTTGGAGACATTTCTAGAATCCAGGGGGTTAAACCTTTACGTGCCAAAAGAGTATCCTGATTGCTTTGCAATGCAATGGACAAACCATCTGGCAATTAAAGGGTTAAAAGCATATATGATTGTAAATGATGCAGTGATATTTCCTTTAAATAATTCATCCATTCTGCGCAGTATAGGAGAAAACAGAGAAAGAGAAGATCTAGATAATTAATGTCATTAACAAATAATTGGTTTTATTTTGGCTAATCAGGTGATACCTTACACTAATAGTGTATAGATTCATGCTGGGGCTAATGTATGATAGTAAAGTTGTGCAATTCTGGGTTAATCCAACGGCACTATAGGGGGCAAATACAAAATCCACTGATATTAATGGGGCTCTTAATCCCTTAATGCTAAAGAGGTCTCCTGTGCATTGCTTTACAATGTGTTCATGATTTGTCTAGTATTCCCCATTTAAATCAATGGGAAATTGGAGACGCTTCATCTGTTCCCTATGGCGCAGTTGGTTTGTTCTTACTACATTAACCTAAGTGAACCTGATGTGCCAAGAAATTGATGCAGTTCTTGAACAAACCAAATACACCATAGGGAAAAAATACAACATTCTTCAAATTTCCATTGATTTAACCCTTGGAGTACCACAGAGGTATCCAACGAATTGCATCACAATGCATAGGACACTTCTCTGACACTCATAGGGTTAAATGTGGCTTTTAATGTCTTGAATGCTAGAGGAGTCTAAAATGTACTGTTTTGGAGATCTCTTTAGTAATAAAGGGGTTAAAAACAAACAAACATTTAAATCAGTTGGACATTTTATTTGTCTCCTATGCTGCAGCTGGATTGACCCAAAATTGCACCATTTTCTTGTGGTACATCAGCTTCAGTATTTTTCTCCACTGCAACATGCTTATTTTGTTGTGTCCTGTGAGCGGAACTGTTCAGCTCTTATCAATCACTGTGTCAGGAGGTCTGGCAGTGTAAGGTTACACCGTACTTGCTGTAGTGCAGAAGGATTTGTCTCCAATTATGAAATTCTGCTTGAGGAAGACTTATTGGATGGAAATCGAACTTCTTCATTACTCCAAGATGAAGGGGTGAGGAGAGGAGAGTGTGCTTCCATCAGCACTCTGAGAAGAGATGTGTTCATACAGAGCACAGTCTGTTCTGAGCTTCCCATAAAACATGGCGGATCCTGTGCCAGACAGCTGGATGAGGGACAAAATTAAATAGTAGTCTGGCTATCAGAAGCCACAGAGATTAGGGAATTTAAATATCTTTTCCATATCTACACACTTTTAGTTCTCAGATGAATTCAAAATAATTGTATTTTATTTCTTACCCTGGCACCATAGTAAATCCTATTTTCTTGGTTCAAGGAAAACACAGCAGATTTCTCACAGAACAACATTCAGTCTGGTGCTGTTTCTATTCTCCACAGCTGGATGTTTAATGCTTATATCTAGCAAATAAAGATATTTAAAGGAGCAATGCACTTTTTATGAAAACATGTATAATAGGGGTTTAACTGCTGACTAAAACAAGGGTACTTAGACTGCTGGGTGATTTTCTATTTCAAAAATAATTATAGCTCATCCTGTAATAGTTTTTAATTTAAATTAAGCTGAACTTTTTTTTATTGTCGCCACCTAGTGGTGGTGGACTGATCACCTACTATGGAGAGTCATGGAGGGTTATTCACTAAAGCTTAATAATAAGGTGAAAAAGTGGAGATGACTTCTCCAGTGATATCACTTCTCCATTTCCTATGTTATTCCATGGATCGTATGCACTAAGATCTCCAAAATTGGAGAAATCTTAGTGCAAAGACTCCATTGAATAACATAGGAATTGGAGAAGTGATATCACTGGAGAAGTCATCTCCACTTTATCCCCTCTTTATCATGCCTTAATGTATCTCCCCCATAGTCTATGGCTCAAACCCACTTACAGAGTACCACTATGGGAGGAATAGGAACCCTCCTAGCCTTGGAACTGGTTGGAGGCTGGGGTGCGACGCTAGAGAATTATGCTTGGGTGTGGTGACAGCATGTCAGGTATTCTCTTGCTGCAGCAAAAGCTGGGAAAAGGTGCTGGCTGCGAAACCAGATTGTTCCACACCAGCTGAGCCGGGGTGCAACCGGGATGCGAGAAACTGGGGACCCTATAGAACCAGGACCAGAAGGCAGAATGAGGAGAGGGGGATCAGGAAGCCAGTGACCAAGGGAAGAGTAGTCAGACAAGCCAGGGTCAGGTAGCCAAAAGTCAGATCAGAATGGTCAGCCTAGCTGGGCTCAGGAAGCCAGATTTCAGATCAGAGTGGTCGGCCAAGCCGGAATCATGAAGCCAGAAGTCAGTTCAGAATGGTCAGCCAAGCTGGGGTCAGGAAGCCAGAAGTTAGGTCAGAATGGTCAGCCATGCCGGGGTCAGGAAGCCAGAATCAGAAATAAACACATTAATACTCCAACAGACTAGCTTGTGTAACAGGCAGGGAGTACTGAAAGTGAATGGTTTAAATAGTGTGTTTGACCAATAGGAAGCAGGGCTAATCAGAGCCCTGCTGGATGTCAAATCATGTCCAATGGAAGACAAGACCAGGATCCTGTAAAAACTTTATTGAAGCTGAACTGGAGTCGCTGAGGGGTAGACTAACCGGGCGTCTGTACACCTGCATGGTCACGGAGTAACTGAGCAGACGCATGTGCGGTACATACAGAAGCAGGAAGTGCACACATGTGCTGAAGATTGGACTTTGTGGCCGCTGCGACTGGAATGGTGGCCAAGCAGTGTGACACAGAGTGCATTATAAAAAATTCCTTTTGGACATTGGTTGGAGCTGTTAAAAAAATTTGCAGTGATTTGTTAGTAATTAACTTATGTTAGGCACATGTGATGAGGCTCAGTACTAGACCTTTTCCAGTGATTTGTATATGGGTAGAGGTATACAGTATACATGTATGTAATCCACATAAAAATCTGCCGCATAATAGTTAGGTCTGAGACTTTTAAATCCTGTGCTGCACAGGCTGTGTAAAGAGCCTGCATATACTGTAATAAAACTTGACCATTACAGTTAATGGAAGCAGAGACGCTAAAAGTAAATATTAATGGGTTGAAAGGCATTAAATAGCAAATTCCATGTTATAATTGTTCTATGGGCAGGTCTGCTCTTCTGAGACAAGACCAGCTAAGGAAGCCATGGCTATAATGTGAGTCCCACTAGATTAGGGGTCAGAAAAGTGCCTCAGGAATGCCTCCCCAGGAAGCCATACCTTTCTGTGGGCACCTGCCACCTCTATCAGGCAAACCATGTCCTTACCAAGAGGCATAATCACTTCCAAACTTTGCTTTTGTGATTAGTCTTTGACTTTGCTATAAGGCAGTGACTAGGGAGACCACCCAATGTTTTTTTGCTTGCAACTCTCTATGAAACAGCCCTTTTGCTGTTGCAGTAAGATTTCTCACTCTAACTGTGCTGTGAGCCTGCACTAAGCTTATTATGGGTTTTTACACATCCTTCCGCTGCACTTCTATTTTCCCCCAGCCTCTCATTATCCTCCTAACTTGGAATCAGGCCATCAAATCTTCCTCCTCCCTAAGCCTGAGGAAAAAGGACATGGTGGCCAAACATCCTGCTGCTCTGCTGCAAGAAGCCCCTATCCTGCTCAAGTGCTTCATGAACACCAACATGTCTGTAGATTACCACTTTCCTTTCTGTCCTAGGCACTTTGTGAACTTACCCTGTAGTTCCCACACTCTCCTGTATGCCTTCCCTGTTTTGGGGACTAGGGATGATTTTACTAGGCCATCTATCACTGGGCATCCAACTGCCACAATGTTAACAAACCAAACAATGAGATTAAGCATGAGGGACTAACTTGAAGAATAGATCCCAGTTGGCCCTGGACAAAGCTTCTGCCACTGCATTATTTACCCTGAGAAAATGATTGGCCCCATACTGAATTTTGCGCTGAATGCAATAACAACACAACTTAAAGGGATAGTAATACTTCATTTTAACTTTATTTTATTTTTTAGGCATTAAAAAATCATGAAGAACAATATAAGTCTTATCTCTCAAACCTTTATGGTTTAAGAAATATTCACAAGCAAAGTTTCCCCTCCCCACCCCTTTTACCTAGTGTAAGCCATCTCTTCTCAGATGTGAATCTGGTTGTAAGACCAGACAGATAACAGCAGGGGACAATCTTCTGTATATGAAAACAATGAAAGCCCTGCCCCCCTTGACGAGCTTTTCAGGTTTTTCCCTTATCTTAATTGAAGATTGTCCCTCTGTGCAATCTACCTGGGCACCTCCCTTCTGCTTTGGCTGAGCAGTGTTACATCCGTAAAAGGGGCGGGAGGGGGACACGTTGTCATTGTATAACTCCTGAACTACAACTCTGACAGAACTGAAATAACACTCTCCAAAATCCAAATACTATGATGATTAATTAGAGCTGTTTTTATTATGAAACATTACTATCCCTTTAAGTGTTAGAAAAGGAGGAGGTGATGAGGCTAACTAATTAATTGCAAACACCACTCCAATGTTATCTACCAGAAAGTTACAACCTTATTATCTAACTCATGCAACAGCTCTAAAGCAACCACAATAGGAAATGACTTTAAACTTACCAAGAATTCATCCCAGACCTTCAGCTAATTCTTTAATTATTTTGACAGCCTAATATTGTGGAACAGATGCCTCCCCACTACTGTCCTCTGCACCAAGTAAGAGAAATACTGTAAGCATAAACTTCCCTGGCTTATTTCTAGGCAGCACCCCCCAATGGGGAAATTATCAAACCAGGGATAGGAGTTTTCTTGAACATGTCAGCTATTCGTCTAACCCTTGCTTCCTTCTTTATCTTCTCTTACAAAACTTCTGGATGCCTATAGGCCAAGACTACAAATTATTTATTTTAACCATTGGAACAATAACTGGAGTCCTGAAACCATCAACAAACGCTTGCAAAATAAACAAAGCCCAATTCCTTTTGAGACAGCACTTAAGCATCTTGCTTAGCTTACATAGGGACACTGGCTTCTCCACCCTTATCTCCAGGTGCATAAAAATTAACCTGCAGAGACCCAGACCACTTATTCCTGCCACAATTCAGCACTGGGTGACCCCTGCTTGAACCTGAACATATATGTCTAAATTGACAGTCATGCCCTTTCTGAAACTGGGACCTTACAGTACATTTCTACTGGGCATGTCTCCTATCATGAGTGACCAGACCTGCCCTATGGTCATAAGACAACCACTTACTGGATCCTAACTTCTTCCTGAACAATCTATCATCCTCAACACAAGCCAAATTGTCATGTCTCCTGCCAATGGGTCTAATTACTTAAAAATCACTCCCATCATCATCCCTTTGCTTTTCTTCCCTTAGCTTTCATAACCTTGAAACTCTTTTCCATAATTTTCACACCCCATGAAACAACTCCAAATAATCTGTGCATGATTTTGAACCTGCATATTGTGAAACAGGCAATTTGCCCAATGAGGAATCTTCCTCCTGTTTCCCCTGCACAGTTCTCTCTGTGTCCCTTGCAGGTCCATCTCTTTGCTCTAGCACCAATACTTTTTCATTTCTTCATGTACTCTGCTGATGTTTTTACATGGAATGGTCTGTCATGTCTCTGAGTTGGACCTCAGGCATGGAGGCTGGTGGGGGTGGGGGAGAGAGAGGAGGCTGGGAAGAACAAAACTTAGAGGGGTGTAGATAAGGGGAAATTGTCCTGGAATGTCCTCTGCAAAGACAGTGATAGGATGCAATTACATCACTCCCAACAACCCTTCCATGTGGAGCCCCCTGTTGGAATGCTTGTTGCCTCAATGTAAATAGGAGCCCCCTGGGGGATCTCCTACTGGAAAGTAGCCTCCTTCTCCAAGGGTGGAGAAAAAGATCTGCCCTGCTAAGCCTGAAAATGGCCCGCTGACTCCTTTGCCCCTGGCTTGCCCCTCCCATCAACCCTTGCAACACACAGAGCAGTCACTGGCTGGGTTGTGGGTTCTGCTTCCTCCATAGCAGTTTTGAGAGTGCATGTAGTGCTCTTGCAGATTCAAAAATGAAAGTGGGCTGCTTCCAGAAAATGGGTCCATGCATTGTGGCACATTATTAGGATACATAAAAGACTAACAAGGTCAGATGGGACCTTACTGAAAGTGTTAGTAATGCCCCAGAAAAAATATTTATCGTTTTGTAGTGCTTAAAAAGTTAACTATAAGCAACATATCCTATATCTCAAACTGTTATGGTTTGAGAGATATTCTCTTTGAAAGTTTGCCGTTTCCTGCTGTTGGCTGTAAAGCTGATAGCAGGAGATCCGTGTCGGCCGACATGAGGAGGCTCTTCAGCAGAGCCACAATTGTGTTATTTAAAACTAATTACTTCATTGGAATGGTCTACAAAGTGTGTCTGCAAACCAGGCAGACTTTGTAGACCTTTTCAATGAAGTAACTCTTTTTAAATAACACGATTGCGGCTCTGCTGCAGATCCGCCAGTTGGTCCCCAGACAGGATTTCCCTGCAGTCAGCACTGCGATGATGTCAGTGAAAGGGGAGGGAGAGGGAACTTTAGTGCTGCAGGAAAATGGAAGTGCAGCGGTTTGAGAGATAGGATTTGTTGCATATAGTTGAGCTTTTTAGGCACTATAAAACAATAAAGATTTTTTCTGGGACATTTCTGTCCCTTGAACTGGGAACGGGAAAAGAAATGAAAGGGAATGGAGGAAGGGCTGGATAGAGAAATTAAAACAGATAGAGGGAGAAGAAAAGGTTTAGGGTATGGAACACAGGCAACAGAGGAGGGCAAAGAATGGAGAATTGTGTCCTCTTCTTGGCAGAATATGCGTTGATGTCCTGATCCAGCATATCTCTGTAACATCTGTCCTAAATATTTATTCTCGCTGCTATCTGGAACTGAACAGCAGCATGTAGCAGTGAAAAGTAAAAAACAGTTATTCGATGAGCAATACAGGTAAATCTGCCCCTAATTTTCCTGCCTCTGGATGGCAATGCCCCTCCAGCATGTTTCCTCCCCCTTGCTGGGGAGAGCAGACCCTCCTTTGATTCCAGAGACTTGCCCACCCCAGCCAAGGGAGGAGAAAAAAAGACTGTGGACCCTCTATCCTATTTTTGGCTTTGGGTGAATTTCCCCGTGCTCCAACAATTGGCCTTTAAAAGCAAACTATGCCCTAGTAATGAGTGATTTTTTATTTTGTTTAACAGAAGGATTTGTAAGTAAGTGTCCTTTGTAGAACAATCAGGTATATCAATATTGTTTATTTTAAGCATTTGATCTCACTTGTACTACTAATGGTTTTTGTTTCCAGTCTGATAAAACAGCTTATGATCAATTCGGATTTGTTGAAACCTATTGTTTGTTACTGTATAAAGGAAACTACAGATATAATGCAACAAATAAATAGATAGATATGCTGGACTAATATATATAGAGGGCAATTGCCTAGGTAATTTCATCTGTTAACCCTTCAACGTCCAGAGGGGTGAATGCAATGCTTTGCACACCCCTTTGGTTCTTAAAGGGAATAACAAATTAAGAACCAATTATTCCTCAGATACTTCCCCTTTAAAGGAAGTTAAATCAACAAGTCATGAACTGATATGATTCACATTGGGTTATATGTGCAAAAGAAAAAATAAAATTTCTACTTTAAGGGGACTTTAACCCCTTGAATGCTAGAGAGGTCCCCAACACATTGGGAGGTCATTCATTGGAGACCTCTCTAGCATTAAATGTGGTAAAATCACCAATTGAAATGTTTAGTTCTCCCTTAAGTACATATGTTTTGCCCCATAATGTCTTCACTTTTCCTTTGAACACACAGCTTATAGTTGGGAAGTCATAGGACAGACTTCCTCCAAAGGGGTCAAAGTTAAAGTGAAACTGTCACTTTAATTCAAGTCTGCAAAAACTACATTAAAAACTACCTATATGTCCTGTTAACCAATAGGCCAGCAAACATACAGTTCAGGAGATATTCACATGTCTTTCATATGCTAATGTATGTTAATCGTGGCACAGTGCAGCATCAATGACTATTCATATGCAAATCAAGCTGATCATTGATGTTTCATATGCTAATGAAGCCATTCAGTGATTTGTCATATGCTAATGAAAATTTCAATCACATTTCATATGCTAATGAAGCTCTGTGCAGTACCAAGAATTATTTAACCCCTGAAGGACCAGTGCATGCACGCTCAGCTGGCACTTAAGGACCACAGAGATTTTTTTTTCTTTGCAATCGATTCAGCCCTGAATTCCATGAAGTGCCAGGACCGTCACTGGTCCTTAAGTGTTGGACAGTTGTGACGGTCCTGGCACGGCATTAGACGTTAAGGGGTTAATTTCACTTTGCTCAGAAACAGAAGTGTGAATATCTCCTAAACTATACATCTGCTGGATTTTTGGTTAACATGACATATAGGTCGTTTTTAATGCAGTTTTCAAATATGCAAACTTGAATTAATGTGAAAGTTCCACTTTAACATCGAATATACTTTTTACAATATTAAAGTTGCATAAAGATCAAAGATCACATTAGAAGCATGTAGGAAAACAGTAATCTGGGTAGGGCAAGCACCACATTCTTATGTCTTTATCAGGCTATATGATGTAACAGTTATTGTATAGACCATTAGTACAAAGAGTGATCATAAGTTCATAACTGTATCAGTAAATATTATAACAAGATTGCTCCCCAGAGTCTTCCTGGTCTATAATGGTAAACCATTTATTCTCTTTTACAGGTGAATCATTGTATCTTCCCATAAAAGTAGAGGTTAACCTGGGAGTTTGGTTTATATCGCTCTACATGAATTCATCACAGGCTATGAACACATTTACATGCATTACCACTCGCTCTTGCCTCAGATAGGTCTTAGCAAACTGTGTTTCGGCAGCCATGAGAGACTCTGGATAGAGAGATATCAAAATGAGAAAGCTTTGCATGACCACCTCTTAGTTTCTATCAGTACACATGAGCCTTTCTGCATATGCTTACAGTACAATACAGATTTTAACTCTCTGAGTGCCAGAGGGGGTTGTCAGAAATGTGTTGGACACCCCTCTGGCACTCAAAGGGGTAAACTGAACATTAGAATTGCACAGCCAACAGACTTATTCACAGCTCTATTGTCTTTTCAGTGACTCATCAGTGTGGGATTGGCTTACTGCAGTGTTTCTCAAACAGGGCGATATGGTCATACTTGGCAACTTTCAGAATGAGCTGACCCTGAGATTTTTAAAATATTAACCCTTGAAGTTACCCGAAATGTAGATTTCAGTAGATTTACCCCTGCTTTCCCAACCTGAACATACAAAACAAAAAGGCTTTTTTGGCCCTTAAAATAGTGTGGTTTGAGATACGAAACGCATCGAGAAGACTTATGCAATTTGGTTTGGCCAATTTCGGAATTTGGATGAATAAGGCGTATTCGTCATCATTCGGACCTTCCGAAAGCCAAGGTCTGCTACAAAAAAAATCCAGAATCCGAAACGGACCTAGTCCGAAATTTCGGTGTAAATTTTGGAAATTCACACGGCGCTTTCCCGCCTGAAACTATTACAATGTTGCTACATGCTACTAAAAATAGATGGCACGGCGCTTTCCTGCCTGAAACTATTACAATGTTGCTACATGCTGCTAAAAATAGATCTGGTAAAACAGATGCTTTACAGTTCATGCAAAGTGCAGATATTAACTACTTAAGGACACAAGCAATTTTGGCATTTTTGCTATGTGTGTGTGCAACCATAATTCCTCTTTCTCATTTATTGCACAAACACATATTATATACCATTCTTAAAGGGCAGAAAGGGCTTTAATTTGATGTGACATATACGTATATAAATTCTCATTTATTATTAAATTTTTTTTAAAAATTACAAAATAAAAAAAATAGTAATAATGTGTTATATAATGGGTGCAGCTTAAAGGGATAGTAATGTTTCATAATAAAAGTAGCTCTAATTAATCATCATAGTATTTAGACTTTGGAGAGTGTTATTTCAATTCTGTCAGAGTTGTAGTTCAAGAGTAATTCAATGACAAAGTGTCCCCCTCCCACCCCTTTTACGGATGTCACACTGTTCAGCCAGATCAAAAGGGAGGTGCCCAGGTAGACTGCAGAGAGGGGCAATCTTCAATTAAGATAAGGGAAAAACCTGAAAAACTTGTCAAGAGGGGCAGGGTTTTCATTGTTCTCATAGGAAGAAGATTGTCCCCTTCTGTTATCTGTCTAGTCTTACAAACAGATTCCACATCTGAGAAGAGATGGCTTACACTAGGTAAAAGGGGCTGGAGGGGAAACTTTGCTTGTGAATCATAAAGGTTTGAGAGATAAGACTTATATCGTTCTTCATGTTTTTTTAATGCCTACAAAATACAATAAAGATAAAACGAAGTATTACTATCCCTTTAAGAAAAGTAATTCAAAATAATTTAATTGTCCTGATGGACTTGCCTTGGCGCGGCTGGTGAGCTTACATTCAAATGGCCATTGAAGTGAAACTAAAAGCCTCCAATATTTAAATGTGCATAGGGATTTGGGACAGAGCGCAGGTAACTCTGTTTTTTTGTACCATGTAATTTGGGCTGATGTATACTATAGCCATTGCTGCTGCCCAGGAGAAGTGGGAGTTTGAACGCAGGGCTTTATTTTGTGTGTTTGTTGTATATTAATTTGTATCACACAGCCATGTTACATTCCTTCCATTCACCCCATTTTTGCTCTATTAAGGATTAATAAGTGTGTAGGGGCTTATAAAATACCCCTTCCTGTCTCATTAGAGATTTAATATTATTATTAATTTAGTTTAGATATATTTTTTTATTTTCATTTGTTTAATTTACATTTTTTATTGAATATTTTAAAGTTTATTTTAAATTCAGCCGAATAAGTCAGACTATTGTTGAATTTCGTCCGAGTCGAACAAGTCCGGTCCAAAATTCGGATCCTCTGAATGTAAAAAAAAAAATTGTCTGAAATCGAATTTTATTGAAAATTTTTGCTGTGCACAAGTCTAGCATGAAGCGGTTTATTTGTAATTTAAATGTATTAAATACTTTTAAGAATAAATATTTTAATATCTCTATGTGCTGGAGCATAAAGTGTGATAAATAATAAGGAGAAGACCCTTTCCAGATGGTGATTTGACTCCTGATAAGCCGATCTAACTTTGAATTCTGGTGAGCACATAATATAGGGGGTAATATAGAAACGTTTATACAGATGCACTCTTAGAAGGGTCTGTGCCCTTTCTCTCTCTTTGTTGTGTATACAAAACAAAAATAAGGTCATCTTCCTCTGTCTTTCTGGTAGAAATGCACAACTTAGGGACTAGATAAGCATCTGTTTGGAGCAGATGGCATAGTAGTTGACATTGGGCTCTCTTACCCATAGAATCTGGTTCTTCACCCTGAGGCCCTGAGATTTCGGTTCCAGAATGCAATTTTAAGGGTGACTCGAACAAAGAGGGATTGAGAATCACTGGCCTACTGGCTTTGATTAACAATATTTATGCACTACAACAAATAAACATGAATGATCTTATTCTGAATGGCAATGATTTCAAGAAGAGTGAGAAAATTTGCAGCTTTTTACAGATAAAAAAAATTATACAAATAGTTAATATGTCCAGGACCAGATTGAGAAGGGGGCTGGAGAAGCTGCAACTCCAGGCTCAATGAAAACAGTAGTCTTATTCTCATCACTAGTGAGTGAATCACAGTGGACCATTATTTGGCCCATATTTAGAGCCGCAACATTGGTTAAAATTCATACCTGGGAACTCTCAGGGTTTTACCCTGAGACTCAGGGGTTTGACACAAATCTCAGGGTCTCAGGGTGAAGTGCCAAATTCTCAGGGTGAGAGAGGTCTGTGTCACCTACTATATGAATTTCCCCAACTAAATGTTTCCTTAGCCTCTAAACTGATGCCATTAGTACCAGAAAGACAGTGGGAGATGTCCTGCTTGTCTTGTTTGTGTTCAGGCAGTGAGTTATCCATACTGTATCATGTTAAAGGTCCCTCGCACACGGACCGGAGCACCTCTGTGTTAGAGCAAGCAGGCACATATCGCATAAAATCTACATTATGGGAAGCTTTAAGGGTTAATATTTCAAAGATCTCAGGGTCAGCTCATCTTGAAAGTTCCCAGGTATGTTAATATTGATTGGAATTTGAATAAAAAAATCTGCTAGGGAGCCTTTTGGGTGCCATTGTCTTCACAGTGTCAACAGTACTTTATATCCCCACCTTGCTGAATAGGTCCATCCATTGTAGATTTAAAAGTAACAAAAACACCTAGAAATTGCCTATGCTTCATGATAGTATCTGTATAAATTGTTCATTTATTTTCTGTGGTCCAAAATCTAGTCTTACATATGTTTTGAGAGAGTAGACATCCCTACCCTTCCCTTTCATGGACTCCCAATGATTGCTCAGAATTGTCTGTGAATGGGTTGAGATAAGATCAGCCTTCTGGAATACAAGAGCAGTGGGCACTAACCCTGATCAATTAACTGACATTATCTCTTATCTATCAGTACAAGCAGCACAACATTACATACATGCTCTCTGTGCACTTCTCTCTCCCACCCACTGACTGGCAGTTCATGTGGCAGGAGGCACTTAAACCCAATAGCACTTACTCCCTCTGTGTCAAACCCACCTTCCTCTAGACTGTAAGGTCTCATGAGCAGGGCCCTCTGATCCTTCTGTTCTCCACATTTGATTGTACTATTTAATACCTCTGTATGTTATTCCTAATTGTACAGCGCTGCGGAATAAGTTGGAGCTATATAAATAAATAATAATAATACAGGGTAATTTACACATGCATTTAATAGTACATTGAGGAATGCAATGCATGAATAATTAATTTTTACATACGATAGCTATAAGTACATGACAATTAAGGTCATATCATCCTGTTATATCAATATATCAGTCCCCCAGCAGATTTATAGAAGAAGTCCATCGATATAGGTTAATATTTAGGATACTTTTAAAGGAACACTATCACTAAGAAAATGAAATACATTGATATCATTTTAGATGTCATATACTTACAGCTAGCATATGTAAACATTAATTATTCATATGTTAAAGCCCTAAAATATAATCCTAAACAAGCAGAAGGAAAAAAGAAAAGTCTGTAGAAAGGTGACAAAACTTTGTTTAGGTATATTAGTGAAAAGGGAAAAAGTAAAGGAGCCTTAAAGGGATAGTAATACTTCGTTTTAACTTTATTTTATTTTGTAGGCATTAAAAAAACATGAAGAATGATATAAGTCTTATCTCTCAAACCTTTATAGTTTATGAGATATTCACAAGCAAAGTTTCCCCCTCCCGCCCCTTTTACCTAGTGTAAGCAATCTCTTCTCAGATATGGAATACAGTCCATCGACTGGACAGATAACAGAAGGGGACACTCTTATTCCTATGAAAACAATGAAATCCCTGCCCCCCTTGACAAGCTTTTCAGGTTTTTCCCTTATCTTAATTGAAGATTGTCCCTCTCTGCAGTCTACCTGGGCAGCTCCCTTCTGCCCTGGCTGAAAAGTGTTACATCAGTAAAAGGGGCGGGAGGGGGACACATTGCTTGTGAATATCTCTTAAACCATAAAGATGAGAGAGATAAGACTTATATCATTATTCATGTTTTTTTAATGCCTACAAAATAAAATAAAGTTAAAACGAAGTATTACTATCCCTTTAATAAGATTAAAGTCAGAAAATTGTAAATATGAAGAGGGTGGGAAGGAAATAGCTAACTCTCTAAATAATTATTTCTGCATACACTTTACAGAAGGTTGTTAAGAAGGGGACCCCCATTAAGAAGGGGAACTGTAAATGTTAAACCAGTAGACACTTATCTTACAGAGGATGAGGTGTCCTAATGTTATCATAATTGAGAGTGGATAAATAAGCTGGTTCAGATCAGATTAAAGTGGAACTTTCAGATCTTACTAAGTTGCCATGCATTCAATAAACACATGGCGACTAGCTTGGAAATAGATGCCTTACCTTTAAAAAATAGCACAGCGTAAAGTAATCCTTCCCGTTTGGAGATGGGAACCAAGGATACAGCGCAGACATCTTGTCTGTGTGCCTGCTCTGTCAATCCTGGTCTCCACTAAGTAGCACTGCAGTGCACTATATGGTTACCGAAAGGGACTGACGAAGCGAGACCACACTAACCTGCCCCTCAGTCCCCAAATGGGAAGGATTACTTTACTCTGTGCTATTTTTTAAAGGTAAGGCATCTATTTCCAAGCTAGTCGCCATGCATTTAATGAATGCATGGCAACTTAGTATGCTCTGAAAGTTCCCATTTAATCCTAGACCATTAAAAGAGCTTAGGTCTGTGTTTGCAGAAACTCTAGTTGAGCTTTTTAACCGATCTTTATTGACAGGAGTGGTTCCGGATGACTGGAAAATCGCAAGTGTAGTTAAACAACAAAAAAAGTTGGGAGGACTCTGACAATTACAGATTTGTGAGTCTGACATCAGTAGTTGGCGACAAGTAGAATAAAAATGATAATTTTATTGGCTAACTGAGTGGCTTTGGATGCAAGCTTTCACTACAACTACGTCGAAGAGGCTGAAGGACAGGAAACAACATGTCATAATGGCATTTATTCAGAGGAAGGATGGGTTTCTAGAGGTATGCAACAGGTGTCAGTTCTTGGGCCTGTTATCTTCATTATCTTCTTTTATGTTGTCAAAGGCAAGGTGTGCTTTTTTGAAGATGATACAAAAATCTACAACAGGGTTTACTCTCCAGGAGATATAAACCAAATGCAGGAGGATTTAGCAAAACTGGAGGAACAGAATCTAAAATGTAATTCTGAAAAGTACAAGATATTGCATATAGGACACAAAACGTAGAGGTGAAATACAAGCTTAACAGGGGACTTGGGTGTTATTATTTCAGATTATTTGAAGGTAGACAAACATTGCAGTAAAGCAGTTGTAAAAGGAAATTGGGTTCTTGGTTGTGTAGGAAGAGGCATTTGTAGCAGGAAAAGAGGTACTAATGCCACTCTATAGATTACTGGAAGACCTCACCTGGCATACTGAGTACAGTTGTGGAGACCATATATCAAGGATTACATTAATACAATGGTAGTTGTTCAAAGAAGAGACACTAAAATGCTGTAGGGTCTTCATGACACAGGGTACCAGGATAGACTCAAAGAACTTAATATGTACAGCTTGGACAAAAAGGAGGAAGACATATGATATGATAGAAATCTTTAAATAGTTTAAGGGTTATAATATAGTTCAGGAGGGAAACATTTTTTAAAGAAGAATACTAGAATAAAAGTTCACGATCCAAGGTTAGAAACTTGAAAACTGATAAGTAATTTGCATAAATAAATGTGTCTGTGTTTTTTAACTTGCTTTTTAATGCATTTTAAGTTGTCCTTTTCAGAGAGGATTTATTTATTGTTTGTGCTGTTTTGTATTGAGAGATAAGAGCTACTGTCAGTTAATTGATTGTGATAGTGCTCTCTGTTGTATTCTGGAAGGTTATCTTATCTCAGTCCATTTAAAATTAATCCTGGACAATCAATGGGAGATATATGATTAATAAAGAGTAGAGCACACCTATTTAACAGCGGGAGACAACTGCATTAAACTAATGCAGGGTGCCATTGAAGCCAAAAATATCACAAAACCTATACGAAAAGACCAAATAGTGGATTACCTACAGGCACTCAGCTCCTCAAAATAATGATAATAATAATAATTATTACCACAAATATCAGTATCAAAAATATAAAGTTTTTATTACACCAAAATGTAACATGTACATGGGAACCCAAAAGAATACCCAACCCATCAACACAAGCCCCTCATAATAAACACTCCCTCAGTTACCATAAAAATATAACATTGTGTATAATTAAAATTTAATATTTTTGATACTGATATTTTTGGTAATTATTATTATCATTATTTTGAGGAGCTGAGTGCCTGTAGGTAATCCACTATTTGGTCTTTTGTATAGTTTTCAATGGGAACCCTGGAAAAGACAGGAATTTATCTGCTCCCTCAGACCATATCTAAGGCTAGAATTTAGGCCTCATAAAACATATGGAAAATGTTTACAGACTAACATGAAGTATAGAGTATTTAAGTTTATTTAACTTCAGGTGTTATATTCCTTAAAGTTTAAACGTAGCCTTCCTTTTCTTTCCTTTCTACTTGTGAGACAAGTACCCACATATATATGTTGGGCACACAGAACAGCCTCACTCCTCCTGAACATGACCACACAATTAAACTATTTTCTTTCTGTGACACAATATAAACGGAACTTTCACCTTGTATGAAGTCACCCTCAAATAATTAAGCATTTGGTGACTAGCTTCATAATAGTTCTATTAGCTCTCAGAAGTACCCAATTTTGAAGTAATCCTTAATTTTCTGAAGACTGACGACCCGGTTAGTGCCATCTGCGTGCCTTGGCCATCAGTCCCTTCTGTTGCCTTTTGGCACAGTGCAATGCCTCCTAGTGGAGACCGGGACTGACAGCACAAGAGTGCAGAAATCTTTAAGACAAGATGTCTCCCTAGTTGCTATGAAATTATATTATAAAGTTTCCCCCTCCCACCTATTTTCAATGTTAAGTAGCCTCCCATTTGAAATCCAGTCAGATCACAACAAGGGACAATCTTCTTTCTATCAGTATAAGGAAAACCCCGCCACCCTTGATGAAGGAGGGCGGGTTTTTCCTTATACTGACAGAAGATTGTCCCTCGCCACAATCCGTCTGGACCGGCTTTCAGTTCTGAAGATAGAATATTGATGTATTGAAAAGGGGGTGGGAGGGGTAAACTTTATAATATAATTTATAGAAACTGGAGAGATATGAACATTGCCGACTGTGGAGAGTGTTATATACACAAAAAGGATCAAACCTTAGGTAATATTGAGCCATTACTAAGCTTTTAACCTACTGAATGACCTGAAAGGTATCCAAAGCATGGGAATATGAATTTGTTAGTGGGAATTTAGGTATTCTTTTCTTGTTCCATATGATGCAGATGGATTGCCCCAGAACAGCATAAACAGGGCAAGCTCCCAAGCACCAGGAACAGATGTGGCACAAACCAGCTCATAGTTAATTATCTCACCAGGTACCAACCCAGCAGTTCCCTTTAAAATGAACACTAATTCCAACAAACTCAGAAGCATCTTAAAAAATGTCCAGCATGTGGTTACCCTTGGCTTTCGGTGACCAAAACATACACCCATATTATGTTTTGATGAAATGTCCCACTGTCCCAGCCCATCCCCTTTTGCTAAATGTATAACTGCCATTAATCTTCTGAATTAAAGCAAGTGATACCACAGAGCTTACAATTCAAATGGCGCTACACTAGTATCATAGTATCCCTAGACAGCCTAGTGCTCCTGTGCTTCCTACCTCTGTATGGCCGCTGGCCACTTCTGGCCACTTCCTCATTGCTGACATCAGGTAACAGGGACTAGCACGGACTCCTGTTTATGGGTCTATTCTTAGGTCCCGCCTCCTTCTGCTCCTTTATAATCCTCTTTGGGACTAGGAGTCATTGCACTTACGTGGTGTTTCTGCTCGTTACTGTTTGCGCTCCATTGTGACCCGTGTCTGTCTGAGAACTCGCTCCATGTTTGACCCCGGATTTTCTGACTACCCACATCGGTTCTGACCTGTGGCTCTGGCTGACCACTAGCTCTGTGTATGACCCTGGCTTGTCTAACTACCCACATCGTTTCTGACCTGTGGCTCTGGCTGACTAACTCGCTCCGTGTTGACCCTGGCTTGATTGACCAGTGGCGTGGCTACTACTCGCTCAGTGTGTCCCTGGTTTGCCTGACCAGAGGCCCTGGCTACTACTCAGTCAGTGTAGTCCTCGGTTTGCCTGACCAGTGGCTCTGGCTCTATTCGCTCTGTGTAGTCTCCGGTTTGTCTGACCTGTGGCTCTGACTGCTTACTTGCTCCGTATACTACTAGCTTGTCTGACCTGTAGTCTCGATGCTCTGTGGCTCTGGTCTGCTCTCGCTCTCTGTTGCATCTGATCGCAGACCAAAGTCTAGGTTTATTGCAGTAGTGCGGTGCACAGCACAGTGTGCAGCTCCGGAGAGAACCTTGGGTCCTATCACCCTGTGTTATATTTATATATTCTTTGTGTCTGTCCTTCTTTGCCTGAATAACGTGACAACTAGTGATACTGCAGAGCTTACAACTGAAATGGAGCTACAATACTAGTGCAGCTCCATTTTAATTGTAAGTTCAGTGGATCACTTGTGTAGCTCCAATCCAACTGTAAGCTATGTTGTATTACTTATGTAGTCAAATTTATACAATAAGCTGTGTTATCAATTAGTTCTAATTTAGTTGTAAGGAATGTGGCATCACATAACACACTATCCCACACATTCCTCCTTTTTTTATTCCCCCTACCTCCACAGCAGGTAGAAAATTCAAGCATGCTTCATAGCTTCTCTTTCAGGACCTGCAAGGTATGTACACAGAAACCACTGTACAGCAAGATGTCACATGCAGTTGTAGAATTGGAATACATATCACAAAAACCAATACACCAAGCAGGATGCAAATTCAAACATTGCCGCCCACTAGGTCTATAAGCTTTACTGCCATTAGGGCACTTATTCATCAAGCTACAGATGTGCAGTTCTGGAGCAAATCAACTGCACCATAGCGTTGAAATGAAAATACTGTACATTTCCAATAATTTTAATGATGTTTTTAACCCTTTGCATGATAGATATCACCAATATATTGCAAACAATTCATTGGAGTCCTCATTAACATTCAACAGGTTAAAAACTGCAGTTAACTCAGTGGAAATATTGATTTCCCCCTATAGTGCAGTAGCAGTTGCTTGACTCCAGAATGTCACCTCTATAACTTGATGAATGACATGCCTTTAGCCTTATGTATAAAGGCAAAGTAAAGTGATGCTGGATAAAACTGACTGCATTAGTGCGGGAAATAACCCTCCTCTCGATTTAAAGGGGATTTTTAACGACTTGAATGCTAGGGGGGGCTCTGATGATTTGTAAAGCTAAGCATTGGAGACCTTGTGGGAATTCAAGGGGTTAAAATGCCCATTTAATGAAAGGTGGGGGTTAAGCTTAGGAGACCAGACTAGCATTCATGGAATGAAACCCCCTAATTAAATGAATGGACATTTGGAAAATATTAATGTGTACCCTATATTGCAGTTAGTTTGCTCCAGAAATGCTGCATTTTATTAAATACATAAATCTCAAAGGAGGGGTTATTCACTAAAGCATGATAAAGAGGTGAAAAAGCAGAGATAACTTCTCCAATTATATCACTTCTCCAATTCCTATGTAATTATAAAAAGTCAATGCACTAAGATCTCCACAGCTGGACAAACGTTAGTGCATTGGCTCCATAGAATAACATATGAATGGGAGAAGTGATATCACTGGAGAAGTCATCTCCACTTTATCACCTCTTTATCACACCTTAGTGCATAACCCTCAATGTGGTGCAATTCCAGCACAAACCAACTGCATCACAGAGGACATATAACAATTCTCATTTACATAAATTGGGCTTTTAATCTCTTGAATGCTAAAGAGGTATCCAATGCATTGCTTTGAATGACTTGCAATGCATTGGATACCCCTCTTTATATAAATTTGGCTATTAGGACTTTTTATGTGTGAGGTATGGAGGACCCAATTGTCTCGGGGGGGGGGGCAGGATAATTTCTGGACTAGTAGAAGTGCTTTATATAGAGCTCCCCCAATCTCTGCCTGTTGTCCCTCATAATGGGATACACTAAAAGCAGCTCCAATCAATTTTCATAGTTTTTGGGTGATGGAGAGTGTTATTTCAAGGCTGTCAGAGTTGTAGTTCAAGAATAATTGAATGATAAAGTATCCCCCTCCTGTCCCTTTTACTGATGTAAAACTGCTAACCTCAGAGCAGCAAGGTGGTGTCCATGTGGATCACAGAGAGGGACATTCTTCAATTAGCATAAGGGAAAACCCTGAAAACCCTGTCAAGGGGGGCAGTGTTTTCATTGTTCTCACAGTCAGAAGATTGTCCCTTGATGTGAGCTGTCTGGTCTCAAGACCAGATTCCACATCTGAGGGGAGGTGGCTTACACTAGGTAAAAGGGGCGGAAGGGGGAAACTTTATCATCCAATTATTCTTGAACTACAACTACAAACTAGGCAGAGCTTTCCCAGAAGTGTCAACTCAGAGAACTGTTAGTAATGCAGATAGTGTCTCACAGAATTGTCATGGTTTTCCTGCCCACAGCCATAATAGCTGCATACAGATTATTGTATATTCTTTGTAAAGACAACTTATTCGGTAAGTGTTGTGTGAAATATGTGGTATCAAAGTGGGTAAGAGGTACGGTGTGATGCCATATTCACTCACTCTCTCATTGTAACAAAGGTTTCTGGCTTTCTGATATACTCATTAAATATTATAATAAACCATTATAATACATTTAAACATGTATAGTAATATAGGATAATATTGTTAAGAATGAGAAGGAACTATCAATCAGAAAATTCGGGGCTCAATGGAGAGCCACAGATTTTGTCTTCTTTAGTTCATATGGTTTTCTTCTGCTAAAAATGATATGCCCTGTAACAGAATGCTATTACCTTGAGCTGTTCAGAAGATTAGTTGTTTTCTTTGAACCACTATTATAGGAAGGAATGAAGAGCAGAAGAACAGCTTTGGAGATGGTTTAATGCTTACAGTTATAAATTCAGATATTTTCAATATATGTTTTATAGTAGCTCGGTTCATGTTTCATCCATTAAAAGTATCTCTCATTAAAGAAAAGCTTGGAGAACCCTGTGACAGAGTATTTTCCTAGGGTAGATTGCCCAAGGAGTTGCAGGATAGCCTCCTGATGCTCTCCCATTATATGCACAATAACCCACGTACAGGCAGTGCACACCTGTAGCACACAGGGCTTGGGCACCTCTTCTCCCCGAGTGTGAGATAAGTTCCCCCTTATTGGCAGCTTGATCGCCTGTCACCCCTCCATCAGTGAATTCCCCTCAGTCCACCCTTGGTTATAAACTGTAATAATTTTAGGGATCTAGGGTATAAGCACAAAGTAAGAACCTCCAGGGTACTATTTTCTGAAATGCTAACAATACCATGCACCCATGCACATAGGCAGAGGGGACATCGGGAGCATAATGCATGACTTAAAGGGATAGTAATACTTCATTTTAACTTTATTTTATTTTGTAGGCATTAAAAAAAACATGAAGAATGATATAAGTCTTATCTCTCAAACCTGTATGGTTTAAGAGATATTCACAAGCAAAGTTTCCCCCTCCTGCCCCTTTTTCCTAGTGTAAGCCATCTCTTCTCAGATGTGAATCTGGTTGTAAGACCAGACAGATAACAGCAGGGGACAATCTTCTTTGTATGAAAACAATGAAAGCCCTTCCCCCCTTGACAAGTTTTTCAGCTTTTTCCCTTATCTTAATTGAAGATTGTCCCTCTCTGCAGTCTACCTGGGCACCTCCCTTCTGATCTGGCTGAAGGGGGGGATACTTTGCTTGTGAATATCTCTTAAACCATAAAGGTTTGAGAGATAAGACTTATATCGTTCTTCGTGTTTTTTTAATGCCTACAAAATAAAATAAAGATAAAACGAAGTATTACTATCCCTTTATGGTTTGGTGTAAGAAGGAGGTTTTTGGTTTTGGGTTTTTAGAGCACTGGGCTGGCTTTTCTTTTGGGTATAATCTGTATGGTATTGATGGATTGCACCTAAGTGAAAAAGGATCTGCTGTCCTAAGGACAGAATTATTAGAATTCTGGAGGAGCTTTTAAACTAGGAATGAGGGAAGGGTAAATCTATTAAAAATGAGGTAGATAGTGCACATTGGAACTGGATACAAGTAAAGGATGGACATGATCAATAGAAGGGGGGATGGGTGCCTATATTTGAAACAAGATCTAAATTCAGGTTTAAGGGGATATGATATTTGTGAGACAACTGGCGATAATGTGGTGTCCTTGTGGGTAGAGTTTGAAGAAACCTGTGTTCCAAAAGGTAAACAAGGTGTTGGTAGTTATATGCTACAAACCACCAAATATTGATGAAAATGTTGGGGACCAGATATCATTGCAAAGCTGCACATCTTGGGCATACTATAATTATGGGAGATTTTAACTGTCTAGATATAAGCCTGAGAAATGAGACCTGTCAGAGTGCCATTGGAAGCAGGTTTGGAAATACAGATAAGAAATCACAATATATTTACATAGTCATAACAAATAATATAAACATGGCGTCCTTTCATTAATTAGGTGAATTTTTGGGGAACACTGATGACAACATGGTTTCATTTGAGATCAGCTTGAAGGAGCAAAACTAAAACTTACAAGACAAAGAACAAACCTGTGCTTCTCCATACCTATGTGTAAATGTGTGCCCTGTCTTAGGCATATATAATAAACATGTGTATATATGTGTCCTAACCTAGGTAAATATACTAAACTATTAAAAATTGAGAATTTAGTCCATCATTTGGCCAAAGAATGTAAGCTTGCCAACCCCATCAAGGTATCTCAAGTTCTGGAAAGTACCTACTCTACTGCACTTATAATTCCTATCTAACATTAAAATAAATTAAAATTCTGGGTTTGATAAAACAGCTGAAGATGTTATAAGGAAACGCGTGCCTAATTTTATAACACGGTGTATGCAATTAAAAACAAAAGAACACACTACTAATTTAAAAGGTGAAAGAGAGTACTTGCGTGGTATGAAGCTTCCTTGGCCTGCAGGATGTGGATACTGGCAAAAGAGGATTGTAGGACCTTCAATCCCACTTATAAGCCAGGGTTTACCATCCCCACTGAGTGACTCCCTAGCTCCACTGCTCTGGTAGCCACAGATCCCCCATATACACTGCCTGATCCCCCACTCAGTTCCACTGATAGCCACAGAATCACACTTTACTTTGGCAGTCAAGCTTAGTTGCATTTGTAGCCTAAGAAACACACACACAACACATATTCTCTTTCTCTCTCTCTCTCTCTCTCTCGTTGTCTGTCTCTGTCTCTCTGCTTTCCCAGTCTTCTTCCACTAGGCCTGAGGTAAGGTTCTTCTCTGATGCAGAGTCTGGCTCCTAAGTTTTTGGTCTGGTTCCTACAGTTAAACCAAATTTGTCAAGTCCTGCTCTAGTAATATTTTCATTTCAGTGCCTTATTAAGTAACCAGAGGCCACCCATTAAGATTAGAGGAAAGGAGATTTCATCTTCAGCAGAAGAAGGTTTTTTGTCTGTATGTTTTGTAAAGTAATGCCTGCTAAGCTATTGTGGGAAATAGAACGAATTATAAGAACATCAAAGGAAGAAAAAAGCCAACTCTCTTTGTTTGACACTGATTGAGCTCAAAATAGTCAGAAATCGTCTTCTTTAATCTTCTCTTCTTTCTTTCTTCTGTCTTCTTTTCATCCGTGTTTAAAAAAAAAAGAAAACAAATCCAAATCTTAATTAAAATAAAGAATGAATCCCCCCAAAGATGCAACCATTAACCCTCTGAGTGCTGGAGGGGGAGCCTTCCAGCATTCAAAGGGTTAAAATAGGTGGCATTTTCTTGTCCTGTTTAAAAAAAATCAAATGTTTTTTAATTTTTTCTTTGTATAATAAATGTGCCCAATATCTCCCCCCCCTTTTTCCCCCGCTGTCTCGCCGCTGGAGGAGGAAGGCATTTTCACTGGCGCAAACCCCCCCCCCAGCCCTATCTCTTGAGCCCGAGTCAGATTGCTGAGATTTTGAACAGAGACTAGATTTTATATGCCAGGCTTGGTTCAAAATAAATTAGCAGCCTCCAGTTGGCTGGGGTAAGCACCTCCCAGTCAATCTGCTTCTAACGGGAACAACATATTGACCAGTTGTCTATGGCGATGCAGACGCTCCTTAACCGTACAGTGCATCTCGATAAGCCTGTGCAACTACCGGTGGCCTCCTCTGTTTCGGCATCGGTAGTAACAACTCAGGTGGACGTTATAGAGGGTTGTCCAGAGCCACTCCACTCCCTCTAAGATATGATGGGGAACCCACGTTGTGCTGTGGATTCATAAATCAACTCAGATTTTTTTTGGAACTGGTACCTAATGCTTTCCAGAGTGAAAGAAGCAAGGTGGGCTTTATGATTTCCTTGTTGACCGGAAGAGCATTGGCATGGGCCAACCCGTTATGGGAGATGGCTAAACCCATAACGTCAAACTTTACTGAATTCGTGGATGCCTTCTGTAAAGTATTTGATGTTCCAGACCGAGCAACCTCTGCTGCAAAAAAACTAATGACCATCCGCCAAGGCGCCCGTACAGTAGCAGAATACGTTATTGAATTTTGTACACTAGCTGCAGAGGTAGGCTGGAACAAGGAGGCTTTGGTGACGGCCTTCTCACAAGGGCTTAATGATATCATTAAAGATGAGACGACAGCCCGTGAACTGCCAGAGGATCTAGATCAGTTTATCTCCTTTGCCATACTGATTGATACCCGCATTAGAGAAAGATCCTCATTGAAGAACCACAAGCCTAGGCTTGAGTCTCGTCTGGCGACTAACTAGGAGTTCCCACCCATGCCTCCCTCATCTCCCAAGCCACCTAGTGCTGAGGTCAGTAGGGTTGAGCCCATGCAAGTTGGTTTCACACGGCTATCCGCTGAGGTGCGGTCCTTCCGTCGTAAAGAAGGTCTATGCCTGTACTGCAGTAAGGCTGGACATATGTTATAGGCCTGCCCGGTACGTCCAGGAAACACACGCACCTAGGATCCTTGCGGGGACAGGTCCTAGGTGGTGTAAATCAGTCCCCAGGCCCAGAACAGAATAAGCCCATCCTACAGGTAGCAATCTCTTGGGCAGCTTCCTCTGTTGTGACTCAAGCCCTGATTGATTCAGCAGCTGCAGGCTGCTTTATTGATGGCAAATTCGCTAAACAGCATAATATTCCCTTGGTGCCTCGAGCTTCTCCATTGGCTGTGGAGGAGATCGATGGTAGACCGCTAGTACCATCCCATGTTACACATGAGACCTCTCCACTATCTCTCATAGTAGGAGCACTCCATGTGGAGACCCTACAGTTTCAAGTCATTCAGTCTCCACATTACTCAGTCATTCTGGGGTTTCCTTGGCTTCAGACACACAACCCCCAAATGGACTGGAAAACCTGTGACATTATATCTTGGTCCGATTACTGTCAGAAGTCTTGTCTACAGCAGCCCACTAAAAGTTTGTGTACCTCCCCCTCTATACCCTCAGAGTACCAGTTGTTTAGTGAAGTATTCAGTAAGGGAGAGGCTAGCACTTTGCCGGAGCATAGGGCATATGACTGTGCTATTAATTTGACGCCAGGCACAATACCTCCTAAGGGTCACATCTACCCTTTGTCGGTGGAAGAGAACCGAGCTATGGAGGAGTACATTTCTGATGCCTTGGCTAGAGGAATTATCAGGAAGTCTTCCTCGCCCACGGGGGCAGGATTCTTCTTTGTAAAGAAAAAAGATGGGGAGCTTAGACCCTGTATCAACTATAGAGGTCTAAATAAGCTGATGGTAAAAAAATGCGTACCCCATTCCATTGATAACCGAGTTGTTTGACCGCTTGAAGGACTCCTCAGTCTTCACGAAGTTGATTTCCGGGCAGCCTATAACCTAATCCGTATCAAAGAAAGCGATGAGTGGAAATCCGCTTTCAATACTCGTAGTGGCCATTATGGGCATTTGGTCATGCCCTTTGGGCTGTGCAATGCGCCAGCGGTATTCCAAGAATTTATAAACAATGTTCTAAGAGATCTGCTACAGGCCTGAGTAGTAGTTTACTTGGATGATATCTTGATACTCTCTCCTACCCTTGAGACACATAGGAAAGATGTTGCTGCTGTGTTGCAAAAACTAAGAGAAAACAAACTATATTGTAAACTTGAAAAATTCGAATTCCATAAAGATTGAGTGCCATTTCTGGGTATGTAATCTCTGCTGACGGAATTGCTATGGATCAAGAGAAACTCTCGGCAGTACTGCAATGGCCGCATCCGGTGGGCCTGAAGGCCATACAGAGATTTTTAGGATTCGCAAACTATTATAGAAAATTCATACAAAATTTGTCTATGGTAGCCAAACCCTTGACTGATCTGACGCATAAAGGGGCTAATCCCTCAGCTTGGTCCCCTTGAGGCCAAAGAGGATGTTGAAGCTTTGAAGTATGCATTTGCTGTGGCTCCAGTCTTGTCACATCCTAACCCTGCCTTGCCATTTACCCCGGAGGTGTATGCATCAGAGACAGGAGTGGGGCACTGCTATCCCAAAGACCCGAGCCTCGTAAGACCCTCATGCCTTGTGGGTTCTTTTCTAAAAAGATGACTAAGGCCCAGAGCCTATATGACATAGGTGATCGTGAGTTGTTGGCCATTATTCTCGCTCTCCATGAATGCCGTCACCTCCTGGAGGGGACGAATACTCCAATCCTGATCTTGACAGATCATAAAAATTTGACATACCTGTCTGAGGCTAAGAGACTGTTGCCACTGCAGGCCAGGTGGGCACTGTTCCTGTCCAGATTTAATTTTGTGGTCTCATCTCTTCCAGGGTCCAAAAATGTTCAAGCTGACACTCTGTCTAGGCAATTTGGGCCGGACCATGAGACTGAAAGTGCACCTTTGCCTATTATTCCCCCAGATTGCATATTGGCTACCATACGCACTAGTATCACATTTCCATTAGGCGAGGAGATCTTGGTGTCCCAGGGTGGTGCACCAGCAGAAAAACTTAGTGGCAAATGTTTCGTAGCTGAGCCTCTCCGTACCAAACTGCTGGAGACATACCACTCCTTGAGGGCGGCTGGACATATTGATTGTGACCAACTGATCTGGTCAGTATCTCAGCTCTTTTGGTGGCCCAGTCTAAGAGCAGATTGTACAGCTTTTGTGGAAGCCTGTTCCGTTTGTGCTTGTGCTAAGACAGCACCCATGGTCACACGTATCCATAGATTTTATGGTGGAGATGCCAGTGTCCAAGGGGTGTACGGTCATACTAATGATAGTGGACCATTTCTCCAAAATGGCTAATTTTGTCCCTCTCCAGGGACTACCTTCCTCCAAAGACTTGGCTGTGGTGTTTGCTAGAGAGGTGTTCCGACTCCACAGAGTACCCAAGGTATTGGTCTCTGACCGTGGGAGTCAGTTTGTGTCTAGGTTCTGGAGGGCCTTCTGTGACCAAATGGGCATCAAACTGTCATTTTCCTTGGTCAACCCCTCCCAGACGAATGGCGCTGCTGAAATATCCAACCAGGGGTTGGAACAATTCTTGCACTGTTTTATCTCTGACCATCATGATAACTGGGCTGACCTGTTGCCGTGGGCTGAGTTTGCCAGGAATTGAGCCATAAACTCCTCGTCCGGTAACTCTCCCTTCCTGATCATCTATGGGTTCCAACCATCGCTACTCCCTGACTCCTTTCAGACACAAGACATTCCGGCTCTGGATGAGCATATTAGGCAGCTCCGCTCCACATGGGCACAGGTTCAGAATACCCTGCGAAGGTCCTCAGAGCTCTATCAGAGGCATGCAGACCGCAGGAGGCATCCTGCTCCTGTTTTCCAAGTTGGGGATAGAGTGTGGCTGTCCTCCAGAAACCTGAATCTCCAAGTACCTTGCAATAAGATGGCTCCACATTTTGTAGGTCCATACCGGGTACTTTGCAGAGTGAAACCTGTTACTTATGCCTTGGACCTTCCTGTGGGTATAAGCATTCACAGTGTATTCCATGTTTCCCTGTTGAAGCCTTTGGTCTATAATCACTACACTTCTACTCCAGTGGTGCCAGGTCCTGTGCACATTCAAGACCATGAGGAGTATGAAATCCAAAGCATTCTGGACTCCCGTAGAGTCCGTGGGTGCATTCAGTATCATGTACATTGGAAGGGCTATGGCCCAGAAGAGCGTTCCTTGGTGAATTAGTCTGATATTCACTCTCCTGTTCTGCTACGCAGATTAAACGCTAAATTTCCAAATTAAGTCGGTTCTCTTCCACGGGGGAGAGATCATTGGGAGGGGGGGTACTATCACGGTGCCTGTGACTGCCTTTAGCTACACTGTGCTTGTAGGTGACATTGAGGTACTTCCTGGTTGTCGCGCTGAAGCACATTTGCTATTCTTACTGGCCACCGCTAATTGCCAGTTGGAGTCTCACCCTACTTGCTAGGCCTTATAGGTCTTGGCCTGCCTTTACTCATTTGCCCTTTCATGTTGTACCTGTGCGCTATAGCTCTTGTGATTCCAATGCTCCATTCATGTGTATGACTCCTGACTACATTCTGACTTTGGCTTCATTTGATCCCTGACTAGCTGCCTTCCGTTCTGGTCTGACTCCTGGCTTTGGCTGACTACCCGCTCCGGTCTGACTCCTGGCTTTGGCTGACTACCCACTTCGGTCTGACTATTGGCTTTGGTTGACTACCCGCTCCGTGCTGACCCCTGCTCCGTCTGACTATAGATCATTCTATACCCGTGGCCTACTGTGTCTGCTTGCACTCTCTGTGCTCTATCGCTTCCTACATTGAGCTGTGCTCAGTCTGCGTCAGTCCATGTCACTGGCCTTCCTGCTATCTGTTGTTCTGATCTGTACCATTGAGTACACTAGCGTTCTAGGGATTCTCAGTCATCGTTGCTTGTTGGTCTGCCCTAGCGTTTTAGGGATTCTCAGTCACCGTTGCTTGTTGGTCTACCCTAGCATTGTAGGGATTCTCAGTTACGACTGCCTGTCCGTTACCCTAGCGTCCTAGGGATTTGCAGTCACCATTGCTTGTTGGTTACCCTAATGTTCTAGGGAGTCTCAGTCACTGTTGCTTGTTGGGTTACCCTAGCGTTCTAGGGGTTCTCAGTTACCACTGCCTGTTCCGTTACCCTAGAGTTCTGGGGATTCTGTGTCACCACTGCCTGCTGGGTTACCCTAGTGTTCTAGGGATTCTCAGTCACTGCATTGGTTTACCCTAGCGTTATAGGGAAATCCGTCTCTGAGCTAAGCCACCCTAGCGTACTAGGGGATTTTCCCTCCGTTCACAGGGGCTTCCCAGCTGCTCCTGTACTAGTAGCTACTACCATCCTTGCTACTAACACTTATATATATTCAGTCAGAATGGTGTTGCCTCCTTACAGTCGGGTGATCCTGTGCAGTCTCCATACCTGGCTAGTGAGGGTTAGGGAAGTGCACAGGCACTGTCCTTACACCTGGCCCTGTGAAGGTTGGGGAAGGGTTATTTATTTTGTGCTATTATTTTACTATATTTGTACTTGTCACTGTCTTTATTCCAAGTCACACCGTGACATCAGCACAGTTTATAGAATTGTAAACTGTGCTGTCAAAACCACCACCGTTTGTTTTGAAAACAAACGGGGCTAATAGAATCGAGCCCCAAGTTGGAGAAATCTTTGCGCATTGGCTCCATAGAATAACAGAGGACTTGGAGAAGTTATATCACTGGAGAAGTCATCTCCTCTTTATCACTCCTTCTTGCATCTCCCCCCAGCTTATCTTAAGTACATCAGCTTCACTGATAAAAACTGATTAGTACAACCATCTGTTATCAGAGCACTGTTAGAGAGAAACAAATCCAAAATATGTAAAAAATATAAAATATAGAAAGAGTTTAACAAACAACCAGAAGTGAAGCACTACTATGTAATTGTATACAGAAGCAAAGGCACCCTGCTGGTACCAAATTATTATGCTCTAGTTACCGGAGAGCTCCATCGATTCATACAAAGTGGACATAAACACAAACCGCATAGAAGATAATTCAAGAAGTTTGAAACTTTACAAAGTAATTACAAAAAATTTTAAAAATACATTTTAAAACATAGATACAGTTATTACAGACATGAATACAAAAGCACATTACATTTCCTCAAAAAGCACAGACTCCAATTAAGATGAACTGAGCTTTTAACTCCTTGTATGCTAGAGAGGTACCCAATGCATTGATTTGAAATGTGTTGAAGGCCTCTCTAGCATCCAAGGGAGTAAAAGCTCCATTTAATTAATTGAGAATTTGGGGTACTTTCAGTTGTACCCTATGGTACAGATTTGTTGCACAGACTTTCTTCTGTTTAGCTTCTGATTAAGGCAAGAAATGTGCACAATCGCTATTTCCTGTGTGAAAACCACTAGGAAATAGGTTTACGCATGATTTTGTTGAATTGCACATGAAAAATCAAGATTAGTGAACAGCTGTGTATATGTATTTTTTGTGGGAGTGGCCAGGATTAACAAATCTGTGTGAGTGGAATAGAGAATGCGCCTAATGCCGGAAGTACTATTGCGAATGAATTTATATGTCTGTGTAGTGTTGTAGTAAAAAGGATTTTTTTATGTGCAATTCAAGAAGCGTTCGGTATTCAGCTTCTTGGATTAGAACATGTGCAAAATCTATCTGCGCAAAAAAAATGCCTTTAGCAGATGCGCACATTTCTTGCATCGCGCCATATGTGCCTTATGTATAAAAGGAATCTGGAGCGATGTTGTGGCAAATAACCTTCATAAGCACCCTGACTGACCCGGGGGGGGGGGTTATACACTAAGGCGTGATACCGAGGTGATAACACGGAGATAACTTCTTAAATTATATAATTTCTCCCGTTCCTATGTTATTATATACAGTCTATGCACTAGGATCATCAAAGCTGGAAAAATCTTAGTGCATAGGCTCCATAAAATAACAGGAACTTGAGAAGTGATATCACTGGAGAAGTCATCTCCACTTTATCACCTTTTTATTGCACCTTAGTGCATAACCTCTCCCCCCAGTCTGTTTTTGACTTGTGAAGCTTAACCAGCAAAGCTATCATACCCCAAAGGTCATGTCTATGAGTGCTAAACTACTTTTAATGGCTTTGCTATCACTCACTAATTCCTCAGTCCTAAAATTCCTAATGGAACCCCCAGGAACCTGAAGGCACTGGTGGAGGAGCGGTGTTTTACAGGGTGGGGAGTGAAGAGCGGAGTTCAGGACATGAGGTACTCTTCCCTTTTGGCCTGTGCAGGGCTGGACGGGAAGGACTGGAAGTGTGTTTTTCTCAAGGGATTGTGGTTTCCCCTGAAGCCACTTTGAGAGGATTGTGTGAAGTGAGGAGTGTTGTGGTTTCTCTCCCACAGCTCTGTTTCTTGCCTTGCTTTCTTGGCCGTTATATTCAATGCTGCAGTCCCATTTTTCTGTAGGTCTCTCTCTCAGCAAAAGGAGTGTGGAGGCATAGCAGGTCACCATTGATGCTCACAGAGATATGAGGTATGGATTTGAAGAGGGTGCCGGAATGGCTTAAGAGAAGGCTTGGTGATACCTCAGGCTCAGCCTTCCCAGAATCAGTTGCCCAATCCAATCCGATGCACCTGTCCAGGCCACTGGCTTGCTTGAGCCCTAGTGAGGATGCGTCCCCTAGGGGCAGGAGGCAGCGATCCAGTCCATCTCCTGGCTCATCTGTGGCCCTGGAAGGGAGTCAGTCCAAGGCAGTTGGTGCCGGGAGGATGGCTACAGTCAGCAGGTGCTGAAGGGTAGCCTGCAGTGTCGGGAGTGGGGGCATCACTGCCTGTGCTCAGAAGGTTAGATGGTGTCTGGCAGTTTTGGGAGATTGGTTGATGTTTCTGGACCTGGGAACAGTGGTCATTTGGCACAGGTGGGTGCCACAGGGAGAGTGATGGAGCAAGATAATGGCTGTGGCGATTCCTCTGTTTGGTCTGACAATGGTGCAAACCTGGTTGACATGGACTTGGTGGAGGTCTGGGAGGTGGGAGCAGTAGATGTTGGGATGGCACTTGTCCACTCAGGGGTCTTCTGTTCCTTGGCCCCTGGAAGAATCCACAGTGTGGTGGTGGTTCTATCAGTGTCAGGATCTCACAACACTTCAGGCACCCCTGGAGCAACACTTTTGGCTCGGCAGTCTTCAGCCTTTTCCTTCAGGTCCCTGGTTACCCAGCAGGGGAGAGTTCCCTAAGGAGGGGTGGTTTTGGTGGGTTCTTGGAGAAATGTTTTTATCAGTTGGAAACAGGTTCTTCTGGCTGGACAGAAGCACTGGGGACTCCTGTGGGTGCTTGGGGGTTCAGGCCATGGTGGGTATGCCAAGAAGATCCGTTGGGTGCTCACTTGGAGGGGCTGCGGCTTCATCAGGGCTTGGGTTCCCAGGGGCTGCGGTTTCATTCCTAGTGCGGTTGTCTGATACTGATGTCGGGTCTACAGCGGGGTCTACGGCGGGGAGGTGTGGTTTTTCAGTTGGTGAATACGGCTCTCGCATGTCTTCCGTTTATTTTGCGGGGCCATTGGCAGACCATTTTGTCATGATTCTCCTGTTCACCCTTCTGGCCTCTTTGGTTTTTCCTTCTGCACCTATTTTGTTCTGCCTCTGTCAGGATCTCCTGTTCACCCTTCTAGACTGTCTCTGTCTGGTTTTTCCATTTGCATCTATTTTTTCTGTCTTCCCTTGCATCACTTCCTCCTCCTTCTGGGATCGTATTGGTCAGCTAGGATTTATAGCCTTAGGCTTCTGTAACCTCCTCTCCCAATTATTTGAGTTTGTTTGTGAATAGACCTGACTTTGTACTTTGACCTTGGCTTGTGTATTTGGATTGTCCACCTAATTGTTTACTCCCCGGCTTACATTTACTGACTACGGATTCTGCTCATCTCTTATATCCCCATACTCTCCTGGTGACCTCGACTTGTTTTGACTATTCTTCTACTTGATTCCATCTGGTATGTTCATATCTTGAGCCTCAGGGCACAGGAGAAATTTATTGTACTCACTATATTACCTGTATATCTATGTTTCCTCTGACCCAAGCGAGAGGCTCTATTATTGTATTCCCCTACATACACCCCTATAGATACCTTTGATTTGGGCTTCTGCATCTGTCTAGATGGCCCCTAGCCGACTCAGCTCAACAATGCATTTCAACTGTAGGGCAAGTTGAAGCCGGGTGTGCCGCATTTCTCAGTGGTCCCAAATCTTAGAGTTCAGGGGTACTCTACTATAGCTGTGGTCCTGGCCTAGGTGTCAGAGGTAGTAGGGGTGAGTATATTTATCATCCTTGATTTTGTTGCCCTACATTCTTTTATGGTGCATCCTCTGATCACTGCCTGGTCCCACCACTGAAACCTATTATGACGGATGGGCCCTGCTCTTGGATATGGATTTTGCTATGGGTTCTGTGGTGCCAGATAAAGTTATGAAGATCATGCAGAAATACAGTATGACTGAGTTGCATTCAGCATTTGCAGGAACAAGGAGAGCCAGAGCATTGTCCAGGCTAGTTCCCCTGCCAATGGAACAACCTTAGTGCGACAGACAGTAGAGTCTGCAGGAACAGGCTTAGAGAGGGCAGGTGGTAGTTGGCTGGATGCAAATCCCTGACGCAACTGAATTCTGCCGGTGAACAAAAGATCTCTTTCTGCTGTAGGAAGCAGATACATAACATTATTGATATTAAGACAATAAAATGTTAGGTCTATTGGCCTTGGAGCAGGACTGGGCCTGATCTGTATTAAAATGTGCACAAAATTGCATTCTTGTCCTGACCAGAACTTATCCCTATCCATCACATCAGGTCCTGCAAAACAGTCTCCCTTATTTTCATATATTTAAGGCTTTCCCATAAAACACTTTAAAACTCCATAGGAACAGGGATTCTCCTCTCTATGGGCTTGAAAACCATCCTCTTTTTTTATTAAGCTCCCCCCATATGACCCTGCTACCAATTTTAACCCCTAATTCTCAGATTCCATCCCCTATGTCCAGGTTGCTTTGTTTTAGTCATGGCCCACTTATGTTAACCCTCCAGGTGTTGCATTTACCTAACCCACCCACCCCATCACTTCCTATCAAGCAAGTGTAAGAACCTGCATCTTTCGCACAGGGAAAGCTTGCAAAGCCCTGGAAAAGCAAAGAAGCATTGTAATCCTTAACTCCCACACACCAGCTGTAGCATCTAGCATGTGGGAGTGTCAGAGAAAGAAAGAGAGAGAGAAGGAGAGACAAAGGAAATAGGAGGTAGAGGGTGTAAATTCCAATTCAACAAGTAAAGGAGGAAATACACATTATCTAGCAAATCTCTACAGGGAGGCAATTCTATTAATCCATAAACCCTTCCTTCCTAATTTTCCTGAACCTGCCATTCTCCTGATATGCAGATTTCTGTTAGGGGGTTGCATTAAACAGGTAGAGACCACCCTGTTGCTTCAGGGGCTTTGATGTTCAGATGAGTATAATAGCATATGGACACTGTCACTTAGCTATGTGAACAAATAACTACTATAATAATAAGACCTGGCAACATGTGACCATACATAATCTGAGGGGACTGCAACCTACCTGTACCTTACTTATAGGCAATGTGGTGGTCCAGTCCTGTCCCCACACTCAAAAAACTAATGGGCCTTGAGTGCGATCTGCATGGCCTATCACTGTAAACCTATTCTAGTGTGCTTCCTGTTTTTTCAGTATGTCCTTTCATGGGCTATTGTGGGCAGAAGCATGTCAGTAGGACAATTGGAGCCATATTCGGTTAACTAAACTGAGCATACCAACTGCACCAGAGGGGATAAATGAAGCTTCCTAAAATTCTCATTGATTTAAGTGGAGCTGTTAACCCACTGAATGCTAGAGGTCTCCAACTGAAGTTTCCATCAACTTAAAAAGGGTGTTTAACTACTTGAATACTAGAGGTCTTCAACTCATTCTGCATCTCAATGATGCAGTAGGGGTTGGAGAACCCTGTGGTGCAAATGGTTTGCTCAAAAATTGCCCCACTTTAGTTAGCTCAATAAGGGAAAAACAAACTGAACCATAAGGGACAATTGGTAATTCCCATTGATTTAAATGGGGCTTTTCGTAGCCCTTGAATTCTAGAAGGACTCAAATTCATTGCAAAGCAACGGCTCACTTTACTTTATTCATGATGTGGCTGCTAACAGCAGCATGATTAATTCTGGAGTGTACAGAAACATCTTATCTGCTCAGATCCAACCAAATGCCTCAAAACTCATTGGAACCCATGTCACCATGCAGCAGAACAATGAGCCAAAACGTGCTGCTAAAACAACCAAGTAGTTTTTCAGGGCCAAAAAGTGGAATGTTATTGATTTTCCAAGACAGTCACCTGATCTTAATGCAGTTGAAGATTTTTTTCACTTTCTAAAGTCAAGACTGAAGTGAAAAAGCCACAAACACAAATAGTAATTGGAGATACCTGAAATACAGTCCTGACAGAGCTTCACCAGGGAAGATACCCAGTGTCTGGTGATGGGCCGTAGTCTTCAGGCAACCATTGGAAGCAAAGGATTTCAACAAAGCACTAAATATGATTATTTTGTTTAGGATTATACTAGTTGAAGAGCCCGTTACATGGGCCACAGTGGCACTGCCAGCTGGTTGCGGGGCAGTCATGCGCATTAGAGACTGCCCGCACAGCGGCTGATACAGAGATGGACGCTCCAAGCCATGGCACTGGCAGTCTCTACTGCGCATGACTGCAGAACGCGCAGCAGTCTCTACTGCGCATGACTTTGTCGTTACACACGTTTTAGCGAATTATTATATAGGATTATTTATTCAATTACTTTTGCCCACTGGTGATGGAGGGAGGGAAACCCAGTGAGCAGTCACAGTCATATAGTCTGTGCTCTGCCCACTTGTTCACATATGTGTTGTCAGGTGGATTTTCTTGCCGTATGCACTTTTCAGCCCTTTGCCCACCACACTAAACATCTGCTTGTACAATTCAGGCACAGCCATCCTGTAAAAATAACTGCAGCTTGGGATATGTTATCGTGGAGCTATACATGGAATTGTGGAGAAACAGAAAATGTCCGTATGTCCTTTACAGGGCCCGCTGCAAGCCAGACAGCCAGCCAGTCAGCCAGCCAACTTCTCTGTATGCCCACTACAGGGCCCTCTGCAAGCCAGCCAGCCAGCCAACTTCAACATATTTTCCCATCTCTTTTTTGCTGAATAGGAAAGAACTGCCTTTGATGTTGGCCAAAATAGAAATGGGTCTTATGAGTGTCCTTAAATTTGGCATAATCGTCCCAAGTGTTACAGAGACACCCGCGGAAAGTCATCAAAAAGAGACAGATCGGCCAGCATCCTCCAGATAAAGGAGGCATGCCTGGGTGTCAGCAATGTCAGTAGAATAGTGAGGGGGCATGATCAGATATAAGAATATTATGGATACGACAACTGACCAGGCCATTGAGAATTGCAACACCCCTCAAGAAGCAATCAATCCTAGATAAGATGTTATGTGGGTGCGAGTAAAAGGTATAGTCCCTACCCCCAGGGTGCGTGACCCTCAACTCTTGACTTGATTGACATAATCAAGTCAAGAGTGTCCATCAATTATTTAATGGAGATAAACCTATGTCCTGTCCAGCATCCTGTCAATCATGCAGTTAAGTCACCTCCCACAAGCAGAGCACCCGTAGACACCAATTTCTGAAACAAAGCAGAGAAGAATGCAAGGGGAGGGTCATTGGGGGAGTATACATTACAGAGAGTATAGCAATGGCCACTGAGTCTCGCATAACATCATGGACAGTTCAGTCTATGTTCAATTAAAATGTCAACTCCTTTTTCCTGGAGGTAAATTGAGTAGCTAATTACCCACTTCATCTTAAGTTTGTTATGTTCTTCTGTGGTGAGTAGAGTCTCCTGTGCAAAAAACATTTGCATGTCTAACTGATGCAGATGTCATGGTATCTGGCCCTGTTTGATAGGATTATTAATACCCCCACATTCCATATCCTACATGGGACTTTTAATGCATTGAATGTCCAGGGTATTACAAATGCATGGTTAAGAAATGCATTGGAAGCCACTCTAGCATTCAAAAAAAATTTAATAAATGGGAATTTGGATAATTTTTTATTCTTCCTTATGGTATAGCTGATTTGACACAGAATTATTTTTCTTTTGATTTGTATGTATAGAAGCACAACAGAGCATGGAATTATTAAACATTAATTGCAAAAAGCTACATTATATTGTATGTCTTAAAATGGATGAATGTCCATATTATTTGGTCATATTCCTTCATTATTTTTTGGTAAAAAATGTAAAATGGAGTAAACGGCAAATGTGTATGTTATTCAGTGCAGAATTTACATTCCAGTAACTGTAGGCATAGGCACTAATGGTGTCCTTAGCGCACCCAGGCCACACTCCATTCCATACTGGACACTGTTCCAAACTCCACCTACTGTCGCCTGGCACAAACAATTCTATTAGCTTATAATATAGAAGCATAAAAACCCTTGGCTGATAGAGAGATCTCCAATACATTGCTTTGCAATGCCATCAAGATCTCTCTAGCATTCAAAGGGTTAAATAATGGCCAGTAAAGGGAATGTAAGCTGGCAATGAAATTGACAAGCATCCATCAGGGCCTTTGGGATTCCACCGACCTCACTGACAACTTGGAATGTGGCTGTGGCCAGTGAAGATGAGTGTCCCATCAAAAGCTGGTGCTCTAAACAGTTGCCCACTCTGCCTAATAGGAAATCCAAACCTGATGTCACTTTATTGGAGTATCTTAAGACATCATACATTCTCTATCCCTATCATTTAGTTTTTTCAGTATCTTAGAGTTTTTAAAATTACAAAAATGATTCTGACAAAAGAGAGAGCAGCTGTTTCATGTGGCACTAAAATTCTATTTTTAAGTCTAGCAAATTGCTACTTTTCCATATAAAGTAGTGTATACAACATCAAGCTTGAACACACCACAATGCCTTCAGTTTGTCAAGAAAACAACTAATGGGTGGATAGGAATGACACTTTAAGAATAGATAGGAGTATGTTTGAAACAATGCAATTGTAAACAATACGTCTTCAACATAGGTATCATTCCTGCTCAATAATTCTGCACTATCCAAGACACTCTGTTTTCTGCTGACTGCCTCTGCTCATCCAGACAGAGAGAGAGAGAGAGAGTGAGAGAGAGAGAGAGAAAGAGAAAGAAAGAGAGAGAGAAAAAGAGAGAGCAAGAGAGAGAGAGATGAAAGAAGAATTGCGACCTCTGTCCTTCCTGTAAAATCCCTTGTCTAATTTCTGGAACATTAGGCTGTGTTATATGTTGACTCATTGTTAAACAAACAATACTGTGCTTCTGTTCTCCAGATGAGTTTCTCTGTAATGAATCCATGTTAACGAAGAAATCATCATTTAGAAAATGAGTTGGCTTCAGATAGATATAAGCTTCATTGTCAGGATGTGAGGAATGTTACAGTATTGAGATGGGCAATCTGAGTTCCTCCAGTTGTTGAGGACTACAGTTCCCATCATCACTGGCCAGTCATTGGCTCACCGAGGATACTGGGAATTGGAGTCCTCAATAACTGGAGGGCCACTCTATGCCCATCCCAGTTAATGGTAGAGGTACTTTACAAAAAGTGGGGTGGATTCATGGAAGAAACATACATCAGAGGAGGGAAAGGCTTCTACAGTACAGTACATGATAGAGAATACAAGATCCCTTAATCATTCCTCTAAAGCTGCTAATAATTAATGGAAAAAGGGGGCACCATGTTCTTCCTCTCTGCATTGCTGATTTCAGCCAGGACATGTCAGGTTGATGACTTGGTAATTCTTTTATCTGGCATTACATAAGGGCAGCAGTGCATTATACCACTGGATACGTCCAACAGGGCAATAGAAAACTACAAAATGAGGTGATCTGGTGGTAACTTTTTTAGACACTCACGCTGCTTCTCTGCATGTGAATATAAAGTAAAGCCACCGTGAAGTGAGTCCAAAGTGGGGATCTGTAGATCCCTCTCAAACTTATAAAGGCACAGTAGTGTTAGTGAGGGTGATAGGAGAAGAGGAAGGAGGCTAAGTGACAGAGATAAATCTTCACAGTGGAATGGGAAGGGTTATTTAGGCATAGCACTTCATTCGTCACAATGTGTTGTAGACCTCTAGCATTAAAGAGATAAAAATCTCCATTAAAATCAATGGGAAATTGGGGACTTTGTAATTGTCCCCTTTTGGTGCAGTTGGCTTCTATTTTCTTTTGTGCATAAGGCCTCAGATTGTATAACAAATAGGAAAACAACACACTAATATATCATTACAATCTGTCTAGAAAGGTTTCCAGTTTCTAGTACAATCATCATATCCACTCTTTCACAGTGAAGAGATTTCAGGCACTTTAGTGCATTTTTTACAGGAGGCAATTATAGTCAAGTTGATGCCTTTATTGGCTAGCTAAGCAGATTCAGGATGCAAGCTTTCAAGACCTCTTTCTCAGGCATGTTATACAGGCTGGTATCTTGAATCTGCTTAGTTATCCAATAAAGGTATCACCTTGACTATAATTGTCTCCTGTATTTCTACAGCTAACACAGTACCAACACTCATTTTGTTTCCATGTAATGGAATGCAGTCCTGTGAGGGGGATGCAAGGATGCATCTCCGAAACTAAATATGCATGCTAACCAGGTCATCCATTCACTTTAACACATGTAGAAAGTCCCTCGAGTGTTTGAAAGGTTCTTTTTGCACCATGTTTGATAAAGGGTGGACATTTAGAGTGTGGCATATACAAGGTCGAAGCACAGGATAAAGGCACAGAACACTAATCCTATTCTTTAACCCTTTGTGTGCCAGAGGGGTACGCAACGCATTGTAAAGCCTTTGGCACTCAAAGGGTTAAGTCTGCTCCAGAGATGGCCTAAAAGGGAACTGTCCATAGATACCAAATGCTGGAGGAATGGTCCACTTACAGTATATAGAGTACACCATCCATACACAAGCACAGATGCTTGTTTAGCGTGATTATATATGACTGTATAGTGGGACTTATGCACATAAAAAAGAGGAGCAATTCTGAAGAAAACCAACTGCACCAAAGGGGACAAATAGAACTTCCCAAGATTGCAGTTGCATACCTCCCAACATTTCAAATTGCCAAAGAGGGACACTTGTTTTTTAGGGGGTGTTTCTGGAGGCGTGGCTGGTGGGCGGGGCATTACCATGAAGTTTTAAGCTATTTCATGACCTATTGTCACCTCCTTGTGTAACCTAATAAATGATTTAGAACAAGACCAAAGTATTTTATTTAAGCACACTAATTTATAAACACATATACTGACATTTAAACAAACAATAATGTGAATTTTATTGCTGTGGAGCAATGTGATACACTAATATACACACCACACAGTCTGATCTCCTAAAAAGAGGGACATCAGGGTTGGAAAGAGGGACAGAGGGATTTAGGTCTAAAAGAGGGACTGTCCCTCCTAAAGAGGGACACTTGGGAGGTATGCAGTTGATTTAAATGGTACTTTTAACCTTTTGAATTTTTGAAAGTTCTCTAGCACATTGCTTCACAATGCATTGATGACCTCTCTAGCATCTAGGAGGTTAAAAGCCCCATTGCAATCAATAAGAATGTGTACTCTTCCCTTTGGTGTGATTAGATTGCCTTAGAATTGCTCCTCTATTATATCTGCATAAGGCTCAGTGAGACCTGCTCCCTCAATTTCTACGTCCTCTACATACAAGAGAACTAATACCTCCTAGTAATACCTCCCCATCCAGTTACTTTACTATGATCACAAAATCCTAATGGCCCTTAGATGTGACAGTTGCTGGCAGTTTTTTTTTCTTGCAAACTGAATCAGGCAGACTCATGGGTATCCCCAGAAACTGTTCAAGGGGGAGCAAAGCCATAAACAGGTTAGGTTCTAAAGTCTATGTGAGCAGTTATGTGTTGTCCTTGAGGAAGTTCAAGGGCGTAGATGGGGGCAAGGTCCCCTTCTTGCACCTCGCTGAGGTCTCCCATGGGCAGAGTGCATAAACCCGCTTATCCCTTAATAGTTTGAGTGCCAGGTGGTATGCAACGCATTGCTGAGCAATGCATTGCATACCCCTCTGGCACTCAAAGGGTTAATAAACCTGAAGGGAATTCAATTTATTGCAAAGCAATGAGTTACGCATCCCACTGTTCATTAAAGGGTTACTGCTACCATACCTCCCAAGTGTCCCTCTTTTAGACCCAAATCCCACTGTCCCTCTTTCCCACCCTGATGTCCCTCTTTTTAGGACATCAGATTGTGTGGGGTGTATATAAGTATCACATTCCTCCACAGCAATAAAACTCACATTATTGTTTCTTTAAACATCAGTATATGTGTTTATAAATTAGTGTGCTTAAATAAAATACTTTGGTCTTGTTATAAGTCATTTATTAGGTAATACAAGGAGGTGTCAATACGTCCTGAAACAGCCTGAAAATTCTCGTTACTGCCCCACCCACCGGCCACACACCCCAGCCACACCCCCTAAAACACAACTGTCCCTCTTTGGCAATTTGAAATGTTAGGAGGTATGTGCTACTATGTACAGTGACCAGAGTTTGCCTCCTGTTGTCCTGTAGCAAATGCTTCCAAGGACATCGCATCCAGGACCGATTGAAGGCGTTATCGCTTGAAAAAAGGTACAAGGGCAAAACTCATAAGGGTTATTAGAATTTTCTGTCCATAGTAATGTACGCGTGGGGTTTCTATAGGCGCTATTAGTTCTCATTTAACCTTTTCTATGCCAAAGTGTGCACTGACACATTATAGAACCGTCTCAAAAAAGCATTTTTATATTGTGAGAAAGTTTAGACAGGTGTTCCAGGGAGATGGAAAATAATGTCCTCTGCCAGAGTGATGCAGCCTGTGTACTTTATGTGGTTTAATATTAAAAGCTTTCGCTTTCAGCACTAAACCAATCCCCCCTCCCACTGCCACTCTATGAGAGCCTTGTAAGGTGTAAGATTAACATATAAATACACCAGGGTGAAAATACCAGCAACTTCAATTATTTCACACTCAATCTCCCTGAGATTGGACCTCTCAAAACCCATTTCTGAAACCATTCCATCAGCTGGAGACTCTCTAAATAACTCGCCTGCTCATCTGCACTCGTTCATCAGTCCAAGAGCAAATTAACCCCTCCGTGCCCAAGGAAAGAAGAAAATAAGGTCAGGTTATCACAGCTGGACTGAGATACATGAACATGAAGATGTATTAGTAATTGTGTGGGCTACAAGCATACCTCCCAAGTGTCCCTGTTTAGGAGGGACAGAGACCCTCTTTGAGACCCAAATCCCCCTGTCCCTCATTCCCACTCTGATGTCCCTCTTTTTAGGAGATAAAGACTGTGTGGTTTGTATACAAATGTATTACATTGCTCCACAGCAATAAAACACACACTAATGTCTGTTTAAACTTCAGTATATGTGTTTATACATTAGCCTGTGTAAATAAAATACTTTGGTCTTGTTCTAAATCATGTATTCAGTTACACAAAGATGTGCAAATAGGTCATAAAATAACCTAAAAATTCATGTTAACACTCCGCCCACCAGCCACACCCCCAGCCACACAAGTGTCCCTCTTTGGCCATTTGAAATGTTGGGAGGTATGCTACAGTGTACACAATAAGGCAGCGATAGTCAGTTGTTAGACCTCCAGATGAAGTGACTATGACTCCCATCATCTTCTGGGGATGATGGGAGGTGTAGTCCCAACAATTGGCTACCCCTGCAAGAAAGAGTTACAATCACATTGAGTTTTATGATCTGAAACCTGCAGAAACACTGAGATATACACATATGCATGATGATAAATATATGAAATATTCTTGAGCTTTATAGGTGCATTGATAATCTTTTGCACATAACAATCTGAGGATAGCTAAAATCTAAAAATCAGGTTAAATACATTGGTTCTTAACCCTTTGTGTGCCAAAAGGGTGTTTAGTGCATTGGATTGCTCATTAACCCTTTGAGTGCCAGAGCAATGCGTTGGATACACCTCTGGTGCTCAGAGGTTTAACCCCTTAACGACCAGCCGATCGGCGCATCGCGGTCACTTAAGGACCACGGAGCATTTCTTTTTTTTTTTTTTTTTTAGATTCCGGTTCCGGACTCCCCAAACGGCGTGCAGCCGCGGGGGGAGCTCGGAATTCCATGACGGTCATAGTACGTCCTGGGTCGTTAACTCAGATCGACCCATGACGTACTATAACTGTCAAGGGTCATTAAGGGGTTAAAGGAATAGTAATGCATAATATAGTACCTCCATTTGGCCTGAAATGTTATAGTGGTGCTGTTGCTACAGCAGCTTATAGACAGCTCTGGTCGATTGACCATAAACCTCCATAGGATGCTGTATTCACAGCAACACTGTAACATTCCAGCACATGGTGTCACCGCAGACAAAAATGTAAGCAAATGGGCTGGCCTATGGGTCATATTATGGCTTTGCGCCCCCCAGCACACAGCAGCAAGGTGCACTTATTTTACTAAGCAGGACATACCTAGCAATATATATCCTATATAATAATTTGCTAAATTGTTTGTCAGAAGCCGTCATGTGCAGTAGAGATGGCTGCGCACGCCGCAGTCATGCACAGTGCAAACTGGCTGCGCTGCGGCTGATAACGGATCAGGGCTCTGAATTCAGACCGTAATTGAGCCCCGATCCATTATCATCTGCGGCGCGGGCAGTCTCTACTGTGCATGACTGCACCACGGCCGTTGCTGGGAGGCACTGTGGCCCGTGTACACGGGCTCTTCAACTAGTATTTAATATTAAGCATTATTATCCCTTGAGTTTTCATAAGTGCACTTTACTTTTAGGAATGAAGCAAAAATTATTTTTGGTCATGTGTTGGCTTCTATAAATGCAACTCTCTTCAGTTGTTAACCTGGAAACTATTTGCACCATAGGGAGTATTGTGACATTTAAAAAAATGTATAGTTGTTTTGTCTGAACAGAGGGATAGCTTAACCCTTGGAGTGCCAGAGAGGTATCTATTGCATTCCAACACATTGCTTAGGGTACCTGTTTGGCACTCAGATGGTTAAAGTTATCTAATATGAGAAACAGGTCACAGCAAGGTTAGGGGTGGGTGTAAATTGGTTCCACCACATCAGAGTGTCCAAAAAGTAACCTGCGCACATCAAAACTACATTGTTAGGTGTTAGAGATTCATGGCCCCAAGATAAATTTCAGTTGAAAGCTTGCTGCCATTGAAGGTGCCAGGCAGTCCTTCAAATGACAGAAATAGTAAAGCAGGTGAAGATATCCACTGGAGGAATAAAATGGGCTCTAAGACAGCACAGAGAGGCTGGTGCAAACCAACTGCACCTTAGGAAACAGATAAAAAAAAAATACTACAAATTTCCATTGATTTAAATGGCGATGTTAACCCCTTTATTGCTAGAGCGGAATCTAACACAGTGTAAAGCAATACGTTGGACACTTCTAGCATTCAAGGGGTTAAAAAGACAATGTAAATTAATGGCATTTTTTTTTGTTCCCCAACGTACAGTTGGTTAGCCACAACTGTACCACTTTCTCATTGACCTGCTCCAGCAGTCAAATTCTTGGGCCACAACACCAATGTTGGTTTATTGTCTGAGTTGTAGTTCAAGTAATTGAATGATAAAGTATCCCCCTCCGGCCTCTTTTACTGATGTAACACTATTCACCTCAGAACTGTTCGGTCAAGAGACCAGATTCTTCATCTGAGGAGAGGTGGCTTACACTAAGTAAAAGGGGCGGGAGGGGGATACTTTATCATTCAATTACTCTTGAAGTACAACTCTGACAGTATTGAAATAACACTCTCCATGGCCCAAATAATATGAAGATTAATTGGAGCTGCTATATTTGTGAAACATTACTGTCCCCTTAAGAGTCATTTAATCCTAAAGAATAGTTTCCTTTTAAAACACATATTGACAAAAAAAGTTTTGAACTGTTTATTATATGAGAATTAAGACCTCCTGCCAGTCCATAGTCCAGCAACCTTATGCAGGAGTTCTTTACTCTTTTGTTGGGGCTCAGTATTGCCTCAGGGATATTATCCTCAGTCCTCCCAGACAGAACAATATAAGCAATGTTGACCTAAGGAACACATATGAGAATTTCATGCTGCGGGACTGCATATAAATTATAAGTAACCCTGACTTAAAGACATACATGATCACTTTACAGACAGTTAATTGGTGCAAACCAAATTCATCATAGGGAACAGACAAACATTTGCATGAATTTAAATGGGGGTTTTAAGGTGGACCTGTCACCTTGAGTGAAATTTTGCAAATTTTGAAAATTTCATTCAAAATGTATGCTTTATGTTAGCCAAAAAGAAATGCAGATATATAGTTTAGGAGAAAATTATACTTTTGTAATACAGTTTAAACTGGCATTGGAGTGAATAACGATCCCCAAAATAAATGTTCAATACCCTACCACCCCCACTAGCCTATCTGGGCTTAACACTAACCTCTCTATTCAGGAAACAGACATTTTTCGGGGGGGGGGGGGGGGCTCAAAGCCAAAATCAGGGGAGGTCCTAAAGTCCATGGCAAAAGTTACATCATTGGTGACCAGAGACACTAATAGTACCACAGAGCTTACAACTGAAATGGAACTATTTTAGTGATTTCACAGAGCTTTCAATTTAAATGGAGCTGTACCACTGATATCACAGAGCTTCAATAACAATAGAACCAAACTAATGATTCCACAGAACTTTCAGTAGAAATGGAGCTACACTAGTGATAACAAAAAGCTCACAGCTGAAATGGAGATACACTACGGACACCACAGAGCTTACAATTGAAATGAAGCTACTCTAGTGATTCCATAAAACTTGCAGTTGAAATGAACTATACTCTTCATATCACAGAGCTTCAACTGATATGAAGCCCAACTATTGATACCACCGAGTATTCATTTGACATGGAGCTACACTAGTTATAACAAGGAGCTTACACCTAAAATGGAGATACACTACTGACACCAGAGTTCAGAGGAGGGCTGGCAACTTGTGGCCCAGAGGGCAAATATGATTAAGTGGCCAATTTCTACTATTGTTTGAGCCCACTGTCCCAGCCCACACCCTTTTGTTAATTTTAAAAGTGGCATTAATATAATGAAGTAAAGCAATATCACGTAGCTCACAGTAGAAATCGGCTACACTACTGATACTACAGGGCTTATAATGAAAGCAAAGCTACACTAGTGATACTATAGAGCTTACAAGGGAAATACATTATACTGCTAGTGTAGCTTCATTTGTATTGTAGCTCTGTGATATCATTTGTGTAGTTCTGTTTCAGTTGGAAGCGCTGTGGTATTACTGGTATAACTTGACTTATAGCAACGAGATGTAGATTAAGTGAGGCAGTGGCCCACTGGCCCAGACATATGGCCGGCCCAGTGGGCAATTGCCCCCCTGCCCCCCAGGCCAGCCCTCCCCTGCCAGAGTTTACAATTGACATGGAGCTACACTAGAGATACCACAGTTCTTACAATTGAAATAGAGTCAAACTGGTGACACCACAGAGCTTACAATTTAAATGGAGCTGCACTAGTGATACCATGTAGCTTACAATTGTAACCTCTGTGGTATCACTTGTGTAGCTCCATTTCAGTTGTAAGCTCTATGGTATCACTTGTGTGGCTCAATTTAAATTGTAAACACTATGATATTACTCATATGACTCAATTTCAGTTCTAAACTATGTGGTTTCACTAGTGTGGCTACGTTTCAATTGTAAGCTCTGCAATATGTTGCACACCCCTCTGGGCTCTGGGCCTCACAATGTTAAAAGCAACTCTTAGTCCTAGTTAAGAAACTGATCTTACTGCTCCTGCAATCCTGAATGTAGAGTTTCCTTCCTTTGTGCAGTGGACATAAATCCTGTACACTTTAGAGATTCCTTTTGAACAAAATGTAAGTTCTGGACTTGAGACGGCAGAAGTCTGAGAAGCTGTTAACCTTTTGAGTGTCAGAAGGTTGTGCATCTGATTGCAGAGCAATGCAATTCACACCTCAAGGGATTAATGTTTTCTCTTAGTAATGTACCCATTTAGCACTCAAATAGTTAATGTTTTCTGTAAAATGAAAACATTAAACCTTTGATTTGAATGGCAATGTGGTGTTCTGGCACTCAGAAGATTAACAGCATCTCTAACTGTTTTAGGGCTCGAAACTATTAGCCCCGCTATTTTTTAAACCAGCGGTGGTGGTTTTGACAGCACAGTTTGCTATACTATTAACTGTACTGTCAACAACTACTGTAGCGCAAAAATGTCCAACAGGTGCAAAATATGTGGCCACATAAACAAAGTAGAATTTACTATACTATTTCATGAGGTGGCTTCTCAGCATGTTAACCCCTTAAGGACCAGCGGTCCCCAGGTGTGTGGTCCTTTAAGGACCAGATAGGAAAGTTTGACGTGCCGTCCCACGTGACTGATCACGTATGCCGGCACGCTGAACGGGGGACTGAAAGAGATCGCTCTGGTCTTGGAGTGATCAACTTCAGTCCCCGGTATTACTCACCGCGCTCCTGCAGGAGCACGGTGAGTAAAAGTACGTGATGTACTAGGACCGCAACTGGTCCTTAAGTGCCAGACCAGCATGACGGTCATGCCACATCAATGGTCCTTAAGGGGTTAAGGAACTCACCTTTCAGGACAAAAAAACTGCGCCAGAGTCCCTAACACACTGTGGAAACCACCTGTGTGTGCTAGAAAACTGGTTTCCGACACACACTTGTGGTTTGAAGAAGAAAAAAAAAAAAAAAAAAATTAACCCTATGAGTGCAAGTAGGATATGCAACGTATTGTACAGTGTTCCATACCCCACTGGCACTCATAGGGTTAATCTACCAAGCGTTAACAAATGTCCTGAAAAATAAAAACTTACAAGTAATCCTGATGTCCAGTGGGGTCCTCAGCACCTTGAGCAACTACTGTCCGTCTTCTTCTTTAATCTTCTGTCGCCTTTCTTCATTGCAAGGGGATGATGAATCCTGCTAGAAGCTGACTGGCTTCGAGGTGCGTAAGCACACATCCCAGCCAATTGGAGGCTGCCAATTATTTTGAACAGAGACTGGCATATAAAAGCCAGTCCCTGGTCAAAATGATTGCAGTCTGACTCGAGCAAGGGCCTGAGAGGTAGGAAAAGGGGGTTTTGTCAATCTTCATGCCTGCCGCCACAGCAGAGACAGCGGTAGCAAGGGGGACATGTGGCCGGCATTCTTTCTATTATAAAAATGGTCAATAAAAGAACTATCATTAAAAAAAAATAGCAATACAACAAAAAACAAAAAATCAGGGGACAGATATCACACTTTTTAAACCCTTTCAGTGCCAGAGGGGTACCCGACCAGCACTCAAATGGTTAACTGTGGGGGCTTTATTTATTTTTAAACATAACTACTCATTGAATTGTATTTTTTTTACAAGATTGTACATACAAAAGAAGAGGAGAAAGAAAATGGATAGTGCATAACAGAAAGTGTTACATTTCTGGGTGTTAGGATAGTGTTAGGGGTAATGTTGTTTAGTGTTATGTTAGGGATAGTGCAGGGTTAGTGTATGGGAGTTGTGGGGATGGTGGCTATTTTGAGCTCACTCTCATTGTTTGACACTGTAAAACAACGAGAGTTTAGCGCGAGTTGCGGGAACAAAAATGAACAACGAGCATTTGGCCATTTGGTGTTTTAGCCACCAATGCTGGTTGTTCCATGTACCAGGCCAGCTCTAGAATACATAAGGTGGGTTTATTGCTCAGTCTTTTGTTTCACTTACCGGCTGTTTTACCAGCGGAAATAGTATTGAGCCCTAAGAGTGTCTTGATTTACTGATCCTGCCTCCTACTTTAAGTTCTAAAGTGTACAGGGTGTATGTCCACTGCAAAAATGTGGTTAGAAGGAAAAGCACTAAGCGACTTTTAACCTTTTTAGTGTAGGCCCATGTTTCACAACAGGCAGAGTAGGCAACTACTTAGACCTCCAAATTTTGATGGGAGCTTCAACTATGTTGACCACACTCAGTTAAGGGTGTGGCCAAAGCAATCTCCTCATACTAGTTTTATTCCACTTTACAGTCTATTATTTAACCCCTTGGATATTAGAGAGATTTCCATTGCATTGCTCCACACTGCTAAAACCTTGTAATGCCTTGTGTTTCAGTGGCAGGGGCGGACTGACCATCGGGCATTCGGTCACGGACCGAGGGCCCGTGACCGAAGGGGGCCCGCCGCCGCCGCCACTTCCAGAGCTGCTCAGCAGCTCTCCTACAACGGCCGCCGGGCCGTTCTAGTAATACAGAGTGCTGGGAGATGACATCATCTCCCAGCCTCTGCATTACTAGAGGCGCGCCCCACGCCGCTGGACCACCAGGGACTGCAGGTAGGGGCATGGTGGAGATGAAGGGGGGTATTGTGGAGATGAAGGAGCAATGTGGAGACGGGTGCATTGTGGAGATGGGGGCATTGAGGAAGGGGCAATGTGGAGATAAAGGGGGTATTGTGGAAGGGGGCATTTTGGAGATGAAGGGGGTATTGTGGAAGGGGGCATTTTGGAGATGAAGGGGGGATTGTGGAAGGGGGCATTTTGGAGATGAAGGGGGGATTGTGGAAGGGGGCATTTTGGAGATGAAGGGGTATTGGGGAAGGGGGCATTGTGGAGATGAAGGGGGGATTGTGGAAGGGGGCATTGTGGAGATGAAGGGGGCATTGTGGAAGGGGCATTGTGGAGATGAAGGGGGTATTGTGGAAGGGGGCATTGTGGAGATGAAGGGGGGATTGTGGAAGGGGGCATTGTGGAGATGAAGGGGGGATTGTGGAAGGGGGCATTGTGGAGATGAAGGGGGCATTGTGGAGATGAAGGGGGGATTGTGGAAGGGGGCATTGTGGAGATGAAGGGGGCATTGTGGAGATGAAGGGGGGATTGTGGAAGGGGGCATTGTGGAGATGAAGGGGGGATTGTGGAAGGGGGCATTGTGGAGATGAAGGGGGGATTGTGGAAGGGGGCATTGTGGAGATAAAGGGGGGATTGTGGAAGGGGGCATTGTGGAGATGAAGGGGGCATTGTGGCGATGAGATGATGGGGGCATTGTGGAGGTGGAAGGGGCATTGTGGAGGTGGAAGAGGCATTGTGGAGATTTCTGCAGGGGGCCCAGACCTCTTTTTGGACCAGGGGCCCTGGGTCCTGTCAGTCCGCCCCTGTTCAGTGGTGATCCAATCCCTGGGTGTGCATGCTAAAGGTGTGACTGATGGAAGTTCTGCATTAGTACCAGTCAAATATGATGAGGACCTCCAGTGACCGGATCATTGTGATGAGTATCAATTCAATTAGCTGTGTGAACAATCTGCACAACAGCTCCAAAGATCTTGATGTAGAGAAGCCCCTGAGCTGGATCATCCATTATCGTAACCTAGGCTGCTGCCAGGGCCCATGGCAATATTAAGGGTCCTGAATGCAAGTGATTGGTCACAAACAGATGCCCTGCTTGTGTTTCTGCTAATGTCTTGTGTCAGATGCCATTTTTGTTGAAAGAGACCAGCACCATCCAGTTGCACCCACTTCCATTAGAGCACAATGCCAGGACCTATCAGAAGCACCTGATCAGAAGATGTGGGACCTCAAATTGACTCTTTGCTTAGGGCCCTAAGGAGCCTTATTCCATCTCTGAGGAGCCCTACTGCACTAAACTCCAGTAGCTGCCTCTGATGTCAGAGTTCACAGTCATAACATCTCCATCCTGAGACTGGCAAAGAACTCCCCAAAGAGGGAGGAGGCATGTAAAAGGGTAATATTTAGGAAGGGAAGTAGTTGGGGGTGGGAGTAGAATAAGCTGGGGGAGGGGGATTGGACAGGAAGTAGTGGGATTTTGCCCCAGAGCGCTAGGAGCAGGAAGCTTCCTTCCCTCCAGCTCAGCAGGGTGCTGGGATATTGGTTGTTGCTTAGGGTAAATGCTTTGGGGTTGGGTTATGTTTAAGGAATGACAAGTACCGAGTTGTTTCCCTACAGAGAAGAACCCTAGGGAATGATTTCCCCAGACATACGTTGCGGGTGGTTACGTTACCCACTGGGCAGGCTCGGTCTTGCCCAGTCGGAGTAATTGAAGTTAATGCATTCTAGGAATTAATTGGGGATATATTATGGATATATCCTGCATGCCCTGGGTTTTGTTTGGCCATGCAGGATATATCCATAATATGAAAATGTGGATTATTTGGCAAGTTTGTTGAAACTTATGTGTATTATGTAAGTTGTTATTACATATTAAAGGGATAGTAATACTTCATTATTACTATCCCCCATGTTGTAGCCCATAAAATGCTGAATTCAACGATATCAGCGACATCTCTCAAACCTTTATGTTTTGAGAGATATCCGCTTTCAAAGTTCCCTCTTTTTGGCTTTTCCCTTGACGTCAGCGTTCTAGCTGACAGCAGAGGAATCCGGTCAGTGAGCAAGAGGTGGCTCTGCAGGAGTCCTGAGATCGCGTTATAGAAACACAAATCCTTCACTAAAATGGTCCTCTACGTGTGCTTGGTTTGCAAGTACATGTGGAAGACCATTTTAGTGAAGGATTTCTGTTTCTATAACAAGATCTCAGCCCTACTGCAGAGCCGCCGCTGGTCCTGAGACCGGATTCCCCTTCTCTCAGCTAGAACGCTGACGTCAGGGGAAAGACAAAAAGAGGGAAATATGAAAGCAGATATCTCTCAAACCATAAAGGTTTGAGGGATGCCGCTGGTATAGTTGAATTCAGAATTTTAAGGGCTACAACATGGGGGATAGTAATCATGAAGTATTGCTATCCCTTTAACCAAAGTTATGGCCTGTTTCTTGCCCAACATTGTTGTTGAGTCATTCCTTTATACCTTATGCCTTTTACATGTTGGAATCTCCCTGTAGCTCTCTGTGGAGCCAGATGACAGTTTACTGTCTCTTCTCTTCCTTAACCTTTTCAGTGCCATAAGGATTTGCATTGCATACTTCTGTGGCAGCGAAAGGGGTAGGGCCAGACCTATGACAGAACACACAACAAACTTAAGCAAAGATTGCAGTGTCCTTCTCTGAATACTTTTTACCTGCTTATGATATATGCTACAGTGTCCAGCTTTGCCCGTGCACTTTAGATTGTTTGTTTTACTGTTGCTATCTCCTGTATAAGTTAAATGTTATTGTTATTATTTATTTACATAAAACTAACATATTCTTTATCCTTTTACTGTACAATAGTAAAAAAAAGGCATATAAAATATTGTACAAAAATGTAGAAATTCAAATAGTGCTCAAATCTGCACATAAAATGTCCATACAAATAGTCCACAAAAAAAAATTTCTATTCCTCTCCTGCTCTAGATCCTCAATGCTCAATCCCATAGGCAAGCGTGCTTACTTGCAAACAGTGTCCACTACACGGGGAACACTCTACAGATAAACAAAATAAAGAAGAGCAAAGGGAAAAGAAGATCAATCTAAGTGTAGTATCCCAAATATTTATTCTAAAAAATACATTAGTTTAAAAATCCACCCCTTCAGGGGATCTGCTCACAGGATCAATTATAGTTAAAAGCACATCACAGAGATTTCAATCCAATCCTGGGATCGTTTCAAATGCACCTTTCCTTTGTTCCTCTCTCCAGGCGTCCTCCACACTATATCTCCGCTTGTCTCCCTCTGGTGACGTCACTCCATTGGGATGATGACAATGCCTTGTGGGTCTAGCCTCAATCTCGATCAGAACCGGAGCTGCTTCAACACAATCCACTGGATTATTTACGTCTCCAGAGTGCCAATTGTTTACCCAAAGTACGTTTCCTCTATATTTTCTCCATCTTTTTTAACGTTGGGCTTTCAGTCACCTGATAGACTTCAGTCTTGGAATTCAGTCTCTTCTCTTCAGTAGCATTGCAAACGGAGCCTGCTCTAACGTTAGCCTTCAGAAATTCAGCTACTAAGGGGAGCATGAATGCGCTCCTTGGGGCAGCTGGGAAGTCCTGAGATGGTACAGGGTCCCATCTCCACTAGCAGACGATTAAACATAAAAAAACCCAGTGCTAATCTAAGTTTATGTCTTAAAACATGCTCAAAATGTTATTTTAGGTGAACGTTCAGCTTTAAATATACTTAAACCAAATATGATGAGATCCTCTCTATCCACTGCTTACACAATGAAGAGAAAGAAAATATCTAAAAAGCTTGGCAAGCTTTTAAGACTGAGAGGAGAGTTTGAGGGGGTCATAGAGAAATCAGATGTGAGTTTGCCAAGCTGCATCACTGGCATTCTCTCACATTCGTTCCCCTAGCCAGACATTTATCTTATACAGAATCCAAGAGATAACAGTAAAACAAGTAATCTAAAGTAGAGTAAGTTTAATTGCAGTACAGGACATTGCAGCATGTCATAAACATGTGAATTCAGAGGAAGACATTTTGCAGTATTTTTGGGGTTTTGTTGTGTGCTCTGTATAAGTCAGGTCTTGCCCCTTTCACTGCCATAGGGGTATGCAATGCACATCTTTATGGCACTGTAAGAGTTAGGGAGGGATGCTGTTTGTGGTGCTGAAGCTGAACAGAATCCTTGATGCTCCCCCAGTGGGCAAGTGGGGGAGCAGAGAGATTGTTCTTAGGTTTCAAGGTTGTTGAAGGGCATTAGAAATCTTAGTGCATAGGCTCCATAGAATAACATAGAAACTGGAGAAGTGATATCACTAGAGAAGTGATCTCCTCTTTATCATTCCTTATCACATCTTAGTGCACCCCTCCACACCCAGAGAAATTCTGGGGCAAATCAACTACACTATAGTAAACAATTCAAAATTCCTAAATGAGGATTTTAACCCCTTAAATGCTAAATATATCTCCAACACATTGCTTCCCCTCTAGGACAGAGATTATATAATATACAAGAGATGGCAATGGCCATATGCAGAAAGAAAAAGATTAGATATTTTGGAGTAGCTGGTAAATAAAACTTCTGAAAATTCCCAATGATTTAAAAGTGGGGCTCTTTCCTATTCACAGGCTTAAATGCCCCATTTAAATAAATAAAACATTATATTTCCCTATATGGTGCATTTGATTTGCTCCAGAATCCCTATTCTTTAGATTTCTGCATGAATACAAATGGGCTGTATAGGAAAAAAAAGTAAGATGATGCTGAGGCAAACCAACTGCAATGGATATATGGGGAACATGTATATGTTCACTACTGAGCAGTTGGTGTATCCCAGTATTGCTCCACTTTACTAGAATGTACTAAGAACTGGGTGAGATACATTAAGGTTTGATGATGGTCCAGGTGGGGAATCAGATTTTTATTACCTGAACAGCCCACAATGTGAATGTGTGGCAGAGCTTTATAACCAGAGCTGGTGTAGCTTTGAAGAAGATATCCATTCCACCCACAAGGCTAACTGGTCATTTTTTCTCTACCTTCTAGGTGTGTTCTGCTGCAGTGCATGAGTACTGGGTCCTAAATACCCAACATTTTAAACGTGCATTAACGTCACCCTACTGCAATCTTTAAACTCTGATCATCCCAGTGTATGCATTCCTAGAAAGGTTTAAATGAGATACAACACAGGATGGGGTAGGCAGTGTAAATGAGAAAATGTGATTAGGGAAGAGGCATGGGGATGGAGAGGGGACATGGGCTAGTTCATCTAATAGGGAGGTGCCTTTGTTACAACCTAAAAAAAAAAAGGCAAATAAATATTTCAGAAAATACAATATATGCATTGTATTCAGAATGGCAGTAACATACAATAGATGCAAGTAAATCATTATAGTCCGGTGGTAACATTGGGTAATTGGAAATTATTGTACTGAATGAACAGTATAATCTAATTGGTATGACTGAAACCTGGTTAGATGATACACTTGACTGGGCCTTCAATCAAGAGGGTTATTCACTTGTTAAGAGGAACAGTGTTACTAAAAGAGGTGGGGTATGCCTATATGTAAAGCATGTATTACAATCTAGTGTAAGGGAAGTTATTATTGAAAGGGCAAGTGAGAATGCAGAGGCTATTTTGATTGACAGTCGCAATGGTGGCATACATAATAAAAACATGTTAATGGGAATTTGTTACAAGCCACCTAATATTGGGGAGTTTGAAGAACTTCCCACCAAGACCTTGCCCAACACCCAGCTTCACCATTACAGTTGATAGAATTGACATTGCTCCAGTCAGCTCAGCATGTTGCCTTGGGACCCCATTTGATTTCTCCCTTTCCGTCTCCCTTCACATTAACTCTGTGGCCAGAACATGTTGCTTCTTTCTCTTCAACATTGCTAAAATCCTCCCATTCCTCTCCCAAAAAACTACTAGAAACTCTTGTACATGCCCTCATTCTTTCCCACTTAGACTATTGCAATGTCCAATTTACTGTCCTCCCTGCTTTCCATTTTTTTTCTTTTTTTTTTTTTTTTAAGGGGGAAAGAGAATAGTCAGATAGAGCCACATGTCAGCACCAGAATGTATAGTCAGACAAGCCAGGGGTCAATACGTAACGGGTATTCAGCCAGAGCCGCGGGTCTGCACCAGAACGGATAGTCAGACAGGCCAAGGGTGATGCACGGAGCAGGTAGTCAGTGATAGCCGCAGATCAACACCAGAATAGTTATCAAACTTTGCCAGGGTCATACACGGAGCGGATAGTCATCCAGAGCCACAGGTCAGCCCCAGAACGGATAGTCAGACAGGCCAAGGGTCATACACAGAGCAAGTAGTCGGCCAGAGCCGCAGGTCCACACCAGAATGGTTATCAGACTATGCCAGGGTCATACACAGAGCAGATTGTCAGACAGAGCCGTAGGTCAGCAGCAGAACGGGTAGTCAGACAAACCAGGTAATACACAGGATAAATGCTAAGAACTGCACTGGACACCAACGAAAGGGCGATTGAACTCTGTGGCCAGGCAGTATTTAAATGTCTGCAGTCAGGAGGAGGAGGGGCCAGGAATGAGTGACCTCCCCTTTAAATGGAGTGCACGTCCCTGGACGTGCGCCCATATGACGTCACCAGTCATCGGCCGGACCCTCTACAATGAAGCGGCTTGAGCCACAAGACAGAATGCCTGGCTCCTACTCGCTCAGCATAGTCTCTGGTTGCCTGACCAGTGGCCTGGTTACTTTCGCTCTGTGTAGTCCCTGGATTATCTGACCTGTGACTCTTGCTGCCTACTCACTTCTTACAATACTTGCTTGCCTGATCTGTAGTCTCGAGACCTGGAGTAGCGCAGTGCACAGTACAGTGTGCAGCTCTGGAAGGACCTTGGGTCCTGATTGTATATGTTGGGGGTTCTGTGGGGGCTCTACCATTATTGATGTACATTATAAATAAAGTTGGTTATAGTTTATCTTTGTGTCTGTCCTTCTTTTGCCTGTCGTCTTTTAAAACAAAATGCTTGAGATCATCTTTAGTCGGCAGTGAGCGAATGTCAGCTTTGGCAAAGACCTCGCTAGCACCCCTCTTTTGCATTCTCCTTCCCTGACACTGCCATCTTAAGGTCCGCTGGAGGAACAGTAGGAGAGGACTCCGCAGAAGTTTTACCCAGTAAATACAAAGCTATGGAGGCAGACTTCTTTCTTCTTCTGGACATCGCAAGAAGAAGAAGCTAAGAAGGTAAGCGAGGTGGTTGGGAGTTGTATAGAAGGCTAGCTGAGATGTATGCATGAGGCGTGGAGCTCACTCAACATGCAGCCATCTTCATTGGTGGTTAGCCATGCCCCCTCATGCAATCTGTTTTAAGCTCAGCTAAATGAATCACCACACTCTCCCCAAAAACTGAACCTGTTCACATCATTCTTAGATATCTGACATGGCTTTCTATTCTGCAATGCATCAATAGCAAAGTCCTTCTTCTCACCTTTAATGCTTTCAGCACTGCTGCCTCGCCTTATATCTCTTCCCTCATCTCATCTTATGTTCCCATCACCTCCTTCACTCAGCCCATAACACCCTTCTTGTTACATCATCCACAATCCATACACCTCCCCCTAGGTTTTTAACAATTCCCCTATGTCTTTCAGTCTACCCAGAAATCTTATCTTCTGGAGCAGTAGGACCATTTACTACATTTTGGCAAACTCAGCACTTGTAGTCACAACACTTGACACCCTCATACCCTGTTGTCAGTCTCCTGTTACCCATTTAGACTATAAGCTCCCTGGGGCTGGTACCTTTCTCCTATTGTTTCTATGACTGTGACACTTATTTTATCCCCTTTTATTTATTGTAACATACTTCTGTTGTAAGGAGCTGTGTACATTGTGTGGTGTCATATAAATAAAGATATACATGCATACACGCCCAGCTGTTAATTTAAATGGAAAAGTCTTGTCAGTCAGAAAATACAATCATAATGGGAGAGTTCAACTAACCTGAAACTGACTTAAGAAATATTACTTCCAGCACAACAAAGGGGAATACTTTTATAAGTATGCTTAATGACAATGTCATGTTCCAACAATAAAGGAATCAACTAGAAAAGAGGCCTTGCTGAAACTAGTGGTCTCAAACAATTGTAAAATGGTATACAATATACAGACAAGGGGACATTTAAGCAACATTGACCACTATTTCATGCTTTGAAATTTGTTATGAAAAACCCATTAGCAAGATCTTACAATGCAAAAATAGTATTAAAAGATGTTCATTTGGATGTAATATTCAAAGATAAAAATGCACAAGAAAGATGGAATGTGTTTAAAAGGTTGTTAGATAAATATGTGTCAATATATAGTAATGGGAAATAAACACAATAAGAGCAACTTAAGACCTAATAAAGAGGTTTGCAGGGAAATTAGAACTAAGAAGCAGCCATTTAAACTCTTTAAGTAAAAAAATGCATTCTTTAATAAATATAAAGAATGAAATAGAATTTGCAAACAAGCAATTAGTCTATATAAAACTGAAAATGAGAAAAGTATTTCAAAAGAGAGCAAGAAAAATCCTAAACCAGCAGAGCAGCTGCTACATGTAACAGCTTCTCTGTCAGGTCTGTTTTACCTGGACTGGCTGATCATCTGTTTCAAGTCCACAGAGGGCTATCCACTGATCAGCTCATTCATGTAAACCAAATACTCTGCTATCCTACACAAGGTAAACCAAGAGCATTGTAACATGCAACAGCTGCTTTGCTTGTTCTCAGTGTCTGCAAAGGATATTAGTAGTGGGTCATGAGATTCTTCATGCTATAAAGCTTTCTGTGCCACAGGGGTGTATAATTAAAACAATGATTTGCACATCCTATGGGACTCTAAGGTTTAAGGGAGAACAGCTGCTGGCACTTCTTTCCAGTCAAGACAGCAAGCTTTCATATGTCTCTATAGAAATAACCATCACTTGATTCTTAGTGGCTAGGAGCAAGTCAGTGTTGACAGCATCTATGGTTGTACCTTCAGACTCATTAACCATTGAGGGACAATTGCTAAAAAAAATTCTTCAGGCAGATTTTCCCGCAAACCACCATTTTGGTATACAACAAGAATAGGACTATGTATTTATGTAACATAAAGTTCTATACTCTGCACTAGAGGGAGAACTGCCCATTAACTCATGTTTTAGAAAGTGCTCTAGAGCTGGGGCAGTGGCTTGGGCACTATGGATGGGGAATGTTAATGGTGAAAGGTGGGCACTGTATATACATAGCAGCATAGTTGATGATGCTAAAAAAAAGGCATGTGTCCATCAAGTTCAGCCCATGCCATTTCACCTCTGTTGAGTTAAGTGGTAAGAGTTCTGTCACTGCAAAAGCCTTTTAATAGGTTTTATTTTCTATTGTATCAGGCAGCAGCATGTATAGGATCAGTGTTGGCTGGGGATCTCTGTAGCATTCCAGGGGTTGAAAGCTCATTTTAAATTTTAATTGGGGATGTTTATTTGTTCCCTACGGTGCTGTTTGTTTGCTCAAGAATTTCCCAGTTCTTCTTAAGTACATCAGTGAGCAGGAATTACTAAATAAATTAGTGAGGTGTTTTTCCTTAATGCAGAACTGACTGTATTATATATAAATTGTAGCTGTACTCTGCCACCAGCGCCTGAATGCCGAATACTCTGCCATAAATCAGATGATCTTTAAAGAAAGGATCTGACTCCTAAGTAACTCCAACTAAATGAACACAATACCCCCCTCCTCTCTGTAGACCGTGCTCAGAATATTCATTGAGATATTCAAATATGGAGAGCCCACACCTACATGCGCTCTCTTTCAGTTAAGCTTCTAAACAGTCCCAGGATTCCTCATGCAGACAATTTGAATGGGATCCACGGGGAGTCATTGTATGCTTAATGGCAGATAAAAACACCTGATTACCTTCGTTTGCTCTTTAAATATTACAGAATGTATTATACATATAAATGCATTTCACAAAGTCAGGAAGAGAGTCTGGATGAGAGCTGAGAACTCAGTAATAAAAGACACCTAAATCAGTGATTCTCAAATATTTTGCTATAATGGAATGCTTTGGTTGCAAATTAAGTCCATATGGAGACCTAACAATGGCACCTTTTAACGCTTTGAGTGCCAGAGTGCAGAATACCCCTCTGGCACTCAAAAGTTATCTCCTAGAAAGGTCTCCATCGCATTGCAAAGCCATACACTGGATACCTTTCTTTCATTCAAGGTGTTACTATAGTACAAATATCAAATATATTAGAACACTAGATGATACCAGTATTTTAGATTTTAGCTTAATAATTACATTTTAACTGGTATCAGTTACCAGGTAACTGTATCTAATTATTACTTGGCCAAATATCTGCTGGTAGTCACAAAACCACACATATACTCTCTGCCAACCCAGGCTTGTTCCTCTGCCCAAAAAGTAATCATATTTGTTTTGTAGAAATTCATGTACTTCTCCATGGAACCCAGCTGGAGAACCACCGATCTAAATCATAGACTAAACTGAATAGATTAGGTTCTACACAAGACAAATGCATCCTGAAAAAACAACATTGTTATTTCAGAAAAAGGGGACCATGCTTCAGTGTGGAGAATGACAGCATCACGAAAAAATGATAATATTACTTCACTGAAAGAGTGGTAGATTCATGGAATGTCCACCAGGCGCTGGTGGTAGGGTTTATTATGTATGTGAATTAACAATGGTTTAGAAATCTGAATAAAAAAAAATAAAATGATCTAATGAAGTATAAAGTTTAAAAGCAGGCAGGTAAAGGGCAGAATGATAGTTGTAATTTGCTGTCACATTCTGGAGCATATGTATACAATCAGAAATGGAATGCTTCTGGAGCAGGTCAACTACCCAGTAGGGAACCAGGGAAAGCTCCTATCGATTTAAATGGGATTTTAACCCCATGAATGCTAGAGAGGTCATAGCAATGCGTTTGATACTTCATTAGTGTTCAAGGGGTCATTTAAACTAATGGGATTTGGGGATATTTTTGGCCACATTCAGAAAAAAAAAAAAAAGAAACACTGTGCCCTATGTATAAAGACAAAAGTACAATTCAACCGCTCCATAAAAATACTCAAAATTCACCTTCATTTAAATGAGCAATGCCTTTCGTTCCGTTCTGCCACTCAAAGGGTTAACAACCCGAATGCTAGAGATCTCCTGCACATTACTTATCAATGAGCTGGAGATCTCTTTAGTATTCAAAGAGTTAAAAACGAATTTAAATCAATACGAATGTGATTTTTTTTTTATGTTGTTTGTCTCTCATGGTACAGTTGGTTTGCCCCCCCTCTTGTCTGTATACAAGCAATGAACCTGCATTACCTGGTGCTTACAATAAGATAGGAGGTGGTAGGGATGAAAGGACTGGAGTGGATCGAAGCAGAGAGAACTCCAGTTCTGCAGATCAATACAGCATCAGGCTGATTGACATTTCTGCTGCTCTAGTGTTCCAGGCATGGTTAGGAGCAGCGTATCTGGCCTTTGACCTCCACTCATTGCTTTCTGCGTCACAGAGCAGGAAGAGGGATTGAGCCCTAGAGACCTTGCAAATGCTAGAGGTAGAAGGGGAGGTAACTGCAGATGTCTTCAAAGGTTAACAGGTTACTAAATCATGGGCCAAACATTTTCTTTCATTAGACTTTTCTTTCACTGCCATGTACCTTGACGTGTTCATTGTCAGAGCAGTCACTGCAGAACAAATATTAACACACACATGAGGGAGGGGGACATGCTACAACATTTTGGGATTTCTAGTGTGTCCATAAAAAAATCAGCAGATGTAGGGATCTGATAGTATTCACACGTCATAAGATGAGATGTGGGGCAAAACAAATTCATGCAATGGGGCATGTGTATAAAATGGAGAAATACTAAGGCAAGACAGTTGCTTATTATATCAACACCTTTCATGCAAACTAGGCCTCCAATACATTGCTTCACAATGTGTTGGAGCAGGTCTGCCATCAGGAATCATGGGGCCCAGGACAAGTGCAACTGTAATCTCATGTTTAATGCCCCATTCACTCACTGATGCCACCTTCATGTTATCAGACTAAATGAAAGTGCAAAAACTGTTACAGTGTACATTCTGCACTATTAAATACATTGGTTACTGCTGAAGTCACGTGAGAAAAATCATCCATATTATCCATTAGCACCTTGCATCTTCCAACAGCCAATCCAGAGGCAGCATGAGGTCTGGCCCACCACAGCTCCTTTAGTGCAGTTGTGCCCCAGTTGCCTCACACGTGGCATTGTTGTGCAGTTCAATGGCAATGAGACACTTCTTCTATGAAAGGAACTGAATACAGTTGTGATGCAATGTGCTGTTTCACAGTTTCTATGGAAGGGCTTTCCACAGAAGCCGTGGTAGACTGTGTTACCTGTTGACATGTGTGCCTGTATTAACTTATTCTCTGTGTGAATATTCCTTTTATTTCTCTCCTGGGCCTTCCTTCTTGCCTGGGTCTGGACCTGGTCCTTCCTTGATGGTAGCCCTGCATTGAAAACTTCACCAGCATCCAAGGGGTTAAACCTCCCTTTAAAAAAAATGTTTATAATGAAATATTAGTAATTCTGGACCAAACAAACAGCAATACAGATGAGAAATAAGCATTCACAGTAATGTAAATATGACTTGTAACCCCTTGAATGCTAGATAAATCTCCAAAGCATTGTTTCATGGTACGTTTGAGAACTCTCCAGCATTTTAGGGGTTAAAAGCCTCATTTACAACAATTGGAATATTGGGAATGTTAAATAGTCCTATGGTGCAGATGGTTTGCTTCAGAATCATTCCTGGGGGGGAGATGCACTAAGATCCATTCCAATGCTATGGTGATGTGTATCTGTCGATGAGTTGCAAGCATATTGCCTTGGTGATAGAGACATGCATCCCCATATGTACTATGATTTAAAGGAGCAGTAAACTTTTTTTTATGAAAACAGATATTTTACAGAGCATTTCCTGCTGAATAAAACAAGGTCACTCCCATCGCTGTCAGATGTTTTATTCAAACTTTATAGCAGTTTAAATAATCAGGAAGTGCATTTACTGTGTTTACTTCCTGGAAGTTCTAACTGACAGGAAGTGACAGGCAGTTTCCATCACATTCTATGGAGACCTGTATATCACTGACTTTTCTGACTTTCCTCTCCATTAAAATCTAACAGGAAATCTAATTAGAATTTGACCACTAGAGGGCACTGCTAATGTAAAAAATTATGGGTTTAAACTGTAATAACTCTGGAAATATAAATCTCTCATCAGTGGGAGTACCCTTATTTTACTCAGCAGGAAAATCCCTACAATATATATATTTTCATAAAAAAAAGTTTACTGCTCCTTTAAGTATGCACGGGCAAGGGGATAATTTATTCATTAGCATGCAGGGTTCTTGTAATGCTGGCAATGTGTATAGGATGCCCCCCCTTACAAATCTCCAGCATTACAACAACTCTGAAATCTGAGCGATTTTCTCTCTGCTCCCCAAATTGCCCAGTGAGGGAGCGGAGAGGATCCACTCAGACTTCAGAACCACAAACAGCATCACTTCCAAACCCTTTCAGTGCCCTAGAGATGTGCACTGTATATCCGTGTGGTAGTGGAACGGGTACTACACTGAAATCCTGTACCCACTGAACAGTTGTTAAAGTACCAATAAATATTATGATAATCTGATAAATGCAACACACTAAAAATTAATAACAAGCAGACTATCTAGAATGGGATAACTATACACCAGTATGGCCAATTATCAAAGCACATTTGGCTCCCACATGCATAAGAGTGGATGTCTTGATAACACTGCAATATCCACAGATCTGCAGATGGTATATAGTTTTGTTCTTACACAGTTATGCTTTGAAAATCATCATCTATTGGTCCGGCGATACAGACAGCATCTCAGTGTACAACATTTCAAAGTACAGATGTATCCTTACTGTAATCATTCTTGATTTTTAGCCCTTAGGTGCTGTGGAGCTCATTCAACCTATCAGGGTGTGTCAGACAGTCATCAGGAAATAAGAAGGTGGCAGCGAGAGGAAGAGAAGAACGCCTCACTGGCCCATTATCGAACCTTAGTGTATCTTGGCCCTGTTTCCTACAGTGCATATATTTTTCTAGCAAAATGTAAAGTAGCTTATTTGTCTAGATATCGATTGTATGTAATAGTCTATGAACTATCATTTTGTGCATGTTTGACTTTATTGCCATTAAATAGCTAACATCAATTCAATGTTCTTTTATCAATGTGGCTCTTGAGGAAAAAATCTTGCACACCCATGACATATGGGGTCTAATTAAAAACATCTCTATTCAGTCTGACCTAATCTTTTGGCGATCTTTTCATGGATTTATCCAAGATTGAGTTTTCACTCTGACCTATCATATTCTTGCATATGGTATAACAGAAAATGAATAAGAAATATTCATTAGTATTAAAGTCCTACAAATGCCAATGGAGAAAACCATGCTTGTATTCAGTATGAGGATGCATGTGTATTTCCCATATAATAACAATGCTTTTGCTGCTCATCTTAAGCAAAGGTTTTTTTGATAACACTGACTACGGTATCCTTGAACTCACTCACTGATAAATGACTCAGCCCAAGGATATGTCCATTCTTTGTGAACTACGCAAATTAAAAACATAACAGAAAATGTGTTTTTCCAATTCAGGCTTTAGTATCTATCTATCTATCTATCTATCTATCTACATTGCATCTCAGAGGATTTGTATTTGTTTACTCATGGGTAGATAAGTATGTACAATATAATGGGATCATCTATAACAGGAAATGACTGGAGCACTGACAGATCTTGGAAGTTGATAACATTTATGGTGCAAAATTAGGACTTTTACTAAATATAGATGGAGAGATGATGCCAAAATATTGCTAAATCCTGGGGATCCCATTCCTAGACAGGGGATCCCTAACCAGGAAAGGCACTTTAATGATCCTCCTTCTAGCCACCTCAATGTGGTGGGGGCACATTAAACCATGAATGGTGGTGGACTGTTCATCCAAACCCTGCCCTTCTGCTCCTCATGACCTAAACCATAGAGTGAGGGGGAAATGTTAAACTGTATGGGCGTCTGTAGAGTGCCATACGAAATAAAATTGCCAGAGGAGATGTGTCAGATGTTGGAAGGATATTTGTAAAATAATAAGTATGGGTGCAATAAGCACAGCTTAACTCATAAATATGGTTCATTTGTCAAAAGGAGAGAGAGAGCCTATGGATCCTCTGTCTAATCTTATCAGGATACCTATAGACCTTCAGGTTTAAGTTAAATGAAAAATAAAAAATAACAAAACATAGAAATCCATTTTACAAATATTAAATTTCATTTATTTCTCCAGAAGTCCTACAAGTGAGAAACAAAACTCCTGATCATCATTTCACACCAAAAAAACCAATGGGGAATCTACACATAAAAAGTATTAATAAAACATCGCTGTGCTCTTCTTTTGCCTGCATACAAATATATAATCTTCTCCAGTACATTTGTTGTTTTCTAAGCTATGATTGGCTGGAATTGGTCAATGACATCTTGCTATACTGTCAGCCAGTCACAGACTAGATGTATAGTATACAACACGACTTGTACTGCTATCAGTGTTGATCCAGAAAAAAATTGCACTAAGCAAATCAGCTCTCAGTTTCAGTGGGTGGATATTATTCTGAGCAGTAGCATGTATCAAAAATCATAGATTCCAAATAAATCTTAATTTGCATTAATTTGCATTTACACCTTTCTATACATATCACATTGTTAATTTTACTTCATATATTGTTTGACAAATTAATACAGAAAACTATTGAAGAAAAATGTTTCCCTGTGCGTAACAAATGTACTAACTGAAAATATAATGACAAAGTGGCTATTCACCATTAATTAAGAAAGGAGAGAAAAACAACACTATCAGCTACTCTATTTCTTTAAAAAAAAAAAACTTTATTATTTTAGGTTATTAAACAGCATTTGTGCGTAATGGCACACTTTTTGTTCTTTATTTCTATATATTTATTTCCTGTGGTGGTCACAAATTAGGATACAGGAATCAGAACGAACATCACATCTACCACTATATTACAGTGCCCATTCATTTAAACGCCAGAGAATAGATGTACTGTGAAATAGTTGATTTTATGATTGCTGTATGCGTAGAACTTTGATCCATAAGGTTAGCGACAACACTATTGATTATTGATTTACTTATTTGGCCCTAAAAAGTGTAGAAAACATTGCAGGGACCAAAACAAACCTTCATCATAGTTGCCCTTAAATAATACTCTGGATGAGATGATGTAACTTGCTCTAAGCTAATCAATAATACTTGCGGATGCTTGCTAACTGCACCTAAAATAGCACTAACACAACCTTAGCACCACTTAATTCATGCCCTTGATAATGTGATTCAATTGTGCTCTTTTAAGCAGAACGTATAACTGCAATTTTTAACACATTCAATCAGTAGCTCTCAGCCATAGGAAAGGAGAAAAAGGTCCTCTTTTTCTCACATGAATTTTTGTAGAAAACCTGTATTTCCCACCTTTTCCACATAAATTCCTGCATGTAGATAACACATAAGATTCCTGCCATTTCTCTTAGCCCAATAAATTTCCAGAGAGAACTTTGCTGTTTTTTATGGGGTGCCATTTGTAAACCATACATTTTGTCCACAAAATTGCAGCAGTTAGGCCACCAAAGTCACATTGTCCACTAAATGTTTGTATATATTTCACCAAATACATTGTTGTTTACAAAATTGTCTAGCTATTCCACAACATGCAATGTATTTACCAAAGTTTAGTACCAAATAAATTTGGTAAGAACTGTATGTCAGTCAATTCACTGAATGAGTAAAGATTGTCACCAAATGAATTTGTTGTGCCAAATATGTCAATCAAATCACCAAATGATGAACAGGTCCACCAAATATGTCAATCAATCCACCAAATGATGAAAGTATCCCACCAAATGAATCCAGTGCACATAATATGTTAATAAATTCACCAAATGATGAAAGTATACCACCAAACGAATTCAGTGCACAAAATATGTCAATCAATTCACCAAATGATGAAAGTATCCCACCAAATTAATTCAGTGCACAGAATATGTCAATCAAATCACCAAATGATGAAAGTATACCACCAAATGAATTCAGTGCACAGAATATGTCAATCAATTCACCAAATGATGAAAGTATCCCACCAAATGAATTCAGCGCACAGAATATGTCAATCAAATCACCAAATGAACGGGTCCACCGAGTATGTCAATCAGTCCACCAAATGATGACATTTTGTCACCAAATGACTTTTGTCGCACAGAATATGTCAATCAAATCACCAAATGATGAAAGGGTCCACCGAATATGTCAATCAGTCCACCAAATGATGACCTTTTGTCACCAAATGAATTTTGTTGTACAGAATATGAATCACCAAATGATGAAAGGGTCCACCGAATATGTCAATCAATCCACCAAATGATGACATTTTGTCACCAAATGAATTTTGTCGCACTAAATATGTCAATCAAATCACCAAATGATGAAATTTCGACATATTCCGTGAACTCGTTCATCATTTGGTGATTTGAGCGGCAAATTTGGTGCGACAGAATTCATTTGGTGACAACATTTCAGCTTTTTGTGGATTTATTGACAAATTCAGTTGTATCCTTTTAAAACTTCTTGATTTGAGTGACATATTCCGTGAGCCCGTTCATCATTTGGTGATTTGAGCCCCAAATTTGGTGCGACAGAATTCATTTGGGGAAAAAATGTCTGCTTTTTGTGGATTTATTGACTAATTCGTTAGGATCCCTTAAACATTTTGTGATTTGATTGACATATTCCGTGAAACCGTTCATCATTTGGTGATTTGAGCGACAAATTCAGTGCGACAGAATTTATTTGGTGACAAAATTTCAGCTTTTTGTGGATTTCTTGACAAATTTTGGTGGGATCCTTTTACCATTTTGTGAGTTGATTGACATATTCCGTGAACCCGTTCATCATTTGGTGATTTGAGTGACAAATTTGGTGAGACAGAATTAATTTGGTGATAAAATTTCAGCTTTTTGTGGATTTATTGACAAATTCGGTGGGATCCTTTTAACTTTTCGTGATTTGATTGACATATTCCGTGAACCCGTTCATCATTTTGTGATTTGAGTGACATATTTGGTGCAACAAAATTAATTTGGTGACAAAATATCATCATTGTTGGATTGATTGACATATTCGGTGGACCCTTTCATCATTTGGTGATATGATTGACATATTCTGTGTGACAAAATTCATTTGGTGACAAAATGTCATCATTTGGTGGATTAACATATTCGGTGGACCCGTTCCTCATTCGGTAATTTGATTGGCATATTCTGTGCACTAAATTCATTTGGTGGGATACTTTCATCATTTGGTGAATTGATTGACATATTTGGTGGACCTGTTCATCATTTCGTGATTTGATTTACATATTTGGTGTGGCAAATTCATTTGGTGACAAAATGTCATCATTTGGTGGACCCTTTCATCATTTGATTTGATTGACATATTTGGTGGACCTGCTCATCATTTGGTGATTTGATTGACACATTTGGAGCAACAAATTTTTTTGGTGACAATCTTTACTCATTCAGTGACTTGACTGACAAATAATTTGTACCAAATGTATTTGGAACTAAACTTTGGTCAATACATTTCATGTTGTGGAATAGCTAAACAATTTTGTAAACAATGTATTTGATGAAATATATACCAACATTCAGTGAACAATATGACTTTGGTGGCCTAACTGCTGCAATTTTGTGGACAAAATGAATGGTTTACAAATGACACTCCATAGTTTTCTGCTTATAAATTCTGTAGCCAGAGAAGTATTATATAACTAACCATGTAACGAGACAAGGTTGAAGGTCAAAATGTGAAGTTCTGTGACTACCAGTGCAGTGGGAAGAGACTAGGGACTGGGGGTAGTATGATTCTATGGATACTAGTGGGACAAAAGTGGGAAGTCAGTAAGTGTGGTTCTATGGCTGCCAGTGGGACAAAGATGGGGTATCTGTATGTTCTATGGCTACCAGTGGGACAAAGTTGGGAAGTCAGTACGGTTGGTTCTATGGCTGTCAGCTGGACAAATATATGGGATCTGTATGTGTGGCTCTATGGCTGCCAGTGGACAAGGATTAGGAGTGAGTATGTATGATTTTATGGCTACCACTGGAAAAATGTTGGGTCCTTACTTTCAACTGCTTTCTGTCTCTCCCAGCTAATACTGACAATAATTAAACTGATTTTCCCTTGGTAGGAATACATGGGGAAGCTCCATAAATGGGAGGGAATTACTTTATTATCACTGATTTCAAAAATGAAAAAAAACGGCAGTTTTTGTGGGGGAAAAGGACATGTTTCACTTCTCAGGTGAAAGTTTTTGCACATTCCTACTCAGCCAGTTTGCTGTGACACTTTTATGTGCCGTGGACAACAGCTTAGGTTCCCATTTTTTTCCTGTGTGAAAGTTGCATGTAAATATGCCAAATTTTGTAATTCTAATTTTGAGACCAAAGAATAATGATATGGCTGCTTCCTTCATTATGCCCTTGACAAAACACCTATAAAATGTTAGGGGTACCTTAAAATTTAGATTGTGTTTTGGGGTGTCTTATGTAAAACAAAAATTGAGAACCGTGGTCTCAGCTATCAGAAAATGTCCAATGTGTTGTAGACCTCTCTAACATCCAGTGGGGATAATAACTATTCTGACATCTCCAAAAGCCATCATTCCGTGCCCTCCTACGTGCACTTACTATAATTAACTAAAATGAACTGAAGCAATTCTGGAGCAAATCTACTGCAAAATAGGGGATATATAACATTGTTTTTTATTTAAATGGGGATTTTAACTCTTGGAATGCTAAAGCCTGGGAGTGAAAGAAATTAATTAAATTGTAAGAAAGATACAGAGCTTGATATACAAACCAAAAACAAAGAGAGATCATCCTGTGAGCTTTCCAGATCCCCTCCCAACAGTGTGTCTGCGCTGAGTCCCAAGACCATCCTTGGCAGTACTAAAATGTGCAGCGTGGATAGCGGTAATTAGTCTGGAGAAGCACAAACCCAGTGGGACCCGAGGCCTGCATCTCACTGATAAAAAGGTTAATTCAGAACTCTGTCTTTCAGTCACTTAATGTCAGGACCATCTCAAGCGGACGGAGATGCCCAGAAATCACTGTATTCTTGTGTCCTGCCTCATCTGAGAATTCCTTCCAGCTGTGTGCAAAGTAATGATTTTTCACTATAAACTACCAAGAGATGAATTGTTATTGAAATAACCACATATGTGTTTAAAATCTTGGAATCTAATGGGGTTTGCATGGTATCATTGAGTTAACTCCTTGAATGACAGAGAAGACTGCAACACATTGGGACATATGTATAAAATATAAGAGGACCAATTCTGGAACAAACCAACTGCACTATAACGGGCAAATTAAAATTCCCATTGATTTAAATGGGACTTTAACTCTAAGAGTGCTATAAAGGTCAACATGGAGCAATTCTGGGGGAAATGAACTGCACCGTAGGGGACAAATAAAAATACCCATTCATTTAACCCTTTGAGCAACAAAGGGCTATCCAATGCAAAGCAATGCTTTGGAGACCCCTCTGGAACTCATAGGATTAAATGGGACTTTTAACTCCTTGAATGTGATGGAGGCCTCTCTAACATTCAAGGAGTTAAAAACACTTTAATTCTCCTCTATGATGCTGTTCGCTTGCCCCAGAATTGCTCTGATTTTCTTTTGTGCATATGGCTTTTTAACCCTTAAGGACCACAGAGCATTTTTTTTTTTTATAGCCAGTCCGATTCAGGGCTCCCACAACGGCATGCAGCCGCACGGGGAGCCCCCCTGAAATTCATGATGTGCAAGGACCTTTAAGGGGTTAAGTTTATGAAATCATAATTTTGTTGACAAATGTATCTCAATAGGTCAATGAAATACGTAAAAGTGGTAAAATTCTGGAGCAAACCAACCATACGGAAAAATACAAACGTGAAATTCTCAGATTATTCTTTTAACCCATTGATTGTTAGAAAGGTCACCAATGTATTAAAGCTCCATTTAAATCAATTAGGGTTTTTTTCTGTGGTGTTGGTTTTCCTCAGAACTGCATCACTTTTACCCAGTACATCAGCCTCGAAGTGTGGGCAGATGATTCCTCCCTGTCTCTCCCAATCTGTCTGATCTCCCTTCTAGATGAATGTCCTTATTGCAATAACCTTGTTTACTGTGCTACCAATCTTTCTTTAATATACACTTTTGAATGTTCTACCTATTTTTGCTTCCAGATTTAATATCAGACACATTGATATGAAAGCTCCTAAGGGTGTTTGGAGTATGTTTATTCATTATTGAAATTAATCTTCCTCTGTGCATCAGCATATAAATAAAATATGCTGTTGACCATAGTTTCTGTGCACTCAGCGGCTCATTAATTTTTTTAAGTAAATTGAGATAATTTATAGAATTTTATCATAAAGTCAGTTGACCAGCCACCTAGCCATTCTAGTCAATGACAGTCCTAGCCAGATGTGCTTTGTGTTGAACCAAAGCAGTATCACAGCATCAGAGGCGTAACTAGAAGCCTCCGGGCCCTGGTGCAAGAAGTGCCATACCCCCCCGACCATACTGGCCCCCCTTAACCACATTGCCCCCCAATCTCCACAATGCCCCTCAATCTCCACAATGCCCCTATTTCCTACCTCCCTGGAGCTCCCGCGCAGTCCTCTTCAGTAATGCAGAGCGCTGGGAGATGATGTCATCTCCCAGCACTCTGCATTACTAGAGCGCCAGAGGGAGATAGTGGGCACCAGGCAGAGGGGTCGCAGGGGGCAGCCAGACCCCTGGAATGGCAGTGTGACCCCTATAGTTATGCCACTGCACAGAATGATATCATTTGTTGGCCATAGATAGATAGAAAGCTATGGATGTACACCAGAGGTAAGCAATTTGAGATAATGCATTTTTTGCTCGACTACAACCCCTAGGGCCAGATTTCCCAGTAGGCAGAATAGCCAACTGCCTAGAGATCCAACTTTGAGGAGCGCTTCGGCTATGTTGGCCACACCCTCATTCTGAATTAGGCTATGGGCAGAAAAATCTGAATGTCCCCTTTATGGCTAATACCCTTGGATCTTAGAGAGATTTTGAATCTTAGATGCTTTGGAAATCACTCTAGAAACTAAGGGGTTATTTTTTTTTTCTTGCTTGTTATAAGCAAATGGTATTTTCTGTGCTAGGAAACAATGGATGGGACTAGAGGCATGGTAATATGAGGAGTGGGGTGTGGTCATAGGCAAAGTTAGGGGCACCTAGAGTGCCTTGCCTGGGGCATCTGATATCTAAATTCAGCCCCCTTCGTCTTCATCCAGGCATTTGCTGACTGAAGATAATGGGAACTATAGTCCAGAAATATCTGGAGGGCTGCAGGTTTCCATCCTCTGATCTGCATAGATTCATATTAGTGGAACTGTTCTTCGCTAGACACTTGCCTATGTTGCCATATCAGTATTCCAGCCCTTATGGCATTTGCTACAGGTGTATTAGATCATTTTTGGGCTCAAATGTCCTATTTTCTACGTGAGCCTACTTTGGAGATGTCAAAGTGCCAGTGCTGAAAATGTACCCCTTTCAGTGCCAGAGAGGTATTTCAAAGGCACTCAAACGGTTAATATAGAAAGGAGGTTTCTTTGGTGAATATATGTGTGTGTGAAAAAGCAACTATATCCAATTGCTTCACTTTAATTAAAGCGGAACTTTCACTAGAATAACATAGTGCCACAAATGATTTGCTTTAGAGATATGCACACACTTAGGTTTATTTTCTAGTATAATTGCTGCATTACTGAAAAATATAACCTTTTAGGCAGACAGGCAGTGGGGGGGGAACAGCGCAGGGGAACAGGGGAACAGCGCAGACATCTTGCAGTGCCGGCATCTCCGCATCTGCACAATCTATCCCCTTCAACTTCACGACTGGCGAGTTGAATGCCTTTGTGCCAAAAGGCACTGGAAGGGACTGGCAGCGCAGGCGCAAAGAGCGCCTAATGTAAGATCCCAGCCTGTGCCTGCCTGCATAAAAGGTTATATTTTTAATTAATGCAGCAATTATACTTGAAAATAATAATAAAAAAAAGTGTGTATATCACTAATGTTATTCTAGTGAAAGTTCCGCTTTAAATAAGAGTCACTGACAAAGTGACGCAATTATAGGGTAAAATAACTGCAGCAGAGGACACATACAAATCCCCAGTGTTTTAAATGAGGCTTTTAACCCCTGGAATGCTAGAGAGGTCTCCAATGCTTTCCTTCTCCATAAGATGGAGATCCCTGTAGCATGCAATGGGTGAAAAGCATCATGTAAAGCAAAGGGAACGTTAGGAATATTTGTCCTACACAGTGCAGATTGTTGTATGTTACAGAATTACACCACTCTTAGTTTACACGTATGGCCTCACCTTTGTCTGTGACTGACACTGCTAACAACAAGGACACAAGATGAGTATGTTCACTTTTACCACTGTGAGATGGGCATAGCTTGGATAGTAACAAGGGTGCAAATGGAGGAAAGAAAGAAATAAGAGGCAAAAGCTGGGTTATAGAGGGGTACATGGGGCAGCAGATGGGCAGAAAAGGAAAACATGACAGGCACTGGGAGAAATAGAGGCAGAAGAGGTGGAAGCTTCAGATCAGAAAGTTAAATGGGGTGGGGTCAGTAACAGAAAAGGGCATAGGGAGACAATAGGACAAATACTAGAGTAATAGTCCAGTTTCCAGAAGGACAACTGTAGGTCATAGGGCCAGGGCACATGGAGAGTAAGGACTCGTTTTGTTGTTGCTCATTAAACCAGCTACACTATATTGTTAAATCTGCGCTGTTCTTAGTTTTTTTAACCCTTTGAGTGCCAGAAGAGTACATAACGCATTGCAGAGCAATGTGATGCATACCTCTGACACTCAAAGGCTTAATATTTAGGGTAAAGGCACAGTGAGGGACAGAAAAGGAATTGGGGGGGGGGCACAACTTGTTTGTATTGAGAATGGTGGCTGCAGGCCTCAACTTTATACAGGAAGGCCTGGTCAGTCTCCTCCTATCCACTTCCTGGCTCTTAGTATTTAAGGGAACTGGATTCCTATCCAGTTACCATTACGTTGTTGTCCTGTGCAGTTGTATTTAGCTTGTATCCTGAGTTCCTGTGTATGACCCTGGCTTGTCTGACCATCCATCCTGGTGCTGACTTGGGGCTCTGTCTGACTATACTCTGTGCGGTCCCTTATTAGACATCCAATCAGGCACAGACCTGTGGATCTGGCTGAGTACCCGCTCCGGGTATGACCCTGACCTGTCTGACTATCCAATCTGGTGCTGACCTGGGGCTATGTCCAGCTATCTCCTCTGTGTTGCCTCCTGACTAGTGGACATCGATTCTGGTGCAGACCTGTGGCTCTGGCTGACTACCCGCTCCGTGTATGACCCTGGCTTGTCTTACTACCCAATCTGGTGCTGACCTGTGGCTCTATCTGACTACCCTTCTGTATTGCTCCTTTACCAGCAGACTTCCTATCAGGTGCAGACCTGTGGCTCTAGTGGACTCCAGTCTTACTGACTGCAGGCGTGAGTCAGTAGTCTCCCTTGTTGCCATCCTATGGAAGAGTGGCCTCTACCGACTGACTGCAAGAGTGAGTCAGGAGTCTCCCTAGTTGCCATCCTTTTTGGGAGACTGTAGGGTCTATTCTGTGTTCCTCCCAGGGCGTTTGGGACTACCAGTTGGCTCCAGCCTAGTCTCTAGCAGTTGTGGTTCATGTTTGGCGGCTCCTATTGCTGATAGAGTCTCTAGCCTCTCTTGTCACCCTCTGCTTGTTATATTTTATTACTGTTATCATTCTATTAAAGGTGATTTTTACTATACTGTCTGACTCCTGTCTTTGCTTGCCAACCGTGTCAATGTATTTCTGAAAGAATCGTTTCCTGTGCTATCATACTAAACATTCACTATGTTCTTCAAATCATTCATTATGACCCTACTAGTTGAAAATCCCATTTACACTGGCCACAGTGCCACCAGGCAACCGTCCGGATCCTGTCTTGTCAGTGGCCGCACTGCAGTCAACCAGAGTCCTCCCTGCGCACCTTCCTGGGACCGGTCTGAATTCAGAGCTCCTTACTCCGTATCAGCCACTGCACAGGCAGTCTCTACTGCGCATGACTGCAGCACATCCATACATCTCTACTGTGCATGACGACTTCTGACAAACATCCTTAGCAAATTATTATATAGGATTAGTAGCCACAGTAATAATGAAGTTGAAGAATTTTATGATTTATTACGTCTCTACAAACAGGACAGTCACTGCAATAATTGGCAAGGTCCAAATTGGTGAATTATCTATTGGACCACATGGAACTGGAAAAGGAGGTGACAGAGGCAACCAACTGATCGAATTTGCAAAAGAACAAAATTTATAAATCATGAAATTATTTTACAGGAAAAATACACAGAGAAAATAGACATGGAAAAGCCCTAATGGTAATACAAGTGAAGTCGACCTCGTACTTGCAAATAATAAAATTATGTTCACTGACTGCTCAGTCTTAACATTGGAAGTGACCATCATCTAGTGACAGCAAAACTCAAAACTGACTGTAAGAAAGAAAGAAAGAAAATGATCAAGATAACAAACGTGATGTTTGACACTAGCCAGCTACTGAAAAATCATAAGACTTTTGAGATAGCACTGTTTAATCGCTTCCGTATCCTGCAAGACCTTCCAGACACAGACATTTCAATCCACAATGAAAAAGTTATTGAGGCTATAGTAGACACTGCCCACGCCCTTGCTCCTACTATAAAACAAGAAGACCCAACTCAAATAACTAAAGAAACAGTTGCCATGATGAAAAGGGGACCAGAAATGAAGTAAAGCAGTAATATTAGAAATAGGGTAGAATATGTAGAAATATGCAAGACCATAAGGAAGGGCATAAAAGAAGAAATATGCACGTTCAATACTGAGCTCATCAAAAGGACACTGGAAGAAAATCAAGGGCCAAAGAAAGAAAAAAATATACATAGGAGCCAAATGTAAAGCTTCAAGATTGTATAACAGCAAAAACTCAACAACAAATACTAAAGAATTTTGTTCAAATCTTTATAAGGATGAAGGGCAACAATTGAATTATGTGCCAAAGGCTGAAGCTGATAAAGTTACTACTGAAATATAAAAATGTTGAACGCTGGAGGTCAACCCTATTCAAAGCCCTAGCTAAACTATTTTTAAATTGTCTATTATTCAGCAAAGTGCCTTACATGTGGAAAAATACAGAAGTCATCCTACTGCACAAAAAAAGGTGATAAGGTGGACCCAAAAAACTACCGACCAATAAGCCTATTGTCAGTATTGTCAGTGGTCTGAAAGGTTTTCACAAGGTACTATCAAGAAGAATGGACACAATACTTAACACGGCACAACCTAAAGAACAGGCAGGTTCAGGAGCAGTTTCAGTACAATGGACCATATCCAGACAGGGCAATAAGATATCGAGCGACATAATGAATACAACCTTCCATTATGCATATCCATAATTTAATACAAAAGGCCTTTTACTTAGAGGAAAAGAAAGTAATAATCGATGCCTTGAACAACCAAGGAATAGAGAGAGTTTACATTGGTATACTCCAATCAATATATGAAAATGCAATACAAGTAAAAAATGATAAAGTCCAGATCAACATAGAAAAGGGGGTCCGATAAGGAGACACAATCTCTGCAAAACTATTTTCTGCTTGTTTAGAAGAAATTTTCTGCAAACTAAGGACTCGATCCAAATGTAGTAGAAAAATGTCAGTAGGACAAAATGGATACTGACTGACAAAATAAAATGTCTTGGCCGGTATTCAAATGTCCTACCGACATTTAGCACAACGGACGTTAGGAGACAAAACTGGTATTGTGTCCAAACATCCGTTTTGTGCGTTAAGTTCCCAAAATGCCGCTAAATAACGGCAGTTTTGGGAAATTAACAGTAAAAAAAACTAGCGATCGGTGCCTGACATACTGCCAAGCACAGATCATTAAAAAGTCTGCGTTAAACTTACCTGTCATCCATTATCTTTCTCCTTCTGTCTCCATTCTTTCTTCTATCTTCTCTTGTATCTTCTGTCTTCTTTCTTCTCTTCTTTCTTCTTCCTGTAAAAGAAAAAAAATAAAGTTTGAGTTGAAAGCATAGATACGTTAACCTCTTGAGTGCCAGAGGGGTACGCAATGCATTGCAAAGGATATATAATAATACAAGTTAGGAAAAGCTTGCCATATATATCGTAATGCCATGGTATAGCTATTGTCTATAATGCATTGCGTACCCCTCTGGCACTCAAGGGGTTAATGTATCTATGCTTTCAACTCAAGCTTATTTTTTTTCTATTACATGAAGTAGAAAGAAGATAGAAGAGACAAAAGAAGACAGAAGATAGAAAAGAAGGACATAAGATGACCAGGAAGCTGAGGACTCCTCTGGACATCAGGATTAATGGTACTTGTAATGTGATGTTTTTTTAACTTAGTTGGGTTAACCCTATGAATGCCAGCGGGGTAATTATACCCCACTGGCACTCATAGGGTTAATTCTACTAACATTTGACTCATTTTTTATACTTTGGATGTATTGATATGGGGCTTAGAGCTCCATATCAATACATCCACTGAGGACTTCAAGTGTCTGTGTCAGCTGTTTAAACAGGCAATAAGGGACAAAAATAGGTGTTAACTTTCCTGTGATAACTTGAGTCCCTTATCGCCTGTTCTTGGCTAACTCAGACATTTGAATTGCAATTTATGGTGTTTTCATCCTTTTAAATTGATGAAAACACCTCTTAACTTTAACCCACAATGGCTCTTTGTTTGCCGGTATATTTTCACAGCAAGACATTTGAATAGCTTACTGTGCCAGAAAAAACAGCCGTCTCCCACATTTGGATCGAGGTCTAAATTGGGGCAAAAAAGAAGAAGCGGAGACTACCTACATCACTTACGTTTTGTACATGTATCATACTCTTTGCAAGTATTTCTGAAGAACTGCGAGAATGCATTGAAGAGCTACAACAAGAAAGCAATATTTTTGGTGGAAGATGAATATAAATAAAACACAGTTCATGTTTACCACGCCAAGGAAAATCACAGTAGATGGACAAGAACTAGAAAGAAGTGAACAAGTATGTTTACCTTGAACAGGAAATGTGAACAGATGGAAACACCATGATGAAAATTTAGCGACAAATAAAATTGGGATGGTAAGTGTAATGAATCCTACTCCGATACTGTAAACCTTATCTGGGCGTATGACTTATCAGCCCATTATACAAGGAACTGAGGACATTTCTATGCCAAAAAGAGTAAAAACCATAGCCTGGTAGGAACCAAGCTGTATAATCCGCCTTTGAGAAGGAGAAACCTGGAACGACGGCTGAGGGCGACACTGTGTCCTCCAGTTTCTGTTTCAGCAAGCATTTGCAAAACTTAGTATTTCTGTCTTTAAGACAAATTTATCACTCTGCCTCAAGCAAAACATTTTTGACCAATGTGTCCTCCCAGTCCTTACATATGGCTGTGAAACATGCACACTGAACAAAGCCATACAAAACCTTAAAGTTACGCAGAGAAGTATGGAACAGCGAATTCTAAACATTACACTATCATGGTGCCCGTGATTGCCTCCAGTGACACTGCGCTTTGCAGGTGACATTGCATGACTTCCTGGTTGTCGCGCTGAGGTACATTCGCTATTCTTATAGGTCACTGTTAATTGCCAGAGTGAGTCTAAGCCTACATGCTAGGCCTTATAAGCCTCAGCCTGCCTTTACTCCTTTGCCCTTTCGTGGTGTACCTGTGCGCTATAGCTCTTGTGATTCCAATGCTCCATTTCTGTGTATGACTCCTGGCTACGTTTTGACTTCGGCTCCGTTTGATCCCAGACTACTGCCTTCCGTTCCGGTCTGACCTTTGGCTCCGTCTGACTACCCGTTTTGGTCTGACTCCTGACTTTGGCTGACTATCCATTCCGGTCTAACCTTTGGCTCCATTTGACTTCCCGCTCCGGTCTGACTCCTGGCTTTGGCTGACTACCAGCTCTGGTCTGACTCCTGGCTTTGGCTGACTACCAGCTCCGATCTGACTCCTGGCTTTGGCTGACTACCTTCTCTGGTCTGACTCCTGGCTTTGGCTGACTACCCGCTCCATGCTGACCCCAGCTCTGTATGACTATCGCTTATTCTATACCCATGGCCTACTGTCTCCGCTTCACTCTCCATGCTTTGTTGTTTCCTCTGGTCAAGCGGTTCTCAGTCTTCATCAGTCTTTGCCACTGGAATTCCTGCATTCTGTTGTTCCGGTCTGTGTCATTGGCTACCCTAGTGTTCTAGGGATTCTCAGTCACCATTGCTTGTTGGATTACCCTAGCATTCTAGGGATTCTCAGTCACCTCTGCCTGTTCTGTTACCCTAGTGTTCTAGGGATTCTCAGTCACAGCTGCCTGTTCTGTTACCCTAGCGTTCTAGACATTCTCAGTCACTACTGCCTGTTCCGTTACCCTAGAGTTCTAGGGATTCTCAGTCACCACTGCCTGTTGGTTTACCCTAGCGTTCTAGGGAGATCCGTCTCTGAGTTGAACCACCCTAGCATACTAGGGGATTTTCCCTCTGTTCACAGGGGTTTCACAACTGCTCCTGTACTAGTAGCCACTACCATCCTCGCTACTAGTATATATATTCAGTCAGAGTGGTATTTGCCTCCTTACAGTCGGGTGATCCTGTGCTGTCTCCATTCCTGGCTAGTGAGGGTTAGGGAGGTGCTCAGGCACTGTCCTTACACCTTGTCCTGTGAGAGTTGTGGAAGTGCTATTTATTTTATTTTATTCTATTTCTTAATAAAGATATTATTTTACTGTATCTGTACTTGTCAGTGTCGTTATTTGTAAGTCACCCCGTGACATACAATAAGAGACTGAAAAACATGTGCAAGGATACATTAGCAAACAAAGGTCAATGACATCATATAAAGAGTAACGTGCCTGAAATAGAAATGGGCAGGCCACCTAGCAAGAAAACGTGATGGTAGATGGACCAAATTAATTTTAGAATGGATTCCACTCAATACTACACCAAAGAAGAAGACAAAATACAAGATGAGTAGATGAAATTACCAAATTTGGTGCTGCTCAATGACAACAAAAGGCACAGGACCTAAGTTGTTGGAAGCTTGCTGAGGAGGCCTTCATCCTACAGTGGATGGTCAATGGCAGAATATGACGATTATATCTATCTATCTATCTATCTATCTATCTATCTATCTATCTATCTATATATCTATCTATCAATCTATCTATCTATATATATATATACCAAAACTCATTCATTTAGCCTCTACACCACTGGACAAACTTGACTAATCTTATATATACCTTATTGAGAGGAGAATGTAAAGGATTGCACTTTATCCAGGTGCAAATGTCTATTTGAACAGGGTAAACATTTCTGATAATGGAGGTGGGGGGAGTGTTTCTAGCCATTGCCTAAGGCACCTAAATCCCCAGGTCCTTTCTTAAAATCCTAGGTCTTGTTACCAACTAGAAGCCTGTAAGGGTGGATAATGCACTAATATATTGGTTGTCCCAAACCCTAGTTGTTTTGGTAACCTAGCAACTCCTCTGCCTGACAGTGTGGCGTATTTGTGTAGAACTGTTTGTATGGTACCCGCCTGGCCAAACACGTTCTCGCTCTCTACTTACCTCTTTTTTTTCTCTATATCTCATTGTCTCGCCCTGTTAAATAAGCTAAAGAGAAGAAATTCAACTGCAGCATAGGGGAGAAATACATATTGTTGAAATCCCCAATTATTTAAATGGGGCTTTTAACCCCTTAGAATGCTAGTGAGGTCTCCAGCTTATTGCATTGCAGGAGTTAAAAGCCCCATTTAAAAAAGGGCGAATCTTCATTTCTCTCCTATGTTGCATTTAGTTTGATCCAGAATTGCACCTTTAGCAATTGAATATGGTCCTATTTGTATCATTTTATCTTATACCCTCTGTCCTTGCCGCTACCCTCATGTTATCCATATAAAATTACATCAGCTGCATTGATCCTGGTGAAGAATGGATTTTGTCCCCCACTAATATATTTTATTATACCAATAAAATATGATCCATAGATATTGCTATGAACTCTTTATTAGCTGGTAAATAATATTTCATTCTGTTCCCTGACTGAAGATTTTATTGCAAATCATTCAGTGAGGGGGTGGGCTGGCAGCTTTGTGACTGGGGGAGGGCACAAATGGCTTACAGACACAGAAATAATCCAGGATCTCAACATAGCAGTTTCCAAAAAATTTTAATAAAACATGAACTATTTGTACAATTTTGCATCTAAAGGACATTCCAACCACCTGGGTATAGGCCAAAAGTGGTCAACCTGTGGCTCTCATCCAGTTGTTGTTGGACTACAATTCCCATTGGAGTTATGTTTCAATTGTACTTTTCCCACCCTAAGCAGAGACTATTTTTATCTTATGATTCCTATTGAAGTCTATGGGGAAATGTGTAGATAAAACCAGTGCTAAAGTTATCACCTGTAATAGAATCCATACCTTTAGATAAAAATGTCTGGGATGGAAACCAGAATAAAGTTGATTTCAAGACCAGAGCTGCCATAGTCAGAAAATTAAAAATGTCTGGGATAGATACCAGGGTAGGGTGGATTTCAAGGACCAAATAATGTTTTTTTGTTGTTTGCATTTTTATTTTGTAGTAAATGTAATTAATACATTCCATCACAGTCAAACTAATCCACTTTGACTTGAAACATTTTTCTTCTGATCTGTTTTGATTCTTATTGAACCTGAAGAACATGAACTAAAAAGAGCTATGTTGTTGCAGTCAATGCCCTCCACATCATGTGTACTCATGCATCTACTTATTTAGGCACAGAGGAAATGGTGACTACGCTAGATAAGGATGAGTGAAACAATTTAGTATGTTCAGTTTTCTTTTGGAAAGTATCTCTCAGAGCTACTCATTTAGCCAGTGGAAAAAAGCACACAATTTAAATGTAAAAGTTTCCAAGAAATCGTGTCAATGTGCCAACTTCACCACACCCTAAAGGTAGGAACTCACTAGGAAGAGAGGCTATAACTGCCTCTCATAGTTCGCATATATCTGGTATCCACTCTAAAGCAATCAATCAATGATGTCACCGGCTCCATCAGTACTTGAGTCCAAGTATGAGATGTAAAATATAAGAGTATTTCAGCAATATGGCCACCACCTATAAACACCCCAAGAAAATGGGCTACTCACATGGTATGGAGACTGTACAAGTCTCCAGTGGTACTCAACAGTGTCTGGAGTAAGCCCCAGGCCAAGCTGCCTCTGGAAGTCCAATCTCAAAGCTCCGTCTTCTATGAAAAATCGGATCCAGGGTAAGGGGAAGTGTACCCATGGACAAGAGCGGCACCACTTTTTTTAGAGACCCTCTCTGGGACTAACACATTTTGTGGTTTTTTTATCTAGCTTTGAGAGCTTTTGTTTTTTCACTTTCTACTCAGTTGGCCAATAAAGGTATCACTTTTACTCTACTAGTCTCCTCAATTTGTAATATCTCTATAGGTTGTAAGTTTGCACCAGTTTTCATAGATCACAGGCTCTGTACTGATAGCTGCTACAAATCAATTCTGTGTGGGTTGGTTCTCCAAAATTAAGCTTTAATTTTTACCTACTGAATGCTTCAAAGGAAGGAACGAAGGATGGAAGAAAGCCTTCACTGGAAAGTATTTCACTCATAGTGACCATTAGGACTTGATGTACTGATTAACCCTTTGAGTGTCAGAAAGGTGTGCAATGCATTGGGGTAGATGCACTAAGGCGTAATAAAGAAGTGATAAAGCTGGCATAACTTCTCTAATGATATAACTTCTCCAGTTCCTATGTTAATGGGTTTAGTGGGGTTTACTTTTTTGCCTTTCTCTGGGTCAACAGAGGTTTTTGGTATAGGACGGACTTGATAAACGCATGTCATTTTTTTCAGCCTTCAACAAACCAAAAAAGCAAAAAAACAGAAGGCGCCAATAGTGCCCTATCACAAGTATATAAAAAATAACCATAGTGCTAATATAAATACACTCACATTAAACACTGGCTGTACAAATACTTACGTAAGAATACAGCTTAGTGCGCTATCAGAGTAAACCGTCCCTGTACGGTATTATGCTCACGTTTCCTTCTCACGACTCTTCAATTCCTTCTCATCGATTCCAATCTCCTCTCATAAAGGATAGAATCACCCCAAAGAAGAACGCCGCTCCACCAACGATCTCCACAAAGGGTAATTTATTAAAAATATATATATATGTACAGGGACGCTTTACCCTGATAGAGCACTAAGCTGTATTCTTACATAAGTATTTGCACAGCCATTGTTTAACGTGAGTGTATTTATATTAGCACTGTGGTTATTTTTTATATACTCGTGATAGGGTACTATTGGCGCCTTCTGTTTTTTTGCTTTTTTGGTTTCTTGAAGATTTAACCCTCTGTGGGGAGAAGTTGTGGGGAAGAGCAGCCGATAGTCAACAGAGAAATCTGGAATCAAAGAAGCTATTTAAGGGACGGCTTTAAGATCCCTGAGTCTGGTTGCTAGTCTACATATATATGTTAGTCTAGCCATTTGCTATGTGAGTACGGTTCCACTGGTGGAGGTATGGTGATTTGAAACATTGACGGTATCACACAAGGAAGCGCCTCTGTTTTTTCCTTTTTCTTTTACTCTTTACTCAGCCTTGTCAACTATGTTACTATGTTACTATGTCACTATGTAATCTATGGAGCCATTGCACTAAGATTTCTCCAACTTGGGAAACTGCAGTGCATAGGATATACAGAATACACAATCACCCAGAGTGCCACATTTTTTAGTGGGACCTCATGCTTAATTGTTGGTGTGACCAGAGCATTCATAATGACACTTACTGATTCCTGATATTTGGTGTCTGGTTAATTTTGCAGTTTGTATGACCCTTTACTGGCCATTATTTAACTTTTTAGATTTTAGAGAGGTCTGCAGTGCATTAATAGGTTTCTGGTTCTTGTGTATTATAGACTAAGGGCAGAGGCGTAACTAAAAGCCACCGGGCCCTGGTGCAAGGATTGCCATGGCCCCCCTATGACATTGCCCCCCCCTCAACCACATTGACCGCTCCCACTGGCCATCTCCACTGACCTCCACAACATTGCCCCCAATCTCCACGTTGCCCCCATCTCCACATTGTCCCCACATTGCCAATTTCCTGCCTCCCTGGTGGTTCATTGGTGTGGCAGGAGATGTCACAGACCTCTATGCAGATGGAGCTCCCACATAGTCCTCTCATAATACAGAGCGCTGGGAGATGATGTCATCTCCCAGCGCTCTGCATTACTAGAGTGCCTGAGGGAGATCCGATTATCAAAATGTTGTGGATGCCTGGCGCTGGGTTTCAGGGGGTGGCCGGGCCCCTGGACCCCTGCAACCCCTATTGTTATGCCACTGACTAAGGGTATTTACTATTCCAGCCACAGGATATGGAGAGGGCTGGAATCATGTGGAAGATGTGGTAGTGGGTTTGGCTAAAGACCCATAGGGTGATTTGTCTAAATTACGGGCGCCAAAAGAGTGGTTCATGGGCCAAAGGCAGCTCACCTGTGGCACCTCCTCATATTTAAACATTTTTTTCTACCTAATTAACTAGTAGATGTGAACCTAATTCCCTACCTGCCAGAACCATACAGTTAAAGAATAGATGCCTGTTAAATATCAGTATTGTCATTGACTTGATCAATAATTAAATAAATCCATTTTGTGCAAATCGGTTCCGCGATTTCAGAATCCGGACGAATAAGGGTCATTTGGCGTCACTCGGGCCGTCTGAAAGGAAAAAGTTGTTAGTTTTTTAAAGCCGAATACAAACAGCCCTGGCCCGAAATGTAGTCAAAAATTTTGGAAATTCGGCGACAACTACCCGCGCAGGATACTTTCCCTCCCTCTCTAGTCCAATTAGCTTCTTCCTTTCATGATGGGGGTTGGACTAATGGCACGTCAGACACCCAGAAAGCCTGCATTTCCTGTTAGTCTGTTATTGAAGCTCTGGGAGAGCAGAAGGAGACAGAGAGTGTCCAGCTGTTGTGTAGGCAGGCAGGTAGCATAGGCAGGCAGCCAGCATTAGTACCTTATTGCCATTGCAAGGGATCATGTTTGTTTCTGTTCAAAATATAAAAAATATTAGAAATTTGTTTTAATAGCTTTCAGAGTGAAACAGCCAGTCTCACAGTTGTGTAGGCAGGTAGGAAGGCCTAGTATCTTATTGCCAACGCAAGGGAGAGTCATTTTTTAAAGTATGTTAAATTAGTCTGAATAATTCGGACTATTGTTGAATTTCATCTGAGTCGAACAGGTCTGGTTCAAAATGCTGATCCTCCGAACGCCAAAAAAAATTCATCCGAAATCGAAATTTACCGAAAATGTTTGCTGTGCACAAGTCTAGATACCACAGCAGAGAATAAGTTAAAATCCTAAAATGCTAGAAGTTGTAATTCAATAGATAGAGGGCTACAGGTTGCTTATCCCTGCACAAATTCTATTTTATAGATTTATTTATTGTAAATCACTAGTCTTTGATATCGGGTTGATGTTACTTCTTGCAGTCAGTTTTTGGTCTGCATGCACATGACGTCAATAGGATTTGGTGCAATTCTGCTGGTGTTAAGGTATTTAAGTCATCTTTTTCGCATTGTAAGTTATATAGTAGTATAGTAAATCAGGTTAAAAAAAGCCCATCAAACCTCCTTAGACTGAGAAATGAGAATTATATAAGCTTTCCTGCTGCCAAGTAAGTTAGTCTTTACATGAACTTCCTGTTCTGCCTGCTAATACACAGTATAACCCTGTTTGTTCCCTCTTGAAAGAAATGTTTCTAATTGTATGTATCCATTGTATCTGCTATTACCACATCCTTCGGTAAGGAGTTCCAAAATTTAATAGAGCTTACTGTAAAAAAACCTAACTCTGATGAAGTTGAAGCCTCCTTTCCTCTAATCTCAAGGGGTGGCCCCTGGTTATTTGATCAGGCCTTGGAATGGAAAGCTCACCAGAGAGGTCCTTGTATTGACCTCTCATATACTTGTACATTGTGATAAGTTCTACTCTTAGTCGTCTTATCTCTAGTGTAAAAAAAAATCAAGAATTCCATTCCTTTAATTAACTGTGCTGCTCTTTGCAGTATTCTCTCCAGCTCTAGAATATCCTTCTTCAGAACTGGTGCCCAAGACAGGACTTTGTTTGCTTTTGCTACTGCTATTTGACACTGGCCATTCCCATGTAACATAGTAACATCGTTGATGAGGCTGAAAAAAGACATGCGTCCATCAAGTCCAGCCCATGCAAAAACACCCCTGTTGATCCAGAGAAGGCATTTCCAATTTAACCCTAAGTGGGTAAAAAAATTCCTTCTTGACTCCAAATGGCAGTCAGATAGTTCCCTGGATCAACATCCTATCTTCATTGAAGCCATCTTTCATAATTTTCAAAATTGTTCTGTGCTAGATAGGCATCCATTGCTTTTTTGAAAGCAGTTGCTTCATCTGCAAGTACAACAGCCTGAGACAAAGAATGCCTTATCTTTACCACCCTTACTATAAAGAACCCCTGCATTTGTTTTAGTAGAAAGCACATTTCCTCTTGTCTTAATGGATGACTTCTTGTTCTTAGCTCAGCTCTTTGCGTAAATAATTCATTGGATAGTTCTTCGTATTGACCTTGAATGTATTTGTAAATGGTAATCATATCACCCCTTTGACATCTCTTCTCTAATGTAAACAACCCCAGTTTGGCTAGTCTCTCTTTATAACTCAGATCCTCCAATCCCTTTATTAGTTTTGTTGCATGTCTCTGCACCTTTTCCAGTTCAACAATGTCTTTTTTTTAGAACTGGCGCCCCAAACTTGTACTCCTTTTTCTAGAAGAGGCCTAACCAAGGATTTACACAGAGGTAGGATAATATTAGCATCCCTTGTGTCTACACCTCTTTTTATGCAAGCTAGTACTCTATTTCCTCTTGCAGCAGCTGAGTGACTCTGCACACTGCTGTGAAGTCTATTGTCTATCAGTACTCCTAAATCTTTCTCTAATGAGGATTCCCCAAGCTGTTTCCCATTTAGAATATATGTAGCAAGTTTGTTTCTACAGCCCAAATGCATATCCTTACATTTATCTACATTTAATGTCATCTGCCAATTTTCTGCCCTTTCAATCAGTTTATCTAAATCCTTCTGCAGAGAAAAAACATCCAGCTCTGTATCTATTTCCTTACATAGTTTAGTGTCATCAGCAAAGATTGAGACGCTACTTTCAATTCCCACTTCTAGATCATTAATAAACAAATTAAAAAACATTTGTCCCAGGACTGAACCCTGCAGCACCGCCCCTTATAACTTTAGACCAATTTGAAAAGGTTCCATTTACAACAACTCTCTGCCATCTATCGTTTAACCAGTTCTCAATCCATGTACAGATAACACCGCCCAAACCAAAGCCTTTTAATTTATACAGTAACCTATTGTGAGGCACTGTATCAAATTGTTTGCAAAATCCAAGTATACTACATTATCAGTGATTCCCTTGTTCAAATTACTACTTACTCTTTCATAAAATGCAAATAAATTAGTCTGACATGATCTATTCTTCATGAAACCATGATGATTCCTACTAATAATATTGTTTGTCTTCATATAGTTCTGAATACTGTCAGTTAGTAACCCTTCTAGTATCTTACCCACTATGGAAGTCAAGCTCACAGGTCTATAATTTCGTGGTTTGCGCCTTGCACCCTTTTTAAACAATTAAACTACATCAGCTTTCCTCCAATCACAGGGCACTATGCCTGATGAAAGTGAATCAATAAGTATTAAGTATAATGGTCTTGTATTACTGAGCTAAGTTCCTTAAAGGGATAGTAATACTTCGCTTTATCTTTATTTTATTTTGTATGCATGAAAAAAACGTGAAGAACGATATAAGTCTTATCTCTCAAACCTTTATGGTTTAAGAGATATTCACACGCAAAGTTTCCCCCTCCCGCCCCTTTTTCCTAGCGTAAGCCATCTCTTCTTAGATGTGAATCTGGTTGTAAGACCAGACAGATAACAGCAGGGGACAATCTTCTTTGTATGAAAACAATGAAAGCCCTTCCCCCCTTGACAAGTTTTTCAGCTTTTTCCCTTATCTTAATTGAAGATTGTCCCTCTCTGCAGTATACCTGGGCACCTCCCTTCTGATCTAGCTGAACGGGGGGGGATACTTTGCTTGTGAATATCTCTTAAACCATAAAGGTTTGAGAGCAGGGGCGGACTGACAGGACCCAGGGCCCCTGGTCCAAAAAGAGGTCTGGGCCCCCTGCAGAAATCTCCACAATGCCCCTTCCACCTCCACAATGCCCCCTTCTCTCCACAATGCCCCCTTGATCTCATCGCCACAATGACCCCTTCTCTCCACAATGCCCCCTTGATCTCATCGCCACAATGCCCCCTTCTCTCCACAATGCCCCCTTGATCTCATCGCCACAATGCCCCCTTCTCTCCACAATGCCCCCTTCATCTCATCGCCACAATGCCCCCTTCTCTCCACAATGCCCACTTGATCTCATCGCCACAATGCCCCCTTGATCTCATCGCCACAATGCCCCCTTGATCTCATCGCCACAATGCCCCCTATCTCCACATTGCCCCCTTCATCTCATCTCCACAATGCCCCCTATCTCCACACTGCCCCCTTGATCTCATCTCCACAATGCCCCCTTCATCTCCACAATGCCCCCTTCATCTCCACAATGCCCCCTTGATCTCATCTCCACAATATTGCCCCCTTCATCTCCACATTGCCCCTTCTCTCCACATTGCCCCCTTCATCTCCACAATGCCCCCTTCTCTCCACAATGCCCCCTTGATCTCATCTCCACAATATTGCCCCCTTCATCTCCAAAATGCCCCCTTCCACAATCCCCCCTTCATCTCCACAATGCCCCCTTCCACAATCCCCCCTTCATCTCCAAAATGCCCCCTTCCACAATCCCCCCTTCATCTCCAAAATGCCCCCTTCCACAATCCTCCCTTCATCTCCAAAATGCCCCCTTCCACAATACCCCCTTCATCTCCACATTGCCCCTTCCTCAATGCCCCCATCTCCACAATGCACCCGTCTCCACATTGCTCCTTCATCTCCACAATACCCCCCTTCATCTCCACCATGCCCCTACCTGCAGTCCTTGGTGGTCTAGCGGCGTGGGGCGCGCCTCTAGTAATGCAGAGGCTGGGAGATGATGTCATCTCCCAGCACTCTGTATTACTAGAACGGCCCGGCGGCCGTTGTAGGAGAGCTGCTGAGCAGCTCTGGAAGTGGCGGCGGCAGCGGCAGCGGGCCCCCTTCGGTCACGGGCCCTCGGTCCGTGACCGAATGCCCGATGGTCAGTCCGCCCCTGTTTGAGAGATAAGACTTATATCATTCTCCATGGTTTTTTAATGCCTACAAAATAAAATAAAGATAAAACGAAGTATTACTATCCCTTTAAGTACCCTTGGGTGTAGGAAGGTCCAGGTGCTTAATTCACCATAACTCTTACCAGTCTCTTTCAGACTCTGTCCTCAGTAAGCCATGAACATGAGGTAGGAAACTCCATGGTTTTGTCTGTTTGCCCACAGCCTGTCATTGCTGCTTCCTTTGTATATACTGAAGCAAAGAATGTATTTAGGGTGTCAGCCATAGTCTTATCCTCACTAATCAATTCACCTGTCTCAGTCCTAAGAGGACCGTTATCAACCTTAACTCTTTTTATATTAATATACTTGTAGAACTGTTTTAGGTTTTTCTTGCTCTCATTTGCAATATTTCTCTCAATTTCAATTTTAACTAGCTTAATTGCTTGTTTGCAGATTTTATTACTTTCTTTATATTTTTTTAAATGGTGCATCTGACCCATTTGACTTAAACACTTTAAAAGCCTGTTTTTTATTTCTCATTTTCATGCAAACCTCATTATTGAGCCACATTGGTTTCACTTTACTCCTCTTGTGCTTATTCCCCAATAGTATATATTGACGTGTATAATTGTCTAAGAGCATTTTGACCACATTCCATGATTCTTGTGCATTTTTATCTTTGAAAATTACATTCCACTGAATATCCTTTAATACTTCTTTTAGCTTTGTAAAATTAGCCTTTTTAAAATTGAATATTTTGGTTAAACCCTTGCTATTGGGTTTCTCATAACAAATTTCAAAGGATATCATATTGTGGTCACTGCTGCCCAAATTGTTTGAGAGCACTAGGTCAAGCAAGACCTCTTTTCTAGTTGGCTCCTCTACTAGTTGCAACATAAAATTATAATTTATCGTACTTAAAAAATGATTTCCCTTTGTTGTGCCGGAAGTCATATTGCTCATGTTTGTCTTTCTCTAGCAACAACTCCCCTAAAATGATTCTGTTAAGTTCATAAGTAGCACTAGGATTTTTTTCTTCCCGAATGCATGGCTTTACACTTTCCCACATTAAATTTCATATTCTATTTGTTTGGCCAATCTGCCATTTATGTATCCTCTGTACAGGTCTTCTGAATTTATTACCCTGCATAATTTAGTGTCATCTGCAAATATTGATATTTTGCTTTCTATATCTATTTTCATTTATAAACATGTTATAAAGCAGTGGACCAAGTACTGAACCTTAAGGTACTTCACTCTCAATCTTCATTGGAGAATTTTCCATTTTCATTTACAACACACTGTTCCCTATCTTTCAGCCAGTTTTCTATCCAATTGCAAAAGTTATCCCATAGTCACAATTTCCTTATTTTATATCCCAACCCCCATGTGCGGCGCTGTATCAAATGCCTTTGCAAAATCTAGACATACTGCATCAACTACTTTACCATTTTCTAGGTTGCTACTTACTTCTTCATAGCAGCTCAAAAGACTCAATTAGGACGAGCTATTCCTCATAAAAACATGCTGATCCCTGCTAATAATTTTATTTGTTACAGTGTAATCCTGAATTTAATACCTTATTATCCCTTCTAGCAATTTTCTCACTACAGAGGTTAAACTCACAGGTCTATAGTTCCCAGGTTCTGTTTTAGTACCCTTCTTAAATAAAGGCATTACATTGGCTATGCTCCAATCTTGTGTCACTGAGCCTGTGGTGAGAGAATATTTAAAAAGTAAAAAGATGGGTCTTGCTAACACCGCACTGAGGGCCTGAAGAACCCTTGGATGTATACCATCAGGTCCTGTTGCTTTGTCAGTCTTAATTTTGTTCAGTCTTCCCATGATCTCTTCTTTATTTAACGCAATATCTGATAATGGTATTGTTTAATTTGTTACTTGTTGAGGCTCTTCTACTATTTCTTGTTCTCTGGTATATACCTATGCAAAGAACATGTTTAGAACATCAGACATTTCCTTATCCTCTCCCATCTCATTTTTATTAAAGATCCAGTGCACTTACTCTTAATTTTTTTGCAATTTATGTATTTGAAAAACTTTTTGTGATTAGCCTTGCTCTCACTTGCAATTCAAGTTTCATTACCTAGTTTTGCTAGCCTAATTGCCTTTTTGCAAACTTTATTGCACTCCCTGTATATCAAGAAATAATTTTCTGTTTCTTCAGAGTTAAATAGTTTAAATGCCATTTTTACTTGCCATTTCTTTCTTTACATTTGTCTTGAGAAAGGTCCACACATGGACCAAAATGTCGATTGACAAAGTTAGTTTCTTGTTATTTATTTATAAAGAACATTTTATTAGTTTTACATATGAAAGAAAGAACAGAACATTGCCTTATTTGCATGTGGTGAATTAAAACAATCAGATACAATTCTGAGAAAGGCAACAATTACATGAGGTTAAGACTAGAGACAATTCATAGTTATATGTATAACAATAAGCACAAAAAAATGAAGCAACTCAGAACTGTAAGGAAGGGTAGAAATGAGTGGGGAGAGCAGGAGGGGATGGTGTGGAGAGGGTCAAAAGGGGGAAGTTGCTGCTGTATTTAGGGAAAGGGAGATGGAACATGAATATGGAGGGACACGAGCAGGGTCGCTGATTCTGCCTACTTCGTATAAACATAACTTACCACCAAGTGCTTGCTGTATTTTAGTCTCTGAGTGACTGGGTTAAGGACTGGGTTAAGGTGCTATCCTTAAAATACATAGTGGAGTTTGTTCTCTGGGCCACCGAAAAAGTATTTCCAATTGGCTTTCATAGTGTCCAAATTACTTTATTGTTCATTCAAAAAGTCCCATTGGTGCTGCCTTTTTTGTCTCCCTCTCTCTCAATCTACACACAGATATATACACATGCATACAAAAATACAGTGAATTCACTATTTATATATATATATATATATATATATATATATATATATATATATATATATAGCCCTATATTGGATAATTTTCTTGGGATATTGAGGGGATCCTCTGTATATTTGTCACATCATATTTTGTTATAATGAATATTATTATCTTTTATATTTATAGAAGTACTAGCGCTCTCCTTAACTGTTATTTGATATATATATATGTATATCTATTTATATATATATATATATATATATATATATATATATATATATATACATACAGTAATGTGGAAAAGTGTTAGGTAGACATGAAAAATTGTTGTAAAGTAAGAATGGTTTCAAAAATAGACACGTTAATAGTTTATTTTTTATCAATTAACAAAATGCATAGTGGGTGAACAGAAGAAAAATCAAAATTTGGTGTGACCACCGTTTGCCTTCAAAACAGCATCAATTCTTTTAGAGATACTTGCACACAGTTTTAAGAAGACAAGATGGTAGATGAAATGTCCAAATCTGTTAGTACACTGTGGCAACAAAAGTGTGTCTGTGTGAGTGTGTATGTGTTTATACATATGTGTGTGGGTATGGGTGTGGATTTAAAATTTCTAGTACCCAAAGGCAGATACCCTAAATATCTGTTGAGAATCTCACCCTTACCCATGAATTCATAGGAAGGAATAAGAAAACCACATAATAACTGTGCTGAAGTTCAAAAGCAGAGAATCTTTGCTGAGAAAAACAGCAGGAATAGAGTCTGTGATTTATAGGCCTGTCCCACAGCAAAACTCGAAAAGGCTATGTAGTACCTGGCAGTGGTCCCCATCATTGCAGGTGCACTTGGAATAAGGACCAGCTAGTCACCGTGCAATCACCCGCCCCCCACACCGACAGTTTCCAGAGGTCTTGTGCAACCAGTTTGGAACTGGCATATTACATAGGAGGCACAAGTCATCCAATCCAGGAGTTAGGAATGAGAAAGGTTAATGGAAGGACCACCTACAATTCCCCATCATCCCCCCCAGAATTTGGTCCACCCTCCCTGAACTTGTAGAGTAGGTGACCAATCGAACAATCAAACTATTGTTTCCCTGGAGCGGCTCTACGTGCCATCAGATTAAAGTATCTGATGTCACATGTGTACTAAGTGGTGCCCATGTGTATACCCAAAGTGTCACATAGGCTATCCAAGGTGACAAAATCACATCTCCCATTCTAAACACTGGCATATAGCATAGAGGGTTAATAGTGGTAGGTGTTCAATCACTGTGGCAGAGAATAAAAGACTGTGGTGGGGCACAGACATAGGGTGGTGACCCTTTTGAGGGATTAGCAAGTGGTGGAGCACTGGATTTGACCTTTATTTATAAAGCTCTCTGTTGCCACACCTAGGGGCCCGATAGACATGGTGCATGAGTAAGGGCTAAGGATATAGTTACTAGGGCTGAAGACAGAGTTTGCAGATAAATAATGGCTGGGGCAAGGTACTGGGGAGGAGGACTGGGAATCTTCAAGGTGCCCTTAGCCCCACCCCTAGTCCTACCTTCAACCTTCAAATGAAAACACTCCCAATCCCTTCCACTGATGCCTGGCATCTAAAGTACCCTCAGTCTAGAAAACACAAGCAACCCCTTGGTTGATAGAGAAGTCTCCACACATTGCTTAGCATCTCTTACCCCCCTATATCTCACATTGAAGAATTATGTAGTACTGAGTCTCTTTATCATGGAAGGGCAATGTGTGGCTGCCTAGCTTTTGACTACAGCTTCCATCATCCTTTGCTAGCCATTGGTTGAAAGAGGAAGATGGAAGTTGTAGTTCCACAGCAGCAGCAGTCACAGTTTACCCTCACCAGCTTTATGTTTCACATTGCAAAATCTGTCTGATGCGACAGTCCTTTGTTCTAAATTGGCTCCTATTTCTCTTTACTTTCACTGTGAACTCATCCAGTACATTCCAATTACATAGACATATTGATTTAAAAACAATATTCATTGCCTCTTAAAACCAGTCACTATTTGGATTCTCTAAAAATTGTTTTGTAACTCAGCCCACTTAGTAATTTTACTCTATATTAACATCCTATCCTGTAGACTTTACTGAGCATAAAAATATGACAAATGCCATTTTAAATCAACAGTATTACACTGCAGTATTTAGAAAGCCATTTTGCCTATTAAACTAGGCAAGGGGCCATATGCACAAAGTAAAAGAATAGTCATTCTGCAGGGGACAAATGAAAATGCCCGTTGCTTCAACCCTTTGAGTGCCAGAGAGGTGCACAACGAATTGCTTTGCAATGCATTGCATACCCCTCTGGCATTAAAAGGGTTAATTGTCAGAAGAAAAAGTGCATGCATGAGATCCCAACTTTTACCAATAAATAACCTATGACTTATTACAGATAATAAACAGTGAGGTTTTAGTGGCATGTTTATGGCAAAAATCATGTGTAGCTAGCCCTCAGCATCAAGACACTTCAGACTGGGCAAGTCATGTATCATGTATTTAGTGTAACACAATTCGAAAACAGTGATACTGCAATACCTCCTCTGTGAGCAAGACCCTGGGGAGAAGAATAAAGGAGATAATTAAAGGGATCGTGATCCAGAAGCGTAAATCAAAACACATGCCGGGGTCAGGAACCAAGACAGGTACTCAGCCAAACAGGGGTCAGGAATGCGGAGATCAGCAATGTTAGGAACAAGCCAGGTGTCGGGAACCAGAAGGGACGTCAGAGGAAGCAAGGTCATACCCAGGAAATCAGGAACGCAGTAGAGCACTCTTGCAGCCAGAAGAAAACACAAGGGTAATCAGGTAGTGAGCCAAGCTGCTTTAAATACCCTGGGAGGCTTGGCTGATAGCAGTCAGGTGAGCAAACACAGAGAGGTCAGCTGATTCAGCCTGATTCAGCAAAGGGAAGGCAGCAGTAATGGATAGCAGAGAACTGGATAAGCTCAGACAATAGAATGAAGCAGCAGAGTTAGAGCAGCTTAGCCAAACCTTGACACATATTTATTCAATATATGTAGTCTATTGATCTAGAAACAACAACTACATATTGTTCCAGTGGGAATCAACATGCAAAGTGTCACTAGCCTGTAGTAACTCCCAGACAAATACAGTGTAAGAAAACTCTGCTGGGAGGAAGGGGAAGCCTCCAGTATATGTGAGTAGATACAACAGGGGACGGGGAGCTATATTCTATTTGACTTGTTGCATACTGCTACGCTTAGAGAGGTCTGTTGCACAGTCTGTTCTTTTTCTATATATACAGCATAACATGACATGGGCACTGGACTGTGATACCCACAACTTTCAGCCGCAACAAAATTCCTGTAGCATCCAAAGACTTCACTTGGGGACCAAGCAATTGAATCTTTTTTTTAAATATACCTCAGAATGTTTAGTTTAATTTTCTATAATGAATAGTATGCACTGATAATCATTTACCATCATATTCGGCTTAAGAATCCAATAAAATGTTTCCCCCTTCAGTCCCTTTTCATCATATCATGCAAACTCCACTCATATCAGATAGCTGGCCCAGACAGATCACAACGAAGGACAATATTGTGTCAGATAAGGAAAAACCTTCTCTCCTTCGTCCTGGGGGGAGGGTTTTCCTTACCCTGACATACACGATCTTGACCCTCATTGCCAGTGGCATAACAGCAGAGGTCGCACCTGCGACTGGGCCCCTGAAGTGAATGGAGTCCAGCTCCCACAACGTGCTGATCGCTGAGGTCTGTGCCACAGACCTCTAGTAGCTGAGCTCCTTCTTCGGCACTCTAGTAATGCAGAGCGCTGGGAGATGACATCATCTCCCAGTGCTCTGCATTACTGAAGAGAGGACCGCGCGGGAGCTCCAGCTGTATAGAGGTCTGTGCAGAAGGAGGCACAGACCTCTCCTGCCACGCTGCTTTAACACCAGGGAGGTAGCAGATTGATTGGGGACAATGTGGAAATTGGAGGCAATGTGGAGATGGAGGGCAATGTTGAGACAATATGGAGATCGGGGGCAATGTGGAGGCAATGTGGAGACAATGTGGAGTTTGGGGGCAATGTTGAGTCAATGTGGAGATTGGGGGCAATGTGGAGACAATGGGGACATGGGAGGGCAATGTGGAGATTGGGGGCAATCTGTAGGCAATGTGGATACAATGTGGAGATTGGGGGCAATGTGGGGGCAATGTGGATACAATGTGGAGATTGGGGGCAATGTGGGGGGCAATATGGAGATTGAGGGCAATGTGGAGATTGGGGGCAATGTGGAGGTGGCCAGTGGAGATGGCCAGTGGGGGGGGCAGTGTGGTCAAAGGGGGGCAATGTCATTGGGGGGGGGTTCATGGCAATTTTTGTACCAGGGCTCGGTAGCTTCTAGTTACGCCTCTGCTCATTGCAATCCATCTGGTCAAGTGACTGGCTTTTGAATCTGAGGGGAGTCTGTATGATATCCTGAAAAGGGGCAGGAGTGGGAAACTTTTAACTGGATTTTAAGCCAACCATGACGTTAAAGGATTATCAGAAAATACTATCCATTATAAAAAATGTACATTTATTTTTAACAATACTATCCTTTTAAACCTTTTCTAAGTTCAAAGCACCTACAATCAGGTAGCTGCTAAGAAAGAGGTGGAAGGTGTTGGCTCCTCCCACTTCCTTGGTTAGCAGCTTCCTACATAAAAGAATGTAGGACTGATCTTCCACACTAAATCTGGTGCTGGAATTGATGTTAAGTCCCTGAACCTGCTTTGTGGAAATTTAATATACTATGTACAACAAAAAGCCACCCCTTAACTCCACATTCACCAAGGGAGGTCAGCGAGGCAGTCTACAGGCATTTAAGAGCATTAATTTAACCCTTTGAGTACTAGAAAGGTTTCCAATGCATTAGATACCTCTCTGGCACTCAAAGGGTTAATCTGTACCAAGATCTCTGCCATTTATTAATATAGTATAGTCAATTCTGTCATGGTCATTGTCAGTTTCCTTGTGCATACTATGGCACAGGTGAATGGGGTGTGCTGGTAATGAAGTATAACTGGCTGAGTGACCAGTGGGTGGGATGCACTAAAGCGTGATAAAGAGGTGATAAAACGCAGATGACTTCTTCAGTTTTATCACATCTCGAAGTCTAATGTTATTCTATGGAGCTAATGTACTAAGCATTCTTCAACTTTGGAGACCTTATTGCATATGATCAATAGAATAACACAGGAACTGGAGAAGTGATATCACTAGATAAGTCATCTCCACTTTATCACCCCTTAGTACATAACCCCCCTGGAGTCACTTGGATATTGATAAAATCACATTGGGCATATGAGTGAGTCTTCCAGTATGAACATCAACGAACATATACACTGTTAGTTAGTGTTGAGCGAGCACCCCGATGCTCGGGTGCTCTGACCGAGCACCCCCTGAGGCTCGAGTGCTCGGCCGAGCACCCGAGCCCCATTGAAGTGAATGGGGAGACACCAGGCACCCCCTGCTCTGATGAGGGGAGGGTGCCTGGTCAATGCCCCCTTCATCTCCGCTATGCCCCCTTCATCTCCGAATGCCCCCTTCAGCTCCGCAATGTCCCCCTTCAGCTCCGCTATGCCCCTCTTCCACAATGTGCCCCTTCATCTCCGCTATGCCCCTCTTCCACAATGTGCCCCTTCATCTCCGCTATGCCCCTCTTCCACAATGTCCCCCTTCATCTCCTCTATGCCATAGAGGAGATGAAGGGGGACATTGTGGAAGAGGGGCATAGCGGAGATGAAGGGGCAAATTGTGGAAGAGGGGCATAGCAGAGATGAAGGGGCACATTGTGGAAGACGGGCATAGCGGAGATGAAGGGGGACATTGTGGAAGAGGGGCATAGAGTCTATGCCCCTCTTCCACAATGTCCCCCTTCATCTCCGCAATGCCCCCTTCATCTCCGCAATGCCCCCGTACCTCCAGTCCCTGGTGGTCCAGCGGAGCTTCTTCGGATCTGTGCCTCTTCCGGCACAGATCCCCGCCACCCGAACATGGCGGGAGAGCACATGGCGGTACTCGACGAGTACCGCCATGTGCCGAGCAGAGCGATGCTCGAGCCGATCCGAGCATCGGCCGAGCACGCTCGCTCATCACTACTGTTAGTGCATACACTTGATTGCAGCCACTACACTAAAGGTTATCATCATGTGGCTGCACAAGCGCATCCATACATACTCCCAATTATATCTAAATAGCACTATTTATTTGACGTTCACAGACTTGCTGTAGACTGGACGTTCTTGGGGTAGGGCACACAACTTTAGAGTCAGTGGGATACAAGTAACAGTGGAAGAAAGAAATCCTAGTAATGTCAATGCTTTTTTTCTATAATGGGGCAGTGCTTTCTAGAGCAGTACCATACTCCTAAATACAGTAGCATATCAAGGGGAAAAAATCATACTTATGTTGTTATTTTCATTCTGATATCAGTAATTCACAGTCCGACATCTACTCATGCTGCTATGGAAACGGGCAGAGTCTTTGCTCTCAATTTCTCTTATTGTTTTTATGACATCTAGTAAAATACCACCCAGCCCTCTCAGCACATGCTGAAAGAGTAACAGGCAGAAGGAAGAGGAAACAAGCTAAATTTAGAGGCCTCAGAAAAATTAAGAAAATGTTAAAAATATTAAAAAACTAACTACAATTTTTACATTTGACAAGGTGTAGAGGAAGTAGCATACTTAATTTTCTTGCACATGCTATAGGGGAGGCATTCAGAGCAGAGGCGTAACTAGAAGCCACTGGGACCTGGTGCAGAAATTGCCATGGGCCCCCCCGACCACACTGCCCCCCAGTATCCACATTGTCCCCAATCTCCACATTGCCTCCCATTGCCCCAATCTCCACATTGCCTTGTCAATCTCCACATTGCCTTCACTTTGCCCCCCATTCTCCACATTGCCCCCCATCTTCACATTGCCTCCACATTGCCCCCCAATCTCCATATTGCCACCACATCTCCACATTGCCCCCAATGTCCACCTTGACCCTAATGACCACCCCACATATCCATCTCCTACCTCCCTGGTGGTCTAGAGGTGTGGCATGAAAAGCCTGTGCCGAAGCTGAAGCTCCCGCTCGATTCTCTGGCTGGGAGATGATGTCGTCTCCCAGCGCTCTGCATTACTAGAGTGCTGGAGAGGGAGATCAGCAGTTAGAGGTCTATGCCGAAGAAGGCACAGACCTACTTGCTGTGGGTGCCGGGCAAGGGGGTCGCAGGGGGTGGCCGGGCCCCTGGAGTGGGGGGGGGCCTGGTTGCAGGTGCGACCCCTGCGATCTCCATTGTTACGCCAGTGGTTCAGAGCTTGCTAGCATTAAAGTCTAAATGATGGTGGAGCATGCACAATACTATGCACTAAAGTCATCATATGCTCTAGTAAATATCCTGAGGTACAGGTACATAAGTAGGAACCAATGTCCCAGTACACAAAATGTGCTGCAGATTTGTACTTTCCTCACTGTGCGCCTAACTGACCACACTTTAGATAACAATAGATACATCGGCAGTATGTTCAAAATAAATTTGCAATTTTTCTGGGTCAAACCTTCTGCACAACATATTCCCATTGATTTAAAAGGGGCTTTTAATCTCTTGTATGTTAGAACAGTCTTCAACACTACATTAATTATAATCATACCTGGGAACTTCTTCCACTTGAGGCCCCAGAGGGGGCTCATGTGCTGTGACTGGAGGTAAGTAAATGATGTGATTTGATTAATAAAGGGGGTGGGGCTCAATCAGTGGACGTGGTTTATGGATATGGTACTTGAGAAGTGGACGAGAAGTGAGAGGAACAGGGTGAGAAGGAGGAGCAGTGGGCAGAGTTTCAGAAGAAATTTACTACCCCAGGAGAAACAGCCTCTGTCCCCGGAAACCTGGTAATTAACCAATAATTAACTTTAAAGACTTTAGTCTCCGGAGCAAATCCAAAGAGTTCCTAGGTATGGATTATTTATTTTCCATTGTGCAGATAGTTTGCCCCAGAATTATTATAATTTTCTTTTGCATGTGAGGCCCCCATGGATAGGAGCCCAAAGTACAATGGACTCATTATAAATTGCTCTCTGTGTGGCAATTCAGATGTCCATTGAAATGTTAGAAAATCTGAATAAAAGAACAGACAGCAATGGGAGTTCCCTTGTTCTACTCAGCAGGAAAAGCTTTATAACATATAGGATTTCATAAAAAAGTTTACTCCTCCTTTAAGTACACAATATTTAAAAGGTGAAATTTAATAAGCTATGGAGGAATAATACTGGACATAGTATTTAGGAGACAACCTCTTTTACCCGTCAAGTGCCCTACACAGAATGGAAATATATTAAAGCTCATTATACTGGTCCTACCCAAATGGTAGTCTAGACACAAAGTGCCAGACAATTCCTCTCTAAACAAGAGATACAACCAACCACAAATATGCATGAAGCCTGAGCTCTCTAGCCATCGATGAGCAAAGGGTCCAATTGTCTGGATTCCCCTGTTGCCCTTAGGGTGACCAATGACTAGAGTAATTCACATATGCAAAGTACTGGTCAGAGCTAGGAATAAGACTGCCATAGTTTCTAGTAGGCTCTATAAGAATAGTGTCCTACCCTAGATCCAACCTCTTTTAGCTTACAAGCACCTACACAGAAAGGAGTTATCCTAAAGCATATTATTCCGGTCTAGTTCATATAGCAGCCCACCAATTACTGACAATCAACTTCTGTCTGACCAAGAGAAGCAGCCTTGCCAATATATATATATATATATATATATATATATATATATATATATTATACACACACACACAAATAAATGCATTTATCAGTTAGACTAATTCTCAGTTTTAGGAACAGGCTTTCAAGAACAAAATTAAATGTTAACAAAAAAGGTATTATTATATACTGAGATACTCATTAATTTAGCATTTATACCACACAGCGTTATCTACCTAAATCTAGATATAGATTGATCCATCCGTCTGTCCATCCACATGAGTAATCACCACTCAGCCATTAAAGTGGAGTTGGATCAACTGCTGTTCAAGGAAGTAACTAAGATGACAGTGAAAGGTGAGGTTATTATTATTGGGGACCTTAACCTTTCTGATGTGGACTGAAAAAACCAAGCAGCAGGTTCAGCCAGAAGCACAGATATCCTAAATTCTTTACAAGGATTAGCTCTTAGTCAATTAGTAGAAGAGCTGACTAGGAAGGAAGCCACACTAGATTTATTATTTACTAATTGAAATTTGGTATCAGATGTAGCTGTAGGAGAGTGTTTGGGCTCCAGTGATCATCAATCTGTGTGGTGTAATATAAAGACAGATGTGAAGTTGTGCCACACAAAAACTAGACTTTAGAATGACTGATTTTTCTAAAATGGAAATTTTTTATATCAGTCTATAACAACCTGGAGATCTTTAGATATTCAATAGTGCTGCAATATGGATGACAATACTATACAAGATGGTTCAGGTGTAGATGCAATAGTAAATATGCATGATAAAAGAGAAATGCAAAAACACCAGTTTTTTGGTGGATACAATGGAGAAGAAGAGTGAAAAGAGAGATCTAGAATCAAGTTTTAAACATTGGGAAAAAGCATTGATCAAAGAGAGTAAATAATTTTGGTACCATACAGTGTTATAAAAATATTTGGATAGAATTATGGTCCCAAATGGTTTAAAAGTATATAAAACGCCAGCCAATGTATCCGTGACTTGAATTAAGTAAGAAATCACGTGAGAAACGAATGGCAGAGGACTCCGCAACATAAATGAATCTATGAGAAAGACACAATCCTCAAGCGGGAATATTGGAGGACATCGAAACCGTGAGTGATTGGAACAACCGTGAAAAATAGTATATCTGTATGAAAATTATAAAGGAAGAGGACTGAAGTGGATGTGGAGATATATATGGTTGAAGGTTGTATCTTTAAAAGTGTCTTGTCTCTTTATGAGTAAAGTCTCATGTGAAATGAAAAGTTATATTTTTTTGTTCGGATACAAAGAAGCAAGATATTAAAGGGATCCTTTTTGTCAAAAGAAACATTCTCTTGTTTGGATACAAAGAAGCAAGATATTAAAGGGATCCTCCCTGTAGCACTAAACTGATACAGGTAGCAGGGAAGAGTCTGGTAACTACAGACCAGTAAGTCTTAAATCAGTAGTGGGAAAATTAATGGAGACTATGCTAAAGGAAAGAATTGTTGAATAACTGAATTTGAATGGCTTGCAAGATACCAAACAGCATGGGTTTACAGTAGGGAGATCTTGTCAAACTAACCTCATATATTTTTTTGACTGGTAACTAAAATAATAGACCAAGGGAGAGCAGTAGATATACCTTATCTAGATTTCAGTAAAGCATTTGTTACTACCTCATAGAAGACTCATTAATAAATTGTAGTGTTTGGGTCTGTATGCAAAAATAGTTAAAAGGATAAGGTAATGGCTGAGTAACAGGTGAAAGAGGGTGGTAGTCAATAAAGAATATGCGGACGAAAGGAATGTTGCTAGTGGGGTACCTCAGGGATCTGTACTGGGGCTCATTCTTTTTAATATTATATTAGTGATATTGCAAAAGGTCTTCAAGATAAGGTATACCTTTTTGCAGATGATACAAGGATCTTCAGTAGGGGGAATAAGCCAAATGACAAATGATTTAGGTAAATTAGAAGAATGGACAAGAGTGTGGCAGCTGCAGCTTAATGTTGATAAACGTAAAATAATGCACTTGGGACATAAAAATCCAAAGGAAAAATATACTAATAAGGGTACTGTGCTGTCAGAGACAAAAGAGGAAAGGGATTTGGAATAATTATTTAAAATGACTTAAAGGTAGGCAGGCAATGTAATAAAGCAACGGGGAATGCAAGCAGGGTGCTGCGTTGTATAGCTAGGGGCATTTATAGTAGAAAAATGAAAGTAGTCATGCCACTCTACAGATCTCTTGTTAGACCTCACCTAGAGTATTGTGTACAGTACTAGAGACCCCATCTCCAGAAGGATATAGATACTCTAGAGAAAATTCAGAGAAGGGCTACTAAAATGTAGTTTTTACAGGAAAAGAAATATCAGGATAGACTAAAGGATCTGAACATGTATAGCTTGGAGGAGAGAAGAGAGAGAGGGGATATGATAGAAACATTCAAATACATGAAGGGATTCAACAATGTGAAGGACAGAAGTACATTTAAAAGGAGTAAAAATGTTAGGACAAGAGGCCATAGTCTAAAACTAGAGGGACACAGGTTTAGTCATAATGTAAGAAAGTTTTACTTCACTGAGAAGTCCTTAATAATAGAAAAGACCAAGGACCAAAAAAGGTTTGAGGTTTTTACAATAGGAAAATGGGCAGACTAGATGGGCCGAATGGTTCATATCTATAATCAGATCCTATGTTTCTATGTGTGATGTAATTATGTTTGCAGTCCTTTTTTCTCCATGTTTATGCTCCCATTGTATAACTTGTGTATTGTTCCCATTTTGCCTCTTTGTATTATGTGCCCCTCCACCACTAGCCCCATTGTCTTCCCATATGTGGTTTGCATTAACCTGGATCCTTTTGTAACCTAATGTGTGTTGATAACCCGTTTAAGTGTGTATATAAACCCTGTGCGTCCTACAATAAACAGTTCTTATTTTCACCCACACTTCATTGCGACTAGTGGTTTGGGTGGCTGGAGTGATCGGTGGGTGTAGTCCCAAGTTAAGGGAGCACAGGTTGGTGGAGCTACCTGGTCGGAGTAGCGGGGTTCCATCACAGGTCCGGGAGAAGGAGCCAAGTAATGGATTTAAGACTGGACTTTAATCCCCGGGTGTCCTGAGAGGTGCCATTATTACTGTACTTATATTAGGTGTTCATCATAAATTGGTTGTGTGACATGCACGGGTTCTTTGATTTCTCTGGTTTGGAATATGCTATCCCTCACTATGGGACATTGGCGAGCGTGATGTGTGTTTCCATTGATATTAAGTGTTCTGTTGGTCCCACAGGTGGATCTCTATGTCACCAGAGTGGTTAGGGTGGTTTTTCTGACATTAGCTGGTCTTGATTTAGCTTTTCATTGAGTGTGTTTGGGTGCCATGGGATAGCCTTCATCCACAATAATGTCCTAGACACATGCAGGTGCCATGTGTTGTGACACAGCTATCGTTGATCACTACCTTGTCCACAATAAGGGAAACTTGAATATTTATGGTCTTTTATATGGCCAGTCCCTTTTCAAACTAATTCCCACTTTCCCACTGGTTGCCCTGCAGTAACCCCACCTCTAAACCAATCAGCTTCTAAAGTGTTGTCATCCCTCCAGCTAGAAGCTGATTGGCTGGGACGTGTGGTTACTGCAGGGCATGTTAAGTGCCCTGCGTAAGTCCACATCACAGCCAGTGGGATCATGGGGGCAACTGGAACAGGGACTGGACATATAAAAGGCAGTCCCTGTTCAAGTTTCCCTCAGTTAGCATCAGGCAATGGTCAGAAAGATACGAGGAAGGGTTTTTTTTGCCATTGTTTCATGCTGCTGCCGGCGACATGGTGGTGGAAACGTATGTTTAATGACAGATTTATTTTGATAACTTTATTTTTTATTAACAGGTACACAATATGTTTACAGAGGAAGAATGAAGAGAAACACAGATGAAGAAAGAAAATGAAGATGAAGAAGACAGAATAGGGTGACAGGTGAAGAGGAAGAGAGAAGATAGGAGCTAACACAGGAAAGATTGAAGAAAAAGACCAGACTGCAGGAGACCCCACTGGACATCAGGATGACAGGTAAGTGTTGTAACACTGGGTGATAGGATAGTGTTAGAGCTAGCATGGGTACACTTTATTGCTAATGTTAGGGGTAGTGTAGGGTTTGAGCACACATTCATTATTTGACACTATGTTAAATACCAAGCGTGAGTAGTTTTTATTTGATGTTCACATTTCTCACACTATTTAGCGTGAGTTTTGGGAACAAAAAACACACAATGAACGTTATGCCAAAAGATGGGTTCTGTGGGCCACCATTCATCACAGTTCCTGTTGGTAGAGCAATTGGATACCTACGGTAACACTGTGTGTGTGTGTGTGTGTGTGTGTGTACCATTTGGTATCCATTTTTACCCTATCAACAATTTTATCAGGGACAGTTTGAGCCCTAAGCATGCCTGAATAGGTGCACAATATGTACAAAACACAAAAAGCACCTAATTTGGTTCACAGCATACAGGTGCCCATACAGTGTTTCACTTTTGTGAATTCTATTGTCTCTCTGCAAGCAGTTTTTGAGGAATTGTGAGAAAAGGTTGAACAGTGTTCACTACATCTCTGTGACCTTCTCCAATATGCAGAATATATTGGCATTTTATAAGTAAAAAAGTACTATTGGCCTCCTGTCTGGACACATGGGGTCAGGGGCCTATTTTCTAGGAACTAACTAGAACATTAAAGAAATGTTTACAAAATGGTGAATGGTGAAGAATGTCATGATGCGTATGGGACGTTATACAGAAATAAAAAGTGGAACAATTTAACAAAGAAATGGCTCCACAGGGGACAAAATAAAATGCTCCAAATTCCCTCGGATTGAAATAGGCTTTTAACTCCTTGTTACAGCTCATGTTGCAAATACAATATGATACAATGTCTGGACTCTTTAAACATTTTAGATGTGGTAATACCCCACTGACCAGCCATCACCAAGAATGATGTGTGGATGCAGCCGAAAATGTACCCATGGCTGAAAAATGGGGAATCCACCTTCAGCCACTTGTCTGAAACAGTCTTGTCAATACGAAATAGCTTAGATTAAACTATAAATGTGAGAGGGAGGTAGGGATGCTACTATGCTTTGCATATCTATACCTGTCAGCAACATGGTCACCACACATTACTTTTATTTTCCTGATTCTCCACCCCAACCTTCCCAGTAAATCCTGCTCCACCTTGCTGTTACCGCAGATCATAAAGCCCCACCACCACCCTCCCTACATTGTCTGGCCAAGACACAATCTGGGGAACTTTAACCCCTGAAATGCTAGAAATATCTCAAGTACATTGCATAACAATACCTTTGAGACAAATCTAGGATCAAATGGCCTGTTGTATTACAGACTAAAAGATTTGAAGAAAAAAAACAGTTATATATTTTGAGGAGGAAACAGGCCCAAAATGTAACATGTAGGGGCCCAAATGTAAGAATTCAAATTGGTAAGCACTATGTATTTGCATACATGTGAACACTTCAATTCTGTCCTTGAAACTCTGTTTTTTAGAGTTAATTATTGGGCCTTTTGATGACAGAGGCTAATGTGCTTCCTTGTTGAGTTTCCTGGGCAACTCTGGCTTCTTCCTGCCCTATCAGTGCACTCTGCCACATCCAGTCCATTTTAGTGCATTTTTCTTCCCAATACTTCCCATCCCAAAAAAGTCCTGCTCACATTATGAAGAAAATCTTGTCATTTGGACACATTAATCTCTAGCCATTCTTGTTACTATGAAGCCTGAGGACAAGAAGGTTCCCAGGCATGTGTATATTTGCATTCACTTTTGCCTGTGTAGATTTTTACGAAGATCACAGTACAGTAAGAATATGTGTGAGAGATGTGCTAAGGTTTGGTAATGTGTAGGAAGTTTCCTGCTTTAGGGTGGATAAATACTTCTGTTTATTATCACTTTGTCTGCAATGTGTCAGGCCTGAATTAAAGAAGAGTGCTTGGACTGAAACTGAAAACTCTGAAGTCTTTTCCAGAAGATATATGGCAAGAGGGAAAGTGTAATTAGCAAATTAATTATCTCTCTGTAACGGAGATTTAATAGTTTCTGGAGCTGACACATCAACAATGTTTTGTCAACTCAGAGGTTGCTACTGGTAAAATTATTACCGCAGAGATGTCACTGAAAAGATTTCAAGAGGGGAGATCGCACTAGGGAGGGAAACAAGAGAGACCCACACACACAAGAACAAGATAAGTGTTTTTGTTCTTAAATAGAACACTGCACCTGAACAGAATCTAAATTAATATCAGATAAAGCTTGGGTACAGGCCGCTCTGAACAAGCTATTGAATCTGTAATCAGTGTTAATATTCTTGAAAAAAATGCTTAGAATTCCAGCCAGGGTAGCTTGCAGCTGTACTTTAGAGATAGAAGGCTACATGTGTGTGGGAGACATTATTTGGATGGAGATCTTGGTGTGTGTTTTGTTGTTATTATCAAAGCTTTAAAAATACCCTAGTCCTGATGAGGGCAATTTGGGGGATGCGTTTAATCTTGGAAATGATTTGTAATAAAAATAAACGCATAAATATGCATTTGTACTGAGAAGAAATGGAATATTTATGGGGTAAAACATCTGCACCACAGGGGCTGAATAAAAATGTATTTCATTGGGGATTTTTAAACCTGTGAACCAAAGATATGACTCCAGCATATTTATCTGACATTCAAGGGGTTAAAAGTCCAGTTTAAATCAATTACATTTGTATTTGTCCCCAATGGTGCAGTTTGTTTGTGAAATAATTATTCCAGTTATTTTAAGTACATTAGGCTCAAAATATGACCTTAAAAATAGAAATAATTTTTTTTCATGAAAACCTATATAATGTTGAACTTTTCCTGCTGAGTAAAACAAGGGCACTCCCACTGATGTCTTGTTTTATTCAAAAGTTATAAGTTGAAATAATCAGTAAGTGAATTTCAGCTTGTTTACTTCCTGAAACTTCATATTGACAGCACGACTCACATTCTATGGAAAACTGTTTGTAAGAGACTCACTTCCCCTACAGAATGCAGCAGAATAACAAATTGAAATTCAACCACTGGAGGGTACTGTTAATTTAATTAACCAACAGTTTAAACTGCAATAACTCAGGAAAGATCCGTCTCCCAATTTTGGGAGTACATTTGTTTTACTTAATATAAAATGCTGTGCAACATGTGTTTTTTCACAAAAAATGTTTTCTGCTCTTTGAATAAGAACTGCTTGCACTACTGTATTATCTACAAAGCCCATAGGCGAAACTTCAATAGCCACTCTCATGGCCCACCTCCACTCCTTCTATGACTCTTGCCTAAGACCTATACAGTGTTTTCTGACACAGAAAAAAACCTTACTATATATATATATATATATATATATAGATACACATTCTGAATAAAGCCCAAAACTGACAAGAACAGTGGTACATAAACTAGCTACATTACTATATGAACTGAAAAGTACAGCCATATATAAACTGCTAGATGAAATCAGTCACTATAACCCTAGAGTGGGTTGTCTGTTGCTGTTGCATTGGGATTGTGCTGTCCATTTCCACAGATCAAGGAGATGTGTGTGACTAAAATACATACCTTGGAACCTTCTTGTTCCCAGTCACTGAAGTCACAAGCAGAAATATGCTGGGGAGTGACCAAATGGCCAGATTTACATGATAAGTTGGCATAGTTTGAATGACTCAAAAATCATTACTTATTAGCACATCAAGCACAAAACACTAAAAACTGCTCCCTCAGAAAAAAAAATATAATAATAGCATAAATGTATATTTTAAAATGAATAGTCCTAAATTACAGCTGTATTCAATAATAATAATTGATCAAATCCCAGCTAAATATAAATGCCTCAGAAGCACCACCCAAGGGTATTATTTGTTATAGCTGCCATTATTGTATTTTATTTGTTGCATTAAGACAGAGTTTCTCTAACAGACACTGCTGAAGGGAATACCTTTTTATAGTTTATTTTAGGGTGGGATGGATTGGAGCAAACCTTAGAATAATTTGTATGCAACTAGAAACAAGCCTGCTATAGAATTTAGCAGGCACTATAGGAGTGGTGTCCTACTCAGGGTGTATTCTCTTGTAGCTCACTAATCCCTTACACAGAGAAAAAATATCCTAAATAAGACTTATCCTGCTAACACAGCAGTCCAGGCACAAAGTGCTAGGCAATTCCCCTCTGAACAAGAGAAGCAGCCAAACCCAGAAGTACGTTTCAGCCTTTGAGCCTCATCATACCCAGGTTCATAAGCCTAGTTGAGCATCTCTGACCCCTACTTTTGCATATGTAAGATGTTCTTGGAGTTGGTCACCCTAATATTATTCCTAATATTAATAGGAGAATCCAGACATGGACCCCGTGCTCACAGGTGGCTAAAGGCATCAGCTACACATCACTGACACACTGTCAATCTGTCAAACACCAAGCATGAGCTCAAAAACACAGTCACCTTCCCAAACACTAACTCTACCCTTGCCCCTACACTAGCCCTAACATTAACTATACAGTTTACAAATATTAGCCCTAACACTATCCTGTCACCCATACCCCATATCTGTAACACTTACCTGGATGTCAAATGTTCAGCTGTCTTTTTCCTTCAAATCTTGTTGCAGCCTGTAATAAAAAACAAAAATCATTAAAAAGCTGTCCATGCGGCGGCAGAATAGAAGAAAAAGCCCCCTCCTTTTACCTTTCGGGCCATTGCCAGATGCCAGATAAGGTAAATTTGAACAGGGACTGCCTTTTATATGGCCAGTCCAAATTTCTTCCCACGCTCCCATTGGCTGGGATGTGGATTTACACAGGGCATGGAACATGCCCTGCAGTAACCACACCTCCAAGCCAATAAGTTTCTAGCTTATTTCAATATTTCTCAAGCTAGGTGATGATTGACAGGGAGGTGTGGTTACTGCAGGGCATGTTCCTTGCCATGCGTAAGCCCACATCCCAGCCAATGGCAGCATGGGAAGAAATTTGAACAAAGACTGGCCACATAAAAGGCAGTCCCTGTTCAAATTTCTCTCAGTTGACATTGGGCAACAGCCCAAAAGGTATCAGGAAGGGGGCCTTTTCTTCTATTCTGCTGCTGCTGGCAGTGGAACATGGATTTGAGCTTTTTAATGATTTTTATTTTTTATTACATACTGCAATAAGTTTCAAAGGAAGGAGATAGAAGAACCAGATGAAGAAGATGACTTATGAAGAGAGAAGATAGAAGAAAAAGGAAAGATGAATACCAGGGTGCTGGAGAACCCGCTGGATGTCAGACATCCAGGTCAATGTATACTGTTCATGGGTTGCTGTTACCTTTAGGGGGGTTAATCTTTTGAGTGCCAATGGTGTATGCAATGCTGTGCAATGCATTGCATACCCCACTGGCACTCAAGCGGCTAATTTGTTTTCTGTCCACTCATGTTTTTGGATCCTTGGATGCACTGTTATGGGGCTTAGGGCCCCATATCATTACATCCACGGGTCATAGCAATTTGACTTATCTTTTTTTACACTTCACTTCCATGTCTGCGGTTTTTACTACTCTATAGGGAACTGAGCTCCAACTTTTGTTGGTGCAGATTTTTTGCCATAAAGTTGAGTCCCTTAATGCATGTTACTACCCAACACATAGAATTGAGTCTCAAATTCAAATACTTTAACGACTGCTTCCTATGGGCACCCGTATTGCATTTTTACCTTTCGGACTTATAATTACTGACGGTACTTTTTATTTATCGTGATAAATTGAATTGAGCCTCTAGTGAGCTGTTTGCATACCCTTGAAGGTTCATAAGCCTAGCTGAGTATCATTGACCTAGGGCTTGATCCAATAAGCACAGATAAAACTGCTGGTAAGGCAAAAACCATTACCGAATGTTAGCCATGTCTGTGTAGTGCAGCTATGCTATAAGGCGTCTATAAGAATGTTCAACGAGCGTAAGGCAAACATATACACGTAGCCTTCTAACAAGATTCACACCTTTTTTTTTTTACCTCACCGTGCATTCATTTCAGTCGCTAAATAATGCATGATCCATCAACTTCAAAAGAAACAGGCTAAAGGTCGACGATAACTTCAAAATCACAGCCAATCATAACACACCAAAGTAACATGTACATTCAAATAAATCTATATATATACCCCAAAATAACTGACATACACTGACTGTGTTTGGAGGTTCTCAGAGCTACAGCACAGGGCCTATGAGTGGAGGATAGATATAGCAACAGAAAGAGTGGCGCATACATTGGTGACAGGTAGACTTGGAGTGAGGGTGGAGACATTTGCATTTAATATGTACAAATAATACACTTTGGCACATATTGCACACATTGCATACACACACAAACACACACACACACCTTTTGTTTTTTGGACACACAACATATCTTTATTTTTTATTTTATACAGTGTGATTCAGTGACTGCAAGGGAGTGCCAGAGAGTGAGTCTGACCGAGTGCCTCTGTGAGTGACTGGGTGTAAGTAGCTGTGTAAGGGAGCTAGGAGAGTGGTAGTGTGATGTCAGGTGGAGGTTGGAGAGATGGGGAGAGGTGTAGGAGAGAAGGAAAGAGAGAAGGTGATCCCTGGTCAGGGAAAGAGGGGGAGACCAGGTGGGATAGAAAGGTATCCGACAAGGTCAGGTACACATTGGCTAGGGACCTGGAGGAACTGGAGGGGATGTGTGACAGGGGTATACACATCCAGGGACAGTGCAGGCAGGTCCTTACCACCAAACTGCCTCCTACAGTTTAGATACATCCCAGACTGGTTTGGTGGGGCACAGACTGCAAGAACCTATGTACTCCCACAAGGAGAATATGGCCCTGGTGCAGTGCATACCAGACAGGGAGGACATGCTGTTTATCAATGAAAGGGCCAGAGGGATTGGTGCTAGGAAGAAGCTCACCTGGCGTCAGATCCTGAACACAGTCAATGCTGTGTCCAGATGTAAGCACACACACACACTGAAACCATCAAGACTAGCTGGACAGACTTCAAGAGCAAAGTCAAGAACCAGATACCTGGGATACCTGGCCATGCACACGAGATGCACATGAGGTAGTCCAGCTCTGAACATCACCTTCAATGCTTGGGAGGAGATGCTCCAAAACAACCTCTCCATGACTGTTGAGGGGGTCCAAGGTGAGTGTGATACAGGATGACAGCACCCTCCAGACTTCCACTAAGTCCATCACTCCATAACTGTCCAGCACACAAATTCTCTTAGCTAGTATGGCACAACACAGTGTCAGCATTGAGCTGCCTAACTTGATCAACACAGTGCTGATAGGTTTCAAGCAAGGAGAAAATGTTTAGATCCCAGACCAAAATGGGGAAAGCATGTCAAATCATGTACAAGTACATGTTTAATCTGGTGCTGAGTTTTTCAAACCTACCTACTTCACACAAACCATTATTGCCATAATGCTGTAATTTAAACATCTGTTATGTTCTTCAACAATGTTACACATGCAGCCACTGGGAGGTCAGCACTTAAACCTTTGAGTGCTAGAGGATACGCAACACGTTGCACTACAATGCATTGGGTACCTCTCTAACACTCGAATGGTTAACCCTGGATGAACACACTACACAAGGTTTATGTTGCACAGGTCTATAGGGGTCAGTACACACTTGATAGTTCAACTAACACAAACTGATTGCGTGTAGGCTACAAGATCAATAACCCCATGGCCCAAAATCACACATGTGCACCGTTCACATAATCATAACAACTAAGTTGAAACTAAGTTGAAACAATGACACCACCACACACAGACAAAGCTTCTCCATAAACTTACAATAACGGGGCAAACACAGCAGCACAAGCAGCTGGAAAACACGTTTCACCCACAAGGAGAACCATAACAAACACATCCAAAATGTGGTGCTGGAACAAACACTCAAATATGGGTTACCAACACTGCCAAACCAGACAATTAGGGAACAATAATACACACATCTTAACAAGCACATGATACATGATTGGGAATAATGGGAATAGGTCTCACACTATCCGTGAAGCCACAGTTGATTATCACTGGCTTCAAATAGATGGGTCCTCCATGTCCCATAATACATACCCAACATGGGCATCTTTTTCATCCACAATTGGGAGACTAACTAAATGGAGCATCACATATGTTGCCAGCATGAAAAGGGTGACATGACAATCTCGCTCACATCAAAAGGCTGAGATTGTCATGTCATGGGCTTAAGAGTAGCTGATTTGCAATCAATGTAAAGATACCTTGCTTATGTGTCTGTATTAACTGTGTGTAGTCCCGTTCTTCTTCCCGTCACTGTCTGTGGATCAAAATAATTAAAAAAAAATCATTGTGAAAAGTGCACATTCCAGACCAACTCCGCCAAAGGCCCAAAGAGTGAAGCAGAAGTTGAATATAGCACAAGCTAGTATAGCCCACGAATTTATATACATCTGACCACCTTGAGCTATATTTAACCTCTGCTTCATTCTTTGGGCCTTTTGCGGAGTTGGTCTGGTATGTGCGCTTCTCACAATTATATTTTTTATTATTTTGATCCACAGACAGTGTTTCATGTCAGTGCTCCCCCATGCCTTCCATTGCTGTCCTATGTTTTGTCGATTCCCCTTCTCTTCTATTTCTGGCCAGTGCTTACCACTCTGTGTTATCCTGTGGTACACTTCTGGCCGGCATCCACACCTCAATATGAGCATTGCTTCCAGTCCGGTGCTTCATAATCCTCAGTCCTTGCTCAGTATGACGCATTATTATAGCATCTATACTGAGCAATGTACCAGTCTCTACCTTGTACTTTGCCTGTTTCTTGTGATTTTACTGTGTATGACCCAGACTCCCAAGACTACTCTTGCCTGTTGATCCAAGTACCTAGAATCTGTGTATGACACTGAGTTCCAAGACTTCCTTTTGCCTGCTGATTCAAGTACCTTTATTCAGTGCATGACCTGGATTTCAAGACCACCCTTTGTCTGCTAATTCTGCTCCTAGATTACTGTGTATGACCCAGATTTCATGGGACTACACACAGCTAATACAGACACATCAGCAAGGTATCTTTACATTGCTTGCAAATCCACAATGCTTAAACCCCACAACATGACAATTTTGCCCCTTTGATGCGGGCGAGATTATCATGTCACCCTTTTCAAACTGGCGACATGTTTAATGCAATGTTCAGTTGGTCCCCCAATAGCGGGCGACATTTTGATAGCAAACCCCCAACATGCATGCATACAACCTTGCCGTCCCCACTGTTCAGGATACATATGGTAACCAAAGCTCAACCACTGTAGGTCGCTTGCATCAATGTAGAGGATCTTGTCAGGATGTTCAATCAATGATGGCCAGAATGGTATCCCATGCATTGTAACTCAATGCATGGAATACCATTCTGTAAATCAAGGGCTCACAAAGCAATGTCATTGTCTTGCATTCTGCTTGTCATTGTTCAGGTTACTAATTGCACAATATAATTTTCACACACAGTATCCATGCCTGCGTTCAAGAAGGAAAGTGAGCAGGAAGAAAAGTAAAGTATGACCCCCAATGACATAGTCCCTGATGATCCAAGACAGGGCACCAGCTGTATGCCAACACCACCACAGTCACTGTATGTGCTGCCACCAATGGCAGACCATGAGTGGATGCCACAGGATTCACAAAACTGGATGTAACAACAGAGGTTGAGGCCACTAACAATGACAGGGCAGTACCACCACCACCAATGCCCAGCATGGTGAGCAACCCACATTATGGATCTTATGATCCCACACCACGATCACAGCCACACAGCTGGATGCAAACCCAGTAAGAGACCAATCTTCACCCACCACAATGTGGGAGGGGAAAAGGTCCCAGTGACTCGACTACCAAAATTTTGGCCTCATAGGTGAGTCACAGAGTTCTGAGCCACTCACCAACTTCACACCACCGGCACAGACTGAACCTGGGGAACAAGGATTACCAGTCAATGAGGAAAGCATAGATGTGGTTGGGGCACAATGCTCAACTTCTAATGCATCACATGCTGGACCCCTCACACCTATACACACATTTGCCTCACCACCAGCTGCAGCATCATATGAGACACACTCAGACCAGCCAATTCTTCAAGAGATATCTGACAGAACTGCAGCCACTGTCAGTGGTACTGAATTCCAGCAAGCCCACTATATTGGGACTGGACTGAATGACTTGATTGGCAAGATGCTCATTGAAATGTGCAAGCGAAATCAAACCCAGAGGCTACTGTTGGAGCAAGTCACCAGACAGTCGGTGAGGGCATCCACATCTGCACCCCCTTCCAAACCAAAAATAAAAAAAGCCCTTTGTGTCATGTTTCCCTGAATTGTTCCCAGTCATGTCTTTGATTACTTCAGGTATCTAACAAGGTCAATGACAGAGATGTCTCCAATGCATTGCAAAGCAATCCACTGAACACAACTCTGACACAATTTACTTGGTGGGAAAGTGTTTGAACATTGGTAACCAAACACAACACATCCACTGTTATCCAATTTCAACTCACAATACACCTAGCAAAGCAAAAGTCCTGAAGCTGTTGTCTGGGCATGATGCGAGTTGAAGATGAACAACAGCTGATGGGAAATATCTCACAATCGATGTATGGTCACACACAGGGTCACTGTTAACACACAGAGACAGTAGCACTTCGACTCAAGTGTATACCTGCTTCACATACGATCATGTCAGGCATGAGACACAGGGATCACACCCTGCAAATCTCACAATACACAGTGTCTGGAATGCAAACATATTCTTCAAAGCAACCAGTGTGCATTCCGAGGGTGTGTTTTCATCAGGAGTGTGCTTGTTATTGGTGAAGGAGTCTTAGGGGACTCCTGGGATGCCAGTGGGTCACTCAATGCATCACACATATAGGCGTCGTGTAAACTTCTTGCATTCCAAACTCCAGGATGGCTGAACGTTTGCAAGATAAACATGTTGTTGTGATAGAAGAACGGTCAAACATCATTGTTAATCTATTTTCATGATGGGTTCCTTCTCATCTCCATTGTGATTAGGAAATGCATATCATGACTGTTCAAGATTCCAAACAAGGGACATATCCTTTGTTCCATTGTATATGAACAAATGGGTCCTCATCAATAGGGATGGGCGAAAGTTGTCAACGTGTTCACAAAAACCACATTGTTGTCCGCTTTTTGGTGTGAAAACCTGCTTTAAAACTAGTGATTCAAATTTTTGCATTTTTCAGCCATTGGCCAAACTTTCTCACCATTTTTTCAATGGCGAGAAAGTTTCCTCCCATTGATTTACGTTGTTTTCGCATCTCCGCTAAAAAAAGTGACGTATTTGCGGAAGACAGACACAATAGAAGCAGCTACAGAGTGAGATAGATGTGCTGTGCTGTTCTGCTGTGATATTTTGGCAAAATTGAGGCAGGAGAGGCTCACAGTGACTGCTATCATTATGAGCAGCAAAAGAAGGAATTGGAAGGACCCTTATTATGTGTCCACTGAGTCCGAGGAGGAAGTGACTAGCAGTACTGAATCAATGCTGTACAGTCCCCCTAAATCACCCCAAGGGATCTTGGGGAATTTAATGGGAAGGGAGGGAGAAATGGGAATGGGAAGGGAGGGAGAAAAGGGTAGTACTAGTGAGAGCAGGACAGGTCTGCTGCCTGTGCCTGCTTCAAGACATGCTGCCCCTGCTGCCAGTGCCACCATTGCTGTACCTGCAGCCACCATTGCTGTGCCTGCGAGACATGCTGTACCTGCTGCCAGACATGCTGCCCATGCTGCCACCAGTGCTGTACCTGCTGCCAGTGCTGAACCTGATGCTAATGCTGAACCTGCTGCCACCAATACTGTGCCTGCTGCTAGTGTGTGTCTTGTAGTACTCAGGAGGGGTTGAAGGAGAAAATGATGCCAAGTGTGACAGCAAGGGACCCTAAATCACACTTGCCATTTGCAAGCAGTCCCTCCAGTGCTAGTACTACTGTTACTAAGCAGCTTGTTGGCGTTAGGAGTGAAGGAGGGGGTAATCAACAATATCTTCATATTACTAGTGACTGTGAGACTGCAGCTGAACTTGAGGTGGTTGATGTTAGTAATAGTAGCAGTAATGATGAAGAAGCCGGAGTAGTAGGGGAAACATTGGAGAGCATCCAGACTAGCAGTCAAGGGAGCCCACACCATTCCTCTGGCTCTGGGAGTCCTCCTCACCTTCCCTTCACTACAGTGTCCAGGTGGAACATAACCCTGAAGAGGCCAGAACTGGTGTTGGGGGAGGATAGCAGGCTCAGAATTAATACCACAATCACCAGCAGGAGCACAGATGAGCTGCCTGTGCCTGATGCTACTGCTGGTAGTGCTAGTCTGCCTTCTTCTTCAGGTCAAAAGGAAATGCCAATTGTGACATTAGGGAACCCTCTGTCACATTGCTCGTCACCTTCTCCAAGCAGCAGTGAGATGTCTGGAATAGAGCAGCAGCACGTAGGGACTAGTGGGGCTGGTGATAATGATGCTGGAGAAGCTGGGGTGGAAGAGACATCGATGGCCTTTTTAGCAGAAACTGAGAAGGCATGGGAGACAGGAATGAGGATGGGCATTACCACCACCACTAGCAGTGAGATTTTGGAATTAGAGGAATTTTGCAGCTGGTCTAATTCCTTCTGGTGCTGAGATGCAAGGGAAGCAGGATGCTGAGGAGCAAGCTAGTGTGCCACAAACCACCGGGGACACAGTAAGAATGGGGTCAACAAGTGATGTGAGAATAGGACAGGTTCCACTCCTGTTCCTAGTTGCAGTGCTGAATCTGAGGTAGTAATAGCAACAATAGCAACATTATCTGCTGCCACAGACAATGAAGTGGAATGTGGAGGACAAGAAGAAAGAGGCCATTCTTCTCCATCTGTTCCTTTCCCCCTTAAGTCATCATGGATGTGGGACTATTTCTCTTCTATTGACCCGGCCTGGCTGACGTTCCTGCTCCGTGTACCGACTCAGCTTGTCTGGTGAACCTGCTCCATGGACTGACCCGGAGTGATTGGCGATTCCTGCTCCGTGTACCGAATCAGCTTGGCTGACGTTCCTGCTCCGTGTACCGACCCAGGTGGGTTGAAGCTCCTGCTCCAGTTCTGTTCCTGCTTGCTAGCCACTCCACTCTCACTGTTGCTCACGCTCAGTGGTCTTGCCAGAGCTACGGAGGTCCAGTCCTTGATCCGCTTGCACACTGTGACCTGTGTGACCCTCCGGTAGATTCCGATTCGCACCACGATCGCTTGGTCTGTTTTCTGCCATTACTGAGGTTGGGTTCAGTTGGGTGCTTCAGGTTACTTCCACGCTGCAGACCGGAGCTTTCGTTAACCCCTTCAGGAGCAGTGCTGGACATTAGTGTATGAGTCTGAAGTCTCAGTTGGGCGCATATTATCCTATTGTACTAAACACTGACTCACGCTTGTTTGTAGTCTCTGGTGGGCATTCTCTCTGACAGCCTTCCTCCTATGTTGCCTTAGCCAGTTCTGCTCTAGCTTAACCCATTGCATACTTGTCAGTCGTTGTTGTGACTCTCTGCGTAGAGAGTTCCATTGGGCCTTCCAACATTAAGGTCAACTCTGTCATTGGCCTAATTTTCTTCTCTTGGTCATATTTACACTGTATCAACTGTGATTTACCTGACTTGTGTCAGTACTGTATATTTGTTCTACATACTGGACCCGTGTGGGTTAATCATGCAATTGTAACCTGTCCTGTGTCATTTTACCATATTTCTGTATGCTGGACCCATGGGGATTACTGTTATTCATTGTGTGCAAATAAAATTGTATTTTTACCAAAACCTTCCGTTTCTGAGTGTACTGAACCGTAACACTCCCCTGCCAAATGATAGCCACTCTGTTGATGTTAGGATGTGGCAGTTCGTCTTCACTCATTGCACACTGTATGGTGCACTGACCACACATACCAGTGTGGTGGAAAAGAATTGCAAGCAATGCATCAAGTGGTCAGCTGAGGATATTCCATCCCGCAGAATATGCTAAGATGGTAGCAGGGAGGGTTCATCATTACTATTAAACTGTCAGCAAGTTGCCATGTGTCCTTAGAGGAGTCTGGACAAGAGGTATAGTGACAGCTGTAGTACTTGGTTTCAGATTTCATGGTGTTTGGACACACACACAATGTGCAGACTGCAGTTGCCACAGTTCCTGCTCTCAAGGGAAAAATTTATATTCTAATAACACACCCATGATTTTTGAAGAGGGGCAGGTGTAAATGAATTATTGGTCAACTTCTTATTTTCTCCACATAGACTGGGGGCTACTTATTGTGCTGCTACTGCGTCAGACGCATCACTGGAGCCAGTCGTGGCAAGTGGAACCTTCATCATCCATCTTCCATTTTACTGCTATCGTTGATCCCATTTCCTTTCAGCTGCCTAATCATCTCGCTGCTTAAACAACTCAGCAGCAGCAGTAGGAACAGCAGTTGCAAATCAGGGCTCAAGAGGACATTTGATAATGGCCAGTGGCACTAGGCCAGTAGGGCATTTTTTTTTCTCAGGGCTTGTGCTTTGAAAAAAAACAAAAAAAAAAACAAACAAACAAAAAGACATAGTCCTACAAAAATAAGCAATTTTTGGTGGGTTTGTTTCTAACAAGCCTAAGACCTACAGATCAATGTTTCCTCAGGGCTTGGGCTCTAACAACAAATCTAACCAATCATCCTCTTCAAAATACTCTATCAAGTAAAGTATCAGTCCACCCCAGTGGCAGCTTATGTCAGGGGGTTCCTGTCTATCACTTTACATACAAATTTCTTATTTTATTTTATTGATTTATTTTTTTATTAACTGTCCCCCCAATGACAGTCAAGAAACCACCCCAAAACAAATTCCCTATTCAAATGATTAATTCATTCATTCACCAACACAGGCACCCTCCTCAGACCCCTTTTATACCATGTCTTATGGGTTTTTTAAAATTTTATTTAGGATTTATTTTTTATTAACTGCCCCCCAATCCCAGTAAACAACCCCACAAAAAAACATTCCCTGTTCAACTGATTCTTTCCCCACTCCCCACCAAAACAGACACCCTCATGCACCTTTTATACTATGCCTTTGGGAAATAAAATAATATTAGCTTTGTGTTGTGTTTAACTTCTATGTCCCATTGATATCAATGGAATGAGCTAGGCGGAAAAATTGGAAAAAGCGAAAATCTGCACTTTTTGCGGGAAATTTTTCACCAAGCGGAAAGTGCCATTTTTCACCAATTTCAGTTTGAGGTGGAAATTTTTTGTCAGTGACATAACAATATGCAGTATGGTTTTAACATACAGTAGCACTAGGAAGCATACAATGTCAGATTGGGCAAACATGTGGAATATGAAGTTTAATGTGGGGAAGTGTAAAGTCATGCATTTGGGAGGAAACAATCCCAAGGCTACTTATAAACTTAAAGGGATAGTAATACTTCATTTTAACTTTATTTTATTTTGTAGGCATTAAAAAAAACATGAAGAATGATATAAGTCTTATCTCTGAAACCTTTATGGTTTAAGAGATATTCACAAACAAAGTATCCCCCCCCCCGTTCAACCAGATCAGAAGGGAGATGCAAAGGTAGACTGCAGAGAGGGACAATCTCCAATTAAGATAATGGAAAAAGCTGAAAAACTTGTCAAGGGGGGAAGGGCTTTCATTGTTTTCATACAAAGAAAATTGTCCCCTTCTGTTATCTGTACTGTCATACAACCAGACTCACATCTGAGAAGAGATGGCTTACACTAGGTAAAAGGGGCGGGGAGGGGAACTTTGCTTGTGAATATCTCATAAACCATAAAGGTTTGAGAGATGAGACTTATATCATTCTTCATGTTTTTTTAATGCCTACAAAATAAAATAAAGTTAAAACGAAGTCTTACTATCCCTTTAATGGAATAATTTTAGGTGACTCGTTGCTAGAAAAAGACCTGGGCATCCTTGTCAACTACAAACTTGGAAACAGTGACCAGTGTCAAACAGCAGTAGCAAAGGCAAACAAAGTCCTGTCTTGCATAAAAAGAGGTATCGAAGCAAGAGTGGATAACATTATTTTGCCATTATACAAATCATTGGTAAGACCTCACCTTGAGTATGCAGTGCAATTTTGGGCACTGGTTCTGAAAAAGGATATACTAGAACTAGAGAGGGTACAGCGGAGAGCAACAAAATTAATTAAGGGAATGGAGGACTTGATATATGAGGAACGACTAAACAAGCTTGGTTTATTTACTCTACAGAAAAGACGACTAAGAGGAGACCTTATCACATTGTACAAGTATATGAGAGGTCAATACAAGGATCTCTGCGGTGAGCTATTTATTCCAAGGCCTGATCAGTAGTGATGATCGAGCACCCCGATGCTCGGGTGTTCGGGTGCTCTGGCCGAGCGCCCCCGGAGGCTCGAGTGCTCGGCCGAGCACCCGAGCCCCATTGAAGTCAATGGGAGGACTCGAGCATTACACCAGGCACCCCCTGCTCTGATGAGGGGAGGGTGCCTGGTTCATAGGAAAAGGTCAGAAAATGATGGAAACACCACAGAAATGGTTCAGGGACAGCATAGGGAGGATGTCTGGATGCATCTTGGACTCCAACGTCGCTGCTGGGAACGATGTTTCGCCCGTAGTATGCCATTTTTACAGACTGACCGTAAAACACACAAAAAGGAAGATAAAAACGATTTTAGGCGAAAAATTGTTACCAAACAGTATTTGCTGTATATTTACTTGTATATCATCTGCAAATTCTGCAAAAAATTTCATTGATTTTTCGGAACTGGGGCCATGATTAAGAGGGAAACGTGCGCAGCGTAAAGCAGGTGTTCAACGTGGTTATGGCCCGGGTAAGGTACAGCATTCAGGAACGGAGGCCGCAGCTACCACAGGTTTTACAACATGTCCGTTTGCCCTTGTTAAGTCCAAAATTTATAGTCGGAACAGTGGGGTCTGATCCATTGAGTAAAAGTGACGAAGTGACTTAGTGGATGAAGCCAAGAACTACCTTCTGCTCTGTCGAACACCCCAGCCCTATTTAATTCAATGGGAGGACCTGAGGCACTCCGATACAACCTGTATATCACAAAATGGAGGGCCTCATTCACATTGTGGTACAATAGTTCAGGTAGTGGTCCAACACTCATAAAGCCTATGCACTAAGTGAAAGGGCTGCCAAAAATTAGACTGAAATGTCACTCCAATGCACCCTTTATTACACATAAAGGAGGGCATCATACACACCCTTGAAAAATTAGGATTAATGGCCTGCTGGTGACCCTCTAAAACATTAGGGGCGAGGGCATGCCGCTAAGCTGACCATCTAAAACATTAGGAATGAGGGTCTGCTGCTGAGCCGACCATCTAAAACATTATGGGTGAGGGTCTGCGGCGGAGCTGACCATCCTAAACATTATATGCGAAGGCCCGCTAGTGAGCTGACGCTATAAAACATTATATGAGAGGGCCCGCTAGAGAGCTGACCCAATAAAACATTATATGAGAAGGCCCGCTGGTGAGCTGACCTATACAAAAATTGTCAAACAGGGCCCGCTGGTGAGCTGGCCCTATATAAAAATTATATCACAGGGCCCGCTGGTGAGCTGGCCCTATATAAAAATTATATCACAGGGCATATGGAAGAGGAGGAGGAGGATGAGAAGATTAAGAGTCAACCATATACCCGTTTTTTGGGTGGAAGGGGTGAATGGGAATACAGAGTATTCCCATCATTGTAAATAACATATCTAAAGTGACTTTATGTTCACCCGGGGCTTTCCTCCAGTGGAGTGGAGAAGTCAGGGGAAATCCAGGCCTTGTTCATTTTTATAAGTGTCAACCTATCAGCATTTTCGGTGGAAAGGCGGATACGCTTATCTGTTATGATGCCACCAGCAGCACTAAATACCCGCTCAGACAGAACGCTGGCGGCAGGGCAGGCCAGCACCTCCAAGGCGTAGAGTGCCAGTTCATACCACGTGTCCAGCTTGGACACCCAGTAGTTGTAAGGCACAGAGGGATCAGTGAGGACGCTGACACGGTCTGCTACGTACTCTTTCACCATCTTCCAAAACGTTTCCCTCCTTGTGACACTAGGCCGCGCATCAGGGTGAGGGTGATGGCGGGGTGTCATGAAGGTGTCCCACGCCTTGGAGAGTGTTGCCCTGCCTTTGTCGGAACTGCTGTGTGCTCCCCTTTTCTCCCCTTCTCGGTTGGCCAAGGTAGCACGTACTCTGCCGCCAGCGTTGTCAGATGGAAAATTTTGGAGCAATTTTTCGACAAGAACCTTCTGGTATTGCAACATTTTGCTTGTCCTCTCCACCGGAGGAATGAGAGATGAGAAATTCTCTTTGTAGCGGGGGTCCAGAAGGGTGAACACCCAGTAATCCATGTTGTCTAAAATGCATATAACGCGTGGGTCACGGGAAAGGCAGCCTAACATAAAGTCAGCCATGTGTGCCAGAGTACCAACAGGCAAGATTTCGCTGTCCTCACCAGGAGGATGACTCTCAATCTCCTCATCCTCTTCCTCCTCTTCTGCCCACCCACGCTGAAGAGATGGAAATAAAGTTCCATGGCTACCCTCTGTAGCGGAGGCAACCGTGTCTTCCTCCTCCTCCTCCGCCTCCTCCAATTGTCGCTGAGAAGACGAAGTGAGGGTGCTCTGGCTATCACCTTGTGTAAGCTCTTCCTCCCCCATTTCCACCTCTTCCACACGCAAAGCGTCGGTTTTAATTGTGAGCAGCGAGCGTTTCAGTAGACACAGAAGTGGGATGGTTACACTGATAATAGCGTTATCGCCGCTCACCATCTGTGTCGATTCCTCAAAATTGCGTAAAACCTCACAGAGGTCTGAAATCCATTCCCACTCCTCACTTCTGATTAGAGGAAGTTGAACGGAGAGGCGACGACCGTGTAACAGCTGGTACTCCACTACTGCCCTCTGCTGCTCACAAATCCGGGCCAACATGTGGAAGGTGGAGTTCCAGCGCGTGCTCACGTCACACAGCAGCCGGTGAGCTGGCAATTGTAAGCGCTGCTGCAGCGTCAACAGGCCGGCTGAAGCTGTAGATGAGTTACGGAAATGTGCACACACGCGGCGCACCTTCGTCAAGAGATCATGCAAATTGGGGTAGGTTTTTAGAAATCGCTGAACCACTAAATTAAATACATGAGCTAGGCATGGTACGTGTGTGAGCTTGCCGAGCTCCAAAGCCGCCACCAAGTTACGCCCATTATCACACACAACCATGCCTGGTTGCAGGTTGAGTGGCGAGAGCCACTGCTTGGTCTGGTGACTAATCCCCTGCAACAGCTCTGAGGCCGTGTGCTGTTTGTCCCCAAGGCAGATCAGCTTCAGCACGGCCTGTTGACGCTTCCCCACTGCAGTGCTACACTGCTTCCAGCTACCGGCTGATGGGTGAGTGGCGCTGCGCGCAGAGAATTCGGAGGTGGAAACGGAGGAGGAGGAGGAGCCAATAACGTAGGTGCTGGCGGAAACCCTGATGGAGGTAGGGCCCGCAATCCTCGGCGTGAGTAGCACCTGTGCCATCCCAGGGTCCGAGTCGCTCCCAGCCTCCACGACATTCACCCAGTGTGCCGTCAGGGAAATGTAGCGTCCCTGGCCACAAGCACTTGTCCATGTGTCAGTCGTTAAGTGGACCTTCCCAGTAACTGCGTTGGTCAGGGCACGGGTGATGTTAAGGGACACATGGTGGTGTAAGGCGGGGACAGCACACCGGGAAAAGTAGTGGCGGCTGGGGACTGCGTACCGAGGGACAGCTGCTGCCATCAGGCTGCGGAAGGACTCAGTGTCCACAAGCCTAAATGGCAGCATTTCGATGGCCAGTAATTTGGAAAGGTGTGAGGTTAGTGCTATGGCCTGTGGGTGGGTGGCTGGGTATTTTCGCTTGCGCTCAAATGCCTGGGGTAACAACATTTGGACGCTGCGCTGGTACAGGGAAGTGGATGTGGTCGCTGATGGTGCTTCAGATGGTACAGGTGCAGGGCGGGAGGTATGCGGGCCTGGGCCTTCGACAGGCGATTGGCCGGCACCGAAAACAGGGGAAGAGGAGGCAGTGGTGTGGCCTGCAGACACAGATTGGCGATCCGGGCGTTCCTCCCACTTATTACGGTGCTTGGATGCCATGTGTCGGATCATGCTGGTGGTGGTGAGGTTGCTAGTGTTCATGCCTCGGCTCATTCTGGTGTGGCACAGGTTGCAAACTACAATTCTTTTGTCGTCCGCACTTTCCTTAAAAAAACGCCATACCGCGGAACACCTAGCCCTTGGCAAGGGAGATTTACGCAAGGGGATGCTCCGTGGAACATTTGCGGGCCGGTTTGGTGCGGTCCGCCTTCTTTCTTTAGCCACACCACTGCCTCTTCCAGCCTGTTGCGGTGCTGCAGATGGCTCACCCTCAGGACTGCTGTCATCGCTCGGCTTTCCACCTTCCCAGGTAGGGTCAGTGACCTCATCGTCCACCAAGTCCTCCTCCACTTCCTCACTCTGATCATCCTCCTCATTTCTTGATCCCACCACATCCTCAGTCATTGACAACTGTGTATCATCCTCCTCATCAAGGTCTTGAGACAGTAATTGTGGTTGATTTGATGGCAACTGTGTCTCATCATCATCATCCACTTCCTTTGACCTTAAATGCCGTTCCCCTCTGTCATCTTCTTGTGATTGGGTACCCTCTAGAGGTTGTGAATCAGGGCACAAGATCTCATGTTCCTCTGCAAGCGTGCTTGGAGAGAGGTTCAAATCAAGGATTGGTGATGAGAAGAGCTCCTCACTATATCCCAGTGTGGGATCACTTCTTTGGCCAGACCCTCTATGGTGGGAGGAAGGATGATCAGGGTGAGGATTATGTTGACCAGACTCTTGGCTAGTGAGAGTGGACTTGGTGGAAGACAGGGTGGTGCTTAACCGACTGGAAGCAGTATCAGCTGAAATCCAACTGACCACCTGTTCGCAGTGGTCTGACCTCGAGAGTGATGTCCTGCGACGCCCTGTAAACTGAGACATGAAGCTAGGTATGGTGGATGTCTTTCTTTCTTGTGCTCTGGCACCAGGCACAGTTTCTACGCGTCCTGACCCGAGCCCTGAACTATCAGGATCACATCCACTTCCCCGTCCCTTTTTACCCGCCTTCTTCATATTAAACGGAATATATGCCGGTAATCTGCGGCTAGGCACACGAAACAGAATGTGACGCTAATCTGCGGCTAGGCACACTAAACAATATGTGACGCTAATCTGCGGCTAGGCACACTAAACAATATGTGACGTTAATCTGCGGCTAGGCACACGAAACAATATGTGACTAGTGTTGAGCGAGCGTGCTCGGCCGATGCTCGGATCGGCTCGAGCATCGCTCTGCTCGGCACATGGCGGTACTCGTCGAGTACCGCCATGTGCTCGCCCGCCATGTTCGGGTGGCGGGGATCTGTGCCGGAAGAGGCACAGATCTGAAGACGCTCCGCTGGACCACCAGGGACTGGAGGTACGGGTGCATTGCGGAGATGAAGGGGGCATTGCGGAGATGAAGGGGGACATTGTGGAAGAGGGGCGTAGACTCTATGCCCCTCTTCCACAATGTCCCCCTTCATCTCCGCTATGCCCGTCTTCCACAATGTCCCCCTTCATCTCCGCTATGCCCCTCTTCCACAATGTGCCCCTTCATCTCCGCTATGCCCCTCTTCCACAATGTCCCCCTTCATCTCCTCTATGCCATAGAGGAGATGAAGGGGGACATTGTGGAAGAGGGGCATAGCGGAGATGAAGGGGCACATTGTGGAAGAGGGGCATAGCGGAGATGAAGGGAGACATTGTGGAAGAGGGGCATAGCGGAGATGAAGGGGGACATTGCGGAGATGAAGGGGGCATTCGGAGATGAAGGGGGCATAGCGGGGATGAAGGGGGGCATTGACCAGGCACCCTCCCCTCATCAGAGCAGGGGGTGCCTGGTGTAATGCTCGTGTCGCCCCATTATATGCAATGGGGCTCGGGTGCTCGGCCGAGCACTCGAGCCTCAGGGGGTGCTCGGTCAGAGCACCCGAGCACCCGAGCATCGGGGTGCTCGCTCAACACTATATGTGACGCTAATCTGCGGCTAGGCGCACGAAACAGAATGTGACGCTAATCTGCGGCTAGGCACACGAAACAGAATGTGACGCTAATCTGCGGCTAGGCACAGTGAACGGAATATGTGACGTTAATTTGTGAATTTGCACACTAAACAGAATGTGACAATAATCTATGGCTAGGCACACGTTTAAAATGGCCCTTTTTGTCGCTGCGTTGTAAAATCATTGGCCCTGTGCACCTAACAGAATATGTCAGCTTGTCACTGCACTGTGAAATATTTGTCCCTGTGCACCTAGTACAATGTCACCTTAGAACATGTCCCCCCCCACAAAAAAATTAAATTCTGCCACCCCCAAAAAAAATTAAATGCTGCCCCCACACACAACAGTCCTAAAAAGGACTTTTGGGTCTTGAAAGAGTTTCAACAATTTTATTCTCCCTACACTGACTTTCCCTGCCTAAGCGCATCTCTCCCTGGCTAAGAATGAGCCGAACTCGCGCGTCGGGTGCTATACAGCACCCGATCACGGGTTCTGGCCAGCCAATCAGTGTAATGCCAGCAGCCAACATGGCTGCTGGCATTACACTGATGTCAGAGCCTCCCCGCACGTTTATTGGCTGCGCAGCAGCTGCGAAACGTGCGGGCAGGAGACCCGAACATGGAGGGCGAGCACATGCGGTACTCGTACGAGTACCGCCATGTGCCGAGCAGAGCGATGCTCGAGCCGAACCGAGCTTCGGCCGAGCATGCTCGCTCATCACTACTGATCAGGTAACCAGGGGACACCCCTTGAGATTAGAGGAAAGGAGGTTTAAACTTCAGCAGAGGAAGGGTTTTTTTACGGTAAGGTCTTTCAAATTGTGGAATTCATTGCCCAGGGAGGTAGTTATGGCAGATACAATGGATACGTTTAAGAGAAGATTAGATACATTTCTTTCAAAAGGGAACATACAGAGTTATACTGTATCAGTAAGCTGATCAGGAAGGTCTGATAAAGACTAATTTAATTGGCAGCAGGAAAGCTATAAAATCTCAGTTACTGAGGTATGAGGCGAAGGTTGAACTTGATGGACTTGTGTCTTTTTTCAACCAAATTTACTATGAAGTGGACTCAGTGTTTCACCAGGAGACCTTGGATATCCCTCTGTTCCATGATGGGTCATACCATGAATGCCTGTAGGAAGGAATGACAGGAGTTTAATCTGCACTACATAACTATCTGGTGCTCAAAGGACTAGCCATAATCATCCTTTTAACCCTTGTGTTCCAGAGGAGTATCCAACCCATTGCTTCACAATGAGCTGTATACCCCCCTCTGGAACTCATAGGTTTAATAACGAGGGGATTGCTAACCAGCCATATGAATGTGTGAACGGGACATCACAGCAATATATAACCTAGCAAATGAACTAACCCCCATGAAGCAGAAGCTAGTGTCTGGGGACAGCCCATTGTCGTTGTGCCACACACACAAGCACACACACACGTCAGCATGCTGGGCCTGTCAACCTCCCTCTCAATTAGTTACTCCTATGCACTGCAGTACCTGAAACTTTTACCAAGGGAATCCATCCCACTTCAGCTAGATTGAGCATTGCAAATTTCTTGTGTTCCTAATACCTCTACTATCTCTTTAACACTTGGAATGCCAGAGGGGTATCCAGTGAATTGAATTTCAATGCAATGGATACCTCTCCTTCCCCTCGGTGTGCATGGCCTGTGTCTTTGTTTTTTATTATCATTATGTGCTGAGGACATTGAGGGGAAGAGGAGTGTTAGTACACACAGAACTGCAGGCAGAGTGCTCCCCCCTCCCCAGGTCAACAAGGCACCCTCAGGACACCCCACAAAGGTTTCAACATCTCAACCCATGAGCCACATGCACTGTTGGCTTGGCAACTACACTGTCTTTCTGGCCATCAGTACCCTGGTTTCCCCCAAATCAGTTCAACTATCAGTATTATGTTCACGTGGCATTTAAGACAGTAACATAAGAATCTCACTCTTTTGATGCTGGTGAGATTCTCATGTCGCCCATTTCAATACGGCAACATGGTTAATGCGCAGTTTAGTTATTCGTACTATAGTGTACGATATCTTGATAGAGAGCCATCTGGCAGACCAGCAAGTCTGAATTTTCTGCCCTACCTTTCTGTTTCAGTTACCTAAAAAGACAGTGCATTGAGACTCGTAGCTACAACCTGATGCAATGTGTCATTCACAAAATCACATCAGGTTGTAGTTATGAGTCACAGTACACTGAATTCAGGGGCGCTTTAACAGAAAGGCTAAACAGAGGAGCAGCAAATTAAAGATTGCTGTCCGATATCAGATCTTTGCCCTGAACACAATAAATTTAGGATGAGGGGATCAAACAACTGAGGACATGCACAAGGTAACGAGCTGTGGCTGGAGGAGAGGGAGGAAAAAAGTAAAATATATGTGTAAAGCTTCTTGTTACCCATTTTTGACATGAAATTCTGATTCTCCCTACTAGTAATGGTACAGTTGATGCAAAAATGTTGCTTGCACCTGATCATTTTATTCTATATTTCTAACATAGTGACTGTACTCAGTCACACAATTGTGTAATTGTCCCAGTCCCGCATTTGTGTACATTTCCTAGTTACAGCTGTGTACATCTCTTAGTCATACAGTTACGAGTGGGTGGGTGTTTGTGATAGCTCAGGTGTTCAGATCTGTTCAGATCTCAGGATCACAGGTTCTAGTCCATGGTAGGGTCAACTATCTGTCAACCCAAACTGGGCCAGCATGACAGATTTCAGTATATACCCTCAGCTTAGATTGCTGTGGAGGCCTTCATCATGCAGTGGATTGGCTTCAGATAATATATATATATGTGTGTGTGTGTATGTGTGTGTGTGTGTGTATAGTAGTCACACAGACATATATGCATACTCACACAAGTATGTATACCATCTGTCTTACAACTTTTGTTTTTCTCTCTGATAACATTTTGTATAATTGTGATGTGGATGTATAAATGTGTGTCATACAGTAAATATTATTAGAAGTTTAATCATATATTACTGCCTGTGATAAAGATAAGGAATCTGGAGTGAGCAAGCAATAGTTTGCACAGAGAGGTACACCACAAACATGATTCTCTCTGTCTGAAGCTTTTAATACTCAAAGGCAAGTGGGAGATTGTTGGCTTCCAATTCCAGTGACTTCTGAAATAGCTTTTCACTCCCCTCCCTTCCATGCACACACGCGCAAATCCTTTAAATATTCCAATTTAAATGCAGATTTCAGGCCTCAGCTGCAATGACTTTTGTATGAAAAGAAGTGAAGGAATGGAAAATAGAGGAAAAAAACATTGGGAAATATAGAAATGATTTTTTTTTATTTAACTGGGTATGCATTATGTTCTAGAGAGTTATATAGAACAATAGGAGGAACATATATGTAAATAGAAAATACTTTAGGGCAGATCTCAGGAGTTATAGGTAAGGGGAGAGCTGAGGAGCAAAAGATGTATATAACGAGGAATGAGGAATAGCTAGGAAGAGACTTATAGGGAGAGTCGTTATAGGAAGCATTATAAAGAAAAAATTAAAAGCTATGATCAATGATAGGGAAGAGACATATAGGGAGATAGGCAGCTATAGCAATAGATTCCATGACAACATGGGAAGAGCTATAGAAAAGAAACACAGAGACAGTAGGAGTTACATAGAAGCATTACAGAGACATGACAAATGATGAGCTTTAGAAAACTTGTATTTGGAGATAGAAGGGATTTTCTGGGTTAGTGACTTCTATAGCCAGTGCAACCATAGTGGCTGTTTTTGACTTTTTCTTCTCTTCAAACTACAACTCTGGTAAACCTCCCTGTCCAAATCTCCCTCTCATGTCTTCCTTTTTATTTGCTTGAGGTTGGTAATTTGTGTGACGCAGTATGTCCCACAAACGCTACTTGGCACACAATAGCTTCCTTCCTCTGATTTCTATGTATCCCTTTTGCAATGCTGTTTTGTTATTCATGTATGTCATGTCAGAAAATGTTGGTGGCGTCCTACTTCCCCTAGTTGTATTGTCCTTGAAGACTTCTGATGGATTTGTAACACCAGCCACTTTGTGATAAGTTATAACCCTTCTTTTTAATAAGCCTATACTAGCACACAAACTGACAACTTGTAAGGCTGGGAGAATGACCTTTCCTGGGCCTGTAAAAACCTCAGCAATTATAATAAGATTAATCATTGATTAAATGGTGCTGATAAGACCCCCAGGGGCACAATGAACCGCCGACTCATATTGTCATCCCCCAGAATCACAGGGTTGTAGTAAAGGGAGGATTTCAGGGAGAGTGTTGCAGCATCGATCACTGTGGTCACTAACTGGCTGCTTTACCCTGACTTGGAATTTATGAGGCTGAAGTAGCAAGAACTGGATTTATTCTGGGCCAAACCATCTCACCATAGAGACCAGATAAATTTGTTCATTTAGGTAAATAAGGCTTTTCACACCTTGAATCCTAGAGAGGCACTTTATGCATTGAAAAACAATGTGTTAGACACTGTTTTAGCATTCAAGGGGTTAAAAGCCTAATTTAAAGGAACAAAGACCTAAAATTATCTTGGGCTATACACACTTTAATACCTTGTATTTCATGCTAGCCTTTGTAAAATTATATGTTTGTTAAGGCCTGTCTACATAGTTTACATAGACTAGAATGTCTATGAAGTTTTCATTATGCATTGTTTTTAACCCTTTGAGTGCCAGAGGGTACACAACGCATTGCTTTGCAATGCGTTGTGTACCCCTCTGGTATTCAAAGGGTTAAATAGACTGAGATAATGCACCATCCTTTCTGAAGAGAAGGATAGTGGGTGCTGATCTCAATACAGTAACAGTATTATATCTGCACAAATAATTAACTGAATTATGTCTATAGAGGGAATGCACATTCATTCAAAAGTTTAGGAATCAATTTTAGGGCTCTAACAAAAAATAAATAAACTGTACAGATGTTAGCTGTAAGGATTCACATTTAAAATGTTGCACGCATAAGAGCGTGCTACATGAAGGCGCAATAACCAGGTCGCCTGCTTGGAAAGCGCCACATCAGAATCTCACCCTTTTCAAAAGGCCAAGATTCTTATGCCACAGCCTAAAACGTTGCCTCCATTCACTGCCACACTACCCGCATACCTTAAGCTGTAATGCTTTGTGTGCCTCCAATCTCCATGCCCGGATAACCCATGTCATCATCTCTCCCCTGCCTGCCATTACTTCCCAGCAGCTTCCACCAACAAAGTTTAACCTTTTGAGTGCCAGAGGGGTACGCAATTAATTGCAAAGCAATGTGTTGCCTACCCCTCTGGCACTCAAAGGGTTAATGTTTGTTTGTGACTTTGTTGGTGGAAGCTGCTGGAAAGAGAAGGCAGGCAGGGGAGAGATGGCATGGGTTATCCATGCACGGAGGTCGGAGGCACACAAATTGATGCCACATATACTTATTATAAGGTATGCGGGCAGTGAATGGAGACAATGTTTTAGGCTGTGGCATTAGAATCTTGCCCTTTTGATATGGGTGAGATTCTGATGTTGCTCTTTTGAAGCCGGTGAGCTGTTTATTGTGCATTCATGCTCTTATGCTTGCAGGATTTTAAAAGGATACCAGCTGCAAGTACATGATAGTTAAAATGATATAAACCTATTTCCTTTTTAGCTGTTAGTGTCACTTTAAATCACTGGGACTTTGAACATTTTTTATTTGCCCCTTATGGTGTAGTTGGTTTGACCCGGAATTGTTCCAGTTCTCTTAATACATCAGTCTATCTCACACTCCCTCTTTCTCCTTCTCTCCCTCATTCTCTTCCCATTTTTAACCTTTAAAGGGATAGTAATGTTTCATAATAAAAGCAGCTCTATTTAGTCGTCATAGTATTTGGACTTTGGAGAGTGTTATTTCAATTCTGTCAGAGTTGTAGTTCAAGAGTAATTCAATGATAAAGTATCCCCCTCCTGCCCATTTTACTGATGTAACACTGCTCAGCCAGATCAGAAGGGAGGTGCCCAGGTAGACTGCAGAGAGGGACAATTTTCAATTAAGATAAGGGAAAAACCTGAAAAACTTGTCAAGGGGGGTAGGGCTTTCATTGTTCTCATAGGATGAAGATTGTCCCCTGTTGTTATCTGTCTGGTCTATGGACTGCATTCCACATCTGAGAAGAGATGGCTTACAAGGGGTGGGAGGGGGAAACTTTGCTTGTGAGTATCTCTCAAACCATAAAGGTTTGAGAGATAAGACTTATATTGTTCTTCATGTTTTTTTAATGCCTACAAAATAAAATAAAGATAACATGAAGTAATACTATCCCTTTAATTCTCTCTTCCTATCGCCCTCCCTCTCTCTCAGACTCTTTTCCCTAGATATTCTCCTTTCATCTTTTCTTTGTTTAATTTCATCTGCTCATAGTACTGTTTAATTTCTTTTCACTCAACATTCACTCCTTTTATGCCACATCTATTCTTTCTCTGTACGCCCACTCCTCCACTTTCATTTAGAACCTGGGCAGTCTTTTCTGCTTCCTCTCCTTTCTGCATCCACTCTTCTCACATATGTATTATTCACGATTCCCCAAGCTGATCCCTTGCAAAAAACAAAGCATCTATCCTACGCCTAGAGATTTACATCATGCAGTGAGAATGATGCCTTGAAACCGAGAGTAGGTTAAACTGTGCTTGGTTCCACTCGCAGGGGGAGAGATCATGTAAAATGTTAGGAGGTATAATAAGTATATGTGGCGTCAATTGTCATAATTAGAATTTCTCCACAAAATGAGGACTTGTCACTCAAGATAATTTGTTTTTCAGAGGACCAAAGCCTGTCTATCTGTGGTACTAGACATTTTTCTGAGAATAGACAGATTTTGAGAAATTAACATTTATGTTTTGATGGCACATAGTGGCACTTTAAGCTATTTCCTGTCACACTATGCTAATTAGCTTTGCTCAAGGTCAAACTTGTCTCCATGTTAGAAATGATCAAAAAATAAATAAATAAATGTGATCCATTTAATGGATTGATTCAAAGAATCATGGGTCTGTCTTAATTCTTTCAGGATTGTATCACAGTGTAACATGGCAAGGAGAAGGAGGGAAGAACAGGGGAGGGCAAAAATGTGAGAGATGGATGGAGTGCAGGACAGCAAGGGGAGAGTTTGATGCAGGAGAGTGAGATGGTGATGTCATGAGGGTGCTGAAAATAGAAGGAGGAGAGTGATTGTAGAATGAGAGAGTATAACTTATAGTGGGAGAGAGAGAAGTCCATAGAGTGAAAGAGTGAAATGGATTGCAGGAGAGAGGGACTGAAATATGGAGCAGTGAGGGAGACTGAAACATGGACAGAGAAACACACTGAAGTACTTGAGAGAGAAAGGAGAGTTGGGGAAATGGGAGGGAGGAGATACATCCAATATATGTGCCCAAATAAGTTTTTCTGTCTGCTCAGTAAGTGACCCAACCTTCTTTTATCAGCTGTATACTGAAATCACATTACTTCTTTTGCTGCTTTCTGGTTGGTTAAAATGGCCAATGAAACAGACCTTGCAAAACAGCCTGTTTTCTACAAAAAGTGAACTTACAGAATTGTTTCACTCTATCTTTGCTATAAGAAGTGACTTCAGAGTAAGAGTTCTGCCTAGATTCAATTTTTAAGAGTGCGCTGCTTGGAGCCGCATTACGTAGGTCGCTGTGTTGAAAAGGGCGACATGAGAATCTTGCTCTGCATATCAATGTAAGATTTTCATGTCACTTCTTTTAACAGCTCGATTGAGCATGGTGTCCGCTGCCTTGCCTGTAATAATAAACTGCTTTAGCTTATCAATATGTTTTGAAACTTGGTTCTCCATAGAGCTATCATAAAAGTGAAGCTGCCCGATAAAAAATATGCATATTAATCCTTTTGGCATAGAAAGGGTTATTAACGGGCAGCTTCACTTTTAATTAATGACACACACACAGAGGCAGGCACACATCTATCATTAGTAAATAAATCTATGGAGAACCAAGTTTCAAAACATTTTGCAAAGCTAAAGCAGTTTATTATTACAGGCAAGGACTGTACACCATGCTCGATTATACTTTTTTTTTCTTTTTCCAAACCAACCCTGCAGGCGATAGCGATGTTAAAAGAAGCGACATGAAAATCTTGCGCTGATACGCAGGGCAAGATTCTCATGTCACCCTTTTTAACATGGCAACCTACTTAATGCGACTCCAAGCCGTGTGCTCTTAAAAATGTGCTATTTTAAAAGGATAGCTATTCTATCACTCTGCCATCAAAAAAATGAATATATAAATAAAAAAAATTCTTTCTTTTTTCAAATAGCTAGTATAACATATAGGCAGTTTTCTCTTTAAATTAACTAAACTTTTGTTAGGATGGTGGACTAGCCACTTGAAAATCTGCTTTTCCCACTGATTTAAGACAAGTCTAAAAAAATAGTTCTTCCCAAAAACCTTTATTAAAAGAAGTCACAAAAATCATTACATGTAGAGAAGGGCAACACAAATCACAAAATCAATGCTATGACAGAAAATCAATGTTGTGATTCTCAAAATAATTATTTTGATTCACCAAATCAATTCTGTGAATAACAAAATAGTTATGATTAATACTCAGCAGTGATTTACTAGAAAGATGGAAAGGTACCAGATCACCTCAGTCTGGAATTGTGTGATGCTTTGCTGTTGGCATGTAATGATGTATTAAGTGATGTATTATGCAGCTAGTCTTATGTAATCCTATAATATAAAAGGCCAGATGTATGTTTGTCCGTTGCAGTCATGCGCAGTCAAGACTGCCCAAACGCACAGAATGCTGGGCCCATGTACACAATTACACTTTGCCCTATGCAGTCATGAGCAGTAGAGACTGCCCGAACACATAGAATGCTGGCCCGTGTACACTTTTACACTTTGTCCGATGCAGTCATGAGCAGTAAAGACTGCCCGAATGCACAGAATGCTGGGTCCCTGTACACAGGCTTTTACACTTTGTCTCATGCAGTCATACGCAGTAGAGACTGCCCGAATGCACAGAATGCTGGCCCGTGTACACAGGCTTTTACTAGTGTTGAGCGAGCATGCTCGGCCGATGCTCGGATCGGCTCGAGCATCGCTCTGCTCGGCACATGGCGGTACTCGTACGAGTACCGCCATGTGCTCGCCCGCCATGTTCGGGTGGCAGGGATCTGTGCCGAAGGAGGCACAGATCTTACAGACGCTCCGCTGGACCACCAGGGACTGGAGGTAGGGGACATGTGGAGATGGAAGGGGGCATTGCGGAGATGAAGGGGGCATTGCGGAGATGAAGGGGGACATTGTGGAAGGGGGACATTGTGGAAGGGGGGCATTGCGGAGATGAAGGGGGCATTGCGGAGATGAAGGGGGACATTGTGGAAGGGGGACATTGTGGAAGGGGGGCATTGCGGAGATGAAGGGGGCATTGCGGAGATGAAGGGGGACATTGTGGAAGGGGGACATTGTGGAAGGGGGGCATTGCGGAGATGAAGGGGGCATTGCGGAGATGAAGGGGGACATTGTGGAAGGGGGACATTGTGGAAGGGGGGCATTGCGGAGATGAAGGGGGCATTGCGGAGATGAAGGGGGACATTGTGGAAGGGGGACATTGTGGAAGGGGGACATTGTGGAAGAGGGGCATTGTGGAGATGAAGGGGGGCATTGACCAGGCACCCTCCCCTCATCAGAGCAGGGGGTGCCTGGTGTAATGCTCGAGTCCTCCCATTCAATTCAATGGGGCTCGGGTGCTCGGCCGAGCACTCGAGCCTCCGGGGGTGCTCGGTCAGAGCACCCGAACCCCCGAGCATCGGGGTGCTCGCTCAACACTAGCTTTTACACTTTGTCTGATGCAGTCATGCGCAGTAGAGATTGCCCAAACACATAGAATGTTGGCCTGTATACATGGACTTTTACACTTTGTCCAATGCAGTCATGCACAGTAAAGACTGCCCAAATGCACAGAATGCTGGGCTTGTGTACACAGGCTTTTACACTTTGTTTGATGCAGTCATACACAGTAGAGAATGCCCGAATGCAGAGAATGCTGGCCCATGTACACGGGCTTTTACACTAGTCCTATATAATAATTCGTCAGAAGCTGTCATGCGCAGTAGCGACTGCGCTCATTCGGGCAGTCTCTGCTGCGCATGATTGCATCGCGTGAGTGAGGCTACGCATGACTGCATCTTGTGGAGCAGTGAGGTAGCGGCCTCTTAACCCTTTGAGTGCCAGAGGGGTACGCAATGCATTGGAAAGCAATGAGTTGCATACCCCTCTGACACTCAAAGGGTTAACATTACCCGGACCTTGGCCCGCGTACACGGGCTTTTACACCAGTACTAGATAAAAAGCTAACAGGTCATCAACCTAGCTAAAAATCAGCCCTGGTCATATGTAGGAGCTATATGGATCAATGAGGAGTTTAAGGGAGCACATAGAGGAGTCATATGGAAGAGCTATATGGATCCATGGGCCTATATATAAAAAATGTGGTGCAGTTGTGGGGCAAACCAACTGTGTCATAGGGAAACAATCCTAGTTGATTTATATGGGAATTTTAATCACTGGAATGCAAGAAAGGTCACCAATGCATTTGTTTGTAGAGCTTCAGGGATCTCAAATCAATGCTTTAACAAAACAAAACAATTTATGTGTTCCTTATAGGGCAGTTGGTTTATTACATAATTTCTCCACCTCTCTTTTTATGCAAATGACCTAATGTTAGGCATTATACAGAACAGTTACTTATTGCAGCATGACTTGTTATACGGTAATATAATAGTTGTACAGAAGGAATAACTATATGGAACCAAAGAATAGGTTATGAGGATTGTGAGGTGCACAGATGGGAAGAGTTATAAGTAATACTAATATGATACAAAATGATTGGTGGGGCTGTGGGAAAATATTTATGGAATAAGAGCATGAGATACAGCGGTCATATAGAGCAATAGGATGAGTAATAGCAAGATGTTATATTCAATATATTAACCCTTTGAGTGCCAGAGGGGTACGGAACGCATTGCTACATGGATGTTTTATTTGACTATAGAAACTGTAATGGTTATGAGTTATATTGACTTATAAGGGAATTAATGAAAGTGATGCTATGGAAAATTGTCTCGATTATATTATAGGTATTATCATTTTTTATCTCATAAATTCCTGCTGGTCTATTTTAGATAAAACCAGTGATAAAGTTATCATCTACAATGTAATCCAAGCCCATGATAGGAATTGTAGGGCGATATTAAATATAGCAATACAATAAGTTAAAGGAGAACAAACACCTCCTAATAATAACCCCCCACACACACTTGCATTACTATGGTAAGACATTCTAATGGCCACTATGAAGTTTTCCTTGTGCCTTTGAACACAGATAACATCTCAGTCAGTCCTGGCTGTCATGTCTGTGGTGGTGGAAGTGACATTTGGGGACTTTTTTCCCAACTGAAGCAGGAAAAGTGCATGAGCCTAATTAACACTTTTTTGAACCACTGGAGTGTGCAACATATTGTGAAGCAATGTGTTGTACACCCCTTGAGTCGTTAGAGGATTAAGATTACCATTTGCAGTGATTGGAGTCTGATGTCCTGTGGTCCTACTAGCAACTTCCATGTCTGCCTCCATGGACATGGCATCCAGGGTTGATTGATATGGTCCCTTGAACAGCAGTACAAGACAAAATTCAGAGAAGTGCGTAGGATTTTCTAGCCATAGTGCTTTAAAGGGATAGTAATGTTTCACGAAAACAGCAGGTCCAATTAATCTTCATAGTATTTGAGCTATAGAGAGTGTTATTTCAATACTGTCAGAGTTGTAGTTCAAGAGTAATTGAATGATAAAGTATCCCCCTCTCGCCCCTTTTACCTAGTGTAAGCCACCTCCCCTCAGATGTGGAATCAGGAACAGACAGCTCACAGCAAGGAACAATCTTCTTCCTGTGAGAACAATGAAAGCCCTGCCCCCTTGACAGGTTTTTCAGGTTTTTCCCTTATGTTAATTGAAGATTGTCCCTCTCTGTGATCCACTTGGACACCACCCTGCTGCTCTGAGCTGCGCAGTGTTACATCATTAAAAGGGGCAGAGAGGGATACTTTATCATTCAATTATTCTTGAACTACAACTCTGACAGTACTAAAATAACACTCTCCATGGCCCAAATACTATAAAGAATAATTGGAGCTGCTTTTATTATGAAACATTACTATCCCTTTAAAGGAGCAATACATTTTTTGATGAAAAAAATATATATTGCAGGGTGTTTCCTGTTGAGTAAAATAAGGGTATTCCCACTGCTTACATATGCATATTTACAGAGTTAGAACAGTTTAAACCTGTACTATTTTTTTTACTTTAGCAGTGCCCTTTAGTGGTCAAATTCCAATTAGTTTTCTGTTACATTCTAATGGAGAGGACAGTCAGTGACATACAGTTCTTCAAAGAATGTGATAGAAACTGCCTGTCACTTCCTGTCAGTTAGGAATATGAGGAAGTAAACACATGGTAAATTCCCTTCCTGATTATTTAAACTGTTATATCATTTGAATAAAACAACTGACAGTATTGAGGGTACCCTTGTTTTATAAAAAAAACCCTTGTTTCATAAAAAAAAGTTCACTGCTCCTTTAAGTGGTGAATTATTAATAGTAGTGTTAGTTCTCTTTTAATAGGAGAGGAGTTACAGAAAAGCAATTGGAGTCTGTACATGTCTGCTGCTAAGGCAGATTCTCAGGTGGTGGATTGAGTGCATTAGAGAGGGGTGCAGCGTGACTCCTAACGTTCCTTATCAGGGGACCGAGGAGTGTAAGTGACAAACTTAAGATGCAGGAACAGTGTGATGTCTTCACCTCTCCTTTGACTGACACACAGAGATAGATAAGCAGCACTGTGAGTGTACAGGTGGGGATTTGATGGATAGAAGCAGTGGATATTAATGCTGATAATGATGTACAGAATGAGCAATACCAGGATGGAGATTTTCTAGTAATGCTCAGCACTCATACATTACAAGATTGATCAGGATGGCAGCCTAGCCCTGCCAACCATGTTTTTCCTTACTCTGTATTTAATATATTTTAGGCTCTATATATTAGTACATATGATATCTTTAGATAAAGAACACTGTGCTATACCTCCCATTACTGTAGATTTTCTGATATGATATTGTTCTGTGTAGGTTCTATGGCCTGATGCCAGTAAATAGTGAATAACTGTGTACAGGCATGGGCTGCATATGCTCACTATATAATATATCAATAGGAGGCACATTACATGAAAACTTATAATAAATCATCACATGATTCACTGAAGTAGGGGAGTCTCTGTAATATTGCACCACGGGCCAGATTTAAAGGCAGCCGATAGTCAAAAAACAGGTGTCGGCATTTTTTCAAGCACTCTAAGTGATTTAAAGGTCAGTGCTATAAAAAAATGCAGGCAAAAAAAACCCTAGCGGCCGCTAAATTTAGATGTGTTTTGGTCCACTGAAAATAAAAAAAAAGCTTAAATTTGCTATTTAATGGAGTGTGTTAGCTGCTAAAGGGGTAGTAATACTTTATTATTACTATCCCCCATATTATAGATATTTGCAAAATAACTTAATAGCCCCCAGGTTCATCTCTCAAACCTTTATGGTTTGAGAGATAACCGAAGGCAAAGTTCCCCCTCCCTCCCCTGAAGTCAGCATTGTACTGACTGCAGGGATATCCGGTCTGACTTTCATCTGGCGGCTCTGCAGCAGAGTCGCAATCGCGTTAGTGAAAAATAATTATTTCACTGAAACGGTCTTCTACGCGTGCTTACAAACCAAGCACATGTAAAAGACCATTTTAGTGAAATAATTCTTATTCACTAATGCAATCGTGGCTCTGCTGCAGAGCCGCAAGCCTGTCGTACGACAGACTTCCCCTGCAGTCAGTACAACGCTGACTTCAGGGAAGGGGGAGGGAGGGGGGAACTTTGCCTTCGGTTATCTTCCATAAAGGTTTGAGAGATGAAGCTGGGGGCTATTAAATTATTTTGCAAATATCTACAATATTGGGGATAGTAATAATAAAGTATTACTACCCCTTTAAGATCTAATAAGGGACTCATTTTATCGCATAAAATTTAAGACCCAGTTTTTTTCTGACTATAGTCCCTTATCAGATTTTTAGTCAGCCGACACAGCTATTAGGACCAAAAAAAACCAGTCCCCAGTGTATGTATTGATAGGGGGCCCTAAGCCCCACATCAATACAGCCAAAGTGTCTAAAATGTTTTCAGTGTTAGTATAATTAACCTTATGAGTGCCAGTGGGGAATAATTACCCTGCCGGCACTCATCGGGTTAATCTAACTAAGTAACAAACCAAGATCCCATTACAAGTAACACTTACCATTAATCCTAATGTCCAGTGGAGTCCTTAAAGAGATAGTAATACTTCGTTTTAACTTTATTTTATTTTGTAGGCATTAAAAAAACATGAAGAATGATATAAGTCTTATCTCTCAATCCTTTATGGTTTATGAGATATTCACAAGCAAAGTTCCCCTCCCGCCCCTTTTACCTAGTGTAAGCCATCTCTTCTCAGATGTGGATCAGGTTGTATGACCAGACAGATAACAGAAGGGGACAATTTTCTTTGTATGAAAACAATGAAAGCCCTTCCCCCCTTGACAAGTTTTTCAGCTTTTTCCCTTATCTTAATTGAAGATTGTCTCTCTCTGCAGTCTACCTGGGCACCTCCCTTCTAATCTGGTTGAACAGGGGGGGGGATACTTTGTTTGTGAATATCTCTTAAACCATAAAGGTTTGAGAGATAAGACTTATATCATTCTTCATGTTTTTTTAATGCCTACAAAATAAAATAAAGTTAAAACGAAGTATTACTATCCCTTTAACATGCTAGTTATCTTGTCCTTCTTTCTTCTCTCCTGTATCTTCTGTCTTCTCCTCTTTCTTGTATCTGTACATGAAAAAGAATAGTATCAATGCAATGCTGTAATACACTAATACATCCTTTAAAGCAGTGGTTCTCAATCTTTTTTTGTTCGGGGCACCCCTAACATATAATCTAGGACATTCGGGGCACCCCTAACATATTTAATGTACTTTATCAAGGGCATAATGACGGTACTATACATAAATATACAGTAATTATTAGGTCTTACAATCATAGTAACAAAACTAAACATATTGTGCAGAACAATTTCTATTAATCTTTATTTATAGTCCATTTTTGTTAGTCTTCATAGAAAATGTGGGGCACCCTAAGATGATGTCCATGGCACACCAAAGTGCCACGGCACCCTGGTTGAGAATCACTGCTTTAAAGGGATAGTAATACTTAAATTTGACAAAGCTGCATCTTGTAGCCCTTAAAAAAAGAAATTAAATGCCCCAGTGCCATATCTCAAACCTTTATGGCTTGAGCGATATTGTTTTTCAAAGTTACCCTCTCCCTGACTTCAGCGCTCTTGCTGACTGCAGAGGAATGTGGTCCTGGGACCAGCCGGCGGCTCTGCAGCAGAGCCGAGATCGCGTTAATGAAAAATAAATCCTTCACTGAAACGGTCTTCTATGTGTGCTTGCAAACCAAGGATCATCTCTCTGCAGAAGAGCCTCCACTGATCCCAGGACTGGATTCCCCTGCAGTCAGCTAGAGTGCTGACGTCAGGGAGGGGGGAACTTTGTAAATGAATATCTCTCAAACCATAAAGGTTTGAGAGATGACACTGGGGGCATTTAATTTCTTTTTTTAACCCCTTAACGACCGGCCGATCGGCGCGGCGTGGTCAGTTAAGGACCACGGAGCATTTTTTTTTCAGTTTCCTGTTCCGGACTCCACGAACGGCGTGCAGCCGCGGGGGGAGCCCGTAATTCCATGACAGTCATAGTACGTCATGGGTCATTAAATCAGATCGACCCATGAAGTACTATGACCGTCAAGGGTCGTTAATGGGTTAAGGGCTACAAGATGAAGTGTTGTCAAATGTAAGTGTTATTATCAGTTTAACCCCTTGAGTGATGAGGGGTACGCAACGCATTGCAAAGTAATGGTTAAAGCATGTCTTACTTTCCGGTTCCATAAATATGAATATGCTGCTAGTTAGACAACAATGTCCAAATTGTTCCAAATAATAACTCCGGTAATGCCATAATAACATAATTATCTGTTTTAATGAAATACTTCTTTTTTTGTTGTCTGTCTCCACCGCTGTGGGGGGCCCACAGAGGAGGCGGCGGAGACAGTACTATGAGGCACAGCCCCCATCTTCTTCCTTATGGGCCAATGCCGTTACACAGTGAGGGAACTGGAGCAGAAACTGCCTTTATATATGGGCAATCTCAGTTCCAGTTCCCTCACAGCCAATGGCTTACGCACATCCCAGCCAATCAGTTTAAAGCACAGTTACTCAAAGTTTCAGAGACAGACAACAAAAAAATAAGCTAAGTATTTCATTAAAACAAAGAATTGTGTTATTATGGCATTACTGGAGTTATTATTTGGAACAACTTGAACATCATTGTCTAACTGGCAGCATATTCATATTAATGGAACCAGACAGTAAGACATGCTTTAATTTTTAATTTACAGATACAAGAAAGAACAATGAAGAGAAGCAGAAGATACAAGAAAGAAGAGAATACAGAATGAAGACAGAAGGAGACAGACAGTGGATGACAGGTAAGTGTAAGACGCATGAGTTAATGATCGGTGCTTGGCAGAATGTCAAGCACCGATCTCTAGCTTTTTTACTGTTAAGTTCCCAATATCGCTGCTATTTAGCAGCATTTTGGGAACTTAACACACAAAGCGCTCGTTTAGCCACAAGACCATTTCTGTGGACTAACGTCCATTGTGCTTTTAGCTGGCAGGGCCTTTAAAGGGATAGTAATGTTTCACAAAAACAGCAGCTCCAATTAATCTTCGTAGTATTTGAGCCATAGAGGGTGTTATTTCAATACTGTCAGAGTTGTAGTTCAAGAGTTATTGAATGATAAAGTATCCCCCTCCCGTCCCTTTTACCTAGTGTAACACTGCTCACCTCAGATGTGGAATCTGGTTACTTGATCGGACGGATAACAGCAAGGGACAATCTTTTTACTGTGAGAACAATGAACACCCTGCCCCCTTGACAGGTTTTTCAGCTTTTTCCCTTATCTTAATTGAAGATTGTCCCTCTTTGCAATCTACCTGGGCACCTCCCTGTTGCTCTGAGCTGAGCAGTGTTACATCAGTAAAAGGGGCAGGAGGGGGATACTTTATCATTCAATTACTCTTGAACTACAACTCTGACAGAATTGAAATAACACTCTCCAAGGCCCAAATACTATGGTGATTAGAGCTGCTTTTATTATGAAACATTACTATCCCTTTAAATAACGGTTCAGACATTTCATTAAGTTGGCCGGTATTCACTTTGGCCCTACCGGCTGTTTTAACTCAAACCTTTAAATCTGGCCCCACATGTTTGTTAAGAATTAGCAAAAAGGTAACCTAAATTATACCTGTATTTATGTGTGTGTGTATTTGTGTATGTGTTTGTGTGTAATATATATATATATATATATATATATATATATATATATATATATAGAGAGAGAGAGAGAGAGAGAGAGAGAGAGTGAGAGAGAGAGAGAGAGAGAGAGAGAGAGTCACATAACTTACAGTTTATAGGGCTTCTGATTCTGTGCCTGTCACACCTCTGGGTTGGAAATGGGCATAGTAAAGTATGGGGACCAGTTCATTCTTAAACCTCCCATACAAGCAGAGATGGGCTTGTTAAATGCAAGTAGGGTGAAGCCCTGCGCACATTTAGTCAATCCTTTCCCTACTTGGACAAACCAGGGACCTCTGAATCCAATCCTTACAAACCAGGGCTGCAAGTACCTTACCTCTGCCACCCTGTCCTTTGCACCCTTTCTCTTCCATCCATACAGCAGTTGGGGGGTGTCTTCCCTCTCATGAATGTCTCATGCTGAGCTACTGCTCCCATCAGCCATTGCCACCAGCAAGACACAGCAGTAGCCAGTGGCAATAGCTGGAGGGCCTCACATTGCCACCTCCTAACCTCATGCTGAATTATAACTCCCATTATCCATCTACAGCCAGTGTGATCCACTCTCAGACAGCAGTAGCACCTTGGTCAGTCTCACTCTGCCCCTCCAACACACTCATGAATACCTCTCACTGGAGTACTGCAAGGAGTGAGAGAGAGAGAGAGAGATATGCAAATATATAGATACATAGATTTTCATGCGCTTTGGGTAATGACAGCACACTGTGTTTGCAATGGTAATGAACGATGTAGCAGTTTACTGAAGGAATAATGTTTCAATACATATCTTTAATGTCACAAAATAAGAAATTGAATGCCACAAAATGCAACGTTTTAACGTCAAAAATCCAATGGCAACATATAAAATAATGCAAATATTAGTACTTTAATCCTTTGAGTGCCAGATTGGTAAGCAATGATTTGCAAAGCAATACGTTGTGTACCCCTCTGGCATTCAAATATAAAGGAAGAATATAGATTAAAAGGTACTCTGTTCACAACAACAGCAGAGGAAAGTGACTTAGAAAAAAATTATATCTGATGATTTAAATGTAGGCAAGGAATATAGCAAAGCCATGGGAAAAACCAGAAGGGTTCTAGGTTGTACAGGAAGAAGTTTTAACAGTAGAAAAATAGAGGTCATAATGCCACATTACAGATCACTGGTTCAACATGACTGAGTATAAAATACAGTTTTGGGGAACATGATGTACAAAGGAGAATTTGAATAATTCTAGGACAAAACAATTGCTCCATAGGGGCAAGCAAAAATTCCTATTGATTAAAATGGGACTTTTAACCCCTTAAATGCTATAGAGCTCTCCAATGCATTAGTGCATGAGCTAAATAACAGTATAGACTAATAACAAAATCAGAAAAGACTGTAGGACATAAATACATTAACCTCTTGAACTCTATAGATGGCTCCAATGCATTTCAAAGCAATCCATTACAGACATCTAGCATTTTTGAGTTTATAAGCACCATTTAAATCAGAATCAGAAATGGCAATTTTGAAATTTTAAATTGTACAATTTTAGAAAAAATCAATCTAGGAGAGAAGTGAAAATTCTCAAATGATTTAAATAGGGCCTTCAACCCCTCTAATGCTTTGTAATGCACTGGAGACCTCTCTAGCAATTAATGGAGATGATCCTACCAAACTAATCTTTTCAGCTTCTGTGAAGAAGTAAGTAGCAGCCTAGATAAAGGTAAGGATGTTGATGTAGTAAATCTAGATTTTGCAAAGGCATATGATACAGTGCCATACAAAAGGCTGGGGTATAAAATAAGGAAACTGGAGCTAGGGCATAACCTTTGTAATTGGATAGAAAACTGGTTGAAGGATACGGAAGAGTGTGTGGTTGTAAATGGACAATTCTCCAGTAAAGTTGAGAATGGAGTACTTCAGAGTTCAGTACTTGGTCCACAGCTTTCAACATGTTTATACTGTAAATGACCTGGAAATAGATATAGAAAGCAAAATATCAACATTTGTAGATGACACTAAATTATGCATTGTAGTTAATTCAATACAAGATATTTGTATATTGGGCAACCACATAGAATATGAAGTTTAATGAGAGAAAGTATAAAGTCATGCATTTGGGAAGAAAAAAATCCCAAAGATACGTAATGGAATCATTTTAGGGGACTCGTTGCTAGAGAAAGACCTGGGAATCCTGGTAAACTACAAGCTTGGAAACCATGACCAGTGTCAGATAGCAGTAGCAAAAGCAAATAAATTCCAGTCTTGCATAAAAAGAGGTATTTAAGCAAGAGTGGAGAACATAATTTTGGTATTGTACAAGTCATTGGTATGACCTCACATTGAATATGTAGTGCAGTTCTGGGCACCAGTTCTGAAGAAGGATATTGTACAACTGGAGAGAGTACAGCGAAGAGCAACAAAATTAATTAGGGGAATGCAGAACGTGTCGTATGAGGAAAGACTAGACAGACTTGGTTTATTTTACTCTAGAGAAAAGACGACTAAGAGGAGATCTTAGCACAATGTACAAGTTTATGAGAGGTCAATATAACAATCTCTCTGGTGAGTTATTCATTCCAAGGCCTGAACAAATGACCTGGGTACACCCCTTGAGATTAGAGCAGTGGCTCTCAACCTGTTTTGCTGAAGGTACCCATAAAATCTATTCTAGAACTTTTGAGGCATCCCTAAAAATTATCATGTCATTTGAGTAAATACATAAATATATGGTTATTCTTAGGCTTCACAATCACAATGACAAAAACACACATACCGTGCATCACGATTTCCATAAATTTACATCTGAAACTCAAGATTCACATTTTTCTCAAAGTCTTTCTAGAAAAAATGGGGCACGCTATGTGGGTGTCTGCGGCATACCAAATTGCCACGGCACCCTGTTTGAGAACCACTGGATTAGAGGAAAGGAGGTTTTGACTTCGGCAGTGGAAGGGTTTTTTACTGTAAGGTCTGTTAAATTATGGAATTCCTTGCCCAAGGATGTGGTTATGGTAGATACAATGGATACATTTAAGAGAAGATTAGATACATTTCTTTCAAAAGGGAACATACAGGGTTATAGTGTGTATTAGTAAGCAAAACAAGAAGGTGTGATAAAGACTAATTTATTTGGCAGCAGGATAGCTATATAATTCTCATGTCTCTGAGTTATGAGGCAAAGATTGAACTTGATGGACTTGTGTCTTTTTTCAACCTAATTTACTAATGTTACTATGTTACTATGCATTGCAGAGAAATGTTCTGGACACCCCACTGGCACTCAAAGGGATAAACTAACGGGCATTTGGGTAACCATTGGTTGAAAGTATTCCCAGCCCAGACAATCAGGGACTAGCCAAATTATTAAACAGCAGGACTCCACTAGTCACTTCCTCTTTTGCTGCCCACTGTAAGAGAGATGAATATATACTATGGTCCCTCCCAGAGATTAATATTTACTATGGTCTCTCCCACATGCCTGTGGTAATGCTTATGAATACAAGTGTGATTATACTTTATGCCACATATTACTATGCTTGCAAGTTTTATCCATACATAGTCATGACTAAAATATGGTAATCTGATAGGTTGTAAGCATGTTTTTTCAAGGTGTGGTGAGGACATAAGTAGCTGTGACACGTATCTGCTACTCAGAGATCATCTGGAACAGGAAATGTGTGTCCAGAATTTTGTTTGCATTCTCGATTTATGGGCAATGGTCAGAACCATCAGGGCTCTCCCATAACAACTGATAACAGCCAAAGCTAAGTATTCCAATAAAATCATTTTTTCTGCCTATTCTGGTGTATATTCTACATTATTTACTCTAGAATCCAAAGAACTTTGAACAATTTAAAAAACACCCACTCAGATAAGTAGTACTATTTTTCTGTTGTGTTATATATTATTAAAATATTATCATTGTTATTATTTGCATTATTATGATTATTATTATTATAGTTAATAGTATTATTAGTTACCTTTCATGCATCTTCTTTTAAATACTCTTATATTTCAGACTGTTTTCTTTCTCTTTTTGGAGCATGAGAGTTCCTAAGTGGGACTAAAGACAGATATACTTCACTCCCTTTACATGAAAATACCTTACTTAGGTCACGCAACACATTGCATTCTGATCGTAATATTGAAGTTTATGGTACTGAACCACACAAAAGACCATGAGGAAGTGCAACTGAGGAAACAGAGTCATGCAAGTTTAAAACCTGATTAATATTGCTCCTCCAGGTGTGAGGACAGTAACAAATATGAAGGGGATTGCTACATTGACCTCATCACCTTATCAGATTCCTGTTCTGAGAAAAATAAAATAGAAAGGAAAACAATAACTTCCGAAATAGAGATAGATTCTAGTGATCTTAGATAACCAGGGTAAGACCCTGTTTGACCCTGAAAATATTAAACATCCCCAGTCCTCCGAATGGACTCCAGTTTATCATTTGGCAAATTATATTACTGTATTAGGAAGCCACTGAATAAGGCCACTAGAAATAAGTTATGGTCCGAATTTTATATATAACACTCCAGAATTGCAGCCCAAAATGGTTCCATTTCTGAGCAAATCAGGAATAGATCCTTAGTAGTGTTGAGCGAGCATGCTCGGCCGATACTCGGATCGGCTCGAGCATCGCTGTGCTCGGCACATGGCGGTACTCGTACGAGTACCGCATGTGCTCGCCCGCCATGTTCCGGTCTCCTCCCCGCACGTTTTGCGGCTGCTGCGCAGCCAATAAACGTGCAGGGAGGCTCTGACATCGGTGTAATGCCAGCAGCCATGTTGGCTGCTGGCATTACACTGATTGGCTGGCCAGAACCCGTGGTCGGGTGCTGTATAGCACCTGACCAGCGAGTTCGGCTCAGTCTTAGCCAGGGAGAGATGAGGATAGGAAGGGAAAGTCAGTGTAGGGAGAAAAAAAGCAAAATTGTGAAAAAAAAAGAACCAAAAGTCCTTTTTAGGACTACTGTGTGTGGGGGCAGCAGGTTATTTTGTGTGGGGGGAAAAAAACAAACAAAAAAAATTTTATATATTTTATATATTTTATATATTCTGTTTAGTGTGCAAAGTTGCAGATTAGAGCACATTCTGTTTAGTGTGCAAAGTTGCAGATTAGAGCACATTCTGTTTAGTGTGCAAAGTTGCAGATTAGAGCACATTCTGTTTAGTGTGCAAAGTTGCAGATTAGAGCACATTCTGTTTAGTGTGCAAAGTTGCAGATTAGAGCACATTCTGTTAAGTCTTCAAACTAAAATATCAAAGTCACATATTCCATTCAGTGTGCGTCGCCGCAGTTTAGCAGCACATTCTGTGTACTGTGCAGAGTTGCAGAATAGGAAGAAATACTGTTAAGTCTTCAAACTAAAATATCAAAGTCACATACTCCATTCAGTGTGCTTCGCCGCAGTTTAGCAGCACATTCTGTGTACTGTGCAGAGTTGCAGAATAGGAAGAAATACTGTTAAGTCTTCAAACTAAAATATCAAAGTCACATATTCCATTCAGTGTGCTTCGCCGCAGTTTAGCAGCACATTCTGTGTACTCTGCACAGTTGCAGAATAGGAAGAAATACTGTTAAGTCTTCAAACTAAAATTTCAAAGTCACATATTCCATTCAGTGTGCGTCGCCGCAGTTTAGCAGCACATTCTGTGTACTGTGCAGAGTTGCAGAATAGGAAGAAATACTGTTAAGTCTTCAAACTAAAATATCAAAGTCACATATTCCATTCAGTGTGCGTCACCTCAGTTTAGCAGCCTATTCTGTGTACTCTGCACAGTTGCAGAATAGGAAGAAATACTGTTAAGTTTTCAAACTCAAATATTAAAGTCACATATTCCATTCAGTGTGCGTCACCGCAGTTTATCAGCCTATTCTGTGTACTCTGCACAGTTGCAGAATAGGAAGAAATACTGTTAAGTTTTCAAACTCAAATATTAAAGTCACATATTCCATTCTGTGTTCGTCACCGCAGTTTAGCAGCCTATTCTGTGTACTCTGCACAGTTGCAGAATAGGAAGAAATACTGATAAGTTTTCAAACTCAAATATTAAAGTCACATATTCCATTCTGTGTTCGTCACCGCAGTTTAGCAGCCTATTCTGTGTACTCTGCACAGTTGCAGAATAGGAAGAAATACTGTTAAGTTTTCAAACTCAAATATTAAAGTCACATATTCCATTCTGTGTTTGTCACCGCAGTTTAGCAGCCTATTCTGTGTACTCTGCACAGTTGCAGAATAGGAAGAAATACTGTTAAGTTTTCAAACTCAAATATTAAAGTCACATATTCCATTCTGTGTTCGTCACCGCAGTTTAGCAGCCTATTCTGTGTACTCTGCACAGTTGCAGAATAGGAAGAAATACTGTTAAGTTTTCAAACTCAAATATTAAAGTCACATATTCCATTCTGTGTTCGTCACCGCAGTTTAGCAGCCTATTCTGTGTACTCTGCACAGTTGCAGAATAGGAAGAAATACTGTTAAGTTTTCAAACTCAAATATTAAAGTCACATATTCCATTCTGTGTTCGTCACCGCAGTTTAGCAGCCTATTCTGTGTACTCTGCACAGTTGCAGAATAGGAAGAAATACTGTTAAGTTTTCAAACTCAAATATTAAAGTCACATATTCCATTCTGTGTTCGTCACCGCAGTTTAGCAGCCTATTCTGTGTACTCTGCACAGTTGCAGAATAGGAAGAAATACTGTTAAGTTTTCAAACTCAAATATTAAAGTCACATATTCCATTCAGTGTGTGTCACCGCAGTTTAGCAGCCTATTCTGTGTACTCTGCACAGTTGCAGAATAGGAAGAAATACTGTTAAGTTTTCAAACTCAAATATTAAAGTCACATATTCCATTCTGTGTTCGTCACCGCAGTTTAGCAGCCTATTCTGTGTACTCTGCACAGTTGCAGAATAGGAAGAAATACTGTTAAGTTTTCAAACTCAAATATTAAAGTCACATATTCCATTCAGTGTGCGTCACCGCAGTTTAGCAGCCTATTCTGTGTACTCTGCACAGTTGCAGAATAGGAAGAAATACTGTTAAGTTTTCAAACTCAAATATTAAAGTCACATATTCCATTCTGTGTTCGTCACCGCAGTTTAGCAGCCTATTCTGTGTACTCTGCACAGTTGCAGAATAGGAAGAAATACTGTTAAGTTTTCAAACTCAAATATTAAAGTCACATATTCCATTCTGTGTTCGTCACCGCAGTTTAGCAGCCTATTCTGTGTACTCTGCACAGTTGCAGAATAGGAAGAAATACTGTTAAGTTTTCAAACTCAAATATTAAAGTCACATATTCCATTCTGTGTTCGTCACCGCAGTTTAGCAGCCTATTCTGTGTACTCTGCACAGTTGCAGAATAGGAAGAAATACTGTTAAGTTTTCAAACTCAAATATTAAAGTCACATATTCCATTCTGTGTTCGTCACCGCAGTTTAGCAGCCTATTCTGTGTACTCTGCACAGTTGCAGAATAGGAAGAAATACTGTTAAGTTTTCAAACTCAAATATTAAAGTCACATATTCCATTCAGTGTGCGTCACCGCAGTTTAGCAGCCTATTCTGTGTACTCTGCACAGTTGCAGAATAGGAAGAAATACTGTTAAGTTTTCAAACTCAAATATTAAAGTCACATATTCCATTCTGTGTTCGTCACCGCAGTTTAGCAGCCTATTCTGTGTACTCTGCACAGTTGCAGAATAGGAAGAAATACTGTTAAGTTTTCAAACTCAAATATTAAAGTCACATATTCCATTCAGTGTGCGTCACCGCAGTTTAGCAGCCTATTCTGTGTACTCTGCACAGTTGCAGAATAGGAAGAAATACTGTTAAGTTTTCAAACTCAAATATTAAAGTCACATATTCCATTCTGTGTTCGTCACCGCAGTTTAGCAGCCTATTCTGTGTACTCTGCACAGTTGCAGAATAGGAAGAAATACTGTTAAGTTTTCAAACTCAAATATTAAAGTCACATATTCCATTCAGTGTGCGTCACCGCAGTTTAGCAGCCTATTCTGTGTACTCTGCACAGTTGCAGAATAGGAAGAAATACTGTTAAGTTTTCAAACTCAAATATTAAAGTCACATATTCCATTCTGTGTTCGTCACCGCAGTTTAGCAGCCTATTCTGTGTACTCTGCACAGTTGCAGAATAGGAAGAAATACTGTTAAGTTTTCAAACTCAAATATTAAAGTCACATATTCCATTCAGTGTGCGTCACCGCAGTTTAGCAGCCTATTCTGTGTACTCTGCACAGTTGCAGAATAGGAAGAAATACTGTTAAGTTTTCAAACTCAAATATTAAAGTCACATATTCCATTCTGTGTTCGTCACCGCAGTTTAGCAGCCTATTCTGTGTACTCTGCACAGTTGCAGAATAGGAAGAAATACTGTTAAGTTTTCAAACTCAAATATCAAAGTCACATATTCCGTGTAAGATGAAGAAGGCGGGTAAAAAGGGACGGGGAAGTGGACGTGATTCTGATAGTTCAGGGCGCGGGTCAGGACGCGGAGAAACTGTGCCTGGTGCCAGAGCACAAGAAAGAAAGACATCCACCATACCTAGCTTCATGTCTAATTTTACATGGCGTCGCAGGACATCACTCTCGAGGTCCGACCACTGCGAACAGGTGGTCGGTTGGATGTCAGCTGATACTGCTTCCAGTCGGTTAAGCACCACCCTGTCTTCCACCAAGTCCACTCTCAGTAGCCAAGAGTCTGGTCAACATAATCCTCACTCTGATCATCCTTCCTCCCACCATAGACGGTCTGGTCAAAGAAGTGATCCCACACTGGGATATAGTGATGAGCTCGTCTCATCACCAATCCTTCATTTGACCCTCTCTCCAAGCACGCTTGCAGAGGAACATGACATCTTGTGCCCTGATTCACAACCTCTAGAGGGTACCCAATCACAAGAAGATGACAGATGTGAACGGCATTTAAGGTCAAAGGAAGTAGTGGATGATGATGATGATGATGAGACACAGTTGCCATTATATCAACCACTATTACTGTCTCAAGACCTTGTTGAGGAGAATGTTATACAGTTGTCAATGACTGAGTATGTGGTGGGATCAAGACATGAGGAGGATGATCAGAGTGAGGAAGTGGAGGAGGACTTGGTGGACGATGAGGTGACTGACCCCACCTGGGAAGGTGTAGAGCCGAGCGATGACAGCAGTCCTGAGGGTGAGCCATCTGCAGCACCGCAACAGGCTGGAAGAGGCAGTGGTGTGGCTACAGAAAGAAGGCGGACCGCACCAAACCGGCCCGCAAATGTTCCACGGAGCACCCCCTTGCGTAAATCTCCCTTGCCAAAGGGTAGGTGTTCCGCGGTATGGCGTTTTTTTAAGGAAAGTGCGGACGACAAAAGAATTGTAGTTTGCAACCTGTGCCACACCAGAATGAGCCGAGGCATGAACACTAGAAACCTCACCACCACCAGCATGATCCGACACATGGCATCCAAGCACCGTAGTAAGTGGGAGGAACGCCTGGATCGCCCATCTGTGTCTGCAGGCCACACCACTGCCTCCTCTTCCCCTGTTTTCGGTGCCGGCCAATCGCCTGTCGAAGGCGCAGGCCCGCATAACTCCCGCCCTGCACCTGTACCATCTGAAGCACCATCAGCGACCACATCCACTTCCCTGTCCCAGCACAGCGTCCAAATGTCGTTACCCCAAGCATTTGAGCGCAAGCGAAAATACCCAGCCACCCACCCACAGGCCATAGCACTAACCTCACACCTTTCCAAATTACTGGTCATCGAAATGCTGCCATTTAGGCTTGTGGACACTGAGTCCTTCCGCAGCCTGATGGCAGCAGCTGTCCCTCGGTACGCGGTCCCCAGCCGCCACTACTTTTCCCGGTGTGCCATCCCCGCATTACACCACCATGTGTCCCGTAACATCACCCGTGCCCTGACCAACGCAGTTACTGGGAAGGTCCACTTAACGACTGACACATGGACAAGTGCTTGTGGCCAGGGACGCTACATTTCCCTGACGGCACACTGGGTGAATGTCGTGGAGGCTGGGAGCGACTCGGACCCTGGGATGGCACGGGTGCTACCCACGCCGAGGATTGCGAGCCCTACCTCCATCAGGGTTTCCGCCAGCACCTACGTTATTGGCTCCTCCTCCTCCGTTTCCACCTCCGAATTCTCTACAAGCAGCGCCACTCCCCCATCAGCCAGTAGCTGGAAGCAGTGTAGCACTGCAGTGGGGAAGCGTCAACAGGCCGTGCTGAAGCTGATCTGCCTTGGGGACAAACAGCACACGGCCTCAGAGCTGTTGCAGGGGATTAGTCACCAGACCGAGCAGTGGCTCTCGCCACTCAACCTGCAACCAGGCATGGTTGTGTGTGATAATGGGCGTAACTTGGTGGCGGCTTTGGAGCTCGGCAAGCTCACACACGTACCATGCCTAGCGCATGTATTTAATTTAGTGGTTCAGCGATTTCTAAAAACCTACCCCAATGTGCATGATCTCTTGACCAAGGTGCGCCGCGTGTGTGCACATTTCCGTAAGTCATCTACAGCTTCGGCCGGCCTGTTGAAGCTGCAGCAGCGCTTACAATTGCCAGCTCACCGGCTGCTGTGTGACGTGAGCACGCGCTGGAACTCCACCTTCCACATGTTGGCCCGGCTTTGTGAGCAGCAGAGGGCAGTAGTGGAGTACCAGCTGTTACACGGTCGTCGCCTCTCCGTTCAACTTCCTGTAATCAGAAGTGAGGAGTGGGAATGGATGTCAGACCTCTGTGAGGTTTTACGCAATTTTGAGGAATCGACACAGATGGTGAGCGGCGATAACGCTATTATCAGTGTAACCATCCCACTTCTGTGTCTACTGAAACGCTCGCTGCTCACAATTAAAACCGACGCTTTGCATGTGGAAGAGGTGGAAATGCGGGAGGAAGAGCTTACACAAGGTGATAGCCAGAGCACACTCACTTCGTCTTCTCAGCGACAATTGGAGGAGGCGGAGGAGGAGGAGGAAGACACGGTTGCCTCCGCTACAGAGGGTAGCCATGGAACTTTAGTTCCATCTCTTCAGCGTGGGTGGGCAGAAGAGGAGGAAGAGGATGAGGAGATTGAGAGTCATCCTCCTGGTGAGGACAGCGAAATCTTGACTGTTGGTACTCTGGCACACATGGCTGACTTTATGTTAGGCTGCCTTTCCCGTGACCCACGCGTTATACGCATTTTAAACAACACGGATTACTGGGTGTTCACCCTTCTGGACCCCCGCTACAAAGAGAATTTCTCATCTCTCATTCCTCCGGTGGAGAGGACAAGCAAAATGGTGCAATACCAGAAGGTTCTTGTTGAAAAATTGCTCCAAAATTTTCCATCTGACAACGCTGGCGGCAGAGTACGTGCTACCTTGGCCAACCGAGAAGGGGAGAAAAGGGGAGCACACAGCAGTTCCGACAAAGGCAGGGCAACACTCTCCAAGGCGTGGGACACCTTCATGACACCCCGCCAGCACCCTCACCCTGATGCGCAGCCTAGTGTCACAAGGAGGGAAAAGTTTTGGAAGATGGTGAAGGAGTACATAGCAGACCGTGTCAGCGTCCTCAATGATCCCTCTGTGCCTTACAACTACTGGGTGTCCAAGCTGGACACGTGGTATGAACTGGCACTCTACGCCTTGGAGGTGCTGGCCTGCCCTGCCGCCAGCGTTCTGTCTGAGCGGGTATTTAGTGCTGCTGGTGGCATCATAACAGATAAGCGTATCCGCCTTTCCACCGAAAATGCTGATAGGTTGACACTTATAAAAATGAACAAGGCCTGGATTTCCCCTGACTTCTCCACTCCACTGGAGGAAAGCCCCGGGGGAACATAAACTCACTTTATATATGTTATTTACAATGATGGGAATACTCTGTATTCCCATTCACCCCTTCCACCCAAAAAACGGGTATATGGTTGACTCTTAATCTTCTCATCCTCCTCCTCCTCTTCCATATGCCCTGTGATATAATTTTTATATAGGGCCAGCTCACCAGCGGGCCCTGTTTGACAATTTTTATATAGGTCAGCTCACCAGCGGGCCTTCTCATATAATGTTTTATTGGGTCAGCTCTCTAGCGGGCCCTCTCATATAATGTTTTATAGCGTCAGCTCACTAGCGGGCCTTCGCATATAATGTTTAGGATGGTCAGCTCCGCAGCAGACCCTCACCCATAATGTTTTAGATGGTCGGCTCAGCGCACGTTTCCCTCTTAATCATGGCCCCAGTTCAGAAAAATCGAGGAAATTTTTGGGAGAATTTGCCTTTGCTCACGTTTCCCTCTTAATCATGGCCCCAGTTCAGAAAAATCGAGGAAATTTTTGGGAGAATTTGCCTTTGCGCACGTTTCCCTCTTAATCATGGCCTCAGTTCAATAAAATCAAGGAAATTTTTGGGAGAATTTGCCTCTGCGCACGTTTCCCTCTTAATCATGGCCTCACTTCAGAAAATCGAGGAAATTTTTGGGAGAATTTGCAGATGATATACAAGTAAATATACAGCAAATACTGTTTGGTAACAATTTTTCGCCTAAAGTCGTTTTTATCTGCCTTTTTGTGTGTTTTACGGTCAGTCTGTAAAAATGGCATACTACGGGCGAAAGATCGTTCCCAGCAGCGATGTTGGAGTCCAAGATGCATCCAGACATCCTCCCTATGCTGTCCCTGAACCATTTCTGTGGTGTTTCCATCCTTTACTGCCCTTTTCCTATGGACCAGGCACCCTCCCCTCATCAGAGCAGGGGGTGCCTGGTGTAATGCTCGAGTCCTCCCATTGACTTCAATGGGGCTCGGGTGCTCGGCCGAGCACTCGAGCCTCCGGGGGCGCTCGGTCAGAGCACCCGAACACCCGAGCATTGGGGTGCTCGCTCATCACTAATCCTTAGAAATGGATTGGTAGATCGTTAAAAACATGTCAAGACAAGCTTTTGAATGTTGTTGGTCCTGTGGTCCTCCTGTCATAGGACCCTGAGGGGATGGATTCAAAGAGCCCTAGTGCTAAAACAGCATTGGGTAAATAATTTGGGTGAATATAACAGACCATGTTGCACCATCCATCTGGGTGTTCATTTCCTTTTCCAATGCATTCACAAAGGTAAAGGTAGTTGTTTGGAGGACAATAGTAACTCTGAGCATGAAGGGAGTAGCCTCTCACGATCAATGAGGTTAGGAACTATCATACCTGTAAGTATTGCCAGAGAAGGGTGTGGCAGAAGTGAAAGTGATCTATTAAATAGTCAACATCAATAATAACAGAATTGATGATCAGATTCTCTAAGTTTTGAATCCAGCAGCCCCCCCCCAAACCTGAAAGCCTGCAGTAGAAAGCCCAGGAGGAAAGTCAGGATTCCCTAAGAAAGAAAGGCAGGGAGAAGGATATGGAGCAAGGTGGAGTTAGCTATTGTCCAGGCCTGCAGTGTATGTTCTAATACACAGTTATTATTAATGGAACCAAGCAGGGAAGAGGGATTAGCCCAAATCAGTGCTGAGCGTGGACCAGTCCAGTCAGGGGGTGAATTTCTGGGGCATCCATCAAAAGGTCCCCTCCAAATCTGCATAAGTACCTGCACGTGGTGAAGAAAGAAATGTGTGCCATGTCTGGAAATGTAATGTGCCCTTTGTTTAATTTGGCGTAAGTTAGCCACATTTTTACCAGGTTTGTTGCCAGAGATTTAATGATTGTATGTAACCCACATAAACACCTTAGCTATTATGCTCCTATGTTTGATTTATTTTAAAGGAGTATTGAAGTAAGAGCTTTAAATCTACACAGCAGATCTTTCATTCCTTTGGGAGTAAACTTTGTAATATTTGATGGACAAAATTATAAGATTATTGTCTAGATCTGTGTTCTGTCCAGCTTTTTCCTAACAATCCTCATCTCTGTTGTACAATGTTTATAAACATATGATGCTAGGATGGCAAATATGCTCACTCATGTTTCTATGAAGGCTGTTAATCAGCTTTAAACTTGCATAATATAAAGCCTCCAGTTCTGTAATAAAATTAGAGGATTATCCTAACTTAAATTACGGAAATTCAAAGACATGGCAGCAAATATTATCCCACCCTTTTCTTTCCCTGTCATATTTTTATCTTGTCTTCACAGCTTGATGTCCCTTTCCGAACACCTGGCTTTTGGATTGGGTGTGTTTTCTGCATTATTACTTTACAAGATATGTTTCTCCTTCGTGGGCTGAATTGAATCATCAAAGAAAGAGGAAGAAACCGTTGAAGTCCTGTTTTAATAAGGTGGCTAGTCCCTGATTGAATGGGCTGGGAATACATTCTACTAGCAAGTTTTTTGTTAAATGTTCTCTGTTAAACAATTTGTTGGCAACATGAAACCAAGGGCATTAAACATAAGACCCAGGGCTTGAGCCCCTCACCAACTATCTAGAAACGTAATGGACCCTATGTTACACTCCCAGCTACAAAAGATCTAAACCTGGTCAATATCAAGATGCAGAAGTGTATTGGGAAGTGCAGATGGATACAGCCTGAGAGCACAGGCCACACACTGGGGTGAGCGGTATCGACAAGCACTGACCTCATCCTGTATGGTAAAAGGTTAGGTTATAGGGGAAGACCATATGAATTAAAACACAATCATGCTGACAGCTTGACCCCTTTATCTTCCATTATATGAATACAAAAGGGCTTGCAGGTGATAAAAAAGTAATAACTATCATTATTCCATAGGACTAGAAAACTCACAGGGGAATTGTAGATCAAGGAACAGTGTGAGATTTAAGACCAGTCTGTCAGATGTGAAATAGCTGTACACATTTTAGCTTTGGCTGTGACAAATTTTATATATATATATATATATATATATATATATATATATATATACATATTAGTAATATTGGCATGACTTTGCCCGTGTGGTTAATAATTCTAATTTAAAAAAACAAACAAAACAAAAGTCCCATGCAGGTGAAAAAATAAACATAGTACGTGTCTGGCAGTAATAGGGTTAAAAAATGAAAAGTGGATTTACATGTAGGACTAATTCCCCTGACATCCAGGTGAATTCAGAAAGGAGGCAATGTTCTTAATGACTGGATTGTTGAATTTTCAGTGCTTAGCCCTTTCAATTCCAAAACGATGTGCAACGCATTGCAAAGCAATGCACTACACAACTCTCCATCTGTGAGCATGAGAGTGTATGTGTGTGTGTGTGTGTGTGTGTGTGTGTGAGTCAGCGTGTGAGAGCGTATGTCAGAGTAAGCATGTATAAGTGTGTAATTTGTGTTTTGCGTGTAGTGTGTGTAATGTTTTGCCTTTTGCGTATTGCATTGTGCATACTGCATTTGAATGTAGCATTTTGAGTATAATATTTTGCATACAGCATTTTGTGAACTGCTTTTTGCATACAGAGTTTTGCGGTTAGCGTATAACACATTGCATATTATGTGTAGCATTTTGTGTTTTGCATATAGCTTACTGCACATAGTGTATTGCATTTTGAGTATAGCATATATCGTTATACCTTATTGCATATAGCATATACTTTATAGCGTTTTGTGCATTGTGTGTGTATATTGTGGATATTGTATGAGTGTTAGTGTTTTATGTACATTGTGTGTGTGTATTGTGTTTATTGTATGTGTTGCGTGTATTGTATGTATTGTGTTTGTGTGTGTGTGTGTATAATGTTTTAATGTGTGCATGTGTATTGTGGTGTGTGTGTGTATAATATGTTAATGTGTGTATGTGTATTGTGGTATGTTTGTATATTGTATTTGCGTGCGTTTATGTGTATTGTGTGTGTGTATGTATTGTGTGCTCTGCATGTTTGCATATTGAGCATGTGTGTGTAATGCATATATCCGTGTATTGCATATATGTGTGTATATTTTGTGTTTTGTGTGTATATGTGTATTGCATATGTGTGTGTATATTGTGTGTGTGTATGTTGTGTGTGTGTATATTGTATTTGTGTATATATTGTGCAAGTGTGTATTGTTGTCACACTAATCAGGCAAAGAAGGACAGACAACAGTATAATGAATAAAAGCACCTTTATTGATAATGGTAATAATGCCCACACAACCCCAGACCACTGGACGGCTGTCCACAGTCTGCTACCCGGAGCTGCAAACTGTGCCGAGCATTGTACTACTGACACTATACTGGAAGATACTGGGACTATGCCTACGGTTCTAGCACCGATAGAACCAGGCTATGGAGGTAGCTCGAGTCTCCAACCGAGGTATAGATTACCAGAGGCAACAGGGAGCGAGAGCAATCCAGAACTAAGGGTACACAGATGCGAATGGTCAGGCAAGCTGGGTAATGCACGGAGCGAGTAGTCATCCAGAGCCACAGGTCAGAACCAATGTGGGTAGTCAAACAAGCTGGGGTCATGCATGGAGCGAGTTAGTCAGCCAGATCCACAGGGCAGAACCGATGTGGGTAGTCAAACAAGCCAGTGTCATATACAGAGCGGATTCGGAGGTCAGACACTGGTCACAACGAGAACGCAAGAGCTACTAGCAGAAACACCACGTAAGGGCAATGACTCCTAGGCCAAGGGAAGTTTAAATAGGAGCTTAGTCAAGACGGGAACCAATTAGGCAAATCAGCTCTTGCCCATAAGTAAGCGCACATCACTGTGCCCGCTCTAGTGAACGTCAGCAATGCGGAAGTAGCCGACATCCATGCCGGCCTATAGCACAGTAGTGGAAGGAAGCTCAGGAGCGCTAGGTTGCCTAGGGATACTGTGATAATTGGGTGTGCATTGCATGTGTGTTGTGCACTTGTATTTTGCCTGTGTGTATTGCATCTGTGTTTTTTGTGCTTGTTTGTGTATTGAGAGTGTGTATTGTGTGTGTGTGTTGATTGTGTGCATGTGTGTGTATTGCACGTGTGTGTATATGTATTGCACATCTGTTCTGTGTGTTGTATGTGTTGTACTTATGTGCTGTACATGTGTGTGTTGTTCATGAGTGCTGTATGTTCTTGTGTATTGCTTGTGTGTTGGGAGTGTGTTGTATATTGTGTGTGTGTGTAAGTATATTGCGCTAGTGTGTATTGCGTTTGCACAAGCTCGCACATGTGTGTGTGTATAAGGCCCGCAATTCCTTGTGGATATTTTCACAGGAATGGCCAGGCCACTCTGGGCTGGTAGAGAATGGTAGATGGGCTAAAAACCTGCTCTGCCGTGACCTTCTGTCCCCTGGATGAGTCACAATTTTCCACACCCCACTCTATATATATTGTGAAAAGTATCACAACAAAGAAAAATTGGAATGGATGGACAATCCTGGTTTCCCATGTTGACCAACTCAGGGATGAGCTTTGTTAATATGATTATCGATACTGTGATTGACATGGCAGCCATTTAGAGTCCATAAGCCCCCCATTTGTACATCTGTGGGATCATCATCTGGCTGTGGTTAGTTTCCTGTATTATACTAGAACACTATGGCTTAAGTGTCTTTCACCCATTGGGACTGGTTTGCTCTGAATTTCAGGACTAGGACTGATCCGGATGCACTGCCTGGGACCTACATTCCTGGTCCACCTTCAAGGATGACACTGTCCCTGGTACATTTAGGCAACTTGTCATGGCTGGTCCTGTAGCTGTAGTGAGGTCAGTTGTTATTAGTAATTTTTTGTCTGGCATGGAACTATGTGCCGATCCATATGTTGGTGCGGCATTTGTTCTGGGCTTTGCAATTTTTGTCTCTGTTTCTTTTATATTTTCTTTTTTGATTTTTGCAGGAGGAGGTGATGGATACACTTTGAGGGTGATTTGGTACCATATGCTCGGCGCAGCAGTGACTCCTACTAGATGAAGATTTCTCCATTTAGCAACGTCTGAGTGGTGATAACCTCGTAATGATAACTACAGGTGCATGCTATTGTGCCAGAGTGTGATGAGAAGGGTGAGAATGAACTTGTTCACCATTACCACATTCCCGTTGCTTTACTACATTCTGACAGACATTTATCCTTTTTGATTAGGCAATATTCATCTTGCCATCATCCATAGAAAGGGACTCATCGTGTGTATGTGGCATTATATCATCATTGAGAACTCACCATGACTTGACCACATGATCTTTGTTATTTATACTCCTCATTATCATCTATCATTCATCTGACTGTTCATGTGAATCAACATTTGATTGTGCCATCTCACTGTTACTAAGACCGTTCTGCAATTTTCATTCATGGACTCTTTTTTCATTATATACATGTCACTGGCACCAGTTGTAGGTCTTTTCAGGGTTCTGTAGGACTGACACATTACTTTCCCTTTTGTGGTATTTTTGGATTTATGGGATGTCTTGATGTTGGAGAGGTCTCTTTTTCTTTGCTATTTGTATTCATATTTTTATATAATCTTGTTTATATAATAATAATATATAATATATATATACTTTTTTTACTCAGTCTGTAGTTACCACTTTTTTACTAGGTCAAGTGCCCTATGTAGGTCCTTTTCTCATCTTTCTTTTTCTGTGTATATCTTTATTTATTATAGGACCATGGCACCCCATATATGATATATATGGTTGTACTTGTGTTATATGAGTAATGCTCCATATTAGACTTGAGCAATTCGGTTCTTCCACATTTGGATTTCGGACGAATATGGCTAATTCAGACCCATTCAGACATTTAGACTCTGGAAATGGTTCCACTTATTTTTATTCATCTAATTTTGATTTTATAGTATTTTTAAAAGGATAGTGAAATAGGCCGAATAATTCGGATCCAATCTGAATTTCGTCCGAGTTGAACAGGTCCGGTCCGATTTTCGGATCAACTGGAAAAAAAAAAATTAGTCCGAAATTGAATTTTACCGAATGTTTTCCCCGTGCACAAGTCTATTCCTTATCATATTATAGATTGTGGCTTATAACAATCATTGGTCTAACACAACATCAAACAGAAAATTCTAACTACTTAAGAACAGGGTTTAATATCATTTTCTTAAAGGGTTTCTGTAAGTCTAAAGAGCATTTATATTTACATGATTTAACTCCAACAATGCCAGAGGGGTCTCCAGTGTATTACTTTACAATACAATGGAGACTTCTCTGGCATTCAAGGGGTTAAAGAATACTTTACAAGCAAACAGAGCTGGATCATGGACAAGGCAACCTAGGCACCTGTCTACAGCCTGATGACTTGGGGGGGGGGCTTCTGGGCACCCCAGTAATTGTGCTTCCTGGTAGTGAAGTAACTTCAGAGGGTGCAGCTGTGCCCAGTGTTCCTGGGGTCCTGTCGCAACTGCACCTTCACGAAACTCCCTTTCATAATTAAATGACAGCATCACAGGTAGCATACCAGCAAGGTCCTGAAAGCCCAGCCTTTCAACCATCGAGGAATGTGTGCCTGGCAGATATGTGTCCACTACCACTATGGGATCAGAGGGCTGGATTGCATTTTGGACATATATACAAGGTAGAAGGAATATGGCAACATTATCACCTTCTTCTTTTGTGTGTTTGTGTGTGTGTGTGGGGGGGGTTACAATATGCTGTTTTCATGGCTATATCCAGTCTGTGTTTTCAGTACACTTCACATGTGCTGCCCTGCTAGGGTTACATAATTCAGGCAGGATCCACTCCCTAGCTGACAGATTTGATAACAGACTGACTCTGACCTGTATTCATGACCTCACCCAATCCATTGTATGAGGTACAGTCCTTTTTCCTTGATTTGAGTGGAAATAATCATATATGAGCGATCTGGATTAAGACCCATGGACAAATAGAAAAGTGGTTCAATGGTGGGCCAAACCAACTGTAACAGAAAGACCAAATAAAAAAATCCCTACATTACATTATATACATACCTTACATGCTAGTAGGGTCTCCAGTGGAGACCAGACTTGCATTCCAGAGGTTAAAAATAAAAAATATGGTGCAGTTTACTAACCCGTATTACTCCATTTTCTCTGTGCAAATGATGCATAGTGAAAGTAACTGTGATAACTGAATGTTGTGCAATATGAGCACATTTACCTGTATGGTGCTAAACAATTATTGCACAGTGAGAGCATGGCATTGGTACATGTACTTCCATTGCATACGTCACTTTCTAACACATTCTGTGCACTATGGAAGGACACGTGTGTCAGGTCTCATTGTGCAATAATCGTTTAGCATCATAGAGGAGCCTGTAGAAGTGAATACTTACATTGTGGCAGCAACCCTTCTTAACAGTGCCTTGTATGATATATGTTTAGCCATAGAGCTATTTTTCTTACAGTGGCGAGAGTGGCCCTCCGCCTGCTTTTTCAACAATATCTCCCATTTCAAGTCTCTGTCGGACTTTTTCCCTAAGCAGTAAAAACTCATACATGTACACATGAACCCTTTTTTTCCAGGAAAATTGTGCCTTCTGATCTCTATGTATATTAACAGGTGGGATATGAAGTGTGTTGCTCAACTCTGTGGCCCTTAACTCTTTTTAATGCCGGAGAGGTATCCAATGCATTGCAATGCTGGCTGGTTTTAACTGGTCAGTAGATTACTAGAATTACTAATTGTAAGCTTTTTGGGAAAACTAGTATAGCTCCATTTAAGTTGTAAGCTCTGTATATATATATATATATATATATATATATATATATATAATTTATATAATTAGTGGAATCAACTGTGTAGCCCCATTTCAGTTGTAAGCTTTGTGGAATTTCTAGTGTATATTATTTCAATTCTAAGCTCGGTGGTGCATTTTAATAATTTGAAGCATTCATTTTTGTCTTTTATTAAGTTGGTACTAGTACCTCTAACAACAAGAACAATGGACAAACTGAGAGGTTTGTGGCGGGGCACCCAATTTAGGATCCTGCCTAAGGCCCTGTAGAGTCTTAATCCAGCTCTGCCAGCAATATCATCAAAAAACTAGGCTGGATTCATTTTTTACTCTGTGTGCAACCATCAAGCTACATCCTAATAGCTCTGTGATATAATTTTGTATCCCCATTTCAATTGCAAGCTCTGTGGTATCACTTTTGTAGCCCCATTTCAATTGTAAGCTCTTTTGAATCACTTTTGTAAGCCCGTTTCAGTTTCAAGCTCTGGGTACATTTTTAATACATTTAAAGCATTCATTTTCGTCTTTTATTAAGTTGGTACTTGTAACTCTAACCACAAGAACAATGGTCAAACTGTGAGGTTTTCGGTGGGGTCCCCAATTTGGGATCCTGCCTAAGGCCCTGCAAGCAATTTCATCACAAGACCAGACTGAACTCATTTTAACTGTGTGTGTAACTTTCAAGCTGCATCCTAACAGCTATTCTTGGATCTTATTTTGGTCGTGTTAAGAAAAAATAATTGAAATGCTGTGAGCAAAATATGGTAACGGGAGGCATTACACATTTCTAACATTTTAATAACAAAAATACAATTAATTGCATACTCCTTTGGTCCTTAAAGGGATAGTAATGTTTCATAATAAAGGCAGCTCTAATTAATCTTCATAGTATTTGGGCCATAGAGAGTGTTATTTCAATACTGTTAGAGTTTTAGTACAAGAGTAATTGAATGATAAAGTATCCCCCTCTCACACCTTTTACTGATGTAACACTGCTCACCTCAGAGCAGTAGGGAGTGTCCAGATAGACTGCAGAGAGGGACAATCTTCAATTAAGATAAGGGAAAAAGCTGAAAAACCTGTCAATGGGGGGCTGGGTTTTCATTGTTCTCACAGTAAGAATTTTGACCCTTGATGTGAGCTGTCGGGTCTATGGACTGGATTCCACATCTGAGGAGTGGGGGCTTATACTAGGTAAAAGGGGCGGGAGGGGGAAACTTTATCATTCAATTACTCTTGAACTACAACTCTTACAGTATTGAAATAACGCTCTCTATGGCACAAACACTATAAAGCTGCTGTTTTTGTGAAACATTACTATCACTTTAAGGAGTTATTTAAAGGGATATTATTGCTTTTATTTAACAAATATTAATACTGTAGACATTAAAACAGTAGTACAATGATCTATATCCCTTCTCTCAAACATTTATAGTTTGAGAGTTCGAAGCATGGACAGTTCCCCCCTCCCGGCCGTTTCAAAGAAGTCTGCCTTATAGCTGAGAGAAGCAGATTCTGGTCCTGGGACCATCCTGTGGCTCTTCAGCAGAGCTGAAATAGCACGCTATAGAAACACTTAATTGGAAAGGTCTACAAAATTTGCTTGCAAACCAGGCACACTTTATAGACCGTTCCAGTTAAGTATTTATTTCTATATCTCACAATTTCGGCTTTGTTGAAGAGTCGCAGGACAGTCCCAGGACCAGAATCTGCTTCTCTCAGCTAGAGCTCTGATGTCCATGTAAGGGATGAGAGGAGGGAACTTTACATGCTTCGATCTCCCAAACTATAAACGTTTGAGAGATGGGACATAGCTTATTGTACTATTATTTTTAATGTCTACAATATTAATATTTGTAAAGAAAAGCAATACCATACCTTTAATGTTGTATTTTATTCCATTGCCTGTATGCCTGTATATATCTTGTGTGCATATACATGAAGGGTGGGGGAGTATGAATCATACCTGGGAACTCTCCATACCTTTCCTGAACACTACAGTTTCATAACAAATTATCATGTTTCTGGGGAAAAAGTCTTATTCTCTGGTTAATAATAATAATAATAATAATCCTTTATTTATATAGCGCACACAGATTCCGCAGCGCTTTACACTCATATTGGTTCCTGTCCCCATTGGGGCTCACAATCTAAATTCACCTATCAGTATGTTTTTGGAGTGTGGGAGGAAACCGGAGTACCCGGAGGAAACCCACGCAAACACAGTGAGAACATACAAACTCATTGCAGATGTTGTCCTTGGTGGGATATGAACCCAGGACCCCAGTGCTCAGTGAGTTCATTGTTCCTACCCATTTTGCTTAATCCTACACTATTCAGCACATTTCACCACCCGTTTCAAATCATCCAAGTCAAATCCCTGCACTCAATCTTCTAACCATAGCCACCATGATTGGGTCCACCTCCATTATGATGCAAATCTCATAATTTAGACATTCACATCCTCAGTCCTACTAGTTCCTTTGGGTGCCCTGTACAAAAAGGTTATTAAATATAACGTAAATGTGCCAGTGCAGTTCCTATTCTGCTCTTATACTTCAGCATAAAAGTAATGTGCCTACACTTGGGAATGAAAGAACACACATATGAGCATTTAGTGTATCCCAGGCTCATACTACTCCTTTAAAACTTTAATGTAGTCAAGGATACCACCTCTATTTAGTGTGCTGAAAAAAATATTAATTTTACACCAATTTCCTTTGTGCCTTGTTAGTTACCTTGCTGGCCTCCCCTAAAAAGAATTTTCAGTTTAAATAGATTATTAAGTACTAGTGTAAAAGCCCATGTACACAAGCCAGCATTCTGTGCGTTCGGGCAGTCTCTACAGCGCATGACTGCATCTGCAGTCTCTACTGCGCATGACTGCAAAGGCCTGTGTATATGGGCCAGCATTCTGTGCATTCGGGTAGTCTCTACTGCGCATGATTGCAAAAGCTTGTGTACATGGGCCAGCATTCTGTGCATTTGGGCAGTCTCTACTGAGCATGACTGCATTGGCAGTCTCTACTGCGCATGACTGCAAAAGCCCAGGTACACAGGCCAGCATTCTGTGTGTTCAGGCAGTCTTTACTGTGCATGACTGCATCAGCAGTCTATACTGCGTATGACTGCAAAAGCCTGTGTACATGGGCCAGCATTCTGTGCGTTCAGACAGTCTATACTGCGCATGACTGCATCAGAAGTCTCTACTGCATATGACTGCATCAGCAGTCTCTACTGCGTATGACTGCAAAAGCCTATGTACATGGGCCAGCATTCTGTACGTTCAGACAGTCTATACTGCGCATAACTGCATCAGCAGTCTCTACTACGCATGACTGCATCGGAAGTCTCTACTGCACATGACTGCTTCGGACAAACATACATCTGGCCTTTTATATTATATGATTAGGCAGACAAAACACAAAAAATCAGTGCCTGGACTATTATATCCTAGAGTTATAATAGTACATTCCTCCAAATGTCATTGAGGTGAACGTATGAATCCTCCATAGCAACTGCACTGCCTTTAGCCTCCAACACCAGAGGCTGCACATCAGGGTATGTACTAGTAGAGCATATGATCTCTGCAGTGCATACGGTGGACACTCTTCTCCAGTGTTAAGACTTTAACGCCAGCAAGTCCCATAGGCCTGCCCTATAGCATGTACAAGGAAATGGAGTAAAGCAACATCAATTCTTCTGTCCCTTATGTACTAAGATGTGATTTCTTGGCCTAGATGCACCAAATGACGATGTGGTGTTGGTATGATATTGTCGATGTGTTGGAATCACGCTAACAATTCCAACTGCACACACACATCGACATATTCACAAAAATTGTCAGATGGAAGGGAAGGGTTGGAGAAGGTCCCTACTAGCATACAGGATTTTTGAAGTGCTGATCTCCTCCCTTCACACATCACCAACACTATGACAATTCTGAACAGCATTCTCTGTGCTTCCCTACCCAGCCAGTAGGGGAACACAGAGAAGGTTTTCAGCACCATGGACAGAATTGAATGTCATAGGGATGTGCATTGCTCATCCCTGTGGCATTCAAAGGGTTAAAATAAACAAAACTACTACACCAAGCACTACACAATGTCCCCCACCTTCGACATCACCCCACACTTAGTATGTCAACATATATTGCATATATTCAACATACTAAGTCCATCCAACATTCACCTCAGGGACTGGCATTTAGTAGACTAACCTGTCTTTTATTTGATACTTAACCCTTTGAGTACCAGAGAGGTAGGAAAGCATTGCTTAGCAATGTGTTTCCTATCCCTCTGGTACTCAAAGGGTTAATAGGCAAGGTATGGACTGCATACCTTGCCTGTATATGTGTGTGTTAACAATTTATTTTCATTAAAAGATGTGTTTAACTTTTATTATGCAAACATTAGACCTCAAGGGGGGTATCATGACCCCTCGTGACACCCCCCTAACATGAGGCTGACAAATGTTGTTTATTACTTTAAAGGAATAGTAATGTTTCATAATAAAAGCAGCTCTAATTAATCATCATATTATTTGGACTTTGGAGAGTGTTATTTCAATTCTGTCAGCGTTGTAGTTCAAGAGTAATTCAATTACAAAGTATCCCCCTCCCGCCCCTTGTACTGATGTAACAATGCTCAGCCAGAGCAGAAGGGAGGTGCCCAGATAGATTACAGAGAGGGACAATCTTCGATTGAAATAAGGGAAAAACCTGAAAAACTTGTCAAGGGGGGCAGGGCTTTCATTGTTCTCATAGGAAGAAGATTGTCCCTTGCTGTTATCTGTCTGGTCTATGGACTGCATTCCACATCTGAGAAGAGATGGCTTACACTAGGTAAAAGGGGCGGGAGGGGAATCTTTGCTTGTGAATATCTCTCAAACCATAAAGGTTTGAGAGATAAGACTTGTATCGTTCTTCATGTTTTTTTTTTGTTTTTTTTAATGCCTACAAAATAAAATAAAGATAAAATGAAGTATTTCTATCCCTTTAAGCGCATATAAGCTATGTCAAACATAGCTTATATTTGCTTTTATGCTTACAGTAAACGATCAGACCTCAAAGGGGGGCACCAGGACCCCTCCTGATAGCCCCCCTAGATAGGTCAGTGGTAAAGTCCCTGACTGTGGAGCCCTTTTAACCTCAGGGTTGCAGGTTTAAATCCCGGCAGGGTCAACTCAGTCCTTCATCCTTCCGAGGTCGATAAATGAGTACCATTGATTGGGTAATAATAACATCTATTATTTCAGCTGCCGATTTGGTTAATTCCAAGAGCGTGCACTGAACGCGCTTTGAGTCCCACTGGGAGAAAGGTGCTATATAAATACTAGTTATTATTATTATTATTATTATCCAAAAGGATAGATGATCCATGTGGTGATCACAAAGGCATTTGCTGCCTTCTTGATGCTGCCGGCTTTATAGCCGCCTGCAGGATCAACCTCTTAATGAATGAATGAACCTGGTCACTTCATTCAAGGTAAGCGGAGCGTTGCGCTGTAATCATTGAATCAGTTACCGGGGTCAAACCGTGTGACTGATTCATTGATCAGAGATCAGGGCTGCTTTCTAAGAATGAACCCGGCGACAGGGTTCATTCATTGAATGGAGCGCTTAGAGTAGATGTAAAAGCAGCATCTAGCCTAAGTGTTCCCTTCAATGAATGAACCCTGTCACCGGGTTCATTCTTAGAAAGCAGCCCTGCACTCTGATCAATGAACCAGTCATCTGGTTTGACCCCGGTGACTGATTCAAGGATGGGTAAGAGCTTGATGCTGCAGGCGGCTGTAAAGCTGGCAGCATCAAGAAGGCAGTAAATGCGTTTGGGATTGCCACATGGATCATCTATCCTTTTGGATAGATGATCCATGGTAGGGGGGTTATCAGGAGGGGTCCTGGTGCCCCTCTTTGAGGTCTGATCGATTACCGTAAGCATAAAAGCGTTTATAAGCTATGTTTCATATGGCTTATATGCGCTTAAATTAACAAAAGGGCATTTGTCGGCATCATGTTAGGGGGGTGTCATGATACCCCCCTTGAGGTCTAATGTTTGTATAATAAAAGTTAAACACATCTTTTAATGAAAATAAATTGTTAACACATGCACACACACACACACACACACACACACATATACAGGCAAGGTATGCAGTCCATACCTTGCCTATTAACCCTTTGAGTACCAGAGGGGTAAGAAACACATTACTAAGCAATGTTTTTATCACAGTGCCCGTGATTGCCCTCTGGGACCGCTGTTGCGGTTTGCAGGAGACATTGTACTAGCACTTCCTGAGTGTCTCGCTTATGCGCTTTAGCTATTCTTATAGGCCTGTGGTAATTGCCAGAGTCAGTCTCCTTTGCTCTTTCGAGGTGTACCTGTGCGCTAGCTTTTGTGATTATTTCCTATGCTCTGATCCGTGTATGACCTCTGGCATTTGACACCGGCTACGTTCGATCCCTGACTTGTTGCCTTCAACTCTGGTCTGACCCTTGGCTCCTTCTGACTAACCTCTCTGTGCTGACCCCGGCTCCGGCTGACTTTCCTATATGGTACCGACCTTGGCTTGGCTGACTAAGCGCTCTGTGCTGACACCGGCTCCAGCTGACTATCCGATATGGTACCGACCTTGGTTTGGCTGACTAACCTATACTGCTTGATACAGATGGTTAGTGCCTTTGGGTGCTCCCTATCTTACTAGGGATTTGAGTCACCGTTGCCTGTAGCTACCCTAGCGTTCTGGGGAATTCTAGTCGCCATTGGCTGTAGGTTTACCCTAGTGTTCTAGGGTATCCGAGTCTATTACCTTGGTGTACCTTAGCATTCTAGGGGAGCATTTCTCATTTTCGTTTGGGTGATTCCACTTTACCTGCCCTAGTAGCTACTGCTATCCTTGCTACCTTTCCATTCCGTAGTCAGATTGGGATCAGTTCCTGTTCCATCAGTGGATCTTGTGCTGTCTCCACACCTGGTCCTGTGAGGGTTGTGGAAGTGCTATTCATATTTATTTTTGATCTTGTTTTAATAAAAATATTGATTTTACTGCATCTGAACTTGTCAGTGTCGTTATTCCATAGTCACTCCGTAACAGCTTTCCTACCTCTCTGGTACTCAAATGGTTAAGTGTTGAATAAAAGACAGGTTCATCTACTAAATGGCAGTCCCTGAGGTGAATGTCGGATGGAGTTAGTATGAGGAATATACATGTCGATATACTAAGGGGGGGTGTCAAAGGGGGGGACATTGTGTAGTGCTTGGTGTACTAGTTTTGTTTGTTGTAACCTATTGAATGCCACATGGGTGAGCAATGCACATCCCTATGGCATTCAATGATGTCCATGATGCTGAAAGTCTTCTCTGTATTCCCCTACTGGCTGGGTAGGGAAGCACAGAGAATGCTGTTCAGAATGTCGTAGCTCTCCCTGCTGTTACTCCATAGGAGAGTACAGGGGAGATCCCAGCTACGACAGCCTGTGGCAGGTGAAATGGATGAGTCGAAGTGTCACATTATAATATCAACACACCCCCTTGCATACAAATGTATCTGATTATGCTTCACTTCCATCTGGAAATAAGCAATTGTCGATTTGAAGAATAAAATTTGTAGATTTGATGAAGGCATGTTGGATTGATGTCGATGTGTGCCTATTTTTGTCAGAGTGCTGGGGAAGTGATGTTGTAGACACTTTGTGAATACTGAGGATGTGCCTACAACACTGCTCCAACAGAACATTGACATTCGTAGCCCTCTTCGACCTTCAGTGCATTTAGGCCCTTACGTTATCTATGGAGTCAACTATGGAGATCTTAGTGCATAGGCTCAATAGAACAGCATAGAAACTGGAGAAGTGGTATCACTGGAGATGTCTTCTCCGCATTATTACCTCTTTATCATGTCTTAGTGTATAATCCCCATGGTGTTAAACCCCACAATGTCCATAGACTGCCCCAATGCCTTCCCTTTGACATAAGTGATATAAAGCAAATTAGAGTTACGTAGGTATCTAAAATGTATTAACCCTTTGAATGTCTGTTTAGTATGAAATCATATTCATACATACATTGTCTAGCCCATTAGTAGGCAACCTTTGATGACTCTCTAAGCTGGCTGACTGGTTGGGAATGATGGGACTTGTAGTCTCCAACAGCTAGAGAACCAAAGGTTTCCCATCATTGATCTAGTCTTTCCACCATTCCTTTGTATGATTGTTTTCATTTGATGTTATTCTGTATGTGCACACATTGTACAGCTCTGTAGAATATTGGTTTACAGCTTATCAATATCAATATCAATATAGGACATCCATTTTATATTTGTCTTATATCCTTGGATTTTCTCCATTCCTCTGCCCTGTCTCTCCCTTTAACATGAGCCTGAGATCTCTCTGACACCTATTTCTGGAGTCTGTACCACATCAGAGCAGCAGCCAAGCCAGGCGTGACAGCTTGCTTGTACTGGAATACATTTGTGTAAAATACCTGCTCCGTAGGTCTGGTGACAGTTGCCTTCAACTCCGGTCTGACCCTTGGCTCCTTCTGACTAACCTCTCTGTGCTGACACCGGCTCCAGCTGACTATCCGATACGGTACCGACCTTGGTTTGGCTAACCGCTCTGTGCCGACCCCGGCTCTAGCTGACTATCCGATACGGTACCGACCTTGGTTTGGCTAACCGCTCTGTGCCGACCCTGGCTCCAGCTGACTATCTGATATGGTACTGACCTTGGCTTGGCTGACTAACTGCTCTGTGCTGACTCTGGCTCCGGCTGACTATCCGATACATTTCCAACCCTTGGCCTGAGTGACTCCGCTCCTATGCTAGACCGTGCTCTAGCTGATCTCTCTGGTACAAGCTGTGTTCAGTATCCTCCCGCTGCACCTGACTTTGTCTCTGGCTATCCTATACTGCTTGATACAGATGGTTAGTGCCTTTGGGTGCTCCCTAGCTTACTAGGGATTTGACTCACCGTTGCCTGTAGCTACCCTAGCATTCTGGGGAATTCTAGTCGCCATTGTATGTAGGTTTTCCCTAGTGTTCTAGGGTATCCGAGTCTATTACCTTGGTGTACCTTAGAGTTCTAGGGGAGCATTTCTCATTTTTGTTTGGGTGATTCCACTTTACCTGCCCTAGTAGCTACTGCTATCCTTGCTACCTTTCCTTTCTGTAATCATATTGGGATCAGTTCCTGTTCCATCAGTGGATCTTGTACTGTCTCCACACCTGGTCCTGTGAGGGTTGTGGAAGTGCTATTCATATTTATTTTTGATCTTGTTTTAATAAAAATATTGATTTTACTGCATCTGAACTTGTCAGTGTCATTATTCCATAGTCACTCCGTAACAGCTTTCCTACCTCTCTGGTACTCAAATGGTTAAGTGTCGAATAAAAGACAGGTTTGTCTACTAAATGGCAGTCCCTGAGGTGAATGTCGGATGGAGTTAGTATAAGGAATATATGTAATACATGTCGATATACTAAGGGGGGGGTGTCAAAGGGGGGGACATTGTGTAGTGCTTGGTGTACTAGTTTTGTTTATTGTAACCCTTTGAATGCCACATGGGTGAACAATGCACAGCTCTATGGCATTCAATGCTGTCCATGATGCTGAAATCCTTCTCTGTATTCCCCTACTGGCTGGGTAGGGAAGCACAGAGAATACTGTTCAGAATGTCGTAGCTCTCCCTGCTGTTACTCCATAGGAGAGTAAAGGGGAGATCCCAGCTATGACAGCCTGTGGCAAGTGAAGTGGATGAGTCGAAGTGTCACATTATAATATCAACACACACCCCCTTGCATACAAATGTATCTGATTATGCTTCACTTCCATCTGGAAATAAGCAATTGTCGATTCGAAGAATAACATTTGTAGACTTGATGAAGGCATGTCTGATTGATGTCTATGTGTGCTGGGGAAGTGATGTAGTAGACACTTTGTGAATACTGAGGATGTGCCTACAACACTGCTCCAACAGAACATCGACATTCGTAGCCCTCTTCGACCTTCAGTGCATTTAGGCCCTTACGTTATCTATGGAGTCAACTATGGAGATCTTAGTGCATAGGCTCAATAGAACAGCATAGAAACTGGAGAAGTGGTATCACTGGAGATGTCTTCTCCGCATTATTACCTCTTTATCATGTCTTAGTGTATAATCCCCATGGTGTTAAACCCCACAATGTCCATAGACTGCCCCAATGCCTTCCCCTTGACATAAGTGATATTAAGCAAATTAGAGTTACGTAGGTATCTAAAATGTATTAACCCTTTGAATGTCTGTTTAGTGTGAAATCATATTCATACATACATTGTCTAGCCCATTAGTAGGCAACCTTTGATGACTCTCTAAGCTGGCTGACTGGTTGGGAATGATGGGACTTGTAGTCTCCAACAGCTAGAGAACCAAAGGTTTCCCATCATTGGTCTAGTCTTTCCACCATTCCTTTGTATGATTGTTTTCATTTGATGTTATTCTGTATGTGCACACATTGTACAGCTCTGTAGAATACTGGTTTACAGCTTATCAATATCAATATCAATATAGGACATCCATTTTATATTTGTCTTACATCCTTGTATTTTCTCCATTCCTCTGCCCTGTCTCTCCCTTTAACATGAGCCTGAGATCTCTCTGACACCTATTTCTGGAGTCTGTACCACATCAGAGCAGCAGCCAAGCCAGGCGTGACAGCTTGCTTGTACTGGAATACATTTGTGTTTAATAGAAGACGGTGGTCTGTGTTATGAGAGGAGGATCCAGGGGAGATTTGTCACCAGCTCATTCTGCAGACTCTACCTTTGGAGTTTTTCTGGCAGTTTGCAGTTTATCAAGGTCTCCACAGGATGGATAGGGAAGTACATCACAACCTCTTCTCCTGAGATTGTCACACAGACACTTAACCAAGCAAACAACAAGAGAGCCTCAGAAACAGGAAAATGACAACAGATAAGACCTGCATCACACATCCCATTTGCTTTTTCCTGGCCACTATAAACCCCTAGGCACTATTTGATTATTAGTTTTCTTTTAAATGCATGAGATAACTGGATGTTTGGTGCCAGCTTTTATTGAATTTCTTTATCCTATTAGCCTTTACTACATATATTGGGAGTCTATTTTCGGAATCTGCTACACTTTTTAACACCTTGAGGGTCACTGTGGTGCAAATTTCATGGTAAACAATACGTTTCACAACCATCTGGTCCTTAATGTGTTAAAGGGATAGTAATACTTCATTTTAACTTTATTTTATTTTGTAGGCATTAAAAAAACATGAAGAATGATATAAGTCTTATCTCTCAAACCGTTATGGTTTATGAGATATTCACAAGCAAAGGTTCCCCTCCCGCCCCTTTTACCTAGTGTAAGCCATCTCTTCTCAGATGTGGAATGCAGTCCATAGACCAGACAGATAACAGCAGGGGGCAATCTTCTTACTGTGAGAACAATGAAAGCCCTGCCCTCCTTGACAAGCTTTTCAGGTTTTTCCCTTATCTTAATTGAAGATTGTCCCTCTCTGCAGTCTACCTGGGCACCTCCCTTCTGCCCTGGCTGAAAAGTGTTACATCAGTAAAAGGGGCAGGAGGGGGACACTTTGCTTGTGAATATCTCTTAAACCATAAAGGTTTCAGAGATAAGACTTATATCATTCTTCATGTTTTTTAATGCCTACAAAATAAAATAAAGTTAAAACGAAGTATTACTATCCCTTTAAACGCATACCCATAAACAGTCAGGCTGATGTACTAAAAAAAAGGGGTCCATCCAAATACCACAGGGAAAAAAGATATATTCCCAGAATTCCCTTTGATTGAAATTGGGTTTTTAACCTCCAACGCAATGTATTGGAGACCATCTGAGCATTTAACTGGTTAAAAGCATCCTTTAAACAAATATGGATTTTTTAATTTGTTCCCTATGGTGCCTAAGTATGTAGTCTTTCCTTCAATTATTTTTCTTTTCTATATAATTACAGTGTTGTAGTTTGTAAATAGGGCCTGAGTAATAAGAGGGCTGGCGGAGCTGTTGCTCCAGGCACCAATGAAAAAGCCGAGCTATTCCCTTTCAGTGTGATTGTGACACTGATCAGAGCACAATGAGATATGTTACTCAACCAGTAGCTGAGCTAGCCTACGTATCTCAAAGACAGTGAGCTAAGGTCTGCCTGTTAATATGCTGGTTCATTGCAGGCTATTTCAGTAAGTGTAGAAGTCCACATGTTGTACCTTGTAATTGACTGTCCAAGGATGGGTGAGCAAGCTTAGTAGCACTACTACTCTCTCATTAACTGTATGGATCAGGCAGTGTGGAGTGATGGTACTGATGTCTTACAATCATGGCAGTGATCAGTCATATAAAACAAATCCTAAGCCTAAATGCTATCAGCGTCACTGGGGAGTAGAACTGAATGAAAAAGTTCTTTCTATATATATATAAACAGCAATGTGTTTTAGCTATTTTAATGAAACAATGAATAGTTAGACTGAAAAAATGGAAACTATGTAGATGAGAATAAAGGGCTAGCTGACTGTCTCAATGAATATTTTTGTTCAGTTTTTACAGAGGAAGATGAAGGGACCTCTGTTAGAAAAAAGAAATGGCAAGACATGGGAAACATGCATGTTTACAGAGGAAGAAGTTCTACTTCAACTTTCTAAGTTAAAAACAGATAAATCAATGGGACCAGATGGGATACACCCAAAGTTATTCAAAAAACTTAAGTGTGTTCTGGCAAAACCTTTAACAGAATTATTCAATCAGTCTCTATCGACAGGAGTAGTTCCAGAAGATTGGAAGATAGCAAATGTAGTACCACTACTCAAAAAAGGTAGCAGGGAAGAGTCTGGTAACTACAGACCAGTAAGTCTTACATCCGTAGTGGGAACATTAATGGAGACTATGCTAAAGGAAAGAATTGTTGAATATCTGAATTTGAATGACTTTCAAGATACCAAACAGCATGGGTTTACAGCAGGATGATCTTGTCAAACTAATCTCATAGATTTTTTTGACTGGGTAACTAAAATAATAGACCAAGGGGAAGCAGTAGATATAGTTTACCTAGATTTCATTAAAGCATTTGACACTGTCCCTCCTAGAAGACTCCTTAATGAATTGCAGTGTTTGGGTCTGGATGCAAAACTAGTTAAATGGATAAGGCAATGGATGAGTGACAGGAGACACTAGTTACTAGTTACTAGTAGGGTAACTCAGGGATCTGTACTGGGGCCCGTTCTTTTTAATATTTTTATTAGTGATATTGCAAAAGGTCTTCAAGGTAAGGTATGCCTTTTTGCAGATGATACAAAGATCTGCAATAGGGTAGACATTCCAGGGAGAATAAGCCAAATGACAAATGATTTAGGTAAATTAGAAAAATCGACAAGAGTGTGGCAGCTGCAGATTAATGTTGATAAATAATGCACTTGGGACATAAAAATCCAAAGCAAAAATATATTGTTAAGAGACAACAGAGGAAAAGGATTTGGGAGTAGTTATTTCTAATGACTTAAAGGTAGACAGGCAATGTAATAAAGCAGTGGGGAATGCAAGCAGGGTGCTGGGTTGTATAGCTAGGGGCATTAGTAGCAGAAAAAGGGAAGTAGTCATGCCACTGTACAGATCTCTAGTTAGACCTCACCTAGAGTATTGTGTACAGTACTGGAGACCCCATCTCCAGAAGGCTATAGATACTCTAGAGAAAAGTCAGAGAAGGACTACTAAAATGGTGGTTGGTTTACAGGAAAAGAAATATCAGGATAGAATAAAGGATCTGAACATGTATAGCTTGGAGGAGAGAAGAGAAAGGGGATATGATAGAAACATTCAAATACATGATGGGATTCAACAAAGTGCAGGATGGAAGTACATTTCAAAGGAGTAAAAATGTTAGGACAAGAGGTTTAGACATAATGTAAGAATATTTTACTCCACTGAGAGGGTAGTAAATAAGTGGAATAGCCTGCCAGCAGAAGTGGTAGAAGTTAATACAATGACATAATTCAAGCATGCATGGGATAGGCATCAGGCTGTCCTTAACATAAGAAAAGACCAAGGACCAAAAAAGGTTTGAGATTTTTACAGTAGGAAAATGGGCAGACTAGGTGGGCCAAATGGTTCTTATCTGCTGTCAAATTCTATGTTTCTATGTTAATAATTGTATCGTCTTTGGAAAATAACATAAATATGTTTTATACAGGCTTCCGTTTGATTTTCTGTTGACTAACAAAAAAGAGGAACAAGTCTGGAGCAAGCCAGCTGCACCAGGAGAGAAATAAAAATTCCCAGAATACTTTCTGATCTAAAGGGGGTCTTTAACACCTTGAATTCAAGATAGGTCTCCAATTCACTGTGAAGCAATGCATTGGAGACATTTCTAGCATGCAAATAGTGAAAAACCCCAATTAACTCAATGGACTTTTTTTTTATTTCCTCACTATGTTGTAGCTGGTTAGCCCCAGTATTGCTCTGGGACGTCTTAGTACATCAGCGTCAGCATGTAGTATCTCCTCAATCATACTGTTTTTCTGCGGAATTGCAATGTTCTGTTTTAGTTTGAAAAATAGCATAGATAAGTGTTATGGAAGTTTCCATTTGCTTTGCTTTACTATCATGCATCACTGATGCAACTAGGCTGCTAAAGCCAGCAATGTTATCTCAAGCATGTATAATAAATTGTGGTTGTGTAATGTGGTGCACAATCTAGCAGGAAACCAGTGTATACATTTATATCCAATTGAAAGGATAAAATTCTTTGTATCTAGTTTCAATAATGTTATTTATAGAAAGACTGGATTATTAAAGCAGAACTTTCACCTAAAATAAAAATGTAACCATTGGTTTTAATCCTTAACCCAACATTAGAACTGTGTTTGTTTTTCTTAACAACTCACCCACTAGTGGAGATATTTACCCTTCAAAATCAGGCACTTCCGCGTTCTACGGGACCCTGTACCATCTCAGGACTTGCCAGCTGCCCCAGTGAGCATGTTCGCTCTCCCCTTCATTGCTGTATTTCTGTGGGCTAAACAGCAAACTCCGTTTACAATGCTACTGAGGTCGCAACCACAATAGCATTGTAAACGGAGTTTGCTGTAACGTTAGCCCACAGAAATACAGCCACGAAGGGGAGCATGAACACACTCCCTGGGGCAGCTGGGAAGTCCTGAGATGGTACAGGGTCCTGTAGAACACGGAAGTGCCTGATTTTGAAGGGTAAATATCTCCACTATTGGGTGAGTTGTTAAAAAAACAAACACAGTTCTAATGTTGTGTTAAGGATTAAAACCAATGGTTAAAGCAGAACTACCACCCATCTTAAACTTTGTGGCAAATAATTATCCATCTCACGACTCAGTACTGCTAGTCGCCAGAATAATTACCTGGTTAATGAGAATTATACCCTGCTCTGGGTCTGACAGGCAGTAAAGTGCGCAGACATCTTTCCATGGTGATGTCTGCGCGCCTGCCCTGTCAGCCCCTTTTGGAGCTGAACAGCTCCCAGCAATGCCTCCAAGAGGCGGCTGGGACTGACAGCGCAGGCGTCACTATGGAAAGATGTCTGTGCTCTTTACTACCTGTCAGCCCCAGAGCAGGGTATAATTCTCATTAACCAGGTAATTATTCTGGCGACTAGCACTACTGAACAGCTAGTCGCGAGATGGGTAATTATTTGCCACAAAATTTAAGATGGGTGGTAGTTCCTCTTTAAATTTTTATTTTAGGTGAAGGTTCCTCATTAAAAAGAATGGAGGCAGTTATCCATCAACCCTTTCTCCATAAAAATTGTCAAAAGCAGCGACTGAGAATTATCCATTTTATTGCCGGAATCCATTGCAGTTGATACATTTATCAAGTGCTTTATCAATAGGAATCTGTTAGTTGCTAACATTTATCAGCCACAATGGAATCTGCCCTTTAGGGCCTGAAATAATATTCAAGGTCCTGCATATGTCATATATATTTATATATACAAGCGGAATCGGCAACATTTCATGAGGTTGATGTGAATAAACACCTTTTTGTCACCTAGACATGTTCAAGACCTTTGCTTTGCAAATAGCAGCCAGGCAGCTGTCTCAACAATAAACGTGAGTGCTTCCCTCTTGGAATACATATATATATATATATATATATATATATATATATATATATATATATATATATTAACCTGGACTCATAGGAAGTGGAAAGGGGTGAGCCAGCAGGTCTGTCATTCCATCAAATTTATGAATCACTCAAATCTTGTGTTCTCTCTAATCTAGGGATGGGCAATCCAGCTGTTGTTGGGCTACAATTCCCATCATACTCAGCAGGTAATTAATATGATATGAAAACACTTAATAATAAAAATGCTTACCTTCATCTTTGCAGAATATCCCCACGATCATGATGATTCTGATTCTGCATGGTTTCCACAAAATTAATCTAAGTACTAGTACTAAATCTGATTTCCACAGAGGAAGACATGATTCTTTGTTTTTGGACTCCGGGACCTCAAATTCCTCCTACTGAAGTATGTTCTCCTTTCTAAGAATGCTGAAGTGGGAGGAGTTTGGGGTCCTGGAGTTCATCATCAAAGAATCATGCCTGACTCCCTGAACATGATATTCCATACTAAATTTTAATTTTGAGGAAACAATCAACACAGAATTGATTCATCCTTCATGATTTTCTACTGAAATTAAGCTAAGTGGGGTGTATCACTGAGAGATGATAGTGTCCCTGTACATTGTATGGCCCATTTTACAAAAAATAATCTTTATTAGATATCACAATAAAAAGATTACTTTAAGCAGAATCTTGTGCCCAGTTTAGCATAACATTAAAGGGATAGTAATACTTAAAATGTAAAAATATATATGTTGTAGGGTTTATCCCCCTGAGTAAAACAAGAGTACTCCCACTGCTGAAAGGTGTTTCATTCAAAAGTTATTAATTTTAAAAGTTTAATTTTTTAGGTGCAATATCACAGTGGCCTGAAATTGTACAGTGGTGCTGTTGCTACACCATCCTATGGAGATTTATGGTCAATTGACCAGAGCTGTCCATAGGATCGTGTAGCAACAGCGCCACTGTACAATTTCAGGCCACTGTGATATTGCACCTAAAAAATTCAACTTTGAAAATTAATAACTTTTGAATGAAACACCTTTCAGCAGTGGGAGTTCCCTTGTTTTACTCAGGGGAATAAACCCTACAACATATTTTTTTTTACATTTTAAGTATTACTATCCCTTTAAATAATAGGATGGGATAGGGAGTCACTTATGGGGAACATTTTTAGTGGTGACTAGAAGACTATCCAGTCTTGGGGATTTTTGATTCTTTAGCTCTTTAAAGGCTAGTTTACTATTCACACATAATGTCATATTAACCCTTTTAGTGCCAGAGGGGTATGCAACACCTTGCTTTGCAATACATTGCATACACCTTGGGCACTCAAAGGGTTAAGAGAAATTAGTTAACCCCTTAAGGACTGGCCGAGGCATGCACACGGCGGTCATTTAAGGACCACGGAGCATTTTTTAAAATTTTTTTATTGAATCTGATTCAGGACTCCCCGAATGATGTGCAGCCGCGCGGGGAGCCCGGAATTCCATGACGGTCCTAGTACATCATCGGTCCTTAAAGCAAATCCAGCCATGATGTACCAGGACCATCAAGGGTCCTTAAGGGGTTAACCAGTCTCCAGAAGTGAACATTTTTACAAAGGAAGATATACTTTAGGTTAAAGATAATGCACCCATTTGAAGTTTCGATTGAATGAATGGGGCCAACAAATTTACATTGATGGTGACATCTAGAAAGAAGAGAGCTTGGCTTGTTGGAGGTCACATAATATTTCAGTCTGGCCGAGCAGATTGCCCTGTCTGTGTTGTCGTTCAAACATAAGTTCAAAGCTGCCCTGATGTTTGATTTTCCAATCATTCATTTTTTTTAAGAGAACTTTCCCCTAAAGCAAATTTCAATCATTTGCATTCCAATACCAGTTTTATGTGCAACCCAGAACTAGTCTTTATATCATTCAGTAATATTCTTCTGTCCTGTCATTGAGGTAGCAGTAACTTCTGAAGTATAAAGAATAGATTGGATGAACCTCCAAGAGCCCAGTGCTGGAATATGGGAAGTAATCTTGGACTGTTAGGCCCAGGAGGGCCTAGCATGACCACAATACAGACGTAGTAGCTAGAAGCAGAAATGTGTTGTAGGGTATGTTCAACAAGACTTAGATTCTCAGCCAAGGTGTTGTGGAACTTTGGGGTGCCACAGATGTCCACTTAGGGTGCCACTTGCTTCTATGAACACTGTGACAAATAAGTGACTATTAATGTTCAACTGTTTATTTGTTTAGTGATATGCTTGCTTTTGTTATTCTAAATAGAAGACCTTAGATGAACTATATAGTTATGTATTTGTTACTTTCATTTCATCCTTGGCAAATGACCTATTTACCCTTTGAGTGCCAGAGAGGTATCCAAAACATTGCAACGCAATATAGACTTGTGCATGGGAAAAAAAATAGGTAAAATTTGATTTTGGACTAATTTTTTTTTTTCTTATTCAGTCGATCCAAAAATCGGACCAGACTTGTTCGACTCAGACGAATTTCAGAAGGAATCCGAATTGTTCAGCAGAATTCACCATGCTTTTAAAAATACAATAAAATCAAAATTAGATAAATAAAAATAAGTGGAACCATTTCCAGGGTCTAAATGAAGATCGTGGGACAGGGTAAGGTGGAGCTTTAGCCTTATGGTACTGTAGATGAAGCATGGATGTAGCTATTGGAAGGAAGAAGGAAGACTGAGGATGACTTCTGCAGGGCGGACTCGGGATGATAGCAACACTGTAGCTGTAGCCAGCAGCAAACTACAGAACACTGGAGCAGGCAGGACTCAGTAGATAGATATACGACTTTTGTTAGAATAGAGTTAGACTACAAAACCGATGAAGCCTTAGCAGGCAGGACTCATAGACATACGACTTTTCTTAGATTAGCGTTAGACTACAAAACTGAGGAAGCCTGGAGCAGACAGGACTCATACATATATGACTTTTCTTAGATTAGAGTTAGACTACAAAACCAAGGAAGCCTGGAGCAGGCAGGACTCATAGACATATGACTTTTCTTAGATTAGAGTTAGACTACAAAATTGAGGAAGCCTGGAGCAGGCAGGACTCATAGACATACGACTTTTCTTAGATTAGCGTTAGACTACAAAACTGAGGAAGCCTGGAGCAGACAGGACTCATACATATATGACTTTTCTTAGATTAGAGTTAGACTACAAAATTGAGGAAGCCTGGAGCAGGCAGGACTCATAGACATATGACTTTCCTTAAATTAGCGTTAGACTACAAAACTGAGGAAGCCTGGAGCAGGCAGGACTCATAGACATACGACTTTTCTTAGATTAGCGTTAGACTACAAAACCAAGGAAGCCTGGAGCAGGCAGGACTCATAGACATATGACTTTTCTTAGATTAGAGTTAGACTACAAAATTGAGGAAAACCAAAAGAAATCATGTAGCAGTTGCATTCAGTTAATACACTAGCCAATAGCCACAACACTCACCAAGCCTCATTAGGACCGGCGGGTCCGGTGCAGCTCTCCACAATCGCAGCCACGATTCCACAAACGAGAGGACAACAGGAGGAAAGCGCACCCTGACACACCGTGAAATCTCAGCCAAATCCAAAATTGGGAATATCTCAAAAAAATCCTTTATTGAACATTATTAAAACCAACTATGAGTGAATACAGGATTTATAAAAAATGCGCTGGACTATGCCTAACGCGTTTCGTGATGACAAAAGCACCACTTAATCATAGGCTTTCCTATGAGATATTCCCAATTTTGGATTTGGCTGAGATATCACGGTGGGTCAGGGTGCGCTTTCCTCCTGTTGTCCTTACAAAATTGAGGAAGCCTGGAGCAAGCAGAACTCATAGACATACGACTTTTCATAAATTAGAGTTAGACTACAAAACTGAGGAAGCATGGATCAGGCAGGAGTTTACTGATGCTTCCACTTGTTTGCTAGAGTGTGAGTTTAGTAGTCACCATGTGGCAAATGTCTTTGGGATCCAGTGTTGGGTTGATATCGTCTTTGACTTCATCCTGTTTCCACCAAAAAGAAGTACCGTCGGATAACAATACGAAAATCATACAGGAAGCCTGGAGCAGGCAGGACTACAGTTAGACAGTTAGACTACAAAACTGAGGATGACAGCAACACTGGAGATTAGCCAGAACTGCAGAACACTGGAGCAGGCAGGACTCAGTCATTAGATGGATACAGCGACTGAGGATGACTGGTGGGAGGCAGACTCAGGATGACAGCAACACAGGAGATGTAGGCAGCAGCAAATTTCAAAACACAGGAGCAGGCAGGACTCAGTAGATGAATACAGAAACTGAGGATGACTGGTGAGAGGCAGACTCAGGATGACAGGAAGACTGGAGATGTAGCCAGCAGCAAACCGCAGAACACTGGAGCAGGCAGGACTCAGTCAGTAGATGGATACAGCATCTGAGGATGACTGGTGCGAGGCAGACTCAGGATGACAGCAACACTGGAGATATAGCCAGCAGCAAACCACAGAACACTTGAGCAGGCAGGACTCAGTAAATACCACAGAGCAAGAATGAACAACCTGTATAGTGGGACAACAATGTAGACTTTAAATTCCCCCCTGAGTCCCACCTATCAGGGACAAAGTGGGCAACTATCATGGTGCCCGTGCTATGCTGGCGACATTCTGTCAGTTTCCACCATTGCTTACGCCTATTGGTTGAAGTGACTTTGTCCCGCCCAGTATTTGTCCTTAAATACTGGGTCTTGTCACTTCTCTGGTGCCCTTTCGTGGTGTTTCCGTTACCAGCGCTTGTTCCTGTTTTCGTGTGATCTCTGTGTACCGACCCAGACTGCCTGACTACTCTGCAACTCGTTCCTGCTCTGTGTACCGACCCGGCCCGGCTGACGTTCCTGCTCTGTGTACCAACCCGGATTGGCTGACGTTCCTGCTCTGTGTACCAACCCGGCCCGGCTGATGTTTCTGCTCTGTGTACCAACTCGGATTGGCTGACGTTTCTGCCTGTGTACCGACCCGGTTGGGCTCCTTTGGCTATGCTGCTCTCCTGCTGACGCCCCATCCGGTTTCCGGTTGGGGTTGTTATCCAGGATCTTCTCTGTCTCTGGACAGTACCTCGTACCACTATACTCTTGCAATCTAGTCTCCGTTATTGTCGGTGTCTCCCAGGCGACATTGCTGGTGTGTTCCTTCCATCCGTGCACCACTATACGCTGGACCTCTTCCTGCCATTCATGCTGAGGTTGGGTTTACTCTGGGCGCCTCAGGCAGTTCACCTGATAGTGCAGTCGACATTGGTCTGAGCGTTGTTAACCCTTCGGGATGGGTGCCAGTCACCAGCTATCTATCCGTGCAGTCTCCGGTTGGGTGCCTCTATGGGCTCATTGCCAGTCCTCTGCAACTGCTACGGCAGTCCACAATTTGCTCTGGTCTCCGTTGTCTATTTGGGCATTACTCTATATTGTGCACTCTCTTCAGACTGAGAGTCTTAAAGGGCCTCGTGCTATTAGGGCCTGTCAGTCCTCCTGGCCTAATAGTAACCCATTCAGTGCTGCCTAGCTTGATAATCACACGAAAGTTACCTGACCTGTGTCAGTATATTGTGTTGTTGTACTTTGCATATACTGGGCCCATGTGGGTATATTTCACTGTAACCTGTCCTGTGTCAGTACTATATTGTCTCATATATTACTGGACCCGTTAGGGTTATTGTTTACTGCAACTGTTCAATAAAACTGTGTTTTATCCAAACCTACTGTGTCTGAGTGTCAAACAAACCGTTACAGCAACACAGCCCTCTTGTTATCCCAGAAAGTCAAGGGATCTGTACTTGGTGGCAAAGAAGGTACCGCAAGGTAAGCCTTAACCTCAAACTCAGCACTTTTTCTATTGATTGGGAGCTGTTTGTTTTGTCCAAAGCATAATCTCTCCATTGCCTCATCATAAAAAGCAGCAGCTGGTCCATTGGAAGAAGATGACGTGCTACTGGCTCTGCTACTGATAGGTCCCGGAAGATCACCACACTCCTCCAGCTCATCTGCGGAATCTTCTCCTGCCTTGTGTGACTGCATCCTGTTTTACCTTTGCCTCTCACGCACTCTCGCTATCAATTGTTCCCTCCAGGCAGTGAGTGAATTGGAAGTAAGTGCCATCTTGCCTTTGATTCGTGGATCGCACATTGTGGCAAGCATTAACTCGGGACAATTGTCCATGCGCTCTTCCATGCGCAGAGTTAGTTCCTTCTTCAGCCTTGTTAGAAGGGCATCAACATCAGAAAGTATATTACCATCAGCACCAGGCAAGCGTTCCCTATGGACAAGGAAATCGTCCAATTTTAAGGAAAGGTGCGTGAAGAGGGGAATAACTTCTGCCAGGCAAGCGTTCTCTTTGCTCAAAATTTCTGTCAAAGCACAGAAAGACGTAAGGACTGTCACTACCTGTTCCATCAGGGCCCAGTCAGCCCTGCTCAGTGTTCTGTTAGTGTCAATGAAATGGCGACATGACATTGCTCGAATTGCCTTTTTCTGCTCCATGATACGCTCTAGCATATCTAAGGTGGAGTTCCATCTGGTCCCAACATCTTGTTTTAGGAGGTGCTCTGGGAGATCTGCCTTTTTCTGTTCCTCCCTGAGGAGCTGGCTATCTTTGACACTCTGATGGAAGGGCCCAGTAATTTGTGGGCACGAATCCAGAAGTGCTGACAACCTTCCAGTGTTACTGCCATCTTCGAGAGCAGCCTTCACTACTAGATGCAGAACATGTGCTGAGTAGCGCACATCCACAAATCTGCCATCCCGGAGAGCCTTGATCATGTTAGCTGCGCAATCATTAATCACAACCCCCATTTGCACCTGTGTGCCTGCCTGCTCCCCTAGCCACTGCACTACAATATTCAAGGTCACTGGAAAAATCAAGCTCAGGGGACAAATCAAGCTTAGGAGACTTTTATCCCTCAGATTCTTCTTCTAACTCTTGTAGATTTTGAAAGGAAGAAACATCATTATCAGCAGCAGATTTTGTGGAAAGATGCTCTGTTCCCTCTTCTGCCTGGTGACTACCGGGAAATGGTAAACTATCTCCTTCAATAATATTTTCTGGAGTAAATATGCTCTCAGTGGCAGTGACAGTGGTGGCAGAAAAAATGTTATCCAAATACTGCAATAATTTCCGTTTGGGCTGCTTACACGTACGTTGGCTATAACAATCCTGGGTTGATACTGCCCACAGTGTCTGACCAGTACTGTTACCAATGCTAAGTGTCCCCAGGTTTATACAACTGGCTGTAGTGGAGGTGGTGACTAAACTGACAGTGGCACTAGTCATTGTGCAGGTGGTTCTGGGGGGGATCATCAACAAACAGCTGATGAGACACAGGTGACGGCTGCTTCGTGGTCTTAGAGGAGGAGCTGGACCTCTCTACCCTACTAGTAGAGGTAGAACGACCTGCAGTTCCCTTCTTATTTTTATTTTTTTGTTTTGAAATCTGCTGCTGAGTCTGACTAGTACTAGTACTCTTCTTTGCCCACTGCTGCTGCTAGCTCTGCTTGAAAGCAACATCACTGTGGTGGTGTTGGTGGTTGCTGGATCACTGCAGCTGGTACCAGGACGAGAAACATCAGAGTGTTCACTAGGACTCAAATCCATTACAGATAGCTAGGTAGTGTACCATAATAATTTGACAATTTTACAACCTGGCCACACGACAACTGTCAGACTGGCTGTGTCACTCTGCAAATTATTCAAATAAAATCCTAAATTGAATTTTAAAATTTAACACTGGAGCACTGATGATTCTCCCTTGCAGAGGCAGTAATGTAGTTTGCCTCCCAGTCCCTAAACAACTGTGATATTGTGTCACTCTGCAAATTATTCAAATGAAATCCTAAGTTGAATTTTAAATTTTAACACTGGAACACTGATGATTCCCCCTTGCAGTGGCAGTAAGATAGATGGCCTCCCAGTCCCTACACAATGGTGAGATGGTCACTGCAAATTACTCCAACAAACTCTTAAGTTGGATTTTTAGATTTAAAACTGGAACACTGAGGATTCTCCCTTGCAGTGGCAGTAAGATAGTAGGCCTCCCAGTCCTTACACAATGGTGAGATGGTCACTGCAAATTACTCAAACAAACTCCTAAGTTGGATTTTTAGATTTAACTCTGGAACACTGAGCATTCTCCCTTGCTGTGGCAGTAAGATAGTAGACCTCCCAGTTCCTAAACAACTGTGAGATTGTGTTTGTCAGTCTGCAAATTATTCAAACTCCTAATTTGAATTTTCATATTTTACACAGGAACAAACGTGACTCTCCCTTGCAGTGGAAATAACTGGCACTAATGCTGGCTGCCTGCCTATGCCTATTTGCCTGCCTACACAACAACTGGACAGTCACCCTCTCTATCTGCTTCTTCTCTCTCCCAGCTCCAACAATGCAATAAGCACTAACAGGAAATGCAGGAACTGTCTGGTGTCTATGATGTCATTAGTCCATACCCTATAATGAAATGAGGAAGCTAATTGCTTGGACTAGAGACATCATGAAACGAAGAAGCTAATTGGACTAGAGAGGGAGATAAAGCAGCACACACGCGGGGAGAACGTCATCCGTATATCCGAATATTGTAACAAAATTCTGCCCAGTTATGTTTTAGATTCAGTTTTCAAAAGTGAATGGCTCTAAGATTTTCACCATGTCCAAATGGCTCCAAATCACCCTTATTCATCTGAAATCCGAATGTGGACGAACCGAATCGCACAAGCCTAACGCAATATGTTGGATATCAATCTGACATTCAAAGGGCTAAAAGGGGTACCCCACCAATTCCCTTATATTTTTCAATTGGTCTGATGATAAGGGCTGGAGCAAAGATGGATGAGGGTCTAAAGGCTAGACAGGGGAGTGTGAATAATGTACGGAGTTTGTAGTCATTCATATTAGGCTCCTGGACAAAGACGGGGAAAATGCCCCTGAAGCATTAAAACTGCACAGTACTTATAATTCTCAGGCCGCTCAAAAGTGTGATATGTAAAACAACATCAATATTGTGGATAATATTGTGTCACTTTAAGAAGGTTCTATTCCCTTTCGCTTTTTCCAATCTATTGAGTAATTTCTAATTACTCACAAAGGTGGAAACAGTTTTTTGTTGACTATGAATGAGATGAACCTAGTATTCAGTAGTAGTCAATAAAGTGCTTAGTTGAACTACATTTATTGTTGCAATTAAGGTGTTCTCACTTGAAAGGGTCGAGTGGTCCTGCTAACATGATGAATAGAGCCTATAAGGCACATTGCCAAGTAAACAACACATTGGAGAGATGCACTAAGGTGTGATAAAAAAGGTGATAAAGTGGAGATGACTTCTCCAGTGAGATCAATTCTCCAGTTCCTATGTTATTCTATGGAGCCAGTGCACAAAGAGTTCTCAATCTTTCGAGATCGTAATGCAAAGGCGCCATAGAATTACATAGGAACTTGAGAAGTGATATCACTGGAGAAGCCACCTCTGCTTTGTCACTTCTTATAACACCTTAGTGCATAACTCCCCTGGTGTGTTGAAATATATAGTATTGAAATGGAAAATATTTGGCACATTTGATATAAATTCTTTACACATTTTTAGAACATGACAAGTGTTGTAAATTTTGCCCCAACCCTTTGTATCTAGTAATTAATTGGTATTCCTTAAAGGAATAGTAATGTTTCATAATAAAAGCAGCTCTAATTAATCATCATAGTATTTGGACTTTGGAGAGTGTTATTTCAATTCTGTCAGAGTTGTAGTTCAAGAGTAATTCAATGACAAAGTATCCCCTTCCTCCCCCTTTTATTGATGTAACACTGCTCAGCCAGCTCAGAAGGGAGGTGCCCAGGAAGACTGCAGAGAGGGACAATCTTCAATTAAGGGAAAAACCTGAAAAACTTGTCAAGGGGGGGCAGGGCTTTCATTGTTCTCATAGGAAGATGATTGTCCCCTTCTGTTATCTGTCTGGTCTATGGACTGGATTCCACATCTGAGAAGAGATGGCTTACACTAGGTAAAAGGGGCGGGATGGGAAACTTTGCTTGTGAATATCTCTCAAACCATAAAGGTTTGAGAGATAAGACTTATATCGTTCTTCATGTTTTGTTTAATGCCTACAAAATAAAATAAAGATAAAACGAAGCATTACTATCCCCTTAAAATGTTTGAAAAATCTAGTTCCTAGGTGTGTAATCTGCAGTCTTCCAGCTGCCATTGGAGTATAATATCCATCATCTCCATTTGGCCAAAACCTGACTGCGGCTGATGGGAATTGTAGTCCAGCAACAGCTTGAAGGACAGAGGTTGTCCACCCCCAGGGACTAAGTGAAATAATATTTGAAATGGCCATAACCCTCCTGGATGTAAAATGCAAACGTCTGGCAAGTTTTCTAAGTCGGGATCTAAATGAAGACCAGTAAGTGATTTGATAATCCTACAGATTTATTTTAACTCAAAACTGTATTAGAGATAAAGGTGGGACTTTCTTTAAACTCTGAAGAATCTCCATTGGCGCGCCTCCTGTCTTTACTGAAAGAATGTATTAACAAGGAATGATTCATCCTAGACTGGACAAAAGGTTCTATTGCCTAGAGCAGTAGAGCATTTCAAAATGACGTGCTGTTTAAGATCATGAGCTAGCTTTAGAATTCTTTGATGAGCAGAGGTAGACTGATAAACATATAAGAATATTACTGGCAGTAAGTTCACAGTGGCAACTTTTTTCATGAAGATGAAAGTTGGCAGCTTGACGTTTCAGAAATGTAAAAGCATTTATAGTGTTTATAATAAGGGTGCAACAATTACTAAACCTAAGGCAATCAAAGAAGTTGTTAGTCACAGAGGGAGAATTTGAAGTCAGTATGAGATTACAGTGCATATTTTTCAAAAATCAGTAAAAGATATAAGGAAGTCTGAGTAACCATTCCGCCAAAAATCTGTAAGAACATTGAATAAATTGTCTTAATGACTTCCTCCAATCGGCTGTGGACCCTTCACCAGCCAAATAAATAAATTATTACAAGAAACCAAATTGAAATGTTTATGACAAATTAGACAAGTTAGTGTGGATTATTTGATCTAGGTTTTTGCATCAAGATATTTTAAAACCTTTGAGTAGGAATTGGAGAAAGGGATCTTTTTTATTGTTCAAAGCTTCTTTTTTGTGCTGCGGAGAAAAGGCTTTGTTTGACATTGTGAGACTGTCACGGATTCAGAAACGAGACTTGGACCAGTACTGTAGGTAACACAATCTTTAAGATATAACACGTACAGAACAACGATACAGCAAGAACACCATACAATATAAAGATGTCCGGAAGGAATGTTCTTCTGTAGTAGTAACGAACCGAGCCCAGCGGGCAACCTGGAGTGAACCGGCTCAGGTCCACACCTGAGCACTACTACAGGTCCGCACCTATACTGACAAGGTACCAAAGTAGGATACTGCGCTACAGGTCTGCACCTGTACAGACAATGTACCAGAGGCAGGTACTGCGCTACAGGTCCGCACCTGAACACCACAGTATAGAACAGGAGCAAGGGAGGTCTGCCAGAGCCACTGAGATACCCAACAAGTTATCCACTGGACCGTTTGTATGCTGGGTGCGCAGTGGACAACCTCAGGTACACCAAGGTGGGTAGTCAGAAAAGCTGGAATATGGATAGAGCAAAACGTAACCTAGGGCCGCAGGTCTGAACCAGATGGGTTATCGGACTAGCCAGAGTCAACACAGAGCGGGTAGTCAGACAGAGCCACAAGTCAGCACCAGTACGGATAGTCAGCCAGGACAAGGGTCATACACAGAGTGGGAAGTTGGACAGCGCCACAAGTAAGCACCAGTACGGATAGTGAGCCAGGCCAAGGGTCATACATAGAGAGGATAGTCTACCAGAGCCGCAGGTTCTGCACCAGAATGGTTCTCAAACAAGACATATATCTGTATATTCATCAGTGGCCTAACTATAAGTCACAGGGGTCGCACCTGTGAACGTGCCCGTCACTTCAGGGGCCCGGTTGCCCCCTGCGACCCCTCTGCCTGGCACCCATAATCTCCCTCCGGCACTCTAGTAATGCAGAGCACTGGGAGAAGACATAATCTCCCAGCACTCTGAATTACTAAGAGGACCACGCGGGAGCTCCAGGGAGGTAGGAGATGGGGGCATTGTGAAGATTGAGGGGCATTGTAGAGGGGATCAGTGTGGTCAAAGGGGGCCAATGTGGTGGTGGTAGGGGGTCCGTGGCACTTCTTGCACCAGGGCCTGGAGGCTTCTAGTTTCATGGAAATGTAGATGTATATATTTGTATGAATAGACAGAGAGATAAAAAAGAGAAGACTGTGGAATTCCTTTCCAACTGGAATCCACTTCTCCCTCGTTTCTGGGTATATAGACTTTCCAGACAAATATTCTAAATAGAGTTACATAAAAAGACTGCAAAATTCAAAAAGTAGTCTAAATATTCACTAGCAGTTAGCAGAGGAGTAATGCAATAAGCAAACTTTTCCTGACCCACAAGTGATTTAGTTAATATAAACTATATTTGTACAATGATTATTTAGTGATGGAGAATCTGCAGGAGTTGTAAGAGTCTATGCCTTGCAATAAAGATGGTGTAAAACCCAGGTCTGAAGGAAGGACACACACTGGATAGACTCTTTCAGAACAAAGTCAAGGGAGAACATTTTCTCTCTCTCTCTCTGTAAGATGCTAACCATTTATCATTCTGAGTCCTGACCCAGTCTAAATAAAAATTATTATAATATTAGGTTGTCATATATATATATATATATATATATATATATATATATATATATAAAAAATGTTTTCAAACCTGTTCCTGTCTACTCTTGCTGTAATACAGAAAGCTAAACGTGTAATTTGGATGCACACCAACAAAACTATACAGATCAAATAAATATTCCATGCAGCAAAAAGACAAACAGAGACATCCAAATAGTGTCATAATGTAATAGTTAATATTCATATGATGTTGAATGGGTACTCACATGAATCTGTGGTCAGATTAATGGTATAAAAGAATCTGACATTCAGGCACACAGAGAATGCAAACCAGTCTCCATTTGGGTCACATTCTGGAAACAAGAAACCCAGTTGAATTCAGGAAGAGGCAACAATAAATGTATAAAAATATATTTAGCTTCAATAAAACATAAATTAAAACAGATACAATGGGTAAATACTTACGCCTTTCGCTGTGTGAAAACCGATTTATCCAAGCAAACTAGTTAGAAAGAATTCCATCTAGCTAGTTTGCTTTGATAAAGAGGTTAGCACGCTGCGAAATGCGTAAGCATTAAGCCATTGTATCAGTTTTATTTTGTTTTATTAGTTATATATATATATTTAGACATTTATGGATGCCTCTGTCTGAATTTAATCAGGTTCTTTGTTCCCCGAACGGAAGCTGGTTTGCATTCGCCGTGTGCCTGAATGTCAGATTCTTTGATACCATTGATCAGACCACAGATTCATGTGAGTACCCATTCAAGGTCATATGAATATTAACTATTACATTATCACACAATTTGGCACTCTCTATTTGTCTTTTTGCTGCATGTTTATACTGCTTGGGAGAGCAAGTTAAGAGAGAGCTGCCGTGTATTGCCCAGCAGTAAGATTTGGATACTGCAACTGGGAGCAGAGATTTTCCCAGATGCGTCAGAGTTGGGACTAGCATATGCTATTTTCCAACAATAACCTTTTCTGATTAGACACCTTATAGGTGCTGGTGGTGGTATCTCAATTTAGTTGTGCTGATTTGTTCTTCTCCTTCTTTTCTTCCTTCCAAATAAACATGCTACACAAACAGTGCTTTAAATTGGGGTTTTAAGCCCTTGAATGCTAGAGAGATCTCCAACATATCACTTTGAAATGCATTGGAGACCTCTCTTGCATTCAGTGGGTTAAAAACAAATTTGGTTTGCTCAAGAATTGCTTCTCTTCATCTTTCTGTATGGGGACCTTGAAGTCACTTAAACAATACTAGTGCAGAATGGCTCCCATTGATTGTGTTTTATGCAGAGAATGACATGACTCCTCCTCCTCCCTGCCTCTATGACATGATACCTTGCATAGGGGTGATTGTGCTGTGAACCTGGCCCTGCCCAGTAACTAATAGTAATCTAAAATCTGGCTGGAAATGAAATCTGCACTCAAGAGCTGACATGCAATATATGTAGAAATTCAAGTGTTAGATTATTAGCTCTATATTTTTTCTGCATTAAATAACATTTTTAGTTAGTGGAACCATCACCATCAGAGAATTGTAGTCATTTTAAAGATAATGAAAAACTGCCTATATCTTATTCCAGCCATTTGCATGTAATGTAAATAGTTATTAAGAAATTAATCTTTGTTTGTTGGTGACACAGTGTGGCTGTAACAAAACCCAGTACTTCAGGACACTAGGGCACTAAGTTAACAAAGGGCAAGTCAGGTGCCTTGTCAGTTAGTCCCTCCCGTATTTATCTTGTTTTGTATCCCAGTTCCCCACCTACAAACCTGACATGTTTTGTATTATATTTTATGTGCGAGGGGATTTTGTTAGGTATAAACTAAATTTAAAGGGATAGTAATACTTCATTTTAACTTTATTTTATTTTGTAGGCATTAAAAAAACATGAAGAATGATATAAGTCTTATCTCTCAAACCTTTATGGTTTATGAGATATTCACAAGCAAAGTTCCCCTCCCCACCCCTTTTACCTAGTGTAAGCCATCTCTTCTCAAATGTGAGTCTGGTTGTATGACAGGACAGATAACAGAAGGGGACAGTTTTCTTTGTATGAAAACAATGAAAGCCCTTCCCCCCTTGACAAGTTTTTCAGCTTTTTCCATTATCTTAATTGAAGATTGTCCCTCTCTGCAGTCTACCTGGGCATCTCCCTTCTGATCTGGTTGAACAGGGAAGGGATACTTTGTTTGTGAATATCTCTTAAACCATAAACCATAAAGGTTTCAGATAAGACTTATATCATTCTTCATGTTTTTTTAATGCCTACAAAATAAAATAAAGTTAAAACGAAGTATTACTATCCCTTTAATGAAATAAAGTGATATTATGTTTATTATTATTCACAAACAAAGTATCCCTTCCCTGTTCAACCAGATCAGAAGGGAGATGCCCAGGTAGACTGCAGAGAGGGACAATCTTCAATTAAGATAATGGAAAAAGCTGAAAAACTTGTCAAGGGGGGAAGGGCTTTCATTGTTTTCATACAAAGAAAATTGTCCCCTTCTGTTATCTGTCCTGTCATACAACCAGACTCACATTTGAGAAGAGATGGCTTACACTAGGTAAAAGGGGAGGGAGGGGAACTTTGCTTGTGAATATCTCATAAACCATAAAGGTTTGAGAGATAAGACTTATATCATTCTTCATGTTTTTTTAATGCCTACAAAATAAAATAAAGTTAAAACGAAGTATTACTATCCCTTTAATGAAATAAAGTGATATTATGTTTTCATATACTGGGTATATTTTAATTTTGTTAAATAAATTCACTTCATGTGATCTAACTGGTTTAGCACGTCACAAGACTAGGACCTAGTTTGTTTGCATGTATGTAGGACAAACTATGTCCAGAGTATGTTCCCATTGTTCTGCAGAACAATCCCCAGAACAAGGGATTACACCACAGAGATCTTCCATCAAGCTGGTGGGCTGGTCCTGGCAGAGGGGAGATAACAGTAGTTCAAGCAGTAAGATCACCTTCTCGCTTCCTTTTGTCACTTGCAATGGATAGGAAGCATTGGTGGCCCTCTGATTGACTGGTTTGCATCTTTTGACCTGAAACTGTGGCTCTGGATTGGTTACCAGACATCCAGAGGTCCAAGAGGGGAGAAGTGCATGTTGTGGCTGGTCTATGCTATGGCAAAGAGTAATTTATTTTTGTAACAGTTGTTCCAGACGTTTGGGTGATAGCTTAAGCTACACTATGTTGATGTTGGAAAAAAATGACATTGTACAATTTCTCAGCCTTATCCTTATTCTTCCAAGGTAGCGTCTCTGAACTCCCTGCAGAACACTAGTCATGTACATGGTCCTCCATCACAGTAGCACTTTATGCTAATTGGTTTCTGTGCTGGAGCACTATCACCTCACACTGTATTCTTAAAAAATCTATACTGAACCCGCACACCAAGGGAATGTCTAATAGCACAGCGAGTGATAATTTTGGCCTCAAACAGAACTCATTTGCACACTGTACAGGGAATTAGCATAAATGGCAGATTATGCTACCAAAAGATAGAGGTTTATTCTCCAAAAGCTATTTATTTTACAGCTACAATAGCTAATACAGCATATAGGCAGATTTTTATTCTCTGTAAAACAAGCTACACTTAAGGTGACAGGTCCACTGTAATGCCCTTGGACTGATTGATCCTATTCTGGCTCAAGTCAGTATTTCCCATTTAGCAAAATATGCACAGGAGAGCCAGCTACAGTGGCTAAACATAAGACAAAGAGTTTTCAGCCTGTCAGTTATGCAGGTTTTCACTCAGTGGCTCACATGTATAAAATAGGAGCTGAACAAATGCACCATAGGGATCAAATAAAAGTTAACAAAATCAATTTCAATGCTAGAGAGGTCTCAGATGCATTGCTTCATAATGCACTGGACACCTCGCTGGCATTCAAGAGCACCAATGGGAAGTTAAACCTTAAGTAAAGAAAACATTCCTTTTAAAGGGGAACTATGCCCTCACATCTAATAGTTGGTTTTAATAGACGTCAATGACTCATAAGGAACACAAGTTATCAAAGTGAAAACAGATTAAAATTGAAGCAACTAGCAGGAGACTTGGGGCACAATGTTTTTTTAAGTTGTAAATGAAACAAATTTTGGATCTTCAATTGGTGGTAAAAGGAGGACAGTATTTTCAGAGGTAAAACTGTTACTTTTGCAAAAGATTAAAAATGGAGGGAAGATGAGCGTGATGAATACTGATGAATACATTTATAATGTCAGATTTTTATTTCTCTCTTAAAATAACATTTTCAGAGATAATATAAATGTTTATGAGAGTTACCTTACTAGAATGTTACTATTTGACACTCCAGTGTGCAGACATTACTTTAAACTGTCTTGTCAAAGAATGGACCATTTTAATTCAGTCAGAAAAAATGTCACAAATTAGACAATAAAATGAGGCTAGAAGAAGAATTTTTATCTCATTCTTTTGATTGAGAAGCCAAATTGAATGCAAAAAATGACAGTAATTCATCTGCAGACTCATTACCGACAGTTTCATTTAACGCAACTATTTCAACATCACGCCCTAAAACAAAGATCAAATGCAAACAAGAGCAGTAATTAAGGCCTTCTGGTGACCAAATTAAGAACCACTTATTCTTAGACCATTTTGAGTCACGTTTATGTTTTATAAATGTATGTTAAAACTTACTGACTTTGTAAACCAAAACGAAAAAAATTCAATACATTGATATAATTTTAAATATCAAGTACTTACAACTAGCTCATGTAATAAATAATTATATATGTTACATTGCTCAAATATAATTCTAAACTTGCTGTTTAACCTATGTGTCAATTGTCCTGTTGAGAGAGTATTTATTTAAAGCTCAAGCTGTTTGATGTGAGATAAGAAGTAAAGTTAGTTAATTAATTGTAATTAGTGCCCACTGTTCTTTCACAGTTATCCTATCACAGTCAATTCACAGACAATCAATGCAAACCCTGGGAAAGGGAGGAATGGCTGCTCCCTTAGAGCATATGTAATATGAGATTTTAGGATTCAGAAAACAAAGTTTAACAGACGATGCATGAAGTATGGGGGTTTGAGTGTATATAACCTCAGTTCATTTTTAGGTGATAGTGTCCCTTTAAAAATAACACAGTTTTGCTGGTTAATTTGGTTGGATAGGGAGGTCTTGCCGCTATGTGACCTCTTTCAGTCAAGTGTGATATCATTTGCCTTGGTAGCTTGGTGACATCTGGTTAACAGTGGATGTCATATTACAGGCCCATATGCATAAAACAAAAAAGGTGCAATTCTGTGGCAAGCCAATTGCCCCATACAGGAGGAATAATATTTCTCCGTGATTTCAATGGGAATTTTAACCCTTTGAATGTGAGTGAGGCCTCAAATACATTGCTTTGCACAGTAGTGAAGACCTCATTAGTATTATAGAGTAAAACAACTCAATCACTGTGTGGTTTGCAATGACCGTTTGTCCTATTTGATCCAGTTTGTTAACCCTGGAATGATTATACATAAGGACCAATGAAGCTACATGACCAAAAGAATGTTATGCTGTGATGCCACTCCCAGCACGCTACAGCTAAGGATCCATCATTTGTATATTTGTCTTCAAGACTGGATGGAATCACGGCCCATGTGCTGCAGGTAGCATGAACTGTGTAGCAACCTCCAAGGGGAGAAGAGCAAAGTGTATTATCATTACCTAATTACATGCCAGTCACTGAAGCAGTGATAATGAAACAGAATATTTCTGAATATTAATCTTTGTACTGCAAGAGCAACTTGTCAGTCACTGCTCAGAGCTTTGCTGATACAATAGGAGACTAGTGCATTTTTATTAAAAAGGTCTTCTCTAAGGGAAAGCACCATTACCTATATGGCCAGGGAATACCTCAATAAAAAAGTAGTGGAATGAATAGATGAAACCATCAGTAGAGGTCTGTAGAGGTCGAAGTAACGGCTTGGACACAAACATGCCTCACCACATAATACTTTCTCTTCAGTACCTATTCCTATCCTGTTACACATATACAAATCCAAATCTCTATCACTCACCTGCAGCTGTGTTACCCTATTGTGCAAGTAACCTTTTGTATGTGCAAATCTCACAAAAAAACAAATCAAATTGCAAATAGCTCTGGTAACTATCCGCTGTGCAAGGAACACTGGATCTGTGGGAATTAAACCTTTTATTTAATGGTTAGCAGGGCCCTCTGATCATTCTCTTCTCAATCACATTTGATTGTACTATTTAAAGGGATAGTAATACTTAAGTATTACTAATCCCTATAGTAAAGTCCTATTTAAAATAAATGTATTGCCCCCAGTGATCTCCCCCTTCCCCGAAGTCAGTGTTGTAGCTGTCTGAAGGGAAATCCGGTCATAGATCATCAGGCGGCTCTGCAGCAGAGCCGCAATCACTTTAATTAAAAATAAATCTTTCACTAAAACGGTCTTCTACGTGTGCTTGCAAACCAAGCACACATAGAAGACCATTTCAGTGAAAGATTTCTTTTTTATTAACGCGATCGCTGCTTTGCTGGAGAGCCACCTGAAAGTCGTACGACTTGCTTCCCTGCAGTCAGCTAGAACGCTGACTTCAGGGAAGGCGGAGGGAGAGGGCAACTTTAGGAGCAATCATCTCTCAAACCATAAAGATTTGATAGATGACACTGGGGGCAATACATTTATTTTTAATAGGACTTTAATATAGGGTTTAGTAATACTTAAGTATTACTATCCCTTTAATACCTCTGTATGTCAATTCCCAATTGTACAGCGCTGTGGAATTAGTTGGCGCTATATAAATAAAGAGCAATAATAATAATAGCCTGTGTAACCCACATAGAGAGCTGTTGGGCAATTTGAACACATGATGTGGTATATTATACTGGATGATTTGCAAGTGGAGGTACCACTGATGTAACTGGGCGTTTGGTACGGGTACCTTGTCATTGGAGTAAATGTGTGCACAGGTTTCACACCTCCTTTGTAGGTACCTGAATGGCACCACAATATGCCAACCTGTTTATGGCAAAATTATAAGAGGACTTCCTGTCCATCTGCCAGACAAAACCCCTGGTCTATCTCTGCTACAGAGATGATATTCTTATCATCTGGACCACCAGTGAAAAGGAACATCTCAAATTCCACCCACTCATGCACAAACATTAACTTCCTAGACAGTACTCTCAGTACTAACCCTTTGAGTTCCAGAGAGGTACGCAACGCATTGCTTTGTAATACGTTGCTTACCTCTCTGGCACTCAAGGGATTAACCAACGGAGAGACCAATCTACCTGAAAAACAATAGCTTCTACCCAAAACAGACAAAACCGCCATCATACACAGCCAGGTCATCAGATACAACCACGTCTGTTCTGACATGGCGGACTGTGTAGAACACCTCCAGAAACTCAGGGGAGACTTTATAAAACAGGGCTACAATGCAAGGACTATTGACACTCAGATACAGAAAGCTATCCACACACCAAGAAAAAATCTGGGAAAATAAGGGAAATCAAGTGCTACTGGTGGATACTTACCACCCCCAAGTTAAAGTTCTACTCAAAATATCAAGAGAACTTCAAACAACATTATATTATCCACAGCCTTTCTTACTCTCCTTGAGACAGCCTCCCAGTTTAAAATAACTGATGGTAAGGGGTGCCCTGAATAAAAATATCAGAAATGGCACATCTCCCTGCCTACAAAGGAAATGTGAAACCTGTGCACACATTTACATCACCAATAAGGTACCCATACCAAACTCCCAGTTGCACCATAAGATCAATGGTACCTTTACCTGCAAAACATCCAATGTAATATGCCTTATCATATGTGCAAAATGCCCAACAGCTCTCTATATGTGAAACAGGCCAACCATTACATTAAAGGTTTAATTCCCATGGATCCATGTAACGGAAGCTAGGAAGGGACTGCGTCGCCTTCCGCCGTTGTTCCCGGGTCTCTCCTTCTTGACGCCAGATAAGCGCCGTCAGATGCACTGGTTGAAGTATGGACGGTCACTGGAAACAGTCGCAGGATCGCTGGAAGCAGGGAAGCATGTAAGAGTCCACGTCGCCGCCTGACAGTCCACGAAGTTAGGTTGGAGGAAACTGGCAGCAGGCTGTCGACGATTCAGGATACTTGGTGCAGATGGGTATCAGAGAGGACACTTTAGACCACAAGCAATACAAGACTCCAGGACTCCTTGTTCACTCCAAAACATAACTCAATTTATTGACACAAACCACAGATATTTATACACAAATCTTTACATTGCAACTGATGGGTGAAACCAGATACAAAAGGGCGTGATCCAATCATAATACATCAGACAAAGGCCAGCAACAGATTGTCTTAACAGATACAATAACTCAGATATGATTACATTTCAGATACAAAAGGGTTTGATTGAACAAAAACTTGAGGGGCACGAATGGATTAACACACAGCAGGGGGTCTCAGGACAGTTCTCAATACAATGACTTGAGTGGCTAGAATATACATTCCCTTAACAATGGCCAGAAGTTGAATAATTAAGCAAAAGGCTTGGGGGACTGCAATACATATTGAAAGTAAATATGCCCAAACTCAAATATTTAACCCTTTGCAGGCCAGAAGAGTTTGCAGCACACAAGCCTTGAATTGCTCTTTCCTCTGGCACAGCTGCCTATCCACATAAGGCTAGCCAAAGTCTCTTAGTCCAGGATAAGGGCTTAAGAGATTGTATGACCGGGCACAAAGGAGTGTCCAAGAGTGTCCAATATCCATAATCCTTGGGCCAAGGGGTGAATAAATGCCATGCCCAGACAAGGCTCTAGTAACGGGTGGGATCCGTTACAATCCATAACAACAAAAAGACAGAGACATCAGTGGGAGTACATTTTTGCCAAAATGGACACAGTGTCAGGGACATTAAGCTGACTGTATTGATGGGACTGTTTCACACTCAGAGGGAGAGAAAAATATGAGAGGTTAAATTAATGCTCTAGTTTAATACTTTAAATAATGGCCAAAACAGGGATAGGGAATGTCTGTCACATTATCACATTGTGAATTAGCCTGTACAACAGAGTCCCACTGGGAGTGTCGATACATTTTGTCACTTCCCAGTGGATGACTACAATTTACATCACACTCCTTTATCATTGACAGATTAAAGAATATGGGTCTGGACTGAGCTTATCTTATCTGCTTTCCATTTTAAACAATGCAATGTGTACTTGTATTTAAGAGAGATATTTTCATATTTATCTGTACAACATGACTGAGGAAGAAAGTTGAGAGGTCTTGAAAGCTTGCATCCAAAATCTGCTTAATTAGTCAATAAAGGTGTCAACTTGATTATATCTGCCTCCTGTATTTCTACGGCTAACATGGTACCAATGCTAATCTTTAATAATACAAGAATGGGATTTTTGTCTGTTGTCTACACTATTCATTGGAGCCATATAATATTATAAGCATGGGTATTTTCAGATGTATATATTGCTACTCTCAATATATACCTTGCACACACATATATGTACAGTGAGAGCAAAAGAGAGATGAACAGGTAAAGACTGAGAAAAATATTTCTCTGCAATGAGTTTTGCTTATCTGAGTCATTTCAAGAATCCAAACACACTCCTTTCTTTAACTCATATCATCTGAACGCGCTCATCTCTCAAGCAATTGTTCTCTTCCAATATAACCTTAGCAACATTTTATGGGACTATTGACCTGTTACAAGCCAATCTTTGTACAGTTACAGCCAGCAGAGCATCTATTATTCATGAAATGGTGATAATGGTTAAACATTAAGGAAAATCAAAAACTCTAGGGATTACACAGAAGACTAACCTGCATATAAAAGATGGCAGAGAATCAAACAGGGTTAGAGGTTTTAAAGCAGTTAGGAGAAGAAGCTTTTTGTCAGTGGTCAGGATACAAATGTATTAGAGGGTTTCAGTGTACATTTATACATTTATACAACTATGTGGGTCAGTGTATCTACAGTACAGGAGGAAGAAGCAATGCCTTTATTTCATTGTTACAATTTCCTGCTATGTTGCAAAATGATGCTGCTTGCATATATATATATATATAATAGTGTTGAGCGAGCATGCTCGGCCGAAGCTCGGTTCGGCTCGAGCATCGCTCTGCTCGGCACATGGCGGTACTCGTACGAGTACCGCATGTGCTCGCCCGCCATGTTCGGGTCTCCTCCCCGCACGTTTCGCGGCTGCTGCGCAGCCAATAAACGTGCAGGGAGGCTCTGACATCAGTGTAATGCCAGCAGCCATGTTGGCTGCTGGCATTACACTGATTGGCTGGCCAGAACCCGTGATCGGGTGCTGTATAGCACCTGACCAGCGAGTTCGGCTCAGTCTTAGCCAGGGAGAGATGAGGATAGGAAGGGAAAGTCAGTGTAGGGAGAAGAAAAGCGAGTTTGTTAAAAAAAAAGACCCAGAAGTCCTTTTTAGGACGACTGTGTGTGGGGGCAGCAGTTTATTTTGTGTGGGGGGGCAGATATATAAAAAAAAAATCTTCATATATTCTGTTCACTGTGCCTAGCCGCAGATTAGAGCACATTCTGTTTAGTGTGCAAAGTTGCAGATTAGCAGCACATTCTGTTTACTGTGCAAAGTTTCAGAATAGGAGAACATTCTGTTAAGTGTTCAAACTGTAAAATATCAAAGTCACATATTCCATTCACTGTGCGTAGCCGCAGTTAAGAAGCACATTCTGTTTACTGTGCAAAGTTTCAGAATAGGAGAACATTCTGTTAAGTGTTCAAACTGTAAAATATCAAAGTCACATATTCCATTCACTGTGCGTAGCCGCAGTTAAGAAGCAAATTCTGTTTACTGTGCAAAGTTTCAGAATAGGAGAACATTCTGTTAAGTGTTCAAACTGTAAAATATCAAAGTCACATATTCCATTCACTGTGCGTAGCCGCAGTTAAGAAGCAAATTCTGTTTACTGTGCAAAGTTTCAGAATAGGAGAACATTCTGTTAAGTGTTCAAACTGTAAAATATCAAAGTCACATATTCCATTCACTGTGCGTAGCCGCAGTTAAGAAGCAAATTCTGTTTACTGTGCAAAGTTTCAGAATAGGAGAACATTCTGTTAAGTGTTCAAACTGTAAAATATCAAAGTCACATATTCCATTCACTGTGCGTAGCCGCAGTTAAGAAGCACATTCTGTTTACTGTGCAAAGTTTCAGAATAGGAAAACATTCTGTTAAGTGTTCAAACTGTAAAATATCAAAGTCACATATTCCATTCACTGTGCGTAGCCGCAGTTAAGAAGCACATTCTGTTTACTGTGCAAAGTTTCAGAATAGGAAAACATTCTGTTAAGTGTTCAAACTGTAAAATATCAAAGTCACATATTCCATTCACTGTGCGTAGCCGCAGTTAAGAAGCAAATTCTGTTTACTGTGCAAAGTTTCAGAATAGGAAAACATTCTGTTAAGTGTTCAAACTGTAAAATATCAAAGTCACATATTCCATTCACTGTGCGTAGCCACAGTTAAGAAGCACATTCTGTTTACTGTGCAAAGTTGCAGAATAGGAAAACATTCTGTTAAGTGTTCAAACTGTAAAATATCAAAGTCACATATTCCATTCACTGTGCGTAGCCGCAGTTAAGAAGCAAATTCTGTTTACTGTGCAAAGTTGCAGAATAGGAAAACATTCTGTTAAGTGTTCAAACTGTAAAATATCAAAGTCACATATTCCATTCACTGTGCGTAGCCGCAGTTAAGAAGCACATTCTGTTTACTGTGCAAAGTTTCAGAATAGGAAAACATTCTGTTAAGTGTTCAAACTGTAAAATATCAAAGTCACATATTCCATTCACTGTGCGTAGCCGCAGTTAAGAAGCAAATTCTGTTTACTGTGCAAAGTTTCAGAATAGGAAAACATTCTGTTAAGTGTTCAAACTGTAAAATATCAAAGTCACATATTACATTCACTGTGCGTAGCCGCAGTTAAGAAGCACATTCTGTTTACTGTGCAAAGTTTCAGAATAGGAAAACATTCTGTTAAGTGTTCAAACTGTAAAATATCAAAGTCACATATTCCATTCACTGTGCGTAGCCGCAGTTAAGAAGCACATTCTGTTTACTGTGCAAAGTTTCAGAATAGGAAAACATTCTGTTAAGTGTTCAAACTGTAAAATATCAAAGTCACATATTCCATTCACTGTGCGTAGCCGCAGTTAAGAAGCAAATTCTGTTTACTGTGCAAAGTTTCAGAATAGGAGAACATTCTGTTAAGTGTTCAAACTGTAAAATATCAAAGTCACATATTCCATTCACTGTGCGTAGCCGCAGTTAAGAAGCACATTCTGTTTGCTGTGCAAAGTTGCAGATTTGCAGCACATATTCCGTGTAATATGAAGAAGGCGGGTAAAAAGGGACGGGGAAGTGGACGTGATCCTGATAGTTCAGGGCGCGGGTCAGGACGCGTAGAAACTGCGCCTGGTGCCAGAGCACAAGACAGAAAGACATCCACCATACCTAGCTTCATGTCTCAGTTTACAGGGCGTCGCAGGACATCACTCTCGAGGTCTGACCACTGCGAACAGGTGGTCGGTTGGATGTCAGCTGATACTGCTTCCACTCGGTTAAGCACCACCCTGTCTTCCACCAAGTCCACTCTCAGTAGCCAAGAGTCTGGTCAACATAATCCTCACTCTGATCATCCTTCCTCCCACCATAGAGGATCTGGTCAAAGAAGTGATCCCACACTGGGATATAGTGAGGAGCTCGTCTCATCACCAATCCTTAATTTGAACCTCTCTCCAAGCACGCTTGCAGAGGAACATGACATCTTGTGCCCTGATTCACAACCTCTAGAGGGTACCCAATCACAAGAAGATGACAGAGGTGAACGGCATTTAAGGTCAAAGGAAGTGGATGATGATGATGATGAGACACAGTTGCCATTAAATCAACCACTATTACTGTCTCAAGACCTTGATGAGGAGGATGATATACAGTTGTCAATGACTGAGTATGTGGTGGGATCAAGACATGAGGAGGATGATCAGAGTGAGGAAGTGGAGGAGGACTTGGTGGACGATGAGGTGACTGACCCCACCTGGGAAGGTGGAGAGCCGAGCGATGACAGCAGTCCTGAGGGTGAGCCATCTGCAGCACCGCAACAGGCTGGAAGAGGCAGTGGTGTGGCTACAGAAAGAAGGCGGACCGCACCAAACCGGCCCGCAAATGTTCCACGGAGCACCCCCTTGCATAAATCTCCCTTGCCAAGGGGTAGGTGTTCCGCGGTATGGCGTTTTTTTAAGGAAAGTGCGGACGACAAAAGAATTGTAGTTTGCAACCTGTGCAACACCAGAATGAGCCGAGGCATGAACACTTGAAACCTCACCACCACCAGCATGATCCGACACATGGCATCCAAGCACCGTAATAAGTGGGAGGAACGCCCGGATCGCCAATCTGTGTCTGCAGGCCACACCACTGCCTCCTCTTCCCCTGTTTTCGGTGCCGGCCAATCGCCTGTCGAAGGCGCAGGCCCGCATACCTCCCGCCCTGCACCTGTACCATCTGAAGCACCATCAGCGACCACATCCACTTCCCTGTCCCAGCGCAGCGTCCAAATGTCGTTACCCCAGGCATTTGAGCGCAAGCGAAAATACCCAGCCACCCACCCACAGGCCATAGCACTAACCTCACACCTTTCCAAATTACTGGCCATCGAAATGCTGCCATTTAGGCTTGTGGAGACTGAGTCCTTCCGCAGCCTGATGGCAGCAGCTGTCCCTCGGTACGCAGTCCCCAGCCGCCACTACTTTTCCCGGTGTGCCGTCCCTGCCTTACACCACCATGTGTCCCGTAACATCACCCATGCCCTGACCAACGCAGTTACTGGGAAGGTCCACTTAACGACTGACACATGGACAAGTGCTTGTGGCCAGGGACGCTACATTTCCCTGACGGCACACTGGGTGAATGTCGTGGAGGCTGGGAGCGACTCGGACCCTGGGATGGCACAGGTGCTACCCACGCCGAGGATTGCGGGCCCTACCTCCATCAGGGTTTCCGCCAGCACCTACGTTATTGGCTCCTCCTCCTCCTCCTCCGTTCCCACCTCCGAATTCTCTGCGCGCAGCGCCACTCACCCATCAGCCGGTAGCTGGAAGCAGTGTGGCACTGCAGTGGGGAAGCGTCAACAGGCCGTGCTGAAGCTGATCTGCCTTGGGGACAAACAGCACACGGCCTCAGAGCTGTTGCAGGGGATTAGTCACCAGACCGAGCAGTGGCTCTCGCCACTCAACCTGCAACCAGGCATGGTTGTGTGTGATAATGGGCGTAACTTGGTGGCGGCTTTGGAGATCGGCAAGCTCACACACGTACCATGCCTAGCGCATGTATTTAATTTAGTGGTTCAGCGATTTCTAAAAACCTACCCCAATTTGCATGATCTCTTGACCAAGGTGCGCCGCGTGTGTGCACATTTCCGTAAGTCATCAACAGCTACAGCCGGCCTGTTGAAGCTGCAGCAGCGCTTACAATTGCCATCTCACCGGCTGCTGTGTGACGTGAGCACGCGCTGGAACTCCACCTTCCACATGTTGGCCCGGCTTTGTGAGCAGCAGAGGGCAGTAGTGGAGTACCAGCTGTTACACGGTCGTCGCCTCTCCGTTCAACTTCCTGTAATCAGAAGTGAGGAGTGGGAATGGATGTCAGAGCTCTGTGAGGTTTTACGCAATTTTGAGGAATCGACACAGATGGTGAGCGGCGATAACGCTATTATCAGTGTAACCATCCCACTTCTGTGTCTACTGAAACGCTCGCTGCTCACAATTAAAACTGACGCTTTGCATGTGGAAGAGGTGGAAATGCGGGAGGAAGAGCTTACACAAGGTGATAGCCAGAGCACCCTCACTTCGTCTTCTCAGCGACAATTGGAGGAGGCGGAGGAGGAGGAGGAGGAGGAGGAAGACACGGTTGCCTCCGCTACAGAGGGTAGCCATGGAACTTTAGTTCCATCTCTTCAGCGTGGGTGGGCAGAAGAGGAGGAAGAGGATGAGGAGATTGAGAGTCATCCTCCTGGTGAGGACAGCGAAATCTTGCCTGTTGGTACTCTGGCACACATGGCTGACTTTATGTTAGGCTGCCTTTCCCGTGACCCACGCGTTATACGCATTTTAGACAACACGGATTACTAGGTGTTCACCCTTCTGGACCCCCGCTACAAAGAGAATTTCTCATCTCTCATTCCTCCGGTGGAGAGGACAAGCAAAATGGTGCAATACCAGAAGGTTCTTGTTGAAAAATTGCTCCAAAATTTTCCATCTGACAACGCTGGCGGCAGAGTACGTGCTACCTTGGCCAACCGAGAAGGGGAGAAAAGGGGAGCACACAGCAGTTCCGACAAAGGCAGGGCAACACTCTCCAAGGCGTGGGACACCTTCATGACACCCCGCCAGCACCCTCACCCTGATGCGCAGCCTAGTGTCACAAGGAGGGAAAAGTTTTGGAAGATGGTGAAGGAGTACGTAGCAGACCGTGTCAGCGTCCTCAATGATCCCTCTGTGCCTTACAACTACTGGGTGTCCAAGCTGGACACGTGGTATGAACTGGCACTCTACGCCTTGGAGGTGCTGGCCTGCCCTGCCGCCAGCGTTCTGTCTGAGCGGGTATTTAGTGCTGCTGGTGGCATCATAACAGATAAGCGTATCCGCCTTTCCACCGAAAATGCTGATAGGTTGACACTTATAAAAATGAACAAGGCCTGGATTTCCCCTGACTTCTCCACTCCACTGGAGGAAAGCCCCGGGGGAACATAAACTCACTTTATATATGTTATTTACAATGATGGGAATACTCTGTATTCCCATTCACCCCTTCCACCCAAAAAACGGGTATATGGTTGACTCTCTTCCATATGCCCAGTGATATAATTTTTATATAGGGCCAGCTCACCAGCGGGCCCAGTGATATAATTTTTATATAGGGCCAGCTCACCAGCGGGCCCAGTGATATAATTTTTATATAGGGCCAGCTCACCAGCGGGCGCAGTTTGACAATTTTTGTATAGGTCAGCTCACCAGCGGGCCTTCTCATATAATGTTTTATTGGGTCAGCTCTCTAGCGGGCCCTCTCATATAATGTTTTATAGCGTCAGCTCACTAGCGGGCCTTCGCATATAATGTTTAGGATGGTCAGCTCCGCAGCAGACCCTCACCCATAATGTTTTAGATGGTCGGCTCAGCGCACATTTCCCTCTTAATCATGGCCCCAGTTCAGAAAAATCAAGGAAATTTTTGGGAGAATTTGCCTTTGCGCACGTTTCCCTCTTAATCATGGCCTCAGTTCAGAAAAATCAAGGAAATTTTTGGGAGAATTTGCCTCTGCGCACGTTTCCCTCTTAATCATGGCCTCAGTTCCGAAAAATCGATGAAATTTTTTGCAGAATTTGCAGATGATATACAAGTAAATATACAGCAAATACTGTTTGGTAACAATTTTTCGCCTAAAGTCGTTTTTATCTGCCTTTTTGTGTGTTTTACGGTCAGTCTGTAAAAATGGCGTACTACGGGCGAAACATCGTTCCCAGCAGCGACGTTGGAGTCCAAGATGCATCCAGACATCCTCCCTATGCTGTCCCTGAACCATTTCTGTGGTGTTTCCATCATTTTCTGCCCTTTTCCTATGGACCAGGCACCCTCCCCTCATCAGAGCAGGGGGTGCCTGGTGTAATGCTCGAGTCCTCCCATTGACTTCAATGGGGCTCGGGTGCTCGGCCGAGCACTCGAGCCTCCGGGGGCGCTCGGTCAGAGCACCCGAACACCCGAGCATTGGGGTGCTCGCTCATCACTAATATATATATATATATATATATATATATATATATATATATATATATATATCATTGAGCTGCAATCTAATATATACAGAGTGAGCTGTTACCCTTGTAATTATTGCATAGAGCAATGCTGACCTGTTTTTGGTCCTTATTAGAGAGATTTGTTCCTTCTCCTCCCCAACTTTCCACATTGTCTTTCTCTTTCAGATTAGATTACTGTTTGGCAGTAATTTTCAAGTGTTTCACAATGTTTCTGTTTAACTCACCAATCATAATAATGAAGAAGATAAACATCTGGAAGTCTGTTTATCCAACCTCAAGAGAAAAAAGAATCTAAAGGTTGTTGAGACCAGCGAGTGTTCTGCATGTGCTACTCATGCAATTAGAAGACGTTAAATTACAGATATCGGGTTTTATTTTTCATGCTTAGTGAAGAAATTTAAAATTTTTTATGGCTGTGCATTACAGGACCTGGTCTGCTTCCACTTATTATTCCAAAAGAGACCACCAGAGGATAGCTCAAAGCTTAAAAAAAGAGCCAATGTATTCATTGGCGGACTCAAGAGCAACAGGTTCATTTGGATCAACAAGATGATAACCCAGTGGATTTAGACATTTGAGTATATGTGAACCAGATTATTACTGGAATTCTTGTGCATATCTTGGCAAATCAGTGTATTTTACAGCTGTTAATCTCAGTAAACTAATGTATTTTAGGATTGTGTTAAACCTGTTAAATTTTGATTTTGCATTTAGATCCAGACTGGCTTAGCTTTAGAATTATAAAATGGGAAACTGGTTTAGTGTTGGATTTGAACTGGGGTAAACAGGCTGCAGAGGAGGTGCCTGAGATGTCTAGTCAAAAGCATTTTTTAGAAAGAGGAATATAAAAGCAAGGGGTTATAATCTAAAGACAGAAGTGGAAAATTCAGAAATATGGCAATGTGTGTAATTCTACTTTACAGAGAGGGTGGTAGTGAATTCAAAAATGTCTGGGACATAAATAAGTCTATTATGAGAAGAATGCAAGATTGTGTGTATTAATTGGATAGGAAAAATAGGCAAATGGATGGGACAGTTGGTTCTTATCTGCAATCAAAATCTATGTTTCTAATTAAGGCTTGCAATGTTGGGCACAATGTGGACAAAAATTAATAAAAAGTAGAACAATTCTGGGCCATACCAACTGCACCATAGGGGAACAAGTACGAGTTTCTATTCTGATGTTTAACCAGATGAGTTTTAGAGATGTCTCTGATGCACTGTGATGTGAAGCAACGCTTTGGTAATCCCACTATCACTCAAAGGATTTAACTGTTTACTACTGAATGTAGAATTTTTTTTGTGAAAACATTTTACCAGGAAGAATACATTGAGATTTTCTCTTGTTTTCAAGTATGTCCTGGACTCATTTTATCTACCTCAGAAGAGTGAAAGGCTGAGCTGACCTTGTCGGGACTAGTACCTGTGACCTTGTGTCTTGAACAGATTCTACAGCTGGTGCATTACCCAACTGAGCCATCTCACCACAGTTCCTGTATTCCCCAGTCAGCCATCTGAAGGGTCTCATATTGCCTACTTCTGATGTAGAATGTTATCTAGTGTGTATTACAGTCTAGAGTATTCTACTTTTGTTTGCATCTGAATCGAGTATGGTCAGGGCCGGCGCCACCTATAGACGAGGTAGGCGCCGGCCTAGGATGCACATTCTCTGGGGGTGCACCCCCCCCACTCACCACTTACTGCCCAAGTCAGTGGCATAGCAGGGGAGGGAGTCCAGAAAATGTTAGCCTGCCCGTCTCAAAACAAAAGTATGTTTCAGTGCCCTCCCTTCGCTGGCTATTTTTTTAATGTAGCACAGCGATACCCGTTTCTCTCTCCCCCTCTGTTCCTTCAATCCTGGACCAGGATTGAAGGAGTGGAGTGGGAGAGAGAAACGGTCATCACTGTGCTACATTAAAAAATAGCCATCCAAGGGTAGGGTCACCCCCCCACTGGGACAACAAAGAGTCCCGGAATGGAGCTACACGCACCAATCCAGCCAGCCAATGAAATGTATTTGCTATGTGGTCCTCATTGGCTGGCTGAGCCAGCCAATGAAGACCATAAAGCAAATACATTTGATTGGCTGGCTGGACTGGTGCATGCAAGACGGCTGGGATGGAGCAGGTATGCTGATGCTGCAGGTGAGACCCGCGGCTGAGGCTCCCGCCGGCGCTGACCATCTTTCTGAGGCTGACACAGAGTAAGAGTTCCCAGTGGTTCTCTGTAAGAGTTCTCTGTGTCAACCTCAGAAAGATGGTCAGCACCGGCAGGAGCCTCAGCCCCGAGATTAGGGTGACCACATGTCCCGGAATGGCAGAACAGAAATGTGGTCATCCTAGCCAAGGGAGGGCACCAAAACATACTCACTGGGAGAGAAAGACATGCAGCTGGAAGCACTGGTCAATATTTATTCGAGAGAGATAGAGAGAGGAGACGTCAAGAGGGGGATCTAGAGTCAGACGGGGAGAGAGAGATTCAAAGGGGGGATCAACAACCAAGGGGGGAGAGATTCAAAGGGGGGGAGAGTCCCATATAGAGAACATGCACTCTGACATACTGATACACATATATAGAAGCACACACATTCTTACACACTGATATCCTTACAGAGACTTACACACACTGACACACTTATATACATTTAGGGAACACATACTGACACACACATACACATATACAGAACACACACAAACTGACACTTATACACATATAGGGAGCAAACAAACACACTGACACTTAAAACACATACAAGGCAGGCATAAAGGGGTAGGACACAAGGGACAGAGCCAAGGGGCGACAAAATCACGTTTTGCCTAGGGTGTCAAAAATCCTTGCACCAGCCCTGAGTATGGTTGGTAGGATTTGTAATACTGCAATATTCTAAACGTAGAATAACCTGGCTCATGTCTGGATCTAGAGTAATACAAACTGTTTCATTTCCTGATCCAGAATGAGGTAAACGATTGTGTGAGGCATGCATACTAAGAAGAACTGAATCAATTGTGGGGCAAATCACAGGGTACAAATAAACATTGTGCTGGAGATCTCTCCAGCCCCTTTTAAATTATTTTGAATTTAAGGAATTCCCATTTAACCCTATGGTGGTTGATTTGCTTGAGTATTGCTCCAGTTCAACTTAGTATAGACCAGATTACATTGTGGCTGTGTCATCAATGGTTTCAAGGTTGTATATATCTTTATTTATATAGCGCCATCCATGTTAGCAACTCTTTACAGAAACAGTGATAGTACAATACAACAATACAGGGCAGGATAAGAGTACTGGAACAAAGTGCAATCATTGCGTTATTAGTGGGGGATGAGTGCAACAGATTTCCACTGAAGTATATAAAAATATTTGTAGATAAACTAGGATTGACACCTTTTACTCTTGTGAAAAAAACAGAAGCACAGTGATCTGTGCTAAACACAGCATGGTTTGCTACATTTTTGGTGGTCATTTCTAACTTTATACTTTTTTCAAATGGGAAGCTCAATTTATGCTCTACAGGTCTGATTTAAGCAAGTAACGGGTTGTGGACCTCTCAAACATTCAAAACCTCTGAAACCCTGACACTGTTGAAAAAACTGGACAGGGGTGTCCAAAACTGGACTGTTCGGGTCAAAACCTGACAGATGCAATCCTAGTAAAAACTCTTGATAAAGTTATTAGCTGTAGTGTGATCTAGGCCCTCATCATCCTCAGTTTCTGAAGTGTGTTGAATTAAATACCTCCTAGTAATGGGGGCAGTTTCACCTACTAAAGAAATTCACTGTAGGTGAAACCATACCCCACATTTTCAGCAGAGACGAGAGAGAGTGCATCCATCTTTCCTCCATTACAGTACTCTCCCCGTCATTTGCCTTGCCCTTTTCCTCCAGTAGTGTGTCTAAGCAGTCACCTGCAGACAGCAGCAACTTGAAGGAGCAAGCTGGGCAATGAATACACAGAAAGCTGAGTGCACAGGATCTGAGTGTAGGACATTGCTTTTTACTGTGGATTCATTGACCGGCTTGCTCCTTCATATCGCTGCTGCCTGCAGGCAGTTGTTTAGACACACTCCTGGTGGAAAAGGGGAAGGTAGTGGGTGGGCATATAATGCCCCAGGGGGACTGCCAGTGCCACAGGCAAGCTGCATAGTGGATTTTTGTAAGTGGCTTTTCTACAAAATGGGGCAAAGTTTAAAAAAATTACATTACTAATTATAGTTTTTTTTCCTTCGATTTTCAGATGGGAGCAAGAAGCACAAAAATTATAGTTCCCCTTTAAGAGGAGTTTGAAAATTGTGACGTCTATAAATGGGCCTATGTTCAATAGAAAACTGGGGGGAGATTCACTAAGTAGTGATAAAGAGGTGATAAAGTGGAGGTGATTTCTTCAACATTGACAATCTTAGTGAATAAGCTCCATAGAATAACATAGGAACTGGAGAAGGGATAAACTGGAGAAGTCATCTCCACTTTATCACCTCTTTATCGCCACTTAGTGAATCTCCCCCTTCAAGTAAATCTGCCTCAAACCAACTGTACCACAGTGGACAATTTTTCTTTTTATCAGAGGCCCATATTTATAAAAGCAAACTGGAGTTATTCTGGAGTAAGTCAACTGCATCAGAGGGAACAAATAAAAATGTCTGATAATTGGGTTTTTAACCCCTTGAATGCTAGAGATGTCTCAATGCATTGTGAAGCAATGCACTGGGACTACTCTGGAATTAAGGGGTTAAAAAGTTCTATTCACATGCATGGAAATTCAGGTATTCTAATTTGCCCCCTATGGTGCAGATGGTTTACTTCAGAATAACTCCAGTTTGCTTTTATAAATATGGACCATAGGGTCTTATTCATCCTGTTAATGAGATGCCATTCTGGAACAAACCAACTGCAAAATATGGGGGGACTGGGCATTGATTTAACCTGTTGAGTGCCAGAGAGGTATCCAATGCATGATGTTGCAATGAGTTGGCTATCAGTACGGCACTCAAATGGTTAAATGGGGCTTTTAACTCCTTAACAACACACCGCACTTTGAAAAAAAAAAGTGCCTTGGTCCTCTACAGCACCCCACCCCTGAACCACGTGGTCCTTATGGCATACCTCCCAACATTTCAAATGGCCAAAGAGGGACACTTTTGTTTAAGGTGTTGTTGTTGGAGGCGTGGCTAGTGGGAGGGGCATTACCGATAATATTTAGGTCATTTTATTACCTTCTGATACCTCCTGGTGTGACTGAATAGATGATTTAGAGCAAGTATAAAGCATTTTATTTACACAGATTAATTTATAAACACATATACTGAGGTTTAAACAAACATTAATGTGAGTTTTTTAGCTGTGGAGCAATGTGATACACTATTATATACCACTCACAGTCAGATCTCCTAAAAAGAGGGACATCAGGGTAGTAAAGAGGGACAGAGGGATTTAGGTCTCAAAGAGGGACTTTCCCTCCTAAATAGGGACACTTGGGAAGTATGTTATGGGGATAACCCTTTGAGTGCTAGAGGTCTCCAACATACTGCAACTCCAGCATTCAGTGAGTTAAAATCACCATTTAAAGAAATGGAAATTTGTGGAATTTGCATTTTAACCCTATGGTGCAATTGGCTCGATCCAGAATTGCCCTCTCTAACTTGACAAATAAGGCACCTAGTCACTGAGTCTGGAATCAACAACAACAACACTGAGGGATGGATTCTATATTATTATCACTTGTGATATGATAGTACGAGTTAAGTCTCTGTCACATTATAAAGAATATATTTGTCAAGTATATGGGAATGAGATAAGTAAATACGATTTCATATAACTAAGTTAATAAATTTAGTATATTTAAGGCTTTTGCAGATAAAACCTTCTGTGCCAGCCTTGAGCTGAGCAAATAGAGATTTCCCTTTCATTATAAAGCGTCTCTCACACTTGTAATAAAAGTCAGAGAGATTTAGGGAGAGTGGGGTCTCGCCAGGGCTGGAAAGTGCTATTTTATTCTCAGAGTCATAAAACCCTATTGAGGTGCAAGATAGGAAAGTGAGCGTGGTTGGAGTGAGGTCACAAGAAAGATCTTTCTAGATAAAAAGGTCTATGTTATGTGAGCATGCCCAGTTGTGAAAGCAGAGAATATTGCAGGCCCCTTGTCTATAACACAGACAGAACAATACAATTGAATCTATGACTGCAGACAGTGCAAGTTTCTGTCCCACATAGTGATAATATGTCTTTATTCTAAGTTTTTCTCAGTTTGTACAGCTGTACATCAAATATCCATAACAGTAAGCCTCTGCCCTGTAAAGCTTTCAGTCTAATTTTGGTGCCAGAGACATAGTTAAATATTGTGGAAATGTATGAATCCACCAGCACAGCTCTACTTAGCTGTCAATTCCAATGGCTGAACTTATTTGTTATAGCAGTGATTCCTAGATCAGGTCCTCAGGACATATTAACAGTTCAGGCTTTCCCTAAATAAGCACAAACACCTCAATCACAATGACTGGGCCACGGATTACTCATCTCTGATTAAAGGGACAGTAATGTTTCATAATGAAAGCAGCTCTAATTAAACATCATAGCATTTGGACTTTGGAGGGTGTTATTTCAGTTGTCAGAGTTGTAATTCAAGAGTAATTGAATGACAAAGATTCCCCCTCCCACCCCTTTAACTGATGTAACACTGTTCACCTCAGAGCAGCAGGGTGGTGTCCAAGTGGATTGCAGAGAGGGACAATATTCAATTAACATAAGGGAAAAACCTGAAAAACCTGTCAGTGGAGGCAGGGCTTTCATTGTTCTCACAGTAAGAAGACTGTCACTTGCTGCAAGCTGTTCGGTCAAGAGACCGGATTCCAGATCTGAGGGGAGGTGGCTTACACAAGGTAAAAGGGGCAGGAGGGGGATAATTTATCATTTAATTACTACTGAACTACAACTCTCACAGTATTGAAATAACAGTCTCTATGGCCCAAATACTATGAAGATTAATTGGAACTGCTGTTTTTGTGAAAGATTACTATCCCTTTAAATATTAGATAGCAGTTCAATGTATTTCTTTATTAAGGATTGGAAACCTCACCAGCAGTCAAGGAGTTAAAAATCAAATTTATATCTAATGTACTTTTTATTTTCTCCCTATGGTGCAATTGGTTTACTCCAAAGCTCTTCCGGTTCTTGGCCTTGGCCTCAGAGCCTGGAAATTCATTAATTAAAGGGATAGTAATACTTCGTTTTAACTTTATTTTATTTTGTAGGCATTAAAAAAACATGAAGAATGATATAAGTCTTATCTCTCAAACCTTTATGGTTTATGAGATATTCACAAGCAAAGTTTCCCCCTCCCGCCCCTTTTACCTACTGTAAACAATTTCTTTTCAGATGTGGAATACAGTCCATAGACTGGACAGATAACAGAAAGGGACACTCTTATTCCTTTGAAAACAATGAAATCCCTGCCCCCCTTAACAAGCTTTTCAGGTTTTTCTGTTATCTTAATTGAAGATTGTCCCTCTCTGCAGTCTACCTGGGCACCTCCCTTCTGCCCTGGCTGAAAAGTGTTACATCAGTAAAAGGGGCGGGAGGGGGACACTTTGCTTGTGAATATCTCTTAAACCATAAAGGTTTGGGAGATAAGACTTATATCATTATTCATGTTTTTTTAATGCCTACAAAATAAAATAAAGTTAAAACAAAGTATTACTATCCCTTTAAGATACAAGTGACTAACATCTTAATATTTGGCAAAAAAAAAATGCTTGATCAATATCAAGCTCTGCCAGAATCCCAAAAGAAGGATGGAGATGGGACAGGATTCCTGTCATAATAGTAAAAGGACGGGAGAACACATCAGCTGGGAAACTTGGAAAGATTTAAAACACACCCTTTAAGTGCCGGATAACTTCCAAATTACCACTGCTGAGGAACACGGAACATTTGACAACAATTGGCAACAAAACCTGCCTGCAGAGACTTCTATTAAACTGTGAGCTTTTAACCCAATATTGGGAATTTTTACTTTAGAGACTATTTTTAAATAATTTTAACACATTTTTTTTTAATTATTATGGTACCATAATTGAAATTTATATACTATTGGTTTTAGTCCATATTATATGCATTTCTAATTGCTATTAATAAATATATTTTATACTGAAGACATTGAGGCGCTCTCCAAATGTATTGTTTTTGTAGCAATTTTTCAGATCTTAACACTATGGGAACTTTTTGGATGGAAGCGGCCTCTAATTTCTTTTATTTATTTGATTCAACATACTGACAATGGCGCCACAATATTTTTCTATAGTTTTATATATATATATATATATATATATATATATATATATATATACACACACACAAAATGATCTGTATATTCAGAATTAGACGTCAAGAATTTAGGTGCGTGCGCACTGTGCCTGCTGGCGATGTGTATAAGGAGTTTGTTAAATACTACAAGGCACCTCACAGGGATAGTTTTACAAAAGGATTTCAAGAGAAATATATGAGTGTAATTCTAAAGATACATATGCCTGTAACAGATGTTAGATAACCTAAAAGCTAATAGTGATACTGTACTTAAAGAGGAACTGTCACCACACATAGCCCCCTCCCCCCCCGAATCACTGATTTACATGATAAATATCACAATGCGGGCAGTTTCACCCACTAAATAATTTCACAGCAGGTGAAACTATAACTCACATCTTCAGCAGAGATGAGAGAGAGCTCAGACATCTTTCCTCTGTTACAGCAGTCTACCCATCATCTGCATTCCCCTTTTCCTCCAGTAGTGCATCTAAACTGCTGCCTGCAAACATCAGCAGCAGTGAAGTAGCAACTGGACAGTTAATACACAGTAAAAAGCAATGTCCTGCACTAAGAACAGGATGTTGCTTTTTACTGTGTACTGATTGCCAGACTTGCTCCTTCATGTCGCTGCAGCCTGCAGGTAGCTGTTTAGACACACTACTGGGGGAAAAGGGTAAGGTGGTGGTTGGCATATAATGCCACAGGCTTGCCTGCCGGTGCCGCAGGCAAGTGGAATAGTGAATTTTTTAAGTTCCTTTCTACAAAACGGAACAAATTTAAAGAAATTCATATTGGAGCAAGAAGTTCAAAGGTGATAGTTCCCCTTTAAAGGAGAACATTCACTTAAGAAAAAATTGCAACCTTAGTAGCATGGTAAACTGAGCTTGCTGTACCAATAGCCCACATAAATGCCCCCACGACGGAAAGCGTGAACGTGCTCCCTGGGGCAACTGGGAGAGAGATGGGATGTCCTGCGGCTGTGTTCCTCACTTGCAGCATTCCATGGAACCCGGAAGTGCCACACTGTAACACTTAAAGGGATAGTAATACTTGAAAATAAGTTGATTTTATTTTGTAGCCATTAAAAAAACATGAAAAATGATATAAGTCTTATCTCCCAAACCTTTATGGTTTGGGAGATATTCAGAAGCAAAGTTTCCCCTGGAGTGATGTCATTGCTCCACCCCTCAGATTTGGAATCCGGTCGCTTGACCGGCCGTGCCTCTCCAGAAGTGCTGAGATCATGATCTTTAAAAATAATTTCTTAATTGGAATTGTCTACAAAGTGTGCTTTCAAGCCAGGCACATTTTGTAGACCGTTCCAATGAAGTAGTTCTTTTCAAAGATCGTGATCTCGGCACTGCGAAAGAGCTGCCGGTTGCTCTGTGGACCGAATTCCAAATCTGTCCACTAGATGGTAGACTTGGCTGAAACAGCCAGAAAAAGAGAACTTTTCTTTATTATACATGTGAATATCTCCCAAACCATAAAGATTTGGGAGATAAGACTTATATCATTTTTCATGTTTTTTTAAGGGCTACAATATAAAATAAAAATATTTTCAAGTATTACTATCCCTTTAAGATCTTCCAAAGTAGGTCATTAAAATAAAAAAAAAAAATGCCGCTAATCTTGTTGAAACAACGACATAAATTTTTTTCTTAAGTGAATGTTCCCCATTAAGAGAATGCTAGTAATATCAAGGAAATAGCATCAACTTCAAACAATGTAATATAATACTTATTGTTGCAAACCAGTCAAATGCATACTTCAGTATTGAACCTTTAAATGTGAATAGGATGATAGTCCCAAAGGAATAGTCAGTCTAATTCTTCGTTCAGGTAGGTCAATGAATGGATAGAACATTCAATGGCTGATGAAATGATTGTAATGAAGTTGGTTAGATGGATGATTAAGACAGATGCAACGTTATTGGAAGAGATGTCACAAAACCAGTGATATTGTCTTTCACCTGCTGGGATCTAAAAAAAACAGTTACCAGACACTACTTAATAGGAGGAAAGACTTTATTTTTACTGTTGCTTACAGCCTTCAATTGGGTTATCCACATTTTTTAATATAATTCTGTTCCACTCATGTAAGTTTCTTTGTCTGCTACCCCTAGCGGATGCTCTCTCTGTCCATCTATGTTTGACCAGCCTGGTTAACTCCATTCTCTGTTTCTGGCTGTGTGTGGTTTAGTCTATCAGGTATCCAGTATTCTGTTATCAGGCCTTTGTCATTCTATTGATTAGCATGAAAGTGGCTAATAATGTGTCTGCGCTGTCCAGTTCCGGTGCTCCAGTCCACTGTCCAACTAGACACTTCTACCATTTTTAGCTACTATACTACAATCTGCCGGTTCAGAATTGTGACCCCTGGTTTTTAGGTCAGTGTCAACCTATGCTCCTCTAACCTGGGGATCTACTTCCATGTTTGTTCTGTCAGTGTGATGTTGGATGGATTCAGGTTTGGAGTAATACTTTGTTAGGGTTAAATGTGAATATACTATATTAGTGTCAATGCTGGAATGATGCATAGCAATGAATAAAACTGGATTAGTGTATTTGCTGGATGTGGGGTAAGAGCTGATGCATTGTTAGGGTTAGAACAGGGATGAAGATAGTGCTGAGTATTTATTCTGAAACTATACAGTATTTCACTTGTCTATGGTGACTATCAAAAGGCATGAAATGTGGTTGGAAGATTATTTTGGAGGATGCATGTCCTTAATCCAATATATGATAATCAGATTAAAAAAAAATAACAGTTTCATAATAACTGACACTATTTGCAGAACAGGAATGGTGTAGATATTAGAAGAGCAGATTTCACGTGGGTGACTGTTGAGCGGAATTTTAATACTGTTCTAGGAGATAATTACTTTTTTCTGTCAATTAACTGTAGAGACAAAGCTAAATTTCCTTGAAGCAAACAAAGATCAGGTCTGAACCAGCATCTGAATTTCAAAGGAATGCCTCTATCTGACTGCGTAAACAGTAGGGAATATGACAGGAGAGATCCCAGCTTTATGAAGAATAATATGCTAACTCATCTCTCTCTCTTTGCTTATCTTTGTTTCACTCTCTCTCTCTCTCTCTCCCTTTCTCTATCTCTCTCTTTCTCTTTCGACCTTACCAGATCTAAAACAATTATGTTGTTGTTTTTTCTCTGCCTTCACAAACAGAATTACTTGTAAATGTTTTCCTTATGGGACATACCACAAAACATCAGAAATTACCCAAGCAGAGAGACTCAGCAGTAGAGTCATGCCATGGCTTGGGGACAAATTGTCTCTGCTTGATTTCATATTCCATACTGTATGTGTCATTACTTTTCACCAGTCTGCAGCAACGGGGAACAAAAAGTATTTCTATTAGATGTACAGTACTAAAAGGTCACAATGGTGTACTGATAAAATAATACATAGGAATTTATTCATCAATTTAAACAGATGCCATTCTGGAGAAAATCAACTGCACGATAGGATTAACATGAAAATTCCACTAATTCAAATTGAGTTACGTGAGGCTTTTAACACACTGAATGCTAAAGAATGCTTTGCAATGCATTGGAGCCCTCACTAGCATTAAATGGGTTAAAAGCCCCTTTGAATCAATGTGGATTTCTATTTGACACGTACAATGTACTTAGTTTGCTTCAGAATTGTACCTCTTCATCTTGATGAATAAGGCCCTGGCGAGTTATTCCCTAAAGCAGGGGTGGGCAACATGAGGAATTCCAGCAACTGCTAGTGGATCACACATGGTTCACCTCTTCCCTAAAGTATACTGTTAAAACTGGGACAAAACGGCATGAAATGAAAGATGTCATGAGGCTGTTTTGTGTCAAGCATCTGGTGGGAAGAGTCACTACTTACATAACCACTGCTGGTTCCCTGCAGAACCTCATCATACTAACAAACATTTGCAATCCCACCAACACACGTACACATGAAAACAGAATTAGTCCAGACACATTGGGGTGAATGTACAAAACCAATTCCATGCTAAGTCAAGCACAGGAATCAGTTTGAGTCCCTACCCCATATAACATTTGTGTATTAAGATATAAATGCCATATTTGCTACCCGTTGTGCTGTTTTCTCCAAAGACAGGACAATGGGGCAGTCAGTGGACACTTTGCGATGGTCATAGAGGAGATTTGACTGTGCAAATGTTTTATAGCTGGTGTGTAGGGCTTTCTGGAATTAAAGTAAAATGTGATGGAGTTAGTCAATATTTTTTGTAGTGCATACCCTGTAGCACAGTCACTGGCATTAGAAGATGGCACAGTAGGTCCACAGTAGTGAAGTTGTGCATTTGTCCCATAGTTCCCTGGTTTCTTCTCTTCCTTCCCTGTTTTCTTTTTCTTTCTTTCTTTCTTTCTTTCTTTCTTTCTTTCTTTCTTCCTTTTCTCCTTCTCATAGTGAGGCAGCACACGGGGCACCCACTGGGCACCCACTTACCAGCTGGGGACCTCCACTAATCACTGGTGCATGGAGGGAATAGTAGGTCTTTAAGGAGGGCAACTTCTTCTGACTGAGATTAGAGTTGGCTACCTTGCTGGGTGCCTGGCAGGACCCTGAAGAAGATTCGAAGAGGATCCGAAGAGGATCTGGAGAGTAAAGAGACTGGCTTGGAAGCCACTTGGAAGCCATTATGAGATAAAAAAAAGCTACCAAAGTATATATGTATAAAGGCCCCAACAACTCCAGTGGACCCCAAAGGGAACTTTAGGTTTTGGGCATGGAGGGATATGAGACTGCTCCTAGGTAAAAGGGATCCTTTGGTGTGGATTTGGGAATCTAAACTGAAATGTGGTAAGTGGTAACATATTGAAAATATTGCATTATTATGTGCTTGTTTATTTACCCTGGTGGAAGTTGAGACAAAGCCATTGGTACATCTGCTACTCTGTGAACTGGGATCTCTCTGTCTCTCTCTCTCTCTCTCGCTCTATATATATATATATATATATATATATATATATATATATATATATATATATATATAAATGTTATCTAGCGGCAGCTCCTGTTTCTCTCCACCCCATATATAATAAAATAAAGTATAAATGAGTGCAGTACCCACTCATGCCAAGTCTATAATACAACTCTACCGGTCACTTTAGTGGAATATGAGCCAGGTTGAGACACATAACAATGCCCTGTGAAAATCTCTGCAAGGAATTGCTGGGTCTTCCACACAGACAAGCAACACACATAAACACACAACATACACACACATGCAAGACACACATACCATATGCAACACATACACACAAAAAACACAATATACACACATGCAATACATATACACACACAATCTCACACACACAATACATACATACACAAATAAACACAATACATACATACATACATACACAAACACACACAATGCATACACACAAACAATACATACATCCATGCACAGTACATATACACATTACAAACACAGACAACACACACTATGCATGCAATGCAAACCTTAAAAAAAGCATACAAAATGCTACACTCTATATGCAACAGACTATATGCAACACACTACATGTACAACACACAATACACAAAAAACATGCACACCTGCTCAGACCCACTCTTGCCCACACATACTAACACATGCGCTTGCTCATACATGCTCTTACATGCTTACTCGCACGTGTTCACACACACTCACACTCACTGATGGAAAGTTGTGTAACACAGTGCTTTGCAATGCATCGCATGTTGTTTTGGAGATGAAAGGCAAAGCACTGACAATTCTACATATCAGTCATTAAAGACATTGTCTCTTCCCTGGATTAACCTGGATGTGAGAGGAAACTAGTCCTACATGTAAATCCATTTTTAATTTTTAACCTTTTAATGACAGTTATGTATACAAATCATTGGGTTGCAATGCGAGGGATAACACACATAATGGCTACTCCTGTTTAGAAGGTCTTCTATAATGTCTGTCTTCATAACAGACTTCCTTTATAAAACATTCTATCTCTATATAGTCATACATACAACTGCATGGGCCTTTTTAAAAAAAATGTATTTGCTTTATTAACCGCATGGGCAAAGCCCTGGCAATATTGCTAGTGAAATATATGGGGGATATAGTATCATTTGTAAATTATCAATTCACCTCATAATCTGACTCTGTTTTAGAGGTAGCAATCTCCTACAGTGGTTTCTCCTTCTCTCACATGCCACTCCCAACTGGACGTGGTGAGGTGTGGGATTGCTGCTCTCTAAACACTACAGTTACAGACCACTTCCCACTTCACTCTGCTTCTCCTCTTTTGAGTCACATGCTGTCCGTATTTTTGCTCCCGTCTCTCTACAAGTTGTGCTTATCTATAACCCACTTACCTCCACATATACACCTTCACATTTCCTGTCTGTCTTTGAATCATGGCTTTCCTTCTTGCTGTCATCAGACACACCTTCACTTCTTCTTCTGGGGGACTTCAACTGCCATGTGGATGATCCCCCTGTCTCCTGGGCATCCCGCTTTCTTTCTCTAAAATCTGCATTTGACTAATCCAGTGGACAAATGCTAGTACCCACAAGTATGGTCATTTCCTAGACCTTATGTTTACTAGAGGCTGTGCACTTTTGATTTTAATATCTCTCATCTTCCACTATCTGATCACTATCTTCTAACATTCAGCACCACTTCTACATCTTCCGCAATCATTGATTCCTCTCCCCGCTTCACCCGTAACCTCAAATCATTTAATTTCTGCTGCTCTCCAGTCCTCCCTGGCTACTGGACTTTCATCTATTCCCATTAATCCTGACAGCCTTGTCAAAATGTACAACTCAGTCCTATCATGCTCTTTGAACCTGCATGCTCCTCTCTCTCTCCGATGCGCCCATAAAACTAATCCACGGCCGTGGCTTAATAAAGACACCTTTCCTCTACCTTTAATTCCCTCCTCCACCCTCCATCTGCTATCCTTGCAAACTCCATACAGCCACAAATCTTTGCTGACTTCTTCAAAGTCAAGGTGGACTCCATCCAGGATAATATCTCACCTTGTATATTCCCCTCCTATCATCCCTCGTTCCCCTCTTGACACTCTGGACTCTTTTTCTCTAGTCACGGAGGAGGAATTGCTAACCAGCCATCCTCCTCTCCCTCCACTACATGCGCACTTGATCCACTCCCCTCTCACCTCATCCGGTCCTGCTCCCCCACGCTAATCCCTATCCTATTACAGATTTTTTAACTCCTCCTTTGCCACTGCTGCCTTTCCTGATGACTTCAAACATGCCTTAGTAAAACCAATCCTCAAGAACAACTCCTCTGATATTAACACACCCTCTAGCTATCAACTTGTTTCTTTCCTGCTTTTTGCCTCTAAGCTCTTGGAACGCCTAGCCTACCCCTGCCTGCTCAACTTCCTTAACACGCACAACCTGATCTACCTTTTACAATCTGAATCTGGATTTCACAATGCTCACTACACTGAAACTGCTCTCACAAAGAGTGGTCAATGATCTTCACATTGCCAAATTGCAAGGTCACTATTCAATACTTATCCTGCTTGATCTTTCAGTGGCTTTTGACACTGTTTATTATGCTCTCCTCCTCCACATTCTTCACTCCTTAGGAATCAGTAACTTAGACTGGACTGGCTATCCTCTTATCTAACTAACCTATCCTTCAGTGTCTCCTCTGCCACCTCTTCATCCTCTCCCATCCACCTCTCTGTTGATGTTCCTCAAGTTTCTGTTCTAGGACCGCTTCTGTTCTCTGTTTACACAATAACACTTGGTGATCTTAGCCTCTTGGCTATCTCAAACCAGATGACACATAGGCACCTCAAACTCAATATGTCTAAAATGGAGCTACTCCTCATCCCACCTAGGCCTGGCCCAGTAGCTCCCTTCCAGATGACTGTAAATGGCACTATTATAAATCCAGTATAAGAAGCACGGTGACTAGGGGTGATAATTGACACGTCTCTCTCATTCTCTCCTCATATTAATACCATCGCTAAATCCTGTTGCTTTCTCTTTCATAATATTGCTAAATTCCTTCCCTTCCTCTGTTCCTCCACATTTAAAATTCTTATACAAGCACTCATCCTCTCCCGCATGGACTACTGCAACCTTCTTCTGTCTGGCATTCCTGCCTCCCATCTCCATCCACTTCAATCCATACAGAATGCTGCAGCCCGAATTACTCTTTTGTTACCTAGGTTTGTCCCTGCCCCACTTCTCCTCAAATCTCTCCAATGGCTGCCTATTAAACTCTGGATATCTTACAAAATCTTACTTCTCTCATTCAAGACCCTTCTCTCCTCTACCCCTTCTTACTTCTCCCTTCTGATCTCACTCTATACCCCATCCTGCCACTTAAATTCTGCCAAGGATTGTGTTCTCTCAACTCCTTTTGCATCTACAGCCCACTCATGTATCAAACCTTTTTCTCTCATTGCTCTGTATCTATGGAATGTTCTAGCTCCCACCCTGCGCCACTGCACCTCTCTGATGGTCTTCAAGTCACGCTTGAAACTACACCTCCTGAATAAAACTTTAACATGCTAGAAGGCACTGACGTTGTACAACGAACGCTCTTATAAATTATTTACTGTACTTGTGTCCCCTATCATCATGAGAACTCTATCACTGTATTCAACGCGTGACTCTTATGTACTATGTATGTCTCCCATTACCAGTTTAGATTGTAAGCTTTTGGGCAGGGATCTTGCACCCAGTGTTTCACTCTACAAAGCACTTGCAACCCTGTATTGTCTAAACCCTTAAATTGTAAAGCGATGCATACACTTGTGGCACTATATAAATAAAGATATTCATTCATTCATTCATTCATTCAATCATTCATAAGTGCTCATCAGTGCTGAAGATGTTTGCTGATATACTAAGACAAGTTGGAGCCATTCTGAGACACCCCATTTGTATCACATGGAACACATAAAATTGATAATTGATTTAACTGGAACTTTCAGCCCCGTTAATACTAGATAGGTCTCCAGCGTATGACAAAGACCCCCTCTAACATTCAAGTGGTTAAAAGCCCCATTTCATTCAATGGAAAGTTTGGGTATTTTTATTTGACCCCTATGTTAAAGCTGTTTTTTTCAGATGTACTCCTTTTCCAGCTCACTGCTAGGCAGGAAATGAGGGTGGCACCTTCAGCAAAGACATGGTTAATCCATTCGAAGACAAATATTCTGCACAACACTCCTACAGCAACTGGAGGTGAGAGATAGGGTGCAGAGAGGAGGTGATGCCAGGGAAGAACATCCTAATGAAATCACTTACTCTTGGTGAGGTAGCATAGGAACTACGTGTGTTTTTTTGGCACGAACAACTTCTGCCTTGGGCGAAATAACCAAGTAGCTTTGAGAGGAGCTGACAGCACTCATGGTTGTCACATGCAGTTGTCTTTTCTGAGACCTGGCAATAAAACTGACAAATCCAGGCTGGGCTCTGTGTTATTTCTGCTGTATCAGAGAAATTAACCCCTTGAGTGCCAGAGAGATATCCAAAGCATTGCTTTGCAATGCATTGGATACCTCTTTGGCACTCAAAGGGTTAAAGGTTTTAAATGATTTACCATTTAAATCAATGGGGATTTGGGGGATTACTATATTTTCCCTTATGGTAGAGTTGGATTGATCCAGAATTACATCCCTTTAGCTTGACGAATTCAGCCCTGAGGGCCTTATTCATCAAACTAAAAGGGTGAAAATCAGGGGCACAAATGCACCACTGGGGTCAAATTCCACAAATTACAATAATTTCATCAATATAGACATTGATTCACAATGCTTTGTTGATCATTCTAGTATTAAAGATTTTTAAACAGTTATTTAAATCAATGGAGATTTTAAATTCCTCCCCGTAATGCAATTAGTTTGTTCCAGAGCTGCCCATCTTTAGCTTGATGATTACAATGTTAAATACTGACCAACTCAGCAACTCAACTAGTCTGCCTGTATGGTGCTGTATAGGCCTAATGAAGGTGGCAGGAGCCTGAGACTGTTTTATAGTTTCCCTTTTACTAGTGACAGCCCCAGGAGACTGTCCTGTTATACTGTGTATCTTGTTTAATGTGTCAGCCTGCAGAAAAAACAATGTGTATGAGAAAAAGAACCCACAAGCAAGGATTTGTACAATGCACCTTTTGTTATTATACTGATGTTTTCAGACACCGATGATCACAAATATGTTAGCATTATGAACCTGGAGCATCCTCTGAGCTGTGATAAACTGAACATTGTTTATTTTTGGATGTACCTTAAAAATGCTACATGAAGGAGCCAAGGTGCATACCCTTCTAAGTGCTCCAGGGATGACACTTGAAACCAATGCAGAGGATACCTCTATTCTTCTGGCTCTAACAGCTCTGTTCTGCTCTCACACTAGTCACAACACCTAGATGAAAGACAGCTTCAGGCATTTTAGAGTGATCAACAAGGCAAATATATATATACTAGTTGAACAGCCCGTTACATGGGCCACAGTGCCTCAGGCAGCCGGTCGCAGGGCAGTCACACACAGTGGAGACTGCCCGCGTCTCGGCTGATACAGAGCTGGACACTCCTTCGGAGCGCCCAGCTCTGTATCAGCCGTGGCGTGGGCAGTCTCTACTGCGCATGACTGCCGCACGCGCAGCAGTGTCTACTGCACATGTCGGGCATTACACACAACTTGGCGAATTATTATATAGGATATATATATATATATATATATATATATATATATATATATATATATATATTAATTATATAAAAAATATGAACTCATAGGATATACATCAAAAGATGTATCAAAATGTAATTAAAAATTACATACATAGCACCATGTGGAAAAAATTAGCAGCAACTTTTCGGTCGGCTGTCCTGGACCGTGACCTTTGTCAAGACAAACGTGTACAGTACACAAGTTACTCATATAAGTATCTTGTATAATATACATTTTGGCTTCACAAAGGTCCAGGACAGAAGACCGAAACATAGCTGGATTTTTTCCACATGGTGCTGTATATGTAATTTTAATACGATTTTGATATGTTTTTGATACATATCATGCGAGTGAGATTTTTTATTATAATACTGCATATTTTGTGATACATGACACACAGTTTTAAGGCTGCTACCAGTGGAGTATTTGTTACACGAGTGCCAATCAATCAGGGGTCAAGTCCTGGAAAAAAAAGTGTGGGAACTCACCCAAGATTCACACCCCGCCCAAAATAAATATGTATTGCTCACGTCAAGTGTGTCTCTCTCTATACATGTGTGTGTATCATTGCATGTATGAGTGTGTCTATCTCACTCTGTGTATGTCAGTGCATGTGTGGGAGTTTCTGTGTCTATATGTGTGTATGTCTGTTGCATGTGTCTTTGTCTCTATCACTGTTGCATGCATGCACACACATTGCCCCCATCATCTCCACATTGCCCTCACATTGCCCCCATCATCTCCACATTGCTCTCATCATCTCCGCATTGCCCCCATCATCTCCACATTGCCCTCACATTGCCCCCTTCATCTCCACACTGCTCATCATCTCCACATTGTCCTCACATTGCTCCCATCATCTCCACATTGCTCTCATCATCTCCGCATTGCCCCCATCATCTCCACATTGCCCTCACATTGCCCCCTTCATCTCCACACTGCTCATCATCTCCACATTGTCCTCACATTGCTCCCATCATCTCCACATTGCTCCCCATCATTTCCCCACACCAGCTCCATATTTCCTCCATCACCTCCACACTGCCCCATCATCTCCACATTGCCCTCACATTTCCCCCATCTGCTCCAACTTGCCCCCCATCATCTCCACTTAGCCCTCACATTTCCCCCCATCAGCTCCAACATGCCCCCCATCAGCTCCACTTTGCCCCCATCAGCTCCAATTTGCCCTCTATCAGCTCCAACCTGCCCCCCATCAGCTCTACTTTGCCCCCATCAGCTCCACTTTGCCCCCATCAGCTCCAACTTGCCCCCCATCAGTTCCAACTTGACCCCACCAGCTCCACTTTGCCCCATCAGCTCCACTTTGCCCCCATCAGCTCCAACTTGTCCCCATCAGCTCCAACTTGCCCCCCATCAGCTCCAACTTGCCCCCCATCACAGACGTGTAGCTGCTGGAGCTCCTGCTCTGTCTTCTCTTCAGTAATGCAGAGAGAGCTGGAAGATGATGTCATCTCCCAGCGCGCTTTACATTACTAAAGAGCCAACGGCAATGAGGGAGCGCAGTAGCTACATAGACCTGACTGTGTTGCGGTGCTGGGCGGGGGAGTCCTGCTAGTTAGAATGGCGTTCCTGCTCTGGAAAATGTCCTGCAGGACTCGAGCCCTGCAATCAATATATATATATTCCACTTGATTTTCCCTAGAAATATCCAACTTTTCTTTTCAAAATATGTCCTTAAAAGTGTATAAACCCATGAATTTAAAGGGATAGTAATAGTTGATTTTAAGCGTGTTTAATATTGTTGATATTAAAGGGATAGTAATACCTGAAAATAAGTTTATTTTATATTGTAGCCCTTAAAAAACCATGATAGATGATATAAGTCTTATCTCCCAAACCTTTATGGTTTGGGAGATATTCATATGTAAAATATAGTATAGTTCACTTTTCCTTGCTGTTTCAGCCAAGTCTGCCATCTAGTGGACAGATTTGGAATTCGGTCCACATGCAACCGGCAGCTCTTTAGCAGTGCCGAGATCACGATCTTTGAAAAGAACTACGTCTTTGGAACTGTGTACAAAGCGTACCTGGCTTGAAAGCACACTTTGTAGACCATTCCAATTAAGAAATTCTTTTTAAAGATCATGATCTCAGCACTTCTGGAGAGGCACTGCCGGTCGGGCGACCAGATTCCAAATCTGAAGGGTGGAGCAATGACATCACTCCAGGGGAAACTTTACTTCTGAATATCTCCCAAACCATAAAGGTTTGGGAGATAAGACTTATATCATTTTTCATGGTTTTTTAAGGGCTACAATATAAAAATAGGATTTTAGTCTTACCTGTTAAATCCTTTTCACTTAGTCCATACAGGTCACTGGTACCATGGGATGTGTAGTCCCCTTTAATAGGCAGGAACAATTATGCAAATAATTTGCAAGGGGCGGAGCCTCCCCTCTTACTTAAGCCACCTTCTGGCCAGAGCCACCCATATTGATTTGAGACCCTAAACTGACCCCAGGTAAGCAAAAAGAAAGACTCCTGTGAGCATGCCCGAACGGTCTCCCACTGAATGCCACAGGAGAGCCAAGACTGGTCCCTTGACAGGGTGGGAGACCAGTGACCTGTATGGACTAAGTGAAAAGGATTTAACAGGTAAGACTAAAATCCTATTTTCACTGTCGTCCAATACAGGTCACTGGTACCATGGGATGTACAAACATTGAGCTGATCCAGAGGCGGGAAGTAAGGCAAGGACCAGGCGCAAGGCCCAAGTCACTAGAACTGTTAACCAGTTGATAACATAGCCCAAACTGTAAGTGTCAACGGACACCAACCAAGGGAACAATCCCTGAACTTAACACAGCACACGGAACACGAGCCAACCGGGCTCAACAGTAAGGAAGCACTAAGGATCACAGAGCGGAAGACCTACACAGGCAAGACTGCCTCCAGGACCTTCCTTCCAAAGCTGGCATCAGCCGATGCCAGTACATCAACTCGGTAGTGCTTAGAAAAGGTGTGCACAGAGGACCAAGTGGCCGCTCTGCACAGTTGATCAGCAGAAGCTTGATTCTTGTAGGCCCAGGAGGCCCCAATAGATCTGGTGGAATGGGCAGTCACCCTGAAGGGAACATGCTTATTCCTCAACTTATAGGCTTCACGGATGGTAGCCTTAATCCAAGAGGCAATGGTAACTTTGGAAGCCGGTCTTCCTGCCCTAGGCCCCTCAGGAATGACGAATAGAGCGTCAGACTTCCTGATAGATTCGGTGCGGTGAACATAAAACTTGAGGCAACGCACCACATCCAACAAATGGAGATCTCTTTCCTTGTCAGATGAAGGATTAGGGCAGAAAGAGGGAACCACAATCTCCTGATTGATGTGAAACTCAGACACAACCTTGGGTAAGAATTCCTTGGTAGTGCGAAGCACAGCCTTATCCTTGTGGAACACCAGGTAAGGAGGTTTACAAGACAATGCCTGTAACTCTGCCACCCGGCGTACTGACACAATAGCCAAAAGGAAGGCCATCTTCCAAGTCACAAGACGTAATGGAATGGAAGCCAAGGATTCAAACGGTGGTCGCTGAAGAACTCCCAGCACCAAATTGAGATCCCACTGGGGAGCAGGACTCTTGAAGGCAGGTCGAACATGAGTCACACCTTGGAAGAAGACTTTCACATCAGGAAGGATGGCAATCCGTTCCTGGAAAAACACAGACAAGGCAGAGGTCTGAACTTTGAGGGAACTCAGACTGAGTCCCTTGTCCACACCGTCCTGCAAGAAGGCCAGGACAGTGGGAAGATGGAAGTCAAGAGACAACTGCTTGACAGAGCACCATGTCACGAAAGTTGACCAAATGCGATGATAGATCTTGGAAGACACAGGCTTACGAGCACTGAGCATCGTCGACACCACAGAAGGAGAAAAGCCTTTCTTAGCTAGAATCGAGGATTCAACCGCCATGCCATCAAACGGAGAGAGTGAACATCCTCTTTCCACAGATACCCCTGAAGAAGCAGGTCCGGACGGGCTGGAAGTGGGATTGGATCCTTCACTGACATGGCCATCAATTCCGGAAACCAGGACTGGCGAGGCCAGTTTGGAGCAATCAGGATGACAGGACAACGTTCTCTCTTCAACTTCTGAATAACTCTGATCAATAGAGGAAGAGGGGGGAAGATGTAAGCCAGGGAGAAGTCCCAAGGGATCGACAAGGCATCCACTGCTAGAGCAAGGGAGTCCCTCAGACGGGAGCAAAACACCGGAACCTTCCTGTTGTGTCTGGTAGCCATCAGATCCACCGCTGGCATCCCCCACCGTTGAGTGAGCATGTGAAACACCTCTGGGTGAAGAGCCCATTCTCCGCTGTCGACGGTGTGACGACTGAGGAAGTCTGCCATGACGTTGTCCACGCCTGGAATATGAACTGCAGAGATGACAGGCACGTGATCTTCTGCCCAAGACAAAATATCCTTGACTTCCCACCAGGCGGAACCGCTTCTCGTGCCGCCTTGTCTGTTGATGTAAGCCACCGCCGTGGCGTTGTCGGACTCTACTCTGACTGGAAGACCGGTCAATTGAGACTCCCAGTGCCTCAGGGCCAGCCGGACAGCTCGAAGTTCCAGAACATTGATGGAGAGCATGGATTCCTCCAGACCCCATTTCCCCTGAGCACTGAAGCGACCCCAGACTGCACCCCAGCCCCGAAGGCTGGCATCCGTTGTGACTGTGGTCCAATGAGGAACTAGAAAGGATTTCCCTTTCAAGAGATGAGAGAGATGTAACCACCAGTGCAGACTCGACTCGACATGAGGAGGAAGAGAAACAGACAGATGTTGATGATCTGGATGATTCCTGCACGTCTGGATCACAAATCTCTGAAGATCCCTGGAGTGGGCCATGGCAAATGGCACTGCTTCGATCGTGGAAATGAACTTCCCCACTAAGGACGACAACTTCGGAACTGGAATTTCGTCCATGTCCAGAATCCCAGCCACTCTGACGGCTAACTGGTGAGCCACGTCCTCTGGAAGAAACACCATGCATTGGCGAGTGTCGAACAGGAGACCCAGGAACAGAAGCCTCTGAGAAGGAATCAAGTCCGACTTGTCCAGATTCAGGATCCATCCGTGACGGTTCAGGGTGTGCATGCACCTCTGCAACTGCTGGTGGAGAAGCTCCGCTGAGGAGGCCTTCAGTAGGAGATCGTCCATGTAGGGTGTCACTCTGATCCCATCCTGATGGAGCACCGCTATCAAGGAGCCCAGCACCCGCTGGAAGACTTGAGGAGCTGTAGTCAGTCCAAAGGGGAGCGCTGTAAATTGAAAGTGTCCCCTGTGGCAGGCAATCCTGAGATACTTCCTGCTCTCTGGATGAATAGGGATGTGAAGATAAGCATCCTGAAGGTCCAGGGAGGCAAGAAACTCCCCTGGAGACATTGCTGCAATCACAGAGCGCAGGGACTCCTGGCGGAAGTGGGAAGTCACCACATAGGCATTGAGATCTTTGAGATCCAAGATGGGACGGGCTCCTCCGTCCTTTTTGGCTACCACAAACAGGTTGGAATAAAATCCTGAACCTGTGTCCCCCTGCGGAACCGCCTCCAGGACCTCTTTGTCCAAGAGATCCTGAATAGCGTCGTCGAACAGACGCCTTTTTGAGGGTTCCTGAGAAGGACGAGTAAAATGGAACCGAAAAGGAGGAAGGGAAGAGAAAGGGATCCTGTATCCCTCTGACACCACCTGAAGAACCCATGGGTCCGCCACTGACTCCTCCCAAGTCCGGCGAAAGATGCGGAGACGACCGCCTACAGCCGGATGCGGACCCGGGTTCGGCGAGTCATGCCGAAGCAGTCTTGGAGGTCTTGGCCTTGGAGGCGACTTTGGGCCTCCAGGACTGTTTGGGCTTGGAGGAGGAGCGCGTAGTGGGAGGACCCGTTTGGGCCGAGGAGCGTGTCTCAGTCTGAAAGGAACGAAAGGACCGATTGCGTTTGGCTGGAAACTTTTTCTTAAAGACTGAGGGTAGAAGAGTACTTTTACCGCCAGTAGCCTCACTGATCATTTCTTTGAGCTCAGAGCCAAAGAGCAAATTCCCCTGAAAGGGCAAGGAAAGCAAGGCTTTCTTAGAGGCTGTATCAGCAGACCAAATTTTCAGCCAAAGAGCGCGTCTAGCCACCACAGAAGAAGTGGAGGCCCTCGCCATCATGCGCACAGCATCAAAAGCAGCATCAGCAACATAGTTCTGAGCTTCAGTGATATTAGCAAGAAGCTGCAACTGTTCAGATACAGGCGCATCCTGGCGAACCGCTTCAGTCAGTCGTTCAGTCCAGGCTGCAATAGCCCTATTAACCCATGCCACAGCAAAGGTGGGGCGCATGGCAGTGCCAATTGAGGCAAAAATAGATTTAAGAGAGAGCTCTAATTTCTTATCCGTCCAGTCCTGCAGGGCAGAGGCATCTGAGACAGCCAAAGCAGTAGATTTGGATAGTCTAGACACAGGAGCATCCACCTTGGGAGGATGAACCCATTTTGCCAGCTCCGCTTCGGGAAAAGGGTAAAGTTTGGCAAACTTTTTGGAGACAGAGGAAGATCTATCAGGATTCTTCCATGCCTCAGAAACCAGACGGGCAAGAGTAGGGTTAGTTGGAAAACAAACAACAGGTTTAGATGGCTTTTTCTGAAAAACATCAGTAGGATCATAAGTGGATTCCTGAGTCAGAGGAAGGTTGAGCGTATTCAGAACCGCTCTGATCAGACCCTCAGCCGAAACTTCAGGGTCACACTCATAGGGGTCCCCAATGGACCTGTTAGATTCAATAACAGTACGTTCCTCAGCATCAGAATCCTGTAAAAGTTCTTCTTCAGAAGAATCAGTGATATCAGGAGCTCCCTGTGGCTTAGGCAGGGAGGTCCTGATAGTAGAGGGGGTCTGCCAGACCTGGAGAGCCCCCTGTACCTGAGAGGGAAAGAGTTGAAGCGTGGATCTGAGATCCCTAGTGGCAGCTTTAAACTCCCTCACCCAAGATGGCTCAATAGCGTGGCTGGGAAGCCCAGGGTTGCTATCTTTATCAGTACAATTAGGGCATAGATCCCCCACATTATCGCAATCCAGCCCAATGTGGCAAGAGGAGCAAAACGCCATGGGGGTAGAAGACCCCCCAGCCTCCTTAGTCTTGGGTCTAGCCCCTAGCTCCAGTGAAGTAGACATGCTCACAGCGTCAATATACCCCACAAAAAACACTATCACCCAGAAAAGTGTTAAAGATTAAAGTTTCACCCCAGAAAAGGTCTAAAAACGGACTTATCTGGCCAGCGAAGGGTTAATCTGGTGAGGAGAGAGAAGGCTCGGTCCCTGCGTAGTGTACTCGCCTTGGAAAAGTACCACAAAATGGCGGCCGTCATGACAGCCAATCAGAAACGAGCGCGAGCTAAGCGCTCATGGGAAATGTAGTTTTCCCATGCAAGTACCCCAAACAGTGCCCGAAGCCCCCCTGAACCCCCTACATTAATAAAACACCAACCGGATGATAGAGCAGGAGCCTAGCATTAAAATGAGCCCACTCTGAAGTTGCTGTGACAAGCGGTTTCAGAGATATGTCCCAAACTGTGAATTCCCATAGAGAGTAAAGGAGCTCTGCTGCTGAGCGGGAAAAGCCGCGCTTAAAGGCGCGGAACACCATTTTTAATAAAGTTTAGTAAAACATTAAAAAGTGCCCAAACAAGCATGAAACACATGAGAAACATAAAAAAATGAATACCCAATGCTCCAAAACTCAGAGAATAACACAGAAATTGCATAAATAGAGATAATGCAATAAAAACACCCTATGAGTGCTGGAGTGTATTAAAACTCCCAAATACAAGCCCATCAAAGGGACACTGTGGGGACAAGTGGACCTTCAGCACTCAATGGGTGACTCACCTTTCTCGCAGACTTCTGTCTTCAGGTGACCATGATAGGGAGGGAAAGAACCAGAGGTAATTTCCCCAACAGGGGAGCTACTTAACACAAGCTGTCCCCTCATCAGGTATAGGTCCACAGAAATCCCTGGAAGCTGCACTAGCCACTTCGGGTGAGGGCATTCACAGCCATGGTCACCCTCCTAATGGTGGTATTCCATATTTGAAGAAAAAAATAATAAAACTCTAAGAAGCATAGCTGTTCTCTGCCTGGTGTGCAAGCACACCAGGAACAAATCAATATGGGTGGCTCTGGCCAGAAGGTGGCTTAAGTAAGAGGGGAGGCTCCGCCCCTTGCAAATTATTTGCATAATTGTTCCTGCCTATTAAAGGGGACTACACATCCCATGGTACCAGTGACCTGTATTGGACGACAGTGAAATAAACTTATTTTCAGGTATCACTATCCCTTTAAAAAAATAAATCAGCTGATTCCGTTCTCTCAAACCTTTAAAATTTGAGAGATATAACCTGCTAAAGTTCCCCCCTCCCGCTCCTTTCAGAGACGTCAGCCTCTAGCTGACAGCAGGAGATTCTGGTTCCGGGACCGGCCAACGTCTCTTCAGCAGAGCAAACACACTTTCTAAACCATTCCAGTGAAGTATTTCTTTCTAGATAGAGCAATTTCTGCTCTACTGAAGAGCTGCCGGCCTGTCCCTGGACCAGAATCTCCTGCTGTCAGTTAGAGGCTGACATCTGTGAAAGGGGAGGGAAGGGGAACTTTATCAGGTTATATCTCTCAAACTATAAAGGTTTGAGAGACCGGACTTACATCAATTGATTTCTCTTTTAAATATCTACAATATTAAACAAGCTTAAAATCAACCATTACTATCCATTTAATGCATTTTTGCATAGCATGCATTATAATTACTAAGGGGTGCCAGAGAAGGCTTGATGAGTCATATGAATATCCCTGATGAGGCGACATGAATGAGGGAGGAGGCTGGGAGTTGCTGTTGCAGAACCTACTGGATAATGGTTTCTCAATGCTTTCTCAGAGATGACAATCTGCTCTCCATTATATTACAAACAGCTGATTCTGCCACTTCTTATATCTGTCTCCCCAACAAAAAAAAATCAAGCTCTTTTGTGTTAGAGTTGCAAGTGTTCACATGTGAATTGTAGCAAGAGCAAGCTGTATGTAGGGATGAAACCAATACAGTAAGAAATGAACAGAAGCTCTAACAGCAAGCTGAAGGTGAACAGTTAACTGCATGTCTTTGAATTGAAAATGATTAGCATACGTGGCATTGGGAGAGAGTGAACAATATACCTGGGAGATATACGATTCTGATCTAAGTGTATTAGATGCAGGTGAGAGAATCGAGAGTAAGGTGTGTGTATTAGGAGAGACACACTTCCTTATATGTATATTAGGTGAAAGACACAAGGGCACATGTCCCTGATGTGCTTTAGGTACAGAAGGAAAATGTGTATCTGATGTCAGTGTATTTGGAAGAATTTAGAGATATAGGCCATAATCATCAGGCTACAGAGACACTACCGTGGTGCAAACCCACTGCATCATGGATGATAAAAATGTCCTATTAACTGAAATGGGGCTTTAAACCCCTTGAGTGCAAAAGAAGTTTCCAAATTATTGCTTAACATGGCAAGCTCTCTAGCAATCAAATGGTTAAAAGTTTCATTTAAATAATGGAAACTGTCATTTTCCCCTCTGGTAAAGTTGATTTATTCCAGATTTGTGCCCGGACCTGATGGCCATATTCAGTGAGTTAAGAGGTTCAATTTTTGAGCAAACCAATTACACCATAGAGGACAAATATACATTCTCAAAACTGCCATTGCAATGTTCTGGGCACCATACTGGCACTCAATTGGTTCGATGGAGCTTTTTTACCAATTGAATGCTAATGAGGTCTAAGCACTATATTGGAGATCTCTCTACCATTCAATGAGTTAAAAGCCCCAATTAAAGCAATGGGGATTATCATTTCCACTTTTAGTGCCATTGGTTTGCTCCCGAACTGCAGGTCTTTAGCTTATTGACTATGTCAATGTGTACTGATATCAGCATAGGAAGAAGTGGGAATTGTGCCTGATACATGTGTATTAAGAAGTTGTGAGAGGTATGTGTCCTTTAATCCAAGGCTGTCCAAGTTCTGTCCTCAAGGGCCACCCACAAGCCAGGATGTAAGGATTTCCCTGATTAAGCACAAGTGAGTCAGTCAAAATGAATGAACCACTGATTACCTCACCTTTGCTTAATCAGGGAAATCCTCACATCCTGGCCTGTTGGTGGCCCTTCAGGAGTGAACTTGGACAGCCTTGCTTTAATCTATGCTTTTGGAGGATGAGAAGCATATGTCAAAATGTCTGAGTATTAGGGGGAAGTGAGAGGTACCACATACCTACCAACATTTCAAGTGGAAAAAGAGGTGGTGTTGCTGGTGGGTGGGGCATTACCAATTATTTTAGGTTTTCATTGTTCTCACAGTAAGAAGATTGTTCCTTGCTGTGAGCTGTCTGGACTATGGACCAGATTCCAGATCTGAGGAGAGGGGGCTTACACTAGGTAAAAGGGGTGGGAGAAGATACTTTATCATTCAATTACTCTTGAACTACAACTCTGACAGAATTGATATAGCACTCTTTATGGCTCAAATACTATTGAGATTAACTGGAGCTGCTGTTTTTGTGAAACATTACTATCCCTTTAAGGCAAGTGAACTCCACGGTAACTGCCAGTCCTTAAGGGGTTAAGGGAGAGGTGAGCATTATATTTACATAGTAAATTAGGTTGAAAAAAGATACAAGTAGGTGATAGATAAGTATCTTGATTTTCATGTATTAGAGGGTGATGTGGGGAATGTACTTGTCCTGATATCTTACTGTTAGGAAGATATGAGGGGGTATATGCCATTAGGTCATCCACCTTGTGCAAATTTCTCCAAAAATGGGCTATATTCCTCCTTCCCCTACTGGATTTTAAGTTTCTGCTCTGTCTCCACCATGATGTCATGATGAACATACATTTTACATGATTCAGCATAGCCCCACTCATGCCCATTTACAAATGTTTATCTTTCCACAGAAGTAAGAGGTCACCAAAAAGGGTTTTGCTATGGGAACTGCCAGTGGAGAAGGCCCCTTTTTCAGATTTCTTCTATCTCTGGAATATTCCATATCCCTAATCATTATGTCTGTTAGGAGGAGGTGAAAGGTACATATCATGATGTGTGTGTGTATTAATAGGAGGTGTGAGGTATATGTCCTTATGTCTGGGTAATTAGAGGAGCTGAGAGATATGTATCATGACATCTGTGTAGTAAAAAGACTTAAAGGGATAGTAATGTTTCATAATAAAAGCAGCTCTAATTAATCATCATAGTATTTGAACTTTGGAGAGTGTTATTTCAATTCTGTCAGAGTTGTAGTTCAAGAGTAATTCAATGACAAAGTATCTCCCTCCTGCCCCTTTTACTGATGTAACACTGTTCAGCCAGAGCAGAAGGGAGGTGCCCAGGTAGATTGCAGAGAGGGACAATCTTCAATTAAGATAAGGGAAAAACCTGAAAAACTTGTCAAGGGGGACAGGGATTTCATTGTTCTCATAGGAAGAAAATTGTCCCCTGCTGTTATCTGTCTGGTCTATGGACTGCATTCCACTTCTGAGAAGAGATGGCTTACACTAGGTAAAAGGGGCGGGAGGGGAAACTTTGCTTGTGAATATCTCATAAATAGTGTTGAGCGAGCACCCCGATGCTCGGGGGTTCGGGTGCTCTGACCGAGCACCCCCGGAGGCTCGAGTGCTCGGCCGAGCACCCGAACCCCATTGAATTGAATGGGAGGACTCGAGCATTACACCAGGCACCCCCTGCTCTGATGAGGGGAGGGTGCCTGGTCAATGCCCCCTTCATCTCCACAATGCCCCTCTTCCACAATGTCCCCCTTCCACAATGTCCCCCTTCCACAATGTCCCCCTTCCACAATGTCCCCCTTCATCTCCGCAATGCCCCCCTTCCACAATGTCCCCCTTCCACAATGTCCCCCTTCATCTCCGCAATGCCCCCTTCATCTCCGCAATGCCCCCTTCATCTCCGCAATGCCCCCCTTCCACAATGTCCCCCTTCATCTCCGCAATGCCCCCTTCATCTCCGCAATGCCCCCCTTCCACAATGTCCCCCTTCCACAATGTCCCCTTTCCACAATGTCCCCCTTCATCTCCGCAATGCCCCCTTCATCTCCGCAATGCCCCCTTCCATCTCCACATGTCCCCTACCTCCAGTCCCTGGTGGTCCAGCGGAGCGTCTGTAAGATCTGTGCCTCCTTCGGCACAGATCCCTGTCACCCGAACATGGCGGGCGAGCACATGGCAGTACTCGTACTAGTACCGCCATGTGCCGAGCAGAGCGATGCTCGAGCCGATCCGAGCATCGGCCGAGCATGCTCGCTCAACACTACTCATAAACCATAAAGGTTTGAGAGATAAGACTTATATCATTCTTCGTGTTTTTTTAATGCTTACAAAATAAAATAAAGTTAAAACGAAGTATTACAATCCCTTTAAGAGGCATGTATCAAGACGTCTGTGAATTAAAAAGAAGTAAGAGGTTTGTACTAGGGTGTCTGTGAATTAAAGTGAGAGGAGAGGTATGTGTCCTTTTGTCTTTGTATTAGGAAGACGGTGAGAAGTATTGTATGTGTCAGTGTCCCCTGTGTCTCAGTTTGTTCTGCTCTGTATCTGCTTTGTTCATGAAATGAAAAGAAAAAGCAAAAAAAAAACACAATGATGTTATCTGACGAATGTCCTAGAGATTTGCATATACTGTAACTCTAATTAGCTTGTGCTCGATAATTATGAACACCTGTAGGACAGAGAAATCAGCCTGTGGAATATCAATGGGAGTGAGACAAACGTAAGCCTGGAAGAGAAGCATACATAGGAAGGATTTTTCCATCCAGTAAATTGAGGTGGACACAGCAGCAGCGGAACACAATGATCACAGCGGGGCAATTTCCACTAAGCTTTGTGCCTTATCTATGAGCCCTTAGTGTTAATCACCCAATTCTTTGCCTGGCTCCCTTTATTCTCACTTTTCAGTCAACTCATTCTTCCAACAGAGATTGATAGTAATTATTGCAGGGAACTTAGATACTGCAGCCTTTATATTGACATGTTCATTTCACCCCAAAGGAAAACATTAAGCGGGTAAATCTTTAGATTTAGATTGTAAGATTTCAGTCAAGGGACTTCACTTTTGGTGTTTCATTTTGCAAATCACTTGTAAGTCTGTATTGTCTAAACCCTTAAATTGTAAAGCACTGTATACTGTACACTTGTGGGGCTATAGAAATAAGCATATTCATTCATTCAGATCCGCTGCCCAGAACCCCCTCCCACTGCATTATTTTTGCTTTCATCAAATCAAAGAGAGATGAAGCCTGGAACCACAAGAACAACGTTATTCTAGAGCATACCAATTACACAACAGGGGACAAATACAATTCCCAAAATTGATACTGATTGAAATGGGATTTTTTTTATTCAATGTTTATTGGTTTTTCAATGCTTAAACATAATAAAACATGGGGATACAGAAATAAAAAGGGGAGAGGGATGAAATGGGGATTTTAACTACAAAGCAATATGTGGTCACCTTCCTATCATTCAGTTTTTTAAAAGCCCCATTTGAATCCGTATGGGGAATTTTATCACTGACTCCCTACAATGGTAATTCATTAGGTTCTAATTGTGAATTCTTCCTTCTGTAATAAGTATGTTCATGTGCAGGTAAGTGCATTGGTTTTTGGGTGCAGAATTAAACACAAATCTGGGTATTTTTATTTATTTATTTATTTTTTAACCTTTTGAATGCCAAAGGGGTTTCTGATGCATAGGGCACCCCTCTAGAACTCAAAGGGTTAACCCCCTGCCCGATCCACCCAGTAGAAATTGTTGGTTATTCGTGATAACCCTTCATACTGATAATGAAGTGTTTCTTTCCCTTTAAAGAAGTTTTCTCCAGAATTGCGCTTCTACAGCTTGTGGAATACTGTGCACAATACTGTCCACAAATTATATTGTGGGTTTCCCAGAACAGGAGATATATTAACCCCATTCATTTTGTGAAAGAAAACTACTTCTTTGGAGGTCGAACAATAGGTCATTCTCTATAGATGCTAACCCTTCTACTAATAATGGTGCAAGTGAGCTGATGAGTGCTCTAATATGCATTAGGTTTGCTCAAGCATCAAGTCTTTTGTAAACTTAGCAACTCTCTTGACTGTGAGTATTCAAATATCATAGTACAGTCTATCTTGCTGCATCAGCTAGGAAGCACAGGGGTCTCTCTATAATCCTGGCCCTGATCATCTTTCCAGCTCATCTTCCAGGCTGCATAACACAGTGCCAAAAGGCACACCTGCTAAAAGGGCAACTATCGCATGCACTTTGCCAGACACAGCCATTATTCAGCATCCTAATTGTAACAGCAAAAATGGCCACCACCTATTTATCATTAGCAATTACATGATACTACTAGCAGTGTTCTGCATATATATACCAATAATATACTTTAGTACATTGTCCGAAGTGCAAAACATTATTTCCATTAAGCTTTGTGCCTTATCTATGAGTCCTTAGTGAAGCTGATCCATCTAGCGGATAGATATGTTACAGCTAATGTCAGAAGCTGACCAATGTCTACATATCCAGCACAATAGCGATGAATGGATCATTTTCATTTATAAATGAAACTATAAACTCTTCAATTAGTATGCTATTACACAAATAATCCACATGCATTAGGTTTAGGATACATAATAATTCAAACCCTATTCTTAATGCTAATTCTAAATGCAAAATTTGTCAAAATTTTAATGCAACCTCAAAATATAAACATGACCCAACTCCTAAAACTGACCGTTATCCAGACCTTAAAGGGATAGTAATACTTCGTTTTAACTTTATTTTATTTTGTAGACATTAAAAAAACATGAAGAATGATATAAGTCTTATCTCTCAAACCTTTATGGTTTAAGAGAAATTCACAAACAAAGTATCCCCCCCTGTTCAACCAGATCAGAAGGGAGGTGCCCAGGTAGACTGCAGAGAGGGACAATCTTCAATTAAGATAAGGGAAAAAGCTGAAAAACTTGTCAAGGGGGGAAGGGCTTTCATTGTTTTCATACAAAGAAGATTGTCCCCTTCTGTTATCTGTCTGGTCATACAACCCGATCCACATCTGAGAAGAGATGACTTAAACTAGGTAAAAGGGGCGGGGAGGGGAACTTTGCTTGTGAATATCTCATAAACCATAAAGGATTGAGAGATAAGACTTATATCATTCTTCATGTTTTTTTAATGCCTACAAAATAAAATAAAGTTAAAACGAAGTATTACTATCCCTTTAAAGGGATGTTTCTTAATACATTGTGAAAAAATGCATTGGGGGTATCTCCAGAATCCAGCGTGTTAAATATTATACTTTCCTAACAAACATCTATAAAATATTATTTTTGTGAACATAGATCCATATTCTCTAAAACTAACTCACTTTTCTAATGCATGTGCAGAAAACAGTGCTTGTATTATGTTCAGCCACTGCTTGATCACATTTGTTGAGATTAGCAACCAAACCCCCATTGATACAGAAATGCTGTTATCTAATCAGTGTAGTTTATAGTCAATTTTGCATTGTTACTTCTGAGACATTTAGCTTTTCTATACAAACAGATGTCCTGGTTAGGGAGAGGTAGACATTTGCTTTATACCGCTTGAGAATTTCCACTGAAAGGAAGCTATATTTTCCTTTCTGAGAAAATGCATGAAAAATATACTACCAGTAGGTGAAATCCAGTGAGAATCTTTTTGGAGACATACAGAGTTCCTTTGGGGGAGATTTCTAAATAGCATTCTTTGCGTACATTTATAAACTATTAAAGGGATAGTAAACCTTAAAATGTAAAAAAAAAATGTTGTAGGGTTTATCCCCCTGAGTAAAACAAGAGTACTTCCACTGCTGAACGGTGTTTCTTTCATTGCAAAGAGCTAGTCAGAGCTGCTCAGCTAAGAACGAGCTTGCCCTCTACAGGATAAGCATCCTACCCAGGGAGCAGGGCCGGACTGGGAATAAAAACCAGCCCTGGAAAAAATTGCTTAGCAGCCCCATAGCATTGCGTCATTATAGCAGCCCCATAGCATAATTGCATTTTTTTCTTGTTCATAAAAGGGGAAAACATTTATTTTAAAACACATTTGAATGCCAACACCAGAGGAATAAAGTTTTTATATACATATATATTATATATACATATATATATATTTATATATATATATATATATATATATATATATATATATATATATATATATATATACACACATATACACACACCACCTTTAGATCTCCCCTTTTACCTCTTTCCCCTTCTAGACTCATGATCCCACCCTTTTGCCTCTTCCTCCCCCCTTCTGATCCCCCTCCTTTTGCCTCTTTCTTCCCATCCCTGGATCCTCATTGACTCTTGATTCCCCCTTTTGCCTCTCTCCCCTTCTTGGCTCTTGATCCCACCCTGTGCTTCTTTCTCCCCCTCCAGATCCCCCTCCATTTGCCTCCTGATCCTTCCTCCTTTTGCCTTTTTTCTCCCTTTTACCTCTTCTCCCTCTTGAGCCCAGTGGTAGACGCAGTCACGCAGTGCTCTTCATGGCGCTGCATAGTCTGCGTACTGCGTCTGATGTCATGTCACTGGGTCTAGAGTTAGACCAGCCGGCTGTTTCCTTTGCATTGTCTGATTCAGACAGTCAATTAGACGCGGCCGTCGGTCCTCCTTCCTCAAATCATCTCTGTTCTCGCGGCCGCAGTCCTGTCATATTGCGGTCGCAGATAGGCATATGACACTCTCATGAAGGCAGCAGCCCCAGGGAAGCCGGCCTGCCGGGAATTTTCCCGGTATCCCGGTAGGCCAGTCCGGCCCTGCCAGGGAGAAAGGCACTAGTGAGCTAAAAGAGATTGCATCCTGGGTAGGATACTTATCCTATAGAGCCTCATCACTTTGAGGGCAGGCTTGTTCCTAGTTGAGCATCTCTGACTAGCTCTTTTCATATGCAAATTACCCTAGGGACTAGTCACCCTAAGGGTAACAGGGTAATCCAGACGTGGACCCCTTGCTCACAGTGCCTAGAGAGATCAGCTGCTCCTCACTGACAAGGCTGAAACATATGTCAGGGGGTTGGCTGAATCCCTTGTTTAGAGGTGAATTGCCTGGCACTTCATGACTCGACTGCCTTTTGGTAGGATCAGTATGATGTGCTTTAGGATATTTTCTCTCTGTGAAAGGCACTAGTGAGCTAAAAGAGATTGCACCCTGGGAAAGAGACTTATCCTATAGAATCTCATCACTTTGAGGGCAGGCTTGTCCCTAGTTGAGTGTCTCTGACTAGCTCTTTGCATATGCAAATTACCCTTGGGACTAGTCACTCTAAGGGTAACAGTGAAATCCAGATGTGGACCACTTGCTCAAAGTGCCTAGAGAGAGATCAGCTGCACTTCACTGATGAGGCCCGAAAGGCCGAAACGTACGTCTGGGGTTGGCTGATTCCCTTGTTCAGAGAGGAATTTCCTGGCACTTCATGGCTCAACTGCCTTTTGCTAGGATCAGTATGATGTGCTTTAGGATATTTTCTCTCTGTGAAAGGCACTACTGAGCTAAAAGAGATTGCACTCTGGGTAGGATACTTATCCAATAGAACCTCATCACTTTGAGGGCAGGCTCGTTCCTAGTTGAGCGTCTCTTTGAAGGTGTTTTGTTCAAAAATTATTACAGCTCAAAGTTGAAGTTTTTAGGTGCAATAGTACAGTGGTCTGAAATTGTACAGTGGTGCTGTTGCTACACCATCCTATGGAGATTTATGGTCTATGGACCAGAGCTGTCCATAGGATGGTGTAACAACAGCTCCACTCTACAATTTCAGGCTACTGTGATATTGCACCTAAAAAATTCAACTTTGAGTTGTAATAACTTTTGAATAAAACAGAGAGTACTCTTTTTTTCTCAGGGGGATATACACTACTATATATATTTTTTTTACATATTAAGTATTACTATCCCTTTACCATAGGTCACAACTTCAGATCATATAAATATGTCTAGATGAGAATTTTCTGAGAATATTCTGAGAACATTCACAGAAAATTCACAACTGAGAATATTTTTTGCATACATACTTCCATTAAATGGATAGTAATGTCAGAAAAATAGTATTAACTATATGGTAGATGCAATTAAGAGAAAGTACTTATTTGTATCTCTCAAAACGTTATGGTTCGAGAGATATAGGAAAATAAAGTTCTCTGCTCCCTCCCCTTTTTGCTTGACGAGCTGTAGAGCTGTCAGAAGCAGATTCTGGTCACTTGATCAGATGCGGCTGTTCAGCAGTGCCGATATAACAATATCTAAAGATAAATACTTCATTAGAACGGTCTACAAAGTGTGCCTGGTTTGCAAGCACACTTTGTAGACCATACCAATGAAGTGTTTATTTCTAAATAGTGTGATTTCAGCTCTGCTGAAGAGCCTCTGTCTGGTCAAATGACTGGAATCTTAAATTGATATCCTCATTATTACATCACACAACACCAATGAACACCACTGTGTACTTCTAGAAAAGATGAGAATTGAATACTAAAAATTCCACAATTATAATACAACCCCTTAAAAATGAATTGTTACCAAATCCCGATTCATGGGTAAATCTGCAATGTAGTGAAAAAAAAAAACACACAAACTATTGTCCCCAGTATAAAGTTACACTTGAATCCAGAATAAAAAAAACTGACCTAAAACTATAAAATAAAATAAATAATGAAAATTAAATCAAAAGTAAAAGTACAAAAAAATAAATAAATCAAAGAAAAAAAAACAAAACAAACACCAAAAATAACCAAAAAGTCCAATTTTAAAAAAAGTAATTTAGCTGTTTTGTTCAAAAGTTCAAATGAAGATGAGAGGATGATGAAATGGAATGTGGAATGTACAGAGATATTGATGGAATCAAGATGACGCTGATAATGGTAGTAGTGATAATGGATGACGATGATAATGGTAGTAGTGATAATGGTAATAAAATTCTTCCCCTTCAATAGATAGATGGAATGCTTAATTTATCTCCTTGTTCTCTTCTCCACCTTATGATCCTTGTTATGCAGCTCTAAAATATGACCTTTCCCATTGTACAGATACACATAAGACAGCAATGCAAAAAGATCTAAAAGTAGAGTTTTATTCAGTTTTTTAGAAGACACAAACTGATTGCACTAACGGTAAGCGGCTTGCTTGCTTTTGACCGTGCACCTGGGGTATGCTTGATTTCCAGCTTCCGTGTCAGGGATGCCGAGATTTGGCAGTCCAACAGTGTAACCAAAGGATTACTATTCAAATTATATCAAGCAGCTCTAAAGGCTCTCGGAAAAAAAGATGACAGACAAGTGCTGATTTACAGCAGAGGAGTAACTATATCGGACAGTGGTACCCCAGGAGGGTGAAAGGCGAGCAAGCTGCTTAACGTTAGTAAGTGCAATCTATTTGTGTCTTGTAAAAGCTGAATAAAACTTTACTTTTAGATCTTTTTGTATTGCGCTCTTGTCAACCATTTCTTAAGTCACAGAATGCTACATGAGGTGACAGAAAAGGCTGTGTCCTTCCCAGAAAACTTAGCTGAATAAAAGGCCACTTCAACAAAGTAAGCATTAGCTTCAATTACCTTGGAGAGCAACACCACCAGGTCATCCTTAACAGTATACCCTTGGATGGCATCCAAGAGTTCATCACCCCAGATAGCCATGGTGCTAGTTACCCAGGTAATGACAAAGATAGGGACTAAGCTTGCATCAGAGGCTGCAAAATTTGCTTTCAGAAAGGAATCCAGACATTTATCTGCCTGATCCTTAAGGGCCACAGCATATGCCAGTGGCAGCACTGTGTTTTTGGTGAGATGAGAATTTGGGGGATCAATCACAGTAGGAATAGCAACAAAATTAATTAAGGGAATGGAGGACTTGACATATGAGGAACGACTAAACAAACTTGGTTTATTTACTCTAGAGAAAAGACGACTAAGAGGAGACCTTATCACATTGTACAAGTATATGAGAGGTCAATACAAGGATCTCTGCGGTGAGCTATTTATTCCAAGGCCTGATCAGGTGACCAGGGGACACCCCTTGAGATTAGAGGAAAGGAGGTTTAAACTTCAGCAGAGGAAGGGTTTTTTTACGGCAAGGTCTGTCAAATTGTGGAATTCATTGCCCAGGGAGGTAGTTATGGCAGATACAATGGATACATTTAAGAGAAGATTAGATACATTTCTTTCAAAAGGGAACATACAGAGTTATACTGTTTATCAGTAGGCTGATCAGGAAGGTCTTATACAGACTAATTTAATTGGTAGCAGGAAAGCTATAAAATTATCAGTTACTGAGGTATGAGGCGAAGGTTGAACTTGATGGACTTGTGTCTTTTTTTAACCTAATTTACTATGTTACAATGTTACAATGCAATTAAACCTCAGCCATAAAAGGATACAGATTAGAACTGTGCAGATTAAGGTACAGTCTCCTGTCAGTCTGGTCCAAGGAATGACAAGAAAGAAAGATGGGAACCTCTTTCTTGTATCTCTTAAAAATATTAGTGAAAGAGGAACTGGAATCTGAGGCCTCTGAGACATAAGGCATCTAAGTATCTTTCCAAATAAGCCCCCTCCACTGAGTGGCTAGTCATCCTCATAATAATCCCCCAGGAAAGAGATTAGTTTAAATCATTACCTTCAGTCTCCCCATCCTCAGCAGAAGAATCCCCAGTGATGCATGTGTCACCCCTAAATACGGGGCTCAAATGCCTGCGGGGGTGCAGTTGTTCCACACACAACAAGCTCAAGATGCCTTAAATAGATGTAGGGATAGAGGCTACTGAATAGATAAGAGCCTTAACTCAAACTTGTTGCTGGTCAGCAGCTGAGGGCCCGGGGGTGGTTTGGGGTCCACAGTGCAAAAGTGACATAAGGTACCAGAATACTCCCTAGAAAGCATAGTCTGGCATGAGGAGCAAAGCATTAAATGAGTTAGACAGTCATTAGCCTTGGGTTTGCCCATGCCAAAATAGTGTCAAATACAGCCATAAATAGTAGAAAGGCTAGAAAAGGTACCAATATATGTAAAAGTACTTATCTGATTGCAAACTTACTTATCTGATTAGGGGTGTACTCACTTTTGTTGCCAAGGTTTAGACATTATTGGCTGTGTGTTGAGTTATTTTGAGGGGGACAGCAAATTTACACTGTTATACAGGCTGTACACTCACTACTTTACATTGTAGTAGAGTGTCATTTCACATGAAAGATAAAATAAAAATATTCACAAAAATGTGAGTGGTGTACTCACTTATATGAGATACTGTATGTTGTAATTGTGTTTATGGTTAGTTCATGGGGTACAATTAGTTGCATCTTCATTTGCTTTCCATATGCCTTTGCATCAGGACTGTTTGTCTCAGGGGCTGTTATGCCACGCATAGGTAGAGAAGCTAGATTTGATGGCCTAGCTCTTGAGGCCAGCATCCTGAAGAAAAAGGGGTTTTCAGACTCCTATTTCTACTATACATCAGGCTAGAAAGCCAGTTTCATCCAAAGCCAATCATAGGATTTGGTCTCTCTTATACAAGTGGTGTGCTTGCACCCGAGTCATTTTAGTCTTCCTCATGGTTCCTGTGTTCCTCACTGGATGACAGAAGTGCTGTATTTAACATTAACTCCTTTTCTTTTAGTCCACATGAAACACAGGACTCCTTGCCGGAGCAACAAGCAGTGGGTTGAGTCCCCAGGCAGGAGGTCCTCTTGGGGTCTCTGTTCAGGGGATTCCTTTTTCTTCTATCACTTCTGTTTTGCTTTTCTCTTGGCCTTGGTATCCGTTAAAACTGAGTTTAGCAGGCGGGAAAAGTGTAAGGTAGGAGGAAGTCTCCTCCTCACAGGCCTATTTTGAAGTGCCCTGCCCCTTTTTGCTAGTTACTACTGACATCATCCAGACTTCAGCAGTGCCATATTTACAGCATAAATCACCCATTACATTTACTCATTCATAAACAGGTTTTTCAATTGAAGGACTTTTCTGATTACAATTGGTTCTGTAGTGTGTCTTTCCACTCTTTCATACTGGGCCTTTTAAACAAAAAAGAGGCGCAAACTAACTGCACTAAAGGGGCAAATAAAAAATACCCAAATTTACATTTATTTAAAATGCCCTTTTAACCCATTGCATTTTGGAGCGTTCTCAGGGGAGGGCTGGCAACTTGTGGCCCAGGGGGCAAATTCAGTCAAGTGGCCCATGTCTATATCGCTCAAGAACACTGTCCCAGCCCAACCCCTTTTGTTAATTTTAAAATTGGTATTAATGTTGTGAAGTAAGGCAAGTGATACCACATAGCTTACAGCTGAAACGAGGCTATACAAGTGCGCTCCTACAAAGCTTACAATTTAAGTAATGCTACATTAGTCATACTATAGAGCTTACAAGGTAATGGGTTATACCACTAGTGTAGCTCCATTTGGATTGTTCCTCTGTGATGTCGTTTGTGCAGCTCCATTTCAATTGTAAGCTCTATGTTATCACTAGTGTAGCTCCATTTACAGCAGCAATTGGGAGATTTAGTGAGGAGCAGTGGCCCACCATTCCAGACATATGACCGGCCCAGGGGGCAATTGCCCCCCTGCCCCTCAGGCCAGCCCTCCCCTGAGCATTCTCCAGTAAAAGGGTTAAAAGTTTCATGCCTCAGAATTGCTCCTCTTTTTATTGTGGTCCTTACAATAGCTTATTATATCAGACTTATCCTTTATTTGTCCATTCTCTTGTAGTACAAAAAAAGCCATGGCAAAATGCCTTCTTTTATTGGTTGTTGTCTTTTTATCTATAGGAGAATTCAGCCTTTTGCTTTCTAGCTAACCCATCTTATAACACAGAGACAGGTGGAAGATGTGAAATTTCTGTCTGTTTTTTGAAAGGCAGATGTACTTCTGACATTTCATGATTTGTCGAGGGGAAATTAAACAATGTTTCTTCCAAGCAGATGAGCAGCACTCGCCATTTTTTTTGGAGAAGAAACTTAGTGAAACATCACAGTTTTTCCAGATCAATACAACAGACAGTATTTCGGAAGACAAATCCTCCTTTTATCAGCTTTCCTGTTTGTCTATCGATTCTGAAAAGAAAAAAATATACAGAAGGTCTTAGAAATTCTGCACCTTAAATTATGCTCAATACGTCCCTGTATGGGACTAATGTCTGTGTCAGGTGGAAGATTAAAAAGCTTTCTGTATTGCCTTAAAATCACCACATGCACTAAACCCTGATAGCAGCCTCTGCTGTCTGAGTTCACAGTCTCAACTTCGCCTACCCGAGGCTGGTGAAAGTATGATCTTCCTGTAGTTTCCTATGCAGTAACAGCCCTCAATCAGTCATAAACACAAAGGGTTGTGAACTGCTGTAGAAATGGAAGGGATACTCTCCCTCACACATCACCAGCAGTACAACAACCCTGAAGTCTGAGACTATTCACTCTGCTTCCCCATTTGCTCAACAGGGGAGTGGAGAGGAGCCTTTCAGCACCACAAACAACATAATTCCCTTAACCCTTTGAGTGCATTAGGAATGTGCATTGCATGCCCCTATGACACTGAAAGGGTTTAAAAAAGTATACCAAACAGTACACAATCATCCCCTCAGCTCTGTATCATGTTTCATACATGTTTTGCACTACCAAAGGAACAAGGCTAGGGGTCAGACAGTGTTCATGGGGATTTGTGGCTACCAGCTGCCCTCCAGCCTTCTTCCCTTGCCTACTGGTAGCCACAAATCCCTATGAGAACTGCTTGGGCAAGGGAACAAGGCTGGGGTTGTCAGTCAGTATATGAGGGACTAACACACAATGGTGATGTCCCCCTAGCAATGATCACCTATCCAAAAGGATAGGTGATCAATGCGGCAACCTCCTATTCAAGCCGGCTTTCTATGAATGTCCGTCTTGTGTGGAAGGATCCATAAGACCCATGTGATGCAAGTACTAGGACAGACTTCAGGATTGAACAAGAGGGACATACCTGCACTGGGGTGATCAGTTGGGATGCTATTACACCTACAGGCTGGTTTTTACCTCAGAGAAATGTGAGTTATATTGCATAAGAACATATTACAGCACAGATGTGGTGGCTAGTTTTAAAAAACAGTCTGCACTTAGAGTGTGTGTGCCATTCATTTGTGTTTTCCTTTTCCGTGTACTTGTGAGACTCTTTCCTGAGGTATAAACAGAAAAAGCAGCCAAGGAGTGAAGGATTAAGGACTTTCGATATATGTTCATTTACTATCTTACAAAACTAAATATATTAAATTCTGTATTGCTTTACAATACCTATTATATTAGCGCTTGAGGAAAATTTGTTTGTATTATGTGGGATCTGTGAGTGACTACCAGTGGAACCATGCTGAGGGGCAAAACAATGTATGTGGAGATTGTGTCAACCAATGGAACCAAGCTGGAGTCGGGAGAGACAATGTATGATAAATCTGTGACTACCAGGGAATGGTGGGATAAGGCTGGGGCATCACACACACACACACACACACACACTGTGTGGACAATGCAGAGGGCAAGTCAGGGGTAGAACTGTGGGTGGGTGAAATGCATGGGGTGGCCCTTGCTTTATATTTGTACTGGGCTCCATGATTTCTGATACCAGCCCTGAAGTAATGTAAACCAGAAATATCTCTGGATAGAAAAAAAGTAATGGGTTGCACCCTGATGTGCCCATGCCCTATTATGTGACTGGAGATATATCTAACATTCAAAGGGTAAAGGTGTCAGTTCATCTATGAACCAAAGTGACAGCAACTTTTAATATTAACTGTCAACACTCAATGTACTGTAGTTTGAAAAACCTAATGGCCCTCATGAATTTTGCCCTTCTACTTTGTTAAACAGATATTTTTTTTCAGTTGGTCCTGGATGTCATACCCATGAACATTCATATGACAGTTTCAGGAAGTTTTTTCAAACTGAAACAGGGAGAGTGCAAAAGCTTACTTAACCCTTTAAAGGGATAGTAATGTTTTACAAAAACAGCAGATCCAATTAATCTTCATAGTATTTGAGCCATAGAGAGTGTTATTTCAATACTGTCAGAGTTGTAGTTAAAGAGTAATTGAATGATAAAGTTTCCCCCTCCCGCCCCTTTTACCTAGTGTAAGCCACCTCACATCAGATGTGGAATCTGGTCCTGGGACCAGACAGCTCACAGCAATGGACAATCTTCTTACTGTGAGAACAATGAAAGCCCTACTCCATTGACAGGTGTTTCCCTTATGTTAACTGAAGGTTTTCCCTCTCTGCAATCCACTTGGACACCACCCTGGTGGGCTGAGCTGAGCATTTACATCTGTAACAGGGGCGGGAGGGGGATACTTTATCATTCAATTACTCTTGAATTACAACTCTGGCAGTACTGAAATAACACTCTCCATGGTCCAAATACTATGAAGATTAATTGGAGCTGCTTTTACTGTGAAATATTTCTATCCCATTAACATTTAGGAAGAGATGCACTAAGGCTCGATGCTGTGACGACGTGTGGCTGGAGATGTGTGGGGAGCACATTGCCTTGGTGATGTAGACACACATCGCCATATGCACTAAGAATTAGGTAAGCAAGGGGAGGGAAGGAGAGTTCCCCATTAGAATACAGGGTTGTCAAACTGCTGGAGAAGTATAAGGGATGATCTCCTTTGTGAATATCCAGCAGTAGACAACCTTAAAATCTGCGAACATCCTCTCTGCTTCACCACTTGCTCAGAGGGAGGAGCAGAGAGGATCGTCTCAGCACCACAAACAGTATCACCTCTTTAACCCTTTGAAAGCCACAGGTATGTGCATTGCCCACACCTGTAGAACACAAAGTGTCAGAAAACTAGAGTACATCAACTAGTACATAATCATCCCTTCAGCTCTAGGTAATTGTTTTTCTTTATATTGATAATTGTAAGGCACACACATTATTCAAAAAAATTGAATTTAACTCCTTGACTGAGTTGCGTCCTATGCTTTGCAATGCATTGAAGACACTTCTAGCAGCCAAAGGGTTAAATAATATAAGGAAATAATACAAACAGCTTCCCCTTCTCCTGCACATATTAAGTACCCATGATGTACAGTGATGAACTGAAAATATCTCGTGGTACTAAGTACACTTCACCGTTATGTGGAGTAAGTGCAAAGGTCAATATGAATTCTGATTGATGTTCAGAGAATCATATTCTCACGCACAGTCTATTGACAAAGGCTACTATGTAATAACCAGCCAGGCCTAGCAATCTCCAAAGGTTTACTAACAGCTGCAAGTTTAAAGTGTTAGTAATTTCTGAAAAAAACTTTTTTGTATTTAGAAGAGCTTAAAAAGCTGATCTAAATGCAAAAAAACGTATCTCTCAAATCGCTATGGTTTAAGAGATACGGGCGTTTAAAGTTTGATTTCTCCTACTGACAGCTGTAAAGCTGTCAGCAGGAGATCCGTGTCGGTCGACACGCTGGCACTTGAGAAGTGCCGGGATCTCGTTACTTACACGGAATCCCTTCATTGGAATGGTCTAAAACATGTGCCTAGTGTTCAGGCACACGTTTTAGACCATTCCAATGAAGGCATTCCGTGTAAGTAACGAGATCTCTGCACTTCTCAAGCGCCACCTTCTCAAGCTTTACACCTGTCAGTAGGAGAAATCAAACTTTAAACGCCTGTATCTCTTAAACCATAGCGGTTTGAGAGATATGGTTTTTTGCATTTAGATCAGCTTTTTAAGCTCTTCTAAATGCAAAAAAGTTTTTTTAGACATTACTAACACTTTAACAGATCATAACTCTTCTTGGATTAAAGTGTACTAATGACAGTCGAACACTTTGAAGCTTTTAAAAGTCTCTAGGGTTTTGAGGCTGACGAAAGGAAAGAGTCTCAGGGTACAAAGTACACTCTGGGGCTACGCTTCTCCACTATCCCTCCTCTGTTCCTTTCACCACCTTCTGTCCCTTTTGGTGGTGAAAAGGGGTGGCAGAGTGGCGAATCAGAGGTGAAGTGGCAGAGTGGCGAACCAGTGGAGGAGGGGTGGCAGAGTGGTGAACCAGTGGAGGAGGGGTGGCAAAGTGGTGAACCAGTGGAGGAGGGGTGGCAGAGTAGTGAACCAGTGGAGGAGGGGTGGCAGAGTAGTGAACCAGCAGAGGAGGGGTGGCAGAGTGGTGAACCAGCAGAGATGGGGTGGCAGAGTGGTGTACCAGTGGAAGAAGGGTGGCAGAGTGGTGAACCAGCAGAGGAGGGGTGGCAGAGTGGTGAACCAGTGGAGGAGGGGTGGCAGAGTGGTGAACCAGTGGAGAAGGAGTGGCAGAGTGGTGAACCAGTGGAGAAGGGGTGGCAGAGTGGTGAACCAGTGGAGGAGGGGTGGCAGAGTGGTGAACCAGTGGAGAAGGGGTGGCAGAGTGGTGAACCAGTGGAGAAGGGGTGGTAGAGTGGTGAACCAGCGGAGGAGGGGTGGCAGAGTGGTGAACCAGCGGAGGAGGGGTGGCAGAGTGGTGAACCAGCAGAGGAGGGGTGGCAGAGTGGCGAACCAGTGGAGGAGGGGTGGCAGAGTGGTGAACCAGTGGAGGAGGGGTGGCAGAGTGGTGATTTGTCCTCTTTTTCCATTTTGTTACTGTGAGGCTACATAACATGTAATGTGCTTTGAATACATAATTGCTATTTTTGTACTCATGGGGTTCAAGGCTTTTTAAAATCATTGAAGCAGCAGAGCCGAGATTGCGATCTTTAAAAAAAAGCTACTTCATTGGAACGGTCTACAAAGTGTTCTTGCAAACCAGGCACACTTTGTAGACCGTTCCAATGAAGTCATTTTTTTTAAAGATTGCGATTATGGCTTTGCTGAAGAGCCGCTGGCCGGTCTGCGGACCAGACTACAAACCTGTCAGCTAGATGGCAGACTTGACTGAAACAGCCAGGGAAAGGGAACTTTAATTGTGAATATCTCTCAAACCATAAAGGTTTGGGAGATAAGACTTACATAGTTCTTAACCCTTTGAGTGCCAGAGGGGTACGCAACCCATTGCTCTGAAATGCGTTGTGTACCCCCTCTGTCACTCAAATGGTTAATATTTAATGCCTACAAAACTAAATAAACAAAAAATTAAGTATTACTATCACTTTAAAGTGCAATTATCATGTATTACTAATTTAGCTCCAATGGGAGCAGACTTAGTAAAAGCCAACTGATGTTCTATGCTTCCCTAAAAATGTGTCTTGTCAGGTGTTGGGGGGGGGGTGTCATTAAAAGTAACCCCACCTCTCAGCTGGAAAGCAGCAGGAAAGGATGTGCCTCCTAAACACAAACTCCTGGGTTGTATGTACAATCACCATAGACCCTCTATTTCAAGCTTTCAAGCCTAATATTGTGGGTCTATATGGACATGTATCATGCAGGAGATCAGCACTGATGTACAGGTGGAATGTTAGTGGTTTAGTGGTTTATTTAGCAGACCCCCATTGTACTCCCCGGTTGGCCCACTGGGCCTCGCAGTGAAGCCTGGGGAGCAGTGCTGCTGATAGAAAACTATCTAATGATAGGCACCCTTTAATAACTTAATCAGATGTGATACCTGACTGCTGACCTCTCATTTTATCTTGCAGGACCATTATGTAATGTTTGGACTAATACGGGAACTGAGTGACTATATAGAACCTTACATTCAAGCTAAAGAGGTTTTATTTGGAGCAAACCAGATGCAGCACAGTGGAAAATGAAAATTCTGTGAATTTTCATTGATTTTAGTTCAGTAGATTAAACCTTCCCTACTTTCGATAGACCCAACTACAACTCTATTGCACTATATTCTTATGGCTGAGAGATATGAGGTTTCTTGGATTCCAATTTGGATCCCAAATTCTTGACATTATGGGACTTCAAGCTAAAGGTGCCTTATTAAGCAAACCAGCTAAACCCCAGTTGTGATTGCTTTTCTTACTGTTAACAAGATTAAGGGTCTTACAAACTGGGCAAAAGTAGAATAGTTTTGGTGCAAAGAAGCTGTTCCATTGGGGATAAAAAAGTCCAATTCATTTAAATGGGGCTTTTAAATCCCTTGAATGCTATACAGCTCTGCAGTGTATTGAGAATGGGATCTCTCTATCATGCCGGAGTTTAGAAGTTTCATTTAAATCAATGGAATTTTGGGGAATTTTGAATTCCCCCCTATGTTTCGGTTGATTTGCCCAAGAAATACTCCACTTTTGTATTGTGCTTTAAGGGATAGTAATGTTTCACAAAACAGCAGCTCCAATTAATCTTCATAGTATTTGAGCCATAGAGAGTGTTAATTCAATACTGTCAGAGTTGTTGCTCAACAGTAATTGAATGATAAATTATCTCCCTCCCTCCTCCTATACCTAATGTAAGCCCCCTCCCTTCAGATGTGGAATCTGGTCTCTTGGCTGGACAGGTCACAGCAAGGGACAATCTTCTTACTGTGAGCATAAGGAAAACCCTTCCCCTCTTGACAGAGTTTTCCTTATGCTCACTGAAGATTGTCCCTCTCTGTGATCCATCTGGACAGTCTTGCAGTGTTACCTCATTAAAAGGGGAGGGAGGGGATACTTTATCACTGAATTACTCTTGAACTACAGCTCTGACAGTACTGAAATAACACTCTACATGGCCCATACACTATGAAGAATAATAGGAGCTGCTTTTATTGTGAAACATTGCTATCCCTTTAAGGCCCTAGGTGTACAGTGTTTGGAAAATCAGTGTTTGAGTCATCTGAAAGAAGCAGGAAACAGTGATATGTTTAACCCCTTAACGACCCATGACATACCTGTTCATCACGAGGTAGATGTCCCTAAAGGACCAAGGATGTATATTTACATCATGGAATTCAGGGCTCCCTGCGCGGCTTCACACCGTTCAGGGAGCCCTGAATCCGGATCGCAAAAAAAAAAAAAAATTGTCCGTGGTCCTTAAGTGTGGCCGGTCCTTAAGGGGTTAAAGTGTACATTTTGTTTATTTATTGATGATGAAAGTGTTGAGGCAGATCAACCAGCTTCTTTCTTGTAGTTTGGAATAGTCAGTGGAGCGGAGGTTATGGGAAGTATGGAGAACTGTAGTGAGCATACTGATCAGGTAGTCTGGTTGCTTTCCAGAGAAGTGGTATATCCTAAGAAAGGAAGGTGAAGGGTACATCTGGATCCAAGTGTTACTTAATTTAGCTCTTTAAACATATTACGGTGATGAGTACACTGGAGTAAAAGTGGCTTAATCTATTGTATGTGCTGACTTTGTTTAGGTGGATTTGTGGTAAAAAACATATACTACATCCAATGGCGTATATATCTACAGAGCCTGCCCATACATGGGTCCCGGTGGGTCCTTGGGACCCAGGTGGCACTTTGACAGGGGCGGCAATTTGCCGCCCCAATGCATGTGTTGTAGGACGCCAGTAAGCTTTTGGTGTGCTGCATGCACATCGAACACTGTATGCACAATCCAACTGCTGCAGCTGGACAGCCAGATGTTACCCAATCATGTCCCATACACAGCAGCTAGAGGAAGTTGGTGAGTTGCAATCCAGCCCATTTCCAGCAAAAACAAGCAGTGTTTTGGTGTGGACTCATGTTTGCTGTGCTGTCATGGGACATTCCTGCAGCTTGCACTGAACCCTCCATTCAAATCCACACATATGGTGGCTGCCACTAGTCAATGCACTAACAATGGCATCATAATATTGGGCTCTGTGCAGTCTCCTGGCACTCATAGCCTAGATCATGATAGAAGGCAGTGCAGGAGGCAAGCTGCACTCTCATTCCTCAACAACATCTGGCTGATGGGCGAACCCTACAGGATAAAGGGGCATCAAGTAGCAGCAGGAATTTGCAGGGTCAGCAGGCTGCAGACAAGGGGCCAATGCTCAGTCCATGCATCATGTACTGCTGCCTGCTGTAACCCCTGTGCATCAACTTAATGCCCAGCATGATAGGGCAGCCCGGGCCTCTGAGCAAGTAGTGGCAGTATGTGCAGAGGGAGCCCTGAGGGACAGCAGGGGGCAGGATATGGGGCTGGACATGCAGGAGCATTGGGAAGCTGGGGATGCATTTGGAGGCAGCATTCCCAGGGCCAGATTTGTTATAAGGCAGAGTAGGCATCTGCCTACAGGCAGCCCACACAGAGGGGCACCTGTCATTGGAAGCAATTTTTTTTTTATTTTTGTATTTTTTTTTTTTTTAGTGGCGAAACCCGCTGCCCACATGCTAAGGTCTGTGCTGAGAGACCTGTAGCTGCTGAGCTCCTCCGGCTCTTTAGTAATGCAGAGCGCTGGGAGATGACATCATCTCCCAGTGCTCTGATTACTAAAGAGAAGACAGCGTGGGAGCTCCAGCAGCTACAGGTCTGTGCAGAAGCACAGAATTCTCCTGCTGCTGGACCACTAGGGAGGTAGTAAATGGGTATGGGGGCAAAGTGGGGGCAATGTGGAGCTGATGGGGGCAAGTTGGAGCTGATGGGGCAAGTTGGAGCTGATGGGGCAAGTTGGAGATGATGGGGGCAATGTTGATACAATGGGGGCAAGTTGGAGATGATGGGGGCAATGTGAGGGCAAGCTGGAGCTGATGGGGGCAAGTTGAAGCTGATGGGGGCAATGTGAGGGCAAGCTGGAGATGATGGGGGCAAGTTGGAGCTGATGAGGCAATGTGAGGGCAAGTTGGACCTTATGGGGGCAATGTGGATATGATGGAGGCAGTGTGGGGGCAAGTTGGAGCTGATGGGGGCAATGTGAAGGCAAGTTGGAGCTGATGGGGGCAATATGGAGCTGATGGGGGCAGTGTGAGGGCAATATGAAGATGGGGGGTAATGTGGAGGTTAGGAGTATTGTGGAGGTGTCCAGCGGAGATGGCCAATGAGGAGGGGGGCGCTTCAGATTTCTGTGCCTACAGGCTCCTGAGACGTAAATCCGGCCCTGAGCATTCCTATACCGATCTCTTCCAGAAGTAAGGTGTCCTTTTCACCCCATGCACTGGGAGCAGGGGTCACTTGAACACTTTCACCTATGGGGTCTTGCCCGCTGTTTTCTGTCAGATGTCAGCTGCACAGATCTTCTGCAGCCCATACCAAGTGTAGAGATGCTGGGCAGTGCCATTGATAAATCAAGGTCACTGTAAGCAAACCCTCACATAAGTTTTACTGTGGGCAGAGAAGGACAATAACATTGAAATATGTTTTTAATAATATCACAGTATCCTCAGAATATACTGGCCTACATTATCAACCCTGGGGCAACAAGAACTATTACAGCTTTCTCTGAGCGTATTTTGGTGGGTGTGGTATCGGTGTGTGTGGGGGGGAGTGCAGAATTTCATCCTTGGACTCAGGCAGCACAGTGATTTGGGCCAGCCCTGTATATATATGTAACGGGGTTTTACGTAGGCCCACAGACACCCCTGTTGTCCTTTACCCAGAAACCTCCTTGTGCTCTGCAGGCGGATCCTGAGCCTCCGCTACCTGGGAGTTGGGGTACATGACTGCGGCAGTGCCTTCACCCAGCTGGGCATCCAGGGTATGGATGTGGGGCCCAGTTGGGAACATATTTAAGTGAGCAATAAAACTGAAACAGAACTATCTTAAATAGAACTTTATATTGCACATAAAGAAAACCTATGCAGGAATATAACAGATATGCAGGAAGATAACATGAATATAATACAGTAAAACAATTCAAGAATGCAATGGTCAATATGGCATTCGCCCACCCACAACAAATACTACAGCCCACCCTAGGCTTCACCCTAGTGGCAGTTGGGTACCATTAGTTGGTGCACATAGTTGGGGCCCAGATTAATTGTAATCTACATTATGGTTTGTGTTATGCTGTAATCTTCCACTGATCAGAGAATCTACAGAGCGAGGTCTCTTTAATTGTGTAACCAGATTCAGGGTGCCCTGTGGTGAAACAAGGGGAGAGGTTTCAAGCTTACCACTCCACAGTCTGCAAATTGGTCAGTTCAGGAAGGGGAGCACCTGCTCCTTTAACTGCTGCTGGAATTCCTGCACTCTTCACAGCATTCCCTGCCAGGATCAGTTATGTGCCTTGGTCTGGTTACAGCTGTCTGCTGGAATGCTTCTTCCAGGATCCTCCAGCACTGGATCAGCCAGGTCAGCATTCCCTGCTTAGAAGAGGCTCCTTCACTCACTTCAACCCAGTTCTAAAACCAACTCCAAACTAAAATGGAGTCCTGAATATCCATCCATGTGCACTGGAGCTCGCCATCTGCTGGCCACTCCACAGGAACTGGATAGTCAGTGGCAGCAGAAATCACTGTGATCCCAGAGGGGTTACATATTATATATATATATATATATATATATATATATATATATATATATATACAGTATATGAGAGAGAGAGATAATTTGAGTGGGGGAGAGATAGGAATGGAAAAGAGAAAGGTTGCATGAGGGTTAAAGATATGAATGGGTGTGGAGGATACAATGGAGGGGGGGAATGGAGGGGGAGAGAAATAAAGGGGAGAAAGAGGAATGAGGTAGGGGGAGGGAGGAATCAGGGGGACACATCACAGGGATAAAAAAAAGAGAAGAAAGACAATGGACAAAAGACCCTTTTCTCATAACGTTTTACTTGCTATAATAGGAATGGGCAACATGTGTACTTTCCAGCTGTGATTTGTCTGCTAATCACATCATACATAGAGGCCAACAACTGGCTGAGTATAATAAGGTAATAGTCCAACAGCAGCTAGAAAGCCACAGGTTACCCATCCATACTGCACTCAGCACAGATCAAGTCATTCTTACCAAAAGAGGGCTAGTGCCATAATCAAGGGCTCACATGTGAATTATCCTCCATGCTGCTTAATGATAATTGAACAGAGTCAGAGCCAGCAACAGATTCTTCCACTGCACATTGATCTGGTCAGAAAAAAACTTTGTGTTATATGGCTTTCCTTCTACAACTATCATTAAGCAGCAGGGAACAGCCTGCATAAGTGTGTGCATTGATTAGAGCAGCATTGAAACACATATGAAAAGTGACTCATCTAGTTCCATCTGAGCCTGTTATGAGAATGATCATGGTGCTGTGAGCTCCATCTTCCAGCCCCTGCCCACAGCATAGAGTTAGACCTAGTTCAGTCAGTCACTAGTCAGAATGGCTGTCCTCTCCTGATGAAGCCTGGATATGAGCAGAGGAGAGAGAATCAACTCTGGACCAATGTCCTTTCAACTTTATTGATGAAAGCCAGTGTTATCAGGCCCAGTTGAAGGGCTCATGGCTCTTTTTTAAATAGGCCTTGTTTAAGCTCTAGGCCTGCATGAAGAGGTCCACAAAAGGGGGCCCACATGAAGGTTCAGAGGCAGCTAGCCCCCTGAGATGTCGAGCCTAGTCACAGCTGTACCCACCGCATCCCACTCCTTTTGCATAATCTTGCCAGGGGACTTAGGATTTGTTTCCAAACTAGGCCAAGTTACTATTAGTCTTTATTATATGGTTAAATGTTTATTTTTGAAGAGTAAGTACAATAAGTTCTTGAGTATAACCCTCACTTTTTTTTACCCCATTTCACAACAAAACAAAAAAAAAATGCCAAAAAAATTAAAACTCTGGTTTCCCATCAACCTCTATCACCCTCCCCGCCCTGCAACTTCAACACTGTATTTTTAACTTTAAATGTGTCCGTATGAGCTCCTCACTTTCCCTCCCTGTGCCCATCCATATCTCTAACCATACATATTATGAAGTCATGAAGAGGCAGCCAGGAGCTCCATACAGTGCGGGGACATGATTCCATTTGCCGTCCGCTGCTTTTTGGTCCTTTGAGGACCACTGCCAATTGAAAAATGAGTTAGTGTATTCAGAGATCCTCAAAGAACCAAACAGCAGCTGAGGAAGAATGTAGAAAAATGGAAACATGCCACTTGCTGGATGGAGCTCCAAGCTGTCTCTTCAGGGGTTTATAATGTGCATGGTTAGAGGTATGGGTGGGCAAAGGAAGGGAAAGTGGGAGGTTCATAGGGATAAATTTAAAGCTAAAATACGGTGTTGAGGTGGGGGTGGGAAGGGGGACCAGAGTTTTATATTTTTGTGTGTTTGTATTTTGTAGGTAGAGGTAAAGAAAGGGGTGCTTATTATACACATACTTACACTTTTATTGTAAAATCATGGGTAAAATTTCGACCTTCGTGTTGTAAACAGGTGCGTGTTATACCAGATATCTTGAGGTAATTTGTGCTTTGCACCAAAGATCACTGTAACCTTTTAGTGACTATTCAAGAACAGTTTGTTTTTAGTTATTCCTCTTGCAGCCTCAGTGAAATCTCCCTGTAACACAGCCTCAGGCTGTAATATGTTTTGGAATGTTAGTGTAGATTATGGTGTACACATGCACAGAGGATGCCTTGTAAACCATGGGCACATTGTTTATAAACAGTGTAAATAGAAAGGGCTGAGATTGGAATCTTGAGGAACCCCACCTTTAACTTGGAATGGGAAATGTTATTTTTTTAACCTTTTGAGTGCCAGAGAGGAATTCAATGCATTGCAAATCAATGTGTTGCAAATGCCTCTGGCACTCAAAGGGTGAAGCAGTCTGGTGCTCAGAAACTACCAAGCCAATTTTTATGGCACTTTGATGTGACAGTAAATCAGAACTCAAATTTTAAATTTCAGACCAATTTCAATGTTCTGCTCAAAAGGTATGGCCAAAATGAATGTCAGTGATGACACAAAACCTTTGTTTAATCTTAAATAAAGAAACCCTGTTTGGTTTCCATAATGTATATACTGAGTGAGATTGATACATTCACAGTCTCTCCTGATCCTTAAAGGGTTAAAAGGCAAGTAATGTTGTGGTGAAAAGTGTATGTTTTTATATATATATATGTTTTGCTAATAAAAACAACTGTATACCTACCTAAGTCCCGTTAAAAACAGTTATTATGTAGACATGCCTGACATATATGATGTACTTCTACAGCTGTAATCAAAATTATTCAACCCCCATTGCAAATCAGGTTTATTGTCAAAATTTACAGGCTTTCAGCTGTTTGCAATGAACAAATCAAACAAAAGCGATTGAAATAACTCAACACAAGGAATTATTCAAGTGGTTTCCCCCAAATTCAACTGAAAATGCAACTTATAATGACTTTCTCCAGTCTCAAAATGATTTAACCCCCTGAACAGAATCCCTCACAACAGCACAAATATGCAAAACAGATGTTGTCTCAAGCACACCTGATGCAACTAATCAAGGGCTTCATTAGTTGCACCAGGTGTGCTTGAGCTGGAACACATGAAATACCTGAACTGGCTGGGGGTTTGTTGAGTGTCAAGTTTGACTGCATGTTAGAAATATAGCTAAGTCAAAAGAATGGTCCATAAAGTTAAGAGAAGAGATCACTGCCCCTTCACAAACAAGGAACAGGATACAAAAAGATAGCAAAGGCACTGAATGTTCCTAGAGACACTGTTGGAAGCATAGTTCAAAGTCAAAGGAACAGTAGTTACACTACCTGGATGGGACAGAAAAAGAAGCTATCAACAGCTGTAACCCGATTTCTGAGGAGGCAGGTTTAGAAAAATCCTCAAGTGACTGCAAAAGACCTGGAGCAAGACTTGGTGGCAACAGGCACTGAGGTTTCAGTGAGCACAGTAAGGCGTGTACTAAACGCAGAAGGTTTCCATGCATGAACGCCAAGACCTACACCACTACTGACTCAAAAGCCCTAGAAAAGATGGCTCCAATATGCACAAAATTATTTAAATAAGCCACAGAAGTTTGGGGATTCTGTTCTGTGGAGCGATGAAACAAAACTGGAACTTTTCAGCCCGATGGGTCAGCGGTATGTCTAGAGGAAGAAGAATGAAGCATACACTGAAAAGAACACTCTACCTACAGTAAAGCATGGTGGTGTCTCTGTGATGCTCTGGGGATGCTTTGCATCCTCTGACACTGGAAACCTGCAGTGTGTGGAAGGCAAGATGGATTCATTGAAGAGTTAGGAAATCCTAGTAGAAAATGTCATGCCGTCTGTGAGGAAACTGAAGCTTGGGCGTCATTGGACCTTCCAACAGGACAATGATCACAAGCATACCTCAAATTCCACCAAGGCTTGTTTGCAGAAAAAGTCCTGGAAGATTCTAAAGTGGCCATCAGTCACCTGACTTGAACCCCATAGAAAATCTATGGTGGGATTTGAAGAAGGTATCGCAGTCTCCCTTTGAGGCCTAAGTGATCCTGTGCTTCCTTTCTCTGTGGTGTGTCAGCCGGCATGATTGTGGCTACTTCCTGATTGCTGATGTCAGGAAACAGGCACTGACACGGATGCCTGTTTATGGGCCTATTCTGTTTTGCCTAATTGGGTCCGGCCTTCTCCTGCTCCTTTATATATCTCCTTGGGCCTAGCAGTAATTGCTCTTATGTGGTGTTTCTGCTAGTATCTCTTGCTCTCCGTTGTGACCCGTGCCTATCTGAGATTCCACTCCATGTATGATCCCAGCTTGTCTGATTACCCACATATGTTCTGACCTGTGGCTCTGGCTGACTAACTCCCTTGGTGTTGTCCCCGGTTTGCCTGACTTCGGCTCTGGTTACAGACCCGATCCGTGTAGTCCCCAGTTTGACTGACCTCTAGCTCTGGCTTCTACTCGCTTCATGTCATCCCCAGTTTGTCTGACTTGTGGCTTTGGCTGCCTACTTGCTCTGTGCACTCCTAGCTTGCCTGACCTGTAGCCTCTATGTTCCATGGATCTGGCCTTCTCTAGCTCCCTGTTGCCTCCAGTCACGAGACCCGGAGTGGTGACTTACACTATATACACTGTACACTCTGGTGTTCTACTCGAGCTTCTTTATTAGTCTCAGTATCGTGAGTAGTTCAGTGCAAAGCACAGTGTGCAGCTCCGGGTAGGAGCCTTGGTCCTATCATCCTTTGGTTTAAGGTTGTGTAGGCTATACTATTATTGCTGTATATATTAATAAAGGTGGTTATATTTTATATTGTAACCATCTAAATAGTGGGACAGGAAAGCCTAAAAGAAAAAGACCAACCCCCACACCAGAAAGTTCTTTGAAAGAGGCACTCAAATCAGGAAAACACAAAATATATCTTTATTATTGCAAATGTACAAAACTTTTTGGACAGACATTTAAAATCAATTAAAAACACATGAAGAGAGAACCTCATCTAATACACTAAACACTATACTCCAACTGGTAGCAAGGATAAAACACCAAAAGCAATATCAATACGATAGGTAATCTATGTAGGTATATGGGACATTACTAGCAATAGAATGGTGTGAAACGCCACCTCCTAAGGTACAAATGGATACACAAAATGAACTAACAAGTCATCCCATGAGCTGACAAAGGATGTTCAAAACCGGATCCCTTATGATAAAGGGAAACCAGTAAAGAACAATAACCACTAAATCAAAGTTGTCATTAATTATACAAATGAAGGAAAGGTAAAAAAACTAAATATACTTATCCATAAGTGCAAGAATATCTGTTTGTGAGTCACTCTACATGCCAACCATCCCAACGTGTATCGTCTGAAACCAGGCTTCATCAAGGGATAACAATGTTTGGAGGTTAAGACACATTTAAATTCTATGTGGTCCAATGGGAACGGCAAAGGCGAGTCACATGCAAACCGGTCATGTGTTTAGAATCATCACATGACCGCTATAATGTTAATACTCAATCAGGCATATAGAATAAAACAACATATTGACATTGCTTTTGGTGTTTTATCCTTGCTACCAATTGGGCTATAGTGTTTAGTATATTAGATGAGGTTCACTCTTCATGTGTTTTTAATTAATTTTATATGTCTGTTCAAATTTTTGTACATGTGCACTAATAAAGATATATTTTGTGTAGTCATCTAGTTTTCCTGATTTGAGTGCCTCTTTCAAAGGACTTTCTGGTGTGGGGGTTGACCTTTTTCTTTTAGGCTTTCCTGTCCCACTATTTATATGGTTACATTTTGAGTCCTGAGTGCACGCCATTACTTGGTATGGTTGGAACAGAATTTTATACTTATGAAACCAGTGCCTGCCACACATTTATAGTATATAAATTTTATATTGTGTCTGTCCTTCTTTGCCTGAATACCGTGACAGAAGGTGGTTGCAGCACACAAACCCAATAATATTACTTGGAGGCCATTGCTCATGAGGAATGGTCTAAGATTCCTCATGAACGCTGTCAAAAGCTGGTGTCTGGCTATGCATCTCATTTTCAGTGGGTCATAACAGCAAAAAGGTGCTCTACTAAGTAGTAAAGGTGCCATGAAGGGGTTGAATAATTTTGTGACTGGAGAATGATTACAAGTTGCATTTTCAGGTGAATTTGGGGAAACCACTTGAAGCATTCATTGTGCTGAGTTATTTCAATTGCTTTTGTTTGATTTGTTCATTGCAAACAGCTGAAAGTCATAAACCTGATTTGCAATGGGGGTTGAATAATTTTGATTACAACTGTATGTAGTAAAATCATTCTGTTTCACTAAGTAATTACATAGATACACTTTACTTCTGTATGATAGACTCCTAACTAGATAAATCCTTCTGTCACACACACACACAGTCATTTTATTTATATGCTTGACTGCTGTGTGATGGACCCTTACCTAGATAAGTCCTTTTGCATACACGTTAATTGTATAGATATGCCTGACTTGTATGATGGAGTCCTGCCTAGATAAGTCCTTCTGTTGCACACAGTAATTATACAGGTATAGCTGACTGTCATATGATGGACTCCTACCTAGGTAAATCCAAGGTAAGTATTTATATATGCAGCAGAAGAACATCCCTATGTTATATCTATATAATTACTGTGTGTAACAGAAGGACTTATCTAGATATGAGTCCTTCATACAGCATTCAGGTATATCAATATAATTACTGGGTATAAGAGAAGGACTTACATAGGTAGTAATAGTTCTTACAGAAGTCAGGCATGTCTATATAATTACTGTGTGTAACAGAAGGACAGATAGGAGACCATCATACAGCTGTCAAGTACAGCAATCTAATTCCTGTGTGTAAGAGAGTCAGATATAAATTGCACTCTTTCTCTCTCTCTCTCCCTCCAACACATGTGACTCCTCATCCCCCAAGTCTCTTTCCCAATGGACAGGCCTTTTTGTCCCTTCCAGCCATGTTTCTTCCCCATAACCACCGAAGGTGAAAGTCAGGTCTTGTCAGATATATAAATATTATTCAATGTGTAAGACTTACCTAGGTAGTCATATTCCATACAGGAGTCAGATATAGATATCTCACCTTCCCACAGATTTCTTCCCATCCTGCAAGTCTCTACACACCAACAAGTCTAAAACCTCTTACAGGATTCCATATCTCCCCCAGGTATATCTCACTCTCTTTTTCAGGCAGGTTTCTCTCCCACCATGCACACAAGTAGGTGTCATAGAAGCCTCTCTTATGACCCTTGTCCACTCAAAGACCTCCAATACCCCCACCTAGTCAGATATCACACACATACACCAGATTTATCTCCCCTCATCCATCAATCATCTCCATTCCTCATCTAGTTTTTTTCTCTGCCCACCACCTCCATGCATGTCTCCCCCATCAGTTTCTTCCTCTAACGTCTATTTCTTCCTCAGCCAGGTCTCACCCCCCACCCTCCATCCAAAGGTCTCTCTCTCTCTCTCCACCTCTGACTCTAGGCTTTTAGTCCTCTCTCATGCACCAACAAGCACATTTTGTTTATTATCACCCTTTACAGGTTTTCCATCCAATGCACACAACAGATGACTATGCCTCCCATAGATTCCTCATGCAAACACAGGTCTCACCCACACATAGAGGAGCCACCCAGGCATGTTCTCTTCCCATAGACATGCAGCTCGTTTTACTCACCGTCTTCTCTCTCTATGCCTGTTTTGCTGCTTCATTCTTAACATACACTGACAGGAAGTTTAGTTCACCTTCTTGTCAGTGGCTATCCTTGAAGATGTTCACCTCACTTGGCAATGCAGGGAGGAGCCAGCAGGTGCAGCATAGGCTCTTTCACATCATTGAAATGTGACAGGAAGTTTAGTTCACCTTCTTGTCAGTGGCTACCCTTGAAGATGTTCACCTCACTTGGCAATGCAGGGAGGAGCCGACGGGTGCAGCATAGGCTCTTTCACATCATTGAAATGTGACAGAGGGAGAAAGTGACTGTACCTACCAAAGCTAATTTTTATTATTTACTGTGATTGGATGAACACCGTGTCAGCATCAGAAGCCAACAACTGGCTCTTTTATGTTCCAGGAATCTGCACTAATCTGAGAGATTAAAAGGAATTTACATAGGCAATGGTAGAACTTGGTTCAGTGCTAAGGATGGCTTTGTAAGGAAAACTCTGCTACTTGTCTCACAGCCGTACTGAAAACAAGGAAGATGACTAGCTGAGTGATGAGCCTCTTCAACGCATTGAATTTTCTGGGGGCCCCATGTAGGAAGGCTGGTGGGTGTTACAGGCCATTGCCAGGCACCCCTGAAAACCTGGCTTCCTAGGCAAGTACCTAGTCTATCTGTTGATAAACACAGCCCTGGAAACACTGTCAGCAGTAGCTACATATTGGATTATAGGAAAGAATGCAGATTCATGAATGATTACCTAAGCCTGATTTTTTTAGCTTATCAGAATATCTTCAGCTACTATATCAAAGGGCTTTGCAAAATGTAGTAAAAGAATTGCAGTAAGTTCACTATGCTCCATGTCACTCTACATTTCATTGCATACACTGATTGTTGATTGATATGGATGAATATCAGATTAAAGCAAAATAAAATGTTGAACTGTTGGTAATACTTGCGTAGTTGCATGTGGACACTTTTTCCAGGATTTAATAAGGATATTGGTCTGTGTTTTAATACCAAGTTTTTATCACCTCTTACAACTCATTTTTCATTTTCATGTTTCATTTTTGGTTGAGTTGGTGAGATTTTTCACTAATGGGTACTCGCATGAGTTTCTATTCAGCAGTATTTTTGGATCAGTGGTAGGGCGCTGGAGGCTATTCAGTGCATCTTTTTTACCATAATTGCTTTGGAATTATGTAATTAGGGAATTGCCACATCCAAAAAAGTAGTTGAATGCATTAGCTATTGATATGGGGGTTTGTAGTGTTTCATTGTCTATTTTTATAGTTGTGGGGTGAGAATGGTTAGAGGGCTTGTAGATCGTATTGATAACCTTCCAGAAGTTGGCCTGTTTTGGTTAGTTTTGTTTTCTTTTGTGCAGGTATTTCTAGTAGTTTGTAGATGGTGTGATCATATACAGAGCCTGTTTGTTTAAATTGTGTCCATAAGATATATCTAAAATAGAATAACTCAAGGAGGTCAGATGAAACCTTGTGTGATGGGCTTCTCTTACCCTGAACTTCCTTAGTGGGGCATGGCTATTACAGACCTTCAAGATCTCGGAGTGGAAATAGACAACTGCAAAGTTGGGTATTAAGTGTACTCTGTATCACTGGCAACTGGTTATATCATTTAGTAAAGATTGGTGATTATGTATTTTTTAAACATCTAGTATCTATCTAGTATCTGTATCTTTAGGGAAATATTTAATTTGCTTTATTTTACGAACACGATAATCAAGGGAGTGATCGCTAAGTAATTTTGCTAGTATGCCAGAATCCTGAATTCTATTTGGGCAGGATGAAAGGATTATGTCCAGCAGAGTAAGCTTGGATGATTTTTGATTTATGTGAGCAGGGGAGATGAATAGTTGTATTAATTTAAAAGCTTAAAACCGTTAACTGAATTTGCTATATTTAGGGTCCAGCCAAAAAAACATTAAAGTCTTCAAGAACCAACAGCTCACATTTGTTGTTTTGAGTAGAAGCCCCACTGAACAGGTGGGCTATGTCTGAGAAAGACTGTGCTGGGGTACTTGTTGGTCAGCAGATGGATTAAATGAGGCGTTTAACCCTATGAGTGCCAGAGGTGTTCGGAACACATTACAGAACAATGCATTGGGTTCCTCTTTGGCACTCAAAGGGTTAATACCTCGAATGATAGAGGTATGCATTTTTTCACAATGTTGTGGAGACCTTTCAAGCATCACTGAAATCAATTTAATTTGTAGTAGCCCAGCTGTATTAATGCACATATACGAGTACTTCAGCCTTCACCCCTCCACCCACCATTATCTTTTCTCTATAAGACTGCCTATGTTCTCATTATTTATTAAACCTTGTTACATTTCCCACTTCTGTGGAATCCTGCATTGTTTTAAACTTTCTGACTAGTTCCATTGACCTAGGAAAGAGTGTTGTCTCAAAAAAGGACTTTTAGTGCAAAAAAAAAAAAAGATATCACCTAGATACTCATACATTTGCATTCAATTCTAGGGAATTTTTCTCCCCAATAATGCATTTGGTTTCCTCCAGGATTTATTTATTTTTCTTTTGTTTATAACACCTAACAAGGGGTCAGTACTATCAAAGTGTACACATGACAGTGACAGCTTAACCCCTTAACATCTACCGAATCCAGGGGTGGGTGGACTTTAACCCCTTAAGGACTACGTGACGTACTATGACTGTCATGGTCCTTAAATACTTAAGGACCGATGACGATCATAGTACATCACATACTTTTTACTTACAGCACTCCACTGGGAGCGCTGTAAGTAAAAATGGGGCCTAAAATTGACCACTCCAAGAGTGGAGCGATCTTTTTTAGGCCCCAAAGTGATGCGCCGATACATGCAACAGGTCAAGTGTACCGGCACGTCAGCAAAGATCAAAGTGGTTCTTAGAGGACAGAAACGTCCCAGGACCACTGGTCGTTAAGGGGTTAAGGACCATGGCACTTTCATTTTTTTCGCTGCGCTACCATCCTATAATCCGTGATGTCCCAGGACCATTACTGGTCCTTAATGTCCAGACTGGTGTGACAGTCTTGATACGTCATGTGACATTAAGGTGTTAAAGAGGACCTGTCACCTTAAGACAAATTGTTTACTCACAAGGACTAAAGTATACGCATGACAGAGACGGCTTAAAGGGGTCCAGTGACCTTAAGACAAGTCATTTACCTATATGTTTGTCTACCCAGTTGTCTGTAAAATAAATTGTTTTTCAGGAAGCAACCCATATATTTTGGCGGAACAGTATGGCACGTTCTGCTTCGTCCCCACACAATATTCTAACTAGTTATGTTCAAGGCCAAACTTACCACTCCCTATGCTATAAGGCATGGCCCCACTATGTGCGCTCTGCCTAGATTAATTTATATCACAGTGTAATGCAACATTGGCTTAGCAAATATACTCATTAGCATAAAGTGCCACACTGTGCCATCAACAAATATACATTAACTTCAAAGAACATATTTATATTACAAACAAATGGTTTGTACAAATATAGACAATTTTAAATTATATTTAACTAACTTACCTTAAAAGTTAGAGTATAGAAGCATAGAAACATAGAATCTGACGGCAGATAAGAACCATTCAGCCCATCTAGTCTGCCTTTTTTTTTTTTTTTTTTAAGCAGATGAATAAAGCGACTAGGTGGAATACTGTATTAATTTTTAATCATTTAATCATTTAAGACAAACTTGTATAGGGGTGATAGACAGATCCCCTTTAAGGAAAATATGTGTATGTGATCAAACTGTTCTGATGACTGAGACGTTTAATGTATTTGAAGAATACACGTGGCACCTAAAAATAGTAGATTTATTATTTTCATTTTAAAACATGTTCATTGAAACCAAATACCTTTGTGTCCCTGTACAATTTTGCATAATCCTCTGGTGATAAAGCTGTTTGTGTGCTAGAATGATATTGTTAATCTTCAGTTTATTGCTTTTGTTCTTTGTAAATGAATCGCACTCATTAGCTAAACGGATAAAAACCCAGCACAATCACTATCTGATTAAAATAAATCGTGCCGGACCTAAAGAAACAAAATGCACACATTTTTAATTGGGTACGTAAAACCCCCCAGTTTAACTTTTATGGATAATCTGATATTTTAATTAACAGACATTAACCCCTTTGATGCTAGAAACATCTCCAATGATTCGCTTTGAAATTCATTAGAGATGTCTCTGGCATCCAATAGTTAAACCCTTCGAGAGCCAGAGCATGGGGTACAGAATGTACTGCTTTGCAATGCGTTGTGTACCCCTCTTGCACTCAAAGGGTTAAAACACCATGCAGGACACACTTTCAGTTTCATAGTCAAGTATGTAGAAAAGCAAGGTAAAGATGGGAATAAAATGTTTATCGTTCATTGATTTCTTTACCTTCTTCTGCTCAATGGAAACTCCAACAGAATAGCCTAAAGGAATATTATTAACCCATTATTTTGGCTACATATTTTGTAAGTCCATTATATAAAAAGCTTGTACAGGTTTCAGGGTGTAACCACATTATTGCTACTAGCAAAGCATTGCTTATGTATGTGGCCAATAAACTGGATGATGCAGGTTGGGTTGAAGTGCCGGCGCTATTTAAGGATGCATCATGAGAATCTCAAGGTTTGATGCAGGGCAAGATTCTCATGTCACCCTTTTAATCACAGAGACATGCTTAATACATCATGTAGCCGCACACTGTTTCGTATGCAACATTTTAAAAGGATACCCATTATATGTGCCTAAAAGTTGTATTTTTTTTTTCATCTATTTTATTTTACACATTTATTTTTCTGACAGTAAGTTAACTGAATTGCTTTTTCCATGGAGTTTTCTGGTCAGTAGACCATCAAATCAAGATGTAATACAATTTTGTACTCTCCCTGCAGCAATGAATGCTCTGAGTGGTTTCTTGGTTACGTTGTATTTAATTTATATTATATCTCTAGACCTACTTTCATATTCCCTGAAAGGAAGCACTGTGCAAAGAGATCCATGGAGTTCATTGTCAGGGATATGAAGGTGGAAAAATATGTAAAATAAGTATAGGCAATTTGACTTTAGATATTATGCACTTGTATTAATAAAGACATCAAGAATTAAAATATAGGATTCAATTGCTGTAAATGGGCTCTACTGACCAAGACCATACAAATATAACCATTGTTACTATTCCTTTAACTCACTGTAATTTCCTATCACAAAATATTGCTGTTTAGGTTCCATGGTGTCATTAATTATTTAGACAAGGAATAATAATCAGCTGCTAGTCTGACAAAGAGAAACACCTCTATAGGAGACATTTAAAACAGTGGGTATTGACAAACACGTGAGTTAAATGGCAACCAACATGTATGTGATCATTTGTATTTTGCTGAATTTACTAAGGAGTAAACAGACATAATTTTGCAGATTTGTTTTTTTGTGTGTGACTTGTCCATGTGCATAATACCATTGTAGCGAATGGGATATATTTTTATGGAGTAGTAATTCTCCCCAAATGTTTGTCTGTATTAAATTGCAGGTGATAAATGTTATTACAAGTTTTATGTTACAGACTATCGCGGACTATGGAACATTTGTAGATATAACCAGTGATACAATTGTCACATGCAATAGACTCTAGTCTATAATTAATTCTTGCTCTATGGTTTTCTCCAAACACTGTGCCCCACCCATACTTGCTCATATATAATGAGTTCCAGGGAAACTTTTCCCTGGGAAGTCACATTATAGTGTGTCACTAATGGTCCTTAGTTTGTTGCAGTGCAATGTCAACCAAAAACTTTGTACAATAATCTATTTCAGTCCCAGAAGCTTGGGGAATATTTCTACCCTGGTAGTTAGACATATTTCATAGTTTTTGCAGTCCATCTGTTTATGTATGATTCCCCTGGGTAACTTTCCAGTTACGTATAGAAAACTGTTTCTCTCTTTCATCTGTTGTGGAACACAGGAATCCCGGTGTAAAATATTTTCCTCTTGACACTTCAAAATGGAGTAATCTGGAAGTGGAGACTACTTCCCAGCTCCTCCTATCATGTTTAGTTTCAAAAGTGTCCCATAGAAGGTAGTCAAGGTGAAGATTCTCTCTGCTTGTTTTCTTATTTTTGTAAACTATATGGGGTTGTTCAATCCCCCATTAGGTGGGCTCCTGTTCCTTGTTTATCCAGGTTGGATATGGAAATGGGGAGACTATTTTAGGACCTGTGATCTACTTGGAGAGGACTATCAGACTTATTGATCCTTGTCCTTTTCTTCACTTTTTATTGGTGGGCTGTGGTCTGCAGGAATGGGCTTATACTCTTGGGGACTTTTCACTTTGCAAGGGGGAACCTCAAGAGAAGCTCTCTCATCATTTGTACAGCTGACATTATGCCATTTGGAGAGAATACTCAGATTTCCCATGAGGCCCAATTCTTACCAGGCCACAAGGAAGGAAGTTTAAGGGCTGTTGATCTTCTCATCCTTTTTCTCTGTGTGAAGAACACATGAGGCACTGGATAACTTATCTGAGTGGCTGATCTTCCCTCTTGGCGGCTCATTCTGCCCCAAATAAACAGATCAGTATTCTATTATTTTCAGCTCTGTTTTTCTTCTTTCTTTTGAAATTATGGGGTAGACCAAGACCACCAAAAAGTTGACATATTTCTTCTGTTTTTGTTCTACATACCAGACTAGTCTCCCAATGGATCATACTAGTGCGTTATATCCTTTCCCTCTTATTCTGTGGTCCCTACACAGCCAATCCCAGGACTGTGTTTCTCTGAACAGGAACCTACTTGTGTTAAAACACTAATTTCTACCATGGCTACTATTCCTACATCTAATAAGGAGTCTAAGTTTGAAGCCAGCAAACACAGAAGACAGATTTCTCCTTCTGAAGGGGATTCTTCTGTTGAAGATAGGAAAACTGCGTTTTGAAGACCCTTAAGGTTTATGAGGAGTGGACTCAGATTTGAGATCCTTATATCTGCATATTTTTAAGAGACAGAAAAGAGACACTACTTTACTTCCCTATCATTCCCTTGGACGAGTGGTATCTGAGTAGATGATGTCACATGATAAGAAGCTATTTATCCCCAGACACTTTTCTGTTTTATGCTTTTTCTCTCCTGCTGTGCTACTGCAGTAGAATACTTCCATAATAGTTGACCTCCCTATTTTTTATTTTCTAAGCACACAACTTTACCAATGACAGATACAGCTGCATCCAAGAATAAGACAGATAAATGCCTGGACTTTTTTAGTAATGCAAAGTTTGTGGCTTCAGGGGCTGCCTTTTGTCTGGCCTTTGCTATTGCTTCCATGACTAGAGCCATGATTGTTTGGGGCAGAAGTTGGATGCTGTCCATTTGAATGCTTAAAAAGGACACATTGTCCTCTCCATCTCTAATATTCTTGAAACCAATTTATATTTTACCGAAGCTGCCCTTCACACTACTAAGTTTGTTGGCAGGTCCTTAACCCTGTCTGTTGCAGTGAGAATTACCCTTTTGTTGAAGATTTTGTCTGCAGATCAGTCTTCTAAGAAATCCCTGGTTTCTCTTCCATTTGTGGGCAAGGCATTAGCCATGCTACTGGGGATAAGATTGCTCGGTTGCCTCAGGTTATCCCCAAGCATTCTCCCTTTCCACGGAGATCACACACCTTTCACTACCCATGCTAGCATGTTTATGCACCCAAGGCTTCTACACCCTTCTTAGAAACAAAGGGATGGGCAGGCAAGAAACCTAACCAAGAGTTCCCAGTGACAAATCTCCCTAAGCATGAGTCATGAAGGCCTGGTCCTCCTCAGGTAATTGAAAGAAGTCTACATCTCTTTCACAGCTTGTGGACTCTCTCATGGAAGATCCATAGGATATAGAAAGGGTATTGCATCCCCTCCTCCTCATCATTTCTTCATGTCAAGGGTCTCTTGCACTATTATTCTTAGAGGAGGTTTCATCACTGGTGGACATGCAGGTCCTGGTTCCAGTTTCTACACTGGAGAGATTCATGGGATTCTATTCCAAACTTTTCATAGTCCCCAAAAAGCACATCAACTGTCTTCCTATCCTGGAACGCAAGCATTTAAATCTTTGTTAGTCTGCCTGGAGTCTTTGTGATCCATCATCACCTCTATGTGTCTAGGGCAGTTTTTGGCTTCTCTGGACATAAAAAACAAATGACTGTGTGTTCTGGTTCATGCAGATCATCAGCCTTTCAAGACCATCATTTTCAGTACGCCACCCTTCCATTTGAATAGACGTTCTCTCCATGTGTTTTCACAAAGTTTTTGGCAGCATTGTCCTCTCAAATTCATTCACCTGGAATCTGCTTCACTCCCTATCTGGAAAGGCTATTGTTGACTGTTCATACAAACCTTTATATCTTCATTTTCGGTCATGTGTGACCATCCTGGGACAGCATGGCTGTTTAATAAATTTAAAAAAATCCTCTTTAGTTCCATCCCAAGTCCTAACCTTTCTTAAAATAAAATTCAAACTCTTCAGGGTTGGATCTTGTGGACAGGAACAGGACTGATTCAGTGACAGGACTTGTTTTACGAGAGGACTGTTTTAGCAAAAGCAGATCAATATAAGAACAAGTAGCAAACAATATTGTGGTCTGGAACAGGACTGGTTATGCAATAGGACTAGTTCAAAATAGCAGATAAATACAGGAACAAGCAGCAAACAATCCCATTGTCAGAACAAAGCAGGTCAGTAACCAGAGAGCAGGAGCAAATAGCAAACAGCATACACCTGGAAAAGGCCAGGTTCGCCTAATGGCCTCACCGGGCATGGTTCTCGGATGTACTCAGTATATCAGTTGCTGAGCCACTGTCTTCCACTCCTTCTGAACTTCTTGACTCAAGGTCCCATTTGTCATCCACAGGTGGAGAGATTAGCTTTAATGGTTGTAGATAAAAGAAGGGGAGAAAGACAGCAGGGGTGCCCCTGTGTATATCAAGCAATAAAAATTACCACCACCTTTCACCCTATGGTGTGCACTCACAATAAGATGTGTCAGAGATGGCTAATACCAAATCCAACTATTCAGGCAACTGGAGAATTCAAACTATCTCCAGAAACAGCGTAACTTCTCTCACATGGATGGTGTCCGTGGCAGCTCTCAGTACAACACGCTCTCCCTCAGCGGCATAGCATCAAAAGAAACAAGAAAGTACCATATAATGTAATATGTACAATAAAATTCAGCCTAGATTAATGAAATGTTACTCACATACAAAGTGATCAGGGCTCTGTTATCGAAGTCCACTGACATGCAAGCTTACTGTTACTCATGATGTCCAAGGGATAAAGCCAAGTTCTTTGATATGAATCTGGCGGAGGTTTAAATGTAGAATATTTATTAAAAATTAATATAAAATAATGACTTTAAATGCTGCTTTAATGGCTCTTGAAGCCAGCTTTCTGAGGAAGGAGCATTTTTCTAAATCTTTCATTGCTACTGTGATGAAGGCCTGCAAAATGGTTTCATTCAAAGTGTATCATAGTGTCTGATCATGGTTTGTCAAGTGGTGTGAAGACCAGGTGTCATGTTCACATTCCTTTCATCTTCCAGTAATTGTAGTCTTTCTTCAGTACACTCTTCAGAGAGCATTACATGCGTGGCCTGCATAGACCTCTAATTAGTAGGTGTGCAAATGGGCATTTTCAACTTTATGAATTAAAAATGCACTGTTGGTTACAAGGTTAAACCATATTAAAGGGGAACTTTCACCTCCTCATTATCATTATTGTATCCCTTCCTTTGTGTCCCCTCTGTACAGTGCGGTCTTTCTTTTTGCCTACAAATCTGTTTAAATGAAGCAAAAAGATACTTGAATTGTGTACCTGATGACGTTAGCAGCCGCACAGCCGCGCACCGTATGGTGCAGAAGACACTCCCACAGCCTCAGCTCCTTTCACTTGCCCCAGCATCCTTCGATGACGGAGGCGTTCTGTTAGTAAGCTGGAGAGAGATCTCATTGGCAGAGATCGATATCTAGCCAATGAGATCTCTCTCCAGTAGTGTTGAGCGAGCATACTCGGCCGAAGCTCGGTTCGGCTCGAGCATCGCTCTGCTCGGCACATGGCGGTACTCGTACGAGTACCGCATGTGCTCGCCCGCCATGTTCGGGTCTCCTCCCCGCACGTTTCGCGGCTGCTGCGCAGCCAATAAACGTGCAGGGAGGCTCTGACATCAGTGTAATGCCAGCAGCCATGTTGGCTGCTGGCATTACACTGATTGGCTGGCCAGAACCCATGATCGGGTGCTGTATAGCACCTGACCAGCGAGTTCGGCTCAGTCTTAGCCAGGGAGAGATGAGGATAGGAAGGGAAAGTCAGTGTAGGGAGAAGAAAAGCAATTGTGAAAAAAAAAAAAGACCCAAAAGTCCTTTTTAGGACTACTGTGTGTGGGGGCAGCAGTTTATTTTGTGTGGAGGGGCAGAGAAAAAAAAAAAAAAACTTCATATATTCTGTTTAGTGTGCAAAGTTGCAGATTAGAGCACATTCTGTTTAGTGTGCAAAGTTGCAGATTAGAGCACATTCTGTTCAGTGTGCAAAGTTGCAGATTAGCAGCACATTCTTTTTAGTGTGCAAAGTTGCAGATTAGAGCACATTCTGTTTAGTGTGCAAAGTTGCAGATTAGCAGCACATTCTGTTTACTGTGCAAAGTTTCAGAATAGGAAAACATTCTGTTAAGTCTTCAAACTGTAAAATATCAAAGTCACATATTCCATTCACTGTGCGTAGCCGCAGTTAAGAAGCAAATTCTGTGTACTGTGCAAAGTTTCAGAATAGGAAAACATTCTGTTAAGTCTTCAAACTGTAAAATATCAAAGTCACATATTCCATTCACTGTGCGTAGCCGCAGTTAAGAAGCAAATTCTGTTTACTGTGCAAAGTTTCAGAATAGGAAAACATTCTGTTAAGTCTTCAAACTGTAAAATATCAAAGTCACATATTCCATTCACTGTGCGTAGCCGCAGTTAAGAAGCAAATTCTGTTTACTGTGCAAAGTTTCAGAATAGGAAAACATTCTGTTAAGTCTTCAAACTGTAAAATATCAAAGTCACATATTCCATTCACTGTGCGTAGCCGCAGTTAATAAGCAAATTCTGTGTACTGTGCAAAGTTTCAGAATAGGAAAACATTCTGTTAAGTCTTCAAACTGTAAAATATCAAAGTCACATATTCCATTCACTGTGCGTAGCCGCAGTTAAGAAGCAAATTCTGTTTACTGTGCAAAGTTTCAGAATAGGAAAACATTCTGTTAAGTCTTCAAACTGTAAAATATCAAAGTCACATATTCCATTCACTGTGCGTAGCCGCAGTTAAGAAGCAAATTCTGTTTACTGTGCAAAGTTTCAGAATAGGAAAACATTCTGTTAAGTCTTCAAACTGTAAAATATCAAAGTCACATATTCCATTCACTGTGCGTAGCCGCAGTTAAGAAGCACATTCTGTTTACTGTGCAAAGTTTCAGAATAGGAAAACATTCTGTTAAGTCTTCAAACTGTAAAATATCAAAGTCACATATTCCATTCACTGTGCGTAGCCGCAGTTAAGAAGCAAATTCTGTTTACTGTGCAAAGTTTCAGAATAGGAAAACATTCTGTTAAGTCTTCAAACTGTAAAATATCAAAGTCACATATTCCATTCACTGTGCGTAGCCGCAGTTAAGAAGCAAATTCTGTTTACTGTGCAAAGTTTCAGAATAGGAAAACATTCTGTTAAGTCTTCAAACTGTAAAATATCAAAGTCACATATTCCATTCACTGTGCGTAGCCGCAGTTAAGAAGCACATTCTGTTTACTGTGCAAAGTTTCAGAATAGGAAAACATTCTGTTAAGTCTTCAAACTGTAAAATATCAAAGTCACATATTCCATTCACTGTGCGTAGCCGCAGTTAAGAAGCAAATTCTGTTTACTGTGCAAAGTTTCAGAATAGGAAAACATTCTGTTAAGTCTTCAAACTGTAAAATATCAAAGTCACATATTCCATTCACTGTGCGTAGCCGCAGTTAAGAAGCAAATTCTGTTTACTGTGCAAAGTTTCAGAATAGGAAAACATTCTGTTAAGTCTTCAAACTGTAAAATATCAAAGTCACATATTCCATTCACTGTGCGTAGCCGCAGTTAAGAAGCACATTCTGTTTACTGTGCAAAGTTTCAGAATAGGAAAACATTCTGTTAAGTCTTCAAACTGTAAAATATCAAAGTCACATATTCCATTCACTGTGCGTAGCCGCAGTTAAGAAGCAAATTCTGTTTACTGTGCAAAGTTGCAGATTTGCAGCACATATTCCGTGTAATATGAAGAAGGCGGGTAAAAAGGGACGGGGAAGTGGACGTGATCCTGATAGTTCAGGGCGCGGGTCAGGACGCGTAGAAACTGCGCCTGGTGCCAGAGCACAAGACAGAAAGACATCCACCATACCTAGCTTCATGTCTCATTTTACAGGGCATCGCAGGACATCACTCTCGAGGTCCGACCACTGCGAACAGGTGGTCGGTTGGATGTCAGCTGATACTGCTTCCAGTCGGTTAAGCACCACCCTGTCTTCCACCAAGTCCACTCTCAGTAGCCAAGAGTCTGGTCAACATAATCCTCACTCTGATCATCCTTCCTCCCACCATAGAGGATCTGGTCAAAGAAGTGATCCCACACTGGGATATAGTGAGGAGCTCGTCTCATCACCAATCCTTAATTTGAACCTCTCTCCAAGCACGCTTGCAGAGGAACATGACATCTTGTGCCCTGATTCACAACCTCTAGAGGGTACCCAATCACAAGAAGATGACAGAGGGGAACGGCATTTAAGGTCAAAGGAAGTGGATGATGATGATGATGAGACACAGTTGCCATTAAATCAACCACTATTACTGTCTCAAGACCTTGATGAGGAGGATGATATACAGTTGTCAATGACTGAGTATGTGGTGGGATCAAGACATGAGGAGGATGATCAGAGTGAGGAAGTGGAGGAGGACTTGGTGGACGATGAGGTGACTGACCCCACCTGGGAAGGTGTAGAGCCGAGCGATGACAGCAGTCCTGAGGGTGAGCCATCTGCAGCACCGCAACAGGCTGGAAGAGGCAGTGGTGTGGCTACAGAAAGAAGGCGGACCGCACCAAACCGGCCCGCAAATGTTCCACGGAGCACCCCCTTGCGTAAATCTCCCTTGCCAAGGGGTAGGTGTTCCGCGGTATGGCGTTTTTTTAAGGAAAGTGCGGACGACAAAAGAATTGTAGTTTGCAACCTGTGCCACACCAGAATGAGCCAAGGCATGAACACTAGAAACCTCACCACCACCAGCATGATCCGACACATGGCATCCAAGCACCGTAATAAGTGGGAGGAACGCCTGGATCGCCCATCTGTGTCTGCAGGCCACACCACTGCCTCCTCTTCCCCTGTTTTCGGTGCCGGCCAATCGCCTGTCGAAGGCGCAGGCCCGCATACCTCCCGCCCTGCACCTGTACCATCTGAAGCACCATCAGCGACCACATCCACTTCCCTGTCCCAGCACAGCGTCCAAATGTCGTTACCCCAGGCATTTGAGCGCAAGCGAAAATACCCAGCCACCCACCCACAGGCCATAGCACTAACCTCACACCTTTCCAAATTACTGGCCATCGAAATGCTGCCATTTAGGCTTGTGGACACTGAGTCCTTCCGCAGCCTGATGGCAGCAGCTGTCCCTCAGTACGCGGTCCCCAGCCGCCACTACTTTTCCCGGTGTGCCATCCCCGCATTACACCACCATGTGTCCCGTAACATCACCCGTGCCCTGACCAACGCAGTTACTGGGAAGGTCCACTTAACGACTGACACATGGACAAGTGCTTGTGGCCAGGGACGCTACATTTCCCTGACGGCACACTGGGTGAATGTCGTGGAGGCTGGGAGCGACTCGGACCCTGGGATGGCACAGGTGCTACCCACGCCGAGGATTGCGGGCCCTACCTCCATCAGGGTTTCCGCCAGCACCTACGTTATTGGCTCCTCCTCCTCCGTTTCCACCTCCGAATTCTCTGCGCGCAGCGCCACTCACCCATCAGCCGGTAGCTGGAAGCAGTGTAGCACTGCAGTGGGGAAGCGTCAACAGGCCGTGCTGAAGCTGATCTGCCTTGGGGACAAACAGCACACGGCCTCAGAGCTGTTGCAGGGGATTAGTCACCAGACCGAGCAGTGGCTCTCGCCACTCAACCTGCAACCAGGCATGGTTGTGTGTGATAATGGGCGTAACTTGGTGGCGGCTTTGGAGCTCGGCAAGCTCACACACGTACCATGCCTAGCGCATGTATTTAATTTAGTGGTTCAGCGATTTCTAAAAACCTACCCCAATTTGCATGATCTCTTGACCAAGGTGCGCCGCGTGTGTGCACATTTCCGTAAGTCATCTACAGCTTCAGCCGGCCTGTTGAAGCTGCAGCAGCGCTTACAATTGCCAGCTCACCGGCTGCTGTGTGACGTGAGCACGCGCTGGAACTCCACCTTCCACATGTTGGCCCGGCTTTGTGAGCAGCAGAGGGCAGTAGTGGAGTACCAGCTGTTACACGGTCGTCGCCTCTCCGTTCAACTTCCTGTAATCAAAAGTGAGGAGTGGGAATGGATGTCAGACCTCTGTGAGGTTTTACGCAATTTTGAGGAATCGACACAGATGGTGAGCGGCAATAACGCTATTATCAGTGTAACCATCCCACTTCTGTGTCTACTGAAACGCTCGCTGCTCACAATTAAAACCGACGCTTTGCATGTGGAAGAGGTGGAAATGGGGGAGGAAGAGCTTACACAAGGTGATAGCCAGAGCACCCTCACTTCGTCTTCTCAGCGACAATTGGAGGAGGCGGAGGAGGAGGAGGAGGAAGACACGGTTGCCTCCGCTACAGAGGGTAGCCATGGAACTTTAGTTCCATCTCTTCAGCGTGGGTGGGCAGAAGAGGAGGAAGAGGATGAGGAGATTGAGAGTAGTGATGAGCGAGCACCCCAATGCTCGGGTGTTCGGGTGCTCTGACCGAGCACCACCTGAGGCTCGAGTGCTCGGCCGAGCACCCGAGCCCCATTGAAGTCAATGGGAGGACTCGAGCATTACACCAGGCACCCCCTGCTCTGATGAGGGGAGGGTGCCTGGTCCATAGGAAAAGGGCAGAAAAGGATGGAAACACCACAGAAATGGTTCAGGGACAGCATAGGGAGGATGTCTGGATGCATCTTGGACTCCAACATCGCTGCTGGGAACGATCTTTCGCCCGTAGTACGCCATTTTTACAGACTGACCGTAAAACACACAAAAAGGAAAATAAAAACGACTTTAGGCGAAAAATTGTTACCAAACAGTATTTGCTGTATATTTACTTGTATATCATCTGCAAATTCTCCCAAAAATTTCCTCGATTTTTCTGAACTGAGGCCATGATTAAGAGGGAAACGTGCGCAGAGGCAAATTCTCCCAAAAATTTCCTTGATTTTCAGAACTGAGGCCATGATTAAGAGGGAAACGTGCGCAGAGGCAAATTCTCCCAAAAATTTCCTTGATTTTCAGAACTGAGGCCATGATTAAGAGGGAAACGTGCACAGAGGCAAATTCTCCCAAAAATTTCCTTGATTTTCAGAACTGAGGCCATGATTAAGAGGGAAACGTGCGCAGAGGCAAATTCTCCCAAAAATTTCCTTGATTTTATTGAACTGAGGCCATGATTAAGAGGGAAACGTGCACAGAGGCAAATTCTCCCAAAAATTTCCTTGATTTTCAGAACTGAGGCCATGATTAAGAGGGAAACGTGCGCAGAGGCAAATTCTCCCAAAAATTTCCTTGATTTTCAGAACTGAGGCCATGATTAAGAGGGAAACGTGCGCAGAGGCAAATTCTCCCAAAAATTTCCTTGATTTTATTGAACTGAGGCCATGATTAAGAGGGAAACGTGCGCTGAGCTGACCATCTAAAACATTATGGGTAAGGGTCTGCTGCAGAGCTGACCATCCTAAACATTATATGCGAAGGCCCGCTAGTGAGCTGACGCTATAAAACATTATATGAGAGGGCCCGCTAGAGAGCTGACCCAATAAAACATTATATGAGAAGGCCCGCTGGTGAGCTGACCTATATAAAAATTGTCAAACAGGGCCCGCTGGTGAGCTGGCCCTATATAAAAATTATATCACAGGGCCCGCTGGTGAGCTGGCCCTATATAAAAATTATATCACAGGGCCCGCTGGTGAGCTGGCCCTATATAAAAATTATATCCCAGGGCATATGGAAGAGGAGGAGGAGGATGAGAAGATTAAGAGTCAACCATATACCCGTTTTTTGGGTGGAAGGGGTGAATGGGAATACAGAGTATTCCCATCATTGTAAATAACATATATAAAGTGAGTTTATGTTCCCCCGGGGCTTTCCTCCAGTGGAGTGGAGAAGTCAGGGGAAATCCAGGCCTTGTTCATTTTTATAAGTGTCAACCTATCAGCATTGTCGGTGGAAAGGCGGATACGCTTATCTGTTATGATGCCACCAGCAGCACTAAATACCCGCTCAGACAGAACGCTGGCGGCAGGGCAGGCCAGCACCTCCAAGGCGTAGAGTGACAGTTCATACCACGTGTCCAGCTTGGACACCCAGTAGTTGTAAGGCACAGAGGGATCATTGAGGACGCTGACACGGTCTGCTACGTACTCCTTCACCATCTTCCAAAACTTTTCCCTCCTTGTGACACTAGGCTGCGCATCAGGGTGAGGGTGCTGGCGGGGTGTCATGAAGGTGTCCCACGCCTTGGAGAGTGTTGCCCTGCCTTTCTCGGAACTGCTGTGTGCTCCCCTTTTCTCCCCTTCTCTGTTGGCCAAGGTAGCACGTACTCTGCCGCCAGCGTTGTCAGATGGAAAATTTTGGAGCAATTTTTCAACAAGAACCTTCTGGTATTGCACCATTTTGCTTGTCCTCTCCACCGGAGGAATGAGAGATGAGAAATTCTCTTTGTAGCGGGGGTCCAGAAGGGTGAACACCCAGTAATCCGTGTTGTTTAAAATGCGTATAACGCGTGGGTCACGGGAAAGGCAGCCTAACATAAAGTCAGCCATGTGTGCCAGAGTACCAACAGTCAAGATTTCGCTGTCCTCACCAGGAGGATGACTCTCAATATCCTCATCCTCTTCCTCCTCTTCTGCCCACCCACGCTGAAGAGATGGAACTAAAGTTCCATGGCTACCCTCTGTAGCGGAGGCAACCGTGTCTTCCTCCTCCTCCTCCGCCTCCTCCAATTGTCGCTGAGAAGACGAAGTGAGGGTGCTCTGGCTATCACCTTGTGTAAGCTCTTCCTCCCCCATTTCCACCTCTTCCACATGCAAAGCGTCGGTTTTAATTGTGAGCAGCGAGCGTTTCATTAGACACAGAAGTGGGATGGTTACACTGATAATAGCGTTATCGCCACTCACCATCTGTGTTGATTCCTCAAAATTGCGTAAAACCTCGCAGAGGTCTGACATCCATTCCCACTCCTCACTTCTGATTACAGGAAGTTGAACGGAGAGGCGACGACCGTGTAACAGCTGGTACTCCACTACTGCCCTCTGCTGCTCACAAAGCCGGGCCAACATGTGGAAGGTGGAGTTCCAGCGCGTGCTCACGTCACACAGCAGCCGGTGAGCTGGCAATTGTAAGCGCTGCTGCAGCTTCAACAGGCCGGCCGAAGCTGTAGATGACTTACGGAAATGTGCACACACGCGGCGCACCTTGGTCAAGAGATCATGCACATTGGGGTAGGTTTTTAGAAATCGCTGCACCACTAAATTAAATACATGCGCTAGGCATGGTACGTGTGTGAGCTTGCCGAGCTCCAAAGCCGCCACCAAGTTACGCCCATTATCACACACAACCATGCCTGGTTGCAGGTTGAGTGGCGAGAGCCACTGCTCGGTCTGGTGACTAATCCCCTGCAACAGCTCTGAGGCCGTGTGCTGTTTGTCCCCAAGGCAGATCAGCTTCAGCACGGCCTGTTGACGCTTCCCCACTGCAGTGCTACACTGCTTCCAGCTACTGGCTGATGGGGGAGTGGCGCTGCGTGTAGAGAATTCGGAGGTGGAAACGGAGGAGGAGGAGCCAATAACGTAGGTGCTGGCGGAAACCCTGATGGAGGTAGGGCCCGCAATCCTCGGCGTGGGTAGCACCCGTGCCATCCCAGGGTCCGAGTCGCTCCCAGCCTCCACGACATTCACCCAGTGTGCCATCAGGGAAATGTAGCGTCCCTGGCCACAAGCACTTGCCCATGTGTCAGTCGTTAAGTGGACCTTCCCAGTAACTGCGTTGGTCAGGGCACGGGTGATGTTACGGGACACATGGTGGTGTAATGCGGTGATGGCACACCGGGAAAAGTAGTGGCGGCTGGGGACCGCGTACCGAGGGACAGCTGCTGCCATCAGGCTGCGGAAGGACTCAGTGTCCACAAGCCTAAATGGCAGCATTTCGATGGCCAGTAATTTTGAAAGGTGTGAGGTTAGTGCTATGGCCTGTGGGTGGGTGGCTGGGTACTTTCTCTTGCGCTCAAATGCCTGGGGTAACGACATTTGGACGCTGTGCTGGGACAGGGAAGTGGATGTGGTCGCTGATGGTGCTTCAGATGGTACAGGTGCAGGGCGGGAGGTATGCGGGCCTGCGCCTTCGACAGGCGATTGGCCGGCACCGAAAACAGGGGAAGAGGAGGCAGTGGTGTGGCCTGCAGACACAGATGGGCGATCCAGGCATTCCTCCCACTTACTACGGTGCTTGGATGCCATGTGTCGGATCATGCTGGTGGTGGTGAGGTTTCTAGTGTTCATGCCTCGGCTCATTCTGGTGTGGCACAGGTTGCAAACTACAATTCTTTTGTCGTCCGCACTTTCCTTAAAAAAACGCCATACCGCGGAACACCTACCCTTTGGCAAGGGAGATTTACGCAAGGGGGTGCTCCGTGGAACATTTGCGGGCCGGTTTGGTGCGGTCCGCCTTCTTTCTGTAGCCACACCACTGCCTCTTCCAGCCTGTTGCGGTGCTGCAGATGGCTCACCCTCAGGACTGCTGTCATCGCTCGGCTCTACACCTTCCCAGGTGGGGTCAGTCACCTCATCGTCCACCAAGTCCTCCTCCACTTCCTCACTCTGATCATCCTCCTCAAGTCTTGATCCCACCACATACTCAGTCATTGACAACTGTATAACATTCTCCTCAACAAGGTCTTGAGACGGAAATAGTGGTTGATTTAATGGCAACTGTGTCTCATCATCATCATCATCATCCACTACTTCCTTTGACCTTAAATGCCGTTCACATCTGTCATCTTCTTGTGATTGGGTAGCCTCTAGAGGTTGTGAATCAGGGCACAAGATGTCATGTTCCTCTGCAAGCGTGCTTGGAGAGAGGGTCAAATGAAGGATTGGTGATGAGACGAGCTCCTCACTATATCCCAGTGTGGGATCACTTCTTTGACCAGACCGTGTATGGTGGGAGGAAGGATGATCAGAGTGAGGATTATGTTGACCAGACTCTTGGCTACTGAGAGTGGACTTGGTGGAAGACAGGGTGGTGCTTAACCGACTGGAAGCAGTATCAGCTGACATCCAACCGACCACCTGTTCGCAGTGGTCTGACCTCGAGAGTGATGTCCTGCGACGCCCTGTAAAATGAGACATGAAGCTAGGTATGGTGGATGTCTTTGTTTCTTGTGCTCTGGCACCAGGCACAGTTTCTCCGCGTCCTGACCCGCGCCCTGAACTATCAGGATCACGTCCACTTCCCCGTCCCTTTTTACCCGCCTTCTTCATCTTACACGGAATATGTGACTTTAATATTTGAGTTTGAAAACTTAACAGTATTTCTTACTATTCTGCAACTGTGCAGAGTACACAGAATAGGCTGCTAAACTGCGGTGACACACACTGAATGGAATATGTGACTTTAATATTTGAGTTTGAAAACTTAACAGTATTTCTTACTATTCTGCAACTCTGCAGAGTACACAGAATAGGCTGCTAAACGGCGGTGACACACACTGAATGGAATATGTGACTTTAATATTTGAGTTTGAAAACTTAACAGTATTTCTTCCTATTCTGCAACTGTGCAGAGTACACAGAATAGGCTGCTAAACTGCGGTGACGAACACAGAATGGAATATGTGACTTTAATATTTGAGTTTGAAAACTTAACAGTATTTCTTCCTATTCTGCAACTGTGCAGAGTACACAGAATAGGCTGCTAAACTGCGGTGACACACACTGAATGGAATATGTGACTTTAATATTTGAGTTTGAAAACTTAACAGTATTTCTTCCTATTCTGCAACTCTGCAGAGTACACAGAATAGGCTGCTAAACGGCGGTGACACACACTGAATGGAATATGTGACTTTAATATTTGAGTTTGAAAACTTAACAGTATTTCTTACTATTCTGCAACTCTGCAGAGTACACAGAATAGGCTGCTAAACGGCGGTGACACACACTGAATGGAATATGTGACTTTAATATTTGAGTTTGAAAACTTAACAGTATTTCTTACTATTCTGCAACTCTGCAGAGTACACAGAATAGGCTGCTAAACGGCGGTGACACACACTGAATGGAATATGTGACTTTAATATTTGAGTTTGAAAACTTAACAGTATTTCTTACTATTCTGCAACTCTGCAGAGTACACAGAATAGGCTGCTAAACGGCGGTGACACACACTGAATGGAATATGTGACATTAATATTTGAGTTTGAAAACTTAACAGTATTTCTTACTATTCTGCAACTCTGCAGAGTACACAGAATAGGCTGCTAAACGGCGGTGACACACACTGAATGGAATATGTGACTTTAATATTTGAGTTTGAAAACTTAACAGTATTTCTTACTATTCTGCAACTCTGCAGAGTACACAGAATAGGCTGCTAAACGGCGGTGACACACACTGAATGGAATATGTGACTTTAATATTTGAGTTTGAAAACTTAACAGTATTTCTTACTATTCTGCAACTCTGCAGAGTACACAGAATAGGCTGCTAAACGGCGGTGACACACACTGAATGGAATATGTGACTTTAATATTTGAGTTTGAAATCTTAACAGTATTTCTTACTATTCTGCAACTCTGCAGAGTACACAGAATAGGCTGCTAAACGGCGGTGACACACACTGAATGGAATCTGTGACTTTAATATTTGAGTTTGAAAACTTAACAGTATTTCTTACTATTCTGCAACTCTGCAGAGTACACAGAATAGGCTGCTAAACGGCGGTGACACACACTGAATGGAATATGTGACTTTAATATTTGAGTTTGAAAACTTAACAGTATTTCTTACTATTCTGCAACTCTGCAGAGTACACAGAATAGGCTGCTAAACGGCGGTGACACACACTGAATGGAATATGTGACTTTAATATTTGAGTTTGAAAACTTAACAGTATTTCTTACTATTCTGCAACTCTGCAGAGTACACAGAATAGGCTGCTAAACGGCGGTGACACACACTGAATGGAATATGTGACTTTAATATTTGAGTTTGAAAACTTAACAGTATTTCTTCCTATTCTACAATTGTGCAGAGTACACAGAATAGGCTGCTAAACTGCGGTGACACACACTGAATGGAATATGTGACTTTAATATTTGAGTTTGAAAACTTAACAGTATTTCTTACTATTCTGCAACTCTGCAGAGTACACAGAATAGGCTGCTAAACGGCGGTGACACACACTGAATGGAATATGTGACTTTAATATTTGAGTTTGAAAACTTAACAGTATTTCTTACTATTCTGCAACTCTGCAGAGTACACAGAATAGGCTGCTAAACGGCGGTGACACACACTGAATGGAATATGTGACTTTAATATTTGAGTTTGAAAACTTAACAGTATTTCTTACTATTCTGCAACTCTGCAGAGTACACAGAATAGGCTGCTAAACGGCGGTGACACACACTGAATGGAATATGTGACTTTAATATTTGAGTTTGAAAACTTAACAGTATTTCTTACTATTCTGCAACTCTGCAGAGTACACAGAATAGGCTGCTAAACGGCGGTGACACACACTGAATGGAATATGTGACTTTAATATTTGAGTTTGAAAACTTAACAGTATTTCTTCCTATTCTGCAACTGTGCAGAGTACACAGAATAGGCTGCTAAACGGCGGTGACACACACTGAATGGAATATGTGACTTTAATATTTGAGTTTGAAAACTTAACAGTATTTCTTACTATTCTGCAACTGTGCAGAGTACACAGAATGTGCTGCTAAACTGCGGCGAAGCACACTGAATGGAATATGTGACTTTGATATTTTAGTTTGAAGACTTAACAGAATGTGCTCTAATCTGCAACTTTGCACACTAAACAGAATGTGCTCTAATCTGCAACTTTGCACACTAAACAGAATGTGCTCTAATCTGCAACTGTGCACACTAAACAGAATGTGCTCTAATCTGCAACTTTTCACACTAAACAGAATATTTTTTTTTTTTTTTTTTTTGTTTTTTTCCCCCCACACAAAATAACCTGCTGCCCCCACACACAGTAGTCCTAAAAAGGACTTTTGGTTCTTTTTTTTCACAATTTTGGTTTTTTTTCCTCCCTACACTGCCTTTCCCTTCCTATCCTCAGCTCTCCCTGGCTAAGACTGAGCCGAACTCGAAGGTTAGGTGCTATACAGCACCCGACCACGGGTTCTGGCCAGCCAATCAGTGTAATGCCAGCAGCCAACATGGCTGCTGGCATTACACCGATGTCAGAGCCTCCCTGCACGTTTATTGGCTGCGCAGCAGCCGCAAAACGTGCGGGGAGGAGACCCGAACATGGCGGGCGAGCACATGCGGTACTCGTACGAGTACCGCCATGTGCCGAGCAGAGCGAGCATGCTCGCTCAACACTAATTGAGAGTCATCCTCCTGGTGAGGACAGCGAAATCTTGCCTGTTGGTACTCTGGCACACATGGCTGACTTTATGTTAGGCTGCCTTTCCCGTGACCCACGCGTTATACGCATTTTAGACAACACGGATTACTGGGTGTTCACCCTTCTGGACCCCCGCTACAAAGAGAATTTCTCATCTCTCATTCCTCCGGTGGAGAGGACAAGCAAAATGGTGCAATACCAGAAGGTTCTTGTCGAAAAATTGCTCCAAAATTTTCCATCTGACAACGCTGGCGGCAGAGTACGTGCTACCTTGGCCAACCGAGAAGGGGAGAAAAGGGGAGCACACAGCAGTTCCGAGAAAGGCAGGGCAACACTCTCCAAGGCGTGGGACACCTTCATGACACCCCGCCAGCACCCTCACCCTGATGCGCAGCCTAGTGTCACAAGGAGGGAAAAGTTTTGGAAGATGGTGAAGGAGTACGTAGCAGACCGTGTCAGCGTCCTCAATGATCCCTCTGTGCCTTACAACTACTGGGTGTCCAAGCTGGACACGTGGTATGAACTGGCACTCTACGCCTTGGAGGTGCTGGCCTGCCCTGCCGCCAGCGTTCTGTCTGAGCGGGTATTTAGTGCTGCTGGTGGCATCATAACAGATAAGCGTATCCGCCTTTCCACCGAAAATGCTGATAGGTTGACACTTATAAAAATGAACAAGGCCTGGATTTCCCCTGACTTCTCCACTCCACTGGAGGAAAGCCCCAGAGGAACATAAAGTGACTTTATATATGTTATTTACAATGATGGGAATACTCTGTATTCCCATTCACCCCTTCCACCCAAAAAACGGGTATATGGTTGACTCTTAATCTTCTCATCCTCCTCCTCCTCTTCCATATGCCCTGTGATATAATTTTTATATAGGGCCAGCTCACCAGCGGGCCCTGTTTGACAATCTTTGTATAGGTCAGCTCACCAGCGGGCCTTCTCATATAATGTTTTATTGGGTCAGCTCTCTAGCGGGCCCTCTCATATAATGTTTTATAGCGTCAGCTCACTAGCGGGCCTTCGCATATAATGTTTAGGATGGTCAGCTCCGCAGCAGACCCTCACCCATAATGTTTTGGATGGTCGGCTCAGCGCACGTTTCCCTCTTAATCATGGCCCCAGTTCAGAAAAATCAAGGAAATTTTTGGGAGAATTTGCCTTTGCGCACGTTTCCCTCTTAATCATGGCCTCAGTTCAGAAAAATCGAGGAAATTTTTGTGAGAATTTGCCTCTGCGCACGTTTCCCTCTTAATCATGGCCTCAGTTCAGAAAAATCAAGGAAATTTTTGGGAGAATTTGCCTCTGCGCACGTTTCCCTCTTAATCATGGCCTCAGTTCAGAAAAATCGATGAAATTTTTGGGAGAATTTGCAGATGATATACAAGTAAATATACAGCAAATACTGTTTGGTAACAATTTTTCGCCTAAAGTCGTTTTTATCTGCCTTTTTGTGTGTTTTACGGTCAGTCTGTAAAAATGGCGTACTACGGGCGAAAGATCGTTCCCAGCAACGATGTTGGAGTCCAAGATGCATCCAGACACCTAGAGCTGAGGCTGTAGGAGTGTCTTCTGCACCATACGGTGCACGGCTGTGCGGCTGCTAACGTCATCAGGTAAACAATTCAAGTATCTTTTTGCTTCATTTAAACAGATTTGTAGGCAAAAAGAAAGACCGCACTGTACAGAGGGGACACAAAGGAAGGGATACAATAATGATAATGAGGAGGTGAAAGTTCCCCTTTAAAACAACTAAATAACTATATATAACATCTTATGTAAGTATTTCCTTAATGTAAACAAATCAGGAAATGGATGAAATTTCTTCTTTCTCAAAATGATGAAGAAAATAATTTTTCATCATCTCAGACATGCTTAGTGTAACAAACAAAAAAGTATGAAATGTGAATGCCACATATCTTGTGAGTACATTGATACCCAATATGTGAAGGTGAACAAATTTGTTTAATTCAATTTGGCTCCAAATTAACTGATTAACTGAAGATATAAGAATTTTGGTTGACATTTTCTACCAGATAACCCAAATTCTCTACAAAGAAGAAAAGGAAGGGAACAGCGCAAATATATTCCTCTAAGTGCAGTCCAGTTTAAAAAAGATAAAACCAAACTAATCACCCTATTCCCCTCCAAAATCAATACACTTTTCAGAGGCTACTGCCGCCTCTAGGTATATGGCCTAGACTGGATCAGACCTCCAGTCCTGGTCAAGTTGCTCACCTGCTTCCTCTTGCTTCTTATCCAAAATAGCTCTTACCTCTCCTTCTGATGATATCTGAAAGGACCTCCTTCTTTCTTTTTCTTCGGAAATATATCCAGTTAAGGAGTATTAATAAAGGTTTATGGCCAAAACGGGATAAAGAGATTTAAAAATAATTATTCATTAAATAAATGGCTTTAAAATATACTCAAAGTACTAGTACAGTCAGAACTTCAACAATATGGAAATTCAGTACTCAGCCCAACGCGTTTCACAATTTAGGTATGGCTTCCTCAGGGGCATGCACAAATGTTTCCAGAAAAAACTATTAAGGCCTTGACTATTAGAGAGAAAATGTGTTGGAGATCTCTTAGTATTTAAAATGGACAAAAAAACCCCAATGCTTTACTAAATGTAAACCATACCAGTAACAACAGAACAAAATAAAATAATAATTCCTAAAGAATTATGATCCCTCAAGAAATAAATAGTCCCCAATAATATTAATACCACGAACAACAAAATGTAAACACACAATAAGTAAATAATTAATCAATATGTTTATTGCACAATCATATAGCAAAATATGTATAGAAAATGTGTACAGTTTCATTACTTATTGAATCAAACACAATTTTCTTGGAAAACTTTGGTAACAATTGTTTATCACTTTTAGATATTGTAATCAGTAAGTTATATTTTTCTTGATGTGATGAGCTCTTTATGTTTTGTTTACAGTGGGAGGGTTGGCCGTATTGAAAAGCAACTGTTTGTACAAACTGTGCATGCACATACTTACATACTTAGGAACTTTCTTATCCCAAGCACTTCTTTATCCCACCTACTGACCAGCAGTTCATGTCGCAGGAGGTATTTACACCCCATAGCACTTACTCCTTCTGTGTCCAACCCACCTTCCTCTAGACAGTAAGCTTTCACAAGCAGGGCTTTCTGATTTGTTTGTTTTATTTGATCTGTTTTATGTCTATTCCCTACTGATCTATTTATTATGTTTATTTCTTTTTATATTTTCACTTATGTTTTTCTTTTATTTTGAGGCACGGATCTGTCAAAATGTATCCGAGTCTCTATATGTGCCTGTGTTAATTTACTTCTGTATAATGGCAACAACTCTGGCTCAATGAGACTGCGACTACAGAAGTATAATAGGAGTTTTTACATGTTCACTGGTAATTTCTCCTGTGTCATTCAGGCCTAGTAAAGCTGTGACAGTTTACTATAATGCTCAGGGATTGATTCATATAGTAGGGTCTAATTATTTATTGATATGCTTGGGCACTTGATTTACATTCATGACGTACAAGTATTGCCTTACCTTGAGCATAGCTGATGTTCATCTTATTTTTAATTTAAATCTATCATGAAACATGATGGCGATTATTTTCATATTGTATATACTAGCAATATGTGACGGCGTTGCCCGTCATTGTAGTAGGGTATGTGTTATGTAGCATTTTTTGTTTGAAATGTTGTAGGTGGCATGTTGAAGGTATTTTGTAAGAATTTTTTGTGTTTGTTTGTATTGTACATTTCATTTAGCTGTATTGACTGATGATGTTTTCTTGTGTACTGTGTGAAGCACAAAGAATCATATTGCACACATAGACACACACAGATACAGTGACATATACAGACATTGATCATACATACACACGTACATACATGCGTACACACACACACACACACACATACAGATATTATTACGGTCCTGTAAGTGCCAGAGGGGTCGGCAAGGCATTGCTCATTGTGTTGCTTAATCCTCTGCCACTGGAAGGGTTAACCAGCTGTCCCAGTATGTAGCGAGAGTCATGGAGTCCACAGTCCCTGAAGTGGACTCTGTACATGCACACTCAGAGGCTGCCAGACAACCGCCGGCTGGGCTCCCTGGCCAGGAAGACACCTCCTGCCCCAGGCCTCGGCCAAGAGCCTTACTAGGGACGTAGCCCGGGCACCAAGAGTGGGAACTGAGGAGGGATGGTGTGTGTTGTTAGAGCAGGGATGATGTGTGTTGTTGGAGCAGCTATAGTGTGGCATGTATATTTTTTGTGCCAGGGTACTTACACAATGCAGGTATGTGACAGCGGGCAGAGAGCGACGGTGAAGAAGCTTGTGTGTAAGAGTGTGTACTACAGAGTGGCCCCAGCATGGTCTGTCTCCAGCCCCTCAGCCACGGGTAATAGCTGCATTCAGCTGCTGCTTGTAGAGAGCTCCTTGAAGGGACGCATGACCGGGCTGTTGAGGGGTGGAGTGTTGTGCTTCATGAAGGGGGAACATGTAGGATTTGGTACTGGGCCTGCCTGCCTCCAAGCTACATGAAGCAGCTGGGCTTCCTGCAGCAGAAGCACATTGTTCACCAGGAGCCGAAAGCATTGTTGTGTTGCGGATACCAGAAATGAAGTTACACTGGAGCCGATTCCACCCTCTTTTTGTTGGATCAGCTCATTGTGTGCCTCAGGTTGGTGTAGGGATCCCTGGGGACTCTGTGTGTGTGTGTGTGTGTGTGTGTGGCTTTTGTGTGTGTGTGGCTTTTGTGTGTGTGTGTGGCTTGTGTGTGAGTCTGTGGTGTAGGAGCGAGTGGCAGATATTTTGTTTTTTTAGTTACTTGGATAGTGGTGGGTGGGCTGGATAGTGGGGGCAGGCCAACTCCCTGAATGATTTAAATCACTCCTTCATTGAATCACCCAATGGGAACAGTAATTCCTTACTTAAGCTGAGGTAACATAGCAATATAACACACAGTGGCTCTTCAGCTGAGGCAGCGTAGCGATATGCTGAGGGATCAAATAGAAAGTGGTGTTTGAGGCTTGCCCTCTGTAACATACAGCAAAGCATCTCTCTCCCTTTAAGGAGAAAGGGCAAGAAGCAGGAAGTGGAGGAGTGACAGTTGAAAACAGACAGTGAGATGACTGAAGAGATGAAAAGAGTTAAATAAAATGAGTTTGTATTTTATGGAAACATTACACCCTCGTACTGAAACAGAGTGTATGGAGGGTTACAATTATCTGTGGGAGGTGACACAGTGTATGTAGGATTACAGTTATCTGTGGGAGGTGAAACAGTGTGTTTGTGGGGTCATGATCCTAAGTGAGAGTGTGAGTGGACCAGGAGAAGTTATTGATATCCCTACTTCAGAAGCGAGTGGCAGCTATATTTTTTTTGTCAGTTGGATAGTGATGGGAGGACTGGAGGGGGTGGGCCAACTCCCTGTATGATAAACACGCCCCCATTGAATCACCCAATGGGAGCAGGAATGTCCTCATTGAATCACCCAATGGGAGTTGTGTCTCCTAATGAGATATAAATTATGTAATGAGGCATTCTGTTCAATGTGTGTTTGTTTTCTGAGGAGACATAAATTATGTTCTGTGTGTGAGGAACCATAAATTATGCAATGAGGCTTATTCTTTTATATATATAGATATGTATGGCTGTACTTATATGGAACTACACAGTGCCTTACAACACTAGTATGATACAATAAAATGGGTTAATATAAGCATCACAATCAAAGAAACAAGCTGCTTACAGTGTAATTGGGTAATAGGTGACGGGTATGAGGGTGCCAGTTTTGTTTTTATCAGTAGGCTGTACATGGTGCTAATGCCCTAGAAGATAGGATTTCAGGGTATATTTAAACATGGAGGGGTGGTAGGTCTAGATGTAGGGAGAGAGGAATGGAGTTCCATAGGTAAGGAGCAGAAAATGAAAACAGTTTGGGACGTGAGAGAGCAGAGGGTGTGGATAGTATAACAAGCACAGTGTTGTGTGTTGAGTGAAGGAGATGACCAGGAAAATAAAAGGTGATGGGGAAGAGATGTAAGGGGGCAGCAAGAGGGACTTAAGTGATATGGCATATTGTTGTGCAGTTCTCTTCTTTTTTTTTTTAAACTAAATCAATAAGCATCGTGAGAATTCTTTTTTGTCCACTATGGTGCAGTTTTTTCTTAACTGCACCAGTTTCTTAGTACATTAACCTCTGTACCTACACAGGGGGACTGATTTGTGGTCTTAAAATAACACCTAAAATCTGTTGTAGTTTGGGAAATAGATTTTTTAGCTATAATGCAGTCATGGATGTCTGCAAGGGAGAGCAAGAGGGGACATCCCCCCCCTACACCCCCCCCCAAACATAAACATAGATGCAGTTGGTTTGCTGCAGATGTACTGTAAAACCTTGCGCATATTATATGCAAGGAAAAAATATATATATTTATGCTGCCACCTCAAGCCCCTTTCAGCTTACCCTCATGCTTCTCACCCCATCCCGAGTCAGCTCTGACAGCGGGCGGCATGCTTGCATTTGTTGACCGCTTCCAGCAATGCCCTGTCAGGTCCTTTTCATGTAAGCCAATGGTAATGCTCTGTGAGGATTGCAAGGTATTCGCAGGGCAATTCCGTAGATCCAGTGCATAGATATATGCTTAATGGATCTATGGTATTGCCCTGTGAGGAACTTGCAGTCCTCACATGGCATTACCATTGGCTTACATGAAAAGGTCCAGACAGGGCACTGCTGGCAGAAAATGTAAGCATACCGCCAGCTGTGAAGCTGCCACAGAGGACTCTGGAGGGGGTGAGGAGCATGAAGGTAAGCTGAAAGGGGCTTACGGTGGGTGGAGGGAATCATAGTGCCAAAAGTACATTTATTTTAGTGAGTAGAAGGGGATAATACATAGGCACTCTTATTTTCCACAAAACTCTTGGGTGTAATTTATACCTGTGTATTATACAGATGTACATATTATACCTGAGATTTTACAGTACCCCACTGTTCTTTTGTGCATAAAGACCATTGGGCTCTATGCATACAAACAAAGTAGAACAATTCTGGTTCAAACTGACTCATTTCCTAGAGTAGAGCTGGCAACTTGTGGAGTGGGGGGCAAATACAGTCAAGAGGCCCATTTCTATTATTGTTGAAGCACCCCCTTTTGTTAATTTTAAAATTGGCATTAATGTTGTGAAGTACGTGATACCATGTAGCTTACATTTGAAGTGGAGCTATACTAGTGATACCACAGAGCTTCCAGTTGATATGAAGCTACGTTAGTGATACCAGAGAACTTACAATTTAACTAAAGATACACCACTGATACCATAGAGCTTATAAGGAAAATGGGTTATTCTACTGGTGTAGCTGCATTTGGATTGTAGCTCTGGGGGATCCCTAGTATAGCTCCATTTACAGCAGCAAGCGGGAGAATGAGTAAGTTGCCCACCGGCCCAGACAAATGGCAATCCCAGGGGTCAATTGTCCCCCAGGCCAGCCCTCCCCATCTCCTCTCTAGAGGAAAATAAACATTTCAAAGGGATTTTTTAACACTTATGCTATTACATACATATATACATACATTGGAGAACTCTCTAGAATGCAAGGAGTTAAAAGCCTTATTTATGTCAACGGGAAATGTTATTTGTCCCTAATTATATTTCTGCAGTTTGCTTATATACATAAGATAAATTCAGTCTTAAGGTTGAGGTGCTTTCCATCCATTTGTCAGTGCTTTGCTATAGATGGAAGACACAAAGGAAATCCCTTTCTAGTAGACTGCTATCATTTTCCCCCCACATTGACTTTAATTATTCTGTAATAGATTGTCTATGTGTGAGCTGCCGTCAGAGCTAACATATGCGTCTTGCTGATCAATGAGGAATTCTAGGTGTACATCATTGCACTGAGCAGCTCCATATTACCTGCAATTAGCAGAGCCCCGGGGGGAGAGCAGTGAAGTGCTGGAGCTATTAAATACAACTTGTCCCCAGGGAGCCTGTCATTCAGATAAAAGCTACTTGAAATCTGCATCCACCTGCATGTGCTCATTCCTAATCACTGTACACCCTGATTATGCTGCAAGCAACCACAAGCAAGAGGGTGGTACATAGATGGAACCGCTGCCCAGCACAACTAGTAAAGGTTAATACAGGTCTGTATCCCATTGCAGTTGACAAATTGTCACTGGTTTCATCTACATAGCCCACAGAGACTTCAATATGAATCTGTGAGATAAAACCTTTGGTAATATTTATTTTCTTCAATGTAATCCAACCAACAGTAAACAGTCCAGATAAGATTGAGATATGGCTGAGACAAAGCTTGAGACAAAACTGTAGCAGTCTCCTGGGGCAGTTCTGTTACCCATGTTGTAAACTCAACTTTCTCCTGCTTTCCCCCACCTATTTCATTGTTGGGTGTGTGGATATCAGCTGGCACCCACATGGGTTGGCCATTCATTGGAAGTTATGATGACCATCACAATCTCCAATGTGGAGGATCCGATGGTGGTCCAGTAGACTACTGTGCAGACATTCCTTGCTCCCTTGCCTGACCACAGTACATCTGTAATATGCTAGACTTTAGTGAGTGAAGGAGCTTAGGTGGACCCCCTCAACAGAGTTTGCACGAGGGAAGCATTTTGTGCTACTCCACTGAACATTGGGCACTTTATTTCCCAGCATCGTGGGAGCCCATTAGCACAGTTTGCAGGTGGTCCCCAGCATTTTTGTTACACTACGGATTTAGTGCATTCATTCTAGTGGATAGTTTCCTGTGTGAAAGTCTCCATCGCCCAGCATTGCACCTTTCAGTGCAGGAGACATCATCAACTCAGCATTGCTATGATGATGTCACACATGTGAAACAAGCTACAGTGTAAAAACCAAGCATATTATCAAATAGGGTCTGAGGTTGTACAGCAAGTAGGAAAATGATTCACTGGGTAGGAAAACTTCAGGCAGTTCTGATCGGCACTCTGGTTCTATGGGCATGATATACTAAGGGGGTAAACTATAAATATTATGCAATATACTTTTTATTACTTTTATGATTGATTTATTTATTTAGAAAATGTTATACCAGGAAGAATACATTGAGATTTCTCTCGTTTTCAAGTATGTCCTGGAGAGTTTTCAGTAAAGGGTTACATATTTACACTAATTGTGAGACATTATATACAAACATACATAAATATACATACTTATTAAATAATGGGATTATTTACAGTTACACACTGTTTTTAGATATGATTATTACTATCATCATTTATCCAACATATGCAGCAGTGATGTACAATAGGGGGAGCAATTATTGCAAAAACATTAACACACAATTAAGTCTTTGACTTGCAGAGGAATATCCTGCAATGCGTTTGATACCCCTCTGGCACGCAGTGGGGTATGGTTCACTAATACTAGATGTGTGGAGGTCCTGCTTTTTGAGGCTTACAAATTAAAGAGAGGAAGCCAGTTATTGGCTCTCCAGGTGCCGGGAACAGCCCATTATCCCACCCAGCAGCTGGATTGTTGGAGGTCTATCAATTCACTACACCGATCAGGAGGAATGAAGAAATAACTGAAGAAGGAGGTTTGTAGTGGTTGAAAATAGATTCAGTGCAAATTAGTGGACTGGAGATTAGAGATGTTAGGAATTAGATACAAGATTACGTTAGAATTTTGTGAGTGATTCCTGGATTTTCTAAGATACCCACACAGAACAGGAGAAGCAATAGGTAAACATAGGGAGAGTAGGAGCGGGGTGCAGGATTTTCTCTGGTTGGAAGAAAGAGAAGCAGATAGTATGTGGGCCTGATGACTATACAGAGACTGTGATAAGAGAGAAAGGGATATGGGAAGGGCTGGATTTCCCAATAAGCAAAGTAGGGGATCATCAGCTGTGCTGCCATAGCAACATTATAAATAGTGGGTGTGGCCAGAGGAATCTGAATGTTCCTGCACTAGATTTATACCCCTTTACAGGCTAATAATGTTTATCCCCTTGAATGCTAGAGAGATCGCCAACATATTGCTTTGGAGATCTCTATAGCAACCAATGTGTTAACATTTTTCAATCTTGTTTGTTATAGGCCAAGGGAATTTTCTGTGTCAGGAAACAGTGAATGGGACTGTGGGTAGGGTCATGTGATGAGTGTATGTGTTTGTGTGGGGGGGGTGGCATGGATAGAACTAAGGGGACCAAGAGTGTCTTATGAAGGGCTGCCTGTGATGTACATCCAGCCCTGGATATGGGAAGTGACTGTCATGGTGAATCATGAACAAGTTAGTGGAAATAAACAAAAATTCAAGACAAAACAAAGTGATAAACAAAAATAAACTGATTCTTGAAATTCACAAGGCTTAAGGACATAGCTACCGTATTCAGCAGGTGAGCAGCTAGGCAGTAATATCATTGAACAGCAGCAAATGGTATTGCTTTGGATGCTGTCAACTCAGCTGCTTTAGATCGCAGACAAAGAGAAAGTTCTGCAATGGCAGGGAAACATTAACCAATTAAACACTGCAACTAATGATACAAGATAAACGTTATGGCGGAAAAAGGGAGGTCACAGTTTATTCACCCTTTGTAACTATTTAAACCTCTGGAACCCTCCAGCACATACCATAGATTTGCAGTTGTGTTTAGCCACAGCAGTTACGTGGGTGGGTTCACTGTCAAAATGTTGCACAGTTTTGTGCACGGAAGTAATGGGTGCATTAAGCATGTCGCAGGGGTGAAAAGGGCGATATGAGAATCTTGTCTGCATCAAAAGGGCTAGATTCTCATGTTGCGCCCACATTTGAGCACTTGCATCATTCTCATAACTTAAACCACAACTTGCTCACTGTTCCTCTCATGTCTCGCCTGCATCATTCTCATAATTTCTCCTGCTTACTGCTGTGGCTTTATCTGTTTGCTCCACCTTTGACCTCCAGACAATGTGCTGTGGTGTACAATGTACAGATGTTTGTTTTTTCATAGCTTCATGACCAGACAAACTCTCATTCAGTGTTCTACTGACCTTCCCTGCTTAGGTATATCACCTGTTTAAATTAGTAAGTGTGCAATTCACCCTAGTACAAGCTTTGTATGACTGTATGCTATGTATCAATTAGCCTCACTTCTTACCATCATGCTTTTGATCGGCTGTATATGCAAAGATACAGGTGCGCAATTCACCCCTACAGTACATGTATGTATTGAAGCAGTAAAGTTAAAGGGATAGTAATACTTAAAATGTAAAAAAAAATATGTTGTAGAGTTTATCCCCCTGAGTAAAACAAGGGCACTCCCACTGCTGAAAGGTGTTTTATTCAAAAGTTATTAATTTTCAAAGTTGAATTTTTTAGGTGCAATATCACAGTGGCCTGAAATTGTACAGTGGAGCTGTTGCTACACCATCCTATGGAGATTTATGGTCAATTGACCAGAGCTGTCCATAGGATGGTGTAGCAACAGCGCCACTGTACAATTTCAGGCCACTGTGATATTGCACCTAAAAAATTCAACTTTGAAAATTAATAACTTTTGAATGAAACACCTTTCAGCAGTGGGAGTACCCTTGTTTTACTCAGGGGGATAAACCCTACAACATATTTGTTTTTACATTTTAAGTATTACTATCCCTTTAAGTACTGTATGGGGTGAATTGACAATTGTGGAATCCAGACCTTTTTCTTACATGCATTTGTATGCAAATTATTTGTATGCAAAGTTTTTAAACTTAGCTCATCAACAAAGATTCAGTTGGCTGCTCAGACTATTTGCCCTGTAATTGTCTGGTACAAAGGCCTGGAATACATTATGATTGGGAAGTATTATCAAAGGTTTCATCTAAAGATTCCAACTAAAGTCTATGGAATAATTTGTAGGTAAAATACTTGGTAGTGTTATCCTGTGAAAGGGAATCTAGTAGGGATGGGCACAAGTTTTCGACACAAAAGAGAAACAGGAGTAAATTGGTGCTTTCAGCCTAGCAGTAAATTCTTTGCAAAAAGTTCCGTTTTTTTAGCTTTTTTTCACCTAGTTCATTGCATTGAAATCAACGGGACGACTGAATTTCTTCTACCACAAGATACGTTTCCCTTCTACTACCATAAACATTTGCCATATTGTAGGTTGTACTTTATTTTTTTTTATCGCATGACATCATCATGAATATGTGCCAGTGTCACTTAAGCAAGAAGGACAAATGCACTCTGCATGCTAACACATTTTTTAAGGTATATGTTGCTGTAGAACTCTCAACTTCCCCCAACTTATTTCTCAACTACAGCCCTCAGAAGAAGTAATATTGTGCTGGGAAATGTTGCACCATATTAAACATAGGAAAAAATGTATTGGAATAGGAAAAAATGTGTTGGAATAGGAGATAAATGTGTTAGAATGGGAGAAACATGTTAGAATGTTTTAGAATAGGAGAAAAAAGTGTTGGAATGGGAAAAAATGTGTTAGAATTGGAGAAAAATGTGTTATAATAGGATAAAAATGTGTTGAATAGACGAAAAATTTGTTAGAAAAGGAGAATAATGTGTTGGGATAGGCAAAAACTGTGTTAGAATAGGAGAAAAATGTGTTGGAAAAGGCGAAAAATTTGCTGGATATGCGAAAAGAAGGAAAATTTTGCATTGGAGAAAAGGAGAAAACTTTCGCGAAAAAAAAAGAAAAATCTTCAGTTTTTTGCGAAAAGTCATGCAGGAAATTTTTCTCACTTTTCGCCCACCCCTACATACAAGAGAAGATTAACAGTGAGGTGGATTACATTATATGCCGTTTTAGGATAAGAAGATTTTATATACTTAATAAGAAGAGGTTTGCTGTCCCCTTGCCACACTAATGTGAAGACCTTTTGATATGTTCTAGCATGCTGTCCAGAGGTTGGGACGCTTGCTAAATATACATAGGTGTTCATTTCCTGTTACCGGATGTCTTTCCATATACATTACATAGTAACCATCGTACATAGTTGAGGAGGCTGAAAAAAGACATGCGTCCATCAAGTCCAGCCCATGCCAAAAACACCCCTGTTGATCCAGAGGAAGGCAGAAAAAAGCCCTCTGAAGCCATTTCCAATTTAGACCCAAGTGGGTAAAAAAATTCCTTCCCCACTACAAATGGCACTCAGATAGATCCGTGGATCAACATCTTATCTGCATTGAAGCCATCTGTCATATTTTTCAATATGGTTCTGTGCTAGATAGGCATCCATTGCTTTTTTGAAAGCAGTTACATTATCTGCAAGTTCAACATCCAAAGGCAAAGAATTCCATAGCTGTACAGCCCTTACTGTAAAGAATCTCTGCCTTTGTTGAAGTCGAAGCACCTTTCTTCTAGTCTTAATGGATGACCTCTTGTTCTTAGCTCAGCTTTTTGTATAAATAATTCATTGGATAGTTCTTTGTATTGACCTTGCAAGTATTTGTACGAGTAAATAGTAATCATATCACCCCTTAGACTTCTCTTCTCTAATGTAGACAAACCAAGTTTGACTAGCCTCTCTTTATAACTCAGATCATCCAATCACCTTATCAGTTTTGTTGCATGTCTCTGCACCATTTCCAGTTCAACAATGTCTTTTTTAAGAAGCGGTGCTGAAAATTGTACTTCTAGATGAGGCCTAACCAAGGTGTCATGTTACACATGCATGGTTTGCTTTTTTATTCTGTTTGTCCCTTTCCTCTCCCCTTCTTCCTGTCTTCAGTATTGCTCCTCCCCTCTTCACTCACTTGCTTCTCATCCTCCATTCCAGTCACATCTTAGCTGCTTACCTCCTTACAGCATAATCTTTTGACCTATCCATCTGTTCATCAGTGTATGGTTTGCAGTTTAAATAAACTCCTTCACAATCTACAAGGTGTCTTTTGGATCGAGTCACTGTCAGCCAATTCACCTAGGACTGAAGGTTACCGCTATCTCATCACAACTGTAAGTTACAGAGATCACACTTTCAGTGCTTAGACTGGAGAGGCAGAACAGTCAAAAGATTAGTGAGGGGATCTAAGAAGATCAGACAAATATCTTGTAAAGGATCTTTGCTAGCTAAGCATGTATACTGAGATGTATATGGACACTGGATTATAGCAGCAAACAGTGCAGACTGCATCCTCCAGCCAGCAGTGAGTCTCAGCTCAGGATTCATCTGTTATAGCTCAGTTTATTGTAAGAACTGTCCATACAACTGTTATACATCAGCTTCTATACAGTCTGTGTATTACCACATGCATTTCTTCTACCTACAAGTGAATGTAAGCCCTGTATGCTGACCTCTCTGGCTCCTCTCACCACTGGTTGCCTAGGAAACCTGATCCCCTGGCCAGAACTTTGATACATTTCTATGCAAACACACTACTGTGTAATTTAACCCTCTGCTTGTAATCACAATGCAATCTGAAGAACCTAAACTTCTTCCAGAACAGGAGTTAGATCCTACAAGCCCCATAAAACAAAAGCGTTTAACAAAACCAACTTGGAAGATTCAACAAAACTATGAAGCTGACAGAGAGGAACTCCTGTGTAACCTCAAACACTTATGGTCCAGGACTATTGAATGCATGTCAGCTCTGTCTCACCCTATACGTGAGGTACTGCACCTAGAAGACCTAGTTAACCAATTGAATGCTGCTTATGAGAACTATCAAAGACTGTCTGCCAAATATGCTGATCTCTTAAAGCGGTACAACACAGAAGATTCCTTACAAGAATTAAAGGAATGGAATGAGCTCAATCTTGCAAGAGATGATTTAGTATTACAAACAAAAACAAAGGCAGAAGTAAAAATCGCACATCTCCATGAATCCAGATCCCATCTCTCCACATCTTCTAGGCGCTCCACAAGATCTTCCAGATCCTCACTATCAAAATCTTCTACACTCAGCCAGCAACTCATCAAAGCCCGCGCTGAAGCAGAAGCGTCTAAAATCCAGGCAGCTTTCGCCCAAGAGAAAGCAGAGATGGAAGCTGAAGCTGCAAAGAAGAAAGCAGAGATGGAAGCTGAAGCTGCAAAGAAGAAAGCAGAGATGGAAGCTGAAGCTGCAAAGAAGAAAGCAGAGATGGAAGCTGAAGCTGCAAGGAAGAAAGCAGAGATGGAAGTTTTGGAAAAACAATGTGAGCATGCCAAAGACATGGCAAGACTGAGAGTCTTAGAGCAGGCTGCTAGTGACAATGAGAAATCTTGGAGTAGTAGTCACTCTGTTATATCGTACACTTCAGAACTCCATCACTCTGTCATAGCACCCAAGGCACTTAACCAAGGAGTTTTCTCTGCACCTACTGCACTTACTCAAGCAGCGGAAACTGGCATGGACAGAAAAGACTTTCTACCTTCTTATGGCACTAACCAGTTACCTCTTAGCACACCCACTACTATACAGCTACAAGCCAACACACCCTTGGACTGTAAGCCAGATCCAGTGTTGAACGTCTTAGCACCATCTTATGTTCCCAAGTCACTTAACATCAGTGTACCGGTAACTGCAACCAACTCTGTTCCACCTACAACCGTATACCCAAAGTCTGAAAGCACAGACATGTCACAGTTCGCTAAATATATGCTTTGCAGAGAACTCACTAGGACAGGCCTCACCACGTTTGATGACAAACCTGAAAATTACAGAGGCTGGAAATTCACCTTTAAGGCCACAATCAGCGAGCTAGACATCACCGCTGCAGAAGAACTGGATCTGCTCATCAGGTGGCTAGGTCCACAGTCTGCTGAACGTATCAAAAGACTCAAGACCGTTTATACTTCCAACCCTGCTGCAGGTCTTGATGCTGCTTGGGACAGACTTGAACGTAGCTTTGGCAGCTCTGAGGCCATCGAAGATGCTTTATTTAAAAGGTTGCAAGGCTTCCCAAGAATTACAGCTAAAGAAAATCTGAAGCTTCAAGAACTCAGTGATCTTCTACTAGAGCTTCAACTTGCTAAAGCTGATAGCCTCTTACCAGGACTCAGTTACCTCGACACCCCTCGTGGAATTAATCCTATTGTCCTTAAGCTACCATATAGCATTCAAGAAAAATGGGTTAGTCGGGGATCAACTTACAAGAAAAAACATGGAGTTGCCTTTCCTCCCCTTTCCTTCTTCTGTGACTTCATAAAGGAAATCGCGGACTCTAAGAATGACCCAAGTTTCTTCTACAGCGACTGTAATCCACTCAATTCACCTTCTCCAGGACTTGCAAACGCATGTATAACACACAGAGGCCGCAGGGGCCCAGTATCAGTGAAAAGGACTGATGTCCAACCTGCACCCGCTAAGGTTCTTCAAAAGACTGGGCAAAGCAAGAAACTTGAGGATCCAAATCGCCAATGTCCCATACATAACAAGCCACATCCACTTAAGAAATGCATCGGCTTTAGAAAGAAACCTCTACAAGAACGTAAGGAACTTTTAAAGGAATTTGGAATTTGTTTCAGATGCTGTGCCTCCACAGAACACCTTGCAAAAGACTGTAAGGCTAACATTAAATGCATGGAATGTGGTAGCGACAACCACGTGCAAGCCCTTCATCTGTACCAACAAAGCTCTACTCCATCCACAGACATCCCTCCTGTGGCAAAGCATGGCGGGGAGCACACTGAACAAGCAGCTACCTCCACACCAGTATTCTCTACATGCACGGAAGTCTGTGGGGAAGGACTTTGTGAGAAATCCTGTGCGAAGATATGCTTGGTTCGTGTATATTTTAAGGGCCAACCTGAAAAGGCCATAAGACTGTATACCATTCTCGACGATCAGAGTAACCGATCTCTTGCAAGCACAAGGTTCTTTGATCTGTTGGGCATAGCAGGAGATGCTCTACCTTTTACCCTCGGTACTTGTGCAGGCATTACAGAAGTCTTGGGTAGAAGAGCCAGTGGCCTCATAGTTGCTCCACTTAATAGCAACAAAGTAATACCTTTGCCGACTATCATCGAGTGTAATCAGATCCCAACTAACAAGGATGAGATTCCCACTCCTGAAGCTGCCCTGCACCATTCTCACTTGAAGGACATAGCTGACCAAATACCAGCCTTTGATGAAAATGCTGATATCCTGCTGTTACTTGGGAGAGACATTCTTAGAGTGCATAAGGTTCGCCAGCAAATCAACGGCCCACATGATGCACCTTACGCCCAGCGTCTGGATCTAGGCTGGGTTATCATAGGCAACGTCTGCCTTAGCAACGTCAAGAAACCATTTTCAGTCTCTTCCTTTAAAACACACGTTCTGCCAAATGGACGCATTACTTGTTTCCCACAACGACAACATCGCTACAGTGTCAAAGAAAAGCTGTGTAACAAAGGTACACAAGAACGCATCATACTTGATGACAGCAAAGCATTTGTCTTTCGGGATGACAACATCGGTAGCACAGTGTTTGAAGTGACCACAAGAGACAATGAGTTGGCAGCCACAATGGAAAACAAGGAATTCTTGAAAACAATGAGTAAAGAGTTCTACCAAGACGATTCCAACAGCTGGGTGGCACCACTACCATTTCGCACCCCAAGGAAGAGGATTCCAAACAATATGCAATATGCAAATTCACGGTTCATCTCTTTAGAGCACAGCCTAAACCGGAAACCGGAGATGAAGAAACATTTCGTTGACTTCATGCAGAAGGTATTTGAGAGAGATCATGCCGAGCCTGCACCCCCTCTTACACATGGAGAAGAATGCTGGTACCTACCGTGTTTTGGCGTCTACCATCCTCGCAAACCTGACCAAATTAGGGTGGTCTTCGACTCAAGTGCTCGTTATGAAGGCGTTTCTCTCAATGACAATCTTCTCACTGGGCCTAACCTGAACAACAACCTCCTAGGAGTCTTACTCCGCTTTAGACAAGAGCCAATTGCTATTATGGCCGACATCCAACAAATGTTTCATTGTTTCATTGTCCGGGAAGACAATAGAAACTTCCTCAGGTTCCGATGGTACCGCAATAATGATGTCAATGATGAGGTTGTAGAGTATCGGATGAAAGTTCATGTGTTTGGTAATAGTCCCTCACCGGCAGTTGCCATTTTTGGATTGAGGAAGACAGCCCAAATAGGCGAACAAGAGTTCGGGTCTGATGCACGTCAGTTTGTGGAAAGGAACTTCTACGTAGACGACGGTCTCAAGTCTCTACCTACGGAGGAAGAAGCCATTGACCTTCTCACCAGAACTCAGAACATGCTTGCTACAGCTAACCTCCGACTACACAAAATCATCTCCAACAGCAATGAGGTTATGAGAGCATTTCCTTCTGATGATCACGCCATCAGTGCTAAGGAGTTCCAACTAGGGTCTGACCTTACCCTCACTCAACGCAGCCTTGAGTTGCTATGGAATGTTAAACAAGATGTGTTCACATTTCAGACATCAGTCTGTGACAAGCCCTTCACAAAACGTGGAGTACTGTCCGCAGTAAACAGTATCTACGATCCCTTGGGATTTATTACACCCTTTACTATTCAGGGCAAGATATTACTCAGACAACTTACTTCGGAGAACACTGACTGGGACACCCCTTTACCCAAAGAGAAACAACAAAGGTGGGAATCCTGGAAGCAGTCTCTTCAGGCATTGGAACAGTTTAAAATATCACGTTCTTACACTCTTGTGTCTATGAAGAATGCCACTAGATTAGAGATCCATGTCTTCTCTGACGCATCCATGGAAGCTATAGCTGCTGTAGCCTATCTCCGAGTTGTAAACTCCCACTGTGAAACCAGTGTGGGATTTGTCATGGGCAAGGCAAAGCTAACTCCAAAACCTGCACATACTATTCCAAGGCTAGAACTCTGTGCAGCCGTGTTAGCTGTTGAAATTGCTGAGCTTATAAAGCACGAAATAGACTTCCATATTGACTCCTTTGACTTTTACACAGACAGCAGAATTGTGCTAGGATACATACACAATCAAACAAGACAATTCCATGTGTATGTTGGCAATCGAGTGGAACGCATTAGGAAATTCTCCATTCCAGCACAATGGCACTATGTGCCCACTGATCTTAACCCTGCCGACCTAGGCAGTCGTGCAATACCTGCTAATGCTTTTCTGGATACATCGTGGATATCTCCACCAGTACTCTTGAATGAGAAATTCTTCTCAAGCACTGTAAAGTCTACCTTTGAACTTATCTATCCGGATGCAGATAACGAAATCAAGACCACTGCAGTTACTCTTAATACCTCCGTTGAGGCAAAGGTAAAACTAAAAACCCACCGTTTTGAACGTTTTTCTAAGTGGTCTTCTGCCGTACGAGCTACTGCACGTCTTATTCATGTTGCTCATCACTTTGCAAACAGCGGTGACACTAATCAAGAGTGTCGTAAGTGGCATATCTGTAAAGGGCCCCCCACAATTGCAGAGATTATTAAGGCCGAAAGACTCATCATTCAATGTGTCCAACATGAAGTATATTCACAAGAGATTCACAACATCTCAAAGGGACTCAGCCCATCTAAAGATAGTCCTTTATACCAGTTGAATCCGATAATTGATCACAACAAACTACTCCGAGTAGGTGGTCGCATAGCAAGGTCTAATGTGACAAATGAAGAGCAAAATTCCCTTATTATTCCAGGACGTCACCATATTACTGCTCTGCTAGTCAGACATTACCATGAGCAAGTGCAACACCAAGGCCGTCACTTCACAGAGGGAGCAGTAAGGTCTGCAGGTTTCTGGATAATTGGGATGAAGAGATGTTTCAGAAAAGAGACATTATTATATATGGACTTAACTAACGTTAATATTGTTATTAGAAATCATAGATTTCGACGGGGAGTGTCATGTTACACATGCATGGTTTGCTTTTTTATTCTGTTTGTCCCTTTCCTCTCCCCTTCTTCCTGTCTTCAGTATTGCTCCTCCCCTCTTCACTCACTTGCTTCTCATCCTCCATTCCAGTCACATCTTAGCTGCTTACCTCCTTACAGCATAATCTTTTGACCTATCCATCTGTTCATCAGTGTATGGTTTGCAGTTTAAATAAACTCCTTCACAATCTACAAGGTGTCTTTTGGATCGAGTCACTGTCAGCCAATTCACCTAGGACTGAAGGTTACCGCTATCTCATCACAACTGTAAGTTACAGAGATCACACTTTCAGTGCTTAGACTGGAGAGGCAGAACACAAGGATTTATACAGAGGTAGTATAATATTAGCATCCCTTGCATCTACACCTCTATTTATGCAGGCTAGTACCCTATTTGCTCTTGCAGCAGCTGAGTGACTCTGCTGTGAAGTCTATCATCTATCAGTACTCCTAAATCTTTCTCTAATGAGGATTCCCCAAGTTGTTTCCCATTTAGAGTATATGTAGCAAGTTTGTGTCTACAGGCCAGATGCATAATCTTACATTTATCTACATTATCATCTGCCACTTTTCTGCCCATTCACACAGTTTATCTAAAACATGGATTGCTTAGCAGCTTCCCTCCGCCTAACCAATCCCAACTCACCTAACAACCTAATCTTCACCAATCCCTAACCTCCTAACAACAGTACCTACCTATGTCTTGACCCCCCCCCCCTTTTCCTAGCTTTACCAATGTCCAGGGGGAATACTTTCTCAGTAATATTTTTTAACTTATGTGACCTATTCTTTGTATTCCAATTAGAGACACCCTTCTGGCGCTCAAAGGATTACACTGGAAAACAAGCTTCCAAAATGATGATTGTCACGTGCAATAACTGATTCAGTTCTTTAGTATCATAAACAGTCGACTGCATTGAACTGCAAATGTTATCTCCCAATTTCAACATACAGAACAATTTTTTTTTCTAGATAAACTCCAGTGATAGATATATCACCTGTAATTCAGCCCATTGTGAGAAAGGCTGCCTTTGCAATTGGATTTACTATTGTTGCTGTGTAACCATGGCAACAATAGTAAGCCCTTACACTCTCGCTCTCTTTCTCTGAGGCTAATATTCTATGAGGAACTACAGAAATTTTGGTGCAAACCAAATGCACCATGTAGGACAAATAAGAATTCCCAATTAATTAAATAGAGATTTTAACCACATAAAATGTCAGACCCCTCTAGAACCACTTGACTGTCAGATCTCTCTAGTATTCAGGGAGTTAAATGATCCTCTTAAATCAATGGGACTTTTGGAATTTGTATTTGTCCTCTATGGTGGATATTAGAGTTGACATATTCTTCAGCCCCATGTCTTGGCATAGGGATTTTACAGTTTTGTTGGACTGCATAACTCTGTGGCAGTACAACCCCTGCATTTATATGCATTTACATTCTAAACACAAATGCATTTATATGGGTGTGCTAGACAGGGGTGGGCAAAAGCTCTCGCCGTGTTCCCACAAGAAATCCCTCAAAAACCACGTTGTTGTCCATTGTTTCACGGGACAAATCCGCTTTATAATAAGCAATTGAAATCTTTGCATTTTTTGCCCATTGGCCAAAATTCTTTGCCATTTTTTCAGTGGGTAGAAAGTTTCCACCCATTGATTTACTTGTTTTTCGCCTTTCCGCTATAAAAACGTGATGTATTCCAAGAAGTGAAACACAATAAAAGCAGCTACAGAGCGAGGTAGACGTGCTGTGCTGTTCTGCTGTGATTTGTTTGTAAAATTAAGGCAGGAGAGGCTTATAGTGATGGCTATCACTATGAGCAGGTTTAAAAATAATACAAGGAGGAATTGGAAGGACCCTTATGAGGAAGCGAGCATTACAGAACCAATGCTGTCCATTCCCCCTAAATTACCCCTAGGGATCTTGGGGAATTTAATGGGAAGGGAGGAAGAAAAGGGTAGTAGTGAGAGCAGGACAGGTCAGCTGCTTGTGCCTGCTGCCAGACGTGCTGCCCCTGCTGACACCACTGCTGTACCTGCTGCCAGACATACTGCCCCTTCTTCCACTAATGCTGTGCCTGCTGTCAGACATGCTGCCCCTGCTACTGCTATTGCTGTGCTGCAACTGTTGCCACTAGTGCTGTGCCTGTTGTAAAACGTGCTGACCCTGCTGCCACCAGTGCTGACCCTGCTGCCACCAGTGCTGTACCTGCTGCCTCCAGTGCTGTGCCTGCTGCCAGTAATGAACCTGCTGCCATCAGAAATGGGAGATTAGAGAGTTTGTTTCAAGAAACAGGTATTTGTTCTCCCCAGTACCAGGACGGACTCATGTCATTAAACATGATGTAATTACTGAGCCAGGAAAAAAGGTTAGGTTAGGTTGAAACCATATAGGATCCCCAAAACTAAAAGGAAAGCAATTAGTGCAGAGATGAGAAAGATGATAGAGCTGGGGGTTATTAAAGAGTCCCAAAGTGAATGGAATAATCCCATTGTTCACAAGCCAAATGGAGAAATCTGATTTTGTAACGACTTCTGAAAATTAAATGAGATTACTAAGTATGATGTCTATCCTATGCCCAGGGTTGAGGACTTTATAGACAGAATGGGAAGATCCCGTTATTTGACTGTTGGATTTGACCAAAGGTTACTGGCAGGGGCGGACTGGCCCAGGGGGCAGGGGGCAACTGCCCCCTGGGCCGCTGGACCAATCACACTTGTGGGCCGGTGCCTTGAGGCTGCAGTTTGGACAGTTTAACCCTTTGAATGCCAGAAGTTTGTGCAACGCAATGAACTGCATACCCCTCTGGCACTCAAAGGGTTAATTAGCAACTCATGACCAGACGTGTGCTATTATGAAACAAAGTGCTGCCGGGGGTTAAGCGAGCCACTCAGGAAACTAGCCACTCGGGCAAAAGACAGCGTACAGGAAGATGTACTGTTCTGTGCCAATATAGACTTATCCAATGAAACACCAGCCACTGCCTCTAGGGGGCAGCATTGCAGTGTTTCATTGGATAATGAGGACCCACTTGCAGAGTCAGGAAGAGTAGCATGTTACATTGCTCACTGCAGAGTGGATGATTCTGAGACCAGCTAGAACCTCCAAACCTGTTGTTTGGTCCAGTAAGTGAACCATCTCCTGGATCTCCCTGTAGGCTGAGTGACCATGATGCGTTGAGGGAGATCACAGGATCTCCCCTGACAGGCAAAGTAGACACTTCCTAGAATGCCAGATGAGGGTGCTAGAAATGTGCATACCTTGCAACTAGACAAGACTAGTGGCATAATATTACCAGTCCCTTATGTTACAGGGAGCCCTCTGGCCCCTGTATCTATGTGGAAGTGAAATGAACAAAGTGAGTCTGATCCCAACCTTAGGGTACAGTGACAGGAGTCAGTGTGCACCCTGTTTCAGTAAATACTACATCCAGTCTCTCCTACAGCCTTCTGATACTGGTGGGCCCCTGCATCAAAAATACTCCCTCTAATGCAAGGCATATGCAGTGGTGTTTGGAAGGGAAAATTGTCATTTATTTAAAATAAAAAATCAAAGTGATGTTTTTACCTTAGCTGTATGGGTCCACTGAATGAGATGATGCTTATTTAATGATCCTGCTCTGCCTGTTCGTCTAGTGTTCTGTGATCCTCTGAACACTGCTGGCACTGCAGGGGTTCCCCCATTTCCCACCCATATGGTATGTAAAGCAAAACAGTAATTGCTCTGGGGAGGCAGCCACAAGGGGGTGCTATGGAACCCAATCCAAAATAATAACAAATAGGGGCTGCACTTTACCAGCAGAGTTCACTGGTTTGCAGCAACATGATAGAGGAGCAAAACAGCCAGCCAGGGAGGAGAATCCAGACTATATTGGACTGTTTCCTTTCCTCTCCTTGCATCTCTGCACTGGGCTATGGATACAGCTGAGCAACTGACTGGTGTGTGTTTGCAGACAGGAAAAGATGGGGCAGGCAAGAAAAGAAAAGCTGTACTGGATGTGAAAGTATGAGTGGTATTACAGTGTGAAAAATAGTGTATGTGTGAGAGAGAGTGTGTGTATGTGTTTGTTTGTTTGTTAAACAAATGGCTCTCCAGATTTTGACTGAGTACAATTAACATCATCCTCTGCTGTCTATTTGCTGGTTGGAGATGATAGAATTACAGTCAAACAAGAGCTGATTATTCACACATGCTCTATTCACTTTGAACTGTGTATGATTGGTGTCCCATATCTCTTTCTTCTGTCCTCCTCTCTCTGTGTCATGTAAAGTAGAACACAAATGTCCTACTGATTTCAAGGTAGTAAATTTCAGCATAGACACCTTTTATTGCAATGTGTATAAACATGTGCCTGTAGGTAAATGTGTGATTGCTAACATACATAAATATGCATATGAAAATGTGCCCCTGAGTGTAACACATCACTATATACAGTAGATAACAGGAGCTCTGGAGTGAGGAACGCCTGAGTGTAACACATCACTATATACAGTAGATAACAGGAGCTCTGGAGTGAGGAATGCCTGAGTGTAACGCATCACTATATACAGTAGATAACAGGAGCTCTGGAGTGAGGAACGCCTGAGTGTAACGCATCACTATACACAGTAGATAACAGGAGCTGTGGAGTGAGGAATGCCTGAGTGTAACACATCACTATACACAGTAGATAACAGGAGCTCTGGAGTGAGGAACGCCTGAGTGTAATGCATCACTATACACAGTAGATAACAGGAGCTGTGGAGTGAGGAATGCCTGAGTGTAACACATCACTATACACAGTAGATAACAGGAGCTCTGGAGTGAGGAATGCCTGAGTGTAACGCATCACTATATAAAGTAGATAACAGGAGCTCTGGAGTGAGGAACGCCTGAGTGTAACGCATCACTATACACAGTAGATAACGAGCTCTGGAGTGAGGAACGCCTGAGTGTAACGCATCACTATATACAGTAGATAACAGGAGCTCTGGAGTGAGGAACGACTGAGTGTAACACATCACTATACACAGTAGATAACAGGAGCTCTGGAGTGAGGAACGACTGAGTGTAACGCATCACTATATACAGTAGATAACAGGAGCTCTGGAGTGAGGAATGCCTGAGTGTAACACATCACTATATACAGTAGATAACAGGAGCTCTGGAGTGAGGAACGCCTGAGTGTAACGCATCACTATATACAGTAGATAACAGGAGCTCTGGAGTGAGGAACGCCTGAGTGTAACGCATCACTATATACAGTAAATAACAGGAGCTCTGGAGTGAGGAACGCCTGAGTGTAACGCATCACTATACACAGTAGATAACAGGAGCTCTGGAGTGAGGAACGCCCGAGTGTAACGCATCACTATAGACAGTAGATAACAGGAGCTCTGGAGTGAGGAACGACTGAGTGTAACGCATCACTATAGACAGTAGATAACAGGAGCTCTGGAGTGAGGAACGCCTGAGTGTAACGCATCACTATATAAAGTAGATAACAGGAGCTCTGGAGTGAGGAACGACTGAGTGTAACGCATCACTATATACAGTAGATAACAGGAGCTCTGGAGTGAGGAACGCCCGAGTGTAACGCATCACTATAGACAGTAGATAACAGGAGCTCTGGAGTGAGGAACGACTGAGTGTAACGCATCACTATAGACAGTAGATAACAGGAGCTCTGGAGTGAGGAACGCCTGAGTGTAACGCATCACTATATACAGTAGATAACAGGAGCTCTGGAGTGAGGAACGACTGAGTGTAACGCATCACTATATACAGTAGATAACAGGAGCTCTGGAGTGAGGAACGACTGAGTGTAACGCATCACTATATACAGTAGATAACAGGAGCTCTGGAGTGAGGAACGACTGAGTGTAACGCATCACTATATACAGTAGATAACAGGAGCTCTGGAGTGAGGAACGCCTGAGTGTAACGCATCACTATAGACAGTAGATAACAGGAGCTCTGGAGTGAGGAACGACTGAGTGTAACGCATCACTATATACAGTAGATAACGAGCTCTGGAGTGAGGAACGACTGAGTGTAACGCATCACTATACACAGTAGATAACAGGAGCTCTGGAGTGAGGAACGCCTGAGTGTAACGCATCACTATATACAGTAGATAACAGGAGCTCTGGAGTGAGGAACGCCTGAGTGTAACGCATCACTATATACAGTAGATAACAGGAGCTCTGGAGTGAGGAACGCCTGAGTGTAACGCATCACTATATACAGTAGATAACAGGAGCTCTGGAGTGAGGAACGACTGAGTGTAACGCATCACTATACACAGTAGATAACAGGAGCTCTGGAGTGAGGAACGCCTGAGTGTAACGCATCACTATATACAGTAGATAACAGGAGCTCTGGAGTGAGGAACGCCTGAGTGTAACGCATCACTATATACAGTAGATAACAGGAGCTCTGGAGTGAGGAACGCCTGAGTGTAACGCATCACTATATACAGTAGATAACAGGAGCTCTGGAGTGAGGAACGACTGAGTGTAACGCATCACTATATACAGTAGATAACAGGAGCTCTGGAGTGAGGAACGACTGAGTGTAACGCATCACTATATACAGCAGATAACGAGCTCTGGAGTGAGGAACGCCTGAGTGTAACGCATCACTATATACAGTAGATAACAGGAGCTCTGGAGTGAGGAACGCCTGAGTATAACGCATCACTATATACAGTAGATAACGAGCTCTGGAGTGAGGAATGCCTGAGTGTAACGCATCACTATATACAGTAGATAACAGGAGCTCTGGAGTGAGGAACGCCTGAGTGTAACGCATCACTATATACAGTAGATAACAGGAGCTCTGGAGTGAGGAACGACTGAGTGTAACGCATCACTATATACAGTAAATAACAGGAGCTCTGGAGTGAGGAACACCTGAGTGTAACGCATCACTATACACAGTAGATAACAGGAGCTCTGGAGTGAGGAACGCCTGAGTGTAACGCATCACTATACACAGTAGATAACAGGAGCTCTGGAGTGAGGAACGCCTGAGTGTAACGCATCACTATACACAGTAGATAACAGGAGCTCTGGAGTGAGGAACGCCTGAGTGTAACACATCACTATACACAGTAGATAACAGGAGCTCTGGAGTGTGGAACGCCTGAGTGTAACACATTACTATACACAGTAGATAACAGGAGCTCTGGAGTGAGGAACGCCTGATTGTAACACATCACTATACACAGTAGATAACAGGAGCTCTGGAGTGAGGAACGCCTGAGTGTAACACATCACTATACACAGTAGATAACAGGAGCTCTGGAGTGAGGAACGCCTGAGTGTAACACATCACTATACACAGTAGATAACAGGAGCTCTGGAGTGAGGAATGCCTGAGTGTAACACATCACTATATACAGTAGATAACAGGAGCTCTGGAGTGCCTACTCTCTCTTAAAAGAGACTTTTTTAAATTTCATTCTCACTCAGTCTCTTACTATACTGTGATTGTTGGGTCCCAGAGCACCAACTAGCACAGGCAGCATGGGATCATTATATACAGAGGCAACACTGCGTGTAAACAATCCTACTAGCTTGAGTGGCAAGTTCACATATACTTTTTTTATTATTGTAAAAAATGCCTATTTTTCCCTCTTTCCATATTTTCCCTTTCACTTCTTACTCCAACTTCTTGCTCCTTCCCTCCCTATATCTTATTCCTTCCTCCCTCCCTGTCTCACTTCATTCTTCTGTCATCTTCCTTCTTCCATCCCTTCACCTTTCTCCTTCATTCCCACTTTTCTGTCCACCTTCTGCTTTCCTCCCCCTACATGTTGTTCATCCCGCCATCATCTTCATCCCTCCATCTTGTCTCTTCCTACCCCTACACATCCAAAGTCTCCCTCTCACTCCTTCTTCTTCCTCCCTTCAGTTTACTTCCTCACTCCAGTTTCTCTCCTGTTCCTTTCACCTTCTTCCTCCCTCCCTCTTTCCCTCCCTCTTCTTCCTCCCTCCCTCCATCCAGCTTCTTCCTTCATCTCCCTCAAGATCTTCATTCCTCTCTGCTTCATCCCTCTATCTTATTCCTTCCTCTCATAGTTATCTTCCCTCAACCCTTCCATCTTCTCACTCCCTGATCGCCCCTCTGTCTCCTTTCTTCCTTCATCTTTTTTTTTGTATAATATTGGTTATAGGTGCCGTTGTGTGATGTTTTATTAATGTTGTTATTGTGTGGATGAGGTGTAAAGGTGTGGGAAGAGCCTAATTACAGGGTGGGGATGGAGACTTCCTTATCAGAATTTGCAGGAGGACCCCAGCATTTTGTGTTTTGCCACTGCCTACAACAGGGATATTTCTGCAATGCTGTGTGCTTCTGTCTTTACCACTGTTGGGTTAGAGCGGTGAGTTTCTGACTATACTTGTAGCCTCTGACATCTATCTAAATCACTGTCTGCTTTGTAGCATGTTTACATTTCCCATCTCAGTGCAGCCTTATCAGAATAAATTAGAGTGAAGTTAGAAATGTAAAAGTGCTTTAAAGCAGATATATTATGGCATCATTCTCTGTACTCATAATTCTCTGTACTCATAATTCACTGTATAAAGCTGCATTGGGGTAGGAGGTGTAACCCTTTGATTGTCAGAGAGTTATACAATGCATTGCTTTGCAATGTGTTAGATACTATTTTGACACTCAAAGGTTTAAAGTGTTGCAACACTCTGAGATGCATGACTCTCCTTTCTGTCACTTATGGGGTTAAAGAAGACAGTAGTTCTGATGGCAGATGTGCCAAGCATGTCCATTTTAACTCTTGCACTGCAGAAAACAAATGTAAACAGAAAAGCAGCAACAGACTGTACATTATTGCAGTCATTAAGCATTTGCGTGCCAGAAAGATATCCCACTCATTGCAATGCAATGTGTTGGATACCTCTCTGGCACTCAAAGGGTTAAAACGAACTATCACCCAAATTAAAATGACTCCCCAAATAAATATGCACATAATTATAAGCATATCCATACTAGTATAATTTGGAATAAATCCAGCATTATTGACAAATCCAACTGGGATGGACAGGCAGGCATCAGCGCAGACATCTTGCCAAGGAGATATCTGCACACTTGCACTGTCCTTCCCAGTCTCCTCTAGGGGGCATTGCATTCATTGTACCTTAAGGTACAGGAAGGGACTGATGGCAGAGGAGCACAGATGCCTCTACAGCAAGGTGCTTGCCTGACCATCTCAGAATGAGTTGGATTCATCAATAACTCTGGACTTATTCCGGATAATACTAGTATGGATATGCTTAGCGTTATGTGCATAAATATTTGGGGGTAACTTTAATTTGGGTGATTGTTCCACTTTAAAGTGATCTGTCAAAAAAAAACCCATCTCCGTTTGAAAGAGGAAAACATATATATATATAAAGTGTTTTCAACTGTTTTACAAAGAAAACAGTTTAATTAGCTAGTTAAAAAAGTTTTAACCCTCCTGTAATCTATTTGCTATGTATCCCTAGAGATTGGCCTGGATGGTGGGCTGGAGAGATAGTAGAAATGGGCCACTTGATTGTATTTGCCCCCCAGGCCAAACATTGCCAGCCCTCCCCTGCTTTTCCTTAAAGGGTTAAAGCAATCAAACCTGTCTCTTTTGAAGCAATGGTAAATGTCTTACCCTCCGCAAAGTGTGGACTTGCAAAGGACACCTCTATGGATATAGAGAACCACCCTTGCCTCCAAATGAGTAAAGGTAAATTTAACCCCTTCACCCCATGAACGAGACCAGATAGTGCCTCTTAGTCACTGTTTCCTGTGCACCTCCTACCAGGAGGGACAGAAAATTCCAGATAATGCTAGTCTATTCATTAGTATAACATTGCATTTATACCGCAAAATTATAAAAATAAAATACACAATGATCGATCATCAAAATAAAAATAAAAAATTAAAACAAATATCTAAAAAATATCTAAAAAAAAATATACAAAATACAAAAAATAATCCCGATACTTTTCTTCTTACTTGATCGTTAGTCAGTCCGCTTTCAGTTTTACATGTCACTGTATCTTATGATGTGACGCTATAGTCTTCTCACCTTGGCATTGGGTTATACAAAAGTTTCTTTTCTCTTATAACATATTCAGTTCTATTGGGCTGGATCTTAAAATGTTAGTAATGTTTCACAAAAACAGCAGCTCCATTTAATCTTCATAATATTTGAGCCACAGAGAGTGTTATTTCAATACTGTCAGAGCTGTAGTTCAGGAGTAATTGAATGATAAAATTTCCCCCTCCCGCCCCTTTTTCCTAGTGTAAGCCATCTATTCTCTTCTGTTTGCTCAGATAGATAACAGCAGGGGGCAATCTTCTTCCTATGAGAACAATGAAAGCCCTGCCCCCCTTGACAAGTTTTTCAGGTTTTTCCCTTATCTTAAGTGAGGATTGTCCTCTCTGCAATCTACCTGGGCACCTCCCTCCCGCTCTGGCTGAGCAGTGTTACATCAGTAAAAGGGGTGAGAGGGGGATACTTTGTCATTGAATTACTCTTGAACTACAACTCTGACAGAATTGAAATAACACTCTCCAAGGTCCAAATACTATGATGATTAATTAGAGCTGCTTTTATTATGAAACTTTACTACTCCTTTAAATTATACTAAGTATCACAACTTAATTTAGTTATATTGCTTATTGGGATATAGACTACCACAGTTTCGAGTTATAAACCTACCTTTTATACGAGTATTTTTACAACTTTTCGCTCTTTATTCAGATTTGAGGTTACTTTCATACTTTCACTCTCGGCAATGCCGGTAATTCATGGTTTTGGTGTCTTCTTCTATCCCGTTCCCCGTAAGAGTTTTCTTTCACAACAAAGTCTTTATCTAGCGTCCTTTGTTTTGAACTTCCCACGTAGTTCAGATCTTTTTCTTTGATATCACAGACTTCCAACCTGTTTTGGAATCACACATACCATTTCATCAGGGAATATTATATCTTCAATATATATATATATATATATATTTATATATATATATATATATATATATATATATATGTGTACACTAGTAGTTTTGGACAGCGTTGCCCATCATGGATTTGTATTTGTGTTATGTTGTGTTTGAAATGTAATGTGTTAAAAAGTGTTTTATAGGGTCTCTGAATGCATATTTGTGTAAGTGTGAGTATGTGTGTGTGTGTGTGAGACAGTATGTGTATATATTATTGGATGTATATATATGTTGATATGTGTGTCTGTATATATGAGTGTGTGTGTTTGTAAATATATATATGTTATATCCAGGCTGGGAGCAGGAACATTGTACTGGTGCAACATGGGGTAAGGGAAGGAGGGGCAGGCCATTTAAATCCTGGCCAGGAAGATGGTGCTTGAGCAACACATGGTATGGGGGCGGTGATCATGGTGCGTTGTTCCTTTATCAATTCTAATGTAACAATGAAAGTTCCCACGTTATCATACAATGAGATAGGCGATAAATATATGAATATGAGCAGGGACGTGCACGGGGGGGGGGCAGGGGCTCAAATGAAAAAAGGGCACTTCTCATAATTATTCAAAATATATATTTTAAAAAAAGAAAAGAATTTACATCTCAGGAGCCTGTAGGTACAGAAATCTGAAGCGCCTCCCTCCATTGGCCATCTCCACTGGACAACTCCATAATGCTCCTAATCTCCACATTGCCCCCCATCATCTCCATATTGCCCTTACATTGACCCCTGTCGGCTCCATATTGCCCCATCAGCTCCATGTTGCCCCCATCAGCTCCAACTTACCCTCACATTGCCCCCATCAGCTCCATATTGCCCCCATCAGCTCCATATTGCTCCCTCGGCTCCATATTGCCCCATCAGCTCCAACATACCCTCACATTGCCCCCTTCATTTCCATATTGCCCCCCCATCAGCTCCATATTGCCATCAGCTCCAACTTACCCTCCCATACATTGCCGCATCATCTCTACATTTCCATCATCTCCATCTTGTCCCCCATCAGATTCATATTGCCCCATCATTTCCACATTGCCCCCCAGTGCCTATTTCCTACCTCTTCCCTGGTGGTCCAGTGGCAGGAGAGGTCTGTATGTGCCTCCTTTGGCACAGACCTGTAGCTGCTGGAGCTCCCGCGCGGTCTTCTCTTCATGCAGAGCGCTGGGAGATGATGTAATCTCCCAGCACTCTGTAATACTAAAGAGCCGACAAGGGAGCACAGCATCTACAGGTCTGTCCTGAAGGAGGCACAGACCTGACTGGGTGGTGGTGGGGTTAGTGTGGGTGGCGAAGCAACTTTTTTTTGTAAAAAAGGGCACGAGGGCACTTTGGATAAAAAGGGCAGGTGCTCAAGCTCCCCTTGGTGTCTATGTGTGCACGTGCCTGAATATGAGGTATATATCCGGAAGTAAGTAAGGTTTATGCACATTAGGTTATAGTAAGGCGCTCTCCCCTCTTCCTTTCACAGTGAATACCAATACAGCTTCAATGGAACATCAGTTGAATCCTAGATGTGAGTTCAGTGTGTGATGAGACCTCGAACTCAACTGATGTTCCACTGAAGCTGTATTGATATTCACTGTGAAAGGAAGAGTGGCGAGAGCCTTACTATAATGAAATGTGCATAAACATTACTTATTTTCGGATATATAGCTCATATTGAGAAAGTATTGGGTTGTTTTCCAGAGTACATGAGGCTCCCATTGTCCATGGCTCGCTGGTCGCTTCTGTCCCTGAGTTGCCTGTGTTTCCCATTGTGCTCGGGTAGTGGTGTGCCTGGTTGTGGAGTGAGATCAAGCTTTTGCCTTGCAGCTGTTCTTGGAATGTGCTGCTTATGACTGAAAAGAAACATACACGCTTGTAAGGGTAACACTGAATGTTATCCTTAGAGGATTGTGTGTTTCTTTTCAGTCACAAGCAGCACATTCCAAGAACAGCTGCAAGGCCAACGCTTGATCTCACTCCACTGCATTGCAAATGGGGATCCCATCGTGAAGAACCGGAAAGGAGGAAGCAGTAGCCTGCAGGACGCACTCATCGTGTCTCATGAGATTGTCATGTTGTTGCCTTAAAGTCGCTGCAAGCTGCCTTCATGATATGTTTTACTTCCCTGCATACTGTAAAGTTTGAGTCATGCCGCAAGTGTCAACAGGAGGTTCTCCAGCTCTTTAAGGATAATAAATACAACCATGTTTCTGCGGCCCTTAATAGTTTGAAGCACCCTCCCACAAATACAGGCCCTGCCTTTCATTTGTGGTCAGGGGTTCTAGAGTATGATAATTATGGAGGGTTGCTGTCCCCCTGAGCTATCGTAAGCTTCAGGGGATGAGCTGACGAAGGTGACCTGAAAAGAGGCAAAAGAAACTGTACTGATATAACTTCGTTATCAAAACTAGCGCAAAGATGACATTTTATTTAGCTAGGTTTGTAAGTATTCTTACCGATTTCTTATCAGGATTGGGCATGTATCTAATGAGGCATGCTGATTGCCATCTACCAAGTTGTACTATATGAGCAGGCGCTTGATTCCTGTGTCTGACCATACTGCTCCCATCCTAAAAGAATGACCCGGGCACTGACTGGATTGTAGCCTAACGTGGCAGGATGTGCATGTAAAATTAGTGAAAGTGGATGTACTGAGTAGCCTGTGAGGAGTGGAAGAGTGACTATCATCTGAGTGCTGTTGCATGGCGACAGTGAGGGGACTTAGTGATTGTAGGGGCATGAGTGATGAATATGGATAAGTGACTGGTATAATGCATAACGTTTGGAGTGAATGATGGAGTGAATTGATCTGAGTGTCGGGTGTGTTGTTCGTACTCATTAATCCTATTGATCTCGTTAGACAGGAGAACTCGCCCAGATGGAGAAGCCAAAAATGCAAAGCATGCTGCTGCCTTGAGTAATATTGTTGCTGCTGAACAACTTGTTGTTAGGAAATCATAGATGTGTCTGAATATATGCCCGGTGAGTGCTGCTTCCTTCAGACTCTGAGACAAGTTAAAGATTAGAGTGTAATTCCTGCTGCCTCGCAATTTAGGACCAGAGTTCAATTCCTTCAGCCACTGTGGAGAAGCAATGATTGAAGGTGATCCTTCAGCTTCTGTGGTGAGGTAAGGATTGAAGGTGTGATCCTTCAGCTTCTGCGGTGAGGCAAGGATTGAAGTGTGATCCTTTGGCCTCTGTGGTGAGGCAAGGATTAAAGTGTGATCCTTCGGCCTCTGTGGTAAGGCAAGGATTTAAGTGTGATCCTTCGGCCTCTGCGGTGAGGTAAGGATTGAAGTGTGATCCCTTCGGCCTCTGTGGTGAGGTAAGGATTGAAATGTGATCCTCCGACCTCTGCGGTGAGGTAAGGATTGAATTGGATAAGGTATCTAACTGGGGTAACCTTCAGCCTGTATGAAGAGGTGATCTACGAAGAGATGAGGAATCTAAGGGGGGTAACCTTTGGCCTCTACGAAGAGGTGATCCGCAAAGAGGTGAGGTATCTACCTGGGGAACCTCCGGCCTCTAGGAAGAGGTGAGGTATCTGCCTGGGGAACCTCCAGCCTCTACGAAGAGGTGTGGTATCTACCTGGGGAACCTCCGGCCTCTAGGAAGAGGTGAGATATCTACCTGGGGAACCTCCGGCCTCTACGAAGAGGTGAGGTATCTACCTGGGGAACCTCCGGCCTCTATGAGGAGGTGAGGGGTCTACCTGGGGAAACACCGGCCTCTACGAAGAGGTGACGTATGTACCTGGGGAACCTCCGGCCTCTACGAAGAGGTGAGGTATCTACCTTGGGAACCTTTGGCCTCTACGAAGAGGTGAGGTATCTAACTTGGGAACCTCCGGCCTCTCCGAAGAGGTGAGGTATCTAACTGGGGAACCTCCGTCCTCTCTGAAGAGGTGAGGTATCTAACTGGAGAACCTCTGGCCTCTCCGAAGAGGTGAGGTATCTAACTGGGGAACCTCTGGCCTCACCGAAGAGGTGAGGTATCTAACTGGGGAACCTCCGGTCTCTCCGAAGAGGTGAGGTATCTAACAGGGGGAACAGAATGGCAGGTATATGACTGTAATTGTGAATGTAACGTATGGGAATGAAAGCTAGCATGGAATGTAACTGACCCACCGGACAACCGTACATGTGAATATGATGCGATATATAACAAGTGGTATTAAACCTCTAAATGCTAGCTTGTGGGACTGGAATAGGCATGTTATGTAGTGTAGTAGTGTAGCTCCGATAGGGGGTACTAGTACTTACTGTGTATATATTTATTGTGGAAGGAGATAAGTAGGGGCTGTGTGAATCAACTTTACTTTGAAAACGCAAGTGTGTGTGTATATATATATATATATATATATATATATATATATATGTGTATGGGAGGAATGATGGGACTACTGTTCCCATGATGCTTTTCAATTGATAGGAGTTTAATGATATGGGAAAAGAGGGGGGGTCAGGCCTGGAGTGGGTCTTACTTGGTTGTGGGGAGGCTATGCTAAAAGTCCCATTTAATAAACTCAGTAGCTCTGGTTATCTGCCAGTCGTATCGAATAGCTACATTGTCAAGGGGGAAGGGGGGGGTTAAATGCAGAAATAATAACTCAAACCGGATGAACGACTGGAGCTCTTAGAGTGGAGCTGATCCGATGCCCGGTGAATGAAACTGGAAGTGACTTGGATGCTTGCCAACGGGCACTTAGGATGACGTAGGGCACAGCTGACAACGAGTTCCATGGGTGAGGCTGTGGCCTGCTATTTAAGGGCTTGCAGCCCCTCCCACAAATACAGGCCCTGCCTTTCACTTGTGCTGAGATGGAATTTGGAGAAGTGGAGTTACTGGAATAGCAACATGGTTTCTTTGTATTGCTGGCGAATGCTAGACGTGCTTTATTTGTATGTATTGCTAGATAATGTATTGGGGGCCAAGTTTAAGGGCAAAACAGAAGCAGGAATTAGCAGGCTTTGTGGAGAGAGGCGGCAGACAGGACTACTGCTGCAGCAGAACCTTGTGATAGGCAATGTTTGAGCATGGTAAATAAAGCAAGGCCTAAGTTGTGTGGTGTGTGTAACTTGTGTGGGGTGTGTATGTGTGAGTGACGTGTGTGTGTGTCTGTGGTGTAGGAGCAAGTAGCAGGCATTTTCTCAGTGTGTGGCTTGTGTGTGTGTCTGTGGTGTAGGAGAGAGTGGCAGCCATTTTTTTGGGGTCAGTTGTGTAGTGGTGGGTGGGCTGGATAGTGGGGGAGGGGCAACTCTCCTGCAACTCCTGTGAAAATCGCCCCCCCATTTAATCACCCAGTGGGAGCAGTAACTCCTCCTTACAGCTGCCCCTGTGTGTGTTTTGCCAGGCACAATGTCTTCTTATATATATACTAGTTGAAAAGCCCGTTACACAGGCCACAGTGCCGCTGCCAGACGGTCGCGGGGCAGTCATGCACTTTACAGATTGCGCACACCGCGGCTGATACAGTGCTGGATGCTCCTTCGGAGTGTTCCACTCTGTATCAGCCCCGTCACTGGCAGTCTCTACTGCGCATGACTGCAGCATTACACGCGTTTTAGCAAATTATTATATAGGATATATATAGATATATATATATGTGTGTATTTTTTTTTAAAGGATTGTATATGGGTTCCTTTCATAGCTTTCTATGCAGCCACAGAGAACAGATCGTCATGTCTCTATAGCAACAGTCCTCCCTTTACTCACCATGTGTGCCAGATGGACGTGGCAAGCATTACACTCCCCTGTGGCATTCCAAGGGTTTTAACATTCACAGTCCCATGCATGTTCTGTCTGCTTAATAGCTGAATGAGGTAAACCATATAATCCGCACATTAGCTGTTAGATGTAAACAGTGAACTGACCATTTATCAACTGATTCATATAAACACAAGACTCGGCCACACTCCTCAAGATAAATAAGTTCCTTGTCTAGTGTGGCTTAGTTTTGTGTTTACAAGAATCAGTTGATCAGTTGTTTACAGGTAACAGTTGTTTATAGGTATCAGCTGATCTGCTGGTTCTGTGTTTACCTCAGTCAACTGTTAGGCAGTTGGAGCATGGGACTGTGTGTGATGTAGGGAAGGGCTGCAGCTTTTATTGGTGCTCCCGTCTAAAAGTGAGCACATCCTTTCTGCATCCCCACTTGCCGTCCCCAGCACACAACCAGCATTACACTGACCTAATATGCTAATGATGAAAGTCTTCCCCCCTCCCCTTTGCATAGATAATTCTTAGAGCACATGTTCCCCTGGAGTAATTCTGGAGCAAAACAACTGCACAACAGGGGACACATACAATTTTTCCAGTGATTTAAATGGATATTTTAACCTTGAGTACTAGAGAGTTTGTGTCGTCTATAGCATTGAAGTTGTTAAAATACCCATTTAAATGAATTTGTTTTAGAAATTATTATTTTTCCTGAATGGTGCAGTTTGAATTATACCAGTTCTTCTTAGCGCATCAACTGCACTAATTTTATAACCTATATTTGTGGAACAGAAAAATTCTCCCTAAAGAAATTAAGACTCAGTCCTACAAATAGGATATAAAAAAAGTAGCTTGTCCCATTTCACAATGCAACTACCCAGCTTCAGAAATATTGAATTTTCTATTCTTTGCCTTGTGTAAACAAAAAAAGAAGATCGATTTTTATTTTCTTTAATCCATGTAATTTGATTGAATACTCTCCCAGCAGTTAGCAAAAAGTCTTATCATAAATAGAGATGACAGTATTATTATTATCTTTTAATTCTAAAAAGCCAGCATATTCTACAGGGCTTAGCAAAGGACTGTAGGCACATCAAACATGATATTTAGAAGAACACACACAAAAGTTTTAACTCTTTGAGTTGTCTTTACAAGGGCAACAGGCTGCACTATATCCCCAACTTCAATTAGGCATTTAAGGGAAGTAGGCATCAGGAATGGCTACAATTATTCCACTGGTTTTACTAAATGAACATATCAAAAGATGACAGAGAGTGATAGCCGATTGGTGCACGCTGGTCTTTTGATTATTTATTCACAAAATGTAAAGGTCAGTTATCACAGTCAGGGGAGGGCTGGCAACTTGTGGCCTGGGGGGCAAATACAATCAAGTGGTCCATTTCAACTATCGTTCCAGCCCACTGTCCCAGCCCATCCCCTTTTGTTCATTTTAAACTTGTTATTAATGCTGTGAAGTAAGACAAATGATTAGTGATGAGAGAGCATGCTCGGCCGAAGCTCGGTTCGGCTCGAGCATCGCTCTGCTCGGCACATGGCGGTACTCGTACGAGTACCGCATGTGCTCGCCCGACATGTTCGGGTCTCCTCCCCGCACGTTTCGCGGCTGCTGCGCAGCCAATAAACGTGCAGGGAGGCTCTGACATCAGTGTAATGCCAGCAGCCATGTTGGCTGCTGGCATTACACTGATTGGCTGGCCAGAACCCGTGATCGGGTGCTGTATAGCACCTGACCAGCGAGTTCGGCTCAGTCTTAGCCAGGGAGAGATGAGGATAGGAAGGGAAAGTCAGTGTAGGGAGAAGAAAAGCGAATTTGTAAAAAAAAAAAGACCCAAAAGTCCTTTTTAGGACTACTGTGTGTGGGGGCAGCAGTTTATTTTGTTTGGGGGGGCAGAGATATAAAAAAAAAAACTTAACATATTCTGTTCACTGTGCCTAGCCGCAGATTAGCAGCACATTTTGTTTAGTGTGCAAAGTTGCAGATTAGAGCACATTCTGTTCAGTGTGCAAAGTTGCAGATTAGCAGCACATTCTTTTTAGTGTGCAAAGTTGCAGATTAGAGCACATTCTGTTCAGTGTGCAAAGTTGCAGATTAGCAGCACATTCTTTTTAGTGTGCAAAGTTTCAGATTAGCAGCACATTCTGTTTAGTGTGCAAAGTTTCAGATTAGCAGAACATTCTGTTTAGTGTGCAAAGTGTAAAATATCAAAGTCACATATTCCATTCACTGTGCGTAGCCGCAGATAAGAAGCACATTCTGTTTAGTGTGCAAAGTTGCATATTAGGAGAACATTCTGTTAACTGTGCAAACTGTAAAATATCAAAGTCACATATTCCATTCACTGTGCCGAGCCGCAGTTAAGAAGCACATTCTGTTTAGTGTGCAAAGTTGCATATTAGGAGAACATTCTGTTAACTGTGCAAACTGTAAAATATCAAAGTCTCATATTCCATTCACTGTGCGTAGCCGCAGATAAGAAGCACATTCTGTTTAGTGTGCAAAGTTGCATATTAGGAGAACATTCTGTTAACTGTGCAAACTGTAAAATATCAAAGTCACATATTCCATTCACTGTGCGTAGCCGCAGTTAAGAAGCACATTCTGTTTAGTGTGCAAAGTTGCATATTAGGAGAACATTCTGTTAACTGTGCAAACTGTAAAATATCAAAGTCACATATTCCATTCACTGTGCCGAGCCGCAGTTAAGAAGCACATTCTGTTTAGTGTGCAAAGTTGCATATTAGGAGAACATTCTGTTAACTGTGCAAACTGTAAAATATCAAAGTCACATATTCCATTCACTGTGCCTAGCCGCAGATAAGAAGCACATTCTGTTTAGTGTGCAAAGTTGCATATTAGGAGAACATTCTGTTAACTGTGCAAACTGTAAAATATCAAAGTCACATATTCCATTCACTGTGCGTAGCCGCAGATAAGAAGCACATTCTGTTTAGTGTGCAAAGTTGCGTATTAGGAGAACATTCTGTTTACTGTGCAAAGTGTAAAATATCAAAGTCACATATTCCATTCACTGTGCGTAGCCGCAGATAAGAAGCACATTCTGGTTAGTGTGCAAAGTTGCGTATTAGGAGAACATTCTGTTTACTGTGCAAAGTGTAAAATATCAAAGTCACATATTCCATTCACTGTGCCGAGCCGCAGTTAAGAAGCACATTCTGTTTAGTGTGCAAAGTTGCATATTAGGAGAACATTCTGTTAACTGTGCAAACTGTAAAATATCAAAGTCACATATTCCATTCACTGTGCCGAGCCGCAGTTAAGAAGCACATTCTGTTTAGTGTGCAAAGTTGCATATTAGGAGAACATTCTGTTAACTGTGCAAACTGTAAAATATCAAAGTCACATATTCCATTCACTGTGCGTAGCCGCAGATAAGAAGCACATTCTGTTTAGTGTGCAAAGTTGCGTATTAGGAGAACATTCTGTTTACTGTGCAAAGTTGCAGATTTGCAGCACATATTCCATGTAATATGAAGAAGGCGGGTAAAAAGGGACGGGGAAGTGGACGTGATCCTGATAGTTCAGGGCGCGGGTCAGGACGCGTAGAAACTGTGCCTGGTGCCAGAGCACAAGACAGAAAGACATCCACCATACCTAGCTTCATGTCTCAGTTTACAGGGCGTCGCAGGACATCACTCTCGAGGTCAGACCACTGCGAACAGGTGGTCGGTTGGATTTCAGCTGATACTGCTTCCAGTCGGTTAAGCACCACCCTGTCTTCCACCAAGTCCACTCTCAGTAGCCAAGAGTCTGGTCAACATAATCCTCACCCTGATCATCCTTCCTCCCACCATAGAGGATCTGGTCAAAGAAGTGATCCCACACTGGGATATAGTGAGGAGCTCGTCTCATCACCAATCCTTAATTTGAACCTCTCTCCAAGCACGCTTGCAGAGGAACATGACATCTTGTGCCCTGATTCACAACCTCTAGAGGGTACCCAATCACAAGAAGATGACAGAGGGGAACGGCATTTAAGGTCAAAGGAAGTGGATGATGATGATGATGAGACACAGTTGCCATTAAATCAACCACTATTACTGTCTCAAGACCTTGATGAGGAGGATGATATACAGTTGTCAATGACTGAGTATGTGGTGGGATCAAGACATGAGGAGGATGATCAGAGTGAGGAAGTGGAGGAGGACTTGGTGGACGATGAGGTGACTGACCCCACCTGGGAAGGTGTAGAGCCGAGCGATGACAGCAGTCCTGAGGGTGAGCCATCTGCAGCACCGCAACAGGCTGGAAGAGGCAGTGGTGTGGCTACAGAAAGAAGGCGGACCGCACCAAACCGGCCCGCAAATGTTCCACGGAGCACCCCCTTGCGTAAATCTCCCTTGCCAAGGGGTAGGTGTTCCGCGGTATGGCGTTTTTTTAAGGAAAGTGCGGACGACAAAAGAATTGTAGTTTGCAACCTGTGCCACACCAGAATGAGCCGAGGCATGAAGACTAGAAACCTCACCACCACCAGCATGATCCGACACATGGCATCCAAGCACCGTAATAAGTGGGAGGAACGCCCGGATCGCCAATCTGTGTCTGCAGGCCACACCACTGCCTCCTCTTCCCCTGTTTTCGGTGCCGGCCAATCGCCTGTCGAAGGCGCAGGCCCGCATACCTCCCGCCCTGCACCTGTACCATCTGAAGCACCATCAGCGACCACATCCACTTCCCTGTCCCAGCACAGCGTCCAAATGTCGTTACCCCAGGCATTTAAGCGCAAGCGAAAATACCCAGCCACCCACCCACAGGCCATAGCACTAACCTCACACCTTTCCAAATTACTGGCCATCGAAATGCTGCCATTTAGGCTTGTGGAGACTGAGAACTTCCGCAGCCTGATGGCAGCAGCTGTCCCTCGGTACGCAGTCCCCAGCCGCCACTACTTTTCCCGGTGTGCCGTCCCCGCCTTACACCACCATGTGTCCCGTAACATCACCCGTGCCCTGACCAACGCAGTTACTGGGAAGGTCCACTTAACGACTGACACATGGACAAGTGCTTGTGGCCAGGGACGCTACATTTCCCTGACGGCACACTGGGTGAATGTCGTGGAGGCTGGGAGCGACTCGGACCCTGGGATGGCACAGGTGCTACCCACGCCGAGGATTGCGGGCCCTACCTCCATCAGGGTTTCCGCCAGCACCTACGTTATTGGCTCCTCCTCCTCCGTTTCCACCTCCGAATTCTCTGCGCGCAGCGCCACTCACCCATCAGCCGGTAGCTGGAAGCAGTGTAGCACTGCAGTGGGGAAGCGTCAACAGGCCGTGCTGAAGCTGATCTGCCTTGGGGACAAACAGCACACGGCCTCAGAGCTGTTGCAGGGGATTAGTCACCAGACCGAGCAGTGGCTCTCGCCACTCAACCTGCAACCAGTCATGGTTGTGTGTGATAATGGGCGTAACTTGGTGGCGGCTTTGGAGCTCGGCAAGCTCACACACGTACCATGCCTAGCGCATGTATTTAATTTAGTGGTTCAGCGATTTCTAAAAACCTACCCCAATTTGCATGATCTCTTGACCAAGGTGCGCCGCGTGTGTGCACATTTCCGTAAGTCATCTACAGCTTCAGCCGGCCTGTTGAAGCTGCAGCAGCGCTTACAATTGCCAGCTCACCGGCTGCTGTGTGACGTGAGCACGCGCTGGAACTCCACCTTCCACATGTTGGCCCGGCTTTGTGAGCAGCAGAGGGCAGTAGTGGAGTACCAGCTGTTACACGGTCGTCGCCTCTCCGTTCAACTTCCTGTAATCAGAAGTGAGGAGTGGGAATGGATGTCAGACCTCTGTGAGGTTTTACGCAATTTTGAGGAATCGACACAGATGGTGAGCGGCGATAACGCTATTATCAATGTAACCATCCCACTTCTGTGTCTACTGAAACGCTCGCTGCTCACAATTAAAACCGACGCTTTGCATGTGGAAGAGGTGGAAATGGGGGAGGAAGAGCTTACACAAGGTGATAGCCAGAGCACCCTCACTTTGTCTTCTCAGCGACAATTGGAGGAGGCGGAGGAGGAGGAGGAGGAGGAGGAAGACACGGTTGCCTCCGCTACAGAGGGTAGCCATGGAACTTTAGTTCCATCTCTTCAGCGTGGGTGGGCAGAAGAGGATGAGGAGATTGAGAGTCATCCTCCTGGTGAGGACAGCGAAATCTTGCCTGTTGGTACTCTGGCACACATGGCTGACTTTATGTTAGGCTGCCTTTCCCGTGACCCACGCGTTATACACATTTTAGACAACACGGATTACTGGGTGTTCACCCTTCTGGACCCCCGCTACAAAGAGAATTTCTCATCTCTCATTCCTCCGGTGGAGAGGACAAGCAAAATGGTGCAATACCAGAAGGTTCTTGTCGAAAAATTGCTCCAAAATTTTCCATCTGACAACGCTGGCGGCAGAGTACGTGCTACCTTGGCCAACCGAGAAGGGGAGAAAAGGGGAGCACACAGCAGTTCCAACAAAGGCAGGGCAACACTCTCCAAGGCGTGGGACACCTTCATGACACCCCGCCAGCACCCTCACCCTGATGCGCAGCCTAGTGTCACAAGGAGGGAAAAGTTTTGGAAGATGGTGAAGGAGTACGTAGCAGACCGTGTCAGCGTCCTCAATGATCCCTCTGTGCCTTACAACTACTGGGTGTCCAAGCTGGACACGTGGTATGAACTGGCACTCTACGCCTTGGAGGTGCTGGCCTGCCCTGCCGCCAGCGTTCTGTCTGAGCGGGTGTTTAGTGCTGCTGGTGGCATCATAACAGATAAGCGTATCCGCCTTTCCACCGAAAATGCTGATAGGTTGACACTTATAAAAATGAACAAGGCCTGGATTTCCCCTGACTTCTCCACTCCACTGGAGGAAAGCCCCGGGGGAACATAAAGTCACTTTATATATGTTATTTACAATGATGGGAATACTCTGTATTCCCATTCACCCCTTCCACCCAAAAAACGGGTATATGGTTGACTCTTAATCTTCTCATCCTCCTCCTCCTCTTCCATATGCCCTGGGATATAATTTTTATATAGGGCCAGCTCACCAGCGGGCCCTGTGATATAATTTTTATATAGGGCCAGCTCACCAGCGGGCCCTGTGATATAATTTTTATATAGGGCCAGCTCACCAGCGGGCCCTGTTTGACAATTTTTATATAGGTCAGCTCACCAGCGGGCCTTCTCATATAATGTTTTATTGGGTCAGCTCTCTAGCGGGCCCTCTCATATAATGTTTTACAGCGTCAGCTCACTAGCGGGCCTTCGCATATAATGTTTAGGATGGTCAGCTCTGCAGCAGACCCTCACCCATAATGTTTTAGATGGTCAGCTCAGCGCACGTTTCCCTCTTAATCATGGCCTCAGTTCTGAAAATCAAGGAAATTTTTGGGAGAATTTGCCTCTGCGCACGTTTCCCTCTTAATCATGGCCTCAGTTCTGAAAATCAAGGAAATTTTTGGGAGAATTTGCCTCTGCGCACGTTTCCCTCTTAATCATGGCCTCAGTTCTGAAAATCAAGGAAATTTTTGGGAGAATTTGCCTCTGCGCACGTTTCCCTCTTAATCATGGCCTCACTTCCGAAAATCAAGGAAATTTTTGGGAGAATTTGCCTCTGCGCACGTTTCCCTCTTAATCATGGCCTCACTTCCGAAAATCAAGGAAATTTTTGGGAGAATTTGCAGATGATATACAAGTAAATATACAGCAAATATTGTTTGGTAACAATTTTTCGCCTAAAGTCGTTTTTATTTTCCTTTTTGTGTGTTTTATGGTCAGTCTGTAAAAATGGCGTACTACGAGCGAAAGATCGTTCCCAGCAGCGATGTTGGAGTCCAAGATGCATCCAGACATCCTCCCTATGCTGTCCCTGAACCATTTCTGTGGTGTTTCCATCCTTTTCTGCCATTTTCCTATGGACCAGGCACCCTCCCCTCATCAGAGCAGGGGGTGCCTGGTGTAATGCTCGAGTCCTCCCATTGACTTCAATGGGGCTCGGGTGCTCGGCCGAGCACTCGAGCCTCAGGGGGTGCTCGGTCAGAGCACCCGAACACCCGAGCATTGGGGTGCTCGCTCATCACTACCATTCACCCCTTCCACCCAAAAAACGGGTATATGGTTGACTCTTAATCTTCTCATCCTCCTCCTCCTCTTCCATATGCCCTGTGATATAATTTTTATACAGGGCTAGCTCACCAGCGGGCCCTGTGATATAATTTTTATATAGGGCCAGCTCACCAGCGGGCCCTGTTTGACAATTTTTGTATAGGTCAGCTCACCAGCGGGCCTTCTCAGATAATGTTTTATTGGGTCAGCTCTCTAGCGGGCCCTCTCATATAATGTTTTATAGCGTCAGCTCACTAGCGGGCCTTCGCATATAATGTTTAGGATGGTCAGCTCCGCAGCAGACCCTCACCCATAATGTTTTAGATGGTCGGCTCAGCGCACGTTTCCCTCTTAATCATGGCCCCAGTTCAGAAAAATCGAGGAAATTTTTGGGAGAATTTGCCTCTGCGCACGTTTCCCTCTTAATCATGGCCTCAGTTCAGAAAAATCGAGGAAATTTTTGGGAGAATTTGCCTCTGCGCACGTTTCCCTCTTAATCATGGCCTCAGTTCAGAAAAATCGAGGAAATTTTTGGGAGAATTTGCCTCTGCGCACGTTTCCCTCTTAATCATGGCCCCAGTTCAGAAAAATCGATGAAATTTTTTGCAGAATTTGCAGATGATATACAAGTAAATATACAGCAAATACTGTTTGGTAACAATTTTTCGCCTAAAGTCGTTTTTATCTGCCTTTTTGTGTGTTTTACGGTCAGTCTGTAAAAATGTCGTACTACGGGCGAAAGATCGTTCCCAGCAGCGACGTTGGAGTCCAAGATGCATCCAGACATCCTCCCTATGCTGTCCCTGAACCATTTCTGTGGTGTTTCCATCATTTTCTGCCCTTTTCCTATGGACCAGGCACCCTCCCCTCATCAGAGCAAGGGGTGCCTGGTGTAATGCTCGAGTCCTCCCATTGACTTCAATGGGGCTCGGGTGCTCGGCCGAGCACTCGAGCCTCCGGGGGCGCTCGGTCAGAGCACCCGAACACCCGAGCATTGGGGTGCTCGATCATCACTACAAATGATACCACAGAGCTTTCAACTGGAATAGAGCTACACTAGTGATAATACAGAGCATACAGTTCAAATGGAGTTACACTAGAGATAACATAGAGCTTACAATTGAATGGAAGCTAGACTAGTGATACCACAGAGCTTTAAAATTTAAAGCTACACTAGTGATACCATAGAGTTTACAATGGCAATGGGTTATGCTACTAGAGGTACCACTAGCTCCGTGGTATCACTAATGCAGCTTTGTTTAAGTTGTAAGCTTTGTGATATCACTAGTGCAGCTCCATTTCAGTTGTAATCTCTGTGGTATCACTAATGTAGCTCCATTTACAGCAGCAAGAAGGAGATTGAGTGAGGCAGTGGCCCACCAGCCCAGACCTATGATCAGCCCAGGGGTAACTGCCCCTCTGCCCCCCAGGCCAGCCCTCCCCTGATCACAGTGATAGTGCCCTTTTGGCATGTCAGCTACCCTGAGAGCTATCCTGCCAATGAAGCTGGGGTTGCATTGTGGTCCAAAGGGGTAGCACAACTAACATCTTAAAAGTGACCACTTGTGCACCCCCGTTGGTCTTGTAAAAAGAGACAACTGCCGGACTGAAGTCTCACATTTCAGTTTCTGTTATACAAGATGTAGGTCCCCCATATACCCTCTGTATGAGGCTTGAAAGCCCAACACAGAGGATGCATGGAGGCTCCATGGGGCAGACTTTCTATAACATAATATCTGCCCAACAAAGAAATATTGCTGAAAACCAGAAAAACTTGAAAGGGGGCAGAGTAAAAAAGAGAAAATTAGATTTAGTAGAAGTAGCAAGCTCTATCTATTTTCTTATCCTACCCAGGCTGCAATATCTTTTAGTTCACAAGTTCCATATACAGAGTAGAAATATCCTGAAGTACATTATACTGATCCTGCTCAGGTAACAGTACAGCCACAAAGTGCCTGGAAGTTCCTCTCTGAACAAGAGAAGCAGATAGCCCGAGAAGAATCATACCTTTTGATCTGTGTAGTCTTGGTTCAGCTCTTGACACCAGCCAGTATGCAGGGCACTCTGGAACAGAGGATGATAGTTTTCCCACTCCGACTCATTTCATTTTAATGTTCAGCGCCACTGATTCACTTCAAACCAGATCAAATATTATACAAGGCTTCTCCAAACTCAGAGCTAGCAAGCAAAATATGCAAGGGTTCCCCAAAAAAGAAGAAAATGTGATAGTGTGATATATGATATTCCATAGTAGACACTTCAAGTAGAGATTTCTCATTTATTAATATGCAGTACTACTAAATTTAATTTTCTTCTTTTTTTATAGTTCACTTTCTAACTAAATTTGTTGACTTTCAGCAGTTTTCTTAGATGTATTTTCCTCCTTTTAATATTTTGATCATTCTGCCAGTAATAATGAGTCATGGGCTCTGCTAATCTTAATCACTTTTAGATATTTTTTTCTTGTGTCAAAATAGTCTTTCATGGTTGTGATTAAGAGTTAAGTTTTAACTCTGGCAGGCTCACAGAGTTGTGGTTATCAGAATGGAACCCTCATGATGTCGCCATTAAAAGTGTCGCCGGGTAAACATTTGTTAGATTAGTATCTGTTAGCTTAGTTTAGGTCAGTCTCTGTTAGGCCTGGTGGTTCAACTATCTGTTAGGTTAAGTTAGGGTAAGTATCTGTTTGGGCCTGTATCTGTTAGGTTAGACTCAGTATCTGGAATGTCACCAGGTTAGCATCTGTTAGGTTAACATCTGTTAGAGTAGAAGTTTTGTGTCTGATTTGGGAGGTGGTTTAGGTTAGTTGTTAGGATAGGGTACCTAAGTTAGGTTGGGGGGTGGTTTGGGGGGTACTTAACTCGCGACACAGCATTGCTTCACAGTGTATTGCACATCCCCAAAGTCTCTTAGGTTAAAATAGATGTAAAAGTAAAGGAGTCATTGACATAAAAAAGAATGGCATTGTCAATAAAAATATGAATATTTAGATATATTTAAAATATGCACACATTAAATGCATTGAGGCTGATATACTAAGAACAAATGCTGTAATTCTAGAGCAAACCAGCCATAGGGGAGAAATACAGATTATTTTTAAATAGAGTAGGGCTCTTTTCCCCTCCAATGCATTTCTTTGCATTTGAGTGGTTAAAAGCCCCATTGGCATCAATCAAACATTTTAAGAATTTTTATTTGCTCCCTAAGCTGCAATGCACCAAAATTATTGGAAGTAAGAAAAAGAGAAGATGACAAACAAAAGGAATCAATGAAGCAACAATAGGAGATCTGAGTGAAGGGGAGAGAGAAGATAAAGATCGATGGATAGATGGAGGGAGAAAGAAGAGGGCCATGTGGCACAGTGTGATCTAGTTCAACTACCATCCAACCAAATTCTGCTGCCACAGTAGGCTTGACAGGCTTAATTTTTTTACTGGACAAAGTGGAAGGCCCAGTATTTTTAGATAGGGGTTTCTCAAAAATAAAGTATGCAGTAATGATACCAAGAAAGTGTCTTCTGCATTGCTGTATGAAATCTATTTAAGGTACAAGTTTATTGACCAGGAGTGGAAAACCTGCAGACCTCTACCATTGTTGAACTACAATTCCCATTATTTCCACCAAAAAAAAAAAAGCAGCAATAATTTTAACCTTTTGAGTGCCAGAGGGGTACGCAATGCATTGCTTTGCAATGCTTTGCGTATCCCTCTGGCACTCAAAGGGTTAAAGACTGCAAGGAGGGGTTCTGGGCAACTTGTAAAAAACACTTTCAGTTTGTTGGGATGTGATATTCAAATGTTTGTGTGTATGTCTGTGTGCGTGTTTAAGTGCACTAATTAAAGCATTCAGGAATATAAAAATAAGCACATCTGGGTATATGGGACTACATCCACATTGGATGGACCTTGGCCAAGCTAAACCTCTATGCATCTAGTCTCTGGAGTGGCTCCAGCAGCCTTGTCACAGCTATAGGTTGGCTCAAGAGCTTAGAGAGACACACAGATTCATAATAGCTCTAGAAATCCTGCTCTAACTCTAGAGCAATGTTGGTGGTGCTGCTGCTAAGGTTAAAGTTCTTTTTACCTTGACCCAGAGTTAAAAAAATAAAATTGATCAAACTAAAAGCAGCCTATTACCAGTTAATTCCTCTTCAGCAGGTCTGCTTGAATAAGATAATAAGTGTGTAAGTAATAGGGGCTGTATAGCAAACTGTGCACCTTGGCAATAATGTAGACCATTAAGTTTCAGCATGGAGAGTTGCACTGCCACAAGGCAAGTGCAGTGACGCAAGTCGTGAACTTCCCTTGTGAAAACTAGCTCTCCTGCAAGCCATAGAGCCAGTGGATGTATTGTACAGCCACAAAATGGCTCTCAAATCTGCTTCAATGGGAACAGACTTAGGGCCATATTCAGAAATCCAAATAGGAACACTGCTGGAGCAAAACAACCATGTCTTAGCTAAAATACAAATTCCTCAAATTTCCTTGATTTAACTGTGACTTTTAATCCTCCACAATGCATTAGAGACCTCTTTAGCATTCAAGAGTTAAAGTGATAGTAATGTCCAATAATAATTTTATATAGTATTGTAGACATGAAAAAAATAAATTATGTGCAGAAAATCCCATGTCTCAAACCTTTATGGTTTGAGAGATATTCAGTGTTAAAGTTCCCCTCCCTCCCCTTCTCCTGACGTCAGCTGTAAAGCTGACAGCAGGAGATTCGAGTCAGCCGACTTGAGGAGGCTCTTCAGCAGAGCCGAAATAGCTATCTTTAAGAAGAACTACTACATTGGAATGGTCTACAAAGTGTGCTTGCAAACCAAGCTAACTTTGTAGACAGTTCCAATGAAGTAATTCTTTTTAAAGATCACTATTTTGGCTCTTCTGAAGAGCCGCAGGCTGGTACCAGGACCGGGATCTTCTGCTGTCAGTAGAGAGCTGACGTCAGGAGAAGGGGAGGTGGGGACTTTAGCACTGAATATCACTCAAACTGTAAAGGTTTGAGAGATGGGATTTGTTGCACGTAATTTATTTTTTTTAGGTCTACAATACCAAATAAAATTATTATAGGACATTAGTATCCTTTTAAAATATAGTAACATAGTTGATGTCTAAAAAAAGCATGCATCCCCCAGGTTGAGCCCATGCAATATCACCCATGTTAATCCACAGGTAAGCAAAAAAAATGGTGGTCTGATATTTCCCTGATCAGCATCCTATCTGCTTTGAAACAAAGTCATATCACCATTCAGACATTTCTTCTCTAATATAAACAAACCCAGTTCAGCTAATCTCCTTTTATAATGCAGATCCTTCAATATGCTGCATATTTTTTGCATGTCTCTGTGCTTTTTACAGTTCAAGAATGTATTGTTTAAGAACTGGACCCTAAAACTCTACTCCGCATTCCAGGCAAGGCCTTACCAAGGATTTATTTAGAGGAAAAATTTAGAGGCTCTTTATCTCTGCATAAGTTTTGAACTACACAAAAGTAAGGACTTAAATATTGTGCAATCTCTTAATTTTAATATAAAGAAGACTCGGGAAAAATACTTTTAACTAGACATTACTATCCCTTTAAGTACCCATGAGTGTATGACATCAGGTCCCAGTGCTTTGTTCACCATCATTTCTGCCAGTCTATTTTGGACTTTGCCCTCAGTAAGCCAAGTACACGATAGAAGAAATTCTGTGATTCTATCTGCTTGCTCATAGCCTTCCATTGTTTCTTCCTTTGTATATACAGAAGAAAATAACTTATTTGAGTTGTAGGAAAAGCTTTATCCTCTCTCTCTAATGAATTCTCATGTCAGTTTTAAGAGGACCAATATCAACCTTAATCTTTTGGTCACTTACATACTTGTAGAATTGTCTAAGATATATCTTGCACTCTTTTGCTATACTTTTCTCATTTGCAAATTTAGCTAGACTAATTGCTTGGTTACAGATTCTAAATAAGCATAATAAATGTGAGAGGCTTCTCACAACAGCACAATGGCCTGTTCTACGGCTAGTCACCACCAGAAGCATCACATTTTAGCTCTCTAGTGCCATTACAGAGAAGAAATTTTCACATACATTTTAAACTAATCTCGCCCAAAAGGGCAGTCTTGTTCCAAAAAAGATGGACAAGTCCCCTCCACACAGAAACACCAGCAAACCCCCAACATACGTTTCAGCCTAGTTGGGCCTTATCAAGAGAGCGCAGCTGGATTCACTAGACACTGAAAGCAAGGGGTCCACATCTTGATTACCCTTCAATTTTTAGGGAGACCCCATAAGAGTATGCAAAATAAGCATAATAGATGTGAGAGGCTTCTGGGAATGAACAACAGTACAATGGCCTGTCCTAAGGCTAGTCACCACCCAGAAGCATCACGTTTTAGCTCTCTAATGCCATTACAAAGGAGAAATTTCCACATACATATCAGACTATTCCCACACAAAAGGGCGGTCCAGTTCTAAAACGATGGGCAAATCTTCACTGCACAAGAACACCAGCTAACCCCAGATATACATTTCATCCTAGTTGGGTCTCATCAGGAGGGCGCAGCTGGACTCCCTAGGCACTGAGAGCAAGGAGTTCCACTTCTGGATTATCCTTCACTCTTAGGGAGACCCCCTAAGAGTATTCAAAATAAGCATAATAAATGTGAGAGCCTTCTGGAAATGAAAAACAGCACAATGGCCTGTCCTACGTCTAGTCACTGCCGAGAAACATCACATTTTAGCTCTCTAGTGCCATTAGAGAGAAGAAATTTCATTTCTATATTAGACTAACCCCGCCCAAGTGGGTGAACCAGTTCCAAAATGATGGGCAAGTCCCCCCTGAACAGAAATACCAGCTAACCCTCAACGTACGTTTCAGCCTAGTTAGACTATATCAGGACAGTGCAGCTGTATTCCCTAGGCACTGAGAGCAAGGGGTCCATGTCTAGATTACCCTTCACTCTTAGGGAGACCCCTAAGAGTATTCAAAATAAGCATAATAAACGTGAGAGGCTTCTGGGAATGAACAACAGCACAATGGCCTGTTCAACAGTTAGTTATTTTAGCTGTCTACTGCCATTATAGAGGAGAAATTTCCACATAGATATTAGACTATTCCCACCCAAAAGGGCAGTCCAGTTCTTAAATGATGGGCAAATCCTCTCTGCACAAGAACACCAGCGAAACCCAGAAGTACGTTTCAGCCTAGTTGGGCCTCATCAGGAGGGCGCAGCTGGATTCCATAGGCACTGAGAGCAAGGGGTCCACGTCTGGATTACCCTTCACTCTTAGGGAGACCCCCTAAGAGTATTCAAAACCATCAAGTTTTAGCTCTCTAGTGCCTAGGGAATCCAGTTGCACCCTCCTGACGAGGCCCAACTAGGCCAAAATGTACGTAGGGGGTTAGCTGGTGTTCCCATGCAGGGGGGACTTGACCATCATTTTGGAACTGGCCTGCCCTCTTGGGCTGGTTTAGTCTAATATGTATTTGAAAATTTCTCCGTTGTAATGACATTAGAGGGCTAAAATGAGATGCTTCTTGGCGGTGACTAGCTGTAGGACAGGCCATTTTGCTGTTGTTCATTCCCAGAAGCCTCTCACATTCTATATGTTTGTTTGCAGATTCTATTACATCTATATATAAAAGAAGACTTTGTGTCTGGCATAACACACCCAGGGGTGGCTGTAAGGAGAAGTTACTGCTCCCATTGGGTGATTAAATGGGGGTGTGATTTTCACATGAGTTGCAGGGGAGTTGCCCCACCCCCACTATCCAGCCCGCCCACCAGTAAACTGACCCCCCCAAAAAATGGCTGCCACTCTCTCCTACACCACAGACACACACAAGCCACATACTGAGAAAAAAAATGCCTGCCACTTGCTCCTACACCACAGACACACACACACATCTCACTCACACATACACACCCCACACAAGTTACACATACACACCACACAACTTTGGCCTCACTTTATTTACCATGCTCAAACATCGCCTATCACAAGGCTCTGCTGCAGCAGTAGTCCTGCCTGGCGCTTCTCTCCACAAAGCCTGCTAATTCCTGCTTCTGTTTTGCTCTTAAACGTGGCCCCCTCTACATTACCTAGCAATACATACAAATAAATAAAGCACGTCTAGCATTCGTCAGCAATACAAAAAAAACATGTTGCTATTCCAGTAACTCCACTTCTCCACATTCCGTCTCAGTACAACTAGCTTTTACCTGTACTTGCACACACTCCATCAAATACTCATGTTGTTGAACAATCATAGAGAGGACATCCCCCTCATGCCAACCTCTTCACATAGCCAGAACCCGCATAAACTACTTGCTTACCAGGACACCCCCAAGGACACTGCCGGCGTCAAGAAACTCAAGCACTGTGGATATACTACACTTGGATTTTGCAAAAGCCTTTGATACAGTGTCACACAACAAGATGCTGTATAAATTAAAAAGCTCCGGTTTGGGAGGGGATATCTGTTCATGGATAGAGAACTTGTTAAATGATAGATGGCTGAAAATTGTTGCAAATGGAAACTTTTCAAGTTGGACTAAAGCTGTAAATAGGGTGCCACAGGGTTCAGTACTGGACCCAATGCTTTTTTATTTGTTTATTAATGCTCTAGGTGTGGGAATTGAAAGTAATGTCTCAGTCTTTGCTGATAACACTAAGCTGTGAAAGGAAATACATACAGAGCAGTTTATTTTTTCTCTGTAGTTAGATTTACATAAACTGAGTAAATGGGCAGAAAAGTTGCAGATGGCATTTAATGTAGATAAATGTAAGGTTATGCATTTGAGCTGTAGAAACAAACATGCATATACCCTAAATTGTAAACTACTTGAGGAATTTAGGAGTACTGATAGATGATATAATTCACAGCAGTGTGTAGTGTCACTCAGCTGCTGCAAGAGCAAGCAGGGTATTATCCTGCATAAAAAGGGCTATAGATGCATGGGATACAAATATAATTCTACTTTTATATAAATCCTTGGTAAGGCCTCATATAGAACATGGAGTACAATTTTGGGCACCAGTTCTTAAAAGCAACATTTTTGAACTGGAAAACGTGCAGAGACATATAACAAAACTTATAAAGGGAGTTATAATGATAATCTAGCCACACTGGGTTTGTTTAGATTAGAGAATCTAAGGGGTGAAATGATTACCATTTACAAATATATTCATAGTCAATACAAACAGCTCACTAATGAACTATTTACTCAAAGTGCTGAGCTAAGAATGAGAGGTTATCCATTAAGACAAGAGAAAAGTTGCTTTAGATTTGATTTGGCATGGGGTGGACTTGGACATGTAATTTTTCAGCCTCATCATCTATGTTACTATGTTATTAATGGATTTCACACAGCACATTTCAAAGAATATCATATTGTCATCACTTCTGCCTAAAATGTTCCCTTACCTATATGTTGTTTACCATTTTAGCATTGTTTGAGACCACTAGGTCTCAAACCAGTTGACTCCTCAATTACTTTGGACATGAAATTGTCAATAACCATATTTATTTGTCCATTGTTTTGCTGGAAGTCATAATTTTCCAGTCAAATTCAAGGTAAGTGAAATCACCCATTATGATTATATTTCAAGACTGAGATGCTTTTTCCCTTTTTAGAAACAGCTGGGGTTCTTCAAACTTCCCAATATTAGTTGGCATGTAGCAAATTCCCATTAACATATTTTTGTTATGCATACCCCCTGTGTGTATTTCAGTCTACAGGGCCTTTACATTTTCAGTGGACCCTTTATTAATGTCTTTCCTTATACTGGGTTTTAAGGTATGCTTTACATATAGGCATACCCTGACACCACCTATTTTATCAATCCTATCTCTCCCAAATGAGATCATAGTCCTCATTCGTTACAATAAGTTCCAATTCCCTCATCCTATGAGCCAGACTTTGAGCATTTGCATGAGTATATTTTATGTTACTACCATTCTGAATAATTACATTCCACAAAGTATTTATTTGCATTTTTCATCCCTATTAGATGAACTAACCCCCCACACGCATACGCACAAATCCATGCCTCTTCTCTAATCCACTTTTCCTCTTTTACACTGCCTAAACCAATCCTGTATTGTATTGCTTCTCCCCCTTTTCTAGTTTAAAGTCTTCTCCAACCCTCCTTAGAAAATAAACTGGGAGACAAAAAGCAAACAAGAGGCACCCCTTGTGTTGAACCATAGTAGTACTGTAACTAAAACCAATGTCAGTCAGTTATACTCACAGAAGTAGTTATTTGTGTCCACCCCCAAACAGCCTTACTGTAATATGGGCAGCACCTTTAAATTCCATTTTCCCGAAATGGCACACCATATACAGAAACAAAGAAAAAAGGGTGCCCAATAGTGAAGTACAGAATGTACACTGCCTAAACCATCTTTTATTGTATTGCCTCTCCCCCTTTTCTAGTTTAAAGTCTCCTCTAACTAGTCTGACACCAAGCCTTTAGCCATGGATTTAACTCCCTAATCTCCAATTGTCTTTCTGGTGTAGCATATCACAGCTAGTATTGCAGAAGATACTACCTTAGAGGTCCTTTGCTTACGCTTATAACCTAAATGCCTGAAGTCCTTCTTAACGGATATAAATTTCCTACTGACTTTGTCATTGGAACCAACATGTACCATGAAATCCGAGTCATGACCAGCCCCTCCCAACAATATATCAACTCGATCTGCCACATTTCGGACCTGAGCACCTGGATGACAGCAAATTGTTCGACTGTAAATACTCTGACAACAGCTTAGCCTACCTGACTTTCTAATGATGGAATCCCCTACCACCACCATCTGTTCAGGTCTGCGTGTGTCCTGGATCCCATCAGCACTAGAGAGGCTGTACTCCCAGCCATTAAAGAGAACAGTCCTCTCCAGCAAGTTCATTCCTCTACCAACACCCCTAACAACCTCACTCAATGTTGAAAATACAGGACTGTGCTCTCTATCCCCCAGTCCCTCCTTGCTATGTCTAACTTTAACCTAGCTAGCTTCCTGTGCAGGCTTCCTTCTGTTCAGTGAGCATTACACCATTCTCCAGATTGATCGTCTCCCTCAATGTTGCAACTTGCCTCTTCTTATCTCTAACTTGAGCTTCCAAAGCAACTACTTGCTCACATCTGCCACAGAGGTTTGCACAATGGACCAGTGGAGTGCAAACATATGGGAAATGTCTACTGAGTTAAACACCATTAAAGTTCAATTGCATTTTTCATTTATCCCTTATGGTGCTGATCTTTTGCTCCAGAACTGCTCTTCTTTAGCCTCCTTAGTAACACTTTCATTAACTGAACACCGTTAGTAACACATTATGCATTCCCTTTAAGATGGTGTCAGTCTAATAACAATCTCCAGTTGATTTTGTTAAGCTCTAAATTTCCATTTATTAGTAAAATGACACATTTATTGCCTCTTGTTACTCAGAGTAAAATGAATACATCAGGTTATTATAACATAGGACAGAAGGGAGCCTCTCTCCACATAAACATAGCTTTGGATACAGAGCAGTCTGGTGATTCTGACTTCAGCACTCCCCCAGCAATTCAGCTATTGATCCAGTCCAGCTCTGCAATACAGCTAAAAACTGAGAAGCTCAGGTCTTGGAGATGTCAGAGCTCTGAAGTGTGACCAGCCGCATGCTCTAGGACAAAGTCTCTGTGACTTTTACCTAAATCTGGCATGTTTGTGTTACAGTCTGCAGATCGTCAAAGGGAGTACCCGGTATTTTAGAAACAGAGCCATTGTCACTGGTTCTCTTTATCGTTATAGAATGTTTCATGTTCCTATTATTTAGTCTGTCTGTCCCTGTGCTTTATATTCGCAGTACTTCAGCTGCAAGATGCAGAGGCTGTTTCACTGGTTTAAGATTAAAATTCAGCCTATTCTCTAGGTGTATTGTGTTATGTATAATTACTCCTCTCAGGTGGTCAGACTAGTCCTCTCATTTGGCCAGTCCCTCCCTACACAGCTGAGGCGCCTGATTGCAGCTGAACAATACCTGTCCCACAGTGCCTGTTCATGCTCTTTTCCATTCCACGGCCAATTACACGTGCAAACTCACACTGACTTGAGATGCAGTACATGGGCACACGCTCTCCTTGAAGCCAGGCAGGAAGGAGGAGAATGGTTTGGAAAGGAAGGAAACCCAGGGTCTGTAACCAAGAGATACCATTAATAATAATGCAGAAGGTGTATTATGCATGTTGCTGGATTATAAGAATGATTTCAATATTTTTCTATACCCAAGGGAATGATTTTTCAATCTTATGTAGGTTTGCAAAACTGTTTTTCTGTTGTAAAACACTATTGTAAAACACCCACCCTCTGTTTAATGTTCCCTATATGGAAAGTGAATTTAGTGTCATGTGGTTTATAGCAGGGACCACATATTGCTTTTTTCATAGCTGATTTTCTTTTTTTACCTTAATGTTCCTTTAATTAGATGAGAGCTGTGAGCAGAAAGCTCTCCTGACAGGTAGTGCAGCTAATTCTTTTGTGTTCATTCTTCCTACATCTTACCTGAACATGCCTGATCAAGTCTGATGATGTCACGAAGTGAGACAGGCACAGCAGGCATGGACTGTAGAGAGAGGTTGCAAATTGACTTATCACTGAAGAGATACACGGGACTATGTAAAAAGAAAGGTATTGTTTTGAAGGTGAGACAATTCTCTTTGTTTTCACACACAGCAAAGTACTACAGCATCTGCTGCAGCTCTGTGCACCTTTCCTCCTTGCAGCTGCATCATCTGTGAGGCAATGGATGCTTTTGTTACAGTAGCATAGATATGGTCATGTGTCACTGTAATATATCATTCTGCTGCTTAAGTTTTATATACATATGTTGTAATTCCTTGGATGTTAGCTATATTCATCATATTGCCAAGTAATATATTGGAGAAACTTTGTTTATTACTGACATCGGGATAAACTGAGTGAATGTGCAGAAAACTGGCAGATGAGGTTTAATATAGAAATGTAAGCTTAGGAATGTAGGATGCAGAAAAAAGGATTTCTCTTACACCCAATATGGAACACAGGTACCATGGGGATATACCAACTCTAAGCTCCAGTAGGTGGGAAAGGAAAAAAGACCTCACTCATGTTCCAATGATTACCTAGAACTATCCCGTGTCTGAATAACTCAAGCAGCAAGTGTTAACAGACACTGAACTTACACAGGGCACAAGAACAAGAGCCAACAGGACTCAGAAAATTACTGAACAATTACTTGGAAGAACAAAATGTGCTGGTCCCTAGAAAGGCAGGAGTGGCTGAAGTATCTTCTGGCCAAAGCTGGCCTCAGCTGAGGCCAGGACATTGGGAAGACAGTGTTTGGTGAAAGCATGCAAGGAGGACCAAGTTGCTGCCTTGCACAACTGTTCAGCCAAGGCCTGATTCTCGTAGGCCCAAGAGGCACCCATAGACCTGGTGGAATGAGCTGATATCTTAAAAGAATAGGTTTCTTTTGAATCTCATATGCCTGGCATATAGTAGCCTTGATCCAAGAGGCAATGATGACTTTGGAAGCAGACTGAGCCTCTCTAGGACCCTCAGGGATGACAAACAGAGTCAGCCTTGCAAAAAGGCTCAGTACGATGTGCATAAAATTTAAAGCTACTCACCACGTCCAACAAATGGAGATCCCTCTCCCTATCAGACTAGGGTCAGGACAAAAAGAAGGCCCAACAATCTCCTGACTGATGTGAATCTCAGAGACCACCTTGGGAAGAAACTCCTGAGAGGTCCGAAGCACTGCATTATCCTAATGAAATACCAGGAAGGGAGGTTTACAATACAGAGCTTGTAACTCAGGGATGCACCACACCAAGACCACTGCTAAAAGAACAAACATCCTGAGTGTCAATAGATGCAAATAGATGAAAGCAAGAGGTTTGAAAGAAGGCTGTGCAAAACACTCAGAACCAAGTAAAGATCCCACGGAGGAGTGGGATCCTTAAATGAAAGGAAGGCTTGAGCAAACCCCTTGAAGGAAATCCTTGAAATCTGGAATAGTGGCAATGTATCTCTAGAAAAACACTGGTTGTGCTGACATCTGAACCTTAAGGGAGCTCAAACTTGAGCCCTTTGTTCATCCCATGTTGGGGAAAAGCCAACACCAAGGGAAGATCCAGAGAGGACTTAGCCTTGTCAGCGCACCATTTATGAAAGATAGACTAGACCATATCCTACGGATTGCCTTGGAGTAGACGGGGTTCCTGGCCCGAATCATGGTGGAAATTACCTCTGCTGAGAAACCTTTCCTCCTCAGGATGTTGGCTTCAAGACCCATGATGTCAATGCCATTTCCTCCACATCCTCAGGCAACAGGTAACAGTAAGAGATCTGGCCTTGGAGGAAGGCGGAGTGGATCCTGAATCGAGAGACTGACCAAGTTCACAAACCAGTCTCTCTTGGGCCAATAAGGAGAGATAAGAATGGCGGAGTGCCTTGGGTATGAGCGGTATTGGAAGAAGCACATAAGCGAGGTGAAAGTTCCAAAGAATCAACATTGCATCTGTGGCAATGAACGAAGGCTAGTTTGATCACCCAGATTTCCAGGACGTTGATGGACAAAAAGCTCTCTTCCTGAGCCCACCTGCCCTGGACCCCCATGGGATCCAGATGCTCTGGATTTCCTGACCAGTGCTGGATAATGTCCCTCTGGAGTTTCCTCATGTGGCAAGTGGAAGCTTCATCATCCATCTTCCATGTTACTGCTATTGTTGATCCATTCCCTTTCAGCTGCCTAATCATCCTGCTGCTTAAACAACTCAGCAGCAGCAGTATGAACAACAGTTGCAACTCAGGACTCAGGAGGACATTTGACAGTGGCCACTGGCCAACATGACCTGCTGGCATTAGGCCAGTAGGGCATTTTTATTTTTTTCTCAGGGCTTGTGTTTTGAAAAAAAAATAAATAAAAGAAAAAAAAACTAGTTCTTCAAAAAAATAAACAATTTTTTGGGGGTTTGTTTCTAACAAGCCTAGGTCCTACAAATCAATGTTTCGTTAGAGCTTGTGCCAAACAAGCTTAAAGGGATAGCAATACCTGAAAATAAGTTTATTTTATATTGTAGCCCTTAAAAAACCATGAAAGATGATATAAGTCTTATCTCCCAAACCTTTATGGTTTGGGAGATATTCATACGTAAAATATAGTATAGTTCACTTTTCCTTGCTGTTTCAGCCAAGTCTGCCATCTAGTGGACAGATTTGGAATTTGGTCCACATAGCAACCGGCAGCTCTTTAGCAGTGCCGAGATCACGATCTTTGAAAAAAACTACTTCATTGGAACTGTGTACAAAGTGTGCCTGGCTTGAAAGCACACTTTGTAGACCATTCCAATTAAGAAATTCTTTTTAAAGATCATGATCTCAGCACTTCTGGAGAGGCACTGCTGGTCGGGCGACCAGATTCCAAATCTGAAGGGTGGAGCAATGACATCACTCCAGGGGAAACTTTACTTCTGAATATCTCCCAAACCATAAAGGTTTGGGAGATAAGACTTATATTATTTTTCATGGTTTTTTAAGGGCTACAGTATAAAATAAACTTATTTTCAGGTATTACTATCCCTTTAAGTCCTTCAGATCAATGTTTCCTTAGGGCTTGTGCCAAACAAGCTTAAGTCCTATAAATCAATGTTTCCCTAGGGTTTGTGCCAAACAAGCTTAAGTCCTACAAATCAATGTTTCTTCAGGGCTTGGGCCTCTAATAAGTCTAAGTCCAACAAAGGCCTCTAATAACAAATCTAAGAAATCATACTCTATCAAGTCAAGTATCATTCCACCCCAGTGGCAGCTTATGTCACGGGTTTCGTGTCTATATCCCACCAATATCAGTCAAGAACCCCCCAAAACAAATCCCCTGTTCAAATGATTCATTCATTCACCAACACAGGCACCCTCCTCAGACCCCTTTTATACCATGTCTTATTGTTTTTATTTTATTTTATTTAGGATTTATTATTTATTGACTGCCCCCAATCCCAGTAAACAACATTTCCTGTTCAACTGATTCTTTCCCCACACCCCACCAACACAGGCACCCTCATGCCCCTTTTATACTATGCCTTTGAGAAATAAAATAATATTTGCTATGCATTGTGTGTAACTTCTATGTTCCCATTGATTTCAATGGAATGAGCTAGTCAAAAAAAAGTGGAAGAAAGCGGAAAATCTGCACTTTTCGCAGGAAATTTTTGCCAAGCAGAAAGTGCCATTTTTCGCCGATTTCAGTTGGAGGCGGACATTTTCGCCCGTCCCTACTCCTCAACTCTGAAGCACAGGATTACCAACAGAAAATGAAACCACAAAACAGGTGGTAATACTGAGCGTGGGTAATAGAACATTGTTTTTAATTGTTTCCTATTGGCTTTTTTTTGACTGGCGGTGCGTATAATTACTGCTAATTTTGTTTTCACAACTTGGGTAATAGGATACTAAAACCTGACTTAAAAAAACACAACACCTGCTTTTTTTAACGCTGGTAATAGAATTGAACCCTAAGGTTTTGGTATTATTTGTCTCTGGAAGCTGTATTTACAGATACTGTAGATGCTTTCAAAACTATTGGAACCCTTTACAGCTCAGAACAATTAATTGTAAATGGCTTCAGTTGGGTTTTTTTTGAGGGGTTGTCTTCCTCTGGATTGTAGGGTAATATTAGGGTGATATGGCATGGCCTGAACATGATGCACTCATGTCTGATTTCAGCTTCATCAACTTTGTTATTATGTTACTATGTTATGTGTCTAGCATCTAAAGATTGTACCATTATATTAGATTTAACAGGAAAGCATGTCTAACTTGTATACTATGGAGATAAGACAGACAACAAGCCACTAATCTAAATAAATTAAAATAAGTTGGGCTAGCTGGAGGCCTAACACTTGTCTTTACTTACCTTAAATCAACACTAAAACGTAGCTGCAAGTTTCTCTTGTAGGAAGGAGCACATTTTAATATCTATAGAAGAAAGGATGCTGGGCAGCACCCATGGGACTTATTAAAGGAAACTTTATTATGTAATCAGGCCTCACAGCATGGATGGCTGGATGAGCATTCTATGAAATTTCTCACGGTAGACCACCCTTGTTGTCATTTCTTCTACACTTTACCTAAGATACATAAAGACATAAAGAGTACCCCAGGACGTCCTATTGTCTCTGCTAGGGTCTCTTTGTTGCAACCAGTGGCACAATACTTGCACCATTGGCTGCAACCACTGGTACAGCGGTTGCCCTCTTATGTCAAAGAAACAGGACATTTGATCAAGGACATATTAGCAGTAGGCCCCCTAGTGAGAGACAGTCTCCTGGTGACTATGGATGTGAAATCTTTGTATACTGTTATCCCTATATCAGAAAGCATCAGAGTGGTAGCAGCTACCCTAATGAAAACACCTAAACAGACCAATAGTCCACCCATTGGATTTAGAACTCCTGGAATATTGCCTCACATTGAATTATTTTCGCTTTGAGCGCAATTTCTACTTGCAAGTTTCTGGGACTTCAATGGGATCCAATGTGGCTCCGACGTTTGCCAATCTATTCATGGCACAGTATGAGAATTCCCATATTTTTTACCGTCGCTATATAGACGATTTGTTCCTAATTTGGAAAGGGAGCGAATCATCTTTTCTTGAATTTTTTGATCACCTTAATACACTTGACTCACCAATTAAACTCTCACACTGTGTTGACTCACATCAGGTGAATTTTTTGGATTTAACGGTATATCGTTGTGGAGACCAATTAGGCACCACCAACTACCGGAAATCCACTGATCACAATACCTTACTCCATTTTGATAGATTCCATCCTAATTATGTTAAAAAAGGGGTGCCTTACGCAGACGAGACGCGAAGGAGTACACAACTTCAGGAGCTCTATACCAGATTCCTCCAAAGGGGGTATAAGAAACACATATTGGATGAGGCGTTCAATAGAGCCAGTGAATATACACAGTATTCACTCCTGCAGGACAAAAAGGAGCCAGGCAAAGAAGACAGAATCACTTTTATATCCACATTCACCTCGTCAAGAATGCAGATTAGCACATCAGTCAAAAAACACTGGGAAATTGTGTCAACAGACCACACACTCCCGGCAGCATTTAGGACAATTCCCAGGCTATGTTTTAAAAGGAGTCACAACCTCAGGGATGTTCTGGTACATACTGACCCTACACATTGCTATCAGCAACAGTATACCACATGGTTACCGTCATCCAAAAAAGGGTGCATTGGTTGCAGTGCATGTAAATATTTATTCCCAGATTCCCACATCCACATACAGGATGCCCCATCATGATAAAACACAGACTCACTTGCACCATCAATTATGTGGTGTACATCATCAAGTGCCCTTGTAGCCTACTGTAAGTAGGCAAGACAATAACTAGTTTCAGGGACAGAATAGCTAACCACAGAATGAGCATAAGGGATGCACTTCTCACTAAGGAGAGTGAGAAACCAGTGGCAAGACACTTTATTGAATCAACGCATTCTATGGCTGATTTGAGATACAGGATCATTAACTGTCAACCTGAATTACCCAGAGGAGGTGACAGGAAGAAAAGATTGTTACAAAGGGAAGAAAAATGGATCTACTTCCTCGACACTATACAGTCTAATTGCTTAAATGAACGGGCACAGTGGACGTGTTTTTTGTAACAGGGGACCCAACTTTCATTCCTCGCTAGCCTCTCCAGGTGTGTATGGGCATAGAACCCTTGTCCTAGGGCATTGCTGGTAAAATCACACTGTTCATAGGACTTGGCTATTTCATCACCAACCCCTGGTGCCCCTATGCATCTGGGTCCAATCACTTCAGGACGGGATGGGCACAGAACCCCCTCACTGAGGGCGTAGCTAAGTAAACCCATCCCACATAGGACTTGACTGTTTCTACCCATTATCTGGCCATATACATATTTACTGTCTTGCCATTATGCACTTGATATCTATCGATGTTCATAGGTGGCTACCCTGTTCGGTCCCTGACAGTATTGTATGGCTTTTCAGCACTCTGTATACTAATGGGCCGAACAGTTCACGATTATGGAATACATCTATACCATCTGCAACATAAACCTTTTTTTTTTCTTTTTTGTGCCTGGATGAACAGTAGACGGTGTCACACACGTGCCCTGTGCATCCAATTGTCCCCCATCTTATGGACTATCTCATTCATATGCCTTATAGTGTATTGGTCTCTATATGTGACCAGAAACTGGGATGTGTGTCTAGCATCAGATTGCAGTGTGTTTCTTACACGACAGGACAACTTTATTTGGAGGTGTCTCTATATTTATTTTGTTTTTTTCCCTCTCTGTGATCTGTTTATTCTCTGTATTACCGGACTGATTCCCCACTCCTGTGGGGGTTCGAGATACTCTCTGTGCTCAGGGATAAGCAAGACACAACTGGGAGAAAGCTCCCGCATAGAGCAAGTCTCTAGTTTGGCACTTGCATTTACGTGTTGAACCAGACATGGTACTGTTCCTCTTGTACAATTCCCCTTAGAAGCGATTTTTGCTTTATTTCTGCCATACAGTTTGTATACTATTCTCGCTGTATCAATGCTTCACACCAATCATACGGTATATTGTTGTGACCAATAGCATTCGTCCACTCCCTGTTAGCCAATTCCATACGGAGGAGTGATGATGTCACTAGCATCACGGGCAATGCCAAGGAGAGGTGAGTTTAAATACACGAGGTAGTTCCTTTTTCAGATGTCTTGAGAAAGGCCCCATTCCGGGACCGAAATGTTGACCCAGCTTTTTGCCTGATTACATAATAAAATTTCCTTTAATAAGTCCCACGCCTGCTGCCCAGCCTCCTTTCTTCTGCATTTTCATCATTGGGATTGTGCACCTGGGCATTATTTCACACCAGGAGCGAGTGCTTTCACACTTCTACACTTTTAATATCTATAGATATATCCACATTTTTTTCACATGTAGATTGCATAATTATATTGTATATGATGCTTTTCAGCAGACTGAGGGACATAGTTTTCTTTTGCACCCCTTACATAATTATCACGAGCCTGCACTTTGCTTTGTAAGACATAATGGGAAATGAGGACTGGTGCGTTTATACCTCTATATTTTACAGTATTATCTTACAACTGCAAAATCAATCTTGCTTTATTTATTTATTACAAGACACGCATTGTAGAAAAACATACGATAAAAGCACTGAAACAAACACAGGGAGGAATGTAGTAAAGCCAAGATGCATTGACTCTTAGGAGGATTAATGAGCCCAAGCAAATGGTGTTCTTCAATGCTAAACATATACCAAGGCAACACTGAGACCTTAGTACATAGCTATTCATTATGGAACAGGGATAGCTGTACCTCTTCTGAGAGAGCAGCCAGTCCTGCTCTTAATATGTAGGTCACATAGGATGCAGGTTCCCTTCCCGGGACCCTAAAATTAGCTAATCAACTATCCTCATTCACCCCCTTCACTGCTGGATTGGACTGCAATGCTAAAACTTTTAACCAACTCCTGATACACGATACCGTCTGTTGCCAAGAGACCCTTTGTCTTAACTTTCAGTCTGTGACTGGTTGATTAGTTTCTTTCCTCAGTGGATATGAGGAGAGATTTTTAAGTTGGCAACATTTCACTATCTTCCTTTTCCCCACAAAACTAAACCAATAGCCCTACACATCCAACAAAATTAAATAACAGAACTGAACATAAATAAACAGAGATAAAAATTGGTGTGAAAAAAGAGGTCACAGCTTTATGAAATTGGGTTTGACCTATTTACCCTAGAAGGACCCTTCCAACCTTCTAATATGGGTCCTCCAGGCCAATAGCCAGTGAGTACCACATGTCAATCACCTAAGGCCTCCCTTCTTCCTCAGTTCCCTTTGGCATTAGCCCACCAACGCAGTTTCGGCACCATTTCTGACCAAATGATCCTAACTCCACCTGCTGGCAGGTATCCAGAATTAAATGGACTTGGCCCACTGCCTTCACCGCTGTCAAATTGTTACCACTAGAATGAATAACTAGTATGTGAGGCTGTTCGCACTTGGTGACTGCCTCCAGCTACAGAACCCACACCTGCCCCATTTTAGGCCTCTTTTACCAAGCCAGAAGACCATCATGTGTTCCTTTGGATTCCTAGCTGCCTGCCTCCCTCAAACTCTGCAGCATGCTTCTCTGCCCAATGCATGTAGGAGTGGCTCAAGATGAAAGTCGTTAGGATAAGAGCCACGGCAGGTAAGGGAGACAGAAACACACAAGATTAGGTATTAAGCAATGGATTCACATACTTCCTGTAAACCTGCAAACATCACCAATCCAAGTGCATGATCTCCCAAAGCAACCTGCCTTGATCTTCAGCTGCTGTGGCTGCCCCTATCATGAATGAATGTGTCCCATAAGCCGCAAGGTCTAACTCCTATGCAGGACTGCCTTAAACTGTTAAATGGAAAGGGAGGTCCCATCAGCATGCTTTAAGAAGACCTCAGTCTCAGAAAAACCCTGACTGAGGCTACTGGGCATGCTATTTCTCCCTGGGTGCAATCTGCACCCTCCTGCCCTTCCTTTCCTGATCTGTTTTGGACATATCAATAAAGCAGTAAACTCCCCTGGAGAACCACTCAACTTGTGCTGCCTTCAACCGTAGGTTATTACTCTTCTCGCATGAACAACAAGCTAATCAATTCTGAAGGCACTGCAGAACACAATGACAAATGCGCAATGAAATAAACACTTCATAAAAGGTGACTCACAAACTGTGAGCAAAACACCCAGCATTTCCTCCTGTATGGGTCTGCACTTATCTTTAGCTGTCCCTGTCTCCCTCCCTCAGCCCACCATAGTCCACCTGACGACACTTGCAGCCACATCCCCGTCCACCCCACAAACCTAAGTAAAAGGAGATGTCTGACAGCACTGTTACCACCTTGGACCTGGATTCTCCCTCGTGCTTCATGCTCTTAATAAATCTCAGAAGTCTTACTGTAGCCCATTCACCCCTTGAGCAGAGCCAAAACTGTCCTATTTGGAGATAAATACTTCTTTGGAATGGTCTACAAAGTGTGCCTATTTTGCAAGTACACTCTGTGGACCATTCCAATGAAGTATTTATTTCTAACTGGTGCAATTTTGGCTCTGCTGTACAGCCTCCATGTGGTCAAATGACTGATATCTCCAGCTGTCACATAGAGCAATATATGTGTAACCATGAGGGTTTGAGGGATAGGACTAACATCGATCCACATCTTTTTACAATGCCTACAATATCACATCAAGGTGAAATTAACCATTGCTATCCCGTTAAAGGGATAGCAATACTCAAAATGTGAAAGGAAAAATATATGTTGTAGGGTTTAGCCCCGAGTAAAACATGGGTTTAGTCCCGAGTAAATATATGTTGTAGGGTTTAGCCCCGAGTAAAACATGGGTATTCCCACTGCTGAAAGGTGTTTTATTCAAAAAGTCTCACAGCTCAAAGTTGAGTATTTCGGGGGCCAAATCACAGTGGCCTGAAACTGTACAGTAGCTACACCATCCTAAGGACAGCTCTGGTCCCGGGACCATAAATCTCCATAGGATAATGTAGCAAAAGCGCCAATGTACAATTTCAGGCCACTGGGATATTGCACCAAAGGAATTCAACTTTGAGCTGTGATACGTTTCGAATGAAACACCCTTCAGCAGTGCAATACCCTTGTTTTACTCAGGGGGATAAACCCTACAACATATATTTTTCTTTTTACATTTTAAGTATTAATATCCCTTTAATCCTATCATGGCTATGTTTACTAATCGCACAATCTCATTTCTCCACACAGCTCAAGGGCCTCCAGCACAGCAGAAGCCCATGGAGGAGGCTACCTCACCACCCAACAAGAAGTATAAAGAGGAAAGAACCAGCCGATGGCCACCGTACTCATCACCCACACCTCCTCCATAGCTGGCTGCTCCCCAAATGGCTGCACCACCACTGGTTGCTCCCCAACTGGCTGCACCACCACTGGCTGCTCCCCAACTGGCTGTACGACCACTGGCTTCTCCCCAACTGGCTGCACCACCACTATCTGCACCACCACAGGATGCTCCACCCCATTACAGTGTCTGGATGCAACAGGAGGAGAGGTGGATGCATCCCACCACCTTCAGGAGCTACTACCCTCCAGCAGCACCATCACCACCACCACCAGGGAGGCAGTGGCTTCCAGGGACAGTGGCCACCCATCATTATAGCACATATGGTGAGCAAATGGACCTACCCTCATGGAGCCCCAGCACCCTCTACCAAGGAAAGACATCACTCCACCACCTCTACCAGCACAGACATCATTGGGCCTATGTACAATTTCAGGCCACTGTGATATTGCACCAAAAAAATTAAACTTTGAGCTTTGATACTTTTTGAATAAAACACCTTTCAGCAGTGGGAGTACCCTTGTTTTACTCAGGGAGATAAACCCTACAACACATATTTTTCTTTTCACATTTTAAGTATTATGATCCCTTTAATCCCATCAAGGCTACGTTTACTAATCGCACACTCTGATTTCTCCACACAGCTTACGGGCCTCGAGCACAGCAGGAGCCCATGGAGGAGGCTATCTCACCACCCAGTGAGGAATATACAGAGGAAGGGACCAGCCAGTGGCCACTGTACTCACCACCCACACCTCCTCCACAGCTGGCTGCTTCCCAGCTGGCTGCTCCCCAACTGGCTGCACCACCACAGGATGCTCCCCAACTGGCTGCTCCCCAACTGCCTGCACTACCACTGGCTGCTCCCCAACTGACTGCTGAGCCCAACTGGCTGCACCACCACAGGATGCTCACCAACTGGCTGCACCACCACTGGCTGCTCCCCATCTGGCTGCGCCCCAACTGACTGTACTACCACAGGATGCTCCACCCCATTATAATGCCTGGATGCAACAGGAGGAGAGGTGGATGCATCCCACCACCTCTAGAAGCTACTACCCTCCAGCAGCACCACCACCAGGGAGGCAATGGCTGCCCAGGACTGTGGCCACCACCCAATATGGGCCATATTCCTCCCAGATGGACCTACCCTTCTGGATGGCTCCCCAGCATGGCCCCAGGTATGATCCCAGGTGAGGGCCAAGCACCTACCAGTGGCCAAAGTATGACCCTTGGCCACTCAACTACCAACCCCTGGGCCTGATTGGGGAGCCCCAGTGCCCTCTACCGAGGAAATTTTTTACTCCACCACCAGCACAGACATCTGTGGGCAGCAGTGAGTCACTTGATATGGTGGGCATATACACATCATATACAGCAGCCACTCCACCAGCTGTCACAGCAGCAGCAGCCACAGCACATTCAACAGCACCAGAGGACACAGCAGCAGCTGAGAGCACAGCAGCAGCTGAGGACACAGCAGCAGATAGGACTCAGCAGCAGTTGAGGACACAGCAGCAGCAGAGGATTCAGCAGCAGCCACCACAGCAGCAGAGGACTCTGACGCAGCAGAGACACCGGGCACATCCACCTCCACGGGGATGGAGGCAGAGTGCATGGCCCTACAGAGGAGGCTACTCGGGGCATGCCGCAGTACAGACCAGAACATCTCAAGAAGCCGGAGGAAATCCTGGAGGAACACCTCCAGGATAGAGGCAAGGATCCATGCCCAGGAGGTGGAGGTGACAAGGATCATCACACAACTCCATCAATACCACACGGGGATGATGGACATGTTTGGGCAGGTGCTGGTGGAGTTGAGAGACCACAACCGCAGGGAGAACCTGCGTGTAGAGAGAGAGCTGCATTCCATAGAGGGGTCCACTGCACCCTCTACTCCCTCCAGTGTGATCCCTGAAGCCACACCTAGGGTGCAAAGGGTGACCAGGCAATCAGCTAGGGCATCCACCTCTGGCACCCAGTCGAAAGTCCCCACCCCCAAAAAAAAAAAAAAATGCCCAACTTGTTATCTTCCCCCTTAATAAAAAGAACATTGTGCATTTGAATCCTGTCTGATATGCTTTGTATTTAGTGATAGATTGGGTGGCAGGGTTGTCTCCAATGCATTGCCAAGAAATGCAGTGAACACAACTTCTGCCTAGGTAACATGGTTGTGAGATGTTACAACATGGGTTCACACACACTGTTCAAATTCAACTGGCAATCCATCGCTGGAGTCATATAACATGACAGTGTTATATGGCCATGATGTGGGTTGAATTTGAACAAAAAATACCCCTTAGCACAATAACTGGTGCAACACTGAACATTTGCTTGCATCAATTGTTGTGTTTAAAGAGTTAATCAAACAAACAGCTATATGACTTAGCAGAGAAATAACAAGCAGGACAGATGGAACATGCAGCAAAATAGTCTTTGATTCAAACTCTTATTGTGCAACTGACTTACTGGGGAACCCAATGTTCACCCTAGGATTTCAATGTGTAGCACACACATTGAAATCCTGGGGTGAGCATTGGGTTCTTCAGTAAGTTGTGTTGTTGTTTTACTAAGGTTGTAACACACTTTACCAGTGATAACACTTGTCCGCTTAGTCTGGTTGTTTGTTGATGTAGCCCATGTACTGAGATATGTCAAACTAAAGCAATCTCAGAACATTGATTATATTGAGCAACCCATAAACTGTGGACATGAAATCACTGTGGAACTATGTTCCCTGTATCACCACTTCATCACTCCCAACACACATTAGTGTATCACAGCCATCATCTGTTTGCATGGATACATCACAGGGTCCACTCACTGGCAAACATGTAGTGGACTCCTGTGATGCGGGTCATGCCTTCCCATGTATGGGGGATACTCTAGCCTTGAGTGTGGTTCCGCATTGATACGTGTAATCCAACATTTCTTCATATAGACACAGATTGAATAGTGATGGTTCTTCTTTATTGTGTCTCAAAGTACATTAAAACATACATGTGTTTTCAGAGTATATTGCCTATATGCATTAAACACTTGTATGAGCACACTAAATGTACTTTGGAACGAAATATTAATAATTTAGAAACACTACTGTACTACTCGTGTTGTCCACAAGGTCTGACAACTCTGTAGATGAGCATTCTAACTGTACAGGTTTGATACCTGGATGTTAGTACACACATGCATTTGTGTTTTCTGTGTCTATGTGAGAATGTTCCAGTAGAGGTTGCTGTGAACATCAGGTCAAACATTGCATCACCAACACAATCACTTGAAACACTAAGGGGTGAGCTTCATAGAAGTGTTGTCAAGACATCAGTCCAGTTACATGGAAACTCTTCAGTTCAAGGATGGATCATGCAATGGATGCCTGTGGGACAAGAGGACAGGATTTGGAGCAGCACCCTCGAACTGATCATCATGCAACAACTTCAACTCCATGATCCCCTTAATCTTTTCTGTTACAGGCGCGTACACAAACCATTGCTTTGTAATGTGTTGTGTACTCGTCTGTAACCCATTATGTAGAGAACTAAGGGAATGTTAACCAGCCCTAGGGATATGTGCCCCTGGCATGAATACACACATCAACAAATATGTTCTGATAGATCCATGAAACAAATAAAATTGTGCTGCCACTGTCACTTTCACGGTGGCAGCACAATTTTATTTGTTTCATGGAACTATTAGGACATATTTGTTGATGTGTGTATTCATGTCAGGGGCACATATCATTGCACACACACAGGTCAGCATGGTGTCCCTGGAGATCTGATCCACGTTTCATGACCTCTATGTTGTGTAACAATACCACTGTAGATCCATCCCTCTGCTGCTCTTCTCAGCTCTAGCAAAGTACAGGTCCCATGTTAACTCCAATGGCCCTTTAACCCCCTGATGTGACAGAGTGTTATCCAATGCATTGCACTGGATTACACTCTTTTGCTACAAGGGTGCCATGGTTGCTATGGCTATGATCATGGCAAATCACGTTTGTTGCTGTCAATCAAGCCGTGTAAGATGCTGAACATGGGTTATCTTCAGTAAGCATAAGGAAAACCTGAAAAAACTGTCAAGAGGGTCAGTGTTTTCCTTATGCTTGCAGTAAGAGGATTGTCCCTTGCTGAGATCCGTCTGGTCAAGGAATCAGATTCCACACATGAGGGGAGGTGGCTTACACTGGGTAAAAGTTATTCAATTACTCTTTAACTACAACTTTGACAGTACTGAAATAACACTCTCCATTGCCCAAATACTATGAAGATTAAGCAGAGCTCCTTTTTTTGTGAAACATTACTATCCCTTTAATATGCTTTCGGGGGCAGACAACACTCTCATCCATTCATAAACTCTCCTGCTAAGACGAAGAGCTCAGTTTATATTGACCATAGGACCCTGTATATTCATTTTGTTTTAGTTCCACGTTGATTTTTTGGACTGCAAAGGGGCTTTTTTGAGTAGATGTTGAATAATTGAAGATTGCAGGGCTAATGTGGTATCCTCTGAAATTGTTTTCTTAAAATATATAGCACTTTATGTGAGGAGTTAGCAGTGTATTGGTCATTTCTCAGCCACACAGTGCAGAGACAGAACTACAATTTGTCCAAGACAATTTTAACAGAATATTTAAAATAGAAAAACTTTAGAGTTTTTCAGTAGTATGTAGTGATTGATCTAGGGGGGCAAAAATTATTTTGCATTAGGGCTTACTTTCAATAAATCTACCACAATGGCTATGTTAACTTTTTGAGTACTATATAGGATCCAGCACGTTGCATCTCAAAGGGCTAACATTTTATTTACTAAGGCCCTTAACCCTAAGCCAAAGGTCTCCATATTCATTTATATATGCTTCCTCTGAATGTAATCAAAAACTGGGTAGAGAGTTGTAATCAAAATGCAACACTCTAGTAGTAATAGATTGCAACTCTGACCCATTTGCACATGAAATTTTATTATTTAACCATTCCATTGACGTAAGGAACACAAAACTTTGTATTTTAATTTGCTGTAGGCCCCTTCTGTAATGGAGTGTTTAACAATGGTTAGTGTAGGTGTGTACTGAAGTGTGGCACAGGTTTAATCCAAACACTTTCAATCTCTCTATTGTCATTGCAGACAGAACACTTTTCTTTTCCATAGAATTTCACTGTAGGACATAGAGGGTTGGTGTGGAGATGTTTATGACTTTTTACATTCAATACTCCCTGCATTGCCAATAAGGTTGCAATGAGCTTCTCTGCAAAGAACTGCAAACCTGTGTGCTAACTAAGGGTAAATTGTACTCGATCCAATTTACAAAGCGAAAAAAAAAGTACCGTCGGTAGTTTTAAGTTAGTCAGGTATGCAATTACCTGTGGTGTGACACACTACAGAACAAAAAAATGCACTACGGGAGCTAAATTTGCACTCATAGGAAGCAATGTAAAAGTAGTTGAAAGGAATGTTTTTTATAAAGTCAGTTAGATGAATGTTCATTACCTTTAGAACTTCTTGGTGGGCCATATATATATATATATGGAATCATATAATACATTTCGTTAAGCCCTATACTTCCTTATACATCCCACACTGAAGGAATGGTTCTCCTAATGCTTATTAATATGATGAATGTCATCGGGCAGTTTCTCTTTGGATGTCAGTCAAGTTCTAAATATTTTCGTTGGAATGTTTGCTTCTCCGCCATTAATTTTTCTGCCCATTTTTTTAGTGTGTTCGTATTATTAAATGTGTTTTTTGATTTTTGATACATGCCTGCCGGGTTAATAACCTTGTGACTGTCCCTCCGGGTGGTGTATCTTTTATCTTAAGATATGATTTAGATTTAGATGATTTAGATGTTTAGGTGGGTTCAACGGACAACCAACAGGTAATAATCCCTGTTTGGCCTCTCTAGGCACCATCTCTATTGATACAAGCTCGACAGGCACTAGAGGGGTTAAAACCTTCTGGCTTTCCTTTTGTTCGTTGTATGTTTTCATTTTCATTCAATTTTTTTCCTTTTATATTGTTTATTTGGTAGTCTTTTAGGTTGATACAACAAGTATCTTAAGGGTTAATAAAACTATGCTGGGTCTTGCAGGTCATTGACACACACTTGGCAGGCACTTGAAAGGTTACTATCTCTGCAACTGCTGTCCTGGTAGTTGTATCTCCTGTTTTTGTCTTAATTTTAATGCTATGAGGTTGGATGAATATATGCAGATTCCTTGGGGACCTGGGCTCACCTTTTGATCTTGAACTTTTCCATCAGATCGAAGGTGTGTTTAGCTTATCAACCAACTGGACATTGTTAGTTTACTATTTAAGTGTTTCCTTTGTTTACGACTCCTGTTTGAACTTTGTCTTTGATAAAACAGCGGGTTAGCACTGTGAAACGCGTTAGACCTTGTTCTGTTTAATTGATATATATATATATATATATATATATATATATATAGTACATTATAAAGGTCCTGTTTTATGGATTTTACATTTATTACAATAAAGTATATATTCTTTTATAACCTCTAGAGCCTTTTTCATATAGTTTTTTTCCATCCCTCATTTTTTATTTTTTTACCCATATGCTCACAAGTATATTGTTACATTTGGATACAATCCAACTTCAGCTCAGTGCCAAGAAGGTGTTCTAGTTATAACAACATGTTTCACTACCTGAGTGGAGATGGGTGAATATCTCCATCTGCTGGCTTTGCCAGATTTATTTCTGACCACCACACTTTTGAGTATTACAAAATCTGTCTTTATGATATTTTCCCATTATGTATTTACACTATTGGGCGCCCTGTGTGTTTTTTATTTTATATGACACTGTTTGCTCTGGCCATTTTGAGAGAATGAGTTTGCCAGGAGTAGCCAGTTTGGAGTGTATTACGAATGATTGTGTTTGGGGCAGTTGGATATCCCAAAGAAGCCTTTTAACTGTATACTGCATTAGTAGAATCACAGCCATCTGCTTTGTGAGTATCCACCAATTGGGTGCTTGTGGTGGAGGTTTGTGCATATTAAGACGCTACACAAAGAGACATCTCTTCTTTTGCACTTTTGTTTTAGATATTTTACAGAGCTTGATAGCACCACAAGTGTCTGAATGCTGTATCAGTGATATAATTTTCATCTCTAAGATCTGTTTTGTGTGATGGATATGCTGAACAAGAAGGGACAGATATAGCCTCCATCATAACTTTGGTCACTAGAGTCATGTTTTACCCCATTGATTGTGGGGGCTAAATTATCAATAATTTTCAAAACTTAGTTGAAAATGATTTAATAGAATTGAGTAATAATTTAATACAAGGTTCTTCTAATCTGAGTAAGGATAAGAAAAAGGCTTTGATAAACCTAAAACAACTAGCACGTAGTAATGTTGATAAAGAAGGTTCAGGTGTAGTTGTGGATATTACATATTAGTGTAGGGAACCTTTAAGACAGCTGAAAGGCATATGAGACGCTACTAAAGAACCCCACGAGGGAATTTGCTGATATTCTGAGTGCTCTTGTCAGCCAGACTGTAACCTTGGGAATTTTTACTCAAGTAGAAGCTGGTATCATTGGGGTAGCCAATCCATGTATACCCATTTTTCATCTTCCCAAGGCTCATAAGTCAACAAGGGAGACAGAAGGCAAACCTATAGTTGCGGGTCTACTGTCCTTTAATAAGAACTTGGGAGAATAGGTAGACTGTTTTTTAGATATTATAGCTACTTTAAATAATCATCCATGTGTTACAGTCACTTGATGTGGTCCAATGGCACTCTCATTTTCTTTGGATATGTCATGATATCAAATCACCCAACAATTTGGGTCTATGTGCTTTATGGTATCTAGATTGCCTTAGAAGATACTCTGAAGAAATGAAGGAATTTATAGTTTGATGGTTGAATATCTTCTGACACATGGTTATTTTCTACTTGAAGGTGTTTCAGTGGGGGCTAAGTTTGCCCCCTATATATGGTTTGGTGGGAGGAGTCACTCATCTTTGGAGATGGAAACCCCATTAGGGATTTGATTGCATTAGGAGGTTCATCAATGATGTGTTCATAATATGGAGTGGTAATCAGAGACATTTATGATATATTTGAATGACAACTATTTGAATCTTCATTTTACCTGTGGATCACATGCCAGTTCTGCATACTGCTTAGACCTTACTTTGGAAATAGATCCCCTTACTTACAAAGTTAAAGGGGTTAGATCTAGTATGTAATCAAAATTCAAGGAAAGTGGTCTTTTCTACCTGATACAGTTTGGACTTCTTTATCAGCCATTTTAGCTCTTATCACTCCCCATCATCTACTCTTAATCTAACTTTTACTGAATATCCTCTAATTATGAATAAAAATAGAGCAAGTCAAGTATATCCCCCTGTATATGAATCATTCAGATGTTCATTGGCAAACTTCATACGGGCCTGTACATGTGCTTTTGTTGAGCAGGGGAACCTTGTGGGCACTGCAGGATTTCAGTCCTTCACGGCATAGTGTGTTACCAATTGTTTTCTTGGTGACTATGGTCCCAGCTGCCTTGATGTCATTGACAAGATCCTCCTGTGTAGTTCTGGCTGATTCCTCACCATTCTCATGATCATTGAAACTCCACAAGGTGAGATCTTGCATGGAGCCCCAGACTGAGGGAGATTGACAGTTATTTTGTGTTTCTTCCATTTGTGAATAATCGCACCAATTGTTGTCACCTTCTTACCAAGCTGATTGATGATGGTCTTGTAGCTCATTCCAGCCTTGTGTAGGTCTACAATCTTGTCCCTGACGTCCTTGGACAGCTCTTTGGTCTTGGCCGTGGTGGAGAGTTTGGAATCTGATTGTTTGATTGCTTCTGTGGACAGGTGTCTTTTATACAGGTAACAAGCTGAGATCACTCCCATTAAGAGAGTGCTCCTAATCTCAGCTTGTTACCTGTATAAAAATAAAAGACACCTGGGAGCCAGAATTCTTGCTGACTGATAGGGAGTCAAATACTTATTTCACTCAGTAAAATGCAAATCAATGTATAACTTTTTTGAAATGCGTTTTTCTGGAATTTTTTGTTGTTATTCTGTCTCTCACAGCTCAGATAAACCTACCATTAAAATTATAGACCGATCATTTCTTTGTCAGTGGGAAAACATACACAATCAGCAGGGGATCAAATATTTTTTTTCCCTCACTGTACATTACAGGTTGCGATGCTCATTGGAACCTCCAGTGAATAGACAAACCATGTTTGGCTTTTGCCAATGACTGACATCCAGCAGCCACTCCTGCCAACAAGAGGTTGTTGGGGAAACTCAGGAAAACACAAGTTCAGAACAAGGCTGATTGAAATGGGCTGTGATGCTGTTATAGTTCTATCACCCTGTGATGCAGTTACCTTCTCTACCTAATGGGACATCCTGCATTGAGGATGGTATTTTACAGTAAAGTTGGTTTGCTCCATAATTACACATCTTTTATTTTGAGTATAAGGTCTTAAGAGTTATATTTCTGCATAAAATAAATATTCAAAAACGAGGAGCAAATATAGAAATCCCAATCCACCCAGTTTAGAAGCAGAAATAAAAAAGTGGGAAATCTGTATAATGGTTATTCATTCTGCAGCCTTCACAAAATGAAAAAGAAAAGAAAAAGTTAATATCATACAGGTACCAGGCTTAGTGCCAAATGTAAAATGAATCTTAAAGACACAGTTGAAATGTCAGATGAAGCTTTTTTTAAATGTCTCCTAGTTAAACACTTTTCATATTCTAATTAAATATAATGGTCAATACTGCTAAAAGTTGAATTTCCCCTTTAAATGCAAAATAGGGTATATTTTTGCTCTTTACCTGTTTCATGCAATTTACTAGGAGGTTTACATGTTTTCATGGATTTCTTCTTGCATTCCAGCATGGTGCATAAACCTATAAAGTTGAGTTAATTGTATTGAGATTGGAAAAGCTGCTTATAGGTTGTTCTATACATTTGGTTATTCTATAATTTTTGACTAACCTGTATTTGTTGTTACAGTCTGACAATTTATGCTAATTTGTTTCTGATATGTGCCATTCAGGGGCGTCCATTTTTCTGGGTAGGGGGGCAAAGTCATAATATGACCCCAAGGACAGCCCACCTAGCCCCTATATTTATATGGAGGGGGAAAGTGGAGAGGAGTGAGCAAGTGCCCCCTCTCCAGGCACCCATGGTGCTATGACTGAATCTAGTCAGAGACAAAAGAATGGGGTCATTTCTAATAGCACAGCCAGGGTGATACATTTTAAACTCTTGAAGCCCGGAACAGTGAGCAATGCACAAGCCTCTGGCACTCAAAGGGTTTACACAATCATAACTAATTAGCATCCTATACAAGGAATTAAGAAAAAAGAGCCCAATCATGCCATTCAAATTTATAGCAATCTAAACTTCTCTTAGGGTCAAAGATACTTTATAGTGGGAGAACATTTGTAAGTCGCGCAGTATTAATGGGAGCAATTCTCACAAAAACTAGCTTTACGTACATATTGTTCCATTAATGTCATTCTACCACTTATTTTTCTATGCATCAGTAAGTGCATGGAGTTTTTATGCAGATAATTCTATGTGGCTATTGCATAAAGCCACATAATAATATCCTAAATATCAGCCATAGACACCAACCATTGAAGCCCTTTTAGCAATAGAAAAAGATTAACAAACTGACACATTAAAACCAATTAACATTATATATGCAAATGATACATGACTAGCTGGGAAAAGCACTTGAGATTAAAAATAGATGAAGCTGGTTAAAGAACCATTGAAGGGACAGTTAAGTTCAATAAAACACCCTTTGAAATTATTGTCATTGCCCTCTGAGCTATGGTAACTGAGTTCCCATAGCTTATAACTCACCTGTTCTCTCATAAAGCAAAGTAAGGTGCTGATATCACTCAGCTGTGCAGATCTTTTTGATCTACAGGGCAAATAGGTAAGATTTCAAACCTATGGGTATGCAGTTCCCATAGTTCCGATGGCACTGCCAATATTTTAAAAAACATATTTTACTGCCCTTTACTGCCTCTTTGTTCATCCAGTTTTATAAAATTGCACTCAAATGGAGTGACATTAATGCCTGGATATCTAAAAGGTTTCCCATCTGCCTTTCCATGTGTTGTAGAGAAAGTAGTTGGGTAATTTATAATCAATATTTCTCAACCTGTAATACGAGTACCAATGGGGGTATTTGGCTATAAGTCTGGTGCTGTGTTGGGTTTCAGCAAAAAACACCATAAAGAATAAATCTTTGAAATCTTATTTCTGAGAAATAAAAAAAAAGTTAAAAGAAAAGTGCCTTTATGTTAGTTTTGAGAAAGGATTAGTCTCTCAGTGTTAACGATTGCCCTAATACTAGGTTTGTTCTTTTCCTACTCCTGTGATGCGTTTCCATCAATTTATGGCCTTGATTTAAATGTCCCCACTAAAATAGCTGGTAGGGCAATATTGGCTAACGGCCCGTTAGCAAAAAGTGCTAGCAAGCCATTCAATTTCCCTACTACCTGAAAGCACAAAGGTGGTTAGGCCACAGAAAAGGACTTGTGACCAGATGTCCATTTTGTGTGTTAAGTTCCCAAAACACCACTAAACAGAGGCAGTAATAGGGACATCAAAGAAAAACAGCGAACGATCAGTGCCTGACACACTCGATAGCTGAAATACAATCACCCTCCCAAACACTAATCCTACACTAACCCTAACAGCAAAGTGCAACAATACTACCCCTAACACTATCCTAACACCCAGATATGTGTAATAGTTACGTCATCCACTGTTTGTCATCTTCTTCAATCTTCCATCTTTTCTTTCTCTCCAGCTTCTTTCTTCTTCTGTTCTGTCTTCTTTCCTTCATCTTATATTCACAGTCCTGGATCAGAAACAAAAATATCAAATGTGTGCACAAAAATAACTCTGACATATGAGCAGAATTTAACCCTTTGAGTGCCAGAGGGGTAAGCAACCCATTGCAGAGCAATGCATTGTGTACCTCTCTGGCACTAAAGGGTTAAGCATTGCACATATGTCCAAGTTCAGATAGTAGTAGATACCAAATGAAAACAATATATTTTCCTATTTTTCCTCTCAGAATCAATCTGTGTTTTGAAATTGTAAAATAAACTTTGTGAAAAAAATGAATCATTATAAAATATCCCCTTTGTGTTCTCTGCAGCTGTGGCGGCGGCATTTGAAGGAATAGAAGACAGAGCCCCCCTCTAAGAACCTTACGAGCTGATGCCCATTCTAGAGTGAGGTTATTTTGAACAAAGACTGCCTTTATATATATATGAGCAGTCTCTGTTCAAAAGGACTTACAGCCATTGGGGGATTAAAGGAACCTGCTCAAAGCTGATTGGCTGGGAGGGGCTCTGTCTTCTATTCCTTCCGAAGTCACCAACAGAGGTGGAGAACACAAAGGGGGACATTTTTATAATGACTACTTTTTCATCCAAAATTTTATTTTTCAATTTCAAAACATAGATTGATTATGAGCGGAAAAATTGGGAAATATGTTTTTTTTGTTTGGCATCTTCTACTATTTGAACTTGAACATATGTGCAATGCTTAAGCCATGAAAATGCCAGAGAAGTACTCAATGCATTGCATACCCCTCTGGCATTCGAGGGGTCTAAATATACATATATATCAGAGTTAATTTTTGGCACACGTTTGATATTTCTCTTTGACAAGACTATGAATGTAAGATGGAACAGAAGAAGAAGGAAGAAATAAGATGGAACAGAAGAAGAAAGAAGATGGAGAGAAAGAAGAGAGAAGAAGATAGAAGAATATGGACAGTAGCTGACCAGGGTGCTGAAGACTCCACTGGACATCAGGATTACTGGTAAGTGTTTCTTTTTCAGGAGATGTTGTTGTTTAACTTAGTCAAAATAACCCTTTGAGTGCCAGCGGGGTAAGCATACATCACTGGCACACATAGGGTTAATTCTACTAACATTTGACGCCTTTTGGGTGTGCTTTGAATGTATTCATATGGGGCTTAGGGCCAAAAAAACTGGGTGCAGATTTTCCCATGTTACAGTGGGTCCCTTAGCGCATCTTACCACTACTGTATTGAATTGAATGGCAGATTTAGATATTTTGTAAGATATTTCTATGGGGTCAAATTGGCAATATATTTAGCACTCAAGGTGCTTTGATTTCTGCAGGCATTTCGTCATAGCACAGGTAATTGCATTGCTTTCCATACTTGCAAAAATGCATTCAGGTTTTTTTTTATATCAGGGACATTTAAATCAAGGCCTTAGGCTCTCAGTGTCACAGATTGCCCTAATGCCAGGTTTGTTCTTAATCTATTCTAGTGATGAGTTTTCATCAATTTATAAGTACTAAATTAACCCTTTCAGTGCCAGAGGGGTTCGCAGTGCATTGCTTTGCAATGTGTTGCATACCCCTCTGACATTCAAAAGGTTAAAATAAATTGAGGTTTGGGGTACTTAAATGCATGTGGGGGTAATGACAAATGAATTTAATACTGCAGGGGCACTCACTTAGAGTTGGGTCCCTCCCATGCCCCCTGTGAGAACCCACCTTCAGCTCCCAGTCACCATTCCATCATCTTGCTGACAGCGTCGGCCTACACACGTGCAGCCCGGGGCTGGTATCCTTGAAGTTCTGAACATCAACTTTGGGGAATTCCAGACCTTCTATGTGAGGGAATCTAGGACATTAGTACCCAGAAAAAAGGATTACATCAGGATACAAGGATTTTGACAGTGGACACTAGGTTGGAGCAGGAGAGAACGGACACAGAATATTGGCTATAGGGGCAGGGACCTTTACACACCTAATACCCAAGACGGGCATCATGTGAGTGCATATTGATTACTGTTTTTACTTGTTCTTGTATTAGACTTGCTACACTTAGATATTATTTATTGTTCTTCTCTTTTATGTTTTGCACTTCAACTGGACTAAGCATAAGAACAAGACATGCTCTCCTGTATCATAATAGACATAACAAAACATGCTCCCCTATATCATAATAGACATAACAAAACATGCTCTCCTATATCATAATAGACATAACAAAACATGCTCCCCTATATCATAATAGACATAACAAAACATGCTCCCCTATATCATAACAGACATAACAAAACATGCTCTCCTATATCATAATAGACATAACAAAACATGCTCCCCTATATCATAACAGACATAACAAAACATGCTCTCCTATATCATAATAGACATAACAAAACATGCTCCCCTATATCATAACAGACATAACAAAACATGCTCTCCTATATCATAATAGACATAACAAAACATGCTCCCCTATATCATAATAGACATAACAAGACATGCTCCCCTATATCATAATAGACATAACAAAACATGCTCTCCTATATCATAATAGACATAACTTTGGCTCTTGTTGCAATCTGTCTGATCAAGTGACTGGATTTCAGATCTGAGGGAAGAAGAGTGACATCTGTAAAAGGGGCAGGAGGGGGAAACTTTAAAATAGAATTACAAAAATTCTACACAGATAAGAACATTGCCAAAGGTACAGAGCATTATTAAAAAGTATTATGAATAACAGGATCTTCATTTATACTGAGATATTACTATCTCTCCAATAGAGAACTAGAATCTATAGGAATAAATAGCTCGTAAAGTGAAATCAACCTCCTCCCTGTCTTTGCATATTCTGCAAATGCATAATATGTAAAAGTATTCTTGTCTATACTTTTATTATTTTATTCCATGGTATGCTACTTTTATTGCTTTGATGTCTTTTGACAGTGAGCTTACTGAATTTCTGCTTCTAGAGAGCTTTCTGTCAGTGACTGTGAAGGCAGAAAATGTGATAAAATGTAATACTATCTCTGGAGCAGAAATATATGCCCCACTACAGCAGACAGAGCATAAGTGCTGCAAGAAAAGAGGTGAAAAATGATACTTCCCGCCATGCAAGAAATTTCTTGTGAACAACACGAGTATCCATGACTAGAGCTGGGTGAAAAATCTCCTGCATGACTTTTCATGAAAAACTGTTGATTTTATACTCTATTAGCTAGGATTCAGTGTAGCAAAAAACTAACAAGAGTAATATAAGGATAACTGAGGACATAGAAATTGCATGCTTTCAGGACACTAAGGCCGCTTCTTCTGGCATGGGTTATAAAATAAAGCTAGAATACCACTGCATTTATATTTACAGAGTATGACATACATTTGAAACAAAATATATGAGTACACAGTAGGGGTCAATTAACTTAGTAAACAGGGGCCTTAATGTCCTGAAAGCTTGCAATTTCTGTGTCCTCAGTTAGCCATTAAAAGCTATCACCTTTATATCACTCTTGTGAGTTTTTTGCTACACTGAATCATGTCCACTCCACTGGTTAATACTGTACCATCTTTTTGTTTTGCTTTTTTAGCAAAACTTTTCTCCTGTTGCCAATGCAAAATTTTCCTCCTCTTTGTCAATTACAACAATTTTTTCACCTATGTTTCCTATGGTGCAACATTTCCCACCACAATATTACTTCTGAGGGCTGTAATAGAGAAATAAGTAGCTGAAAGTTGTGAGTCCTACAACATATACCTTAAAAAAATTGTTAGCATGCAGAATGCCTTTGGGCTTTGCCCACAACACATATTAATGATGATGTCAAGAGAAAAGAAAAAAAAAGTATAACCTACAATGTGGCAGATCTGTATGGTAGTGGTGGTGGTGGTGGGGGGGGGGGGTTGGCATGGTGTGACTGAAGTGTGTGTGTGTATATATATATATATATATATTGATTACTACAGCAGTTTTTACTATTATCATGCTTGTGCCATATGTAAGCTATCCTTCATCTCAGATTACTGATACACATTACTTATTTGTAATAGCAGTTGTCCCAAATGTGGTAGATGGTAGCAACCCTCCACGTCCCTCCTCCTCCTGTCATGTGCTGCTGTTAATACATTTTGCCTGGCTTTCTCTGTCATGTATGGATTCTGCTCTCTGATACTCAGATAGTATGAGATGTTGGTTCATTTTTAAGAATGTTAGCCTCCCAACATTACTGCTTGATAGCCATGTCCTACGGTCATTCACAATGTAAGTAGCTGCACTGACAACCTGCACAGACACAACGCTTGCTGGAGGGCAACTCAGGGTTTCCACTGCAGTACGTGTCAATGCTGGCCACACATACTGCTCTGTTTGCCAGTAGTCCATGGGGTCATTGTTTCTGCCTAGAATGTAGCTATCCTGCAAGTATGCAGAGACAATGTCACATGCAGTGGGACCACTCCGGGAGCACTCCTAGGAACTACACGGTGTTCCTGTGTGTTACCAACCCATACTGAGGGAGCAAGTCCCAAAGAGCTGTGCTGCCACCAGTGCCACCATCACCACGAATGTTGTATTTTTGCCACCCCTGCAGGAAAAGTAGAGAAAACTGCCATGTGGTGGGGAAAATTCAGTCTTTCCATTGATTTCAATGCAATGAGCTAGGCCATAGTTGTCAACGTTATGTAAGCAAGCAATTTCCACTCCACTCACGATCTCCTGCTCCACAAAAAATAAACATGGCCAACCATCGCAGCATATCTGTGTTGTACCCTTCTGCACCACTGACGACCTCAACACCTCACCTCTCTTGGCCTGTATGACACTCAAAGTGCTGCCCTCCAGGGGCCAAACACTTGCTCACATGCAGCTCTCGCAGAGTGTCTCATTGATACCAACCCAGAGAGCTGAAGATATGGTTAGGGCATGATTCTTCTTTGACAACATGATGTTCCAGAGCTGTTAATCAGAGATGTGCTGTCCAGGTGCAAAGCGAGACCTCTATGTGTATCCTGTTGCCATATTAGTCAGGATACATATAACAGTGCCGCTTTGCATAGGGATAGCATGGAACTGCTTAACAGGTGTGGGACATCGTCTTGTCAAAGAGCCGCTGTGGAGCTCATTGTACACTCTCCCCACCAATCTATCCACCTGCTCTGTGTTCCCTCTCTTCCTGTATCCTCATTTACTCTCACTTTCCCCCACTATTTTCACACTCACTGTGTGTCCCAGGGGTGGTCTGTAATGTACTACTGTGCCGTCTACACTGACTTCACAAGAGAAGAGTTTAAATATGAATGATTTATTCAATAAACACACTGTTTCCATACTCCTTTGATGTACATTTCAAATGATTCATTCCACTCTTACAGGGTTTTTTGGCAGGAAAATGTTAAGACTTAGCGCCTCATATAGATACATCCACTGGCATCCTAGGTTTTTTAAAGCTTTTTTCAGGTTCAATTCCTGCAGCAACACTTTTTCGATGCGTTAGGGACTCAAAAAAAACTTTGTGCAGATTTTCACATGTTAAAGTGGGTCCCTTAATGTAGCTTAGTGCTAAAGCATTGAATGGCATATTTCTCTGTTTTGTTGTGTTTCAATTGGTTCTTCATAGCACAAGTAATTGAATTACTTACCATGCTTGAATTAATGCCAGCAGGGACGGGGGGGTATTGCCAACAGAGGGAATTGAATTGAGCTCTAAATGGGTTATAGGAGACAGACAACAGGGTATGAGAGTGTCAAGTGCTGTGATGTGCTCCAGAAGATAGAATTTCAGGGTAGACTTAAACACTAAGTGGGATGGTTCTAGACATAGGGAGAGCGAGAGGTATGGAGCAGAAAGTAAAAAAAGGTTTGAGATGGAAGAGGGTGTAGATGGTGCAACAAGAAGGGTGTTGTGTGATAAGTGAAGGGGGCGGCTGGGAACATAGGCCAAGATGAGGGGAAGAGATGTAAGGGTTGGCGTCAGTGTGGAGAGCTTTAAAGATAAGAAATAGGACATTGTAAGTGACGCTTTGCTGAATAGGAAGCCATGACAGATGTCTAAGAGTGGGGAAGTGTGGTGATTCCTACAGCTGAGCTTAGGACAGACTGCACATGGGAAAGATTGAGGCAAGGAGGCCAGTTAGTAGGACATAGCAGTAGTCTAAATGGGACAGAATGAGGGCATGCACAAGGTTTTTAGTAGTTATTTACATTTTTTTAGTTACAGATACTGGAGGAACAGGTAGGTGAGGACACCACTGGACCTCCGACATAAAGGTAAGTGCTATTACTTCTGGATGGTCTTGCTTATAATTCCAGTGAACTAATTTAATTTATTAACGAAAAACTTCACAAAATTCTAACCAAATGGGGGGGTGTCAACATTTGTTTCATCTAAATGGGGTAAAAAAATGTTACTGACTCATTCCTTTTTTTTTTTTTTTTTTTTTTTTTGCTGTGTACATGTCTACTGTGTACCATTCAAACACAGATGCATTCCAAAATATCCTCAAGATCTAAAAGTGCAAGGAAGGATATAGTGTCAGGTGGTGCTGCACAGGTGCACCAGTGATTGTGTTGTGCTTGATTATTTTAATGTAAGCTGTAGAGACTATGTTTTCTAAAGCCAGCCCAAGTCTATCCAATACAGACTTGGGTTGGCTTTGGAGAAAAAGAGTATTGTGACGCTAGTAGTCTAGATGCAAAGGGGGAGCTAGTTATTTGACTGATAGACAGAGACAAGCTGGATTTGTATGACTTGGGCTAAGATGTCCAACAGTAACATGTCTGCCAAATGTGTCAAAGGCAGTGTAAAGGGAAAGGGGGGATGGAGTGCATGGATGAGTTGGTGGTAGTAAAGTAGTACTCCAAAAATTGATTGCAGCCACAATTGAGGGACCATGGGGCATCTGTTAGCAGTGTTAGAGAATTGTCAGGACATGAGACAATAACAAAAATGTCTTATATTGCTGATTTTAGTAGTAGGAGTTGGCCACAACCACCATCAGCACTTCTACCACTAGTCATGTTGTAGTTAAAACAATGAAGTTACAGAGTTCTTCTATGTGCAGCCAACTGACACTTACTGAGTGTAGCACAAAAATAGTCACAAATTGTGTGTTTGGAATGCCAAACTATCTAAAATGTAAGTAGTTGACTTGTGGCCTATTTGTTTATTGAGAAGAGTGTTTTTAAGGAACTGATGTACTGTATTGCATCCCACTTGCATATCCCAAGCCTCAATTATTTGTCAAAAATAACTGTGCCAGAGTTGTACAATGTAGTAGCTAGTCTGGTGGGAAAACAGCTGGACACATCCTACAGCAACAAAGTTGCTGGTTCCCAGATATGTGGACAGAGTATAGACAACATAACTGCGAATGATCATATCCTTCCCATCAGCATGACAGGTCACTACCAAAATCACCACCTCCTCTAACATTAGTAGCAAGGTCCAGCTGCAGAGTAGCCTTTGCCATCAGAATTCCACTTTATGTATGGGGAGCTTTGAGAGACAGGCCCAAAAAGCTGTAGTGGTCCTAAGGAAAATGCAGCAAGTGATAGATGAATTGCCTGTACCCTGCTGCTTGAAAGCTGGGTGTTCATACTGACAATTGCTCCAACATCACAGCTGTAATGAGAATGAGATATGTTGCATACATTTCCATAACAGCATAGCCACCTGACCCATCCCCAGCTAAAAATGGTGGACCCTACAAGGTGGAATTCCACATTGCACATGCTAGTTCGTCTCTATGCGCAGAACAAGGATATCAACATATAGACATTGCTTAACTGGAAGCTTTGAAAGGAGCTTCTTTGTCACTTGGTCAGTGATAGCTTATGTCAGACCTCTGTGAGCTACTGAAGCCTTTTGAAGAGGCCACCTTGTTGGTTAATCATGCTGGTACAGGTATAAGTGAAATAATCTTCCTTTTTTATTTATAGCAGCAAAAAAATAATGTGCATGAGTCAGGATTCTGTTCATAATGACAATGCAGGTATGTACCAGATGTGACTGATATGTTACATGAGCAGGATCCTATAATAGTGTCTATAAAAAGCAGTGAGTAATACCTTCTTTCTACACTGCTAGACCCTTCTTTAAGTATAAATGTTTGAATTTGTGCCAAAGTGTGATCAATCTGTGCCCACGCATGATCAGCATTTCTCTGATGAATCCGATTCTGTCAAAGATTATAAAGAATTCCTTATAGATCAAGTGGAACATTGTGTTGCAGAAGAGGCGTGAGAGAGAATATTATGGACCTAAAAAGAAATAGAAGGCATAGGGAAATCAGAAAAAGAATTATACCCACAACAGCAATAACAACATCCCAATAAATTGGAGAGCACGTGGCCTATTCATCACAGAAAGCCATTCTGGATTTCCAGGGGAAGCAGCAGTCTAACATATGTGGTGGATGGGGTGAGTACTAGTGATGATCGAGCACCCCGATGCTCGGGTGTTCGGGTGCTCTGGCCGAGCGCCCCCGGAGGCTCGAGTGTTCGGCCGAGCACCCGAGCCCCATTGAAGTCAATGGGAGGACTCGAGCATTACACCAGGCACCCCCTGCTCTGATGAGGGGAGGGTGCCTGGTTCATAGGAAAAGGTCAGAAAATGATGGAAACACCACAGAAATGGTTCAGGGACAGCATAGGGAGGATGTCTGGATGCATCTTGGACTCCAACGTCGCTGCTGGGAACGATGTTTCGCCCGTAGTACGCCATTTTTACAGACTGACCGTAAAACACACAAAAAGGAAGATAAAAACGATTTTAGGCGAAAAATTGTTACCAAACAGTATTTGCTGTATATTTACTTGAACTATCAGGATCACGTCCACTTCCCCGTCCCTTTTTACCCGCCTTCTTCATATTAAACGGAATATATGCCGGTAATCTGCGGCTAGGCACACGAAACAGAATGTGACGCTAATCTGCGGCTAGACACACTAAACAATATGTGACGCTAATCTGCGGCTAGGCACACTAAACAATATGTGACGTTAATCTGCGGCTAGGCACACTAAACAATATGTGACGCTAATCTGCGGCTAGGCACACAAAACAGAATGTGACGCTAATCTGCGGCTAGGCACACGAAACAGAATGTGACGCTAATCTGCGGCTAGGCACAGTGAACGGAATATGTGACGTTAATTTGTGAATTTGCACACTAAACAGAATGTGACAATAATCTATGGCTAGGCACACGTTTAAAATGGGCCTTTTTGTTGCTGCGTTGCAAAATCATTGGCCCTGTGCACCTAACAGAATATGTCAGCTTGTCACTGCACTGTGAAATATTTGTCCCTGTGCACCTAGTACAATATCACCTTAGAACATGTCCCCCCCCACAAAAAAAGGAAATTGTGCCCCCCCAAACAAAATATAAATGCTGCCCCCACACACAACAGTCCTAAAAAGGACTTTTGGGTCTTGAAAGAGTTTCAACAATTTTATTCTCCCTACACTGACTTCCTGTGCATCTAGTATTATATGTCACCTTAAAAATATCCCCCCCACAAAAAAAAGGAAATTGTGCCCCCCCAAACAAAATATAAATGCTGCCCCCACACACAACAGTCCTAAAAAGGACTTTTGGGTCTTGAAAGAGTTTCAACAATTTTATTCTCCCTACACTGACTTCCTGTGCATCTAGTATTATATGTCACCTTAAAAATATCCCCCCCACAAAAAAAAGGAAATTGTGCCCCCCCAAACAAAATATAAATGCTGCCCCCACACACAACAGTCCTAAAAAGGACTTTTGGGTCTTGAAAGAGTTTCAACAATTTTATTCTCCCTACACTCACTTCCTGTGCATCTAGTATTATATGTCACCTTAAAAATATCCCCCTCACAAAAAAAAGGAAATTGTGCCCCCCCAAACAAAATATAAATGCTGCCCCCACACACAACAGTCCTAAAAAGGACTTTTGGGTCATGAAAGAGTTTCAACAATTTTATTCTCCCTACACTGACTTTCCCTGCCTAAGCGCATCTCTCCCTGGCTAAGAATGAGCCGAACTCGAGCGTCGGGTGCTATACAGCACCCAATCACGGGTTCTGGCCAGCCAATCAGTGTAATGCCAGCAGCCAACATGGCTGCTGGCATTACACTGATGTCAGAGCCTCCCCGCACGTTTATTGGCTGCGCAGCAGCCGTGAAACGTGCGGGGAGGAGACCCGAACATGGCGGGCGAGCACATGCGGTACTCGTACGAGTACCGCCATGTGCCGAGCAGAGCGATGCTCGAGCCGAACCGAGCTTCGGCCGAGCATGCTCGCTCATCACTAGTGAGTAGTGTTGAGCGAGCATGCTCGGCCGAAGCTCGGTTCGGCTCGAGCATCACTCTGCTCGGCACATGGCGGTACTCGTACGAGTACCGCATTTGCTCGCCCGCCATGTTCGGGTCTCCTCCCCGCACGTTTCGCGGCTGCTGCGCAGCCAATAAACTTGCAGGGAGGCTCTGACATCAGTGTAATGCCAGCAGCCATGTTGGCTGCTGGCATTACACTGATTGGCTGGCCAGAACCCGTGGTCGGGTGCTGTATAGCACCTGACCAGCGAGTTCGGCTCAGTCTTAGCCAGGGAGAGATGAGGATAGGAAGGGAAAGTCAGTGTAGGGAGAAGACAAGCAATTGTGAAAAAAAAAAAAGACCCAAAAGTCCTTTTTAGGACTACTGTGTGTGGGGGCAGCAGTTTATTTTGTGTGGGGGGAAAAAAAAAAAAAAAAAAACTTCATATATTCTGTTTAGTGTGCAAAGTTGCAGATTAGAGCATATTCTGTTTAGTGTGCAAAGTTGCAGATTAGAGCACATTCTGTTCAGTGTGCAAAGTTGCAGATTAGCAGCACATTCTTTTTAGTGTGCAAAGTTGCAGATTAGAGCACATTCTGTTTAGTGTGCAAAGTTGCAGATTAGAGCACATTCTGTTCAGTGTGCAAAGTTGCAGATTAGCAGCACATTCTTTTTAGTGTGCAAAGTTGCAGATTAGAGCACATTCTGTTTAGTGTGCAAAGTTGCAGATTAGAGCACATTCTGTTTAGTGTGCAAAGTTGCAGATTAGAGCACATTCTGTTAAGTCTTCAAACTGTAAAATATCAAAGTCACATATTCCATTCACTGTGCGTCGCCGCATTTAAGAAGCAAATTCTGTTTACTGTGCAAAGTTTCAGAATAGGAAAACATTCTGTTAAGTCTTCAAACTGTAAAATATCAAAGTCACATATTCCATTCACTGTGCGTCGCCGCAGTTAAGAAGCAAATTCTGTTTACTGTGCACAGTTTCAGAATAGGAAAAAATTCTGTTAAGACTTCAAACTGTAAAATATCAAAGTCACATATTCCATTCACTGTGCGTCGCCGCAGTTAAGAAGCAAATTCTGTTTACTGTGCACAGTTTCAGAATAGGAAAAAATTCTGTTAAGTCTTCAAACTGTAAAATATCAAAGTCACATATTCCATTCACTGTGCGTCACCGCAGTTAAGAAGCAAATTCTGTGTACTGTGCACAGTTTCAGAATAGGAAAAAATTCTGTTAAGTCTTCAAACTGTAAAATATCAAAGTCACATATTCCATTCACTGTGCGTCGCCGCAGTTAAGAAGCAAATTCTGTTTACTGTGCACAGTTTCAGAATAGGAAAAAATTCTGTTAAGTCTTCAAACTGTAAAATATCAAAGTCACATATTCCATTCACTGTGCGTCGCCGCAGTTAAGAAGCAAATTCTGTGTACTGTGCACAGTTTCAGAATAGGAAAAAATTCTGTTAAGTCTTCAAACTGTAAAATATCAAAGTCACATATTCCATTCACTGTGCGTCGCCGCAGTTAAGAAGCAAATTCTGTGTACTGTGCACAGTTTCAGAATAGGAAAAAATTCTGTTAAGTCTTCAAACTGTAAAATATCAAAGTCACATATTCCATTCACTGTGCGTCGCCGCAGTTAAGAAGCAAATTCTGTGTACTGTGCACAGTTTCAGAATAGGAAAAAATTCTGTTAAGTCTTCAAACTGTAAAATATCAAAGTCACATATTCCATTCACTGTGCGTCGCCGCAGTTAAGAAGCAAATTTTGTGTACTGTGCACAGTTTCAGAATAGGAAAAAATTCTGTTAAGTCTTCAAACTGTAAAATATCAAAGTCACATATTCCATTCACTGTGCGTAGCCGCAGTTAAGAAGCAAATTCTGTGTACTGTGCACAGTTTCAGAATAGGAAAAAATTCTGTTAAGTCTTCAAACTGTAAAATATCAAAGTCACATATTCCATTCACTGTGCGTCGCCGCAGTTAAGAAGCAAATTCTGTGTACTGTGCACAGTTTCAGAATAGGAAAAAATTCTGTTAAGTCTTCAAACTGTAAAATATCAAAGTCACATATTCCATTCACTGTGCGTAGCCGCAGTTAAGAAGCAAATTCTGTGTACTGTGCACAGTTTCAGAATAGGAAAAAATTCTGTTAAGTCTTCAAACTGTAAAATATCAAAGTCACATATTCCATTCACTGTGCGTAGCCGCAGTTAAGAAGCAAATTCTGTGTACTGTGCACAGTTTCAGAATAGGAAAAAATTCTGTTAAGTCTTCAAACTGTAAAATATCAAAGTCACATATTCCATTCACTGTGCGTCGCCGCAGTTAAGAAGCAAATTCTGTGTACTGTGCACAGTTTCAGAATAGGAAAAAATTCTGTTAAGTCTTCAAACTGTAAAATATCAAAGTCACATATTCCATTCACTGTGCGTCGCCGCAGTTAAGAAGCAAATTCTGTTTACTGTGCACAGTTTCAGAATAGGAAAAAATTCTGTTAAGTCTTCAAACTGTAAAATATCAAAGTCACATATTCCATTCACTGTGCGTCGCCGCAGTTAAGAAGCAAATTCTGTTTACTGTGCACAGTTTCAGAATAGGAAAAAATTCTGTTAAGTCTTCAAACTGTAAAATATCAAAGTCACATATTCCATTCACTGTGCGTCGCCGCAGTTAAGAAGCAAATTCTGTGTACTGTGCACAGTTTCAGAATAGGAAAAAATTCTGTTAAGTCTTCAAACTGTAAAATATCAAAGTCACATATTCCATTCACTGTGCGTCGCCGCAGTTAAGAAGCAAATTCTGTTTACTGTGCACAGTTTCAGAATAGGAAAAAATTCTGTTAAGTCTTCAAACTGTAAAATATCAAAGTCACATATTCCATTCACTGTGCGTCGCCGCAGTTAAGAAGCAAATTCTGTTTACTGTGCACAGTTTCAGAATAGGAAAAAATTCTGTTAAGTCTTCAAACTGTAAAATATCAAAGTCACATATTCCATTCACTGTGCGTCGCCGCAGTTAAGAAGCAAATTCTGTTTACTGTGCACAGTTTCAGAATAAGAAAAAATTCTGTTAAGTCTTCAAACTGTAAAATATCAAAGTCACATATTCCATTCACTGTGCGTCGCCGCAGTTAAGAAGCAAATTCTGTGTACTGTGCACAGTTTCAGAATAGGAAAAAATTCTGTTAAGTCTTCAAACTGTAAAATATCAAAGTCACATATTCCATTCACTGTGCGTCGCCGCAGTTAAGAAGCAAATTCTGTGTACTGTGCAAAGTTGCAGATTTGCACCACACATTTTCCGTGTAATATGAAGAAGGCGGGTAAAATGGGACGGGGAAGTGGACGTGATCCTGATAGTTCAGGGCGCGGGTCAGGACGCGTAGAAACTGCGCCTGGTGCCAGAGCACAAGACAGAAAGACATCCACCATACCTAGCTTCATGTCTCATTTTACAGGGCGTCGCAGGACATCACTCTCGAGGTCCGACCACTGCGAACAGGTGGTCGGTTGGATGTCAGCTGATACTGCTTCCAGTCGGTTAAGCACCACCCTGTCTTCCACCAAGTCCACTCTCAGTAGCCAAGAGTCTGGTCAACATAATCCTCACTCTGATCATCCTTCCTCCCACCATAGAGGATCTGGTCAAAGAAGTGATCCCACACTGGGATATAGTGAGGAGCTCGTCTCATCACCAATCCTTAATTTGAACCTCTCTCCAAGCACGCTTGCAGAGGAACATGACATCTTGTGCCCTGATTCACAACCTCTAGAGGGTACCCAATCACAAGAAGATGACAGAGGGGAACGGCATTTAAGGTCAAAGGAAGTGGATGATGATGATGATGAGACACAGTTGCCATTACATCAACCACTATTACTGTCTCAAGACCTTGATGAGGAGGATGATATACAGTTGTCAATGACTGAGTATGTGGTGGGATCAAGACATGAGGAGGATGATCAGAGTGAGGAAGTGGAGGAGGACTTGGTGGACGATGAGGTGACTGACCCCACCTGGGAAGGTGTAGAGCCGTGCGATGACAGCAGTCCTGAGGGTGAGCCATCTGCAGCACCGCAACAGGCTGGAAGAGGAAGTGGTGTGGCTACAGAAAGAAGGCGGACCGCACCAAACCGGCCCGCAAATGTTCCACGGAGCACCCCCTTGCGTAAATCTCCCTTGCCAAGGGGTAGGTGTTCCGCGGTATGGCGTTTTTTTAAGGAAAGTGCGGACGACAAAAGAATTGTAGTTTGCAACCTGTGCCACACCAGAATGAGCCGAGGCATGAACACTAGAAACCTCACCACCACCAGCATGATCTGACACATGGCATCCAAGCACCGTAATAAGTGGGAGGAACGCCTGGATCGCCCATCTGTGTCTGCAGGCCACACCACTGCCTCCTCTTCCCCTGTTTTCGGTGCCGGCCAATCGCCTGTCGAAGGCGCAGGCCCGCATACCTCCCGCCCTGCACCTGTACCATCTGAAGCACCATCAGCGACCACATCCACTTCCCTGTCCCAGCACAGCGTCCAAATGTCGTTACCCCAGGCATTTGAGCGCAAGCGAAAATACCCATCCACCCACCCACAGGCCATAGCACTAACCTCACACCTTTCCAAATTACAGGCCATCAAAATGCTGCCATTTAGGCTTGTGGAGACTGAGTCCTTCCGCAGCCTGATGGCAGCAGCTGTCCCTCGGTACGCGGTCCCCAGCCGCCACTACTTTTCCCGGTGTGCCATCCCCGCATTACACCACCATGTGTCCCGTAACATCACCCGTGCCCTGACCAACGCAGTTACTGGGAAGGTCCACTTAACGACTGACACATGGACAAGTGCTTGTGGCCAGGGACGCTACATTTCCCTGACGGCACACTGGGTGAATGTCGTGGAGGCTGGGAGCGACTCGGACCCTGGGATGGCACAGGTGCTACCCACGCCGAGGATTGCGGGCCCTACCTCCATCAGGGTTTCCGCCAGCACCTACGTTATTGGCTCCTCCTCCTCCGTTTCCACCTCCGAATTCTCTGCGCGCAGCGCCACTCACCCATCAGCCGGTAGCTGGAAGCAGTGTAGCACTGCAGTGGGGAAGCGTCAACAGGCCGTGCTGAAGCTGATCTGCCTTGGGGACAAACAGCACACGGCCTCAGAGCTGTTGCAGGGGATTAGTCACCAGACCGAGCAGTGGCTCTCGCCACTCAACCTGCAACCAGGCATGGTTGTGTGTGATAATGGGCGTAACTTGGTGGCGGCTTTGGAGCTCGGCAAGCTCACACACGTACCATGCCTAGCGCATGTATTTAATTTAGTGGTTCAGCGATTTCTAAAAACCTACCCCAATTTGCATGATCTCTTGACCAAGGTGCGCCGCGTGTGTGCACATTTCCGTAAGTCATCTACAGCTTCAGCCGGCCTGTTGAAGCTGCAGCAGCGCTTACAATTGCCAGCTCACCGGCTGCTGTGTGACGTGAGCACGCGCTGGAACTCCACCTTCCACATGTTGTCCCGGCTTTGTGAGCAGCAGAGGGCAGTAGTGGAGTACCAGCTGTTACACGGTCGTCGCCTCTCCGTTCAACTTCCTGTAATCAGAAGTGAGGAGTGGGAATGGATGTCAGACCTCTGTGAGGTTTTACGCAATTTTGAGGAATCGACACAGATGGTGAGCGGCGATAACGCTATTATCAGTGTAACCATCCCACTTCTGTGTCTACTGAAACGCTCGCTGCTCACAATTAAAACTGACGCTTTGCATGTGGAAGAGGTGGAAATGTGGGAGGAAGAGCTTACACAAGGTGATTGCCAGAGCACCCTCACTTCGTCTTCTCAGCGACAATTGGAGGAGGCGGAGGAGGAGGAGGAGGAGGAGGAAGACACGGTTGCCTCCGCTACAGAGGGTAGCCATGGAACTTTAGTTCCATCTCTTCAGCGTGGGTGGGCAGAAGAGGAGGAAGAGGATGAGGAGATTGAGAGTCATCCTCCTGGTGAGGACAGCGAAATCTTGCCTGTTGGTACTCTGGCACACATGGCTGACTTTATGTTAGGCTGCCTTTCCCGTGACCCACGCGTTATACGCATTTTAGACAACACGGATTACTGGGTGTTCACCCTTCTGGACCCCCGCTACAAAGAGAATTTCTCATCTCTCATTCCTCCGGTGGAGAGGACAAGCAAAATGGTGCAATACCAGAAGGTTCTTGTCGAAAAATTGCTCCAAAATTTTCCATCTGACAACACTGGCGGCAGAGTACGTGCTACCTTGGCCAACCGAGAAGGGGAGAAAAGGGGAGCACACAGCAGTTCCGACAAAGGCAGGGCAACACTCTCCAAGGCGTGGGACACCTTCATGACACCCCGCCAGCACCCTCACCCTGATGCGCAGCCTAGTGTCACAAGGAGGGAAAAGTTTTGGAAGATGGTGAAGGAGTACGTAGCAGACCGTGTCAGCGTCCTCAATGATCCCTCTGTGCCTTACAACTACTGGGTGTCCAAGCTGGACACGTGGTATGAACTGGCACTCTACGCCTTGGAGGTGCTGGCCTGCCCTGCCGCCAGCGTTCTGTCTGAGCGGGTATTTAGTGCTGCTGGTGGCATCATAACAGATAAGCGTATCCGCCTTTCCACCGACAATGCTGATAGGTTGACACTTATAAAAATGAACAAGGCCTGGATTTCCCCTGACTTCTCCACTCCACTGGAGGAAAGCCCCGGGGGAACATAAACTCACTTTATATATGTTATTTACAATGATGGGAATACTCTGTATTCCCATTCACCCCTTCCACCCAAAAAATGGGTATATGGTTGACTCTCTTCCATATACCCTGGGATATAATTTTTATATAGGGCCAGCTCACCAGCGGGCCCTGTGATATAATTTTTATCTAGGGCCAGCTCACCAGCGGGCGCAGTTTGACAATTTTTGTATAGGTCAGCTCACCAGCGGACCTTCTCATATAATGTTTTATTGGGTCAGCTCTCTAGCGGGCCCTCTCATATAATGTTTTACAGCGTCAGCTCACTAGCGGGCCTTCGCATATAATGTATAGGATGGTCAGCTCCGCAGCAGACCCTCACCCATAATGTTTTAGATGGTCGGCTCAGCGCACGTTTCCCTCTTAATCATGGCCCCAGTTCAGAAAAATCGAGGAAATTTTTGGGAGAATTTGCCTTTGCGCACGTTTCCCTCTTAATCATGGCCTCAGTTCAGAAAAATCGAGGAAATTTTTGGGAGAATTTGCCTTTGCGCACGTTTCCCTCTTAATCATGGCCTCAGTTCAGAAAAATCAAGGAAATTTTTTGGAGAATTTGCCTCTGCGCACGTTTCCCTCTTAATCATGGCCTCAGTTCAGAAAAATCGAGGAAATTTTTGGGAGAATTTGCAGATGATATACAAGTAAATATACAGCAAATACTGTTTGGTAACAATTTTTCGCCTAAAGTCGTTTTTATCTGCCTTTTTGTGTGTTTTACGGTCAGTCTGTTAAAATGGCGTACTACGGGCGAAAGATCGTTCCCAGCAGCGATGTTGGAGTCCATGATGCATCCAGACATCCTCCCTATGCTGTCCCTGAACCATTTCTGTGGTGTTTCCATCATTTTCTGCCCTTTTCCTATGGACCAGGCACCCTCCCCTCATCAGAGCAGGGGGTGCCTGGTGTAATGCTCGAGTCCTCCCATTGACTTCAATGGGGCTCGGGTGCTCGGCCGAGCACTCGAGCCTCCGGGGGTGCTCGGTCAGAGCACCCGAACACCCGAGCATTGGGGTGCTCGTATCATCACTACTAGTGAGTACACATGATGTTGGTGGTGTTGCTGAATTTATCTATGAGACTTACTCCTTGAATATGGGTTAACTGATACCCATGAACATAGTCTGTCTCAAAGGAGTGACCACACTGCATGTGAGATAGTTACTGCCTACTAGGGGTGGGCAAAAGATCCTGTGAAAAAATCTGCGAAAACCATGTTGCTGTCCACTTTAAAATCGTTGTATTTTTCACCCATTTATTTACATGTTTTTCTCCTTTTCCTTATAAAAGGAAGTGAAACACAATAGAATCAGCTATAGAGAGAAGTAGACATTCTGTGCTGTTCTGCTGTGATCTTTTAGCAAAATTGAGGCAGGAGAGGCTCATAGTGACTGCTATCACTAGGAGAAAGTTTAAAACTAATAACAGGAGGAACTGGAAGTACTGTTATGTGTCCACCGAGTCTGAGGAGGAAGTGAGCACTACATAACCAATGCTGGCCAGTCCCCCTAAATCACCCCTAAGGATGTTGGGGAAATGAATGTCAAGGGAGGAAGAAGAGGGTGGTAGTGAGAGCAGGACAGGTCAGCTGACTGTGCCTGTTGCCAGATAGTCTGCGCCTGCTGCCAGGTGTACCATGTCTGCTGTCAGACTTGCTGCCCCTGCTGACACCAATGCTGTGCCTGCTGTCAGTTGTGCTGCCCCTTCTGCCACCAGTGCTTTGCCTGTTGCCAGTGCTGAACTTGCTGCCACCAGTACTGTACCTGCTGTCTGTGCTGAACCTGCTTCCACCAGTGCTGAAGCTGCTGCCAGTGTGTCTTGTAATACACAAGGGGGAGGGAGAAGATGATGCCAAGTGTGACAGCTGGGGACCCTAAGTCACACTTGCCATCCCCAAGTAGTCCCGCCAGTGCTAGTGCTACTACTAAGAAGGTCCAGCAGCTTGTTAGCGTTATGAGTGAAGGAGAAGTAATCATCATATTACTAGTGACTGTGAGGAGGAAGACTCAGGGGCTGATATTGATGTGATTGGTGTTAGTATTAGTACTAGTAAAAGTGATGATGAAGCAGCTGGTGGGACCAGTGTTAGGGGAGTGGTAGGGGAAGCAATTGAGAGCGTCCAGACTAGCAGTAAAAGGAGCCCACACCATTCCCCTAGCCCTGGGAGTCCCCTTCCCTTCACTGCATTGTCCAGGTGGACCATGATCCTGATGAAACCAGAAATGGTGGTGGATAGCAGGCGCAGCAATAATGCCACCAGGAGCACAGATCAGCTGCCTTTGACTGCTGCTAGTGCTGTCAGTCTGCCCTCTTAATGTCACCAAGAAATGGCAAGTGTGACATTAATGGACCCTCTGTCACATTTCTTGTCACCTCCTCCAACCAGCAGGAAGATGTCTGTAACAGATCAGCAGCAGCACGGATGGACCGGTGGTGGTGCTGATGATGGTGGAGAAGCTGGGGTGGAAGACACATTGATGGCCTTTTTAGCCAAAAACTGAGAAGGAATGGGAGACAGGGATGGGTATCCCCACCAGCAGCAGTGAGCTTTTGGAATTTGTAGAATTTGCAACTGCTCTAATGCCTTCTGCTGCTGAGCTGCAATGGCAGCAGGATGCTGAGGAGCAGACTAGTATGCCACAGATCACTGGACACAGTGGGAATGGGGTCAACAAGTGATGAGGGACTAGGACAGGTTCCATTTGCCAGCAGCAGCAATACTCCCAGTCCTAGTTGCAGTGTTGATTCTGAGACAGTAGCAACAACAGCAGCAACATCATCCTCTGACCCAGACAGTGAAGGGGAATGTGGAGGATAGGAAGAAAAAAGCCATTCTTTTCCACCTTTTCCCTCCACCTAAAGTCATGGGTGTGGAACTATTTTTCTCTTGGGGCAGGAACAGTGCAGTCATCAACAATGGCACTGTGCACAATTTGTGACAAGTCAGCAGCGAGAAGGGAAAAAGAGGGAATTGCCTTGATAACAAATAAAAAGTAAAAATAAAGTAAAAGCGCTTATATTAGGCTAATATCCAATTGTAATAAGAAAATTTTCCATACAAATATAATATATAAAAAGAATGGAAAACGTCCAAGAGAGTTTCTGGGAGTAAAAAAGATCAAGTTCTTTCCAAAAAGACTATTTGGTTTTTGGATCTTGCCAGGTGGTATGTAAAGTCAGTCTCTGCAGAACTCCACTGTTACTTATATGGACGCAGCCCCTTTCTCTTTATGCACCAGTGGTTGTGTCTGTCGCCACGGATCCCCGAAGTAACTATAGTAAAAACAGAAGAATAAGAACAGGGTGTGAAGCCATCTAAGAGTGGATCTGTATGATCTCAAATCACCATGCCCCCCGCTTTGTATAGACTCACCAGAACTTGGTATTCGAAATGCCTATAAAACTCTCTCCTTATTGTTCCTCCAAGATGTCTCCAATTCAGTAATCTCCAAGTTATAAATTAGTAATATTGATTTATTTAGTAAGCAAAATAAAAGCCTTAAAAATCTTACAGATATAGTTCAACAAGCATATTAATTTGTTGGATATAGTATCATTAAGAAATCATCCAACGCGTTTTGTATACACTTTATAATTAGAATTTAGAATTATAATAAACAACTGACTTTTATAATGTACTTCATACCTTCTCACTTCCACCTTCGTCCGGCATTGTGACCCTTTCCACTTATTGCGCAAACTCAGCCGAGACTCTACGGTTTTGAGTTTGAGTTCCAACCTTAGAATGCACATCCTCTATCTGTGCCTCCAGTTGTACCTGCCCATATTCGTCTCGGCTCATGAAAGTGCATCTATAGGAATTAGAATCTGTTATTAGCTTTTTTCGGAGGGGAATATATGAAAGTACAGGGTCCCATTAAGAACAGTTAATCAAAAGGAAAGTTTCATAGATCAACCCAAAGTTCTCTTCTATATCGTTATACACAAACACATCATATGTCTAATTATGATATGTTTAAATAAATACATATATATATATATATATATATATATATATATATATATATATGTGTGTGTGTTTAAATAACACACAAGAAACACAGACACCATGACATTTATGTCAAACTTGTTAAAGCCAAACACCCACCACAGAAATCGAGCACCACTGTTGCTGTACTCCCTGCCTCTCCAGAAAGGTGAGGTGGAGATCAAAGAGGAGGAAGAATAGAGAAACCCAGGCAGAGGTTGTATGTTTGATGATGAGTGAAACAGCTACATCCTGTAGATGTTAGGATGTGGCAGTTCATGTCCACCCATTGCACACTGTGTGGTGCACTGACCACACATGGCAGTTTGGTGGAGGAGAATCACAAGCAGGGCATCAAGCGGCAACTGAGGATATTACATCCTGCAGAATATGCTAAGATGGTGGCAGGGAGGGTTCATCATTACTATTAAACTGTCAGCAAGTTGTCATGTGTCCTTATCAGGGTGTGGAAATGGGGTATAGTGACAACAGCAATACTTGGTTTCGGGTGTCCTGGTGTTTGGATAGAGTTGTGCCAGGTGTTATTTACCACACACACTGTGCACATTGCATTTGCTGATGAGAGGCACAGCTCCTGCTCTGAAGGGTAAAAATTTAATTCTAGTAACAACACACCCATGTTGTTTGGAGGAGTGGCAGGTGGAGAAGAATTATTGGCCAACTTCTTCTTTTCTCCACATATACCTGAAGTGGTGGGGGCTAGTTATGGTGCTGCTACTGCCTCAGGCGCATCACTGGAGCTAGTAGTGGCAAGTGGAACCTTCATCATCCATCACCCATGTTACTGCTGTTGTTGATCCCATTCCCTTTGAGCTGCCTAATCATCCTGCTGCTTAAACAATTCAGCAGTTGCAAATTCTACATCAGGGCATTGACAGTGGTCAGTGGCCACTGGCCAACATGGCATGATTTTTTTTTTTCTCAGGGCTTGTGCTTTAAAAACAAAACAAAACAATGTTTCCTTAGGGCTTGTGCCAAATAAGCCTAAGTTCTACAAATCAAAGTTTCCTCAGGGCTTGTGCCAAACAAGTCTAAGTCCTACAGATCAATGTTTCCTTAAGGCTTGGGCCTCTAATAAATCTAAGTCCTTCAAATCAATGTTTCCTCAGGGCTTCCTCAGAGGTGTGGGGTAAATAACACCTGCACAAAATACTCTATCCCATCAAGTATCAGTCTTCCCCAGTAACAGCTTACATCAGGGGGTCCCTGTTTATGTAATGTTACATACCAATTCTTATTTTTTTTTTTTATTAACTGTTCCCCCAATACCAGTCAAGAACCCACCACAACAAATTCCCTGTTCAAATTATTCTTTTCCCAGACTCCACCCATCAACACAGGCACCCTGTGATTTTTTATTGTATTTAGATTTATTTTTTATTAACTGCCCCCAATCCCAGTAAACAACACCCACAAAAAACATTCCCTGTTCAACTGATTTTTTCCCCACACTCCACGAACCCAGGCACCTCATGCCTTTGGGAAATAAATAACAGTTGCAATATGTTGTGTGAAAATACAGTGTTCTCATTTATTTCAATGCAATGAACTAGGCGAAAAAAATCAGAAAAACTGCACTTTTCGCAGGAAATTATTTGCCAAGCGGGAAGTGCCATTATTCAACGAATTTTGTTGAGGCAAAATTTTTCACCCATCCCTACTGCCTACCTGCAGGATAGCTATGTTCTCGGCAGAAATGATGATCCACAGGAGTACTGACAAACAAGATAATTGGTGTGGCCAGCACTAGTGCAGATTGCAGTTGAAGCATTTTTTCAGAGAGTAGGACATGGTTATCCAGCTGCAGCGTAGGCATACTATTTTTTTTTAATTCTTTTAAATGAACCAGCATCAAACACAATTCAGTTATCACGTAGCAGAAGCAGAAAGAACAAGCAAGCCACAGAAAACATATGGGGCATGTACAATTAAGAGCAGCACTGATGAGTAGTAGGGATTTACATAGTTCCCAGGCCACTGCCAGTCACCAGAAGGGGACAATGCTAGGATCATATATTGTCTCTATCTCCAGTGCCACAGCACATCCACAACAAACAGGTTTAACTTTGAGTGCCACAAGGGTATCTAACGCATTTTCTTGCAAAGCGTTGGATACCCCTCTGTTGCTCAAAGGGTTAAATCCATATTTTATTTTTGCATTATCTGTATCTCAAAAAATGCTTTTAGGCTTATAACAAGGAAAGCATTATGAAAAGTTATTTACAGGCTTATATTAATAATGTTTGTTTGAAGGATTAGTTATAGGGAAAGCCTTAAGAAGACATTTTTACAGGTTACATCAGTGCATCTGTGTCAGACAAAACAGCTGCACTGTGGTGGGGCACACATGCTTAGTTATCACGTCATCAAACTGTACCATTGTATCAGCCTGAAGCAGCTTCCCTGTGCTCATACTAGTGCTGCTAGAGGGACTCAGAGTGGGATATGGTTGGGGACTAAGAGTGGGAATGGGATAAGGTGGTGGAGTCAGTGTGGGAGTGGGACATTGAAGGGGACTCGGAGTGGAACACGGTGGAGGACCCAGTGGTGGAGTTGCAGACACATTGCCCAGCTCTCACTTTTTTGAATATATAACCCCATTTCACTGATAAGTTTCTGCTGCTGGCACAGATGGGCTTTGTGGATCATTCTGGGCTGTAATACTTACTGCTGCTGCTTCTTGTGGAAGAATTCTCCTTCACAACAGCTGGCTATTGTGCCTCACACTTTAATTTTTTTCTGTCTCTCTTTAAATTCACCTATATGGCTCTATGGAACACCGTTCAACAAAGGCAAAGTTCAGGCTTTTTATTCTATGATGGCAGGAAATGCAGCCCTATAAAGAGAAGAACATTTTCTTTTTTCTTTTTGGTGTAAAAGTGGGAAAAAATACTTTTCTATGGGCAAAATTTCCAGTGGAAAAAGCAAAAAATAAAAATATTTGTTAAATGTTCTACAGGAACAATATCTGGCTTTTCACCTATCACTTCTTATTAACTCTACTCTTATTTATAGAAGATCAATTTCATTTCACTCTCTGATAAAGACAAGAAGTTTGCAATTTCATGGGTGGAACTTTTCAAGGTTGGATATTTTTTGTTCATACTGTTGTCTACTGTATTGTGAAACATTACACCCACATCTCATCTCTCTCATCTTGAGAGAGGCCTCTGCAGTATGTTGAAACATTAATTAAAAAATAAAGTGAGACACACATAGAGATGCTTTGGTAAAACAATGGCATTGTTTTCAAGGAATCAGAGATTCTCTAGCATCTTGTAAGTTAAAAATGGAATTTGATTGAATTATTTTTCCCAGATTTTCTTCACTTTTGTTTTTAGTGATTTTTTTGTCAAGGGAGCACACCTTCAAACGCAGTGCTGGGTACATACAGCTATAGCTTCTGAAACTTCCCATATATCATTCAGGAAAGGATTCTGCAAACACTCCAGACTTCAGTTAAAAAATTGTTTTCTTACTGTATCAACGTTTTGGCAGGAACACAATGTGCCTTCATCAGAACTAATAATGACGATGGCATGCTGTGGTCATTCGGAAAAGTTGGTATAGTATTAAAATGAATTTGCAGTTGAAGACTGTATTGGCTGCAGAATCCATTCCTGCTCCACAAATTAGTCTTTATACATCAGCATGAGGGTCCTTATTATCTATCAAAAACTTCCTGAGTAATGTTCCCTTGAATGATTATGTGTGTATGTATTTTGTTTTAGCTAGAACCCAGGCCTGTGATTAGTATAGCAGTGAGTACCTCATAACAAGGACTTGAACATCCACTTGAGTCACTTATAGTGCTCTTTTATATACACATAGCAAATGCGTAAAGACACTCTAAAACACTTATCATTCTTCTCCCAAATTCTACCAAATGCTTATTAGTGGTTCTCTGGAGGAAAATTCTGGTCACTTTGTTTTATGCTGAAAAGAAAATACTGGTAACAGCTTCTTACAAGAATTACAAGATCACTTTAACTGTTTAAGGACCACATGTATTTCCAATGCTTTGCTTCACAATGCTTTCCTAGCTATTCTGGTCCTTATTGGGTTAAGATAAAACTTTTGAAATATATATACTTTTATCAGATGGCTTGTAAATTTGGGGTGATATCATCCTGACCGACACCTACAAAGTCCCCTGACTTCCTTTCCTCTTTTCTCCTTTCAGTGCACACTGAGGCTGATGGAATAAACCAAACTGGACAATTCAGGATCAAGCTAACTGTACCATCATACCTGATGAACTTCTGAAATGAGCTCACCTTGAGATCAGTGAAATATTAACACATTCCACTATCAAGAGGCTTGATTAGTTTTAAGTCACACTCAGGTCTGCAATTACCTGCGCTGTGACACGCTACCAAACTGAAAAAATGCACTACAGGTGCTAAATTTGCACCCATTGGATGCAATGACAAAGCAGTTCAGTTTGAGATTCAGTTATAGATTGTGGCTAGTAACTCATGTTAAGGGACTCACTTTTATTGCCAAATATTACCAGCAAGAAAATTTGGTGATGAGTTCCCTAACGAGTGTGCCTAAGCACTGACGTATGGGTGTCAAAAAAGAGAAGAAAAATACTAAAATAAGGATCCCTACACAAGTGACCCATGGATGGGCCCTAAGCCCCATATCAATATATCTAATGTATCCAAAAAATGTGCGTAAAGGAAAAATAATTAACTCTTTGAGTGCCAGTGCACCCTGGTACTCAAAGGGTTAATGTCCCCAAAACTAACACCATACAATTAAAATTAACACTTACATGTAACCCTGGCATCTTCTGCATCCTGGTCTTCTTCTTCAACTCTTCTTCTGTAGTCTTCTATCTTCTTCTTCTTTATCTGTCATTGTCTTCTCTCTTCTTTTCTTCATTTGTGCTCTCCTTTAGTCTTTTTCTTTCAACTTAGTATTTCACCTGTAAAGAAAAAATATAGTTAATAAAATCAATATATCCTTAAAAATGCATTGCTGTCACTGTTACCTGTGGCTGTGGAAAAAAAAGCAAAAACCTCCCTCCTTGTACCTGTCGGGTCATTGTCCGATCCACACTGAGGGAAATTTGAATAGGAACTGCCTTTTTTATACGGTCAGTCCCTGTTCAAAATGCTTGCCACGCTCCCCTTAGCCGGGATATATGGTTACACAGGGACAGAACATGCCGTGCAGTACCCACACCTCTCATCCAATCAGCTTCTAGCACATTGAGTCATGCCTCCAGATAGAAGCTGATTGGCTGCGAGGTGTGGGGAAAATTTTTGAACAGGGACTGGTCATATGAAAGGCAGTCCCTGTTCATATTTCCCTCAGTTGGCATCGGGCAAGGGCCCAAAAGGTACAAGGAGGGGGTTATTCGCTCTTTTTTCTGCCTCTCCTCCAGCGGCAATGATGGCAGAGTACCTTTAAGGAAAGTTTGATTTTAATAACTATATTTTTTCTTTACAGGTTAAATACTAACTTTACAAAAGAAGATTGAAGAAGAGCAGAGATGAAGAAAAGAAGATGACAGATGAAGACAGAGATAACAGATGATGAAGAAACAAGAGGATGACAGATGAAGACAATAGATGATTACAGAAGAAAAATAAAAATGGAAGATCAGGTGCAGAAGACCCCACTGGACATCAGACTGCCAGGTAATTGTTCCAGCTATGGGTGACATGATAGTGTTAGGGCTAGAATGGGTGCACTTTAGTGTTAATGATAGGGATAGTGCAGGGCCAATGAGAGGTTTATGTTTGGGAGGGTCACTGTGTTTGTAGCTCATGCTCTGTGTTTGACAGTTTGTCAAACACAGAGGGTTAGCTGGTTTCCCTTGATGTTCCCATTTCTCATGCTATTTTGGGTGAGTTATAGGACTAAAAAAACCATGACAAACTTTGGGCCACAAGTCAGACTCTGTGTCCCAATGCTCATCGTGGTTTATGTTGATAGGGCAATTGAATTCCGGCGGTAGCACTGTGTGTGTGTGTGTGTACTGTTCAGTGTTCATTTTTGCCCTACAGTGGGTTTTACTGGTGGGAAATGGATAGAACTCTGTGTGCTATGACAGTCAATCCTCATGGAACCTTTAACATGCTGCATTTCTTAGATATCACTTTTTAAACACTCACAAGACAAACAGGACTTCTCCCTCTACTTTGCTGGTAGAAAGATCACTAATTTAGACATAAAATAGGCAATAATTTGGTGTAAATCATATAGTAGGGAACAATGGACTCCCTCACCCTGAGAATGTGACCCTTCCCCAAGACCCTGCTATTTGGTTCAAAACCCTGAGTCTCAGAGTCAAACCCTGAGAGTTCCTAGGTATGTGTACCATAGGGGATAAATATTACCATTGATTTAAATATGGCTTTTTAACCCCTTCAATGTTTTGCAAGACATTGGAGAATGGAGATCTCAGTCATATTCAAGTAGTTAAAAAGCCACTTTTAAATCACTTGAAAACAATTGCGAATGGAGTCCTGCTATGGAGAAGAAGAGCGTTTAGCTCCTGTATTCCTATTTTTATTTAACCTGTTCGCTGATCTCTGCTGATGCGGGCGAGATCAGGCATGGATGGTAAAGGGTGGTATTGATCACACCCACCATGATTTGTGTCATGTTTGACCCACTGGTTGATTGCATCACAATATGGTTGAGATAATCCAGGATGAACGAACAAGTATAGGTTACCCATGAGAAAGATGTGGTTCGCATGCTGCCCTTTGTAGTGGGCAAAAGCAATTAAACTGCTGTCAGATCTGCATCTAGGATGTTTAACATAGCCCTAATCTGTAATTTTAAGAGGTATGTTCTAATATGCATAACAGATGCTTCTTTGAAATAAGGGGAGGCAACTGGGGGCAAAAGTGTCTTTCTTTGGCCATTTCAAATGTTGGGTATGCCACAAATGTATTGAAGAAATTTCCTTCACAGACCTAATTACAGCTTCACGGGTAAATCATACAAAGCCCACTCCTCCCATTCCATCGCTTAACCTTAGCTGTTTTACTACACACTGGGGGTGGATGTACAAAGCCACCAGTGCAGCTCATTTTCATACTACAACACTTCTAGGTATGTACAAGCACATATAATCCCTTTAGTGAATACCAGTACAAGCACTCCACCATCTTTAAGACTTTAATGCAGACCAGCCCAGCACCAAAAACCATTACTCTAGCATCTGCAGAAAAATGGACTAATTTAATGCTGATTTCCTTTGCACCTTGTTATTATATCTTGTTAAAGGGGTAGTAATACTTTATTATTACTATCCCCCATATTGTAGATATTTGCAAAATAATTTAATACCCCCAGGTTCATCTCTCAATCCTTTATGGTTTGAGAGATAACCGAAGGCAAAGTTCCCCTCTCCCTCACCCTTCCCTGAAGTCAACGTTGTGCTAACTGCAGGGGAAATCTGTCGTATGACAGGCTTGTGGCTCTGCAGCTGAGCCGAGATCGCGTTAGTGAAAAAGAATGATTTCACTGAAACGGTCTTCTACATGTGCTTGGTTTGCAAGCACATGTAGAAGACCGTTTCAGTGAAAAGGTTTGAGAGATGAACCTGGGGGCTATTAAATTATTTTGCAAATATCCACAATATGGGGAATAGTAATAATAAAGTATTACTATCCCTTTAAACAAGTCAAAGATCAACAGAAAACTCTGAAAAACCCTTACAATTCCACACTACACTTCCCGTAGCATAAGAGGAGTTAGATAGCTTAGTGTATACTTTTCCAGTGCCTACTGTAGCACGGAATCTTAACATTACACCTATTGAGGCAGATGTACTGTAAAAAAGTGGAGCAATTCAACTCAAACATAAAAGACAAATGTAATTTTCTATTGATTTAAATGGGACTTTTAACCCCTTGAATCAGGGGAGGGCAAATAAGATCAAGTGGCCCATTTCTACTATTGTTTCAAGCCACTGTCCCAGCCCAACTCCTTTTCTTAATTTTAAAAGTGGCATTAATATCATGAAACAAAGCAATACCACGTAGCTCACAGCTGAAATGGGCTGATACTACAGAGCTTACAATTTAAGCAAAGCTACACTAATGATACTATAGAGCTTACAAGGTAAAGGAGTTTCATTTGGATTGTAGCTTTGTGATATCATTTGTGTAGCTCTGTTTCAATTGTAAGCTCTATGGCATCACTAGTATAGCTCCACTTATAGCAACAAGATGCATATTAAGTGAGACAGTGGCCCACTGGCCCAGACATATGGCCGGCCCAGGGGGCAATTGCCCCCCTTCCCCCCAGACCAGCCCTCCCCTGCCTTGAATTTTAATTCTAGTACACTGGAGACCTACCCAGCACTGCAGGGGTTAAAAGCCCAATTTAAATGAATAAGGATTTTTATTTATTACATATGACATGGTTGCCTGACCCAGAATTGCTTCACTTTGTCTTAGTTTGTCACCCTCAGTATTTAAATACATTTTTAGTATTATACAATTGTTAGAAGTAGTATTTTATTATTCTTTATTATTATTGTTTATTTATATAGCGCTAAATTAGTCAGCAGCATTGTACAATAGGGAATAGACGTACAGAAATATTAAATAGGACAAATAGAACATAGAAAATAAAAGGATCACCCTGCTCGTGAGAGGTTACAGTCTAGCAGAAGGTAGGTTGTAAACAGAAGGAGTAAGTACTATTGGGTGTAAGTGCCTCCTGTCACATGAACTGCTGGTCAGTGGTGGGAGAGAGAAGTGCTGTTGAGTTCATCGGTCCCAGGAAGGTGGTTCTTGGTGATTATGGTTATGGAGGTAGTTGACAGGCTTCCCTGAAGAGGTAAGTTTTCGTGAGCGTCACATTACATGTTGGACCAGTTGATACACTGTAACATCATGTATGTCTGTTAAAAAAAAAAAAAAAAAAACTTTAACCCTTTGAGTGCCGGAGTGGTACTCAACACATTGCTCCGCAATGCGTTGTGTACCCCTCTGGCACTGAAAGCATTAAGGCTGTTGCCAAAGTATCAAATGCATATATTGCAGAGGAAATATCTTTTGAAGTTCATAACACAATAAATCACTAACCATTAGCCAGCTCAATGATCAGCATTATTTAGTACCTCTCATCCTATTTAAACGCTTATTATTTAATATTGCATTTGACCTATTCCTGAGATGTGTTAAAGCTTCCAAATTTCAAACGAGTCAAATAAATTTAAATATTTTCTTTACTAATTACATTTATTTCTTAGTGGCTACTTAACCCTTTACAAATATCATTTCTAAAATCATAAATCTTGAAAACTATACTGCTTCAGAATACATGTATACAGAGCTTAAATAAGAACTAAAACCTCCTAATAATAAATCCCTCTTACTTTACTGTGGTCAAAAAACCAGAGTGGCCCCATAAGAGATAACATATTCAATCTGCCCTGGATAAAGGTATGATACCATCCAGAAACTAATCTTAGCATCTTAATAAGCACGTCATTCTCATTGGCTGTTCTGCAGACTCTGGAAATCTCTCTGATATGTACAATATTATGTACAGGATTTTACTAACTATATTTCATACTTTGCAGGTATAACATGAAGTTGTTTTGTACATGATCATGCAACTAAGGAAATAATACAGCTAGAGGTATAAAATTTACTTTCAATTTTGGCACATGCTATCTCTGAAAAAGGTTACTAAATGCTAAATTAGAAATGAATAAAGCTAAGGAAATTGAGTAACATAAATAGTCATAAGCTATACTAAATATATGCTCACAATAACGCTGATCTTTAATAAAGTACTCTATAATACCATCATATGACACATATGTGTAATATATGTGACATGACACGGAGGTGCTAACTAGTGTTGAGCGAGCAAGCTCGGCCGAAGCTCGGTTCGGCTCGAGCATCGCTCTGCTCGGCACATGGCGGTACTCGTACGAGTACCGCATGTGCTCGCCCGCCATGTTCGGGTCTCCTCCCCGCACGTTTCGCGGCTGCTGCGCAGCCAATAAACGTGCAGGGAGGCTCTGACATCAGTGTAATGCCAGCAGCCATGTTGGCTGCTGGCATTACACTGATTGGCTGGCCAGAACCCGTGATCGGGTGCTGTATAGCACCTGACCAGCGAGTTCGGCTCAGTCTTAGCCAGGGAGAGATGAGGATAGGAAGGGAAAGTCAGTGTAGGGAGAAGAAAAGCAATTGTGAAAAAAAAAAAAAGACACAAAAGTCCTTTTTAGGACTACTGTGTGTGGGGGCAGCAGTTTATTTTGTGTGGGGGGGCAGAGAAAAAAAAAAAAAAATCTTCATATATTCTGTTCACTGTGCCTAGCCGCAGATTAGCAGCACATTCTGTTTAGTGTGCAAAGTTGCAGATTAGAGCACATTCTGTTCAGTGTGCAAAGTTGCAGATTAGCAGCACATTCTTTTCAGTGTGCAAAGTTGCAGATTAGAGCACATTCTGTTTAGTGTGCAAAGTTGCAGATTAGCAGCACATTCTGTTTACTGTGCAAAGTTTCAGAATAGGAGAACATTCTGTTAAGTGTTCAAACTGTAAAATATCAAAGTCACATATTCCATTCACTGTGCGTAGCCGCAGTTAAGAAGCAAATTCTGTTTACTGTGCAAAGTTTCAGAATAGGAAAACATTCTGTTAAGTGTTCAAACTGTAAAATATCAAAGTCACATATTCCATTCACTGTGCGTAGCCGCAGTTAAGAAGCAAATTCTGTTTACTGTGCAAAGTTTCAGAATAGGAGAACATTCTGTTAAGTGTTCAAACTGTAAAATATCAAAGTCACATATTCCATTCACTGTGCGTAGCCGCAGTTAAGAAGCAAATTCTGTTTACTGTGCAAAGTTTCAGAATACGAGAACATTCTGTTAAGTGTTCAAACTGTAAAATATCAAAGTCACATATTTCATTCACTGTGCGTAGCCGCAGTTAAGAAGCAAATTCTGTTTACTGTGCAAAGTTGCAGAATAGTAAAACATTCTGTTAAGTGTTCAAACTGTAAAATATCAAAGTCACATATTCCATTCACTGTGCGTAGCCGCAGTTAAGAAGCAAATTCTGTTTACTGTGCAAAGTTTCAGAATAGGAGAACATTCTGTTAAGTGTTCAAACTGTAAAATATCAAAGTCACATATTCCATTCACTGTGCGTAGCCGCAGTTAAGAAGCAAATTCTGTTTACTGTGCAAAGTTTCAGAATAGGAGAACATTCTGTTAAGTGTTCAAACTGTAAAATATCAAAGTCACATATTCCATTCACTGTGCGTATCCGCAGTTAAGAAGCAAATTCTGTTTACTGTGCAAAGTTTCAGAATAGGAGAACATTCTGTTAAGTGTTCAAACTGTAAAATATCAAAGTCACATATTCCATTCACTGTGCGTAGCCGCAGTTAAGAAGCAAATTCTGTTTACTGTGCAAAGTTTCAGAATAGGAAAACATTCTGTTAAGTGTTCAAACTGTAAAATATCAAAGTCACATATTCCATTCACTGTGCGTAGCCGCAGTTAAGAAGCAAATTCTGTTTACTGTGCAAAGTTTCAGAATAGGAGAACATTCTGTTAAGTGTTCAAACTGTAAAATATCAAAGTCACATATTCCATTCACTGTGCGTAGCCGCAGTTAAGAAGCAAATTCTGTTTACTGTGCAAAGTTTCAGAATAGGAAAACATTCTGTTAAGTGTTCAAACTGTAAAATATCAAAGTCACATATTCCATTCACTGAGCATAGCCGCAGTTAAGAAGCACATTCTGTTTACTGTGCAAAGTTGCAGAATAGGAAAACATTCTGTTAAGTGTTCAAACTGTAAAATATCAAAGTCACATATTCCATTCACTGTGCGTAGCAGCAGTTAAGAAGCAAATTCTGTTTACTGTGCAAAGTTTCAGAATAGGAGAACATTCTGTTAAGTGTTCAAACTGTAAAATATCAAAGTCACATATTCCATTCACTGTGCGTAGCCGCAGTTAAGAATCAAATTCTGTTTACTGTGCAAAGTTTCAGAAATAGGAAAACATTCTGTTAAGTGTTCAAACTGTAAAATATCAAAGTCACATATTCCATTCACTGTGCGTAGCCGCAGTTAAGAAGCACATTCTGTTTACTGTGCAAAGTTGCAGATTTGCAGCACATATTCCGTGTAATATGAAGAAGGCGGGTAAAAAGGGACGGGGAAGTGGACGTGATCCTGATAGTTCAGGGCGCGGGTCAGGACGCGTAGAAAGTGCGCCTGGTGCCAGAGCACAAGACAGAAAGACATCCACCATACCTAGCTTCATGTCTCAGTTTACAGGGCGTCGCAGGACATCACTCTCGAGGTCCGACCACTGCGAACAGGTGGTCGGTTGGATGTCAGCTGATACTGCTTCCAGTCGGTTAAGCACCACCCTGTCTTCCACCAAGTCCACTCTCAGTAGCCAAGAGTCTGGTCAACATAATCCTCACTCTGATCATCCTTCCTCCCACCATAGAGGATCTGGTCAAAGAAGTGATCCCACACTGGGATATAGTGAGGAGCTCGTCTCATCACCAATCCTTAATTTGAACCTCTCTCCAAGCACGCTTGCAGAGGAACATGACATCTTGTGCCCTGATTCACAACCTCTAGAGGGTACCCAATCACAAGAAGATGACAGAGGTGAACGGCATTTAAGGTCAAAGGAAGTGGATGATGATGATGATGAGACACAGTTGCCATTAAATCAACCACTATTACTGTCTCAAGACCTTGATGAGGAGGATGATATACAGTTGTCAATGACTGAGTATGTGGTGGGATCAAGACATGAGGAGGATGATCAGAGTGAGGAAGTGGAGGAGGACTTGGTGGACGATGAGGTGACTGACCCCACCTGGGAAGGTGTAGAGCCGAGCGATGACAGCAGTCCTGAGGGTGAGCCATCTGCAGCACCGCAACAGGCTGGAAGAGGCAGTGGTGTGGCTACAGAAAGAAGGCGGACCGCACCAAACCGGCCCGCAAATGTTCCACGGAGCACCTCCTTGCGTAAATCTCCCTTGCCAAGGGCTAGGTGTTCCGCGGTATGGCGTTTTTTTAAGGAAAGTGCGGACGACAAAAGAATTGTAGTTTGCAACCTGTGCCACACCAGAATGAGCCGAGGCATGAACACTAGAAACCTCACCACCACCAGCATGATCCGACACATGGCATCCAAGCACCGTAATAAGTGGGAGGAACGCCTGGATCGCCCATCTGTGTCTGCAGGCCACACCACTGCCTCCTCTTCCCCTGTTTTCGGTGCCGGCCAATCGCCTGTCGAAGGCGCAGGCCCGCATACCTCCCGCCCTGCACCTGTACCATCTGAAGCACCATCAGCGACCACATCCACTTCCCTGTCCCAGCACAGCGTCCAAATGTCGTTACCCCAGGCATTTGAGCGCAAGTGAAAATACCCAGCCACCCACCCACAGGCCATAGCACTAACCTCACACCTTTCCAAATTACTGGCCATCGAAATGCTGCCATTTAGGCTTGTGGAGACTGAGTCCTTCCGCAGCCTGATGGCAGCAGCTGTCCCTCGGTACGCAGTCCCCAGCCGCCACTACTTTTCCCGGTGTGCCGTCCCCGCCTTACACCACCATGTGTCCCGTAACATCACCCGTGCCCTGACCAACGCAGTTACTGGGAAGGTCCACTTAACGACTGACACATGGACAAGTGCTTGTGGCCAGGGACGCTACATTTCCCTGACGGCACACTGGGTGAATGTCGTGGAGGCTGGGAGCGACTCGGACCCTGGGATGGCACGGGTGCTACCCACGCCGAGGATTGCGGGCCCTACCTCCATCAGGGTTTCCGCCAGCACCTACGTTATTGGCTCCTCCTCCTCCGTTTCCACCTCCGAATTCTCTGCGCGCAGCGCCACTCACCCATCAGCCGGTAGCTGGAAGCAGTGTAGCACTGCAGTGGGGAAGCGTCAACAGGCCGTGCTGAAGCTGATCTGCCTTGGGGACAAACAGCACACGGCCTCAGAGCTGTTGCAGGGGATTAGTCACCAGACCGAGCAGTGGCTCTCGCCACTCAACCTGCAACCAGGCATGGTTGTGTGTGATAATGGGCGTAACTTGGTGGCGGCTTTGGAGCTCGGCAAGCTCACACACGTACCATGCCTAGCGCATGTATTTAATTTAGTGGTTCAGCGATTTCTAAAAACCTACCCCAATTTGCATGATCTCTTGACCAAGGTGCGCCGCGTGTGTGCACATTTCCGTAAGTCATCTACAGCTTCAGCCGGCCTGTTGAAGCTGCAGCAGCGCTTACAATTGCCAGCTCACCGGCTGCTGTGTGACGTGAGCACGCGCTGGAACTCCACCTTCCACATGTTGTCCCGGCTTTGTGAGCAGCAGAGGGCAGTAGTGGAGTACCAGCTGTTACACGGTCGTCGCCTCTCCGTTCAACTTTCTCTAATCAGAAGTGAGGAGTGGGAATGGATGTCAGACCTCTGTGAGGTTTTACGCAATTTTGAGGAATCGACACAGATGGTGAGCGGCGATAACGCTATTATCAGTGTATCCATCCCACTTCTGTGTCTACTGAAACGCTCGCTGCTCACAATTAAAACCGACGCTTTGCATGTGGAAGAGGTGGAAATGGGGGAGGAAGAGCTTACACAAGGTGATAGCCAGAGCACCCTCACTTCGTCTTCTCAGCGACAATTGGAGGAGGAGGAGGAGGAGGAAGACACGGTTGCCTCCGCTACAGAGGGTAGCCATGGAACTTTAGTTCCATCTCTTCAGCGTGGGTGGGCAGAAGAGGAGGAAGAGGATGAGGAGATTGAGAGTCATCCTCCTGGTGAGGACAGCGAAATCTTGCCTGTTGGTACTCTGGCACACATGGCTGACTTTATGTTAGGCTGCCTTTCCCGTGACCCACGCGTTACACGCATTTTAGACAACACGGATTACTGGGTGTTCACCCTTCTGGATCCCCGCTACAAAGAGAATTTCTTATCTCTCATTCCTCCGGTGGAGAGGACAAGCAAAATGGTGCAATACCAGAAGGTTCTTGTCGAAAAATTGCTCCAAAATTTTCCATCTGACAACGCTGGCGGCAGAGTACGTGCTACCTTGGCCAACAGAGAAGGGGAGAAAAGGGGAGCACACAGCAGTTCCGACAAAGGCAGGGCAACACTCTCCAAGGCGTGGGACACCTTCATGACACCCCGCCAGCACCCTCACCCTGATGCGCAGCCTAGTGTCACAAGGAGGGAAAAGTTTTGGAAGATGGTGAAGGAGTACGTAGCAGACCGTGTCAGCGTCCTCAATGATCCCTCTGTGCCTTACAACTACTGGGTGTCCAAGCTGGACACGTGATATGAACTGGCACTCTACGCCTTGGAGGTGCTGGCCTGCCCTGCCACCAGCGTTGTGTCTGAGCGGGTATTTAGTGCTGCTGTTGGCATCATAACAGATAAGCGTATCCGCCTTTCCACTGAAAATGCTGATAGGTTGACACTTATAAAAATGAACAAGGCCTGGATTTCCCCTGACTTCTCCACTCCACTGGAGGAAAGCCCCGGGTGAACATAAAGTGACTTTATATATGTTATTTACAATGATGGGAATACTCTGTATTCCCATTCACCCCTTCCACCCAAGAAACGGGTATATGGTTGACTCTCTTCCATATACCCTGGGATATAATTTTTATATAGGGCCAGCTCACCAGCGGGCCCTGTGCTATAATTTTTATATAGGGCCAGCTCACCAGCGGGCGCAGTTTGACAATTTTTGTATAGGTCAGCTCACCAGCGGGCCTTCTCATATAATGTTTTATTGGGTCAGCTCTCTAGCGGGCCCTCTCATATAATGTTTTATAGCGTCAGCTCACTAGCGGGCCTTCGCATATAATGTTTAGGATGGTCAGCTCCGCAGCAGACCCTCACCCATAATGTTTTGGATGGTCGGCTCAGCGCACGTTTCCCTCTTAATCATGGCCCCAGTTCAGAAAAATCGAGGAAATTTTTGGGAGAATTTGTCTTTGCGCACGTTTCCCTCTTAATCATGGCCTCAGTTCAGAAAAATCAAGGAAATTTTTGGGAGAATTTGCCTCTGCGCACGTTTCCCTCTTAATCATGGCCTCAGTTCAGAACAATCGAGGAAATTTTTGGGAGAATTTGCAGATGATATACAAGTAAATATACAGCAAATACTGTTTGGTAACAATTTTTCGCCTAAAGTCGTTTTTATCTGCCTTTTTGTGTGTTTTACGGTCAGTCTGTAAAAATGGCGTACTACGGGCGAAAGATCGTTCCCAGCAGCGATGTTGGAGTCCAAGATGCATCCAGACATCCTCCCTATGCTGTCCCTGAACCATTTCTGTGGTGTTTCCATCATTTTCTGCCCTTTTCCTATGGACCAGGCACCCTCCCCTCATCAGAGCAGGGGGTGCCTGGTGTAATGCTCGAGTCCTCCCATTGACTTCAATGGGGCTCGGGTGCTCGGCCGAGCACTCAAGCCTCCGGGGGCGCTCGGTCAGAGCACCCGAACACCCGAGCATTGGGGTGCTCGCTCATCACTAGTGCTAACATATACATGCAATTATATGAATCTGCCTATATATATATATATAGAACAGACCATAAACCTGCGCTCCTCCAGTGAACTAGTGATTAGTGCGCCCTGTATTGGGCATATATATTAACACTGTGTATAAAAATGAGGCATTAGTGCCAAACTTTTTAGGCCCAAAAAAGAGGGGGTAAGCTTGCCAACCGCATCAAGGTTCCTCATGTGGTTGGCAAGCTTACCCCCTCTTTTTTGGGCCTAAAAAGGTTGGCACTAATGCCTCATTTTTATACACAGTGTTAATATATATGCCCAATACAGGGCGCACTAATCACTAGTTCACTGGAGGAGCGCAGGTTTATGGTCTATTCTATGTTTGCACTTGTTTGGGGGATTGGAGAACCCCTATTTCACTGTCGTCCAATACAGGTCACTGGTACTCTGGGAGGCGTAAGTCCCCTTTAATAGGCAGGAACAATTATGCAAATAATTGCAGGGGGCGGAGCCTCCCCTCTTACTTAAGCCACCTTCTGGCCAGAGCCACTTAGATTGATTTGTTCCTGGAGTGCTTTGCACACCAGGTAGAGAACATCTATGCATCTTAGTGTTTTATTATTTTTTATTCAAATATGGAATACCACCATTAGGAGGGTGACCATGGCTGTGAATTGCCCTCTTTAAAGTGGCTGGTGCAGCTTCCAGGGATTTTCTGTGGACCTTATGCCCTGAAGAGGGGACAGCTTGTGTTAAGCAGCTTCCCTACTGGGGAATTTACCTCTGGTTCTTTCCCACTTCATCATGGTCACCTGAAGACAGAAGTCCTGCAGGAAAGGTGAGTCACCCATTGAGTGCTGAAGGTCCACTTGTCCCCACAGTGTCCCTTTGATGGGCTTGTATTTGGGAGTTTCAATACACTCCAGCACTCATAGGGTGTTTTTATTGCATTATTACTGTTTTATGCAATTTCTGTGGTATTCTCTGGGTTTTGGAGCTTTGGGTATTCGTTTACTTATGTTTCTTATGTGTTTCATACTTGTTTGGGCACTTTTTAATGTTTTCTTAAACTTTATTAAAAATGGTGTTCCGCGCCTTTAAGCGCGGCTTTTTCCCGCTCAGACGCAAGGGCTCCTTTACTCTCTATGAGAATTCACAGTGTGGGACATATCTCTGGAACCGCTTGTCACAGCAACTTCAGAGAGGGCTCATTTTAATGCTAGGCTCCTGCTCTATCATCCGGAATGTGTTTTATTTATGTGGGGTGTTCAGGGGGGCTTCGGGCACTGTTTGGGGTACTTGTGAAGGGAAAACTACATTTCCCATGAGCGCCTGGTTCGCGCTCGTTTCTGATTGGCTGTCATGACGGCCGCCATTTTGTGGAACTTTTCCTAAGCGAGTACACTACGCAGGGACCGAGCCTTCTCTCTCCTCAACAGATTAACCCTTCGCTGGCCAGATAAGTCCGAATTTAGACATTTCTGGGGTGAAACTTTAATCATTTACACTTTTTCTGGGTGATAGTGTTATTAGTGGGGTATATTGACGCTGTGAGCATGTCTACTTCACTGGAGCTAGGGTCTAGACCCAAGTCTAAGGAGGATGGGGGGTCTGCTACCCCCATGGCGTTTTGCTCCTCTTGCCACATTGGGCTGGCTAGCGATAATGTGGGGGATCTATGCCCTAATTGTACTGGTCAAGATAGCAACCCTGGGCTTCCCAGCCATGCTATTGAGCCATCTTGGGTGAGGGAGTTTAAAGCTGCCACTAGGGATCTCAGATCCACGCTTCAACTCTTTCCCTCTCAGATACAGGGGGCTCTCCAGGTCTGGCAGACCCCCTCTACTATCAGGACCTCCCTGCCTAAGCCACAGGGGGCTCCTGATGTAACTGATTCTTCTGAAGAAGAACTCTTGCAGGATTCTGATGCTGAGGAACGTACTGTTATTGAATCTAACAGATCCATTGGGGACCCCTATGAGTGTGACCCTGAAGTTTCGGCTGAGGGTTTTATCAGAGCGGTTCTGAATACGCTCAACCTTCGTCTGACTCAGGAATCTACTTATGATCCTACTGATGTTTTTCAGAAAAAGCAATCTAAGCCAGTTGTTTGTTTTCCAACTAACCCTACTCTTGCCCGTCTAGTCTCTGAGGCATGGAAGAATCCTGATAGATCCTCCTCTGTCTCTAAAAAGTTTGCTAAACTGTACCCTTTTCCTGAGACTGAGCTGGCAAAATGGGTTCATCCTCCCAAGGTGGATGCTCCTGTTTCTAGACTATCCAAGTCTACCGCTTTGGCTGTCTCTGATGCCTCTGCCCTGCAGGATTGGACGGATAAAAAGCTAGAGCTTTCTCTTAAATCTATTTTTGCCTCCATTGGCACTGCCATGCGTGCAACCTTTGCTGTGGCATGGGTTAATAGAGTCATTGCGGCCTGGACTGAACGACTGACCGAAGCAGTTCGCCAGGATGCACCAGTATCTGAACAGTTGCAGCTTCTTGCTAATATCACTGAAGCTCAGAATTATGTTGCTGACGCTGCCTTTGATGCTGTGCGCATGATGGCAAGGGCCTCCACTTCTTCTGTGGTGGCTAGACGCGCCCTTTGGCTGAAAATTTGGTCTGCTGATACAGCCTCTAAGAAAGCCTTGCTTTCCTTGCCCTTTCAGGGGAATTTGCTTTTTGGGTCTGAACTCAAAGAAATGATCAGTGAGGCTACTGGCGGTAAAAGTACTCTTCTACCCTCAGTTTTTAAGAAGAAGTTTCCAGCCAAACGCAATCGGTCCTTTCGTTCCTTTCAGACTGAGACACGCTCCTCGGCCCAAACGGGTCCTCCCACTACGCGCTCCTCCTCCAAGCCCAAACAGTCCTGGAAGCCCAAAGTTGCCCCCAAGGCCAAGACCTCCAGGACTGCTTCGGCATGACTCGCCGAACCCGGGTCCGCATCCGGCTGTAGGTGGTCATCTCCGCATCTTTCGCCGGACTTGGGAGGAGTCAGTGGCGGACCCATGGGTTCTTCAGGTGGTGTCAGAGGGATACAGGATCCCTTTCTCCTCCCTTCCTCCTTTTCGGTTCCATTTTACTCGTCCTTCTCAGGAACCCACAAAAAGGCGTCTGTTCGACGACGCTATTCAGGATCTCTTGGACAAAGAGGTCCTGGAGGCGGTTCCTCAGGGGGACACAGGTTCAGGATTCTATTCCAACCTGTTTGTGGTAGCCAAAAAGGACGGAGGGGCTCGTCCCATTTTGGATCTCAAAGATCTCAATGCCTATGTGGTGACTTCCCACTTCCGCCAGGAGTCCCTGCGCTCTGTGATTGCAGCAATGTCTCCAGGGGAGTTCCTTGCCTCCCTGGACCTTCAGGATGCTTATCTTCACATCCCTATTCATCCAGAGAGCAGGCGGTATCTCAGGATTGCCTGCCACAGGGGACACTTTCAGTTTGCAGCGCTCCCCTTTGGGCTGACTTCAGCCCCTCAGGTCTTCCAGAGGGTGTTAGGCTCCTTGATAGCGGTGCTTCATCAGGATGGGATCAGAGTGACCCCCTACATGGACGATCTCCTACTGAAAGCCTCCTCAGCGGAGCTTCTCCATCAGCAATTACAGAAGTGTATGCACACTCTGAACCGTCATGGCTGGATCCTGAATCTGGACAAGTCGGACTTGGTTCCATCTCAGAGGCTTCTGTTCCTGGGTCTCCTGTTCGACACTCGCCAATGCATGGTGTTTCTTCCAGAGGATGTGGCTCACCAGATAGCCGTCCGAGTAGCTGGGATTCTGGACATGGACGAAATTCCGGTACCAAAGTTGTCGTCTTTAGTGGGGAAGTTCATTTCCACGATCGAAGCAGTACCATTTGCCATGGCCCACTCCAGGGAACTTCAGAGATTTGTGATCCAGACGTGCAGGAATCATCCAGATCATCAACATCTGGCCGTCTCTCTACCTCCTCATGTCGAGTCGAGTCTGCCCTGGTGGTTGGATCTTTCTCATCTCCTGAAAGGGAGATCCTTTCTAGTTCCTCGTTGGACCACAGTCACAACGGATGCCAGCCTTCAGGGCTGGGGTGCAGTCTGGGGTCGCTTCAGTGCTCAGGGGAAATGGGGTCTGGAGGAATCCCTTCTCTCCATCAATGTTCTGGAACTTCGAGCTGTCCGGCTTGCCCTGAGGCACTGGGAGTCTCAACTAACCGGTCTTCCGATCAGAGTGGAGTCCGACAACGCCACGGCGGTGGCTTACATAAACAGGCAAGGCGGCACAAGAAGCGGTTCCGCCTGGTGGGAGGTCAAGGATATTTTGTCTTGGGCAGAAGATCACGTGCCTGTCATATCTGCAGTTCATATTCCAGGCGTGGACAACGTCATGGCAGACTTCCTCAGTCGTCACACCGTCGACAGCGGAGAATGGGCTCTTCATCCAGAGGTGTTTCACATGCTCGCCCAGCGGTGGGGGATGCCTGTGGTGGACCTGATGGCTACCAGACACAACAGGAAGGTTCCGGTGTTTTGCTCCCGGTGGAGGGACTCCCTTGCTCTAGCAGTGGATGCCTTGTCGATCCCTTGGGATTTCTCCCTGGCTTACATCTTCCCTCCTCTTCCTCTATTGATCAGAGTTATCCAGAAGTTGAAGCAGGAGCGTTGTCCTGTCATCCTGATCGCTCCAAACTGGCCTCGCCAGTCCTGGTATCCGGAGTTGATGGCCATGTCAGTGTCGGATCCGATCCCGCTCCCTGCCCGTCCGGATCTACTTCTCCAGGGTTATCTGTGGAAGGAGGATGTTCACTCTCTCCATTTGATGGCATGGCGGTTGAATCCTCGATTTTAGCAAAGAAAGGATTTTCTCCTTCTGTGGTGTCGACTATGCTTAGTGCTCGTAAGCCTGTGTCATCCAAGATCTATCATCGCATATGGTCAACCTTTGTTGCATGCTGCACTGATAAGCAATTGTCACTTGAATTTCATCTTCCCACTGTCCTGGCCTTCTTGCAGGACGGTGTTGATAAGGGGCTCAGTCTGAGTTCCCTCAAGGTTCAGACCTCTGCCTTGACTGTGTTTTTCCAGGAAAGGGTTGCTATCCTTCCTGATGTCAGGGTTTTCTTCCAAGGTGTGACTCATGTTCGGCCTGCCTTCAAGAGTCCTACTCCCCAGTGGGACCTCAATTTGGTGCTGGGAGTACTCCAGCGACCACCGTTTGAATCCTTGGCTTCCATTCCCTTACGTCTCTTGGAAAATGGCCTTTCTCTTGGCTATTGTTTCGGTTCGCCGGGTAGCAGAGTTACAAGCTCTGTCTTGTAAACCTCCTTACCTGGTGTTCCACAAGGATAAGGCTGTGCTTCGCACTACCAAGGAATTCTTACCCAAGGTTGTGTCCGAGTTTCACATCAATCAGGAGATTGTGGTTCCCTCTTTCTGCCCTAATCCTTCATCTGACAAGGAACGAGATCTCCATTTGTTGGATGTGGTGCGTTGCCTCAAGTTTTATGTTCATCGCACCGAGTCTATCAGGAAGTCTGACGCTCTATTCGTCATTCCTGAGGGACCTAGGGCAGGGAGACCGGCTGCCAAAGTTACTATTGCATCTTGGATTAAAGCTACCATCCGTGAAGCCTATAAGTTGAGGAATAAGCATGTTCCCTTCCGGGTGACTGCCCATTCCACCAGATGTATTGGGGCCTCCTGGGCCTACAAGAATCAGGCATCTGCGGATCAGCTGTGCAGAGCGGCCACTTGGTCCTCTGTGCACACATTTTCAAAGCACTATCGAGTTGATGTACTGGCTTCGGCTGATGCCAGTTTTGGTAGGAAGGTCCTGGAGGCAGTTTTGCCTGTTTAGGTCTTCCGCTCTGTGATCCTTAGTGCTTCCTTGCTGTTGAGCCGGTTGGCTCTAGTTCCGTGTGCTGTGTTAGTTCAGGGATTGTTCCCTTGGTTGTGTCCGTTGACACTTACAGTTTGGGCTATGTACTTAACTGGTTCATAGCAGTTCTAGTGACTTGGGCCTTGCGCCTGGTCCTTGCCTTACTTCCCACCTCTGGGTCAGCTCAATGTTTGTACATCCCAGAGTACCAGTGACCTGTATTGGACGACAGTGAAAATAGGATTTTAGTCTTACCTGTTAAATCCTTTTCACTTAGTCCATACAGGTCACTGGTCTCCCACCCTGTCAAGGGACCAGACTTGGCTCTCCTGTGGCATTCAGTGGGAGACCGTTGGGGCATGCTCACAGGAGTCTTTCTTCTTGCTTACCTGAGGTCAGTTTTAGGGTCTCAAATCAATCTAAGTGGCTCTGGCCAGAAGGTGGCTTAAGTAAGAGGGGAGGCTCCGCCCCCTGCAATTATTTGCATAATTGTTCCTGCCTATTAAAGGGGACTTATGCCTCCCAGAGTACCAGTGACCTGTATGGACTAAGTGAAAAGGATTTAACAGGTAAGACTAAAATCCTATTATTCCTTGCTGCACACTTCAGTTATCTTCTAAATTCTTTAATGGACACTTTAATATAAATAATAACATTATGAGGTAATATACACATATATACATATATATTCTTTACACATTTAGGTGAGTTAGCGCTGCAAGTTGTCTTGCCTGTCTGTCTTTATATATATGTATATATATATATATATATATATATATATATATATATATTTATTATAATGCATGGAGGTGCTAATATTAACCCTTTAAGGACCCAAGACATGCCTGGACCGTCGTGGGTAAACTTCCCTTAAGGACCAGTGATGCTCCTGGCACATCAAGGATTAAATGATAGCAGCCCACCTCAGAATCTCTCCCTAAGCATAAAGGGTAATCCAGATGTGGATCCCTTGCTTTCAGTGCTGCACCTCCCTATCAAGGTAGAAATGTATGTCTAGGATTATCTGGTGTTTCCTCTGCAGAGGGTACATGCCCATTGTTTTTTAACTAAACTAGATGGGTGGGATTATAATAACTATAATAATAACTAGTATTTATATAGCGCCTTTCTCCCAGTGGGACTCAAAGCGCTGTCAGCGCACGCTCTCGGAATTAACCAAATCGGCAGCTGAAATAATAGGTGCTATTATTACCCAATCAATGGTACTCATTTATCGACCTCAGAAGGATGAAGGGCTGAGTTGGACCTGCCGGGATTCGAACCTGCAACCCTGAGGTTGAATAGGCTCCATAGTCAGGGAATTTACCACTGAACTACCACTGAGCTAACTCACCGTCTAGTCTAGTCTAGTAGTCTAGTATGTATGTGAAATGTCTCCTCTGTAAAGGCCTTAGAGACATCCCTAACAAAACGTACTAAAGACCTGCAATACAGCATACTAATCCTACTAGATCTATCTTCTGCCTTTTACACTACTGATCGTGTATTCGTAAAAAAATAAAAAAACGCAAACTCTATGGGTACACAGTATAAATACTTGATCATTGGTTTCCCCGCTTGTATTAAGTGCACTCACCAGATGATTTCTTTCAGGGATCTTTCCGGGATAAAGCAAGAAGCATACTCGCGAAATGCGTTGGATAAATTATTAGTTAATAAACCTTTATTCAAAGCGAATACTGTGTGACCTGATATATCCCTCAGGCTTCCATATATAAAGGATGACTTTCCGATTCTGTTTGCCTGGTGAGTGCAGTATACTGGGGGGCTGCTTTGGGCACGTATGTGCATGGTGCTGCACTTAGAGGATTCTGTCCCTTTACTGCAGCGAGAGGAACACATACACAGCCCGTTTAACCTTGAAATGACCTGCACAAGAATAACCGGCAACTAAAGTATCGGGATGACCGGATGCTATTGATTTCCTTTTTCACATCAGAGGATATATCTGAGAAGCCACGGATGGACTATCTCATCTAAAGGTCTTAGCCGGCATATGCTGAAGCAGTCACTGGAGATCGATTGAGAGGGATATCTCAAGAAATTTTCTGTTTGGTGCAACACTTTAAAGAAATCATCTGGTGAGTGCACTTAATACAAGCGGGGAAATCCATTATCAAGTATTTATACTGTGTACCCTTAGAGTTTGCGCTTTTGTCTTTTTTCTTTTTCATATGTGCTATTTCCTGTTTCGGTGACGCTGAGGACAGCGGGATTGAGAGCAGCACTCTTTGGACACTGTTTGATAATTACTGAAAGAACTGTTTCATCTTAAATGGACTGTGGTACGATCACCTATTTTTGATTTTTTAATCATGTACTACTACTGGACAAATTGCACACTCTTGGCATCTGTGACACACTTCTAGAATGGATTTCCTCATAGCTCTTTAACTGTAGTTTCAGTGTTTCTTTTGCTAATGCTTTCTCATCTCCCCATAAACTCTCAGTTGGTGTACCATTTGTATGCAGATGATACACTAATTTACCTCTCTTTCCCTGACCTCACTCTGGCTGTGCAGTCTTGAGTCACTCAGTGTCTAATAGCAATTTCATCATGTATGGCCCACCTCCATGTTAAACTTAATATGGCAAAGACACAACTGGTTGTATTCCCTCCTAAAACCTACCCACCAACCCCCTTCTCCATTATAGTTCACAATTCTGCCACCCATTCAGTAGCCAAAGCACACTGCTTTGGGGTTATGCTCGATTCTACGTTGACATTCTCCTCCCATTATCCAAGCTGTCACCGGAACATGTTGCTTCTTCCTGCAAAATATTACCAAAATGTGTCCCTTCCTCAGTATTCCAATCTCAAAATCTCTCACTCAGGTCCTCATTCTCTCTTGACTCGACTATTGCAACATTCTACTCTCTTGTCTTCCTTCCACTCATCTTTCTCCACTTCACATTCTTGTCCTCTCCTTTAAGACCCTTTCTTCTTCAGAACCCTCTTATATTTCTGCTCATATCTCCCACTACATCCCTGTTACAGTTAGCAAACAAGACAAGGAGTCAGACGGTATAGTTAAAATCACTTTTATTTAGAATGATAACAGAAATTATATCAACGGTAAAATAGAGCAGAGGGTGACTAGATAGGCTAGAGACTCAATCAGGAATAGGAGCCACCCAATTTCAACCACAACTGCTGGAGATTAGGCCGGAGCAAACTGGTAGTCTCAAGGTAAATGGTAGAGCCCAGGATATAACTAGAAATCCCTCGCAGGAGCTACAAGGGAGAATACTCACTCATGCCTGCAGTCAGTTGGGAAGAGTTTATCTCCAATAAGGTTGCAACAATGGAGACTACTGTCTCACACCTGCAGTCAGTTAGGCCGGAGTCCGCCAGAGCCCCAGGTCCGCACCAAGATGGATGTCTGTGGGAAACGAGCAACACAGCAGAGTGAACAGACAGAGCCACTGGTCAGCACCAGTTAGGATAGTCAGACAAGCCAGGATCATACACAGAGCAGGTAGTCAGCCAGAGCCACAGGTCTGCACCAGATAGGATGCCCAATAAGAGTAGGCAACAGTGGGAGGAGTTGGACAAAGTCCCAGATCAGCACCAGGTTGGATAGTCAGACAAGCCAGGGTCATACACGGAGCGGGTAGTCAGCCAGAGCCACAGGTCTGCACCAGACTGAATGTCTATAGCCAAAGGAGCGCACAGGTAGAATGGTCAGACAGAGCTAAATGTCAGCACCAGAATGGATAGTCAGGCCGGGTCATACACAGGATACAGGAACAACAGGAACTAGAACTGCACTGAACAACAATGTAAAGGTAACTGGATAGAGATCCAGTTCCTTTTTAACAGGCAAACCAGGAAGTAGATGGGTAGAGCTATCAGCCACAAACAGTACAAAACAGAGGCCTGTGACATATTGCTACCTTGCTCCCGAACATGACGCATGACACAAGATGCGTCAGAACCCAGACCCCACTCCGTGTCAATCTATAGAGCAGGCCCGGTTCGCAGGAGGACATGGACGGCTGCTGAGAATGCCAAGCATGCCTAGGCCCAGTCCTCAGAATGACGCATGGGATGACGCTGCGGCGACATTTCAGGCCATCATATACCTGCGTCAACCCATCAGGCGTCACTGGATCTAAGATAACTGTGACAATCCCTTCCCATCACTTGCTTTCTTCTCAAGGGTTCTTTCTGTCCTCTCCCTACACAACTCAAGCCATCTCTGCAATCTTTTTCACTGTCTGCCCCTCGACTTTTAGAATGCCCTCCCAAACACCATTCGCCAATCATCCACACTCATCATTTTCAAACATCTCCTGAAAACCCACCTGCAAAACGAGGCATCTCAGTAACAATATCCTCCTTGTGCACACTGACGGTCACATTAGAATCACTCTGCTCTTCCTCCACTAAGCCTTGTACTTGGCACTTATGATCCTCTTCCTACTGTCTCTGTAAGTTGTCATGATATCTAATTAAATTGTAAGCTCCTTGGAGCAGGGTCCCTTTCTCAGTGCTGCACTTTTCCCCCACAAATAATGCAATGATCTCACTTTAGCCTGATGCTCTTAAACCAGTTCTGTATGTTTATGTTACACTATTACATCTTCTGTAAAGCACTGTGTACATGTATGGCACTATATAAATAAAGATACATACATAAATACATACATACCCTTGAGCGGTGACTAGCAGTAGAACAGGCAACATTTCTTTTGTTTGTGCTCAGAGCCTCTCACATCTCTTGACTCGTTTTTGAAAAACTCTTAAGATCTCTCTCTAAGCATAAAGGGTAATCCAGACGTGGACCACTTGCTCTTAGCGCCTAAGGAAACCAGATGCACCTCACTGCTGAGGCCCAAACAAGGACAAAATGGACATCTGGGGTTATCTGGTGTTTCACTTGCAGAGAGGGTTTGCCCATCATTATGGTACTGGATAACTCTCATGATATCTAATCTAATATTATGTGGAAATGTATCCTCTGCAATGGAACTGGAAAGGTGACTAGCTGTAAGACAGGCATCATTGCTTTTGTTCATGCTCAGAGCCTCTCCAATCTTATGGCTTGTTTTCAAAAAACTTTTAGGATCTCTCTCTAAGCTTAAAGGGTAATCCAGGTTTGGACTCTTTGCTCTCAGTGTTTAAGGAAACCAGCTGCACCTCACTGATGAACCTCAACTAAGCCGGAAATGTACATCTGAGGTTATATCACAGTGCCCGTGATTCTGGCGTCTTGCTGGTCTGATCACTTTCTGTATTTTCCTGGCGACAGCATGGCGGGTGACTACTTCCTGGTCACCCACGCGTCATTCTGAGCACTCAGTATTTTAGAGTTTCCACCTTAATTGACCTATGTGACTCCGCCTCCTAGAGAGGCCTTATATGCTGCTGTCAAACATTGCCTCAGTGCCCTTTCGTGGTGTGCCTGAGCTCTTTCTGAGTCTTCTGTTGAGATACGTTCCTGGTGGCTGAATCTGATCTGTGTATGAGCCTGGCGCCGTCTGACTACTGATTTGTGCTGAAACCTTTTGCCTAACTTATTGTCCGCTCCGTACCGGCCTTGGCCTTGTCTGACTACCCGCTCTGTGTTTGACCTTTGGCCTGGTTGACTAATCGCTCCGTGCTGACCTTGACTTGTCCGATTACCCTCTCCATGTATGACTTCTGGCCTGGCTGACTAGCCGCTTCATGCTAAGTACTGTGGCTTGTCTGACTTCCCACTCTGTGCTAAGTACTTTGGCTTGTCTACTACCCGTACTGCCTGACCATTGGCTGTATAGTCTCTGTCTCTTCCAGAGGCCTGGCAGGCCCCTGCAGGCTCTCAGTCTCAGTCCTTGGTCAGGTAAGTCCTGTCAGTAGAGCAGCAGCGCCTAAGTCCTCCGGGGTTGTTGTGCCTCTACCGTTCTAGGGTGCATAGTGTTCTGTAACCCTAGCGTTCTAGAGTATTGCAGTTGATTATTAGAGCACGCTTACCACTTTCCTCTACCTCAGCAGTTCTGCTCTCATTCTTGTTCACTCCTAGCTGATGCCTCTGTCTGGCTAAGGTTCAGTGTCAGCTCCTGGTAGTGGACTGTACACTGTCCCCACGCCTGACCCCGGGAAAGTTGGGGAAGTGTCTTATTTATTTGCTTGTGATTATTCTAAATAAAGTGGAATTGATTTTATGTACCTAAGTGTTTATTTACAACTAGTGTTAAATGCCCGTGTACACGGGCCAATGTCCGCTTGATGTCTCACTGCTCCAGTCCTGCTTTGCGTAATGCTGCTACCTCACTGCTCCGGTCCTGCTATGTGTACTGACGCCGCCTCATTGCTGTGGTCCTGCTCTGCAGTCTTTACTGCGCATGATGGCTTCTGACAAACTTCGCTAACATTTTATTATATAGGATTCTCCCATGACTGTGTAGCTGGTATTTCCCATGCAGATGGGATTAGCCCATCATTTTGGAACTGGACTGCCCTTATGGGTGGGATTAGTCTAATATGTATGTGGAAATTTCTCCTCAGTAATGACACTACAAAAGCTATAATTTGATGCTCTTGAGTTGTGACTAGCCATAGAAAAGACAGCATTGTGTTTGTTTGTGCTCAGAGCCTCTCACATCTTCTGGCTTGTTTTAGAAAAAACCTAGGGGTGTCTCCCTAATGTAAAGGGTAATGTAGATGCGGACCCCTTGCTCTCAGAACCTATTGAAACCAGCTGCACGTCACTGATGAGACCCAAACAAGCCCAGAATGTGAATCTGGAGTTAGCTGGTGTTTCCCATGCAGAGGGGACTTGCCCATCATTTTAAAACTGGACTGCTCTGATGGATGGGGTTAGTGTAATATGTATGTGGAAATTTCTCCTCTGTAATGGCATTAGAGAGCTAAAATGTGATGGTCTTAAGTGATGACTAGCTGTAGAACAGACAAAATGCTCGTGCTTAGAGCCTCTCTCTTCTCTTGTTTTACATATTGTATTTTACAAATATTGCAGGGGATACGATATATAACATTTCATGTTGCACAATCTATATATTTATTTCATAACTGATGCCTGTCACTATAGAAAATAGTGATTTTGAAGGCATCAACCAGTTGCAGCAGTTATACATACTGTGGCCACATTTTATAAGTGCCCACCATACTTATCCAAGTGTGATATTTTTCCCTTTATCCTGACAATACATACTAGGGCACATTTGTGGTGGGAAATCACCACCTTACAAAAATATTTATCCAATAAATGGTGTCAGAGAATCTGATCTATAAGAGTATCAAATAGTTAATGGTCTGTCACATCCATTTTTGTGTGCTGCTATTTCAAGCCTATGTCTTTAAGAAAACATGTTTTCATCTTACAAAAATGCTGAATGTTAGAATATAAAAAAATTCAGAAGGCCACACATAGATAAGTCTTGGTTATTCCCGCAACATTTCATAAGTAATCTCTCTTCTTAGAGATAGAAGAGGCAATGATGCCAATGGGCTACAAAGCCCTATTGTCCATTGTTTTTTTTCTTTTTTAACTGAGCAGGTGCTATTTTTTTTCATCATTCATTTATGATACTTAGAGGTCTGAGAATAGAAAAGAGACCTACTTTTGTACAAGGGGATGATCTTTTTTTTTTAAAACTGTTTATTGAATGCTTTTGACAAGGCAACATAAACAAGCGGTATTGTAACGGTTTGTTTGACACACAGACACAGTAGGTTTGGATAAAACACAGTTTTATTAAACAGTTAAGATTACAATAACCCTCACAGGTCCTGTAATATACGCTTAATATAGTACAGCCACAAGACAGGTTATATATAAGTAAGTCCACACAGGTCCAGTATAAGCATAGAGTCCATAACACATTATACTGACACAGGTCAGGCAGATCTTGAAAGAGTCCCAGTGTATTGGTACTGCATGGGTTAATAGCAGTCAGCGAGTGTAAACAGTCCCATGTGTGGTAAGGCCTTTTAAGAAGCTCACCTAGGGTAGAGAGCTAAATACGAGTAACGCCCAAGGATAAGTATAACAGGTAATGGTGAACTGCCTTAGCCGTAACGGAGGCTGAACAACTTGAGCACTGCCGGAGCAGTAACGGAGACTAGGCCACGTAAACACTGCCGTAGCAGTAACAGAGACTGAGTGACATGGACACTGCCGTAGCAGTAACGGAGACCAAGCCATGAGAGCGCTGCCATAGCAGTAGTAGATACTAAGCAACAGGAGACTGCCGTAGCATTAACGGAGACTAAGCCCTTGGATACTGATGTGGCATAAACGGAGACTGAGCAACTGAGCATGGCCGTGACAGTAATGGAACTGAGCAACTCGCCCTGGGAGGCAACCAACCGGGAGCGGATAATAAGACAAGCCAATGGGAATGTCGCCAGGGCGACACAGAGGCAACCGGGACCAAAACTTTACAGCTGTCACAGACAGCGAGAGAGGATCACCACCCTTAACCGGAGACTGGTAAGGGTGTGCAGGGAGGCAGCAGACCAACCCGGGCGGGTTCACACGGAGCAGAAACGTCAGCAGTCCAAGTCGGTACACGGAGCAGGAACGTCAGCCAATCCAAGTCGGTACACAGAGCAGGAACGTCAGCCAAGCCGGGTCGGTACACGGAGCAGGAACATCAACCAAGCTGGGTCGGTACACAGGAGATGAGAAGCAGAATGGTCAGGCAGTCCGGGTCGGTACACAAGCAGGAGTCGAGATGCAGAGTAGTCAGGCAGGCCGGGTCGATACACTGAGAGCAAACTGTAATCAGGAACAAGCGCTGGTACTGGAACACAATGAAAGGGTACAAGAGAAGTGCCAGAACCCAGTATTTAAAGGCAATACTGGGCGGGACAATCACAGTAAAGCCAATAGGAGTAGAGCTGGAGTGTAGACTGACAGAATGTCATTGAAAGAGCACGGGCACCATGATAGGTATGGACAGCAGTAAACATTGGTTGCTCTATATAACAAGAAAGACTGAATCATATAAAATGGTATTTTAATTGACAAGGCATGGGAAGCATAGACACAACATAATGAAGTGATAGCAGGTAGACCCATTGTTCATTACCTATATAGGAGAAGAGGCTGTACCATACCAGAATAAAACCAGAAACTATCTCATGAAAGCCCCATGTTAAATGGGGAGGGGGTTGACCAGGAGTGTAAGATAGGTTGTTAAATGGTAAGTGTCAGAGTTCAAGATGAGGGGATTAATCCTCCATCTCTCTCTCAGAAATCCAGTTCATGTATCTAAAGCAGTGTAGGAATCCCTTTCTCTGAGGGCTGGGTAGGGTGCTAATGAAGTGTTCCCATACAGTAAAGAATTTCTTTCCGTCAAGATCTTTTTGCTGAAGTCAGTTGATCCATGACATTTGGCCAAATGTAAGGCTTTTTCTTTAAGTTGTTTAAGGGTTTGGGTGGGGTGTAGCCAGGATGCTAAAATGCACTTGAAGGCTAAAGGGAGAGTATGTCTAAAAAAGTGGTTTGTGGTTTGGAGAGGGTGCTATCTGTTGTGTATATGCCAAGTAAGAATGTTGCAGTATCAACCAAGAAGTCTAGATACAATTGTTGCATACAGTATGCATGGAAATTCCTCCAAAACGTCATGATATCTGAACAATCGTAGAACATATGTATAAGGTCTGCGTTCGGTTGGTGTCATTTCGGACAGTTGTCTGTGGTAGCCAGACAAATGCGGGTGGGTAGTACTGGAGGCAGGAAGACTCTGTGTAGTAGTCTGAGAATCGTTTCATGGAAGTAATAAGATAGTAGAGTTTTGAATTGTCTATGGGAGTGTCAGAAGACGTCCCTAAGTGAGACAGTGAAAATGCTGTGAGACATTTGATCTGACCTGATATAGAAGCAGCATGATCATACGTGAGTTCAGGAGTTAGTATAATCAAGCTGCACTGAAACATATTAATGGGGGCTGTTGGAGCAAAGTATCTAATGGATTAGCAGATGGTAGATCGTGCATAGTAAATAGGACACTTTGAGCGTATTGTTTGGCCTGCAGATATGAAAAGATGTGATTAGGATACTGATTAGTTTGCACTTCTGTGAAGGAATAAACAGAATTGGACGAGGGGTGTAGAATATGACCCACAAATCTCTGGGTCCCATCTACCCAAAGGTGGAATCATCGGTCGGACTCTCCTCAATGAAAGTCTGGGTTGCCCACAAAGGTAAGGAAGATAGAATGATATACACTATGGAGAAGGAGTTGTCTGGCCTTTTGCCATGCTTTTAGGATAATTAAAAGGTTGGTGCAGCATATTAATGGGAGTTGGCTTTGTGGAGCATGTAGTAGGCTAGACTGACACAAAGTCTTGGTCCCTTTCCTATGTGTAGGTGTTCATTGCATTAAGGCAGTCCTTTGCATACCTACTGTAAGTAAACTAGCCATTTTATGAAGTTTGATATTAGGTAACTTATAGCCTCTGTTCTTTTTATTTGCTTTCATTTTTGCAAGCTGATTTTTGGCCGTATTCTGCCCCATATAAATCCCAGGAATCTACAATGTATTAGTTTGACATCATTGTCAGAAAGGAGTAATGGTAATATTTGTAGTTTATATAGGAGCCCTGGGAAGGAGACCATGTTAATTATATTTATTCTTCCTATAAAATTAAGAGGGAGAATGTACCAAGAATAGAGATCAGCCATCAGGTGGTCCAAGGCTGTGGTAATATTGTGTTGGTATAGATGATCAGGGTTCCTTTGGAGGTAGATACTCAGAAACTTAATGTGAGAGTGGGACCATTTGAAGGGAAGAGATCTGTGTCAATATCTGTGGGATGGAGCATGAGCCACAAGGCTTCTGATTTATCTAAATTTATTTGGAATCTTGAGACTTCCCCAAAAACCTTTATTGATTGTAGAATGGCAGGGAGAGCTGAGTGTGGGTTGTTAATATAGACGAGCATATCATCAGCAAAGACCAACATTTTATTTTCTGTCTCCTTGACGTGTACCCCTCTAGAGGCCAGAAGTAGGTGGAGGTGCCTGGTCAGTGGGTCCAGGGCTAGATTAAACAGTAAGAGGTAAAGTGGGCACCCTTGTCTTATACCATGAGAAAAGTGGAGAGTTAAAAATGTTGGTGGCTATCGTAGCTTGAGGCATGATGTACATAAGTCGAATATATGGTATAAATTATGTAACAATGTGTTGCTGTTCTAGTAATCTGAAAAGATGGTGCCAGGAAATTTTATCAAATGCTTTTTCTGAATGTAAGTTGAGTAGCATGTTGTGATCTGTTGGGTTGAGTTTCATAGCAAGAAATAGGGCTATTGCTGTGAGTATGCTAGGGACTGAGTGTCAGTCCCTAGTGAATCCTGTATATTTAGGTGATGTTAGGGTAGGGACAATTAGGTTCAATCAATTGGCAAGTATTTTATTGAGTTTAAAATCTGTGTTTAATAGGGATATGAATCCCTGCCGGTTTGGGCAAGATAATTATTCTAGCTAGAGTGAAATGATCTGAGAGCTGGTGATCTTGAACTATTTTGGTGAAGGGGGCATAGAATGGCTGAGATATGTGATTTTTGAGAATTTTATGAAACTCTGCTGGTAAGGCATCTGATCCTGGGGATTTTTGTCAATGTTGCATGTACTTTATGAGAGCAGATGTGCAAGGTGTGCTCCCCCTTTCTCCTACCTTATCACACATAATACACAGTGCAGTCACTGATGACTTTAGTATGCCTGCCCCAAGGGAAAAATATTCCCACATCCATGATTTCAGTGGGGAGAGAGATGAAGAAGAATGGCTTTCTTCTCCAGAATCAAATTCACTGCCTGGGGAAGGTGATGCTGCTGCCTTAGAATTAGCACTGGAGCTAGGACTAGAAGCATTGGTGGCAAATGGAGCCTGTTCTAGTCCCATATCACTGCTTCCTTAAACCATTCCCATGATGGCCACTGTGGTCTACGACATTAGTTTGCTCATCCTCATCATCCTGCTGCTGCTGTGAGAGAGATAAATGTCCATCTCTGACAGCTCATCAGCAGAAATTATAGTAGCATCAAAGGCAAGAATGTTACTGCTGGTGGTGGTGGTCATGCCCATCCCTCTATGCATCTCTTTCTCCCATTTCTTATTGTATTCCACCAAAAACCCTCTCATACTCTCCTCCACACCAGCTTCTCCAGCACCACCCTCACTCTCATCAGCACCACCATCAGTCTCTTGCTGCTCTATGGGTCTGCTTACCATCTCCTCAGAACAGGGACGTGCACAGACATTTTGGGGGGCAGGGGCTCAAATGAAAAAAAAGGGGCACTTCTCATAATTATTTATTCAAAATATATATTTAAAAAGGGCATGAGGGCACTTTGGAGAAAAAGGGCAGGTGCTCAAGCCCCCCTTGGTGTCTATGTGTGCACGTGCCTGCCTCAGAAGACATACTGGCAGCAGTAGCAGCAGACACAGGCAGCTGACATGTGCTGCACATACTACAAACAATAGTGTTCTCCACATCCAAGGGACGACATCAGGGGATTGTGGTACATTGGGTTAGGGGAAAGTGGACTCCCTTTGCCACTGGTGTTGCTGATTTCCTCCTCCACCTTGTACCAGCAGCAGCATCAACTTCAACTGATCAAAGTGCTAGACACTCCAGCACTCCAAACAACTTTCTTTTTATGTTAACTTTTTATTTCTCTCTCTCTCTCATTCTCTCCATTTGCATACTTTCACTCTCTTTGACTCCTAAACTATACAATACTACAGGAATGGAAATTCTGGATTTTTAGAGTATGGAGGCAGGAAGTTGTACCTCCATTGGAAACCATAGACAGAAAACAGAACCGTTCGTTCTGTGTGAAAATCTATGGGTTTCTCTATGGGCAGGAATTCTTTCAGGAAAATTAGAAAATCTAGCTTTTTTCACAAAGGTTTCCCACACAAACAAATTGGAACTTTTCACCCGTCCCTACTCTTATCTAGGTATGTATTTCTGTTACACACGCTAATTATATCTGACAGCTGCCCAGCAATATTTGAGAAAAAGATATAGTAAAAGAATGGCAGAACAAGGAGGAGATGCAGTGGTAGAAAAGATATAGTCCATGAGGTAGAGTAAGAAAGTGGCAAGGGAGGGGGTTGAAGGACATGGTGGTGAAAGACATAGGAAAGAAACTAAGAGGTGGAAAAAGAGGAGAGAACTATGCACAATGGAGAGAGACAGGGAGAAGGATGTAAGAGACAATGGGGGTAAAGAAACAAGAGAAAGGAAACAGAAAAGAGGAGATGAAGAGGCACTGTGCTGAATGAGGCAATGAGAAAAATAAAAATGTGAGGGTAAAATAGGCAAGACAGGGGAATAGAGACAAGAGACAGGCAGAAGATTCAACTCTATCCTTCTCTCCCTTGCCGCTTCTTTTATTTAATGCGTCTGGTGCTGCAAACATGACCCCCTAATCTCCATTGTGGTGCTACTTTAGCATAATTAAACTTTTCCACTTGGTCTTAATTGAGGTGTACAGAATTTTAACCTTTTGAAAGCTGCAGGGGTGTCCAACAGATCTGAGCTCCCCTCTGGCACCCAGATCTAATTGCTATTCCGTTGTCTGATTGTGCTAGTTTGTTTGATAATCTGAGTAAATATAAGATGTGTGCTTTTGAATTTCCTACCCTATCATCAGTCATCAGGAAGGTTATAACACACTTGTTATTAAAAATATTACAAATATACCCTGGCAAAAGTAGCACACTCTTATAAAATTGAGTTAGCAAAATAGATATACCATATCATCAGAATGTATAATGAGATAAAACATAACTTTCATTGAACCTAAATAAAAGTAAATAAGGAAACAATATATGAAAAAGAAATAATGAAGTAATAAAAAACAATGTTATGTACTGCTGAGGCACAAAAAGTACCAGCTTGCCCAACAAACAAAGGGTGAAAAGAAATGGCAACACAATCAAATTGTTGTAGCAGTGCAAAAAGTTGGCAGATAGAGTAATGTCCCCTTTCTGAAGAAAGGTCTTAAAGGGATAGTAATGTTTAAAATCTAATAAAAAATATGTTGTAGGGTTTATCCACCTGAGTAAAACAAGAGTACTCCCACTGCTGAAAGGTGTTTCATTCAAAAGTTATTAATTTTCAAAGTTGAATTTTTTAGGTGCAATATCACAGTGGCCTGAAATTGTACAATGGCGCTATTGCTACACGATCCTATGGACAGCTCTGGTCCCGGGACCATAAATCTCCATAGGATGGTGTATCAACAGCGCCACTGTGCAATTTCAGGCCAAAAAAATTCAACTTTGAAAATTAATAACTTTTGAATGAAACACCTTTCAGCAGTGGGAGTACTCTTGTTTTACTCAGGTGGATAAACCCTACAACATATTTTTTTTTACATTTTAAGTATTACTATCCCTTTAATTTCTCAACAACTAATAAGCTAAAAAATGTATGTGTTTATGGATATTTTCTGTTTTAAATGTAAGCTTTTATTACTTAAATTCAAATGAATTTGAGGATTCAGAGGGTGCAGAAGCTGCATCCTTTAGTGATTTATTAGTACTCCTCCAAAAGAATGAGACTGTCTAGCACAGATTGTCAACAATCACTATAAAAACTGTATATTCAGGTACTATGTGATATTCAAAATGTGCATGATGTTTTAGTCAAATAATCCAGCAAGGAAGGTAGTATTATTTTGTGGCCTCCTGAGATGTATCTGACTAAAGCAAACATGACATTAAAGGAACAGTATTGCCATGTATTGATAAACCTGAATCTTGTAGGCATTCAAAAATAAAACTTAATGTCCCCAAACTTAATGTCTCTCAAACCTTTATGGTTTGAGAGATATTTGGGACCAAAGTTCCCCCTCCCTCCCCTTCCCCTGACGTCAGCGCTCTAGCTGACTGCATTTGAATCTGGTCCCTGGGCAAGTGAAGGCTCTTCAGCAGAGCTGAGATCGCGTTATGAACAAGAAATCCTTCACTGTCACGGTCTACAAAGTGTGCTTGGTTTGCACTTTGTAGACCGTTCCAGTACAGGATTTCTTGTTCAATAACGCGATCTCGGCTCTGCTGAAGAGCCTCCGATGCTCCCAGGACAGGATTCCCCTGCAGTCAGCTAGAGCTCTGATATCAGGGGAAGGGGAGGGAGGGGGAACTTTGGTCCCGAATATCTCTCAAACCATAAAGGTTTGAGAGACATTAAGTTTGGGGACATTAAGTTTTATTTTTGAATGCCTACAAGATTCAGGTTTATCAATACATGGCAATACTGTTCCTTTAATGTCATTATTGCTTTAGTCAGATACATCTCAGGAGACCACAAAATAATACTACCTTCCTTGCTGGATTATTTGACTAAAACATCATGCACATTTTGAATATCACATAAACCATAAAGGTTTGAGAGACTGGACCGGGGACATTAAGTTTTTTTTTTGAATGCCTACAAGATTCAGGTTTATCAATACATGTCAATACTATCCCTTTAACTAATCTTTTTGGCAATCCCACTGAGAACCTTTGGCCAGGTATAATAGATTAAAACACAGGGACTTAATAATGGGAGTATTTCACAATCTGAATTTAAATTTTTAAACATTTATTGTACTCGATTGCTACATTATACCTGTTTCTCACAAATTAAAAAATAAAGATGGTCCACCAGGCAAGACCATTATTTCTAGTAATGGTAGCCTTTCAGAGAATGCCAGTACATTTTTTGATTGTGTTCTAAAACCTCATGTTGTGGGGCTCAATTCATATATCAGGGATACTGCTGACAATTTGACAAAAATAAAAATGAGAAAACAGCAGCAGTGAAACCTACCAAGAATCTTGAAGACTTTTTAGAACTCCTCTCAGAATGTGTACATAAAACAAAAATGATCAATTCCTGTACACATACATTTCCTTTCTCGACCAGAGTGATAAAATTATTGCAGTTTACACCCAGAATATAGTTCAAAATTATTGTGTGAAATTCCAAAATTTAAACCAAGTTTATCCATAGACCAGTGTGGTTTAGATCAGAAACAAACTTTTAGTAAAATATGTTTTACTCTTAATTATTTCACCTTATAAGGCTTGTACCATTATCTAAAAATCTGTGGAATATTTTATCTGTACTTCCAAGCAGGCATTGGCTACATATAATACTTCAGCACTGCTGGTGAGAACCATAGGCTCTTCCTATAAAATTAACTTTGTTAAATAAAGCATAGCTAACTCTACTTTCTTTTAAAGGGATAGTAATGTGTCAAAATATAAGAAGCTCCAATTAATCTTCATAGTATTTGGGCCACGGAGAGTGTTATTTCAATACTGTCAGAGTTGTAGATCAAGAGTAATTGAATGATAAAGTATCCACCTCCCATCCCTTGTACCTAGTTTAAGCCACCTCCCCTCTGATGTGGAATCTGGTCCTGGGACCAGACAGCTCACAGCAAGGGACAATGTTCTTACTGTGAGCATAAGGAAAACCCTGCCCTCCTTGACAGATTTTTCAGGTTTTTCCCCTTATGCAAACTGAAGATTGTCCCTCTCTGAGATCCATCTGGACAGTCTTGTTGCTCTGAGGTGAGCAGTGTTACTTCAGTAAAAGGGGCAGGAGTGGGATACTTATTATTCAATTACTCTTGAACTACAACTCTGACAGTATTAAGATAAAACTCTCCATGTACCAAATACTATGAAGATTAATTGGAGCTTCTTTTATTTTGAAACATTACTATCCCTTTAAAAAGTTAAAATATATGTATTCCACATAATGCCAAATAGGTTCTTGTGTTTAATCACACATGACTATGTAAACCCACAACATACCTTTTGTTGTCTCTAATTTGAATACTACATAGTCTTACAGGTGATGTCAATCATGTGAACACCTTCAGGTTTGGAAAGGTATATCTTAAAACACTTCAGATCTCAGATTCTTCTCAGACTAACTAATTCCATCTGGATTTCAACCTGACCTGTGTAAACAAATATAGTATCAATACTAATATTTGAAAACATATACAATGATCCAAATAACCGCAAAAACATTTTTGTCTGCGTTTATTTTGTGCATAACTCTGTGGCCTTTGCACTTTCAGCATTGTTTGACCCTTAATGTCAGCAATACTGTATAGACATTCCCAGCTTCTTTCTGCAAGTTTTTATTATTACCATACCTCCCCTTAACCCCTTCGTGTCCAGTGACGTACCCGGACCGTAACGCTGGCCTGGCATTTAAGGACCAGTGACGGTCCTGGTACGTCACGTACTTTTACTCACCGCGCTCCTGCAGGAGTGTGGTGAGTAATATCGGGGACTGAACTTGATTGCTCCAAGACCGGAGCAATCTCTTTCAGTCCCTCGTTCAACGTGCCGGCAAACGTGATCAGTCACGTGGGGTGGCACGTCGAATTCGCCTATCTGGTCCTTAAAGGACCAGACACCCCTGGACTGCTGGTCCTTAAGGGGTTAAGATACTTTGAAAAAAATCAAGAGGTACCATTTCTTTCATGTGACGTACCATTTGTACCAGACATTTGATTACTTCCTATTATACTGGTCTATCTGTCTAACAGATACCATAGAACAATAGATTCACCTTTTAAAATGGATTCCTTATCCAAGGAATCAGTTGCAACTTTCCCTCCAGCAAAACATGTATCACTTTCCTGATGTATTGGGAACTTAGAACAAATATTTCTACAAATAGCTTTGTTTGTAACATCAATAATTAATTCAGCTTTCTGAATGTAATATGTACCAATGCTACCAAAATGTAGCAATGATAATGCCCTTTACTTTATTCTCTGAAGGAAATGGGGTCTATGTGTGTGTGTGTGTGTGTGTCTGTCTGTCTGTCTAACAGATACCATTGAAAAACTAGATTAACCTTTTTAGCCGGATTCCTTATCCAAAGAATCAGTTGTATCTTTCCCTTCAGCAAAACATTTCTGACTTTCCTGATGTATTGGGACCTTAGAACAAATATTTCTACAAATAGCTTTGTTTGTAACATCAATAATTAATTCAGCTTCCTGAATTAAGTCAGTACCAATGATATTATTTCCCGCTACATCACTGTACCAGATGCCAATGTTAGTATGCAAATGTCCTGGTATTTCTAGTGTTACATCAGATAGCAATTTTACATTTGTTTCCCCCTGTACATCACATCCAACAATGGTCAGGGCAGGATTTGTAATAAGGCAGAGTAGGCATCTGCCTACAGGCGCACCCAACAGAGGGGCGCCTGTCATTGGGATAATTTTTTTATAATTAGCCTTATGCATGTCTGGATGCCAGTGGACCAAAGCAAAGCTGCCTGCTAAGTGCCTGGGTGGGGGATTTGTAATGACCTCCTCCACTCACTGTCACTGAGTCTGTGGCCGACCGCTGTGGATTGGGAAAGAAGTGTACCATGGGTCGCCTCATCAACTGAAGTTCTGCAGGCAGATGTGCGGCGCATCAAGAAAGCTTCTGCACAGGGGGAGGGGGTGTTTATGAACTCTGAGGAGAGTCCTCATTCTCTACTTCTCTCCCCAGCTCTCTCCTATTGTGTAGGAGAAGTGGGAGAGTGGAGTGCTGTGGTTGCCACCTACGGGCCGCCTGAAGTGCCGCGGAGGGACGTCATCAATCCTGATGCTACTGCTGTGCAGCGTGATGCAGCCAGATGTGATCCTGATCCAGCCTGGTGCATGCCATTGCTCCCACCCAACCAACCTCCTCACTTGCCGGAACTGCCCCTCCCAGACCCTGCAGGGAGACAGAGTCCACAAACCGAATAGCACGGCCACAGAGGAGCTGCCTCAGACTGTATCCTGTATGGCTGGTCACAGAGAGAAGCTGCATCCAGGCTGGAATTTGTGAGTGGTCCACATTTGAGGTGCAGATATCTCTTTCCTGTTGAATCAACTTTTTGTACTTTTTTTTTGGTGGGGTGCTTCATATTTCTGTGCTTACAGGCTCCTGAGATGGAAATCCGGCCCTGACAATAGTACAAACAGGTTTACCAGGTAATAATGGTAACTTATGATTTGTCACTGACAATTGTGCCCTTGTATCAATTGGAAATTCTGTGTTGTGGCCCCTTAGGAGACATTTAATAAAAGGTCTGCCATTCCCATCTAAGTATATTGGAGCTAAAAATTAAAAGGAGTGGGATGTCGGAGCCTCAAACTGGCATTGTGAAATAGATTATCTTTATTTGGGACATGCAATACTCTGTGCATGTGTTACATATTCTGAGTAAGTGTTAGATAACTCTCTGGCTTGGTTAATTAGTGGAATTGGGGAGATTCAGTATGAGCTGAGGGTTGGATAAACCCATTCTCATTTACAGCCTCCATAAGTTTGTATTTTCTGTAATAATGCATTTCAATCACTTCTTATGTGTCCCATGTTTTGCCATTGAAAACAGTTACGCCTCCAATTATTTTTGGGCACTGGAACATGGCTATTTTCAGCTAAAGGATATGTCATGTTCTGTCCTTGTTCCCCTTTTGATCTTAATTTCTTGCCTGGTTTTCTGTTTTGTTTTCCTGGCTTGGTTCTTGATTCCCCGGCTTTCTGTGTTGCACTTTTATAGCCTTTATCAAGCAGCAGAACTTTGTGTTCATGAGTAATCAAAGGTTTCCTGTCGTGACCTCAGTTCAAGACTTGTTCTAGTGATTCATGTGTATTGACCTGGCTTTCCTTTGACTCTCCTTTCTTTATCTGATTTGGCTTTGTGTTCATGTTACCCGGCATTTAACCTTCAACTTCTCTCCTGCCTTCTCCATGTGTGCTGCCTCTGCCCATCTGGATTGTGACTTTGGCTTGTGCCGTCTCCTTCTCCTTGGTAGTGCATTGTCTGTCTGTTGCAGATCCGGCTTGTTGACTTCCAGTTTTCTTTTACCCCGGTGGGTCTCCTTTCTGCGCCCTTTAGTCGATCTTCGACCCTATAAACCAATGCAAGCTTCTACTCCATTAACCACTAGTCAAGCTTTGACCCCATTGCTCACTAGTCGAGCTTCTACACCATCGCCCAATAGTCGAGCTTCAACTCCATTGATCCCTAGTCAAGCCTCGTTCTTGGTTACCAGTTCTGTCCTTGTTCCAGTCTTTCAACATTGACAACTATACTGCTAGTAGGTTCCTGCTTACCCTTTTCCGGTTCTCAGTGAGTAGCTGCTGTTTCCTGGATTGTCTTTCAGTGTGCAGGCCAGCTCCTCTGGTCGGCACTAATTTGGCCAGCACCTTTAATCCGGCTTAGGCCACATCAAGGTACAAGCCAGCTGCGCTTCCCATTCAGCATACTCCAGCATCTTGCTGACTGAGGCCTACCTAGCAGTATTTTCTGTATTGTTTCCTGTTGTCTCTGTTTTATTATAACAAATAGCAGTCTGTACTCTCTTTGTAACTCAGGCAGCTTACACCACTGGGTGCTTCCTAGTCTGATCATCACACTTTAACTGTATGAATTCCATGGGATAAGTTAGACATAACTGAAACTTTAGCTTTGGGAATATTTTGTTGTAGCTGCCATCTGCCGTTGTCAATAAAAGTAGCTGCTTCCAGCTAAATTTCCTTCACTGAAACCTAACACAACAAATGTGGGATCTAAATATTTAAACTTTTTGACAAACACCTTTATCATAGCTTCTGGCATTTGCTCATCTGTAATCATCATAATTAACCTGTATTCTTGATCAAATGTTATCATGAATACATAGGGATCATCTGTGATAGTGGCGTTAAGGTTATCTAAGATTTCTACAGTGCGTTTTGTGCCACCTGTTGTGAATTTGATTAATTGTTGTAAATGGTAAGTCTCATTACCTTTGGTGTTAACCCATTCGCATCTGTGTGTGGCATGCTGGCAGGTGGAGTTAGTCGTCTGCTCATCTATGTAAGCAACCATACTTTGAATAAGCAATTTTTTTATTAGTCTGTTAGATTTTATTTGTCATTATTGGATTCAAAAACATCTGCATTATGAATGGCAGCTAAATTGGAATTATAGACAGGGATAACTTTGGCCAGATTCATTAACTGATCATGAATTTTTAAATTAAGCTTGGCCACTCTGCCATGAAGTCTATTCCTTATTGCCTCTGTCTCTGTTTCCTCTTCATTGTTATCATATATGCTAGTGTCAGGGTTAGGTATGCTAGATGTTCTCCTGTTACAATTGCCTGTGCAGACATGTTTTATATGTGTAGTGTTTTTATGTCACCACATACGTCAGCAAGTTCTACTAGTTTGGCTATGTGTCGGGTTAGAATGTCACAATTTGAACAACAAACTAGTACTGCATGTTCATGTTTCTGTCTTAAAGGGATAGTAACACTTCGTTTTATATTTATTTTATTTTGTAGGCATTAAAAAAACATGAAGAACGATATAAGTCTTATCTCTCAAACCTTTATGGTTGAAGAGAAATTCACAAGCAAAGTTTCCCCCTCCCGCCCCTTTTTCCTAGTGTAAGCCATCTCTTCTCAGATGTGAATCTGATTGTAAGACCAGATGGATAACAGCAGGGGACAATCTTCTTACAATGAAAACAATGAAATCCCTGCCCCCCTTGACAACTTTTTCAGCTTTTTTCCTTATCTTAATTGAAGATTGTCCCTCTCTGCAGTCTACCTGGGCACTTCCCTTCTGATCTGGCTGAACGGGGGGGGATACTTTGCTTGTGAATATCTCTTAAACCATAAAGGTTTGAGAGATAAGACTTATATAGTTCTTCATGTTTTTTTAATGCCTACAAAATAAAATAAAGATAAAACGAAGTATTACTATCCTTTTAATATTACTGAATAAACATGTTAAGCATTTTCATTACATTTGTAATATTTTTCTTCTCTCTTCCTATAGATATAAATTCCTTATTAATCTGTCTATTAGCTACCTGACATTGTTCCCACAAACTACACTACAGTTCTGCATCTGTAGATTAATAAAATAAAACTGAAATTCTACACTGCTTTCCTTAGCAAGTTTAGAAATAAAATCCATACTTACACTATGAAGACTTTTTTCTCAATCACTGCTTACTGCTGTCTTGCAGAGGATTAGAAACAGGACACTTTTTCTCCTTGCATCTGGAATTCTCACAGCTCCTTGGTCCTCAGGATTATTTGCCCCTTGAAAAGCCTAGTATGGTCCAGTCTATAGATTCTTTGCGTGCAGAAGTCATATGATAATCTGTAGTTGTGGCCTGGCCCACCAATAATTGAAACGAATCTGGTGATAGCGAATCCTTTGTTGTAGAGATGGAACAACTCAGGTTTTTGGTTGGAAAGATATTCTTTAATTACCAGCAGAATGATGATAAATTTACAGGAAGCATGATGGTTTCAATGATGTTAGTGATGTTTCAGCGATGTTGCAGCTTGATGTTACAATGTTTGTGGCTGGCTTATGTTCAATTGAACCTGCTCTGCACATGGCAAGTGTACAAAGCAAATAACTTAAAATTGACTTATACACAGTGGAGCCACATTATGCCATGAATATTTAATAGTAATAGTGAGCACACGTTATTCTGTTTGAATAGCTATGGGCCCACATCTATTCATGTACAGCTAGAGGTTAGAATTAGATGGCACATTTAAATGGAGACAGTTATTTTTAGATTTAACACCTTAAGGACGTACATATACATAATGTGGAAAAAGTGCGTCAATGACCCATGATATATATATATATGGTGAGGCTGGTCCTTAAGGGGTTAAGGCAAGTTCACTTATGACAGCCCTGGCATGTCATGGATCTTTAAGTGGTTAAAGAGACAGTTCTAACACACTTTAACATGTAAGATAAACAGCCAACTGAGATAGACATTATTCAGTGTACTATCTTCCACTAATTTCAATTTTATTTTAAATATTAGAATCCACCTTGCATTTAACCCCTTAGATCCTGGACACATCACTGTCACTAAAATGCATAGAATATAGGATATGGATTAATCATTTATTTTAAGATGTTGCAGAGATTAAATCATCCAACACGCTTTTCCTAAATAATAGTGAAACACCAGTTACTTTACAGACAACCCAATGTTTTTGTCAATAAATTCATATATAATACATGAATTAAGAAACGAGGGGGCTGTGGTTCACATTAAAAATGCTTTTTAAGGGAGGCGGAGTTCTATGTGGAACAAGATGGACGCGTCTTTCTAGAGCTCCTCGGATACTCGAACCCTAATCAGCTCTTTTTTCTTCATAGGAGCAGATATCCGATCTCAAATCTTGGTGTTACCTTCCTTAATGTCTGGGGCAAGGAGATTGGGGCAGAGGAAGCCTGAGCAAAAGAATAGGCTGCAGAGTGATACGGCCATTGAAGTCACACAAGGCTAATATATTCCTAGCTCTCTCACCCAATAATGACTCTACAGTTTCCCCGATGAGAGATACATCTGTTTCCCCTGTAGGCTGTAATACGGAAAACCTTGGAGGCATAGCCGAACGTACTCCTACCCTTACAAGGGATGACTTGGCACCGTTCCTCACTAAGGAGGACATGAAGGCCTTCATGGCGTAAATGCATCTAGACTATAAGTCTGCAGTAAAGGCCGAAATTTCGGAACTCAAGAAAGATTTGACCCAGTTGGTACAGAGAATTTATACGCTGGAGGAAGATAGAGAGGCTTCATGGACACAACTACAGAATATAGAACAGAATATCCTACAGCAAGAAGATACAATAGATCTCTTATCTTCCAAATTGAACGACCTGGATAATAGATCCAGACGGTGCAATATGAAGACTTTCACAAATCTGTACAGTCTAAGAACTTATTAAATCAGTCCAGTCTCTTTTTGCAGAGGTTTTGGGAGAAACTGAAGGGCCTCCGCTAAAAATCGATAGAGCCCATTGGGCCATGAGGCCTAGAGGTCCCCCTGGTTCTAAGCCATGTGACGTGATCATCTGTCTGCACAATTTTGTGAATAAAGACCGCATTATGGCCAAGGCAAGATCTATGGATGGTATCCACTATGCTGGCTGTTCGGTGCAGTTTTTCAATGATCTGTCTTTCTACGGCTACTTTACAACGGAGATGGGTGCTCAGGCAACTTACGGATCCCTTACGGAACTTGGGGATAAAATACAGCTGGGGCTTCCCTTTATCCCTCTCTGCACTGCATAATGGAGTTATGGCCTCCCTCAGAACATTCTCCGAGGTTCAGACCTTCTGCATCAAGTTGAATATAACAACACCTACTCCCGACAGATTCCCGTGGTTCTTCCTCAAGCTCACCGGTTTTGGTGAAGGAGAGGAGGGAAAGATGGAATGTGGTTCCAAGGCCTCTGCTGAAGAAAGCCAGGACAGCCACCGCTCCTTCACCAGATTCCTCTCCTCCGCATTGGACCCTGCCGGTCTCTTCGTGATTTTCTGAGGCCTATGTGAGTTAAAAGCCTAGCTCCTGCAGTACTGCTTGCACTAGCTTTGTTCTTGTGATGCTGTTTATATTCAGAATAGGTTCCCCTTCGGACCTTAGATATTGAGGTATGACATGATAGTCAGAATGACTGCAGGCACGTTCAGATTAAGCCAGGGTCTGAATATTACCTTATTGTTCTGTTCACCAGTTACCTGGGACAGTTGTAGGTCTTTTCATGCACGCATGCCTTTTATCATCAATATCTCCTAATGCTACATATTTGGGGACAGTAAATATATGTAAGTTCTGTTACCTGGGAAAGTATGCTAATAATGATAAGCCTTGAGGGTTTGGCTGTGCCCCGGGGGGTTGTGCGGCCTCCTGCCACCTACGGCGGGGGCTCTTCCTTCCGCGGGGGTGCCCTCGTATACCGGTGGGTACGTTATTCTGCTGGGTATGAATTTGAGCTTACTTTAAATATAGCTGGGGAATGTGGACTTTATAGATTATGAGGAGGTGTATAATCATCATCTGTATTATAAGAATGATCGGATGCCTAGATAGGTATGCCTCCTTTAGGTCAGTGGCATAGACTATGGTTTCCTCCCTTTCCCTCCACCTGCGCCATTTTGCTGGTTCCCCTGCTTTTCCCCCTTATATGGATAAACCACATTTTGTCCTACCACGATTTATGCCCAGAGTAGCTCCCCTTCGGATGATTCAACATTATGACATGGGAGGCATGCCTGTCTCAGTGCCATGGTGCGGTGTGCGTGCTATGGAATTACCAACCGGCTCGGTTGCCTTCCCAGGGACTTTGCGACCTGTGCCGCCTATTGCGGGGGTCGCCGGCTCCACTGGTGGGCCCTCGGGTGCAAGTGGGTTTTATTGCTCTACTGTAAGTATTTGCTGCAGTGTTAACAACACCTACACTGCCGACAGATTCCCGTGGTTCTTCCTCAAGCGCACCAGTTTTGGTGAAGGAGAGGAGGGAAAGATGGAATGTGGTTCCAAGGCCTCTGCTGAAGAAAGCCAGGACAGCCACCGTTCCTTCGCCAGATTCCTCTCCTCCTTGTTGGACCCAGAGCCTGAGTGTGCTGTGGTGTACACCTGTCCTTTATGCTCTGGGAAAGTATGCTACATGCTTTGGATCTGATTTCCCCTAGACTGTTATCGGGATTATGGCTCATCCTCCCCACCCCTGGTCCCACCATAGTTGCTTTTTTGGAAGCCAATTTGCCTTCTCTTCTAAAGATTGATTGACTCCCTTCTTATTTGGCTTATCCCCCATTTGAATCCCTACTTCTCCACACACGCTCTTGCGAGCTGTGGAGGAGGCAGTCTACTTATTTGTACGTCTGAGGTATTTAATAGCCCCTCCGCAGTATATTTTATATCTTTCAATACTCACCTAGGCATCACAGGCTATGGTTTTGGGATCCTAATCAGATACTCCATGGGTTCAACCCATCTCATGATTATTCCTGTTATCTTTATTGTTACCATTGCTGTGCTTTTGGAGATTGTTCTCCCCCACCCCAGCCCTTTGGGCACTCACATGTCTGCTTCCCTGCAGGTCATACTCTGCGGGGACTGCACAGTTATAACTATATTGTTATGGTTAATGTAACTTGTTATTTCATTATTTCTGTCTTTTTTCCCATCCCTTTGTGTGTTCCCTCCTTCACTCATCCCCTGGAGTTGGTGGTTGCTACATGGTTTGGTTGCACTCATGTGGTTTGGCATCAGCCCCGGCTGTGAAGCTCAGACTGTCTCTTCCATATGTCTGCTTACTGTTCATAGTAAACATCAAGGTAAACATCTCTCTTTCACCTCGTTGAATGCTAGAGGCCTTGGTTCCAAAGAAAAAAAGCTCAATGGTGCTACGGGAGGGCTAATGTTTTCTTTATACAAGAAACCCATTTCCTCTCCGACCGGCCAGTAAAGCTTAGTAATTCCTTCTACCCCTTGTCATAGCCTCAGCTTCTGAAAAGAAAAGGGGAGTTGCAATATTAATTGATAAACATACTCCACGATATGTAGATGAGGAATTTCGGGATCCTGAGGGATGTTACTTGTTCCTAAAGGGGAGGTTTTCAACATCCCCTTTACCCTAGCGAATATCTATGCCCCTAACCCTGGGGCTCCCCGGTTCCTTGCTAAAATGCTGACTTTATTGGAGGATTTTAAGGTGGGAAGGTTGATAGTGGGAGGTGACATGAATGTGGCCCTGGATGTGCGACTGGACTCGACCTCGGGTAAAACACAATACACCTTTAGGGATTTAAGAGCTATTAAGTAACACCTTCAGGGACTACAGTTGGTGGATGCCTGCCATTTGTTTCACCCAACATTTAAAGACTATACTTATTTTTCTCCTCCCCATCAGTCCTATTCTAGATTAGATTATTTCTTTGTGGACATCTTTCAAGTACATAATGTAAGATCCTCTGACATCCATCCTATTTCTTTCTCAGACCATGCCCGATTAGTCTTTCATTGGAGTTGCCTTCCATACCGAAGGGTAGGCCCCAATGGATGTGCTCTTACGGGACAAAACAGTCTGTGATTCCATTCGTTCGCATATATCTCAATATTTCAATCTCAATATTATACCTGATGTACCGGCTCCAGTAATATGGGAGGCTCACAAGTGCTACATCAGGGGCCTTTTGATTAAACTAGGTGCAGCTCGAAAACGTTGCATTCTCCAAAGCACTCTGACTCTCCTACAAGAAATATCGGCACTGGAACTTTTACATAAAATTCTGTGTCAGACCCAATTCTATCCACATTATCCAAAAGGTTCCTAGGGATAACATTTAGAGAGCTATCTCCCTAATGTATACAGCGATTGAGAGGCATATCCTGACCATTTTTCTTTCTCTCGAAGCAGAGAAAGCTTTTGATCGCATTGATTGGTTATACTTGAAGTCAGTTCTGCAGGTATGTGTCCTTGTTTTCTCGCTTCTGTTATGAGCCTGTATTCTGCCCCCTTGGCGAGAGTGGTTGTAAATGGATTCCACTTTGAGTCCTTTCAGATACATAATGGCACTCATCAGGGGTGTCCCCTATCACCTCTCCTTTTCATTTTAGGACTTGAGCCTCTCTTGAACTCCACCAGGTTGCATATCTACCTCTCCTGTGAAGCTTGCATGCTATGCTGACAGGCTGTTGTTATTTGTTCCTTATCCCAGTAGATCTTAACCTCCGTTGGTGTCACTCATTGAGACCTTTAGTGCTCTTTCTCTATATAAATTTAACTCCTCAAAATCCACGATTCTTAATCTAAATTTGACAGGTCATGAGTCTTCCTCATTGAAAGCACAGTTCCCATTTAGTTGGCCCTCTCTTGGAATAAAATACCTGGGTATTATGCTCACGCCTTCCATTAAAGCTTTAACTACCACTAACATCAACCCTCTTATATCTTCTGTAGATTCCGATATCAAAAGAGGGTCCCCTCTGTTTTTATCTTGGAAGGGCTGTGTCAATGTTTCCAAGATGATGATCCTGCCAAAAATGCTATATATTTTAAACTCCCTACCAGTAAAGATTCCTTCTTATCTTCTGGCAGCCTTGCAAAAACAAATAAATTCATTTAAATGGCAATTCAAGAGGCCCAGATTGCCATTTAGGTTTCTGAAACTGCATAGACACAGAGGTGGTCTGGGTGTACCGGATATCTCCACTTACTACAAGGCTTCTACTCTGACATTTATGTTAGACTGTACCAAAGTTCCTGTGAAGCCTTGGGTTGAAAGTGCGTCTCTCTTCGCCTCGGGATCTCGTTGTCTCACTTATGTTGGTTTGATCTGGCTCTTTTTTCTGATTCCTGTAAGGACCACGTTATTTTAGGGCATCTCATATCTAATTGGAAAGCTATGAAGAATTCAGTGAGACTCTTACCTTATCCCTCTGGGGGAATGACGCTCTTGGGTAACCCTGCATTCCCGGTGTCCTTCCAGGCAGTTCATGTGCATCTTGGTCATGGCTTCAGCTTAAATATCTGGATGGTGTGTTGTCAGTCTCGGGCCTGTTATCTTTTGAGTTGTTGGTCCTCGACAGAGGTGTTCCAGCTGCCCATTTCTGACATTACCAGCTTATCTCACTTTGTCTTCTCTATTCTCCCCAATGTCGGAACTGTCACCAACCAGCTTCCATTAGTAGATCTCTTTCTTTTGCATGCCATTCATTCTTATACCCTAGGTCGTTGGTGCTCTTTCCTTTTGGAGAGTATACCAATGGTAAAGCCAACTTATTTGTTGACTGGGAAAGGGAACTAGGCATCTTTCTCCCCCTTAGTGAATGGCTCCAGATCCTCCGACGCCTGATAGACTCCCGATCTCACTACTAAATTCTACCCTGCATCTTCACCAACATGCTGGCGTTGTGGCTCGGGAATGGGCTCCATGTTGCACATCTGATGGTCATGTTCAGTAATCTCACCATTTTGGGACCCTATCTCTACCCGGTTGAATATTATTTTTTGTGTACGACTTATAGGCTCCCCTATGTCACTACTATACAGTAGTGACTTAACTTCTCACATCACAAAGGACAGATCTAGACACCAGCTATTCCTTCACTTAACTAACACAGCAAAGTGGCTAATCCCTCTGCATTGGCGGTCTATCGGCCCTCCAGAACTGACAAGATGAATGGTAGCTCAGACTTGTGATATGCAAAGCTTTCACTTTTCTGATATTGGGGTACGCAATCTCTCTGCTACCTATTGGTCGCCTTGGCTGGCCTTTGTGTCTGGTGCTTCCCTCCCGATACCATGACCTTTCGATATGATGCAGATGCCCCTACATGCCTGCTTATGTCTGCCCACCGTAGTGTTTTTTAGATTTCTGGCTTCCTTGTGACGTCATTGTTTGTATTCCCCGTATGTCCTCCTCTTCCCATTTCTTTCCTTTTGTGTCTCTATTTTTATTTTCTTCTCCTTTATTCAGCTATCTTCTTCTTAGGATGGCTACTGAAAAAGCTTTGACAGAACAGGTGGTGCTGTTGACATATAATAAAGTGCACTTCTTTTCAATGATTGGTCCTTTTTAACCCAGACGGTTTCCTCTCTCTGGGATATTGTTGATAGTACAAATATTTCTGGTCACTGATTTATTATTATTATTGCTGTGACATAATCTACCTACAAATGTTTTATTTAAACTTGTACTTGACATGTTATATTTAGATACCTTTTCAAGATGTTTTCTTATATTTTATGTAACATTTTTTCTTATATTCAATAAAGCTTTTGACAAAAAAAAAATGCTTTTTAGGATTTCTATCTTATGTCCCAGGAATTTTAATCAGCAATTTGTTACCTGTATACTAAACCTGAAAGACGGGACGGGAACTTAATTTATTTTGAATATTATTTATTCTGATATCCTTTTTCAGGGAGCAATACATGCTGGGATCATTTTGGCTCAAACCAGTTGCACTAGGTGGATTAAATTTAGATTTTAGCGCCTTGAAAGCTAAGACATTAAAGATGTCCCAAGAAATCAAAGTTTTTAAGGCCCCATTTAAATCAGTGGGATGTTGGATAATTTTATGAAAGAGAGAGTGGAAACTTCATTTATTTTCAAAATTGTTTATTCTGATATATTTTTTATGTGGCCAATGCATGCTTAGATCATTTTGGAGCAAACCATTTGTAGTATAGTACTGGTCACACAAAGCTTTCTTTTGAAATAAATTGAGCTTTTACTCAAATGAACACTAAAGGCCATATGTTCAAAGGGATAACGCCAAAAAAAATGTTGTATGAACGACAAAAATAAGTAATTGTGTGCATGAACAACATCTTCTATACAGTATACAACAAAAAACTAGCAATGTCCATTGTGTATGACACAACTCCAGAATTAAAGGTCAAAGGGGTGGGGAAAGGGCGTGGCTAAACTATTCTCCAGTGTCGTAAAGAGGAAAACAAAATTTGTCGTAACTAACAACAAAAAAATGTCTTGCACGTTAAGAAAAAAAGTGGTGGGAATGTGAAGTTCTGAATGTGAGAATTTTTGTCTTTAGTTAAGACATTTTTGTCATTCGTTACTGTACTTTGAAAAGTTGTTACAAACGAAAAAAGCTATTTGGCTACTTTTTTGAACATATGACCCTTAGGGCCATATGTTTAAAGAAGTAGCAAAATAGCTTTTGTCGTTTGCAACGACATTTCAAAGTCTAGTGTCGTTGAGCTCATTAATATTTTCAGAGAGTGTCTGTTGTGATTTGAAATATGTTGTTTTGTCATTGAAGTACGATTCCTGACTGAAATTGTCATATGTATCGACAAAATGTCTTAACTAAAGACAAAAAATGTCTTACCAAACACAAAAATGTCTTAACTAAAGACATAAATGTTGTTATAACGGTATGGTAAATGATCTTTTGTTGTGTTTCCTTCAATTATTATAGGTTTCTCTCATTCAAAACTTCACATTCCCTCCACTTTTTTTCTTAACATGCAAATTTTGTCTTTTGCAAGACTTTTTTGTCATATATGACAAATTTTCTTTTCCTCTATAAGACATTGGAGAATAGTTTAGCCCCGCCCTTGCCCCGCCCCTTTGCTCTGCAGTTCTGGAGTTTTGTCGTACACAACTGACATTCCCAGTTTTTTCTTGTGTACTCTATAGAAAATATGTTGCGCATGTATACAATTACTTAATTTTGTAGTTCATGCAACATTTTATTGTTGTTATCCGTTTGAACATATGGCCCTATGAGAGGTCTTCAATACCTTACTTCATAAGACATCATAGATGTTCCATGCCATCAAAGTTTATAAAGTCCTTTTAAATCAGTGGGGTTTGTGGATAATTTTATTTCTCCCCTGGGGGAATTTGGTTTGCTCTATAATTGCTCCAGTCCTTCACATTGAACAGCCTTGCAGAGTATATACTGTGACATGTAAAATAAACAGTCAAATGAGGGTAACATTATACAGTGTGCTAATTACTTCAAATTGCAATTTTATTTTAAATTCGGGAATCCACTCTACACTTAACATCTTAGATTCTGGAAATATATCTGGCACTAAAATAGTTAGTTTAAAATATCAATAGAGCATAGGGTATGGCTAAAGGTGAATCACCAGTTTTTGACAATAAATTCATATATAATGCATGATTTAAGAAGAAGGGGAAAGAAAATACATAATAATACATAATGATAATAATATTCAGACAATATATTATTTCAATATATTCTTTTTAACTTAGTGACACGTTAAATACTTTTGGGGATTTCTACTTTGTTTCACAGGAATTTTAATCAGCAAATTGTTACCCCTGTCTAAGGGGAGGGAACTGAATGTATCCGATTCCTGAATAATGTTTATTCTGATATATTTTTTCTGAGACAAATGCATACTGGAATCATTTTGATGCAAACCATTTGCACTATCATAGCAAACATACAGAACTTACTTTTGGATTATATTATTGTTTTACCCTTGAAAGCTAAAAGAGGCCTTAATTCATAAGGCATTTTAAATCAGTGGGGCTGTGGATAATTTTATTTGTCCCCTATGGGGAATTTTGATTGCTTCAGAATTACTCTAGTGGGTGTCGGAACTCGGAAGTACAAAACTACACCATCAGCAATGTCTTGTTTTACTTATTTTTTCCAATGTGAATTTCTTGTACTAAACGATTATAACAACTTCAGAAACAAAGAAAATGACAAACCATACCATTTTGGAAAGAAGACAACCCACTGCATCAAATTAAGTGTCTCTTGCCTTTATACATCTAACCTGATGTGCACAAATGTTTATAGAAGATGGAGCTAAAGGAAAGAAATAGACATATTATAGACATTTTACATTTCCACCCCTTCAAAGGTGCTGAATTAATTGAAAACTATGGAATGTCCTGCTGTATTCATTATCTACTGCTTATCCAAGAAAAATGGTGCCCTATTCGTATGGGTTGACATACTGAAGGGGATGCCGGAAGCACAAAACTAAACATACTTGTTTCTTATTTTTAAACCGCCTTCCTGCACTGAAATGGTTATAACTATTGGATATATGAAGCAAAGGTATGCAAAACATTCCATTTTGGAAATCCCACATTAATTTGCATCAACTGAAGGGTTGTATGTCTTTCTATCTCTAGACTGGTGTGAACAAATATTTCTGTAAGTGTTAATGTAGGAAAACATTTTTTTGTTTTTTGTTATATTTCCACCACTTGGAAATTACTACATTCTTTGAAAACCATAGAATTTCCTACTGTATTCAGTATCTGCTACCATTGATATACTGTTTGGGGTACCAGGAGCACTACCTATATATAAATAAATATATATATATATATATATATATATATATATGTATCAAATCAAAACTTGTGGGGGCGTCAGTTATCCCTACTGTTGCTCTCCTGGCATTAATTCCATATCTTATAAAATAGGCAATCATGGTATCCTTTTAAAAGGTCGCATGCAAAAGAGCATGAGACCTTTCAACACAGTAACTATGTCGCCATGGTTAAAATGGCGACATGAGAATCTTGCACTGCATGACAGCGCGAGACTCTCATGTCTCATAGTCCAGCATCACATAACCATAACTACAACTCCCATCATGCTCACCTGCGCATCGTATGCAACGCTGCAAGATATGTGTATGCTGCCTTCTAGGACTAAAAGGGTTAACTCAGTAGCATATTTGTGGGGATCCTTGGGAAACAGACAGGGGTACTTCCCACAGTATACACGTGCTGGACTGGCCCTCAGCAACATTATGGAAGCAGCACCAGTGTCTGTAGTTGCATAATGTGAATTAGAGCTAGACCAGCATTTCTATAGTGCTGTTATGCCCTCCTTATTAACTCTTTAAGCGATGTTTGTAGCATAGCCAAACATCGCATAACCGTAACTACAACTCCCATCATGCTCACCTGCGCATCAGAACTCCGCAAGATATGTATGTGCTGCCACCCTTCACATATACATTCTTATCCTCATATACATTTTTATGCCACCCTTCACATTTATTCATGGCATTAATGCTCAGCGCTGCTCCGGGTTCTTTCTCACCTTCTTTGTCAGTTTGCATGCAGAGAAGGGGAGAGAGCACGGAGCAGTGCTGAGCATTAATGCAATGAATAAATGTTAATTCCATTACAGCATTACTTTACAGGGGTCTCTTTTGGCATAGAATATCAAAATGTGAGGATAAGAATGTATATGTGAAGGGTGACAGCACACAGATATCTTCCTTTACCTTCCCTTCCTCTTCCTCCTCAACCTGGTATTCAATAAGCGTCTGGATTGAGGAGGAGGCCTTTGATGACCCACTTGTGGGTCTTGAAGTTCCTTTTACTTAACCCTTAGGTTCATAGACCAACAAGTTGAGGATCCTGACAAGGAGCTGAAGGTATGGGAACGCATTGATCACTTTCCTGTCCCTGCAAATGATTGCCTATCCTGCCTGATAGATGATAAATGCCAGGGGAGCATCAGGAGGGGTCCCAATGCCCCATGAGGACTGATTACATTTTTCAGATACATGATTGCTTCCATGCTTATGTCTATTTTAAGAGTTGAAACATACCATGAATTGTAGCGAAACGTCTTCCCTACATGCAGGGCAAGTCTGAAGCTTCCCCTGCACTAGGGGAACAGGCAGAAGCTTCTCAGTGGGACCTCATAATTTTGACATGGTTGGCATGCAGGCCTAGTTTGATAATCATGTGAAAATTACGAAGTTGACACTCAAAGGGATTAAATGAAATAGACATTTCTCACAAGCAAATGGTTAGATAAGTTAAAGATATGAATAGAGTATAGGGTATGCATTAAGAATTTTAGCTTTTGACATTGCATAATTTAAGTCAGCAAAGCCAGTTACTGTACAATATAATGTTTTTTGACAATAAATCCATGTGCAATGTATGATTTGAGAAAACCATTAAAGGGATAGTAATGTTTCAGAATTAAAGCAGCTACAATTAACCTTCAGAGTATTTGGGCCATAGAGACTGTTATTTTAAAACTGTCAGAGTTGTAGTTCAAGAGTAATTGAATGATAAAGTATCCCCCTCCAACCTCTTTTACTGATGTAACAGTGCTCACGTCAGAGCAGCAAGACTGTCCAGATGGATCGCAGGGGGGTACAATCTTCAGTGAGCATAAGGAAAAACCTGTCAAGGGGGAGGCAGGGTTTGCCTTATGCTCTCAGTAAGAAGATTGTCCCTTGCTGTGACCTGTCCGGTCAAGGGACCAGATTCCACATCTGAGGGGAGGTGGCTTACACTAGGTAAAAGGGGCGGGAGGGAGATACTTTATCATTCAATTATTCTTGAACTTCAACTCTGACACTATTGGAATAACACTTTTCATGGCCCAAATAATATAAAGATTAATTAGAGCTGCTGTTTTTGTGAAACATTACTATCCCTTTAAAAATCTATTTATCCTTTAGACAAATGTTTCTTTGTAACTTAGGGACACATTCGAAATTATCTTTTGTGAATTTCATCAGCATTGCAGGAATCAAAGCCAGCAATTTGTTATCCCTGTCTTACACCTGAAATAAGGGAATGGATCTGGATTTATTTTGAGTACAGTTTATTATGATATAATTTTTTTATATGAGCAATGCATACTAGTATAATTTTTGAGCAAACTATTTGCACTATAGTACGGGAGTATAGCAGAGCTGCTAGTTGTTACAGGGTTAATTCATGGGCATAACCATGTTAACTTAAACAGGAATTACTGGATATTACAAAGTTAAAACCTGTTTGTAACCATGCCTGGGTTGATGAACTGTAGTATCTGCTTGTTCAACCAGGTATAAGTGTCTAGAAACATACTTTGTATTTATCTAGGTTATAGTATAATGCTTCTAATTCTGCTAGCCATTAAACAACAGCCTGCAACCTGTGACTGGCCTGGTCTGAATGCTTTTTTGTTTATCCTTGCCTGAGGAAAAAAAAAGAGATATTAATTTTGCTTAAAGTTAATTGTTTTGCTGTTTCTGGCTGAACAAAAGCCTACCTTCCTTTTCAATCAAAGCTGCCTTTCAATCTCCTTTTCTACTGAGATCCCTTACAAGTGGTGGCAGAAATGGGATATTGGGCCCTTGAGTCCTAGTAGCCACAATTGAAAAAAAGGAAGAAGGAACCATTTTTTGCAGAAACTCCTGCAGCACCAGGCAGAGCAGTCACAGCAATTTCTATAGCAAGTCCATTCACAGCAAGCCACTCTTGATGAGAACCTCACACAGCTATTGGCCCAGGCTGCTTCAGAACATAACTTACAGGCAACCCACCACTATTGCCCACCGAGGGAACTTGCATTATGGGACTTTTGTGAGCAGCAAATCAGTAAAAGCAAGCGGAGGTCCTAACGATCCTTTACAGCCAACTTCCTTTCCTCTATGAGCAAGTGCCTACATGCCAAAGAGCAATCTAATGTGTTACATGGGACTCTTAGGGTACTGTGGGAATAATAACATAGTTTATCCAGGTTGACAGATGTGTAGGAGCAGATACCCCTCCAATCTCTACCCTCTACCCCAATGCACTCTCTATTTTCACATTATCTCTTTCTCATTTGTCTCTCTGCTACATTGCCAATCTCTATCATGTTTTTCCCCCATTGCCCCTCTCTTTTCCCCTTCTCCCCACTTGCCTTTATTCCTTAGCTTGCTTTTCTTCCTCCATTGGGTCCTTCCTCTTTTCTTTGTTCTCTCTATTTGTCGTTTCTTTCCCACTGTTTCCGTTTTCTCCCTTCTTTCCATTTGATTTCCCCTGTATGCTTTCCTCTTGCCCTTTTGCCTTCTCTCCTCTCCCAGTTTAACTAGAGCTACAGTAGTGATACCACAGAGATTACCATTGTATGACTACCCATTTTTCGCCGGAATCACAATGCCAGGTATATTCTGTCCTTAAACATTCCAGGTGTTATCATCAGAATAATAACACCATATTTATAAAAACTCCTTTACTCATTTATAAATCCGACCTGATGTTATCTCCAGTTGCCATGACTTAAGGATAGTCCTTTCATAAGTACTAAGAACTATTTTTTATAAATCTCCCCCATAGGCTCTAAATTGGCATAAAGCTGTAAATGGCTAAAGTCAAAATGCTAGTACCATAGCTGGAAACATTATTCCTGTTGTGTTAATATAGCTATAAAAGTTTAAAATGTTATTCAGGGGGCAGCCATTCCAGCCCTTTCCATTATCAATCAATCAATCAACGGTTTGCATACCCCTTTGATCTTCAAGAGGTTAACCAAATACAAAACATATTACACTTTTCTTTCTTAACCCTCTTGAATGCTAGATATGTCACCAGGAGAAACCTATAACCACCAAGGTGTTAATGCAGAAAACTAATTGTACACTTTAAATTACATGTAGACTAGTGCATCTTACAATTTGAAGAGACGATATTTGCAGCATACAAGGAGTTAAAAGGGGACAACATTTTATAAATGAACTTGCCTGGGGTCATATACACTTAAACAACCTGGATGTCATGCTAGACCGAAACATTTTTCCATTTGTTCTCTGCAGCGTGAAATCCAGTCTTATATATTCTCTGAGGGAGCAGTCATTCCTGCCCTTTCTGATGTTCCAAATGATTCTCAATCAATGCATTGCACAAACTTTTGGTCCTCAAGAGGTAAACCAAATACCACAAATATTACACTTTTCTGTATTAACCCCTTGGATTCTAGAGATGTCTCCAGGAGATGTCATCCAAGGGATTCATATAAAAAAAAGTGTAATTTCGCACAGTAACACTACCCTGTAGACTGGAGTACTGAACAAGTACTGAACAAGTTGAAGGCATTTGCAGCATTCAAGGAGTTAAAGAAACAACAACATCTAAACATGAAGATGGGGTCATATACACTTAACCCTTTAAGTGCCAGAGGGGCAAGAAATGCAGTAAGAAATATTGTGTTGTCCAGCCGCCACCACTTAAACCTGAACGCTCCGAGTGACAGAGGACTGGCCAACACATTGCTTTGCAATACATTATGCACTCCTATGGAACTCATAGGGTAAACTATCTCTGTGCTCCATGCCAAATTCATACAAATGTCTCAGTTTCTTTTCAGAGGCCTAAAATTCACTCTTACACACAGCCATACTCCTTTATGGCTCCCACCAAGCTCCAAATGAACATGAATCATATCAGTGCAATGGGCTAACTAAATACAAAATATTTTACTTTTGTGACCTAATCTAAGGTGCTAGAGACATCTCTAACCTCCAATGAGTTGACACAGAAAGTATCATTTTGAACATTAACAATTTTTTATAGACCAGTATATCAAACAAGGTGAAGACATTTGCAGAGTTAAAGGGATAGTAATGTTAGCAATAAACTAGATTGCAGAGTTTTCCTTATAATAAATGTAACACAACGTGGTATTTTTATCAGCTTACTTTTCTGTAGTTCATAAGATATTAAATGTAGAAGGATCCCCCTCACGTCCCTTCTGGCCACATCATGCTGACATTGCAGTGTGGTCCGGATGGATGCAGCGAGGGACAAACTTCAGTAAGCAAAGGGAAATTCTGCCATCCTTCATCAAGGGAGGGAGGGTTTTCCTTAGACTTACTGAAGTTTGTCCCTTGCTGCATCCATCCATTCCGGGACCAGGCTGCAGATTCAGTGGGAGGCAGCCAGAAGGGGTGGGAGCGGGATCCTTCTACAATTAATATCTTACGAACTACATAAAAGTAAGCTGCTAAAAATAATGCATTTTGTTGCATTTTTATAAAGAAGACTCGGCAATCTAGTTTATTGCTAACATTACTATCCCCTTAACACACATACACACCAGAAAATGAAAGTTTAATTTACCTTTAACTATAACACACATAGCATATGTAAAAATATTTATTGTGTAAGTGTAAGTTTTGTGCTGAAAAGACTCATGCCAGATAATTAACTGTGATTAGAGTTCACTATATTGTCTTCATAAAGACTGTAAACTCATCTCAGCCAACTCATTCTCACTTCCATTACAGTAAATGGGAGACTTATACAGGGCCGAACTGGGAATACAGACTAGCCCTGAAAAACAATTGGATACCAGCCCCATATTTTGTCAAATGGACCATTTCTATAGAAACTCTGTCCCACTGGCCCAGCCTAACCCCTTTTTAAATTTTATAAATGTCATGAATGAAATGAATTAAAAATAAATGGATATAGTGGAGCTCAGCAACGCAAGATAAAAGTATAACTATAAAAGATTGCACTTGCGTGTTCCTGGCCTCCAATTATAAAGCCTGCTGCTATCCCAAGAACAAGTGAGCTATATCCTACTATAATAAATATACACAGGACAGAGCTAAAATCCAAGTATTCTATACTCTAAATGTATATACAATGCGACACAGAGAATAAGTTCGCTGTTGGCAAGTTGTTCGCTGTTGGCACCAGGGTGAGGACTGCGGGTGGTCTCTTGCTTAAACGCTTGATCCAGAGCTCTCCATGTGCATCATTGAACTCAAAATCTGGCAGAGATATTCATCTGCATAGATCTGAATATGAACTAAAAGGTGATTGGCCCAGTGTCACTCAGCAATATGTGTCTCCGGCAATAAAATCGATGTGTATCTCTATATCTTCCAATGCATTTCGTGCCCCTCCCAACTTTCCTCATGGATAAACTAGATATAGAGACCAATAAACTCAACGTATATTAAAAAGACTAGCCAGTCTATCAAATCTCTATCTAAGTAACAATCAGCTGATTGCTCATTGAGCATCTAACCTCAGCAGTAAACCCTTCTACATATGAATGAAGTGAAGTAAGGCAAGGGATTCTATGGAGCTTAGAAAAGGAATGAATCTACACTAGTGATACACAGAGCTTACACACTGAAATGGAGCAATACTAGTAGTACTACAGAGATTACAATTTAAATTGTGTTACACTGTGGTACCACAGATTTTATATTTTAAGAGAAAGAAGGAGGAACATGAGAAAGAGGCTATAGGGGTTTAAAAACGCAGTAGGCGGACTAGAGATGCAAGAGTGGGCTAAAGAGGCAGAGGGAGGATAAAAAAGCAAGATGGGGTTTAAAGGGGCAAGAGTGAGACAAAGGCAAGAGGGAGGATAAAGAGGCAATAGTGTGTATAAAGAGGAAAGAGGGCATTTAAAGAGGCAAGGGGGGCTAAAGAGGCAAGAGGAGAGATAAAGATACAAAAGGGAGGATAAAGAGGCAAGGGGAATAAAGAGGCAACAGGAGAGATAAATAAACAAAAGAGAGGTTAAAGAAGCAAGGGGGATAAAGAGGTAAGCAGTGGATTCTTTCTCCCCCTCTTGCCTCTTGATCCTCACTCTTGCATCTTTCTCCCCCTCTTGCCTCTTGATTCCCCCCATTCCATCTTTCTTTCCCTCTTGCCTCTTTCTCCCTCTTTTGCCTCTTGATCCCCGTATTCCATCATTCTCCCCCTTTTACCTCTTGATCCCTCCATTCCATCTTTCTCTCCCCTTTGCCTCTTTCTAACCCTCTTGCCTCTTTTGCCCCTCTTGCATCTTTCTCCCCCTCTTGCTCCCCTTTCCTCTTTCTTCCCCTCTTGCCTATTGATCCCCCCTCTTGCCTCTTTCTCTCCCTCTTGACTCTTGATACTCCTTTTGCCTACTTTCCTTTCTTTTCTTTCTGTGAAGGAGCTGGTGAAGTCCTGATTTGTTCAGCCTGTCCCGGGTCTGTTCCCCATGTGTGTTTCAGCTCTGAAAAAGTCCCTGCCTGCAGTATCTTGTCCCTTGACCCACACTGTCTGAATCGACAACAGCATGGGACCGTGTGACAAGAGGTGATGCCGACATGGGGCAGGCTGGTTGTTTCTTTATCTTTCTAGGTGCCACTTTCAAAATTACTCAGAGGACAGCACAACTTTAAAACTGGTACCCAGATAGATGCGCCCCAGCATGCATCACGTCTGCATCGCCATGTATCACATGGTCCAGGCTGTTGTCAATGAGAACGGGGAAACAAGATCCGGCAGAAGAGGATTCTCTCAGAGCTGGTCTGCTCATCTGCAGACTAACATGCCACAGGACATGCGGCCTACCAGGAAATGTCCCAGTAGGCCAATACGGCATTGAGGAACTCACTGTCTGGGCCCTCTCAGTAACATATTATGCCCAACATTTTCTGGGAGCCCCCAAATCCTGTGGGACACCACCACCGCCGGGTCTGTGGGGGCCTCCGCTACACCTTTTGTGACCTCTATGGCATTCAAGGAGTTAGAGCACTTGTTTTGTCTTTAATTAAGTTGGTAATATAATCTCTACTCACAGGAACAATGGGCAAAGTGAGAAAGGATTGAGGCAAGTGGCGGGGCACAAGCCGGTAGTGGGGGCAAACTGGGATCCTGCCTATGGAGCTATATAGTCTTAAACCAGATCTGATACTGAGGCTAATGTACTAAGAGGAATTTGAATAATTAAAGAGCAAACCAACTGCAACTAAACATTCTCAAAATTCACAGCGATTTAAATGAAAGCGCTTTAAATGACAGAGACTCATTCAAGTCTCCAAAACTGTCCAGATCTACCGCTGAGACTTCAGTTTTGGGTGTTAATTACTGAGTTTCCAAGGAAAGAGGTTGATTATCCTACTTGTGAGTTCTTGTTAACCCCACCCATTTCCCTGCTCAGCTAATCTATTTAACCTCCCATATTTTTCTCTCTCTTCGAGTGCGGGACAGTCCCATTAATAAAGTCAGTTTAATGTCCCCGACACTGTGTCCATGGTGGCAAAAATGTTCTCCACCTAGTGTCTCTGCCTTTTTGTTGTTAACATTGTATCTGTGTGAATTAAACCTTTTATATAGTAACTGGCCTGTTTCACCCATATAGGGTATACCTGCATTTACATGATGTTTTCATATTTATCTGTATAATGTGCCTGAAGAAGAGACCTAAGAGGTCTTAAAAGCTTATATCCTAAATCTTCTTAGTTAGCCAATAAAGGTATCAACTTGACTATACTTGCCTCCTGTATTTCTACAGCTAACATTGTACCAAGTCCTGCTCTTATTATGACACTAACCACATACTTTGGACACACCCAACTTTTTTGAGTACTGTGGGGGCAAGAAGATTCTCAGATATGATTAGGAAGCAATGCCTTGTAGACCTCTCTAGCATTCAAGGAGTTAAAAGTACCATTTAAAGTAATATATTTTTTCCCCTATAGAGCACCAGGTGAGCTCCACAATTGCTGCAGTCCTTTTTTAGTAAACCAGCCTTAATGCGTATTATATAAATGATGCGTACTTTAACCCTTAGGATGCTAGAGACACCTCCAATGCATTGCTTTTCAGTTCATTGGAGACATCTTTTTGAGTACCTCGTGGGTTAAATAATTAAACCATTCTAAATAGAAATTCACAGACCATTTTCTTATGGAACTGCCACGAATAACAATAAACTGCCATATATTAAAATCAATAGTTGTATCCATTTCTGTTTCATTTTGATTATTATGTATGGATCAATAAAGCCTATGATTTGACATCAGGATAGGATTACGTGGGCAGTGGTTCTCCTGTGGAATAGCTTCCGTAACAAACTCCATTAGGGAAAATGCCAAGAAAAAACAGGGTTAAACTAACCTATTGAGAGCCTTTATTTAGACTTTACTGTTCACAAGCAGTTCCAAAGTTTCTTTCACAGAAACAATCCAAAGTGTTATTTTTTATATATGTACTAGTTTTAAAGCCCGTGTACACGGGCCAACACTGGCGGCGCTGCAGTCTTGCGCAGTACTGACTGCCCAAACGCACCACGGATCATACGGAGTGGGGCGCTCCGAATATAGACTGTAGTCCTCTCTTCCAGGAAGGTGCGCAGAGAGGACTGAATTCGGAGCGCCCAGCTCCGTATCAGCTGTAGCGCAGGCAGTCTATACTGTGCATGACTGCAGCACGCACAGCCATCTCTACTGCACATGACGGCTTCTGACAAACATCCTTAGCAAATTATTATATAGGATGTATGTATGTATGTATTTATTTAGGGAGGGGGTTACTAACTATACACTGTGTGGCTTATTTAACCACTAGGCAGGAAATCTGCTTGATAGCTACAAACAAATACAGGCTTCTCTCCATGGGACCTCTAGGAACTAGAATATGCTAAAGCTCCAGGTCTCAATCTGAAAGCCCCAGACCTTATTTTCAGTTCGGGGCATGAAATGGTAATGATGGCAATTATGCATTTGGCTGGCCCATGCCCTTGGTCTTTTGGGAAACTGTTAATTTCCCTGATTCTAACAAACCGCTCAATTCACTAACTTCCTTCCCCTCAAAGAATCCTTAGCACTGCCCATTTTAGGCCTCTGCAGATAAATATACTGCTCCTTAACCCCTTAAGGACCAGCAGTCCCGGGGTGTGTGGTCCTTTAAGGACCAGACAGGAAACTTTGACCTGCCATCTCACGTGACTGATCACGCGGGGCGGCATGCCAAACGGGGGACTGAAAGAGATCACTCCAGTCTTGGAGAAATCAACTTCAGTCCCCTTTATTACTCACCGCGCTCCTACAGGAGTGCGGTGAGTAAAAGTACGTGACGTACTAGGACCGTCACTGGTCCTTAAGTGCCAGACCAGCATGGAGGTCCTGCCACGTCAATGGTCCTTAAGGGGTTAAAGAGTTCAGTGTGTTATTAGCAAAGACTAAGACACCTAGAACTCGATCCAATTCCCACAGGTAAAACTGTCAGTAGGGCAAAAAAATGATTACCGAACGGTACACACACAGTGTTACCATAGAAATCCAATTGACCTACCAACAGGAGCTACGAGGACGTTGGGACACAGAACCCAACTTGGCCCAACATTCGCTGTGGTTTTTTTAAGTACCATAGTATTAAAAATGGGAAGATCAACACACTGTGAAACACTGAGCATTAGCTGCACAAACACACACAGTGATCCACCCAAACATTAACCTTCCCCATGGTCCTACACTAGCCTTAACATGAACAATAAAGTGTACTATCACCTATAGTTGGAACACGTACCTGTCATCCTGACATCCAGCGGGCTCGTCTGCACTCTGCTCTTCTTCTTCAGTTCTTCATATATAGGCTTCTATCTTCTTCTTCTATCATCCTCTTCTTTCTTCTTACATAGTAACATAGTAACATAGTAACATAGTAACATAGTAGATAAGGCTGAAAAAAGACATGCGTCCATCAAGTCCAGCCCATGCCAATAACACCCCTGTTGATCCAGAGGAAGGCAACAAAAAAGCCCTCTGGAGCAATTTCCAATGTAGGTGTGTGTGTGAGTGTGTCAAATAGTTCCCCGGCTCAATATCCTATTTGCTTTGAAGCCATCTGTCATAACTGTCAATATTGTTCTGTGCTAGATAGGCATCCATTGCTTTTTTGAATGCAGTTACATTATCTGCAAGCACAGCATCCCGAGGCAAAGAATTCCATAGCCTTACCGCCCTTACTGTAAAGAATCCCTGCCTGTGTTTTAGTCGAAAGCGCCTTTCCTCAAGTCTTAATGGATGACCTCTTGTTCTTAGCTCAGCTCTTTGCATAAATAATTCATTGGATAGTTCTTTGTATTGGCCTTGAATGTATTTGTAAATGGTAATCATATCACCCCTTAGACGTCTCTTTTCTAATGTAAACAAACCCAGTTTGGCTAGTCTCTCTTTGTAACTCAGATCCTCCAATCCCTTTATCAGTTTTGTTGCACGTCTCTGCACCTTTTCCAGTTCAGTAATGTCTTTTTTTAGAACAGGCGCCCAAAATTGTACTCCATATTCTAGATGAGGCCTAACCAAGGATTTATACAGAGGTAGGATAATATTAGCATCCCTTGCTTCTACACCTCTTTTTATGCAGGCTAGTACTCTATTTGCTCTTGCAGCAGCTGAGTGACTCTGCACACTGCTGTGAAGACTATTGTCTATCAGTACACCTAAATCTTTCTCTAATGAGGATTTCCCAAGTTGTTTCCCATTTAGAGTATATGTAGCAAGTTTGTTTCTACAACCCAAATGCATAACCTTACATTTATCTACATTAAATGACATCTGCCACTTTTCTGCCCATTCACTTAGTTTATCTAAATCCTTCTGTAGGGAAAAAACATCGAGCTCTGTATGTATTTCCTTACATAGCTTAGTGTCATCAGCAAAGATTGAGATGCTACTTTCAATTCCCACTTCTAGATCATTAATAAACAAATTAAAAAGCATTGGGCCCAGGACTGAACCCTGCGGTACCCCACTTATAACCCTAGACCCATTCTTCTCCATCTTTTATTTTCATCTGTCTGCACAGTCTTCATCTGTCATCTTCATCTTTCTTCATCTGTGCTCCTCTTCATTCTCTTTCTTTGCACATAATGTTGAACCTGTAAAAAAAAAAATATAGTTAGTAAAATACATCTATCATTAAAAAAATGCTGTCATGGACAGCAGGAAAAAAACAGCAAAAAAAACCCTTCCCGTACCTTCCGGGCTACTGCTCGATGCCAGCGTTGAAATTTGAAAAGGGACAGCTTTTTATATGGCCAGTCCCTGTTCAAATTGCCTCCCATGCTCCCATTGTCTGGAATATGGGCTTAAACAGGGCACGGAACTTGCCCTGCAGTTGCCACACCTCCCAGCTAAACAGCTTCTAACTGGAGGGATGACTCAATGTGCTGGATGCTGATTGGCTGGGAGGTGGGGTTAATGCAGGGCATGTTCCTTGCGTAACCCCAACATCCCAGCCAATGGGAGCATGGAAATTAGTCTGAACAGGTACTGCCCATATAAAAGGCAGTCCCTATTCAAATTCTCCTCAGAGTGAATTGGGCAACGGTCCAAAAGGTACGAGGAGGGGAAATGTTTTATATTGTTTCCTGTCAGCGGTGGTGGCAGCAGCTTATGTTCAATAATAGATTTATTTTACTAACTATATTTTGTTTTTACAAGTTCAGCACTCAGGTTAAAGAAAAAAGAATGAAGAAGAGAACAGATGTAGAAAGAAGATTGGCATGATGGATGAAGACAGAGATGGCAGATGAAGATAACAGAAGAAGAAGAAAGAAGAGGGTGACAGATGAAGAAGAAGAAAGAAGCTTACAGTAGAAGAATTGAAGAAGACCTGGGTGCAGAAGACCCTGCAAGACATAAGCAATACAGGTGTTTTATTTTTATTTTTTGTGGGGGTTTTTTTTGGCTGTTTAACCCTTTGCATAACCCACATTGCATAACCCACATTGCCAGTGGGGTATGCAATGCATTTCACAGCTGGAACTCAAAGGGTTAATTATTTTTTTAAATTTGCAAACATTTTTAGAACCCTTAGAGTTCCATAGAGGTATACAACTTTTTTTTTACTCACTGTAAGAGTTACTTATTTTTACATTACACACATTTTGAAGAAGATTGACAGGCTGCAGTGCAGAGCTATAACCGCGGTATGTCTGGAAGTAAGGCCAAGGCTCATTCTTAACACATATATATATATATATATATATATATATATATAAACGATTAAAGCTTATCGCTATTTGAGGATGGCAATGAGGTAAACTTGTATAGGGGTGATAATTCACCTTTAAAGGGATAGTAATGTTTGAAGCAAAGTTCAACTCTGAGTCTTCTTTATCCTAATGCCTAGCGCTATATTTTACCACATATAGTTCTGTAGTTCACTAGCAATTCAAGCAGAAAGGTTCCCCCTCCCACCCCTTCTGACCACTTCCCACTGAATATGGAATCCAGTTATGGGACCAGACGGATGCGGTGAGAGACAATCTTCAGTCAGTAAGTAAAAGGAAAACCCTTGATGAAGGAGGGCAGGATTTTCTTTTTGCTTACCAAAGATTGTCCCTTGCCACTCTCCATCCGGACCATGCATACAGGCAGCGTGATGCAGGGGAAAGGGCAGTAGGGGGATCCTTTCTCCTTGAATTGCTTGAATTACAAAACTAGTGTTAAAATATAGCTCTATGCATTAGAAAAAGTACAAAGAAGACTCTGAGGTGAACTTTACTTCAAGCATTACTATCCCTTTAATCATCTGAGTGCCACAGGGGTGAATAACGAATTGCTCTGCAGTGTGTTGCTTACCCCACTGCCCATGAAATGGCATGGCTGCATTGAAAGAGATCCAAACTTTGCCAGGTGGGATTGTGAACTCCGACCACATATCAGAGATTAGTTCATGTGGAGAAGTGCCACATTAAAGGGATAGTAATAGGGATAGTGTTTCAAAATAAAAGCATCTCCAATTAATCTTCATAGTATTTGGGCCATGGAGAGTGTTATTTCAATATTGTCAGAGCTGTAGTTCAAGAGCAGTTGAAAGATAAACTATCCCCCTCCCTCCCCTTTTACTGATGTAACACTGCTCAGTTCCGAGCAGCAAGACTGTCCGGGTGGATCACAGAGAGGGACAATCTTCAATTAGCATAAGGGAAAAACCTGTGAAGGGGGGTAGGGTTTTCATTGTTCTCACAGTAAGAAGATTGTCCCTTGCTGTGAGCTGTTTGGTCTTAACACCAGATTCCACATCTATGGGGAAGTGGCTTACACTAGTTAAAAGGGGCGGGAGGGGGATACTTTATCATTCAGTTACTTTTGAACTACAACTCTGTCAGTATTGAAATAACATTCTCCAGGGCCCAAATTACCATGAAAATTAATTGGAGCTGCTTTTATTTTGAAACATTACTATCCCTTTAACATAAAAAACACCCAGATGAAACAGGCAATGGCTTATTAAGCTGCATTTCAATATGTAAATTAGCCATTATCGAAGTAGTCACTGTCAAACCGTAAACCTGGTGAATGCATGGTGATGTTGGTATATTTGCGGCTTATTCACAGGTTATGATGGTGAAGACATCTTAGTGCATATATTGAGATGTAATAGAAGGAAATACAAAACTTATCGGTCCTTAGTGCATCTGCCCCAAGCTCTTCTTACTACACCAACCAATTTATTTCTTGTCCAGTCCCCCAATTTGTCAAATGATCCATAGTAATCCTTTAAATGCTACAGAGATCGCCACTGCACTTTAAAGCAATGTAGTAAGGCATACCATATCTTAAGAGTCACTGCATGCACATACTAAGCAATATGGACAGCTGTTCTATTTTATGAACCATTTAGCAAATAATCAATAGCTAAGCATAATATGATAAATGTGACTATTTTTCATTTTTAGATGGGAATGTTTTCATATTAAAACATGTTGTTCCAAGCTGCAGAAGTATAGTCAAGGCCAGCTTCAATTGCAGTTTAATTTAACACCTGTCTATATTTTAAAATGTTTGGTGAATACAAAGAGCTAGCCATAAATAAATCACAAAAAAACAGAAAATCAACAGTGGTAGAAGAAGCTTCAGAAAAGGCCCTATAAAATGTAGATTGAACAAAGACCAGTGTGCTGCATTGAAATTTTATAAAAAGGTATAATTACCATTTTTCTGAAATACCGAAAACATTTATTTTAATACAAACACTGGAAGCAAAAATATTTAGTGCACCTTATACGGTGGTAATATATTTGAAAACATCACAAAATTGATGCTCAAATGTGCCATTTTGAAATGCAGACACTTTGCAATCTTGTGTCAATTTGTACAGTGATATGTCCGAAGTCAAAGTGGATCTGCTGGCATGGGAATCGGCAGCACGGCTCACTGTTTTACAATGGTTTGTGTACAGCTCCAGGGGGATCAGCTGCACCACGTTGATGAGGCCCAATAAGCCCGAAATGTTCATCTGGGGTTAGCTGCTACCGTTGATCAGAAACGATTTGTCTGGCAACTCGTGGAAAGACTATCTTTTTGGCAGTATTTGTATGATATGTTTCAGAATATTACTTCTCTGTATATGACATTTGTGAGCTAAAAGAGATTGCAGCCTGGGAGCAAGACAAATGGAGGAATCTAGACATGATCCCTTGCTCAGAAGTGCCTAGAGTAATCAGCTGCATTTTAACAATGAAGCTCAACTGAGATCTCGACCATGACAAGACTTATATCTGGGGTTACCTGTTTTCATTAATGATAGAATACTTGTCTGGTATTTTGTGGTAGGACTGTCTTTTTGGCAGGGCCTGTATGATATATTTCAGAATATTTGTTCTCTGTGTTTGGCACTTGCAAGCTAAAATAGATTGCCCCTGGGGGCAGGACACATTCCTAGTGAGTACTTTGCATACCCTTGCAAGCTCATGAGTCTAGTTGGTCCTCTCTGGCTTCTTCTCTGTATATGCAAATTGCTTTTGGGTTGGTAAACATAAAAGTAATGGGGGAATCCAGACATGGATGACTTGTTTACAAGTGACTAGAGGGGGATTAGCTGCAACTCACTGGAAAGACCCAATAAGGCCAAAATGTACCTTTGGCCTTATCTGTTTCCCTTCTTCTGAGAAAAATTGTCTGGCATTTCATGTCAGGACTGTCTTCTTGGAAGGACCTGTGTGATATGGTTCAGAATATTTCTTCTCTGTGTAATGGACTTGTGAGCTAAAAGAGATTGCACCCAGGGGGCAGGACACAGTTCTAGCGAGCTCATTGCATACCCTTGCAAGCTCATGAGTCTAGTTGAGAATCTCTGACTTCTTCTCTGTATATGTAAATTGCTCTTGGGGTTAGTCACCCTGTGAGTAATGGGACCCCATGCACACAAGTGCATAGAGGGATTAGCAGCACCTCATGATGAGTCCAAATAAGGCTGAAATGTACATTTGTGGTTAGCTGCTTCTTGTTTAGAGAAGAATTGTCTGGTGTTTTGTGACAGGACTGTCTCTCTGTCAGGACCTGTATGATATGTTTCAGAGTATTTCTTCTCTGTATATAGCACTTGTGAGCCAAAAGAGATTGTACCCTGGGAGCAGAACATAGTTCTAGTGAGCTCTTTGCAAGCCCATGAGCCTATTTGAGCATTTCCGACTTCTTCTCAGTATATGCAAATTGCTTTTGGGTTTGGTCACCCTAAGAGTAAAGGAGGAATCCAGATATGGACCTCTTGCTCAGAAGTGCCTAGAGAAAACTACTGACTGATAAGGCCTTGATGTGTGTATGGTTTTTCTTGTTTATAAAAGAGTAGTTTGGAGTTTAATGACAGGACTATAGTGTTGGTGGGATCTGTAGGATATTTTTCAGAATATTTTTTATCTGTATATTGCACTTGTGATTTAAAAGAGATTGTAACCAGGGTGTGAGACACAGTCCTCGTGAGTGCTTTGCATACTCTTGCTAGCTCATGAGCCTGGCTGAGCATCTCTGATTTCTTCTCTGTATTTACAAATTGTTCTTGGGGTTAGCCACCCTAAGATAATGGGGGAATCCAGACCTGGACCCCTTGCTCACATGTATCTTGATGGATCAGCTGCACCTCACTGATGAAATCCAACATGGCTGAAATACACACCTGGGATTAGTTGCTTGCTTTGTTCAAAGAAGAATTATGTGGCATCTTGAGGCAAGACTGTCTTTTTGGTCGGACCTGTATGATATGTTTCAGAATGTTTTTTCTCTGTTTATAGCACCTAAAGACCTAAAAGAGAGTGCACTCTGGAAGCATTACACAGTCCTATTGAGCTCTTTGCATACCCTTGGGAGCTCATGAGCTTCTTTGAGCATGACTTCTCTGTATATGCAACTTGCTGTTGGGGTTCATTACCCTAAGAGTAATGGGGGAATCCAGACATGGACCCCTTGCTCACAAGAGCATTCAGGCGTAACTATACCCAACTGATAATCCCCAAAATGTCTGAAATACATGGTTGGGATTAGTTACTTGCTTTGTTAAGAGAATAATTATCTAGCATCTTGAGACAAGACTGTCTCTATGAAATGTTTCAGGTTGTTTTGCCTCTATTTATGGCATTTGTGAGCTAAAAAGAGATTGTACTCTGGGTGCATTACACAGTCCTAATGAGCTCTTTGCATGCCCTTGTAAGCCTTGTTAAGCATCTCTTACTTCTTTTCTGTATATGCAAATTGATGTTGGGGTTTAGGGGGGGGATTAGCTGCACCACACTGACAAAGGAAGGATGAAACATATGTTTGAGGATATTGTTTCCATTGTTCAGAGAAGGTTTGAATTGTGTGGCAGGATTGTATTTTTGGGAAGACCTGTCTGATATGGTTCAGAATATTTCTTGAGAGCTCAAAGAGATTGCACTCTGGGAGCATTACACAGTCCTAGTGAACTCTTTGCATAACCTTACAAACTCATGAACATCTCTTTTGTCTTTTCTGTACATACAAATTGCTCCTGGGGTTGGTCAACCTAAGAGTAATGGAGGAATACAGACATGGGCCCCTTGCCCACCACCCACCACCCACGGCTGAAGCAAATGTTTGGGGATTTTTTTTTTTTTTTTTTTTTTTTTTTTTTTTTTTTTTTTTTTTTTTTTTTTTTTTCTTTCTTTCTTTCTTCCTTCCTTCCTTCCTTCTTCTTCTCTCTCTCTCTCTCTCTCTCTCTCTCTCTCTCTCTCTCTCTCTCTCTCTCTCTCTCTCTCTCTCTCTCTCTCTCTCTCTCTCTCTCTCTCTCTCTCTCTCTCTCTCTCTCTCCCTCCCTCCCTCTCTCTCCCCTTCTCTTGTTTGGAGAAGAAATGTGTTGTGTGCCAGGACTGTCTTTTTGGGATGATCTGTATGATATGGTTCAGAATATTTATTCTCTGTGTATAGCATTTGTGAGCTAAGAGAGATTACACTCTGGTTGCATTACACAGTCCTAGTGAGAAATTTGCATGTCCTTGCAAGCTCATGAGTCAGCATCTCTGAGTTCTTTGCTGTATATGCAAATTGCTCTTGGGGTTGGTCACCCAAAGAGTAATGGGGAATACAGACATGGACCCCTTGCACACAAGTGCATAGAGGGATTTACTACACTTTACCAATAATGCTCAGTAAAGGGATAGTATTACTTCAAAATTACTATCCCTCATATTGTAGCCCTTAATAAACTGAGTTAAATGACACCAGCAGCATATCTCAAACCTTTATGGTTTAAGAGATAGCCGCTTTCAAAGTTTCCTCTCCCCTGCTGTCAGTGTTCTGCTGCCAGCAGGGGAATCCGGTCCCGGGACAGGCGGAAGCTCTTAAACAGAGCCGATATCTCATTATGGAAGGAAAAATTATTAATTGAAACAGTCTTCTACGTGTGCTTGGTTACCAAGCACACGTAGAAGACTGTTTCCATTAATCATTTTTCCTTCCATAACGAGTTATCGGCTCTGCTGAAGAGCCTCCTCTTGATTCAGAGACCGGATTCTCCTGCTGGTAGCAGAACGCTGACAGCAGGGGAGAGGAAACTTTGAAAGCGGCTATCTCTTAAACCATAAAGGTTTGAGATATGCCGCTGGTGTCATTTAACTCAGTTTATTAAGGGCTACAATATAGTAATTTTGAAGTAATACTATCTCTTAAGGCTGTAATGTATGTTTGGGGTTAGTTGGTTCTTGTTTAGAGAAGGCTTGTCTGATGTTTTGTGGCAAGGCTGTCTTTATGGCAGAACCTGTATGATATGTTGCAAAATATTTGTTCTCTGTGTATGGTATTTGTTAGCTAAAAGTGGTTGAACCCTGGGTGCACAACACAGACCATGTGAGCTCTTTGCATACTCTTACAAGCTCATGAGCTTAGTTGAGCATCTCTGATGTCTTCTCTGTATATGCAAATTGCTCTTGGGGTAATGGGTGACTCTAGGCATGGACCCCTTGCTCACAAGTGCCTAGAGGCAGGGACGTGCACAGACATTTTGGGGGCAGGGGCTCAAATGAAAAAAGGGCACTTTTCATAATTATTTATTCAAAATAAATATTTTTTAAAAAAGGGCACGAGGGCACTTTGGACAAAAAGGGCAGGTGCTCAAGCCACCCTTGGTGTCTATATGTGCACGTGCCTGCCTAGAGGCATCAGCTGTACTTCACTGATGTGGCCCAATAAAACTTAAATATTTGTCTGGTTTTATCAGCTTGCCTTTTTCACAGAACAAATGTCTGTCATCTTGTGACAGGACAGTCATTTTGGCAGGATCTGTATCATATGTTTCATAATATTTCTTCTCTGCATATGGCACTTGTGAGCTAAAAGAGATTGTACTCTAAGGGCATTACACAGTCCTAGTGAGCACTTTGCATGCCCTTGCAAGCTCATGAGTCTAGTTGAGAATCTTTGATTTCTCTCTGTATATGCAATTTGCTCTTGTGTTTGGTCACCCTAAGAGTAATGGGGAATCCAGACATGGACCCCTTGCACACAAGTGCATAGTGGGATTAGTGGTACCTGACTGATGAAGCTCAATAAGGCTGAAATTTATGTTTTGGGGGTTAGCTGTTTGTTTAGAGATGACTTGTCTAGTGTTTTGTGGCTGGGCTGTCTTTCTGGCTGGACCTGTATGACATGTTTCAGAATAATTTTTTCTCTGTATATAGCACTTTAGAGCTATAAGAGATTGCACCCTGGCCCAGGACACAGTCCTAGTGAACCTTTGCATACCTTTATAAGCTCATGAGCCTAGTTGAGCATCTCTGTCTTCTTCTATATGTCAATTGCTCCTGGGTTGGTCACTCTAAGAGTAATGGAGGAATCCAGACATGGACTTCTTGCTTAGAAGTGCCTAAAGGAAATAGGTGCACCTCACTGATGAGGTCTGATAAGGCTGAAATGTCTGTCTAGGGTTAGCGACATTTCCTTTTTAGAAAATAATTGTTTGGCGTTTCATGGCAGAAATCTCTTTTTTGGTAAGACCACTTTGATATGTTTCAGAATGTTTGTTCACTGTTTAAGGCATATGTAAGCTAAAAGAGATTGCTCTCTGGGTTCTTTACACAGTCCTAGTTACCTCTTTACATGCCCTTGTGAGCTCATGAGCCTTGTTGAGCATCTCAGAGTTCTTCTCTGTATATGCAAATTTGTCTTGGGGTTGGTCATCCTAACAGTAAAGGAGCAATCCAGACATGGACCCCTTGCTCACAAGTACTTACAGGAGTCAGCTGCACATCATTGATGAGACCTAAAATGGCTGAAATGTACCTTTGGGTTAGCTGCTTCTGTTGTTCAGAGAATAATTGTCTGGTATCTTGAAAAACATGATTTGAGCAGCACCCGAGAGGCCACACATGCCTTGAGCAAATCACTCTATTTTGCTCTCTCGGTGTGCGTTTGTCACATTCTTTTGTTTTTTGTAGTCTCCTTAAGTGTAAGGGCATCCCAGACATGGGCCCTTGCTCCCATGTGCCTAGAGGGAATCAGCTGCACCCCACTGATGAGGTCCACACAGACTGAAACGTATGTCTGGGGTTGTGCTGTTTTTCTCGTGCAGTGAGCACTTGCCTGACATTTTGGGGCTGGACTGCCTGTGGGTGGGACCAGACTGATATGAATAAGAAAGTTCTTCTCTGCAATGGCACATGGGAGCGAAAAGCATGACTTGAGCAAATCACTCTATTTTGCTCTCGGTGTGAGTTTGTCACATTCTTTTGTTTTCTGATATCTTGATTCAAGACTGTCTTTTTGACAGGACCTTTATGAAATGTTTCTTCTCTGTTTTTGGCACTTTTGAGCTAAAAGTAATTGCACCCTGGGTGCAGGACACAGTCCTAGTGCTGGATTCAAATGCAGTTGCTAATGTGTCACCGCTTACCTTGGTTCCAGCGCCTCCACTTCAGCGAAACTCAGCGTCACTCCACACGTCATCTGCAGGTGCGAGGGTTTAGAGTGAAGCAGGCCTCTGTTTTATGCCATGCTTCATGTAGTCTCCTCCTACCTACTTCCTTCCTCTGAGCCTGCTCCTCCTACCTACTTCCTGAGGAGGGGTTTAAAGGGCAGTTCTGTTTAGTTTGGGCTCTGTGTATGACCCGGTTTGTCTGACCATCCAATCTGGTGCTGACCTGTGGCTCTGTCTGACTACTCTTCTACCTGCTCCCATTGTGTAGTGGACACCCAATCTGGTGCGGACCTGTGGCTCTGGCTGACTACCTGAACTGTGTATGACCCAGCTTGTCTGACTATCCAATCTGGTGCAGACCTGTGGCTCTGTCTGACTATTCTCCTGCCCGTTCCTTGTGTATAGTAGACACCCAAACTGGTGCAGACCCGTGGCTCTGGTTGACTACCCAATTTGTGTATTACCCGGCTTGTCTGACTATCCTATCTGGTGCTGACCTGTGGCTCTGTCTGACTATTCTCCTGCTTGCTCTCATTGTGTAGTAGACACCCAGTCTTGTGCAGACCTGCGGTTAAGACCTTACTTCCTGACTGCAGGCGCGAGTCAGGATCGCTCTGGTGTCTCTGAGAAAGGAGATGGCTGTCTCCTTACTGACTGCAGGCTTGAGTCAGTAATTCTCCCTTACCGTATCATCTTTAGGGAGATCCCTAGATCTATCTGCTGACTGTAGGAGTGAGTCAGTTAGTCTCTTACTGGGATTCCTGCTGGGCCTTCATTATATAGAGACTCCAGAGGCTTCTGCCGGTGTCTTTAAGAGCGTTCCAACTTTTGGCAGACTCCTATTTCTGATAGAGTCATTGGCCACTAGAAGGACCTCTACTCATTGTTCTGTGATTTACTTACTCATTGTTCTGTAATTTACTGTATTTATATTTAGTCAATAAAGATTGTTTTACTATAATGTACTGACTCCTGGTTTGTTCCTGGGAAACCATGACATAATGTTATCTCTGCTTTTATCTCCAGGTTTCCCCATAGAATTCAAAAAGTAAAATATTTGATAAAACGGGAGGTAACATTTGTGGTCAGGGCTTACGGTATGCTAATTATGGAACGTAGTGGTAATACCTGGATCCTAGAGACTCAGGATCGATAATGGGGAGTCTGGCCTGATTAGAGGGCTTGCCAAGTATGAATAATTGAAAATAAAGGGTGGGATAGAGGTGGGGACAAACGAGAGGCGTCCCTTAGTAGGACAGGCTGCAAGGTTTATAGTCCCTGCAGTCCCTCCCACAAATACAGGCCTAGCCTGTTCACTTGTGGTCAGGGCTTACGGTATGCTAATTATGGAACTTAGTGGCATAACCTGGGTCCTAGAGACACAGGATCGATGATGGGGCAGCCGGCCTGATTAGAGGACAAAAATAACAGTATACTATAGACAAATCTCATTTATTAGTAGAATCATCTGAACAAGTAAGAGAGGGCTAAGCAGATCTGGAATGTATCTGGAAAAACAATGAGATTTCCATCTACCTAATTTTTGGATTATATGCAGAAGGTGCTGAAGTATCTGAAGTATTCGGTGAAGAAGCTGGGCAGAAATTAAGTGTGTGGCCAGCTGACTGGCAGGACGATGTCAGGGTACCCATGTGGCGGCTACTCGAGCCAACCGCTTCCTTCTCCAGCTGCATTGTCCTCCCCACTTTGCTTTGCCTCCGGTGAGGCTGGATGCCGTTCCTCATCTGGCGGCGCAGCCGCCTGCTGTTTCTTGGTGCGGCTCCAGCCGCCTCTGCTACTGGCATTCCGCCAGGCTGGTGCTGTCATTATTGGGCGCACATCCAAAGACATGGATGTGCGCTCCATTTAAAGAGACAGCCACCTGTTGGCTGCTCCTCCTCTTCCTTTCTCTTGACTATTTGAACTGCCTGGACACAGGGTTCAGTCGCCCTTTCGTTGGTGTCTAGTGCAGTTCTATAGTTTGGGCTCCGTGTATGATCTGGCATGTCTGACTAACTGACCTGGTGCTGACCTGTGGCTCTGTCTGACTATCCGCCCCGTGTATGACCCTTGCCTTTGTCGGACAACCATTCTGGTGCAGACCTGTGTCTCTGGCTGACTAACCATTCCGTGTGTGACTTCTGGCTTGTCTGACTACCCATTCTGGTGTTGACCTGGGGCTCTGTCCACTGCATATCCAGCATACCAACGCTTTAGTGGACATCCTATATGGTGCAAACCTGTGGCTCTGGCTAACAACCCGCTCCATGCATGACCCCTGGCTTGTCTGACCACCCAATCTAGCACTGACCTGTCCCTCTAGCTAACAAAATGGCGGCAGAAAAGCTCCTGGTCCAATGAACTCCAGTCTGTCACAAACCGGAACTGGTCGAATGCTGTAGCTGCTTTGGCTGAGAAATCTCTATGGTAATCTTAGAAGGTGAATCTTCCATAGCGATATCCCAGGTCGACCAGCATATATAAATAATGGTCCAACTCCTGTCTCCTGGAGGGGGAGGAGGAGCAAAGAATGTCCCTATAAATACTGAAAGCTAGAACAAACTCGAGGATGTCAAGTTTTTTAGAAAAAAAGAGGAAACTCACAGCGCCAACTCACCTTAACATATCCTTACAATGAATACAACTTTAAGAAACTTATAAAGATAGATATATAGAAAGCAGCATGGAATGAGGGGGTTCTCCAGACCCCCAAACATTAGGCCAGAAACCCAAAGTGAAAAGACAGACAAGAAAACAATCCTGCGCTACTCTATATAAAAAACTAATGTGTGCCCTGTAATGGGCATATATAATAATTCTTAGTAAATGAGTGAAATTTTGTTTCACATATTGGCCAAGTTGTGGGTAAGCTTGCCACAGAAAGCCTTGGGTCTTTGGATTCCAGGGTGACCGAGATACCCCCATAGTGTATTGTACGGTTCTCGGACAAATCCTGAGTGGCTATAAGTAGGGACACCAAATTTACGTTCCTCCCCTCCAGGATTTCCTTGCGAAGGTGATCTGGGACCATGTGGGCTGGAGTGATGTGGGAGGGGCTGATGCTGAGGTACCCGGAACTGGAGGAGTAGTTAGAAATGGAGCTGCCTGAAACTGTGGTCTGCTGATGGTTTCCAAGGAGCCGATCCTTGACAGCATGTCGGTCATAGCACGTGAAACTGAGGTGAGTAGTTGAGTTAATTGGACCGAGGACGATGATTGGTCGGGCTGTGGAGTTGCTGGGGGGGTGGAGAGGAAGGGACAGGAATGGGGGGGAGGGGGAGTGGATGGGGGGAGTGGATGGGGGAGTACTCGAGGGGGGGGGAGGCAAAGAGTTCTGGCTTCCTAGCTCAAGCTGGGAAGGGGATGTGTCTGTGATGTAATTCTGCTGTAAACTTTTGGATTGTCCATTTCCTATAGGACTGGTTGCCGGTTCTGGTGGATCTTCTGAAGGCCCTTCATGTTCATGTTCGGGGTCGCTTTCCATGTTAGGACTTAAAACTAATTAGGATAAGTAGAATAGGGAAAAGGGGGGGGGCTTGTGCTAAATAGTGACCGCAGTCAACCTGATGGGCAAATGAACCGAAGCATGGCCTTCCTGGTCCTCTGGACTTGGGAATAACCAGAGGTGTTGCGAGGCAAAGCTACCTGTCTCGGATCTGCTGCCAGATGGCTGCTGTGTGGGGAGTTCCCTGCAGGCCGACATCCTGGCTGGACTGTTCACCATCAGGACAGCCAGGGATAGTTGACGGTGGGGGAGGCTGAGTGTAGGAGAAAGGGAAGGGGGGATATATAGTGAAAAATAAATGATGAAGAGACTGGCGAGTTACCTCTGACTGCAGGTAAGGAAGAACTGGTGAGGAAAGACAGAATAAGAATGAAAGCTCCTAAACCTCTGACGGGAGGAATGGAGGAAGGAGTGGTTAAACCTGTCCACTGACGGGAGGCAAGGTGTGCAAGATAAAGTGAGGTGGGGGGGAGGTACCAAAACTTGTACACACTTGACGGTGTGTGGAAGATTTGGTAACTCAGACTAATTGGTCTGTAAGTGAGTGGGAGTATTGGGAGGGGAAGGAGTGAAACTATATGGGAAATGGTTGGAAAGGGGGGGGGGCAGGGAGAAAGTGGAAAGAGAGGTCTTTCTTAAGAGGATCTGACATGCTCAATACTGAAAAACAGAGAATTGTTATAATAGAGGAGCACAGTTATTAAAATTAGAAGTACCAAAAAGGTATGGACTGTACCTTGAATGTAAGATGGTGAAGATGTGGAAAGAGAAAAGGTGTTTTGCAGGCAGGACCCTTAGAAGGGAAATTGATGCAGGAGATAAGGGTATCTTGAAGAAAATAGGTTCTGTGGTGGAAACAGGGCAAATCAATATATGCACTTATGTAAAACAACCTAGATACAGTAGGTATACACATAAAACTGTATGCACCCCTTCAAATAAGAGCTGATAGAAGGAAAATCCATCCACTCTCTGTGAAAATGCAGTTAGGGCAGAGTAGGCAAAGCTCTATTGAATTTGCGCCAGGCCTCAACTGGAGGGGGCAATTGAAAAGGAGAATCTCTTGTTAGTGAGCATCCCTAGGTAAGTTGTTCTAACTGACTGATACCCAACTGGACTCCATACTTGGAATGAACTTAGGCTAGCACCACAACCCACTTGTTTATGTGCAAACATAAGGCTTTTTAAGTTACAGGGAGAGTAAGGATTAACTGGATCCAGCCAATTAGGCACAAGAGGTAACATGTATTGTTTTCCAAAAGCCTTAGTCGATTATGGGGCTTAAAATTAAAGACAAGGGTCATAGAACGTAGTATGCTGCTTGTACTGGTGAAAGAAAAGATGAGAGGGGTTACCTGGAAGCTGGAAGGAGGCGGCTGAGGAAAGAGCGCTGACGGGCGTAGGATGATGACGTCACAGGAAGTGGCGCAATACTTTGTGAATGAGAAAGAGGATGTAAACATGCGCAGCACTGAGGAATGGATGCGACATGAAGGGACCAGGAAGATGACTGGTACCTAGGAGATTAGGAGCCACCAGAACCGATGAACGCTGAACAAATGCAAAGTAAGACAAACGAGAGGCGTCCCTTAGTACGAGAGGCTGCAAGGTTTATAGTTCCTGCAGCCCCTCCCAAAAATACAGGCCTAGTCTATTCACTTATCTCCTGCATTTGAATCCAGCCCCTAGTGAGCTCTTTTCATACTGTTGCAATCTCAAGAGCCTAGTTGAGTATATCTGACTTCTTCTCTGTATATGTAAATTGCTCTTGGGGTTGTGCACACTAAGAGTAATGGGGGAATCCAGACATGGAACAATCAGATGAACCTCAACAATGAACCGAGACCGAGACCGAGACCGAGACCGAGACCGAGACCGAGACCGAGACCGAGACCGAGACCGAGACCGAGACCGAGACCGAGACCGAGACCGAGACCGAGACCGAGACCGAGACCGAGACCGAGACCGAGACCGAGACCGAGACCGAGACCGAGACCTATATCTGGAGTTAGCTGCTTTGCTTGTTCATAGGAGACTTGTCTGGTATTTTGTGGTAGGACTGTCTTTTTGGCAGGGCCTTTATGATATGTTTCAGAATATTTCTTCTCTGTGTATGGCACTTGCAAGCTAAAATAGATTGCACCCTGGAGGCAGGGCACAGTCCTAGTGAGCACTCTGCATACCCTTGCAAACTCATGAGTCTAGTTGAGCATCTCGGACTTCGTCTCTGTATATGCAGATTGTTCTTGGGGTTGGTCACCCTAAGAGTAATGGGAGAATCCAGACCTCGACCCCTTGCTCACACGTGTCTAGAGGGATTAGCAGCACATCACTGATGAAATCCAATGTGGCTGAAATGCACATCTGGGCTTTGTTGCATGCTTTGCTCAATGATGAGTTATGTGGCATTTTGAGACAAGACTGTCTTATTGGTAGGACCTGTATGATATGTTTCAGAATGTTTTTTTTCTCTGTTTATAGCACTTGTGACCTAAAAGAGATTACACTCTGGGAGCATTACAAAATCCTATTGAGCTCTTTGCATGCCCTTGTGAGCTCATGAGCCTCTTTGAGCATCTCTGACTTCTTCTCTGTATATGCATATTGATGTTGGGGTTCGTCAACCTGAGAGTAATGGAGAAATCCAGATATGGGCCCCTTGCTCACAAGAGCCTAGAGGCATAAGCTGCACACCACTCACAATGCCCAAAATGGCTGAAATACATGGCTGTGGTTAGTTGCTTGCTTTGTTAAGAGAATAATTATCTGGCATCTTGAGACAAGATTGTCTCTATGATATATTTCAGAATAATTTTCCTCTATTTATGGCATTTGTGACCTAAAAAGAGATTGCACTCTGGGTGCATTATACAGTCCTAATTAGCTCTTTGCATGCCCTTGTAAGCCTCGTTAAGCATCTCTGACTACTTCTCTGTATATGCAAATTGCTGTTGGGATTCGTACCCTAAGAGAAATGGGGGAATTCAGATGTTGATCTCTTGTTTACAAGTGTATAGAGGAATCAGCTGCCTGGGATCAGCTGCTTCTTGCTTACAGAATAATTGCTTGGTGGTTTATGGCAAGACAGGTATGATATGTTTCAGAATATGTTTTCTTTGTGTATGGTGCTTGTGAGCTAAAAGAGATTGCACGCTGGGTGCAGGGCACAGTCCTATTGAGCACTGTACATACACTTGCTAGCTCATTAGCTGAGTTGAGCATCTATGACTTCTTCTTGGTATATGCAAATTGCTCTTGGTGTTGGTCACTCTAAGAGTAAAGGAGGAGTCCAGACATGGACCTCCTGCTCAGCTGTGCATGGAAGAAACAGCTGCACCTCACTGTTGAGGCCTAATAAGGATTAAATGGATGTCTGGGGTTAGTGGCTTCCCTTGTTTAAAAAATAGTTGTTTGGCGTTTCATGGCAGTACTGTCTTTTTTGGCTGGACATGTGTGATATGTTTCAGAATATTTCTTCTCTGTGTATGGTACTTGTGAGCTAAAAGAGATTTCAACCTGGCTGCAGGATACAGTCCTAGTGAGTTCTTTGTATACTTTTGCAAGTGCATGAGCCTAGTTGAGCATCTCTGATTTCTTCTCTGTATATGCAAATTGCTTTTGGGATTGGTCACCCTAAGAGAAGTGGGGGAATCCAGACATGGACCCATTGCTTATAAGTGCTTGACGGGATTAGCTGCACTACACTGACAAAATCCTATAAGGCTGAAACTTATGTTTGCAGTTATTGTTTTCATTGTGTGGCAGGATTGTCTTTTTGAGAAGACCTGTCTGATATGGTTTAGAATATTTATTTTCTGTGTATGATGCTTGTGAGCTAAAAGAGATTGCACTCTGGGTGCATTACACAGTCCTAATGAACTCTTTACATAACCTTGCAAGCTCATGAGCATCTCTGATGTATTCTCTGTACATACAATTTGCTCTTGGGGTTGGTCAGCCTAAGAGTAATGGAGGAATACAGACATTGGCCCCTTGCTCACAAGTTCCTAGAGGAGTCAGCTGCAACTTACTGACAAAACCATATAAGGCTGAAATATATGTCTGGGGTATTGTTTCTTTCGTTCAGAGAAGAAATGCATTGTGTTGCAGGGCTGTCTTTTTGGGATGACCTGTATGAGATGGTTCAGAATATTTATTCTCTGTGTATGGCTTTTGTGAGCTAAGAGAGATTACACTCTGGTTGCATTACACAGTCCTAGTGAGAAATTTGCATACCCTTGCAAGCTCATGAGTCAGCATCTCTGACTTCTTTGCTGTATATGCAAATTGCTCTTGGGGCTGGTCACCTTAAGAGTAATGGGGAATACAGACATGGATCACTTGCACACAAGTGCATAGAAGGATTCACTACATTTCACTAATGTTGCTTGCTAAGGGAGACTTCTTATCGTGGATGGTTCCTGGGCAGGTGAGCATGTGCGGCTCATCAGCGTGTACGCCTCCCCTGAGAGAAATGAGTGACTGGAACTTTTCCAGCGCCTGTGGACCCAGCTCGCTACCACCAGGGCAGTGGTGATGGGTGGGGATTTTAATTGCCCAATTGAGGAGGATGGGCTTAGCTCCTGCCATAATGCAAAGCTGGATAAAACATCCAGGTTACTGATAGAGATGGCCAGGGAGGTGTCCTTGCGGGACGCGGTGGGCTCCATTGGGGCAGGCTCCCTTAATTATACTTGGAGCCACCCCGATGGCTCAACGCGTTCTCGGATTGACTTCCTGTTCACCTCCAGAACAGTAGAGCACAAGTGGCACTCTATGGCCCCCTGCTACTTCTCTGACCACAGGGTCATTCACTTCCAGGGGGTCCTGGGCAAAGGGTATCCTCCCGGTTCAGGCTCCTGGAAGTTGAACTGTGCCCTGCTGGAAAGAGAGGAGATTGTAGAGGAGCTGCAGGGTGCATATAAAATGTGGAAACTAGATAAAGTGTACTTCCCCACTGTGGCCCAGTGGTGGGAGTTTATGAAAGTTAAATTCCGCAGTTTCTTTCAGGCGAAAGGCAGACGCCAGGAGTGTGAGAGGAGGAGTGAACTCAGGAGACTTCAAAAGAAACTGCACTCCATGCAGGACCTCCAACTCTGTGGCTGGGATGTGAGAAAGGAGCTGGATGAGACCAAAGAGGGCCTGAAAAGGCACTTTGAGGAGGAGTCCAGACGCATTATCTTCCGTTCCAAGGTGGAGCACCTGGAGAAGGGTGAGAAATGTAACTCTTTCTTTTTCAGGAAGCTCCACTCTGCACACACTCCCCTGATAGAACTGAGGGATAGAGATGGCAGAATCCAAGAGGGGAAGGAAGGGGTCATGAAAGTGGTTGCAGACTTCTACAGAGACCTCTACTCCCCCAAAGACACAGATACAGACCAAGCCGATAAGTTCCTGTCAGGTATCACTAACTCTGTTGATCCCGCAGGTAGAGCAGCTATGGACTCCCCCCTGGCATTGGAGGAGCTGTTCTCTGCTGCCAGATCCTTCAAGTCAGGCAGGACCCCGGGCTGTGATGGTCTCCCAGCTGAATTTTATATAAAGCTGTGGGACCTCAAAGGCCCAGACCTGCTTGAACTATACGAGGAGATGGTGGCGGAGGGCAGAATGCCTCCGACGCTAAGGGAGGGTGTAACGGATCCTACCCGTTACTGAGCCCTTGTCTGGACCTCAAACTATTTATCCAAGGACTTTGGACATTTATTACTGTTTGGACTCTGTGCTGTGCCTTTGCGTACAAACTGGCCAGCTATTCCCTAAGAGAAAGACTTAAATTCATAGACTTTGGATCACATAGTATGTTTGAGGGTTTACTCCAAGGGAATAGGCAGTGAGGGGTTAATTATTTCAATATGTATTGCAGACTCCCAAGCCTTTTGCTTAATTATTCAACCCCTGGCCATTGTTAAGGAAATGAATATTCTGGCCACTCAAGTAATTGTATTGAGAACTGTCCTGAGACCCCCTGCAGTGTGGTAATTAGTTCAAACCCTCAAGTCTTTGTTCATCAAACCCCTTTGTATCTGAAATATAATCCTGTCTGAGTCATTGTATCTGTTAAGACCACCTGTTGCTGGCTTTTGTCTGATGTGTTACGATTTAATCATGTTCCCTATTGTATCAGGTTTCCCCATGTGATCCAATGTACTGTACTGTATATAAATATCTGTGGTTTGTGACAATAAAGTGAGTTCTGTTTTGGAGTGAACAAGGAGTCCTGGAGTCTTGTATTGCTTATGGTCTAAAGTATCCACTCTGATACCCATCTGCGCCAAGTATCCTGAATCGCCGACCGCCTGCTGCCAGTTTCCTGCGACCTAACTTTGTGGACTGTCAGGCGGCGACGTGGACTCTTCCATGCTTCCCTGCTTCCAGCGATCCTGCGGCTGTTTCCAGTGACTGTCCATACTCCAACCGGTGCACCTGACGGCGCTTATCTGCGTCGAGAAGGAGAGACCCAGGAACAACGGCGGAAGGTGACGCGGTCCCTTCCAGCATCCGTTATATTGGTGGCATAGCGGTGGGATGTCTCCTTCTTTGATCGGGTGCATCGAATGACACATGGCGGAGATCCTGGGCCACGACGGCATGTCGCTGGAGGAACTCTGAATAACGCTGATAGCGAGGAAAGGGGACCCGGTCGACAAGGACCCGGTCTTCCGAGCGATGGAAAAGCTAATGCCCTTCCTGGGACCACATCCGTCGATTGAAAGGATTGATCGACTTATGAAGGCGGTACGTGCACGTTACCACAGTGCACTGCAGGAACGCTGTGCAATTACTCTGGCCGTGGTGAGAGGGGATACATTCCTCACCAGGCCCTGTGAGGACTATTGTGTGGACTTTGCATCGGGGAGCGGGACAACTGTCCTCTTTGATGAACCTGTAGCCCTGGATATGGGTAACTCTGAACTAGGGAGTGGGGATGCGTTCTCCCTCAGCAATGTGGAAGGTGCCCTGGAGAAGGAGCAGTGTGTGCTCCCCAGGGATATGGATGACGCATCCTTAAGGGATGGGACCACGGTCTCCCTCAAGGCAGAGCAGGGCCCTACGGTGAATGGCCTGGAAGAGGAACCCAGCGGACTGCCCCAATGCAATGCTGCTGCTGGCTCTGTGAACCTTGTGAACTTTGAACTGATGGGTGGGAATGCGGTCCCCATCAGCCCTTGTGAATCCCCTGCTGTGGTGGGTAGGAGTGAGCACACCACCCCTTGTTTTGCCCTGACGCTGGTGAGTGTGGAACAACTCACCAGCAGCCCCAAAGAGATGTCCCCTGGTTTGGGGGAGAATGCCCTGGGAGCGGAGCCGTGTGGGCTCCCCAGGGTCATGGATGCTGCCGCCTGGAGGGATGGGACTGCGGTCTCCCTCAAGGCAGAAAAAGGGACTGTTAATAATGGCCTACAAGAGGAGGACCCCAGCAGGCTGGGAGAAAGCAGTGCTGCTGGCCCTCCTGTGGATATGGATTGTGAACTGGTGGGTGGGAATGCGTTCCCCACCAGCCCCCCTGTGACCCCTGGCCTAGTGAGTAGGAGCGAGCTCACCAGGGCCTGGGATAACCCTGCTGTGGTGAAGGAGATGCAGGTCCCCACCAGCAGCCCCAGTCTGTCCCCTGTTGCTGTTGCCCTGGAGAAGGGGAAGAATGTATTCTCCAGGTACATGGATAAGATGGCTAGAAGGATTGAGAGTGCCCTCCTCCCCAAGAGAAGAGATGGCCCTGATGTGAGGGGCCAGAAAGAAGAGGGGTCCAACACACTGCCTCACTGCAGTGCTGCTACTGCCCCCGAAGACCCTGGATGTTGCCCCAAGACCCCATTTCCTCCTGTGGATTTGAACTGTGAACTGATGGGTGGGAATGCGTTCCCCATCAGCAACCTTGTAACCCCTGGCGTGGTGCGTGGGAGCGAGCGCACCAGGCCCTATGAAACTCTGGCTGGGATGACTGGGACAACAGTCCTCATCCCCAGCCCAACGATTGTGCCCCCTGAATTCCCTGAGTTCTGCATGGGGGGTGGGAATGTGCCCCAGAACGTTGCCCCAGCACAGGGGAGTGGGACAAACATCCTCTCCTGTCCCTCTGGGGCACTTGCCCAACTAAAAGGGGGAGATGTGCCCCTCTCCCCACACTTTGATTCCCAGGTCCCTGAGGATCCAGAGACACAATTGCCCCAGGGAGATCCACCGTATGTACTGGCTCTGGACCCTGAGCCCCTGGCCCCAGACCCAGGAGGGTCTAACCCCAGCATTGCCTGGAGCATGGCCCAGGAGAAGCCGCCCAAGTTGGTGCTCGCCAGGACCAGAAGGCACCTATATCCCTGGCCCAGGATCAAAGACCAAAGTTGTACCCCTGGCCCAGAACAAGGGGCTTGCTTATTGTTTACTGGCCTGGACAAGAGATTAACATTTTCCCCTGGTTCACACAAAGGACCCAACTCTTTTCCTGGCCCATACAAGGGACTGATGTTTTCATGACCCAGGACAAGAGACTCAAATGGACTCCCAGCTCCAGCCAAGGGGCTCAACTCAGTGAGGCTCTTCCAGAGTCCCAAGCCAGCACTTACTACCGCAACCTCTGGCTTGGTACAAAAAAGGGGGAGAAATGTAACGGATCCTACCCGTTACTGAGCCCTTGTCTGGACCTCAAACTATTTATCCAAGGACTATGGACATTTATTACTGTTTGGACTCTGTGCTGTGCCTTTGCGTACAAACTGGCCAGCTATTCCCTAAGAGAAAGACTTAAATTCATAGACTTTGGATCACATAGTATGTTTGAGGGTTTACTCCAAGGGAATAGGCAGTGAGGGGTTAATTATTTCAATATGTATTGCAGACTCCCAAGCCTTTTGCTTAATTATTCAACCCCTGGCCATTGTTAAGGAAATGAATATTCTGGCCACTCAAGTAATTGTATTGAGAACTGTCCTGAGACCCCCTGCAGTGTGGTAATTAGTTCAAACCCTCAAGTCTTTGTTCATCAAACCCCTTTGTATCTGAAATATAATCCTGTCTGAGTCATTGTATCTGTTAAGACCACCTGTTGCTGGCTTTTGTCTGATGTGTTACGATTTAATCATGTTCCCTATTGTATCAGGTTTCCCCATGTGATCCAATGCACTGTACTGTATATAAATATCTGTGGTTTGTGACAATAAAGTGAGTTCTGTTTTGGAGTGAACAAGGAGTCCTGGAGTCTTGTATTGCTTATGGTCTAAAGTATCCACTCTGATACCCATCTGCGCCAAGTATCCTGAATGGCCGACCGCCTGCTGCCAGTTTCCTGCGACCTAACTTTGTGGACTGTCAGGCGGCGACGTGGACTCTTCCATGCTTCCCTGCTTCCAGCGATCCTGCGGCTGTTTCCAGTGACTGTCCATACTCCAACCGGTGCACCTGACGGCGCTTATCTGCGTCGAGAAGGAGAGACCCAGGAACAACGGCGGAAGGTGACGCGGTCCCTTCCAGCATCCGTTATAGAGGGGATGATCACGATCTTGTATAAACAGAAGGGAGAGAGATGCGACCTTAAAAATTGGCGGCCCATCTGTCTCCTGAATGTGGACTACAAGATCCTTGCCAAGGTACTAGCCAACAGGCTAAAGAGGGTCATTGGTCAGATTGTTCACCCAGACCAAACCTGCGGAATTCCCGGTCGCAGAATAGCAGATAACCTTGCCCTAATCAGAGACGTGGTCCACTATATCAGAGACCGCCGTATAAAGGCAGCCCTGGTCAGCCTTGATCAGGAGAAGGCCTTTGACCGTGTCTCTCATGAATTTATGGGCAGGGCACTGCGCAGATTTGGGCTGGGAGAAATGTTCTGTTCATATGTTAACCTAATGTACCTTGACATTTTCAGTACGGTGCTGGTGAACGGCTGGAAGACTGACCCCTTTCCAGTGCTTTCTGGGGTCAGACAAGGTTGCCCTCTCTCACCTCTTCTTTTTGTCTGTTGTATAGAGTTCTTCGCTGAATGCATCAGACGGAATCCAGAGATCAGGGGGATCACTGCACCAATACATGGCAGACAAGAGGCAAAGTGCTCGCTGTACATGGACGATGTAACCATCTTCTGCGCTGACCAGCAATCAGTGAAAGAGCTCGTCCAGACATGTGAGGACTTTGGAAAAGCTTTGGGTGCAAAGGTCAACTGCGGGAAGTCAGAGACCATGCTCTTCAGGGAGTGGCACCTGTCTTCTGAACCCTTCCCTTTCCCCATCAGGACAGGCCTCATCAAAATCCTGGGAGTCTGGTAAGGTGGAAAAGGTGCGGCCCTGAAGTGTTGGGATGAAAGACTAGCAAAAGTGAGACAGAAATTTGGATTATGGAGCCTCAGGGACCTCACCATAGAGGGAAAAATACTGGTACTGCAGAATGAGATCCTTCCAGTTCTGCAGTATATGGCCTAAGCTTGGCCACCCTTGGCAACAATTTGCAGAGCCATCACAAGGGCAGTTTTTCACTTCATCTGGGGCTCCAAAATGGACAGAGTGAAGCGTGCAGTTATGTACAAGGAGCCCCACAAATGTTGCGGGCCTTCTTTGTGTGCAACTGTGTGCGGAGGACTTTAAGAGAGAGCGACCAGGGATCTGCCGGTAATGCCATGTCCCGTTTCTTCTTGCTTCCTCTTTGGAGGGGACTTGGTTGGGAGAGGTGGGACAGCTCCATCCCTTACAACTGGACTACCCCCTGGTTCTACCAGGATGTTGGTAGATTTGTAAGGGAGAACCAACTGGAGGGTGTTAAACCAGAACTGTGGACCCCAAAGGTCATATATAAGCTCATCAGAGCAAAAGACATTATAGAGACAATTTCAGGACTCCCAGCTGCCACTTCCAAGATGGTATGGCAGAACGTGTCATCAGGGAGACTCACCAACAGACACAAGGACACTGCATGGATGGCCATTCAGGGGGGTCTGTCTCTCAGATCATTCATGCATGCAAGGAACCTATGCAGGTATAGACATTGCCCTAGAGGATGCGTGGCAGAAGAAACTGCCCTGCATGTTTTTTGGCAGTGCCCCTTTGCCCAAGCTCTGTTGGATGACCTGGAAAATGAACTCAAAGACTCTGTCCCAAAGAGACACTTGTCGTACCACTCGGTACTGTATGGACTATTTCCAGGGACACACGCGTATGGTGCTATCCAGGAAGCCTGGCGTATTATGTGCTGTGTCAAAGACGCTCTGTGGTTTGCAAGGAATCGTCTGGTGCTGAGGAGAGAACAGGTGACAACACAGGACTGTCGCAGACTGATCCACAGTCTGCTAAGAGACTATAACATCTTGGACTGCCCTGAAGAGGTGGACTAGCATCCCCTCCAATGGCTCAATATCACTGTCACCTCCCCTTGGCCCCTTGACCTACCCTGACCCATGCCCCATATCCCACCCCCCCAGGCGAATGCCCACAGAGACTTTAATACAGTGAAATAAAGTACAAGTGTTGAGTTCAATAAAGTGATGTACCTGTGCGCTGCCAAAGTACACTGCGTTGCAGCTATTAAGAATGTTATTATTTTAAATGTATGAATGCACTCTGTATTGGAAAGCATTACTGGACAAAGAAATGTTGTATTGTATTTTCCATGTCAAAATAAAGATTATTTTTTCAAAAAAGAAAGTATGTTGGCTAAGATCAAGTATAGTATCTGTTCTTTGTATCCTGAGGACCGAGAGGCACTTGGTCTGATGCCATGGCTGGGGAGTGGAAAGCCCGAGGTGTTTTTTTCCTTTGTTACACAGACCATGTGGGCCCTCAAGCATGAGCCTTGGTGGCGCACTGGCATGCACATGGACTTTAATTTTCCCCTCACTTCTTTGCCCTGGCCTCCTAGGCAGGGCACAAAGAATTTTTATAACTCCTGCTGGGAGGCTGGGGCTTTAACAGGCACTATTAATTTATATTATTTATTCACTGTGCACATTTTTGTTGCATGGTTGATTTATGGAATTTTTTCACTATTTATTTTTGATAGCACTTTGCCCACAGACACTAGCACTTAAAACACTGAAAATTGCTGCAGTGGGGACGGGTCAGAAGACTTGAGCTTTGGTGTGGGGGGGGGTTTGATGTGCCACTGGGCCTCCACCCCCCCTGAAAGACTCGGATGCTCCTCTCCCCGGAGGGAAGTGAAGAAAAAGGCTCTGGTTTTAAGACCCCAGGGTGAAGACCCTTCTCTCCCTTTGGGGGGAGGAGGAGAAGCTAAAGGACCCCCCAATCCTTCAATGGGGAAGGGGGCTGAAGCCTGACCCGGCCCCTGGAAATGCACTGGAGCACCTTTAAGGACACAGAGCACGACCGGAGATGGGGAATGTACAGGACTGCACAGCAAAAGTCTGCACAGCACCTCGGGCTTATCAATAACATAATGTATGTTTGGGGATAGTTGTTTCTTGTTTAGAGAAGGGTTGTCTCATGTTTTGTGGCAAGACTGTCTTTATGGCAGAACCTGTATGATATGTATCAAAATATTTGTTAGCTAAAAGCGATTGCACCCTGGGTGCAGAACACAGACCTTGTGAGCTCTTTGCATACTCTTGCAAGCTCATGAGCCTAGTTGAGCATCTCTGATGTCTTCTCTGTACCTTTGGGTTAGCTGCTTCTGTTGTTCAGAGAATAATTGTCTGGTATCTTGAGGCAAGACTGTCTTTTTGACAGGACCTTTATGAAATGTTTCTTCTCTATTTATGTCATTTTTGAGCTAAAAGTGATTGCACTCTGGGTGCAGGACAGAGTCCTAGGGCGGGATTCAAATGCAGGTGCTAATGTTATCTCTGCTTTTATCTCCACGTTTCACCATAGAATTCAAAAGGAAAATATTAGATAAAATGGGACGTACCATTTATCTCCTGCATTTGAATCCAGCCCCTAGTGAGCTCTTTGCATACTCTTGCAAGCACAAGAGCCTAGTTGAGCATATCTGACTTCTTCTTTGTATATGCAAATTGCTCTTGGGGTTGGGCACACTAAGAGTAATGGGGGAATCCAGACATGGATACCTTGCTAGAGTAATCAGGTGCACCTCAACAATGAAGCTCGACTGAGACTTAAATCTAGGGTTAGCTGCTCCGCTTGTTCATAGGAGACTTGTCTGGTATTTTTTTTGGCCTTTTTTTGGATCAACGATGACAAATTGTGGTGGGAGTAAAACCAATAGATAGGCTTGGTGATTATATAGTATCGCTATGAGATTCCTTCAATGGACCAGCAAGTCATCTGATATAAATGTTCAAGTATATTGGCAAGGCCCCTTTAAGTTATATGGGTTACAAGGAACAGTATGCATATTTGTGTAGTAATAAAATCCACATCCCGGTCCCCCGGTATAGGTGGCCGCTTACTTGAAAGCCATGACGGGTCTTGGCGTATCAGACCAAACTTTGGTATTCCATTGGTGTAAGTCCTTCTGCGGTCTCTAGCTGGATTCTGTCAACCAAGTCCTCGTGTCTGCTCCCCCATGGATAGCGTTTTCTTTTACCAGAAGTCAAGATGCTTCAACGCGTTTCGATGCTATAGATTTGCGCCTTCCAATGGAAGCTGTTATGGGGCCCTGATGGCTATCCCTATGTTATTCAAGGTTCAACCAATCAGCATCAAGTTGTATTGTTTATTGGGGAAGAAAAAGTTAGTAATGTAACCTTTCCATTTTTTTTTTTACATATATTTGAATAAAATGCATGTAATCCATATAATAAAAAGATTTTGAGTTTATGAGTTGTTTTTTTGTACTTGTTTTTATTATTATTTGAATATATTGATTGGCAAGTAATAAACAATCACAATATGTGGTATTCTTCATAGCTGGAGGGCCAAATGTTGCTGGATTACATGTATCTTCTGTGCATTGCTAAAATTCCTTTTAAATCTGGATGGTCAATCATTAATGGTTTCTTTTTATCTGTTACTGTATCACTGTAGTTCTTCTTGCTTGTATGATGCAGAGTAGAGACACACTTTTAGATCTTTGTTACAATGTCCCTGAGGTTATTAATTCCTACACACACAAAGTTGCTAAGAATTCTTACAAAGATGAACTTTCTACAAACGGTTCTTTGTGTAAAATGTTATTTGATACAGTAAAGTGTGGGATATTAAACTTATTGTATATTATAATTCGCTAAGGATGTTTGTCAGAAGCTGTAATGCTCAGTAGAAATGGCTGCACGCTGCAGTCATGTGCAATACTGACTGCCCACGCCTTGACTGATACTGAGCGGGGTGCTTCAAACTCAGACCAGGGTCCCCTCTGCGCACAAATGAGCAGAGAGGACTCCAGTCTGAATTCGGAGCACTCCGCTCTGTATCAGATGCGACACGGGCAGTCAGTACCGTGCATGACTGCAGCGCAGCCAGCATTGGCCCATGTACACGGGCTTTAAAACTAGTATATGAATATAGGAGTGGGTTGTTGATATGTGTGATTAATCTTTAAGTCTGAAATTGGAAGTAGATTGGATTTTTTGTTAGTGTTTTTAATTGAGAAAAAGATGTATTGCTTCAAAGCTGAGTTATATATTTATTCTTCATTTCTTCTTTCAGGCCTTTTGTTATAGTCTTTGTTTGTTGTACCATATGAGTTTATCATGTTTTATTATGGACTCTGCATGAATCTGTTGGAGTCACATAATTATTATAGGGAAAGATTTATTGTCCAATATGAATTGATAGTCTATTATTGTAAGCTCCACACAGATCTGATGAATTCGAATAATTTATTATAGGGAAAGGATTATCTAATGGACCACAGGTCCATCTTCTCATTGAGACCTAAAGGATTTAGTGTTTGTACTAGAAAGTTTGGTAAATCGAACTCCCCACCTCTTGCTTGTGGGAGAATATGATCAATAATAAACAGTTTTAGATCCTTTGGGTCTTTGTTATGATATTATGCAAAATATCTGGCCACTCTGTGTTTCTGTTTGCCTTTTATGATGCCTCTACGGTGCTCTAGAAAGTGTTCCTTAGCACTTTAAAGGGATAGTAATACCTCATTTTAACTTTATTTTATTTTGTAGGCATTAAAAAAACATGAAGAATGATATGTCTTATCTCTCAAACCTTTATGGCTCAAGAGATATTCACAAACAAAGTATCCCCCCCCTGTTCAACCAGATCATAAGGGAGGTGCCCAGGTAGACTGCAGAGAGGGATAATCTTCAATTAAGATAAGGGAAAAAGCTGAAAAACTTGTCAAGGGGGGAAGGGCTTTCATTCTTTTAATACAAAGAAGATTGTCCCCTGCTGTTATCTGTCTGGTCTTACAACCAGATTCACATCTGAGAAGAGATGGCTTACACTAGGAAAAAGGGGCGGGAGGGGGAACTTTGCTTGTGAATATCTCATAAACCATAAAGGTTTGAGAGATAAGACATATCATTCTTCGTGTTTTTTTAATGCCTACAAAATAAAATAAAGTTAAAACGAAGTGTTACTATCCCTTTAAATAGTCCTGCCTACATACTGGAGCCCGCAAGGGCATTCCAACATGTAGATGATGTAAGTGGAGGTGCATTGTAGAAATGTTTCTATTTTGAATTTTTCACCAGTTGAGTTACAGTGAAAGGAGCTTTTTTTGTGTTGAGTATGTTCACAAGTTGTGCAGATTTTATGTCCACATTTATAGTTCCCAATTAATCTTGTCCTGTCTAAAAGTATTTTCCCTGAGCATTTATTCTGTCTGGTTTTGTTCTCATCACTAGGTGCAAGTTTTTATTATTTTCTTGAGAACAAACAAGGTTTTAAAGGGATAGTAATACTTAAATATTACTAATCCCAATATTGTAGCCATGTTAAAAAGAATTGAATTGTCCCCAGTGTCATCTCTCAAACCTTTATGGTTTGAGAGATAACCGAACGCAAAGTTCCCCTTCCCTGAAGTCAGCGTTGTACTGACTGCAGGGATATCCGGTCTTATTTGCATCAGGCAGCTCTGCAGCAGAGCCGAGATAGCATTAATAAAAAAGAATTATTTCACCCATTTCCCCAGACTCCACCCATCAACGCAGGCACCCTCCTCAGACCCCTTTGATACCATTTCTTATGTTTTTTTTTTAATTGTATTGAGTTTTAATTTTTTTATTAACTGTCGCCCCAATCCCAGTAAACAAACTCCCCAAAACACATTCCCTGTTCACTGATCATTTCCCCACACTCCACCAATACAGGCACCCTCATACCCCTTTTATACTATGCCTTTGGGAAATAAACTAATATTTGCTATGTACTGTTTGTAAATTCAATGTTCCCATTGATTTCAATGGAATGAGCTAGGTGAAAAAAACGGAGAAACTGCACTTTTCGCTGTAAATTATTCACCAAGTGGGAAGTGCCTTTATTCACCGATTTTGGTTTGAGGGGAAAATTTTTGCCCATCCCTAGAAATAATTGATTCAATGATTACTAATGGAACAAGGCTGGGTTTTCAGACAGTGCATGTGTGACTACTAGTGCATAGTAGAAGAAGGCTGAGATGTCAGTGTAAATGTAAGGCTACGACTATCAGTGGACAGTGTAACAATACTGGAGTGTCAAATAGTTTTCACAGGGGGGATACTGATGGAAGGAAAAAGAGGGGGATCGGGGAAGAAAGAGGGAATAAAAATACAATAGAGTAGACCGGGTGAGATAAAATGGGGTTGGATAGAGGGAGAGAGAAGGTGGAACTGGGGGAGAGTGGAGAAAAATATGGGTGGAAGAGAGGGGAAAGATGGAAAGAGACAGTGGGGAAGAAAGACTTGGGGAAATAGACTAGGGGTGGAGGGGCAAATTGTGCCATGTAACTGTGTATTACAAAGCTGGTCTCAGGTAATTTTGCAATGCACTGCTGGGCTCATGCAATAGCATTTCCATGCTGATCTCCTATAATGTTAATTACAGTGCTGGTAATGTCAGTTGCCCTACTTGTTTTCCTATAATAGTGTATTGTTCTGCTGGTCTCCTGTAATGGTGCATTGTCCTACTTGTTTCCTGTAATGGTGTATTGTCCTGTTGATCTCCTGTAATGGTTTATAGCCCTTCTCTGATCTCCTGTAACTGTTTAGGAGATTGTATGTTGCGGGGAGGAGTGAGTGTGTGCATTTTATCACTTCCAATACAATATATAGTTCCACATATTTCTGCAATAAGACCTCTGATCTGTTTGACTATACATGCTTTTCTCTTCTGGTTACATATACTACTCAGCCTATGGTTCATTTCTGCCTCTGTGTTACATGACATGTCCTTCATTTGAATGCCTGCTCTCTCCTTCATGCTTGATCACTTAAATGCTAGTTATATCATCAATGCATTGCAAAATAATGCTTCGGAGAGTCCTCTAGCGTTCAATGGGTTGAAAGACAAGTGCATTTTGTAATGAAAAAAACATATTGTTCCTGTTGAGTAACCTACTGAGAAATGCATTATTCCAGAGTTATTACTGTTTATGCTGTTCATACATTAACAGTGCCCTCTGATGTCCAGACAATTAACCTACACTTCCTCTGGTGTTCAGACAAATATTCTGTTGCTTTTTATGGGAGAGGTGGGTCACAGACTGTAGTTCTTTATTTAATATGATAGTTTGAACAACCTGAGGCAGTTGTAGTACCCTGCTGTTTTACTTACCTGTAAATGTCCTATAACACATAGGTTATATAATTATTGAATATGACAATGGCACTCACCGGGACTGAGTGAATATATAAGAACTGTATCAGCAATAATGTATATAAAAAGCTGAACATATGATTACAGTGCTGAAATTAAATTTAATAACTGTATCAATACACAGTGAGAAACATGTGAGTGTACTAATCAATAATACATATACACGTATAGGCAACAGGCAAAGATAAGAGTATATATATTTCTAAGGCTTATTGAAAGTAATGGCTTAATATAGTCCAATGTAACAGAAAAATTCAGGGTTCATGATAAATTAATAGTCCTGTAGATGTTGGAAGTCAATAGTACATCCGGCTCACCATAGCTTCTTGTAGTGTCAGAAGCATGGAGATATGGATGACTAATGGTTATGGTCCTTTCATGGTCAAAATGGATATAGAATGAAATGAAGATGATGAAGAATGAAGATGAGAGAAGAAATAGTATGGCGGATGAATCTGTATGTGAAAAACAGTCAGCTTGAATAAGTTCTCAAAGTTCATACACCTCAGATAGGTACATACATATTACTTCTTTAAATGTCCCAGTGACCTTCTAAACCTTGGGGTTCAACTCCTGTGAGCAATCAAATGATTGACTTCAGTTATAACTATTTTATTCCTTCCTCTGAAGCAGAAATAATGATACAATGCTCATCTCAACACAATAATAGGTCCAGCTAAGCTGAAGCAGGGACTTGCAAAGTGACCACAGAGCTAAGTTATAGATATAAGTATCAAACAGACATAGATTGTGACAGCACATAAAAATCAATTGGCCCATACAATATGCCAATTTTCCTGTCTACATAAAATGCACAGGCTTACATAATAGACTTATGTTCTATATTCAGTAGCAGACTGAGCTTGGCAGAAGCAGAACAGGCCAACCTAGAAGGAGAGTGCCCAAAAAACAGTAATACAGGATGCAAACATTTTTATAAAGTTGATACCTTTATTGGCTAACTAAACAGATTTAAAATGCAAGCTTTCAAGACTTCTTAGGTCTCTTCCTCAGGCATGTTATACAGATAAATATGCAGAACTCATGGTAGCTTTAGGGAGGCAGCAGGCAAAAATTGCTCATAAACAAGTAATGGTCAGGACTGGAGAGAACAAGGCTAGTAATATTTTCTTGATGACAGACTTTGAGTAATATCTTGTCTAACATCTATCATTATGAAGACAATAGAGCGGCAACATTTCAATTCTACCATTCAGGGACACTGCGGAGAGAAGAGCACACCACAGAGTTCTAAACACTGAAGGAGGAACTGCCCATTGTCTTCTGTCACAGAAAGGGATGCTTTGATGGGCTACAAGATAATGTAATCAAGCTGAGTGTCATAGACTAGCATTACACTACAACAAAATTGCATTGCAGTGCCTGATTGATGTCAGGATCAAGGCTCAGTTCTCTCTCTAGTTTTAGAGGTCTGTCACTTTCTGTCATAGTATCAAGGGGCAGTTGTGCTTCTAGTGTTTAGAACTCTGTGCCCTGGACTCTTCAGTTCAGGACTTTGTATTGTCCCGGAATGGGGCTGCCCAGGACAAGGGACACTCATTTAAATCTGGAAATGTCCCAGGCAATCCTGGACACATGGTCACCCTAAGACAGTGGTTCTCAACTCCGGTCCTCGGGACCCACTAACAGGCCAGGACATAGGGATTTCTCTGCTAGAGCATAGGTGTGGTGATCAGAGGCTGATTCACATTGATTAACTCACCTGTGCTCTAACTAGGAAATAATCAAATCCTGGCCTGTTAGTGGGTCCTGAGGACAGGAGTTGAGAACCACTGCCCTAAGACAAAGACCCGCATAGCACTGTGCCTGAACATTACAGTCTGATTAAAACAAAAGTGTTACAAACATGCACTAAACAAAAACAGTTTAGTAGTCTAATCTTGAGGATGGTGCCCGATCAGGTTTAACCCTTTGAGTGCCAGAGGGGTCCGCAACACATTGTTTTGCAATGTGTTGCATTCCCCTCTGGCACTCAAAGGGTTAAGCATCAAAAGGGCCACTTTATTGTCCAGAAGTAGGAAAAATCCCCCAGTGATGAGTGACAAATGTCCAACGAGCTCAAAATCCCTTGCTCCAATAGAGGCAGGGGTTTTTATACACAAAAGAAAAAATAAATAATTAAATGGAGAGAGAGGTCACAAATGTTTTTCATCTTCTCAAGCATTCAGGGGGTTAAAATCCCATTTAAACCAATGGTAATTTGTGCTTGTTCCTTAGAAGGCGGTAGGTTTGCCATAGAATTGCCCAAGTTTTCCCTATTAAATCAATCTCTATAACTGGATGCAGAATGAGTGCATATTAACATATGAAAGCATGTCTATTCATAGCACAACCAGAAGCTCTGAGCCTGTATCTTGAATGTGCCCCCTATGAGAGACATTGGTTTTATACAGATATGTTTTATAGCATTCATATGAACAAGAAGGACGGTATGAATCTATATGCTGAGAGGAGAGAGAAAAATAAATCATCTGGAAATTAACGGGTGCTGGTACACACTACTTGATGCCTGAAAACTGTTCTCCTTGGCGACAACGCTATAATTCAAAAAAAAAAAAAAAAATGTTGTCATCAACCCTTTGAGTGCCAGAGGGGTATCCAATGCATTGTAACACATTGCGTTGGATATCACTCTGGCACTCAGAGGGTTAAAACACTTTGCTCCAGGGTTGGACTGGTCATTTCCAGTACACCACAGCTAGTCAATTGCTGCATGTCCCACTGTTTAGGACTACACCTGCCATCATTCCCAACCAGCCGATGACTGATTACTAGTGTTGAGCGAGCAGCCCGATGCTCGGGTGCTCGGGTGCTCTGACCGAGCACCCCCTGAGGCTCGAGTGCTCGGCCGAGCACCCGAGCCCCATTGAATAGAATGGGGCGACACGAGCATTACACCAGGCACCCCCTGCTCTGATGAGGGGAGGGTGCCTGGTCAATGCCCCCCTTCATCTCCGCAATGTCCCCCTTCATCTCCGCAATGTCCCCCTTCATCTCCTCTATGCCCCTCTTCCACAATGTCCCCCTTCATCTCCGCTATGCCCCTCTTCCACAATGTCCCCCTTCATCTCCTCTGGGAGATGAAGGGGGACATTGTGGAAGAGGGGCATAGCGGAGATGAAGGGGGACATTGTGGAAGAGGGGCATAGAGGAGATGAAGGGGGACATTGTGGAAGAGGGGCATAGCGGAGATGAAGGGGGACATTGTGGAAGAGGGGCATAGAGTCTATGCCCCTCTTCCACAATGTCCCCCTTCATCTCCGCTATGCCCCTCTTCCACAATGTCCCCCTTCATCTCCGCAATGCCCCCTTCATCTCCGCAATGCCCCCGTACCTCCAGTCCCTGGTGGTCCAGCGGAGCGTCTTCAGATCTGTGCCTCCTCCGGCACAGATCCCCGCCACCCGAACATGGCGGGCGAGCACATGGCGGTACTCGACGAATACCGCCATGTGCCGAGCAGAGCGATGCTCGAGCCGATCCGAGCATCGGCCGAGCACGCTCGCTCAACACTACTGATTACTAATGAGAGGCGTTGTAGTTCCCAGCAGCTGGAGGTCTAACAATTGATTATCCAGTCTTAAACATTTAAAGGGATAGTAATACTTCATTTTATCTTTATTTTATTTTGTAGGCATTAAAAAAACATGAAGAACAATATAAGTCTTATCTCTCAAACCTTTATGACTTGAGAGATAGTCACAAGCAAAGTTTCCCCTCCCGCCCCTTTTACCTAGTGTAAGCCATCTCTTCTCAGATGTGGAATCCAGTCTATAGACCAGACAGATAACAGAAGGGGACAATCTTCTTCCTATGAGAACAATGAAAGCCCTGCCCCCCTTGACAAGCTTTTCAGCTTTTTCCCTTATCTTAATTGAAGATTGTCCCTCTCTGCAGTCTACCTGGGCACCTCCCTTCTGATCTGGCTGAACAGTGTTACATCCGTTAAAGGGGCGGGAGGGGGATACTTTATCATTGAATTACTCTTGAACTACAACTCTGACAGAATTGAAATAACACTCTCCAAATACTATGATGATTAATTAGAGCTGCTTTTTATTATGAAACATTACTATCCCTTTAACTATCATGATTACAAATAGATCTAAGACTGACCTCATAAACATATCACTGCCATTTAGTATAGTTTGGCCCTAGTGACTGGCACTCAAATAGTTAATATCGTATTAAACTTTGACTTAAAGAGATAGTAATACTTAATAAAAAACAAACAAACATATTTTGCAGAGTTTATCCTGCTGGGGAAAACAAATTTACTCACCCCACTGTGAGGTGTTGTATTTAAAAGTAATTGCAGGTCAAACTTGCATTTTGGGGGTGCAGTATTTCCATGGAAATACTGCACCCCCAAAATGCAAGTTTGGTCTGCAATAACTTCTGAATTAAACATATCTTAACAGTGGGAGTATTCTTGTTTTAGTCATTAGGATAAACCCTGCAATATATGTTTTTTTCAATACTAAACATTATTTCGCCTTTGATATTGATGCTGATTTAGGGTTCTGTTTAATAAAGTAAGATGGGATCTAGGGACATTTAAGAAAAACATTCATTTTCTTTCAGCCAAATTGTATATTTCCCTACTTAGCAATATAAGTTAAAGCTGCCCCTGTGTCTTTTCCTTTTATTACAACTCTCTATAATAAATGTGATTTATTCCAATTTATTAAATGCAAACTGCATGTTTATAATATCACTGGTTGTACTGTATCCTCCTGAGAATATGATTATTTCTCAGCTTTACATATCTTTTGCCATGTTCAACTCGGATACAAACATTTTTGCCAGAAGAGTTTGCAAATGATTGGTCTGCTACTTGATGCAAAATCTATTGACATTAAAGGCGGGTAATAGGGCTGAAATCATTGAGTGTATTTATACAGGAGTATGTATTTCATGGGCAGTCACCTACTCAAGAGCGAAAAACAGTGCATGTTTTCAGTATATCCCTGAATGAACACAAGTGGACCACTTAAAGGGATAGTAACACTTCGTTTTAACTTTATTTTATTTTGTAGGCATTAAAAAAACATGAAGAATGATATAAGTCTCATCTCTCAAACCTTTATGGTTTATGAGATATTCACAAGCAAAGTTCCCCTCCCCGCCCCTTTTTCCTAGTGTAAGCCATCTCTTCTCAGATGTGAGTCTGGTTGTATGACAGTACAGATAACAGAAGGGGACAATTTTCTTTGTATGAAAACAATGAAAGCCCTTCCCCCCTTGACAAGTTTTTCAGCTTTTTACATTATCTTAATTGAAGATTGTCCCTCTCTGCAGTCTACCTGGGCATCTCCCTTCTGATCTGGTTGAACAGGGGGGGGGATACTTTGTTTGTGAATATCTCTTAAACCATAAAGGTTTCAGAGATAAGACTTATATCATTCTTCATGTTTTTTTAATGCCTACAAAATAAAATAAAGTTAAAATGAAGTATTACTATCCCTTTAATGTGACTGAGCTACTTATTAGCCCAGCTGGGATAACATGCACTGTTTGTAGCTCTGTTGGATATCACTAGATTGTGGACTTGTAAAAAAATTCATACATTGGAGTAATTTTTATGTAAAAGCCCGAATTGCAGCAAGTCATATTGTACATAGCCTCCTTTAATTTCTACTATACTAAAAGTGCAATTCAATCATTTGAAAAGGAGGACGCCTGGAGTAGGAATGGGGGAATAGCTCCTTTTTCACATGAAACATTTTGAGGAAAACTGCAATTTGCCAGTTTGTGTATAGAAAACTCATAACATTTTGCTAACCCCAATAAATTAGTCTCAAGAAATTTGCTGTTTATCCCCTATGCCTGAGAATTCCTGCTGCGATACTGTGAGAGCCAATGTCAGTATTTGTGGTTCTGTGGCTATCAGTGCAATGTGAAAAGTTAAATATGTGTGTTATTGTATCATTACCATGGCTGGGGTGGTCAGTATTTGTTCTATGGCTACTACCAGTGTAGTGAGACAAGGCTAGGTGGGTCAGTTTGTGTGGTTCTTGGACACCAGTGTGACTCTATGGATAGCAATGGGACAAGGCTGGGAGATTTATTCAATGAGTGTAACAAGCAGAAAAACAGCATTTTGTGGAAATCCCATGGAAAGTGAAAAGTGCCATTTTTAGTATGTAGGTGAAAGGCAAACTAATTAAAAGGTGATCTGCAAGGCAAACCAATTAAAAGTGGAGAATTCTAACCTGAGGCACTGCTAAGTATTCAAAAGGGACCTCCCTCCCCCACCATCCCCAGTGTTTTTACCTGTCCTCCCTAGGAAGGTTACCTTAAATGTCTCCTTTGTTGTTTTGTAGGAAATTCTGGCTGGGCCATCATGGCTGGTGCTGGAGGGGGAGTTGCTTCTCTCCTTGACCATCCACTTTGGTGTTCGTTGGCACCCCGCAGGGTATCAGGATTTGTCTCACAGCTGCTTTCACCTGTCTGCAATGCCTGTGTTAGGTTTTGCTCTTGCATGGCTTGATGAGTAAGTTATTGATTCTGATTATTCCTAGATGGATCTTATGTCTTCTTCTGCCTGCATTATATGCAAAGCTCCTTTGGAGAAAGGACATCAATAAACAGTGTCCCTCCTTCTTGGTTGATGTGAACTCTCCAGCAGTCCCACAGTTGCCTCAGCTTCCTCAGGCCAGTATGTCTAATGATATAGCATCTTTGGTATTTCTTTTTTCTTCCATTGGTATGGAAACCTGAAAAAGTCTCAGAATTGAGGAAGAGATGTCAAGCACATTGGCTCCTTCTTTTTCCAGACTGGGCACATCTTCCAGGAGGAGACCCTAGGGGGTGTCAGATTCAGACTCTTTCCCTGAGGATTCTGATGAGGGCTGCAGGGAAGAGTCCTATCTTTCCCAGTGAAATTTGTGGACTCCCTCATGACGAGCATCCAAGCTTCCCTGGACATAAATAAGGATCAAAATAAATCGTCAGTGGCGGACGATCTTTACCAAGATAAAAGAAAAAAACCTGCATGCAGTAGTCTCTGATCTCATTAGACTGGAGTAGGCTAATCCTGAGAAACATCTCTATTTTCCCAGGAAGCTTAAGACCCTGTTTCCTTTTGATCCCAAGGATTCAACCCTTTGATGTAAGGTTCCCAGGGTAGTTGTCCATGCTGCATGTCTATCCAGTAAAACCACTATTCCTGCAGAGGATGGATCAGGATTTAAAGATCCATCCATACTGAGTTTGGCAGATTTTTTTCTGTGATGCCTCTGTGCAGAATGTATGGATGGCTGTGTGCATTGTCCTCGGTGGTCCACAGGACCCTTTGGCTCAGAAAATGGGCTGTAGATGTAACTTCTAAACATAAGCTTTGAGCCATGACCTTTGATGGTGATTTCCTTTTTGGGAAGGAGCTGGATACTTTTCTTTCAAATCTCTCAGAGGAGAGGACGTTCCTACCTGAGTATAAGAGGTTCTCCTCCCAGAAAAATGTTTTCAAGCCTTCAGGGACCAGAAGGCAAGAGACCAGCCTCAAGACAATACGTGCCTAAAGGAAGTAAGTCTCAGAGACCCAACCAGGATGCTTTCCCTTAATCCCAGTTCTGAAGCCAAGCCTTGGATTCCTTTGGGAGGAAGACTGTTCTTTTCCAGTATCAAGGGAAAAATATTACCTCCAGTTCCTGGGTTTTAAGAATTTATCACTGAAGGCTAGATTTGTGCACATCAAAAATGTTCAGTAAAATTCGATTTCGGACAATTTTTTTTTCCCATTTGAAGGATCCAAATTTTGGACTAGACCTGTTCGACTCGGATGAAATTAGGCAATAGTCCGAATTATTCGGCCGAATTTAAAAAAAAAAATTAAAATATTCAATAAAAAATTAAAATTAAACAAATAAAAATAAAAAATACATTAAACTAAATTAATAATAATATTAAATTTCTAATGAGACAGGAAGAGGTATTTTATAAACCCCTACACACTTATATATGTATATGTCACATCAAATTAAAGCCCTTTCTGCCCTTTAAAAAATAGTATATAATATGTGTTTGTGCAATAAATGAGAAAGATAGGAATTATGGTTGAACACACACATAGCAAAAAATGCCAAAATTGCTTGTGTCCTTAAGTAGTTAATATCTGCACTTTGCATGAACTGTAAAGCACCTGTTTTACCATATCTATTTTTAGCAGCATATAGCAACATAGTAATAGTTTCAGGCAGGAAAACGCCATGCCATCTATTTTTTGTAGCATACAGCAACATTGTAATAGTTTCAGGGTGAAAGCGCCATCCGAATTTCAGAAATTTACACCAAAATTTCAGACTAGGTCCGTTTCGGATTCTGATATTTTTGTGTGAACGGACCTTGGCTTTCGGAAGGTCCTAATGATGCTGAATACTCCTTATTTGTCCGAATTCCAAAATTAACCAAACTGAATCGCACAAGTCTACTGAAGGCTACAGGATCCATTTTCATACTCTTCCTCCAGAAAGATTCTGCATGACTATGGTCTCGGATTCTCTCTCAAAGAGAGAGGCATTTTGCCACATTCTCTGGAACTGGTACTAGAGAGGGTCCTGCTTCTGGTCCCCCAGCCATGTCAAAAAGTGTACATATTCAGTAGTCTTCCTGGTTTCCAAGAATTCAGGAGGATTTCGTTTGGTGGTAAACCTCACCTTCCTAAACCAGCTCATTTATTCAAGAACATTTCAAGATGGAAAACATCAGGTCCATGATTAACATTCTTTAGAATGGTGATTGGATGTCAAGCCTGGATTTAAAAGATGCTTATCCTCATGTCCCAGTCAACCTGACTTACCACAAATGTTTGAGTATTGCTCTCAGAGATGGGGGAGTAATATCTCAATACCAGTTTGCAACATTCCCTTTCCAGCTGACCTCAGCTCCGTGTGAATTTACAAAAATGTTGGCAGTTACAGTTTCCTTCCCAAGAGAAAGGGACATAGCTTTAGTTTCAAATCTGGACAACTGGTTAGTAAAGGACTCTTCTCCTTCCCTCCTTCAGGAACACCAGTTTCTGATTATTTCATTTCTGACATTCTTGGGTTGACGTCTGAACACTAAGAAGTTATATAAGTTATAGATATTGGGCAAGCACTGTTATTTAATTGTATGTTATTCTCTTAATAACGCTATAACCTATCCCCCTCAATTTTTCTTTTGTTGAGGTTTATTTTCCTCACATTCCCTTTACCTATGACATTTTCCACTGCTGCACTTCCATTTTAGACAAAGCACAGATATAAAGGTTTACTTATTAAAAACTATATTATTTTACCTTAACTTACTAGTACAACAAATAAGCAGATCTGAAGTCACTGTAAACCATGTAATCTTGTCTTAAAGGGACTGTAATATCCCATAAAACTTTTTATAGTTTTGTAAGAATGGTGCAAACTCTCAAACCGCTATGATTTGAGAGATATTTGCACTGAAAGTTCGCCCTTCTCTCTCCTCCTGACGTCAGTGTCTAGATGACAGAAGGAAATTCCTGCTGTTGGCTCTGCAGCAGAGCCGAAATCGCGGTATTGCAAAAGAATTACTTCACTGGAAATGTCTACAAAGTGTGCTTGTAAACCAGACACACTTTGTTGACATATCCAATGAAGTAATTATTTTGCAATACAGCGATTTCGGCTCTGCTGCAGAGCCTCCTCGAGTCGTAGAGAGGGGCAAACTTTCAGTGCCTATATCTCTCAAACCATAGTGGTTTGAGAGATACGGTTTACACCATTCTTCTTATTTTCTTTAGCTCTATAAAAGTATAAAAAGTTTTTATGGGACATTACTGTCCCTTTATAGTGTCAGGTCTACTTTAAGTGGAAACTACCTATAACTCCTTTTTATTTAACAGGAGTTAACTATGTAGGAGATAGCAGTTAGGTATATACCTTTTTACTGCTTGCATTGAACGTCAGCCTATAGCTCAGGGGATAGCTCTGTTTAGTAATAGGACTCCTTTCTCATAGTGTTCTGCAGTACAATTTTGTTATGGTGGTGATTATTTTACTATGGTTTCTCATTTTTAATGTGTATGCCTGTTGTGGATTGTGAAGAAAGATTAACTATATGCAAATACATTTACTTGTGTAGCATTTACACATTTGTCCAGCTAAAAAGTACCGTAAAATAAATCCCAATTTCTTATCAATCACCTTCCACTGTATTAGCTAACTAAGCAGGAAGTGATATTTTACGTACGCAACATCTGACAGAAAAAAAAGCTTGATCTTTAAATGAATATAGAGAATATGCACTGAGCAAATGAGCTGGGTAATTTTAAGTGGACCATAAAACCTTTACACAACTTTGGTGATTTTGAAAGAGATTTCAGAGTCACCTACACATTGTTCTAGCTATTTATTATTTAGAAAACTAAAATAGTTAGGGTTACACATTATGATAATTAAGCTTATAAAATGTTAAGAACAGGCTGTAGTCTCAGCAATGCTGACTTAGTCATTCATCCTTCCAAGTCAATAAAATGAGTACCATTGAGATGGGTAACAGTGATAACTAAGTATTAGCTGCTGCAAGTTGGTTAATGTTAAGACTATGCACCAAAATGCTTTGAGTCTTTGTGAAGAAAAAAAAATCTATGTATAATAGGTCTTTATTATTATCATAAGTAATGCAGTGCTTGGATAGGAAGTGCCTGAACAGCATACTCTAATTAGCATGGAAGGTGGTTAATGTATTAGTTAGTTGCATTTGTATATAGCAGACTTTGTGGGGGTTTATAATTGTTTGCTTGATTTGGGAATATTTTGTAATAAAATCAGCCAAGCACTTTTCAAATCCATTTCTGCAGTTTAGTGGTGTTTTTTCATGTGGGCTACTGGGGATTATGCCTAGTTTATGGGGAACAGATTAGGCCATCCATAAATCTCTACTCCAGGGGGGAGTTGCTATGGCGATGTGTGTCTGGTGATGTATTGCAAGCACATTACCTTGGTGATTGAGACATTTATCACCATATGCACTAAGAATTAAGAATGCAAAGGGGGGAGGATGTACTCATTAGCATGCAGGGTGGTTGAACTGATGATGATGTGGAAGGGATGCCTTCCCTTACACATCACCAGCAGTTCAACTACCCTGTAGTCTCAGAGTATCCTCTTTTCTCACCCCCACCTGTTTACTGGGTCAGTGGAGAGGATTCACTGAAACTTAAGCAACACAAACAGCCGTGCTCCATTAACCCATTTAGCACAGGAACATTCATAGCACAACCCTGTGGCACTGAAGGGGTTACAGCATTAACAGATATAGCCAGCATTAATTTATCATTGAGAGAATGGCAAAGAATCTAAACATACATCAGCTTCTCTGCTATTCTGTAAAAGATAAGTTAATGTTCGAAATGTCCGTTCATTGCCACAGGGCTGTGAAATGAACATCCTTATTGCACTGAAAGGGTTAAAGCATGGCCGCTGCTGTCTCTGCTAAGGACAGCAAGTCGTATCTGGCTCCACAGAGAGCTATATGGAAGGAGATCCGAACATCGCAAACCTCAGGTTGGGGCTGTGAATTCTGACAGCGAAAGCTGCTAGCGGAGCTTATTCTTAGTATATGTGCCATATTAACATATAAACACATCCACATGAATACAAAAATAGCTGGTTAACCTGCATTTCCCTATGCAAGTGAGTCATTGTTGAACAAAATTGTGAACCTGTCGATGTCATGGCAGATTCATGGCGATGTTGGTAGATTGTGTCAAATTCACAGGATCTGATGGCGAAGACAGCTTAGCACACGCTCTAATTGCACATGCCTCGTAATGCATCTTCCCCTTTTCATTTTCGCATATTAGACTCAGTTGTATATAAAGTCATAGAGAAAGATGGACTGAAAATGAAATATGGGTTAGAATTGTTATTTAAACAGTTTTCCTTTCAACAACTTTTTAGCTGTTTTCTCCCTGTATAAATCACTGAATACAAAAGGGACTGTTCTTGTCACTGCATAGATATGTGCAGCACACAAGTCAGTGGGTAACACCTCTTCTGCAGAGCTGCACTGGGCCTCCTTTCCTTTGTGACACCAGCTGTCATCAGACAATTTTCCCAGAGCTGAACAAGAGGAGCTCATTAGCTAACGAAAACCCTCTGCAGACTTTCAGCTACCAGTCCTTCAAGCTTGTTAAGATTTTAGATTCCCTCACACAACCATTCTCCTCTGGGGTCTGATATTATCAGCCATTTATCATAACAGGATTTCTGTCTCCCCCCCCCCTCAGGAGTTCTGAACATGCAGCCGTATCCTTGGGCTGTGGCCGCTAATCTCGCACTCAGATGATTACACGGGAACTGAGGAAAGAGTTATTGTGGCCTCCAAACCGAACAGGGAAATGAGCAAATTTACCAATGCTGCCTCCAAGCAGAACTGGAGTGGCAGCGAACATCAGTAAACACCTATCCGAGAACTGCAACACCTCATATACTTAAGAATTTAGGGCCTGGAGCACTGCATTAGAGACCTCTCAATCATTCAGAGGGTTAAAAGCTCCATTTAAATCAATAAGAATTTAGCACATTACTCCAACTTTCCTTTTCAGCATAGGGCCCATAGATTATGGAGTACGCTTGGCATGAGTCCCGAGTGAATAATGGGTAATATCCATGTATTGTTACACATGTGTTACCTGCTGATAAGATGAAATTACCAGTGACCCAGCTGTCCTCTGCTGATCCTTGAAATTACCTGGACTTGATGTGATATATTTGCTAGAAAGAGCAACAACCTTGTGTTTACTTAAAGATTATTTGGCCGTTTCATCAGTCAGAGGAGAATTCTGTCATCCCTTCTTCCTATTTCCCCCCTCCTTCTTCCTTCAGATTTCATTGCCAGAGGAGTTACTTTGTGTAGTGAAGGCCAATAATCAAGATCTATCTGTATCATCTTCCAGTGACCTCAGTGTCAGTCTGCAGGAGCGAGAAATGATATAGCTTGAAAATAGTTTTATTGCAACACCCCTTGCAAATATAAAATACTCTATTCCTCACACTGACCTTCGACCTTGACTATGGCATTTAAAAACAAGTCCTGGGCTGTGGTGATATTAATGGGGAGAGCGCCCCCCTCCCCCCCCCGTGGCACATTATGTTCACTCACCTTTAACCTTTTATCTCTGTCTCACTTATTCTTGACAACGGCATCTATTTATGCAATAAAAGGTCTCATTTGAAACATATAAACTGAAAGAGTCCATCCTAAGGCTATGTTCATACTAGCATCTTTATTGCAGTGTTTTTAACACTACATTAACTGCATCTTGTGAAAACAATAGCCCCAGCTGTGAGGGTGATTATCACCTTACAGAACCCATCTGGATGCAGCATGGCTCAACTTAGATGTGTTCTGTGATCGATACATCCAAGCTGCAACATGCCTGATCTTCATGGCTCATAATGGCCTGTGGATCATTCACACTAGCTATATTTGAGACCGAGATTCTCTTCACAATCTCTAATGACTGGCTGACCCATATAGGTATTATCCATTAACTTATGGCTGATACACATGCGAGATGGCCTTGTAACACTCCTCTGCAATTCCCCACCCCAAGCGAAAGGATTGTTGGGGGAGCACGGGCATTGGAGAGATATGCAGATGACTCAGCCTGCTCCAAACAGAGCACAGTAAGGTTGCCTTTGTGTACATAGCCTAATTCGGATTCAGATAGGATATAACGCTTTGGATACCACAATGGTCTCCAACACATTGTTTCCATTGTATTGGAGACTTTTCTAGCATCCAAGAACTAAACTGTTGTGGAAAACCAAATCTTATTGTAATGGATTATTATTCACACTAGGTTATGGGAACGTCTCAGATCATTTACACTGATTTGGCCTCAAGAAACCAACAGACAGACCTGGACGTTAACTACTGGATCCTGTTGCACCACTTGGAGAAAAGGTGGTTGACCAGATTAGAAGACCTTCAGGAAGGGTTAGCACATTGCAGCTGTCTTTAAGCAGTAACCTGGGTGGGGAATCACACTTCCACCCACAGGAACAGATCACTCTAATGCAGACACTGACCATTCTAATCTCAATCTAATCCCTTCTAAAACAGTTCCACCACACAGGAATTAATTCCTCCACCTTAATTCTGCAACACCTCCTTTAACAATGCATTTTAAGCTGCACTGGTTTAGTGGTGCCTCTCTCTCACAACAATGAAATCTAGATTTCTGCTTTAGAGAGAACACAGTTAAGTACGTGCAATACATGGTCTTTTACAGCCTACAGTCAATTTATGGTGTAACTGCATACATATATATAAAATACCATAATATGGAGGAACTGAGCATTTAAGAAGCATAAATGGATATAACAATAGTGTGGTGTAGGATGGAGAACGAATGAAAGCAGTATAGACACTACCCTGTGGAAGTACAGAAATGCTAAGAGTGAGTTATTTGCATAGTGCCAGGCTATTGGCCATTAGCATTAAACTCCCAGGATACACAGGCAATACAATACTATTATGTACATGCATCAACCAATATGTGGTGCGAGTACACAGGACATAATGTGTACTGCCAATAGATGGCAGCACTGTTTTAGTCACATAAGACCTGAGATTCACAGCCAGAGCTCAACCAACAGGTGGTGATAATGAGTACACAGGACATAATGTGTTCTACCAATAGGTGGCAACAATGTGCTTAGTCACATAGCACCTATGATTAACAATCAGGGCACAATAATAATAAACAGTGATAACTGGGTTTTGGATTTGGGATAGCAGTACCATTGGCACCCACAGGCAGGATCATCTCACTTATGCAAAACAGAAAAGAGGAGCAATTCCGGAACAAGCCAATTGCACCAAGGGGTCAAATAAAAAGTCTGATTCAATTATATCAGGCTTTTAACCCATTGAATACTGGAGAGGCCTCCACAAATTTGCAATGTGTTGGGGGCCTCTCTAGCAATAATTGGACTGAAAGCCACATTTAAATGAATGGAAATTTTATGAGTGTCTATTCCTCCCATGATGTACTTAGTTTCCTCAACAATTGCTCTTTTTCTTTTGTGCATATGACCTTACACTTCTAATATCCTCTTCAGAACTATGGTTGCCCTTGGCTAAATTTACAATACAATTTCAGGCTAAATCATGCACTGGAAAAGATTTTCTGGTCCTACTAGTGTTGCCACCCAGCCGGAATTTTACCGGCAGGCCGGTAAAAAATTGGCTTCTTTCCAATATTAAGTCTATGGAGGGAATGCCTTGGCCGGTATTTTTTTGAAGAAAAGGTGGCAACCCTAGGTCCTACTCCTGCTTAACACCAACCTACTAAGCTACTTATACCAAAAAAATAACCTCTTAACACCTTCTGCCCAAGAAGTAGGCAATGGGGCAGTCTATGGTTATGTTTGGGGTATTACTTTCCTCTACACCTTGTATAAACCTTTGAGTGCCAAAAACATGAGCAAAGCATTGCAAAGCTCACCTCTCTGACACTCAAAGGGTTAACAACATGTAGTAAACAAGGCCTAGAGGAAAATGTGTGACTTTTTGTGTATGCGTATGCTATGAGGCAGGCATAAGGTACATGCAAGTCCTAACGCTGTCGTGTATACCCTGAATTGCAGCCACTGGCATTGGAGGCTAACATTTGTCCTTTCATCCCCGGAATAGAGAGTCCTCTGAATATGGCAATATTTTTTCATTTGCTTCCTACGCCAGAAATGTTTTCTCCGTTTACCGGCTTGTCTTGCTCCATTGCTCCTGATAATCTCTCTTCTCGTGCAAAGAGAGATTCATTCACACTGTAGAATGTTTCTATATTTCTTCACTCAATGTCAAGCAGGCCACCGCACCAGAGAAATCCTACGTTTTACCACTTGAACAGGTCAGGAAGAGCGCTCACAGTAACATAAACTTCAAACTCAGGTGCTCAACAAATGGATTATAAAATAAAGAACGGTTCATCTTTATGACAGCTTTGGAAACCTGCAAAGATGAACTTAAGGGCATGTTTTCATGCCTGCAATGATTTTCACGGAAACGAAGACTGCTTTGCAATTGTCCTGTATATCGTCTCATCACAGTGGCGGCTTTGAATATTTATCAACTCTGCAATTATTACATTTTTATTCAATTCTTTTCATTGAAGGCATATATTTGCTCTGCTGATCTGTCCTTTCTATTCATGACATAAAGTCAAAAATGTATTTGATCCTTGATGTTCTTTTATATTCAGGATATCTTTATCTCTGTTTATGTCAGCTTTGGGATTCCTTATTACATTAGCATGTACCGAGGTTGCTGTCTCTCTCACAAATTTCAGATCCTAATCCAACCTCAGAACTCATCATGTTCTTCCACTTGTCTATCCATAAAATATGATTCCCCCCTATGTAGTTTCCCTCTGCATCCTCCTCTGAGAATTAATTTGGGGTGTCATCTTGGGAATGGATAAGGGCAAATAGGAATCTATTACTCTAATACTGCAAGCTTATTTTTAAGCATTTTCCACGGCTTTTATTCTTTTTCTCTATTGTTTGTTTTTTGGGGGGTTTTTCTCAGTGCTATTTTTGATATTTTAAGTCTATCTAACATTGAGGTGAGGTTGTTGGAACCTGACTTTACTAGTGGTTTGGGGGAACACATTTACTGTGCGCCAACCACGTTGGGAGTTGGGAACCTTACTTTACCTCATGTAATGGATGACCATTTTTTGATATTAAAGGTGTTGTGTATATTTTTATTATATATTCACTTTTTACCATCTTACATATCTTATGATATGATGAGGTAATACCCACCCTATATATATTGGGTTTTCTCACATTTTTTTGATATTAAATGTTCCAAAGGAGAATTTGTTCTCATATTTAATTATCATATATATCTGGTGTTCTATATATTTTTTTTAAATACAATAAACGTTTAAATGTATATATCAGAACCACAGAGTAAGTCACAAGTCTGGAGTGATGTTTGTTAATCCAGTGCAGGCGAATTACACCGAGAGGTAGGAATAGCCTCTATCATATGTGAGTAGATGTTTTGAAGGGTGAAGGGATATCTCTATCATTGTCAACAGTAATACTACTCTTAGAGGATTTTCTAGTGCGCTGTTTCTTCATCTTCTTTTTTCTGCTTACTAAATAGGAATCTATGCCTTGAGTCTCCTGAATTGTACATCCATGACTGCCACCCCTTTTTTTCCTTCATACTACACAAAATAAGTTGATTTAGCTTTTTCTGATTTTATGCTCTAATCATGAACTGTTTGCTTGATCGTCTGTATCTCCAGATTTCTTAATTCCATCTGGAAACCTGGTTACCAAAACCAAATACAGTATTATATTGCGCTTTTTTTCTTGTTCTACTGTTGGCACTTTTTCTCAATGATGCCTGCCTCAGTGCCTAGTCAAAATCAAGGTTCTAGTTTCGTGCCCACTGTCCGTTGCTGCCTTTCACCTTGTTAACACACAGTAAGTAAAATATGGCTGCTGATTCATCCTGTTGATATCAGTAACAATTGCAATATGATTTAGCCAAATAATTGATGGTCAAGGGAACTTCCTGATGTCAGTGTATATTCAAATCTAGATCCAAATGGGAATAGTAACACTTTCCCATTTACTCTGAGTTTACTCACAGAGCTCTTCCTCACTAGTCTCTGCTGCCTTAGCATCGCAGGACATTTTTATGATGAATATGTCTTGGGAAATCTGTAAATGTGTGCTATGTGTATATTTGCAGGTCATTGTTTGTGTGTGTTTGCTTGTGGTTTTATATGTGATAACTGCTTCAGTTTTTTTGTATCATCACTCTCCACCTGAGCCACCAAAGTATGTTATGTATCTGAGCAGCTCAACTTTTTCCAAGATCAAACAAAGATGATGTGACAGATCATGGCTTCAAGTTTCATACCAGATTGGAAACATACATTTTACACAAATAAGATGAATCTAGGTAACCCCTTGAGGACTAGATGGGTGTGCAATGCATTGCTTCACATTGTATTGAGCATTGCCCTGGTTCTTAAGAGTTTAAGGATCTGTAAGGATCTGGTCAGCTGCTTGTGTTATGTATGCGCTGTAATTGAGAAACTGTAGAGCTCTGCAGTAAAGTTCTGCACATTTAAAGATTTCTGCATAACTAAACAACCCTACTAATAAAATGGCCCTTCCCCTATCTGCCTCCTGGACCAGAGAATAAAATAACTTTGCAAAAAACAACTGAAAGTCAAAAGGTACTAGCAGCAACAAGCTGTGAATTTTAAGCAGGAGCAGAAAAACTCAAAGGGCCCTGTGTTCAAATGGAATAATTTTGGAGCAAATCAGCTGCACCGATAGATACAAATATGAAGTTCCCAAATTGGGCTGTAGTGCATTGGAGACCTCTCTAGCATTTAGTGTTGTTAAAAGATAAATGTAACCCTTTTATTGCCACAGAGGTGAGCAACACATTGCTCTGTAATGTGTTTTACCCCACTGGTACTCAAAGTGATTTTTCCCCTATGGCAGAAATATAGAAACAAATTGATGGTATGAACAATTTGGCCCATCTAGTCTTCCCATTTTGCCTACTATAAAAACCTCAATCCTGATTTGGTCCTTGGTCTTGTCTTCTGTTCAGGACAGCTTTATGCCATCCCATGAATGCTTAAATTACCTCACTGTATTAACCTCTACCACTTCTGCTGGTAGGCTATTCTGCTTAACTACCACTCTCTCAGTGAATTACACTTCTTTACATTATATCTAAGCCTATGTCCCTCTAGTTTTAGGCTATAACCTTGTGTCCTAACATTTCTATTCCTTTGAAATATACTTCCCTCCTATACTTTGTTGAATGCCTTTATGTATTTGAATATTTCTATCATATCCCCCCTCTCTCTCTCTTTCTCTCTCTTCTCCAAGCTAAACATGTTAAGACCCTTCAGTTTATCCTGTAAACTATTCATCATAATAATAGCCATTCCATGAATTCTCTCCAGAATATCTTCATCTTCTGGAGATGATGAGGTCTAACCAGAGATCTGTTGAGCAGCATTTGCACTTCCCTCCTTCTACTACTAACCCAGCACCATGCTTGCATTCCCTGCTGCTTTGTTACATTGCCTGCCTTATTCTCAGGCAACCCTTCTAGTACAGAAGGTTTGCTCAAGAATAAGTCCACTAACTCCACATGGAATCCTTAGCTGCAATATATGAAATGACAGCAATCATTGCTGAAACTGTTCAGCAAACTTACTCATTTGCCTATACCCAAAGTTATTTTCTGCTTTTTCTATGTAATAACAATGTGAGTGACATCATCAAAGCAACAGTACAAGAAAACAAATGGGGGAGCTCTTCAATGTGTATCAAAATACATATATAATCCAATGTAAAATATATAATAAAATACACAAAACAATGTACTCACATTGATGAATTTGCAGGTTGAGAAGATAACAAATGGCATAGCAAAACAGGGGTTAACCTGCCCCTGTACAAATGATCTCCGGACAGAGCAGGAATTATCAGAAAAAGATCTCCAATATAAATAATCAGAGTGGATTCAAATAATATTTTAAAACATAAGTAAAAATAGCAGCAATGATAATCCACTATAAATACATTCCTACAACGTTTTTTAGGAAACTATGATCCTTTGTTCAGGTATGATGGAACTATCCTTGATAAAAGGATCATACTGTCCTGAAACATGTCGGAAGAGTTTACTTATAGCGGTTTATCATTACTGCTATTTTTTTACTTATGTTATAATAAATGATTTGAATCCACTCTATTTGTCTGATCATCTATATAGGTAATCTGTTTCTAGAGATTCCTGCTCTGTCCAGATATCACCTGTACAGGGGTAGGTTAACCCCTGTTGTGCTATCTTTTCAGCTGGCTGATTCATCTACTTGATTACATTATTTTTTTTTATTTTAATATATATATTTTAGATTGTGTTGTAGATGAAATTGGTACACATTGAAGAGTACCCCATTTTTTTCAGTCATTGCTGCTGTCCTTTCTCTTTCTTTGAGGGGGGAGCATGCGATAATAATAAGAATTTGTGTGGAGGGCAATGTAATATCCCCAACATTCATTGAGAGCCGCTAATGGACACTTATGCGGCTAATCTGTTTGTGAGCAATATTTTGTATTCACTATAGATTCTACTCTGTGAAGACTTATTGACCTTATATGCACCACCTCTTCTGTTTTTTGTAGATTTTTTTATCATGAAAGCAATCTTCTTTGGATTGTGTTTGAGCTTCAGTTTCTCTTATAGCTTAATGGGGTGAATGTACAATGAATAATCCATGCTAAATCAAGAGCTGGAATCATTTTTAAGATCCTATGCCTATGTAATGTCAATTTACAGTGCAATGGACATACCACTCTTAACTATAACACTGATTTTGCAAGGCAAGGACAATGCGGCAGGCTATGGGCATCCTGAGGCATTTCTTTCCTTTACACCTTGATGGCAATAACATCCTGAAGAGATTGTTCACTGGTATACACTATACTGCTGATATGCTGTATTGCATACACTGATGTACAGCCACTGACATTAGAGGCTTGCACCACTGATGCTGTACTGGTGAACTTGTACATTATCCCCTATGTAAATTTTGTCAGGTCTTGAAATTTAAAAAAATCATTGTTAAAACTTTTGCAGATTAAAGTTCTTTTACACACAGGAAAAAAGTCAGTTTTTGTATGTGTGTTTCATGTCATTGTATGTATGTGTGTTTGTACACCTGCTGGTGTGAGCCTGCATGTCAGTCAACCTAATGTACTAAGAACAACTGGAATTTCTGGAATTATCAACTGCATCATAGGGTGGAAAGAAAATACATTAATTGATTTAAATGACAGTTTTTAATCCCTTGAAGCGTGAGAGGTCTCCATTGCATTGTGAAACAATGCGTTTTAGACATTTCTTTCATTCCAGTGGTTATAAGACCCATTTATAGCAATGTGGTTTTTGGAAATGTTTATCTGCCTCTATGGTGCAGTTGAGTTACTCCAGAATTTGTATATTGGAAGTCAGAGATGCTCAACCAGGCACGAGCCTGCAATGCAAATCTGCAGGCTCTCTAGGAGTGGTGCCCTACTCAGAGTGCAGTCTCTTTTTGTCCCTTTCACAGAGAGGAAATATTCTAAAGCATATCAAACTGGTCCTGCCATAACGCAGACCAGCCATGTAATGCCAGGCAATTCCTCTCTTAACAAGAGAAGCAGCCAACCCAAGACATACGTTATTGATAAGCCCAAGGCGCTGTGCAGTCTTGTTCTGTACATCCAAGTGCTGTGTCAGTGCAGCATTGCAGTCCTTAAGGGGCCGGGTCAGCCTTCAGCCTCCCTCCCCATTGAAGGATTGGGGAGCCCTTTAGCTTCTCCTCCTCACCCCGAAGTGAGAGAAGGGTCTTCACCTCGGAGTCTTCAGCATTATAGCTTTCGACCACCAGGGCCTCTTTCTTCTGCTCCCTCCGAGGAGAGTAGCATCAGAGTCTTTCGGGGGTGGTGGAGGCCCAAGGGCACATCGACCATCCCCCCCACCCCCCACCCAAAGCTCGAGTCTTCTGACCCGGCCCCACTGTGGCAATTTTCAATGTTGTAAGTGTGAGTGTCCATGGGTTAAGTGCTCAGTCCAAATAAATAGTGAAAAAAAAAAATCAATAAATCTACCGTGCCAAACGTGCACAGTGAAGAAAAAAATAATAAAGTGCCTGAAATTATAAAAATAATAAAGTGGCTGAAATTATAAAAATTCTTCTCGCTCTGCCGAGGAGACCAGGGAGACAAAAGTGAGAAAAAATGAAAGGTCTGCTGTGCATCCAGTGCTCCACCTTCACTCGTGTCAGGATTCACGTGCTTAGTGTTGCGAAAGGAAAAAAGCACCTCGGTCTTTCTCTGCTCCCCGACCTCCGGTGTCCAACCGAGAGCAGCATGCCACCCTCGCCCAGGCATCTGCCACCTGCCTGGGCAGGTACTACACTTGATCTTAGCCAAAAGGAAGAGAAGCTTCAGCCATGTTTGACCTCATCAGTGAGGTACAGCTGATCTCTCTAACCACTGTAAGCAAGGGATCCAATACTGGATTCTCCTTTTACCTTTGGGCTGACTAATCCCAAGGACAATTTGCATATGTATATTAGAAGTCAGAGACACTCAACTAGGAACAAGCCTGCAATACAGATTTGCACACTCTCTGGGAGTGGTGTCCTAACCAGGATGCAGTTACTTTTAACTCACTAGTGCTTTTCACAGAAAGAAAATTTCCAAAAGCATATCATACTGGTCCTGCCATAACATCAGTCTAACCAAGAGACCTGAGTAAGAGCCTACACTGCAGACATACATCTCAGCATGTGAGCAAGGGGTCCAATGCTGAATTTGTGTATTACCCTTGGGGTGACTAATCCCAAGGATAATTTGTATAAGGGTAATGAGGGGAATCCAGCATTGGACCCCTTGCTCACAGTGCTTTGACATATCAGTTGCACCTCATTGATGAGGCCCAACACGACCAAAACATATATCTGGGATTGGCTGCTTCTCTTGTTCAGAGAGGAATTGCCTGGGTTTTTTTTTGGTGCTGGACTGATGTCATGGAAGGACCAGTGTGATGTGCTTTAGGACATTTCCTCTCTATGAAAGGCACTAGTGGGCTAAAAGAGACTGCACCCTGGGTAGTACACTATTCCTAAAGAGCCTGCAAGTTTGTATTGCAGGCTAGTTCCTAGTTGAGCATCTCTGACTCTTAACATACATATGAAAATTATCCTTGGGATTAGTCACCCCAAGGGTAATAGTGGGAATCAATCATTGGTCCACTTGCTCATAGTGCTTAGGGAGGACAGCTGCATCTCACTCATGAGTTGCATTGAAGCTGAACTGTACATTTAGGATTGGTGACTTCTTTTGTTTAGAGAGGTGTTGATTGGTATTTCATGGCTGCACTGCTGTTAGGATAGGACCAGTATGATATGAAAGGTGTTAGTGTGATAAAATCAACTGCACCCTGGGTGTGCCACCATTTCTAGAAAACCTGTAAGTTTGGATTGCAGGCTACTTTCTAGTTTAGTGTCTCTGAATTTAAATAAACATATGCAAATTATTCTTTGGATTAGTCACCCCAAGAGTAATAGGGGAAATCCAGCATTGCATCCCTTGCTTAGAGAGATCAGCTGCACCTCAATATAAAACCCAAAATGGTTGAAATGTACGTCTGGGGTTGGCTGCTTCTCTTGCTCAGAGAGGAATTGCCTGGCATTTTGTGGCTGGACTGATGTTATGGCAGGACCAGTATGATATGCTTTAGGATATTTCTTCTCTGGGAAAGGCACTAGTGAGTTAAAAGAGACTGCAGCCTGGGTAGTACACAGTTCCTAGAGAGCCTGCAAGTTTGTATTGCAGGCTTGTTCCTAGTTGAGTGTCCATGACTCTTACTATACATATGTAAATTATCCTTGGGATTAGTCACCCCAAAGGTAATAGGGGGAATCCAGCATTGGACCTCTTGCTCACAGTGCTTCAAGTGATCAGCTGCCCTTCAGTGATGAGACCCACCAAGGTGGAAACTGTACATCTGGGATTGGCTGCTTTTCTTGCTTAGAGAGTAGTTCCCTAGTATTCTGTGGTTGGACTGCTGTTAGTTACTGGGTCAACGCAACCCAAAAGGGGACAAAAAGAAATCCCCAACTAGCAAGACCTTTAACAGAGGCACTCAAACAAGAGTCAAAATAATATACAAATATATTATCTTTATTAATTATATTCCAAACGGACACATATTAAAACAAAATTAAAAACAAGGGGTGCCGTATAGAAGGTTCGTTAGTACATACAGCTCACATATATGTAATCACAAAATAATCAAATTGTAATACACAACATATTGCTATACTATGGCTGTAAACCAAATAATTCTACAACTATCTGTGGCTAATAATAATAGTCACCACTTACATTCACAAAAAATGCAAATACATTAATTATAAAGTGCTAAATACATATGTGCAAAGTGCAACAATCACTACATACAATAGTCATAAATATCAAAATATACTCCCCCCAAAAAACAAGGTTAAAGATAAATCAACCACAGGTAGAGGCAGCAAACCTAACTAAAACGGCACCTCCAACCACAAAAACCCAACGCGTATCGCCAAACGGCTTCGTCAGGGGATGCATTGTGGGTAGAGCTGCTCCCTTAAATACATACAGGTCTCCAATGGCGATCCAGAAAACAAATTATATATTTATCAAAACATTTCAATTATTAAATGTGTCACCGATATAGACATAATATAGTAGCATTCACATTTGCATTTCTATTTGCTTTATAGAGTTAAATCATACCGTATTGTTCCCACATATAAACAAAGAAGGACCTCGGTAAGCGCATGCGCACAAGGATCCAACGTCCATCAAAACATCGATATTTAAAATAAAAAGATGAAAAGATATATATGTCTTTCAAGAACAGGGGACGCTTAACTTCAGATGTAAATATACCTCATATAAGCAGAATCTCCACATACAAGAAGAAAAAGTCTTGTTTTCTGGATCTGGATCGCCATTGGAGGCCTGTATGTATTTAAGGGAGCAGCTCTACCCACAATGCATCCCCTGGCGAAGCCGTTTGGCGATACGCTTTGGGTTTTTGTGGTTGGAGGTGCCGTTTTAGTTAGGTTTGCCGCTTCTACCTGTGGTTGATTTATCTTTAACCTTGTTTTTTGGGGGGAGTACATTTTGATATTTATGACTATTGTATGTAGTGATTGTTGCACTTTGCACATATGTATTTAGCACTTTATAATTAATGTATTTGCATTTTTTGTGAATGTAAGTGGTGACTATTATTATTAGCCACAGATAGTTGTAGAATTATTTGGTTTACAGCCATAGTATAGTAATATGTTGTGTATTACAATTTGATTATTTTGTGATTACATATATGTGAGCTGTATGTACTAACAAACCTTCTATACGTCACCCCTTGTTTTTAATTTTGTTTTAATATGTGTCCATTTGGAATATAATTAATAAAGATAATATATTTGTATATTATTTTGACTCTTGTTTGAGTGACTCTGTTAAAGGTCTTGCTAGTTGGGGATTTCTTTTTGTCCCCTTTTGGGTTGCGTTGATTCTTGTTTAGACCTTGAGTGCACCGGACTATTGGTAGTCTTGATTTATAGAGTCTTTACCGCTCACATACTAGTGCTGACCAGATTTTCTTTTGGGTAAGTTAGTTACTGGGTAACTAAAATAATAGATCAAGGGGCAGCAGAAGATATAGCTTATCTAGTTTTCAGTGAAGCATTTGACACTGTCCCTCATAGAAGACTCATAAATAAATTTTAGTGTTTGGGTCTAGATGTAAAAATAGTGAAATGGATAAGGCAATGGCTGAGTGACAGGAGACAGAAGGTGGTAGTCAGTGGAGAATATTCAGATGAAAGGAGTGTTACTAGTGGAGTACCTCAGGGATCTGTACTGGGGCCCATTCTTTTTAATATTTTTATTAGTGATATTGCAAAAGGTCTTCAAGGAAAGGTATGCCTGTTTGCAGATGATACAAAGATCTTCAATAGGGTAGACATTCCAGGGGGAATAAGCCAAATGGCGAATGATTTAGGTAAATTAGAAGATTGGTCAAGAGTGTGGCAGATGCACTTTAACGTTGATAAATGTAAAATAATGCACTTGGGACATAAAAATCCAAAGGAAAAATATACTATTAAGGGTACTGTGCTGTCAGAGACAACAGAGGAAAGGGATTTGGGAGTAATTATTTTTAATGACTTAAAGGTAAGCAGGCAATGTAATAAAGTGGTGGGGAATGCAAGCAGGGCACTGGGTTGTATAGCTAGTGGCATTAGTAGCAGAGAAAGGGAAGTAGTCATGTCACTCTATAGATCTCTTGTTAGCCCTCACCTAGAATATTGTGTACAGTACTGGGGACCCCATCTCCAGAAGGATATTGATACTCTAGAGAAAATTCAAAGAAGGGCTACTAAAATGGTGACTGGTCTACAGGAAAAGAAATATCAGGATAGACTAAATGATTTGAATATGTATAGCTTGGAGGAGAGAAGAGAGAGAGGGGATATGATAGAAACATTCAAATACATGAAAGGATTCAACAAAGCGCAGGAGGGTAGTACATTTCAAAAGAGTAAAAGGCCATAGTCTAAAACTAGAGGGACACAGGTTTAGACATAATGTAAGAAAGTTTTACTTCACTGAGAGGGTAGTAGATAAGTGGAATAGCCTACCAGCACAAGTGGTAGAAGTTAATACAATAACAGAATTTAAGCATGCATGGGATAGGCATAAGGCTGTCCTTAACATAAGAAAAGACCAAGGACCATAAAAGGTTTGAGGTTGTGGGTTTTTTTTTTTTTTTTTTTTTTTTACAGTAGGAAAATGGGCAGACTAGATGGGTAGAATGGTTCTTATCTGACGTCAGATTCTATGTTTCTATGTTATGGCAGGACCAATATGATGTGCTGAGACTGCACCCTGGGTAGGGCACCATTCCTAAAGAGCCGACAAATTTGTATTGCAAGCTTGTTCCTAGTTGAGTGTCTCTGATTCTTAGTGTAATGCAGGTCAATGTGCTCATTAACTCCCACACATTCTTTCCCTCACTCCATCCATTGACTCCCAGTACTTTGTTTTACAGCTCTTGTTTCTTATAGTTTTATGCTGGTCTTATAAACTGGTATATAGTTCTTATGGTATAATTTTATGCTTTGATGATCTCTTGTAATAGAGAAATATCCTGCAATATCTTGTATTGCTCTTCGGTCTCATGCAATGATTTAGTGCTTTGTTATTCTCACACAATGTTATAATGCGCTACATGTCTACTACAATGGAGTGTATGTTTCGTGTCATGCAGACCTATATTGCTCTGTTTTTCTGTTCTGCTGGTTTCAGATAATTGTATAATGTCCTGACAGTCTCATGAAATACTTGGCTGCCTTCATGTCATTGACTTGTTATATGCATTATGATTGTATTTATACTGCAAATCCGTGAACAAGTAAGTTCCTACATTTTTTAACCAGATTCTAGATTTGGACAAAATGTGCCATGTCCATTTTATAATGTATTTGATCCATTGCAAAACTAGATAATTAATATTAATTTTCAATGTGAATTATGAGCTCAGACTGAATCCAGACTGGTGACAAACTGAATTATCTGAAGAAATGTGGGATGTTTTGCATCAAATACCTGGATACGACATGGCCAAGGGGTTTAAATATGGACTACAATGCTACACAACATGTCCTTGTTGATATGTTTGTAGTTTCCAAACTGTAGGATTTACAGATTGATATGTAACTGATAATGCAACAGTCACAGGTTATACCTTAATTTAATTATAAATTATTTTTGTTAGCGTTTAGGATTTTATTTAACACATTATAAGGGTTGGGTGGATAGTTTTTTTATCCACTGTAAAGATCGATTTTGTCAAGGGAAAAATATGCAAAAATGTATTATAGATATAAAAACAATAATAGATATATTGCACTTGTCTGATGTTATCTTTTAAAGGATGAATTTTGGTAAAGTGGATTTAGTAAGTAATATGTTATTAAGATGTCACTTCTGGTGAGGTCTAAGTTCTAGTTTTGAAAATACACATAATTATATTGTTAGGTGAAGTGACAAGTAAATGTAGAGTAATTGAACGGGTAGAATTGTATCCAGTATAAGAATAATCTGGATAAAACAGATTGGAATGTATTTTAAGGAACATGTGGCTACTATGACTACTACGTAAAAGCAATGTACATTACAATTATGACAAGGGATTATTATGTTTGAAAAATCACATCTGTTGTGTCTGTACCAGAGGACACCCAGCCTTGGTGTCCCCATCAATGGTCACTTCTTCCGCTACGAGCCAGATGGACATCCAACAGCATACCACAATATACGTCAAACTAGGCAAAACTAGTGTCAGGATAACCAGCACACACTCTGCATACAGCAAGCTTTACCTCACCAGACAACACCAGTGTAGGCTAAGACAAAAACTGTCTTTATTGGAACAAACCACACATATTTATACTCAAACCTTACATTGAAATATATGGACCAAGCAGATACAGTAGGGACATAATTCAATCACAGTACAGTAGACAAAAGGTCAACGGCAAATGGTCTAACAAATACAATGATTCAGACATGGTTACATTTCAAATACAAAAGGGCTGATGAACTCAGACAATGGACACAAAGACTTGAGGGGCTTGAATGAATTAAAACACGACAGGGGGTCTCAGTACAGTTCACAATACACTGGCTTGAGTGGCTACAATACACATTGAAAGTAACTTTAGGTAAACTCAAATAATTAACCCTTACTGTCCATTGCCTTGGAAGCACACCAACAATCCATGGTCGTCAGTCTCTTTGGGCAAGAATTGTCCACAGTCTCTGTGGTTCTTGGGATAACAGTTCCTTGTTTAACAGTCTCATGGAGAGGCCATACCCTGTTCCGGGGCTAGGTCCATAGTCCGTGGGCAGGAGGCTGGCCCTCAGGCCCCTCCAGGAGCCAGGGGCCCAGTGGATCCTGTGACATCTGTCATTCATCTGTAAGGTTTGTGGAAGAGCTACATCAGCATGAAACATTGTCCAAGTGTGCTTATTATGGTGGCTCACTGATTAAACAAAGGGCATTTTAACATACAACAGTGTTTTTTGTTTGTGAGCTTCACAGGACATGGCCTTGTTTCTAGAAATTGATACACATAACTACAAGAGATGCATCTTTATTAAGAGCCCCATATTCTTTTGTCTCATGGCCCTGTTCTCCTAATACAGCAATGAGAATCACCGTCAAGTGTGTAAACACCATGAGAGACCCAGCTGTGCAGGATCAGAGTGTGGATGATAAAGAGAGCTGGCTTAGTTTCTGAAAGTAGACAGAAGTATTATGGGGGATATACAGAGACAGATTTCTCATCAGATTGCACAGGCTCTACATCTGATATCAGCTTGAATAAATTCCCTCCAGGGAGATCTGGGCATGTTTTCTTCTTTGCCATCCAGAATTGTGTTGTTTTGGAGAAGAAACAAGAAGGTCCTCAAAGTAATATACATGCAAAAATCAGAACAGAAGGAGCTCAAAGGCATCACATCAGATATGTAAGCTAACCAATAGAAATGAAAACCCAAAAAATCAATGGTCCACCAGGGCGCATTATATTTCTTATTATAAAAGTTCAGATAAAATCTATAACAGCTACACATATTCTCCTGCACAATACAGCTATTGTATAATCGTGTGTGTCCATCTAGGCAGATAGAAAGGGAACAGCAGATACCGTGCCTTGCAAAATTATCCCCCCCTTGGCATTTTTCCTATGTTGTTGCATTACAACCTGGAATTAAAATGGAGGTTTGTATCACATGCCTACCACTTTGAAGATGCAAACATATTTTTATTGTGAAACAAACAAGAAATAAGACAAAATACTTAAAACAGAAAACTTAAGCGTGCATAAATATTCAGCCCCCCCATAGTCAGTACCTGAGTACTGAGTGTTGCTTTAGCAGTATGCTTAGGGTCATTGTCCTGCTGGAAGGTGAACCTCCGTCTCAGTCTCAAATCTCTGGAACACTGAAACAGGTTTCCCTCAAGAATTTCCCTGTATTTAGTGCCATCCATCATCTCTTCAATTCTGACCAGTTTCTCAGTCCCTGCTGATGAAAAATATCCCCACAGCATGATGCTGCCACCACCATGCTTCATTGTAGGGATGGTGTTCTCGGGGGGATGAGAGGTGTTGGGTTTAAGCCAGACAAAATGTTTTCCTTGATGGCCAAAAAGCTCAATGTTAGTCTTCCATATGTTTGGGGAGTCTCTCACATGCCTTTTGGCGAACAGCAAACATGATTGCTTATTGTTTTCTTTAAGCAGTGGCTTTCCTCTGGCAACTCTTCCATGAAGCCCAGCTCTGTGGAGTGTACAGCTTAAAGTGGTCCTATGGACAGATACTTCAATCTCTACTGTGGAGCTTTGCAACCTCCTTCAGGGTTTTCTTTGGCCTCTTTGTTGCCTCTCTGATTAATGCCCTATTTGCCTGGTCCATGAGTTTTGGTGGGCAGCCTTCTCTTGGCAGGTTTGTTGTGGTGCCATATTCTTTGAATTTTTTATTAATGGATTTAAAGGGATAGTAATACTTCATTTTAACTTTATTTTATTTTGTAGGCATTAAAAAAACATGAAGAATGATATAAGTCTTATCTCTGAAACCTTTATGGTTTAAGAGATATTCACAAACAAAGTATCCCCCCCTGTTCAACCAGATAAGAAGGGAGATGCCCAGGTAGACTGCAGAGAGGGACAATCTTCAATTAAGATAATGGAAAAAGCTGAAAAACTTGTCAAGGGGGGAAGGGCTTTCATTGTTTTCATACAAAGAAAATTGTCCCCTTCTGTTATCTGTACTGTCATACAACCTGATCCACATCTGAGAAGAGATGGCTTACACTAGGTAAAAGGGGCGGGGAGGGGAACTTTGCTTGTGAATATCTCATAAACCATAAAGGTTTGAGAGATAAGACTTATATCATTCTTCATGTTTTTTTAATGCCTACAAAATAAAATAAAGTTAAAACGAAGTGTTACTATTCCTTTAATGGTGCTCCGTGGGATGTTCAAAGTTTGGGATATTTTTTTTTATAACCCAACCCTGATCTGTACTTTTCCACAACTTTGCCCCTGAACTGTTTGGAGAGCTCCTTGGTCTTCATGGTGCCGCTTGCTTGGTAGTGTTGTAGACTCTGGGGCCTTTCAGAACAGGTATATATATATATATATATATATATATATACTGAAAACACGTGACAGATCATGTGACACTTAGATTGCACAAAGGTGGGCTGTATTTAACTACAGTAATTATGTGACTTCTGAAGGTAAATGGTTATGCACCAGATCTTATTTAGGGGCTTCATAGCAAAGGGGGTGAATACATGTGTATGTCTCACTTTTCCATTTCTTATTTTTTAGGATTTTTTAAAACAAGTTATTGTCTTCATTTTACTTCACCAATTTGGACTAATGGCAGACACATAACAAGCACAACACACCACATCTTATAACACACACACACACCTGCAAACACTTACCTGGACAAAAACAACTCTCCATTGGTCAGCACTCACCTCATCACCACACCTACACAACGCCCTATCAAGTACTTAAAGGGACAACTCAACACACTCACTTATGGCTTGTTTTCCACTCAGGGAGGGAGAGAGAGAGAGAGAGAGAGAGAGAGAGATAGAGAGAGCAAACTGTATGTTGGGTTACATATTGTTGCGAAGACTGCGGAGAAGGCGTACAAGGGAGAGAGCTAGGGAACACCAGCAACCTCCAAGCCCGCCTGATCAACAGCCTTCACATGTTGCAAGTGAGGAGGCTCTGGCTCAGCAGCCACACAGGAGTCCATCCCCACCTGGAGGGCAGAGGATGTATAGACGACCACCAAGGCCCAGGGTATACCGCCCAAGGGTCACCCTCTTTGGAATGACTGATGATGAGGTCATTGATTGCTACAGGTTGAGGCCTGACAGCATCATTGCCTTGTATGAGGTCATCAAAGATCAGGTGGATCCCATCTACATCCACAACCATGCCCTAACTGGCCTGCAGAAACTACTGTGTGCCATACACTTCATGGCAAGTGGGGCCTTCCAGTCCACTGAGGGTTACGCATCTGGCATGTCACAGGCCACATTCTCCAGGGTGCTGGCCCAGGTCCTGCCAGCCCTCAAAAGCAAGGCCAGTACCTATATACATTTTCCCACCACCGACATGGACTGGATACACGTCAAGCAGGCCTTTTACGCAAGGGGAGGCATGCCCAGGGTCATGGGTGCTATACATTGCACCCATGTCCGGATTAAGGCCCCAGCACGTGACGCACAGCTATTCATCAACAGGAAGAACTTCCACTCCATCAACGTGCAGATGGTGTGTGACAGCAACATGAGGATAATGAATGTCTATGCAAAATATCCTGGCAGCTCACACAATTAGTGTTGAGCGAGCATGCTCAGCCGATGCTCGGATCGGCTCGAGCATCGCTCTGCTCGGCACATGGCGGTACTCGTACGAGTACCGCCATGTGCTCGCCCGCCATGTTCGGGTGGAAGGGATCTGTGCCGAAGGAGGCACAGATCTTACAGACGCTCCGCTGGACCACCAGGGACTGGAGGTAGGGGGCATTGCGGAGATGAAGGGGGCATTGCGGAGATGAAGGGGGACATTTTGGAGATGAAGGGGGACATTGTGGAAGGGGGACATTGTGGAAGGGGGGCATTGCGGAGATGAAGGGGGCATTGCGGAGATGAAGGGGGACATTGTGGAAGGGGGGCATTGCGGAGATGAAGGGGGACATTGTGGAAGGGGGACATTGCGGAGATGAAGGGGGCATTGCGGAGATGAAGGGGGACATTGTGGAAGGGGGACATTGTGGAAGGGGGACATTGCAGAGATGAAGGGGGCATTGCGGAGATGAAGGGGGACATTGTGGAAGGGGGACATTGTGGAAGGGGGACATTGTGGAAGAGGGGCATTGTGGAGATGAAGGGGGGCACTGACCAGGCACCCTCCCCTCATCAGAGCAGGGGGTGCCTGGTGTAATGCTCGTGTCGCCCCATTGAATTCAATGGGGCTCGGGTGCTCGGCCGAGCACTCGAGCCTCCGGCGGTGCTCGGTCAGAGCACCCGAGCATCGGGGTGCTCGCTCAACACTACACATAATGCATACATTCTCCAAAACTCCTCAGTCCACAGAGATTTTGAGAATGGAACTTTTACAGGGGGATGGCTAGTGGGTGAGTTCACAAAACAAAATCACACCACATACACAGGCGTACACACAACGCTGCTCAGCATGCATCTGACCCACAGTTACTATGTCTACCACACAAAACATCATTCACACAACATGTGCTCCCTGTCTCACCATGTCACTCACATTACACAGGTGATGCTGGCTATGGATGCAAGTCCTGGCTACTGACCCCTGTGGCCAATCCCCAAACACATGCCCAGGAAAGGTACAACCAGACTCATGCCAGAACGAGGAATGCTATTGAGCGGACATTTGGGCTCCTCAAGTCAAGATTTCTATGTCTGGACCACTCTGGGGGAGCACTGCAGTATGCACCTGCTAAGGTGTGCAACATCATTGTGGCATGCGCAATACTGCACAACATCGCAGTGGACACCAGGCTGCTGGATCACATCCAGGACCCCCCCATACATGAAGTGACCATGGACATCAGGCATGTGGAGGAGACCATGAGAGGGGCACAGATCAGAGACAGGCTCATCACGGAACACTTCACCTGTGAGTATAACACAAGCATGCAAACAATCCATGCAAGTCCCTCATCAGTCCTGTGACACTAACCACACTGCACATTTTGTTCTGTCACACCCCACAGGAACAGTGACACAGCACTGCACTGGCAGTGGATGTGGCAAATTGTGTGTGTGGATTCAAAAACCATCCTCCATTCCACTCTCCACGTTGACATACAGACCACAAGGATATCACGCACACCCCCAGGAGAAACAAGGTACAACATATTAGCCATGTTCATCACCTTACAGGGCTTGCTTGTCAGCAAATAACTGGATATGCCATGATCGTAGCCTGAGCAACCATGCTAGCCCAGTAGCGAAAGAGTATTATCTAGTGCTATGCATTGGATAATACTCAGGCACATCAGGGGTTAAAGGGACATTGGACTCAATATGGGACCTGTACTGTGCTAGAGCTGAGAAGAGCAGCAGAGGGGTGGATGTACAATGGTATTGTCACACAATGTAGAGGTCATCGAACATAGATCAGATTACCAGGGACTCCATGCTGACCTGTGAGTGTGCAGACATATGTGCCCCCGACATGAATACACACATCAACAAATATGTCCTAACAGTTCCATGGAACAAATGACATTGGGCTGCCACTGTCACTTTCACAGTGGCAGCACAATGTCATTACTTTCATGGAGCTCTCAGAACACTTGTTAATGTGTGTATACATGTCAAGGGCACATATCCATAGGGCTGGTGCACATGTCCTTAGTTCCCCACAGAATTGGTTACAGATGAGTACACAACACATTGTCAAGCAATGGTTTGTGTACTCACCTGTAACTGTGAAAATTGAGGGGATTAAAACGACTAAATTGTTGTTGCTTGATGATCAGTTCAGGTCTACTGCTCCAAATCCTGTCCTCTTGTCCCACAGGCATCTGTAACATGATCCATCCTTGAACTGAAGATCTTCCATGTGACTGGATTGATGTCTTGACAACACCTTCATGAAGCTCACCCCTTGCTGTTTATGGTGATGTTGTTGGTGATGCAATGTTTGACCTGAGGTTCACACAAACCTCTACTGGAACATTCTCATTTAGACACAGAAAACACTAATTCTTGAGTGTTATAACCTGTACAGTTAGGATGCTCAGCTACAGAGTTGTCAAACCTTGTGGACAACACATGAGCAGGGCAGCAGTGTTACTAAAGTAGTACGATTTAGTTTCAAAGTACATTTAGTGTTCTCATACAGGTGTTCATTGCATATAGGCAATACACACAGAAAACACATGTACTTTCTAATGTACTTTGAGACACAATAAAGATGAACCATCACCATTCTATCTGTGTCTGTATGAGGATATATTTGGTAACACATTTGTCAATGCGTAACCACACCCAGGATAGAGTATCCCCCATACATGGAAAGGCATCACCCACATCACAGTAGTCCACCAATTGTTTGCCAGTGAGTGGACTCTGTGATGTATCCATGCAAACAGATGATGGTGGCAGTGATGCACCAATGTGTTGTGGGAGTGATAAAGAGGTGATACAGGGGACATACTTCCACAGTGAATACCTGTCGACAGTATCTGTATTGGTCAGTATAATCAATGTTCTGAGATTTTGCTCCACTTTGACATATCTCAGTACATGGGCTATATCAACGAACAACCAGACTAAGTGGACATGTGTTATCACTGGTGAAGTCTGTTACACCCTTAGGGAAACAGCAACTCAATTTACTGGAGACCCCAATGCTCACCCCAGGATATCAATGTGTGTGCTACACATTGAAATCCTAGGTTAAAAACATTGGCTTCCCCAGTAAGTCAGTTGCACAATGAGTGTTTGAATCCAAGACAATATTGATACATGTCCCATTTATCTGTCCTGCTTGTTATGTCCCCGCTAAGTCACAGAGCTGTTTGTCTGGTTATCCAATTAACCCACTGAGTGCAAGAGTGGTCCCCAACGCATTTCTTTGCAATGCGTTGCCTACCACTCTGGCACTCAAAGGGTTAAACACAACATATGATGTAGACGAATGTTCAATGTTGTACCATTTGTTGTGCTAAGGGGTATGTTTTGTTGTTCAAATTCAACACACAACATCGCCATATAACACAGTGGTGTAATATGGCTCCAGTGATGTATTTCCAGTTGAATTTGTACAACGGTGTGTGTCTGTGTGTGAACCCATGTTGTAGCATCCCACAAACATTTCACCCAGGCAGAGGTTGTGTTCACTGCATTGTATGGCAATGCATTGGAGACAACCCTGCCACCCAATCCATAACTGAAGACACAACAGATCAGACAGGAATAAAAAAAAAAAAGGTTTCTGTATTGAGGGGAAAGTTAACAGGTTGGGCCTTTCATTTTTTCCTTTTTGGGTGGGGGGCCTTAGCCTAGGTGCCAGAGGTGGATGCCCTTGTTGATCTCCTGGTAACCTTCTGCCCCCTAGGTGTGGCTTAAGGGGTAACACTGGAGGGAGTGGTGGTTGAAGTAGACCCCTCGGTGGAACGCAAGTTCTCCCTCTCCATCCTCTCTGCGGTTGATCTCCCTCAACTCCACAAGGACCTGTGTCAACATGTCCATTAGACCAGTCCTGAGCTGGTGGAGTAGTGTGTTTCCCCTGGCCACCTCCGACTCCAGGGCTTGGATTCTGGTCTCCAGTTGGGCAATTGCCTCCTGCTCCTGGTGATGTTGCTGTCAGTACTCCTGCTCGACCGGAGTAGTCTCCTCTGAAGGGCCATGCACTCCGCCGCCATCCCTGTGAGGCGTGCGGTGCTGGAGGTGGATGTGCCCGGTGTCCCTGGTGCTGCTGTTTCCTCTGCTGCTGAGGGTGCTGATTCTTCTGCTGCCGAGGGTGCTGTTTCCTCTGCTGCCGAGGGTGCTGTTTCCTCTGCTGCTGCTGAGGGTGCTGTTTCCTCTGCTGCTGCTGAGGGTGCTCTTTCCTCCTCTGCTGCTGTTGAGGGTGCTCTTTCCTCTGCTGCTGCTGGAGGTGCCGTTTCCTCTGCTGCTGCTGAGGGAGCTGTGGCTGCTGTTGGAGTGGCTGGTGCAGATGATGGGCATATGCCCACCACATCAAGTGATCCTGAGCTGCCCAATGATGTGTGTGCTGGTGGAGGTGTGAAAATGTCCCTGGGTAGGGGGCGCTGGGGCTCACCAATCAGGCCCAGGTGTGGGTAGTCCAGTGGCCAAGGGTCATATGGTGGCCACTGATAGGTGCTTGGACCCCATGCTTTGGAGCCATCCAGGAGGGTGGGTTGATCTGGGAGGCATATGGCCCATATTGGGTGGTGGCCACTGTCCCTGGCAGCCATTGCCTCCCTGGCGGTGGTGGTGCAGCTGATGGAGGGTAGCTGATGGAGGGAGGTGGCTGGATATGTTCACCTCTCCTCCTGTGGCATCCAGCCACTGTACTGGGGAGGTGCAGCTTGAAGGGGTGCAGCCTGTGGTGGTCCAGCTTGAAGGGGTGCAGCCTGTGGTGGTCCAGCTTGAAGGGTTGCAGTAGGTGGTGGTCCAGCTTGAAGGGGTGCAGTAGGTGGTGGTGCAGCCTGTGTTGGAGGGGATGGTGATGGTGGGTAAGGTGACCACCGGCTGGTCCCCTCCTCTGTGTACTCCTCACTGGGGGGTGACATTGCCTCCTCCACTGTCTGCCGCTGGGCTTGAGGGCCATAAGCTGTGTGGAGAAATAAGATGTTGTGATTAGTGACCTTAGCCATATGTTTGTGGAGACAGTTATACTTTGATATGTGGTGAAGAAAAATATATGTGTTTGGGTTAATCCCCCTGGGTAAACAAGGGTACTCCCACTGCTGAAAGGTGTTGTTTGAGTTATTACGGGTGAAGGTTTCATTTTGAGGTGCAATATCACAGTGGCCCGAAATAGTACAGTGGGGCTGTTGCAACACCCTCCCATGTAGATATCTGGTCCCTGTACCAGAGCTGTCCATATGATAGTGTAGTAACAGCACCACTGTACAATTTCAGGCCACTGGGATATTGCCCCTGACATATCCATGTCTGAGCTGTGATACCTGTTGAATCAACATACCTTTCAGCAGTAGGAATACCATTGTTTAACTCGGGGGGGGGGGGATCCAACAACATATATTTGTCTTCACAACTTGTAGGGATGGCTATCCCTCCAGGGGGATGGCAAAGGTTAAGCCCACCTTGATGTCATATTGTAGACATTGTGAAAACAGATGTTGTTCGCTGTTAGTCCTATCCCTCCTACCCTCATGGTTGTTCAGATATTGCTCTATGTGACAGATGGAGATTTCAGTCATTTGTCCACACGAGGGCTTTTCAGCAGAGCCCAAATCGCCCCATTTAGAGAACAATACTTAATTGGAATGGTGTACAGAGTGTGCATGGTTTGCAAGCACACTCTGTGGACCATTCCAAAGAGGTATTTATCTCGAAATGTTGCAACTTTGCCTCTGCTGAAGAGCCTCTGTGTGGTCAAATGATAGATATCTCCACCTGTCACATAGAGCAATATCTGTATAACCATGAGTTTTGGAGGGATGGGACTTAGATCGAGACACATCTTTTAACGATGGCAATGATATGACATCATGATGACATTACCCATTGTTATCCCATTACAGTCACACACAAGTAGAAATGGTCATATATGTATGTGGATATGTACCCTTCATATGGATACAGTAATATCCTTCCAAGATGTGAAGCCAGAGAGCAGTTCAGTAGATGTGATTGCCTTACTGGCTCTATATGTGCACCCATCCAACAATACATTGGATTGATATGATGGATATGAACATACCTCGTATATCCCATCTACGTAGAGTGTGATATACTATGTATGTGTATTTGGATGGTAGCAATGTAGGTTGATTTGTGATGGGTGCACATATCTGGCCAGTAAGGTAATCACATCAAGTGAACTGATCTCTGTGTTCACATCGTGTTGGAACATATTTAGTAAGATTTGAATCCTAAGGACAACAATCCAGCCAGTAGTGAGGGATATCTTTGATTGAGGCCTGTTTTTTTCTCTGTGTATGAGCCCATCCATCCTTCTGTGTGAGGCAACCGTACTCAGTCCTAGATATCCATAAGTCATGGCCTGTTGGTGACCAACGTACAATGTTTGCTATTTGTTTCCCATGTGTATCCTGCAAAGAGCGGCTGGTGTACCATCCATCCATGGCATCAGCACCCCTGTGGATCCATGTGGGAATCAGATATGGGATATGTCATTTCAAGTCAGAGTAAATGATTGCAGCCACAACACCAATGCCTACTTTTTCCAGCTTGAATTCTGTGGAATAGTTTTCGGCCTGTGTGTTGCACATACAAGCATTTATTCTGTGGGACACTGTGATGTGTGACCTAATGCCCCCTTTTTGTGATTCAGTAAGCGGTGATGTTGAACTGATGAAGTGAAGATGATGGTGATTTCTCCAGTGATCTCCTTTCCCCATTTCCAGTGTTTTCCATGGAGTCTGTACAATGGGACCTTATAAACTTGATTCTTGTTTTTGTATATTCTCCATGGACTAACACTGGTATTGGTGAAGTGAGGGTTTGTGAGGGTTACTTTGTGTCCACCATCTCTTTGTCACCACTTAGTGAATGTCCCCTGTGTAGCATGTGATCGTTGGCCTATTGACTTGTTTGTTGTCTGGTTAACCCCTTGAGTCCCAGAGGGGTTGCCAACGCATTGTTGATTGATGCATTGATGATCCCTCTAGCACTCAAGGGGTTAGGGTGGGGGTGGGGACATGGGTGACATTGTGTGTGAACAGTGATGATATTTAACAGACGACATTTTGAACATAATGGTTTGTGTAGTGTGTGATGAGCACAGCGACAGGAGGGTTGAAGTAGGACTTTGACAGGTTCCCAAGTTGGACCTTGCCATTTGTCCTGGTGTTGTGTCCTTTTTTTAACCCTCAGGGTGCTGTGTTGGTGCAGTTGTATGGCTGAGTGATGGGCATGTGTTGAGGTGTGACTGTGTGTGCAGCTGGTGTTGGTTGCTGTAGTGTGTTGTTCTGTAGTGTTGCACTTACCGGTAGTGTGGAGGCTCCTCTCATCCCCAGTGTCAGTTCCTACAACGACCCCCTTGATCAGGGTCGGGGACATGGTCTGCCGCACCATCTCCTCCCAGCCACAGAAGGTGATAGGGGAGGCTGGTCCACCTCCAGTGCCTCGGGCGTGCTTGGTGAGCTCGGTCATTTTATTCTTGACCACCCTCCGGCAGTCGCCCCATCTCTTTTTGATGGACTCAACATCCTGCTGCAGATCTGGTTCCTGTCACAGTTTGTTACGACTCTCAGACACAAAGTTAGGTAAAAACACAACTTTATTGAAAATAATTAAAAATGATCCCTTAGGATTCCAACATGACATACAACATTTAGTAATAGAGAAATACAAATTACAGGCTCTACCGGTCTTGCCAATATACCGGGCAAGACAGCCAGATATACTTCTAACAATAGGCTCTACCGGCCTTCCCAATACCGGGTAAGGCAACCTGCAGATGGAATAGGTACCAGGTTCTACCGGCCTTACCAATACCGGGCAAGGCAGCCCAATGGAGCTTTGCGTAGGCTCTACCGGCCTTGCCAATACCAGGTAAGGCAACCGACTGATGGAATAGGTACCAGGTTCTACCGGTCTTACCAATACCGGGCAAGGCAGCCCAGGGGAGCTTTGCGTAGGCTCTACTGGCCTTGCCAATACCGGGTAAGGCAACCTGCAGATGGAATATGTACCAGGTTCTACCGGCCTTACCAATACCGGGCAAGGCAGCCCAAAAGAACTTCACTCTAGAAACACCCAACAAAGAGTACGTCTTATATGCTCTTGGAGCAAACCAGCGTCCGCACGCTGGGACCAACAGTAATTCGTATAGCCGCAAGGCTTGGAGCAAACCAGTGTCCGCACGCTGGGACCAACAGTAATTCGTATAGCCGCAAGGCTTGGAGCAAACCAGCGTCCGCACGCTGGGACCAACAGTAATTCGTGTAGCCGCAAGGCTTGGAGCAAACCAGCGTCCTCACGCTGGGACCATCAGTAATTCGTATAGCCGCAAGGCTTGGAGCAAACCAGCGTCCGCACACTGGGACCAGCAGTAATTCGTATAGCCGCAAGGCTTGGAGCAAACCAGCGTCCGCACGCTGTGACCAACAGTAAATCGTGTAGCCGCAAGGCTTGGAGCAAACCAGCGTCCGCACGCTGGAACCAACATTAATTTGTATAGCCGCAAGGCTTGGAGCAAACCAGCGTCCGCACGCTGGGTCTACAAGGATGTCGCCCAAGCGACCAGGCGTCAGGAACACATCTGGCTGAACAAGAGATGACAGGAACTCGCTGAAAAGTCTAACAGTCTGAAAGTCTCAACGAAGGCGATCAGCAGGAAATGACAACCTCTCAGGACTAGGCCGAAACCACTCTGGAACAACTCTGCAGACAGACGACTCAGGAACAAGATGAATTCTGGAACTCAGGAACACAGCTACAGGTACAAACGAATACTGAAACATGGTCAAGGCTAATGTGGTCAGAGATAGTGTTGAGCGAGCATGCTCGGCCGATGCTCGGATCGGCACGAGCATCGCTCTGCTCGGCACATGGCGGTACTCGTACGAGTACCGCATGTGCTCGCCCGCCATGTTCGTGTCTCCTCCCCGCACGTTTTGCGCCTGATGCGCAGCCAATAAACGTGCAGGGAGGCTCTGACATCGGTGTAATGCCAGCAGCCATGTTGGCTGCTGGCATTACACTGATTGGCTGGCCAGAACCCGTGGTCAGGTGCTGTATAGCACCTGACCATCGAGTTCGGCTCAGTCTGAGCCAGGGAGAGCTGAGGATAGGAAGGGAAAGGCAGTGTAGGGAGGAAAAAAACAAAAATTGTGAAAAAAAAAGAACCAAAAGTCCTTTTTAGGACTACTGTGTGTGGGGGCAGCAGGTTATTTGGTGTGGGGGGAAAAAAACAAAAAAAAAAAAAAAAAATATATATATTCTGTGTAGTGTGCAAAGTTGCAGATTAGAGCACATTCTGTTTAGTGTGCACAGTTGCAGGTTAGAGCACATTCTGTTTAGTGTGCAAAGTTGCAGATTAGAGCACATTCTGTTTAGTGTGCAAAGTTGCAGATTAGAGCACATTCTGTTTAGTGTGCAAAGTTGCAGATTAGAGCACATTCTGTTAAGTCTTCAAACTAAAATATCAAAGTCACGTATTCCATTCAGTGTGCGTCGCCGCAGTTTAGCAGCACATTCTGAGTACTGTGCAGAGTTGCAGAATAGGAAGAAATACTGTTAAGTCTTCAAACTAAAATATCAAAGTCACATATTCCATTCAGTGTGCTTCGCCGCAGTTTAGCAGCACATTCTGTGTACTGTGCAGAGTTGCAGAATAGGAAGAAATACTGTTAAGTCTTCAAACTAAAATATCAAAGTCACATATTCCATTCAGTGTGCTTCGCCGCAGTGTAGCAGCACATTCTGTGTACTGTGCAGAGTTGCAGAATAGGAAGAAATACTGTTAAGTCTTCAAACTAAAATATCAAAGTCACATATTCCATTCAGTGTGCTTCGCCGCAGTGTAGCAGCACATTCTGTGTACTGTGCAGAGTTGCAGAATAGGAAGAAATACTGTTAAGTTTTTAAAACTAAAATTTAAAAGTCACATATTCCATTCAGTGTGCTTCGCCGCAGTGTAGCAGCACATTCTGAGTACTGTGCAGAGTTGCAGAATAGGAAGAAATACTGTTAAGTCTTCAAACTAAAATATCAAAGTCACATATTCCATTCAGTGTGCTTCGCCGCAGTTTAGCAGCACATTCTGTGTACTGTGCAGAGTTGCAGAATAGGAAGAAATACTGTTAAGTCTTCAAACTCAAATATTAAAGTCACATATTCCATTCAGTGTCTTTCACCGCCGTTTAACAGCCTATTCTGTGTACTCTGTACAGTTCCAGAATTATAAGAAATACTGTTAAGTTTTCAAACTCAAATATTAAAGTCACATATTCCATTCAGTGTCTTTCACCGCCGTTTAACAGCCTATTCTGTGTACTCTGCAGAGTTGCAGAATAGTAAGAAATACTGTTAAGTTTTCAAACTCAAATATTAAAGTCACATATTCCATTCAGTGTGTTTCAACGCCGTTTAACAGCCTATTCTGTGTACTCTGCACAGTTGCAGAATAGGAAGAAATACTGTTAAGTTTTCAAACTCAAATATTAAAGTCACATATTCCATTCAGTGTCTTTCACCGCCGTTTAACAGCCTATTCTGTGTACTCTGCACAGTTGCAGAATAGTAAGAAATACTGTTAAGTTTTCAAACTCAAATATTAAAGTCACTTATTCCATTCAGTGTGTTTCAACGCCGTTTAACAGCCTATTCTGTGTACTCTGCACAGTTGCAGAATAGGAAGAAATACTGTTAAGTTTTCAAACTCAAATATTAAAGTCACATATTCCATTCAGTGTCTTTCACCGCCGTTTAACAGCCTATTCTGTGTACTCTGTACAGTTCCAGAATTATAAGAAATACTGTTAAGTTTTCAAACTCAAATATTAAAGTCACATATTCCATTCAGTGTCTTTCACCGCCGTTTAACAGCCTATTCTGTGTACTCTGCAGAGTTGCAGAATAGTAAGAAATACTGTTAAGTTTTCAAACTCAAATATTAAAGTCACATATTCCATTCAGTGTGTTTCAACGCCGTTTAACAGCCTATTCTGTGTACTCTGCACAGTTGCAGAATAGGAAGAAATACTGTTAAGTTTTCAAACTCAAATATTAAAGTCACATATTCCATTCAGTGTCTTTCACCGCCGTTTAACAGCCTATTCTGTGTACTCTGCACAGTTGCAGAATAGGAAGAAATACTGTTAAGTTTTCAAACTCAAATATTAAAGTCACTTATTCCATTCAGTGTGTGTCACCGCAGTTTAGCAGCCTATTCTGTGTACTCTGCACAGTTGCAGAATAGGAAGAAATACTGTTAAGTTTTCAAACTCAAATATTAAAGTCACATATTCCATTCAGTGTGTTTCAACGCCGTTTAACAGCCTATTCTGTGTACTCTGCACAGTTGCAGAATAGGAAGAAATACTGTTAAGTTTTCAAACTCATATATATTAAAGTCATATATATCGTGTAAGATGAAGAAGGCGGGTAAAAAGGGACGGGGAAGTGGACGTGATCCTGAAAGTTCAGGGCGCGGGTCAGGACGCGGAGAAACTGTGCCTGGTGCCAGAGCACAAGAAAGAAAGACATCCACCATACCTAGCTTCATGTCTGATTTCACAGGGCGTCGCAGGACATCACTCTCGAGGTCCGACCAGTGCGAACAGGTGGTCGGTTGGATGACAGCTGATACTGCTTCCAGTCGGTTAAGCACCACCCTGTCTTCCACCAAGTCCACTCTCAGTAGCCAAGAGTCTGGTCAACATAATCCTCACTCTGATCATCCTTCCTCCCACCATACACGGTCTGGTCAAAGAAGTGATCCCACACTGGGATATAGTGATGAGCTCGTCTCATCACCAATCCTTCATTTGACCCTCTCTCCAAGCACGCTTGCAGAGGAACATGACATCTTGTGCCCTGATTCACAACCTCTAGAGGCTACCCAATCACAAGAAGATGACAGATGTGAACGGCATTTAAGGTCAAAGGAAGTAGTGGATGATGATGATGAGACACAGTTGCCATTAAATCAACCACTATTTCCGTCTCAAGACCTTGTTGAGGAGAATGTTATACAGTTGTCAATGACTGAGTATGTGGTGGGATCAAGACTTGAGGAGGATGATCAGAGTGAGGAAGTGGAGGAGGACTTGGTGGACGATGAGGTGACTGACCCCACCTGGGAAGGTGTAGAGCCGAGCGATGACAGCAGTCCTGAGGGTGAGCCATCTGCAGCACCGCAACAGGCTGGAAGAGGCAGTGGTGTGGCAACAGAAAGAAGGCGGACCGCACCAAACCGGCCCGCAAATGTTCCACGGAGCACCCCCTTGCGTAAATCTACCTTGCCAAAGGGTAGGTGTTCCGCGGTATGGCGTTTTTTTAAGGAAAGTGCGGACGACAAAAGAATTGTAGTTTGCAACCTGTGCCACACCAGAATGAGCCGAGGCATGAACACTAGAAACCTCACCACCACCAGCATGATCCGACACATGGCATCCAAGCACCGTAGTAAGTGGGAGGAACGCCTGGATCGCCCATCTGTGTCTGCAGGCCACACCACTGCCTCCTCTTCCCCTGTTTTCGGTGCCGGCCAATCGCCTGTCGAAGGCGCAGGCCCGCATACCTCCCGCCCTGCACCTGTAGCATCTGAAGCACCATCAGCGACCACATCCACTTCCCTGTCCCAGCACAGCGTCCAAATGTCGTTACCCCAGGCATTTGAGCGCAAGAGAAAGTACCCAGCCACCCACCCACAGGCCATAGCACTAACCTCACACCTTTCAAAATTACTGGCCATCGAAATGCTGCCATTTAGGCTTGTGGACACTGAGTCCTTCCGCAGCCTGATGGCAGCAGCTGTCCCTCGGTACGCGGTCCCCAGCCGCCACTACTTTTCCCGGTGTGCCATCCCCGCATTACACCACCATGTGTCCCGTAACATCACCCGTGCCCTGACCAACGCAGTTACTGGGAAGGTCCACTTAACGACTGACACATGGACAAGTGCTTGTGGCCAGGGACGCTACATTTCCCTGACGGCACACTGGGTGAATGTCGTGGAGGCTGGGAGCGACTCGGACCCTGGGATGGCACGGGTGCTACCCACGCCGAGGATTGCGGGCCCTACCTCCATCAGGGTTTCCACCAGCACCTATGTTATTGGCTCCTCCTCCTCCGTTTCCACCTCCGAATTCTCTACACACACCGCCACTCCCCCATCAGCCAGTAGCTGGAAGCAGTGTAGCACTGCAGTGGGGAAGCGTCAACAGGCCGTGCTGAAGCTGATCTGCCTTGGGGACAAACAGCACACGGCCTCAGAGCTGTTGCAGGGGATTAGTCACCAGACCGAGCAGTGGCTCTCGCCACTCAACCTGCAACCAGGCATGGTTGTGTGTGATAATGGGCGTAACTTGGTGGCGGCTTTGGAGCTCGGCAAGCTCACACACGTACCATGCCTAGCGCATGTATTTAATTTAGTGGTGCAGCGATTTCTAAAAACCTACCCCAATGTGCATGATCTCTTGACCAAGGTGCGCCGCGTGTGTGCACATTTCCGTAAGTCATCTACAGCTTCGGCCGGCCTGTTGAAGCTGCAGCAGCGCTTACAATTGCCAGCTCACCGGCTGCTGTGTGACGTGAGTACGCGCTGGAACTCCACCTTCCACATGTTGGCCCGGCTTTGTGAGCAGCAGAGGGCAGTAGTGGAGTACCAGCTGTTACACGGTCGTCGCCTCTCCATTCAACTTCCTGTAATCAGAAGTGAGGAGTGGGAATGGATGTCAGACCTCTGCGAGGTTTTACGCAATTTTGAGGAATCGACACAGATGGTGAGCGGCGATAACGCTATTATCAGTGTAACCATCCCACTTCTGTGTCTACTGAAACGCTCGCTGCTCACAATTAAAACCGACGCTTTGCATGTGGAAGAGGTGGAAATGGGGGAGGAAGAGCTTACACAAGGTGATAGCCAGAGCACGCTCACTTCGTCTTCTCAGCGACAATTGGAGGAGGCGGAGGAGGAGGAGGAGGAGGAGGAGGAGGAGGAAGACACGGTTGCCTCCGCTACAGAGGGTAGCCATGGAACTTTAGTTCCATCTCTTCAGCGTGGGTGGGCAGAAGAGGAGGAAGAGGATGAGGATATTGAGAGTCAGCCTCCTGGTGAGGACAGCGAAATCTTGACTGTTGGTACTCTGGCACACATGGCTGACTTTATGTTAGGCTGCCTTTCCCGTGACCCACGCGTTGTACGCATTTTAGACAACACGGATTACTGGGTGTTCACCCTTCTGGACCCCCGCTACAAAGAGAATTTCTCATCTCTCATTCCTCCGGTGGAGAGGACAAGCAAAATGGTGCAATACCAGAAGGTTCTTGTTGAAAAATTGCTCCAAAATTTTCCATCTGACAACGCTGGCGGCAGAGTACGTGCTACCTTGGCCAACCGAGAAGGGGAGAAAAGGGGAGCACACAGCAGTTCCGACAAAGGCAGGGCAACACTCTCCAAGGCGTGGGACACCTTCATGACACCCCGCCAGCACCCTCACCCTGATGCGCAGCCTAGTGTCACAAGGAGGGAAAAGTTTTGGAAGATGGTGAAGGAGTACGTAGCAGACCGTGTCAGCGTCCTCAATGATCCCTCTGTGCCTTACAACTACTGGGTGTCCAAGCTGGACACGTGGTATGAACTGTCACTCTACGCCTTGGAGGTGCTGGCCTGCCCTGCCGCCAGCGTTCTGTCTGAGCGGGTATTTAGTGCTGCTGGTGGCATCATAACAGATAAGCGTATCCGCCTTTCCACCGACAATGCTGATAGGTTGACACTTATAAAAATGAACAAGGCCTGGATTTCCCCTGACTTCTCCACTCCACTGGAGGAAAGCCCCGGGGGAACATAAACTCACTTTATATATGTTATTTACAATGATGGGAATACTCTGTATTCCCATTCACCCCTTCCACCCAAAAAACGGGTATATGGTTGACTCTTAATCTTCTCATCCTCCTCCTCCTCTTCCATATGCCCTGTGCTATAATTTTTATATAGGGCCAGCTCACCAGCGGGCCCTGTGATATAATTTTTATATAGGGCCAGCTCACCAGCGGGCCCTGTTTGCCAATTTTTATATAGGTCAGCTCACCAGCGGGCCTTCTCATATAATGTTTTATAGCGTCAGCTCACTAGCGGGCCTTCGCATATAATGTTTAGGATGGTCAGCTCTGCAGCAGACCCTCACCCATAATGTTTTAGATGGTCAGCTCAGCGCACGTTTCCCTCTTAATCATGGCCTCAGTTCTGAAAATCAAGGAAATTTTTGGGATAATTTGCCTCTGCGCACGTTTCCCTCTTAATCATGGCCTCACTTCAGAAAATCGATGAAATTTTTGGGAGAATTTGCAGATGATATACAAGTAAATATACAGCAAATACTGTTTGGTAACAATTTTTCGCCTAAAGTCGTTTTTATTTTCCTTTTTGTGTGTTTTACGGTCAGTCTGTAAAAATGGCGTACTACGGGCGAAAGATCGTTCCCAGCAGCGATGTTGGAGTCCAAGGTGCATCCAGACATCCTCCCTATGCTGTCCCTGAACCATTTCTGTAGTGTTTCCATCTTTTTCTGCCCTTTTCCTATGGACCAGGCACCCTCCCCTCATCAGAGCAGGGGGTGCCTGGTGTAATGCTCGAGTCCTCCCATTGACTTCAATGGGGCTCGGATGCTCGGCCGAGCACTCGAGCCTCAGGGGGTGCTCGGTCAGAGCACCCGAACATCCGAGCATTGGGGTGCTCGCTCATCACTAGTCAGAGACACCACGAAAGGGCAACCATAGGGTGCCCAGACCAGGTTTAAATAGACAGAATGAGGAGGGTTAGAGGCAGACAACCAATAGGAGCCCCCTAATGGTGACTGACAAGGAAGTGCAACAATCACGAGCACCGTGATAGTTCCAGGCTGCCTTCCTCCTGACAGGCCAGGGACCTTCGCCGTCGGGTGGAGAACACTCTGCCTCTCCAGGACAGCTCCACGAGAGCCGTGTTCTCCTCCACTAGTATTTGGGGTCCCTGATCCTGCCCTCGTCACCTACGGCATGGGATGACTCAGAGCCGGAGTGCCCTGCCTGGTCTGACCCTGACTGTGTGGGGTGCTCCCCAGCAACTATCCCTCGTCCCACTGTAGGTTCTGTCCCTGTCCTGCGTGTGTCTGCTCTTGTGGGCCGGGTCCCCCTCCACCCTGCAGATCTCCCTCTCCCACCCCTGCTCTGCTGAGGGATACCGTCCTGACCTTCCTCCTCCTCCACTACTCTCCCCATCCCTCTCTCCTGTCCTCCTCTCCTTGCCATCATTCACCCACTCACACCCAGGCACTCCCACAGGCCCTCACAGACACACTCGATCCACTCAATCTCTGTCACACACTTTCACTCACAGATTCACACTGTCAAAATAAAAGGTAAAATGTGTAAGGTGTTATAAAATAAAAGGACTATGTGTATGTATGTGTATGTGTGTATGTAATACATGCAAATGTGTGAAATGTGTATATATAGTGCACCTCTCTCCAAACTCCAAAATCCAAAACTCCTCTACCTCCAATGTACTCTCCTGTCTCCCTCTCTCTGATCACTATCCTCCTCTCCTGGGTCCTGATATCTAGCTCTGAAGAACTCGATAACAGACAGCGTGTGACAGTTATTTTTGGGTATATATAGGTGTATTTGAAGATTTTTGATACATTGGGGCTTTGTGATTGGCTGTGTGTTTGAATTTGTTTTTGCATCAATCATGGTTGCTAGACAACGGCAGCCGTTATGTTACATGTTGTTTTGAGCGATGTTATCGTGTTATTTGGCCGCCCGTTGTGCATTAACATGAGCGACAAAGGCTTTTGTGTTACATGTTTTTTGTGTGCCTACACTCGATAGCTATTCTCATAGAGTACCTATTGAATCTGCCATAACTCATGTTTTATTTGCGAGCGATGTGCCTTTTTCACTTAGCGGCTGGTTTAACGGCTGCCTTTAAATCTAGCCCTTAGTGTAATGCCTCCATAGAATAACATAGGACTTAGAGAAGTCATATCCACTTTATCACCTCTTTACCACCCCTTAGTTAAATGTAAACACTTTCTGCCAGAAAACATGCGCCACCAAGCCAAGGGATAGAATCCACAACACCTGATAAAAAACGTTGTTGGCCAAAAGAAAACAGGTTTGAATCCACACACTCATTCTCCCTAAGCCACAAACAAAGGGAGAACTGGCCAGTTATCCCCTGAAACCACAGTCAAACACCAAACACACCTGACATATGAGCCAAGTGCCCCTAACTCCAGCACAGCTGCCAGCAACACAAGAACCCCTTGAATACCAAAGGCACGTGCAAAACATCAGGAAGCAATGTTTTGCACACCTCCTGCTCCACAGAGATAAAGAACAGGCCAAGGTATGCTCACCTTTCCTGCAACAACCTCATGTCCTGCATCTGCTCAAAACACATTCACTGAAATATTGTGTGTTCTTGGTTGACTGTTATTGAAACCTCTGTAGTGCTTGTGAACATAGTATCATAGTAATTTAGGTTGAAAAAAGACTTGCGTCCATCTAGTTCAACCCTTTTCCTATTCCTGTTTACCATCGTTGATCCAAAAGAAGGCAAAAAAACCCTCAATATAGCAATTTCAAATTCTGCCTTGAATGGGGGGAAAAATTCCTTCTTGATTCCAAATGGCAATCAGATTTCTCCCTGGATCAACAAGCCCTAACTAAATATTAATCCCAATACTAACGTACATAGCCCTCTATGTTATGCTGTTTTAAATAAGTATCCAGGCCCCTTTTAAAGGCATCTAATGTATTCGATAGCACCACCTCCTCAGGCAGTGACTTCCATACCTCTATTGTCCTTACTGTAAAGAAACCCTTCCTCTGTTGTAAATTAAATCTCCTTTCCTCAAGTCTAAGCTGGTGGCCCCTTGTCCTGTGTACTGTTCTGTTAATGAACAGGTCTTTCCATTCCCCTTACTAGCTTTGTAGCCCTCCTCTGCACTCTCTCTAGTTCCATAATGTCCTTTTTCAGAAAGGGCGCCCAGAATTGAACAGCATATTCTAGGCCTGTAAAGAGGCATAATTATATCTTCCTCCCTTGAGTCAATACCCCTTTTAATACATGCCAATATCTTATTGGCCTTTGCAGCTACCAGGTGGCACTGCATGCTACTGCTAAGTCTATTGTCTACCATAACTCCCAAATCCTTTTCATGTCATGTTGTGTGAAGCATAAATCCTTTTCATGTCATGTTGTGTGAAGCATAAAAGTTACTCGCCATGCGGTTAACCCTTTGAATGCCACATGGTACACATTCATGGCATACCCCTCTGGCTCTCAGAAGGTTAAGCAAACAACTGCACCACAAGGGAGACATCATATACATCCACTATACCACATTGTACTGAACGCTGCTCTCGACCTGTTGAATGGTAGATACATCAAACACAATGGTATGAAAAGTGTTTCAAGCCAATTTACCATCCAAGGTATTGGACCTTCAGTTCATAACAAATGGACTATACCCATGTCCCATGTTGTAGACCAACCCTTAGATATGAACCACCTGATGATTTGGTGCATTGTTCACCCAAACTGGCCTCAATACACCCTAATAGTACATGTGTCTTGGTCTCATCCCATGCTGTGGAATCACTCATTGTTCCATTTCCATGAATGATATGTCATCTGTGATGATGACATCAATACATGTGCCATACTGAAGAGATCAGATTAAGAACACAAAATTCTGGGGACATTTGAGAATGGGTTGTGGAAACATTGGCTCTTGGCTCGATGACTGTTACCTGATAGGTGTGTTTGTGTGCAGGTGTCCCAATAATCAGTTGTCATGCATTTTACCATTTGGATAGCTGGGACCTATTATCACGGTCCCCGTGATTCCCTGTCAATCTCGCTTGGTGTTACCTGTGCATTGGAGGAGGCTGATTGGCCCCCCAGGATGTGCCTTTATATACTGGGGTCACGGCACCTGCCAGGTGCCCTTTCGTGGTGTTCCTGATCCTGCGCCTTGTTGCTGTGTTCCTGTGTACAGACCCGGCTTGTCTGACTATTCTGCTGATCCTGCTCGTGATTGACCCGGTTCTGGCTGACGTTCCTGCTTCGTGATTGACCCGACTCTGTCTGACTGCTCTGCTCCGTTATTGACCCGGTTCTGGCTGACGACCCTGCTCCATGATTGACCCGGTTCTGGCTGACGACCCTGCTCCGTGATTGACCCGGCTCTGGCTGACGTTCCTGGTTCGTGTATTGATCCGGTTCCGGCTGACGTTCCTGCTCAGTGATCTGATCCTGTGTTCCAGTGTGATTCTGGTCGCCTTCCGGCGACATTCTGAACTGTGTTTGTGTCGCTCTGACTAATCATCTCTCTATTTCCCGAGCTGTTGCCTTTTGTCGCTCAGAGTCTGTCCTCTTAGCGCTGCTGAGCTGTAGCCTCTAATACCGAACCTGCATTAACCCTTGCTGTGCTTGTAGCCTCCGTTTATTAAGCCTATCCTCGTACACTTGCCAAGCCTGTGGGTTTCCGTTCGAGCCATTAACACTTCCTGAGCCTGTGCTGTTAAGACCTAGCCCATCCATTCACACTAGCAGAGCAGTTGTCCGTTCCGGTGCTCGGGCAGCACTGTGGTGGCGCCGGTTGGCGTTGGTACCTCCAGTTTGCTCTTGCACTGTGTGTTCTGTACAGCACCGGAAGGGTGTCCTGGCTCTGGTCTCCAAGTGCTCAATGTGTTAAGCTATCCACCACACTACTAGTGCTCTGGCTCGTTAATTGCTTGTGCAGTGTTGCTCTGTTCTGGCACCCAAGGGGTGTTTAGGGCTCTGGTCCCGTTGGCACACGCAGGGTTACTTCCGAGTGAGTGTTAAGGGCCATTCAGGTTCTGGTCCCATTTGCTCTGGCAGTAGCTTTCCTCCTGTTATCCCACTAAGGTGGAATTGGCTCAGCTCTGGTCGATCTTGCTGGTCTGTTGGGGCGTTCCATTGCATAGCTTTTGAGAGTGATTCAGTTCAGTCACACAATACACCTTCCTCCACACCATCAAGAGACTGATATTACCTCCTGGGCATTGGCTAATCAATTTTACTGAGACTGTTCGGTTTCTCTACATTAACCCCTGTATGTCACTTTCCTGATCTGTATATTTCATTATACATACCTGGGCCTGTATACTGTCATTACCATTTATACCTTTCCTGGCCCCCAGGGGCGCTGTTCTTCTTTAACCATTATTTCAATAAAACGGTGTTTTTACTTTTTACCGTTGTCTGAGTGTCAGAAAACCGTAACACCTATGTGTTGTTGTCCTGCTAGTGACCTGATTTGCTTAACCTGATTATGCATGGAATCGTGTCCAGCTAACAAACTGGCAGTGCATCAACTGGTGTTGAACTGCAACTTACATGAGACTGCTGACAAACTGAATTCTCTGAAGAAATGTGGGATGTTTTGCATCAAATACCTGGATACGCCATGGCCAAGGGGTTTAAATATGGACTACAATGCTACACAAAACATGTCCTTGTTGATATGTTTGTAGTTTCCAAACTGTAGGATTTACAGATTGATATGTAACTGATAATGCAACAGTCACAGGTTATACCTTAATTTAATTATAAATTATTTTTGTCAGCGTTTAGGATTTTATTTAACACATTATAAGGGTTGGCTGGATAGTTTTTTTATCCACTGTAAAGATCGATTTTGTCAAGGGAAAAATATGCAAAAATGTATTATAGTTATAAAACCAATAATAGATATATTGCACTTGTCTGATGTTATCTCTTAAAGGATGCATTTTGGTAAAGTGGATTCAGTAAGTAATATGTTATTAAGATGTCACTTCTGGTGAGGTCTAAGTTCTAGTTTTGAAAATACACATAATTATATTGTTAGGTGAAGTAACAAGTAAATGTAGAGTGATTGAATGGGTAGAATTGTATCCAGTATAAGAATAATCTGGATAAAACAGATTGGAATGTATTTTAATGAGCATGTGGCTACTATGACTACTACGTAAAAGCAATGTACATCACAATTATGACAAGGGATTATTATGTTTGAAAAGTCACATCTGTCATTCAACTGTAAGGTCTGTGGAAGAGCTGCATCAGTATGAAACATTGCCCAAGTGTGCTCATTATGGTGGCTCACTAATTAAACAAAGGGCATTTTAACATATGGGAAACAGTGTTTTTTGTTTGTGAGCTTCACAGGACATGGCCTTGTTTCTAGAAATTTATATGCAAAACTACAAGAAGTGCATCTTTATTAAGAGCCCCATATTCTTTTGTCTCATGGCCCTGTTCTCCTAATACAGCAATAAGAATCACCGTCAAGTGTGTAAACACCATGAGAGACCCAGCTGTGCAGGATCAGAGTGTGGATGATAAAGAGAGCTGGCTTAGTTTCTGAAAGTAGACAGAAGTATTATGGGGGATATACAGAGACAGATTTCTCATCAGATTGCACAGGCTCTACATCTGATATCAGCTTGAATAAATTCCCTCCAGGGAGATCTGGGCATGTTTTCTTCTTTGCCATCCAGAATTGTGTTGTTTTGGAGAAGAAACAAGAAGGTCCTCAAAGTAATATACATGCAAAAATCAGAACAGAAGGAGCTCAAAGGCATCACATCAGATATGTAAGCTAACCAATGGAAATGAAAACCAAAAAATCAATGGTCCACCAGGGCGCATTAAATGTCTTATTATAAAAATTCAGATAAAATCTATGACAGCTACACATATTCTGCTGCACAATACAGCCATTGTATAATCGTGTGTGTCCATCTAGGCAGATAGAAAGGGAACAGCAGATACCGTGCCTTGCAAAAGAATCCCCCCCTTGGCATTTTTCCTATGTTGTTGCATTACAACCTGGAATTAAAATAGAGGTTTGTATCATTTGATTTATACAACATGCCTACCACTTTGAAGATGCAAACATTTTTTTATTGTGAAACAAACAAGAAATAAGAAAAAAAAAACAAACAGAAAACTTGAGCATGCATAAATATTCACCTCCCCCCAAAGTCAATACCTTGTAGAGCCATCTTTTGCAGCAATTACAACTGCAAGACTCTTGGGGTGCATCTCTATAAGCTTGGCACATCTAGCCACTGAGATTTTTGCCCATTCTTCAAGGCAAAACTGTTCCAGCTTCTTCAAGCTGGATGGGTTCTGCTGGTGTACAGCAATCTCAGTTGGATTCTCAATTGGATTGAGGTCTGGGCTTTGATTTGGCAATTCCAAGACATTTAAATGTTTTCCCTTAAACCACTCGAGTGTTACTTTAGCAGTATGCTTAGGGTCATTGTCCTGCTGGAAGGTGAACCTCCATCCCAGTCTCAAATCTCTGGAACACTGAAACAGGTTTCCCTCAAGAATTTCCCTGTATTAAGCTCCATCCATCATTTCTTCAATTCTGACCAGTTTCCCAGTCCCTGCTGGTGAAAAATAACCCCACAGCATGATGCTGCCACCACCATGCTTCACTGTGGGGATGGTGTTCTCGGGGTGATGAGAGGTGTTGGGTTGAAGCCAGACATAGTGTTTTCCTTGATGGCCAAAAAGCTCAGTTTTAGTATCATCTGACCAGAGTACCTTCTTCCATATGTTTGGGGAGTCTCCCACATGCCTTTTGGCGAACAGCAAACATGATTGCTTATTGTTTTCTTTAAGCAATGGCTTTCCTCTGGCAACTCTTCCATGAAGCCCAGATCTGTGGAGTGTACGGCTTAAAGTGGTCTTATGGACAGATACTCCAATCTCTACTGTGGAGCTTTGCAGCTCCTTCAGGGTTTTCTTTGGTCTGTTTGTTTCCTCTCGTATTAATGCCCTCTTTGCCTGGTCCATGAGTTTTGGTGAGCGGCCCTCTCTTGGCAGGTTTGTTGTGGTGCCATATTCTTTCCATTTTTTATAATGGATGGTGCTCAGTGGGATGTTCAAAGTTTGGGATATTTTTTTATAACCCAACCCTGATCTGTACTTCTCCACAACTTTGTCCCTGAACTGTTTGGAGAGCTCCTTGGTCTTCATGGTGCTGCTTCCTTGGTGGTGTTGCAGACTCTGGGGTCTTTCAGAACAGGTGTATATACACTGAGAACATGTGACAGATCATGTCACACTTAGACTGCACACAGGTGTACGTTATTTAACTACAGTAAGTATGTGACTTCTGAAGGTAATTGGTTGCACCGGATCTTATTTAGGGGCTTCATAGCAAATGGGGTGAATACGTATGCATTTCTCACTTTTCCATTTCTTATTTTTTAGAATTTTTTAAAACAAGTTATTTTCTTCATTTCACTTCACCAATATGGACTATTTTGTGTTTTGCAAGGCACTGTACATTCTATCCTGTAGTAACCAAGCTCAATTCTTCCTTATTCATGATTCAAGGTCCTTACGGCTTTTATCTTCAATAAAATACAAATACATATGTTAGACTAAATGGGAATGTGTTGGGGACCTCTGTACTATTCAAGGGATAAGAAGACCATCAATTGGAATTTCAATTTGTTGGAAGCAAATAGAAGGGAATTCACTCCAACAGTTGTATTTCTATCAGTGCAGACCCCCCTCAGACATCCAGCAAACTTCAGAATAATAAACCAAGAAGGAATTAGCCCTGTCTATTGAAGTGTTCCATCCTACAACAGGGTGTTAACCGTCCCTTAGTCAGGTGGTTGAACATCCCCTGAATAAATGTGGAATTTTATTTAATTTGCACTTCATTTTAATTTCCCTTATGGTGCAGTTGGTTTGCTCAGCAACTGCATCTATTTATCTTACTGAAGCAGAAAGCAAATGATGAACAATTCTGAAACAAACCAACTGCATTATTGGTGACAAATAAAAAAAAATCTTAAATTCTTCAGTGCTAGAGAAGTCACACCAATGCATTGTTTTGCAATGCATAGCAGACCTCTCTAGCATTAAAGGAGTTAAAAGACCCATTTAAAGTGAATTTGGGGGCCATTTTTGCCCTCTGTGGTGCAGTTGGTTTATTCCAGAATTGCAAGTATTTTGCTTTCGGCAGAAGGTCCTAAATAGATCAAGCACAGAAAAAGTCTGTCCCATATATCTTACAATCTAATATTAATGCAGTGGGTGATAAAGTTACATGAAAATGACACTGACAAGGAAATCAAAACGTTAACCCTATGAGTGAAAAAGAGGTATCCAACTCATTGCAACACAATGCATTGGATAACTCTCTGGCATGCAAAGAATTAAATGAAAGGATGCACTTACGGGCACAATAGTATGAACTAAAAGTCTTACCCTAAGGATTGATAAAAAGGTGATAAATTAGAGATGACTTCTCCAGTGGCATCACTTCTCCAGTTCCTATGTTTATCTATAGAGCCTATGCACTAAGATATCCAAAGTTGTAAAACTCTTAGTGTATTGACGCCATAGAATAACATAGGACTTAGAGAAGTCATATCCACTTTATCACCTCTTTACCACCCCTTAGTTAAATGTAAACACTTTCTGCCAGTAATCCTGCGCCACCAAGCCAAGATGTAGAATCCACAACACCTGATAAAAACATTGTTGGCCAAAAGAAAGCAGGTTTGAATCCACACACGCATTCTCCCTAAGCCACAAACAAAGGGAGAACCAGCCAGTTGGCCCCTGAAACCACAGCCAAACACACCTGAAATATGAGCCAAGTGCCCCTAACTCCAGCACAGCTACCAGCAATACAAGAACCCCTTGAGTACCAAAGGCCCGTGCAAAACATCAGGAAGCAATGTTTTGCACACCTCCTGCTCCACCAGAGATAAAGAACAGGCCAAGGTATGCTCAGCTTTCCTGCAACAACCTCATGTCCTGCATCTGCTCAAAACACATTCACTGAAATATTGTGTGTTCTTGGTTGACTGTTATTGAAACCTCTATAGTGCTTGTGAAGATGTCATGTTGTGTGAAGCATAAAAGTTACTCGCCATGCGGTTAACCCTTTGAATGCCAGAGGGGTACACCATGCATTGCTCTGCAATGCATGGAGTACCCCTCTGGCACTCAGAAGGTTAAGCAAACAACTGCACAACAAGAGAGATATCACATACATCCACTATGCCACATTGAACTGAATGCTGCTCTCGACCTGTTGAATGGTAGATACAGCAAACACAATGGTATGGAAAGTGTTTCAAACCAATTTACCATCCAAGGTAGTGGATCTTCAGTTCATAACAAATGGACTATCCCCATGTCCCATGTTGTAGACCGACCTTTAGACATGAACCAACGGATGATTTGGTGCATTGTTCACCCAAACTGGCCACAATACACCCTAATAGTACATGTGTCTTGATCTCATCACATGCTATAGGAATCACTCATTGTTCCATTTCCATGAATGATATGTCATCTGTGATGATAACATCAATACATGTGCCATACTGAAGAGATCAGATCAAGAACACAAGAACTTCTGGGGATGTTTGAGAATGGGTTGTGAAAACACTGGCTCGATGACTGTTACCTGATAGGTGTGTTTGTGTGCAGGTGTCCCAATTGTCAGTTGGCATGCATTTTGCAATTCTGATAGCTGGGACCTATGTGTTGTTGTCCTGCTAGTGACTTGATTTGCTTAACCTGATTATGCATGGAATCATGTCCAGCTAACAAACTGGTAGTGCATCGAGTGGTGTTGAACTGCAACTTACATGAGATTCATCCATATCCTTTGTGTTCTCCAAATTGATGAGTCTCATGTGAATGTCAACAACAGTTGAGGATTGTTTGTTGTAACATTGCAACACACATAAACTCAAACTGACTGAGGAGTACCAGGGTGGTGTCCAATGTATTGCTTTGCAATGCATTGGATAAGCCACGGGCACTGACAGTCTGAAACTTGAGTAAGAAACACAGACACTGTGGTTCCATGAATGGCATGTTTATTTTTTGAAAAAACACATCAATGTTTTCTCTTCTTGTAAGGGCGGCAGTGGAGGAAGAGGGGCCAGGCTTTCCAGACCGTCTAGTGATCCTTGAGTGGACTGGAGCTTGGGCTGGAGTCACCATGGAGGAATAGGGTGTGTAAGAGTTGGTTATGGCCAACAGTTGAACCTGTATCCTACTGTGGTCACAAAACTTAGACACCAGTTTCCCCATCATGTCAACCATGACATCCCTGATCTGTCTGAGCTCATTTGTTAGGGTTGTGAGTTGGTTTTCCTTGAAATGTTGGTGGCGGGCATACCTCTGATTGTGCCTCCTTGACTACCGCAGCCTCCGCCTCTGTATCCTTAGATACTGCCTGGTCACATTTCCCTCATCTGTTGTGGATGGCTAGGGTGAGGCAGATGATGCATCCTCAAAGGACTATGATGTTTCCCCAGCAGGCTTCATTGGTGAATCAGCATGGGAACTAGGGGCAGCAGGCTCCAGTGCTGGTTGGGTTGGATGAATGGGGGCAGAAGGCTACAGTGATGGTGCAGCAAAATAAGGTGAGGAGAGTTCTGCACCAACCACATCTATGACCTCCTCTGCTCCTGTCACAGAGAGGCTGCTTCCTAGCTTCCAGGGATGTATGTGGCTCATAGCCTCTGTGTCTTATCCACAAGCCTGATATGAGAGGGCCATGCCTCACTTTCCAGCCACTGACCTGCAGGTGGCCCACCCCATCTGGGTTGTGGCTGCATCATACCAAATGGCTGTGTTGGCAGCAAGCTGGTACCAGGCGTTCCCATCTGTGGACCATAGGACCTGTATGGCTGGGGCTCTGTCATCCAGCCATGTGGTAGGGGAGGGGTTGATAGGAGCCAGTGGTGAGCAGGTGGCATTATCTACTGCTCCGCTGGATGGGAGCAACTGCTATGAGCTCCATGTAGTGGGGGTGGCAGGTGGATTCCCTTACTGTGGCTGGTGAGCTGGCACCCAGCAGGTTCCTTCCTGAAGCTCTTCTGGGAATGTTTGGCTTTGTGGCTCATCCACAGGATCATGACGCTCAGGCACAATGGACACTGTAAATGAAGGAAAATGGGTGTGAAATATGACAACATGCTCTAATGTGACATTCATCATGACCAACTATACCCTATCCTAGACAATGAGATTAATTTCTTGTTGTCACGCACCTGATGTTGGGTTTCATCAATCACATGTTAGGTGTCAAGGTTGTTTTGACATTCTTTTAGAAGATGAGCTCCTAGGGTAACAGTATGCATTATTAGAGAGAGATGCCATGACAGGGACTGGACTTCCAAAATCATTGCTCATACACTGGAATAGGCATTCTTGCCTTTCCAGCTGTTGTGAACTACATATAAAATCATCATCAATCATGAGTTTCTAGATCATGGTGTTCACAACAACTGGAAGGAATAAGTTTGCCTATCCCTGTCTTGATGGAATGTTGCCCCTGAGGATGATGATACATCTCTGTATGTGTTGCAGGGTTTTATTCTCCTGAGTGAAACATGTGCACTCCCACTGCAGTTATTTGCCAGAGTCACATCAGTACAGATGGGTATTCTATGGGTGCATCACCTTTTTTACTCAACAGTGTGACCCTAAGCTATATTTTTGGTGCATAATTGGGTACTGCTAGTTCTTTTGCAAAACTATCTCTGGCACAAAGTTTGTCATTGGCACATATCATTCATTACACATGTGTCTGTCACTACATGATGGGCATCAATGATACATCTAAGATGAGCATGTATGTGCAATGCAGCAATGAAGGGGTTAACATGTTGCTACATCCCTTTGAATGCCAAAGGGGTGCACAATGCATGGCAGAGTTGTGTGTTGGATGCCCCTGTAGCACTCAGAAGGATATACTGGCAAGCGCTGCAAGATCCCCTACCTTATTCTTCACTTTTCTCTTGCAGTCTCTTCAGTGCTTTTTTATTCCCATCTACTGTTCACAGGCACCTAGACACTGAATTGACTGCCTCCTCCACCTCATGACATGCTTACATTCTCTGGGCACCTATTCTTCAGCCTCTCCAGGATCCCCCACACAGAGGTCAACTTCTTATCATAGGTAAACATGGGTTCTCTGAGTCTTTCCCCCTCCACTGCAGTCTCAGCATGTAGGGTTGTTGTTTGAGGCCCTGCCTGTGCTGGCCCTGGTTGAGTGTGTCCCTCCCTGACATGAACACTCTGTCCCACTGCCAGTTCTGTCCAGGGCCGGATTAACCAAGTCAGTGGGTAGTGGGGAGAGCCCAGAAAATTTTTGTCATAGCATCCCATGTGACACACGCAGCTGGGCAGACGTGGAGCATGCTGGTTGTTTTCTTCCTTTTTCTGGGTGCTACTTTCAAACTTGCTCTGAATCAGTCCAAGTTTGAAAGTAGCGCCCAGAAAGTTGAAGAAACACCCTACATGCACCACGTCCACGTCACAGGCGCGAGTCACATGGCCCCATCCGGGCTGGCAGTGGCTGTCTTCAGACTTCAGAGGTGGATGTCGGCTGAGCAGTGCTGAGAAGAGGACACAGGACTTTGCCTGCACCAGCACAGCTCCAGGCTCGCTCAGAATTTCATCAAGGCAAGGGGGAAATTGAAGCGAAAGGGGAAGGGGGGTCAAGAGGGCAAAGAAAGGGGGGATCGAGAGGGGGAGACAGGCAAAGTGGGGGGTTCAAGAGGTGAGGGTGAGAGGAAATAGGCAAACTGGGGGATCAAGAGGTGAGGGGGGAGAAGGAAGAAGCAAACTGGGGGGAGAGGAAAGAAGCAAACTGGGGGGATCAAGAGGTGAGGGGGAGAGGAAAGAGGCAAACTGGGGGGATCAAGAGGTGAGGGGGGAGAGGAAAGAAGCAAACTTGGGGGATGAAGAGGTGAGGGAGGAGAGTAAAGAAGCAAACTGGGGGGATTTCACATATAATTGCCCATCCCTAACCAGCTTTAAACAGTAGTCAATATCACCTATTTTCATAAATTAACCTCCTGAAAACCAAATATTGTACATTGCTTTTGGGCGTTATGCACCACTCAGATCTTCAAAAGGGTAATAAAGCATGGGGTTGTCTGCAATGCATTTCAAAGCAGTGCACATTCAATGCCTATTTGGTCTTCAAGGGATTCACTATTGAATGGGTGGGGTTAAAGCTAGCCAGAGATGGGCAATCATGTTATGATGACAGTGACTACTTAATACTGGGTTTAAAGCTGGCCAGGAATGGGCAATCAGAATCTGCTTTCTCATCCCTGGCCAGCTTTAAATAGCAACCCAGTAGTCAATATCATCTTTTGTCACACATTAACCCCTTGAATTCGAAATGAGTATACAATGTGCATTGCTTTGCAAGGGATTGTGCCCCACTATGATCCTCAAGAGGTTAGTTAAACATGATGCTAAGCCTGATGCTTGATTAACTTCTTGAGGATCAGAGGGGTGCACAATGCAAAGTAATGCACATCGTACATCCATTTGGTCTTCAAGGAGTTAACTTAGACAAAAGATGGTATTGACTATTGGCTTAAGGCTTAAAGCTGGCCAGGGATGGACAATCATATGTCCAAACTACATTTCATTATAAAGATATGTACGCACATATAAACCCGGACTTAAATGTATTTTATGTCATTGACTATTTTTAACATAAATCAATTGTTTCTTTCTACTCTCATTAGAAGTACCCGCTGGTGATCCATTTCAGGCAGCTCAGGTCAGAATTTCACTCAGGAAGGACAGGGCAGTCACAACACAAGTCAGCAGCAACAATCTCAGCCAGAAGGAGAGAGACAGAGAGGAGCACTGTACACACACACACCAGCACACACATCTATAAATACAAGTGCATGGCTGGCAACAGAGGGCTGGCAGCTTTTGGTCTGGGGAGCAGGTATTATCAAGTAGCTAATTTCTACTATCACTCCAGCCGTCCATTCCAGCCCAACCCGTGCTAGTGGCACCAGAGAGCTTACTACTAAAATGGAACTACAACACCAGTGTAGCTCAGTTTCATCTGTAACCATCACTTGCATAGCTCCATTTCAATTACACCACAACATAACCTAAAATTAAAATGCAGCTACACTGAGCTACTACAGAGCTTACAGCTGAAATATAGCTACACCAGTGATACCACAGCTTACAGTTGAAATAGAGCTACACTATTGATACCACAAAGCTTATAATTGAGACACAGCTACACTAATGGTGCCACAGAGCTTATAACTGAAACGGTGCTACACTAGTGATACCACGGAGCTTACAATTTAAATTGTGCTGAATTAGTAATACAACAGAGTTTACAATTAAATGATTTGTGATACACAGCACATACAACTGAAATATAGCTACGACTGTGATATCACAAAGCTTCCAACTCAAATTGTGCTACACACTAGAGATGCCACACAGCTCACAATTGAAATGGAGCTATACTAGTGATGCCACAAACCTTACAATTGAAATGTGATACACTCATGATACAATATTGCTTACAAACGATATACAGCTACGTTAGTGATACCACAGAGCTTACAAGTGAAATGGAAATACAGTAGGCATACTTACCTAAGTAGGTGTCAGTCATACAACAATAAGTTATATCCATATACATAGTGTGTGTAACAGAAGAATTTACTTAGTTAGAGCATGAGTGGATGAAGCTGAGAGGGATGATAGAAGAATGAAGCTGAAATAATAGTAGGATGAAGCTGAGAGAATGGGTGGATAAAGCTGAGAGAGAGGATGGCCACATATACTGTCAAAATTGGAGCAATTCTGGAGCAAAGCAACTGCTTTATAGCAAATAAAAAAAATCATTAAGTTTCCATTGATTTAAATGGGGCAATTAACACCTTAAGTCCTAGAAGTGCTTGGCAATGCTTTCAAGACCTCTCTAGCTCACAGAGGGTTAAAAACTTCATTTAAATCAATACTCAATTATCATTTTTTTTTTCTATGTGAACATTAGTTTTCTCCTGAGACCCCATATAATTCTTATTTGACCAATGTAGGGAACTTTTGTTCCTCCCCTGAATGAAATTAAAATGAAAAAAAAATCCAAGAGGAATTTCCAGCTGCCCAGAAAGCCCCCTTATTTTATGCCCCTATCATATCAAAGGCATAAAATCCTAGCACCCTGATAATGAGTAATGTTTGCCAATGTTATGCATATGACTATATTAGGGTGAGCAGCCTGCTTCTCTCCAGTCACTGTTCAACTACATTCCTATCATCTTCTGCTAGCTGGCTAAGGATGATGGGAAGAATTGTAGTCCAACAACAGGTAGAGTGAAACAGGTTGCTTACCCATAGCCTGTTCACAGAGAACTGAAATGGGTTCTGGGTTAAAAAAAAACCCTACACAACACCAATTCTAGGTATCCTTATATACTTTTAATTTTTTGAAAACACTTCTCAGTAAATCCTGGAGTTTCCCCACCCTTAGACAGCAATATGGGGGAGTTGGCATTGACAAGCTAGTCTCAGGCATTGAAAGGGTTGTTTGACAATACCTTGGCTAGTTCTCTGGCACTCAAAGGGTTACAAAGGAGGGGAATGGATGTGTTTTATAGTATTGTTACTGTATTTCAGGCCTAGTTGTTGTACATGTAGGTAGTTAGTCCAAGTGGAATAGGCAAGGTTCAGCTGTTCGCATCATATGTAGTCTGAAGGGTGTGGATGGCCAGGGGGCATTCACTGTCATTACCACTCTGCAGGACATATGTGATTCCCAAGGCTCAACCATGCCAGGGGAGACATTCACTAGGGTGTAAGAAAGAGGTTACAATGTGTATATGACAACTGCAGTGTTATCACTTATGCAATCCCTGCATTAGTCTGTGCAGCCAATGCACTGAGATGTGAACAGCCTGGGAAATATCAGTGCTTAGGCTCCATAGCATAACATAGGAAAACGCAGATGTAATCTCCAATGATGTTGAATAACCCTGCCCATGTTTGCCATGTGTTTGGATACTAGCTGTACTGATGTGTCCTCCAGCTGATTGGGTTGTTGGGTACCACACTCAACGGGTTAACAGTTTGTATTGTACGAGTAGTACACCATCCATTGCTTGTCCATGTGTTGTCTAGCGCTCATGTAGACAGGACTTTCTAATCAAGGGGATGGCAAGCGGACAAATGTATGTGTGAGTTGTGCGCTGGGCACACACACCTCCTCAGTATGTGAATCAAGACCCATTAGATGGATCCTCTGTTTCATGGATCTTGGTTCACATACTGAGGTGGTGTGTGGTCTGCTTGCCATCCACTTGTCATGATGGCTAAACAACACATTGCCAAACACTGGAGTGCCATTGTCACTGTGCTACACACACACATGGACAGGTCCTCATGTTTGGCCTTGCAGCCTGACTCACAGCCTGTTATCTATACACTGCAGCAAACACCAACACAACATGAGCACACATGCTAATTACATGAGCCATTTAACCTTTTGAGTGCCAGAGGTGTACACAACACATTGCTTTTCAATGTATTGCTTACCCCTCTGTCACTCACAGGGTTAACCCCCGATATTCGAGAGTGGTATTCGATGCATTGCATGTCATTGTATTGGATATCCTCTATGACTCCAAGGGTTGCAGGGGGCTTATGGGAATGGTCCACTTAATTGAAGTCTTGTGTCAGTTCAGGTTGGGTTATGTTGTACATGGCCAGTGTGGTGTCCCATCGACATGGACAAACATGCTTTTTACCCACAAGTGACGTAGTCACTGATGAGTCTGGTACACATCTACATAACAATGCAGGTATCCACATCTTCATCAATGGTGATGGAGACATCCATGGCATGTTGCAGCTTCACATCATCAAATTGACATGTGTGTTCAGCAATATGTGTCATGATCACACGCCATGATCATGTCACATGCTTTACCAGGTGCATATTTTGAAGTGGCCCCTGACTGATCCAGGCAATGCAAGATGGCTTAGAGCAGGACACAGGGGCGCTCTGTGGCATTCCTGCTTCTGACATGTGCCTTATTATGGCACTCCTGTGCTGGTGTGTGGGGATTGGCTAGCGGTGTGAGCAGCCAGAACTTTCACCCATAGCCAGCACTACCTGTGGACATGCTGACATGGGAATACAATGTTATTTGGATGATGTACACTAGGTCAGTGTTTGTTGGTGGTGTGGTTTCTTGTACCTGGTATATACCTGTCAGGTGTGTGTGTGTGTGTGTGTGTGTGTGTGTGATGTTGTGGAGTGCATGTTGTGTCTCCATTGGCTGGTGCAGTTGCCTGAGTGAGCTTGCTTTGTTTTGTGCACGATAGGTGTGATTGTTGTGTTGTTTTTAACCCCTGTTGTTCAGGGTGTGTTGTGATGGCTTACGTTATGCTGCTTTGTGTTACCCCTGTCCCTGTGCAGTTGCTGGGTTCTTGTTTCTCTGTGACTTGTTTGTATGGTGTAGGCCAGTGGTTCAAAAACAGGGTGCCATAGTATGTTGGTGGGCACCAACTCAGGGTGCCTCTTTCCCATGATGCTATTTTCAGCATTACTAACATTCATTTTACACATTTTGTGGGGATATTTGTTCATGGGATATACTATGCACTATATTCTCCTCATTGTCATTGACACTGTGAGACCTAATGATAACTATGTGTTCATTTCTTGTTGGGAATCTCCATGTCTCTTCAAGGTGTGCCCTGGGACATCAGGCTTGCATGTTAGGAGTGTCTTAAATGGGAGGATTGTGAACCACTGATCTAGGCCTTGTTGGTGTATTTGCTTGGCACTGCAGGGGTTAATATTTGACCTCTGTATGCTTGGGTTATGTACTTGTATGAATCTGCTTCTCTGTTTTGTTTTCTCTCTCTGGTTTTTACTCTGAGTTCTGTGTTGTGCGGCTAAAAAATAGGTGTTACATTTCTGCCGGTAAATGTTGCAATTTATCACTCGTTGTCCCTACGGCAAACATTTGAATGGCTCTGGGGTTAGCTTTTACATTGCCATCAATGGGCGATATTTTGACGACCGTCGTGTTTTCAAAACTGCCGTTATTTCTTATTTGTGGGAACATTTGCATCGCATACTTGACTTACAAAACCACCGTTGCCAGTTTTTTCTGCCGACGCCAACATTTGGATTGAGCCCTTCATCCTCAGGATTAAGACATGACATGTTATTAACTACCTCCATTTGCTGCCTGCGTTTCTGCCTCTCTCTGGAGTTAAGAGAACACTGACTGCATCTGAATGTGGGGAACTTACTGGAGGTATTGATGACAATGAGCTGCTGCTCACTGCCTTTAAAATGTATAGAAAACTTAAAAGCCATGCAAGGTGACTATCCAGAGCTGCAGTAAATAAAGTGAGATGGGCTTGACCACTTCGATATTTCCTGGTGTAAAAATGTGCCCTGCTCCTCCCGCTGGCCAATCCTGAGGAAGAATGAGGTTAAGCCTCACCTACTTCTTTTACTGGAACTCTAACCACTTCCCTTACCTTGCATAGCGTGCGGCTGTGTGACTTTACACTGACACTTTCAGCAGGAAGGAAGAAGGTGAGTTTTGCTCACAGGGTGCTTACAGAGTCCAGGGCAGGGCTCCTTATTGTTAACATTTTCTGGGGGTCCCACTAGTTCAGAGGGGCCTTCAATACAACAGGATATGGCTGGGCAATGGGCACCGTTTTCCTGGGGCCCCCAAGTGTGACAAGGCCACCAATATTATATATGGATAAAATGCTCGCCCCCCCGCACCTCAGGGGCTGTGGGGGCCTGCATTACGCCTCTGGTTCAGTATGCATTTTGAGTAAGAATTTGAGATAGTTTATAACATTTATTTGTTGTCATATGAACTATTATTATCTATTTAGAGTCTAAATGACCTCAGTTAAATCTAACATAATTATTTCCTTTTAATAAAAACAGATTGGAAGCTTGTATGGCAAAGTCCAGTGTGTGTGTTTAAATATAAATTGAGGTTGATGTGCTACGTAGGACTGGAGCAATTCTGTACCACAGAGCAGAGTTTCTCAACCACAGTCTTCAGGTTCCGCCAAGAGTGCAAGCTTTGAGGCTTCCTCTGTCTGAGATCTGGTAAATGATTGGTGGATTTCTTCATATGATTACTCAGTTCACCTGTGCTCAGGCAAAGAACTGCATTGTGTGGGATACTTGAGGACAGCAGTTGAGAACCTCTGCTATAGAGAACAATAAAATTGAACATTGATTTAAATTGGGGTTTTAAACCCCTTGAATGCTAGAGTGGTATCCAATGCACCTCTCTAGCATTCAAAGGGTTAAAAGCCCAATTTCAATAAATGGGAATTTGAGGGATTTTTATTTGCCCCTATGAAGCAATAGAATTTCTCCCATATGGGAAAATGGACAAACTCTGCTCCAACGTTTCTTTTAATTGCATTAATGACATTAAGACCCAGTGTTTGTTATTTAGTGTATGTCACTATGTAGAACTTAATTGTTCTCACTGGTGGGCAGTTTTCCAGCTGGTCAGGCAGGAGTTAGTCTGGGATTCCACTGAGCGGTATGGTTCATTATTTATCTGTCAACTCTCAGGTCACAATATTAGTTCTGTTCTTGTTACTCATCTATTGATCATTTTTGTCCAAGCCTTGAAACTCCTGTCACTGTTCTTCTTTATCCCTTTCTTGCAAGGTTTTATTTGCTGCCTTTTCTGTCCCTTGACTGGGACTCTGCTGTCAGAGTCCCATTGATCCCTGTCCTGTTGGTCATCCCGCTCAGGATTATCGCTGGAATAATGTCATTACCAGTGGCACTCTGTTCTATCACATGTCTGCATCCTGGATCATCTCATTTCAGCAGCTCCGGGTCTCCCAGACTCACATTGATCTCTATGCCACCCACATGCTGACAATAACTGAGCTAAATAATTAAACACCTGGCGGGTCACCCAGCTGCACAGGCATTACAGGAAATAAGGACATCAACCACAAATATTGTTCTTCTGTCCAAAAAACTCATTACCCCAGAACACTATCAAGCTGACTAAGATTAACTGGAGCAATTCTGGAGTAAACCAGCTGCATTATAAAGGAAACATAGGCATATAATAATGAAGGCATTGGGGAGGCTGAGCCTCTCCAAAACTTATATTGAATATACTCACAAACTTTAGAATCAGTCTGTAGTAACAGAAGAATATTAAAGCACTTCAACATTGCTTTAATATGCTTCTGCTCACCTTCAGACTGACTCTCAATCCCAAGACACATGAATGTTTCTGGATGCTTTCTATACTGTGGACTGCACAGCTGCATGTCAAGCTAAGGTGGAGCACAGCAGCAAGGCCATGTCCAATGCAAAATCCCTGTCAAAAATATGGAGAAAGGGATTAGTATATAGACACATCACTTGAAATGGAGGGTGTGTTCTGGCTGTGAGAGGGAGAGGACTTACTGTGATGATGTCGGTGCCTGTGGCTCACTGCCTGCACACCCACATGCTCCCCGTTAGAATTGTGCAACAGGAAGGGCTGTCTATAACTGGCTCTGTGTAGTAAAATGCATGTATCAATTACTGTAGCTACATGTGGGATATTCTGTTGAGAAGTAGCCCCCATTTATGTAATGAGGAATAGCTCTGGAAAATGGAAAAGGGAAGTGTGTTTTTTATAATCCATTAATGTAACTGCAGCCACACTTCCCACCTAGTTAAAGAAGGATTTTTTATTGTGTTGTTTTTATTAATCAAGTTAAGCAAAGCCCTAGGTAGGACAAACAATAGGAAGAGATGTCAGTATTATTGTTATGCATATTCCATGGATATAGTCTTGCTAACTATATATGATCAAATGAGAAGTTCTTCTTGGAGCAAAGAGCTTGGGAGCTGGATCGGCAGTGACATCAAATGCCAGAGCTCTTGTTCGAGGAAGAACTTCTTATTTGATTGGGTAAAAGTAAGATGGGGATGGGGTGTATATGTGTTCACTTATACTGCTTAAGTAGGTCTATATTATTTGTTTTAGAAATACATTTTTTTTAACTAAGAGACCTCTCATTGCTTTGAAGTCGTTCCATTGAGTTAAGCACTTGATCCACTGTTAAAGTGTTAGTACAATAAGTGGGGAGGGAGAGTTTTCTTAAAGGGATAGTAATGTCTCATAATAAAAGCAGCTCTAATTAATCATCATAGTATTTGGACTTTGCAGAGTGTTATTTCAATTCTATCAGAGTTGTAGTTCAAGAGTAATTAAATGATAAATTATCCCCCTCCTGCCCCTTTTACTGATGTAACACTGCTCAACCAGAGCAGAAGGGAGGTGCCCAGGTAGACTGCAGAGAGGGACAATCTTCAATTAAGATAAGGGAAAAACCTGAAAAGCTTGTCAAGGGGGCAGGGATTTCATTGTTTTCATAGGAAGAAGATTGACCCCTTCTGTTATCTGTCTGGTCTATAGACTGCATTCCACATCTGAGAAGAGGTGGCTTACACTAGGTAAAAGGGGCGGGAGGGGAAACTTTGCTTGTGAATATCTCATAAACCATAAAGGTTTGAGAGATAAGACTTATATCATTCTTCATGTTTTTTTAATGCCTACAAAATAAAATAAAGTTAAAATGAAGTATTACTATCCCTTTAACTATTGTGGATTTTCTGTCATCCTAAGGAACATTGTGGAATCCCCCATCTGCTCCATTGTGGGTGACTGAGAATGGTTTTGGGAGATCCCTAGAGACGAATTGCTACAGTTACGAGTTTTGTCTGAATATTGGAGAAGTGGTTAACATTTTGAAGGACATAAAAGTTTACTATACAGACTTAAAGAAGACTCTTCATATAGTGGAGAGTTCTCCTTATAGGGCCATATGTTCAAAGAAGTAGCAAAATAGCTTTTGTCGTTTGTAACGACTTTTCAAAGTACAGTGTCATTGGGATCAGAAATATGTCATTTGTCCTGACTGAAATTGTCGTATGTAATGACAAAAATGTCTTAAAAAATGCCTTAACTAATGACAAAAATGTCTTAAAAATGTCTTTACTAATGACAAAAATGTCTTAAAAAGTCTTAAAAATTGTCTTAACTAAAGACAAAATTCTCACATTCAGAACACATTCCTCCACTTCTTTCTTAACGTACAAATTTTGTCTTTTGCAAGACTTTTTTATTGTTCATTACTACAAATTTTCTTTTCCTCTATATGACACTGGAGAATAGTTTAGCCATGCCCTTGCCCCGCCCCTTTGCCCGTCAATTCTGGAGTTGTGTCATACACAACGGATATTACTAGTTTTTTGTTGTATACTCTGTAGAAAATATGTTGTTCATGCACACAATTATTTATTTTTGTCTTTCGTACAACATTTTTTTTGTCGTTTTGAACATATGTCCCTTTGAACATATGGCCCATAGTGTCATATATATTATGGACTCCACTGTGTAGTGTCTGCCGTTCACTGATAAGAGTACGCTTTGATGATCTAATAGGAAGCTATATTGTCAGTCACTGAAACATTTGTGTCTAATAGTCTATCTCGGTTCATTTGGGGAGAGCTGCTAGAGGGATGTGCGCGGGTGTCTATATCAGTATTTGTTTATTGGATGGAGCAGGGCCGGCGCCACCTATAGGCGAGGTAGGCGCCGGCCTAGGGCGCACATGTACTCAGGGCGCGGGCATGCAGTGGAGAAGAGCTGCGCCCGCTGCCCGCCCGCACCTCACCGGGAACGCAACACAGTGAGACCTGTGTCTCTACTGCGCTCCCTCATCGTCCTCAACTCTTTAGTAATTCAGAGCACGCTGGGAGTCATGATCTCCCGGCTCGCTCTGCATTACTGTAAAGAAGACTAGCGGAGCTCCAGGTGTGTGTGGGGGGGCAAAGTGGAGCTTATGGGTGGTAAAGTGGAGCTGATGGGGTGCAAAGTTGGGGCTGATGTTGGGCAAAGAGGAGCTGGTCGGGGCAAAGAGGAGCTGATGGGGGCAAAGTGGAGCTGAGGGGGGCAAAGTGGAGCTGAGGGGGCAAGTTAGAGCTGATGGGGCAAAGTGGAGCTGAGGGGGCAAAGTGGAGCTGGTGGGGGCAAGTTAGAGCTGATGGGGAGCAAAGTGGAGCTGGTTGAGGCAAGTTGGAGCTGATATGGGCATAGTGGTGCTGGTGGGGGCAAAGTGGAACTGATAGGGGGCAAGTTGGAGCTGATAGGGGCACAGTGGAGCTTGTGGGGACACAGTGGAGCTGATAGGGGGCAAGTTGGAGCTGACAGGGGCAATTTGGAGCTGGTGGGCCAAAGTGGAGCTGATGGAGGCAAGTTGGAGCTGATGGGGGCATAGTGGAGCTGATGGGGCAAGCTGGAGCTGATAGGGGCATAGTGGAGCTGGTGGGGGCAACATGGAGCTGGTGTGGGCAAGTTGGAGCTGATGGCGGCGAGTTGGAGCTGGTGGGGGGCATCTCTTACAGGCATCTCCAGACCAGGGGCAGAGAGGACAATCATGAAATGAGGTGGGGTATAAGTGGGCGGGGTATAAAGGGGTGGGGCACATGGGGCAGAGCCAAATGGGCGGCAAAATTAGGTTTTGTCTAGGGTGGCAAAAATCTCTTAGACACAGGGACACAAGCGTGGGAAAGAGGGAATTGTTTCTCAAAGAGGGAAACGTGGGAGGTATGCCCTTGAGTGTATACCATCTGGTCCAGGTGCTTGATTCACCTGAAAGTTATCTAAGTATTGTGTTTGCTTTATTCTCCTTCATGTAAAACAATATGTGCAAAGCTATGTACAAACACAGTGGCACTCATACCAGATAAATACGTCAATGATATACATATTTAAGTAATTTAACCCTTTGAGTGACAGAAGACTTGTTTCTTATAACACTGACACTCAACACTTTAACGTTTATGTAAAATGGTTCTAGTGGTTAGAAGAGGCTTGGCTCTACGGTAAAGCAGATGAATAGTTATACAGTAAGCCCCTGCCATATCAACAAGGGACAGTGCCAGCATCCACCAATTCACACAATGCTCAAACCTGTCGCATTGAAATCTTCTTAGAAAACTGATTGGTACAGTAAAGATCACTGACAGGAGCATAGTGATAGCAACAGAGAGACTCACAGTAGATGAGCTTTAGTGTCTGTGTTATATACTACGTGTAGATATTACTCCCATGTAAATCACAAAGTACCAGATGGCCTAGGATCAATGTGATTGTCCTCACTGCTGTGGTTCGAGCTCTATATCTTGCTCCTCTTACTGACTCATGTCTCTGACTGCTGCGCTGCTGAGGTTGCTGGTAGGGTATGTGAGTTAGGCACACACATCGTGCACTGAAATATCATGGTCGGGCCAGGCTAAGCTATCCTTTTCTCCTCCTGGCGGCCTGATGTCCCCGGTGTCACTGGACTCAGGCCAGGCAAGGAAGGCAGGCACTGAGGCAGCATAATGAGCACAGCAGCACTGAGCAGTCAGTGTGCTTACTTGTGTCCTACTCAGCATGTGGGCTCAGTGTGAACAGGCGTCATGACACCACTCAGCAGAGCACGAAGTGTGGCTCACGGTCTCATGATGAGCATTGTACTGTGCGTCTTAGGCTGCTGGAGCAGTAGTGTGTATGGGCAAAACAGGGAACAGGCCAGGAAAATGTGACAAACTGAAATGCGGGCAGGACATTAGGGGCTTCAATTTCCACTCCTCTTCACTCAATTTCTCCTCGCCAAATGTGAGGAGGCGAGTGGAAATTTTGAGACCTGTATATATATATATATATATATATATATATATATATAAATAAAGGGAAGCATCATGTGACCAAAAAGCTTTGTCCGAAGCCAAACACACCCAGGGGTGGCAGTAAGGAGGAGTTATGCATATCTCCACTATAGTACCTGTCCCATTGCTGTAAGCACACAAATTAAAGGGGAACAGCTTTTCTTTCGGATGTAGAGAGAGGAGCATATTTAGGCCCCTGGCCTCACATGCTATACACCAAATGCTAAACAAAATACATCAAACGTTATAAGCCAAATACTATACACTAAACGTCAAACTCTATACACCAAACTCTATATGCTATACTTAAAACACTATACACAATACGCAAAATGCTATACACAAAAATGCTATATGGTTATAAGACTTTGACAAAAAATATGAATGTTTTCTTAAAAAAGTATATTTATGGAAATTAATATGCACAGTATGTTTGTTGTTATTATTATTCTGTTTGTGGGAGCATACAATAACTATATTTGTACTCAGGGCTTCCAGAGACTGAAAATACGGGAACAACGATATTCCATCCTTTGGGGGCTCCCTAGGGTGACTCGGAAACCCTGTGACAATATGAAGAAGTTAGCCTGATTAGAGGGCTTACCTTGACGGATGAGTGAAATAAAGGGAAGGTAATGGGATTGGAGCGTTTACTGTCGATCAGAGCCCAGTGGGAGAGGCTGTTGCTTTCTTACAGAGGTCTGCAGCCCCTCCTGCAAATTCAGGTGATGACTTCCATTTGTACTCAGGGCTTTCAGCGACTTTATATATGGGAACAATGATATTCCATTCTTTTGGGCTCCCTAGGGTGACTCGGCAACCCTGATTAGAGGCCAAAAAGGAAGCAAACAAGTTAGTTTCAATAACTTTATTAGATCAAAATAGATGAATAGCAATGACATTATCGAGTCAAAGATGATAAGGCCAAATTAATTTCATGCATTGGTTCAGGAAAATATTGAGTGAAACAGTTAGAGCACCACCTCCTCAGTCTCTGGATGATATGTGGTTTACCTGAAGAGGTGGGGTCAATCCTAAATGAATGTCCTGAAAAACTTGAATCTTCTAAGCCAAGACATGTCAGCAAACGGCAAAGATATTTGGAGAATACTGCTGTGATTAGTGGTCCCCCTGACATAGGTATGAGTGGGCTAGTAGTAGAAGCATCTTTTGTGAGAGTCAGTACGTGCTGTAGGTGTCATGATGGGGTACCAATAGTCATGAGTTGGAAAGTGTGGTATATAGCAGCCTTTGTGTGACTGTTTTAGAGTGAGTGAGAAACAATGTACAGTGGTCTGAATGAAAGGTGCGTAGCGATTTAGTGATGAATAGTGTGAAACATGAGTGTGAGGTAAAGTCACCTTAGAAAGCCAAAAAAGGCTAAGCAGATGGCCGCTTGAATTAACATAGAGGTATGGTGACCGAATGGATGTGAATGGAGTTGATCAAACAGTTGCCTGAAAATAGGGCCAGGGATGGAGAGGTGTGACAGTGACTGTGGAAGCTTAAATAACCCTTTTAAAAATAATTAAAAAACAGGGAAGGTTGATGAGGGGAATGGACTGCAAAGTAGTGCTGGATGCCTGCTATGTACAGCTTTATAGTGAACAGAGATAACTTGAGTGAAGAATGACAGCATGCTTCAAATGCTAAAATGACAGTAGATGAGAAAGGGTTATGGGTTTTGGTAGAAGATACAAATGTTTGGAAACAGGACCAGGCCTTAACACAAGTTATTTTTGTGCTTGGTGCCAAGGCTTCAAACTCAAAGATTCAGCTGCACTCAGCCAAGCCAAGGCTTCCTGCAGAATGATGTATGCCTCTTTAGTGAAGTAATCTAAGGCAATATGGGATCTTGGAATTGCATTAGGTGCGATGGATGAAGATATGCTTTTGGGATGATATTGAAGAAGTTCTGAAGATTAAAACGTGACAATGTGTCAGTTGCCGGATTTGAATTACCTGGAATAAACCTCTTACAGTGAACAAAAAATGTATAATACAAGGACAGCCAAGTAAGTTTTCAGAGAAACATCAAAACTGAAAGTGAAGATCTACATTTGGAGATAAGGAATGAAGTGGAAGCGTTATTGGTTGTTGAATGTCACTGCCTTGCCATCGTTACGAATGGGTACAACTATAGCATTGGAGAAGTCACAGAGAACTGAGTGATAGTTAAGGCTTCTTGTGGCCAAGGTTTGAGAACCAGTGTTAACATAGATTGCCGCGAAGCAAGCTGATGCATCCAAAAACACAACCAAAGAAGAGTTGGAGGGGGGCAGAGGGAAAATTATATGGCCGTTCTGAAAGTTTACAAATTTGGACCACACGATCAAATCTGACCTGGCTTCTGTACAAAGTGAAATCTTGGTATAACTGTCTGGAATTGAGGATAATAACTGGAGAAGATAAGCTATGAATGAATCACCTTGTGGAATTATTTTCATTGCGAAGTTCAGATACCCAAGTAAAGACTGAAGTTCTGTGTAGGTAAAGGATGCTTGAGACAAATACTGTGTTATCAGTGATTGAGTAATTGTACATTTATTGAGGGGTAAGCTCGCTTCCAACTTAACCGAGTCTAGAAAGATCCCGAGGAATTTGACAGATGTCGCAGGGCAACATTGCTACAGGAATATTGAGACTATGAAACAGAGACAGAAGGTTAGTTAGAAAGAACTATCAGAAATAATCTAGATAATGAAGAATGGAATGGCAGTGCTAATGATGAATGAAGATTCAGCACAGACTGTCTGCAAAGGAATCAAATAGCATAGGACTGCTCCTGGAACTGAAGGTAAGTCTATTGCAGAAGTAATATTGATTACTCCGCTTAATGCCCTGCAAATGCCACAGGGATAGATGTACTGGTAGTAATTTAAATGAATCTGCAATGTCTGTTTTAGATAACAAATATTCCACTTGAGCCTGTTTAATTAAGGTAATAGCACTGTCAATCCTAGAATACTGAAGGGAGTGAGCTGCTGATGGAATAAGACTATTGACAATCGATGTGTGAGAGGAATGTGGAGCCAAAAAATCAACTATTAATCTATTTTTTAGTGAAAATTGTCTAGTTGCCACACATAAAGGATTGACTTGTCATGTAGGAAACTGAGGCAGGGGGAAAGGACCCAGCAGAAAACCTTTGTCAAAATCCTTAGCCAGTAGTGAGGACACAACCTCAGGATCTGCTAAAGCTGAGAGCAAGTTAGGGAATTCCAGGGACTCCTCGATAATCCCAGTATGGAAACCCTCAGTAAAACCTGTTAAAATGAATTTGATTAGATGCCGATCTGGATGAAATCAAAACAATGACTCTGAGTGACAAATTAACAGAGCCTAGATACGCCTCTAGGGCAAATAATACATGAATGAACCTTACAGCAAGCTGAACACACATGAAGCATTCTGTAGGCACTGAAAAAACAAGCTTTTGAATTAAAGTTGTTGCAGATCGGTGAGCTACCCATATAAACCCTGGTTGGCAAAGAAGAAGGGAGTGAAGTGGAAGGTGGGGAGGGGGCTAGGGATGGTGGGGGCTGGGCCACTGACAACTTCCACAGTGGTAGCTGTGTACAAATTAGAGGAGTGGTATACAGACTGGCAAGCTGGACATGTAGTGGCCTTCAAACCTGCAAAGTGCCAACAGAAAAGTTCATTGTCCAGCTGACTCCAGTCTGTGATTAATTTAAACTGAGCTCATAAAAAGTGGATCCCCCATATTTGTAGGCTAGATCCACGATGATATATAAATAATGGTCTAGCTCCCATCTGCATTGTGGGAAGGTGGAACATAAGATATTCCTAACAATACTGAATGCCAAAACAAACTCAGGTACTGACAGCTTCCTGCTTAGCCTGGATCTTTTGACTTCAGTGTGACTAACACATTTTCATAGCTGATGTCCTTTGCTCAGCCAGGTTCTGAGAAGCTATAAGTAGTGACACAAGGGCAGATGTTATATGAGGAGAAGGAGTTGATGAGGTAACTGGCTGAGATGATGCATCTATAGCAGGAATGATCCTAGGAGCTGATAAGGATGAATTTTCAAGGACTGCCAACCTGGCTTTCTTATCAGACATGGCTGAACCTAAGTCTGTCAGGAGCTGCGTAATATGTGCAAACTGGTTAGGCGGAGGGGAAAGGGGGGAAATGGGTGGGAGGAGTGGAGGGAACAGGAGGTGAAAGAGCTTGGCCTTCCTTGCGAGTAGGGAACATGTCACAGACAACTAAGCCATTAATTTAGGAACAGCTAATTCTCACAGTATAGGAATGCTAGATTTAGGAGTGGCTGGCCTTTCAACCAAAGAAGCTTTGGAATCAGAAGGAAGTTGATGATCCTCTACTTCCATGGTGGGAACCTAAATGCAAATGATACAAAACAAATAACAGGTATTAAGTACAAATGGCTGATAATGTAAAGTGGACATGCTATATTAGTACTTCCTCTGATGAAGTGGTCAGTGGCACCATGAAACATGTTGGGGCTTTTATAATACTTTTATAATAAATATATATATTTTTTAACTATTGATCTGCTAGGCACATTTATAATTTTTTTATTTTTTATTATTTATAATTTTTATTTGTTTACCTTTGATTTCTGCAGATCATCTGATGCAACTCTTTACTATCCTGTTGAGGAGAGGACTGGCATACATATTTCTTCGATGGCTCACTGGCTATATGTAACAAAGGTCGTCACATATTTGTCATGTGAGTATTAACATCACAGTATATTGGACAATTAGACAATAATTCCCATTCTAAGGGCTCTCTTACTGGTTATTGTTTTCTTTATGTGCTATATAAGTGATAGGACAAGTGCTGAGGGGGCATTGATGAGGTAGAAGGAGCAAGGCAATGACTACTCATACATAAGTGAAAGTGAACCTAGTGCCATAGTAGACTATAATCATGCAGAAGCCTTCGGAAAACTCTTCTTACCCTACCTGCAAGAAAAGATAGGAGATAGTGGAACTGATATATTTAATAAAGCCGGTTAGTTAAGGTCTGTGTACAGCCTCTGACAATTCCTACACCGGTGATACTGTGGGGTGAAGTGAGCTGAGCAGGAATACAGCCAAGTTGACATGGCTAGATAAGAATTGTGGTGCCTCCATCTCCATAAAGCGGCAGATGAATCTTGTGTATGGATCAAAAACCAGCAAAATGTAATTGGTTACTGAAAAAGGAAAGATATGATAAAATAACCTTCAGCCTCTGTAAATAGATAAAATTATATATAAGAGACGCTCTCTGATTCTAAAAAGAGATAAGGCCAGATGGAGGGGACCGTTTGAGCTCTGCTAATAGGTAAGGCGCTAAAAGGAAGCTTTTGGTCTCTGTGAAGAGGTAGGGAAGAAGGAAGGTAAACCTTTGGCCTCTACGAAGAGGTAAGGTAAGACGGGAAGAAGAACCTTCGACCTCTATGAAAAGGTAAGGTAATATAGATGTGGAACCTTCAACCTCTATGAAGAGGCAAGGTAAGACGGGAAGGGGAACCTTAAACCACTCCAAAAAGGTAAGATAAGATAGAAGGGGAACCTTTGGCCTGTACAAAGAGATAAGGTAAGACGTGAAGGGAATCTTCAGCCTCTGTGAAGAGGTAAGGTACATAAAAGATAACCTCACTTCTATTTTTTTTTGTTAGGCATTGCAGCAGCAAGAAGTAAATGGCTTAAGGTGCTGATACATTCTAAGGTGTCAGTATGAGAAAACTTAGGGGCAAGTGAGGAACATGCCACTATAATAATTCGATGATTTCCTGAATATTGCCACCAGTAACTTGGTCACCTGAAATAAGCGACAGTCAGAGTGAGATAGTTTGGGGGAGCATACATTTATGTATCATGTGAGACTGATTCTTGAAACGTTCTTACGTGATAGGAGGAAACTAAGTGATGTGACCTCTGCAGTGGATTGATTGACGGCTGTCCAGAAGGCAATGGAGGGACTGAATGAAGGCCTAATGATGACTTGTGAGAATCAGTAACTACAGGGATAAATATGCACAGCAATGTAACTTAAATACAAAGCTTGATTAAATATAAAATAGGTAAGTGCACATGGACATGTAACTGTAAAGATAATAGTGTCCTGTATACCTGAAGTCAACAGCACTCCAGATGATGATTGGAACCTGTTAAGACTGTAAACTGCTGTACCAGAATTGCTTCTAACTGGGTCCTGACAAGCCAATATAAAGGAGGAGAGAAATAATGAGGTAGGAGAAACAGGAAGGGACCGGGAAAAACAAGGTTTATAGAAAACATAATGCTATTCTGATACCTTGCGGACTGAACAGTAGAGTCTAGATTAATCAGACAGCTGATGGAGAGGCATGAGATTGTAACATCACCTGTAAACACCTGAATAATGTGTTATAGCTAAAGATGAATTATCGCTATCTATAGAAATATGCCTTAAGTAATGTACTCCTACCCAGTAACTGCCACAATTATGACCAGAGAAAGGCTTTCACCAAATTTCAAAAACATGAGGGAGTGTAATATTTCAGTAGTAATGATTTAACAGGCCAAGTAAGTTACAATTTAAAGTGATAATAGAGTTATAATGGTACCGGACGTAATCGTAAAATAGACTACTTCCGGACGTACCTAATGGCATGTACTATAAGCGGGGCCGACAAGCGAACTCCAGCTCGTACAATGCGCAATGGCTAGGCAGCTGAAAAATTTCAAAACCTAAAGGATCAAGACTTAATACTAGTACATAGGCCACAGTATAAACAGAGGACATAAATAAGCTATGCAGCGGATGAAAGAATGAGAACAGAACTTATGGTTTGACTGCAGGTTGCTGGAGATTGAACTGGTGGAGTCTTACTAAGAAATAATAAATCGGGACTTGATGACTTAACACGAGACCCTTACTGGTGATAAAGACCTGCAGCCCCTCCGACAAATTCAGGAGATGCCTTCCATATATACTTGTAACATTAATTATACCCTTGACATATGACATATATTTTTGGGGCTCCCCGAAATTACAGATTGCATGTTAGAGGTGCCTGGAGCAAAACAAGATTGAGAGACACTGATTTAAATTGGCCATTTAACTCCTTCAGTGTTAGAGAGGTCTCCAATGCAAATTCAAACCCATTTGCATTAATAAGGAATTTGGGAAAGTGCTCCTTATGAAGCAGTAGATTTTCACCTGTTTAGGTTGATGGATAAGATCCAGTGCCTTTTGCCTCATGAGAGGATTCCTGTGAGAAGACTTTTTCCGCCAGCCTCTTCCACACCACAATCTGAGGTAAGTCTGTGTGTGTGTGCATGATGATGTGTGCATGAGAACATCAGGAATGGGGAGGTGGGATGGTGGAAGGAAGAGCAGGGTCACTGAGCTGGAAGATTTTATCCAATTAACCCCTTAAGTGCCAGAGAGGTATCCAATGCAATGCGTTAGATACCTCTCTTGCACTCAAATGAGCTTAACCTTCCACAGGTAAGTTTCACTTGATTTTCCTCACCTCCTGTATTGCAGCGGAAAGGAGAAACAACAAAAGGAAAATCTACCTTATGTACATCACTTCTCTGTTGCATTCAATGGATTAACCCTTTGAGTGCCAGAGGAGTAGGTAACACATTGCTTTGCACTGTGTTGCATACCGCACTGGCACTCAAAGGGTTAAAGAACCCATTTATAACAATGGGGATTTTTATTTGTACTTAATAATGCAGTTTGTTTGCCCAAGAATTGCTCTATTTCTGCTTAGTACATTATGATCGGTGAGTAACTAGGGTTCTCAAGGGTTAAAAGTCCCATTTATATCTATAGGAATCTGTATTGGATCCCTAGGGTACATTTGGTTTGCACCAGAATTGCAACAATTTCTTAGTACATCAGTCTCTGTGTGGCACAAGGTTCTGTCTTGATTATTTTGCATGTCATACTAGAACACAGGATCTCAATTCGTTAACACATTTACTTGCTGTGCTGTGTAAATTACAATCTGTACCTCTCCATTATCAAACTCCATTTAACTGTAGCTTTCATTTCCATGTGATTTGTTTGGGCCTCTTGTTTTTCATCAATTTCACAGTGGCTATAGGAAGCAAAGGGGAAGTGTGGAGAGAATGTCCTGGTATTATATGGAGGAATACAGTGAACTGCAATATTACTCCTGCTTTACACGCATCGTCACACAATATCTGAGCTTACATTAACCTCACTAAGGGACGTGTGTCAGATAAATCAAACTGAAACAAAGTTGTGACATTTGGTGCAGATGCTAATGCATTAAATAATTAACAGGCTGCTCGATGTTAATCTAGCCTGCCATAAGCAGACCATTCAGTTTTCACAACACGTCTCTGCTCCCATGTTAATCACCTGAGCCTGGGGCGATGGTTTGATACAGAATGAGAGATTTCCCTTTATGAAGTACACAGCACACTCACAACTTCCCTCTCAGCCTGGAGAAATAACCCCAGAAATTTGTTTATTCATGATAATTGCTGCAGTTTTGTGTGAGAGATGCTGTTTTATCAATATACAGAGTGACAGCATCCAGGGTGATAGAAATGTGATGCAGTCTCTCAGATTAGCACTCTGATATGCTCACTGATACAATCACGGACAAACATATGATTGGAACGTACTAATGCATTTACACATTAAAATATGCCCTCAAACTGATTTTTTCATGCTGCACCTGACTATCATCAATATGACTTTGCTACTTATACTAGATATTGTTCTCTACATCCCTTACTCCAAAGTAATAGGAGTTTTGATATTTGTTTATGTGCGTCTTGTTTAAAGCGATACACGAACAAGACACAGAGGAAATTGGCATAAATTCACTCCATTCTTTGTAGTGAATGTTAACCCAATTCTTGAATGGGAAAAAAGGAAGAAAGAACTCCCTTTAGCTGAATGATGATTTATACTGAAGGGAATGAATTCCAATTAATATTGGTTAAAGAGCTTACTTCTACTATATACAATCTTCCTTCCTTCATTCAGTGGGTCCTTCTATGCTGGAGCAAAGGTTGTGACATCCACCCTATAAGATCATTTTGTGGAAAGGGAGATACTTCTGGTGAAGAAGGAAATTATGCTGAGAACGATTCATTCTAGGAAGACCCTGAGTCACCTGTCTTTTCAGGGCAGTTTTGGACATCCTGCAGGTCTCCGAGACTTCTGACTCATCCACAGATATTTTTAAGATGTGCCAGAAGGATGTTGCCATTTTACCTCCTTTACTTTACTTTACTTTCTGTGCTGGCATCACTTCAGCCACCTGGGTATGGCCCTGATCTCTCTGTACTATGAGGTCATACACTTGTCATGCATTGGTTGGTGGATCAGGAAGCACTATGTGGTGCAGATCACCCCAAACTTAAAGTGCCATGGGCAATGGGTTAAAAGGATGCGGACCAAGGTATGCGGCCAACAAGTTACTAGGAGGGCAAGCTATGATGTTTTTCTATTACTACTGAAGGTACAATTCATTCCAAATAGCATGCCTTTTAAAAGGATAACTTCCCAAGTGCCCCAAACTAGCATGTCTACCTCTGCACAGGTCTTATCTGTGTCAGGTGATCAGAGATCATCTGCTCCTCTTTCACATCAGGTGGACTCTCTCTGTGGTGGACTAGTGGGTGTTATGGGTGATCTCTGAAGAGTATCACATAGATGTAAAATGGAGGAGATGCCAGTTCTGGTTTCTGCGCCTCCTCAGGAAAGATTCTGGGGATTCTATTCTGATTTTTTTCATAGTCCCCAAAAAGCTGTGGTGGTGGTCATCCTATTCTGGACTTGAAAAGTCTGAACCACTTTGTTCTTACTCCTCGGTTTCAGATGGAGTAGTTAAGCTCTGTCATCACTGTTATGTGAACAGGGGGAGTTTTTAGCTTATCTAGACATAAATTATCCTTATCTGCATATTCCCATCCATGCAGGTCATCAGCAGTTCCTTCTATGTGCTTTTCAAGAATTTCATTTTCAGGTCACCACACTTCCTTTTGGGATGGTGTCTCCTTTTTTCAAAGGTCTTGGCAGCCTTGGCTGCCTATATTAATCTTATTGCCTATCCGGACAATCATTTGTTAAAGGCTCTTACAACGAAGGCTTTTCATTTATAAATTAAAATGTGAGTGTCCATTGTGGAGCAGAATGGTTGGGTGCTCAATACCCATCTCCGATCCTTCTCTTTTTTTGCATGAGTCAACACTTGTTAGAGCAGGTCTTTCTCCTGGGGGACAACATTCAGACATTGTCTCTGCAGGCATCAAAGGCATAATTACACCCATCATCAGCTGTGTGGCAGAACCTGAAGTTGCTGAGGTATCTACTCTCTGTCTTGGAGGTAGTCCCCTTTGCTTAATTCTGCACTCAGGTACTGCAGCTGGAGGTTCTCAGGAATTGTGCAAACAGCAGTGCCATCTTCCAGCCTGATAAAGTTGAATCTTCGTTGATGACTTCATGTGTTCCATCTACCTCTCACCCTTGGTCATTCTGAATTGGTAGATTCTGGGCAATTTGACTTGCTCTGTTGAGTTGATGTCAGCTCCTCCAAGGTCTGCCAGTAAGGATTCTGCCAAAAAATGCAATGGTAGTGGCCTATGTCAACCAGCATGTTGGGACCAGGAGGACATCTTTGTGTTCTCATCAGAAATTCTGTCAATTCTTGCTTGGGAGGAAACTCACCTGCTGGCTCTCTCCACTGTTCATATTCCAAGGGGAGACAACATTATAGCCAACTTTTTCAGCAGTCAGTTTCTGGATCAGGGGTATTGGTAACTAAGCCAGATGGTGCTTGTCTCATAGTTCATCTATAGGGTCTTCGGACTGTGAATTTAATGGCTTCCCGACTGTCAGCCCTAGCCTGCTCTAGGAGATGTTGTTAGGAGCCGTTCTGTACCAAAAGGGACTGACAGCGCAGGAGCGCAGACGTCACAATGGAAATATGTCTGCGCTCTCTACTGCCTGTCAGCCCCGGAGCAGGGTATCATTCTCATTAACCAGGTAATTATTCTGGCGACTAGCACTACTGAGCAGCTAGTCACCAGATGGCTAATTATTTGCCATAAAGTTTAAAATAGGTGGTAGTTCTGCTGTAAGCAAGGGCTGGCCCAAGGCATTGTGCTGCCTGGGTTCAAGGATGAAATGCTGCCCCACCCCCCCCACCACTAAAGCATGCGTTCAGGCGGCTATGGGAGTTGGGGGGATGACATCCAGAGACTGCAGCTAAGCTAATGACAGTGTTCGGTGTACATACAGCACACCAAACACTTACTGGTGCCTGAAAGAACATGTCTTGGATTGGGTGACTGCCTGTCCTTTTTGCTATTAAGCGCATAGAGCTGTTATGGGGTAAAACAACTGCACTGTAATGGGAAGATAAAAATGTGCCATCAGATTAAATAGGACTTTTAACCCCTTGGATGCTAGAGGTCTGCAATACTATGAACACATCTCTAGAATGTGTAAAAGCCTTATTTAATGAAATGGAATTGTAATTGTTCCATATGGTGCATTAAATTTTTCCCTGAAATGATTCACCGTCCTTGTGTTTATGACTAATAGTGTACAGTTGTTTTGTCCCAAAACAGCTGCTGTTTTTTTTCTGTATACTTATGCCCCATTCTACTTGTATGTGCACTCATGCCTAGCAGTACAGTATTGTACGTATCAACGGCGCTCACAGTATTGTTTCCTGGCTAGTTTTGGATTTTGAGAAGAAACCGAGCCACATAATGAAGGGGGGTGGGAATGTCAGCATCACAAATAGCAGCAAATTCCCAGTGTACAGCAGCATCATGAAAACATCCCCTTAAAGGGATAGTAATACTTCATTTTATCTTTATTTTATTTTGTAGGCATTAAAAAACATGAAACATGAAGTCTTATCTCACAAACCTTTATGGTTTAAGAGATATTCACAAGCAAAGTATCCCCTCCCTGTTCAGCCAGATCAGAAGAGAGGTGCCCAGGTAGACTGCAGAGAGGGACAATCTTCAATTAAGATAAGGGAAAAAGCTGAAAAGCTTGTCAAGGGGGGGAGGGCTTTCATTGTTTTCATACAAAGAAGATTGTCCCCTGCTGTTATCTGTCTGGTCTTACAACCAGATTCACATATGAGAAGAGATGGCTTACACTAGGAAAAAGGGACGAGAGGGGGAAACTTTGCTTGTGAATATTTCTTAAACCATAAAGGTTTGAGAGATAAGACTTATATCATTCTTAATGTTTTTTTAATGCCTACAAAATAAAATAAAGTTAAAACTAAGTATTACTATCCCTTTAATAACCACCTTACCTTGTGACCAGGAACGTGCACAGACATTTTGGGGGGCAGGGGCTCAAATGAAAAAAAGGGCACTTCTCATAATTATTTATTTATTTATTTATTTTTGTTAAAAGGGCACGAGGGCACTTTGGACAAAAAGGGCAGGTGCTCAAGCCCCCTTTGATGTCTATGTGTGGACATGCCTGCTTGTGACCTCTGTTGAATGCTATTTCTTCCACATTGGCTATAATTCTGGAATGGACATAAAGCAGATAACCCTTCCTGTGGGCTTCTTCTGTTACTAGTTTGCAAAATCTAGGAGTGCAAGCTTTCAGCACCTTTGCTGTTGCATAATTACCAGTCCAGCTAGCAACGTAGGCCCCAGGGGATTCTCTTCTTTTGACCTAGCAGTCTGGATGAGGGTATAAGATATCAACACCACGTCCAGAATGAGTTTTATAAGATCTGAGTAGAAATGTGCAACAGACTGTGAAAACCTCATAATATCCTCAGTTAGGGAGTGATCAGTGTTAGCCAGCCTACTGTCCATATTAATGAATTTATAATAGGTCTGATGTGTGAAATAGGTATCTTAAACGTGGCCTACCAGGTGAGTGCCAAAGGCCATCAGAAGCAATTTCCTTAACTAGATAAGGAAGCATCATGCTTTTTTTCTCTGCAATGAGTTTTACTATCTTTCCATCCAGACCCGCAACATAAACTGACAGAAATGTCCTAGAATTAAAGCCAACGGAAAGCAGACCCAGCAACTTGGTCACCAATTTGGGGAAAAAACATTTTCTGAGCGCAATTCCGCATTGAGGGATGGGGAGTTCTGCTTGTGGGTGCTCTTGGGGTGTTTTGCTAACTGCATACCTGCTTGGGCTGCTGTCTTTTTCTTGAAGACTTAACCCTTTGAGTGCCAGAGGGGTATCCAATGCAGAGAGAGAGAGAGAGAGAGAGAGAGAGAGAGAACAGGAGTTGGCACTGGTGGAATTCACTCAGTCTCCCTGGAGTTTGTGCTGTTCCTTCCTTCCTTCCTCCAAAAATGTACATGTACCGCCATGGTTCCCACTGTCTGACACACACCAGCCAGCCAATGAGGAGAGGACCATACCGTTTTGCAGATTCTCTCATTGGCTGTTCGTGGACAGTGGTGCATGCCGTGTTCCTGTTTGTAGGTGGCTGTGACTGTGGGCCCAGCTGGCAAAATAGAACCAAGTTACAAAGACACTTCATAGCCTTGGGGTGGCAGAGTGCCGCCTGGGTTCTATGGACGGGCTGGTTCATGGTAAAGTATTAGTTCCACTTTAATCGTTTTTCTTTTTTATATGCTACATAATTAAAATGGCATATTTTATTGGTTTATTTGGTTGAGCCCAATATCTGTATTTTATTAATTTGTTTTAGGTGTATGTGTATTTGCGTGTATATGCTCTTGTTAGGCGCCCAGGTGTGCATGCACTCACACATTAACTTTTTCCTAATTCTGATTTCTTCTTGGGGTTCTAAGACATACATCCCAACATTTAAAATGGCCAAAGAGGGACACTTTTATTTAGGAGGTGTTACTGTGGGTGTGGCTGGTGAGCGGGGCATTGCCGATCATTTTTATGTTATTTTATGACTAATTCATGCCAGGGAGGGTACACAATGCATTGCGTGCCACTCTGGCACTCAAAGGGTTAAGAAGATAATTAGGTATATTTTGTTTTGCCCTTTTGCTAAGTGACAAATGCTAACTCCTAGGACGCTAATGCACATCTCCAGAGCTCAACTAATTTGAGACATTTCTTGTAAAAGTTAACCCTTTGAGTGCCAGAGGGGTAGACAAGGCATTGCTGTTCAGGGAAGCATATAAATCTACACATATAATAAAAACAGATTAGGGCTATGTTAAACGTCCTAGATGCAGATTTGAAAGCAGCTTAATTGCTTATGCCCACTGCAAAAGGCAAAATAGGAAACCAGGAATTCAACAGTCTTCTTGTTTATGGCAGGACTCTGTTCACTCTTAATGGGCTGCCCCACTGACTGACACCGCAAGCTGAGCATTTTTCCACTTGTGTATATGCCCCTGTCCCACATACAATGCAACAGTCTCAGTCACTGCAGTGTTAAATTAAATGACTCAGAGCAGACTCTAGTACCTGGTCAGTTATGATGACTCCAGTTAGGCCAACTGACACAATGTCACAATAAGTTGACTAGACTTGCTCAGCACCAGCATCTGCATGTGCCCACTCACTGCTCTACTGCTAGTACCAATGAGGACAAACTAAGGAGGTGGCCAAGGGAAGATTACAGCATAGGCTGCGTGCGTGCATGCCTGGTTCAATTTTCAGCTTCTCACTGCTACGTGAGCAATGTGGCTGTATTGATGTACTGTATGTTGGAATTCACTCCCTTCAATGCAGTACAGCATGGTGTGTATGTGTGTGTGGGGAGGTCTTCCTTTTTTCTTGATTGCATTAAAATCTTAATGATGACGGTGTGCACAAAAGCTAAAGCTATTATACACATTTATGCAAGTATAGGTATATGATTAATAGGCCAGTGTCCAAAGAAACTGTGCTGGTGGATTCATTCATTCATTCAGCTGATCGGCTAAGAAGAAATGGGAAGGTTATGCACTAAGGTTGTGATAAAAGATGATGAAGAGGAGATAATTTCTCCAGTGATATCTATTCTCCAATTCCTATGTTCTTCAATAAAGCCAATGCACTACTGTCTCTCCCACTTGAGTGCATTAGCTCCACAGAGTAACACAGGAACTGGAGAGCTGCTCTTACTGCAGAAATCACCCTCCTCTTCATCACCTCTTTATCACACCTTGGTGCATTTCCCGTGGTGTAATTCTGGAGCAAATCAACTACACCAAAGGGTAGTAATACAAAGTCAAAATTTTAATTTATATAAATATGGATGTTAAACCTTTGCTAGAGAGGCCCCTTTTTAATGCATTGAAGACCTAGCTAACATTCAGGGGGGTTAAAAGCACCTTTTAAATTGTTGTGAATTTGGGGAATTGTATTTTGTCCTCTATGCTGCGATTGGTTCCCTCCAGAATTCTACAATGCACATCAGCCTCATATACTTTTATGCCAAGTTGTTTTTATACAATGCAAAAATAAGCATAGTGCAGAATGAAAACAGCATAATTAATCTAGTAAAATAGCCCCCTGGTAAATGGATTATGGCTCACTTTATAAGTAATACAAAAGTATCTTCATGTAGATTAGGAGAGAACAACCAGAGGCCCCCCAGATATTAGATTTTTGTTACCAATGGAGATGATGGAAATGGTAGAAGATAAATAAAACAAAAACAGGAATGCTGTTAGTTGCCTACCACTGATGCAGAATGTACAACTGAATTAACCCCTTAAGGACCAGGGCAGAGGCATAACTAGAAGCCTCCGGGCCCTGGTACAAAAAGTGCCACGGGCCCCACTGACCACATTGACCTCCTCCACAATGCCCCGATCTCCTACCTGGAGTTCCCGCGTGGTCCTCTTAGTAATGCAAAGCGCTGGGAGATGATGTCATCTCCCAGCGCTCTGCATTACTAGAGAGCCAGCGGGAGATTGTGGGAGCCAGGAGGAGGGGTCACAGGGGGATGCCGGGCCCCTGGAGTGTACGGTCCCAGTCGCAGGTGTGACCCCCATAGTTATGCCACTGGACCAGGGTCCTGGGAAATAACCTTCTCTTAAGGACCACTTTGGTCTTTCTGACACGGTGGTAAACTTGTATCGGCGTGCTGCATTGAGGATTGAGAGAGACTACTCCAGTCTTGGAACGGTCAATTTCAGACCCCATTTTTACTCACAGCACTCACAGAGGAGCACTGTAAGTAAAACGTTTGTGACGTGCTATAGCCATCACTGGTCCTGAAGGCCCATGTGACGGTCATATCATGGCACGTGGTCCTTAAGGGGTTAAAATGCACTTCGCCATATGGCAAATAAGATAGTAAAGAGAGGTAGTATTAGGATTTCACGCTAAATTAGGTGCTGGAATGGATTTACTACTACTACTCCTATCTTATTACAATTTACTAACTTATATATGTCGAACATTTTCTACTAATGCTGCTTGAGCCAAGGGGAGTTTGGGGTGTTTTGATCTTAAACACATTTTTTACAAGATACAGAGGAAATTAGTGTAATGTTTCTCCATTTCCTATGCACTGGTGTGAAAATTAGTTACATAGGGAGATTTGTACATTCCCCCACTGTCTATATCTCTATCACTGTCTATATCATATCTCATAAATAAGTCAAAGGTCTGAAAAAGTCTCTGATGAGTGATCTAATCAAAGAATTAATACAGCTTGTAATCACCTCTTATAGATATCTACCAGATTAGATGTACTAAATGCTTAGAAAGAAGCATGGGGCGATACCCATAATTTCCTCATTGATAGAGAGATTTTCTCACTATGAATAAGAAATAGAATATACCCAAATGACTTATATGAAAAAACCCAATTATGTTAAAGCAAAATTCCCCTAAAATGTACATTTTCTTTTATGTTCCTCACCTTGGGTATTGATGTCCAGGATGCATATTCCTTAAAGGAACACTAACACGTAAAATGGAACTGAGGTTATATACACTTAATTTCACCCTATATAAATAATTAAGGCTACATATTCTAGGTGTAATTATTTGATATTTAAAGATATATCAACCTAGTGAATTTTTTGATGTTCCTTTAAAAGGAAGTTATACTCTTTGAATAAGTGTCTTTCTATATGTCAGATTTACCTAGATTTACCTTCATATGGCAGACAAGTACATATCTATACTTAATTTACGTTTCATCTCTGTTATAGACTACTTTGTTTCAGTTTACACTCTGATAAAGACGATTGACCCATGCAAGCCACTCAAGGCTATTGTTAGGTGAGACACAGTATGACCTAGAGGCAGAATTCAAAAGAGATCATCATATACTGTAGTTTTATTGCCAATATATATATGTATATATATATATATATATATATATATATCTTTGCCTCACTACTGAAAAAAGGACACCTAATTAAGTAAGTCCATCTTTTAAATACATTGAGTCTGATGTACTAGGATTGGAGAAATTCTGTGACACAAAATCTACACTATCCCTGAAGAAGTATCTACGGATACGAAACACGTCGGACCTTGCTGACCCCATTGTGCTTCTATATAGTTTTTCGTTTATTACAACTTTTATACAGTCTTATGAGTATTTGGAATTTTATACTCCTATAGCCGGGAGGTGCTGTGGATTGTGGTTTACAGATCAGCCTGATTGTGCTCACCTGGCAGTATCAGCTGCTGTCCACTGTCTCTGAGACAGACTCCTGCTGGGATTGAGACATTTGGACTCACAGCCAGGGAGCACTGACATATGTGCTTGAAAAACTTACACCTCTGCCCGCTGCTGAATAAGTAAGATCTTTATTCTTGGGAAATGGATCCCTAATGATACAGCCGTGAAGATGGGAGAGATTCAGTATATCAAGTGCGAATATCATCTATAAGGCACCTGCTCGCTGGATATTAGTTTATTTATGGTACCATTTTTTTTATACATGAGACTATTTTTTGAACATTGCACATGAAGGGGTTAATGTTTTTTTAATTCTTCTTTTTTCTTTTCCCTTTTGTTTCTTTTATCATTTTTTATTGTTATTAGTGAATTCACTAATTTAAGCTAGTTTTACTAGGATTGTTCATTTTATTAAAGTAAATGCTATTTAGATATTTTGTATCCTAGGCTTTATGAATTAAACTATTTTTGATTATTTCACTAGCGCTCTCCTCTCATTATCTTTATATATATATATATATATATATATATATATATATATATATATATATATATATATATATATATATATATATATAATATATAATTTGCCTCACTACTGAAAAAAGGACACCTAATTAAGTCCTTCTTTTAAATACATTGAGTCTGATGTACTAGGATTGGAGAAATTCTGTGACACACTATCTGCACTATAGGAAGCAAATAAATATTCCAGTTGATTTAAATAGGGGTTCTCCCCCACAGAGCAATGAACTGGAGACCTCTCAAGCATTAAAAAGTTTACAAGCCCCATTTAAACCAATGGGAATCTGGAGATTTGTATTTGTGATTGGAGGAAAGCTGATGTAGTTCCATTGTTTAAAAAGGGAGCAAGATCCGAACCAGGAAATTATAGACCTGTGAGCTTGACTTCCATAGTGGGTAAGATACTAGAAGGGTTATTAACTGATAGTATTCAGAACTATGTGAAGACAAACAATATCATTAGTAGGAATCAGCATGGTTTCATGAAGAACAGATCATGTCAGACTAATTTACTTGCATTTTATGAAAGAGTGAGTAGTAATTTGGACAGGGGAATTGCTGTTGATGTAGTATACTTGGATTTTGCAAAAGCCTTTGACACAGTGCCTCACAACAGGTTACTGCATAAATTAAAAGGCTTCGGTTTGGGTGGTGGTATCTGTACATGGATTGAGAACTGGTTAAATGATAGATGGCAGAGAGTTGTTGTAAATGGAACTTTTTCAAATTGGTCTAGGGTTATAAGTGGGGTACCGCAGGGTTCAGTCCTGGGCCCAATGCTTTTTAATTTGTTTATTAATGATCTAGAAGTGGGAATTGAAAGTAGCATCTCAATCTTTGCTGATGACACTAAGCTATGTAAGGAAATACATACAGAGCTCGATGTTTTTTCCCTACAGAAGGATTTAGATAAACTAAGTGAATGGGCAGAAAAGTGGCAGATGTCATTTAATGTAGATAAATGTAAGGTTATGCATTTGGGTTGTAGAAACAAACTTGCTACATATACTCTAAATGGGAAACAACTTGGGAAATCCTCATTAGAGAAAGATTTAGGTGTACTGATAGACAATAGTCTTCACAGCAGTGTGCAGAGTCACTCAGCTGCTGCAAGAGCAAATAGAGTACTAGCCTGCATAAAAAGAGGTGTAGAAGCAAGGGATGCTAATATTATCCTACCTCTGTATAAATCCTTGGTTAGGCCTCATCTAGAATATGGAGTACAATTTTGGGCGCCTGTTCTAAAAAAAGACATTACTGAACTGGAAAAGGTGCAGAGACGTGCAACAAAACTGATAAAGGGATTGGAGGATCTGAGTTACAAAGAGAGACTAGCCAAACTGGGTTTGTTTACATTAGAAAAGAGACGTCTAAGGGGTGATATGATTACCATTTACAAATACATTCAAGGCCAATACAAAGAACTATCCAATGAATTATTTATGCAAAGAGCTGAGCTAAGAACAAGAGGTCATCCATTAAGACTTGAGGAAAGGCGCTTTCGACTAAAACACAGGCAGGGATTCTTTACAGTAAGGGCGGTAAGGCTATGGAATTCTTTGCCTCGGGATGCTGTGCTTGCAGATAATGTAACTGCATTCAAAAAAGCAATGGATGCCTATCTAGCACAGAACAATATTGACAGTTATGACAGATGGCTTCAAAGCAAATAGGATATTGAGCCGGGGAACTATTTGACACACTCACACACACACCTACATTGGAAATTGCTCCAGAGGGCTTTTTTGTTGCCTTCCTCTGGATCAACAGGGGTGTTATTGGCATGGGCTGGACTTGATGGACGCATGTCTTTTTTCGGCCTTATCTACTATGTTACTATGTTACTATGTATTTGTCCCCTGTAGTGCACTTGGATTGCTCCAGAAGTGTTCCATTTCTTCCAAGTACATCAACCTCATTAAAGTGTTAGTAATGTCTGAAAAAAACTTTTTTGCATTTAGAAGAGCTTAAAAAGATGATCTAAATGCAAAAAAACATATCTCTCAAACCGCTATGGTTTAAGAGATACAGGCGTTTAAAGTTTGATTTCTCCTACTGACAGCTGTAAAGCTGTCAGCAGGAGATCCGTGTCGGTCGACACGCTGGCGCTTGAGAAGTGCCGAGTTCTCTTTACTTACATGGAATCCCTTCATTGGAATGGTCTAAAACGTGTGCCTGAACACTAGGTACACGTTTTAGACCATTCCAATGAAGGGATTCCGTGTAAGTAACGAGATCCCGGCACTTCACAAGCTCCAGCGTGTCGACCGACATGGATCTCCTGTCAGTAGGAGAAATCAAACTTTAAACACCCATATCTCTTAAACCGTAGCGGTTTAAGAGATACGTTTTTTTGCATTTAGATCAGCTTTTTAAGCTCTTCTAAATGCAAAAAAGTTTTTTTCAGACATTACTAACACTTTAAGAGCAACTTGTTCCTAACATAAGGATGTCCAATTCCAGTCCTCAAGAATACTTACAGTCCTGGATTTAAAGATATTCTTGCTGGAACTCATGTGGTCAGACATAATGAATGAGTCATTGATTAATGTGTGTGTAACCCAACATGGATAGCTGTAAATATTTGTCTGCTTTGAGAACTGGAGTTGGATTCCCCTGTCCTAAGATATAGAACCACTTTAAATGAGGGTGACCAGACCTCATCTGTAACTAGGGACACAATTTAAAAATGCATACTGCTGTGCTACTTTGATTTCGGTGGAGTCCTGAAGTACGCCTATTTCCTATGTGTCCCCGGGTTAAAGGTGAGGTCTGGTCACCCTACTTTAAATAGGCATACTTTTGCTCTGTGCTATGGTCAGTATTATCTTTACGTATATCACTTAGCACTTGTCACAAATTAGTGCATCTATAATGCCTTAAGAACCAGATTGGTGTGCGACACATTTCAAAGCAATACATTGCACACCCATCTTGTTCTTAAAGGGTTAAATATATTTAAGCTGATGTATCACACCTTACAACACGCTTGAAATCTGCAGAACCTCATGATTTGAGTTGTGCTGTCATAGGCTGTGAGGAAATATCCATATTCAGTATGGTTTCCAGTTTCAGCTAGCATCAAAGAGGACTGAAATGCGGATCCCTTAGTCACACCAAAGATGTTTTCATTTGTTCCATTATAACCCAGTAGGTGGAGACTTCTTTTAACTTAGTGGCAGCAATTCCCAGCAGCTTATTGCGTCCTCAACCCACCATCTGGCGACATGTTTCACTCACATCCAGAATAACCAATGGGAGGTGAGAACTAACTGTTAAATTGAAGCTGAGACTGAAAGTGTCTGCAGTGCTGAGGTTTTGCATCCATTTTCCAGAAAACAAGGCAAGGCACACATGTATACAACAGAGAGAGAACTGACCATGGACTCCTGTTAATAAAATGTGCTCAAAAATAAAGAATATACATTTTAGAATATTTGTACAGCACATTGCAGCCCTTCTCCTAAGGAACATGTTAACCCTGGCTGTAACAGAAGTGTGTCTAATGCATTGTTCTACACAGCTCTGGTGTGCAAATGAATGCTTTAAGGAAAAAAGGGGGTGTACAATGCATTGCAAATCAATGCACAGCAAACCCATCTGGTTCTTAAAGGGTTAAAGACCAAGAAAATACATGAACAGAAGGCAAAAGATTAAAACATTAAAACACTTCATTATATATGCATGTTTCAGTAAGATTGAGTGTTACAAATTGTAGGGCTATTTTTGAACAGAGGGCGATAAAATTGTATTGCTGCCTTAACACCTTGTTCTCTAAAGATGATCAATGAGTTAGAATTCTCTAGCTTACAAGGCATTAAGAAGAGGATATATAATATCCCAAGGTTGCAGAAGATGGCCACAGAGGTGTGTAACACATTCCTCTGCCATGTATTGCATGCCCCCAGCTCAAAGTGTTAAAGGGATAGTAATGTTTCATAATAAAAGCAGCTCTAATTAATCATCATAGTATTTGGACTTTGGAGAGTTCTATCAATAGTGTCAGAGTTGTAGTTCAAGAGTAATTCAATGACAAAGTATCCCCCTCTCTCCCCTTTTACTGATGTAACACTGTTCAGCCAGATCAGAAGGGAGGAGTCCAGGTAGACTGCAGAGAGGGACAATCTTCAATTAAAATAAGGGAAAAACCTGAAAAACTTGTCAAAGAGGGCAGGGCTTTCATTGTTCTCATAGGAAGAAGATTGTCCCCTTCTGTTATCTGTCTGGTCTATGGACTGGATTCCACATCTGAGAAGAGATGGCTTACACTAGGTAAAAGGGGAGTGAGGGGAAATTTGCTTGTGAATATCTCTCAAACCATAAAGGTATGAGAGATAAGACTTACATCGTTCTTCATGTTTTTTTAATGCCCACAAAATAAAATAAAGATAAAATGAAGTATTACTATCCCGTTAATAACAGTCCTTTATTGCTGTTTCACAATCTTCAGATGAAACTGTCACTTAATAAAAAAAAGCTTTCAAAAGCACCTATATTTTTGTTAGCATTGTGTTTTTTTTTTATTTCAAACAGTAGTTTATGAGACATTTTGTTTTATTTATTTGTCAGTTTATCCAAATGAGCTAGTGCTTCCTGGTAGGAAGTAAAAGTTGGGATGGGGAGTGATGTGGCAATGCCTGCCAGATTTGCACTAACTGGCAAATAAATAAAGCTATATATATATTATAAACAATTGTACTAAGTAAAAATGGCCAACATAAATATAGTTGCTTTTAAAAGCTGTTTTAAAATCACATATTTGTTACCAAGTGACAGAACCACTTTAACTTGTACTTCAGCTTTTAATCATATTGAATATGAAATTAACTTATACAATGAATTTTATAACCATAACGGTTTAACTCCTTGAATGCTAGAGAGTTCTCCAATGCATTGCTTTGTAATACGTTGGAGAACGCTCTAGCATGCTAGGGGTTAATACAGAAATGAACACATGTTCAACCCCCACAACATTTAGCATCCTTGTTCTTTAAACATACCTATTCTAAAACACTTTTCCATCCTCTGGGATATAATGGATTCAAGGAGTGGGTGTTACCAGATTGTTGGAAGACCTTTCTTTAACCGCCATAAGTATATCAACCAGCACTGATTCCACTGTAATATAGCTGCATTATTCTGTACCTCTCCGTATACAAGCATACTTTATGTAAATTTGCTACAAGCATACCTGGAAACTCTAATGGTTTCACCCTGAGACTAGGGTTTTGAAAAATATCTCAGGGTGAAGGCATACCTTGCTACATTTCAAATGGCCAAAGAGTGTCCCTGTTATTTTAGTTGATGTTGCTGTGGGGTGTGAATGGTGGGAGGGGCATTATTAAGAATTTTTAGGTTATTTCATGAGCTTGTGACACCTCTTTGTGTAACTGAATAAATGATTTATAACAAGACTAATTATTCTATTTACTAAGATTAATTTATATTCTGAAGTTTAAAGTGGATCTATCACCTTAATTCAAGTTTGTATATTTGAAAACGTCATTAAAAACTGTCTATATTTCATGCTAACCAAAAGGCCAGCAGACACACAGTTCAGGAGATATTCACACTTCTTTCATATGCTAATATATGCTAATTGTGGCACTGTGTGGCACGGTTGATGTTTTCATATGATAATCAAGTAACTCACTTATGTTGCATATGCTAATGAAAAGTTCTCAGTGATGTGTGATATGCTAATAAAGGTTTCAATGACATTTCATACGCTAATGAAGCTCTGTGCAGTACCAGGAAATGTTCACTTTCACTTTGTCAGGAACTAAAAGTGTGAATATCTCCTAAACTGTACATTGGCTGGACTTTTGGTTAACATGACATACAGGCAGTTTTTAGTGCAGTTTTTAAATATGCAAACTTGAATTGAGGTGATAGATCCACTTTCAGCAGATGTTAATTTGAGTCTTATTGCTGTGGAGCAATGTGATACACTTATATATAAACCACAAAGTCTGATCTCCTAAAAAGAGCAATAACATGGGGCGATTCACTAATTGGTGATAAAGAGGTGATAAAGTGGATATGACTTCTCCAGTTTATCACTTCTCCATACCTCCCAACATTTCAAATTGCCAAAGAGGGACACTTGTGTTTTAGGGGGTGTTGCTGGGGTGTGTGGCTGGTGGGCAGGGCATTACCGAGAATTCTTAGGCTATTTCATGACCTATTGACACCTCCTTGTGTTACCTAATAAATGACTTATAACAAGAAAAATGTATATTTATTTATTTATTTATAAACACATATACTGACATTTAAACAAACAATAATGTGAGTTTTATTGCTTCAGAGCAATGTGATACACTTATATACACACCATACAGTATGATTTCCTAAAAAGAGGGACATCAGGGTAGGAAAGAGGGACAGAGGGATTTGGGTCTAAAAGCGGGACTGTCCCTCCTAAAGAGGGACACTTGGGAGGTATGCTTCTCCAGTTCCTATGTTGTTCTTTAGAGCCTATGCACTAAGATATCCAAAGCTGAAGAAATCTTAGTGTATAGGCTCCATAGAAGACAGGAATTTGAGAAGTGATATCACTGGAGAAGTTATCTACACTTTATCAGCTCTTTATCACCACTTACTGAATATCCCCCTAGGATGGGAAAGAGGGAAAGATAGAGTTGGGTCTTAAAGGGGGACTGTCCCTCTTAAAAAAGGGACACTTGAAACGTTTGTAAAGGGAAACATTCTGAGGATGAGAGGGTCCCTCATTAACTATTAGATGATCTGCACCAATTAACTGCTTCTTTAGTTTCTAAACTGGTGCTATTTACACCAGAAATGTAGAAGTTCTGCTTGTCTAGTATGCGTTCAAGATGTGATATCTCTCTAAACTGTAGCATAGTAAAGGTTCTTTGAGAACTGAGTGCTGTGGGGCAACTCTAGGTTACAGCAAGCTGGAACATTTCTCTATGAATCCATGTTATTATAGGGAACTTTAAAAGTTAATATTTCAATAACTTTATTCAGCTTATTTTGAACGTCTTTTGAATGGTTTCAACTATTCTCTTTTTCTATACCCTCTCCTCTTCTCTTCCCTCTGCCCTCTGATGCTTATGTTATGAAAAGAAAAAAACTCAACGAATAAAGTTAAAAAAAAAAGCATGTTCTTTATTTTAATGCACACACAATGGTGCACCTAATCTATTTAGAAATCTTCTCAAATATGCTATTTTTCTAAGTATCATGCCCCGCACTGTGTCAACGTGTTTAGCACTAATTAATTTCAAGTGCCCCTTTTTCTTCCTGAAAAAACATATGTACTATAGTGAATACAATCAATTACAGTGATTCAAATGAGGATTTGAACCTGTTGAATGTTAGAGACATTGAGTAGCAATATGTTTTAGACCTTAAAGGTTTAAAAGTCCCATTTAAATCATTGTGAAATATTATTTTTCTCCTACAGTACAGTTGGTTTGCCTCAGAATTGCTCTAGCTTCTTAGTTTAGTAGCCTCAGAGGGATAAATGTATGATGGCAATTCTGCACTAACTCAGATGCTGGAATTGATTTTTAGACCTTGCACCTGCCTAACATCAGTTTACAAAGCTACATACACCACAATTACTCCCCTTTATCCTTTCAATGCCAGAGGGGTATGCAAGGCATTGCCAAGCAATGCATTTTACACTCCTGTTGCACTCAAAGGGTTAATGCACTTGTGCCAAGGAAAGGTCAATGGGGCAGTCCGTGGCATATCTCCCAAGTGTCCCTCTTTAGGAGGGGCAGTCCCTCTTTGAGACCAAAATCCTATGTCCCTCTTTTCCACCCTGGTGTCCTTTTTTCTAGATCAGACTGTATGGGCTGTATATAAGTGTATCACATTGCTCCACAGCAGTAAAACTCACACTGTTTATTTAAACTTCAGTATGTGTGTTTATAAATTAGTCTGTGAAAATTAAATACTTTGGTCTTAGTCTAAATCGTTAATTCGGTTGCACAAAGAGGTGTAGGTGAAGTAATAGCCTAAACATTTTTGGTAATGCCCTGTCTACCATCCACACCCCCAGAAATACCACCTAAAACAAATGTGTCCCTTTTTGGGAATTTACAATGTTGGGAGGTATGATGTGGGTATTTTGGGCAATACTTTCCTCTATGACTTGTTTAAAGTTATGTATTAACCAAAGCTTAGAGTAAATGGTATAAATGTATGCCATTTCTCTGTGCATGCTATGAGGCTTGAGTAGGAGGGTTGCTGGCAGTAAAGTCCTAACGTTGGTGGCGTGTGTCCGCTGTGCGCACTATATTTCTCATACTCTGTGGTTCATGCTTTGAGGTGAAGCAACTGAGGTTAGAAGCTAATACCACAAGAGCAGCACTTGTAAATTCATATATTATCCAAAATGTGTCTGATATTTCAGTGTTTCAAGTAGAACTAAAATTTGTGACTGTATTATTATTTTAGCCATTTTTTATTTAATATCATAGTCTATGAGATATTTACCTTTATGTGTCACTTTATTCAAGTCAGGTAGGTCTGACTGGCACAGCCAATTGCCACCACTTTGAGTGCTAGAATATGAAGGAGTGGAAGGGAGCCTAGTGTAGAATATTACATAGTAATATAGATGATGAGGATGAAAAAGTCCAGCCCATGCCAAAAACACCCCTGTTGATCCAGAGGAAGGCAAAAAAAAAAAGTCCTTTGAAGCCATTTCCAATTTAGCCCCAAGCGGGTAAAAAAATTCCAAATGGCAGTCAGATAGTTCCTGCATTGAGGCCATCTGTCATAATTTTCAATATTGTTCTGTGGTAGATAGGTATCCATTGCTTTTTTGAAAGCAATTGCATTATCTGCAAGTATAGTATCCTGAGGCAAAGAATTCCATAGCTTTACTGCCCTTACTGTAAAGAAACCCTGCCTTTGTTTAAGTTAAAAACACCTGTCCTCTAGTCTTAATGGATGATCTATTGTTCTCAGCTCAGCTCTTTGCATAAATAATTAATTGGATAGTTTTTTCTATTGACCTTGAATGCATTTGTAAATGGTGATCATATCATCCCTTAGACATCTCATCGCTAATGTAAACAAACCCAGTTTGGCTAGTCTCTCTTTATAACTCAGATCCTCCAAACACTTCATCAGGTTTGTTGCACGTCTCTGCACCTTTCACAGTTCAACAATGTCTTTTTTAAGAACTGGCGCCCAAAATTGTACTCCATATTCTAGATGAGACCTAACCAAGGATTTATACACCTCTTTTTATGCAGGCTAGTACCCTATTTGCTCTTGCAGCAGCTGAGTGACTCTGGACACTGCTGTGAAGTCTATCGTCTATCAGTACTCCTAAATTTTTCTCTAATGAGGATTTCCCAAGTTGTTTCCCATTTAGAGCATATGTAGCACATTTGTTTCTACAGCCCAAATGCAAAACCTTACATTTATCTACATTAAATGTCATCTGACACTTTTCTGCCCATTAACTCAGTTTATCAAAATCCTTCTGCAGAGAAAAAATATCCAGCTCTCTATGTGTTTCCTCACATAGCTTAGTGTCATCAGCAAAGATTGAGACATTACTTTCAATTCCCACTTTAACCCCTTAAGGACCGGACATTATGGGACATTTCCGTCCCATAACGTCCGCATAGGGGCACGTTGACGGGCCGGTACACGTGACCTGTCACGTGTATCGGCGTGTCACTATGGGGCTTGAAATAGATCGCTCCGATCTTGGAGCGGTCTATTTCATGCCCCATTTTTACTTACAGCGCTCCCGGTAGAGCGCTGTAAGTAAAATGTACGTGACGTACCAGGACCGTCAAGGGTCTTTCAAGAAAGTTTACCCTTGACGGTCCTGGTACGTCAAGGGTCCCTAAGGGGTTAAGATCAATAATAAACAAATTAAAAAGCATTAGGCCCAGGACTGAACCCTGTGGCACCCCACTTATAACTTTAGACCAATTTGAAAAGGTTCCACTTACAACAACTCTCCACCATCTATCATTTAACCAGTTCTCAATCCATATACAGATAACAGTGCCCAAACCGAAGCCTTTTAATTTATGCAGTAACCTGTTGTGTGGCACTGTATCAAAGGCTTTTGCAAAATCCAAGTATACTACATCAACAGCAATTCCCTTGTCCAAATTATTACTTACTCTTTCATAAAATGCAAGTAAATTAGTCTGACATGATCTATTCTTCATGAAACTATGCTGATTCCTACTAATAATATTGTTTGCCTTCACATAGTTCTGAATACTGTCAGTTAGTAACCCTTCTAGTATCTTACCCACTATGGAAGTCAAGCTCACAGTTCTATAATTTCCTGGTTTGGATCATGCTCCCTTTTTTAAACAATGGAACTACATCAGCTTTCCTCCAATCACAGGGCACTATGCCTGATGAAAGTGAATCAATAAATATTAATATCAATATCTGGCACACTTCTACACCAGCCAGTACTGTCTAAATTGCATGAAAGACACATTAATAAAGCTAAATACTTCAAAAAATTATTACTTTAAATTAAAAAAAGTCTTACATGACATATAGGTGATTTTAATAAGCTTTTTCAAATTAACCTAAGTTGTTACAAGGTGTTAGTTGCACTTTAAAAGATAAAGAAAATTATTTTAAAAGAAATGGGGTAAAAAATGTGCAACCCTTCAGCCAAAACCCCCCCCAACATATCTGGCCTTTAGTAATTAGCTCTCACTGAAACATTCCCTGCTACTTATGCTGACACACATACGGACACACATGCTTATTATTTACACACTTGCTAATTTGCAAGCTAACACACATATTAATAATCAGTGAGAAAACTCTCCCCTCAGAAAGACAACTTAATTTGCTATTTTATACCATGGAGAGCAGTTATCAGGCAGAGAGGTGTTTAATTTAGACACTTTAATATCTTGTCTCCACAGAATAACACGGTATTTCAATTATTTTTTCAACATTTTCTTGCTGGTTGATATTTTTTAATTTAACCCCATGAGGACCAGAGGGGAGCACAATGTGTGGTGAAGCAAGGCTTTGCACACACTCTGGGTCTCAAAGGGGTTGGTGAATCTTACAGTTGTTTTGGACACATTTTGCTACAGACCTTGTTTTAATGTGCTTATATATATTTTAATACAGCAACTTATCTGAAGACAAAGACATCACAAAGGCTGAGCAATGGTCTGAAAGGGTGCTAGTCAGTGACAACACAGTATTGTACATTGTCCAACAACATGGGGGTAGCTTCTGGTCTAATGGTATGGCATTGCATCATGCATGGCAAAAGGTTGTTCTTAGTAGTCATTCCTTGCACTCTCATCAGACCATTTTTCCAGAAAGTTCCTGGTACTGTACAGCAAACAGTGCAGTGGAAAGCCCACACATCACATGTGTCACCGTGAACAACCTACATGGTTTCTGCATACTCCCATGGCCTTGCTCCAATCCCCCATCATGAACACGTGGGACTTTACTGAACACAACCAATGCAGTAACCCTTCTGTGTTCATCCTGCAGGCACTGCATACCCAAGTTGGCTGCATGAACTAACATTCCCCCCAAAAAGACTGACCACCATATTGATGGTATGAGTTTTAATCGAATTATCCATGTAACCTATTGAGGTGCACATGCTAGCTGCTGAATAACATTTTCTGTTTTGCACATTTTAGTCTCAAATGTTCATCACTTCGTTATAATGTTGTCCCTCATTCATAGATTACATTTCACATGAATCCCAAATCAATTTCCTAGCAAGGTCACATTTTCTATTGGGCAATGTAGGCAACCTTGCTGCCCTACTGTGGGCTTGAAAAACACAATCCCAGTTCTCATGTACTACATGGCTGGTTATTTAACAGTTTATATAGCATTGCAAAGTTCAGTTTATATAATTTGTACAGTTGATATGCAGTAATAAACGAAGCCCAAATTAATATACAGATAAAAGTACAATACAGTATTGATAATCAGCTATAGAGTGACTACATAACCATACACTCCAATCACATTACTGTGGCTATATATAGACTGTATATATATATATATATATATATATATATATATATATATATATATATATATATATATAGCAATACTGTCAACAGGAAGAAAGCACTCGCAGGACTTTTAGAAGGTGAACAATCAGTGATAGTTTATTCCATCAATGTTTTGGCCCTTCTGTGGGCCTTTATCCTTTTTAGCAGATCAGATTGTGTGTGGTGTATATAAGTGCTTCACAGCAATAAAACTCACATTAATGTTTGTTTAAATTATAGTATATGAGCTTATACATTAGTTTGTGTAAATAAAACACTTCTCCTGCTCTAAATCATTTATTCAGTTACACTAGTTTATTTAGTTACACTAAGAGGTGTCAGTAGGTCATGAAAAAAGCCTAAAACCACCTTTAAAAAAAGTGTCCCTCTTTGGCCATTTAAAATGTTGGGAGGTATGAGACAAGAGTACAGAGGGCGTAAACAGACAGCGCAAAAGTCAGAAGAGAGATAAGCATAGTGGCCCGGGGTAGAGACCCCCAAGCAGTTCCAGCTGCAGGGAGAGGACAGAGGAAGCAAGAAAGTGGAACAGGTGCAGATAATAGAAAGAGAGTGATTGAAGTGTCAGGTGGAGAATTGGGTAAGTGGAGAGACAGGACGATAGAGACAGACTGGAAGGAAGAGAGGCAGACAGGTTGAGAGGCAGAAGAAACAAGTAAAAATGGAGAGAGATGAGGTAAGACACAGTGAGTGTGCATGCAAATGAGAGTGGGACAAGGCAAAATAAAAAACTAGGTGTAGTGGGGAATTCCACTTTTGGAGATACAGACCCTCAGGTACCACCCACTGTAGACAGACTGAGTGACGAGGTGCAGAGACAAGGTTACAGTACATTAGAAGAGAGCTCCTTCTCAGGATGGTGAAGCCGTGCACAAAAGCTGAGGACCCTTTAGCCCCTGACTCCCCTCCTGAGCTCTCTCCTCAGGGCTCCTACCAATGGAAGAAAGACTTTCTGCAAAAGCACAGTGTGTAGGGGAGTACACAGGCCAAGTCACGATATATGCGCTCAGCATCAAAGCTCCTGGAACAGAGTAAAGAAACATGCAAACCAGCTCAGGGCACAGAATTTGAGTAATGAGTGTCACTTGGTGGAGGCAGAGTTAAGGGATAATGCACATATGCAGATTGGGTTGCGGCTCTGTTTAAGGAAGCGCCATGAGAATCTTGCGCTATTTTGCAGAGCAAGATTCTCATGTCGCCCTTTTGATCATGGCGTCCTAATTAATGCGGGGTGTTGCCACACGCTATTATGAAGTTTTTGTCCCCTATGCCATATGCTGAATAAAACATAGAACAACAGTGTCATTTCATCAAAGAGAACTTGAGATGGGAGGAGTTAAAGGCAGGGATATAGGTGGGATTAAAGGCAGAGATATGGGTGGAGCTAGGCATGGAAACTGGTGGCGAGTAACTTTTCATGCCTGCCTAGTAGCTCAGGACTTGAAATTTTGAGCCCTGTGTATATATATATATATATATATATATATATATATATATATATATACATATATATTTGGACATTGTATCCTTGTTCCTATCATTGTTATATACTTTTGTTATGTCGGACACATGTGATACTCTGCGTTGCTCTGGGCTATTACTCCTTTCTATTATTTATGAGGAGGTACCGAACAACACATTTAGACACTGTTAGCTGTTGTTCTTAGTTTAAAGGGATAGTAATGCCTTAAAATAATAAAAAGTAGTATTGTAGCTAGGAAAAAATAAATCCTTAGGTGCAAGTCCTATCTCTCAAACCTTTAACATTTTAAAGTTCCCCTCTCCCTACTGTAAGCTGTAAAGCTGACAGCATTAGAATCAAGTCGGTCTACTCGAAGTGGCTCTTCAGCAGTGCCGTGATACCGAAATCATAAAAGAACTACTTCATTGGAACTGTCTACAGAGTGTGTCTGGTTTGCAAGTACACTTTGTAAATGTTCCACTGAAGTATTTCTTTTTTAGATTTTGGTATCTCAGCTCTGCTAAAGGTTTGAGAGATAGGACTTGCACCGATGTATTTCTATTTTCCTTATCTACAATACTACTTGTTATTATTTTAAACTATTACTAATCCTTTAATATAGGCAGACAGGGATTATTTGATATTTAAAAATATATGATCACTCATCTTTTTACTATTAACAGTGTATTCTGCCTAATGGCATCAATAATTGTTTGTACTTTGAACCCTTGGCGCCTCTTTATAATAGTCGAGTTTGTATCTTCAGTCACCTACTGTATCATTCTGTTTTTGTCTTGAGGAAGGTCCTTCAGGAGACCAAACGTCAACATTAAATTCATTTTTTGAAAGCCCTAACGAGTGCTTATCCTCTGGGGCACAAAAACCCACATACCAACTTTGTGTACACTGTTTGATGTTTTTGATGCTTTCAAAAATAGACATGTTAATAGTTTATATTTATCAATTAACAAAATGCATAGTGAGTGAACTGAAGAAAAATCTAAATCAAATCAATATTTGCTGTGACCTGACCACCCTTTGCGTTCAAAACAGCATCAATTCTTCTAGGTACACTTGCACAAAGTCATGGATTTTGTAGGCATATAGTCAGGTGTATGATTAAATTATACCAGGAGGGCGTGCCCGGCAGCCACTTGGAATGGACGTGTGAGTCTGGGCCGAAGCTTATATATGTGCATTATTAAACCAACTCGCACTGAACCCAATAAAGTATCTCAACTACATAAAGGTATACCATCTAGATAGAAAACCACAGCCACAACTTCTAATGTGGGCATTGGAGGCTCGTTGTGTCCTTTCTGTCCTCAGGACAAATCGATGTGGCCGGAGACATACTACGTGCGCCTGAGACAGATGGTGAAGGGTATGGCTTGACATCTACTGCTCTGGAGATGCTGCAGTCACCTGTGGAGACTATGTCTCAGGAGCACACGGATGTCTTAGCCTCTCTCCCTATTAAGGAAGACGTTAGACTCACTGGGGATATCAAGGTTACATTGCACACTGAGATATCCGGGCAACGCCAAGACCTACAATCCTTATCAGCTAGAGTAAACTCCGTGGAGGAGTCCACTACAGACATATCCAGCCGCTTCCATATGATGGAACAGCATTACTTTGAGTAGCAGGATGTCATCTCTCAGCTTCAATATCCCACAACATGACCTTATGCAGTTTGTCCAATCACTTTTGGTCCACATACTGCGGAGACAGGATTCCATACAGATTACGCTAGATAGGGCCTATATAGCCCTAAAACCCAGTGGGCACCCGGAGATAAGCCAAGAGATGTGGTCTGTAGCCTACACTATTACAGAGATAAAGATGCTATAATGGTGGCCTGTTGAGATAAAAACTCAATGTTACGCAGGGGTTGAGCTGCAAATTTATCAAAACCTCTCTCTTCATTTTTGTTTTCCTGCACAGCAGTTGCGTCCTGTCACAGAGCACCTCAGGAAGCTGGGAATAAAGTACAAGTGGTGGTTTCCATTCCACCTATTTGTATAACACGATGGGCATTTGGCCTCTCTCTGCAACATGGATGGTTTAGGGGAATTTTGCACACAGCTGCACATTGATACTCCTGCGGATTCTGACCCGGTTGTGCCCCCTTCCCTGCCAGAGTTGGCTTCCAACCAGAGACTTCATTGGCCCCTAGTAGTGGAATCCCAAAGGAAGAAGAAGAAGGACCCTCTGGTTGACAGTACACAGATTCAACTTTGAGTTTCTAGACTTTTTGGACTCATGTTAGATACGGTCGCCCTTTTATTGACTGGATCTAACCGGATCAGATGAGCTGTCCCATATCAAGATGTGTATGGGCCCCTCAGAATCCCACCCTGCTGGACTGACCCAGGATTACCCTGATGCAGGGCAACTTTACCTGAGCACACACAGGGCAGCCAGCTATTTCAAGAAGTCCAACTGTTTATATGTGCAGTCTGGAAGCTCGGGTTGCTCGGGCATGTGGGGCAGGGTGAACAGCTGCTCTCCATGCTATTACTAGTAGTTTGCCTTTTGGGTGGTTGAAAAGGGGTGGGCTCGGTTGTGATATGGCAGTGTCGACGGGCAATGGGGAAAATGATGAGGCCTTGTTGGATCTGATACCTCCCATGATATATCAGCTTTTCATCACGGCATCCCTGCTGTGTATCCGCATCTCTCGATATCTCGGGGGGTTAAACTCCTGATATATCGAACAATGTTAACTCATGGTTTGTGTTTATATACCTGATCTACCATTTTTTTATTTTTCTTTAGTCTTTTATACTCATACTCCCTTTAGATACATGTCTTTTACTCATGTTGGGTTGATAACCATTGCATAACCTTGTTAGGCCCTTATTCTTGACTCCCTACTATTCCTTTTCCCCCAGATAGACTACATCATGTTTGACCGAGATTTGCAGCATTATTTTGGAGGCCTACAGGCCCAATCCACTCTGGCAAGGTGCTGTGTCCACTTCACCCCTAGACACAGGAGTCATATTACCTCATGGTATTTTCTCTCTTTCCCTGTCTTATCCACCCCCTTCATTCCTGCCTTTGCCCAGTTTGCCCCTTCCCCCCCTTTCTCCCATTTCCCTATCCGGGGAGGCCTTGCTCTAAGTCCGAAGCTACAGCCACCCTGATAGGTCACCATCATGCCTCGTCTAGATTTTACATTTGTATCCTATAATTTGAAAGGTTACAACAGCCCACAGAAATGTTCCATGATACTGAGTGAACTCATTCGCCTCCAGGCTGATGTGGTCTTTTTGCAGGGGACCCACCTGGTCAGGGGCTCCTATCCTAAATAGACCTCTAAGCATTTCCCTATTGTCAGCATAGCCTCCTCTCTTGAGTAGAAACAGAGGGGTGTAGTGACTCTTTTCGGCAGGACAGTTCCCTGGGTGTAACAGTTTGTTTGACTCACAGACACAGTGGTTAGGATAAAAACACAGTTTTATTGAAATAAACAATACAGTAAGAACCCTCACAGGTCCTGTGGTATACAACAGTATAGTACAGACACACAACAGGTAAATTATTCAATGCCCACACAGGTCCAGCATAACATGAAGGTACAGACAGTATATACTGACACAGGTCAGGCAAGAGAAGTATGTTCCCAGGATTCTGGCACTGCAGGAGTTAAAGTTCATCAATGATGGTAAACAGTCCCATGTGTGAAGGTACTGGAATGATACTTTAACAAGCCAAGGTCAGCAAACATACGTGAACTGCCAGCTCAACTGAGGTAGAATGAGCACTACCGGAGCAATCACTGAGGCACACACTTGCAACCGGTATGACTGTAATGGAGGACTAAGCCAGAGGCACTCTGCCGGAGCAGTAACTGAGACAACACTGGCAACCTGCCAGAGCAGTAACGGAGGACAAGCCAATGGCACTTTACTGGAGCAATCACGGAGGCACACACTTGCAACTGGTATGACAGTAACGGAGGACTAAGCCAGAGGCGCTCTGCCGGAGCAGTAACTGAGACAACACTGGTAACCTGCCGGAGCAGTAGCGGAGGACAAGCCAATGGCACTTTACCGGAGCAATCACGGAGGCACACACACTTGCAACCGGTATGATAGTAACTGAGGACTAGGCCAGAGGCGCTCTGTCGGAGCAGTAACTGAGACAACACTGGCAACCTGCCGGAGCAGTAGCAGAGGACAAGCCAATGGCACTTTACCGGAGCAATCACGGAGGCACACACTTGCAACCAGTATGACAGTAGCGGAGGACTAGGCCAGAGGCGCTCTGCCGGAGCAGTAGCTGAGACAACACTGGCAACCTGCCGGAGCAGAGGCAGAGGATAAGTCAATGGTAACCGGATTGTCAGAGGACGAAGAATGTCGCCGAGGCGACAAGGACAAAGGAAGCAGGAACGTTGATCAAGCCGGGTCGGTGCACAAGAACAGGAACGTCAGCCAAGCTGGGTCAGAACACAGGAGCAGGAATGTCAGCTGGTCTGGGTCGGTACACAGGAGCAGGAACTTCAGCCAGGCCGGGTCGATACACAGGAGCAGATACTGAAGAGTAGTCAGGCAATCCTGGTCGGTACACAGGAGCAGGAACTGGAGAGTAGTCAGACAGGTCAAGTCGGTACACTGGGAACTCTGAGCAGTAGTTAGCACTGGTACAGGAACACCACGAAAGGGCACCGTGTGGGTGCAGAAGCCCAGTATATAAAGGCCATACTGGGCGGGCTCAACACAGGGCAACCAATGAGAGCATTACACAGGATAACTGACAGTAAAACAAAAACAAGGGAGCACGGGCACCGTGATACTGGGTTTGTACTGATACTTTGGCTTATCCTCAGGGATGGTACCTTTTTCTCAAAGGAACTAAAGCTGACACGTAAGTAACGCTTGCTAATATTTATGTCTCAGACACTGCACACCTACCATTTTTAAAAATGTGCTGAAATGCTTGGGGAACTTCCTGGCTGGTTTGCTGTTAATAGGGGGGCTTTAATGCTGGGTTTAACTCAACCCTAGATCATTCGGTTCCTAGGAAATCCCATGCCTCCTGTCCTTCCACACAAATCTCCAAGCTGTTTAGGGATCTTTTAACTACTGATGTCTGATGTGCTTTATACCCCACAGCTAGGGACTATACATTCTATCCCCACCCTCACCAATCTTTCTCTAGACTTGATTATTTCTATTTAAGCCACTACCATCTAGGGATGGCAAAGCAAGCTTCTACAGGAAACATTACACTCTCCAACCATGCCCCAATCTTCCTTACTTTGTCCCTCCAACACATACCGTGCCCTTCCCGCCCTTGGTGTCTCAATGAGACCCTGTTGACATATCCCCAGAACCTCGATAGATTAGAAAAGCAGCTGACAGACTTGCTCACAACACCCATCCTGAGACTGAGACCTCCTCAGTGTGGGAAGCCCACAAGTGCTATATGCAGAGGAATGTTTATATCCATAGGTTGCTGGTGACAGAAGCTACACCAGAGGGTCTTAGATACCTTACTTGCTTGTATTTCAAACCTTGATTCTAAGCATAAACAGCACCATTCTCTGTCCCTGAAGAAATAATTGGCTGCTAAACGTACAGAGCTGTCGACTCTGCTTCTAACCAACACTTTGAGGTCCTCTACTTGGACCAAATATCAGAAATTCCTTCTTAGGGACAAGTGTGGTAAGTCACTGAGCAAACTTATCAGTCAGACGAGAGCTGCATCCCATGTCCATCACATCCAGAAACCCGGAAGTGCAGCAATATTCTCCTATGAAGCCATAGCAAGGGCCTTCTGCGACTTTACCAGGGACCTTCAGGTATCCAAACTTTCTGGTTCCCTGACCCCCTCTATGGAAGCAATCCATATCTTTCTGAAAAAGGCACTTCTCTCCCTTTATTAGCAAACATCTGGAGGAACCTATTACAGAAGCTGAATTCAGAGCTGCTGTCGCATCTACCCCCCCCCCCCAGGTAAAAGCCTAGGGCCAAGGTGGGTTTTCTATGACCTATTATCAAAAGTTCCTTGACCTTCTTCTTCCCCACATTCTTGCTCTATTTACCTGTTTCATGTCAGGGGCGCCTTGTCCAGAAGACTCGCTGAGGGCACATGTCAGTGTGATCCAAAAGCCGGGCAAGGATCCTGCTCTCTGTGGCAACTACAGGCCAATTTCCCTCCTCAACAATGATCTCAAGTTATATGTGAAGATCTTGGCCAACAGGCTCAAGCCTCTTCTGCCTGACCTTATTGATCCGGATCATGCGGGATTTGTCTCAGGACGGGAGAAGCGGGATAATATCATATGGTCACTAATCTTAATACAGACAGCGTTCAACACCCTTCAACAGTCACTTTTTCTATTGTTAGACTCCGAAAAGGCATTTGATCAGGTCAACTGGGCCTATATGACAGGAGCCCTTGGGTGTATTGCAGTTGGGCCAAGGTTTCTCACTGCAATTTTATCCCTTTATTCTAACCGTTCTACACAGGTCTTTTTAAACGGTATTCTTCCAACTTTGTCATAACTAATGGTACGAGACAGGGCTGCCCACTGTCCCCTTACGCTCTGTGGTGACTTTAGAGCCCCTTTTAGCAGCTATAAGGAAGGCAGAGGACATCTCATGACTCACGGTTGTGGCCTCTTGGGAGCCTCTTTTTCCTCTCATGGTTAGTGGTGGATTAATTTAGTTAAGATGGTTCTCTTGCCCAAGATCGTATATATCTTTAGAGCCTTCCTCTACACATCCCTGCACACCGAGTCCACTGTCTACAACAGATTCTTATGAAGTTTATCTAGAGGATTAAAAAACCCAGAGTGAGTCTCCCTGTCTTATCTCAACCAGTAGAGATGGAGGTTTAGGCCTCCCTGACCTCCTATTGTATTGGATCGCTGCATCTACCACACTATCCTAGAGTTGGTTCATTCCCCTCTGGGGAAGGATTGGGCGGCTTTTTTGCAGAAGCTCACCCTGAACATTAAATTCCAGCAGCTCTTATGGTACTTGCTGCAGGGGTTTCACCTACTCTTCAGAAACAAACATTGGTAAGTTACCTGCTCAGGCAGTGGTCTAGGAATTCACCGTCCTTCCAGTTATCCCCCTCCCCGTCCCCACTCTACTCGATTATCGGTAACCCTGGTTTTCCCCCATATCTAGATCATCAGGATTATGCTAGGTGGTCAGCAGCTGCTTGGACGATCTAGATCATTTATTATCAACTCTGACTTTCCCAACTTTCCCTAACTTAGGGTTTCCACAAACTTACCTGCTTCTTAATTCTGGCACTATGTCCAGATTAGACACCTTCTCCTTTCCATCCTATGTAAAACATTCCAACCCCGCCCTCTTAAACGAAGTTCGAAAAATTACTCATACATGATTAACCCTTACAGAAGGGACTCTCCACACTATATTCTATATTGCACTCCTCAAAACCTCCCCTAGAGATGACACATAGATGGGCCTGGTGTCCTGACTTGAACCTAGATACACGAGAAATATCATGAAAACTTCTCGGCGTGGCATGACTATCTGCCCTTACCTCTATCCCCAATTCCTTGATGGGTTTTGCCCAACAATCTCTGTTGTTGGCTTGAGAGGTGCCTCCACACCATACCCCTGCACAACTTCATGTACCCTATGCCCTCATGTCCTCCCCCGCCCCTTTTTCTCTCCTCTTCCTCCCTCTTCTTCTGTACTTCTTCCTTAGCTTTCCTCCTTTGCGTCTATTATCTTCTTATCTCTCTGCTCCTCTTATTCTTCGTATAACCTGCTATCCAGAAAGTTTCACTTGGTCTCCTTTTGTTATGTATGATGTTCACTGATGTACATCTTGTATCCATTGTGAACTATGAACACCTGCATTACTGCTGTATTACTTAAACTTCTCTTAATAAAAAAAGAATTATACCAAACAGGTGCTAATGATCATCAATTTATTATGTAGGTTGAAACACAATCATTAACTGAAATACAAACAGCTATGTAGGAGGAATAAAACTGGGTGAGGAACAGCCAAACTCAGCTAACAAGGTGAGGTTACTGAAGACAGTTTAAAGTCAAACACCATGGCAAATCTGAGCACAGCGACAATACACAAGGTAGTTATACTGCATGAACAAGGTCTCTCCCAGGTAGAAATTTCAAGGCAAACAGGGGTTTCTGGATGTGCTGTTCAAGGAAACTTAGTGCTGCAGATGAAAGACAGATCATGCGTACTTCCCTTCGCAATCAGAAGATTACATACAGGCAGATTTTAATGGGTTTTCAAATATGAAAACATGAATCAAGATGACAGGTTCACTTTAATTTGATACCATATGCAAAAGTTGTTGTAAACAGAGCACCATTGTTGGCTGAACCAGCTTAACATCCAAGGAATTTCACAAAATACTTTCATGTTTTTAATTTAGAATAATCATCAAATGATCTTCATTGCTGCCACAATGCTTCTGTCATAATTATGTCCCTTTATACTTGCACTAGGGCCATCACTGTGACAGAAATGCTATTACAGTTCTTTCTGTGATTGATGGTGATTCTGGATTTTAAAACTGTAAGTACTGGTGTAAAATTTCTTGGGTTAGTCCAGCATAACTTTTGAATATGCATTTTTGAGTGTGGCAACATTCAGTATCCTCTCACAAAGAACATAACAGTTACACATTTTTTCCATTTTAAACTGTATATATTGTACTCAGCCCTAGTCATATTCTAACTTTCAATAACTGTTTACTGAACTTTTGCTCAGTGAAAACAAAATACAGCCTATACCAATGCAACTGCCTACAGTAAGTCAATATTAACCAATGGACTGTTTGAAACTATAAAACAGTCATTTAACAGCATATCTGCCATTGAAATATCCAGTCACAAACTAGGCTCCACTAATGTTACTTCAAGAGACATGTTTGTGCTAGGCAACTGTTAATGAATGGAATACCATATTGTTGTTTATATGAGTGTGTCCTGATGCTAATATTACCATTTAAACATTGCAAATTATCACACTGTACTACAAAAAATAAGAAATGGTGTATGAGAGGAAAGTAGAGTAAATCATGAGCATCACATAAGACACTGAAAAACTTGCCATTGATTTAACTAGGTATTTAACCCCTTGATTGCTATAGGTGTCTGCAGTGCATTGTGAAGCAATGTGTTGCAGACTCTGGATGTGCAAAAAGTCCTGTTTTTCCCAGGGAAATCTCATAAAAACTATATGATTTTCACTCTTCCCATAGAAAATTCTGTAGCAAGTTTTGCTGGCAAATTTCCACCCAATCATTTGTTACGGGTTGAAATTTCCCACAATTTAGAATTTTCCTCCTCCCTATACTGATTTTTGGAGGTGGCATTTTCCCACCTCATAGAAAAGCATCCCTTAATTTACCTCCAGCTTCTACTTTTAAAGCCAAGAATTTCCCACACATTTGTGTGGGTTTGGTAGTAGTGAGAAGAGTAGAGGAGAGGAAAGAGAGCTCATAAACATAAAATTGCGAGTTGTCTAATGTGTGAAGTGTGTATGTGTGATTTAGGGTTATATTAGTGAGGATCAGTCAAGTGAGATTTAGTATCAGGTCAGTAATGGACATTCAAAACGTGCAACTTGGTGTTATGGCAGTGAGGGAGGGAGTTGGAGTTAGAGAAGTGAGGGTCATTCAAATTCAGTTAGTGTTAGGGTAGCGAGGGTCATTCAAATGTTGTGAGTGTTAGTGTTGTAAGGGTCAGTGAAGTGTAAAGTAAGAGTGATGTTTTTTCTGTCTTATTTGTCATATTTTTTCATAATACTTATTTTTCTTTATAATTTTTTTTTGTTCATAATAAGAGATGCATAGGCCACACCTAAATAAGGGTGCTCTCCCTATGGAAGGAGATTTGGTAGCAGCAGTGCCATTACTACTGCCACCGCTAGCAGCAGCACTACTGCCCAGCCAGTGCCACCTTCTCCAGCAATGGTGGTGAGTGACTGCAGGTTCACCACCCTTATCATCAAGCAACCTAGGAAATATGAGTGCTGATACCTCTGAGTATTTCAATGCATTCCAAAGCTTTTTCACCCTACAAGCATGGAGTGGTACAGAAAGGGAACGGAATGAGGGAGTGAAGATTTGGATTCAGAAGACAGAGTAGAATTGGAGGTTCCTGTGATTGAGCAGGAAGAAGGGGTGCAGGTTTCTGCTAGGGGTCTGGTTCTGGCTGTGAGTGGGCAGGAAGAGGGGCAGGTTCCTGTAGTGGACCTGAAGATGTAGTGGTAGGACTGACAACAGCAGCTGTGCAGGTTGAGGAGGAGAATCAGACAGGTCTAAAGTTCATTATGTGCCAGGTCAGATTCAGGATCGCAGATGCACCAACATCATCTCCTCTTCCTCCTCCTCCTCCTTCACTGAAGTCCTGGGTGTGGGAATATTTCTCACTGGGATCTAGAACAGTACAGGAAACTACCAATGCTTTATGTACCCTGTGTGAGCGCACAATAAAGAGGGGAAAGGAGGGATCCCACCTTGACACCTCTGCATTATTTAAGCATATGCAGCATAGGCATGTTGACGTGTATGCCAAAAAAAATTTAAAGTTCCACTCCCATGCCACCGCTGCTGGAGCTAAGCCTGCTGATGCTTCTACTACCTCTCTTCAAAAATGTGGACAGAAGAAAATATCCAGTAAGAAGACCAAATTGGCTGCAGAAACCCCCATACACAAGCAGAAATCCCCCATCAGCTTTTGCAGACAACAACACCACCAGTGACTCCCATCCCATCTTCCACACCTGTCCAAAATGTTCCCTTTCAGTTTCAAATCCCTCCACCAATACCATTAACCCTGCCAGACAGCAATTATGTGTATGTATGAATATAGCAATTTGTGTCCACACATTGCACCTTACTTGCAGTAATATCCAGTAATATCTAGGAGACAAACAGGATGCAGAGAGAGAATACCAAAGAACCATGCATCCTGCAGAATGAGTGCCTGTTAATGGGGAGAGTGAATATTTTTTATTAGGGTTTTTTTCTTTTTTTAATTATCTGTGTAAATGCGGACTAGCTGAGTCATATTTGTAATGTTTGCTTTATATATTTATTGTTTAGGCTATTATATAAACAAAATACATTTCTTGCCCTAATTTTAGTAGGGCAATATTTTGGCTACTGTGAGTCAAGCAAGAAAACGATAAAAAATATAAATCACAGTCACAATTATCCTATGTATAAAACAATGATACTTTCCCCTTTCTTGTGTCCTCCTATTCCTATCACAAATACAGTGTGCTCTTTACTAAGTGCTCTGGAATAAGTGGACAGTTGGTGAAACACAGCATTGGAAAAGTGTTATAATATACTGATTTGGGGTTTACATCCTAACCTGCAGTAAGAAGGTTAAAGGGTTAAAGTTTAAAAAGTTGTTTGTCCTGGGAGTGTGTGTAATTCATTACGGGTGGGGGCTTGTGAACAATCACCTGTGTAGGCCTGTATAAATCTAGGTACAGGGCTCACAGAGCGTTCTCACAAATACAGTGTGCTCTTTACTAAGTGTTCTGGAATAAGTGGACAGTTGGTGAAACATAGAAGTTAGTGCAACACAGGAGTCAGGGAAACAAAGGTAAATTAATTGTTTAAACTCGCATTCGCACCATACATGATGAGCAAGGTTGGAGATCTCAGTGGCCTTTCTGGAAGCTCAGATTGCAGCTCTGGAGAGTCATATTGCAACATTTTGAGAGATATTGACAACATTGAGAGGAGTCTCTTGCTAACTGAGCAGAGTCTAGCTTGGTCACCTAGCAAAGAGGGAGGAGATCAGCTAGAAGGGAACCATGCACATAGTTGGGTGACAGAAGTGATTGCAGTGGGGGAGGGAAGAGGAAGAGGACAGCCAGTCCTGAGTTTTTCCATCCCAACAAATTTGCTCATTTAAGTGAAGATGTTGGGGAGGCAAACCCAGAAATGGAATTGCTGGAGAAGACCGTTCTCCCTAACAGCTGGGATAACAGCTCCTCCAGCACAGAGGGGATCCAGAGGAAAGTGAAGCCTAGGCAGGTCGTGGTGGTAGGATACTCTATTATTAGGAGAACAGATAGGGTAATCTGTGGCTCTGATCGCAGCAACCGAATGGTTTGCTGTCTCTCGGGTGCCTGGGTTTGACATGTTGCAGACAGGGTGGACAGATTATTGGGAGGGGCTGGAGAGGATCCAGCTGTCTTGGTGCATATTGGTACCAATGACAAAGTAAGAGAAAGGTGGAGAGTCCTAAAAGGTAATTTTAGGGATTTAGGAAGTAAGATTGGGAACTGGACCTCCAAGGTAGTAGTCTCAGAGATACTACCTGTGCCATGCTTTACGCCAGAGAGACAGTGGGAGATTAGGGAGCTCAATGCATGGCTGAAGTCTTGGTGTAAGAAGGAGGGCTTAGGGTTTTTAGAGCACTGGGCTCATTTTGGGGTGCAATCTCTATAGTAGGGATGGATTGCACCTGAATGCGAGAGGGTCTCAAGTGCTTGGGGAGAGGATGGCTAGACGGTTGGAGGAGATTTTAAACTAGGAAGGGGGGAGGGGGCAATAAATACTGGGCAAGATAGTTTAGAAAGGGAAGGCAATGTAGTTAATAACCAGGTGGGTGGATCTGGGGTCTGAGTTAGTAGAGATGATAGGGAGAAGCCTATAAACCACATCAACATTAAATCACAAATGGAACATAGCAGTGGCATAAATTGTATGCTTGCAAATTCCAGAAGTTTAACTGGTAAAATAGGGGAAATGGAGCTGGTACCTGAAATCGAAAACTATGACTTCATTGGCATAACAGAAACATGGTGGGATGACACGTGATTGGTCAATCAATTTGGAGGTCAACATGTTGTTTAGAAAAGATAGGTCAAACAAAAGTGGTGGTGGGGTCTGTCTGTATGTCAAACCAGCATTACTGCCTCATTTGGGGGAAGATATATGTGATGACAGTAGTGAACATGTGGAATCCCTGTGGGTTGAAATAGTCAGTGGGGTAAACTGCCCAGAAAATATTAGTTGGTATTTGTTATAAACTACCAAACACTGGTGACCTTGAAGAATCACAGCTGTTAATGTAAATAGAAAAGGCTTCTCAAATGGGGGAAACTATAATTATGGAGGATTTTAATTATCCAGAAATAGACTGGAAAAATGGAACGACTACTTCTGCTAAAAGCAGTAAGTTTCTGAACTTGTTGAATGACAATTTTTTGTCTCAACTAGTGCAGACCTCAACCAGAGGGAATGCATGTCTGGATCTGGTAATAAAGGACATTGAAGAACTTATCTCTAACATCCAAGTAAGGGAGCACTTGGAGAATAGTGACCATAACATGGTATCGTTTGAAAAAGACCAAATTTAGCAGGTTTAATTCATCCCTTGGTCTTGTTGACTGGTATAGAATATTTTCAGGAAAAAACACAGAAGGTAAGTGGAATGCCTTCAAAATAACAAAAGAAGCAAATTAAAACCGATGTGGCTAACAAGTAAAGTAATTCATGAAATAAATAACAAGAAAGTGGCAGTTAAACATTATAAAGCTGAGGGATCAGCAGAGGCATTTGCAGAATACAAAAATGCCAAAAAAACCTGTAAAAAGGCGATTAAAATGGAGAATGAAAAAATTATTGCTAAGGAGAGCAAGAGCAACCCAAAAAATATTTTAAATACATTAATGGCAAAAAATTAAAGTCTGATAATGTTGGGTCCTTGTTATCTGAAACAGGTGAGTTGGTCAGTGGTGATAGAGAGAAAGCAGATATTTTAAATAATTTTTTTCTTCTGTTTTTACCAAGGAAGACCTGATGCACAAGAATCTGCAAACTACTTTTACAGAACAGTCACAGCAAGCATGGGATTGACTAACACAAGAATAAGTGTTAAAATAATTGAATGGTATTAAGGTAGACAAAGCCCTGGGGCTGGATGATACACCCACGGGTACTTAAAGAGCTAAGCCAGGTCATGGCCAGACCGTTATTTTTGATTTTCAGGGATTCTTTTATTTCAGGTATGGTGCCCATGGATTGGCGTAAAGCAGATGTGGTGCCCATATTTAAAAAGGGATCAAAATCACAGCCAGGAAATTACAGACCTGTAAGCTTGACATCTGTGGTAGGGAAGTTGTTTGAAGGGTTGGTAAGGGAATGTATTCAAGAATTCAGCTTGAACAGGAATATCATTAGCAGGAGTCAACATGTTTTTGTGAAAGACAGGTCTTGTCAAACTAACTTGATTGCATTTTATGAAAAAGTGAGTAAAAATATTGATGTGGGAGCGGTGGTTGTGATCTATTTAGACTTTGTCAAGGCATTTGATACGGTTCCACACAAGAGGTTACTGTACAAATTGAATGAAATAGGCGTAGGGGAAAATGTTTGTGCATGGATTGGAAATTGGCTGAAAGATAGAATGCAAAGAGTGGCAGTAAATGGCAAGTTCTCCAATTGGATAAAAGTGAAAAGTGGAGTATCTCAGGGATCTGTCCTGGGTCCTCTTCTTTTTAATTTGTTTATGAATGACCTCCCAGAGGGCATAGGGAGCCATGACACAACATTAAGTAAGTTAATAAAGTCTGAAATGGGTGTGTCTTCATTACAAGAGGACTTGGACAAATTGAGTAACTGGACAGGCAAATGGCAAATGAGATACAATATAGATAAGTGTAAAGTTATGCATTTTGGGTATAATAATAAAAATGCAACATATACTTTAAATGGTGTTTTTCTGGGGAAATCTACTAATGAAAAGGATTTGGGAGTAATGGTAGACAATAGACTTAGCAGTAGCATGCAGTGCCAGCTGGCAGCTGCAAAGGCCAATAAGATATTGGCATGTATTAAAAGGGGTATTGACTCAAGGATGGAAGATAGTATTATGCCTCTTTACAGGTCCATGGTAAGACCCCACCTAGAATATGCTGTTCAATTCTTTCTGAAAAAGGACATTATGGAACTAGAGAAAGTGCAGAGGAGGGCTACAAAACTAATAAGGGGAATGGAAAGTTTTAGTTATAAAGAAAGGCTAGAAAAGTTAAACTTGTTCACACTAGAGAAACGGCGTCTTAGAGGTGATATGATAACACTATATAAATATGTTCAGGGCCCATACAAAAGGCTCTCCAAAGACCTGTTCATTAACAGAACAGTACAAAGGACAAGGGGCCACCCGCTTAGACTTGAGGAAAGGAGATTTCATCTACAACAGCAGAAGGGTTTCTTTACGGTAAGGACAATAATGGTATGGAATTCACTGCCTGAGGAGGTGGTGCTATCGAATACATTTGATGCCTTTAAAAAGGGCCTGGATACTTATTTAAAAGAGCAGAACATAGAGGGCTATGTACGTTGGTATTGGGATTAATATTTAGTTAGTGCTTGTTGATCCAAGGAGAAATCTGATTGCCATTTGGAATCAAGAAGGAATTTTTTCCCCCCGTTCAAGGCAGAATTTGAAATTGCTGTATTGAGGGGGTTTTTTGCCTTCTTTTGGATCAACGATGGGAAACAGGAAAAGGAAAAGGGTTGAACTATATGGACGCAAGTCTTTTTTCAACCTAAATTACTATGTAACGATGTTACTATGAAATATAATAACAGTTACATATCAGTATGTTTGACGTGCCTGACAATTATAAATGGCATGACATAATATAAGCAATTAATTTGACTTCTCAGTTATACAAAATGTTGGGGTATTTGGGGTACATCTCCTTTGCTCCCTTCCCACACCCCATGCTCCCCTAGCACAGAGAAAAACAGCCAAATCAAGAAGAAAGTTGGATCATGGCTGCCTGTGTCTTCCCAGTCAGTTACACTACATTTTGGGGTGAACCTCCTTTTCTCCCTTCACACAAGCCTGGTCTCCCCTGGCAAAGAGATAACAGCCAGATCAGGAAAAAACTTGGATCATGATGACTGCCTGTGTGTCACGGTTTGTTATGACTCTCAGACACAGAGTTAAGATAAAAACACAACTTTATTGAAAAGTTTAATGGGAACCCTTTTGGGTAGCATACACATAGAACATTTAGCGACAATACATAGTAGCATGAGTAGTGGTATACAAAATGTAAGACCGGATAAGGCAACCTTAGGTGGCACAAGATGGAAAAGGTTCTACCGGCCTTACCAATATACCGGGCAAGGCAGCCTGGAGACTGGTACAACGAATAGTAAAGGCTCTACCGGCCCTGCCAATATACCAGGTAAGGCAGCCTTAAGACTGGTACACGAGTAGATAAGGCTCTACCGGCCTTGCCAATATACCGGGCAAGGCAGCCAGGAGACTGGTACAACGAATAGTAAAGGCTCTACCGGCCTTGCCAATATACCGGGCAAGGCAGCCTTGGGACCAAGACAGCAAGTGTTGAGGCTCTACCGACCTTGCCAATACCGGGTAAGGCAACCTTAAGTTGGTACAATGTGAGATAGGTTCTACCGGCCTTACCAATATACTGGGCAATATACTGGGCAAGGCTGCAAGTACTGGATAGCAGCAATGGTGACCTCAGTGACTGGCTTAAGGTGTAATAGACCAGTCGCATGAGATGGCCAGACTGAGGCCCTCTGAATAGACAGGATGATATAGGCCCCCTATAACACAGGAGCAAACCAGTACCCGCGTACTGCAGTACACAATCTCTACCGATGCTGAGAGAAACGTAGAAAGCGACCAGTTAATACATGGACCGAACCAGTACCCGCGTACTGGAGTAACAACAACTCTACCGGTGCAGCAGGCAGCCGGTTGAACGAGGAGCGAACCAGTACCCGTGTACTGGAGTAACGGAAACTCTACCGGGCTGTTTAGGACTGAACAGCAACCGGTTATATACAGAGCGAACCAGTACCCACGTACTGGAGTGACAGAATCTCTACCAGTGCTGTCTAGGACTGAACAGCAACCGGTCATGCATGGAGCGAACCAGTACCCACGCACTAGAGTGACGGAACCTCTACCAGTGCAATGAGCAGCAGGTTGTACACGGAGCAAACCAGTACCCGCGTACTGGAGTGACAGAACCTCTACCGGTGCACTGAGCAGCCGGTTATACATGGAGCGAACCAGTACCCGCGTACTGGAGTGACAGAACCTCTACCGGTGCACTGAGCAGCCGGTTATAAATGGAGCGAACCAGTACCCGTGTACTGGAGTGACAGAACCTCTACCGGTGCAATGAGCAGCCGGTTATACATGGAGCGAACCAGTACCCACGTGCTGGAGTGACAGAATCTTTACCGGTCCTGTCTAGGACTGAACAGCAACCGGTCATGCATGGAGCGAACCAGTACCCACGTACTGGAGTGACAAAAACTGTACCGGTGCAACAAGCAACCGGTTGTATATGGAGCGAACCAGTACCCGTGTACTGGAGAGTAAAACACAATTGAATGAAAATGTCGCCAGGACGACTGGAGGAGAGAGACACACTGCAGGCGGCAGCAGGGACAGCAACCCTAACCGGATCAGGAACGGATGCTGGAACCAGGGAAGCTGGTAGACAGGAACTCAGGCGTTCACAGATGAGCAGGAACAGAGTAATGCCCCCAGAAGCTCAGGAACCCAATGCAGGTGCAGGCAGCATGGAGACAACACGAAAGGGCAACCAAAGGGTGCCCAAGCTTAGTCTAAATAGGCAATACAGGGCGGGCTGAAGGCAGGCAGCCAATGGAGAGCCCCCTTCTGGTAACTGACAAAGAAAGGCAGCAATCACGGGCACCGTGATACTGTATCTTTCCAGTCAGTTTCACAAAACTTTGGAATATTCGGTATTGGATTGTAACTTGGATTACAGCTGCTGTATCAAATAACCAAAATGTTGGGATATATTGGGTCAGACCCTTTCTCCCTTCACAGTACCCCACAGTCCCCTAGGCTCCCCAAATGCAAAGAACATGTTGCCTACCAACAAGACTCCCTAAACTACGCTCAAAATTTGCTTTATTTGCCTCTCCTAACTAGCTCAAAATTGTGCTACTTTCTCTTTCTTACAAATACAGAAATGACATGCTGTGGGAACCTGACACCCTTTTTATACTATGCCTGTGGAAAAAGATGGGAAACTTGCCACGTGGTGGGGGGAATTCATCTTACCATTGATTTCAATGCAATGAGCCTGGTAGAAAAAAAGTGGAAAATCATCACTTTTCCCGAACAATTTCCAGCATGGCAGGAAGTACCATTTTTTGTTTTCATTATTGTGGGCTATGTGTTCAAAAGAAAGCATGTGCAATTCTGACCTGTGGCTGTGGCTGACTACTCACTCCGTGTATGACCCTGGCTTGTCTGATTATCCACACCAGTTCTGATCTGTAGCTCTGGCTGACTACTCGCTCTGTGTATGACCCCGGCTTGTCTGACTATCCATACTGGTTCTTACCTGTGGCTCTAGCTGACTACTCGTTCCGTGTTGACCCCAGCTTATCTGACTATCCACTCCTGTTCTTATCTGTTGCTCTGGCTGTCAACTCACTCCGTTTATCCTAGACTCATTGGGCTATTCGCGTTAGCGGTACTGTTGCTTGTGCTGTCCTCCTCTCTGTTTGCCAGTGTCCCCATTCTGTACTGTGCGATAGTATTCCATTCCATTGGGCGCCTATTACATCCTTGGGAGAAAGAGCCATAGGCTGTTTCTCTACTCCTCCCTGAATACTACAGGCCTCCACTCAGTGTCAGTCTGGGTAGTGGACTGTGGCCTGTATTGTGTATCTTTAATAAAGGTGGTTTTAATTCAATATACCTGTGTCTGACCTTCATTTGTACTGACTACCGTGACAGCACGTAAGGGCCATGACTACTGAAGGTACAGGCAATCCACCTTCTCCGAGCATTCTGTCCAGGATGGACTCGCAGGATCAATGCATTTATCAATTGTCTTTGGCCATGCAGACTTTATTAAAGGGATAGTAATATTTCGTTTTATCTTTATTTTATTTTGTAGGCATTAAAAAAAACATGAAGACCGATATAAGTCTTATCTCTCAAACCTTTATCTCTCAAACCTCAGTATTTACTAAGCTTGATCTAAGGGCCGCTTACAATCTTGTAAGAATAAAAGAGGGCCACGAATGGAAGACAGTACTATGAATATTTGGTGATGTCCTTCTGATTGTGCAACACTCCTGCTGTTTTCCAAGAATTCATAAATGATGTCTTGAGAGATTTACTGCAAAGGTGTGTCGTGGTCTACCTGTTTGACATTCTCATCCATTCTCCGAATCTAGAGTCCCAACGGGCAGATGTGTCATTGGTTTTACAACTTTTGAGGGAGAACAAGTTGTTCTGCAAATTGGATAAATGCAAATTTCATAGATCCCAGATGACATTCTTGGGGTGAGTTATCTCCTCCTCCAGTCTAGCCATGGACCCTCAAAAGCTCTAGCATTACGATTCTGATTCTAACTGACCACAAGAATCTCACATATCTGTCTGAGGCCAAGAGGTTATCGCCACAACAGGCCAAAAGGCCTGTCAAGGTTCAACTATGTGGTTTTATACCTCCTGGGTACTAAGAATATTAAGGCGGACGCCCTTTCCCAGGCAGTTCAGGGCGGATTCCAAGGAGGAGAGTCCTCCAACTCATTCCCTCCAATCGGATATTGACTACTATCCGCATGTAACGGTTTTGTAGGACACTCAGACCAGCAGGTTAGAATAAAACATAGTTTTATTAATAAAACAAGGAAGACCGCCATCTATAGGCAATACAGATAAATAGAAAGAACAGTGGCATATAGATGCCTTCTCAGGCCCAGTATACAGAGGAATTAAATAGACATATACTGTCACAGGACAGGCATAGAAACATCAGGGTATACAATGGTTAAAGTACATGTAAATCAATCAGTCTCTGTGGTGGTGTGTTTGACACGCCCATAAGGTGGTAAAGGAGCAGTAAGTGGTGCTAAATGAGAAAACACCTGCAGTCCTATAGAACAGAGACTACTGCTTATGCTGCACAGGAACTGAGGCCAAATACTCTGCTTAAGTAGATGAGCTAGAGCCGCTGGCACCCCAACTGGTGCATAAACTGAGAGCAAGTGCACTGCTAGAGCAAGGAATACTAGAGCCACCAGCCCCCACGGACGTTGTAACGGAGACAACTTACACTGCAAGAGCTAAAGCCAATAGCCCCCATGGGCGTAGTAACGGAGACTAATCACTGCAAGAGCCAAACTAATAGCCCCCACGGGCGTAGTAACGGAGACAATCACTGCAAGAGCTAGAGCCAATAGCCCCCACGGGCGTAGCAACGGAGACTAATAACACTGCAAGATTTAGAGCCAATGGCGCCTCCTGCGGGCGCAGTAATGGAGACTGACAACGCTGCAATGCAGATAGAAAGAGCCACAGCCACCCACATAGGCGTAGCAAGATCACCCAGGCTCGGCAAGTGTAGCGGAAGACTCAGGTGACGGCTCTGCAAGTGTTAATGGATGCTCGGTGAACGGAGATCATGGCTCTGCAAGTGATACTGGAGGCTCAGAGAATGGAGACAACGGCTCTGCAAGTGTGAACGGAGGCTCAGAGAATGGAGATAACAGCTCTGCAAGTGTAGAGGAGGCTCTGTGAACAGAGGCACGGCTCTGCAAGGGTTAATGTACTGCACAGTGCTCAGAGGAATAAACAGAGTAAGCAGGCTCAACAGAGGAAATGGAGAGGCCCTGACACCGGAGGCAATGACACGATCAGCCCTGCCACAGCACAGCGGAAGTCAGAATGTCGCCTAGGCGACACCAAGCAGCAAATGGCAGGAACAGAGGCAGGGTCGGGAAACGAGCCGGTTCAGGTCACGGAGCAGGAAGTCAGCCAGGCCGTGTCAATCACGGAGCAGGATTCTCAGACAAGCCGGGTCAGGTCACGAAGCAGGAACATCAGCCAGGTCGGGTCAATCACGAAGCAGGATTCTCAGACAAGCCGGGTCAGGTCACGAAGCAGGAACGTCAGCCAGGCCGGTTCAATCACGGAGCAGGATACAAGGAGCGTAGACAGACAGGCCTAGTCGGTACACAGGAATCAGGAACACTGGAACACAGCAACAGCAACACTGGCTCAGGAACACCACGAAAGGGCACCTGACAGGTGCCAAAGGCCAGGTATAAAAAGGCCATAATGGGCGGGCCAGACAAGCTCAGCCAATGGGAGCACACCACCTCAAAGAGTGACAAGGAAGATCACGGGTACCGTGATACCGCACGAGTATTACCTCTCCTTTGGGAGAGGAGATATTGGGCGCACAAGCTTCCGCACCAGTGGAAGTCAAGTGGGAAATGCTTTGTGCCTGAGTCTCTACGTACAAAATTATTAGAGACATACCATGATCATAGATCGATTCTCTAAGATGGCTCATTTCATACCTCTGAAGGGACTCCCCTCCGTAAGGGAGTTGGCCGAGATCTTTGCCAGAGAAGTAGTACGCATCCAAGGTATACCCAAGGTGGTGGTCGTAGATCGTGGTGATCAAGACTCCTATAAAGCAACTCCAGCTCCCTCTCTTTGCCTGTCTTCCTCTAGCATTGAAACTCAGCTACTTTCTCTCTTTATCCTAAGCACAGACTGACAACATCAATGAAATTGACATCCTTTTTTAATAGAAAAAACTGTATAAAAAAAAACAAAACACAAAAGGAGGCGCTCCTGGTGTAATAACATTGAAAACCAGTATCACCACTTCTCTTCACTGTAGGTGTTATACTCACAATTGTATTGTTCAATGAAACTAATATGTGTACATTGAATGAAACGCTGGAAGGATTTATTACTGCCCCAACAACAGTTTACAGGATGTATCCAATAAAAGATCTCCAGAAGGGATGGGCTGCTCCTTCAAAACATCCAACGTAGCGAGTGGAAGTACAGAATAGAAAACAGACAACAGGGTACCCAAATAGTGCCTATTAACCGAATAAGTTAATATTGAAAAGTAAAAATAATCAGAGTGGCTGGCTAGTAACATTTGCTAAAAGCCAGTAATGAATGCTTGCAGAGAGATACAAGCAAAGAACTTTGTTTGTATCCTGTCTTTGTTTGTATCCTGTTTGTCAACTGACCTGAGGAAGAAACATGGGAGTGGCGAAACGTTATCTTACATTGTGTTTGGCTTTTTACATTTGTTTTTTTTTTTTATCATTTTATGAATTAGTGAAGAGTCTTAAATAAATGTTTATTGACAAGATTTAAGCAGCACCTATTCCTTCGAATTTGATTGGAACTTTCACTGGAGATAACTGAGCAGGGACAGGGTAATTCTCGCTGCAAGCATTCATTGCTGGCTATTAGCATATGTTACTAGCCAGCCACTCTGATAGTGAGTATGATTTTTACTTTGTAATATTCACTTATCTGGTAATAGGCACTATTTGGGTGCCCTGTTGTCTGTTTTCTCTTTTATACCAGAAGAAATGCATAGTGAAACTCTCCATATGGGTGAAATACATTATTATCATTGATTTCAATTCCATGGAAATAGTGGAAAAGTGGAAAGATTTTTCACTGGAAGTCTTCCACAAGATGGGAAGTGGCTTTTTTTGCATGTCTTTTTTTTTTTTTTTTTTTTTAAATGCAAACATTTTGTCCATCTCTACTTGCCATTGATCATCTAGGGATGTAGCTCAGCTGTACATTCAGTTGACTGGGAATCAAGGATGTATGTGGTAGTATGTGGGAGGGGGATACTTTATCATTCAATTACTCTTGAACTACAACTCTTACAGTACTGAAATAACACTCTCCATGGCTCAAATACTATGAAGATTAATTAGAGCTGCTTTTATTGTGAAATATTACTATCCCTTTAATGCCATTTATGCCTTAAAAAAAGGGTTTTACTTAACAAAGTTTTTACCTAATATTAACCGCCTGGCTGGAACACATAGATTGCAATGCAATCTCAGTTGATCCAGCAATGGAGGGGTTAATGGTTCATGGAAGGTGGCATGGTAGTGTAGGTGTGAGTTTTGGCTATTCAACCCCTACAAAATCGGATAGGTTACAACACATTGCATAGCAATGCATTGGAAGCTGCTTGGCATTGGAGGAGTTAAAGTGGACTTGTGTGATAGTGGAATTGGTGCTTAGGTGTACAAGCAGACTTGGTGGGGGTTGTGGTGGCCGCAGCCTTTAGATGCTGAGCAGGTCTTTTCTCAGGCTTAACAGCCACAAGCCCTATCTAGACAGAAAAGGCTATTCTTGAATGGATTAGCAGAATGGCCTTTTGCAATGCTATTGTGACCATTTTTGTATGTATGGTGAACTGACAATTTCAGCATGCATATCGAATGGTATGTGATGGCAGAAGCAGGAAAATATTTATAAAAGCCATTTTACTATACTTTTACTGGCTGAGTTTCCATTATAGTGGAATGGAATTTCAGACTTTATTTAATAAAAACATGCTCCTAGCACCCCCTGCTGTTGAAATGCCTTTGGTACCACTGCAGGGTCTGCAGGGATAGCACAGACAACAATATGTCATGCTGATTGACAGGATAGAAGGCAGACATGCAGGGCAGTGGAGGAAACTACATAATTACCTGACAGTGGTGGCACTGGGTTGGTGGGGGTCATGGGTTAGCAGAACAAGCAAGCAACTAAAGCTGCTCTAAACAGCTGCTGTGGTGTGTGGCCTGAGAGTGCTGTTGATTGCAAGTATGACCTTACTGCAGCTACTAGCAATGGGTAATGTTGCCCACAAGGTCAAGTAGCCACAACCTTTTGAGCCAGATCTGGACCAGGATGGCCATTCTCATTTATGTAGGCAGCAGGGTACCCAGTGGAAACAGCCGTTAAGTATGCAGCAGGATACAGGTACAGGGACTGCAAAACCAGCAACTTCTAAGGAAGGCTCACAAGAAACCAAAAGAGCAGGTAGAATCTTGGGCAGGACCATAGCAGAGGTCAGGATAGGCAGCAAACAATAAAAGTGAGCAAGAAACAAAAGTCAGACACTGGAAACAGGGAATACATTTCTGGGATGCTAGCCAGTGTAAGCAGTGATAATTCTAGAGCAGGAGTGAGTGGAGCGGGTGTGTAGAAGCAGAGATACCTACAGATAATAGCAGAATAGGATCTCTGGGAGCAGGTTCTCACAGGAGGATGATATTGATTTTGTTGTGGTGGTTGAGCTGGTATATATGGGCAAAGGTGGTAGTGTGTGGTGGTGGTGGTAGTAGCGAAGAGACTATATAAGTGGGTGGTTGATACTGATTATGTGTTGGTGATAGGTAAGACCAAGTCTATGTTAACGTATGGTAATACTTTGTATTGGAGGCATCAAATTGCAAACGTGTACCATGATGACCATGGGTGAATATGGTATACCCTAAACTTGGTGTGGGTTGTTGTGACATTGGATATGAGTCTGGTTCCTGTGAGGATTGATGCAGATGATCAAAGGCAAATGATCGAGAAGATTAATGTGACATGGATGGGTGAGGAAAGATAAAGAATATTGACTGTGATATTAAAAATTGTGAGATGGTCATGGTCTGACTTCATTACATTTCTGAATGACATTTTTACATTAAGTTAAAAAAAAAACAAAAAAAAACATTGATAGCTTATTTTCTTGTGGGATCTGTTTCCTTGGTAATTTGGTCAACATCTCCCAATATGTTTGCGTCATATTGGGACATTTCAGTAAACAAGTTTCTCTTTCCGCATTTTTGGGGGGAAGATTAGCATTGCATCAGGAGAATTTATGCTATGTTGACTAATCCTGTTCATTCTGGCAAGAACTGTCCTCTGTGTTTTCTGGTCCATGGATATTCTTTCCGGCACTGCAATGTTTATATAACATGGATATTCAGAAGAGAATCAACAGTGGATATAGGACTACTTTAGGCATAACAACTTACCTCTTAGTCTTCATGATTTGCTGTAGGAATGAAAGCTTTTCAAAGTATTTGTATTTTTCCTATTCTAAGCTGTTGACCCACTGGTGCTCTTTTGTCTCCTACAGCAATATTTTAAAGAATGTCATATAATCTGCAGTTCACTGCAGTTACAGGGGAACAAAAACAAAATAGACACATTAGCTTACATATAGCCTTACCAGACAGGAAACAAGAACTAATGCTGTTGATTTGTGTATATTAGTTGCCACTGCTCTTGTAGACAGCAACTGAAGCCCCCTTAGCATATGTCCTTGACCTGGAAAAAGAAAAATGACAACTGTTTTATGTTCCATATAAACACAATAATAAACCTCAGATCTAAACTACAAATTCGCACTGCCATATGATCATTAACTCATACAATCTAATTAAGCAAAATAATGAAATATATATGCTTTTGTACTGTGTATTCCTGAATTATGGTTATCTATTAATTGTCGTAATATACTGCATATTTAGCATTGTTGCACTTAACCCCTTGAATGCCACAGTGGTGTACAAAGCATTCATTCACAATGTGTTGGTCACTCATCTGGAACTCAATTAGATTATTAGAGGAAAATAGATCACGTTGGGAATCTTGAACCTGATCACCAGTGCAGCCTCAGGGTATAATGCTTCCTGCACTGTGAATCATGTATTCCATTGCTACAATCTATTACAATAGTCACCATCTGATAAAATGGTCTTTGCCCTACACTTTACCTTTACCCACTTTGCCCTTATATGGTGGAAATAATGACATAGTGACATAGTTGACGAGGCTGAAAAAATACATGCGTCCATCAAGTTCAGCCCATGCCAAAACACCCCTGTTGGTCCAGAGGAAGGCAACCCCCCCACTCTGAAGCCATTTTCAATTTAGCTCCAAGTGGGTAAAAAAATTCCTTACTGACTGAAAATTGCAGTCATATAGTTCCCTGTATCTACAACCTATCTGCATTGAAGGCATCTGTCATAATTTTCAATATTGTTCTCTGCTAGGTGGGCATCCATTGCTTTTTGACAGCAGTTACATAATCTGCAAGTACAACACCCCAAGGCAAAGAATTCCATAGCTTTACCGCCCTTACTGTAAAAAAAATCCCTGCCTTTGTTAATAGTGCATGTTAAATGCATGTAAAATGTGATATTATATCAACACTATTAACCATAATGGACATGTTTTGTAGTTGGGTTAATGCACTGTCGATGCAGCAATCTGCGTTGGCCTGTGATGATCACGCCAATGGGCACCAGTATGAATACCCCCATAGGACATAAAGCTACCTATTTCTTGCAATTTGTTTGTGATTTGCTATAGCACAGACAATGTTGTCTTGTAAACACAGACTAAGATAGGGAACTGGTCTGATTATAAGGGGTTCCAGGGTAGTGCAAAGCCAATGGGTTCCCTTGGATGCCCTGGGCCCCCTCGTATTTATGCCCTCACCACTGCCTCTAGTTATTAGTGATGAGCAAGCGTGCTCGGTCGATGCTCGGATCGGCTCGAGCATCGCTCTGCTCGGCACATGGCGGTACTCGTCGAGTACCGCCATGTGCTCTCCCGCCATGTTCGGGTGGCGGGGATCTGTGCCGGAAGAGGCACAGATCCGAAGACGCTCCGCTGGACCACCAGGGACTGGAGGTACGGGGGCATTGCGGAGATGAAGGGGGCATTGCGGAGATGAAGGGGGACATTGTGGAAGAGGGGCATAGACTCTATGCCCCTCTTCCACAATGTCCCCCTTCATCTCCGCTATGCCCGTCTTCCACAATGTCCCCCTTCATCTCCGCTATGCCCCTCTTCCACAATGTGCCCCTTCATCTCCGCTATGCCCCTCTTCCACAATTGTGGAAGAGGGGCATAGCGGAGATGAAGGGGCACATTGTGGAAGAGGGGCATAGCGGAGATGAAGGGGCACATTGTGGAAGAGGGGCATAGCGGAGATGAAGGGGGACATTGCGGAGATGAAGGGGGACATTGCGGAGCTGAAGGGGGCATTCGGAGATGAAGGGGGCATAGCGGAGATGAAGGGGGCATTGACCAGGCACCCTCCCCTCATCAGAGCAGGGGGTGCCTGGTGTCGCCCCATTGACTTTAATGGGGCTCGGGTGCTCGGCCGAGCACTCGAGCCTCAGGGGGTGCTCGGTCAGAGCACCCGAGCACCCGAGCATCGGGGTGCTCGCTCAACACTACTAGTTATGTCTCTTATTTTAACCTGTAAATTCTTCAGTTTATGTCCTTACCAACCAAACACAAGCACCTGGGATCTTTTCATTCACTGCTTCTTCTAATAAATTTGCCCATCGTTTGGCCAGACCCACTTACACATCATTTTTGTTATCAGAACAGTCAGAATTATTTTTGCCTAATGTATATTTTATTAGTCACTTATAGCTTTGGCAAAACATATGACACAACCATTGCCAATAAAAAAATCATTTAATTGCATTGAAAGAGGTATGCACGCATGCAGTGGGGAGAAAGATCTGATAGAATGGAAAGATGAATTGTGTAGACAATACATCACCATGTGTAATTATCTCACCCTTCTGCAATATAACTGAACACTTCTGCAATTCTCCAGTATCGGGCTATTAACTTACATCTACAGATATCACATTATTAGAGTTTATGTGGCAGTGGATGATATGCAGGAATGGGAACTATGCCCTGCTCTCATTATCCTATTTAATTCCCCCACTAGATTTAGGGGCATGATTCAAAGCCTCACAAATAAACCATGAAAGAATGTTTTCTGAAAAATATCTCTAAGAAAAAGTCTTTGTGTGGCTTTCTATTCTATTACCTTTGAAGTATATCCTTTTTTCTCACATCTGTGAAAATACTTTAAATAGGATAAAGTAAATTGTGGCATATTTTCTGAAGCCTGGGGCCCTTTTGTGCATCCCTGTTCTACTGCAATCATTATCATGTAAAAATGGTGATGCATAGTATAATAATCTTTGCAATTCACCATGCAGATTTATGAAAAAAGCCATTTAAATATTTAAATGTATTAGTTATATTTATAATATAACAATGACTGGCTTAATGTGTGGCTTGTTGAATTTTCAGTGTCCCTTCAACTCCAAAGATTTGTGCAACGCACTGCAAAGCACTGCGTTTCGCAACTCTCTATAAATGAGCGTGAATGTGTGTGTGTGCGTGTGTGTTTGTGTGCAGGCATGTGTGTGCAGGCGTGTGTGTGCAAGTGTGTATGTTCAAGCATGTGTGTGTGTGTGTGTGTGCTGGTGTGTGTAAGCTTGTGAAAGTGTGCTTGAGCAACTGCGTTTGAGGGCATATTTGAGCAACAATGTGTGAGAGCATGTTTGAGCAACAGCACGCGTGAGCTTGTGTGTTTTGGGTGTACTGCACATAGCTTTTTGTGTATAGTGTATTGCTTTTTGCCTATAGCGTTGCATAGGCATTTTGTGTACTGCATTTTGCCTAAAGCGTTTGGTGTATTGTGTATAACTTTTTGCATAAAGTGTAGAGCGTATGGCGTGTTGTGTATAGAGAATTGTGTTTGGCATATTGCATATAATGTTTGGTGTATAGCATATATCATCTTGTGTATAGCGTTTGGCTTTTTGTGTACAGCTCTTTGCATACAGCGTTTGGAGTATAGCGTTTGAAGTTTTGTATATGGCGGTTGATGTATAGAGATTTATGTACAGTGCTTGTATATGTATATAGTGTTTTTACAAATAGTGTTTGGCTTTTCGTGTATAGCTTTTTGTTTATAGAGTTTGGACTTTTGCATATATCATTTGGCATTTCGTGTACAGCATTTTGCATATAGCATTTTGGTGTTTGGGGCAAAAGTTTGACGTATATCATTTGGTGTATAGCGTTTTGCATATAGAATTTTGGGGTAGATTTAAAGGCAGTCATTAGCAAAAAATAAACACTATCGGGTGCGTTAACGTGTTGTAAGCCATTTAAAGGTCCATCTTAAGAACATCTAAAGGCAGTTTGGTAATCCTTATGGCTGTTAGACTTGCGTGCATTGAGACTCATGGAACAAGATTCCCCAGAGCCATTTAAAGGAGTGCGGTACTGCTAACTGCTGAAAAAAGATACAGTTAACGGGGAAAAAGTTAAGACCCAGTTTTCTTAGGCGTTAGACACAAAACAGTAAAAAAAAACCCTGTTAGATAATAAAACAGACAAACCGCATGCCGCACAAGCATGTAAATGGAAAAGTTAACCTGTGCAATGCCAAATTAACACAAAAAACAGAAATTACTCTCACACACAACACAATAACCAAACAACACTACAGGGACAATGCCTTCCAAAAAAAACAACAACATAACATGGCACGGGGGTTATCACACAACACGGACACCTTCCAATACAAAACAAGCTCACCTGTGCAACATCACCAGACGATCCAGACACAACCTTCACCCCACAACTTCACACTCGCAACTGCCAGAGACACAGCAATCAGAACACAGCACATTTTAAAACAGACACACCTGCAAACACTTACCTGGACAACAAACACCTTCCCATTGGTCATCACTCACATCATCACCACACCTACACAACACCCTACCAAGTACTTAAAGGGACAGCTCACCACATTCACTTGTGGCTTGTTTTCCACTCAGGGAGAGAGAGGGAGAGAGAGAGAACAATAAGAATGTTGGGTTACTTATTGATGCAAAGACTGCGGAGAAGGCGTGCAAGGGCAAGAGCTAGGGAACACCAGCAACCCCCAGGCACACCTGATCAACAGCCTTCACCTGTTGCAAGTGAAGACGCTCTGGCTCAAGAGACACACAGGAGCCCATCCCCACTTGGAGGACAGCACTTGCCTGCAGATGCACAGCTGCAGCAACAGGATGCTCCACAGCAACAGGATGCTCCCCAGCTGCCACAGGGACCCCTGGAGCAGCGTAGGATGTACAGATGACCACCATGGCCCAGGGTATACCGCCCAAGGGTCACGCTCCTTGGAATGACCGATGACGAGGTGATTGATCATTACAGGTTGAGGCCGCACAGCATCATTGCCCAGTATGAGGTCATCAAGGATGAGGTGGATCTGATTTACATCCACAACCATGCCCTATCTGGCTTGCAGAAACTCCTGTGTGCCATACACTTCAAGGAAGTGGCTCCTTCCAGTCGACAGAAGGTTACGCATGTGGCATGTCACAGGCCACATTCTCCAGGGTGCCGGCCCAGATCTTGCCACCCCTCAAAAGCAAGGCCAGTAGCTATATACATTTCCCCACTACCAACATGGAGTGGACACATTTGAAGAAGGGCTTTTACATAAGGGGAGGCATGCCCAGGGTCATGGGTGCAATAGATTGCACCCATGTCCATATCAAAGCTCCAGCACGTGACGCACATATCTTCATTAACCGCAAAAACTTTCATTCCATGAACGTTCAGAAGGTGTGTGACGGCAACTTGAGGATCATGAATGTCTGTGCCAAATATCCCGGGAGCTGTCATGATTCATATATACTCAGAAACTCATCTGTACAGAGAGACTTCGAAAATGGAACCTATACAGGGGCATGGCTTCTGAGTGAGTTAACAATATTAAATCACACCACATCTACACATGCATACACAACACTGCTCAGCATGCTCTTCACTCACATCTAGTACGTCCACTCATAAAACAGCATTCACACAACATGTGCTCCCTGTCTCACCCTGTCACTCACTTTCCACAGGTGATGCTGGCTATGGCTGCAAATCCTAGCTCCTCACCCCAATTGCCAATCCCCAAAACGATGCCCAGGAGCAATACCGTCAGGCTCATAGGAGAACAAGGAATGCCATTGAGAGGACTTTTGGGCTCCTCTATAGAGAGGTTAATTAGTTATTTTCTATTTCATTTTACTGTGCATATTCAAAAATGGTGGAGTTCAATTGCTGTACTTGACTCTTGTATCGTTATTACCAACCATAACAGTACGTAAGGGGCATGAGTACTTATGGTACAGGGAACCCACCTGCTCAGAGCATTTTGGCCAGGAAGGAAAGGCAGGATCAATGTACTGATCAACTAGCTTTGGCCATGCAGACTCTCTTAAACCGCACTGCACATCTTGACCAGTCTGTTCGGCAACCGGTGGCCTCCTCTGATTCTGCACCAGCACTTGTTGTTCTTGTGGCTCCTGAAGCCAATGTTGCCAGAGGCCTATCTGGTTCTGCTCCGCTCCCTCAGCGCTATGTCGTGGGTTCCTCAACCAGTTTGGCATATTCCTAGAGATGATACCACAAGCCTTCCCTAATGAGCGAAGTAAGGTTGACTTTATGATTTCACTCCAGTCGGGCAAAGCATTGGCATGGGCCAATCCATTATGGGAGACGGACAAACCCATTATATACAACTTTGCGGAGTTTGTCCCCTCATTTCGGCTGGTGTTCAATGTTCCGGCCCTTGCGGTCTCCGCTGCCAAGCACCTCATGACCATCTGTAAGGGAGCACGAACAGTGGCAGAGTACGAGATCAAATTCCGTACTCTCGCGGCGGAGGTGGGTTGGAACAATAAGGCACTTGTGGCCGCCTTTTCCCAAGGTTTGCGTGACACAATAAAGGACGAAATTGCAGCCCATGAGCTGCCCAGTGATACATTCACTATCCTGATTGATACCAGGATCAGGGAGAGACCCTCTTTCAGGGAGCACCTGTGTAGGCCTCTGCCTGGGCTGGCCCCTAACTATGCGCACCCACCCATTACTCCCTCACCTCTCATGCCTCCTGGGTCTGACCCTGTCGGCGGTGAGCCTATGCAGCAGGGTTTCACTCGCCTATCGGTGGTGGAGAAGGATTTCCGTCGGAGGGAGGGCCTCTGTCTGTATTGTGGGAAACCTGGGCACTTATTGCGGTCTTGTCCCGTCCGTCCCAGAAACAGGGTCCTGTCAGGGATAGACTTTGGGAGGAATTTCTCAGTCCCCGGAGGTTCTACAGGGTAAACCCTTACTGGATGCTATTCTTTCTTGGGCCTGTTCATCAGTGGTAGCCCCTGCCTTGATAGACTCAGGTGTGGCCGGGTATTTCATCAATGCTGAGTTTGCAGGAAACACTCCATTCCTTTGCAGCTTCACTCCTCTCCCTTGGCTATTGAAGCCATTGATGGAAGGCCCCTACAACCCTCACACATTACTCATGAGACTCTTCCCTTGTCTCTTATGGTAGGGGCACTTCACAGGGAGACTTTGCAGTTTCAGGTGATCAGTTCTCCACATTATGCTATTGTCCTTGGGTTTCCTTGGTTGCAGATACATAACCCAAGGATTGACTGGCGCACTTGTGACATTTTGTCCTGGTCTTCCCGGAGTAGCGATTCCTGCCTCTCGCCTCCCACGAGAATACTGTGAACATCTTCCTCTGCCCTGCCTGAGGAGTACCTGCCTTATGGTGATGTATTCAACAAGGTAAAGGCCAGTACGTTACCACCTCACAGGCCGTACGACTCTACAATTGACCTGATTCCTGGTACTTTTCCTCCTAGGGACCGCGTGTACCTTCTGTCGTTAGAGGAGAATAAGACCATGGAGGAGTACGTGTCTGATGCCTTGTATAGAGGTGTGATCCATAAGTCTACCTCACCAGCGGGTGCTGGTTTCTTCTTTGCAAAGAAGAAGGATAGGGAGCTAACACCTTGTATTGACTTCAGAGGTTTGAATGAATCGATGGTGAAAAATGCTTACCTCATTCCTTTGATTACTGAGTTGTTCGATCGGCTTAAGGGTTCGAAGATATTCACTAAGCTTGATCTTAGGGCTGCTTATAATTTTGTACAAATCAAAGAGGTCAATGAGTGGAAGACAGCGTTCCCGGAGTGGGCATTATGAATATTTGGGCATGCCTTTTGGTCTATGCAAGGCTCCAGCTGTCTTCCAGGAATTCATTAATGATGTGCTTAGAGATTTACTACAACGTTGAGTAGTTTTATACCTGGACAACATTCTTATCCATTCTCCAACGCTGGAGGCCCATCATGCAGATGTGTCCAGGGTGCTACAACTCTTAAGGGAGAATAAGCTATATTGTAAACTGGAGAAATGCGAATTTCATAAACCCCAAGTGACTCTCCTGGGGCATGTTATTTCCTCATCTGGACTGGCTATGGAGAACCTTAGGTCTGCTTTTGCAGCAGCTCTGATACTGTCCCATCCAAACCCTGTCTTGCCTTTTACCCTGGAGGTGGATGCTTCTGAGACTGAAGTAGGTGCCTATCACGGTGCCCGTGATTGCTGCATTTATGTGTCTATTACCTGTAGGGGGCTCCCATTGGCTGTTTGCCTTTAGCCCGCCTCACATTGCCTTTTTAAACCTTGCCTATACACCCTCTGGTTGCCCTTTCGTATTGTCTCTGACAGCAGTCTCTTTCTCATACCTGCTGCTACGTTTGGGCCTGTTCCTGTGTTCCTGTATTGCTGAGCCGTTCTGTTCCTGAGTTCCTGCTTGCTGTATCCGCTCCAGTCCGGTTCCGGTTGTCATCGCTGAGGTTGCTGTTCCTACCGTCAGTCTTCACCTGCCGTTCCTGATCCGGTTGTCCTGTCCTACTGGTTCCTGTGTTCCTGTTAACTGTGGCGACATTGTCATCTGTCGCCTTAGCGACATTTCACTATACTGTTGGTTCCCAGCGTGCGGACGCTGGTTTGCTCCATTGGCCTTGCAGCCCAAATACATACTGTTGGTTCCCAGCGTGCGGACGCTGGTTCGCTTCATTGGCCTTGCGGCCTGATCTATACTGTTGGTTCCCAGCGTGCGGACGCTGGTTCGCTCCATTGACCTTGTGGCCTGATACTATACTGTAGGTTCCCAGAGTGCGGACGCTGGTTCGCTCCTTTGGCCTTGCGGCCCAGATCCATACTGTTGGTTCCCAGCGTGCGGACGCTGGTTTGCTCCATTGGCCTAGCGGCCTGATACTATACTGAAGGTTCCCAGCGTGCGGGCACTGGTTCGCTCCATTGGCCTTGCAGCCCAGATCTATACTGTTGCTTCCCAGCATGCGGACGCTGGTTCGCTCCATTGGCCTTGCGGCCCAGATCTATACTGTTGGTTCCCAGCGTGCGGACGCTAGTTCGCTCCATTGGACTTGCGGCCTGATACTATATTGAAGGTTCCCAGCGTGCGGACGCTGATTCGCTCCTAAAGCCTTGCGGCTACATTCTTTATTGTTGGTCCCAGCGTGCGGGTGCTGGTTCGCTCCATTAGCCTTGCGGCTTATGTATTTTCCTGTTGTCACCAATATATGACACTGGTTATTCCTTGACCCAAGGGTGTGCTTTGTTGCTTGTACCCTCCAGCGTGCGGTCGCTGGTTCGCTCCATTACTAGTACCCTGCTAGTTATGCTGGTTCCCAACGCGCGGGCGTTGGTTTGCTCCATGACCTGTGGTCTCACTCACAGTTACTTATTATCTCCAGTTCTTGCACTTCAGGCCTCTCAGTGCGCTGTCCAGTCCTAGACAGCATCCATTCTGTTGTACACGGGTACTGAATGTCAGATTCCAGTGAAACCACTGACCAGGTAGCCTATCGATTAGTCCCCACTGTCTATTGCCATTCTGACAGTCTCTGTGGTCATAGTGGTTGTCACCCTCCTTCTGGGCTGCCTTGCCCGGTATTTTAGTAAGGCCGGTAGAACCATTACAGTGTCATCTCAAGGTTGCCTTACCCGTATTGGCAAGGCCGGTAGAGCCTACTATCTTGTTACTCTGACTGGCTGCCTTGCCCGGTATATTGGTAAGGCCAGTAGAACCACCTATTATTCCATCACAAGGTTGCCTTACCCAGTATTGGCAAGGCCGGTAGAGCCTAGTACAACTGTTCTAGCAGGCTGCCTTGCCCGGTATATTGGCAAGGCCGGTAGAGCCTATCTGTTCCTGTCAGGCTGCCCTGCCCGGTATTCGGCTGGGCCAGTAGAGCCACCTATTGATTTCATTTCAGGTTGCCTTGCCCGGTATATTGGCAAGGCCGGTAGAACCTGCTTTACTTTGTATGAACATTTGCTTATGCTCTATATTGTCTGCATATGTGTAAATACCCTATGGGATTGTCTTTAACTTTCAATAAAGTTGTGTTTTTACCTAACTTCACGCCTGAGAGTCATTACAAACCGTGACAGTGCCCTCCTGTCTCAGTGCTTGGCTCCAGTGGAGGCATTGCTTCCCTGTGGGTTCTTTTCAAAGAAACTGTCCAAGGTGGTAAGTCTATATGACATCTGTGACCGAGAATTGTTGGCCATTATTTTAGCCCTTCGGGAGTGGTGATATCTACTCAAAGGGACTAGCGCTCCGATTCTGATTCTCAGAGACCACAAGAATCTTAGGCCAAGAGATTATCTTCAAGACAGGCCAGATGGGCCTTGTTTCTTTCTAGATTCAACTACGTGTTCTCATACCTTCCTGACACTAAGAATATTGAGGAGCATGCCCTGTCACACCAGTTTGGATCAAATTCTAAGGAGGAGAGTACTCCTATGCCTATTATTTCCTCCAATTGTATACTGGCGCCTATACGTACAAGTATTACCTCTCCCTTGGGGGAGGAGATGTTGGCATCTCAAACCTCCATGCCTATCGATAAACCTAGAGGGAGATGCTTTGTACCTGAACCTTTACGTACCAGATTGCTCGAGGCATATCATGCTTCCAAAGCAGCAGGTCATATTGGAAGAGACCAGCTCATGTGATCTATTTCTCACTGTTCCGCATTCCTGGCAGCCTGTCCCACTTATGCGCACAATAAGACACCACAACATCTTCTGGTGGGTCTGCTCCAACCCATTCCTAATGGAGAAAGTCCCTTGTCACATTTATCCATTGATTTTATGGTTGATCTACCTGTATCAGAGAGCTACACGGTCATTGTAATGATTGTAGATTGCTTTTCAAAAATGGCTCACTTTGTACCTCTTAAGGGACTACCTTTGACCCACGAATTGGCCATGATTTTTGCTAAAGAAGTCTTTCAGCTCCTTGTCTCTACCTGGTTCCGTATTAGCGTTTGGCTGGGTCATATCCCTGGCACTGGCGCATGGGTCAGGTGTCTTCCATTTGGAGACCTTCCAGAGCAGTCTCCTTTTTCTGGTAGGAACCTCTTGCTCTGGTTCTAGGTCCTCTCTCTCTCTAGAGAGGTTCATCTGTTATTTTCTATTTCATTTTACTGTGCATATTCAATAAAGGTTCAATTGCTGTACTTGTCTCTTGTATTGTTATTACCAACCATGACACTCACCCTTACCTTGGGAAAGTGTAAAATCATGCATTTGGGAAGAAAAATCCCAATGCTAATAAATAAACTTAAAGGGATAGTAATACTTCGTTTTAACTTTATTTTATTTTGTAGGCATTAAAAAAATATGAAGAATGATATAAGTCTTATCTCTCAACCCTTTATGGTTTAAGAGATATTCACAAGCAAAGTTTCCCCTCCCGCCCCTTTTTCATAGTGTAAGCCATCTCTTCTCAGATGGGGAATCTGGTTGTAAGACCAGACAGATAACAGCAGGGGACAGTCTTCTTACAATGAAAACAACGAAAGCCCTTCCCCCCTTGACAATCTTTTCAGGTTTTTCCCTTATCTTAATTGAATATTGTCCCTCTCTGCAGTCTACCTGGGCACCTCCCTTCTGACCTGGCTGAAAAGTGTTACATCAGTAAAAGGGGTGGGAGGAGGACACTTTGTCATTGAATTACTCTGGAACTACAACTCTGACAGAATTGAAATAACACTCTCCAAAGTCCAAATACTATGATGATTAATTAGAGCTGCTTTTATTATGAAACATTGCCATCCCTTTAATGGAATCATTTTAGGGGACTTGTTGCTAGAGAAGGACTGGGGAATCTTGGAAACTACAAACCTGGAAACAGTAACCAGTGTCAAATAGCAGTAGCAAAAGCAAACAAAGTCCTATCTTGCATACAAAGGTGAAGCAAGAGTGGATAACATCATTTTGCTATTGTACAAATCATTGGTAAGACCTCACCTTGAATATGCAGTACAGTTTTGTGTACCAGTTCTGAAAAAGAATATTCTAGAAATGGAGAGGGTACAGCTATAATCAACAAAATTAATTAAGGGAATGGAGGACTTGACCTATGAGAAACATCTAGACAAACTTGGTTTATTTACTCTAGAGAAAAGACAACTAAGAGGAGATCTTATCATAATGTACAAGTATATGGAGGTCAATACAATGCTCTCACTGGTGAGCGATTCATTCCAAGGCCTGATCAAATGACCAGGGGGCACCCCTGGAGATTAGAGGAATGGAGGTTAAGACTTCAGCAGAGGAAGGGTTTTTTTACAGAAAGGTCTGTTAAATTATGGAATTCCCTGCCCAAGGATGCGGTTTTGGCATATATAATTGATACATTTAAGAGAAGAATGAGATACATTTCTTTCAGATGGGAACATACCGGGTTATACTGTGTATTAGTAGGCAAATCAAGACTAACTTATTTGGTAGCAGGAAAGCTATATAATTCTTATGTCACTCGGTTATGAGGTTAGGGTTGCCACCTTTTCTTAAAAAAAATACCGGCCATGGCATTCTCTCCATAGACTTAACATTGGACAGAAGCCATTTTTTACCGGCCTGCCGGTAAAATACCGGCTGGTTGGCAACCCTATATGAGGTAAAGGTTGAACTTGATGAACTTGTGTCTTTTTTCAACCTAATTTACTATGTTACTATTTGACACATAATTCCCCTTCAACTCTCTTTGCCATTTGGCCATCCCACTCTCCCTTTCACCAATCCCACTGACCCTCTCTCCTTCAAAGCCTCCCTTTTGCTGCCCCCAAGACTCCCTTTTGCCTCCTCATTTTCACCCCTCCCTCATTTTCTCCATTGTGTTTTGTTCTCCCTCCCTTTTGCAACTCCTCCCTCCCCTTATTTTTTTTTGCCCCCTCACTCTCCCTTTTGCCCCTTCAAATCCCCCTCCCTCTCTTTTGCCACTTCATCAATTTACATCCCCCCCCTTGCCAGTACACTGATTTGCCTCCCCCTCCCTCCCGCCCAGCCCCTTTGCTTCTTCTTCCCTCTCATGTTCAATTTCACTGTGCCTCTTCCTCTCTCCCACCTTTCATTTATCTGCCTGAACGCTCCTACGTAAGTGAGAGTGAGCAAGGGAATGAGTGTGTATGTGTGTGTGTGTCTTTGTGTTAAAAACCCATGGCCAATACGGTGCCAGTATTTTTTTTTTTTTTAAATAAATTCACAAAATAAAATTTAACACTTCTAGTCTCACATCATGCTCTGCTGTATGGGAATACCTTGTAAGCACCTGTGCAAAAATCCATTAAAACACAATGCGGAACAACAGTCTCCTGACTGATTGAATGATCAGCCATTGCCATGGCTGGTTTTACTCTTTATCTGCCCAAGCATTATCTGGGGCTAACAGATGGGTTATGAGTGGCTGAACAGGTGACAGTTTCAGTGCTCAGTGATAGCTTTTCTTGTATGTATGTTTTGCTTCCCCCACCAACATACACACACACTTTTTTTAAAAAAGTATTTTTCTGTTTTGCTAATTGTTGGATGATATTTTCTAACATCCATCCAAAAAACATTCAGGCATCAAGGAGCCAAAAGATAGTGATAACACTCTAAAATCTGCTTTGTATTATGTTATACTTCAAAAGTGAACAAAAAAATCATTATTTATATGATTGACTTCCGAGCACAAAAATGATTAATGGTATGCCAGATAAAATTACTATATGTTGAAATCACATAGAACTGTAGAATGACATAATTGCAATGAATACTGAAAAAAGAATAAAGGCTGTAGACATTTTGCAAAATTCTATATTGAACATTTCCATAAACTTGAATTGTGAGTGTATATTCATGTGTATGTCATGTGTATTTGTGTGTGTGTGTGTACATGCATATATATGTACACGTGTGTTTATTTATGTGTGCATGTGTTTGTTTGTTGGATCAGCCCTTTATGATATGATTAATTTAATTCACAGCACTTAGTTAATGTTTAATTTTGTTTTTGAAAATAAAAAGATATTTAATTAAAGGTAGTTATTAATCACAATTTCACAGCAAAAAAAAAAAACAGTTGATTTTCTATTGTCTTATTAAATTTGAACGTGCTTGGGATTTATGTGTGGAGAAAAAACATATTACAGGTAGCAGAATTAGAGTCTTTCTTCTTCCTCAAATAGAGTTCATACTCGATTAGGTCATCTCCTATTTCAGAAGTCATGGGGATTTGATATGGTTTCTAATACAGATCGTATAATTCCCTTGATTTGTTATAGTGGGTAGGGTGTATGCTTGACCTGGATAGTATGATCCTTTTTGGTTTTGGAACATTAGGTTGTGCGCTTTTACTGGTGTTGTTTGCAGGTTAAGTATACACCCGCAAATCGAGGCAATTGGATCGTATTGGATACGTTTGGGTTTGTTTTTTATAACATCTGTGTATGTTTTTTATTTTCATCTATATATGATTTTATGATTGCATATATGTATCTTTAAGTATTGTTGTAAGCCTAATTTGTCCACCTGGATATACATTGAAGAAGTTGTTATACTAGCAGTGAACGGATTGATCCCTTTATTGAATATGGCACGTTTTTGATAGAGTGGTATATTTAGTGTCGTGGAGGTTAACCTTAGGGATTTACTAAAGGGGTAACTCTGTATGAAGGGGTTAATGTTGTTCACATGCAAGATATACCGTAAAATCTCGGGTATAATACGCACAATTTTACCCCATTTCACCTTATGTGAAGGTGGGGGGTGCGTATTATACACGAGAGTTATTTAAAAAAAAAAAATTGTGCTGACAGATACCATCCCTCGGCCCAATTCGCTCTCACAATAATGCTTACTTGCCCCCACTGACATCCCCACTGAAGTCCGAGCTGACAATGAGGCTTACGGTACTTCCTTCCACTGAAGTACCCATCTTCCCTGCGGGTGGCAAGCTTGCATTTGCCGCCCGCTTCCTTCATGGGCTTTCAGGACCTTCCGCTTCCAGCCTCTTATCCTGAGGTCATTGATTTGAGGCCACAGGGTGATTATATTAAGGATCGGTCTCACGTCTTTGCTGACCAGTGTGTGTTATTTGATCTTCATACACTGGCTAGGGAGACTCAGCCTAACATTACTAGGGTTATAGGAATTGAAGTAAGTCTAATTTCTATACCATTCAATGTTGGGGTAATTTGATTGATACTTTTCAGAGGTTGGTTGAAAATGAATTGATAGCGTTGTCTCATTCAACTTTATCTTATCAAAAGTCATGTAATAATTTGCATAAGAGTGAAAAGGAAGCTATCAGAGAACTAGCTAAGGATCCTCTCATTGTAATTAAAAATGCTGATAAGGGAGGTAGTGTGGTGGTCGTGGATGCACAGAATTACCATCGGGAATCCTTAAGACAACTGCAAGATATGGAATCCTATTCTGTATTGTCTAAAGATCCTACTAAGGGTTACACTAAGATTCTCTTTGGGTTAATAGATGAGGGTTTCTCCTTGGGGTTGTTGACCACTCAGGAGGTTGAGTTTCTGAAGGTTCGTTCCCTAAGACCCCTATTTTCCATCACCTTCCTAAAGTGCATAAGCCGGAACGGCCCCCGTTAGGGAGGCCTATAGTTTCAGGCATCAACTCTTTGAATAAACAAAACATCTTTCTGAATTGGTTGACCAATATCTTCAGCTGTTGGTTTTGAGACTGGATAGTTTCATAAGAGATATGGGCCATTTGTTAGGTGTTCTTTCAAATATTGATGTTTTTGCTTATTTTACATGGGGATCCATGGATGTGTGTTCACTGTACTCTGCAATACCCCATGAGAAGGGTTTGGAGGCCATTGGCTATCATTTGGAGAGATATAGTATGTATTCTTCGGATATGAAATGGTTCTTATTGTCAGCGATTGAATATCTACTTAAACATAATTATTTTAAATATGATAATGTTTTCTATCTACAAAAATGTGGTACATCGATGGGGGTAAAATTTGCCACATCATTTGCATGCCTTTACATGGGGTTGTTTGAGGAGTTATTTATTTACAGTAAGCCAACAGCAGTACAGGGAACAAATACATATTTCAGAAATTCCCACTGATTTAAATATGACTTTTAACCCTTTGAATGCTAAAGGGGTCTCCAGTGATTTGCTTCTCAATACACTTGAAATCGTTCTCTCATTCAAGAGAGAGTAAAATCCTTATTTAACCCTTTAATGACCAGCAGTCTGGGGAAGTTACTTTCCCATAAGGACCGATTTGATCATTGTAGGATCGCCAACACATGTGACCTGTGATGTGTACCAACGCATCAAACAGCGGTCTGAGATAGACCACTCCGGTCTTGCAGCAGTAAATTTCAGAACACATTTTTTACGTGAAAAGCAAAACATACGTGACGTGCTAGGACTATCAAGTGTCATTCAGGGAAAAAAAAACAGTGCGGTCCTCATTAAGGGGTTAAATCAAGTGGAATGTTTCTTACTCCACTAAGATGTAGTTGACATGTCCAATCATTGTTCTATTTTCTTAGTACATCAACTTCAGGGAATCAGGTAGTATTGCAGTAGAAAGGACAAGACTATCAGGTGACATTCTCATCTATCTATCACTGGCTGTTTCTATATCTAAAGACTACAGCATAGTGCTGCCAGTTTTCCCCATGCACCCTGTGTACACATGCAGAGGACTTGGAATAAGTGACAGTGCACAGTGCTGGCCTATGGAATAAATGCAGCTTCTCCTGGGTACAAATAGTGCTATATCCTGAGTTTGCATTAATAAATGATGTGCAGGGCATACAAATAGCCCAGGGGCAAGACAAACTGCTGTACACTTCGTGCATATAAATATATAGAGTGTAGTACAAAACCACACTGTACCATTCTCTTTGTGAATAATCTACTTATTCTTTTATGTAATATATACAGTGATATAATGCAAGTGGAACAACAAAGGAAGTATGCAGAAAGAAAAAGAGGATCAATTGTGGCGTAAAACAATGAACCATAACAGGGAAATAAAAATGTCCCTTGAGTAACCCCTTCGGTGCCAGAGGGGTACAATACGTTGCGTATCCCTCTGGCACAACAAGGGCTAAAGTGAACCAGCTGCATTATAAGGGATAAATAAAAAAATCTCCAACATTCACATTGATTTAAATTAGGCTTAGGGTTAACCTATGTTATGGAGGGCTCCAATGTGTTGGAAACCTTCCTAGAACTGAAAAGGTTAAAAATCCAAATTTTGCAGCTGGTTTGCCCTAATCTCTCCTGTTCTTCTTGGCATATCAGTTTCCTTAACATCCATATATATAATTTGCTAGAATGCGTCGCTCAACACACACATGCACAGTAAAGACTGCCCGAACGATGCAGTCATGCACTGTAGAGACTGGCCAAACGCGCCGGCCTCCATCGAAGTGGGGCACTCTGAACAGCCCACCGTCTGTCTCCACACCTGGCTCTGGGGCAGCAGCCGAGGCTGCTGGGTGGCACTTTGGCCCATGTACACGGGCATTTATACTAGTTAGATATTTTGAAATTACAGTGCTTTCTATTAGTTTTCCTGGGGGTTTGCAAAATAATTCATTGTACATCACTGTGGTCCTTAAGGGGTTAACATACAAACAAATATTTTTGATGGTAGTTAAGAACCAAATGCCCCATCCAGTCTGCCCATTTTCGTATCCAGGTAAAATATACTGTATTGCATAGCTCTCTGAATAGACTTATGTCTAGCACAGGTATATTGAATGCCTATACTGTATTAGCCCTTACCACTTCTGCTGGCAGGCTGTCCATGAATCTGTCAACATTCCATAAAGTACTCATACACACTGTTTTTGAATCTTTCACTCTCTGACATTTAGTCATGACCCCTCCATCTTCTAATCTTTCTGAAAAATGCTTCCCTCCAGAACTTTATTGAATATTTTAATATATTTAAAGGTTTCTATTATATCCCCCCTACCTTTATCTCCTATTTTACAAGTTATAAAGGTATTTGACGCTATTCTTGAAAGTTTTGCAATTAATATCTTGCACCATTTTCAGGGGAGAGCTGGCCTGGGGGGCAGGGGGGCAATTGCCCCCTGGGCTGGCCATGTGTCTGGGCTGGTGGGCCAGTGCCTCACTCAATCTCCCACTTGCTGCTGTAAATGGAGCTACACTAGTGATACCACAGAACTTATGAAATGAATCTATATGCAAGTGATACCTGAGAGCTACCATCCAAACATAGCTGCACTAGTAGCAGAATCCATTTCCTTTACAAGTTCTATGGCATCACTAGTCGATCTTTACTTAACCCTTTGAGTGCCAGAGGGGTAAATAACGCATTGTTACCCCTCTGGCACTCACAGGGTTACATTGTTTGCGCTGTAGTATCACTAATGTAGCCCCATTTCAACAGTAAGCTTTGTGGTATCACTTGATTTAATTCACAGCATTAATGACAATTTTAAAATTAAGGAAACAGGGGTGGGCTGGGACAATGGGCTTGGACAATAGTAGACATGGGCCACTTAATTGTATTTGCCCCCTGGGCCGTATGTTGCCAGCCCTCCCCTGACCATTTTAGTGGTTCTTCTTTTGAACTGCCTCTAATTTATTAACCCGTTAGTGCCAGAGGCTTGGGGGATTTTTGTACCCTGCTGCCTATACACATTTTTAGTATTTTTGCTATCCATCTGTTTAGGCATGACTCCTGCTGGTAACTTTCTAGCTGTTTATTGAAAAATTATATCTACATTTTTTTTTTTCAGAATTAATTCAGCTTTTTCACTGCCCCTCGCAAAACCTAAATTTCACATTGTGGGACAAGCTATGATGATATAAAATGATATGCTTATTTTGCCAGTATCCTGAACTATATCCCAAAAACATTTATGTTGGTAGTGCACATTTCAATTATTTTTAAAAGCCTTCAATTCCCTGAGTACAAAAATACCAAATATGTATAATTTTACCCACAAGCATGGCCTGCACAGACCACTAAATACAGTAGTGTTAAATGCGCATTCCACTGGTTACATGGTAAAACTATACTTCAACAGCTCTATACAAAACCATATATTTCCTAAAAGTAGATATCCCATTGCATCAAATGAGGGGGTCACTTGTCTTTCTACCCTAGCCTGATGTGCACAAATGTTTCCAGAAGGAGGCACTAAAGAAAAAAAATTTGGAGTTTTTTACATTTCTGCTTCAGTTGCACTGTCGTCTTTCAAAACTATGGAATTTCCTACTATACTCAGTATCTACTGATCTTCCGAAAAAAGGGAAGAACCTCCCAGCGCTAAAACACCATTATTTATTTATATATATTTATATATATATATATATATATATATATATATATATATATATATATATACGAAAGAAGCCACGAAAATAAAATATGAAGCACAGCAACGAGTACCCTCCATAGTCCCCATATTAAAAACAAACCAAATACAAACATTTGCAGCCTCCTACAACTTAAATGTATTGCACCAATGTATTTCTTCAAATAATGAAGGTTGCCTAGTTTGGGCAAAATATGTTTATACTCGCTTACCTCGCCTTCTCATTCTAGCTGCTTTTTCACCATATTTCAGAAAATTCTACTGGTAAAAATTACAATGATGGTATACCATGAAGTGCACTAAAAATGTTTATATGTGCACAATTGCTTATCACAATATAAGTTTTTAAAGGCATAGTACATGGCATTATGTTGGCTAGCATGTCTGGTTTATATTTGCCTGGAATCACTCCAGGTCATTTGAGTACATGACAATGAAAAATTCAATGCATATTGGAAAGATGTATTATACAGGTTCCATGGAGTATACAGTAGTGGGTGGCACATCCTCTATATAAATGGACTGGTGGGAATGTTCCAGTGCTTCATTGCAAAAGATCTCTGTTTGACTGCAGGTCAGTTCAATCATGAAGGCATTAGATAGATTTAGCTTTAATTATAAAACTTTTTGGTAAACCAAAATTATGGCAATACGTATTAGATAGTACTCGCTTTAAAATGGAGTACTTTGTAGAGGTAAGCGAGATTAACCCCTTAACGACCAGGGATGTGTCAGGACTGTCACCAGTAATCTTGCCTAAAGGAGCGGTGACAGTCCTTTAACATCACATATTTTGTGTGTACAGCATTACTGCGGGAGTGTTATAAGTAATAGCGGGGTCTGAAATCGATCACTCCAAGAACAAAGAGGAGTCTCTCAGACCCCTGTTCAGCAAACCGGTACTCATCAACATTCACGTGTGCTAGCGTGCCGACCAACTTGAAAGCGATCTTTAAGGGACATTCCCTTCCTGGATCACTAGTCCTTAAGGGGTTAAACCTATTTTGGCAAAACTATATGACAAAACCCTCATTATTTGAAACAAGTAAAGGCATACATTGGTATAATATATGTTCTACACAGGGTTCATATTTAAGTTGTATGAGCATGCACAGGTATGTCTTTTGATCTTAAGAAAAAAGTGACATGTCATTGAGCTGACCAACTGTAGGGCAAAACAATAGTCATTTTTTACATTTACACTCCTTCAAATATACCAAAATGTTTGAAAACTATGGAATTTCATACTGTATTCATTAGCTACTACTTGTTGAGCAAACTTGGTACCCCATCAGTATAGCTTGACATACCATGGGGGTTGCCAGAAGCACAAAATGACATTGACCTGTTTTCATTTTTTAATGGGCTGCTTGCACTAAAATGGCCCTATATATTAGAGATACGAAAGAAAGGTATGCAAGTCATACAGTTTTGTAAAGTAAACATTAACCCTATCACACTAGGGTTTGTTTGCCTTTCTACCCATAAGCCGATGTATATAACTATTTCTAAAATCTGGGTCTATAGGGAAAAAAAAATTATTATTATTTTTTTTTTACATTTCCACCACTTAAAAGATACTAAAATTTTTGAAAACTATGGAATTTCCTGCTGTATTCAGTGCTGTATACCAGATTAAGAAAAATGGTACCCCATCGGTATCAGTTTATATACCATAGAGGGTGCCGGAAGCACAAAATATACCTGCCACTATTCTTTTGTGAAATGACCTGCTTGTACTAAAATGGTCATTAACATAACAGATATGAATAGTGTGTCTATTATTTTCTCAACTACTCATGTCAGACTCACAGGCCTATAGTTATCCTCCCTACAGCCTTTTTGTGACAGTCACGTGGAACAACTCCTGTTCACAGTGACTGATTAAAGTGTTAGTAATGTCCCTGAAACAATCTTTATAATTTTGTAGTGCTTAAAAAATTAATCTATAGGCTATGGTTTGAGAGATATTCGTATTGAAAGTCCCCCCCTCCTTCCCCTTTCCCTGACGTCATCGCTGTTCTGACTGCAGGGGAATCCTGTCCTGGGACCAACTCATGGCTCGGCAGCAGAGCCGCAATTGCGTTATTTAAAATGAATTATTTCACTGGAAAGGTCTATAAAGTGTGCCTGGTTTGCAAGCACACTTTGTAGATCATTCAAATTAAGTAATTTGTTTTAAATAACGTCATTGTGGCTCTACTGAAGAGCCTCCTCATGTCGGCCGACACGGATCTCCTTCTGCCAGCTTTACAGCTGACAGCAGGAGAAAGGAAACTTTAGCGGAGGATATCTCTCAAACCATTGCGGTTTGAGAGATAGGATTTGTTGCATTTAGTTGCATTTTTTAGCACTACAAAACTAGAAATATATTTTCAGGGACATTACTAACACTTTAAACAGCTTACCTATATTTGCTGCAAGTACAGATCTAAGCTTATTTAATAGTCTTGGACAAACCTCATCTGGGCCATCCTCATACTTAGGGCGAGATGTTCAAATAGTCATCATAAAGAAAAAACTGTCGGATCATGAGTTGGTGGTAAAAGAAGGACAATATTCTCAGAAGTAAATCTGTCATGTTTGAAAATGCATCTATGACGGTAAGAAAATCTTGATAAACATTGCCTTTAAAAAATTCTGATGTTAAAAAATGTCTTTGATTTTGTCTTTGAAACGAAAAATTTGAAAGAAAAAGATATTTTTTGTCTTTGAAACGACAAATTACTTCTGACTCCTGCTAACGGTACTTTAATTTGTCTTCTACAAGTTTAGACCATTTTTATTTTGTTGAGAAAACATGACGTTAACCCCTTAGTGACGGCCGCGTGCAGACGGGGCCGTCACTTAACGCCCGTCTAACATTTTTTTTTTTTGTCTCAGAAGAATCCGGAGTCCCCGAACGGCGTGCAGCCGCGCGGGGATCCGGATTTCCTGGACGTACATGTACGTCCTCTGTCACTAAGTGACACCCACAGAGGACGTACATGTACGTCCATTGTCGCGAAGGGGTTAATCAGACAAAAAAGTGATGTTGAAACAAATTTTTTTCTGAAAATACCTTACAATATGACGGTAGATTACACCACTCCCACTTTTAAGATGGCTTTTCCCCTTTGACGGAGATGGCGGAATTGGATGCAAGTTGGATGCAAAGAATTATGGAAACATATTTGAGAATCGACGAACCATGGCGTAAGAACTTTTTTATTCTGATTACAGACAATTTCAGTTACCACCACTTTCTGAACATCTCGCCCTTAGTGAGCACACTTGTGTCTACTGCTTTAACATTAGCAATCCCTCCACTTTTTGTGATTCCCCTTCTTCCCAGTGTACTGTAAATACTGAAAAATAATTACATAGCTATTTCCTCATCCCCTGCAAATTACTTATTTCTAACAATGTTATTCCTCCTTTAGTTTTTCTCTGTTCATTAAAATACCTAAAGAAGCATTTGTCATTTTTTTTTTTTTTTACAGACTTGGCTATTTTATCTTCTTCAGATTTAGCACACCTTTTAATGAGATTTTGCTCCCTCTGTTTAACTCGTAAACTTCTCTGTTTTCCTCTGACAAAGTCTGCCTGTTTTATTGATATCAAAGTTATGCCTACCTAAGCACAAATGAAACAGGCATTGAGCTACTCATTAACATACCAGTGTACTTCTGGGATATACTTTAAACATGAATTTTTAGGATTATTTCACCTTTTAATAACCAGAGCACTGTGCAACACATTGTGAAGCAATGCATGTCCACCCCTCTGATCCGTAAACAGTTAAGGCCTATATTTATGAATCTCCAAATCAGATAACACCTTAAACAGTGGAGTACAGGTCACTTAAAGTGATAGCAACCATTTATTTTGCCTTTGCATGTTTTACAAGTACATAATATGTAAAGTCAAATTGCCTACACTTTTTATTTATTTGTTCTCATTTTTCCCTATATTTTTCCACTTTTACATTATTGACATAGAGCTCTCTGGACTTTTTCTGGGGAGTTTTCTGTCAGAGACTGTGAAATACTGTGTAGCGTTATAATTAGAGTGACCAAATGTCCTAGATTGCCCAGGACAATACTGGATTTTAAATGTGTGTACCATGTCCCAGGCACTTCCCTTCTGGGACAAATCAAAGTCCTGGAATGAAGACTCCAGAACACAGAATTCTAATCACTAGGAGGAGAAGTGGTGCCTCTGCTGGCCTACAGGAAAATGGTCTCCAGAGTTCTAAACAATAGAGAGCGAACTGAGCCTTGTTTCTGACAACAAACAAGAGATGAAATGCAATTTTTATGTAGTGTGTTGCTAGTCTTTGGGCATGATTTACGTTGTCTTGGCGCCCGGCACAGGAATTACTTTTTTTGTCACAGCAGTCAGCACAGCAGTTTTATTTCTAGCATTTATATCTTTTTAGTGTGCTGGAGTAAGAGGAGTTTGCACACTGATGTCCAGTGATGTACAGTTACCCCACCCACATAGCTGCCCTAGATATGAGGACAAGTACTCTTCTGCTCTGATCTTTGCAGTGTCCCTGAGGGCAGAATGGGAATGTGGTCACCCTAGTTACAGTGTAAAAAGATACAATGTAGAAAAAAAAGAGCATACCGAGCATGATGCTGCATGGGTAATGTTACAGTGTTTCAATGTCCCAATATTATGGCCGACTGACCAGAAAACTCTCTGGAAACCAGTGGCGTAACAATAGGGGTCGCAGGGGTCGCACCTGCAACCGGGCCCGTCACTCTCACTGAGAGTGACGGGCCCGGCCTCCCCCTGCAACCCCCTCGCCACCCGCCCGCACCATAGCTGATGTCCTGGCGGCATCGCTCGAGTAATGCAGATGACATAATCTCCCAGCACTCTGCATTACTAAGGACCGCACGGGAGCATGTCACACACACTGCTAGACCACCAGGAGGTAGGAGGACGGGGGTCAGTAGGGGCAATGTGGCGATGGGGGCATTGTGGAGATTGGGGGGGAATGTGGAGAATGGGGGGGAATGTGGAGCATGAGGGGCATTTTGGAGAATGGGGGGGAATGTGGAGCATGAGGGGCATTGTGGAGATTGGGGGGGAATGTGGAGCATGAGGGGCATTGTGATGGGGGCATTGTGGAAAGGGCAATGTGGAGGTGGCCAGTGTGGTTGAGGGGGGCCAGTGTGGTCGGAGGGTGCCCGTGGCAATTCTTGCACCAGGGCCCCGTGGCTTCTAGTTATGCCTCTGCTGGAAACAAAGATTCAGGAAGCCCACTATCAGAAACGTATATTTAAAAGAAAAATAGGTGATCATGAGAAAGTAATAAAAAAAAGGTATAGTCAATTTGAATATATATTATTAATTTGCAGAATATGTAAAGACAAAATAAAGGGTTGACTTTAAAATGCTTCAGTCCATTGGTTTTGAGGTTGCCATAGTACTTAATCCATTTTAAATGTTATAACGACGTATCTAATGCTCCTTAAGTCATTATATTGATTACTTGATCTCTTTGAGATATTTATTGATAGATATTTATAGAACAAACTATGAAGCTTCATTTGCCTTTACTGAACCATCACGTAAGTCAAGGGCAAACCAAGAGTGGGTTTCAGTTGCCTAGGAACCCCCATTTGCCCCTTTTATTCTATTGCACCTACCAGGTTAGAGAATGGGACTCAATGATTTGGTACCATAGCAATGATAATTGTTGGAAGTTCTGGTGCTTATTTTTGTACCAGGGCGATCAACTTGTAGTCCTCCGGCTGTTGTTGGACTATAACTCCCTGGCCAGCAGAAGATGATGGGAATTGTAGTTTAACAACAACTAGATAACTAGTCTGTCAACTATTTTCTATGCACTGCATGTCAATAGATTAGATGTAGAATTACACAAACATTCTAGCTATTTTTATTTGAAAACCCCTGTATGGAAATCTTTATCTATCTATCTATCTATCTATCTATCTATCTATCTATCTATCTATCTTTCTACATACATATCTATCTATCTATCTGACTGTTTATCTATCTATCTATCTATCTATCTATCTATCTATCTATCTTTCTACATACATTTATATCTATCTATCTGACTGTCTATCTATCTATCTATCTATCTATCTATCTGTCTATCTACATACATATCTATCTATCTGACTGTCTATATCTATCTATCTATCTATCTATCTATCTATCTTTCTACATATCTATATATCTATATATCTATCTATCTGACTGTCTATCTATATTTATCTATCTATCTGTCTGTCGATATCTATCTATCTATCTATCTATCTGAAAGTCCAATGAATTAGATTATAATTATACAAAAATGCTAGTAATATCACTGTATGGAAATCCTATCTATCTGTCTTTATCTTTCTATCTATCTATCTATCTATCTATCTATCTATCTACTTGAAAGGCCATCTTTCTTGTGATTTAACAACCAATTACTGGCTACTCTTATTGTCTAAAATAATATAAGTTATATATTATGCATTTTCTTTCTTTTCTTTATGCATCTGGCCTTAAAACCGCAGTAAAATGTTATGATGGAAACTACATGGCTTATGCAAGTGAGTAAGTTTAGGACATAAGCCAGACCTTAACCATGCCAGTGCACAAAAGGGTTAAGTAGAGAAGGATCACAACACTGTTGGAAGATCCTTCTAAAAGAGATTTATGTACATGTTATTAAATAGTTTCATTGTAAAATACAGATTTTGCTTTTAAGTTAAGATCTGTCTGGTTACACCATTGCCTCCTATGTGAAGAGACCATTCCAGGAATCCACTACCTTACACTAAATTAGTGATTAGTAATTTTCCCTAAGTCTGCCTTCCTCCAGGTTAATAACATGGCTTCATATTCTGCTACATCTTAAAGGGATAGTAATACTTAAAATGTAAAAAAAAATATGTTATAGGGTTTATCCCCCTGAGTAAAACAAGAGTGCTCCCACTGCTGAAAGGTGTTTCATTCAAAAGTTATTAATTTTCAAAGTTGAATTTTTTAGGTGCAATATCACAGTGGCCTGAAATTGTACAGTGGCGCTGTTGCTACACGATCCTATGGACAGCTCTGGTCAGTTGACCATAAATCTCCATAGGATGGTGTAGCAACAGCGCCACTGTACAATTTCAGGCCACCATGATATTGCACCTAAAAAATTCAACTTTGAAAATTAATAACTTTTGAATGAAACATCTTTCAGCAGTGGGAGTACCCTTGTTTTACTCAAGGGGATAAACCCTACAACATATTTTTTTTTACATTTTAAGTATTACTATCCCTTTAAGGGCATTTTAATGCATGGGCATGCCAAATGTTTAACTGGGGCCTCACCGTAGGTTTCCAGCGGTCCCAGTTTACAGAAAACATCTAGTGCTGTGATCAGATAATAAAGGAGAAGTGAGTCAATTCTGGGTGTACAACATGAAAATGAAGCTGCTTTTTTCCATAAACTGGAAGAGAACAAAGGAATGCTGCAACAAAACTAAAGAGGGTACTAAACATATTGCATATTTTAATATATTCTACTATAGTCTGTTACTGTGTAAACCAGCTCCAGTCAGTCCTATTCAGCACTTATTCATAGACTCACATGCACCAGTCAGTCTGCAATTATTCATGGACTCACCGCTCCAGTCAGTTCTATTCTGCACTTATTCATAGACTCACATGCACCAGTCAGTCTGCAATTATTCATGGACTCACCGCTCCAGTCAGTTCTATTCTGCACTTATTCATAGACACACCCGCTCCAGTCAGTCCTATCCTGCATTTATTCATAAGCACATCCGCTCCAGTCAGTCTGCTCAGGTTTTATCTGTGTATCTGTCAATTCACCTGGACACCTCCACTTCAGACAATCCATATCTGGAATCCCAGTGCATAAGAATAGTGTTTCACTATTAGAGTTCCAGAGCTGTCTTTTTGCCTTGTCTCCTCCCTGTTGGGACCTTTAACTATTAAATGACCATTCTTATGTTTGTTTCCTTCCTCTACCCAAGCCTATTACTGACTACCATATCCAGATTGCCAGTGTCACCACACATGACCAGTGCATCACTTCTCCAGTCTGACTCTACCCATGTCTGGTATTTGCTAGTAGTCGATGTCACTCAGCAGTGCTCCAACAGTTAAAGCTAGCGAATCAACAGGTTGCATACTAGCTGGTCAAGTAATCAATACTTCCTCCTGGGTCAGAATGCTGATCCCAGTTATCCTGGTAGATTAGCTGAGTCCATTATACTGCTGGTCCATGCCCTGATGAGGCTGCAGTACTGTACCTTACACATGGCCAAAAATTTTGGCACAATATGCAACTGAGTTTCACATGCTAATCTATTATACAGATTGGGGTGAGTGGGCCCTTTACACTGCTTTTCACAAAGGACTCTCAGAAAGACTCAAAGATGAGCTTACTCTCCGGAACATTCCTAATACATTGGACAAGCGCATCTCTTTTTGTTTTACTTTGCAAAGCCAAATTTTAGAGAGGCTCCAGGAGAAAGAGACTTCCCAAAAATCAGCACTCCATCCTATAACCAAATTTGCTCACACTCCCTGTCTCCTCACATATCATGTTCCCGAATGTCCTTCTCGACCTATGAAGTTAGATCATTTCAGTAGACTCACTGAGGCAGAAGTCTCAAAGGCTCTACTGGATTTTGCCTCTATTGTGCAGCTCCAGGCCACCTAACTGAATCATGTCCAGCCAAGTCAGGAGCTCCTTTAATCCTCAATACAATCCCATAAATCTCTCAGTCCCACCTGCTTCTTCAAGTCACACTCTCTTGGATGTTAAACATATGCATTCACAGGCCTTTGTGGATTCTATTGGAGTCTGTATCTCTCATGTGAATAAGAATTTTTTTTCCCATGGCACACACCTTTATCCACCAAGACTTAAATAGTCAGAATTACCACAGAATGTGGCAGTCCTCTGGGATCAGGGTTGTTAACCTGTTGCATTAACCCATCTCCCTCACTTTGAAAGCTACACATCTGGAAATTGCTACTTTTGAGATCATTTCTACTCTTCTGATTCCAGTAATTTTGGTGATCCCTTGCCTGGTACAGTAAACCTCACTATTGACTGGAAATCATGATAGATTAACTATCAAGGACTCATTTGTTCAAGTCAGTGTTTTTCTGTTTTGTAACTATCAAATGTCCCTGCCAAGAATCTGCCTTAAGTCCCAGCACTGTACCTGTCTTACTCAAATGTCTCCTGTAAAACAAAAGCCAAGCAATTGCCTCCTGATAGGTCTTATTAATGTGCTATACATCTCCTGCCTGGCACAAATCTTTGTAAAACTGAACCTACCCACTTTCTTTTCCTGAAACCGAGGCCATGGAATTTTAGATCAAGGAGAAATTAACCCATGTTTTCATTAATTTCATTTTCTTCTTGTGATAGAACAGTATCTTCTTTGTAGAAAAGAAGGTTGGATTTCTCAGATCCTGTATTGACCGGTTTCAAATTGTATTACCAATTGGAAGTTTCCCAGCCCCACTCATCACAGAATTGTTCTGCTGACTCAGGGAAGCTACTGTCTTGACACAATTAGACCTTTGGGGGCCTCTAACTTGATCTGGAACACAGAACATGAGTTGAAAAACATTTTCAATACTAGATCTGGTTATTATGAGCACATTTGATGCCCTCTGGATTCCGCACTGCTCCAGCTGAATTTCATTTATATGTGAATTCTATTTTCCAGGATTTTCTCTGTTACTTTGTTATTGCCTATCAGGATAATATCCTGATACTTAAACTATCCATCAGCATCATTTCAGAAATTCTGTCATTGTTGTGCACCAAGGCTTATGCATGCCTGAGAAACACAACTTTGAGAAGACAGAACTTCCCATCTTTGGATATATCAACTCTGTGGAAGGCCTCAAGATGGATCCTGTGAAGGTAGAGATGATGAACTGTCCACTTCCACAGGAACTAAAGTCAATACAAAGCTTTATTAGATTTGTTAATTACTACAGGTGCTTCATAAGAGTCTTTTAAAAAAGTTGGCAACCATTACTCTGATGACCATCACAATTGGTCCCAAGAAGTCGGTTCTGCATTTGAGATCCTGAAGAAAGCCTTCATTTTTGCACCCATCGGTTACAACAGGACCCCCAAATGAGAGATCAAGCTTTAAATACGGTAACTACTTGTGAAATGATGCCTCCCTCATGTGAAGCAAAGGTGTATACATTTTTGTGTGGAGCTCACACGCAAAGCACTTGAGACAGAACATGCAACTGCTGAGGGGATACCAGTGACCGTGGCAAGGTGTGCATGGGGCATTGTGTGTAAAGAGGAGCTGGACTGGTGGAATTATAAGAGTGGACCTCAAGGACTATTGCAGAAGTCTGGATGGAAGAAGAAGGATCCATGAGAATTCCTCAGGACCACACCCCTTCCAGTCAATAAGATACTGCAGTGTAACAGAATCTGCGAGAATCTATCACATTTCCCACTATGCACACATCCTGGACTTGGACAATGATAGGCTTGAGGGGATGTATAGTCTTATGGAATCAGTTGATAGGTAGGTTTGAGGAGATGTTAAAAATACAGGGTATTTACATTCTGCAGGGTAGATTGAGGGGGGTAGTACTCAGGGCTATGGGCTCGCAGGATGAGAGGCACTTCTGATGAAGGCCACCTTCAGACCTTTTCTTTTTCCCTGTTCTTTCTCTAGTACCTCGTTTGTATGCGGGATTCCAATTTGTGGCACTGACAAAGAGATATGAAGTTTCCAGATCATAGGGAATGTCATGCACAGCTAGAACATCTCTGCATTATTCATTGAGACCTTAGTGAAATGCTGCATTGAGAGTACTAGAGTTCCATCCAGTCTCATAGATTAGCATTCTGAATGTGATGGTATATTGGCCAGGAGTCTTATGTCCTTATTGCTGCTTGAGTAGAGCAGCCTCTTCCAGGTATTACAAACACCATATGGAAGGCAAGGAGGAAGGAATCGGTGTCATCCAACAATTCAGAACCTTGTTCAGCAATGGTACTGGCCTGGGCTTCTCCTTTGAGGAGGGAAATTATATATGAGACCCTTGAGGCATGACTGTTGAAGACTTGTGAATGTGTACAGGAGTGCAACATACACTGGTTGAGAAAGCCGAGACATGGGTGGGATTCAGCCTCTGCCACACACTCAGCCTCCATAGGCTCTGCCTCCATAGACTCTGCCAGCATCTGAGATGCATCTCTCTCTTATGCTGCTACTATCAGAGAGTGATGCATATCAGATTCTGCCAGAGCATATAGAGGCAGGGCCATAGGTACAGGATGAGGCTGAAACTAGGGCAGAGGCTGAAATACACTGATCACGGTATCCAACTTCTGCTCCAGGTATAGTAGCTTCATAGCTTGCATATGCAGTAACTGGTCCTGGTGGTCTTGTCTGGCCTTCAATAGGGTTACATCATCAAAGTCCATAGTATGGCCAGTTTAAGTAAGAGAAAGGCTGTAAGGTGTGGGCCCACTGTATCAAGGCAACACTCACATTGCAATGCCAGGTGTTAAACTACAGCAACCATGGAGATGATCTCTATAGTTTTTGCAGCTGCTGGGACTTCAGTTGCAGGCACTGCATGTATAACGTACAGAGAGAGACACGTAGAGTAGCTGGGATCACAAGCCAGAGATTGAGGTAGGTAGAGGACATCAAAATAGATAGGCAAGCTGGGTCTGGTAATGAAGAATGCAGAAGAAATTTTGGTTTGGATAAATTGGGTCTTGTAGCAAAGATCACGAAAAAAAAATGTTGTGGCGGAGAATTATACATTCTTTTGATTTCCTGTACAAATGTTTTAAGATGTCAATTGCCTTTATAAATGTTCTACATTTCTATACAATAAAACACATTATTAATCATGCACATACTTGAGTATCTACTGTGAGTTTTAACTGTCAGGATTTTGTTTTGGAAAATGTATGTTGGTTTGAGATCCAAAATGTTTCCCTGTAGTTGGGGGCCTCCATCCAAAATCTGCCAGGGGGTTCAGGGATTCCCAAAACTCCCTGGCTATATCACTTTCTAGAAAATGCATAATTTTTACATTTTGCATCTAGGTTTACTCTATTATTATTTAAAAATGTGAATACTGGCTTCTCTAATGAACCATCTTCAGTGAAATATTGTTAATATTAGAGGCTATCCTAGGAAAGCAGACCCCAAGGGCTATATATACAATGAAAAAGGGGAACAATTCTAGTGCAGTCCATCTGCACCATAGCTTAAACATAAAGAGTCCCACTGATTTAAACTGGGCTTTGAAAATCTTGATCACTAGTGAGGTCTAAGCAAAGCAATCCTTTGTACACATTTCTAGCATTTGGGGAGTTAAAAGCCCCATTAAAATCATGGGAATTTTGGAAAATGTTACTTGTGCATACATCATTGCAGACATTGAGTGATAGAGAACTGTGCAACTAATTGTTAGGCAATGTGTTGTACACCCGTCTGGAACTCAAAGGGTTAATGTCCTTGACTGTATGTCTGTGTCGAGGGGAGGGGGCAAAGCAATATTGTTTTGATTCTATAACACAAGATTAAATCCATGGGGCTGTTTATTTAACATGGATACACACATGTAGCGGCTCCAGCAATGAACGGGTGAATTATTCATATAAAGTATGAACCCCGTGCTTCCTTCACTGTATTTTCCAGATGCAATGGTCGGAGATCCCTGTTGCAATATGCCAGCCTGGAAAGTCTCTATATTCCATGCACATGAACCACACAATTTTCGTATGGCTGCACCAAAGCAAATCTTTATGGTACTCCGCAACCTTGTAAAAGCAAAGTAATCTTTATTGATATTCAGACACATATCAACATTGAGCAATTAACATCCAAACAACATATATATTAGAGTTACAGACCATGAGACGTCTTCATGAGCAGGTGTAAATACTCCGATCAATGCATTTCGCGTGTAATAACGCTTAGTCGTGACCATAAGTTTGTCCCAATGCCCCAAGCTCACCTTTATAGCTTCCGGTCATCAATCAAAATCAGTTAACATTTGGAACTTCCAACACCCGCTGCAAATGAGAGAATTAACCCCTCTTCATTTATCTTCCAAATCAATCTGTTTTTCTCATCTAACAGTAAACCAGGGGGCTCTTTCCCTCGCCATGCACACGGAAATCTTAGAAGCCCAAAACTACCTGATGTATCATAAACATTATTGAATACCCATAATATAAAGATATCATAAGAAGCCATAAAAAATAATGCTTGTGGCAAGAAGTCAATGGTTAACCCTATGTGAACTCAGATAGACAAATAGTCATCTACTATACTATATCCAAAACATAAAACTCCATTCTATTATGATATCCATGTCGGATGATTATGCTAGGTAACCTGTACTGATACTAGCAACATTTAACAGCATTAAAAACCTAACTTCAAACCTGGATTTGAAAAACCCCTCCACATGAGGATTAAAACCACATTCTGATAGTATATTATTAACTCTTAACCACATTAGATGTTAATCCCCATGTGGTCTAGAGACGAATGAGACTAATGAAAAAGTCTAAATATGCACAGTCTTTCACCCAGGAATATGCACAAACATTTAGATACTATAGTTATCAGTTACCTGAATACTGTATCATTAAACTATTTCTCTTCCCACTAAATGGATGTGCACAGCCCCTGAAACACTAAACATAACAAGACACATCATATGCCTTATTAAAGCCCCTTGGGTGTCTTGTACCCAAAGTAAAAATCCAATAGGCTTCTCTCCTTAAGAATTTACCATCAAGATCTCCACCTCACACACCCAACGTGACACGTGCAATACCTTGCACTTTAAATATATCAAGATTATCATTGTGTATATCTCTAAAGTGCGAGGCAACATTGGACCTAAAATTGACCCCTCGTATGTCACTTAGATGTTCATTTACACGCTGTCTAAGGGGTCTAATGGTTTTACCCCCATATTGCATTTGACCTTGACCACATGTGATTAAATAAACCACCCCTTTAGTAGCGCACTTGATGTAACTCTTCATTTGAAACTCTTCCTTAGTCACTTTAGAATCAAAAACTTGGCCCGAATCAATGTATTTGCAACAACCACATCTGGATCTCCCACACTTGTAGTTACCCTTTACCGACAACCAGGCACTGTTTTTCCTATCACCTACAAAAAGATTTGGAGAGACTAAACTCGCCGTTCTGGATAGCAAGATTGACCATGCGTTGAATTCAAAATCGCGTTTCTATCCAGTGGGTTGCAGAGGTGATATTCTGGATACATTTCAAGATTAATTGAGATGGATCTGGTTGAGCTCCATGCTAACCTGGTGCATAGAAAAAGCAATTATAATCTCAACAGAGAAGATAGGCAGGCACTTGAACATTTGAGGGAGCTAGAACAAATTATTATTAAAAATGCTGATAAGGGGGGTTCAGTGGTAGTGATGGACACGGAATATTATCACAGAGAAGCCCTGAGACAGTTCGAAGATCAAACAGCCTATAGTAAACTGATCAAGGATCCTACTAAGGAGTTCAAGACTTTGATACACAACCTCATTGACAGAGGAGTGAACCATGGAGTATTTTCTTATAAACAGGCAGATATATTGAAGATAGAACATTCTATTATTTCTATATTTCACCATTTCACCCAAGGTTCACAAAACTGTCAATGAGGTTGTCGGAAGGCTTATAGTGTCAGGCATAGGATCTCTGAATGAGTCATTAGAAAAATGGGTGGATAGTTGTTACAACCTTTGGTTTTAAGATTATATAGTCACCTCAAAGACACAGCAAAATTTCTACATTTGTTGGAACAAATTACTTGGAAGTCCTCCTTTATATGGCTTAGTTGTGATATGAGGTCACTGTACTCGAGCATTCCACATACATTGGATTTGGGTGCCATAAAATATAATTTGGATCTATATTCTATACATACGGAGGACTTCATTGTAGATGTGGTTGAATATCTGTTGACCCACAACTATTTTCTCTTTAGGGTATTTTTTTATCTCCAGAGGTGCAGGACTTCCATGGGGGCAAAGTTTGCCCCCTCCTATGTGAACCTTTTTATGGGGTGGTGGGAGGAGTCCTGCATCTTTGGAGATGGGAACCCCTTCAGTGAGGAAATAGAGATCTATAGAAGACATATTGAAGACCTACTCTTGATATGGAGAGGTGTAACGGTTTTATGGACACTCAGACACGTCAGGTTTAGGTTAAAATGCAATTTTATTAAAGAATCACAGTACAGAATAATCCACACGGGTCCAGTAGGTAAGAAGACAGAACTCTACTGACACAGGTCAGGTTACAGTTATAAGTACCCACACAAGTCCAGTATATACAATACACAATACAATACTGACGCAGGTCAGGCACAGTTCGTGTGTATCCAAACTTAGAAAGATAATTGTGGTTACTATTAGGCCGAGAGGACAGAGAGGCCCTAATAGTGCAATGGCCCTTAGTACACTCTCTGCGCAGAGAATGACACAATGGCGACTAAGGCCACGAAAGCAACGGAGGCCCTGGACAAGTGGTAGACTACCGGAGCTGCCAACGGAGGAGTGCCACAGAGGCACGGAATAACGCCAATCAGGAACTGTAACAACTATACCCAAAGTGCCAGGCACCGACCCACAAGGAGTTAACGAACGCTCAGACCTGCCAGAATTGACTGCCAGAATGGATAATGCCTGAGGTGCCCAAGATAACCCAACCTCAGAGAGGGCAGTATAGGTCAAGCGTACCGTGATGCTACCGAATGGTGCTACGAGCACCATACGAATAACAAGGCACAATACTGGTAGGGTAACAGTACAAGGCTGCCGGAGCAGTAACGGAGGCAACAACGGATCTGTCCGTTGACAGAGAAATTGGAGAGAGGACCTTAAAGGGATAGTGATACTTAAGTATTACTAATCCCTATAGTAAAGTACTACTTAAAAAAAAGTATTGCCCCCACTGTTATCTCTAAAACCTTTATGATTTGAGAGATGAACGCTTCTAAAGTTGCCCTCTCCCTCCCCCTTCCCTGTAGTCAGCATTCTAGCTGACTCAGGGAAATCCGGTCAGAGATCATCAGGCGGCTCTGCAGCAGAGCCGCAATCGCGTTAACTAAAAAGAAGACCATTTCAGTGAAAGTTTTCCTTTTTACTAACACGATCTAGCTGTGCTGGAGAGCCACCTGAAAGTCGTACGCCTCTCTTCCTTTCAGTCAGCTAGAGTGCTAGCTTGTGGAAGGGACAATGTGAAGATGAAGGGGGCATTGTGGAAGGGGCAATGTGAAGATGAAGGGGGCAATGTGGAGATGGGGGCATTGTGGAGAGGGCATTGTGGAGATGAAGGGGGCATTATGGGGGGGCATTGTGGAGATGAAGGGGGCATTGTGGAAGGGGCAATGTGAAGATGAAGGGGGCATTGTGGAAGGGGAAATGTGAAGATGAAGGGGGCATTGTGGAAGGGGCAATGTGGAGATTTCTGCAGGGGGCCCAGACCTCTTTTTGGACCAGGGGCCCTGGGTTTTGTCAGTCCGCCCCTGATTGAACTACAGTATTGAAATAATACTTTCCATGGCCAAAATACTATGAAGATTAATTGGAGCTGCTGTTTTTATGAAACATTACTATTTCTTTAGGTACAAAACCATCAGCAGAATCAAATACTGCTCTCTCCTGTGCTATTGACAACAGCAGCCCCTGTACTCACTGGGTGTTAGCCTTGGTGATAATGTACAGCACATTATCATCTACATAAGATACAACATTTAATACCAGACATGTGACACAATTATAAAGTGAGACTCTTCAATCAATGGCTACAATGGACAGATACAAAAATGAAAACCACAACTTTATAAACATTAAAAGTTGAGCATGCCTCCATGGTCCAGCTGGTTTCAGCTATTACCTGATTCCAGGTGTATGTTCATATTACCAACTAAAGTAGGGCACTTTCCAACACCTTTGTAGGTTTGTATATCTGTGGCTTTTATTAATTGCACCACAGCTGCAGAGATGTATGAAATATCTTGCAGTTTTATAAATAAGTGGTGATAGTACATGTACACAATACCTCTAAATTAAGAATAATTAAAGAAAATATTTATTCCTTCAGTTTTTACTGCCATTTCTTGGCTTTTACTTCCCAAAGTAATATCAGCATTCTACAGATGGTGGTGGCAGTCTGATGGCCTTCAATTGTTGAGTATTGTAATTCCCATAATCCCCAGCTGGCTAAAGATTATGGGAGCTGTTATCCACAATAGGTACACTGCTACACTCTCTTTACAGATATGTGACTTTGTGAGACTTGTAGGAGACTTGTAGGAGAATGTTAGAGTACAATCAATACCTTTATTGGCTAACTGAGTAACTTTAGAATTCAAGCTTTTAAGACAACTTAGGTAGCTCCTTCAGGCATATTTAGAAGGCTTGTGTGAGAGTTGTGTCACACAAGTCTTTGAAGTAAGTTCCTGTCAGAGCCATGGCTATGGCCTTACCCTCTTCCACACATGACCTTGCCCAGCCAGCCCAATCCACTGTTATCTGGAACAGAAAATACCATTAGCCTAAACCTTACAGGTTCCCAGTCCCTTAGTTGCTAGCTTTTTTGAAGCAATGCATTGGAGATTTCTTTAGTATTAAACCTTTGAGTGCCAGAGGGTTACAATGCGTTGCGCACCCCTCTGGCACTCAAAGGGTTAAATAATGGTAAACTAGTGAATAAAATAACCACCATAATACAAGAGCTTGTGCCTATCACTGGGACACTGGGACTGCCCTAGCCACACACAAAACTGAGAATGTGGGTGTGGCCAGCACATCCAAGACACTCCTCATAACTGCATTCTAGGCAGTTGTCTACTCTGCCTCATGAGAAATTCTGCCCTGTGCCTGATACCTACTTCAACACAGAAAAGTATTTTTTGCTGTTAACTGCCAACAAAATATTGTACAGTCATGTTGCAGGCACACCATATGTCAGCAAATATACACAAAAAAGCGACAAGTCCTAATCAAATATTGAAAAATACACATGCTTATTTTTAGGAAAGCAATACCTATTAAAGATTTTCAGATACATTTTATGATTTCTTGGGATATATTATAAAAGTAAATTAAGAGGTGATAGCTTCTTGATGAAACCTGAGAGGGGGAACATTTTGTAGCAGAGCTATGATAAATTGGATGATGCTGGTTTCCTTGGTAACAATATTATTAGGCCGTGTGTCAATATCACAAAGCTAAAGCATAATGGTATTATTTTAGCATCCTTGAAGCTGTGTTCTGACTTAAAACCTCAGAATCACTACATTCTTTTGACTTAGCAACTTGTTGTTCACCCCCCCACCAACTCTCAGTCAGATTCCTAACCGTCTTCTCCATCTTGTCACATCCCCCCCCCCTCCACTGGTGCTGGTGCTTTGGTGACTCAGCCAGAGGTGACAAAAAATCCAGATGACAGTTTCCCTGGCAACACTTGAGGATGGCATCTGCTTGCGTGTGCTGTTATATATGCCTTTCTAATAGGAGGTATGGCTGTGGTCTATTTTGGTAAACAGAGTGTGAGATTTACAATACGTAAAACATTAGCTTTCTGGTGAGACTATTATTTTTTTTAGGCACACACTACAATGCTGTTATACCCCAAAGTGCTTTCTATATGTCTAATTGACTGGTATAAGCTGCCACATGGGTTAAATGAACAGGCTTTCTTCAGCACAGAAACAAAATAAGAGTCTACTGCATTTGTTCAAAAAGCCATCACTCAACAATAGCAAAGTTTTTTCAAGGAACAATAACACATCATAATTATAACACCCACTTATCTTAATGTGGGTGGAAAAGTTTAATGGACATGACCATGGATTGAGTCTGCAAATAAATATTTAATTAATGGCAGATATTATGTTCATGGAGGCAGACATTATTCTTAATTGTGGACTCCAGGGGTCTTATGCCCTATGGTATGATAATGGTGAGATAAACTCTCCAGTGTGATCACCTCTTCAACTTGAAAGATCATAGTGTATAGGCTCAGTGAATTAAAGATAGGAAATGAGTTTATTCACATTCATATCACCTTAGTGCATCTTCTTCCTGGACTCTAAACTCCTCCCAATTCAGAGAGAGGATGAGGGTGTTGTGCACTAAGTTTCAATAAAGGTGAGCTAAAGATGCTGATGTACTAATACATATTTGGGGAGACATATCAAGCTGAGATACAGTTAAGATCAACTCTGTTCTATGACAGGGGCATTCAAAGTTTTTCAGATCCTGGGCCACATGATCAGAAAACCATAAGTGTGAAGGCTGCATTATATTTTGTATTAATAATGATGTCTAATTATAGACTGTCACCTTTTTAAAAAATATGAATTTATATATTTATTGATGAAGTTAGTGAAAATACTGACATGTAATACCTATTCTTGAACTGTACAGTACTAGTAGGCAGAGGATTAGGCCTTACTGTGCTAGTTAATTAGGTATAAAATTAGTTTTTTAAAGATCTGAAACTGGCCTCACTCTGTATTTAGGTGGGCTGCATTTGACCCATGGGCTCCATGTTGGACATCCATGTTCTATGGAGCGTAGTAACTAAGAATAACATAGAAAACAGAGAATGTATCCTACGAGAAACTTTTTAACTTCTATCATAGCTTAATTCACAGCCCTCCTGGAGTAATTCTGCAGCAAACCAACTGCATCATAGGGAACAAATAAAATTGCCCATAATTCACACTGTAATTTGACATTTACATTCTTGAATGGAATGGAGGTATCCAACGTACTGCAAAGCATTATCCAGTACTATTAAATATTAATTTTAGGGTGCTAGTCAACTCAGAATTGATTCACAGCAGCCATTACTCATTTCTGCCTAAATAAAGGTAACCGGAAGTTTATTCTAAGGATGTGTTATTGAACTTTTAATTTTAGTCAGGATTAGAAAAGTGCACAGTCATGAGTCATTAGTAGACAACAATATTCACAACAGTGTGCAATGTCACCTGTTGCAAGAACCATTAGGATACTATCATGTATAAGAATGGTTATGGATGAATCTGAATACAATTTTAGTTTACTGTATACATCCTTGATAAGCCTTAGGTGGAATGATGTACAGTTTTTGGCACTGGTTCTTAAAAAGTTATTCAGCTTGAGAAAAAGTACAGAGAAATGTAACCAATTTGACAGAGGGAATATAAAGAAAGACTAGCCAAACAGAGATTGTTTGCATTATGAAAAGCAGACATAATTACTTTATACAAATATATTCAAGACTAAAGAACTCTCTGGGGAAATCTTTATTTAATCCCTCAACCGGCAGCTAAGGACCAAAGAGCATTTTTTTTTCTCGATTCAGATGTGGGGACCTCTGAATTACATGACGTGCCAGGACCATCACTGGTCCATAAGTGCAGAACCACCATGATGGTCATGGCATTTCATGGGTCCTTAACCCCTTGACGACCGGCGCACGCACGCATGGCCTGGCACCTGAGGACCACGGTGCATTTTTTTTTTAGCGAACAGATTCAGGGCTCCCGTACGACACGCAGCTGTGCTGGGAGCCCTTAATTCCATGACATGCCAGGACCGTCACTGGTCCTTAAGTGCCGGACAGCTGTGACGGTCCTGGCATGTCAGTGGACAAGAAGGTGTTAAGGGTTCAAAGAACTGAACAAAAACACAGGAACATATCTTAAGATTAGTTATGCGTTTGACCCCAACAAAAGAAAGGACTTTTTACAGTACAATAGTGGTGGAAAAATCATAAGATCCTGGGATCCCAGACTCCTGAAATTTTACTATATGGCCTCTAAATGTTGAGGAATTTTTTAAGTACATCTTGTATGTTCACATTTTCACTGGTTGTAAAAATTCCTAGGTCCAGATTACACTAAGGACAGTATATTAAAAAATCTAATAAAAATGTGGAGGAGTTCTGGGGCAAACCATTTGCAATACCAGGGAAAACTAAAAATTCCAAATGCTCCCATTGGTTTAAAATGGTATTTTAAACCCATGAATGCTAGAGAGAGATCTCCAATACATTGCAAAACAATTCACTGGTGACCTCTCTAGCACTGAAGGTTTTAAAATCCCTATTTAAATTCGTGGAAAATTTTAGTTCTTCCCTATAGTGTAATTTATTATCTCAAGTGCAATGTAGTCTGAGCCCTATCTGGCTCGTAAAAATTCTCTCTGGTTCCAAAGGCTTTTTTTATTTTTGCCCACCTATGCAGTAAAAGCATGGAATTCTTGCCTCGGAAGGCTGTTATGGCAGATACAGTAGATATACTCAAAAATATGTGATACCTTTATTCCTTTGTGTTATTGAACTTTTCATTTTAGGCAGGCTTAGAAAAGTGCACAGACATGAGTCATTAGTAGACAATAATATTTACAACAGTGTGCAATGTCAGCTGTTGCAAGAGCCAATACGATACTATCATGTATAAGAATGGGTATGAATGAATCTGAATACAATTCTACTTCTGTATACATCCTTGGTAAGCCTCATATTGAATGATGTACAATTATTGGCACCGGTTCTTAAAATACTGTGTGTATATATATATATATATATATATATATATATATATATATATATATATTAATTAGTGTTGAGCGAGCACCCCGATGCTCGGGGGTTCGGGTGCTCTAACCGAGCACCCCCGGAGGCTCGAGTGCTCGGCCGAGCACCCGAGCCCCATTGAATTGAATGGGAGGACTCGAGCATTACACCAGGCACCCCCTGCTCTGATGAGGGGAGGGTGCCTGGTCAATGCCCCCCTTCATCTCCACAATGCCCCTCTTCCACAATGTCCCCCTTCCACAATGTCCCCCTTCATCTCCGCAATGCCCCCTTCATCTCCGCAATGCCCCATTCATCTCCGCAATGCCCCCCTTCCACAATGTCCCCCTTCATCTCCGCAATGCCCCCCTTCCACAATGTCCCCCTTCCACAATGTCCCCCTTCATCTCCGCAATGCCCCCCTTCCACAATGTCCCCCTTCCACAATGTCCCCCTTCATCTCCGCAATGCCCCCTTCATCTCCGCAATGCCCCCCTTCCACAATGTCCCCCTTCCACAATGTCCCCCTTCCACAATGTCCCCCTTCATCTCCGCAATGCCCCCTTCATCTCCGCAATGCCCCCTTCCATCTCCACATGTCCCCTACCTCCAGTCCCTGGTGGTCCAGCGGAGCGTCTGTAAGATCTGTGCCTCCTTCGGCACAGATCCCTGCCACCCGAACATGGCGGGCGAGCACATGGCGGTACTCGTACGAGTACCGCCATGTGCCGAGCAAAGCGATGCTCGAGCCGATCCGAGCATCGGCCGAGCATGCTCGCTCAACACTAATATATATATATATACTCAAAAAACAATATAAAGAATTATGACACTAGGTTCTAACGCAATTAGGAATTGAGCCTGGAAGAAATCTGATTTCCGTTTTGGAGTTGGGAGCATTCGTTATTGTACCCACTTAAGGCATAACTGGAAATGGCTTAAATTTTTATTTCATTTGAACTTCATGGACTCATGCCTTTATTCAACCTCATCAGCTATGATGTTCTATACCTTATGTATAGCAGGATTCCACTCCTGGGTACCTCCTTATCTTTTTTTGTCCCCTGTGGTGTGTGGAAGAGTTAAGGCTGTGCAGGAAAGCCTCCAGTAAGTACTTCATGATAGTTAGAAGTGGGCAACTCTATCTTGGCCATGAAATTAGGGACACATATGGGGGAGATTCACTAAGGGTCATATGTTGAAAGAAGTAGTAAAATAGCTTTTGTCATTTGTAACGACTTTTCAACATACAGTGTCGTTGGGACCATTAATATTTTCAGAGAGTGTCTGTTGTGATTGTAAATACGTCATATGTCCTGACTGAAATTGTTGTATGGAAGGACAAAAAAATGTCTTAACTAAGGACAAAAATGTCTTAAAAATGTCTTAACAAAAAAAATGTTTTTAAAAATGTCTTAACTAATGACAAAAATGTCTTAACCAAAGACAAAAATTCTCACCTTCAGAACACATTCCCTCTACTTTTTTCTTAACGTACACATTTTGTCTTTTGAAAGACATTTTTTGTTGTTAGTTACAAATTTTCTTTTCCTCTATACGACACTGGAGAATAGTTTAGCCACGCCCTTGCCTCACCCCTTTGCCCTTCAATTCTGGAGTTGTGTCGTACACAATGGACATTACTAGTTTTTTGTCATATACTCTATAGAAAATATGTCGTTCATGCATACAATTACTTATTTTTGTCTTTCATACAACAATTTTTTGTCGTTTTCCCTTTGAACATACGGCCCTAAGAGGTGATAAAGTAGAGATAACTTTTCCAGTTTATCACTTCTCAATTTCCTTTGTTATTCTATGGAGCCTATGCAATAAGATTTCTTCAGCTTTGGAGATCTTAATGCATAGGCACTATAGAATAACATAGGAATGGGAGAAGTGATATCACTGGAGAAGTCATTTCTGATTTTATCACCTCTTTATCAGCGATTAGTGAATCTCCCCCATAGTTTTTGGCATCCAATCTGACACCAGAGATGTTTCATGATGTCTGGAAGCCGAAAGTACTCTGGAAGACTGATAGGATATAGGTTGGGGAGCAAGGAGGATACACTATATATATACACTGTATATTGGAATTGCACTGTACTATATATTGTACTACATATAAGCAGTCCACTTCATTTATTTTATTTAGTTTTGCTTTCTCTTTGTAAATTTTCCCTTTTTGTTTGTTTTTAGTAATAATTAATAATGGCTGAGTTTTATCCATACATGTTCAGTGTTCAGATAACATATCTGATTATATGTGTTGAGTGCTATTCGGGCGGGGTTTTCTTTTCTGCTTTCTATTTACATGTATATCCCCCCTCTGCAGAACCGCAGTCTTTTCAGTGTGATTACCACTGAACATTTCTTTGAGCTACAATGTAGGTTTTGAGTACACTGTTTTTTCTTCAATTTCATATGACACAAAGTTAAACCATGGTCGCTACAATATATCAGGTTAGAATACAAACAACAAACTCACCAAGGCACTGCAGCCTCGCAGATCCGGTGCTACCCCCAACAGCCCCAGCCAAGACTTCAACAGACGGGAAGACAACAGGATGGGAGCGTTACACGGATCCGCCACGCAATCAAGCCAATATAGAACGGATTATAAAAGTCCAAATTTTTTATTCATACAAATACAATAAAATTGGTTATGGAGATTCCATGTTCAGTAGATCAAAACACTGCACACACACCTAACGCGTTTCATGAGTAACCTCACTTAATCATAGGCTTAATCTGTCCTATATTGGCTTGATTGCGTGGCGGATCCGTGTAGCTCGCCCATCCTGTTGTCTTTCTTCAATTTCATACTCATTTGTGGCCCAAAGGTACTTATGTGTACTCCATTAAAAACTCAGGGGAGTTATAATTATTTATCTGCACCTGCTCAGACTAGATGTGATTTTTTTATGTTACTGTTGCAATGTTTCTACCAGATAAACCAGGGAACTAGAGTTCCATGGTACCCATTAGCCTCAGCTACAACCCTTGGTTATGAACCTCTCTTTTTTTTAGTCCTTGATTCGTGGTAAGGGGGAACTTATTTCTGGGGTCACTTGGGCTCTATAACTAAGTAATGTACCCAGTGGGAGGGGTTCAAATACTCTTTACCCTCCACCCATCTAAACAGGTCAAGAGGAAAGCTAGTATAATTTTCAGGAGTCTTAAGGCCCCAAACATAAGAGGTCTTTTTTGCCCAATTGACCCTTCCCTTCTTCTCCTCGCAAAGGGAAGTTAAGTGAAAAAGTAATAAAAATACCCTAGTACTAAAGAATACAATGGCAGTAATAAAGACCTCACTGTCCTTACCTATTTGAAGTCCAGATACAATCACAAAGCCATTGCTTCTTATTTTCACCACAAAAAGAAGAGGACCCCTAAGAATAAAAGATCACTAGCAACAGAGAAATTAAAATTAAAACACAGTTCAAATAAATGATTCAATGCATTGTTGCAGTAGACACTGCACACTAAATTAGAAAGGCACTTTAAGTGAATTATATAACTTTCCCTTATGAAGCCATTTTGCCTACCAACAAAAGGTGATTTGCTGATATTCCATCAATAAGATTTTTTTAAACTACTGGCTTAGAGTATGGTAAACAAAGATTGTGGCAGTTACAGAAAATGATAAGCAGAATATCAGCCAATCTAAATTTTTGCTAGATGAATGATGTTACAAAAGTTATATAATTCCCTCTCACTGCCATTATAATTCAGTGTGCACTTATCATCAGAAGAGTGCACTTGGGTCACTTTTTTGTGTCATGGTCTTATTATAATTTTTTCTTTTGTTTTACAGTCTTATTATTTTTAGAGCAAATAAAAAGAAAAAATCAGTGCTAGCATGCCGTGATATACACATTAAATATAAATACAAAAAGAGAAACCTAAGTGATGAAGGCATGGAGCGCAGCAAGGAATGGAAGGATTTTCAAGTCAAAGAACTAGTCAGAGATGCTAAACTAGGAATGAGCCTGCTAAGTGTCCTACCCAGGGTGCAGTCTCTTTTAGCTCACCATTGCCTTTCACAGAGTGGAAATATCCTAGAGCATATCATACTGAGCCTTCCAAAATGGCAGACCAGCTTTAGGATATTTCCTATCTGTGAAAGGCACTAGTGAGCTAAAAGAGACTGGACCCTGGGTAGAACAGCACTCTTATAGAGCCTGCTGAATTCTATAGCAGACTCGTTCCTAGTTGAGTGTCTCTGACCAGTACTTTTGCTTATGCACATTTTCCTTGGATTTGGTCACCTTAAGGGTAACGGGAATCCACACATGGACACCTTGCTCACAGTTCCTAGAGATATCAGCTACACACCACCTAAGAGTCTGAAATGTATGTCTAGATTTGTCTGTTGCTCTTGTTCAGAGAAGAATTACCTGCCATTTTGTGACTAGACTGTCATTTTGGCAGTCTGAGTGATTTAGAATATTTCCTTTTTATGTAATGAGCTAATGAGCCAAAAGAGACTGCACCCTAGGTAGGACATCGCTTCTATACAGCCTGTTACATTTTATAGCAGGCTTGTTCCTAGTTGATTATCTCTGAACACTTACTTTAGGATTTTCCAAGCCCCCAAACTTGGAATAAATCTAGAGCAAAAGCAAAAAACTAAATTATACCAATGCGTTCTTTACTTATTTGAAAAAAGTGAGTTTTTTTGTTTTATAGTTTGGCCAAATAATGTTTTAGCCTGCTTACTTCCTCAAGGAACATCATTTTAAATGAGATTTAACTAAGTAGGTCAGTCTAAGCAGGTCAGTCTAATCAGGACGATACTAGAGATTTTCTTTCTTTACGAGTAATCCTTTAGGTGTTTTTAACTAGGTATTCAATGAGTTTCTTTGAAAGCGATTAAGGAATTATTAAGTTTTGGAGTTTTTAATCTAATTTATTTCATAAGTCATAAACATTGCAATATAAATTGGTTAGGACTCACTTAAAAGTAAAAGGTAAGTGAGCTTAAAGGGTTAGTAATGTTTCACAATAAAAGCAGCTCCAATTAATCATCATAGTATTTGGGCCATGGAGAGTGTTGTTTCAATACTGTCAGAGTTGTAGTTCAAGAGTAATTGAATGATAAAGTATCCCCCTCCCGCCCCTTTTACTAATTTAACACAGCTCACCTCAGAGCAGCAAGACTGTCCAGATGGATCGCAGAGAGGGACAATCTTCAAATTAGAATAAGGGAAAAACCTGAAAAAGGGGGGCAGGGTTTTCCTTATGTTCACACTAAGAAGATTGTCCCTTGCTGTGAGCTGTCTGGTCTCAAGACCAGATTCCACATCTGAGGGGAGGTGGCTTACACTAGGTAAAAGGGGCAGGAGGGGGATACTTTATCATTCAAGTACAACTCCGACAGTATTCAAATAACACTCTCCATGGATCAAATACTATGATTATTTGGAGCTACTGTTTTTGTGAAACATTACTATCCCTTTAAACATACTTTGGTCCAACTATGGAACAAAAGTCAACACATTGGTATAATATATGCTCTAAACGGTGTTCACATTTTGTTAGTTGGCAGGCTAAATACTCTTAAACTTAAAAATTCCCCCTGAAGAAATTGCTTTTAAATAAATGCATCGAATACCTACTTAAAAACACCTAAACCATAAAGAAATAAAATATGTAGTATCCTCCTGATTAGACTGACCTGCTTGAAATTAGAACTCACTTAAAATGGGGTACCTTAGTGAGGTACGCAAGCTTAACCCCTCAAGGACTGGCCGCACATGCATGTGGCAGTCACTTAAGGACCACGGAGCATTTTTTTTTTTTTTTTAGTTTCCGGTTCCGGACTCCCCGAACGGCGTGCAGCCGCGGGGGGAGCCCAGAATTCCATGACAGTCATAGTACATCACGGGTCGTTAACTCAAAACGACCTATGAAGTGCTATGAACGTCAAGGGTTGTTAAGGTATTAAACATACTTTGGCCAAACTATGCAACAAAACTTCTTTTTTTTTTCAAATAAAAAATGAACACTCTGGTATAATATATGCTCCACACAGAGTTCTCATTTTGGTAGTTTGTATGGCACAGGGAAGGATTGTTTTTTGCCTTTTCACTTTTTTTTTTAGGTCAGTTTCTTTTTTTGGGGTGAATATGAGGGACAAAGGGCCATATGTTCAAAGAAGTAGCTAAATAGCTTTTGTCGTTTGTAACGACTTTTCAAAGTACAGTGTCATTGGGATCATTATTATTTTCAGAGAGTGTCGGTTGTGAACAGAAATATGTTGTTTGTCCTGACTGAAATTGTCATATGTAATGACAAAAAATGCCTTAACTAATGACAAAAATGTCTTAAAGGGATATTAATGTTTCATAATAAAAGCTCTAATTAATCATCATATTATTTGGACTTTGGAGAGTGTTATTTCAATTCTGTCAGAGTTGTAGTTCCAGAGTAATTCAATGACAAAGTATCCCCCTCCTGTCCCTTTTACTGATGTAACACTGCTCAGCCAGAGCAGAAGGGAGGTGTCCAGGTAGACTGCAGAGAGAGACAATCTTCAAGTTAAGATAAGGGAAAAACCTGAAAAGCTTGTCAAGGGGGGCAGGGATTTAATTGTTTTCATAGGAATAAGAGTGTCCCCTTCTGTTATCTTTCTGGTCTATGGACTGCATTCCACATCTGAGAAGAGATTGCTTACACTAGGTAAAAGGGGCGAGAGGGGGAAACTTTGCTTGTGAATATCTCATAAACCTTAAAGGTTTGAGAGATAAGACTTATATCATTCTTCATGTTTTCTTAATGCCTACAAAATAAAATAAAGTTAAAACAAAGTATTACTATCCCTTTAACTAAAGATAAAAATTCTCACATTCGGAACTTCACATTCCCTCCACTTTTTTCTTAACGTACAAATTTTGTCTTTTGCAAGACATTTTTTTGTCGTTAGTTACAACAAATTCTCTTTTCCTCTATAAGACACTGGAAAATAGTTTAGCCACACTCTTGCCCCGCCCCTTTGCCTGTCAGTTCTGGAGTTATGTTGTACACAACGGACATTACTAGCTTTTTGTCATATACACTATAGAAAATATGTCGTTCATGCAGACAATTGCTTATTTTTGTCTTTCATACAACATTTTTTTGTCGTTATCCCTTTGACCATATGGCCCAAAGGCTTTTGATGATTGCATCTCTTGTTGAGAACACTAAGGTGTTAATAATTGTATTAGTTAGCTTTATGTCAAAATTCACCAGGTATTATAGCTCAAGTTGGATGTACCCCCTGGTGAAACATGCTTAAAGGACTATACGAAGATCTGCTAATTTTTTTTTACCCCTTAATTACCGCATGGTACAGGGGTGAGACACTCTGGAAGATCAGGTCCTGGCACTTTAAGGGGTTAAATAATTGTAAGTGACAAAACATGCCATAATAACATCTATTTTTTCAAAAGGCATTTATTTGGTGTGAAAAATGCAGAACAGATTTACATTAATTGTAGTTGGTGTTACCTTTTAACAGATCATCTTAATAGCTCTTCACAAAGTTCAGAGCTTTTGAAATCCCAGACATTTCTTCCTAGTATAATTGAAGAAGAAAACTGTGTGGGTTTTGAAAGATCTGTACATTAGGAAGAATTATTAAGTTGATTCATTCAATGCTACCCCAAACTAAAAGAAATGTTCTTCTCTTCAGGGTCAACACGGCTATCAACAATTTGACCTAGAACAGATCATTAAGATTCTAAACACATTCTCTATTTTAACATGGTTCAAAGTGTTTTGAGTAAATTAATAGTATAATTTAGTTGCTGCACATGCTAATTTAATTATTGATAGTGATGGCCTGAAAATAACCGGTGCTGCTTGATGTACAAAATACAATAATAGACCACTAAAGAAGAAAAGAGTACACTAATGAGAATTCTTTTGCCTTGATGTACTGTAATTTCATATGAAAATGAAACAAAAATGTGTGAAATAAGACATGCTTACAATAAATGCTAATAGAAGGCACAAAAATGGCATATATATATAGATTATCTATACCAGTGGGTCTCAGACTTTTTTTTGCTGTGGTGGAACACATTAAGTTTCATCTGAATGATAACAATCTGTTAACCCACTGGATTCAAGAAACATCTCCAAAGTATTGCATCCAATGGGTTAATACGGTATAGATAAAAAAATATATATATTGTAATGGTAGAGTTGGTAGTTACTAGTAATTCAAGCTGAAATTATAATATAAAATGTATCAGGTAACAATTACCAAGTAAATGTATCCGAAAAATTATTTTTTCCTAGAAAGGGCTAAATTAAGTGTTTCTTATAAGACAAACCTAATAGAAAACCAAGCAATAATGTGCAATGTATAATGTATAGATGCACGCGATGGGAATATAATTATACCTCTTTAGAAATCTTTGGTAATGCCTCATCTAGAATATGGAGTACAGAAACATAAAAACATAGAATTTGACGGCAGATAAGAACCATTTGGCCCATCTAGTCTGCCCATTTTCCTACAAAAAAAAAAGTACAGAGAAGTGCAGCAAAAATGCTAAAAGGCCTGGAAGATGTTAGCTATAATGACTTACAAATTAGACAAACTAGACAAAATTTGCATACAATGGAGAGAAGACATATAAGGCGTGATATGATTATTATTTGCAAGTATATTCAATGCCAATACAAAGAACTGTCTGGGGAATTATTTACTCAAAGATCTGAGAAACAAATATTGGGGCAGGCCAGCCACTGAGACCAGAGTAAAGCTGCTTTTGACTGAAAAAATACAGGGTTTTTTACAGTAAGGGCAGGAAGGTTGTGGAATTATTTTCCTCGAGAGATTGTGTTTGCAGATAATGTAGATGATTTTAAAAATGATTGGATACATTTCTAGCTCTGAACATTATTGATAATTATGACAGTTAGTTTCAGTGCAGATTGGATGTTGATATCCTCCCACCTTTTGGAATCAAGAAGGATTTTTTTTCCTACTTGGGGCTTAATTGGAAGTGGATTCAATAGGGTTATTATTTTCTGCCTCTTGATTAACAGAGGTGATATTGGAAAGGCTGGAATTGAAGAAAACATCAGCTATGCTGCTAGTTTGCAATTCTTCACAGAACCAAACGTTCGCTGTATGTCATTCCAACCATATTCCCCTGTCTGCCATTACTTACATTCTTCTGTGGAACCCTTTTTACTTTGTCAAGGAACAGAACACTGTCTGAGAATCTCTGATTTACACAACAATTAAAAATGCTTCTCTGTAAATAGCCTGCACAGATAATACAAAATCCTATGTAATAATTTGCTAAATGTGTTTGTCAGAAGCCATTATGCACAGCAGAGATGGCTACGCATGCTGCAGTCATGCACAATACATACTGCCCACACCGCAGCTGATCACTGAGTGGGGCTCTGAATTCAGACTGGAGCTCTGCTATGTATCAGACGCAGTGCCGGCAGTCTCTACTGTGTATGAGTGCACCGCGGCCGTTGCTGGGTGCCACTGTGGCCCGCGTACATTTTCATTGACTTGGGACTTGACTTATCTGGCTGATGTTCAGTGCCACCCAGTATGGTCAAGACTGACTGTATTGCCACTGTTGGCACATGGGTCGCAGTGCCACCCAGCAATAATCGTGGTGCAGTCATGCACAGTAGAGACTGCCTGCACCGCGGCTGGTACTGAGCGGGGTGCTCCGACCGCCCCGCTCCGTATCAGCCGTAGCACAGGCAGTCTCTACTGAGCATGACTGCAGCATGCGCAGTCATCTCTACTGCACATGATGGCTTCTGACAAACATCCTTAGCAAATTATTATAATAGGATTTTAAGATAAAATAACTGATTAAGTTATCTCCTGAAATAGAATCCTAACCTGGATTTCATTGCACATGTTAAGTGCTATCACTGGATTTATCCCAGTGATTCCTACTGAAATCTATGTGTAAATAAGGACAGATCTATTTTTCTTATGCTATGTCAAATGGCAGTGTACTCCATTTTAACTGGACAAGCATAATCTGTAGAGTGGCTGTAATCGCCATGTCATTTCTACTATTTAAAGTGCCAGTGTGCTTAATTTCATCTGTACTGTGCAGACTGGCAGCACACCTACTTTATCCATGCTATACAAAGTAGCAGGACATTCTCGTTTATCAATACTTTTTGGAGTGGCATTGTGCCCCATTTCATATCTACTGTGGAGTGGAAGCATGACTATTTTATCCCTGCTCTGCATATTGGATGTGAGCTTCATTTAATCTCTACTATGCAGAGTAGCAGTCCAGTCCACTTCATTTCAACTGTGCAGTATACCTATGTTATCTCTGCTATGCAGAGTGGTAGTCCAGTCCATTTCATCTATACTGTGAAGTACATCTATGTTATCTCTGCTATGCAGAATAGCTTTTCACTCTATTTCATCTCTTCTGTGTAGAGTGGCAGCATATCTATTTTATACCAGCTCTACGGAATGGTAATTTTGCAGATTTTATGGCTATTATGCAGAATAGTAGTATACTCCATGTCCTCTAAATTGTGCACATTAATAGCTTGTTATATAGAGTTGAAGTATGGCCTATAGTATTACTGCTCTGCAGAGTGGAAGTGAGCTCCACTTTATCTGTATGGTGCTAATCAAGGCCCTATTTTAGATGTCATGCCAAATGTATCTCTGCTATGCACAACTGTCTTAGGTATGGCGATGTTTTCTTTGTTATTGTCACACTTCCTGATTCCTGACTCTGGTGATCATTTGAATTGGCGCTGCCTGCTAGTCGGTGCTTGTTCTACAACTTGCCTGTCCGTAGTTCCAGTTTGCTGTGATCCATCTGTTGATTATCCGATTCTGACCTGGCTTGGTTGACTATCTGTTCCAGCTCAGACTTCTGCTTCTACAACGTCTCAGCTTCCATGACTAATAGCTCCGGTATCAACTTCTGCTTGTACGACTTTCTGCTCCGGCTACGACCTCAACTTGCACGACTCATAGCTCCTGTATCGATTTCTGCTTATAAAAAAAACTAATAATGTCCGTTGTGTATGACATAACTCCAGAATTGACAGGCAAAAGGGCGTGGCAAGGGCGTGGCTAAACTAATCTCCAGTGTCGTGTAGAGGAAAAGAAAATTTGTCGTAACTAATGACAAAAAAAATGTCTTGCAAAAGACAAAATTTGCACATTTATAAAAAAGTGGAGGGAATGTGCAGTTCTGAATGTGAGAATTTTTGTCTTTAGTTAAGACATTTTTGTCGTTAGTAAAGGCATTTTTAAAGACATTTTTGTTGTTAGTTAAGACATTTTTAGCATGAACTGTAAAGCGCCTGTTTTACCAGGTCTATTTTTAGTAGCAAGTAGCAACATTGTAATAGTTTCAGGCGGGAAAGTGCCGTTCGAATTTCCAAAATTTACACCGAAATTTCCGACTAGGTCCGTTTAAGATTCTGATTTTTTTTTGTGGGCGGGCCTTGGCTTTCTGAATGTCCGAATGATGCCAAATACGACTTATTTATCCGAATTCCGAAATTAGCCGAAACGAATCACACAAGTCTAAATCCTATTACAGTACCTCCAGAGGTCTTACAATTGAAGGAGTCATCTATCCAACCATCTGGCTTCACAGGTCAGCAACTTTAATTCCAGCACTAGCTGCAGCAAAGACTTCCAAAGGCTGCTCCACTCCAAAGCCACACTCTCAGCCCATCGTTCTCCAGCTACTCCTTGGAGGTACTGCTCCCCAGTTTCTTAACCTGACTGTTATCTACACTATGCTATTCAGACTAGCTATTTGATACATTCCACTTGTACAATTCAGATTGGCAGCAAAGCTATTTTTTTCCTGTTATGCAGAGTTATCTCTGTTATGGTTATATAGCTACTTCAGATCACAGTCCCATCTGGCTCTACCTGGACTTGAACTAGGGAGCATCTGGCTGTGGGGCCTTTGGTTTCCAGTCTGAGCCACTAGAGGGATTCTATGACAGCCTGGTTCCTGATTCAGCTGCATTCACATGGCCCACTAGAACCTTCCATCTTACTTGACCCAGCCTCCCTGAGCCTTAGTCCTTTAGCTTGTATTGTGACTCAGAGTTCCTGTTCCCGTTCCATGAGAGATTCTCTTGTTTTGACCATGGCTTGTTCCTGGCTCTGCTGAAATTCTCCTGTCATGAACTTTGGCTTTTATTCTGACCTTTGTTTGCTGTCTGCTTTACCCATTGTACTGTTTCAATAGGTATGAATCTTTGCTGCATGCTCTGACTTTAGATTACATGACTCTGCCTCTGTCTGCTGTTTTGGTACCTCCTTGATTTTCCATTACACTGTTCATATCTGTACAAACCTCTTGTGGGGCAGGTAGTTGCTTCTTACAGTAACTGTACCTGCTCTTGATTGGATCTGTACCATAGTCTGAGCTTCTATCCAGCATCCTCCGATGACAGAGGGTGTTTGTCTCTAAGCTGGAGTGCTCTCATTGGCCAGAAATCGATCTCTGCCAATGAGATCACTCCAGCTTAGAGACAGACAGCCTCCGTCATCGGAGTAGGCTGGATAGAAGCTCAACACTGTGTGCTGGAAGTAGGAAAAAAGCTACATTTAATCTTTAAATTTCTCCAAACCAGCGGATTTTTTTTTAAAAAAGGATACACTTTCCATTATTTATCATTTATAAGGAAACAATTTAGGCAAAGTTGTGAAGGGGGTAAACATCCACTTTAATGAATCTTAACTTAAAAATGTCATTTTTTTTATGCAGATAATAAGTTTACTGGTTAAGATGGTCTTCATTTGCAATTCTATAAAACTTTTTAGGTGGTTACTAAGATGTTTCTAGTGGACATGTATATTTATTGGTTTTCATTGCATTCTATTCCTGAATCCACAAAGACAATTATTATTGCCCTGTTATACAAGAAGGGTGACAGAGAGGACATAAGAAATTGGCACCCAATAATTTTATTAAGCTGAAGATTACAAGTCGGTTGCTAAAATTCTGGCTAGCAGGATTAGGATGTTTCTTAATACTATAATTCATAAGGATCAAATAGTACAGTACAGTGCCTGAGAAGAGAACTGTGGATAGCTTAAGCCTTTTAAGAAATACTCTGCTATATGTTAATGTGCAAAACCAAGTTGCTGCTCTTTTAAATCTGGATTTTGAGAAGGACTATGATTCAGTTTCTTACTTATTTTCAACAATTCTAAATATATCAGCGCTCACTATTGAGAGGTCTCTACTTTGAATATACAACCACAATATTGTAGTGAAAATAAACAATATATAATATTCAAAATATATATAAAAAACCCTTAAAAAGGGAAAAAATAAAAATGAATATAAATAAAATGAAATAAAACAAAATAAACCCAAAGTCTCTAGTCGAGCCTTCTTCAAAAATCTCTTTTCACTTCTACTTTCACGGTGCCGCCTCCCAACATCAGTCGCTGGTATTCGACTTTCAATACATGTAGACAAAAAACACAAAAGAGAGAAGCGCACACGATCTGAGTGTAGACTGTAATGTCAATATATGGAATCCTCCACCAGATAATCACCTGTGAGCTCACAAGATGTCTGCTCACGTTTCCATGAGGCTATACCGGCCTCTCAGTGAATAAGCCTCCACTGGATCACCCCCAGTGCGGGTATCTGTATCACTCCTGTTCCAGATCTTTCCACCGGTCTTCCCAATATCTCCCAATATTCCTCCTCACCCAGAGTAGATGGAGATGGTATAATACCATCCTGAGGAGTATTATACCATCTCCATCTACTCTGGGTGAGGAGGAATATTGGGAGATATTGGGAAGACCGGTGGAAAGATCTGGAACAGGAGTGATACAGATACCCGCACTGGGGGTGATCCAGTGGAGGCTTATTCACTGAGAGGCCGGTATAGCCTCATGGAAACGTGAGTAGACATCTTGTGAGCTCACAGGTGATTATCTGGTGGAGGATTCCATATATTGACATTACAGTCTACACTCAGATCGTGTGCGCTTCTCTCTTTTGTGTTTTTTGCTTACTTATTTTCAATCCTTGAGACGGTGGATTATCTGAAAGTATTTTTGTTCTGATTCAAAATATGTATAGTCAATGTTGTAGTGTCATTCAAATGTATAGATTTTGGGGCAGTCCTGTGCTTATGCTGTCAGGTACTAGGCAGGGTAGTCCCATACCCCCTGCCTAATTTGTATCTGCTATCAATGTAACTGTGTTAGGAAAGATAAGATTGTTATGGGGATTCATATGCCTGGTGTGAGACTAGTGCATCAGCCCTTCAAGTCAATGTTGACAAAAGCTCATGAGTTTTGGTAATTGTGTGTATGATGTTCCCTTGCAGGCTAAAGTTAAAAGGTATCAGATTAAAGTCTTTGTGATTCGGTTTGATAAAGGGCTTTCCTAAATGGACTTCTGTAGTTTAAAATGTGGAAGATCATATCCAGGTTATGAAGGTGGTTAAGGTGCTTGTTATTAAACAATTATCTTACCTGTCATTTTGTATATTCTAGAATGGTGTAGTTGAGTCAGGTTAAGATTTGTAGGGACAAGTCCTTTCATCCTAAGGGAGTCGCAGATGTTGAGCTTTCATTTTTTTGAAGCTATTATCCTTCCTGGTGAGATCAGCTGTTGGGGTCACTAAGACACCATTTATTGCTAAATACTTCTTTGACATCCTCTTGCATCATTATAAGTGGCTACCTATTTCTCTAAAATCTCCCTGTTTACTGGGTATGATATTGACTCTTCACATCCCATATCATCTGTCTCTCTGCACCCCTGCTAACAGCTCAACTCCTGTTTACTGGCTATGATATTAACTCTTCACATCCCACATCTGTTTGTCTGTAACTATTGTTATTGACTTCATTTCTGTTTGATCAACCCCCTTCCTCCTTCATCCTGTCTTCTTACTGAGGTCTGATTGTTAATTAAGTTAAATAAGCCTCATGTGTATAAGACTGCTATATAATACCGCCAATATAGGGTGACAGCCCTAAAGGTTGACACTCTAAGGGGTTCCCCATCTAAAGTGAGCCATCTTAAGTGGATTGAGACTTAAGCAGGAGACAGAACAGATTCCACTGGAGAAAGAACACCTCCCAAAGCAAGGCTACAAAGAACTTAAAGCAAACATCTAAATGGAAACTCTGCAATTCTCCTAAACTTCAAGATTCTTTGTATAACACCAGCTTATGGACTCTTTTTACAAAACAAACTCCGTCATGAGAAGGTGCTCTTGGCCCATTTGGACTGTTGTTTCAACATCATGCCCTCTACAAACAGTACCTAAATACCTAATATTCCTTCTGTCTATGGCTGCAATTCTCGGTAAAATATCTGGTTCCTTCTACCCTCCACCATCTCCTCCACGCCATGTTTATATCTCTCCTTCACTTCTATCTTCCACACTCAACTCTACACACCAACTCCTCACTCTTCTCCGCTCCTGCACTCCCCCACCCCACCCCACACAAACCAAAAACCAAATACACACAAATCATTCTCTCATCTTCTGTCTCTCTCTTTTCTTCGGTTAATGGCAGCTGGATATATCTTTCCAAACCCTGGCCCCATCTCCATTCACAAACACTCTACCTCCAGTCAGCATAGGAACAATTAAAATCTAATCACCATTCATTGCCTTCAACCTCAATTTCTTCCCTTTTCTTGTGCTCTGTGGAATGCTTGCTCCATTACTAACAAATATAACACCGTTCATGATCTCTTTTTTCTACCGCTCCCTCAATTTACTTGTTATTACTGAAACTTGGCTCTCTCAATCTGACACTGCTTTAGAGGCCGCAATCTCCTACGGTGGCCTCTCCTTCTCTCACACTCCAAGCACAACTGGACGTGGGGGAGGTGTGGGTTTGCTGCTCTCTGAACATTGTCATTACAAACTAATTTCACCCCACTCTGCTTCTCCTCTTTTGAATTGCATGCTGTTCGTATCTTTGCTTCAGTCTCTCTACAAGTTGCAGTCATCTATCGCCCACCTACCTCCACATATACACCTTCAGACTTCCTTTCTGACTTTGAATCATAGTTTTCATTCTTCCTCTCTTCAGACACACCTTCACTTCTGGGGGACTTCAACTGCCATGTGGATGATCACTCCATCTCCTGGGCATCCCATTTTCTCTCTTTAACATCTGCATTTGGACTAACCCAGTGGATGAATGCTAATAGTCACAAGGATGGTCACTTCCTAGACCTTGTGTTTACTAGAGGCTGTGCTCTCTCAGATTTTAATATCTCCCCTCTTCCATTATCCGATCACCATTTTCTAACATTCAGCACTAATACACCTTCCACAATCCCTGCTTCCTCTCCCCACTTCACGCGTAACCTCAAATCCCTTAATCTCACGGCTCTCCAGTCCTCCCTGTCTACTGGACTTTCATCTATTCCCACTAATCCTAACACTAACAGCCTTGTCAAAACATACAACTCAGTCCTATCCTCCTCTTTGAACCTGCATGCGCCTCTCTTTCTCCAATCCACTCGCAGAACTAACCCGCGGCCGTAGCTTAAAAAAGACACCAGCTTCATCCGCTCCTGTACCCGTTTAGCTGAATGACTGTGGAGAAAGTCTGGTTCTCTGGCAGACTTTCTCCACTACAGGTTCCTCCTTTCCTGCTTTAACTCTTCTCTGTCCCCCGCCAAAAAAACTTTACTTTTCACAATTTATCAACACTCATAAATCCAACCCTGACGTCTTTTCTCTTCCTTTGACTCCCTCCTCCACCCTCCATCTGCTTCCCCTACAAACTCCATACAGCCACAAGACTTTGCTGACTATTTCAAAGCCAAGGCGGACTCAATCCGGGATAATATACCAACCTGTACATCTCCTCCTAACCTCCCTCGTTCCCCTCTGGCACTCTGGACTCTTTTAAACTAGTCACGAAGGAGGAACTGACTAACCTGCTATCCTCCGCTCTGTCCACTACATGCTCTCTTGATCCGCTTCCCTCTCACCTCATCCAGCCCCTCTCCCCCCACACTAATCCCTATCCTATTACAAATCTTTAACACCTCCTTTGCCACTGCTACCTTTCCTGATGACTCCAAACATGCCTTAGTAACACCCATCCTCAAGAACAACTCTTCTGACAGTAACACACTCTCTAGCTATCGACCAGTTTCTCTTCTACCTTTTGCCTCTAAGCTCTTGGAACGCCTAGCCTACTCACGCCTGCTTGACTTCCTTAACACATACGACCTGCTGGACCCTTTACAATCTGGATTTCGCACTGCTCACTCCACCGAAACTGCTCTTACAAGAGTGGTCAATGATCTTCACATTGCCAAATCTCAAGGTCACTATTCAATACTTATCCTCCTTGATCTCTCAGCAGCTTTTGACACTGTTGATCATGCTCTCCTCTTCCGCATTCTTCACTCCTTAGGAATCTGTAAAGTATCCCCCTCCCGCCCCTTTTACTGATGTAATACTGGTCACCTCAAAGCAGCAAGACTGTCCGGATGGATCGCAGAGAGGGACAATCTTCAGTGAGCATAAGGAAAAACCTGTCAAGGGGGCAGGGTTTTCCTTATGCTCACAGTAAGAAGATTGTCCCTTGCTGTGACCTCTCCGGTCAAGAGACCAGATTCCACATCTGAGAGGAGGTGGCTTAGATTAGGTAAAAGGGGTGGGAGGGGGCATTTTATCATTCAATTACTCTTGTACTACAATCTGACAGTATTGAAATAACACTCTCCATAGCCCAAATACTATGAAGATTAATTGGAGCTGCTTTTTTTGTGAAACATTACTATCCCTTTAAGATATGGAAGTCTGAGTCTTGGGTTTTTTCTGTTCTTTTTTTTTAAAGTTTGTGTCCTTTGTCTATTTCTCTTTTAGGTCTTGTTCTTCCTTCTGCCAGAGGGAAAGAAGGAAGCTAAAGATTAGGGTTTTGGTGAGTGGTAGGGTTTAGTGGTCTCGGTGAAGTATTGTGATAGTTCAATTTGCAGGGTCAGGTTTGATAGATAGTTTGTTAGGTAGAGTTTGTTTTTTTCTTGTTTCTTTGTTTCTGTCTTTTTTTCCATAAAGTTTTTATTTTTTTCTTTCTTACCTTAGACCAGTTTAGTTTGCTCACAAACTGATAGAAAATGATGCTGATAATTGTGATGATTTTGGTTAACCCCTTAAAGACCACTGACGTGCCAGGACCGTCATGGAGGTCCGGCACATAAGGAGTTCAGGGCTCCTGGTACAGCTGCATGCCGCTCCAGAAGCCCTAAAACGGAAGTGAAGAAAAAAAAAACCTGTGGTCCTCAAGCTCCGGCCACGCGTGCGCGCGCCAGTCCTTAAAGGGTTAATTCTCTTTCTCAAAAGAAAGAAGGGGGAATATTACTTCATTCTTGAATATGTATTGTTTTTTTTATTGAATTTCAGTGTAGCTTATGTCTTAGATACTTTATTGGGGGATTTCCGTTTGTTTGTTTATTTTATAGTGATATTCTCTGTATAGAAATATCTGTTAGCTTGTTTTATATGTAACTCTTGTAACATTTTCAATAATTCATAAACATATATCTGGAGTTACATGATTGTCTCGCTCAAAGAGGAGTCGTCTGGCAGTTTGTAGCTGGGCTGTCATATGGGCAGGATCAATATGATGTTCTTCAGGATATTTCTTATCTGGGTATAGCCCAGGGTAGGATACAGTCCTATAGAGCCTGGTACTTACCTTCCTTGACCAAGGATGTGGTAATGGCAGATACAATGGATACATTTAAAAGACGATTACATACATTTCTTTCAAAACAGGAAGTTCAGATAAAAATTATAGACACAATAATCCAACTTGGGTGGCGCTGACTGAAAAACAGGAGAAATCACAAATCTCAGCTGCCCGACATGAACCCAAACTCCACGAGTTCAAAACACAATACAACACTACAAACACTTGTCTGGCGCTCGAGCAGTTGTAGACTACACAAAATAATATTCAGCCTTGACAGAGGACCACAGGCTACAAATCTGTATTAAAACATCTTTTAATATCACAGTATGCATATAATATTCGATCTGTACACATACATATTAGAATTCTATATCAATAATCCCACCATACAAAATATAAAAAAGTGAATATAAAATATATTAAAAAATAAAAAAGTAAATACCTCAAACCAATAATGATACTTACAGTATCTCTCACCACCTAAAAATGACGAGATATAGCCAAAGTGTACCACGGTCACAAACAAGACTGGGATGCCCCAAGAAAATCCCTATTTATACTTTAACAATGTAACCAGTGGATAAAACTATTTCATCCCTTGGCAACAACATCCAATACATTAACAGACAAAATACATAACTTTCTCCAAAACTACCTCATTCTACGCTAAATATTCCCCATAAAAAACTACTAAACTCTCCCTAACTATATACCGGTATATAGAAAAAAACGTAAAAATCACACCATTTATGGCACGGAGCGATGTCTCTTTATAATTGAATCGATTCCAAATATCCGCTGCAACAAGTCTTGAAAACAAAATTCCAGGTTCTCGATATTAGAAAGTTGTGTTTATCCACACCTGGTTCAATCTGATTTCATATATTCACTGGCAGACGTAACTTATTCATCTGACATATATCGTGATCATGAAACAGATACACAGGATAATACTCTTTAAAGGCACGCTAGCATCAATGTCCTCAAGCACATTATCATCTTGAAATTGCCCTTAATATATTTTCTGCACTACTCAATATAGAGATACAATATAACACATTAGGAACAATATACCTCTATTCCTTCTGAATTCCGTACCGAACCATATACAGTGTGCTCTTTTACTACCTCCGAGGATCAATCCACTCCACCGCTGCAGTGCCTCTTGTTGCTATACCTCCTTTGTTCCACGTTCCACTGGGTAGATGTTCCGCCACTTCACATCTCAAATGTGCTTCCACATCAATTAGATTCCTCCGGCGTCTCCTCGTGTTCCACGTTCCGTTGGATGAATGTTTCAGCCGCTTCAAAGATCAAATATATTTATATATCAATTGGATTCCTCCAGCTTCTATAAATTGCACAATACTAGTGCTGTCACGCTCCGTGTCAATACTCCATCTTAACAAATACATATTAGAATTCTATATCAATAATCCCACCATACATCTTTTGTCTCCTTTTGGATGATTGAAAGGGTGCTGATTTTCTGTAGTTTTGGGGGCAAATTAGCTTTTCCCATACATACTTTTATGTTTTCTTTTTGGTGAGCCACGTTTTGATAATTTAAACCTGAGTATATTAGTTAGGTTATTTTATTATTTTTCACATATGATGCATTGTTTTATGATTGTATAACACTTTGTATCAAAGGTTGTTTAGTTTGATTGAAGTAAATCCTAAGTCTTTTTTGTATGTTTATTCACATGTATGTTTTTCTTTATGCCAATGTGTATCAAGTATGTTAGACAGGTGCTATTGATTGGGGGGAGGAGTGTTAGGTTTATATAGGGAGAGTTAGAAGTGTTTGTTATCAAATTTTACTCCCTGAGGAAGAGACGAGAGTTGTCTTGAAACGCGTTGGAGTATTGACACGGAGCGTGACAGCACTAGTATTGTGCAATTTATAGACGCTGGAGGAATCCAATTGATATATAAATATATTTGATCTGTGAAGCGGCTGAAACATTCATCTGACGGAACGTGGAACACGAGGAGACGCCGGAGGAATCTAATTGATGTGGAAGCACATTTGAGATGTGAAGTGGTGGAACATCTACCCGGTGGAACGTGGAACATAGGAGGTATAGCAACAAGAGGGACTGCAGCAGTGGAGTGGATTGATCCTCGGAGGTAGTAAAAGAGCATACTGTATATGGTTCGGTACGGAATTCAGAAGGAATAGAGGTATATTGTTCCTAATGTGTTATATTGTATCTCTATATCGAGTAGTGCCGAAAATATATTAAGGGCAATTTCAAGATGATAAAGTGCTTGAGAACATTGATGCTAGCGTGCCTTTAAAGAGTATTATCCTGTGTATCTGTTTCATGATCACGATATATGTCAGATGAATAAGTTACGTCTGCCAGTGAATATATGAAATCAGATTGAACCAGGTGTGGATAAACACAACTTTCTAATATCGAGACACTTGGAATTTTGTTTTCAAGATTTGTTGCAGCGGATATTTGGAATCGATTCAATTATAAAGAGACATCGCTTCGTGCCATAAATGGTGTGATTTTTACAGTTTTTTCTATATACCGGTATATAGTTAGGGAGAGTTTAGTAGTTTTTTATGGGGAATATTTAGCGTAGAATGAGGTAGTTTTGGAGAAAGATATGTATTTTGTCTGTTAATGTTTTGGATGTTGTTGCCAAGGGATGAAATAGTTTTATCCACTGGTTACATTGTTAAAGTATAAAGAGGGATTTTCTTGGGGCATCCCAGTCTTGTTTGTGACCGTGGTACACTTTGGCTATATCCCGTCATTTTTAGGGGGTGAGAGATACTGTAGGTATCATTATCTGTTTGAGGTATTTTATTTTTTATTTTTTAATATATTTTATATTCACTTTTTTATATTTTGTATGGTGGGATTATTGATATAGAATTCTAATATGTATTTGTACAGATCAAATATTATATGCATACTGTGATATTAAAAGATGTTTTAATACAGGTTTGTAACCTGTGGTCCTCTGTCAAGGCTGAATATTATTTTGTGTGGTCTACAACTGCTCGAGCGCCAGACAAGTGTTTGTAGAGTCAGAAAAAAATTAACTTATTTGGCAGCAGGAAAGCTTATTTATTTCTCATTTCCTCTGGGTTATGAGGCAAAGGTTGAACCTGATGGACTTGTGTCTTTTTTTTCCAACTAATTTACTATGTTAATATGTATACCCTGGGAGGTTTATTCCCAGTTGAACGTATCTGACCATACCTTTGTATATTCATATAATCCTTGTGACTCGTCTTCCTAAGGCTTATTGGGGGAATCCAAAAATAGGCCCCTAGACAGTACCTAGACAGAACATCTCTACTTCAATGACTAGGTTCAAGCAGGCAGAGATGTACATCTGGGGTTAGCTGCATCTTTTGTTCTCAGATTGAGTGGTGGGCATGAGCAGTGAAAGGCTATGAGTTAATTATGCAGGACTTGGGGTGAGTGGAGAGAGGTAAAAAGTAAGAGTCTGTGTGGTATCTATATATGCTTTTGCATACGAATGTTCCATTTGTGTGTATGCGTGCATGTTTGTATGTGTATATATAGGTCTCTACTGGGGAGTTGCAGTATGTACTCACTAAATATAAGTCATGAGCATCTATAGGATATCTATTGTGGACATAGGGTGGGAGGGAGTCATAAGGGACTATGAGGTACCTATAGAGAACTTGGGATGAATAGTAAGAGGGAATGGGGAAATGCTATGGAGTATCTATGGTGGACTTAGGGTGAATGCTAACAGTGAGACACTATAGGGTATCTATTGTTGACTTGGGGTTTGTGGTGAGAGGGATCAGTGAGAGGCTATGGGCTAACTATTGTTGCCTTGAGGTTTGTGGTGAGAGGGGGCAGTGGGATGCTATAGGGTTTGTAATGGTGATTTGTGGTTTCTGGTAAAAGGGAGTGGTGAGGGGTAATGGGGTATCCATGGTGGATGAGGGGTGAGTTGAGGGAGAGAGCAGTGAGAGGCTATGTGGTATCTAAAATGGACTCAGGGTGAATGGTGGCAGTGAGAGTGAGAAGCTATGGGTTATCTATGAAGGAATTATGGTGGTGGAGAATAATTATGGAGGACTTAGGGTGACAGGTGCGATTATGCAGTGTGAGACTATGGGGTAATTATGCAGGGCTTGGATGCAAGTGTATTCTACTTTGACACTGTGCTTTAGTTATTCACCATTCCTACCCATCACTTACCCCATACTTCATAGCTGCCCCAAACCCTCTTACCACTCATTACTAACACTTAACCCTTTTTTTCCATGGATACCCCAATGCTTCTCGCTGCTTCATCACAGCACCCAAACAATATCCTCCATAAATACCCCAAAGCCACTGACTGCTCTCACCTACTATCCACCCCATGTTTTCCAAAGATGCCCCAAATCCTATCAATGATTCAATCCAACCCACAATACATATCATGTAGTCTTTCACCACTCACCATCTGTAGAGCACCAAGGAACCTCTTAAGTTGGGACCTTATTCCATTACTACCTGACTAGAAGGACCTGCTTCAATGAGATCTCCCTCCTTCTCTACAGCACACAGCATCTGAAGCTGCTCATTCCCACCCCAACATCTTCATTTCAACCCCAGGAAATGGCAGATTTCTATAAAGCCAGCATCTGCAACCTCCTGCAGCTCGCCTGAGGGGACCCACATCCACCACTATCCTAAAGTAAATTTCCATTTAAAAAATAGATAAAAAACTATTGAATCATATGTGTCTATGAAAAAATAGGTAATTCTGGAGCAAAAGAACTAAATAAATATTGTTTTAATCCCTTAATTTCTAGAATCTCTTGTAGTCAAGCTGCTAAAAATCACATTTAAATGATTTTTGTTTTTGCATTTCTACATGATATACTGCATATATAATAACTGGAAAACAAACAGTACATCATGATTGGAGGCCTGACCTCTGATCCCTTCTGAAGTGACACAATTTCCATCTATCTCCTGTTACTACTTAACGCTTAACGCCCCAGGTCCTGGTCCCAGCTTGATCCATGCAGTCATGTTATTCTCTCTATTAGTAATGGTGCAATTGGGATGCACACTGTAATAATGCAATAGGTTTGCTCAAGCCCTAGGTCTTTTGGGAACTTAAAGTTTTATTCAGATAAAGAAATACAATGCTGGAGCAACCAACTGCGCCATAGGGGGGAAATTAAAATTTTCATCAATAGAAGTGGGGCTTTTCACCCGACCAGCATTCAAAGAGATCAAAGCCCCATTTAAATCAAAGACTCTGGATAATTTTTATTTGTCCTGGCAGTGAAGGTTCCATGTTGGATCTTGGACTCCTACATGGGTTCTTAAAAAGTTGCCAAGAAACAAAGAGACTCTGACTGTATTCACTTCCAAACATGTTCATTTAATAAAATAACAAGACAAATGGACATCAAAACTGAACCTAAATCTCTGTCCACTTCCTCAACAACTTCAACAGTCTTCTCTCACATTACCTAAATTTATCCTGCACCCCCCACCACCGCCAGAGCCCACCCTGGGCCCCACTGATGCTTCAGAGATCAGGAGACCAATGTGGAGTCAGATATCATCTGAGAGACATGAACCAGCTAATTAGGGGATCTCTGTCATTCCCTATCAGTTGAAATAACAAATAGGCATACCTTGGTGGAGTGTAGGCTTGAACATATCTCCAGGGAGTGTGGGACACTTGTATTCATTAGGAATGTTAGAGTGCGGGTATCCAGGACTTCTGTGACTGAGATGGCTTCCACCTTTTAGGTGTGATAGTGGAATCCGGGTGACACAGGTGGTGAAAGACACTGGCACGTATAGACAATACAAACCTAGAGTCTGGGTGTTCCTCTAGATAAGATGAATGTATGTTTACGGATGCTATATTTTATCCTAAATAGAGTACCCTTTCAATACCTGGGAAGAATCCAAATTGTTGCAACTCAACTCCATGCTTTGGATACCCCTCTGTCACTCAAAATATTAGATATATTACACTATTGAGTTACTCTCTATTTGTTTCTTTTAATGGGCATGTGGCTTTCCTGCCAGTACAGTACTTATATGTGGGATGGGATAAGAGATAGAGAGCACAGCACCTGGCTTCACCTTTATTTGACAGGAGATTTACTCCTCCACTGCTGCCACGGATGTGACAGTTCCACATGGTGCTGCTGGTTTGATCCAGAGTTGCATCTCTTTAGTTTCCTGCTAAATAACTCCCCTGCTACTGACTCATGGTATTACACACACATCCACAGATAATGCATCAACAGAAATGTACACATAAGGACATTTTAACAATTTATTTTTATCATTTCTATTTATAAAAGGTCTTATTTAACAATGAATTGCAATATGTAGCTATGGATTACATGGGTAACAGCCACTGACACTTCACATTAAATTAACTTGTTAAATAAAGTTATTTTAAAGCAATTCTAACACCTAAAACTGAGTTAGGATGACATAACTTTAAATGTCACATACTTACAGTTAACATATGTAAAAATTACTATTGTGTTGTCTCATGGGTTCTGAACTAAAGAGAAATGTTTCTGTGAGTTTTGTGACATTTAAAATCACAATACAGTCTTTATCATAATGACCACTAATGTGTGTAGCAACCTTAGCCTACAATAAAATAGTGCTGTAGCTCATTGTTTGGTAGCAGGAAGTAGGGCTCAGTTCCCCCTTTAGTGCAACTCTGGGCAATTTGAGATTTTCCAGCAATAGCAATTCTCTAAGAAATTCTCTTGTGAATCATCTCTCTTTCTTCATAAAATCAAGCTTTTTTAATTTTCAGTGTTATCATTATAAGGAGCGAGCAAACAAATTGCTCAAGGCAAAAATTGCAGGCCTTACACATATCAAACCTAAATGGAGTTTAATCATAGGCTCATACCTATGATTAAGCTCCATTTAAGCATGAAACACTTAAGTCAATCCTAGTCTTAAGCATTAGTTTGTTGTGTCCTTTTAATGATGATGGCAAAAATAAAACAAGCTTGATTTTATGGCCGGGTGATGCTTTACAAGTGCACTAGGAATATCTTTCTTTGCGCAGGGCTCTTTCTGCTAAATAAAACAAACACTGATTATCTTGTAATATCTTTTCTCTTGTAATATCATTTATGCTTTAGACTTAAGAAAGGGAGGTTCTCCCAAAAGCTTGTCAATCCATAATTCTGTTAGTCCAATAAAAAAGATATTACAAGATATTAAGTTTGTTTGTTATTTTACATCTGCATCACTGGACTAATACAAATAAATATATATATATAAATAAATATATATATATATATATATATATATATATATATATATATATATATATATATATATATATATATATATATATAGCACTAGCTAATGTTCAAATATGAAGTGTTTTTTAAAATGCGCTCTATGGGAGACTTAAAGTGATTGTAATGTTTTACAAAAAAAAAGCAGCTCCACTTAAAGGGGAACTACCACCCCGCAAAAACTTCATCTTAATTAAGTCTTCATCTGGCGACCGGCCGGCTCCAAAAGGGACTGACAGCACAGGTGCACGGGCGTCACTATGGCAAGATGTCTGTGCTTCCTGCTACTGTCAGCCTCCGAATAAGTAAAAAATCTTTTAAACCAGGTAATATTTCTGGCGACTAGCGGTACTAAGCAGCTAGTCGCCAGATAAAAACTTAAATAAGATGAAGTTTTTGTGGGGTGGTAGTTCGCCTTTAATCTTCATAGTATTTGGGTCATGGAGAATATTGTTTCAATACTGTCAGAGTTGTATTTCAAGAATAATTGAATGATAAAGTATCCCACTTCCTCCCCTTTTACCTAGTGTGAGTCACATCCCTTCAGATGTGGAATCTGGTCTCTTGACCGGACAGGTCGCAGCTAGGGACAATCTTCTTACTGTGAGCATTAAGAAAACCATAACCCCATGACAGGTTTTTTAGGTTTTTCCTTATGCTCACTGAAGATTGTCCCTCTCTGCGATCCATCCGGGCAGTCTTGCTGCTCTGAGATGAGCAGTGTTACATCAGTAAAAGGGGCAGGAGGGGAATACTTTATCGTTCAATTACTCTTGAACTACAGCTCTGACAGTATTGAAATAACACTCTCCATGGCCCAAATACTATGAATATTAATCAAGAGCTGCTTTTTTGTGAAACATTACTGTCCCTTTAAGTTACTATGACCAGCACTGAAAATTCCAATCTAATAAAACAAGTAAGATAATTTCCTGTAACAATTTTTAAATGAAAAATCTTTCAGCAGTTGGAGTACCCATGTTTTACTCAGAAAGAAAAGCCCTAGAACACAAATGTATTTCTTAAACATGGCATTTAACCCCATGAATGCTAGAGACATATCCAGTGCATTGAGAAGCAATACATTGTTGAAGTCTCTAGCATGCAAGAGGTTAAAGTATTTTCTCTCCTAGCAGTGTGCGGCGCAGGTAACAATTAGGCCCATCTGCTGTCCCCACTGACCTCTGTGCACTTCACAGTCTGTATTCCCCAAGCTGCCTTGAAACAGCTACAGATCTTTAAAGCTGGTGTGTGTTTTATTTCTCTTCAGCGAATCCTTATCACAGTACACCCGTGAGATGCATGGTGGCATGTAATTAATTAACAGAGGGAGGGATAAGGAGAAAAATTTCATAGGATATTAGAAATACAGTCATTTAACTTCCCTCGGGCTGCAGCACTGTGAATTCCCTTAACTTTTTGTCGGATTATGTCTCTTCAGTAGGAGGTTGAGACAGAGGGGAGTGTAGAGAAAGAGGAAAATAATAAGAGAGAGATATCTTATGTGTGTGTGTGTGTGCATGTGTCCGTCCCGGGACTAATTTCAGCAGCTAGATATAAAATGCAGATTACTCTTTTCTGTTTCCATCCTGAGGGCTTATGTCTTAATGGAACAACCTGCGACAATAATGTAGCAAGGAATTTCCTCTGCAACAATTAGGTTACAACAACTTAGATATGAAACTGGCTAATCTTCCTTCATGCATTTAGGGAATATCTTTTTAGAGCAGTGGTTAAACCCAACTAAACCTGGCAGATTTCTTGAAGTAAAGGAAAAAGAACATATTCATCCCAGCAGCCACATTTGTGGCCTTCAGTTCTTCTAAAAAGCATATCTCCCAACGTTTCAAATTGCCAAAGAGGGACACTTGTGTTATAGGGGGTGTATCTGAAGGCGTGGCTGGTGGGCGGGGCATTACCAGGAATTTTTAAGCTATTTCATGCCTATTGTCACCTCCTTGTGTAACCTAATAAATGATTTAGAACAAGACCAAAGTGTTTAATTTACACAGACCAATTTATAAACACATATACTGACATTTAAACAAACAATAATGTGAGTTTTATTGCAGTAGAGCAATGCTAAACACTTATATACACACAACACAATCTGATCTTCTAAAAAGAGGGACATCATGGTGCGGAAGAGGGACAGAGGGATTTAGGTCTAAAAGAGGGACTGTCCCTCCTAATGAGGGACACTTGGGAGGTATGAAAAAGATACCTACTATGGTTTAAAATTCTAAACGGGTGGCTGGAAAAATGAACAGTAACCTCTTAGGTACTAGAGTGGCATAGCTGGGAACTCTCGGATTTGCCCAGGAGACTCCGGTTTTGACTCTGAATTACGGGTCTCTGGAGCAAAGTTTGATTCTCTGGGTGTGGGGAGTCTGCCCACATCTGCTCCTTTCTACCCTGTTCCTCCCACTCCACAGCCTTTTCTCTTCCTTCCTGAGTCTGTTCTAGGTATTTTTTTTGTTTGTTTGTTTTTTTGTCCCACCCCTCCACTTATGATTAAAGGGGAACTACCACCCCAACATAATTATGTATCTTCCTTTCTTAGAAGCACTGTGTAGTTCTTTTTTAAAAAAAAGCTTTAAAAAAGAATATACCGTAAATTACTTTAGTACCTGGTAGCTTCTGTCCCAAAGAAATCCTTACTGTGCATGTTTTTAATGGAGCTGAATGGCTCCTTTGCTCCTCCCACTGTGTGAACGATCCGTCGTGCGTCACACAGATCTACCACATGACCCGGCTCGCTCCTTGCTGGATGCGTGTTCAGGTCTTCTCAGCATAGTGCGAGCATGTTCCTGTGAAGCGCTCTCACAATATAAAGAAGAAGACGGCTGTGGGCTGGGACTTCCCACTTGAGTGACAGGCGCCCCACCACATGAAGCTTGCGCAGTGGTCATTTTTCGGCAAGATGGTGGCGGCCTGATCAAGCTTACTACACAGATAATGGGTCAGATTAAAATATAACTAAATACTTTAGAGATGATTGCCTAACGTTTTCTTGTTCCCTGGTGGGGTATTTAACATACAAGCTATAGTTGTAAGACCTTGGGAGTTCCGTTTAAGCCCTGCCTCTTTTTATGATGCGAATAGCGTAATTTTTCTGCCTTCAGCAGCATCACACGGCTCCCCTCTGGGGGAGACAGGCAGAGAAGTTCCCAGCTATGTAGAATGGTCTCCAAAGCATTGCTTTGCAATGTGATAAATAACTCCTTAGCATCCAAGTGGTGTATGTACCTGTAAAAAAAAAGGATATGTGCTCATTGGGGCAAGAATTTAGTGTGTATGTCTTGACAATGATCTTCCCTTCCCACAGAAAAAGAGAATAGACAGGAATAGGCACATGCAGTCCCTCTTGCCCACCATTGATCTAGAAGAAACGGTTGATGTACCTCATTAAAATATTTCACCAAAGGCAAAATACTCAGGCTGCTCATACAGCAAGGGCAAATCATAATGAGAAGAAAATAAGTAGATTTAGGGATAGTTTTGTAGTAATGCATTAGTTTGAAAATGCAGAGAGAAAACAATGAGCAATTCTGAAGCAAACCAATTGCATCATAGGGGACAAATACAAAGTCTGCAAATGCTCATTCATTTAAATGAAGCATTTATCACCTTGAATGGTACAGATGTCTCCCATTTAACCCTTTGAGTGCCAAAGTGGTACGCAACACATTGCAAAGCAATGCGTTGTGAACTCCTCTGGCATCCAAAGAGTGAAATCAATAGGAATTTGTATTTGACCCCTAGGGTGCAGTTGGTTTTCTCCAGAATTGCCTTTCAGGGGAATTTTTTTTATAAACCCTTTGAGTGCCAGAGGGGTATGCTATGCATACCCCTCTAACATTCAAAGGGTTAAATGGCGAATGTGATATTGAAGAATAGTTCTCCAATAGCTGGCTATAAATTGACCTGTTTTCCCATATTATTGAAGCTCAATAACTTCTATAATTACATTTGAATGAAGGTCCAGTAATTTGATATTTCTATTTTGGCCAAACAAAAATTCCAATTTGATCCATTGAGAAATATTAGTCAGGCCTACAGCCGAAGCAAGCTTATGAACTGTCACTAAATTAGCATGGAGAGAGGCCTTGATGAGTGTCACATGGTTTTGTTTAAAACTAGTAAATCAGAGCAGTAGAACTGGAGATATTAGAATTTAAAGTTCAAGACAAGATAATTCATAGCTATAATGTAATTGATGCACATGATTTCTTCAGGACTAAAACTATGATTTGATGTAATACAAAATGAGGAAATTAAGTGGAAGTTTCACCTTAATTCAGGTTAGCATATCTGAAAAATTAATGAAAAACTCCCTATGTGTCATGTTAGCCAAAAGGCCAGCAAATGTACAGTTCAAGAGATATTCATACTTTTACATACGCTAATGTATGTTAATTGTAGTACCCATGTGGTACCAGTCACTTATTCATATGCTAAGCCAGTCAGTGACATTTCATATGCTAATGAATCCTTTCCAGTGTTGTGTCATATGCTAAAGAATGTTTCAATGACATTTCATTTGTCAGTGAAGCTGTATGCTGTACCACAACATTTTCACTTTCACTTTGCCCAGAAATAAAAGTGTGAGTATCTCCTAAATTATACATATGCTGGAATTATTGTTAACATTACATAGAGGCAGTTTTTAATGCAATTTTCAAATATGTAAACCTGAATTAAGGTGAAAGTTTCACTTAAAGGAGCAGTAAACTTTTTTTATGAAAAAATATGTATTGTAGGGATTTTCCTGTTGAGTAAAATGAGGGTACTCCCACTGCGGAGAGATTTATATTTCCAGAGTTATTACCGTTTAAACCCATGTTTTCTTTTACATTAGCAGTGCCCTCTAGTGGTCAAATTCTAATCAGATTTCCTGTTAGATTCTATTGGAGAGGAAAGTCAGAAAAGTCAGAGACATACAGTTCTCCATAGAATGTGATAGAAACTGCCTGTCACTTCCTGTCAGGTAGAAGTATCAGGAAGTAAACACACAGTAAATTCACTTCCTGATTATTTAAACTGCTATCAATTTTGAATAAAACATCTGACAGCGATGGGAGTGACCTTGTTTTATTCAGCAGGAAAAGTTCTATAAAATATGTGTTTTCATAAAAACACATTTTACTTCTCCTTTAAACCTAACCACCAGTACATGATGGAACAAAGATGCTCTAAACAAGGGAAATGTAATAGTGAACAAACATACGATCAAAAGATCTAAACCAATAACCAAAGGTATGTGAAAAAACTGTGACAAGCTTAACCATATACTAAGTCCTAGAAAATATATATCTGATCCCACACAAAATTAATAATAATTTGGAAACCAATATGGATTTGATGGCAAAAAATCAGTAAAAGACATTAAAGGGATAATGTTTCATAAAAAAACAGGTCTGATTAATCTTCATAGTATTTGGGCCATGAAGTGTGTTATTTCAATACTGTCAGAGTTATAGTTCAAGAGTAATTGAATGATAAAGTTTCCCCCTCCCTCCCCTTTTACCTAGTGTAAGCCTTCTCCTGTCAAAAAAAGAACAGAAAATGGACATATGATGGCACTCACCTTCCTCACATTTTACAAAAGAAAGTCACATAATAAAGAAAAAAGTATCAGAATAAAGTTTATTCATACACAAAAAACAATAAATAAAGATAGACCCCACAACAGGAAAAGAGCCCACACAATAGAGCGCCTAGATATACCTACCCCCCTCCCATGCAACTATCTAGAACCCTACAAACCAATTCTACATAAAAATATATAAATAACCCTAAAGATGCCGGCATCTGTGATATAGAAAAAGGAGAAAAGGTTCGCCACTAACAAAAATACCAATAGCGAAAGTCACTCTCATATAAAGTTATAATAAAGGTGCATATAAAAATATCTTCAGCACAGGGACAAGTCATGTTATAAACGTTTGGAGAAAGATCCTACTGAATCAGTACAGTTAAGGTTACAGACTGTGTTACAGTCTGCTTTGAATGATGGATTGATTAACAATCAGGAATATAAATATATGGTGGTCACTCATCCGCGTGTGCCCACCTTGTATATTCTACCCAAGATTCATAAGTCTCTTCGTTTGCCACCAGGAAGACCGGTGGTATCTGGTTGTGGAGGAATTACTGAAAATATCAGTAGGTATGTGGATTGTAGGCTTAAATCATTTGTTACTACTTTACCGTCTTATGTCCAGGATACACGAGACGTCCTACGCCGACTTGAGGGTGTGGGGGTGGGCGGTGACTCTATTCTGGTTACGCTGGATGTTGAGTCGCTGTACACCTCCATACCCAATGATGTTGGTTTGAGGGCGTGCGAGAGTTTCCTGGATATGAGGGGAATTGAATTTGTGGCTCAAAATAAATTTATACTTGATTTGTTGGAATTTATTGTTATGAATAACTTTTTTATCTTTAACGGACGTTTTTATCAGCAGTGTAGGGGAGTGGCCATGGGGGCCACGTGTGCCCCGACCTACGCTTGCTTGCACCTAGGTTGGTGGGAGCAGCACTGGGTGTATTGCGACCGTGGGTTTGAGGCACACGTGGCTCTCTGGATACGTTACATTGATGATATTTTTTTGATATGGACTGGAACTGAGGTACAATTGGATACATTTGTTGACCATCTTAATGATAATCCGTTTAACATCAAGTTAACGAAAAATAGTAATATGAGTCAGATAGAGTTTCTAGATTTGCATATCTTTAGAGATCAAGATATGCTTAAAACAAAAACTTATAGAAAAGAAACGGCATGTAATACTTTGTTACATTATGATAGCCATCATTTGCAGTCACAGAAGAGAGGAATTCCCTGGGGACAGTTTTTACGCCTTAGAAGAAACTGTTCGAGAGTTGAGGATTTTAAGATACAAGCCAGTGAACTTATAGAACGATTTATTGAAAGAGGCTATTCTAAAAAATTATTAAAAAGATGTTATAAGAAAGCCTTGAAATGTGACAGGGATTCTTTGGTTTTTCAGAATAATTTGATAAGTGATAATGCAGTTACAGAGAAAAAAGATATAGTACGATTTATCACTAATTATGGTAATCAGTGGAATATGATGAGACAAGCTTTAAGTAAGCATTGGCATGTATTAACATCTAATTCAATTTTGAAGGACATTGTTGGTGAAAGACCTATGTTAGTGGCCAAAAGATCTAGTAATATTAAGGATCATTTAGTAAGGTCTGAATTTATGAGTATTGGGAGTAACTGGTTGGATCGTTCCTTGATGATGGGGATGTTTAAATGTGGGTCTTGTAAAGCCTGCAAATATGTACAAAAGAGTAAATATTTTTTCAATTACAATAGAAGTAAATGTTACACCATTAAGCAGTTTTTTAACTGTAAATCAAAGGATGTGGTTTATCAGTTGACCTGTCCGTGTCAACTTATATATGTGGGCAAAACAAAGAGACAATTCAAAGTAAGATTGTTGGAGCACATAGGTGATATACTACATAAGAGGGTTGAAAGTCCTATAGCTAGGCATTTTGAACAAAAACATGGGGGTTCTCCTGTGGGTATGTCAGCTATGTGCATTTCTCAGATTAAATTGGATCAGAGAAGAGGGGATAGAGATAAGTTATTATTACAAATGGATATATGATTTGCAATCATTATACCCCAAGGGTTTAAATGATGAATTGAGCTTTCACATGTTTTTGTGAGGGGTCTTTTGATATGGTCCATCTAATTGTAAACTGAATAATATATCTGGGAAATGTACATTATAAATATATTTTCCTCTCCGTTGAAGATGATATAAATTAATTTGTAAATGTATCCCATTTGGAGAATGGTATATCACTTGTGGGCACTATAAGATAATAGAATTTGAGTGTTGATCCACATGTAAGAGACAAGGATGGGGTTAAGCTGTGCTTTTCTATATGAATACACTCAAATCCATTTGGATATTGAGGGGTTAATTTACTTTTTCAGTTGGGAGTGTTTGACGGACTGACCTCAGTATAGAATTCGAATAGCCGTTAGGGGAGGATAATTGATTCCCGGTAAATAGATATTTAAGGAAGAAGTTTGTTCAACTGTTGTTGCCTTTGAGAAAGCTCCATAGTGTAGGAGCGAAACATGTTAGGTGTTTTTTTATATATTTTTTCTATATGCCCGTTTGTGATATATTGAAGAATAAGGGTGCAGAAGATCGTTTTATGGATGGCACGATTGACACTTAGCTTCCATTATACATATGATGGGCACAGAATGGGATTTTCGGATGGAATGAACACATATGAGGATATTCATTTGATAAAGTTGTGAGCGGAGGTTCCTTGCAATCAAGATGTCAACTGGTGTATACAGGAGAGATCGCTAAGAAATCGGAGTTCGGGATATGGAATTGGTGAGAGCGTTCCAGTATCAATGTTGCAAGATCGTTATACATTATATCTTGGATATGTGTTGACATAGCACATGTGATGTTCCGTCCTGAGCTACAGTGTTACGAACATTCAAATGAGTTTGGCATAGTAATGCTTTTATCTATGCTTCATTGATGGACATTGTTTATATCTCAATTTTGCTATTATCAAGATATACTATCGTTGGCTCCTTATTGATATTGCGCATAAGATTTCCCGCTCTGAATATTATTGTGGTACTCCGATACCTTTACTGTGCTGAAGATATTTTTATATGCACCTTTATTATAACTTTATATGAGAGTGACTTTCGCTATTGGTATTTTTGTTAGTGGCGAACCTTTTCTCCTTTTTCTATATCACAGATGCCGGCATCTTTAGGGTTATTTATATATTTTTATGTAGAATTGGTTTGTAGGGTTCTAGATAGTTGCATGGGAGGGGGGTAGGTATATCTAGGCGCTCTATTGTGTGGGCTCTTTTCCTGTTGTGGGGTCTATCTTTATTTATTGTTTTTTGTGTATGAATAAACTTTATTCTGATACTTTTTTCTTTATTATGTGACTTTCTTTTGTAAAATGTGAGGAAGGTGAGTGCCATCATATGTCCATTTTCTGTTCTTTTTTTGACACGATTTCTGCATATATATGGACAGATGAGCACCCTGTGTACGTGTTACACGGTTTCTTCCCTTATGTTTAATTTAGGTGTGCAGGATCGTTAATTTCTATTTACATGTAAGCCTTCTCCTCTCAGATGTGGAATCTGGTCCACAGACCAGACAAGTCGCAGTAAAGGACAATCTTCTTACTGTGTGCATAAGGAAAACCCTGACCCCTTGACTGTTTTTTCCTTATGCTCAATGAAGATTGTCCCTTTCTGCAGTCCATCAGAACAGTCTTATTGCTCTGAGGTGAGCAGTGTTACATCATTAAAAGGGGCGGGAGGGGGATAATTTATGATTCAATTACTCTTGAACTACAACTTGGACAGTATTAAAATAACGCTATCCAGGGCCCAAATACTATGAAGATTAATCAGAGCTGCTTTTTTTGTGAAACATTATTATCCTGCGTCAAATGTATAAGGTTTGGGAAATACAGGTTAAGTTTTTCCAACATAATTCAGAAAAAGAACTGAACTGGAATTTACACACTATATATATGTGTGTGTGTGTCACATAAGTTTGGGAGTAATTTCTTGGTAAGGTGTGACATACAAATATTTTGGCAAGCTGCAACCACTGGCATGCCAACAATGCTACCCTTAATAGTCGATCATGGCCCTAAAAATATAAACTTAGGGGATTTCAAAGCAAAGATAACATTTCAATCAATTAAAGCTGCTGGATGTTCTAAGCAAATTAGGAGGCAAATATAGTTTTTGATACCTTTTATTGGCTAACTAAGCAGATTTAAATGCAAGCTTTCAAGACCTTAGGTCTCTTCCTCAGGCATGTTATACAGATAAATATGAAAACATCTCTCTTAAATACAAGTACACATCACATTGTTTAGCATGGAAATCAGATAACAGAATGCAGTCCAGATACAGATATCTTTGATCAGTCAGTGGTAAATTGCACTCTTCCTCTGAGGTTTTAGAGGTATTTACGATGCTATTAGGTAAAATTAATATTAAAATTTAATGCAATTTGTAGTGGTTTGAACAGGGATAAGGAATTTATGTCAAAATATAATTTCTAAGCAAAAGCCTACAGCACCTGGTATTCCCAGGCGGTCTTCCATCCAAGTACTAACCAGGCCCGACCCTGCAAAATATAATTTAGTTGATTGACCTTTCCAACAGACCCAAGAGCATCGTAAATACCTCTAAAGCCTCAGAGGAAGAGTGCAATTAGTCCCCATGCTAACCAGTCAGATAACAGGAAATCTAATAATTTGCTATCCAGAAGCAAAAGGGGTGGGGGAGTTATGGCTTGAATGCACTAATTTGTGATAAGGGCTCAAGATAGCAATGTTGTGTCAGATCTGTGTTGAAGGCACATCCCCATTATACATTAACACATCTTTGCCATCATATTCCCACCAATCCGCCCTCATCTTCAAGAATCTGCCTTGCCTTTGACAGGTTTCCGATATTCCACTTAACACATCAACAATGGTTCATTTCAATATGGAAAAAGCGGTTAATGAGCCATTGTCGTATGCATGTGGGTGTGTTTATATGTTAATGTGGTTGTTCGCTACATGTGCTAAGCTCAGATTTCTGCCATTGCTGTTGGAGTTCACAGTCTAAACATCACCTACCGGTGGTTGGTGATGTTGGTATCTCCCTGTAGCTCCCTATGCAGCTATAGGACAGTTTACTGTAGCTGCTAAAGAACAAAGGTGACCTCCTGTAACCCATTCAGTGCCATAGGGGTATGCATTGCATACCCTTATGGCACTGAAAGGGGTAAAAAAGTTGTAGTAGATAGGGGATTCAGTGCTGTGAGGGGCAGAGAAAATGCACTCAGACTTCAGGGTTGTTGAATTGCTGGCAATGTGTTAGGGTATGCATCCCTTCTACAACACCAACAGTTCAACAACCCTCCATACTAATGAGGATATTCTCCCCCCTCCCCTTGCATCCCTAATTCTTAGTGCATATGGCAATGTGCTCACCACACATTGCCAGACACACATTACTACAGTATCAAACCTTAGTGCATCTTCCCCTGGTTCTCTTAAGTAGAGATGTTAATCAAACAGTTTATTTCTGTGTCACTTGTCTGAACAAGATAGAAATTCAGAGGGTGGCAGGACTGATAGAGAACTTTTTCCCGCAATTTCACCCATGCCCCACTCCACTATCCTCATGCTGCTCATTGACTGCTCCACTCTTAGTATGCTCCCTACTGCTACTACCTCTGTACCTGGGCCCAAGCAGCCACCTTCTCTCTCTCTCTCCCCATTGTCACCTCCTTGCTCTCGTTGCCACTTCACTTTTCCAGAGGCACTCTACTTCTACCTCCTTCATTCACTATGCTGCTTGCTTGAACCTCCACTTTTCAATGCACTCTAGCCCTCTCTCTTTCGCACATTATTGCTTCTCCCATCTCCTCTGGCTCCATTCAGAAAGATATGGAATTCTCTCCAGGTGCTTCAAGTTGATACATGAGACAAATCTCAGAGGTTTTGTTTATCCTTACTAGACTAAAATATATACAACTGTTGTGAGATACCTTATTTACAGTGTATATCAAATGTCTGTCACCCTAAGGGCTATATGTACGAAACATGGAACAATTCTGGACCAAATTAACTGTACCACAGGGGATAAATAGAAATGCCCATTGATTTAAACTAAGCTTTTAAGCCCCTTGAATTCTAGAGGTGTCTCACAATGTTTTGAAGAATTTTCTGTTATTCAAGAGGTTAAAAAGCCTGTTTAAATCAGTGGTCATTTTGAGATGTTTTGTATCTGTTACTAATGGTACAGTTGGTTTGTCTCAAAATTGCTCCATTTTTTGGCATATATGGTCCTAAACCCTCAAATTGACAGTACATGGGAATATTGCAGCCTTAAAGTGGACCTGTCCTATTGAGATACATTTAGCTAATTTTAAAGATAATAAAAAACTGCATATATGATGAATTAGCCATTTATTATGTAATAAAAATAGTTTAAAAGAAATTATCCTTAATTTCTTGGTAGCACAGTGTGGTACTTTATGCTAATTAATCTCTTTGCAGGGCCAATAATACCATGCAATGTGCTATGAATGAATCAGGAGGGGCATTTCTAATAAGAAAGCAAGAGATACGTTTGGACTCAGACAGAACCAATTAGCATACTTAAAGGGAATTAGCATCCAAATGCTTATTCTCATGTATTTATGTATAGGATATGATGTTTCACAATGTCAATTAATAGGTTCATCTAACTATTTGGAAGGCGAGCACAAACACATGCTGACCTCATTTTATTTTCAGTTACATTGTTGCAACATTCAGCGATTGGTTGGAATAAATTCAAAAGACAGAACGGTTGCTGCCGCAGACCCAGATCATGAGTAAGCATGAGAAACATGAAACACGTTGATCTGTGAGGCACAAGTGCTTTGCCCCACTCCTCCTCTCCTCTTCTGAGTGGTCCTGGGAAGAGAAGGGGCAGGGCAACTTGTATTACTTACATTACACGTGGTATTGGACAAAATGTGTCTCTCCAGCTGGTGCTGGACTACAACATCTCTTAACTGCTGGTAGCAATGAAGTGCTTTGAAAAGTGCAAATTTATGTTTGGAGTGTGTGCGTGTGTGTGTGTATACCTTTGTATGTGGTTTTGAGTGTGTCTTTGTATATGTGTGTGTGGGTTGTTTGTGTATTGTATGTGTATGGATCGTGAGGATAGGTATTGTGTTAGTGTTTTTATGTTGAGTGTGTGTGTGTGTGTATAAATTATGTAGATTGTGTGGAGTGTGTGTGCATTGATTGTGTTAGTGTGTAGCTTATGGATAGTGTGTAGATAGTGTGTAGACTGATTGTGTGTAGAATGTGTGGATTGTGTTCATAGTGTATTTGGATTGATTGTGTGTTGGAGATGAGCAGTGTTTTAGACAGACTGGGAATTCTCTCAGACAGTCTGAGGCTGCTGTCAGGCCGTAATGGAGGGGAATTTACATAACTCGGCCCACAGCCATGTCTGCACTGAGACAGGGTGAGGACAGAGCCGGATCATAGGCAGGGCACCCTAGGTCCCTGCCTAGGACTCAGTCAAGTTGGGGGGCCCGTAAAACCAAACTGGCCATGCAACAAAACAGCTTGGCTGGTGGGAAGATCAAATTGATCTCCCCACTGGCAAGCTGAGGTCTGTGCCTCCCTCAACACAGACCTTTACATACATCTCTCTTGCTGTCCCCAGCACTCTAATAATGCAGAGAGCCGGAATATGATGTAATCTCTCAGAGTTCTGCATTACTGTACAGAAAGAGGACCGTGAAGGAGTTGTTAATAGAGATCTGCATCTGGGATGAGGCCCCCTCATGTGCCAGCAAAGGTAGGCAAGTAGGAGGGGGCTGCAGGAATGTGGGATGGGAGAAAAACTAGAAAAAAGAAGGAAATGATAGGAGAATTGGAGTGAAACTTGGAGAGAGGAAAAAAGCTTAGGAGAATGAGAGGGGTTAGAGAAAAGGATTAAAAAGTCTTGGAGGAAAGAAAATGAGGGACCCAGACTGGGGGGCAGAGAAAGCGGGAAAGCAGACTGGGGGCAAAAAAGAGAGGGAAACAGACGCAGAGTCAGAAAAAGAGGGGAGAACAGACTAGGGGAGCAGAGAAAGAGGCAGAAACAGACTAGGGAGGCAGAGAAAGAGGGAGAAAGATTGGGGGCTTCTTCCCATTTTGTTTTCCTTTGTGCCCTTCTTTTGCCCTTTTGCCATACAAGTGTAGCTCTATTTCATTTGTTAGCTGTGTGGCATCACTGGTGAAGCCCAGTTTCAATTGTAAACTCTGTGGTATCACCAGTGTAGCTCAAGGCTGGGAAGAATGAGCAGTAAGAATGGGAGAGTATCACGATGCAGCAAATAGGATGGAGGACATGCTAAGGCTGTGTGTGGGTGAAGCAGTATGAATGTGAGTGAAAGTATGACAATGTAGTGTATGGAATGGAGGGAGGAGGGCATGATGAAATGTTTCATGTGAGGGACAAAGGACATGATGAGGATTCAGAAGTGAGGTACAGATGGGAATAGGAGGAAGGCATGATGAGGCGGCAAATGCGAGAGAAGGAAGAAATTATGAAAAGGTGGAGGATGAAGTCCAGCATATTGCAGATGTGCAGTCATTGTTCTATGAACCATGGAGTATGTACAAATGCCTGCACTCCTGTGAAAATCACACCTCCATGGGTAGTAGGCTCATTTAAAAGTGGAGTAAGTGGCAATTCCTGCAGAGATTTTCAAAGGAGTAGACAGGAGGGCTTGTCATCTAGTGCTGAAAACTGGAGTACGCACAAATTCCTGGACTCCTGTGAAAATTACGCTCCATGGGTAATGTGCTCCCTGCAACTCATTGCAGTGATTTTGACTCCTGTCAAAATCATGCTCCATGGTTGGACCAGTGAGATCGGGAGTATAGTGGAGTTTGGCATAACTCCTCCATACCGCCACCACTGGGTGGGTATGTGTCCATGCACTAGGGCCTCAAACTGAAATTGGTAAATAATGACACTTCCTGCTTGGTAAATAATTTCCTGAGAAAAGTGCCAATTTTGTGTTTTATTCACCTAGCTCATTTCGTTGAATTCAATGGGAACATTAAATTTATACACAACACAAAACAAATATTATTTTTTTAGGGTTGAACTAGATGGACGCAAGTCTTTTTTCAACCTAAATTACTATGTTACTATGTATGTATTTCCCAAAGGCATAGTATAAAAGGGGTATGAGGGTGCCTGTGTTGGTGGGATGTGATGAAACAATCAGTTGAAGAGGGAATGTTTTTTAGGGGAGTTTGTTTACTGGGATTGGGGGGCAGTTAATAAAAAATAAATCCTAAATACAAATAAAATACCCCATAACACATGGTATAAAAGGGGTCTGAGGAGGGTGCCTGTGTTGGTGGGTGGAGTCTGGGGAACGAATCAGTTGAACAAGGAATTTGTTTTGGGGGGGTTTCTTGACTGGTATTGGGGGACAGTCAATAAAAAATAAAATAAGAAATTTGTATTTAAAGTGATAGAGACAGGAACTCCCTGACATAAGCTGCCACTGGGGTGGACTGATACTTGACTTGATAGAGTATTTTGTAGAGGATGATTTGTTAGATTTGTTGTTAGAAGCGCAAGCCCTGAGGAAACATTGATTTGTAGGGCTTAGGCTTGTTTTTTTTCTTTGTAGGACTATGCTTTTATTTATTAGTGCTAGCAGGTGATGTCCTATTGGTCAGAGGCCACTGGCCATTGTCAAATGCCCTGATATAGATGCGGAATTTGCGACTGATGTTCTTGCTGCTGCTGAGTTATTTAAGCAGCAGGATGCTTAGGCAGCTGAAACGGAATGGGATCAACAACAGCAGTAACGTGGTTGATGGATGATGAAGGTTCCACTTACCACCCACGACTAGCTTCAGTGATCCGTCTGAGGCAGTAGCAGCAGAATAAGTAGCCCCCAGTCTATGTGGAGAAGAAAATAAGTTGGCTAATAATTCTTCTCCACCTGCCGCTCCTCCAAAATCATGGGTGTGTTGTTATTAGAATATACATTTTTCCCTTGAGAGCAGGAACTGTGGCTCTCATCAGCAACTGCAATGTGCACAGTGTGTGTGGTAAATAACATCTTGGGGGCACAACTGTATCCAAACACCATGACACCAGAACCCAAGTACTGCTGCTGTCACTATACCCCTTGTTCAGACACCACAAGGGACACATGACAACTTGCTGACAGTTTAATAATAATAATGATGAACCCTCCTTGCCAGCATCCTAGCAGATTCTGTGAGATGGAATCTCCTCAACTGCAGCTTGAGGCCCTGCTTGCAATTCTCCTCTACTACACTAGCATGCATGGTCAGTGCACCACACAGTTTGTAATGGGTGGAGACGAACTGCCACATCCTAACATCAACAGAGTGGCAATCATTTGGTGGGGGTGGTAATGATGAATGAGGTGGATTGGCAGAAGATGTAGTTGTTACCCTAGAGGTAGAAGGTGATGGTGAGCTAGTTGTTTTGCTCTGCATGGGTTTCTCTATTCTTCCTCCTCTTTGATCTCCACCTCACCTCTTGTTGCCTTTCTGGAGAGTCAGGGGGTAGAGTAACAGCGGTGCTTGATTTCTGTGTAGGGTGTTTGTCTTTAAAGTGATAGTGATACTTGAAATTCAATAATTTAATTCTGTAGATATTTAAAAAATAAATTAATTGCACCGTTTCCGATCTCCCAAACCTTTATGGTTTGGGAGATATCAGTCTGCAAAGATCCCCCTTCCCTCCCCTTGTGCTGACGTCAGTTTTCGAACTTACAGACGGAGATCCCAGTCCATAAACCATTCTGCGGCTCTTCAGCAGAGCTGTGATCGCGGTAGTTACAAAGAAATACTTAATTTGAACGATCTACAATGTGTGCCTGGTTTGCAAGCACATGTTGTAGACCATACAAATAAATTATTTCTTTGTAACTACAATGATCACGGCTCTGCTGAAGACCCTCAGGATGGTTTATGGACTGGGATCTCCGTCTGTAAGTTTGAAAGCTGACGTCACCACAAATGGAGGGAAGGGGGAACTTTGCAGACTGATATCCTCCAAACCATAAAGGTTTGGGAGATCGGAAACGGTGGCAGCAGGCACAAAACTGATGGCACTGGCAGCAGGGCAGAATGTCTGACAGCAGGCACAGTATTTGTGGGAGCAGGTTCAGCACTGGCATCAGACACAGCACTGGGTTCAACAGGGGCAGCACTTCTGACAGTGGCACAGCTCTAGTGGCAGCAGGTGCAGGAATGGTGACAGCAGAGGCAGCACTTCTAGCAGCAGGCATAGACAGCTGACCTGTCCTACTCTCACTAGTACTACCCTTTGCTCCTTCCCTTCCCATTCCCTTGTATCCCTCCCTTTCCATAAAATTCCCCAAGATCCATTTTGGTTTTTTAGGGGGACCGGACAGCAATGGTTCAGTAGTGCTAGTCACTTCCTCCTCCTCCTCAGACTCAGTGGACACATAAGGGTCCTTCCAGTTCCTCCTTTTAATATTTTTAAACCTGCTCTTAGTGAGCCTCTCCTGCCTCAATTTTTTAAAAGATCACAGCAGAACAGCAAAGCACATCTACCTCGCTCTGTAGCTGCTTCTTTTGTGTTTGACTTCCACAAATACGTCACGTTTTTATAGTGAAAAGGTGAAAACCACGTAAAGCAATGGACAGAAACTTTCTAGCCATTGAAAAAATGGGGGGAAAATGTGAAAATGTTAACCACTAGTTTTAAAGCAGATTTTCCCGCGAAAAAGCGGACAACAATGTGGTTTTTGTAGAATTTCTCACAGGAACACAGCGAGAGATTTCACCCACCCCTACCATGGACTCGAAATTTTTGTCACATGACGTTACCTCATATCTATATATCTATCTATATATATATAGATATAGATAGTAGATATTTCATTGTCAACAAAAATGGATTGTAATGTCTGTATTTTGCTTGGAAAAGTAAACTTGAAAAATCTCAATAAAAGAAAAGAATATGAACAAGCAAAGCAAAGACACTAAAGTACATTTACCAAAATAGCTGTGTCCCATTTGAATTACCTTATGTCAATATAGAATTCTGCATAGTATGTGGTCTCAAATAAATACATTTTTTTTTTACAATTTAAATCTCAATTGTTGAAATTAGGTCTGCACAACTGTGCGAAACAATGGCTTATCAAACATTGCAAACTTAAGGAACCAAGAAAAAAGAAATAAACCTAAAGACCGTATTAGGCCTTTATTATCAAATACTGTAGAATGCAACAAATTACCGGACCATTTATCTGCAACACGGGAAGCCAATTCTGAAAATCTAAAAGATACGAATGTCCAAGTTTTTACTTTTAACATGAAGACTACTTTGCTTTATAAAGATTCAGAAAAATTATTCAGATGATGATTCAGAAAAATGATAAATAAGCATTACTTGACAAGCAAATGAAAAGCCTTAACCCACTGACTACTGGAGAGGTACCCAACATGTTTCAATGGGTACCTCTTTGGCACTCAAAAGATGAAGCCCAGAGGAGTGTGCAACATATTGAGAAGCTATGCGCTGCACAACCCTTTTGTTCCTAAAGGAGTAACATATTGAAGTATCGTTTTCCTCCAATGTCAAACAGCATTAATGTCTGTCATATATTTAACCCCCCCTTTTGATGCTAGAGAGGTCTCTAATACTTTGAGAAGTAATGTGTTGGAGACCTATCTAACATCCGTGAAGTTTAAAGAAATGTGTCTCAGAAAGCATTTCTTATATGTTATCTATGCAAGCTATATATTGTGGAGGCAGAGCAAATGTATCCTATTGAAATGTCTCCTTCTATTTGGTGACCAAAAAAACTAGAGATGGGTGAGGGAGGGAGGTAGCCAGCACAATTGTTGGCAAAGTATACCACTCGAAGGGCTTATTTAAATATGAATTGATGGAGGCTACTCAGCGACACTTAAGCTGACAACATCAGAATGTCACCCTTTTGATGAGGGTGACGTTCTGATGTTGCCCTTTTCATGCAGGCAACATTTTTAACGTAGTGTTTTGCTGGTCACCAAATAGAGGGTCACATTTACATATTGAACTAAATGTACAGATGATGAGATAAATACCTTTTTATTGTCCTGACCTCTGAAGCTCAACCCACTGTACTAAATATGTAAATATTAGTGTTGAGCGAGCATGCTCGGCCGATGCTCGGATCGGCTCGAGCATCGCTCTGCTCGGCACATGGCGGTACTCGTACGAGTACCGCATGTGCTCGCCCGCCATGTTCGGGTCTCCTCCCCGCACGTTTTGCGGCTGCTGCGCAGCCAATAAACGTGCAGGGAGGCTCTGACATCGGTGTAATGCCAGCAGCCATGTTGGCTGCTGGCATTACACTGATTGGCTGGCCAGAACCCGTGGTCAGGTGCTGTATAGCACCTGACCAGCGAGTTCGGCTCAGTCTGAGCCAGGGAGAGCTGAGGATAGGAAGGGAAAGGCAGTGTAGGGAGGAAAAAAACAAAAATTGTGAAAAAAAAAGAACCAAAAGTCCTTTTTAGGACTACTGTGTGTGGGGGCAGCAGGTTATTTGGTGTGGGGGGAAAAAAAAAAAAAAAAAAAAAAAAAATATATATATTCTGTTTAGTGTGCAAAGTTGCAGATTAGAGCACATTCTGTTTAGTGTGCACAGTTGCAGATTAGAGCACATTCTGTTTAGTGTGCAAAGTTGCAGATTAGAGCACATTCTGTTTAGTGTGCAAAGTTGCAGATTAGAGCACATTCTGTTTAGTGTGCAAAGTTGCAGATTAGAGCACATTCTGTTAAGTCTTCAAACTAAAATATCAAAGTCACGTATTCCATTCAGTGTGCGTCGCCGCAGTTTAGCAGCACATTCTGAGTACTGTGCAGAGTTGCAGAATAGGAAGAAATACTGTTAAGTCTTCAAACTAAAATATCAAAGTCACATATTCCATTCAGTGTGCTTCGCCGCAGTTTAGCAGCACATTCTGTGTACTGTGCAGAGTTGCAGAATAGGAAGAAATACTGTTAAGTCTTCAAACTCAAATATCAAAGTCACATATTCCATTCAGTGTGCTTCGCCGCAGTTTAGCAGCACATTCTGTGTACTGTGCAGAGTTGCAGAATAGGAAGAAATACTGTTAAGTCTTCAAACTAAAATATCAAAGTCACATATTCCATTCAGTGTGCTTCGCCGCAGTGTAGCAGCACATTCTGTGTACTGTGCAGAGTTGCAGAATAGGAAGAAATACTGTTAAGTCTTCAAACTCAAATATCAAAGTCACATATTCCATTCAGTGTGCTTCGCCGCAGTTTAGCAGCACATTCTGTGTACTGTGCAGAGTTGCAGAATAGGAAGAAATACTGTTAAGTCTTCAAACTAAAATATCAAAGTCACATATTCCATTCAGTGTGCTTCGCCGCAGTGTAGCAGCACATTCTGTGTACTGTGCAGAGTTGCAGAATAGGAAGAAATACTGTTAAGTCTTCAAACTAAAATATCAAAGTCACATATTCCATTCAGTGTCTTTCACCGCCGTTTAACAGCCTATTTTGTGTACTCTGCAGAGTTGCAGAATTATAAGAAATACTGTTAAGTTTTCAAACTCAAATATTAAAGTCACATATTCCATTCAGTGTCTTTCACCGCCGTTTAACAGCCTATTCTGTGTACTCTGTACAGTTGCAGAATTATAAGAAATACTGTTAAGTTTTCAAACTCAAATATTAAAGTCACATATTCCATTCAGTGTGTTTCAACGCCGTTTAACAGCCTATTCTGTGTACTCTGCAGAGTTGCAGAATAGTAAGAAATACTGTTAATTTTTCAAACTCATATATATTAAAGTCATATATATCGTGTAAGATGAAGAAGGCGGGTAAAAAGGGACGGGGAAGTGGACGTGATCCTGAAAGTTCAGGGCGCGGGTCAGGACGCGGAGAAACTGTGCCTGGTGCCAGAGCACAAGAAAGAAAGACATCCACCATACCTAGCTTCATGTCTGATTTCACAGGGCGTCGCAGGACATCACTCTCGAGGTCCGACCAGTGCGAACAGGTGGTCGGTTGGATGACAGCTGATACTGCTTCCAGTCGGTTAAGCACCACCCTGTCTTCCACCAAGTCCACTCTCAGTAGCCAAGAGTCTGGTCAACATAATCCTCACTCTGATCATCCTTCCTCCCACCATACACGGTCTGGTCAAAGAAGTGATCCCACACTGGGATATAGTGATGAGCTCGTCTCATCACCAATCCTTCATTTGACCCTCTCTCCAAGCACGCTTGCAGAGGAACATGACATCTTGTGCCCTGATTCACAACCTCTAGAGGCTACCCAATCACAAGAAGATGACAGATGTGAACGGCATTTAAGGTCAAAGGAAGTAGTGGATGATGATGATGATGATGAGACACAGTTGCCATTAAATCAACCACTATTTCCTTCTCAAGACCTTGTTGAGGAGAATGTTATACAGTTGTCAATGACCGAGTATGTGGTGGGATCAAGACTTGAGGAGGATGATCAGAGTGAGGAAGTGGAGGAGGACTTGGTGGACGATGAGGTGACTGACCCCACCTGGGAAGGTGTAGAGCCGAGCGATGACAGCAGTCCTGAGGGTGAGCCATCTGCAGCACCGCAACAGGCTGGAAGAGGCAGTGGTGTGGCTACAGAAAGAAGGCGGACCGCACCAAACCGGCCCGCAAATGTTCCACGGAGCACCCCCTTGCGTAAATCTACCTTGCCAAGGGGTAGGTGTTCCGCGGTATGGCGTTTTTTTAAGGAAAGTGCGGACGACAAAAGATTTGTAGTTTGCAACCTGTGCCACACCAGAATGAGCCGAGGCATGAACACTAGAAACCTCACCACCACCAGCATGATCCGACACATGGCATCCAAGCACCGTAGTAAGTGGGAGGAACGCCTGGATCGCCCATCTGTGTCTGCAGGCCACACCACTGCCTCCTCTTCCCCTGTTTTCGGTGCCGGCCAATCGCCTGTCGAAGGCGCAGGCCCGCATACCTCCCGCCCTGCACCTGTAGCATCTGAAGCACCATCAGCGACCACATCCACTTCCCTGTCCCAGCACAGCGTCCAAATGTCGTTACCCCAGGCATTTGAGCGCAAGAGAAAATACCCAGCCACCCACCCACAGGCCATAGCACTAACCTCACACCTTTCAAAATTACTGGCCATCGAAATGCTGCCATTTAGGCTTGTGGACACTGAGTCCTTCCGCAGCCTGATGGCAGCAGCTGTCCCTCGGTACGCGGTCCCCAGCCGCCACTACTTTTCCCGGTGTGCCATCCCCGCATTACACCACCATGTGTCCCGTAACATCACCCGTGCCCTGACCAACGCAGTTACTGGGAAGGTCCACTTAACGACTGACACATGGACAAGTGCTTGTGGCCAGGGACGCTACATTTCCCTGACGGCACACTGGGTGAATGTCGTGGAGGCTGGGAGCGACTCGGACCCTGGGATGGCACGGGTGCTACCCACGCCGAGGATTGCGGGCCCTACCTCCATCAGGGTTTCCACCAGCACCTACGTTATTGGCTCCTCCTCCTCCGTTTCCACCTCCGAATTCTCTACACACACCGCCACTCCCCCATCAGCCGGTAGCTGGAAGCAGTGTAGCACTGCAGTGGGGAAGCGTCAACAGGCCGTGCTGAAGCTGATCTGCCTTGGGGACAAACAGCACACGGCCTCAGAGCTGTTGCAGGGGATTAGTCACCAGACCGAGCAGTGGCTCTCGCCACTCAACCTGCAAGCAGGCATGGTTGTGTGTGATAATGGGCGTAACTTGGTGGCGGCTTTGGAGCTCGGCAAGCTCACACACGTACCATGCCTAGCGCATGTATTTAATTTAGTGGTGCAGCGATTTCTAAAAACCTACCCCAATGTGCATGATCTCTTGACCAAGGTGCGCCGCGTGTGTGCACATTTCCGTAAGTCATCTACAGCTTCGGCCGGCCTGTTGAAGCTGCAGCAGCGCTTACAATTGCCAGCTCACCGGCTGCTGTGTGACGTGAGCACGCGCTGGAACTCCACCTTCCACATGTTGGCCCGGCTTTGTGAGCAGCAGAGGGCAGTAGTGGAGTACCAGCTGTTACACGGTCGTCGCCTCTCCGTTCAACTTCCTGTAATCAGAAGTGAGGAGTGGGAATGGATGTCAGACCTCTGCGAGGTTTTACGCAATTTTGAGGAATCGACACAGATGGTGAGCGGCGATAACGCTATTATCAGTGTAACCATCCCACTTCTGTGTCTACTGAAACGCTCGCTGCTCACAATTAAAACCGACGCTTTGCATGTGGAAGAGGTGGAAATGGGGGAGGAAGAGCTTACACAAGGTGATAGCCAGAGCACCCTCACTTCGTCTTCTCAGCGACAATTGGAGGAGGCGGAGGAGGAGGAGGAGGAGGAGGAGGAAGACACGGTTGCCTCCGCTACAGAGGGTAGCCATGGAACTTTAGTTCCATCTCTTCAGCGTGGGTGGGCAGAAGAGGAGGAAGAGGATGAGGATATTGAGAGTCAGCCTCCTGGTGAGGACAGCGAAATCTTGACTGTTGGTACTCTGGCACACATGGCTGACTTTATGTTAGGCTGCCTTTCCCGTGACCCACGCGTTGTACGCATTTTAGACAACACGGATTACTGGGTGTTCACCCTTCTGGACCCCCGCTACAAAGAGAATTTCTCATCTCTCATTCCTCCGGTGGAGAGGACAAGCAAAATGGTGCAATACCAGAAGGTTCTTGTTGAAAAATTGCTCCAAAATTTTCCATCTGACAACGCTGGCGGCAGAGTACGTGCTACCTTGGCCAACCGAGAAGGGGAGAAAAGGGGAGCACACAGCAGTTCCGACAAAGGCAGGGCAACACTCTCCAAGGCGTGGGACACCTTCATGACACCCCGCCAGCACCCTCACCCTGATGCGCAGCCTAGTGTCACAAGGAGGGAAAAGTTTTGGAAGATGGTGAAGGAGTACGTAGCAGACCGTGTCAGCGTCCTCAATGATCCCTCTGTGCCTTACAACTACTGGGTGTCCAAGCTGGACACGTGGTATGAACTGGCACTCTACGCCTTGGAGGTGCTGGCCTGCCCTGCCGCCAGCGTTCTGTCTGAGCGGGTATTTAGTGCTGCTGGTGGCATCATAACAGATAAGCGTATCCGCCTTTCCACCGACAATGCTGATAGGTTGACACTTATAAAAATGAACAAGGCCTGGATTTCCCCTGACTTCTCCACTCCACTGGAGGAAAGCCCCGGGGGAACATAAACTCACTTTATATATGTTATTTACAATGATGGGAATACTCTGTATTCCCATTCACCCCTTCCACCCAAAAAACGGGTATATGGTTGACTCTTAATGTTCTCATCCTCCTCCTCCTCTTCCATATGCCCTGGGATATAATTTTTATATAGGGCCAGCTCACCAGCGTGCCCTGGGATATAATTTTTATATAGGGCCAGCTCACCAGCGGGCCCTGTGATATAATTTTTATATAGGGCCAGCTCACCAGCGGGCCCTGTTTGCCAATTTTTATATAGGTCAGCTCACCAGCGGGCCTTCTCATATAATGTTTTATTGGGTCAGCTCTCTAGCGGGCCCTCTCATATAATGTTTTATAGCGTCAGCTCACTAGCGGGCCTTCGCATATAATGTTTAGGATGGTCAGCTCTGCAGCAGACCCTCACCCATAATGTTTTAGATGGTCAGCTCAGCGCACGTTTCCCTCTTAATCATGGCCTCAGTTCTGAAAATCAAGGAAATTTTTGGGAGAATTTGCCTCTGCGCACGTTTCCCTCTTAATCATGGCCTCAGTTCTGAAAATCAAGGAAATTTTTGGGATAATTTGCCTCTGCGCACGTTTCCCTCTTAATCATGGCCTCACTTCAGAAAATCGATGACATTTTTGGGAGAATTTGCAGATGATATACAAGTAAATATACAGCAAATACTGTTTGGTAACAATTTTTCGCCTAAAGTCGTTTTTATTTTCCTTTTTGTGTGTTTTACGGTCAGTCTGTAAAAATGGCGTACTACGGGCGAAAGATCGTTCCCAGCAGCGATGTTGGAGTCCAAGGTGCATCCAGACATCCTCCCTATGCTGTCCCTGAACCATTTCTGTAGTGTTTCCATCTTTTTCTGCCCTTTTCCTATGGACCAGGCACCCTCCCCTCATCAGAGCAGGGGGTGCCTGGTGTAATGCTCGAGTCCTCCCATTGACTTCAATGGGGCTCGGGTGCTCGGCCGAGCACTCGAGCCTCAGGGGGTGCTCGGTCAGAGCACCCGAACATCCGAGCATTGGGGTGCTCGCTCATCACTAGTAAATATGTAAAACACTGAACACAAAAGGGGGAAGGCAGTAATACATATGATGATGATGATGATGATGATGATGCCTGCAGGACCTATAAAACACACAACATTTGACACCTAACTCAGTACAAATGGAAGTCATGTGTCATCTCTTACTAAAGATTAACTTTTGCTCACTTGGGAAGTCCTGTGTTGATTGATACTGTAGACAAGCATTGGTGCATTGAGAAATAACAACAAAGGAACATCTATTAGTAATAACTAAAATGTTAGACTGACTACTAGAAAATAAATTATAAGAAAAACCATGTAGGGCCAGTAGTTACCTATTGGTCAAAAATTATGGCCTTAACAGAAAAGGACATCAGATCTAAAGTCAAGTTAAAAAGCTTTTTGATTTATAGAAAGATTTGCTTTTTCTATGTTTTTCTGCTGTAGTCTATAACTGAAGTGGGACATAACACTAGCTTGAGAAGATTCTTGTGTCCCATTAGAATTATAGATGGGCCTCTCTTATCTCTCAATGGCTAATCTCAGCCAACTGTTTAAATCTGTTGTTTATTGTAGGAGCTGTGAAGTAAATGTAGACCTGATTTGGTGCATAATAAATACAGACAACTGCAGATATGCAAAAAATGCTTAAAGTTAGCCTGAAAGGGATAGTAAAGTCCTGAAAAAAGTGTAGGCGAAATGAAAGGTACAATAAAAAAAAACCTAATTCCCTTATTCCTATCTCTCAGACCTTTATGGTTTGAGAGATATATGAAAATAAAGGTTTCTGCTCCCTCCTCTTTCTGCCTGATGAGCTGTAAAGCTGTCAGAGGCAGAATCTGGTCGCGCAACCAGACGCGGCTCTTCTGGAGCGCTGACATCGAGATACCTAACTATAAATACTTCATTGGAATGTTCTACGTCGATTGCTTGCAAACCAGGCACACGTTGTAGACCATTCCGATGAAGTATTTATAGTTAGGTATCTCGAGGTCAGCGCTCCTGAAGAGCCGCTGTCTGATCCCAGAAACAGGATCTCATGCCGTCAGCTATACAGCTGGTGCATGAGAAGGGGGAGGGAGCAGAGGACTTTATTTTCTTATATCTCTCAAACCATAAAGGTTTGAGAGATGGAAATAAGGACATTACGTATTTTTTTTATTGTACCTATCATTTCGCCTAGACTTTTTTCGGAACTTTACAATCCCTTTAATAGTTACATTATATTATGAGTAGGTGTAAAAGTGTATTCATTTCTTTTTTAAAGTTCTGTTTGGTCAAAATTGAAGTAATAAACGTTGCCCTGCACCTACTTCTGAAAAGACTGCAGTTACCTGCTCTGTAACCGCAGTCCGTCACTCTGCCTCTGTTTCCCTCCCTCTATCCAGCCTCCTCCAATGACAGAGGCTTTCCATCTGTAAGCTGGAGCACTCCCATTGGCTAGATATCGAGCTCTTACAATGAGAGTGCTCCAGCTTACAGACAGAAAGCAGCGCACGTCATAGATGTAAATTAGTGGGGAGGCCCTGAGGGACTCAGACCAGCGCCAAGGAGGGTTTCTTCTGTATTCTCTTCAGCAAGCTTATTTCCAGTCAGAGTAAGGAGAAGAAGTCACAGGGAAAAATGTAAGCTTAAAAACTAGATTTCTATACTGTTTTAAAAAAAAAAAAAAAATATATATATATATATATATATATATATATATATATATATATATATATATATATATATATAAAAGAAGACTTTGTGCCTGCCAAAACACACCCAGGGGAGGCATAAAGCAGGAGTTACTACTCCTATTGGGTGATTCAATCATGCAGGGAGTTGGCCCGCCCCCACTATGCAGGCCGCCCACCACTATCAAAGTCAGAAAAAAACAATATGGCCGCCACTTGCTCCTACACCACAGACAAACACACATGCCCCACTCACACACACAGACCACCACACACACATGCCCCACTCACACAGCACCACACACACACATGCCCCACTTACACAGCACCAAACAGACATGCCCCCACTCACACACACAGCACCACATACACACACAAAGCCAGAAATACATATGGCTGATACACACACACAGTCACTCACCCTGACTCCCAGAGGCCTCAGCAGGACCTGTACTGCAGCACCAGAGGAACAAAATTGCACTCAAAGGGTTAAGGTAGGCCCTCATTGCTCAATTATTTCTTCACTGTCATCATTTGCCATGCAAGACACAGGACAGACAGCCATCAGATTCACACTTAACCCACTGACTGCCACAGGGTTGTGTATCAAGTTTTACCCCTCAGGGAGTGTGTTCAAACTCCTCACACTGTAAACTTGCATTTCCCTGCCACTTCTCCTCCTTCCCCAGCCTATTACTAACACTTTTCCATATTTATGTTAAGCCCCGCCCCTACTCGCGATTAAGCCCCGCCCCCTTTTAACCCAGATTGCCCCATTGCTCTCTCCACATCAGCACCACATGAGGGACTCCACAAGTAAAAGTTCACAGGTATTACACACTTATGCCCCACTCACACAACACCAAACACCCATACACACACACAAAGCCAGAAAGAAAGATGGCTGACACACAGTCACTCACCTTGACTCCCAGTGGCCTCAGCAGGACCTGTAGTAAAGCCACTGAACGGTGCTGCATCACCAGGGGAACAAAATGGCACTCAAAGTGTTAAGGTAGGCCCTCATTGCTGAATTACTTCTTCACTGTCACCATTTGCCATGCAAGACACAGGACAGACAGCCATCAGATTCACACTTAACCCACTGACTGCCACAGGGTTCTGTATCAAGTTTTACCCCTCATGGAGTGTGTTAAAACCCCTCACACTGTAAACTTGCATTCCCCTCCCACTTCTCCTCCTTCCCCAGCCTATTACTAACACTTTTTCACATTTATGTTAAGCCCCGCCCCCTACTCGCGATTAAGCCCCACCCACTTTTATCCCAGCTTGCCCCATTTGTCTCTCCACATCAGTCCCCTCTAGGGACTTCACAAGTCAGTGTTCCCAGGTATGAACACACTTCCCACTGCTATTTAACTCTGACATGCCTCTCTGTACCTTAACCCTTTGAGTGCCAGAGGGGTACACAACTCATGAGCACATGTGTTTCTGCTCATATATGTTGCGTGTCTGTGTGTGTACATCTCTGTTACATATGTGTGTCCATGTGTGCATCTCCAGTGTGTCTGTGTGTACATGTGTTTTGCATGTCTCTGCCGCTCACTGTGTGTATGTGCATACCTCCCAACATTTCACAGGGCCAAAGAGGGACACGTTAGTTTTAGGTGATATTATTGGGGGTGTGGCTGGTGGGCGGGGCATTAGTACGAATTTTTAGGTTATTTCATGACCTATTACTGGCTATTTATGTAACTGAATAAATGATTTAGTTCAAGACCAAAGTATTTAATTTGCACAGACTAATGTATAAACACATATACTGAAGTTTATTGCTTTATTGCTGTACAGCAAAGTAATACACACCACACAGTCAGGGCTGGTGCAAGGATTTTTGCCACCCTAGGCAAAACCTAATTTTGCCGCCCATTTCGCTCCGACCCTTGTGTCCCACCCCTTTATACCCCGCCTACTTATACCCAACCTCTTTTCATGATTGTCCTCTCTCTGCCCCCTGAGCCACTCTGCCCCTGTTCTGGAGATGCCTGTAAGAGATGCCCCCCACCAGCTCCAACTTGCCCCTTATCAGCTTCACTTTGGCCCACCAGTTCCACTTTGCCCCTATCAACTCCAACTTGCCCCCATCAGCTCCAACTTGCCCCACCAGCTCCACTTGCCCCCCCTCAGCTCCAGCTTGCCCCCCCTCAGCTCCACTTTGACCCTCATCAGCTCCACTTTGACCCTCATCAGCTCCAACTTGCCCCCATCATCTCCAACTTGCCCCCACCAGCTCCACTATGCCCCCTCAGCTCCAGCTTTCCCCTAACAGCTCCAACTTGCCCCCATCATCTCCACTTTGCCCCACATCTGCTCCAACTTGCCCCCTCAGCTCCACTATGCCCCCTCAGCTCCAACTTGCCCCCCATCACATACCTGTATCTCCCGCGCAGTCTTCTCTTCAGTAATGGAGAGCGCGGCGGGAGATCATGACTCCCAGCGCGCTCTGCATTACTAAAGATCCGACCAGATGAGGGAGCGCTGTAGCAACACAGACCTGACTGTGTTGTGGTTCCTGGCATGGTGTGTGTGGGCGCACCTCTTCTCCGCTGCATGCCTGCGCCCCCAGTACGTGTGCGCCCTAGGCCGGCGCCTACCTCGCCTATAGGTGGAGCCGGCCCTGCACACAGTCTGACCTCCTAAAAAGAGGGACAACAGGGTGGGAAAGAGGGACAGAGGGATTTGGCCCTCAAAGAGGGTCTGTCCCTCCTAAAGAGGGACACTTGGGATGTATGGTATGTGTCTGCCTGTATGCTGCATATGTCTGTGTTTATCAGTGTGTCTGCATTTCAAACACGTGCGCCCAATGGTCATAACATGACGGGCAACGCCGTCCCATGTTGCTAGTATATATATATAGAGAGAGAGAGAGAGAGCATTGTTGTAGAGGTCAGGCCAACAGAATAAGACAAACTTTTATTAAGGTGATACATCCCCTTTAACTATATTTCTGACCAAGTGTGAAACACAATTCTCTTTTGTAAACTGGAACACAGAAATCATGGGGTAAAGTATCCTCTGACCAGGAGGGCAGGGTATTTTTCTAAAACGGCTCTCTGGAGGTGGGGACTCCATCCCTACTCCACTTTACATCCATCAGACATTCTCAGTTTAAAAAGTGACCTCAAAGCAGTTGCATCAAGTATCCTGTAAGCTAACTGCCTTTATGTTTTCTTAACTTATATGGGGCTATTCAATCCCCCATTAGGTAGGCTGGACTCACCGATAGATATGAACCAGGATGCAGATTTTTAGGGACCTGGGTTTGCTTTTTGCCTCTTTTTGTTTATCCTTTACAGAAGTTTGAAAACTGAAGAGAATTTCCATGGATATATGTCCCCTCTCTCAGTCTAGCAGCTACTCTCGGAGGTCTGTGGTGATATTCCTAGTTATGCACTCTGTTTTTCTTTTCTGTCAGCCCCATTCCCTTTCTCCTCTCCTTCTCATTACATTAATAAAATATGTGTTATGCTAGTCAGATTCCATTATGGACCAGAGAAGCCTTTAAGAATCTGGCACTCGTGGTTGTCATTAGGGATGGGCAAAATTTCAGAAAAGTTTCCAGCTGGAATTTTCTTGGAAAATCAACAATTTCCTGTTTTTTTGTGAAAATTCCACCCATATAAAATATATAAAATTCTTGCCTTTTTGCCACTGCCAATAACTTTCCTGTAAGAACTTTGAAATTTTTTGCTTATGTTCTCTATGACTGCAATATTATTTGTTCTGAGAGCTGAAATGGAGAAATAAACAGCTGATAGAAAGAACTGTGAGTCCTGCAGCAACATATGCCTTGAAAAGATTGTTTGCAGGCTGAGTGCCTTTGTCCTTTTCCCACAACACTAACTTCCTGCTTCAGAAACACTAGCACAGCCATCTTTAAAAAATAACTGCGGCTTGGGATATTCCTGAAGGGTGCAACACATGACATCAGTTTTTTAAACCCTCTATTTTGAACAAAAGAAAAGGGCAGCACTTCAACCTTCAACATTTTATCATGCTTACTATTCCACAGGCATACTTTTGTGTTATTTTTGAATTTCTCACCACCAAGTGGCAACTTGTAAAAGCAACAAAGTTACACATTTAATCCACTATGTACACACTTACCAAGTCAGTCTTACCATTTAATTCAATGCAATGAAAACAGTGAAAAAACTACATTTTTCTCAAACATTGAACCGCTCAGGGAAAACCTCCATTTTTCTCCTGTTTATCTTTTGAGGCAAAATAAATTTTGCCCATCCCTAGTAGCCAACTACAAATGGTGTACAACTACATAGACAATTTGTGAGAACTTTCAAATGTGACTGTAATGGCCTCTCGTTTGGACAGCAAGGTTTCTCTGAGTTGCTCCAGATCTTGGGACCCTCCATTCCCACTGATTCCAAGGGTGTTGCGGAAGGTCAGGATGGATCAGGGCTCATGTTTTTCTATTCACCACGTTCTAGCTTCACCAGGCGTGGTTCCTGGATTTTCTTAATCTATACATAATCAGAGCTGTTTTGGCTTCCAATTCTGTGTCACCCAGAAGATGAAAATCGTTTTTTGACAGTTTGAATCCAGCATCCTAAGGCAGAAGGGTTTCTCTGACCCTGTCATTGCTACTGTGATGAGAAGTGTGTAAGCCAGTTTCATCCATTGCATATCATAGTGTATGGTCCTTGTTCTACAAGTGGCAAGAGGACCTGTAGTCATGGCTGACTCTTTTTTGTCTTCCGTTTATCTTAGTGTTGCTTCAGGATGGACTTGAGAAAGGGCATAATTTTAGTTATATTAAGGTCCAGATTTCTGCTCTGTCTGCAATTTCTCAGAGGAGTATTGCCATATTACCAGATGTACAGCCATTTTTTCAGAGTGTGGCTCATGCCTAAACAGTCTTTCATGATCTCCATGGAACCTGAACTTTGTCCTTGAAGTGCTTCAGAAGGCTCCCTTTGTACCTCAGACTTCTGTTTACCTTTGGCTCTTGACTAATTTCCTGCTGGATATTGTGTTTGTTCTGTGAAAGGCCAAATTACAGGTTTTATCCTATAAAATCTTCCTTTCTAATTTCTCATTCTGATGAGGCAGTTTTGTGAAATCCTGTTCACAAATGGGCCTTTAAGGGTCATTGCTTATTCTACCAGAGTGGTGGGTACTTCCTGGGCTTACAAGAACCAGGCCTCGGCAGAGCAGTGTCAGCATGCAGCGGCTTCTCGAGCAGACTGCATCCTTACCTCTATACGGCTCGTGGCTAAGCAGCATTCTGTCCCCCACTCGGCTCAAGCCGCGTTCTATCCTTCTTACAACTCTAGCCGCTTCTGGACTAGGCAGGCAGCAGCTGGTGACATCATGTCAAGCACACGTCCAAGAGCATGGACGTGCGCACCATTTAAAGGAGCCACATCAATTTGGTGCTCCTCATTTTCCTTTGGGGCAGTCTTTATAAACTACATGGACACTGGGCTCATTCACCCTTTCACTGATGTCCAGTGCAGTTCATTTGTTTGGTGCTCTGTGTATGACCTGGTTTGTCTGACTACCTGTTCTGGTGCTGACCTGTGGCTCTGTTTGACTACCCGTTCCGTGTATGATCCTGGCTTGTCCGATAACCAATCTGGTGCAGAACTGTGGCTCTGGCTGACTACCTGTTCCATGCATGACCTCTGGCTTGTCCGACTAACCGTTCTGGTGCTGACCTGTGACTCTGTCTGACTATCTGCTCCGTGTATGGCCCTGGCTAGTCCGATAACCAATCTGGTGCACACCTGCGGCTCAGGCTGACTACCCGTTGCATACCTTTGCGTGAGGCTTCCTTTCCATCGCTGACTATAGGCATGAGTCAATAGTCTCCCTCGCTGCCTTCCGTTGTTTGATGGCCTTTCATTATCGGACAGCAAGCTTGAGTCCCTGGGGAGATCATTTGGGTATGTGGTTCCCTTTCTCGGCATTGAGACTACCATTGGCTTCGGCCTAGTCTCCGCAGTTTGGGAACCTAGTGGCGTCCTCCTATTTCTGATAGAGGCTCACTTCTTGGATCACCCTCTGCTCCTTCCTCGCACTTCTAATGAAGGTTATTAACCCCTTAATTTTTTTTTCCATTATAGCGAATGACTTCCTGGACTTACCAGGTAAGTCGTCTGTCACTAAGGGGTTAAAGTAATGTCTGACTCCTGTTTTGCTTGTACCGTGATAAGCAGCTGTGTCATTCTTGTCATTTCAGTAAGCTGTTTTTTTCCTGTTGCTTGGTTTGGTGTGTAGGTGTTCATTGGCACTTGAGATTCATAATTATTTCAGTTCTTCTCTGTTTAAACTAGTTTGAGTATTAAAGGATTTTTATTTCCGTCCGTGGAATTTTGGGGCATAGCTTTGGTATATCCCCATGGTTCGTGTGTACCATTTTGGATGAAAAAGAAACATGAATTTACTGATAAATACTTTTCTTTAGTTTATCCTCCAAAATTTAGTCAAAAGTATCACCAATGTCATACAAGATACCATAGACTTTACGTAAAGAACTACACCTAACACCACCTGGATGCTGCGGATGTCCACTCCCCAGCCTTAGACCGCCGTTTCCACCGGGTTTTTCCCTCGCGTCCTTCAGGGTCCTCCCATGTGTAGTCCCTTGGAAGGGGGGTAGTGTCATGTTCCCCGGATTCTGTTCTGGTCTCTTACTTGGTTTTCTGGTTCTCTTGCCTTTTGGTATTCTCCTCCCTGTTTGGTATACGCTCTTGCTTTTTTGGCCTATATTTAGATCTGAATCCTTAATGGTGTTCTGTATCTTGTAGTGTTTTGATCCGGTTCCAGAGTTCTCCTGATATCGACCTGGCTAGTTCTCGACTCCTCTACTGTCTACCAATTCAAATATTACTTTTGCTCGTCTGGCTCTTGACCTCAGCTTCTCTTCAACTCCTCTTCTGTATTTTGTCTAGGTGATATGTTTGTTCGACTGGTTCTCGATCCTGGCTTGTCCGACTCTTCTTGCCTGCCACTATCGACGTTGTGTCGAATGTTCTCTGGTGTGGTCGACTCCCGGGACCCAGAGCTTCTCCTCGACACCGTCGACCCTTCTTTGAGCTCACCAATGTGTAGTCGACTCCCGGGGCCCAGTGCTCTTCCACGAATCCATTGACTCTGTGTCAAACTCACCACTGTGTTGTCTCCTAGGGGGTCATCCGACCATCAGGCTTCGCGGTCTGCTACCCCACCTGGCCCCTGACGCAGCAAGGCTCCCTGGGAACAGCCTTGGCTTGCAAGCACACGTAGAAGACCGTTTTAGTGAAAGTTTGTTTTTTTAGTTAACGAGATTGCGGCTCTGCTGCAGAGCCGCCTGATGATCTCTGACCGGATTTCCCTGAGTCAGCTAAAATGCTGACTACGGGGAAGGGGAGGGAGAGGGCAAGTTTAGAAGCGTTCATCTCTCAAACCATAAAGGTTTGAGAGATGACACTGGGGGCAAAATGTTTCTTTTTACAAGCATTATTTGCTCAGCAGTTTTCCCATACTCACTCATCTTCTCTATGTTCTACACCCAAACCAATGCTCAGACTCCCTTTATTAATTGCACATTCCAGTTACATAGATATCACATTTTTCACCCATTCTAAGCTTTCTCTGTAAACATCTTAGATTATTATCTAACATGGTTTTGTTTTGAACAGACCTTGGGACTGAAAATATTTTGGGATTCAGTATTGCTTGACCTGAGGAGAGTTGATCTCTCAAAAGCAGTCTTAAAATATAAACTGTTGTTCCAAATACAAAAAGTTTTACCAAATGCCAAAGTGCTCATATGTCATATCTTTATATTACTAAAAGAGGACTAATATGGCTGCTGCAAATGTTTACAATATTTTGATATTCATACTACTACTATATTATGTATGTGCTTTTATATGCCAGTAAACACAACACTTAGATTCTGTATCTTGACCTGTCCTCCCCTTCACCTTTATCAAGCATTGGCAGATTGGCACACATCCCATAGATCAGCTGGGTAAGTGCAGAACTGCAGAGAACGATATATATATATATATATATATATATATATATATATATATATATATATATATATATATATATATATATTCGTGTGAAAAGAAAATACACCCTCTTTGAATTCTATGATTTTACATATCAGGACATAATAAAAATCATCTGTTCCTTAGCAGGTCTAAAAATTAGGTAAATACAACCTCAGATGAACAACAACACAGGACATGTTACACCGTGTCATGATTTATTTAACAAAAATAAAGCCAAAATAGAGAATCCATGTGTGAAAAGCTAAGTAAACCTTACTGCTTCCATTTGAATGAAGATGCTAAGTAGCAGACAGGTGCTGCTAATCAATTGCCCTTGATTAATTAATCTTCAGCAAGTGTGACCACCTCTATAAAAGTTTTAGCAGTTTGCTGGTCTGGAGCATTCTGGTGTGTGTTAATGCAATGCCAAGGAGAAAAGACATCAGCAATGATCTTAATGAAGCCATTGTTGCTGCCCATGAATCTGGGAAGGGTTATAAGGACATTTCCAAACAATTTAAAGTCCATCATTCTACAGTGAGAAGGATTATTCAAAAGTGGAAAACATTCAAGACAGTTGCCAATCTTCCCACAATTGGAAGTCCCAGCAAATTGACCCCAAGGTCAGACCTAACTATGCTCAGAGAAATTGCATCTCAGACTCTACAGGCCTCAGTTAGCATGCTAAATGTTACATTTCATGAAAGTATAATTAGAAAAAGGCTGAAGTATGGTTTGTTTGGAAGGGTTGCCAGGAGAAAGCCTCTTCTCCCTAAAAAGAACATGGCAGCACGGCTTAGGTTTGCAAAGTTGCATCTGAACAAACCACAAGACTTCTGTTACAAAATCCTTTGGGCATACAAGACCAAAGTGGAGATGTTTGGCCATAATGCACAGCGCCATGTTTGGTGAAAACCAAACACAGCATATCAGCACAAACACCTCATATCAGCTGTCAAGCACTGTGGTGGAGGGGTGATGATTTGGACTTGTTTTGCAGCCACAGAACCTGGGAACTTTGCAGTCATTGAGCTGACCATGAACTCCTCTGTATACCAAAGTATTCTAGAGTCAAATTTGAGGCAATCTGTCCAACAGTTAAAGCTTGGCCGAAATTGGGTCATGCATAGGACAATGATCCTAAGCACGCCAGCAAATCTACAACAGTATGTCTGAAAAAGAAAAGAATCAACGTGTTGCAATGGCCCAGTCAAAGTCCAGACCTCAATCCGATTGAAATGCTGTGGCAGGACCTTAAGAGAGCTGTGCATAAACAAATGTCCGCAAACCTCAATGAACTGAAGCAACGTTGTAAAGAAGAGTAGGCCAAAATTGCTCCACAACGATGTGAGAGACTGATAGACATGTGCGAATTCATTCGGAGACATTCGGATTTCGTCGAAAATGGGGTCATTCGGAGACATTCGGCCAATCCGAAACTCAAGGGTCATTCGGAAAAAATGATCCGACTCCGAACAGCCCAGGTCCGAAATTCGTCGAAACTTTCGGAAGTTTCGGCAATCGACACATTTCCAAAAGTTTTGACTACTTTTGACCAGGACATTTTGTACTTCCTGTGCGCGCTCAATTACTTTCCCTCCATAATTTTCCCTCCATGTCTCTAGTCCAATTCCATTCTCCGTTTCATGCACTACTTCCCTCTTTTGTCTGTATTCGAATAGCCTTCTTCGTTTCATGATGGGGGTTGGACTAATGACACAGTCACACAGACAGACTGCCTGCATTTCCTCATTGGGTTGTTGGAGCTCAGAGAGAGAAGAGATTAGAGAGTGTACAGTTGTTGTGTAGGCAGGCAGGTAGCATTAGGCTAGGCATAGGTAGGCAGCCAGCATTAGTTCCAGTTATTGCCACTGCAAGAACAAGTAATATTTGTTCCTGTGCAAAATATAAAAAAATATTAGGTATTTGTTCGAATACAGGGCCGGCCCTTACATGGGTCCCAGTGGGTCCATGGACCCAGGCGGCACTTTGACAGGGGCGGCAATTTGCCGTCCCATAGCATGTTTATTTTGTGCTCTTCCGCCATTTCTGTGTTGCAGGGTGTCCCATCAGTGTGACTGTCAGCAGCCGGGCAGCCCTATGCTCACTCAGTGGTGATGCCTGCTGGCTGCTTCAGTGACGTGAATTATGTGATAGTGAAACATTATGCCTATTTTGTATTGTTTATCGCCCACCTAAAGTCAAGACTTGAGTAAATAGGTCTACCATCCCAGATTTGCTAGAGAGGTTTTACAAATACAGGAGGGTGGCCCCTGTACAAAATGAGTCTAAACATTTGGGATCCCTAGTATGAGTGCACAACAGTGCATGATGTGTCCTGAACAGGATTGCTGTGAGGTGTCTCCACCCAGAAGGTGCTGGCCGGGCTGAGCTTCAACATTGCGACAAGTGACCAACTAAGAGCACCGTGCCGTGCAGCCATAGCATCACCCCCTCCTGCTCTCTGGGTCCCGCTGACTGGCAATAACAGGTGAGTCACTAAGAGATCTGAAGCCTTTCTGGAAGTCCTTTCACTTGGAAAGGGGCTAGGTATTACTTGGGGGAGTTGCCTCGTGTGTAAATAATTTCTAGGTGGGAGATGAATGTGCATCACTTATGTGTTTCCTAACAGTAGTTAGAATACAACTCCCATCATCCCCTGATTATGACATTGGGAAATGCCCAGCAATTACAGTAGAGCCCTGTATTGCACACTCACGGAAAACGGTGATATTGCTATACTAAGACAATGCTGTGGACCCCTCTTCGGTATAGATGTCAAGCATTTTTTTTATTTCTCTCCTGTGTTGCAGTTTGTTCACAACAGAATGTCTCAATTTTTCTTTTTAACCCTTTGAATGCCAGAGTGGTATGCAATGTATTGCTTTGCAATGCATTGCGTACCACTCTGGCACTCAAAGGGTTAACACATTACATCTATCACATTACAATCATTGATGTTTATTCTTGATGTAGTATGAAACTCTACAATGTATATACACATACAGTTATCTGATATGAGGGGAAATCAGGATAGGAAAACGAGAGAGAGGAATTTGGGTACTAAAGAGGGACAGTAGGGTAGGAGGCTGGTACCAGAAAATGAAACCTTAATCTTTACCCATGTACTAACATAGAATGTGACATGTAGTTTGTCCATATTCGAGTCGACCACTTATGTTGAGTAGGATGTGACAGGCAGGGGTTTTCGATGTCGAGCATGTGCTAAATTGAATGACAGGCATGAGGTTTCGATGTTCGAACATATGCTAGATTGAAGGACAGGCATGGGGTTTCGATGTTCGAACATGATAAATTGAATGACAGGCATGGGGTTTCGATGTTCGAACATGCTTAATTGAATGACAGGCATGGGTTTTCGATGTTCGACGTTTGCATTGTGACTGGCATCCCATGCTAGAGTAGAGGCATGCACAGACTTTCAATGTATGACAATGTCCGTTTTTGGGATGGATCTTTTTCTAAATGCACACCCTGTCTGCAAATAATGATAGCAGCATGCACGGAGGCGCACTGCTATAATTTAACCCATGTTAAATTCGGCCGAATAATTCGTAATGGATCAGAATTTCGTCCGAATCGAATAGGCCCGGTCCGAAATTAGGATCATCCGAATTAGAAAAAAAATTCTGTATGATAAAGTCATACAGAAAACGATTACTTCAAGTTATTGCTGCTAAAGGTGGTTCTACAAGCTACTGAATCATAAGGTGTACTTAATTTTTCACACATGGCTTCTCCATTTTGACTTTATTTTTGTTAAATAAATCATGACACAGTATAATATGCCATATGTTGTTGTTCATCTGAAATTGTATTTACCTAATTTTTAAACCTGCTAAGGAACAGATGATTTTTATTATGTCGTGATATGTAAAACCATAGACTTCAAAGAGGGTGTACTTTCTTTTTCACACAACTGTAAATATATATATATATATATATATATATATATATATATATATATATATACATATATACTCTTGGATATCTTAAAATACAAAAAGACACTTTTATTAAGCCAGATCGGTCAACGTTTCAGCCACAACTTAGGCCTTTATCAAGACCTTGATAAAGGCCTAAGTTGTGGCCAAAACATTGACCAAACTGACTTAATAAAATTGCTTTTTGTATTTTGAGTAAATCCAAGAGTGTCGTCTCCTTTCAATTTGTGTATATATATATATATATATATATATATATATATATATATATATATATATAATATATATACATTTCCATTTGGGGTTGGGATGCACTCACTGTTGATATTGTGAAATGACCTGGGTGCACATCACAAAGCAGTAGATCATACATACAGTTTTGGAAAGAAAGACAGCACTCACAGGATCCTTTTTCAATGTTATTACAATTTATTGAGATCGATGTTTCGGCTATGAATGTAGCCTTTATCATTGATAGCCGAAACGCCAATCTCAATAAATTGTAATTTATGAATCAACTTTGGTTAATGTTCTAACTCTTTCAGTGCCATAGGAGTGTGTTATGCACATCAATATGGCACTGGAAGGGTTACAAGAGTGATGATGGCATTTGTGGTGCTGAGGACAGAGTGTATCCTCTTTTCTACCCCACTTGCCCTCATTGACAGATTGCCAGAATTACAGTAACCTTACATGCTAATGAGTAAATTATCTTCCCATCCCCTTACATAGGTAATTTTAGTTTAAATGGTGAAGGGAGTCATTCATCATTGCAAAGTAATCCCCCCACACAACAACAAACACATAGCATCACCCTTAGTGTATCTTCACCCTGGTGACTGATATTCAAGAACATAGCATTTGAGAATCGCTGATCATAACATAGTTTGTTTTCTAAACTAATTTCAAATGAAACCATCTTATAGGGTCAGTTAATACTCAGTTTTAGAAAGGCTAACTTTACAAATGTTAAAAGTATGAAATCAACACATAAACTGGGATGAATTATTAAAAAGAAACTGTACTGTGGGTGAGGAAAAATGTCCAGAATTTCAGTGTGATCCAGGACTACATTGCTTCTGGAAGTATTTACAAAATGGCTATGTTTAACTTCTGCTGAACATTTCTAGGTGCTCGGTTTTGCAGGCACATTCTGACTGAATGCCTCAATGGAATCCTTTTGGAGAGGTGCAAAATCCTGTAAGGTGATTCCAAAGCAAGACTTAGAAGGCCAAGGAAAGTGGCCAGATTTTGACTATATTCTTTGGGCTGGATCAGGCAGGGTGAAGTGAAGTGTGTGTGGGGTGAGGGAAATACACACACACACACACACACACACACACACACACACACACACACACACACACACACACACACACACACACACACACATATATCCATTCTGCTATTCAGGGACACTGCAGATATGAAAGTACTTGTTCTTTAGTGCAGCTATGTGAGAGGGTTCACTATACATCACTGGACATCAGTGTGCAACCTGATCTTTCCCCGGCACACCACACAGTTCTAAACAGGGAGACAGTCCATTGACTGTTGTGACATAAAGTGATTTTTGTGGTGGGCATAATGTACATCATGCCCAAAGCCTTAGATTAGCATAATATCTCAACAAAAAGGCACTGCAGTTCCTATTTGATGTCAATATTAAGGTTCAGTTCTCTCTAGTGTTTAGATCTCAGTCTGGAATCCATTTTTGTAGCTCAGCAGATGCATCACTTTCTGTCACAGGAAGCACTGGGCAGTTCTCCTTTCAGTATATTGAACTCTATGCTCTGGAGTCTTCATTCCAAGACTTTATATTATCCCAGAAGGGGCTGCCTGGGACATGGCACACACATTTTAAATCAGGAACTGTCTTGGGCAATCAGGGACATGTGGTCACCATAACACACACACTCTCCCATTCCTGATCCCTGTGCTTGTGTACCCTCCCCACATCCTTACTACCTACAGATGACCACTCCATTGCTGGATGGTAGCAGATTGCTGCATCAACAACAGAGTGCTTAATGGGGAACTTAAAAACACATATACACCACACACACCTCCTGCCACTCCGAACTACCCCATCCACAGAAATCATGTACACCTCTGTTGTCAGGCTGCAGTGATCTCGCTGCTTTGACAACTGAGCGGTTGCTGTCATTAATTAAAATAGAAAAAATCCAAATCAGGTTAATCCCTTTGTTTCCATGATGGCTACCATTTTTCAGACTGGCAATAGAAGGGGTAATGAACGTTGGGGAGATAAAGCATTAATTCCTACTCTCCATCAGAAGGGGAATGTGAAACACATTTTTTAAGTGCAAGAAGCAAGAATCTAAAAAAGAACCTGGAAGGGGACCATGGGACTAATTCCACCCACCGGGTATGGTGTGTGTGCTACAAAAACAAATACTCACCTTGATGTTGGTGGTCCAGCTAAATATATGATTCTCTTGCATTACACAGAATTCACCTACACAAATAAAATAAATGCAAATAAAAGGCCTCAAAACATGCTACCACATTTCCCACCTGTTAACAAAAAAATAAAGTGAAGCCTCCTCAGTCCTGGCCACAGGAAAAGAAATAAAAAGAGGCAATTGCTTATATATATAGGCAATTCCAGTTTACAGATTTTACCATTCACCCACTGACTGAGAGGTGGCTTTACACAGAGCACAGAAAGGGCCTCAGAGTAATCTCACCTCCCAGCCAATCACAGAGGAGGGAAAGGGGACATGCATACATGCATGATACATCTTAACAACTTTCTCTGTTCTCTGACTGTTTTTTGGAAGGGGCCACATATCTCTCATGTGAGAACCAGTGGCCTGGGGATAATGGGAATTGCAGTCCCCAGCAGCTGGTGGGTCAGTTGGGTTATAACAACAAGGAACATGTATCTTTAAGTAATTCCAAATACTTTTTTATCAAGATAAAGGAAACCGTTGGGGACTAAAACATTGACAATAAATACATACCTAGAAATTACTTAAACATGTCCTGAGAGTTTTGCTCATAACCATATATTGCTCTATTTCAGTGGGTCTCAATTTTCAGGGCAGACCTAACATTTTATGACATTTACCAAGGAAGTATTGAAGCGTGTAAATACATAAACATATACTGCATAACATTTTACATAAATATTAATTTGAAACTCAGTATTCAAAATTTATAGAAAAAGGGGACAGCATAAGAGGGTGTCCACAGCACATGAATGTATCATGGCACCCTGATTGAGAACCACTGATTTAATGTTTCATAAATTAGGCCTCACACTATTTTGGCAGGAATATGATGAATGAGACAGTTGCATATATACAGCATTTTCATTTTATCTGTATTATATTGAAGGTGAGACGTCCTTATCTTAACCCTTTGGGTGCCAGAGGGGTACGCAATACATTGCAATGCAATGAGTACCCATCTGGCACTCAGTGAGTTAATGCAAAAAAAAAAGTGATTGGGTCAAAATTGCTTTTGAACATGGTGTGAAACACTGCTGTGTATCCATGACAACAAAAATAAATCCCACTAAATAAAACACAAATGCACTAAGGTTAATGTACTAAGAAGAACTGGAGCTATTCTGGAGCAAATCAAGTGCACCATAGGGGACAAATTAAAATGTTAAACATATGCTTTGAGTTAAATTGAGCTTTCAACCCCTTGAATACCAGAGAGCTCTACAACTCATTGGGTCACAGTCTTTTGAGACCTCTCAAGCACTTAGTGGGTTATCAGACCAATTTAAAGAGAAATACACTTTTTTTATGGAGAATGTGTGTTATGGTGCTTTTCATGCTGGATAAAAACACTGGGATATTTTTCATTAAAAAGTTATTGTAGCTTAAACTTTTTTTTTTAAAGCAAACAGCAACAGTTCTAACTGCTGGACAAAAGGCAAATCATCTTTAAACCTCACATCTTCAGACACTGCCTCCTCAGCCGCACTCTCACATGGCGGCCTTCACTTCACCCACGCACCTAGGCCTGGCAACAGTAAGGGGGGTGGAGTGGGCATCCAGATGTTCCCTAACCATACGTTTCAGATAATCCCCACTGTTCCCTCTCTCTCCTTCCCTACCTTTGAAGCTCATACAATTTGCTTCTTCTCTCCGTTTCCCCTGCGTGTTGCTGTCATATACAGACCACCTGGTCCTACTGTACAATTTATTAATCACGTCGCTTCCTTGCTCCCTCATTTCATGTCCTCTGACATCCCCATTCTCATCCTGGGAGACTTCACCATCCCTGTTGACAACCATAACACCCCCTCCCCCCCCCCCATCAAACTCCTTTCCTTAACAACATCCTTTGGCCTATCACAATGGACCTGCACTCCCACATTCTTATAGCTCTGCACTCTCCCTGGCCAAACAGTCATACTTCTCCTCTCTAATTTCTAATCTTTCTTCAAACCCAAAATGCCTTTTCTCAACCTTCAAGTCACTTCTACTCCCACCAATGCCAACCTCTTCCATTAACTTCTCCGCCCAAGATCTCTCCACCCACTTCAAGGATTAGATCAACTCCATCAGACATGATATCTCATCACTTCCACTCATCCAACTTAACCCCGCCACCTCCCCCACACACTCACTAAGCTCCTTCTCACCAGTCACCGAGGACGACGTTTCCTTCTTCTCACTCGCTCAAACCCAACCACATGCCCTCTTGACCCAATCCCATCTCAACTCACTCAAGAACTTTACCCCTCTACTAACGCCACCCCTTACTCACTTATTCAACCTCTCTCTATCAACTGGCACCTTCCCAACCTATTTCAAACATGCACTAATCACACCCATTCTAAAGAAACCCTCCCTGGACCCAAACTCACTGTCAAACTACCGGCCCATCTCCTACTCCTGTTTACCTCCAAACTGCTTGAGCATCTCACATATAACCAGCTCACTAAATTCCTCTGCTCCTATTCCATGCTTGATCCTTTGCAACTGCTCCTTCAGTGTGTCCTACTCAGACTCCACCTCCCCACCCCTCTCACTGTCTGTCTGAGTGCCTCAGGGCTTATTCCTGAGCCCCTTGCTCTTCTCAATTTAAACTGCATCCCTGGGCAAACTAATAAACTCCTTTGGGTTTCACAATCATCTCTATGCTGATGACATGCAAATCTGTCTTTCCTCCCCAGACCTCTCCCCCTCCCTCTTGTCTCAGGTATCTGACTGTCTGTCTGCTGTGTTTTCCTGGATGTCCTCCCATCAACGCAAACTTAACCTTGGCAAACCCAAACTAATTATCTTCCCTCCCTCTCCTAACAGACCTACCCCAGATATTACCCTCACTGTCAACAACACTACTATCACACCAACCCCTACAGCACGTTGCCTGGGAGTCACATTTGACTCTGCCCTATCCTTTATTCCTCAATCTCCAAATCATGCCTCCTCCACCTCCGCAACATCTCTAGAATCTGACCCTTCCTCACCAAAGACAGTACTAAAATTCTAATCCAAACACTCATCACGTCCCATCTTGACTACTGTAACTCACTACTAAATGGCCTTCCTCTCGCCCGACTAACCCCACTACAGTCCATAATGACTAATCTACCTCACCAACCGCTTCTCCAACACCAGTCCCCTCTGCCAATCCCTACACTGGCTCCCATTAGCATATAGAATTAAATTCAAAATCCTGGTGCTCACCTATAGAGCCCTTACTAACACCTCACCCCCTATACATCATCTCTCATTTCCAAATACACTCCCACTTGCCATCTTCGTTCTGCAGATGACTTTTTCCTCTCCACAGCTCTTATTATATCCTCTCACTCCCTCCTACAGAACTTATCCTGTAATGCACCCGAGCTCTGGAATTCCCTCCCCCGCCCCATCAGACTCTCCCCTAGCCTTCAGATCTTCAGATGCTCCCTGAAAAACTCACCTCTTCAGGGAAGCATATCAACTACCTCCATAAATACTATCACAAAGAACCAACCGTTCCCTGGACCACTGCACTCACTAGCACTTCTCTCTCCCACCCACTGACCGGAAGCTTATGTGGCAGGAGAAACTTACACCCAACAGCACTTACACCTTCTGTATCCTACCCACCTTCCTCTAGACAGTAAGCTTTCACGAGTAGGGCCCTCTGATCCTGCTGTTCTCCACATATGCTTTGTACTATTTAATATCTCTATATGTCTATCCCCTACTGTAAAGCGCTGCGGAATAAGTTGGTGCTAAATAAATTAAGATTATCATTATTATTATAAATCTTTTGTGTGCCAGAAAAGTATCCAACGAATTGCACTGAAATGTGTTGCATACTTCTCAGGCACTCAAAGGGCTAAATGTAATCTGTGGCACAGCTTGAGTGCAACTTTCCTAAGTAACTGATAGGAATAGCACCACCTGCTGTCTGCTGTAGAAAACTGCAGTTTAATAAAGAAAAAAGCAGTAATCCATTTTGAATGAAAATCTCCCAGCAGAGGGAGTATCTTTGATTTTTACAACAGGAAATGCATATATTTTTTTTTATCAAAGAAGGTTACTCCACTTTGTCTCAATATGCATTTTTAGTTGTCCTGTATGGTCCAGTCAGTTTGCCCAGAGTTACTCCAGGGCTTAGATTCACTAAAGTTCAAAGAGGGCTGAAAATGTTGATGTCCTGTCTGAGCAGTGTTGAAGGTATTCCTGTCTGAGGTAGTCCTGTCTGAGCAGTGTTGAAGGTATTTACTAAAGTGTCTTTGACATCACATCACCATCAGACAAAAATCTGCCCATCACCATCCATCCGACAGGTTTACAAATTTTCATTCTTCACATCGATAATGGCCTATTTCCATATGGAAATGAAGCATAGTTACTTATTTCCATAAGGAAATGCTGGATAAAGTGACAGTTTCCTATGCAAGGGGTTGTGTTGATATATTAATGTGGCACTGTGACACATTCACTAAACTCTGATAGCTGCCTATGCTGTTGGAGTTCACAGTCTCATCTTCGCCTACCAGAGGTTGGTGAAGTTGGGAACTCTCTGTACATTCCTATGCATGCAGTAACAGCCCTAAATTAATCACAAGCAGGGAGAGTTGTGAACTGTTGTCAATATAGAAAGGATTTACTCCCTTCACACATCATCAACACTACAACAATTCTGAAGTTTAAGAGCATTATCTCTGCTGCCCCACTTGGTCACTAGGGGAATGGAGAGAACACTTTCAGCACCATGGGAAGCATCACTCCCTTATCCCTTTGAGTGCCATAGATATGTGCATTGCTCACCCCTGTGGCACTCAAAGGGTTTAAAAAAGTACACCAAGAATTACATAATTATCCCCTTATCTCTGTATCATATAAGATACATGTTGTGCACTTCCAAGGGAACAAGGCTGGGGGTTAGGCAGCATCTATGGCTACAACTTACCCATCAGCTTTGTTTCCCTGCCCACTGGTAGCCATAGAACCCCATATTCACTGCTAGACCCCCAGACCTTTTCCCTTGCCCACTGCTAGCCACAAATCCCCATGGGCACTGCTTAGGCAAGAGATGAAGGCTGGGTATCAGGTAGTGAATGTGGGGATAAGACACAATGGTGATGTTCCCCATGCTGCCCAACTTTCTATAAATCTGACATGCTGCCCCCCAGCTAAATACGACATATAATACCCTTTAAATATGAAATACTGCTCCCCCAGCTAAATCCGACATATAGAGCCCTTTAAATATGACATGCTGCCCCCCCAGCTAAATTTGAGATATACTGCCTCCACACAGTTAACCCTTTTTAAGTGCCAAAGGGGTACATAATGCATCTTCCTTCTTGAGTCAGCTGCTTGTTTAGCAAACACCAGCTCGAGCAGGACTCCCTTTATTGAACCCAATCATTCACAAGCCGGGTGATTGATATATTCATGAAAAACAGAGATGCTCTTCATCTCCACTTATCATGAATGAATCAATCACCCTGCTTGTTGTGAAGGACCGGGTTCAATAGGGACGAGTCCTACCCGAGCCAGTGTTTGCTAAACAAGCAGCTGACTCAAGTAGGAAGAAGAGGAAGGCAGTAATAGCCTTCCTGGTCTCTGTATTGATCACCTATTCTAATGTGTACCCTGTAGCAAAGGTTTAACTGTGTGGAGGCAGCATATATTGTATTTAGCTTGGGACAGCATATCATATTTAAAAGGCAGTATATGTCAGATTTAGCTGAGGGAGGCAGCATGTCGTATTTAAAGGTCAGTATATACCGGATTTAGCTGTGGGGCAGCATGTTGTAGTTAAAGGGCACTATATGTCGGATTTATCTGGGGGGCAGCATGTCAGATTTATAGAACGTTGGGCAACATGGTTAACATCACCATTGTGTCTTAGTCCCGCATACACTGCCTGAGACCCCCAGTCTTCATCCTTTGCCCATGCAGTGCCCATGGTGATCTGTGACTACCAGTGGGCAAAGAACAAGTCTGGGGGCCAAGCATTGTATATGGGGTTCTATGGCTACCAGTGGACAGGGGAATAGGGCTGGGGGGCAAGTGGTAGCCACAAATCCCCATAGATGCTGCCTGAACCCCAGCCTTTTTCTCTAGGGAGTGCACAACATGTATCATATATCTGATACAGAGTTAGGGATAATTGTGTAGTGCTTGGTGTACTTTTTTAACCCTTTGAGTTCCACAGAGGTGAGCAATGTACATCCCTATGGCACTCAAAGTTATAAGGGACTGATGCTGTCCATGGTGCTAAAAGTGTTCTCTCTATTCCCTTAGTGACCAAGTGGGGCAGCAGAGAGGATAATCTTAAACTTCAGAATTGTCATAGTGTTGATGATGTGTGAAGAGAGAAAAGCCCTTCCACACTGACAGCACTTCGACAATCCTGTATGCTAATAAGGACTTCTCCAGCACTCCCCTTGCATCCTTAAATTTTAGTGAATATGTCGATGTTAATGTTGAATATGTCGATGATAATGTTCCTTGAGTCCTAACCCTCTACCTTACAATCAATTACATGTAGCCCATTGCTTGTGTGTGAAGTTGTGTAGATACTGAAATTGAGGGGATCTTTGTACCACTAACCCTTCTCTCTAATATGCATGGTAATGAGACTGCCACATTCTACTATTACGAATAGTGCAAAGGGTGAAGGGAAGTGCCTGAGGATAAATTGGGCAGGAGCAGGAGAGTGGGCAAGGGGAATGTGCAGAGAATGAGGGGGTAAAACTGCAGAAAAAAAAGCAGAAAGAGAACTGGAAAAGGGGAAAAACAGAGAGTGTGAATGGGAAAGACAAAGCAGGGGAAAGAGAGGACACTAGTTGTCCAACAGTCCTGCTTGCCTACTAACTGATGGAAGAAGCACTCCTACTTTGTCTAGTCAAGTCAAGACAGGGATGGACAATTCATTAAAAGTAAATAAAAAGTTTTTTAAAAAATTAAAATAGTTTGAGTGATAGGTTACTGACAGGAGCTGTGACTGAGACAGAATGATACTAGAAGAGTTATAATATTTTGTAAAGAGCAAGACATTAAAAACAATCAGTTTTGTTATATACTTCACTGTTAAATACTATCCAGCAAATGTAGTAGTGGCAGGAGTAGGACAAAAGGAGTAGTAACAGGGCAGGGATGTGTTATTGAAGTTGTTGTCTACCAATGACTGCAGCCATGGTTGCAGTGTGTGCATTAAATGGTGATGATTCTTCTCCTCCTGAGGAAGTAGTTTGTCAAGGTTCCATTAAAAAGTTCCACCACCACCATAAATGTAGAAGACAACAAGTCACATTCTAGTGTTGACGGCATGACGGAGGAAGGTGATAGTGAAAGTAAACTCACCAGTCCTCAAAGTAGCAGCACTGAGGAGGAGGATTGCTACTATATACCATTAATGGGACACTGCTAAGGCCACTGATTAGTGTTTAGGAATAATATAGTAATGATGGGGGGGTTAAATAGTTGTTGATCCACGGGGAAATATATAACTCACATTTAGTGGCAGGGAAGGAATTTGAGGCTCCATTGGAAATGGCTTTAAAGTGTTTTTTTCCTACCTCTGGCTCAATAGGGTTGTTATGATATATGGATATATATGTCATCTGCAAACAATGTCTTCCATTGTCTTGTCATAATGTTTTTTTATTTTCATAAATGCTATCTTTTTTTAAACTCAGTGGATTCATTGCTTATATGATGTCATGCCTCCATACGTATAATTAGCGGGCTCTTCAAACATATTGATATGTACCTGTTTTGTTATATTTCTTTTCTTGATAGGAATAGGAGGGAGCAAGAAAGAGGAGTGTTTTGTTGTTTTATACATATTATTGTTGTGATTGTGATTTATACACTTTATTGTTTTCTTGCTTGACTCACAGTAGCCAAAAAACTGCCCGTCTAAAATTGGAGCTAGAAATATATTTTGTTTACATAATAACCTACACAGTGGTAAGCCAAGAAACATTATTTGGAGGCAGGAAACTTGAAGCATAATAAATGTACAAAGCAGACATAAAAATATTACTCAGATTGGCACCAAGTGCATTCAGACAAATTAATAAAAAAATAAATAAAAAATGAAGAAATATACTACAGAATGCACGATTCTAAGGTGTTCTCTTTTACCCTGCATCCTGTTTGTCTCCACAGTATTGCCGTGTGTACTCATTACACCACGTAGGAATGTGTAGTTAGAAATTGCCATATTTGTGCCTGCGCAGAATTGCTATCTAGAGGGGGTAATGGTGTTGGTGGAGGTTTTGGAGGGAACAATTTGGAGGGATGTGGAAGTTTGAAGGGGAGCCACTGACTGAAAAGGCTGATGGGGGGTTCTCTGCAGCCAATTTGGAATTCTTAGTGTTTTTTTTCTTGTGTCCATGTTTTTGAAGAGGGGTAGTACCAGCAGGTTCAGCACCAGCAGTATGCATATGCCGCATTTCCTTAATTAATGCAGATGTACCAAGGCAGCATCCCTCCTTTCCCCTCTTTACTGTGCATTCATTCATACAGAGTGCATAAAGCATTTGTAGTTTCATGTACTGTTCCAGACCCCATGGAGAAATATTCCCATACCCAGGACTTCAGAGCAGGAGCAGGTGGAGATGATGTTGTTACATCTGAAGCAAGTACTGCAGAGCCTGAGTCTGACCCAACATATAATTAACTTTGGGCTCTGCCTCTCTCCTCCTCAACCTCTACAGCTGCTGTCACCAGTCCCACCACCACATCTTCAGGTCTACTCACAGGAACCTGCCCCTCTTTCTTCTCACTCACAGAAATGTGTCCCTCTTCCTCCTGAAAACTCACAGGATCTTGCCTCTCTTCTTGCCTGCTCACAGTTAGTACTGGACCCCTCACAGGAACCTGCACTCTTCTTCCTGCCCACTCATAGAATCCTAGACTATATACACCTGCTGCCCACACACAAGAGGATCTCCATTACCTACCACACCCGCCTCCAATTCTACTCTGTCTTCCAATCCTCACTCCCTCATTCTATTCCCTCTCTGTGCCACTCCATGCTCGTCTGGTGAAGAAAGCTTTGGAATGCACTGAAAGAGGAATCATTGCTGCTATCCATTAGGTTGCTTGGTGACATGGGTGGTGCAACTGGTGTCACCACCATTGATAGTGCATATGGCACTGGCTGGGGCTCCACTAGTGGTAGCAGTAGGAATGGCATTGCTGCTAGCAACTGGTGACTCTCCTTCCATCTTGGCAACAGAGAGAGAGAGCCCCCGATTTAGGCGTGGCCTATGCCCCTTTGATGAGGATGATTCTCCAATTAAAAAAAACATCACAAACTACACACTTCACTGACCCTTACTGCCCTAACACTAACTCACAAATGTTATTGGCCCTCACTACCCTAACACTATCAACTTGAATGACCCTCCCTCACTAACTTGCAAAATGTGAATGCTCCTCACTGCTGTAACACTAAATCTCACTTGACTGACCCTCACTAACCTAACCCTAAGTCACACACACACTTCACACAATACAGAAATTTCAAAATGTATTTTTATCAGCTCTCTCCTCTCTCAAAATACCTCTACTTCTCTCAATACTAACAAAACCCACATTGAAATGGGGGGAAGTTATAGGAGAAACTGATGGGAAATTAAGGTAATTAATAGAATAGGCCAGAGGAAAATTCTAAGTTGTGGGCAATGTCCACCTGAAACAAACAATAGGGCGGAAATTCACCCAGCAAAAGTTTTCATCAGTAAAAGCTGAAAATCATGTATTTTTCATTAAATTTCCTGCAAGAAAAAAAATAGGAATTTTTACCCCTCCCTACTCATGGATATTTCCCTTACTATGTCACCCTGAGTTGACAGCTGTCACTACAAAATTAGTGCCCAAATCAAAGTCCCAGTATCCGTGGGAGTATCTGGTCCAATTCCAGGTAAGATGCCCCTCCAACCCAGATGAGTGCAAGTGGGTTTGCCTCACCTTGGGTTTTGCTGTATACTTGGCATCTATAAATGAATATGTTGGTTAATGTGGAGTATAAATGGTATGCTTGCTGTATTTTTGGTGTATATCAAGTATATCCGGGTTTGCTTGTAGTATATCAGCCTTCTCTCCCATTCATATGAATCTCAGCATTCACATTTTTCTTAAACTCTTTATTTGAAAACAAGGGACACAACAAAATTCCATATTACCCTGGTTGAGAAACACTGGCTTAATCAGTACAATACAGTATATTGTATTATTGTGTTATATGTGTGCTGTTTATCTATTGCTTCTGATGCATAATGAATACAAAAAAATCTCAGCAGGTGAAATTTGTGCCTGTATGGGGTACCTGAGGGTTCCATTCTGTCTCCCCTGTTGTTCCTTGTATATATAAGGCCACCCGTGAATGCCATTCACTGGCTTAGGCTTGAGTGCCATCAGTATGCCGATGACAACCAGATGTACGTTTCATTGCAATTTATTTTAGTAACAGCTATGAAAGCGCTGACTGTTTGACTGACATTATTGGATGGAACAAACAACCAGAGGGGGCGCCTTCCACTAGTAATTGTAGTGCATAAATACACAGTAAAAAGTGATACTCACAAGATGTGAAACACCGGCTGCTCCAACAAAGCCGGTGATAAAGACATGCAGGGTACAACTGTCTGCCCTGCTCAGAGTTCCACCTCCCGTATAGAGAAATACGATAGAGAAATAGATTGGAAGTCTGACCTCGAATCTCTCTCATTTTGTGGATGTTCATCTTCAACGTTATGTAGTTGGTCTTCGTTCTTATCTTAAAGATTCTTCACAGTTACTTAATGAGATGGAACAGGTGCAATGGAATTCTGAGTACACTTGGATTACTTTAGATGTTCAGTCACTCTATTCAAATATTCCACATGAAGATGGTATCAAAGCTGTAGAGTATTATTTGAGTTCAGATCCTCTTATGCCAGAAAATCAGAGGCGTTTTATTTTACAGTCTATTTGGTTCATTTTAACTCATAATTTTTTTACTTTTCAAAACAAATATTATTTACAGGTTAAGGGGACCGCTATGGGGACCAGGTTCGCCCCAAGTTTTGCCAACTTATTTATGGGTTTTTTTGAAGACACTTATGTGTGGCATAATAATCCATTTGGGGCGAACCTGGTCCTCTATAGGAGGTACATCGATGATATTCTTGTTATTTGGAAGGGTGATGCAGCACAGATTCCTCTGTTTATTGAGTATTTTAATAAGAATGACTCTGGTTTGGTGTTCACTGCTAATGTTCAATCATCCACAATTGATTTTTTGGATATAGAGTTATATATTAGTGACGAAGCGAGTATTGAATCTCGTACATTCTTCAAGGATGTAGATTGTAACAGCTTTTTGGACTATAGGAGTGGTCACCATAAGACCTGGCTCTCGAATGTCCCCTATAGTCAATTCAGGAGAATAAGGCGCAATTGTAGTACCATCAGTGAATTTGATAGACAATCATCTTTGTTATCACAAAGATTTTTAGATAAAAATTATCCTCCTGGGTTGGTGGAAGGGGATTATTTGAGAGCCAGAGATTTATCTAGAGCTTCCACATTGGAATATAAAAGTAGGAATTCCAAGAATAAGAAGCGATTAAGGAATGGTAATGTTAGGTTCACTACTGGGTTCAATGAGTCTTTTAGAGACTTGGAGGCTATTTTTAAGTCCCATTGGAACATACTTTTAATGGACCCCTTTTTGAAGGGGTGTATTGGGGCATGTCCTAAGTTCACTTATAGAAGAGCTAAGACTCTTGGGAATAGTCTGGCACCTAGTAAATTAAGTATGTGTAATAAAGGCCAGAAAAGTTTTAACAAGAATAGTTTTTTGAATCTAGTAGGTAGTTTTAAGTGTGGAGTATCTAGGTGTGCTACTTGTCCATACATTCTGAATAGAAGTGACAGATTCAAGTCCAATTATAGTGGGGAGGAATTTGTTATTCAGTCCTTTATGAATTGTGGTTCTACACATTTGGTCTATTTGATCAACTGTAGATGTGGATTACAGTATGTTGGGAGGACTACACAAACCTTGCGTGAACGTTTTGGTCAACATAGGCGCAATGTTGAGAGTGGTTTCTCCCAACATAGTGTGTCCCGTCATTGTATGCAAATACATAATTGTGATCCTAGTTTCCTTACAGTTATACCTATAGAATGGATAGGTACTAATGGTGGTACTAATAAGCTTAACCATAGAGAGGCTTATTGGATTTTTAGATTACAGACAATGACTCCGTGTGGTCTCAATGAGAGTACTGAAAATATTTATTAATTTTTTTCCTTTTTTTTTGTTTTTTGTTTTTTGTGTATGTGTATATATGTATGTTTCACCTGTCCACTCATCTTATGGAATATATTTATTGGGTAGAGGTATTCTTCCTCTTGGTGATCCATTTAGTGGTGTTCTAATATGTAGTTTATATTTTATGGTATTTTATAATTTGGTATTAACCATTGTAAGCCTCTGATTAGTATATACCTTTGAGTATGCATGCGCATCTTGTTCTCTGGTTCTTTTTGGACCAGGTGTCGAGATGTGTGTTGTGCTCTTGGCTTGCATGCGCACTGTGTGTTCTCTTGGCTCTTGTGAGCGGACGCACTGTGCGCGTGCACATAGAGGCTTCATGCGCATGTGTGCCCGTTATGGTTTGTTTTTTCTTTGAGCGTGTCTTGTCTTTTAGGGATGACGCATTGACGTGGTCACGTTGTTTTCCACTCACACATGGTGTTTCCGGATATCTGGATTCTGAATTTGTGTGCGTGTTGTGACGTTGATGCACTGGCGTTTTTTTCCCTTGACTCATTGCGCTCATTTGAATTTGGAGCATTGTTTGAGGAACACTATAAATATGGAACACCGAAAGGTAGGATCCTTTGAATTTTAGTATTATTTTAACTGCCAGATCAGTTCTTGATAAAGAGGCTGTAGCCTTGAAACGCGTTGACGTTTCTGGCATTATACTTACTTGTTAGTAATTTATTTTATATTTTTTACTATAATAATATTATTGTGAATAAACTGTATAATCTTTGGACGAGTGGATTTTCTCTATACGGGAGGTGGAACTCTGAGCAGGGCAGACAGTTGTACCCTGCATGTCTTTATCACCGGCTTTGTTGGAGCAGCCGGTGTTTCACATCTTGTGAGTATCACTTTTTACTGTGTATTTATGCACTACAGTTACTAGTGGAAGGCGCCCCCTCTGGTTGTTTGTTCTTGTTTCTTAAGGATCTCGACTGAGGTACTTTGAGTTTGGGGGTGAGCTGCATTCCGTTTCCACTGTGGATTGACTGAGTGAGGGCAGTCTGAGACCCTCATCTGTCCTGCTGGCCACTTTTAGTGGCCAGATTTATTGTAAGTACGGTGGTGTATTGGTGAAGGTCACTGCATTTTTTGGACTTATTACACTAGGAGCGCCCCTTTCTTTTGTTTGTATTATTGGATGGATAGAGTCTAATTGGCTGAGGTTGAATCCAGGCAAGACTGAGGTGATGACATTAGGCTTGAAGAGTAGACTGAGGCAGGGGCAAGTTCTTATACCAATGATAAATCGGCCGAGTCAACTGCCTGTCACTTTAGTCCTAACCTAAGGGTTTTCTTTGACCATAGCCTTTGTGTGCAAGCTCAGCTTGCAACCACAGTAAAATCTAGATTTCATTATCAGAGCATTATCCATCTTTGTGTCCTTAGGTCTAAAGGGACTTGGAACTGTTTAGTCATGCCTTCGTGTCAACATGTTTGGACTACGGGAATGCTCTTTATTCAAACCTTCCCTTGTGCCTCACACAAAGACTTCAAATGGAACAGAATGCAACCCCCTGGATGTTAAGAGACACCTCCCTAAATTTCAGAATTTCACATCTATCCTTTTCTAAGCTATACTCATTGCCAGTGTTCTTTTGCATGAAGCAGAGACATATAAGTCTTTGCATAGCACTGGGCTTCAGTACTTACAGTCTTGGGCTTAAGTGCAGATTGAGAGATAACTACAGCCTATGGTTCTCAGGGGGCATCTTGTGGTAGGAAGTTGTCGTTTGTTGCCCAGCAATCTGGAAATGCCTGCATCTGAATTCAGGTGCGCTATAGAGCTCCAGTCTCTCTGCACTCACTGTAAGAATGACTTTTACAAATTGATAAATGCTTTTACTTGATCATATGTAAATTATTTTATGCCCCTTTAAGTTGCTGTGTATTTTAATATAAATGTATTTGAATTAAATTGAACAACAACCTGTTTGACATCTGAAGGTATGCTACCCTGCTTTTTAAAAAAATGTATGAACAAATAGAACAATAATGAAACACCTATTTTCCAAAAGCCATGTGTCATATAAATTCAGAAATAAACAGTCTTAGATCTGAACAATGTGGTCCTGCTGTATGTAGAACACCTGTGTATTACTACTCATAAGATATTACAGTCTTGAGGAAGGAAGATAGGACACAGAAGGAGTAAGAACAGAAGCGTAACTAGAAGCCACCGGGCCCTGGTGCAAGAATTGCCATGGGCCCCGCCCGACCACATTGGCCCCCTTCATCTCCACATTGCCCCTTCCACAATGCCCCCTTCATCTCCACAATGCCCCCCTTCATCTCCACAATGCCCCCCCTTCATCTCCACAATGCCCCTTCCACAATGCCCCCTTCATCGTCACAATGCCCCCCTTCATCACCACAATGCCCCTTCCACAATGCCCCTTTCACAATGCCCTCATTTCCCCTTCCACAATGCCCCCATCTTCACATTGCCCCTTCATCTTAACATTTCCCCTTTATCTCCACATTGCCCCTACCTCCAGTCCTGGTGGTCTAGCGGCGTGGCTTATCTAGAGCTGAAGCTCCCGCGCGCCGCTCTAGTAATGCATAGGCTGGGAGATTATGTCATCTCCCAGCGCTCTGTATTACTAGAGCAGCGCGCCGAATGGGAGATCTGCTGAGCTGCTGATGCGGGCGAGGGGGTCGCAGGGGGCAGCCGGGCCCCTAGAGTGACGGGCCCGGTCGCAGATGCGACCATTGCGACCCCTATTGTTAAGCCACTGAGTAAGAAGTATGTGTAAGTGCCTCCTGCCACATGAACTGCCGGGCAGTGGGTGGGAAAAAGAAGTGACTTTCAGTGCAGTGGTCCAATCAAGTAGTGGGTCTGTTTGGGAAAAAAGACTCTGTGTGAACAATGATTTCATGAAGAGGTGGTTTGTGGGAAGGTTTTTGTAGAAAGGAGCAATGTTGGGTAGAGTTTGGACAGGCTGTTGCTCTGGCCTTGCTGATAAAAGTTAAGTGGCAGCACACTGAAGAGAAGTATTTTCAGAGAGTGTCTTAAGATCTGAAGGTTGGGGGAGACTCTGATGAGATAGGGAGGGAATTCCAGAGATCAAGGGCAGTACTACATGTAATAAGAGCTGCAGAGAGAAGATCTTGTGCAGAATGAAGACAAGTGTATTTAGAAACAAGAATGTAGGGGGTGTTATTATGGGTTCTGTAAGTTAACACCAGTGCAGGGATTGAATGAGAGTAGCAGTATTAGAGGAGTTATGTGTGAGGTAGATTAGTCTAGCAGTAGAGTTCTTTATGGATTGTAGTCGGGTTATTTGAGTGAAAGGAAAGCTAATTAGGAGTTAGTAACAGTAGTCAAGATGGGACAAGTGCTTGGATTTGAATTTTGGTAGGCTTTTTGGTGAGAAAAGGTTGGATTCTAGAGATGTCACATAGTTGGAGGTGACATGAGTTGGAGATTGACTGAATAAGGGGAATGCAGGACAGGACAGAGTTGAAAGTGACCCCCAGGCAGAATTCTTTGGAGTTTGGTGTGGTGGTAGCAGTGTTAACAGTGAGGAAAATATATGGGGTATGACTGGCTGGTGAGAAAGGAAATATTATAATTTCAGTTTTGATTAGGTTAAGTTTTAGATAACAGGAGGATATCCAGGAAGACACAGCATAGGGATGATGGTGAAACCAAAGTTGTTTTTTTTAGTTTCCTCAGGGAAGAAGTATAGATTGAAAAGTACTCCTGGACCCAACCTTGTAGTGCTCCAACAGGCAGTGGTAGGGTTGAAGAAGTGGAGCCAGAGGCTGAGTGAGTGGGGAGCTTGGAAGAGGTGTGGGTGACCACTTTGTCAAAAGCAGCTCACAGATCGAGAAGAAGTTTTCACCTCAAAAAAGAAACAGGAGAAAAATGTCACTCTTCAGAACATTTTTTGTAAAAAGTGCAGTTTTCTCACCTAGCTTCCTGCACTGAAATCAATGGAAACAGAGAATTTCTCTCCACCACATGGTAAGTCTCTCTTTTTTTCACACAGCATTATAAAAAGGTGTCAAGCTCTCAAAGGATGCCATTTTGTGTTTGTGAGAGGAAGAGAAAGCAGCAAATGTTTGAGCTAGAGAAGGCAAGCTAATAAAGTGGAGTTGAAGCTTAGCTTAGGGAGTCTTGTAAGCAGGAAATCTGTTGTCTATATTCGGGGAGTCTGGGGGACAGGAAGGTAGTAAAGGAGTTTGACCCCAAATACCCCACAATTCAATGTGACTGCCTGGAAAGACAAAGGCAGCCATGTTCCAAGCTTCCTCCTGATGTGGCTGTTATTTCTGTCCTACAGCAGTTTGGGGTGTGTGAGAAGGAAGCAATGGTGTTTTACCCCAAAACCCCAAAAATTCAGTGTGACAGACTGGGAACACAGAGGCAGACGGGATCCAAGTTTCTTCCTGCTTTTGCTGTTATATCTGCACTAGGGGTGTCTGCAGGTGTGAGAAGGCAGCAAAGTAGTATACCCCAACATTTTGTTTGACAAAGTAAACACAGGCAGCTGTGATCCAGGTTCATTCATGGTCTGGCTGTTATCTCTGTCCTAGGGGAGTCTAGGGGGGAGAGAGAAGTTGGCAAAGGAGTATTACCCCAACTACACCAACATTCTGAGAGACTGACTATGAAGTTTCTCCATGATCTGGCTTTTATCTCTGTCCTAGGGGAGTCTGGGAAAAGAAGCAGTTGAACAGGGAGTATGATTTTATTTTTTGACAGTGAAAGGGATAGGGGATATAGTTAATTAAAATACATAAATTAATTAAAAAAATTGAGGCGGACTGTTACTAGATGAGACATTTTATAGAGGTCCAAGGCAAGACCTCACACACAATCAGTTCTATTGTGTACTTTACAGCAAAAAAAAAACACACACACACACAAACACTGTAGTTTACAAATGTCCAGCAAACACACAAGGGATAGGGTGAGGGTGAAATGATTAGGAGCAGTACAGGGACATGTGAGTAAAATGGTAGTCCAAAAACGGACTGCAGCCATGGTTGCTGCAGCATGTGCAATAAATAATGGCAATCCCTCTTCTCCTGAGGAAGATGCCGTTTGTCAAAGTTCCACCAAAAGTCCATCTCTCAGAAGGAGCTTATTCTGTCTCAATAACATTTACTTATTCCACCCCTCTGGTGGAAAATGATTGTTCTAGCAGCCTAAAAAGGTGGAGAGAGTTATTTTCTGTATCATAAATTATGCAGCTTTATCTGACCAAATCCGAGAACAAAGCTCTGGTGAGATTAAATTTCCCAAGTACTGAATTAAATATTGCTAAAAGTATTAACCTGTTTGCAAACAGTATAGACAATTTAAATAGATACATTTAATGAGACTAAAAGCTGTGAATATAACAGGTTTGCGTAAGCTACATATGCGCAAAATCCTCCCCTTAACTCCTCTTGTGCAAAGGGGAAGACAATAGGGTAATCTGTGAGCATCCTTTCCTCTATGCCTTTGATAGCCCAATGTGTTAAGAGCAGCATAGAGGAAATGGCATTAATGAATGCTATTTTTCTGAGCATGCTAGGGGGTAATGTTTGGGACTTGCTACTCTAGTGGAATGTGCCCCCGCAGTATGCACTACACACTGAGGAATTCCTTGAAGTGTATGCACTGGCATTATACACTAATGCCAGCGTGGTTTCTCTGGCAAATTTCTACATTCACCCAAGTATCATTATACAGAAGAGCATGCTCATTATCGGTGCATAGCTACTAAGTATCATTACATGGAGCAGTGTGATCATTATCAGTGTGTAGATGCTGATTATCATTATACAGAGCAGGAAGATCATTATCAGTGTGTAGATACTTGTTATCAGAGCACTACAAGGCCTATAGACAGCAGACAAACCCAGAACACCACGGTAGGCAGAGATCAGGCCCAGGTACCTGTATGGAGAGCGTAGCCAGGCCCAAGGTACATACATAAACGGAGTCAGACAAGGCCAAGGTCATACACGTATCGGGTAGTCAGACAGAGCCACAGACAAGCATAGAGCGGGTAGTCAGCCAGGCCATAGGTCATACATGGATCGGTAGTCAAACAGTGCCAAGGATCGAGCACGGGTCGGGTAGTCAGACAAGCCAAGGGTCATACACAGATTGGAATCAGCAGCCAAACACGGGTCAAAACAGAAAGCGGAAACTAGCAATGCTCAGATACACCATGAAAGGGCACTGAATCTAGGTCTGAAGGCCGCATATAAGACCTACCAAAGAGGCGGAAAATCAATTGGCCAATTAGGCCAGGGGTACAAAATAGCAAGCGTGCTGGAGTGACACACATAAGCCAACAGGAAGGCCATCAAATAGGCAGCGACCAGACATGCTGCTGCTGAAGATAAGGCAGGTAACGTCACGGGAGATATATCATGGGCACCATGATATCCAGTTAATGGTTAATTGGAGCTTCCAGTTTAAGATGGTCCAAGAGTTGCTGGGAGCTTTGATGGACCACATGTGCTCTTGCTGTGGACTTAGCTAAGCTAAAGGGGCTGACTGCAAAGTCAGAAATCAAACCCAGACTGAGCAGGAGGCCAGGTCAGGATAGGCACAAATGTTAACCGATTGATCTCTGGAAGCCCCTAGGAGAGGATCCAATGAAGCAGAGATGTAGTTGACCAGAATTGGAATCAAAGTATTGTGGTAAAGGGTCCCCAGATAACAGAAGATCAGTAGAGCTCACCAGATAGTTAGAGAGAGTGATGCTAGAGTAGATTGCCATGGAGGTGGTCTGGCAATGTAGCACAGCTTCTCCAATCAGCTGCAGAAGTGATGAAATGGCGGATCACTGTGGAGGTTGTCTGGAGATGTCATGCAGACTAACCAATCAGATCAATGAAGCAGTGCAATGCAGTTTGCCTCGGTTCTGGTGGTCTGGCAATGTTATTTAGGAAGCTAAACAACTCAGAAAGCAGAGGAACTTCAGGTCTCTGAAAACTGAATGTAGAGCCTGAGGATATAAGCATAAAGTCGAGTAGAAGCAAGGTCAAACAAGAAAATTAAAATTATCAAGGTAACCAATAAATCACTTGAGCAAGGTTGACGAACAGAGTGGATCAATACCAGAAGAGTCACAGGCTAAGTACATGGGTAGATACGGGAGAGCTATCAAAATCAGGCAGAGTCAAACAAAAGAAATGCCAAGATGCATTTGATTGTAGAAAACAATAGCTCCAAGAACAGGTAAGTGCAGGTAAGACAAATAACTTTAACCCTCTGAGTGCCAGAGGGGTACGCAACGCATTGCTTTGCAATGCATTGCATACCCCTCTGGCACTTAAAGGGTTAAAAAGGAGAGCTAGGATGGCACCAGCAAGTGTGATGGGATGGTTATACTTTTCTCTGTGCTAACTCTTCTTAGTGCTACATTTGGTAACATGAATTTCTTAATGCAACATCTGCTAAAATGAATGTATTAAGCTACTTATGCTTAATATTCTGCCCTTAACACTGCTTCAAAGGTAGAACAGCAGAGAAGTGTATGGGCAGTTTGGTTGTTCTTTTTCTGCAAGGTATAGAGGAAACTGGCATAAGCTTAATCCATTTTCCTACACATAAATGTTATTGATTGTGGTGTTTGTTTGCTCCTTTAAGAGTTGAAGCGAACATATACTTGACTCTAGTATATACCCTGAAGTGCCGTGACAGAGGCTACCAATACATATCAGTGTGTTCGTTATCAATGTGTAGATTCTAAAAATGGTTATATAGTGTTTAGTATCAGTCTATAGATGCTCCTCATCCGTATACAGTGCAGTTATCATTTTCAATCTACAGAAACTCAGTATCATTATGCAGGGCAGTGCGATTATTATCAGTGTATAGATACTCAGCATCATTATACAGACGTGTTCATTATCAGTGTGTAGAAACTCAAACTCATTATGCAGAAGTATTTTTACAATGTGAAAATTCTCAGTGCTGTGAGTTCCAGAGCAGAGAGGCAGCTGATGATTCTATTGGCTACTGTGCCATACTCACCCACACAGCCAAAAAGAATGAGCCTGGCACTAGCAGCTCCTGCAGAAGATGCAACAAAAAGCTAGGACTGAAAATGACTTGAACACTGATGGTGTTGCAGTTATAATACAGATACTACAAGAAGTGGGAATTGTATTGTTTAACACATCCCTCAAAGAGTTAACTAATCAAAGACTAGGCTTTAAGAATTATTTTTGCCCATTGCTGGACCTCCACCCCCCTTTGGCTCTGTGATTTAACCCCCTTTGAGGAACACATATAGTGTACAATGCATTGCACATGCCCCTGGTCTTTAAATGGATAAGGAGCCAGATGGATGGTTTAATTCAGTCTTCATCATCATCAGGAATGCATTTACCCGTGTTGCTCCCTGGGCACAAAATGTGAATGCATAACATCATTTCTACTCAGTTCAATGTTGCGGACAGAAACACAGTAATAGAGTGATTTAACATGCATCCCCCTCTCTGCCAAAGGTAATCCAGAGAGGCTGTGCAAGGGTTGTGGATTTGGGACATAAGGAGGACCAGGGAAAATAGGGTGGTATTTTTTCAGAGATGGAGGAAAACTGATTTTCCCACATCACTATTCAATAACAGGAATTGACTAAAGGAGGAAGAAAATGTATGTAAGTGCAAACAAATGAATAGCTAAAACTAGCTGTTAAAGAAGGTTTCATTGCCTTCCCATTCATTATTCAATGCATAACCTTTGTGCGTGGGAGCATCTAGACACATATCTTCTAAATATGGAACCCTATTCTTGCCATTCAGCAAAAGTGCAGTTGTTAAGAAGATTTAACAATAGGTGCCAGTAATTATTATCTCTGATATCTCTGATCAGCAACTAGGTGAGATGCCTTCTAGTGATATAACACCATAAGATTAACACTGTACAGGAAGAACAAATGTCCTCCCATGAGGGGTCATGATCCTGATACCATTAAAGTTCTAATTAGGGAAATCAATCTGAAAACGTGGCACAATTTAATGGCTCATTGAAAGGCTGACTCTTAATTACACCATATATTTCCTTGTTTATTCCCTGAATTCATTTTACAAAAGATTAATAAACCTGTGCCTTGTACTATTATATATTTGTTCCTTTTTCAGTTATTTTGTTTAAAGTGTAAGTATTCAGCCTAGTATTGTTTTGTGTTCTATTATTCTTCATATAGTATATCAATTTCTTTTGGTGACCCAAAGCTGTTCTACATGCTCTCAAGAGCAGAGGAGGGCTGGCCTGGGGGACAGGGAGGCAATTGCCCCCAGGGTGTGTCATAAGTCTGGGCCGGTGGGCCACTGCCTCACTCAATTTCCCACCTCACTCAATTTCCCACTTGCTTCTTTAAAAGTTAACACAATGTATGGAGGTACTCTACTAGTGTAGCTCCATTTCAATTGTAATCTCTGTGAACTGACTAGTTTTCCACCATTTCATTTATAAGCTCTGCAGTATCACTTGCCTTACTTCATAACATTAATTCAAACTATAACATTAACAAAAGGGGGGACTTGAGACATTGGTCTGGACCAATAGTAGAAGGCCGCTTAATTGAACTTGCCCCCCAGGCCAAAAGTTGCTAGCCATCTTCTGCTCAAGAGAACATTTCATCCCAAGACCTGAATAAATTGCCAGTGGGCATCTCTTCAGTAAAGGAAGGCTCCGTTTCATGAGATTAAAGCAGGCATGTTAAATGTACAGTCCACGAAGCTGCCATAATTCTTTCTCTTCAGAATTTCCTGCTGTGCTGATATACATTTTTTAATGATTTTTCTGGTCCTGGAATACTCACATGTGAAAATTTCTGAATTTATACCTACATTGGCTGAGACGGAATTGCTCCTATTTGTCCCTCTAGTATGTCAATTGCTAGAACAATAACCGAATCATGTAAGTGACTGAGACTAGTAGATGTGCTATTATCCCTTTGTTACTCTAATTTATGAACATGCCAAAGGGAGAATAAAAGACTACAAAGATGTGAGCTGTGACTAAAATCTGTTGAACAGAGAGATAGTAATCCTACAAAATCCCATAGTCTCAAAATATTATTGAAGAGCAAGATGTGTAAAATGTATGTATTGTAGATTTTAGATTCAAGATTCAAACAGATGTCCACATAAAGGGACCTTTTCATTAAATAATACTTATTACTACTTTAAACACCTTAAAATTGCTAGTACTACCATAGAATGCATTAAAATCAATGTTTGCAAAGGATTCTTTGACGGCAGTGATGACAACCATATGTAAATAAATACATTGTTGGGGATCTATTTTGAAAGGGGTAGTAATGTCAGAAAAAAAGTATTAACTATATGGTAGATACAATTAAAAGAGAGTACTTGCACTTATTCGTATCTCTCAAACTGCTATGGTTTGAGAGATATAGGAAAATAAAGTTCTCTGGTCCCTCCCCTTTCTGCTTGAAGAGCTGTAAAGCTGTCAGAAGCAGATTCTGGTCATGCGACCAGATGCGGCTCTTCAGCAGCGCCGATATAATAATATCTAAAGACAAATACTTCATTTAGAACGGTCTACAAAGTGTGCCTGGTTTGCAAGCACACTTTGTAGACTTCCAATAAAGTATTTATTTCTAAATAGTGTGATTTCAGCTCTGCTGAAGAGCCTTTGTCTGGTCAAATGACTGGAATCTGCAGCTGTCAGCTAGATGGCAGACTCGAGTGAAACAGCCAGGAAAAGTTAACTTTAGCAAGTTATATCTCTCAAAACATAAAGATTTGAGAGATAAGACATGTAGATATTAACCTTTTTAAATGTCTACAATTTTAAATCAACTTAAAATTAACCATTACTATCCCTTGAACAGTGAGTTATCTGTATTGAGTGATCTGAGTGGAATATGCTTGATGTTTTCTGTTTAGTATGAGATATACAATGAAAAGTGGATCAAAGAAAGATCTACGAACTTTATATATTTAATACATTGTATTAATGGATATTTTATTCTTCGTATTTCCCTCACTACATCTTCTCTCCATCTTCAACCTACCTCTTCTCACCACTCCATTTAAATTCTTCTCTTCCCATCCTCCATCCATCTTTTTCCCTCCACAACATTCCTGTTCTCTCCTTCTGCCCTCTCTGTCATTTCTCTTCTCCTCTTTCTTTCATCAACACTGAATCTTTTCTGTTCAAGCCTCCTCTTCTTTCACCACACATTTGTTCCATCTTTCTCTCGCTTTCTGAAGCCCTTATCTTTTGTTGTCTTTCATAATTTTCTTTGCTCTTTACATGTCTCTTATCTCCATTTCTCATTTTCCTCTTTCCCTTCTCCAACCCAGAACATTCTTTATCTAAATAAATATCCTCTTCTTTTCCTTTTTCTTCATCCATTTTTTTTCCTTCTTTCCATTGTTCATTTTACTCTGTTTCTCAAACACATTCTTATTAAATATAGCTATTTGCTTTTATAATGCAATATTTGTCCAATTATATGGGTTAAACAAGTTGAATAGTATTAGTCCTGATTGATACAGCTTTCCTTAGGCCAATATTCCTTCCTAGCAGAAACAAATGTACTCATTGGCTATATGCCACATAAGTGAAAATTTTCTGCTGGCCAAATTTCCCATCACATTCAACCAGGGATGGGATATGATTGTTGAATTAAGTTTTAAGAAAAAAATCAAAATGTTACTTTGACATCCTTTTGAAGATCTGGAAATTACTTTAAAATGAATCCAAACAGAGGACATCACAGGCCCATGGAATTAGGCTGACAACTGCCACTTCATTTGGGCAGATTCAAGAAGGAGAAACAGGGAGGCAATCACCTGCCTGGACCCCTGTCTATTCCCCAGTTCCCTCCCGACAACAACTCCAACCCCAGTTAACCCCTTCATTTCCAGATTGCAGTGATTTCAACGCACTTGCATCTGAGGTGTTAACCATCATGTTAAAAAATAAAAAATAGCCACAGCCACCACCATCCCATTATAATCTACCCCTCTTTTGCTGGTGTGTCTAAAATTAGACACACTGGCAATGGAGGCGTTAGCCACTTAAAAAAAAAATAAAGATCAAAATGTCTCTTTAAAAAAAAAGGGGGGGAGAATAACACTATTGCACCTTCCTGATAAAATCAGGATGGAGAGTGCTAAAAAAACATAAATAAGATAAAATATTATTATTTTTATTAATAATTATTATGATTTTTTTTAAAAAATATTAATTAAGATATTAATAATATGAGGCTCAGTGATTGCTGATATGGGGATCACTACCACATATTAATTTATTTTAAAACATCCTCTCCCACAAGGCATGGTAGAGGCAGGGATTCCAGAATCCTTTCTTGGACAATGATTTATACTTTATGTGGGGTTTCCAGACCACATGTGTTAATCATTATTTAAATAGCTCTCCTCTTAAGCAGAGTAGAGGTAAGGATCCTAGAACTTGGGGGGTGGGGGGTGGGTTCCAAACCTCATTAAACGTTTATAAACAGTTTCTCTCCCGATGAGACAGTAGAGGAAGGAGACCTGACACCCCTTCCTTGGGGATGAAATAAATCAATATGGGTGCTCAGTACCCAATATTCATTTACTATATTATTTTTTTTAGAAAATTAATATGGGGTTATATGCCCAAAATAATTTATTTTATTTTAAAATACATTAGAAATATGGCTCTAATCAATCATCATAGTATTTGGACTTTGGAGAGTGTTATTTCAATTCTGTCAGAGTTGTAGTTCAAGAGTAATTCAATGACAAAGTATCCCCCTCCCTCCCCTTTTATTGATGTAACACTGTTCAGCCAGATCAGAAGGGAGGGTCCCAGGTAGACTGCAAAGAGGGACAATCTTCAATTAAGATAAGGGAAAAACCTGAAAAACGTGTCAAGGGGGGCAGGGCTTTCATTGTTCTCATAGGAAGAAGATTGTCTCCTTCTGTTATCTATCTGGTCTTTGGACTGGATTCCACATCTGAGACGAGATGGCTTACACTAGGTAAAAGGGGCGGGAGGGGGAAACTTTGCTTGTGAATATCTCTCAAACCATAAAGGTTCAAGAGATAAGACTTATATCGTTCTTCATGTTTTTTTAATGCCTACAAAATAAAATAAAGAAAAAACGAAGTATTACTATCTCTTTAATTTGTTTAGGGAGGTAACCAAAGTTCCCTCCCTTTGATGAAAAAACACAATATGGATCTCTGTATCCCATATTATTTTTTCACACTCTCCATCTTGATCTTATCAGGAGGAGAAGAAGGGATGAGGGGATATTATTATCCCCCACAGTTTACAAAATGGCATTTTGGTCTTAAATAAAAATGAAATCATTATTTTTGACAGGTTTACCCCTCCTTTGGTAGAGAAGCTGGAACACATTGGTACACATTGATAGCAGTGCGTTCCCAACAATGGTACATTATGGTGAATATACAAATATGATTATGTCTAAATTAGCTACATGGACTGATGTTCTGCACCTGCCTAATGCTTATTTACTAAGCCACAGAATGTTCTCCTCTTAATGCTGCAGTCTATGGGCGTTTTGTGGTATTCCTTTACTCTGTGGCTTGTTTTATGATATGTACTAATGAGGCACAGAAGTGTAGCCACTGGCGTTGTAGACTAACATCACTGGAGTTGCACTGGTTGATGGATACATTCATGCCATTATCTTTTTATGCTAAGTGAAGCAGTGGTTTAGACATGAAAAATATATGTTTTGATCCATGTATAGATATGTGTGCATGAACAAGGAGTTGTCTTGTTCATGTCTGTGTTTAGATATGCACCCCCACCCCGCCTCAACCGACCAACACTATTGCTGTGGTCTTCTATTTTAAGACTGGAGGTGGATATTGGGGTGTGCAAAACATCTCAAGTGTATGACACTGACTATAATTACAAATTACAAGTGGTTACAGCTGTGTAGAAGTCCCCTTGAATTCATAGAGGACTTGCACAGTAACAGTGACAGCTGGTGCTGTCATAATGAGGACCCCCTGATGCATGTTTGGGATAGGGGTGTCCAGGAATAGATTGCCACATATGGGCAAAAAAGGCTCTGGGGATATCGTTCGATGAACTTTCTCTTATCCAGGAATCATCTGAATATTTCTTCACTGCCACAATTCTTTAAATCTGCATTTATCTAGATATCTCCATATGTTTCTAATGCATCAGGAAGCATGTATAAAAGATCTCTCTAGCTTCAATGGGATTAACCAGCTCTTACCCAGAAGTCTCCAGAAGATACCTTAATTAATCAACTTATACCCAAACACCTCTACAACATACCTCAATTTACCAGCTCTAATCCAGACACCTCCATAAAATACTTCTATTAACCAGCTCTTATACAGAAATCTCCACCGCATACCACTATTAAACAGATCATATCCAGACACCTCCAGAACTAACCTCCATTAACCATTTCATATACGGGCAGCTCCAGAACATATATCCACTTACCAGATGTTATCCAGACACCTCCTGAGCATGCCTTTATTATTAACTAGCTCATATCCAGACACCTTAAGAATATACCTGTATTAACCAGCTCTTATCCAGATACTTCCAGATTGTACCATTATTAACCAGCTCATATCCAGACACCTCAAGATTATACCTGTATTTACCAGCTCTTATCCAGACAGCTTCAGAGCATACCTTTATTAACTAGCTCATATCCAGACACCTCAAGATTATACCTGTATTAACCAGCTCTTATACAGACATCTCCAGAACATACTTTGATTAAACAGTTCATATCCAGATGCCTCCACAACATACCTGCATTAACAAGCTTATACATACATCTCCCCCACATACCTCTTTTAACCAGCTAGTATCCATACACCTTCAGATCATACCTGCATTTACCCGGAAATATTTATGATTCTCCCCACACCCTATCCCCATCGAAAGAGGAGGGTATAAGTCAACCACTGCCTGTTGCAAAGGGGTAGATTAGTGTAAGAATCCTCAACTCCAAGTAGAAAAGGATGAAGAGTTTAAGTCCTGTGATGATAAGATTCCTGAAATGTGTTGCAAGGCACCTCATTGCTGACCCCTGTAGTAATGTATATTTAGGAGGAGCATGTGTTTGTGGGTGGATGAGTAGAGGATATTGGGATTATTTGGGGCCATAGTTGGCTAAGTTACTTAGAACCATTTATGAAGTTACTAGCGCATGAATAGGCATGCATTATTAGTCCCTCAATAAAACAAAGGTGCAATTCATCCACGTACGATATGGTACAATAATCATCACTATCAGATACATCTAGGAGGGTAATGTACTAAGAGGAAATGGATCAATTCTGAAGCAAATCAGCTGTACCGTGGAAGACAAGCAAAAATTCCCCAAAATGCCATTGACAAAAATGGAGATTTTAACTCCTTCAAAACCAGAAGGGCATGCAAGTCAGTTAGTGAGATAGCTCAGTGGGAAATACCATGATTGCAGAGCCTGTTTAAACCTCAAGGTTGCAGGTTTGAATCCTGATAGAGTCAACTCAGCCCTTTATCCTTTCGAGGTTGATAATTGAGTACCATTGTCTGGGTAATAATAACATCTATTGTTCAGCTGCTGATTTGGTTAATTCTAAAAGTGCTTTGATTCCTATTGGGAGAAAGGCCCTATATAAATACTAGTTATTATTATTATCACATTATGAAGAAATGGATCGGAGGCCTTTCTGAATTCAAGGGGTTGAAACCGCTTTTTAAATGAAAGGGAGATATTTTGTCTTCTATGGTGTGCCCCATAATTGCTCCATTTATTCTGAGTACCTCGCTTCAATGTCTAAGTCAATAATGTACTGCAGTCTTGCCATGGATAAAAAGATCCTCGATAAATATGGTGACCTGAGAGCTGTTTATGGGCCAGTTGACTTTTATCTGCCATCAATATCTATGTTGCTATTATGCAAATTATTATTAACATTGTGCCTTTTAAGAAACAGGAAAATAGGCATGATTGATGTGCCAATTCATTCTCATCTGCTTTCAAAGTATGTTTCACTGGGTCTTATGTATAAAAGAAAAGTGGTACAAATATGGAGCAAACACATCCACATGTATATACATGCACATATTCACGCACATGAGTGCACACATACACACTTACTGAATGAACAGCTCAGCTATATTTACACTCTGACTGTGAACAAAGGGTGAGTACTTAAAGGGATAGTAATGTTTCATAATAAAAGCAGCTCTAATTAATCTTCATAGTATTTGGACTTTGGAGAGTGTTATTTCAATTCTGTCAGAGTTGTAGTTCAGGAGTAATTCAATGACAAAGTATCCCTTCCCACTCCTTTTATTGATGTAACACTGCTCAGCCAGATCAGAAGGGAGGTGCCCAGGTAGACTGCAGAGAGGGACAATCTTCAATTAAGATAAGGGAAAAAGCTGAAAAACTTGTCAAGGGGGGAAGGGCTTTCATTGTTCTAATAGGAAGAAACTTGTTCCCTGCTGTTATCTGTCTGGTCTATGGACTGCATTCCACATCTGAGAAGAGACGGCTTACACTAGGTAACAGGGGCAGGAGGGGAAACTTTGCTTGTGAATATCTCTGAAACCATAAAGGTTTGAGAGATAAGACTTATATCGTTCTTCATGTTTTCTTAATGCCTACAAAATAAAATAAAGTTAAAACGAAGTATTACTATCCCTTTAAAGATCTGTGTCTTTAAATGAGACTCATGCTAGTCATGTGATGAGCAGGGAAGTGTGTGTAAAACTGTGTTTTTATTCCTGTTTTCAATAACCAGTGACTCGAATTACCAGACCGTTTTATTATAAGCACACATCAACAAAAGTGACACAAATAGTTATATTGGACACACTAAACCTAACTATTTTAATAGTTACCTTTAAACTAAATGCTACAGTCTGCATAATGTGACCTAGCTTCTCCTTATCATGCAGAGTTCCAGGGATTTGCATCCATTCCTTTGGGACTGACCTCTTCCCTGACATGGAGAATAATGGGTCCCTGCAGCATTAAACAGATTTAATCATGTAACAAGGTGAGTCTAGGAGATCCCAGCAGAAACATCTCTCTGCATTCACTAATGGGATGTAATGCTTAACCAGGTAACACTGGTGGTAATTGGCCATTTAGAAAAATATCCAGATCATAAATATTCATCTCGTCTCTCAAGCTTTGAAATCCTTTTATTGTTTTAACAAGAATAGAGCTCAGTGATGTGCATTAACAGAGTATAATTTGTCATTTAATGTAATTTATAATGTACATAATGAAGGATAATCAGGTGGCATGCTGATGGATTCCCGGGTAGTGTGTTCAAGAGAGAGAAGACCTGTTTACTCCCTCCAGGGGCTGCACACATCAGGCCTGAAACATTTGTTAGAAAGAGATTATGTTTGAGCCCCAGACAGGGAATTTTAATGCAAAATGAAAGCACATAAGTGGAGCAGAATCTGTCAGTTCCATGTCCCATTGCTGGGGTTGACACTAAGCCAGGGTTTGATGACTTGTGTGTCATCTTAAATTAAGGTAACCAGACCTTTTCTATAATGCAGGACACTTATGAAAACTTCATTCTACACAACAGCTATTGCTACCCTGCTGTATGTGTGTTTTTCATAAATGCCCTGAATTAAAGGGGATCTATCACCCCTTTACAACTTTGTGTAAATAGTTTTCTTATATAGCGAATATGCTTTAAAGTTTCTTCATTTTTCTTTTTTAACCGATTGTATGCAGAAATTAGAAGAATAAATACAGTCCATGCCTGCTTCTGCATAGATTGCTCTTGCCGAAGTTTGCTGCACTGCCTCGGCTCCCTTCCCACTACCCAGCCTCCTCCGATGATGGAGGCTGTCTGTCTGTAAGCTGGAGCTCTCTGATTGGCTGAGCAGCAGGCTGCGGCAAGGATCAGGCAACCACAGCCTACCCGGAAGTAGGCGCGGGGCTATATTTATTCTTCTAATTTCTACAAACAAGCAGTTTAAAAAATAAAATGAAATATACTTTAAAGCATATTCATTATATAAGAAAACTATTTACACAAAATTGTAAAGGGGTGATAGATACCCTTTAAAAAGGGTAGTATGGTCACTTCTTAAAGTAAAGAGAAACATTACAACAAAAAGTACTGTAAGGAAGTATGATCAAGGAGAAAAAATACATCAGAACATACTTTTCAAAACTGATTGTATGGCAGAGCCTCCCAATAGATGGAGAAGCAGCATTGCATAACAGTCAAATAGCACTCCCCTGGTCATATGTATTATTCCTGTGCTGCAGTCCTGCCACAATCAACTCATGTTCTACCAGAGCCATATTTAAGAAATCTGCAGCCTTAAATATGAAGAAAAAGTGGGTCAATTAAGGAGCAAACCAACTGTACTATAGAGGACAACTAAAACAGCCCTTGATTTACAGGGGGTTTTGAATCTCTTGAATGCTGGACAGTCCTTCAGCACATTGAGAAGAAATGCACAGAACACATCTCTAACAACTAAGGTACTAAAAGTTCCATTTAAATCAAGTTCCATTTAAATCAAGGGTTAGAAGAAGACTTCCTGTCCACCTGCCAGACAAAACCCCTGGTCTGTCTCCAATACATAGATGATGTTCTTATCATCTGGACTGCTAGTGAAGAGGAACTTCTCAAATTCGACAAAAATTACAATGCATTCCACCCCAGTACCAATCGAACACTCAGTCACTCATGCACAAACATTAATTTCCTAGACACAACTATCAGTATTCAGAACAACTCCATCCACACATCCCTGTACCGTAAACCAACGGACAGACCAACCTACATGAAACACGATAGCTTTCACCCAAAACACACAAAGAACTCCATCATATACAGCCAGTCTATCAGATACAATCATATCTGTTCTGACATGGTGGACCGTGACAAGCACCTCCAGAAACTCAGAGGAGACTTTATAAAACAGGGTTACAGTGCAAGGATTATTGACAGTGAGATACAGAAAGCTACTCACATACCAAGAAAAGATCTGTTGAGCTACAAAGAACAGCATAAGGGAAACTGTGTGCCACTTGTGGTCACTTACCACCCCCAAGTTGAAGCGCTGCACAAAATATCAAGAGAACGTCAAGCAAACTCACATACAGATGAAAGACTTAAGAACATATTCCCACAGCCTCCCTTACTCTCCTTCAGACAGCCTCCCAATTTAAAACAACTGATGGTAAGGAGTGCCCTGAACAAAACTACAAAAAATGGCACATTACCCTGCCTACAAAGTTAGTGTGAAACCTGTGCACACATTTATACCACAGACAAGATACCCATACTGAACACCCAGTTACACCATAAGATCAACGGTAATTTCACCTGCAAATCATCCTATGTAATATACCTCATCATGTATGCAAAATGCCCAACAGCTCTTTATGTGGGTGAAACAGGACAGCCATTACATAAGTGGTTTAATCCCCACAGATCCAGCATTAACAACAAAAAGACAGACACCAGTGGGAGAACATTTTTGCCAAAGTGGACACAGTATCAGGGACATTAGACTGACTGTACTGATGGGACAATTTCGCACTCAGAGGGACAGAAAATTATGGGAGCTAAAATTAATGCTACAATTTGATTCTTTGACTTATGGGCTGAATAGAGACAGAGAGTTTCTGTCACATTATCACACTGTGAATTAACCTTTACGACAATCCCTCTGGGATCATAAATACCTTGACTCCTCAGAGGAAGAATGCAATTTAAAGGGATATAAGTCTTATTTCTCAAACCTTTATGGTTTAAGAGATATTCACAAGCAAAGTAACCCCACCCTGTTCAGCCACATCAGAAGGGAGGTGCCCAGGTAGACTGCAGAGTGGGACAATCTTCAATTAAGATAAGGGAAAAAGCTGAAAAACTTGTCAAGGGGGAAGGGCTTTCATTGTTTTCATTGTAAGAAGAATGTCCCCTTCTGTTATCTGTCTGGTCTTACAACCAGATTCACATCTGAGAAGAGATGGCTTACACTAGGTAAAAGGGGCGGGGAGGGGAAACTTTGCTTGTGAATAGCTCTTAAACCATAAAGGTTTGAGAGATAAGACTTATATCGTTCTTCATGTTTTTTTAATGCCTACAAAATAAAATAAAGTTAAAACGAAGTATTACTATCCCTTTAAATCACATCCTCTACCATTGACTGATCAAAGAATCAGTATCTGGACTAACTGTCTTATCTGATTTCCATTAATTACAATGTAATGTGTACTTTAAGAGAGAAATTTTCATATTTATCTGTATAACATGCCTGAGGAAGAGACCTAAGAAGTCTTGAAAGCTTGCATCCTAAATCTGTTTAGTTAGCCAATAAAGGTATCAACTTTACAAAAATGTTTGCCTCCTGTATTTCTACGGCTAACACTGTACCAACTCTCATCTCAACTCTCATCTCAACTCTCAAATTCTACAAAGATTTATTGGAGCTGTTTTATAAAACATTACTATCTCTTTAATCAACCTCTTTTGGTTAATACAAAGTTTTATTCAATCAAGTGTGCTTTGAGTCACGATCAACCTTTTTCATGTAATCTTTTCTTTCATTAAGTGCACTTTGCTGGCATGATCAGACTTTTTTTTGCAAATTCATCTGTTGTACCGAGCAGGGTTTGCTCACATGATCAAAATATTTGTGTTAAATGTTTTATTCAATCAAGGGCACTTTACTCACACAGTCGATAAATGTCCACATTCATTTTTTTTCACCTTTTACTTTCTTTTATTAAAGAAAAGGCTTAACACACACTTCTATGGCGTTTTAAGAGTTAATTATATTTTTTACCCCTATTTCTTTGATGGATAAACCAACACTGGATGTACATTCCAGGCACTACTAGTCAAGGCCCCTAGGTGCTCTTAGATCTGCCACTAGCCACATCCCCATTCCTCGCATGACCCTGTCCACAGTCAAACACACTGTTTCCTGGCAAACAAAATACCATTAGCCTAAAACATACCAAAAAAAAAAAGATTTTAAACCTTTGGCTGCAAGAGAGAGATCTCCAAAGCATTGCTTAGCAATGTACTGGAGACTTTTCTAGCATCAAAGAGGTTAACTAAAAGCCAGTACAATGATATATAAACCTGTGCAGGGACATTGAGATTATTCTGGCCCCACCCACATCTCAGAATGTGGGTGTGGTCAGCACAGCTGAGGTACCCCTCAAAATATAGAGATCTACATTGCTACTCCGTCCCTGGATAAAGCAAGATTCAAGCACTAGATTGATGAAAGAAACACTTTGATTATGACCTGAAATAACCCAACTCTCAAGTGAGCACGAAATCTAAAAATGTAATGTTTTAAGATCTCATGAGACTTGGGTTAGCTGAGGTGTACCACCCGTTGTGTAAAACATAATGCTCATGTGCATAGCTCAATCTCTTGGAAAAGGATGACTGATCAACAGCCAGAAAGTGAAATGACCTTTGTCTACCGAAAGGTAACATTCCAAGCAGATTTGTAAACTTTTTTCATGATCATATTTTAACTAATAATGGCAAAGTACTAATGTCTAGGACAGACAATTAACTTCTAAATGTATTCATGAAATGAATCAGACGTTATAATAGTTTCAAAATCCCCAATGACCCTAATACACCCCTTTGAACTATAATATCTCAAAATAAACACTTTCTGCTCATTAAAACATTCTCAGAGAAAAAAAAAGCTCTCATATGTTTTGTGATGAGCTTTCACATAACAATTTCAGATTCTCAAGGTCAAGGATATTTGCAGCTCCTTGCCCAGCCATGAACAGTGTGAGACACAGTTTTAGAAGAAGAGTTTTAAACTATAAGCTTTAATTAAAGGAACACATAAAAACATATTTGCATGACTCAGGTAATTAAAAAATGCAAACATTACCATGCATTTTCTATTTTTAATGTAATCCATTAACAAATTTTAACAAATTTCATCTATCTTGACTGTTATTAACTGAAATAAACAACCCTTTGAGCATCAAAGAAATACCCAGTTCATTGCTTCCCAATGCACTGAAAACATCTCTGGCACTCAAAAGGTTAAAACAAGTAAGCAAAGATGCATGGAGATTAAAGTTCAAATTTACAAGTGCAGACCCACTAGTGTTAGCATCTACAGCCAATGGCTACATCCAACGGTATGCACTATAGTGTATGAGCAGTGTAGCGCATACTGGTAGACACACTCCACCAGCTTTGTAATATAATGCTAGCTCCATAGCATGCATAGGGATTGACATGACCATAATGCCATTTCCTCTACATTTTTTGCTTAATACATTGGTCCAAGTAAGGCGTTAAGGGAAAAAACTCCCTCAAACTGCCCTCTTGTCCTTCCTTTGGCACCAGAAGCGTTAAAAAGAGAAAGTTTGATGTGCCTAGCTTTGTGCATTGACATTAAGAAGGTGTATTTAATTTAGCACAGAATACATTTTGTACAATCACCGCAATGTGGAATTTTATTATAATTAGTTTCTGTGGAGGGCCAATTTCACCAAATACTGTGTGTGAATGTAAAACAACAGTTTTGCACTAAATCAAGAACTGGAATAGATTTTAGTCACTACACCTGTTTTATTCCAATTTACTAAGCTACATACAACAAAATCCCTCCCTTTATCTCCTCTTTCTCCAATATGACAGTGTATGAAAAGTTCAGGCATTCTTTTCTTCAAAACTTGTTAAAGGCAATATATTAAGCAAGGAGTACAGGAAAATAAGCTCACAAAAGTTAAGTGGAGGGTACCATGACTTAGGCTGAGGATGGCACAAGCCACCGTGTTTTATAAAGGAAGTGAGGTAGCTAGGTTGGTTTCAGTCAGGAGGTATAAGAGGGAGTAGTGGATTTCTCCCACCTCCTTTTCCTTCTGACAGGCACCCTGGAAAGTTGTTCTCTTCCATCCCATCCTTGCAGTGTTTTTCTTTTCTTAAAAGGATAGTAATGTTTCATAATAAAAGCAGCGCTAATTAATCATCATAGTATTTGGACTTTGGAGAGTGTTATTTCAATTCTGTCAGAGTTGTAGTTCAAGAGTAATTCAATGACAAAGTATCCCCCCCTCCCGCCCCTTTTACTGATGTAACACTGTTCAGCCTGAGTAGAAGGGAGGTGCCCAGGTAGATTGCAGAGAGGGACAATCTTCAATTAAGATAAGGGAAAAACCTGAAAAACTTGTCAAGGGGGGCAGGGATTTCATTGTTTTCATAGGAATAAGAGTGTCCCCTTCTGTTATCTGTCTGGTCTATGTACTGGATTCCACATCTGAGAAGAGATGGCTTACACTAGGTAAAAGGGGCGGGAGGGGAAACTTTGCTTGTGAATATCTCATAAACCATAAAGGTTTGAGAGATAAGACTTATATCATTCTTCATGTTTTTTAATGCCTACAAAATAAAATAAAGTTAAAACGAAGTATTATTATCCCTTTAATACAGAAAAAAAAAATAATAATCATAATTTTTTAATTAAACTCAGGTTTTGAAAATTATCTCTTCTCTATACTTCTGCATTTTAGCCGGATTACAGAATAGAGGAAAGTTTCAAAAATAAACCTAATGGAACTCTGTTCTATGTTGTTCCTTATTGATACTATTCAATAAAGGGTCTGTATGTGTAACCTTCATTAGGTCCAAATTCTCCCCTTGCTCCTAATCTATAAATCCATTGAGCTTCTTTTGGATACAGTAACTTATCAAGATCTCCTTTACAGAGTTATTTTCTGAATGACCATAAAATACATGGGTGAAATATCTGATCTTTAATGTTTTTCCATATTTCTCGCTATAGGCGTGTCATCACCTATGTGCTCCAGTATTCGTGTTCTGGACTCATAAATGGTCTTCCCCACATATATTCTGTTATATCTGCATTCTATTAAATAGACAATTCCTGTAGTTCTACAGTTAATTAATTCTCTAGTTTGATAATTATTGCGATTGATGGTAAAACTAGATCTATTTTTCACCAATTTGCAAGCACTACAGTTATTGCATTGAAAACAACCAATTACTGAACAACATAGCCAATGTTTTGTTTATTGGTCTCTGAAAATGTACTAAATGATCCTTTAGATTTTTTTGCCCTTCTGTAAGTGATGGCTGGTTCTGGACCAATCATTTCAGACAGGTCAGGGTCTAGATTTAAATAGTGCCAGTGTTTGTGTAAGATATTCATAATTTCCAAATTTTGGTTATTATGAGTACCTATTAGCCTCACCAATTTTTCTTGATTAGTTTTTGACCTACTATTTGTCAGTAAGGCAGTTCTATCTGCATTAAGAACTTTTTTGATATGCTCTTTTTAGGATCTGTCTACTATAGCCCCTTCATAAGAATCTTTGTTGTAGGTCCTTAACTTGTTCCATCTAAGGGTGTACACAAACATCTAATTATCATGTACTGCCCTACCGGTATACCTTTTATGAGAGGCTTAGGATGTGCACTTTTTGCATGAAGGAGACTATTAGTTGCTTTACTTTTTCTATATCCAGTGTTCACTATGTAATTGCTACTGTTTTTCTGAATAGTAATGTCCAAAAAGGATATGTTGTTGTCTTTAGATTGATTATTTGAGTTTAGCACTGAGACAAACTCACTAAATTCATCCTTTGTCTCTGACCATGTCATCATGAATTAATCTTAATCAGATGCAATTCTTGTCTGTTATTTACTCATATGATCTGTAAATATTTTTCCATACTCCCACCAGCCTAAAAATAAGCTGGCATAAGAAGGGGCACATGAACTCCCCATCGCTGTGCCCCTTAGCTGGTGGAAGAATTTCTGATTGAATAAAAAGTAATTGTGTGTAAGTACATAGCAAAACAATGCAAGGACAAATTTACTACGGTTGGCATATTGTACGCCCTTTATTGTTAGAAAAGATTTGGTAGCTTCTATGTCAACCTCATGGTCTATGCTAGTATATAGAGATTGTATGTCCTATGCCAAGAAATCATTTTCTCCGGTGATAGTTCCCTCTAACTTCATTATGGCATCTTGAGAGTCTCTAGTGTAAGATGTATGTATACTGGCATTTTCTGAGGAACGGTTATAGATCAGTGGTTCTCAATTCCGGTCCTCGGGGCCAAATAACAGGCCAATACTTAGGGATTTCTCTGCTAGAGCACAGGTGTGGTGATCAGAGGCTCATTCACATTGATTAACTCACCTGTGCTTTAACAAGGAAATCATCAAATCCTGGCCTGTTAGTGGGTCCCGAGGACCGGAGTTGAGAACCACTGCCTTAGATAATGGGTCATCCGGAAGGTGCAGTGCTTTTTTGCCTATCTTGGGGATACATTAAAAAATCGCAATTGTAGACGACTTTGGCAAAAGGTATTCAAATTCTATTTTAGAAATGACATTAATTTCTAAGCCACATGTTAGTATTTGTTCTCATTTCTCTCTGAAGCAAGATGTAAGATCACTTGGTAATCGTTCATAACAATTCTTATCTGGTAAAAGTCTCTTATATTCCATTATGTAATAGTATTGTCCATGATTACCAGATTCCCCCCTTTATCAGCTGGTTTTATGGTTATCGCCTGGTTTCTGGACAGACTCTTTGGGGGCTTGACCTCTTCCAGTGGTAAGTTTGATGGAATGTATGTTTTAGATTTGACTTTTTTGAGATATCCTCTAGGTTTCTAGTGACTACTTCTATGAACACTATAAAATATGGAGAGATATTACTCGGTGGACTAAACTGCCTGTTGTTATAGAGATCAGTGAAAGGACCCTTCTGTTGTGTTATAGGGGTTTCATTTTCTCCTTTTAGTGCAGCCAGATCTCTAAGGACTTCTTTATCACTATAGGAAAATGATTTGTCTTTATCAAGATTCATGTAGATCTTATGAAGTAGCAATTTATGTCCGAATAGGTTAATATATTTAACCCAAGCAGATAACTTGAAATTAGTAGATGGACAATAATTCAGTCCTTTTTTCAAAAGGGACAATTGATCCCATTGTATCTGAACCTTTCATAGGTTGAAAATCTGTAATGGATCAATATATTTGACATCCAATTGTGTCTGACAGATTTTTGATGCTGCTCATTGCAGTTTCTGAAAATCCTCCCCTTCAGAAATCCCAGAAATTTGCTCACATGGTCAGTGCAGGGGAACTATTTTGGCAACTGGACATGGCAGAACCAGCAAAGACACCCTTATGAACATAGCCATAAGTTAAGAAAAGCTTTTGTTACTGTTTCACTGAAATGTCCATCCACCTCTGACCTTTATAAACACACCCACGGAACATTGGTTCCAAGGAATTGGTAGTCCGTTCAAGAAACCATCACTAACAGCACAATAGTTAATTTTGAAGCATTAAGAGCCAGTACCACAATCATTCATATATTCTATAAGAGTGACAGGTAATCAGATTCACCAAAAGGACACATATATGACCCCAGAGTTGACAAAATAGTTCAAAATTCTTAAAAAATAGGATAACACCTTGAATGCTGGAGAGATCTCAATGAATTACTTTGCAAAACATTGGGGAGCTCTCTATCACTCAGGGGGTTAAGGCAGAACATATACAAAGAAGTATTCTTTAAGACCAAACAAAGGAGGGTCATTTGGTATAAAAAAAATAGTGTGTTTGTGTGGGGGTATAACAGAGGGAAATGATCTGTTCCCATTGTACCCAAGAACAGAGTGAGGGCCACAGTAGAGGCCTCTGTGACCCCACAACTGGTTCATAGAGTTCCAGAAAAAGGCAAACAGTGCACAGACAAGCAATTTGAAGCCTGTAGGTGTGTAACTAGAGATATAAATAGGTATGTGTGGAGGAACCAAGATGTGCAGGAGAAGAGTCTTTTAATAGATTTTGCAGAGATGAAAAGCGAGTCAGCAAGCAGTGATGTTTTCAGAGTTCTGCAGAGGTACCAACCAAGAATAGCAGAAGATATAAAGGCATACTGTTAACCTTCTGAGTGCTAGAGAGGTGTCCAACACATTTCAAAGCAAAATCAATATATACACCCCTCTGACACACAAAGAATTAGTAGATCAGTGTAGTGCTTGAGTGTAAATTGCAAAAAAAGATGAGTGTTTTGGTCTAAGAGGGTGATGTACCAAAAACAGAACTGAGATGCACTAAGGTGTGATAAAGAGATGATAAAACAGAGATGACTTCTCCTGATATCACTTCTCCAATTCCTATGTTATTCTATAGTTGGAGAAATCTTAGTGCATTGGTGCCATAGATTAACACAGGATGTAACACAGTGATGTCACTGGAGAATTCATTTCCGCTTTATTTATCGCCTCTTTATCACGCCTTAGCAGATAGGAGACAAATCAAACTCCCATTGATTTTAATGGGGCTTTTAACCTATTAATGCTGGGGATGACTGAGACTCTCTACCATTCGAGGAGTTAAAAAGCTAAATTTAAAGGCATAGTCATACTTACAAATTACTAATCCCCATATTGTAGGCATGCTAAAAAGAAATGTATTACCCCCAGTGTCATCTCTCACACCCTTATGGTTTGAGAGATAATAGGTCGCAAAGTTCCCCCCCTCCGTCCATTTTCCCTGAAGTCAGCATTGTAGCTGACTGCAGGGGAACCCTGTGGTATGACAGTCAGGTGGCTCTGCAGCAGAGCTGAGCTCGTGTTAGTAAAAAATAAATCTTTCACTGAAACGGTCTTCTACACGTGCTTGCAAACCAAGCACACGTAGAAGTCCGTTTCAGTGAAAGAATTATTTTTTATTAACGCGATCTCTGCTGCAGAGCCACCTGACTGTTGTACGACAGGCTTCCCCCCGCAGTCAGCTACAATGCTGACTTCAGGGAAAATGGAAGGAGGCGGGAACTTTGCAAGCTATTATCTCTCAAACCATAAGGGTGTGAGAGATGACACTGGGGTAATACATTTCTTTTTCGCATGCCTACAATATGGGGATTAGTAAATTGTAAGCATTAAATCAATGGGTATCAAGTAATTTTTATTCAATTCAAATGCTGCACTTGATTTTCTCCAGAATAACTTCATTTTCTTAGAACATCAGCCTCAATGCATTTCAAAAATGTTTATTCGTATTTAGCATTTATTTCTAAATTACATTTCAAACTGATTAGTTCCAGGATTATCTGACATTCTTGTGGCGCTTGAGTTAATCACACAAGCAGTATATACATTTGTGATGACCCTATAGAGAAGCATGCTCTCACTTCCCCCAGGGAACATCTATGAGAAAAGAGAATAATTACTTAGCAGAAAGGATTGCTCTGCTAGATGTCTCTCCAGTTATCTCTTATGTGTTTAATGCAATAAAGCATGAAGCAATTTCTTTAATGCACTACTCTCCCTTTTTATGTGTGAGTGAACACGCGGGCCCTTGTAACCCATTCAACTCTGACGGGGACTATGAGACTTTCTCCAGCACAGAGTGGTGTGGTATGCGTTGCTATGCAATGTGTTGTGTAATCCTCAAATTTCCCTCTTTGGAACATAGAACACAGTCTTTCTTTGTGATCCAAATGCTCCGTCCCTCTTTCCTTCCCTGCTAATGCTCTATGTAGGAGATCAGTTTGTGTAGTGTGTGTATATAAGTGTATGACATTGATTCCCAGCAATAAAGCTTGTTACCGTTTGCTTAAATATCAATATACTAGTTTGAAAGCCCGTGTACACGGGACAAGGTCCGGGTGATGTTAACCCTTTGAGTGCCAGAGGGGTACGCAATGCATTGCTTTCCAATGCATTGCATACCCCTCTGGCACTCAAAGGATTAAGAGGCCGGTCCTGCTCTGCGTCCTGCCGCATTCAGTCATGCACTGTAGAGACTGCCTGAAAGCACAGTATGCTCCCAGCACAGAACTCCCAGCATTCCTACACCTCCCAGCATTCTGTGCGTTCGAGCAGTCTCTACTGCACATGACGGCTTCTGACAAACATCCTAGCGAATTATTATATAGGATGTATTTAAAAATGAGTGTAAATAAAATTCTTTGGTCTTCTTGTAAATCATTTATTCACTTGCAAAAATAGATCATGATGTACCATAATCTAAAAATTCGCTGTAATGTCCAACCTACCAGCCATTCCCCTAGCAACACCACCTAAAGCAAAAGTGTCCCCCTTTTTGAATTTGAAATGTTGGGAGATATAAAATGTGGTTTGTCTAACTAACTTGCACTACAAGGCCACGCATCCTTTCCCTGCATGAACAATTATTGCATTTAAAATAAAACTTTCATATTATCTACAACAAGTATTAACCCATAGGTTTCTAGAGCAGTCTCTAAAGCATTGATTTGTAATACACAGGAGATATTTCTAGCACACAATATTGCATTATCACTAAAAACATTACAATTATAACACAGGGAGCCATAACTGTACACTAACCCTTAGAGAGCTGTACAACACAATGAGGCAGAGTTAATGCTGTGTAATTATTGTATTGCATAAGGGTTGTTCCACTGTAAACACAGTGAGGCTGATGTTCTATGAAAAGTGGTGCAAACCAACTGACTACAGAAGGCAAATGCAAATTCCCCATATTCCCACTGATTTAAATGGGGCTTTTAACCCCTTGAATGCTAGAGAGGTCTCTAATTCAATGTGTCTCTAATATTCAATGAGTTAAAAGCTCAGTTTAACCCTATGAATGCCTAAGAGGTATCCAGGCACTTTGTCACAATGCACTAGATAACTCTCCAGGACTGAAAGGGCATACATCCCAACATTTCAAATGGCCAAAGAGGGACACTTGTGTTGTAGGTGGTGGAAGTGGTGGTGTGGCTGGTGGGCAGGGAATTGCTGATAAGTTTTAGGCTATTTCATGACCTATTGATACCTCTTTGTGTAACCTAATAAACGACTTATAACAAGACCAAAGTATTTTATTTACACAGATTTATAAACACATATAATGAAGATAAAACAATTATTAATGTGAGTTTTATTGCTGTAGAGTAACATTATACACTTATATGCACACCACAAAGGATGATCTCCTAAAACGAGGGACATCAGGGTGGGAAAGAGGGACAGGAGGATATGGGTCTAAAAGAGGAACTGTCCCTCCTAAAGAGGGACACATGGGAGGTATGAAAGGAGGATTTTTATTTCTCCCCTATGGTGATGATTGTATGGCCCAAAATTGCTCCTCTTTCTTCAGGTGAGTAGTTTGTGACCCTCTAGTTGCTGACTGACCACATTTGCTGTTGGCCAGCTGAGAATATGGATATTTTAGTCCAACAGCTGGATAGCTGCAGGTTTCCCACCATTGCAGAATTATGCAGAACAAATTCCAGGTACTGTTATACCATAATACTTGTTTTTCTCAATCCCCTCTCTGGAATTCTTGTGTTTACCCCTCTGGATAATCTGCTGTGTGCACTAAGAATAGAAATATATTTACTGTATTAACCCAGCAATTCCCAACAACAACTGTCACAGCTCCTAGGGCCTGATCCATGAATCTTAACACCTTAACAACCAGCAGCAGCAGCACGTGACTGGCAGTTAAAGACCACGGGACTTGTTTTTTGCCATTGAATTCTGGGGTCAACGAGCAGCGTGCAGCCGCACGGGGACCCTGGAATTCCATAAAGTGCCAGGATAGTCACTGGTCCTTAAGTGCTGAGACTGTTGTGACGGTTCTGGCACATCAAGGGTCGTTAAGGTGTTACGAGGTGCAATTCTGAAGCAAAATGATTTCACTAAAACAAAGAAACATTCTCATTGATTTAAACTGGACTTTTAACCCGTTAAATGCTAAAGAGGTCGCCAATTCATGGCATAGCTCTTATCAGTCATCTGTCTTGGAGCACATAGGTGATGTGTGTTAAGTGGCATCATGTATTAGCATTGGCAGACCATGCCAGGGCAACTGAGGATGGTACAGTAGCAGATGGGTGGGACAAGGATGGGGGCTAGTATATGTGGCTTTAAGGCTATCACTGCAGTTGGGACAAGTCTAGGGGTCAATATGTGTGGTTCTTTGGCTTCCAATGCATTGGGAGAAGGCTGGAGGTCAGTATGAACGGTTGTATGGTTACCATGCGGTTGGGATAAGACTGAGGGTCATTGTGGTATCACTAGTGTAAATCCATATCCATTTCAATTGTAAGCTCTGTGGTATCACTATTATAGATCAATTTCAATTGTTATCTCTGCTATAAATAATGTATATCCATTTCGAATGTAAGTTGTGTGTTATCACTAATGTAGCTCATTTTCAACTATTATTTTGTTTTCTGTATGTTTATTGTGTGTATTTGTTTAGATATTAGTCCATCAATCTACTACGCTGTAATTTAACTTAAATTTAGAGCACAGTGGGCCATATACACAGATAATGTAGAGCAATTATGGAGCAAACCAACTGTACCACAGGTTCCAAACAAAAATACATCTTAAGTTAATTTAGTATTTTAACCCCTGGAATTCTTGACATGTATCCAACGAATTTCCCATTTAAATAAATCTTTAGTTGTTCCTTGTGGTTTTGGTATTGCTACAGAATTCCTCCACTTTCTTTGTGGATATGGCCAAGTCTCTTGTTTTTGAAAAGTCCTTTTTTTATCTGTTGCTTTAAAAAATTAGATTGGCTCACAATATAAACATTCTGTCCTTAGACTGCTTGATTCGAGTAGCTGAGATTGGTGCTAATCCCACTCTGTTATCCTGACCTAAAGCATTCCTTCCATATGTTAATCCTTCAACCCTTTATGAGGTTAAAATATAGAGTTGTACACGTCTCTGGTCCTTATGGGGTTAATTAGATCAGCTTTATATTACAAAAGGCCATGCACAAGGAAAGTGGAACAATTCAGGGATAAACCATTTGCACCATAGGGAACAAATACAAATTCAAAAACTGCCTCTGGCGTCTATGTTTTTTTTCACCCTTTAAATTAGAGGTCGTCAATGCAAACCTTAACATTCAAGAGGTTAGAGGCCCCATTTAAATCAATGGAATTTTTTTTTGTCTTATGGTGTGGGTATGATTCAAGGTCTGCTGAACAGTGTTTATAGCACCGCACTCAGTACTGTATCAGTGGAAACCGTGTTTCTTATGATATAGCTTCCTGTTATGAAGAAGCCTCTGATTATTAGAGTGGCAGATATTGGTAGTAGTTTAATTATGACAGAGGTTGGTGATGAACAGGCCACCAGATTTTGCCCCTGTGAAGTGAGCAGCACCTTAGGCAGGATCTGACCGGGAGCAGCAGGGGATCTGAGGCTGCACATTTAATTATTTCACACTAGTGTTTGATTTATGGACCTCCCGCTCCGTTTCTCTGCCTCAAGATATACTCAGGCAAAGATCAAAGTGCTTATACTGACAGCTTCTTCTTTATAGCAGCAAGTCCAGTTTCCCTCCATCCTCATAGAATTAGCAAGTACTGCTCCCTTGTGTACTACAGCTTGATCGAGGTCCCTCAAGGACCACAGCAGGTCCACCTCCCCCAATGGCCAGAGTTAATCCATCTTCTGTCCAAGAACTATAGATCTGATCCAGCTATCACAATATCTACAGCAGGTCCAGCTCCCCCAATAAACATTCTCTAAAAATCTACCTCGCCACATATAATGTTTCAATGTTTCTTTGCCTAAAGACTGCTCCTTTTTCTGACCTCAGCCAAACCCAGAATCCTCCTTGAGGACAGTAAACACAACGTGAAATAATACTAAGGATAAATCAATTGCACCATAGGGGGACCAAATACAATCCCCAAATTCCCAGTGACCGAAATGGGGCTTTGAGTCCATTGATTGCTAGAGAGCTCTCCAAGATGCATTCAAGGAATTAAAAAATCCCCTTTTAAATCAATGGTAATGTTCATTTCCCCTAATGGTGCAAATGCTGTTCTCCAGAATTGCACCTATTTAGCTTGATTAGTAATGTTCTATATCACTGCCTTACTACATGGTAGTATTCAAAATGCCCCCTACTTCACAAGGCCTGCTGTGTCTTCAGATCACAACCAATCCCAGAATTTTCCCTGACCACAATAAACATAATGACCACAGTGGAGTTCTGCTCTTTTACCATTCCCAGAAACATACAATGTGACAGCAGATAATAATCGCAATATAACACAGTCCCCCACCCCATTTTCATACATTATGTGACACCTGGGACATTATTTGATGCTTGGCTTTTGAATTCAGGATAACCTATATACCAAGCATTATTGAATTCCCTTACTCTACTGAACTATATCACCTCTGTTATGGGTCTATTCCTTTAATCCAATGTGCTTTCTGTAAGGTTGAACTTTCTGACATTTACCCAGAGTCTACCATTATAACCCCCAACATCTTCGGAGAATAACCCCTTGTGTGCAGAATGGGGATTGTGGTATTGTGATTTACTGTGTAAGTGTGTTGTACTGTGAAGTTCTGACATGTAATATATAATTTATGTTATATGTGTGTTGTAAGAAGTTTATTGCAGTTAATGTGGCCAAAGTAGAGACGGCTGCGTGTGCTGCAGACACGCGCAGTACAGACTGCCTGCACTACGGCTGATAACGGAGCGGGGCTCCGAATTCAGATTGTAGTCCTCTCTGTGCGCAGAGAGGACTACAGTCTAAATTCGGAGCGCCCCGATCCGTATCAGCCGCAGCGCGGGCAGTCTCTACTGTGCATGACTGCATCACAGCCATTGCTGGGTGACACTGTGGCCTGTGTACACGGGCTCTTCAACTAGTTTCATATGGTATAAATACTTCCATTATAATGTGTTTCTTTTTGGGAGACTAAGGTGAACTGGAAAAACCCAGGGCCCCAATGCCAAACATAGGTAAAGCATGATCAATATGTGAAAATGTACGCCTGCAGTCATAATGACCTCACTATGCATGAGAAGCAGACCACACAGATCGTGTATGCATGCAGAGGGTGCAGGCCATTCTTACTTTAATTGATTTCTCTGGCCCCTCTTCCACAGCGCTGGTCTTTGACAGAGTGGCTGATCATTCAGTCTGCCAATGACAGGGGCATCCACAAAAATGTTTCCATAATATTTCATATGCCCTTCAGGTCAGCTCTCCCAGTCCCTATGTTTATCTGGAGGGGGAAAAGTGTCCCCTTCGTCATCCATCCCCCTCCCCCTCTGGTTGCCCACAGTCATTGACTCCAGCCTTCATCATTCTCCTCCTAAGAGTGTGGCTGCTATGTGTTGTATGACTGAACGATTTCAGCAACTAGAGGCCATATTCAGGAAACTAAAGAAGAGAAATTCCAGAGTAGACCAACTGTGCCATACGGAACAAATACAAAGAATCCCATTAAATGGTGGCTTTTAACCCCTTGAAAGCTAGAGAGGTGCTAAAGAAGTGATGGATGGGAGACCTCTCTATCATTCAAGGGGTTACAATTCCTATTTAAATTAATAAGAGTTTGGGGAACTGTTATTTGTTCCATATGGTTTAATGGGTTTCTTCCTGAACTGAAGATCTTAACACTTTTAGTGCCAGTCTACTTAGGGCCTTATTCACAAAGCTAAATACTAGGAATTATGTAGCAAACCATCTGCATCACAGGGAACAAATGATTTCTCAGCTTCCATTGAATTAAATGGGGCTTTTAAGCCCTTCATTGCTAGAGGTCTCCAATGCAGTGCCTTGTAATACACCACTGGCACTCAAAGGGTTCATTTCTTTTGCATTCACACAAATGTTTCTGGAAGTACTGACACAGAGTTTAGGGCCCCATATCAATACATTCATGGATCACTAGTATATTTGCATTTATTTATATCTTTGTTTTGACACTTCGCTTACATGATGGTGGTTAGGCACACGTATTAGGGGACTCAGCTCCAAATTTCCTAGGTGGTAATGTTTGGCAATAAAAGTGAGTCCTTTAAAGGGATAGTAATACTTCAAAATTACTATCCCTTATATTGAAGACCTTTAAAAACTGAATTAAATGTCACCAGCGGCATCTCTCAAACCTTTATGGTTTGCGAGATAGCTGCTTTTAAACTTCACTCTCCCCTGGCTCTCCAATGACGTCAGCGTTCTTGCTGCAGCAGGTATATCCAGTCCCGGGACCGGCGGAGGCTTTTCAGCAGAGCCGAAATCTCGTTATGGAAGACAAGATCTTTCACTTCGTTTCTTCTGTAACGAGATCTGTCTCTGCTGAAGAGCCTCCTCTTGATTCAATGAAAGGATTCCCCTGCTGCAGCAAAAACACTGACGTCAGGGGAGAGGCAGGGGAGAGCAAAGTTTAAAAGCGGCTATCTCGCAAACCATAAAGGTTTGAGAGATGCCGATGGTGGCATTTAATTCAGTTTTTAAAGGGCTTCAATATAAGGAATAGTAATTTTGAAGTATTACTATCCCTTTAACATGTGTTACAAGCCACCGCATGTAATTGAATGGCATTTTGATTCACTTTGTCTTTGCTTTCAAGGGGTGAAAATTTAGCTCACATAGTGCATTTTTACCATTCGGTAGGGTGTTATAGCACAGGTAATAGAATACCTGACTGTGACTTGAAACTACTGACTGCTTTTTTTTTTTCTGGTCATTATTAAATTGATCCCCTAGTCTTGTGACTTGGCTGTGTGAACCATGGTGCCAAATCACAAACCCAAGGGCTAATGTTGAGAATCATTTTACTAGTGCATATGAGCACTTTAGTACATACTGACACACACTCCAGTTTGTACTTATATTTCACCCTTTGAGTGCCAGTGGTACACAACACTTTGCAAAACAATAAGTTGCGTACCCATCTGGCACTCAAAGGGTTAAATATGAGTAAGCCCTTAACACCTTGCCTATTGCATGCACAGGGAAATGGCGTACAGTTACACCACTTTCCTCTGAATCTTGTTAGTACATGGCATTAAACACCCTTAAACTCCTGTATACCTCCCCACTTCCTTCTTAGCACAAGCTGCATAGAGTGGATACTTTTTTCAGTCAGGCAGAGCACTAAGAAATCAATTCCATTGCCTGGTTTAGAGCAGATTCATAGGGGCTGCTAGGGTAGAATCAGCTTTACATCTGAGACACCCCAACGCAAAGGCACACAAGGTACCCTTAGAAGTACCCATAGACAAACCCCACTCCTCATAAGACCCTTCCCCTAGCCTGAACCCATGTTCATACCTCCCAAGTGTCCCTCTTTAGAAGGGACAGCCCCTCTTTGAGACCCAAATCCCCCTGTCCCTCTTTTCTACCCTGGTGTCCCTCTTTTTAGGACATCAGATTGAGTGGTGTGTATATTAGTCTATCACATTGCTCCACAGCAATGAAATTCACATAAATGTTTAGTTAATCTTCAGCATATGTGTTTGTAAATGAATCTGTGTAAATAAAATACTTTGGTCTTGCTCTAAATCCTTTATTCAGATACACAAACAGGTGTCAATAGGTCACAAAGTAACCTAAAAATTCCCCACCCATACCCCCAGAAAAACCACCTAAAACACAAGTGTCCCTCTTTGGCCATTTGAAATGTTGGGAGGTATGCATGTTGCCTGTAAAAAATAAAGGCCTTAACCCCTTGGCTGCTAGAGAGGACTCCAGTGCATTGCTTTGCTATGCATTGTAACTCTTATTAGCATCCAAGGGGTTAAATAACTGGTAAAGGGGTATTTAAAATTGGTAAATAACCAGGCCACCATAAACCAGGAGCATTGTGATTGTTCTGGCCACACCCACAGCTAAGAACGTAGGCAATTGCTTACTCTGCCTAATGAACAATCTGTCTCTGGTTAGGGGTATGCATTAAAGCGGAACTATAATCAAAATAAAATTGCCCCCCAAACCCTTACTAACATAGCGATAGGCATATGCATACTTTCATTGGGCTTAATAAGTCCAGCATTACTGAGAAAAAAACAACTTCTTCAGCAGGCATTAGCTGCACAGATATTGCAAGAGAAGCTCTGTGCTCTCCTTTCCTGTACCTTAAGGTACCAAGGAACATCGCTCACTAATCCTGGAGGTGAACATGACAGACAGCGCAGACTCATATATACCATTTCTCCAAGATGTCTGCTGTTGCTCAATGGTGCCTACCTAAGAAGTTGTTTTTTCTCAATAATGCCAGACATATTCAACATAATGAAAGTATGTTTATGCCTAGCTATGTTAGTAAGGATTTGGGGGGCAAGTTAATTTTGATGATAGTTCCACTTACAGATTAAAATGCGAAAAATCCCATTTTCTGCCTATAGGAATGTTTGAACATATAAACTCACGGGGAACTTTAAATTGAAGGAAAAGGTGAAATCCTATCTAAACAGGGAAAATGTCCAGGGAGGGTTCACAGACAAACCCAAAAAAAAGTAGTGGTTTCCTTTCCATCAGTTTTCCATTTTCTGTGGTAATTTTGCTGACTCCTACATACATGGGGCCATATTCCTCAAAGTAAAAGATGTGCAGTTCTGGAACTGCATTATAGGGAGGTAAATGAAAATTCCTAGTGATTTAAATGCTGCCTTTAACCAGCGTTTATGCAAGAGAGGGCTCCATTGCACAGAAAAACAATGTGTTGGAGATCTTTCTAGCAATCAAGGAGTTAAAAGCCTTAGTTAAATTAAAAGGAATGTTCTGAATGATTGCAACCCTATGGTGCAGTTTGCTTGCTTCAGAATTGCAGCCCTTTAGCTTAATGAACATTGCCCATATTGTAGGCTGATAGATTGAGGAGGCATTCAGTCATACCAGGAAGTGACTACTCTCATTCATCTGCCTGTCAATGGATTTGTGGGGAGAAAACTCAAGGTATCTCTCACCTTATGACATTTACTGTGTCTGTCAACAGCAAATAGAAGACGTTCAACTTTCTTTCTCAGCATTAGTCACATCAGTCAGGACATCCATACAGATGGTGGGATCAATAATACCCCTATGGATTACCAAATTAGTGGCATTGCAATTATAACCACTCTACAACCAAACAGGAATGGAATTCTTTGCAGATCAATGTGATGTTCTCCAAATTTAGCAATCATTGTGTCTACAAATTGTAACAAGAATGTTTTACGTGAAATCTGTTGATCACTTTTTCAATAACTACAGCATCCAGTCTGAAGACAGCAATTACATCAACAGTTAAAGGTGGAATTATATGTAAAGGTAATAATAGCAGAGGAGAGGTACAGAAAGATAAAGGAATGCATTGCTATTATACGAAAAAGTTGTAGAAGCAGATAGGGAATAAGGCCGTAATGGAAATATAGAAAGAGTTGACACTTTGAGTCAGTGGAACAGATATGAATCCAGTTTATTTTAAGGGGTCATAAAGAAAGTTGTCCCAGTAATGATTCTAGAGGGCCATATGAACATTCTTAAGGTGGTAAAATCTCTATGATCAGCTGTAGACTTCATCAGCGTTCAAATGTAATAAAATAATACATAGTTATAACTGCTGCTGTATGAATGTTAGCTACCTAAGTAAGTCTTTATGTTAACCTTTTGAGTGCCAGAGGGGTATGCAATGAACTGCAAAGCAATGCATTGCGTACCCCTCGGGCACTCAAGGTGTTAAACAATTTAAGCGATACATAACAAGGGTCTCCTTTAATGGTAATATAAGCTTGAAACATTGGTTCTTTACCCCTATGAACTAACCATATTTGGCTGCATTGTTCTTAGGGCAATAGTCAGCAAAAGAGACCACTTTTAACTGAGCTAAAAGGGATAACTGAACATTGAAATTGATTTACAATAGGCTTTTAACCCCTTGAATTCTTTAGAGGTCCTCTCAAGCCTTCACTGGGTTAAAAGTCTAATTTAACCCTTTGGGTTGCAATTTGTTGGACACCTCTCTGTCACTCAGTGCATTTTAAATCAATGGGAACGGTCATTTGTTCAGTATTGTATAGTTGTTCCTCTATAAGGTTGATGCACTGGTATAAGTTTAGGGACGCACAAGAGATAAATAAAATGCCCCGTTGCTTCCGCCTCATTAACTTCCTGAATTTGGCCCTTAGTCCCAATCTGCACTGACTTCAGCAATGTCCTGTACACATTGCCAGTAAGTCCTTCTATGACTGCTGAAGTGTGACGTCCGACAGTACCAGAATGCGGGAAGCAATTAATCCCTTCACGACCGGTGACATGCCAGGACCGTAAAGCCTGTCCAGACGTTAAGGACCGGTGCTGTTGCTGTAGCTGCTTGGTGATCCCAGAATGTATTGCGCTTAACACTTTGAGTGCCAGAGGGATACGGGACATGTTGCTTTGCAATGTATTCCAAAACCCTCTGGCACTCAAAGGGTTAAAAAATGCAGCAGTCCTCTAGGGTCGCTCACCCATAGTTAAACGGGTGTTAAAGGGCAACTAATACTGATGGGTAATTTGAAAGAGCAAGTGCTTTTGAAATATCCAAATGCCATTTTGTGTCAGAATAGGATTTTTTTTCCTACCTGGGTCATAATTGGAAATGGCTTCAATGGTTTTATTTTTGCATTCCATGGATCAACAGGGGTGATATGGCTTGAAGGAAACATGTCTTTTTTGATGCATAAACTATGTTACTATGTTTACCATACTTTATTTAAACCTAAAGTTTATGGGATATTTTGCTTTATGTATTTGTCAGTTTGTGCACAGTAGACAACATTTTCTGGCAGGAAGCTGCAGTTGGGAGGAAGAGAATAGAATGTTAGTATCTAGCACAGCAGGCTATGCCAGCCAGTACTGCCTAATGAGCTTAAACTAACAAATACATGCAGTTTTAAATAAAGAATGGCCAACATAAATATAGGTGATTTTGAAAGATCTTTTGCTGTTGCATAAATTGTTATGAAGTGTTAGTTCCCCTTTAAAGGAACAGTTAGGGGGGAAGCACATGAGTATTTCTGTGTAAACCCTAGGTCATAAACTAATCAGGATTTAAAGCAGTCTCTTCATTTCATCTTTACCATTCTTCAGCCACCCCTCTATTACTATTTCCAATTTTATTTTCCGTACACCAGCAATTTAACAAGGACTCTCAATTTACTGCCTCTATCAGGTCCTACAGGAAGCCAGAAATAAATGACCAGAGTGGTTGCAGAGAGAGTTGTTATGGGACGTGTGCAGTTATGTAATCTAGGCCCCCTGTGGGTGCAGAACTACAAGGAGTGAGTTTTTGAGCAGATTTTTCACAAGCTGCCAGCAGACGGTTATTGGTGCAGTTCCTGCTCCCCCCTCCCCAAACATACACATACAGTCTCCGCCACCCTCTTACTCTTCTCTCTCTCTCTCTCTTAAGCACCCTGCTCTCCCCTGGGGCTACAGGTGGGAGTTGTGGTGCAGTGAAGCAGAATGACAGCACAGACCTGAATCCAGCCAGGGGTAAAGAATCTATAAATCATTCTGGGCTGATCTGTGTGCCAGAGGCAAAGGAGCAGATATTCCACTTACTGTGCAGAGGGAGATGAAAAGAGTGTGCTTAACCACTTACATCTTAGAGAGGTCTCCAACACATTGCAATATATAAATGCCTCTCTTCCATACAAGGGGTTACACAGAAAAAGCAAGCTTATAATTTGAGAAGGATGTAGAAAAGCTTAAAGGGATAGTAATGTTTCAAAATAAAAGCAGCCCCAGTTAATCTTCATAGCATTTGGACCATGGAGAGTGTTATTTCAATACTGTCAGAGTTGTAGTTCAAGAGTAATTGAATGATAAAGTATCCCCCTCCCACTCCTTTTACTGATGTAACACTGTTCACCTCAGAACAGAAAGGTGGTGTCCAGATGGCTTACAGAGCGGGGCAATCTTCAATTAATATAAGAGAAAAACCTGAAAAACCTGTCAATGGGGGCAGAGCTTTCATTGTTCTCACAGTAAGAAGATTGTCCCTTGCTGTGATCTGTCTGATCTTAAGACCAGATTCCACATCTGAGATGAGCAGTGTTACACGAGGTAAAAGGAGAGAGAGGGGGATACTTTATCATTCAGTTACTCTTGAACTACAACTCTGACAGTATTGAAATAACATTCTCCATGGCATAAATACTATGATGATTAATTGGAGCTGCTTTTATTTTGAAACATTACTATCCCTTTAACACCTTGAATGCCAGAGGGCTACACAACGCATCACTTTGCAATGCGTTTCTCACTTCCTCTGGGACTCAAAGGATGCTAAATTGGGAGTGCGTTTAACCCTTTGGATACTAAAAGGTCTCCAACTCATTGAACGGCATGCAGTGGGTTAAACAGAGAAATAAAAAGAGTAATGCTAACAGAAAAATCTGTAGAGACATCTATAATACTGTGTGGGTGGGGAAAAGATGAGAGGGGACATTTTGGAGAAGATGATGCAAGGGAAAGGAGATAATAAGAGAATCTGTCACATTCTGAACAAACATGATAGTTCTGCAAAATGATGAAACTTACACAAAATGTCACAAATGTCACCAAGACTTGTAGATGTTGGGATAAAAAGTCTAGATTTGCATTTGCACTTGAAACAAGGACAGTCTCTGATGTCCCACAATTTCCCTGTGTTATATCTGGACACACTCTCCTAATGTCCCATGTGGCACTGATAGGTTACAGAATATTGAAAAGATCTGTGCAGATGAAAGGGATTCACATCTCTAGTTAATCAGCTTTGTAATGCATTGCATACCTCTCTGGCATTTAATGGGTTAAACAAGACGCAGTTAAACAAAGCTCCCTATATGCATGCACACTCCCTCACTCCCCTCCTGTTGGTATAAGTGGAGTAAAGAGGAGATTTTTGGCATTAAAATGGGATAGTAAACGGGTGTTACTAGGTAGGTGCAGTAAATAAATTGACCTAGCACCTGTTTCAGTGCAAAATCGGATTATTGTATCCCTCACCTACATATACTACAAGTCTATCATTTGTCGGTCTGTCTATCTATGCGTCTTTATGTCTGTATAGCTACAATCTTCCAGCTTCTGTGTCTACTAACAAACATCCAGTCTATCTATCCTGTGCGTCTAATTTAGCTGTCTTTTCTATCTACTGCTCTCTATTTATGTCTGTCTAATTTATCTAACCTGCCAGTGAATCTAATCTGTATGTCTATCTATCTCTCTGCTTGTCTTCATTTATCTATCTTCCTGTCTAGCTATATTTAACTCTCATTTTTGATTGTCTGCCTATTCATCTTTCTCTCAATTTTCATTCTATTGATCTGTCTATTCACTTCCCTCTGTCTCTTTATTTGCATCTATCCATCCATTTACTGTAGTTCTGCATATGTATCTCACTTCATGAGCACACAGCATTGTAAATCTCATGCCTCTTCTACAAACACACACACAAATACACACACACACACACACACACACACACACACAGAACTCTCCAACACCAAAGGTGACAAACAGATCCAAACCAGACAGTTTTGTTTCTCACGACCAGAGCTTTCCAAAGGATGCAGGTATCTTCTTCATATATGTATATCTTTATGTATTACACAGGTCTGTTCTTCATATATATATATATATATATATATATATATATATATATATATATACAGCTTTACATATTACACAGGCCTGTTCTTCACATATATACATAGCTTTACATATTACACCATTCTGTTCTTCACATATATGCATAGATTTACATATTACACAGGTCCATCCTTCACATATATGCATAGCTTTACATATTACATAGGTCCATCCTTCACAAATATACATAGCTTTCATATTACACAGGTCCGTCCTTCACATATATACATAGCTTTACATATTACACCATTCTGTTCTTCACATATATGCATAGCTTTACATATTACACAGGTCCGTCCTTCACATATATACATAGCTTTACATATTACACCATTCTGTTCTTCACATATATACATAGCTTTACATATTACATAGGTCCGTCCTTCACATATATACATAGCTTTCATATTACACAGGTCCGTCCTTCATATATATACATAGCTTTACATATTACACCATTCTGTTCTTCACATATATGCATAGCTGTACATATTACACAGGTCCGTCCTTCACATATATACATAGCTTTACATATTACACCATTCTGTTCTTCACATATATGCATAGATTTACATATTACACAGGTCCATCCTTCACATATATGCATAGCTTTACATATTACATAGGTCCATCCTTCACAAATATACATAGCTTTCATATTACACAGGTCCGTCCTTCACATATATACATAGCTTTACATATTACACCATTCTGTTCTTCACATATATGCATAGCTTTACATATTACACAGGTCCGTCCTTCACATATATACATAGCTTTACATATTACATAGGTCCGTCCTTCACATATATACATAGCTTTCATATTACACAGGTCCGTCCTTCACATATATACATAGCTTTACATATTACACCATTCTGTTCTTCACATATATGCATAGCTGTACATATTACACAGGTCCGTCCTTCACATATATATATAGCTTTACATATTACACCATTCTGTTCTTCACATATATTCATAGCTTTACATATTACACAGGTCCGTCCTTCATATATATGCATAGCTTTACATATTACACAGTTCTGTTCTTCAAATATATGATTAGCTCCTCAAACTATACAGGTCATATATATAACACATATTTCCAAATGACACAGATCTGACTGTTCTCTCTCTCTCTCTCACTCTCATATATGTGTATATACAGAGATTTTAAAACAGAATGCATCTCTTATTCCTGTATATCCTGAGATTTCCAAACTGCACAGATCTGTTCTTTGTATGTATAATCAGCTTTCCAAACTACACAGGTCTCCATGTGTATGCAGAGCTTTCATTACCACACAGGTCTCTCCTTGATATGTATACTGAGCTTTCATTATCACACAGGTCTCTTCATTTGAATACTGAATTTTAATTACCACATAGATCTTCTTCCTGTGTATATTGAGCTTTGATTTTCATTCAGGTTTATTCTTTATGTTTATACTGAGCTTTCATCATAATATAAGTCTATTCATGTTTATTCTGAGATTTGATTCTCCTGCAGGTAATTTCTTTATGTGTATACTGAGCTTTCGTTTTTCACACAGTTCTCTTGTTCATGTTTATACTGAGCTTTAATGATCACACAGGTCTCTTTTTCATATGTATACTGAACTTTCATTATCATACAAGTTTCATCATGTGTATTCTGAACTTTTATCATCACACAGGCCTCTTCATGTAAATGCTGAGTTTTAGTTATTACATAGGTCTCTTCATGTGTATACTGAGCTTTCACTTTCATATAAATCAAGTCATGTGTATACTGAGAATTTATTGACACATCTCTCTCTGCTGCATGTGTATACTGATATTTTATTACCACATGGGTCTCTTCTTCATCATGTGTATATTGAGCATTCATTATCACACAGGTATTGTCTTGTGTATACTGAGCTTTCATTATCACATGGGTCTTGTCATGCATATACTGTTTTCATTATCAGATTTCTCATCATCATGATTATACTGAGCTATCATTATTACACATATATAATTATATGTATACTGAGCTTTCATTATTGTACAGGTCTCTTCTTCAGGTTTATACTTAGCTTCCATTACCATACAAGTCTCTTCATGTGTATACTGAGCTTTCAGTATCATGCAAGCCTTTTATTCATGTGTATACAGAGCTTTTCTTATCACACAGCTCTCTTCATGTGTATAATGAGCTTTCATGAATACGAAGGTGTCATTATGTGTGTACTGAGCTTATTAGCCTTCATTACCATACAAGTCTCTTCATGTGTATTCTGAGCTTTCAGTATCACACAGGACGCTTCACATGTATTAACACACAGATCTTGTCATCTGTATTATGAGCTTTCAGCAGTACTGGCCAGGAGAAGCCCTAGGAGAGGCAAGTACTGCAGGGCAGACACCCCAATAGATTAGGGAGAGGATAGGCTCTACCGGCCTTGCCTGTAACCAGGTAAAGGCAGCCCACGTGATGCTCAAATCAATACACGGTGGAGATGCCCGGAGGCAACCGGAATAGGCACAGTCTGCACGGAGCGCAACCGGAGGTGATAGTAGGCAGACTGAGTACAATGCACCTGGAGGCAATAGAGAGTGCACCAGTACAGCAACGCAACTGGAGACAACTGATAGGTGCAGACGGACAGGTCATGCAACCACAAGTACCCACCGAGGCAAGGCTGTATGGTAGTGCAACCAGAGGTGACAGTGAGGCACCGACCTATAGTAGCGCAACAGGAGGCAACGGATAGGCATAGGCTGACAGGTAGACAACCACTAGTGACCGCTAAGGCACAGGCTGTATAGTAGTGCAAACGGAGGCAGTAGGGAGGCACAGGCTATATGGTAGCTCAACCGGAAGCAATGGATATGTGCAGACTGACAGGTAGTGCAACCACTAGTGACCGCTTAGGCATAGGCTGTATAGTAGTGCAAATGGAGGCTGCAGTGAGGCACAGGTTGTAAGGTAGCGCAACCGGAGGCAACGGATATGTGCAGACTGACAGGCAACCGTAAGGCAATGGCTATCAGACACGAGACCGGGGCAACAGATGCACTAGCGGTAAGCTGACGCTAGGTGAGTAGCCAATGCCTGGGTCAGACACAGAGAGCAATAGACAACCAAAGCCTGGAACGGTACACAGAGAGCGGTAGTCAGCCAAAGCCAGAATCGGTACACAGAGAACGGTAGTCAGCCAAAGCCTGGATCAGTACACAGAGAGCGGTAATCAGCCAAGCCGGGATCGCTACACAGAGAGCGGTAGTCAGCCAAGCCAGGTTCGGTACACAGAGGGCGGCAGTAGCAGAATTGGTCACGGGATCGTAGTCAGGCAAGCCGAGTCATAAACAATATGGGCAGTGAAGACAGGGGCAAGGTCAGATGAAACCAGATCATACATAGAACAGGAACACAGCAACAAATGCCTGGTCAGGAACACCATGAAAGGGCACCGGTATAGTGACAGGAGGCTGTACATAAAGGCAAGCCCTGAGAGGGGTTGAAAACCCAGAGCCAATAAGAAGCAGCCAAAACAAACCGGGAAGTAAGAATGTCGCTCAGGCAGAATCACGGGCACCGTGATAGGAGAGCACTATAGAGAGCGTGGCTGGCTGGCATGGCCTACTCCTACAATAACTGTGCTGCAGAGAAGGCCAGAGTAAAGGTGCTAGTCACAAGAGTAAACTAATATCGTATTCTGGAGGATGACTCTAAGCATGCTCGTGAAAAGCACTTGCAACATGTAGAAAAATTCCCCAGGTATAACAAATGATCACAACAATTGTATTTTGCATTAATTTTAAGTTTTTAATCATTTATTATTTTTTGTCAAATAAAAAGATAATTTTAGATATATATTTATTATTCGGACTCTTAATTCCCATTTGTTATACCTGGGGAATTTTTCTACATATCGCAAGTGCATTTCAAGACCATTGGGGTTTATCAAGCCTTATCAAGCTATTATAAGAAGGTTTTGAGACTGAGTGGGGATGGTTCGACAATTATCCCCAAAAGCCTTTACCCCAAGTTCGGTGGAACAGCCCTTGGGTGAGATACATCCCGTGAGTATCCATTTGTTTGCTTTGAGTCTTCATTTATACCCATGTGTTGACCTGGTGTGGACAGTCCAGATATTCCTCAGTCGTGTTTTTAGCTTGTCTGACGGTGTGTCAAACGATGACACAACAATTGAGTTCTTAATTTATGAATGGGTATTCTATCAATACCACTATCAAGATACATGTTTAGAGTCTTCCAACAGAATACATTATTCAATCTGAACATTGGACTGTTTCCTCTTTTGTGTATTTGTTTTATTGTTACTGAGTTTCATAAACATAAAACAACACGCTTCAACTAACAGATCACACTATGTATTTTCTTTTATTTTTTTTTATTTGCCTGTGATCACCGTTTCCATCGTTTCCTTGGAGACCATATTATGAATATTTTCCCAATTTTTATGTACGATTTGGGTTTGTATGTATATTTTATTTGTCTATTTATAACACTTCCATCCATTGAACCTTGTTCTCACAACAATTTATGGTTTATAGCACCCACCTGTGTATATTTCTTCAGAATTTACATAATTTATGTATGATAGAGGTGTAGAACTGCATATACTGAGACCATTTGGATTCAAGTTATTTTTATAGTTTTCTATTTACATATAAGCACAGTTTATTGTTATTACAACATTTTGTAATATTCATATGGTAATTAGATTATACTGTTTCCTTCACTTCATTAATGCTGACTATGGTGATTTTCGCACTGGCAAATATTGCCTCATCTAAATGCACCAACATCCAGCATTTGCCTCCTCTAAATACAGCAACGCCCAGCATAAATGCACCAATGTCCAGCATTCAGCGCTGTGCATTACTGAAGAGAAGACTATGCAGGAGCTCCAGCAGCATAGAGGTCTGTGCAGAAGGAGGGACAGACCTCTCCTGCCAGGCCGCTGGACCGCCAGGGAGGTAGGAAACAGGCAATATGAGGGGCCAGGGCAATGTGGAGGGAATGTGGCGATGGGAGGCAATAATGTGGAGATGGGGGACAATACAGAGATGATGGGGGGCAGTGTGGAGATTGGGAGCATTGTGGAGGTGTCCAGTGGAGATGGCCAATGGGGGGGCCAATGTGGTCAGGGGGGCCCATGGCATCTTTTGCACCAGGGCCCGGTGGCTTCTAGTTACACTTCTGCTGATGGAGGTTGCTACAATCATCACAACCTCCTATGACTAGCTAGCCCATGTGTGAGGCAGCCAGTAATATTGTCTGGTGCTCACATGGTTCAGCAGCCGACACAATCCTGCTGCATTCAGACTTCTGGGGGGACTCAGGAGAAGGTGAGAAAAATAACACTGACAACAGAACTGTAGCAGAGAATTGCTACAGTTCTGTCACCCATGGGAATTAGCCCTAAATCTTACTCTTCTGAAATCCATCTTTATACCAGAGATACATTTCAGAAAGGTTAACAGGTTGCGATAAAGTCATATATAAATAATGTAAGAAAAAATGTTATTGGCTCTCTTTTATATATTGCTGCCCCACGTAGGTGTAAATCCTATTGTCCTTTGTTGTGAAATAGGTGTGACCCAGTCAGATCCTATTGCAAGATCATTGGAATATATCCTGAGGTAACCATCCTGGGGTTTATACCAGGAGAACCTAAGATACTTAGAGGCAGTATTGGAAGCCTTGAATAAATGTGAGTAAGATTCCAATAGAGCACATGGTAAAGGTGTTATTGTCCTTGATAAAAATACTACGCTTAGAGGATCCGGCGCTGTTGTTTCTTCTTTTGTTTCCTAACTACCAGGGACATTTTGATCTGAGCACAAAAATGGCCAAAGGTTCTGAATGAACCCAGAGGCCATCATAAGGTCACCAACCCAGGCCTTTTCTTCCTGGTGGCTTGGGGGAAGGGTGGTGGAGGCTTGATTGAACAAAGTATGGCCCCTTTCTCTGGGAGGTGGGAAAGAAAGGGGCAGGATAGATGAGAAAAGGGGAGGGGTTGGGGCATAAAAACAAGGTACACTAGGGACTGTGCTGTTTCATTTTACCTGTGTTCCTGTTTTCCCACCCACCCTGACCATTTTTATTTTCCTTAGTTTCTAGTATCTGCAGCAGGAGTAGCATCTGCTACAGAGGAGGTCACTCATATGCCAGCTATAATCCGAGGGATAGGAGTACACATCACATATGGTTGGCCATGAGGTGATCATTGACCCAGACAGTGCAGTTTTAGCCAAAGTAGGTTACGATGGGGTGGTACACTGACTCAGTGGTCTCGGCACACTGCAGGTGGACCAAAGCCAATGAAGCAATGAAGCGAGGGGGGAGTAATGGCGAGCCGTGGTGGATCGGGATCAATCATGTAGCTTCCTCAATGTGTTGGGATAGCCACCGCTGGGGCCAGGGTATGTGTCTCATGGCAAAGGTGCTGGAAGTTACTGACACCCTCAGCTTCCCAGAGGCAGACAGAAGGGCACTGGTGAGGCCCAGGCTGAGGGTACAGGCACCGCATTGAAGGTTTTTGGAGTGGTCCCGGGGTTCCTAAATAGGTCAAACCCAATTAATAAAGCTGTGACCTCTTTATTTGCCACCTACATGGTTGTCTGTCTATTATTTCAAGTTTGCTGTGTCAATATTCGTGGGTTCTGATGGGGAGGGGGAGGGATCAGAGAGGGAAAAGGGAGAAGAAGCAAGGGCATCTGTACCTTAAAGGGATAGTAATACTTAAAATGTAAAAACAAATATATTGTAGAATTTATCCCAGTGAGTAAAACAAGAGTACTCCCACTGCTGAAAGGTGTTTCATTCAAAAGTTATTAATTTTCAAATTTTAATTTTTTAGGTGCAATATCACAGTGGCCTGAAATTGTACAGTGGCGCTGTTGCTACACGATCCTATGGACAGCTCTGGTCCCGGGACGATAGATCTCCATAGGATGGTGTAGCAACAGCGCCACTGAACAATTTCAGGCCACTGTGATATTGCACCTAAAAAATTCAACTTTGAAAATTAATAACTTTTGAATGAAACACCTTTCAGCAGTAGGAGCACTCTTGTTTTACTCAGGGGGATAACCCCTACAACATATTTTTTTTTACAATTTAAGTATTACTATCCCTTTAATGAACTGAGCAGTGATAAGTCTGTGTGTCTTTTAGCCTAAGTCAGTGGTTCTCAACCTTTTTTGGCTTGGGGCACCCCTAACGCATAATCTTGAACATTCGGGGCACCCCTAGCATATTTAATGTGATTTATCAAGGGCATAATGAAGGGTACAATACACAAATATACAGTTATTATTAGGTCTTATAATCATAATAACAAAACTAAACATATTGTACATATTAATTTCTATAAATCTTTATTCAGAAGCCCATTTTTATTAGTCTTTATAGAAAATACGGGGCACCCTAAGTTGATGTCTGTGGCACACCAAAGTGTCATGGCACCCTGGTTGATAATCACTGGCCTAAGTCAATAGCGTTTGACTTGACTGTAAGCATTGCACTGCAGGAGTTCTGTGTGTAGAAATTACTTCGATTTCCTTCTATAAAAAAACAAAATATTAGGCCATATACATAAAGACAAAATGTGGAGTAAACCCACTGCACCACAGGGAACAGATAAACATTTTGTGAATTTCTCTTTATTTAAATTACACTTTTAATTCATTGAATTTAGATAGAGATGTGTTCAGCTCATCACAAAGCAATGCGTTGGAGACCTCTTTAGCATTTAACCCTTTGAGTGCTGGGGGTACCAACACATTGCTTTGCAGTGATGCATACCACTCTGGCATTCAAAGGGTTAAAAGGTTACAATCCCTTTTTAAATCAGAAAGCTTAAATGGTACAGTTCTGGAGTGGCACCACAGCGGTGACGTAAACATTTCAATTGATCTGACCCTTTGAATGCCAGATGACTACTCAACACATTTCAAAGCAGCGCGTTGCTCACCCCTCTGCCACTCAAATAGAGATTTTAACCCCTTGAATTTTTGGAGACTTCTAGCATTCAAGGGATTAAAAGTGAAATTTAAATCAATTGGATTTTTTATGTGCACCACTTTAGCGTTCTGAATATGGCCCATAGCCCATAACCAAATTACAAGAGAGCCATATTCAGGAAGCTGAAGAGGACCAATTCTGAAGCAGCCAGTTGCACCACACGGGACAAATAACATTTTCCCAACATCCACCTTGACTTTGCAATGCGTTCCTCAAAGGGTTAAATGAGACTTTCAACCCCTTGAAGGCTACAGGGGTATTCAACACATTGCGTTGGAGACCTCTCTAGCATTCAGTGGGTTAAAAGACCCATTTCAATCAGTGGGTATTTTTATTTGTGCCCTATAATACAACTTTAGTTTACTCCAGAATTGCACCACTTTTTTTGTTTATATGGACTTTTGCCTTTTAGCTAAGCAGCATGTGATGTATGTAATATGATTTCACTCATTACTTGCCTGTATGGCAATGAGGCAGTTAATGCCATAGCAGCAATAATTAGTAAATGCCCCTTCCCTTCTTCCTATAGATCAGAATGTGGAATTTTTTTCCACTCCGGTCTAATCATGCAGAGTACGATGAGAGAGCAACCTAATTAAAACGAAATGAAAATATAGGCCCATAAAAATGTTGAATTAAGTTTATCTCATTTCAGTTCGTATCAAGAAGTGGGAAGACTTTATCTTCTGCTATCTGGCTTCTTACTTCTGCTGTGTAGAAAAGTAGAATTAATTACAGCTTCTCTCTTTTTCCAGTTATTTATTTCACAGTAATCAGTCTATTTTTCAGCAGAGGGTTTTATTTGATGTTCCCGGCACAGAGCAGGTAGGTTTTCCCCATTCTGTTTCCTGGATGCATGATGAGAAGTGTTAGTGCTGTCCCTTCTGTCTCCAGTGGGTGTTACAGTTCGGCACTTGCTGTCTTCACCAGAGTCTGTTATTTTGTCCATTTCAGGAGAACAAGGGCTGGATTCAAATGCAACAGATAAATGTTACCTACCGTTTTATCAAATAGTTTCCTACTGAAGTCTATGGGGATACCTGGAAATAAAAGCAGAGATAAAATTAGCACCTGCATTTGAATCGAAACCCAGAACAACAACAAGCAAGACAATTGCCCCTAGAGTTGCCACCCAGCCAGTATTTTACCAGCAGGCCAGTAAAAAATTGGCTTCTATCCAATGTTAAGTCTATGGAGGGAATGCTATGGCCAGTATTTTTTGGAAGAAAAGGTGGCAACCCTAATTGCCCCAGGATCCAGTAGATGATATCTGCCAAAGTTCTACACAATGCCAAGTGTTCACATCAAGCAAGACACAGAAGGGGTTTTATACTAATTTGACTCCACAATAAAGTAATGGCTAGAACTGATTTCTTAGAGCTACACCCACCTAATTCCTAATTACTAATCTAAGTACAGCAAAAATTCAACCCTTGATGCCACCTGCACCAAGGTGAGGGCAGTGGGGAAGTGTTTGGGTGTTTTGGGAGTGTTGATTTCCTCTGTGTTTTGTCTCACATTATGTACTAACGCGGTGCAGAAGAAACTTGCGGAAACTTTATCACATTTCCCTGTACATGCTAATGGGAAACAATTGTGTTAATAATCGATTCTGGGGCAATTCAGCTGTACCATACGGGACAAATAAACACCACCAGTGAACTAAATTAAAGGGATAGTAATACTTAAAATGTAAAAAAAATATGTTATAGGGTTTATCCCCCTGAGTAAAACAAGAGTACTCCCACTGCTGAAAGGTGTTTCATTCAAAACTTATTAGTTTTCAAAGTTGAATTTTTTAGGTGCAATATCACAGTGGCCTGAAAATGTACAGTGGCGCTGTTGCTACACCATCCTATGGAGATTTATGGTCCCGGGACCAGAGCTGTCCATAGGATCGTGTAGCAACAGCACCACTGTACAATTTCAGGCCACTGTGATATTGCACCTAAAAAATTCAACTTTGAAAATTAATAACTTTTGAATGAAACACCTTTCAGCAGTGGGAGTACCCTTGTTTTACTCAGGGGGATAAACCCTACAACATATATATTTTTTTACATTTTAAGTATTACTATCCCTGTTAAATAGTTTGATGTATCTTTAAATATCATGTACTCACACCTATGTAAAAATTAAATATTCATATGTTACATCCCTAAAAGATAATCTAAAGCTTGGTTTTTGATACATGTGTAAATTGTCCTGCTCAAATAGAACATATTTAGTTTTGTTTGTGCTTTTGTTGTTAATAGATAAGAGGTAAAGTCAGTTAATTGTCTTCTGTTAGTGCACACTGCTGTTGTATTTAGAAATGCTTTTATCTTATCTCAGACCATTTACAGATAATCTTTGACAATTAATGGAAGTCCTGGAAAAGACAGGGCAGTCTGTTACTGAGCTGTAGTTCAAGAGTAATTGAATTATAAAGTATCCCCTCCCACCCCTTTTACTGATGTAACACTGCTTACCTCAGAGCAACAAGATGATGTCCAGGTGGATTGTTGACAGGGACAAACTTCAATTAGCATAAGGGTAAAACCTATCAAGGGGGCAGGGTTTTCCTTAGGCTCACAGTAAGAATATTGTCCCTTGCTGTGAGCTGTCCAGTCAAGAGACCAGATTCCACATCTGAGGTGAGGACGTTTACACTAGGTGAAAGGAGCTGGAGGGGGATACTTTATCATTCAATTACTCTTGAATTACAACTCTGACAGTATTGAAATAACACTCTCTATGTCCCAAATACTATGAAGATTAATTGGAGCTGCTGTTTTTGTGAAACATTACTATCCCTTTAACCCTTTGCGTGCCAGAGGGGTACAGAACTGGCACTCAAAGGGTTAACTCCTTGAATACTAGAGAAGTGTTGAATGCATTGCAAAGAATGGAGACCTCACTAGTACTCAAGGTCTAAACATTGGGGATTTTTATTTGTCCCCTACAGTGCAGTTGGTTTGCTCCTGAATAGTTCCAATTAGTACACCAGCCTTGCAAAAGGAAATGTACTAATCTGCTTCACTATTATAGACCTGCAAATTCAGTGCTCGTACATGTGCTAGTGTACATACTGCTTTAGTACATAACGGAGCGCACAACTCCGTTATCACAAGGGTAAGAAACTGAAAGAGTTTAGCAATGATTTCCTCTGCTCCCAGTTAGCACATGAGGTGAAACAAGGTCCAGCGGAATGGCAGCCCTTAATACAAAAAGTACATATGGATTAAGCAGGGGCAGCAGATAAAAGCAGGCTATTCATATATATCACTCAGACTCTCTTGCATTTATTAGCTAGTATTACCTAGTTAAAGGGATAGTAATACTTCATTTTAACTTTATTTTATTTTGTAGGCATTAAAAAAACATGAAGAATGATATAAGTCTTATCTCTGAAACCTTTATGGTTTAAGAGATATTCACAAACAAAGTATCCCCCCCCTGTTCAACCAGATCAGAAGGGAGATGCCCAGGTAGACTGCAGAGAGGGACAATCTTCAATTAAGATAATGGAAAAAGCTGAAAAACTTGTCAAGGGGGGAAGGGCTTTCATTGTTTTCATACAAAGAAAATTGTCCCCTTCTGTTATCTGTACTGTCATACAACCAGACTCACATCTGAGAAGAGATGGCTTACACTAGGTAAAAGGGGCGGGGAGGGGAACTTTGCTTGTGAATATCTCATAAACCATAAAGGTTTGAGAGATAAGACTTATATCATTCTTCATGTTTTTTTAATGCCTACAAAATAAAATAAAGTTAAAACGAAGTGTTACTATCCCTTTAAGAGTAATGGCTCATCCTTATTTTGTGCTTTCATGTCTGGAACCTCACTATAGATCTCTAGAGCAAATTGAGGTAGTCATGTCACTTTATGTTATGTGTTTGGCTCAACCTGAGCTAAATTAATCTTGCCACAATATGAAAAAAATATCTGCAAATGCAGCATCGGAAATGTTAGCATTCCTAACAGAATGGACCTCTGTGCATAAACTGTTATGCTGTTACTTGATTCATACAGTTTCACACAAGAGACAACTCAGTTAGAAGTTGAAAATCACCTCAGAGTGCATTGGGTTATATACAGGGCTGTAACTGCAGATGGTGCAGGGGGTGTGGTTGCACTAGGGCCCAGCATAGAAAGCAATCTCATTTGCTCCACTGGTTTTATATATAAAGGATCATAAGCACATAAAAAGTGAAGCAATTCTGGGGCAAACCACATGTACTTTAGGGAACAAAGAAACATTCCCACAGATTTCAATGGGTCTTTAACTCCTTGAATGCTAGAACTCTGTGTTGCATTGCTTTGCTCTGCGTTAAAATTCAATGGGTTAAAATGTGGATTTAACCCTTTAAGTGCCATTGCTTTGCAATGCGTTTCATACCCCTCTGGCACTTAAAGGGTTAAATCACTGCAAATTTGCCTCAGGTTTATCACAGCTAAGTGCAAGGTCACTCAATTGGTGACCTCCCATCATACCAAACCAACCATTGGCTGATTGAGGATGACAGAACTTGTCATCCCCAACAACAGGAGGTACAACTGGCTGCCTCTTGCTTAGTACCTCATCATCTCTGTCTCCCAGTTTCCCTCTCTTTTTCTGCTCTCATCCATACCACAAGGTTATCTCAAACTCTTTCTCTCTCTCTCTTTCTCCCTCTCCCTCCTTCTTTTTCTCTCTCTCTTTCTCATGTCCTTCCCCCTTTCTCCATCTCTATCTCCCTCTCCCTCTCCTGGCTGCATAAGGCTTTCCTGTGTCAGGCCAGATATTAATGATGCATAAAATTAGCCTGATTAAAACACAGAAATGCAGCTGCGGCTCAAGAGATGTCTGATTTAGACACTAATCTTACCTCTGTACACTATCCAGTCCCCACTCATACATTCATATACAACAACATGTCAACCCATGCTTTTTAATGGGTGAAAAGAAAATATTGGTTTTAATCCTACCCCCTGTAACAGTGGCAAGCACCCACCTTCACCCCAAAGGCAACACATGCAGCTCTCAATCTACAACTGGGTTATACATGATAGTTACAAATTGTAAGTAGGGGTTGGAAAAATAAGTTAACTTCTTGAACACTATAGATATCACCAACACAGTTCCTGCAATACATTGAGGCCTTTGTAGCATCTAAGGACTTAAAGTGGAACAGCGTTACTGTAAAGGAAGCGTGGCTGGTCAAGTTTATAGAGGTAAACAAACTGCCAAACCCACAGGTGAAATCCTATAGTGGGGCATGTATGTAGAGAAATAGGTCTGACTTAACTATTTCACCTCTAGCTCTGAATGCTCATACTGTTTAGCAGTACTTTAACCATTTGCAGTTGCAGATGGTTGTGTTTCTATCGCAAACCATGACCACTACACCAGTATGGCTGTTGTTGATGGACGTGTAACCCACTGCTGTAGAAACCTCTTCCAACTAATTGAGGAGGGAAACAGTGCAGCAAAATGGTTGAATGTATAAAATACTTTCATACATATTTGAACATTCTGTTTTAAGGCCCAGTGGGTTCAAAATGGAGGCTAGGGTTACCACCCAGCCGGTATTTTACCGGCAGGCCGGTAAAAAATTGGCTTCTGTCCAATGTTAAGTCTATGGAGGGAATGCCATGGCCGGTATTTTTTTTAAGAAAAGGTGGCAACCCTAATGGAGGCAAATATGCAAGGAAGAACAATTCTGGAGCAAACCAACTACACCATAAGGGATAAATAAAGCGTCCAATTTATTTAACCCTTTGAATGCCAGAAAGGTATCAACCGCAATGTGTTGCAATATGTTGGATACCTTTCTGGGTCTCAAAGGTTTAAACCCATTTAACACACTGAATGCTAGAGAGGGCTCCAAAACATTGATTCTCATACCTTGGAGACTTCAAGCACTCAAGTGGAAAAATAAAAGCCCAATTTAAATCAATGTCATTTTAATTAACCCTTGTAGTGTAGGTGGTTTGCTCTAGTTTTTTGTATATCTTGCATGAGGGCTAAATTGTGCAGTCAAACATCCTATATAATAATTCGCCAGGATGTTTGTCAGAAGCCATCATGCGCAGTCTGTACAGTGTATGACTGAGTCGGCAGCAGGAAGCAGAGCAGGACCAGCCTCTTAACACTTTGAGTGCCATCGGGGTATGCAACACATTGCAAAGCAATGCATTATGTACCCCTCTGGCACTCAAAGGGTTAACATCACCCGGACCTTGGCCCGTGTACACGGGCTTTTACACTAGTTCTTCCATAATGCATTAACAACAAAGTTTATGTTACCACATGCTGTTATCACTTGAGAAGTGGTTAACATTGGTGAGATTGTCATCTGAAAATCGGATTTCCTATAATAACAAGGGATTCAAGTCCAATTATCAGACAATAAAATCAAGTGATAACCTCTTTTTGGCTATTATTACCAGTGATAACAAATATCGGATGATAACATCCCTTATATTATCACTGAAATAGAAGGACATATGTATATTGCAAGTAGGGTGTATAGCACTCAAAGGGTTAAGGGTCTGCTGACACTAAGAGGGTAAGTCAGGAAATTTGCAGCCTGTAGCTACTCAAATATGAAAGTCAGCTTTTCACATTCAGTCTGCAGATCCTGTAGCAAGTCTGACTGCAGTCCTGTTTTCTCTTTGCAAACCTGTCTGTTGCCTGCAGTCCTTTAATTTCCCTGTAGTTCTATCTGCATCTTAGTCTTCTTCCTGCAGTCCTGTCTGCTTTCTGCAAATCTGTCTGCTCACTGCAGTCCTGTCTGCACTTTGTTCCCTGCAGTCCAATCTGTTGCCTGAAGTCCTGTCTTCTTCACTCAGTACTGTCTACTCCCTAAAGTCCAGCTTCAGACAGAGCTATCACTAACACACATATCTCTCCTCAGTGATTAGAAAGAGAATGGCCCATCACCTCAGCGAAGGTATAACCCTCATCACTGCCCACAGACTTGCTACTTTGTAAATAGTAACAGAGGCAGAACATTGCTTTGAAAGTGATGTGCTTGCAGAAAAAAAGCTTTAATTGATATATGCCCCATAGAATCTTACCCATTGCCTCTGTTTGCCTGTAGGACTTCATGCAAGAGTAGTACAACAAGTGAAATAATGTCTGGAAATGAGCTGGTGGGGGTGGAGGACACAAAACTCATGATAAAATGCTGACGCTGTGATAATGCTGCTCTATGCAAAGTGAGGAAACAGTTTCCATTAATGACATAATTCAACATCTGGCTCCTGACGTTATCGTCTAAAAGGCAATTAGGTTACAGTGTCCTTCAGAAGCGGGCGTCCCTCAGGCTATAAATTCTGCAACCCGATCACAAATAAGAGGACTTTAATGTGTTAGGGAAATTCTCATGCATACAGGCTGCATTACAGGGGCCATTAGTTGTCAGCTCACAATATTCATGCCATCCACAAACTACCCTGTACCTCCATGTTATTGTATTTGCCACACAATGACCAATACAAGGGACATACAATGTGCTGCTATCCCTACATCACTCTGAGGGTATCTTATAATGACCTCTCACACAGTATAGAAGAGGAGATCTGCTGAAGCTCTTTACTTCTGATTTGGATGCAGTTCCCATTATCCTCAGCATGCAGTAGCCAAATACTGCTGGAGGGTCTCTGGTTGCAAACCCCTGGTATAGAGGTACAATGACTGTCTTTACATGAATCCTCTTATCACAGGGCGACACTTATCCTATATAATAATTCGCTAAATCGTGTGTAACGCTGCGACATGTGCATTAGACACTGCTGCGCGTGCTGCAGTCCGGGTGGCAGTGGCACTGTGGCCCGTGTAACGGGCTGTTCAACTAGTATACAATATAGAGATACACTAGAGGCAAGGTATATACTATAACAGGCACTGAAACCATTCTGCAATTTACTAAACTACTTTCTCTGAAAACCCTCTGTGGCACTACCACCGCTAAACAACTTTAGCTTCAATAACTCCCCTAGCTGCTTAGTAGCGCTAGTCGCCAGAATTATTACCTTGTTTAATAGAGTTATCAATTCCTCCGGGGTTGACAGGCAGGACAGATCGCAGACATCTTGCCATAATGACGTCCGTGTGCCTGCTCTGTCAGTCCCTTCCGGAGCCGAACGGCTCCTAGCAACGCCTCCTAGAGCCGGTTGTGACTGACAGAGCAGGCGCACGGACGTCACTATGGCAATATGTCTGCGATCCGTCCTGCCTGTCAACCCCGGAGGAATTGATAACTCTATTAAACAAGGTAATAATTCTGGCGACTAGCGCTACTAAGCAGCTAGTCACCAGATGGGGAGTTATTGAAGCTAAAGTTGTTTAAAGGTGGTAGTTCCGCTTTAATGCCACTTGCTCCAAAGGAAGGGCAGTGGGGAAGTGTATGATCATTTCTCACAATTCCTTTACTCTGCACTTTGTTTCTTTTTTTTTTAATATTAATATTTTTTTTTATTGGGGAAAGTCAGAGCAGGTACAGCACATCACTGTCACAATCTGGTAATGTCAGCAATAGCAGAGCATATGTCATTACAACACGAACCTGCTTATACTTAACAATTTGAAAGGAGCTAAAACTCAAGCACAATAAAAGCCATATCTATAATGTTACCATTTCATTAGAGCTTGTAAACCAATTGCGGCTTCAAAAAACAGGTGGTGTAACTGGAAAAAGAAGAGTATGAGGAGCCTAAAGAAGAAGAGTTGCAAACTGCAAGAAAAGAAAACAAAGAAGAAAAACAAAAGATGAAGAAAGATGTCCTCACCTGGCTAAACTAATAGAGAGGGGGAGGCTGGACAGGCGGCACCAACACACCCATGGATGTTCAGCCTGAACAGATACCCTGTCTCAGTAGTCAATCCACATATGCCACACCTCCCAAAAAGAGGACTCTGCTCCTTGTTTTATGTTATGTACAGTACTAACAAAGTACATAAGGTGCAGAAGAAATTTGTGCAATGTATTCTCCATTTCACTGAGCATGCTATTGGGGAGGCATTCCAGGAATACTAGCATTACAGCCTTGACTTCAGCAGTGTGTGCACTGGTATGCACGAAAGGCATCATACATTGTAGCGTATAAATGCAGGTGCTGAAGTAGGAAACTAACATGACTGTCCTATCCTTACTTTAATCTTCTCAGCACATAGTAAAAATTGTATCTCTATTCTGTGTGTAGAGGTACACAGACTGTCCTTTACCCCCTTAAGGACCCATGGGAAAACTTTGCTTAAGGACCCATGACAGTCCTGGCACGTCATGGAATTCAGGGGTCCCCAAGCAGCTGCACACCATTTGGGGACCCCTGATTCCATTCAGCAAAAAAAAAAAAAGCCCCGTGGGCCTTAACTGCTGACCGCACCTCTGTGCAGCTGGTCTTTAAGGAGTTAACTACACGTCCAGTCAAACAATATCACGTGTTCACAGTATAAAGGCACATTTAGTGACATATTTAGGCCTAGTCCTAGTTCAGCAGATTGGCTGGAGAAGCAGATTGAACAGCTTTCCTACTTTTTGGATAAATTCAGTCTGTAAGGAAAATGCACATTTTGAATATATTTGTTACTACGAAGCTCAGGGTTCATAGTCTACTCATAGGCACCATTTTCTCAAAGTGACCATACCTAAATGGTCTTTCTTCATAAATCAAATTTACCACTCTCTTTTAACCCTTTGAGTGTCAGAGGGGTACACAATGCATTGCTTTGTAACCCGTTGTGTACCCTTCTTGCACGCAAACGGTTAACCCTTTGGATGCTAGTTATTAGTAGCTTGTATAACCTAATAAACATATTCCCTCCAGTTTGTTAGTCATGCTTCTTTATCTTTAAGGGAACAGGCATGACCTGCAAAATGGGCCAGATACATGCACCTATTTGGGCCTAGGGCAGTAGAAAGCCAAAATACATCAATACTACATTACATTTCCAGGGAGATATCCAACCATCCTTTGGGAGTCAGGAATTAGTTTTTTTACCCACTGGAAATTCTATCAAAATTGTCTTTTTTTGCCCTCTGGATCAACAAAGACAATATGGTAAATGTTGAACTTGATGGATACAAATGTTTTTCAACCACATCAACATAGCTGGGAACTCTACGGATTTGCCCCAGAGTCTCCATTTTCTACAGCTAATTACCGGGTTTCCGGAGCAGAGGCTGATTCTCCGCATGTGGGAAGTTTCTGATGAAACTTTGTCCACATCTCTACATTCCCAGTATGTTCATTCCACTCTGTGTCCACTTCTCCTCCTTCACCAGCCTATTATTAACAGTTTTGTTTTAGTTTGCAAGTCCTGCCCCAACTCACAGTTAAGCCTTACCCCTTTTTGACACAAATTGTGTCATTTTTCTTCCTCTGGCCACCACCGTACTCCCCTCTCCTGGGAGACCACAACCAAAAGTTCACAGGTATTCACATCAGCTATGTTACTCTTCTTACAGACTGAATTTATCCAAAAAGTAGGAAAGCTGTTCAATCTTGGTATGTGACTTCACTCCAAACTCACTTTTGGCCTTCATATTGATAAATTTACACCCAAACGTTATCCCAAAATAGGTGTTCCTTTTAGAAACACATCTTGTTTAAGTCCCCTCGTAAGAAAAAGTTGCTCAGCAGATGTTAATGCCAGTCACAGATTATAGGGATGTAGAATATCCCTCCCACCACGCTGCAAATCCATCTTGTTAAACTTGTTATTCTATATAACTTATTATGCTGCTTTATCCTCCAATGTAATTGCACTACACATCACTGTGATATGTTTAAAGAACTAAATTGACTAACATTCAAATCTAGAAGAGCCCTTCACCTTTCCTACTTAGTATACAACCACTTCTCTGGAAGGCTATCAGACTACCTGAGCAGTATGCTCACTCCAACTCTCCATACTAACTACAAACTGCGCTGCAGTGCTGACAGCTCACTTAGCATACCACATTACATAAAAGTAGTTGGTCAATGTTCCTTCTCCTTCAGAGCTCCAAAAGCTTGGAGTAACCTGCCTGAAAAAATCAGATGTTCTTCGAGTCCAAAATCCTTAAAAGTAACTGCTTCTTTATAGCTAAAACATTATGTAACTGTCTATACATTTTTGTATGTATTTTTATTATGTGTATGTATAATGTTTCCCTGTTTGTGTAAATATGTAACTCTTTACTTTAAACTCTCCAGGACATATTTGAAAACTAGAGAAATCTCAGTGCATTCTTCCTGGTAAAGCATTTTCTAAATAAATAAATAAATAAAATAAATAGGCATATTCTGCATCACTAGAGATAACGAGGGCAACACTTTTGAACCCTATGGGCCACATGTAAATAGCAAAATGGCTGTATTATGTGGCAAACCAACTGCACCATGGGGGATAAACAGATATTCTCATTGATTTAAATATGTGATTTTTCACTAGAATTGAACAAGATGTCAGAAAATCAGTTTGTGATCGATTTGGAGGTTTCAGGGAAAATTTTTAATTTGTCTGAATAGATGAACAGTGGGGGTGGGGCGGAGAAACAAGGGGGAATGTGGGAAGTGCATGGGTGATAGAGGGGACAGAGCACAGGAGGGGGGGGGGTGAGGAGGCAGGACCACAGGAAAATTAGAGAGAAAGGGATAGGCAAATATAAAATATACATATATATATAGAGAGAGAGAGAGAGAAAGAAAGAAAGAGATGGAGAAAGGGACGGGCAAATATAAAATACACACACACACACATAGATATATATATATATATATATATATATATATATATATATATATATATATGTGAGAGAGAGTGAGAGCGAATATACAAACAACCAAAGAAGGGGCAGCACCAGTGTAACCAGTGCACAAGGACCTTTATCGTAACCGAAACGTTGACCAGCTTTGCATTTGCATTTGCAAATTCCACTGGTGCTGCCCCCTCTTGGTTGCTTGTATATTCGATTTTTGGAATTGTGCACCTGGGAATTCTTGATATGTATGTATATATATATATATATATATATATGTGCGTGTGTGTGTATGTGTGTGTGTATATATATATATATATATATATATATATATATATATATATATATATATAGATACTCTGAATTACTAGAGCTTCTTTGCATCCCCATAGATGTTCTATATCCCTAATGATTAGAGGGCCTCCCACTTCCCTTCCACTTCTTCCAGACATGACAAGCTGTTCTAATGAGGTCCTTTCTCTCCTCTGATTGCAGTAACCTCTCCACACAAAGTCTAGTATTGATCATTTGCAAATAGCTTCACATCTCAATATGAAATATTGAATCTGCAATTAGTGGTGACTAGATTGCCCAAGCATGAGGAGGAAGAGAAAGACAGTGTGCAGAGAGGGAGGACAGAGCAATTTCACAGCACAGAAAGAGAGAAATTACATCACGGCACTGAAAATTCCCCTAGAATATCTATAATGGTAGCTAGTAAGAGTTTACTATTAACAGTGACGCATGTAAAGTTTTGCTTCATAAAATGACGCATCTATTCAGCTGCATCATTTAAAGTGTCGCAATTAAAGTTATGCATCTCAAAGTGTCGCAAATTCTACATTTCGCGTTGTTCCGAATGGAGCATTCACCATATCGTGCTTTAACATGTCGCAGCATTAAGGACGCAATATTGGTGCATTAATGATGCAAATTGGGTGCAATATGGGTGCAATAAAGTTGCAATATAGAAGCAATATGGGTGTAATATTGGTGCAATAAGGACACATTAAGAATGCAATATGGGTGTAATATTGGTGCAATATGGGTGCAATAAGGACACATTAAGAATGCAATATGGATGCAATATGGGTACAATAATAGTGCAATATGGGTGCAATAAGGACACATTAAGGATGCAATATGGGTGCAATATAGATGCAATATGGGTGTAATATGGGTGCAATAATGGTGCAATATGGGTGTAATATGGATGCAATATGGGTGCAATATTGGTGCAATAATGGTGCAATATGAATATTGCACCCATATTGCACCAATATTGTACCCATATTGCATCAATATTGCACCATTATTGCACCCATATTGCACCATTATTGCACCCACGTTGCACCCATATTGCATCTATATTGCACCCATATTGCATCCTTAATGTGTCCTTATTGCACCCATATTGCACCATTATTGCACCCACGTTGCACCCATATTGCATCCTTAATGTTTCCTTATTGCACTCATATTGCACCATTATTGCACCAATATTGCACCCATATTGCTTCCATATTGCACCCACATTGCACCATCATTGCATCATTATTGCACACATATTGCATCCATATTGCACCCAATTTGTGTCATTATTGCACCCATATTGCACCATTACTGCACCCATATTGCACCCACTTTGCGTCATTAATGCACCAATATTGCGTCCTTAATGCTGCTACGTGTTAAAGCACGATATGGTGAATGCGGCATTTAGAACAACGCAAAATGTAGAATTTGCGACACTTTAAGACACATAACTTTAATTGTGACACTTTAAATGATGCGGCCGAATACATGCGTCATTTTATATGCGAAACTTTACATGCGTCACTTCAAATTGATACCACTAGTAAGGCCCGGCTGGTAACAGCCATGATTGATAGTTTTTAATATAGATATGTAGATATACATGTGTATTAGTATATGTATGTATGTTTGCGTGCATGTGAAAGAGGTAGATATTGTGTTTGTATGTGTGTGTGTGTGTACGTGAGGGAGAGATAGTGTGTGTGTGTATGACAGTTGGTATATGTGAATGTGTGTGCGCATATATTTTTGTGCTACTGTGTTTGATTAGCATTATTAATATTTGTGTTAGGGGGAGTAAAAGAGAACTGTAGGACGTTTGGAGTGTTGGTATTATTTTGTTTATTACAGGTATGTGAAGGTTAGCATGGGCACTTGTTATGGCACTCGGAAGCTGATTTCCCAACTGAAAGGGTCATATACACAAAGATACACAAAGAAAATGTGTAGCATTTCAATGGCAAACAGGCTGCACCTTAGAAAGCAAATAAAAATTCCCCAAAAGCTCTACTGATTTTAATCCCATGAATCCTAGAGAGGTTTGTTTTCAACAGATTGTGAATCAATTATTCAAGGGGTTAACCTTTTGAAAACCAGAGGGGTGTGCAACACATTGCAAAGCTTCACAATGCATAGTACACGTCTCTGCCATTCAAAGGGTTAAAATGTCCAATGAAACCAGTTAGGACTATTAATCATCCCTGTGGTGCTGTTGTTTTTATCATGAATTGCACCACTTTATGCATATGGCCTCTAAAGAAGCACAGTTGGACTCACGTATCTATACCCATCTCTAGTAACAAAGCATTCAAATGAAGGAACAAACTATAACTTATTATTATCTTAAATAAACTGATGTATTTCATGGATATAGAGAAACGTATGTATTAAAGGGATAGAGGTGTCCACTTATAAGTTGCTGATATATTGTAGATTTTTTAAAAATAAAGTATCTTGAGCAAGACCCATCTCTCAAACCTTTATGGTTTGAGAGATATTCACGGCTAAAGTTTCCCCCTCCCTCCCCTTTCCCTGATGTCAGCTGTAAAGCTGCAAACAGGAGATCCGTGTCGGCTGACTCAAGGCGGCTCTTCAGCAGAGCCGAAATATCGATATTTAAAAAGAACTACTTCACTGGAATGGCATACAAAGTGTGCTTGCAAACCAGGCACACTTTGTAGACAGTTCCAATGAAGTGTTTCTTTTTAAATATCACTATTTTGGCTCTGCTGAAGAGCCGCCAGCTGGTCCCAGGACCTGGATCTCCTTCTGTCAGTAGAGAGCTGATGTCAGGGAAAGGGGAGGGAGGGGGAACTTTAGCTGTGAATATCTCTCAAACCATAAAGGTCTTAGAGATAAGACTTGCTCAAGATACTCTATTTTTTTTAAATCTACAATATAGCAGCAACTTCTAAGCGGGCATTACTAACCCTTTAAGAAGAAATGGAGCAATTCTGCTGTTGACCAAATCACATTGCAGTAAGGGGTGATAAAGAGGAGATGACTTCTCCAGTGATATAACTTATCCACCTCCTATATTATTCTGTGGAGCCTATGCACTAAGATTTATGATAAATCTTAGTGCATTGCCTCCTTAGGATAACATAGGAGCTGGATAAGAGATATCACTGAAGAGATCATCTCCACTTTATCGCCTCTTTATAGCCTCCTAGTGTATCTCGCCTTTGAATTCTGAAGAAGTCACTAATGCATTTTATTGCAATGAGCTGCATATCTCTCTAGCATTAAAGAGGTTAAACCCCAATAAAAGCAATGGGACTTTCTGGAATTTTATTTGCTTCATAGGCACAGTTAGGGGGTAATGCACTAAAGCGTGATAAAGAGGTGATAAGGTGGAGATGACTCCTTCAGATCTCAAAAGGTGGAGAAATCTTAGTGCATTGGCTCTATTGAATAACAAAGTGATATCATCTGCTCCTTAGTTTGCCTCAGAATTGGTCCACTTCGTGCATGAGTCCAACACTATCTCCTGCTCCCTGTCATTCAATGAGCATTTTATGGGCTTTATGGTCACACTAGCAATTCCTTGCTTGTCTTAGGAGTGAGTGCGACTGTCTCTGTTCAGCTGATTTGGTCACACTGAAATTACTAGTATATCCTCTGGAATCACTGATGACGTCAGTGGCCATTATCAGTGTCTGTGCAAGCAGCCGGATAACAGATATACAACTGCAAATTGATTCATCACAATTGTGATTCCTCAAAGATCATGACACTTTACAAAGGAAATAACTGACTCATGATGAAGAGTAAAGCAACCCATTCAATACTGATATTTTATTTAGATCACATTACAACATAATATATGGGTAGGTGAATTATTTTCAAAATGTTAATCTCTTCTTAATAACCTTAAATAGTAAAGAGAGGGAATTTGGCAATATGCAGCTACAGGATGTCTTCATAATAAAGGACATTTTGTAACTATATTGCCACTTTAGAACAAAAACTATTTCTATAATTTAATAAGCAGTTAATACTAAAAGAACTTGGCCCTCACTTCATTAACCCTGTCAGTGCCACAAGAGTGTGCAAAACTTTGCAGAGGAATGTGTTATACATCCCTGTACCACCCAAAGGGTAAAGGAACACTTATAAAGACTTACATATATATATTATATATGTAATGTGCAGACTTTTTAGGCAGGTATGAAAAATGCTGTAAATTAAGAATGCTTTCAAAAATATTTTTATCAATTAATAGTGTTGAGCGAGCATGCTCGGCCGATGCTCGGATCGGCTCGAGCATCACTCTGCTCGGCACATGGCGGTACTCGTACGAGTACCGCATGTGCTCGCCCGCCATGTTCGGGTCTCCTCCCCGCACGTTTCACGGCTGCTGCGCAGCCAATAAACGTGCAGGGAGGCTCTGACATCAGTGTAATGCCAGCAGCCATGTTGGCTGCTGGCATTACACTGATTGGCTGGCCAGAACCCGTGGTCGGGTGCTGTATAGCACCTGACCAGCGAGTTCGGCTCAGTCTTAGCCAGGGAGAGATGAGGATAGGAAGGGAAAGTCAGTGTAGGGAGAAGACAAGCAAATTTGTGAAAAAAAAGACCCAAAAGTCCTTTTTAGGACTACTGTGTGTGGGGGCAGCAGTTTATTTTGTGTGGGGGGAAAAAAACAAACAAAAAAAAAAATTCATATATTCTGTTTAGTGTGCAAAGTTGCAGATTAGAGCACATTCTGTTTAGTGTGCAAAGTTGCAGATTAGAGCACATTCTGTTTAGTGTGCAAAGTTGCAGATTAGAGCACATTCTGTTTAGTGTGCAAAGTTGCAGATTAGAGCACATTCTGTTAAGTCTTCAAACTGTAAAATATCAAAGTCACATATTCCATTCAGTGTGCTTCGCCGCAGTTTAGCAGCACATTCTGTGTACTGTGCAGAGTTGCAGAATAGGAAGAAATACTGTTAAGTCTTCAAACTAAAATATCAAAGTCACATATTCCATTCAGTGTGCGTCACCGCAGTTTAGCAGCACATTCTGTGTACTCTGCACAGTTGCAGAATAGGAAGAAATACTGTTAAGTCTTCAAACTAAAATATCAAAGTCACATATTCCATTCAGTGTGCTTCGCCGCAGTTTAGCAGCATATTCTGTGTACTCTGCACAGTTGCAGAATAGGAAGAAATACTGTTAAGTCTTCAAACTAAAATATCAAAGTCACATATTCCATTCAGTGTGCTTCGCCGCAGTTTAGCAGCATATTCTGTGTACTGTGCAGAGTTGCAGAATAGGAAGAAATACTGTTAAGTCTTCAAACTAAAATATCAAAGTCACATATTCCATTCAGTGTGCTTCGTCGCAGTTTAGCAGCATATTCTGTGTACTCTGCACAGTTGCAGAATAGGAAGAAATACTGTTAAGTCTTCAAACTAAAATATCAAAGTCACATATTCCATTCAGTGTGCGTCACCGCAGTTTAGCAGCATATTCTATGTACTCTGCACAGTTGCAGAATAGGAAGAAATACTGTTAAGTCTTCAAACTAAAATATCAAAGTCACATATTCCATTCAGTGTGCTTCGCCGCAGTTTAGCAGCATATTCTGTGTACTGTGCAGAGTTGCAGAATAGGAAGAAATACTGTTAAGTCTTCAAACTAAAATATCAAAGTCACATATTCCATTCAGTGTGCTTCGCCGCAGTTTAGCAGCATATTCTGTGTACTCTGCACAGTTGCAGAATAGGAAGAAATACTGTTAAGTCTTCAAACTAAAATATCAAAGTCACATATTCCATTCAGTGTGCGTCACCGCAGTTTAGCAGCATATTCTGTGTACTCTGCACAGTTGCAGAATAGGAAGAAATACTGTTAAGTCTTCAAACTAAAATTTCAAAGTCACATATTCCATTCAGTGTGCGTCACCGCAGTTTAGCAGCACATTCTGTGTACTCTGCACAGTTGCAGAATAGGAAGAAATACTGTTAAGTCTTCAAACTAAAATATCAAAGTCACATATTCCATTCAGTGTGCGTCACCGCAGTTTAGCAGCACATTCTGTGTACTCTGCACAGTTGCAGAATAGGAAGAAATACTGTTAAGTCTTCAAACTAAAATATCAAAGTCACATATTCCATTCAGTGTGCGTCACCGCAGTTTAGCAGCACATTCTGTGTACTCTGCACAGTTGCAGAATAGGAAGAAATACTGTTAAGTCTTCAAACTAAAATATCAAAGTCACATATTCCATTCAGTGTGCGTCACCGCAGTTTAGCAGCACATTCTGTGTACTCTGCACAGTTGCAGAATAGGAAGAAATACTGTTAAGTCTTCAAACTAAAATATCAAAGTCACATATTCCATTCAGTGTGCGTCACCGCAGTTTAGCAGCACATTCTGTGTACTCTGCACAGTTGCAGAATAGGAAGAAATACTGTTAAGTCTTCAAACTAAAATATCAAAGTCACATATTCCATTCAGTGTGCGTCACCGCAGTTTAGCAGCACATTCTGTGTACTCTGCACAGTTGCAGAATAGGAAGAAATACTGTTAAGTCTTCAAACTAAAATATCAAAGTCACATATTCCATTCAGTGTGCGTCACCGCAGTTTAGCAGCACATTCTGTGTACTCTGCACAGTTGCAGAATAGGAAGAAATACTGTTAAGTCTTCAAACTAAAATATCAAAGTCACATATTCCATTCAGTGTGCGTCACCGCAGTTTAGCAGCACATTCTGTGTACTCTGCACAGTTGCAGAATAGGAAGAAATACTGTTAAGTCTTCAAACTAAAATATCAAAGTCACATATTCCATTCAGTGTGCGTCACCGCAGTTTAGCAGCACATTCTGTGTACTCTGCACAGTTGCAGAATAGGAAGAAATACTGTTAAGTCTTCAAACTAAAATATCAAAGTCACATATTCCATTCAGTGTGCGTCACCGCAGTTTAGCAGCACATTCTGTGTACTCTGCACAGTTGCAGAATAGGAAGAAATACTGTTAAGTCTTCAAACTAAAATATCAAAGTCACATATTCCATTCAGTGTGCTTCGCCGCAGTTTAGCAGCATATTCTGTGTACTCTGCACAGTTGCAGATTTGCAGCACATATTCCGTGTAATATGAAGAAGGCGGGTAAAAAGGGACGGGGAAGTGGACGTGATCCTGATAGTTCAGGGCGCGGGTCAGGACGAGGAGAAACTGTGCCTGGTGCCAGAGCACAAGAAAGAAAGACATCCACCATACCTAGCTTCATGTCTCATTTTACAGGGCGTCGCAGGACATCACTCTCGAGGTCCGACCACTGCGAACAGGTGGTCGGTTGGATGTCAGCTGATACTGCTTCCAGTCGGTTAAGCACCACCCTGTCTTCCACCAAGTCCACTCTCAGTAGCCAAGAGTCTGGTCAACATAATCCTCACTCTGATCATCCTTCCTCCCACCATACACGGTCTGGTCAAAGAAGTGATCCCACACTGGGATATAGTGAGGAGCTCGTCTCATCACCAATCCTTCATTTGACCCTCTCTCCAAGCACGCTTGCAGAGGAACATGACATCTTGTGCCCTGATTCACAACCTCTAGAGGGTACCCAATCACAAGAAGATGACAGATGTGAAAGGCATTTAAGGTCAAAGGAAGTAGTGGATGATGATGATGATGATGAGACACAGTTGCCATTAAATCAACCACTATTACTGTCTCAAGACCTTGTTGAGGAGGATGATATACAGTTGTCGATGACTGAGTATGTGGTGGGATCAAGACATGAGGAGGATGATCAGAGTGAGGAAGTGGAGGAGGACTTGGTGGACGATGAGGTGACTGACCCCACCTGGGAAGGTGTAGAGCCGAGCGATGACAGCAGTCCTGAGGGTGAGCCATCTGCAGCACCGCAACAGGCTGGAAGAGGCAGTGGTGTGGCTACAGAAAGAAGGCGGACCGCACCAAACCGGCCCGCAAATGTTCCACGGAGCACCCCCTTGCGTAAATCTCCCTTGCCAAGGGGTAGGTGTTCCGCGGTATGGCGTTTTTTTAAGGAAAGTGCGGACGACAAAAGAATTGTAGTTTGCAACCTGTGCCACACCAGAATGAGCCGAGGCATGAACACTAGAAACCTCACCACCACCAGCATGATCCGACACATGGCATCCAAGCACCGTAGTAAGTGGGAGGAACGCCTGGATCGCCCATCTGTGTCTGCAGGCCACACCACTGCCTCCTCTTCCCCTGTTTTCGGTGCCGGCCAATCGCCTGTCGAAGGCGCAGGCCCGCATACCTCCCGCCCTGCACCTGTACCATCTGAAGCACCATCAGCGACCACATCCACTTCCCTGTCCCAGCGCAGCGTCCAAATGTCGTTACCCCAGGCATTTGAGCGCAAGCGAAAATACCCAGCCACCCACCCACAGGCCATAGCACTAACCTCACACTTTTCCAAATTACTGGCCATCGAAATGCTGCCATTTAGGCTTGTGGAGACTGAGTCCTTCCGCAGCCTGATGGCAGCAGCTGTCCCTCGGTACGCGGTCCCCAGCCGCCACTACTTTTCCCGGTGTGCCATCCCCGCATTACACCACCATGTGTCCCGTAACATCACCCGTGCCCTGACCAACGCAGTTACTGGGAAGGTCCACTTAACGACTGACACATGGACAAGTGCTTGTGGCCAGGGACGCTACATTTCCCTGACGGCACACTGGGTGAATGTCGTGGAGGCTGGGAGCGACTCGGACCCTGGGATGGCACGGGTGCTACCCACGCCGAGGATTGCGGGCCCTACCTCCATCAGGGTTTCCGCCAGCACCTACGTTATTGGCTCCTCCTCCTCCGTTTCCACCTCCGAATTCTCTGCACGCAGCGCCACTCCCCCATCAGCCGGTAGCTGGAAGCAGTGTAGCACTGCAATGGGGAAGCGTCAACAGGCCGTGCTGAAGCTGATCTGCCTTGGGGACAAACAGCACACGGCCTCAGAGCTGTTGCAGGGGATTAGTCACCAGACCGAGCAGTGGCTCTCGCCACTCAACCTGCAACCAGGCATGGTTGTGTGTGATAATGGGCGTAACTTGGTGGCGGCTTTGGAGCTCGGCAAGCTCACAGACGTACCATGCCTAGCGCATGTATTTAATTTAGTGGTTCAGCGATTTCTAAAAACCTACCCCAATTTGCATGATCTCTTGACGAAGGTGCGCCGCGTGTGTGCACATTTCCGTAAGTCATCTACAGCTGCAGCCGGCCTGTTGAAGCTGCAGCAGTGCTTACAATTGCCAGCTCACCGGCTGCTGTGTGACGTGAGCACGCGCTGGAACTCCACCTTCCACATGTTGGCCAGCTTTGTGAGCAGCAGAGGTCAGTAGTGGAGTACCAGCTGTTACACGGTCGTCGCCTCTCCGTTCAACTTCCTGTAATCAGAAGTGAGGAGTGGGAATGGATGTCAGACCTCTGTGAGGTTTTACGCAATTTTGAGGAATCGACACAGATGGTGAGCGGCGATAACGCTATTATCAGTGTAACCATCCCACTTCTGTGTCTACTGAAACGCTCGCTGCTCACAATTAAAACTGACGCTTTGCATGTGGAAGAGGTGGAAATGCGGGAGGAAGAGCTTACACAAGGTGATAGCCAGAGCACCCTCACTTCGTCTTCTCAGCGACAATTGGAGGAGGCGGAGGAGGAGGAGGAGGAAGACACGGTTGCCTCCGCTACAGAGGGTAGCCATGGAACTTTAGTTCCATCTCTTCAGCGTGGGTGGGCAGAAGAGGAGGAAGAGGATGAGGAGATTGAGAGTCATCCTCCTGGTGAGGACAGCGAAATCTTGACTGTTGGTACTCTGGCACACATGGCTGACTTTATGTTAGGCTGCCTTTCCCGTGACCCACGCGTTATACGCATTTTAGACAACACGGATTACTGGGTGTTCACCCTTCTGGACCCCCGCTACAAAGAGAATTTCTCATCTCTCATTCCTCCGGTGGAGAGGACAAGCAAAATGGTGCAATACCAGAAGGTTCTTGTTGAAAAATTGCTCCAAAATTTTCCATCTGACAACGCTGGCGGCAGAGTACGTGCTACCTTGGCCAACAGAGAAGGGGAGAAAAGGGGAGCACACAGCAGTTCCGACAAAGGCAGGGCAACACTCTCCAAGGCGTGGGACACCTTCATGACACCCCGCCAGCACCCTCACCCTGATGCGCAGCCTAGTGTCACAAGGAGGGAAAAGTTTTGGAAGATGGTGAAGGAGTACGTAGCAGACCGTGTCAGCGTCCTCAATGATCCCTCTGTGCCTTACAACTACTGGGTGTCCAAGCTGGACACGTGGTATGAACTGGCACTCTACGCCTTGGAGGTGCTGGCCTGCCCTGCCGCCAGCGTTCTGTCTGAGCGGGTATTTAGTGCTGCTGGTGGCATCATAACAGATAAGCGTATCTGCCTTTCCACCGACAATGCTGATAGGTTGACACTTATAAAAATGAACAAGGCCTGGATTTCCCCTGACTTCTCCACTCCACTGGAGGAGAGCCCTGGGGGAACATAAACTCACTTTAGATATGTTATTTACAATGATGGGAATACTCTGTATTCCCATTCACCCCTTCCACCCAAAAAACGGGTATATGGTTGACTCTTAATCTTCTCATCCTCCTCCTCCTCTTCCATATGCCCTGTGATATAATTTTTATATAGGGCCAGCTCACCAGCGGGCCCTGTGATATAATTTTTATATAGGGCCAGCTCACCAGCGGGCGCTGTTTGACAATTTTTTTATAGGTCAGCTCACCAGCGGGCCTTCTCATATAATGTTTTATTGGGTCAGCTCTCTAGCGGGCCCTCTCATATAATGTTTTATAGCGTCAGCTCACTAGCGGGCCTTCGCATATAATGTTTAGGATGGTCAGCTCCGCAGCAGACCCTCACCCATAATGTTTTAGATGGTCGGCTCAGCGCACGTTTCCCTCTTAATCATGGCCCCAGTTCAGAAAAATCGAGGACATTTTTGGGAGAATTTGCCTCTGCGCACGTTTCCCTCTTAATCATGGCCTCAGTTCAGAAAAATCAAGGAAATTTTTGGGAGAATTTGCCTCTGCGCACGTTTCCCTCTTAATCATGGCCTCAGTTCAGAAAAATCGAGGAAATTTTTGGGAGAATTTGCAGATGATATACAAGTAAATATACAGCAAATACTGTTTGGTAACAATTTTTCGCCTAAAGTCGTTTTTATTTTCCTTTTTGTGTGTTTTACGGTCAGTCTGTAAAAATGGCGTACTACGGGCGAAAGATCGTTCCCAGCAGCGATGTTGGAGTCCAAGATGCATCCAGACATCCTCCCTATGCTGTCCCTGAACCATTTCTGTGGTGTTTCCATAATTTTCTGCCCTTTTCCTATGGACCAGGCACCCTCCCCTCATCAGAGCAGGGGGTGCCTGGTGTAATGCTCGAGTCCTCCCATTGACTTCAATGGGGCTCGGGTGCTCGGCCGAGCACTCGAGCCTCCGGGGGTGCTCGGTCAGAGCACCCGAACACCCGAGCATTGGGGTGCTCGCTCATCACTATCAATTAACAAAATGGTAGTGAGTGAACAGAAGAGAAATCAAAATCAAATCAATATTTGATGTGACCACCTTTTGCCTTTAAAACAGCAATTCTTCTAGGTACACTACACTAGGCAAAAAAAAGTGCAGGCAAAAAAAACCCTGCCAGGCGATAAAGTAAGAGGCGTTTTAGCCCACTGAAAAATAGAAAAAATGCCACAAGTTGCAATTCAGTTGACTGTGTTAGTGTCATGGAACAGCAACAGCAAGAACACAATACAATATAGCAGATGTCAGGAAGGATAGTGCTGCTGTGGAGGTGCCTAGTTGGGCTCCAGAAGACAGGCTGGAGATAAGCCACCTCAGGTCCGCACCTGAGAATCTACTACAGGTCTGCACCTGTACAGACAAGCTTCCTGAGAAAGGGTACTGGGCTACAGGTCCGCACCTGAACAGACAAGGTTCCTGAGAAAGGCTACTAAACTACAAGTCCGCACATGAACGCCACAGTATATGGACAGAGACAAGGAGACATCTGCCAGAGCCACCAGGAGTATCCAACCAGTTATCCACTGGAGCGTTGGTATGCTGGGTGCGCAGTGGACAACCCCAGGTAGCACCAAGGTGGGTAGTCAGACAAATCGGAATATACACAGAGCAAATTCGTAAACCAGAACCGCAGGTCACACCAGATAGCTTATCGGACTAGCCAGGGTCATACACAGAGCGGGTAGTCAGACAGAGCCACAGTCAGTACCAAGGCGGATAGTCAGCCAGGCCAAAGGTCATACACAGAGGAGTTAGTCTACCAGATCCTCATGTCCACACCAGAAGGAATGTCAGCCAAGCCAGGGTCATACACAGAGCGGGTAGTCAGACAAATCGAGTAATGCACAAACGCAAGCCAACTGCACTGGACATGATGAAAGGGCAAATGAGTTAGTGTCCAGGCAGTTTAAATACTCTTAGCTCCACCCCTGGAAGAGGGAGCACTGTCTCTTTAAGAGCCGCATACGTCACTTTGGAATCCCATTGACGCGCACCTGACTCAGCCGGCCAGCAGAGGGAGCCAAAGCGATGCAGCAGGAGCCCACACAACCCAGAGGAACAGCATCCGGGACGCCAAGGGGACCGGCTGCCGAATGGAGCACTAGGACAGCCGGCTCCCTAGTGAAGGTAAGCGTGAACGCTTACAGTTAGCCATTAAAATCCAATAAGACCCAAAATCAATTTAAATGATAAAAAAGTGAAAGTGAAATCCCCAGTGGATGTATTGAAATGGGGCCGTAAGCCCCATATAACAGCTTCTTTGTTGGTTCTCTCACTTTATTCATCAATTTTGGCAATGGATGTTAACAGCCTGTGCAGGGATGGCACTGAAAGCGGAACTACCACCCCACAAAAAGTTTCCCCTGAAGAATTACCCATCTGGAGCCTAGCTGTTCAATAGTACTAGTTGCTAGAATTATTACCTCCTTATAGAGAAATTCTGTTGCTCCCAGGACTGACAGCCAGGAAACAGTGATGTCTGTGATGTCTGTGCACCTGCGCTGTCAGTCAATTCCGGTACCATATGGTACCTAGCAACGCCTCCTAGAGCAGACTGGGACTGACAGCACAGGTGTGCAGACATCACTATGCAAAGATGACTGCGCTGTTTCCTGGCTGTCAGTCCCGGGAGCAGCAGAATTTCTCTATAAGGAGGTAATAATTCTGGTGACTAGTACTACCGAGCAGCTAGTCGCCAGATGGGTAATTCTTCGGGGTGGTAGTTCCGCTTGAAGGGTTAAGGGAGTAATGGTGGTGTTTGTTGCAATGAAGTCTGAGCACATCCTCTCTTTTCCCCAACTTCTCCTCCCTAATACATTGCCAGCCATACGCCAACCCTATATGCTAATTATTAAACTCTCTCCCCCTCCACTTGCATAGAAGTGAGTTGTATTTTTTATGGCAAAGTGATTGCCACACATTGAAAGACAGTTTGACATAGCAGCGCCCCTTAGTGCATCTCCCAACAGGCGACCAAATTTAAAAACATATTTTTAACTTGTTTCTGCTTCTCTACAGCTAAGAGAGTGATGGTGAAAAATACCATCCCCTGTAAGCCTCCAGGTAAGGCAAGAGAATATGTGGCGAATAAGGAAGGAAAGTGTCAGAAATGATTTACGATATGAGCAACTATTCAGTATGTTAACCTGTAATTATTTTTAACTTCAGTTTTTTCTTTCTAATTGACAAATAATTACAACATGACTTTTAACCTTTTGAGGGCCATAGAGATATGCAACACATTACAGAGCAATATGTTTATTACCCACCCCTCTGGCATTCAAATGGCTAATATGAATATATAAATTAACATTAGTAAATTGGATTATATACATAAAATATAATTTACTTCCTCCTATTACCGGTAAACAATATTCATATTAATTCTAATTTATATATAGACTGTGCTATACAGACAAAAAGGGGTGTACCAATACAAATGCACACTAAAATAGAAGCTGGGACTGTTTTCTTTAGTCCTACACCTGCCTAATATCAATTTACTGTTTCTTATGCTGAAAAGTGTCCTGTTTACATTCATTGTGGGAAGGTTGTATAGAAAGTTTATGGGTATTTTGGGACTTACTTTTCTTTGAGCTCTGTATAAAGGATAAGTAACATCTCCTAAATAGAAACCCCACCACCTGCCTTACTATGGCTAGAAATTCCTAATGGCCCTTCTAATTTTTTTTCCTTACCTCTTGTTTCAAGACATAACATCTACAATTTGTCCTGAATGTTATGTCCCTGGAGGCAGCCATGACAGTTGCTGGCGGTTTTTTTCAATCTGGATACCTGGGTCTAATTAATCCTTTGAGTGCCAGAGGGGTTTATCAATGCGTTGCTTAACCCCTCTGGCACTCAAAAGGCTAATGGCCAGAGGGGGTGTGTAACCCTGTAAAGCAATGCTTTGCACACCCCTCTGGTCTTTAAAGGGTTAAGATTACCATGTACATTGGGAGCAGATTGTGTCCTGGGGCCCTGCCAGGAATTGTCATGTGCTCCACCACAGAACTGACCTGCAGGACTGACTGACCTAAGAAGCAAGGAAGACATTTAGAAGGGCCATTAGGATTCTCTGGCCATACACAAGTAAGTGGGGGATTATTATTAGGAGGTGTTACTTCAGTGGTTCGACTTCACTTCATTTTACTGAGCATGATATAGGGGAGGCATTTGGGACTTGATGGCCTTTAACCCTTTGATTGCCAGAAGGGTACACAATGCATTGCAAATGCAATGTGTTGCGTACCCCTCTAGCACTGAAAGGGTTACGTTTTAACAATGGCATTGATGTGTCCTAAAGCAGTGTAACAATGCAGGGTTTCAGGATATCTGCTTGTTAACCCCTTAACGACTGTCGATGTGCCAGGACAATCAGCATTTTTTTTTCCTGGCACATCACGTATTTTGTGCTTACATTGCTCCTTTGGGAGAGCTGTGAGCACTAGCAGGGTCTGAAAGTGACTGCTTCAAGGCTGGAGTGATCTCTCTCAGACCCGTTCAGCGTGTCAGTACACGTAATCAACATACTTCAGAAATCTCCTGGTTTTCCCCCAGAGACTCCAGTTTTGAGAGTGCATTGCTGGGTCTCTGAGGCTGAAGCTGATTCGCCGGATGTGGAGAGTTTGCTTTAAAACTCTGCCCACTTCTGCTACTTCCCACCCAGTTCCTCCCACTTTTCCTCCTTCCCCACCCAGTTCCTCCCACTTCCCGCCCACTTCTGTGATGCCCTGGAGAGCCCCGCCCCCACTCATGGGTAAGCCCGACCCCCATCTTGCTGCAAATTGCGGCAATTATACTCCCCAGCAGCATCAGAGGGGACTCCAAAAATGAAAGTTCCCTGATAAGGTCTTCAGTCATGGGTGCTGGCACACCAACAAAGATCAAAGTGGTCCTTAAGGGAAGGTAACTTCCCTCATCAGTAAGGGGTTAATGCATAAGTAATCAGTGGTTCAGCCACTGTGATTGCACCAGCTGAGCTTAACCCCTTGAGTGCCAGATGGATAAGGTACCCATTGCATTGTAGAGCATTCCAAAAGGTTAATCACGGACTTCTCCAAAACCTGACCTGTTGATGCACCCTGAGGACTGTAGCTGAGAAACATCGCACTAGTACGGTGATTCTCAACATTAGTCCTTGGGACACAACAACAGGGCATGATTTCAGTACATCTCTACTTTTTCACAGGTAGGTAATCAATAGCTCACTTGTTTTGATTTCACTGCTTGTGCTTAATTAGGGTTATCCTTAAAACCTGACCTGCTGGTGTGTCCAGAGGACTGGAACTGAGAATCACTGATCTAGAGCATACTTAGAAGTACAGAGCATGAAAAATACACTAATGTCCAAGCACAGGAAATGAGTTTGCAGTTTATGAAAAGCAAGAGCTAATGTATTTAATTTATTGAGTTCGGCACACAAGCTTTTCAGTGAAGAAAGGCTGTTACCATACACTATGTAGAGTACAGATAACCCTGCATCATCACTGAGACATCTTATCAAGATTTATATGCTAATGAGGTCAGAGTGTCCTGCACAATGCATGAATGGAAGCTTCCACCAGGCATAAGTAAAAACTACATTTGAGGCATCAATAAACAAACAGATATACAGACACTAGCTGTAACTGACACTTACAAAACAATATTCATTGTCTTCTATTGCAAAATCCATGTTAGCGTATGGGAGTTAATATGCACATATATATTGCATATGTTATTTTTTTCAATAATGTAGATTACTTTACATATGAATAGTCTTATTTCTCATTAATTTAACCTTCCTAGTGTAGTGTCAGTGTTCTCTACTCCAGGAAAGAAATTCCGATATTGTTAAACACTAATAGATTTTTATCAACTACAAAGCCAAAGAGTAGCAGAGGCCGGAATATGTGATATACTTTTTCCTCTACTCAGTAAATTACTTGCTTTGAATAAAAACATCCCCACTCCCTATTATCATAGAAAATCCAGCTCGATGAGACTTATTCAGAAATCATAATGTGAGTAATTCAGGAGCAAACTATCTACATCATATGGAAAGCTCCTAAATTGTATTTGATTAAAATGGAGCTTTCATAGTATTTGGACCATGTAGAGTGTTATGTCAATACTGTCAAAGTTGTAGTTCCAGTGTAATTGAATGATAAAGTATCTCAATCCCACCCCTTTTACCTAGTGTAAGCTACCTCCCCTCAGATGTGGAATCTGGTCAGTGGCATAACAATAGGGGTCGCAGTGGTCGCAGCTGCGACCGGGCCCGTGACTCAAGGGGCCCGGCCACCGCTTGCGACCCCCTCACCCGCAGCAGTCACCTTGCTGATCTCCCACTCGACGTGCCGCTCTAGTAATACAGAGCGTTGGGAGATGACATCATCTCCCAGCCTCTGCATTACTAGAGTGGCGCGCGGGAGCTTCAGTTCTCCAGTTCTGTTGCGAAGGAGGCATAGATCTGTCAAGAGACTCCGCTAGACCACAGGGACTGGAGGTAGGGGAAATGTGCAGATGAAGGGGGCATTGTGGAAGGGGCATTGTGGAAATGAAGGGGGCATTGTGGAAGGGGCAATGTATAGATGAAGGGGGCATTGTGGAAGGGGCATTGTGGAGATGAAGGGGGCATTGTGGAAGGGGCAATGTGGATGAAGGGGCCAATGTGGTCGGAGGGGCCCATGGCAATTCTTGCATCAGGGCCCGGTGGCTTCTAGTTATGCCTCTGAATCTGGTCCCATGACCAGGCTGCTCATAGCAAGGGACAATCTTCTTACTGTGAGAACAATGAAAACCCTGCCCCCTTTGAAAGGTTTTTCCCTTATGCTAATTGAAGATTGTCGCTCTCTGCGATCAGTCTTGCTGCTGTAAGGCGAGCAGTGCTACATCAGTAAAAGGGGCGGGAGGGGCATACTTTATCATTCAATTACTCTTGTACTACAACTCTGACAGTATTTAAATAACACTCTCCATGGTCCAAATACTATGAATATTAATTGGAGCTGCTGTTTTTGTGAAACATTACTATCCCTTTAACACCATAAATGTCTCCAATGCATTGCAAAGCAAAGCGTCAATGCGTTGGTGACCTTCTGTTATTCAAGGGGTGAAAATCCCCCATTTAAAACAATTACATTTTTTGTATTCCTCTCAGCCAAGGATGTTGCTTTTTTGCTGCAGAATTGCTCATCTTTTTCTTTCTGCTAAGGGACTGAATGTGAAAGATTTGATAGCAATATCTACCCTGCCTGCATTATCATCACCCCATTTTCATCTGTCTTCGCTTCACTTCATCTGTTGCAGACAAGCATAAGCCACCAGAAAATCCTTTTCTTCTTATTAATATAATTATGCATTAGATATACAGTACACAACTCTTTGTTCTAGCTATATATCATCCTGTGTTATGGGTTTGTATCTATATTAATAAAGCACAAAGCCTGTTTCTGAGACGTGCCCCATAGACTAGATCCTGTGTGAGGCAATGCTATCCCTTATTGTCTCCACAATTAAACCCTTACCCACATCTGTTTTCTGGCCCAATTATCTCTCTTCCTTAGGAATACCGCTCCTCTAGTTATGGTCCTCCTGACCCTTGCCACTTCTCCTACATAATCACCTCTCCCCTAAAACCTTTACCTACAATGCAATTTAATTAGATTGTTCATGCATTAAATGCTTTCTCACTGTGTTTTTTCATCTACTGTAAGCCTCTTCTGTAATCATGCTTGTCCAAATTCATTACATCTGCAACTGTTGTAAGTCTAATTGCACATCTTTGTTTGGTTTCCACAAACTCTGTGTGTGCTGCCTCCACCAATCAGCACCTGTGTTTTTACATCCGCTGGGTCCATTTGTAACATAGTAACATACACAGGTTATGAGTCTAAAAAATGCATGCATCCATCAAATTCAAGCTATGCCAAATCACTCCTGTTGATCCAGAGGAATACAAAAAAAAAACAACAACAACAATTGAAGCCATTTACAATAAAACCCCAGGTGGGTAAAAAAAATTCTGTCCTGACTTTATATGGCAGACAGATTTTTTCCTGGATCAACATCCTATCTGCTTTGAACCCTCATAATTCTCAATATTGCACTGTGCTACATAGGTATCAATTACTTTTTTGAAAGAAGTTACAGTATCTGCAAACACATAGTCCCAAGCCAAATAATTCCATAATTTTACTGCCCTTACTGTGAAAAAAATCTATGCTTTTGTTTTAGTCGCAATCACCTTTCCTCTAGTCTTAATGGATGACCCCTTGTTCTTAGCTCAGTTCTTTAAGTAAATAGTTTATTGGAGAGTTATTTGTTTTGAACAATATATTTGTAAATTATATGTAAACAAACCCAGTTTGGTAGTCTCTCTTTATAACACAGATCTCCAATATATTTATATGTTTTTTACACATCTTATCAAGTTCAGTTATGTCTTTTTTAAGAACTGGTGCCCAAAACTGTACTCTATATTATAGATGAGGCATTACCAACAATTTATATAGAGGTATAATTTTATTTGCATCCCATGCATCTATACACCTTTTGTAATGATTTGTTTGACTCACAGACAGAGGGTTTAGGATAAAAACACAGTTTTATTGAATAAAATAATACAGTAAGAACCCTCACAGGTCCTGTAATATACAACAGTATAGTACAGACACACGACAGGTAATTTATTCAATGCCCACACAGGTCCAGCATAACATGAAGGTACAGACAGAATATACTGACACAGGTCAGGCAGAGAAGTAGGTTCCCAGGATTCTGGCACTGCAGGAGTTAAAGTTCATCACTGATGGTAAACAGTCCCATATGTGAAGGTACTGGAATGATACTTTAACAAGCCAAGGTCAGCAACCATAAGTGAACTGCCAGCCCAACTGAGGTAGAATGAGCACTACCGGAGCAATCACTGAGGCACACACTTGCAACCGGTATGACAGTAACGGAGGACTAGGCCAGAGGCTCTCTGCCAGAGCAGTAACTGAGATAACACTTGGCAACCTGCCGGAGCAGTAGAGGAGGACAAGCCAATGGCACTTTACCAGAGCAATCACGGAGGCAACACTTGCAACCGGTATGACAGTAGCGGAGGACAAGCCAATGGCACTTTACCGGAGCAATCACGGAGGCAACACTTGCAACCGGTATGACAGTAGTGGAGGACTAGGCCAGAGGCACTCTGCCGGAGCAGCAAATGAGACAACACTTGGAAACCTGCCGGAGCAGTAGCGGAGGACAAGCCAATGGCACTTTACCGGAGCAATCACAGAGGCAACACTTGCAACCGGTATGACTAGCGGAGGACTAGGCCAGAGGCACTCTGCCGGAGCAGTAACTGAGACAACACTTGTCAACCTGCCGGAGCAGAGGCGTAGGACAAGCCAATGGTAATCGGATGTAAGAATGTCGCCGAGGCGACACGGACAAGGGAAGCAGGAACGTCGATCAAGCTGGGTTGGTGCACAGGAACAGGAATGTCAGCCAGGCCGGGTCAGAATACAGGAGCATGAACGTCAGTCCGGGTCGGTACACAGGAGCAGGAACGTCAGCCAGGCCGGGTCGATACACAGGAGCAGATACTGAAGAGTAGTCAGGCAATCCGGGTCGGTATACAGAAGCAGGAACTGGACAGTAGTCAGGCAGGCCAAGTTGGTACACTGGGAATTCTGATCAGTTAGTTAGCACTGGTACAGGAACACCACGAAAGGGCACCGTGTGGGTGCAGGAGCCCAGTATATAAAGGCCATACTGGGCGGGCTCAACACAGGACAACCAATGAGACCATAACACAGGATAACTGACAGCAAAACAAAAACAAGGGAGCACGGGCACCGTGATACCTTTCTATGCAGGATAGTACCCTATTTTATCTTGCAGCAGCTGAGTGACTCTGCACACTGCTGTGAAGTCTATCGTCTATCAGAACTCCTAAACCCTTCTCTAATGAGGGTTCCTCAAGTAGTTTCCCATGTAGTGTATATGTAGCATGTTTGTTTCTACAGCTCAAATGCATAACTTTACATTTATCTACATTAAACCTCAATTGATTTTTTCCGCAGAGAAAAACATCCTGCTCTGTATATATTTCCTTACACAGTTTAGTGTCATCAGCAAAGATTGAGACGTTACTTTCAATTCCTACTTCTAGGTAACATAGTAACATAGTAATTTAGGTTGAAAAAAGACTTGCGTCCATCCAGTTCAGCCCTTTTCATATTCTTGCTTACCAGTGTTGATCCATTATAAAACAAATTAATAAACAAATTAAAAAGCATCAGGCCCAGGACTGAGCCCTACTGAGCTCTGTTCCATTTTACAATGACTATCATTTAACCAGTTCTTTACACTTTCACAGATATCACCTCCCAAACTGAAGACTTTTAATGCAGTAACCTGTTGTGAGGCACAGTCATGCACTGTTTAGCAGGATCACTTAAGGGATATAATTTCATCATCCCAACTTATCTGTTTGCATCTCTTGGAATTTCCTACTGTTTACTTTTCTTGCCATATGGTCTGTTCTCCTCTCACATGGCTTTGTAGGTTTGATCTCCTGTGACTGGTATTTAATAGTAGGATGTATTATTATGTTTCCACATTAAAAAATGTGTTCTTTTTGTGCCGAATGTTTATTAACTATGCTGTCCACACAGAAAATATTCCTCTTCTTGAGCCTTGCGACCAGGGGAAGGCAGTGGGTCATTGTAAGGATGTTTCTGGGCATTCCATTCATCTGCCCCTTTTTTAAAGTCATGTACTAACGCAGTACACAAAACATTAGAATAACACTACTCCATTTTTCTACACAAGCAATAGGTATTCAGTCTAGCTCTCATTGAAGGATGCATGCCGGCAGGGCTTAGTTGAAGTCCTTTGCTACTAGCCAGACATGAAAAGTTACTCGCCACTGCAAGCCATAGCATACCAACCAGGGCTGAACTTTCACTCACCATTGGCTAGTGTCGAGTGGAAATTTTGAGCCCTGCATGCCGGTATGCAGTAAAGTGCTTATCCGTGGTAATACATACCCTGAAGTCCATGTGAATGTTTTTATACATATAAATGCAGGTATTGATCCTTGCTGGCAGATTTGTTCATCTCCCCACTGAGTATTAGGCTTGTGCAATTTGGTTCGTCCACATTCGGATTTCAGATGAATAAGTGTCATTCGGAGCCATTCAGACATGGCGAAAATCTTAGAGCCATTAGTTTTTAGATGCTGAATCTGAAACATAATTGGGCAGAATTTTGTTACAATATTCGGATATTCAGATGATGTTCTCCCCGCGCGCGTGCTGCTTTCCCTCCCTCTCTAGTCCACTTAGCTTCTTTGTTTCATGATGTCTCTAGTCCAAGCAATTAGCTTCTTCATTTCATGATGGGGGATGGACTAATGACATCATAGACACCCAGACAGCTCCTGCATTTCCTGTTAGTGCTTATTGCATTGGTGGAGCTTGGAGAGAGTAGAACAGATAGAGAGATAGAGAGAGTGACTGTCCAGTTGATGTGTAGGCAGGCAGATAGGCATAGTCAGGGAGCCAGTATTAGTGCCAGTTATTGCCAATGCAAGGGAGAGTCACCTTTGTTCCTGTGTAAAATATAAAAATGCTACTTAGGAGTGTGTTTGAATAATTTGTAGAGTGACACAATATCACAGTTGTGTAAGGACTGGGAGGCCTACTATCTTACTGCCACAGCAAGGCAGAATCATCAGTGTTCCAGTGTTAAATCTAAAAATTCAACTTAGGAGTTTGAGTAATTTGCAGTGACCATCTCACCGTTGTGTAGGGACTGGAAGTCCATCTATCTTACTGCCACAGCAAGGGAGAATCCTCAGTGTTCCAGTGTTAAATCTAAAGCTTCAACTTAGGAGTTTGTTTGAGTAATTTGCAGTGACCATCTCACCGTTGTGTAGGGACTGGGAGTCCATCTATCTTACTGCCACAGCAAGGGAGAATCCTCAGTGTTCCAATGTTAAATCTAAAAATTCAACTTAGAAGTGTGTTTGAATATTTTGCAGAGTGACACAACATCACAGTTGTGTAAGGACTGGGAGGCCTTCTATCTTACTGCCACAGCAAGGCAGAATCCTCAGTGTTCCAGTGTTAAACATAAAACTTCAACTTAGGAGGTTGTTTGAGTAATTTGCAGTGACCATCTCACCGTTGTGTAGGGACTGGGAGGCCATCTATTTTACTGCCACAGCAAGGGAGAATCCTCAATGTTCCAGTGTAAAATATAAAAATTCAACTTAGGAGTGTGTTTGAATAATTTGCAGTGACCATCTCACCTTTGTGTAGGGACTGGGAGGCCATCTATCTTACTGCCACAGCAAGGGAGAATCATCAGTGTTCCAGTGTTAAATTTTAAAATTCAACTTAGGAGTGTGTTTGAATAATTTGCAGAGTGACACAATATCACAGTTGTGTTGGGACTGGGAGGCCTACTAGCTTACTACCACCGGTAACCTCATCATACCATGCAAACCCATCCTCCCCAAGAGCATGCCTAGAAATCTACATACTCTTGAGCCGCAACAATTCTCCACATCCCTGCAACCTCTTCTCAACCACATCCTCACACTTACTTGCCCAGAACAAACTACTGCTCTGTACAACAGTACTCTCAGAACACCCCTCGACACAGCGGCACCTGCAACTCCACGCCACCCACGCACAACCCCACTACAACTCTGGCACACAAGACAAACACAATAACTCCAAAGGTGCTCACGCACTGCCGAAAGGCACTGGAGGAAATCGCGCTCCACAGACGAAAAAGGAATCAACTCCCTTGGGTTTCACCATCATCTCTATGCTAACGACACTCAAATATATATTTCTTCCCCTGACCTCTCCCCTTCCTCTTGTCCCGAGTATCTGTCTGCTGTGTCTTCCTAGATGTCCTCCCATCAACTCAAACTTAACCTTGGCAAAACTGGACTAATCATCTTCCCTCCCACTACAACCAGCCTTACCCCAGATATTACCCTCACCATCAACAATGCTACCATCACACTGACCCCTACAGCTCACTGCCTGGGGGTCACATTTGACTCTGCCCTATCCTTCATTCCTCACATCCAGTCAATCTCCAAATCATGCCACCTCCACCTCCGCAACATCTCTAGAATCCGACCCTTTCTCACACAAGACACTACCAAAATTCTAATCCGAACACTCATCACGTCCTGTCTTGACTACTGTAACTCATTACTAATTGGCCTTCCTCTCACCTGACTAACCCCACTACAGTCCATAATGAACTCTGCTGAAAGACTAATCTACCTCACTCATTGCTTCTCTGACACCAAACCCCTCTTTCAATCCCTACACTGGCTCCCATTAGCATACAGAATTAAATTAAAAATTCTGGTGCTTACTTATAGAGCCCTTACTAACACCATACCACACTATATTTCATCTCTCATTTCCAAATACACTCCCTCTCGCCATCTTCGCTCTGCACACGATCTTCTGCTCTCCAACCGCTCTTATCACATCCTCCCACTCCTGCCTACAGGACTTCTCCCGTGCTGCACTTCAGCTCTGAAATTGAGTGGCTGTGTGAGGGAGATAGATAAAAGAGTGATAGGAAGATGGCAAAGAGACGAGTGCAGGCTGGTGGGGTGGGGAGATGTGCAGGAGAGGAGGAAAGACAGCAGGGGATCCCTGGTTAGGGAAGGAGGGGGGAGATGGAGAGCTGCTGGGCGGAGGGGGTACCTAACTACACTCAGGTACACAGCTTAAAGGGACCGACATGCCAGCTGAAACCGGAGGGGATAACTGTAAAAGCTCCAAAAAAGTTTAACAAAAATATTGCTCTATACAAAATAACCTCAAAAGAATTCCAACAAACCTGATGCAACACGCCTATCAAATCTCTTAACAAAGGAAATGAAATAGGGCACTTATCATCTGGCTACACCAAACCCCTGCAGTAACCCTATAATATTTGCTTCACTATGAAACTGCTATTAATTGTTTCCCGGCCTAATATACGCAAAAAGAAATTAATCCCTGCTAAACATGTCTTAATTAGCTGACCTGACAAACCCAGCCTAATCAGCTGTTCTACAAATTGAACACTATAATCTGCACTACTCTGAATTGGATATCTAGAGTACTACTGAGCTCCTCTGAACCACTCATTATATGCCTTTACTTATCTTGCCCAAGTTTACTCTGCCACCGACTTAAGGATGTAAGGGGCCACTGTTCCTAAATTAATTCCCACAAGTGTTGTGGGCATTGATGACCCTGGGTATCTGCTTTCAGAGTCAGCTGGTAGGATTCAGTGTAATGAAAAAATCACAAGAGTGGTATAAAGGTGATACCTTTTAATGGCTAACTGATACATGAAAAGTGCAAGCTTTCAGGACGCTAAGGTCCCTTCTCCAGGCATGGGTTAACTAACAAAACTAGAATAACACTGTATTTATATTTACAGAGTATGACATACATTTGAAACATAATATATGAGAACACAACTTAGTAAACATACAGTCTACAAATATATGAATTGATATGCACAGGGTTAGATCAAAGTCCTGGGAACAAGGAAATGTTCATTAACACAGAGGTTAATCCGTGTTAATCTGTGACCTGAACAGATCTATCTCTATACAATCAAATACCAAAATGTTCTATCTATTATAATGAGACATGAAGCCCATCCCCAGGTTTAGTACAGTTTTTAATGTGTCAAATAGATCCATTAATTTAAATTCCCAGATTTTTCTTTCCCTTTGTGTTCTAAAGTTTCCTTTGAGTATGGTGACTTTCATATTTTGTAGACTATGATTTGGACCATAAAAATGCTGACCAACTGGTGTGTCAACCTTTTTTCTGTTTATTGTGTGGCGATGAAGGTTCATTCTTTTCCTCAAAGTCTGTCCTGTTTCCCAAATATAGTAACCTCCTGTGGGGCATTGTGTACAAGTTATGAGTTAGACTACATTTGAAGAGGATCAAGTGAATGAACCATTAATTTCATAGTGTTGCTGTGTATTTGGTATTTTTCTCTTTGTGCATTGAATGTGTGGACAGGTCTCATATCTTTTTACTCCACAGCAGAACGTTCCATTCTTTGTGATTTGTGGCAAATGGCTCTTGACAATAATTTTCTTTAAATTTGGGGGTTGTGTGTATGATATAAGTGGTGGATCTGGAAAAATTACTTTTAATCTATCATCTTTATGGAGGATTGGTTGTAAGACTTTTGCAATCCTGCTCAGGGCTTCCAATTGGGGATTGTATGTGACCACAAGTGGTACCCTGTTATTCTCTGCCCGTGGTCTGTATTCAAGGAATGTTTCTCTGGGTATTTGGCTGGCTCTGTGTATCTGATTGTCTATTATTCTTGGGTGGTATCCCTGATTCCTGAATCCCTTCCTTAGTGAATGGAGATGCTGGTTCCTGTCTGTATTGTCTGAACAGATACGGTTGTATCTTATAGCTTGGCTATAGATGATGGCATGCTTGGTATGTTTGGGGTGAGACGTGTCATATCTAAGGTATGATGGTCTGTCTGTGGGTTTGTGATACAGGGATGTCAGTATGTTTTGGTCATTGATGTAGATCATGGTGTCAAGGAAATGTATGTGTACCACAGAGTAGTTCAGAGTGAAGTTAATGGTTTGGTGGAATTGGTTAAATCTGGCATGGAATTGTGTAAGGTCCTGTTCACAGGCAGTCCAGATTAACAGGATGTCATCTATGTAGCAGAAGTATGCTAGTGGCTTAATGCGACAGGTGGATAGAAAATCTTGTTCAAGTTTCGCCATGAACAAGTTAGCATACTGAGGTGCCATCTTTGTTCCTATTGTTGTTCTCATTTTTTGTAGATATAAATCATCCCCAAATGCAAAGTAATTGTGTGTGAGTATGACCTTTGTAAGTCCCAGAACAGTCTCTGTGGGTAGGTCTTGTTGGTCCAAAAATTCCTTGCATGCTGCTAGGCCATCTTGATGTGGGACATTTGTGTATAAGGATTCAACATCCATAGTAGCCAAAATTGTCCCCTCAGGTACTGGACCTATAGTAGCCAATTTGTTCAGTAAGTCTGTGGTGTCCTGGAGGTAGCTGGCTGTGTTTCTTACCAAGGGCTTTAGGATATTTTCCACGCAGCCAGATATATTTTCAGTTAGTGTCCCTACTCCAGAGATTACAGGCCTTCCTGGGTTCCATTGTTTATGTATCTTAGGCAGTAAATAGAATGAGCCTGTTTTTGGGGTCTTTGGTATCAGATCCTGAATGTGTATATATGTGGAAGGGAGTCCATTTATTATATGTTTTAGTTCCTTTAGATATCTCTGTGAAGGATCCTCTTGTAGTTTGCAGTAATGTCTGGGATCAGAAAGTTGTCTTTGTGCTTCACTAATGTGGTAATTTGTGTTCATTATGACTACAGCTCCCCCTTTATCTGCTGGTTTGATCATAATGTCCTTGTTGTCTTTCAATGATTTAATGGCCCTCCTTTCCTGGGTACTAAAGTTGTACAGCTCTTTACTTTGTTTATCCAGGATGGTGGATTTCACTCTCTGTCGGAATGAGGCTATGTACTCATCTACAGTGGGGTTGAGTCCTGATGGAGGGGTCCAGTTAGGTTTGTTTTTTCGTGGTGTGTTTAAGCTGTACTGTGTTGCAGGGTTCATAGTTGATGTCATCATGGAAAAATTCCTTAAGGCGTAATCTCCTAAAGAATTCGTCCATGTCACTGCAAAGCTCTGTTTTGTCCAATGGTTTTGTAGGGCAGAAATTCAGTCCTTTGGATAGTACATGGTTCTCTTCCTTACTTAGAGTGTGTTGTGAAAGGTTCACAATGCAGTCTTGCTTCTCTGTATTCCCTTGCAGGTCCTAGTCTTTTTTTGTTGCTGTAGTATGTAAACCTGCTTTCATCCTAAGTCTGTGAAGTTTTTTACTTTTGTCCTTGTAGATGTTTGTAGTACTTGTGTAGCCTTTGGGAAAACCTTCCAAACTGAAGACAAGATAGGCTATCAGCCACATGGTTGCAATATCCTGGAATATGCTTCATTTTTAAACATATGTTAAATGACAAACATTTCTAAGTATCTCAACAGAGTGAACATTGCTGGGGACTTAGCTGATAAACTATTAACTGCCTGGACCAAGATTAGGTTATCACAATACAAAGTGATCCTTCTGTCTGCAAAATATGACGCCCATAGTTCTATAGCTACTACAGCTGGAAAAGGTTCTAAAAGAGTCATATTTTCCATGTAACCAAAGCCATTCCAAGCCTCTGGCCATTCCTGAGCACTCCACTTCCCATTCCAATATGCTCCATACCCCCCTGAACCTTCTGCATCAGTATAGAGATTCATGTCAGAGTTAAAAACGACATCTTCCTGAAACAAGTTCCTGTTGTTATACTCCTGTATAAATTAATTCCATACTGCCAAGTCAGTCTTGACCTCTATGGACAATCTAAAATGACAATACTGAGATCTGAATCCAGATGTTGCTGCTGCTAAGCGAGAAAATATTCTGCCCATTGGCATTACTCTTGTATCAAAAGTTTAGTAATCCCAAAACTGACTGCAAGAACTTTAATGTCATTTTTCTGCAGGTCAACAGCAGCCAAATTCAACTTAGTAATTTTGTCTTCAGGTAGCCCAAATTCTATTCGAACTGAATCAATCATTATTCTCAGAAAATCATGACCATCTTCGTGTGAGCCAAAGGGACCCCAAATTCCTCAACAATTCTACAAAACATGTTCAGTAAATTCCCCAAAACAGACGAGTCCCCTTGGCCCATGAAAAAGAAGTCATCCAAATTATGCATTACTGTAGTCATACCACTCCTAAACTTTTCCACCTATTCTAAAAAGCTTGAGCATATTTCAAAATATGAGCATGACAATGAACACCTCATTGGGAGACATTAATCTAAAAAAAAGAGATAGCCTTTAAATTGGAAACCCAATGAGCAAAAACTACTAGGATGTATAGGCAAACGCCTGAAAGCAGATTTAATATCCACTTTTGCCATTAGTGCACCCTGGCCACATATCTTAACCAATCTCAGAGCCCCCTCAAATGACTGACTGATGACTGAACATAGGTCCTCACTAATTTGATCATTCAGGGAGGCTCCAGATGGAAAAGAGAGTTGATGTATCAAACAAAAAGTTTGATACACCAAGAGGAGATAAATAAAAATTCTTAAAGGGAGGCTTAATGAAAGGATCCTCCACCCTTCCTTCTTCTAACTCCTTTTTGATTTTCTCCCAGACTACTTCTGGCAATTCTTCTGCAGATCTCAAATTCTCAACCCACTGCAGCTTTTCTCCTAAATAGACTGGTAATCTAAAACCTTCCTAAAAACCCTGCTTGAGTATGTGCGCTTCTCCCTGCTTGGATAATGATCTAACCAAGGTGAAATTCTTTTCAGCCTCTCTGGGGCTGTTGCCTTTAAAACACCCCTCTGTTTTCATACTGCTGTCCTGTAATTTGTTTTCTAAAACAGCAAAAACTAGGGTGACTACGATTGCAAATTAAACAATCATGTTTATATCTGCACTTATTTGGGAACCTATACTGTGTTTCATTAAATGCTCAACATAAACCCTTCTTATGCTTTTGACCTAATGCTAATGACTGAGGTTTTTGGAAATGTCCCGTGGCCTGTTGCGACATTAACCCCTTAAAGACCAGCGGTCCCGGGGTGTGCGGTCCTTTAAGGACCACATAGGAAACTTGACGTGCCATCCCACGTAACTGATCACGTGGGGCGGCACGCTGAACGAGGGACTGAAAGAGATCACTCCTACAGGAGCGTGGTGAGTAAAAGTACGTGACGTGCCAGGACCGTCACTGATCCTTAAGAGCCGGACCAGCGTGACGGTCTTGCCACTTCAATGGTCCTTAAGGGGTTAAGGAAACCCATAAAATTACATCCTTTTGGCCCCATGACATTGTTGCCTAAATTGTTCATCATACATGAACCATGCATAACCCACAAATGTTTTGAATGCCCCCAACCCTATTTCCACATGTTGAGACATCCTTGAACATTTGAAGGGGCGTTTCTCATCCGTCACTGCAGCAAAGATACAAAATGCCTTTTGCCAATTATTAAATGTTCTAGGAATAAGTATCCTTCTATCTATTTCAGATTTATCATTACCTTTCCTAGCTGAGAATTCTTTTGACCCTGGAAGAAATGATAGTAAATGAATAAACTCCCTCTTACAAATGTTTTCTTTAACCTGACTTGATAAATGAAAGCCTAGAGGGGATGTATTACATGTAAGTGCTTCCCTTAAACAAGACTGATTTACACTATCAATATTATATCTCTTGTAGTATCACCTTGTGACATACTGTGTTCTGATCTGTTATTATCAGCTTCCAACCTAACACTACCCTCATTAACCCAAGCATATTTAATATCCCCTCTACTAGCTTTTAGCTGGTTAGTAATAATTGAAAGGGAGCTTAAAATGTCCCATTTGGTATATTGCCACTTCAGTCTGTACTTCTCTCTGTGTCTCTGCTGGAGGATCCTTGGTCGCTGATTATGTCCTATTCTGTGCCGTCTTCTTCTTGCTTTTTCTTCTATCTTCAGGCGAATAAACTTCCTGTTTCTGCCTGTGCAATTCATAATGATATTTTCTTTCCACTGAGACCTATGTGAGTCTCCACCCCTCTTAATGACATGATCTTTGTCCTGCTAACCACCCCTCTTCACACCAGAGCCGAGACTGCTGTGGGGCTTCTGCTTGACCTGGCCCTTCTTGCAGAGAGACGTCTGGGAGCATGATCCTTCTGATGTGATGATGAAGAAGGGGCAACATAAATACAATCTCTTATCCAGGCACCATCCCCACACTCCATCGCTCTCCATTCCAGTTCTTTGTCCAAGCGTTCCACCTCTGAGTCCATGTCACTGTCTAGAAAGCTTTTTTGTGTGGCAGGCTGACAGAAACCTCAGAGCTCAGACTACGCTAAGCCAGGTAAGCCCCGATTTGTGGAAAATTGTCTGTATTTATACTCTGCTTTCCTGTCTTCTACCACTTACCTGGCGCAAGGTAACACCCTGGGCACCAGTAGTATCCCAGGGCAGGAAAGACAAAAAGAATAGAAGCTTCCACAACCGCTATGTCTAAATTTAAAGGGGAAACAGCCCATTACTGCTTAAAGGGATAGTAATGTTTCATAATAAAAGCAGCTCTAATTAATCATCATAGTATTTGTACTTTGGAGAGTGTTATTTCAATTCTGTCAGAGTTGTAGTTCAAGAGTAATTCAATGACAAAGTGTTCCCCTCCTGCTCCCTTTACTGATGTAACACTGTTCAGCCAGAGCAGAAGGGAGGTGCCCAGGTAGACTGCAGAGAGTGACAATCTTCAATTAAGATAAGGGAAAAACCTGAAAAGCTTGTCAGGGGGGCAGGGCTTTCATTGTTCTCATAGGAAGAAGATTGTCCCCTTCTGTTATCTGTCTGTTATGTGTCTGGTCTTACAACCAGATTCTCTGAGAAGAGATGGCTTACACTAGGTAAAAGGGGCGGGAAGGGAAACTTTGCTTGTTAATATCTCTTAAACCATAAAGGTTTGAGAGATAAGACTTATATCATTCTTCATATTTTTTTAATGCCTACAAAATAAAATAAAGTTAAAACGAAGTATTACTATCCCTTTAATAACATATAATAATGGGGGGGGGGGGCTCACCAGCTCCAAGTGTCCTTCCCTAAAATGGTCAGTCCTTTACATTCTCCATAGAATATGACAGAAACTGCTGAGTCATGCAGTCAGTTTAATTTTCAGGAAGTAATTACACTATAATTCACTTCCTGACAATTTGAACAGTTATATCATTTGAATAAAACCACTGCCAGCAGTGGAAATACTCTTGTTTTATTCAGCAGGAAATGTCCTATGCAATATATGTTTTCATTAAAAAATCTGTACTGCTCCTTTAAAGAAGTCTGTTTATTCAGGTCTCTGTTGCAATAACAAATGCACCATGAGGGTCAGCCCAGGTTTGCTCTTTTAACTCTTTCAGTACTGAGTGCTAACCTTAGTGGGAACATAGACTTAAAGCTACGTATCTCATCAACAATTGTTTTATCTAATAAGAAAATGAGCAACATAAATGTAGGTGTTCTGAAAGCTGTTTCTAATCCCCCCTATTTGTTACAAAGTGACAGTTCAATTTAACAAAATGAATGCCAGAGGGGTATCCAAAGTATTGTTTAAAGGGATAGTAATACTTGAAAATAATTGTATTTTATATTGTAGCCCTTAAAAAAACATGAAAAATTATATAAGTCTTATCTCCCAAACCTTTATGGTTTGGGAGCTATTCACATGTAAAATATAGTAACATGCTCTTTTCTTGGCTGTTTCAGCGAAGTCTGCCATCTAGTGGACAGATTTGGAATTCGGTCCACAGAGCAACCGGCAGCTCTTTAGCAGTGCCGAGATCACTATCTTTGAAAAGAACTACTTAATTGGAACTGTGTACAAAGTGTGCCTGGCTTGAAAGCACACTTTGTAGACCATTCCAGTTAAGAAATTATTTTTAAAGATGGTGATCTCAGCACTTCTGGAGAGGCACAGCCGGTCCCAGGACCGGATTCCAAATCTGAAGGGTGGAGCAATGACGTCACTCCAGGGGAAACTTTACTTCTGAATATCTCCCAAACCATGAAGGTTTGGGAGAAAAGACTTATATCATTTTTCAAGTTTTTTTAAGGGATACAATTTAAAATAAACTTATTTTCAAGTATTACTATCCCTTTAAATAATTCTGTGCAGTAAATATTGCAGCTTAAATCTTAATGCAGACCAAGCCACCCATGCCAACTTATCTCCAATGTCTCACGCATGTGGGCTTGGAGAAAGTGTCACAAGGCTGGCCCAGGTGGACATCAGCCATACGTTACTGGTTGATGCTCATGTAACTCAGCCAGTTACTGGAGGATGCTAATAGCATTGCATCTTCCTGAATCACCCATGTGAATGATCTGTACGGTTGCCCATAGGTCTCCATGTAGATCAGGATGCTGGAACCTGGATGTGCCCAACGCATGATCACATAAAAGTTGCAGCATGCTATGTTCTAGTGCTTTCTGCATAGTGAAAATTGTCTGGGTTAACAGCATCACTGAAACCAAGCTGTTTCACAATGGTTCATTTTGTGCATCAGTATTATTTCTGAAGTAAAGTAACATGTGTGAACATAGTATTAGTATGTGAGTGACAGAGTCAGTAAATAATGCTGTGTGGTACACTCAGTATGAGTGTCTTTGTATTTGTGTCAGTAATTTTGTCACACTGAGTGCATTATTGTGCAATTGTGCTAATGTCGATTAGTGTGTGATTGACTTGGTTAAAATTTAAAATGGGTGCTTCAGGTCATTTCTTAAATGATTTTTTAACAGTGAGTGTGTTGGCAAATCAATCAGACGCTATTAATGGAATTTACTAAAGGCCCAACTGCCCTTCACACACAAAAAAGCTGTATATTTTATTTTATTAATCTTGAAAAGCTCTTGTTTTCCAATGGCAATTTTCACCCAACTTTGAGTGAGTGCACTGATTTTTATACTTGTTTTCGTTGAATGGGAGGGTCCAGGGGCGGATTATTATTATTATTATTATTATTATTCTTTATTTATATAGCGCCAACTAATTCTGCAGCGCTGTACAATTGGGGAATAGACATACAGAGGTATTAAATAGTACAATCAGATGTGTAGAACAGGAGGATCAGAGGGCCCTGCTCGTGAGAGCTTACAGTCTAGAGGAAGGTACAAACAGGGGAGTAACTATAGGGCATGTAGAGGGTGCAGTATGATGGGGCCCATCAGCTCAGGGGCCAATAGCATCTACTTATATCCCTCTTAGAATATTTTTGTGTTAGTGGGCTTAAAGGGATAGTAATATTTCATAATAAAAGCAGCTCCAATTAATCTTCATAGTATTTGAGCCTTGGAGAGTGTTATTTCAATACTGTCAGAGTTGTAGTTCAAGAGTAATTGAATGATAAAGTATCCCCCTCCCAATCTTCAATTAACATAAGGGAAAGACCTGAAAAACCTGTCAATGGGGGCAGGGCTTTCATTTTTCTCACAGTAAAAAGATTGTCCCTTGCTGTGAGCTGTCTGGTCTATGGACCAGATTCCACATCTGAGGGGAGGTGGCGTACAGTAGGTAAAAGGGGCGGGAGGGGGATACTTTATCATTCAATTACTCTTGAACTACAAGTCTGACAGTATTGAAACAACACTCTCCATGGCCCAAATACTATGAAGATTAATTGGAGCTGCTGTATTTGTGAAACATTTCCAACACTTTAGCACATTTTGTATCAGGGCCCTCCAATGACCAGTTAATGCCACTTATTACAAACTTATCATGATTGAGTATATTTCAGGTCTATTGTTTATCAGAGCTGGATTTTCCAATAGGCACAGTAGAGATCCAAATTTTTGGGCCGCCTCATCTGTGCTGGAAACACCCACATTCTGAGCTATGGAAGTGACCAGAGCAATCTCAATGTCCCAGCTCCAGTAATACACCCCTTTAGAACCTATTAATTAACCCCTTGGATGATAGAGAGATCTCCAATGAATTACAGAGCACCTGGAATGTAAATCCGGCTCCGTCACCTTCATTTTTATGGTCAAATGTCTTAGTCATATCTAATGAGTGAATTGTATCATTGGCAGTGGAATGGGGTGGGCCACTAGGACCACCATCCCACCATTTTTATGTCCCATGCAGGACTCATTTTCATATCCCAAGAATGTGCAATCAGCAGTCTTCTGCTGTTATAATCTAAAGTTCCCACTGACTTCAGCTGGCCAACAGCCAGTTGACAGTGATAGGAGTTGTAGGAAAAAAAAACAACAGCAGGGTGGGGATGCCTTAATATGAGAGAGACTTTCCAATTTCTATGTTATTCAATGGAACCAATACATTGATTTCTCTCCAACTTGAAAAGGAGACTCAATAGAATAATGAAGACATTGAAGAGTTTCTCTAACTGGAGAGTTTATCTCATCTTAGTTCATGGAGTCCTGAAGTGTGTCAGTGCCTGATCTAAGCTGTTACATGATGGGTCAGCAGGGAGAGATGCACTAAAGTAAGATAGGAGAAAAACTAAGAAACTGAAAGGCAACCAGATTTACTGCAAGGGCTTTATGTGGCCTTCAAGTTCCCCAAGTAGCCAAACATCATGATTTCACTTTTTTATTTGGGTTTGAAAAAAGGCAGACTGACCTACTGGATACTGGAGAGGTCCTCCATGCATTGCACTGAATTGCATTAAAGACCTCTTTAGCCTCCCATTGGTTAAAAGGGTAGCAAAAAATATGATTGTGAAAGGATGTATGCTGTGAGACAAAAGAAAGAGGATTTGTGTGTGTGTGGAGGGGGTTGCAAATCAGGCGTATGGAGCAGGAAATTATCTTTGCACTTTGTCAGAGAACAGACTTGGGGCCATGTAAGAAGACTAAGGGCTGCAATGTACCCCAGGGCTGCTTGTTGTCTACTACTGCATTTGAAAAGGAGGCTCAATAGAATAGCATTGAATAGTTTATCTCACTGGAGAGTTTATCTCTCCTGTATCTCACCTTAGAATATGACCTCCCTGCAAGTTGTCCATCCTTGCTGTAAGCTGTTGAATGATGAGTCAGCAGGGGCTTGTTTGGTTTGTATGCTTCCCCACCAACCAAAAACACTTTCCTTTGCCTCTAATTTCTATACTGCAGTTTTGGTACACAGAAGAATTAGATCACCCCTGACTGTTAGAATGGCTTGGTAAATCAAGGTTTTTGAGTGGATCTATGTGTCGTGTCTTTGTCATTGTATGTTTCTGTAATTATCTGTGAGTGCTCAAGGGCTTTACTGTGGCCTGTATCTTCCTGAGGTGGCTAAGGAGTAAGGACCTATTTGTTAGTCTATCAATATAGCTATATCAAACTAGATCTAATCCTTCTGTATTATACCAGCATTCATATTGGTTTGTCTTTTCATTTGTAGTTATTACACCCCAAATGTACTGTGATATGTGATATTTCAGTGCATTATAAATAATTAATGATGATAATATGTATTTATGCTCCTGTACTAGGGGTCAACAACAGCTCAGTGTTCTGTTCTGCAACAGAGGAGCAGACACCCGTTGCAGTTCATCTGCCAGACAGGAAAGCATAGTCTTGCATTAAACTAATTCTTATTATCTATATTAAGAGGCACCAGCTGCCAGGGGTGAAATTAATCTTCCAGCTCGGGAGGGGGACATTGAGGGTCCTAGAAGTGACTGGGGGCAAGGAATGCTGATTAAAAATAATCTGCACTTTATTAAAAATAATTCTGATTTATCTCTCCCTCAGCAAGACATAAATCGTATGGAGAGGTGCTGATGCTGCCCAGCAGATGGGAAGTCCTGTGCCAGCCTATCCTGCAGTGCCATTACGAATAGTGACCAGGCACCCTCCCTGAGTGTAAAGATTAAAAATCCCCTAACTCAGCATGTACGTGAAAGCCAGTAATTAAGGGCTATATGCACACAAAACACACAGCGCAATTGTAGGGCGCACCAGCAGCACCACAGGGAACAAATAAAGATTCTCATTGATTTAAATGGAGGTTTTAACTGACTGAATACAGCTCTCCCATGCACCTCTCTCTGTTATTGAAGGAATTAAAAGTCTGGTGTAGAATTACAATGTAGGTCATTTTGAAAGAGCTTTCAAAAGCACCTATCTTTATGTTAAAGCGGAACTACCACATGAACACAACTTTAGCTTAAATAACTCCCCATCTGGCGACTAGCTGCTTAGTAACGCCAGTCGCCAGAATTATACCTTGACAAATAGATTTAGCCTTTCTTCCTGGGCTGACAGCATCACGGAACGCAGACATCTTGCCATAATGACGTCCGCCCACCTGCGATGTCAGTCCCTTTTGGAGCCGGAGGGCTCCTAGCAACTCCTCCTATATCCAGTTGGGACTGACAGCGCAGGCGCGCGGACGTCATTATGGCAAGATGTCCATGTTCTGTGATGCTGTCAGTCTGGGAAGAAAGGCTAAATCTATTTGTCAAGGTAATAATTCTGGCGACTAGCGCTGCTAAGCAGCCAGTCGCCAGATGGGGAGTTATTTAAGCTACAGTTGTGGTCAGGTGGTAGTTCTGCTTTAATTTTTTTATTAAAATCATTATTGCATGATTCTCTATTTATTTGTCGGGTTACATAAAATAAACAGCACTGGAAGACATGGCAGCCAGATACCATCATTTACTTCTCCCTGCTGGCCAGTCATGGATCATTTGCATAAACTGACAAAATTACAATCATGCAAATCCTGTCAAGATGACAAGAGAATGTGAGGATGTGACTAAGTCAGCTGGAGTTTCAGAAGAGTCTGTTATCCCCTGTAGAACAGTTGGTTTGCCCCAAAATTGTTCTACTTTTACTTTGTGTGTGTACATGACCCTAAAGTTACTATCACATTCTATGGAGAGCTATAACAAGTGGCTAACCTCCCCCATAGATTGCAATAGAAGCACTCACTGGATAACAGGGGAGAGTTGCACTAATGGTGATAAAGAGGAGATCGGTTCTGCTTTTCCTATGTTATCTATGGCAGTACTAGTCTCTCCATCTTATCTCCCCTTTCACCTCTTTATCATACCTTAAAGGGATAATAATGTATCATAATAAAAGCAGATCTAATTAATAGTATTTGGACTTTGGAGAGTGTTATTTCAGTTCTGTCAGAGTTGTAGTTCAGGAGTAATTCAATTACAAAGTGTCCCCCTCCCGCCTCTTTTACTGATGTAACACTCCTCAGCCAAAGCAGAAGGGAGGTGCCCAGGTAGACTGCAGAGAGGGACAATCTTCAATTAAGATAAGGGAAAAACATGAAAAACTTGTCAAGGGGGGCAGGGCTTTCATTGTTTTCATATAAAGAAGATTGTCCCCTGCTGTTATCTGTCTGGTCTATGGATTGCATTCCGCATCTGAGAAGAGATGGCTTACACTAGGTAAAAGGTGCGGGAGGGGAAACTTTGCTTGTGAATATGTCTTAAACCATAAAGGTTTGAGAGATAAGACTTATATCATTCTTCATGTTTTTTAATGCCTACAAAATAAAATAAAGTTAAAACGAAGTATTACTATCCCTTTAATGCATAGTCCACCGCCAGATCAGCTGTTGAGGTTGTGGTGTTGGGGGGGATGGTATGCACTAAGGTGTGATAAAGAAAGGCCAAAGAGGAGATAACCTCCAGTTCCTGTTATTGTATGAAGCGTATGCACCAAGTCCCATCCAGCATTAAAGGCATAGTAATGTTTCACAAAAACAGCAGCTCCAATTAATCTTCATAGTATTTGGGCCATGGAGAGTGTTATTTCAATACTGTCAGAGTTGTAGTTCAAGAGTAATTGTATGATAAATTATCCCCCTCCCACCATTTTTACCTAGTGTAAGCCACCTCCCCTCAGATGTGGAATCTGGTCCGTGGACCAGACAGCTCCCAGCAAGAGACAATCTTCTTGCTGTGAGAACAATGAAAACCCTGACCCCCATGAAAGTTTTTCAGGTTTTTCTTTATGCTCACTGAAGACTGTCCCTCTCTGTAATCCATCTGGACAGTCTTTCTGCTCTGAGGTGAGCAGTGTTACATCAGTAAAAGGGGCTGGAAGGGGATACTTTATCATTCAATTACTGTTGAACTACAACTCTGACAGTACTGAGATAACACTCTCCATGGCCCAAATAATATGAAAATTTAATTGGAGCTGATGTTTTTGTGAAACATTATTATCCCTTTAAAGTTCTTAGTGCATATGCTCCATAAAACCACAGCATAGGCACTGGAAAGTTTATTACATTGAAGAAGGTATGTCCTCTTTGTCATATCCTTACCACATCTTAGTGCATCTCCCCTTGAGGGCACTATTGATAGCAGTTTAATAAAAAAGGTTTGAACTGTAACAGCTTTGTAATGGAACATTTCCCAGCCATGAGAGTATCCTTGTTATAGTCAGTGTGAAAAGCCCTTCTATATATGTTTTTTATAATGTACAGTATATTTACTGATACTTTAATTAATTTAATCTTTTGGAACAATGTATTGGATACCTCTCTAGTTTTGAAGGGGTTAAATAGCCTTCCTTAGTCATTTTATTGACAGTAACAGTAATGTCTGGCAGTAAAATAGTTATTTTTTAAATATCCCCATGTAAGAGTCTAGCAATTTGTTCTTTAACCAGGGCAGCAAAAAGAAAAATTCTATACAATGTCAAAACATTATGCTTCAACTATGCATTTATATGGTATCCCTGTGATTAAGATTTTCTTCACGTTAACCCCTTGGATGCTAGAGGTCTCCAGTTCTTTGCTTCGCAATGCTTTGGAAACCTTTCTAGCATCCAAAAGGTTAAAACATATATATGGAACTTTGGACACTGTGTACACATTTATGAACTATTCCTCAGGCCATGAGAGAGAAGTCATTAGTGATTTAATTTTATTATGTAAGCAGGAAAGATAATGAACTAAGCTACTGATAAATTGAGGCAAATAAATAGTATATAAACAGAAGAGCTTGCAACACATTACTTTGCAATATGTTGCACATGCCTCTGGTCCTCAATGGTTTTACAAAAGAGGATCTATTTACTAAGCTGGTTTCTGACCTTTCATACGTTTTCATGCTGCTCATCCAGAGCTTATGGCAGCATAGTTTTCAGGGAAAACAAAAGATTTTTGTATAGATTATGGGATTTAAGAAAAAGGGGAGAATGGAAGCAGAGGAACACAGTAACATAGTTGATGAGGCTGAAAAAAGACATGCATCCATCAAGTTCAGCCCATGCCATATCACCCCTGTTGATCCAGAGGAAGGCAAATAAAAACACTGAAACCATTTCCAATTAAACCCTGTATGGGTAGAAAAATTCCTTCCTGACTAGATATGGCAGTCGAATATTTCCCTGGTTCAATGTCCTATCTGCTTTGAAACCATAATTCTCAATATTGTTCTGCACTAGAAAGGTATCCGTTACTTTCGAGGGGAACTCTCTGGATTTACCCCCAAAGACTTTGATTTTCTGAGATGATCACCAGATCTCTAGGGACAGAGGGTGACTCTCGAGGTGAGTTCCATAGTAACCCTACCTATTCCCCCACTCCTCACCCTGTTCTGACAATTTTCAGAGTAAATCCTTCCTTTCTCGGCCCAATCCCACCCATTTATGTTAAACTCCACCCACATTATGGCACAAATGCATAATTTGGACACTCTCAGACACCCTCCAGTTGATACTCCATAGCTGTTACCAGGTATGGTTAAACTGGTGAAGGAGAAGCTCCAAAACAGTAGGGAAGAATGTACAAATCCTCCAGAACAGCACATTTGCTGTGTAGGGACATTGACTCCCTACTCATGTGCCTGCATTTTAGAGTATATGCTAGATTCAGTGGTGGACAACATGAGGACCTCTCGATGCTTGCAGACTACAAGTCTTATCATACCAATCTATGTGGTTGCTCATACAATCAGCACATTTTGTAGCTGTGAGCCACAAACTTCTTGGTTGCATACAGCCCCACTGCCAACCCAGAGAGTCAGTTTTCTGATTCTCAAATGGCTGGCACGATTATATGGGGAGGTGATGTGGAAGAGTTGGATTCTCTTATCAGTGATTTTAATACTAATAATATGGGACTTAAATCTACATGGAAGATTCAAAAGGTTCTAATTGACTTCTTGGATTTACTGCTTGAAGCTTCTCCCTCAGTTTCATTCTACAGAAAAGAAGTAGAAATCAGTACTTGAAAGCCGATAGATGCCATAATCCCAATTGGCTAAAAACATTCCTTTTGGGCAGTTTCACATCCTGCAAAGAAAATGTAGTGATTTCATTAGGGAAGGGGAATCCCTCTAAAAAAAACAATTTTTAGACAGAGGGTGTAAAACTACAGTGGTAAATGCCACTATGAATAAACCTCTAAATTTAAAAAGTGAAGATCTGTTGGCAAGTAAGTCTCACAATATTAAAAATATACAGCTGCCTGCTATTATTATATAATAGTACTAGTGTGAAAACCCACGTACATGGGCCAAGGTCCGGGTGATGTTGTTTAACCCCTTCAGTGCCAGAGGCTTGGGCCATTGCCTGTACCCTGCAGGCCAGACACTTTTTCAGCATTTTTGCTATCCTTCCGTTTAGGCTTGATTTCCTCTGGGGATTTTTACTTAAATATGGAAAACTATATATTGTTTTTTTCAGAACGAATTGAGCTTTCTTGTGGTACCTTACATGAACAGAATTTTACATCGTGCAAAAAGCTATGATGTCATAATGACAAAAAAAAGTGAAAATGTACTCATTTTGCTAAAATCACATACTATGTATCAAAAACATTTACCTTGATTGAAAAAGTTTCAATTATCTGAAAAAGCCCAGAGTCCCCCGAGTAAAAAAATACCAAATTTGTATAGTTTTACCTACGTCCAAGGCTAGCGTAGAGCCCTAATCACCAGCAGCGCAAAATGACATTTTCAACTTTATAAACTAAAATGCACATTCTAGGGTTTTTGTGGTAAAACTACCCTAAAACAGTGGAATAACTATATAAAACTATATATTTCTGAAAAGTAGACAACCTGCCGCATCTAATGAGGGGTAACTTGCCTTCTTGCCCCAAGCCTGTGGTGCCCAAATGCTTCCAGAAGGTGGCACTATAGGAAAAAAATGGCATTTTCTTACATTTCTGCCCCTTCAACTGTACTGAAATATGTGAAAACCATGGAATTTACAACTGTACTCATTAGCTAGTGCTCTTGGGAGAAAAATGACATCCCATTGGTTTGGGTTCACCTACCACAGGGGATGCTAGAAGTGCAAAAAGACACCTACTACAACCTCTAAATTTTCTAACATTTTCTCAAACATTACTTGTCTATACAAAAATGGTTATAACAACTAGAGAATTAAAGAAAGGCTACACAAACCATACCATTTTGGAAAGAAGACAACCTGCTGCATCTAATGAGGGGTAAATTGCCTTCTTACCCCAAGCCTGTTGTGCCCAAATGCTTCCAGAAGGTGGCACTATAGAAAAAAATGGCATTTTCTTACATTTCTGCCACTTCAACAGTACTGAAATCTGTGAAAACCATGGAATTTACAACTATATTGATTAGCTAGTGCTCTTGGGAGAAAAATGACACCCCATTGGTATGGGTTCACCTACCACAGGGGATGCTAGAAGTGCAAAAAGACACCTACTACAACCTCTAAATTTTCTAACATTTTTTCAAACATTACTTGTCTATACAAAAATGGTTATAACAACTAGAGAAGTAACAAAAGGCTACACAAACCATACCATTTTGGAAAGAAGACAACCTGCCGCATCTAATGAGGGGTGAATTGCCTTCTTACCCCAAGCCTGTTGTGACCAAATGCTTCCAGAAGGTGGCACTATAGGAAAAAAATGGCATTTTCTTACATTTCTGCCCCTTCATCTGTATGGAAATCTGTGAAAACCATGGAATTTCCAACTGTATTCATTAGCTAGTGCTCTTAGGAGAAAAATGACACCTCATTGGTATGAGTTCCCCTACCTTAGTGGGCGCTACAAGTACCAAACTACACCTATTGCAACCACTAATTTTTCTAACATTTTCTCAAACATTACTTGTCTGTACAAAAATGGTTATAACAACTAGAGAAGCGAAGAAAGGCTACACAAACCATACCATTTTTGAAAGAAGACAACCTGCCGCATCTAATGAGGGGTGAATTGCCTTCTTACCCCAAGCCTGTTGTGCCCAAATGCTTCCAGAAGGTGGCACTATAGGAAAAAAATGGCATTTTCTTACATTTCTGCCCCTTCATCTGTATGGAAATCTGTGAAAACCATGGAATTTCCAACTGTATTCATTAGCTAGAGCTCTTAGGAGAAAAATGACACCTCATTGGTATGAGTTCCCCTACCTTAGTGGGCGCTACAAGTACCAAACTACACCTATTGCAACCACTAATTTTTCTAACATTTTCTCAAACATTACTTGTCTGTACAAAAATGGTTATAACAACTAGCGAAGTGAAGAAAGGCTACACAAACCATACCATTTTTGAAAGAAGACAACCTGCCGCATCTAATGAGGGGTGAATTGCCTTCTTACCCCAAGCCTGTTGTGCCCAAATGCTTCCAGAAGGTGGCACTATAGGAAAAAAATGGCATTTTCTTACATTTCTGCCCCTTCATCTGTATGGAAATCTGTGAAAACCATGGAATTTCCAACTGTATTCATTAGCTAGTGCTCTTAGGAGAAAAATGACACCTCATTGGTATGAGTTCCCCTACCTTAGTGGGCGCTACAAGTACCAAACTACACCTATTGCAACCTCTACATTTTCTAACATTTTTTCAAACATTACTTGTCTATACAAAAATGGTTATAACAACTAGAGAAGTAACAAAAGGCTACACAAACCATACCATTTTGGAAAGAAGACAACCTGCCGCATCTAATGAGGGGTGAATTGCCTTCTTACCCCAAGCCTGTTGTGCCCAAATGCTTCCAGAAGGTGGCACTATAGGAAAAAAATGGCATTTTCTTACATTTCTGCCCCTTCATCTGTATGGAAATCTGTGAAAACCATGGAATTTCCAACTGTATTCATTAGCTAGAGCTCTTAGGAGAAAAATGACACCTCATTGGTATGAGTTCCCCTACCTTAGTGGGCGCTACAAGTACCAAACTACACCTATTGCAACCACTAATTTTTCTAACATTTTCTCAAACATTACTTGTCTGTAGAAAAATGGTTATAAAAACTAGAGAAGTGAAGAAAGGCTACACAACACATACCATTTTTGAAAGAAGACAACCTGCCGCATCTAATGAGGGGTGAATTGCCTTCTTACCCCAAGCCTGTTGTGCCCAAATGCTTCCAGAAGGTGGCACTATAGGAAAAAAATGGCATTTTCTTACATTTCTGCCCCTTCATCTGTATGGAAATCTGTGAAAACCATGGAATTTCCAACTCTATTCATTAGCTAGTGCTCTTAGGAGAAAAATGACACCCCATTGGAATGAATCGACATACTTTAGGGGTGACAGAAACGCATAACTACACCTACCTGTTTGCTTCTTCGAAAATGGCTGCTTGTACTAAAATGTTCATAACTGTTAGAGACATGACAGAAAGGTATAAAAGGTATACCATTTTGGAAAGTAGACATTCTCCCGCATCAAATGAGGGGTCACTTGCCTTTCTACCCCCTGGGCTGAAGTGCACAAATATTTCCAAAAGGTGGCGCTATGGGAATAAATACATGTTTTTTTTAAATTTCCACCACTTCAAAGATACTGAAATCTTTGAAAACCATAACATTTCCTGCTGTATTCAGTACCTGCTACCAACATGAGAAAAATGGTAGCCCATTTGTGTGGGTTAACATAGAATATGTGGGTGCTAGGAACACATACGTAAACCTGACACTTTTGTTTCGTAAATTATCTGCTTGCACTAAAATGGTTATAACCATAATAGATATGCAGGAAAGGTAGAAAACAATGCCATTTTGGAAAGAAAACAACCTGCCGCATCTAATGAGGGGTCACTTGCCTTCATACCCAAAGGCTGGTATGCACAAATGCTTCCAGGAGGTGGCGCTAGTGAAAAAAAAGGCATTTTCTTACATTTCTGTCCCTTCAAATGTATGGAGCTCTGTGAAAACCATGGAATTTTCAACTGCATTCGTTAGCTAGTGCTCTTAGGAGTCAAACGACACCCCATTGGTATGAGCTGAACTACCTTAGGGACTGCTAGAAGTAGAAAACTACACCTACTACAAACTGATGTTTCTAACATTTTCTCAAACCTGACTTGCCTCTATGAAAATGGCTATAACACCTTCAGAAGTGAAGAAAAGGTAGATAAACTATACCATTTTGAAAAGAAGACAACATGCCGCATCTAATGAGGGGTCACTTGCCTTTTTACCCCTAAGTTAGTTGGCACAACTATTTCCAGAATGTGGTGCTACAGGAAAACAAACAAACATTTCTTTTACACTTCAGTCACTTCAAAGATACTAAAATGGTTCAATGGTGTGGGATTTCCTAGGAGGACTTCTTGCCAGCCTAAGAAAAATGGTACTCAACTGCTGTGGGTTGACATACCAATTTGAGTGACAGGAGCGTAGCTACCAGTGAAATAGGAATGGGAAAGCAAACAGTGTATGTGTGATTTTATGACTAACAGATGAAAGAAGCTAGGGCGTCAGCCAGTGTACGCGCGGACCTGTGACTACCAGTGTAACAGTGTGGGATGGTGAGGGATTAGGCAGTGTGTGTGGGTATGAGCAGAGGAGCAAGGATGGTGGAGATGGTGGAGCAGTGTCTGAGAGTGTGTATGGGAGATCTGTGACTACCAGTGTGCACTGTATGTCCCCCTCATACAAAGTTTGATTCCCAGCCTGAATCTAGTGCATACTGGTACTTTGAGTCTACCAATAGGCAGTGGAAACAGGCTGGGGGTCAGGCTGGGGAATGGGACTGCCAGTTGGCTGTGGAACCAGGCAGGGGAATACGGTACGTGTGTGTGTGAGGGGGGGATAGGAGGCATTTTTTGTGCATGCCACAAGGGTGCCCAATGCACTGCAAAGCAATGCGTTGGACCCTCTGTTGCACACAAACATTTTTTTTTTTTAATTATTATTTTGTATTCATACCTCGTTGGGGAGTCGGTGTCAGGAACATTCCTGGTGTCCCCCATCTAGGTCTAAAAACAGAATAATGAAAAAAAAAAAAGTGTGTGTGTGTGTGTGTTACAGGGGGTCGAACGTATTGCAAAGCACTGCGTTGGACCCCCCCCGTGGCACGTGCATTTTTTGGGGCTTTTCCCCCAATATTTTTGTGTAGACCTCGTTGGGGGCATCAGAACCCATACAATGAGGTCTAAATAAAAAATAAAAGGGGAAAAAAAAAATAATCCTTTGGGTGCCACAGGGGCCCAATGCATTGCTTTGCAATCCACTGGACACACAAAGGGTTAATTTTTTTATCGTTACTTTGTATTCAGATGGCCACCAAACAAGCTCTGATCACAAAGTAATGATAAAAAGTCCTGTGTGTGTGCCACAGGAAGGGGGTCTGCATTGAACCCCTCTCCCAGTGGCACACACAAGGTTAAATTTTTTTTAATTTATTTTTTTTTATTATATACCTCATTGAGGGGCATCAGGACCCCCTGATCCCTCCCCAATGAGGTCTTAGTAAAAAAAAAATATATATGTCCACAAACGGAGTGACCCTGTGAGTGCCACAGGGGTCTCCAGCGCATTGCAAAGCAATGGGGGGGTGCATTGGACCCCCCCCTGTGGCACACACAGGGTTACATTTTTTTTTTTTTTTTGCAATTATAGACCTCATTGAGGGGCATCAGGATCCCCCCTGATCCCCCCAATGAGGTCTTTAAAAAAAAAAATCCCCCCCAAAGAATTGACCCTGTGAGTGCAACAGGGGTCTCCAGCACATTGCTTTGCAATGTGCTGGGGACCCTGTGGCACTCACAGGGTTACTTTAATTTTTTTTATTTATTTATTTATTTTTTTTTTAAACTTTTCAGACCTCGTGGGGGACATCAGGACCCCTCCTGGTGTCCCCTCAGTCATTGATCTCCCAGCCGATAGGCTGGGAGATCAATGAGGCGACCGCAGGAGAGCAAGAGCTCTCCTGCCCTTCTCTCCTACCACCGGTAGGAGTGAACAGGACCGGGGAAACTTCCCTAACGTCATCGGTGACCATGTCACCGATGACGTTTGGAGGATTCCCCCGGTCCCGCCCACTCCTACCCGGAAGTTCGGGTAGGAGAGAGGGGGAAGGAGAAACTCTGTTTCTCCTTTGTGTTTATTGATCTCCCAGCCCGATCAGCTGGGAGATCAATAACTGGGGAGGCATGAGGAGTGATCCTCATGCCTCCCCACGAGTGCCAGGGTTTTGTTTTTTTTTTAATGCGGCCACTGCATGCCGGTTATACCGGCTCATGCAGTGACCGCATTTCACTCTTACGCCGTACGAGCGTGGCACAGCAGGTACACTCGTACGGCGTAAGTAGCTGGCACTCTAGGGGTTAAAGGCCAGTCCTGCTCTGCGTCCTGCCACTGACGCAGTCATGAACTGTAGAGACTGCCCAAAAGCACAAAATGCTCCCAGGACAGATCTCCCAGCATTCTGTGCGTTTTGGCAGTCTCTACTGCACATGACGGCTTCTGACAAACATCCTACCGAATTATTATATAGGATAATATAATAGTATAATGCTTCCTCCTTTATGGTAAAAATATTATCTCAATATACTGGGGTATTCTGTTACAAGATTCCTGTTGAGCGTGCAGCCCTCCTTAGAGGGAATCTTTGCATATGTGGCTCTGCATAGACGGAATCATTGAGTAAGTTGCTCTCTTTTGAGGGAATCGTTGGGTTTACAGCCCTGTTCCAAGGGAAACATTTAGTATGTAGCCCTCCATAGAAATAATGTTTGAGTAGGTCACCCTACTTAGATGGAATCAATGAGTTTCAGCCCTCTATAGAGGAAATTATTGAGTATGTGGCCTTCCACTGAGGAAACTGGTGAGTATGTTTAACATGTGCTTTAATGCTTGTAAACTCATAAAACTTCATTAATAGAATGAACAAGAAAATTTACATTGATTTCCTCTCTGAATTGTTAGAATATGGCTTTAACCCTTTGTGTTTCAGAGAGGTCTCCAACATAATGGTTTGTAATGCCCTGGGTACCCTCCTAGCACTCAATGTATTAAGGGACAAAGGAACAGGACATTATGAAAAGCCCATGCACACCCACTCTGTCCTCCCTTGAATGCAAATAACGGAAGGAGAAGTATTTTAATTATAGTAATTAAATGCATATGAGATACGGAGGCATAGCACAAAAACATGGTTCTGTTTTATCATGGAATCATACTAGAACATTCCCCTTAATATGTCTTTGCTGATGGCATTAAGTCATGTTTCTGTGTAGAGCTAATGTTTATAAGGCAGTGCATTTATCACCAATTCAGTGCACAGATACAAGGTTTTTCTCCTCACACACACACAAATTTAGAAGTTTGTTTCTTTTCTATTGATTGAAGACCCAGTTAATTTCTTGTGACTTCCATCCAACCTTCAAAGTACATTAAAAAAATAGAAAGACAAGAAAAGAAAAATGCAGAATTAAAAGGAGAGGAGTAAATCCCAGAGAGATGCCTGAAATCCAAGCTCTTTAATTTGGAAATGGTGATACAGTACTGCCCCACAGACAAAGAATAACAAGCAGATGACACAGATGTTGGACTGGGAAAGTGGCTTTGTCATAAGACCTGACAGTTTGTTCAAGACAGATTTCCCCAGACAGGGAGTGCGGCATATGGGGAGGGAAAACATGTCAGGGGGGAGAGTTTGAACCAGGAGTGGTTGCAAATGCAGTGCTAAGAGGGAGCGAAGAGAAGAGACAAGAAGGGTTAGGTTAAGCGAACAGAATTGATGGGTCATTATTAGGTAGCTGATTTAGGGAGTAGCATCCCTCAATGCCATTTTGGTGGCTAAATGCACATTAATAAGCATACTTTTATTGTCACAGCTATTAGTGGGATTGGAGATGGTGGTTTACTACTTCAAAGGCAAGACAAGCTTTAAAATTAAAATATATAATGAGTTTTTCCTGTTAAGTAGAACAAGGGTACTCCCACTGCTGGAAAATTATGCATTAAAAAGATTAAGGTTCAGCTTGTTATGTTTTAATCAACAGTGCCAACTAGTGTCTAAAAGGGATTTTTACATAGTACACTTTCTGTGAGAGCTTGAGTCACTAATTATGAACTCTATTGCACCACTTAGTGACCAGAATAAAAAATTGCAGTCTAATAATAAAAAAGTTTCTGTTATAATAACTTTTGAATGAGAAATCTCCCAACAGTGGGAACATGCTTCTTTTACGCTGCATGAAATGGTGATACAGTACTGCCCCACAGACAAAGAATAACAAGCAGATGACACAGATGTTGGACTGGGAAAGTGGCTTTGTCATAAGACCTGACAGTTTGTTCAAGACAGATTTCCCCAGACAGGGAGTGCGGCATATGGGGAGGGAAAACATGTCAGGGGGGAGAGTTTGAACCAGGAGTGGTTGCAAATGCAGTGCTAAGAGGGAGTGAAGAGAAGAGACAAGAAGGGTTAGGTTAAGCGAACAGAATTGATGGGTCATTATTAGGTAGCTGATTTAGGGAGTAGCATCCCTCAATGCCATTTTGGTGGCTAAATGCACATTAATAAGCATACTTTTATTGTCACAGCTATTAGTGGGATTGGAGATGGTGGTTTACTACTTCAAAGGCAAGACAAGCTTTAAAATTAAAATATATAATGAGTTTTTCCTGTTAAGTAGAACAAGGGTAGTCCCACTGCTGGAAAATTATGCATTAAAAAGATTAAGGTTCAGCTTGTTATGTTTTAATCAACAGTGCCAACTAGTGTCTAAAAGGGATTTTTACATAGCACACTTTCTGTGAGAGCTTGAGTCACTAATTATGAACTCTATTGCACCACTTAGTGACCAGAATAAAAAATTGCAGTCTAATAATAAAAAAGTTTCAGTTATAATAACTTTTGAATGAGAAATCTCCCAACAGTGGGAACATGCTTCTTTTACGCAGCATGAAAAGCCCTATAACATATTTTATTCATAAATAGGTTTACTGCTACCTTAAGTTGATGTCAGTTGATATTTTGAGCCACGGCCTCTTTGAGGTAGGCCCCAGAATTAGGTTATGGGTGAGTTATATTTCCCATTGGAGTCTGGATGGCAGACTAATGGGGTAATTTATGAATGGTGGACAAAATATTGAAGTGCTTGAGTCCAGCCATATCTGGTCATGCTCAGAGTTTATAAAGTATTGTATCAGGAACTAGGACCATTGATCTAGTCAAAGATGTAGATGTTTTAATTGAATTGATTTATGTCATGTTAATGTGTTAATTTTGAATTCATTAATAAACTGTAAACTGTTCCATTTCAAATTATGGAACCTGTGGAGAAGGTAATATGATACAGACCATGTGGAGAAAGTAATATGATATGGACTATGTGGAGAAGGCAATATGATATGGACCATGCGGAGAAGGTAATATGATATGGCCCATGCGGAGAAGGTAATGTGATACGGACCATGAGAAGGTAATATGATACGGACAATGTGAAGAAGGTAATATGATACAGACCATGTGGAAAAGTTTATATGATACAGACCATGTGGAGAAGGTAAATATGATATGGATCATGAGAATATAATATGATACAGACTATGTGGAGAAGGTAATATGAAACAGGCCATGAGAAGTTAATATGATACGGACCATGTGAAGTAGGTAATATGATACAGACCATGTGGAGAAGGTAATATGATACGGACCATGTGGAAAAGTTTATATGATACAGACCATGCGGGGAAGGTAAATATGATACGGATCATGAGAATGTAATATGATACAGACTATGTGGAGAAGGTAATATGAAACAGGCCATGAGAAGGTAATATGATACGGACCATGTGAAGAAGGTAATATGATATGGACCATGTGGAGAAGGTAATATGATATGGACCATGTGGAGAAGGTAATATGAAAAGGAGAAAAGGTTAACCATTCTGATCACAACTATACCACATTAACCACTAAACTGCAACAGAGGGGTAAAATATAAATCATCTATCTCCTTTAAAAAACTACTCCCCCCCACAAGAGAGCTGGGAACTCTCTGGGTTTGCCCCAGAGACTCCGGTTTTGACTGCACTACTGGGTCTCTGGGGAAAAGGCTGATTATCAGGATGTGGGGAGTTTCTAATGAAGCTCTTCCCACTTCTGCTACTTCCCAGTGTGTACCTCCCACTCCCTGCCCTCTTCTCCTCCTTCTCCTCCTTCTCCAGCCTATTCATTATACTTTTTAAGTTCCCATTAAATTACATTGCAGGTACAGTATCCAGGAGCAGTATAACAGTTGCAAGCACAATGAGTTTTATATTCAGCAGTTTGTGGTGCACAGTCTTTTTGAGTTTTCAACCTGATACACTAGCCACTAGTTTATATACTAAATTATAGCACTGAGACAGTGTGCATACATACCCATCAAACAGCCAAAAAGAAACACTTATTTTTAGGTGGTGTTACAGGGGTGTGGTTGGTGGGTGTGGCATTGCCAACATTTTTAAGTTATTTTATGAACTATTGACTCCTCTTTTTGTAACTGAATAAATAATTTAAATCAAGATCAACGTATTTTGTTTACACAGACTAGTTTATAAACACACATACTGACATTTACACATTTATGTGCTTTTTATTGCTGTGAATTTATGTGATACACTTATATACACACCACCCAGTCTGAAAAGAGGGACAACAGGGTTAGAAAGAGGGACAGAGGAATTCAGGTCTCACTGAGAGACTGTCCCTCCTAAAGAGGGACACTGGGAAGTTATGAGTGTATACTGCTCCCACCACCACCACCACATATACCACTGAATGTCTAACCTTAAAGGGGAACTGCCACTTTGTATCAAATAGGTGAATTTGAAAGAACCGTAAAAATCACATATTTATGTTCACTATTTTCTTATGTAATTCTTTATTGAGCAGAAGGGGTGCAAGTAATTGCTTTGCAATGCATTGCACAACAGCTTGATCCTTAACCCCTTAACGTCCAATGCCGTGCCAGGACCATCACAGCTGTCTGGCACTTAAGCACCAGTGATGGTCCTGGCATATCGTGGGATTCAGGGCTCCCCGCATGGCTGCACGCCGCTTGGGGAGCCCTGAATCTGCCCCCCCCAAAAAAAATGCCCTGTGGTCCTTAAGTGCCAGCCGCACATGCACTTGCCAGTCCTTAAGGGGTTAAAGAGCTGATCACATATCCTAAATAATAATCCACCAGATGTATGTTTGTGCAATGCATTCATGTGCAGTAGAGACTGCCCTAACGCAGCGAACGCAGGCAGGAATGAGGGATATGCTAAACAAGTGCAGCAAGACGTGCCAGTATGATTATAAGTGGGCAGGAAATGTGACCATACCTCTAATTATCTTGTGCTAGGTGTGACTTAAAAGTGATAATATTTTAAATTTCCTTAAGCAGTCTAAATAGTGAATGCATTTGACAATAATCTAATAATGGAAGTCCTGAGGGCCCAACCCCCATACACACACACTTGCTCCCTCCAAATAAATAAAGGGGCAGGCCGATGACATTTTTTTCAAGCACAGTAAGGTAGTCAAATGCCTGTGCTGTGAAAAAATACCTGCAAAAAAGAGCCGTCGTGTGATAAAGAGGTGTTTTCACACATTGAAATTGATGAAAAAAACTTAATTATCAATTCAAATATCTGCGTTAGCCATGATAATCCGATAAGGGACTCAAGTTATCGTAGGAAAGTTAAGACCCAGTTTGTTTTTTTTTACTTGAGTCCCTTATCGGCTCTTCAAACAGCCAATGAAGAAACCTGAATGCAAAAAAAGTTGTCAGTGGATGTATTGATATGGAGCCCTAATCCCCATATCAATAATACAAAATATGAAACATGTCAAAAGTTAGTAGAATTAATCTTATGAGTGCCAGTGGGGTATATATTACCCCACCGGCATTCATAGGGTTAACCCGACTAAGTTAGAAAAACAACATCCCATTAAAAGTAACACCATTAATCCTGATGTCCAGAGAAGTTCTCAGCTTCCTGGTCCTCATCTGTCTTTCTTTTCTGTCTTTCTCTTCAGTCTTCTATCTTCTGCCTTTTCCTCATTCTTTCTTCTGCATGTAAAATAAAACAAAAGTATGAATGCAAAGCATTAACAATGACATCCTTTAACCCTTTGAGTGGCTTTGCAATGCGTTGCGTACCTCACTGTTACTCAAAGGGTTAAAACATTATTGTGCCATGAATATTCCGCAAAGAAAATGCCTCCATTTAATGCCCAAGTAAGTAAAAATGCCATGAATAAATGTCATAAATATATGCCATGCATATTTACTTAGCTTTTATGTTCATGTCTCTGCCGCTGTGCACAGCAGTGGAGGCGGCGGAGATACTGATGAGCCACTCGGGTCCGCTTCTGCCCTGCATGGTCTGATGCCTGTAGCACACTGAGGGAATTGGAAGTGAGCCTACCTTTATATATGGGCAGCCTCACTTCCAATTCCGTCACAGCAATTGGCTGGGATGTTCTTACACACATCCCAGCCAATTAGTTTAAAGAACAGCCACTCGAATCTGATTGGTAGGGATGTGCATAAGGAAATCCCACCCCATGGCTGTGAGGGAATTGGAAGTGGGACTGCCCATATATAAAGGCAGGCTCACATCCAGTTCCATCAGTGTGCTACAGCAACGGCCCATGCGACTCATCAGTGTCTCTGCTGCCGCCATTATGTATGCACAGATCAGTACTACTGAATCTACGGTAGGTTTAACACGTTTTTACAGAGCAATGCTACTGCATCTACAGTAGGCATGACATGTATATGTACAGATTCAGTAACACGGCATCTACAGAAGTACAACATGCATATTTACAGGTCTGTTATTTTACATTCACAGTAGGTACAACTAGTGCATATTAAAATCAGTGGTACTGCACTTACAGCAGGTGCACCGTGTATATGCTCAGATCAGAGCTACTGCATTTACAGTATGTGCAATGTGCAAATGCACAAATTAGTGTCATTGTGCTACAGTAGCAGCAATTTGTGTACAGTATAATGTGCGTATTTAAAGATTCAGTGATATTGCATGTACTGTAGATACAATCTGTGTATGTACAGATCACTACGATTGCATCTAAAGTATGAGGAATAAGCATGTAAACAGATCAGTGCTACTGCATTTACAGTAGGTGCAATGTGCATATCTACAGATCAGTTCTACTGCATCTACAGCAAGTGCAATGTGCATATGTACAGATAACTGATACTACATTAAGGTGCAATGTATGAAGGTCAGTGAAACAGCATTTAGGTGCAATGTGGGTATGTACAGGTCAGTGATACTACATCTAGGTGCAAAGTGCATAGGTCAAGATCAGTGCTACTGTATCTACAGTAGCTGCAACGTGTATATGGAAAGATCAGTGTTATTGCATCTACAGTAGGTGAAATGTGCACCTTTACATGTTGCAACTGCAGTAGATGCAATATTGTATGTACGGATCACTGCTATTGCATCTGCAGTAGGAGTAATATGCATATATACATATAAGTGTTACTGCATCTACTGCAGGTACAAAGTGCATGTATGGATTCAGCGATGCTGCATCTACACTAGGTGTAACATGCAGTATGTGCAAAGCCTGTATGTACAGATCAGTGCTACTGCATCAACAGTAGGTTCATTGTGCATATGTACAGATTCAGTGATACTGCATCTACGCTAGATGCAACTTTCGTATGTACAGATCACTGCTATTGCATCTATATTAGGAAATATGTGCATATACAAGCCAGTTCTACTGCATCTACAGTATGTTCAGTGTACATATGGACAGACTCAGTGCTACTGCATCTACAGTAAGTTCAATATGCGCATGTACATGTCAGAGCTACTGCATCCACATTAGGTGCAAAGTGTGTATGTACAGATCAGTGCTACTGCCTCTACAGTAACTGCAACATTCAAATGTACAGATCACTGCTATTTCATCTACAATAGGTTTAAAATGCTTTTGTACATGCAAATGCACAGATCAGTGACACTGCATCTAAAGTAGGTGCAACGTGCTTATGTACAGGTCAGTGCTACTACATCTATAGTAGAGAAATGTGTAGATATACAGAATCCACAGCAGGTTTAACATATGTTTGTACAGAGCAGCGCTACTGCATCTACAGTAGGTATGACAAGTATATGTACAGATTCAGTTACACGGCATCTACAGAGGTGCAACATACATATTTACAGGTCTGTTATATTGCATTCACAGTAGGTACAACTAGCATAAACAAATCAGTGCTACTGCACTTACAGCAGGTACAGGATGCATTTACAGTATGTGCAATGTGAAAATGTACAGATCAGTGCTATTGTGTTACAGTAGCAGCAATTTGTATACAGAATATACAGATAACAGTTACTGCATCAATTGTAGGTGCAATGTGCGTATTTACAGATTCATTGATTTTGCATATACTGTAGATGTTCAGATAACTACTATTGCATCTAAAGTGTGCTTAGGTACAGGTCTGTGGTACTTCATCTTGATGCAATGTGGTAAGTACAAATCAGTAATTCTGCATCTTGGTTCAAAGTAAGAAGAACGTGCATATATACAGATTAGTGCTACTGCATCAGTAGGTGCAATGTGCATATATACAGATCAGCGCTACTGCATCTAAAGTAAGTGCAATGTGGTTATTGCAGATCACTGATACTGCATCAAGGTACAATATACATAGGTACAGGTCAGTTAAAAAGCATTTAGGTGTGATGTGGGTATGTACAGATCAGTTATACTGCTTCTACAGTAGGTACAATGGGCATATCTACAGATCAGTGCCACTGCATCTACAGTAAGTGCAATTTGCGTATGTACAGATCACTAGTACTGCATCAAGGTGCAATGTATGTAGGTACAGGTCAATGGTGCATAGGTACAGGTGCAATGCGGGTATGTACAGATCAGTGATACTACATCTAGGTGAAATGTGCATAGTACAGCACAGTATTACTTGATCCATGTGCAGTGTGCTTAAGTACAGGTTTGTGATACTACATCTTCATGCAATGTGGTAAATACAAATCAGTGATTCTGCATCTTGGTTCAACGTGCATACATACAGATCACTGATACTGCATCTAGATGCAGTGTGCATATGTACAGATCAGTGATATTGCATCTAAGTGCAAATTGCTTATATACAGGTCAGTGTTACTGCATCTAGGTGCAATGTACCTAGGTACAGGTCTGTGATACTGCATCTAGGTGCAATGTACTTAGGTACAAGTCAACGATACTACATGTAGGTACAATGTGCATATGTAAAGATCAGTGTTACTGCATCTAGGTGCAATGTACATATGTGCAGTTCAGTGATACTGCATTTAGGTGCAATGCACCTTGGTACAGATCAGTGATACTGCATCTAGGTGCAATGCACCTAGGTACAGATCAGTGATACTGCATCTAGGTGCAATGTACCTAGGTACAGATCAGTAATACTGCACCTAGGTGCAATGTGCATATGTACATGTCAGTGATACTACACCTAGTTGCAATGTTTATATGTACAGGTCAGTGATACTGCACCTAGGTGCAATGTTCATATATACATACTGTATCAGTGATACTGCACCTAGGTGCAATGTGCACATGTACAGATCAGTGATACTGCACCTAGGTGCAATGTGCACATGTACAGGTCTTTGGCACTGCACCAAGGTCAGTGATACTGCAACTAGATAGTGTATTATCTATTTTAAGGTGCTGAGCACACTTTGTGGCTCCATTTAAATAAAGATATGCATACATATATACATACATCTAGGTGCATATGTACAGGTCAGTGGCACTGCACCTAGGTGCAATGTGCATATGTACAAGTCAGTGATACTGAATCTAGGTGCAATGTGCATATGTGCAGATCAGTGATACTGCACCTAGGTGCAATGTTCATATGTACAGATCAGTGATAATGCACCTAGGTGCAATGTACCTAGGTATAGCTCAATGATACTGCATTTAGGTGCAATGTTCATATGTACAGATCAGTGATACAGCACCTAGGTGCAATGTGCATATGTGCAGATCAGTGATACTGCAACTAAGTGCAAATTGCTTATGTACAGGTCAGTGTTACTGCATCTAGGTGCAATGTACCTATGTATAGGTCAATGATACTGCATCTAGGTTCAATGTTCATATGTACAGATCAATGATACTGCACCTAGGTGCAATGTGCAAATGTACAGGTCAGTGGTACTGTACCTAGGTGCAGTGTGCATATGTACTTATCACTGTTACTGTATCTAAATGCAATGCGCATATGTACAAATCAGGGATACTGCAACTAGATACATTGTGCGTATATACATATCAGTGATACTGCAAGTAGGTGCAATGTGCATTTCTACATATCATTGATACTGCAACTAGGGGCAATATGAGTCTTTACAGATCAATGGTACTGGGTGAATGTACACATTTGGTTCTGTACTATACGAGGAGCTTCAATCAATTTTCTAGATCTAAAAAGACAATGCCAGTTTGCTAAATAACTGATGCTGATAATTCCCCTCTTAATGCAACTTCTACCAAGAGGAAGGCAGTGGGGCAATGTATGGGTGTTTTGTGAGCATTCCATTCCTCTACACCTTGTTTAAAGGGATAGTAATACTTCATTTTATCTTTATTTTATTTTGTAGGCATTAAAAAAACATGAAGAACGATAGAAGTCGTATCTCTCAGATCTTTATGGTTTGAGAGCTATTCACAAGCAAAGTTCCTCCTCCCGCCCCTTTTACCTAGTGTAAGCCATATCTTCTCAGATGTGGAATGCAGTCCACAGACCAGACAGATAACAGCAGGGGACAATCTTCTTCCTATGAGAACAATGAAATCCCTGCCCCCCTTGACAAGTTTTTCATTTTTTTCCCTTATCTTAATTGAAGATTGTCCCTCTCTGCAATCTACCTGGGTACCTCCCTTCTGCTCTGGCTGAGCAGTGTTACATCAGTAAAAGGGGCGGGAGGGGGACACTTTGTCATTGAATTACTCTTGAACTACAACTCTGACAGAATTGAAATATCACTCTTCAAAGTCCAAATACTATGATGATTAATTAGAGCTGCTTTTATTATGAAACATTACTATCCCTTTAACAGTGCTGTGGAAATAGTGTAACTTCTCTTAATGTTCCTATGCAGGTGTATGGATGTACTGGCATTAGAATCTTAATGAAGGCAGAGGATGTGATTTTGCAACAGGGTGCAATGTGTAAATGTACAGACTGAGTGATACTAGATCTTATAAAGTCATAAGCACAATGAAGATAAAGTGCGGAGATGTAAAGGGAGTAAGGTGATTGAGAAAGAATATGGCATGGAGTGGAAGATGTCTGTACATTGATAGATCCTTTTAGTCAAAGAAAAGTTTAAGAATCAGGGCTTATAAGGACTGAGGTGGCTCATTACAAGATCAGACCCTATATGTAAGATTTTAGGTTCTGTTTTAAGAGGGTAATTGCCAGATCAGTTGAAGTTTATGAGCATCTTGCGGAGAAGCTGGAGTACATACACATTTCAAGCAGGTACATCCATCTGAGAGACTAATCCAACATGCACTGAGTTTTGCACGGACCCCCGTCTGTCTTCTGTTAGTAATTACATCTCAGCAGTTCATACTGGCAGCAAAATCAGAAACCATATGACAGGAGAACAGGAAGAGACAGAACTTGGGCCAGCTGAGAAGCAGCCAGGAGGCAGTGGGAGGGGGGAAGGATCCTACCATCCTGCTTGTGAGACGAGAGAGAGGAAAACACACCTGGTGCCTGCTCTTGGGTCTAAAACTTGAAAAGAATAGGTGCGTCATTTGATGTCATACCTGTCCTGTCGCCAACAACAGATTGTCATTTCACAGCTCAAAAATGGATGTTTTTCTATCATCTTCAGTACAGCACTCCCTTCAATGTCTTTTTACCTGACAAATAGACAAACGGTTGCTGATACACTAAGAAGAAATCGGTCAATTCTGGGGCAAGCCAACTGCACCGTTAGGGGCAAATAAACATTGCCAAAATTCCTATTGATTTAAACGGGGCTTTTAATCCCTGTATGCTAGAGGTGTATCTCAATGCGTCGGAGACTTCTATAATACTCTAGGGGTTAAAATCCCCATTTAAATGAATTGGGAATGTTAGGACTCCCTTATGATGCAATTGGTTTGTTCTTCTTAGCTATAGTAAGGCTGATGGACTAGTAAGAAAAACATAAGATATTATACTGAACAGAATCAAAGCCTGTTAGTTCAAATGGACTATTCTAGCTAATGGCACCAGAGTATAGGGAAGTGGATTGATTATCTTTTATGAAGGGGCATTGCTTAAATCTAATAATTAAACAGGGGAGGGCTGGGCAGGGGGGCAATTGCCCCCTGGGCTGGTTATATGTATGGGCTGGTAGTCCACTGCACCTCACTAAATCTCCCAATTGCTCCTGTAAATGGAGCTACACTAGTGATACCACAGAGCTTACAACTGAAATGGAGTTACATAAATGATACCACAGAGGTACAATACAAATGGAGCTAACCTAGTAGCATAAACCATTTCCCTTGTAAGCTCTATAGTATCACTAGGTAAGTTTACTTAAATTGTAAGCTTTGTAGTAGCGCACGAGTGTAGCCCCATTTCAACTGTAAGCTATGTGGTATCACTTGACTTAAATCATAACATTAATGCAAATTTTAACCCCTTAAGGCCCAGCAGTCCCAGAGTGTGTGTTCCTTTAAGAACCAGATAGGAAAGTTTGATGTTCCGTCCCACGTGACTGACCAAATGGGGGACTGAAAGAGATCACTCCGGTCTTGGAGCAATCAATTTCAGTCTCTGCAGTGCTCCTGCAGGCCGTGATGGTCCTGGCATGCGAAGGGGTTAAAATTAACAAAAAGGGGTGGGCTGGAACATTGGGCTCGAACGATAATAGAAATGGGCCACTTGAATGTAGTTGCCCCCCTGGGCCACAAGTTGCCAGCCCTCCCCTGTAATTAACAGAGTACAGGAATAAACTTTATCTGAACAAGAGAGATTCTAGAAATAATGGCTACACCCTCAAGCTGGTGAGTGGAATACTGAAATGTGAGCAAGTACTAATATACAGAAAGTGTTGTGGAGCCATGGGATAGCTTGCCAGCTGAGGTGGTAGATATTGATACACTAAGGGCCATATGCACAAACAACATTTGAGCAATTCTCTGGCAAACCAGCTGAGCCACAACAGGCAAATACAAATTCAGTAGATATAAATTAAGCTATTAACCCCTTGAACACTAGAGAGGTCTACAGAGTATTGCTTTGCTATGCGTATAAGTCATCCCTGGTATTCAGATGGTTTAAATTCACATTTCATTTGGTGAATTTTATTTATGTATGGTGAAGTTGGTTTGCACCACAGCTTCTCCACTTTGCCCTCATGCATATGGTTCTTAGATCTAAGGTTTAACCCTTAAAATGCCAAAGAGGTGGCACTGAGTTAGATACTTCTCTGGCACTCACGGGATAAATATCTGATAAGAAAAGTGCAGTCTGGGTGGTTACAAGAGGATCTATATTTCTCATATAAATCGTATCTTATTAGTGTGAATAAGATATGAGGGGACAGGAGTCAAAAGGACAGTTTGTGCCATACCTCTGTCCATTGTTTATCTAAGCAACAGGTGGCTGTGACATTTCCCGTTCCATTTAAAGCCACGTGTAGTGCAGCCTCTTGCCACGCATGTTTGACTTTAAAACCTCTAGAATTGCTTAGTCAGACAGATGACTGCCATGCATGTCCTGAGTACCACAGCCAGATGGTGGGAGGCTGGGCCCTGCAGCCTGACTGCCAGCTCACGCCTCTATCTGGGATGTCCTTGAGCTGGCCATGGTGTGGGACAGTGACAGAAGGCAGCAAGCAGGATGCAGGCAGGCGGCTGTGTAATGGAGCCTGAAATGCCAGAGGACTCAAAGTATTCTGCTGGAGCAGGGACATCCTTCACTGATAATCACCTATTCACTGGAGTCCCTCACTGCATTGTCTGTCTGTCTTTTTTTTCTATTATGTTCTTGTTGCCAATTTCACAGAATACTCTTCCTGTCACAGCATGGTCTGTCTCACTCATAGCTAGGCAACCGTCTCACTCACAGCATACTGTAGTTCTGTTTGTTCCACTCGCATCGACTGTCTCACTCAGCATTATCCTTGTTTGTTCCCCTCTTTCACATAAGGGTCTGTCTATCTCAATCCTAACATGGTGACAGTCTCACTCACAGTATAATGTAGTTCTGTTTGTTGCACTCTCTCACATCATGATCTGTCTGTCTCAATCATAACATGGTGACTATCTCACTCACTAAATCGCTCTGTTTATTCCCCTCTCTTACAACACGGTCTGTTTATCTCAATCATAGTATGGTGATAGTCTCACTCTCAGCAGTGAGTAGTTCTGTGTGTTACACTCACCATACCTCCTAAGTGTCCCTCTTTAGGAGGGACAGTCCTTCTTTCAGATCCAAATCCCTCTTTCCCACCCTGGTGTCCCTCTTTGTAGTTGATCAGACGGTGCGGTGTATATAAGTGTATCGCATTTCTCCACAGCAATAAACTCACAATAATGTTTGTTTAATCTTCAATATATGTTTTTATAAATTAGTCTGTGTAAATAAAATACTTTGGTCTTGTTCTAAATCCTTTGTTAATTTACACAAAGAGGTGTCAATAGGTCACGAAATAACCTAAAAATTCTCAGCAATACCCCACCCACCAGTTATGCCCCCAGAACACCCTCTGAAACACAAGTGTCCCTCTTTGGCCGTTTGAAATGATGGGATGTATGCACTCACATCAACTGTCTCACTGACATTATGGTCTGTCTGTCTCACTCATAACATGGTGACTGTCTCACTCACCTTACAATCTGTCTGTCTTACTTACAACATAGTACTGTTTCACAACATAATCATACTGTCTCCAGTGCCTTATATTCACCCCTGGAAAAGCACACATCCTATTTATTTTCCTCAGACACACCACAAAATCTGCACCCTTTAAATCCCACTGAGTGCTAGAGAGGTATTCGGTGCATGTGAAGCAATGCATTGCAGAACTCTCAACAACCAGTGGGTTAATGTGCCTTTTTTCACCCCTATTTAGAATTTTAGTTTATATGTGGCCCCGTTGGAGACATAAGGGTCACCTGTTCAGCCCTCAGAGTAAATCTGATTGCCTATCTCTGATACAGGGGGATTTAGTATGTGAAGTGATGGCACAAAGTAGAGGTAAGATATGAGACTAAAAAAGATACACAGCAGAACTGCAAAGATTCCCAATGGAGTCTGGGAGCATTGGGAAGTCCTTGGGAAGATATGTGGAGCGAATGTGATAAATTTTGAATAATTAAGTATTTGCTCTTTTCATGTAGTGCTTGGGAAGGTAAACCCCAAGAGAGGGGTGCTCTCTCTGTACCCACCTCATATGTGGTTCATGAAAGAAGCTTTGTGCCCAGCGGTGTGGGGAGGGGTTGGCAGAAGAGGCTGGCAGCGTCAAGGAGACAAACTCAGACAGAATAATTCAGTGTGTTTTCACAGGGAGCTGAGAGAGATAAGTGAGTTCTAATAGAAATACAGAGAAGAAGAAGGAAGGCAGGAAAGTACGCTAGCGGCAGGGGTTATGTATACTAATAGGATCCCCTCCCCCCAACTACCATAATACCACCCAAATTAAGGAGCGCCCCCACACACACAATGCAGGAAAAACAGGTTTTATTAAACATGATGTGTAGGAAAGGAGCTTAAGGCATAGTGCGGATGATGTCCTAATGAATAAGGGAGCAATTCTGGAGCAAACCAAGTGCACCATAGGGAACAAATACAAATCCACTAACTTAAATGGGACATTTAAGCCCTTGAATGATAGAGAGGTCTAGAATGCAATGGGTTAAAGACACCATTAAAGTCAATGGGAATTTTTATTTTTCCCCTGTGATGCAGTTGGTTTGCCCCAGAATTGCTTTGGTTCTTAGTACATCAGCCTCACTGGGGAGATATATGAATGCATATACATATAAAATATGCGTTGAAATAGATTTGCGTGTCACATCTGCCTATCACCCATTTACTGAGCTCACAGAAATTGTCCTCTCTTGCTGTAAGAGGAGGGTGGTGGGACAGTGTATGGGCACGTTATTTCTAACCATGTACTAACATAGCACAGTGGAAAGTGGAGTAAAATGAGTCTATTTTCCAGTACATGCTATATGGGAGGTATTCAGGGCTTGTTGTCATTGAGGGCTTAAAGGGATAGTAATGTTTCATAATAAAAGCAGCTCTAATTACTCATCATAGTATTTGGACTTTGGAGAGTGTTATTTCAATTCTGTCAGAGTTGTAGTTCAAGAGTAATTCAATGACAAAGTGTCCCCCTCTCACCCCTTTTACTGATGTAACACTGCTCAGCCAGATCAGAAGGGCAGTGCCCAGGTAGATTGCAGAGAGGGACAATCTTCAATTAAGATAAGGGAAAAACCTGAAAAGCTTGTCAAGGGGGGCAGGGATTTCATTGTTCTCATAGGAAGAAGATTGTCCCTTGCTGTTGTCTGTCTGGTCTATGGACTGGATTCCACATCTGAGAAGAGATGGTTTACACCAGGTAAAAGGGGCGGGAGGGGAAACTTTGCTTGTGAATATTTCTCAAACCATAAAGGTTTGAGAGATAAGACTTATATCGTTCTTCATGATTTTTTAATGCCTACAAAATAAAATAAAGATAAAACGAAGTATTACTATCCCTTTAATGCTGAGGGAGTGTGTGCCTTGGTATGTACTAAAGCAATCCTACAAGCTTATACATACAATGAAGAGACACACATACAGACACACAGCACCACTAACATTATCCTTAGAGGCTAGTGGCTACACTTCAGGGTCTGCACTATATAGATGTAGCTGATCACTGTAGACCACTCTGATCTTGTTAAGACTTTGATAGTAGCAATATCCGTATGCCTGCCCCATAGTGTGCAGTGGAAATGGCATAAAGCTACACCATTTCCTCTGAGCCCTGTTCAATTAAAATGCCCATTAACTTCCTTACTGCCCTCTTCTTGGGACAAAAAGGCCTGATTTAGTACAGATTCATATTCCAACACTCCCCCAATTTCCTTTCTACATCAACATTTGCATTTCATATAATATTTTAAGCTTGAAATAGTGAATTGAGAGTGAATATGAAAGAAACTTTCATATGAAACTAGGGATTTAGCAAAATTCAGGAGAGAAGATTTTTTCAGAAAGAGAGAAGTTCTGGAACTAGAGGTCACCTTCTGAACTCGCGCAGTGGGCACAGGGGAAATGTGAAGGAGTACAGAGAGTGCCACACATTCATGTAACAGCCTCCCGCCACTGCTTTTGGGAGACAAGGGATTAGGATGAGAGAGAAAAGAAAGGGAAATTGAACAGAAGGGAATTCAATTATTCTTGGGTTATACATCTGGCATTCTGAGACATAAAAGAAGGCTAAGGATCAAATGCTTCCTGAAGTTACACAGCAGGTAGGAAAAGTGACGAGGAATGTGCAAACTGTTCTTATCTGCTGTCACAGCCTGTGCATCTATACACATTTTTGAGGCAGGGCTTATTGTAAAACTCAGTGACAGGCAACCAGATTTACCCCAACGGTCGCATACATGACCCTCAAGACAACCTAAAACATGGATTTTATGGTTAAAAAATTAAATAAGAACTGGAAAACATAGATTAACCCTTTGGTGCTACTGAGGTTTCCAACACATTGTGAAGTACACAAAGGGTTAAGGTGGAAGAGTGCAACTGTATTCTGAGATATGTTAACCCTTTTAGTGCCAGAAGGGTACATGACACATTGCTATGCAATGCGTTGCATATCCCTCTGGCATCCAAAGGGTTAAAAGAAAGAGGACGTATCCATTTTGGGGGATAAAAATAGCATGTGTGTGTGTGTGATGTGGTAGAACAACATTATATGTAGTATTCCCACAAGGCAGGAGTAGGAAATGTGAGGCCCTCCAGCTGTTGCCAGACTAAAACTCCCATCAACCCCTGCCAGTTAACGGCTGTTAGGGGATGATGGAAGTTGTAGTCTGGCAGCAGCTGCTACAGAGCCTCACTTTACCAACCCCTGCTCTAAAGTGAGCCACCTGGCATTGAACGAGGACAGGGCTGCAATGGAATAACAAATGCACCATGCAGCACTGCCAAGTGTTAATTAATCTTTTAGCTCTTTCTGTGCTGGGTTGCTTACCTTAAAGGGATAATAATACTTAAAATGTAGAAAAATATGTGTTGTAGGGGTTATCCCCCTGAGTAAAACAAGGGTACTCCCACTGCTGAGAGATATTTTATTATTTAAATTCTAACAGCTCAAACTTGAATTTTTTATGTGCAATATCACAGTGACCTGAAAATTTACAGTGGCGCTGTTGCTACACCATCCTATGGACAGCTCTGGTCTGTAGGCCATAAATGTCCATAGGATGGTGTAGCAACAGTGTCACTGTAAATTTTCAAGCCACTGTGATATTGCACCTAAAAAATTCAAGTTTGAGCTGTTAGAATTTAAATAATAAAATATCTCTCAGCAGTGGGAGTACCCTTGTTTTATTCGGGGACATAAACCCTACAACATATATTTTTTACATCTTAAGTATTACTATCCCTTTAAAGGGAAAGAAGGTAATTTTGTATCCTCTTTCCACTGTATCTAAGAACAGACTGGAGCTGCAGGAGAAGCTTCTGAGGGTCACATATTCCCCCAGAGCCACCTGTTGCCAACACTATTATAAGAATTAGGAAGGTCTGTCCATGTAAGTCTCTTCAAGTAGGCAGCTTAATGGTTTTAGCATAGTTAACTAACCCTTTGGTTCCTGGAGACATTTCCAACACATAAGCATTTGTATGCAAAATATGTGGGAAGAATGGGGGATAGGGTTGCCACCGGCAGGCTGGTAAAAAATTGGCTTCTGTCCAATGTTAAGTCTATGGAGGGAATGCCATGGCCGGTATGATTTTGAAGAAAAGGTGGCAACCCTAATGGGGGAGGTAAGCAACTTGTTGCTCTCTATTAATGGGCAGTAACTCCCTTTGTGCTCATCAGTTGTGGATGAGGGGAGCTGTATTTGGAAATGGTTGTGAGAGCCACATGTTGCCCTGCCTCCACCCTACTAGGGTTGCCACCCAGCCAGTATTTTACTGGCAGGCTGGTAAAAAATTGGCTTCTGTCCAATGTTAAGTCTATGGAGGGAATGCCATGGCCGGTATTTTTTTTTTGAAGAAAAGATGGCAACCCTACACCCTGCACTACTGAAAATAAAGAGATACATATATGACATAACAGTTATGTGCGGTCAGGGCCCAGAACCATATTGCTATACTTTCAAGTGTTGCTATAGGTCTCAGGTGAATTATTTGTAGAGAAGGAAGGGTGTAAAAGTTTTCTTAGAAACAATGGAATAGATATTTAAATTACATGAAACGCTGTCGTGCTGTAGAGAGGGCTGAACAGATGGGAAGTTGCAATGCTCTGCAGAGAGTTAAAAAGATGGGATGTTACAGTGATCTGCAGAGAGATGACCTGCAGGAACAGTCTCAATGTGCAGGACTTGAGAAAATGTTGTAAAACTCTTCAGGGAGAGAAGGTAGATTAATAGTTTCAGTGTCCTGCAGTTAGCTGAGCTGTAGGAATAGGTGAGATGCTCTGCAGAGAGCGGATCTGTCGGACGACTTTGAAGGCTCTGCAGAGAGCTGAGCTACAGGGAAGTTACAGTGTTAGAAGAGTTAAGCTGTTGGAAGAGATGCAACACTCTGCAGATGACAGCTTTAGGATGCTTAAATGCTCTGCGGAGAGCCGAGGTCTAGGAAGAGTTGTGGTACTCTGAAAGCATAACATCTGTAAGAAATGTAAATACTCTACAGAGCTAAACTGTATGACGTTGTGATGCTCGGCTCAGGTAAAATCTACTCAGTGCTCTGCAGAAAGCTGACCTGGAGGCACTTATATAGACAGAGCAGCTGGTAATGTTGAGATACTCTGCTGAGAGCTAAGCTGCAACCATCATTCCAGTGCTCTGCTGTGATTTGCTAGAGGCAGCACAACAATGTTCTGGAGCTTTTTTTTGCTGATTTGAAGGATCTGCTTGAGATTATTCTCCTTGGCACATGGGCTCCCTGAATCCTCTCCTCCCAAGCTGGGAATATTTGTCCAGATTGTCAGGAAGCTGCAGATCATCTCTAATTAGCAGGATGTGTATGGGGTGTAGTATGCGAAGGAGAGGATGGCATGCTGGGAATTGATGAGTGACTTGGCAAGGGAACAACTTGTTAGCACCATCCACATTCGGAACTCTGTGACTATGGGACCAAAAATAGGACCACAGTAATGGCGCAATCGGATCTTTTCTATTATGTATTTGGCTCTGTGCTGCACACAGTTACATACAGGGCCATATTCATCAAACAAAAGAAGTGCAATTCTACAGCAAATCAACTGCACCATAGGGGAAAATGAAAGAGGCTTTTAACCCCTTGATTGGTAATGAGATCTGTAAAGCATTGCAAAGCACTGGAGACCTCTATGGCATTCGGTTGATTAAAGGTCTCATTAACCCCTTAACGACCGGCGGTCCTGGGACGTTTCCGTCCCATAAGGACCGCATAGAACCACGTGGACGCGCCGGTACACGTGACCTGTCGCGTGTATCGGCGCGTCACTATGGGGCCTGATAGAGATCGCTCCGATGTTGGAGCGGTCAATTTCAGGTCCTATTTTTACTTACAGCGCTCCTGGTAGAGCGCTGTAAGTAAAAAGTACGTGACGTACTATGACCGTCATCGGTCCTTGAGTATTTCAAGGACCGTGACGGTCATAGTATGTCACATGTCGTTAAGGGGTTAAATAAATGGTAATTTGAAAAGTTTTCATCTAAACAGAATGGAACCAAATAGAATGCAAGGAAGTGCCCTAGCGCAATATGTTTTTTGGCTATTTCCACCACCTAACAGAGCTGGCGCTACGAATTCAGACAATAGCGCACAGAGAGGGCTATGATCTGAATTCAGAGCACCCCGCTCCGTTATCAGCCGTGGTGCAGGCAGTCTGTACTGCGCATGACTGCAGTGCAAGCAGCCATCTGTACTGCGCATGGCGGCTTCTGACAAACACACATTAGCAAATTATTAAATAGGATATTGCTGTGGTAAGCAGAACTGACTAATGAGCCTGTGGAGAGATCTCACCGTCTCCATTGGGTGTATGCTGGACTTTCATAGCCACTATACCACATTCAGCAAAAAAATCCTTCAAGCAATTAAATCTTATATTTAAAATGTATAAAAACAATACACCTATTTGTATACAAACAATGTATACAAATAAAAAAAAGGCTAAAGCGTTTCACAGATCAACTGCTTCTTCAAAGCCTCATTAAATGTGTATATGTGGAATTTTTCACCTCAAAAGCAAAACAGGAGAAAAATGGCATCTCCAACCAAATGGGACATTTTTTGTGAAAAGTGAAGATTTTCTTCTTTATCCCACCTAACTCATTGCATTGAAATCAATAGTAAGACTACATTTTATCCCCCACATGGCAAGTTTCCCTTCTCCCACAGGAATAATATGAAAGGGGTGTCAGGTTTCCGCAGCACGTCATTCTGTGTTTTTGAGAGGTAAATAAATCAGCATAATTTTGAGCGAGTTAGGAAAGACAACATAAAGTGAGGTTGTAGTGCTGTTTATGGAGTCTTGTGGGCAGGCAATTTGTTCTCTCTGTTAGGAGACAGGCAGGTGATCCAAGTTCATTTCTGAGCTGGCTGTTCTCTGTCTTAGGGGAGTCTGAGGGTGTGAGAACGAAGCAAAGGAGATTTACTTCAAATACCCCAAAATCTTGTAAGACTGACAAGAGACAGGCAGCTGTGATTCAAGTTCCTTTCTGCTGGCTGTTCTCTGTGTTAGGGGAGGCTGGGGTGTGTGAAGGGAGCAAAGGAGAGTTACCTCAAAACACAGGCAGCTGTAGTCCAAGTTCCTTCTAGCTGGCTGATCTCTAAGTTAGGGGAGTATGGGGGTGCAGGGCCAAAGTTGTATCCCTAGTACCTGTAGGCAAGGCAGTATAGGTGCCCTTAGCTCCAACCATGGCCACACAACTACTCATCACATGACCCCATCCTAAGTACCACCCACTGTTTTCTGGCAAAGAAATGACCCTTGCCCTATAACAAAATATCAATGTTGAGTTTCAAGGGCATATTTCTGAGAATTGTTGTGCACAATATGTTTGGCTATATTATTGTGATTGTGTATAATTGTATTGTTATATATTTGCACCCTTCATTACAATTTTAACAAATTATATACAAATTTTATGGGTGCTCCGAACATTCCACACTGAATCCTAGGGTTGCCTTCTACAAAATAGGTTGAAAAGCACTGGTATATTCTAACCATGATAGTCTATCCTGAGTCACCTTCGGCTCCACCAAATGGGGCTATCTAGCTTTGTGCCTAGCATCTCAATATGGCCTTGGCCACAGCACATTCAGCTTCCTAGCAATGAACTATAGCTTTGCACTCTAGCTGTTAGCCCTAACTGCCCTTGTTGGAGGAATATTCCCTTACTATCTTTTACTAACACTTGGTGTGACATGTCCGACTTCCTCTGTCCAGATGTTGTGACAGCCTGTTTATAAACTGTTTGAGAAATCAATTGAAAAGTCTGACACTAGACAGGTAATGATGCCTAAAATACACAATAATCCTATCAGTCATCATCACCATCGTCACCGCTTCCAAATCCAACCCCCACCCAGCCACACACAGTGTTGAGTAACCAGCAGCAACACAGATTATCAACATTCACAATTTTAGCGACAATGAGTGCCTCAGCTGCTGTTGGAAGTGCAGCACCTTTGACACCTAGTAGTACAATTGCAGCAACATCTAGCCCCACCAGTAGTAGTAGCCCCTCTATGAAGTCCACCAAATGGAGATATTTCAGTCATGATTCAAAGGCTAAGCATGCAGTATCTGTTGTCTGTTAACAGGCAGAAAGTAGAGTCACACCTAGATACTGCCTCATTAAATAATCCCAAAGTATGCCTGTGTAATGGGAACTTTCCAGGATGTCGGCAGTTGACATAATGCCATATTCTTTTGCAAAAAATCGAGGTTTCAAAGAATTGATGGCAAATGTTGCACCACACTGGTATTTCCCAAGCTGCAGTTATTTTTCAAGGATTGCTATCCAGAATTTACAAGCAGATAGTTAGTGTGTTTGTCACAGTGCTGGAAACCTCATACAGAAATAGAATTCACCTAACAAAATATATGTGGACAAGTGGGCAGAGTACAAACTATATGACTGTCACTGCTCACTGGGTTTCCCCCATCCAGTGGGCAACAATAGCTTGCAGCATCAGGTCACAGCCAGTAATCTTGGCTGCAGCAAGTTAGCCCATACCATCTGAATGCCACTTTGTGCATGCAGTGTTTTGAGAGATAATCCCACCAAGAGATATGTATGTCATATAAACTACAGCAGGTGATAGAGGAATGGCTTGTTACCCACTGATTGAAATCTTTGTGTCTGTTGATAATGGGTGCCTTAAGAACAGGTAATATGTGCATTTAATATGCTTTGCCCATGTTCTGCCTATTGGGAAATCCAGCCCTGGCTCCCTTAAACGAAGCAGATATATGGGAATTTTCTCACAACACAATATACATTACTGATTTATAATGTTCTCTGAGTCTCCACCCCACCATTTTGTTTGTGTGTAGTGAATGGTGGGTTGGGCCAGACAACCCAAGTTAAGACCTGTTTGCTTATGTTTATCAAGTCTGTCTTGGTAAATGGACATGACCTCTTTTCTGTAATTCTCTGTCATTACATTTAAATTAATTTAGTCTTGTCCTAAAATGATTCAATAAAAATTAAAGTTAAAAAAAAAAAAGTTTCTCATTACTAAATGAGATATATCCATATGCATCAATGTTGGCAAGGACAAATAGTAACAAATTGCAATGAGCAAAAGTCAACAATCCAGTTTTTGAAAAACTATTCTCAAATTACCATTACTCATTTTTGTAAAGGCAATTTTTAATGCTAATACAGCTTTGTGGCATAATTATACAAAGGGCCATATGTATCCACCTTTCGCTTAAAGCTCGCACAATATTGAAATATGAAGTAAACTAACTGAGACTGTGAGATGTATTTATGCATCATTCTTATAAAGAAACCAACTAGTCACAATTTGCAAATAAACCCCTATCAGAGATTGTGAACTGCAAGGGGCACATATGTATCAATGTGTCACTAAAAGTCACTGTTCAGTAGATTATTGCAAATAAAACTCCATGCATTCTCTTTATTTTTTTGGTGATAAGGGGCATATGTATGAAAATGTCACTAGAAATTTGCTAATGTCTTCCATAAAAGGTTATTTTTACAAATGTCCATATGAAACATAGAAAGACAGATTTTGATGGCAGAAGAGAACCATATGGCCCATCCAGTCTGCCAATGTCCCTATCCAATTAAACTACACAGTCATATACACTTCTCAGAATACATTTTTGTCTATCTCAAGCATTTTTTAGTTCCCTGACATTATTTTTCTCCACCACCTCCTCTGGAAGGCTGTTCCATGAGTCTTACATACACAATACTTTTGCATTTTCCACACTTTAAATTTAGATCATGACCTATTGTTTTAGTACTCCTCTTTTTCTAAAAATGACTTCCTTTCTCCACTAAACCTCTTAATATATTTAAAGGTTTCTATCAGACCAACCCTTTCCCTTCTTTCTTCTAAGCTGTACAAACTAAGTTCTTTGAGTCTATTCTGGTACTGTGTCATGAAGACCCTGAACAATTTGGTGTTTCTTCTTAGAAGTTACTCGACTGCATCAGTGTTTGCAAGGACCATCAGTAACTATTTAGCAATAGATTAACTGGCTCACTTCTGACAGAATCAACTTTTTCAACTTATAGACTTCAGTGTGCAGATTTCTCTGTTGGCTTCTCATCCACACAGATTGTGCTGTGGACTCAAGGGAGGATGTTGTTGATTTTTATTGATATCATACGTACCTGCATAGCAGATAGCTCTTTTAGAAGGTCAAACAAGAAATTTGAACCTGCAGTTAGGCATCCAAGTTTATAAAAGGGATACACACAGAAAACAAATAAAGAAACAAGCTGCATCTCTATTTCTTTAATGATCCTTGATCACCATTCCTCAGACATTGGTGGGAGATTTTGTCTATTGCACATGAATTGGTTATTGAAAAAACAGCACACACCTCGTGTCTCCTGATTGATAAAAAGTCAAAATAGTTGCTTCATTCCACCCAAAGTCTATAAAAGAGTGAACCAAGGAAATTCCAAAAAGCTACCTTTGGGACTGTCACCATATGATGTGAACAAGAGGTTGTTTGTGTCTTTACACCATGTATTAATCCTTATGGTGATTTTGTGGTAGACATAAAAAAAAGTCCACAATACTTCTCTTAGCAGTTCTTTGTTCCTGTCATACTTTTTCTCTATTTTAGAATGCTCTCCTGGGTATCCCCATCCTCCATCCCTTGCGTGTTGTCATCTATCAAGGTTTAATTGAGAATTGTGTGCATTTTGCAGTGTACCACTCAATCATCAAGGCCCTAACCCTTAGATTCTATGTATATTTTTGTCTTTGAGTCACAAATACAGTATATATAGTGAAGAACAGGAGGGTCAACCTAGTGAACATGAGCTGCACTATTTTCAGGAAACTTTTTGATTCACGTGATTTAAATCATCTGAACTATTAAACCATTTATTTGATACATCTATCCTTGTACCCTGTGTGCAGGGATGTCTGTTTGAACTTCAGGTTAGTCATCTGACTGGAAACAGAGGAAGGGAATATGGTAAAAGAGCCTCCACATGAAAGAGATTAACTTTATGGGATGAGTCAAGTTCTAAGATGTGTTTGAATATCATGTTGTGTGCTTTTGTGCTTCTTTGTGTGTCTATGTATTTGTATACAGATGAGAGTTGGTACCGTGTTAGCCATAGAAATACAGGAGGCAAATATAGTTTTTGATACCTTTTATTGGATAACTAAGCAGATTTAAATGCAAGCTTTCAGGACCTTAGGTCTCCTCCTCAGGCATGTTATACAGATAAATATGAAAACGTCTCTCTCTTAAATACAAGTATACATTGCATTGTTTAGCATGGAAACCAGATAAGAGAACTCAATCCAGATCCAGATATCTTTGATCAGTCAGTGGTAAATTGCACTCTTCCTCTGAGGCTTTAGAGGTATTTACGATGCTCTTGGGTCTGTTGGAAAGGTCAATCAACTAAATTGTAATGTGACAAAAACTCTTTATCTCTATTTAAACCACTACAAATTGCATTAAATTTTAACATTCATTTTACCTCCCATACCTTTCTGTCCCTCTGAGTGAGGAACCGTCCCATCAATACAGTTAACTTAATATCCCTGACACTGTGCCCATTTTGACAAAAATATTCTCCCACTGGTGTCTCTGTCTTTTTGTTACTAACACTGGATCTGTGGGAATTAAACCTCTGATGTAGCGCTTGTCCAGTTTCTCCCACATTCAGAGCTGTTGGGCATTTTGCACACATGATAAGGTATATTACGCTGGATGATTTACAGGTGAAGTCTTCCTGACTACTTGCAAAAAGGAAATGAATATGAGAAACCTCCTAAAGAAACTTGCACAGCTGAATAGTGACATCTTCTTCCTGACTACTTGCAAAAAGAAAAATGTATTACCTAAAGGCCTCATTCTGAAAAATCCTACACTGGACACATACAACAGCAGGTTTGCACAGCAACTATGTACCAGGACTTCCCAGAAGCTACACAACAACCTTATTGGAATCTGCTACAACAGGAAATCAAAGATACAAGCAGAAATATCAACTCTAAAGGAACAGCTCGGACCAGACACTGAGGACATACAACAGGCCCTTAAAGGGATAGTAATACTTCGTTTTAACTTTATTTTATTTTGTAGGCATTAAAAAAACATGAAGAATGATATAAGTCTTATCTCTCAAACCTTTATGGTTTATGAGATATTCACAAGTAAAGTTCCCCCCTCCCGCCCCTTTTACCTACTGTAAACAATCTCTTCTCAGATGTGGAATGCAGTCCATAGACTGGACAGATAACAGAAGGGGACACTCTTATTCCTATGAAAACAATGAAATCCCTGCCCCCCTTGACAAGCTTTTCAGGTTTTTCCCTTATCTTAATTGAAGATTGTCCCTCTCTGCAGTCTACCAGGGCAGCTCCCTTCTGCCTTGGCTGAAAAGTGTTACATCAGTAAAAGACAAACACAAACAAAAAAAGGGGCGCTCCTAGTGTAATAAGTCCAAAAAATGCAGTGACCTTCACCAATACACCACCGTACTTACAATAGATCTAGCCACTAAAAGTGGCCAGCAGGACAGATGAGGGTCTCAGACTGCCCTCACTCAGTCAATCCACAGTGGAAACGGAATGCAGCTCACCCACAAACTCAAAGTACCTCAGTCGAGATCCTTAAGAAACAAGAACAAACAACCAGAAGGGGCGCCTTCCACTAGTAACTGAAGTGCATTAATACACAATAAAAAGTGATACTCACAAGATGTGAAACACCGGCTACTCCAACAAAGCCGGTGATATAGACATGCAGGGTACAACTGTCTGCCCTGCTCAGAGTTTCACCTCCCGTATGGAGAAAAATCCACTCGTCCAAAGATTGTACAATTTATTCACAATAATAGTATTATGGTAATAAAAAATATAAAATAAATTACTAACAAGTAAACATTAATGCCAGAAACATCAACGCGTTTCAAGGCTACAGCCTCTTTATCAAGAACTGATCTGGCAATTAAAATAATAATAGTATTATTTTAACTGCCAGATCAGTTCTTGATAAAGAGGCTGTAGCCTTGAAACGCGTTGACGTTTCTGGCATTAATGTTTACTTGTTAGTAATTTATTTTATATTTTTTATTACCATAATACTATTATTGTGAATAAATTGTACAATCTTTGGACGAGTGGATTTTTCTCCATACGGGAGGTGAAACTCTGAGCAGGGCAGACAGTTGTACCCTGCATGTCTATATCACCGGCTTTGTTGGAGTAGCCGGTGTTTCACATCTTGTGAGTATCACTTTTTATTGTGTATTAATGCACTTCAGTTACTAGTGGAAGGCGCCCCTTCTGGTTGTTTGTTCTTACATCAGTAAAAGGGGCGGGAGGGGGACACTTTGCTTGTGAATATCTCTTAAACCATAAAGGTTTGAGAGATAAGACTTATATCATTCTTCATGTTTTTTTAATGCCTACAAAATAAAATAAAGTTAAAACGAAGTATTACTATCCCTTTAAACAATACTACAGGAAACTACAAACACTCCTCATCAACACCAAGAAGAAGAAACTACAGAGACTGAGAAGCAAAGCAGGTTTACCAGCAGAATCTGTAAATCAACCAGAACAGAACTGCGCTATGAACCTTTCCAAACATAAGCCAAGCAGAGAGGAAATATCTGTACTTTCAAAGGGCCTGTCATTTTGTCCTACTAAACCTGTGGACAGGGTAACGCTCTGCAGTGACATGGAGGAGTTTTTCAGAAAACTCAGACTCAAGGAATTCTTCCATGGCAAAATGGATAATAATTATAACAACACCACAGAGCTACATCACAAAGTCAATGCACCCATAAAAAGATCCACCTGGACTCCAAAACCAGGAAGTAACTCTACACTGGACAGATACATAGAGAGTTTCAGGCACAGAGTCAATACAGAAATACTGGAGAAACAATGTGAACCAGCACCCAACCTAACCCAAAAGGAACAGAAAGCCATACAGTCACTTAAGAATAACCAGGACATTATTATTAAACCTGCAGACAAGGGAGGAGCAGTTGTTATAATGAACACTGTGGACTACATTCAAGTAGCAAATAGGCAACTCTCTGATGAAAGATATTATGTAAAATGATCCCACAAAAAATTATACAAAACAACTTAACAGGATCATAAAAGAACTGCCCTCCAACATTGAAGAACATATAAGGCCCCTAATAACAGCAGATCCAAAAATAGGCTCCTTCTACATGCTACCAAAAATACACAAAGAAGGAAACCCAGGAAGACCCATATTTTCAGGGATTGGTACACTCATAGAGAATATCTCTGGCTGGGATACCCTGAAACCCCTGGTAAAACAAACACCCAGCTTCCTTCAGGACACCACGGATCTTTTAAACAAATTAGCTGACTTGGGCCCAATTCCAGAGAGCACCATCCTGGCAACTATGGATGTAGAATCCCTTTACACCAACATTTCACACACGGATGGCATAGCAGCATGTCAGGGATATCTGGAACAAAATAACACACCCATGGAACCAGTAACAAAACTCATACAGTTTATTCTCACCCACAATTACTTCAAGTTTGGACAGGACCTCTACCTTCAGAAAATGGGGACTGCAATTGGTACCCAAATGGCACCACAATATGCCAACCTGTTTATGGCAAAATTGGAAGAGGACTACCTGTCCACCTGCCAGATAGCCTGGTCTATCTCCGCTACATAGATGATATTCTTATGATCTGGACCGCCATTGAAGAGGAACTTCTCAAATTCCATGAGAATTACAATACATTCCACCCCAATATCAACCTAACACTCAGTCACTCACGCACAAACATTAACTTCCTTGACACAACTATCGGTATTCAGAACAACTTCATCCACAAATCCCTATACCGCAAACCAACAGACAGACCAACCTACCTGAAAAACAATAGATTCCACCCAAAACACACAAAGAACTCCATCATATACAGCCAGGCCATCAGATACCACCTCATCTGTTCTGACATGATGGACCATGACAAGCACCTCCAGAAACTCAGAGGAGACTTTATATACAGAGCAACTATTATTGACAGTCAGATACAGAAGGCTACCGAAATACCAAGAAAAAATCCATTGAGCTACAAAGAGCAACATAAGGGAAACCGGGTGCCACTGGTGGTCACTTACCATCCCCAGGTTGAAGTGCTACTCAAAATATCAAGAGAACTTCAAACAAAATTATATACTGATGAAAGACTTAAGAACATATTCCCACAGCCTCCCTTACTCTCCTTCAGACAGCCTCCCAATTTGAAACAACTGATGGTGAGGAGTGCCCTGAATAAAAATACAAAAAATGGCACATCTCCCTGCCTACAAAAGAGATGTGAAACCTGTGCACACATTTACACCACGGACAAAATAACAATTCCAAACACCCAGTTATACCATAAGATCAATGGTACCTTCACCTGTAAATCATCCAATGTAATATACCTTATCATGTGTGCAAAATGCCCAACAGTTCTGTATGTGGGAGAAACTGGACAAGCACTACATAAGAAGTTTAATTCCCACAGATCCAGTGTTAATAACAAAAAGACAGAGACACCAGTGGGAGAACATTTTTGTCAAAATGGGCACAGTGTCAGGGATATTAAGTTAACTGTATTGATGGGACGGTTCCTCACTCAGAGGGACAGAAAGGTATGGGAGGTAAAATGAATGTTAAAATTTAATGCAATTTGTAGTGGTTTAAATAGAGATAAAGAGTTTTTGTCACATTACAATTTAGTTGATTGACCTTTCCAACAGACCCAAGAGCATCGTAAATACCTCTAAAGCCTCAGAGGAAGAGTGCAATTTACCACTGACTGATCAAAGATATCTGGATCTGGACTGCATTCTGTTATCTGATTTCCATGCTAAACAATGCAATGTGTACTTGTATTTAAGAGAGATGTTTTCATATTTATCTGTATAACATGCCTGAGGAAGAGACCTAAGGTCTTGAAAGCTTGCATTTAAATCTGCTTAGTTAGCCAATAAAAGGTATCAAAAGCTATATTTGCCTCCTGTATGTATTTGTATGTCCACTACATTGCATTGGAGAGTGGTAATGTGAGGAGTAGGAGTGTGGCACGAGAAAGGCTAAGTGCGCTAGGATGCTGGGGATGGAAATCCAGCCAAGCTGTCCAGAAATGCAATAAACTAGGGTGTGTCAGTCATTGCTTAAATTACCTACTTGTACTCTAGAAGGGCTATCCTTTAAAAGGATAGTAATGTTTCTCAAAAAATGCATCTCCAATTAATCTTCATAGTATTTGGGCTATGGTTATTTCAATACTGTCAAAGTTGCAAATTAAGAGTAATTGAATGATAAAGTATCCCCCTCCCGCCCCTTTTATCTAGTGTAAGCCACCTCCCCTCAGATATGGAATCTGGTCCTGGGACCAGACAGCTCACAGCAAGGGACAATCTTCGTACTGTGAACATAAGGAAAACCCTGCCCCCTTGACAGGTTTTTCCTTATGCTAACTGAAGATTATGCCTCTATATGATCCATCCGGACAGTCTTGCTGCTCTGAGGTGAGCAGTGTTACATCAGTAAAAGAGGTGGGAGGGGGATACTTTGTCATTCAATTACTCTTGAACTATAGCTCTGACAGTATTGAAATAACACTCTCCGTGGCCCAAATACTATGAAGATTAATTGGAGCTGCTTTTATTGTGAAACATTACTATCCCTTTAAACTTGGACTTTTAGTTTCTCATTTGCCAGAAGCAACTAAGTGGAATTGCAAAGCAAAGCATTTTCAGATCTCTCTAGCATTTATTGTGTTAAGGGTAATTAACTGTGTGAAGTGCCAGGAAGTGTGCAATGCAATTCTCTGCAATGCATTATCCACCCCTCCTGCTCTCAGTGGGTTAATATTGTGCAATACGGTCTAAGGAGGCAGGCATTGGCATAAGAGCCGAGTTCAGTGGGAATGCTCTTTTCTTCCCGATGCGCTGTTGCCTTGCTAGCACTGAATACACAGACCCCTGGATATGTAATACCTCTCTCTGACAGGAAGCATCTGCTTGTTTTCTGCACCGTGCTGTTACAGCTTTATACTACAGCCCAGCCAGATATAAAATGTGACTTCATTTTCTAGGTAATAATGGTTAAAATGTTTTATACCAGCTGTAATACAGCAATACTGTGCACACTGACAACTCCTGCTAATTGCCTCTGTCTCTGTGTTAAGTGGCCTTCATTTAACGGGTTATTATAAAGCCTTGCCTTGCCTCATTAGCGGGTATAAGGCCGGCTCTGTTATTTAATGAGAATGAGAGCTGCAGGGGATAACAGTGACAAGGGAGTTCAGAGATTAACCCCTGCTGTGCTGAAATGATCTGCAACACACTGGTCTTGTATGTTTATCTTCTATCATTTTGCTATATGTATTTATACCAATTGAAGCCAGTGAGTTTCACAAAGAACTTGAAATTAAGTTGCTTAATGGGAGATGCAGCTCCCCCTGTTAGGTGTTAGTGGTGAAACAGATGTCAGTATAGACCTAGATTCCATAACTTTATCACGGGTTGTATCTCCTTCTTTCATCATAAACTTCACTAGGAGTCTGTGAGATAAACCCAATGATAACAAATATCACCCATAATGTAATCCAGGCCATAGATGCTTTGTATAATAGAAGTCTCTGCTTCAAGTATCTTACAATTTTGTGGTATAATAAGAGACCCTGCACCAAGGCAATTAATATAACTATATAATGGGGGACCCTGTTCTAAGGACCTTGCATTCTAATTAGGGAGAGATTATGCTGCAAAGAGCTTACAGTCTAACATAAATCCCCACCCTACCATAAAGAGAATGTAAACTACCACTAGAGGTATATGGGAAACCCTTCCTCCTGAAACATACAGTCAGTACTGGTGTAGACTACCATTGAGCCATAAAGCACACAATATGATGGAACTGTAATTCTGTTTAAAGGAGATAACAATCTAGGGTATAATGGGATCTTGCTGAAACCAACATAATGGGAGATTGCAGTCTAGAGGCTTAATGTGAGCGTTCTGGATCACATACTCTGTATACCACAAAGAAGAGACACTGGAGATGGAAGGTAACCTCAGTATTGCTACACTGGTGAACTCTTACATTCCCTTAAAGGGATAGGAATGGTTAATTTTAAGTTGATTTAATATTGTAGACATTAAAAAAGATTAACATCAATGTAAGTCTTATCTTTCAAACCTTTATGGTTTGAGAGATATAACTTGGTAAAGTTACCTTTTCCTGGCTGTTTCACTCAAGTCTGCCATCTAGCTGACAGCTGCAGATTCCAGTCATTTGACCACACAGAGGCTCTTCAGCAGAGCTGAAATCACACTATTTAGAAATAAATACTTCATTGGAATGGTCTACAAAGTGTGCTTTCAAGCCAGGCACACTTTGTAGACCATTCCAAATTAAGTATTTATCTTTAGATATCATTATATCTGCACTGCTGAAGAGCCATATCTGGTCAAGTGACCAGAATCTGCTTCTGGCAGTTTTACAGCTCGTCAAGCAGAAAGGGGAGGGACCAGAGAACTTTATTTTCCTATAGCTCTCAAACCATAGCAGTTTGAGAGATATAAATAAGTGCAAGTACTCTCTTTTAATTGTATCTACCATATAGTTAATACTTTTTTTGTGACATTACTATCCCTTTAATGTGTCTCTGATTAGAGACAGTTTTCATCTATAACAAAATATGTTGAGGCTGTATTTAATTAACCTTTTAAAGGGGTAATAATATTTATAATGTAAACAAAAATGTTGTAGGGTTCATAACCCTGAGTAAATATAAGGGTACCCCCACTGCTGAAAGGCATTTTATTCAAAAGTTATTACAGCTCAAACTTGAATTTTATAGATTCAATTTCACAGTGGCCTGAAATTGTACAGTGGTGCTGTTGCTACAAAATATCCATAGGATGGTGTAGCAACAGCACCACGGTACAATTTCAAGCAACTGTGATACTGCACCTAAAAAATCCAAGTTTGAGCTCTAATAACTTTTGAATAAAACCCCTATCATCAGTGAGAGTACCCTTGTTTTACTCAAGGAATACATCCTACAGCATTTTTTCCTGTCCCTTTAAGGACCAGAGGGCTAGGAATTACAATTTCTCACAATGCTTTGCACTTTTCTTTGTTCCTTAACCCCTTAACAACCAGCCGATCGGCGCAGTCAGTTAAGGACCACGGAGCTTTTTTTTTTTTTCTTCCACTTCCGGACTCCCAGAACGGCGTGCAGCTGCAGGGGAAGCCCGGAATTCCATGACGGTCATAGTACGTCATGGGTCGTTAACTCAGATCGACCCTTGATGTACTTTGACCGTCAAGGGTCGTTAAGGGGTTTAAGGGATAGCAATGTTTCATAATAAAAGCAGCTCTAATTAATCATCATAGTATTTGGACTTTGGAGAGTGTTATTTCAATTCTGTCAGAGTTGTAGTTCAAGAGTAATTCAATGACAAAGTGTTCCCCTCCCGCCCCTTTTACTGATGTAACACTGTTCAGCCAGATCAGAAGGGAGGTGCCCAGGTAGACTGCAGAGAGGGACAATCTTCAGTTAAGATAAGGGAAAAACCTGAAAAACTTGTCAAGGGGGCAGGGCCTTCATTGTTCTCATAGGAACAAGATTGTCCCCTGCTGTTATCTGTCTGGTCTATGGACTGCATTCCACATCTGAGAAGAGATGGCTTACACTGGGTAAAAGGGGCGGGAGGGGAAACTTTGCTTGTGAATATCTCTCAAGTCATAAAGGTTTGAGAGATTAGACTTCTATCGTTCTTCATGTTTTTTTAATGCCTACAAAATAAAATAAAGATAAAACGAAGTATTACTATCCCTTTAAAGGGTTACTACACAGTTGCTGGCAAAACAGGAAAAGAGGCTTGCTGTGTGACAATGCTGTACAGTAAGAGATGCAACAAGCGAAGATATAGGTGTGGGGTCACTCAGTCCAGGGCTGGATAGAGGAGGAGGAGAAGAGGAAACTGTTACAGGTTATGTAGAGATGGATTTGAAGCCAGGGGGAAATTTCAGAAGGTCAGAAACAGCCACTAGTCTTGAAGAGACGGGTTATTCTGTTTAGTGCGTTCTTGAATAGACAATATTTCAAGTGAATGAGGGGTCACTATAAAGACAAACTCCAAGCTCCTGATGCAAAAAGAATGTAGATTGGCATGGAGGGGGAGAAATACTGCAGAGCTAATGAAAGCAAGATGCAAGAGTGTTTGAATGTTACCCAATTAACTCTGCTGGTTAATTGCAATGGTCTCTCACAAAGATGCATCCTGCTGGCAGGAGGATGCTCCAGATTTTACACCACGCTGCGCAGAAACATGGATAGAATAAACGCCTGTTAACCCCTCAGTGCCATATTAGTGGAAAGAGCAGAACCTAGAGTTGTTTGTCTCTCTGTCGCCGTGCTCAGCAAGGAAGCTCTGTAGCCCCAGTTGCACTCATGAACAATCCTCTCTTGTTGAGACAATAACCGGGCTGCTGAGCGACAGGAAGGCATATCTGGAACAGGATTCCCTGACAATGAAAGATCATATGAGCATGTTTCATAGGGTCCCAATTCTGGGGCAAACCAACTGCACAAATGGATCAAATAAATATTCATATTGATTCTGAAATTGGGTTTTAACATCTTGATATTAGAAAGTTCTCCAAAGCACTGAAAAGCAATGCATTTGAGATCTTTCTAACATTCAAGGGGTTAAAAATCCTATTTAAATAAAGGACAATATTGAGAAATGTTATTTCTACACTTACGCCAGGATGCATCAAGGTGTGAAAAAGCAGTTTATCAAATGCACTGCTCTTCGTCGCGATCATTGATGGATACCTTCGGGTATTCATCAATGATTTGGGGTGTTTCTCTGCTTTACATGTGCGAAGCAGGGAAAATTACATAAATTGGCCAGTCAGGGGTAAAAACCCACTCATGCGTATAAGCAAAAATGTGTATGCATGTTTTCGCACCATACATTGGAATGGGATCCACCAGCTCGAAGATAGCAGATAAAATTGGCAGATCTAACTTGTCATTACTTATTGAAGAATAAGCAATGGCCACATACAATCCATAAGTTTCTGAATGGGCGAATGTTTAACCCTTTGGGTGCCAGAGTGGTACAGAATGCATTGCAAAGCAATGCATTCTGTACCACTCTGGCACTCAAACGGTTTAATGCGCAAATAAATCATCTGATTATCTTGCGCATTAAGCCATTCGCACCTTGATGAATCCCAGCCTAGGTTTGCTCAAAAATTGTTCCACTTCTCCTCAGGGCCAGATTTGCCATTAGGCAAAGTAGGCACCTGCCTACATGTGCACTCCAATGAGGGGCGCCTGCAATTTGGATTTTTTTTTTTTAAATATTCTTTAAAAAAAAAAAAAAAAAAACTAGCTACCTCGCTGGCTGCTCCGGCGGCACCCACTCACATTGCCCGCCCCCCCAGTCTTGTACCTGATGGAACTCCCTCGTCGCCTCTTTAGGAATGCAGAGCGCTGGGAGATGACATCGTCTCCCAGCGCTCTGCATTCCTGAATAGGAGACCGCGTGGGAGCTCCATCAGGTACAAGACTGTGCCAAAGGAGGCACATATAGATCTCTTACCAGGGAGGTAGGAAACGGACAACGGGGGGAGGCAGTGTGAGGGCAATGTGGAGCTAATGGGGGGCAAGTTGGAGCCGATGGAGGGCAATGTGGAGATGGTGGAAGCAAGTTGGAGCTGATGGGGTGGGGGGCAATGTGGAGCTAATGGGTGGCATTGTGAGGGCAATGTGGAGATGATGGGGCAATATGGAGCTGATGGGGGGCATTGTGAGGGCAATATGGAGCTGATGGGGGGTAATGTGGAGCTAATGGGGGGCAGTGTGAAGGCAGAATGGTATATGGAGATAATGGGGGCAGTATGGAGCTGATGGGGGCAATGTGAGGGTGATATATGAGATGATGGTGGCAAGCTGAAGCTAATGGGGGGCAATGTGGCAATGATGGGGGCAATGTTAGGGCAATATGGAGAGGATGGGAGGCAACGTGGAGATTAGGAGCTTTGTGGAGGTATCCAGTGCAGATGGCCCACGGGGGGGGGGGGGGGGGTGCTTCAAATTTCTGTGCCTACAGGCTCCTGAGATGTAAATCCAGCCCTGCTTCTCCTCTATACATAAGGTTCAGAGGCCCAGATTTATAAAAGCTGGAGTTATTTTGCAGCAAACCAACTGCACCATAGGGGACAAACAAAGATTGCTAAACTCCCATGCACTTGAATAGAGCTTTTTAACCCCTGGAATGCTAGAGAGGTCTCCAATCCATTTCAGCATTAAAGGGATTAACAGCCCAATTTATTTTGACAAGAATTTGTATTTGTCGTCTACGGTATAGTTGATTTGGTTGCAGAATAAGCAGAATAACTCCAGTCTGCTTTTATAAATCTGGGCCATAGAATCATAGGGGCATATGTATAAAATATGTATGTAAACCAGCTCCACCATAAGAGACACATTAACATTTCTATTGATTTAAATAGGGCTTTTAACACCTTGGGGAGAATATATGAATCTGCCAGTCCAGCTCATTTTTTGCCCTTACACATTATCTGAAAAATAATTCACATACACCTATAATAATGTACAAAAACTTAAAGGAGCAGTAAACTTTTCTTATGAAAATGCATATTTTATAGAGCATTTCCTGCTGAATAAAACAAGGTAATTCCCATCATTGTCAGATGTTTTATTAAAAATTTATAGTAGTTTAAATAACCAGGAAGTGAATTTACTGTGTTTACTTCCTGATAGTTCTACCTGACAGGAAGTGACAGGCAGTTTCTATCACATTCTGTGGAGAACTGTATGTCTCTGACTTTCCTCTCCATTAGAATCTAACAGGAAATCTAATTAGAATTTGACCACTAGACAGCACTGCTAATGTAAAAAAAACATGGGTTTAAACTGTAATACTCTGGAAATAGAAATCTCTCGGCAGTGGGAGTACCCTTATTTTACTCAATAGGAAAATCCCTACAATATATATTTTTTAATAAAAAAAAGTTTACGGCTCCTTTAAGGCATTCTGCCACACAGTCCTCTATATAACTGGGTATCTTCTTGTCCCAAGCCTGTGGATATCCACCCTGGTCTGTGTGTGGGAGTATCCAAATAAGGCAATTCACATCATGAAGTGGGTGGAGATTTATTGGGGTAGGCGTGACTGGGAAGAGGGGAGGCAGAGTTTGTTTTGAGGAAGAATATGTCAGAGAGTGACTGAAACTGGCAGTGAAGTCGAGGAAGTTACTAGGGAACTCACTGAGCCCCACGAATAAGCCTATGGTCCCTGAGACCAGGTAATTATGTATAAAACCCTTCTGGTCATATCCAGAGAGTTTCCAGGTATGCTCCTCTATATGAATTAACCCTCTGAGTGCCAGAGAGATATCCAACGCATTGCGTCGCAATGCATTTGATACCTCTCTGACATTCGAAGGGGTAAATGCAAGCAATCCCTGAACACCTCTCCTACAGCTAGCTCAGGAAAAAGGAACCATTTTACTCCAGTTTCATTTGTGTCAGAACAGCCACATACTGCCACCCTACCCTTCACTTGACGCAGGTGATTTACAGGAGTCATGGGCGATATTGGTATACATTTGCCCATCTATTGTACTTATCGTTCTTAGACTGGTCACTTACTAGCTGTTGTGTAGCATGTATATTGCTCTGTAATCACTTTTCTTATTGCAGTTTTACGTCTGCCTGACTTCATTGTATTGATGCCTTTATTCTTCAATAAAGTTTAAAAAAAAAAAAAGGAGTTAGTCAAGCTCAGCACATTATGTGAATATGTAGATGTATATTCCTTTCTCATGGAGAGATTAAGCTCTCATTTACATCTCTGGGAATTTGGGGAATTTTTATTTGTCCCAAATGGTGCAGTTGGATTGTTACAGAATTGCTCCTTTTCATTTTTCCATAAAGAAAAAAGTGGAACAATTCTAGGCTAATACAACTAGGAGCTAAACTTCCATTGGCACAGTAAGTACAAAGCACTGGGTCCGAGAGAACTTTATGGATCTATTTTAAATACTGACAATAGAAAATGTTTAGCATTTTTAGTAGTCTACAGTGAATTTGGGGCCAAATATTGTTTCGCACCAAGGTTCTCAATCACTAGCATGGCCATTGAAATAGCAATTTCTATTTTCTACAAATGGCCCCGATGATTTGAAACAGAATTGTTTGATTTCAACTTCTGAAGCTAGTCAAGAGCAAATGCTTCACACTGGAGGCAACATTCAAGATGTTAAAAGAGCTAATGAAATCAAACTGCTTTCTGTTCTGGTGCATCAGCTTGGCAAAGTTTTATTTGTGCATATGCCCTCTCTAGTATACAGTCACCATAGAAATACACTCATTCAACTATCATTATCCAAAGGTGTCTGGGAATGAACCCATGAGAGTAGGCATAGTTATCAGAGTTTGAGATACAAGGGTAATGTACAAATTGGACAGTGCAACTTACTTTCTGGGCTACGGGTGTTGCACTTAGGAATCTACTAGACGTATGATCACTTTAGTGCATACCGGTGCAAACTCTGCCACAGGCCCTGAACACTTCTCCAGTAGCATGAGCAGGTAAATGGTGTAAATGGCCTTTTCTAATGCATAGCATTTAACAAAGGACAGGGAAATGGAATGCTCCAAAATGTCCAGAGTCTCCCATACTACTCTGTCCTTGGCAAAAATGAATTTTGCATGGAGGCACTCAAATTCATAAGCTGATACTTTCAAATGTGAATATTGCTTGTGCCTACAATTCATCTCTGTTATCTTATTAATTAGTTTTTATTATGTTGATAATATACTTTTCATCCAGCCCCTCACTCATACTTTGGTCTTACTCGTTCCATTAATCCCTCTACTTCCTTCCTCCATCCATCCATTCATCTTTTTATTTCTTCTCTTCACTCTTCCATCTGGTTACTTCCTCTCTCCCCCCACAATCTTCTTACTTAATTACTCCATCTTCTTCCATTCTCCACACCTCCATCTTATTACTTAATCCACCCCTCCATTTTATTAATTCCTCCATTTTCTTACTTTTCTCCATCCCTCCATCTTATTCCTTCCTCCATCTTAATCATTCCTCCCTCCTTCCTTCTTCCCTTTCCACCTTCTTATCTGCTCCATCTCTCCATCTTATTCCTCCTTCCTTCTAGCTTCTTCCTAACTCCCTCTTCTTCTGCCATCATTTTACATCCTCTATCCATATCTATGCAACACAAAACAAAGATAGGGTGCCCAACAGTATAAGTAAATAACTCTAGTAAATAAAGATAAATAGTCGCACTAACACTTTCGTTGGTCAGAGTAATATCCCAGACAAAACCAGCATCTGGTGATAAATCTCTGTCTCCACGAATGGCTCCAAATGATCAGTAATGGAGAAGATGCTCATACTTGATGTATTACAATCTATAAATTTTAATATCAAATAACAACATAATGCAATCTGTATAAAATACATAAATGCTCCACTGATGCGTTTCACAGCTAAAATGCCACTTTATCAAAGCTCCTGGCCACAACTGAACATTAAACTGAAAAAACAGAGCAGCTGTTTCATCTCTCCATTTATAAATTACATGCCCGCTTACCATTGTACAAACACAATACACACACCCATCCAAAATCTCCTGCAGTAAAGATGTACAGCCAATGCACACCTCTGGGAGGCCACACGTCACCATGCAGCATCACCTCAATGACATCACAAACAAACCTCATGCAAATCTCACAGTGGTGAGCAAAAATGCAATGTCATGGATTTTGTAACTCAAAAAAACAAAGGAAGTATCTAGAAGGTAACGGGAGCTGAGTAACGCTATAGTCTTAGGGCAGATCCATAGCATCAACAAATGGAAATCTGAAAATACAAATGAAAATCTAAACATACAATCTTGTCCTTTGATAGAGCATACGGTAAAAGAAATTACGTCTAATGTTACCTCTGAGGTCTTGAGATTAAGGAAGCGATGCAAGAAACATGCACATGCGGTAAAGGCATTTTTCCTGAGCAAATAGATATTGTGCATGTTCTAATCCAGGAAGCCATATACTGAATGTTTATTGAATTGCTCATAAAAATTAGCTTTGAAGACAACAGTTAACAGACATATAAAATCATGTGCAATCGAACGTCCTGCATCAGGTGCATTCGTTATTCCACTCAGACAGATTAGTTAATACTGACCATGCCCACATGACCACACCTACAAAAAATATGCGCAGATGTTCACTAATTTGGATTTTTTTTTTTATGTTCAATTTAACAACATAATCTGCAGACTTATTCACTAGTGATTGTCACACTGGAAATAGAAATTTTGCACATTTATTGCATTCCACCCTAAGATATTTATGATTTGTGGTTCCTGTTTTGTCAAATATCTATTGCAAATGTTGCCTACAGTATTTGGGCTGAACTATTCAGCATTTATGCACCAGGTTTATACACCACAGAAGGAACATTGAGATTGGATTTAAGAGGGGATTTGAAGCCCATAGTCTTACTCAACATTTTTCTAATTTGCACAACAGGGACCCAGCTGGTTTTAGATTAATTCCAAAAGAGTTTATTTATTGAGGGGTTAGAGGCAATAGAATATAACAACTTATTAACAGGGAAACATATTAGATTTTCCATCTATCTACTCTAACTCCTTTAGATCTGAATTTTTGGGGTACTCATAGTATTTTGCCTTTTGTGTACATGACCTTATCACATTGTACAAGTATATGAGAGGTCAATAAAAGGATCTCTGCGGTGAGCTTTTTATTCCAAGGCCTGATCAGGTGACCAGGGGACACCCCTTGAGATTAGAGGAAAGGAGGTTTAAACTTCAGCAGAGGAAGGGTTTTTTTATGGTAAGGTCTGTTAAATTGTGGAATTCATTGCCCAGGGAGGTAGTTATGGCAGATACAATGGATACATTTAAGAGAAGATTAGATACCTTTCTTTCAAAAGGGAACATACAGATTTATACTGTTTATCAGTAGGCTGATCAGGAAGGTCTGATAAAGACTAATTTAATTGGTAGCAGGGAAGCTATAAAATTCTCAGTTCTGAGGTATGAGGCGAAGGTTGAACTTGATGGACTTGTGTCTTTTTTCAACCTAATTTACTATGTTACTATGTTACTAATGATGATCGAGCACCCCGATGCTCGGGTGTTCGGGTGCTCTGGCCGAGCGCCCCCGGAGGCTCGAGTGCTCGGCCGACCACCCGAGCCCCATTGAAGTCAATGGGAGGACTCGAGCATTACACCAGGCACCCCCTGCTCTGATGAGGGGAGGGTGCCTGGTTCATAGGAAAAGGTCAGAAAATGATGGAAACACCACAGAAATGGTTCAGGGACAGCATAGGGAGGATGTCTGGATGCATCTTGGACTCCAACGTCGCTGCTGGGAACGATGTTTCGCCCGTAATACGCCATTTTTACAGACTGACCGTAAAACACACAAAAAGGAAGATAAAAACGATTTTAGGCGAAAAATTGTTACCAAACAGTATTTGCTGTATATTTACTTGTATATCATCTGCAAATTCTGCAAAAAATTTCATCGATTTTTCGGAACTGGGGCCATGATTAAGAGGGAAACGTGCGCAGTGTAAAGCAGGTGTTCAACGTGGTTATGGCCCGGGTAAGGTACAGCATTCAGGAACGGAGGCCGCAGCTACCACAGGTTTTACAACATGTCCGTTTGCCCTTGTTAAGTCCAAAATTTATAGTCGGAACAGTGGGGTCTAATCCATTGAGTAAAAGTGACGAAGTGACTTAGTGGATGAAGCCAAGAACTACCTTCTGCTCTGTCGAACACCCCAGCCCTATTTAATTCAATGGGAGGACCTGAGGCACTCCGATACAACCTGTATATCACAAAATGGAGGGCCTCATTCACATTGTGGTACAATAGTTCAGGTAGTGGTCCAACACTCATAAAGCCTATGCACTAAGTGAAAGGGCTGCCAAAAATTAGACTGAAATGTCACTCCAATACACCCTTTATTACACATAAAGGAGGGCATCATACACACCCTTGAAAAATTAGGATTAATGGCCTGCTGGTGACCCTCTAAAACATTAGGGGCGAGGGCATGCCGCTAAGCTGACCATCTAAAACATTAGGAATGAGGGTATGCTGCTGAGCCGACCATCTAAAACATTATGGGTGACGGTCTGCTGCGGAGCTGACCATCCTAAACATTATATGCGAAGGCCCGCTAGTGAGCTGACGCTATAAAACATTATATGAGAGGGCCCGCTAGAGAGCTGACCCAATAAAACATTATATGAGAAGGCCCGCTGGTGAGCTGACCTATACAAAAATTGTCGAACAGGGCCCGCTGGTGAGCTGGCCCTAAATAAAAATTATATCACAGGGCCCGCTGGTGAGCTGGCCCTATATAAAAATTATATCACAGGGCATATGGAAGAGGAGGAGGAGGATGAGAAGATTAAGAGTCAACCATATACCCGTTTTTTGGGTGGAAGGGGTGAATGGGAATACAGAGTATTCCCATCATTGTAAATAACATATCTAAAGTGACTTTATGTTCACCCGGGGCTTTCCTCCAGTGGAGTGGAGAAGTCAGGGGAAATCCAGGCCTTGTTCATTTTTATAAGTGTCAACCTATCAGCATTTTCGGTGGAAAGGCGGATACGCTTATCTGTTATGATGCCACCAGCAGCACTAAATACCCGCTCAGACAGAACGCTGGCGGCAGGGCAGGCCAGCACCTCCAAGGCGTAGAGTGCCAGTTCATACCACGTGTCCACCTTGGACACCCAGTAGTTGTAAGGCACAGAGGGATCAGTGAGGACGCTGACACGGTCTGCTACGTACTCCTTCACCATCTTCCAAAACTTTTCCCTCCTTGTGACACTAGGCCGCGCATCAGGGTGAGGGTGCTGGCGGGGTGTCATGAAGGTGTCCCACGCCTTGGAGAGTGTTGCCCTGCCTTTGTCGGAACTGCTGTGTGCTCCCCTTTTCTCCCCTTCTCGGTTGGCCAAGGTAGCACGTACTCTGCCGCCAGCGTTGTCAGATGGAAAATTTTGGAGCAGTTTTTCGACAAGAACCTTCTGGTATTGCACCATTTTGCTTGTCCTCTCCACCGGAGGAGTGAGAGGTGAGAAATTCTCTTTGTAGCGGGGGTCCAGAAGGGTGAACACCCAGTAATCCGTGTTGTCTAAAATGCGTATAACGCGTGGGTCACGGGAAAGGCAGCCTAACATAAAGTCAGCCATGTGTGCCAGAGTACCAACAGGCAAGATTTCGCTGTCCTCACCAGGAGGATGACTCTCAATCTCCTCATCCTCTTCCTCCTCTTCTGCCCACCCACGCTGAAGAGATGGAAATAAAGTTCCATGGCTACCCTCTGTAGCGGAGGCAACCGTGTCTTCCTCCTCCTCCTCCTCCTCCGCCTCCTCCAATTGTCGCTGAGAAGACGAAGTGAGGGTGCTCTGGCTATCACCTTGTGTAAGCTCTTCCTCCCCCATTTCCACCTCTTCCACATGTAAAGCGCCGGTTTTAATTGTGAGCAGCGAGCGTTTCAGTAGACACAGAAGTGGGATGGTTACACTGATAATAGCGTTATCGCCGCTCACCATCTGTGTCGATTCCTCAAAATTGCATAAAACCTCACAGAGGTCTGACATCCATTCCCACTCCTCACTTCTGATTAGAGGAAGTTGAACGGAGAGGCGACGACCGTGTAACAGCTGGTACTCCACTACTGCCCTCTGCTGCTCACAAAGCCGGGCCAACATGTGGAAGGTGGAGTTCCAGCGCGTGCTCACGTCACACAGCAGCCGGTAAGCTGGCAATTGTAAGCGCTGCTGCAGCTTCAACAGGCCGGCTGAAGCTGTAGATGACTTACGGAAATGTGCACAAACGCGGCGCACCTTCGTCAAGAGATCATGCAAATTGGGGTAGGTTTTTAGAAATCGCTGAACCACTAAATTAAATACATGCGCTAGGCATGGTACGTGTGTGAGCTTGCCGAGCTCCAAAGCCGCCACCAAGTTACGCCCATTATCACACACAACCATGCCTGGTTGCAGGTTGAGTGGCGAGAGCCACTGCTCGGTCTGGTGACTAATCCCCTGCAACAGCTCTGAGGCCGTGTGCTGTTTGTCCCCAAGGCAGATCAGCTTCAGCACGGCCTGTTGACGCTTCCCCACTGCAGTGCTACACTGCTTCCAGCTACCGGCTGATGGGTGAGTGGCACTGCGCGCAGAGAATTCGGAGGTGGAAACGGAGGAGGAGGAGGAGGAGCCAATAACGTAGGTGCTGGCGGAAACCTTGATGGAGGTAGGGCCCGCAATCCTCGGCGTGGGTAGCACCTGTGCCATCCCAGGGTCCGAGTCGCTCCCAGCCTCCACGACATTCACCCAGTGTGCCGTCAGGGAAATGTAGCGTCCCTGGCCACAAGCACTTGTCCATGTGTCAGTCGTTAAGTGGACCTTCCCAGTAACTGCGTTGGTCAGGGCACGGGTGATGTTAAGGGACACATGGTGGTGTAAGGCGGGGACGGCACACCGGGAAAAGTAGTGGCGGCTGGGGACTGCATACCGAGGGACAGCTGCTGCCATCAGGCTGCGGAAGGACTCAGTGTCCACAAGCCTAAATGGCAGCATTTCGATGGCCAGTAATTTGGAAAGGTGTGAGGTTAGTGCTATGGCCTGTGGGTGGGTGGCTGGGTATTTTCGCTTGCGCTCAAATGCCTGGGGTAACGACATTTGGACGCTGCGCTGGGACAGGGAAGTGGATGTGGTCGCTGATGGTGCTTCAGATGGTACAGGTGCAGGGCGGGAGGTATGCGGGCCTGCGCCTTCGACAGGCGATTGGCCGGCACCGAAAACAGGGGAAGAGGAGGCAGTGGTGTGGCCTGCAGACACAGATTGGCGATCCGGGCGTTCCTCCCACTTATTACGGTGCTTGGATGCCATGTGTCGGATCATGCTGGTGGTGGTGAGGTTGCTAGTGTTCATGCCTCGGCTCATTCTGGTGTGGCACAGGTTGCAAACTACAATTCTTTTGTCGTCCGCACTTTCCTTAAAAAAACGCCATACCGCGGAACACCTAGCCCTTGGCAAGGGAGATTTACGCAAGGGGGTGCTCCGTGGAACATTTGCGGGCCGGTTTGGTGTGGTCCGCCTTCTTTCTTTAGCCACACCACTGCCTCTTCCAGCCTGTTGCGGTGCTGCAGATGGCTCACCCTCAGGACTGCTGTCATCGCTCGGCTTTCCACCTTCCCAGGTGGGGTCAGTGACCTCATCGTCCACCAAGTCCTCCTCCACTTCCTCACTCTGATCATCCTCCTCATTTCTTGATCCCACCACATCCTCAGTCATTGACAACTGTGTATCATCCTCCTCATCAAGGTCTTGAGACAGTAATTGTGGTTGGTTTGATGGCAACTGTGTCTCATCATCATCATCCACTTCCTTGGACCTTAAATGCCGTTCCCCTCTGTCATCTTCTTGTGATTGGGTACCCTCTAGAGGTTGTGAATCAGGGCACAAGATCTCATGTTCCTCTGCAAGCGTGCTTGGAGAGAGGTTCAAATCAAGGATTGGTGATGAGACGAGCTCCTCACTATATCCCAGTGTGGGATCACTTCTTTGGCCAGACCCTCTATGGTGGGAGGAAGGATGATCAGGGTGAGGATTATGTTGACCAGACTCTTGGCTAGTGAGAGTGGACTTGGTGGAAGACAGGGTGGTGCTTAACCGACTGGAAGCAGTATCAGCTGAAATCCAACCGACCACCTGTTCGCAGTGGTCTGACCTCGAGAGTGATGTCCTGCGACGCCCTGTAAACTGAGACATGAAGCTAGGTATGGTGGATGTCTTTCTTTCTTGTGCTCTGGCACCAGGCACAGTTTCTACGCGTCCTGACCCGCGCCCTGAACTATCAGGATCACGTCCACTTCCCCGTCCCTTTTTACCCGCCTTCTTCATATTACACGGAATATATGCCGGTAATCTGCGGCTAGGCACACGAAACAGAATGTGACGCTAATCTGCGGCTAGGCACACTAAACAATATGTGACGCTAATCTGCGGCTAGGCACACTAAACAATATGTGACGTTAATCTGCGGCTAGGCAAACTAAACAATATGTGACGCTAATCTGCGGCTAGGCACACGAAACAGAATGTGACGCTAATCTGCGGCTACGCACACGAAACAGAATGTGACGCTAATCTGCAGCTAGGCACAGTGAACGGAATATGTGACGTTAATTTGTGAATTTGCACACTAAACAGAATGTGACAATAATCTATGGCTAGGCACACGTTTAAAATGGCCCTTTTTGTCGCTGCGTTGTAAAATCATTGGCCCTGTGCACCTAACAGAATATGTCAGCTTGTCACTGCACTGTGAAATATTTGTCCCTGTGCACCTAGTACAATGTCACCTTAGAACATGTCCCCCCCCACAAAAAAAGGAAATTGTGCCCCCCCAAACAAAATATAAATGCTGCCCCCACACACAACAGTCCTAAAAAGGACTTTTGGGTCTTGAAAGAGTTTCAACAATTTTATTCTCCCTACACTGACTTCCTGTGCATCTAGTATTATATGTCACCTTAAAAATATCCCCCCCACAAAAAAAAGGAAATTGTGCCCCCCCAAACAAAATATAAATGCTGCCCCCACACACAACAGTCCTAAAAAGGACTTTTGGGTCTTGAAAGAGTTTCAACAATTTTATTCTCCCTACACTGACTTCCTGTGCATCTAGTATTATATGTCACCTTAAAAATATCCCCCCCCCACAAAAAAAAGGAAATTGTGCCCCCCCAAACAAAATATAAATGCTGCCCCCACACACAACAGTCCTAAAAAGGACTTTTGGGTCTTGAAAGAGTTTCAACAATTTTATTCTCCCTACACTGACTTCCTGTGCATCTAGTATTATATGTCACCTTAAAAATATCCCCCCCACAAAAAAAAGGAAATTGTGCCCCCCCAAACAAAATATAAATGCTGCCCCCACACACAACAGTCCTAAAAAGGACTTTTGGGTCTTGAAAGAGTTTCAACAATTTTATTCTCCCTACACTGACTTCCTGTGCATCTAGTATTATATGTCACCTTAAAAATATCCCCCCCACAAAAAAAAGGAAATTGTGCCCCCCCAAACAAAATATAAATGCTGCCCCCACACACAACAGTCCTAAAAAGGACTTTTGGGTCTTGAAAGAGTTTCAACAATTTTATTCTCCCTACACTGACTTTCCCTGCCTAAGCGCATCTCTCCCTGGCTAAGAATGAGCCGAACTCGCGCGTCGGGTGCTATACAGCACCCGATCACGGGTTCTGGCCAGACAATCAGTGTAATGCCAGCAGCCAACATGGCTGCTGGCATTACACTGATGTCAGAGCCTCCCCGCACGTTTATTGGCTGCGCAGCAGCCGCGAAACGTGCGGGGAGGAGACCCGAACATGGCGGGCGAGCACATGCGGTACTCGTACGAGTACCGCCATGTGCCGAGCAGAGCGATGCTCGAGCCGAACCGAGCTTCGGCCGAGCATGCTCGCTCGTCATCACTATATGTTACCATATGACATTTTGGTGTTTACTTTGGATATGTACATAAAATATTGATTTATATATTATTTTGTTATATTTTTGTTTTGGGTGTTTTTTGTTGCACTGTAATTGTCTCTGTATGTTTTTATGTTCAGATTTCCATTTGTTCATGCTATGGACTATAGAGAGACACGTCTCCCATTACCTGCTAGATACTTTCTTTGTTTTTGGGGTTACAAGCATTTCCTTGGCATCACATTTTTGCTTACCTCTTGTTAGATTTGCATGTGGTTTGTTTGTGATGTCATTGAGGTGATGATGACCAGTGGCATGTGACCTCCAGTGGATGAATATTGGCTGAAATTTTGAAAGGGGAGGCGGGAATGTTTCCTTTGTCCAATGGTAAGCTGGCGTGGCATTTATCAATGGAAATATGAAACAGCTGCTCTGTTTATTAATTTTAACATTCAGATGTGGCCAGGAACTATAATAAAGCTACATTTTAGCAGTGAAATGTGTCAGAGGCTCATTTATATATTTTATGTAGCTTGCATTACATTGTTATTTGCTATTAAAATGTATAGATTATAATCTACCAAGTGTGAACAGCTTCTCTGTTTCTGATCACTTGGAGCCCTGGGTGGAGACAAGGATTTATCTCCACATGGTGATTTTGTCAGGGATATTACTCTGAAAGTGTTAATGCAACTATTTATCTTTACTGGAGTTGTTATGTTTGGCCACGGTGGGAGATGTGTATTTGAGGAGCAGCCCTATATCAATGATTAATGAAGATGGTGTTACATAAGTATAAGCATTTTTGCTTATACTTACTTCTCAAGACACTTATTTTGTGGGTGATTGGTGGTATATGCAGATCCCACACAAGGAGCACTCCACTTTTCTTCGTTTTTCTTGTGTTTCCTATCCATACCGGTTTCTTCCTCCCTCCATCTTCTCCTTACTTCTTCTTCCATCTTCCCTCTTTTTCCTCCTTCTATCCTCTCCCCTCTCTTCACTACCCCTATCCTTCTGTTTTCTTCCATTTCCTTTATCTTCTACCTCCCTCTCTCTCTATTCTTTCCCTCTTCATCCTCCCATGATCTTCTTCCTCCTCCCTATACTTTTTTATACTTTCATCCTTCCAACTTCTCTTTCTCCACCCAATTCTTCTCTGATCCTCTGTCCATCCACCTACTTTTTCTCTGCTCCATTTTCTTCCTTCCTCCCTCCAGCTACTTACTCCCCCTCTCCAGGTTCATTCTCCATCACTCCCTCTAAATTTGTTTCACTCCATCCCTCCCTGCAGGCATATGTTTTAATACAGGGGGCTATGGGATGCCATTGCATATTTCTGTTGAAGTTGTTATATGACAGGGGCCTATGGGGTGCTGAAGAATTACTTGTTTTCATTGTTATTGTTCTTATTGCTATTTTGCGGTGGGGTGTAACAGTGGGGGGAAGGAATAATTACAGGGGAGGGCTGTGGGGCCCTCTCAATATCATTTTTAGGGAGTCCCAGCATTTTGTGTTACACCACTGCCTCATTGTCTAAATCAGTGGTTCTCAACCTGTGCTCTCAGTGGCTATTAACAGGCCAGAATTTTAGAATTTCCTTTTAAGAGCACAGGTGAGTTAATCAATATGACTGAGCCTCTGATCAACACACCTGTGTTCTAGCAGGGAAATTCCTAAGTCCTGGCCTGTTAGTGGCCATTGAGGGCATGGGTAGAGAACCTCTGCTGTATAGTATACAGTCTGCATGTGTCTGTGTATAAGGACTGGCACTTTACAGTATATTAGGGACAGTCCCTGTTTGAGACCCAGATCCCTCTGCTCCTCTATTTAGGACATCACCAGTGGCGTCTCCAGCTTTCATATTTAGTGGGGGCACATGGGGGGCCAGGAACAAAAGTAGGGGGCAATTCTAAAACAATATATAATATATATGCTAGCAAAAGGGGCACGGCGTTGCCAGTGGGGATTAAGTCTGTACTGAACGCATTGATTGACAGAGGTTTGGGTATGTTTGCAGCAGTGACAGGGTTAAGTGTTTGGATGGTGAAGATGTATCCAAGCAGTGGAAGGTGGTGCCTCTGCCACAGAAGGAACCCAAGACATTGGACATTTTGTTAGGTTTTTTAAACCCCTTGAGTGCTAAAGCGTTATGGAACACATTCGAACTGCATGAATACCTCTTTGGCTGTTAAACAGTGAAATGTTTCGGTGCTGCAAAAGTTGGCAAACCGTTGCACTGAATACCCCCTCAAGCAGTTAAAGAACTTAGGGCTCGATCCAAATGTTGGAGTGAAGAAAAAACTGCCTTCGCGAGTAAAGCAAGACCGGGTAACGTGAGATTCAAATCTTCCTTACCCAGAAAGGCTAACGAGCAAAGACCAACAAAATACACGTTAACCTTAAATCTGCTTCGCATAGAAAATCTTCCCTAAAACACACGATAAAAATGTTATCTAGCACCACAGCCAATCACAGCACTCCAAAGTAGAAAGTTCAGTCAAAAAATCCGAAACCAACGTCCACAGTTCTGAACAGCATTCTCTGTGCTTCCCTACCCAGCCAGTAGGGGAACATAGAGAAGGCTTTCAGCACCATGGACAGCTTTGAATGCCATAGGGATGTGCACTGTTCACCCCTGTGGCATTCAAAGGGTTACAATAAATAAAACTAGTACACCAAGCACTACACAATGCCCCCTTCCACATCCCCCCACTTAGTATATCACTTATATTGCATATATGCAACATACTAACCCCATCCACATCCACCTCAGGGACTTCCATGTAGTGGACAAATCTGTCTTTTATTCCACAATTAACCTTTTGAGTACCAGAGAGGTAGGAAAGCATTGCTTAGCATGTTTCCTATCCCTCTGGTACCCAAAGGGTTAATAGGCAAGGTATGGACTACATACCTTGCCTGTATAGATGTGTGTGTGTGTTTTAAATATTTTATTATTAAAATACAATTATTAAACACATATTAACTTAGATTCATTCATTTGTAATGCTCTACCTCCTGTGTCCCATTGCTATTAGTACTTTTGCTCCACTCTCCAACAGAGAGTGGAGCAAAAGTACTAATAGCAATGGGACACAGTAAGTAGGACATTATGAATGAATGAATCATTTGTAAAGCCCTACCTCCTGTGTCCCATTACTATTAGTACTTTTGCTCTACTCTCCAATGGAGAGTGGAGCAAAAGTACTAATAGCAATGGGACACAGGAGGTAGAGCATTATTAATGAATGAATGTAATACTTAAACTATTGATGAAGCAACCCTATGCTGACAGCAGCGCTCCCTTCATCATATTTCTTTATTACTATATTGTTGTGGGCATCAGCATGGCTGGGGACATTCTAGAGGACAGAGGCATTGGAGGAAGCGGGTGAAGGGGAGAGAGACATTGGAGGAAGCGGGTGGCAAGCTTGTATTTGCTGCCTGCTTCCTCCGATACCTCTCTCCGCTTCACTAGTCAACATGGAGTCGCACACTGAACGAAGTCACCCGCTTCCTCCGATGTCTCTCTCCCCTCCACCCGCTTCCTCCAATGCCTCTGTCCTGGCCAACGTGAAAGATATGCTATATAATTTTATATGTTTTTTATTTTTTGAGGGTGTATAATGAGAAGCTTCATTTAAGTATCCCTGGCTTAGGGTTAATTTTTGCGTTTGGGGATAATAACAGTTTAAGAGTTTAGTATTAAGGATGCAGTAGAAAATAGTGTTACAGTTGAACTCTTAAAGTAGCAGAGAAATGTATATTGCGTTGTGCAGAGAATTCTGATTATAAAGAAAATAAAGAAGAACCTGCCCTGTTGTCTTAACCCTTTGAGTGCCAAAGCGGTACATACCCCTCTGCCACTGAAAGGGTTAAACAGGTAGGCTGCATTAGGAATGTTACTCCATATGGGCTTGAAATATATGACAATACCTGGGAAGATTATCTGGTGTCCTGTGGTGCTGCTGGGGGTGAAATGCCTCAATTGGAGTCAAAAAGGGGAGGGGCTTAATCCCAAGTGGGGGAGGGGCTTAACAGGTGGTAAAAAAATGCCTCTTGTACAAAGAAAATTGATGGGTGATGACATCCTGCAGAAGTTCTTCTCAGAGAAGACATTGCAGCCTGGGGGTAGACAGTCCTAGAAGCACACACCATTGCCTTGTATAAGGTGACTCCTGTGCACAATATAGAAGGCTATGGTGTGTGTGTTTCTAGGACTGCCCCCTCCCACTCCGTGCTGCAATGTCTTCTCTGGGCAGAACATGTAACTGTACCATGTGCAGGATGCAGGAAGGAGGCTACCCCGGCTGAAAGCAAAAAAACCCCAAAAAACGTTACCAAGCAGGCAGGCCCTGCAGACTCCTACCTCGTCCTCATGAATGGAGGGGATAGGGGAAGTGAATCACAGGTAGGGTTGCGACCTTTTTGTAAAAAAAATACCGGCCATGGCATTCTCTCCATAGACTTAACATTGGACAGAAGCCAATTTTTTACCCGCCTGCCGGTAAAATACCGGCTGGGTGGCAACCCTAATCACAGGCTGACTAGTGGGGCTACTAGGTAATAATAATCATTATCACTTCTCTATTTTAAACCAGCCCAGGCGACCACACGGCGCAACATTGGTGAAATGAAATCAAAACACATACCTCCTGTTAAAAAACATAAGATACCACTTTAGCTGCTAAAGTGGCATCTTATGTTTTTTAACCAAAAGAAACACACCACACTGGGAAACAAATAATACTGTGTCAGTGTCACTATGTTACTATGTTACTATGTAATGTCGAGTAGTAGGCTAGCAAAGAAAATAATCTCATTCTCATTTGAATACTAAGAGGCTCACTCGTGAGATGACAAATTGCTATGCTGTGACTACTGGCCTGCTGCACTCTGCTCCCTGGCCGTTATCCACGTCCTCCTCTGGGTGCAGTTGCGGCTCCTCTGGTGGCTGGTGCGCAGACGGAGTGTTCTGAAGACGTTACACTGCGTCTGATGTCACCAGGCACCAGCTAAAGTTAAAAATGAAGGAATCGGCTTCGGGAACTGACTCAGAGCTCCCTCTGCACTTATTTATTCAGACTGGGCTCTGTGTCTGTGTTCATTCTGGCTGCCCTAATGAAAAAAACACTGTGAGGGAAGCAGGGAGCACTTAGCTAGGAGGACAGGAAGGTGAGGTAAAAAAATTGGGGGGGCACAGTAGAATGTAGGGGGGGCCGTGGACCCCTCTGACCCCCCCCCCCCGGTGACACCACTGGACATCACACTGTGTGGTGTATATACCAGTGTATCAGATTGCTCCACATCAATAAAACCCACAGTAATGTGGGTATAAACTTCTGTATATATCTGTTAAATTAGTCTGTGTAAAAAAATACTTTCATCTTCTTCTAAATCATTCACTTAGAGAAAGAGTAACTTAACCATTTCAATGCCAGAGGGGATGCAATGGTTCTCAACCTGTGCCCTCAGTGGCTACTAACAGGCCGGGATTTGAGAATTTCCTTTTAAGAGCACAGGTGAGTTAATCAATATGACTGAGCCTCTGATCAACACACTTGTGTTCTAGCAGGGAAATTCCTAAGTCCTGTCTTGTTAGTGGCCACTAAGGGCACTGGTTGAGAACCTCTGGTCTAAATTATTGATTTATGTAGTTAAACCTGTTTGTATTTCTCACTTTTACATATTTAGGTTATTTAGGATATAGGTTAAATTCTTTTTGTTGATGTGTAGAACTGTATTTATTTGTTTTTTAATTGGAAATTTGGGGGAAAAAAGCATTTGGATACTTCCACATGATTTTCTGGAATGAATGAAATGTTGCAATTGGGTGCTATAAACACCCAAGGTTGTGATCTTAACCCACTGAGTGCCAGATAGATTTCCAAAGTATTTTGTACAACGCCCCTCCATCACTCACAGGGTTACATTAGTAACAAATGACTTATAAAATTATTTTACATTCACATACTTTACACAAAGATATAGAACAGATCATCCTTTGATTGCTAGAGAAGTCTTCAACGCATTGCAACGCAACCTCTCGAGCATACAAGTAGTTAAAACCCATTTGAAATTAATGAGATTTGTTATTTGTTCACTGTTCCCTCTTTAAAGCTATATTTGCCTAATGCACTATGCAGTAATAAACTCCAGTCAGAAATGTAATCCAGCTGAATCAATTAAAAAGCCAATAGGTTATTTCAGTTTATTAACCATATCTCATTTTAGAGAAATTACACATGAAAATCTGGAGACTGCAATGGTGTATATAGAAACAAAAATGCTGGCAGGAGATAACACGCATTTAAAGTTAATTAAGCCTAATTAATGATGCATTAACCTCTTGGATGGTAGGTATGACACAACAGCATTGCTTTGTAATACGCTGGAGTCGCCTCTGGCATTCAATCAGTTAAGAATCTGCACAGGTTCAGAGTTCAGTGTATACAGGGCGAAGCTCTTCTATATTTTAAGATCAAGACTTTAGAAAAAGGTTATATAATTAAAAACTATAGCATTTTGCCCCTGATGTACTTCTAGGGAAAAGACCTTATAATTAATTTGACATAGTACAAGGTATCAGGCTCTCCCCTCCATCTTGTAGATCCAACACATGTATTTGAAATTCTGCTCTACCAAGAGAATTGTAGAATGGAAACAATTGTTATTTAATGTCTTCATTTAAACGTGGAGCATCAGTGCAGGCACTAATGAGATGAACAGAATTTTAATTAGCATTTGCTTTATTTTCAACAGCGTACTGCTCTGTATTTGATAGATTAAAATACAGAGGTAGTCAATCTTTAAGCCTTCAGCTGTTGGGGACTCCCAACAATCCTAACTAGATTTTAGTCCACAGATTGACTACCCCACTATAAGAAATATCTAGAATACCATCTTCTAGTGTTTCTTGTGACCCTGTCACCACCAGCAGTACTCAATACTAATGTGATATATGGTATGTGCCAAGGCAGAGAGATGGATTAGGGCTCAGTAGGGTCCTAGCCAAGGTACCAATTTGGGGCCCCACAGCTATAGGTTGCCCTAATGGATGATCCGGTTCTGACAAGGCAAATAATATGTCTATACAGAAAGCTTATATGTTGGCAGTGAAGCTGACAATTGCTTATAGTGCGTCTGTGTCATCAGTGAATAGAGGTATATGTAAGATTCAGTAAAAATTACCACAAAGAGTTTCAAAATATTCCTGCAATTGCGAAAATGCAGTAAAGAATTGTGGTCCATATTTATAAAACTGGAGTTATTCTGGAGTAAACCAACTGCACCACAGTTGACAAACATTATTGTTAAATGAAATTGTATTTTAACCCCTTGAATGCTTGATAAGTCTCCAATGCATTGCAAAGGCCAATGGAAACTGTAGTCTAACAACAACTGGTGGGAGAAGCATTAAGGTGTGATAAAGAGGTGATAAAGAGGAGATGACTTCCCCAGTGATATAACTTCTCCAGTTTCTATGTTATTCTATAGAGCCAATGCACTAAGATTTCACCACGTTTGGAGATCTTAGTGCATAGGCTCTATAGAATAACATAGGACTTTGAGAATTGATATCACTGGAGGAGTCATCACCACTTTATCACCTCTTTATCACACATTAGTGCATAACCCCCCTGCAGAGAAGCAGGTTGTTTCCACCCTTTCCCCAGTATATTCATATGCTCAACAAGATCAAATATTTCTTATTATTGAGTGCCAACATTTTGGATCTCTCTCTGATCTGAATAGGTATAATAACATGAAGGGAAGGGGGTGTTTGGCCAAAAGGGAATCCTTTCTTGGTTTCCAGTCACAACCGGAATCCCCCCCACCAGCTGTTGTCAGGTCTCAGTTAACATCATCCTCAGCTGTATTTTGGGGACATATGTTGCCATGGAGCTTCTATAAAGTTTGTCAAGGCTTTTTCTTATTTACATGTATTATGCTATATTTGAACAATGCCCTTCATGTCATCCTGACAGTGCCATCCAGCACGGCAGCAGTGATTCATTAACATGTGCCAGAGGGTATAGCTATTACTTGTTGTTCCTCTGTGTGCATGTAGAACAAAATGAACATTGTGCATGCGTGTGTGTGTGTGTGATGATCCCATCAAATGCATCACAACTTGCCAGCACATCACACCCCCATGTATCACAATATTTAATGTTCATTTTCCTGTCACAATTGACTGACTTTTTCCCATCTCCCTCCCTTCCTCTCTCTCACTCCTGCTGCTTTTGCTATAGATGTCTCCTGCACTTCCCTGCCTCTCTGTAGAGATCTTACTCCTGATCTTGTATTTTTTGTATTGTAGTTTATTTTCAGTTATCTTTATTACTTTTATACCATGTCTCCTTCTTGTCCCACCAATCTTTTCCTCTATTTGTGGTCTTACTGTATTGGTTGGACAACTTCTGACCTTTATTCCATATATGGTAATGTTTACACAGGGCTGCAACCTTTGATAAAAATGCCTTACATATCAGCGGTTCCCAAGCAGGGTGATATAGTACTTTGGTATACCATGGGCACCATTTAACTCTTTGTTTGTATGATGAATTTGACAGAAATGTATCTTTATGGAATTTGTCGAGCTTTCACCATAGCTTGCTTTTCAAACAACTCCAGTCTGCCTATATGTTGTACTAACAATTTCTTTCTGCAAAATATATAGTGAATGATAAATTAGCTTTTTGTTTTGGTGGCACAATCTCGCACTTTATGCTAATGCCATGAAATAGAATACCATAATAATTAGTACACTATGAGACCAAGATTCTCACTTGCTGTGGTATTAGAAGTAACCACATTATGTGGACTCGGTCTAGATTAATTCATATGACAGTGATCAATATTTTTGGCCTAGCAGAGAAACTAATTACTATAAAGTGCCATAATGTGCCATCAAGGAATAAAGCTGTCACAGTTTGTTAAGACTCTCAGATGTAAGGTTTAGGTAAAAACATAACTTTATTGAAAAGTTAAGGCAATCCCATAGGGTTTTCATACACATACAAACATCACATATATATAAGCAATTGACAATTGGTTCTACCGGCCTTGCAAATAATACCGGCAAGGCAACCCAAGCGATAATGAAGGAATAGAGATAAGTAGGCTCTACCGGCCCTGCCAATACCGGGTAAGGCAACCGTAAGATGGTAACGTACTGGTTCTACCGGCCTTACCAATACCGGGCAGGGCAGCCTGAGGAATACACAAGGAATAGGATCTACCGGCCCTGCCAATACCGGGTAAGGCAACCGTGGAGTGGCAACGTAACAGGTTCTACCGGCCTTACCAATACCGGGCAGGGCAGCCCAGAATGGATACCCAACGATAGGCTCTACCGGCCCTGCCAATACCGGGTAAGGCAACCTAAAGGTGGCAACGTGAAAGGTTCTACCGGCCTTACCAATACCGGGCAGGGCAGCCCAAGAAGGGAGACACCACTAAGACCAGTGACTGTCAGATGACAATGACAGTAGGATGGTAAATAGAGTATGCGGTCAAGCTGTCTCACCCAAGGAGAGGCTAGTGTCGGTACACATCTGAAACAAGTGCTGCTAGGACTGGACAGCACCAGGACCCTGACTGCAAGTCAGGGAGTAAACCAGCGTCCGCAAGCTGGGACCAACAACTGTACCTTGAGCCGCAAGGCAAATGAAGTAAACCAGCATCTGCACACTGGAACCAACAGGCAGTAGAATGAGCCACAAGGCCAATGGAGCAAACCAGCGTCCGCACGCTGGGACCAACTGACAGTATAGTGAGCTGCAAGGCTAATGGAGTAAACCAGCGTCCGCACGCTGGGACCAACAGACAGTATTGTGATCCGCAAGGCTAATGGAGTAAACCAGCGTCCACACGCTGGGACCAGCAGACAGTATTGTGAGCCGCAAGGCTAATGGAGTACACCAGCATCCGCACGCTGGGACCAACAAACAGTATAGTGAGCCGCAAGGCTAATGGAGTAAACCAGCGTCCGCACGCTGGGACCAACAGACAGAATGTCGCCGGAGCGACAGGAGAGAAATATTGCCACAGGAACTGAACACAGGAAACAGCAGGAGCAGGCCGAGGCTCAACTGGGACAAGCACCGCAAGTCAGCTGGCAACCGGAACGACAGCAACCGGAACCGGACTGGAACTGACAAGCAGGCAGGAACACAGGAACAGGTAAACTCAGGAACTCAAGAACTCAGGAACTCAGGAACAGGCCCAATAGCTTCAGCAGACAGGCAGAGTGAATGCTGTCAGAGACACCACGAAAGGGCAACTAAGGGGTGCCCAGACTGAGTTTAAAAAGGCACCCAGAGGCGGGCTGACTGCAGACAGCCAATGGGAGCCCCCTGCAGGTGATAGAGAACTGCAGCAATCACGGGCACCGTGATAAAAGCATACTGTGCATATAATTAGCAATATGTGCCACCAAAATATAAAAATTAATCTATCAAAAATGATTTATCTAACAGAAAATGGACAAACAACATATAGGCAGAAAAAAATGTTTTACCCCATGCCTGACATACCTCTTTGCCTAGAAACATACAAGCTAATTCTGGTGTGTTCCCGTGCACTGTTACAGCTATATGCAATGTTTGTGGTAGTAGGGGGTGGGTAACCAGTGGCTCTCCAGCAGTTATTAGATTGCTAACTGTTTGAGAATAATGTAATTGTAGTTCAGCAACAGCTAGAGAGCCACAGTTCTCCAATCCGATCTGTAGTATTTTACTTATGCAAATAAGTGGCTCTTAATGTAGTGAATGGCTTACCTGGATAGAAGATATTTATACAGCAATCAGGTATTTCTACATGCTTTTTTGTGCACTGGAGACCTATGGACGTCTGCAGGGCCATAGATACGGCTTTTTTTAAGGATTATTATTTATATATACAAATTGCTGGCTTCCAGTCATAAGCAATCATTCTTGGTATTAATTCTGTTACTAACAGGTGAATATCTGGAGTCTTTTGCACAAAGAGAAAGTGGGCCAATTTGCGGGCAAACCAGCTCCACCATAGGGAATAAATAACTATTCCCATTGATTTACACCACTGAATGGGATATTTTGAAATGCTTGGGAGACCTTTCTAGAATTCATGGGGTTATGAGACCCATTAAAATCAATGGAGATGTTTATCCTATGGTACGGGTGTCCAAGTACAGTCCTCAAAGGCTACCAAGTCCACGATTTAAGAATGTCACTGCTTAAACACAAATGAATAAGACACAATGCATTAAATTCCCCTCTGGCATTCAAGGGGTTAAATCCTGGTCTAAGGGTGGCCCTTGAGGACCAGACTTGGACATCCCTGAGCTATACTGTAGTTGGTTTTCTCCAGAATTGCTTCTGTATCAGTCTTTGCTCTGCTTTCTGTATACAGGAGCCTTTTACTGTGTCCATTAATTCCTCATTTGTAAAACTCATTCATGTTGGAAAAATAAGCCTCTGCAACTTAATCCTCTGAATATCAGGGTTAAACATAAGCTTAGTGTGTCATAGTCTCTCCAAGGGCTACACATTATGGTTTAAAATAAAGGTTGAAAAATGCAGTTTAACCCTTGAATGATAGCACCCAAAGTTTTAAGAGAGAGTATTGTGAATGTGAAGGAATGTATGCTGCACGGCAAAAGAAAAGATATGTGCTTATTGGTTGAAAATACTGAAACTGTTATGATGCGGAAAGAAATTATCTTCACTTCTCACTGCAACAGAGAACAGACAAGGGTCTGCAGGATAAGACTGCTGATTCTTCTGGCACTCAATGGGTTAAATGAATGTGGTCCCAAGGCTGCCTGTTGCACTTCATTGCTATAATGAATGAATTCAAGTTAAGTTTAATGACCATGAAAAACAAAGACAATATGCATTAACCCCTTAGACCCCATATAGGCCTGACAATATGCTGGAGACATCTCTAATACCCAAAGAGTTAACTGCATCAACTCAGCCCATGTCAGTGTGGCTGCTGTATACTGGCTGTAAAGGGGGAACATTATAATTCTTCTTTCCAAATGGTGTCCACATGGTGGGGATGTTTCTTTATTATTTCTCTGTGTTCTGCAGGCAGATGGGATGTCTGCTGAGCATACAAGTGACAGAGCCTTTCATTCTGGCCGTGCAGGAGCTGGGACTGTGTTTTGGCGTAGGGATGTTACTCAGGGGACAGAGCGCTGTGTACACAGAGTATAATGGCTGGATCTGAGCCCTGACAAGATGGTGAGGAGGAACCCAGCCAAAGACACCCAGGTCTTATTAAAGCCTCAGCTGCCAAAACTAGGTGGTATAATGACACAGATTCTAAAGGGACATGCTGTATATCTCACCACAACATGACAGTCTGTAGCTGCTTTCCGTATGTCACATAGACAGGGTTGCACTAACCACCTGTATTCAGTTCAGTGCATATATAACCGAGGTGAACAGAAACAGGAATAAAAATGTGAAATATATGTTTATATACAGTTTTAGCAAGTGGTGTATAGCTAAGGCAGGATAGTGGACCAGGCTCTCAGAAGAGATGGTATAATAGCAAATAATGGGCAACATACATTCTTCCGGCTATTGCTAAACTACATCTCCATCTCACATCCTCCACTGCTGGCTAAATGGCTGGTGTGTTTAGGCAACAGCTGGAAGGCCACAGGTCACATACCACTGCACATTAGTATCCAAACATAAATGACATCAAATGGATAAATAATGTCTGAGGTTTTACAACAAGTAAACAAGGGCGGACTGGCTGGGACAGTGGCTCTTATGCCCAGTTTTAGACTAGATCATGTTACACCCTACCAGGGAAAGAGTGACTAGAAAGAGCATATACACAGTTCTCATTAAAGTGCACCTGTCCCCTTAAGCAAAGTTTTACAGAATATTATAATCTGTATTATCAATTTTTCTGTAAAATAAATAGTTTGTGAGAAATAAACCTTTATGTTTTGGTGGCACGGTGTGGCACTTTATGCTAACTGACTGCACAGTATGCTAATTAGTTCAGTTTATGTCTCCCTGCTGTGCTACTAGAAACTACCTGAGTGCATGGGCTATACCTAGATTCATTTGTAGCGTACAGTGCTGAACTATGCCATACACAAATAAAGGATACTTTCTTAAAAACTGTATTACAAACAAATTGTAGCACAACACACACACAAATCTCTCTCTCTCTCTCTCTCTCTCTCTATATATATATATATATATATATATATATATTTATATATACATACACACAATAAAAGCAAGGCAATGGCACACACTAAGTTCAAAAATACATTTTAGCCAAATATTAATTAATACAACTGGTGCACATCCCCTTTGTAGAATAGGAGCAAAAGAGTTCTCTTGCTCCCCTGCATCGCTACTATTGATCACCCAGCCAAATCAACTGGAGGATCAGTAGCTGGGAAGCATCTGGAGGGGTCCTGATGCCCACCACGAAGTCTGACCTTTAAAACAATTCAACACTTGTTTCTGTCTCTTTTCATGGCTCAACGCCGCTTCCAATGATTTGCTATCACTATGTTCAAATGGGATTTGTATTAACGGCTTCTTTTTATGACTTGTGTACACTCTATCAGTATATTTATTTATCTTTGAGTAAGCGGCGTTGAGCCGTGAAACGCGTTAGAGTTATCGATAGAATTAAATTTATCTTTTTTATTATTAAATATACTTTTTAATTTTCGAGCCGTTTTCTTATTTATTTATACATTTTATTTTGATCATTGTTTGTGCATTTGTTGGATTCCTTCTGTCTATACCCGAACGGAGATGGGATAAATTCTCCGTATGCACTTCAGTCAGCGGTAGATTGGCTGACCAGTACACTTGTGAGTATCCATTTTTTATTATTTATGATCTCCTTCTGATACTTGTGACATACTACACTATTGGGCGCCCCCTTTTTTTCCTGCAGTGGTGTTTGTACGAAGAGAGAGCATTTTTAAGAGGAGCAGCCTGATATTGGTGTGAAGCATTTTTAAAGAGAAGGAGAGATTATATAAGCCTGGGGCAGCTATCAATTTCCCCACTGCGATTTTAGCTGCTGTTACACATAAGTGTATATGCAGCATATTTGTTTGTGAGTGTAACTCACTGTGGTGCTTTGGTGAAGGGTGATTGCTTGAAGATTCAACACAGGGAAGCGCCTCCTGTTCTTCTCTCTCTCTTTTGTTTGCCTATCACATACAGACATGTTTGTACAAGTTCAACTCACAGACATATCAAAGCCAAACAACATCAGGGTTTTGTTCCATGATGTGACTTGAACTTGAACAACATAAACACATTAGATAGATAAACAGATCAACAACATGATCACAATTAAGGGGATAGTAATGCTTAGAATGTTTAAAGACATATGTAGTAGGGTTCATCCCCCTGAGTAAAACAAGGGAACTCTCACTGCTGAAAGGGGTTTCATCTACAAGTTATTGCAGCTCAAATTTGAATTTGAAAGATGAAACATCACAGTGGCCTGAAATTGTACAGTGGCTCTGTTGCTACACCATCCTATGGAGATTCATGGCACAGGGACCAGAGCTGTCCATAGGATGGTGTAGCAAAATCACTATTTGACACTTTCAGGCCACTGTGATATTTGATCTATGAATGTAAACTTTGAGCTGGAACAACTTTGGAATCAAACACCTTTCATCAGTGGGATTTCACTTGTTACACTCAGGGGGATAAACCCTACTACATAGATTTTCAAACACTGAAAGTATTACTACCAGTTTAAAACCCTGATGAGAGAAAGGTAATCAATGACACAAGATAGTCATATATGATCATATGTTTTATTGACATCAACACTACCAGATGATCCTCATGGACGGGGAGTCAACATGTCACCGGAACAAACCTCTGGACCATAAGGGATCATGCCATGGATGCCTGCCCGGAGTGAAAACAAGATTGGAAGGTCCACTATGAACACAACAGTCTTGCTATTGCTGTACCATCATCATGCCCTTGAGTGCCAGAGGTGTACACAACACATTGCTCAGGAAAGCTTTGAAGACCTTACTGGCACTCCACAGGTACAGCTTTGCTATGTGACACAGTGAACAATCCATTGCTTGTCAAGGTGTTGTCTAGCCATCATGACCTTATGGGTTTTGGATCTAGGGGATGGCAAGCAGACATATGTACATGTGAGTGGGCACACACATCATATTGTAAACCAAGACCCATGAAACAGGCGAGCTATTTCATGGATCTCAATCTACATACTGATGAGGTGTGTGTGCTCAGGGTCCGAGTCACACACATACATATGTCTGCTTTCCATCCCCTTGATGAACACCTCATATGATCATGATGCCTGGACAACACATTGTCAAGCAATGGAGTGGAATATTCATTGTGCTATACACACACGCAAACAAGTCAGCATGGCAGGCCTTGCAACCTGACTCACGGATCATTACTGCCATACCTTAGCCAACACCACACACATCGACCATCCCCATTCAACTCCATTAGGCATTGCTCACATGCTAGCTAAGTCTGATCAATTATCCCCTAAACCAGTCACGTGCCAAAGGGGTACACAACTGATTGTCTTGCAATGTTTCGTGTGCCCCTGTGGCATTCAAGGGGTTAACACATGGTATTCCTAAGTGGCATCCACTGCATGTCATTGCACTGGGTATCACTCTGTGACTCAAAGGGCTCTACATGTGTCATGGCTATGTTCAACTTGGTAGATGTAGTTTTACATCAGTACAACTCAGTATGTGATGTACATGAACAGTATAGTTTACCTTTAATCCCAGGATGGAGGATGATGTCCTTGACATGCTAGGACTGTGTTGTTGGGTCATCCTGTGGAGTGGAACAGATAATTATCGTTGGTTTGTGTGTGTTTGCATACATACCACCAGCACAACCATGATCATACATGCATAGTACTCACAGGTGAAGTAGTCCCTGATGAGCCTGGTTCGCATCTGTGTCCCACTCAACATATCCTGCCCTCCATCAATGGGAACAGGGACCTCCATAGGCTGGTGTGGCTGAACATTCTCAATGAGACGTGTGTCCACAGCAATGCTGAGTAACAGGGCACATGCCTGGATAATATCACACACTTTAGCAGGTGAATATTGCAGAGCTCCCCAGAGTGATCCAGGCAACAGAACCTGGATTTGAGCTGCCCAAAGGTGTGCTCAGTGATATTCCTGGTCCGGACATGTATCTCGTTGTATCACTCCTCAGCAGGTGTGTGGGGATTGGCAATTGGTGTGAGCAGCCAAGATTTGCACCCATAGCCAGCATCACCTGTAGATGAGTAGTAACATGTAGTGATGATCGAGCACCCCGATGCTCGGGTGTTCGGGTGCTCTGGCCGAGCGCCTCCGGAGGCTCGAGTGCTCGGCCGAGCACCCGAGCCTCATTGAAGTCAATGGGAGGACTCGAGCATTACACCAGGCACCCCCTGCTCTGATGAGGGGAGGGTGCCTGGTTCATAGGAAAAGGTCAGAAAATGATGGAAACACCACAGAAATGGTTCAGGGACAGCATAGGGAGGATGTCTGGATGCATCTTGGACTCCAACGTCGCTGCTGGGAACGATGTTTCGCCCGGAGTACGCCATTTTTACAGACTGACCGTAAAACACACAAAAAGGAAGATAAAAACTAATCTGCGGCTAGGCACACTAAACAATATGTGACGCTAATCTGCGGCTAGGCACACGAAACAGAATGTGACGCTAATCTGCGGCTAGGCACACGAAACAGAATGTGACGCTAATCTGCGGCTAGGCACAGTGAACGGAATATGTGACGTTAATTTGTGAATTTGCACACTAAACAGAATGTGACAATAATCTATGGCTAGGCACACGTTTAAAATGGCCCTTTTTGTCGCTGCGTTGTACAATATTTGTCCCTGTGCACCTAGTACAATGTCACCTTACTAATATCCCCCCCACAAAAAAAAAGGAAATTGTGCCCCCCCAAACAAAATATAAATGCTGCCCCCACACACAACAGTCCTAAAAAGGACTTTTGGGTCTTGAAAGAGTACCAACACTTTTATTCTCCCTACACTGACTTTCCCTGCCTGATCGCATCTCTCCCTGTCTGAGAATGAGCTGAACTCGCGAGTCGGGTGCTATACAGCACCCGATCACGGGTTCTGGCCAGCCAATCAGTGTAATGCCAGCAGCCAACATGGCTGCTGGCATTACACTGATGTCAGAGCCTCCCCGCACGTTTATTGGCTGCGCAGCAGCCGCAAAACGTGCGGGGAGGAGACCCAAACATGGCGGGCGAGCACATGCGGTACTCGTACGAGTACCGCCATGTGCCGAGCAGAGCGATGCTTGAGCCGAACCGAGCTTCGGCCGAGCATGCTCGCTCATCACTAGTAACATGGTGTTATGTGAATCACATGTTACATGGATGATGTGTTCATGGGGGAATATTCACAAAGCAGTGGTGAAGAGGTAATGTGCCGGAGATTACTTCTCCGGTCCATCACTTCTCCAATTCCCATGTTATGCTATGGAGCCTATGCACAGAGATGTACACTCTTGAAGGGATCTGGGCATATGAGCTACATGTCATTACATGGGAAGTGGAGACGTGATGATGTGGTGGAGTCATCTGCACTTCATTACCTCTTCATTGCCACTTAGTGGATCCCCCCCCTTCTGTGTCATGCACATACTGAGGTGTGTGTGTACATGCGTTGTGTGCATGCATCTGTGGCTGTGGTGGTGTGTGTTTTCTGTTTACTCACCCAACAGGCATCCTCCTGTATGTGTCCCATTCTCAAAATGCCTGTGTACAGAGGAGTTGGTGTGGATATGTGAGTCATGGCATCTCCCAGGGAATTTGGCACACACGTTAGGGATCTTCATCCCGGCATCACACACAATCTGGACATTTATTGAGTGGTAACTCTTCCTGTTGATGTAGAGATGTGGCTCATGTGCAGGGGCTCTTAATCGCACGTGTGTGCTGTCAAGGGCACCCATGACCCTGGGCATTCCACCCCTGGCATAGAAGGCCTGTTTAACCCATGCCCACTCCATGTCTGTTGTGGGGAAGTGGACGTAGACACTTGCCTTCCTCTTCAGTGCTGTCAGCACCTGTGTCAGTGCCCTGGAGCAGGTGGACTGGGACATGTCTGACACGTATCCATCTGTGGATTGGAATGATCCACTTGCCATGAAGTGGATGGCACACATCAGTTTTTGCAATCCTGTCAGGACACGGTTTACACTGTAAACAGGGTCTATGTCATCCTTTATAACCACATATAGTTTATAATGATCTCTGATGTCAGTCTGTAGCATTCTCTGACTTCTTCCTCTGTCATTCCCAGTAGTGTGACCCTTTTGCGGTATATCCTAGGCCTGGCTATTTGTCTACATCCCTCTGCTGCTCCACAGGTCCCTGTGGCAGCTGGGGGGTGTCTTATTGTTGCAGCTGGGGTACTGCTGTCAGGTGCTGTCCTCCAGGTGGGGATGGCTCTTCAGCTGGAGCATGAACAGTTGCAGGATTGACGGATGTTGGACAGGGGTACTTGGAGGATGATGGTGAGCCCTAGCCCTCTCATGCCTTTGCCTCCGCTGTCGTCTCAAGTACAATTATGTGTACATACTGCTGTTGGTCTGTCTCTCTGTCAGTCTCTCTCTCACACTACATCTGAGGAGGGTGGGCTGTCATTTTTAAACAGCAGTAGGGTGTTGTCCATGAGTCATGTGGTCATAATAGACTAATGGTAAGGTGTGTGTGTTATCCAGGTAATTGTTTTCTGGTGTGTCTGTGGTTAGTGGTGTGATTATTTGTAACTGGTATGCACGTGTTAGGTGTGTGTTTTGTCTCCATGGACTGCTGAGGTTACATAGGTGAGCTTGATTTGTTCTTGGAGTGACAGGTGTGCATGTTGTGTTGTGTGTTAACCCCTGTTTTTCAAAGGTGTGTTGGGATGGCTTATGTTGTGCTGCTTTGTGTTCCCCTTGTCCCTGTGGGGTTGCTGGATTCTTGTTGTTTGTCTGTGACTTGTTTGTATGGTTTAGGCTGGTGTTTCACTACCATTGTGTTGTGGCTCTTTGGTGTGCTGTGAGCGCAAGCTCAGGGTGCCTGACTATTCCCATACAGGTTACAACTGCTTTGTAGACATGTGCACTGTGATGTATGTTCCTAGTGGTCATTTTGCTCAATTATCTCCTTCTTGTCATCCCCACTGTGAGACCTACTGATAACTATGTATCCATTGATTGTTCCTTTCACTGAGCCCTTTCTAACAACGTCAAGGGATGCCCTGGAACATCCAGATTGAATGTTAGGGGTGTCTTGGATAGAAGGATTGTGAACCACTGTTGTAGGCCTTGTTGCTGTATTTGCTTGGCATTGCATGGGTTAATATCTTACCTCTGTATGCTTGGGTTATGTCCTTGGATGAACTGCTTCTCTGTTTTGTTTTCCTCTACGGTGGTTTTCTACTCTGAGGTGTGTGCTGTTCCCCTAAAAAAGTAGGTGTTAGATTTCTGGAGGAAAATGTTGCAATTTAACTCGCTTTATCCCTAACTCTAACATATGAATGGCGCTGAGCTTAGCTTTTACATTGTTCTCAATGGGCGATATTTTGATATTTTGGCGACGGCGTTGTGTGTTTTAAAACTGCCATTATTTCTTACTTGTGGGAACATTTGCATCGCGTACTTGATTTAAAAAACTACCGTTGCCAGTTTTTTCTGCCGACGCCAACATTTGCATCGAGCCCTAAATATCTGTCCTGACTGTGCAAGAACTGAATGAATTATACAGAAATTCTTCTAGAGGAATAAGAGAAGAATAAAAGAGAGAGGGCAATGTGGCAGTCATCAGAATCTTGTTTCATTTCCAGAAAGACTGCTGATTTGTCTCCACAACTTAAATATGTTTATTTCTGAGATAATTAAGTTGCAATTACCACACAAATAACGTCCATGAAGCAATTAGGCAGAGAAGAACTGAAAGACGGGGCTGACCTCCGCTTGCTCTTCAGACGTACATTTTATTTGGCTAAGTGTCTCCATACAGCCTTCAGCATCCAGGCAAATTAATGAAAAATTAAGATCTATTCAGACTACTTGTGCGAGTGCAATGAGATCTCTCAGTAAAGGAGACCCCTGCACTAAACTCTTTTGCAGAGCTGCCTGAAAGACACAATTAAAGCTCAGCACAGGGTAGTGTTTAAAAACTATCAATTCAATTTGTTACTTTAGCACACGTGTCCACAAAAACAAATGGGTATTTTATGTAATAATTTAAGGACTAGAGGGATATGCAATACATTGTAACACCCCACTGGTCCTTTAACGGTTACAGTGCTAACCTTTTATTATTTTTAGGAAGATGCTGAGCACATTTTAAAGGGGTTTATTTTATTTTATTTATTCAGTGCCAGAGAGGTAGCCATCACATTGCTTTGCATCTCTGGCACTCAGATGGTTAAACCTTTAAGGACCAAGGAGATGTGCAAGTATGTCTGACAGAGCTTTCACATTAAGAAGCTACATAATAGAAAAACTGTATATACACACATGCATATACAAATTAACATAATATGAATTATATACAGTGAAATCTTTTTGATACAAAAAAAAGCAGTTATTTTTATGGATTTTAGACTTGGTTTCTATTCCCCTCGTATTTTTTAAAAACTGGAGACGATGGTTTTACCAGCACAGTTTGCTGTTCTATTAACTGCGCTGTCAAAAACCACTGCTGCACAAAAATGTCCAAAAGGCAGGTGGGGAGGGATGATGAAACCTGCTAGCAGCTGGTTGGCTGGGAGGTACGTAAGCACACATCCCAGCCAATTGGAGGCTGGTATTCATTTTGCACAGAAACTGGCCATATAAAAAGCCAGTGTCTCTTAAAAATTCCATAAGTAGGATTTGGGCTACAGCCTGGTATGTACATGGGGGGATTATGCCAGTACACATTGCTGCCAGCAGTGGCAGCAGACATTTACTTACAGTGTGGAACATTTTTTTATTATTATTTTGACCACAAAATAAGTATTTACATTTTAAACAAAGGAAGGACAAATTATTACTTTGAAGAGCTATGGCACACTTCTTTTTAACCCTTTGAGCGCTGGAGAGGTAACTGTGGCATCTCTTGAGGGCATTATTTTATTTTACAATGAACTTTAATTGGATTTTTTAACAAGATTTGTAGAAAGAAGAGAAGAAAGAAGAGAGGAGATTGAAGACTATGGACAGTGGATGACGAGTAAGTGTTACATTTCTGGATGTTAGGCTAGTGTTAGGGGTAGTATTGTTTAAAGGGATAGTAATACTTTATTATTACTATCCCTCATATTGTAGGTATTTGCAAAATAAGTTAATAGCCCCCAGGTTTATGTCTCAAACCTTTATGCTTTGAGAGATAACCGAAGGCAAAGTCCCCCCTCCCTCCCCCTTTCCGTTGTGCTGACCGCAGGGGAAGTCTGTCGTACAACAGGCTTGCGGCTCTGCAGCTGAGCCGAGATCCCGTTAGTGAGGAAGAATTATTTCACTGAAACGGTCTTCTACATGTGCTTGGTTTGCAAGCACATGTAGAAGACCATTTCAGTGAAATAATTCTTTGTCACTAACTAGTGTTGAGCGAGCGTGCTCGGCCGATGCTCGGATCGGCTCGAGCATCGCTCTGCTCGGCACATGGCGGTACTCGTTGAGTACCGCCATGTGCTCTCCCGCCATGTTCGGGTGGCGGGGATCTGTGCCGGAAGAGGCACAGATCAGAAGACGCTCCGCTGGACCACCAGGGACTGGAGGTACGGGGGCATTGCGGAGATGAAGGGGGCATAGCGGAGATGAAGGGGGACATTGTGGAAGAGGGGCATAGACTCTATGCCCCTCTTCCACAATGTCCCCCTTCATCTCCGCTATGCCCCTCTTCCACAATGTCCCCCTTCATCTCCGCTATGCCCCTCTTCCACAATGTCCCCCTTCATCTCCGCTATGCCCCTCTTCCACAATGTCCCCCTTCATCTCCTCTATGGCATAGAGGAGATGAAGGGGGACATTGTGGAAGAGGGGCATAGCGGAGATGAAGGGGGACATTGTGGAAGAGGGGCATAGCGGAGATGAAGGGGGACATTGTGGAAGAGGGGCATAGCGGAGATGAAGGGGGACATTGCGGAGATGAAGGGGGACATTGCGGAGATGAAGGGGGCATTCAGAGATGAAGGGGGCATAGCGGAGATGAAGGGGGGCATTGACCAGGCACCCTCCCCTCATCAGAGCAGGGGGTGCCTGGTGAAATGCTCGTGTCGCCCCATGCTTTTCAATGGGGCTCGGGTGCTCGGCCGAGCACTCGAGCCTCAGGGGGTGCTCGGTCAGAGCACCCGAGCACCCGAGCATCGGGGTGCTCGCTCAACACTATCACTAACGTGATCGCGTGATGAAAGACAGACCAGATATCCCTGTAGTCAGCACAACGCTGACATCAGGGATGGGGGAGGGAGGGGGAACTTTGCCTTCGGTTATCTCTCAAACCATAAAGGTTTGAGAGATGAACCTGGGGCTTTAAACTTATTTTGCAAAAATCTACAATATGAGGGATAGTAATAATAAAGTATTACTATCCCTTTAAGTGTTAATGTTAGGAATAGTGTAAGGTTAGTTTATGGGAGGGTAACTGTGTTTTGAACTCACTCTTGTTCTTTTACACTGTGTCAAACAAAGTGAGTTGGCTTTTTTCTTTTGATATTCCCGCAATTCACGCTATTTAGTGTGAGCTGTGGGAACAAAAGTCACCATGAGTGTTTGACCACAACATGGGTTATGGCCAACAACGTTTGTTGGTCCATGTACTGGGCCAGCAATAGAATAGCTGTGGTACAAAAGTGTCTCGCTCTGTGTTTTTTTTTTTTTTTTGCCTTACCGGCTGTTTTTTTGGTAACAAGCCCTCAGTGAGTTGTTAGCAGTGGAGCTGAGGTTATAGTTAGTATGGAAAGCTGGAGTGAGCATACTGCTCAGGTAGTCTGGTAGCTTTATAGAGAAGTGGCTATAAACTTGGTAAGAAAGTTGAAGGGTACGTTTAGATTTAGTTCTATAAGCATATACAAAATAATGGGTAGTGTATTTACACTGGAGAGCAAGCAATATAATGGGGCTTATGCACTAAGGTGTGATAAAGAGGTGATAAAGCAAAGCTGACTTCTCCATTGATATCACTTCTCCAGCTCCTATGCTATTCTGTAGAGACATATGACTATGACTAAGATCTACAAAGGTGGAGAAATGATAGTGCACTGGCTCCACAAAGTAACATAGAATACAGAGAAGTGATATAGATGGAGACGTAATCCACGCTTTATCACCTCTTTATCATGCCTTAGTGCATCCCCCCACCTCAATGAATTATACTATGGGGGTTATGTGCTAAGGAGAGATAAAGAGGTGATAAAGCGGAGATAACTTCTCCAGTTATATCACTTTTCCAATTTATGTGTTATTTTTGAAGCCTATGCACTAAGATCTCCAAAGTAGGTGAGATCTCAGTGCATTGGCTCCATAGAATAATATAGGAACAGTAGAAGTGATATCAGTGGAGAAGTCATCTCTGCTTTTTCACCTCTTTGTCACTCCTTAGTGCATAACGCCCAGTGTCAAGTTTACCAAGATGGATGTGTGATGCATACATTACATCCCAATAGTCTATGACTGGAATTAGCATCTGTTGAACAATATGTTTTCTTACCAGGTGACTTACACAGGATTTGTTTCTAAAAAGATCACCTAATTTAGAATAAAGTTTGGATGTTAATTATTAATATGAAGACCAAAAGTAAGGTTGGGTTCAAGCCAATACCAAGATATTTATAGAAACTACTATTAGACTTTGTTACAATGGTTTAATGGGTATTGCAGAGTTTAGCTATACATAAACTTCAGAGAAATCATCCTGTAATGTTGCTTCAAGTTGTGATGCGTTTGGATTTTTAGTCATCTGCACAAATGTGCACAGAAATATTACTGCTAATAAAAAAGCTGCATATTTTGGATACACTTTAAATATTGGAGATTTTAACTACCCAGACATAAACTAAAGTTACAACACCTGTACAACTACTAAGGGAAGCAGATTTGTGAGCATGCTTAGGTGTATCTACATGTCACAGATGGTGGGAGTACCAGTAAGAAACAGGTTATTTGTTGAAACATATGATTATGAAGTTTGAATTTGATTTTTTTAGCAATTCAGCATCCAGTAGTGGCCTTGTACGATATGCCAGAAATTCACAAATTAGTTATTGACCCTCTGGATCTGCCAATAATATTGGGCACAAACTTGATGCCCTCCAATCTGTCCATGTACTTGGATTACTTTTTAAAAGTATATGGTCCAACTTCCAAGTTATATCAGGGATACTCAGTATGTTTTGAACAGGTTGAAGGACATTGAGTGGAAGGATGGGTACATGTGGGCCACGCTGGGTGTTGTATAATTGTACACTAATATCCAACATAGTTAGTTTGGAGGCTCTGGCTTCTCTCTTAGATGAAGATGTGAATATGAATGTCCAGCAAAAAGAGTTTATAATAAAGTACACTAAGTTTATCTTGGAGCATAATTTTTTTTGAATAGCAGGACAACTTCTATCTCCAGGTCAAGGGAACGTCCATGGGCACCAGAATCACCCCCTCATATACAAATTTATTAATGGATCATTGGGAACAATCATATACAGTACTGTGTAAATGTTTTAGGCAGGTGTGAAAAAATGCTGTAAAGTAAGAATGCTTTCATTCATATAAGAATAGCTTATATTTATCAATTAACAAAATGCGTAGTGAGTGAACAGAAGAAAAAATTAAATCAAATCAATATTTGGTGTCACCACCCTTTGCCTTCCAAACAGCATTAATTCTTCTAGGTACAGTTTTGCACACAGTTTGTTAATTGATAAATATAAACTATTAACATGTATATTTTTGAATCATTCTTACTTTAAAGCATTTTTTTCACACCTGCCTAAAACTTTTGCACAGTATTGTATATGTTCCAGTGAATTATGGAAGGCAGCTCTGGTTATCTATGGCCATTTCAATGATGACATTTTATTAATTTGGAAGGGCACTAGGAGCTCTCTAGAGGATTTGACTAAAATTGCAGATCGTTCACTCACAGCATCCAATGACACAGACTGAGTTCCTGGATATTGTGTTATGTGGGAAACAGGGTGCTATTAGGATTTCAATTTATAAAAAAAGAGGTGGCCTGCATCCAGTATCTGAGAGTAGACAACTGTCACTACCATAAATGGATATCTAATATCCCAAATGGGCAATACCATCACCTAAGAAGGAACTATAGTGAGTCTAATGATAAGGGTATGGACTTAAAATTTCAGGTTCTGGAGAAAGGTTATGATGAGAAATTGGCAGATAGTCCATTTATTAGAGCTAGGGATCTTGATAGAAAGCAATTGATTAAAACCAAACAAAATATACTAACGAAACAAAACCAAGACTTTCATATATCATTTATTACTTAATATAATTTAAACAGATTAAGAACATAGTAGGTCAGTTTTGGCCCATTTTGTTACAGGGTCCACTATTAGCTAATATGATTGATAGAAAACCCACAGTTATCTTTAATAAAAATATAATAACTTCTGGTTGTCCTAAGAGTACTCATGTTGTGCCGACTGAGGCATCTTTGGTTGCAATGGCGCTAGATGTGCAACACGTCTATTCATGTTAAATGGTCAAAAGTAATTTGTGAACATGGGGGTACAAAAAGTGCTATGTTAAGCAGTTTATACTTTGTCATGTGTACCTGTGGAGCTAAGTATGTAGGTAGAACAGTGAGACAATGGAGAAAGATTCAAAAGAAACATTTAGATCATGGAGTACCAAGACACTTTGCTTCCTGTGGAGGTGGGGATCTTAATAATTTTAAAGTTATGGGTTTAGATTCAATATTAACTCTATATTGATATGGGGCCCTAAGTCCCACATCAATACATCCAAAGTTCCTAAAACGTGTCCAGAATTAGTAGAATTAACCCTATGAGTGCCAGTGGGGTTCATAGGGTTAACCCTACTAAGTAAAGCAACATCGCATTACAAGTAACACTTACCATTAATCCTGACGCCCAGAGTCCTCAGCATGCTGGTTATCTTCTGTCTTTCTTTCTTATCTTCTGTATCTTCCATCCTTCTCTTCTTTCTTCAGTCTTCTTGCTGTAAAACAAAAAAGAAAATTATAAGTAAAATGCAGAAATAAGCATCACACTAATACATATTTTAACTCCTTGAGTGCCAGAGGTGCATGCAACACATACCTCTCTGGTGCTCAAAAGGGTTAAAGAATGTATTACTACTGTCCGGTTCCATAAATGTGCTGCCAGTTAGTAATATACGATGTCCAAGTTGTTCCCAATAAATTTCTCCATATATGCCATGATAAAATAATGCCATGTTAACTAATGCCATGATAACATAATTCTCCAAAATACTTAGCTTAATTCTTAATATTGCTTGCTGTGTGTGGCCACGGAACCAGCGGCAGCGGAGACAGCAACTTGCAGTACAGACCCCCCCCCTTCGTCTTCCTCACGGGCCGATGCCCGTTACACACTGAGGGAACTGGAAGTTAGTCTGCCTTTATATATGGGCAGTCTCACTTCCAATTCCTTCACAGCCATTGGCTGGGATGTGCTTACTCGCATCCCAGCTAGAAAATAAGTATGGTGCGTATTTATTGATGGTTGCACTGCAGGTCCCACAATTAGATAATATATCACAAAGAAACAAAAGAAGATAGAAAAGAACCACTGGATTCCCTTACCAAGTTATTAGGGACAATTTTAACCCACTCATCTAAGAGCCATTCAGTGATAATAAGGGGACTAGTTCAGTGCTGTCAAATACAGACAGGTATCATAGCTTAAAACTCAATTTTATTAGAAGAAATAAATATTAAAAACATATAGACACGCCACACTGAATGGCCCTTAGATGAGTGGGTTAAAATTGTCCCTAATAACTTGGTAAGGGAATCCAGTGGTTCTTTTCTATCTTCTTTTGTTTCTTTGTGATATATCGCATCCCAGCTAATCAGCACTGAGCGGCTGTGCTTTGAAACTGATTAGTTGAGTTTTTTTACTGTTAAGTTCCAGATATCACTGCTTTTAGCAGCGTTTTGCAAATTTAATGCACAAAATGGATGTTTAGCCACAAGACCGTTTCTGTGACTTAATGTCCTTTGTGGTTTTAGCTGGTAGGGCCTTTGAATACCACGTTAGACATTTTATTATTTCAGCTGTTATTTTACCACAAACCTTTAAAACTACCCCATAGTCTCTGGTTCAGTGGCCCAGTGTATTTGGTGGGTTTTTGTAGTTGACACTGTGGAGTAATATTTCCTTCTGTGTGACTTCTGGTTAACCCCATATCTACATCAAGCAACTGTTGACAGAGCACGTTAAGCGGGTGGGAAGGACAAGAATTCCAGTCCCAGGGTATATACTGGGGAGGATCTTGATTCTTAGAGGCAGATCAAAAGCCTCATGTGAAAGTGAGTATAATACCTTGAGAGCACAAGACAGAAGGTGAAGGTCAAACCATGATACTAAACTACTGCACTGAGAGAACTTCTGCTCCGGCTTCTCTGTTCTTTGTTCCCTGTTCGACTCACGTTCAACTCCTCCACCCTGTTTGACTCACGTTCTCCACCACCCCGTCCACTCACATTCACCCCACCATCCTATTCACATTCACCTCCTCCCAATTCAACTCACATTCACCGCCCCCCGTTTGACTCACATTCACCGTCCCCAGTTTGACTCACATTCACCGCCCCCCACTTTCGACTCACATTCACTTTCCCCCGTTCAACTAACTTTCATCATGTCCCAGACATCTGCCTATTCCTCTACATTCCCATTATATCCAAGGTTTGTCCATACTGCCTTTGCCTTTATCACGAGGTTACATACACCTCAGTGGTGAAGTCAGGACTATTTAATTTTAACGTCTTTTTATATCTATATATGTGTGTATGTGTGTCTCTCATTACACCCTCTTCTTGCTTGTGTGTGTGCCTCTGTAACTATCTATGTCTTGCTCGAGTCCCTCTTCTCATGGCTCTGTGTGTGTATATGTGCTGTATGTGTGACTGTGTTACATAAAAAACCTTCATACACTATTGGTCCCTTAACCATTTAAAGAATAAGTGAGGTATTTGACTGCATACAAGGCAGGTATGGTGTTAAGGTTTAACTATTCTTAAATTTATTAATTTTATTCTCTGCAACCTCTACAATTGCATGAATCTACTCTACCTGCAGAAGATATAGTATCTTGCAGATCAGCCCTGACTGTGAAGGGGTTAACTCTTTAGCTACTCTACTACAACTGAATCCAATGTGTAGATGGGGGGCAGCGAGCCATTGCTAATGGCCTGGAGCTAATCATGCAGTGGAAATAACGGGGCATAAGAAGCCATTAAGAATGCCAGGTGATCTGTAATGCCTTATTACTTCTGGTCAATCAATACGCTAATTAAATGATTTCTTAGTGCCAGGGCAGCAGTGACGGGTTTTATAGCCAAGTGATCGGTTACATGACACAGTTACAGGTGCATGTTAATTTTATGTGTCTTGAATCCCGTGCAACATCAGCTGTGTAACCACAAGCGGCAATTATACAAATTAAATAAATTATATATATATATATATATATATATATATATATATATACAGGGCTTATAATTTTAAGTCCTTTGCTACTAGCCAGACCTGAAAAGTTACTCGCCACTGCAAGCCATAACATACCCACCAGGCCTGAATTTCTACTCGCCAGGGCTAAATTTTCACTCTCCATTGGCTAGTGGCAAGTGGAAATTTTGAGCCCCGTATATATATATATATATATATATATATATATATATATATATATATATATATATAAAACCCTCACATGTCATTATAGACAATGCCGTGTACAGACAGAGTGGGGAGCATGTATAAAGGTAGAAGTAGAGTAATTCTGGAGTCAACCAACTGCACCATAGAGGCATATGCCCCAATCAGTCCATACCTCAAACAGCTTATAATCTTATATTAGTAAATAGCTCGCTGGAAGATAAAGTGATGCCTAAAATCAAGGGGTGTTCACCAGGGAATAAAACTAGGCATTAGAGCTTTGTAGTGGTGTCAGAGCCAGCCAATCCAATATTTCTCTCAATTGAATATAGAAATAGAAAAGAACAATTGAACATATGAAATAAAGGTATTTCCACTGAAAAATTGAGGTTTTTGATTTGTGAGTAAAAGTGGGTAGAAATGTGCCCCTTCAGCAATGTCCCCATCACAATGTCCCTCATTCTCCACAATGCCCCCATCTTAACATTTCCCCTTCTGATCCCCCCGTCCTCCTACCTCGAGTACCTGGTAGTCTAGCAGTTTGTAACATCAGATTCGGCACAGACGACCTCTGACTGGAACTCCCGCGCAGTTGTTAGTAATGCAGAGCACTGGGAGATTATATTATCTCCCAGTGCTCTGCATTACTAGAGCGCCGGCCGCCGGGAGATCACCTGTGCACAGTGCTGCCCTGTTCTACAGATTGCTGAGGGCGCATGGCGAGCGGGTCGCAGGGGGCGGCTCGGCCCCTGAGAGTGACAGGCCCGATCGCAGGTGCGACCCCTATTGTTATGCCACTGTATTTAATCTAATTTCAATGCTACATTGTAGATTCCAGGAAACAAAACAAGATGTCAGCTGGGGGTAAGATCTTAAATACCTCAGAAATCAATTCCATCAACTGTCAGTAGATGGCAGCCTACAACGACCCAAATAACCCTACCTATAGTAACATGCTGTCTACTGCACATTTGCACCTATTACTTTATGGTCGTAAAATCTCATGGTTTTTTTTAATTTCACCAGAGGGATGTGCGACACATTGCTTAAACACTAATATTTCTGGTTCTACTTACCAATTTTACTAGCTTAAAAAAAATAAAAATAAAAGCAAAAAGTGCTCACCAGAGCTCTTTACCTTGCCAGTTTTGGTGAGAATCCATAGATTATTTTGGGATGCTGGTCAGATTAAAGTTTATGAGAAAAACATTTTTTAAGAATCTTGGTATTAGGAAAGTAAAGAACCAATTTGTATGGTTGCGTATGGTTTGAATGGACTGTTAGTCAGACATGGAATCCAAAATTTCAGTCGATTTCACTGCTGCAAAAAAAGGGTATGGCCAAAATGAGAACATAGAACCTTTATTCAAACTTAAATAAAGAGGTCTTATTGAACTTCTGTAATATAAAGACATTGTTGTTAGAGGATGTAAGTGTGTGGGGCATCAGACTAGGATGGGGGAGAGGAGATGTTGGAAAGGGAGGGGAGAGATTGAGACAGTAGGAAGGGGGAAAGAGCCTGGAGGTGTGAAAGCGAGAGTCTGAATTGAGGATACAGGAGCCTGGAAAGAATGGGGGACAGCATGCAGAAGGAGGGAAAGAGAAGCTGTGATGGGGGTGGGAAGGAAATATAAACTTCTGGATGAAAGAGAAGACAGAAGCTTGTTTGGGAAAGAGATGCTTGGGTGAGAATGACAAGGGTGCAGAGAGAGAGAGGATGGGAAGGAGAGATAGAGGCTGGTAAAGGGGAAATGAATGATTGGAATATTGGAAAGAGAGACTGGGAAGATGATGAGGAAGAGTGGATGAGAGAGGTGGAAGAAAACATCTGATAATGAGGGAGAGAGACTGATGAGAGAGAAAATAGTTGGGTTAAAGTAAGAGACAAAGTGATGATGAGCATGGAACAAAGTAGGGGGAAATATGGGATGGCAAGACTGTAAATATGGGCGTGGGCTGAGCAGCTGTAGCAAAGTGTGTCAGAGATGAAGAAAGTGAGGCGCTTTCAGAATCTAGTGGGTGAGCAATAGAAGAGGGAGATAAAAGAAAGAGGCTACAGTAAGATCTGAGAAAGGCCCGCCTCTCCCTAATTTGCTGTGTGCTACATCTCTTCCTTCTGCCACCAATGCTACTGTGGCAGATGGAAAAGGAGAAATTCCACCCAGAGCCAAATCTAAGGTGGGGGACCAACAAGCCCTTCTTCCCTCACCCACCCTAGGCTGGGGGGGTGGCTTAGGTTTGTAGAACAAACAAGCCTGCATTCTTCAGCCTGGCGAGGGTGGGGGGACTGAAGGAGTTCCAAGCCTGACATGGGAATGTAGGGAAGTGTTTTAAAAAAAATCCTACCTGTGGTACTTGTAGACTTGTAGACCCAGTGGTTAGCACTGTTGCCTTGCAGCGCTGGGGTCCTGGGTTCAAATCCCACCAAGGACAACATCTGCAATAAGTTTGTATGTTCTCACCGTGTTTGCGTGGGTTTCCTTCGGGTACTCCGGTTTCCTCCCACACTCCAAAAAACATACTGATAGGTGAATTTAGATTGTGAGCCCCAGTGGGGACAGGGACCAATATGAGTGTAAAGAGCTGCGTAATCTGTGTGCGCTATATAAAAATAAAGAATTATTATTAAAAATTATTATTACTTTTTCTCCTGCAGGATACTTTTGCTGCTCTCCACACTTCAGGCATAAGGTAGACCAGGTAAGAAAGCCTCCATCTGTGAGGTAGATATAACAAATCAGGCCATTTAAAAAAACTTTCAATACTCTTGCTGTCTTCAGCCCCTTCTACCTCATCCTCTGTTCCTATCACGGTCCCCGTGATCCTTTCTGTCACTCTTAACTGTGCTGCTCCCGGATTGGTAGAGCTGTGTTGGCCCGCCCCTGGTTATCCGTTATAATCCGGTCACTGGCACCTGTCAGGTGCCCTTTCGTGGTGTTTCCTGCTAGCGTTGCTGTTTCTGTATCCTGATCTACCGTGTACCAACTAGGCTTGACTGACGACTCTCCCGAGTTCCTGTTCCGTGATTGACCCGGCCCGGCTGACTTCCTGCTTGTTCCTGATCCGGCTTGTCTGTGAATCTCCCACGGCATCTGACCCGGCCTGGCTGACGACCCTTCTCCCTTACCAAACCGGCTTGTCTGCGAATCTCCTGTGTATCCTGATCCGGCCTGGCTGACTGCCGAGTACTCTTATCCTTCTCCTGCTTTGCTGACGGAACACTCCGCTGTCGCCTCGGCGACATTCTAATACTGCATAGTGTGATTGAGCTTTCGCTTGTCAGTTGCTGAGCCATTGCTGAGTCTTCTTTTATCTGCCTTTCGTGTGCTGAGTCCAAACCTTACTGTGCTGAGTCGATTCCTGCTCTCGAGACACTGGCATTGTCCATTCGATACTGCTGCTTCTCCACCTATCGCCTAAGCCTGTCCTCTGTCTCTGTGAGCCGGCCGCTTGCGGGCCATGGTAGTCGGCGACTCTCCGTGACCGAGCAGCGGTTCCGTGACGCCCGTGGCTTTTGGCAAGCAGTACCCAGTAGTCTCCGGTTACGCCCGCTCTAGGGCCACCAGCACAAGTAAATACTATACTGTAGTCTCTGGTTACGCCCGAGGGGGCTATTGACTCAAGCAAATCACTATACTGTAGTCTCCTGTTACGCCCGAGGGGGCTATTGACTCAAGCAAATCACAATACTGTAGTCACCGGTTACGCCCGTGGGGGCTATTGGCTTATGCGACTGTGATAGTGAAAGTCTCCGGTTACGCCCGTGGGGGCTATTGGCTCACGCTTTCATTTTCCTGTAGTCTCCGGTTACGCCAATGGGGGCTATCGCCTTATCACTTGGAGTTTCCGTTCAGCCAGGACTTATGCTACAGCTCTGCACATTGTATGGACTTGGGTGCTATCTCACAGCACACAGAGCTATAAGCAGCACCAAGGGCGTGCCTAACACCACATTTGAGACTGATAACCAGTACTATTAACCTCTTGTGTTCTGATTTGTGCTTCTTTACTTGTTTAATATATTACCTGCTGCGCCAGGTATCTCTGTGGTATTCTGTTCTACCTATACCGCCACAGTGGCGACCTTGTTCTTCATTTACTTAATAAAACTCCATTTATTTTATCTACCGCTGTCTGAGTGTCTGAAAACCGTAACAGTTCCCTTGCCTCTGTGTACACTCCCCATTCCCATGGTTTTCACCCTTCTATCTTGCCTGCTCCTCCATCTGTGCCTTTGCCTATTTTAGTGCCCAATAATCCAACCACTTATGCTCCTGCCATTCCCTCCTCTGTTGCTCTCTCAACCACCTCTGCTTTGCCCCATCAATCCACTTTCATGTTCCCTCCCTTCTTATACCTCTTCCATTCCATCTGCTTTGTGCATAACATCCAGTTCTTTCCAAGCAACCTATCCATTCAGGTTCCCTCCTCTACCTGTAATACTTAATATAGGCCTTAATAGTTTCCTTTCCTCCATCCTGCCAAGTGATACCTTCCCAACCCACCACTGTACCCACTTCACATCCTGACCCTCAATCGTTTATCAATCCCACAATGTCCAACTCTCTTCCTAACTTTTCCTTAGCACAGGCGTACTCTACCCAGGTGGGAGACAAAAAACAAAAAAACACAAAAGGGGTGCTTTGTTACCATTACATTTGTCCTGTACAGGTACTCCGGTAATAGATACAATAATCTTCTATATGACAGCTGAGTATCCTCTTGATGGAAAAATTAGCAATCAGCAGTAAGATTAAATTGATAATGTTTTATAAAAAACCAACTCATTTCTGTACCAGATGATACTTTCAAGATGTTTGGACTTATGATTTGGCTGCACAGGACATCACTCATTTAAAACCCCAAGTCAGCAGAATGAACCAGTCAGCTCTGGAGTAAAAATAATTAGCGGCACACTGCAGCAGATGAACAGAAAAAAACAAAACAAATCTTTCACAAATGAGTTAGTAATACAGATACTTCAAGTACTAAAAACATTTTGTCTATAAATATAACCATCACCTAGATGATCGCACAAAAAAAACAGCTTTGACCATAATTAATATTAATAACCCATCGTTTATTATTTTAAAAAAGACCATAGGTCAAAATGAAAATTAAAGACAAATATAATTGTGATGACAAATTGAATATATTGTCATATCAGTGTTAATACACAGGAAAAATATATTGATGATTTAATGAAATATAATAGAAATAAAATTTAAATAAAACCTAATGAAAACTGGTAAATTATGATAATCTATATTGATTGTGATAATTAAGATGCCCAATATCATTATATTATGGTTTACACATTCTAAATTAGTTTAGACTCTGAATCAATAACAGCTTCTACATCCGGAATCAGTTTACACTCTGAATCAATTTATGTATACTAAAATAATTTATATTTTATGTATAACTACAAATTATATACCAAAACATAAATAACAGTGATGAGCGAGCACCCCAATGCTCGGGTGTTCGGGTGCTCTGACCGAGCACCCCCTGAGGCTCGAGTGCTCGGCCGAGCACCCGAGCCCCATTGAAGTCAATGGGAGGACTCGAGCATTACACCAGGCACCCCCTGCTCTGATGAGGGGAGGGTGCCTGGTCCATAGGAAAAGGGCAGAAAAAGATGGAAACACTACAGAAATGGTTCAGGGACAGCATAGGGATGTCTGGATGCATCTTGGACTCCAACATCGCTGCTGGGAACGATCTTTCGCCCGTAGTACGCCATTTTTACAGACTGACCGTAAAACACACAAAAAGGAAAATAAAAACGACTTTAGGCGAAAAATTGTTACCAAACAATATTTGCTGTATATTTACTTGTATATCATCTGCAAATTATCCCAAAAATTTCCTTGATTTTCGGAAGTGAGGCCATGATTAAGAGGGAAACGTGCGCAGAGGCAAATTCTCCCAAAAATTTCCTTGATTTTCAGAACTGAGGCCATGATTAAGAGGGAAACGTGCGCAGAGGCAAATTCTCCCAAAAATTTCCTTGATTTTCAGAACTGAGGCCATGATTAAGAGGGAAACGTGCACAGAGGCAAATTCTCCCAAAAATTTCCTTGATTTTCAGAACTGAGGCCATGATTAAGAGGGAAACGTGCACAGAGGCAAATTCTCCCAAAAATTTCCTTGATTTTATTGAACTGAGGCCATGATTAAGAGGGAAACGTGCGCTGAGCTGACCATCTAAAACATTATGGGTGAGGGTCTGCTGCAGAGCTGACCATCCTAAACATTATATGCGAAGGCCCGCTAGTGAGCTGACGCTATAAAACATTATATGAGAGGGCCCGCTAGAGAGCTGACCCAATAAAACATTATATGAGAAGGCCCGCTGGTGAGCTGACCTATATAAAAATTGGCAAACAGGGCCCGCTGGTGAGCTGGCCCTATATAAAAATTATATCACAGGGCCCGCTGGTGAGCTGGCCCTATATAAAAATTATATCCCAGGGCATATGGAAGAGGAGGAGGAGGATGAGAAGATTAAGAGTCAACCATATACCCGTTTTTTGGGTGGAAGGGGTGAATGGGAATACAGAGTATTCCCATCATTGTAAATAACATATATAAAGTGAGTTTATGTTCCCCCGGGGCTTTCCTCTAGTGGAGTGGAGAAGTCAGGGGAAATCCAGGCCTTGTTCATTTTTATAAGTGTCAACCTATCAGCATTGTCGGTGGAAAGGCGGATACGCTTATCTGTTATGATGCCACCAGCAGCACTAAATACCCGCTCAGACAGAACGCTGGCGGCAGGGCAGGCCAGCACCTCCAAGGCGTAGAGTGCCAGTTCATACCACGTGTCCAGCTTGGACACCCAGTAGTTGTAAGGCACAGAGGGATCATTGAGGACGCTGACACGGTCTGCTACGTACTCCTTCACCATCTTCCAAAACTTTTCCCTCCTTGTGACACTAGGCTGCGCATCAGGGTGAGGGTGCTGGCGGGGTGTCATGAAGGTGTCCCACGCCTTGGAGAGTGTTGCCCTGCCTTTCTCGGAACTGCTGTGTGCTCCCCTTTTCTCCCCTTCTCGGTTGGCCAAGGTAGCACGTACTCTGCCGCCAGCGTTGTCAGATGGAAAATTTTGGAGCAATTTTTCGACAAGAACCTTCTGGTATTGCACCATTTTGCTTGTCCTCTCCACCGGAGGAATGAGAGATGAGAAATTCTCTTTGTAGCGGGGGTCCAGAAGGGTGAACACCCAGTAATCCGTGTTGTTTAAAATGCGTATAACGCGTGGGTCACGGGAAAGGCAGCCTAACATAAAGTCAGCCATGTGTGCCAGAGTACCAACAGTCAAGATTTCGCTGTCCTCACCAGGAGGATGACTCTCAATCTCCTCATCCTCTTCCTCCTCTTCTGCCCACCCACGCTGAAGAGATGGAACTAAAGTTCCATGGCTACCCTCTGTAGCGGAGGCAACCGTGTCTTCCTCCTCCTCCTCCTCCTCCTCCGCCTCCTCCAATTGTCGCTGAGAAGACGAAGTGAGGGTGCTCTGGCTATCACCTTGTGTAAGCTCTTCCTCCCCCATTTCCACCTCTTCCACATGCAAAGCGTCGGTTTTAATTGTGAGCAGCGAGCGTTTCAGTAGACACAGAAGTGGGATGGTTACACTGATAATAGCGTTATCGCCGCTCACCATCTGTGTCGATTCCTCAAAATTGCGTAAAACCTCGCAGAGGTCTGACATCCATTCCCACTCCTCACTTCTGATTACAGGAAGTTGAACGGAGAGGCGACGACCGTGTAACAGCTGGTACTCCACTACTGCCCTCTGCTGCTCACAAAGCCGGGCCAACATGTGGAAGGTGGAGTTCCAGCGCGTGCTCACGTCACACAGCAGCCGGTGAGCTGGCAATTGTAAGCGCTGCTGCAGCTTCAACAGGCCGGCTGAAGCTGTTGATGACTTACGGAAATGTGCACACACGCGGCGCACCTTGGTCAAGAGATCATGCACATTGGGGTAGGTTTTTAGAAATCGCTGCACCACTAAATTAAATACATGCGCTAGGCATGGTACGTGTGTGAGCTTGCCGAGCTCCAAAGCCGCCACCAAGTTACGCCCATTATCACACACAACCATGCCTGGTTGCAGGTTGAGTGGCGAGAGCCACTGCTCGGTCTGGTGACTAATTCCCTGCAACAGCTCTGAGGCCGTGTGCTGTTTGTCCCCAAGGCAGATCAGCTTCAGCACGGCCTGTTGACGCTTCCCCACTGCAGTGCTACACTGCTTCCAGCTACTGGCTGATGGGGGAGTGGCGCTGCGTGTAGAGAATTCGGAGGTGGAAACGGAGGAGGAGGAGCCAATAACGTAGGTGCTGGTGGAAACCCTGATGGAGGTAGGGCCCGCAATCCTCGGCGTGGGTAGCACCCGTGCCATCCCAGGGTCCGAGTCGCTCCCAGCCTCCACGACATTCACCCAGTGTGCCGTCAGGGAAATGTAGCGTCCCTGGCCACAAGCACTTGTCCATGTGTCAGTCGTTAAGTGGACCTTCCCAGTAACTGCGTTGGTCAGGGCACGGGTGATGTTACGGGACACATGGTGGTATAATGCGGGGATGGCACACCGGGAAAAGTAGTGGCGGCTGGGGACCGCGTACCGAGGGACAGCTGCTGCCATCAGGCTGCGGAAGGACTCAGTGTCCACAAGCCTAAATGGCAGCATTTCGATGGCCAGTAATTTTGAAAGGTGTGAGGTTAGTGCTATGGCCTGTGGGTGGGTGGCTGGGTACTTTCTCTTGCGCTCAAATGCCTGGGGTAACGACATTTGGACGCTGTGCTGGGACAGGGAAGTGGATGTGGTCGCTGATGGTGCTTCAGATGGTACAGGTGCAGGGCGGGAGGTATGCGGGCCTGCGCCTTCGACAGGCGATTGGCCGGCACCGAAAACAGGGGAAGAGGAGGCAGTGGTGTGGCCTGCAGACACAGATGGGCGATCCAGGCGTTCCTCCCACTTACTACGGTGCTTGGATGCCATGTGTCGGATCATGCTGGTGGTGGTGAGGTTTCTAGTGTTCATGCCTCGGCTCATTCTGGTGTGGCACAGGTTGCAAACTACAATTCTTTTGTCGTCCGCACTTTCCTTAAAAAAACGCCATACCGCGGAACACCTACCCCTTGGCAAGGTAGATTTACGCAAGGGGGTGCTCCGTGGAACATTTGCGGGCCGGTTTGGTGCGGTCCGCCTTCTTTCTGTAGCCACACCACTGCCTCTTCCAGCCTGTTGCGGTGCTGCAGATGGCTCACCCTCAGGACTGCTGACATCGCTCGGCTCTACACCTTCCCAGGTGGGGTCAGTCACCTCATCGTCCACCAAGTCCTCCTCCACTTCCTCACTCTGATCATCCTCCTCAAGTCTTGATCCCACCACATACTCAGTCATTGACAACTGTATAACATTCTCCTCAACAAGGTCTTGAGACGGAAATAGTGGTTGATTTAATGGCAACTGTGTCTCATCATCATCATCATCATCCACTACTTCCTTTGACCTTAAATGCCGTTCACATCTGTCATCTTCTTGTGATTGGGTAGCCTCTAGAGGTTGTGAATCAGGGCACAAGATGTCATGTTCCTCTGCAAGCGTGCTTGGAGAGAGGGTCAAATGAAGGATTGGTGATGAGACGAGCTCCTCACTATATCCCAGTGTGGGATCACTTCTTTGACCAGACCGTGTATGGTGGGAGGAAGGATGATCAGAGTGAGGATTATTTTGACCAGACTCTTGGCTACTGAGAGTGGACTTGGTGGAAGACAGGGTGGTGCTTAACCGACTGGAAGCAGTATCAGCTGTCATCCAACCGACCACCTGTTCGCAGTGGTCGGACCTCGAGAGTGATGTCCTGTGACGCCCTGTAAAATTAGACATGAAGCTAGGTATGGTGGATGTCTTTCTTTCTTGTGCTCTGGCACCAGGCACAGTTTCTCCGCGTCCTGACCCGCGCCCTGAACTTTCAGGATCACGTCCACTTCCCCGTCCCTTTTTACCCGCCTTCTTCATCTTACACAGAATATGTGACTTTAATATTTGAGTTTGAAAACTTAACAGTATTTCTTACTATTCTGCAACTCTGCAGAGTACACAGAATAGGCTGCTAAACGGCGGTGATACACACTGAATGGAATATGTGACTTTAATATTTGAGTTTGAAAACTTAACAGTATTTCTTACTATTCTGCAACTGTTCAGAGTACACAGAATAGGCTGCTAAACGGCGGTGATACACACTGAATGGAATATGTGACTTTGATATTTGAGTTTGAAAACTTAACACTATTTCTTACTATTCTGCAACTCTGCAGAGTACACAGAATAGGCTGCTAAACGGCGGTGATACACACTGAATGGAATATGTGACTTTAATATTTGAGTTTGAAAACTTAACAGTATTTCTTATTATTCTGCAACTGTGCAGAGTACACAGAATAGGCTGCTAAACGGCGGTGAAACACACTGAATGGAATATGTGACTTTAATATTTGAGTTTGAAAACTTAACAGTATTTCTTACTATTCTGCAACTCTGCAGAGTACACAGAATAGGCTGCTAAACGGCGGTGATACACACTGAATGGAATATGTGACTTTAATATTTGAGTTTGAAAACTTAACAGTATTTCTTATTATTCTGCAACTGTGCAGAGTACACAGAATAGGCTGCTAAACGGCGGTGAAACACACTGAATGGAATATGTGACTTTAATATTTGAGTTTGAAAACTTAACAGTATTTCTTACTATTCTGCAACTCTGCAGAGTACACAGAATAGGCTGCTAAACGGCGGTGATACACACTGAATGGAATATGTGACTTTAATATTTGAGTTTGAAAACTTAACAGTATTTCTTATTATTCTGCAACTGTGCAGAGTACACAGAATAGGCTGCTAAACGGCGGTGAAACACACTGAATGGAATATGTGACTTTAATATTTGAGTTTGAAAACTTAACAGTATTTCTTACTATTCTGCAACTCTGCAGAGTACACAGAATAGGCTGCTAACGGCGGTGATACACACTGAATGGAATATGTGACTTTAATATTTGAGTTTGAAAACTTAACAGTATTTCTTACTATTCTGCAACTGTTCAGAGTACACAGAATAGGCTGCTAAACGGCGGTGATACACACTGAATGGAATATGTGACTTTAATATTTGAGTTTGAAAACTTAACAGTATTTCTTACTATTCTGCATCTGTTCAGAGTACACAGAATAGGCTGCTAAACGGCGGTGATACACACTGAATGGAATATGTGACTTTAATATTTGAGTTTGAAAACTTAACAGTATTTCTTACTATTCTGCAACTCTGCAGAGTACACAGAATAGGCTGCTAAACGGCGGTGATACACACTGAATGGAATATGTGACTTTAATATTTGAGTTTGAAAACTTAACAGTATTTCTTATTATTCTGCAACTGTGCAGAGTACACAGAATAGGCTGCTAAACGGCGGTGAAACACACTGAATGGAATATGTGACTTTAATATTTGAGTTTGAAAACTTAACAGTATTTCTTACTATTCTGCAACTCTGCAGAGTACACAAAATAGGCTGCTAAACGGCGGTGATACACACTGAATGGAATATGTGACTTTAATATTTGAGTTTGAAAACTTAACAGTATTTCTTACTATTCTGCAACTGTTCAGAGTACACAGAATAGGCTGCTAAACGGCGGTGATACACACTGAATGGAATATGTGACTTTAATATTTGAGTTTGAAAACTTAACAGTATTTCTTACTATTCTGCATCTGTTCAGAGTACACAGAATAGGCTGCTAAACGGCGGTGATACACACTGAATGGAATATGTGACTTTGATATTTGAGTTTGAAAACTTAACACTATTTCTTACTATTCTGCAACTCTGCAGAGTACACAGAATAGGCTGCTAAACGGCGGTGATACACACTGAATGGAATATGTGACTTTAATATTTGAGTTTGAAAACTTAACAGTATTTCTTATTATTCTGCAACTGTGCAGAGTACACAGAATAGGCTGCTAAACGGCGGTGAAACACACTGAATGGAATATGTGACTTTAATATTTGAGTTTGAAAACTTAACAGTATTTCTTACTATTCTGCAACTCTGCAGAGTACACAGAATAGGCTGCTAAACGGCGGTGATACACACTGAATGGAATATGTGACTTTAATATTTGAGTTTGAAAACTTAACAGTATTTCTTATTATTCTGCAACTGTGCAGAGTACACAGAATAGGCTGCTAAACGGCGGTGAAACACACTGAATGGAATATGTGACTTTAATATTTGAGTTTGAAAACTTAACAGTATTTCTTACTATTCTGCAACTGTGCAGAGTACACAGAATAGGCTGCTAAACGGCGGTGAAACACACTGAATGGAATATGTGACTTTAATATTTGAGTTTGAAAACTTAACAGTATTTCTTACTATTCTGCAACTCTGCAGAGTACACAGAATAGGCTGCTAAACGGCGGTGATACACACTGAATGGAATATGTGACTTTGATATTTGAGTTTGAAAACTTAACACTATTTCTTACTATTCTGCAACTCTGCAGAGTACACAGAATGTGCTGCTAAACTGCGGCGAAGCACACTGAATGGAATATGTGACTTTAATATTTGAGTTTGAAAACTTAACAGTATTTCTTCCTATTCTGCAACTCTGCACAGTACACAGAATGTGCTGCTAAACTGCGGCGAAGCACACTGAATGGAATATGTGACTTTAATATTTGAGTTTGAAAACTTAACAGTATTTCTTCCTATTCTGCAACTCTGCACAGTACACAGAATGTGCTGCTAAACTGCGGCGAAGCACACTGAATGGAATATGTGACTTTGATATTTTAGTTTGAAGACTTAACAGTATTTCTTCCTATTCTGCAACTCTGCACAGTACACAGAATGTGCTGCTAAACTGCGGCGACGCACACTGAATGGAATATGTGACTTTGATATTTTAGTTTGAAGACTTAACAGAATGTGCTCTAATCTGCAACTTTGCACACTAAACAGAATGTGCTCTAATCTGCAACTTTGCACACTAAACAGAATGTGCTCTAATCTGCAACTTTGCACACTAAACAGAATGTGCTCTAATCTGCAACTGTGCACACTAAACAGAATGTGCTCTAATCTGCAACTTTTCACACTAAACAGAATATTTTTTTTTTTTTTTTTTTTGTTTTTTTCCCCCCACACAAAATAACCTGCTGCCCCCACACACAGTAGTCCTAAAAAGGACTTTTGGTTCTTTTTTTTCACAATTTTTTTTTTTTCCTCCCTACACTGCCTTTCCCTTCCTATCCTCAGCTCTCCCTGGCTCAGACTGAGCCGAACTCGATGGTCAGGTGCTATACAGCACCCGACCACGGGTTCTGGCCAGCCAATCAGTGTAATGCCAGCAGCCAACATGGCTGCTGGCATTACACAGATGTCAGAGCCTCCCTGCACGTTTATTGGCTGCGCAGCAGCCGCAAAACGTGCGGGGAGGAGACCCGAACATGGCGGGCGAGCACATGCGGTACTCGTACGAGTACCGCCATGTGCCGAGCAGAGCGATGCTCGAGCCGATCCGAGCATCGGCCGAGCATGCTCGCTCAACACTAATAAATAACACAACCTTGCCTGAAAAAGCCAGTGAATAATTCCAAAATTGAGGACCTATAGAGTTATGAAAAAGGCTGAATCCTATATATCTACACACACATATTTCAGTTCAATACTATAAACTAATAATTTGCAACTAATATAATATCAGTAGCCCTCATGACTAGGGGTAGGCGTAAGACCCAGTTGTGTCCCCACAAGGAAATTCCATGAAAACCTCATGGTCATCCGCTTTTTCACTTGAAAATCCGCCCTAAACAAACCCCTTAAAATTTTCTCCTTTTTCGCCTACTCCAAAAATGTTCTCTGTTTTTTGTCTATAAACCTCTCACCCATTTACTTACGTATACTTCACATATACTAGCCAAAAACATGACGCAGCTAGAGAGCCAGAGAAGGTGCTAGGTGATTTTGAAGCTATTTATTTAGCAAACTAAAGGCAGCTGAGGCTCAGACTATGGGCCAACAGTAAGAGCATCTAAAAAAGGAGGAGTTAGAAGGGCCATGATGTGTCCAGTGAGTCAGAGGATGTTGAGGAAGTGACCACCACCAGCCACCTTTTGATTTCCCAGACCCAATGATACCCAATTCCCAACATCGTCCCTTGGGATCTGTGGGAAATTTGTGAGCACTTTCTTTTAATCAATATATAAAAGGAAACAAGGAATGGTAGAAGACCCTCATAAAGTAACAAATTAAAAAATACCATTATCAGATATTTGGTTAAAACCACAAAAAGGTCATGAGAAGACCAAACAAAATTAAGACTGACAAAGCAGGTCCTGATGGCATGCATCCAAGGGTTCTTCAGGAACTCAGTGCAGTATGAACAAGACCCATCTTTTTATTCTTTAAAGATTCTCTCACCACAGGCTCAAGGCTACAAGATTGGCATAAAGCCAGTGTAGTGCCTCTATTTAAGAAGGGAACTAAAACAGACCCTGAGAATTATAGACCTGTGAGTTTGATCTCTGTAGTAGGAAAACTGCTAGAAGGGATAATATTCAGGATTACACTGCAAAAAATATGATTATTAACAGGAATCAACATGGTTTTATGAGGAATAGATCATGCCAAACTAATATTTTCAGCTTCTTTGAGGAAGTAAGTAGCAACCTAGATAATGGTAAGACAGTTGATGTAGTATATCTACATTTTGGAAAGGCATTTGATACAGTACCACACACCATTTTTTATTTTTCACTTTAGCTGGAAGAGCGCAGGTTTATAGTTTGTTTGATAGAGATAGAGATAGAGATAGAGATAGAGATAGAGATAGAGATAGAGATAGAGATAGAGATAGAGATAGAGATAGAGATAGAGATAGAGATAGAGATAGAGATAGAGATAGATTTTTATAGGATTATGAGTGAGGAGTCATTTCTCTGCTTTTTTACCTATGGGAGACGAACTTATCCATTTTATTTAGTGTGAACCAATGATCTGCTGGTCATGAGTTGTATCAATATTGTATTAGTTTCGATTTATAAGTCCATAGTAACCATAATGTTCTTTATGCTTTTCATGTGGCCAAGGTTTTTTGGAAGCATTTGTCAAGGAGACAGAGCAGTGGGGGAGCCCGAATATGTTGGACGTGTATGTGGGGGTGATACGCTCATATTGTGTAATACAGTTCAATTGATATTAGACATAAAAACACATGCTCCATAATCCTCTCCCTATAGCTCAGCTCTACCTTAGTATGGTCTCACATAGGCCTTGATTCAACTGAGGCCAAATCCAAAAAAATACCTGATGGAATTTTTTTCAAGCACTGTAAGCAATTAAATTATTTATGCTACAAAGAAATACTGCCGAAAAAAAAGCATGGCAGGTGCTAAATTTGCGCCCATTGAAACAAATAAAAACTAGTCTCCTATTCCAATTAAATTCCATGCTTTTGGCATTAAGATGGACCCACTCTAATGTGTCAAAATCTGCACCCAGTTTTTCAGGCACAGAGTCCATTAACGCATCTTAAAACTGCTGATGAAGGAACTGTAAATTAAAAAAAGCCTAAATAAACCAAGTGACCAGTGGATTTATTGATATGGGGACCTAAGCCCCATATCAATACATCCAAAGCATGCCAAAAATGTGTGAAATGTTAGTAGGCTTAACCCTATGAATGTCAGTGGGGTATGAATACCCCTATAGCACTCACAGAGTTAGTATGACTAAGTTACAAAACAGCCCCGACAATAAACACTTACCAGTAATCCTGATGTTCTGCAGAGTCTTCAACAACCTGGTATCACGGTCCCCGTGTTGTTGCTGTCAATCTTGGCTGTATACCTATGCATTGGAGGAAGCTGATTGGCCCGCCCAGGATGTTCCTTTATATGCTGGAGGTTGGGCACTTGTCAGTTGCCCTTTCGTGGTGTTCCTGTTCCTACGCTTCGTTGCTAGTTCCAGTATCTCCTGTGTACCGACCCGGCTTGCCTGACTACTCTGCGATTCCTGCTCCGTGATCTGACCCGGTTCTGGCTGACGACCCTGCTCCGTGATCTGACTCAATTCTGGCTGACGACCCTGCTCCGTGATCTGACCCGATTCTGGCTGTGGACCCGACTTCGTGATCTGACCCGTTGCTGGCTGCCGACTCTGCTCCGTGATTGACCTGCTTCTACGGTTGTGTAGTCTGCTGCCGTCCGGTTCCTGTTCCGGTGTTCCAGTACTCTGCAGTCGCTCCGGCAACATTCTGAACTGTATAGAGACTCACTGTTTCTCTCTCTCTGCAGTAAGCTGTGACCTAGGGTACTCTGCCTTATGCTGGTTGTTGTCACTCCTTCTCATACCGAACCAATTAAGCCATGCGGTGCCATCGGCCTTCGTGGTGTGCCTTCCGAAATATTCAAGTATATGGTTAACTGCTGAGCCACTATTTGTGTACCTCTCTGTATCTTACGAGCTCCCTCTGTGCACCGACGGCCGGTGCTCGGTGTCTGTTTGCCGCTCGCTACAGTAGTAGCTGCCCCGGAGGGGTGCTCTGGCTCCGGCCTATTCACGATAGAGGGTACGCTCTCAAGCCGCACTTCCAGTGCGCTGGCTCCATACAGCTTGTGTAGTAACCTTCACTGTGGCATCCAAGGGGTGTCCAGGCCCCATCTGTTTGGCACTCGCAGGGTTATTACGTAAACTAGTAAGGGCGTTTATGGTTCTGGTTTCCAGCACTGGCAGTAGTATTCCCAGACAGCCCAGTGGAGGTGGTATTGGTTCAGCTTTGGTCATAAGGGCGCAGTTCTATTCTACGTGAGAGTGTATTCAGTCAGACACCTATTCTATCATTACTTGCTAGAGACTGTTCGACATATCCTGGGCGTTGGCCTATCCAGAACCTATTCCACTGTAGTGCACCTATTAACCCTTAGGGGTTATTCTCCATTATATCATTGTGTACATTCACTTGTCAGTTTTACCATTACTGTTATTCTTGTACTGGCCCTTAGGGGCACTATTTTACTATCCAGTTCAATAAAACTGTGTTTTTACTTCATAACCTGGTCTGTGTGTCAGAAAACCGTAACAATACGAAAGGGCCATGACCTCAGACGGGAAAAGTGACAGTAATACACAGAACCTCCACTGGAGGATGGACGTTCACGAGCGACGCCTAGACCAATTGGCATTGGCCATGCAAACTTTGCTTGAACGTACGGTACACCTTGATAAACCGAATCCGGTGGTCACCCCAGTTATGACACCGGATAATACTACTGGGCAATTACTGGCTCCCCTCAGAAGTTTTACGGCGGCGGCGCCGTTACCGCTAAGATATGATGGCGAACCCACACTGTGTAGAGGTTTCCTTAATCAACTTGAGATATTCCTAGAACTCACGTCCCATGCTTTTCCGAATGACCGTAGCAAGGTGGGGTTCATGATATCTCTGTTAACGGTCAAAGCCTTGGCATGGGCTAATCCTTTATGGGAACAGGCTAAACCCTGTACGTTGAGTTTTAACGAATTTGTTAAACACTTTCGCAGAGTATTTGAGATACCAGGGAGAGCCAGCTCTGCGACAAAAAAATTGATGGTATTACAGATGGGCGATCGTACTGTGGCGGAGTACGCTATAGAATTTCGGATTCTAGCAGCTGAGGTGGCCTGGAATAATGAGGCATTACTGGCAGCCTTCGCACAAGGCTTATCCGACTCCATTAAGGATGAAGTCGCTGCCAGGGAGGTACCTACTGATCTAGATGAGTACATAGAATATATGATACTCATTGACACTCGCATGCGCGAGAGACGTCTGGCTAAAAGGGCTAGTTCCAAAATCCATGGGCACGACAGGCGTTTTGACCCTTCCTCTCCTCCCATTCCTCCTGGTCAGGCACTCGAAACAGGGGAGCCTATGCAGATTGGCTTCACTAGGTTAACTAAAGAGGAGAGGGCCTATCGCAAAAGACAAGGGCTCTGCTTGTACTGTGGGCAAAAGGGGCATTTACTACGCACTTGCCCGGTACGTCCGGGAAACGCACGCACCTAGGGTACCTTGGGGGACAGGCCCTAGGTGGTGAACAACCGTCCCCAGATCCTAGTTCCAAAAAACCCACCATACCGGTGATTTTTCTCCTTGATGACCAAGCTGTGGAGGTATTGGCTCTGGTAGATTCTGGCGCAGCAGGCTATTTCATGGATCGGGCGTTTGCTGAAAGATACAATATTCCTCTGTCTAAAAGGGATATCCCGCTAGCCATTGATGCTATTGATGGCAGACCTCTTGAACCAGCCCTTATCACCATGGAGACTATTCTCATCACTATGTCTGTTGGGGTCCTCCACAAAGAGGAGGTGCGCTTCCAGATTATTCATTCACCCCATCATGCAGTCATTCTGGGGTTCCCTTGGTTAATGATGCACAATCCCCAGTTTGACTGGCAAACGTGTGAAATTAGGTCATGGTCTGACTACTGCTCTGGTCACTGTTTATCTCGCCCAGTTAAGATTATGTGTACCTCTCCTTCTGTGCCAGCTGAATACTGCAAATTCAGTGACGTATTCAGTAAAGGTGAGGCTGGTGCATTGCCGCAGCATCGGCCTTATGATTGAGCTATTGATTTGCCCCCGGGAGTGGTGCCACCGAGGGGTAGGACATACCCATTGTCCTGTGAAGAGAATAGGGCAATGGAGGAATACATTGAGGATGCCCTTACACGAGGGATTATTCGTAAATCATCCTCTCCGGCAGGTGCAGGCTTCTTTTTCGTGAAAAAGAAGAGTGGCGAGTTACGACCATGTATTGACTACCGTGGACTCAATAAGCTAATGTCCAAAAACGCCTACCCCATTCCACTCATCACCGAGTTATTTGACAGGTTGAAAGGGTCATCTATTTTCACGAAACTCGATTTACGTGCTGCTTACAATCTTATAAGGATAAGAGCCGGTGATGAGTGGAAGACGGCATTCAGTACTAGGTCAGGCCACTACGAATATCTGGTTATGCCATTTGGGTTATGCAATGCACCTGCCGTATTTCAGGAATTCATTAATGACATCCTCCGTGACATGTTACAGTCCTGTGTGGTTGTGTACTTGGACGATATATTAATACATTCCGCTAATTTAACCCAGCACATCCAGGATGTTTCTGAGGTACTGCTTCGATTACGCAAGAACAAATTGTTCTGCAAACTAGAGAAATGTGAATTTCATCGTTCCCAAGTATCCTTCTTGGGCTTTGTTATATCTACTGATGGCTTAGCTATGGATCAAGAGAAGTTGAATGCTGTCTTACAATGGCCACGACCCAAGGGGTTAAAAGCCATCCAAAGGTTTCTAGGCTTTGCTAACTATTACAGAAAATTTATTCAAAACTTCTCTACCATTACGAAACCTCTTTCTGACCTGACGTATAAGGGCGCTGATCCCTCTAAATGGTCTGAGGCAACTGAGATGGCCTTTGAAACCCTTAAAAAGGCATTTGCTTCTGCTCCTATACTTTCCCACCCTAATCCCACCCTGCCTTTCACGCTAGAGGTCGATGCCTCCGAGGTTGGGGTAGGGGCAGTTCTCTCCCAACACCCCAAGGAAGGGGGTAACCTGAGGCCGTGTGGATTCTTTTCCAAAAAACTGTCCAGTGCCCAGAGCCATTACGAAATTGGTGATAGGGAGTTGTTGGCTATCATCTTGGCATTAAAAGAATGGCGACATCTCTTGGAGGGCACAAGAACCCCAGTGTTGATCCTCACGGACCACAAGAACTTGATTTATTTATCCGAGGCTAAAAGGTTGTCATCTCGCCAGGCTCGATGGGCCCTATTTCTGTCCAGATTCAATTTCATAGTCTCATACTTGCCTGGTTCTAAGAATATTAAGGCAGACGCTCTGTCTAGACAATTCTACACAGACATTGAGAGGGATGAGGCCCCGGTCCCCATAATTCAGCCAGATAAGATCTTGGCTACTATTCGTACCAGCATCACTTCGCCACAGGGAGAGCAAATCTTGGCGTCACAAACTCGGGCACCTCCTGAAACCCCAGTCGGCAAGTGTTTTGTGGACGAGCGATTCCGTACCCAGTTGCTTGAGACCTACCACTCATCTAAGGCGGCTGGGCACATTGGCAGAGATCAGTTGGCATGGTCATTGTCTCGAACATTCTGGTGGTCTTCCTTGAAGGCTGACTGCGCCGCATTTACTGCTGCTTGCGCCACCTGTGCCCGGGCCAAGACTCCCAGACATCTTCCGGTGGGACTGCTCCAACCAGTGCCTAATGGTGATCGTCCCTGGTCCCATATTTCTATTGATTTTTTGGGAGAGCTGCCGAGTTCCAAGGGCTATACATTTATCCTGATGGTGGTGGATAGGTTCTCTAAAATGGCTCATTTCGTGCCCCTCTCTGGCCTCCCTTCGGCCCAGGAATTGGCATTAGTTTTTGCCAGAGAAGTATTCAGCTTGCACGGGGTTACCAGAGTGATAGTGTCTGATCGAGGGAGTCAATTCGTGTCGAGATTCTGGAGGGCATTCTGTGACCAGATGGGCATTCAATTGTCCTTTTCCTCAGCCTACCATCCCCAGACCAACGGAGCCGCTGAGCGTGCCAATCAGGGACTGGAACAGTTCCTACGCTGCTTTGTGACTGATCATCATGATAACTGGGCCGACCTGTTGCCGTGGGCGGAGTTCGCCAGGAACTGTGCGGTTAATTCATAGTCTGGGAACTCTCCGTTCCTTGTCAATTATGGGTTCCAACCCTGTCTATTCCCAGACTCATTTCAGGCCCAACAGATTCCGGCTCTGGATGAGCACATGGAGCAGCTCCACTCCACTTGGGCACAGGTGCAGAGGTCCCTCAGTCAGTCCTTCCTCAGACATCTGAGGCATGCCAATCGCAGACGGCGGCCAGCGGTTTCCTTCCAGGTTGGGGATAGGGTATGGCTCTCCTCCAGAAATCTCAACCTGCAAGTGCCCTCGAACAAACTGGCTCCCCGGTTCATTGGGCCATTTAAGATCATTCGCAAGATCAATCCTGTGGCATACGCATTGGAACTACCTAATAATATGCGTATTCACAACGTGTTCCATGTGTCTTTACTGAAGCCCTTGGTTTGCAACCGCTATACTACCACTCCGGTGGTTCCTGGGCCGGTGGATGTGCAGGGCCAAGAGGAATACGAAGTCCAGAGCATTATTGACTCCAGGAGATTTAGAGGCAAGTTGCAATATTTGGTCCACTGGAAAGGGTATGGGCCAGAGGAGCGCTCTTGGGTTGACCACAGGGACCTCCATGCTCCACGTTTGTTGCGCAACTTTCACTCTAAATATCCTCAGAAACCAAGACCCTCCAGCAGGGGAGGGGGTCTTTGAGAGGGGGGTACTATCACGGTCCCCGTGTTGTTGCTGTCAATCTTGGCTGTATACCTATGCATTGGAGGAAGCTGATTGGCCCGCCCAGGATGTTCCTTTATATGCTGGAGGTTGGGCACTTGTCAGTTGCCCTTTCGTGGTGTTCCTGTTCCTACGCTTCGTTGCTAGTTCCAGTATCTCCTGTGTACCGACCTGGCTTGCCTGACTACTCTGCAGTTCCTGCTCAGTGATCTGACCCGGTTCTGGCTGATGACCCTGCTCCGTGATCTGACTCGATTCTGGCTGACGACCCTGCTCCGTGATCTGACTCGATTCTGGCTGACGACCCTGCTCCGTGATCTGACCCGATTCTGGCTGAAGACCCTGCTCCGTGATCTGACTCGATTCTGGCTGTGGACCCGACTTCGTGATCTGACCCGTTGCTGGCTGCCGACTCTGCTCCGTGATTGACCTGCTTCTACGGTTGTGTAGTCTGCTGCCGTCCGGTTCCTGTTCCGGTGTTCCAGTACTCTGCAGTCGCTCCGGCGACATTCTGAATTGTATAGAGACTCACTGTTTCTCTCTCTCTGCAGTAAGCTGTGACCTAGGGTACTCTGCCTTATGCTGGTTGTTGTCACTCCTTCTCATACCGAACCAATTAAGCCGTGCGGTGCCATCGGCCTCCGTGGTGTGCCTTCCGAAATAATCAAGTATATGGTTAACTGCTGAGCCACTATTTGTGTACCTCTCTGTATCTTACGAGCTCCCTCTGTGCACCAACGGCCGGTGCTCGGTGTCTGTTTGCCGCTCGCTACAGTAGTAGCTGCCCCGGAGGGGTGCTCTGGCTCCGGCCTATTCACGATAGAGGGTACGCTCTCAAGCCGCACTTCCAGTGCGCTGGCTCCATACAGCTTGTGCAGTAACCTTCACTGTGGCATCCAAGGGGTCTCCAGGCCCCATCTGTTTGGCACTCGCAGGGTTATTACGTAAACTAGTAAGGGCGTTTATGGTTCTGGTTTCCAGCACTGGCAGTAGTATTCCCAGACAGCCCACGGAGGTGGTATTGGTTCAGCTTTGGTCATAAGGGCGCAGTTCTATTCTACGTGAGAGTGTATTCAGTCAGACACCTATTCTATCATTACTTGCTAGAGACTGTTCGACATATCCTGGGCGTTGGCCTATCCAGAACCTATTCCGCTGTAGTGCACCTATTAACCCTTAGGGGTTATTCTCCATTATATCATTGTGTACATTCACTTGTCAGTTTTACCATTACTGTTATTCTTGTACTGGCCCTTAGGGGCACTATTTTACTATCCAGTTCAATAAAACTGTGTTTTTACTTCATAACCTGGTCTGTGTGTCAGAAAACCGTAACACCTGGTCAGTTACTGTTCATCTTCTTCTGTCATCTTCTATATTCCTTCTTCTTCTCTCTCTTCATCTTCTGTCTTCTCTTCTGCTTACACACCACCCAGCTAATCAGGTTCTAGTTGGATTCATCATCCCCCCGATAGGAGCTGATTGTCTGGGAGGTGCATAAGCACACATCCCAGCCAATGGACGTGTGGGAGGCATTTTGAACAGAAACTGGCCATAAAAAAGCCAGTCTCTTTTCAAATTTCCCACACACTGGCTTGGAAGGGAACAAGGGGGGATTTTGTCAGCCTCACTTCCTGCCATCATTGGCAACTGCAGTGGAGCCCAAAACTATTTATTTATTTCAGTGTACCATATGGAATATTTTTAGCATAAGCCTTCATTTTTCTATTTTGAAAGAAAAATCTTTATTAGCTAAATTGATTGGGACACCTTTTTTCAATTTGGGGGAATATTGTTGTGTTACAATTTGCAATGGATGTATTACTTTAACCCTTTGAGTGCCAGAGAGGTACACACATCATTGCTCTGTGGTGTTGTTATGATATTGTTGATGTACTCAAATCACTCTGACAATTTGAGCTGCACACACTAGTGCCTTTCACAGAAAGAAAACATCTGAAAGCATATCATATTGGTTCTGCCATTATATCAGTCCAACCATTAAATGTCAGGTAATTTCACTCTGAACAAGAGAAGCAGCCAACCCCAGACATACGTTTCGGCTTTCTTCAGCCTCATCAGTGAGGTGTAGCTGATCTCTCTAAGCACTGTGAGCAAGAGGTCCCATGCTGGATTTCCCCCTATTACCGTTGGGGTGACTAATACCAAGGGTAATTTGCATATGTATATTAAAAGTCAGAGACTCTCAACTAGGAACGAACCTGCAATACAAATTTGCAGGCTCTATAGGAATGGTCTAGAGAGATTAGCTACACTTCACTGACAAAGCCCAATAAGGCTAAAACGTACGTCTGGGGTTGGCTGTTTCTCTTGCTCAGAGAGGAATTGCCTGGCATTTCATGGCTGGACTGCTGTTATGGCAGGACCAGTATGATATGCTTTAAGATATTTCCTCTCTGTGAAATGCACTAGTGGGCTAAGAGAAAATGCACCCTAGAATACTATTCCTATAAAGTCTGCAAATTTGTATTGCAGACTCGTTCCTAGCTGAGCATCTCTGACTTCCACTTTCTATATTCAAATTACCCTTGGGATTTGTCACCTCAAGGGTAATAGGGGGATCCAGCACTGGACCCCTTGCTCACAGTGCCTAAAGAGATCAGTCATATCTCACTGACAGAGCTCAACAAGACTGAAATGTATGTCTGGGGTTGGCTATTTCTCTTGTTCAGAGAGGAATTGCCTGACATTTCATGGTTGGACTGCTGTTATGCAGGACCATTATGATATGCTTTAGGATATTTCCTCTCTGTGAAAGGCACTAGTGAGCTAAAAGAGACTGCACCTTGGGAAGGATACCATTCCTATAAGGTCTGCAAATCTGTACTGCAGGCTTGTTCATAGCTGAGCATCTCTGACTTCCACTTCCTTATGTTAGGGGAGGGTGTCATGAGGGGTCATGATACCCGCCTTGAGGTCTAATGTTTACATGAATACATTTCTACACATATTTTAATAAAAATAACATTTTCACACACACATCTACAGGCAAGGTATGCAGCCCATACCTTGCCTATTAACCCTTTGAGAACCAGAGGGGTAGGAAACATGCTAAGCAATGCCTTCCTACCTCTCTGGTACTCAAAGGGTTAAGTGTCGAATAAAAGACAGGTGCGTCAACTAAATAGTAGTCCCTGAGGTGAAAGTCGGATGGTTAGTATGGGAGGGGGGTCGAAGGGGGGGGGTCATTGTGTAGTGCTTGATGTACTTTTTCTGTTTATTGTAACCCTTTGAATGCCACAGGGGTGAGCAATGCACATCCCTATGACATTCAATGCTGTCCATGGTGCTGAAAACCTTCTCGGTACTCCCCTACTGGCTGGCTAGGGAAGCACAGAGAATGCTGTTCAGAATGTCATAACTCTCCTTGCTGTTAGGAAAGTACAGGGGAGATCCCAGCTATAACAGCCTGAGGCAGGGGAAGTGGAGACTGAACTCCGACAGCAGAGGCTGCTATCGGAGTTTATTGAATGAGTCGAAGTGTCACATTATAATATCAACACACCCCCTTGATTATGCTTCATTTCCATATGGAAATAAGCAATTGTTGATTTGAAGAATAAAAATTCGTAGACATGGTAAAGGCATGTCGGGTGAATGTCAATGTGGGTATCTTTTTGTCGGAGTGCTGGTGAAGTGATGTTGGAGACACTGAGGATGTGCCTACGACACTGCTCCGACAGAACATCGACATTCGTAGCCCTCTTTGACCTTTAGTGCATCTAGGCCATTGCATCCTAATATTTCTTTTGAACCTCAATGACTCCATTATTCCAGATGTCAGCAGTACAGGCTCATGGTTGTTTGATGGTATTATTGAGCATGTTTTTTTTTGCTTTGTTTTGGTTTTTTTTTTAGTTTTTTTTTTATTTCGAAGTTTTTATTGATAGATTCAAAAGGTTACATATCCATATCCAAAAGGTTACATGGAAATCTTCAAGTCTTAAGCAAAAACAGTAATACAGGATACTACAGAAGAGATTGCAAAGGTCAAACTTATTCCCAAGATAACTCCTGAGACATAGTTCTAACATAAGTGCTACATTGTTATTATGCCAGTCACTAAATTATCTGATTCGTAGGATATATGCCGCCATTGGAGCAACCTGATTACTATCTTTCATCTAAAAAATTAAGAGTCCAAGCAAGCAGAGAATGAAGTGGATTCTATTGACAAAAAAGTCAGTGCATCTCCTAGGATTACAGAGGTATGAAACAGTATCAAGAGAAAAGGAAACTAGAGAAAACAGATAGAACAGGGGAGGACCAGAAAAGGATAAAGGAGACAGTAAAAGTAAAGGACATGTGGAAAGAAGAAGGATTGGAAGGGGGGGGGTCTGGGGGGTGGACCTCTCCTCCGCCAGTATTGAAGACATAAACATAGATCAACAGACCATGTAACCAGTGCTGTCTCAAAGACTATCCGCTGAACTAGAAGGAGGAGACAAAGCCTGAGAGGATTTATCCCAAAATTCCCACACCGCTCTGTATTCCCGAGCCCTACCCAGCGAGTAAGCATGGAGTCTCTCCATGTCTCTAAAATGATTAACCTTCCCTCTCCAGTAGTCCAGAGAGGGGGTGGTCTCACTCCTCCAAAAAGATGTGATGGTCAAATGAACTGCAGTAAAGGGAACATCCGAAGGGAAGGAATCTCGTAAGGAGAAAAGAAAAAGAGCGGGTCTCCGGGGACCGGGAAACTCAGTACCTCACCCAAAACACTTTCAATCTTGGACCAGTAAGCTACAATCAGTGGCATAACAATAGGGGTCGCACCTGCGCCCGGGCCCGTCACTCTCAGGGGCCCGGCCGCCCCCTGCGACCCACTCACCACGGGCCCGCAACAACCTGTAAAACGGGGCAGCACTGTGCACAGTTGATCTCCCGGCGGCCGGCGCTCTAGTAATGCAGAGCGCTAGGAGATGACATAATCTCCCAGCGTGCTGCATTACTAACAACCGCGTGGGAGTTCCAGTCAGAGGTCGTCTGTGCCGAATCTGGCATGTCACACACCGCTAGACCACCAGGGACTCGAGGTAGGAGGACGGGGGGTCAGAAGGGGCAATGTGAAGATGGGTGCATTGTGGAGAATGAGGGGCATTGTGATGGGGGAATTGTTGAAGGGGCAATGTGGATAATGAGGGGCAGTGTGGATAATGAGGGGCATTGTGGAAGGGGGCATTGTGGAGATTGAGGGGCAATGAGGAAGGGGCATTGTTGGAGGGGCATTGTGATGGGGATATTGTTGAAGGGGCAATGTGGAGAATGAGGGGCAATGTGGAGAATGAGGGGCATTGTGGAACGGGCAATGTGAAGATTGAGGGGCAATGTGGAGAATGAGGCGCATTGTGGAAGGGGCAATGTGGAGATTGAGGGGCAATGTGGAAGGGGCATTGTGGAGAATGAGGGAAATTGTGGAAGGTGCAATGTGGAGATTGAGGGGCAATGTGGAAGGGGCATTGTGATGGGAGCGTTGTGGAGAATGAGGAGCATTGTGGAAGGGGCATTGTGATGGGAGCATTGTTGAAGGGGCAATGTGGAGAATGAGGGCATTGCGGAAGGGGCAATGTGGACGATGAGGGGCATTGCAGAAGGGGCAATGTGGAGAATGAGGGGCATTGTGGAAGGTGCATTGTAGAAGGGGCAATGTGGTGGTGGCCAATGTGGTTGAGGGGGGCCAATGTGGTTGGGGGGGCCCATGGCACTTCTTGAACCAGGGCCCGGTGGCTTCTAGTTACGCCTCTGGCTACAATCAATGGGCAAGACCACCAGATGTGTGTCATTGTGCCTCCCATTTCCCAACATCTCCAACACCTATCCAAGACTCCACAGTACATTTTTGAAAGTCGAGAAGGCGTTAGATACCACCTAGTAACCAATTTGTAAAAACCGTCTTGGGACGGAACATCTTTAAGAAGATGATGTGCTAGACAGAAGATGCCCCGCCACACATCCCAAGTCTCCAAGTCAGGGATCTGAAGATCCCTACTCCAAGCAATAGAGAAGTGTGGAAGATTCGGGGGACTAACATCTCCCAGCAGTCTGTATAACCTGGAAAGTAACCCGCACTGGACCATGTCCGCAATCAGAAAGTTTTCCATTGGCGTCAGGGGTCTTGCCAAGGATCCTTGATGTAGTAATTGCTGAATATAGTGCCGTATCTGTAAATATCCCTACCACTCCAACCCTGGAATTCCCCTCCCCGACACCAGTTCATGGAACGTAAGAAGTTTCCCATCAACAATCAAAGAAGCGGACAGACCCAATCCCAGGGTCTCCCAGCACCTAAATGCCTCCACCTCCACACCCGGGGGAAAGTCCGGGTTGCCCCGAAGTGCTAGAAGCGGAGATAGTTATGCTGTCCAGCCTTTACTTTCTTCTCTCCTCCAAAGACGCAGAACCTGACCCAGGATAGGAGATTTCAGCAGAGCTCTAGGAATTTCGGCTCTTGGCACAAAGACCAGCTGCCATGGGTCAAGGTTTTGGCAGGACAATAGAGAGATGTGAAGCCATTCAGTCCGAGTAGACGTACACATCAAGTCTACCAATTTGGTGAGTATACAGGCCTCATGGTATCGTTCAAAATCCGGCAGCGCGAAGCCTTCCGAGGGCCCATCAGTAGTTTCCTTCCCCAGTGAGGTGGCGTTTTCCGCCAGATGAATCTAGATATCAAGGAGTGTAGAGAACGAAAGAAGGATTTGGGGAGATGAATCGGCAGGGTCTGGAATAAGTACAGAACACGCAGAAGAGTCATCATCTTTACCACGTTCATACGTCCAAACCAAGATATGGGTAAGTCTGTCCAAGACTGTAAAGTGTCTGAGATTGCCTTCAGTAAGGGTACATAATTAAGAGTATATAAAGATGAAATAGAGGGCGACATCTGTACCCCCAGGTATGTGATGTGAGACGATGGCCAGACAAATTGAAATTCCATTTGCAAGGCACAGCATAGCGAAGGGTCTAGGCTTACGTTCAGAACTTCAGATTTGGAAGAGTTGATACGCGAGCCAGAAAGGAATCCGTATTCGTCTAAGAGGGACATAACTGCTCTCAACGAGACAACAGGATCCGTCAAGGTGAGCAGTATGTCGTCTGCTAATCCCGAGACTTTGTAGTCCCTATCAAGTCCTGAAACACCCTTAATGTCTGGGTGTAGTTGGATCGCGCACAATAGAGGTTCCAGAGCTAGCGCATATAGCAAGGGCAATAGTGGACAACCCTGACGGGTGCCATTCGAAATAGGGAAAGGAGCGGAGAGCGCTCCATTCACCTTAACTCTTGCAGTGGGACTGGAGTACAAAGCCCGGATCCAATTCAAAAATCTGGGACCCATCTCTATAGACTCAAGCACTGCGAATAAAAATTCCCAGTCTACTCTGTCGAAAGCTTTCTCGGAATCTAATGAGAGTAATATTGTTGGATCCTCAGAAACTGATACCATATTGAGCATGTTTTTATGGCTCACTTTAACGTACCTGTTAGCAGAAAATATTAAGGCCAAAGTCTTTATAAACATTGTTGCAAGGTAGCGGCATCCCTTAATTCTCACAGTTCTTCAATTATGTAACAGTTACTGCAAGCAGGGCAATGCTCTAGGTCACAAAGTATGGATTGCTGATGAATGCTTCTAGGAGAATAAGGGTGACTTAGTATACATCACTGGCCTACACAGTCATTGGATCTCAACCCTAATGATCTGAAACAGGTATGAGCTAGAATGGGTTGTTATCTTCAGGGATCCAGCATCATCCACTAGGAGGCAACTGCTATATGTGGAAGAGTCCCTGTGGAACAGTTTCAGAACTTCATGGAGTCCATGCCTTAGTAACTGTAGGCTGCCCAAAATCCTACAGGCAGCACTCCTTACTATTTGATCAGTGACCCAAATAGACAAATATATCAAACAAAAGTAGACAGAGCAGCCATCACTGAGGCTGATATACTAAGAAGTGGAGTGGAGTTATTCTTAGGGCAAACTAACTGTACTATAGTATAGAAAGTTAGAAATTTCCTTACCGATAGTTCCTTTTCTTCGGTGTCCTTCCACGGCTAAGAATGGGTATTGTCTCCGCCCACCGGCCCACCGGGTAGGACGAATTGAATTAAAACATAAATCTTAAAAGAGCGGCACTCCCTTGAATCACCAGTCTCCTTTTGACTAAGCTGAAAAATATAAAACAAACAGGTTAAGGGTAGGGGAGCCGTGGAAGGACACAGAAGAAAAGGAAATATCGGTAAGTAAATTTCTAACTTTCTTCTGTGTCCTATCCCCGGCTAAGAATGGGATGTACCCAAGCATAGAAAAATTCCTTAACAGGGTGGGATACAAACTGATGAAAATTTAAATGTCTTACCACTAATCCGGAAATGACAATGTGGAACACTTGTTTTCCGAATTTGGTGTCTGCCGAGGCCTGGACATCAATTTTAAAATGTTTCATAAATGTATTCAGAGAGGACCAAGTTGCAGATTTGCAAATATCCTCTGGAGAAGCTAAAGCCTTACAAGCCCAGGAAGTGGATAAAGCCCTGGTGGAGTGAGACTTAATGGAAATAGGAGAGGAAAGCTTGGTCTCTGAATATGCTAGTTTGATACACTGGGTTATCCACCTAGCTATGGAAGCTTTAGAAGCTGGACTTCCCTTAAATTTCCCAAAAAAATGAACAAACAGAGAGTCAGATTTCCCAAATGGCAAATTAAGGGTAGAATTATTTCCTGGTTTAAGTGAAACTCAGAGATTACTTTAGATCTAAAGGTAGGCTTGAATCTAAGGACCACCTTATGTTGATGAAAGACCAAATATGGGGAAGAGCAAGACAAGGCTTGGGTTTCAGATACCCTCCTGGCTGATGTTATGGCAGTGAGGAAGACTGTTTTGTATGTTAATGCTTTAATAGATGAAGACTCTAGACACTCAAAAAGAGGGGAGCTAATGAGTTGTTCTAGTACTACATGAAGATCCCATGTAGGAAACGATAGACCTAATACGAGGTCTAGTTTTCTCTGTTGCTCTGATGAATTTCTTTACCAAAAGATTATCCGCAAAGGGTTTGCACAACAGGGTTGAAAGAGCAGACAGCTGAACTTTGATAGAGGATGGTTTTAACTCCTTGTCAAATCCATTTTGAAGAAAATCTAGGATTCGGGGTACATTGATACCAAAGAAATTGATATTTCTCTGTTTACACCAAGTCCTGAAAATTCACCAGACTCTACAATAAATTTTAGAAGTAGAAGCCTTCCTGCCTGCCGCAATGATCTTAGCTACTGACTCGGATAATCCCTGCTGTAGAAGTATTTCCAGCTCAATCTTCGAGCCTTCAATTTGAAGATAGCTGGATTGGGGGTGCATCAGCGGTCCCTGGCATAGCAGGTTTTGTCTGAGAGGTAGAGAAATGGGTTCTTCTACTGACAGATTGATGAGGGAGGCAAACCAAGTGCTTCTTGGCCAGAAGGGAGCAATCATGATTACTTCTGCCCTGTCCAATATTATTTTCCTCACAACCTGATGGATTAGAGGAAGTGGAGGGAATAGATAGGCCAGGTTGAATTCCCAGGTCCATGCTAGCGCATCCTGACCCAGGGCTGTCGGCTCGTACCATCTGGAAAAGAACTTCTTGCAATTCTTGTTTTGACTTGTTGCCATCAGGCCTATTTCTGGAATGCCCCATCTTGATATGACGTTCCCGAATACCTCTGATTTAGGGACCATTCTCCTTGATCCAGATGATTCCTGCTCAGGAAGTCTGCTTGCAGGTTCTGTCTTCCCGAGATGTGCTGGGCTGTGATGGACACTAGATTGTTTTCTGCCCAAATTAACAGCTTTTCTGCTTCCTTTAGCAGAGCTCTGCTCCAGGTTCCCCCTTGATCTTTGATGTACAGGACAGTAGCAATGTTGTCTGATTTGACTAATACGGCTTTGTTCCTTACCAGAGTTTTGAAATTCCTGAGACAATTTAATACAGCTTTTGTCTCTAGTATGTTTATGTGACTCCTTGACTCTATCTTGGACCACCTTCCTTGAGCTGTTTGGGGCCTGCAGGTGCCTCCCCAACCTGCTAGGCTGGTGTTGGTTGTGACTACCTCCTGCAAGGGTTCTTGTAAAGGAAGGCCCTTTATTAGGTTGCGACTGTCTGTCCACCAGGCTAGGCTCTTCCTGGCCAGATTGGATAATGGGATTAACTGCGTATTGTTTCACAGTTGTTTGTTCCAATTGGCGAGAAAGAAATTTTGTAGAGTCCTCAGATGAAGTCTTGCCCATGGAATGATCTGGGTAGTAGAATTTAAAATTCCTAACAATTTCATATAATCCTGAGCAGTCAAAAATCTTTCCTTTTTGAAACACTTCACTGCTGTCTGCAACCTGGTTATCCTCTCTTGTGTGAGGAACACTCTCTGTTCTACAGAGTTTATTCTCATGTCCAAAAATATAATTTCCTGTGTTGATTCTAGTTGACTCTTTTGGAAGTTGATGATCCAACCTTGATTTTGTCTGAGATTGTCTGGCTTGTATGATTTTGAGATTGCTGTCTTGACCCTGCCACAATCAAAAGGTTGTCTAGGTAGGGGATAACTAGTATCCCTTGCAGTCTCAGGGTTTCTAGAGAGACTGCCAAACCTTTGGTAAAAACCCTTGGGGCTGATGCCAGCCCAAAGCGTAGCACCTTGAATTGGCAATGCTGATTCACTAGTCTGAACCTCACGAATTTCCTGTGTGACTGTGTCACTGAGATGTGGTGATAGGTGTCCATGAGGTCCACCGTTGTCATGAACACCCTGTCTTGTATAGCTCTTAGTACCGAAGAAACTGACTCCATCTTGAAGTGGCGCACTTTTAAGAGTTCAGGTATTTCTAGTCCAGAATAGCCCTCTATCCCCCGGAGGCTTTTGGGGCTAAAAACAGATTTGAATACATACCCGAATTCCTCTGGGATAGAGGTGCAGGTTCTATGACCCTCTTCTCCAACATCCCCAGAATTAGCTTCCTGAGCTCCAGACTCTTTTGTGGGTTCCGGGGAACACTTGAACATATCAATTGATTTGTGAAAGGAATAGATTCGAGTTCTAGTGGATACCCTGTCTCTATGATGTTGTACACCCAATGATCTGAAATAGGATTTGTTTCCCATGTTTGAAGAAAATGTACTAATCTTCCTCCTACTGGTATTAGAGACAGGGCCCGCTCCTCTCCATTGTGGGTCTTTTTTTAATAGTGTACCTTTGGGAGTGGTCTTTCCTAAAACCTCCCCTGAATGACTGAGAAGACTGTCTTTTTTCCTCATATCTTCCATATTGAAATCTCCTGGATTCACGAAAATTGTGTTGCTTGTTCCTAAATCCAACTGATCTTGATGGAGGGGATTTCGCTTTTCTTTCTTGTGGAAGAAAGGTACTCTTTCCTCCAGTAATCTTTTTAATTAGTTCTTCAAGGTGTTGCCCAAATAACATACCACCAGAAAAAGGAAGAGCCACTAACTTGTTTTTGGAAGCTGTGTCGGATCCCCAAGAACGCAGCATAATGTGCGTCTTGCAATAACCGATAATGCTGATGTCCTGGCCAATAGTCTAACAATGTCCATGGATGCATCACAAGAGAAATTGACAGCCTCCTTTATGGATGCTACCTCTTTAATAAGTTTGGAGTGAGAAACTTTAGAGTCAATTTTCTACTCCAATTCGCTTAACCAGATTCTGATAGTGCGTGTAACACAAGCTAGTGCTGTAACGGCTCTCAAGTCTTAGCCGATTATGGCAAACTGTTTCTTTAATGCTGATTTCACCTTCCTGTCCATAGCGTCTTTTAAAGCAAATCCATCTTCCATAGGGATAATGGTCTTTCTTGCAATATGAGAAATAGCTGGGTCAATTTTGGGAGGTGGATGCCATATGCTGATGCCTTCCTCCTTAAAGGGGTACATCCTATTAAAACACTTAGGCTAATCCTTCTATCCCCTTTTTCCCATTCGGAACAGATGAGATCAGAGACAGTATGATGTAAAGGAAAAACTGGGGAAGTCTTACGGCTTCCCATAAATGCAGCATCTAGTACTTCCAGTTCTTGTTGTGCTTCGGTAAGACCTAAAGTTCTCCGCATAGGTTTTAAAAATTACCCATATGATCTAAATTAAACACCCCTGAATCCTCAGAAATTTCTCCTTCCTCAAATGATGAATATTCCAACACTAATTCATGAGCACTATCCAAATCTCATGGCCCTCCCTTCTTCAGGATGTACCTTCCCCAGGGTCTTCCATACGAGGGCGTTTCTTGGGGGCTGCTGCTTCTTGCATAGCCACAAATGTGTCCTGCATGGAGGATTTCATCCAAAGGAGAAAGTCTTTACATTGCATGGGCATATCTTGTTCTGCTGACTTCCTGATACACTCCTGACAGAGCTTGGATGATTCAGAGGGGGATATTTTTTTATCACAAGCCAGGCAGACTTTAGTTTTAGTAGCAGCCTTATCCTCTTTGCCAGTACCCTCAGGAGGAGTTTTATCCTTGCTAGGGGCCAATTTTGGAGGGGCAGACTTGATAAACTAAAACCACAGCTTTATTAAATACAATTAAAAACCTAACTTCTGTCTATAAGCCTACCCCTGTCCTAACAAATCTAGATAGGAAACAGTCAGCTGTCTTTAATAGTAATCAAACAGCCTTCATTTCCTGGTAAGAGAACATAAATACACCTGGTTACTTACCTGTCTTCCTGATGCTCGTCTCTCAAACATCCTGCATTCCATTCTTGGACCACACAGCGTTGCATTCTGTGTAACTATACCATCATAGTGCAATATCCAGTTTCAGCAGGAACGTCCGGTTTGCGGCCTGCATGCTGAACCGACCTACACGTGACTTCCCTGGCTCAATGGAGTTGGCCTGCAAGCGTTACCCGGAAAATACCTTCCTGATCCCATGTTCGGGCAGCATTGTACTGCAGCCCACAGGTGTGTCGTTCCCAATTGAGACATAAAAAGATTTTCTTTCCCTACTAGAGCGTAGGGCTGGTGCCCTAAACCCAGCCTACGCAGGACCAAAATAGACTGGCGATTCAAGGGAGTGCCGCTCTTTTAAGTTTTATGTTTTAATTCAATTGGTCCTACCCCCGCCGATGGGCAGAGACAATACCAATTCTTAGCCGGGGATAGGACAGCGTTTCCGGAGATGTCTCATTCTCTAGAATGATTCAGATCCATTTTGATGTCAGCCTCACTATATAGCAGGTGCATGTGGCATAGAGAAACATTACAGGGCAACATATCATAGGACTGCTCAGTGGTTACAAGTAAGTACAGCTACAATGTGTGATCTAGATAGTAATAATTAACCAGTTGGCTATCTACATGAAATACACAGTACAAATGTATATGTAACCAACTCAAAATCAATTTGTAAAAATAATAAATATTTACAATATATCCAAAGTATGAAGCATAGACTCATTAGGGCAATGGTTCTCAACCTTTTTTTGTTCGGGGCACCCCTAACACGTAATATAGAACATTCGGGGCACCCCTAACATATTTAATGTACTTTATCAATGGCATAAGGAAGGTACAATGCATAAATATACAGTCATTATTAGGTCTTACAATCATAATAACAAAAGGAAACATAATATGCATAACAATTTCTATAAATCTTTATTTAAAAGTCCATTTTTGTTAGTCTTCATAGAAAAACATGGGGCACCCTAAGTTGATGTCCGTGGCACACCAAAGTGCCACGGCACCCTGGCTGAGAATCACTGCATTATTGGAATGTACTATGATCCTGCACCAAAACATACACTGTAATTGATTTTTTTTTGTGTGTGTGATGCTTCTGCCTAGCTCCTATGTAATAGCCTATCTACCTCATCATGGGCTGCATTCTATTGTCAGTGCTAATTTTATCACTGGTTTTATCTCCAGTTTTCCCCATAGACTTCAATCAGAAAATGTTTGATAAAATGGGTGTTAACATTTAACACCTGCAATAGAATCTAGCCCCATGTCTTTTACTGCCTCATTTTTTTAAAACAGCTCCTACACTCCCCTACTACTTCTGTTGAGGAACCACAAGGCTCAGTCCTTAACCCTCTGCTACACTTGATCTACAATGCCTTGATAAGCTTTTTTACTCCAGTGGAATTCATTACCACTACTATGCAAACAATACTGAAATCTACCTTCCATCCTTTTTTTACTAATGCATGTCACCAACTGTCTGTCTGCAATTTCCTCATAAATGTACCACTGATTCTTAAGGCTGAACACTTCTAGAACATCATTTATAACATTCCATCCTTCTGCCACACCAGATTTCACTCTTAACTTAACAACTCCATCTTAATACAGACATCCCAGGTTCCCAGGTCCACTGCCTGGGTGTCACCTATCAATCTGCCCTCTCATTCATTCCCAGTATCCAATCACTCACAAACTCCTGTAGCTTAATTTATGGAATATCTCCAAAACACGACGTTGCCTTAACAACAATGCCCCCAAGGCACTAGTTCACCCCATCTTCATATAAAACTTTGACTACTGCAACCCCCTACTAATTGGTCTTCCCCGCAGAGACTGGCTGTTACAGCTTACCTTGTTTTCAGCGTCATCTGCAGGCACGAGGCTTCAAGCATGCAGCAGGCCTCTGTTTTATGTGCCATGCTTCCTGTAGTCCCCTCCTACCTACTTCCTTCCGCTGAGCTGCTCCTCCTACCTACTTCCTGAGGAAGGGTTTAAAGGGCAGTCTGAGCCCTGACTCAGTTGCCCTTGTGTTGTTGTTCATAGCAGTTCTATTACCTTGGGCTCTGTGTATGACCCGGCTAGTCTTCCATCCAACCTGGTGCTGACCTGTGGCTCTGTCTGACTATTCTTTTGTCTATCCCTATAGTGGACACCCAACCTGGTGCAGACCTGTGGCTTTGGCTGACTACCTGAACTGTGTATGAGCTGGCTTGTCTGACTACCCCCTCTGGTGCTGACTTGTGGCTCTGTCTGACTATTCTTACGTTTGTTCCTTGTACCTAGCAGATACCCAATCTAGTGCAGACCTGGGGATCTGGTAGATTAGCTCCCATACTGGCTGTAGGCGTGAGTCAGGTATCCCTTTCCTTATTCTGACTGCAGGCATGAGTCAGATATCGCTCCCTACTGACTGCAGGCGTGAGTCAGTACTCTCGCTTCGTCGGGTCAAGATCCAGTGTTCCTGTTCCTGCTCCTGGTTCCTTCAGAGACTACCAGTGGCTGAGGCCTAGACTCTAGCAGAGTGGTCAAGCTTGGCAGCCTACTATTTCTGATAGCAGTGCTCACTGGCTTGTAACCCTCTGCTTGCTACTTGTGTACATAGTGTGCTCTACTTTTCTATTATTAATAAATTTTGCATTTAACTGTACCGTACTGACTCCTGAACGTTATTGGTAAACCATGACACTGGTACCACTTTAATCAATTCTGAATGCCTATTACAAGCTTACTCATCTCACTAACCCCTGCTTCTGCTGCCCTACTCTGCAAAGCCTACATTGGCTACCCATATTATACATAAAATTCTAACTTATAAAGCCATTTAAGAATCTGTTCTTCCCACATATACAGCCTCATTTCCAAGTATTTGCTCAATCACTCTTTCCATTTGGCCAATAATCTCCTACTCTGCTTTTCCATCATAACCTCTCCCCATTCACATCTCCAGAACCTTTCCAGTTTTTCCCTTTTATCTCTGTAATTCGCTGCTCAACTCTCTCAGACTATCATCCAGCTTCAAGCACTCGCTAAAGACGCACCTCTTTATAGAAGCCTAACTCCACATAACATCTTCATTCATCTTTCTTTCTATTTATCTCAACTCTACACCGACAATTATCTATCCAGCCATATCTACTCTGTGGCCAGCCTTCCAGATGGACTACCTATTTACTTAACTTTATGCAGTCATGCTACCATCTACCTTCACCTCCACATGTTTTTGTCTGTGCATGTATGTTTCATTATTTTGTTTGTATATTCCCCTTTTGAACAGTGTCATAGAATATTTTGGCACTTATAAATAAAAAATAATAATATTAATGCCATGCTCCCCTTGTATAAAGAGAAGGGCAGTATGGGAGTGTATGGGCATTCTTCTGCTCTGTGTTTCTCATTTTGTACTAACAAGTCAGAAATAAAATTGGTAAACAATTATTGCTTTTTCCTGAGGTTTCTAAAGAAGAGGTGTTTGGGGCTTGCTCACATTAAAGTGATAACTCTGGTGAAAGCAATGCAATCATACACTCTAGTACATACCTCAGAGTGCAGGAGTATGAGTTTTATAATAACATGTACTCTCAAGATAAGCTACACTGGCAGATTTGTACATCCCTATAGAGATGCGGGACATAACCAATATTTGAGTAATGTCCTCACAGAAATAAGAGAGAGATAATTACACAGTTAAAGTAAAAAATAAAATATAACTTTTATTAAAGCGGAACTTTCAGATAATAGCCAGTCGCCATGCATTCATTAAATGCATGGCGACTAGCTTGAAAATAGATGTCTTACCGTAAAAAAATACTTGTATCTAAAGGAATCTGTCCTGTTTCAGGACTGACGGGCAGCTTAGGGCGGTCTGTGAGCCTGCACCGTCAGTCCCTTCCGGTGACCATATGGTGCAAAGCAGTCTATGGAGACCAGGACTGACGGCGCATGTGCACAGACAAAGTGTCTGTGCTCTACCCTCAGTTCTGGTCTCCAAGCGGGACAGATTCCTTTAGGCACACGTATTTTTTATGGTAGGGCATCTATTTTCAAGCTAGTCGCGACGCATTTAATGAATACATGGCGACTGGCTATTATTAGTGATGAGCGAGCATGCTCGGCCGAAGCTCGGTTCGGCTCGAGCATCGCTCTGCTCGGCACATGGCGGTACTCGTACGAGTACCGCATGTGCTCGCCCGCCATGTTCGGGTCTCCTCCCCGCACGTTTCGCGGCTGCTGCGCAGCCAATAAACGTGCGGGGAGGCTCTGACATCAGTGTAATGCCAGCAGCCATGTTGGCTGCTGGCATTACACTGATTGGCTGGCCAGAACCCGTGATCGGGTGCTGTATAGCACCTGACCAGCGAGTTCGGCTCAGTCTTAGCCAGGGAGAGATGAGGATAGGAAGGGAAAGTCAGTGTAGGGAGAAGAAAAGTGTTGGAACACCATATAAAGACCCAAAAGTCCTTTTTAGGACTGTTGTGTGTGGGGGCAGCAGTTATATTTTGTTTGGGGGGGCACAAATTAAAAAAGAAAAGTCGCATATTCCGTTCACTGTGCCTAGCCGCAGATTAGCAGCACATTCTGTTTAGTGTGCAAAGTTGTAGATTAGCAGCACATTCTGTTTAGTGTGCAAAGTTGCAGATGAGCAGCACATTCTGTTTAGTGTGCAAAGTTACAGATTAGCAGCACATTCTGTTTAGTGTGCAAAGTTGCAGATTAGCAGCACATTCTGTTTAGTGTGCAAAGTTGCAGATTAGCAGCACATTCTGTTTAGTGTGGAAAGTTTAAAAAATAAACGTCACATATTCCGTTCACTGTGCCTAGCCGCAGATTAGCAGCACATTCTGTTTAGTGTGCAAAGTTGCAGATTAGCAGCACATTCTGTTTAGTGTGCAAAGTGTAAAAAATAAACGTCACATATTCCGTTCACTGTGCCTAGCCGCAGATTAGCAGCACATTCTGTTTAGTGTGCAAAGTTGCAGATTAGCAGCACATTCTGTTTAGTGTACAAAGTGTAAAAAATAAACGTCACATATTCCGTTCACTGTGCCTAGCCGCAGATTAGCAGCACATTCTGTTTAGTGTGCAAAGTTGCAGATTAGCAGCACATTCTGTTTAGTGTGCAAAGTTGCAGATTAGCAGCACATTCTGTTTAGTGTGGAAAGTTTAAAAAATAAACGTCACATATTCCGTTCACTGTGCCTAGCCGCAGATTAGCAGCACATTCTGTTTAGTGTGCAAAGTTGCAGATTAGCAGCACATTCTGTTTAGTGTGCAAAGTGTAAAAAATAAACGTCACATATTCCGTTCACTGTGCCTAGCCGCAGATTAGCAGCACATTCTGTTTAGTGTGCAAAGTTGCAGATTAGCAGCACATTCTGTTTAGTGTACAAAGTGTAAAAAATAAACGTCACATATTCCGTTCACTGTGCCTAGCCGCAGATTAGCAGCACATTCTGTTTAGTGTGCAAAGTTGCAGATTAGCAGCACATTCTGTTTAGTGTGGAAAGTGTAAAAAATAAACGTCACATATTCCGTTCACTGTGCCTAGCCACAGATTAGCAGCACATTCTGTTTAGTGTGCAAAGTTGCAGATTAGCAGCACATTCTGTTTAGTGTGGCAAGTGTAAAAAATAAACGTCACATATTCCGTTCACTGTGCCTAGCCGCAGATTAGCAGCACATTCTGTTTAGTGTGCAAAGTTGCAGATTAGCAGCACATTCTGTTTAGTGTGCAAAGTGTAAAAAATAAACGTCACATATTCCGTTCACTGTGCCTAGCCGCAGATTAGCAGCACATTCTGTTTAGTGTGCAAAGTTGCAGATTAGCAGCACATTCTGTTTAGTGTGCAAAGTGTAAAAAATAAACGTCACATATTCCGTTCACTGTGCCTAGCCGCAGATTAGCAGCACATTCTGTTTAGTGTGCAAAGTTGCAGATTAGCAGCACATTCTGTTTAGTGTGGAAAGTTTAAAAAATAAACGTCACATATTCCGTTCACTGTGCCTAGCCGCAGATTAGCAGCACATTCTGTTTAGTGTGCAAAGTTGCAGATTAGCAGCACATTCTGTTTAGTGTGGAAAGTTTAAAAAATAAACGTCACATATTCCGTTCACTGTGCCTAGCCGCAGATTAGCAGCACATTCTGTTTAGTGTGCAAAGTTGCAGATTAGCAGCACATTCTGTTTAGTGTGGAAAGTTTAAAAAATAAACGTCACATATTCCGTTCACTGTGCCTAGCCGCAGATTAGCAGCACATTCTGTTTAGTGTGCAAAGTTGCAGATTAGCAGCACATTCTGTTTAGTGTGCAAAGTGTAAAAAATAAACGTCACATATTCCGTTCACTGTGCCTAGCCGCAGATTAGCAGCACATTCTGTTTAGTGTGCAAAGTTGCAGATTAGCAGCACATTCTGTTTAGTGTGGAAAGTGTAAAAAATAAACGTCACATATTCCGTTCACTGTGCCTAGCCGCAGATTAGCAGCACATTCTGTTTAGTGTGCAAAGTTACAGATTAGCAGCACATTCTGTTTAGTGTGGCAAGTGTAAAAAATAAACGTCACATATTCCGTTCACTGTGCCTAGCCGCAGATTAGCAGCACATTCTGTTTAGTGTGCAAAGTTGCAGATTAGCAGCACATTCTGTTTAGTGTGCAAAGTGTAAAAAATAAACGTCACATATTCCGTTCACTGTGCCTAGCCGCAGATTAGCAGCACATTCTGTTTAGTGTGCAAAGTGTAAAAAATAAACGTCACATATTCCGTTCACTGTGCCTAGCCGCAGATTAGCAGCACATTCTGTTTAGTGTGCAAAGTTGCAGATTAGCAGCACATTCTGTTTAGTGTGCAAAGTGTAAAAAATAAACGTCACATATTCCGTTCACTGTGCCTAGCCGCAGATTAGCAGCACATTCTGTTTAGTGTGCAAAGTGTAAAAAATAAACGTCACATATTCCGTTCACTGTGCCTAGCCGCAGATTAGCAGCCCATTCTGTTTAGTGTGCAAAGTTGCAGATTAGCAGCACATTCTGTGTAGCGTGGAAAGTGTAAAAAATAAACGTCACATATTCCGTTCACTGTGCCTAGCCGCAGATTAGCAGCACATTCTGTTTAGTGTGCAAAGTTGCAGATTAGCAGCACATTCTGTTTAGTGTGCAAAGTGTAAAAAATAAACGTCACATATTCCGTTCACTGTGCCTAGCCGCAGATTAGCAGCACATTCTGTTTAGTGTGCAAAGTGTAAAAAATAAACGTCACATATTCCGTTCACTGTGCCTAGCCGCAGATTAGCAGCACATTCTGTTTAGTGTGCAAAGTTGCAGATTAGCAGCACATTCTGTTTAGTGTGGAAAGTGTAAAAAATAAACGTCACATATTCCGTTCACTGTGCCTAGCCGCAGATTAGCAGCACATTCTGTTTAGTGTGCAAAGTTGCAGATTAGCAGCACATTCTGTTTAGTGTGCAAAGTGTAAAAAATAAACGTCACATATTCCGTTCACTGTGCCTAGCCGCAGATTAGCAGCACATTCTGTTTAGTGTGCAAAGTTGCAGATTAGCAGCACATTCTGTTTAGTGTGCAAAGTGTAAAAAATAAACGTCACATATTCCGTTCACTGTGCCTAGCCGCAGATTAGCAGCACATTCTGTTTAGTGTGCAAAGTTGCAGATTAGCAGCACATTCTGTTTAGTGTGCAAAGTGCAAAAAATAAACGTCACATATTCCGTTCACTGTGCCTAGCCGCAGATTAGCAGCACATTCTGTTTAGTGTGCAAAGTTGCAGATTAGCAGCACATATTCCGTGTAATATGAAGAAGGCGGGTAAAAAGGGACGGGGAAGTGGACGTGATCCTGATAGTTCAGGGCGCGGGTCAGGACACGTAGAAACTGTGCCTGGTGCCAGAGCACAAGAAAGAAAGACATCCACCATACCTAGCTTCATGTCTCAGTTTACAGGGCGTCGCAGGACATCACTCTCGAGGTCAGACCACTGCGAACAGGTGGTCGGTTGGATTTCAGCTGATACTGCTTCCAGTCGGTTAAGCACCACCCTGTCTTCCACCAAGTCCACTCTCAGTAGCCAAGAGTCTGGTCAACATAATCCTCACCCTGATCATCCTTCCTCCCACCATAGAGGGTCTGGCCAAAGAAGTGATCCCACACTGGGATATAGTGAGGAGCTCGTCTCATCACCAATCCTTCATTTGAACCTCTCTCCAAGCACGCTTGCAGAGGAACATGAGATCTTGTGCCCTGATTCACAACCTCTAGAGGGTACCCAATCACAAGAAGATGACAGAGGGGAACGGCATTTAAGGTCAAAGGAAGTGGATGATGATGATGATGAGACATAGTTGCCATCAAATCAACCACTATTACTGTCTCAAGACCTTGATGAGGAGGATGATACACAGTTGTCAATGACTGAGTATGTGGTGGGATCAAGAAATGAGGAGGATGATCAGAGTGAGGAAGTGGAGGAGGACTTGGTGGACGATGAGGTCACTGACCCCACCTGGGAAGGTGGAGAGCCGAGCGATGACAGCAGTCCTGAGGGTGAGCCATCTGCAGCACCGCAACAGGCTGGAAGAGGCAGTGGTGTGGCTAAAGAAAGAAGGCGGACCGCACCAAACCGGCCCGCAAATGTTCCACGGAGCACCCCCTTGCGTAAATCTCCCTTGCCAAGGGCTAGGTGTTCCGCGGTATGGCGTTTTTTTAAGGAAAGTGCGGACGACAAAAGAATTGTAGTTTGCAACCTGTGCCACACCAGAATGAGCCGAGGCATGAACACTAGCAACCTCACCACCACCAGCATGATCCGACACATGGCATCCAAGCACCGTAATAAGTGGGAGGAACGCCCGGTTCGCCAATCTGTGTCTGCAGGCCACACCACTGCTTCCTCTTCCCCTGTTTTCGGTGCCGGCCAATCGCCTGTCGAAGGCGCAGGCCCGCATACCTCCCGCCCTGCACCTGTACCATCTGAAGCACCATCAGCGACCACATCCACTTCCCTGTCCCAGCGCAGCGTCCAAATGTCGTTACCCCAGGCATTTGAGCGCAAGCGAAAATACCCAGCCACCCACCCACAGGCCATATCACTAACCTCACACCTTTCCAAATTACTGGCCATCGAAATGCTGCCATTTAGGCTTGTGGAGACTGAGTCCTTCCGCAGCCTGATGGCAGCAGCTGTCCCTCGGTACGCAGTCCCCAGCCGCCACTACTTTTCCCGGTGTGCCGTCCCCCATTACACCACCATGTGTCCCGTAACATCACCCGTGCCCTGACCAACGCAGTTACTGGGAAGGTCCACTTAACGACTGACACATGGACAAGTGCTTGTGGCCAGGGACGCTACATTTCCCTGACGGCACACTGGGTGAATGTCGTGGAGGCTGGGAGCGACTCGGACCCTGGGATGGCACAGGTGCTACCCACGCCGAGGATTGCAGGCCCTACCTCCATCAGGGTTTCCGCCAGCACCTACGTTATTGGCTCCTCCTCCTCCTCCTCCGTTTCCACCTCCGAATTCTCTGCGCGCAGCGCCACTCACCCATCAGCCGGTAGCTGGAAGCAGTTTAGCACTGCAGTGGGGAAGCGTCAACAGGCCGTGCTGAAGCTGATCTGCCTTGGGGACAAACAGCACACGGCCTCAGAGCTGTTGCAGGGGATTAGTCACCAGACCGAGCAGTGGCTCTCGCCACTCAACCTGCAACCAGGCATGGTTGTGTGTGATAATGGGCGTAACTTGGTGGCGGCTTTGGAGCTCGGCAAGCTCACACACGTACCATGCCTAGCGCATGTATTTAATTTAGTGGTTCAGCGATTTCTAAAAACCTACCCCAATTTGCATGATCTCTTGACCAAGGTGCGCCGCATGTGTGCACATTTCCGTAAGTCATCAACAGCTTCAGCCGGCCTGTTGAAGCTGCAGCAGCGCTTACAATTGCCAGCTCACCGGCTGCTGTGTGACGTGAGCACGCGCTGGAACTCCACCTTCCACATGTTGGCCCGGCTTTGTGAGCAGCAGAGGGCAGTAGTGGAGTACCAGCTGTTACACGGTCGTCGCCTCTCCGTTCAACTTCCTCTAATCAGAAGTGAGGAGTGGGAATGGATGTCAGACCTCTGTGAGGTTTTACGCAATTTTGAGGAATCGACACAGATGGTGAGCGGCGATAACGCTATTATCAGTGTAACCATCCTACTTCTGTGTCTACTGAAACGCTCGCTGCTCACAATTAAAACCGACGCTTTGCATGTGGAAGAGGTGGAAATGGGGGAGGAAGAGCTTACACAAGGTGATAGCCAGAGCACCCTCACTTCGTCTTCTCAGCGACAATTGGAGGAGGCGAAGGAGGAGGAGGAGGAGGAAGACACGGTTGCCTCCGCTACAGAGGGTAGCCATGGAACTTTAGTTCCATCTCTTCAGCGTGGGTGGGCAGAAGAGGAGGAAGAGGATGAGGAGATTGAGAGTCATCCTCCTGGTGTGGACAGCGAAATCTTGCCTGTTGGTACTCTGGCACACATGGCTGACTTTATGTTAGGCTGCCTTTCCCGTGACCCACGCGTTATACGCATTTTAGACAACACGGATTACTGGGTGTTCACCCTTCTGGACCCCCGCTACAAAGAGAATTTCTCATCTCTCATTCCTCCGGTGGAGAGGACAAGCAAAATGGTGCAATACCAGAAGGTTCTTGTTGAAAAATTGCTCCAAAATTTTCCATCTGACAACGCTGGCGGCAGAGTACGTGCTACCTTGGCCAACCGAGAAGGGGAGAAAAGGGGAGCACACAGCAGTTCCGACAAAGGCAGGGCAACACTCTCCAAGGCGTGGGACACCTTCATGACACCCCGCCAGCACCCTCACCCTGATGCGCAGCCTAGTGTCACAAGGAGGGAAAAGTTTTGGAAGATGGTGAAGGAGTACGTAGCAGACCGTGTCAGCGTCCTCACTGATCCCTCTGTGCCTTACAACTACTGGGTGTCCAAGCTGGACACGTGGTATGAACTGGCACTCTACGCCTTGGAGGTGCTGGCCTGCCCTGCCGCCAGCGTTCTGTCTGAGCGGGTATTTAGTGCTGCTGGTGGCATCATAACAGATAAGCGTATCCTCCTTTCCACCGAAAATGCTGATAGGTTGACACTTATAAAAATGAACAAGGCCTGGATTTCCCCTGACTTCTCCACTCCACTGGAGGAAAGCCCCGGGTGAACATAAAGTCACTTTATATATGTTATTTACAATGATGGGAATACTCTGTATTCCCATTCACCCCTTCCACCCAAGAAACGGGTATATGGTTGACTCTCTTCCATATACCCTGTGATATAATTTTTATATAGGGCCAGCTCACCAGCGGGCCCTGTGATATAATTTTTATATAGGGCCAGCTCACCAGCGGGCCCTGTGATATAATTTTTATATAGGGCCAGCTCACCAGCGGGCCCTGTTTGACAACTTTTTGTATAGGTCAGCTCACCAGCGGGCCTTCTTATATAATGTTTTATTGGGTCAGCTCTCTAGCGGGCCCTCTCATATAATGTTTTATAGCGTCAGCTCACTAGCGGGCCTTCGCATATAATGTTTAGGATGGTCAGCTCCACAGCAGACCCTCACCCATAATGTTTAGATGGTCGGCTCAGCTGCAGACCCTCATTCCTAATGTTTTAGATGGTCAGCTTAGCGGCATGCCCTCGCCCCCAATGTTTTAGAGGGTCACCAGCAGGCTATTAATCCTAATTTTTCAAGGGTGTGTATGATGCCCTCCTTTATGTGTAATAAAGGGTGTATTGGAGTGACATTTCAGTCTAATTTTTGGCAGCCCTTTCACTTGCATAGGCTTTATGAGTGTTGGACCACTACCTGAACTATTGTACCACAATGTGAATGAGGCCCTTCATTTTGTGATATACAGGTTGTATCGGAGTGCCTCAGGTCCTCCCATTGAATTAAATAGGGCTGGGGTGTTCGACAGAGCAGAAGGTAGTTCTTGGCTTCATCCACTAAGTCACTTCGTCACTTTTACTGAATGGATCAGACCCCACTGTTCCAACTATAAATTTTGGACTTAACAAGGGCAAACGGACATGTTGTAAAACCTGTGGTAGCCTCGGCCTCCGTTCCTGAATGCTGTACCTTACCCGGGCCATAACCACGTTGAACACCTGCTTTACTCTGCGCACGTTTCCCTCTTAATCATGGCCCCAGTTCAGAAAAATCGATGACATTTTTTGCAGAATTTGCAGATGATATACAAGTAAATATACAGCAAATACTGTTTGGTAACAATTTTTCGCCTAAAGTCGTTTTTATCTTCCTTTTTGTGTGTTTTACGGTCAGTCTGTAAAAATGGCGTACTACGGGCGAAACATCGTTCCCAGCAGCGACGTTGGAGTCCAAGATGCATCCAGACATCCTCCCTATGCTGTCCCTGAACCATTTCTGTGGTGTTTCTATCATTTTCTGCCCTTTTCCTATGGACCAGGCACCCTCCCCTCATCAGAGCAGGGGGTGCCTGGTGTAATGCTCGAGTCCTCCCATTGACTTCAATGGGGCTCGGGTGCTCGGCCGAGCACTCGAGCCTCCGGGGGTGCTCGGCCAGAGCACCCGAACACCCGAGCATTGGGGTGCTCGATCATCACTAGCTATTATCTGAAAGTTCCACTTTAATAGCCATTAAAAGCTTGGCTAATTAAAAACAATTTCTGATCTGGTAATGTGCTCCAGAGATCACGTATACTAATATGATTAAGGTGCCATCAGACACAAGGTACGTCAATAACCTCTCATAAAGTTGGAATCAGACTTTCACAGCGACTATATTAAGCACTGACACTCATAATTCACCTATGTAGTTATAAATACATGGCATGTAACATTTGCCATATAGGTCTGAGTGCAACACTATATTATGCAATTTGTTACATGTATCTCGTTGTAAATCACAGATATGAGTTAAGTAACTCTTTATCTATCAGAATTCATGTAAATCTCTCTCATGCAAACAGAAATGTCCTCAGTGGTGCATTCTAAGTAGTGTATTGGTCTCTTCTATGGGTTTATGTCACATACATATAGCAAATAAGAAAAAAATGGGTAATTCATAAGGCGGGTTATTGAACCACATCCCTTAGTCTGGTTAAAGTATCAGAAATCATTTGGTAATAGACATTAGACAGGCAAATGCCCAGAAAGAGGCCAAAGTATTTCTCATCACTGTTAACAGACGAGAATCATAGACTGAACTGCATCAGTATAAGACCCATCAATCCTGACATACTTTTAGCCAGTGTTTGGCTCTCTCAAATGGTAAAAAAATGTTTTTATATTTTAGACCCCACCTACACATGATGGGAATGTGACATATTGTATCTGTCTCATGATAGGTTAACCTCTAGTCTGCATTGCTTAAGAAAGGTATCCCGCGCAGCGGCCATCCTTGCCTCATAGACTTCAATGGGGAAGGTTGTGTGTGACATATCTCTACATCAGTTTAGTCTGCAAGGGTCAGAGTGGGCTCTTTTTTCATCCCTGACCATTCTTTATCGCATGACCAGCGTACCTAATGTCCAGTACAATGATTTTCATCACTTTCTGCAACAGGGGAGCCACTGTTTGATTAGTATAACATATGGAGAAAAAGCATTGAGAAGGATCCTCTGGTTCCTGAGTTTTTTGCTGCTGATTGGATGGGTGGTGAGTTGGCTCCCATCTTACTCCTCCATTGCTTATACTACTCAGAGGCTGACTGTCCTCTCTCTTCTCTGTTTTAAATCTTTGCATACCAGATAAGTACCTTTGTCTTTTCTAGGGGTTTTCTTAGCTTTTCTACTTCTTTGAGTTTGTTCATTTATCAGGATAAGTCTGATCCAAAGGGACACATGGGAAAGCCCAGATGGAAAGAATCAGGGGCTTCCGTAACTACCCTAGCTCATTGTTCCTCATGCCATACTGGGTTTCCATGGGAATATTCTGGGTCCATATGTCCATCATGCACTGTGGCCCCTACTATACCTCTGGAGCCATCCATCCCTGAACAAGAGCCAGCTTGGGTTAAAACTCTGTGCTCCTCTGTGGCATCCATTCCCTCATCCATTCAGGGGATTCTCAGTTCTCGGCGAACCATGCCCCTCATTAGACAAATTGATCCTGTTTTGTTAACTAATTAAGGTAGATGATATTCATTATTTTTTATTCTTTGGATATCCCTATGAAGCTGACAATTACTCCTCAGCTGAGTGGCTCATCAGAGCAGTGTTGAAGACCCTTCAGGTCTCTGAGGCGTTTGATGAGGGGTCTACCTCTCTGAATATCCTCCAGAGATGCAAGAAAGACTCCCCAGTCATTCTTTCTAACAGCATCTTAGATCAGGTTCTACTGGAGAAATGAAAAACACAGGATAAGAGACTTTTGCTTAAAAAGTGCATCTATAAACTATACCCTTTTACTGCTGAGGATTTAGTGCATTGGGCTTCCCCTCCTGTGATTGACTCCCCTATTTGATGTTTGGTCAAATATACAGCTCTTTCATTGGCAGACACTGTAGGCCTTAAGAACCAGAATGACAAATGCTTTGATTCTTTGTTGAAGGCTAATTTTCAGCCACAGGGTGGTAGCTCTGTGACCCATTGTTGCTTCTGCCTGAGTGAATAGAGCAATTGCCTTATGGGGCATATAGCTCTTAGAAGCTATCTGTGCTGCTTTTCCTGATGTTCCATGACTTTTGGCCATGCTTGTCAATATTTTGGAACCTAATGCATATCTCTTGGAAATGGCCTTTTAAGTCCTCAGCATTATCTGTTGCTGTGCATTGCACATTGCAGCTAAATATTTGATCAGCAGACCAATCTTCCAAGAGATCCTTCATTTCTCTCCCCTTTGCAGACAGGAATATCTTTTGAGCTGACCAGAGCAAGATCATCAGTGATTCCACTGGAGGCAAGAGCACTGTTTTACCTAAATGTCTTCCAAACATCCCTGTTTTACCAGGAAGATGTCTGGATTTTGTCCTCACCTCCAGTTCAGAAAGCAGAGGATTCAACCCCTTCAGGCCTCTCAGGTACTCCCCACCCCAATGCCCAAACAGGCTTGGTGTTGCGGTTTTAATGACACTCAGACTCAGTAGATGAAATAAAACACAGTTTTATTGAACAGGTTAGAGAATATAACCCTCACGGGTCCAGCAGTAATGGTAACACCATACAATACTGACACAGGACAGATTATGGCAAAAATACAATGTATACCCACACGGGTCCAGTATATGTACAAAACAGACTTTACAGTATACTGACACAGGTCAGGTTATGTTCATGTGAACTCGAATCGAGGCAGCCAGGAACGGGTTACTATTAGGCCAATACAGAGAGTAGGTCCTAAAAGTGCGAGGCCCTTGAGACTCCCAATTTGCACATGGAGTGCATCAATTGCGAGAAACGCCCAGTAGACAACGGTGGCCCAGGATACTTAGATCTACCTTAGCAGTAACGGAGGACTGAGACAGTATGCCCGGATGGGTGCCCAACAGAGACTGCACTGAATAACCGGTGACAAGTGACACCTTCCCCGAAGGTGTTAACGAACGCCAAGACCCTTAATGACTGCCCGATGGAAGCACAGCTTGAGGCGCCCAACGAAACACCAACCTCAGCTAAGGCAGGATGGAGGGTCAAGCATACCCTGGTGCACTAAAGGAATAGGTACCGGAATGTCGCCCGCATGACACTGACCGTATCAAGACTAGACTGCACAAGTGGCACTGAGGCTCAAATGGATAGTCCGGAGACCGGAGCCTGGAAGTGGAACTCCAAACCGAGGACCGAAATGGGACCACAGGTCGCACTAATACCAGAAACAGTAGCCCTACCGGGCCGGTATACAGAGCAGGAACAAGCCAATCCAAGTCGGTACACAGAGCAGGAACGTCAGCCAATCCAGGTCGGTACACAGAGCAGGAACTTCAGCCAATCCGAGTCGGTACACAGAGTTGGAACTTCAGCCGGGCTGGGTCGGTACACGGAGCAGGAACAGATACAGCAACATAGTCAGGCAGTCCGGGTCGGTACACAGGCAGGAACAGATACAGCAGAGTAGTCAGGCAATCCAGGTCGGTACACAGAGATCCCTCAAACAACTGGAACAAGTACTGGCAATGGAAACACCACGAAAGGGCAACAGCGAAGTGACAGGACCCAGTATTTAAGGACAAATACTGGGCGGGACAAGGTACTGCAACCAATAGGAGTTAGCTGTGAGTGAGACTGACAGAATGTCGCCAGGAAGCACAGGGACTGTGATACTTGGCAGAACAAGAAGTCTGCTCTAAAGACTAAGGCTGACAAGTTATCCTCCACATGACTCACAGGACCTGGTGCACCTACCTGAAGGGGGTCACCTCCATCTTTTCCAAGATGTCTGATCATCCTCTGTGATAGACAGTGAGTTTTGTGGGCTGTTTCAAGAAGGGTAACACATAGATTTCGAGTCCCCTCTGCCTCATTGTTTCTTTTTGTCAAGGGTTCCTTAAGAACCAGAGTGAGTAAGTTTCTTTAGAGGAGCCATCTCCTCTTTGTTGGACAAGGAGGTTCTGGTTCCTGTACCAGCCCAGGAACATTTTTCAGGTTTTCATTCCAATCTTTTTTGTGCCCCCAGAAAGGAAGGCTGCTGCCGTCCTATCATGAACTTGAAAAGCCTCAACCATTATGTGGTAGCCATGTGTAACAAGATGGTGCCTTTTCACTCTGTAATCTCAGCTGTGGATTCCCCTGAGGAATCATATGCACCATGATCCAAGCTAGGAAGCCTATTTCTTCTGAAACATAGCATAGGACCTTGTACATCTTTTAGCAGTGGTGTGCTGATGAGGATATGTCTGCTCAGACCTTTGAACTCCTTATGGTCCTGGCCTTTTTACAGAACGATGTGAACAAAGGTCTCAGCCTGTTAAGACTTTTTTTCAAGAGGTGGCCCATGCTTTCCCTCCTTTACTGATCCCATGCCCCAGTGGGACCTTAATTTGGTCATGGGTATGTCTCAGAGACATCCCATTCATTGTTTGTCTTGCATTTTATGATGATTAAAATTACTTTTCTTCTAGCCATTGTTTCTGTGTGAAGGGTTGCTGAGTTACATGCCTTGTCTTGTAACCCTCCCTTCCTGGTATTTCACCAGGATTAGATGGTACTTTGTACTACTCCAAAAAATGGAACAATAAAATGGAATCAAAAATGGAGCAAGAAAATGGAACATAAAATGGAGCAAAAAAGATAGCCCAAGTTCTGTGTAGCCAGTGCCTAAAGAAGCATCCATCTTTAGAAATCTTAGTGCACTGGCTCCATAGAGTAAACAAAAGTGTGGTCCAAGTCCTATGTTATTCTGTGGAGCAAATGTATTAAGATTTTTCCAGCTTTAGAGATCTTAGAGCAAAAAAAAACAGCAAGAAAATGAAGGAACAAACTAAGCTAGAAAATTAAGCAAAAAAAAGGAGCAAAAAATTGAGCAAGAAAATGGAGAAAAAATGGAGCAAGAAAATATATAAAAAATGGAGCTAGATAGTGGTGCAAAACACATTGCTCCAAGTCCTATGTTATTCTATGGAGCCAATTCCTAAATATAGGATGCAATTTTTTTTGTAAAGTTGATACCGTTATTGGCTAACTAAACAGATTTAAAATGCAAGCTTTCAAGACTTCTTAGGTATTTCTATGGCTAACACGATACCAACTCTCATCAATTCCTAAATATTGCTCCAAGTTTAGAGGTCTTAGTGCAAAAAGCAGAGTATGAAATGGAAGAAAACATTGGAACAAGAAAACACAGCAAAAAATGGAGTAAGAAAATGGGGAAAAAACGGAGGTAGGAAACGGAGCAAAATTATGGAGCAAGAAAACAGAGCAAAAAATAAAAAGAATAAAAAAGGGGCAAGGAAATGGAGGTAAAAATCTGTGCCCCAAGTCCGGTGTTGTTAAATGGAGCCAATGACAATCACATACCAGCCATTGTTACTTGATAAACCGGTCAGGGGTCTGCAAAATGTGTAGTATGTTTGGCTTTTATTAGATATATCTACATATTGAATTTTCCATTTTTATAAATAAACATTTATACATTGAGCAAACAGCATCTTTACATATTTTTAGAGGGAATCAACTTAGAGTTATCTTGAAAGGTCAATATTGCATCTGGAGATCACTTTGGAGTCAGCTTTGGTTTGGAGGATTATGAGCTGATGAAGACCCCGAGCAGAGACAAAGTAAAGTATATCTGCATGTTTGATCAGTCTTTGGAGACATAAGCCTATCTAACTACAATATATACAGATGAGTGCATATATTGTATGAGTATTGCATTTTATATATTATCAAGGCACTATTGGCGCCCTACTCCCCTTCCCTTTTTTCTTTTTAGGTACTTCTTATTCTTCCCTTGGTGAATGTGTTTGGAGTGGAGCTACCTAACGAACCCCTGCTAGAAATTGATTGGCTAGGAGACGCATAAGCACTTCCCAGCCAGGTGAAGACTGACAATTTATTTTGAACCAAGACTGGTTTATAAAAGCCAGTCTCGGTTCAAAATTCCAGCAGTCTGACTCAGTCAACAGCAAGAAAAGATGCATGGGGGCCTCTGTGCAGGCAAAGGTAAATAAATTACAACATTTACTCTAAATGTAAAATTTTAAAAACATATAATTTTTTTATTCCATGTGGACTTTAAGATGTTCATTCTTGGGGTTTCAAAATATGAGCATACATTTATAACTTTGGTTTGTTTGGCAGCTATGATCACCATTGCATCTCTTTGGAAAACAGGAAGTGTTTTATGGTCCAAAGTTTTGGATAAAATTGGATTTATTTGTCATAGTGAATACCTTTGTTCTATTGAAAATAACTAATATGAAAAATGTCTTCTGTCCTGGTCTCCCTGGGTTAATAGCTGTTATGGACATAATTTTAAAGCTCTTTTATGTGCTTAATGCTGTCTTATATTTGCTTAATTTGAGTCTGGATAATTAATTTAATTGGCATTTCTAATAATATTGATGTTTTATTCTCTTCTGTATACTTTGTTAAAATTCAATAAAAGCTTGTAGTTTTTTTAAAAAAGATACCACCTATAGTAACCCTTTGAGTGCCGGAGGGCTACACCTCCGGCACTCAAAGGGTTAACGGTCACATCTTTGGGAGCTTTTTTTTTTTTTTTAACTCAAAGAGCACTAATGGATTTGGGGTTTTTTAACAGCAAGAAGGAAAAAAAGAAGACAGAAGAAAAGAAGAAACCAGCCAGACCCCACTGGACATCAGGATTACTGGTAAGTTTTTAATTGTCGGAACATGTGTGAATGGTTTCTAGATTAACCCTATGAAAATCAGTGGGGTTAACCTTTTTCTTTGTTTCAACCACAAGTATGTGTTGGAAGCCAGTTTTCCAACACTTCCCGGTGGTTTTCACCTCGTTTGGAACTCTGCACCTGCCTTCTCATGGTGCAGGAATTGCCATCCTAAACATTCTGTAAAGCCACCGCATGGAATAGGATAACAAAGACGACTATTTTAAATGATGTCTTGGGATGTGAAAATCTTGCACCCGTTGGACATTTTTGCATGGATGCACAGTTTATAGAATTGTAAACTGTGCTGTCAAAACCACTACCGCTTGTTTTTAAAATACCAGAGCTAATCGAGCCCCTGATGTCCAGCGGGGTACTCAGCGCACTGGGCAGCTACTGTCCAGCTTCTTGAATCTTCTATCATCTTTCTTTACTTCTTTCTTCTTTAAAATCTCTTTAGGCAACAAAATAATTCCAATGAAGGCTGCTTTCTTTAAAAAAAATAATGCCTCCAAAATATGCCAGAGTTAACCCTTTGAGTGATGAAGTGTTACCCCTCCGGTGCCTAAAGGGTTAAATGCAGTGTGTCATATATTTTAAAAGTAATATTCAGTCATTCCGTTTTAATAAAAATAAGTAATTTCTTTTTGCCAGAAGTGAAAGTGCCTCCAATGTGTAAATATATGTCAGCTGCTGCCACTTCCGCTGGTTTCGCTGGCGGCAGCAGGCATACATATGAGCACAGACCCCTCCTCCATAGCTTTCGGGCCTTTGTCCGATTCTGAATGAGGGAATTTAGAACAGAGGCTGGCTTTTTATATGCCAGTCTCTGTTCAAAATTGATTCCAGCCTCCAATTGGCTGGGATGTGTGTTTACGCACCTCCCAGCCAATCAGCTTCTAGTGAGAGGTGTCCATATGCATGCCTGCCACCACCAGCAGAGCTAGCGGAGGAGGCAGCAACGAACATATATTTACACTTTGAAGGCACTTTTACTTCTGGCAAAAAGGAATTACTTTTTATTACAATGAATGGCTGAATTTTTAAATGATATGCCACACTGTATTTAACCCTTTGGGTGCCAGAGGGGTACCCCCTCCTGCACTCAAAGGGTTAACTCTGGTATATTTGGGGGGTATTTTTTTTAGAGAATATAGCCTTCATTGGATTTTTTTTCTAAGTAAACAGATTTTGAAAGAAGAAGAGAAGAAGAAGGAAACAAGAACAGAAAAGATTCAAGAAGAAGCTGGACAGTGGATGACAGGTAAGTGTTACATTTCTGGGTGTTAGGATAGTGTTAGGGGTAGTATTAGTTAAGTGTCATGTTAGGGATAGTGTAGGGTTAGTGTGTGGGGGGGGTGACTGTTTTGAGCTCACCCTCATTGTTTGACATAGTGAGAGTTGGCTTTTTTCCTTTGAATAAAAATTTACGAGCGTTTGGCCATAAAGTGGACTTTGACCACCAACGCTTCTTAGTCCATGTACCAGTCCAGATATAGACTAGATGCTGTACACAAGTGGGTTTCTCGCTCCGTGTCTTTTTCCCCTTACCGGCTTTTTTAAAGAGGGAATAAAATCGAGCCCCTAATCTGAGAGATTATCCATTGAGATACTGTCTGAAAAGCGCTTTAAAGATTCCTCTCTGTTTTACTCACCAACATGTATGTGCTGTCTTTGCCAATTTATTTGTGAGTAGAGTCCTATTGAGAGTGTAATCTGAAGGGGTTCAGGTCTCAGTTAATTAGCAGTGTAACATAATCTTCTTCTGCTCATTTACAAGACGAAAAGGCCCTGATTAATGTATAAGTGGTGTTTGCAATGATTGTTACTTGTTGCTCTGCATTATCCCTGTCAGAACTGGATTTACATAATAGGCTCCCATAGGAAAGGCACTCTAGGTGCCCTTAGTTCCACCCATGGCCACACTCCCACTCCTCACATGGCCTAGCCCCCAGTCCCATCCACTGTTTCCTGGCACAGAAAATACCCTTGTCCTAAAACAAGAAAGGGAAAAAAAAGCTTAAACCTCTTAAACCCCTCTAATGCATTGGAGATCTCTCTAGCATTCAAGGGGTTAAATAATATCCTGTAAAGGAGTATATAACTGGTACAGGGACATTAAGATTGCTCTGGCCATAAACAAAGTTCAAAATTTGGGTGTGGCCTGCACAGCTGAGGCACCCCTCAAAATTTGTAACTCTAGGCAGCTGCCTACTCTGCTGATTGGGAAATCCGGCCCTGTCTCCCCCTCATACAACCCTCCACCCCCCTTTCACCCTAGTGTTTCTTTCCCTAATTCCTCCCCAAACATCTCCCCTTCATCCCTCCCCAGTTCTTCCTATCTTTCTCTTCTCACATTAACATTGTGGAGGCCCTGCAGCCTCCCAGCTGCGTGTGTGTTTTGCTTAATTCTTCCTTTCTCCATTTCTATCTTCTTACATTTCTCCAGCTTCTTCCTCCCTTTCTCCAAATTTGTGCTTCCTTTTCAAGTACTTCCTTCCTCTCCCTCTTCAACTTCTTCCTTCCTCTATAGCTTTTTACTCCCTCTCTAGCACCCCCCAATGAAGAGAAGCTTAACCCCTTAGTGACGGCCGCGTGCAGACGCGGCCGTCACTTAACGCCCGTCTAACATTTTTTTTTTTTTTTTAAACAGAATCCGGAGTCCCCGAACGGCGTGCAGCCGCGCGGGGATCCGGATTTCCTGGACGTACATGTACGTCCTCTGTCACTAAGTGACACCCACAGAGGACGTACATGTACGTCCATTGTCACGAAGGGGTTAATGTCAGTGCCACTGACATTAGCGACACATACGGGGACACATTCTATCTGGGGACAGTGCCCTAAATCCAGGGTCTGTCCCCCGAAACCCGTGAAGTCTGGTCACCCTATATTATAGGAGTGCTGGATGCTGCTGTGTGCCATTGAATATTTTTCATCACAGGCATTTTTTGGAAGTTGTGTATTCATCATACCTGGGAACTCTTTGGATCTGCCCTGTAGACTCTGGTTTTCAGACTGAATTACTGGGTCTCCGGGGAGAGAGACTGATTCTTGGGCAGTAGTGAGTTTCATCTCCTTCCCACCCTGTTCCTCCCACTTCTCCTTACCACCAGTACTGCCCACTTCCTCAAAATAAACAACAAATCTGTGCTCCTTCATTCTAATTGTGAAAAGTGTGCCCTGTGTTTGGCATATATAATAATATTATACTGATAAATATGAGGGATTAGTGTTCAAAAGTTGTTTAAACTTGACACCACATCAAGGTACTCCATAATAATGGCAAGTTCTACTCTAAAACCACTATAGAGCCCTATCTAAATTAAAAACATCCCTGAAGAGATGTTATAATAAACACATATATTTGTGGGGGGATTGTTTGATGTATCCATTTTTTCTACTTGAAAATAACAGTGTGTGCAATTTAAAGTGGATCTATCACAGTGGTTCTCAACTCGTGCCCTCAGTGGCTACTAACAGGCCAGAATTTGAGAATTTCCTTTTAAGAGCACAGCTGAGTTAATCGATATGACTGAACCTCTGATCAACACACCTGTGTTCTAGCAGGGAAATTCCTAAGTCCTGGCCTGTTAGTGGCCACTGAGGGCACGGGTTGAGAACCTCTGATCTATCACATATAGAGCAATGCTCATTACTTAGAGCATTTAGCAAAAAAGTTTAACATGTTACTCATTTAAAAAAAAAAAAAAAAAAACGTTATCTGCACAAAAATTAATGTTTAAAACATGCCCAGCAGCCTACTTCCGGCTTGCAGCACTGCCTCTGCTCCCATCCCACTACCCAGCGTCCTCCGATGACGGAGGCTTTCTTTCTGTAAGCTGCAGTGATCTCATTGGCAGAGATCGATATCTAGCCAATAAGATTGCTCCAGCTTAGAGACAGACAGCCTCCATCATCAGAGGATGCTGGGTAGTGGGACGGGAGCAGCCTCTGTGCGGCAATCTGTGGCAAGTGGAAGTAGGCTGCTGGGTACTTATTAAACATTAATTTTTGTGCAGATAACGGGGTTTTTTTAAAAATTAGTAACATGTTAAACTTTTTCGCTAAATGCTGTAACTAATGAGCATTACTTCTCTATATGTGATAGATCCACTGTAAAACCCATGGCAAACAACGATTTAAAAGGAGTAAAGAAGGACTTGCCTATTGAATGCCTGCAGTGAGTGGGTACCTGCTGAAAGGACTGTGTATTTACTAGTCCTTCTTATAAAATTTTCCCACCTCCACAGGCCACATGGGGAATAATTAATTACCAACCGATAGGGAATACCAAAGCCAAAACAGCCCTTTAAGGCCTTAGATAAAGAAAGTGAAGAAATGGTGTAATGAAACATTTGTGTTCATTAGTGATATATAGGCTGAAGGCAGCTAGAATGAGCAAGGTAGATACTAGAAAAGACAAACAAAAGAGAATTACTCACACCTTAGTACAGGGCTGTCTAAGTTCAGTCCTCAAGTACCACCAACAAGCCAGGATTGAAGGATATGCCTGATTAAGCACAGGTGAGTTATTCAGTGGCTCATTCATTTTGGATGACTCACCTGTGCTTAAGCAGAGGCATTCTTAAATCCTGGCCTGTTGTGGACATAGAGTACTGAACTTGGACAGCTGTTCCTTAGTATATACATATAATTAGTAAAAGTGGAATGAAATGGGATTAGAGTGACTGAAGTGTGCAGCAAGGAATGAGAGGGTTCCCCACTTCGTTTATTTATCTAAGGCCTTAAAGGCCTGTTTGGCTTTGGTACTCCTTGTCTATTGGTAATTAATTATTCCCCATGTGGCCTGTTGGGGTGGGAAAATTTTATCTATAAGAAGATCTAGTAAATACACACTCCTTTCAGAACAGGTACCCACTCACTGCAGTGAGCCTCTCACACCTTTCGACTTGTCACAAAAGACCATAGTAAGAAGAACCTAGACTAAGGTGTCATATCAGAGTGTGCTGAGTTTCTAGCATTAAGGTCATTGGTAGGCAACCAGAGGCCCTACAGCTGTTTAGAACTAGCTGGGGATGATGGGAATAGTCCTGAACAGCTGGAAGGCCTTAGGAGGTTTGGCCGTGATTTAGACATATACCAATCCAGGGGTAATAGTATCCAATACAAAATGACCTACTTCAAGCTGCAACTCCCTGCTGGTACAAAAAACAATATTAATTACAACTGAAATAGCCTGTAGAAGACAACAAGAGCTCCACTGCTGTCTCTCCATTGCCTTGCCTGACCACAAAACAATAGACAGACAGGAACAGGAAGCAGTTGTCTAAACCTAGGATTCACAGAGCTATCAGCATGGGTTAGCCACACCCCTCATTTGTTTCACTCCTAGCCTCCCTCAGTAAACTCTGTAAGTACTGAAAAGGAGTCATTGTTTCAATGGATGGTAATCAAAGATTTAGCCTGCTCTGGAGTGTGGAATGGAGTATACGGTATCTCTAGTGAAGTGAGAGGTTTAATGATTCCTTGACTCCTAATGTCAAATATTGCATACTTAGTCCTAAATGTATTGAATCAGGCAATTATGTTTGAAGAGGTTCAGCCTCCCCAAGCCTTCATTATTCTCTGTCTATGTTTGTAGATATCACATTGATCTGTTGTAAGGTTCATATTCCAAGAGAAACAGAAAACTATTAACATGTTAGGAAAATTAGATAAATGCAAGATAGATGTGAATGTGAATATACTGCTAACAAGTGCATAATAAAGCATTTAGAATTAAAAGAAAAATGCAATTGTGGAATAAAGTATTTATTGTATTTTACTGAAAACAACAGCAAACAAAAGGGAATTGGGACTTACTATTTTACTTGACTTCACGGTGTGAAAGCAATTAACTAAATCAATGGAAAAAGCCAGAAGGATAGCAGATTATAAAAGGCAGATGTAAGGAAGAAGGAGATATTGATGCCTTAGTGGTAGTTTTGGTTCAGGAGCTGATGTACTAAGAAAAACTAGGGGTTATTCACTACGGTGTGATAAAGAGGTGATAAAGTGTTGATGACTTCTCCAGTGATATCACTTCTCCAGTTCCTATGTTATTCTATGGAGTCATTTCACTAACATTTCTCAAGTTTTTGAGATCTTAGTGCATAGGCTCTGTAGAATAACATAGGAACTGGAGAAGTGATAAACTGGAGAAGTCATCTCTGCTTTATCACGGCTTAATTCAGTGCTTTCCAAACTGTGTGTCGCGACACGTTGGTGTGTCGGCTGCAATGTGTAGGTGTGTCACAGGCAAAGGTGCCGTTTACACAGCTCGAGATTGTCATTCAACCCAAGCACGAGCTACAATGGGAGCTGAGATAAAACACTACTACTTAATGGTCGCATTTACACAGAGGGAGATTGCCTCCATGTGCTGCATACAGCTGGAGTGCCACAAAAGATTTGTAACAGCTGGAGTGCCTCTGTGTGTTGCATACATAATATGTATGCAGCACACGGAGGCACTCCAGCTGTTACAAATCTTTTGGCGGATCAGCTGTTAAAATCTTTTGGGATGCCACCTCGTCTATACCTCTGCCCTCTCTTTGGGCTGCCAGGCTGGAGTGTCCCTGTGCGCCATGGCTGCCCATCATATGGCTGCTGCTTCTGCTTGTGATGCCGATGAGACAGGAAAGACTGACAGTACTTCTAAAATCAGTTATGCGCTATCTATTTAATAATGCGACATGAGAATCTTGCACTTATATGTAGCTGAACATTCTCATGTTGCCCTTTTAAAAACCACACGACATGCTTAATGCCTTCCGCAGTATGAATAAAAGGTTTTCATGAGATATGTTGTGTCCCCATACATTTTCTTATTACAATTTATGTATGTGTCCGTATCTCTTATAAGGGATTATTAGTTTAACCTCCGGATTGCTAGCAAAACTGAATTACTGTGTCACAAAATGATGCATGTCTAAAATGTGTGTCACCAACATGAAAAGTTTGGAAAGCTATGGCTTAATTAATACCCCCCCTGGAGTAATTCTGGAGAAACTCAGCTGCACCTTAGGAGACAGATAAAAATTCCCCACATTTCCATTAATTTAATATGCAGAGCATCAATTTGCAATGAGTTGCACATCCCTCTGGAGCTTTCAATCCATTGGATGCTAGGGGATGCATCTCCAGAGGTTCAGTTTGAGCATTTTTATGTTCCTGAATACAACCCACAATAGAAGTAAACATTAAACGAAAAGAAAAACAACTGTAATCATTTTTAAAGGATACTATGGTGTAATATAAAATTATATATCACATTATTGATCCTACTGAGTAAAACAAGGTACTCCCACCGTGGAGAGATGTTTTCTTCAAAAATGTTTGCAGCTCAAACTTGCATTTTTTTGGTACAGTACTGTCATGGCATGACATTTTATGGTGGCATTGTTGCTACAGCACCTGTTGCCATTTGACCATAACACAGCACCACTAAAAAATGTCAAGCCATTGAAGTACTGCACCCAAAAAAGGCAAGTTTGAGCAGAAATAACTGCTGAGAGAGAGAGAGAGAGCCACTGCAGGATGAAGGCCTCCTCAGCAAGTTTCCAGTAACTACGGTCTTGTGCTTTTTGCTGCCATTGTATTCCAACAAATTTGTTAATTTCATCAATCCATCTTGTATTTTGTCTTCTTCTAGGGCATTTGGTATTGAATGGAATCCATTACAAATTTGTCTGGTCCATCTACTGTCAGGTCTTCTTGCTAAGGGATCTGCCCATTTCCATTTTAGGAGCTTTGCTCTTTCAATAAACCTTTGTTTGCGGACCAGTCAATGGACATCCGTTTGTAGTCTTTTTGTTATGTTCAGAATTCGACGTTCCATAATTCTCTGGGTAACCGATTTTCTTTAGCTTTGGCATTCAGTGTCCATGAGCCATACATAAACCTGGGAGAACACAATGGTCAAAAATGCAGAGTAGTAAATTTATCTTAAAAGGAGTATTACTACGTTTTCCAAATGTTGGTCATACCGGTTTTATTTGTCGCTAAATTTCCATTATTGTGTTTCGCTCTCCTGACGTTACTTGTCCAAATTAAACATATTTGTCCACCTATTCTACTTATTGTCCATCTACTGTGATTTTCCTTGGTATTTTAAATTTGTTAAACATGACGTGTTTTGCTGATATTGATCTTCAGACCAAAATGTTTGCTTTCCAGTTTTAGCTCTTTAATGCATTCTTGCAGTTTTTCAGGACTGCTGGCAAAGAATATGATATTGCCTGCAAAATGTAAGTGATGTAGGTAATATCCATTGAACTTGAGTCCTTTTTGTCCCAATTTAGTTTGCAGCAAATGTCTTCCAAACAAGAAGAAAATAGTTATGAGAAAATTGTTCCTCCTTGTTGGGCACCTTTTTCTAAGTTAATCTGGACTTTATCATTATTGCCCTATATTGATGCAGTTGCATTTTCATATATTAATTGGAGCATATTGATGTAAGCTCTGTATATTCCTTGGTTGATAAGGATATTGATTAAAGGGATAGTAATACTTCATTTTAACTTTATTTTATTTTGTAGGCATTAAAAAAACATGAAGAATGATATAAGTCTTATCTCTCAAACCTTTATGGTTTAAGAGATATTTACAAGCAAAGTGTCCCCCTCCCGCCCCTTTTACTGATGTAACACTTCTCAGCCAGGGCAGAAGGGAGCTGCCCAGGTAGACTGCAGAGAAGGACAATCTTCAATTAAGATAAGGGAAAAACCTGAAAAGTTTGTCAAGGGGGGCAGGGCTTTCATTGTTTTCATAGGAATAAGAGTGTCCCCTTCTGTTATCTGTCCAGTCTATGGACTGTATTCCACATCTGAGAAGAGATTGTTTACAGTAGGTAAAAGGGGCGGGAGGGGGAAACTTTGCTTGTGAATATCTCATAAACCATAAAGGTTTGAGAGATAAGACTTATATCATTCTTCATGTTTTTTAATGACTACACAATAAAATAAAGTTAAAACAAAGTATTACTATCCCTTTAATGCTTGCTTTTTCACTGAGTCAAAGGTCTTTTCGTAGTCAATGAAGCCTGTGCATAATTGAAGGTTGTACTCATAATATTACTCTATAACATGTTTTGCTGTATGATATGATCCATTGTACTGAAACCATTCCTGAAGCCTGCTTGTTCTTTAGGTTGTGCTGCATTAAGTATTGTGTCCATTCTTCTTTATAGTACCTTTGTGAAAACCTTGAAGACCACTGGCAATAGGCTTATTGGTTGGTAGTTTATTAGATCTGCCTTATCACTTTTTTGTGCAATAAGATGACTTCTGCATATTTTCATGTTTCAGGCACTTTGCAGAATAATAGTAGGTATTTTGAAAATAGTTTAGCTAGTGCTTTGAATAATGGTGGACCTCCACCTTTCAACATTTCAATACGGACTTTATCAGGTCCAGCTGCTTTGCCATTTTTCATTGATTTTATTGCAGCTTCTACTTCTACCAAAATTTCTGACACAGCTTCAGCCTCTGGCACTTCATTCAGTTGGTGTCCTTCATCCTTACAAACATTTGAATAAATGTCTTCCACTTGTTTAAGTATTTGCTGTTCAGTTTTTGCTGTTGTACCTTCTTCTAGCTTAATTGCAAACATTTGGCTTCTATGTATGGCCATCTTTTCTTTCTTTAGAACTTGATTTTCTTACAGTGTCCTTTTGATGAGCTCAACATTGAACTTGTGCATTTCTGCTTTTATATGCTTCCTTATGGTCTTGAATATTTTTACATATTCTACCTTGTTTCTAATATTACCGTTTTGCTTCATTTCTCACCACTTTTTCATCATGGCAACTGTTTTGTTGATATTCGATGTTGGTTTACTTGTTTCACAGTAGGTGTAAGAGCATGGGCAGTGTCTACTAGACTTGAGCGATTCAGTTCGGCCAATTTCGGAAATCAGACGAATAAGGTGTATTCGGCATCATTTGGACCTTCCGAAAGCCAAGGTCCACCAACAAAAAAAAAAATCAGAATCCGAAACGGCCCTAGTCCGAAATTTCGGCGTAAATTTCAGAAATTCGGACGGCACTTTCCTGGCTGAATGTTGCTACATGTTACTAAAAATAGACGGCATGGCGCTTTCCCGCCTGAAACTATTACAATGTTGCTACATGCTGCTAAAAATAGATCTGGTAAAACAGGTGCTTTACAGTTCATGCAAAGTGCAGAGATATTAACCACTTAAGGACACAAGCAATTTTGGCATTTTTACTTTGTGTGTGTTCAACCATAATTCCTATCTTTCTCATTTATTGCACAAACACATATTATATACCATTTTTTAAAGGGCAGAAAGGGCTTTAATTTGATGTGACATATACATATATAAATTCTCATTTATTATTATTGGCAGTAATAATGTGTTACATAATGGGTGCAACTTAAGAAAAGTTTAATTTTAATTTTTTATTGAATATTTTAAAGGTTTTTTTTTCAATTTGGCCAAATAATTTGGGCTATTGCCAAATTTCGTCCGAGTCGAACAGGTCCGGTACGAAATTCGGATCCTCCGAATGGTGAAAAAAAACCAATTTGTCTGAAATCGAATTTTACAGAAATTTTTTGCCGTGTACAAGTCTAGTGTCTACGACAGTCTCAATCACTGTTTCATTGTGGGTTGAAATGTCTGTGTCTGTGTCTTGCAGCACACGGAGGTGATTAGACAGTGCTATCTCAAAATTTGTATTTTCAATAGCTTGCTAAAGTCAATCTTCAAATTTGTTGATCTGATCATTTTCTTTCTTGCAGTCAATTTTGATTTTTGCTCTCACTAGGTGATGTTTTTTTCCAATTTTAAAATGATTAAAGACTGAGCAGTCACTGAATATCGTTTTATTATTTACAAGTATGAAGTCAATTTCACTTGTACTACCATTAAGGTTTTTCCTAGTCCATTCTTTCTGGGCCTTTTTCCTGTAGAGTGAATTCATGATGTACAAATTTCATTCTTCTGCAAATTCGATCAGTTAGAGTGAGAACAAACCTGATTGTGGAAGATGACTATAGAGAGAAAAAAGACATTGTGTTCAATTCAGTTAACTGCAATATAGTAACTTTTACTGCTTTGTGTGTATTGTTTTGGTTTTATTGTAGGAAATGGACTGTACTGGAGATAGACATGATTAAAGGAGATTGATTATATCAAAGATAGACATGATTGTAGGAGATGGATTGCATTGAGTTTAGATCTGATTGTAGGAGATGGATTGCACTGAGGATAGACCTGATTGCAGGATATAGATTGCACAAAGGATAGACATGAGTGTAACAAATGGCATAGAGTGTGGATAGAGTTGCTTGCAGGAGAATTGTAATGACAGGAGGCTGGCCTATAAAATAAGGAAATGAGGTGGAGGGGATAACATCTGCAATTAGAAAATGGCTAAGCGATAGGGTGTGGTGTGTTCTTGAGAACTTAAAATTCTCAAATACATTTATAGTTGTGAGTGGAGTACCTCGAATTTCAGTAATTGGTCCACTGCTTTTAACATGTTTATGGAAATAGGTATAGGAAGCAAAATTTCAATCTCTGCAGATGACACTAAATTATGTAGGCAATATCTCAGAGCAGCATGTTTATGTTCTACAGAAGGAGTTACATAAAAAGGCAGAGTGGGCAAATAAATAAAATATGAAATTTATTGTAAAAAATCTAAGGTTATGCATTTGGGAAGTACAACTACGCATGCTGCTTACGAATTTAATGGAAACACTCTAGAAGACGTATTACTGGAAAAAATATATTGCAGTACTTGTAAACTGCAAACTTAGTAATAGTGATAAGCAAAAGCAAACAAAATATTATATTGCATAAAAAAGGGTATTGATCAGGGGCGTACCTAGAGCATTTTGCACCCAGGGCCCCGATCCATACTTGACCCCCCCCCCAGCTTAAAATGTAAAAAACACCCACAAAAATGTTAACGTTTTCAAGAATATTTATTGCACAGATTTTTAAACTTTATACAGTATTTCAACTTGAAAAGTACTGCTGTGCAATGCATTGTAGACCTGTCTAGCATTCAAGGTGGTTAAAAGCCCCATTTAAAGCAATAGGAAGTTTTACATGTCCCCTACAATGGTGTTGGTTTGCTCCAGAATTACTCTATACATTATGGAGTACAGGCCTGTAAATACTGTGTGATCTCATATTACACACACATTGTTTCTCAGTGCTCCAGTGCTGGTAGTTTTTCTTTCTGGTGAAAATACCCACAGAGAGCGCTAGTCATTTTACTTCTAATGTACCATTACACAGATGCCCTAGTCTTGTTGTGTCATAACACCCACACTGCAGTGCGCACCTGTTCAGCTACACAAGCATAAAACACCAGAGGACAGGGCTTTAAAGACAAGATCAAACAGATGAACACTGTTTTATCATTTATTTATATCAAGTGCCAACAAATTCCACAGTGGGTGCTCTGGATGCATCATCATCATCAACCTGGCTGAAAATCAGCTCTATTCACAAAATAAGCTACCATACCCCTATGTCCTAGGTGAAATGGAATCCTAATGGAATAATACAAATTGTTCAGGTAACTGTATATTCTGTGTAAAGTGATAACTGCCACACTATTGCATTAAAATACTCCATATGGTCGCATTACTTTCCACAGAAACTCAACAAAATGTACCTGACCAGGCCATCTCCTCTGTTTGCTGGAAGTGTGGTATATCAGAGGGTTCTATGTTCCATATTTAGTGGGAATGTATTCTTATTAATAAGAGTACATTCTCACTAAATATGGAACATGGAACCCTCTGATTCTCATTCCACACACTTCCAGCAAACACAGGAGCTGGTCAGGAACATTATGGAGAGTTTCTGGCATGGCATATAATGCCACCATATGGAGTATAATAAGTAGTTATTATTAAACCATACTGGAGGGGGGCAGTTAGAGACAAAAACAATCTTTACTTCATTTCTAACTTACATTTAGACCTGATAACAAAAGACTACTCCGCTAATCCAGGTGGTTCCTTGTCTTGTAGACAGAACCCTTAGAATGCTGAAAGAAGACTAGTTCTGCACAATGAACCCTCACTAGTATGAAGTCAGTAATAAAAATAACTTTTATTAGTACATATATTTAAAATGGTACAGCTAGGTAAGTTTCCCTACTAGTTGAAATTAAAAGTGGATATCTTGCCCACAAAATTTGGTGTATATAGGGTAAAAAGGAGTAATCGGTATCTGATCATTTCCTTGGTACCACCTACATTACAACTATAGGCACTAACTTGGTGCTCATGTGTGATGCTCGGCTGCATGATGATGATCAGACTGTAATTAAAGTACAACAGCACCATCCAGTGCACCCCTCTAACAAGTGGCCCCCGGGGCGGACCATCCCCTCTTAGTATGCCACTGGTATTGATCCAAGAATGAAAAGCATAATTATGCCCCTGTACAAACTGTTGGAAAGACCTCACCTAGTATATATTGTATACTTTTGGGCACCTGTTTTTGAAACCAGTTTTTTTGAAGTGGAGGGTGCAGAGAAGAGCAATAAAATGAATTAAAGGAATGGAGGCACTGAAGCATGAAGAACATCTAGTAAAACTTGGTTTGTTTAATCTACAGAAAGCACACCTAAGTGGGGAGCTGATTTCAGTGTACAAGTATATGTACAAGCAAACTGTCATTTCAAAGCCTGATCAAACAATTAGGGGTCCTCACATAACATTATGGGAAAGGAGGTTTCAACTTCTACAGAGGAAGGGTGTTGCTTATAGCAAGGTTTCTTAAATTGTGGAAACCTGTATTTAAGGATGTAGTGATGACAGATACAATGGAAATCTTTAAGAGAGGAGTAGATACATTTTTATCAGAAGTGAACAGACAGGGTTATAATAAGTGTTATCAGATTAAGGCCTCCATTAAATTCCCCCGACTCCAAAAAAATGCCCCCTTTGTGTTCTCCGCCGCTGTCTGTGGTGGTAGCAGTGGGAATAGGAAAAGACAGAGCCCCCCAGATACCTCACAGGCTGATGCCTGTTCCAGTGTGAGGGGATTTTGAACAGATACTGCCTTTTTATATGGGCAGTTTCTGTTCAAAATGACTCCCAGCCATTGGCTGGGATGTGTTCTTACACACCTACCAGCCAATCAGCTTCAAGAGAGGGATTGAAGGAACCTGCTATAAGCTGATTGGCTGGGAAGCATAAGCACACATCCCAGCAAATGGCTGTGGGTTATTTTGAACAGGGACTGCCCGTATAAAAAGGCAGTCCCTGTTCAAAATTCCCTCACCCTGGAAAGGGCATCGGCCCATGAGATACCTGGGGTGGCTCTGTCTTCTCATATTCTCACCACCACCGACAACAGCAGAGAACACAAAGGGGGCATTTTCCTAATAATCAATTTTACGAACACAAGTTTCATTTTCTCTTGGCAAATGTAGATAGAATATAATCGAAACAAATGGGGAAAATAATTTTTTCGGTTGGCGACATCTATGATTTTAACTCAGTCATATCTGCATTGCTTAAACTATTCACATATGTTTGTAGCACATATTTGCTATTTCTGTTTTTCTTTCTTTTACAGGAATGTGAATGTAACACAGAACAGAAAAAGATGGAACAGAAGTAGAAAGAAGATGGAGAGAAAGAAGAGAGAAGAGGAAAGATAGAAGAAGAAGATTACAGAAAACAGAAGAAGGAAGATTAAAGAAGAAGATGAACAGTGTATGACAGGTAAATGTAACAGATCTGGGTGTTAGGATAGGGTTATTGCTGGACTTTACTGTTAGGGGTAGTGTAGGATTAGTGTTTGGGAAGGTGACTTTGTGTTTGAGCTAACGATTGGTACTTGACACTGTGTCAGGCACCGATCGTTAGGTTTCATATTTTAGGATCCACCGTGGCAAAGGTTGAATTTGATGAACTTATGTCTTTTTTCAATCTAATATACTATGTAGCATAGTACATTAAGTTGAAAGAAAAAGCCACAAGTCCATCAAAATCAACCTTTGCCTCATAACCCAGAAAAATGAGAATAATATAAGCCTTCCTGACTTCAAAATAAATATTGGTCTATTTACTGGAACTTCATGTTTTACCCTGTATATTTCCTCTTGAAAGAAAATGCATCTAATCTTCTTTTAAAAGTATCTATTTTATCTGCCATTACCACATCCTTGGGCAAAGAATTCCACAATTTAAAAGAATTTCCTGTAAAAAAAAAAACACTTCCTCTGCTGTACAATAATTTGTACAGTAGTAAAATAACGTTAGCCCATTCTAGCTTCAATACTCTTTTTCTGCAAGGCATAACGTAACATTATGATTTGCTTATGCCAAGCACAAAACTTTATACATTACATTTCATATTCCAGTTGTTTGCTTAATATGTCATTTTATGTAACTTCTTCTGTAGAAAACAAACATCCTGCTCTGAATTTATTAGCTGCATAATTTAGTGTCATCTGCAAATATTGAAATTTTGCTTTCTATACCTATTTCCAGGTCATTTGTTGAACATGTTAAAGAGCAGTGGGCCACATACTGAACCCAGTTACTCCATTCTCAACTTAACCCCTTAAGGATCATTGACGTGCCAGGACCGTCACGGCGGTCCAGCACTTAAGGACCAATGACGGTCCTGGCACAGCATGGAGTTCAGGGCTCCCGTCGCGGCTGCACGCCTCTCCGGAAGTCCTGAACTGGAAGCACAAATAAAAAAAAAATGCCCCGTGGTCCGCAAGTGCCGGCCGCACGTGCGCGCGCTGGTCCTTAAGGGGTTAAACTGTGCTGGAGGATTTTCTATTTGCAACAACACGCTGCTCTATGCTTCAAACAATTTTCTGTCCTTTGCAATGGTTATCTCCTAGGTCCAGTGTTCTTATTTTATAGACTAGCCTCCTGTGAATTAAATCAAAATCCACTGCTTTTTCATTATCTAGGTTGCCACTTACTTCTTCATAGAAACTCGAAAGATGTATTTGGCAAGATTTATTTCTCATAAAACCATGCTGTTTCCTGCTAATAATTTTGTTCTTCTTACTTTAATCCTGAATATTCACTCACAGGTCTATAATTCCCAGTTCCTTTCTTAAATAAAGGCACTGCATTGGATTTATGCCAATCTTGGGCACTGAGCATGTGGGGAAAGAGTTCTTTAAGATTAAAAAGAGTGATCATGCTAACACTGCATTGAATTCCCAAATAATTCTTGGGTGTATATCATCAGACCCAGGTGTTTCTTTAGTCTTAATTTTGTCCAGTCTTCCTATGACTTCTTTTTGTGTTAGCCTTATATCTGATAATGGTATAGTTGTACTTGTTATTTGCTGAGGTTATTCTACCATTTCTTGTCCCCTGGTATATACTGATGAAAAGAATGTGTTCAGAACATCAGCTTATCCTCCCTAATTAACTTGTCCAATAAACTCTCTTAAGTTTTTTCCATTTTTGTGTTTGAGAAACTTCTTTGGATTAGTCTTGCTCTCTCTTGCAATTCTTGTTTCATTGTGTATTTTTGCCAGCCTAATTGCCATTTTACCATCTTTGTTGCACTCTCTGTATTTCAGTAAATAAGTATCTGTTTATTCAGAGTTAAAGGGAAAGTAATGTTTCAAAATAAAAGCAACTCCAATTAATCTTCATAGTATTTGGGCCATGGAGAGTGTTGTTTCAATACTGTCAGAGTTGTAGTGCAAGAGTAATTGAATTATAAAGTATCCCCATCCTGCCCCTTTTACTGCAGTAAGACTGTCTGGATGGATTGCAGAGAGTGACAATCATCAGTGAGCATAAGGAAAAACCTTAAAAACCTGTCAAGTTGGGCAGGGTTTTCCTTATGCTCACAGATCCCTTTCTGTGATCTGTCTGGTCCAGGGACCAAATTCCACATCTGAAGGTAGGATTACACTAGATAAAAGGGGCGGGAGGGGGATACTTTATCATTCAATTACTCTTGAACTACTAAAGTATTGAAATAACACTCTGCTGCTTTTCTTTTGAAACATTACTATCCCTTTAGATAGTTTAAATGCCCTTTTTCCTTGCCAATTCCTTCAACACATTGGTTGGTTTGCATTTGTTCCCCAGGGGTATATACTGTTTAATTTAGTTCTGCAACCTAGATTTAAATTCTGACCATTTTTCTTCAGACTTTTTCCTTTTAATAATTCATCTCAGTGCTGCATTGATGCTGTAAATATTTTGAAGTTAACCATTTTTAGAATTTAGCGTTTTGTTGGTACCTATGCATTTTTGCTTTTTCAAACTGATCTCAAATGAAATCATGCTGTGATCACTGTTTCCAAAATATTCACCTACTTTAATTCCGGACACCATATTTATGTTTTTTTGTGATAACTAAGTCCAATACATTGTTATTTCTTCTCTAGTTATCCCTATGCATGCTCACAAAATTGTTTCCATTAGCACCAGTTTATATCTGGATAGTTAAAATCTCCCATAATTATAGTATGCCCAAGATGTGCAGTTTTTTCAATTTCAATAACATGCAGTGGTTTGTAGCATATACCCACCAACACTTTTTTTACCTTTAATGCCACAGCTAGCTTAAATTTCTGCTCACATGGATTCTACATTAGCTTCAGTTTCCACACAAATATCTTCCCTTAAAGGCATAGTAATGGATCTTTTAAACTTAATTTAATATTCGACTGGTATTACTATGTCCACTAATTTGCAATCTTAGCTCGAATATACCTGGTTTAAATATGTGTATCCAGTAATTTTGCTTTGCTAAGCTGCTTAAGAAACACAATCTGAAATTAAATTTATGTCTTTAATCACCAAACCAGTTCCCTTGAAATTACCTGCACCAAGACATATATTGATCTCAAACTCCTGCTTTTATTCTAACTCCTAATTCTTTCAAACTCCATTGGTCTATTAGCCATTTCTATGTAAGCCAAAAGAGCAGACTCCAGAAAAGCCAGGGACTTACTTAATAAGCAGAGATACACACAGGTGGATCCCCTTTTCACTGAAGCCCTCACACACACACTCACCACATACACACAGGAGAGAAAAAAATGAACAAAATGTATATTTTTTAACCCAAGCTCCCAATATTTATTATTTTTACTCTTTATATACCCAAGCAAAACTCATAAGTACATGTAACAATGAAATGACTTAAAGTGAGTGTAAAACTGATTGCAGGAAATGTGTGAAAGCGAGAATAAACATGATTGCAAGAATAGTTTAAACTGAGAGACAGAACTCAATGTAAGAGAACCACTGCATCAACGACAGACTTGATTCTAAGAAATGGTTTAGTGCAGGCATGTCAAACGTGTCCCTTTTGCCACATGTGGCCTCCTGCACATCAGTTTGAGGCCCTCCATAGATAATAACAATTAAATGCCCTGGGCCCTGGCATCTTTACCCACCCTCCGTACTCAGACTATGGTTTCCACCAATCAGCTTTTCTGGCTTCTGCCCATGTTTCACTAGACTTGACTTGTAATAGTGGTTAGGTTGTTGTAGGCTAAAGGACTGGTGCTATCATCACCAGCCTATTTTGTGAAGGGAGGGGTGGGGAGAGAAACAGTTCAAAAAGTGACCAGGCATCTTTTATCAGGGACTGCATATTTTTGGGGGCACTTTTGCCACACAGGATAAGGTGACCTGGTACATTTGTTTTTAGAAAATAATTCCTGTAAAGATGCATACATTTACGTGACCAGTTACAAGCCATAATGATGTTAAACTGCTAAATAGCTTCAAGCCCCTTCATTTCCAAAGCTGATCTCTAGTTTAGCCAGAGCCTAATGCTAATTAATGGTGCTCAAGAGCCCCTTGTTTCTACAGATCGGATGTGTGCCCCTCTTTCCTGCTGTTACTGCATCTGTTTTATTTTACAAGCTCGGCATGTATTTAATTAGTCTCATAATTCGCATGGGTTCATTAAGCCTTTGATTGAACCTTTAATATGCCTATGATATAGAGGGGGAGGGATTAAGACACATAATAACTACCTGCTTCCTCAAGTATCCATGTTTGCCCCTTTTCTGATATAAAATACAAGAGAGCTTGCACAGAAGGTGGAGGCATGTCAACAAAAGAAAATCAGATTTATTCTTTATTGCCTTTTTCTTTCTTACTTTCTTACTGGTGTTTTCTGAGGATTCCACAATCAAACCCATTTCTAAAGCCATATACACAAAGAAAATTGAAGCAATTCAGGGGCAACCCAGCTTCATCCTAGGAGACAAATAAAAATATCCTTCATTGAAATGAAACTTTTAACCACTTGAATGAATTGGGTACCTCTTTAGGTAGGTTGAAAGCTTGTTTTAAATAATTTATATTTTCCTGTATGGTGCAATTGGGCTGTCTCAGAATTGCTCCAATTTTAATGTGTGCATATGGCTACTTCCCACTGCACTAATCTGGCAACCAACAGCAATCCTCCATATTGATGGTTGTCAATTGCTGCAGTTCCAATTGTTTTGAACTACAGCTCCCATAGTTTCCCAACCCCTAATTCAAGATGGTGGCAGTTGAAGACCTCAACTGCTGGACATCCAGCAAATGACTACACCTGCTATATATAGTTTAAAATTTATGCTTGGAGATATAGTTATCATTGTGCAGGGAAAGTGGCATATTCAATATGTTGATCTCAGCTACAATGTATTGACCATTCATGTTTACTCTTTGCTTATTTATGAATGATTTAATGTATTTATTGTATTGCCATGATTAGTGTATGGAGGGGGGTAAATACACTATGAAATCATTGCAAGTAAGACTTGATTGCGATGGGAGATGTCAGCAAGATCCTTGAGTCTAGTGTGTTCCACGGGATATCATTGTACTTGCTCATTGATAAAAAATTAATGAGTGAGTATACACCAATGATAAATGAGCAAGTACAGACCCAATGATAAATTATTGAGTACAGACCTACTGATAAATGATTGAGTACTGACCTACTGATAAATGAGTGCAGATACACTGGTAAATGAGCAATTTCAGGCACACTGATAAATTATTGCGTGCACGCCCCACTGGTAAATGAGAGAGTACAGGTAAACTGATAAATGAATGAGTACCAGACTCATTGATAAATAATCACAGGCCCACTGATAAATAATCGCAGTCCCACTGATAAATAAGTACAGACCCACTGATAAATGAGTGAGTACAGTCTCATTGATAAATGAATGAATACAGGCTCAATGATAAATAAGTACAGTCCCACGATAAATAAGTACAGATAAACTGATAAATGTGTGAGTACAGTCCCACTGATAAATAAGTAAAGACCCACTGATAAATGAGTGAGTACAGTCTCATTGATAAATGAGTGAGTAGAGACTCACTGATAAATGATTGAGAAAAGACCAACTGATAACTGAGTGCAGATCCATAGATAAATTAGTGCAGACCCACTGATAAATAAGAGCAGACTAACTTATAAATAAGGAAGTACCAGACCCACTAATAAATGAGTGCAGACCCACTGATAAGTGCGTGCAGACTCATAGATAAATGAGGAAGTGCCAGACCCACAGATAAATGAGTGCAGACGCATAGATAAAAGAGAGCAGACCCATAGATAAATGGTGATGATATTAGCCTAAGCAAAAGAGGAACAGTTCTGAAACAAACTGACGGCACCATAGGGGACAAATACAAATTCTCATCATTCCCAATTAGCATTCCCACAAATTCGCAATGAGTTGAATACCTCTCTAGCATTCAAAAGCTCAGTTTCAATCAATGGAAAGTGGAATTTTTAAATGGGATTTTAAACCCCTTGAATTCTAGAGGTCTCTATTGCATTGATCTGGCAATCACGAAGTAAAATGTCCCATTTTAATCAATGCATTTTATTATATCTCCACTATGATGCAGTTGGTTTGCTCCACTTTTGTTTTATGCGTATGGCTCTTATACCTATTCAGGAATATACAGTATGCTTTGCATTCTGTCTTTTTAATTTCACACCCCCAGGTATCAATTTTCTTGTATTTTTTTGTTTCAAATAAATCCCAAGTAATTACAAGCTTAAATTAGACAATTATCACTATCTGCTTTTTACGTTCCTCGCTCATTGTGGTTAAATAATTGCTCTTTTCTACTAATATCAGTAGAAGAATGTCCTCTTTCTTCTCTCCAGCTTTGGAATTATGCCATCTTTCTCTAGAACGTAGATATGATGCATACAAATTGTATGTCATTTCTCTCTCATTGGCCATTTGTATACTGATCATTACAATTTTCTCTTTAAAGAGAACTTATCCTTCAAATAAGTGGTTCTTAATTAGCTTAAAGGCCAATTATCATGTGTATAGTGCCACTGAGAGAAAGTCTGCCAGTGATGCCGGGGCAGTATTGTGAGCCCTGGCAGACTAACGGAACGAATGTCTGAAAGAAATCCCTGTTATTCTTTTTGTTCCAGTGAGAACAGACTGCGACTGAAGTCTCACAGTCCAGTCACGTTGGACTGTGCTTGAAAGCTCTACACAGAGAGTCAATGAAGACTGCACGCGCAACCAGCAATGTTTTTGGCTGAGAGAGACATATACTTCCAAGTTGAGATTCAGCCCCTTGCCAGTGGAGGCAGCCATTTTTATGACTCACTCAAATAGAGCTGCTTTTTACTAAGCTTACTCACATAGTAAATAGGAAAACATGATAATTAACATACCTCCCAACATTTCAAATGACCAAAGAGGGACACTTTTGTTTTAGGTGATGTTGCTGGGGGTATGGCTGGTGGTTGGGGTATTACCAGTAATTTTTAGGTTATTTCATAACCAATTGACACATCTTGGTTCAACTGAATAAATAATTTAAAGCAAGACCAAAGTAGCTTATATACACAGACTGATGTCTAAACACACATACTGACATTAATGTGAGTTATATTGCTGTGGAACAATGTGATTGACTTGCATACACACACACCACATAGTCTGCTGTAATGAAAAGAGGGACACCAGGGTGGGAAAGAGGGACAGAGGGATTTGGGTCTCAAAGAGGGACACTTGGGAAGTATGAATTAACCCTTAATAGAAGGACTTGCTTAGGAATGTGTGCTTCAGTAGTCGAGTATCTTGATTTACCCTTTCGGTATCTGAATTCTGCTGTAGTCTCTAACTGAACAGGAACTTATTCTCTCTCTCTCATTTACTCCCTCTCTTCCTCTGGCTTCAGGTTGATTAACCCTCTGAGTGCCAGAGGGGTATGCACTCAAAGGGTTACGTTTATTTTTCAATGTGTGAAGGTGAAAAACTACCGTAAATACACACCTAAAATAAATCATTTGCTAAACACATGTAAGAATCATCTGTTCCAAGGATATACTTCCCCTTTAAACTCCAAATACTTTACTATCCTTCTATTTGCTATAAGACGACATTTCTTGTTTATGAGTGGGAAGGGGGGGTCATTTAAAGAAAAAAAATATCCTATATAATAATTCGCTAAGATGTTTGTCAGAAGCCGTCACGCGCAGTAGAGACGACTGCGTGCGCTGCAGTCATGCTCAGTAGAGGCTGCCCTCGCCGTGGCTGATACAGAGTGGTGCGCTCCGAATTCTGACCGGAGTTCTCTCTGCGCACCTTCCTGGGACCAAGCAGTCCCAGGAACGTGCTCAGAGAGGACCACAATATGAATTCGGATTGCCCCGCTCCATATCAGCCGCGGTGCTTTCCAGCAGTCAATACTGCGTATGACTGCAGCACCGCCAGTGTTGGCCAGTGTACACAGGCTTTAAAACTAGTTCTGTATAATGTATTATTGCATATATTTATGGTGCTATCAATTCTAAGCAGTAAAAATTTTCTGTTTAATACAGACCAGCTTTTGGCTCTCCAGCTATTGAAGACTAAAACTCCCATCATCCCTTACCAGTTGTAGTCTCCAGCAGCTGTAGAACCAAAGGTTAACTACCTTTGCCATTGACTATATGGAGCACAGACATTTGAGTGAACGTCCTAACAGAAATATCACAAAACAAAAAGGTTTTATGCAAAGACGGAAGCAAACAATTATTTTTCTCAGTAGTGTTAAACACAACAAGTAAATCCCCATAAGTGCTTGATTTAGCAACTGCAAACAAAATGAACCCGAACCTAAGAGACCCACCCATACTATTAACAAGGTCACATGACTCAATCTACATGCTCCCAACCAGATGTAGAATGCTGCTTCAAGGAAGATTTCTGGGAGGAGAAGCCAGACCACAGGAGCCATATTTACGATGAGGTGGAAAAAACAAGCCAGCCACCGTACAGCAGAACCATTCCACAGACTGCCTGCCAAGCAAACTATTGCCTTCCATAGGCCCCACTCCACCATGACAACCACCCAGTGTAGTGCATTCCACATGCCTTCATCCAGTACAGATGTTGTCCAGCATGCAGTATCCCAGAGGCATGTATGAATAACAATAGCTAAACCATGCAGGTTCTGCAGTGTCCTCTGCAAGAGACCCTGTTCACTGGTTGGACTAATTTCAAATTCTTTGGAGAGAAATTGGCTGAGAGTTCCATTAAAAAAACCTCTGAGATAAGAATTACAAAACAGAGCAAGTCCTTAAATGTACCATTCATGAGTTGTACTATGGAGACTGAATAAAATATATCACAGTTACTAGAAGTAGAACATATCTGCCACTGTCATTTCTATATCCTTATGAATGTTTGAAGTCCAGAGTTCAATTGTGCAGAAGACTTACTGCACTATAAAGCAAGGTGACCCCAAGAAGAAAGTTCTGAAGAAGATTTGCTCTGCTCACTGACCCTTTTTTCTCATTCATGTGTAGCCCGTCTGTAGTGTGGCATCAAAATATCAGGTCTGTTTATATGGTTACCTCCACAATCAGGACACAAGAGCTGATCCCACAAGAACCCTGAATACTTTGTTTCCTGACAAACATGTCAAATTTGTGAGAAAGCATTGGGCCAAAGCAAAGAGCATTGACAGGCATTGCTGAACAACCTCCTCCTTGAAATAAACAGCTCTGCACAAGTTAATCATGGCTGGCTGCATAAACTCTTTGTTCTCCTGCTATTAAAAACCTGAGGTAGTAATCCCAGTGCATGCTTCGCTTTAGCTTTTAATTCTGTTGCCATGAATGCTCAGCCTGGCCGCTGATTGTTCTGAGAGAGGAAGGAAGAGAGGATTAAATGAGGCTTGAAGCCAGGATATGGGCTGAAATATAATTTTGTATAATGCCAAGTTGTGTTTGGAATCCACCTCAGAGTAAGGAGGGTGCAGTAAGTTGGAAAGGGGAGAAAGAGGACACGGAGTGGTTGCCACACTTTTTCAAATGATGCCCTCTCTCCCCCTTTTTTGGTTTCCATGAAAAGTCAGTGCCTCCCTTTTTATCATTAACTCTTTAAGGACTAGACAGGCGTGCAGCTCTTTGCTTCACAATGCTTTTGCGTACCCCACTGGTCTGCAAAAGCATTAAAACAAATGTAACCCTTTCCATGCCTATATAGTTTTAATCTGCATTTTATTTTGAACACAATAATTTCTGAAAACCGATATACTTAGGATCCCTGCCAAATGTAATTGTGTCACAAGTACAAATATAGTAGACTGTGCTGTTTACAAGCAATCTTTACAGAAACAAAAAGTGTGACAAACGCAGACTGAGAAAGAACACAAATAAGTGTTTTGTTCAAGGCATGGCACCCTCTTAATTGCTGCTCAAGTCATATTTTTCACTCTCATGTGCCATTGCAGAGATAAAATTTCCATATTCATATCAGACTGATCCCACGCTCAGACAGCCCAGCTTCAAAATGTCAAGCAAATCCTCTATGCACGAGAGAGCCAGCACAACCCCAGACATACTTTTCAGCCTATGTGGGCCTCATCAGTGGGTTGCAGCTAATTCTTCCTAAGCACATAGAAGCAAGGACCCATGCCTGGGATACCCTTCAACTTAGGGAAACTACAGAAATAAAAAGTGTGATGAACGTACACTGTGAAAAAGAACGCAAATAAGTGTTTTGTTCAAGGCATGGTAGCCTGTCAGATGCTGCTCAAATCACATTTTTCATTCCCTAGAGGGACTCAGCTGCAACGCAACAACAAGGCCCACATAGGCCAAAATGTACATCTGTGGCTTTTCTGTCTCTCTCATGTAGAGAGGATTTGCCTGACATTTTGGAGCTGGACTGTTTGAGGGCAGGACCAGTCTGATATGGATATGGAAATTTCCTCTCTTCAATGGCACATGGGAGTGAAAAACATGACTTGTAGCATCATTGAGGGGCCACTCTGCCTTAGAACAAGACAATATATCTTGTTTGTGCACGATGGGTGATTGTCACACTTGCTTGTTTTAGGTCTCCCTAAGTAGAAGGGTATCCCAGAAAGGGGCCCTTGCTTCCATGCTCCTAGCAGGAGTCAACTACACCACACAAACAAAGTCCACATAGGCTGAAACCCACGGCTGTGATTTTGCTGTCTTTCTCATGTGGGGTGGATTTTGAGAGGGTAGAACCAGACGTTTACAGAAATTTTCCCTCTGCAATGACACAGGGAGTGAAAAAAGTGACTTGTAGCACCATTGAGAGGCCACCATGCCCTAGAACAAGACACTTTATCTTCTTTATTCTTGAGGGGTACTGGTCACATTTGTTTGTTGAAGGTCTCTCTAAGTAGAAGGGCATCCCAGGCATGGACCCTTGCTTTCATGTGCTTAGAGAGGGCCAGCTGCACCACACCAATGAGGTTCAAATAGGCCAAAATGTACATCTGTGGTTTTGCTGCCTTTCTCGTGCGTAGAGGATTTGGTTGACATTTCAAAGCTGGTCTGTCTGAGGATAGGACCAGTGAGATATGGAAATTTCCTCTCTGCACATGGGAGTAAAAAATGTGACTTGTAGCACCATTGAGGCTACCATCTTCTAGAACAAGACACTTTATCTTGCTTGTGCTAGATGGGTGCTCATCACATTTGTTTGTTGTAGGTCTTCCTAACTGGAAGCGTATCGCAGGCACGGGCCCCTTCTTCCATCTGTGTAGAGGGAGTCAACTGTGCCACACCAACAAGGCTCACATATTCCGAACCATACAGTTGTTTTGTAGAGAGGATTTTCTAAGCTGGACTGTGTAAGGGCAGGACCAGTCTGAAATGGATATGGAAATTTCCCTTCTGCAATGGCATATGGGACTGAAAAACATGACTTGTAGCACCACTAAGAGGCTACCATGTCTTAGAACAAGAAACTTTATCTTGTTTGTGCTTGATGGGTGCTTGTCACATTTGATTGATTTAGGCCTCCACAAGCATACTTTAAACCAGCCTTTCCAAGAGTTCTTACCATGATCACGTTTTTGGTAAAACAATTACTGTTATGCTGCATAAAAGCTAAAAAAATTAGGAGCAGAAACAAAGCCTTACCCCCCCCCCAGGAAATGCCTGCCCTTTAAACCCCTCCACAGGAAGTAGGTAGGAGGAGCAGCTAGAGGGAGGAAGTAGGTAGGAGGAGACTACAGGAAACAAACACACATAAAACAGAGGCCTGCAGAATGCTTGAAGCCTCTTGCCTGCAGATGACTAGTGGAACGACACCAAGCGTCGCTGAAGCGGCGGCGCAGGAAACAAGGTACCCTAGCAGACAAAAACTGCCTTTATCACAAGCATCCAATGTGCAGCCTTGTTGGCAAGATTCAGCCCACCTGAACCCTGGATTTGGCCCCTCTGGTAACCCTCGTCTCCTTGTGCCCCTCTAGTAACCCTCCTCTCCTTTGGTAGGCCTCATTTCCTTGTGCACCTCTGTTAACCTGCTTGTTTCCTTGTGCGTCTCTGTTTGCCCCCATATTCTGCTCCCCCTTGCCCTCGTTTTATGGCTTATTACCCTATTGAGTTCATTGAGTACTCACTTTTGGTCTCTTGTAGTTATAAATTACCCTGCTGGCCTCATATGAGACTCTGTTGATCTCACGTAATATAGGCAGAATTTAATTCTCTGTAAAACAAACTAAACACATCTTATGGTGACAGGTCAATTTTAACCAGTTCAATACGATCTGGATATTTTTTGTATGCTCCATCTCTATGCTCACACCTAGAGGCAAAGTGTCTCTCTTTGCTATCATTCTTTCACCACCTCTGAATTTCTGCTGATCTCTATGGATTATATCCTAATTATCACCATTCAGACCCTAAATTAACTGCGGACCCCCACCTCCCGTGAAACTAATCAGCACTACTAAAAGGGAAACTTATCATGCTTGTAACATTGCTCTTTTAATTAGGAATGTGTAATTGGATACAGTCTGCGCTGGAAATCCAATTACAGAGGATTATGGAGATGGAAGTCCACCGCACTTATGCACACTCACACAGCTTACTTGCAAAGGGTTAAAATGAAGTGGGATATTTTATATTCAGAGGCTGCACAACAACATATGTTAATGTGTTTGTACAAATGTATACAGATAAACGTGTACAAATGTTGGCGCTAAACTGTATTTAACAAAAGAATACTCATTGATTAAAATGGGATGTTTAACTCTTTGAGTGCTACAGAGGTTTCCAACACATTTTGTCACCCTGCTTTTTATTTTATTTATCAGGAATAACACATTGAACTTTCCCTATTTTTACGTATGTCCTGGAGAGCTTTTTCAATGCAAAATTGCACATCTATAGAAATAGAAGCAAATCGATATAGATCAGTGGCGTAGCAATAGGGGTCGAACCTGCGACTGGGTCCACCACTCCAGGGGCCCTGCCACCCCCTGTGACCCCCAGCCCAGCTCCCGCAGCAAACAGCTGAGGTCTGTGCTTTCTTTGGCACAGACCTCTAGCAACTGAGCGCTCCCTCTTCGACACTCTAGTAGTAATGCAGAGTGCTGGGAGATTGTCATCTCCCAGCGCTCTGCATTACTGAAGAGAGGATCAGCTTTTGAAGCCTATTCCACGCCACTGGACCAACAGAGAGGCAGGAGATGGGCACGGGGGGGTCAATAGGGTCAATGTGGAGGCAATGTGCAGATTGGGGGCAATGTGGAGGCAACTGTAGAGATTGGGGACAATGTGGAGGTAATTGTGGAGATCGGGGCAATGTGGAGGCAATTGTGGTCATTGGAGGCAATGTAGAGGCAATTGTGGCGATTGGGACCAATGGGGGGTAATGTGGTCGGGGGTGCCCATGGCAATTTTTGCACCAGGGCCCAGTGGCTTCTGGTTACTCCTCTGATATAGACAGAGAGACAGATAGATAGATAGATAGATAGATAGATAGATAGATAGATAGATAGATAGATAGATAGATTGATAGATAACAAATTAACCCCTTAAGGAGTTTGATGTGACAGGACTGGTTCGGACGTTAAGGACTGGTGATGGTCCTGGCAGATCATGGAATTCTGGGATGGCAGAGCAACGCTGAATGTCGCACTGCCATCCCAGAATTCATTGCAATGAAAAGAAAAATGCTGTGGTCCCCAACACCTGCACACACCCCAGATTTGGAGGGTGTTAAGGAGTTAATAATTACATACAGTTACATGTTATTTTTAAATACAATTAATCAGTTAATTACAGCAATTTTAAACTGGGAGAAGATCTGATTTTTTTTTCAGTTTATTGTAGGCTTTCAGAGGTCTGTTGCAGAAGGCAGATCAAACGGCTTCTTTCTTGTAGTCTGGAATAGTCAGTGCTAGCAATAGAGAGGAAGTTATAGGAAGTATGGAGCACAGATGTGAGGTTATAGGCAGTATGGAGAGCAGGAGGTGGCGTTCCAGAGAAGTGGCTTTAAAATATGCAAAACAAAAAGGTGAAGGGTATGTCTATATTCAAGTGTCAGCCAATTTAGTTCTTTAAACATATAATGATGGGTAGTGTAATTACATTGGAAAACAAACTTAAGTGTACAAACATGGTTTTGTGGCTCAGTATCAAATTCTACATCCCTATAATCAATGTCTGGCATTATCATTTATTGCAGACTATTTTTCCTTTATTATTTTTTTCCATTAAAATGTTTACTGCTCCTTTAAGGTAATCAGTGAAGGACAGGAGGGAAACATTTTTCAGGGAGACAAGTTCCAGAATAAGAAGGTGGGGGTCAGTGAAAATACAAGGAAATGCTGCATTAAATAAAGAGGGATTTTAAGTAATTGTGTCACAGCAGAAGTGGTGTAGCTAAAACAAGTAGAATGATTTATTTTTTCTGTCTTTAACCCTTTGAGAGCTAGAGGTGTGTTAAACACACTGATTGCAAAGTGCTGTTCACCTCTTTCTTTCTCATTATGGTTTATTTACTTAAGCCAATTTGCAAATTATCCTGAAAATATGGAAGTTTTGTGGTGTCTTAAATTTGCATATAAATGAACATATTATTGGGGCTTCTTATTTATCAGTTCATTTGTTGAAGGATACAGCACTCAGATGAAGCGTCTTCCACCATTGTTTCTCCAGAAGAAGGTGTTCGTATTCTCAGATCATGGGATATTGTGGTTTCAGACGAACCTGTCCCGCAACAAGATCCTCCGGTGCGTTTGGAGCGGGAGTGGTCGGTGACTCCTTCGCTTGCAAGATTGCACCCCTCTTCTGCTGTTGCGGGTACTTCAGCTGGCTGAGATGGACGTCAGGTATCTTCAGGTTTGCAGCTTGACTTTGTGATACTTACCTTTCTCCTGTTCCTGGTGCTGTACGTCTGTTACACCCATTAACTTGGATCTCCGTTTGCTATGGTGTGGCCTCCAGGAACTGTGTTATATTTCCTGGCTGTGTCCAGCAGTGCATACTGACCTACCTGTTGTGTCGAACCTTGCTGCACCTTATGTATATAAATGTTATATTTCATACTGATTGTGTTTTTCTACTTTGTGTTTAGGCACATTCTGTCTTTGGGGAATATTTGAATGGCAGGCCTTGGGGGCGTTGCGGTTGGCCTGCGGGCACGGAGTTCCCCTGGTTTAAATCAGGGGTGCCCTGCGTTCGGGGGCTGGTGGAGGCGCTCTGGAGGGGAAGGCTTTTTTGGGGTTTCGTTTTGTTATATGAGGCAGTGTTTTTTTCAATTACGGGCTCCTACTTTGAACACTTTGAACTGCGTCATGTGATGAGGCAAAGTAAATCGATTAAAACAAACAAAAAAAAAACAGGGTATGTGGTTGTATGATAAAGTGGGAATTAGATTATGCAGAAGACATAGGTTTCCATTCAGTTGTGTGCTGGGGTCGGGCAGTGCATTGTCAGTCCTCTGAGCGGGGTGGGATTACTCCTTCCTGCCTGGGATACCGCTTGTCTGCCTGGCCTTCCAGTCGCCTATCGTGCCAGGCCATTGGTCTGTGGAGCAGCCTTGGCTTTCCCATATATGTACTATTTGCACTTATCGGACTGTTGTTCATGTGACCTGTGGTCTGCTGGGGCTGCATCCCGGGCTTTGGTCACTTTACACATGTTGGCCTCCAGGTTGCTGCGGGGACTTCCCCCCATTGTCTGGATTGCTGCATGTCTGGCTGAGCCTGGGGATGTATACCTGGTCTGCTTGTTTTTATTATTATGTAGCTTGTTTATGATTCTTCCGCTGTGCACTTGAATGGTGCTTGATCTATTTGTGTACTGTTCTATTATAATTGTTCTTTGTTAGTTGATTAAGCACTTTGTGATTATTGCTACTTATTTTGCACCTCTGTCCCATGGGGTACCCATTACTTGCACTGATCTACAATATTTCCCCTAGTGTTGCAGTTATGGCTATATGATATTTGGACACTATGGTGCCGTCCTCTTTATTTACCTGCATTTGGTATCCTTCCCTAGTACGCCCGGATGGGGTCTCTGACTCTGTCCTGCTCTGCGTTAGTAGTTACATCCCCCCTCTCATCTGGGTATGAGACCAGTGCTGCTCTTCTCAATGTTTATTATCGCTATTAGGTTCATTGCACTGTGGTTGGTCCATTCTTCGGAATGGTCTGTTGTTCTCCTTTCACTCTTCTTCTTCTTTACCTTTTTCTTTTCTATCTGGACTTTCTTCTTTCTTGTCTTCCCTTCCCTTCCCTTCGCGTTTTTCCTTCCCTCCCCCTCATTTGTGATAGGAAACTGGAGGCTGAGGTTTCGCCTAGTGCCCCTGGTGCTGTCATTGACCAAGATGTATGAGTATACCCCATGTGTTGTGAGGATTTCTCTGAAGTTTGATTTGATTGTAGCTAAGTTGGTCATTGTTCCATCTGCAATATTGTTAGGTGAGTCATTGTCTACACGGGTCTTAGGATTTTATCTATAAATGCAAAGGGTCTTAATACTCCGCATAAAAGACGCTTACTCTTCCAAGAGGTGGCTAAATTAAAGGCTCAGATTATATGTGTACAGGAAACCCATTTTGCTACTGCCAAAGTGCCCACGGTTATTAATAAGTAGTTTTCTTCTGCTTTTCATTCCACTACACTTTCTAAACGAGCAGGGGTATCTACTTGGCTACATTCTTCCCTGGCAGTTGATGTTCAGCTTGTTAAAAAGTATCCAAATGGTAGATATCTCCTCTTGGTCCTATCTATCAATAATGTTACTTACACTTTACTCAATCTTTATGCCCCAAATTAGAATTCTGCTCAGTTTTTGAGGCGGACCCTGGCCAGGTTGGGCCCCCTGGTTAGGGGCTCCTTCCTGGTTTAATGTCATGTCGGACCCTACCTTGGATATGACAGCGAAGCCTGCTAGGTCCACTGGTCTGTGCTGAAGGCTCAGAGTGATATTTTTCATCATGCTTTAAGGGAATCAAGGTTATATGATGCATGGAGCGTATTGAATCCATTGGATAGAGATTATACTTTTTATTCTCATGTTCACTTTACATATTCTAGGCTGGATTATTTTTGTGTAGATAAATCTTTATTGCAGAGAGTGCAACAACGTAAGATTGGAGTAATTCAGTGGTCCGATCATGCACCATGTATGCTGGAAATTACGGAGTCCTTTTCATGTAGAGGATCAGGTTCTTGGAGATTGAATGAATATCTACTATCAAGCCCTGCCAATGTGAAACTGTTAGGGGCTGGGATTTCCCCGGCAACAGTTTGGGAGGCTCATAAGGCTATCTTGAGGGGCCGGTTTATAGCACATGCGACAAGGGATAAAAAGATACGGGCTGCCACATTGTCCAGGTTGTCTATGGAGTTTGTCTCTCTGGAAACTTTGCAGAAGCATTGTGCTACGATCCAAAGGGGGAGGAAAATAGCTTCCATTAGGCAAGACTGTGTCAGACACAACTTGCGCTTACTAAATTACAACAGCAGTATTAAACTCAGGGTAATAGGGCGGGAGCTTTATTGGCCAGACGTCTACGAAAAAGGGAAGCGAAAAAGGCTATCCCATTTATCATGTCTCCCTCTGGCGAAAAAGTCATGAACCCTTCCCAAATTCCAGAGGTTTTTTCTCAATATTATGCAGATCTCTATAACCTTCATAGAGATGGTTCATCTCCTCAACCTTCTCAACAGGACATTGATGATTTTTTGGATGGGGTTCTTTTGCCCCGTCTGACATCTGCCCAGTGTACTTCCCTACAGTCCCCAATTTTCACTGAGGAAGTGTTATTAGTTATTCGGAAGTTGCCCGTTCATAAAGCTGGTCCTGATGGTTTCTCAAATTTGTATTATAAGAAGTTTTGCTCAATACTTGTTCCTCATTTGGTCAACCTGTTCTCCTTTTGTGGGGATGAGGGATCTTTCCCTTCTTCCATGTTGGCTGCCCACATCTCTACTATTCCCAAGCTGGGTAAAACTCCAACCCAATGCCAAAACTTTCGCCCAATCTCCTTATTAAATACGGATGTGAAGCTATATGCGAAGATTTTGGCGAACAGGCTTCAAGACTTTCTTCCTTCTTTGCTTTGTTATGACCAGGTTGGTTTTGTGCAGAGCAGACAAGCTTCCAATAACACTAGAAAGTTGGTTGATCTAATCCAGGCAGCCCACTCTTCGAAGACTGAGAGTCTTCTTCTGGCTATTGACGCTGAGAAGGCGTTTGATAGCTTACACTGGGGATACTTGCGGACTGTACTGGAGAGATTTAATTTTCCTCCAACTTTTATTGAGGCTGTCATGGCCCTCTATTCGAATCCGAACGCTAGGGTTTCTTATGCTGGCTTTTTGTCTCGTTCCTTTTGTAACGGTTTTTTAAGACACTCAGACCAGTAGGTAAAATCAAACACAATTTATTAAATAAGAAATAAGGCAAACGATCGCCCTCTACAGGCAACACAAATAATAGCAATATATGGACAGATATGCCCCCACAGGCCCAATATACAGAATCAGGGTAAACATATACTGTCTCAGAACAGGCAAAAGCAATCTAGACACAAACGGGTTAAATGCATAAATCAGTCCGTCTCAGCTGTGGGGTTTGGCACGCCCAAGGTGGTGATAGGAGGTAAAGTGTAGATGTAGGCAACACTTAGAGTTCTTAAGGTAATAATGCTGCTAGGCAATCTGTGACCAGTGGTAGAATCAGCAGAACAGTGACCCAAAATAGCCCCCACGGGCATAACCAAGGAGACAACTGAATCTGCAAGTGTGTGAGTCGGTAGCCCCCACGGGCGTAACCACAATATAGCTAGATATGCAAGAGCTGGCAAATAGCCCCCACGGGTGTATAAACGGAGACCAACAGATAGAGGTAGTTGAGCCAATAGCCCCCATGGGCGTATACCAACGGGAACCTGCCAGAGCTTTGAGCCTACCCTTGGCTGCACAGCTTGAGCCTTAAGCCACAACGGGAGTCCGCCGGTAACCCAACGTAAGACCAAGAGCCAATGGCACCCTACCGGATCCGACTTAACGTGACTACTCTGCAGCTAGATAGTGCGAGTCGCCGTCCCACACGAGAGGCTGACTCAGCAGACGTAGCACAACGGGTTAAGGCTCTATACCGGGGAAAGAAGGCTCTGCAAGGATGAGGCAGCACTGCAAGGGTTAAAATGAACTTTTACCGATAGAAGGCTCAGTATAGTGGAGTAGCTCTGCAAGCGTACGGAGGCTCAGTGAAGGAAGCACAGCTCAGCAAACCAGCACGGAACTCTGCACTGCACTTAAGCACAACAAGGGTGAAGTTGGTCACTCTGCAGCTGGGCAAGCAGCAGAAGTAAGAATGTCGCTGCGGCGACAACAGGAACAAGCAGGTCGCTGGAACAGGCCGGTTGCCGATCACGGAGCAGGAAGTCAGCCAGGCCGGGTCGAAACACGTAGGAGGTCCTCAGACAAGCCCGGTCAAACACGAGCAGGAACATTAGCAGAGCCAGGTCAGATAACGGAGGTGGTTCTCAGACAAGCCGGGTCAATCATGAGCAGGAACACTGGAGCGTAGTCAGGACAGGCCAAATCGGTACACAGAAATCTGGAACACAGGAACACAGCAATAGCAATACTGGCTCAGAAACACCACGAAAGGACATCTGACAGGTGTCATGGCCAGGCATAAAAAGGTCACCAGGGGCGGGCCAAACCAACTCAGTGAATCAGAGTATACCACAAACGAGAGTGACAGGAGGATCACAGACACTGTGATACCTTTACCCTCTCAAATGGCTCTAGGCAGGGATGCCCACTATCTCCGATTCTTTATGTATTAGCTTTGGAGCCCCTGGCGGAGGCAATCCGCTCACACTCGCACATCAGGGAATTCTCAGGAGGAAGTTAGGATTGTTTGCAGATGATATTATTATTGCTTTGACGGACCCAGTAAATTCACTTCCCCCACTCCTGGACGTTTTACACCGCTATGGCAGAATTTCATACCATAAGGTCAGTTATTCTAAAACTCAAGCTCTCCCCTTAAACATGACCGTGTCAATATTGGCTAGACTCCAATTGGAGTATTCTTTTGAATGGAGGAAGGACACTCTCACTTATTTGGGTGTGTAACGGTTTTTCAGACACTCAGACAGAGGATTAAAATAAAACACAGTTTTATTAGAAAAAAAAACAATAACAAGATTGCCCTCTACAGGCAGTACTGTGAATAGCAGAATATAGGCTACATAGGCCTTCTCAAGACCAGGATACAGAACAGGGATAATATATATTTTAGTACAGTCACAGAATAGGCAAAACAGCGACTGGCAATGAATGGTAAAGTACAAAGGATAATCAGTCTCAAATGTGGTGTAAGGCACGCCCTAGGTGAACAAAGGCAGCAATAGGTGCTAGATCACACAACACCTTAAGACCATAAATGTATAGAGCTGCTGAAAGAACTGCGACAGAGACTGAAGCTGCAGGGTAGTTGTTTGATAGCCCCCACGGGTGTATAACGGAGACCAACAGTATTGGGATCGCTTGAGCCAATAGCCCCCATGTGCGTAACGGAGACCAACAGTATCGGGATTGCTTGAGCCAATAGCCCCCATGGGCATAACGGAGACCAACAGTATTGGAATTGCTTGAGCCAATAGCCCCCACGGGCGTAACGGAGACCAACAGTATTGGGATTGCTTGAGCCAATAGCCCCACGGGCGTAACAGAGACCAACAGTATCGTGATAGCTTGAGTCAATAGCCCCCACGGGCGTATACCGGAGACCAACAGTATTGGAATCGCTTGAGCCAATAGCCCCCATGGGCTTAACGGAGACCACCGGTTGCTGCGCTGCTTGAGCCAATAGCGCCTCCCTCGGGCACGTTAACGGAGAACTACTGCTCTGTGGATAACAATTGAGCCGCCGACAACAGAGGCCCACAATGCAGCCGACTCAGCAGAAGCAGTGTATATGGAAACGGCTCAGCAAGGGTTAACAGTGGCAGCAAGGTAGAAGGAAGCAGACAAGTGATCGGAGGCTCATAGAGTAGCGATACAGCACAGCAAGTGCCAATGAGACTCAGCTATACTTGATACAATGCACAGAGAAACGGAAGGCTCAGCTCAGGAGAAGCGGCTCAGCAGGAGTTAATACAGCAATATCGAAAGTCTCAGACCCACACGCTGCAGCGATCAGAATGTTGCCGAGGCGACAACAGGAGCTGTAGACTGGAACAGTAGAAATCCGGAACAGGTCCAGGAGCAGGAAGTCAGCCAGGCTGGGTCAGATCACGGAGGAGATTCGCAGACAAGCCAGATCAGCAACGAGCAGGAACGTCAGCCAGGCCGGGTCGGATCACGGGACAGGAACACAGGAGCGTAGTCAGTACAGTCCAAATTGGTACACAGGAGATCAGGAACACTGGAACACAGCAACAGCAGCACTGGCTCTGGAACACCACGAAAGGGCACCTGACAGGTGCCAATGGCCAGAATAAAAAAGTCACCAGGGGCGGGCCAACACAGCTCAACCAATAAGGGAGCAGCACAAGTGAGAGTGACAGAGAGATCATGGGATCCGTGATAGGGTGTCACTTTGACTAGAAACCCTGCAGCGTTATTTGAAGCGAACTTCCTTAACTTATGGAAGTCAATAAAGCAAGATCTACAAACCTGGTCGAAACTAATGCTGTCCTGGGTAAAACAGATAGCCTCTGTCAAAATGTCTGTACTCCCCAAATTATTGTATCTCTTTAGGACCTTAACGATCCCGATTCCTCTCCCTTTTGTAAAAGAAGTTCAATCGGCAATTTACTGATTCATATATAATTCTCGATTATCTAGAGTCTCAAATAGATGGCTTCTATTGCCTTCACGTCGGGGAGGTCTGGGGATTCCGGCTATTATTCATTACTACAAAGCGTCTCGTTTGGCTCAGAGTATTCTTTTCCATGCACCCCCGGGCACAATGGCGTGGGTTGATTTGGAGGATTCTCAGATGTATCCACGTCGAATATGTGATTTTTTTATGGCTCCCCACCCGGCTACAACCTAAAATGAGTTCTCTATTTTGTAGTACGAGAAATTCTTTCCAGATTTGGAGAGAGTATGCTCTTGTGGTTCCTGAGCTTGGTCAATTATCCCCAGCGGCCCCCGTACGTACCTTGGAAATTTTGATCCATTCTAATTATTCTACTTGGTATAAAGCAGGTATTGAATCCCTATCTGACCTTATGGATGAAGGTTGCTTGCACTCTTATGAGGTTCTCCAGCGATCCCACGATCTTGCTCGTGGTGATTTTTACAAATACTTACAACTGCAGCATTTATTGCGGTCCTTACCTACATCTTTGTCCCTTCCAACTGCTCAGCTCCATCGCATTACTAGGGCCTGTATGCATCCGCTTGCGGTCGTGAAGGCACTGTCCCTTTGCTATATCACTCTGATACAGGATAACCTCCCACAGAAACTTTCCTTTATGATTGCGTGGGAGCAGGAGTTGGGCCGCACTATTTCTGAATCTCGGTGGAGTGAGGCCCTCTCTGTTCTCAGTCAGATTTCTCATTGCTCGAATCATATTGAACTTTCCAAGAAGATTCTTTATCGGTGGTATTTAGTACCCGCGAGATTGGCTCATATGCTCCCCTCGGTGTCCAATTTGTGCTGGCGAAATTGTTCAGCAGTGGGCACTATGGAGCATGTTTGGTGGTCATGTTCGGCCATCCGTCAGTATTGGATGCAAGTTTTCGAATTGCTTGAACAGTCCACTTCTCTCCGTTTCCCTATGTCTCTAGAATTTGCATTATTTAACTTTTTCCCTACTGACCTTCCCAGGGCAGTTAAAATTCTAGTTGGGCTCATTCTGATAGCAGCAAAAACATTATTAGCCAGAAATTGGAGACAGGCTTTGGTTCCGTCTCAATTAGAGGTGAGACAATTGGTATCCTACAATTTGCGGATGGAGAAAATGCATTATATAAATGTCTCTAACATGGAACTATATGAATCAATTTGGTCTCTATGGGAATCCGGGGTGCATACTAGGTGATCTTCAGTATTATATCTATCCCCCTCCCTTCCATCCCCTATTCTTCCCCATGTTTGTCACCCATTCTTTCTTCTTTCTAGCCTTTTCTTTTTTCTCCACTTTCTGATTACTTTTCTTTTCTCGTTTTCTTCATTCTGATTTTGAGACTATCTATGGTCATTATTTTAGGTTTTAAGATCATTTCGAGGGGCCTGCTTATGCAATATGATATTTAATATGTGTATTGGATCCATTTATAGTATATTAGGTAATAACGTTGCCTTGGATCCTTTCTTTTCTTCTGTTCTTCTGTTTTGCAATTCTGACCTTGATTGTGGCTCCTTATATTTTGTTTCATTTTGATGAACATTGTGTCATGTAATGTTATTTGAAAAATTTCTGTCTTAATAAAAACTTGATTGAAAAAAAAATGCAAGTGGTTAAATTAAGTTCAGCGTTTACTGAATATGGACATTTAAAATATATATATCATATTTATATTTCATGTGGACATTAAGATGCCTCCAACAGTAACCCTTTGAGAGCCGGAGGGCTACCTCTCCATAACTCAAAAAGTTAGCAGCAGCATCTTTAGGGGATTCTTTTTTTTTTTTTAAATAAAAGAGAACTTATGGATTTATTTATTTTTTATTACAGCAAGAAAGAAGAAAAGAAGATCAGAAGAAAGAAAAGAAGACAGAAGAAAAGAAGACAACAGCAGGACCCCGCTGGACATCAGGATTACTGGTAAGTTCTTAATTGTCGGGACATGTGTGAACGGTTTCTGGATTAACCCTATGAGTGCCAGTGGGGTATGCAACTCTGTATAATGCGCTGCAAACCCCACTGGCACTCATAAGGTTAATATTTTTCTATATTTCAACCACCAGTATGTGTTGGAAACCAGTTTTCCAACACATACCGGTGGTTTTCACAGCGTGTTTGGGACACTGCGCCTGCCTTCTTATGGCGCAGGATTTGTACCATAGGATAGCAAAGTTGACTATTTTAAGTAATGTTTAATGGGTGAAAATTGTGCACCCGTTGAACATTTTTGCAAGGTTTTTGGTGTTGACATCACAGTTTATAGAACTGGAAATTGTGCTGTCAAAACCGCTACTGCCTGTTTTTAAAATACCGCTGGTAATAGTATAGAACCCCTAGTACCCAACTTACAGTACATATGAAAAATGGACAAAAATCCATCTGTATGAAAAGACTTATATTTACTAAAATTAGTAAAACGTGATCATAAGTATTCTGCAGCCACAGTATAAACTTATAAGGAAAGGAAGGAAGGAAAAATTATAATACTGATAACTCAAAATAAAACACGGGAGGGAAAAAGTTAAAAAAAACACTTCTAATACTTCGAGAAGGGTCTCCAGACAATTATTGACATAATATGTAAAAAAAAAAAATAATTACCACAGTCATAATATAATAAACCATGTAACTTGCCTTCATTCTGATCACAGAGCAGGCTCAGGGCTTCAAATCCCAAACTGACATAATGTTCCAAGTATGCCGCACTCGAAAGAGAAAACATGTAGTATAAAATCAAGACTTTATTAATCTTGATTAAAAAAAAAAAAAATCAAAAAAGAACAGTGATCCATGGTTGCCTACAGATCAGACGCGTTTCACACTTCACAATGTGTCAGAAATGTCTCTAGGATCCAAGGGTTAAATGGAGATTGAGACTTTACAGGAGGAAGGGTAGACTGGCTCAGCTAAGAAGTTTCTGGCCATGAATCAATCAAATAAGTTGTAAGTTTACAATTACCCAAGGGTACGTGTCTATTAAGCAATGCCAGGTATCCCACTGAAGGTTGCCTTTACTAAAATCTCTATACACCCTTTAGCATATGTCTGTATGATTTATGGGGGCATACTGTATTCCATTAATAAAAAATAAGTTTTTAGCACATTGACCTAATATAGTTGTATGGGAGACCAGCAGAAACTGTATCTTACTGGTGAGGAAGGACAGGTATGGACATTGCATACAGATTAGTTTAATATGCACGGCTTCATCCAAAATGCTTTTATTGCAATATAAATTAATGAATAGGAACCACTGTAATGTGAATGCTAAGGGGACAGGCAGAATCCTATAAACGCAAATTAATGTAATTGACCTTAACATGCATTGGTTTAATTAACCCCTGGCAGAAAATACAGACAATTTGTTCAGATAGCATGAGAATAATAATAGAATCCATTAAATACATTGCCTTAATGGAATATATCTTGGGAATATGGAAGGAGATTTACTAAAGACTAATACTATTTTTCTTGCCTCTGTTGAGGGATGCAGGGAGCATGGTCTATAAAGTCCTCCTCCAGGAGGCAGGGCACTCAGAACTGAAACTCCTACTTCCTGCACTATCAGGGACATGCACAGACATTTTGGGGGGCAGGGGCTCAAATGAAAAAAGGGCACTTCTCATAATTACTTATTCAAAATATATATTTAAAAAAAAGTAAAGAATTTACATCTCAGGAGCCTGTAGGCACAGAAATCTGAAGCACCCCCCCCCCCATTGGCCATCTCCACTGGACACCTCCACATTGCCCCCATCATCTCCATATTGCCCTTACATTGTCTCCTGTCAGCTCCATATTGCCCCCATCATCTATTGCCGCACCTCTTCCCTGGCGGTCCAGTGGCAGGAGAGGTCTGTATGTGCCTCCTTTGGCACAGACCTGTAGCTGCTGGAGCTCCCGCTAGGTCTTCTCTTCATGCAGAGCGCTGGGAGATGATGTCATCTCCCAGTGCTCTGTAATACTAAAGATCCAACGCAGGAGCACAGCATCTACAGGTCTGTCCTGAAGGAGGCACAGACCTGACTGGGCGGTGGGGGGGTTAGTGAGGGCAGCGAGGCAACTTTTTTTTGTGTGTGTGTGTTAAAAGGGCACGAGGGCACTTTGGACAAAAAGGGCAGGTGCTCAAGCCCCCTTGGTGTCTATGTGTGCACGTGCCTGTGCATTATATATCCCTCCACAAAGCATTTCCAGGTCAGTGTTTGCGGCCATTTATCAGTAGGGAAATCCGGAAATGTACTTTATTTTATTTCTCCTACTGCCAACAAAGGGAGAACCTGGCATTGTCAGAGGTTTGTTGGGGATTGACATGTTCATCAACTTGAACCTAACAATATACATTTAACCATAGTGTATGTTCTGCATACAGTGTTTTACTCAGTGCATGGATTTGATTTTGTTTAGCAACTTTTACCTTCCATTGTGCATCTGACCACAGTTTCTGTTCTGCATACAATGTTTTAGTCTGCATAAGTGCAGGGATTTAATTTTCTTTTCAGAAACTTTCCCCTCAAAAAATACATTTGAACGTAGTGTATGTTCTGAATACAGTGTTATACACATCATAAGTGCATGAGCTTATATTTAGCAGACAGTCCTGGGGCTTTGTGGGTCATACGTTTATCCTTCTACTTGTCCAGTGTTTATTAGAGCAGAGGGTTCAGGGGTTCCTGTTTGGCCTTCTGAGGTAAAAGACTGCACAATGTGTCCATGCTCATATGCCTTTCCAGTGTGCCTATCTGAACTCTAACAGGGAGGGAAGAGGAGGGACTCCGCTTATTATCATGTAGCCTCTTCCTTCTCTGCTGAGAAGGCCGTTATACTCTTCAAGTCTCCTTCTTAATTTATTTGTTCTGGGTTTTATCTCTGTGACATACAAACAGTTAATTACAACCTGCAAACTGCAGGAACTTCAAAATATATAATATGCAAAATATAAGATAAATATAAAATGAACATCCTGCAAGATTAATAACCTGAAAAACTGTGACATGCACAAATCTGCGAAATGCCCAACTGCAACACACGCACAACTACAAAACACAATAAACTGCAACATGCAAAGAACTGCACAATGCACAAAACAGCCACATGCTTCAGACTGCAAGGTGAGCTAAACTGCAAATTGCTCTAAACTGCAAAACTTCACAAGGCACCAATCTGCACAATGAATAAAACCGAACAAAATACAAAATCTGCACAAAGCAAAATACTGCACAATGCACCAGCTGGCAAAATAAACACAAAAAGAAGAGAGGAGAAGCGCAAGAAAAAAACCATCTAAGTGTAGTAGTGAGGGTATACACTTATATATAAATATATATAAAATATATAGACAATAAATGATATGTGAATCGATCTATAAAAATCATAAGAGTGAATAATAAATATACAAATGCATTTAATTCTGAATATAGAAACGAAACAGGATATAAATTGAAAGTATATAGAAATGAATAAATGAATACATAAAAAATACATAAAATCTACTCTCAAAGAGAGTGTGGATATATAAAAGAAAGTCTTATGATACTGAAAGTATCAATATCCCCAATAGGGATCCAATATCACAATGTAACCATTGATAGATGTGTTTGCAATGTATAAAATAAATGTGAACAAAAAGTATCCACCAAAGTGGATGGATGGCCCCTTACGCCAGATGAAGGCGCAGTTTTGGCGCCGAAACGCGTTGAGCCCTTGAGCCCTGTTGAACAATTCCACTGATTAATTGGTTTGGATGCCCCATCTGTAACCGGACTACTACACCGAATGTTTCAGTTTTCCGGAAGACGAAACAACTGAGGAGGACTTTGGATTTCACCCCGCTAACTGAGCCACCGATCATTCCTGTGATACGTTCCAGTGAGGCAACGGATCGGACGGTGTGCAGGGCCGTTACTCCCCTCTGTTCAAGGTGCACTAACTCTAGTTATCAACGTCGGCCCGGCGCCCCACGCTCCAGATGAAGGCGCAGTTTTGGCGCCGAAACGCGTTGAGCCCTTGAGCCCTGTTGAACAATTCCACTGATTAATTGGTTTGGATGCCCCATCTGTAACCGGACTACTACACCGAATGTTTCAGTTTTCCGGAAGACGAAACAACTGAGGAGGACTTTGGATTTCACCCCGCTAACTGAGCCACCGATTATTCCTGTGATACGTTCCAGTGAGGCAACGGATCGGACGGTGTGCAAGGCCGTTACTCCCCTCTGTTCAAGGTGCACTAACTCTAGTTATCAAGTAAGGGGCCATCCATCCACTTTGGTGGATACTTTTTGTTCACATTTATTTTATACATTGCAAACACATCTATCAATGGTTACATTGTGATATTGGATCCCTATTGGGGATATTGATACTTTCAGTATCATAAGACTTTCTTTTATATATCCACACTCTCTTTGAGAGTAGATTTTATGTATTTTTTTATGTATTCATTTATTCATTTCTATATACTTTCAATTTATATCCTGTTTCGTTTCTATATTCAGAATTAAATGCATTTGTATATTTATTATTCACTCTTATGATTTTTATAGATCGATTCACATATCATTTATTGTCTATATATTTTATATATATTTATATATAAGTGTATACCCTCACTACTACACTTAGATGGTTTTTTTCTTGCGCTTCTCCTCTCTTCTTTTTGTTTTACATATTGTCCGCCACTTGGATCGTTGGCATCTTTGAGGATAAAGCTGCATCAATAGAACTCTATTGGATAGGAGTGGGGTGTCCGGGCCCTTTATTATATTATATTATTATCTCATATACTACATTGTTACAGTTTCCCTTGCATATATTTGTATATTTTGGTTATATTCTCCTCCATTCGCTCTATCATAGGTCTAAGATAGCTATCCCAGCGCCGGTATATTTTTATTGGCAAAATAAACACAACTGCCAAAAGCACAAAACTGCAAAGTGCTCAAAAACTGCAGTACCATTTATTTTGCTTGTACAAAAAAAAAACTGGCATCTACAAGACACTACAACCTACAAATGGTGACACAGCCATGGAAATTGCCAGGTTGGCAAATACATGCTCAGCAATCTCTATAGCCTCTTGGTTGGCATACCTCTGGTACAATATGTGTAATGCCAGAGATGCACTCCTTTTTGGGTCTAAACTCGACAAGATCATCAGTCATGGCACAGGTTGCAAGACAATTCTTCTTCTTCTTGAGACAACATTTAGCTTCCTCATCTTCCTGTTCTTTTCAAAAGTCCAAGCCTTCCTGGTTCAATAAAAAAAATCCTGCCTAAACATGGCCTTTTGGAACTAGTCCACACATCTCCACTGAGGGTGAAGTTTCCAACACTTTGGTTGTCTTTGGATGGCCTCCAACTCATGCGGCTAGGTGCTAGTAGTGTTCCTAGATACAAGTTCTCTTTTCCATTTCCAGGGTTCCAGAAAACCTTCTGTTGGTAGGTGCATTTCATCATGCACTGTAGCAACTGTTGGCTGCAGGATTGATAGCCCCAGTACCCAGGACCCTCAGGTTCTAGGATTCCAGTTCCAATATTTTTATTTTCCCCAAAAAGTATGGAGGTTTTCAGCAAGTCCTGGACTTAAAAGCATTATACCCAAATTCAAGATGGAGCCATTCAGATCTGTCCTTGTTTTCATGAACTAGACAGAGTTCATGGATTAACTGGACAGAAAGAGCTCTTATTTATATTTCTATTTTGTCAGAGCATTACTGGTCCCTCTGGTTCACCGTCTATCAGCATCACTGATCCCCCTGGTTCACCACTATCAGTTTGTGGCCCTACCATATGGCTTGACAATGGTCCTGAGGGTCTTCAGGAAAATGGTGACATCTTTTGCAGCCTTCCTGCGATCTATGGGTGTACATCTGACACCTTATCTGAATCAACGCTCCATTCCCACAGCTCCCCATGCAGATTCTATGCTAGCATGGTTGGATTATCAATGTACACAAGTCACACCTATTACCCACTCAACATCTAGCAGTTCGGCAACCAGAAGCCATCCTTTCTCAATAGTGGATTGAAATGTGGTGACAACCCATACCACTCAGTTACATTGGAAAGCAGTGCGTTATTCTCACTCGTTTCAGAGCCAGTGAATCAAGTCCAAAGTGCCCCTACTGATGAACATGCTGAAACTCAGAGTCAACTTCAATGTCTTTGCCAACGATCTTCAAGGGTTTTCCAGTTCCACTCCAACAACAGTATGGCAGCGGCTTACATCAGCTATCAGGGGTGCCAGGAGTACAGCCACTTTGACAGAAGGAAATGGAGTCAAGCACTGGGCAGAAGATCATGTTCAAGCTCTTTCAGGAATTTATGTCCCAGGAGTAGACAATTGGGAAGTAGGCTGTCCCAGCAGGTGCACCATAGAGCCAGGAGAATGGAAAGCCACACAAGAGATTTTTCTTCATCTCTCATCATGCTGAGCAATAAAAACTGCCAATGTTTTGACAAGAGCAATGTTTCCAAAGACTGCTGAGGTGGATGTCTTAGTGATCTGCAAGTGTACATTTTTGCCCAATCTTCATGCTTCCAGGGTGATAGCAAATATTAAAAGGGAACAAGTTCAAGTTCTATTCATTGCTCAGTCTTGGCCAGGAAGGGTTTGGCTTCATCACCTACTGGACATGTCCATAAAAGATTCTTGGTGTCTTCCTCTGATGTGTGTCCTTTTTGCTCAAGGTCCCACTCAGCATCCCAGTCTGTCCACCTTCACCTTAACAGAGTGAAATATGAAGCTATAATCCCTTCTCTGCTAAATCTGTCATCATATTTGGAAAATCTACTTTTCTAATGATCAGAGTGAAGTGAATGTGATCCTCCATGCTTTAAACTTCCCTATATACTCTAATTTTTACAAGCAGATCTGAAAAAAGGTTTGAGAGCCAGTTCCCTTAAGGTCCAACTTTTAGCCTATTCCAGAAGAGGTTTGTTGGGAAATCTTAGATTCAAACATCTCTTCATAGTATGAGTCATATAGTTCTTACATATCTGGATTCTACCCTTCCTTGTAACTTTAATCTAGGTCTGAAGGTGCTATAGTCTTCTCTCACTGAGCCTTCTATTCAGCTTCTATAAAACATAGGAAAGTAATATGGCTCAGCTGGTTAATGCACCAGATGTTGAAACTGTTCAAACCCGCAAGATTGCAGGTCCTAGTACCGGCAATGTCAACTCAGACTTTCACCTTTCAGAGTTAGAGAAAATTAGTCCAGGATGTACTTGAAGATGAGAGAAAATCTCAATTAATTCTTCATGGAAAAATACTTTCACAAAAAAAAGACTGTGTTTTCTTACTGCTTGCTCCTCTGCACATAGAGTGCAGATCTCATTACCTAATCCTCCATCAGGAAAAGGTTGTGTTACAACCTGTTACTAATTTTCAATCTACAGTTGTTTGCTTTCACATAAATCAACAGTTGCTTCTTCCTTACTTGTGTCCTAATCCATGCAATCAGAAGGGGGAAGTTCATTATACTTTGGATGGAGTGAAGTGTTTTCAGCACTATGTTCTCTCTACAGGTTCTTTCACATAAACAGATACTTTGTTGGTCATACCTGATGGCCCTAGGAAGGGAAGAACTGTTTTATAGCTACAATTACTGCATGGTTTAGCTGGGCTATCAGACAAGTGAGGGGTTAAAAAAAAAAGTGTGGAGAAAAAAAAATCTAGAATTGGTTTTGTGTTTTCTGTACCCAGAACTCTTTGTGGTTGTTCTTGCATAGGACAAGAGTGAGGAACTTGCATCCCAGCAGCTGTTGTTGGACTACAACTCCAATAATCTAAAGACAGCCTTAAGATAAGGATGACAGGAGTTGTAGTCCAACAGCAGCTGAAGAGAAGTAAGCTGTCATCCCTGGTATAATTATATGCCCAACAGAAGTAAACATTTATCATTATTGAGGTGGAAAAGGTTGGTGTCTCTCTGATACGATAAGGCTAATAGAACACAAGGGAGATTTCTGGACAACTGGAACCCCTCGCCTCCTTGGTTTCGTTTGTCAGTGTCTATTTGAAACAGTAGAACTGGAGACTCAGTGATTAAGTGTTGTGTTTCACTGTTAGCTCTACAGAGCAAAGTTCAAGACCAGTTTGATCTCTGCTGTGATCATTGCTTTGTATGACCATGCTAACTGTTGAGGGCCTGCATACTTAAGCCTGTTAAAAGACCTTGTCTGTCTGCAGCCTACACTTCCCTAAGCATCTTAACCAATTAAGGTCCTGTATGAAGCCTGCATCAACACAAGCCTGTTTAGCAATCAAATCTCTATTTGTAACCCCACTACCATTACCCAGTTAGTAAAGCTACTGCTACTACCGCAGGTCAGCTGGTGGTAATATTAATCAACTGGATTCAGTTGTGGCTGATCTCCAGCCTCACTCTCAGTTGTGCCAAGACAGGGTACATGTTGCAACATGTATAATGCCATATAGGTTACTACTCTGATGGCTCTCCTGTCCTGTCATTCCTAGCAGGTCACGTAAGTGGCTAACCTGCCTTCTGTGTCTCCACAGTCCCTGCCCAGTTTCAGATTGAGACCATCATGTTGTTTAGCACATTGTGCTAAATTATCTGCCTGTCCCCAGAAGCCCAGATCTTTTTGTCAAGTCCCTGCACTGCAGGTACATGTCCTGCATAAGATGTTTTAATTCAGATATAAAACACCTTTACTTTATCACAGTTATTTAGGAAGAGACACAAGATAGGAAATAGATGGTGCAGCACCAGTATGGAGCAATAAGGGTGTTGGAAACACCAACAAAAAGGAATGGGCTTTAATTACTGACTTTGAACTAAGAAAAAAGAAGAAATGAAAAATCCAATATCAGCACCAGACCCACCCCTGTATAATATAATAAAATCAATTAAACAAGTAAATGTGTGTGGGGATTAAGGGTAAAAAAATAAGATAAAACATGATCTTTATTAGCTGAACTGTATTAAAACCAAAGCTCTTCTATCTCAAGGGCCATACCACTGTATATATTCAGCTCGCACTCAATTCATTGTAATAAAATGAACTGCCAATGTAGCCTTATATACACAAAAGAAAATAAATTGCTTTTGTACACTGAGGTGATATAGTAACTAAACATCAGTTATCACCTTCAGTATCCAGAAAGATATTTCTGTGTAATTGATGTTAATACATTAACATTTCAAAATTATCTGTTGTTACTAGTAAAATTAGATTAGATGAAGAGCAATAATGAGTATGTCACATATATATATATATATATATATATATATATATATATATATATATATATATATATATACATCAAACATATAATTCTATAGTGGTTTTAATTCATAACATTTATTCCATGAAACAAAGTAATGATCATAAGGTCTCACTGGAAAAGAGTGTTATATGAGAATTAGATAAAAGTAGACACAATTATACACGTGGCTCAAAACATCAGCAGATCTACCAATAGTATGTCTGCCATCAAAAATCATCCCATGGTATATCAGAAAGTCATTCAAGTGATTAGAATTGAGTGGAGTTCATATAACATAACCTGTAAAAGTACACAACTCTTAGTCCCTAACAAACCTTTCAATTTTTGAGCTTAAAAGGCACAAGTTACCGCTGTTTTGCCAGTTATAAAATCTGATTTGCTTTCTCACACAGTCCCCCTATGCCAGACACAATTGGTCTACCCGGAGGGTTGATTGTATTTTTATGTACTTTTGGTAACATGTAAAGTTGGTATAATCAAGTTATGTACCTCTAAGTTTCTCACTTTTTGAAATCCAAACCTGATTAAATTCCTCATCAACAATTCTGTTATACATTTCAAGATTTCAGGTATTGGATTAACATACAGAATGTGAGAGGCTTCTGGGAATGAACAACAGCACAATGGCCTGTTCTACGGCTAGACACCGCCCAGAGCACCACGTTTTAGTTCTCTAGTGCCATTACAGAAGAGAAATTTCCACATACATATTAGACTAATCCCGGCCAAAAGGGCGGTCCAATTCCAAAATGATGGGCAAGTCCCCCCTGCACGGGAACACCAGCTAACCCCTTGTTCTTAGTGCCTAGGGAATCCAGCTGCACCCTCCTGACGAGGCCCAACTAGGCCAAAATGTATGTCGGGGGTTAGCTGGTGTTTCCGTGCAGGGGGGACTTGCCCATCATTTTGGAACTGGACCGCCCTATTGGGCGGGATTAGTCTAATATGTATGTGGAAATTTCTTCTCTGTAATGGCACTAGAGAGCTAAAACATGATGCTTCTGGGTGGTGACTAGCCGTAGAACAGGCCATTGTGCTGTTGTTCATTCCCAGAAGCCTCTCACATTCTGTTTAGGTAATGGATTAAAATAGAGCCTCTTGTATACAGTTCTTATCCATTAGCTGTTTACATTCCTTAGCCGTGTATAGGTATTTAGGGCATGGAACCACATCCCTACCTTTATTAGATGGTTTCAAAATTATATCAACTCAGCTCTGTATTTCTTTCAGTGCTTGATTTTGTTGCAGGGTTATTTGGACCCGTTTTTGTTTGGTAAATTCATGACATGTTGCATGACAGATTCACCAAAGATGTTTACTGAGTCTTAGGGAAAAAACACAACTTAATTGTAGATGGTTCCCTAATACAAGGGATAAACTTGTCAGAAGCAATTATGTAAATTGTATCTAAAAATCACCACCTGCTATAGGAATTTATATATGTGGAAGATGGGTAGTCTGGCCTTTCATACACAACTAAAAAATATATTTAAGTCACATTTGGTAATAAGATGAAATGTAATCACTATATTTATACTGTGATACTGAAGTTGTAATATATGCCATGAGATGCCCTTGTAAGCAATACTATGTAGGTATGACTAAAAGAAATGTAAAAGATCACATTAGAGAACATTTGAACATTATCCAAAATGCACACAGGGGCCATACTTGGAAGAAAAAGCTCACCAATCTGAGTAAGCATTTTTTGGAACGCTATGCTGGCACTCTGCAAAGGTTGCAGGTGTCCAGTTTGGAACATAATTCACTTGGTATCAGAGAAGGTGATATTGTGAATAAACTACTGCAGACAGAAAATAAATTGATCGTTTTACTAAACTCAATGTCCACAACATCATAATGAAGGTATGTGACTTACACTGCATATCTAGTTCCATTAAACTATGGGAGTTTGCATAATGTTTTATTCATAATTGCTATTATCGACTTTTGTTAATTATCTGACATTATGTGTTTTATAGTGCATATTTAGCTCCATAGATCATAAGTATCTAGATAATTATGTTCTATTCATAATTTATATTTATAATATAGTATAATATACCGTGAATTATTACTTAATGATTCTCACTTACTTAATTTTTTACTGGTCTGTTTAGAAATAGACTGGACAGGTAGATCACTAATTCCACCTACTTACAAACTGCAGGTATGTCATGTCACTCCTCAAAGAGAAGTGGTTGAGGGTATATGATCAACAAAACAGTGCCCTTTAACATTATTATTATTGTTTATTTATAAAGTACTAAATTGTTTGCAGCTATATTCTGTGGTGAACAAACATTATGGGACTTATGACAGTACAATTAAACTATACAATACAAAAGTGCCTCCAGCCAGGGTATAAGTGCCTCCAGCCACATAAACTGCTAGGTAAGTGGATGATGGACAAAAGTGCTTTACAGTGCATTCCTGTGCATACAGTAGGTCTATAGGGAGAGGTAAAAGTTATATGAGGCAATGAAGTCCAGCCATGCTGTGGCTGCAGTAGGATTTTGGGTAGTACAGATCTGCAAGAAATTGCACAAGGGTGAGTAAAGAGTAGGCTGGTAGAATATCTGGCACTATTCTAAACAGTTATGGGGGCACTTGATAGGGTTCCCTACAGAGATGAATTTTCATGGTATGTCTGAAAATCTAGGGGAGAGTTTAATAGGCTGGAAAGGGACCTTCATTACTTAGGTGCAGCATGGATGAAGTCTTGCAGATGTGAACTGTAGGATGACAGAAATAATGAGAAGAGAAAAAGATCCTCAACAGAAGAAAGAAGGCTAGTGGTGGTATATTTAGAAACAAGCGATGAAATGTAGGAGGGAGCTATGTTAGTAAGAGCTCTGTAAGTCAGTTCCAATATTGTGAACTTAATTCTTAAGCATAACAAAAAGCAATTAATGGATTAGCAGAAAGCAGCAGTGTTAGAATAGTGATGTATTGAGGTTAATTGGAGTCTGGGTTAGAATTGTTGTAGTTTCATGTGTGAGAAAATGTTGAATTTGAGAGATGTTCTTTAGATGGAGGTGGCATGAGTAGGAGAATGACTGGATGGGAAGAATGACTGATTTGGCAGAGTCAAAGCTGACCTCCAGATCATTTGGTATTGGAGGTGAAGCTAGAGACATAGACAATAGATACTGATACTAAAGCTGACAGTTTATGTTCTTTCTTAACTCTAAGTGGTTAGTTCCACTGGACAATAAACTATTAACCCCTTGCATCCTAGCATTGTCTCCAGTGCTTTTGCTTTGCAAGATATTGTAGATACATATCTAGCATGCGAGGAGTGAAGGGTGGTAGTACAACCAAAAAGGCAATACAATCTCACCCTGACTATTTCCAAACTTATGACAGGTAGAACATTACTGAAAAGGAGTAATCAATGCAATGGGAGGTGTGGATTCTGATACAGTCTTAATTAGGGCCACAAAGATTTTTTTATGTAAGCAAATGATTGATGTAATAAGCAAACAATTCACAAGATTCCACTGTCTGGTCACATTCACTACTAAGAAGAGTAATTCTGAGCAAACCAGCAGCACTACAGTGGACAAATAACATTTCCTATGGGACAAGGACCTACTATTCTAATGTATGCTCACCTAGGGCTAGATCCTATTGCAGGTGCTAAATGTTAACACCCGTTTTATCAAACATTTTCCTATTGAAGTCTATGGAGGAAACCAGACATAAAAGCAGTGATAAAAATAGCACCTGCAATAGAATCTAGCCCCTAGTGTTCCCCTTATGATAATTGTCTGCATATTCACTTAACTGCTTACATATTGTATCCACTCTATACTAAATGTAAACTACTAAGTGATAAGTACACCTGTTGGTGGTATATAAATAAAAATATACATACATACAAATGGTCTTTATAACCCACTGGATGCTAGATGCTTAACAATGTATTGGAGATCTCTCTAACATTCAAGTTGTTAAAAGCCACCTTTAAATGAAAGGGAATTTGGGATTTTTTTATTTGTCCCCAATGGTACCATGGTTTGTCCCAGATTTGCTCGCTCCATTCATTCGGTTAGTACGTCAACCTCACAATGTCAAGAAAAAAATGAATTTAGCAACAGAAAAGAACCACAGTCCCACCAGTTCTCCAACCTATTGTAAAACACCAGACACTGACTGATCTTTTGATTCCTTTATATGGAAAAACAGTTTCATATGTTTCACAATCATTTTCTAATTCCCATTTTGCATTAGCTTTAACTACATAACAGGTGAGTAAATAAAGTCAATGCAGCTTGATAGTAAGTGAACCAGTGCTCAGTTTTTATCCTGAGGTTTTGTTTGTATAGATCGGCCAGAAATGTTGAAGCTTGCATGCCATGTTAAAGGGGATGTTTACCCCCTTCACAACTTTGCCTAAATTGTTTCATTATAAATGATAAATAATGGAAAGGGTATCCTTTAAAAAAAAAAAAATCAGCTTTTTGGAGAAATTAAAAGATTGAATGTAGTTCTGTACCTACTTCCGGCAGATAGTGTTGACCAGATCTGTACCGTAGTCTGAGCTTCTATTAAGCCTCCTCCGATGACGGAGGCTTCCTGTCTCTAAGCTGTCTCTGGCCAATGAGAGCTCTCCAACTTACAGACAGACAGCCTCAGAGGAGGCTGGATAGAAGCTCTGACTAAGGTACAGATCCAGTCAACACTGTCTGACGGAAGTAGGTACAGAGCTACATTTAATCTTTTTTCTTTCTTTTTTTTAAAAAAAGGATACACTTTCCATTATTTATCATTTATAAGGAAACAATTTAGGCAAAGTTGTGAGGGGGGTAAACATCTCCTTAAAAGCAAGCCCTACCTTTTACTATGTTACATTTATGTGCTGGAACTTAGCAAAATCTACTGGTATACCTTTATAGGCTTTCCATAATGCAATTAGGTAAACACAGAGCAAATGATCAGGTAACTACAAAACTAGTCATATGTTAGTGCCTTACTTGTAGAAATCAATACTGTCCAATGATATAGACACATAAAGCTTGAATAATACAATTTTCCAAAATGACTGTGTCTTTCATTTCGATTTAGTGACTTCTACTCAAGTGACAAGTGACTTTTACTTATCACAAGAAAAGCTAATCAAAATAATGCCATATTCAGTGCCAAAGATTGCTGTATAGCCCTCAGTGGGTCAGAAGCCATCATAAGGGACCAAGTCTATCTTTTCTCTTCCTCTCTCCCACATGGGAGGGTAAGCCCACTGAACGAAGAACAATGGGGATGGGCTCTCCCTCCTCCTGGCAGCAGGAAAGAGTTAAGGGGATAGGCAGGGAGTGTAGGGACAGGTGAGGGAAATGTCAAGAGCTAGGGATATAAAGGTGGCTACTAGGGCTATCTTGCTCGTTGTACGTGTGTTTTTTCTTGTCTTTCGGTTTCTGCAATGATGAGGACCAGCAGCAAAAAAAACATGCATCTGGCAAGCTTCAGAGAGGGGGAAGAAAATATCACCAGCACAACTGTAGGAAGAAAGAAGATGTCTGTGGTGACTAGAATAGCAACATGTGTGCCCCCCAGTTTGCCCCATGTCTGCTCCTGCTCCAGTGCCTGTGAATTGGGTTGCAAGAAGCAATACAGGGGGTGCAGAGCAGGATGACCATGCTGATCGGGGTGACTTGCAATCAGAAGGCAGGAGGCAAGGGGGCTCAGCATGGCCAGATCCATTTCAGGGTACCTCTTGGGGGCATTTGGGAACCTTGGGCTCAGAGTCACCCCACACTAACCACTGCCTGCATCGTTGCAGTACCCTGCTTCTAATCCTCCTTTTTTTCTTCCAACTGCTGCAGATCTTCATCCTGCAGAGTGGTATTATGGGGCACCAGTGAGGTCTGCTTTGGAGCGACAGGAATCCAGGACACCATAGCAGCAAGACAAGAAGGAGAGAAGCTTCTTCAGTGAGGCATGGATAACTGTCTGGTAAGCATGTTTTGTTCTCACATCCAGATGTTGAGGATGCACAAAATGTGAATACTGACTGTGATACTGATAATGTGCAAGTGCGGGGGGGGGATGCCATTGACTCAGCCTCAGGCTCTGACAAGGATATCTCAGAGACTGCCTCTGACACCAACCTCAAGACGTACAATCTTATAAAGAAATATTTTAAAATGATGACTGCTGTGGGTTTCAAGGGAGGTAAGGGTAAACAGGCTCAGAATAGGTCCACTTCTCATAAGAGGTGATTCACAAACGTGGTGGAGACAAGGGACACTTACTTGTCCATCTCATCTAAACTGCATACACATAAAGCATGTTGATGTATACCAGCTTACCAGGGGAGCGGTTCAGGAGGGAGTGATGCGTGACAGGGAGATAAAGGTCAAGAGGCCTAAATCTCTAGTGGAATGATCTCTAGTGGAATGGCTGAAATACTTCCCGGTGTACTCCAGTGTATATCTGGAGTAAGGCCTAACATGTGGCGCTACACGTAGAATGCTCTTTGTGTGTCAGCATAGAGTGTTCTCAGGCGTTGCTGCTACAATCTCTATGCACAGCATGCACTGGCTTTGTCCCAGGCTAGCAAACCTCCAGTCTGGATGTTGAATTCCTATTTACACATCTTCCCGATTTTATTAAAACAAAAAATTAAATATAATATTTAAAAACACAATTGTGAATAATTAGTCAATTTAACCCTACTTATACTCAATTGCTTTTTAAATATATATTATATATACATGTTTTGTTTTAATAAATGTATATATTTTCCACTATACTGAGTCTTCATTCAGAAGATGTGTAAATAGGAATTCATCCAGACAGGAAGTTTGCTAGTCTGGGGCAAAGTCAGTGCATGCTGTAATTCTTAGAGGCAAGATATAGCTCATATTTTAGTAAGTACCTAATGTACAGTGGGGTACTGTGATTGCTCTAAATAATCCACTTAGAGGTGGATGTTCACATTCTCATTTTGTATATATTTCAATTACGATAAAATGTTTAGGAAATAGCTGGCAGGTGGTAGTAAGGACTAGTATTTTGGGACCTACTGTAAAAACCTCAAACCTTGTTTGGTCCTTGGCATTTTCTTATGTTCAGGACAGCCTTATCACTATCCCATGCATGCTTAAATTCTGTCACTGTATTAACTACTACCACTTCTGCCGGTAGGCTATACCACTTATCTACTACTATCTCAGTTTCTTACATTACTTCTAAACCTGCGTTCCTCTAGTTTTAGACTATGGCCTCTTGTCCTAACATTTTTACTCCTTTGAAATGTACTTCCCTTCTGCGCTTTGTTGAATCTCTTCATGTATTTGAATGTTTCTATCATATTCCCTCTCTCCTCTCCTCCAAGCTATACATGTTCAGATCCTTTAGTCTATCCTGATATTTATTTTCCTGTAAACTAGTCACCATTTTAGTAGTCCTTCTCTGAATTTTCTCTAGAGTATCTATATCCTTCTGGAGATGTGGTCTCCAGTACTGTACACAATACTCTAGGTGAGGTCTAACTAGAGATCTGTAGAGTGGCATGACCACTTCACTTTTTCTGCTACTAATGCCCCTAGCTATTCAACCCAGCACCCTGCTTACACTCCCTACCACTTTGTTACATTGCCTGCCTACCTTTAAGTCATTAGAAATAATTACTCCCAAATCCCTTTCCTCTGTTGTCTCTGACAGCACAGTACCCTTAATAGTATATTTTTCCTTTGGATTGTTACGTCCCAAGTGCATTATTTTACATTTATCAATATTAAACTGCAGCTGCCACACTCTTGTCCATTCTTCTAATTTACCTAAATCATTTGTCATTTGGCTTATTCCCTCAGGAATCTCTGCCCTGTTGCAGATCTTTGTATCATCTGCAAAAAGGCATACCTTACCTTGAAGACCTTTTGCAATATCACAAATAAAGATATTAAAAAGAATGGGCCCCAGTACAGATCCATGAGGTACCCCACTAGTAACACTCCCTTCATCCGAATATTTTTCTTTGACTACCACCCTCTGTCTCCTGTAGCTCAGTCACTGCCTTATTCATTCAACTATTTTTACATCCAAACCCAAATTCTGCAATTTATTAATGTCTTCTATGACGGGCAGTGTCAAATTCCTTACTGAAATCTAGATAAGTATTCATAAGCTTCTAGATTTCAGTAAGGAATTTGACACTGCCCTTCATAGAAGACTCATTAATAAATTGCAGAGATTGGGTTTGGATGTAAAAATAGTTGAATGGATCAGGCAGTGGCTGAGTGACAGGAGACAGACAATGGTAGTCAGTGAAGAATATGTACATGCTCCCCCTTTGTCTATTATTTTAGCTACCCAGTCAAAAAAATCTACGAGGTTAGTTTGACAAGATCTCCCTGCTGTAAACCCATACTGTTTGGTATCTTGCAAGCCATTTAAATTCAGATATTTAACATTTCTTTCCTTTAACATAGATTCCATTAATTTTCCCACAACTGACATAAGACTTACTGGCCTCTAATTACTAGACTCTTCCCTGCTACCTTTTTTGTGAAGCGGTACTGCATTTGCTACCTTCCAATCTTCTGGAACTACTCCTGTCGATCATGACTGATTGAATAACTCTGTTAAAGGTTTTGCCAGAACACTCTAAAGTTATTTTAATAACTTTAGGTGTATCCCATCTGGTCCCATCAATGTATCTGTTTTTACCTTGAACAGTTGAAGTAGAACTTCTTCCTCTGTAAACATTCATGCTTCCCATGTCTTGCTATTTCTTTTTTTTAACAGAGTTCCCTTCCCTTCATCTTCCTTTGTATAAACTGAACAGAAATATTCATTGAGACAGTCAGCTATCCCTTTATTCTCATTTACAGTTTCCATATTTTGTTTTCAGTCTATTCCTTGTTTCATTTTCCTCCTTTCACTTATATAGCTAAGAAAAATGTTATCCCCCTTTTTTATTGACTGGGCAATTTTTTCCTCTGAGTTTTGGTACATTTAGCCTTCTGCCTCTTCACCCTTTAAGTTTCCGTTTTACTGGATGTTTGAGGATAAGTTTTACATTGACAAATGTCTCCCTTTGGGTTGTGTGGTATTTTGGGTACTTCAGTTCTTTTTTGCAATGGACCATAGAGCACAGGGTAAGTTTCACCCGAATGTTGCTTTATTTGGATGACTTCACAGGCCTAGCAGGTATCCAGGGCTGGCAAAGGTCTTGTTGGTGGATATGGGTGTCCCGGTGGCACAGGACAAAACAGTAGCACCATCAATATGCATTTGCATTCCTGGGCATTCTAACTGACTCAGAGGAAATATTGATGGGAGTTGTAGTCCAAGTACTGGTAGAGTCATGTAGATTGTCTACTACTGCTCTAAGCTGTTAGATGATTGTTAATATAATTTCCTACTATATCATCTACATGTAAAAACAATAAAATGAAGTCAAAACTTAAAATAAGAAACCGGTAGAAATAACTAGGTCAGCAGATTGCTGTGTGGTTTGTTTTCCTCTCCCACCCCCAACCAAAACGGCATTCCTTGGTGAACATAAGTGTGTGAGGGGGAAGTTTTCTTAACTAATATACATTTGTAAGCTCCATTGGCTGTATGCTCAACAGAATGTCTCCCTATAGAATAACATGCATTCTGTAGACCTTAATAATTCATTTCACATCTATCCTAGGACTACTTTATTGCCTGAAGCTTAAAGAACATCTCCTTATTCTCAAGATATGGTACCCTGTACTCAGGAATTCAATGCAAAATTCATTCCGATTTATTTTTGAGTAGTAATAATAGTCACCAGTATAACACAGCCTTTATCCTATTTATGTTCTGGTCACACTGATGCTGTACACAGATAAACTACATTTAAATCTCACATGTCTCTTCTTCCCATTTGGTTTCAGGTACCAGGTAAAATACAAAATGTGATAACAGGATCAGTTCTGGTTTGTGGAGCATGTAAAATAGTTTTTTATTATAACAACTAGTTACAAAGCCCGTATACACAGGCTGATACGGAACGGGGAGCTGCAGATGGCTGTCACCCATCTGCCTCCGCTGCTGCCCCGGAGCCGGGAGCACAGACAGGCTGTCAGCCTTCCGGAGCTCTCCGCTCCAGATCAGCATAGAAACACAGAAACATTGGGCCTTTTCAATGCAAACAGGGACAAGAAATTCTGGTGCAAACCAAATGCATGGTAGGGGACAAAGAAAAATGTTAATTGATTTAAACGGCAAATCAGTGCCATGTAGACATCTCTAGCATTAAATGAGTTATAAGCTAAATGTATATGTTTACTAGTTACAAAGCCCGTATACACAGGCTGATCTGGAGCGGGGAGCTCCGGAAGACTGACAGCCTGTCTGTGCTCCCGGCTCTGAGGCAGCAGCGAAGGCACAGGGTGACAGTTCCTTCTGGAGCTCTCCGCTCCGGATCAGCTCGTTCTGGGAATCTCCACTGCGCATGTGCAGTTAGCACACAGTGAGCAACGCATTCTAGGACTTTATGTTATAAGGATTGTTGTAATAAAAATGAATCCCCTTATTTCGAGATGTCCATTTAGTTTCTTTGCTAAATGTTTCCATTTCTATCTTATTCTGAAAAATTGCTTTAGATAGACAACACTATAAATGTCATATAACCTAGAAGAACATACATAGAAACACAGAAACATTGGGCCTTATCAATGCAAACAGGGACAAGAAATTCTGGTGCAAACCAAATGCATGGTAGGGGACAAAGAAAAATGTTCATTGATTTAAATGGCAAATCAGTGCCATGTAGACATCTCTAGCATTAAATGAGTTATAAGCTAAATTTAATTTATATGTTACTAGTTACAAAGCCCGTATATACAGGCTGATCTGGAGCGGGGAGCTCCGGAAGACTGACAGCCTGTCTGTGCTCCCAGCTCCGAGGCAGCAGCGAAGGCACAGAGTGACAGTTCCTTCCAGAGCTCTCCGCTCCGGATCAGCCCGTTCTGCGAATCCCCACTGCGCATGTGCGGTTAGCACACAGTGAGCGACGCACTCTAGGACTTTATGTTATAGGATATGTACATTATTGTGCAGATGGCATGCTTCAAAATGGCTCCACTTTGCTTTCAAAAATAAGGCCTATGAGCAGATATAAACCAACTGGACCATCTGTTCTGCTCATTTTTCTATAGCTTTAAAAACATTTGGCTTACCTAATACTCACAGTAGTTATAAAGTATATTCATCAAAAGATTTTATACATTTTGTCAATTCATTTTCTAGTTTAGCCCATAATTCCTCCACTGGGAACTATTCCATGAATCTTTCACCTTTTCTCATATTTCCACTTCTTTTCCATCTCTCCAATATAAGGTCATGACCTCTTATTTTAGTGTCCCATCCAAGATATCCACTTCAGTAAGTACAGTATGGATGGTGACCTGCATCCTTCCAGAGGCTGATGCACTACAGCTCCTATAAGACTCAGCCATCCCCGACCTGCTAAAGGAAGTGGGTGAGGGACAAAATATTCTTTCTTTTGACCCTCCTCTCTTTCTCCCTCATTACTCTCTTATTCATCTCTCTCCACCTTTGCATTCCCCTTTCCCTTTTCTCCATATCCCTCTCTCTTCTCCCTCAATTATTTCTAATTTCTTTCCCTGCACCTCAACCTTTACTCTTTCATTTCATTCTCTTCCCCTTCTTTCTGCCTCTAATTATGTTTTTTGTGTGTGTGTGGGGGGGGGGGGAGTATTTCCATCACTTAATAGTTGAGCCCCTGAACCCCCACCCACCCATCCTGGTTCCTCTTTCCTGGCTCTTTCTTCTTCCCAGAAGGTGGGGGGCACCAAAGTCAAAGCCCACCTGGAGTACCAAGAACTCTTGAGCCAGCCCTGACATTAGACAATGCTAATTCATCATCATCATACGCAAACTAGTATCCTGATAGCTTTTCCCATAGTTTTGCTGCATTGCTTGCCAAACCTTACATAATCGAATATAACTATTCACAAGTATGTGTTCAGTGTTACAAAGTAACAAGGAGTGTGTCTGAAGGATTATGGCTTTGTGTCCTTTATGTATTATTTTACTGTTTGTGGCATTACGGTTGCTCCCATACTCTTGGCTATTCCTATAATTTTATAAATAATTTATCATTTGATTTATACCCTCATGATATGCTCCCCTGAAATATCAACCCTTTTAGAGAGCATGCCATCTACAAAAAGGCAACATTCCATTGAACACCACCAATAAGCCTGGTGACTGATCTCACTACTTCAAACACAAGGAGACTAGCATAGAAAAATAATACCTCTATTGGCTAACTGTGTGACTCTAGGATGCAAGCTTTTAAGACAACTTAAATTAAATAAATGTGACCAACAGTAAAACATAATAAAAATAAATCTTACCCAATATTTAACTAACTCACACTCTCCCTAAGAAAGAATTATAAATTCAGTTACATTATTGACACTAGTTGAAGCTGTTGATTAAAACAAATTGAGCAGTAATAACTTTTGAATGAAAACTCCAATGGCAATGACAGTACCCTTGTTTTACTCTGCGAGAAAAAAAAAAAAAAAAAAAAAAAAAATATATATATGCATTACAAAGTATAAGTGTCCTTTAATAAATGTTTTTGATGCCAATGCTTCAAGTGCACATTTTTCTGGTTCATATCAAAGCTTCCAGTAGAACATATATTTGAGTCATCCAGGGCAATTTACCTCCCAAATGATGAAATGTAATTGATTATAACTGCTTAGAGGTGATAGTATCTGGTTACTGTAAGAATAATCATTCTTATTATGCATGAATAAGAGTTGTAAGTTGTCTTGAAAGCTTGCCCCCTACAGCCACTCAGTTAGCCAATAAAGGGAACAATTTTACTCTGACAGTCTCCTGCTCTTTCTATGGCTAACAGCACCACCCTTTACCTATACATCTCATATCATGACCTCATATGAACTACAGATAATGCAGACCCATAAATCCTTCATGAAGAGAGGGATGCACATAACTTCAAATTCCAAAATGGTTGCGGTTACTGCCTCTTTTGTCCTTTCTAATGAGTGACATATTAATCAAACCTGTACTGTGGCAGTATACAATAGTATAAGGATCCAGTCTCTTAGCACCAGCAATCAGTTAGTAATACCTCTAAGTACTTATAATCAATTGCTTTACCAGGGCTTAAAATTTGAAGTCCTTTGCTACTAGCCAGTCCTGAAAAGTTACGCTCCACTGCAAGCCATAACATACCCACCAGGGCTGAATTACTACTCACCAGGGCTGAATTTTCACTTGCCATTGGCTAGCGGCGAGTGGAAATTTTGAGCCCTGGCTTTACATAATTTGGGGGGTAAATTGTACTAGTTCAGTCAAATATTTGTTCTACCAGAATCTTTGTGATATGATGCAGAAGAAATGTGCATCTGAAGCATTTGAAACATTGGCATCAAAAACATATATATATATATATATATATATATAATGGGTTTTTCTCACAAAGTATAACAAGGGTACTGCCAACGCAAGGAGAGTTTTCATTAAAAAAAAAAACAAAAAAAAAAAACGGTATTACTGCCCAATTTGTTTTAATCAACAGCTCCAACTAGTGTACAAAAACGTAATTGAATTTATAATTGCTTCTTAGGGCCAGTGAGATTCAGTGACTACACTGCATTATGGTAAGTGATAGCCCCAGCACTATCTGGTGACAAGAATAGAAAATTACAGTGTAATAATAATAAAAAAAATTGCTCTGTAACTATTTTTGAATATAAAATCTCCCAGCAGTGGAAGTACCCTAGTATTTTTCAGCAGGAAAAGCGTCATAACACATTGTCATGAAAAAAACACTAAATTCTTTAGTTAGCCTATGCAACTTTATACAAAGTCTCTAGGTTCTATTCTCTGATAAAGATTTTGTACAACAAGGAAGCAGAGAGACACTGCACAATAAAGATGTATCCACTCACTGGAGGTAAAGTAATATGCACTTATCCCTTTCATAGCTCCCCTACAAATGATTGTTCCATAATTCATAGACCAATTTCAAGCAGCCATTCTGTTGCTGGAAGAAAAAAACATTCTTTGGCTGTTACACTTTTGGATCAAAGTTCTTCTTTACAGACATGGATTTAATACAACACACAGCAGGAGTTAAAGTGGAACTGAACAGAATCAACATTTGTATATGCAGCAATAAATAAAAAGCAGTGGTGCTGCATCCTGCCTTAGCAATTTGAGCACTAATTAACTCTTCGAGTACAAGAGAGGAATCCAATGCATTGTAAAGCAATGTGCTACATAACTTAAGTCTTTTTTTTAAAGACTTAAAATATATATTTTCCTTCTTTCTCGTGCATATTTAATACTTCATTGTGATCAATCTTTGGAAACATATAACTCAAAATTGCATACTAAAGGTTTAGACGAATACAGTTTCTTTTGCTACTGCTCAAGGAATGGCTTTTAGGGTTGGTGGGGGGCAAGGAAACAAACCCAACCTCTGCTGGCACATCATGAAACCTGTAGGAATGCAACTTTTGCTTGATGCCAGCAATAACGATAGCAGGAGATCACAGATTTTTCATCCCTGGATTAGAAAGAAAGAATGTTGGGGGGAGATTCCCCAAGTGGTAATAAAGAGGTGATAAAGTGGAGATGACTTATTATTTTATTAGTATTAAAGGCCCATGTGCAGGGGTCAATGTGCCACCCAGCGGCCTTGGCTGCTGCCCCGGAGGGGAAGCGGAGACAGGCAGTGGGCCGTTCTGAGCACCTCGCTCCAGATCAGCCGTGCCGCCACTCAGACTGTAGGTCAGCGCGTTCGGCCAGTCTCTACTGTGCATGACTGCATCGTTCTGGCAGTCTCTACTGTGCATGACTGCATCGTTCTGGCAGTCTCTACTGTGCATGTTACACACACAGGAGATACCGCATCCTAGCAAATTATATTATAGGATTACTAGTTGAACAGCCCGTTACACGGGCCACAGTGCCTCTGGCAGCTGGTCGCGGGGCAGTCACGCACAGCAGGGACTGCCCGCGCTACTGCTGATACAGAGCTGGACGCTCCTTCGGAGAGCCCAGCTCTGTATCAGCCGCGGCGCGGGCAGTATGTACTGCGCATGACTGCCGCACGCGCAGCAGTGTCTACTGCGCATGTTGGGCGTTACACACAACTTAGCGAATTATTATATAGGATTATTCTATAGACTCTATGTACTAAGGCAGTGATTCTCAACCAGGGTGCCCTGGCAATTTGGTGTGCCTCAAACATTCACTTTCTATAAAGACTTTGATAAAAATGTGATTGTTGAGTTTCAACTGTATATTTATGGAAATGTTTATGCATAATATTTTTGTATTCTCATTATGAGACCTAATAAAAACTGCATGTTACTTACCTGTATCGATCATAATGCCCTTGAAAAATGACTTATAAAATGTTAGGAGTGCCCTGAAGTATCTAGATTGCGTATTAGGGGGTGCCCTTGATAAAAAGGATTGAAAACCACCGCGCTAAGATCTCAGAGTTGAAGAAATCTTAGTGCATAGGCCCCACAGACTAACATAGGAATTGGAGAAGTGATAAACTGGAGAAGTCATCTCCAATGTATCACCTCTTTATCACTGCTTAGTGAATCTCCCCCCTCCCCGTCTCAGAGTGGATCATAACTTTGGCGGCCCCTCCCTTTCTGCTGCCTATGATATACCAGCCACAGCTTTTGGAATGTTATTAGCAAAATCATCACATTAAGTGTTGGAAGTGCACCCATTTTGTGTTGAACCTAACCATGGTTTGTGTAATAATCTTTCCCCTCTTTTTAAGGTCCAGTAAGATCTTCCAGTAATAAACTGCCACATATTTTAATCTGGGCTGAAAATCCCAGTGCCCACTGTGAACCAGTTAATATTTAATTAGTACTGGATCTTATATCCACAGAGGCAGACACTGTTGAAGGACTCCATGGGCTAGAACCTATTGCAGGTGCTAATTTTATCTCTGCTTTTATCTCCACTTTCCCCCATAGACTTCAATAGGAAAATGTTTGCTAAAAACAGGTGTTAACATTTAGCACCTGTAATAAAATCCAGCCCAAGGTGCCCAAACTCTTCCCGCTGAAGGATTCTTAAAGAAGCAGTAAACTTTTATATATGAAAACACATATTTTATAGAGCATTTCCTGCTGAATAAAACAAGGTCACTCACATCGCTGTCAGATGTTTTATACAAAAATTATAGCAGTTCAAATAATCAGGAAGTGAATTTACTGTGTGTTTACTTCCTGATAGTTCTAACTGACAGGAAGTGACAGGCAGTTTCTTTCACATTCTATGGAGACCTGTATGTCTCTGACTTTTCTGACTTTCCTCTCCATTAGAATCTTACTGGAAAACTAATTAGAATTTGACCACTAGAGGGCACTGCTAATGTAAAAAATGTGGGTTTAAACTGTAATAACTCTGGAAATATAAATCTATCAGCAGGAAAATCCCTACAATATATATTTTTTCATAAAAAAAGTTTACTGCTCCTTTAAGTGGGGAACTCTGGTTTGGATTTCTTAGTGTTGCTTTAAATGATTGGAGAGCCACTATTAGTCATTCTCAACATCACAGGAAGTAACAACAATTGATTATATGTCATGCTACTGGAAATTATACCATAAAAGAGACAGATGTTAATTTACCAGAGAGCAAAAGGAAAATATGCAAGTTGATACCAGTTTCTTGTTTATTTTTAATTCAGTTTTTAATCAGTTAGTGAGGCAAATTGTTTTCCTTTATTTATCAATGAGGGAGTACAGCAACGTGCCACATAAATCTGCCAGAAATAATTTGCTTAGTCCTGACTGGTGCATCCCTTGTTAGTCAATGAGAGCATACACATAAACAGTGCATTCGTTTTCATCAATAAGCTAGACCTTCTTATGCTAATTACTTGGTGCATTTACCATGCATAGTAAACAGAGTTTTACTCTACACATAAAAGTAAACTTCAGAAGGTTTTATCACTGCATAGAGCAGTGAATCTGACATGCTGTTTCCTCAATGGATGCCTAAGTGATTATTTTATCACCAGGAAAGAACACTATTCTGAGTGACTGATGTACTAAGACAAAAGTGGAACAATTGAGGGGCAATCCTATTTCACTATAGGCAACAAACCGACATTTCAATTGATTTCATATTAAAATATTAAAAACCCTTGAAATGTTGTAATTATTTTTGTTCATTATGGCACAGTTCTAATTAGTACATCAGTCTTACTATGTATTGCAAGTATCTCTGTAAAGAACAGCTGGAAAACATAAAAGAATGCGGATGGCCCAGCAGTGGCTTATAAGACATTATAAGGGACTAAGCCTAGCCTCCTTCTTTCTCTCTGTCTGGGGGAGGGAGCCCACTGGGAAGAACAATAGTTAGTAGGACTCCCCCTCTTCCCAGCTGTGGGAAAAAAGGAGTGCAAGTACAGTAGGGACAGGTGAGAAGGGGAAAGAAAATAGGGCTATAATGGTGGCTGTAGGGTTTTGGTTTTACATTGTACCTGTTTTTTCTTTCTCATCCACCTTAACCTTTTTGTTTGTTCTTTCCTTTCTAGTTACAGCTGCAGCAATAGTAGCATCCACTTCAGAAGAGGTCAAACTTAGACCGACCTTTCTCCAGTGCAGGTAGACCATCTAAGGCTGTCCTGTGGCACTCCTGGGCCTAGGCAGTATGGCTAGCCAAATGCGGTCTCCGGTTCAGGTACTTTGGCCCAGAGGTCAGGTCTCTTAGGCAGGCTATGCCGTCATGCACTGAGGTGAAGAGGAAGCATGGGCGGATAAGCTGTGGTGGATCAGCTTATCCTATTCCTTAAAAGTTCTTCTGCCTATTCCTCAAGGGCATTCAGCACAGAAGCAAATGCTGTGCCATGCTGGCACTACAGGTCTGGAGTGACAAATGGAGGTTTTGGAAAGGTCCCCTGGGGTCCTATTAAATAGGTCAAATCCCCTTTAATAAAGTTGTGACCTCTTTATTTTCCACTTCGGTATCCATGTCCTTATTTGGATGTGTCAGTTATTGCCTGTTGTAGGTTCTTGGTTTAATGTTCATGTTATGAGTATGGGGAAGGGGTGGTTTCTGGGAAAGGGGGTGTCACAGGCATTAGCACCTTTTGACTTATCGTTGTCATTTTTCAAAGACAAATCAGAATATTGCCGGTCCACAGAAGAGGCAGAATGGTTGCCAGAGATACAAAACATTTCTTAATCCAGGGATGTCCATACTAAAACCTGGGTGGAAATTACAGCTGTATTTCCCATTGGAGCTCTGGACAGTTGCCTATTCTAATTTGAGAAGCGAGTCTCAACTGTGCTGGCCACTAACCAAACTCTGATCTGTGTGTATGGCCAGAGCAATTCCAAACCACATTAATGACAAAACCAAAACCTGTCACTTGTTTCTTTGGAATATAGCAAAAATTCATCCATTCCTCACTCACTCTACAACAGAAACCCTCATGCTTGCTCTTATCCTTTCTCGCCTGGACTACTGCAACTCCTTACTTATTGGTCTTCCTACTAACCATATCACTCCTCTTCAATCAGTTCTTAATTCAGCCACCAGAATACTCTTCCACTCCTCCAGAATAGTACTCACCCCACCACTTTTAAAATCACTGTCATGGCTTCCCATAAAGCAGTGTATCACATTCAAAATCCTCCTCATTACCTTCAAGGCCCTTATATTTCATCTTTGATATCCTGCCATATTCCTGCACGTCCACTACACAGCACACATGGTGGACGACTCTCTGCCCCTTTAACCACTATCGCTGTTTCACGATTTAAAGCTTTCTCCCTCGCTGCTCCCTACCTCTGGAATGTCCTACCACCCAGTATTCGCCAAGCATCAACCCTCAACAACTTTAAATCTAAACTAAAAGAGCACCTTTTAAATATAGCAACAATGTAATATGAAAACAGCATCTCATATGTCAAAAACTGCACTTCCTCCTCTACCAGATCGTATCTGTATGTCACCCATCATATACTTAGATTATAAGCTCTTTGGGGCAAGGACCTTTCATCCTCATGTATAGTCACCTGTTGGTCCCCTTATGATTGTCTTTATAAACACTTAATCACTTCACTTATTGTACCCCTTCTATATCAAAAGTAAACTATAAAGTGCCAAGTACACTGGTTGGCGCTATATAAATAAAATATACAATACAAAACCCTGCACCAGGCACCTGCTCATGGATTTTGTTTATCTGCCAGTTTACATACCGCATTATTTGCAGCAATCCTGTTTTTACAGTTAATTATCAGTTTTCTGGAGACAGTGGCTGTTTCTCCAGCTTTGGTGAGTTTCCTAGGTAATTTTGTCCATTTCCAGTATCTTCTTCCCATTTACCACCCATGTCCAGTCCAGTCTAAAGTGAAAAATATAAGTCTCCCGGCAGTGGGAGTAACCTTATTTTACTCAGTAGGAAAATCCCTACAATATATATTTTTTCATAAAAAAAGTTTACTGCTCCTTTAAAACATGCCCATTCCCAGACCCTTAAAGGGATAGTAATACTTAAAATGTAAAAAAAATATGTTGTATGGTAATGGTGCTGTTGCTACACGATCCTATGGACAGCTCTGGTCCCGGGACCATAAATCTCCATAGGATGGTGTAGCAACAGCGCCACTGTACAATTTCAGGTCACTGTGATATTGCACCTAAAAATTCAACTTTGAAAATTAATAACTTTTGAATAAAACACCTTTCAGCAGTGGGAGTACTCTTGTTTTACTCAGGGGGATAAACCCTACAACATATTTTTTTATATATTTTAAGTATTACTATCGCTTTAAACACTCTCTGGGGGCTCCAAAGAAGAATGTTTCCAAGTTTGTTTGTATGATAGAGGCTAAAGGTATGTTATTTACTAGGCAAAGTGAGGGGCTCAGGAAGGGTCATGTAAAGAGCAGGGGTGTTACCACTGGGGGAGGCGGGAGGCTAAAAGAGTTTAGTATTCATTGCCTTAGGGGCTCCTTAGATCAAAATCAAGTTACGTTTACAGTACTTGCACATGATTACTCAGGTGTCAAAGTAGATTAAATTAAATAATTTTTACCCAATATTTATCAACTAGCGTATAAGCCCGTGCACACTGGCCAAGGTCCGGGTACTGTTAACCCTTTGAGTGCCAGAGGAGTACACAACGTATTGCTTTGCAATGCGTTCCATACCCCTCTAGCACTTAAAGGGTTAACCGGCCGCTACCTCACTGCTCCACGCGATGCAGTCTTGTGTCGCCTCACTCACGCAATGCAATCATGTGCAGTAGAGACTGCCCGAACGCGTTCAGTCTCTACAGCGCATGACTGCATCGTGACAAACATCCTAGCGAATTATTATATAGGATGAGGCAGATCTCTAGTGTATTAAAGTTTATGTAGCAAAATTAAAATACTTTATTGACCTAATTGTGGAATACATAGAATATCCTGTATAATATTTAATTTTATCTGTATATCTTTAACATCATCATAACATGTAAGTAGGAGTGGCCATTAAGGATAAAAAGGTTTGGATACTCCTGGTTTAACCCTTTGAGTTCCAGAGGGCTATAGTAAACATTGGGATGCACCCTTCTGGAACGCAAAGGGTTAATAATATTAACCAATCCCTCATCTTTTTTGGTCATACCTACTTTTTTGGATTCTATATACTGCAACACTAAGCAATGTGGAATATGTGTGGTCTTTCGCAATGGGTGTGAATATTAATAATTCTTACACATACCTTAAGCAATGAATTGTTGCTATTGCAAAATGTGGTGGTTTCAGATAACAGGATAGAAATGCAATGGTCTATATGAAGGATAAGACTGATTAAGGAGGATTTCTGTGTGCCAACAGTATGCGAACTGGACTTTATAATGCTTGGTATCTAATGCACTGCTAACTATGCATTTCACAGGGCTGGCTGGGTACAATCGATTGTTCCACGGGGAGTATTTACATGTAATAAACCTCAGACTCTGTTTTACACAATAGAGAGTTGGACGGTGCAGGGGACAGGTCTGGAATTTGTAAAAGCAAATGGATTAAAAGCTCAGCAGACCAAACGTCAGAAGCTGCTTGGCTGCAGTCGGCTTTTGTGTGTTTGTTAGTTGGGATCTCTTCACAATGATGATTTATATACATCTCCCTAATCTACATAAATCCTTTCCCAGTCACAAGACTCGGTGTTACTGTTAAAGTCATACATGTTATTATTGGGTGATCTGTATTAACAGGCTGTGCAACTTCCCAAATCCCAGATTTTGAAAATAATTATGAGGTTCAATTGTATAATACAAGTATTACCTATTACCTATTGCATAGTTGTATCTTTGTATCTGAAGTCTAGTGATCTGGAACTCATGCGGGGTATGACATATGAGCTGATAAGAGTTTCCATCACACCTCTACAATTCTATCCTCTTATGATATATGCATATTACAGCTACTGCAGCCCTTTTGAAAGAGTGAGCAATCTTTGTTTCTCTGTTGTTGGACTACAACTGTCATAATCCTCAATCAGTCAACGTCTGGAATAGGATGATAGGAAATTAAACCCAGCAAGAGCAGAAGCACCTGACCTTGCAATAATTCTAACACAGCCATACAGTATGCATTTTACATAAGCTTCTAAAAAAAGCTTTTCTTAATAAACACAGCACTGGGGACCTGATGTTCCCGTGTGCCCCCACAGGCCTTAAAAATATATATATTTTTTTATATTTGTAACCTTCTCTGAAATTTTGTAGGACTGGGAAATTTAGTTGGTCTAGTTCTCCCCTGACCCTTTTTTTCCCTTTAATCCACTCTTGATGATAGGTAAGGTCATTGAGGGAAATTTGAAAGAGCAGCAATATCTGAGTAGAATTTGAGCTGCTGACATCATCAAAGTACAAAGGATTGAATGCAATGCTTTCCCCATTGCCATAGCAACACAAAAAGCTTTCTAACATTTTTCATGTTTTTAAGTGACAGAGACATTAGGACGAAAACAAAAATACAGATCTTCCCTCAAAGGAACACTAACAGGGGAGGGCTGGCCTGGGGGGCAATTGCCCCCTGGGCTGGTCATATGTCTGGGCTGGTAGGTCACTGCATCTCACTAAATCTCCCGACTGCTGCTGTAAATGGAGCTACACTAGTGATACCACAGAGGTACAATCCAAATGGAGCTACACTAGTAGCATAAACCATTTCCCTTGTAAGCTCTATAGTATCACTAGGTAAGCTTTAGTTAAATTGTAAGCTTTGTAGTAGTGCACTAGTGTAGCCCCATTTCAACTGTAAGCTATGTGGTATCACGTGACTTACGTCACAACATTAATGCCAATTTTAAAATTAATAAAAGGGGGTGGGCTGGAACAGTGGCCTGGAACGATAATAGAAATGGGCCACTTGAATGTATTTTCCCCCTGGGCCACAAATTGCCAGCCCTCCCATGAACACTAACACCCATTTAACGTAAAGTGGAACTTTAACCTCCTGAATATTTGCTCTTAATTGTTTTCTCTATTATCTTTGGGATAATAGGATTTAAAAAACTGCCTCCTTATGCTGCAATGTCCCTCTGCGTGGTACAAGCTGTACTACGTGACTTGTAATTACCTCCCCCACTTGCTTTCCAATCCCGCCCTCAAGTATGGGGATGCGAAATGCTGGGTGCTTTCACACAGAAGACTGGGGATGTCTTTCCAGTCAAGACTGACGCATACTAGGAAAAGAATATTGGGGGGTAGATTTATAAAAGGGGAGTTAAATGAAAAGAATTGTTAATATGGCTGTAAGATTGTGTCTTTTAGTTATAAAAGCACTAATGACAGTTTAGGAGGATATAAGGCTGTGTGTAGTATGTTTTTTTTTTTAAAAATGGAGTATGGAGGTTTGTCATAAGTGGCATAGCCTATTTATAAACAAATGTAGCTATTTGTAACAATTTAACAACACAATTTTTGCCAAATATTTAAGACCATGTCTGACCTATTCTTATTCTTTACAGTAAATGTAGCTAGAATCTTTTATAAATACCTCCACTCATAATAAGGAATAAGGGGGGTGATGTATAAAAAGCCTTCTTAGTGTATACTTAAGAATTATCGCTAAAATTCACAACTCCTGGTCATATTTATAAAGATGTAAAGTCACGTTTATTAATATGTCTGCCTGCGAATATTCGCAGAATATTCTGTTAATATTCAAACCTGAGAATATATTTTCGCACACATATCGGTATTATATACTTCCAATAAGAACAGATTTTACCTGGCGTTATGATTTGATCCCCAAAACTGTCTTTATTTTTGACGCAATTAACACATCTTTATAAATATACTGGGATACAATCAGGGCCGGATTTACATCTCAGGAGCCTGTAAGCACAGAAATCTGAAGGGCCCCCCCCCATTGGCCATCTCCATTGGATACCTACACAATGCTCCAAATCTCTACATTACCCATAATGCCCTCACGTTGCCCCGCATCAGCTGCATATTGCCCCATCAGCTCCATTTTGCTCCATCAGCTCCAACTTGCCCTCACATTGTCCCCATCAGCTCCAACTTGTCCCCATCAGTTCCAACTTGCCCCATCAGCTCCAGCTTGCCCTCACATTGCCCCATCAGCTCCAACTTGCCCTCACATTGCCCCCATCATCTCCAACTTGCCCCCATCAGCTCCAGTGCTCCCATCAGCTCCAACTTGGCCTCACATTGCCCCCATCAGCTCCAACTTGCCCCCATCAGCTCCAACTTGCCCCCATCAGCTCCAACTTGCTCTCACATTGCCCCATCAGCTTCTAACTTGCCCCATCAGCTTCTAACTTGCCCCCATCAGCTTCTAACTTGCCCTCACATTGCCCCCATTAGCTCCACATTGCCCCCATCATCTTCACATTGCCCCCCATATCTGTTTCCTACCTCCCTGGTGGTCCAGCGGCAGGAAAAGTCTGTGCCTCCTTCGGCACAGATCTGTATGCTGTTGCTCCCGCTGTCTTCTCTTCAATAATGCAGAGCACTGGGAGATTATGTCATCTCCCAGTGCTCTCCATTACTAAAGAGCCGAGGAGGGAGCAACAGCATACAGATCTGTGCCGAAGGAGGCACAGACCTTACTAGGCGGATAGTTACTGCTGCCACTGTGCGCAGCGCCAGTGCTGTAATAAAAAAAAAATAATAAATAAATAAAATTGACTTCAGTAACAGGCGCCCCTCTGTGGGGTGCCCCTGTAGGCAGATGCCTACTCTGCCTAATTGCAAATCCGGCCCTGGATACAATTCTTATTTGGCCAAGACAATGTCTACTCCACTTTTTAAAAAAGTCAACTAAGTGGAGTTAGCACTTAGGAAAATGTCAATAAATGTTTATATATATCCTTATGTCACTTTGAGACACTTTTACAGACACTTTCTTTATAACTCCAGTTTTATACATCTCCCCCAAGGAATTTTAAGGATCCATTCACATAAACAAACAAGAACACTTTTTATAAATCTCCCCTGTTGTGGCCATTTTGGTAGTGGGTGACTTTATATTAAGTATTGTGTATAACTGGAGTGATACAGATATGGAGGGGGATTGTTTTACATAATAGCTCCACTTTAATATTGTCTGAAAATCCTAATAGTCAATACTAATTCATTTTATGTGGATTGGTTGTCCAAAACTAATCTTTAATTAGTACTGGATAACATGTCTATGGACACATACATGATTAATTTTGCAAACTCCACCCACTGAAGTATTAACATTCAACAGCACAACTCAATTTTCTCTTAGGAGTCACTGCCCCTTTTAGAGGTGACGTGAGAACTCTAATCAGCCCACATCCCAGCACGTGCTCCGGATCACTGATTATTCTAATATAGTCTAATTGTGCATGTGTTTTCTGTGTGTATGTTTACATGTCTGTCGAACTTTATGTATATCTATGAGCATGTTTCCACAGAAAAATTATGAAACACACACATTCCCCTTGCATTGTAACAAAGGTATCTATCTCCTCACACATAGCTTATCAAGCAGAGGCATGTGATAGCACTGTATGATTATGGATGGGCAAAGGTTTTTGCCTCAACACAGAATAGGCAAAAAAATGGTGCTTCCCTCCTAGCAGAAAATTTCCAGAGAAAAGTGCCCATTTCCCAATTTTTTGGCCTAGCTCACTGCATTGAAATCAGTGGGAAGACTGAATTTCTCCAGACCACATAGCAATTTTCTCTTCTCTTATCCGGCAGGGTGTCAGGCTCTCACATCATGCCATTCTGCTTTTGTGAGAGGAGAAAGCAGCACATTTTTGAGCTAGAGAAGATGGGCAAATAAAGTAAAGTGAAAGCTTAGTTTAGGGAGTCTTTTATGTAGGACATTTGTTCTTTGCATTAGTGGAGTCTGGGGGCTTTCTTGGGTAGAAGAAAGGAGAAAGAAGGTTGACCCCCAAATTTCAGTGTGACTGACTGGCAAGACACAAGCAGCAGTGTTCCAAGCTCCTTCGTGATCTGCTGTTATTATCTCTGTGCTGGGGGAGTCTGGGGGTTTGAGAAGGGATTAAAGGAGGTTGACCCCAAATACCTCAACATTCTGTCTGATTTGATTTGAAAGACACGGGCAGCTATGGCCCAAGTTCCTTGCTGATCATGCTGTTATTATCTCTGTGCTGGGGAAGTCTGGGAAAAGAAATTGTTGATTTTTGGGGAAACAGTGATAAGATAGGGTGGACAACACAGTTATACAAAAATAAAATGAAAATATTGGGTGACAGACAGCTGACTGGGACCCTTACGTGAATTGTGTGATTGAGGCAGACTTGACAGATAGCAGACGAGATTGAGTATTTTGTTGAGGGCCAAGGCAAGACTTTACACTCCATTAGTTCTGTTATGTACTTTAGATTAAAAACACACACAATAGCTGATTAATGTCCAGCAAAGCACAAGGGGGAGGGGTAAAGGAGGAGCAGTGCATGGACATGGGAGTAAAGTGGCAGCTCAAAAAGTGACTGCAGCCACGGTTGCTGCAGCATGTACTATAAATGATTAATACATTATGATAATTCCTCTCCTCCTGGGAAGGATGCAGTTTGGCAAGGCCCCACCAAAAGTTCTACCACCACCAGTGTCAGTACTATAAAAAAAAACAACATATAAGAAGAACACTAAAGATGAGAATGAGTTGCATTCTAATGATAATATCCTAATGGAGGAAAGTATAGCAGCTGAATCACCTGCTGCATCTGACAATGAGACAGACAAGCACCAAAACACGTCCTCAAAGTAGTTGTGCACTTTTTAAAAGTAAAAAGAAATTGACACCTCTAAAAGCTTACGGAACTATAAAGGCAGTTGGCAAGAAGCAGAGGACAATGCTGAGTATGACTTAATAATGACTGATGATGATTATGTAAATCTAGAATATATCCCTCCAGATACTGATGATGCTGAGAGTGAGAGAGATGATGACATGGCCAGAAAGCTAACTGAAAGGCAAAGGTTCAATCTTCCACCACTGAAAAGGAGTACTGTGACATCTCACTGCATACTGCCGATATTCCACTGACATGCATTCTCCATCATATCACCATCCTGGCGCCTTATCACCCTTTAGTGCACTCCCCACCATTCTTTTCAAGCAGGGCCGGCCCAAGACATTGTGCTGTCTGGGTCCAAGTATGAAATGCTTCCACCCCGCACAGCAAAACCACTCCCACCAAAACAGACCACATCCTTAATTATATTAACCCCTCTCCTGTCCCTAAAATCACATAGAACTGTCATGTTTTTTGTTTACACCCATTGTACCTCTTTCTCCCCCCTTACCTTTTTTACACCCCTTGTACCTCTTTCTCCCCCTGTTGTGCCTCTTTTTCCCCTCTTTTTTCACCCCTTGTGCCTGTTTTTCACCTCTTTTCACCCATTGTGCCTCTTTTGTCACCCCTTGTGCCTCTTTTTTCCCCTCTTTTCACCCCTTGTGCCTTTTTATGCTCTTTTCACCCCTTGTGCCTCTTTTTTCACCCCTTGTGCCTCCATTTTCCCCTTTTTGCCCCTTGTGTCTTTTTTCCCCTCTTTCCACCCTTTGTGCCTCTTTTTTCACCCCTTGTGTCTCTTCTTTCCCCTCTTTTCACTCCTTGTGCCTCTTTTTTCCCCCTTGCCTGTTTCTCTTCTCCTTCGCTGTCTCTCTTCTCCCTGGCTCTCTCTTCTCCGCTTGTCTGGCTCCCCCCTTGCCTGTTTCTCTTTTCCTTCACTCTCTCTTCTCCCTCTGGCTCTTCCTCTTGCTTTTTACTCAGTCTCACCACTGCTCCGCACTGATGACAGCCCATACAGTGTCACATGCTGAGACGCCGTGTGGTGCCTGCTGGGATTTTCTTCGTCAGTCTGGGCACCATTTTTAAAATTTCATTGGCCTCCAAACAGAGGAAGAATACCCCAACATTCTCTACATGTCAGAGTGCCGCCTACGTCCCTGGACCCACCGGGACCCATGTAAGGGCCTGCCCTGTTCTGAAGCCTTTATCAGCCTCAATTACTGTATCTCACAAGGTAACAGAAGAATTGCTAATACTTTTAGTTTCTGTTGAACAATTCTGTAAACGTTAACAAAGTTATATATAAAGTTTTATTACTTATACATACAATGTTCTGGAATGCTTTTTTCTACTGGGTCCTTTTCTGTCATTGTGTTGCCGACCCTATTAAGTGGAAACTAATATATTTCTATGTAATGAGCTTGAGGCGAGACTTCTGAATGGCACCTTATATCACCCACGTGCAGCAGAAGTGTTCTCGAGCATTTTTACAAAATTACAAGAAGCAGAAAGATTGCCTGTCACTAAAATTACAGATAACGAGGATGCTAATGGCTGAGTGGTTATTTTTTTATTTTTAGAATCGTTCTTTTGCTCGGCCAAGAAATCATTAACAAGATTTTTTGACATTCTGTGGTCCAGCTGTCCCAGGCTCTATCTCTAACAGCCATTCCTGTCAGCGTCCTGGAGTGGGTGGATCGAAGTCACGTCTGTGTTAGATCTTGACTCTTGAGATGCACCAGACCTGTTAACCCCTTGGATGTGAGAGACAACTCCAATACTTTAATTCAAAATGAATTAGAAACCTCTGTAGTATTCATATTTACACCTCTTAATAATAAGCCTCCATTTATCTAGACCAAACATCGTAATGGCCACTAAGAATACATTTTACATGGATTGGCAATCCATAATTAATCTTTTATTAGTACTCAATGTTGTGTCCAAGGATGCAGGCATGATTCTTTCTTCAAATTCCTACCATTGCAGGCATCTTGGGATGGAAGGAATACTTCAGTTTGGATTCCCGGAGCCTTTCATCAAAGAATCATGTCTAGAAAATATACAGTAATGTGCAAAAGTTTTAGTCAGGTGTAAAAAAATGCTGTAAAGTAAGAATGCTTTCAAAAATAGACATGTTAGTAGTTGATATTTATCATTTAACAAAATGATAGTGAATGAACAGAAGAAAAACTAAATCAAATCAATATTTGATGTGACCACCCTTTGCCTTCAAAACAGCCTCAGTTCTTCTAGGTACACCTGCACAAAGTCAGGGATTTTGTAAGCATATAGTCAGGTCTATGATTAACAGTTATATTAAACAGGTGCTAATGATCAATTTAATATGTAGGTTAAAACACAATCATTAACTGAAAAAGAAACAGCTGTGTAGGAGGAATAAAACTGGGTGAGGAACAGCCAAACTCATCTAACAAGGTGAGGTTGCTGAAGACAGTTTAATGTCAAAAGTCATACACTATGGCACGACTGAGCATAGCAAAATGACACAATGTAGTTATACTGTATCAGCAAGGTCTCTCCCAGGTAGACATTTCAAGACTTGATGCCAAAAAAAACATAAATCCGACATGGAAACAAGGTGAAGTGACTCAACTATGCACGAAAACACAGGAACTGGGGTACATAAAATTGGCAGAAGGTGTTCTGGACTGATTATTCAAAATGTGAAATATTTGACTTTTGCAGAAGATAGTTTGTTTGCTGAAGGACTGGGGAGCAGTACAAGAATGCGTGTCTGCAAGAAACAGTGAAGCATGGTGGAGGTTTCTTGCAAAGTTGGTGCTGCATTTCTGCAAATGGAGTTGGGCATTGGTCAGAATTAATAGTATCCTCAATGCTGAGAAGTATAGACAGATGCTTATCCATCATGCAATACCATCAGAGAGGCATCTGATTGTCCCCTAATTTATTCTGAAGCATCACAACAACAACATACAGCCAAAGTCATTAAGAACTATCTTCAGTGCAAAGTCGAACAAGGAATACTGGAAGTGATGGTATGGCCCTCTCGGTGCCCTGATGTCAACATCATTGAAACTGTCTGGGATTACATGATGAGTGAGAAGCAACTGAGGCTGCCGAAATCCACAGAAGAACTGTGGTTAGTTCTCCAAGATGTTTGGAGCAACCTACCAGCCTAGTTACTTAAAAAACAGTGTGCAAGTGTACCTAGAATAATTTATGCTGTTTTGAAGGCAAAGGGTGGTCACACCAAATATTGATTTGATTTAGATTTTTATTCTGTTCACTCATTATGTATTTTGTTAACTGATAAAAATAAACTATTAACATGTCTATTTTTGAAAGCATTCTTACTTTACAGCATCTTTTCACACCTGCCTAAAACTTGTACACATTACTGTATATTAAAGATAGTGCTATATATGGAAGAGATCAGTGAAAATATTTAGAACTGCTGCCCAAATATAAGTCCTTCTACCCACAGACTTAAAAATAGACCATAGTCCAAAAGAGAATAAAATAGTATTGAGCGCTAATGCCACACCACATTCCAAGCCAAAAGAATAGAAGATTTATCAATAAAAGCATTAAATATCCTGTAAATTTCCAAATATACTGATTGCATAACTAATACTAACCTCCAAAAAACCTAATATATTTGTTTGCCCCAATATTGCTTCGTACCAGAACGTACACCACTGAGACAATAACTCAGAAGAATACAGGAGTTAGCACAATGAACAATAAAGATAGACTATGCATTCTACAAGAATAAATGAAAGCACAATCTATTACATATTAACGGGATAGTAATGTTTCATAATAAAAGCAGCTCTAATTAATCATCATAGTATTTAGACTTTGGAGAGTGTTATTTCAATTCTGTCAGGGTTGTAGTTAAAGAGTAATTCAATTACAAAGTATCCCCCTCCCTCCCCATTTACTGATGTAACACTGCTCAACCAGATCAGAAGGGAGGTGCCCAGGTAGATTGCAGAGAGGGACAATCTTCAATTAAGATAAGGGAAAAACCTGAAAAACTTGTCAAGGGGGGCATGGATTGTTCTCATAGGAAGAAAATTGTCCCTTCTGTTATCTGTCTGGTCTATGGACTGCATTTCACATCTGAGGAGAGATGGCTTACACTAGGTTAAAGGGGCAGGAGGTGAAACTTTGCTTGTGAATATCTCTCAAACCATAAAGGTTTGAGAGATAAGACTTATATTGTTCTTCATGTTTTTTAATGCCTACAAAATAAAATAAAGATAAAACGAAGTATTACTGTCCCTTTAACCCTAAGAAGAGGACATGTGCATGCAACAGATAATAGCAAAATAGTTGTAAACTATAAATCACATAATATCTATAATGACAAATCTTTGATGAGCGGCTCATTCAGAGTATAAGATACAAAGGTACTAAAGTGTTATGGATTGCCTACAACTATAATAAAGTATAAAAAATATAAAATAAATATACTGGTAAAAAACACTAATGTTTAAATATAAGAAAGACTCAACTCATCTAGATATATCACAATTAGTGAATATATTACCAAACAAATTAGTAAAGTAAATGTCCAGCAGCATATATCACTGCAGTGCATATTATTAACACTGAAAACTTAGGTTACATATATCTATAAAAACCCTAGTATATATCCACTAATCAGTTAAGTAGATATACAGTAAGGGAAAAAATAATTTGATCCCCTGCTGATTTTGTACATTTGCCCACTGACAAAGTGATGATCAGTCTATAATTTTAATGGTAGGTTTATTTGAACAGTGAGAGACAGAATAACAACGAAAAAATCCAGAAAAACGCATTTCAAAAAAAGTTATAAATCGATTTGCATTTTACTGGGTGAATAAGTATTTGACCCCCTATCAATCAGCAATATTTCTGGCTCCCAGGTGTCTTTTATACAGGTAAAAAGCTGAGACTAGGAGCACTCTCTTAAAGGATCTCAGCTTGTTACTGTATAAAAAACACCTGCCCGCAGACGCAATCAATCAGTCAGATTCCAAACTCTCCACCATGGCCAAGACCAAAGAGCTGTCCAAGGATGTCAGGGACGAGATTATAGTCATACACAAGGCTGGAATGGGCTACAAGACCATTTCTAAGCAGCTTGGTGAGAAAGTGACAACAGTTGGTGTGATTATTCGTAAATGGAAGAAACACAAAATAACTGACAATCTCCCTCGGTCTGGGTCTCCATGCAAGATCTCACCTTGTGAAGGTTCAATGATCATGAGAAGGGTGAGGAATCAGCCCTGAACTACACGGGAGGATCATATCAATGATCTCAAGGCAGCTGGGACCATAGTCACCAAGAAAACAATTGGTAACACACTACGCCATGAAGGACTGAAATCCTGCAGCGCCCGCAAGGTCCCCCTGCTCAAGAAAGCACATGTACAGGTCCATCTGAAGTTTGCCAGTGAACATCTGAATGATTCAGATGAGAACTGGGTGAAAGAGTTGTGGTCAAATGAGACCAAAATCGAGCTCTTTGGCATCAACTCAACTCGCCGTGTTTGGAGGAGGAGGAATGCTGCCTATGACCCCAAGAACACCATCCCCACAGTCAAACATGAAGGTGAAAACATTATGCTTTGGGGGTGTTTTTCTGCTAAGGGGACAGGAAAACTTCACCGCATCAAAGAGATGATGGATGGGGCCCATGTACCGTCAAATCATGGGTGAGAACCTCCTTCCCTCAGCCAGGGCATTGAAAATGGGTCGTGGATGGGTATTCCAGCATGACAATGACCCAAAACACACGGCCAAGGCAACAAAGGAGTGGCTCAAGAAGAAGCACATTAAGGTCCTGGAGTAGCCTAGCCAGTCTCCAGACCTTAATCCCATAGAAATCTGTGGAAGGAGCTGAAGGTTCGAATTGCCAAACGTCAGCCTCAAAACCTTAATGACTTGGAGAGGATCTGCAAAGAGGAGTGGGACAAAATCCCTCCTAAGATGTATGCAAACCTGGTGGCCAAATACAAGAAACGTCTGACCTCTGTGATTGCCATCAAGGGCTTTGCCACCAAGTACTAAGTCATGTTTTGCAAAGGGGTCAAATACTTATTTCACTCAGTAAAATGCAAATCAATGTATAGCTTTTTTTGAAATGCGTCTTTCTGGATTTTTTTGTTGTTATTCTGTCTCTCACTGTTCAAATAAACCTACCACTAAAATTATAGACTGATCATTTCTTTGTCAGTGGGAAAATGTACAAAACCAGCAGGAGATCAAATAATTTTTTTCCTAACTGTAACAGACAAGATGGTATTAAAATAAATCTAATAGACACCGTAGTACTGTCCCATATGAACTTTTACATAATGTGGTGGTCTTAAAGGGGAAATTTCACATGTAAAAAACTTTTGGCTAGGTCCTTATGTTATTCAAATTATATTATTATTTTTTATTTGATTTTACTTTCGTACTTCTTAAGATATGCTGACTTCATTCTGGGCACTTTCGCATTCTCTGGCACACTGTATGTTCAGCACAGCAGTGCAGGACTTCCCAGTCCTGTAATTCTCATCCCACCTCCCTCCTAGCTGTCCCAGGGAGTGCGTTCATGCTTCCCTTCAGAGTGTTGTTTATCTGGTCTATCGTTACAATGTATACACTGGGGGAGAGGGAGGTATGGTGAAATCATATGGGGGTATATTCCTTACACTATGAGCATGTTTTATTGTGAAAATTAAACTTATATTTTTGATAATTATGTATATGTGTACTATTATTATTCTCATCCTTATGGTGTACTTTTGAAGAGGGGAGTGCCTGTATAGAATGCCTCTGTGTTTTTCTTTAGGTTTAGGACTCAATGGCGCCCCATGTATGTAATGCACGGTTATCTCCCTAGAATTATAATAGTGGTGCGCCAGACCCAATAAACATTTTATTATAAGAATTAATATTCCCTCATGAAGAAGTAAGACAGCATGTTAAAAACACATTAAATGTTGAATGAAACAAACAGACTATTGGTAAAACACTGCACCATTATACCGTCCATTATACACCAGTGAGCATGTCCTATATTACGAATGAAGACCAGGACGGCAAGAAATACTTCTATTGTTGACCTTCTGGGAGACACTACTAATAACCTCCATGACTATACAAAAGCATGTTTAATGGTGGAGGGCTGTATGAAGATGTCGACTCTCAAATTATAAGTAGGTTAAAGAAGGTAACAGTGTCTGATGTAAGGATGTAAGGTGGGAATAGTGTATCAGTCATAGATTACCAGCCATTTGAGCCTTACTTTGTGGTTAGTTCCACAGGTTATAGGACGGCGAAGTGACATTTGATGCATGTATAAATACAGGACATTTACACGTATGCAGCTACTGATGTCCATGACTTTTTTCTTTTAAATATTCTTTAAGGTAGCGGATTAACTCACATGTATATATTTTTTGTCCGTCTGTAGAGGACAACAGATGATCCATTTATTAACACAACATTATGTAAAAGTTCATATGGGACAGTACTATGGTGGCAGTTAGATTTACTTTAATACCATCTTGTCTATTATATTTACTTAACTGATGAGTCAATAAATTCTAGGTTTTTGATCGATTGATTGTAACCTATTTTTTCATTGTTAATAACCTGTCACCAGTGTATGCAGTAATATATGCTGATGGACATATAATTTAAGGTGACTACATATTGCCGTATAATTCTTTGCATAGGTTCACTATATTTTGTAGTATCTTCACTAATTGTGATATGTCTAGAGTCAGTTCTCTTATATTTGAAAATTATAGTTTATATACATATATTTCTTTTATTTATTTTTTTTATATTTTAGTACAGATGTAGGTAATCTATTAACACGTTACAACTTTTGTATTTTATAATCTAGAGGATCCTCTCATCAAAGATTAACCCCTTAATGACCCTTGACGGTCATAGTACGTCAAGGGTCGATTCGACTTAACGACCGATGACGTACTATGGCCGTCATCGAATTCCGGCCTCCCCCCGTGGCTGCACGCCGTTCAGAGAGTCCGGAACGCAACGGAGCAATAAAAAAAAATTGCTCCGTGGTCATTCAGTCGGGTCGCGGCGTGGATTCCCCGGTCCTTAAGGGGTTAAATGATTTGTAGTTTACAACCATTATGCTATTATCTGTTGCATGTAAATGTCCCCGTATTAGGGTATATATGTAATAGATTGCACTTTCATTAATTTTTGTATACCGCATAGAGCATTTTTATAGTTCTTTGTGCTACCTCCTGTACGCTTCTGAGTTATTGTTTCAGTGGATGGTATTGGACTGATGCGGCACATCTATTATCAGTGGTGTATGTTCTAATATAGTCCATACATTAAGTTTTAGGTTTGCAGAGAATAGAATTATTTATGTAATCAGTATATTTGGAAGTGTACAGTGTATTTGGCTCTTTTATTAATAACTTAATAACTGTTTTTTTGACTCAGATTGTGGTGTTTGCATAAGCATTCAATACACTGCTAGTAAGATGGCTCAGTTGGTTAAGACACCCACTATAGAATCTACTCAAACCACAAGGTCACAGGTTCTAGTCTCAGCAGGGTCAACTAAGCCGTTCATTCTTCTGAGGTAGATAAAATGAGTACCATTAAATTGGGTATTAATATCTATACCCCCAGGACATACTTAAGAACAAGAGACAATCTCAATGTATCCTTCCTGGTAAAATACTTTGATATTATTATTTTTAAAGAATCATGTCTGCCTCAGGGGTCATAATATCGGTACCATTTGAAGATTCATTTTGGATTACCAACAGGAGCAGGTGTGAATGATCTGCACAGCAGGCCTCTAGGCCACCATGCAGGCCAGCTCTGCCACATTTCAGTGCATTCTATGGGGAACACAGAAAAAGTATAGAAAGCTGTGTTGGGGCTCAGACATTATGTAATAGTCATCCATGTGAATAGCCTCATATGCAGCAAGCTGATACATTTGCGGTTGCTTAATGCATGTTAAGAATGGTACACTAATGTCATCCAAGTGAAACTTGCCTAATCCACTTATTCCTATAAGTATAGCTTCAATTGAACTAGCATTTGCTGCACATTTAATCTAAATTTACAAATGGAGAGGTGTTGCTTGTCAGCAGAGGTGAGAAAAGATTATGCAGTAAGTGAATTTAATATTATGAGGTACTGATATAATTTGATTCTGAATTAAAAGAATGATAAGAATGAAATAAAAAGGGAGGAAAACTCACAGCACTAAAACACCATAATTCATATACAGAACTCAATTGAATAAAATATGAAGTGAAGCAAAGAATGAGAGTTCAGCCATGAATGTATTAGATAGATTTAGCTTTTAATTTAAAGCATTTTCATAAGACATAATGATGGGAATACGTATTAGATAGGGCTCACTTAAAATGGGGTACCTTGGCAAGGTAAGCGAGCTTAAACATATTTTGTCCAAACTATATGGCAAAACCCTCATTGTTCAAAACAAGTGATTTAATATATTGGTATAATACAATGCTCTACACAAGGTTCACACTTAAGTTGTATGAGGCTGCGCAGGTATGTCCTCTGTTTTAAGAATCAACTAAAGTTTGCAATTTTATGGCAGACAGGAATATAGCCAAAGAGTTATCAACCATCAGATTCTGCATTTCTGTTTTGTTTCAAATTATCAAAGTACGAGAATCTGATTTCCCTTTATCATTCTGCTTTGTAGATTAAGATGTGTGGTCTCATGCTGTTCCCTTTATATTATTATCAGAAAGGTTCTGCACTAGATGTGGCCTTTGCAAAACCCTCTGAGAGAAAAAGAGTCTTACCCCTTTGCCCCGCTCTATGCATGCAGTAAGTTCACGAAAATCAGAGCCTTTACCTTCTCTGGGGACATCAAAGCAATAACCATGCAACTTCTCTCCTCTTCACACTCCTGATGCTGCTACCGTCTTCCTGAGAAAGATATTTCCACTTTTATATTCCCTGGATGCTAGAGATCAAATATTCATGGCTCCTCATTCCATGGAACTAACAGGGATTATGATGCAAACAGTAACAATCAATTAGAGAGGAGGAAATGGCACAAATGTTATACAAGTAAAATGCAAGTTCAATAGGATTTGCCTATGTAGCTAGCCTTCTAACAGCAGTCGGTTATATCTATTTTCTGACCTCACCTATAGTCCACAGATAAATGTTTTAGTTTAAATCTGATGAAAAAGTGACCCTTACTAGACATTCAGGTGTTTTGTAGCCTAATTTTCTTTATTGTAAGGAGGTATGGTCTAAAGGCAGATTTGAAAAGATATCACTAGATAAAAAACTGCAGAAATAATGCAAAAATGTGTAGGTAGATATACCTAATTGCGGTAGGAAAGATCTTCAGGGGGAGATGCACTAAGGCACAATGGAGAAATGTGCCTGGTGATGTGTACAGATCACTTTTTCATGGAGAATATGACACACTTTGCCATATGCATTATGAACTATCTATGCAAGGAAGGAGGAGACATTTTAATCATTAGCATATAGATATGGTGTAAATTGTGGCTGTGTGTTAGAGAAAGCAGGCAGGAGAGCAGATGCACTCAGACTTAAGCACCAAGAACATCATCCTTTTGAGTACCGTAGCAATGTGCAAGGCATTTTTCTTTATTTGTTTCCATTGCAGATCATCACAATCCCGGCGGAGTGTAGATTCTTTCTGAGCAACTCTCAGGTAGGATGAGAAGAACCAGCAGAAATGCATTGCTCGTTTCAGGGATCAGGAACAGTCATCTACAGATATGTACGCAGACACAACATTTAAGGAGAGGTTGCCTCCTTGCCCTGCTGCCTCCTTCTACTCCCCAACATATCTTCCCCCTCTATTCATACCCAAACCACCCAGCCAATAAGCTCCTTACCTTCCTCTTCTCCAGATCACACTAGACTTGTGCACAGCAAAAAAATTCGGTAAAATTCGATTTCAGGCTGTTTTTTTTTTATTCCCATTCAGAGGATCCACATTTCGGACCGCACCTGTTCGACTTGGACAAAATTCAGCAATAGTCCAAATTATTTGGCTGAATTTAAAAAACTTTAAAAAATGCAATAAAAATACTCCCTTGCAGTGGCAATAAGGCACTAATGCTTCCTGCCTGCCTACACAACTGTCAGACTGGCTGTGTCACTATGAAAATTATCACAAATTCCTAATATTTTTCTTTTGAACAGGAAAGCAAATGACTCTCCCTTGCAGTGGCAATAAGGCACTAATGCTGGCTGCCTGCTTATGCCTAATGCTACCTGCCACAGGGAGTTCATTTGCCCTCCTTTTACCTCACAAGGCGGGATGGGGCACGGGGATGGCAGCCATGTTTCCCTACTGGGTTATTTGTCATGCCCCCGTACCCCACAGCTCCTGTGTCATGGAATATGTTTAATGCCTCTAATGTGCCATTACCTCAGTTGCAGCAGCCACACAGATCTGCTGGGGGATGGGGGTTGGAGGAGGAAACAGATACAGAAGGGCATTGTGGTCGTGACAGAACAAGTACAGGACAGATGGCCACGTCATAATTGTTCCTATGTCTGGTTAGGGTACTCTCTCTCTCTGATAGAAAAATATTGCCTGAACTGTCCGTATCAGACTCTGTGAAGGATCTCTCTGAAACTGACTCTGATGCAAGCGATTAGGCTTAAAATATAATGAAAATGTGTATTAAGGAATCAAGGCAAAGGGGAGGAGGAAGGAGGTCATTCATGATTAGAAGGAGTTAGGCGCTAACCACGGTACAGGACATTTATGCATGTGCCGTCTCTAAGAATCATGTAAATTAGGAGTCAGAGATGCTCAACTAGGAAAGAGCCTGGAATACAAACTAGCAGGCTCTCTAGAAGTGGTGTCCTACCCAGGGTGCAGTCTCTTTTAACCCACTAGTGCCTTTCACAGAGAGGAAATATTCTAAAACATATCATACTGATCCTACCGTAACAGTAGCCCAACCACAAAATTCCAGGCAATTCCTCTCTGAACAAGAGAAGCGGCCAAACCCAGCTGTACATTTCGGCCTTGTTGGGTCTCATCAATGAGGTGTAGCTGATCCCGCTAAGCGCTGTGAGCAAAGGGTCCAATGCTGGATTCCCTTATTATCCATGTGGTGACTAATCCCAAGGATAATTTACATATGTAAATTGGCAGTCAGAGACACTCGACTAGGAACGACTCTGCAATAGAAATTGGCAAGCTCTTTAGGAGTGGTGTCCTACCCCACATGCAGTCTCTTTTAGCCCACCAGTGCCTTTCACAGAGAGAAAATATCCTAAAGCATATCATTCCGGTCCTGCCATAGAGCAGTCCAACCACAAAATACCAGGCAATTCCTCTCTGAAGAAGAGAAACAGCCAACCCCAGACGTACGTTTCAACCTTGCTGGGTCTGACAAGGGGTCCAATGCTGGATTCCCCTATTATCCATGGGGTGACTAATCTCAAGGATAATTTACATATGTAAATTAGAAGTCTGTGACACTCAGCTAGGAACAAGCCTGCAATACAAATTGACAGGCTCTCTGTGAGTGGTGTCCTACCCCGTTTGCAGTCTCTTTTAGCCCACTAGTGCCTTTCACAAAGAGGAAATATTCTAAAGCATATCATACCAGTCCAACCATAATAGCAGTCCATCCACAAAATACCAGGCAATTCCTCTCTTAGCAACAGAAGCAGCAAACCCCAGATGAATGTTTTGTCTTTGTTAGGCCTCATCAGTGAGGTGCAGCTTATCTTTGCTGGCACTGTGAGCAAAAGGTCCAATGCTGGATTCCCCTATTATCCTTGGAGTGACAAATTCTAAGAATAATAATATGTATATAAGAAGTCAGAGACACTCAACTAGGAACAAGCCTGCAATACACATTACAGGCTTTCTAGGAGTGGTGTCCTACCCAGGGTACAGTCTCTTTTAGCCCACTAGTGACTTTCACAGATAGGAAATATCCTAAAGCACAGCAGGTCCAGCCACAAAATGCCATGCAATTCCTTTCTGAACAAGAGCAGCAGTCAACACCAGACATACGTTTCAACCTTGTTGGGCCTCGTCATAGAGGTGGAGCTGATTCCTCTAGGCACTGTGATCAAGAGGTCCAATGCTGAATTCCCCTATTATCTTTGGGGTGACTAATCCAAGTGTAATTTGCATATTTAAATTGAGAGTTAGAGACAGAATGAGCTTGTAATTCAAAAGGAGACTTGCTCTAGAAGTGGCATTCTCTTCAGAGTCCAGTTTCTTTGAACCCAAAGCCAACTCCTCAGACATATATTTCATGCTTATCATTGAGATACCGCTGATCCCCCTATGTGCTGTGAGCAAGGGGTGCAGTGCTGGATCCCCCTATTATCCTTTGGGTGACTAATCCCAAGGATAATTCGCATATGTAAATTGGGAGTCAGAGATGGAACAAGCCTGCAATATAAATTGGCAGGACCCTAAAGATATGCATTAGGATATTTCCTCTCTATGAAAGGTACTAGTGGGCTAAAAGTAACTGCATCCAGGGTAGGACACCACTCCTTGAGAGCCTGCAAATTTCTATTTCAGGCTTGTTCCTAGTTGAGTGTCTCTGACCCCCTATTTACATATGCAAATTATCTTTGGGATTTGCCACCCCAAGAGTAATCCAGTATTGGGCCCCTTGCTCACAGTGCCTATTGAGAATAACTGCCCCTGTCTGATGAGGGCCAACAAGTCTGAAATGTACATCTGGGGTTGGCTGCTTTTCTTGCCCAGAGTAGAATTGTCTGGCATTTTGTTGCTGGACTGCTGTCATGACAGGACCAGCATGATATGCTTTAGTATATTTTCTCTCTGTAAAAAGTACTAGTAGGCTAAAAGAGACTGCAACCTGGGTAGGACACCACTTCTAGAGAGCATGCAAATTTCTATTGCAGGCGTATTCCTAGTTGAGTATATCTGGCTCTCTATTTACATCTCTATGCAACATGCATACATTCTCACAAAGTTCAGTCACATCATACATGTGGGTAAATATGTGTATGTTTACAAATTAATGAGGGGGGCCACTGAGGCTAATAAGGACAAAGTGAAGGAAGGAAAGGATCAGGTAAAGCTCTGGTCTATAGTGGAGTGGATGAAAGCTTTTACAATTCATATGGGGGTACAGTTTGGTTTGATTATGATAGAGTATTTAGCCGGAAGTTGGGTGGTAATAAGGTCCTTAACTTTGGGTTTAGTGATATGGATATATAGTAATGTCTGGTGACACAAAATAGGAGAAGTCTGTGAGCCAGGTGGTGATTTCCAGCGGTAGCTGGTAGCCTTTGAATAAAAAGCAGTGTACGAGATGTAGGGGCAGTCATCCAGTGGTCACCTGTGTCAAGTCACCATTGGTGGGACAACAAAGGATTCCTTTCAAATTGAAAAAGGCCCACTGCTCGGTGAGAATAGACAAGTTAAGGGCTCTGTTTGAGGATTACCCAAACCAGGTTCAGGCCATCTTTTTGGTGCAAGTGTTTTATAATGGTTTTCGTGTTCCAGTTCAAGGGTTTGTCAAACAAAATATAAAGTTCACAAATTTGAACTCAGCATACTCTCACCCTCAAGTGATCAGGAAAAAACTGGAGAAAAAGTTTTTCAAGGCCATTACCACTAGGGGTGGGTGAAAGTTGTGAAAAATTTCCCACCAAAAAGTTTGCGAAAACATGCCGATTTTTCGCTTTTCCCACAAAAAATTTCGCCATTCCACCTATTTTAACAAATTTTCAGCCTATGTTAACACATTTTTCTTCTATTTTAACACATTTTTCGCCTATATTTCCTATAGGTACTACATTTCCCACTGTAATATTACTTCTTCTGAGGGATGAAGTTTAGAAATAAGTGGCTGAATGTCAAAGTTGTCAAAGAGTCCTACAGCAAAATATGGCTTGAAAAATATGTTAGCATGCAGAAGGCATTTGTCCTTTGCCCACAACACTTTCTTGCTTAAGTGACACTGGCACATATTCATGGCGATATCAAGTAATAAAAAAAATAAAGTACAACCTACAATGTGGCAAATTTGTTTTGTAGTGGTGGTGGTGGTGGTGGTGGGGGACTGGCATGGTGTGATTTGTGTATGTATTTTTACCATTGTTATACGCTATCCTCCTTCTCAGATTATTGACACATATTACTTATCGGTCATAGCAGTGGTCCCATCTGTCCTCCACCTCCTCATCTGTGCTGGCTTTGTCTGTTATGTATGGTTTATGCTACTACTACTGGAGCTAGATGTTGATGTAATTCTATTGCCACTTCTAGAAAAAAAATAAATATATATAAAAAAATGTATTTATTTTTCTTAGATAGGGACTTTAAGTGTTTAGAGTAGGACTTGCCACACTTGAGGAACCTTGGCGCGGTTGGTAAGCTTAAACCTCGTTTTTGGTAAAAAATGTAGGCACTAATGCCTCATATTTATTCACAGTATTATAATATATGCCTAATACTGGGCACACTATTTACAATTAGACTGGAGGAGCGCAGGTTTGCTGTCTGTTCTTTGTTTGTACTTTGGGCTCTGGTCTAATGTTTGGGGGACTGGAGAACCATCTTATTCCTTGCTGCACACTCCAGTAACCCCATTTCTTTCAATGGATACTTCATGGAAAATAAAAAAATTAAAATTTATTATATAGATATACACATATATTGTTATGCACTAAGGTGTAGCGCTGTAAGCTGTTGTTTTTTCTTTTGACTTTACCTATCTCCTTTAGCTTATTCTAGCTGCTTCTTACTGTCACTATTACTACACGTGAATGTTTTATTGCACCAATTCTTTTCATATATTTTAGGCCTTGAAGAGGTTAACTATGGCCTTTACACACTAGGTTTGTTTCCAACCAATTTTTCCTCATGTGGCCTGTGGGAGTGGTTACAAGCTGTATATAAGGGCTGATAGAGCTTCAGTTATTTTATATGGGTGTCCACTCTATGCAGGCATACAGGGCAAGTCTTCTCTTATACTTTTTTAAATATTATTTGTCACTTGTTTTTAATTGGATACATGGGGACCTTCACGCATACAAAAAGAAAGTAAAAAGGGTCCCCCTGCTCTATGCGTTTTATCATTCAATTATTCTTGAACTATGACTCCGACAGTATTGAAATAACACTCTCCATAGCCCAAATACTATGAAGATTTATTTGAGCTGCTTTTATTTTGAAACATTACTATCCCTTTAAACTTTTGATTAGGCCCTGGAGATGGTTAAAAAAGTAGGTGCAGGAGCTCTTATGAAAAAGGTTGGTATTGAACCTGCATTTTGATTGATGCGTCTGCTTCAGATACACAGGGTGTCATTTTGAAGGAAATTATTAAATTGATAGGTGTTTACCCATAGGCTGTACCATTTCTTATTCTTACTTTGAGAAATGTAGCACTTTTATGCATTAGGCTTAAAGGGATATTAATGCCTCATTAAAATATTGTATCTGAGTCATCTGTATATTAATAAAAACACAGTGTGCTATGTCAGATATCTTACTTCTTTGTAGTTCAAAAGTTATGCAGCTCTAAAGATCCTCTGCCTGCCCCTTTCTGGCTGCTTCCTGGGTCGTGCAACTCTACAGATGCAGCGAGGGACAAACTTCAGTAAGTATAAGGGAAATCCTGCCCCACTTGACGATGGAGGGCAGGATTACTCTTTGCTTAAGTTTGTCTCTCTCTTTGCAGCCGTCCTCACCAGCCTGCATCTTCTGAGTGACGTTGAAAGAAGGGGTGGGCAGGGGATCTTTAGAGCTGAATAATTTTTGAATACAAAGAAGTAAGATGTTTGACATAGCGCATTGTGTTACTATTATTATACAGAATACCCAGATACAGTATTTTAATGAGGCATTACTAACACTTTAATTTCTCGCCACAGGGTCTCAGCTTATAGCTCATTATCTGGAAAATTTTCTATTAGGGGGTTCAACTAATTCTACTCTTTACTCAATAGTTGGATAGGATGGAAGCCTTGTTTGAAGATTCGGATGTCCCCATAGTATAAGAGAACACTGTTGAGCTGTGCACTAGGATCACTTTCCTGGGAACAGAGGGGATTCTGTGGAGAGCTAGGTTAGGTTACTGCAGGATAAGATGGCCAGTATTAGACAGTCTGTGGTTGAAGTGGATGGGTCATACAAGGTTATGTTACAGCAGTGCAGTGATTACTTGGGCTATTGAATTTGCTGCTAGGCTCATTCACACAGTCAAAGTGTTTCAGTATGAGGTTGGAGCCAGCAACAGCAGGGATAAAGAAATGGAATTATAAGATCAAGCCGATGAGTCACTTGAGGGCAGATTTGAGAGTTTGGGACACTATTCTGGCAGATATTAATGGGTTTGCACTGTGGATCAGGGAGCCCATGTCCAATGCAGATTTACAGCTGTTTATAGATGCATCACGGATCGGGTACTTCCAAGGTAGATGGAGTGCTGAGAGGCTTCCTGACTAGTGGCATAAAGAAATGGAACATTACTGGAGTTGTTTCCTATTCTACTTGAGGTGGATTTGTGAAAGGAGCAGTTGTCTAATAGTGCAGTACTTTTCTGATCAGACAACATAGGGGTGTTATTTGCTATCAATAACTTGTCCTCATCATCACAACCAGTAATCAGCTTATTGAGAACACTATTACTTGTGTGCATGACAAATAACATTTCATTCAAAACTATGCATGTTCCTGAGGTAGACAATACAATATCAGATGTCCTATTAAGGAAAAAGAGGGATACGTTCTTTGTACTGGCCCCTAATCCAGATGGTCATTTGTATCCATATCACTTGTGGCAGTTGGGGACCCAGACCTAGACATCACAGAGGCATTGCTTGCTCCAAAAACATTGGGGTCCTACCAGTGTGCATACAGACAATAGGGTGAGTTCCAGACACACAGCAGCATCTTATCTAGGAATGCAAAACTAAGGATGCTTTTAGTCTTTATAAAAAAGCTTAAAAGGGAAGTGGGTACATGGTCAAGAGTGGCGTCTACTCTGGTGACCAGTTCTTAATTCTCTTTCCTTCAAGAAGAGGAGTATTTAACCATCATTTTTGTGGTGCAAAGGGCTATGAAAGGTTGGGGGATGATGCAAGCTTCCATGCAGGATAAGTGCAGACCCATAGACAGTGCATGCTTGGTAGGAATTCTGTCTCAGTTGCCTCTCATTTGTATGTCTTCATATGAGACTTTACTGTTTAGAAGAGCATTTTTGGTAATCTTCAGTGTAGAATTTAGGCTTACGGAGATTATAACCCCAGCCAGAGATACTTAAGTGCAGAGCTTACAGGTGGACCGGATACTATGGTTTATCGATGCAGTGCAGTGCTTCCTATAAAAGTCCAAAATGGACCAGGAGAAAGGGGGCAATGGGTTACAAATGAGGGGAGATGAAGCCTATCAGTGGCATTGGTAGGGGACTTTTTGCAAATCAGGCTCAGAGGGGGTGGTCCCTTATTCACACAGGCCAATAGGTTAGCCTTGCCATAGTTTCAGTTCAGAGTGGTGCTCAGCAGGGCATTATCAAGTATGGGTTTCCTGCCATGGTACTCAGTCCTTTAGGATTGGAGTGGCTACAATGGCAAACCAGCGCGTTTTTTGGAGTGGAAATTTAGCAATTTGTGCGGTGGACATCATATGAATTTAAAAGATATATTAGGCCAGAAACCAGTAACATGCCTAACAAAACCTGAAACTTCAAAAAGGTGTCTGTCACTTCATGCTTCTGGAACATTCATATGTACACTGGGCATCCAGGTGTACACTGCAACAGCCAGGCAGTAGGCAGTTGCGGTAGCCAAGGAGGCAACTGAAGGTCGGCTGGCAAGTGCAGGTTATGCTGGGGACAGTTGGAGGACATGTTTAAGGAGTCCATCAGGATGGGGAGTATCCCAGACAATGTGGTAATGCGTGCGGGAGGATAACCTCTCTGAAATGGGATCTGTGACCCTCATCAAGTAGACTAAGGAGAGAAGTCAGTCAATTAAATCCATTTGTCCACAGGTAAGGCTTATTTGGTGAGACATAATGCCTAGACAGCAATGGTGGGGGGCGAGGTCATCCGCCACCATTGATTCGCCCCCCACCACTGAGGACTCTAGGAAGAAGGTGAATGCTGCAGTTTAATAAGTTTGTTAGCTCCTTGGAAGGGTACACCATTAGTCATAAAAGTGTCAGTGTATTTGTATGTACATTTTTATTTATATAGCCACAGCAGGTGTACTTAGCACTTTACAGATTACATTTTTTATACAGGAGGCCCAATAATTGCAGTAATTAAATCCTTATATAGACATCGTAAGGGGAACCCCAAGTGAGCATACATTAGTATAGGAGGTACCTGCCTCATAGAGCTTACAATCTAAGTAAAGGATGTGTGACATACAGATACAAGCAGGTAAAGGAGGGAGTCCAATTTATGACAGTTCTGATATTGCATATGAGATATGGCATACATATCATGGTAATGCTACATTTAAAATGTGCTCTTTTAGCTTGGATTTGAAGTTGTTGAGGCTTGATGCTTGGTGGATGCTGAGTGATAGGGAGTTCCAGAGGTAGAGAGCAGCAAAGGAAAAAGCTTTCAGTTGCGATACAGTGATAGAGGTTAAAGGAGGAGAGAGTCGTCCACCATGCATGGTGTGTTGAGGACATGCACGTATATGGCAGGATATCAAAGATTAAATATAAGGTGGGGACAAGTGTTGGAGAGCCTTGAAGGCAATGAGGAGGATTTTGTATGTAATATGTTGCTTTATGGGAAGCCATGAGAATGAGTTTAAATGTGTAGGGTTAAGTACTGTTCTGGAGGAGAGAAAGAGTATTCTGGAATTAAGAAATGGTTGGAGAGGAGCTAGCAGGCAGACCAGTAAGTAAAGAGTTGCAGTAATCCAGACGGGAAAGGGAAAGAGCGTGCATGAGAGTTTCTGTTATAGAGGGAGATATTTTTGCTATATTTTGAAGAAAGAAGCAACAAGTTTTGTGGGTGGTGAAGGAAAGAGAAAAGTCCAAAATTACACTGAGGCAGCATGCCTTATCCACAGGGTAAATTGTGGAAGCCTCAACAGTTACATAAAATGGAGGTATTGTGCAAGATTTAGGTGGAAAGATAAGTAGCTCAGCCTTAGACATATTAAGTTTTAAGCGATGATGAGCCATGTAGAAAGAGATATCAGTAAAGCATTCTGCTGTATTTCAGGTAATAGTGAGGGTGTGGATAGATAGATTGGTGTATCATCTGCATAGAGATGGCAGTTAAAGCCAAAATGACTTTATCAGTGCCCCCGAGAAAGGGTATATAGATAGAAGAGAAGGGGGTCCAGAACAGAGCCTTGGGTACTAAGAGGGGGATAGAAGGCAAGAAGGTATTGACGCATGACACAGAGAAAGATCGATGAGAGAGTATAGAACCAGGAATGTGCCAGGCCACAGATACCAAGAGACTGGAGAACCTGGGAGAGAATGGAATATTTTGATATGATGGTAAATACATATTATTGCATAGGATGAGATGGAATTGGTGCAAATATGCCGCAATGTCACCAACCTTGACCCTCCCTGAATGAGGAACTCAGTGAGGATAATTGTTCCAGCCTACACAAGACCCCAGTTGCAATTCTGAGACAAAAAAAGTTCACACTATAAGGAACAAAGAAAAATTCCCAATTAATTAATTGGGATTTTAACTCCTTGATTGCTAAAGAGATCTCCAATGCATTGCAATGGACCCCTTTCTAGAATTCAAGGGATTATAAGGCTCATTTAATTCAATGGTAATTTTGAAAATGAGTATTAGTTCTGATGGTTCATGTGGTAGCCACCAGAATTGCATCATGTTTCCTTTGTATGTGCTACAAAATTAAGGGCCAATTATTAACAATTTATGGTTCCCTTTTAAGTGTCAGATCAATGCATTGTGAAAGGCACTCTGGTGCTCATAGAGTTAAGGATTGGTGTCTCTATCATTAGCACAACTGGGTTGGCCAGTGAATGAGCCTTTGATTGATGCAACATGCTGTGCTCATGTGAGTATATACTGAAAGCCTGTGCTGTTGGAGAGTCCTAGAAGACTCACTGTCTATGATTTGGTATATGCTGCTTATCTTATATAGTTTCTTAGATGTGCTCACTCTATAAAGCACTGTAGGGGGTTGTTTATCAAGAGAACTCAGCAACAGAATTCATATGCAAACCTTTGAAACAACTTTGCAGATATGTATAAATCATATTGCTTGTCAAAAGACATATTTGCCTGGGTTTTGCCCACAGCAAGTAAATAAATGAAGTTTGTCGCAAATATGGGCTGGAAAAAAAAAATGACATGACTAAATAATCATGAAACTATGCCTGTGTGCATGCTATTGTAGATCTATATAACTGTAATATACACACACATAGAATAAAAACTGATCCCTTTTATCAAATGTCTAATATTTGAAGTAATAAGATTTGCCTGCACCTTTAGTTAAAGGAGCAGTAAACTTTTTTTATGAAAACATATATTGTAGGGATTTTTCTATTGAGTAAAATAAGGGTACTCCCACTGCCAAGAGATTTATATTTCCAGAGTTATTACAGTTTAAACCCATGTTTTTTACATTAGCAGTGCCCTCTAGTGGTCAAATTCTAATTAGATTTCCTGTTAGATTCTAATGGAGAGGAAAGTCAGAGACATACAGTTCTCCACAGAATGTGATAGAAACTGCCTGTCACTTCCTGTCAGTTAGAACTTCCAGGAAGTAAACACAGTAAATTGACTTTATGATTATTTAAACTGCTATAAATTTTGAATAAAACATCTGACAGCAATGGGGGTGACCTTGTTTTATTCAGCAGGAAATGATGTGTAAAATATGTGTTTTCATAAAAAAGTTTACTGCTCCTTTAACTTAACTAGTAGTATTAGCAATATTTTTATACACTATGTTCACATGGCGAATTGAATGCACTGTAATGAAGAACTGTTAAACCACCCATGTTTGCTTACATCCTATGTCCTGCATCTCTTCAGTTATTCCACCTTTGGAGGAAGCATGAAAGGGATGTATCTGGTGGTTGGCATACAGTAATAGCAGCCATATATGATTAGCCGATGGCTGTAAGAGCAAACTGGCTGACAGACTGTCACTGGAGAGTTTCAAGAGCATGTGGGGGGAAGCATGGTGTCTGATGGCTGACACACATCAATTTCAGCCATATATGAGTAGCTGGTGGCCACACCAGCCGACTAGCTGACAGCCAGTGAATGGATATTTTGAAGAGCATCACAATCTTCTATGTTGCTCATTTGAATAATATGCATAGTGTTCCACAGGCTGCCATGCAGATTAGGCATGCCATAATTAGATCAGCTCAACGCAAAACATATTCAAATTGCAACAATTGCATTCCAGTGCATTGCGATGTGATCTCCATTTTTAGCATAAAGTTAATAACGCTAACCTAAAGTTGCCATTGTGAACTGTACCATATAAATAGTAATCTATTCTGCTGAACAGAACATATTCAGGAAGTAGTTACTGCAATCATAATTACATGGAGGTACAAAAGGATAAATATGGTTGGGAGGGATCAGTTTGTGGGTTAATACAATATACAGGCTGTACAGGGGACAAAATGAGGGCATATTTATAAATGTAAGCTTATTTGATAAATGCCCTCAAGTTGCCACCAAGAGCAGAAGAACAAATTGACACTTCTGGTCTCTGAGATACAGTTTGCATAAGGTGACCAGGTCTCAATTTTAATGCAAGACAACTGCCTGTAATTCTGCAGGTCTGCATAGAACCAGTGCAATGATGCAGTGTGTGTTTTTCATAAGCTTCAAGCACCAAAGGTAAGATTAGGGAGAGATGCATTAAGGCTTGATAAAGAGGTGATAAAGCGGAGATGTCTTCTCCAGTGATATCCCTTCTCCAGTTCTTATGTTATTCTATAGAGACAATGCACTATGATTTCTCCAAATCTGGTGATCTTAGTGAATAGGCTCTGTAGAATAGCATAGGAACTGGAGAAGTCATCTCCGCTTTATCACCTCGTTATCACGTCTTAGTGCATAACCCCCTAGGAGTTTCTAGGTTACCCAGGGACCTAGGTCTTGGGACAACTTACTGCATTATGATTGCATTGTGCAATCAAATTGTACCATTACTAGTAGGGAGATTAAATCATTATATACACCAAGATGGCATCAAGACCTCTAGCTTTAAACATGAGACCTGGGGCTTCACCAAGTGCTTTGCAGCTCCTCTTCCTCAGTTATAAATCAGTCTTTGGTCACATTTTCAGACAAATCAATTCATAGAGGGATTGCAGGTCCTGCTGTTTCCTCCTTAAGTACTGAGCTGTACTTTATAAATGAGTAAATGACAGACACAAGGGTCAAAAAATATTTTTTGAAATGTCAGAGAATCATTAATAAATATGCCCCAGTTTGTGAGTACAGGTTATCTTGGGAAAGCGACAAATAAAGTGTCATAGTCAATGAAACCGATTTAATGTATACTGTATCTGTTACATTAACCCATTATGGACCACAGAAGTGTGCAAAGCCTTTTGAAGCAATTTGTTACATACCCTTCTGGTCTTTAAAGTGTTAACGACAGTTGGCTTGTAACAGTGTATCTATGCACATTGATATTTTCACTTACTGGGATAAGAAATTTATTGACTACATATTTCTTTAATTTACATAGCAACAAAACCTGAAACGGTCATTTAACCCCATGGTCTCCAATAGACTTGTGTATGATGAGAAAATTAGTTTCATCTGAATTATTCAGAGAAAATGAACTTAAAGGGGATGTATCACCCCTATACAAGTTAGCATGAATCGCTAGCTTATACAGCGAATATAAGTAAAGGTTTATTACTATTATTATTTTTTTAAAAAAAGCTCTTGTTTGTCTAAATTGAAGTTATAATATCTGCCCTGCAGCTACTTCTGGACAGACTTTAGTTACCTGCTCTGTAACCGCAGTCCATCACTCTGCCTCTGCTCCCCTCCTGCTATCCAGCCTCCTCCAATGACGGAGGCTTTCTTACTGTAAACTGGAGTGGTCTCATTGGCAGAGATCAATATCTAGCCAATGAGACTGCTCCAGCTTACAGGCAGAAAGCCTCCATCAACGGAGGAGGCTGGATAGAAGGAGGGGAGCAGAGGCAGAGTGACGGACTGCGGTTACAGAGCAGGTAACAGCAGTCTATGAGGAAGTAGCTGCAGGGCAGGTATTATAACCTCAATTTAGATGATCAGGAGCTTTTAAAAAAAAAATAATACACATTTACTTATATTCGCTGTATAAGCTAACGATTCATGATAACTTGTATAGGGGTGATACATCCCCTTTAATTTGCCTTTGCGTTCAGTTGGTCAAATTTCATTAAAAATATTTGTTTACAGACAAAATACTTTCAACACTATTTTCAATGGGGACGGTCTGTGCCACCTTCTCTGGACTGACACTTGAACAAGATTCAGTCAAATAAATAACATAAAACTTGGCCATCGGGGTTTTCATCAGGGTACATGAACAAATAATATTAATAATAAAAGCCTGAATTTTTATTTTAGCTATTTTATTATTTGATAATGTTCAGTGAGTGTGCACGAGGAGCATATCCATGAACAAAGCCCCCCATGTAATATACACTGATCTCTGAGACAGGGTACAAAAGGAAGTAAGCAGCAGCATCTTTAACTTTGTTACATAAACAATATTGGGCTTCACAAGGTGATGGAAGAGATAAGAGTTGGCACTGCAATATCACCACCGCTCAGCATTTGACCAATCTGGACAGACACATACATCAGCAGCACTGTATATGTGCTAGAAAAGTCTGGTGACTGAGGAATTACATGTGGCTGTGTCTGACAACAGAATGTCCCCCCAAAGCAACATACACTGTGATCTCTTGGAGTAAGGAAAAATCAGTATCTTTCATTCTGTTAGAAGCACAAGATAGGCTTGAGGATGTGATAGAGGAAAGAAGAGTTTGTATTGCAGTACCACCACCACCGTTAGACCAATGTAGACAAGCTGGTGAGATAGCTCAGTGGTAAATTCCCTGACTATGGAGCCTATTCAACCTCAGGGTTGCAGGTTCGAATCCCGGCAGGGCCAACTCAGCCCTTCATCCTTCCGTGGTTGATAAATGAGTACCATTGATTAATAATAACACCTATTATTTCATCTGCTGATTTGGTTAATTCCAAGAGCGTGTGCTGACAGCGCTTTGAGTCCCACTGGGAGAAAGGCACTATATAAATACTAGTTATTATTATTATTATTAGACAGACACATACAAGATCAGTATGACCTCATATCAGGAAGAGATAGAGAAGGGGAGTGTTGTCATTGCAGTTGAGCCAACAGCATAAAACCAACCCGAGTAGACACATACAGAAGCAACATGGCCTACAGGAGTGTGTTTATTGAAGACGTTTTAGTGTTAATCATCTAACAAAAGAAAACCCCCACAAACAAACATGCACTGATCTTGTAGAGTATGGTATCAGCAGCAGCATCTGACACATACAACAGCAGCATGGTATATACACCATCACAAAAATGATTGATGGTTGAGTGGATGGGAAACTCACCTCATTCTGCCTGAAAATATAGAGCTGGGTATCCAGGCTTGTTCAGACTGACGTTTAAAAAGGCAATCTGCTCCACCAGGTGTGGGGAGAGCTCTGAGCCCAGAGGGTTGAGGATTTTGCCTGCCACTGAGAAAACCCTTTAGCTCTGGACGCAGGTGGGTGGCATGAAAGAAGCTCCTAGGCCACCAAGGAGAATGTTAGCCAGATAACAACTTTATAGTCAGAGTAACTGAGGGGTTCAGCAGTAAGAGGCAGTGGAAGTTCATGAAGTTAGGTTTAACCATGTCGAAAAAGCTACATTTGCTTTGGGCGCTTTACTTGCACCCTCCAAAGAATCGAAGGCTTCAGCCAAAAAGCTGCTGCTCCATTCAATTTAGTGCACTGCCAGTGCACAGGTGCGAGAACTGGGGAGTAAGACTGATGGGTGGAGCTACTGCTGCAGGTAGTTTCCATATCCAGCTCACCTCACTTTCCCTCAGCACACCCCTCTTGAGCTGCATCTCACGCACCCGGTGGGCAAGCTTGTCCTTCCAAATTGTCATGCTGTTATTTTTGGAAGCTATCTTTCCTTCTACCCTTGGGTCACTGAGGTTGGCCAGCATGTACTCTGGGGTGTCTGTGATGACAGGGATGTGACCTTTCAGTTTCTCTATCAGCCTTCTGATCTGTGTAGCAGATCTGGATATTTCACTCTTTTCCAGGAATCCCTTCATTCTCTGGAACAGGTTGGTGAATAAGGGGATAACCTGGCCCAGGCTGGCAGAGGCTTGGCTTACATTTTCAGTGACGTCCCTGTATGGCTAGATGAATGTCACTTCCTGCTGCATTAATACCCATTCCTCTTTCCCCAGTGAGCAGGACACCCTAATGTTCTGCATAGAGGACATAGAGTGAAATGCTCAATGCTGCTCCAGGATCCTCTTCATTATCTCCAAGGTGGAGTTCCACCAGGTGACAACATCTTGGCATAGTAGTGGTAGACCTGATTTCTCTCCTGCTCCTCCCAACTGCCCTCATGACCCAGTTCTACTCCTCCTGTCAACTGATGTGCCTACAGCAGTGGCAAAGTACTCCAAGTCTTCAGGTTTCCACTAATGTGTCATCTGCAAAAGAAAGGCATGCTAGCACTAGGTGCATCCCCATATATTTTTCATTAGGTACTAAGCTCTATACGTTTATTTACAAAAATTCTTCATGGGCATTTTTAATAGAGATGATTATGTGTGTGAGATAGGACTCATTTGAAATGGGATACCATGACATGGTATGTGAGCTTAACCATATTTTGGCCAAACTATACAACGAAAACCTCAATTTTATCAACACAGTGGTACAATATATGCTTTATACACAGGGTGTCATTTGAATAATGTGTATGGAGGAGTGCAGGTCTGTTTTTTGGTTCTAGTGGAGTCTGGAACATTGTGCATGTGCAGTGCATGTTTGTGAGCAGGTATACACTTAAATTTGAACAGTAAATCTAATTTTCCTTTTTTAAAATTAAATGAACACACTCGGGACTAACAGGCTTAGTTGTTGGAGGTAGTAGTGGAGTTTGGAACACTGCAAGATTGGAGCAGGTATACACTTAAATTTGAACAGTACATCTAATTTTCCTTTTTTTGCAAATTACATTAACACACATTCTAGAATAAAAAGATATACTTCCTGGAGACAGTATTGGTGTCTGGGACAGAGTATGCACAGTGCCTATTTGTGTGCAGTTGTGCACTTGAGATTGAACAATAAATCTGTTTTAGATTAACACTCTTAGAAATAACAGGCATAGTTGCTGGAGCCTGCAGTGGAGTCTTGAACACTGTGCGCGCACAGTGCTTATTTGTGTGCAGTTGTACGCTTAACTTCAAACAGTAAATCTAATTTTACTTCTTTTTTTATCACACTCAGGAATAACCAGTGTAGTTGCCAGAGATCAATAAAGAGATACTCTTTATCTTTGTCCGGGCACAAGCCATGGAAAAAGCTAAGATGTGGACCTGCTTATTTTATTTAATCTGCTCTAGGGGCGGAGTAAGTGACAGTGTTCCTAGATGGTCTGCGCCTGCATACCTTCCAAGATTTCAAAGTGGGACACTTTTTTTTAGGTTGTGTTGCTGAAGGGCATGGCTGCAGGTGAAGCAGTACCAAGAATTTCTAGATTATTTCATTACCTATTGACACCTTTTTGCATACCTCCCAAGTGTCCCTCTTTAAGAGGGACAATCCCTCTTTTAGACCCAAATCCCACTGTCCCTCTTTCCCACCCTGATGTCCCTCTTTTTAGGAGATCAGATTGAGTGATGTGTATATAATTGTATCATATTACTCTACAGCAATAAAACTCACATTATTGTTTCTTTAAACGTCAGTATATGTGTTTATAAGTTAGTGTGTGTAAATAAAATACTTTGGTCTTGTTATAAGTCATTTATTAGGTAACTCAAGGAGGTGTCAATAGGTCATGAAACAGCCTAAAAATTCTTGTTAATGCCCCACCCACAGGCCACACCCCCAGCAACACCCCCTAAAACACAATTGTCCCTCTTTGGCAATTTAAAATGTTGGGAGGTATGTTTTTGTGTAACTGAATAAATAATCTACAAATAGACCAAAGCATTTTATTTACACAGACTAATGTATAAAAGCATATACTGAAGTCTAAATAAACAATAATGTGAGTTTTATTGCTGTGGAGCAATATTATACACTTATATAAACACCACGCAGTCAGATCTCCTAAAAAGAGGAACAGCAGGGTGGGAAAGAGGGACACATAGATTAGGGTTATAAAGAGGGACACTTGGGAGGTTTGCACTTGTGGTGTTGTGGGTGTATATGTACATACAGGCATTATTGTATCTGTACATGTGCATAGGTTCAGATATGAAAATGAAGATTAAGACTTCAGTTCCAGCAAGCATCTAACACCTCCCCTTTAGTATGGACAGTCAATTTCCTCTGCTCCTTGTTTAACCTTTTGAGTGCCAGAAGTGCATAGGGCATTACTTCTCAATGTGTTGGTACCTCTCTGTCATTTAAAGGTTTAATACATAGCAGGAAACAAGGTACAGAGGAAAGAAATGACAAATCACTTTGACGCTTCCCTCACCTTAGCACAAGTGGCAATACTAGGAGAATTTACAGAGCTTAGTAACTTAAGTAGCTTAGTAACTTGGTGTTAGTCAGCTGTAGAGATAATAAATTTATTCCAGAGCCTGGTTTAGCAAAGAATCATATTAGTACATCACACCCTAGTATGCCACCTACTGCGTTTTGTCATGTATTCTAGGTGTTGTTCCATTAACCCACTCTATTAGTTCCTACCACTTCTTTTAGGAGGTTAAGCTATGTATAAAACTACATTTTGTAATTTAGAATTTCCCAGTTTTATACCCCAGTATTCTACACTTAGTTGGATATATTTTAACTCTTCTGTCATATTACTCCATTCCTTCAAGCTATGAACATTCAAATAAACACAAACACACGTGGCTCTTCTCACACCTATGCTATACTCTACCCTTTCTCTTTTGAAATCTGCACATACAAAAGGATATTTACACACATATACACTAGTAATGTTGAGATGGAAACATGCTGCCCTCAGCTGGCCAGATACCAAATTGCAATTTACTAACTCCTACAGTAGCCATTAAAATGGTCTTGTTAGCAGAAGCAGTGAATACATTAGAAACATATACTACTGGAACACATAACAAATATTGAATATAGGATCGGTCAGTTCAAAGTAGCATAAAGAAAAAAGCAATGCCCAGTATGACTTACAATTGCGAGGTTTAAAGGGGCACTACAGACAGGAGTACAGTTAATTGACTAATAGAGGCACACGCTTACAAGGTTAACATAATTTGGGGCCATGTGTGGGCAGCAGAATTAACCTTCAAGGGGTTAAAGAAATAGCCTTCTTGAAATAAGCAGCTAACCACAGAGATACATTTCAGCCTTATGGGGCCTCATCAGTGAGGTGTAGCTGATCTCTGTACGCACTGTGAGCAAGAGGTCCAATGCTGGATTCCCCCTTTTACCCTTGGGGTGACTAATTTGCATATGTATATCAAAAGTCAGAGATGCTCAACTAGGAACAAACCTGTGAAAGGCACTAGTGGACTAAAAGAGACTGCACCCTGGGTAGGATACCATGCCTATAGAGCCTGCAAATTTGTACTGCAGGTGTGTTTCTAGTTGAGCGTCTCTGACTTCCACTTTACAAGTGCAGGCGTGCAGACGTCACTATGGAAAGATGTCTGTGCTCCACCCTGCCTGTCAGCCCGGGAACAATGGATAATTCTCGTTAACGCAGTAATAATTCTGGCAGCTAGCGCTACAGAGCAGCTAGTCGCTAGATGGGGAATTATTGGGGGGCAAGTTTGTTAGCACTGATAGTTCTGTTTTAAGCATTCAAAGGGGGGGGGGGTGGATTCACTAAGCTGTGAGAAAGAGGTGATACAGTGGAGATGACTTTTCCAGTGATATCACTTCTCCAAGTCCTATGTCATTCTATGGAGTGTATGCACTAAGACTTGTTCGACTTTGGAGATCTTAGTGCAAAGGCTCTATAGAATAACATAGGAACTGGAGAAGTGATAAACTGGAGATATCATCTCCACTTTATCACCTCTTTTATCAGCGCTTAGTGCAGTGATTCTCAACCAGGGTGCCGTGGCACTTTGGTGTGCCACGGACATCAACTTAGGGTGCCCCATGTTTTCTATGAAGACTGACAAAAATGGACTTTGAAATAAAGATTTATAGAAATTGTTATGCACAATATGTTTAGTGTTGTTATTATGATTATAAATCCTAATAATAACTGTATATTTATGTATTGTACCCTTCTTATGCCCTTGATAAAGTACATTAAATATGTTAGGGGTTCCCCGAGTGTTGTAGATTATGTGTTAGGGGTGCCCCGAACAAAAAAAGATTGAGAACCACTGGCTTAGTGAATCTCCCCCTTGTGTTAACAGCAGATTAGTAACACCATATTTATAACGACACCCTTAATCGTCTCTAAAAAAGACCTAATCTTATCGCCAGTTGCCATGACTTAAGGGCAATCCTATATAATAATTTGCTAGGATGTTTTGTCAGAAGCAGTCATGCGCAGTAGAGACTGCACGCGTTCGGGCAGTCTCTACTGCGCAAGACTGCGTCGCATGGAGCAGTGAGGTAGCGGCCGCTTAACCCATTGCAAAGCAATGCTTTGCGTACCCCTCTGGTACTCTAAGGGTTAACATTACCCGGAACTTGGCCCATGTACATGGGCTTTTACACTACTTTTAAATAAAATACTATGAATAATTTTTATAAATCCCCCTGTAGGGCCATATTTATAAAAAGCAAACTGGAGTTATTCTGGATTAAATGAACCACATCATAGGGGAAAAATAACAATTACTGTTAAATTAAATGAGGCTTTTTTAAATGCTGGAGAATGGAGCGGTAAAAAAGCTTTATTCAGGTGCACGGGAATTTAGGAATGTTTTTTTGTCCTTTGTGGGGCAGTTTGCTTTTATAAATATGGGCTGTTATCACAAAAAGAAGAATAAATCCTATATAATAATTTGCTAAGGATGTTTGTCAGAAGCTATCATGAGCAGTAGAGACGACTGCGCGTGCTGTAGTCATGCTCAGTAGAGACTGCCCGCTGCAGCACGGGCAGTCTCTACTGCGCTTGACTGCAGCTGTGGCACTGTGGCCCGTGTAAATGAGTTTTTCAACTAGTAAATACATAAATAAAATTAAAAGTATTCATATGCGCTGAAATATTTTGTACACCAGGCAGCATTTTCTTTGTTAGTACAAAAGTTATAAAATCTTCAGAAATTAATGTGGAAAGTGGGTAAATGGCTATAGTTTGGCTACATTTGTTAACCCTTTGAGTGCCAGAGGGGTACACAACACATTGCAGAGCACTCAAAGGGTTGACAGATTCATTAAAAAATTATGAAACCTTAAGCAAAGAGCATTATTTTGAGATTAAACTCATCTCCTATTTGCCTATTTAGCTCACCTATAGAGATAATATATCCCTGTTTTTGGAGCTTGCATAAATGAACAGGGCTGCCTAGATATAAATAGGAATGTTTATAACATATATTTTGGGGTCATTTACCTAAGAAATCATTTACACAAATACAGTCTAGGAATACGTTATTTAAAAGAACATAAACCCTTTTATTTTTAGACTAGTGTAAAAGCCCGTGTACATGGGCCAAGGTCCAGGTGACGTGTCACTGCTCCAGTCCTGCTCTGCGTAATGCCGCTACCTCACTGCTCTGGCCCTGCTCTGCGTACTAACGCCGCCTCACTGCTCCGGTCCTGCTCTGTACTGAAGCTGCCTCACTGCTCCACGCAATGCAGTCATGCGCGGTACTGCCCAAACGCGGGCAGTCTCTACTGAGCCTGACGGCTTATGACAAACATCACTAGCATTTTATTATATAGGATATTAATAAAAATATTAATATTAATTTAAAAAAAAAATGTAAAATTAGGGCTAGAGTTCTCATTATGCAAAGCAGACAGCTGCCAAGGGAAGGACTTGAGGATTTTCCTGCTTGAGCACAACTGACTTAAAGGTGCCATAAACTTTTTCTAAAAAACCTATATGTCATACAGCTTCTCCTGCTGAGTAAAACAAGGTCACTCCCACCCCTATCAGTTGTTTTATTCAAACTTTATAATAGTTCAAATAACCAGGAAGTGAATTTATTGTGTTTACTTCCTGATTGTTCTAACTGACAGGAAGTGACTTGGCAGTTTCTGTCACATTCTATTGAGAACTGAGTTTCCTCTCCATTAGAATGTAACAGAAAACTAATTGGAATTTGGCCACTAGCGGTAACTGCTGATGTAAAAAAACACAGGTTTAAAAAGCAATAACTCTGGAAATATGCATCTCTCAGCAGTGGGAGCACACATTTTACTAACAGGTAATGCCCTACAATATATATTTTTCATAAAAAATGTTACCGCTCCTTTAAGCAGCAGCTAAGTCATTATGATTAATACAGCTGAGCTTAAATAGGGAAATCTTACATTTCTGACCTGTTGTACTTCCTGAGGATAGGTTGGAAAATCTGACACTAATTGTGAGGAGTGCCTCTTCTGTTCTGGGCATTTCCACTGTGTGCAGTTGTTGCGTAGCAGTACAGTCCCAATGTCCTTGCACAGACAATGCCTTATGGTTTAAAGTGGCCTATTTTTTTTACTTGTTTATATAATGCCTTATGTTCAGTATATATATGTTTGCCATGTTTTTTTACACCTGCATTGCCCAGTTTATTTAAGAGCTCAAGTATGTTAAGGGGTCTCTAAATTCAGCTTGTTTTTTCTTTGTTTTGCGCCTTTCTTCCTTTAAGATTCTCACTGATGATCAAAAAAGACAACTCCATTAAAAGAAATGTGTAGGGACAACAGGAACCAAGCCAAGAGCTGGTTGGAATTCGAGAATTTGACATGCACATGAGTAAAAGAAATTTAGAAATAACTCCCTTACTGTGACAGCAATACAAGTATTTGTTACAGAACAACAGAACTGAAGAGGAAAACGGCGTGTCTCAGTTTCAGTGTTTTCCGTATCACCCTTGTTGATCACATAACATTTTTATGTAAATATGAGTTGCGAGAACAAAAATGAAACACAGATCGGATTTATTTTCTCCCCTTAAGAGGATACCTTAGTTATATCAGTTTGCCCTAGTAGGCACTGCCAGGCACCTTGCCTAAGGGGTGAATGTGATGTAAATCCAGCTCTGTGCCAAATGTTATCCCATTAATAGGGATATTAGGCTCTCTTTTTAATCCTTTGGATAATAGAGAGAGGTCTTCAAGGCAATGTTACTCAGTGCCTTGAAGACCTCTTCAGTATCCAAGAGGTTAAAGTAGGGATATCCACCTACTAATAAAATAAGCAACAAAGTCTCAAGTACTTAAAATATAACAATTGCTCTAGGCGAAAGAGCATGTTAGATTGAGATGACAGTCTTGCTTTTCATACTCAAACGTTTCAGTAATGCATTCACTACCCAAGGGAGTTTGGAAGAGTTTTAGTGCTTGGGCTGTCTGTCTGTTCTGTGTGCATGAGTTAATTAAAGAGAATTATTTATTAACATTTTCAGGCTAGAAGCCATACCAAATTGTATTTATGGGGTGGGGAATATGAAGTTTACATCACAGAAAAATGTGGTGTTTTTTCCTACAAATGTTTTGTTATCTTTCAGAATAATCTGTGTTTAGTTATTTGATGGTTCTTGATAATTCAGCACAGATGCCTGACTATATAAAAGCTAAGTGACATGCATTGGATGCACCCAGGGGTGGCAGCAGGGAGAGGTTATGCACATTTCTCCTCACTGCTGTCTCAGCCATGTCTGTGTGGTGGTGATTTGGGCAGGAGAGGGCAGAGGAACAAAGCCCCCTTTCATAATACTGTCCAAATTAATGCAGGACTCTCATCAAAATGTGTCATGCCCAATCCCCTATACTGCTCTGCTCTGTATGCTGTCCACTTCCCTCTGTGTCCTAACCATTCTCTTTCCCACTCCCCTCTGTGTTCTACCTCCTCCTTTTTCTGCTTTACTTTGTGACCTGGCTTCTCTTCCCCACCCACCTCCTTCCTACTACCCTCTTCACTCCACTCTGTTTCCTGCTCACTCCCATGCCTGCTCCACTCGGGTCCTGCTTATTCCCATTGCCGATCCACTCTCTTTCCTACCTGCTCCCCTTCCCATTTTCCCCTGTGTCCTTCCTCATACCCTCCTCACTCCACTACTTATCAATGATACCTAAGACGGACAAGCTGTGGCCCTTAAGCTGCTGTGGACTGCAAAACTCCTTACCCTTAGCCGCTAACCTCTGACTGAGGATGACGTTGATCGGATTACAGCACAATTTTGGCATCCACACGCTCAACCTGCTCAGTCCACGCACTGCCACTTCTCCCACTTACCTCTGCATAGCAGGATACCCTCTCTAAAGTCAAACATACTGGCAGCCGAAGTAATGCTGAGCACTCCTGGAGAAAGCATTTGGAGGCTCTGGTGCATCAAGTCATGATCTGTCCATATCTTATTCCTACTGAGAACTGCCATATGTGTTCCTCTGTAGCTCACTGAGATCAGACTACAGTGGAACAGGCAGCTCTCAGTCTGAATAGGGAGATGGATAGATTGTAACTTGGTACTCTGAAGCCTCCAAATTTGGTCAAGTTTATTCACTTTTAGATGTGGGCATCCCTCTATGCAGAGTTCTATGCCGGTGTGTGTGCACTGGGAAGAGGCAGCATTTTTGTGGGATATCCAGCAACAGAGTTCATCAGAAGAGGAGGAGGCAAGCACTGATAGTGGGGTGCACATTTGTGCATGGCCAAAATTTACTAGACTGCAACGCCCATCATCCTCAGTCTGATATTGACCTTCAGAGTTATAGTTTAAAAGTGCAGAAAAGCCAGAGATTGGCCTGTGAGGGAACCCCGCTACCCCAACCGGGTAGCTCTGCGAACCTGTGCTCCCTTAACTAGGGACTGCACCCACCGATCTCTCCAGCCACCCAAACTTCTAGTTGCAACATAGTGTATGGTGAAAATAAAGACTCTTTATTGTACAACACATAGGGTTTATATACAACACACATTAGAATACAATAGGATCCAAGTTACTTCCCACAGCATATGGGAAGACAAGGGGGTGTCGGAGTGAGCATAACTGGGTTTACACATAACTCAATCACAGGTCAGAATACAATGCATTTCCCTCCCCCTGTCCCTTTCCCCCAACAATAGGATCCAAGTTACTGCACACAGAACAACAAAGCGAAATTCCCTAGCTCCAGTCAGGGGCCAAAAGTAGCAGATGTGGTAATAGGGATGGGTCCATCGCGTGGCCTTTTTAAGAATGTCTTTCCTCTCAACGCTCCTTTCTCTCCCTGTGCTTTCTACAACCTCTTTCCTTCCTATCCCTCCCCTCTTCTTCTTTTCCTCATCTCTCCTCCCTCTTCTCTCTCTCCCCTCCCACCTTTATCTCACCCTTTTACTGCTGCACTTCCCTATCCTCTCATAATAACCTCTCTCCCTTCTTCCTCTCCCCCCATTCCCTAATTATCCCTTTTCTTCACCTCTCTTTTCTGCTTTCCCTCTACCCCATCTCTTCCCCCACCTCCTTAGTTGCAGGACTATTCTAGATCATCTAGTACATCCTACTTAATGAGACCAACAGTGCAAGGTGTCAGTACATAAAGTCCTGAATGTTACACATCCAGGGAAATGGTCGAGGCAAACCCCAATGTACCTTATTTATAAAGGCAAAGTGAAGCAATTATTGTGCAAACCAACTGCACCACAGCTTACAAAAAAAATCCAATTGATTTAAATTAACCCCTTGAATGTTTCTGATGTCTACAATATGTTGGATGCTTCTCTAGCATTCTAGGGATAAAAGATCCATTTAAATCAATGGACATTTTTTACATTTGTTTCTTATGGTGCAGTTGGGTTGTCCCAGAATGTATCCATAGATTCTTTGAATTTTGTGGTATGTGCCATTAAGAAAAGTGCATTATTTCTTAACCCATTTGATGCAATAGATGTTTCCAGTATGCTCACAGGGGTTGATCAGAATGTTTAAATAGGATTGCATGCCTACAGAAAGAGCATGATCTATGGAAAGTATGTACTGGGGGGAGGAGCATGCAATTGGGTGGGCCTAGAGTAGCAGAAGGAGAAATACATCACTGAGCCTCAGGATGCCCATATGATAGCTTAGACTAATCTAGAGGTAGGAAAACTAGGGTCCTCTAGATGTTGTTGAGCTACCAGAGCAGGATGTGTGTTGTTTTCTGAGGAGATAAATAAAATGAGAGATTAAGCAAACAAATGGAATATGACATTTAATGCCAGAAAGTGTAAAGTTACACATTTGGACAAATACATTTTAATACTACTTATTAACTTACTAGAAGTTGACACAGAACTTCAATCAAATAATCATTGCAATGACATTTTAAAGGTTGTAAGTACTGAAGAAGATAGAATCTAGAGAGGCAATGCTTCAGCTATCCAGCAGATGGATGAAGGTAAGGAAATATGGAGAACGGGGAGACAATACCCCAGTCTACCAGATGAGGCAGCAAACAACGAGATTGAATGAAAATCTGAATAAACCTCCCCACTGAAGCTGGTGAACAGCCACACAGGATGGGGAAAATCAAGAGTGAAGTCATTGAATGGTAAAATTACACAGGGTCAGGTAGAGGGATAGATTATAACAAGGGGGCCACCCACAAGACAGCAGAGAGGAGGCAAGACTGAAGCTGCTAGTTGGCTACTCTGGGCAAAGGAACGCTACGCACAACTAAAGAGAAATCAGACAAAGTCTGGAAGGCAACCAGACAAGGTAATGAGTAGATAAGATGAAGTGTGTGTACAAATGAAGCAAGGAGGCAGACCTGGGAAGAGATCTAAAAGTGCCTAACAGATGCAAGGAAATAGGCATTTTGAATGTACATCGCACTGTGCCACAGGTGGCAATAAATAGGTTTAAGTAATGAGGGAAGGCCTGGAACAGAGCAAAACTGGGCTGACCTTTTTTTTTGCCCTTGTCGTCAATTTTGTTTTTGCCCTGTCCCTGTAAATTTTCCTCTTCCTGATCATTTGGCACATGTTCAAAGTTATTACCTGTTTTTAAGTGTATCCTGTTTGTAGATGCCTTTTCCAGTTTTGCTTCAGTATTTCTCCAGTCCAGTCAATGGCATATTTACTGTATTGTTCTAGTCTCTGAGATCAGGTTTGCACCTGCTTTAATTCAGCTTGTTTGCTTCTTGGCATCTTGGAGTCTGGCTATGGTTCCAGTTAATCTGCACGTCTGTCTGTTGCTGATTCATTCTGTTCCATCTAGTCGTGGGTGTGCCTGATGTGAATTCAACATGTTCCAGTCAAATTGCAAGTATACCAATTATTTGAACTATTTGGCTCTGACTTCTGTCTATTTGCTATCAATCTGTTTGGTATGATTACCTTAGGGAACTTTCTAGTTATATATGGAAAACTAAACATATTGGCCTTTCCTTTTTAAAGAACAAATTCAGCTTTTGCTTGGAGTCTCATGGACCAAATTTGTATAGATGCACTAATGCATGTCCTAACTGCCCCAAATTTGTATCAGTATTTCACTTGACATTTTCATGGAGATAAAGAGAATAAACTAAACATAGATTAAAGGCTTAATTACCCCAAAATCAAAAATCAAATCAAAATAACTGCCTCAAAGCATATATTTCCATTTCCAATCTCCAATTTTTCTTAAATTTGCCAAATATGACTTGCTAAAATATGACCGTGATAATATACATTGTGATCTCTTGGATTATAGACAGAAGCAATAGCATCTTTGACTCTGTTCCATGCACAATTTTGGGCTTTAGGAGGTGATAGAGGAGATGAGTGTTGGCATTGCAGTACCAACACCACAAGCACCATCATTAAAGCAATCTGGGTGCACACAAAGAGCAGTAGCAAGGTATATTGACTAGATAAGTCTTTGACTAAGTTCAGGTGGCTGTGTCTTACAACAGAAGGCCCCCCAAAATAACATTTAGTGTATTATCTGAAAGGAAGCAAGTAGCAGCATCTTTGATTCTGTTAGAAGCACAATATTGGGCTTTAGAAGATGATAGAGGACAGCTGGCATTGCAATAGGACCAGCAGCAAGATTAGACCAATAAACAGACACACACAGCAGAATAGTATATGTCCCAAAAACACTGATTGACTGACGAAGTATAGATCACTGAGAGTAAGGAAGGAAGCAGCAGTATTTTTAACTCTGTTAGAAGCACAATACTGGGCTTTAGGAGGTGATGGGAGAGATGAGAGTTGGCATTGCAGGACCACCAGGAGTAGTTAAATAGCTATAGACAGCAGTGGCGTATATGGATTCTAGAACTCTGCTCATGCACAGTGCCTATTTGTGTGCAGTTGTGCGCTTAGTTTGAACAGTAAATCTAATTATCCTTTTTTTTAATTACATTAGCACACCAGGGAATATCATGAGTAGATGCTGGAGACAGCAGTACCATGTATGTATCTGCACAGTGCCTATTTGAATGCAGTTGTGCACTTAAGTTTGAACAATAAATATAATTTTACTTTTATAAAAATAACACACTCAAGAGTAACATACATAGTTGCTCACTGGACAGGGGACACAGTCAGCCATGGATTGGATTTACAGACAATTCTTATTTGGGAATGGTACTCTGCTCTGACTCCTAGTCCCTGTAGATAGGTATTATTAATCAATAATAGCTAATCTACTTATTAATTATTTACTAGCTAACCTAGCTCTTCATTATTATTTACAATCTACTGCTAGCCTAGCTATTACTTATTATATACTAGCTAACCTAATTCTAGCTGCTACTAAACAAAGTGCTACAGCCTCCAGAATGTAAGGAAGGCAATGAAAAGAAAGAAAATACATTATTGTTTTGTTTCTTCCAGAAATGCAATGACATGAGAGGATGATGATGACCACAATGGCTGTGAAACTGCTTCTCCTCTAGCTGCTAAGTTCAATTATGGAAATGTGCTGCATCCAGATTATATATTAGTTTGAGGGTCCATCCTCTTGGAAATCAGTACTGGTTGGAGTATAAAACACATCAAAGATAAACAAGCGATTTGTAGGCTGTTGCAACAATCAGTCACAGCCATAACCAAGGAGACTGTCCCACCACTCAATGACAGGATTGTATTGGCTATTCTGTGTATCAATCACTTCCACTCTCTACTGTCTTACACACAGTTCCTGCTAAAATGACACAAAAAAAATGAAATAATGAACAAACCGATTTCAATGATAACAGAAATTTTTGCTTGTTATTCTGTGACTTTTGTACGCCTTTTGTGTAGATTGTCATCTTAATCCTAATCTTATGAAACACATGGCTTTAAGTTAATTTCAAATTAATTCCAAAAGAAATGCACATGTCTACTGTAGGGGATGTCATAAACACAAAACTACACCAACTATAATCTCATTGTTCTTAAATTTTTTCAAATATGACTTGCCTGCACTAAAATTATTGTAGAAGACATACATAAATTAAGAGTGGAAGGCATACCATTTTGCAAAGTAGACATTCACTTGCATCAAATTAGGGATAACTTGTCCTAGGCTAGTATGCACAAACATTTCTATAGGTATAGGAAAAAAATAGAGCTATTTTACAGTTTCCCCTTCAAAGACACTGATACTAATATCATGCTGTTCTGAGAAAAATGACACCCGTTGGTATTAGCTGACATATTGTAGGGGCTGCCAGAAGCACAAATTACTACAATTACAATCTTAGATGTTTCATAAATTTTTCAAATATCAATCCTCTACTACAATGGTTGTAATAGCTGGGAGATCAGTAGGTTGTGGTGGGGCATCAGGAAGGTTTTGTTGGACCCCCAGTGAAGCCTGATCTATTTTGCATTAAAGTTTTTTGGGAAGGGGTGAAAATATTCCACCACCACCCCCACTCTACCCCAGAATATGTTTGCAGGTTGGTGGGGAGGCGGCACTTTTCTCTGGATATATTCCACATGTTCAAGCAAGGATATCATTTAGGTGGATCTGTGACACATAGACAAGTTCTGTTTGGTTTACAGTGAATTAAAATCTGACTATTGCTGTGCTAGCCATTTTTCTGTAAAATAAATAGTTTATAAATAATTTATATTTTATTTTGGTGTAAGCATAGCATACATTGTTACAAGTTCTCTTCTTAGTCATGTTTTCTCTAGAGTAAATAAACCAAGTTTGTCTAGCTGTTTCTCATACATCATCTTCCATTCTCTAAATTAATGTTGTTTATCTTTGCTGTACTCTCTCCAGTTCTAGAATATCCCTTTTCAGAACTGGTTCCCAAAACTGCACTGCAAGTTTGAGGTGACGCCTTACCAGTGATTTGTACAGTGGCAAAACAATGTTATTCACACTTGCTTCAATAACTCTTTTTATGCAAGACAGGTCTTTGTTTGCTTTTGCTGCTGCTATTTGACAGTGGTCACTGTTTGTAGTTTACAAGGATACCCAGGTCTTTCTCTGCAACGTGTCCCCTAAAATGTTTCCATTAAGTTCATAAGTAGCATTGGGATTTTTTCTTCCCAAATGCATCACTTTACACTTTCCCATATTAAACGTCATATTCAATTTGTTTGCCTAAACTGCCATTTTATGTATTTCCCTCTGTAGAGAACAAACATATTGTTCTGAATTTATTACCTTACATATTTTAGTGTCATCTACAAATATTGATATTTTGCTTTCTATATCTATTTCCAGATCAATTATACACATTTAAAAAAAAAAAAAAAGCAGTGAACCAAGTACTGAACCCTGAGGTACTCCACTCTTAACTTTAACTGTGTTGGATAATTTTCCATTTACAATAACACACTGTTCCATATCCTTCAACCAGTTTTCTACCTAATTGCAAAAGTTGTCCCCTAGCCCCAATTTCCTTATTTTATACACCATCCACCTGTAACAAATGCCTTTGCAAAATCTAGATATTTATTACATCTATTGCTTTATCATTATCTAGGTTGTGACTTACTTCTTCCTAAAAGCTTAAAAGTTTAGTTTGGCATGATGTATTCCTCATAAAACCATGTTGATTCCTGCTAAAAAATCTTATTTTCTGTGGTGTAATCTTGAATATAATCCCTTATTATGCCTTCTAGCAGTTTTCCCACTACAGAGGTCAAACTCACAGGTCTATAATTCCCAGGTTCTGTTTTATAAAGGCACTACATTGGATTTATAGCAATCTTGTGGCACATAGCTGTGGTGAGAGAATCTTTAAAGAGTAAAAAAAGGGGTCTTGTTAACACTGCACTGAGTACCCGAAGAACCCTTGGATGTCTACCATTGGGACCCGGTACTTTGTCAGTCTTCCCATGACCTCTTCTTGTGTTAATCCAATATCTGATAATGGTAGTTTTATTTGTTACTTGTTGAGGCTCTTCTAAAATTTCTTTTTTCCCTGGTATATACCGGCGTAAAGAAAATGTCTAGAACATCAGCCTTTTCCTTATCCTCTCTAAGCAACTCACCCATCTCATTTTTGAAAGGTCCAATGTACTCCTTCTTAATTTTTTTTGCTATTTATGTATTTGAAAAATGTTTTTGGATTAGTCTTGCTCTCCCTTGCAATTCGAGTTTCATTATCAATGTTTGCTAACCTAATTGCCTTTGTATTTCAAGAAATACTTTTCTGTTCATTCAAGATTTAAATAGTTTAAATGCCATTCTTTCTTTACATTTAACCACATTTGGTGTCATCTCGTTTTGCGTTTGTTCCCCATACTGTTAAATACATTTCTGCTATCTAAATTCTAACCATTTTTCCTCAGTATTTTGCATTTAAATAATATATCCCAGTCTATCTGTTGCATTGATGCTCCTAACTAGGGATGGGCAAAAATTTGTGTCTCAAACTAAAATCAGCAAATAATGGACCTTCACACTTGGTGAATAACTGCCAGCGAAAAGTGCCTTTTCCCCACATTTTTCACCTAGCTTATTGCATTGAAATCAATGGGAAGAAAACATTTTCCCCACGACACAAACATTTTCTTTACTTTTCCTGCAAGAATGTAAAAGGGTGTCAGGCTCTCACATCATGCCATTCTGTGTTTGTGAGGGGAGAAAGCAGCACATTTTTGAGCTAGAGAAGATAGGCAAATAAAGGGAAATTGAAGCTTAGTTTAGAGAGTCTTTTAGGTAGGACATTTGTTCTCTGTATTAGGGGAGTCTGGGTGTCCTTTGGGGGAGAAGAAGGGAGGAAGGAGGTTAACCCTGAAATTCGGTTTGACTGACTGGCAAGACACAGGCAGCTAGGGTCCAATTTGCTTGCTGATCTTGTTGTTATTGTCTCTGTGCTGGGACCGTCTGAGGAAAGTTGTTGATTTTGCTTTTCAGTTACAATTTTTTTTTTTTTGGACAGACTGTGATAAGATAGGGTGGGCAACTTAAAAAGCACCGCCATCAGCACCAGTACAAAAAAAACATAAGAACACTGAAGACGATGAGTTGCATTCTAGTGCTGATGATGGCAATGACATAATGGAGGAAGGTGTAGCAACTGAACCGACTGCTGCATCTGACAGTGAGACAAACAAGCACCAAAACACCTACCCTCAAAGTAGTAACAAACGTTGTGAAATATATTGTTTGACACCTCTAAAATGTTAGAGAAATATAAGGGTAGTGGCAAGAAGTGGCAGGTGATGCTGATGATAATGATGCAGATCTTCAGCATCCTCCACTTCTTCAGATACAGATGATGTTGAGAGTGAGAGAGATGATGACATGGCCAGAAAGTTAGCAGAAAGACAAAGGCTCAATCTTCCACCACTGAAAAAGAGCACTGTGTCAATCTGTAAACTCTTTGAGAAAACCATTGAAAACTCTGACCCTGGGCAAGCAAAGGTGGCAAAAAATACACAGTAATCCTGTCAGTCATCATCAGTATCATTGCCGCTGCCAAGTCCCACTCAGTAAAGACACTTGTGTTGAGTAACCAGCAACAGCAACACAGGTTATTAACATCCACAACCTTAGCTATGATGGGTGCCTCTGCTGCTGCTGGAAGTGCTGCAGTTTGACATCTAGTAGTAGTATCAGTAGAATTTAATCAACATCATGCCCCAGTAATAGTAGCAGCCACTCAGGAACCCCTTAGTCCATAATAGGGAGATACTTCACTCAGGATCCAAAAGCTATGGCAGAGAAAGCTAGGTCAAATGTATTAACAACAGCACAGATGAGGACGAGGAGGGATGTGAAGAAGGGTTGCTATCATCTAGCAGACTTGGGACCACTGCTATAACCAATAATTAATGTGTATCAGTAATCTGAGAAAAAGGATAGCTTACATTTGACACAAACATGAGAATGGTAAAAAATTGCTGTATGAATATATATATGTATATTTGCATACACACATCAATCACATCATGCCAGCCCCCCACCATCATTACCATAGACATCTGCCACACATGTGCCAGTGTCACTTAAGCAGTCTCACCTTTATCAAGGCATATGTTGTTGTAGGACTCCCAACTTTGACTTTCAGACACTTATTTCTCCACTGCAGCCCTCAGAAGAAGTAATATTGTCGTGGGAAAAGTTGCACCATTGGAAAGATAGGCGAAACATTTGTTGGAATTGGCAAAAAGGAGAAAACTTTCAAGAAAAAGTCAACAAAAAGACACTTTTTGCCCCATCCTTACTCTTATCACTGTGAAGCTAGCTTTTTTTTTTAAATTGAGAGTTTTGGTTGAACCTTTACAGTTCTGCACTCTGACAGGTCTCATGTTTCCAGTTGATATCTGGATAGATAAAATCTCCCATAATTATAGTATGCCCAATATGCACGGCTTTCCTCATTTGCAATAACAGTTGGTCCTCAACATTCTGTTCAATACCAGGTGGTTTGTAGCACATACCCACCAACATCTTTATTTTTTACCTTTTATGCCACAGCTAGCCTCAGTTTCTACCCACAAAGACTCTACATTATAGCCTCACAAATATTACCCCTTAAAACTGGATTTAGATCTGGTTTCCAATATATAAACACACACTTCATCCTTGTCTATCCTAAACAGGGAATAACCCTCTATATTTGTAGCCCAATCATGTGTATCATCCCACCAAGTTTCAGTTATAACTATTATGTCCAAAAGCAGAAATTCTTCAAGGAATAGCAATGTTTCATAAAAACGCAGGTCCAATTAATCGTTATAATATTTGAGTCATGGAGAGTGTTATTTCAATACTGTCAGAGTTGTAGCTCAAGAGTAATTGAATGATAAAGTATCCCCACCACCCCTTTTACTGATGAAACACTGTTCACCTTAGAGCAGCAAGATAGTCTGCATGGATCTCAGAAAGGGACAATCTTCAGGGAGCATAAGGAAAAACCTGTCAAAGGGGGCAGAGTTTTCCTTATGCTCACAGTAAGAAGATTGTCCCTTGCTGCAACCTGTCAAGTCAAGAGGCCAGATTTCACATCTGAGGTGAGGCGGCTTACACTAGGTAAAATGGGCGGAAGGGGGATATCTTATTATTCAATTATGTTTGAACTACAACTCTGACAGTACTGAAATAACACTCTTCATGGCCCAAACACTATGAAGATTAATCTGAGCTGCTTTTTAGTGAAACATTACTATCACCTAATCTCTCAATCATGTGTGAGAGGGGCAGAGAACAACAGACGTGGTGACAGTACCCAAGAGCAAAGTCAAACCAGTGCTCTAAAAACCCAAAACATCTCTTTCCTACACCAATACTTATGTGGACATGTGACTTTATAATTATGTAATAATTTGATAGATGTACAGTACATAGTTGATAATATTGCAATCAGGGAAGGGATGGCTCTTTCATGTCAATCTGACTTCTGGGGGACAGGCCAGTATTTTCCTTCATTCTTTGTTTGTCATGCCTATATCAGCTGTCCAGGCAAGGACTTGTTTAACAGATGGTATCTACATACCATAAAGTAAAACCTTGTGGTTTTAGATGATGGCCTAAGATCAAAGGAATCTTTGTTTTATGTAAACTAACAGGCCCCTCAGTCATAAAACATACAGCACCAAATGGGCCTGAACAAACAGGGTCTTTGTTTGGTCAGGCCTGGGCGAAGGGAAGATGCTCTGGGCAAGGACATACAGAGCAGATATCAGAATCTGCCTTTAAGAAGGCTAGCATCTAACTAAACCAGTGTTACATCTTTGGGTTAAATATTCTGCTGTAACCCTGTGAGGAATGACCATCTCACTCACGGTAAATACATTTTTATAAGAGGAGAAGAAACTCGCTGTGATTTTTGGCTAAGGAATACCTCCTGTAAGGTAACACACTTTCACAGCACTAAAGAGAAATATTGCAGATAATAGACAGAGATGAAAGGTGTGTCAGCACCTCATTAACCCTTACATTCCCCCTAAATATAATCATATTAATTCCGACAACTTAAACCATGCATTAAGCTCTATCAACTCCTTCTGCCTACCTGTAGTGGTGCATGGCACAGGTAGTATTTCAGAAAACACTACCCTGGAGGTCCTGGAATAATTTTTTAGGGACCTCCATCTTCCTCCAACTTTATTATTGGTACCAATATGTACCAAGACAGCTGGATCCTTGCGATCCCTCTCCTCCTGAGCAGGATAGATTTTGTCAGAGTCATGCCAAAATTTCTGACACCACCACCAGAACTGTTAATAAATCATCTAAAAATACTAGAGACAACAACAAATCACATTCCAGTGTTGATGGTATAGTGCAAGACTGTGTATTAGTGAACGTTGTAAAAATCCCTCAAAGGGGAAACGCAAAAAGAAATTGTTTGAGACCTCTTAATGCCTATAAAAATATAAAAGTAGTGGGGAAGAAGAGGAAGGTGATGCTGAGAAGACCTAATTAATGATGATATAGGTCTAGAATATATCCTTTCAGCATCCTCATCTTCTTCAGTAAGAGAGATGATGACATGACCATAAAGTTAGCTAAAAAAGGCAAAGGCTCAATCTTCCACAACCGAAAAGGAGCACTGTGCCTGTTTATGAACTTTAAAGTGTTAGTAATGTCTGAAAAAAACTTTTCTGCATTTAGAAGAGTTTAAAAAGCTGATCTAAATGCAAAAAAACGTATCTCTCAAACCGCTATGGTTTAAGAGATACGGGCGTTTAAAGTTTGATTTCTCCTACTGACAGCTGTAAAGCTGTCAGCAGGAGATCCATGTCGGTCGACACGCTGGCGCTTGAGAAGTGCTGGGATCTCGTTACTTACACGGAATCCCTTCATTGGAATGGTCTAAACGTGTGCCTAGTGTTCAGACACACATTTTAGACCATTCCAATAGTCATCCTGTCAGTCATAATCAATATCATCAAGCCCCACTCAGCCACATACACACTACTACTGTTGAGTAACCAGCAATAATACTGGTTATCAACATCCACAACCTTAGCTATAATGTGTGCCTCTGCTGCTGTTGGAAATGCAGCACCTGTGACACCTAGTAGTTGCACAATTGCAGCAACATCTAACCCCAGCAGTAATAGTAGCCCCTCAGGAGCCCCGCAGTCAATTACCTTCACTCATGATCCAAAAGGTAAGCATGTTACTATCTGTTGTCTGTATAAGAGGAATGTGAGTGGGGGAAAGCAGGCTCACACGTAGGCACCTCCCCAATGAGATCCCAACCACAGGTCTGACTTGGAAACACACCATCAAAAGGTCACAGTTGCCACAACTAGCAGCAGTAGAAGTGCTCCGAAAAGTTACCTGGGCTCTGGGGTACATAATAGAATTCTGTTAATTTGTCAGAGAGTGTGCCAAGATTTTCTGCTTCTGCTGCAGAGGAGTATGCCTCTGAGTTTGCTTTTGGAGTCAGAGAGTGCCCTCACATAGCACCACCACCCCCTCCAAAAGTGATGCCATTAAAGCAATAAAGTTACACAGTTTTTCCACTATGCACTGCCATCCCACACTTACTAATTTCGTATAAAGAAGTCAAAACCTGCACAAAAATAATGCAAAAGTACAGCTGTGGAATAGTGAACTTGCCATGATGTTGACGGTTGATATGCTGCCCTTTTCTTTTTTTTAAAAAAACAGAGGCTTTAAAGAACTGATGTCTTGTGTTGCAAAATCAGAACCCACAGTTATTCTTTGAGGATGGCTGTGTCAGTGTTACTTAAACAGAAGGTTAGTGTTGTGATCATAGGACGCACACACTCAGCCTGATAACAATGTTTTTCAAGGCATTTGTTGCTGTAGGACTCACAACTTTTACTTTCAGCAATTTATTTCTCCACTTCAGCCACAGAAGTAGTAATATTGCGGCAGGAAATCTTACAGTCATAGAAAACATAGGTGAAAAATGGTGAAGTGCTCATTGGAAATGTATTGGTAGCGCCGAAAAGTTTATGTTTTATCTATGGATGGGAATTTTCATGAAATAAGAGGGAAATTGTTGTTTTTCCTCAAAAATTCCTGCAGGAAATTTTTCTGACTTCCCCCATCCCTAAAGAGGAGGAAGCTGGAGGGATATATTCTAGATGAACATCATCAGTAATTAGGTCATCCTCAACATCACTTCTTCCCCACTACTTTTATATTCCTCTACACTTTAAGAAGTATCAAATTATTTATTTTTACTTTTGCACTCAGCACATTCTATGCTACTTTGAGGACTGATGTTTTCACTGTCAGGCACACCTTCCTCCTGCTACACGTTCCTCCATTATGCCATAACACTAGAATGTGACTCATTATCTTTTCAGTGTTCTTACATGGTTTTTTTACTATTACCAGTGGTGGTGAAACTTTTTATATGACTTGGACAAGCAGCCTCTGCAGGAGGAGGAGGATCATCATCATTTACTCTACACTCTGCAGCAACTATGGCTTGTTTTTAATTTACTGTCAAATAAAAAAAACACACTCATCGTGCAACTGCTTCTTTTCCCCATACTTCCCAAACATAGAAGAGCCATCTGGAAGGAACTTGGATCACAGCTGCCTGTGTCTTCTCAGTCACACTAGATTTGGGGTTAATCTCCTTTCTATTCACACACACCCAGACTCCCCTAACACTGAGCCGCACAGTTCCCATTCCCACCCTGCACGGGCCAATGCCTGTCGCACACTGAGGGAATTGATACTGAGACTGCCATTATATATAGGCAATCTCACTTCCAGTTCCCTCACAGCCATTGGCTGGGATGCTCTTACGCACATCCCAGCCAAGATTTGAGTGGCTGTTCTTTAAACCCATATATAAAGGCAGTCTCAGTACCAATTCCCTCAGTGTGCAACGGGCATCGGCCCGTGCAGGATGGGAACGGGAACTGTGCAGCTCATCAGTGTCTCCACTGCCTCCGTGGCCACACACACAGAGGCGAAGACACAAATTAAAAAGCTATGTATTTATTTATGATATTTATTCATGGCATTTGTAACTAGTTGGGTATATTCATGGGGCGTATTCATGGAGGCATATTCACGGCACATTAATATATGTTTTAACCCTTTTGAGTGCCAGAGAGGTATGCAACTCATTGCTTTGGAATGCGTTGCGTACCCTTCTGCCACTCAAAGGGTTAAATGACGGCATAGTCACTGCGTTGTAGTAATACTGTTCCTTTTTACTTAAAGCAAGAAGAAAGAAGAGAAGACAGAAGGAGAAGGACAGTAGATGACTGGTGCTTGCCAGTATGTCAGGCACCGATCTTTAGCTTTTTTACTGTTAAGTTCCCAATACTACTGTTATTTAGCAGCGTTTTGGGAACTTAGTGCACAAAACTGACGTTTGGCCACAAGACCATTTTTGTGGCCTAACGTCCGTTGTGCTTTAAGCCAGTAGGACGTTTGGATACTGACCAAGACATTCTCTTTTGTCAGTCGGTATCCATTTTGCCCTACCGGCTTTTTTAGCTCAAACATTTGTATCAAGCCCTTGGTGTTTCTAAATAGAAGCTCCCCATACAGACCATGTAAGCTCTTCATGTAGAGTTTTGTGTATGCAGCTGCTCAGTGGGAGACAACTGAACAAGGCAGAATATTTTGATATTCTCCTTCTGATTAAACCTTGACACACTCGGCTGCAGTGCCAAGGAGATTGATAGATGAGGCTTGGAAAAGGGATGTGAGGATAGAGGACTTCTGCAACAAATTGAGGATGTATTACAAAAAAGTGACCTGATTAATTTTGAAATCATTTTTAAATGTTTATTATGAAAAAAGCATATATCCTGTAAATCAAGGGTACCAGCAGCTGCTTTGAGGTTGATGTATTATGAAAAAGCGACCGGATTTCATTTTGAAAGAATCTTTAAATGTTTATTATTTAAAAATGCATATTTTAAAAAGGCTTTTCTCATTGAGTAAATCAAGGGTGCCAGCAGTTGCTTTATGTAAAAGTTTTTACAGTTGAAACTGAAAATGTCACTCTACAGGATTGCACAGAAACCATTTCAGCTGGATAGTGGTTTTCAGAAGCTTCCTGCATTAAATCTGAGATCTGGTCCCCTTATACAAAGGAAAAGCAATGCAATCAAGGGCAAATCTACCGCAGTATGGGCAGTCCATAAAAAAGTCCCTACATTTCTCTTAATGTAATAGGTAATTTTAGCCCATTTAATGCTATAGAGGTCTCCAACACATTGCTTTGCAAAACCTTCCCTTGGGCCTTCATTTATACCCCCTGGATTAGTTAGAATTTGTTATTATTGCAGCTAAAATCCATATCCTAAGTAGTGATAGTGGGCAGGCATTATCAATACTGGCCAGCTGCTTAAGTCCACAACCCTATATATATAATCGCTAAAATGTGTGTAACAATGCAGTCATGCGCAGTAGAGACTGCTGCGCGTGCTGCAGTCATGCTCAGTAGAGACTGCCTGTGCAGCGGCTGCTCTGTATCAGCCGCAGTGTGGGCAGTCTCTACTGCGCATGACTGCCCCGAGACCTGCTGGCAGTGGCACTGTGGCCCATGTAACGGTAAGAAATAACTGAGCATGTTCAGTACATTCCCATTTTAAATCTACTTCCTTACCTGAAACCCAAGAAAGGGAGAACTGTTCCACATACTAATAGGTGTGGGTAGAAGAATTGTGTATGAAGCTGCCAGAGTATCTAATTGGTTGTGTTTATTCATAAGCATGAAAATTCTGCAAGTACATCTGGGCTTATGGACAGACCCTTATAGCCCATACCAGCGCACACAACGACGCAGTCATGTGCAGTAGGGACTGCTGCGCGTGCTGCAGTCATGCTCAGTAGAGACTGCCTGCGCCGTGGCTACTCTGTACCAGCCGCAGTGTGGACAGTCTCTACTGCGCATGACTGCACCGAGACCTGCTGGCAGTGGCACTGTGGCCCATGTAACGAACTCTTCAACTAGTAAGAAATAACTGAGCATGTTCAGTACATTCCCATTTTAAATCTACTTCCTTACCTGAAACCCAAGAAAGGGGAACTCTACATACTAATAGGTGTGGGTAGAAGAATTGTGTATGAAGCTGACAGAGTATCTAATTGGTTGTGTTTATTCATAAGCATGAAAATCCTGCAAGTACATCTGGGCTTATGGACAGACCCTTATAGCCCATACCAGTGCACGCAACTCCAACTTAGCAAGCCTCTAATGTGAATAACATCTTCATCATGCAAGGGAAAATGGAAGAATTTAGCACTGACATCACGGTTAGTGCATGGCACAATGTAATGGAATGCACTGAAAGACCATACACTATCATAATGCCCACACCTTGGTGCAAAAAGGCTATTTTTATGTAGAGTTTTGTACATAAACATCAGGCAGATGCAGAGCACAAAAATAGTTAATTGAGCCTATTTTAACACAGAATCAATTTTATCCCTAAATGAACTGGAACGAGCTTAGCCAATTCCTTTTTGTTTTGCAATATTTACTTCTTTATTTTTAATAATAGTAGTAATTATAATAACCCAAGGTGAAGAGATGTGCATGGACAATTAACCACTGTTTTTTTAATATAATACAGTACATTTCCATAACCATATGAAAGAAGGCTTCAGCTCTCAGACAAAACAAAAGTAGAGATTTCTGGAGCAAATCAACTGCAACACAGAGGACAAATACAAATTATCATTGCTGTAAATGGGAAAATTAACCTCTTGTAAATCCATGGGAATTTTGATTTCACCTTTACTTGCAGTTGGTTTAATCCAGAATTGCTCCTCTTTCCTTTTGTGGATAAGGCAGACTGACTGTTTCTTACCCTAGATGAACTGGAACTTAATTTAACCAATGTTGCCTGTTCAACGGCCAGTCACCACTCAGAGCATCACAATTTAAGTCTCTAGTGCCATTACAGAGTAGAAATTTCCACATACATATTAGTCTAATCCAGCCCAAATAGGCGGTCTAGTCCCAAAATGACGGAAAATACCAGCTAACCCCAGACGTACGTTTTGCCCTTGTTTGGGCCTCGTCACAGAGGTGCAGCTGGTTTTCTTAGGCACTGAGAGCGAGGGGTCCACGTCTGGATTGCCCATATTTTCCTTAAAATGGAGACCTAGCCATCTTACATGTACACCATCAGATCTAGTAAAAATAAAGTTACTCTTAAATATAAATGTAAGTCGCTTCAAATGTTACTCCATTCACTGCAAAACAGGCCTAAAATAATAAGCCTCTGGTGTGGATGACTCTTACAGTATACAATCATGTCTGCCTCCATTAAAGGGACACTAATGTCCCATAAAAAAATCTTCTTGCTTTGTAGAGTTTAAAAAAGTAAATTATGTGGCAGAAATCCTATCTCTCAAACCATTATGGTTTGAGAGCTATTTGCATGTAAAGTTCCTCACTCCCCTTCTCCTGACATCAATGCTGTGCTGACAGCAGGAGATCCTGGTCTGGGGACCAGCTGGCGGCTCTGCAGCAGAGCCAAAATTGCTTTATTTGAAAAGAATCACTTCATTGGAAAGGTCTACAAAGTGTGCCTGGTTTGCAAGCATACTTTGTAGACCATTCTAATGAAGTAGTTCTTTTTAAATAACGCAAACTCGGCTCTGCTGAAGAGCCTCCTCGAGTCGTCCGACTCGAATTTCCTGCTGTAAGCTTTACAGCTGACAGCAGGAAAAGGGAAATTTTAGAGGTTTGAGAGATAGGATTTGTGCCACATAATTAATTTTTTTAAACTCTACAAAACAAGAATAATTTTTTATGGGACATTAGTGTCCCTTTAAAGATTAATTTTAGAGAAACCAGTGGACACAGACTTGATTCTGTGTTTTTTGCCCAGATTAAGCCAAGTGAGATTGTGTTAGTGTCTCTTTAATAATGGAACAGTTTCCATCTCCCCTCTCTGGAGGTCTTTTATACTAGTAATGTGCACTGACACCTGCTGGCATTCAACAAAAGTTACTGGAAAAGAAAGTTTGAGCATAAACAAAAATTAAACTAAACTCTGTTCAAGGAAAAAGAAATCAATTTGTCTGTGACCTGGTGTCAGGCAGGAAAGGCATTAATGCAGAGCAGGGGGAGAGGAGCCGCCGCTGAGAGAGCATCGGTTGATACAAAGGATGGTTCATTGGGGACAGGGATAAAACCAGCTTCTATTTACAGAACAGGAGGTCAGCGAACAGAGCCTGCAATCTCCAAGATATTACTAACTGCTCTCCATTACTCGCTGCCACTTATAGCTTTTCATCCCTACTGTTTGTGCCTTTTTTCTTCGACCGTTTTATTTTCTTTCTCTTTACACAAACATCAGGGGGTCTCTGGAGAATCATCTTCCATCATCTCTCAGCTGCACCAAAGATTTAAGGTGCCAGACCCCAGGGAGTTTAGGTGTTTCTCTCTTAAACCGTAACTTCATTGAATGAAGAGGGAAGCAACTCTCTGACAACCAACAAACAAAGCAATGCGTTGCATATCCCTCTGGCACTCAAAGGGTTAAATCCATAAAATGAGTAAAAAGCCAAAGTTACCACAGTTTTAAGGGTTAAAGCCACAAAATGTGTAAAAAGCCAAACGTTACCACAGATTTAAAGGGATAGTATTCGTATCTCTCAAACAGTTATGGTTTGTGAGATACAGGAAAATAAAATAGGATTTTAGTCTTACCTGTTAAATCCTTTTCACTTAGTCCATACAGGTCACTGGTACTCTGGGAGGTGATCCGCCCCTTTAATAGGCAGGAACAATTATGCAAATGACTGCAGTGGGCGGAGCCTCCCCTCCTACTTAAGCTGCCTTCAGGCCAGAGCCACTAGATTGATTTGAGACACTAAAACTGACCATAGGTAAGCAAGAAGGAAGACTCCTGTGAGCATGCCCCAAAGGTCTCCCACTGAATGCCACAGGAGAGCCAAGCATGGTCCCTTGACAGGGTGGGAGACCAGTGACCTGTATGGACTAAGTGAAAAGGATTTAACAGGTAAGACTAAAATCCTATTTTCACTGTCGTCCAATACAGGTTACTGGTACTCTGGGATGTACAAACATTGAGCTGACCCAGAGGCGGGAAGTAAGGCAAGGACCAGGCGCAAGGCCCCAAGTCACTAGAACTGCTATGAACCAGTTAATTACATAGCCCAGAATGTAAGTGTCAACGGACACCAACTAGGGGAAAACAACCCCTGAACTAACACAGCACACAGAGCCAGAGCCAACCGGGCTCAACAGTAAAGAAGCACTAAGAACCACAGAGTAGAAGGCCTAAACAGGCAAAACTGCCTCCAGGACCTTCCTCCCAAAACTGGCATCAGCCGAGGCCAGTACATCAACTCGGTAGTGCTTCGAAAATATGTGCACAGAGGACCAAGTGGCCGCTCTGCACAGTTGATCAGCAGATGCCTGATTCTTGTAGGCCCAAGAGGCCCCAATAGATCTGGTGGAATGGGCAGTCACCCGGAAGGGAACATGCTTATTCCGCAACTTATAGGCTTCACGAATAGTAGCCTTAATCCAAGAGGCAATGGTAACTTTGGAAGCCGGTCTCCCTGCCCTAGGCCCCTCAGGAATGACGAATAGAGCGTCAGACTTCCTGATAGACTCGGTGCGATGAACATAAAACTTGAGGCAACGCACCACATCCAACAAATGGAGATCTCGTTCCTTGTCAGATGAAGGATTAGGGCAGAAAGAGGGAACCACAATCTCCTGATTGATGTGAAACTCAGACACAACCTTGGGTAAGAATTCCTTGGTAGTGCGAAGCACAGCCTTATCCTTGTGGAACACCAGGTAAGGAGGTTTACAAGACAGAGCTTGTAACTCTGCTACCCGGCGAACTGAAACAATAGCCAAGAGAAAGGCCATTTTCCAAGTCAAGAGACGTAAAGGAATGGAAGCCAAGGATTCAAACGGGGGTCGCTGGAGAACTCCCAGCACCAAATAAAGGTCCCACTGGGGAGTAGGACTCTTGAAGGCAGGCCGAACATGAGTCACGCCTTGGAAGAAAACTTTGACGTCAGGAAGGATAGCAATCCTTTCCTGGAAAAACACAGACAAAGCAGAAGTCTGGACTTTGAGGGAACTCAGACTGAGTCCTTTCTCAACACCGTCCTGCAAAAAGGCCAGGACAGTGGGAAGATGAAATTCCAAGGACATCTTCCGGTCAGTACACCAAGCCACAAAGGTGGCCCAGATACGATGATAAATCTTGGAGGACACAGGCTTACGTGCACTAAGCATCGTCGACACCACTGAAGGAGAAAATCCTTTCGTCTCTAGAATCGAGGATTCAACCGCCAAGCCATCAAATGGAGATGCTGAACATCCTCCTTCCACAGATATCCTTGAAGAAGTAGATCCGGACGGGCAGGAAGTGGAAACGGTTCCGCCACTGACATGGCCATGAACTCCGGATACCAGGACTGGCGAGGCCAGTTTGGAGCGATCAGGATGACAGGACAGCGCTCCAGCTTCAGCTTCTGGATGACTCTGATCAATAGAGGGAGAGGAGGGAAGATGTAGGCCAGAGGAAAATCCCAAGGGATTGACAAGGCATCCACTGCTAGAGCAAGAGGGTCCCTCCACCGGGAGCAAAACACCGGCACCTTCCTGTTGTGTCTGGTAGCCATCAGGTCCACCACAGGTACCCCCCACCTCTGGGTGAGTAGGTGAAACACCGCTGGATGAAGAGCCCATTCTCCGCTGTCGACTGTGTGACGACTGAGAAAGTCTGCCATGATGTTGTCTACGCCTGGAATGTGAACTGCTGAAATGACAGGCACGTGATCTTCTGCCCAAGATAAAATATCCTTGACCTCCAACCAGGCGGTGCAACTTCTTGTGCCGCCTTGCCTGTTGATGTAGGCCACTGCGGTGGCGTTGTCGGACTCCACTCTGACCGGGCACCCTTCCAGTTGAGATTCCCAGTGCCTCAGGGCAAGCCGGATGGCACGCAGTTCCAGAACATTGATGGACAGAAGAGATTCCTCCAGTCCCCATTTCCCCTGAGCACTGAAACGACCCAACACAGCACCCCATCCCCGGATGCTGGCATCCGTTGTAACCGTGGTCCAATAGGGAACTTGAAAGGATCTCCCTTTCAGGAGATGAGAGAGATCCAACCACCAGTGCAGACTCGATTCGACATGAGAAGGTAGAGAGACTGACAGATGCTGATGATCTGGATGATTCTTGCACGTCTGGATCACAAATCTCTGGAGTTCCCTGGAGTGAGCCATGGCAAATGGTACCGCTTCGATCGTGGAAATGAACTTCCCCACCAGAGATGTCAATTTTGGCACTGGAACTCTGTCCAGCTCCAGGATCCCAGCTACTCGGATGGCTATCTGATGAGCCACATCCTCCGGTAGAAACACCATGCATTGGCGAGTGTCGAACAGGAGACCCAGAAATATGAGCCTCTGAGATGGGACCAAGTCTGACTTGTCCAGATTCAGGATCCAGCCGTGACGGTTCAGAGTGTGAATACACAGCTGCAGTTGTTGTTGGAGAAGCTCCGCTGAGGAGGCTTTCAGGAGGAGATCGTCCATGTAGGGGGTCACCCTGACCCCTTCTTGGTGGAGTACAGCGATCAAGGAACCCAACACCCTCTGAAAGACCTGAGGGGCCGAAGTCAGCCCAAAGGGAAGAGCTGAAAACTGAAAGTGTCCCCTGTGGCAGGCAATCCTGAGATACCGCCTGCTCTCTGGATGAATAGGGATGTGAAGATAAGCATCCTGAAGGTCCAGGGAGGCAAGGAATTCCCCTGGAGACATCGCTGCAATCACAGAGCGCAGGGACTCCTGGCGGAAGTGGGAACTCACAACATAGGAATTGAGATCTTTGAGATCCAAAATGGGACGAGCACCTCCGTCCTTTTTGGCCACCACGAACAGGTTGGAATAAAATCCTGAACCTGTGTCCTCTGGAGGAACCAACTCCAGGACCTCCTTGTCCAAGAGATCCTGAATAGCGTCGTCGAACAGACGTCTTTTTGTAGGTTCCTGAGAAGGACGAGTAAAATGGAACCGAAAAGGAGGAAGGGAAGAGAAAGGGATCCTGTATCCCTCTGACACCACCTGAATGACCCATGGGTCCGCTACTGACTCCTCCCAAGTCCGGCGAAAGATGCAGAGACGTCCACCTACTGCCGGATGCGGACCCGGGTTCGGTGAGTCATGCCGAAGCAGTCTTGGAGGTCTTGGCCTTGGGGGCAACTTTGGGCTTCCAGGACTGTTTGGGCTTGGAGGAGGAGCGCGCAGAGGACGGACCCGTCTGGGACGTGGAGCGTGTCTCAGTCTGAAAGGAATGAAAGGACCGATTGCGTTTGGCTGGAAACTTCTTCTTGAAGACTGAGGGTAGAAGAGTACTTTTACCCCCAGTAACCTCGCTAATCATTTCTTTGAGTTCAGAACCAAATAGCAAGTTCCCCTGAAAGGGCAAGGAAAGCAAGGCTTTCTTAGAGGCTGTATCAGCAGACCAAATTTTCAGCCAAAGGGCACGTCTGGCCACCACAGATGAAGTGGAGGCCCTCGCCATCATGCGCACAGCATCAAAGTCAGCATCAGCAACATAATTTTGTGCTTCAGTAATATTAGCAAGGAGCTGCAACTGCTCAGATACCGGTGCATCCTGGCGGACTGCCTCAGTCAGTCGTTCAGTCCAGGCCGCAATAGCTCTATTAACCCACGCCACTGCAAAGGTTGGACGCATGGCAGTGCCAATGGAGGCAAAAATAGATTTAAGAGAAAGTTCTAACTTTTTGTCCGTCCAATCCTGCAGGGCAGAGGCATCAGAGACAGCTAAAGCAGTAGATTTGGATAGCCTGGAAACAGGGGCATCCACTTTGGGAGGATGAACCCATTTTGCCAGTTCAGTCTCGGGAAAAGGGTAAAGTTTAGCAAACTTTTTGGACACTGAGGAGGATTTGTCAGGATTCCTCCACGCCTCAGAGACTAGACGGGCAAGGGTAGGGTTAGTTGGAAAACATACAACCGCCTTAGATGGTTTTTGTAAAACGTCAGTTGGATCATGAGTAGATTCCTGAGTCAGAGGAAGGTTGAGCGTAGTTAACACAGCTCTAATCAAACCCTCAGCCGAAACCTCAGGGTCACATTCATAAGGGTCCCCAATGGACCTGTTAGACTCAATAACAGTGCCTTCCTCAGCATCAGAATCCTGCAATAGTTCTTCTTCAGAAGAATCAGACACATCAGGAGCTCCCTGTGGCTTAGGTAGGGAACTCCTGATTGTAGAGGGGGTCTGCCAAACCTGGAGAGCCCCCTGTACCTGAGAGGGAAAGAGTTGGAGTGTGGATCTGAGATCCCTAGTGGCAGCTTTAAACTCTTTCACCCAAGTTGGCTCAATAGCATGGCTGGGAAGCCCAGGGTTGCTATCACGACAAACAGTGCATTTAGGGCATAAATCACCAGAACAATCTCTAGGCAGCCCAGAGTGACAAGAGGAGCAAAGAGCAATGGGGGGAACAGACACCCCAGCCTCTTTAGTCTTGGGTCTAGCCCCTGGCTCCAGTGGAGTAGACATGCTCACAGCGTCAATATACACCACTTAACAATATCACCCAGTAAGAGTGTGAAAGATTAAAGTTTCACCCCAGAAATGCCTAAAAACGGACTTATCTGGCCAGCGAACGGTTAATCTGCTGAGAGGAGAGAAGGCTCAGACCCTGCATAGTATACTCGCTGAGAAACAACACCACAAAATGGCGGCCGTCAGGTCAGCCAATCAGAAACGAGTGCGAACCGGGCGCTCATGGGAAATGTAGTTTTTCTCTCAGAAGTACCCCAAACAGTGCCCGAAGCCCCCCTGAACTCCCCACACCCTGTAAACATACACCGGATGATAGAGCAGGAGCATAGAAGTAAAATGAGCCATCTCTGAAGTTGCTGTGACAAGCTGTTCAAGAGATATGTCCCACACTGTGAAATCCCATAGAGAGTAAAGGAGCAATGGCGTCTAAGCGGGAAAAGGCGCGCTTAAAGGCGCGGAACACTAAATTTTAATAAAGTCCCACAGAACTTAAAAAAGTGCTAAACAGTCACCCAATACATGAGAAACATAAATAAAAATATACCCAAAGCTCCAAAACCCAGAGAATAGCACAGAAATTGCATAAACATGATAAATGCAAATAAAAACACCCTATGAGTGCTGGAGTGCAATGCAAACTCCCAAATACAAGCCCATCAAAGGGACACTGTGGGGACAAGTGGACCTTCAGCACTCAAGGGGTGGCTCACCTTACTGCAGGACTTCTGTCTTCAGGTGACCATGATGAATTTGGAATAGACCAGGGGTAAATTCCTCAGCAGGGAAGCTGCTTGACTCAAGCTGTTCCCTCTTCAGGGCATAAGCTCCACAGAAAATCCCTGGAAGCTGCACTAGCCACTTTAAAGAGGGCAATTCACAGCCATGGTCACCCTCCTAATGGTGGTATTCCATATTGAAAGAAAAAATAACAAAATACTAAGTTGAATGCATAGATGTTCTCCACCTGGTGTGCACAGCACACAGGAACAAATCAATCTAGTGGCTCTGGCCTGAAGGCAGCTTAAGTAGGAGGGGAGGCTCCGCCCACTGCAGTCATTTGCATAATTGTTCCTGCCTATTAAAGGGGCGGATCACCTCCCAGAGTACCAGTGACCTGTAATGGACGACAGTGAAAGTTCTCTGGTCCCTCCCCTTTCTGCTTGACGAGTTGTAAAGCTGTCAGAAGCAGATTCTCGTTGTGCAACCAGATGCGGCTCTTCAGCAGCGCAGATATGATATCTAAAGACAAATACTTCATTTAGAACAGTCTACAAAGTGTGCCTGGTTTGCCAGCACACTTTGTAGACCATTCCAATGGAGTATTTATGTAACGGATACTGGGAAGGGACCGCGTCGCCTTCCGCCGTCGTTCCCGGGTCTCTCCTTCTCAACGCAGATAAGCGCCGTCAGATGCACCAGTAGAAGTATGGACAGTCACTGGAAACAGCCGCAAGATCGCTGGAAGCAGGGAAGAGTCCACGTCGCCGCCTGACAGTCCACGAAGTTGGGTCGCAGGAAGCTGGCAGCAGGCGGACCACGATTCAGGATACTTGGCGCAGATGGGTATCAGAATGGACACTTTAGACCATAAGCAATACAAGACTCCAGGACTCCAAACAGAACTCATTTTATTGACACAAACTACAGATATTTATACACAGTACAGGACATTGGATCACATGGGGAACCTGATACAATAGGGAACCTGATTAAATCATAACACATCAGACAAAAGCCAGCAACAGATGGTCTTAACAGATACAATGACTCAGACAGGATTACATTTCAGATACAAAGGGGTTTGATTGAACAAAGACTTGAGGGGTGTGAATGGATTGACACACAGCAGGGGGTCTCAGGACAGCTCTCAATACAATGACTTGAGCGGCTAGAATATACATTTCCTTAACAATGGCCAGGGGTTGAATAATTAAGCAAAAGGCTTGGGAGTCTGCAATACATACTGAAATAATTAACCCCTCACTGCCTATTCCCTTGGAAGCAAGCCATAATAATGTCCATGTCCTCATTCACATACAGCGTACACACAGTATTTTTTTGCGCATAACCAGGTAAAAATGTCCAAACAGTAATAAATGTCCATAGTCTTTGGATAAATAGTTTGAGGTCCAAACAATGGGCTCAAGTAACGGGTAGGATCCGTTACAATTTATTTCTAAATAGGGTGATTTCAGCTCTGCTGAAGAGCCTCTGTCTGGTCAAATGACTGGAATCTGCAGCTGTCAGCTAGATGGCAGACTTGAGTGAAACAGCCAGGAAAAGGTAACTTTAGCAAGCTATATCTCTCAAACCATAAAGGTTTGAGAGATAAGACTTACATCAATGTTAACCTTTTTTAATGTCTACAATATTAAATCAACTTAAAATTAACCATTACTATTCTTTTAAATGGGGTTTTAACCATCTGAATGCTAGAGATGTCTTCAATGCTTTGCATAGCAATGAGGTGAAGTCCTATCCAGCACTCAAAGGGTTAAAAGCCCAGATAAAGTCAAGTTAGCTGATGTGCTTAGAAGACTTGGAATACGTCTGGGTCAGACCACCTGTACCATAGGGGAAAAATACAAATTCCCCGTTACATTTCTCCCCCTTTTTTGTACCAAGCCAGCAGTTGCAGTAGTAAATGCTGGCTTGGGACTCTTGTCTGGACAGTTCGTTAGTCCAGCGGCCTTGGTCCTAGGCCAGTCCCAAGTGTGAAGCCCCTTGTCCTGGGCCAGGGAAACAACAAGCAAGCCCCTTGTCCTGGGCCAGGAGAAAATGGGAGCCCCTTGTCCGGGCCAGGAAAGAATAGCTGCGCCCCTTGTCCTGGGCCAGGAATACAATGTTGGGCCTTAGTTCTGGGCCAGGGAAACTGGTGCCTCCTGATCCTGGCTAGCACCAAGTTGGGAGGCTTCTCCTGGGCCATGCTCCAGGCAGTGCTGGGGTCAGACCCTCCTGGGTCTGGGGCCAGTGGCTCAGGGTCCAGAGCCAGTCCATACTGTGGACCCCTTTGTGTCCTCAGAGTCTCTAGGCTTTCCATAGCCTGGAAATCAAGTAGTGGGGAGAGGGGCACATCTCCCCCTTTTTGTGGGGCCAGTGCCCCAGAGGGACAGGAAAGGATGTCATTCCCACTGTCCTGGGCTGGGGCAACAACCAGAGTGCTGAAAACTTGTTTGGTCAGGGCAGGGGTATCCAAAGGGCCGGTGAGGAGCACACTCCCACTCACCAACCCAGGGCAACCAGACTCTGGGCACAGCGCAAAACCAGGGCAAGACCCAACTTCTTTAGGGAGGACAGTGGTCCCACTCCCTTTGGCTGGGTCAACAGTTGGCCTGGTGGGGAACGAATTCCCACCCACCAGGCCGAGGTCACAGAATTCAAGGGGCACAAAAGTTGGGCTGGGGATGAGGACTGTTGTCCCACTCATCCCAGCCAGAGTTTCACAGGACCTGGTGTGCTCGCTCCCATGCACCAAGCCAGGGGTTACAAGGGTGCTGATGGGGAACGCATTCCCACCCATCAGTTTATACAGTTCAAATCCACAGGAGGGTCAGCGGTACTGCTCTTTTCCAGTCTGCTGGGTTCCTCCTCTTGTAGGCCGCTAACCGCAGGGCCATTCTCTGTCTTGAGGGAGACCGCAGTCCCATCCCTCAAAGCGGCATCATCTGTATCCCCTGGGAGCACACACTGCTCCTGCTCCAGGGCACTGTCCATGACATCATAGGGCCTCTCTCTGGGGCTGCTGGTGAGCTCTTCCCCACTCACCACAGCAGGGGGTTCACAGGGCCTGGTGGGTTCACTCCCATCCACCAGGCCAGGGGTCACATAGGGGCTGGTATCCAGGGCATCAGTACTGCAAAGGGGTAATCTGCTGATCTCCTTGGCTTCCAGGGCCCCCTCCACAGGGCCATTTCTTTTCTTTAGCAGGGAGGTACTTCCAATCCTCCTAGCCACTTTACTCAGGTACCTGGAGAACACAATCTTTCCTTTTTCCAGGGCACCAACAACAGGGGACGGACTGGGGCTGCTGGTGGGGACCTGCGTCTCTTCCACCACAGTAGGGTTTTCCCAGATCCTGGTGAGCTCGCTCCCACTCACCAGGTCGGGGTTTACAGGGGGGCTGATGGGGCACTCTTCTCCACCCATCAGTTCACACAACAAATTCACAGGAGGGCCAGCAGCGCTGCTCTCTTCCGGTCCGCTGGGGACCTCCTCTTGTAGGCCATCACTTTTCAGGGCCTCCTCTGCCTTGAGGGAGACCACAGTCCCATCCCTCAAGGCGGCATCCTCTGTGGCCCTGGAGAGCACATACTGCTCCGCTTCCAGGGCATTTTCCACAACAACAGGGGGCATCACTTTGGGGCAGCTAGTGAGCTCTTCCACACTCACCACAGCAGGGGGTTCATAGGGACTGATGGGCTCTCTCCAATCCATCAGTTGGGGCACAACATTGCTGCTGGTGGGGACCTGCATCTCATCCACAGCAGCTGGGAAAGCAGGGAAAGGGGCAACATGCCTATCAGGGGAGACATCTGTCCCATCCCCTGATGCAGAGGCATCTTCTTGGCTGAGGAGGAACGCATTCCCACTCCTCAGCTCAGGCAAAACACAGTCCAGGGGCAAAGGGGTATCAGGAAGGACGATTTTCCCACTTCCTGATGCAGGGGCAACAACAGGGGCACTGGTGAGGAACGAATTCCCACTCACCAGTGTGGAGTGAACAGGGGTAACACAATCCTGGCCCTCAAAGTTGCTGAAGTCCTCCTCAGATGCGTTACCCCCCCATTCTTCTTCCTCTTTTTGGAATTCCCGGACCTCTCGAATGAACCCGGCATATAGTTGCTCCAGGTCCCATTCACATCCTGCCAGAATATCCAAATTCCCCTGGCAGTCCGCAGGAATGTATCCACCAAAACGGTCCTCTCTTTTGTCCCGGATCTCCCAGTATCTGCTGGAATCAGGGCACCCAAAAGTAGAGACCATGTGGTATTCTTTTAAATGGGGTTTTAACCATCTGAATGCTAGAGATGTCTTCAATGCTTTGCATAGCAATGAGGTGAAGTCCTATCCAGCACTCAAAGGGTTAAAAGCCCAGATAAAGTCAAGTTAGCTGATGTGCTTAGAAGACTTGGAATACGTCTGGGTCAGACCACCTGTACCATAGGGGAAAAATACAAATTCCCACTGGTTTCAATGGCAGTTTAAACTCCAAGGGCTCGATACTATTAGGCCTGTTCGTTTTTCCAACAAGTGGTAGTGGATAGCACAGTTTCTAATTCTATAAACTGTGCTGTCAAAACAAAAGGTGTGCAAAAATGTCCAATGGGTGAAATATTTGCACCCATTGGACATCACATAAAAAAATAGACCACCGCACGTTCAGGACCACATTTTTCATGGCGAAAATCCTGCTCCAAAGGAGGAGCACAGTCCCTAAAATCTGGTGAAAGCCACCGGTAAGTGTTGGGAAAACGTGCCTGTGGTTGGAAAATGTGTGTGTATAAGTGTAACAGTGCCTGGATATGTTTGCTACTGTGTGTGATATCAAATGTTTGTGTGACATTTTCTCCCACTGGTGACAGTCACCAGTGGGAGAACATTTTTGTCAAAATGGGCACAGTGTCAGGGATATTAAGTTAACTGTATTGATGGGACGGTTCCGCACTCAGAGGAACAGAAAGGTATGGGAGGTAAAATTAATGTTAAAATTTAACGCAATTTATAGTGGTTTAAATAGAGATAAAGAGTTTTTGTCACATTACAATTTAGATGATTGACCTTTCCAACAGACCCAAGAGCATCGTAAATACCTCTAAAGCCTCAGAGGAAGAGTGCAATTTACCACTGACTGATCAAAGATATCTGGATCTGGACTGAGTTCTCTCATCTGATTTCCATGCTGAACAATGCAATGTGTACTTGTATTTAAGAGAGATGTTTTCATATTTATCTGTGTAACATGCCTGAGGAAGAGACCTAAGGTCTTGAAAGCTTGCATTCTAAATCTGCTTAGTTAGCCAATAAAAGTTATCAAAAACTATATTTGCCTCCTGTATATATATTTGACTATGTGTATATAAGAATATGTATTGAAAAGTTTGTGTGCAACGTATAGTATATCTGCATGTGTTAGTGTAAATGTCTGTATATGTCCTTTATTCCTTCACATTCCATGCTTTATATAAGTACATATACAATTAATTATTAATTCCCTATGCATTTCATAAACTAAACAGGTGCAATTCTGGGGCAAGTGTAAAAGAAAAAGATCAATCTGCTCTCTATATCAATGTGAATGTGTGCCCTGACTTAGGCATATATAATAATCATTAATAAATCTGAAAATAAACATGAGAATTTTGGCCAAGATGGTATAAGCTTGCCACCAACATCAAGGTACTTCATAGTTTGGCAAGTACCTACTCTAACATGCCCACACAAGTCTGTCTAAATTAAAAACAATATCTTGAGAAAGTTTTGGAAACACGTAGATTGGAGCAGGACCTCTTTAAGGTGAGATGAATACTAACCTAATGGGTCCTAATGTGTATGGAATTAAAAACACCTATCTAACATTTAAAAATATTTTGTATCTTGAGAAAGGAAGGAGTATTTTTTGGAAACGCGCAGTGGGACTTTTAAATATACTATGAATACTACTTTGTGGGTCCCAATAGTTTAACATTTAAAAACCAAGACAAAACTATATTGTAAGGACATAAGAAAGAGACTTGCCTTTGGAACCTCCCTGGCCTGTAGTGAGCATACACTGGCTCAAGAGGACTGGAAACCTATCAGGACCCCCTATAAGCCAGAAAATATCACCCCCACAGGCCACTAGAGAAGCAAACACTAGATACCATGAAATGTGTGTACAAGCACAGATTACCCCTTTAAAAATCTTTAAGAAAAGTGCAATAATATGCATAATGTTGAAATAACCTAGTGGAATAAAATTTAAGCAGCTAGAATAAGCTTACAGCTTAAACTAACCACAGTGAATATCTGTAGTGTGTAAATTAAAAGGGATAAAGATTAATTGACATATAAATGGCAGCAAGTACAGAAAGAGAGGGTTCTCCCTAACCCCCAAAATATCACATCCCAGCCAATCAGCTCTGACCATCTGTGATTTGAAACTGGCACTCAAGGGGTTAAAGTATGTATTAGGATGATGCTTATTTCTCCATTGTCCTTATAATTTTCTTTTTTGTTCTACAGCAAGAAAACTGAAGAATGAAGAGAAGACAGAAGATACAGGAAAGAAGAGAAGACAGAAGGAGACAGACAGTGGATAACAGGTAAGTGTAAGACATAGTTAACTATTGGTACTTGGTAGTATGTCAGACTCCGATAGTTGACTTTTTTTTACTGTTAAGTTCCCAATATCAATGCTTTTAGCAGCGTTTTGCAAACTTAACTCACAAAACGGACGTTTAGCCACAAACTGTTTCTGTGGCTTAACGTCCTTTGTGGTTTTAGCTGGTAGGCCTTTGAATACCACGTAACACAGTTTATTATTTCAGCTGGTATTTACTTTGGCCCTACCGGTTATTTTAACGCCTGCCTTTAAATCTACCCCATAGCCCTTGAAGCTGTTCTCTTGGGGTGCCCCTGCTGCCTGGGCTTGGCGGAGGAACGAGATTGGGAGGCCTGTGGAGTTTGGAAGGGGGAATGAAAAACACGCAGTTTCCTCACCATAGCTGGACATTTAGAGGGCATTTCAGACAGATCATTCTCTATCAACGAATATACCCTCTTCGTGGGGGAGGGGGCAGGGGGCCCCTGGTGTAACTTATCCAGGATACGCTGGATAGATACAGAGAGACTGGTTTGGGCCTGAAAACCTTCCATAGTCAAGATAATATTACATATTACATATTAAATCCTTGGTACCATGGTACCATGGAGGTTGAAATCCTCTTTTGGACAGCAGAATACATTCTCAAAAAAGACAGGGTCTTGTGGGTGGAGACTCCCAGCTCCTTCTGCAGCTCAACCCAGCCCCGCCTCCAGTTATGATGTGAACGAACCACACTAATCAGGGACAGCAAGAAAAGAAGAAGGAAGTTCCTGTGAGAATAAGACCCTAGAAGGCCTCCCACAACCAGAGAGACGAGACCAGTAGAGTTTCCTTTATCTGGGTGGGAGATGTGTTCTGTATAGCCTAAGAGAAAAGGACTTAAAAGGTAAGACAAATCGTATTTTTTCTACTGTCCAGTATGTAACACAGGTTCTATGGGGATATATCAACAGTAGGCTTCCAGAGGTGGGAAGAAGGAGAAAGGACCTCAAGCCTGTCCCCATGATACCAGAGTTCCCTAAGACTATCCAGAACCTGAACAGCCCAAACCAAAACAAAAAAATAGGTCCTTAGACAGGCAGAACTGGCCAAAGGACCTTCTTGCCAAAGCTGGCTTCAGCCAAAGCCAGAACATCCACGCAATAGTGCTTAGAAAAATATGCAAGTCGCAGCCTTGCACAATTGCTCAAACAAGGCCTGATTCTTATAGGCCCATGAGGTCCCAACAGACCTAGTGGAATGTGTTGTAACTCTGAAGGGAACAGGTTTCTTCCTGCATTTGTATGCCCAACGAATGGTAGACTTGATCCAAGAGGCAATAGTACCCTTGGAAGCAGCCTGACCTGCCCTGGGAATGACACACAAGGAATCAGTCTTATGAAAAGACTGAAAAATACTTCTTCAGAGGAGGCCTCTATGAGCACAGGCATACTCTACACTCTAGGGCCACATATTTGAAAGTAGTGGGGGATTTCCAAGATTGTAGAATTCCCTGGAGGAAAAGAGGAAATTGGGCCAAAGTGGACAACAAAGTTTTGACCTAAGCTGGCTCTTGTTCAGTGCTGAGGGAACCGGCAGAGTACTGGGGGCCACAGCACAGGAGGGGCATAATGATCCAGAATACTCTCTAGGAAGCTCCGTTTGACATGGTCTTAGTCTAACATCCTGACAGGAGTAATGTCTAAACTAACAAAAACTACTAGTAACAGTTCCCCAGACTAAAAGTTCAAGAAAAGCCCAGAAAGTACTTATTTAGCAGGTGACGGGTTAATCAGGACATGGAGAGCAAGGAGAGTCTGCCTCTGCATAGGACAAGCAAGAGAGAAGTAAAATGGCGACTGGAAAACAGGCATCCAATCGGAAGCAGGCCTGCAAAATGTGCATTCTGGGTAATGTAGTTTTCTCTGTTGCCTAGATACGCCTACAACTCCATCCGCAGACCTCCACGACACCCAGGATGTGCAAGGGCTTGAGGAGACAAGAAAAAAGAGCCAACTCTGACTTCTGTATGTCAAACAATTGCAAAGATAATTGCCAAAGAATTTCGCCCAGAGAAGTCAATGAACCAAAGGTGGCAAGGCAGGAAGCTTTCTTAAAGGAGCTGCTGCACCCAAAAAACAGACACATTTTGATGTACCACAAAACACCCAATGACCCCAGGGAACATGTGGGGGACACCTAAAAGACAGGCCCCTAAATGGGAAAACCTCCAACCCAGATATAACAGCAGTGAATGGGTTAACTAGTCCCAATGCAGCCATCCATGCTCCAAAACACAGGAAAGAACAGTATACTAGTAATAAAATACCCATCATGACTGCCAGAGCCTCAAGGCTTAGAGGAAACCCCTGTAGGAAGAAGTACAAGTAGGGACAAAGTGGACCAAGGCACTTAAAGTGTTACCAGTCTTCGTATCTTCGGGTTACCATTGTGAAGGAAGCAGAGCCTCAGAAAGACTCTGCTTGGAGTGAAAACCTGGGTTACAGCACCTGCACTCTGGTCAATTCACTCCACGGGAAGCCTAATGATGGTAAATGGGGGAATTTAAATTCCAGGGGAAGCCCAGTAATGGTAAATCTCCTAATGGGGGAATTTAAACAGCCCCATATCTAATGGAAAAATAATAAATAATCTATAAAAAAGAGTGCTCTGGCCATGATTTCACCTTGAAGAACACATCATTACTGGAGGAGGGGCCAGGCTGAACTGCAGAAGCAGCTGGGAGTCTCCACCCACAAAACTCTGTCTTTTTTGAGAATGTGTTCTGCCCTCCAAAGGAGGATCTCAACCCCCATGGTACCTGTGTTCCATATTGAACAATAGAGAAAAGGGTTTTAAATCATACAGGCTCCTGATCAGAGGGATTAGACCCTCGAGCAGACTAAGTAGGGGCCACAGCAAAAGAGAGGCATAGCTGACCTGGCTGACCTTTAGTGGACTGGTCTTACATGACAAACTGCTGACCACTGTAGACATTAACTGGAAAATAAACAGGAGAACACCTGACAAATGATTCTGGTAATAAACATTTGAAACAGACTTAGGGAAATTTGCTTTGGATACAGACACTGGCAGCATAGTAAGAATTAATAAGAAAGTATCTGCATAGCAGGTATATATGGGTCAGCAGTGTGTGGCCAGATAAGCAACAGAACGGCAAGAGACACAAAACGTAGGGAGCAGGTTCTCATATTCAACACAAACACAAACCCAAGATTGTTCCTATACACAAAGGGTTAATTCAATCCATCTTCTGGAGAGTATAAGGATGTTGAAGAATGGCGTTTCACAGTTGATTTCTTCAGACATATCGAAGAAGCAAAGGGAGTGGTCCAAGCACCTGCAGAAGGAAAGGAGGAAGAGGCTGAAGCAAACCCACTACATCAACATGGAAATGTATGCATAGAGACATAGCTGATGAGGAAGAAAAAAGACATGCATCCATCAAGCTCTGATTTTGCCATATTACCATTGTTGTTCCACAGGAATGCAAAATAAGAGAATTTTAGTCTTACCTGTTAAAACCTTTTCTCTTAGTCCATATAGGTTACTGCTAACTTTGGGTAGGCGGCCCGCCCCTTTAAGTAGGCAGGAACAATTCTAGAAGTGAATGCTGGGTGGAGCCTACCTCCTCTCCTTAGCTGCAGCTAGCCAATCCCCTCCAGTAAGATTTGAGACACTAACTATTGACTAGGTAGTAAGAAGGGAAATAAGACTCCTGTCAGCATGAACCCGAATGGACTCCCACTTTCTGCCACAGGAAAGCTAAGTATGGTCTCTTGATAGGGTGGGAGACCAGTAACCTATATGGACTAAGAGAAAAGGATTTAACAAGTAAGACTAAAATCCTCTTTTCTCTGTCGCCCAATGTAGGTTACTGGTAACTTTGGGACCCGAGCATACATGAACCATCAGATCATAGACAGCCCAACAATAACAAACTGTCAACAGACACAGGACTGGGAAAACAACCCAGAAGCTGATACACAGCACACTGAACTGGAGCCAACTGGGCTCAAAAGTTAAGGAGTACTGAAGAGATGAAGGAGATCATAGACAGGCAAAGCTGCCTCCAGGATCTTCCTCCCAAAGCTAGCATCAGCCGATGCTAGCACATCAACACGGTAGTGTTTAGAGAAGGTGTGCACAGAAGACCAAGTAGCAGCCTTGCACAACTGATCAGCTGAGGCCTGATTCTTGTAAGCCCAAGATGCCCCAATAGATCTTGTGGACCGAAAGGGAACAGGCTTCTTCATCAGTTCATAAGCCTTAAGAATGGTAGACTTATTCCAAGATGCAATGGTCACCTTGGATACGGGTCTCCCCACCTCAGGAATGATGAAAAGAGCATCAGACTGGCGAATAGACTCAGTGCGGTGCACACAGAACATAAGGCAATGCACCACATCCAACAAGTGAAGATTCCTTTCCTTGTCAGATGTAGGGTCAGGACAGAAAGAAGGTACCACAATCTCCTGATTAATGTGGAATTCAGAGACCACCTTCAGGAGACTACTGTGAAGTACAAAGCACCGCCTTGTCTTTGTGAAACACCAAAACATGGTTGTTTACAAGATAGGGCATACAACTCCGCAACACAGTGAACAGACACAATCTCCAGGAGAAAAGCTATTTTCCAAGTCAGCAGGCGTAGAGGAATAGTAGCCAAGGACTCAAACACAGGACGAGCATGATCAACGCGCTGGAAGAAAACCTTAACATCAGGAAGAATAGTGATGCATCTCTGAAAGAAGACAGAGAGAGCAGAAGTCTGATCCTTACGGGAACTCAAACTGAGGCCCTTATCCACTCCATCCTGCAGAAAGGACAGGACCGTTGGAAGACCAAATTCCTGGAAAAGGTCCTTATCAGCACACCAAGAGAGAAAAGTAGGCCAGACTCGATGGTAGGCCTTAGAGAAAACAGGCTTGCGTGCACTAAGCACAGTAGCCACCACACCAGAAGAGAAACCCTCCTTCTTCAGTACTGAGGATTCAATTTCCATGTAGTCAAACCCAGATGATGAACATCCTCTTTCCACATGTATCCCTGTAGAAGAAGATCTGGATGACGGGGAAGCCAAAAGGGCTCTACCTCTGAGAGATCTAGAAGCTCCGGAAACCAAGCCTGCCAAGCCCAGTACGGATCGATCAGAATGACTGGACAGCGCTCCAGCCGCATTTTCCGCAGCACCCTGTGTAACATGGGAATGGAAGAAAAGATGTATGCCGGGGAAAGTGTCAAGGTATTGACATGGCATCCACTGCTCGGGCTAGAGGGCCCCTCCAGCAAGAGCAGAATGTCAGGCCCTTCAGGCTGTGTTTTGTCGCCATCAGGTCGATACACAGAAGTCCCCATCTCTGTACAATGAGGTTGAACACCTCTTGATGCAATTCCCACTCTCCGCTGTCCACTGTTTGTCGACTGCAGAAATCCGTCAGAACTTTGGACTGCGGATATGGCAGGAACATGCTCTTCTGCCCAGGACAAAATAGATTTGACCTCTAACCAAGTTGCGAGACATCTTGTTCCGCCTTGCTTGTTTATGTAAGCCACTGCTGTGGCGTTGTCTGACTGGACTCTAACTGGGCATCCCACCAGCTGGAGCGTCCATTCGCAAAGGGCATAAAAAATATTGCCCGAAGCTCCAACACGTTGATGGGGACGAGAGATTCCTCTGGAGACCACCGTCCTTGAGCATTCATGTGGCCCAGAACCGCTCCCCAGCCAAACAGGCTGTCATTTGTCGTCACTGTCATCCAGAAGGACACCAGGAACGACTTGCCCTTTAGCAGTCCTCATTCCTCGTTGTACCTGTCTCAAGGCTGCCTTGCTTGGTATATTGGCAAGACCGGTAGAGCCTCATTCCTCGTTACCAACCTCAAGGCTGCCTTGCCCGGTATATTGGCAAGACCGGTAGAGCCTCCATCTCCTCAGTTGCTAGCCTTCCCGACTGCCTTGCCCGGTATATTGGTAAGGCCGGTATAACCTATTCTATCTTGTGCCAGTCTAAGGTTGCCTTTCCCGGTATTGGCAAGGCCAGTAGAGCCTGTCTTACATTCTGTATACCACTACTCACTATGACTATGTATTGAATATGTATGTTGCATGTGTATGCTAACCTGCGAGGGTTCCCTTTAAACTTTTCAATAAAGTTGTGTTTTTATCTTAACTCTGTGTCTGAAAGTCATAACAAACCGTGACAACTTGGTGGAGGACTTGGGCCTCCACTGGTGTTTGGGCTTGGAGGAGAAATGCGGAGCCTGGGGAACCTCCTGGTTCGTCTCAGCCTGGAAGGAACAAAAAAGCTGATTACGCCTAGTAGGAGTCTTCTCCCTAGGGACCATAAGCAGGAGGGTACTCTTGGCCCCAGTGGCCTCACTAATGAGGTCCTTACGCTCTAGCCCAAACAGAGAGTGCTGAGCCTCAGAGATGTTAGCAAGGAGCCTTAACATCTCAGCAGTAGGAGCTCCCTGACGGACAGCCACAGTTAGCTGTTCAGCCCAGACCGTAATGGCCCTATTCACCCAAGCAGCGGCAAACTGAGCTAAGAACAAGAGGTCATCCATTAAGACTAGAGGAAAGACGTTTTCGACTAAAACAAAGGCAGGGATTCTTTACAGTAAGGGCAGTAAGGCCATGGAATTCTTTGCCTCGGAATGTTGTGCTTGCAGATAATGCAACTGCATCCAAAAAAGCAATGGATGCCTATCTAGCACAGAACAATATTGACAATTATGACAGATGGCTTCAAAGCAAATAGGATATTGATACGGGGAACTATTTTGACTGCCAATTGGAGTCAGGAAGGAATAATTATCCCCCACACAGTTGGGACTATATTGGTAATGGCTCCAGAGGGCTTTTTTTTTTTTGCCTTCCTCTGGATCAATAGGGGTGTTTTTGGCATGGGCTGGACTTGATGGACGCATGTCTTTCTTCAGCCTTATCTACTATGTTACTATGTAAACGCTGGGCGTAGGGAAGTACCAGCAGTAGCAAAGATGGTCTTGAGGGAAGTCTCAAGCTTCTTGTCAGTCCAATCTTTAAGGGCAGAAGTGTCAGCTACAGGTAAAGCAGTGGACTTAGAAAGTCTAGAAACGGGACTTTTTATACTCAAAACAAAAAAGAGAAAGCGCCTGATAGTGTAGTATATAAAAAACACAGTGGGGAATAATATAGAAAATGTATATATACTCTCACATTTTATCAAGGTCAGAGATTTAATGTATAAATCTACTGACAATAATGCATGTGGAGAGACTAGCCCCGTCTCGGCAAAGGCTTCCCATAAAAATTTGTTTACTTTTTGTGTTTTGATACGTGGTTGTTAGTTTTGATAAAGCAGGGCTTTTGCCGCGAAACCCGTAACATTACAACCTTTTATACATTTTTAAATAAACAAATTTTTAGGGGAAGCCTTTGCCGTGTTTTTCTTCATTTGGAGATTCATCACACTGCCGCATCCGTAAGTTTGACCCTGAGTGGAGATGGGGCTAGTCTCTCCGCATGCATTATTGTCAGTAGATTTATACATTAAATCTCTGACCTTGATAAAATGTGAGTGTATATATACATTTTGTATATTATTCCACACTGTGTTTTTTATATACTACACTATCAGGCACTTCCTCTCTTTTCTTTTTGTTTTGAGTATAAAATTCCTTGCTGCTAAGGGAGAGCGTGACCAGTATAGAGAGAGCTGCCTACTTAGAGATCCGACTGAGAGATCATTAGCTGTTTCTGGAGACAGCAAGTATACTCCAGTTGCTCTGTTCGTTGGGGTTTGGTATAAGCCACCTCCAACATTGTTCAATTGTGAGTGCACACCTATAGGGTGTTTGGTGGTGGACATTCTTGTTTTATTGATACACACAGGGGTGCCCCTGTTTCTTCTACCCTTCCTTCTTCTGTTTCTCTAGAAACAGGGGCGTCCATCTTAGGTGGATGACCCCACTGAGCTACCACGGCCTCAAAGAAGAGATATAGCTTAGCAAACTTCTTAGAGACAGAAGGCTTTTTGTCAGGGTACTTCCACTCATCAGACACTAGACGGTCAAGAGTGGGGTTGGGTGGAAAACAAGTATACGGTCTCTTAGGCTCCTGAAACACATCAGAGGGGTCTGAAGGAACCTATTGTACCAAAGGGATGTTAAGGGTATTCAGCACAGTCCTGATCAGGCCCTCAGCTGAAGGATCCAGATAGGCCTCAAAGGGGCCCCCAAAAAATTGTGAGGAGACCACCAAAGAACATTCCCCTTCATCAGAATCCACCAACAGTTCCTCCTCAGAGGAATCTGATGCACTGGGTACTCCCTGCGGTTTTGGCAGAGAAGATCTGACAGGATTAGGGGGTTGCCAGGACTGGAAGACACCCTGTAATTGGGATTGAAGGAGTTGTAAGGTAGACCTAAGGTCTCTGGTAGTAGCCTTAAACTCTTGCATCGATATTGGCTCTAGTGCATGGCTGGATGTCCCTGGGGGAGACACAGGAGCAACAGTGCATGCTGGGTATAAATGACCTGAATATTCTCTAGGTAACCCTGACTGACATGAGAAGCAGTGCGCAATGGGGGGACACAGACACCCCAGTATCCTTAGTCTTAGGTCTAGCCCCAAGCTCCAATGGAGTAGACATTCTCACAGTGTCAAATCGTTTAAAGTATAAGGAATCACCCAAATACAGTATGTATGATTAAAATTTCACCCCAGAAATCGCAAAAATGCACTTATCTGGCAGGCGAAGGGTTAATCTGCTGAGGAGAGAAGGAAAGTCCAAGCCCTGCGTAGGATACTCATGAAGGGAATGCACAAAATGGCTGCCACGACGGGAGCCAATCAGAAACGAGCGTGCAAAGGAAGCTCTCATTGGAAATGTAGCTTTCCCTGTAAAAGTACCCTAACAGTGCCCGAAGCCCCCTGAGCCCCCCAATACACACAAAACATTGACTGGATAGTAGAGCAAGGGCAGACAAACAAAATGAGCCGTATCTTAAGTTGCTACGTTGAACAGTTGCAGAGATATGTTCCAAACTGTAAAGTCCCATAGATGTGAATGTCACTTTAAATGCGCGGAACTCAAGTTTTGCAAAGTAAAATTCAAATAATAAAAAAAAAAAAATAATATATGTCACCAGACCCCATAAACACTGAACCCCATAGGAAAAGTGCTAGCAACCCCCCAAAAGATGCTAAACCAGCAACCACAGGGTTAAGTTACCACAGAAACTTGTTCCAAAACATCCAACAGACATACAGATAAACCCAGTGAGTGCAGGAGTATGTATTAGGAACTCCAAAGGAGACCCCTGTGTAGAGGGGAAGCGTGGGACATGAGGACCTCAGCGCTCAAAGGGTTGCTCACCTTTTCAGCAGGTCTTCTGTCTTCAGATTACCATGTATAAAGAAGAAGTCTCAGTGGGCAACTCCTGAGGAAAGAACTTGTAAACCAAGATTTTCCCCCCAGGGCTCAAGGTCCACCAAAGCACCTGGAAACTGAGCTATCCACTAGGGAATTGTCAGTAATGGTAATTCCCCTAATGGTGGTATTCCATATCTAACAGAAAACAAAAATAAGTTAAAACTATAGTAGAACTGTTCTCTTGCCTGTATCTTCATCAAGGAACAAATCTTACTGGAGGGGATAGTCTAGCTGCAGCTAAGGAGAGGAGGTAGGCTCCACCCAGTATTCACTTCTAGAATTGTTCCTGCTTCTTAAAGGGGTGGATAGTCTACCAAAAGTTACCAGTAACCTATATTGGACGACAGAGAAATACCCCATTTTATGCATGATAGAGCCCTACTGCCTTTTGCAGTGGATGAGTGACACTGCTCTCTGTTATGATGCCTTTTGTCTATCAGTACTCCTAAATATTTCTCTAACTAGGATTCACCAAATAACTTCCTATTTTGTGTATATATGGAATGTTTTTTTTCAACCCAAATGCATAATCTTACATTTATCTATATTTAATCTCAACTGCCACTTTTCCGCGGATTCATTCAGTTTATCCAAATCTTTCTACAAAGAATAATATCCTGGTCTGTTATGTATTTCCTTACATAGTTAATGTTATATCAGCAATGATGATATCAGCTGAATCGTGTGGCAATCCAATTGGAACAACAGACATACATTAAAAGGTTCAATTTGCAACACACTGCATTGTATTATTCAACCAGTTCTCTCTCTGTATGGCCTCAATCCAATTGTGTGCGGTGAAACAGCTAGTAGGGCTAAATTGTCTACCAACCAACAGAAAAAATGTCTAAGTCCGTATTCAATTGTCCTGCTCATTGAAAGCACAACAGACGTTAGGCCACAGAAATGAACTCTTGACAAAACATCCGTTTTATGCGATAAGATCCCAAAACTCACACTAGGTAGTAAATAATGGCAGCATCAAAGGAAAAAAGCTAACGATCGGTGCCGGAGATACGTTCAAGCACTGATCATTAGCTCATCTGTATTACACTTACCTGTCATCCACTGTCCATCTTCTTCAATCCTCTTTTTTCCAACCATCGTCTTCTCTCTTCCGTCTTCTGTCTCTCTCTCTGGCACTCAAAGGGTTAAACAATGCACAGATGTCAGGGTTATGTTTAGGCACACATCATTTAATATGACTTTTTTCTTTTTCACAGGCATTAAGGAATGGAGAGACAGAAGAAAGAAGAAGATGAAAGTAGCTGACCAAGGTGCTGAAGACCTCACTGGACATCAGGATTATTGGTAAGTGCTTGTTTTCTGGGACTGTTGCTTTATAATGTAACTAGTTGAAGAGCCCGTGTACACGGGCCACAGTCCCACTGAGCACCGGCCGTGGTGTAGTCATGACTGCCTGCGCCGCGGCTGATAACAGATCGGGCCACTCTGAATTCAGACCTCTCTGCGCACTGCGGGCAGTCTCTACTGTGATGGCTGCAGCATGCACAGTCGACTGTACTGCTCATGACTGCAGAGCGCACAGCCGACTGTACTGCACATGACGGCTTCTGACTTTGGTGCGCAGAGGTGACAATGGTCTGAATTCGGAGCAGCCCGCTCTGTTATCAGCCACGGCACGGCAGTCTCTACTGTGCACGACTACAGTGCGCAGCTGACTGTACTGCGCATGACGGCTTCTGACAAACATACATTTAGCAAATTATTATATACGATGGGATTAACACTGTGAATGCCAGTGGGGCAAGAATGCACATTTCTAGAGTGCTTTGGATGTATTTATATTAGGCTTAGGGCCTCATATCAATACATCCACTGGCGCCTTGCCCAAAAAAACTGTTGGTCCCTTAACAGATCTTAGGGCTAATGCATGTAATTGAATCATCTTGTGGAGTTTTTTGTTATTTTCAGTGGATGAAAAAGCTAATTTTATCGCCCGTTTTTTTGTTGTTGTTGTTGTTGCTAGCATTTTTTCATACCACAGGTAATTGAATAGCTTAACGTGCTTGAAAAAAATTACATTGGTTGTTTTTTTAGCCCTTGGACCTAAATGAATTGATGCCTATATGTACAGATTTTACCTTCCTATACTATCACATCCTGGTGCTTTATTCACCATAACCTTTCCTTTTCTTTTTAAATTTGTTATCACTAAGGCATGTACATTATGGAGGAAGATCTGTGATTTTTCTTGTTTGCCAAAAAAAAAAACTGCAATTGGTGCCTTATTCTCCCCAATTAATTCACTTAAGGGGTCAATAGCAGCCTTAATCTTTTTGCCATTTATATACCTGTAGACATGTTTCTTGTCTTTATTGCAATATTGTTTTTAATTTTGTTTTAGCTAAACTTAATTGCTGGTCTGAAGATTGTAATCCAATCTTTATATTTTTGAATGCTGCATTTGACCCTTCTGACAAATAATTTATTCCTAATTTCCCTGTGAACCTCTTCATTTATTCCCTAATGGTATATATTGAAGCATATTTTTATCAGCTTTCTGAACAAATTTCATATTTCTTGTGCATTTTTATATTTGAAGATTACATCCTATTAAATGTCATCTAATACTGCTTTTAGCACTGTAAATTAGCCCTTTTAAAGTTGAATTTTAAGTTGAACCCTTCACTGTAAATTAGCCCTTTTAAAGTTGAAGTTTAAGTTGAACCCTTGTTAACAGGATAATGATACCATATTATTGTCACTGCTTCCAAATGATTCCTTACCTGCATATTGTACACCATCTCAAAATTGTGAGATCACTAGGTCAGGCAAAGCCTCTTTTCTACTTGGCTTCTTTACTTGTTGGTACATGAAGCTTCCATTAAGCATACTAATACATTTCTTTCACTTCGCTGTGCTGTAAGTCTCATTCCTCCATTCATTTACATAGAAGATAAAATCTTCCATTATGATAACATTTACATAATTACATAGTAAATTAGAGACAAAAAAGACACAAGTCCTTCATGTTCAACATTTGCCACATTATAATCCAGAAAACGACAATTACATAATCTTTCCTGACTCCAAGATGGGTTAGTCTATTTAGCAGAAATTCCTGTTTAACCTACCCTGTATGTTCACTTCTGCTGAAAATGTATCCAATCTTCGATTAAATTAATTCAGTTTATCTACCATTACCACATCCCTGGGTAAACAAAATCCACAATTTAACAGACCTTACTGTAAAGAACCCTTTCCTCTGCTGAAGTTGAAACCTCCCTTTCTCTAATTGTAAAGGGTAGCCCCTAATTATTTGACCAGGCCTTGGAAGGAAAGGTTCACTAGAGAGATATTTGTATTGACTTTGTATATACTTATACAATGCACCGAGATCCCCTTTTAGATATCTTTTCTCTACAGTAAATAAATCAAATTTGGCTACACTTTCTTCATATTACAATTCCTCCATGAAATTTGTTGTTCTTCTGTGTACTAAATATCCTTTTTCAGAACTTGTGCCTAAAACTGCAGTGCATATTTGAGGTGAGGTCTTACCAATGATTTGTAGAAGTGGTATTTCCTGAGAAGCGTTTTTCATTTGCAGTGGCAGCTGTGCTTCTTCAAACTCCCTAGTATTAGGGGGACAACCACATATTTTTTTATGAATGTCCCTAGTCTTGGCTAGAAGGTCGGTACATAAACCAAAACAGGTCTATGCAAGTGGTGGTATTGAGTAGTCTTATCTCTCCCTACAGAGTTCCATAAGTTACAAAACATTTCCCCTCCGCAGCTAGTCCTATTTCAGTAGTATGCTTGCTTGAATCACAGAACTCATGCAAAAAGAATAAGGAAAGGGGTGGACAGCGCAGGAGAGCACAAATGTAGAAGATAAAATATAACAAGACATAAAAGGACTATAAGGAATCATTTATTTTCATTTACACTTAGATGTGCTCTCCTGCGCTATCCACACCTTACCTTTCTAATTATGGAATTCCTTACCACCACCATCTGTCTAGGATAATTTGAGTCACAGTGAAAACATTTTTCACTATCCTGGAATGTTTGAGGTACAAGATGAACAAGACAAATAAGAATCTTCCCAGGATTTAACTGGTCCTGTCTTCCAATCATTGATGAGGTTAAACAAATGTAATCAGGGCACATTGGTACCTGAGGAGAGGGTTTTAATTGAAAAGAGATCTGCTCTTGATACTAGATCACAGTAGATTGCTTGAAGTGTCTTATGAAGGGTTTCCAAGGCCTCATTCATTTATACTCCTGCAGAAATGGAGTCCCCAAAAGCATCTAAACAGAATTTTCATCCCAGCAGAGAGATGTAAGTGAAAGTATCCAGTTATTGCTGTGAACAAGAATGGGGGACTGGCTCAGAGTGGCTCCCTGTGACCCAAGAAGATTAACAGTTTCCCAAAATTGGCAGGAAACTGAGAAGTACAAACTGAGGCCCTGAAGATGTCTCTGTATTATTCCATCTCGTGAAACAAGTGACTCTTCCCAATTCCATAAATTCAGGTATGGGTTCAGCCACTGAAAATGGAAGAGACTGCTCAATAAATTAGAAACTATTAAAAGAAGTGCTACTAAAATGTGCATAGTCAAAATAACAAAATGTATTTAAAAAAACTAACATTAGAATTGAGAGGGATGAGGGTATTTTCAGAAGAAGATGAACATTAGAATAATAGGACAACATGTAAAACTAAATGGTGGACAACCAAGGGATTATCAGAATAATATTTTATGAAAAATGTAATTTCAGACTAGACTCCCAGGAGTGCGTATGTAAATAAATTAAATTAAGAACTATTGGGATAAATACATGGCTATTCTAATTAAACAAGTCTGAATTTAAATTGGGAAACTGTCAGACAAGATGGGCTAACTGGTTCTTGTTGTCAGATCAACATGTCACAGCTGGCACAACTAGCAGCAGCAGAAGCACTCCTAATAGTTACCGAGGCTCTGGACCACATAATAGTAATGACGTTGATGTGACAGACAGTGCATCAAGAGCTTGTTCATTTGAAATACTAACTATGGCTCCTGCTGCAGAGGAGTATGACTGAGTTTGCTGTAGGAGAACCAATTAAGATGGATATCTTCACATAAATAGATAAAATTAAACTTGAGAACTTTACACTATATTAGGTATTGACATGCTACTTCACAGTAACAAATTGATTAAAATAATCAATCCCACATATCTGTGCAAAAATATTTATCATTTAAGTAAAATATACTATATATAAAGTGTAAACAACAATTAGTGTAATTGCTGTAAACAGCAATTACAACAGATATACAGCGACTCAAACCACAATTTTCACCATTAGGATTACCAGCAATTAAAGGGTTAATGTATTAGATAACAATACTTGAACTCAGCAGCATAGAAAAGGATAATTGATCCTATCATTAATTAAAATACAGTTGGCAGCAGCATATATGAATACCTCTGCCCCAGAAACTGTATAAACTATGCTAATCGAGGTTTAAGGTATATTGTCAGGTGAGTCAGCTTTAATATTAAGCCAGGTCCTCTGACAATTTCCTTATACCATATATAATAACCAAATTTAGAGACTAACTGGAATAGAAATACCAGATTTAAATCACTATAATTTTATTATCTACCGATTTCAAATATTGCATATCTTCTGAATAAAACATATACATTGCATTTAATATAGTTAATAATGGATTATACCAAGAATATACTTAGAATCAATCTAATAATATATGTCTAGACAGTATACCAAACTTCATGCAACATATATCATACACATGACCATAGCAATCCTATGAAAAACCTATAAGGTACTCCAAGGGTTAATCCACTTAGGAATATAGGATGCCACACCCAAGATGGTGACTTCTTTTGTCTAGTGTGAGGTTTAAATAAACTTCTCACTGTACAAAAGTTTAGACCCAAAACACACACAAAGAAATCCAAAGAAACACCACAAATTAAATGGACAAATAGCAGTTGAAGGGTTAATAACCGAATTCAAAGAATTCCCCCAGATCAAATATTAGCTATAATAACCTTTCTCGAAACACAATATATTTTAGAAATATCTATGATTATATTAACTAATATATAAACAAGGATAAATAGATCTCACTGCTATCCTATTTTACATGTATCTGGCAAAATATAACAATTTACCAATTAATTAATTAATTCTGCTTAATTCAGAATAACTAGAGCCAATATAGCTTATTATAATTGGTCACAATTGGGTGGCCAGTCCAATTAAGACAAATTATAAGAAAAATTATGTTTCTCCAAATATAGAAGAAATATATATTTGATTCTGAATTTCGCAGAATTAAAATAAGGAAAGTTATAGTTACCAGTCCAATAAGTGTTTCTTAGTATCTCTTTCACAGCCAGCCAGGTACACTTCAGGAAAACATAACAGGAACTTAAGAGCCAGGAAACCAAGAGGAAAAAGCCCCTCTCTCTCAAAACTTACATTTTTTAATGTAAAATTACCCTCATCAGAATCTCCTCTGATTGGATAGAGATTCCTCTCATTATGCAGTGACATCACGTATAATTTATGAAAAGAATTCCAAACACTAGTAATAATGCAATATAGTCTGGAGATGTCACTCTTCCGCCACATTAAAATTTTACATATGGCACCTGTATCTGTCTCATATCATAAGATAAGAATGGCCACAAGGTCATTGGACTTGAAATAAATATGTTGCCCTGCTAGACTTTCCCACATAACAGTATCTCTGTCTCAGACATTTTGTCTGTAATAGAATCGTTTATAATCATAAAACTCACTCAATTATTTCACTCCCGTCTAGGTAAAGAGTCCCCTTTTGTCTCTAGAATGGAGTCATTGTTATAACATGAGATCATTACACACAACTTTCAGAGAATTTGGTTTAAAAGAAAATTTAACCATTTCCTCCCCATCATGGCAATGTCTCTGACAACATGCTGCCTCCACCTCCTTCTCTAATCATGTTGTTAAAGCAATCAAGTTACAGAGTTCTTCTGCCATGTAATGGCAATCCACACTTACTAAGTTCTTGGGAAGGAGTAAAAAAAAAAAATCCCAAATGTGTCTGTAGAATGGTAAGGTTGCCTGACAGCAGATATGTGAGCAAATGGGCACAGCACAGACTATATGAATATAACTGAACACTGGGTTTACCTTCTACCACCAGTCGGTAACACTAGCTTACAGCATCAGGTGACAGGCAGTAATCACGTCTTTGGTTCTGGCAGTGTGATTAGAAGTCAGCAGCACAATGGCCCATGCCATTGGCATGCCACCTTCTGCAATCGAGAGACAGTTTCATAAAATGATAGCTATGTTAAGTAAAGTAGAATAGGTGATAGAGGAATGGCTTGTACCACACTCCTTGAAAGCTGATTTTGTGTCTGTTGATAATGCATCCAACATAATAGCTACCTTGAGAATAGGTGGCATGGTGCTTGTACCCTGTTTTGCTAATGTCCACAATTTAGTTGTGTTCAGATTTTAGGCAGAATCCAAAACCCTCAGACAGATGCTGAATATCACCTGCAAAATATGTGCCCATTTTAGCCACTCCTACAATACACACAACACATATTTTATACAATTGAGTAGCAACCTACCCCATCCCCAGCTGAAAATGGAGGTTGATGCCATGTGGAATTCCATATTTTACACGCTAAAGCTTTTGTACCAGCAGAATAAGGCCATTAGTGAGTACACAGTGCAAAACTGGAAGGCTTTGAAGCTTATTTGTCACTTGGACAATGGCATCTAATGTGTGAAACAATGTGAGGAGGCAACCATGCTGGTTAGTTGTGTAGGGCAGGAATTACAAATTGCTTCCATTGATATATTTACTGCATAAAAACTGAGGATGGCTGAGCAATCTCACCATAATGACAATACACACATGCATCAGCTGCTCAATGAAATGCTAACATGCTTTGTGCAAGATCCTCACATATTGTCCATGAAAAGCAATGAGGAATACATTCTTGCCACTTTGCCTGATCTCTGCTTGAAACATAACATTTCAGAAATTCTGCCAAAGCATTATCAATTTGTCACAACAGGGAGTCATTATGAACAACAGCATCTATATGAGGAATTGGACTCTGTTAAGGAATATAAAGATATGCTTATAGATTTAGTGTAGGAATTGGATTCTGTTAACCCTTGCAAAGCAATGAGTTGCATACCTCTCTGGCACTCAAAGGGTTAAGGTTTATAAAGATATTCTTATAGATTGAGTGGAGGGTTGCATTATTAGTGCCAAATAAACTTCTAGAAAGCATAGTGAAAAGGAAGGCAGCAAAGGGTTTATAGCAGCAGCAACATCGACCAGAACATCCCATTCCTAACATATATATGAACAGAGGGCGATTCATGAGTCTCATGGGAGGCAATCAAACATTTGTGGTGGTGGTGGCACATCTCTATGGGACTTCCTCCCAGAGTATGGGTTGCTAACTGATATACAGAAACACTGTGTAGCTCCTAGGAGTGGTTCCACTGCCTGTGAGATGGTTTCAGCATATTTGCAGGATAGTTATGTTCTTGGCAAAAATGATGACCCCATGGAGTACTGGCAAACAAAACAATGCGTGTGGCAAGCACTGGCACGAACAGCAGCAGAAACCCTTAGTTGCCCACCAGAAAGTGTTGAGTCCGAAAGTGTTTTCACTGCAGTGAATTATACTGTAAATGACAGTAGGGCATGGTTATCAAGCAGCAGTGCTGGGAGACTAACATTTCTCAAAATGAACCAACATCTAATACCATCTGATTAATCTGTAGCAGAACTGGACAAAACCACATATGACAGGGAAAGCCAGGGCACATGTATTATTAACAGCAGCACAAAAGATGAGGAATGTGAAGGGTTGCTGCTATCTATCACTGTTGGGATCACCGAATAATGTGTGCCAATAAGCAAAGTTATTCAAGCTCACAATACACCCAATGATGTTAATACTGATATTTGCAATGGCAATCATGATGAATTTCTATCAATATATGTATATAGCTAGCTCAATCACACCACACCAGTCCACCACCATACACATCTTCCACATTCATTGCAGGTTGTAATCTACAGCCTACAATGAATGTAGGCTACAATGAATCTGGCAGGTTGTAACCCCTTTTTTCTCTCTTTACAAATAATGGTTAACCAGCACAGTAGCAGGCTTATGACAAGCCTGGAAAATATTTGTGTGTGCAGGACAAACGCAAGCCCTGAGAAAAATTGTCATGCGGGACTTATACTTGCCAAACACAAGTCCTGAGAAAAATTGTTTTGCTGGACTTAGGCTTGGCATTTACAAACATAAGCCTTAAGAAGAATTGATTTGTAGACCTTGGGCTTGCCAAGAACAAGCCCTGAGACAAAACAATTATGCCCTGCTGGCTTAGAGCCAGCAGTACATGATGGTATCTTGGGCATTGGCAAATGCCACTGGTGATATCCTGTTGTCTACGAAGCAGGAGAATTAGACTGTTCCAAGGGACTGGGATCATCAGCAGTGTTATGAGGAAGGTGATGGCACGATGATTCCACTTGTCACTAGTTCCAATGTTGATGAGGTAGCAGCAACATCACAACAAACCCTCACCACTTTAGGTATATCTAGAGAAAAGTTTGTCATCAATTTTTCTCCTCCTGAAATATTCCCTATCTATGATTTCAATGAGGAGACAGGTGGAGAAGAAGGAGGCCATTCACTGGCTGGGGCAGTTGATGCTACTGCTGCTTCAGAATCATCACTAGAACTAGGACTATTGTTGGCAAGTGGAATATATCACTACTGAAGGAACCCAGTCCCATAGTGGTCTGTGGCACACCAGCCTTCTCATCACCATCCTGCTGCAGAGATAGATGGTCCTTGAGATGCTTCAGCAGGAATTAAAGCAGCAGCCAACTCCACAATGTCACTACTGGTGGTGATGATGCCCATACTCCATTTGCATCTCTTTCTCCAATTCCTTTTCAGTTTCAGCTAAAAAGCCCTCATTTTCTCCACACTAGCTGCTCCCCCATCTTCCTCACTTCCATCGCCACCACCAGTCTCTTGTTGATGTATGGGAGTTAGACTGGTTGGTGATGACAAATATGACTGAGGATACCCTGCTGTCACACTTGCATCTCTTCAGATGAAAAAGGCACTCTAGCAGCAGACACAGAGAGCTGATGTATTCTGCTGCTCATACTGCTGGCCAGTTCTGTCATCTTCAACATAATTCTCCAGTGGGACAATTCTGGAGGAGTGGCAATCACACGGTTAGGTGCATGTGGGCTCCCCTGACTGCTAATCTTGCTGCTGACTTTCCCCTCCTCCTCTGTGCCACTGGGCGCATCAAGGTCCTGCCAGGTTCTCTTTTTTATCATTACTGTTGCTCATAGTGTCAGCCAGGACTCTGACCCTGTAACAACCTTTGCTTTCAATGTTGTTAATTCTCCCTCTCTCTCTCCTTCCACTATTTACAGCATGCTTTTTGGAGTGATAATCCAATGTTTTTATAGTATGTGGATGGGAATTTTTGCCCCATTGAAAGGCGTAAGTGAAACATTGAAACATTTTTGTTAAATATTTTAGGTCTAAGCAAAACAGTGGAAAAAGTGGTAACAAAATGGGACTTGCACAGAGACTAAGCATTGATATAGCAAAGGGAATTTTTATGCGCTTAATGATAAATATTTTTCTCTTAGTCTATGTAGAACACAGGGACCATGGTATGAAGTCCTATCTGCAGGTCACTGACTCAGTGACTCCTATCCTGAACCACTTCTCCCTGCCCAGCTTGAAGTATTGCAAAACCGAGTTAAGGACAACAAATAGAAGAGGAACAATACAGGGAATCCCCTGAACAGACAACCCAAGAGAATACCCTGCCCAGGACTTAACTTTATTTCCCTGGGATGGGAGTCCTGTGTTCAACACAGACCAAGAGAAAATAATTTATTTTTAAGTAAATAAAAATCCCCTTTTCTTTTTTGTCTTATGTGGAACACTGGAACCATGTTGATATAACAAAGCATCCACCAAGATTCTAGGGAGGGAAAGAGAAAAAGCTGTCAAAACAAATATCAGGTTCAGTGGGAATTAAATGGTAAACCATAAACCCCAGTTGTCAATGAACACCAACACTACAACTAAATCAACAGATATCTACATGGTTCTGGTCCAACAGGAATAAGGAAGGAAACCAGAACAGGCACAACAGCCATAAGTACCTTCCATTCAAAGCTGGAATCAGCCAAAAACAACACATTAACATGGTACTATTTGACAAACGTGTTAAAGGACAACCATGCTGCCTCTTTACACAAGTGCTCAGCAGTGGTTTAAATATTGTAGATACAAGAAACATCAACAGATCTGGTGGAATGTGCTGTAACCCGAATGGGGACTGTTTTTTTCTACAGAACATATCCTTGAGAATGGTCGCCTTGATCCAAGAAGCCACCTTAGAAGCAGCAAGGCCTTCACTGAGGCCCTCAGATATAACAAACAGGGAATCAGATTTACAGAGAGGCTGTGTGTGATAAACATAGTACTTCAAACACTTAAACACATCTAATAGGACAAGTTCTTGCTCCTGTCTATTGGATCGAGAGAAGGGAGAACAATTTCCTGGTGATGACTCGCCAGGGCTAAATAATCACTCGCCATTGGCTAGTGGCGAGTGGAAATTCTGAGCCCTGAGTGAAGTTTACAATACAAAGCATGCAGCTTGGCTACCCGCCAAATCAACACAATATCAAGACAAGGAGGTCTTGAGCATCAAGAGGTAATGAGAAAACGAAGACAAAGGCTCAAAAGGAGCTTTCTGAGACATTTCCTGAACCAGTCCAAATCCCAAGGAGGAGTAGAATCCAGAAAGACAAGGCAAGCATGGGCTACCCCTTGGACATAAGTCTAGGCAGTGAGGCAATATTCCTCTAGAAAATGACAGAAAATGCTGAAATCTGAACTTTAATACAACTAAGACCAAGCCCTTCCTAAAGGAAGGCCAAGAAAATTGTAAGACAAAAATGTGGTGGCTGTGACCCCCAATCTTCACATCACTTCTTGAACAAGGATCAGATCCTGTTATATGTCTTGGATGAGACTGGCTTTCGAGTCTGTAGCATTGTAGTAACGACAGAATCAGAAAAAGCCTTCCTTTTCAAGATTCTGGCCTCAATAACCAACTTTTCCATATGTGGAGAGTAAAGCAGACAGTGGTACAGGTGGTCCAAATGTAGAAATTGCCAAAACCGCTCCGACACAGATAGATTGAGCAGATCTGAAAACCAGGCCAAGGAGGCCAGAATGGGGCAATCATAATGTCATGGATGTGCTCCATTCTGATTTTCCTCAACCTGGAAATCAAAGGAATCAGAAGGTAGCTTCATGGAATAACCATCACATCTACCATGTGGGCTAGGGGATCCTGGCACAGAATTGCCGAAGTTTGAGATTCAGCCAGGAGGACATGAGGTCCACCACAGGGAAACCTCACAAACTACGACATTGAAGACACTCTGATTGAGGTCCCTACTGCCGGGATCCAGATGCTGGAGACTGAGAAAGTTTACCACAACAGTGTCTAACCCCAGAATGTGAATGATGGAGATACATGGCATGTGAACCTCCACCCATGTGAGTATCTTTCAAACATCAGCCCATGTAGCCACAATCCTGGTCCCTCTCTGGCATTTGATGTAAGCAGCTGCTGTGAATACACACTGGGGATCTCAGAGCACTGGATTAGAGCTTAACAAATCTCCCAAGCCTCCAGAACATTGAAGGACAGAGAGCTCTCAACCTCTGTCCAAATACCATGCATGTTCAGGTGACCAAGAGTCGCACCCTAGCCTGTCAGGTTGGTATCCGTCAGGATAGCCAGGGGGTGCTCCAAGGTCAGATGAGGGTGTTAAAGGGATAGTAATACTTTCTTTAGACATTATTTAATATTGTCCTTATTAAAGAAATAAAGCCAATGATCTTAGTCCTGTATCTATCTTGTATAATTTTATTGTAAAATCCTTCTAAAGTCCCCCCCTCCCACCCCTTTTATCCACATGAGCGCTCTAGCTTACAAACTTAGATTCTGGTCCTGGTTTGAGGCAGGCAAACTTTGTAGACAGTTCGCATGAAGACTAGAATCTAAGTTTGTCAGCTAGAACACGGACGTGGATAAAAGGGGTGGGAGAGGGGAACTTTAGAAGGATTTCACAATAAAGCTATAAAAGTTAGAGCTACAGGACTAAGATCATTTGTTTTATTTCTTTAATAAAAACGATATTAAATAATCTATAAAGAAAGTATTGCTATCCCTTTAAAGCTGCCAATGAAGGTGTGCTTCTATCCTGTTGGACAGAGACATGACAGAGGAAACAAACAAATACAAACAGCAGAAGGCACTTTGATGTATCAAATGTGTCTGAATGTAATAACAAAAAGATACTCATAGGTATAGTCGACATATGAAGATGATCAATTCATCAGCTAATGCACAGCATGGGAAAAGGTGTTCACCCCTTGCTTAAAATATTGGAAGTTTAATAATATGAAAACCTATTAAATATTAAGGTATCACATTAATAGAATGACTGATAAATCGAAGTTCCAAGGTCATCAAGTCCTCTTCATCAAGAAAGTCAATTCAGCCCTAGTGATCCAAGCAATGGCAAAGTAGATTGCAAGATGGCACCAAAGGCTGTATAATTATCCTTTACAAAGGAATCCATCTGCTGTTCTGCCTGATCCTTGAGGGCTGCAGCGTCCACCAGAGGCAAAGAAGTATTCTTAGCAAAGTGAGAAACTGGGGAATCAACCACAGTGGGACTGATCCACTGCACTAGGGTCTCTGCAGAGAAGTCACACCACGGCATTCTGATGCTCCAAGAAATATGGCTATAGTGCATGCACATTCTTAAAGGCGCTGAGGCACAAAAAAATGAAATGTTAGAAATATGAAAAGCATTAATAAAATGTAAACTGATCACTGCCATCAAGAGACTGCAAGCCAAAAAAAGGAGAGAAGTACCCCAGAGCAACAAAGCCCATGGACAGGAAGACCAAAGGGTTAACAACCCTACTAAAGCCAAAAAGAGCACAGAGGAGATATAGTAGACATGATGATAATGGTGCTTGCAACAGTGTTAGCCCTTGGTGAGCCTTAGACAATGAAGTCCAAATACAGTACTGAGAAAAGTTTTAGGCAGGGTGAAAAAATGCTGTAAAGAATGATTTCAAAAATAGAAAGCACACAGAACTGTGGTTAGTTCTCCAAGTTATTTGGAACAACCTACCTGACAAGTTCCTTAACAAACTGGGTGCAAGTGTACCTAGAAGAACTGATGCTGTTTTGAAGGCAAAGGGTGGTCGCACCAAATATTAATCTGATTTAGAGTTTTCTCCTGTTTACTCACTGTGCATTTTGTTAACTGATAAAAAAAATAAACTATTAACATAGTAACATAGTTGATGAGGCTGAAAAAAGATGTGTCCATCAAGTCCAGCCCATGCCAAAAACACCCCTGTTGATCCAGAGGAAGGCAAAAAAAGTTGGCAGATTCCCTCATCACACCGGTTTACAAAATATCCTAAATGGAGAATACTAATCACTTACAACCTAAACATTTGCAATTGGGAAAGATTACTTGACATGACCTCTATTCACCTAGATCACAGGGAAGAAACTTTGCCGTCGGAGAATACAACTACTATTCTGCCTAGCCATTTATTGTAGAGTCATAAGTTGCATACCCCTGACCTAGATAATATGTTCTCTCTTTTCTAAATGTAAAATGTATTTTTAGATTTTCTTCATTTGTAGTTAATTTGTTCTTCACTATGAAAACAGAAATTACTTATGGCAAGCCATATGTTAAAAAAAAAAAAAAATTAAATATTCTACATGCTTCCTGCCTACGTATTCTATTAATGTAATAAATGTATCATATTATTCTTATCATTGCTTTGATATTATAAAACTAAACAAACAAAAATTGAGTTGAAGAAACAGATACAGCTATTGCTCATGTTGAATGTTGATCTTTTTCAAATGCTCTCATCTAGTGTCAGGACACTAGCAACGTAACTATATGTAAAAATGAACGACATGCATTTAGATTTGAAAAACTTTAATAAAACTCTTAAAAATGTTTTAAACATTAACTAAGATCAGTATGAATAACCTGACAGTGAAAAAAACAAGCAAAAAGAAAGCTTTCAACTTAGTCATAATGAAAGGCTGAGATTTAAAAGAGGTAAACTGCCACTTTAAAGGGATAGTAATGTTAGCAATAAAGTAGATTGCCAAGTTTTTTTTATAGTAAACTAGTTGAAGAGCCCCCGTGTACACGTGCCACAGTGCCAGCCGGTCGCGGTGCAGACATGCACAGTAGAGACTGCCCGCGCCGCGGCTGATATGGAGCGGAGAGAGGACTCCAGTCTGACTTTGGAGTGTCCAGCTCTGTATCAGCTGAGTCACGGGCAGTCTCTACTGCGCATGACTGCAGCATGCACAGCAGTCTGTACTGCGCATGACTGTGTCACGACAAACTTTTTAGCGAATTATAATATATAGGATGTAACAAATTGCACTATTTTCAGCAACTTAATTTTCTGTAGTTCAAAAGTTATTAAATGTAGAAAGGTCCCCCTCCCGCCCCTTCTGGCCACATCATGCTGCATCTCTATTTGGTCCGGATGGATGCAGTGAGGGACAAACTTCAGTAAGCAAAGGAAAATCCTGCCCTCCTTTTTCAAGGGGCAGAGTTTTCCTTATACTTACTCCCTGAAGTTTGTCCCTCGCTGTATCCGTTCGGTCTCTGGACCAGACTGCAGATTCAGTGGGAGGTGGCCAGAAGGGGATCATTCTACATTTAATAACTTTTGAACTACAGAAATGTAAGTTGTTAAAAATAGCACAATGCGTTACATCCTATATTTATAATTCTCTAAAAGTGTGTTTGTCAGTAGAGACAGCTGAACACACTGCAGTAATGCGCAGTAGAGACTGCCCAATCGCGCCGCGGCTGATAACGGAGCAGGGCGCTCTGAATTCAGACCATAGTCTTCTCTGTGCACCTTCCTGGGAGGTGCGCAGAGAGGACTACGGTCTGAATTCGGAGTGCTCCGTTCCGTTATCAGCCTCGGCTCGTTCGGGCAATCAGTACTGCGCATGACTGCAGCGCCGCCCTTGTTGGCCCGTGTACACGGGCTTTAAAACTAGATTACTATGAAGAAGACTCGGCAATCTACTTTATTGTTAACATTACTATCTGTTTAAGAACCTTTACTGCTAACATTACTATTCGTTTAAGAAAAAAGCTACTTGTCTTGTTTTGTACAATTTGTTAATGGGAATACAAACCTAGCGAGACATCTTCCCATTGTTTTACTTTTTCAGCTAGGCTATATATGTAATTCAGTTATACTCAATAAATGTGTAATATGAGCACTGTAGGAATAGGTACATAGCATTCTTTTATACTGACTCTCCCACTGATCTTTCCCACTGCTGAAATGAATGTAAAATGTCGTATTCACTTTTTAGCAAATAACAGAATTTTAAACAGGCATTTTGCTGTGAATAATGACAGATTTTTAAGTTTTGGTTTTAATTTCAAACAAAATATAAAATAATGCCTGCTTAGATTGCAAAAATTACTTTATACTGGGGAGACTTAGTGCATCATAATAGTTGGGAGGTGGAGCATTAAAGTTGGGCATTGCAGTGGTAGGATAACAAGGCAAGACGGGAAATTGTGGCACTACAGGTATGGAATTAGGATCCTGAGCTCCTGGCACTTCACTGGCATATTGAAATCCTCCTGCCATCCCAGGATTCTCTCCATGGGGCATAAAGTTGTTGCTCAGTATGTGGAGCATGTTCAAAACCTCCTGCATACCAACTTCTTCACCCCCATCCTCAAAGCACTGGGAATCTTGCTCACTGGTGGGAGCATAAAGTGGTGGGAGCCCTTGCTCCAACATCTGCCTCTCCTCCCACTCCACATCTGCTAAAATATCAGAGAAAATGTTCTCAGGGATATCAACCACCTTCTTTTGTTTTCTCGTGGTTTTTCTGGGACAAGCTGTCCAGGATGGATCCCTTGGAAGAAGTAGGGCCAACAACAGAATCGGATGCTTATCTTCCAAACCTACAGAAACAAAAACATGGAGAAGGACAATGGCGGAAAACCTCAAATGAAAGTTGCTGATAGAGGACCATATGTACAAAGAAAAAGAAGAGCAATACTGGAACCAATCAATTGTATCATATGGGACAAATACACATCTCCATTGTATTAAATGGGTAATGTAGTTAACTGAATGCAAGAGAGGTCTCCAATACGTTGTGAAGGACTACTATGGAAACTACTCAGAATTCAAAGGGCAAAACAAACATTTCGAGTAATGGAAATTCTCAGAATTTTAATTTGACCTCTGTGTTACAGTTCCTCTACTACATTATTACTCAACTTTTGTTTGTATATAGAGCCAAATGGCTGAGAAACATAAAGCATTAGACATATTAAACAGCTTTCTTATTATAGCTTCCAGAATTTGTAGTGAAAAAGGGAATGTGCTTACCGATTAATAATATTTTTCTCTCTTTAATCCACTGGGGATAAAAAGGACCCAGGGGTAATATTTCTGATATGGCCTCCACAAAGGGGACCCTTACATTGTTAAATCCTTTTCTCTTAGTCTATATGGAATACAGGTACCATGGGAGGTGATATTCCATCCTTGGAAGACAAAACATTTCAAAAGGATAATGTCTTGAGGCTGGAGCCTTTCCTCCCCTTCTACAGGCTGAAACAGCCCCCACCTTCCCGTTTTCATATGAGACAAGCTCGCTAGATAGGACAGTGAGAGAAGAAGAGGTAAGCTCCTGTGAGAAAAATACCCAAGAAGGACTCCCGCGTCCAGACAGCTAGGTCCCCTTTCTCTGGGTGGGAGACCTGAATTCCATTATGGACTAAGAAAAAATGATTTAACAAGGTAAGACTAAAAATCCTATTTTCTCTTTTGTCCTATATGGAATACAGGTACCATGGGGTATACTAACTGTAGGTTCCCAGAGGTGGGAAGTAATAGAAAGGACCTAGAGCTGGTCCCCAGGACTATCCAGAACTAGGAACAGCCCAAACCTAACTAAGTATCAATGGACAAAGAACACAAGAACAGGAGCCAACTGGGCTCAAACAGTTGAACAACAGTAAGTCACAGGAAAAAATAGGCCCTTAGACAGGCAAAACTGTCTGAAGGACCTTTCTGCCAAAGCTGGCTTCAGCTGAAGCCAGAATATTCACACGACAGGGCTTAGAAAAATTGTGATGGAGGATCAAGTCGCAGCCTTGCACAATTGCTCTTCGGAGGTCTGGTTCTTGTAGGCCCAAGAGGTGGAATGTTCTGGAAGGGAACAGGCTTCGTCCTGAGTTCGTATGCCCTACGAATGGTGGACTTGATCCGAGAGGCAATGGTGACTTTGGAAACAGCCTGACCTGCCATAGTACCCTCAGGAATAACAAACAAGGCATCAATCTTACAAAAAGACTCTATAAGGTGCACAAAGAACTTGATAAAGCGCACCACATCCAACAAGTGGAGATCCCTCTCCTTGTCAGACTTAGGGTCAGAACAAAATGAAGGCACAACAATCTCCTGGTTGATATGGAACTCAGAAACCACCTTAGGAGGAAATTCCTGGGAGGTTCGAAGAACTGCAATGTCCTTGTGAAAAAACAAGTAAAGGTGGCTTGCAGGAAAAGCCTTTAGCTCAGCAACAATGTGGTTTGCTATTGAAATGTCACCCTCTATTTGGTGATAATCATAAGGCCGCGTTAAAAATGTCACATGAATGAAAAGGGGGACATCAGAATGTCTTCCCAAATCAAAAGAGTGACATTCTGAATGCTTAAAAGTCAGCAAATAGAGGGCGACATTTCAATAATAAAGCACAGCCCCTGCACCGCTTAATAAATGCATAATAAAGTATGCTTTATCATATGCCTTATCTTACTCACCTTGTGCTTTAACCCTTTGAGTGCCAGGGAGGTCCACAACGCATTGCAAATCAATGCGTTGTGGACCCCTCTGGCACTTAAAGGTTAAATGCATGAGCAACACATTGCACTACATGGCACACTCTAAGTCCTCAAGGGTTAATAACATTATAAGGTGTTATTTGCAGAGTTTTATGCCTGAATTTGCTAGGGTTTAATGAAAGCTTCTTATCTGGGAATGTCCCATTAACAGTAATATTTCACCTCTGTTTAACTAACCTTTAAAGAGATTCCCTCTGATAAGAGGCCAGATTGTCAGGCTCCGGGAGCTGCATGATGCACCCCTGGAATCGCTCATCGTCCACCTCCAGGAGCTGCGTGATATGGGCGACATTCTGATTTGGCATTCCGAGTGTTCAAGAAGCAAAATCAGCACCCGGAGGTGGCCGATGAGCGCTTCCAAGGGAGCATCACGCAATTCATGGACTTGGTGCGAGGACCTGGGGTATGCCATGCATTGCAATGTGTTGTTCATGCATTTAAACTTTGAGTGCCAGAGGGGTCCACAATGCATTGCAGACCTCTTCTGCACTCAGTGGGTTAAGGCGCAAGGTCAGTAAGATATGACATATGATAAAGCATATTTTGTTAAGCATTTATTAAGCAGTGCAGGGGCTGTGCTTTATTATTGAAATGTCACCCTCTACATAGTGACCTTTAAGCATGCAACATTAGAATGTCGCTCTTTTGATTCAGACGACATTCTGATGTCGCGCTTTTCATTCAGGCGACATTTTTAAGGTGGCCTTTTGATGACTGCCAAATAGAGGGTGACATTTCAATAGGATACCCTGTGGACAGAGACCACAGATAAAAGAAAAGCAATCTTCCACGTAAAACGACGCAAGGGAATGCTAGTAAGGGACTCAAAGAGAGGCTTTTGCAAAACACCCAAAACCAAGGTGTGGGAGCCTTGTAGGCTAGGGAAAGAATGGGCGACCCCCTGAAAGAACATCTTGACATCTGGTAACATAACAATATGCTTCTAAAAAATACAGAGAGAGCATTAGTCTGAACCTTCAAGGAACTCAGGACGAGTCCTTTGTTCACACCATCCTACAAAAAGGATGGGGCCACTGGGAGATCAAACTCTTGTGAAGACACACACCGAGAATGAAAAATGGACCAAACCTGTGGTAGGCCTTAGAGGAGAAAGGCTTCTTAGCCTGAATCATAGCGGAGATAACTTCTGGAGAGAACCCCACTCTCCACAGGATGGTGGCTTGAACAGCCATGTCATCAAAGCCAGCTTTTCCACTTCCTCTTTCCAGAGGTAGCCCTGAAGGAGGATGTCCAGTCTGGGTGGTGGTCGAAACAGATCCTGAATGGAAGGACACACCAGCTCTGCAAACCACGCCTTCTTGGTCCAACAAGCAGCAACCAGAATTACCGTTGGACCATCCATCTGTATATCTTCCTGAGCACTCTGGGAAGGAGCAGAATTGGAGGGCAGATGTAAGAGGTGAAAGCACCATAGAATCGCCATAGTATCTGTGGCAATGACCAGCGGAATCCCCCAACGGGTGTAAAACACTGGAACCTTCCTGTCGTTCCTTGTGGCCATCAGGTCTATCTGCGGTAGACCTCACTTTTGTACAATCAGGGCAAACACTTTTGTATGGAGTTCCCACTCTCCCGGATTTTCTACCCCTTCTGCCCAAGCCAGGATGTACTTGACCTTGTACCAGGTGGGAGCGCTCTGAGTGCCCTCTTGCTTGTTGATGCAAGCCACAGTCATGGCATTGACAGATTGGACTCTTACCAGATGACCCTTCAATTGAGGAGTCCTGTAAACCAGAGTGAGTTGGATAGCCCTGAGCTTCAGAACATGGATGGACTGAAGAGACTCCTCCACAGTCCATCTGCTCTGGATCCCCAGGTGACCCAGAAGCGCACCCTAGCCACTGAAGCTGGCATCAGTCATGACCATGGTCTGTTCCGGACTCAAGAACAGCTTCCCCTGGTCCATGCTGCATCGTTGCGACCACCACTGCAGATCCCGTCTGGCTTCTGGAGAGAAGGAAAGCTGCCAATCCAGGAGATCCAGATTCCCATGCTGGATGACAAGTCTCTGGAATTCCCTGGTGTGCACCTGAGAGTAGGGTACCACTTCTAGGGTAGACACTAGGAGGCCCAAAACCCTCATGTACTCCCTGACTGGAGCTGAGGGCCACTCCAGGGCTTGAGACACAACCTGCATGACATGCAGGATCTTGTACTCTGGCAAGAAAACCTTCCTCAGTCGGGTACTGAACCTCATTCCCAGGGAGTTGGAAGGACTTTGACATGTTCAGGATTTAGTCATGGTGAACCAGAATCTGAGCACATTCGTGGACTTGCTGAGACAGGAGCTCCTGCGACCGAGTCTTCAGTAGAAGGTCGTCCAGATAGTGAGTCATCTGAATACCCCGGGTGTGAATGAAAGCCATCACGGCACCCAGCACTCTGGTAAATACTTGAGATGCAGAGGCTAGCCCAAAGGGCAGAGAGGTGATCTGGTAGTACTCTGAGTTGAAGGCAAAACGTAGATAGTGTTGACTGTCCAGGTGGATTGTGATGTGTAAATATGCATCCTGAAGGTCTAGAGATGTGAGGTACTCCCCAGGGAACATAGCTGCAATGACAGAGCGCAATGACTCCATCTTTAAGCGAGCAATCTCTACATATAAACCGAGTTCCATGAGGTCCAGAATGGAACTGCAGCTGCCGCCCTTCTTCGAAACCACAAAGAGGATTGAACAGAAACCTGAACCTCTCTTGAGGAGGTACTGGAACAAGTATTTCTGGTATCCACAAGAGACTGAACTGCTTCCCTGAACATCCACACCTTTTCCAGGCCCATGGGAACCCTGGACTGGAAAAATCTGAAAGGAGGAAGGGACTATTTTGTACCCTTCTGAGATTACTTGCAAAACCCACTGATTCGCAATAGAGTCTGCCCACGTGGTTTGAAATTGATAAAGACATCCTCCAACAGAGGCATGCGGACCACGATTCCGGGAGTTATGTGGAAGCTGGCTTACCAGTCTTAGGGTTTGCAGCAGCTCGCTTGGAATGCTACTGATGCTTGGACTTGGTGATGGGCGGTGTGTAAAGGCCTGCAAGGTTTGCATCTTTTGAGACTTCGTTTGGCGGGGGCGAAAAAGACCAGTTTCCTCGCCATATTAGGGCATTTGGACATCTGAGGTACAGGGTTCTCTTGCCTACAGTAGCAACACTGATGATCTGCTTTAACTCAGGATCAAAAAGAGATTTGTCTTGAAACGGCAAGGAAACCAGTGCCTTCTTGGAAGACTGGTCATCAGACCAAATCTTAAGCCACAAGGTGTGGAGCGCAGGAACAGAGAAGGCTGAGGCCTTGGCTGACAGCTTCAAATAGGGTATCAGAAACTTATGTATTAGCTTCTGACATGTTGGTTATGATGGCCAAAAAGTCCTCCTTTGGGGAACCGTCAAGGACAGTGTCCATACGTTGTTCTCCCCAGACAGCAATAGCTCTGCTGACCAGGCAGAGGCAAAAATAGGCATCAATGCAGCCCCAATGAAAGCAAAGTCAAGCTTCTTATCTGACATATCCTTAAGACCTGCTGCATCCACCAACAGCACAGCAGTGGACTTGGAGAGCCTGGAAGTAGAAGGATCTCCAGTAGGAAGAAAAGCCCACTGCACCAAAGCTGCCTCTGAAAAGGGGTACAGCTTAGAGAACATCTTACAGATAGTTGTAGTAACAAAGGAAGGGAAGAGAACAGGGTACCCCTGTGTGCATCAATCTTCAATAACAATAAACCACGACCAGCACCATATGGGTGTGTACTCACAAGAGGCTTGTTTCAGATAAGGCATATACCCAGTCTAACTCTCAAAGTGAATGGGGATAGGATTAGATGGCTACTCTCTCAATGAACACATTCTCCCCACAGCAGCAAGGTATATCCAAGAGTAACAACAAATACATATAAGAGAAAGCACCAAATAGTGTGACACTGCATACACTGTGTCACATTATCCTATGTAAGTGTACTCACATTTAAAAGAGGATAAGAGTGTTGGTACCAACCAATCTGACAAGAATGTTAACGGAGAGTTTCACTCCGTCTCCATCCAGGTAGTTTTTGAAGATGACTCTGAATGGATCAGGCAGAGACTTTAAGTTTACAAATCCAATTACGTTTATAAAAATGTATTTAAAAACAACTACAAAATTCCAACGCTTACGCATTTCATGGCACCAGCCACTTTATCAAAGTTACACAGCCTTACAAACTAAAGAAAAGAAAGAACAGGTAGTTAACCACCTATCAAGGGTCTGCCACTCATCCAGAAGAATCTGATCAAGAGTGTGATTGGGGAGAAAGAAAGCAGAGGATTTATGCCTCTGAATGACATCTGTAGAGGAATGACTCTCGTCAGAGGTGTCAGAGACCTGAAGGACCTTTAGAACAGCCCTGATGAGCCCCTCAGCAAAGGGAGTAGGGTCACCATCACAGGAGTCCCCATAGGAGTAGGAAGAATCCACATCTTTATATTCCCCTTCCTCTATGTCATACTCAGAAGAGTCCTCCTCAGAGGAGCCTATGAGTTTGGGCAAACTTGGGGCCTTAGGGACCACAAACCTGAAGGAGGTAGGGGGCTTCAAAGACTGAAGAACCCCTTGGATAGAAAGAGGAACTTGCGCCTCAGTGGACAACTTTTTACCCAAACTGGCTCTTGTTCAATGCTGAAGGGACCCGGTTGCGTAGTAGGGGCCACAGCAGATGAGAGACAGAGAGATCCAGAATACTCTCTAGGGAGCCCAGTTTGGCATGAGGAACAGAAAGTAAGGGGGGGGGGGGTCAGAGATGCCCCGGAGTCCTTCGCCTTAAGTCTAGTCCCATTTCCCTTTGGATCCAACATCCTGACAGGAGTTGTGTCTAAACAGTATAAAATAACAGTATACTAATTCACCCTAGAAAAGACCAGAAAGGTACTTATCTGACAGACAAAGTGTTAGTCTGGAGAAGGAGAGGCAGCCTCTGCATAGGATAAGCAAAAATGCAGTAAAATGGTGGATGCAAACCAGGCAACTAATCAGGAGAAAGCCAGTGAAACTGGCTTTCTGGGTAGTCTTCTCTGGTGCTGTTGCCTAGCAACACCTACAACTCTTTGCCCTTCCGAGATTACCCAGAACACACACTGATAAAGAAATGGTCCTTGTGCAGTGGAGAAAGTAGATGACTTTCTATAGCCTAAGGTGGACCAGATCCCAGACAGTCATGTGTAGGTAGGTTTGTCAGTTTTGGACTTCTACACAGACTTCTTGACTGACAAAGTCTGCTTGGGTTTTAGGTTGGAACGTGCACGGGTTGTTGAGAGAACTAGTGCACTGGGTGCGTACCAATACTGGTAGCTATAATGAAAACCATACGTCTTCCATGGAAACAAAGGAATGTTTAGGAGTAACCTAAGGCAACAAAGTGCTCATGCCTCCAGTGGCGTGGCTGATAAACTTCTCCAATTATTGGCCAAACGGCTGTTTGCTCACAAAAGGGTGCGATACCAAAGGTTTCTCAGAATACTGGTCAGCCAACCAAATTTTAAGCCACAGAGAAAACATAGACCTTTCCAATAAGATTAGATATTTGGAAAAGTGAGAGATTGGGTGATCTACTGAAAGGGGGAGAATTACCCACTGTTCTAAAGCCTTAGAAGAAAAAAGGTATAAGAGGGATATAAGCCCATGAAGGAATAACCTCCTGTCAGGCATTTTCCATTCCTCCGAGAGTAACTGGTCTAAGGAATGGTGAGAAGGAAAAATCAACTTTATTGAGTCTCTTGAAGTTATCAGGGGATGAGGAACAAGAACTGGAGGCCTCTGATACTTTAAGCATCTGTAGGACAGTCCAAATAAGACCCTCAACTAAAGAATCGGGGACTTCCTCACAAAAGTCTCCAACAGAGAAGGTGGACTTGAGGTTATCCACATCCATTTCTCCTACCTCAGTGGAAGAATCCTCAGTGATGGAGGTATCACCCTATATAACAAGATTCAAACACCTTTTGGGGTGGGGGGCAGGGTCCTTGGACCAAAAATCTAAACCCCTTGAATAGGTGAGGGGATAGAACTGAGGAAATTAGGGCCTTAACCCTTGCAGGCTCTTGTTCAACAGGTGAGGGACACAAAGTACCACAAAATGCCCCAGAAAGCCCAAACTGGCTTTAGGAACAATGGGTTAAAGGGGGCATCTGAAGCCTAGCAGCCTTTGACTTGCCCATGTCTACCTTAGGTTATGAGATCAACCAAAGTATAACGTAAAAATGGTAGAAGTAGTAGAAACGTAGAAAAAAAGTACTTATCTCACTTCAAGGGGCTAATGTGGAAAGCAGGAGGGAGAGAAAAGCCTCTACATAGCAAGCAGGATCCAAAAAAAAAAATAGGGTCAGTCAAGAACAACCTCTTCTCCTGCCAAAAGAATGGGCTGCTGCGAACTATAGTTTACCAGATTTAAAACTGGCATGGTGGCTCATCAGCTGTCGCTAAAGTGTGCCCCCGATATGCTTGGGGGGAGGGGGTCCCATGGGACTCTGGTAAACAGTGTATAAGGTTAGAATCACCTTCAACCCCTTACAGCTTCTAAAAGACATATGGAGGCAAGACAAGTCACAGAACAGCATTGTATGTTCTATTCCATATGGTCACCTCATGTACCCATTTTTAAAGGCACTGCAAATGAAAGTGTAAGTTCTGAAAAAAAGTTAGCAAAAGTCACTAAATATAAAGAAAAAAGTATGTAATCATGATTGAGAGTAACAGACTGTTTCCAAATGAAGAAAAAGTTCCATAGAACAACGAAACAGGCATGGAATGCCCACGGACAGACAGTGTAGTGGTTAAAACCACACTGGTGCAATAATTTTCCATGGATGTGCTGCTTATGCAAGCCCATCAACAGAGTGCAAACCATAGAGAAATGTGGCTGCCAGATAATATGTGCACTCAGTGGTAAGAATCCAGTCTATTTCATCTCCTATGCAAATAGGGAAGCTTCAGAGAAGCTATGAGAAAAACACTAAAATAATCTATCCTCCACAGACTCAGGTCCTGGAAGTTTGTGCATTAGTCAATCCTTCCAAAGGAGGCCAGGAACAGGAGCCTGCCTAATGGGGGCTTATACAGTCCCCTAATCAACAAGAAAAAATAAAAAAGCCATGCTAAGAGCGGTGGAATGACAAACCCAGCTAGAAGCTGACTGGCTGGGAAGTGCATAAGCACACATCCCAGCCAATTGGAGGCTGCCAATTATTTTGAAGCAAGCTGGTGCTGCCACCGGAGGCAAAGGGGACACACTGAGTATCAATATTTGAGACAATATTGGCAAATTAAAAGACAATGGATTTTTAAACACAAAGAAGAATAAGTTGCCACACAGTTTAAACCCTTTGAACACTGGAGGGTTACCCCTCCGGCACTAAAAGGGTTAACTGTCGAATCTTTGGGGGCTTTATTTTTTTTTAACAATACAGTACTGAATGATGTTTTTTATAAGACTGACAAGAAAAGAAGGAAGAAGAGAAAACAGAAGATTGAAGAAGAAGATGGCCAGGACCTCACTGACATCAGGATTCCTGGTTTTTATTTGTCGGGACTTGTGTTAACTCTTTGTCGATGCAATGCTGAGCAATGTGTTGCATACCCCACTGGCACTCATAGGGTTACTCTTTTTCTATTTTTAAACCACAAATATGTGCTGGAAACGAGTTTTCCAACACATGCCAGTGGTTTTCAGCACATTAGGGACTCAGCACCTTCTTTTCATGGCGCAGGTTTTCCGCCATGAAAAGTGTATTCCTTAACATGTGGTGAAGGCACCGCATGGAATAGGATAGCAAATCCTACTAGTTTTACGTGATGTCCAATGGGTGACAATTTTGCACCTACTGGACATTTTTGCATAGTTGTGGTTGTTGATAGTACAGTTAAAAGAAGAGTAAACTGTGCTGTCAAAACCACCACCACTGGTTTAAGAATATAACGGGACTAATAGCATCTAGCCCCTGATGTCCAGTGGGGTCTTCAGCACCCTGGTCAGCTACTGTATGTCTTCTCATATTGTTATTTAATGTAGTGTATATGTAAATCTCATGGGTGCAGGAGGGTACGCAACATATTGCAAAGCATTCAAAGGGTTACACTATGCTGGCATTACAATTCTAATTAACAATATGAGGCCCGATGCAGACAAATATTGTGCAAATCAATTTGGAATAAATTTAACACCCAATGGATAAAGCAGTTGATCCATGCCACAGTACTAAATATCCCCCAGCAGTTATAGTGTCAAAGATGTTGCTGCTACCACTGATGTCACTGGTACTGGAAGCAGGATTACATGGCAAAAATCCCACCTTGCTATCTTCTGGGCCGTTACTGAGAGTCTCTGTGAGAAATTTGTACAGAGATTGACTTTTTATATTGCCAGCTTCTGCTCAAAATGGTTTCCAGCCTACCATTTGCTGGGATGTGTGCTTATGCACCTCCCTGCCAATTAGCTTTTGGGGTGGGGTGGGGGAGACGAAGAAACCTGGTAGAAGCTGATCTCTGGGATGGCTGGAAACCATTTTTGAACAGAGACTGGCCATATAAAAAGCCAGTCTCTGTTCAAATTTCTCACAGAGACGCTCGGTCAATAGCCCGGAACGTTGCGGGTGGGGGGAAGGATTTTTGCCGTGCAATCCTGTCGCTACTAAAGGCAACATCGGCGGCAGCATCTCTGACAGTGTAACTGCCGGGGGATATTTGGTACTATGGCATGGATCAACAGGACATAAAATATTTAACTTTTTTCATGAACAATACACCACATATGGACCATTTATACCAGAGCTGGGAAACCTGAGGCCTTCCAGTTGTTCAGGACTAAAATTCCCATCATCTCCAGCTAGCTGCTGGCTGGAGCTTATGGGAATTGTAGTCCTAAATAGCTGGAGGATTTCGGGTTGCACAGCTCTGATTTATACATACAATGCAAAACATGCAAACTCAGACTGAAATTTAGAAGTCTTCAGTGGGTTAAATACAAACATTATCAATGGCAAATTGAATTTCAAATATTGATATACTGGCCCAAAAATTCCTTTAGGTAATCAGGTTACTTTCCTCTGACAAATGAACATTTTATAACAAAATATTAGCACTGTGACGTTTTTGATAATAAACAAATCTTATACCAAGTGCATAGCAAAATTCTGTGCTTATGTGCATGGACATGGGCAAGAGCAAGTGCATGCAACTGGTGGCGCTCAATCTATTGTGTAATTACCTCAACTAGATGTGGGCCAAATGGACAATATGAGGTGTAGCCTTATAACAGCTGGTGGCTCGTAATTGTGGATAGTGATGCTCAGGGTGCAATCTCTATTAGCTCATACGTGACATACACAAAGGAGAATTATTCTGAAGCATATCATACTGGCCCTGACCAGATGACAGCCCTGCCACAAAATTACAGGTAATTGCTTTCTGAATGGGCAGTAGCCAACCCTGGATGTGTGTGTGTGTGTATATATATATGAGACATGAATAACAGAAAAGGCTGTTGTGTCGGTGTTTCACTCTAACACATGAAGTCCTTCCTCAAGAAGTCTGTTAACAGAAGTCATTTAATAAAATCCTGTGAATGTCTCATCAGGACCAGTTTTGCTGCTACATAGGTCATCTCTGAAATGCACCAAGTCATTAGGGACCATAAACTGGAGTGCTTTTGCAATGTGTTTGTATGATATAACTGTTTTATTACAATAAACATTAAGATGAGCAGTTTTATGTGTGTTCATGTAATGTAATTGTTATATAACTATGTACATTAAAGGGATAGTAATAGCTGAATAAAAATGCAGGTCCAATTGATCCTCATATAATGAGGGTTATGTACCGCTGTATTTCAATAGCTCATGTTTTGTAGTTCAAGATTAATTCAATTCTAAATGATCCCCCTCCCTCCCCTTTCACTCACCTCACTGCCTCTCTGGGACGGCTGGATGGAGCACAGTGAGGGACAATCGGCACTGAGTATAAGGAAAATCCAGCCCACCTTTGTCAAGGGGAGGCAGGGTTTTCTTTACACTCAGTGGATAAAGACTGTCCCTCGCTGCCCACTGTCCGGTCCCAGGACTGGATTCCACATCTGAAGGGAGGAGGCTAGGGAGAGATAAGAGTATTTTAGCCTCACTTGTTAAATCTTTTTCTTTTAGTCCATATACCTCACACGTACCATGGGCAGACGACAGCTCCTCCCAGTGATCTGGAACAATTGTAGAAGAAATGCAGGATGGAGCCTCCCCCTCCTCCATTTCAGGCTGCCTCACTAGCCCCGCCCGGACAGATTTGAGGGAAAAAAAACACCAAGTAAGATAGCAAGAAGGAAGAGAGGAAAACTCCTGTGAGCGATGAACCCAAGAGGACTCCCACATCCAGCCACAGGAGACCCAGCATGGTTCCTTTCACTGGGTGGGAGACCTGTGAGTTATATGGACTAAGAGAAAAGGATTTAACAGGTAAGACTAAAATCCTCTTTTCTCTTTCATCCAATATGACTCACAGGTCCCATGGGGATGTACCAACAGTGAGCTCCCAGGGTGGGAAGAAGAAGGAAAGGACCAAGTGCTGGTCCCTCATGATACCAGAGTTCCCATGGACTATAAAGGACACGGAACAGCCCAACCTAACAAAGTGTCAACGAACACTGAAAAACTGATAACACAGCACACAAGAACAAGAGCCAACAGGGCTCAAACAATTAAACAGCTATAAGGCACAGGAAAATGAAGTCCTAGACAAGCAAAGCTGCCTCCAGGACTTTTCTGCTAAAGCTGGCTTCAGCTGAAGCCAGAACATCCACACGGTAGGGTTTGGCAATGGTGTGCACAGAAGACCAAGTGGCCACCTTGCACAGCTGTTCAGCAGAGGCCTGATTCTTGTAGGACCAGGAGGCTCCAACAGACCTGGTAGAGTGTGCTGTAATGCGGAAGGGAACAGGTTTCCCTCTGAGCTCATAGGCCTTGCGGATGGTAGACTTAATACAGGATGCAATGTTACCTTGCACGCAGCCAAACCATCCCTGGGACCCTCATGGATGACACATAAGTCATAAGTCTTACGGAAAGACTCCGTGCGGTGCACACAGTACTTGAGGCAACGCCCTACATCCAACAAGAGGAGATCCCTTTCCTTGTCAGATTTAGGGTCAGGACAAAAGGAAGGCACAACAATCTTCTGAGGAGTGGGAGCCTTATAGGCAGGGAAAGCATGCAAAACACCCTGAAAAAAGACTTTGACATCCGGCAGAATGGCAATGCGTATCTGATAAAAGACAGAGAGAGCTGAGGTCTGCACCTTCAAGGAACTAAGGCTGAGGCCCTTGTTCACATCATCCTGCAAAAAAGACAGGATGGACAGGAGATCAAATTCTTATGAGGACAGATCCCTGTCCACACACCAAGATTGGAAGGAAGACCAAACCCTGTGGGAGACCTTAGAAGAGACTGGTTTCCTAGCATGGGTCATGGTGGAGACCACCTCAGGATAAAAGCCGTTCCTCCTTAAGATGGAGGCATCAACAGCCGTGCCGACAAAGCCAGACTCCCCACGTCCTCTTTCCAGAGGTAACCCTGGAAGAGGAGATCTGTACTGCGTAAATCCTGAGCACATAACGCCAACAGTTCTGGAAACCAAGGTTGCCTGGTCAAAGAAGGTGCAATCAAGATGACCGCCACACCATCCATCTGAATTTTCCTCAAAACCATGGGGATGAGAGGAAGTGGAAATATAGGCCAGATGAAAGTGCCAAGGAATGGAGAAGGCGTCTGCTGAACCTACTTGTTATCCCTGGTAGCCATCAGCTCTATCCAAGTACGCCCCTTTTTTTGACCAACAGGTTGAAGAACTCCAGATGGAGATCCCACTCCCCATGGTCAACCATCTGGCGACTGAGGTAGTCCACCAAAATGTTCTGTACGCCTGGAATGTGCCCGGTGGACATGGCAGGAACATGTTCTTCTGCCCAGTCCAAAATAGCCTTGACCTCTAACCAAGTGGAAGTGCTACTTGTGCCTCCTGCATTGTCTGACTGGTCGCGAACTGGACAGTCCCTCAGTGAAGAGGACCAGTGCACCAGAGCATGAAGAATCACCCTGAGCTCCAGGATGTTGATGGGCTGGAGAGTCTCCTAAGAAGTCCATCAAGCTGTCCAGTAATGGACAACAAAGAGTTTCCCCTTCCTCAGGTTGAACTGTCCAATCACCAGAGAAGATCCTGACTCACTTCCTGGGGAAGAGAGACCAGGTGGTCCAAAAGATCCGGATTCCCCTGGCAAGACAGTGAACCTCTGAAGCTCCCTGGTGTGAGCCATGGAGTAGGAAACTGCCTCCATGGTGGATATCATGCGGCCCACTAGGGATGAGAACTTGAGTACAGGGGCTGAGGTCCAACCCATAGCCTGGGACACCTTGTTCATGATCTGCTGAACAGAGTCTTTTGTCAGAGAGACCATGCCACAACAAGTGTTGAACCAGAGACCGAGGAAAACCAGGTCCTGAGAAGGAACTGGAGCAGACTTGTCCATGTTCAGAAATTCCCCTGGACACATTGTTGCAATGACAGAACGCAAAGACTCCACCTTGTAGTGAGTATGGACCACAAAAGAGTTGAGGTCCTTGAGGTCCAGGATAGGTCGACTGCCACCACAATTCTTGGGAACTTCAAAGAGGTTTTAATAGAACCCAAACCTCTCTCTTGCTGAGGAACTGGAGCCAGAACTCCCTTGTACAAGAGAGTCTGGACTGTCCTGTTGAAAAGACTGAGCTTTTCTTGGCCCAGAGGGGATCGAGAAAGGAAGAATCTGAAGGGAGGCAATGATATGAAGGGAATCCTGTAGCCTCTTGAAACCACCTGTAATACCAACTGATCTGTAACAGAGCCTGCCCAAATGCTTGAAAAATGCTGCACCCACAGGAAGATGTGGACCAGGGTTCAGCTAATCATGCCAAAGAAGATTTGGTGGATTTGGGTTTGATGGAGGAGTGTTTGGACTTCCACTACTGCCTGGGCTTGGGGATGGAGCGTGGGGTACTGGAATGAGATCCACCCGGACTTGGCACTTGCACTTCACTTTGGCAGGGACAAAAAAGATGCTGCTTCCTTGCCAGATTAGTGTGTTTGGGGACCTGTGGTAACAAAATGCTTTTGCCCTCAGTGGCCTCACTGATGATTTGCTTCAGTTCAGGCCCAAAAAGAGAGAGGAATCGGTGACTTTTTAGATGATAGGTCAGCAGCCCAAATTTAAAGCCATAATGTATGTCTAACAGCTACATAAAAGGCAGAAGCCTTAGCCTCATGCCTGACAGCATCAAAAAGGGCATCAGTAACATAGTTCTGAGCCTCAGACATTTTGGCTAAAAGGGCCAAAAGGTCCTCCTTAGGGGTACCTTTTGCGGACAGTGTCAGTAAGCTGTTCAGTCCAAACAGCAATGGCTCTAGTAACCCACACCAAAGCCAAGGTAGGCCTCATGGAAGCACCTATGATAGCAAGGACAGATTCCAGGATAGTGTCAAGCGTCCCATCAGTTAAGTCCTTAAACGCTGTGGCATCAGCCGAAGGTAAAGCAGTGGATTTTGACAGACTAGAAATAGGGGGATCAGCCTGAGGAGGTGTAGCCCACTGAGCCAAGGCTGCATCAGAAAAGGGATGCAGCTTAGAGAATCTCTTGGACAGAGAAAGTCTTCCACTCATCCAAGATAACCTGGTCTAGAGTTGAATTAGGTGGAAACATAGTACAGGACTTCTTATGCCTCTGAAAGACATCAGAAGTAGACTGAATCTTTACAGGGTTAACAGGAATGTGTAGGGTAGTCATAACTGCCTTGATGAGACCCTCAGTGGAGGGTTCAGGGTCAGCCTCAAAGGGGTCCCCATAAGTATGGGAAAAAGCCTCTTCTGCACACTCACCATCCACTGACTCCTCAAATGAATCCTCCTCAGAGGAATCCGAAAGATCAGGAATGCCAGGGGCCTTAGGGGTCACAAACCTGGATGAATTATGGGGTTTCCAAGACTAGAGGATCCCCTGAAGGGAAAGACGAAACTGTGCCTTAGAGGACTTTAAGTCATGGCTGGAGGGCCCTGGCGGAGAAGCAGTGGCTACAACACATGAGGGGCATAAGTGACCTGAGTACTCTCTTGGTAGCCCCGCTTAGCATGAGGAAAAGTAAGCAAGAGGGGGTCAAATGTGCCCCTGAGTCCTTAGCCTTAGGTCTACATCCATGTCCCTTTGGATCCGACATCCTAACAGGAGAAGTATCTAACAGTAATAGGGAACCCAAATACTGTCACCCAGATTAATAAATCCCTTCACAAAGCTCAATAGAGTACTTATCTGGCAGGCGAATGGTTAACCTGTGCAGGAGGGCAAGGGATTCCAAGCCTTTGCTTAGGATACTCCAAAAACAGAAAGAAAATGGGGTCCAAACAGAGAGCAAATCAGAGAAAAGCTCATGAAATGGGCATTATGGGAAATGTAGTTCTCTTTTTGAGGTACCTAAAAAAACAGTGCCCAAACCCCCCTGAGAACCCCAAGATACTGAGGATGTGAACTGGAATGCAGGACAAGGGGAGACAAGAAGAATGATTACTACCACAAAGCAGCCCAAAATGCTCCAGAGACCCAGAGATCAGACAGATAAATACCCAACGTAAGTGCAGGAATATAAGGAACTCCAGAGAGACCCCTGTGCGGAGGGGAACTGTGGAACAAGTGGACCATGGCACTCAAAGGGTAGCTCATCTTTTTTTGCAGGTCTTCTTTCTTCAGATTAACATTGAGATGGAAGAAGCCTCAGAGAGACTCCTCCTGGAGAGAGAGACATGGGTTGAATGATTCTCTCCCATGGCTGCAATGGTCCACAACAGCACTTGATAACTGGGCAATCCTCCAGGGGGAGCCAGTAATGGTAATCCACCTAATGGGTGAATATGGGCACCCCATATCTAACAAAATACAATAAAAGAAACTAAAAACTAAGCAGAACTGTTCTCAGACTTCTAACCAGGACATGGAATAAATCTATCTGAGAGGAGCTAGTGAGGTAGCCTGATATGGAGGAGGGTGAGGCTCCACCCTGCACTTCTTCTAGAATTGTTCCAGTCTACTGGGAGGAGCTGTCGCCTCTCCATGATATCTGTGAGTTTTGGACGACAAGAGGAAAAAAGGGGTGGGAGAGTGATACTTTAGAATTGAATTACACTTGGGGGAGGTGTGATGATGTAGCACGCATGCGTTAGGGGGAGGTGCGATGACCCGCTGAGGATTGTGGAGATGGCGCCGTAAGACTTGGCGTGCTCTGTGCCCCTCTCCCTCGACCTTTCTCCCTGCTTGGGGTACGCTTGGGGTCCGGTATTGGCGGATGACTAAACACCCCAGTTGGTGCTGGATACGATGGGGCTGGAGCTCCGGTTTACCTGGCGGCTGCGTTGGAGCACTTGATTGCCGAGGTCCTCGAGTTGGCAGGCATTGCCATTTGGGACAGCAGGAAGTTCGCATTGTTCCCCGCTATCTTCGGCTTGCCGTGCGCAACGATGGGGAACTAAACAGGCGTCCTGGCGGTGCCACCATTGTTTAGGGCGGAGTATCGCCCAATATTCAAGCCGTGTTCCAGCCCAAGAAAATAGAGAGCCATAAACCGGTTAAGAGCAAATATGCCCATTGGTTGCCACCGTGAGAATTTCTTTATATGGGGTGGCTTGTCTGCCAGTATGGTTTCAGCCTCTTCGGCGTACTGGTGAAGAAGCTGAGGAAATAGAGCTTGAAGCAGAGAAAAGTGGTAGAGAAGGAAGAAGGAGAAGGAGAAGGGAGGAAAAGAGAATTAAAGGGGAGGTGAAGAGAGAAAGAGAAAGAGAAGGGGAAGGAAAGAAAAAAAAAAAAAAACCTGTAAAAGGACGGAATGGAACAAAATAAACACCGGGAGGTTCCCTTGTGAGTATGGCCTCTTCTCCATCCCCATGTATATTTTCTGCCACCATATATCTGGGTGAATAGCTATTGTATTGTTGGATATCACCAAATTGATATATGCAAATACAGATGAGTTTTGATGTCAATTGCCTACAGAAAGCAGACAGTCCCCTTAAGCCCCTTTATGTTGAATTTACATAAATGACCTAGAGGAGGGGCATATTGTTTTAAATTAAAGAGTGTAAAGAGCTTGTTTAATTATTCAATCAAGATGAGTCCTAAAGACAAATTGAAAAAGGCGGAGAGATCTGGGAAATTGGATAAGTCCAAATCACAGCCCATTAGTCCTTTCTGCTCCCCTAGGGTTCAGTCAGAGAAGGCAACTATAGGTATTGATTCTACATGTCTGGAACAAACGCTTGAGGGGTCTGATATAGAGGCCTCAGTTGGCTTATCCATCTCAGGCCTGAATAACGCCTTAGAAGCTCTACATGTTAAAATTAAGCTGGACCTGGAAAAGAATACAAGCGAATTAAGATATGAGATTGCACAGTTTCGTCAAACTCTGACAGAAGAGATGGCACAGCTAGCGAAGGAAAATTTGGAGCTAAAAAAGCAAAATGAGCTTTTTAAGGAGAGTATACAAAGGATGGAAGGGAAGATAGCAGAAATTGAAGATGCATCCAGAAGGCAGAACTTGAAGATTAGGGGTATACCTGAAGATATTACGGATTTAGACGGTTATTTAATGGAATGCCTGACTACCTTTGTTGACTCTAAAATCATAGGGGAAATTCCAATTGAACGAGCCCATAGACTTCCTAAGCCATCTAATATTACAACAGGCTCAAGAGACGTTATCGTTCGTTTCAATAACTATAAGCTCAAAGAGCGTTTTTTGGAAGAATGGAGAAAAAAATCTGGGACTGGGAAATATGCTTCGTTGGTGATGTTTCCTGATCTTTCTGTTATTACTAGGAATATGAGGAGGACATATAGAGAAATCACAACGTGTTTAAGATCAAAAGGGGTCCCTTATAGATGGGGTTTTCCAACAAAGTTGATTGTACGATACAGAGACTCCTCATATATGTTTATGGATTCGCAAATGGCTAGACAGAAGCTAATGGAGTGGAGTTTAATGCAGGGTTGAAGGATGATGGGAGGGGGGTAAACAGGGATAGTATGGGGCGTTAAGGGAATTTCTTTTTTTTTTTTTTTTTTGTTCTAGTCAAGTGGGAATAATAAGACGACTGTTTATAATGCTGTACGGGAAGGAAACCCGGAAAGTTATCTATCTGTAATGAAGGTGGTAAAATGTATAATTGCTTGATGTTTAGGATTTAATAACTGGTCAGGGTTATGCATAGGGACTGGTCATAATGGAAGTGTTCTTGGAGCTTTCTGGGGACCCCTCAGAGTCTGAAGTAAAAGTAATATGTATATCTTTAAAAAACGGTAGGAGCTAAAGGTGGTATATGGTTTGTAAAGATACTGTTGGACATAGTTGAACTCTAAATCCGGAGTTTTATATTAGATTCGTTTAAATTCGAGTGCATTGAATTACTATAAAACTGATGATTCTTTGAGGTTAAACCCCAGTACGCTCCATGAAGTTTTCACGTTGTTAATGAAGATTGATGGGATTGTTTATAATTTTGTGAAGGAAGAATGCTTTATTATTTTTATGAATGGTTATTATGGGGAATGGTATGTAGGTATTTTTTTTTTTTTTTTTTTTTTTTTTTGAGATATTTTGGGTCTGGTTTAGTTGATATGTCATGGGGCTGTTTGGGGATTTCTTGAAGCCTTAAAAATAGGGTATTATTCATTGTTTTATATTTAGATAAGGGTTTTTTATGGAAGTATAGATCACTTAGACGTATTGGGGTAATTTAGATCTTGGTGGAGGTTTACGTTTACACTCTAGTATTAGAAATAGTTTAAGGTAGGGTACTCTGAGATATTACACAATTGGCGATTGCATGAGAGATAGACCTAATAGGCCCCATGACATTTCAAAATTATGTGAAGCGCTATCTATCTGTAAAGATGATGGTAAATAGGTATTAATGATAGACACTTGGGATATAATTGTTAGTTAGGATTATGCACAAGGCTGGTTGCAGCAGATGTACCTTTGGAGCTTTTTGGGGATTCCTCGGAGCTGGAAAGTAATAGTAATAAGAATTTTTTTTTTTTCTTTTCTTTCTCCCTTTTTTATGCGCTGTCTAGATAAAATATAAAGAAATATCGTATGGGTTAGTACATCTTCCGGAAATCCCTGGTGGTTGAAGGGATAGTAGTTCCTGTTTGATGGTGAACGGAGCAGCTCACCATCTTATTATTCAGGAAGGGTTAGGGTTAGAGATTGAATGGAGATTAGTATGGTTGTGTGTTGGTATGATTGGTGAAGTTGGAGGTGGTATGAGATGGTTGACCAGCCGCTGGGAGATTCTTTTCTTTAATGAATGGGGGAGAGGTAGACGAAGGTGTATTTAATGGTTTTGACCTTTGTCACTATAAATTCGCGGGGGCTTAACTCCCCATTCAAACGGGCATGCTTGTATGATCTCCTGATTCGAAATAACGTAGATGTTGCTTTAGTTCAAGAGACACACTGGACAGCCTTGGAGGGAGATCTTTGGAGATATCGTAAATATCCACATATTTATATGTCATCAATGTTGGGGAAAAAGAAGAGGGGGGTGGCAATAGTAATTTCTCAGAGAATTAAGTTCCAATATATTCATCAAGAGGTAGACAATTTAGGCAGATATATAATTTTGGTATGTAAATTGAATGATACTTATTTTACTATAGTGAATCTTTATGCTCCCTCGGGAGATTCTGTTTCTTTTGTGGATTCGGTTATGGTAAAATCTGACCAACTAGCGAAGGGCAGAGTGGTTATGGGAGGTGATTTGAATTGCATAATGAATAAAGATTTGGATAAGAAATGCTCGATAAGTCATTCTAAAGGGAATGGTAGACTTAGGAAACAGGCAAAGGCGATGTCATCAGTGTTGTGCAAGAATAACTATTATGACGTTTGGCGGGTACATCATCCACAGGAGAAAGATTTTACTTTCTTCTTGAATCCTCATGCTTCATATTCCAGGATTGATTTTTTTCTTATGAGACCATTTGACTTAGAATTGTGTCAAGAGTCACGAATTGGTTGTATCAGCTGGTCGGATTATGCTCCGGTTTTTTTGAGTGTGAGAGACAATCCTATGTATAAAGTAAGTACTAATTGGAAATTAAATGATAGGTTATTGAGTTCAGTAGCAAGTAGAACAGACTTAATAAGGGAAGTGGAGAGGTTCTTGGCCGAAAATGACAATAATGAAGTATCCAATTCTACATTGTGGTGTGCTTTGAAAAGTTACCTTAGGGGCTATTTAATTAAGCAGGGAATTTACAATAAGAGGAAGCAGGGTAGGCCTCTGGCGGATTTATATATTGCACTTGCAGTTTTGGAAAGGAGGGATAAGGATGCTTCTATGGCGGAATTCAGTAGGGAGAGGTTGTTACTTCAGGAGGAAATTAAAGTGAAACTAAGAGAGAAGTTAAATGCTAATCTAACTCGTTTAAAACATCACTGGTATTATTCTAATAATAGGCCAGGTAAAGAACTGACGTCGAAACTTAAATTTCACAATCAGAGGCATCGGATTAACCAGATAATATATGAGGGTAGGTCTTGCGTTTCCCCTCGCCAGATTAGTGAGGCATTTAGATCATGTTATGAAGGTTTATATAATTTGCCAGAGCTAAATAGGACAAACCTGGAAATGGGAGAATTTCTTGCAAGATTGAATTTGCCTGTTTTACAGGATAAGAAATTGAATATTTTAAATAATCCATTCTCTAGCGAAGAGATTGCTAGTGTTATACGGGGTCTGAAGGATGGTAAAGCACCGGGCCCAGATGGTTTCACTGCAAAATTTTATAAAGTAATAGAGGCCCAGGTTGGGCCCCTGTTGGAACGGGTCTATAGTGTTGCGGAGGGGGATCAGGGATTTCCTGAAGAAATGTTGGAGGCAACAATTTTTCCAATTTTAAAACCAGGAAAAGATCCAACTCTTGTTACTAACTACAGGCCCATTTCTTTGATAAATTATGATATCAAGATTTATTCTAAGATTCTGGCTTTGAGGCTTAATTCTGTGATCCCGGATTTGATTCACCCCGACCAAGTGGGTTTTGTCACTGGGAGGGCCAGAGAAGATAATACTCGAAGGATTCTCGACATCCTGGACCATATTCGGTTGGGGAAGATTACATCAATATGTATGGCCCTGGATGCCGAGAAGGCCTTTGATAGGGTAAATTGGAGGTTTTTGTCAGAAACACTTAGGGCCTTCGGATTAAGGGGAAGAATCTTTGAATATATAATGGTGTTATATACGGTGCCAAAGGCTAGGGTGACGGGCCCGTTTTTGGGATCAATGGAATTCAAGATTCGGAATGGGACCAGACAGGGTTGCCCATTGGCCCCTTTGTTGTATGCCTTGTCAATAGAGCCCTTGGCTTCTTTGGTTAGAGCCTCTCCAGATATATGTGGAATAAAGATTGGTTTACAAGATCATCGGATATCTTTATATGCAGATGATGTCATGCTGACTTTGGCCTCTCCAGAGACCTCTCTCCCAGGTGTCCGGGAAATATTGGAAGTATACGGTGGATACTCTAATTACAAGTTAAATCTTTTAAAAACACAAACTATTTCTAGTTTTATTCCGGAATCATCTTTTTCTAGCCTGAGAGGACAGGTTCTGCTGGATTGGGATAGTAATTTTATTTCTTACTTGGGGATACAGATTAGTTTGGATATGGTACAAACATTAGAGATGAGTTATTCCATGCTTCTTAGGACACTACGGGATTTGAGGTCAAGGTGGAGGGGCCTAGAGGTTTCTTGGATGGGTCGAATAAACATAGTTAAATCTTATTGGATTCCGAAGATAGTTTATCTTTTTAGGGCTATTCCGGTGCCAGTCCCTGTTTGCATTTTAAGAGATCTAGAAAGTCTGATAGCTGGCTATATTTGGGATGTTATAAAGCCCAGAATTCCTAAAGACGTGCTGAAAAGAAAGCTGAATTCGGATGGGGTAGGTTATCCGGATCTCTTTAAGTTACATGAGGCCTGTATGCTGTCTCATTTTTTGATGTGGGAAGCTAAAAAAGGAACAGGATTGGGCTGGCATAACATAGAATTGGATAAATGTAAGGGGTATGATCCCTTTTTGTTTTTTTGGCTTGAACCTGCTCGCTTTAGGAAATTGAGGTTAGATAATAGTATAGTGGTTGGATTAACGATTTGGATTTATAAATTCCGGAGAAAATATTGTTTTACAGAAAATCAGAGCTACTTGAATTTATCAAGTCCAATTAGGGTTTTGTCTCTCTACTTGGAGGATTTGGAGCTTGGCCGCTGGCTGGACGCAGGTATTAGGAAAATTGCAGACCTTTTTCATCAAGGATCCCCGCTCTCATTCCCGGAGTTGCAGCGGAATTTTGGGGTGGTTTCTAATGATTTTTTTTAAATATATTAGAATTAAAACGTTCTTGGCAGGAGAGAGTGTTTCTACTCTAGACATTGGAGAGATAATAACCAGTGTACTTAAGGGTAGACATATTATCTCCAGAGTAAGGAATGTGTTGTCAAATTTGGTTCCACCCCGGAAGCCACGAGCTTTCCGGAAATGGGAGGCGGAGTTAGATATTTTTGTTCCTTTACAGGACTGGTATGTAGCATGGAGGATCACAAGACGCTCAGTTCACTGTATTAGTTTGATAGAACAATATTATAAATTAATCCATAGATGGTATAGGGTACCCCACCTTTTATGTAGATTTAAGGCAGGACTTCCGAACTTATGTTGGAGATGCTCAACAGAGGCTGGAACTCAATTGCACATTTGGTGGGACTGTGCTAAGCTTGACGGTCTTAAGACGACACTGATGGAGTTGTTGAATAATTTGTTTCAAATTCGGACTGTTTTAAGCCCTAGATCTTTTCTGTTCCATTTGGAGCTTCCTGTCACAAAAGTCAGTGATAAATTTTTATGTGTTAATATTTTACTGGCTGTGAAAATGGTAATTGCAAGATATTGGAGGAGACAGGAAGCTCCGACATGGAACGAAATTGAGGCTCAAGTTGATTTCCAGTGCGAGTCGGAAAGGTACTTTTATAGTAGAAATAATTTAGCTATTGATTTCTATGGTGATATTTGGAAGCCGTGGCTTCGAAGAAAGGCCCGTATTGTACATTAATAGGGATATGAGGGTCTGACTTTGGATCCCCGCGGATTAAAAATTTAGTTGATTATGCCTTGGTAATGCCCCCCGGTATTAAGCTTTACTTTCTATAATGGTGAAGATAGAACCTCCCAGACGGGCTGGTGATGATTGGTGGTTTGGTGAATGGGGGTGTACGTGAACTCTATGCGATTGTATTGTAATCTGATTGTATTTTTTGAACTATGTATTGATTGTTTGTATATCATGCAATTTATAATAAAAATATATAAAAAAAAAAAAAAAAAAAAAAAAAAGAATTGAATTACACTTGAACTGCAAAACATAAACTATTGAAATACAGCGCTACATGACCTCGTTATATAAGGATCAATCAACTATTAATATCTCTTTAAGATGAGAATGTTATTATTCCTATGTGTGTGTTATATATTTGTTAAATCTCTATAAACATTAGTATGAGAATTAGAATGCTCCTTTTTTTAAATAAATATGTAATGCTTTGAATGGTTCACACACTGATCAATTCTGCAACCCACCTGGACCTCCCAATGGATGTAATCTGGGTGGTATTGGTTGACATGCTGGCAGAGGTACCACAAAAGCCTCCATGCTATGACTCCTAACAATTCCATATTTAAATTTGCGGTTCAGGTATGAAAAAAGCCGAGTGTAGGAAGTGGCATCACTAGAGCTCCTGGGACTGAATCTGATCAAGCACATCTCCTGTAGGGTCAGAACAACACACTCATATTACCACTTGTTTTACATAATAAATTGTACAGTTTCTTCCAGATGATATTGGGATTTATTACAGAAGCTTCATTTTCATTAACAATTATCTTGTTGGGAGATGGGAAAATATGGGATGATGCACTACCTCATGTAGAGCACAGGTGTCAACTTTGAATTTCCTGCTTCACACAGACGAGCCAGTTATAATGAATGATTAACTCGAAAGAAGCAATGATAGGCACTAAGTTCAGGAAATGACACACTTGTGTTAGCTTATCCTGCTGCTCAATCCCTCGAAGATGCCCAGTAGCACCCCAAAACCTTACAACAGGGAGTCAATGTTTTTGAGCTCAAACGTTTGCAGACAACACCTGCAATCCTGGCTGGGGATGATGGGAGACGTAGTCCCCAACGGCTGTTGGTGACCTCTGTCTTACTTGATATAGCAGTTGAGCAAACAAGTTATCTATATATTGTGTTGTACAATAAAACATTACTTTAGGTTAACCCTCCAAAACATTGCACATGATTCAGTGTAAGGGTTATTTACTCTGTTGTACATGACAAAAATGTCAGCTCCTTTTTGGATGACTGGGATGCTGCTGCAAGATGGGGCACTGTACTGAGATTTCTCACATGCTTAAAATTTAGAAAACTGCCCAGTGAATAAACATTTTATTCCTTCCATAAACCAACTGAAAAATAGGGGTCAATTGGTAATTCCTAAAATTCACATTGATGTAAAAGAGGATTTGTGTGTACTTACTGATAAATCCTTTTCTCTTAGTCCATATGGAAATCAGGAATCACAGGGATAAAGTATTTTCCAGGAGTGCAGGGTTCTGTTCTTAGAAGTCCGAGATAACTATACAGGCACCACAGTCTGTAAGACCTTCCGGCCAAAACTGACATCACCTGAAACCAGCACATTAACACAGTAATGTCTGACAAAATTGAGCAGAGACACCAATGATCTGCCTTACACAACTGTTCAGCAGTGGCCTGATTCTTGTAGGATCAAGACATGCCCACCAACCTGGAGGAACGCGCCATGACCAGAAAGGGTACTGGTTTCTTCCTGAAGACACAGGCCTGGTGAATGGTCGCCTTAATCTAAGAAGCTACAGTAACTGTAGCTGCAGCTTGGCCTGCACTCAGGTTATCTGGAATGACAAAAAGGGAGATCGGATTTCCGAAAAGGTTGTGTTCAGTGAACATATTGCTTCAGGCACCTGACCACACCCAACAGATGACGTTTCGGCGCCAGTCTATTAGAAGAGCAGAACATAAAGATGTAAGAACAATTTCCTGGTTGATGTGAAAATCCATAACAGCCTTGGGCAGATAACCCATAGGAGTTCACAAAACCACCTAGTCCGAGTGAAAAACCAGAAAGGGAGGCTTACAACACAAAGCCTGACATTTGGCTACTCTCCAAGAAGTAAGCAGCCAGAAGAAAAGCAGACTTGAGTATCAAGAAACACAGGGAAACTGAAGATAGATGTTGAAAAGGAGGCTTCTTGAGCAATCCTAATACCAGGTTCAAATCCCATGGAGGAGTGGGATCCTGAAAGACAGGGAGACATGAGACACTCCTTAGACAAAAGTTTGCACATCAGGAAGCAAGGAGATATGTCACTGTTAAAGAACAAAAGGAGCTACGTCTAAGCCCTTCTGAATGCCACCCTGAAAAAAGGCAAAAACTCTTGGAAGCCAAAAAGGTTGCAACAGACAGCCCTGGTCAGCACACCATTTGCAGAAGATGGATACAACCCGATGAAAGCCTTAGAAGAAACCGTCTTTCTAGCCTGAAGCATAGTAGAAATAACAGTGTGAAAAATCTTCAGAATGCTGGCCTCAAGAGCCAAGCTGTCAAAGCAAGCTTCTCCACCTGAGGTGGCATAATGGACCTTGAGCCAGGAGGTCAGGATGCGAAGGAAGGCAAAAAGGCTCCACCATGGACAAACTGAAAAGATCCAGAAACCAGGCCTGACAAGAAGCAATCAGGATGGCATGAGCTCACTCCATCCTGACTTTCTTCATCACCCTGGAAATCAGAGGTATTAGGGCAAACACATGCACAAGAAGAAAAGTCCATCGAATGGCCATAGCATCTACCTCTGAGGTCAGAGGATCCAGGAATCTGGAACAGAAGTCACCTGTGAAGCCAACCCCCACAGGTTTGTGGTTATGGAAAAAGAACATGTGTACTGGACAATCCATGAATTATGAAGCCAGGAACAGGAGCCCGAATAATGGGGGATAATACAGACCCATATACTAAGAAATAAAAAAGAACTCTATGAGAACTGTGCTCATGCTACATACTTTATCACGAGGTTACTTAAAACTAAGCTTAGCAGGAGGAGGTAAAGTGGAAGGCAGGTGTGAGTCTCCGCCTCAGATGCCCCTCTTTTTTTTTTTTTAATGTCCAAACTTTACCTCATGGTTCCTGTCTTCCATATTAACAACAGACAAAGAGGGTTTTAAACTCATCGATTACTATTGTTATGCAATGCAACTGAGACAGCTCTGGCAATCATGGATTTAAAAGCCCCAATTAAATAATTGGACATATTTATGAGTTCCCTATAGTGCAGCTGGTCTGCTCCAGAATTGCATCTGAGGTTACTGAATACAGCCCATAGGAAATAATTTAGCCAGCAAAATAGATGCAAATATGGAGCACGCTAATTGCATTATAAAAGAAAAAAGAAAATTGCTGAAACTCATACTGATGTAAATGAGAATTTTAACCTCTTGTATGCCTAGGAGGTCTCTATAGAATTGTTTTACAATATGGCAGAGACCTCTGTAGCATTTACAAAGTTAAAAACCCAATTTAATTGAATAGGGATGTTTATTTGTGCCTATGATGTAGTTACTTTGCTCCCGAACTGTACATTTGAAGCTTACTGAATACTGCTCTTATATTTTATAGGGTTCAGTGTATAATACAGGCAATCACATCCTGTTTTAACCCTTTACCAGACAGAAATGTCTCCAACACACTAGGAAACAAAGAACTGCAGATGTTGTTAGCATTAAAGGGGTTAATAAACTTTTGTAGACACAGTACTACTCTTTTTTTAAGTCATGCCAGTCAGCTTTTTAAAACTAATATTGACCCCTAGCATGCATGGCGGCCATTTCAATTAGCATCACAATCCCTTGTCACTGGTTTCTAACATTGTAAATGATACGCAAGATAAAAGACTGAGATCAATAGTAGATTCTTTTGGCTAGACCTGTCTGGGGAGAAAGAGTATGAACATGAGATTTTACAGCAATGATTTGTGCATAAATGATATTCATATGCTAAGAGTTGTGAGGCTTGGCTCTGTAAGGAGAAGCTTTGGATCAATATGTCTTAGTAAAGCAAGAATCTTTCATGCATTCAGAACAGAACCTCTCGGGAATTAGAAGCCCAGCAGAGCTTCAGACAACCTGTTACAATGTCACTGAGGTAGTAATAGGCAATCATTAGCTAATGACTCTCTGAAGGGCGCCAAGTTTAGTATGGACTTGCAGATGCTTGACAGAGCCCTTCTCATTACACAGAAAAAATCCCATAACAGATACACGTCACCATCAAGTGTATCATGAGAACTGCACAGGGAGATCAAATGTTCCACCCAAGATCACACACAAACAGTAAGCACCAAGAGCACTTCAGATAAATTGGTGATGGCAGCATGAAGCTGTGTGAAAGACAGAAATGAGGTGTGAAAGACAGCACAGGCTACAAGGGCCTGGAATTTGTCTGATAGTGAGAACCTTTGTGTCAAGTGCAATAAAAACAATATGAACAAAAAGCTGCAGAACACCAAATTGTTAAATTGCTAATCAATAATAACAGAGATACTCCAGATTAAAGGGTGCTATATACGACTCTGCACAACTGAACAGCAGTCAAAACGTGGGTCACATACATGCCTCCATAACTCAATTCAATCAGTCTGAACCTATGCAGTTTTCTATGTTGGTATGCAGATTTTTATGTGTTTGCAATCAACTTCATATTTTATCTTTTATCTTTTTCATTTCCCAAGACAATGTGCTTCATTCTTTCAACCCTAACCTGCAACATACAATTAATCAATTGAAGTGTACTTTGATCCTACAAGGGAGGTGGGTGGAGTTTGAAAATGCCTTTTATTTCAATTTACTGTTATATTATACATGATATTACTTTTATTTATTTGCCCTCTGGTATATTGCTCTGCTTGTGTTCTGCGGGTGTTGTAAGATCAAGCTGGTCTCCACATACTTAGGTGTTTCCTCTCCCCAATCGACCTCTCTGTTTCTGTGACTCTACACCCAGATGACCCCTCCCCTTGCACTTTGCGGCTCTTTCTCCCCTGCTCTGCCCCCCCTCATATCAGTCTCCGCCTTTTTTTTCTCCCTCTCTCTTTACTTCAATGGCTCCCTCTGGAGCAGTATTTTCTGGGATACCATTTATGTCATTTAACTTCCACTCTCACATTCCATTTCTACCGGGAAAGTTAAAGCTACATCCTACAATGTTAAAGGGCTCAACATCCCTACCAAGCACTCCATGATTACCAGAGAACTCATCTGCCTAGACTCCAGGATAGTCTTTCTTCAGCAAACCCACTTTGCTTCACCCAATAGAATTTCCCTCAAATAACGACACTTTGGCTAGACTTTGCTCCGGTAAAGAAAAATATAGTGGCTGTTTTAATTCATTGGGACTTACCCTGGTCCATCAATGATGTTTTCATGGAGCCCCATGGCCGATATTGCTTTCTTTAGGGCACTCTTTTTAGTCAACAGGTCACCCTTGCCAAAATCCATGACTCCACTCCCGCCTCCCTCTCCTTTTCTATCAATACCTTCCAATCTCTTGAGTCCTTTCGAACTGGCCACCTTCTATTGGGATGGGACTTCAACATCCCTACAGATGGCCACCTTGACTGCTCCTTGTCCCATCCCTACACCTCCATGACTGTTGCCAAATGACTAGCCAGCCTCTCATGTAATCTACAGGCTGTGGACGTTTGGAGAACTATCTTCCCCACCGAAAGGGACTACACCTTCTTCTCTCATCCTCACGGAACCTACTCCAGACTGGACTACCTTTTCCTCTGCTAACGCCATATGGATAGGGCTGTGCATGGGGATATTGGCTCTATCACTATTTCAGACCACGTTTCCACTTTCCTAACTCTTTCCTTTCACTACATGCGCTAACCGCATTTCCACTGGTGACTCAATGAATCTCTCCTACAGGATACTGAGGTTTTTGATAAAATGTCTGCCTCCCTCCAAGATTATTTAATCTCCAATATCACCCCTGATGTGTCCTCTCCCAATATTTGGCAATTGCTACAACAAAAGCCACTTCCTCTCCCTGGGGGAACGGAAAAAGAAACAGCGCTACATTGCTCTGGTCTGGTCGACCGTGTTCTCAATCTTGAAGCTATCCACAAATCCAGCTCCAACCGTTCCACATTGGCTGACCTTTCTTCCACTACAGCCTCCCTCTACTCTCTGCAATGCTGCTTGGTCAATCCATTAAATCTTTCACATGGTATGAATATCATAAATTTCTCCAAGGTAACAAATGTGGCCATTGCTCTGTTGTTCCAATGTGACAAAGCCAAGTCCCATATTACCCAAGTCATAACTGCCACCAGCAAGCTGGTGCGATCTTACTCTGACATAGCTGATGCTTTCTGTACTTATTAACGTGACCTTTACAATTTGAGCATTTCTTCCCCCTCTTCCACCCAAATGGACCTTGGATCTCTGAAAAACACCTTTGGTAAGGTAATATTCCTTGCATTTCTGACTCCTCCATTTCTGCTCTTGAATCCCATTTTTCTTCTTCTGAAATCCTCTCAGCTCTCAAGTTCTCCACCCTTGTCAAGTGCCTGCATGATTTTACCATCATCTTCTGCAAATGCTTCTGGGACCACCTAGCATCCCACTTCATAACCACCTTTAATACTGTAGCCTCTGGCTCTCCCTGACCCTCCCATTCCTTGTTAGCACATATCACTGTCATCCTCAAAAAGGATAAATACCCGGCTCTATGCAGTAGTTACAGACCTATCTTCCTCCTCAATGTGGACATTAAATTGTTTTCCAAGGTATTAGACAACAGACTTAAGCCTCTATTGCACTGGATTGGCTTAGGTCCCGGGTTCTTAGAGGCCATTCTATACCTCTACTCTTTGCCTCTGACCCATGTACTTGCCAATGGCATAATGTCTAAACCCTTCCCAGTGTCAAACGGCACGCGACAGGGCTGTCCGCTTTCTCCGATAATTTTCATCCTTTCCTTAGAAGCCCTTCACTTCCTTATCCATCAGTCCCTTCTGATTTAGGGTATCAAGCTTGGTCCTCGCAAAATAATTTTGCCTGCTTTGCCAAAGATATCTTGGTCTTCCTGTCCTATCACAGATACATTTCCCCAAATTAGATATACTCAACCTCAGTGTACCTGACTCAAACACTTTAAACTTACAATCCACTTTTCCCTTATTGGAGGACGATCTACATAAAATATTTAGGTGTCCATCTAACCTCGAACGTCAACCGGCTGGCTGAGATAAACTTCCAACAACTGGCCATAACCTTTCACCCGGAATTCGATTCCTGGTCTTCTTTATATCTTTATCTCTTGGACTGGACATGCCAATTTAGTTAAAATGATATCCCTCCCCAAAATCCTTTACCTCCTCCACTCCCTACCTGTGGCTAACCACTGCCAACTTCTCGGTTCCCTTCAGAAATCCCTCTTGGACTTCTCCTGGTTCTTCAAGGGTACAGAATCAATTCCTCGGCCCTGTGCCGCCCAATAGATTCAAATGGTATTGACTTCCCTAACCTTCACCTTTACAACTGGGCAACCTCCCTATCTTTGATCCTAGACCTCTGTTCTCCCTGCCTTCCAGGTGACTGGATGGGTCTTCTCTTCCCTGATACCTCTTTCGCCCAACTTTTATGGTCCTGATTTAGCTATATCCCGCTCCCTCTCAAACATCATGTGATTCTCGGCCACCTTCTGACAGTGCGGAATTTCTGCAACAGTGCATACAGTTCCATTGCCCCCTTTACTCCATTATTGGTAACCCTGAAATCCCCCCCCCAGGATGTGACTCATACTTTCTTTCCTCAGACCTAGACCACCTTACACCTAGTGGCTCCCTTCTGTCTTTTTCCCACCTATGCTACTCCTTCGGCCTACTGTCTAACGCTTTCTGTCAGTACCACCTGATGCATCATATGTACAGTTCCCTTTTTCCCCCCGGATATACACCTTGTCAGCTCACCACCTTTGAAACCTTATCCCTCTCCTCAGACTCTACCAAATACTTGTTCTCTTCCACTTTCAAATTTTTAGTATCTCTCTCCCCTGCTCCCTTCGTCCCATACAGGAAAGCCTAGGAACGTGATCTGAGATAGATGATCCCTGATATCCAATGGGCTCTTCTTTTCAAACTTAGCCATATCTCCCTACCCAGTGTTTCCCTTATGGAAACAAACTATAAGCTTATCAGTCTGTGGTATAGACCCCTGCAACTCCTAGCTCAGTTATATCCTTCAATTCCTAAGCTCTGCTGGAGACACCAGAGCCCTGACACTTCCTTTTTCTACATTTGATGGTCATGTCTCCACCTCCACCTTTTGGCACCAGATACGTGACAACCTTGAATAAATTAATATGTTTATTTATATTGAGCCACAAGAGTATGCATCACTTTCCAATTTCAGATGATATTGAACCCAGACTTGATGACCCTTTCTCCCAGGCATTCTTCTGCTCTCCATTCTTCCTGACACTGACCTCCCTTTTCCTCTTAAACTCGTCTTGGTCCCTTGCCACTACTGCTGCTAAGGCCTGCATACCCAAACTCTGGAAGACCCCTCCTCCATTATATCAGACTTTTGACCCTTGGATTCAGTTTCTCTACACCCTTCCCTTCAGCCTTTTGACTCTTGGATTCAGTTTCTCTTCACCCTTCCCCTTCCCACCCCAGAATGTCTCTCCTCGTAAAGGATGCTCTCAGTTCCCTCCTCTCCCAGAGGATGCCCCTCTCTTTCTCTTTCTTTTCTTGGTCCCCCACCCTTTCAGTTTTTTTCTTTCTTCCACCACCTCTGCCACTTCCCTCCTCTCCCAGAGGATGCCCCTCTATTTATCTTTCTTTCTCTTTATTTTCTTGGTCCCCCAACATTTCCCTTTTTTTTTCTTTCATCCACCACTTCTCCCCTAATACCCCTCTCCCTCTTTCCCCTCTACCCATCCCCTAGATTCAGTTGGTCATTTCATCCAAGCCCCTATTCACTATATGTTTGCAATGAGGAACAACTGTTGTCATATTTGTGCGATAATTGATTACCCCTGCTCCTCACCCTGATTCTCCCTACATATGCCTCTGTAATTTGGCTCCTGAGTCGTTGTTATACTTGTACTATGAATTTTCTCAATAAAGCTTTTCAATCTAAAAAAAAAAGAAAAAAAAGGAACACAAAGACCTAAAAATTAAAATGGATTATACGTTTAAATAAATATTTTTCTAGGCAGCAACTGTAAAAAGTATTTATGTTGGCTAGATCCATAAATCTAATCCTAAACTTGAATTTAATGCATGTAGGATGTCCCATCCAGACACAGTTTAATCATTTTTGTTTGTGAAGTTTGAAATGAGAGACAAGAACACAAGGAGTTAATTTACTGAGATAAATACCCACCACTCTTGCATTCAGAAGTATTGTTACTTTATCTCAGGTTTGATTTCCTGCACGGAGAGTCTGAAGATATGAAAGCTGGGGGAGAGTCTGATGGGACAGGGAGGAAATTCCAGAGGTCAGGTGCAGCAGGGGAGAAGTCCTGTAGGTAGGAATTGGAGTATGTAATAAGAGGTGCAGAGAGAAGAAGGTCCTGTGCAGAGCGAAGATGGCGAGTGGGAATGTATTTGGAAACAAGATATGAAATATAGGGAGATGTAGTGATAGTAAGGGCTCTGTAAGTTAGCACCAAAATTATAACAGGAGCCAATGTAGGGATCGGTAAAGTGGATTAGTATTAGAGGAGCAGTGTTATTAGGTTATTAGGAAGGAGTCCAGATTGCAGGGGATTTAACAGGGAATAGAAGTAGAGGAATGTTGTGAGCTGGTTGTATAAAATAGGATTTTAGTGTTAACTGTTAAATCATTTTCTCTTTAGTCCATATGGAACACAAGTACCATGGGGCTGAGTCTCTCCTTTTAGAGGGCAGGACACATCTCAAAGACAGAGACAGACTTCATCTTCTTCCTCCAGCTCAAAACTCCACCAGTCTGTAAGTGACCCAGAATGAATGTGATAGAAGCCACACAACCAAGGCAAGCAGGATAAGAAGAAGAAAACCTCATAGGAGAAGAAAGACTCTAAGAAGACTCCGCAGCCCAGGCAGGCAAAACCACAGCAAAGGTCCCTTTCTCTGAGTGGGAGACCTGTGTTCCCTATGGACTAAAAAGAAAAAGATTTAACAGGTAAGAACAATAAAATCATATTTTCTCTTACGTCCTATATGGAACACAAGTACCATGGGGCTAAACCAACACTGAGCTCCTAGAGGAGGGAAAAAAAGAGAAAGGACCTCACGGAGGAGTGGAAGCCTTAAAGGAATGGAAGGCATGAGCCACCCCCTGAGGAAAAACCTTGATATCTGCAATGGTGGCAATACGTCTCTGGAAAACTCAAAAAGTTCTAAAATTTGAACCTTTAAGGAGCTCAAGCTGAGTCCTTTGTTCTCACCATCCTGTAGAAAAGATAACACCAAGGGGAGGTCAAACTCCAGAGATGACACAGTCTTGTCTGTGCACCACTTGTGAAAAATAGACCAAACCCTATGTTAGGCCTTGGAGGAGACAAGCTTGCATGCTGAATCATGCTGGAAATGACCTCAGTGGAGAACCATTTTCTCCCCAAGATGTGGTCTTCAATAGCCATACCGTTAAAGCCATTTTTTCCACATTCTCGCGCCACGGGTAACCCTGGATTAGGAGGTCTGGCCTGGGAGGAAGGTGAAGCGGGTCCTGAATGCAAAGAGTGACCAGGTGCACAAATCACACCCTCCTGGTCCAATATGGAGTGACCAGAATTACAGTTGCACAGTTCACCCTGATCTTCCGGAATACCCTGGAAAGAAGAGAAAACAGGGGAAAGAGTTGGAAGTTTTACACAATCTACTTTGTTTCCGTTGCAAAGGCAATAGGATCTCCCTTCCGGAAGCAGCAGGTCGGAACCATGAGATCTATCGTTGGCACACCACAGTTCTGCATAATCAGGTACAATACTTCAAGATTAAGTTCCTACTCTCCTGGATCTATGTATTGGCTGCCAAAAAGTTTTCTACGAATGGAATGTGAACGGTGGAGATGGCTGGAACATGGGCTTCTGCCCACCCAAGAATGTACCTCACTTCGAGCCAAGCTGTGGCACGGCGAATGCCCCCTTGGTGATTCGTGTAAGACACAGCCGTGGCATTGTCCAACTGCACTCTCACTGGCTTCCCATTCAAGAGTGAGATCCAGTACATGAGGACCAGTCAGATCGCCTGGAGTTCCAAGACATTTATGGACTGAAGAGACTCCTCTGGAGTCCACCTGCCCTGAAACCCCAGGTGACTCAGAACTACACCCAGAAGCTCAGGCTAGTGTTCATTATGACCAGAGTTCATTCTGGTATCGCAAGGAGGTTTCCCCTGTTCCAGGTTGTGCTTCTTTTAAATACTGTATACTTTTTACCTTATAGCCTTACTCTAATAACAAATTAACAGGTTTTTTATTGCCCTGAAGCTTAGGGTGGTTAATGGAGCCAGAGCAAACAGTTCTCCTCACCATAACTTGTATATAAACCCTCTCTTCTAGTACAGCGAGACAAACTGATGTCATGAATATAACAATTAAGCCATTTTGACAATATATAACACATGAAAGTTACATTCAGATTACATAATATTGCAGTTTCTGACTTCATGAGTGGAGAAATGCATGCACTACTTTACCTATTGGCAGATACACCTGCCCCGTGAAAGAAAAAGCACAGTCAGTCACCTTCATGGATGAATGACTGCTGCATATTAAACTTTTGAGTGCCAGATGGGTGTGAGTGACGCATTGTTCACTATGTGCTGAACACCCCTCCGACACTCAAAAGGGTAATCTCCCTCTCTGTAACTCCCACTACCTCTATATATTTAAGTGTCTTCTGCTGTGACCTCTTAATGTTAAATTGTACTGTTCCCCTACTGTCCTTATATGCCAGGGTCAAGCACAGCGTATAATGCAACCAAGCCGACAGCACAGTCCCTTCTAATACCAGAGGCACTCCATACCAGTTAGTTAGATGGGATATCTGATAGTTTATGGATGGACTGGGCCACCATCAAAGGAGACTGCTGACTCAGGCCCAGTGAGAATGGGGCAGAACAATAACACAGCATACTAAAGGATAGTATTAAACCTTTAAAGGGATATTAATGTTTCAAAACAAAAGCAGCTCCAATTAATATTCTTAGCATTTGGGCCATGGAAAGTGTTATTTCTGAGTTATAGTTCAAAAGTAATTGAATGATAAAGTCTCCCCCTCCAGCCCCTTTTACTGATGTAACTGCTCAGCTCAGAGCAGCAGGGTGGTGTCCAGGTGGATTGCAGATAGGGACAATCTTCAATTAACATAAGGGAAAAACCTGAAAATCCTGTCAAGGCGGGCAAGGTTTTCATTGTTCTCACAGTAAGAAGAGTGTCTCTTGGTGTGAGCTGTATGGTCTGTGGACCAGATTCCACATCTGAGGGGAGGTGGTTTACACTAGGTAAAAGGGGTGAGAGGGGAATACTTTATCATTCAATTACTCTTGAACTACAACTCTGACAGTATTGAAATAACACTCTCTATGGCTCATATACTATGAAGATTAATTGGAGCTGCTGTTTTTGTGAAACCTTACTATCCCTTTAAGGAATAGGAAGGTGAGCTAACCAATACTTTGCATACTCCCTCTTGTCCTCAGAGGGTTAACCTAAATGTGCTCAGTTGTGGGAGCTGCTGTGCTTTCAGGGTGCATACTTATTATATTGGATCTACCTTTGCTCATTCTATAGTGATGGAGAGCCTATATATATATATATATATTCTACTGCGCTGTTCACATTATATCTGGACACACTGTTAATTTAGATTAACCATTTGAGGACAGAGCGGTATGCAATACATTATCTTGTGTACTATCTGTTCCTCAAAGTGCTAATGGTATCTTATGATGCTCTGTTAGTGTCCTGCCCTGGCATTTCTCACAGTGCCTGTGTCAGCACTTCATGAGGCACACAAAGGAGGTGATAAGAATGGTATTTAGCAGGGAAGCTCAGAGTGAGACAGACATGGAGGACAGGAATGAAAAGGGACATGAAGTAGGGGTGAAAGAGTGGCATGAAGTGGGAGAGGGGAGAGACATGGAACAGGAGAGATGGAGGACAATGAAGTAAGGGGAAAGCAAAAATTGAGCGGGATTAAAGAAGCAGTGGATAGAGAGGGCCATGGAACAGGGGGAGATAAGCCCAAAAAGGAGAGAGATATGGAGAAGGGAGAGAGGAACATGGAGCAGGGAGTAAATAAATGACAAGAAATAGGATGAGAGAGAAATGGAAATGGAGCAGGTGCAAGAGAAGGACACTGAGCAGAGGGTAAAAAAGGAATAAGAAGCAGCGGGAGAGAAGGATGTTACAGGCAATTCCGCATCCTTTTTGCTAATAATACACTATATATCAAAATATTTATGTCAGCTGTGAAAGATTCACTTATTTTAGAATTCCTGAGTACAAGAATAATATGTATTGTTTTACCTATGTGCATGGTCTGCACCGACCCTTAATTAGGAGGAGTTAAAGAGTATTTTCAACTTTATTAACTAAAATGCACATTCCATTGGTTACATAGTAAAACTGCCCAAAATAGCTCAATAACTATATAAAAGCATATATTTCCTAAAAGAAGATATATCACAGTATGAGATTACATACTTTACATGGTACCAGAAGCAAAAAACTATTCCAATTTAATTTTTCAGATATTTTTAAAATGGCTTCCCTGTACTAAATTAGTTGTCAAAGCTAAGTAGGTTAAGAAAATGTAGACAAAGCATACCATTTTGGAAAGTAGACAGCAAATGGGAGTTCACCTGAAATTCCATCCTTAGGCCAGTGTTCACAATTATTTCTACGCACTGCAATCACTTTAAAAATACTAATTCAAAACAGTGAATTTCCAACTGTATTCAGAACTTTGTACCACCTCCAAAAATTGTATCCCATTGGTATGTGCTGGCATAACACAGGGGGTGCTAAGAGCACTAAACTACTCATATCTGTAGTCTTTTTTTAAATAAGCTGCCTGAACTAAAGTACTCATAAACATTACAAATATTAAGGAAAGGCATGCTTTTGCAAAGCAGACATCCACCCACATGAAATGAGGGGTTGTTTGCTGTTCTACCCCTAGGCTGGTATGCATAAATATTTGCATAAGTTAGCAATACTGGACAAAATATAGACTTACATATGTACCACTTCAAAGATACTAAATCTTTGAGAGCCAAGGAATTTCCTACTGTATTCAGTACCTGCTACCAGCCTGAGAAAGCTGGTAGCACTGACCTACAAGCACCTATCTTTATTGTTCATACTTTGCTGGGGGTGGTGCATCACGACCCCTCCTGATGCCATTCCCGTATTGAATACTTATACAATCGTATAGTTGATCAATAATGGCAACTAGAAGGTGTCGCTGTCTTATTTCCCTCACCTCAACTCATGCCAGTACTGGCATGTTCTGGCTTTAGTGGGAGTACCAGGGAACCTACCACATCATCAATGATATCAACAATGACATGAGTGGGCCTTTCTGCTCCTCCCACTTGACCTGGAATTTCAGGTAACACATGCTTGCTGAAGAGGGTGCGAAGGAAGACACTTAAGTGCCTTCTGGTCACCATTATTGATTGATTAAATGATTGTGTAAGTGATCAGTGTTAGGATTGTCCTGATGCCCCTTAAAAGGGGATTTTTTTGTGTACTTACTGATAAATACTTTTCTCTTAGTCCATGTGGAACACAAGAATCATGGGTAATGTCCCATCCTCCAGGAGGGTAGGACACATGAGCAGAAAGGCTTGCAGAGGCAGAGACTCCAAACTTACTTCACTTTACCCAAACTTAGACATACTCTGTATTAATTTATAGCAAGCGTGAAACAGAACAAGAAACAGAAGTGAAACAAGGAGATCCCCTGAACAGAGAACCCAAATGACCCTCATATTCAGGACTCAACAGTTGGTTTTCCTCTGGGAGGGAAGTCCTGTGTTCCAAATTGACTAAGAGAAAATATGAGTGCTTACCTGTTAAATCATTTTCTCTTTAGTACATAGGGAACACAGGTACCATGAGGGTTGATTCCCTCCTTATAGAAGGCAGCACACATCACATCAGACAATCTTGTGGTGGAGAATTAAAAGAAGGCCTCCGCAAAACACCCAGAACCAGTTTAAAGTCCCATGGGGGAATTGGGTCCTTGAAGGAAATGAAGGCATGAGCCACCCCTTGAAGGAAAACCTTAACATCTGGAATGATGGCAATACATCTCTGAAAAAGCACAAAGCGCACAGAGATCTGAACCTTAAGGGAGCTCAAACTGAGTCCTTTGTTCACCCCATCTTGAAAGAAAGAAAACACCAAGGGTAGGTCAAAGGTTTGCGGAGACACATTCTTGTATGCGCATTACTTATGAAAGATAGACCATACCCTATGGTATGCCTTGGAAAAGACTGGCTTCCTGGCCTATATCATGGTAGATATGACCTATGTGGAAAATCCCTTCCACTTCAGCATGTTGGCTTACTGAGCCATGCTGTCAAAACCAGTTTGTCCACATCCTTTTGCCACAGGTGACCCTAGAGCAACAGATCCGGCCTGGAAGGAAGGCAGATTTGATCATGAACAGGGAGAATCAACAGGTCTGCAAACCATGCCCTCTTGGGCCAGTAAGGAGCTATCAGAATGACAGACTCCCAGTCCATCCTGGTCTTCCGGATCACCCTGAGGATGAGTGGAATCAGAGGAAACACATGAGAGGTGTTAGCTCCACTAAATTGACACTGCATCCATAGCAAAGGCTAGAGAATACCCCATCTGAGAGCAGAAAGTTGGAACCTCTGTTCTCCCTGGCTTCCATGAGGTCTGTCACTGGTACACCCCACTGTTGGGCAATCAGGTACACTTCTGGATGGAGCTCCCAATTTCCGGCATCTACATCATGGCAACTTAGAAAGTCTGTTTTCTACCCCTGGAATGTGAACGCCAAAAATCGCCGGGATGTAGGCCTCCGCCAAACAGAGGAGACCCTTCACTTCATTCCAAGCCACCGCATTGCATGTTCCTCTCTGACTGATATAGGCCATGGCCATGGTGTTGTCTCACTGCACCCTCACCAGCGTTTGTGTAAGAACCGTGGTCCAGTGAAAGAGAGCTAGTCAAATCACCTGCAGTTCCAGGACGTTGATAAGCAATAGGCTTTTGTCCTAGCTAAACTTGTCCTGGACACCTAGGTGATCTAGAACAGCTCCCTAGACCCTCAGGGTCTGTGATGACCAGGGTCCATCTCAAGATCACAAAGTGCCTCCCCTACTCCAGGTTCAGCTGATGAACCACCACAGGAAATCCCCCCAGCTTCTGGGGAGAGAGACATCAGCTGAAGAAGCTGCTCTGGATTTTTGGACCAGTTTCTGAGAACATCCTTCTGTAGTTCCATCACGGTGCCCGTATATTGCTGGCGACGTTTTGACAGCATTGTTTCCTGATGCCTTCTTATTGGCTAGTGTAATATTGCTCCACCCAGTGGTAGCCTTTAAGTACTGAGCACTGTCATTTCTGCAGGGCCCTTTCGTGGTGTTCCCGTTGCTTAGTGCTTGCTGTCGTTATCGTGTGAATCCTGTGTATTACCCGGACTGCCTGATTACTCTGTCTGATTCCGTTACTGCTTTGTGTACCGACCCGGCTTGGCTGACGTTCCAGCTCCGTGTACCGACCCGGCTTGGCTGACGTTCCTGCTCTGTGTACCGACCTGGCCTGGCTCACGTTCCTGCCCTGAGTACCGACTTGGATTGGCTGACGTTCCTGCTCTGTGTACCGACCTGGCCTGGCTGACGTTCCTGTTCTGTGCATCGACCCGGATTGGCTACCATTCCTGCTCAGTGTATCTCAGGTCCAGTTCACTACCGTGCCCCGTTATCCGGTAGAGGGAACTTTCCGGTGCTCCGTCTAGAGCGTGCTGACCCAGTTGGTTGCCTCGATTGCTGCTCTAGCCGTTCAGCTACTGCGACCCATTTACGCTCCTGTGCCTGGTATCTCCATACCCCAGGGTTGAAGCTATTCTCAATTGCACACTGTATGCTTGGCTTGTTACTGCACTCCTACTGAGGTTGGTCTCCAAGGCGCCTCAGTTTGTTTCCAACACCTAGCAGTCACCATCAAGCCTGAGCATCCGTTAACCCTTGCTGTCTGGTGCACACCCGGGTAGGAGCTATTCTCGTTGGCACACTATATGCTTGGCTCACGGGTCCAGAACATACACACATATCACATGCACATAATGGATTCAAACAGTAGTATTTGCAAGATACAGTATGGTAGGCTCTACCGGCCTTGCCAATATACCGGGCAAGGCAGCCTGGAGGGTTACACGACAATCTGAATATGGCTCTACCGGCCTTGCCAATATACCGGGCAAGGCAGCCTGAAAGATGGCACAGTGGAATGGAGAAAGGCTCTACCGGCCTTGCCAATATACCGGGAGAGGCAGCCTGGAGGGTAACAATCAATCTGAATATGGCTCTACCAGCCTTGCCAATATACCCGGGCAAGACAGCCAGAAGGACAGCTCACAAATGCTGAACAGATGGAACAGTAGCATAAGATGGAACAGTGGAGCAAACCAGTATCGCCCCCAGGGAAACCAAACCAGTTCTATACAATGGAGACAGCAGCAACCGGTGAATGAAGGGTAACAGTACCGTGTACTGGAAAACAACAAGCAAACCGGTTCTATATAGATGGATCAGCAACCGGTAATCTGAAGTAAACCAGTATCGTGCATTGGACAACAGGAAGGCCCAACCGGTTCAGTCATACAGCGGGAACAGCAACCGGTAAATGAGGAGTAACCCAGTAACGTGAATTGGACAACAATAGCGTCTAACCGGTTCTATACAGAGAATCATCAACTGGTAAATGTGGAGTAAACCAGTACAACGTACTGGAAGACAGGAACGCCCAACCGGTTCTATAAGCGGGATCAGCAACAGTTGAATGAGGAGAACCCAGTAACATGTATGGATAACAATAGCGTCTACCCGGTTATATACAGCGAATCAGCAACCGGTAATTGTGGAGTAAACCTGTACCACGTACTGGAAGACAGGAACGCCCAACCGGTTCTATAAGTGGAATCAGCAACCGGTTAATATGGAGTAAACCAGTATGGTGTAATGGACAACAATAGTGTCTAACCGGTTCTATACTAGCGAATCAGCAACCGGTGGAATGTGGAGTAAACCAGTACCACATACTGGGACACAGAGAAGCCCAACCGGTTCTATACAACGGAATCAGCAACCAGTGCAATGTGGAGTAAACCAGTACCACGTACTGTAAAACAGTGAAGCACAACCGGTTCTATACAACGGAATCAGCAACCAGTGAATGTGGAGTAAACCAGTACCATGTACTGGACAACTATGGAGCCCAACCGGTTCTATACTGCGGAATCAGCAACCGGTTAGTGTGGAGCAAACCAGTGATCAGAATGTCACCCAGGCGACCCAATAGCCAGTTGATGAAGTGAGGATACAGCACAGGAGCAGCAGACAAGCCAGGACGCCCACTGGAACGACAGGACTGCCAGTCAGGTCAGGAACGGAGCAGGAACAACGGCAACACGGGATCAGGAACGGAAGCAGGAATGGCAGCCCAACCGGATCTGGACGAAGGCAGGAACCATGCAGGAGAGACACTGATTACTGGAGAACGCTGACACTGGTAGCAAAGAGGAACAGGTACAGGAACAGGCAGGTGACTGCTGACATAGAGACACCACGAAAGGGCAACCAAAGGGTGCCTCAGCCCAGTCTATATCGGCAATACTGGGCGGGTAAAAGACAGGCAGCCAATGGAAAGTACACACACCTGACTGACAGCAGAAGTCAGCAATCACGGGCACCGTGATAGTAACGCTCCCGCAGTGCTCCTGTAGTTTATTAATGACATCCTCCGTGACTTGCTCCAGTCGTGCGTTGTGGTTTATCTCAATGATATTCTCATACATTCATCCAATCTGTCGCAATACATCAAGGATGTGTCCACAGTTTTGCTTAGACTCCGTGAGAACAAACTCCACTGTAAGATTGAGAAGTGCGAGTTTCACAAGCCAATGGTCCCTTTTCTAGGCTTTGTGATTTCTAAGGATGGCACTGCAATGGACAAAGAGAAGCTGGCAGCAGTCCTGCAGTGGCCACGTCCTAAGGGACTCAAGGCCATCCAATGTTTTCTTGGCTTTGCCAACTAATATAAAACGTTTATTCTGAATTTTTCCACGATTGTTAAGCCACTGTCCGATCTCACGCACAAGGGTGCTAATCCCTCCCAATGGTCTCAGGAAGCTGAACTTGCCTTTGAGTCTCTGAAATCCGCATTTGCTTCTGCTCCTGTACTGTCCCACCCCTACCTCTCCCTTCCATTCACATTAGAGGTTGATGCCTCTGAAACTGGGGTAGGGGAAGTGTTGCCACAGCATCTGGACCCTGGAAGTAGGTTAAGGCCATGTGGCTTTTTCTCTAAGAAGTTGTCCAGTGCTCAGAGCCACTACGAGATTGGGAACAGAGAGCTGTTGGCAATTATTCTAGCCCTTAAAGAATGGCGACACCTACTTGAGGGTACTAGAACTCCGGTGTTGATTTTGACTGATCATAAAAATTTAACATACCTTTCGGAGGCAAAGGGATTGTCCTCTCGGCAGGCCAGATGGGCCTTGTTTCTGTCCCATTTTAATTTCATTTTATCTTACCTGCCCGGGTCCAAGAATATTAGGGCGGATGCCTTGTCCAGGCAATTTGGTCCTGAAACTGAGGTTGATGAAACTCCAGTACCCATTATTCAGCCAGATCGCATTTTGGCCACCTTGCGGACCAGCATCACTTCACCACTGGGGGAGGAGTTTCTTGCTACCCAGGCTACCGAACCCCCTGATACCCTGGTGGGCAAGTGTTTTGTGGGTGAGTCTTTCCGTACCCGCCTACTCGAAAACCTACCATGCATATCGGGCAGCTGGGCATGTAGGCAGGGACCAACTGATCTGGTCTCTTTCACAGTTATTCTGGTGGCCTTCCTTACGTGCTGATTGCACCGCCTACAGGGCAGCAAGCAATACTTGTGCCCGTGCCAAATCCTCTAGGCACCTCCCTGTTGGCTTACTTCAACCAGTGCCTAATGGCGAGCGTCCTTGGTCCCATGTCTCGATTGACTTCCTGGGAGAATTGCCTGTGTCTAAGCTATATTCATTTATTCTGATGGTGGTTGACAGATTCTCTAAGATAGCACATTTTGTGCCTCTTCCTGGCTTTCCCTCTACCCAGGAGTTGGCTATTGTCTTTGCCAGAGAAGTGTTTCGGTTGCATGGTGTACCCAGGGTGCTGGTATCTGACCGAGGGAGCCAATTTGTGTCCAGGTTTTGGAGGGCATTCTGTGATCAGATGGGCATAAAATTATCCTTTTCTTCTGCCTACCATCCCCAGACCAATGGGGCCGCCGAGCGTGCCAATCAAGGATTGGAACAATTTCTACGCTGTTTCATGTCTGATCATCATGACAATTGGGCCGACCTGTTGCCGTGGGCAGAGTTCGCCAGGAATTGTGCAGTTAATTCATCGTCCGGGAGCTCCCCGTTTCTCATCAGTTATGGATTTCAACCATGCTTGCTCCCGGACTCATTTCAGACGCAGCAAATTCCAGCTCTGTATGAGCATATAGAGCGCAACTTCGCTCCACTTGGGCACAGGTACAGAGGACCCTGAGTGCTTCGTTCCAGCGTTATCAGCGTCACGCTAGATGGCAGACGGTCTCCTTCCAGGTTGGGGACAGGGTATGGCTTTCCTCCAGAAACCTTAATCAGCAGGTTCCATGTAATAAATTGGCTTCTCAGTTTGTCGGTCTCTTTAAAGTTATCCGCAAGATTAACCCAGTTTCTTATGCTTTGGATCTCCCAGCATCCATGCAGATTCTTAATGAGTTCCAAGTATCCCTGCTAAAGCCTTTAGTTTGCAACCGTTACACTACTACTCCTGTGGTTCCCGGTCTTGTGCAGGTGCAAGGTCAGGAGGAGTATGAAGTACAAAGTATAATTGACTCCAGAAGATTTAGAGGAAGGTTGCAATATTTGGTTCACTGGAAGGGCTATGGCCCTGAAAGAGCGTTCCTGGGTTGACCAGAGCGACCTCCATGCTCCCAGATTGCTGTGCAGATTTCATGCTAAGTACCCTCAGAAGCCGGCTCCCTCCTCTCGGGGGGGGGGGGGTGTCTTTGAGAGGGGGTACTATCACGGTGTATTGCTGGCGACATTTTGACAGAATTGTTTCCTGATGCCTTCTTATTGGCTAGCGTGATATTGCTCCACCCAGTGGTAGCCTTTAAGTACTGGGTTCTGTCATTTCTGCAGGGCCCTTTCGTGGTGTTCCCGTTGCTTAGTGCTTGCTGTCGTTATCGTGTGAATCCTGTATATGACCTGGACTGCCTGACTACTCTGTCTGATCCCGTTCCTGCTTCGTATACTGACCCGGCTTGGCAGATGTTCCTGCTGCGTGTACTGACCCGGCTTGGCTGACGTTCCTGCTCCGTGTACTGACCCGGCCCGGCTGCTGTTCCTGCTCTGTGTACAGACTTGGATTGGCTGACGTTCCTGCTCTGTGTACCGACCTGGCCTGGCTGACGTTCCTGTTCTGTGCATTGACCCGGATTGGCTACCGTTCCTGCTCAGCATATCTCAGGCCCGGTTCACTACCGCGCCCGGTTATCCGGTAGAGGGAACTTTCCGGTGCTCTGTCTACAGCGTGCTGACCCAGTTGGTTGCCTCGACTGCTGCTCTAGCCTTTCAGCTACTGCGACCCATTTACGCTCCTGTGCCTGGTATCTCCATACCCAGGGTTGAAGCTATTTTCAATTGCACACTGTACGCTTGGCTTGTTACTGCACTCCTACTGAGGTTGGTCTCCTGGGCGCCTCAGTTTGTTTCCACCACCTAGCAGTCACCATCAAGCCTGAGCATCCGTTAACCCTTGCTGTCTGGTGCACACCCGGGTAGGAGCTATTTTGTTGGCACACTATACGCTTGGCTTGTTACTGCCCCCTTACTGAGGTTGGTCTCCTGGGCGCCTCAGTCGTATCTACCACCTGGCAGTTGTCATCTAGCTAAAGCGTCCGTTTACCCTTGTTGTCCGGTGCCGTTATCCTTGCAGTTCATGATGGCTCACCCTTTTGGGCATAGTCGCTATTGTGTCACTCTCCAGTAAAGAGTGTTTCTTGGGCCTCGCTATTAGGGCCTACCAGCCTCCCAGCCTAATAGCACCTTCACATCGTTGTCTCACTGATTCACACGAACTGTAACCTGACCTGTGTCAGTAATATATATTTGCTCTCTGATATATGTACTGGACCCGTGTGGGTTAATGTTATTTTGTAACCTGTCCTGTGTCAGTATTAAGTGTTAACTATTGCTGGACCAGCAAGAGTTACTTTATTCTGTCTGATTTCAATAAAACTGTGTTTTACCAAACTACCTGCCTCTGAGTGTACTGAAAACCGTAACAATTTCCCTCATGTGGACCTGAGAGTAAGGGTTGACACCAGTCTACACAACACGCTCATGAAATCCTTGATTGTGGCAGAGGACCACTCCAGGGCCCATGATACATCCTGAGACATAAGCGGAATGTTCTCCGCTGGGAGGAAAACCTTCCCGTCAGATGTCAAACCTCATCCCAGGAAAACCAAAACATGGGAATGAATCAGAGAGTACTTCTGCAGATTCAGAATCCACCTGTGGTGGACTAGAATGCAGGAGCAGTCTTGAACATGACAGGCTAGGAGGTCCTCTGAAGGGGGCTTCATAAGGAGGTCGTCAAGGTATAGAAAGAGATGCTTTGAGAGTGGCTGAAGACCGCCAGGGCCCGCATGATATTTGTGAAGACGCTAGGCACCTAAGACAGGCCAAATAGTAGTGCTGTGAACTGGTAATGATTGGAACTGAAAGTAAAACGCAGGTAGAGTTGGCTGCCCGGGTCAATGGGGACGTGTAAGTACGCATCCTGAAGATCCAGAGAGGCCAGATACTCCCCCATCACATCACCGCAATCCATCTTGAAGCACGTATCGACCACATACTTGTTGAGACATGAGGTCCAGAATGTGGTGGCAGCTACTGTCCTTCTTTGGGACCCCAACAGGTTGGAACAGAAACCTGAAGAGTGCTCAGGGCCTGGGACTGGTACCAGAAGTCCACTGCCTCCTAGAACGAACTTACCTTGTCTGGATCCTTCAGAATCCTTGACAAAAATAGAACTGATACGTAATTGATTTCTATGCAGATTGACATCTATACAGCACACTTCTGAGATTACCCGCAAAACTCACTGGTCCGTTACCGAGGATGTCCAGGCATTTTCAAAGAGGTGGAGATGGCCCCCTACAGGCAACAGACCAGGATTCCAAGAATCATGCTGAAGAGTGCTTGTCAGACTTACTCTTTGCAGCTGATCTCTTGTGTTTCCAGGATTGTCTGGATTTTGCAGTGGGGCACCCTTGAGAGACTTGCAAGCTCTGCAGGCTCTGAGAACAATTTGGTGTGGGGGGGAGAGAATAAAAACACGAGTCTTCCTCGACAGAAATGGAAGCTTGGTGGAGATCTGAGGTAGCAAGCTACTCTTGCCTCCAGCAGCATCACTGATGGTCTGTTTCAGATCGGGTCCATAAAGGGACTTACCCTGAAATGCCAGGGAAACCAGTGACTTTTTTTTTTTTTTTTTGAAAATTGGTCCGCAGACCAAATCTTGAGCCATAAGGTGTGGCACGCAGCAGATAATCTGACAGCATTAAAGATTGCTTCAGAAATATTAGTGTTGGCCTCCTTGATGTTAATCATGAGAACCAATAAGTCCTTCTTGGCCACATCGGCATGGCCAGCATCAGAAAGGTGTTTACCCCAAATGGCAACTGCCCTGGTAACCTAGGCAGAGGCAAAAATAGGCCATAGTGCAGCTCCAGTGGCAGCGAAGGAGGCCTTGAGAATAGAATCCAGATTATTTTTCGCCAGCAGGAAGGCGGTAATCTTTGCCATTAGTAAAATAGCTTAGGAAAGAGCTTATTGAGGAAAATCCTTTGATCAGGAGTTTTCCCACTCATCCATATCGATCTGATCAAGAGTGTTAGTGGGAAGAAAAATGGGAGAAGACTTCTTGCACCTCTGAAAAAATATCAGGAGAGGGAGCTCCCTCAAATGCTGCTTCAGAGACCTGAAGGATCTGCAAGACTGCCCTGATGAGCCCCTCTTCAGAAATGAGTGGATCAGCCTCATAGGAATCTCGATAGAGTATTAATAATCCATGTCCTCATATTCCCCATCATTTTCTTCCTCTTCTGAGGGCAATTCTTCTACAGAGGAAAACTCTAATAAACTGTGAATGTTTAAAGGGTACTGAGGGGATTTGGGCAACTGAAGACCGTCTTGAACAATGCTGGCTCTTGGTCAGTGTTAGGGGGCCCTGGTGGGGTAGTAGGGACCAAAGCACAATAAGGGCATAGAGACCCAGAATACTCTGTAGGCAACCCCTGTGGGAAGAGGAACAATGTGTGAGGGAGAAAGGGTAGCCCTGAGTCATTTGCCTTGGATTTACCCCCATCTTCCTTAGAGTCTGACGTACTTTCCAAAAAAAAGTGTCCCAAATATAGTAAAAACAAGAGAGAATGTCCCCAGAGTAACACTGCACCCATAATAGCCCAGAAATACACTTATCTGGCAAGTGAAGGGTTATTCTGGAGGTGAGCAAGGAGAGTCAGTCTCTGTGTAAGATAAGCAAGAGAGAGAAGTAAAATGGCTACTGCAAAATGGTAAGCCAATAGGAAGAAAGCCTGCGAAATAGGCATTCTGGTTAATGCAGTCTTCTTTGTTGCTTGTTGCCTAGCAATGCCTACAACTCAGCAGAGTGCCATGAGCGCCCTGGACACTCAGAAAGTGGACCAGATTATAGGACACGAGGAGACAAGAAAACAGAGCCCTCTCTGACTGCTATATCATAATTGTTTGTAGAGATATGTCCCATACGATTTTTCCCATACAAATAAATGCAGCAAAGATGGTGGCTGGAGGGATATCATTCTTAAAGGGGGCCATTGCACTAAAATTGGTCTAAGGAATAAAAGTTGCAGAGATACCCCAAAACCCTAGGGAACATCTGAGGGAAGCAAAAAACAAAGGGACAAATAGTGGGACGGTGAAAATAAACCCCCCAAAAGCACTTAGCATAGTAAATAGCCAAAACGATAGAGAAAGTGTTCATCCCATAGACTACAGAAGCCATCCCTACTCCAAAGCCCTCAGAGAAAAATACATAGATAATAACGATACCCAAATGAGTATCAGAGCCTACCAAGGCTCACAACAGCCCCTGTATGTTGAGGCAACACAGACTGGGACAAAGTGGACCACGGCACTCAAAGGGTTACTTCCCCGTCTTCTGAATAGCATCTGAAAGAGAAGACAGACCCACGAAAAACCTTGTCATGAGGGAAAACTTGGCACCAAGATTCCCTCCACAGGGCTGAAAGGGAAAACAAAGCACATGTGAACTGGCTGATCCACTCCAGAGAAGCTCAGTGATGGTAACCCACCTAATGGGGGGATTATACAGCCCCATATCTAAGAAGAAAATAATAAAAAACTAAAGAAAACTAAGAGACTGCATCTTGCCCATCCAGTTTCCTAGCAGTACACATGAATTGTGGGAGTTAGAGGGTGGGGTTTGACCTGGAGGCGGAAGGTGGGAGTCTCCACCCCAAAGGCTCTGTCTGTTGTGATGTGTGCTTCCCACTAGGAGGAAGGACTCAACCACCATGGTACCTGTGTTCCATATTGGACAAAAGAGAAAAGGAATTATAAGTAAGTAGAAAAAATCCCCTTTTCTCTTTTGTCCTATTTGGAATACTGGAACTATGGGGATATACCAAAGCATCCACCATGATTCCACTGAGGGAAAGAGATAAATCCCCTCAAAACACAGACCAGTTTTCAACAAGGACTAACTGGTATAAGATTAACCTAAGGTGTCAGACATCAGTACTGTAAACAAAAAAACACGAACAAACAGGTTACATGAACACTTAAACCAGCACGGCCACCCGTAGGATCTTCCAGAAAAAAACTGTCTGCAGCCAAAATCACCACATTATCATGGTAGTGTTTGACAAATGTATGAAGAGATGACCACACTGTCGCCTTACACAACTGCTCAGCAGAGATCTGATGCTTGTAGCCCCATAGAAGCACCCACAGACCTGGTGGAATGTTGTCACAGCTTACCGATATCCAGCGTCGCTGTTTTGACTGGTGCTGGAGTTGTATCGCTCTATATGATGCTTCTGCGTCATCCTACACTTCACTGTTTGGACTGGGCTTGGGCATGCTTTGCGTCAGCAGTGGATGCCCATGTCCTCACGCTAAGCGAATAGGATACTCAGATTGACGCAGCGGTTTTGCAGGTATACAACGCATCTCACGGCGAGATGCGTTAATTTCGGGCGCAAGGAAGTGTGTCTGACACAGGCTCCTTCTTATTCCTTGGGTTCTGGTCTGGCTCCTCCTAGCTACTTCCTGGCGCCTTGTATTTAAAGGGAACTGGAGTTTTATCCAGTTACCCTTACGTTGGTGTGAAGCACAGTTCTCTAGTTGCTCCTGACCATCCATCCTGGTGCTGACCTGTGGCTCTGTCTGACTACTCTCTCGTATAGCCCCTTGTAGTGGACACCCTATCTGGTGCAGACCTGTGAATCTGGCTGACTACCAGCTCCGTGTATGACCTGGCTTGTCTGACAATCCATCCTGGTCCTGTCCTGTGGCTCTGTCTGACTACTCTCTCCTGTTGCCCTTGAAGTGGACACCCAATCTGGTGCAGACCTGTGGCTCTGCAGATTCTTTGTTGGCTGCAGGCGTGAGCCAGTCATCTTCCTATTCCATCATCGGGAGAACCGTTGAGCTTACGCTAACTCTCGACTTAGAGAGTACCATTGGCTTCGGCCTAGTCTCTGCAGTTCTGGGATCGGGAGGCATGATTCTATTGCTGATAGAGTCCCTGCCTCTGGACAATCCTGATCATTGTTATTATTCACTTATGTTAATAAAGGTGAATTTTACTTTACTGTCTGACTCTTGTCTTTGCTTGCAAACCGTGACAGTATGTAAGGGTCATGACAACAGACAGTAACAGTGATTCACCTTTTCAGTGCAAACTGGACAGGATGCAGGAACAGGACCAATGCATAGATCACTTGTCCTTGGCTTTGCAAACTTTGCTTGGTAGTACTACCCACTTGGAACGTTCTAACCCGCCACCAGTGGCCGCCCCAGTTACTTCCTTGGCACCGGCAGTTCAAGCAGCCCCTGAGGCAGGTATGGTCAGAGGGCTGACTGGTTCCGTTCTGCTCCCACAGTGTTACAGTGGGGATCCTGAACTGTGTCGTGGGTTTTTGAACCAATTGGGCATATATTTAGAAATGGTTCTGCATGCCTTCCCTAGTGAGCGCAGTAGGGTTGGTCTAATGATTTCATTGTTGTCTGGCAAGGCATTGGCATGGGCCAATCCATTATGGAAGATGGACAAACCCATAATCTACAACTATAACGAATTTGTTACCTCCTTTAAACATGCCTTTGATGTGCCAGGTCGCGCGACCTCGGCCTCTAAAAAACTTATGACCATCTGCTAGGGCAATCGTACAGTGGCGGATTACGCGACTGAATTCTGGACCCTGGCAGCCAAGGTTGGTTGGAATAATGAGGCCCTTATAGCCGCCTTTTCCCAAGGGCTTGGTAACTATATGAAGGATGAACTTGCTGCTCGAGACTTACCTAAAAATTTGGATGAACTGATATCTTTTATCATCCTAACAGACACTCGGGTCCGGGAGAGACCCTTATTTAAGGAGCTCCTGCGGAGTTTTGTCCATGCATTGACTTCCGAGGTTTGAACAAACTGATGGTTAAAAATGCTTATCTGATACCTCTGATCACAGAATGTTTGACCGTCTTAAAGGTTCCAAAATATTCACGAAGCTTGACTTAAGGGTGGCTTACAATCTGGTCAGGATGAAAGAGGGCCATGAATGGAAGATAGCATTTAACACCCGGAGCGGGCAATATGAGTACCTTGTCATGCCCTTTGGCCTTTGTAATGCTCCTGCTGTCTTCCAGGAATTTATTAACGATGTGCTAAGAGATCTATTACAGAGCTGTGTGGTGGTCTATCTGGATGACATTCTCATTCATTCACCTACTCTGGAGACTCATCGATTAGATGTATCCAAAGTTCTGCAATTACTGAGACAGAACAACTTGTTTTGCAAGTTGGAGAAATGCGAAATTTCACAAACCTCAGGTGATCTTCCTGATGTACATTATATCTTCATATGGGTTGGCCATGGACCCCCAGAAATTATCTGCAGTATTGCAATAGCCTTGTCAGGTGGGGCTTCAATCTATTCAAAGGTTTTTGGGCTTCTCTAATTACTATCGAAAGTTTATAAAAAAACTTTTCCACTATTGTCAAGCCTGTCACGGATATGACTTGTAAAGGAGCCCAGGTTACTGATTGGTCTCTCAGTGCGCTGCTCGCCTTTGAGAAACTCAAGGCAGCTTTCACAGCTGCTCCTATTTTGGTGCACCCGAATCCCACCCTGCCCTTTACCCTGGAGGCTGATGCATCTGAGATTGGAGTAAGCACCCTCCTTTCTCAGAGCTCAGCTCTGGGGGAGGACTTACTCCCCTGTGGCTACTTTTCTAGAAAACTAGGTTGAGATGGTATATCAGACTGGGGACAGAGAGTTACTAGCCATCATACTGGCATTGAAAGAATAGCGACATCTCTTGGAAGGCACCAGTTCCCCAATCTTGATTCTCACTGATCATAAGAACATACTTATCCGAGGCCAAACGCTTGTCATCCCGTCAAGCTAGATGGACATTGTTCCTATCCAGGTTCAATTACGTGGTCTCCTATCTTCCGGGATCTAAGAATGTTAAGGCTGATGCGCTATCATGCCAATTTTGCAATTTATCCAAAAAAGAGGTTCCTCCCAAAACCATTATTCCGGCAGTTCGGATTTTGGCCACTATCAGTACCTGCATTACATCTCCTCTTGGAGAGGAGATATTGGCCACTCAAACATCCGCTCTGGGTGGAGACACCTTGCAGGAAGTGCTTTGTCCCTGCTCAGTTGCGCATTAAGCTGCTTGAGACTTACCATACGTCCAAAATTGCTGGTCACATTGGACGAGACCAACTGCTCTGGTCCTTGTCTAGATTGTTCTGGTGGCCAAGCCTTCAATCAGATTGTGCTGCTTTCACTGCAGCTTGCACAACTTGTGCTCAGAATAAATCACCTCAACACTTGTCTGTCAGTCTCCTTCAACCTGTGGCCAATGGAGAACGTCCCTGGTCTCATCTGCCCGTAGATTTTATGGTTGATCTGCCGAGATCTTCCGGCTTCATGGTCATCTTTATGATCGGAGACAAATTTTCCAAGATGGCCCACTATGTACCACTTATAAGCCTACCATCCGCGTAGGAACTGGCTTTGTTATTTGCTAAGGAGGTCTTTCGGCTTCAAGGCATACCCAGGGTTATTGTTTCGGACAGAGGCAGCCAGTTCATGTCTCGGTCCTGGAGATGCTTTTTTGCCCAGATGGGGATCCAGCTAGCATTCTCCTATGCATATCACCCTCAGTCTAATGGTACAGCTGAACCAAGCCTTGGAATAATTTCTCTGTTGCTATATCTCTGACCACCACGACAATTGGATTACCCTTTTACCTTGGGCAGAGTTTGCCCGGAATTGTGCCATGAACTCTTCCTCACAGAATTCTCCGTTTATGATTAATTATGGGTTTCAACCCTTTGTACTTCCCGAGGTCTTTCAGGCACAGGAAATTCCGGCTCTTGATGAGCATGTGAGGGAGCTCCATTCCTCTTGGGTTCGGGTATAGCATACCCTACGTGGTTCCGTGAAGAGGTAGAAGAAGCAGGCAGACCACAGAAGGTTACCGACACCTACCTTTCAGGTGGGGGAGAGGGTGTGACTGTCTTCCCGGAATCTTAACTTCCAGGTTCCTGGTAATAAACTGGCTCCTCTATTCGTTGGCCCATTCCGGGTGCTGTGCAAAATTAACCCAGTGGTGTATGCTCTGGAACTTCCAGCCTCCATGCGCATTCACAACATGTTCCACGTCTCTCTGCTCAAACCTCTGATTTGTAACCGTTACACTACTGGTATGGTCCGACGTGCTCCTGTCAAAGTCAGTAATCATGAGGAATTTGTGGTTCAAAGCATTCTGGACTCCAGGTGGGTCAGAGGGCATCTCCAGTACTTGATACACTGGAAGGGTTATGGTCCAGAGGCGAACTCCTGGGATAACCAGGGCCGATCCAGTGACAGGTGAAGCTTCTGAAGTCAAAGAAAGTCAGCCTTCATCCTGCTGGACTAGGATTTGACAGAGAGATGACATTACTGTCTAGACCGATCCCTGAGAATTCACAACTGCATTTTCTGCATATTAAATTGAGCACAAAATGCCTTCAGAGCAGAAACTAGGCAAAGAGTACCTTCTCGTATTCCAACACTATCGTAGATGATCAAAGTACAACCTGAGGCACCTGGTCACACAACTACAGAATACGGGTGTTTGGCAAAAAGGTGTTCGCCAGAAGAGTGTTGAACCTCAAACCAAGGAAGTGAGGACCTGGAGCTGAACCAGAGATTATTTCTTGAAATTATCAACTGTTTTGCTCCAGAATGGACATACAAGTCGAAATCTAAAGTCTCAAAGTCTCCTCTGAAGGAGCTTTCAGCAAAAGGTTGTCTAGGTAGGGAGTCAGGGAGATCCCCTGCGAGTGGATGTGAGCTTCCAGAGTTGTCATGACCTTTCTAAAAACCCAAAGAGCAGAAGCCAGCCCAAAAGGACGGGTAGTAAACTAAAAACAGTGATCTGCAAGAATGAGAATATGTAGATACGCATACTTTATGTCTAGAGAAGGCAAAAATCCCACGGACACATGGCAGCAATGATGGTGGGCAAGGACGCCATTTCAAACTGTTGAGCAAACACAAAATATTTGAGAAGCTTATGTCCAGAATAGGACGGAATCCGCTGTCTATTTTGGCAAATATGAAAAGATTGAATTAGAATCTTGTAAACCTTTCCTAAAAAGGAACATGTACTAACAGCTGCAAGTCTAGCAGGGAAGACCTGTGTCTTGGGATCACATGGAAATAAGGACATGAAAAAGCAACATGGGGTAGGGGCTTGAAGTCTATGTGGCACCCTTATTTCCTGGCCATGCCTGCTTGGGTTTTGGGGAGAAAAGCACTTGGGTTGCTGAAGGAATTGGTGCCCTGAGAGTGTATCCATACTAGTGAGTGTAACGAAAAACACTCATGTTCCATAGAAAAAAGGACCTCTTGCTTCTAGTGCCATGGTGGTTAACCTTCTCCAATTTCAGATCAAGCAACTGTTTGCCTACAAAGGGAAGAGATACAGGAGACACAGAGTGCAAAGCTGATGCCTTACCAGTGAACCTAGCAACAACAAAAGTATTTTACCAGGAAGGATACAGTGACATTGCCTCTCATTTTCAAGTATGTCTGGGGGTATAGCTGTTATTAATATCCAAATTAATGGTACATATTTTATATACCCCGGAAGGATGAAAGGCTAAACTGATCCTGCTGGGGCTAGAACCTGTGATCTTGAGGTTTGAAAAGGTATACATTAGCTTCAAGGTTCTTGGATTTAAGAACCATCAAATGCTTCTTAGCTGTGTCAACTTGGACAACATCCACAAGCTGATCCCTTCAAACAGCCTTAGACCTATTTATCCACACAGTAACAAAAGGTAGGCTTAAGGAGGTACCAGAAGCTGAAAAATTTCGAAAAGGGATTCCCGACGCTTATTCGCTTAATAGTTAGGAACATCTGCCAGAGGCAAAGTTTTATTTCTTAGCACTGCATTGCAGTGATTTGGATAACCCTCTAGCATTCAAAGGGTTAAGGAATAAACTACTGTCCGGCATCCTCCAAGAGCACCTGATATAAGGAATGGAAATCTTTTCTTGTGTCTTCAAAATATCAGAGGAGAAGCAAGTAAAATCTGAGGCCTCTGAGAGTTTAAGTGTTTCCAGGACAGCCTGAATTAGAACCTCTGTGAAAAGACCTGGGGTGTTCCTCATAAGAGTCCTCAACAGAGTAGGACAAATCCAGGTTGTCCTGGAATGTGGCTTCTCAGTTGTAAAATGGCACGGTGGATCTCCACTAGCACTGGGTCCCACGTGGCCTCTGTAACCATTGTTGAAGGCCCGAACCACTATCAGCCCTCTTACTGCCTCAGAAACAAAAAAAAAAAAAAAGAGGCAAGAGAACTCCCAGATAAGTGTGCTATGTTCCATTGTGTGTATCTTTTCTTAAAGGAACCACCACTAAAAACATGCATAAAAGTGAATAAAAGTTAATAAAAACACCATGCCAAAATATGACTGAAACAAAAGTCAGGAGGAAAGTCCCATATATCCAAGTAATAGGCAGAACAGGGACAAGGATTGGAACATAGATCCATAATGTATATGCTGAAAAAGCAAGTTCATGGTATAGAATGCTAGTCAAGCTGCAAGATCACAGAAACAAGTGCCTGTCAGACAACGCGGTAAGAGGATTTTAGTCTTACCTGTTAAATCCTTTTCTCTTAGTCCATACAGGTTACTGGTAACTCTGGGTATGCGATCCGCCCCTTCAAGTAGGCAGGAACAATTCTAGAATTGTATGCAAGGGGTGGAGAATACCTTCCCTCCTTGGCTGCAGCTAGCCAACCAGCTCCAGAAAGATTTGAGACACTAACTATTGACTAGATAGTAGGGAAAGAAGCATGGTCCCTTGACAGGGTGGGAGACCAGTAACCTGTATGGACTAAGAGAAAAGGATTTAACAGGTAACCATTCAGTTTCCCAGAGGCGGGAAGTAAGGCAGGGACCAGGCGCAGGGCCCCCAAAGTCACCAGGGCAGATATGAATCATCAGATCAGAGAATGTCAACAGACAATGATTAGGGGTAACAACACAGCAACTGTTACACAGCACGCTGAACATCAACACGCTAATGTAACGGTCTGTTTGACTCACAGACACAGAGTTAAGATAAAAACACAGTTTTATTAAATACAATAATACATAAAGAATCCTCAAATATAGTACAGACACACGACAGGTTAATTATGCCTGCACAGGTCCAGCATATATTTAGGAGACAAACAGTTTATGCTGACACGGGTCAGGCGAATGATAAGGTTTCCAGGTTCCAGCAATGCAGGAGTTAATGTTCAAAGGAAAGGAGAACAGTCCCATATGTTCTGGCAATCAACTGCATCTGAAGATGCCACATAAGAGTCCACAGTATACTAGGCCACTGAGGAAATCAGGAGAGCTACCAGTGGTGACACGGAGGCAACAATAACAACCGGTTTCGACAGAGTGGAGCGGAACCAATGGCGGAGTACCGGTGCTAAACGGAGGCAACACTGGCAACCGGTTTTGATAAAGTGGGGCGCAACCAATGGTAGAGTACCGGTGCTATAATGGAGGCAACACTTGCAACCGGTATTGACAGAGTGGAGCAAACCAATGGTAAGGTACCGGGGCGATAACGGAGGCAACACTTGCAGCCGGTTTTGACGGAGTGGAGCAAACCAATGGTAATGTACCGGTGTGACAACGGAGGCAACACTTGCAGCTGGTTTTGACAGAGTGGAGCAAACCAATGGTACACACGGAGGAAGCACTTGCAACTCACGGAGGCAACATTTGTAACCGGTTTTGACAAAGTGGCGCGAACCAGTGCAGTATACCGGTGCAATCACGGAGGCAACACTTGCAACTGGGTAGACAGAGCGTAGCCAATGGCAATGTACCGGTGCTATAATGGAGGCAACACTTGCAACCAGTTTAGACAGAGTGGAGCAAACCAATGGCGGTATACCGGTGCAATTACGGAGGCAACACAGCAACCGGTTTTGAAAGTGGAGCAACCAATGGCAGAATACCGGTGCACTCACGGAGGCAACACTGGCAACCGGTATGGATCGGAGGACTAGGCCAGAGGCGCTCTGAGCAAATGGAAGACAGGCAAGCCTGCAAGGCAGAGATGCCAAATAGTAAGGCACTGGAAGTCAGAATGTCTCTGAGGTGACTAGCACCACAACGGGGAACTGCCAAGTCGGGATCCAGGAGCAGGAACATAAGCCAGGCCAGGTCAGGACACAGGAGCAGGAACGTCAGCCAATCCGGGTCGGTACACAGGAGCAGGAACATCAGCCAGGCCTGGTCGGTACACAGGAATAATCACTGGAGAGTAGTCCAGCAGTCCGGATCGGTACACAGGCGCAGGAACAGGAGAGTAGTCAGGCAAGCCAAGTCGGTACACTGGAAACCTCAATACAAACGTAGAACTGGCACAGGAACACCACGAAAGGGCGGTGATAAGGTGCAGGAGCCCAGTATATAAAGGCAATACTGGGCAGGCTAAACACAGGGCAACCAATGAGGACCTCATACAGGATAACTGACAGAAAAATAAAAAACAAGGAATCACGGGCACCGTGATAGCTAATGCTTCAAAAAGGTATGCACAGATGACCAGGTGGCAGCCTTGCACAACTGATCAGCAGAGGCCTTATTCTTGTAAGCCCAAGAGGCTCCAATAGATCGAGTAGAATGAGGCATGACCCTGAAAGGGACAGGCTTCTTCCTCAGATCATAAGCCTTACGAATAGTGGACTTGATCCAAGAAGCAATAGTCACCTTGGATGCAGGTCTTCCTGCCCTAGGACCCTCAGGAATTACGAACAACACGTCTGATTGCCTGATAGACTCAATGCGATGTACATAAAACTTGAGACAACACACCACGTCTAACAAGTGGAAATCCCTGTCCTTGTCAGAGGTGGGGTCAGGTAAGAAAGAGGGCACCACAATCTCCTGATTGATGTGGAACTCCGAAACCACCTTCGGGAGAAACTCCTGAGAGGTGCGAAGCACCACCTTGTCCTTGTGAAACACCAAATAGGGTGGTATACAGGACAGAGCATGTACCTCACGACGGACAGACACAATCGCCAGAAGAAAAGCCATTTTCCACATCAACAGGCGTAGAGGAATAGAAGCCAAAGACTCAAATGGAGGGCGCTGAAGAACGCCCAAAACCAAGTTAAGATCCCATGGAGAAGCAGGAATCTTGAAGGCAAGACGGGTATGAGCAACACCCTAGAAGAAAACCTTGACATCAGGAAGGATGGCAATGTACCTCTGAACGAAAACAGAGAGAGCAGACATCTGAACTTTAAAGGAACTCAAAAAGAGGCCCTTATCCACACCATCCTGCAAAAAAGCCAGGACAGATCAAATTCCTGAGACAGGTCCTTGTCAGCACACCAAGATAGGAAGGTCGACCAGACACGATGGTAGATCTTGGAAGAAACAGGTTTGAGGGCACTGAGCATAGTAGCCACCACACCAGAAGAAAACCCTTTCTTCCTCAATATTGAGGATTCAATTTCCAAGCCGTCAAGGCTAGACGATGAACATCCTCCTTCCACAGGTAACCCTGTAGAAGAAGATCCGGAAGGCAAGGGAGCCGGAATAGCTCCACCACTGACAGATCCCGAAGCTCTGGAAACCAAGCCTGGCGAGGCCAGTACGGAGCCATTAGAATGACTGGACAACGCTCCAGTCGTAATTTCCGTAACACCCTGTTCAACATGGGGAGGGGAGGAAAGATGCAGGCCAGAGGCAATAACCAAGGAATGGACACTGCATCCACCGCTAGAGGGTCCCTCCATCGAGAGCAGAACCTCAGATCCTTCCTGTTGTGTCTTGTCGCCATCAGGTCAATGCAAGGAAGACCCCAATTCTGAACAATGAGGTTGAACACCTCTGGGTGCAGCTCCCACTCTCCGCTGTCCACTGTGTGTCGACTGAGGAAGTCCATCATGACGTTGTCTACGTCGGGAATGTGCACTGCGGATATGGCAGGAACATGTTCTTCTGCCCAGGACAAAATAGCCTTGAACTCTAACCAAGTGGCGAGACTTCTTGTTCCGCCCTGCTTGTTGATGTAAGCTACGGCCCGTGGAGTTGTTGGACTGGGGAATCTTCCAGCTGAGGTATCCAATGATGAATTGTATGAAATATCGCCCGAAGCTCCAACACGTTGATGGGAAGGAGAGATTCTTCTGGATACCACCGACCCTGTGCACTCAGGCGACCGAGGACCGCTCCCGATCCAGAGAGGCTGGCATTCGTCATCACCGAGGTCCAGAAGGAAACTAGGAAGGACTTGCTCTTCAGCAGATTGGAGAGGTCGTGCCACCAGGACAAACTAAGTTCCACATGAAGAGGAAGTGACACCGACATCTTCAGAAGGTCCGGATGACCCCTGCACGCCTGGGTCACAAACCGCTGGAGTTCCCTGGTGTGTGCCATGGCAAACGGTACTGCCTCTATGGTGGAAATGAATTTCTCCTCAAGAGATGACAGCTTCTTGGCTGGAACTGGATCTTGAGCCAGTATCCCAGAAACCCTGTGGGCGATCTGGTGAGCCACCTTGTCCGTGAGAAATATCATGTTCTTCTGGGTATCGAAGAGGAGGCCAAGGAAGACCAGATGCTGGGATGGGACAAGATGTGAATTGTCCAAGTTGATGATCCACCCGTGATGGGTGAGAGCATGAATGTATTTCTGAACCTGCTGATGAAGAAGTTCAGCAGAAGAGGCTTTCAGAAAGAAGCAGGCCGTCCATGTATGGAGTAACTCTGATGCCGTCTCGGTGGAGGACGGATACTAAGGCTCCCAGGACACGGTTGAAGACCTGAGGAGCTGTCGTTAGACCAAATGTAAGAGCTGAGAACTGAAAATGTCCCCGGTCGCAGGCAAACTGGAGGAACTGCCGGCTCTCTGGATGAATGTGTAAGTACGTGTCCTGAAGATCCAGAGGTGCAAGGAATTCCCCCGGGGACATGGCAGCAATCACCGTCCGTAGAGACTCCTGTTGATAATAAGTCCGGGTCACAAAGGAATTGAGATCCTTCAAGTCCAAAGTGGGACGACAACCGCCGTCCTTCTTGGAGACCAGAAAGAGGTTTGAGTACAAACCCATACCTCTGTCCTGAACTGGAACCGGCTGCAGAACGTCCTTGTCCAGAAGAGCCTGAACAGCGCCGTCAAACAGATGGCGTTTCACTGCGCCCTGAGGCGTATGAGAAGGAAGAAAGTGAAAGGGAGGAAGAGAGACAAAAGGGATCCTGTACCCTTCCGTCACTACCTGCAAAACCCATGGGTCCATCACTGAATCCTCCCAAATGCTGTGATAGTGACGCAGATGACCATCCACAGCAGATTGTGGACCTGGGTTCGGTGAGTCATGCCGAAGAAGGCCTGGAAGCCTTGGGCTTGGAGGAGACCTTCCACTGCTGTTTGGGCTTGGAGGAGGTACGCGGAGCTTAGGGAACCATCTGGTTTGCCGGAAGTGTTTCATTCTGAAAGGAAAGAAAATACCGATTACGCTTAAGTGACGTTTTCTTCCTAGGAACTAAGGGTAGAAGTGTACTCTTACCCACTGTAGCCTCACTGATCAGATCCTTGAGATCTGGCCCAAACAAAGAAGTGCTTTGAAAAGACAAGAGAGCAAAGTTTTCTTAGAAGCAGTATCAGCAGACCAGATCTTGAGCCAAAGAACCCGCCTGGCAGCCACAGACATGGTGGAAACTCTAGCCACCAAACGGATGGTATCAAATAAGGCAGCAGAAACATAGTGCTGTGCCTCAGAAATGTTGGCAAGGAGGCACAACTTATCCGAAGTAGAAGCATCCTGACGGACAGCAAGAGTGAGCTGTTCAGTCCAGACCACAATGACCCGGTTCACCCATGCTGCTGTGAATGCTGGACCCAAGGCAGAACTACCAGTGGCAAAGATGGACTTGAGGGAGACCTCAAGTTTCTTGTCAGTCCAGTCCTTTAGAGCGGACGCATCAGACACTGGCAGAGCAGTAGACTTGGATAGCCTGGAGATAGGAGCATCCACTTTAGGAGGATGAACCCACTGAGCAAGTGCTGCCTCAGAAAAGGGATAAAGCTTAGCAAATTTCTTGGAGACAGAAGGTTTCCTGTCCGGAGACTTCCACTCTTCAGACATAAGGCGGTCAAGAGTGGGGTTAGGCGGAAGTAAGTAAAGGGCTTTTTAGGCTCCTGATACACATCAGAAGGGTCAAAAGGAACCTCCTGCACTAAGGGAATGTTTAGGGTATTTAAAATAGCCCTGATCAGGCCCTCAGCCGAGGGCTCAGGATCAGCCTCAAAAGGGTCCCCAAAAAACTGAGAGAAGCCCACCGCAGAACATTCCTCAACATCTGAATTCACCAACAGTTCCTCCTCAGAGGAATCTGACACATCAGGTACACCCTGAGGCTTTGGAAGGGAAGACTTGAGGAAAGAGGGGGTCTGCCAAGAATGAAAGACCCCCTGTAACTGGGATGGAAAGAGCTGCAAAGTGGACCTAAGGTCCCAAGTAGCAGCCTTGAACTCTTGCACCCAAGCTGGCTCTAATGCATGGCTGGAGGTCCCTGGAAGACTCTCAGGGAAATCAGAACATGCTGGGCATGAATGACCTGAGAATTCTCTAGGTAACCCTGAATGACAGGAAGAGCAATGCGCAATAGGGGATACAGAGACCCCAGCACCCTTAGTCTTAGGTCTGGCCCCAAGCTCCAATGGTATAGACATTTTCACAATGTCAATAACCTTATTGTATAAGAAATCACCCAATTACAGTGTGTATGATTTCACCCCAGAAATGGCTAAAATAGACTTATCTGGCAGGCGAAGAGTTAATCAGCAGAGGAGAGAAGAAGAGTCCAAGCCCTGCGTAGGATGCTCGTTCTGGAAAGATCACAAAATGGCTGCCTCGGTGGGAGCCAATCAGAAACGAGCAAAGCAAAGCAAGCTCTCATGGGAAATGTAGTTTTCCCAGAAAAGTACCCCAAACAGTGCCCGAAGCCCCCTGAGCTTCCCAACACACTAGAAACATGAACCTAATGATAGAGCAAGGGCAGACAAGTAAAATGAGCCATCTCTGAAGTCACTAGGTTAAACGGTTGCAGAGAGATGTCCTAAACTGTACAGTCCCACAGGAGGGAATGGAGCAACGGCGCCTATGCGGTAAAGGGAAATCAAATTTACATAATTGAAGGTGTAATATTAAAAGACATGAATCATCACTAAACATGTTAGGATACCCAGAAACAATGAACCAGTAGGAAAAGTGTCAGAAAACCCTCCAAATGAATGTCAAACCAGCAGCTAAAGGGTTAAATACCACATAAACCTGCTCCAAACACCCAACAGACATAAAGATAGACCCAATGAGTGCAGAAGTGTGCAATAGGAACTCCAAATGAAAAACCCCTGTGCGGAGGGGCACTGTGGGACATGTGGACCTGCAGCACTCAAAGGGTTGCTCATCTTTCCTGCAGATCTTCTGTCTTCAGATTACCATGTTTAAAGAAGAAGCCTCTGTGGGCAACTCCTGAGGAAAGAACTTGTAGCCAAGATTTTCCCCTCAGTGCTTAAGGTCCACAAAAAGCACCTGGTCACTGAGCTAGCCACATCTAAGGGCATTGTCAGTTATGTTCATCTGCCTAATGGTGGTATTCCATTTCTAACAGAAAAATAAAAAACTTCTAAAGCTATAGCAGAACTGTTCTCTTGCTTGTGTTATCTTCACCAAGGAACAAATCTTTCTGGAGCTGATTGGCTAGCTGCAGCCAGGGAGGAAAGGTAGGCTCCACCCCTTGCATACAATTCTAGAATTGTTCCTGCCTACTTATAGGGGTGGTTCGCCTACCAAGAGTTACCAGTAACCTGTATTGGACGACAGAGAAAGAGACATACTCACAGGATCCGTTTACATTCCTGTAGATGTCAGTTGCTCAAATCCCACTCAAACATTTCACCTCTTCTTGTTAGTATAAACTTCCTTCAGTGGGTTTGGCTATTTTTCTTCAGTGGGGGGTTTAAAGGAAAAAAAGAGGTTGAAGGAAGAGCAAACCAGCTGAATTTAGAAGACCAGAGAAATCTAAAAAAAAAATTATGAAAATATCAAAATCTATGTGTACAGTTTTAACGATTGTGAGGCCACTTAGTAATGTCAGGCACAAGCTCATCATTGCTGGATTTATTAAGAAAAGTACACCACCTAGGAGGCACTGCCCGATTAAAGGGGATAAAGAGTGTCTGACTTCAACCTATTTGTCAAAAATGAAATTGCTGAGTAGAAGATTAAATGTTAAATTATGGATACATCAATTATTGATAAAGTTTTCAGTTTAATAAAAGAAATTACAACACATTTTCAGTGTGCGATGGCCATCACCTTTAGGTGTCAACTTTTTCCATATGCTGATTGTATTTTTTATTTAAATTGTTATGCACAATATGCAATTTTTTGACCTTCTGATTGACAGAACAAATAATATCCATCATATAATAGGATTTTAGTCTTACCTGTTAAATCCTTTTCTCTTAGTCCATACAGGTTACTGGTAACTTTGGGTAGGCGATCAGCCCCTTTAAGTAGGCAGGAACAATTCTGAGAAGTGACTGCTGGTGGAGCCTACCTCTTCTCCTTAGCTTGCAGCTAGCCATCCCCAACCAGTAAGATTTGAAGACTAACTATTATCTAGGTAGTAAGAAGGTAAAAGAAGACTCCTGTGAGCATGAACCCGAAAGGACCCCCACATTCTGCCACAGGAGAGCCAAGCATGGTCCCTTGACAGGGTGGGAGACCAGTAACCTGTATGGACTAAGAGAAAAGGATTTAACAGGTAAGACTAAAATCCTATTTTCTCTGTCGTCCAATACAGGTTACTGGTAACTTTGGGATGTTCAACCATTAAGTTCCCCAGGGAGGTAAGAAAGTCGAGGACCAGGCGCAGGCCTCCAAAGTCACCAATGAACCTACAGATCATGAAGAGCTCAACAATAACTGCAAAGTGTCAACGGACACTGAACAGAAGCAAAACAGACCCCTGGAATTGTTACACAGCACTCTGAAATAGAGCCAACAGGACTCAAAAGGGAAAGAGTACTGAGAGACTAATGAGATTCTAGACAGGCAAGGCTGTCTCCAGGATCATCCTCCCAAAGCTGGCATCAGCCGATGCCAGCACGTCCACACGGTATGCACAGACGACCAAGTGGCCGCCTTGCACAACTGATCAACTGAGGCCTGTTTCTTTTAGGCCCAAGATGCCCCAATGAACCTCGCAGAATGAGCCGTGACCCTGAAGGAAGCAGGCTTCTTCCTAAGTTCGTAAGCCTTACGAGTTGTGGACTTGATCCAAGAAGCAATGGTTACATTGGAAGCAGGCTTCCCTGTCCTAGGACCCTCAGGAATTACAAAAAGAGTGTCAGACTGTTGCAAGGACTTAGTGCAATGCACACAGAACTTGAGACAACGAACAACATCCAACAGATGAGGATCCTTCTCTTTATCAGAAGTGGGGTTAGGGCAGAATCAAGGAACCTCAATCTCCTGATTAATGTGGAACTCAGACACCACCTTCAGGAGAAACTCTCGTGAAGTGTGAAGCATCACCTTGTCCTTGTGAAACACCAAAAGGGTGGCCTACAAGACAGGGCATGCAGCTCCGCAGCAGAGCGAACACAACAAAGACCATCTTCCACGTCAGCATATGTAGAGGAATGGTAGCCAGTGACTCAAAAGGAGGATGCTGAAGTACTCCTAAAACCAAGTTAAGGTCCCACTGAGGAGCAGGGGACTTAAACACCAGACGAGCATGAGCAACACCCTGGAAGAAAACCTTGACATCAGGAATAAGAGCAAGACGCCTCTGAAAGAAGACAGAGAGCGCAAAAGTCTGAATCTTAAGAGAACTCAGGCTGAGACCCTTATCCACACCATCCTGGAGGAAGGGCAAAATCCTGAGAAAGGTCTTTGTCAGCAAACCAAGTTAGAAAGGTAGCCCAAACTCGATGGTAGGCCTTAGAGGAAACAGGCTTACTGGCACAAAGCATAGTAGCCACCACACTAGAAGAAAAACCTTTCTTCTTCAAAACTGAGGATTCAACATCCATGCTGTCAAAGCAAGACAATGAACGTCTTCCTTCCAGAGGAAGATCCGGATGGGAGTGAAATCGAAGAGGTTCCGTCACTGAGAGGTCCAGCAGCTCCGGAAACCAAGCCTGTCGAGGCCAGTAAGGTGCAATCAGAATGACTTGACAGCGTTCCAGTCTCAGTTTCGGTAGCATCCTGTTCAACAGGGGAATGGGAGGAAAGAGGTATGCCAGAGGAAATGTCCACTGGATCGACAAGGCATCCACTGCCAGAGCCAGGGGATCCGCCCAGCGAGAGCAGAACGTTGGAACCTTCCTGTTGTGCCTGGTTGCCATCAGGTCGATGCATGGAAGAACCCACTGCTGGATGATGAGGTTGAACACCTCTGGATGTAGTTCCCACTCTCCGATGTCCACTGTGTGCCGACTGAGGAGGTCTGCCAGAACATTGTCTACGCCAGGAATATGAACTGCAGAAATGGCAGGGACATACTCCTCTGCCCATGATAAAATAGCCTTTACCTTAAGTCAAGTTGCAAGGCTTCTTGTGCCTCCTTGCTTGATGATGTAGGCTACAGCTGTGGCGTTGTCCAACTGTACCCTGACCAGCAATCCTCCAGCTGCCGAGTCCAGTGTTGTAGGGCATGAACTATGGCCCGTAGCTCTAAGACATTGATGGGAAGGAGAGATTCCTCCAGGGACCACCGGCCCTGAACACTCAAGTTCCCCAGTACCGCTCCCCATCTGGAGAGGCTGGCATCCGTCATTACTGTTGTCCAGAAGGGCACCAGGAAGGGTCTGCCTTTTAGGAGATTGTTCAGGTTGAGCCACCACAAGAGGCTCTGCTCCACGTGAAGAGGGAGAGATAAGGCTCTTTCCAAGAGATCTGGTCGACCCCTGCATGCCAGGATTAGAAACCTCTGAAGCTCCCTGGTATAAGCCATGGCAAACGGGACTGCTTCTATAGTAGAAATGAACTTCCCCACCAAGGATGACAACTTCTTGGCTGGAAATGGATCCTGAGACAGGATAGCCTGGACCTTCAGTGCTATCTGATGAGCCACTTCGTCCGTGAGAAACACCAGAAAAACCATCGTCTAGGAAGGGACAATGTCTGACTTTTCCAGATTGATAATCCACCCGTGATGGGAGAGAGCATGAATGAAGTCCTGCACCTGCTGATGAAGGAGTTCTGGAGAAGAGGCCTTCAGAAGGAGGTGATCCATATATGTAGTAACTCTGATGCTGTTCCGATGTAGGACAGAAATCAATGCTCCCAGGACTCTGTTGAAGACTTGAGGAGCCGTGGTCAGGCCAAAGGGGAGGGCAGAAAACTGGAAATGCCCTTGGTCGAAGGCAAAGCGGAGATATTGCCGACTCTCTGGATGAATGGTGATGTGCAGATAGGCATCCTGAAGATCCAGAGAGGCCAGATATTCCCCAGGGTACATAGCCGCTATCACTGTGCGCAGTGACTCCAGGCGGTATTGGGACCGGACCACAAAAGAGTTGAGATCTTTCCGATCCAAAATGGGACGACAGCCACTGTCCTTCTTGAAAACCACAAAGAGGTTGTAGTAGAATCCCAAGCCACTCTCCTGAAGAGGAACTGGTTCCAGGACCGCCTTGTCCAGAAGGGCCTGAATGGCCTCCTCAAAAAGGCGGCGCTTTCCCTCTCCTAAGGGAAAATGAGAAGAGAAGATGCTGAAAGGAGGTGAAGGGGATCCTGTACCCTGAAGCCATCACCTGCAAAACCCACGGGTCCGCCACAGAGGCCTCCCAAGCTGAGAGGTAGTGGCGTAAGCGGCCCCCTAGCAGCGGGTAGTGACCCGGGTTCAGCAAGTCATGAAGAAGAAGGTTTGGAAGCCTTGGGCGGAGGACTTGGGCCTCCATTGCTGCTTAGGTTTGGATGAGGAGTGCAGAGCCTGAGGGACCGCCTTGGTCGCTTGGCGCGAGTATGCCTGAAAGGGCCGAAAAAGCCAATTCCTTTTGATAGGCACCTTCTTCCGAAGGACAACTGGCAGGTGAGTACTCTTCCCTCCAGTGGCTTTGCTGATCAGATCCTTGAGCTCAGGCCCAAACAGGAAGGTGCCCTGAAAGGGCAAAGACAGGAAAGCCCTCTTGGAGGCCGTGTCAGCAGACCAGATCTTGAGCCAAAGAGCATGTCTGGCTACCACAGACAAGGTAGCAGAAACATAATGCTGAGCTTCAGCAATGCTGGCGAGAAGCCGCAACATGTCAGCAGTAGGGGCCCCCTGACGGACAGCTGAACTCTATTCACCCATGCTGCAGCAAATGTAGAGCTGAGGGCAGAACCAGCTGTCACAAAAATAGCCTTGACAGAGGTCTCAAGCTCTTGTCAGTCCAGTCTTTCAGAGCAGAAGTGTCAGCCACAGGCAAGGAAGTGGCCTTAGAACGCCTGGAAATAGGGACATCCACCTTGGGGGGATGAACCCACTGCGTAAGTGCTGTTTCAGAGAATGGGTAAAGTTTAGCAGACTTTCTAGATACAGATGGTTTCCTGTCTGGAAACATCCACTTCTCAGACACCAACAGGTTAACCCTGAGTGACAGGAGGAGCAATGAGCAATAGGGGACACAGACTCCCCAGTGTCTTTAGTCTTAGGTTTAGCCCCAAGGTCTAATGGAGTAGACATTCTCACAGAGTCAAACAGTCAAAGTGTCAGAACACCCACAAAACAGTATGTATGATAAATAAATTCACCCCAGAAATGCTAAATAAGACTTATCTGGTAGGCGAAGGGTTAAATTGCTGAGGAGAGAAGGTGAGTCCAAGCTCTGCATAGGATACTTAATCTGCGAAGACACAAAATGGCTGCCGTGGCGGGAGCCAATCAGAAATGAGCGCACAAAGTGAGTGCTCGTGGGAATTGTCGTTTCGCTAACGGAGTACCCCAACAGTGCCTGAAGCCCCCTAAGGCCCCCAACATGCCCAGAACGTTGACCAGATAACAGAGCAAGGGCAAACCAACAAAATGAGCCATCATAGAAGTGAATGGAGCAATGGCGTCTATGCGGTAAACGTGCGTCTTAAAGGAGCGGAACATAAAGTTAACGAGGTGAATATCAAAAAACTTAAAACCACACAAAAACCCACTAGAACAAGTCAGTAGACCCAAAAACACTGGTCCAAGTAAGGAAAGTGTCCTACAAAGCCTCAAAAGATGCGGACCAGCGGCAAAAGGGTTAAGTTACCACAGAAACTTGCTCTAAACACTCCCTTAGACATACAGATAAACCCAATGAGTGCATGAGTATGTAATAGGAACTCCAAGTGAGACCCCTGTGCGGAGGGGAAGAATGGGACATGTGGGTGCTCACCTTTTTAGCAGGTCTTCTGTCTTCATATTACCATATATCAAGAAGAAGCCTCAGTGGGCAACTCCTGAGGAAAGAACTTGCAGCCAAGATTTCCCCTCAGGGCTTAGGTCCACAAAAGCACCTGGTAAACTGAGCTATCCACATTTGGGTGATGGGAATTGTCAGCGATGGTAATCCGCCTAATGGTGGTATCCCATTTCTAACAGAAAAATAATAAAGAAGCTAAAACTATAGCAGAACTGTTCTCTTACCTTGTATCTTGAACAAGGAACAAATCTTACTGGTTGAGGATTGGCTAGCTGCAAGCTAAGGAGAGGAGTTAGGCTCCACCCAGCAGTCACTTCTCAGAAATGTTCCTGCCTACTTAAAGGGGCTGATCGCCTACCCAAAGTTACCAGTTACCTGTATTGGACGACAGAGACATTTATGTATGTGTATCCTCCATTACACACACAGCAAATTGATCATCAGATGTTAGGGGTTTCATAAAAATTTCAGACTGCATGCTGGGGTACCTTAAGCAAGAAAAGAACCACTGATCCAAGGCCTTAAAAGATCAAGACCTTTGGCAAGTGAAAAGCTTGGATTTCATTACAATAAACGTCTTTTATCAGTTTTCATATTGTAATATTTAGAAACACAGAAACAGAATTTGACCTCAGATAACCATCTAGTCTGTCCATTTTCCTACTGTAAAAACATCAAGCCTTATTTGGACCTTGGTCTTGTCTCATGTTCAGGACAGCCTTATGCCTATCCCATGCATGCTTAAATTATGTCACTGTATTAACTTCTACCACTTCTGCTGGTATGTTATTCCACTTATCTACTACCCATTCGGAAAAACTTTCTTACATTACATCTAAACCTGTGTCCCTCTCTAGTTTTAGACTATAGCCTCTTGTCCTAACATTTTTACTCCTTTGAAATGTACTTCCATCCTGCACTTTGTTGAATCCCTTCATGTATTTGAATGTTTCAATCATATCCTCTCTTTCTTCTCTCCTCCAAACTATACATGTTCAGATCCTTTAGTCTATCCTGATATTTCTTTTCCTGTAAACCAGTCCCCATTTAAGTAGCCCTTCTCTGAATTTTCTCTAGTGTATCTATATCCTTCTGAAATATTTAGTACCTTATTGCATCCGGGCCAGATCTGATCCACATATTCCCAGACTAACTCAGGAGCGATGCAGCCTCTGGATGTAATAACCTCTGGCAAATCCTACAGAAATGACAACAACAGGGGAAAATAAAAAGGATCAATTTTAGGGCAATGCCTAATAAATGTAACTCCTCTGATGCTAGATAGGTCTCCCCATTGCATTGGAGACCCTTCTAGCACCCATTTAAATGTCAGCTAACTCACGGATGGTGGATAGTGGGAACAGACCTACCCATGAAGTTAGGGCTGCATTGTGAGCCCCTGAGGACCAAGGAAGGAGCAGAATAGGTTGTCTTAAAAGAGACCTTTGGAGTTCTCTTGTTGGTCTCATGAGACTCTGAAGTTTCACAGTTCAGTCCCACTGGGCTGTCTGCATTCACCACAGACTCTAGTGAATGGCTTCCAAACTAGGTATAAAAGTTTATGGTTGTGAAAAACTTCTGTGTTCTGTTCAAGCCCATTGCCAGCCAACAGGGTCTTTTCTTAATCATCAAATGGTTTGCAGGTGCCATCTTGGAAATAGAGAGCACTGCCCCAGTCTTTATATTAAGGCTTCTTCAACATATGATGGATTTGTTTTGCACCACTTTTGACTTTATACTTATGCCATATATAGATAAAAGTCCCTTCTACCCATGAACGCTTAATAAATGTATGATTGAGTAGGATGTAAAAGAGAGAGCTTTAACAGGACCAGCGAAGAGAATTTGTTCTGATGCAGGCTTGGGAAGGGCCTAACTTGGGTTGGTAGAGGACAAAGGCCTGTATTCAATAAGCAAAGGAGGTACATTTCTGGAGCAAAATAAATGTGCCATAAAATAGGATTTTAGCGAACCATTAAAGGGACAGTAATGGATGGGAATAAATGTATCTCTGTATATAAATTATGTCTGACTTGCAGATCAAAAGTAAAACAATTTTAAGGTACCACCCTCCCTTCCCTTTTTCCTTTTGGATTTGCCTCCCCGCAGATGTGTAATCCGGTCTGCTTGACCGGACAGCTCACAGCGAGGGAAAATCTTCAAGCTGAAAACATAATGTAGTTGAAAGGGACGGGAGGGGGATACATTACAATTTATTTACTTTTGAACTACAAGTCAGACATAATTTATATACTGTGCTACATGAACCATTATATGAGCATTAATCAGAGCTACATTTATTCACATCTATTACTATCCCTTTAAATCCTTTTCTGTTAGTCCATATGGAACGCAGAAACCAAGGTTTAAAGCTTCCCTCCTCCGGAGGGCAGGGCACTTCAAAGAAAGGCAGGGCCTTTGAGGCAGACACCGCCCTCTCTTCCTCCAGCTTTACCCTTGACTCCAGTTTTACACTGGTAAAAATGGGACCAGATCCTACGGAAGGCTTTAGAGGATAGAGCTTCATAGCGAAACTCTTTCTCTTCAAGATCCTGGCCTTAACAGCCATGCCATCAAGGCTAACCTTTCCACCTGCTGGTAGCAGAGTGGACCCTGTATCAGAAGATCGGTCTCAGAGAAAGACATAATGGCTTCTCGATGGACAAGCTGAGAAGATCTGCGAGCCAGGCCAAATGGGGCCCAAAAAGGTGACCTGAGCATTCTCCATCTTGATCTTCCGCAGAACCCAGGGAAATGGAGGAAACACATAGGCCAGATGAAAGTTCCATAGGATAGACATCACATCAATCGCAAAAGCTAGAAGAACCTTCATCTTGGTGCAGAACAGCAGAACCTTCCTGTTCTCATGGGATGCCATTATGTCCACTGATGGAAAGCCCCAGCAGTGGACTATCTGTTCGAATACCTCTTGGATGAATTCCCAGATTACCGGGACCAGCTCATGATGACTTAAAAAATCTGTGACTGCTTTTTTGATGCCTGGGATGTGGACCACTGAGATGAATGGTACATGAGCTTCTGTCCAGGCTGACTCGCTCTGGGTTCCTCTCTGGCAGGTGATTATGAGACCACCATCGCATTGTCTGATTAGATCTTCAATTAAGTTTTTTTCAGGCCCTGGGACCCGTGAAGAAGCACAAAGTGAATGGTTCATTTTTCCACCACGATGATCGAAAGAAGACTCTCCTCCCTGTCCAGCAGCCTTGAACCGTTAGGGGTGCCAGAGTCACACCCGACCTGGCGTATGTAGTGACAGAGGTCCAGTCCGGTATTACAAAGGGGCGTCCTGATGTCAGATGTGGGTGATGAAGTCACCACTGCAGGTCTTCCCTTGTCCAAGGGAACAGACCCATAGGATGAGTCAGAAGGGAACGCTGCCTTGACCAGCTCCTGAGTGTCCAGCTGAAGCTTCCTCGTATGAAACTGAGTATAAAAGACCTCTTCCAAGGCAGGCACTATACATCACAGGATTCTTATGTAGTCTCTTATTGTCACTGAAGGTCAGGACAGAGTTGGGACATGTCTCAAAACAGAGTCTAGATCTAGTCTTCTGGCAGAAACACTCTCCCTTAACCCTTAACGACCGGCCGGCGGTTAAGGACCAATGGAGCATTTTATATATATATATATATATATATATATATATATATATATATATATATATATTTTTTTTTTTTTTATTATTATTCTGATTCAGGGGTCCCTGAGAGGTGTGCAGCTGTGCGGGGACCCCTGAAATCCATGATGTGTCAGGACTGTCACTGGTCCTTAAAGGGATAGTAATACTTAAAATGTAAAAACAGATATATTGTAGGGTTTATCCCCCGAGTAAAATAAGTGTACTCCAACTGCTGAAAGGTGTTTCATTCAAAAGTTATTAATTTTCAATTAATAACTGAAATTGTACAGTGGCGCTGTTGCTACAAGATCCCATGGACAGCTCTGGTCCCGGGACCATAAATCTCCACAGGATGGTGTAGCAACAGCGCCACTGTACAGTTTCAGGCCACTGTGATATTGCACCTAAAAAATTCAACTTTGAAAATTAATAACTTTTGAATGAAACACCTTTCAGCAGTGGGAGTACCCTTGTTTTACTCAGGGGGATAAACCCTACAACATATTTTTTTTACATTTTAAGTATTACTATCCCTTTAACTCAATTTTTCCCATGACTGTCCTGGCACATCATGGGTCCTTAAAGGGGTTTTCTAAGTAGGGGGTTAAGAAAATACCTTGGGAGTGGACACAGGCAGACAGAGCTGCCATGATCTTTGTGAAGATACTTGGAACTGACACTAAGCTAAAGGGCACTTGAAGGCAAAGTGAAGGAAAAGCCGGTGGTCTGAATGAATTGGGACATGCGTCCTGACTACCTAGAGGGGCTAGGTATTCTCCTGGGCACACTGCTGCTATAACAAACCACAGGGATTCCATCTTGAACCATGTGGCTTCCATGTAATGGTTGAGACATTTCAAGTCCAGAATAGGATTGATGTGGTGGTGGACTTGTTAGCCTTTGGCTTCTGAGCAGATTTACTGTTCCACCAAGTCTTCTTGGGCTTTGGTGAGGGGCAGGCCTGTAAGGCCTGAGGGGTTTGAACTCTATGCCCCCAAAATGGGTGGGGAGAATTAAATTCATGCATATACCTGGGGAAAAAAAATAACGTTTCAAAGAAATCTGATTCCCTTGCCTCCAGTGGCGTCACTGATGACCTTACCCAGGTCAGGTTCAAAGAGATGCTTACCCACAAAAGGAAAAGACACCAAGGATCTCTATGAAGACTGGTCAGCCAACAAAATCTTGATCCATAAAGTGCGACACACAGCAACAGATAAAGCTCAGGACTGATCACAGAATCTGGCTGCATCAAAGGCCACTTCAGTAAGATATGTGTTGGTCTCCAAAATTTTAGCAAGCACCACTGATAGCCTATGAGAGTTGTTTGCGTCAGACTGCTATTGCTCAGGTGATCCAGGCCATAGCAAAGATGGGTCGCAGGTAGCCCCAGTGGCAGCAAAGTTCACCTTAAATAAGGAATCAAGGCATCTGGCAATGGCAGAGATGTGTTTTTGATTAGGCATTTATTAAGAAAGAGCCTCTTGTTTAGTGTATCCCATTCATCCAGAAAAACCTGATCTAAGGTGGTGTTGGGAGGAAAAAAGGGAGAATCTTTCTTGCTCTTGTTGAAGATATCTGAGAGTGGCCCCTAAAGACAGGATAAATATATCTAATGGGTTGCATGTGGTGTCATGAGAGGAGAACCCCCTCGATAGATGAAGGAATGGAGGAAACAGAGGACATCACAGTTTTAACCCATGCTGTCTCTTGTTCAGCAGTGGTGGGCTCTGAGGGAGTAGCAGTGGCCACAGAACAAAAGGAACATAGGGTGCCCGAATATTCCTTGGAAGCCGAGTCTGATATGAGGAACAATCAGTTAAAGGGGTTAAGGAAACCCCTGAATCCTTATGTTTGGATTTCCTCATGTGTCCCATAACATCAGATGTGTCTGGAAAACAAAACTGGGATCAACTAGTGAGAAAGAAAGAAATCACACAGAAATACATAAAAGTTACTTATCTGAGTGCAAGAGGTTAAACTGTGAACAGAAGAAAGAAAGCCAGCCTCTGCATAGCATAAATAATGGGCAGAGTAATAAGACTGACACTATCAGAAAAAAAGCCCAGGAAAAATGTAATTCTATGAAATTATTTTTTTCTACATTACCTATGCTCAGCTAAGTGTCTCTCCAGCCATGAAAATGTGCCAAAATAAAGGTTTCTGAACATGAACCATGCTGCTCATACCATGGAGCATGGTCAGCAATTTACTTTGAGCCCTCTCAGCCCCTTGCATGTCAAATGTGTGCAAAGATATGTCACAAAGATGATTCCCATTGATCTGTGTAATAAAGATGGCCGCTGCTACCAAGTAAAAGAAAAAATTCTGAAAATAGTAGAAATGGCTAGTAGAAAAACATCCCTGCAATGAAAACTAACAGTGTAGAATAATGTGGCAGAAAGACAGATTATACTTATACAGGTTAATAACATCAACAAGTAGCAGTAACCACCTTTTTATCACATGATCTAATAAGAGAAAGAAGGATTGGGTACAATTTAGAAAGAGACTCCACCTCAAGTGGATGCCTAGAGTGAAATGGGACATAAATAAATAGGACCGTAGCACTGAAATGGTTAACGTACCAGTCTTCTTTCTTCAAGCTTCTATTATACAGTGTGGAACCCCACAAGTTCAGCTATGAGGAACAGATTTGAAATAAAGTCAACCTTTACAGGAAAATATTCCAGAAATATACCCTTGAACTGGGCAATCCAACTCCAGGAAGCCAGTTAATGGAGCCCCATATCTAAGCAGAAAAGTAATAAAGTCCAAAATATAAGCAGTGCCAGCTTGCTTCTCTTCTCTTGAGAGTTCACACAAATCTGGGGGTGGGGAGTAAAGCTGGAAGGAGAGAATGAAGTCTTTGTATCAAATGCCCCGCCTTTTGTGAGGTGCCATGCACTCTGGAGGAGGGGCACTTTAGCCCATGGTTCCTGTGTTCCATAGAGGACATAAAAGAAATAAATATTTCTCAATTTTCCATTGAGTTAAGTGTGTGGTGTGTGTGTGTGGGGGGGAGGGGGGGTTGGTTAACCCCATGAATGCTAGAGAAGGCATATCTGGCATTCAGAGAGTTGAAAGCCCCATTTAAATAATTGGGAACTGTAATTTGTCTTCAATGATATACTTGGTTTGCTCTTGAATTACACATCTTTAGCTTATTGAATTTAACCATAAAAATAGACTAGGAAGCAAATTGAGTGAAACAGAAAATGAATTGGGAACGGCTTGGGAAAAATCTGAGGCATATCTGTACAGAGACTGGCAAGGAACTGGGTAGACACTATTAATGAGGCTGTTGTTAATGTACAGGTCCTGTGGGGCAAAGCTGTCTTTATCCATTATGCACTCTTAAATCCTAACTAGAAGTAACAAAACAACATTGACATATTAAATGGGTTCAGTGATTATTTCAAATTGAATAAAAAGAAAAAACAGTGATTCTGTAGGAATTAAAGGGCCGGATGTTGGAGACCAGTCACAGTTGGTATTCCCTCCCTCTTGGGAATGTGGGTGCACCACTGACCTGGCAAAGGCTGCTGCTGTAACCAGACACAGGGAAGGCTGTAACTTTAAATGGCTTTATTGAGTACATGTGGATGAATCCTTTCCACAGGCCTGGGTCTGCTAAACACCTGAAGTAAAGACAAATAGCTGGGAAAGTTCAGGCAGCAGTTGCAATTGTGTATCATATAAATACAATTCCTGAACATAAAATTGTGCACATTGATTCATATAAATGTGCAAGTGGTAGCAGGTATCGGTATGAAGATTATCCTAACCTGCTCTTTCTTCCCCCTCCACAAAGGTCACTTGTATCTGTTGGAGATACAGAGGTCTTTCGTGTGACCTTGCCCTGATTCTTCTGTGGCCTCCACTGGTTCAGTTCCACTTCATCCAAAGAAGCCACTTGCCCTGTGGTATAATAACAAGAGGTGGATGTTAGAAATGTCTCCAACACATTGTGGCATATGTATAAAAGTAACCGTGCTGCACCATAGGGAAGACGATAATTTCAATCAAATTAAATCCTCCACCGTACTGCTTTACTTTGCAATGCCTTGGATACCTCTTTAACATTCAACAGGTCTATTTGGAGCAGCTGGATTGCCCCTGAACTACTTTACTTTTGCTTTTATACCGATGCCGCAAATATTTCAGTATAGGTCTGTCTGGCTATGAATCTAGAGAAACACTATGAAATTACTTACACCACACATATCTTATGCCAAAAACTATCTACAACTGCTGCACAACAAGAGTTTGCTTGAAATTCAAACAGCTTCCATGAACACCATACCAGCTCACAGGAGAACTGTTAACCCTTTGAGTGCCAGAGGGTACAATGTGTTGTGTACCCCCTCTGGTGCTCAAAGGGTTAAAGTGGAACTACCACCTCCACTAAAGTCACCCTGCAATACTTATGCAGGTGGCGACTAGCTTTGTAATCATTATTTTACCTCTCAAAAGTGCCCACAAATAAAGTTATCCTTAAGTTTCTGAGGCCGGACGCCAGGCATCACTGTGGACATCTTTTCCTCTTCATCCTTCACAGGTATTGCACTGGCTCGGGCGGCTCCAGAAGAGACTGACGGCGCAAGCGCACAGACTGCAGTAACCTGGCCGTCAGTCTCGGAAGCTTAAAGGGATAGTAATACTTTGTTTTATCTTTATTTTATTTTGTAGGCATTAAAAAAACATGAAGAACGATATAAGTCTTATCTCTCAAACCTTTATGGTTTGAGAGATATTCACAAGCAAAGTTTCCCCTCCCGCCCCTTTTTCCTACTATAAGCTATCTCTTCTTAAAGTATGGAGTTGGATATTACACTTTTAACCCTCATCAAAATGTTCAAAGGTTGGGGAGCAGAGAAGGATCAGAAGATTCCACATTAAGCCACCATCTCACTAGAAATTGGTGGGGTTAATAGACCCAAAAATTATTTGTTTTGATCCCCGACAACTAACATCCCTAAGGTACTGTGAGATCAATTTTTTGAGGCTGACTGTCACAAGCGTTTCCAAATAAGGAAGTACTTACAGGTTAAGGATAGTGGAAATATTTTCTGCTTAGAGATGGTGTTGCGTTTTATGCTAGAACAATCTTTCTACTAAATTTAGACTACTTGGATTAGTAGAAAACCTGTTTGATTTAAGGTAACAACATTTGAAAAAGTCTTTGCCTGGTACTGGATAGGTTTAAAGTCAATAGCCTTAATATCACGTCTTAACTTTGGGACTAGATAACAAGGCAACAGCAAGTAATTAGACCAAAAAAAACAATACCCCAACTCCTAGAGAATAGCAGGCAGAGACTGTCCTCTGTGTGGAAGAAACCCCGCCTGCCGGTGGAACAACCCGAATGGTCATGGTTTCACCATGGAGAGAGTGTGCAGGGTAGGTAGGGACGCCTGACCTATGCAGCTCTAGGCTGACACTCTGGATATGATCTGCCTGAAGCTGAAATGAGGATAAGACTAAGGGAGGTACAGAAAATGCTATTCCACTGAGCGGGAGCAACCTTGGAATGGCCAAGACATAGGGAGAGAATGAAATAAGCCAGACAAGTAAGCCAAGATACACAACAAGCTAGAGAAAACAGGGATGTCAGAGGAAAGTAAAAAATCATAGTCCATAAACCAAATGCCAAGGGGGTTATCAAGAATATATAGCGGAAAGAATAACAGGAGACCCGAAATATTTTGTACCACTCGCATAAAATATAAAATAGTATTTAGTTAAAGGGACAGTAATGTCCCAAAAAATGTTTTTACAGTTATGTAGTTTAAAAGATTAATCAAATTGCTCCAAACCCTATCCCTCAAACTGCTATGGTTTGAGAGATATAGGGATTCAAAGTCCCCCCTCCCCTTCTCCTGATGTCAGCTGGAAAGCTGACAGCAGGAGAATCGAGTCGTACGACTCGAGGAGGCTCTGCAGCAGAGCCAGAATCTCGTTACTTAAAAATAATTCATTAATTGGAAAGGTCTAAAAAGTGTACTGCGATTTCGGCTCTGCTGCAGAGTCGCCTGCTGGTCCCCGGAGCAGCATCTCCTGCTGTCAGCTAGATTGATTGTGCTATTGATTTGCCCCCGGGGGTGGTACCCCCTAGGGGACGTACGTATCCATTGTCATGCGATGAGAACCAGGCTATGGAGGAATATATTGAGGATGCCCTCAAAAGAGGGATCATCAGGAAATCCACCTCGCCTGATGGTGCTCGGTTCTTTTTTGTGAAAAAGAAGAATGGCGAGTTAAGACCGTGTATCGATTACCATGGCCTAAATAAGCTGATGCCTAGGAATGCATATCCGATACCACTCATCATCGAATTATTTGACAGGTTAAAAGGTTCCTCCATCTTTACGAAACTGGACCTAAGTGCGGCCTATAACCTGATTCGGATTAGAGCTGGTGATGAGTGGAAAAAGGCTTTTAACACTAGATCCGAGCACTATGAATATCTAGTTATGCCATTTGGCCTCTGTAATGCACCTGTGGTGTTCCAAGAACTGATTAATGATATCCTCAGGGATATGCTGCAGTCCTGTGTTGCTGTCTACCCGGACGATATACTTATTCACTCAGATAATTTGTCACAACACATCAAGGATTTGTCAGAAGTGTTGCTCCGCTTACGAAAAAATAAGCTATACTGTAAAATGGAAAAATGCGAGTTTCATAGATCCAGTGTGCCTTTTTGGGGTTCGTAATTGCCAAGGAAGGTATTGCTATGGATCAAGAGAAACTTGCTGCAGTTTTGCAATGGCCACGGCCCAAAGGATTAAAAGCGATCCAGCGATTCCTGGGGTTCTCTGATTATTACAGAAAGTTTATTAAAAACTTTTCCACGATTGTTAAACCATTGTCTGACCTTACACACAAGGGCGCCAATCCTTCCCAATGGCCTGAGGCAGCAGAAAATGCATTTGAGACACTGAAATCCTCTTTTGCAGCTGCTCTGGTGCTATCCCACCCCAACCCATCTCTTCCGTTTACGCTGGAGGTCGATGCCTCAGAGATTGGGTTTGGGGCAGTACTTTCTCAAGGACCAGTGACAGAGAGCACTCTCAGACCACGTGGGTTTTTCTCTAAGAAGTTGTCAGTTGCCCAAAGTCACTATGAGATAGGTGACAGAGAACTACTGGCTATCATTCTCGCCCTGAAAGAATGGCGTCATTTATTGGAGGGCACCAAAAGTCCAGTATTGATTCTCACTGATCACAAAAATCTGACTTATCTGTCAGAGGCTAAAAGACTGTCCTCTCTCCAGGCCAGATGGGCTTTCTTTCTTTCCCGATTTAATTTGATTGTATCATATTTGCTGGTTCCAAGAACGTTAGGGCTGATGCCCTGTCTAGACAATTCGAGCCTGAAACTGAGAGGGACGAGGTCCCAGTACCCATTATACAGCCTGACAGCATATTGGCCACGCTACATACTAGTATCACTTCGCCACTGGGGGAAGAGATTCTGGCCACCCAGGCTACGGCCCCTCCGGAAACTCCAGTGGGCAAGTGTTTTGTTGATGAGCCATTCCGCACTCGATTACTTGAAACATACCACTCCTCTAAGGCTGCTGGGCATATTGGTAGGGATCAATTAATATGGTCTCTCTCACAAGTTTTCTGGTGGCCCTCTCTGAGGGCGGGCTGTTCTGCATTTACCAATGCCTGTGTCACCTGTGCTCGTGCCAAGACCCCTAGACACCTCCCTGTGGGCCTACTCCAACCAGTACCTAAAGGCGAACGTCCCTGGTCTCACGTTTCCATCGATTTCATGGGAGAGTTGCCAGTGTCATGAGGGTATTCTTTCATACTTATGGTGGTTGACAGGTTTTCTAAAATGGCTCATTTCGTGCCCCTCCGTGGCCTTTCCTCTGCCAAAGAATTGGCTGTTGTTTTCGCTAAAGAGGTATTTCGGTTGCATGGGGTACCTAGAGTTCTGGTGTCCGACCGGGGGAGCCAGTTTGTGTCCAGATTTTGGAGCGCATTTTGTGAACAGATGGGCATTCAACTGTCCTTCTCCTCTGCCTACCAACCCCAGACCAATGGGGCAGCTGAGCGTGCCAATCAGGGACTGGAGCAGTTCCTGCTCTGTTTTGTCACAGATCACCATGATAACTGGGCCGACCTGTTGATGTGGGCAGAGTTCACCAGGAACTGTGCGGTTAACTCTTCGGACTCATTTCAGTCTCAACAGATTCCATCTCTGGATGAGCATATTGAGCAGCTCCGCTCCACTTTGGCACAGGTTCAGAGGGAACTCAGTCAGTCTTTCCAGCGTCATCAGCACCATGCCAATCGTAGACGGCTGCCAGCAGTTTCCTTCCAGGTTGGGGACAGGGTATGGCTATCCTCCAGAAATCTCAAGTTACAAGTCCAGTCCAACAAACTGGCTCCCCGGTTTATTGGCCCGTTCAGGGTGATCCGTAAAATGAATCCTTTCTCTAATGCCTTGGATCTCCCTGCGTCCATGCGCATCCATAATGTGTTCCATGTATCTCTCTGCAAACCTCTTGTATGCAACCGTTATACTACTAACCCTGTGGTGCCAGGGCCTATAGAGGTAGAGGGTCAGGAGGAGTATGAAGTTCAAAGTATCATTGATTCTCGCAGATTTAGAGAAAAATTGCAGTATTTGGTACATTGCAAGGGTTATGGTCCGGAAGAACGATCCTGGGTTGACAGTAAGGACCTTCATGCTCCAAAATTACTGCGTATTTTTCATTCTAAATACCCTCAGAAGCCAGGTCCCTCTTCCAGAAGGGGGGTCTTTGAGAGGGGGGTACTATCACGGTGCCCGTGATTGCTGGCTTTTCTTGTCAGTTAGCAATGGGTGCTTTCCATTGGTTGCCTGTGATTAGTCCGCCCAGTATTGCCTATATAGACTGGGCTCCTGCACCCTTTCACTGCCCTTTCATGGTGTTTCTATGCCAGTGCTACGCCTGCCTATGGATTCCTGTGTACCTTTTGGCCTGCCTGACTTCTCTCCTGTTCCTGCGTCTGTGTACCGACCCGGATAGCCTGTCTACTCTCCAGAGTCGTTCCTGTGTACCGCTCCGGCCTGGCTGACGTTTCTGTTTCCGTATCCCACCCGGTTTGGCTGACATTTCTGCTCTGGTATCCTGACCTGGCCTGGCTGACATTCCTGTTCCTGGATCCCGACTTGGCTGCATTCCGCTTGACTCTGGTCGCCTCGCTGACATTCTGACTTCCAGTGCCTTCCTTGGTTGGCACCGCTGATTTCAGGCTTCTGGCCTCCGAGATTGCACTGGCTGTCAGTATACTGGTTTGCTCCACTCTAACACCGGTTGCTAGTGCTGCCTCCGTTATAGCACCGGTACGGCCTCCGTGTTTGCCCAGTACGTTGTACTGGTTTGCTCCACTCTAACACCAGTTGCTAGTGCTGCCTCCGTTATAGCACCGGTAGGGCCTCCGTGTTTGTCCAGTACGTTGTACTGGTTTGCTCCACTCTATCACCGATTGCTAGTGCTGCCTCCGTTATAGCACCGGTAGGGCCTCCGTGTTTGTTCAGTACGTGGTACTGGTTTGCTCCACTGCCTTACGGCTTACTATACATTGAGTCTGTTGGTTCCCAGCGCGCGGGCACTGGTTCGCTCCATTGCCTTATGGCTTACTATACATTGTGACTGTTGGTTCCCAGCGCGCGGGAGCTAGTTCGCTCCATTGCCTCATGGCTGACATCATAGTGACACCGATGGTCCCTGGTACACGGGCACGGGTTCACTTCACGCTGTCCAGTCCTAGACAGCTAGTTATTTGTCCAGTACACGGGTACTGGTGTGTGCAGTATACCTGGTATTACCACTATCTCATTTATCCTCCATATGTCATCTCCATAACTGTCATTGTCATCTGACAGTCATTGAGGCCATAGCGGTTGACTTCATCTCCTTTAAGGCTGCCTCACCTGGTATATTGGTAAGGCCGGTAGAACCTTCCAGTTATTTCCATTTTGGGTTGCCGGTAGAGCCTGTATCATATGGTGTTCTGCTAGGCTGCCTTGCCCGGTATATTGGCAGGGCCGGTAGAGCCTGTATTATATGGTGTTTCGTTAGGCTGCCTTGCCCAGTATATTGGCAGGACCGGTAGAGCATGTTTCTCCTTGTATTCTGATAGGCTACCTTGCCCGGTATATTGGCAGGGTCGGTAGAGCCAGTTTCTCCTTGTATTCTGATAGGCTACCTTGCCCGGTATATTGGCAGGGTCGGTAGAGCCACCTTTTCCCATTGCTTGCCCAGGCTGCCTTGCCCGGTATATTGGCAGGGCCAGTAGAGCCTTACTCACTATTATTGCCACTTTCCTGTCATTTCTATGTATGTGTATGTATATGTATGAGATCCTATGGGATTGTCTTAAACTCTTCAATAAAGTTGTGTTTTTACCTAACTTTGCGTCTGAGAGTCTTAACAAACCGTGACATGATGTAAGCCACTACCATGGAGTTGTCTGACAGTACCTGTACTGTGGTGCCCATCGGTACCTGAGACTAGTGAAGAAGCTCCAGGCGGATGGCAAAGATATCCAGGATGTTGACTGACAGAAGCCTTTCCTCTCGGGTCCACCTCCCCTGGACTGCCAGGTAGCCTAGGGTAGCACCCCAGCCATGCAGGCTGGCATCTGTCATGACCAGGTCCCACAAAGGGGCTTCCATGAGTTAAGTCAGGATGATGAAGCCAGCAATGCAGATCATCCCTTGCTTGAGGGGAGAGGGTCATTGATTTAGACAGATGAGAATATTGACATGACCAGTTTATGAGGATTTCCAGTTATAGCTCCCTTGTGTGGATCTAGGCATAATGGACTACTTTCAGGGCAGACAGCAGTTGTCCCAGAACTCTCATGTAGTCCCTTATCACTGCACAGAGCCACTCCTGCACCAGCTACATGTCCTGGGGCATAATCTGAAACTTGTATTCTGTTAAGAACCCCTGCCCCTGAAGGGTGTCAAACTTAATTCTCAAAAAGATCAGGACCTGGAATGGGATTGGAGAAGACTTCTTAAAGTTGAGAATCCGAACATGGTGTACCAAAATGTGGGTGCACTCTTGGATATGGAGTGCCAAGATATCCTCAGAAGAAGCCTTGGTCAGCAGATAGTTCAAATATGGAGACAGAGAAATGCCATGAGAATGATTGTATGCAGCCAAAGTTGCCATGACCTTTGGGAAGATTTGTGGAAAAGAGGCCAGGCCGAATGGCAGTGTGGTGAACTGGTAGTGACTGCATGTAAAGGAAATGTTGGTGGACACTTAGAAAGTGGACTGGATGCAAAAGAATGAGGAGACAAAAAGAAAGAGCCCTCTCTTACCATTGTAGCACAGACAGTTGCAGAGCAATGTCCCTTCGACTTCAGTCGAAGCCAAAACATTGAGAAAGTACTGTTCAAGAAACATCACAGCTGTGAACAAGTTCTCCACAAAGGCTTGGTTCCTGTAGGCCCAGGAGGCACTAACCACACTTAGGGAATGAGCTATTTCCTGTGGGTGAAGACCTGGTGAATGGTCACATTAACCCATAAAACTACTGACACCTAATACACAACTAGGCCCACGAGGGCCCTCACAAAGGAAAAAAAAAAGGACTGAATTGAGTAAAAGCTTTGTAGGAGGAACGCAGCACTATAAGAACCTAACTACGACCAAACAATGAAGCTCCTGCTACTGTCTGCTGGAAGGAGCTGGACAAGGAGAATGTAGCACAGGCATCTACATGGTGTAAATGTTTTGAGATATTATTTGTCAGTTAAAAATTGGCCATACATTCATATTATTTAAATAACTGTTATAAGTCTTCTTCCTCATTTTTAAAACAGTGAGTTTAAAATGTCTTAGGTTTCAGGTGTAGCTTTGTCACGGGGTGACTGTGGAACAACGACACTGACAAGTACAAATACAGTTAAAATCAATATCTTTATTAAAATAAGAACAGAATAAATATGAATAGCACTTCCCCAACCCTCATAGGACCAGGTATGGAGATAGCACAGGATCCCCGACTGTAAGTAGGCTACTAGTAGTAGTAGCTACTAGTACAGGAGCAGCTGTGAAGCCCCTGTGAACAGAAGGAAAATCCCCTAGTACGCTAAGGTGGTTAGCTCACAGATGGATTTCCCTTGAATGCTAGGGTAAACCAACAGGTAGAGGTGACTGAGAATCCCTAGAACTCTAGGGTAATGGAACAGGAAGCGGTGACTGAGAATCCCTAGAATGCTAGGGTAATGGAACAGGCAGTGGTGACTGAGAATCCCTAGAATGCTAAGGTAATGGAACAGGCAGTGGTGACTGAGAATCCCTAGAACGCTTGGGTAAAAGAACAGGCAGTGGTGACTGAGAATCCCTAGAACGCTAGGGTAACGGAACAGGCAGTGGTGACTGAGAATCCCTAGAATTCTAGGGTACCAAATGGCACAGAACGGAAGGACAGACAGTAGGAATGCCAGTGGCACAGAATGACGCAGACTAAGCACCACTTGACCGGAGGAAACACCAGAGCACGGAGAGTGCAAGCAGAGACAGTAGGCCATGGGTATAGAATGATGGATAGTCAGCCGGAGCAGGGGTCAGCACGGAGCAGGTAGTCAGCAAAAGCCAGGAGTCCGACTGGAGCGGGTAGTCAGCCAAAGCCAGGAGTCAGACCGGAGCGGGTAGTCAGCCAAAGCCAGGAGTCAGACCTGAGCAGGTAGTCAGATGGAGCCAAAGGTCAGACCGGAACACAAGGCAGTAGTCAGGGATCAAACAGAGCCAAAGTCAAACCGTAGCCAGGAGTCATACACAGAAATGGAGCATCGGAATCACAAGAGCTATAGCGCAAAGGTACACCACGAAAGGGCAAAGTAATAAAGGCAGGCTGAGGCCTATAAGGCCTAGCATGTAGGCGGAGACTCACTCTGGCAATTAACAGCGGCCAATAAGAATAGCGAATGTGCATCAGCGCGACAACCAGGAAGTAATGCAAAGTCGCCTGCAAGCACAGTGTCGCTGGAGGCATTCACGGGCACTGTGATAAGCTTCAAACAATAAGATTTTAGTCTTATCTTGCTAAATTCTTTTCTCTTAGTCCATATGGATCAAAGGTACCATAGGGTTGAGTTCCTCCTTGGGAGTGCAGAACACAGTCTCAAACAGACAGACTCTTGTGGGTGGAGACTCCCAGTCTCTTCTGAAGCTCAACCCTCTCGCTGCCTCCAGTTATAATGTGAGCAAATCACACCAAAGGGGACTGCAAGAGAAGAAGGAAGCTCCGCTGCGAATAAATACCCTAAACTAGGACTCCCACATCCAGAAAGGCCAGACCTACAGAGAATCTTGTGGGAGAAGTGCATTCTGGGAGAATGTTGGGGCAAACCATTTTTCACCAAAGTAGGGGACATATAAAATATTGTTTTGAATTAAACTAAGCTTTCACTTCCTTGAAAGCTCCGAGATGTCATGTATGACTTCAATAATATTGCATTAGTGTTGCCTCTAGAATACAAAATTTTTAAGACATGTTTTAAATTATTAGATATTTTACTTGCCACCCCCACCCACATTGAATGTGGTTTGTTCCAGATTTGCTTCAGTAACACATATTAAACAGCTTGGGGCAAACCATTTTTTACCACATTAGGGGACATGTAAAACAATGTTTTGAATGAAACTCAGCTTTCGCTTCCTTGAATATCATAGATATCATTTATGACTTTCTTTAAAAAACATTAGAGTCCTATCTAACATTTACAGTTTTTAAGGCATATTTTAAACCATTAAATATTTAATTTTCCTCCCTCCACCCTTGGGGAATATGGTTTGTTCAAGTCCCTTATGGCCATCAGGTTGATTGTTGGCAGTTCTCACTGTTGCACAAACAGGTGGAACACTTCCATATTGAGTTCCAACTCTCCCGGATCCACGTCTTGGCGACTGAGAAAGTCCACCAGTACTTTTTCTACCCCTGGAAAGTGAATGGCGGAGATAGCCGGAACATGGGCATCTACCGAACCTAAAATGTACTAACCTCCTACCAAGTGGTGGGGCTTCAATGGTTGACGTAGGACACAGATATGATGTTGTCTAACTGGACTCGTACTGGATGACCCTTCAACTGAGAGGTGCAGTACACAACAGCAAAACGGTCCGTCCTGAGCTCCAGGAAATTGATGGACTGAAGAGACACCTGCCCTGGATCCCCAGGTGACCCAGAACCATACCCCAGCTGCTCAGGCTGGCATCCTTTGTGACCAGAGTCCATTCCGGGATCACAAGGACTTCCCCTATTCCAGGTTGCTAAGCTGCAACCACCACTGCAAGTCCTATCTGGCGTCCAGAGAGAGGGTGATCTGCAGATTCAGAAGTGCTGAAATCCCGTTTTGGATTACATGTATCTGAAGCTCCCTGGTGTGCAATTGAGAGTAAGGCACCGCCTCTAGTAATAACACTAGTTGACCCCTAAATCTCATGTTCTCTCTCACTGTGGCAGTGGGCCACTCCAGGCCTGAGACACATCCTGCATAATCTGCAGGATCTTGTCCTCTGGCAAAAAGACCTTCCCTAGGTTGGTGTTAAACCTCCTGCCTAGGAACACCAGCCCATGAGACAGAAGATAGAATCAAGTTTCTTTTCAGCCACATCCTTCAATCTCGCTGCATCCGCCAAAGGTAGGTCAGTGGACTTGGCTAGCCTGGAGACTGGGGATCCACAAGAGGAGGAGAAGCTCATTGAGCCAAAGCTGCTTCTGAAAAAGAGCACTGTCTAGAAAACCTCATGGTGATAGACAACCTGTTATCTGGTGTCTTCCGCTCATCCAGAAGTATTTGATCACGAAGACATGCATAAATGAAAACCCCTCATCAACTGACCTGAAGGGTCTCCAAAACAGCCGTAATTAGTCCCTCAGCTGAGGGAAGGGGGTCTGCCTCATAAGAATCTCCATAGGAGTAGGAAGAATCAATATCCTGAAATTCCCCTTCTTCCCCCTCTGAAAATTCCTCCCCAGAGGAGGCCTCTATGAGTGCAGGCATACTCTGAGATCTAAGGGCCACATACTTGAAATCTGTAGGGGGCTTCCATGATTGAAGAACCCCCTGGAGGGAGACAGTAAGTTGGGCCACTGTGGACAACAGTGATTTTACCCAAGCTGGCTCTTGTTCAATGCTGGAGGGGCCCAGGGGAGTAGTAGGGGCCCCAGCCCAGGAGGGGCAGAGAAATCCAGAATACTCTCTAGGGAGCCCCGTTTGATATTGGGACCAGTAAGCAAGTGGGGGTCAGTGAGGCCCCTGAGTCCTTAGTCTTAGGTCTAGCTCCATGTCCCTTAGAATCCGACATCCTGACAGGAGTAGTGTCTAAAACTTATAAAAACACTAGTAACAGTTTCACCCAAGAAAAAGGCAAAGGGTTAATCTGGAGAAGGAGAGCAACGAGAGTATGCCTCTGCATAGGATAAGAAAGAGAGAAGTAAAATGGCCAGAAGGCCAGCAAAACTAGCATTCTGGGAAATGTAGTCTTCTCTGTTATAGTTGCCTAGCAACTCTGTCCACGGAACGCCACGGACCCACAAGACAATTAAGACATGAACCGGATGAAAGGGCACGAGGCGACAAGAAGAAAAAGCCCAGTCTGACATCTGTATGACAGTTGCAGAGATATGTTCCAATGAAGTTCGCCCATAGAAGTCAATGGAGCATAGGTGGCGGTGGCACGGAAGCCTTCTTGAAGGAGCCGCATACCCAAAAACAGACAACATATAGAAGTATCCCAAAAAAACCCAGTGACTCCAAGGAACGTGTGGGGCACCCAAAAAACAGGCCACCTAAATAGAAAAGCCTAGGTAAAGTCCCCAGCCCAGACAGAACAGCAGGGAAGGGGATAACAATCCTAAATGCAGCCATCCTTGCTTCACAACTCAGGGAATGAACGGTAACATATAATAAAATACCCAACATGCGTGCAAGAGCCCAAGGACTCAGAGAAAGCCTCTGTATGGAGAGGTACAAGGTAGGGACAAAGTGGACCAAGGCACTCAAAGGGTTATTCACCAATCTTCATCTTCTTCAGATTACCATTGTGAAGGAAAGCAGAGCATCAAAGGAGTCTGCTGGAGTGAAAATTTGGGTTGCAAGACTCTCTCCACAGGACTGCAATGGTTCACACAGCACCTGCACAATGGTCAATCCACTCCAGTGGCAGTCCAGTAATGTTAACCAGCCTAATGGCAGAATTTTGACAGCCCTATATCGAAAATAAAAAATAAAAAATCTAAAACCCAACCATGTTTTCACCTCAGAGAACACATCATAACTGGAGGCGGGGCAAGGGTTGAGCTGCAGAAGAGGCTGGAAGTCTCCACACACAAGAAAATGAAAATGTGTTCTGCCCTACCACGGAGGAACTCAACCCCATGGTACCTGTGTTCCAAACTGGACGATAGAGAAATACTGATTTAAAATGGGTGTTGTGTGGTGTGGTTAATGGTCTTTTGGATAGGTTAATGTTTTTAGGAAATCAGAAATTTGTATAAGTTTATAATTATCAGTATCAAGGATTTTGTATTTGTCCATCACACATTTAAAGAATCTGGGGACAAAAACTAGGCAGAGGTGTTTTATTTGCTTTATTTCTTTTGAGATATACAGTATGTTTGGGATTAGAGACCAAACGTAATGCAAGGGGAGAAATCCTCATGGAAAATTTGTAAATTAGTATTTGTTTGCTAGTTGATCATAATGTTTTATGGCAAAAAGAAAGAAGAGGTCTGCTTTTCAATTTGAGGTCTGTGTGTAGAAGGTATACATAAAGCTGAACTAGACAATAAGAAGGATTATTCAATGTGTAAGCATCTCTTGGAATGTATAGGTAATTGCCACATTAGAGTTTGATCCAGATTTACTGAATATAATAGTTGTGGTTTGAACTGCCAATCTAACTTTCGTTTTAGATCTTTGCAAGATATTTACTGAGATTCTGGGCCATTTGTTTCCCCATATAAAGTTAACCAAGTTTTGCAGCTTTTTTAAATAAATAGCTTGTGGTATTACGGGAAGAGTTCTTAAAATGTAAGAATGTGTAGTAGACTTGTCACTTCAATTGTCCAGCGAAACAAACCCAAACTTAGACTGAAAAAGGATATCCAAAAAAGGTTCTGTATTTGGCCCCTGAGGACAGGTCTCGACACTGCTGTATTAGATGCTAAAGTTCTCCAGTATATTTTTTGTAATGTGTTGATGACATCTCAAGAATCTGAGGGATTCATTATATATTGAAGTCTTACCAGTGCAAATAAGACAGTCAGAATCCAGAAGGTGACTCCTGTGTTGAGATGTGGTGTCTTTCTTCTGTGCCAGTTGAGGTGCCTGGTTCTCATACATGCAGTTCTAAACACAGAAAGATATAATATGGAAAATCTCCAGAAATGTACAGTAGCAATGTCCCCTGTGTTAAGCATGGATGTCAGTTATTGTCATTTCAATCTCCCCCAAAAATGGAAAACAAATTCACTAACAGTATGGTCAATATGCTCTTTATTTGTCTATATAATACTAGTTGAACAGCTCGTGCACACGGGCCACAGTGCCAGGAAGCAACAGTCACGGTGCAGTCAGCACAGTAGAGACTGCCCACGCCTGATAACGGAGCGGGGTGCTCCGTTATCAGCTGCAGCGGGGGCAGTCTGTACTGCGCATGACTGCAGCGCAAGAGCCGCCTGTACTGCGCATGACAGCTTCTGACAAACATACATTAGCGAATTATTATATAGGATTAATGAGGCTGGAGCTAAATGCAAATATACTATGGTACTTAGCAATCTAAATGACCCATCGAGATGGCTCTCCTCATTAATATGCTTCCAGAAATAGTGCTATAGTATGACCAAAAATGTTAAAAAATAATTACATGTATTTTATTTGAAAAAGAAGAATATTAGATAAAGGGAGCAGGAGATGGGTGATATTAGGAAAGCATTTTGTCACTCTTTTTTTACATTAACCCCTCCTCCCTTCAAAGTATGACTTCTCCTCTTACCCACCTCCTTCTCTATAAGACTCAGAAAATAGGATTTTAGTCTTACCTGTTAAATCCTTTTCTCTTAGTCCATACAGGTTACTGGTAACTCTGGGAAAGCGATCCACCCCTTTAAGTAGGCAGGAACAATTCTAGAATTGATTGCAGGGGGTGGAGCCTACTTTCCCTCCTTGGCTGCAGCTAGCCAACCAGCTCCAGAAAGATTTGAGACACTAACTATTGACTAGATAGTAGAAAGGAAAGAAGACTCCTGTGAGCAAGACACCGAAGGACCCACACAGTCTGCTACAGGAGAGCCAAGCATGGTCCCATGACAGGGTGGGAGACCAGTAACCTGTATGGACTAAGAGAAAAGGATTTAACAGGTAAGACTAAAATCCTATTTTCTCTGTCGTCTAATACAGGTTACTGGTAACCCTGGGATGTCCAACCATTGAGTTTCCCAGAGGCGGGAAGAAGGCAAGAACCAAGAGCAAGGCCCCCAAAGTCACCAGAGCAGATATGAATCATCAGATCAAAGACAGCCCAACAAAACAATGAAGTGTCAATGGACATTGAACAGGGGTAACAATACCCCAAACTGTTACACATCACGCTGAACTAGAGCATACGGAGCTCAAAAGTGAAGGAAGCACCAAGAACCCAAGAAAATCCTAGACAGGCAAGACTGCCTCCAGTATTTTCCTCCCAAAGCTGGCGTCAGCCGATGCCAGCACATCAACACGGAAATGCTTCGAAAAGGAGTGCACAGACGACCAGGTGGCAGCCTTGCACAACTGATCAGCAGAGGCCTGATTCTTGTAAGCCCAAGAGGCCCCAATAGATCGAGTAGAATGAGCCATGACCCTGAAAGAGACAGGCTTCTTCCTCAGCTCATAAGCCTTACGAATTGTGGACTTGATCCAAGAAGTAACAGTCACCTTAGATGCAGGTCTTCCTGCCCTATGACCCTCAAGAATGACGAACAACGCATCTGATTGCCTGATAGACCCAGTGTGATGTACATAAAAATTGAGACAATGCACCGCGTCTAACAATTGGAGATCCCTCTCCTTGTCAGAGGTGGGGTCAGGGCAGAAAGAGGGCACCACAACCTCCTGATTGATGTGGAACTCCGAAACCACCTTCGAGAGAAACTCCTGAGAGGTACGACGCACCACCTTGTCCTTGTGAAACACCAAATAGGGTGGTTTACAGAGCATGTAACTCCGCGACACGACATAATCACCAGGAGAAAATAGGATTTTAGTCTTACCTGTTAAATCCTTTTCACTTAGTCCATACAGGTCACTGGTACTCTGGGAGGCGATCCGCCCCTTTAATAGGCAGGAACAATTATGCAAATGACTGCAGTGGGCGGAGCCTCCCCTCCTACTTAAGCTGCCTTCAGGCCAGAGCCACTAGATTGATTTGAGACACTAAAACTGACCATAGGTAAGCAAGAAGGAAGACTCCTGTGAGCATGCCCCGAAGGTCTCCCACTGAATGCCACAGGAGAGCCAAGCATGGTCCCTTGACAGGGTGGGAGACCAGTGACCTGTATGGACTAAGTGAAAAGGATTTAACAGGTAAGACTAAAATCCTATTTTCACTGTCGTCCAATACAGGTCACTGGTACTCTGGGATGTACAAACATTGAGCTGACCCAGAGGCGGGAAGAAAGGCAAGGACCAGGCGCAAGGCCCAAGTCACTAGAACTGCTATGAACCAGTTAATTACATAGCCCAAAATGTAAGTGTCAACGGACAACAACCAGGGGAAAACAACCCCTGAACTAACACAGCACACGGAACCAGAGCCAACCGGGCTCAACAGTAAAGAAGCACTAAGAACCACAGAGCAGAAGGCCTAGACAGGCAAAACTGCCTCCAGGACCTTCCTCCCAAAACTGGCATCAGCCGAGGCCAGTACATCAACTCGGTAGTGCTTTGAAAATGTGTGCACAGAGGACCAAGTGGCCGCTCTGCACAGTTGATCAGCAGATGCCTGATTCTTGTAGGCCCAAGAGGCCCCAATAGATCTGGTGGAATGGGCAGTCACCCGGAAGGGAACATGCTTATTCCGCAACTTATAGGCTTCACGAATGGTAGCCTTAATCCAAGAGGCAATAGTAACCTTGGAAGCCGGTCTCCCTGCCCTAGGCCCCTCAGGAATGACGAATAGGGCGTCAGACTTCCTGATAGACTCGGTGCGATGAACATAAAACTTGAGGCAACGCACCACATCCAACAAATGGAGATCTCGTTCCTTGTCAGATGAAGGATTAGGGCAGAAAGAGGGAACCACTATCTCCTGATTGATGTGAAACTCAGATACAACCTTGGGTAAGAATTCCTTGGTAGTGCGAAGCACAGCCTTATCCTTGTGGAACACCAGGTAAGGAGGTTTACAAGACAGAGCTTGTAACTCTGCTACCCGGCGAACTGAAACAATAGCCAAAAGGAAGGCCATCTTCCAAGTCAAGAGACGTAATGGAATGGAAGCCAAGGATTCAAACGGGGGTCGCTGGAGAACTCCCAGCACCAAATTGAGGTCCCACTGGGGAGCAGGACTCTTAAAGGCAGGCCGAACATGAGTCACACCTTGAAAGAAAACTTTCACATCAGGAAGGATAGCAAGCCTTTCCTGGAAAAACACAAAGCAGAAGTCTGGACTTTGAGGGAACTCAGACTGAGCCCTTTTTCAACACCATCCTGCAAAAAAGCCAGGACAGTGGGAAGATGAAAGTCTAGGGACACCTTCCGATCAGTACACCAAGCCACAAAGGTGGCCCAGATACGATGATAGATCTTGGAGGACACAGGCTTACGAGCACTGAGCATCGTCGACACCACTGAAGGAGAAAATCCCTTCTTCTCTAGAATCGAGGATTCAACCGCCATGCCATCAAATGGAGATGCTGAACATCCTCCTTCCACAGATATCCTTGAAGAAGTAAATCCGGACGGGCAGGGAGTGGAAACGGTTCCGCCACTGACATGGCCATCAACTCCGGATACCAGGACTGGCGAGGCCAGTTTGGAGCGATCAGGATGACAGGACAACGCTCCTGCTTCAACTTCTGGATGACTCTGATCAATAGAGGAAGAGGAGGGAAGATGTAAGCCAGAGGAAAATCCCAAGGAATTGACAATGCATCCACTGCTAGAGCAAGAGGGTCCCTCCGCCGGGAGCAAAACACCGGCACCTTCCTGTTGTGTCTGGTAGCCATCAGGTCCACTACAGGCACCCCCCACCTCCGGGTGAGTAGGTGAAACACCTCTGGATGAAGAGCCCATTCTCCGCTGTCGACTGTGTGACGACTGAGAAAGTCTGCCATGACGTTGTCTACGCCTGGAATGTGAACTGCAGAAATGACAGGCACGTGATCTTCTGCCCAAGATAAAATATCCTTGACCTCCAACCAGGCGGTGCAACTTCTTGTGCCGCCTTGCCTGTTGATGTAGGCCACTGCGGTGGCGTTTTCGGACTCCACTCTGACTGAACAACCTTCCAGCTGAGACTCCCAGTGTCTCAGGGCAAGCCGGATGGCACGCAGTTCCAGAACATTGATGGAGAGAAGAGATTCCTCCAGTCCCCATTTCCCCTGAGCACTGAAACGACCCAACACAGCACCCCATCCCCGGATGCTGGCATCCGTTGTAACCGTGGTCCAACAGGGAACCTGAAAAGATCTCCCTTTCAGGAGATGGGAGAGATCCAACCACCAGTGCAGACTCGATTCCACATGAGGAGGTAGAGAAACTGACAGATGCTGATGATCTGGATGATTCTTGCACGTCTGGATCACAAACCACTGAAGTTCCCTGGAGTGAGCCATGGCAAATGGTACCGCCTCGATCGTGGAAATGAACTTCCCCACCAGAGACGTCAACTTCAGCACTGGAACTCTGTCCAGCTCCAGGATCCCAGCCACTCGGATGGCTATCTGATGAGCCACTTCCTCCGGTAGAAACACCATGCATTGGCGAGTGTCGAACAGGAGACCCAGGAAAACAAGCCTCTGAGATGGGACCAAGTCTGACTTGTCCAGATTCAGGATCCAGCCGTGACGGTTCACAGTGTGAATACACAGCTGTAGTTGTCGTTGGAGAAGCTCCGCTGAGGAGGCTTTCAGGAGGAGATCGTCCATGTAGGGGGTCACCCTGACACCTTCTTGATGAAGTACCGCTATCAAGGAACCCAACACCCTCTGAAAAACCTGAGGGGCCGAAGTCAGCCCAAAGGGAAGAGCTGAAAACTGAAAGTGTCCCCTGTGGCAGGCAATCCTGAGATACCGCCTGCTCTCTGGATGAATAGGGATGTGAAGATAAGCATCCTGAAGGTCCAGGGAGGCAAGGAACTCCCCTGGAGACATTGCTGCAATCACAGAGCGCAGGGACTCCTGGCGGAAGTGGGAACTCACAAACATAGGAATTGAGATCTTTGAGATCCAAATGGGACGAGCACCTCGGTGCTTTTTGGCCACCACGAACAGGTTGGAATAAAATCCTGAACCTGTGTCCTCTGGAGGAACCAACTCCGGGACCTCCTTGTCCAAGAGATCCTGAATAGCGTTGTCGAACAGACGTCTTTTTGTAGGTTCCTGAGAAGGACGAGTAAAATGGAACCGAAAAGGAGGAAGGGAAGAGAAAGGGATCCTGTATCCCTCTGATACCACCTGAATGACCCATGGGTCCGCCACTGACTCCTCCCAAGTCCGGCGAAAGATGCGGAGACGTCCACCCACTGCCGGATGCGGACCCTGGTTCGGTGAGTCATGCCGAAGCAGTCTTGGAGATTTTGGCCTTGGGGGCAACTTTGGGCTTCCAGGACTGCTTGGGCTTGGAGGAGGAGCGCGCAGAGGATGGACCCGTCTGGGATGTGGAGCGTGTCTCAGTCTGAAAGGAACAAAAGGACCGATTGCGTTTGGTTGGAAACTTCTTCTTGAAGACTGAGGGTAGAAGAGTACTTTTACCACCAGTAGCCTCGCTGATCATTTCCTTAAGTTCAGAACCAAATAGCAAGTTCCCCTGAAAGGGTAAGGAAAGCAAGGCTTTCTTAGAAGCTGTATCAGCAGACCAAATTTTCAGCCAAAGGGAACGTCTGGCCACCACAGAAGAAGTGGAGGCCCTCGCCATCATGCGCACAGCATCAAAGGCAGCATCAGCAACATAATTTTGTGCTTCAGTAATGTTAGCAAGTAGCTGCAACTGCTCAGATACCGGTGCATCCTGGCGGACTGCCTCAGTCAGTCGTTCAGTCCAGGCCGCAATAGCTCTATTAACCCACGCCACTGCAAAGGTTGGACGCATGGCAGTGCCAATGGAGGCAAAAATAGACTTAAGAGAAAGTTCTAGCTTTTTGTCCGTCCAATCCTGCAGGGCAGAGGCATCAGAGACAGCTAAAGCAGTAGATTTGGACAGCCTGGAAACAGGAGCATCCACCTTGGGAGGATGAACCCATTTTGCCAGTTCAGTCTCAGGAAAAGGGTAAAGTTTAGCAAACTTTTTAGACACAGAGGAGGATTTGTCAGGATTCCCCCACGCCTCAGAGACTAGACGGGCAAGGGTAGGGTTAGTTGGAAAAAATACAACCGCCTTAGATGGCTTTTGGAAAACGTCAGTTGGATCATGAGTAGATTCCTGAGTCAGAGGAAGGTTGAACGTAGTTATCACAGCTCTAATCAGACCCTCAGCAGAAACCTCAGGGTCACATTCATAAGGGTCCCCAATGGACCTGGTAGACTCAATAACAGTGCCTTCCTCAGCATCAGAATCCTGTAATAGTTCTTCCTCAGAAGAATCAGACACATCAGGAGCTCCCTGTGGCTTAGGCAGGGAAGTCCTGATAGTGGAGGGGGTCTGCCAAACCTGGAGAGCCCCCTGTACCTGAGAGGGAAAGAGTTGGAGTGTGGATCTGAGATCCCTAGTGGCAGCTTTAAACTCTTTCACCCAAGTTGGCTCAATAGCATGGCTGGGAAGCCCAGGGTTGCTATCAAGACAATCAGTGCATTTAGGGCATAAATCACCAGAACAATCTCTAGGCAGCCCAGAGTGACAAGAGGAGCAAAACGCAATGAGGGGAACAGACACCCCAGCCTCTTTAGTCTTGGGTCTCGCCCCTGGCTCCAGTGGAGTAGACATGCTCACAGCGTCAGTATACACCACTAAACAATATCACCCAGTAAAAGTGTGAAAGATTAAAGTTTCACCCCAGAAATGCCTAAAAACGGACTATCTGGCCAGCGAAGGGTTAATCTGCTGAGAGGAGAGAAGGCTCGGTCCCTGCGTAGTATACTCGCTGAGAAAGAACACCACAAAATGGCGGCCGTCAGGTCAGCCAATCAGAAACGAGCGCGAACCGGGCGCTCATGGGAAATGTAGTTTTCTCTCAGAAGTACCCCAAACAGTGCCTGAAGCTCCCCTGAACTCCCCACACCCTGTAAACATACACCGGATGATAGAGCAGGAGCTTAGAAGTAAAATGAGCCATCTCTGAAGTTGCTGTGACAAGCGGTTGCAGAGATATGTCCCAGACTGTGAAATCCCATAGAGAGTAAAGGAGCAATGGCGTCTAAGCGGGAAAAGACGCGCTTAAAGGCGCGGAACACTAAATTTTAATAAAGTCCCACTGAACATTAAAAAGTGCAAAACAGTTACACAATACATGAGAAACATAAGTAAAACTGTACCCAAAGCTCCAAAACCCAGAGAATACCACAAAAATTGCATAAACATGATAAATGCAAATAAAACACCCTATGAGTGCTGGAGCGCAATGCAAACTCCCAAATACAAGCCCATCAAAGGGACACTGTGGGGACAAGTGGACCTTCAGCACTCAAGGGGTGGCTCACCTTTCTGCAGGACTTCTGTCTTCAGGTGACCATGATAAAGTGGGAAAAGACCAGAGGTAAATTCCTCAGCAGGGAAGCTGCTTGACTCAAGCTGTTCCCTCTTCAGGGCATAAGGTCCACAGAAAATCCCTGGAAGCTGCACCAGCCACTTTAAGGAGGGCAATTCACAGCCATGGTCACCCTCCTAATGGTGGTATTCCATATTTGAATAAAAATAACAAAACACTAAGATGAATTGCAAAGATGTTCTCCACCTGGTGTGCAAAGCACACAGGAACAAATCAATCTAGTGGCTCTGGCCTGAAGGCAGCTTAAGTAGGAGGGGAGGCTCCGCCCACTGCAGTCATTTGCATAATTGTTCCTGCCTATTAAAGGGGCGGATCGCCTCCCAGAGTACCAGTGACCTGTATTGGACGACAGTGAAAAGCCATTTTCTACGTCAACAGGTGTAGAGGAATAGTAGCCAAAGACTCAAATGGAGGGAGCAGAAGAACGCCAAGTTAAGATCCCACGGAGAAGCAGGAATCTTGAAGGCAGGACGAGTATGAGCAACGCCCTGGAAGAAAACCTTAACATCAGGAAGGATGGCAATGCACCTCTGAAAGAAAACAGAGAGAACAGACGTCTGAACTTTAAGGGAACTCAAACTGAGGCCCTTATCCACACCGTCCTGCAAAAAAGCCAGGACCGTAGGCAGATCAAATTCCTAAGACAGGTCCCTGTCAGCACACCAAGAGAGAAAGGTCGACCAGACATGATGATAGATCTTGGAAAAAACAGGTTTGCGGACACTGAGCATAGTAGCCACCACACCAGAAGAAAACCCTTTCTTCCTCAATATTGAGGATTCTATTTCCAAGCTGTCAAGGTTAGACGATGAACATCCTCCTTCCACAGGTAACCCTGTAGAAGAAGATCGGGACGGCAAGGGAGCCAGAATGGGTCCACCAATGACAGATCCAGAAGCTCCAGAAACAAAGCCTGGCGAGGCCAGTACGGAGCAATCAAAGTGACTGGACAACACTGCAGTAGTAATTTCCATAACACCCTGTGCAACATGGGGAGGGGAGGACAGATGTAGGCCAGAGGGAATAACCAAGGAATAGACATTGCATCCACCGCCAGAGCTAGAGGGTCCCTCCAATGAGAGCAGAACCTTGAAACATTCCTGTTATGCCTTGTCACCATCAGGTCGATGTAAGGAAGACCCCATTTCTGAACAATGAGGGTGAACACCTCTGGGTGCAACTCCCACTCTCCGCTGTCCACTGTATGTCGACTAAGGAAGTCCGCATTGACATTGTCTACGCCAGGAATGTGCACTGTGGATATGGCAGGAAAGTGTTCTTCTGCCCAGGACAAAACAGCCTTGACCTCTAACCAAGCGGCGAGACTTCTTATTCCGCCCTGCTTGTTGATGTAAGCCATGGCCGTGGCATTGTCGGACTCTACCCGGACTGGACAGTTGTTCAGCTGAGATGTCCAATGAGGAAGGGCATGAAATATCGCCCGAAACTACAACACATTGATTGGAAGGAGAGTTCTTCCGGAAACCACTGACCCTGTGCACTCAGGCGACCCAGGACCGCTCCCTATCCGGAAAGGCTGGCATCCGTCGTCACCGTGGTCCAGAAGGAAACTAGTAAGGACTTGACTTTCAGCAGATTGGGAGGTCGAGCCACCAGGACAAACTCAGTTCCACATGAAGAGGAAGCGACACTGACGTTTTCAAAAGGTCCGGTTGACCCCTGCACACCTGGATCACAAACCGCTGGAGTTCCCGGGTGTGTGCCATGGCAAACGGTACCATCTCTATGGTGGAAATGAATTTCCCCACGAGAGATGACAGCTTCTTGGCTGGAACTGGATCTTGAGACAATATCGCAGAAACCCTGTGGGCGATCTGGCGAGCCACCTCGTCCGTGAGAAACACCATGTTCTTCTGGGTATTGAAGAGGAGACCCAGGAAGACCAGACGCTGGGATGGGACAAGATCTGATTTGTCCAAGTTGATGATCCACCCGTGATGGGTGAGAGCAAGAATGCATTGCTGAACCTGCTGATGAAGAAGTTCTGCAGAAGAGGATTTCAGAAGCAGGTCGTCCATTTATGGAGTAACTCTGATGCCTTCTCAGTGGAGGACGGACACTAAGGCTTCCAGGACACGGCCGAAGACCTGAGGAGCTGTCGTCAGATCAAATGGAAGAGATGAGAACTGAAAATGTCCCCGGTCGAAGACAAACCGGAGGTACTGCCGGCTCTCTGGATGAATGACAATGTAAAAGTACTGGTCCTGAAGATCCAGAGGTGGTATAGACATTCTCATAGTGTCAATAACCTTACTGTATAAGAAATCACCCAATTACAGTGTGTATGATGAAAGTTTCACCCCAGAATTTGCTAAAATAGACTTATCTGGCAGGTGAAGGGTTAATCAGCAGTGGAGAGGAGAATCCAAGCCTTGCTTAGGATACTCGTTCTGGAAAGATCACAAAATGGCTGCTGCGGCGGGAACCAATCAGAAATAAGCGCTCGAAGCAAGCGCTCATGGGAAATGTAGTTTTCCCACAAAAGTACCCCAAACAGTGCCCAAAGCCCAGTGAGCCCCCCAACACACTAGAAACATGAACCGGATGATAGAGCAAAGGCAGACAAGTAAAATGAGCCATCTCTGAAGTCGCTAAGTTAAACGGTTGCAGAGATATGTCCCAAAATGTACAGTCACATAGGAGTGAATGGAGCATTGGTGCCTATGCGGTAAAGCTTTACAAAATTTAAGTTGTAATATTAAATGACATGAAACATCACTAAAACATTTTAGGATACCAAAAAAACACTGAACCAGTGGGAAATGTGTCAGAACCCCCCCCCCAATGAATGTCAAACCAGCAGCTAAAGGGTTAAATATCACATAAACCTGCTCCAAACACCCAACAGACATACAGATAGACCCAATGAGTGCAGGAGTGTGCAATAGGAACTCCAAATGAAAAACCCCTGTGCGGAGGGGCACTGTGGGACATGTGGACCTGCAGCACTCAAAGGGTTGCTCACCTTTCCTGCAGAGCTTCTGTCTTCAGATTACCATGTTTAAAGAAGAAGCCTCGGTGGGCAACTCCTGGGGAAAGAACTTGTAGCCAACATTTTTTCTCCAGGGCTTAAGGTCTACAAAAAGCACCTGGTCACTGAGCAAGCCACATCTAAGGGCACTGTCAGTTATGGTAATCCGCCTAATGGTTGTATTCAATTTCTAACAGAAAAATAAAAAAACTTCTAAAGCTATAGCAGAACTGTTCTCTTGCCTGTTTTATCATCACCAAAGAACAAATCTTTCTGGATCTGGCTGGCTAGCTGCAGCCTACCCAGAGTTACCAGTAACCTGTATTGGACGACAGAGAAAGTGGTTTATGTTTAATCTCTAATGAAAGTTACCAACATTTTCCAAAGTTTCCCAGGGACAATGTAAACAACCAGCCTGTTTTAAATGGCTGGCTGCATACGTGGCCCTTGGCTGTCAAAAGAGCCACACATTATGAGGCATTACGCTTTGAGGATGAAAAGATTGCAAGAGGTGTAATGTAGGAACAAAATATTGTTTTCCCTCTGCACTAGATGACATAATGGAGCCATAGAAGTATCAAAGGGCAACACTGGGCCACCTCTTCTCCATATTTGCCTGTTCCTAAATGTCTTGAGAAGCAAGGAACTCAATTAGGATGTTAGTATGTACCCTGTATACTTTACAACCTGAAACCAAGCTTTCCTCCAAAACAAACACTGAAACTATCCCTGCCTCAGAAAGTAACTTTAACATTTCTTACACTTTTGACACTATTTCATCACAAATCATTCAAATGAACCACAGTTGCATAAAGTGAATTCTGCAATGGGTCCAGTGACAAACAAAAACACTGACATTTGGGAACACATCTTTATTTTCACAGGCTAATGAAACATGATAGAACTTGGGAATTCAGGATTGTTGGCTTCTATGGCATATCAAACTATAAACAAAACAAAGAGCAAAATGCAGCCTGCAGGTGAAAGCACTTAAGAATGGCAAGAGAAATAAAGAACAGAAACAAATAAATAAATATATGACAAGTGTAGCTTTATTAACTATGTAAAGAATAAGCAGGATATAGACTAACATATATGTGCAATTTAACCCCTTAAAGGAATAGTAATACTTCTTTTTAACTTTATTTTATTTTGTAGGCATTAAAAAAACATGAAGACTGATATAAGTCTTATCTCTCAAACCTTTATGGTTTATGAGATATTCACAAGCAAAGTTCCCCTCCCCGCCCCTTTTACCTAGTGTAAGCCATCTCTTCTCAGATGTGAATCTGGTTGTAAGACCAGACAGATAACAGAAGGGGACAATCTTCTTTGTATGAAAAGAATGAAAGCCCTTCCCCCCTTGACAAGTTTTTCAGCTTTTTCCCTTATCTTAATTGAAGATTGTCCCTCTCTGCAGTCTACCTGGGCACCTCCCTTCTGTTCTGGCTGCACGGGGGGGGATACTTTGCTTGTGAATATCTCTTAAACCATAAAGGTTTGAGAGATAAGACTTATATCATTCTTCATGTTTTTTTAATGCCTACAAGATAAAATAAAGATAAAACGAAGTATTACTATCCCTTTAAGGACCGCCAGTCCACAAATACTTGTACCCATTAAGCACCACATAGACTACACTCGGGAAGCCAATGCCTGTGAGCGATCATGTGTACCGATCACCAATAGAGAGGCTGAAACTGACTGCCCCAATCGTGGAGCACTCAGTTTTAGACTCCCCTAGTGATCACAGTGCGCTGTGAACACAAAAGTCATGACCAGCCATTCCCCTCACTATTCCTAAACACACGGAAACTCTTCTGTGTGCACCAGTCTGTCTATTTGCCATTTCATATCATATCAACTTATCATCAAATATTTGCTAAACATCTTTTTTTTTGGGCTATACACATCCATATTAGAAACTGATAGTAAAAGAAGACTTTTTGAGAGATATTGCTGAAGACTAGATACATAGGAAACACTGTACTCACTTAAATGCATTGGAAATTGTGCCTTCTTTGAGTAGCACACTGAATGGTTAGGACACAAAGCAGATGTGGTATCATCTATAAGACGTGGGTAACATGGATTTCTACTCACTGACAGATCCTCCAGGGACAAGTTTTGATCTGGATCCATGTCAATTTCAATTAAACCTTTATGCGTAAGTTTCGTAATCTGAGTTTTGTGGGGTTCTCTCTGCTCTCTCTCAATGATCTCCAGAGCCTGAGGTGATTGAATAAAAAAGGAATGAGATACGGAACTTATTCTGTCAGCTATACAGAGCACTCACGTATACACTACAGCAAAGTTAGTCTTCGCAGGATGGAGCTCATATTAGCAATGTTTCTAGCGCATGAGATTTTTAGCATCCGAGGGGTTATAGGAAAAACACACAAAAGTAAGAACAAAGACATCAAATTAAGATGTACAAATAAGAAATGAGCTCAATACAAGAAACAGTAGGTTTGTGCACAAATTAAGAAGGGAAATGCAAAGTTTTTCAGGTAAAAATGTTTTCCCTCACAGAAAATTAACCTGTTAACTACTTCACTGCCAACATATTTCACCCCCTGTGCTAAGCATGTTTTCACACTGTTGTTGCACTTAAATGACAATGTTAGTGTTTTTCTGTAAACACCTAACATGTCATACAGCTTTTTTTCCACAGACCCTGCACATTTAAAAGACACTATTGGTTTGTGGATATCCACCAACATGACTGAGAAATTGTACCCAAAAACTGAAATTCCACTAAAGTGAATGACAAACAACTGTTGGAGAGTGTATTTTTTTTTTTACATGCCACTAACAATGCTTATGATTTTAGGTTTAGTATCAACTCGCCTTTCTAAAATTAGAAGTTTAAAAAAAAAAAAAATAAATAAAAATGGATTTTAGTGTTCTTATCTGTTAATCTTTTTCTTTAGTCTATATGAAATACCTATACCATGGGGTTGAGTCCCTCCTTTTGAAGGGCAGGTCACATCTCAAAGACTGAGTGTTGTGGGTAGAGACTCCCTCCTCCTCCTCCAGCTCAACCCTCCCCTGCTCTATAAGTGCTCCAGAATGAATGTGACTGAAGCCACACAACCAAGGCAAGCAGGACAAGAAGAAGAAATAATCTTAGGTAGGCAAGACCATACCAAAGGTCCCTTTCTCTAGGTGGGAGACATGTGTTCCATGTGGACTAAAGAGAAAAGGATTTAACAGGTAAGAACACTAAAATCCAATTTTCTATTATGTTCTACATGGAACACAGTTACCACAGGCAAATACCAACACTAAGCTCCCAGAGGTGGGGAAAAAAGGAGAAAGTACCTCATGCCCATACCCTTGATACCAGAGTTCCCCTGGACTAGCCAGTATCAGAACATCCCAAACAGTAAGTGTCAACGAGCATTGAATTTACACTGCACACAACAACAAGAGCCAACAGTGCTCAAATAACTGAACAACAGTATGGCAACTAAGTGTGCAGGTCCCTAAACAGGAAGAGTTGCCTGTAGGACCCTCCGGCCAAAATTGGCTTCAGCTGAAGTCAGAACATCAACATGGTAGTGCTTAGCAAAGGTGTACAAAGAGGAACAAGTCGCTGCCTTGCACAACTGCTAGTCGACGCCTGATTCATGGAGGCCCAAGAGACCCCCACAGACCTAGTGGAAAGTGCTTTGACATTGAAGGTTAAAATTTCATCGCTTTTGGTGTTTTTTCAGAGACTTATTGTCACCATTCTGGATGTTTTTCTTCTGGGGTGGCTCATGCCTTCACTGCCTTTAAGGTTTCCACTCCTCCATGGGACCTTAATTTGGATTAAGGATCGAATGGAACAGGTTTCTTCCTGAGTTCATACACCTAGCATATAACCTCAGTTATAGCACCGTTAGGGCCTCCGCTACACCGTGTCGCACCAGTCAGAGGCTGCCTTACCCGGTATATTGGTAAGGCCGGTAGAGTCTCCTCAGTTCCTTGTTGTACCAGATTAGGCTGCCTTGCCCGGTATATTGGTAAGGCCAGTAGAGCCTCCTCAGTTCCTTGCTGTACCAGTTTAGGCTGCCTTGCCTGGTATTTTGGTAAGGCCGGTAGAGCCTCCTCAGTCCTATTGCACCATCTTCTAGGCTGCCTTATCCGGTATTTTGGTGAGGCCGGTAGAGCCTATATATGTATACATTGTATGCTATATCACTTGAACCTGTCGTGTGTCTGTAACATATGTGTGATGTTCAGTACCTGTGAGGGTTCTTATTATCTTTTCAATAAAGCTGTGTTTTTATCTTAACTCTGTATCTGTGAGTCAAACAAACCGTGACAGTACAAAAGGGCCATGACCTCAGACAATAAGGGAGAGGGTAATGCACAGAACATCCACTGGAGGATGGATGTACATGAGCAGCGCCTGGATCAGTTGGCATTGGCTACACAAACCATTCTCGAGCGTACAGTACTCACTGACAAGCCTGTCCCGAGTCCGGTGGTCCCCCCAGTCTCGACACCGGAGAATGCAACCGTGACTTCTGTGGCCGCAGTCAAAGGGTTAACTGCTTCCGCACCATTGCCACTCAGATATGATGGCGAACCAGTCTATGCAGAGGGTTTATCAACCAACTTGAGTAAAGTTGGGTTTATGATATCCTTACTGACCGGTAGAGCCCTGGCATGGGTAAACCCCTTATGGGAGAGTGCGAAACCTTGCACAAAGAATTTCAGGGAATTTGTGCAAACATTTCGGAGAGTATTTGAGATCCCTGGTAGAACCGCCTCTGCTGCTAAACATCTAATGGAGATACAACAGGGCAAGCGGACAGTGGGCGACTACGCCATAGAATTCCGCACACTAGCAGCAGAGGTAGGTTGGAATAATGAGGCATTGGTGGCAGCCTTTGCTCAAGGTCTGGCCGACCACATTAAAGATGAGACTGCAGCTAGAGAATTGCCTAATGATTTGGACGAATATATTGATTATGCAATTCTAATTGACACTCGGATCCGTGAGAGACTTATGGCTAAAGACTGTACGCTACGGCCTAAAAACAGTGGGTTCAGCAGTTCATTATGCCCACCCATCCCGCCCTCATTGCCTAAACCTAATGACCATATACGAGAATCCTGTGAACCTATACAGTTAGGTTTTACCAGGTTAACAAAGGAGGAACGAGCACACCGCAGGAGGCAGGGGTTATGCTTCTACTGTGATAAAACTGGGCACATGTTAAGAACATGTCCCGTACGTCAGGGAAACGAACGCACCTAGGGTACCTTGGGGGACAGTCCCTAGGTGGTGTTAAACCGCCCCCAGATCCGATCATACAGAAACCCACCATCCAGGTGGTACTCTCATGGGCAGATCGCTCAGTGGAGGTTCTGGCCCTGATTGATTCCGGCGCGGCCCGTTATTTTATGGATAGTGTCTTTGCTGAACGGCACAAGATTCTGCTGGTTAAAAGGGAATCGCCTCTTGTCATTGAAGCCATCGACGGCAGACCACTAGAACCAGCTCAGATTACTTTTCAAACTATATCTCTACCTATGACGATTGGGGTTCTTCACAAGGAAGAACAGCAGTTCTAGATAATTCATTCTCCTCACCATGCAGTCATTCTGGGATTTCCTTGGTTGCAGCTGCATAATCCTCAGTTTGGTTGGCAGAATTGTGAGATTTCGTCCTGGTCCCAATATTATATGGAACATTGTGTGTCTCACCCGGTTAAGATTCTGGGTGCCTCTCCCTCATTGCAGTTGAATACCAACAATTCAGTGATGTTTTCAGCAAGGGAGAGGCTGGCACTCTACCCCAGCACAGGTCTTATGATTGTGCCATTCATTTGCCCTCCGGGGTGGTACCCCCTAGGGGACGTACGTATCCATTATCATGAGATGAGAACCAGGCTATGGAAGAATATATTGAGGATGCCCTTACGAGAGGGATCATCAGAAAATCCACCTCGCCTGCTGGTGCTGGGTTCTTTTTCGTGAAGAAGAAGAAGAACGGCGAGTTAAGACAGTGTATCGATTATCGTGGCCAAAATAAATTGATGCCCAAGAATGCCTATCCGATGCCACTCATCACCGAATTATTTGACAGGTTAAAAGGTTCCTCCGTCTTTACGAAACTAGACCTACTTTCGGCCTATAACCTGATTCGGATTAGAGCTGGTGATGAGTGGAAAACGGCTTTTAACACTAGATCCGGGCACTATGAATATCTAGTTATGCCGTTTGGCCTCTGTAACGCACCTGCGGTGTTCCAAGAATTTATTAATGATATCCTCCGGGATATGCTGCAGTCCTGTGTTGTTGTCTACCTAGACGATATACTTATACACTCAGCTAATTTGTCACAACACATCAAGGATGTGTCCGAAGTGTTGCTCCACTTACATAAAAATAAGCTATTTTGTAAAATGGAAAAATGCAAGTTTCATAGATCCAGTGTGCCCTTTTTGGGGTTCGTAATTGCCAAGGAAGGTATTGCTACGGATCTGGAGAAACCCGCTGCAGTATTGCAATGGCCACAGCCCAAAGGGTTAAAAGCAACCCAGCGATTCCTGGGGATCGCTAATTATTACAGAAAGTTTATTAAAACTTTTTCCACGATTGTTAAACCATTGCCTGACCTCACACACAAGGGCGCCAATCCCTCCCAATGTTCTGAGGCAGCTGAACATGCCTTTGAAACACTGAAATCCGCTTTTGCAGCTGCTCCGTTGCTATCCCACCCCAACCCATCCCTTCCTTTTACGCTGGAGGTCGATGCCTCAGAGATTGGGGTTGGGGCAGTACTTTCTCAACGACCGGCGGCAGGGAGCACTCTCAGACCATGTGGGTTCTTCACTAAGAAGTTGTCAGTTGCCCAAAGTCACTATGAGATAGGTGACAGAGAACTACTGGCTATCATTCTCGCCCTGAAGGAATGGCGTCACTTATTGGAAGGCACCAAAAGTCCAGTATTGATTCTCACTGATCACAAAAACCTGACTTATCTGTCAGAGGCTAAAAGATTGTCCTCTCACCAGGCCGAATGGGCTTTGTTTCTTTCCCGATTTAATTTCATTGTATCATATTTGCCGGATTGTGTCTACACAATTTGAGCCTGAAACTGAGAGGGACGAGGTCCCGGAACCCATTATACAGCTTGACCGCATATTAGTCACCCTACGTACTAGTATCACTTCGCCACTGGGGAAGGAGATTCTGGCCACCCAGGCCACGGCCCCTCCGGAAACCCCAGTGGACAAGTGTTTTGTTGATGAGCCATTCCGCACTCGATTACTTGAAACATACCACTCCTCTAAGGCTGCTGGCCATATTGGTAGGGATCAATTAATATGGTCTCTCTCACAAGTTTTCTGGTGGCCCTCTCTGAGGGCTGACTGCCTGTGCCACCTGTGCTCGTGCCAAGACCCCTAGACACCTCCCTGTGGGCCTACTCCAACCAGTACCTAATGGCGAACGTCCCTGGTCTCACGTTTCCATCGATTTCATGGGAGAGTTGCCAGTATCTAGAGGGTATACATTCATACTTATGGTGGTTGACAGGTTTTCTAAAATGGCTCATTTCGTGCCTCTCCGTGGCCTTACCTCTGCCCAGGAATTGGCTGTTCTTTTCGCTAAAGAGGTTTTTCAGTTGCATGGGGTACCTAGAGTTCTGGTGTCCGACCGGGGGAGCCAGTTCGTGTCCAGATTTTGGAGAGCATTTTGTGAACAGATAGGCATTCAACTGTCCTTCTCCTCTGCCTACCATCCCCAGAACAATGGGGCCGATGAGCGTGCCAATCAGGGACTGGAGCAGTTCCTGCGCTGTTTTGTCACAGATCACCATGATAACTTGGCCGTCCTGTTGCCATGGGAAGAGTTCGCCAGGAACTGTGCGGTTAACTCTTCGTCCGGGAGCTCCCCGTTTCTTATCAACTACGGGTTCCAGCCTTGCTTGCTCCCGGACTCATTCCAGTCTCAACAGATTCCAGCTCTGGATGAGCATATTGAGCAGCTCCGCTCCACTTGGGCACAGGTTCAGAGGGCACTCAGTCAGTCTTTCCAGCGTCATCAGTGCCATGCCAATCGTAGACGGCTGCCAGCGGTGTCCTTTCAGGTTGGGGACAGGGTATGGCTATCCTCCAGAAACCTCAAGTTACAAGCCCCGTCCAACAAACTGGCTCCCCGGGATTGGTCCGTTCAGGGTGTTCCGTAAAATTAACCCTGTCTCTTATGCCTTGGATCTCCCTGCGTCCATGCGCATCCATAATATGTTCCATGTATCTCTCCTCAAACCTCTGGTATGCAACTGTTACATACTACAGTCCTGCGTAGTAGTCTACCTAGATGATATACTCATACACTCGTCTAGCCTGTCTCAACACATCAAGGATGTGTCCGAAGTCTTGCTCAGATTATGCAAAAATACACTATTCTGTAAGATTGAGAAATGCGAGTTTCCTTTTTTGGGCTTTGTGATTTGTGGAGATGTTATTGCTATGGATCAGGAGAAACTTGCAGCGGTATTACAATGGCCACGACCCAAAGGGTTAAAAGCAATTCAGCGCTTTCTTGGGTTTGCGAATTATTATAGGAAGTTTATTCGGAACTTTTACACTATTGTTAAATCTCTGTCTGACTTCACGCACAAGGGTGCCAACCCATCCCAATGGTCTGAGGCAGCTGATCATGCTTTTGAGACACTTAAGTCTGCTTTCGCATCTGCTCCTGTACTGTCCCACCCCAACCCTTCCTTTCCATTTACGTTGGAGGTTGATGCCTCTGAGAATGGGGTAGGGGAAGTACTGTCACAGCATCCGGTTGCCGGGAGTACTCTGAGACCGTGTGGGTTCTTCTCTAAAAAGCTGTCTAGTGCCCAGAGTCACTATGAAATTGGGGACAGAGAACTCCTGGCTATTATTCTCGCCCTGAAACAATGGCGTCACTTGCTTGAAGGTACGAGAACTCCTGTACTAATTCTGACATACCACAAAAATCTGACATATCTCTTGGAAGCTAAGAGATTGTCCTCACGTCAGGCCAGATGGGCCTTGTTTCTATCCCGCTTTAACTTTATCATATCTTACTTGCCTGGCTCCAAGAATGTTAGGGCTGACGCCCTGTCCAGGCAGTTTGGGCCAGTGATGGATAAGGATGAGGTTCCCGTACCCATCATTCAGCCTGATCGCATCTTGGCTACCCTACGTACTAGCATCACTTCACCACTGGGGGAGGAAATTCTGGCTACCCAGGCTGCGGCGCCCCCACATACCCCAGTAGGCAAGTGTTTTGTAAATGAGCCATTCCGTATCCGCTTGCTTGAAACCTACCATTCATCTAAGGCTTCTGGGCATATTGGGAGGGATCAATTAATTTGGTGGCCTTCCCTACGGGCCAACTGCTCCGCATTCATTGCAGCCTGTACCACCTGTGCTCGTGCCAAAACCCCTAGACACCTCCCAGTGGGCTTACTCCAACTAGTACCGAATGGTGAATGACCTTGGTCCCACGTATCCATTGATTTCCTGGGAGAACTGCCAGTGTCCAGGGGTTACACTTTCATCCTTATGGTGGTTGATAGATTCTCTAAAATGGCTCACTTCGTGCCCCTTCCTGGCCTTCCCTCGGCGCAGGAGCTGGCAGTTGTCTTTGCTAAAGAGGTGTTCCTGTTGCATGGGGTACCGCGAGTGCTAGTGTCGGGCCGTGGGAGTCAATTTGTGTCCAGGTTTTGGAGAGCATTTTGTAACCAGATGGGCATTCAGCTGTCCTTTTCATCTGCCTACCATCCCCAGACCAATGGAGCCGCTGAGCGTGCCAATCAAGGATTGAAGCAATTCTTGAGCTGTTTTGTGTCCGATCATCATGATAATTGGGCAGACCTGTTGCCATGGGCAGAGTTCGCCAGGAACTGTGCGGTTAATTCATCAACTATGGAGTCCAGCCATGTTTGCTCTCGGACTCATTCCAGACGCAGCAGATTCCAGCTCTGGACGAGCATATCGAGCAACTCCACTCCACTTGGGCACAGGTTCAGAGGACCCTCAGTAATTCGTTCCAGCGTTATCAGTCCCAAACTAATTGTAGACGGCTGCCAGCAGTCTCCTTCCAGGTGGGGGACAGGGTATGGCTTTCCTCAAGAAACATCAATTTGCAAGTTCCGTGTAATAAGTTGGCTCCCTGGTTTATTGGTCCTTTCAAGGGGATCTGCAAAGTTAACCCTGTTTCATATGCCTTGGATCTCCCAGCGTCCATGCGCATTCACAATGTGTTCCATGTATCTCTAGTGAAACCTCTGGTATGCAACCGTTACACTACCACTCCTGTGGTCCCCGGTTCTGTGGAGGTTCAGGATCAGGAGGAGTACGAAGTCCAAAGAATCATTGATTCACGCAGATTTAAATGAAAATTGTATTATTTGGTCCATTGGTAAAGGTTATGGCCCTGAGGAACGTTCCTGGGTTGATCAGAATGATCTTCATGCTCCTAGATTGCTGCACAATTTTCACTCCAAATATCCACAGAAACCAGGTCCCTCTTCCAGGAGAGGGGGTTTTTGAGAGGGGGGTTCTATCACGGTGCCCGTGCTATTCGGCGACATTCTGTCAGTCTACACTCCTGCTTAACACCTATTGGCTGATCTGTGATGGTCCTTAAATACTGGGTTCTGGCACATCTCTGGTGACCTTTTGTGGTGTTCCAGTACCAGCGCTTGTTCCTGACTATTGTGTGTTCTCAGTGTATCGACCCGGCCTGCCTGACTACTCTGCATCTCATTTCCTTTCTGTGCACCGACCCGGAAAGCATGACCATTCTGCTTCTCATCTCCTGTGTACCGACCCGGCTTGGCTGACGTTCTTGCTCCGTGTACCGACCCGGCCTGGCTGACGTTCCTGCTCCGTGTACCGACCCAGCTTGGCTGACCTTCCTGCTCCGTGTACCGACTTGGATTGGCTGATGTTCCTGCTCCGTGTACCGACTTGGATTGTTCTACGTTCCTGTTCTGTGCGATTCCGCCTGGTTGGGCTGCTGCCTCCTCTGCACGCCCTGACCAGTCTCAAAAGGATCCCCAAAAAACTGAGAGGAGCCCATAGCAGAACATTCCTCAACATCTGAATCCACCAGGAGTTACTCTTCAGAGGAATCTGACACGTCAGGTACTCCCTGAGGTTTGGGCAGGGAAGACTTGACGGAGGAGGGGGTCTGCCAAGAATGGAAGACCCCCTGTAACTACGATGGAAAGAGTTGCAAAGTGGACCTGAGGTCACTAGTATCAGCCTTGAGCTCTTGCACCCAAACTGGCTCTAATGCATGGGTGGAGGTCCCTGGAAGACTCTCAGGGACATCAGAGCATGCTGAGCATAAATAACCTGAGAATTCTCTAGGTAACCCTGAATGACAGGAAGAGCAATGCACAATAGGGGATACAGAGACCCCAGCACCCTTAGTCTTAGGTCTGGCCCCAAGCTCCAATGGTATAGACATTCTCACTGTATAAGAAATCACCCAATTACAGTGTGTATGATTAAAGTTTCACCACAGAAATCTCTAAAATAGACTTACCTGGCAGGTGAAGGGTTAATCAACAGAGGAGAGAAGGAGAGTCCAAGTGAAGGATACTCGTTCTGGAAAGATCACAAAATGGCTGCTGCAGCGTGAGCCAATCAGAAACAAGCACGCGAAGCAAGCGCTCATGGGAAATGTAGTTTTCCCAGAAAAGTACCCCGAAGCCCCCTGAGCCCCCCAACACACTAGAAACATGAACTGGATGATAGAGCATGGGCAGACAAGTAAAATGAGCCATCTCTGAAGTCGCTAGGTTAAACGGTTGCAGAGATATGTCCCAAACTGTACAGTCCCATAGGAGTGAATGGAGCAATGGCGCCTATGCGGTAAAGAGCGCTTTGGAACTCAATTTTTACAAAATTGAAGTGTAATATTAAAAGACATGAAACATCACTAAAACATGTTAGGATACAGTAGGAAAAGTGTCAGAAAACCACCCAAATGAATGCCAAACCAGCAGCTAAAGGGTTAAATATCACATAAACCTGCTCCAAACACCCAACAGACATAAGATAGACCCAGTGAGTGCAGAAGTGTGCAATAGGAACTCCAAATGAAAAACTCCTGTGCGGAGGGGCACTGTGGGACATGTGCACCTGCAGCACTCAAAGGGTTGCTCACCTTTCCTGCAGAGCTTCTGTCTTCAGATTACCATATTTAAAGAAGAAGTCTCAGTGGGCAACTCCTGAGGAAAGAACTTGTAGCCAAGATTTTCCCCCTCAGGGCTTAATGTCAAAAAAAGCACCTGATCACTGAGCTACCCACATCTAAGGGCATTGTCAGTTATGGTAATCCGCCTAATGGTGGTATTCCATTTCTATCAGAAAAATAAAAAAACTTCTAAAGATATAGCAGAACTGTTGTCTAGTCTGTGTTATCTTCACCAAGGAACAAATCTTTCTGGAGCTGGTTGGCTAGCTGCAGCCAAGGAGGGAAGATAGGCTCCACCCCCTGCATAAAGTTCTAGAACTGGTTCCAATCTCAGGAACTGGTTACTTGCATTTCTCCACAGGCTGGTTTACTATGAAACCATCAGAACATGACACTATGGCAATAATACAAAAATAATGGGGTGAAAGCACTCACTCATACAGGCTGACATGTCCATATGCTCAATCCAAGTAAATGGAATTATACACAGCGAAAAAAAAAGGTGCCGCTCATATGGGACTTTTTGAAGATGAAATGAGCAATTTATTTATGCTCAACATTTTGGTCCTCAAAGGATCATGATAAAAATCCCTGTGAGGACCAAAACGTTGAACTTAAATAAATTGCTCATTTCATCTTTAACCCCTTAAGTACCAGGAAAATCTAGGTGGTTTGCACTTAAGGACCGGAGCAATTTTGCCCTTTTTGACTGTGTGTTTGTTCAACAGTGTTTTCCCTCCAAGGACTAGATTCTATTACAGGTGCTAATTTTATCTACAGTTTTCCCGATAGACTTCAATAGGAAAATATTTCATAAAACGGGAGATAACATTTAGCACCTGTAATAGAATCTAGGCCCAAGTCTTTTATTCCAGCCACAAAAAGTATATACCATTTTTTAAGCACAAGTAGGGCTTTCTTTTGACACCATGCTTATATGGACAACCCACAATTTATTTTATCAAAAATAATGAAAATTATAAAAAAAAGTAAAAAAAAAAAACCACCACAGTTTTATTTGTTCTCTTGTGATCATTTGAGCCCAAATGGTTATTTTTTTATGGAGACTGCGTGAAAAGTATGACCGGTCAGTCATACCTACAAAATGTGCAGTTTTAGGGGGGCTGTCCCTCTGGCGTACCTCTTTCCACTCTAGTTTCCCCTTTTTTGACTTAAAACTATGTTGTGTGTATAAATATATTACATTGCTTCACAACATTAAATGTTTGTTTAAGCCTCAGTAGATGTATTTTTTAGTCAGTGTAATTGTATTCTTTGGTCTCTGGTCAAAATTAGTTAAAAAAAAAAAATAGGTTGCTATCAGTAGATCTTAAAGGGACCTACATTTATCCTACCCCAGAACCAGCATTGAAAGGGTTAATAACCCTAACTCTGGCCTCTATGTCTTTCTTTTTTGTCTATTATCTGCTTTTCTCTCCCTTACTTTCATAGTAAAGAAGAGAGAGGCAGTGAACAGTCACAAAGGCAATGTGTAAGACACATTACCTTTGTGAATTAAAAAGCAGGTACATGTGACCGATGTAGTAGAGATTACATGTACCGGCACATCGGGGAATGAATGAAACTAAGCACTCCGTTCCTGCAATACTCAGTTTCATTCTCCGCACCATGATACATGATAGCAGAGCACACTGAGGTGTGACCTGCATGGGTCTTTAAGGGGTTAAAAAGTCCCATGGGTGCTGTTGCTTTTTCTCTGTATGTATGTATATATATATATATATATATATATATACTAGTTGAAGAGCCCGTTACTTGGGACACAGTGCCACCGCCAGCCAGTCACGGGGCAGTCCTGCACAGTAGTCATTCAGTGTTCTGTCAGTCATTCAGTGTTCTTAGGGACTCCAGTTACTATATATTCAGGCCCAGTTAGGGGTGGCATTTGCCAGGGGTAGCAGTTGGCACCTTTCTCAAAGTACATCTTTATCTAAGTACTGAGAGTTAGGCAAGAGAAATAATATGTTAATATCTATCCAGTATGCTGCATTGTATGCTCTATGAAGACAGTCTTCTAACAACTTTCTCATCTTCCTTACAGGTATGTGTTTCCCATCCAGTCTGCTTAAAAATCTTGTGCTGTAACCCAACTGTTTATTAACTATACAGTCTCCTGGTATGTGTTTCCCATCCAGTCTGCTTAAAAATCTTGTGCTGTAACCCAACTGTTTATTAACTATACAGTCTCCTGGTATGTGTTTCCCATCCAGTCTGCTTAAAAATCTTGTGCTGTAACCCAACTGTTTATTAACTACTCAGTCTCCTGGTATGTACTAATCTACCCTTCACCTGGAACTCCAATCTCATCCAGTCTCCCTCTACCATTTAACCCCTTGTTGTATGTACTAATCTAAATTAGCCATTTTGACCCCCTGTTCCAGTCTCCATATTGCCTTCCTCCCCCATTCCTCTCCTATATCTCTCTGTGTCTGTTTCTTATCAGAGATTTAATGGTGTCACACCTGAACGCACTCAGAGCTCTTCCATCCCAAAACAATTTGTAATTTGGAAATCCCTCAGTCAGTCATTCAGTGTTCTTAGGGACTCCAGTTACTATATATTCAGGCCCAGTTAGGGGTGGCATTTGCCAGAGGTAGCAGTTGGCACCTTTCTCAAAGTACATCTTTATCTAAGTACTGAGAGTTAAAGGGATAGTAATACTTGAAAATAAGTTGATTTTATTTTGTAGCCCTTAAAAAAACATGAAAAATGATATAAGTCTTATCTCCCAAACCTTTATGGTTTGGGAGATATTCAAAAGTAAAGTTACTCCACCCCTCAGATTTGGAATCCGGTCACTTGACCGGTTGTGCCTCTCCAGAAGTGCTGAGATCATGATCTTTAAAAAGAATTTCTTAATTGGAATTGTCTACAAAGTGTGCTTTCAAGCCAGGCACACTTTGTAGACCGTTCCAATGAAGAAGTTCTTTTCAAAGATCGTGATCTCGGCACTGCTAAAGAGCTGCCTGTTGCTCTGTGGACTGAATTCCAAATCTGTCCACTAGATGGCAGACTTGGCTGAAACAGCCAGGAAAAGAGAACTTTTCTTTATTATACATGTGAATATCTCCAAAACCATAAAGGTTTGGGAGATAAGACTTATATCATTTTTCATGTTTTTTTAAGGGCTACAAAATAAAATCAACTTATTTTCAAGTATTACTATCCCTTTAAGCAAGAGAAATAATATGTTAATATCTATCCAGTATGCTGCATTGTATGCTCTATGAAGACAGTCTTCTAACAACTTTCTCATCTTCCTTACAGGTATGTGTTTCCCATCCAGTCTGCTTAAAAATCTTGTGCTGTAACCCAACTGTTTATTAACTATACAGTCTCCTGGTATGTGTTTCCCATCCAGTCTGCTTAAAAATCTTGTGCTGTAACCCAACTGTTTATTAACTATACAGTCTCCTGGTATGTGTTTCCCATCCAGTCTGCTTAAAAATCTTGTGCTGTAACCCAACTGTTTATTAACTATACAGTCTCCTGGTATGTGTTTCCCATCCAGTCTGCTTAAAAATCTTGTGCTGTAACCCAACTGTTTATTAACTACACAGTCTCCTGGTATGTACTAATCTACCCTTCACCTGGAACTCCAATCTCATCCAGTCTCCCTCTACCATTTAACCCCTTGTTGTATGTACTAATCTAAATTAGCCATTTTGACCCCCTGTTCCAGTCTCCATATTGCCTTCCTCCCCCATTCCTCTCCTATATCTCTCTGTGTCTGTTTCTTATCAGAGATTTAATGGTGTCACACCTGAACGCACTCAGAGCTCTTCCATCCCAAAACAATTTGTAATTTGGAAATCCCTCAGTCAGTCATTCAGTGTTCTTAGGGACTCCAGTTACTATATATTCAGGCCCAGTTAGGGGTGGCATTTGCCAGGGGTAGCAGTTGGCACCTTTCTCAAAGTACATCTTTATCTAAGTACTGAGAGTTAGGCAAGAGAGTTAAACAGGAGAGAGACAGCTGCTGCAGCCACCTAAAGACAAGAGGCAAGTAAACAGGCTGAATTCAGAATGAAGAAACAGTCATTTTCACCAAGCACTGACATTTGCTTCCTCTACTGAAACTACTGACCACCTGATGCAAGAAACCAGGATTTCCAGCCACCATTAACCATTACAACTTTTGCCTCTCCTGATCATCATTGGACTACTTCATTCAACCCTGCACTGATTCCTACCCTCACCAAGTACTTTGCAGTTCTGCTACTGACTCTCCTCACCATCCCTGGCACCTATACCCTCTGCACCGTGGATTGACCCTTGACTGCCAAGTCATCTGTACTCTCCTGGATTACTGACTGTTGCACATCTCTACTGCCCCATTCATTAACCCAACTATGGGCAAATTAACTCTTTGTTTTGTCATCGCCATTCTCACCTGCATAAGACTCTCCTCCTCCTGTGTCCACATTAAGTGTCACGCCATTCACATTGCACCCTCAATTCTTCACTCACCACTTCTCTGCTCCCATGAACTTGTTTCATTCCTCCGCTCCCTATCACCACCATCTCCTTCTACCCCTGCAAAAAAGCCCCACTGCTTCAAATCTCACTCTCACCTTATGTCCCTGTCCCTTCTCCTCCTACTTGCTGCAGGTGACATCTCACCTAACCCAGGCCCCCCTTCCATTCTCTCTTGGACCACAGAACCCACTCACACACGCAACACTCACAATCTAATAACCGTACCCCGTCACCTAACCTCCTCCCCCCCCCCTTTTGTTTTGGTCTCTGGAATGCCCGCTCTGTGTGTAACAAACTAACAGCTGTTCATGATCTGTTCATTTCTCATTCCCTAAACCTCCTTGCCATCACTGAAACTTGGCTCACATCATCAGACACTGCCTCCACTGCCGCACTCTCATATGGAGGCCATCAATTCACACACACACCGAGGCCTGGCAACAGGCAGGGAGGGGGAGTAGGCATCCTGCTGCCCCCTAACCATATATTTCAGGTACTCCCCACTGTTCCCTCTCTTTCCTTCCCTACATTTGAAGCTCACACACTTCGCCTCTTCTCTCCCCTCCCCCTGCGTGTCGCTGTCATATACAGGCCACCTGGTCCCACTGCACAATTCCTTGATCACTTCACCTCCTGGCTCCCTCACTTCATGTCCTCTGATGTCCCTACTCTCATCATGGGTGACTTCAACATCCCTATAGATAATCACAACACCCCCCCTGCCCTCAAACTCCTCTCCTTAACAACCTCCTTAGGCTTATCGCAGTGGACCAGCTCTCCCACACACAGTGATGGTCACTCCCTCGACTTGATCTTCACTAACCTCTGCTCGGTCTCCAACTTCTCTAATGTCCCCTTTCCCCTCTCTGACCACCACCTCCTCACCGGTAACCTCATCATACCACGCAAACCCATCACCCCCACCACAATCAAGCGCATGCGGAGAAATCTACATTCTATTGATAAGCAACAATTTTCCACCTCCCTGCAGCCTATCCTCAACCCCATCCTCACACTTACTTGCCCAGACAAAACTACTGCTCTCTACAACAGCACTCTCACTTCAGCCCTTGACATCGCTGCACCTGCAACTCCACGCCACCCACGCACAACCCCACTACAACCCTGGCACACAAGACTAACGCGATACCTCCAAAGGTGCTCACGCACTGCTGAAAGGCACTGGAGGAAATCGCGCTCCACAGCCGACTTCACACACTACAAATTCATTCTCCGTTCGTATAGCTCTGCCCTCTCCCTGGCTAAACAGTCATTCTTCTCCTCTCTAATTTCTAATCTTTCCTCCAACCCCAAACGCCTTTTCTCAACCTTCACATCTCTTCTAAACCCACCAACACAAACACCTTCCACTAACTTCTCTGCCCAAGATCTCGCCAACCACTTCAAGAACAAGATTGAATCTATCAGACATGACATTTCATCACTACCACCCCCACCCAGCCAGCCCAGCCCTGTCGCCTCTCCCACATACACACTAAGCTCCTTCCCACCTGTCACTGAGGATGAAGTCTCCCTTCTCCTCACTCGCTCAAACCTAACCACATGCCCTCTCGACCCAATCCCATCTCAGCTCACCCAAGAACTCTCCCCTCTACTAACTCCAATCCTTACTCACTTATTCAACCTCTCATTGTCAACCGGCACCTTCCCATCCTCTTTCAAACATGCACTAATCACTCCCATCCTAAAAAAAACCCTCCCTGGACCCAAACTCATTGTCAAATTACCGGCCAATTTCCCTACTCCCGTTTGCCTCCAAGCTTCTCGAGCGCCTTGCATATAACCGGCTCACTAAATTCCTCTGCTCCCATTCCCTGCTAGATCCCTTGCAATCCGGATTCCGCCCTCATCACTCCACTGAGACTGCCCTCACTAAAGTGGCCAATGACTTGCTCTCAGCCAAGTCTAAAGGCCACTACTCCCTACTCATTCTTTTGGACCTGTCAGCCGCATTTGACACAGTCGATCACCCACTCCTCCTCCAAGCCCTCCACTCCCTAGGCCTCTGCGACACTGCACTCTCCTGGTTTTCATCTTATCTCTGCGACCGCTCCTTCAGTGTTTCATACTCCGGCTCCACTTCCCCACCCCTCCCACTGTCTGTTGGTGTGCCTCAAGGATCAGTACTGGGACCCTTGCTCTTCTCAATCTACACTGCTTCCCTTGGAAAACTAATAAACTCCTTTGGGTTTCACCATCATCTCTATGCTGATGACACCCAAATATATCTTTCCTCCCCAGACCTCTCTCCTTCCCTCCTGTCCCGAGTGTCTGACTGTCTGTCTGCTGTGTCTTCCTGGATGTCCTCCCATCAACTCAAACTTAACCTTAGCAAAACTGAACTAATTCTCTTCCCTCCATCTACAACCAGCGTTATCCCAAACATTACCCTCACCGTTAACAACACTTCCATCACACCAACCCCTACAGCACACTGCCTGGGGGTCACATTTGACTCTGCCCTATCCTTCATTCCTCACATCCAGTCAATCTCCAACTCATGCCGCCTCCACCTCCGCAACATCTCTAGAATCCGACCCTTTCTCACAGAAGACACTACCAAAATTCTAATCCAAACACTCATCATGTCCCGTCTTGACTACTGTAACTCTTTACTAATTGGTCTGCCTCTCACCCGACTAACTCCGCTACAGTCCATAATGAACTCTGCTGCAAGACTAATCTACCTCACTCATCGCTTCTCTAACACCACACCCCTCTGTCAGTCCCTACACTGGCTCCCGTTAGCATACAGAGTAAAATTCAAAACTCTGGTGCTAACTTATAGAGCCCTCACTAACACTGCACCCCCCTATATTTCATCTCTCATCTCCAAATATACTCCCGCCCGCCATCTTCGCTCTGCACATGACCTTCTGCTCTCCACAGCTCTTATCACATCCTCCCACTCCCGCCTACAGGACTTCTCCCGTTCTGCACCTGAGCTGTGGAATTCCCTCCCCCGCCCCACTAGACTCTCCCCCAGCCTTCAAATCTTCAGACGCTCCCTGAAGAATCACCTCTTCAGGGAGGCCTATCAACTGCCTCCATAAACATCATCACCAAGATTCACCCCTTGCACGGACTGCTGCACTCAATGGCACTTCTCACTCCCACCCACTGACTGGCAGTTCATGTGGCAGGAGGCACTTAAACACAATAGCACTTACTCCTTCTGTATCAAACCTTCCTTCCTCTAGACTGTAAGCTCTCACAAGCAGGGCCCTCTGATCCTCCTGTTCCACACATCTGATTGTACTATTTAATACCTCTGTATGTCTATTCCCCAATTGTACAGCGCTGCGGAATTAGTTGGCGATATATAAATAAAGAATAATAATAATAATAATACAGTGCCAGGCGGTCGCGGTGCAGTCATGATCAGTAGAGAGTGCCCATGCCACAGCTGATACAGAGCTGAACGCACCTTTGGAGCTAATTATTACATATATATTTTATATATATATATAATATATATATATTTTTTTTTTTTATTATTATGATTTATTTATTTATATTGTCAATGAAGCTAAGAACTATGTCATCGGTAGCATATACGCTTGGCTGGGTCATCCAAGGAGGATAGCTCAAAGCTAAGACACCAAACTGAAATAAAACCCAAAACTATACGATGTAGACAGTGTTTCCTTACACGCCGTCTTTCTTGATTCCTCCAGTTGGTTAGCTCCTGTCCGGCCAGATCTGTTGCACTCATTTGTACTAAGCATTGTGGGGTGATCCCACCAAGAACCACGCGATGAAAAAGAACCTGAAGATAAAACAAGAGAAATTTGTTTAAAGGTAAACTATACCTATAGGAATAAGTAGCTCTTAATGTGTTTAACAAAAGAATTAACATAAACGTTTAAGAACAAGAGGGGTGTACAGTGCATTACTTCGCTATGTATTCTGGGCTGCCATGGTCCTTGAAGGGTTAAGTAGACTTATGCACTAGATCTGCTTCATAAACAAACGCTAGCAAATGTCATGTCTGCCTTGAAGGACATGACAACCCTTCTGGTAATTAAAGATTAAGAAGGCCTTCATGCTACCATAATACGTATCTACAGATTTAGCTCTACTCAATGCAGCAAATTTCCCTCACTCCCTGTACATGTTCTGTGCTAAGAAAACAAATATCCTAAAGACTAAGGAAGTTTCTTATCAGGCTGATATGATGTGACTTAGAAAATGCAATGTTAAAGCGGAACCATCATCATCATAATATTGCCCCACAATCCATTACTAATATAGTGATAGGCAAAGGCATACTTCTACTATGTTGAATAAGACAGCTTTTGTGGAGAAAATCAACTTCTTCTGCAGGCATCCAGGGCACAGAGATTACAAGAGAAGCTCTGTGCACCTCCGCCTTCAGCAATTTCCATCCTTAAGGAAACCAACGAACATCACCACCAATCCGTGCAGTGCACAGGACAGACAGAGTAGACTCAGAGGTTCCTCTAAGATGTCTGCATTGTTTTCCACCGGTGGCTGCAGAAGAAACTGGTTTGCTTTAATAACAAGGTCTTATTCAGCATAATAGAAGTATGCCTTTGCCTATCACTATATTAGTAAAGGATTGTGGGGCAATATTATGATGGTAATAATTCCATTTTAAGCATGCTATACCTGTATGTATATATTTGTCTCATTATATCTGAAGTTGCCTATATTTACTGAGCCCCATGTTGGTCTGCTCTCAGTCCATGTGAAACATAGGAATCATGGGGTAAAGTATTCTCTGGTCAGGAGGGCAGGGCGCTTGCCTTAAAAGTCAAGCTCAGTTTTAACAAATAGCAAAGACTGAAAAAAAGAAGTGAGGGGTCTTCTAAATTAAAAAACCTAAAATTAACCTGTGCCCGGAACTTCTCTGGGAGGGAAGTCATGTGTTCCAAATGGACTAAAGAAAAAATGAATCAGTAACTACACAAAAACACCCTTTTCTCTTCTGTCCAGTGTAACACACAGGAATCACGGGGATATATCATCACGACTACAGGGAGGGAAAGAGAAAAACTCCTCAAAATACAGAGTAGTTCTAACAGAGATGAACTGGGACAACATGGTGTCAGGTGTCAATGAACACTAACACAACAAATCAAGGAACAGGTAGCAAACACCGCAGTCTAATACCTTCTGGCCAAAACTGCCTTCAGACAAATCCAGAACATTAACATAACTGGAAGTGTTACCATGATTCAAGTTTGCATATTTGAAAACTTCATTAAGAAGATATTCATACTTGGTAGTATATGCTAATGTTTGCTAAAGTATGCTAATTGTGGTAACTGTATGGTTTCATATCTTAATGAAACCATTCAGTGATGTTTTATATACTAATTAATTTTTTCATTGACATTTGATATGCTAATGAATGTTTTCAATGCTGTTTAAAAAGAGGATTTTAGTCTTACCTGTTAAATCCTTTTCTCTGAGTCCATACAGGTTACTGGTAACTCTGGGTAGGCGATCCACCCCTTTAAGTAGGCAGGAAAAATTCTAGAAGTGAATGCAGGGGGTGGAGCCTACCTTCCCTCCTTGGCTTCAGCTAGCCAATCAGCTCCAGTAAGATTTGAGACACTATTGAGTAGATAGTGGAAGGGAAAGAAGACTCCTGTGAGCATGACCCCGAAGGACCCCCACGGTCTACCACAGGAGAGCCAAGCATGGTCCCTTGACAGGGTGGGAAACCAGTAACCTGTATGGACTAAGAGAAAAGGATTTAACAGGTAAAACTTAAATCCTCTTTTCTCTGTCGTCCAATACAGGTTACTGGTAACTTTGGGAAGTCCAACCATTCAGTTTGCCAGAGACGGGAAGTAAGGCAAGGACCAGGTGCAGGGCCCCCAAAGTCACCAGAGCATATATGAACCATCAGATCAGAGATAGCCCAACAAAAACAAATGAAGTGTCAACGGACACTGAACAGGTGTAACAACACCCCAGGAACTGTCACACAGCACACTGAACTAGAGCCAACAGGGCTCAAAAGTGAAGGAAGCTCCAAAGAACCGAAGAAGATCCTAGACAGGCAAGACTGCCTCCAGGATCTTTCTTCCAAAGCTGGCGTCAGCCGATACCAGCACATCAACACACATGTACACAAAAAGGTATGCACAGACAACCAAGTGGCCTCCTTGCACAACTGATCAGCTGAGGCCTGATTCTTGTAAGCCCAAGAAGCCACAATGGATCTTGTAGAATGAGACGTGAGCTGAAAGGGAACAGGCTTCTTCCTTAGCTTGTAACCCTTACGAATAGAGGACTTAATCCAAGACGCAATGGTCACTTTGGATGCGAGTCTCCCTGCCCTGGGGCCCTCAGGAATTACGAACAGCACGTCAGACTGTTGAACGGACTCAGTGCGATGTACATAAAACTTGAGACAATGCACCACGTCTAACAAGTGGAGATCCCTCTCCTTGTCAGAGGTAGGGTCAGGGCAGAAAGAAGGCACCACAATCTCCTGATTTTTGTGGAACTCAGAAACCACCTTCGGGAGAAACTCCTGAGAAGTACGAAGTACTGCCTTGTCTTTGTGAAACACCAAAAAGGGTGGTCTACAAGACATAGCATGCAACTCCACAACACGGCAAACTGACACAATCGCCAGGAGAAAGCAGGCGTAGAGGAATAGTAGCCAAGAACTCAAAGGGAGGGCACTGAAGGACGCCCAAAACCAAGTTAAGATCCTCCTGAGGTAGACTTGAAAACAGGACGAGTATGAGCAACGCCCTGGAAGAAAACCCTGACATTAGGGAGAATAGCAATGTGCCTCTGAAAGAAAACAGAGAGAGCAGACATCTGACCCTTAAGGGAACTCAAACTGAGACCCTTATCCACACCATCCTGTAGAAAGGCCAGGACTGTAGGAAGATCAAAATCCTGAGACAGGTCCCTGTAAGAACACAAAGAGAGAAAGGTCGACCAGATACGATGGTAGCCCTTAGAAGAAACAGGTTTGCGGGCACTAAGCATAGTAGCCACCACACCATATTTAGGATTCAATTTCCAAGCCATCAAAGCCCGACAATGAACATCCTCCTTCCACAGGTAACCCTGTAGAAGATCCAGACGGCAAGGGAGCCAGAATGGCTCCGCCACTGACCAATCCAGAAGCTCCGGAAAACAAGCATGTCGAGGCCAGTACGGAGCAATCAGAATGACGGGACATCGTTCCGGTCTCAAGTTTCCTTAACACCTGTGCAACATGGGGATGGGAGGAAAGACATAAGCCAGAGGAAATAACCAAGGAATGGACATGGCATCCACCACTAGAGCTAGAGGATCCCTCCAGCGAGAGCAGAACATCGGAACCCTCCGGTTGTGTCTTGTCACCATCAGGTCGATGCAAGGAAGATCCCACTTCTGAACAATGAGGGTGAACACCTCTGGGTGCAGTTCCCACTATCTGCTGTCCACCGTGTGCCGAATGAGGAAGTCTGCCATGATATTGTCTACGACGGGAATGTGCACTGTGGATATGGAAGGAACATGTTCTTATGCCCAGGACAAAATAGCCTTGACCTCTAACCAAGCGGCGAGACTTCTTGTTCCGCCCTGCTTTTTGATGTAGGCAACTGCCGTGGCGTTGTTGGACTGGACCCGGACTGGGCAGTCCTCCAGCTGGCGTGTCCAATAGCGAAGGGCATGAAATATTGCCCGAAGCTCCAACACATTCATGGGAAGGAGAGATACCTCCGGAGACCACCAACCCTGAGCACTCAGGCGACCCAGGACCGCTCCCCAGTCGGAGAGGCTGGCGTCCGTAGTCACCGTGGTCCAGAAGGATACTAGGAAGGACTTGCCCTTCAGCAGATTGAAGAGGTTGAGCCACCACAACAAACTCAGTTCCACATGAAGAGGGAGGGACACTGACATCTTCAGAAGGTCCGGCTGACCCCTGCTCATCTGGATCACAAACCTCTGGAGTTCCCTGGTATGAGCAATGGCAAACGGGACCGCTTCTATGGTGGAAATGAACTTACCCACTAAAGAGGGCAGCTTCTTGGCTGAAACTGGATTGTGAGCCAGAACAGCCGAGATCCTGTGGGCGATCTGGTGAGCCACCTCGTCTGTGAGAAACACCATGCTCTGTTGAGTGTCGAAAAGAAGGCCCAGGAAGACCAGATGCTGGGACGGAACAAGATCCGACTTGTCCATGTTGAGGATCCACCCATGATGGGTGAGTGCATGAATGCAGTCCTGAACCTGCTGATGAAGAAGGTCCACAGAAGGGGCTTTCAGAAGCAGGTCGTCCATGTATGGAGTGACTCTAATGCCGTCCCGATGGAGGACGGATACTAAGGCTCCCAGGACACAATTGAAGACATGAGGAGCTGTACTCAGACCAAAGGGAAGAGCTGAAAAGTGAAAATGCCCTTGGTCACAGGCTAATCTGAGATACTGCCGGCTCTCTGGATGAATGGCGATATATAGATACACGTCCTGAAGATCGAGAGAGGCAAGGAATTCCCCCGGGGACATTGCAACAATCACCGTCCTTAGGGACTCCTGGTGATAATGAGACTTGATCACAAAGGCATTGAGATCCTTCAAATCCAAAATGGGGCAACAGCCACTGTCCTTCTTGGAGACCACAAAGAGGTTTGATTAAAAACCCATACCTCTGTCCTGAACTGGAACAGGTTCCAGAACATCCCTGTCCAGAAGAGCATGGATAGCGCCATCGAACAGACAGCGTTTCTCTATGCCCTGGGGCATATGAGAGGGGAAAAACCGAAAAGGACGAAGAGGGGCGAAAGGGATCCTGGACCCTTCTTCCACCACCTGCAAAACCCACGGGACCGCCACTGAATCCTCCCAGATGCTGTGGTAGTGATGCAGATGGCCACCCATAGCTGAGTGGGGACTTGGGTTCGGCTAGTCATGCTGGAGAAGGATTGGAAGCCTTGGGCTTGAAGGAGACTTTAGGCTTCCATTGTTGTTTGGGCTTGGAGGAGGAACGCGGAGCTGAGGGAACCGACTGGTTTGCCGGACGTGTGTCAGTCTGGAAGGGACGCGAGAAAGACGTTTACGCTTGATAGGCGTCTTATTCCTGGGGACCATAGGCAGAAGGGTACTCTTGTCGCCTATGGCCTCACTAATCAGATCCTTAAGATCTGGCCCAAACAAAGAGATGCATTGCAGACAATGAGAGCAAAGCTTTCTTGGAAGCAGTGTGAGCAGACCAGATCTTGAGCCAAAGAGCTTGTCTGGCAACCACAGACATGGTGGAAACCCTCTCCACCAAATGGATGGCATCAAACAAGGCAGCAGAAACATAATGTTGGGCCTCAGAAATGTTGGCATGAAGCAGCAACATATCCAAAGTAGGAGCACCCTGACGGACAGCCAGGGTGAGCTGTTCAGTTCAGACCGCACTGTTCAGGTTCACCCATGCTGCAGCAAACGCTGGACGCATGGCAGTACCAGCGGTGGCAAAAATGGCTTGAGTCTTTAAGAGCGGACACATCAGCAACTGGCAGGGCAGTGGACTTAGATAGCCAGAAGACAGGTGCATCCACCTAAGGGGGATGAACCCACTGAGCAGCGCCGCCTCAGAGAAGGGGTAAAGCTTGGCAAATTTCTTGGAAACAGAAGGTTTCCTGTCCAGAGACTTCCACTCATCAGACACAAGGCGGTCAAGAGTGGGGTTAGGTGGAAAACAAGAATGGGGCCTCTTAGGTTTCTGAAATACATCAGAGGGATCCGAAGAAACCTCTTGAACTAAGGGAATGTTTAGGGTGGTTAAGACAGCCCTGATGAGGCCCTCAGCTGAGGGATCAGGATCAGCCTCAAAGGAGTCCCCAAAAAACTGAGAAGAGCCCACAGCAGAACATTCCTCAAAGTCTGAATCCACCAACAGTTCCTCCTCAGAGGAATCTGATACGTCAGGTACTCCCTGAGGTTTCGGCAGGGAAGATCTGACAGAAGTAGGGGTCTGCCAGGAATGGAAGACCCCCTGTAACTGGGATGGAAAGAGTTGAAATGTAGACCAGAGGTCCCTAGTAGCAGCCTTGAACTCTTGCACCCAAATTGGCTCTAATGCATGGCTGGAGGTCCCTGGGGGAGACTCAGGGACAGCAGAATATGCTGGGCATAAATGACCTGAGAATTCTCTAGGTAACCCTGAATGATATGAGGAGCAATAAGCAATAGGAGACTCAGAGACCCCAGCATCCTTAGTCTTAGGCCTGGCCCCAAGCTCTAACGGATTAGACATTCTTACAGTGTCAAAACAAATTTTGAAAAGTTGTAACTGAGAAGTTAATGTGCACTAGACACTATTAAAGCATGTCACTAGACCCAATAAACACTGAACTCAGTAGGGAAAGTGCCAACAACCCCCCAAAAATATGCTAATCCAGCAGCTAAAGGGTTACGTTACCACAGAAACTTGCTCCAAAACACCCAACAGACAATAGGATTTTATTCTTACCTGTTAAATCCTTTTTTCATAGTCCATGCAGGTTACTGGTAACTTTGGGTAGGCGATCAGCCCCTTTAATAGGCAGGAACAATTCTGAGAAGTGACTGCTGGGTGGAGCCTACCTCCTCTCCTTAGCTTGCTGCTAGCCAATCCCCAACCAGTAAGATTTGCAGACTATTGACTAGGAAGTAAGAGGGTAAAGGAAGACTCCTGTGAGCATGAACCCCCATGATCTGCCGCAGGAGCGCCAAGCATGGTCCCTTGACAGGGTGGGAGACCAGTAACCTGTATGGACTAAGAGAAAAGGATTTAAGACTAAAATCTTATTTTCTCTGTCATCCAATACAGGTTACTGGTAACTTTGAGATGTCCGACCATTAAGTTCCCCAGTATCACGGTTCCCGTGTCTTTCTGTCAATCTATCTTGATGTACCTGTGCATTGGTGGAGACTGATTGGCCCGCCCAGGATGTGCCGTTATATGCTGGAGCTTGGGCAATTGTCAGTTGCCCTTTCGTGGTGTTCCTGTTGCTGCGCCTTGTTGCCATATTCCAGTGTCTTCTGTGTACAGACCCGGCTAGTCTGCCTCTGTTCCTGATTCTGCTCCGTGATTTGACCCGGCTTTGGCTGACGACCCTGCTCCGTGATTCGACCCGGCTCTGGCTGACGACCCTGCTCCGTGATTCGACCCGGCTCTGGCTGACGACCCTGCTCTGTGATTGTTTCCGGCCTGCCTCTGTTCCAGTATTGCTCCGGTCCTGCCTGCTGTTCCAGTCACCGTTCCCTTGCAGTGCCTGTAGTCTCCGGTCTGGTGCCTCCGATACTTCTTGCCAAGCATACATTTTCTGACATAGCCTTTTACTCTGAGTGCTTCTGTGTGTCTCTTATTCCATCAGAGCCTTGTCAGTCCGTGTTCATCCTCTGGCTCAGGGCCACAGACGTTGAAGGTACATTCCCATTGCACTCCAGAGGACATTGGCTCAATTACAGCTTGTGCAGTTACCATCAGTACAGCACCCAAGGGGTGTATGGGCATAATCCTAGTGGCACATGCAGGGTTATTACTTTTCTAGTTAAGGGCGATTTTGGTTCTGATCATTACAGCGTGGCAATAGCACTCCTCTGTAGCCCCAGGTGTGGGTACCGGCTCAGCTCTGGACATTGGGCTCTAGTATATCAACTTGAGAGTGAATTCAGTGCAGTTACTCCACTATCCTGATATTGATATTGATATTGAGAGACTGTGTCCACTATCCTGATATTGAGAGACTATGTTCCAGAGACTGCTATTTATCCTGGGCGTTGTCCAATCTTGTATATCTCACCCATTTCAGTCTTTAACCCTTTGGGGAAAATTCCCTATCTATTCTAGCACTTGTCATTATCATTGTGTGCATTCACTTTGTCATTTTTGCCATTGTTGCTATTTATGCGCTGGCCTCTAGGGGCCTTGTTTTATTTTCAATAAAACTGTGTTTTTACTTCATACCCTGGTCTGAGTGTCAGAAAACCGTAACACCCAGGGCGGGAAGAAAGGCAAGGACCAGGTGCAGGCCCCCAAAATCACCAGAGCACCAATGAACCTACAGATCATAAATAGCTCAACACTAACTGCAAAGTTTCAATGGACACTGAACAGGGGTAAAACAAACCCCAAGAACCGTTACACAGCACACAGATCTAGAGCCAACAGGGCTCAAAAGGGAAAGAGTACTGAGAGACTAAGGAGATCCTAGACAGGCAAGGCTGCCTCCAGGATCTTTCTCCCAAAACTGGCATCAGCCGAAGCCAGGACATCCACACGGTAGTGTTTAGAAAAGGTGTGCACAGATGACCAAGTGGCTGCTTTGCACAACTGATCAGCTGAGGACTGGTTCTTGTAGGCCCAAGAAGCCCCAATAGACCTCGCAGAATGAGCCGTGACCCTGAAGGGAAAAGGCTTCTTCCGAAGTTCGTAAGCCTTATGAATTGTGGACTTGATCCAAGAAGCGATAGTAACCTTGGAAGCAGGCTTCCCTGCCCTAGGACCCTCAGGAATGACAAACAGAGTGTCAGACTGCCACAAGGACTCAGTGCGATGCACACAGAACTTGAGACAATGCACAACATCCAACAGATGAAGATCCTTCTCTTCATCAGAAGTAGGGTTAGGATAGAAGGAAGGAACCACAATCTCCTGATTGATGTGGAACTCAGACACAACCTTCGGGAGAAACTCTTGTGAGGTGCGAAGCACCGCCTTGTCCCTGTGAAAAACCAAAAAGGGCGGTTTACAGGACAGGGCATGTAGCTCTGCAACTTGGCGAATGGAAACAATAGCGAGGAGAAAGGCCATCTTCCACGTCAGCATACGTAGAGGAATGGTAGCCAAAGACTCAAAGGGAGGACGCTGGAGCACTCCCAAGACCAGGTTAAGATCCCACTGAGAAGCAGGGGACTTAAACACTGGATGGGTATGAGCAACACCCTGGAAGAAAACCTTGACATCAGGATGGCAAGACGCCTTTGAAAAAAGAAAGTGAGCGCAGAAGTCTGATCCTTGAGAGAACTCAGACTGAGAACTTTATCCACACCATCCTGGAGGAAGGAAAGATCTGTAGGAAGGTCAAAATCCTGGCAGGTGAGAACTTTTCCCTTCAGTGGCCTCGTTGATGAGATCCTTGAGTTCCCTCATTTGGACTCGGGTACGGAAAGGTATGAAATGTGTGTGTGTGTGGGGGGGGGGACATCATGCCACTAGACATTGCTGCCACCGCCAGAGGGGGTGCAGCATCAGAATTTACTTAAGCATTGGAAGGGCTTTTATTTCTTGAAAAAGACATGACTTAATTATTGGAAAACCAGTGGCTGAATATTATTTTTTTCAAAATATGCCACACTGCAGTTAACCATTTGAGTGCCAGAGGGGTACTCCTCCACCACTGAAGGGGTTAACTCTGGAATATCTTGGGGCATTTTTGTAATCATTACTTGAATTGACATTCATTTTAATTTACAGGAAAGAAAATAAAGACAATAAGAAGATTAGAGAGAACAGAAGAAGGAAGATTGAAGGAGAAGACAGACAGTGGCTGACAGGTAGGTGTTACACAGATCTGGGTATTAGACTAGTGTTAAGGGTAGTCTTGTTGCACTTTACTATTAGATTTAGAGTAGGGTTAGTGTTTGGGAGGGTGACTGTTTGAGGAAACAATCGGACTGTGTGTCAGGCACCGATCGTTAGCTCTTTTCCTTTGATGTCCCCATTATTCACGATATTTAGCGTGCATTTTGAGAACTTAGCACATAAAACAGACGCTTGGCCTCAAGTCCTTTTCTGTGGCCTAAAATCCATTGTGGTTTCAGCTAGTAGGGCAAATTAATTTCTCTGCTAACGGGCCATTAGACAATATTGCCCTACTGGCTGTTTTACTGCCGATCTCTGCAGTATTTATTCTGGCTTTTTCAGTCCTACAATCACAGGCCACACTGGGAATAAGGTGTGTAAATTCAGTGCACTGGAGAGAAATATTGGCATCCTGCAAGTCCCAATGTGCACGTGTCAGTAACAGATGGGTGTATACTGCAAGAAATGTCATCACCCTGACCCATTTCAGAATGTCAGTATTACTTTTTCACCGAGCTCACCAGTGGCAACGATGCTCCTGTTGCCCTTCTGCACATGATGCAGGCAAGAGAAGGAAAGAAGGGCCTAGATTTACTAAAGGTCAATGCTGTGGTGATATGATCTTATCGATGTGTTTGAAACACTTCAACATTTTGAAGTACACACACGTCCACATATTCACTAAAATGTTTAAATGAAAGGGGAGATGGTCCCTATTAGCACACAGGATTGTTGAAGGGATGTCTTCCCTTCACACATCACCAACACTATGACAATTCTGAAGTTTAACAGCATTCTCTTTGCTTCCCTACTTGGCCAGTAGAGGGAGTTAATAGAATGTTTTCAGCACCATGGGCAGCATTGAGTGTCATAGGGGTGTGGATGCTCACCCCCTGTGGCACTCAAAGGGTTAAAAATTAAAATAGTACACCAAGCACTACACAATAATCCACTTAGCTATGTATCATATATTATACATGCTGTGCACTCCCAGGGGAACAAAACTGGTGGGTCACGCAGCATCTATGGTGATTTATGGCTACCACTTGCCCCCCCCAGCCTTGTACCCGTGCCCAGTGGTAGTCATAGAACCCCATATATAATGCTTGGCCCCCAGACATGTTCCTTTGACCAATGGTAACCACAGGTCCTCATGTACACTGTCTGACTCTCTCCAGCCTTTTCCCTTTGCCCACTGCTAGCCACAAACCCCCATGGGCACTGCCTGGGCAAGGGAAAAAGGCTGGGGGTGTCAGGCAGTGTATATGGGGCTAACACACAATGGTGTTGTTCCCCACGTTGCACAACATGTTAGAAATTCGACACAGAGTTCCTCCCACCGACACACTAACCCCCCCCCTCCTGTAATTTGACAAGCTGCATTCTCTTAATGCAAGAGGGGAATCTAACACATTGTTTCACAATTTGGTGGAGAGCCCTCTGTCCCTCAAAAGATTAACCATATTCTGCTGACAGGAGTGATCTTTATTTCTATACCCACCGTATTCTTGGTGTCCTTCAGATTGAAGAGGATACTCCTGTATTTATTTTTGTATCTGATGTCAGTACTAAAGAACAGCTGGAAGATCTCTTGCTCCACATGCTGTGCTATTTCCCAAACAGTCTCATCCAGAACATCAAGAGTTGGAGTGTCCTGGACTCTGAAAATATAGACAATAGGCTAGTACATAACTGCGTTAGGTCAAGGATACCCTGGTCACCTGCACTGGCAGTGGCCCTTGAGAATAAGATTTTCCTACCACTTGACTAATATGTGTTTTGCACAGACAGGACAAAATCTATATGAAAGAATGCGGCACTTACCTTCTTGTCAGAACATCATACAGCTTCTGCACTGCAGTTCCACGCACATTTTCTGCAGTGAGAGGTTGAGGTGCCTGTATCTTCTCTTTCGGATGAGATCTTTTTTGTTTTTTTGCTGTACTTACTTTTTCTGTTGAGAAGGAAGAAAACCATTAAATGCTTAACCCTATTTTAATAGCAGTGTAAATCACAATGGGCCGTAAATAACATTCCAAAGCAAGGAGGTCTAAGTAAGCTTCTCGGGCCTCTCTCTCCCGAGAGAGCAGAGCAATGATGGGGAGAGAGAGGCCGGAGCGGCTTACTCCAGTACAGAGCTCCTTACTTTGGAATGCCGTTGTTTAGATACGTTCTGCAGCGGACTGGTGGATAATTAACCCACATATGGATTTTGTAATAATAGCCAATTCATTACTCCAGGGGTTAAAAAGAAGTTAGTACAAATTAAATTGTATTTTGTTTAATGGCTGAGTATGCTGGTACTTGAAGGTCGGACTTGAGAATTTCTCACTGTCCTGCAATGCGAGATTCTTAGGTCGCCCTTTTAATCATGGCGACTTGCTGACTGCGCGCTGGAGCCACACACGATTCTGCATGCAACATATTAAAAGTTAACCATACAAAAGCTAAAGAGCAATTCTGGGGCAAGCCACTTTCACATTAGGGGACTAATAAACATTTCCCACCTTCACATTAATTTAAACTCGTCTGTTTAACAACTCTCTAGTTTTCAAGATATCACAGGTCCCAGTTAAATCAAATGGGCCAGAGGCTTGTGTCCACTTAATGCACTATTGCATATGTCTATTTTCATCACTAATGTTAATGCGTTCATCAGAGTATTTCACAGCCCCACAAATACAATGGGATGGAAACACAATAATAACTATATAAAACTATTTAGTTCCATAAAGTGGATATTCCACTGCATCAAACAAAGGGTCATTTGCCTAACCCAAAGATGGTGTGCACAAATGTTTCCTGAAGTGGCACTACAGGAAATAATTGCCATTTTTTTACATGTACTGAAAACAATGCAATTTCCAATTGTATTAATTAAGTACTGCACTTACAAGAAAAATGGCACCCCACTGGTAGGAGTTCACATACTGTAGAGGGTGACAAAAGTACAGAAATACACCTGTTTTCTTCCTGTACTAAAATGGTTACAACTACTACAAATATGAAGGAAAGGTATAAAAGGTACAGCATGGAAAGCAGACATTGACCCAAATCAAATGAGAGGTTTTATGCTTTTATACCTTTATACCTCTAGGCTGATGTGCACAAATACTTCAAACATGTAGCACTATACATTTTTTTTTACATTTCCACTACTTCAAAGATACTAAAATCTTTGAAAAACATGGAATGTTCTAGTGTATTCAGTAATAGTTTCCAGCCTGAGAAAAATGGTAGCCCCCTGGAATGGGCTGACATACACAGTGGATGCCGGGGTCATGGGTATCAGTGGAACAAGGATGGAGAAGTATACAGTGTATTTGTGATTCTATGGCTATCAGATGAAGACTGGGTGTTTATGAGAAACTATGAGTAACAGTGGGCAATGGAACGAGACTGGGAGGATGAGGTCAAAGAGTGTATGTGTAGGGGTCAGTGACTACTAGTGGGCTATGGAACAAGGCTGAGTATGGACAGGGTATGTGGCCATCTGTGGGGAAGGATTCAGGCCATGGATACAAATGTGTGACTGCCATATGGGTCTCCAAAGTGTTACAAAGCAATGTGTTGGACCCACCTGTGTCACACGTATTGAATATTTTTTTAGCTATGTGTTATTCAGACCTTGTTGGGGAGGAATCAAGACCCCTCCTGATACTCCCCCAATGAGGTCTAAATAAAAAATAATGAACAAACCTAATTAATCCTGTGTGTCCCCAGAAAAAGTGTGCACAGAGGACCAAGTGCCCACTTTGCACAACTGATCAGCTGAGGCCTGGTTCTTGTAGGCCCAAGAAGCCTCAATAGACCTCACAGAATGAGCCGTGACCCTGAAGGGAACAGGCTTCCTCCGAAGTTCGTAAGCTTACGAATAGTGGACATGGTCCAAGAAGCGATGGTAACCTTGGAAGCAGGCTTCCCTGCCCAAGTACCCTCAGGAATGACAAAAAGAGTGTCTGACTACACATAGAACTTGAGACAATGCACAACATACAACAGATGAAGATCCCTCTCTTTGTCAGAAGTAGCGTTAGGACAGAAGGAAGGCACCACCTTCAGGAGAAACACTTGTGATGTGCAAAGCACCACCTTGTCCTTGTGAAAGACCAAAAAGGGTGGTCTGAAGAGAGGGCATGCAGCTCCCCTACTCGGCGAACAGAAACAATCGCCAGGAGAAAGTCCATTTTCCACGTCAGCAAACGTAGAGCAATGGTAGCCACAGACTCAAAAGAAGGACGCTGGAGTACTCTCAAGACCAGGTTAAGATCCCACTGAGGAGCAGGAGACGGGTAAGAGCAACACCCTGGAAGAAAACCTTGACATCAGGAATGATAGCAAGATGCCTGTGAAAGAAGACAGAGAGCGCAGAAGTCTGAACGTTAAGAGAACTCAGACTGAGACCCTTATCCACACCATCCTGGAGGAAGGAAATAACTGTAGGAAGATCAAAATCCTGAGACAGGTCTTTGTCAGCACACCAAGACAGAAAAGTAGACCAAACTGGAAATGCCCTCAGTCGCAGGCTAAGCTGAGATACTGCCGACTCTCTGAATGAATGGTGATGTGTATATAGGCATCTTGAAGATCCAGAGAGGCCAGAAATACTCCAGAGGACATGGCAGCTATCAATGTGCACATAGACTCCTGGCGGTATTGGGACCTGACCACAAAAGAGTGGAGATCTTTCAGATCCAAAATGGGACTACAGCCGCCGTCCTGCTTGGAAGCCACAAAGAGGTTGAAGTACAATCCCAAGCCCCTCTCCTGAGGGGAACTGGCTTCAGGACCACCTTGTCCAGAAGGGCCTGTATAGCTTCCTCAAAAAGGCGGAACTTTTCTGCTCCCAAGGGAGAACGAGAAACAAAGGTCCTGGGTCCAAGGAACAAATCTTACTGGTTGGGGATTGGCTAGCTGCAAGCTAAGGAGAGGAGGTAGGCTCCACCCAGCAGTCACTTCTCAGAATTGTTCCTGCCTATTAAAGGGGCTGATCATCTACCCGAACTTACCAGTAACCTGTACTGGACGACAAAGAAAAGTCCTTAAAGAGGCACCATCACCACATGAAGGACTTTTTGATCTGCTTTCCTGCCACCAGTGACACCAGGCTTTTTTTAAGAGCCAGCACATCTATGGGGGCATAAATAACTTGAGCATGTAATTTTTTATTTACAGTGACATTATTTATTTTTTGGAAGAAGAAAGAAGATAAAGATAAGAAGAATGAAAATAAGAGGATGGGAAGAAAGAAAAAGACAGAAGAAAGAAGATTACAGAAGAAGACATTCAGTGGATGACAGGTAAGTGTTACAGCTATGGGGAATGGATGATACGATAGCTTTAGGGCTAGTATTGTTTCATTTTATTTACATTGTTAGGGGTAGCATAGCATTAGTGTTTGAGAAGGTGACTGTGTTTTTAGCTCACTCCCGTTGTTGACACTGTGTCAAACATCAAGAGTTAGCTAGTTTCCACTGATGTTGCCAAAACTCACGCTATTTAGCATGCACTGTGGTAACAAAAAAGCTATGACGAGAGTTTGGCTGCATTGTGAGTTTTGGCAACCAACGCTCATTTCAGTAGATGCTGGCCAAGTAATAGAATTCCATTGGTACAACTGTGTGTGTACCGCCCAGAACTCCTTTGGCCCCTAATGACACTTACAACACCATTAGTAGTATCAGGCCCTTAGTCTTTGGGATTTCCCTGCTTGAGCACATGTGAGTTAATTAGCATCTGATAAATGTAAGTGATCAAACATGGAAATACTCAAGTCTTGGCCTGTAAGTGGTGCTAATGCATAGGTTTGAGAACCACTAATCTAGTAGCTTTGGTGATTTGTTTATTCTGGGTAAAGGGCATGGTAAGAGATAAATATCCATTATTTTTTATTTTACATTTTGTAGTATTCTAAACAGGAATGCCTTGACATGACATGATTGCTGATTTTCTCAAATGTAATTGTACTGGGTTTGGCTCAAGTATTTGCCTGCTTACTGACCCTGAATACTATACCCTGTCCTTAGTCATCTGTGGCTCTCTGCTTAGAGTTGGTGTTCTTTGTTGCATTGCTCCTCTGGATTTGATGTAAGCCTGACCTTCTGACATTTTCATCTCTTACTGCCCTGAATGGTATTCTAACCTGCAACCTTGGCAGGAAATCAAATGTTGGACTTCCAGCTTCTGGAGTCTACAACTTCCATTATCCCCAAAGAGTAGTAGTCTTTAACAGCTGGAGGTTCAAGTATTGACTATCCAGTCCTATGCCAACAATTAGTTTTTACTTTGTTTCATTTTTAGAGCTATAGAGTATTTCAGAAGATCATTGTTTATCTGTAAACTTAATGTTGAAGTCTTTTTCCCACTCTCAGATAATATTTGGATCCTTTTTCTGGTTGACTGAGAGTATAATATAAATTGTTGAGATATTTATTTATTTATTTTACCTGCATAGAGGCTGAATAAAAGGGGAAGTGCGTCCACAAAAAGGCCTTTTTGAATGTATGTTTTGTAATAAAATTGTGCACTTGCCTTTATCTACAAAATAAACTGGATTCTAATTCCCATTTCTATAGTTTTATTACAGGTGATATATTAGGAGGTGTGCTGTTGCAGAATCACATGAAATTGCTATGTTTCTGCTGCAGGTGAGGAGATCCTTGCTAGGACTGCTGCTCCACATTCCTTATGTAAAGATGTTAGAGGAGGGTGGCACTGTACCCAATCCTGATATGTGCATGTCATAGGAGGACTTCGGTGTCAGTTAATGACCCTGTTAAAAAACTAAACCAGGAATCTAGTGATTCCTTGGAAATCTAGAGCAAGTAACTTGCTATACTCTACATTTGCCCTAATGCTTTACAAGTGAAATCAAGCAAAACCAATAAAAACAATCCTTAGGTGAAAATGTTAAAGGAACACTAAAATAAAATAAAAAATATTTATTACTAGCAATGTGGGACGGCGTTGCCCGTCATGTTATGACCATTGGGCGCATGTGCGTGAAATGCAGACACACTGATAAACACAGACACATGCAACACACAGGCAGACACATACCATACATCCCAAGTGTCCCTCTTTAGGAGGGGCAGTCCCTCTTTGAGGGCCAAATCCCTCTGTCCCTCTTTCCCACCCTGTTGTCCCTCTTTTTAGGAGGTCAGACTGCATGCAGGGCCGGCTCCACCTATAGGCGAGGTAGGAGCCGGCCTAGGGCGCACAGGTACTGGGGGCGTGGGCATGCAGCGGAGAAGAGCTGCGCCCGCACACACCACGCCGGGAACCACAACACAGTAAGGTCTGTGTCGCTACTGCGCTCCCTCATTGGGTCGGATCTTTAGTAATGCAGAGCGCGCTGGGAGTCATGATCTCCCGCCGCGCTCTGCATTACTGAAGAGAAGACTGTGCGGGAGCTACAGGTATGTGATAGGGGGCAAGTTGGAGCTGAGGGGCCATAGTGGAGCTGCTGGGGGCAAGTTGGAGAGGATGGGGGGCAAAGTGGAGATGATAGGGGCAAGTTGGAGCTGAGGGGGCATAGTGGAGCTGCTGAGGGCAAGTTGGAGCTGATAGGGGTAAGTTGGAGCGGATGGAGGTCAAAGTGAAGCTGAAGGGGGGGCAAAGTGGAGCTGAAGGGGGGCAAAGTGGAGCTGGTGGGGGCAAGTTGGAGCGGATGGGGGGCAAAGTGGAGCTGATGGGGGCAAGTTGGAGCGGATGGGGGGCAAAGTGGAGCTGTTGGTGGCAAGTTGGAGCTGATAGGGGCAAGTTGGAGCTGCTGGGGGCATAGTGGAGCTGAAGGGGGGGCAAAAGTGGAGCTGGTGGGGGCAAGTTAGAGTGGATGGGGAGCAAAGTGGAGCTGATGGGGGCAAGTTGGAGCGGATGGTGGCCAAAGTGGAGCTGATGGGGGCAAGTTGGAGCTGCTGGGGGCAAAGTGGAGCCGGTGGGGGCAAGTTGGAGCGGATGGGGGGCAAAGTGGAGCTGGTGGGGGGCAAAGTGGAGCTGGTGGGGGGCAAAGTGGAGCTGGTGGGGGCAAGTTGGAGTTGATGGGGGGCAAAGTGGAGTTGATGGGTGGCAAAGTGGAGCTGATAAGGTGCAAGTTGGAGCTGGTGGGGGGCATCTCCAGACCAGGGGCAGACTGGCCCAGGGGGCAGAGAGAGGACAATCATGAAAAGAGGTGGGGTATAAGTAGGCGGGGTATAAAGGGGTGGGACACAAGGGGCGGAGAGAAATGGGCGGCAAAATTAGGTTTTGCCTAGGGTGGCAAAGATCCTTGCACCAGCCCTGACTGTGTGGTGTGTATTACTTTGCTCTACAGCAATAAACTTCAGTATATGTGTTTATACATTAGTCTGTGCAAATAAAATACTTTGGTCTTGCACTAAATAATTTATTAAGTTACATAAATAGTCAGTAATAGGTCATGAAATAACCTAAAAATTCTTACTGATGCCCCACCCACCAGCCACGCCCCCAACAATATCACCTAAAAGTAAAGTGTCCCTCTTTAGCCATGTGAAATGTTGGGAGGTCTGCACATACACACAGTGAGCGGCACAAACATGCAAAAGACACGCACACACACAGACACACTGGAGATGGACACACATATGTAACAGAGATGTACACACACACACACAACATATATGAGCAGAAACACATGTGTGCATGAGTTGTGTACCCCTCTGGCACTCAAATGGTTAAGGTATAGAGAGGCATGTCAGAGTTAAATAGCAGTGGGAAGTGTATTCATACCTGGGAACATTGACTTGTGGAATCCCTAGAGGGGACTGATGTGGTGCTGATGTGGAGAGACAAATGGGGCAATCTGGGCTAAAAGTGGGCGGGGCTTAATCGCGAGTAGGGGGCGGGGCTTAACATAAATGTGGAAAAGTGTTAGTAATAGGCTGGGGAAGGAGGAGAAGTGGGAGGGAAATGCAAGTTTACAGTGTGAGGGGTTTGAACACACTCCCTGAGAGGTTAAACTTGATACCCAACCCTGTGGCAGTCAGTGGGTTAAGTGTGTACCTGATGGTTGTGTGTCCTGTGTCTTGCATGGCAAATGATGACAGTGAATAAATAATTCAGCAATGAGGACCTACCTTAACCCTTTGAGTGCCATGTTGTTCCCCTGGTGCTGCACTACAGGTCCTGCTGAGGCCACTGGGAGTCAGGGTGAGTGACTGTGTGTGTGTGTGTGTCAGCCATATTTATTTCTGGTTTTGTGTGTGTATGTGGTATATGTGGTGCTGTGTGTGTGAGTGGGGGCATGTGTGTTTGGTGCTGTGTGAGTGGGACATGTGTGTGGTCTGTGTGTGTGAGTGGGACATGTGTGTGTGGTGGTCTGTGTGTGTTTGTTTGGTGCTGTGTGAGTGGGGCATGTGTGTTTGTCTGTGGTGTAGGAGCAAGTGGCGGCCATTTTATTTTTTTCTGAATTTGATAGTGGTGGGCGGGCTGCATAGTGGGGGCGGGCCAACTCCCTGCATGACTGAATCACCCAATAGGATTAGTAACTCCTGCTTTATGCCTCCCCTGGGTGTGTTTCGGCAGGCACAAAGTCTTCTTTTATATATATAGATAACTTTAAGTATACTATTACATAATATGATGTATTTACATCTAGCATCTATAAAAAAAATACTTGTTTTAAGTTAAATTCCTAACATTTCATCCTAAACTTTCATTTTTAATGCTTACGTAAACTGTGTCCAATTCAAAAAACATATGGATTCTTTTTAAAGGGATAGTAATGTTTCATAATAAAAGCAGCTCTAATTAATCATCATAGTATTCGGGCCTTGGAGAGTGTTATTTCAATTCTGTCAAAGTTGTAGTTCAAGAGTAATTCAATGACAAAGTATACCCCTCCCACCCCTTTTATTGATGTAACACTGCTCAGCCACATCAGAAGGGAGGTGCCCAGGTAGATTGCAGAGAGGGACAATCTTCAGTTAAGATAAGGGAAAAAGCTGAAAAACTTGTCAAGGGTGGCAGGGCATTCATTGTTCTCATAGGAAGAAGATTGTCCCCTTCTGTTATCTGTCTGGTCTATGGACTGCATTCCACATCTGAGAAGAGATGGCTTACACTAAGTAAAAGGGGGCGGGAGGGGAAACTTTGCTTGTGAATATCTCTCAAACCATAAAGGTTTGAGAGATAAGACTTATATCGTTCTTCGTGTTTTTTTAATGCCTACAAAATAAAACAAAGATAAAATGAAGTATCACTATCCCTTTAAAGACAGGCAAGAGCAAAGGCAGTTCATTTACTGAGATTCGAGTACACCCTTATCTTACTCAGTTCATTTTTAGGTTCCACTGTCCTTTCAACAAATGTCATGTGAAATAAACAGCTTAATAGTATGTTTTTTAAGGATAATTTGATAAGCATTTTGACCCATTTTGGCCACACTTCACCACTCACCCAAATGACCAGTTTTCAGTTGCTGGTGGTCTTTTGCCTTTCTTTTCTTAATCAGATTGCCTCCATATGGCTTAAAGAGACGCCGGGCATCCTCACATATCTTGAATGGAATTTCACCATTAATACCTGATTCCTGGTGAAGAAAAGAGAGTTATGTTTAATGTAATGTAACAATGTGATTAGATCTGTTATGAAAAACACATACTGAAGTATTGTACTGAGATCTAGTAACCTGAGGTATATTAACAAAGAAAAAGAAAATATACACAGTCTTAACTGATTTTTCCTGTAAGCGTCGGTATTGTGAAGTAATATATTGCCTCGACTCGGACACACATAACAGAAACACTAACTTCTAATAATAAACCATTAGGTATCTTAATCTGGGCAGAAAAGCATAACTGTAACTATGAATTGATTCTGTGTGACCAGGTTCTACAAAAAGAATATTTAATTGCTATTGGATTTCCAGTCCACAGAGGCAGTCATTATTATTTATTAAAGAACTCCTGGAAGGCAAACTCCTCCTAACAAATGCTTCCTAAAAAGACCAGTCCAGGAGCCCGTAGCGCTACAGAAAGGAGAATGTCTCCCTGGACAAGATATACAGTACGAATTTAAAATAGGATTTTAGTGAGCTTACCGTTAAATATTTTTCTCTTAGTCCTTAGTCCTCTTATAAGCACAGGAACCATGCAGTAAAGCTCCCCTCCTCCAAAGGGCAGAGCAATTAAAAATGGCAGGGCCTTTTAGGCACAAGCCTGCACCGGCTTTACCCTTGCCTTCAGATTTACGTATAGCAAAGTGGCACCAGGAAAAAGAACAAGACCTGGGAAGTAAAAAAGAAAGACATCATAACAAAGACTCCAAGGGTTCTCTCCTGCAAAGGGAAGGAAACACAAGGTTTTTTTTCTCCAGGTGGAAGTCCTCTGTTCCTCGTGGACTGAGTAAATGATGTAGCTGTTCACTAAATTCTTATTTTACCTTATGTTCTATATGGAACACAAGAACCATGGGGCTATAACAAAGCACCCACTAAGATTCCTGGAAGCGAACAGAGAAAAAGAACTCTCCTAACAGATCAGCATTCCATAGGCCTAAACTGGCATCATGTAAATGTCAGGTGTCAATGGACAATAAACTAGTACAGCAAACAACCAAACAAAAGCCAACAGGCCTCAAAAACTACTGAACAGGTTGGAAAAACTAAAAGAGCCCTTAGACATGTTAAAATGAAGGACCTGATAGCCGAAGCTGGCCTCAGCTGAGGGCAGGACACAGTAGAGTTTGGTGAATGTGTGCCAGGATGGTCACGTTGCCATCTTGCACAGCTGTGGTAGGCCCAGGAGGTACCTATGGATCTGGGGCTGGATTCTATTACAGTGGTGGACTACCTGTTTGAATACCTCCTGGTTGAGTTCCCAGTTTCCTGTGTCCATCTCCTGATTACTTACAAAGCCTATAACTAAGTTTTCCATGCCTGTGAACCACTGAGATAACTGAAATATGAGCTTCCTCCCACTGACGGGGTGCCCAAACCTCCATCCAGGATGATTCACTCCAGGATCCTCCCTGATGGTTAATGCATGCAAATGCTATAACACTGTCTGACTGGATCCTCACTTGAATTCTCGTCAGAACCTGGGACCAGTGAGAAGTGTCAAGTGAATGGCTCATATTTCCAGGAGCTTGAACAGAATGAGACTCTCCTCCCCTCTCAGGCTGGCATCTCTAGTGACCAAGTTTCAATCTGGCATTACAAAGTGGCATCCTCATATCAAACAGGAGGGGTGAAGCCAGCAGTGCAGGTCTTCCAGCATCTGATTTTGGCAAGCAGAGCAAGAAGCTCCTGCTTAGGAAAATCCTCACATATAAGCTCTGAGAGTTATTCATCCCAGATGGGTATCACACTGGTGATCCAGGCCATAGCAAAGATGGGTCACAGAGCAGCCCCAGTGGCTGCAAAGTACACCCTTAATAATGAATCAAGGTGTTGGTCAGATTAGACCTTAAAGAGTCACGGGGAGATCAACTGCAGGTGGGGAAGCCCTCTGTGCTAAAGCCTCAGCAGAAAATAGATTTTACTGAAATTCCAGTTAAATCCTTTTCTCTTAGTGCATATGGAACACAGAAACCATGGGGTTGAGCTTTCCTCCTCCAGAGGGCAGGGCACTTAAAAAAAAAAAAAAAGTATTTTAGTATTGTAACCTGTTAAAACCCTTTCTCTTTAGTCCATATGGAACACAGGTACCATGTGGTTGAGTCCTTCCTCCAGGAGGGCAGGGCACATCACTAAGAACAGGGTCTCTGGGGTGGAGACTCCTCCTCCAGCTCAACCCCTTGTCTACAATATCCCAGAATTCATGTGACAAAAAAAACATAAGTAAAGAAAATATGCAGATAAGAAGAAAAGAAAATCTCCTAGGACCCTAAGAGGACTCCTCTGCCTGAGAAAGCAACACAGGAAAGTTTTTTCCTTCATGTGGGAGAACTGTGTTCCATATGGACTAAAGAGAAAATGATTTAACAGGTAAGAACACTAAAATCATGTATGGAACACAGGTACCATTGAGATAAACCAAAACTAGGATTCCTGGGGAGGGAAAGGAGAAAAAGACCTCCCACACATCTCCATGATACCAGAGTTCCCTAGGAGTATTCAGGATCTGAATAACCCCCCCAAAAATCAAGTGCCAATGAACACTGAACTAGCACAGCACACCAAACAAGAGCAAACAGGGCTCACAAAACTACTGAACAACTGGCAGTAAGAAAAATGAGATGATAGGTTCTTAAAAAGGCAAGACTGCCTGAAAGACCTTCCATCCAAAGCTGGCCTCAGCCAAGGCCAGGACATTGACATGCTAGTGTTTGGGGAAAATATACAAGGGGGACCAAGTTACAGCCTTGCATAGCTGTTCAGGTGAGGCCTGATTCTTGTAGGCCCAAGAAGCACCCACAGATCTAGTGGACTGAGATGTGATCTTGAAGCGAACTGCCTTCTTCCTGATCTTGACACTTGGCGTATGGTAGCCTTGATCCAAGAGGCAATGGTTACCTTGGATGTGGCCTGACACCCTGGGACCCTCAGGGATGACAATCTGAGAGTCAGCTTTATGAAAAGGCTTAGTATCCTGCACTCAGAACTTAAGGCAGCGCACCACATCTTAACAGCTGGAGATCTCTCTCCTGATCAGATACAACGTCAGGACAAAAATACGACACACAATCTCCTAGTTCATATGGAACATGGAGACCACCTTAGAAAAAAACACCTGAGAGAAACAAAGTATCACTTATCCTGGTGAAAAGCCAGGAATGGAGGTTCGCAAGACAGAGCGTGCTGCTCCGCCACACTCTTAACAGAGACAAATGCCAAGAGAAAAGTCATCTTCAAAGTCAGCTGACACAAAGAGATGGAAGACAGAGGCTCATAAGGGGATCGCTGGAGAATACCCAGGAATAGATCCAGGTCCCATGCAGGTGTGGGATCCTTAAAATAGGGAAAGGCATGACCTATCCCATGATGAAAAACCTTAGTGTCTGGGAGAATAGCAATTAGTCTCTGAAAAAGACCAGAGAGGGCAGAAATCTTAACCTTGAGGGGACTCAAGCTGAGACCTTTGTTGACTCCATCCTGCAAAAAAAACAGCACCAAACAGAGATGAAAAACCTGAGGGCACAGCACGTTCATGTCCGCACAACACTTGTGGAATATGGATCAAACCATATGATATACCTTAGAAGAGAACGGCATCCAAGCCTGGATTATGGTGGAGATGACAACAGAAAAAAAATCCCTTCAGCTTCAGAATAGTGTCTTCAAGAGAGACCCTGGAGTAACAGATCTGCTCTGGGAGGCAGGTGAATCGGGTCCTGAAAGGACAGGCTGACCAGGTCCACAAACTACGCCCTCCTGTGCCAAAATGGAGCAAATACATAGGAGAGATAGGAGCTCCGTGGGATGATTACTGCATCCATCTCAAAACCCAGGTGATCCCCAGTGCAAGAACAGAATGTCAGAACCTTCCTGTTCTCCCTTGGCTGCCATCAGGTCTATCACTGGGATCCCCCTGTGTCTAACTATCAGGTAAAACACTTCTGGATGGAGTTCCCTGTTTCCTGGATCTATGTCTTGGCTACTTAGAAAGTCTGCCAGCAAGTTTTTTACTCCTACCTTACTGTGGGTTCCCCCTTGGTGACTGATGTACGTTACCACCGTGGCACTGCACAAATGCACACTTACTGGGATCCCTGTGAGAATCTGGGACCAATGAAGGAGAGCCAGATGAATCAACCTGACCTCCAGAATGTTGATAGACAGCAGACTCTCCTCCCCTGTCTACCCAAGTGCCCCAGGACTGAGCCCCAGACTCTCAGGCTGGCATCCATCGTTACCAGGAATCACTCTGGAATAAAAAAGAATCTCCCTCTCTCCAAGTGCGGCTGACTGAGCTTCCACTGAAGGTCCTCTCTGATTTCTGGAGACAGAGTCATTTGAAGAGAGAGATGCTCCAGGTTTCTGACCCAAGACTTGAGAATGTCCCTCTGAAGTTTCCTAGTGTGGAACCGAGAGTCAAACTACCCCAGGAACATCAGAACCTGGGATGGAATTGAAGAAGAGTTCTTGAGATTGAGAATTCAGTTGTGATGCACAAGAATGTGGGCGTGCTCTTGGATATGGTGATCAAAGAGCTCTTTGGAAGCAGCCTTGATGAGGAAGTTGTCCAAGTATGGAGTCAGAGAAATGTCCTGGATGTAAATGTATGCAGCCAAAGCTGCCATGATCTTTGTGAATATTCTGGGCATCGAAGCCAGGCCAAACAGTGATGCTGTGAACTGGTAAAGATTGTAATTGAAAGCACAATGCAGGCAGCATTGGTTGTCCAGGTGGATAGGAACATGCAGATACACATGCTGAAGGTCCAGAGAGGCCAGATACTTAACTGGGCAGTAGAGTTTTAGCCACACACTTAAACAGCACAACCATTTTGAATAATCTTTTCGTCCAGAAAGACAGGGGTGCACTTGCTCCGCTTCTCTGCTTCCAAAAAGAGCATACAATGTCCATGTAGAAAATAAAAGCACTCGCCAATAGATGTCTACACCAGTTGTGTTTATTTTGCTTACAATGTGTTTTGAAATGTTCACTTAGGAAGGGAATGTTTGCAGACCAAATAACGTTTCGGGGGTGGCATGGCCCACTACAAACAAGTACAACTGTTGAAATACACCACTATATACAAAAAATAACACCACAGTGAGTGAGGGGGATAAGGGAAGCCCCTGAATCTTTTGCCTTGGATTTCCCCATTTGCCCTTTCGTGCCTGATATGTCTCTGAGAAAATGTCTACAACCTAGTAAAAACTAGATGATTTTACCCAGAATTGAGTACCCCTAAATACCCAGAAATACACTTATCTGGTATGGGAAGGGTTAATCTGGAGGAGGAGATCACGGACAGTCAGCCTCTGACAGCCAATCTGAAGAAAGCTGCAAAATGGGCTTTCTGGGTACAGTAGTATTCTCTGTTGCCTGTTGCAATGTCTACAACTGTAGCCATGGGCCACGGTGTGCCCACTGGACAGTCAGAAAGTGGACCAGATGTTAGGGTTTGAGGAAAAAGAAATATAGAGCCCTCCATGACTGTATTTGCCAGTAGGGAAATACTGACTAATGGCCCGTTAGCAAAAAGTGGTAGTGGAGCTATTCAATTGCCCTACCAACTGAGTAGCATGAGTAATGGGAACATCAAAGGAAACAAACTAACTATTGGTGCTTGACACACTGTCAAGCACCAACCGATAGCTCAAACACAAAATCACCCTCCCAAACACAAACCTTGCACTACCCCTAACAGTAAAATGCAACAAGACTACATCTAACCCTAGACAAACTCCCAGATCTGTATAACACTTACCTGTCATCCACTGTTCATCTTCTTCTGCAATCTTCTCTCTTTCTTCTTTGCTCTTCTTTCTCTCCATCTTTCTTCTGTTCTGTCTTCTCGTCTGTGTTACAATCACATTCCTGTAAAAGAAAGAAATAAAGAAATATTAAACAGGTGCCACAAACATAGTTTGGACATATGTGCATAGTTTAACTCCTTGAGAGTCAGATGGGTATGCAATGCATTGCAGAGCAATGTGTTGAATACCTCTCTGACACTCAAAGGATTAAGCAATGCACATATGTCTGAGTTGAAAACATAGTTCCTATCAAACAAAAAAACAAATGTGCTCATTGTTTTCGCTAATATTATATCTTCGACTTACAAGAGGATAATAAACATGTGAGAAATATATATTTATTGTTAAAAAGCCCCCTTTGTGGTCACCGCTGCTGTCAGTGGCCGAGGCAGGAATAGAAGAAGACAGATTCCCCAATTCCAATGTAAGCAAATTTTGAACATAGATTGACTTTTATAAGGGCAGTCTCTGTTCAAAATGTCTCCCATCCATTGGCTGTGATGTGCGCTTAAGCAAATCCCAGCCAATGGATGGGATGTGTGCTTACGCAGCTTCCAGCCAATTAGCTTCTAGCAGGTTCCGTCAATCCCCTGCTAGAAGGAAGATGTGTAAGTACACATCCCATCCAATGGATTGGAGATATTTTGAACATTTTGGGCATCGGTCCGTGAGGCACCTAAGGGATGGGGGGTTCTATCTTCTCCTACTCCTGCTGCAGCCGCTGGCAGAGACCACCAAGGGGGCTTTTTAATAATACATATATTTTTCGAAAACATTTATTATCCTTTTGGAAAGCGAAGATATAACATTAGCGAAAACAATAGACATTTGTTTTTTTCATTTGGCAAGATCTACGATTTCAACTCGGACATATGTGCATTGCTGAACCCTTTGAGTGCCAGAAAGGTACACAATGCACTGCTCTGCAATGAGTTGCATACCTCTCTGGCACTCAAGGGGTTAAACTATGCACCTATGTGTCCAAATTATGTTTGTTTGGCACCTTTTTCTTTCTTTTACAGGAATGTGATTGTAACACGGAAGAGAAGACACAACAGAAGAATAAAGAAGATGGAGAGAAAGAAGAGGGAAGACAGAAGACTGAAGAAGATGGACAGTAGCTGACCAGGGTGCTGAAGAGGCCGCTGGACATCAGGATTACTGGTAAGTGTTTTGATCTCAGAGGCTGTTTTTCATTTAGTTGGATTAACCATGTGAGTGCCAGTGGGCTAAGCATACCCCGCTGGCACTCATAGGGTTAATTCTACTAACAATTGTCACTTAGGTTTTTTTTAGGATTTTTTTTTTTTTTTTGCATAATCAATTCATCTGTCGGCTGTTTGCAGATGCGTTAAGGAACTCTGCGCCCAACTGGGTGCAGATTTTCCCATGTTAAAGTGGGTCTCTTAACACATCTTAGTGCTAATGTAATTGAAAGGCAATTTCAAACCTGTTGTAATATGTTTCTATGGGGTCAAATGGGCAATAAATTTAGCGTCTGAGGTGCATTTTCCTGCTGGTATTTCTTCATAGCACAGGTAACTGAATTGCTTACTGTGCTTGAAAAAAATGCTGCCGGGGTTTTTTTGGTGAACTGAATCGAGGCCATAGAATCCAAAAAGAAACAAAAATATGAATTCAAAAATCCAGGACCATCCTCCAAGGAGCATCAATATGAACAGTGCACGTGACTATAAAATAATGGAAAAAATATAATCTAGAATGTGAACTGTAAAAATTAGCTATATGTTTAGAAAAAAAAAAAAAAACAACGATGTGTGTATAATGTGGCAAGATGTGTGTCTATATAAGATGGGGTGTGAGATGCAAGAATGAATCACGTAATTGAAAAAGAGGATTTTAGTCTTACCTGTAAAATCCTTTTCTCTTAGTCCATACAGGTTACTGGTAGCTTTGGGTAGGCGATCCGCCCCTTTATGTAGGCAGGAAAAATTCTAGAAGTGAATGCAGGGGGTGGAGCCTACCTTCCCTCCTTGGCTGCAGCTAGCCAATCAGCTCCAGTAAGATTTGAGACACTAACTATTGTCTAGATAGTAGAAGGGAAAGAAGACTCCCATGAGCATGACCCTGAAGGACCTCCACAGTCTGCCACAGGAGAGTCAAGCATGATACTTTGACAGGATGGGAGATAAGTAACCTGTTTGGACTAAGAGACAAGTATTTAACAGGTAAGACTAAAATCCTCTTTTCTCTGTCGTCTACCATGCTCTGCTTAGTGTCGAAGAGAAGGCCCAGGAACACCAGTCGCTGGGATGGGAAAAGATCTGAGTTGTCCATGTTGAGGATCCACCCGTGATGGGTGAGTGCATGAATGCAGTCTCGAACCTGCTGATGAAGAAGTTCTGCAGAAGGGGCTTTCAGAACCAGGTCATCCATGTATTGAGTGACTCTGATGCCATCCCGATGGAGGACGGATACTAAGGCTTCCAGGACATGATTGAAGACTTGAGGAGCTGTAGTCAGACCAAAGGGAAGAACAGAAAACTGAAAGTGCCCTTGGTCGCAGGCAAATCGGAGATACTGCTGGCTCTCTGGATGAATGGAGATGTGTAGATACGTGTCCTGAAGATCCAGAGAGGCAAGGAATTCCCCTGGGGACATAGCAGATTCCAGAACATCCTTGTCCAGAAGAGCCTGGATAGCACCATCGAACAAACAGCGTTTCTCTATGCCCTGTGGTGTATGAGAGGGGAAAAACTGAAAGAGAGGAAGAGAGACGAAATGGATCCTGTACCTTTCCGCCACCACATGCAAAACCCACGGGTATGTCACTGAATCCTCCCAGATGATGTGGTAGTGACGCAAACAGCAACCCACGGCCGAGTGGGGACCTGGGTTCGGCGAGTCATGCCGAAGAAGGCTTGGAAGTCTTAAGCTTGGAGGAGACCTTGCTTCCATTGTTATTTGGGCTTGGAGGAGGAACTCGGAGCTGAGGGAACCGCCTGGTTCGCCGGACGTGTCTCAGTCTGAAAGGGACTAAAAAAACCTGTTATGCTTAAGAGGAGTTTTTTTCCTGGGGACCAAGGGCAGATGAGTACTCTTACCCCCAGTGGCCTCACTAATCAGATCCACCTTAGGGGGATGAACCCATTGAGCAAGCGCCGCCTCAGAAAAGGAGTAAAACTTAGCAAATTTCTTGGAGACAGAAGGCTTTCTGTCCGGAGTTTTCCACTAATCAGCAACTAAGTGGTCCAGAGTGGGGTTAGGTGGAAAACAAGTAGGGGGCTTTATAGGCTCCTGGAATACATCAGAGGGATCTGAGATAACCTCCTGAACTAGGGGAATCTTGAGCGTGTTTAAGATGGCCCTGATCAGGCCCTCAGCCGAGGGTTCTGGATCAACCTCAAAAGGATCCCCAAAAAATTGAGAGGAGCCCACAGCAGAACATTCCTCAACATCTGAATCCACCAACAGTTCCTCTTCAGAGGAATCTGAAATGTCAGGTACTCAAGATCTGACTGAGGAAGGGGTCTGCCAGGAATGGAAGACCCCCTGTAACTGGGATGGAAAGAGTTGCAACGTAGACCTAAGGTCCCTGGTAGCAGCCTTGAACTCTTGAGCCCAAGCTGGCTCTAATGCATGGTTGGAGGTCCCTGAGATAGATTCAGGAACATCAGAACATGCTGGGCATAAATGACCGGAGAATTCTCTAGGCAACCCTGTATGACATGAGGAGCAATGCACAACGGGGGTTACAGAGAACCCAGCATCCTTAGTCTTAGGTGTGGCCCTAAGCTCCAACAAAGTAGACATTTTAACAGTGTCAACAATGTTCAGAATAATTAATCACCCAATTTACAGTGCGTAAGATTACAATTTCACTCCGGAAATCGCTAAAATACATTTATCTGGCAGGCGAAGGGTTAAACTGCAGAGGAGAGAAGGAGAGTCCAAGCCCTGCGTAGGATACTCGTTCTGTAAAGCTCACAAAATGGCTGCTGTGGCAGGAGCCAATCAGAAACAAGCGCGTGAAGCAAGCGCTCAAATGTAGTTTTCCCAGAAAAAGTACCTCAACAGTGCCCAAAGTCCACTAAGCCCCCAACACACTTGCAATGTGAACTGGATGATAGAGCAAGGTCAGACAATTAAAATGAGCCATCTCTGAAGTCGCTAGGTTGAGCGGTTGCAGAGATATGTCCCAAACTGTACAGTCCCATAGGAATGAATGGAGCAATGGCGTCTATGCGGTAAAGCGCGCCTGAACACAATTTTGTCAACGTTAGAACTGAGAAATAAAAATACATGAAACATCACTAGAACATGTAATAAGACCCAGAAAACACTGAACCCTGTAGGGAAAATGCCAATAACCAGCCCAAAAGATGCCAACCAGCAGTTAAAGGGTTAATTTACCATATAAAGTTGCTCCAAACACTGACAGACATAACAGAAAAGACCCAGTGAGTGCAGAAGTGTGCAGTAAGAACTCCCAGGAACAACCCCTGTGCAGAGGGGCACTGTGTGACAAGTGGACCTGCAGCACTCAAAGGGTTGCTCACCTTTCCTGCAGATCTTCTGTCTTCAGATTACCATATAGTAAGAAGTAACCTCAGTGGGTAACTCCTGGGGAGGCACTTGGAATCAAGCTTTTCCCCCCTCAGGGCTTAAGGTCCACAAAAAGCACCTGGATGCTGACTTAGCCACATCTAAGGGCATTGTCAGTTATGGTAATCTGCCTAATGGTGGTATTCCATATCTAACAGAAAAAAATATATATATAAAACTATAGCAGAACTGTTCTCTTGCCTGCTCTCTTTCTGGAGCTGGTTGGCTAGCTTCAACCAAGGAGAGAAGGTAGGCTCCACCCCCTGCAGTCATTTCTAGAATTGTTCCTGCCTACTTAAAGGGGCGGATCGCCTACCCAAAGTTACCAGTAACCTGTATTGGACGACAGAGAAATGAAATTTGTTTAAAGACCAAAAAAACTGATATTTAGTACAAAACCAGGATAGTATAAGGAGGGAAGAAAAAACATATGAAATTGTTTATATACTTACTTAGTGCCTCTAGGGACATAGGGCTCAATTGTAAAACTGTTGGTAAGGCACAAAACATTACCAAACGTAAGCCATGTCTGAGTAGTGCAGCTATGCAATAAGCCATCCACTAGAACGGCCAACGAGTGTACGCTAAAAACGACACAAAGCCTCAACACGTGTCTCACCTTTTTTTGACCTCACCGTGAGTTTATATCAGTAGCTAAACAATGCCAGATACGTTAACTTCAAAGGATCAACATAACAGTGAACGTTATCTAGTGATGGTAGGAGTTGTCAAAACAAGTTCAGAATCACAGCCAATCACAACACACCAAAGTAACAAGTATATTCAAATAAACACATATAAACACCCCAAAATAACTGACACAACTTGGCTGTGTTTGAATGTTCTCAGAGCTTAAACACAGGGTTCAGGAGATGAGGATAGAGAGAGAGAGACAGAGAGAGTGAGAGAAGAGAGAGAGAAGAGGGAGGAGCAGACACTAGAGAGGAGTAAATGGAGTGGGGAGTGGAGAGCATTTCATTTAAATATATATATACAAATAATATACTCTGGAAAATATTGCACACACACACACATACATGCACAATCACAAACATATTTTATTTTTCGATACACAACACTTTATTTAACAATCTATATTTTTTATTTATACAGTGTGATTCTGTGAGTGCAAGGGAGTCACAGAAAAGAGGATTTTAGTCTTACCTGTTAAATCCTTTTCTCTTAGTCCATATAACGTACAGGTACCATGGGGAGGCAACAGCTGGAACAGCTCTACAAGAAGTGTAGAGGTGGATCCTCCCCCTCCTCCATTTCGGGCTACCCTAGCCACTCCCCACCAGATAAAACCTACCAGCTAGGATAGCAAGAAGGAAGAGAGGAAAACTCCTGTGAGTGATGAACCCAAAAGGACTCCCACGTCCAGCCACAGGAGACTCAGCATGGTCCCTTTCACTGGTTGGGAGACCTGTGAGTTATATGGACTAAGAGAAAAGGATGTAACAGGTAAGACTAAAATCCTCTTTTCTCTGTCGACCAATATAAAACTTACAGGTACCATGGGGATCTACTAACACTGAGCTCCCAGGGTGGGAATAAGAAGGAAAGGACCAAATGCCAGTCCCCCATGAAACCAGAGTTCCCATGGACTATCCAGGACACGAAACAGCCCAAACTAACAAAGTGTCAACAGACACCGAATAACAAAACACAGCACACAAGAACAAGAGCCAACGGGGCTCAAACAGTTAAAGAGCTATAAGGCACAGGAAAATAAAGTCCAAGACAGGCAAAACTGCCTCCGGGACTTTCCTGCCAAAGCTGGTTTCAGCCGAAGCCAGAACATCCACACGGTAATGCTTGGCAAAGATGTGCAGAAAACCAAATGGCCGCCTTGCAAACCTGTTCAGCAAAGGCCTGTTTCTTATAGGCCCAGGAGGCCCCAACAGACCTGGTGGAGTGTGTTGTAATGCAGAAAGGAACAGGTTTCCCTCTGAGCTCGTAAGCATTGCGGATGGTAGACTTAATCCAAGATGCACAGCCAAACCGGTCCTGGGACCCTCAGGGATGACAAACAGAGCATCCATCTTATGGAAAGACTCAGTACAGTGCACACAGAACTTAAGCAGAGCCTTGTCAGATTTAGGGTCAGGACAAAAGGAAGGCACAACAATCTCCTGATTGATGTGGTACTCAGAGACCACCTTAGGAAGAAATTCCTGGGTGGTACGGAGAACAGCCTTACTCTTGTGAAACACCAGGAAAGCCGGTTTGCAGGACAAGGCCTGCAACTCACCAACTCTGCAGACAGAGATCACAGCCAAAAGAAAAGCCATCTTCCACATCACAAGGCATAGAGGAATGGTTGCCAAAGACTCAAAGGGAGGCTGCTGCAAGACACCCAAGACTAGATTAAGGTCCCAATGAGGAGTGGAAGCCTTGTACGCAGGGAAGGTATGAGCGACATCCTGAAAGAAGAGCTTGACATCCGACAACATGGCAATGCACCTCTGGTAAAAGACTGAGAGAGCTGTGGTCTGGACCTTCAAGGAACACCATCCTACAAAAAAGATAAGAATGTTAAACTCTTGTGAAGACAGATCCCTGTTCACACACCAAGAATGAAAGGTAGACCAAACCCTGTGGTAGACCTTAGAAGAAACTGGCTTCCTGGCTTGAATCATTGTGGAGACCACCTCAGGAGAAAAGCCCTTCCTCCTCAAGATGGGGGCTTCAACAGCCATGCCATCAAAGCCAGATTGTCCACATCCTCCCTCCAGAGGTAACCCTGGAGAAGGAGATCCCATCTGCATGGCAGAGGAAACAGATCCTGAGCAGACAACGCTAAGTGTTCTGGAAACCAAGGTTGCCTGGTCCAATAAGGAAAAAGAAACCAGAAGGGGCAAAATACCAAACTTGCAGTGTAAATTGATACACAATAATAGAACAGATACTCACGATGAATGAGGACAACGGTTGGACTCTCTAACAACCGGTTAAGCAAGCAGGGTATATATAAATCTGCCCTGCTAGAAATGTAGTGCTCTCCAGACTGGACAGCCCCTCAGTGGAGAAGACCAGTACACACATAGAGAATTGCTCTGAGCTCCAGAAAATTGATGGGTAGGAGGGTCTCCTCCACATTCCATTGCCTCAGAACCCCCAGGTGACCAAGGACAGCTCCCCAGCAGTAAAGGATGGCGTCTGTCGTCACCAAAGTCCAGTGAGTAGTCAGACAAGCCAAGGATCGAACACCAGAAATCAACGTAAGCCAAGCAAGGGTCAGAGGAACAAACTGGATGCGCAAAGGAACACCACGAAAGGGCCACAAGTCCTGGCCTCAATGAGGTTTATAAAGCTGCACAAGGAGGCGGGACCCAATTAGGCCCAACAGAATAGGCCCATAAACAGGCGTCTGTTCCAGTGCCTGAAACATGACTAAGCCATGAGGAAGTGACCAGAGGCCATGCCGGTCGGCGGCCATACAGAGGTAAGAGCACAGGCTCGGTTTAGGCCTCAAAGGGAGACTGTGATACAGTGGTGAGCCAGAAGGGAAGAGCGGTGAATTGGAAGTGTCCCAGAGTGCAAGCAAACCTGAGATACTTCTGACTGTCCGGATGAATTGGAACATGTAGGTAAGCATCCTGCAGGTCCAGAGAGTCCAGAAATTCCCCTAGACCCGCTGCTGCGATGACTGTCACGGTCGGTAGAGCAAATAATCACACAAAACAGTACAAGTGAATTTCAACCAGTTTATTGAGTACAATAATAATAATAATAATAATAGAGAATGCTTCCTCAGTCAAAGGGGAGACAGACGTGAGGACAGTGTCTAGTCCACTACCCAGGAGCTGACACTGAACCACCGCAGGAATGATAGCACTGAGTCTCTGAACACACTAGCACTGACCCTGCATAGGAATCAGAATGCTAAGACTAGCACAAGAGCATACCAGGAAGGAATGTCAGCAGAGGATTTGGGCGTAATACCCAGTGGAGGCACAGAGCGTAGGATAACCAGAAGATACCACAACAGTATACTGATAGCACTACTCGAGGCAGCAGAGTGAGTGCTTGGATAGAGGCAGCCAGATAGAAGCGCACAGAGCTGAGACAAAGGAGTGAGGCTAAGCTGCAATTTACCGACCTGCAGGCAACTGGGAAACACCAAGTGTAGGTAGTACCACAAGTGCCTAAGCAAGGCAGCTGGTAGGTAGGGCATGGAGAGGGGGCAACAGAGAGAGAGACTGAACTGCACTTACTGGGAGAAGGCAACCTGCAAAGCTACCAGCTTGGTAGCTAAGCAGCAGGGTAACAGAGCATGCCCTTAGATCGGCCCAGTGGAAGTCAGACAGGAGCGAGGGACAACACGGAGCATCAGTCAGACAGGCCACAGTCAGGAGCCGGATCAGGTAGTCGGCCACAGTCAGGGTCAGCACAAAGCGGGTAGTCGAACAAGCCAGAGTCATAAACGGACCAGGAAGTCACAACAGGAGCGAGTAGTCAGTCAAGCCAAGGATCAAACACCAGGGTACAACATAAGCCAAGCAAGGGTCAGAGGAACAAACTGGATGTGCACAGGAACACCTCGAAAGGGTGACTAAGCCCAGTTTATGCCCAGCATATAAGGCCATCGTCCGAAGGCTGAGCCTGATTGGCCAACTAACAGGAAGCTACAAAATAGTGAGCGTGAAGTCAGAGATGCGCGTCCGCAGACAGCTCAGGCAAGCAGCATGCAGCACATTCAGGTTACCAGACTATACAACAGGCAAGCAATCACGGCACCGTGGTAATGACAGAGCGCAAACACCCCATCTTGTAATGAGTATGGACCACAAAAAAGTTACGGTCCTTCACATCAAGGTTAGGGAGACTGCCACCATCTTTCTTGGGAACTACAAAGAGGTTTGAATAGAAACCTAAACTCTCTTTCAGAGATACCAGAGCCAGGACTCCCTTGTCCAAGAGAGCCTGCACTGCCCCCTTGACCTGAGGGGATTCAGAAAGGAAGACTCTGAAGGGAGGAAGGGATGAAATCACCTGTAATACCCACTGATCCGCAACAGAGCATGCCCAAATGCTTGAAAAATTTTGCAGACAACCACCCACAGGGAGATCCGGACCAGGGTTTGGCGAGTCATACCTGAGAAGGTTTGGGGGAGGAGTGCTTGGATCTCCACTGCTGTCTGTTCTTGGGGGTGGAGCGCAGGGTGTTGGTCTGAGACCCAGGCAGACTCGGCCTCTGTGCTTCGCTTTGGAGGGGATGAAAAAGATGCCACTTCCTCACCAGATTAGGGTGTTTGGGAACCTGAAGCAACAAAGTGCTCTTAACCCCAGTGGCCTCACTGATGATATTCTTCAGTTCAGGCCCAAGAAGAGACTTACCCTGAAAAGGGAGAGAAATGAGTGGCTTCTTAGAAGATAAGTCAGCAGACCATATCTTAAGCCACAGAGTGCATCTGGCAACCACAGAAAAGGCAGAAGCCTTAGCCTCAAGCCTGACAGTGTCAAATAGGGCATCAATCACATAGTGCTGACATGTTGTCTAAAATAACCAAAAGGTCCTCTTTAGGGGCACCTTTAAGGACCGTGTCAGTAAGCTCTTCGGTCCAAACAGCAATGGCTCTGGTAACAGAAACTAAGGTAGGCCTCAAGGAGGCACCAATGGCAGCAAAGGTAGAATTCAGGATTGCTTCAAGCTTCCTATCAATTAAATCCTTATGCGCCATGGCGTCCGCCAAGGGCAAAGCAGTGGAGTTAGTCTGTCCCGAAATCAACCTGAGGAGATGTAGCCCACTTAGCCAAGACTGCATCAAAGAAGGGATACAGCTTAGAGAATCTCTTGGAGAGAGCAAGATGCTTGTCTGGAGTCTCCCACTCATCCAGAATAACCTGATCTAGAGTGGGATTAGGCGGAAACATAGATTTCTGGTGTCCTTGAAAGATGTCAGAAGTAGACTGTGCTTCTACAGGGTTAACAGGAATGTTAAGGGTAGACAAAACCACCTTAATGAGACCCTCAGCAGAGGGTTCAGGGTCAACCTCAAAGGGGTCACCATGGCTATGGGCAGAAGCCCCTTCTGCACACTAACCATCTTCAGACTCTTCAAAAGAATCCTCCTCAGAGGAAACAGAGAGACCAGGAATGTCAGGGGCCTTAGGGGCCACAAACCTGAACGAAGTGGGGGGCTTCCAAGAATGAAGACCCCCCCTGAAGAGAGAGAGGAAACTGTGCCATAGAGAACTTTAAGTCCTTGACCCGATGTGGCTCTTGTTCATGGCTGGAGGGCCCTGGATGAGAAGCAGATGCCACAGAGCATGAGGGGCATAAGTGACCTGAGTACTCTCTGGGAAGCCCCGTTTGGCATGAGGAACAGTAAGCAAGGTGGGTCAAAGACGTCCCTGAGACCTTAGCCTTAGGCCTAGCCTCATGTCCCTTTTGATCCGCCATCCTAACAGGAGAAGTGTCTTACAGTAAAATGGAACCCAAATACTGTCACCCAAATTAATAAAATCACACCAGAAAGCCTATGTACTTATCTGGAAGGCAAAGAGATAACCTGAGGAAGAAAGTAAAGGAATCTGAGACCTGTGTAGGATACTCAGACCAGGAGAAAAAAGAAAATGGCATACGAAATCAGAGCCTATCAGAGAAAAGCCTGCGAAATGGGCGTTATGGGAAATGTAGTTTCTCTCATGAAGGTACCCCAAAAACAGAACCCGAAACCCCCAGGGACCCCCAAGAAACTGCAGAGGCGAACCGGAGTACAGGACAAGGGGAGACAAGAAAAATGAGCATTCTCTCAACTCGATACATGAAGCGACTGCAGAGATACGTCCCAAAGCAGCCTGTCCCATAGAAGTCTGAAGCAATTGCGGCTATGGGGTAAAACACTCCCTTAAAGGTGCGGAACTCAAATAAATGTAAAAATCTTTAAGTGACTAAAAAGTCCTAAAAACACATATAACACATAAAGATTATAAACTCATGAATCCAAGGGGAAATGAGAATTAAGTCACTTAATCCAAGAAGCATGGCAGGGAAGGGATTAATTACCACAAAACAGCCCAAAAAGCTCCAAAGACCCAGAGAACAGACAATCAATACCCAGCATGACTGCAGGAGTTATAACTCCAGAAAGACCCCTGTGCTGAGAGGAACTGTGAGACAAGTGGACCAATGCACTGAAAGGGTTGCTCACCTTTTTTGCAGGTCTTTTTTCTTCAGATTACCACTGGGAAAAAGAAGCCTCAGAGAGACTTCTTCTGGAGAGAGAAACATGGGCTGCATGATTCTTGCCCAGGGTTGCACAGGGTCCACAACACCACCTGATAAGTGGGCAATCCTCCAGGGGAAGCCAGTAATGGTAATCCACCAATGGGGGGATTTGGACACCCAACATCTAAGAATAAATAATAAAATAACTAAAAACTAAGAAGCCTTCTAACCAGGTTAGCCTTCTAACCAGGTTCTTGGAACAAATCTATCTGGAGGGAGTGGCTAGGGTAGCCTGATATGGAGGAGGGGGAGGCACCACCCCTGTAATTCTAGACCTGTCCCTCCCCATGGTATTTGTGAGTTATATTGGAGGACAGAGAAAGTGATTGTGACAGAGTGGCTGTGTGAGGAAGATAGGAGAGTAATAGGAAAATGGCAAGAAGATGAGTGGAGGCTGGAGGAGTGGGGAGATGAGCAAGAGAGGAGAAAAGACAGCAGGGGATCCCCAGTCAGGAAAGGAGGGGGAGAGGGAGAGCAGCCGGAGTGGAGAGGTACCCAACTACGGTCAGGTTCGCAGCTGATAGGGACTGACACGCCAGTGGGAACTGGATGGGATGTGCTGCAGGAGTACACACATCCAGGAACAGTGCAGGATGGGCCTGAACCCCAAACCTCCTATCAAAGTTCTGACACCTACCAGGCTGGTGTGGAGGAAAACAGATTGTGGGACCACATGTACTTCAACAAGGAGAATATGGTCCTTGTGCAAAGTATCACTGAGACAGAGCACATCTTGTTTGCCACAAAGAGGGCCAGTGGTACTGGTGAGAGGAGGAAGCTTGCCTGGCGTCAGATCCTTAACACAGTCACAGCTGTGTTCAGATGTAAGCAGACCATGGACTCCATAAAGAAAAGATGGACAGACTGCAAGAGGAAGATCAAAAACAAGATTTGAGACCTGGCCATGCACACTAGAGGCACCAGAGGTGGTCCCACTGCTAACATCACTTTTAATGCCTGGAAGGAGATGCTGCACCAGAAACTCTCCACAACTGCTGTTCAGGTGGTCCCTGGCGGCTATGACACTGGCGATGACAGCATCCTCCAGACTCCCAGTAAGTCAATATGTCCATAACAAAGTCTCTTAGCTAGTATGCCACAACACAGTGTCAGCTGAACACATGGCCAGCATTGATCTACACAAGTTCACCAACACAGCACTGATAGGATTCAAACAAGGAGATAATGCTCTACATCCAAAGCAGATATGGTTCAGGCCAAATCATGTCCAAGTATAGGTTCAACCCCCTTGTTGCTGTGTTGATCCTTCATACTTACAGCACAAAAACAAAAACTGCCATCACGTTGTCATACAAACATTTCTTATTTTCCTCCAAATTGTTACACACGGAGCCACAGAGAGTTCAGCACTTAAACCTTGGAGTGCAAGAGGGATACACAATACATTGTTCCACAATGCGTTGGGTACCCCGCTTGCACTCCAAGGGTTAACAGAGGATGAAAACACTACTCCAGGGTTATATTGCACAGGTACACTGCACTCAGCACACACAACTAACAAACAGAAACCCATTGCAAGTTTGAAACACAGGCCGCATATGCAATAACCCAAAGCCTCAACTCATTTGCAATGTTGACACAACCATGACAACTAAGTGGAAACAATGTCAGCAGCACATACAGGCAAAGCAACCCCACAAACACACATTGGCATTGGGAACACAGCAGCATACGCATCTGGAGGGCATATGTTTCACCCACCAGGAGTACTAGAACAAACACATCCAATAACTCAAGGTTAGTTATCACGTATCCTGAAGTGTGAAGATGGCAAGGAGGTCAAACTGATCAATTAATGAGTGCCAGGGTGATATCCTATGCATTGTAATGCAATGCATGGGATACCATCCTGGCACTCAAGGGCTCACATTTCAATATCATCATCTTGCATCCCTCTCGTCATAGCTCATAGCTAATTTCCCAACACAGCATCCATGCCTGCAGAACAGCAGTAGGAGAGTGAGGAGACGCCAAGACCCAGTCCCACACAGTGACACAGCCCCTGAAGAGATAGGGGAGGGCACAGCAGACATCAGCACCACCACCACTACTGTCAAGAGTACGGGCTGCCACAACTGTGGATGCCGCAGGAAGCACACAAGTGGAGAACACATGGCAGATGGATGCCTTCTAACACTGCAGGCCAGTACTGGATGGCCCCACCACTACAACCACCACTGGGACACCACTCTATGCCCACCATGGTCAGCATCCCACAATATGAGGCATATGGGCCCACAGCACGACTCCAGTCACCCATCTGGGTGCAACCACACCAGGAGCCCAGCCATCACCCAGGTGGGAAGGCAACAGATCTGAGTGGCCACAGTATTGCCCATGGCCACTTGACTGAGAACATCTGGGCCTCACAGGTGAGCCACAACACCCTCAAATGTTCCCAGAACTCTCCCCACCAGCACAGAATCGCCACCAGAGGCTGCAGATGGAGAGATCCCAACAATCAACTGAGGAGTCAACTGCAACCACCTCCCAGACAGTCGGTGAGGGCATCCACCTCTGCACCCACTTCCAAACCCCATCCCCAGAATAAACTAAAATAAGCCCATTTGTCAAATTTTCCCTAAATAAACATGCACTTATTGATCCCAATCATGGCTGTGATTCTTTCAGGTATCTCTCAAAGTCAGTGGCAAAGATGTCTCCAATACATTGCAAAGCAATGCACTGAACACAACTCCTGCACACATTACTTGGTGGTAAGGTGTTGTAGCATTAGTAACTACACACACCACATCTGCTGTTCTCCAAATTCAACTCGAAATATGCCTAGTAAAGCCATGATGTGAGATGTAGTTGATGGAAAACATGTCACAATATAAGTATGGGCACACAGGATCATCGTTAACACACAGGGATAGTAGCACTCCAACACAAGGGTGCACCGCCTTCACATATGATCATGAATGTGGCGCAGGCATCACACTCTGCAAACACACAACTAATAATACCCAGTGTCAGGAACACAATAATATCTTTCCAAGCAACCAGTGTGCATCCATTAGGGTGTGTGTGTTCACCAGGAGTGTGCTTGTCTGTGGTGGAGGAGTCTTAGGAGATTCCTGGGATGCCAGTGGGTCACTCAATGCATCACATATATATGCACTGGGTAATAGTTGTGCATTCCAAACTCCAGGCTGGCTGAACATATGCAAGATCCACATGTTGTTCTGACAGAAGCACTGTTCAAACATCACTGCTGAACTATCTTCATGAAGGGTTCCTTCTCAGTTCCACCGTGCTGAGGAGATGCTTATTGTGACTGTCCTTGATTCCACACAAGGGAAGTGTGTGGCTTTCAGGTGATGTCCCTTGAGTTGGAACAGCATATGGATGCTGTGCTGTTCCCAACACTTTGCTTGCCATGGTATGGATGACCTCTGATACTTCCACATTGTGTCAGGGCAAACACATAACAATGGCTCACTGGGGATTGGTCATGCCACACATTTGTGCTATTGTGTATGAACAAATGTGCCCTCATGAAGTCCCACCATAGACTTATGTTGGTCACATGACATGATTCCATAAGGTCTTACAAACAGTAGCACTAGGGAGCAGCAAGATGTGTGCTTCAAGGAAGTGGAGCTAGCGTTTCATCAGGGTCACTTGGACCAGGACTCGAAATTTCCACTCGCCACTAGCCAATGGCGAGTGAAAATGTAGCCCTGGCAAGTAGAAATTCAGCCCTGGTTGGTAAGTTATGGCTTGCAGTGGCGAGTAACTTTTCAGGTCTGGCTAGTAGCAAAGGATTTTTAAGCCCCGACTTGGACATTCCTCTTTTCCCTGATGGGTCATGCTGGCTTGTTTGACACTGGGTCAAACAACAAGAGTTAGCTAGTTTTTCTTTGATGTTCCCACAACTAACAACTTTGTGTACTGGTCTGGAACTCCTTTGGCCCAAACAACGGTTTTAGCAATGTTAACAGTATTGAGCCCCTAGTGAGCTTCTCAGTTGTTCAGACAGCACAAAAGATTGTAATGAAAAGGTGGAGCAATATAATCCAAAATAGTAACTTGCGAGACCAATGGATTTTTGTCATGGAACAGTGAACAATGTAAGGAAAACTATACAGTAAAACTATACAGTAAAAACTCTTGTTCAACATTCCTCTAATGAAAACCAAATCTACCACTGACACTATGAGATAGGAATTGCCATCCTGCATGACTTCACCCCGCCCAGTCTGACATAGAGCAAAACCAAGATTAAGACAAGAAACATATGAGGAACAAGACAGGGAATCCACTGAAGAAAGAACCCAAGAAGACCAGAGGATTCTCTCTGGGAGGAAATCCTCTGATCCACATGGACTAAGAGAAATGAGGATTTTAGTGATCTTACCATTAAAACGTTTTCTCTTAGTCCATGTGGAACATAGGAACCATGGGGCAAGGTTCTTTCCTCCAAAGGGCAGGGCACTTAAAAAGGCAGGGTATTTGAGGCAGAGATTCCCCCCTTCCCTCCAAATGTACCACCCTGCCCCTCAGTTTCAGCATATAGCAAAGCAGCATAAAGAAACAAAAGTGAGAAGAATGAAGGAAATCCCTGGAACAAGGACCCCAAGAGGAGCCTTCTGCCTGGAAACTTAACCACATGTTTATTTTTCTCAAGGTGGGTGTCCTGTGTTCCACATGGACTAAGAGTAAAGGATTTAATGGCAAGTTTACTAAATCCTCTTTTCTCTTTTGCTGAACACAGGAATCATGGGGATTTACCAAAACATCCACCAAGATTCCTGGGAGGGAAAAAGAGAAAAAAATATCTGTAGATAAGTATTCCCCCGGACTAACTAGAATAACATTAACCTCAGGTGTCAGCGGACACCAACCAAGCATACTAAACTGTGAACAAGAACAATAACCAAAACTGGTCAAAAGTCTTTGAGAAGGAAAATGAGAAAAGTCCTTAAAAACACAACAGCCTGAAGGACCTTCTGCCAAGGCCAGGACATTGACACTGTAGTCATTGGTAAATGTGTCCAGAGATTACAACATTGCCCCCTTACACAGCTGTTCAGCAGAGTCCTTATTTTTGCAGGTCCAAGAGGCACCCACAGATATAGTGGAAGTCACCATGGCTCAGAAAGGAACAGGTTTCTTTCTGATTACATTTGCCTTTTGGATAGTAGACTTGATCCACACATTGGTAACTAGGGATGCAGAAATGACAACAAACAGGATTTTAGTGTTTTTACCTGTTATATCCTTTTCTCTTTAGTCCAAAAGGCACACATGTACCATGGTGTTGAGTCCCTCCTTTGGAGGGCAGGACACATCTCAAAAGACTCCCTCCTCCAGCTCAACCTTCCCCCTCCCTGTAATCACCAGAATGAATGTGACTGAAGCCAACGCAACAAGGCAAGCAGCGGCGAAGAAAAAGAAAATTTCCTATGAGATAGAATACTAAAATCCTATTTTCTCTTACGTCCTATATGGAATACAAGTACTATGGGGATATACAAACACTAAGCTCTCAGAGGTGGGGAAAAAGGAGAAAGGACCTCACACCTGCCCCCATGATACCGGAGTTCCCCCGGACTATCCAGAATAGGAAAAGCAGAAACAGAAAAGTGTCAAGCAGTCACAACACACAGGAACAAGAGCCAACGGGCTCAAACAATTGAACAATAGAAAGGCAATCAAGTGTGCAGGTCCTTAGACACGTAGAGCTGCCTGCAGGACCTTCCTGCCAAAGTTGACTTCAACCAGAACATAGACACGGTAATATTTAGAAAAACTATGCAAGGAGGGCCAAGTCGATTCCTTGCACAACTGTTCAGCTGAGGCTGGAGTCTTGTAGGCCCAGGAGGCCCCCCACAGACCTAGTGGAATGTGCTGTGACCTTGAAGGGAACAGGTTTCTTCTGAACTTCATACACCTGGCGTATCGTAGCTTTGATCCAACATGCAACCGTGACTTTGGAAGCAGCTTGATCAGCCCTAGCACCCTCATGTATGACAGAGAGATGAAAGAGAGTCAGCCTTGCGAAAAGGCTCAGTGCGGTTCACATAAAATTGAAGGCAATGTATAACAGATGGATATACTTCTCCTTGCTATACTTATAGTCAAGACAAAAGGAAGGCAATCTCCTGGCTGATGTGAAAATCAGAAACCACCTTTGGAAGAAACAGCCAATAGATACAAAATACTGCCTTATCCTTTTGAAACACCAGGAAAGGAGGTTTACAAGAACAGAGCTTGTAACTCAGTGACTCACCACACCAAGACCACTGCCAAGACGAAGGCCATATTGAGCGTCAATTGGTGCAAAGAAATGGAAGCAAGAGGCTCAAAGGAGGGCCTCTAAAAGCACCCAGAACCAGGTTAAGGTCCCACAGGTGAGTGGGATCCTTGAAGGAAGGGAAGGTATGAGCCACCCACTGAAGAACAACCTTTATGTCTGGAATGAAGGCAATACACCTCTGAAAGAGCACAGAGAGGAGTTATGAACCTTAAGAGAACTCAAACTGAGTCCTTTGTTCACCTCAACCTGGAGGAAAGACAACATTAAGGGAAGATCAAAGCTCTGCGGAGACAGATTCATATCTGCACACCATTTATGAAAGATACACCACAACCCATGGTATGCCTTGGATAAGGTCGGTTTCTGGGCCGGTATCATGGCAGATATGACCTTTGTGTTTTCCACCTCAAAATGTTGGCTTTAAGAGCCATGCTGTCAAAACCGGTTTATTCATATCCTCATGCCACAGGTGACCAAGGAGCAACAGCTCTGGCCTGTAAGGGAGGCGGATTGGATCCTGAACAGAGAGACTAACCAGGGTCTGCAAATCACACCCTCTTGGGCCAGTAGGGGCAATCAGAAAGACAGACACCCCATCCATCCTTATCTTCCAGATAACCCTGGGGGTGAGAGGAATCAGAGGAAACACAAAGGAGAGGTGGAAGTTCCACAGAATCAATATTGTATACATAGCAAAAGCCAATGAATCCCCCAGCCGGGAGAAGAATGCTGGTACCTTTCTGTTCCCCCTGGATGCAGTGAGGGAATTGCTGGTACACCCCACTGTTGGACAACCAGGTAAAACACTTCTGGATAGAATCACAATTTCCTGGATTTAGGTGCTGAAGACTGAGAAAGTAAGCCAGAACCTTTTCTACCCCAGGATGTGTAGGACTGAGATGGTGAAACATAAGCCTCTGCCCAACAAAGGAGAGACTTCACTTTATTGCAAGCTGCCACACTGCAAGTCCCTCCCTGGTGATTGATGTACGCAACAGACGTGGCATTGTCTGACTGCACCTTTACCAGCAATCCTGAAACAGCTGTGGTCCAGTGAACAAGAGCAAGTTGAATCGCCTGGAGTTCCTGGATGTTAATAGGCAACAGACTCTCTTCCTGGGTCCACCTGCCCTGAATGCCTAGGTGACAGAACAGCTCTCCAGCCCCTCAGGCTGGCATCCGTGGTGACCAGGGTCCACTCCAGAATCACAAAGTGCCTCCCCCCTCTCCGGTTCATCCTATACAACAACCAATGGAGATCCTATCTGACTTCCAGAGAGAGAGAGAGACACATCTGCTGAAGAAGATTCTCCGGATTCCTGGACCAATTCCAGAGAACATCCTTCTGCAGCTTCCTCTTGTGGATCTGAGAGTAAGGGAAATGGAAAAATACCCACCTCTTTGGGCATATCCCATTACTAAATTAAAATAGGATTTTAGTCTTACCTGTTAAATCCTTTTCACTTAGTCCATACAGGTCACTGGTACAATGGGATGTCAGTCCCCTTTAAGTAGGCAGGAACTTTTCAGAAACTTGTACAGGGGGGGTGGAGCCTCCTCTCCCTCCTAGTCCACTCCCTCTGGCACAAGACTCCATATTGATTAGAGACACAAAACTGACCAAAGGTAGAAGAGAGTGAAAACTCCTGTGAGCATGCCCCAGAGGTCTCCCACAAAATGCCACAGGAGAACCAAGCGTGGCCCCTTGACAGGGTGGGAGACCAGTGACCTGTATGGACTAAGTGAAAAGGATTTAACAGGTAAGACTAAAATCCTATTTTCACTTTCGTCCAATACAGGTCACTGGTACAATGGGATGTACAAACATTGAGCTGACCAGAGGCGGGAAGAAAAGAGGGGCCAGGCCTAAGTCCCCATAACATCCAGGCCTCTAGGAAATAATAATCATAGAGCCCAAAAAAAAAACTGAGGTATCAACGGACACCAACCATGGGTGAAACGAACCCCCATGAACACCTACTGCACACAAACTAGAGCCAACAGGGCTCAACAGCAAGGAAGCACTAGGAATCTCAAAAGAAGAAGATTCTAGACAGGCAAAGCTGCCTCCAGAACCTTCCTCCCAAAGCTGGCATCAGCCGAAGCCAGCACATCTACACGGTAGTGCTTCGAAAAGGTATGCACAGAGGACCAAGTGGACGCCTTGCATAACTGTTCTGCAGATGCGTGATTCTTTTAGGCCCACGAGGCCCCGATAGACCTCGTAGAATGAGCAGGAACCCTGAAGGGCACATGCTGATGCCTTAATTCATAACACTTGCGAATTGTAGGCTTAATCCAAGAGGCGATAGTCACTTTGGATGCCGATCTCCCTGCCCTAGGACCCTCAGGAATGACAAACAGAGCGTCAGACTTCCTGATAGGCTCAATGCGATGTACATGGAACTTAAGACAACGCACCACATCCAACAGATGAAGATCCTTTTCTTCATCCGAGGAAGGATTAGGGCAAAGAGAAGGCACCACAATCTCCTGATTGATGTGAAATCAGAGACAACCTTAGGCAAAAAACTCCTTAGAAGTACGAAGGACTGCCTTATCTTTGTGAAACACCAGGTAAGGCGGTTTACAGGACAGGGCCTGTAACTCCACCACCCGGCGAATTGAAACGGTAGCCAAAAAGAAGGCCATCGTCCAAATCAAGAGACGCAAAGGAATAGTAGCCAGCGACTCAAAGGGGGGTCGTTGCAGGACCCCCAAACCAATTGAGATCCCACTGAGGAGCCGGGCTCCGGAAAGTGGGACGAACCTGAGCTACCCCCTGAAGGAAAACCTTAACGTCAGGTAGCACAGCAATCCGCTCCTGAAAGAATACAGAAAGAGCAGATGTCTGAACTTTAAGAGAACTCAACTAAGTCCTTTATCCACACCATCCTGTAAAAATGCTAATACAGTAGGAAGATGGAAATCGTGAGATAGCTGCCTAGTATCGCACCAGGAGACAAAGGTTAACCACACCCTATGGTAGATCTTGGAAGACACGGGCTTGCGAGCACTCATCATAGTAGAGACTACTGCTGATGAATAACCTTTCCTCTTCAGAATCGAGGATTCAACCTCCAGGCCATCAAACGGAAACGTTGAACGTCTTTCTTCCACAGATAACCTTGCACTAGCAGATCCGGACGGGAAGGTAGTGGTAATCGATCCGCCACAGACATAACCATCAGTTCGGGATGCCAAGACTGACAAGGCCAGTCCGGCGTGATCAGGACAGCGGGACACCGCTCCGCCTTCAGCTTCTGAATGACTCTGAGCAACAGAGGAAAGAAGTAAAGATGTAAACTAGGGAGAAGTCCCACGGAATTGAGAAGGCATCCGACGCTAGTGCCAGTGGGTCCTTTCCTCGAGAGCAGAACACTGGAACCTTCCTGTTGTGTCTGGTCACCATCAAGTCCACCACCGGTGTTCCCCACCTCTGGGTAAGAAGGAGAAATACTTCTGGATGCAGAGCCCACTCTCCTCTGTCGACGGTGTGACGACTGAGAAAGTCTGCCATGATGTTGTCTACGCCTGGAATGTGAACAGCAGAGATATCCGGCACGTGATCTTCTGCCCAAGACAAAATAGCCTTGACCTCCAGCCAAGCGTCGAGACTTCTTGTGCCGCCTTGTCTGTTGATGTAAGCCACCGCGGTAGCGTTGTCGGATACCACTCTGACTGGACAGCCGTCCAGATGAGATTCCCAATGAATCAGGGCAAGGCGGGCTGCTCTCAGTTCCAGAATGAGAAGATGAGACGGGTACGACCACCAGTCCAGACTCCGCATGACATGACAGGGAAGAGATACTGACAAGCGGGGATGATCCGGATGACGGCTGCACATGCGAAGAACAAACCTCTGAAGCTCCCTGGTGTGTGCCATGGCAAAGGGAACCACCTGTATGGTGGAGATTAATTTCCCAACCAAATAAGTCAACTTCAATATTGAGACTCTGTCTAGATGGAGAATCTCAGAGACTCGATTGGCAATCTGATAAGCCACGTCTTCCGGTAGAAAAACCTTGCTCCGCAATGTGTCGAAAATTATCCCCAGGAAGAGAATCCTTTGGGAAGGAATCAAATCTGACTTGTTCAAATTCACCACCCATTCATGGCGAGAAGGAGTCTGAGAACATGTCTGAATCTGTTGGTGAAGGATCTGAGCAGAGGAAGCCTTCAAGAGTAGATCGTCCATGTAAGGGGTCACTCACACCCCATCTCGATGAAATACTGCAATCAGAGCTCCCAGGACTCTTTGAAAAACCTGAGGAGCTGTCGTGAGTCTAAATGAAAGGGCGGAAATTGAAAATGACCACTGTGACAAGCAAACCTGAGATACCGTCTGCTGTCCTGATGTATAGGATTATGCAGATACGCATCCTGAAGATCCAGGAACGCTAGAAATTCCCCTGGAGACATCGCAGCTATCACTGACCGAAGTGACTCCTGACGGAAGTGAGAAGTTAGGATGAAGGTATTCAGAGCTTTGAGGTCCAAAATAGGACGGGCACCCCCGTCCTTTTTGGGAACTAGGAACAGGTTGGAATAAAATCCTGAACCTAGTTCACCTGTAGGGATTGGTTCTAAAACATCCTTGTCGAAAAGATCCCGAATAGCGCCGTTGAATAGACGCTTTGTGGTGGAATCTTGGGATGGACGTGAAAGATGGAACCGAAATGGAGGAAGAGAAGAAAAAGGGATCCTGTAACCCTCCGAAATCACCTGAAGAACCCAAGGGTCCGCTACTGACTCCTCCCATAACCGGCGAAAGAGGCGGAGTCGCCCTCCTACAGCCGGATGCGGACCCAGGTTTGGCGAGTCATGCCGAAGCAGTCTTGGAGGTCTTGGCCTTGGGAGCGGCTCTAGGTTTCCAAGGCTGTCTGGGCTTGAAGGAGGGGCGATGAGTGGACGCACCTGCCTGGGGCGTAGCGCGAGTCTCCGTTTGGAACGTACGAAAGGACCGATTGTGTTTAACTGGAAATTTTTTTTTTTTTTCTGTGAACTGAAGGCAACGAAGTACTCTTACCCCCAGTTGCCTCACTGATCATGTCCTTAAGTTCAGCTCCAAAGAGGGACGCCCCTTGAAAGGGAATAGAAAGTAAAGCCTTCTTAGAGGCTGTGTCAGCGGACCAAACTTTAAGCCAGAGCGCACGTCTGGCCACCACAGATGCAGTAGAAGCTCTCGCCATCATGCGCACAGCATCAGCGATATAATTGTGAGCTTCAGAGATGTTAGCAAGCAATTGCAACTGATCAGATACTGGAGCATCATGGCAAACCGCTGCAGTGAGCTGTTTAGTCCATGCCGCTATGGCCCTGTTAACCCATGCTACCGCAATGGTAGGACGCATGGCGGTGCCAATGGAAGCAAAATTAGTTTTAAGGCAAGTTTCCAACTTCTTGTCTGTCCAATCCTGAAGGGCAGCAGCGTCAGACACTGCCAAAGCAGTAGACTTAGATAGTCTAGAAACTGGGGCATCCACCTTAGGTGGATGTACCCATTTGGCCAGCTGAACCTCAGGAAAAGGATAAAGTTTAGCAAACTTCTTTGATACTGAAGATGACCTATTCGGAAGAAATTAAACGTTCCAGAGTAGGATTAGTGGGAAAACATGTAACAGCCTTGGAAGGCTTTTGAAATACGTCCGTTGGGTCATGAGTAAACTCCTGACACAAGGGAAGGTTGAGGGTATTTAGCACGGCCCTGATCAGCCCTTCTGCAGAGACTTCAGGGTCGCACTCATAGGGGTCCCCAATTGACCTATTGGACTCAGAAATCGCCCCATCCTCAACATCTGATTCGTGAAATAATTCTTCCTCAGAAGACTCGTACCGCTCAGGGTCCCCCTGCTGTTTGGGAAGGGGGGTCCTGATGGGAGAGGGGCTCTGCCAGACTTGGAGAGCCCCTTGAACCTGAGAGGGAAAGAGTTGCAGCGTGAATCTAAGATCCCAGGTAGCAGCCTTAAACTCCTGAACCCAAACTGGCTCAATAACGTAGCTGGAGGGCCCCTGGTTGTCCTGACCCTCCAAGCATGTTGGGCACAAATGACCAGAGAAATCCCTGGGCAACTTGGATTGACAGGAGGAGCATAATGCAAAAGGAGATACTGACCCCCCAACCTCCTTGGTCTTGGGTCTAGCCCCTTGCTCAGATGGAGTAGACATACTTAATATGCACACCAATACAAAATACCCGGTCAGAATGTGTTAAATAATAAAGTTTGAACCCAAAAATGCCCAAAGTTAAACTTATCTGGCACCCAAAGGGTTAAACTGCGGAGGAGAAAGAGAAGGCTCGTTCTGAAGAAAGAGAAATCCAAAATGACTGCTAACCTAGTAGCCAATGATAAAAAACGGCGCGAATCAAGCGCTCATGGGAAATGTAGTTTTCCCTTTAAATACACTAAACGGGGTCCGACGCCCCTCAGAGACCCCCAAAACTCTGAATTCGCTAACCGGATAGAAGAGCAAGTGAAGACCAATAGTTTAAGCCCACTCTGGAGTTGCTGTGACAAGCGGTTCCAGAGATACGTCCCAGACTGTGCTGTCCCATAGAGAATAATGGAGCAATGGCGCCTATGCTATAAAGGCGCGATTAAAGTTGCGGTGCTTTTTTTTTTTTATTTTTTAAAGTGATGCACACATAACATAGTAAATACCCTAAAAGTATACATTGAATATAATAAATGTTAACACAAATGCACCAACAGCCCCAGGACAACACACAGACATTTACATAGTAAATAAACACCCTTTGAGTGCTGGAGTACATAGTGAGAACTCCCCAAATACAGCCCAATAAAGGGACACTGTGGGACAAGTGGACCTTCAGCACTCAAAGGGTGGCTCACCTTCCTGTATCTTCGTTCTTCAGGTAACCATGTAAAATAATGGAATTAACACAAGTGCCAATTCCTCACAGGGAAGCTACTTGAAATCAAGTTGTTCCCTCTTCAGGGCATAAGGTCCACTAGAGAATCCCTAGATGCTGCACTGGCCACTTCGGGTGAGAGCACGGTCAGCCATGGTTACCCGCCTAATGGTGGTATTCCATATTTGAAGAAAATAATAAAACAACTAAAGTTTCTTGAGAGACGTTCACTGCCTGACGTGCACTGCACAGAGGAACTAATCAATATGGAGTCTTGTGCCAGAGGGAGTGGACTAGGAGGGAGAGGAGACTCCACCCCCCCTGTACAAGTTTCTGAAAAGTTCCTGCCTACTTAAAGGGGACTGACATCCCATTGTACCAGTGACCTGTATTGGACGACAGTGAAATGTAATTCTCGCAAGTGTCAAGCTGATGATCTAAAATACCAAAAACAACCTTCATAAACATATGCAGACACTCATGCTAAACTTTCTATACATGTATTCTCACTCTCAAACTAATGAATGAACACGAACATCCACTACATACACGCACAAATATACATATGTTTACATACATATGAATATATGCCTAACATACGAATCTCCAATCACCATTCTAAGGGCTCATCCCTAACCACCTCACTCAATCTAAATCAATCAAATATATCAAATATCCCTGCCATTATTACAAAAAATAAATCTGCTAACTCTGAAAAATCTATAAAAACAATGAAACCTTATCTCACTGAATAGTAAACTAAATCTAATATTCAATAATATACACTCACTCCTACTCCTATTACTTGGCCATATAAATATAAACTGTAAACTAAATGTGGAAAAAATAATCAAAAACACCCAAGTGAGATTATTAGAACCCTAATATACTATAATCATCCATACATACCTATAGATAATATAGCAATCTAAACCCAATATCATAATCCAATGTGAATATAAGTGTTTAAAACAAAAATTAAAATGATCCCTTTCATAATATATACTCAGCCACTCACCTAAAAAGTAATATCATTAATCATTTAGGTATTTCTAGCACTTAATTTACCCTAAAGGGGATAGTGTAGATAATCTATAAATCCAACAGGATTCCCTATTGTTGAGGCATACTCTATCATATGCTGTAGATGGTGCAATAAATTCAATTGGCATCACTTTCAAATCACGAAAATCCTTACTATGAAAAATAACAAAATATGTTTAGAAACACTGTGTTGTAAAAACCCATAGCAATATTTCTTATATGCTGTCCTATCCTTGTCCTAAATTTCTGAGTTGTTCTTCCTATATATTGCAAATTTCAAGTACAAGTCAAAAAATACACTACATGTCTTGTATTGCAATTCATGGAACTCCTTATTGGGAAATTTTCCAATGTTACACACGAGGTAAAATCCCTTCCTTTATCCACCATCAACATACAAGTTTGACACCTATTATTGCAACATCTGTAAGTCCCACTGATATTCGATTCCTTTCGTTGACTCACGACCAACTGACCATTATCTGGGGAACTCGAGATCAGACTCATTTTCTTTTGTTCGGTTTTGATTGTATCCATATTTTTAAATCTACTAGGGACCACAGTGTTCTTGAGGGTCGTAGCTTGGGCTGCCAGGCTTGTCTGGGTTTTGATGAAGGGAACGCTTTACAGGCTTGCAAGCTCTTCAACATTTGCAAAAAGATGTGCCTTTCTTGCCAGAAAAGAAAGCTTGGTGGAGATGAGGCAACAAAGTACTCTTACCACCAGTAGCAACACTGATGACCTGTTTCTGGTCAGGTCCAAAAAGGGAATTACCCTGAAAAGGCAAAGACACTAGTAACTTCTTTGAAGATTGGTCGGCAGGCGAAATCTTGAGCCACAAATGCAGCACCCAGCAACAGAAAGAAAGGAGGGTCTGATAGCATCAAAGCTTGCTTCAGAAACATACGTGTTGGAATCCTTGATGTTTGATAAGAGAACCAATAAGTCTTCTTTGGCCACATCAGCACGGACAGCATCTGAAAGCTCACTTCAAATGGCAACTACCCTATTACCCCAGGCAGAGGCAAAGATAGGTCTTAATGCTTCCCCGGTGGCAGGAAAGGAGGCCTTGAGAATAGAATCCAACCTATCTGCCGGCTCCTGGAGTACTGCTGCATCTGCCCGCATGAGGGCAGTAGTCTTTGCCAGCACTGAAATGAGGAAGGGGTTTCATGGTGGAGGGAGAAGCTCACTGCTCCAAAGCCTCAACAGAAAAAGGGTAGAGCTTAGAATAGCACTTATTTAGGAAAAGCCTTTTATCAGGAGATTTCCACTCATCCATAAGGAACTGATCAAGAGTGTAAAAGCATAGTAGCAGAGAAAGGGTTAACCCCAACAAAACACGCAGACATCCTTACTCCAAAGCCCTCAGAGAGATTCATAGATATAATAATGATACCAGTAATGAGTACCAGAGCCTATCCAGGCTCACACCAGCCCCTGCATGGAGAGGCAGCACAGTTTGGGACATACAGTGGACATACATATGTAACAGATCAGTATGAGAAAGATAATAGTACTTATATAAAGTTAAAATTTCTTATCTTACTGAAAGGGTGAAAGCAGCATGTAAAAAATTAAAAAACAATCTCATATGCTTCTGTCAGTTTGTTAAGACTCTCAGACGTGAGGTTAGGTAAAAACAAAACTTTATTGAAAAGTTTAAAACAATCCCATAGGGTATTATACACATACAAATAATATAAAGCAGACGCAAATGTCCATAACAATAGCAATGCAGGTTCTACCGGTCTTGCCAATATACCGGCCAAGGCAACCTAACGGAAACTGAAGACTAGGCTCTACCGGCCTTGCCAATATACCGGACAAGGCAGCCTGATAAATAAATGTAGTAGGCTCTACCGACCCTGCCAATACCGGGTAAGGCAACCTTGCGATGGAATAATAGGAGGTTCTACCGGCCTTACCAATATTCCGGGCAGAGTAGCCTAACGGAATACTGAGGTAGTGGGCTCTACCGGCCTTGCCAATACCGGGTAAGGCAACCTTGAGTTGGAATAATAATAGGTTCTACCGGCCTTACCAATACACCAGGCAAGGCAGCCCCAATAGGAAAGTGACAACCACAATGACTCCAGGCACTGTCAGATGGACAATAGACAGTGGAATTGGATATAACAACTACTGGTCAGTGGTTTCACCATAGTCTGACACTCAGTATCCGTGTATCACAGAATGAAAACTGTCTAGGACTGGACAGAGCACTGAGAAGCTTCAAGTGCAAGAGTAAGACACAAGGAGTAAACCAGTGTCCTTACATATGATAACATCAAGCATAATAGGAACAGACCCACAGGTTCTGGAGCAAACCAACGCCCACGCGTTGGTAACCAACAATGTCAATAGTGCTAGGTAGTGGAGCAAACCAGTGTCCGCACACTGGTACCAAACAATAGTAAAGCCACAGGCAATGGAGCAAACCAGCGTCCGCACACTGGGACCAACAGCATTGCAAATGGGTCGCAAGGCCAATGGAGCAAACCAGCATCCGCACGCTGGGATCAACAGTGTGGTAAATGGGCCGTAAAGCCAATGGAGCGAAGCAGCGCCCGGGTGCTGAACCCAACAGTATTACGTATGGGCCGCAAGGCCAATGGAGTAAACCAGCGTCCGCACACTGGAACCAACAGTCTTGTAAATGGGCCGCAAGGCCAATGGAGCAAACCATCGTCCGCACGTTGACACCAACAGTATTGTGAATGGGCCGCAAGGCCAATGGAGTAAACCAGCGTCCGCACTCTGGAACCAACAGTGTTGTAAATGGGCCGCAAGGCCAATGGAGCAAACCATCGTCCGCACGTTGACACCAACAGTATTGTGAATGGGCCGCAAGGCCAATGGAGCAAACCAGCGTCCGCACTCTGAAACCAACAGTGTTGTAAATGGGCCGCAAGGCCAAAGGAGCAAACCAGCGTCCGCACACTGACACCAACAGTATTGTAAATGGGCCGCAAGGCCAATGGAGCAAACCAGCGTCCGCACGCTGGAACCAACAGTGTTGTAAATGGGCCGCAAGGCCAAAGGAGCAAACCAGCGTCCACACACTGACACCAACAGTATTGTAAATGGGCCGCAAGGCCAATGGAGCAAACCAGCGTCCGCACTCTGACACCAACAGTGTTGTAAATGGGCCGCAAGGCCAAAGGAGCAAACCAGCGTCCGCACGCTGACACCAACAGTATTGTAAATGGGCCGCAAGGCCAATGGAGCAAACCAGCGTCCGCACGCTGGAACCAACAGTCTTGTAAATGGGCCGCAAGGCCAAAGGAGCAAACCAGCGTCCGCACGCTGACACCAACAGTATTGTAAATGGGCCGCAAGGCCAATGGAGCAAACCAGCGTCCGCACGCTGACACCAACAGTATTGTGAATGGGCCGCAAGGCCAATGGAGCAAACCAGCGTCCGCACGTTGACACCAACAGTATTGTGAATGGGCCGCAAGGCCAATGGAGCAAACCAGCGTCCGCACTCTGAAACCAACAGTGTTGTAAATGGGCCGCAAGGCCAAAGGAGCAAACCAGCGTCTGCACACTGACACCAACAGTATTGTAAATGGGCCGCAAGGCCAATGGAGCAAACCAGCGTCCGCACACTGACACCAACAGTATTGTAAATGGGCCGCAAGGCCAAAGGAGCAAACCAGCGTCCGCACACTGACACCAACAGTATTGTAAATGGACCGCAAGGCCAATGGAGCAAACCAGCGTCCGCACACTGACACCAACAGTATTGTGAATGGGCCGCAAGGCCAATGGAGCAAACCAGCGTCCGCACACTGACACCAACAGTATTGTAAATGGACCGCAAGGCCAATGGAGCAAACCAGCATCCGCACACTGACACCAACAGTATTGTAAATGGACCACAAGGCCAATGGAGCAAACCAGCGTCCGCACGCTGACACCAACAGTGTTGTAAATGGGCCGCAAGGCCAAAGGAGCAAACCAGCGTCCGCACGCTGACACCAACAGTGTTGTAAATGGGCCGCAAGGCCAAAGGAGCAAACCAGCGTCCGCACGCTGACACCAACAGTGTTGTAAATGGGCCACAAGGCCAATGGAGCAAACCAGCGTCCGCACGCTGGAACCAACAGTGTTGTAAATGGGCCGCAAGGCCAATGGAGCAAACCAGCGTCCGCACACTGACACCAACAGTATTGTAAATGGACCGCAAGGCCAAAGGAGCAAACCAGCGTCCGCACGCTGACACCAACAGTGTTGTAAATGGGCCACAAGGCCAATGGAGCAAACCAGCGTCCGCACGCTGGAACCAACAGTGTTGTAAATGGGCCGCAAGGCCAAAGGAGCAAACCAGCGTCCGCACACTGACACCAACAGTATTGTAAATGGGCCGCAAGGCCAAAGGAGCAAACCAGCGTCCGCACGCTGACACCAACAGTGTTGTAAATGGGCCACAAGGCCAATGGAGCAAACCAGCGTCCGCACGCTGGAACCAACAGTGTTGTAAATGGGCCGCAAGGCCAAAGGAGCAAACCAGCGTCCGCACACTGACACCAACAGTATTGTAAATGGGCCGCAAGGCCAAAGGAGCAAACCAGCGTCCGCACGCTGACACCAACAGTGTTGTAAATGGGCCACAAGGCCAATGGAGCAAACCAGCGTCCGCACACTGGAACCAACAGTATTGTGAATGGGCCGCAAGGCCAAAGGAGCAAACCAGCGTCCGCACGCTGACACCAACAGTATTGTGAATGGGCCACAAGGCCAATGGAGCAAACCAGCGTCCGCACTCTGACACCAACAGTGTTGTAAATGGGCCGCAAGGCCAATGGAGCAAACCAGCGTCCGCACACTGGAACCAACAGTATTGTGAATGGGCCGCAAGGCCAATGGAGCAAACCAGCGTCCGCACTCTGAAACCAACAGTGTTGTAAATGGGCCGCAAGGCCAAAGGAGCAAACCAGCGTCCGCACACTGACACCAACAGTATTGTAAATGGACCACAAGGCCAATGGAGCAAACCAGCGTCCGCACTCTGACACCAACAGTGTTGTAAATGGGCCGCAAGGCCAATGGAGCAAACCAGCGTCCGCACACTGGAACCAACAGTATTGTGAATGGGCCGCAAGGCCAATGGAGCAAACCAGCGTCCGCACGTTGACACCAACAGTATTGTGAATGGGCCGCAAGGCCAATGGAGCAAACCAGCGTCCGCACTCTGAAACCAACAGTGTTGTAAATGGGCCGCAAGGCCAAAGGAGCAAACCAGCGTCCGCACACTGACACCAACAGTATTGTAAATGGACCACAAGGCCAATGGAGCAAACCAGCGTCCGCACTCTGACACCAACAGTGTTGTAAATGGGCCGCAAGGCCAATGGAGCAAACCAGCATCCGCACTCTGACACCAACAGTATTGTAAATGGGCCGCAAGGCCAATGGAGCAAACCAGCGTCCGCACACTGACACCAACAGTATTGTAAATGGGCCGCAAGGCCAATGGAGCAAACCAGCGTCCGCACACTGGAACCAACAGTGTTGTAAATGGGCCGCAAGGCCAATGGAGCAAACCAGCGTCCGCACGCTGACACCAACAGTATTGTAAATGGGCCGCAAGGCCAATGGAGCAAACCAGCGTCCGCACGCTGACACCAACAGTATTGTAAATGGACCACAAGGCCAATGGAGCAAACCAGCGTCCGCACACTGGAACCAACAGTGTTGTAAATGGGCCGCAAGGCCAATGGAGCAAACCAGCGTCCGCACACTGGAACCAACAGTATTGTGAATGGGCCGCAAGGCCAATGGAGCAAACCAGCGTCCGCACTCTGAAACCAACAGTATTGTAAATGGGCCGCAAGGCCAAAGGAGCAAACCAGCGTCCGCACGCTGACACCAACAGTATTGTAAATGGGCCGCAAGGCCAATGGAGCAAACCAGCGTCCGCACGCTGACACCAACAGTATTGTAAATGGGCCGCAAGGCCAATGGAGCAAACCAGCGTCCGCACACTGACACCAACAGTATTGTAAATGGGCCGCAAGGCCAATGGAGCAAACCAGCGTCCGCACGCTGACACCAACAGTATTGTAAATGGGCCGCAAGGCCAATGGAGCAAACCAGCGTCCGCACGCTGACACCAACAGTATTGTAAATGGGCCGCAAGGCCAATGGAGCAAACCAGCGTCCGCACTCTGAAACCAACAGTGTTGTAAATGGGCCGCAAGGCCAAAGGAGCAAACCAGCGTCCGCACACTGACACCAACAGTATTGTAAATGGGCCGCAAGGCCAATGGAGCAAACCAGCGTCCGCACGCTGACACCAACAGTGTTGTAAATGGACCACAAGGCCAAAGGAGCAAACCAGCGTCCGCACACTGACACCAACAGTATTGTAAATGGACCACAAGGCCAATGGAGCAAACCAGCGTCCGCACTCTGACACCAACAGTGTTGTAAATGGGCCGCAAGGCCAATGGAGCAAACCAGCATCCGCACTCTGACACCAACAGTATTGTAAATGGGCCGCAAGGCCAATGGAGCAAACCAGCGTCCGCACGCTGACACCAACAGTATTGTAAATGGGCCGCAAGGCCAATGGAGCAAACCAGCGTCCGCACGCTGACACCAACAGTATTGTAAATGGACCACAAGGCCAATGGAGCAAACCAGCGTCCGCACACTGACACCAACAGTGTTGTAAATGGGCCGCAAGGCCAATGGAGCAAACCAGCGTCCGCACGCTGACACCAACAGTATTGTAAATGGACCACAAGGCCAATGGAGCAAACCAGCGTCCGCACACTGGAACCAACAGTGTTGTAAATGGGCCGCAAGGCCAATGGAGCAAACCAGCGTCCGCACACTGGAACCAACAGTATTGTAAATGGGCCGCAAGGCCAATGGAGCAAACCAGCGTCCGCACACTGACACCAACAGTATTGTAAATGGACCACAAGGCCAATGGAGCAAACCAGCGTCCGCACACTGACACCAACAGTATTGTAAATGGACCACAAGGCCAATGGAGCAAACCAGCGTCCGCACGCTGACACCAACAGTATTGTAAATGGACCGCAAGGCCAATGGAGCAAACCAGCGTCCGCACGCTGACACCAACAGTATTGTAAATGGACCGCAAGGCCAATGGAGCAAACCAGCGTCCGCACGCTGACACCAACAGTATTGTAAATGGACCACAAGGCCAATGGAGCAAACCAGCGTCCGCACACTGGAACCAACAGTATTGTGAATGGGCCGCAAGGCCAATGGAGCAAACCAGCGTCCGCACGCTGACACCAACAGTATTGTAAATGGACCGCAAGGCCAATGGAGCAAACCAGCGTCCGCACGCTGACACCAACAGTATTGTAAATGGACCACAAGGCCAATGGAGCAAACCAGCGTCCGCACACTGGAACCAACAGTATTGTGAATGGGCCGCAAGGCCAATGGAGCAAACCAGCGTCCGCACGCTGACACCAACAGTATTGTAAATGGGCCGCAAGGCCAATGGAGCAAACCAGCGTCCGCACACTGGAACCAACAGTGTTGTAAATGGGCCGCAAGGCCAATGGAGCAAACCAGCGTCCGCACGCTGACACCAACAGTATTGTAAATGGGCCGCAAGGCCAAAGGAGCAAACCAGCGTCCGCACACTGGAACCAACAGTATTGTAAATGGGCCGCAAGGCCAATGGAGCAAACCAGCGTCCGCACGCTGACACCAACAGTATTGTAAATGGGCCGCAAGGCCAATGGAGCAAACCAGCGTCCGCACGCTGACACCAACAGTATTGTAAATGGGCCGCAAGGCCAATGGAGCAAACCAGCGTCCGCACTCTGAAACCAACAGTGTTGTAAATGGGCCGCAAGGCCAATGGAGCAAACCAGCGTCCGCACACTGGAACCAACAGTATTGTAAATGGGCCGCAAGGCCAAAGGAGCAAACCAGCGTCCGCACACTGACACCAACAGTATTGTAAATGGGCCGCAAGGCCAAAGGAGCAAACCAGCGTCCGCACACTGACACCAACAGTATTGTAAATGGGCCGCAAGGCCAATGGAGCAAACCAGCGTCCGCACGCTGACACCAACAGTATTGTAAATGGGCCGCAAGGCCAATGGAGCAAACCAGCGTCCGCACACTGGAACCAACAGTGTTGTAAATGGGCCGCAAGGCCAATGGAGCAAACCAGCGTCCGCACTCTGAAACCAACAGTGTTGTAAATGGGCCGCAAGGCCAAAGGAGCAAACCAGCGTCCGCACACTGACACCAACAGTATTGTAAATGGGCCGCAAGGCCAATGGAGCAAACCAGCGTCCGCACGCTGACACCAACAGTATTGTAAATGGACCACAAGGCCAAAGGAGCAAACCAGCGTCCGCACGTTGACACCAACAGTATTGTAAATGGACCACAAGGCCAATGGAGCAAACCAGCGTCCGCACTCTGACACCAACAGTGTTGTAAATGGGCCGCAAGGCCAATGGAGCAAACCAGCGTCCGCACTCTGAAACCAACAGTATTGTAAATGGGCCGCAAGGCCAATGGAGCAAACCAGCGTCCGCACACTGACACCAACAGTATTGTAAATGGGCCGCAAGGCCAATGGAGCAAACCAGCGTCCGCACGTTGACACCAACAGTATTGTAAATGGACCACAAGGCCAATGGAGCAAACCAGCGTCCGCACACTGGAACCAACAGTATTGTGAATGGGCCGCAAGGCCAATGGAGCAAACCAGCGTCCGCACACTGACACCAACAGTATTGTAAATGGGCCGCAAGGCCAATGGAGCAAACCAGCGTCCGCACGTTGACACCAACAGTATTGTAAATGGACCACAAGGCCAATGGAGCAAACCAGCGTCCGCACACTGAAACCAACAGTGTTGTAAATGGGCCGCAAGGCCAATGGAGCAAACCAGCGTCCGCACGCTGGAACCAACAGTGTTGTAAATGGGCCGCAAGGCCAATGGAGCAAACCAGCGTCCGCACGCTGGAACCAAAAGTACTGTAAATGGCCGCAAGGCCAATGGACCAAACCAGCGTCCGCACACTGGAACCGGCAGGATAGCGTCTGTCGCCGAGACGACTGATGATGAACAGGCAGGCGTAGACAACCGGAACAGTAACGGCAGGGATAGACTGGCAGCAGGAATGGCAACCTCACTCGATGGCAACCGGAACCGGACTGGAACAGACTCAGCAGGCAGGAACTCAGGAACTGGACGATACAGCAACACAGGAACACAGCAGCAGACCCAAATACCAGCAGCAGTAAGGAGAAGGAGACTGCTGTCAGAGACAAACGAAAGGGCAACCAGAGGGTGCCCAGACTGAGTTTAAAAAGGCAATGTGAGGCGGGCTGAAGGCAAACAGCCAATGGGAGCCCCCTACAGGTAATAGACATCTGAATGCAGCAATCACGGGCACCATGATAGCTTCATACTGAAGAGAAAAAAGGAAGAGGGTCAGTATAGAACCTCCTTTTCCCATGCGCTGAAACCTCATAAAAACAGGCTTATGAATCAAGTAGTCTCATAAAAAAATGGGCGTGGGGGGTCCCCAGCGGTACTGCTATGCAGTTCAAGCACAACCTTTGCACCCCAACCAGTGGAACCGAGAATCCCTAACACCATCATTATCCCAGTTCAATATGGCCAAAGTTCATGCCCATTCGTAAAGTCAGAGTGGCCCCAAAAACCAAAGATGCATTGAACACAAGTTAAAAGATTGAAAATAAATATAGAATAAGGTCAAAAATAAAACAAAGATTAAATAAAAGAAATTGAATTAACTACCCCGACCAGAAATCTAGCACTGCATTCTGCATTTAATCCTTATATTCTATGTATGTCTCTCTTTACCACTTTAGATTGTAAGCTTTTGAGCAGAGACTTCACTTTCAGTGTTACACTTTGTTAAGCACTTGTCACCCTGCATTGTCCAAACTCTTAAATGTTAAAGCTCTGCACACACTTGCATCAAAGGGGTTGATAGCATTTGAATCATATAGTTTAGTGGTGATATCAACATAGGAGTGTTCAGAGGGGAAGGACTTTAACAAAATATCTAATCAAAAATGGGTTCTATGAAGCAATTACACCTTCTATATAACATATGAGAAATTTGTTTTATCAGCATTAATAACCAGTAGTCGATAACACATCTATAATATATCATCTCTGTCATACATTTGATGGCTTCATTTCCTGGTCTTCTACAATGTAGACATCTTCTTCCAAAGGATTTTCCAGCTCTTCAAGCCTCTGCATCGCCATACAACCATTAACCTGGGATCCCAAGAGTTTGTATGGTGACCTCTCATTCTGCAAAGATAAGATTCAGATTTACGGATCAAACCTGGAACAAGATTTCATAATAATTTATTATAAATACACCAAAAAAACAAGAGAACAAAGAAAGGCGCCCTAGTGTAGTAACTTCAGGATTCTGTGACCACCACCGGTACACCCCACTCATGGGTACTCACAAACACAATGTGCTATACAATCACTTATGTAATAGATAGCTTGATTAGCGTTTCTGGGCTTTAAACACTAGCCCTACTCCAAGTATAGTGCTGCTTCTCTTCACCTCGTCCCCTCCAGACGGTAATACAATCAGACTCCAAAACCCACAAAGGAAAAAAACAGAAGGAAGCTCCTCATCGTGAAATACAGTAAAACATTATAAAACAATCAGATTATATATAAGACATACACTAACGTGTCCTTAATGTCAACTACTAATATATATTAGAGTTGACTATTGAGCATAAGGAGTATGTAAGTACACGTCCTGAAGATCCAGAGAAGCAAGGAATTCCCCCGGGACATGGCAGCAATCACAGTCCGTAGAGACTCCTGGTGATAATGAGTCCGGGTCACAAAGGAATTGAGATCCTTCAAGTCCAAAATGGGACAACAACCGCCATCCTTCTTGCAGACCACAAAGAGGTTTGAGTAAAAACCCATACCTCTGTCTTGAACTGGAACCGACTCCAGAACGTCCTTGTCCAGAAGAGCCTGAACAGCGCAGTCGAACAGATGGCGTTTCTCTGCGCCCTGAGGCGTGTGATAAGGAAGAAAGGGAAAGGGAGGAAGAGTGACAAAAGGGATCCTGTACCCTCCGTCACTGAATCCTCCCAAATGCTGTGATAGTGTCGCAGACGACCACCCACAGCAGAGCGTGGACCCGGGTTCCGTGAGTCATGCCGAAAAAGGAACAAAAAGACTAATTACACTTAAGCAGCAATTTCTTCCTGGGAACAAAGGGTAAAAGAGTACTCTTGCCCCCTGTGGCCTCACTGATCAGATCCTTGAGATCTGACCCATAAAAGGAGGTACCCTGAAAGGGTAGGGAGAGCAATGCTTTCTTAGAAGCAGTGTCAGCAGACCAGATCTTGAGCCAAAGAGCTCGTCTGGCTAACACAGACATGGTGGAAACCCTAGCCACCAAAAGGATGGCATCAAATAAGGCAGCAGAAACATAGAGCTGTGCCTCAGAAATGTTGGCGAGAAGAAGCAACTTATCCGAAGTAGGAACATCTTGACGGACAGCCAGGGAGAGCTGTTCAGTACAGACTGCAATGGCCCGGTTCACCCATGCAGCAGCGAATGTTGGACACATGGCAGAACCAGCAGTTGCAAAAATGCACTTGAGGGAGACCTCAAGTTCTTGTCAGTCCAGTCCTTCAGAGCAGACGCATCAGAAACTGGCAAGGCAGCAGACTTAGATAGCCTGGAAATAGGAGCATCCACTTTGGGAGGATGAACCAACTGAGTAAGCACGGCCTCAGAAAAGGGATAAAGCTTGGCAAATTTCTTGAACACAGAGGGTTTCCTGTGTGGGGATTTCCACTCCTCAGACACAAGACGGTCAAGAGTGGGGTTAGGTGGAAAGTAAGTAAGGGGCTTTTTAGGCTCCTGGAACACCTCAGAGGGGTCAGAAGGAACCTCCTGAAGTAAGGGAATGTTAAGAGTAGTCAAGACAGCCCTGATTAGGCCCTCAGTGGAGGGTTCAGGATCAGACTCAAAAGGATCCCCAAAAAACTGAGAGGAGCCCACAGCAGAACATTCCTCAACATCTGAATCCACCAGCAATTCCTCTTCAGAGGAATCTGACACATCAGGTACTCCCTGAGGTTTGGGCAGGGAAGACTTGACTGAGGAGGGGGCCAGCCAAGAATAAAAGACCCCCTGTAACTGGGATGGAAAGAGTTGCAATGTGGACCTAAGGTCCCTAGTAGCAGCCTTAAACTCTTGCACCCAAGCTGGATCTAATGCATGGCTGGAGGTCCCTGGAATACTTTCAGGGACATCAGAACATGTTGGGCATAAGTGACCTGAGAATTCTCTAGGTAGCCCTTAGTGACAGGAAGAGCAATGCACAATGGGTGATACAGAGACCCCAGCCTCCTTACTATTAGGTCTGGCCCCAAGCTCCAGCGGTACTGACATTCTTACAGTGTCAAATAACCTTACTGTATAAGAAATCACCCAATTATAGTGTGTAGGATTAAAGTTTCACCCCAGAAATCGCTAAAAGTTTCACCCCAGAAATCGCTAAAAAAACCCTTGGCAGGTGAAGGGTTAATCAGAAGAGGAGAGAAGGAAAGTCCAAGCGCTTTGTAGGATACTCGTTCTGGAAAGATCACAAAATGGCTGCCACAGTGGGAGCCAATCAGAAACGAGCGTGCGAAGCAAGCGCTCATATGAAATACAAAAAACAAAAAGGGGCGCTCCTAGTGTAATAGTTCCACAAGAGTGTATACCACCACCAATTTATACACCAAACTCACAATTAGAAAAACCACTATAAGTGGTCAGCTTGATAGATGGAGGAATTCTGACTGCCCCCACTCAGTGGATGAAATATTTTGTATGTTCATTGATTTTAAATCTTGAGCCCATACTACATTTTTTTGCTACTGACGAAGAGGCAGTGCTTCGAAACGCGTTTAGCATTTGGGGCTTATTTTTAATGTGAATGTTGAACTGAATTAAACTTTTAAGAAGAGATCCAGAGTTTCCAGTTTTGTTTGATCCAGAGATCAGTATATCTGATGCAGGGCGGATTAAAAATCCCTGCCTGTTATACCGGTTGTAGTTCATCCATCCGGGTGCTACATATATTGTAAGTACTTCCTTCTTAATTGGGGATTATTTTTTATTATTTGTTATTGCGCCCCTTCTGGTTTTCTTTTTCTGCTCATATGAAATGTAGTTTTCCCAGAAAAGTACTCCAAACAGTGCCCGAAGCCCCCTGAGCCACCCAACACACTAGAAACATGAACCGGATGATAGAGCAAGGGCAGACAAGTAAAATGAGCCATATCTGAAGTTGCTAGGCTAAAAGGTTGCAGAGATATGTTCCCAATAGTACAGTCCCATAGAAATGAATGGAGCAGTGGCGTCTATGCGGTAAAGTGTGCCTTTAATTCAAATTTTACAAAATTGAAAGTGTAAATCTAAAATGCCTAAAACATCACTAGAACATTTTTGGACACCCAAAAAACACTAAACCAGCAGGAAAAGTGTTAGAACCACCCCCCCCCCAAAAAAAAAAATGTGAATCCAGCAGCTAAAGGGTTAAGTTACCACATAAACCTGCTCCAAAACACCCAACAGACATACAGATAGACCCAATGAGTGCAGGAGTGTGCAATAGGAACTCCAAATGAAAACACCCCGGTGCGGAGGGGCACTGTGGGACAAGGGGACCTACAGCACTCAAAGGGTTGCTCACCTTTGCTGCAGATCTTCTGTCTTCAGATTACCATATTTAAAGAAGAAGCCTCGGTGGGCGACTCCTGAGGAAAGAACGTGTAACCAAGATTTTCCCCCCAGGGCTTAAGGTCCACAAAAAGCACCTGGTCACTGAGCTAGCCACATCTAAAGGCATTGGCAGTTATGCTAATCCGCCTAATGGTGGCATTCCATAGCTAACAGAAAAATAAAAAACTTCTAAAGCTATAGCAGAACTGTTCTCTTGCCTGTTTTATCTTCACCAAGGAACAAATCTTTCTGGAGCTGGTTGGCTAGCTGCAGCCAAGGAGGGAAGGTAGGCTCCACCCCCTGCAATCAATTCTAGAATAGTTCCTGCCTACTTAAAGGGGCGGATCGCCTACCTAGAGTTACCAGTAACCTGTATTGGACGACAGAGAAAATAGCAAGGGTTTTCAAAAATGTTTTATAGGGAAATCGTTATTACATTTGTAAACCTCTTTATATGTAGACACATACTTTCACCTTTTGGATGCTAATGATGTCTTCAAAACATTGCCAAGCAACACTCTGACAATGCCTTCAGCTTCCAATGAGTTTATAGTGTAATATATATTATTAATTTATAACGATGTCTGTTTGTACCCATAGAAGCCCTCTGTATATGAGTCAAAGAAGGGCATACACCAGCTAACACCAGAGGCCCAAAAGATATACTACACTACTTCAAAAGAACAGAACATTTATTATATTACAAGGAGCAGGGTACTACATACAATACTCTGGTACCCAGCACAATAGCCAACTGAAAAATGCTGAAACCCATATGGTGCTCTTTTTCTAAGGAAGAAAGGTGCAAGGTGCTATGAATGTAAGCCACCCCCCACAGAACCAGTCCTAAAAGTTCTGTACACTGGTTAAACCTTTAAAAGAAGGCAGGAATAGGAGCCTGTCTAAACAAGGATTATACTGCCCCATATCCTTCAAAGAGGAAAATAAAAAAGAAAGTCTAGCTAAGAGAGCTTTGCCCTGCTTCCACTCCTTGGAAAAGCACTTTTAAAACTAGGTAGGATGAAGTGGTGCAGGATGGGTGCCTCTTCCTCAGAAAGCTTTTTAATCAGATATCCTGCCCTCCCGTGAAGGGGACTTCACCCCATGGTTCCTGTGTTGCACACAGGATGGAAAAGAAATCCTCTTTCTCTTATGTCCTATGTGGAAAACAGGAACATGGGGATATACCAAAACATCCACCAAGATCCCAGGTAGGAAAAAAGAAACAACCCTCAAACATAGACCAGCTCAAACAGAGAGAAACTGGAACAAAATGAACCTCAGGTGTCAACGGATACCAACACAGCAAACCAGGGAACAGGAAACTAATAAGCTACTGAGAAAGGAAATCAAGGAGGATACCTACACAGACACAACCTGTAGGACCTTCTGACCAAAATTGTCTTCAACCAAAGCCAGCACATTGACACAGTAATGCTTGACAAACGTGTGAAAAAACGACCATGTCACCACCTTACACATCTGTTCTGGTTCTTGTAGGCCCAAGAGGCACCCGCTAACCTGATAGAATGAGCAGTAACCCAAAAGGGCACACTTTTTATTCTGAGAACATATGCCTGGCAAATGGTTGCCTTAATCCAAGATGCCACTGTCACCTTAGACACAGCCTGGCTCACAAGGAATGACAAAAAAGCAATTAAGTTTTCTGAAAAGGCTATATGGGATGAACATAGTACTTCAATCACCTAACCACATTCACAAGATGAAGTTCCTGCTCCTGTCTGCTAAACACAGAAGACAACCCTAGGGAGAAAACCTACAGGAGTCCATACAAACCACCCCATCAGAGTGGAAAAGCAAAAAGGAAGGCTTACAAGACAAAATCTGAAGTTCACCCACCCACGGAACAGACAATAGCCAGCAGAACGGCTGTATACAGCTGGCTCCATCCTGATGGTCATTAGAGCAATGAAAATCAGGAGAGACAGAGGAAACATTTACCACAAGAGAAAATGCCATATTATGACCATCGCGTCCACCCATAGTAGGTCCAGGGAACTGGCACAGAACTGCAGTTCAAATGAGAAGCCATTAGGGCCATAGTAAAAGGACCCCACAGATGAATCATAGCGTCGAACACCGTCTGATTGAGCTTGCAATTCTCAGGATCCAGATATTGGTGTGAGAAAGTCCACCGCGATGTTGTCTACCCCTAGGATATGAATGGCGAAGAGTACCGGTACAGGAGTCTCCGCCCAGTGAAGAACAGCTGAACCTCAGAACATGCAGCTGCACTTCTAGTCCCTCCCTGGAGGTTGAAGTAGGCTACTGTTGTTGCATTGGCGGACTGGATCCATACAGAGGATCATTGGAGGGACTGAGATCAATGCCGCAGAACTAGGCAAATGACCTGACGTTCCTGATGGACAGAAAATTCTCCGCTCAAGTCCAAAGACACTGAGCCATCTAAAGGCCAGAGGGGGGCTCCCCAGCCTGAAAGGCATGATTGAAGTCTCTCCTTGAATTATTTGTAGACCCACGACAGAGGTACATTGTGTATTTTTAAAATGTTGTTTACCTCAATAAAGCTAGATTGTTTTTAGCTACATACATTATATGCTTATGGTACTGTGAGTTCTTTAGCCTTGGCTTTGCCCATTTCTCCATTAGACACAGATATACCCAGGAGACTCCATATGTAACAGGTCAGTATAAAAAATATAATAGTACTTATATAAAGTTAAAATTACTTATCGTACTGAAAGGGTAAAAGTGGTGTGTAAAAAAATAAAAAACAATCTCATGTGCTTCACACTGAAGAGAAAAAAAGAAAAGGGTCAATATAGAACCTCCTTTTCCCAGGCCCTAAAGCCTGGTAAAAACAGGCTTATGAGTCATGTAGTCACTTGCCAATACCCTTCTTCAAAATGGCGACGTGGCGGGGGGGTTCCTGGCAGCACTGCTATGAAGTTCAAGCACAACCTTTGTACCCCAACCACTGGAACCGAGAGTCCCTAACACTATCTGTATCCCAGTCCAATATGGCCACAGCTCATGCCCATTCGTAAAGTCACAAACGCCCCAAAAACCAAAGATACATTGAATACAATTTAAAAGACAGAAAATAAATATAGCATAAGGTCAAAAGTAAAACAAGATTAAATAAAAGAAATTGAATTCCCGACCAGAAATCTAGCACTGCATTCAGCACTTAATCCTTATGTTCTACTGTATGTATGTCTCCCTTTAGCACTTTAGATTGTAAGTTTTCGGGCAGAGAACTCACTTCCAGTGTTATACTTTGTTAAAGTGGATCTATCGCCTCTACAAAAGTTATGCTTATTATGTAGAGGATATATACATAAGGGTGAAAACGTTATTGATTTAAAAAAAAAAAAAAAAGCTATTTGTGTTAAAAAGATTGTGTATAGAGTGCCCTGCACCCTATTTCCTCATAAACTTCTATTGCTGCACTGCCCTTCTCCCTTCCCACTACTCAGCCTCCTCCGATGACGGAGCAATCTCATTGATTAGATATCGATCTCTGCCAATCAGATCGCTCAAGCTTACAGACAGACGTCTCCGTCATCGGAGGAGGCTGGGTAGTGGGAAGGGAGCAGGGGCAGTGCGGCAATGGAAGTTTATGAGGAAGTAGGGTGCAGGGTACTCTAAACACTATCAGTTTAACACAAATAGCGTGTTTTTTTTTTGTTTTTTTAAATCAATAACGTTTTCACCCTTATGTATATATCCTCTACATCAGGGCTTATAATTTTAAGTTCTTTGCTACTAGCCAGACCTGAAAAGTTACTCGCCACTGCAAGCCATAACATACCCACTAGGGCTGAATTTCTACTCGCCAGGGCTAAATTTTCACTCGCCATTGGCTAGTGGCGAGTGGAAATTTTGAGCCCTGCTCTACATAATAAGTATAACTTTTGTAGAGGCGATAGAGCCACATTAAGCACTTGTCACCCTGTATTGTCCAAACTCTTAAATGTTAAAGCTCTGCATACACTTGCATCAAAGGGGTTGATATCATATAAATCAGTGGGGACTTTAATATGATGCAGTTGGTTTGCCCTAGAATTGCTTAACTTTTGTCTTTATAGTTAGGTGGTGATATCAACATAGAAATGTTCAGAGGGGAAGGACCTTAATAAAATGTCTAATCAACAATGGGTTCTATAAAGCGATTACACCTTTACACATTTATTACTGTTTTCTCTTTAACATAAGAGCAATTTGTTTTATCAGCATTAATGACCAGTAGTCGAAAACACGTCTACAATATATCATCTCTATCGTACATTTGATGGCTTCATTTCTTGGTCTTCCACAATGTAGACATCTTCTTCCAAAGGATTTTCCAGCTCTTCAAGCCTCTGCAACTCCATACAACCATTAACCCGGGATCCCAAGAGTCTGTATGGTGACCTCTCATTCTGCAAAGATAAGATTCAGATTTATGGATCAAACCTGGAACAAGATTTCATGATAATTTATTATAGATATAGAAGTTGATTTGTCACCTACTCGAACTCCTCAGTCGTAATTTGAACGTCGGCCTTCCTCTTTTACTTGTTAGGATATGCTTATATAGGGAACCTTTTTCTTACATCTCCAATTGTGATATGATTTTATAATTCCGCTTCCATTAACTGTTTGAGTGACAAAGGCGTACATGAAACATTACGAAGCAATGCGTTGCATACCCCTCTGGCACTCAAAGGGTTAATACAAAAAATAGCAAGGATTTTCAAAAATTTGTTAAAGGGAAATCATTATTACATTTGTAAACCTCTTTATATGTAGACACATCCTTTCACCTTTTGGATGCTACTGATGTCTCCAAAACATTCCCAAACAACATTCTGACAATGCCTTCAGCTTCCAATGAGTTTATAGTGTAATATAAATTATTAAAGTGGATCTGTCACCTATGAACAACATCCCATAAATGGTTAGGCTACATATCCAATACTATGAAAACTTTATTTATTTTTTTATTTTACGTTTTCATTTCGATTAAATTTAACTTAAAAAGTCTGGGCTGCTTCAAATTTCTGTGCCTACAGGATCCTGAGATGTAAATCCAGCCTTGAGCCAGAGGTTCGAAGGGATGGTCTGCAAGGACGTCCAACACCAAAGGTAAATCCCAAGAAGGAGACACTGGGTCCTAACTAGAGGTCTAAGATGGGAGTAGGCTTTGAAAAACCAGGATACTAGATCACGGGAAGCCTACTTAAACCCAAAAAAGTCAGAAGGGTACTGACACGTGGACTTTTAAGGTACTGGAGCTCAATGCCTTAAGGAAACCATCCATCAGGAATTCAAGTGAGCACTGGGAAGGAAAGATCTTCTGGATTCAGACCCCTGGCTGATGCCAAATGACAAAAAAGCACCAAACTCTGTAGTAGGAGTTAGAGTATTTTCTGGATTTTAACAAGACAGAGACAGCAGAAGCAAATAGTCCTAGATTGCTGCTGCTCAACCTCCAGACTGCTAGATGAAGTTTGTGGACTGCTGGATGAAGAATGGGCCCCTATGACAGGAAATCTATTCTGTAAGGTAGGATCCATGGGTCTTGAATTGCCAAGAATTTGACAGCTGGACAACATGGTCTTCTGAGCCAAAATGGAATCCCGGCTAATACCTCCGATCTGTCTCTCCTGATTTTCTCTAGTATTTTCGGGATCAATGGAATAGGAGGGAAGAAGTAGCCCTTCTCGTAAGTCTATGAGTGAGACCCTTGGGCCTCCAAACATAAAGTGGCGTAAGATTGCAATCTGAAAATCTGTAGTTGAGCCAAGCTCTCTTAAAGCCAGATCTTACACCACATGCCCAATGAGGAGCACAGAGTGGGTCAGGCCACAATAGAGAATCTGCAATATAGCCAACGAGAGACCACACTCCCAATTGTTTGTGCACCTAGGGCCAGACCACACTGCCGAAAACGTCAGGACCACATTGGCAGAGTGGAACCCGGACTCTCAAGGGAATCCAGTGGGAGTAAGGGGTAAGCAAATGGGCAGTGTGTAGGCTCAGCACAAGAGGAGAAAGAGCTGACTGAAATGTCTGGGTCTGACACACAGAATGAACTGCAGGCAGAAACCAGTGAGGGCTACACAAGGCCACATACTCAGCATTACCAGGTAAAGCAGAGCAGGTCAAATAGACGTGGCACAACAGGCCAAGGTTACTCGGGAGACAGGACACAGCCAAAAGCCAGAGTCAAGTGGAAAGAAAGGGGTCAAAATCAGGAGCATCAAGAAACAATGGAGAGTAACAAACCAGAGTCAGACTTGAGCCAGGGATCAAAACGACCGGGAAGCCAAATCAGAACAGAGCCAAAGTCAACAACGAATCAAAATGGGAACCACAACACAGAGACTAAATAACTGGGCACGGAGTTAGGGTAGGAGGAGACTAAAAACCCTAAAGATCCAATCAGAAATGATATAGGGAGAGAGATGAGGGTCAGAACATACTAAAATACAAAGTCTGCAACAGAGCTGACAGCAACTTGATCGGAGATGTTATTTATATTTACTGGAGGAAGAAACAGTGGCAACTGAAGTATTGAAATTAAACACCAAAAAACTTTTCTGTAGATGGATTCAGCTGACTTTTTTCCTTGTTCAGAACCCATTCTGCTTGAGACAGAAAGGTGATCACTAATTCTCTGTGTTGTAGGAGATGACTGGATTGGGACAATATTAAGATTTCATCCAGGTAGTGGAAGATCCTTAAAGGGAAACATTCACCTCTTAAAAAGTTATTAGCATAGGTTTAGTTATTCAGGTAGCTTTAGGAAATGTGTGTGTTTTTTTTTCTCACTTACGTAATTTTAAATATATTTAATCTTCTGTGCTATGCACTTCCGCATAGCTCTAACTGTTCCTCTCACATCCCTCTCAGCTACCCCAGGAAGCGTGTTCAAACTTCCCTTAGGTGTGATGTGAATGTCTTCTATCGTTACATCAACCTCAGTATAATGCTAACCGGAGCTTAATGTAACAATAGAAGCCATTCACACCACACAGTAGGGAAGCATGGATCACTCCCTGGGACAGCAGGGAGGGAGGTGGCAGGAGAATTAGGAAGTCAAGAAGAACTGTGCTGGAGATTCAGTGTCCTGCATTATGCTGACAGGCACAGCTTGAAGATTAAATATCTTTAAGAGATTAATTGTTTAATTACTTGAATAATTAAACCTATGCTAGAAACTTTTGAAGAGGTGACAGTTCCCCTTTTTTTCTTAATTCTCCTACCAGAGGAAGCAAGATCTTGGGGAAAGTTCTTGGAGCCTTGGAGGTTCCAAATGGAAGACAGAAGAACTGAAAATGATTCCTATAGCGAACCAGAGATTCTGCTGATTAGCTAGATGGACTGAAATATGAAGGTAGGTATCCTGAAGATCCAGGGAGATCATCCAGTCATGAGGAAGAACCTGACTGATGATAGTTTTGATGGATTCAGTCTTGAAACCCTTCAAATCTAGATGTTTGTTCAAATGTTTTAGATCTAGAAAAAGACAAAGTTCCCCCAAAGTCTACTGGATGAAAAATAGGGTAAAATAGATTCCCTGGAACAATTCATCTTTTGGCAACAGTCCAATACCTTTCTGATGTTAGAGCTGAAGAATAAAATGTTGATGAATGCCTGCCTTTTGATGATCCCGCTGAAATTTTTAAGCTCTGAAGAAGTTCTGTCTTGTAATTGTTTTGAATTCTATGGAATAACCTGTTGCAGTGGTCTGCAGGTCTCAATGATCTGTAATGAGATTGGACAAAAAGGTCCCATTAGCCAGCTAAAACCAGCAAGAAGCCAAAAGATGAGCCCAGGTTACCTATACAAATCAGAGTAGGAAAAAGGCAGCAGAGACACAAAGGGATTCTTCCAATTGGCACACAGGATCACCAAACAGAGGAAATGCCTCACAAGAGCAGCAATACATCAAGCAACATGATCAAGAACATAGAAAATAACCTGGATCCAAATAGCCCCCTTAAATACCTAAATTGCAACAAAGTTTGCTGAAGAGTCTGTTATAACTTCTCCTCTAATACCAGCAGAGCTCCTTGGCATTCAAAACAAAGTGCCTCCATGATGAGTGTGTACTTGTGATGATGTAATTACACGCCGTCTGCAAGAGTCCAGGGCGGGAGGAAAAAGAGGAAACTGGGCTTCCGTCAAGATGCCACGTCCCATGCCCCCTTTGCTAAAATGGCCTCCCACACTTTACTTTCTAGCGGGAGGTCCCTTTAGTAAGCCCAGTTAAGTCTAACAGAAAAGGTAGCCCACACCAAGGGGAAGTCTCTTGCCTACAGCTGTAGAACAGAAAACAAAAAGACTGACGGGAGGGAGATCAGATTTATAGGCTTGGGGAAGGGTTCCTGTTCTATGACCTGAGAAGAAGATTAACCCTTTGGTGAGGGCTGCCCTGATGCCCAGGGAAATACAGTTATCTCTTTAAACGTACTAAGATTAAAATACCTGCCTATCTTTTCACACCTCCTGGCAATGTGGATTCCTTTCAGGCAGCACTTGAGATTACAAAGCAACAGAGTTTATCTGACTAGCCTGGGACCATATAATGAAATTCCAGACTAGTCAAAAGTGGTTAGTTCCCTGAAGGCCTCAGCTGAATCTATGATGATATCCTCTAGCAACTGAGTATCAATTTACAATTAATTTCAGTCAGTTTATTCCCTCTGTGCTGAGATTTGAGACCAACCTGGACCTAGTTCAGAAATGGGCAAAATATGGTCTGTGGGCCAGATCTAAATTTATTTGGCCCTTGAGTTTGTACATGCACAGCAGTACTGGTATACAAAAACAAAACATTTCTCTGCAGTAGAGGCTACACAATGCTGATACAATGCATTTTCCAGGCAAATGAGTGATCAGAAACAAGGGAGGGAAATGTGAGCACAATAAGGTATACTATTTCAATTAAGAATAAATATGAATAAAAGAAACATAAGAATCCCACTCATAAACCAGAGAGATAGAAACATGCCCCTGCTCGTGGTCTGCCAGATGGTACCGACAGAATAAAGTCTGTATGACGACCACTTGTTTCTCCTAGATTTATATTCTGCAAAAATTGTCGGTAATGCCTTGAAGCCCTCCAAAGAATGCTGGTCAGATAACGACCCAGGCAACATCTATGATCAGCACAGACTGAATGGTTTGAATGGCAATGAGAAAGTGTAAAAACTCCTTTAGTGGGAAGACAATTCCTTCAATCCACAAAACATATCATGAATATATGGATGCAAAGTATAAAACCAAGAATAAATAATCATTCTACACATTTTGTAGGAGACTAGTAAAGTAAAAATGATACCTTTATTAGCTGTTAGCCAATAAATGTTTCATTTTTTCCTCTACTAGTCTCCTGCATTTGCTGTGGCTCACACAGTACCACACTTTTCCCATAAACATTTTGTGACATAAGTTAATTCATCAAGAGTGTATAAGCAAGTTCAGCTTACTGTAAACTTGTTTCTGTAACTCCTGCCTCCAGTGGAGCACTATCAAAGCCCTTCATTGTGATGCTGTCAGATATGAAGGTATTAGGAGCAAACACTTAAAAACAGAAACACTTAATATGTTACAATATATATATATTGTAGGGGTTTATCCTACTGAGTAATACAAGGGTACTCCCGCTGCTGAGAGATGTTTTATTCAAAAGTTATAGCAGCTCAAACTAGAATTCTTATTGTGCAGTATGTCAATGGAAATTTCACAGTGGCGCTGTTGCCAAACCATCCTATGGACAGCTCTGGTCACTTGACCATAAATCTCCACAGGATTGTGTAGCAACAGCACCACTGTAAAATTTGATTGAGTGTATTTATGGTTACCCTATACTGACCAGAACTCTAGTACTGAATCGCTTATGTGCGCTGTATGTCTGTTATTCACTTTAGATTGTGAACTTTTGAGCAAGGACCCCACTTCAAGTGCATTACATTGCAAAGCATTGCATTGTATTTTCTCAACCCTTACACGAGCAGTAAACATTTTTATAAAAACCTACATATTAAATGGCTTTTCCTACTGAGTAAAAAAAAAGGTCACTCCCAATGCTTTGTTTAACCCTTTCAGTGCCAAAGGGGTACGCAACGCATTGCTTTGCAATGCATTGCTTACCCTCTGGCACTGAAAGGGTTAACCCCTTGAGTACAAGAAAAGTATCCGACACTTTGCGTTGCAATGCATTGGCTACCTCTCCGGAATTCAAAGGGTTAATTCAAACATTATAACAGCTCAAATTATCAGGAAGTAAATCACAGTGTGTTTACTCCCTGATAGTGCTAACTGACAGCAGGACTCACATTCTCTCAAAAAGAGAAAACTCCTGTGAGCATGAACCCGAAAGGACTCCCACATCCAGCCACAGGATAACCAAGCATGGTCCCTTGACAGGGTGGGAGACCTGTAAGCTATATGGACTAAGAGAAAAGGATGTAACAGGTAAGACTAAAATCCTCTTTTCTCTGTCATCCAATATAGCTTACAGGTAACTCTGGGAGGTACCAACATTAAGATCCCAGTGGTGGGAAAGAAGGCAAGGACCAAGCGCCGGTCCCCGTGACACCAGAGCTCTCATGTACTAGTCAGATCACAGAATTGCTCAAACAAACGAAGTGCCAATGGACACTAAACTGTAACACAGCAGTAACACTAAAACACAGCACACTGAACAAGAGCTAACAGGGATCAACAGTTAAAGATCTCTAGACACAGGAATGAAAGCCTTAGACAGACAGAGCTGCTGCCAGGACTTTCCAGCCAAAGCTAGCTTCAGCCGAAGCCAGAACATCAACACGGTAGTGTTTGGTAAAGGTGTGCACAGACGACCAAGTGGCCGCCTTGCACAGCTGATCAGCAAACGCCCAATTCTTACAGGCCCAGGAGGCCCCAACAGATCTAGTGGAATGAGCTGTGATGGGAAAAGGAGCAGGTTTCTTCCTGAGTACATAGGCCTTGTGAATGGTAGACTTAATCCAAGACGCAATACCCACCCTGGGACCCTTAAGGATGACAAAGGGAAGGCAAAACAATCTCCTGATTGATGTGAACTCAGAGACCACTTTAGGAAGAAATTCCTGAGAGGTACAAAGTACCGCCTCGTCCTTGTGAAACACCAGGAAATGTGGATTGCAGGACAAGGCCTGTAGTTCAGCGACTCTACAAACTGAGACAACTGCCAAAAGAAAAGCCATTTTCCAGGTGAGGAGACAAAGAGGAATTGTAGCCAAGGACTCAAAAGGAGGCTGTTGCAAGACTCCCAAAACCAGATTAAGGTCCCACTGAGGAGTGATATCTGAAAAAAGATAGAGAGACGATATCCGAATCTTTGTTCATGCCATCCTATAAAAAGGACAGGACAGTCGGCAGATCAAAATCCTGAGAGGACAGATCCCTGTCCACAGCAAGAGTGGAAGAAAGACCAAATCCTGTGGTAAGCCTTAGAGGAAACAGGTTTCCGAGCTTGAATCATAGTAGAGACCACTTCAGGAGAAAATCCTTTCTTCCTCAAGACTGATGACTCAATCGTCAAGCCATCAAACCCAGATGCTTCACTTTCTCCTTCCACAGGTAGCAATGTAGGAGGAGATCTGGTCTGCATGGAAGCCGAAACGATACGCACATAGACAGGTCCAGCAACTCCGGAAACCAGGGTTGTCAGGGCCAGTATGAAGCAACTAGGATGACTGGAGTCCTCTCCATCCATAGCTTCTGCAGAACCCTGGGGAGCAGGGGAAAAGGAGGAAAAATGTAGGCTAGATGAAACTCCCAAGGAATTAACAGAGCATCCACTGCGTAAGCCAGATGGTCCATCCAACGAGAGCAAATATCAGAACCTTCCGGTTGTGTCTGGTGGCCATGATCCAGGGAAGTCCCCATCTCTGAACAATGAGGTTGAACACCTGGTGAAGTTTCCACTCTCTGTTGTCCACAGTGTGATGATTTCAAAAGTTGGCTAAGACGTTTTCTATGCTTGGAATATGTACTGTGGAGATGGCAGGCGCATGTTCTTCCGCCCAGGTTAAAATAGCTTGACCTCCAACCAAGCTGCAAGACTTCTGGTGCCTCCTTGCTTGTTGATGTAAGCCATGGACGTGGCATTGTCTGACTGGGCACAAACTGGACCGCCCTTGTGATAAGTGAAATGTTAGCTAAAAGACATAGAAGATCAGCCGTAGGGGCACCCTGACGAACAGCCTCTGTGAGCTTCTCCATCCATATAGCGATGGCCCTATTAACCCAGGCTGAAGCAAAGGTAGGTCTCATGAATGCACCTATGGCCACAAATGTGGCCTTCAAAATAGCATCCAGATTCTTGTCAGTCAAATCCTTGAGTGCAGAAGCATCCGCCACAGGCAAAGTCATGGATTTAGAAAGCCTAGAGATAGGGGCGTCAACCTTAGGAGGACAAGCCCACTGAGCCAATGCTGCCTCAGAAAAGGGGTACAATTTTGTGAATCCCTTAGGTAGAGATAGATGCTTGTCAGGGGTCTTCCACTCATCTACGACAACCTGGACAAGAGTGGGATTAGGTGGAAAGACAGTACACTGCTTCTTGCACCTTTGAAAGAAGATAGAAGTAGATTGGGGTTCCGCGGAGACTGCAGGAATATTCAGGGTATCTAAGACAGCCTTAATGAGATCTTCAGCAGAGGGCTCAGGGTCAGCCTCAAAGTCATCCCCAAACAATTGGGAGTAAGCTCCATCAGCGCATTCACCTTCATCTGAATCCACCAATAGCTCCTTATCAGAGGAATCTGACACATCAGAGATACCCTGAGGTCTAGGGGCCACAGACCTGAATATTGCCGGGGCCTTCCAGGACTGGAGACCCCATGAAGGTGAATAGGGAACTGTGTCAAAATAGACTTTAAGTTCTGCACCTAAGGTGGCTCATGATCATGGCTGGAAGGCCCTGGCGGAGACGCAGGAGCCACAGCGCATGAAGGTCATAAATTACCTGAATATCCTTTAGGAATTGACATGAGGAACAATGAGTAATGGGGGTCAAAAACACCCTAGAGTCCTTAGACTCAGGTCTAGCCCCAGGTTCCAAAGGGTCTGATATCCTGACAGGAGATAAATAACAGTACAAAGAAGAACCCAATACTGCATCCCAGATTAAAGAATTCACCCCAGAAAGAGCTAAAATACACTTATCTGGCAAGCGAAGGGTTAACCTGAGGAGGAGAGTAGAAGGATCCAAGCCCTGCGTAGGATACTCGTGAGTGGAAAGAAAGAAAATGGCGACTTGAACTGTATGCCATACAGAAAACAGTCAGCGAAACGGGTGTTTATGAGAAAGGTAGTTTCCTCTCAGAGTACCCCAAAAACAGTGCCTGCATCCCCCCAAGCCCCCCAGGACACTAAGAATGTGCATTGGAGTGTAGGGCAAGGGCAGATAAGATAAATGAAAATTTTCAAAAGTGTCCCAAAAGTTATAAAACACATAGTGAACACCTGAACAACAGTAGAAAACACTGTACCCCAAAGTAAATGAGTGAGAAACGTCACCCAAATCACCGCACATGGCAGGGAAGGGGTTAATGTACCACAGAGAACCCAAAATACTCCAGGCAGACAGAAAGATAAAACCAAATGAGTGCAGAAGTATATATATATATATATATATATACTAGTGTAAAAGCCCGAGTGCACGGGCCGTGGAGCAGTGAGGTAACGGCAGTACGCAGAGCAGGACCGGCCTCATAACCATTTGCAACGCACTGCAAAGCAATGTGTTGCGTACCCCTCTGGCACTCAAAGGGTTAACATCACCCAGACCTGCTCTACGTACTGCCATTACCTCACTGCCCCACGCGATGCAATCGTGCAGTAGAGACCGGCTGAACGCGGGCAGTCTCTACTGCGCATGGCTGCATCGTGACAAACTTTCTAGCCTTTTATTATATAGGATAGATAGATATATATATATATATATATATATAGGAACTCCAGGAGGAGACCCCTGTGCGAAGGGGAAGCAGTGGGACAGGTAGACCATGGCACTCAAAGGGTTGCTCACCTTCAGATTATCATTGAGAAAGGGAGAAGCCTCAGCACGGTTTTCCCCCAGGGCTGGAAAGTCCACAACAGCTCCTGTAAACTGAGAAATCCACCACTGGGAAGTCAGTAATGGTAATCCGCCTAATGGGGATTTCTACAACCCATATATAACAGAAAATAATAAAAGAAAGTAAAACTCAGAAGAACTCTGTAGCCTCTCTCTCTACAAGGAACAAATCTAACTGAGAGGGGATTAGCTAGTCAACAGCTAAGGAGGAGAGGAAGGCTCCACCATGCATTCTTTCCAAGAATTGTTCCTGCCTACTTAAAGGGGCTGTCGCCTTCCCCGGAGTTACCTGTTAGCTATACTGGAGAAAAAAACTATACAAGTTAGAGCTACGGAACTAAGATCATTTGCTTTATTTCTTTAACAAGAATATTAAATAATGTCTAAAGAAAGCATTATTATCCCTTTAAAAGGTTCTCTGGAGGTAGACTGCCACCCTGCTCCACTTTACCTTCACCAGTCTAGCATAGGAACAACAAAGGTTTAAAAAAAAATAGGAGCAAAGTGGGAAAGTGGATAATCTGAACAAGAGAACCCAAAAGGACCCCTCTGCCTGGAACAGAAACAACTTGTTTTCTCCAGAAGGGAAGTCCTGTGTTCCACACGGACTCAGAGAAAAGGATTTAATGGCTAGTACAGCAAAAATAGGATTTTAGTTTATCGTTAAATCCTTTTCTCTTTAGTCCATTTGGAACACAGGAATAATGTGGTTGAGCTTCCTCCTACTGGAGGGCACGGCACTTCAAAAAGACAGAGACTTTGGAGTGGAGGCTCCCTCCTCTTCTTCCAGCTCAGCTCCCTGCTTTATCCAGATTCATGTGTGATAAGTGCCACAGAACAAAGAACAAAAGTGGCCAAGTAGAAAAGGAAGCTCCTAAGACTAAGATCCTAGGAGGATTCCACTGTACAGGGGAGGATATTTAGGAAGGTTTTTCCCAGGGTGGGAGTCCTGTGTTCCATATGGACAAAAGAGAAAAGGGTTTAATGTTAAGCTCACTAAAATCCTATTTTCTCTTACACCTAATACTGAACACAAGAACCATGGGGATATACCAAAGCATCCCAAAGATTACTGGAATGGGGCTCAAACTAATGAACAAAAAATGGGTAGTACATGAAAAGGAAAAGAGTCGTCAGACCAGAAAAACAGCTGTCCAGACAAGGCCTGGTTTTTGTAGGCCCAGGAAGCACCCACAGATCTGGTTGAATGCTTGTGATCTTAAAAGTAACAGACCTCTATACCTGTTCACATACACCTGGAGTATGGTAGCCTTGATCCAAGAGGCAATGGTAACCTTGGATACTGTCTAACCATCCTAGATCCTTCAGGAATGGCTAAAAGGGAACAAGCCTTATAAAACGGCTGATTGCGATGCTGAAACTACTTAAGGCAACATTCAACATCCAGCAGATGAAGACATCACTTATGTTTGGATGAAGGGTCAGGATAAAAAGAAGGTACAATGATCTCGATTGAAGTGAAACTCGAAGACAACCTTGAGTATGAACTCCAGTGGGGTACAAAGTAACCCCTCGTCCTGGTGAAAAAACAGGAAATGTGGTTTGCAAGACAGAGCTTGCAGATCAGCCAACCTCCTAACAGAGACAATAGCCAAAAGGAACACCAATCAGGGCATCAGAGAATGCAATATAATCGAGGTACAAGGCTCAAAAGGGGGCCTCTGGAAGACATCTAAAACTAAATTGAGGTCCCACTCTGGAATGGGATCCCAGAAAGAAGGTATGAGCCTCCTCTTGTATGAAAGTTGTAACGTCCAGCAAAATGGCAATATGTCTCTGAAAGAGATGAGAAAGGGCTGAGATCAGTAGCTTAATGGAACTCATACCTTTGATGACACCAGGCCAGCAGTGTGGGAAGATCAAAGATCTGATCAGACACATTCTTGTCAGCTCACCATTGGTAGAAGATGGACCAGACTCTATGTTATGCCTTAGAGGAGACAGGTTTCCTAGCTTGGATAATGGTGGAGATGACCTTGTCAGAGAATTTCTTTCTTCTCAGAATGGGGGACTGAAGAACCATGACATTAAGACAGATTCTCCACATCCTCATACCACAAGGGCCCCTGAAACAGGAGGTCCAGTCTCAGTGGTAGGAGGAGAGGGTCCTGAATGGACAAGTGGATAAGGTCTGCAAACCAGGCCCACTGGGGCAAGAATGGAGCAAATAGGATGACTAGCTTTCTTCATTCTGATCTTCCAGATCACCCTGGGGATGAGAGGAATTGGAGGAAACAAATAAGACAAGTAGAAGTGACATGGAATGGACATCTTGAAAACTAGAGGATTCCTGGTCTGTGCACAAAATGCAAGAACTTTGCTGTTCTCTTGGGATGCCATCAGATCTACTGCTGGGACACCCCACTGATGAAATATCTGGTAGAACACTTCCGGATGTAGCTCCAAGTTTTCTGGATCCACATTTTGCCGGCTGAGGAAGTCTGTGACTACGTTTTCCACTCCTGGAATGTGGACAGCTGAGATAGCAGGACATGGGTTGATGTAAACCATAGCCACTGAGTTGTCTGACTAAACCCTCACTGCGGTCCCCACGAGTACCTGGGACAAATATAGGAGAGCCATGTGAACTGCACAGAGATCCAGAATGTTGATGGACAGAAGACTCTCCTCCCCGATCAACAGTCTTGGGCCCCAAGGTGACCCAGAGTCACATGACATCCTCTCAGGCTGGTAACCTAGAATCTTGTCAAAAGGTTCCACTTTGAGAATATGAAGTGTCTTCCATGAATGTGGGAGCTGAAACCACCATTGAGGGTCCTCCTTTGCTTGCAGAGAGAGGGTCATTTAACGAGACAGCTGTTCTTGCTGACAGGACCATGTCATGAGAATGTCCTGTTGTAGATCCCTCCTGTGGAAGTGAGCAAAGGGGTCTGCTTCCAGGGCAGACACTAGACTACATAAGACTCAAATGTAGCCCTTGATCATGGTCAAGGGCCACTCTAGTGCCCATGACACATCCTCTGACAGGATTTGGGTCTTCTCCTCAGTGAGCAACACCTACCCCCTGCAGGGTGTCGAGTCTCATGCCCAGAAACACCAAACCCTGGAATGGGGCGTCCTGGGGGGGAGAACTTAGCACCTCCAACACACTAGCCCCCTCCACATAAACATAGGGCCTGGGTGGGGGTCATATTATGGCCTTGACCCCCCCCCTGAAAAATTTCTGAGGATCCAATTTTGATGCACTAGAATGCAGGAACACTCTTGGATATCGAGAGCCAAGATTCCTTCTGAAGGAGCCTTGATGAGCAGATCGTCCAAATATGGTGTCCGAGAAATGTGTTGAGTATGACTATATGCAGCCGGGGTTGACATGATCTTAATGACAATCTGAAATCTGGGTGCTGAAGCCAGGCCAAATGGCAGAGCTGAGGACTGTTAATGATTGCATGTGAAAGCAAAACACAGGAAGTGTTGGTGCTCCGAGTGGATGGGGCAGGCAGATAATCAACATGAGGATCCAGGGAGGCCAGACACTCCCCCAAGCACATCTTAGAGATGACATATTGCAAAGATTTAATCTAGAAGTGTGTAGGGACCACTTCAGGTCCAAAATCAGACAGTAGGCACCATTCTTTTTTGGGGACCACAACAAGTTTGGAATAAAAACCTGAAAATCGCTATTTGGTTTGGACCAGTCTGAAAATCTATTTTTCCAGTAGAGTGGAGATTGCGTCTTTCAAAAAAGGCCCTTTGACAAAAGGAAGCAACAGGGAGGAAGGGAGTTGAAATTGTGGGGTACCCTTCTAATGCCACCTCCAAAACCCACTGTTCCATTAAAGAAGACACTCTGGCATCTTAAAGAGATAGAGATGGCCCCCTAGAGAGGTTGGCTTTCAGATTTAGACTTTCCAGAAGATTTAATGTGCTGCTAAGTCAGTCTGGGCTTTGCGGCGAATCAAACTTGGTTGACCTGAGGGAAAGATGATACCGATATGTCTCCCTTGCCAAAACAGACCATATGGTGGACATCTAGGGAAACAGAGTGCTCTTTCCACCATTAGTGCCCTAATGATTTGCTTCAGGTCAGGCCGAAACAGGACCTTGCCCTGAAAAGGCAACTACACCACCATTGACTGATTAGAAGACTGGTCCACGGACCAATTCCTGAGCCACTGGGTGAGATGAGTGGAAACAGAGAAAGCTGAGCATTCACCTGAGAATATAGCCCTAAGCAGTGGTTCAGTGATAAAGGCATTCGCTTCCATGATGTTAGCTAACAAAATAAGCATGTCCTTTCTCGGAACATCAGAACGCATAGTGTCAGATAGCTGTTCTCCCCACAGAGCAATTGCTCTATTGACCCAAGCAAAGGGAAAAAGCAGGCCTCAGCGCTCCCCCGGTGGCTGCTATGTTGGCCTTAAGTAAAGAACCAAGCCTCTTATCAGAGAGATCCTTCAGCCAAGCAGCATCCACAAAGGCAAGGGCTGTATTCTCAGCCTGATGTGAAATAAGGATGGGGGGGTCAACAGCTGGGGGAGAAACCCACTGCACGAGCACCTAAGCCATAAAGGAGTACAGCTTAAAGACATGTTTATTGAGGAGCAGTCTCTTTTCTTGGGTTTTCCATTCTTCCAGAAGGATTTGGGAGGAAAGACCAGAAGTCTTTCTTGCACCTCTGGAAAAATGTTCAGAGAAGTGGACCCCCTATCAGAGGCACTTCAAAGACCTGGATGGTCTCCAACAATGCTCTGATAAGCCCCTTAACAGAGGGGACAGGGTCAGCCTCATAGTAATCTCCAAAGGAGAAGGAAGAGTCCATATCCGCATCCTATTCTGAACCTAATTCCTCCTCGCAGGATACCCCAAGACAGAAAAAAACCCTCAAAACGTATATAAGTTATAAAGGAAAGGAAATGGAATAGCTACAACCTGAGGTGTCAACTGACACCCACACAACATACCAATTAACAGTAAAATAAACAAATTACTGGAGGAAAAGAAAGGAAGGAAACCCACACAGGTCCCACAGCCTGTAGGACCTTCTGTCCAAAGAAATAGTAAGCAAACAGGCTATTGGTAAAATAATACAAGAAGGATAACTACATAGGCACAATGGCCAGAAGGACCTTCCATCCAAGGCTGGCTCCAGCTGAAGCCAGAACAGGAATACAGAACTGTTAAACAAAGGTATGAAGGGAGGGTCAGGTCACCTCCATGCAAAACTGCTCCGCAAAAGGCCTGGTACTTTTAGACCCTAGAAACCACCCAAATACAGGAGAAAAGAGCTGTAACCAAAAAGTGGACAGGCTTGCTTTCTGAGGTCTAAGGTCTGGTGAATAGTTGCTTTATCCCACAAAACCACTCTCATTTAAGATGCCACTAGGTCCACACAAGTGCCCTCATGAAAGACAAGATGTCCGAATTAAGGAAAGACTGTAACATTACAAACACGTAAAATGTCCCAACAATGAAGCTCCACCTATCTGTTAGAAGGAGCCAGACAAGGACAAGGATGAACAAAATCCTGAATAATAAGACACTCAGAAAAAGCCTAAGGGGAAAATCCTGTGGGAGTTCTCAAACTACCCTATCAGAAAGAAAAATCAGGTTGACAGGACAAAGCCTGTATCACAGTCTACCTTAGAGGCTAAGATTTCCTGTGCTTCCTATCTCTGTATGGCCACCGGCCGGCATGGCCTCCGGCCACTTCCTCATTGCTGACATCAGGTAACAGGCACTAGCATGGACACCTGTTTATGGGCCTATTCTGGGTGGCCTAATTGGGTCCTGCCTCCTTCTGCTCCTTTATAAACCTCCTTGGCCCTGGGAGTCATTGCTCTTGGTGACTTACACATATTCTACCATTCTTCTGTTGTCCCACTTGAGCCACCTCCCTAGTCTCGAGATCTTGAGTAGTGCAGTGCACACCACAGTGTGCAGCTCCAGAGGGGCCTTGGGTCCTACTTGCATATGCCTGGGGTTCTGTGTGGGCTCTATTATTATTGCTGTTATAATAAATAAAGGTGGTTATATTTTAACTTTGTGTCTGTTCTTCTTTGCCTGATTACCATGACAGCCTGTAGGTGACTTTAACAAAAGTCATCCAGACAAGGAGTAAGAGAAATCCCTAGAGAATACATGAAAGCAACCAAGGCTGCCAAGACACAGAGGGATCTAAGTCATTTGTAAGAAAACCCCAAGGGACAGACTACAGACCAAAAGGATGGGAGATGAATAGCAAAAGATTGTCTGGGAGTCAAACTGAAGGAAGCACTGAGGATCTAGAGTGTTAGGAATAGGCAGATATGTGTTCTTTATGTCAAGGGAAGCTAAAAACTCCCTTGGGCACATAGCAGTGATGACAGAGAACATGTAGTCCCTATAAACCAAGGAGCAAAACGGTTTGGATGCTTCAAGTCTAAAATACGACAGCATTCGCCATCTATCATGAGAACTATGTAAAAACAGGAAGATAATCCTATGAATCTTGCCTGAGGGCAGGAACCATGGCCGCCTCTTGGAAAGAAACCATGACTAAAAAGAAAGGAATCCCTCAACAGATTGCGAGGGGCACTGGACATGAAGAAAGAACAAGGACAAAGGGATTTGAAATCTATACAATAGCCTTCCATGATCATCCTGAAAGCCCACTGGTCTGCCACAAAGAACGTCCACTTACCATGAAAGAGATGAGGAGGAACTCTGATCAAATGAGGATTATCAGACTCCTGAGAGTCATACAGAGGTAGACTTGTCAGCTGCAGGCTTTTGGGTAGGTTTCTGTCCCACCCAAGCCTGTTTGGGTTTTGGAGAAGAATGCACCTAGACTTAAGAGTAAACACCCTAAGCACATACCCATACTGACGGGGAAATGTTACCCATACTGACGGGGAAATGAAAAATGGAAAAAGAACGGCTAACCTGAGGAAATAGTGCACCATTACGTCCAATCTCATGACTAATAACTTTTCCTGCCTGCCCACAAATAGGTAATAAACCCAAGGACTGCTTGCACGACTAACCTGCAGAAAAAAGTTTTATCCAAATGGTAAGATAAGCAGAAACAGAAAGTACTAAAAGCCTTCCCAATAAGCCCAGCGAAAAAAATAAACCGCTTGAAAAAGATAAGCATTAGCCTCAAGGAGTTTAGAAAACAATATTCATTCCCAGAAAGTCTGCATTGACAGGCTCTAAGAGTTGTATCTCCTAGACAGTCATGGCCTTACACCCCCACGCAACCATGAAAGCAGAATGTAGAGTGGCATCAGAAGCTTCAAAACTCATCTGAAGGAAAGAATCCAGGCACTAATCTGCCCAATCAGAAAATATCATAGCATCTGCAAGGGACAGAGCTATAAGCTCAAGAGAAAGGTGAGAAATTGGGGAGGCCGCTGTTGGGTAGGGAAAGCCCACTGCAGTAGGAAAGTAGGAGAGAAAATCTTCTGGCAATAACTAGCACCAAACTAGGCATCCCACCTTTCAAAACCAACAAGCATTGATGACCCACTGGCGGCAAAGAATATCTGAGAAAAAGAATTTGCGTCAGTGGCTGCAGAAAATCTAAGGGTCTCCAAATACTGCCATGCTGAGACCCTCAGCAGGTCATGCGCATCAAAATAATCCCCAGGCATAGAGGACAAATCAAAAATCATCCTCATCTGATTCCCCCTCCTCAGCAGAAGGATCCTCTTCATCCAGCCAGGAGGGAAAAGGACAGTCCTGGTAGAACTCAAGGACCCCCTTCATAAAGGAAGGTAATTTACCCATAGAAAAAACAAGGGCTGTAAACCATACAGTCTGCTGTTCAAGAGAAGAAGGGGCCTAGGCAAAACTGCGCAGGGGATAAAAAATGGCTCTAAAGTCCCTCAAATGTAACAGGAAGAAAGGGTTAATAGGGAAACCTCTGACATCTGGCATTCTGAGACTTGTCCATATCTCCCTACAGGGCAGATATACCAAGAAGACTTTCACAGAAAGAATACAGGACAGAAATGTAACATAAACCACTTATCTGCATGAAAGAATTAAAGTAGACTGACGGGAGGCAGAAAGCAAATTCATGTGACAAAAATTGCTGGAATATCCCCATCCTACTCTCTAAAACCTGGACAACCAGCCTCCCCTCCTCCATATCAGGCTATCTTAGCCCCTCCCCGGCAGATAGATTTGAGACAATAAACCTATCGATTAAGAAAGCAAGACGGAAGAAGGGAAAAACTCCTGTGAGTGATGAACCCAAAAAGGACTCCTAAGTCCAGCCACAGGAGACCCAGCATGGTCCCTTTCACTAGGTGGGAGACCTGTATATCAAATGGACTAAGAGAAAAGGATTTAACAAGTAAGCCTAAAATCCTCTTTTCACTGTCATCCAATATGACTCACAGGTAACATGAGAATGTACCAACACTGAGCTCCCAGGGGTGGGAATACAAGGAAAGGACCAAGCGCCGGCCCCCATGATACCAGAGTTCCCATACAGGACACGGAACAGCCCAAAAGAGCTAAGTGTCAACGGACTCTAAATAACAATACACAGCAAACAAGAACAAGAACCAACAGGGCTCAAACAGATAGTAAGGCAAAGGAAAGTAAAGACCTAACAGGCAAAACTGCCTCCAGGACTTTCCTGACGAAGCCAGAACATCAACACAGTAGTGTTTGGCAAAAGTGTGCACAGAAGGCTAAGTGGCCACCTTGGACAGCTGTTCAGCAGAGGCCTGATTCTTGTAAGCCCAGGAGGCCACAACAGACCAGGTGGAGTGTGCTGAAATGTGGAAGGCAACAGGTTTCCCTCTGAGTTCATAAGCCTTGTGGACAGTAGACTTAATCCAGGATGCAACAGTCACATTGGACGTACCCAAACCAGCCCTGGAACCCTCAGGGATGAAAAACAAAGCATCTGTTTTGTGGATGGACTCAGTATGATACACACAGATCTTGAGGCATTGTACCACATCCAACAAGTGGAGATTCCTCTCCTTGTCAGAATTAGGGTCAGGACAAAAAGAAGGCACAACAATCTCCTGATTTATGTGGAACTCAGAGACCACTTAGGAAGAAATTCCTTGTGAAACACGAAGAAAGGCAGTTTTGAAGGACAAAGCATGTAACTCAGCAACTCTCCGGACGGACACAACAGTAAAAAGAAAAGACATCTTCTATGTCAGAAGACATAGAGGACTGGTAGCCAGAAACTTAAACTGAGGCCGCTGCAGGACTCTCAGAACCATATTAAGGTCCCACTGGAGAGTGGGAGCCTTACAGGCAGGGTAAGTATGTTCAACACCTTGAAAGAAGACTTTGACATCCAGCAGCATGGGAATACATCTCTGGAAAAAGACCGAGAGGGCTGAGGTTTGGACCTCCAATGAACTAAGTCTCTTGTTCACACCATCCTGCAAAAAGGACAAGATGGACGAAAGTTCAAACTCCTGTGAGGACAGATCCCTGTTCACACACCAAGAATGAAAGGTAGACCAAAACCTGTGGTAGGCCTTAGAAGAAACTCGCTTCCTGGCTTGGATCATGATAGAGACCACCTCAGGAGAAAAGTCCTTCCTCCTTAAGATGGAGGCCTCAACAGCCATGCTGTCAAAGCCAGACTGTCCACATCCTCTCTCCATAGGTAACCCTGGAGGAGGAGGAGATCCGGTCTGCGTGGCAGAGGAAATGGATCCTGAGCAGACAGCGCCAGCAGCTCTGGAAACCAGGGTTGCCTGGTCCAATGAGAGTCAATCAGTATGACTGAAGCACTGTCCATCCGAATCTTTCTCAGCACCCTGGGGATGAGACGAAGAGAAGGAAATATGCAGGCTAGATGAAAAAAGCCAAGAAATGGACAAGCATCCACTGCAAACACCAGAGGATCCCCCAGCAAGAGCAAAACAGCAGAACTTTCCTGTTGTCCCTGGTAGCCATCCAGTCTATGCAGGGACGACCCCATTTCTGGACTAACAGATCGAAGACCACCAGATGAAGCTCCCACTCCCCGGGGTCCACTGTCTGTTGATTGAGGAAGGCCTCCAGAATGTTTTCTATGCTTGGAATGTGCACTGAGGAGATGGCAGGAACATGTTCTTCTGCCAAAGCTAAAAAACCCTTGACCTCTAACCAAGCGGAAGTATTTCTTGTGCCTCCTTGCTTGTTGATGTAAGCCACGGCCGTGTCGTTGTCTGACTGTACGTGGACTAGACTGCTTTGAGAGATATACCTTCTTAAAGTTGCCTCGTGAGAGGTGTCAGTGGTGTAGCTGACAGCTACAGAATCCCTTCATTTGACCAGATGAAGGCTCTTCAGCAGAGCCGAAAACATGTGATCTAAATATTAATACTTCATTCTACAAAGTGTGTTTGCAAGCAGAGTCTGCAGAGTCTGAACTCCCCAGGGACCCCCAAGACACTGTATAAGCTAACCAGAATACAGCACAAGGGGAGACAAGAAGAATGAGCCCTATCTCAACTGTATACATGGATCAGTTGCAGAGATACGTCCCAAAGCAGTCTGTCCGACAGAACTCAATGAGCATGCGGTAAAGCATGCCCTTAAAGGTGCGGAATTCAAATAAAATGAATAAAATAAAAATTGTCTAAAAGTGCCAAAACACATATAGAACACCTAATAAACATTAAAAACACATGAATCCAAAAGGAATTCACAAAAGCAAGGCATGGAAGGGGGTATCACAAAACAGCCCAAAATGCTCCAAAGGCCCAGAGAACAGAGAGATAAATTTACCCAGCGTGAGTGCAGGAGTTATAATGCATTAGACATTACTAAAACACCTGAATGCAATAGGCAATATTCAAATATTTGCATCTAAGCATTAATGAAACATAGTCCAGTGGTGTCCACCACGTATTTCAGATCCAAGGAGGAAGCATATGTTAGCCCAGCAATCCATGTGGAGCACAAGGGATAACAATACTCTAAAAATATCAGCATCTCATTGGACAGGCATTAAATAAGAGGATTTTATTCTTACCTGTTAAATCCCTTTCTCTTAGTCCATATGATATACAGGTACCATGGGGAAGCGACAGCTCCTCAATGTAGGCTTGAACAATTCTAAAATAAGTTGTGCGTGGACCACCCCTTCCTCCTTATCAGGCTATCCCACTAGCCCACCCCAGACACACTTGAGACAAGCCTACTAAGTAGGACAGCAAGAAAGAAGGAGAAAACTTTTGTGAGCAGCAGACCCAAGAGGACTTGTATGTCCAGCATTTGGAGACCAAGCATGGTCTCTTTCCCTGTAGGCTGGAACAATTCTAGAATAAGTTGTGGGTGGAGCCTCCCCTTCCTCCTTATCAGGCTATCCCACTAGCCCCTGTAGAAGAAGATCCGGGAGGCAAGGGAGCAGGAATGGCTCCGCCACTGACAGATCCAGCAACAAACAAACAAGCTTGGCGAGGCCAGAACGGAGCAATCAGAATGACTGGAAAGCATTCCAGTCGCAATTTCCGTTACACCCTGTGCAACATTGGGAGGGGAGGAAAGATATAGGACAGAGGAAACAACCAAGGAATGGACATTGCATCCATCGCCAGAGCTAGAGGATCCCTCCACCGAGAGCAGAACCTCGGAACATTTCTGTTGTGTCTTGTCACCATCAGGTCAATGTAAGGAAAACCCCACTCCTGAACAATGAGGATGAACATCTCTGGGTGCAGTTCCCACTCTCCTCTGTCCACTGTGTGTTGATTGAAGAAGTCCGCCATGACGTTGTCTATGCCAGGAATGTGTACTGCGGATATGGCAGGAACATGTTCTTCTGCCCAGGACAAAATAGCCTTGATCTTGAACCAAGAGGCGAGACTTTTTGTTCAGCCCTGCTTGTTGATGTAAGCCACGGCCGTGGCATTGTTGGACTGTACCCGGACTGGACAGTATTCCAGCTGAGATGTCCAATGACGAGAGGCATGAAATATCGCCCAAAGCTCCAACACTTTGATGGGAAGGAGAGATTCCTACGGAGACCACCAACCCTGAGCACTCAGGCGACCCAGGACTGCTACCCAGGAGGAGATGCTAGCGTCCATCATCACCGTGGTCCAGAAGGATACCAGGAAGGACTTGCCCTTCAGCAGATTGGAGAGGTCGAGCCACCACGACAAACTCAGTTCCACATAAAGAGGGAGGGACACTGACATCTTCAGAAGGTCCGGCTGACCCTTGCACACCTGGATCACAAACCTCTGGAGTTCCCTGGTGTGTGCCATGGCAAATGGGACCGCTTCTATGGTGGAAATGAATTTCCCCGCTACAGAGGACAGCTTCTTGGCTGGAACTGGATCTTGAGCCAAGACCACAGAAACCCTGTGGGCGATCTGGTGAGCTACCTTGTCCATGAGAAACACCATGATCTTCTGAGTGTCGAAGAGAAGGCCCAGGAAGACCAGACGCTGGGATGGGACAAGATCTGACTTGTCCATGTTGATGATCCATCAGTGATGGGTGAGAGCGTGAATGAATAGCTGAACCTGCTGATGAAGAAGTTCTGGAGAGGGGGCTTTCAGAAGTAGGTCATCCATGCATGGAGTAATTCTGATGCCAACCTGGTGGTGGACGGACACTAAGGCTCCCAGGACACGGTTGAAAACTTGAGGAGCTGTAGTCAGACCAAAGGGAAGAGATGAAAACTGAAAGTGCCCTTGGACGCAGGCAAATTTGAAATACTGCCGGCTCTCTGTATGAATGACGATGTGTAAATATGTGTCCTGAAGATCCAGAGAAGCAAGGAATTCCCCCGGGGACATAGCAACAATCACTGTCCGTTGAGACTCCTGGTGATAATGAGTGAGGATCACAAAGGAATTGAGATCGTTCAAATCCAAAATAGGATGGCAACCGCTGTCCTTTTTGGAGACCACAAAGAGGTTTGAGTAAAAACCCATACCTCTGTCCAAAAGGAACCGGCTCTAGAACATCCTTGTCCAGAAGAGCCTGAACAGTACCGCTGAACAGCCGGCATTTCTCTGAGCCCTGAGGCGTATGAGAAGGAAAGAAACAAAAGGGAGGAAGAGAGACAAAAGGGATCCTGTATCCTTCTGCCACCACCTGTAAAACCCATGGGTCCGCCACTGAATCCTCCCAACGCTGTGGTAGTGAAGCAGGCGGCCACCCACAGCAGAGTGGGGACCTGGGTTCGGAGAGTCATGCCGAAGAAGGCTTGGAAGCCTTGGGCTTGGAGGAGACCTTGGGCTTCCATTGCTGTTTGGGCTTGGAGGAGGCATGCGGAGCTGAGGGAACCGTCTGGTTCGCCGGATGTGTCTCAGTCTGAAAGGAACGAAAATACAGATTACGCTTAAGCGGCGTTTTCTTCCTGGGACCAAAGGTAGAAGGGTACTCTTACCCCCAGTGGCCTCACTGATCAGATCTTTAAGATCTGGACCAAACAAGGAAGTACGCTGAAAAGGTAAGGAAAGCAATGCTTTTCTTGGAAGCAGTGTCAGCAGACCATATCTTGAGCCAAACAGCCCGTCTGGCCACCACAGACATGGTGGAAAGCCTAGCCACCAAATGGATGGCATCAAATAAAGCAGCAGAAACATAGTGCTGTGCCTCAGAAATGTTGGCAAGAAGGAGCAACATATCCGAAGTAGGAGCACCCTGACAAACAGCCAGGGTGAGCTGTTCAGGACAGACCACAATGACCCGGTTCACCCATGATGCAGCGAATGCTGGATGCATGGCAGTGCCAGCAGTGGCAAAAATGGACTTGAGGGAGACCTCAAGTTTCTTGTCAGTCCAGTCTTTCAGAGCGGACGCATCAGAAACTGGCAAGGCAGTAGACTTAGATAGCCTGGAGATAGGAGCATCCACATTGGGAGGATGAACCCACTGAGCAAGCGAAGTCTCAGAGAAGGGAAAAAGCTTGGCAAATTTTTTGGACACAGAAGGTTTCCTGTCAGGAGATTTCCACTCTTTAGACACAAGGCAGTCAAGAGTGGGGTTAGGTGGAAAGCAAGTAAGGGGCTTTTTAGCCTCCTGAAACACATCAGAGGGATCAGAAGGAACCTCCTAAACTAAGGGAATGTTTAGGGTAGTCAGAACAGCTCTGATCAGGCCCTCAGCCGAGGGCTCAGGATCAGCCTCAAAGGGATCCCCAAAAAACTGAGAGGAGCCCACAGCAGAACATTCCTCAACATCTGAATCCACTAGCAGTTCCTCCTCAGAGGAATCTGATACATCAGTTACTCCCTGTGGTTTTGGCACCTAAATGAGTGTGTGGGATCAATTTTAATGATCATGGACAAAAAAACAATGAATCATCTGCCGATGACAAAATAGCCCTGACCTCTAGCCAAGCAGTGAGGCTTCTTGTGTCGCTTTACTTGTTGATGTAGGCTACCGCTGTGTCGTTGCCCGACTGTACACTGACCGGGCAATCCTCCAGTTGCCGTGTCCAGTTTCGCAGGGCATGAAATATCGCCCAAGGCTCCAAGACATTGATGGGAAGGAGAGATTCCTCCTGAGACCACTGGCCCTGAACACTCAAGTGCACCAGCATCGTTCCCCATCTGGAGAGGCTGGCATCGTCGTCACTGTGGTCCAGAAAGGTACCAGGAAGGGTCTTCCTTTCAGAAGATTGTTCAGGTTGAGCCACCACGAGAGGCTCAGTTCCATGTGAAGAGGGAGAGATAGGGATCTCTCCAGTAGATCTGGTCGACCCCTGCATGCCAAGATTAGAAACCTCTGAAGTTCCCTAGTGTGAGCCATGGCAAACGGAACTGCTTCTATGATGGAAATGAACTTCCCCACCAAGGATGATAACTCCTTGGCTGGAACCGGATCCTGAGACAGGATAGCCTGGACCTTCAGTGCTATCTGATGAGCCACTTCGTCCATAAGAAATACCATCCCTCTCTGAGTGTCGAAGAGGAGGCCCAGAAAGACCATCCTCTAGGAAGGAACAAGGTTTGACTTGTCTAAATTGATGATCCACCCGTGATGGAACGGAGCATGAATGCAGTCCTGCACCTGCTGATGAAGGAGTTCTGGAAAAAAGGCCTTCAGAAGGAGGTCGTCCATATATGGAGTCACCCTGATGCCGTTCTGATGTAGGAGGAGATCAATGCTCCCAGGACTCTGCTGAAGACTTGAGGAGCCGTGGTTAGGCCAAAGGGGAGGGCAGAAAACTGGAAATGCCCTCGGTCGCAGGCAAAGTGGAGAGGAAGAGAGGTGAAGGGAATCCTGTACCCCGTAGCCACCACGTGGAGCGGTTGCAGAGACATGTCCCAAACTGTAAAGTCCCATAGAAGTGAATGGAGCAATAGCATCTATGTGGTAAACACACGCCTTACATAAAGTTAACGAGGTGAATACCAAAACGTAAAACTACTCAAAAGCCCACTAGAATAAATCAGTAGACCCAATAAACACTGGTCCCAATAGGGAAAGTATACAAAGGCCCCTCAAAACGTGCTAACCAGCAACAAAAGGGTTAAGTTACCAGAGAAACTTGCTCCAAACACCTCACAGACATACAGATAAACCCAATGAGTGCATGAGTATGTAATAGGACATGTGGACCTCAGCACTCAAAGGGTGCTCACCTTTTTTAGCATGTCTTCTGTCTTCAGATTACCATATATCAAGAAAAAGCCTCAGTGGGCAACTCCTAGGGAAAGAACTTGCCCCCAGGGCTTAGGTCCACAAAAACACCTGGTAAACTGAGCTATCCACATTTGGGTGATGGGAATTTTCAGTGATGGTAATCCACCTAATTGTGGTATTTCATATCTATCAGAAAAATAATAAAAAAAACTAAAGCAGAACTGTTCTCTTGCCTTGTGACTTGACCAAGGAACAATCTTACTGTTTGGGGATTGGCTAGCTGCAAGCTAAGGAAAGGAGGTAGGCTCCACCCAGCAGTCACTTCTCAGAACTGTTCCTGCCTATTTAAAGGGGCTGATCGCCTACCCAAAGTTACCAGTAACCTGTACTGGATGACAGAGAAAATAATCTGATCCATAGTGGGATTAGGAAGAAAAACAGTGCAAGGCTTCTTGCATCTCTGAAAGACATCAGAAGTAACCTGTGGGAATGTTTAAAGTAGTTAACACCGCCTTAATGAGGCCCTCAGCAGAGGGTTCAGGGTGTTTAAAGGGGTCCCCATAAAATTGTGAAGAAGCCCCTTCAGAGCAGACACCATACTCCGATTCCCCATCCAAATCTTCCACAGAGGAGTTAGAGAGATCAGGAATGCCAGGGGCCTTAGGGGCCACAAACCTGAAGGAAGTGGGGGGGGGGCTCCAGGACTGAAGAACCCCCTGAATAGAAATAGGAAACTGTGCCATAGAGGACTTTAAGTCCTTGACCCAAGGTGGCTCTTGATCATGGCTGGAGGGCCCTGGAGGAAATGCAGGCACCACAGCACATGAACGGCATAAATGACCTGAGTATTCTCTGGGAAGCCCTGTTTGGCATGAGGAGCAACATGTGAGGGGGATCAAAGACACCCCTGAGGCCTTAGCCTTAGCCCCATGTCCTAGTGGATCTGATATCCTAACGGTAGAAAGTATCAATACAGTAACGGAAGACCTAAATACTGTCACCCAGATTAAAGATTTCACCCCAGAAAGCCCAAAATGCACTTATCTGGCAAGGGAAGGGTTAACCTGAGGAGACCAAGCCCTGCGTATGATATTCATGTAGAGAAGAAATAAAATGGCAACCACATAGGGAACCAATCAGGAAACAGCCCACGAAACAGGCGTTTATGGGAAATGTGGTTTTCACAATACAGAGTACCAAATACAAAACCGACCCCCCCCCCCCAGAAGCCCCCAAGACACTGAGAACATCCACTGGATAGTTAGCAAGGAGAGGCAAGAAAACTGAGCCGTCTCTCAACTCGGTATATACAGCGGTTGCAGAGATATATCCCAAACAGTCTGTCCCATAGAGAACAATGGAGCATTGCGGCTATACGGTAAAGCACGTCGGTATTTCAAAAATAAAGTCTAAATAAAAAGTTACTAAAAAGTGTAAAAACACATACAGAACAGCAATAAACATAAAATAAACGAAGGAAAATGAGAAAAACGTCCCTCAACTGACCAAGGCTGGCAGGGAAGGGGTTAATTACCACAAAACGGCCCACAATGCTCCAAAGATCCCAGAACAGAGATGAAAAGTACCCAACATGAGCGCAGGAGTTACAAAAACTCCAAAGAAACCCTTGTTCAGAAGGGAACTGTAGGACAAGTGGACCATTGCACTCAAAGGGTTGCTCACCTTTTTTGCAGGTCTTCTTTACTTCAGATTACCATTCCAAAGAAGAAGCCTCAGAGAGACACTTTCTGGAGCCCCCCAGGATCCCCAAGATACTGAGAATGGTAACCAGATTGTTACAAGCATAGTATAGCAGCTCTATGTTCAGTGTAGAACTCCTGCTTGGAAGTAATAGCGCCCCCACAACTTGTAAACTGTACAGCAGCAATCTGTCCTGGTCAAGAATAACGGGTTCATCTGCTGGATAGGTGCAATGAAGGAGCATCCCTATATACTCCCAAGTATTATAATCTGCAACTATGAAAATTCATGCACTTCTATCCACAAAAAGCAGAAAGAAAACCCATTCATAAAATCATCAATATTTTATTCATAACAGCATAAAAAGTACCTGAAGTCTTCTGGCCATGTACAAAAGCAAGGAGAGGCTAATATTGTATAGGCACTATGCTAGATAAAAACCCACACCTCAAACAGATCCACGTGTTTCGTGTATAGGACACTTACTCATAATCTCCGAAGATCATGAGATGTGGGTTTTTATCTAGCCGAGTGCCTATACAATATTAGTCTCTTCTTGCTTTTGTACATGGCCAGAAGACTTCAGGTACTTTTTATGTGTTATGAATAAAATATTGATGATTTTCTGCTTTTTGTGGATAGAAGTGCATGAATTTTCATAGTTCCAGAATGGTAACTGGAGTGTATGGCAAAGGCAGATAAGAAGAAAGTGCTGTCTCTCAACTCGGTACATGCAGCAGTTGTAGATATGTCCCCAAGCAGCCTGTCCCATAGAGATCAATGGAGCACTGCAGCGTTGCGGTAAAACACGCCTTAAGGGGGCAGAACACCAAATAAAGCTAAGACAACACATTAATCCAATGGAAAAATTAGAGAAAGGGTCCCCAACTCCATAGGACATGGCAAGAAAGGGGTTAAAATTTACCACACAGCTCAAAATGCTCCTAAGACCCCAGGGACAGAATAATGAAGCACCCAACATGAGTGCAGGAGTTAAAAGTAACTCCAAGAAGGACCCCAGTAGGGATCAGAGGGAGAGTGCACCATGGCACTCAAAGGGTTGCTCACCTTTTAGCAGGTCTTCTTTCTTCAGATTACCAGTGAATGGAAGACGCCTAAGAGTGACTCCTTCTGTAGAGAGATACATGGGTTACATGGTTCTCTCCCTGGGCTGCAAGAGTCCACAGACAGCATCTGCTAACTGAGCAATCCTCCAAGGAAGTCAGTAATGGTAACCCGCCTAATAGGGGAATTTGGACACTCCATAACTAAGAAAAAAATAATAAATATCTTAAAACTAAACAGAACTGCTCTCAGCCTTCCTTTTAGGCGATGGAACAAATCTTATCTGGAGAGGAGGAGTGGCTAGGTAGCCTACTATGGAGGAGGGGGAGGCTCCACCCTGCATTTCTTGAAGAATTGTTCCAGCCTAGTAGGAGGAGCTGTCGCCCTCCCCATGGTACCTGTAAGCTATATTGGATGACAGAGAAAGAGGATTTTAGTCTTATCTGTTAAATCCTTTTCTCTTAGTCCATACAGGTTACAGGGTGGGAGACCAGGGTGGTTCTATTCAGCTCTTGCGGTGCTTGTGACTCCGTTACTGGGCCATAGCGTGCGCTCTTTAGCCATGAGTCTCTCACGAATACGAGAATCAATTAGAATAGCGAAATCAATGTATTCGTCCAAATCACTAGGCACTTCTCTAGCTGCTGTCTCATCCTTGAGCAAAAGCTGCCACCAGCTCCTCGTTGTTCCAACCTACCTCTGCTGCCAATGTACGGAATTCTATGGCATAATCGACCACAGTACGATTGCCCTGTTGTATCTCCATCAATCGTATGTCAGCAGAGGCAGCTCTACCAGGAACTTCAAATATTCTCTGAAAAGTACGTACAAACTCCCTGTAGTTCCTGGTGCACGGTTTAGAATTCTCCCACAGGGGGTTGGCCCACACCAGGGCTCTGCCCGTCAATAGAGATATCATGAACCCCACCTTACTGCGGTGATTACAAAAGGCGTGAGGGGTTAGTTCCAGAAAAATTTCCAACTGATTAATAAACCCTCTGCACAAGGTGGGTTCGCCATCGTATCTGAGTGGTAACGGAGCAGAAGCAGTTAACCCTTTCCCTGAGGCCACAGCTGTCATGGATTGAGTCTCCGGTGTCGAAACTGAGGGGACCACCGGACTCTGAACTGGTTTGTATGGCCAGTGCCAACTGGTCCAAACGCTGCTCATGTACATCCATCCTCCAATGGATGTTCTGTGCATTTCCCTCACCTTTACTGTCTGAGCTCATGGCCCTTTTGTACTGTAACGGTTTGTTTGACACAAAGACACAGTGGGTTAGGATAAAACACAGTTTTATTAAGCAGTCAGTAGTACAATAACCCTCACAGGTCCTGTAGTATATTATCAGTATAATACAGACACAAGACAGGTAACATTTACATATGCCTACACAGGTTCAGTATAAACATAGAGTTCATAACACGATATACTGACACAGGTCAGACAGAATTCGAAGGAATCCCAGTGTATCGGTACTGCATGTGAGGAGAGGTCTGTTAAGGAGCTCACCTAGGATAGAGAGCTTATAGACGATTAACGCCCAGTAATAGGTTAGCAGACAAACGTGAACTGCCTGAGCAGGAACGGAGACTGAGCAACATAGAGCGCTGCCGGAGCAGTAACGGAGACTAGGCCATGTGATCACTGCCATAGCAGTAACGGAGACTGAGAGACGTGGGCACTGCCGTAGCAGTAACGGAGACCAGCCAACTTGTATTCTGCCATAGCAGTAAACGGAGACAAAGCCACTTGCACTCTGCCGTAGCAGTGAATGGAGATTAGCCCACTTGCACTCTGCCGTAGCAGTAACGGAGCCTAGGCCACTTGCATTCTGCCGTAGCATTAAATGGAGTCTAAGCCACTTGCACTCTGCCGGAGCAGTAATGGAGACTAGGTCACTTGCACTCTGCCAAAGCAGTAAACGGAGACTAGGCCACTTGCACTCTGCAGGAGCAGTAACGGAGACTAGGCAACTTGCAATCTGCCATAGCAGTAAACGGAGACTAGGCCACTTGCACTCTGCCGGAGCAGTAACGGAGACTAAGCGACTGGAAACTGCCGTGACAGTAATGGAGACTACTCAACTGAGCACTGCCGTGACAGTAACGGAATGAGCAACTTGCCCTGAGGTGGCAACCAACCGGGAGCATCACGAATGACAAGCCAATAGGAATGTCGCCGAGGTAACACAGAGGCACCCGGAGCAGGAACGTCAGCCAAGCCGGGTCAGTACACGGAGCAGGGACGTCAGCCAAGCCGGGTCGGTACATGGAGCAGGAACGTCAGCCAAGCCGGGTCTGTGCACAGGAGCAGGAGAAGCAGAATGGTCAGGCAGTCCGGGTCGGTTTACAGGCAGGAGACGAGATGCAGAGTAGTCAGGCAGGCCGGGTCGATACACTGAGAATACTGAGATCAGGAACAAGCACTGGTACAGGAACACCACTGTCCCCATACTGGGCGGGACAAGCACAGTATAGCCAATAGGAGTAGAGCAGGAGTGTAGACTGACAGAATGTCGCAAAAGGAGCATGGGCACCGTGATAGGAAAGGACAGTAGCAAGATCAAAATCCTGAGACAGGTCCCTATCAGACACTGTCATGTTGGCTGCTCTTACCACCAACGGGTATTCCCCCATGCGGCCGCACCGCGTCTGTTGGGAACTTCCAGTTTCGGCGATGACGTTGCTGTTATTGCGTTGGGCCGGAACTCGGCAGCCTATGAGAATGCTTCCGGGGTTGCGTCCAGCAATCCCTGTCACAGCCCAGATCACGCCCCAATCCCATAAAAACCCTGGCTAGACGGAACTCAGGTGCTCTAGTATTGGGTTCCACCTAGCGTCTTTTTTTGCTGGCGTTTCTGCTTTATATTTCTTGCTCGTCTCCTTCTGTTTTTTTTGTGCCTCGGCCTTGTGTCCTCTTCTTGCTCCTTTTCTGACCATTCTGACCTCGTTTTTTTCCTCGTTTGTGCTCCTTTGCTGCCGGCCCTGACCCTCTGCTTGTCCTGACTACGCTTTTGTCTTTTGCCCTGGTACCACGCTCGTATTTTTTCACGCTTCCACGCTGTTTTCTTTTTCTGTTTTCTTTTTGGGGGTCTTCTGGAGTCTTGGTTCTGGGCTTACTGGCTTCTTCACCTATACAATTAATTTTAGCAGCCTGCTTCCTGCTGCACTCTGCTTATAGTGCAGTTTTCATTTACAGGCCGCTTACAAACCTTGCACACACTAAGATAGAAAGGAAAACCAAACTTGATGGTAGGCCTTAGAGGAAACTGGCATACAGGCACTAAGCATAGTAGCCACCTGTAACGGTTTGTTTGACACACAGACACAGTAGTTTATGATAAAACACAGTTTTATTGAAATCACAGTAATAAAATAACCTTCACAGGTCCTGTAGTATATAAGCTGAATAATACAGACACACGACAGGTTATATATACATATGCCTACACAGTTCCAGCATAAACATAAAGTCCACAACAGTCTATACTGACACAGGTCAGGCAGATTATAATGGATTCCCAGGAGCAAGGTACTGCATGGGTTAATGGTCTTCTTTGAGTGTAAACAGTCCCATGTGCAGAGAGGTCTGTGATGGGGCTCTCTGCATATAGACAGCTGAAGGATTTGTAATGCCCAGAAGCAGATAAGCAGAACTAACGTGAACTGCCTAGGCAACAATGGGAACAGAGTCCCATAAGGTACTGCAGTAGCAGTAACGGAGACCAGACCACTTGCACTCTGCCGAAGCAGTAACGGAGGCAGACACATGCACTTTGCAGAAGCAGTAACGGAGGCAAACCGGTGGCTCACTGCCGGAGCAGTAACGAAGGCAGACACTTGCACTTTGCAGAGGCACTAACGGAGGCTAGGCCCAAGGCAAACTGCCGTAGCAGTAACGGAGGCAGACACTTGCACTCTGCAGAAGTAGTAACGGAGGCAAACCGGTGGCTCACTGCCGGAGCAGTAACGGAGGCAGACACTTGCACTTTGCAGAGGCAGTAACGGAGACTAGGCCCAAGGTAAACTGCCGTAGCAGTAACGGAGGCAGACACTTGCAATCTGCAGAAGTAGTAACGGAGGCAAAACCGGTGGCTCACTGCCAGAGCAGTAATGGAGGCAGACACTTGCACTTAGCAGAGGCAGTAATAGAGACTAGGCCCAAGGTAAACTGCCGTAGCAGTAACGGAGACGGACACTTGCACTTTGCAGAGGCAGTAACGGAAGTGAACCGGTGGCTCACTGCCGGAGCAGTAAAGGAGGTAGACACTTGCACTCTGCAGAGGCAGTAACGGAAACTAGGCCCAAGGCAAACTGCCGAAGCAGTAACAGAACTGGCCACTGGTACTCTGCAGGAGGAAATGGTGACACAATTGCCAGACAGTCAGAATGTCGCCTAGGAGACACAGCACAGGAACGCCAACCAAGCCGGGTCGAATCACGGAGCAGGAACGTCAGCCAAACCGGGTCGGATCACGGAGCAGGAACGCCAGCCAAGCCGGGTCAGTACACAGGAGCAGGAATGTCAGCAAAGCCGGGTCGGTACAAAGGAGCAGAAGAATAGTCAGGCAATCCGGGTCGGTACACAGGAGCAGAAGACAAATGCAGAGTAGTCAGGCAGGCCAAGTCGGTACACTGGGAATCACTGAGCAGAAACAAGCACAGGAACACCACGAAAGGGCACTGGAGAGGTGCCAATAGCCCAGTATATAAAGGTCATACTGGGCGGTAGCCAATAGGAACAAAACACAGGATAGACTGACAGAAAAACAACAAAGGAGCACGGGCACCGTGATACCACCACACCAGAAGAAAATCCCTTCTTCTTCAATTTCCATGCCATCAAAGCTAGACGATGAACATCCTCCTTCCACAGGTAACCCTGCAGAAGAAGATCTGGACGGGAGGGAAGACGAAACCGTTCCGCCACTGAGAGATCCAGAAGCTATGAAAACCAAGCCTGCCAAGGCCAGTACAGAGCAATCAGAATGATTGGGCAGTGCTCCAGTCACAGTTTTATATCACCCTGTGCAATAGGGGAATGGGAGGAAAGATGTATGCCAGAGGGAAATTCCACGGGATCGAGAAGGCATCCACTGCTAGAGACAGGGGATCCGCCCAGGGAGAGCAGAACGTTGGAACCTTCCTGTTGTGTCTTACTGCCATCAGGTCGATGCATGGAAGACCCCACAACTGGACATGAGGTCAAACACTTCTTGATGCAGTTCCCACTCTCTGCTTTCCAATGTGTGACGATTGAGGAAGTCTGCCAGAATGTTGTCTACGCCAGGAATATGAACTGCGGAAATGGCAGGGACATGCTCCTCTGCCCAGGACAGAATAGCCTTGACCTCTAGAAAAGCTGCAAGACTTCTTGTGCCGCCTTGCTTGTTGATGTAGGCTACCGCTGTGGCATTGTCTGACTGTACCCTGACCGGGCAATCCTCCAGCTGACGCGTCCAGTGTCGCAGGGCATGAAATATCACCCGAAGCTCCAGGACATTGATGGGAAGGAGAGATTCCTCCTGGGACCACCAGCCCTGAGTATTCAAGTGCCCCAGGACCACTCCCCATCCGGAGAGGCTGGCATCTGTCATCACTGTTGTCCAGAATGGCAGGAAGGGCCTAGAGTGCAAGTGCAAGTGTCTACCTCCGTTACTGCTCCGGCAGTGAGCCACCGGTTCGCTTCCGTTACTGCCTCTGCAAAGTGCAAGTGTCCGCCTCCGTTACTGCTACGGCAGTTTACCTTGGGCCTAGTCTCTGTTACTGCCTCTGCTAAGTGCAAGTGTCTGCCTCCGTTACTGCTCCGGCAGTGAGTCACCGGTTTGCCTCCGTTACTACTTCTGCAGAGTGCAAGTGTCTGCCTCCGTTACTGCTACGGCAGTTAACCTTGGGCCTAGTCTCCGTTACTGCATCTGCAAAGTGCAAGTGTCTGCCTCTGTTACTGCTCCGGCAGTGAGCCACCGGTTTGCCTCAGTTACTACTTCTGCAGAGTGCAAGTGTCTGCCTCCGTTACTGCTACGGCAGCTTGCCTTGGCCCTAGTCTCCGTTAGTGCCTCTGCAAAGTACAAGTGTCTGCCTCTGTTACTGCTCCGGCAGTGAGCCACCGGTTTGCCTCCGTTACTGCTTCTGCAAAGTGAATGTGTCTGCCTCCGTTACTGCTTCGGCAGAGTGCAAGTGGTCTGGTCTCCGTTACTGCTACGGCAGTACCTTATGGGACTCTGTTGCCATTGCTGCCTAGGCAGGAAGGGCCTGCCTTTCAGAAGATTGTTCAGGTTGAGCCATCACAAGGCACTCAGCTCCACATGAAGAGGGAGAGATAGGGACCTCTCCAGGAGATCCAGTCGACCCCTGCATGCCAGGATTAGAAACCTCTGAAGTTCCCTAGTGTGAGCCATGGCAAACGGAACTGCTTCTATGATGGAAATGAACTTCCCCACCAGGGATGACAACTTCTTGGCTGGAACCGGATCCTGAGACAGGACAGCTTGGACCTTCAATGCTATCTGATGAGCCACTTTGTCCGTGAGAAACACCATTCCTCTCTGGGTGTCAAAAAAGGAGGCCCAGAAACACGATCCTCTGTGAAGGTCCGACTTGTCCAGATTGATGATCCACCCATGATGGGACAGAGCATGAATGCAATCCTGCACCTGCTGATGAAGGAGTTCCGGAGAAGATGCCTTCATAAGGAGGTCATCCATGTACGGGGTAACTCTGATGTAGTCCCGATGGAGGACGGAAATCAATGCTCCCAGCAATCTGTTGAAGACTTGAGGAACCATGGTCAGGCCAAAGGGGAGGGCTGAAAACTGGAAATGCCCTCGGCCGCAGGCAAAGAGAAGATATTGCCGATTGTCTGGATGAATGGTGATGTGCAAATAAGCATCCTGAAGATCCAGTGAGGCCAGAAATTTCCCAGGGGACATGGCAGTGATTACTGTGCATAGTGACTCCTGGTGATACAGGGACCTGACCACAAAGGAGTTGAGATCCTTCAAATCCAAAATCGGACAACAGCCGCCATCCTTCTTGGAAACCACAAAGAGGTTGGAGTAGAACCCCAACCCTCGTTCTTCAGAAGGAACAGGTTCAAAGACCGCCTTGTCCAGAAGGGCCTGAATGGCTCCCTCGAAAAGGTGGGGCTTTTCTGCTCCCAGAGGAGAGTGAGAAGAGAAGGCTCGAGAAGGAGGATGGGAGATGAAGGGGATCCTGTACCCCGTAGCCACCACCTGTAAAACCCACGAGTCTGCCACAGAGGCCTCCCAAGCCGAGAGGTAGTGGTAGGGTTATCTGGTGGGTGAAGGTTTAAACTGCTGAGGAGAGAAGGAGAGTCCAAGCCCTGCGGAGGATACTCAATCAGTGTAAGCACAAAATGGCTGTCGCGGTGGGAGTCAATCAGAAACAAGAGCGCGAAACGAGCGAACGAAGCAAGCGTTCATGGGAACTGTAGTTTCACTGAAAAAAGTACCCCCTGAGCCTCCCAACATGCCCAGAATGTTGACCGGATAACAGAGCAATGGCAGACCAACCAAATGAGCCATCTCTGACCTTGCTACGTGGAGCGATTGCAGAGATATGTCTCAAACTGTAAAGTACCATAGAAGTGAATGGAGCAATGGCATCTATGCGGTAAACGTGCACCTTAAAGGCAAGGGACACAAAGTTAACAAGGTGAATACCAAAATGTAAAACCATTCAAAAGTCCACTACAACAAGTCAGCAGACCCAATAAACACTAGTCCCAGTAGGGAAAGTGTCCACAACGCCCCAAAGGATGCTAACCAGCAGCAAAAGGGTTAAGTTACCACAGAAACTTGCTCCAAACTCCCCACAGACATACAGATAAACCCAATGAGTGCATGAGTATGTAATAGGAACTCCAAATGAGACCCCTGTGCGGAGGGGAAGCACGGGACATGTGCACCTCAGCACTCAAAGGGTGCTCACATTTTTCAGCAGATCTTCTGTCTTCAGATTACCATATATCAAGAAGAAGCCTCAGTGGGCAACTCCTGAGGAAAGGACTTGAAGCCAAGATTTCCCCTCAGGGCTTAGGTCCACAAAAGCACCTGGTAAACTGAGCTATTCACATTTGGGTGATGGGAATTGTCAGTGATGGTAATCCGCCTAATGGTGGTATCCCATATCTAACAGAAAATAATAAAAAACTAAAACTATAGCAGGACTGTTCTCTTGCCTTGTGTCTTGACCAAGGAACAAATCTTACTAGAAGGGGATTGGATAGCTGCAAGCTAATGAGAGGAGGCAGGCTCCACCCAGAAGTGGAGCCTGCCTGCTTAAAGGGCTGATCGCCTACTCAAAATTACCAGTAACCTGTATTGGACGACAGAGAAATTTGTTTATAGAAGTACCATACGCACAATTGGTGGGCTTTATTCCCATTATTGTATGGTTGTGGTAGTTCAAGAAATAAACTGGATCAGAACCATGTTTTTAGATATGATTTTATTGACAATGATTAACAAAGAATACGTTTTAGTATTAAAGCGGAACTACCATCACTAACTAATCTATGGTGTGAAGCTAGATACCCCTACAGTCACCCCAAATATGTTTGTTAAACTTCCCAATGCGCTTTCTATATTTTGGAATCTTTAAAGTTTACCGTGCACATAGACCGTTAACGCCGCGGCCATCTTTGCTGTCTCCTTCAACTGCGCATGTACGCGTTCTCCATAGACCTGTCTGTCAACGGCGATGTGCCTGCCCACAGCCTTTTTTTTTTTTTTTTTTTTTTACATGCACGGTAGCGCAGCGCGCATGCAAATGAAGCAGTGACATCCTTACCATCCATGCACGTAGGATGGATCATTTAGAAAGTGGGAGGAACAACGGAGCCATTTGGCTCCATGCTTCACTCGAACAGACACCACCAGGTACAATAGTCTTTTCAACTTTATTCATTTTAAAAACGGTTAAAAAAAAAATAAATTACACAGCGCTTATAACAAATGAAAGACACATCTCTACAGACGTAATCATGTTGGGGTGGTAGTTCCCCTTTAAGTTATACCCTAGGTGTTTACATTATAACAGCACTAAACGGGTCTCCTTTCTTGAATCTGTAGGGTGCAATAGTATTGAAACTTAGTACTGTTTCATCTTGAAACAGACACCACTCTTATGTTGTATCGTATTTTTCTTCCAATAGTTTGGGAATATACTTTACCCATGGTCCCTATCGGAAGAAAGCAAAGCTGTGTTTTGTTAGTCAAAAAGTGAACCATCCTAATGCTACATAAATTGAAACTCTCATTATGTTGCTACAAACTCAAGATAGAGTTTAAAAATAGCATTAAGACTAATAAATGAGTCATACATATACCTTATAACAAACAGATACTGTCCTATTAATCTTTCATTGTAGAAAGATAAAAAGTAGGTGAAAACTAAAAGAAAACCTATCTTTAAAGAGTAGCGTAGATAATGATTCCAAATCTAATTTGTAGAGCAAAGATTGATGCTTTAATAGCATTTAATTAATAGTCAATGCTAAATTACTGTTCATAGACTCGCAGTTTTGGGTCGGCAAATGTAAATCTTTTAGTCTATAATTGTAAACACTGAAATAACCTTGGCATTGTTCTCTTGCAAGTAAACAGATAAACCAAATGTCTAATTAGATACAAAAATGAAAATAAAGATACATACATATAACACTATTTTCACTCCTCTGGGATGAAGAATAGAACATTTCTCTTCCACCTGGGTCACAAACAGAAGAGGAATATTTTAATATGTCAACACAACACATTCACATAATATGTGTGTTTATTGATTTCACCCCTTCCCTGCCAGTGTGGAGTGCAATATGTTTGAGCACAGAGAGGGGTTAAAATTAAAAGAGAATTTTAATTTTAAAAGGCACGTTAAAGTGATAATCTTACTAGCATGTGAGAGTATAAACAGTACCTATATATAAAAGTCACTGACCCGCATCAGTCACCATCCCTTTCCTGAAAATGCTCTGAAAGCGAACATTCAACAATGTATAATAACACTGAACATGAACTGATAATGAACACTTTTATGCTGTGTAATAGTTGCAGCTGGACATTTTATGATGGAGGAATGCAATTTTGTTTTTTGTGCAGATACTAGTTCTTGTGAAGAAGAACGCTGCGCATCACTCTGGTGTTTAGGGGGGGGTTACAAAAACAAGTAGAATATTATAGGGATTGTACACAAAATAAAATAAAAAAAAAAAATATATATATATATATGTGTGTGTGTGTGTGTGTGTGTATGTAAAATAACAAACAAAATGAATATCTTGTAATACCTTTTTTATTATATATATATATATATATATATATATATATATATATATATATATATAAATACAGGATGTGGTAGCACTCACTGTTATAAGTCCTTAAATGCGTCTGGTTGCTGATCCAGAGGAAATTTCATATGCGAATCATCATAGTAGAAAAGCACTCACAGTAAGCTTCATTGGCAGAAAATAATTGTAGTTTATTTAGACCAACGTTTCGGCCAACCTCTGTGGCCTTTGTCAAGGTTACACAACATTGAAACAGGCGTCCCTTAAATACCCAAGTTAAAACTGGCGCCAAAATTAGCGTCAAATGAAATCACCGTGAGGACAAAAAACCATATACCAGAATGTGAAGATAAAACACATATAGTATACAATAAATATACATGTGGATCGCCGATAGTTTCCTCCAACGACCCTCACGTATGATACATGTATAAGATAAATCTAAAATAACCTGTGACCCAAAGGGGGTCAAAGGTTATGATAACCCTTCGGACAAATCAACACTGTAAACCAAATCTCCTAGTGTACAGGATACAAAAAACATCGCTGATTAAAGACATGTTAAACCATAAGAGAGTGCTACATTATAACCCAAATGTTGCAAATGTAGAGACTTCATTATTTCAAATAGTACACCTGTTACTTTGAGAATCGGATATGATAAATTATAACATCGATGATCTAGAGAACAGGGATGAATGGAAATGTGCATTGGCCCCTACATGCATTAGACAAGGGTGCCATAGTAAATGCACCACAGTCCACACAAAGTATCCAGCACTGCGGTTCCCTCACATAATCGCGCTATATACTTAAGCAACAGAAAGCGCTAAATTATCAATCATGACCTGTAATTAACAGAATGTTCATCGATATCATAGAAGAGAAATAATATATATGTATATACATGAATAAAAAGTATATGTAAATCCCTCGTCAGACCTGTTGTCCGTCAGCGATCCGATTACAATGCGCATAGGTTACAGCTGCCACATGACCCATACTAGTCCGGAGACAATATACAATCTCAGACATGCAGGTCTGCAAGGAACTCAATAAATACAAAAGGATGAAAATTATCCTGAGTATAACGCATTATTCATCGAGAGTTCCTGTACAGACCTGTATGGACAAAAAAGTAAATTAAGCAGTTAAATATGCTAACTTATATGTACCTTATTGTCGTATGGGTCAAACTTGACATAAATAATGATCAGTACAAATTGCGATAAATCTGTCTCTGGCAATCCTGAATATTGTTAAGTTCTCACTTAACAACACATGTCCATTATAAAACACGTGATAGTAATAAATTATTACCCTCACCACACTTATATGGTAGCAAAAAATGTTGCAACATAGAAAGATCAGACATGTCACGTAGCCGCTATCCGGGACACACCGCTCAGTGTACAGGAATCGGCTATCCCATGTCAAGGTGTCCACAAAGTGTCACACAAGAATATAATCAGAATATATCATAATACATCAAGGCAAAAAGGATGGAAATTATCTATTCCATAGAGCTAATAAAGACTTGTACAATTATCTCATATTGTTAAAATACATACGTGGCATATAAAACATCTAGTCTGATGCCGTATAATACACAAGATATTCAACGTTTGTAAATTATAACCACTGTGTATTGTGAATCCAACTTAACATTGAGACAAAAATAAACTTTTGATGCGTGAAATGCCTCCTTCATTGAATTAGTCAGCATATTGGGTATAAAGTTATCCACGATATGAAAATGATCTCTTGTGAAAATAGAGAGAAATAGCACATTCCATAATATCTTTTGATGTTCAGAGATGTCCCCAATTATGATAAATTCACGTATTGGTTCACATAGGGGATTCTCATAAGCCAGAACATAATTTTTCAAAATAGAATAATAACTATGTGATACAGATGGATAAAATGCAAGAGAGAAATCCATAAGGTTTCTCAATAAATCATAGTTATATCGAGTACAAGTGCAAATAATGCTGGTGAGCATATACATACCAAGAACTGCTTCCTAGAACTGCTAGACATAATAGGAAGCAGTTCTTGGTATGTATATGCTCACCAGCATTATTTGCACTTGTACTCGATATAACTATGATTTATTGAGAAACCTTATGGATTTCTCTCTTGCATTTTATCCATCTGTATCACATAGTTATTATTCTATTTTGAAAAATAATGTTCTGGCTTATGAGAATCCCCTATGTGAACTAATACATGAATTTATCATAATTGGGGACATCTCTGAACATCAAAAGATATTATGGAATGTGCTATTTCTCTCTATTTTCACAAGAGATCATTTTCATATCGTGGATAACTTTATACCCAATATGCTGACTAAGTCAATGAAGGAGGCATTTCACGCATCAAAAGTTTATTTTTGTCGCAATGTTAAGTTGGATTCACAATACACAGTGGTTATAATTTACAAACGTTGAATATCTTGTGTATTATACGGCATCAGACCAGATGTTTTATATGCCACGTATGTATTTTAACAATATGAGATAATTGTACAAGTCTTTATTAGCTCTATGGAATAGATAATTTCCATCCTTTTTGCCTTGATGTATTATGACATATTCTGATTATATTCTTGTGTGACACTTTGTGGACACCTTGACATGGGATAGCCGATTCCTGTACACTGAGCGGTGTGTCCCGGATAGCGGCTACGTGACATGTCTGATCTTTCTATGTTGCAACATTTTTTGCTACCATATAAGTGTGGTGAGGGTAATAATTTATTACTATCACGTGTTTTATAATGGACATGTGTTGTTAAGTGAGAACTTCACAATATTCAGGATTGCCAGAGACAGATTTATTACAATTTGTACTGATCATTATTTATGTCAAGTTTGACCCATACGACAATAAGGTACATATAAGTTACCATATTTAACTGCTTAATTTACTTTTTTGTCCATACAGGTCTGTACAGGAACTCTCGATGAATAATGCGTTATGCTCAGGATAATTTTCATCCTTTTGTATTTATTGAGTTCCTTGCAGACCTGCATGTCTGAGATTGTATATTGTCTCCGGACTAGTATGGGTCATGTGGCAGCTGTAACCTATGCGCATTGTAATCGGATCGCTGACGGACAACAGGTCTGACGAGGGATTTACATATACTTTTTATTCATGTATATACATATATATTATTTCTCTTCTATGATATCGATGAACATTCTGTTAATTACAGGTCATGATTGATAATTTAGCGCTTTCTGTTGCTTAAGTATATAGCGCGATTATGTGAGGGAACCGCAGTGCTGGATACTTTGTGTGGACTGTGGTGCATTTACTATGGCACCCTTGTCTAATGCATGTAGGGGCCAATGCACATTTCCATTCATCCCTGTTCTCTAGATCATCGATGTTATAATTTATCATATCCGATTCTCAAAGTAACAGGTGTACTATTTGAAATAATGAAGTCTCTACATTTGCAACATTTGGGTTATAATGTAGCACTCTCTTATGGTTTAACATGTCTTTAATCAGCGATGTTTTTTGTATCCTGTACACTAGGAGATTTGGTTTACAGTGTTGATTTGTCCGATGGGTTATCATAACCTTTGACCCCCTTTGGGTCACAGGTTATTTTAGATTTATCTTATACATGTATCATACGTGAGGGTCATTGGAGGAAACTATCGGCGATCCACATTTATATTTATTGTATACTATATGTGTTTTATCTTCACATTCTGGTATATGGTTTTTTGTCCTCACGGTGATTTCATTTGACGCTAATTTTGGCACCAGTTTTAACTTGGGTATTTAAGGGACGCCTGTTTCAATGTTGTGTAACCTTGACAAAGGCCACAGAGGTTGGCCGAAACGTTGGTCTAAATAAACTACAATTATTTTCTGCCAATGAAGCTAACTGTGAGTGCTTTTCTACTATGATGATTCGTATATATATATATATATAGATAGATAGATAGATAGATAGATAGATAGATAGATAGATAGATAGATAGATAGATATAAACTGAAAAGGTTATGGTGGGGAAAAAAGTGAATGAAAACCCCCTTCCACCTGAATTTGGTGGGTAGTAGATACAATGATAAACAAAAATTTGACACACCAATCAAGCCATAAGACTTGCTTTTTCTCACAGAAATCTCACATTTGCAGTGTTTGTTACTACTGCAAGGGATTCTGGGTAGGCATATGCAAATAAGTTTAACAAGGAATCACCTCAGATTCCACTTTACACATGGATTCCTTAGAGCAGGGCTCAAAATTTCCACTCGCCACTAGCCAATGGCGAGTGAAAATTTAGTCCTGGCTAGTAGAAATTCAGCCCTGGTTGGTATGCTATGGCTTGCAGTGGCAAGTAACTTTTCAGGTCTGGCTAGTAGCAAAGGACTTCAACTTTTAAGGCCTGCCTTAGAGTATGCTGAGCAACAGCTTTAAGACACAACTCAGGAAGAGATACAAAGCCAGTGAACCACTCATGGATAGCCGTTTCGTTGTTAATGCAACTCATCAGCATGAGGTTGGTTTTACTGGCTTGCTATTGAGGCTTGGTGCACTTGTGGAGCACAAACTGAAAAGGTATATATATACATACCATCTGAAAGTACATGATATTTAAAGGTATAGCTGTTAATAACATTCTTAGGTGTAAGTGGCCCAAGTGGAGTTATTCTAAGGTAAACCAGCTGCAAAATAATGGACATCTAAAAATTCCTTTTAATTACGCATTGCTTCACAATACTTAGGAGACCTCTCTAGCATTCAAGGGGTCAAGCTATATTAAAATGCATGGAAATTTAAGAATTTTTATTTGTACCCTAGGTTGGCACATATTTATAATAGCAAATTGGGAGTTATTCTGGAGTAAACCAACTGCAGCATAGGAGACAAATTCAAATTCCTGTTAAACTGGGCTTTAACCCCTTGAATTCTATAGATGTCTCCAAGACATCTACACTGTGTGCACAATTATTAGGCAATTGATTATTTTGACCATATCATCATTTTTATGTGTATTTTCCAACTCCAAGGTGTATAAACTTGAATGCTTATTGAATTTAAGAATATCAGGTGATGTGTATTTGTGTAATGAGAGAGGGTGTGGCCTAAGGAGATGAACACCCTATGTTAAGGTGTGCATATTTATTAGGCAGCGTCATTTCCTCAGGCAAAATGTGCAGAAAAAGAGATATAACTGACTCTATAAAGTCAGAAATTGTAAAAAGTGTTTCAGAGGGATTGCTAAGATATTGGGGCATGGGCACAGAACCATCAAACATTTTGTTGCAAATAGTCAACAGGGTCGCAAGAAACGTGTTGAGATAAAAAGACATAAATTAACTACCAGAGATTTGAGAAGAATCAACCATGAAGCTACCAGGAACCCATTATCCACCAGTACTGTCATATTCCAGAACTGTAACCTACCTGGAGTGTCCAGAAATACTAGGTGTTCAGACATGGCCACGGTAGGGAAGGCTAAAACCTGACCCCCACTGAACAAGACACATAAGTTGAAACATCAAGACAGGGCCAAGAAATATCTGAAGACAGATTTTTCAAAGGTTTTATGGACTGATGAGAATGACTCTTGACGGTCCAGACGGATGGGCCTGTGATCAGTAACAGGCAAAGAGCTCCACTTCAACTCAGATGCCAGCAAGGTGGAGGAGGGGTACTGGTATGGGCTGGTATTATCAAAGGTGAGCTAGTTGGACCTTTTCAGGTTGAAGATGGACTCAAACTCAACTCCCAAACCTACTACCAGTTTTTAGAAGACACTTTCTTCAAGCAGTGGTACAGGAAAAAGTCTGCATCTTTCAAGAAGACCATGATTTTTAAGCAGGACAATGCTCCATCGCATGCATCGAAGTACTCCATTGATTGGCTAGCCAGTAAAGGCCTTAAAGATGGTAAAATAACGACATAGCCCCCTTCCTCACCTGACCTAAACCCTATTGAGAACATGTGGGTCCTTCTTAAACGGCAGATTTACACTGAAGGAAAACAATACACCTCTCTGAATGCTGTCTGGGAGGCAGTGGTTGCTGCTGCACAAAAAGTTGATTGTCAACAGATCAAGAAACTGACTGACTCCATGAATGGAAGGCTTATGACTTATTGAAAAGAAGGGTGGCTATATTGGCCACATTTTTTTTTTTGGAAATGTCACAAATGTTTATTTGTAAATTTTGCGTTGTTTGTTTAGTATTCTCACTTTAATAGATGAAAATAAACATGTAAGATGGTAAAATTATCGTTTTTCATTTAGTTGCATAATAATTCTGTACAATAATTGTGCGCACATAGATATTCTCCTAAGAAAGCCAAAACCTCACTTTTACTTTCTTAAATATTCAGGTGTAAGGTTTCTTAACATTTTGGATTGACGGTGAGCACTGTAGTTGTTCAATAATAAAATTAATCCTCAAAAATACAACTTGCCTAATAACTGTGCACACAGTGTATAGCATTCAAGGATTTAAAAAGCTCTATTCAAGAGCATGGGAATTTTGGAATTTTTATTTGTACCCTAATCCGCAGTTGGTTCACTCCAAAATAACTAAAGTTTGCTGTTATAAATATGAACCAAGGGGTATATTTACAAAAAGCACTCATTCGCATGTTGGTTGCTAAAATGTTGCTAATGTAAAGTCAGGTGGTATTTATAAATGTACAACAGCAGCTTTTTAAATATGGAGTAAATTGCTATTCTATCAATAAATTTCCATTTTTTTTTTTATTTAAACAGATTATGGGCTTGATTCAATAAAGCACGTTAGAACTCTCAGTAAGGAAAAAAGCATTACCGAATGTTAGCCATGTCTGTTCAGCACAGCTATGCAATAATAGCATTTTAGTTTTACCTTTTCTCTTAGTCCATATAGCTTACGGATACCATGGGGAGGCAACTGCTCCTCCTACTGGGCTGGATCAATTCTCCAATGAATTGCAGGGGGTGGAACCTCCCTCTCCTCCATAGCAGGCTAGATAGCGAGAAGAAGAAGAGAAAGACTTCTGTGAGCACGGACCCAAATAGGACTCCCATGTCCAGAAACAGGAACCAAGAATGGTATGTTTCACTGGGTGGTAGACCTTTAAGCTATATTGACTAAGAGAAAAGGATTTAACAGATAAGACTAAAATCCTATTTTCTCTGTCGTACAATATAGCTTACAGGTACCATGGGGATGTACCAACATTAAGTTCCCAGGGTCGGAAGAGAAGGAAAGGACAAAGCCCTGGTCCCCATGATACCAGAGTTCCCAAAGGACTATCCAGAACATGGAACAACCCAATCTAACCAAGTGTCAACGGACACTGATAAACGATACACAGCACACAAGAACAAGAGCCAACAGGGCTCAAAGGTTAAAGAACAATAAGGCACAGGAAAGATAAAGTCCTAGACAGGCAAAGCTGCCAACAGGATTTTCCTGCCAAAGTTGGCTTCAGCCAAAGCCAGCACATCCACACGACCATGTGGCCGCCTTACACAACTGATCAGCAGAGGCCTGATTCTTATAGGCTCAGGAAGAGCCAACAGTCCTAGTGCAGTGATGTGAAAGGGAACAGATTTACCTCTGAGCTCATAAGCCTTGAGGATGGTAGATTTAATCCAAGAAGTAATAGTCACCTTTGATGCCACTTTACCACCCCTGGGACCCTCTATGATGACAAACAAAGCATTAGCCTGACGAAGAGACTTAAGGCAACACAGAACATCCAACAAGTGGAGATCCCTCTCCGTGTCGGATGTAGGGTCAGGACAAAAGGAAGGAACAACAATCTCCTGATTGATGTGGAACTCAGAGACCACCTTAGGAAGAAATTCCTGAGAGATACGGAGAACAGCCTTATCCTTGTGAGACACCAGGAAAGGTGGCTTTCAGGACAGAGCCTGCAGCTCAGCAACTCTGCGGACAGAGACCACCAACAAAAGAAAAGCCATCTTCCATGTCAAAAGACGTAAAGGAATGGTAGCCAAGGACTCAAAGGGAGGCCGCTGCAATACTCCCAAGACAAGATTATGGTCCCACTGAGGAGTGGGAGCCTTACAGGCAGGGAAACCATGGGCAACCCCTTGAAAGAAAACCTTGACATCCAGTAAGGTGGCAATACACCTCTGAAAAAAGACAGAGAGAGAGCTGAGGTCTGAACCTTCAAGGAACTAAAGCTAAGGCACATGTTCACACCATCCCGCAAAAAAGACAGGATTGCCAGAAGATCAAACACTTGTGAGGACAGATCCCTGTCCACACACCAAGAATGGAAAATAGACCAAACCCTGTGGTAGGCCTTTGAGGACACAGGTCTCCTGTCCTGGATCATACTGGAAATTACCTCTGGAGAAAAACGTTTCCGTCTCAAGATGGAGGTTTCAACCGTCATGCTGACAAAGCCAGCTGATCCACATCCAAATCTTCCAGCAAAGGAAGTGGAGGGAAGACATAGGCCAGGCTAAATCTCCAAGGGATTGACGGAGCATCTACTGCGAATGCCAGAGGATCCTGCCATCATGAGCAGAAAATCTGAACCTTCCGGTTGTACCTTGTGGCCATGAGGTCTATGCAAGGAAGACCCCACTTCTGTACCAGGTCGAACACTTCTGGGTGAAGTTCCCACTCTCTCTGGGATCCACTGTGTGTCAACTGAGGAAGTCTGCGAAAACGTTTTCTACACCTGGGATGTGCTGGGCGCAGATAGCAGGCACACTGTTTTCTGCCCAAGCCAAAATAGCTTTGACCTTGAACCAAGCCACAGGGCTTCTTGTGCCTCCTCGATTGTTGATGTAAGCCATGGCTGTGGCATTACCGGACTGGACTCGGACCAGGCATCCTGCTAGGTGAGAGGACCAATACCTCAGAGCATGAGATATTGCTCTGAGTTCCAAGATGTTGACGGGAAAAAGAGTCTCCTCTGGTGACCAGCGACCCTGAACACTCAGGTGACCCAGGACTGCGCCCCAACCAGTAAGCTGGCGTCCGTCATCACAATGGTCCAGCATGGAATCACAAATGGTCTGCCTTTCCTCAGGTTGGAGAGGTCCAACCACCAGTAAAGGGTCTGTTTCATCTCCACAGGTAGGGAGATAGGGTGATCCAGAACATCTGGGTTTCCCTGCAAACATGGATCACAAACCTCTGAAGTTCTGTGGCATGGGCCATGGCAAAGGGAACCACTTCTATGGTCTATATCATCTTCCCCACCAGAGAGGAGAAAATCCACGCCGGAGCTGATTCCCACGCCAGGACAGACGACACCTTGGAGGTGAGCTGCTGAATGGAATCCTCCGTCAGAAAGACCGTACACTGCAGAGTGTTGAACCCGAGACCCAGGAACACCAGATCCTGGAAAGGAACCAGAGCAGACTTGTACATATTCAGGATCCAACCACGTTGGAGGAAGATCTGAGCACACTCCTGAACATGGTGATCCAGAAGGTCCCTGGAAGGTACCTTGAGGAGAAGACTGTCCATGTACAGTGTCACCTGGATCCCCTTGGTGTGCAGGAAGGCAATAAATGCACCCAGGACTCGACTGAAAACCGAGGAGCAGTTGTGAGTTCAAAAAGGAGTGTCCCAAGTGGCAGGCAAACCTGAGGTTGTGAGCCCGAATGGAAGTGTCCCAAGTAGCAGGCAAACCTGAGGTATTGCTGACTTGCCAGTTGCACAGGAATGTGTAGGTATGCATCCTGAAGATCCAAAGATGCCAGAAATTCCCCGGACACATTGCAGCAATGACCGAACAAAGAGTTTTGAGTAGAAACCTGAACCTTCCTCCTGCTGAGGGACCAGTGCCAGAACTCCCCTGTCCAAGAGAGACTGGACCTCCCCATTGAAAAGCCTGAGCTTTCCAAGACCCTGAGGGGAGCGAGAAGGGAAGAACCTGAAGGGGGGTAGTGATTTGAAGGGAATCCTGTTCGTTTTTATTTTATTTATTCCATTTTCATTATATTTTTTTTTTCCGTAGGTGGTCTCTATACTCAGATCAGTCTTGTCAAAAAAATATGACCATTGTCTCATAGTTATTTGCCATCTGACAAGACAAGGACACAGAAGGCAAGAAGCAGGGACTTCACTAACAACCTACCTGCCCGCAGCAGATCCCTGCAAGAGACAGGAGGTAAGTGTGTTTACATTCCAGTGTACCTCTGCTCGCATATACATTGTTGCCTGTCTTGAGAACATTTACATTGTTGCAACCAATATTACCATCTTTGTTGGACGTAAGAGGAGAGAACGGGCTCATAAATAAGAGTATTTTAGTCTTACCTGTTAAATCCTTTTCTCTTAGTCCATATAGCTTACAGGGAAGGCGATAGCCCCTCTAAGTAGGCAGGAACAATTCTTGGAAAGAATTCAGGGTGGAGCCTTCCTCTCCTCTTAGCTGGTGACTAGCTAGTCCCCTCCCAGTTAGATTTGAGACACTAACTTATCTAGCTAGAGAGCAAGAAGGTAAAAGAAATTACTCCTGTGAGCATGAACCCGAAAGGACTCCCACATCCAGCCACAGGAGAACCAAGCATGGTCCCTTGACAGGGTGGGAGACCTGTAAGCTATATGGACTAAGAGAAAATGATTTAACAGGTAAGACTAAAATCCTCTTTTCTCTGTCGTCCAATATAGCTTACAGGTAACTCTGGGATGTACCAACATTGAGATCTATCACGGTTCCCGTGCTTCCCTGTCAATCTTTGCTGGGTTGCTTGTACATTGGAGGATGCTGATTGGCCCGCCCAGAATGTTCCTTTATACACTGGGCTCTGGGCACTTGTCAGTTGCCCTTTCGTGGTGTTCCTGAGCCTGCGCCTTGTTGCTGTGTTTCTGCTTTCCGGTTTACCGACTCGGCTAGTCTGACCATCCCATTGTTCCTGCTCCGTGACTGACCCGGCTCTGGCTGACGTTCCTGCTCCGTGATTGACCCGGCTCTGGCTGACGTTCCTGCTCCGTGATTGACCCGGCTCTGGCTGACGTTCCTGCTCCGTGATTGACCCGGCTCTGGCTGACGTTCCTGCTCTGTGATTGACCCGGCTCTGGCTGACGTTCCTGCTCCGTGATTGACCCGGCTCTGGCTGTCGATTCTAGCTCCAAGTACCGATCCGGTTCCGGTTGGGATCCAGTGCTGCATCTGTTCCTGTGTTCCTGCATGTTCCAGGTCGCCGGCTGGCGACATTCTGAACTGTGTTTGTGTTGCTCTGACTAATCCTCTCTCGAGTATTGGACCGTTGCATAAGCCTGTTCCTTTACACTGCCGTACCAGTACCCGTGTATGACCAGTTTTAACCCTTGCTGTGCCGGTTGCCTCTGATTTCTGAGCCTGTATTCTTACTTGCCAAGCCAGTGTATTCCTTACGAGCCTGTTAACACTGAATGTGACTACCTGACCAGACCTCCCTATTGCACTAGCAGAGCTGTAGCCTTTCTGGTGCCATTGCACCGCTACCACGCCGGCTGGCGTTGGACCCTCCATTTGCTCTTGCTGGTTGTGCTCCATTGGACACCGGTGTGGTGTTCCGGTCCAGGTCACCTTTAGCGCTCATTGTGTTACTACCGTATTTCCATCCGTTGGCTCACTATCGCTTGTGCAGTATTCATGCGCTCTGGCATCCAAGGGGTGCGTACGGCTCTTCTCCCGTTGGCATAAGCAGGGTTATATCCATGACAAGGTTAAGGGCGATTCCGATCCTGGTCCATCTACTGGCAGTGGCTCTCTCCAGATTACTCCACTAAGGTGGTATAGGCTCAGTCCAGGGCATTTGCTGGTCAATCTGGGTGTTCATTTCCAAAAGTTCTGAGAGTGATTAGTTCAGTCACACAATACACCCTTCTCTTTCATCATCTAGAGACTGATATCTGTTCTGGGCGTTGGCCAATCCGTGAACTTGCCTTGTTCATTTTCTCCACATTTAACCCTGTGTTTGCTTATTTGTACTTTTACTCTGCAGACATATTTGGGCCTGTATCACTGTTACCATTCTTGGCCCCCAGGGGCGCTGTTCTTTCATTTTTATTTTCAATAAAACTGTGTTTTACTATATCAGTGTCTGAGTGTCAGAAAACCGTAACAAGATCCCAGTGATGGGAAAGAAGGCACCGGTCCCCATGATACCAGAGCTACATGTACTAATCAGGACATAGAATAGCCCAACTGACAAAATGTCAACGGACAATGAACCATAACAAAGCACACCAGCAACTGTAAACACAGCACACTGAAGAAGAGCCAACAGGGCTCAACCGTTAAAGATCTCTATGACACAGGAAGCAAAGTCCTAGACTTTCCTGCCAAAGCTGGCTTCAGGCAAAGCCTGAACATCAACACGATAGTGTGAAGCAAATATGTGCATAGACAACCAAGTGGCCCCCTTGCACAGCTGATCAGCAGAAACCTGATTTTTATAGGCCCAGGAGGCCCCAATAGACCTGGTGGAATAAGCTGTAACACAAAAAGGAACAGGCTTCTTCCTGAGTATATAGGCCTTGTGAATGGTAGACTTGATCCAAGATGCAATAGTCACCTGGGACGCAGCCTGACCCGCCCTGGAACCCTCAGGAATGACAAAAAGAGTATAAGTCTGATGGACAGACTCAGTGCGGTGCATAGAACTTAAGGCAGAGCACCTATCACCGCTTCCTCCCCGCTCGCCGGCCGCTTCTCGCTCGCGGCAGGTTGTTCTCTTCCGGGTTGTGGAGGCTGGCCGGTCACACATGTGCAGGACGCCGCTGTCCTCATTCTAGCGTCTGCACATGCGCCCGGCCCCGCTGGTCATTCTCTGAGCCTCCACAAATTACGTAGGGTTCCCAGGCGAGCCCCCCTCCTCTTCCATTCCAGGGGCTTTACAGCTGTTCCTGTACTAGTAGCTACTACCATTCTTGCTACTAGAGCGTACCAGCAGTCAGAGTGGTACTCTGTCTGCCTGCAGTCAGGTGATTCTGTCCTTGTCCTAACCTGCCCTGTGAAGTTTGAGGAAGTGTCCAGTCACTGTCCTCATATCTGGCCCTGTGAAGGCTGGGGAAGTGCTATTTATTTTATTATTGTGCTATTCTTAAAAAAGATCATTGTTTTACCATATTTGTACTTGTCAGTGATGTTATTCCTAAGTCACTCCATGACACTCAGAGCATGGAATATTGCCTGGAGTTCAAGAATGTTGATGTGCAGAAGAGATTCCTCCGCTGACCAACAACCTTGGACATTCAGGTGACCTAGGACTGCTCCCCAACCTGATAGGCTGGAATCCTTCATCACAGTGGTCCAGAAAGGGATCATGAACAGTCTTCCTTTCCACAAGTTGGAGAGACTCAGCCACCAAGGAAGACTCAGCTCTATATGTAAGGGAAGAGAGACCGATAGCTTCAAGAGATCTGGATTCCCCTTGCAAAGAGGTCAGCTTCTTGGCTTGAATGGACTCTCAAGCTAGAACTGAGGATATCTTGTTGGTGATATGTTGAAATATGTCCTCTAACAGAAAGACCATGCCTAGGAGGGTGTCAAATAGGAAACCCAGAAAGACCAATCTCTGTGATGGGATCAGGTCCAACTTGTGCATGTTCAGAACCCAACCATGAAGGTTGAGTGTGTAAAAGCAGTCCTGTACTTGCAGTCAGAGAAGTTCCCCGGAAAGAGCCCTCAATAGCAAGTCATGCATGTATGGAGTTACCCAAATACCCAAGACAGAAATCAACACACCCAAGAGTCAATTAAACACCAGTGGAGCAGTGGTCAGACCAAAGGGGACAGCGAAAACTGGAATTGCCCCCTGTGGCAATCGAACCTGAGGTACTGCATGCTCACCGGATGAATAGCCAGGAGTCTTGACCACAAAGGAATCGAGGTCCTTGGAAACCGCAAATAGGTTAGAACACGAGTCTAAATTTATTTCTGGTTCAGGAACCAGTTCCAGTCCTCCTTATCCAAGAGATCCCGAATGGACCCGTGGAAAAGACAAAGCTGTTCCTGTCCCAGAGGGGAGCCAGAATTGAAGAATGGAAGGAAGGGAGGAAGTTGAAAGGAATCCTGTACCCTTTGGAAACCACCAGCAGAACTCACGGGTCTGCAACAATGTATGCACAAATGCTGAAAAGAAAAAGTGCCGCAGACAAACACTCACAGGTGTGTGCAGACAAAGGTTTGGCTAGTCCTGCGAAGGAGGTTAGGCTCGGTATAAGAGCTGCTTGGTCTCCAGTGCTGCGGAGGCACAAGGATGGGAGACGGTGCCTGAGATAGCACCGGGTTAGACCCTTGTATTCCATCTGGACAAGCACGAAAAGGACAGTGCCTTTGTGCCGGAGGATTGCGCTTAAAGGCCAAGGGAAACCAAGCACTCTGGCCCCCAGTAGCCTCACTAATGATGTCCTTCAGTTCAGGGCCAAAAAGGGATGTGCCCTTGAAGGAAAGAGAAACCAGAGATTGCCTAAAGATCAAGTCAACAGACCAGAATTTAAGCCACAGTGAGCGCCTAGCCACCACAGAAAAAGCAGAGGCCTCAAGCCTAACAGCATCAGAACGGGCATCAGTAGCATAGCGCTGAGCCACTGAGATATCAGCCAAAAGAGTCAAAATGTCAGCTTTAGGGGCACCCATACTGACAGCATCAGACACCTGGTCAGTCCAAACATCAATGGCTCTATTAACCCATGCAGAAGCCAAGGTAGGCTGCAAGGATGCACCTATGGCAGCGAATGCAGCCAGTAAAACATCATCAAGCTCACTATCAGCTAAGTCAATAAGAGCTGAAGAATCCACTGCAGGTGATGCAGAGGAAGGAGAAAGACTGGCAATATAGGTGTCAACTCTAGGAGGTGTGGCCCACTGAGCCAAGGCCGCATCAGAAAATAGGTAGAGATTAGATAATCTCTTGGACAGAGATGAAAGCTTAAAAGGGGTCTTCCATTCAGCTAGAATGATCTGGTCTAGAGTGGGATGAGGCAGAAAAACAGCACCAGATTTCTTGCGCCATTGAAAGAAGACAGAAGCAGACTGAGGTTCTGAAGTAATAGTAACGTTTAGGGTGTTCAAAACCGTGTTAAGGAGACCCTCAGCAGGGGGTTCAGGGTCAGCTTCAAGTGAGGTGCCACAAAAGTGGAGAGATGACTCAAGAGTACACACACAATCCTCTGAATCTTTAAGTGATTCCTCCTCAAAGGAAAGCCAGGTGTCATAGGGGCCACATGTCTGAAGGAAGTGGGGGGGCTTCTAAGACTGAAGAATCCCCTGAAGAAAAAGTGGAAACTGTGCCATAGAGGACTTTAAGTCCTTGACCTCATGTGGCTCTTGTTCGTGGCTGGAAGGTCCTGGCGGAGATGCAGGGGCCACAGCACATGAAGGGCATGACTGCTCAGAATACTCTCTTTGGTATGAGGAACAATAAGCAATGGGGGTCAAAGACACCCCAGAAACATTAGCCCTATACCCAGTCCTAAATGCCAATGGATCTGACATACTGACAGGAGATAAAGTGTCTAACGGCACAGGGAAGAGCCCAAAAACTGTAACCCAGATTAAAGAATTAACCCCAGAGAGAGTTAAATACACTTATCTGGTAAGTGAATGGTTAATCTGAGGAGGAAAGCAGAAGGATCCAAGCCCTGCGTGGGATACTCATGAGAGGAAAGGATGAAAATGGCGACTGAACTATAAGCCAATCAGGAAACAGCCCGCAAAACGGGCTTCCCCTGCAGAGTACCCCTAAAGCATTGCCCAAATCCCCCAGAGCCCCCCAAGACACTGAGTATGTGCACTGGAGCATAGAACAAGGGCAGACAAGAAGAATGAGCCTGTAACGTGACACCTTGTATCATTAGCTGGATACCTCCATTATAGTTCCTTTCTCCCTCAGAATAACACTCCAATAGTATACCGAACCTCCTGTTTCTAAACATCAGCCGAGACTTGATGAAGGGAAGAACTCTCTTTTATTGAAACAAAAACACACAGCTTATATGCACTACAGAGACTCTTATCAAGATCAGCATGCAAACGAGGACTTGGGACAGTGTTTCTATGCTTGGCCAATCAGTCACCAGCACCCTTACCAAGTTAAGCATGAAGATTAGTACTTGAAAAAGGGACCTTCTCACTGGATCATAAATAACCTCCCTGGTCAAGGAAGCACAGCAGGAATCAATTAACTTTCCAATCTTTCCTTAGCCCAGACCTAGAATATTTTGGAAGCAACGCCCAACCCCCACTATCTCTGCACTCTAGCAATATATTGGAAGCAACCCCCAACCCCCTTTATCTCTGCTTTCTAGCTTCCAGTTACCACATCCTGTTAGACTGTATATTATAACACCACACACTATTATATTATACTACACAGTATATAATACACCTACTTTTCTCAATGTAAAGTCCATGGGGTTCCTATAAACTTGCCACCCAGGGCAACCTGAATAAAATCCAAAGGCTGGTGTCCTTTAAAACAAGCAGGATGGTCCTGTTCCTGCAACAAGCTGGTATTCCCTTAGTACCCTGGACCGTTTTATTCTGTGCTTGTGACGTGGAGCGGTTGCAGAGATATGTCCCAAGTAAGACTGTCTCATGCAGCAAAGCTCGAGGAAGTCAAATAAACAAAATTTTTCAAAAGTGTCCCAAAATGTGTAAAACACCTAGAGAACACCTGAACATTAATATAAAACACTGCATCCCAAGGAAAATGAGTGAAAACGTCCCCCAAACATCCGAACAGGTTAAGGAAGGGGTTATAATACCACAGAAAACCTAAAATGCTCCAAAGATTCTAAACAGACAAAAAGATAAACCCAAATGATGCAGGACTATATATATAGGAACTCCAAAAGGAGACCCCTGTGTGGAGGGAAAACAGCAGGACAAGTGGACCATGGCACTCAAAGGGTTGCTCACCTTTTTTGCAGCTCTTCAGCCTTCCGATTACCATTGAGGAAGGAAGAAGCCTCAGTGGGCATAACACTCAAGGTTTTCCCCCTGGGCTGGAAGGTCCACAACAGCACCTGTAAACTGAGCAATCCACCATTGGGAAGTCAGTAATGGGGGATTTCTACACCCCATATCTAACAAGAAAATAATAAACTAAACTAAAACTAAGCAGAACTGTTCTCTATGCCCGTCTGTACAAAGAACAAATCTAACTGGGAGGGGACTAGTTAGTCACCAGCTAAGAGGAGAGGAAGGCTCCACCCTGCATTCTTTCCAAGAATTATTCCTGTCTACTTAAAGTGGCTGTCGCCTTCGCAGAGTTACCTGTAGGCTATATTGGACGACAGAGAAAGAGACATTATATACCTGTCCGCAGAGGTTTGCTACGAGACTGACTAAGGCCCCGGTTCCAGCTGAGGAAAAACAGTCCCAAAGCATGATGCTGCCACCACAATGCTTCTCTGTGGGTATGGTGTTCTTTGGGTGATGTGCAGTGCTGTTTTTGTGCCAAACATACCTTTTGGAATTATGGCCAAATAGTTCAACCTTGGTTTCATTAGACCATAACCCATTTTCCCACGTGCTTTTCGGGGACTTGATGTTTGTTATTGCAAACTGGGCTTGAATGTTTTTCTTTGTAAGAAAAGGCTTCCGTCTTGCCACCCTACCCCATAGCCCATTCATATGAAGAATACAGGAGATTGTTGTCACATGTAGCACACAGCCAGTACTTGCCAGAAATTCCTACAGTTCCTTTAATGTTGCAGTAGGCCTCTTGGAAGCCTCCCTGACCAGTTTTCTTTTCGTCTTCTCATCAATTTTGTAGGGGTGTCCAGTTCTTGGTAATGTCTCTGTTGTGCCATATTTTCTCCACTTGATGATGACTGTCTTCACTGTGTTCCATGGTATATCTAATGCTTTGGAAATTCTTTTGTACCCTTCTCCTGACTGATATCTTTCAACAATGAGATCCCTCTGATGGTTTGGAAGCTCTTTGCGGACCATGGCTTTTGCTCTGAGATCCAACTAAGCAAATGTCAGGAAAATCCTACTAGAATGGCTGAACTTTATTTGTGATTAATCGGAGTCACTTTAAATGATGGCAGGTGTGTAATTACTTCTATTTAATTTGAGATTGAATGTGATTGGTTAATTCTGAACACAGCCACATCCCCAGTTATAAGAGGGTGTGCACACCTATGCAACCAGGTTATTGTGAGTCTTTTATTTTTTATCTTTTCCCCCTAAACGATTTCAGTTTGTTTTGCAATTGAATTGTTCATGTTATAGGTCATATTAAAGGTGGAAAAAGTTCTGACGTGATTTATCTTTGTCTCATTCTTTAACATCACATGAACCTGGCATTTTAACAGGGGTGTGTAGACTTTTTATATCCACTGTATATATATATATTGGTGTTTGCATTGAGACTCTATTGTGTTGTCAGCTATACTGAGGCTTGTAGCCTGGTTCAATGGGAGAGACAATAACGGTTTTATCATAAGTGCACCTGCCTGCAAACTCCGTGACATGATTTTTTTAACTTTATCCTTTGGAACAATTACAGCTGCACAATCCAGTATTTAAAGATTATTTAACCAATTGTCCTCCATACTGCGGGACTCTCTATGTTCTATTTATCATTTTTTTTTTATATGTGATCACAGCTTGTTTATTGCTATATAAGTCAAATATATTTGGAGTACAGGGGTGCTCTCCTTGTATTTTTTTATATCTATCTATCTATCCATATATATGTGCTAAGAATAGAAAATAAATTTCATATGGAATAGAATTAAAAATATAACATTCCAAACATATACAAAGAATTCTATATAATAATTCGCTAAATCGTGTGTAATGCCGCGACATGCGCAGTACACACTGCTGCGCGTGCTGCAGTCATGCGCAGTAGAGACTGCCCACACCGCGGCTGATCCTTTGGAGCGCCCAGCTCTGTATCAGCCGTGGCGCAGGCAGTCTCTGCTGCGCGTGACTGCTCAGCGACCGGGTGGCAGTGGCACTGTGGCCCGTGTAACGGGCTGTTCAACTAGTATATATATAAAATCGTTCTGGTACCAGAAAATGTAAAAAGATGTCACTAAAGGAGCGATACAATATAAAAACAAAGTAACATCCAGTACATACAAAACAAAATAGTGAATGTCCAAATGTGTGGCTCCGGATATTTACAGTCACTAATTAGCTTTGTAAAATGAAACCATGTAGCGGGCAGATGTAACAAAATTATACAGAGCAGTTAAAGCGTGCTTACTCTCCCATCCTTTGGAGTGTTTTTCTTCCCACTGTGATCAGTACATGAGCTCCGTTATAATTACAACCGTCAAATTCCCAATGCGATCATGGAGTGGTTGTCCTTATAGGCACGGATGATATTCTCTCCAGCGGAGTTTCTTACTGCTTATCCTGTCTTTCAGCGAATTGAGCGACTGAGGTCGCAGAGCTACCTAGTACTACATTAATTCTTCAGCCTCAGCAATTAAGGGGGGAGAGCTACCCCATACTATTCTTCTCTGTCGGCCTCAATGATTGAGGAGCGAGAACTGATTTTAGGAAGATACGTTTCTGCCTCTTAAATGAATATGGAATTGAACGAATGTCTCCCTAATGATGAATTATGAAGGAACTTATTTAGCAATAAGACGGGTCAATTAACCTATAAATGGATTAACTCCAAGTATACTGAATGATTAGAGGTAGGAACTGATGTTGAGCGTAGACACTTCTAGTTCCGATAATAAGATACACATTTTCAGAAAGAAGGGAATACTAAGCGTCCTCTGCTGAAAATTTAAATGTGAGGAGGGGGAGAAGGTGAAGGGGGAAGCCTGATGAGACTTGGTGAGTGGTGGAAGTCAACTTATCTGATGGACATGGATGTAATCTAGAATAACAGAAAACTAAAGTTGAAATATGAAGGAAATTAACTACATTGGCTGTAGAAAATATACAGTTAAATATACTAACTGAATTGAAGACCTGGGGAATAGAAAGGATGGCTGAGTTGGACTGAATGTGGTCTATGGCCTCTATAATTTAAGACAGAATTAGGTTAACATAATGTAACATTTATTTCAGTCTAATAAGGATACGGTAAGTGGGAGTACATAATAAGAAGCACAGGAAGTAGGTGAATACCTGGTGAGTAGAGGAAATTAGATAATTGGCTGACAACCTCAAATGCCAGAATTCTGCAATAAGAACGATACTTGAGCCTGGTGAATCAAGTAACAATGGATATGACTATTAACAGATTGCAGATGAAATGAAGGTACTTACCACTTACTTAGTGTTAGACTGTCTAAAATAGAAGCAGTGGCCTAAGCTCTGAAATGTTAGCGACAATGGCCTAGGAGTAACAATGGGAATTTAAGGAGGGAATTAAGGTACATTAGATACCCATAGTTAAAAACTGAATGGTATAAACTAACAGTATATGGACTCAACTGGATAGGTAAAGAACCATCTAGCAAGGATATTTGTATGCAATAACAGGATTTTAGTCTTACCTGATAAATCCCTTTCTCTTAGTCCATACATGTTACTGGTAACTTTGGGTAGGCAATCAGCCCCTTTAAGTAGGCAGGAACAATTCTGTGACTGCTGGGTGGAGCCTACCTCCTCTTCTTAGCTTGCAGCTAGCCAATCCCCATCCAGTAAGATTTGAAACTAACTATTGACTAGGTAGTAAAAAGGTAAAGGAAGACTCCTGTGAGCATGAACCCGAATGGACCCTCACGTTCTGCCACAGGAGAGCCAAGCATGGTCCCTTAACGGGGTGTGAGACCAGTAACCTGTATGGACTAAGAGAAAAGGATTTAAAAGGTAAGACTAAAATCCTCTTTTCTCTGTCGTCCAGTACAGGTTACTGATAAGTTTGGGATGTCCAACCATTAAGTATCCCAGACAGGAAGAAAGGCAAGGACCAGGCGCAGGCCCCCAAACTCACCAGAGCACCAATGAACCAACAGATCATGAGGAGCTCAACAATAACCCAAAATGTCAACGGACACTGAACAGCAGTAAAACAGACCCCAGGAACCGTTACACAGCACACTGAACTAGAGCCAACAGGGCTCAAAAGTGAAAGAGTACTGAAGAGACGAAGGCGATCCTGAAGGATCTTACTCCCAAAACTGGCATCAGGAAATGCAAGCACATCCACACCACAGTGTTTGGAAAAGGTATCCACAGACAACCAAGTAGCAGCCTTGCACAATTGATCAGCTGAGGCCTGATTTTTGTTGGCCCAAGATGCCCCAATAGACCTCACAGAACGAGCCATGGCCCGAAAGGGAACAGGCTTCTTCCTAAGTTCGTAAGGCTTATGAATAATGGACTTGATCCAAGAAGCAATGGTTACCTTGGAAGCAGGCTTCCATGCCCAGGGACCCTCAGGAATGACAAAAGGAGTGTCAGACTGCTGCAAGGGCTCAGTGCGAAGACACAAAACTTGAGACAACGCACAACATCCAACAGGTGAAGATCCTTCTCCTTGCAGAAGTAGGGTTAGGGCAGAAGGAAGGAACCACAATCCCCTGATTAATGTGGAACTCATACACCACCTTAGGGAGAAACTCTTGCGAAGTAAGAAGCACTGCCTTGTCCTTATGAAACACCAAAAAGGGTGGTCTACAAGACAGGGCATGGAGCGCCACAACATGGTGAACAGACACGATCGTCAGGAGAAAGTCCATCTTCCACGTCAGAAGATGTAGAGGAATAGTGGCAAAGGACTCAAAGGGAGAGCGCTGAAGGACGTCCAAAACCAAGTTAAGGTCCTATTGAGGAGCGGGAGACTTAAACACAGGACAGGTATGAGCAACATCCTGGAAGAAAAACATCAGAAGAATAGCAAGGAGCCTCTGAAAGAAAACAGAGAGAGCAGAAGTCTGAACCTTAAGAGAACTCAAATTGAGACCCTTATCCACACCATCCTGGGGGAAGGAAAGGACCATAGAAAGAAAAAAAATCTTGAGCCAGGTCCCTATCAGCACACCAAGAGAGAAAGGTAGACCAAACGTGACGGTAGGCCTTAGAGAAAACAGGCTTACAAGCACTAAGCATAGGAGCCACCACACCAGAAGAAAAACCCTTGTTCTTCAAAACTGAGGATTCAACCTCCACGCCGTCAAAGCCAGATGACGAACATCCTCCTTCCATAGGTAACCCTGTAGAAGAAGATCCGGACGGAAGGGGAGCCAAAGAGGTTCCGCCACAGAGAGATTCAGAAGCTCCAGAAACCAAGCCTGCCCAGGCCAGTACGGAGCAATCAGAATGACTAGGCAGAGCTCCAGTCTCACTTTCCTTATTACCCAGAGGAATGGGAGGAAAGAGGCATGCCAGAGGAAAAATCCACAAGATCGACAAGGCATCCACTGCTAGAGCCAGGAGGTCCACCCAGCGAGAGCAGAATGTCAGGACCTTCCTGTTGTGTCTTCTCGCCATCAGGTCGATGAACGAAACACCCCACCGCTGGACAATGAGGTTGTACACATCTTGATGCAGTTCCCACTCTCCGTTGGGTCCACTGTGTGTCGACTGAGGAAGTCTGCCAGAACGTTGTCTACTCCAAGAATATGCACTGTGAAAATGGCAGGGACATGCTCCTCTGCCCAGGACAAAATAACCTTGACCTCTAACTAGGCTGCGAGACGTCTTGTGCTGCCTTGCTTGTTGATGTAGGATACTGCTGTGGCATTGTCCTACTGGACCCTGACCAGGCAATCCTCCAGTTGTCACGTTCAGTGGAGCAGGGCACGAAAAATCACCTGAAGCTCCAAGACATTGATGGGAAGGAGAGATTCCTCCTGGGACCACTGGCCCTGAGCATTCAAGTGCCCCAGCACCGCTCCCCATCCAGACAGGCTGGCATCCTACGTCACTATTGTCCAGAACTGCACCATAAAGGGCCTGCCTTTCAGCAGGTTGTCCAGGTTGAGCCACCACGAGAGGCTCAGCTCCACATGAAGAGGGAGAGATAGGGACCTCTCCAGGAGATCCGGTCGACCCCTGCCTGCCAGGATTAGAAACCTCTGGAGTTCCCTGGTATGAGCCATGGAAAACAGAAACGCTTCTATGGTGGAAATGAACTTCCCCACCAGAGATGACAACTTCTTGGCTGGAACTGGAACCTGATTCCGGACAGCCTGGACCTTCAGTGGTATTTGATGAGCCACTTTGTCCGTTAGAAACACCATCCCTCTCTAAGTGTTGAAGAGGATGCCCGGAAAACCATCCTCTGGGAAGGAACAAGGTCCGACTTGTCCAGATTGATGATCCACCCATGATGGGACAGAGCATAAATGCAGTCCTGCACCTGCTGATGAAGGAGTTCTGGAGAAGATACCTTCAGAAGGAGGTCATCAATGTACGGGGTAACTCTGATGCCATCCCGATGGAGGACGGAGATCAAGGCTCCCAGGACTCTGTTGAAGACTTGAGGAGCCGTGGTCAGGACAAAGGGGAGGGCTGAAAACTGGAAATGCCCTCGGTTGCAACAAAGCGGAGATATTGCAGGCTCTCTGGATGAATGATAATGTGCAAGTATGAACCCTGAAGATCCAGAGTAGCCAGAAATTCTCCAGGGGACATGGCAGCGATCACTATGCGTAGTGACTCCTGGCGATACTGGGACCTGACCACAAAGGAGTTGAGATCCTTCAAATCAAAAATGAGACAACAGCCACCGTCCTTCTTGGAAACCACAAAGAGGTTGGAGTAGAATCCCAACCCCCGTTCCTGAGGAGGAACTGGTTCTAAGACCGTCCTGTCCAGAAGGGCCTGAATGTATCTCTTGAAAAGGTGTTGCTTTTCTGCGCCCAGAGGAGAGCAAGAAGAGAAGGTCCGGGAGGGAGGTGAAGGGAATCCTGTACCCCACAGCCACCACCTGCAAAACCCATGGGTCCACCACAGAGGCTTCCCAAGCCGAAAGGCAGTGGCGCAAGCAGCCACCTACCTGCGGGTGAGCACCCGGATTCGACGAGTCATGCAGAAGGAGGTTTGGAAGCCTTGGGCTAAGCGGAAGAATTTATTGGTCTTTAGGCTTGGATGAGGTGCGTGGAGCCTGAGGCACCGCCTGGGTGGCCAGACGCGGTTCAGCCTGAAAGGGACGAAAAAAACGATTCCACTCCTTCTTCCTATGGACCACTGGCAGGTGAGTACTCTCCCCCCCCCAGTGGCTTCACTGTTCAGATCCTTGAGATCAGGCCCAAACAGTGAGGTGCCCTGAAAGGGCAAAGACAGGACAGCCCTCTTAGAGGCAGTGTCAGCAGACCAAACCTTGAGCCAAAGAGCATGTCTGGCTACCACAGACATGGTGGATGCCCTGGCCACCATACGAACGGTGTCAAACAGGGCAGCAGAAACATAATGCTGGGCCTCAGAGATGTTGGCGAGAAGCCGCAACATGTCAGCAATAGGAGCTCCCTGACAGACAGCTAAGGTGAGCTGTTCAGTCCAAACAGCCACAGCTCTATTCACCCATGCCACAGCAAATGCGGGGAGCAGGGCAGAAACAGACGTCGCAAAAATGGCCTTGAGAGAGGTCAGTCCAGTCTTTTAGAGCAGATGCATCAGCCACACAGGCAAGGCAGTGGACTTAGAAAGCCTGGAAACAGGTGCGTCCACCTTTGGAGGATGAACCCACTGAGCTAGGGCTGCTTCAGATAATGGATAAAGCTTAGCAAATTTCCTAGAGAAAGATGGTTTTCTGTCTGGAAACTTCCATTACTCAGACACCAAGTGGTCAAGAGTGGGGTTAGGTGGAAAACAAGTATAGGGCCAGACAGGCTCCTGAAACACATCAGAGGGATCAGAGGAAACCTACTGTACCAAAGGAATGTTCAGGGTGTTCAACACAGCCCTGATCAGGCCTTTGGCTGAAGGAACAGGATCAGCCTCAAAGGGGTCCCCAAAAAACAGAGAGGAAGGAACAGAAGAACAGTCTGCATCATTAGAATCCACCAATAATTCCTCCTCAGAGGAATCAGACACTTCAGGTACACCCAGCGGCTTAGGCAGGGAAGAACTGATAGGGGTAGGGGCCTGCCACGAGTGGAAGACCCACAGCAAAGTGGATGGAAGGAGTTGTAAGGTAGACCGGAGGTCCCTGGTTGTAGCCTTAAACTCTTGCATCCAAGCTGGCTCTAGTGCATGTCTGGAGGTCCCTGCAGGGGACTCAGGGGCAGCAGTGCATGCTAGGCAAACATGACCTGAGTATTCTCTAGGTAACCCTGAATGACATGAGAAGCAATGAGCAATGGGGAACACAGACCCCCCAGTGTCCTTAGTCTTAGGTTTAGCCCCAAGGTCAAATGGTCAAAGTATCAGAAACAGTGTATATGATAAATTATTCACCCCAGAAAAGCTAAAATAGACTTATTTGGCAGGTGAAGGGTTAAACTGCTGAGGAGAGAAGGAGAGTCCAAGCCCTGCGTAGGATACTCATTCAGAGAAATCACAAAATGGCTGCCATGGCAGGAGCCAGTCAGAAATGAGTGCGCAAAGAAAGAGCTCATGGGAACCCGAACAGTGCCTGAAGCCCCCTGAGCCCCCCATCATTCCCAGTAAGTTGACCAGATGACAGAGCAAGGGCAGACCAACAACATGAGCCATCTCTGACCTCGTTAAGAGGAGACATTGCAGAAATATGTCACAAACTGTAACGTCCCATAGGAGGGAATGGAGCAATAGCGATTATGCGGTAAAAGCGCGCCTTTACATAAGTTTTACAAAGTTATTACAAAATGTAAAAACACTCAAAATCCCACTAGAACGAGTCAGCAGACCCAATAAACACTGATTCCAGTAGGGAAAGTGCTCACAACCCTGTGAAGTATGCCAACCAGCAGCCAAAGGGTTAAGTTACCACAGAAACTTGCTCCACACACCCAACAGACAGAGATAAACCCAATGACTGCATGATTATGTAACAGGAACTCCAAGGAGACCCTGTTCGGAGGGGAAGCATGGGACATGTGGACCTCAGCAGTCAAAGACTTGCTCACCTTTTTAGCTTGTCTTCTGTTTTCAGATTACCAAATATAAAGAAAAAGCCTCCGTCGGCAACTCCTGGGGAAATAACTTGCAGCCAAGATTTTCCCCTCAGGGCTTAAGTCCACAAAAACACCTGGTAAACTGAGATATCCACATGTGGGTGATGGGAAATTGTCAGTGATGGTAATCCGCCTAATGGTGGTATCCAATATCTAACAGAAAAATAATAAAAAAGATAAAAAAATTGCAGAATTGTTCTCTTGCATTGTGTCTTCACCAAGGAACAAATCTTACTGGATGGGGATTGGCTAGCTGCAAGCTAAGGAGAGGAGGTAGGCTCCACCCAGCAGTCACTTCTCAGAATTGTTCCTGCCTACTTAAAGGGGCTGATAGTCTACCCAAAGTTACCAGTAATCTGTATTGGACAACAGAGAAAACATTTAAGATTATACTTTAGAGAAAAGTTCCTGTTGATAGGGATGTACTTAAGAAACAGAATGACAAAAATGTATTAGTGTGACTGTCGTACTACACAGGCAACTCTGAGCCACTATTACTGTTCAAAGTACTAAGGGGTACCCAAAACGTCCTCATAAATTCAAATGGACTCCTTAATCCCTTCAAAACCAAAGAGGTCTCCAGATCATAGAAATGGGGTTATAATGCGTATTAAATATGTGATAATTGTGGAGAGTGTTGTTCGAACACTAGGAATGGTTAGCATCACATAGATATATATAGCAATGAATGTAAAAAGGCACCCGAATAATATTCCCCAACGTGTTGGACGGTCATGATGTCACCAGTACTCAGAAGCGGGCCTGAGGGGAAAGAATGGGTCTGGACAGAGGGGAGAAGCGAGGAAAAGGAAATATGGGAGGAAAAGACGAAATAGAGTAGCGCTGATTTCTATGCAATAGGAGAGGGGACCCGTCCTGGACTAAATAAATTAATAAATAAAAGTTTTACCTGATTTGAGGCCCAGAATACTGCTGAGGATGAAGACAAAGCCAACAAAGATTGAAGAATGAAGGACCGCTTCTGCCTGGTGCTATGTGCAAATGATGGCTTCAGGCTGACTCGTACTGAAGAAGGGGCTGCTGGGAGTATTAACAACCTTGCAGCCCCTCCCACAAATACAGACGGGGACTTCAACGTGTGTTCTTTGTAATAAGAGATGAGCCAATGCACTTCATTTAGATTAGTATTCATTGCTCTTATATTTGGGAATGGTGTTTCCTTATCTCAGCCAATTTACACACAATACAGTACTAGCGCATCTGAGACACCCTGTCAAGACAGCTATGTTAATCAGGGTTAGGAAGCCCTGGAGAAGACTGGAATGGCTGCCCCAGTAGTGCATTTATAAGACTATCTTTTAGGCCTCAGAAAACAGAGACAATATACATATCCTAGCACGAAGTACTGAATATTTAATTGTATTAACAGTAATTAATTCTTTTTCACTAATTTTATTTCTTAAACTTTTTTATTTAATTTATAAAATAGCCAATGGAGAAAAAGGAATGTATATTTTAATTTATAACATAGCCAAAGGAGAAAAATGAGTGTATATTTTAAAGGGACAGTAATGTCCCAAAAAAAATATATTTTTCTGTTGGAAATTGAATACTACCATTAGGCGGATTACCATAACTGTCAATGCCCTTACATGTGGCTAGCTCAGTAACCAGGTGCTTTTTGTGGACCTTAAGTCCTGGGGGGAAAATCTTGGCTACAAGTTCTTTCCTCAGGAGTTGCCCACCGAGGCTTCTTCTTAATACATGGTAGTTTGAAGACAGAAGATCTATAGGAAAGGTGAGCAACCCTTTGAGTGCTGCAGGTCCACATGTCCCACAGTGCCCCTCCGCACAGGGGGTTTTCCTTTGGCGTTCCTATTGCACACTCCTGCACTCATTGGGTCTATCTGTATGTCTGTTGGGTGTTTTGGAGCAGGTTTATGTGGTACTTTAACCCTTTGGCTGCTGGTTTTGCATCTTTTGGGGGGGTTTCTGACACTTTTCCTACTGGTTCAGTGTTTTTTTTGGGTATCCTAACATGTTATAGTGATGTTTCCTGCACTTTTACTTTACTGTTTCAGTTTTGTAAAATTTCAGTTCCACGCGCCTTACCGCATAGGTGCCATTGCTCCATTCACTCCTATGGGACTGTATAGTTTGGGACATATCTCTGCAACCGCTTAACCTAGTGACTTCAGATAAGGCTCATTTTTATTGTCTGCCCTTGCCACAGCAGACAATTTGTTTCATTTCCAGAATGAGTATCCAGCGCACGGCTTGGACTCTCCTTCTCTCCTCTGCTGATTAACCTTTCGCCTGCCAGATAAGTCTAGTTTAGTCTAGTGAAACTTTAATCCTACACACTGTACTTGGGTGATTTCTTTTATTGTAAGGTTATTTGACACTCTGAGAATGTCTATACCGTTGGAGCTTGGGGCCAGACCTAAGACAAAGAATGCTGGGGTCTCTGTATCCCCTATTGCGCATTGCTCTTCATGTCATTCAGGGTTACCTAGAGAATTCTCAGGTCATTTATGCCCAGCATGTTCTGATGTCCCTGAGAGTCTCCATCCATGCTTTAGAGCCAGTTTGGGTGCAAGAGTTCAAGGCTGCTACCAGGGACCTTAGGTCTACATTGCAACTCTTTCCATTCCAGTTACAGGGGGACTTCCATTCTTGGCAGTCCCCCTCCTCTGTCAAGTCTTCCCTGCCAAAACCTCAGTGAGTAGCTGACATATCAGATTCCTCTGAGGAGGAACTGCTGGTGGATTCAGATGTTGAGGAATGTTCTGCTGTGGGCTCCTCTCAGTTTTTTGGGGATCCCTTTGAGGCTGATCCTGAGCCCTCCGCTGAGGGCCTGATCAGAGCTGTTTTGAATACCCTTAACATCCCATTAGTTTAGGAGGTTCCTTTTGATCTCTCTGATGTTTTTCAGGAGCCTAAAACACCTAACACCACTCTTGACTGCCTTGTGTCTGAAGAGTGGAAATCTCCGGACAAGAAACCTTCTGTGTCCAAGAAATTTGCCAAGCTTTATCCCTTCTCTGAGGCAGCACTTGCTCAGTGGGTTCATCCTCCCAAAGTGGATGCTCCTATCTCCAGGCTACCTAAGTCTAATGCCTTGCCAGTTTCTGATGTGTCCGCTCTGATGGACTTGACTGACAAGAAACTTGAGGTCTCCCTCAAGTCCATTTTTGCCACTGCTGGTACTGCCATGCATCCAGCATTCGCTGCAGCATGGGTGAAGTGGGCCATTGCAGTCTGGACTGAACAGCTCACCCTGGCTGTCCATCAGGGTGCTCCTACTTCGGATATGTTTCGCCTTCTTGCCAACATTTCTGAGGCACAGCACTATGTTTCTGCTGCCTTATTTGATGCCATCCATGATGCCATGGTGCCTAGGGTTTTCACCATGTCTGTGGATGCCAGACGGGCTCTTTGGCTCAAGATCTGGTCTGCTGACACTGCTTCCAAGAAAGCATTGCTCTCCTTACCTTTCAGGGTACTTGTCATGCCCCTCTAGCTCCTACCTCCATGTCCCAGCCATCCTCCGCTGCTGGGGGCTTCCCAGATGCTCCACGATCACTGAGTAGGCCGAAGCCACGGCCTCGAGTAGCTGTGTCTGCCCGCGGTTGCGATCGCGTTCGCGAACGCGGTTGCGATCGCGATAGTGCGGTAGGCCTAAGCCATGGCCTAAAGTTGAAGGAGTCTCCAGGAAAGGTATCCACAGGGTGCCCAGATCAAACCATGGTATTGTACACCTGTAGGGGGGGGAGGTGAAGCCTGCCTCTCTCATCAACTGTCCACCAATAGTGTGCTTCCAGGTAAACAGTGAGACAGGTGCTGTGGTTGCACACCCCTCTGTTGGCCAATCCAGTGAGAGGTTTGTTCAGCAGAGGGGAGGGGTGAAAACCCATGACACTATAAAAACCCCTCAGGCTGTGTCCACTTTGCTTCAGTGTTCCAGAACTTTGGTTCCTGTGTGCTCTAAGCTTCCAGTGCTCAGTGCTTCTTTCCTTGCTGTGCTACAGACCCTCTGCTGGATTTCCCATTGCCTGACCTTCTGCTTGCCTCCTGGACTTCCCTGCTTGCCTGTTTCCTGACCTTGGCTAGTTTTACTGATTCTGCCTGATTGCTGCCTGCCCTGATCTTCTGGACTGTTTTTGACTACGCTTTGCTTAACCCTTGCACTCCCGTGCTGTCACTCCTACCTAGGTGTTCTACCTGTATACCTCTGTGGATCACCTGGTAGGGGTGTCTGGCAAGAGATAGCATTCCCTGCTCCTACGCTCCAACCATATCAAGCCTGACAATACAGTGAAGCCCATGGAGCTGACAGGGATGATTGATGCTATCGCGTCACTGACTCGGCAACTCACTGCATTATCCCACACGGTACAAGGTATCCAAGAAAACCAAGCTGCTTTACAAGCCCAGTTCCAGGGGTTACAACCTGCTCCAGTGACACCTCCAGCTATGTATCAACCACCCTCAGCAAATGAAGCAGGACCCCTTGGTATTGGGGCCACTGCCACTCCAGAACCACATGTCAAGCTTCCTGCTTGTTTTTCCGGAGATCGTAGTAAATACCGGTCATTCATCACGTCCTGTGAACTGTTGTTCGTCCTGAAACCTTGGACATATGCCACAGACTTTATTAAAGTTCGTACTGCCATATCACTACTCACAGATGCTCCTCTGTCATGGGCGCATCACCTACTACATGCTAACAGCCCTATACTAGACTCCTGGACTGCTTTCTGTCACGCAATGGGTGCCCTTTATGATGATCTCCATAAGAGGGCCACTGCTGAGGCCACTGTGAGATCACTAAGACAGGGGCGCCGTCCTGTGGAGGATTACGTATCAGAATTCCGGAGAGTAGCAGTAGAAACGGAATGGAACAAAACTGCCTTGCGTGACCAATTCCGCCTGGGTCTTGCTGACTCATTAAAGGACGAACTAGCTCGGACTGGCATTCCTGACTCTCTGGATGATCTAGTTGTCCTGGTAACTCAGATTGATCGGAGACTTCGGGAGAGACGCATGGAGCGTACCACTAACCCTCCTCTCCGTTCAACCTCTACACCTCGTCCTCCACTACCTGTCTCCTTGACTCCCGGTATTACTTCAGAGGAACCCATGCAACTGGGTGCTACTCGTGGACCACTCACTGAAACTGAAAAGAACAGGAGGAGACGCATGAACCTTTGTCTTTATTGTGGTGGCTCTGGTCACCAAGTCCGTCTCTGTCCTGAATTGGCAGCCAGAGGTAAGCCAGATCTTGCACAGTACCCATTACTCCTGGGTGGAACAGCACCTCATTTATCTCTTCTTGTCTCCCTACAGTGGACGCATAACAAGATCCCACAAGATGTTATCATTGACTCCGGGGCAAGTGACTGTTTCTTGGATTACAAGTTAGCCCAGAGTCTGAACATACCTACACGACTAAAGAAACAACCCCTCACAATACTTCTTATTGATGGCAGCAACATTAACTCCGGACCTGTCACCACAGAGACTATACCTCTCACTGTGAGCATTGGGGCTAAGCATGTGGAGACGCTTAGCTTTAATTTGGTGCAATCTCCTTTGTTTCCCATTATCCTTGGCCTTCCTTGGCTTAAACACCATAACCCCACCATTAATTGGTCCACAGGACAAATCACCTTTGCATCATCCTACTGTAAAGAACACTGTCTCTCTCACACCACAGTTTCCACCTTGCATGCTACTTCTTCTAAGACATTGGAAATACCGATACCCTACCGTGCTTTCAGCCAAGTCTTCAGCAAACAAGAAGCCAACAAACTGCCCCCACACCGTCCATATGACTGTCCTATAGACTTGCTTCCTGGGGCCCCCATTCCATTTGGTCGTATATTTCCTCTCTCTGAACCTGAATTAAGCGCCTTAAAGGACTATATAGAAGAGAACCTAAGGAATGGATTCATAAGGCCATCCACTTCTCCTGCCGGGGCTGGCATATTTTTCGTGGGGAAAAAAGATGGAGGCCTCCGGCCCTGTGTGGACTATAGAGAGCTTAACAAGGTTACCATCAAAAAACAAATATCCATTGCCCTTAATCTCAGAGTTAATGAATCGACTTAGAGAGGCACAAATATATACTAAGTTGGACTTACGAGGAGCCTATAATTTGGTACGCATAAAAAAAGGACATGAATGGAAGACGGCTTTCCGATCCCGGTATGGCCACTATGAATACCAGGTCATGCCGTTCGGGCTCTGTAATGCCCCTGCCACCTTTCAACATTTCCTCAACGATGTATTCCGAGATATGTTGGACATATTCGTAGTGGTATATCTCGACGACATCTTAGTCTACTCACCATCACTTAACACCCATCGGGAGCATGTTAAACGTGTCCTTTCTCGGCTTCAGCAACATGGACTTTATGCGAAATTAGAAAAATGTGTGTTTGAGACAACATCTGTTGAATTTTTGGGATTCATATTAACTCCGGGGAATATCAAAATGGACCCCAAAAAGGTATCAGCAATCTTGGATTGGCCTGTTCCTACTTCTGTTAAAACTGTGCAACAATTTGTGGGGTTCTCAAATTTCTACAGAAAATTCATCCACGGTTTCTCTAAAGTTATCGCTCCCATCACCCAGCTAACGAAGAAACATGTTCCGTTTGCCTGGTCACCTCAAGCACAACATGCTTTTGATGAACTTAAACAGAGGTTCACGTCAGCACCCATTATTGTACTGCCAGACCCTAAAAAACCATTCTTTATGGAGGTTGATGCCTCCGAGACAGCCGCAGGGGCCGTCCTATCACAACGACAAGGAGAAAGTGAGACGCTTCATCCTGTGTCTTTCTTTTCTAGACGATTATCCCCAGTGGAAACTAACTACAGTGTGGGAGACAGAGAATTACTAGCCATTAGAATGGCATTGGAGGAATGGCGTCACCTCTTGGAGGGGGCTAACCATCCAATCACTGTGTTCACTGACCACAAGAATTTAGAGTATCTACGAGGAGCTCGCCGTCCTAGACAAGCCAGATGGGCTCTGTTTTTCTGCAGATTCAACCTGCATATCACTTATAGACCAGGATCACGAAATGGAAAAGCGGATGCATTGTCCCGTCTACATGGACCCCATACAGATACAGATACGGATACTATCCTCCAACCTGGTCATTTCTTGGCTACTCACTCTTCACTATTAGAAACTTTGCAGATCCATTCTCAAGCAGATTCCTACCTGTCTCAATATCCTTGCCTTACCAAAAAACATGGGCTGCTGTACAAAGACACTCTTCTTTTCGTTCCTCCTGAAGTTCGTACCAATGTACTTCATACGGTACATGACCACCCGTTAGCAGGCCATGGAGGTGTTAAGAAAACCACAGAACTCACCCAACGGTCATTCTGGTGGCCTGGTATGAAAAAAGACATTGAACAATACATACAATCATGTGATGTGTGTGGGCGAGCCAAAGGTACTAATTCAAGACCCACTGGGTTACTACAACCGTTACCAGTACCAACAAGTCCTTGGGCTGACATAACTGTGGACTTCATTGTGGAACTCCCACCATCACAATCTTACACCACTATAATGGTGGTTGTAGACCGCCTAACCAAGATGGCACATTTTGTCCCCGTTATCGGATTACCTACAGCTGCCGAGACAGCAGACTTGTTCATCAAAGAAATTTTTCGCCTTCATGGTATTCCACAAACCATCCTCTCTGACCGTGGTGTCCAATTTACCTCTCATTTCTGGTCTGCTTTTTGTCGAGGTTTGGGTATACAAAGACTCTTGTCATCCGCATACCATCCTCAAACTGATGGTCAGACAGAGAGAACTAACCAAACGCTTGAACAATATCTACGTTGCTACGTCACCCATCTTCAGAATGACTGGGTGTCCTTGCTACCAACAGCAGAATTTGCTTATAACAACCATCTACACAGTTCTATAGGCATGTCCCCCTTCAAGGCCAATTATGGTTATCATCCACCTTATATTCCTCAACTACCTGTTACTACCATGGTCCCTCAGGCTACAGACCGTCTTCAACTACTGAACCAAGGTTTTACTCTATTACAAGAAACATTAAAAAAGGCACAACAGTCTTACAAGAACCAAGCTGCCCAGCGACGTAAACCTTCCCCCTTATACCAGGTTGGGGATAAGGTATGGCTGTCCTCAGCACATGTTAAAATGTCTTGCCCTACCAAAAAATTGGGACCCAAATTCTTGAGGCCTTTCCCCATCACAAAAATCATTAGCCCTGCTGCAGTTTCCTTACAATTACCTACTACATGGCGCACCCATCCTACATTTCACGTGTCGCTTCTGAAAAGATGGATACCCAACACCACTCAAAGGAGACCACCTACTCCTCCTCTTCCAATAGTGGTGAACGATGTGGAAGAATTCGAGGTTCAGGAAATCATGGACTCACGTATACGTCGAGGAAGACTAGAGTATCTAACACATTGGAAGGGGTATGGACCCGAGGAGCGATCCTGCCAACCAGTCGCCAATATCCATGCCCCAGCATGCCTTAGGGCATTTCACCGAGCCCATCCTGAACGTCCGGCACCTAGATGCGCCCGGAGGTCGCTCGTAGGAGGGGGGTACTGTCATGCCCCTCTAGCTCCTACCTCCATGTCCCAGCCATCCTCCGCTGCTGGGGGCTTCCCAGATGCTCCACGATCACTGAGTAGGCCGAAGCCACGGCCTCGAGTAGCGGTGTCTGCCCGCGGTTGCGATCGCGTTCGCGAACGCGGTTGCGATCGCGATAGTGCGGTAGGCCTAAGCCATGGCCTAAAGTTGAAGGAGTCTCCAGGAAAGGTATCCACAGGGTGCCCAGATCAAACCATGGTGTTGTACACCTGTAGGGGGGAGGTGAAGCCTGCCTCTCTCATCAACTGTCCACCAATAGTGTGCCTCCAGGTAAACAGTGAGACAGGTGCTGTGGTTGCACACCCCTCTGTTGGCCAATCCAGTGAGAGGTTTGTTCAGCAGAGGGGAGGGGTGAAAACCCATGACACTATAAAAACCCCTCAGGCTGTGTCCACTTTGCTTCAGTGTTCCAGAACTTTGGTTCCTGTGTGCTCTAAGCTTCCAGTGCTCAGTGCTTCTTTCCTTGCTGTGCTACAGACCCTCTGCTGGATTTCCCATTGCCTGACCTTCTGCTTGCCTCCTGGACTTCCCTGCTTGCCTGTTTCCTGACCTTGGCTAGTTTTACTGATTCTGCCTGATTGTTGCCTGCCCTGATCTTCTGGACTGTTTTTGACTACGCTTTGCTTAACCCTTGCACTCCCTGTGACAGAACTGTGGTGACTATAGTTGATTCCAGTACATTGCTGGAGTGCAGAGATAGTGGGGGGGGGGGGTTGGGCTTTGATTCCACTCTACTCCAGGCCTGTGCTAAGGAATGTTAATTGATTCCTGCTGTGCTTCCTTGACCAATCAGAGGCGGTTATTGATGAGCCAGTTAAGAATGTAGGATTTCAATTCCTAATCTGCATTCTTATCCTGATAAGGATGCTGGTGGATGATTGGTCAAGCATAGAAACACTGTCCCAAGTATTCATTTGCATGCTGATCTAGATAAGAGTCTCTGTAGTGTATATAACCTGTGTGTTTGATTCAATAAAGGAGAGTTCTTCCCTTCATCAAGTCTCGGCTGATGTTTGGGAACAGGAGGGTCAGTGTACTATTGGAGTGTTATTCTGAGAAAGGAACTATAAAAGAGGTATCCAGCTTATGATACAAAGCGTCACGTTACAACTGGTGGCAAGCGGCAGGATTCGGCTTATCCCAAGGAACTGAAACTGAGACCAGCATCCAGGGGGAGATATAGCCTCTGGCTTGACCCCGGTCTCAGCAGCGCAGCGAGCAGTGGATGGAGCAACAGCGAATCTGAGACCAGCATCCAGGGGGAGATATAGCCGCTGGCTTGACCCCGGTCTCAGCAGCGCAGCGAGCAGTGGGTGGAGCAACAGCAAAACTGAGACCAGCATCCAGGGGGAAATATAGCCGCTGGCTTGACCCCGGTCTCAGCAGCGCAGTGAGCAGTGGATGGCCAAAGCAACTTGGATATCCTGGAACTTGGAGTACTAGTATCCACTGCATTAGGAGGTACCTGGGATCCTGCCTGTGGAACATGGCAAATCTAGGACCAATGGGCGCTGTTAAGCCCAACTGGAGACGGATTGAGAAGCTGGTGGCACTGCGATGGCCGCTTCTGGGGGACAATCCTCTGCGGGATTGGGAGGACAGCATGGACTGCTTTGTGAAGGTGGAAAGTAAGCTACAGGATCAGTATATAGCCCTGTACCAGAAAGCGGAGCAGAAGTATTACAGCATGATCCACCCCTCTTGTTCTGCTGCGGGCAATGGATACAATGGCCCAGGAGTAGGATGGGAGGCCATCTGTGTCGACCCCAACTTTGGCAGCAAGGAGGAGAGTAGGTTTTGGGAAATCAGGGATGCCCGGGAGGAGATGATGGGGTTCCAGAATATCCCTGAGCTAGCAGAGGAGCTGGAGGACCTGGTGGAGCAAGAGTGGCATCTGGAGCGAGCTTACCAAGGCCTTATCCGGAAAGTTGCGAGGCATACGCGGGAGGGACCACGGGCGGCCCCCCCATATACTATACCGCAGGAAGATGTGGCCTGGCTGGCCAACCCGCCCTGGGATGGAGGCTCCGACCTTGGAATGGAACAGTCCTTTGAGTCCTGCGACCCGGTGGGGTGGAGAATGAGGAATCTACTGCCCCACCTAGGACCCAATCCGTCGGAAGAGACGGTGGCCCAACTTAAACTGTCGGTCGAGCAACAGTACTTTCAAGACATCCAGAGCCCCTGGGTTGCCCCATGCTGGGGGAGTGAGACAGTGATACGCACCAGCCCCTTTGTTACCCCGGACCTGAGGAGTTGGAATTCGCTGCTCCTCAGCCCCAAGAATGCCCCTGTACCAGGGGGTGGGACAACCGTCCCCCCTGGTGGACATTTGGCCCCTTCCCCTGTTTTTCCTACTGTTGTGAGTGACAGTGAGCTCACCAGCAGACCCAAGAAGATGCTCCCTTTGTTAATGGACACTGCCCTGGAGAAGGAGCAATGTGTGCTCTCCAGGGGCACGGTTGATACGACCCTGAGGAATGGGACTGCGGTCTTCCTCAGGGCAGAGAATGGCCCTGCGGTTTGTGGCCTGAAAGAAGAGGACCCTAGCAGACTGAAGGAGAACAGTGCTGCTGGCCCTCTTGTTGACCCTATGGACTGTGAACTGGTGGGTGGGAATGTGTTCCCCACCAGCCCCCCTGTGAACCCTGGCCTGGTGAGTAGGAGCGAGCTCCCCAGGGCCTGGGAAACCCCTGTTGCTGTGGATGAGACACAGGTCCCCACCAGCAGCCCCTGTCCTTCCCCTTTGTTAATGGACACTGCCCTGGAGAAGGAGCAATGTGTGCTCTCCAGGGGTGCAGATGTTATGGCCCTGAGGAATGGGACTGCGGTCTTCCTCAAGGCAGAGAATGGCCTTGGAGTTTGTGGCCTGAAAGAAGAGGACCCTAGCAGACTGAAGGAGAACAGTGCTGCTGGCCCTCTTGTTGACCCTATGGACTATGAACTGGTGGGTGGGAATGCGTTCCCCACCAGCCCCCCTGTGAACCCTGACCTGGTGAGTAGGAGCGAGCTCCCCAGGGCCTGGGAAACCCCTGTTGCTGTGGATGAGACACAGGTCCCCACCAGCAGCCCCTGTCCTTCCCTTTTGTTATTGGATACTGCCCTGGAGAAAGAGAAATGTGTGCTCTCCAGGGTCGTGGATGTTATGGCCCTGAGGAATGGGATTGCGGTCTTCCTCAAGGCAGAGAATGGCCTTGGAGTTTGTTGCCTGGAAGAAGAGGACCCCAGCAGACTGCCACAATGCAGTGCTGCTGCCCCTTGTGCTGTCACGGTTTATTATGACTCTCAGACACAAGTTTTAGGTAAAAAAAATCAATTTTATTGAAATAATAATTTGATAACTTAGGATGGCAATAACATACATATATATATATATACAGAATATAGCACAGACAGAAGGCAGACTCTACTGGTCCTGTCAATATACCAGACAGGACAGTCTTTAGGCTCTACCGACCTTGCCAATACCGGGTAAGGCAACCTGCAGATGGAATAGCATAACGGTTTTACCGGCCTTACCAAATTACCGGGCAAGGCAGCCTCAATGGATACACAATGTAGGCTCTACCGGCCCTGCCAATACCGGGTAAGGCAACCTCAGATGGAATGTGGCAAAAGGTTCTACCGGCCTTACCAATACCGGGCAGGGCAGCCCAGAGAAAATAGCAGCAGTAGATGAAACTGGCAAATAGCAGAATCGTTAAGCAGCAAGGCTTAGGAGCAAACCAGCGTCCGCACGCTGGGACCAACACAGAATTGTATAGCTGATAGGCTTTGGAGCAAACCAGTGACCGCACACTGGTGTAACAAGCGAGTTTGTATAGCCGCAAGGCTTAGGAGCAAACCAGCGTCCGCACGCTGGGACCAACACAGATTTGTATAGCTGATAGACTTTGGAGCAAACCAGTGACCGCACACTGGTGTAACAAGTGAGTTTGTATAGCCGCAAGGCTTAGGAGCAAACCAGCGTCCGCACGCTGGGACCAACACAGATTTGTATAGCTGATAGACTTTGGAGCAAACCAGTGACCGCACACTGGTGTAACAAGCGAGTTTGTATAGCCGCAAGGCTTAGGAGCAAACCAGCGTCCGCACGCTGGGACCAACACAGATTTGTATAGCTGATAGGCTTTGGAGCAAACCAGTGACCGCACACTGGTGTAACAAGTGAGTTTGTATAGCCGCAAGGCTTAGGAGCAAACCAGCGTCCGCACGCTGGGACCAACACAGATATGTAGAGCTGATAGGCTTTGGAGCAAACCAGTGACCGCACACTGGTGTAACAAGTGAGTTTGTATAGCCGCAAGGCTAAGGAGCAAACCAGCGTCCGCACGCTGGGACCGACACAGAATTGTAGCAATGTCACCAACGCGACCAGGCAGAAGGTCGCCAGGATACTGAAGACAGGTGATGAGATGACAGGAACCAGCAACCATCAGTCAGGTCAGGAAACAGCAGAGAAGAAATTCAGCAGTAACTGCAACACCAGAGACTAGGCCGGAACCAGGACTGGAGTAACTCAGCATCCAGGAAACACTGGAACAGTAGAGATCAGGAACCCAGGAACACAGGAGATCAGGAACTCAGGAACTCAGGAACACTGGAACAGAGGCCCAGCTATCACTAGCATAGTGATAGCAAGAAGGTCAGAAACAACACGAAAGGGCACTCAAAGGGTGCCCAATCCAGGTTTAAATAGGCAACAAGAGGCGGGCTAACTGCAGACAGCCAATAGAAGCCCCCTACTGGTGACAGACAGGGAACTGCAGCAAATCACGGGCACCGTGATAGTACCCCCCTTTCAAAGACCCCCTCTCCTAGAATAGGGTTTAGGTTTCTGTGGGTAATTGGCATGAAAGACCCTAGTTAGCCTAGGTGCATGAAGGTCCATACCATCCACCCACGATCGATCCTCAGGACCGTACCCTTTCCAATGTACCAGGTACTGTACCCTTCCTCTAAGCCTACGGGAATCAATAATGCTCTGAACCTCGTACTCCTCCTGGCCCTCGACCTCAACAGGTCCTGGCACCACAGGTGTGGTAGTATAGCGATTGCAAACCAGAGGCTTAAGAAGGGACACATGGAACACATTATGGATACACATGGATGCAGGTAGGTCTAGTGCATAGGAGACAGGGTTAATTTTACGAATAACTCTGTACGGACCAATAAACCGGGGAGCCAACTTATTAGACGGAACCTGCAGCTTGAGATTTCTGGAGGAAAGCCATACTCTATCCCCAACCTGAAAGGAAACCGCTGGAAGCCTTCTGCGATTAGCATGGCGCTGATGACGCTGAAATGACTGACCAAGTGCCCTCTGAACTTGTGCCCATGTGGAACGGAGTTGCTCGATATGCTCATCCAGAGCTAGAATCTGTTGCGTCTGAAAGGAATCTGGGAGCAAGCAGGGCTGAAACCCATAATTAATCAGAAACGGAGAGCTCCCAGATGAAGAATTGACCGCACAGTTCCTGGCGAACTCTGCCCAAGGCAACAAGTCGGACCAATTATCATGATGGTCAGTAACGAAACAACGGAGAAATTGTTCCAAGCCCTGATTAGCTCGTTCAGCAGCTCCATTGGTCTGGGGATGGTAGGCAGAGGAGAAGGACAGCTGTATGCCCATCTGTTGGCAAAATGCCCTCCAAAATCTCGACACAAACTGGCTCCCCCTGTCAGACACCAGTACCCTAGGCACTCCATGCAACCGGAATACTTCTCTGGCGAACACCATTGCCAATTCCTTAGCCGAAGGAAGGCCACGGAGGGGCACGAAATGAGCCATTTTAGAAAACCTGTCCACCACCATGAATATAAAGGAATACCCCTTAGACATAGGCAATTCTCCCATAAAATCAATGGAAACATGAGACCAGGGGCGTTCGCCATTAGGCACCGGCTGAAGCAAGCCCACTGGGAGATGTCTCGGGGTCTTAGCGCGGGCGCAGGTGGCACAGGCATTCGTAAATTCGGCACAATCGTTTTTCATGGAAGGCCACCAAAATAACTGAGAAAGGGACCATAACAATTGGTCTCTACCAATATGTCCCGCAGCCTTAGAGGAATGGTAGGTTTCGAGCAGCCTAGTACGAAATGATTCAGCGACAAAACATTTGCCCACTGGGGTTTCATGGGGAGCGGACCCCTGAGAGGCCAGGATCTCCTCCCCTAGAGGAGAAGTGATACTCGTGCGTATAGTAGCCAGTATTTTATCAGGTTGGATGATAGGTGCTGGTGCTTCCACTCTGTCACTGTCGGCCTCAAATTGTCTTGACAGTGCATCAGCCCTGATATTTTTTGACCCTGGTAAATATGATACAATGAAATTAAATCGAGACAGGAACAGTGCCCACCTGGCCTGACGAGAGGACAATCTCTTGGCCTCCGAGAGATAGGTCAGATTTTTATGATCTGTTAGGATTAAGACAGGATTCTTAGTACCTTCAAGCAAATGACGCCATTCCTTAAGAGCGAGGATAATGGCCAATAATTCTCTGTCACCTATCTCATAGTGGCTTTGAGTGACAGTCAACTTTTTAGAGAAAAACCCACAAGGTCTGAGAGTTCCACCTTTCTCGTGTCGCTGCGAAAGTACTGCCCCGACCCCAATATCTGAGGCATCAACCTCTAACGTAAATGGAAGTAGAGGATTGGGGTGGGATAACACAGGAGCCGCAGCAAATGCCAGCTTCAAATTCTCAAAGGCTTTCTCAGCAGATACCGGCCAACAAGAAGGATTAGCACCCTTGTGCGTAAGATCGGACAGAGGTTTGACAATGGAAGAAAAGTTCTTAATAAACCTCCTATAATAATTAGCGAAACCCAGGAAACGCTGTATGGCTTTAAGACCCTTGGGTTTTGGCCATTGTAGGACAGCTGACAACTTTTCTTTGTCCATGGCAATGCCATCATTGCCAATTATGAACCCCAAGAATGGCACAGTTTCAAATATAACCTGAGGCGGTTCTAAGGGTCTACCATCAATCGCTTCAATAGTCAAGGGGTTTTTTCTTTCAATGCGCGGAACTCCGTGCAATTCAGCAAAGGTATTATCCATAAAATACCCTGCTGCACCAGAGTCAACCAAGGCCAAAACCTCCACAGAGCGTTGTGCCCAAGACAATACCACCTGTATGGTGGGTTTCATTATGCCCGACACTGGGGACGATTGTACACCACCTAGGGCCTGTCCCCCAAGGTACCCTAGGTGTGTGCGTTTCCCGGACGTACCGGACAGGAATTTAGCAAGTGCCCTTTTTTACCGCAGTATAAACATAACCCTTGTTTTTTGCGATATAGTCTCTCTGCCTTGGTTAGTCTAGTGAAGCCTATTTCCATAGGTTCACTTGTTTCCCGTACTGGTTCACTAGACTTCAATGCCAAGGGAGGGATGGGTGGGCAAAACATGCTACTAGGCTCATTATTTTTTGACCGTAACTTACGATCTCTGGCAATTGATCTCTCACGTATTCTGGAGTCAATTATCATAACATACTCAATGTAATCATCTAGATCAATAGGTAGATCTTTAGCAGCGATTTCGTCTTTAATGTGGTCATTCAGGCCTTGAGAGAAGGCTGCCAATAATGCCTCGTTATTCCAACCTACCTCTGCTGCCAATGTGCGGAATTCGATGGCATAGTCGCCCACTGTACGCCTGCCCTGTTGTATCTCCATAAGGCGTTTGGCAGCAGAGGTGGTTCTACCAGGAGGCTCAAACACTCTTCGAAAGGAACGCACAAATTCACTAAAGTTCTTAGTACAAGGTTTAGCATTCTCCCACAAGGGGTTAGCCCAAGCCAATGCTCTGCCAGTGAGCAGTGATATCGTGAACCCCACTTTACTACGATCATTGGGAAATGCGTGTGCCATCAATTCCATAAAGATTTCGAGTTGGTTGATGAACCCTCTGCAGAGACTAGGGTCACCATCATATCTTAGCGGCAAGGGTGCAGAAGCCGTTAACCCTTTAACAGTACCCCCTAGGGGTCTGGTATCACTTTCCGGTGTCTGACTTGGCGAGACCACCGGGCTAGAGCTAGATTGGTCAGCAGGTACCGTGCGTTCAAGGATCGTTTGAATTGCAACTGCCAACTGATCCAAACGTTGCTCGAGCACATCCATCCTCCAATGGATATTCTGTGCGTTACCTTCACCCTTGCTGTCTGAGGTAATGGCCCTTTCGTACTGTCACGGTTTATTATGACTCTCAGACACAAGTTTTAGGTAAAAAAAAATCAATTTTATTGAAATAATAATTTGATAACTTAGGATGGCAATAACATACATATATATATATACAGAATATAGCACAGACAGAAGGCAGACTCTACTGGTCCTGTCAATATACCAGACAGGACAGTCTTTAGGCTCTACCGACCTTGCCAATACCGGGTAAGGCAACCTGCAGATGGAATAGCATAACGGTTTTACCGGCCTTACCAAATTACCGGGCAAGGCAGCCTCAATGGATACACAATGTAGGCTCTACCGGCCCTGCCAATACCGGGTAAGGCAACCTCAGATGGAATGTGGCAAAAGGTTCTACCGGCCTTACCAATACCGGGCAGGGCAGCCCAGAGAAAATAGCAGCAGTAGATGAAACTGGCAAATAGCAGAATCGTTAAGCAGCAAGGCTTAGGAGCAAACCAGCGTCCGCACGCTGGGACCAACACAGAATTGTATAGCTGATAGGCTTTGGAGCAAACCAGTGACCGCACACTGGTGTAACAAGCGAGTTTGTATAGCCGCAAGGCTTAGGAGCAAACCAGCGTCCGCACGCTGGGACCAACACAGATTTGTATAGCTGATAGACTTTGGAGCAAACCAGTGACCGCACACTGGTGTAACAAGCGAGTTTGTATAGCCGCAAGGCTTAGGAGCAAACCAGCGTCCGCACGCTGGGACCAACACAGATTTGTATAGCTGATAGGCTTTGGAGCAAACCAGTGACCGCACACTGGTGTAACAAGTGAGTTTGTATAGCCGCAAGGCTTAGGAGCAAACCAGCGTCCGCACGCTGGGACCAACACAGATATGTAGAGCTGATAGGCTTTGGAGCAAACCAGTGACCGCACACTGGTGTAACAAGTGAGTTTGTATAGCCGCAAGGCTAAGGAGCAAACCAGCGTCCGCACGCTGGGACCGACACAGAATTGTAGCAATGTCACCAACGCGACCAGGCAGAAGGTCGCCAGGATACTGAAGACAGGTGATGAGATGACAGGAACCAGCAACCATCAGTCAGGTCAGGAAACAGCAGAGAAGAAATTCAGCAGTAACTGCAACACCAGAGACTAGGCCGGAACCAGGACTGGAGTAACTCAGCATCCAGGAAACACTGGAACAGTAGAGATCAGGAACCCAGGAACACAGGAGATCAGGAACTCAGGAACTCAGGAACACTGGAACAGAGGCCCAGCTATCACTAGCATAGTGATAGCAAGAAGGTCAGAAACAACACGAAAGGGCACTCAAAGGGTGCCCAATCCAGGTTTAAATAGGCAACAAGAGGCGGGCTAACTGCAGACAGCCAATAGAAGCCCCCTACTGGTGACAGACAGGGAACTGCAGCAAATCACGGGCACCGTGATATGCTGTCCCTGTAGACTGTGAACTGGTGGGTGGGAGCGAGCCCACCAGCCCCTATGTGACCCCTGACCTGGTGGTTGGGAGCGAGCCCACCAGGCCCTGTAAAACCTTGGCTGTGATGAGTGGGACAACAGTCCTCATCAGCAGTCCCAAGCCTGTTGCCCCTTGTCCTGATACCCCAGCCTTGGTGAGTGGGACCACGGTCCTCACCAGGGATACCCTTGTTGCCCCTGGATCTTTTGACCCCAGCCTGGTGGGTGGGAAGTCATTCCTCACCAGGCCAACTGTTGATCCAGCCCGAGGGAGGGGAACCACCGTGCTCCCTAAGGAAGTTGGGAGTTGCCCCAGTTTTGCCAGCAGCCCACAGTCTGTTTGTCCTGGATTGGTGAGTGGGAGTGCGCTCCTCACCGGTCCTCTGGATGCCCCTACCCTGAGCAAAAGAGTCCCCAGTGTTTCCAGTAGCCCTTTGGATGTTGCCTCAGCCCAGGAGAGTGAGAGCAGCATCCTCTCCTGTTCCCGTGGGGTACTTGCCCAACCAAAAGGGGGAGATGTCCCCAGCGTCCACCAAGGTGACCCCCAGGCCATGGGGAACCCAGAGACACTGTTGCCAAAAGGAGGTCCACCTTGTAGACTGGCTATGGACCCTGAGTCACTGGACCCAGACCCAGGAGGGTCTGACCCCAGCTCTGCGTGGAGCCTGGCCCAGGAGAGGCCTCCCAACTTGGTGATAGCCAGGACCAAGAGGTACACGTTTCCCTGGCCCAGGACCAAGGACCCCAGTTTTACTCCTGGCCCCGGACAAGGGGCTCGTTTTTTCTTTCCAGACCCCAGGACTGTAGGGGCTGGCTGGGGACAAGACTTTTGGGACAAGTACTGTTGTGGACATGGAACCACAGGCAGAAAACCCCGGACATCCCTAAATTACACCCGACTGGGTCTAATCGGGTATGCCGGACATGGATACAAGGGGGAGATATGTGACAGAACTGTGGTGACTATAGTTGATTCCAGTACATTGCTGGAGTGCAGAGATAGTGGGGGGGGGTTGGGCTTTGATTCCACTCTACTCCAGGCCTGTGCTAAGGAATGTTAATTGATTCCTGCTGTGCTTCCTTGACCAATCAGAGGCGGTTATTGATGAGCCAGTTAAGAATGTAGGATTTCAATTCCTAATCTGCATTCTTATCCTGATAAGGATGCTGGTGGATGATTGGTCAAGCATAGAAACACTGTCCCAAGTATTCATTTGCATGCTGATCTAGATAAGAGTCTCTGTAGTGTATATAACCTGTGTGTTTGATTCAATAAAGGAGAGTTCTTCCCTTCATCAAGTCTCGGCTGATGTTTGGGAACAGGAGGGTCAGTGTACTATTGGAGTGTTATTCTGAGAAAGGAACTATAAAAGAGGTATCCAGCTTATGATACAAGGCGTCACGTTACACTCCCGTGCTGTCACTCCTACCTAGGTGTTCTACCTGTATACCTCTGTGGATCACCTGGTAGGGGTGTCTGGCAAGAGATAGCATTCCCTGCTCCTACGCGCCAACCATATCAAGCCTGACAGTACTTCTTTGTTTGGGCCAGATCTTAAAGATCTGATCAGTGAAGCCACAGGGGGTAAGAGTACCCTTCTACCTTTGGTCCCCAGGAAGAAAACGCTGATTAAGCGTAATCTGTATTTTCGTTCCTTTCAGACTAAGACACGTCCGGCAAACCAGACGGTTCCCTCAGCTCCGCGTGCCTCCTTCAAGCCCAAACAGCAATGGAAGCCCAAGGTCTCCTCCAAGCCCAAGGCTTCCAAGCCTTCTTCAGCATGACTCACCGAACCCAGGTCCCCACTCTGCTGTGGGTGGCCGTCTGTGTCACTACCACAGCGTCTGGGAGGATTCAGTGGTAGACCCGTGGGTTTTACAGCTGGTGATGGAAGGGTACAGGATCCCTTTTGTTTCTCTCCCTCCCTTTCGCTTCTTTCCTTCTCATACGCCTCAGGGCGCGGAGAAAAGCCGGCTGTTCAACGGCGCTATTCAGGCTCTTCTGGACAAGGATGTTCTAGAGCCAGTTCCAGTTCAGGACAGAGGTATGGGTTTTTACTCAAACCTCTTTGTGGACTCCAAAAAGGACGGTGGTTGTCACCCCATTTTGGATTTGAAGGATCTCAATTCCTTTGTGATCCGGACTCATTATCACCAGGAGTCTCTAAGGACAGTGATTGCTGCTATGTCCCCGGGGGAATTCCTTGAATCTCTGGATCTTCAGGACGAGTATTTACACATCGCCATTCATCCAGAGAGCTGGCAGTATCTCAGATTTGCCTGCGACCGAGGGCATTTTCAGTTTTCAGCTCTTCCCTTTGGTCTGACTACAACTCCTCAAGTTTTCAGCCATGTCCTGGAAGCCCTAGTGTCCGTCCTCCACGGGTCGGCATCAGAGTTACTCCATACATGGACGACCTGCTTCTGAAAGCCCCCTCTGTGGAACTTCTTCATCAACAGGTTCAGCTATGGATTCACGCTCTCACCCATCACGGGTGGATCATCAACATGGACAAGTCAGATCTTGTCCCATCCCAGAGTCTGGTCTTCCTGGGCCTTCTTTTCGACAATCAGAAGTGCATGGTGTTTCTCACGGACGAGGAAGCTCACCAGATCGCCCACATGGTTTCTGCGGTTCTGGCTGAAGATCCAGTTCCAGCCAAGAAGCTGTCTTCTCTAGTGGGGAAATTTATCTCCACCATAGAAGCGGTCCCATTTGCCATGGAGCACACCAGGGAACTCCAGAGGTTTATGATCCAGGGGTGCAGAGGTCAGCCAGACCTTCTGAAGATGTCATTGTCCCTCTTCATGTGGAACTGAGTTTGTCATGATGGCTCAACCTCTCCAATCTGCTGAAAGGCATGTCCTTCCTAGTATCCTTTTGGACCACGGTGACAACGGATGCCAGCCTCTCTGGCTGGGGATTGGTCCCAGGTCACCTGACTGCTCAGGGTCGGTGGTCTCCGGAGGAATTTCTCCTTCCTTCTGGCGATATTTCATGCCCTTTGTCATTGGACATCTCAGCTGGAAGACTGCCCAGTCCAGGTTATCACAGTGCCTGTGATTGCTGCATTTCCTTGTCTGTCACCAGTAGGGGGCTTCTATTGGCTGTCTGCATTTAGCCCGCCTCATACTGCCTATTTAAACTGGATTGGGCACCCTTTGAGTGCCCTTTCGTGTTGTTTCTGACATTTTTCACTATTACTATGTCCAGTGATTGTTGGGCCTCTGTTCCTGTGTTCCTGAGTTCCTGATTGCAGCTGTTCCAGTGCCTCCTGAATGCTGAGTTGTTCCAGTCCTGGTTCCGGCCTAGTCCTCTGGGGTTGCAGTTCCTGCAGACCTTCTTCTCTGCTGTTTCCTGCCCTGACTGATCGCTCTGCTGGTTGCTGCCATCTCCTTGCCTGTCTCCTGTGATCCTGGCGACCTTCTGCTTGGTCGCGTCGGCGACATTGTTTGTTAGTCCCAGCGTGCGGACGCTGGTTTGCTCCAAAGCCTTGCGGCTACACGATTCAGTTGTTACTCCACTGTGCGGACACTGGTTTGCTCCAAAGCCTATCGGCTATACTATTCAGTGGTTGGTCCCAGCGTGCGGACGCTGGTTTGCTCCAAAGCCTGTCGGCTATACTATTCAGTGGTTGGTCCCAGCGTGCGGACGCTGGTTTACTCCAAAGCCTTGCGGCTACACAATTCCCTGTTGGTCCAGTGTGCGGGCACTGGTTTGCTCCAAAGCCTATCGGCTACACTACTCAGTGGTTGGTCCCAGCGTGCGGACGCTGGTTTGCTCCAAAGCCTTGCGGCTATACGATTCACTTGTTAGTCCAGTGTGCGGACACTGGTTTGCTTCAAAGCCTATCGGCTACACTACTCAGTGGTTGGTCCCAGCGTGCGGACGCTGGTTTGCTCCAAAGCCTTGCGGCTATACGATTCAGTAGCTGGTCCCAGCGTGCGGACGCTGGTTTGCTCCAAAGCCTTGCGGCTATCCGGTTCAATTGTTAGTCCAGTGTGAGGACGCTGGTTTGCTCCAAAGCCTTGCGGCTATCCGATTCAATTGTTAGTCCAGTGTGAGGACGCTGGTTTGCTCCTAAGCCTCGCGGCTATACGATTCCTCTGTTGGTCTCAGTGTGCGGACACTGGGTTGCTTACGATCCTGTCACTCTGTCATTATCATCCGACAGCTATTGATACCTCTGGGCTGCCTTGCCCGGTATTGGTAAGGCCGGTAGAACCTTTTGCCACATTCCATCTGAGGTTGCCTTACCCGGTATTGGCAAGGCCGGCAGAGCCTACACCGTGTACTTATTGGGGCTGCCTTGCCCAGTATTTAGGTAAGGCCGGTAGAACCTTGACGCTATTCCATCTGCAGGTTGCCTTACCCGGTATTGGCAAGGCCGGTAGAGCCTATTATTCTATCATCTCAGACTGTCCTGTCTGGTATATTGACAGGACCGGTAGAGTCTGCATACTGTCTTTGCTATTTACTCTTGATATATATGTATGTGATTGCCATTCTAAGTGATCATTTTATTATTTCAATAAAATTGAGTTTTTTACCTAAAACTTGTGTCTGAGAGTCATAACAAACCGTGACACAGGTACAGTCCGACAACGTCACGGCCCTGGCTTACATCAACAAGCAGGGCGGAACAAGTCTCACCGCTTGATTACAGGTCAAGGCTATTTTGTCCTGGGCAGAGGAACACGTTCCTGTCATATCCGCAGTGCACATTCCTGGCGTAGACAACGCCATGGCGGACTTCCTCAGTCGACACACAGTGGATAGCGTAGAGTTGGAACTGCACCCAGAGGTGTTCACCCTCATTGTTCAGAAGTGGGGTCTTCCTTACATTGACCTGATGGTGACAAGACACAACAGGAAGGTTCCGAGGTTCTGCTCTCGGTGGACGGACCATCTAGCTCTGGCGGCGGAGGCAATGTCCATTCCTTCGTTATTTCCTCTGGCCTATATCTTTCCTCCTCTCCCAATGTTGCACAGGGTGTTACGGAAATTGCGACTGGAACACTGTCCAGTCATTCTGATTGCTCCGTACTGGCCTCGCCAAGCTTGGTTTCCGGAGCTCTTGGTTCTGTCTGTGGTGGAGCCATTCCGGCTCCCTTGCCGTCCGGATCTTTTTCTACAGGGTTACCTGTGGAAGGAGGATGTTCACCGGCTAACTTTGACGGCTTGGAAATTGAAACCTCAATATTGAAGAAGAAAGGTTTTTCTTCTGGGGTAGTGGCTACAATGCTCTGTGCCCGCAAACCTGTTTCTTCCAGGATCTGCCATTGTGTCTGATCGACCCTTCTATCTTGGTGTGCTGACAAGGACCTGTCTCATGAATTTGATCTGCCTATGGTCCTGGCCTTTTTGCAGGATGGTGTGGATAAGGGCCCCAGTTTGAGTTCCCTTAAGGTTCAGACTTCTGCTCTCTCTGTTTTCTTTCAGAGGCGCATTGCCATCCTTCCTGATGTCAAGGTTTTCTTCCAGGGCGTTGCTCATACTCGTCCTGCCTTCAAGAATCCCGCACCTCCGTGAGGTCTTAACTTGGTTTTGGGCATTCTTCAACTCCCTCCATCTGAGTCCTTGGATACTATTCCTCTACGCCTGTTGACATGGAAAATGTCTTTTCTCCTGGTGATCGTGTCCATTCTCTGTGTCGCGTAGTTACATGCTCTGTCCTGTAAGCCACCCTATTTGGTGTTTCACAAGGACAAGGCGGTGTTTCGCACTTCTCAAGAGTTTCTCCCGAAGGTGGTTTTGGAGTTCCACATCAATCAGGAGATTGTGGTGCCTTCTTTCTGCCCAGACCCCACCTCTGACAAGGAGAGGGATCTCCACTTATTAGATGTGGTGCGTTGTCTCAAGTTTTATGTACATCGCACTGAGTCTATCAGGCAATCTGTCACGCTGTTCCTCATTCCTGAGGGTCCCAGGGAAGGAAGATCTGCATCCAAAGTGACTATTGCTTCTTGGATCAAGTCCACTATTCATAAGGCTTACGAGCTGAGGAAGAAGCCTGTCTCCTTTCGCGTCACGGCTCATTCTAAAATATCTATTGGGGCTTCTTGGGCTTACAAGAATCAGGCCTCTGCTGATCAACTGTGCAAGGCTGCACTTGGTCGTCTGTGCACACCTTTTCAAAGCAATACCGTGTTCATATGCTGGCATCGGCTGATGCCAGCTTTGTGAGGAAAATCCTGAAGCAGTCTTGCCTGTCTAGGATCTTCTTCAGTTCTTGGTGCTTCCTTCACTTTTGAGCCCTGTTGGATCTAGTTCAGTGTGCTGTGTAACAGTTTGGGGTGTTGTTACCCCTGATCAGTCGTTTGACACTTCATTGTTTTGTTGGGCTATCCTGATCTGATGGTTTATATCTGCTCTAGTGACTTTTGGGGGCCTTGCGCCTGGTCCGTGCCTTACTTCCCGCCTCTGGGAAACTCAGTGGCTGGACATCCCAAAGTTACCAGAAACCTGTATTGGATGAAAGAGAAAAGAGGATTTTAGTCTTACCTGTTAAATCCTTTTCTCTTAGTCCATACAGGTTACTGGTCTCCCATCCTGTCAAGGGACCATGCTTGGCTCTCCTGTGGCAGACCATGGGGGTCCTTCTGGGTCATGCTCAAAGGATTCTTCTTTCCCTTCCACTAGCTAGTCAATAGTTAGTGTCTCAAATCTTTCCGGAGCTGGTTGGCTAGCTGCAGTCAAGGAGGGAAGGTAGGCTCCACCCAGTGCATACAATTCTAGAATTGTTCCTGCCTACAATTAAAGGGGCGGATCGCCTATCCAAAGTTACCAGTAACCTGTATGGACTAAGAGAAAGGGGATTTAACAGGTAAGACTAAAATCCTCTTATCCAGTTGTGTAGCCATTAAAAAAATCAATATGCTCCAAACCCGATCTCTCAAACCGCTATGGTTTGAGAGATATTGCGATTCAAAGTTCGCCCCTCTCTCCCTTTATCCTGACGTCAGTGTCTAGCTGACAGCAGGAGATTCCGGTAAGGGGACCAGCAGGAGGCTCTGCAGCAGATCCGAGATTGCATTATCTATAAAGAATTCATTCATTGGAAATGACTACAAAGTGTGCTTGCAAACCAGGCACTTTGTAGATCTTTCCAATGAATGAATTCTTTATAGATAACGCGATCTCGGCTCTGCTGCAGAGCCTCCACGAGTCGTATGACTCGATTCTCCTGCTGTCAGCTTTACAGCTGACATCAGGAGAAGGGGAGGGAGGGGGGAACTTTGAATCCCTATATCTCTCAAACCATAGTGGTTTGAGAGATCGGGTTTGGAGCATTTTTTTTTTTTTTTTAAAGTCTACAAAACTGGATATATTTTTTGGGGACATTACTGTCCCTTTAAGGGAAAACAGAAATGGAGAAGAGGAAAAAAAGAGAGTAAAAGAAAGGGAGCCAGGAATTTCTAACACTGCAAACAACTGGGGTATCATGAGAGAAGCTGTCAAAAAATGTAAAGTACATGCGTAACATCAACCAAACAGAAGACCATCCATAAATAGAAGTCAAATCAAAAAACATGCTTACAGGTTCTGAGGAGCATGAGACATCAATCAATTTTGCCAGGTGTACCAGATTAAAAAAATGTTCTAGACATCCCTAAGACATGTTAGTATATTTATAACGTGGGAGAGCTATGTTTACTAAATCCAACCAGACAGAAATAAAAGGAAGGGATGTCTGGATCCATTTGAGGGCAATTGCTTTCCTGGCATAGAAAAAGAGAAGTGAGGCATGAGGCATCACTTCAAATACAGTGTACTTTACTCTAGTATCTGTATACATTCTGTTTCTTTCCTAAAACTTAGTCTAATTTGTCTTTGAGAGCAGCCATTCCTGCCTTTTCTAGAGTACCCTGACACACAATGACATAGCAATATTAATAGTGTGTATGAGAAGTGTTAATGCTGAATTGCCTTTACATGATCTAAGTCAAGGTAAGCAGCTTCTCTGAATAGAAGATAAGTAGGCATTCATTTAAATACATTTAACTGAATTCATTCTTTACAAACAGCATAAACAAACTTTACCTACACAGGATAGTATACATATGCATTAAATAAACCAATTTTAGGATTATAGTTTTGTGATTTAACATAAAATAACTTATTTTTACAGATGCCATCAATAAGGACATAATATTTAAAATTATATGACCTAATTTAATTTTTAGGTGTTAGTCTTCCTTTAAACAAGAAATCAAAGGTCATATATATATAATGCTTTTTTCCCACTCACATTAACAGCAGGGCAGAGTGTGTTTGATTCCACCACCCACAGCATGCTTTTTCTCTGACAAACTCCATTTTCAGGGCCATCTCCCAGAACGTCAGTCTTCCTCTCGGATAAGAGTTCTTGCGAGTCATCCACCTGTGTATGTGTGGCACAGTCAACAGTGGGGCTAGGTAGAGGTTCTAACTGGAATTTTTCAAACAACCCCAGTGGGCTGTCACGTCCAGAATCCTGTGGTGAACCTGATAGAGGGGGTCGGTGAAGCAGCTCCATGGTTATTATCTATTATATAACCTGTAAGATAAAGTGATAATCAGCTGTTTACATCTGTAATAATATTCTGCCCAAAATATGTAAAATCACACATGCCTGAAACATCACCAGTCACTGAGATATCTCTTTTGTGACATAACACTCTCATTGTTACATTTCCCCTTCTGGTCACACACCATACTATCTAGCCACTGCCACACCGTACACTATAATTGAGTTATCACTCCCAGTGACAATACATACTATACTTGTGCTAGTTCCTGTTGACAATGTAATGGGTATTACGGGTATTATGGCTGCACAATAGCACAGACAAAGGAAAACCTTCCAAAACCAAAGAGGTGCATTGTGTATCGAAGAGCAATGTGTTACAAACCCCTCTAGTCCTCAGAGGGTTAAAGTTCAAATGGTACATATATGTTAAATGGCAAATTTCAAATACTAGTATTATAGGTTCATTTCAGTTGTAAACTCTGCAGTATCAGTTGTGTAGCTCTAGCTGAAATCGAAGCTCTGTGGTATCACTGCTACAGCTCAATTAAATTGTACAAAAAACAAACAATTCACTGATGGTGCCACAATCTCAGACTTCAACACCCAAAATCTTATTTGGGTATAATATAAGGCATGTGCATATCCCCTCAGACGAGGACCATCAATAAAACAACCCTTTCTCTCCTTATTAGAATACCACACCTCCATAAATATAAAAACACACAAGGCCGAAATAAAATGAAATAAATCAAATTAAAATTAACAATCCTAATTTGAATCGTCAATCAACAATCAAGTATATTTAAAAAAAAAAAAAAAAAAAAAAAAAGCTAAGTGAAGTGGAATAATCTATCCAGATAAAAGAAAAAGAGGACATGTGACACAAATTCTGCTGCCCTGGCACACACACACACACACCCAGGGCACAAACACACAAACAACCAGGGCACACACACACACACACACACATCCAGGGCACACAGACACACACACACTCAGTGAGCAGCTGTAAAGAAGAGTTATGTAAAACTTTTCTAACTGCCTGTCCTATTGGTACAGCATGGGCCATGATTTTCACAGGTGTGGGCAGAGGGCTGAGCAAGGACTTCACTCTCCACTGCAGTACACACCTCCTTCCTCTACACCCTCCCTTCCCTTACCCTGTCCACCTTTCAACCCATTATCCTCTTCTCCCCTGTTTGGAAATGAAGAAAATAGATAGGTGCAGAAGAGCTATCTAAGTTGAAAAAGTTGAAATATTCCTTCACCAACACCAGAATTAAAAGATTTACCCACATTTTCCAGGGGCTATATCCTGCCTCACGGTATATTCACCTGCGCTGGCTCTCACCCCAGTACAGTGTGCTTATTCTGCCAACAGGTAAATTTCTGCTCCTTCAGAACTTCAGTAGGTACAAAGATATATGTGGAATCAGCCACCCCAATAATGGGTCACAACATACCCAATATTAACTCTGGCTGATCTTTTATTTGATAAAATTATTTTACATTCAAGTTCAGAGCTACCAAGAGCCAGCGACTCAAAAAATATATATTACTAGTAATAAAATACTGAAAACTTTAACAAATATATTAAAAAACCATTATATTTTTAAAATGACCATATGGTCAGAAGGATCAAGCAAATATACAAATGTACTAATGGAATGGCCTAACACATTTTATGACAAGAAGTTACTTCATCAGAAGCCGAAAAAGAAGTAATACAGAAACCGTCAATCTTTTTAAGGTATTTGGGATGCCTCCTTAGTGATTACTTAAAACAGCTCGACTGGTAAACAAAACAGCTCGACTGGTAAACTTACCAAAACGAGCATACAGAATCCACACCACGCCATGACTCCACCAAACGCAGCATCGTGTGTCCACCATGGTGTACATCCGGGTTCCCATCATGGTCACATGGTAGAGAAGTGACAACAACCATACTCCAAACATACTGTGCATGTCAAAACACCATCCCCCCATACTGGAACTCATCTTATGTGCTTTCCACCATGCCACTCATACACGTAGGAGAAATGGTTCTGTCATACTCCAGCTCTAATACGCATGCCCTGCCATGCTCCATTCAAAACTGGAATGCACTATAATTTCTATTTTGCATGCGTAACGGAGTCCTATTGTCATGGGTCAAAAAATATGTATTTAGATTTGAATCATCCCAAACAGGCATACCAAAAAAGGACTCACTTGGATTCACACTGATTTCTCCTGTGTCTGCCCTCACAACAGCCATCTCCCTAACACAGATGGGCAACTGGTGATTCCCACCTTGTTGGTCTACAGTTCCCATCATCCTCAGTCGGCCACATGATGCCTGTTTGCAGTCCAGTAGTTGGAGAGCCACATTTTTTCTCTACCTTCCCCATTATATCCAGGGTTTGTCCATACTGACTGCCTTTATCATCAAGTTGCATATACATCAGTGGTGAAGTCAGCGAAATTTGATTTTTATTTCTTTCTATTACTATGTATATGTGTGTGTCTCTCATGACACCCTTTTCTCATGTGTGTCTGTATGCATCTTTAACTATCTAGGTGTCTCTCAAGAGTCATTCTTCTCATGGATCTGTGTGTGCGTATGTGCTGTATGTGTGGCTGTGTTTTGCTAGTATATATACGCTACCAGTCAAAAGTTTTAAAATACCTCCGTTTTTGCTACTTTTAGTTATTACCATATAACTTGGCAAAAATATTAGAAAATCATGTAAACATTGGGTATTTCTAAACTCAAGACAAATATTATAATCTATGTAGCAGGGGATTTTTTAGCGTTTGTAGACGTGTAAAAGATTTTTCGTGTAAAAGCTAAAAAAAAAAGTGCTTTTGTTACATTTTTTCATCATATATTATATGCTTTATATACTGTTTTTCTTGCCATAAAAAGTAACACATTTTTTAGCTTTTACATGAAAAATCTTTTATACATCTACAAACGCTAAAAAAAACCTGTTACATAAATTATAATAATTGTCTTGAATTTAGAAATACCCAGTGTTTACATGTTTTTCTAATGTTTTTGCCAAGTTATATGGCAATAACTAAAAGTAGCAAAAATTGAGGTGTTCTAAAACTTTCGACCAGTAGTGTATAATATATATATATATATATATAATCTTAAAGTGTACTCAGCCCGGTAAACTCCAAGCGTCGCAAGAGACAGCACACGAAATCGCCAAATGTGAAGATCAGTTTATAATTGTGGTGGGCATTAGTTTGCCTTGCTTTCAGCCGGCAGGGCAGATGTGTGGTGTATTGTTTACATTGTTTACACTGGTTGCTGAGCAACCTTACGTGGCCCTCTGACGTCACTGTCCTCCAGATGCGGGTTGCGGCCGATGCATTTTTGGCGCAATTCTATCCACGAGGAGAGTGGGGTAGGTGGTCACTTTTTGATTCTATATATATGTGTATTTTTTAATTTGCAAGCTATTTGCCCTGAGGAAGGTCCTGTGTGGACCGAAAGCGCTAGGCTTGATGGATGCAATAAACTGATCTTCACATCTGGCGATTTCGTGTGCTGTCTCTTGCGACGCTTGGAGTTTACCGGGCTGAGTACACTTTAAGATTATCATTTTTGTATGGGACGTGCACTGATTGAATTACTCAATTTTCTTTTGACAAAGTTTTGTGAGTGCTGCTGTCAATTTTTGTATATTTATATATATATATAGATATATATATATATAGATATATATATATACAGTACTATGCAAACGTCTTAGGCAGGTGTGAAAAAATGCTGCAAAGTATGCGTTCAGAAATAGACATGTTAATAGTTGGTTCACTTTGAAAATGTCAGACGACATAAAGGCGCAATAACCAGGACCCCTTGATGAAAAGGGTGACATGAGAATCTCGCCTTGCATAAAAAGCACGAGATTCTCATGTCACACCATTAAACGGTGCTTCAACCCAGAAACCTCCATCTCCTTTCGCATTTATGTTTTCTGCCCTTGTTAAATAAAGTACAAACACTGCACAAGCACACGCATTGTATAAACCTCTATCAGATGTAGGTCCCTCTCCCATCTCGTCAGAATTAGTCCTCTCCCATATCTGAGCACTGCGCCAGGCTCCCCTTCTCTGCATGCAGAATGACAGCTGACTACAACTCCCCTCATTCCCAGCCTGGTGCATTGCTCAGATATGTATGTGTACTAGTACTTCTACCGACGCCCTTTTCATCAAGGCAACCTGGTTATTGCACCTTACATTGTACATCTCAGATCAATATTTGACCACTCTTTGCCTTCCAAGCAACATCAATTCTTCTAGGTACACTTGCACACAGTTTTTTAAGGAACTCAGGAGGTAGGTTGTGCCAAACATCTTCATGGCAAGCCTCAGTTGCTTCTCTCTCTTCATGTAATCCCAGACAGATTCAATGATGTTGAGTTCACAGCTCTGTGGAGGCCATACCATCACTACCAGGACGCCTTGGACAGCACATCTGGAAACCCTGGTCTGCTTTGAAATTTCTGCCTGGAAGAAACATTGCTGATGCAATATAGCTACTTTATGTCCTCAAAACCACAAAGAGAGGCCTACAAGACAATGTCTGAAGTTCAGCCACCTGTCAAACAGACAAAATACCCAGCAGAAAGGCTGTCTTTACTATCATGAAAGGCAGAGAAACTTTAGACAGAAGGCTTGAAAACAGGATTTTAGTCATTTTACCATTAAATCATCTTCTCTTAGTCCATATAGCTTACAGGTAACTCTGGGAGGGCGACAGCCCCTTTTAAGGCAGGAAAAATTATTGGAAAGAATGCAGTGTGGAGCCTTCCTCTCCTCCTTAGCTGGTGACTAGCTAGTCCCCTCCCAGTTAGATTTGAGACACTAACCTATCTAGCTAGAGAGCAAGAAGGAAAAGAGAAAACACTCCTATGAGCATGAACCTGAAAGGACTCCCACATCCAGCCACAGGAGAATCAAGCATGGTCCCTTGACAGGGTGGGAGACCTGTAAGCTATAAGGATTAAGAGAAAAGGATTTAACAGGTAAAATTAAAATCCTCTTTTCTCTGTTGTCCAGTATATAGCTTACATGAAACTCTGGGATGTAGCAACATTAAGTTCCCAGTGGTGGGAAAGAAGGAAAGGACAAGTTGCCAGTCCCCATGATACCAGAACTCCCATGGATTAATAAGAGCACAGAATAGCCCAAACAAACAAAGCGTCAATGGACACTGAACTGTAACAGCACACCAGTAACTGTAAACACAACACTCTGAACAAGAGCCAACAGGGCTCAACAGGTAAAGATCTCTAAGACACAGGAAACAAAGTCCTAGACAGGCAGAGCTTTCCTGCCAAAGCTGGCTTCAGCCGAAGCCAGAACATCAACACAGTAGTGTTTGGTAAAGGTGTGCACAGACGACCAAGTGGCCACCTTGCCCAGCTGATCAGCAGAAGCCTGATTCTTATAGGCCCAGGAGGCCCCAACAGATCTAGTGGAATGAGCTGTGACACGAAAAGAAATAGGTTTCTTCCTGAGTTCATAGGTAAATGGTAAACTTGATCCAAGACGCAATAGTCACCTCAGATGCTGCCTTACCAGCCCTGGGACCCTCAGGGAAGACAAAAAGTGCATCAGTCTGATGAACAGTGCGTTCCAGATAGAACTTAAGGCAATGCACCACATCCAACAACTGGAGATCCCTCTCCATGTCAGATTTGGGGACAGGACGAAAGGAAGGCACAACAATCTCCTGATTGATGTGGAACTCAGAGACCATCTTAGGAAGAAATTCCTGAGAGGTACGAAGAACTGTCTTATTCTTGTGAAACACCAGGAAAGGTGATTTGCAGGACAAAGCATGCAGTTCAGCGATTCTACGAACAGAGACAACTGCCAAAAGTCATCAGGAAATGAAGAGGAATGGTAGCCAAGGACTCAAAATGAGGCTGCTGCAAGACTCCCAGAACCAGATTAAGGTCCCACTGAGGAGTGGGATGCTTAAAGGAAGGGAAAGCATGAGCAACATCTTGAAAGAAAACCTTGACATTTGGGACAAAGTATCATGGTGCCCGTGATTGCTGCAGTTCCTTGTCTGTCACCAGTAGGGGGCTGCTATTGGCTGTCTGCAGATAGCCCGCCTTTCACTGCCTATTTAAACCTGGATTGGGCACCCTTTGGTTGCCCTTTCGTGTTGTTTCTGACCTTTTTGCTATCACTATGCCAGTGATAGCTGGGCCTCTGTTCCAGTGTTCCTGAGTTCCTGATCTCATGTGTTCCTGAGTTCCTGATCTCTACTGTTCCAGTGTTTCCTGCATGCTGAAGTACTTCCAGTCCTGGTTCCGGCCTAGTCTCTGGTGTTGCAGTTCCTGCTGAACTTCTTCTCTGCTGTTTCCTGACCTGACTGATCGTTGCTGGTTCCTGTCATCGCATCGCCTGTCTCCTGTGTCCTGGCGACCTCCTGCCTAGTCACGTCGGCGACACTGCTTGTTACTCCAGTGTGCGGTCACTGGTTTGCTCCACAGCCTATCAGCTCTACTATCCTGTGTTGGTCCCAGCGTGCGGACGCTGGTTTGCTCCAAAGCCTTGCGGCTATACAAACTCGCTTGTTACACCAGTGTGCGGTCACTGGTTTGCTCCACAGCCTATCAGCTGTACTATCCTATGTTGGTCCCAGCGTGCGGACGCTGGTTTGCTCCAAAGCCTTGCGGCTATACAAACTCGCTTGTTACACCAGTGTGCGGTCACTGGTTTGCTCCAAAGCCTATCGGCTATACAATCCTGTGTTGGTCCCAGCGTGCGGACGCTGGTTTGCTCCAAAGCCTTGCGGCTAGACAAACTCGCTTGTTACACCAGTGTGCGGTCACTGGTTTGCTCGACAGCCTATCAGCTGTACTATCCTGTGTTGGTCCCAGCGTGCGGACGCTGGTTTGCTCCAAAGCCTTGCGGCTATACAAACTCGCTTGTTACACCAGTGTGCGGTCACTGGTTTGCTCCAAAGCCTATCAGCTATACATTCTGTGTTGGTCCCAGCGTGCGGACGCTGGTTTGCTCCAAAGCCATGCGGCTATACAAACTCGCTTGTTACACCAGTGTGCGGTCACTGGTTTGCTCCAAAGCCTATCAGCTATACAATTCTGTGTTGGTCCCAGCGTGCGGACGCTGGTTTGCTCCAAAGCCTTGCGGCTATACAAACTCGCTTGTTACACCAGTGTGCGGTCACTGGTTTGCTCCAAAGCTTATCAGCTATACAATTCTGTGTTGGTCCCAGCGTGCGGACGCTGGTTTGCTCCTAAGCCTTACGGCTATACTAACTCGCTTATTACACCAGTGTGCGGTCACTGGTTTGCTCCAAAGCCTATCAGCTATACATTCTGTGTTGGTCCCAGCGTGCGGACGCTGGTTTGCTCCTAAGCCTTACGGCTATACTAACTCGCTTGTTACACCAGTGTGCGGTCACTGGTTTGCTCCTAAGCCTATCGGCTATACAATTCAGTGTTGGTCCCAGCGTGCGGACGCTGGTTTGCTCCAAAGCCTTGCGGCTTTACGATTCCCCTGTTAGTCTCAGTGTGTGTACACTGGGTTGCTTACGATCCTGTCAATTTGCCATTACCATCTGACTGCTGCTACTATCTCTGGGCTGCCCTGCCCGGTATTGGTAAGGCCGGTAGAACCTTTTGCCACATTCCATCTGAGGTTGCCTTACCCGGTATTGGCAGGGCCGGTAGAGCCTACATTATGAATCTATTGAGGCTGCCTTGCCCGGTAATTTGGTAAGGCCGGTAGAACCGTTATGCGATTCCATCTGCAGGTTGCCTTACCCGGTATTGGCAAGGCCGGTAGAGCCTAACATTCTATTACTTCAGACTGTCCTGTCCGGTATATTGACAGGACCGGTAGAGTCTGCCTTCTGTCTTGTTATATTCTGAATATATCTGTATGTATGTGATTGCCATACTACGTTATCAATTTATTATTTCAATAAAATTGATTTTTACCTAAAACTTGTGTCTGAGAGTCATAATAAACCGTGACAGTACGAAAGGGCCATGACCTCAGACAGCAAAGGTGAAGGTAATGCACAGAATATCCATTGGAGGATGGATGTGCACGAGCAACGTTTGGATCAGTTGGCAGTTGCAATTCAAACGATCCTTGAACGCACGGTACTTGCTGACAAATCTAGCTCTAGCCCGGTGGTCTCGCCAAGTCAGACACCGGAGAGTGATACCAGACCCCTAGGGGGCACTGTTAAAGGGTTAACGGCATCTGCACCCTTGCCGCTAAGATACGATGGTGACCCTAGTCTCTGCAGAGGGTTCATCAACCAACTCGAGATTTTTATGGAATTGACGGCACACGCATTTCCCAATGATCGTAGTAAGGTGGGGTTTACAATATCTTTGCTCACTGGCAGAGCTTTGGCTTGGGCTAACCCCTTGTGGGAGAATGCTAAACCTTGTACTAAAAACTTTAGAGAATTTGTGCAATCCTTTTGAAGAGTGTTTGAGCCTCCTGGTAGAACCACCTCTGCTGCCAAACGCCTTATGGAGATACATCAGGGCAGGCGTACAGTAGGCGACTACGCCATCGAATTCCGCACATTGGCAGAAGAGGTAGGTTGGAATAACGAGGCATTATTGGCAGCTTTTTCTCAAGGCCTGAATGACCACATTAAGGACGAAATCGCTGCTAAAGATCTACCTATTGATCTAGATGACTACATTGAATATGTTATGATAATTGACTCCAGAATACGTGAGAGATCAATTGCCAGAGATCGTAAGTTACGGTCAAAGAATAATGAGCCTAGTGGCAAGTTTTGCCCACCCATCCCTCCCCTGGCATTGAAGTCTAGTGAACCTGTACAGGAGACAAGTGAACCTATGCAAATAGGCTTCACTAGACTAACCAAGGCTGAGAGACTTTATCGCAGAAGACAAGGGTTGTGTTTATACTGCGGTAAAAAAGGGCATTTGCTAAATTCCTGTCCGGTACGTCCGGGAAACGCACACACCTAGGGTACCTTGGGGGACAGGCCCTAGGTGGTGTACAATCGTCCCCAGTGTCGGGCACAATGAAACCCACCATACAGGTGGTATTATCTTGGGCACAACGCTCTGTGGAGGTTTTGGCCTTGGTTGACTCTGGTGCAGCAGGGTATTTTATGGATAATACCTTTGCTGAATTGCACGGAGTTTCACGCATTGAAAGAGAAAATCCCTTGACTATTGAAGCGATTGATGGCAGACCCTTAGAACCGCCTCAGGTTATGTTTGAAACTATGCCACTGTCTATGACTATTGGGGCACTTCACAGAGAAGAGCAGCAGTTTCAACTGATTAATTCTCCGCACCATGCGGTAATATTGGGCTTTCCGTGGTTACAGTGACATAACCCACAATTTGATTGGAAAAAGTGTGAAATTGCTGCTTGGTCCCAGTTTTGTATGGACAAGTGCGTCATCCAGCCTGTTAAGGTCCTGTGCACCTCCTCGGCTATACCGGATGTGTACCAACAGTTTGGCGATGTTTTTAGCAAAGGAGAGGCCAGTTTGCTACCTCAGCATAGACCTTATGATTGTTGCATCGAATTGCAGCCTGGGGCAGTACCTCCGAAAGGACGCACTTATCCATTATCTTGTGAGGAAAATAAGGCTATGGAGGATTACATTTCTGATGCCCTTGCTAGAGGGATCATACGAAAATCTACCTCTCCAGCTGGGGCTGGGTTCTTTTTTGTAAAAAAGAAAAATGGCGAATTAAGACCATGCATTGACTACCAGGGCTTGAATAAACTAATGGCAAAAAACGCATACCCAATACCACTCATCACCAAGCTTTTTGACAGGCTTAAGGGCGCTTCGATTTTTACCAAATTGGACCTACGGGCCACTTACAATCTGGTGCGCATTTGAGCAGGTGATGAGTGGAAAACTGCCTTTAATACTCGAGCTGGGCACTACGAGTATCTTGTTATGCCATTTGGGCTATGTAATGCCCCCGCAGTTTTCCAGGAACTGATAAACGATGTTCTGAGAGATATGTTACAGACATGTGTTGTGGTTTATCTGGACGATATATTGATTTACTCTCAAGACATGGCACAGCACATCAAAGATGTATCCGCAGTATTGCTACGACTCCGTGAGAACAAATTATTTTGTAAACTGGAAAAATGTGACTTTCATAGAACCAGTGTGCCATTCTTGGGGTTCATAATTGGCAATGATGGCATTGCCATGGACAAGGATAAGTTGTCAGCTGTCTTACAATGGCCAAAACCCAAGGGGCTTAAAGCCATACAGCGTTTCCTGGGTTTCGCTAATTATTATAGGCGGTTTATTAAGAACTTTTCTTCCATTGTTAAACCTTTGTCCGATCTTACGCACAAGGGCGCTAATCCTTCTTGTTGGCCGGTATCTGCTGAGAATGCCTTTGAGAATTTGAAGCTGACATTTGCTGCGGCTCCTGTGTTATCCCACCCCAATCCTCTACTTCCATTTATGTTGGAGGTGGATGCCTCAGATATTGGGGTTGGGGCAGTACTTTCGCAACGACACGAGAAAGGTGGTACTCTCAGACCTTGTGGGTTTTTCTCTAAGAAGTTGACTGTCACTCAAGGTCACTATGAGATAGGTGACAAAGAATTATTGGCCATTATCCTCGCTCTTAAGGAGTGGCGTCATTTGCTTGAAGGTACCAAGACTCCCGTATTAATCCTAACAGATCATAAAAATCTGACATCTCTCGGAGGCCAAGAGATTGTCCTCCCGTCAGGCCAGGTGGGCACTGTTCCTGTCTCGATTTAATTTCATTGTATCATACTTACCGGGGTCAAAGAATATCAGGGCGGATGCACTGTCAAGACAATTTGAGGCCGACAGTGACAGAGTGGAAGCACCAGCACCCATCATCCAACCTGATAGAATACTGGCTACTATACGCACGAGTATCACTTCTCCTTTAGGGGAGGAGATCCTGGCCTCTCAGGGGTCCGCTCCCCATGAAACTCCAGTGGGCAAATGTTTTGTCGATGAACCATTTCGTACTAGGCTGCTTGAAACCTACCATTCCTCTAAGGCTGCGGGACATATTGGTAGAGACCAATTGTTATGGTCCCTTTCTCAGTTATTTTGGTGGCCCTCCATGAGAAACGATTGTGCCGAATTTACGAATGCCTGTGCCACCTGTGCCCGCGCTAAGACCCCGAGACATCTCCCTGTGGGCTTGCTTCAACCGGTGCCTAATGGCGAACGCCCCTGGTCTCATGTTTCCATTGATTTTATGGGAGAGTTGCCTATGTCTAAGGGGTACTCCTTTATATTCATGGTGGTGGACAGGTTTTCTAAAATGGCTCATTTCGTGCCCCTCCGTGGTCTTCCTTCAGCGAAGGAATTGGCAATGGTGTTCGCCAGAGAAGTATTCCGGTTGCATGGAGTGCCTAGGGTACTGGTGTCTGACAGGGGGAGCCAGTTTGTGTCTAGATTTTGGAGGGCATTTTGCCAACAGATGGGCATACAGCTGTCCTTCTCCTCTGCCTACCATCCCCAGACCAATGGAGCCGCTGAACGAGCTAATCAGGGCTTGGAACAATTTCTCCGTTGTTTCGTTACTGACCATCATGATAATTGGTCCGACTTGTTGCCTTGGGCAGAGTTCACCAGGAACTGTGCGGTCAATTCTTCATCTGGGAGCTCTCCATTTCTGATTAATTATGGGTTCCAGCCCTGTTTGCTTCCAGACTCATTTCAGACGCAACAGATTCCAGCTCTGGATGAGCATATCGAGCAACTCCGTTCCACGTGGTCACAAGTTCAGAGGGCACTTGGTCAGTCATTTCAGCGTCATCAGCGCCATGCTAATCGCAGAAGGCTTCCAGCGGTTTCCTTTCAGGTTGGGGATAGAGTATGGCTTTCCTCCAGAAATCTCAAGCTGCAGGTTCCGTCTAATAAGTTGTCTCCCCGGTTTATTGGTCCATACAGAGTTATTCGCAAAATTAACCCTGTCTCCTATGCACTAGACCTACCTGCATCCATGCGTATCCATAATGTGTTCCATGTGTCCCTTCTTAAGCCTCTGGTTTGCAATCGCTATACTACCACACCTGTGGTGCCAGGACCTGTTGAGGTCGAGGGCCAGGAGGAGTACGAGGTTCAAAGCATTACTGATTCCCGTAGGCTTAGAGGAAGGGTACAGTACCTGGTACACTGGAAAGGGTATGGTCCTGAGGATCGATCATGGGTGGATAGTACGGACCTTCATGCACCTAGGCTAACTAGGGCCTTTCATGCCAATTACCCACAGAAACCTAGACCCTATTCTAGGAGAGGGGGTCTTTGAAGGGGGGGTACTATCACGGTGCCCGTGATTGCTGCAGTTCCTTGTCTGTCACCAGTAGGGGGCTGCTATTGGCTGTCTGCAGATAGCCCGCCTTTCATTGCCTATTTAAACCTGGATTGGGCACCCTTTGGTTGCCCTTTCGTGTTGTTTCTGACCTTTTTGCTATCACTATGCCAGTGATAGCTGGGCCTCTGTTCCAGTGTTCCTGAGTTCCTGATCTCATGTGTTCCTGAGTTCCTGATCTCTACTGTTCCAGTGTTTCCTGCATGCTGAAGTACTTCCAGTCCTGGTTCCGGCCTAGTCTCTGGTGTTGCAGTTCCTGCTGAACTTCTTCTCTGCTGTTTCCTGACCTGACTGATCGTTGCTGGTTCCTGTCATCGCATCGCCTGTCTCCTGTGTCCTGGCGACCTCCTGCCTGGTCGCGTCGGCGACACTGCTTGTTACTCCAGTGTGCGGTCACTGGTTTGCTCCACAGCCTATCAGCTGTACTATCCTGTGTTGGTCCCATCGTGCGGACGCTGGTTTGCTCCAAAGCCTTGCGGCTATACAAACTCGCTTGTTACACCAGTGTGCGGTCACTGGTTTGCTCCACAGCCTATCAGCTGTACTATCCTATGTTGGTCCCAGCGTGCGGACGCTGGTTTGCTCCAAAGCCTTGCGGCTTTACGATTCCCCTGTTAGTCTCAGTGTGTGTACACTGGGTTGCTTACGATCCTGTCAATTTGCCATTACCATCCTGCTGCTACTATCTCTGGGCTGCCCTGCCCGGTATTGGTAAGGCCGGTAGAACCTTTTGCCACATTCCATCTGAGGTTGCCTTACCCGGTATTGGCAGGGCCGGTAGAGCCTACATTATGAATCTATTGAGGCTGCCTTGCCCGGTAATTTGGTAAGGCCAGTAGAACCATTATGCGATTCCATCTGCAGGTTGCCTTACCCGGTATTGGCAAGGCCGGTAGAGCCTAACATTCTATTACTTCAGACTGTCCTGTCCGGTATATTGACAGGACCGGTAGAGTCTGCCTTCTGTCTTGTTATATTCTGAATATATCTGTATGTATGTGATTGCCATCCTACGTTATCAATTTATTATTTCAATAAAATTGATTTTTACCTAAAACTTGTGTCTGAGAGTCATAATAAACCGTGACACAAAGGCAATGCGCCTCTGAAGAAAGACAGAGAGAGTCAATGTCTGAACCTTCACAGAACATAGGCTGAGGCCTTTGTTCACATCATCCTGTAAAAAGAACAGGACAGTCGGTAGATCAAACTCCTGAGAGGACAGATTCCTGTCCACACTCCAAGAGTGGAAGATAGACAAAATCCTATGGTATGCCTTAGAGGAAACAGGTTTCTGAGCTTGAATAATAGTACACAAGACTGATGATTCAATCGCCAAGTCGTCAGAACCAGACGATCCACGTTCTCCTTCCACAGGTAGCCCTGTAGGAGGAGATCCGGTCTGCGTGGAAGTCAAAACGGATTGCACACAGACAGGTCCAGCAACTACGGAAACCAGGGTTGCCGGGGCCAATATGGAGCAACTAGGATGACCAGAGTCCTCTCCATCAGTAGCTTCCACAGAACCCTGGGGAGCAAAGGAAGAGGAGGAAAAATACAGGCTAGATCAAACTCCCAAGGAATTGACAGAGTATCCACTGCGTAAGCCAGATGGTCCATCCAAGGAGAGCAAAATATCCGAACCCTCCGGTTGAGTCTGGTGGCCAGCAGGTTGATCCAGGGAAGTCCCCATCTCTGAACAATAAGACTGAACACCTCCTGGTGAGGTTCCCACTCTCCTATTTACATGGTGTGGCACATAGACGGTGTCGGCTTGTCAGGATCTAGCAGGATACAGTAAGCAGGTTTAAACCTGCAGGAGAGGGAGTGCTAGAGTGCGTTGCCTAGGGATCGATGCTCGTAGTGCGGTGACTGTCACGGTAAGGCTGTGCTGCGGCTAGGGCCGGATTAAAGTTGCTGGCCGTGAAGCCAGATGTCTGATCCTAGTTGAGCTAGGACCAAGACCTGGATAGCTCCTCCGTGGACAGTACAGACTCTCCTGCAGGGGGGAGTGAGGGCTGGAGAGCGACGGATGAGGAGCGTAGATAGAGTACAGTGGCTACAATGTAGCAGTAAACTCCCCAAGATAGAAAAGTAGAATGAAGGCAGATCAGCAGAAGTCTTGCCAAAGATCAAGACTACAGATCAATAGATATGCAAATCGTCTGCCAGAAAGGATAGCCAGGAGTCTTGCCAAGGGTCATACACTAAAGATCAACAGGCGTCCAAATCGTAAGGCAGAAGGAATTGTCAGAAGTCTTGCCAAGGGTCATACACTGAAGATCAACAGGCGTGCAAATCATAAGGCAGAAGGAATTGTCAGAAGTCTTGCCAAGGGTCATAAACTGAAGATCAACAGGCGTCCAAATTGTAAGGCAGAAGGAATTGTCAGGTCATACACTGAGAGCCAACAAGAGACTGGAACGGAACTAGGAATTCAGAGCACAGACAAGAGGTCTACTCTCCACTGGAACAGTGTGACAGTGCTCTGAGTGAAGGAAAATGTCGCCATATATACGCGCCAGGAGGTGATGTCATTTGAATACCGACACGACGAACCCGGAAGACGCTCTGATCTTGGACACAAAACGGAGGGGGAACACACGCGATCTGTAACACGGAAGGCCAAGAGGAAGAAACAGGTAAGCGGCGTGACACGGCTAAGACGTTTTCTATGCCTGGAATATGTACTGCGGGGATGGCAGGCACATGTTCTTCTGCACAGGTTAAAATAGCCTTGACCTTCAACCAAGCTGCGAGACTTCTGGTGCCGACTTGCTTGTTGATGTAAGCAACGGCCGTGGCGTTGTCTGACTGCACACGAACTGGACAGCCGTGAGATGAGACTACCAATACCTCAGAGCATGGATTATCACCCGGAGTTCCAGAATATTGATGGGTAGGAGAGATTCCTCTGCCGACCAATGACCTTGGACATTCAGGTGACTCAGGACCGCTCACCACCCCGATAGCCTGGCGTCCGTTGTGACCGTGGTCTAAAATGGGATCACAAAGGGCCTTTCTTTCCGCAGGTTGGAGAGACTCAGCCACCAAGGAAGACTCAGCTCTACACGTAAGGGAAGAGAAGCCAAAAGCTTCAAGAGATCTGGATTCCCTTTGCAAACCTGAATCACAAGCCTCTGAAGTTCCCTCATGTGAGCGATCGCAAACTGTACTGCTTCCATGGTAGAAATCAATTTCTCCACCAAGGAGATCAACTTCTTGGCTTGAATGGACTTGCAAGTCAGAACTGAGGATCCCTTGTTGGTGATCTGAAAGACCATGCCCTGCAGGGTGTCGAATAGGAGACCCAGAAAGACCAATCTCTGTGATGGAATCGGGTCAGACATGTTCATGTTCAGAACCCAACCGTGAAGGGTGAGTGTGTGAATGCAGTCCTTTACCTGTGTCGCGGTACCCAGGAATAAACCAGGAGTCAGTACAGTAAAGTAAAACAATCTTTTATTAGAACAGTATCAGTAATGCACGTAAACAGATAATACACAGAGGGTGATCAAAGAGGCAAGCACTGTATCAGAAATAGCAGTCCGCCAATAGATCCACCACACTGTCCGAGACTAGGCCTCAGCCCACTGGAGCCTCGAGGTAATTCGGAACGCCCAAAGGACTAGCAGTGACTCAGCCTGTAGTCAGTCTAGGAGTCTGATAGAGTCCCAGGTCCGCACTAGGATGGGTATCTGTGGAGCGGGGACCAACACACAGAGGAAATAGACAGAGCCCCCTAGTCAGCACCAGAAAGGATAGTCAGACAAGCCGGGTCATACACGGAGCGGATAGTCAGCCAGAGCCACAGGTTTGCATCAGATAGGATATCCACTGAAGTTTTGGTATGCTGGGAGTGCAGTGGACAGAGCCACAAGTCAACACCAGAGTGGGTAGTGAGACAAACCAGGTCATACACAGAGTCAGCCAGAGCCACAAGTTTGCACCAGAAATTATGTCTAAGCCAAATCAGAACGCACAAGGAGAATGGTCAGACAGAGCCACAGGTCAACACCAGAATGGATGGACAGACAGGCCGGGTCATACACAGTTCAGGTAGTCAGCCAGAGCCACAGATCCGCACCAGACTGGGTGTCCACTACACAATGGGAGCAGGCAAAACAGTAGTCAGACAGAGCCACAGGACAGCACCAGAATGGATGATCAGACAAGCCAGGTCATACACAGAGCCCAAGAGAAACAGAACTGTATAGTACAACAATGCAAGGACAACTGACTCAGTCCCTTTAAACCCCTCCTCAGGAAGTAGGTAGGAGGAGCAGCTCAGAGGGAGGAAGTAGGTAGGAGGAGACTACAGGTAGCAAACCCATAAAACAGAGGCCTGCTGCATGCTTGAAGCCTCGCGCCTGCAGTTGACGCTGAAACCAAGGTAAGCTGTAACAACCTGCTGCTGGAGAAGTTCCCCGGAAGGGGCCTTCAATAGTAAGTCGTCCATGTCTGGAGTGACCCGAATCCCCCTTGTGTGTATGACAGAAATCATCACACCCAAGACTCGAATAAACAGCTGTGGAGCAGTGGTCAGACCAAAGGGGAGAGAGGAAAACTGTGCAGGTAGCCATCTTGCAGATCCAAGGAAGCCAGAAATTCCCCTGGATACATCGCCGTAATGATTGACCGTAAGGACCCCTGGTGGTTATGAGTCTTGACCACAAAGGAATTTAGATCCTTGAGGTCCAGAATAGGACGGCAGCCACCATCCTTCTTGGAAACCAAAAATAGGTTGGAACAGAAGCCCAAACCCATTTCTGGTTCAGGTACCAATTCCAGAACTTCCTTGTCCAAGAGAGCCTGGATGGCCTAGTTGAAAAGAAAAAGCTTTTCTTAGGGGAGGGAGAAGGGAAGAACCAGAAGGGAGGAAGGGATTTGAAGGGAATCCTGTACCCTTCTGAAACCACCTGTAAAACCTATGGATCCGCAACTGTGTTTGTCCAAACACTGAGAAAGTCCTGCAGACGACCACCCGCTGGCACGAGCGGACCGGGGTTTGGCGAGTCATGCTAAAGCAGGTTTGGTGGGCTTGGGGAGGACTGCTTGGGCCTCCAATGCTGTTTGGGCTTGGAGGAAAAGCACGGGGCCTGAGGAACTGCCAAGTTCGTCCTACACGCCTCATCCTGGTAGGTGCCTGCGGACATGAGTGTTCTTCTTAGGAATCAAGGGCAACAAAGTGTTCTTGCCCACAGCGGCCTCACTGATGAGAGTCTACAGCTCAGGACCAAAAAGGGACGTGCCCAGAAAGGGAAGTGAGACCAAAGTTTTCTTGGAGATCGAGTCAGCAGACCAGATCTTAAGCCAAAGGGAACGTCTGGCAACCACAGACAGAGCAGAAGCCTTGGCTTCAAGTTTGATAGTGTCAAATATAGCATCAGTAACATAATGCTGACAAGATCAGCTGTAGGGACATCCTGATGAACAGCCTCTGTGAGCTGCTCTGTCCATATAACAATAGCCCTATTAACCCAAGCTGAAGCAAAGGTAGGTCTCATGGACGCACCTATAGTTGTAAATATGGCCGTATGGGTATGGGTATTCCAGGATGACTATGACCCAAAACACATGATCAAGGCAACAAACGAGTGGCTTAAGAAGAAGCACATTAAAGTCCTGGAGTGGCCTAGCTAGTCTCCTGACCTTAATCCCATACAAAATCTGTGGAGGGAGCTGAAGGATTGACATACCAAACATCAGCCTCAAAACCTTAATGACTTTAAGAGGATCTGTAAAGAAGAGTGGGACAAAATCCCTCCTGAGATGTGTGCGAACCTGGTGGCCAAATACAAGAAACATCTGACCTCTGTGATTGCCAACAAGGGTTTTGCCACCAAGTACTAAGTCATGTTTTGCAAAGGGGCCAAATACTTAGTTCACTGAGTAAAATGCAAATCAATTTACAACTGTTTTGAAATGCGATTTCTTGGATTTTTTTGTTGTTATTCTGTCTCTCACTGTTCAAATAAACCTACCATTAAAATATATATTTCCCTCACTATATATATATATATATATATATGTACTAGGTTTTGGATGAAAGCACTCACTCGTTAAAGTCATACGCAGGTGCACATTCCCCAAGTGCAGACCTTATAACTTTGCCTATTTATATTAATAAAGCTATTTAATAAGTCCTACGGGTGCTGCCCTCTTTTATGCTTTATATATATATATATATATATATATATATATATATATATATATATATATATATATATAAATATATTGCTATGTTACCTCAGCTTAAGTAAGGAGTTACTCTTCCCATTGGGTGATTCAATGGAGGAGTGATTTAAATCATTCAGGGAGTTGTCCTGCCCCCACTATCCAGCCCGCCCACCAGGGCCGGCGCTACCATTAAGGCAGCACAGGCAGCTGCCTTAGGGCGCCACAACGGAGGGGCTCCAAAAAGGGAGAAGCTGGGAGCTTCAGCTCTGTGCCGAAGGAGGCACAGAGCTCTCTTATGGCTAGACCCCCAGGGACTCAAGGTAGGGGATCAGGGGGCATTGTGGAGATGAAGGGGCATTATGGAAGGGGCAATGTGGAGATGAAGGGGCATTATGGAAGGGCAATGTGGAGATGAAGGGGCAATGTGGAGATGAACGGGCATTATGGAAGGGCAATGTGGAGATGAAGGGGCATTATGGAAGGGGATATGTGTAGATGAAGGGGCATTATGGAAGAGCATTGTGGAGATGAAGGGGCATTATGGAAGGGGAAATGTGGAGATGAAGGGGCAATGTGGAGATGAAGGGGCATTATGGAAGGGGAAATGTGGAGATGAAGGAGCAATGTGGAGATGAAGGGGCATTATGGAAGGGGTATTGTGGAGATGAAGGGAGCATTGTGGAAGGGACAATGTTGAGATGAAGGGAGCATTGTGGAAGGTGCAATGTGGAGATGAAGGGAGCAATGTGGAGGTGAATATGTGGGCGGGGCAGGGGACTGTGGCAAGGTCAGGGGGGGCAGGTGGATTGAGTCCGGGCCGGGGGGGCATCAAAATGCACCTTTGCCTGTGTATGCAAAAATCCTTGCACCGGCCCTGCCGCCCACCACTATCCAAGTGACTGAAAAAACAAAATGGCTGCCACTCACTCCTACATCACAGACTCACACACAAGCCACACACACACAAGCCACACACACAAACACACAAGCCACACACACACACACAGAGTCCCCAGGGGTCCCTCCACCAACCTGAGGCACACAATGAGCTGATCCAACAAAGAGAGGGCGGGATCGGCTCCAGTGTACCTTCATTTCTGGTATCCGCAACACAACAATGCTTTCGGCTCCTGGTGCACAATGTGCTTCTGCTGCACATTGTGCAATGACAGGCAACAATGACAGGCAACGCTGTCACATATTGCTAGTATATATATATATATATATATATATATATATATATATATATATATATATATATATACACACTAGCAATGTTGGACGGTGTTGCCCGTCATGTTATGACCGTTGGGCGCACGTGTGTGAAATGCACACACTGATAAACAGAGACATATGCAACACACAGACAGACACATACACACAGTGAGTGGCAGAAACATGCAAAAACATGCATACACACAGGCACACCAGAGATGTACACATGGACACACATATGTAACAGAGATGTACACACACACACAACATACATGCACAGACGCATGTCTGTTGCATGCGTCTGCGCATGTATGTTGCATGCACACACGCATGCAGCAGACAAACGCACACGCACACATGCAACAGGCATATGCGCACACACACACATGCAACAAACATACTCGTAAACGCTACAGACACACACATGCTACAGACACATGCTACAGACACACGCTACAGACACAAGCACACACACACAGACACACAACAGACATACACACACAGAACCGACATGGAACAGACACGCAACAGATACACAGACACGCAACAGACATACACTTTGACTTGTGGAGTCCCTGGAGGGGACTCATGTGGTGCTGATGTGGAGAGGCCAATGGGGTAATTTGGGTTAAAGTGGGCGGGGCTTAATCGTGAGTAGGGGAAGGGCTTAACATAAATGTGAAAAAGTGTTAGTAATAGGCTGGGGAAGGAGGAGAAGTGGGAGGGAAATGCAAGTTTACAGTGTGAGGTGTTTGAACACACTCCCTGAGGGGTAAAACTTAATACACAACCCTGTGGCAGTCAGTGGGTTAAGTGTGTACCTGATAACTCCCTGTCCTGTGTCTTGCATGGCAAATGATGACAGTCAAGAAATAATTCAGCAATGATTTAAGCAATGAGCGCCATTTTGTTCCCCTGGTGCTGCAGCTTCCCTTCAGTGGCTGTACTACAGGTCCTGCTGAGGCCATTGGGAGTCTGAGTGAGTGACTGTGTGTGTGTGTGGTGTGTGTCAGCCATATTTCTTTCTGGTTTTGTGTGTGTGTTTGGTGCTGTGTGAGTGGGGCATGTGTGTGTCTCTGTAGTCTAGGAGCAAGTGGCAGCCATTTTATTTTTCTCAGTTGGACAGTGGTGGGCAGTGGGAAGTGTATTCATACCTGGGAACTTTTACTTGTGGAGTCCCTCATGTGGGGTTGATGTGGAGAGAGCAATGGGGTAATGTGGGTTAAAAGTGGGTGGGGTTTAATCACGAGTAGGGGCGGGGCTTAACATAAATGTGTAAAAAGTGTTAGTAATAGGCTGGGGAAGGAGAAGAAGTGGGAGGGAAATGCAAGTTTACAGTGTGAGGGGGTGAACACACTGCCTGAGGGGTACAACTTGATACACAACCCTGTGGCAGTCAGTGGGTTAAGTGTGTACCTGATGGCTGCCTGTCCTGTGTCTTGCATGGCAAATGATGACAGTCAAGAAATAATTCAGAAATGAGAGCATACTTTAACTCTTTGAGTGCCATTTTGTTCCCCTGGTGCTGCAGCTTCCCTTCACTGGCTATATTATGGGTCCTGCCGAGGCCACTGGGAGTCAGAGTGAGTGACTGTGTGGTGTGTCAGCCATATTTCTTTCTGGTTTTGTGTGTGTGTATGTGTGGTGCTTTGTGTGCTTATTTGGTGGTGTGTATGTGTTGATGTGTGTGTGTGTTTGGTAGGCTGGATAGTACTGTGAAAATCACTCCCCCATTGAATCAACCAATGGGAGCAGTAACTCCTCCTTACTGCCCCCCCCCCCGAGGAGACATAAATTATGTAATGAGACATTCTCTTCTATATGTGTGTGTCTCCTGAGGAGACATAAATTATGTATATATATTTATAGATATAGATATATATTTATACATATATATATATATATATATATATATATACTTTGAAAATAGTATGTATAAAAAGCAAACCTTTATTTAACAAAAATAAAACAAAGCTAAAAAGTTACCAGTAATCAGTTTATGGGGGTCCGCATTATTCTGACTTAATTACAATAAAAATAGCTCAATGCGTTTCATAACATTCATCAGAAGTAGGAATTGTTACAATGATTTGGTAAAAGGTGCCACTATTTAAACCAAATGTGTGCTTAATTATTAACGTGACGTCAGTAAAAGACAAAGATGCTATACAGGTCAAATTCCATGTACAAATATGGGCCCGAATGAACCAGACTGCAGAAAGGGGTTAATTCCCTATACTACAATGAATCCCGATGTAGAACATATTTGGCTTGTATAGTAATCTTATTTAAATGAGAGGAGGACAAAAAATACAGCAAAATAAGTACTTTTGGCTTATCCATGCACCCACATAACTTGTGTAGGACTGGGTAAAAGCCCAAAATAATAGACAATTTCTTATTAGCCCTTTGAGTGCCAGAGAGGTATGCAACTGATTGCAAAGCACTGCGTTGAGTACCCTTCTGGCACTCAAGGGGTTAATATATAAAGAATAAATGTAATGTCTATACTAAGCGTAAAACATACACAACAGACCATATCGGTAAAGGACATACTCAGAAAAAATATAACATCTCCCACGCATGCATTAACCCTTTGAGTGCCAGAGGGGTACGCAACGCATTGCTTTGCAATGTGTTTCGTACCCCTCTGGCACTCAAAGGGTTAAAAATAAAAGCAAACAGAATGGAAATGTGTAGAATAATCACCATACTGCAAGATCATGTAAATCAATGCACACATGGGGGATATAGCAGAACACATCATAAAGCAGTTGCTGTTAGTCAATGTGAGAGGGACTGTAAAAATCATCCCTTTAAAATAAAAAGAAGTCCCTTTAAATAACAAAAAACACCTCCTAGAAAGATAAGTAAATGAAAAATGAAATTAAAAAAAAATAGAGCAATAAACAATACGTTTAAATACGATAAAACCAAAAAAGGGGTCAAAGAGAATATAGGGAATTCCATACAGTAATTTCAAAACTCTCTCATGTGTACATCCCTCCAAAAAACTCTCTCCCATGTGTGTATTGCTTCAAACTTTCCTGTGGACACATGACATTTAACCCTTTGCGTGCCAGAGTGGTACACAACGCATTGCTTTGTAATGCATTGCATATCACTCTGGCACTCAAAGGGATAAACAATATAAAGTGTGGAAACTAATCGCCACACCAAGGCGTCATATAGATAAATGCACACATAGGAATGTCCATTTATCAATATGCAAATCCCCACAGAATATCCATTTCAAATAAAAAAGATCCCTTTAAATAATGATAAACATATACTAAAAAAGGATGAGTGAAAATAATAAATTTAAATTGAATTTGCAAAACCTAGACAATAAACAGTGACGATTACATAGATAAGAAAGCAGATAGGACCAAAGGGAACAATGCAGTACAAGGAATTCTAGATCGTTGTTTCAAGGCTTTCATTGAGTCGTTCTGGTTTAAGGGTAAATAATGTCAAATACAGAAGGACTCTCTATTGACAAGTCTAGTATGCCTGGCGTAATTATCGTGGCTTTTGATTTCTTCAGTTGGAGTTATCTATCTATAGTGTTTAGATAACCTGTGTAATAGAAACCTATGTTTGATGTTGTCCAAAACGGGTTCAAAGATGCTGTGTGGTTTGCCCCACATACTGCAGACCTGATGAAATAATTTTGAATGTTATGAGCTATTTTTATTGCAATTAAGGCCGAAAAATGGGGACCCTCATATACTGATTACTAGTAACTTTTAAATTGTTTATTTTTGTTAAATAAAAGGTCTATAAAAATGAGTTGTATTCTCTACATTCAGATTATTTGAATAAATTGGAACTTTATATCTTGTCTGTTTATTTTATTCCAACTGTTGATATATACAGATCACGCTATGTATTTTCTTTTTATGCATCCATTCTGTATCTACTCTACTGGAAGTGAATAGTGCGGATTTCCTCTCATTGGGAAACTGCTCATCTAATTGTGAGTACATTTTCCCAAATTATCTGTGCACATTTTCTCACTTCTTTGACTGTATCCTTGTTTAATGCTGATACCTCTTATTGTTGTTATTGTACCATTTTACATTAACGTTTAGTGCTCACCTACTTTATACTTGAAGCGGAACTAAAACTTAGATATAAGTGCCCCCCCAATTAATTCTTGGTGCAGCGGTAAGCATTGAAATACTGTTACAATCTTTACTAAGTACCGGAATTATTTAGAAATATACGTTGTTATGAGATTCATCACCAGATGACAGAGCAGACATCTTGCTGAAGAGGCATCTGTGTTCCTACTCTGTCCGTCCCTGTCTGTACCATGCAGTACAATGTAACTCCCCCCCTTAGGTTAATTGCCAATCAGTGAGTAGACAGGGATGGACAGAGCAGGTGCACAGATGCCTCTTCGGCAAGATGTCTGATGCTGTTACCTGGCGGTGAGTCTCATAAGAACTTATATTTCTAAATAATGCCGCCACCTAATAAAGATTATAAAAGGATATGAATGCTTACAGCTGTACTAAGAATACATTGGGGGGCGCTTATATCTAAGTGATAGTTCTGCTTTAAATACGTTTGGCAATTTTTTCAGCTGAGCTTCACACTCACAATCTTGTTTTTTTTTAATGCTTTTGTCTGACCTTGAGTATTTTGCACACACGATTAACACCTTTTTAAAAAATATTTTGCTCAATCAAGCACACTTAACCCACATGATCAAAAAATGTTTGAATCTAAACTTATCCTTTACTAAACCTATTTATTAAATTGGTAATGCACTTTACTTGAGTCTGATCTAAACTACTACAAACCTCTAATGCACTTACAGATGAAAAACATTAACTTTTGCAAATGTACTATGTCTTCACAACTGAACTTGAAAACGTGACCACCGATCAACAACAGTCAACAAGTGCTAAGTGAAATTGAATAGTATAGCTACTTAACTAAATTGCCAAGACATCTATTCAGTAAATTTCGCTGTAGCCCAGTCATATTTTTCATGACAGCATCACAATTTACAACTGGGAAGAGACCACCTTTTTTCATAGTCTTGCATGTTTTTTAGGAAATGCATTTGGACCAAATTTGCAGTTTGTGATTAATAACACTCCTTGACTTTCAAATTTAATTTTATTGGTCAAACAAATCAAAAGTTTTGAAAATCTGCATTTAAAATAGAAAAGCTATAATATGCTATGGGATCTATAGAGATGCAGGAAGTCCTTGTTCTCCTAGCATCATCTAAATCAGTGATTATCAACAAGGTCCAGTGGGACTTAGATGAGTTGATTTTACAAACTTAAGGTGCCACCTTTTTATAAAGACGTTGAGAAAAATGTGAATATGTAGTGTTAAATGTACAATATACTTTCTTCTCATTAGGATTATAACGATACATTTATGTTTCTGTACCCTTCATTACGCCATTAACAAATGACTTATGTTAGGGGATGCCTTGAAAATTCCAGAATGTGTTAGAGGTGTCTTAAAGGGATAATAATACTTAGTTGTAACTTAATTTTATTTTGTAGGCATTAAAAAAACATGAAGAACGATATAAGTCTTATCTCTCAAACCTTTATGGTTTGAGAGATATTCACAAGCAAAGTTTCCCCTCCCACCCCTTTTACCTAGTGTAAGCCATCTCTTCTCAGATGTGGAATGCAGTCTACAGACCAGACAGATAACAGAAGGGGACCATCTTCTTCCTATGAGAACAATGAAAACCCTGCCCCCCTTGACAAGTTTTTCAGGTTTTTCCCTTATCTTAATTGAAGATTGTCCCTCTCTGCAATCTACCTGGGCACCTCCCTTCTGCTCTGGCTGAGCAGTGTTACATCAGTAAAAGGGGTGGGAGGGGGATATTTTGTCATTGAATTACTCTGGAACTACAACTCTGACAAAATTGAAATAACGCTCCCAAAGTCCAAATACTATGATGATTAATTGGAGCTGCTTTTATTGTGAAACGTTACTATCCCTTTAAGCAAATAAAGTTTTGAAAACCACAGGCTAAACACAAAGATCTGTACAGTGGCTTCTTCCCTCCCCTGCAGTCAACCATAGCATTGTTTCACCCTGGACCGGCCCCCTTTTGTATTTGAGGTGGAGTGAAACAATGCAATGGAAGGAGGAAGAGGCAGAACACTGTATAGGTCTGTGTTTACTCCAACAAAAGACCACATTCACTGAGAAAAGAATGCAGCAGAGTCATAAAGGTGATGTATTTATTCACACATACATTTCTGTCCACTGGAACAACCACAGACTGATGTGTTTTGCTAGGTAAATAAACTCTTAATCAAAGACCATAAGAAGTAATCGCCACTATCATTCATCTAAACAAAATATTCTCCTATGGTTTAAAATGGTCACTTATAAGTGCATTTTGTTTACTTACCAAGAACATCCTTTTCTCTTAGTTCATATGAAACACAGGGACCATGGGGTAAAATATCCTCCCACAGGTGGGCAGGGGCAGGACAATAAAAAGGGTGCTCTGGAGGTGGATAATCCCTCCCTATTCTACTTTACCCCACCAGATATACTCAGTTTTAACATACAGCAAAGAAAGAAAACAGAAACTGCACAGCAAAGGAGCCGGCCTGAACAAGAGAACACAAAGGACCTTCATACCGAAACTCAAACATCTCATTTTCTCCATAGGACAGCCCTGTGTTCCACATGGACTAAGAGAATGGATTTATCAGTAAGCAAACAAAAAATCAGTTATCAATGTGTAAAGCAGGGACCATGAGAATATTCCAAAGCTCTCCACCATGATTCCAGGGAGGGAGAGAAAAAACACTCAAACACAAACCAATTTTAACAGAGACCAACTGGAACAAATATGAACCTCCACAGGCACAAACACAGAAAACCAAGTAACAGGAAGTAACAGATTAATAGAAGTAATGACAACAAGAAGGATACCCACATGGGCACAATGGCCTGTAGGACCTTCCATCCAAAACTGGCTTCAGCCGAAGACAGAACATTGATATGGTAGTGTTTAACAAATGTGTTAAGGGACAATCCCATTGCTGCCTTACACAACTGCTCAAAAAGGCCTGGTTCTTATTGGCTGAAGATGCACAGAGCACTCTGGTGGAATGAGCCATAACCCTAAAAGACACAGGGTTTTTCCTAAGGACATGGGAAGCCACCATCACCTTAGATGCAGCTTTGCACACAAAACTGCCCTATCAGACTGAAAAATCAGAAAGGGAGGTTTACAAGAGAAAGCCTGTAATTCAGCCACTCACCAAACAGACACAATCACCAGCAGGAAAACTATTTTAAGAGCCAAGGACTAAATGGAAACAGAAGAGGAGCCTTCTGAATCACTCCTAAACCCAAGCTCAAGTTCCCTACAGGAGTGAGATCCCTAAAGACTGGGTAGACAGGAGCCCTTGTACAAGGGTCTGCACATCTGGCAATAAGGCAATATGCCTTTGAAAAAATGCAGATAGAGTTGAATTCTAGACCTTGATAGAGATGAGACTAAGTCCTTTCTAAAGCCCATCGTGAAGAATGGCCGAATTAATTGAAAGACTGAAGGGACCTGGTTGCAATCCATGATTTTTGCATCACTTACAAAACAAAGGCAACATACTATGATATGGTTTGTAAGAAACATGCATAAGGGCATTCATCATAGTTGTGATGACAGAATCAGAGCAACGTTTCTTCTATTGGATGCTGCCTTCAATAGCCAGGCCACCAAAGTTAACTTCTCAACCTCTGGGTGACACAGAGGACACTGAGTCAGGAGGTCTAGAAGGAGTAGAAAATGAAGTGGTTACATGTAACCTCTCTATACTGACCGTCCATAACACTCTGGGAGGAGGCACATACACCACTAGAAATTGCCACGAAATGCCCATAGTATTCTCTGAGAGTGAGAGGCTCCTCAGACCTGGAAAAAAACAGGAGATTCTTATAGTTCAACCAAGAAGTTATTACTTCCAGAGTTGGGAGACCCCACATTAGAATTATGGAGTTGAATGCCGCCTGGTTGAGTTCGCAAATTCCTAAAACCAGATATTGACAGCTGAGAAAGTCCACCACAATGTTTTCTACTTCTTAAGATAGCCAGTGTAAGAGCTTCCACCAAAGAGAGACTTAAACAAACTACTGACCACACAGCAGCACTCCTGGTCTTCACTCTGCAGTTAACATGTCACCTATGTCGCATTTTAGGACTGAATCTCCACTGGCAAACCCCAGAGAAGCTGGGACCAATGCAGTAGAACAAAGGGAACCACCCAGACGTCTACCATGCTGATGGACAGAAGACTCTCACAAACCAAAAGCCCTGTGCCATCTGAGAACCAAAGGTGGCTTCCGATCCAGTGACTCTGGTGTCTTTCTTGACTACTGCACAATTAAATATAACCAGTTGGCCATCTCAAATTCAGATGGCACATTTGAAACCACCAATGCAGATCTGACTTTATCCAGCTGGAGAAAGACATGACATGAGAAGATGACACTACTGTCTGGATCAATTCCTTAGACTATGTAGCTGAAGTTACAAAGTGTGGAACTGGGCAAAGGGGACTGCCTCTAAGGTAGAGACCAGATATCCAAGAACCTCCCTCACTGTCACTGGCAGGCAAAGAAAGGCCTGAGGCAGCTGTCATGACCGAGAGAAATCCCCAGAGAATGAATGTGGGCAGTTATGACTTCTGGGAAGACCAGTAGAGCAATGCCAACTCACAGATAAGGACGTGAACTGAAAATGACGGTCTTGAAAGGCAATACGAAGGACAAACTGATGATCTGCATGCATGGGAATATGCAGAGAAGAATCTTTTATGACTAAGGAATCCAAATACTCCCCTGAAATCATAGCCACTATGACAGATTGCAAAGACTCCATCTTGAACGGGCATGTGGACAAAGCTGTTGGGACGCTTTAAATCCAGAAGAGGGCAACACTAGTTGCCCTTTCTGGGAAGTATGAAAAGGCTGGTATTTTTGGGGACATTACTGACCCTTTAAAGGCACAATATTTACTATGAGAAAATGGGAACATTTAAGAAAATATAAGGTAATCATCAAACAGCCCAGTCTACATCTTGCAATATCTGTGTTATATTTCTTTACAAAGCTAAACAAAATATGCCACACAATACTCTCTGTTCAAGCCCCAGGAAACCCTCTTGTCCTGGGCTAAGATCGAAGGTCTTCTGGACAGGTCTTCATTCCTAATGGGGACAGTAACCCTCTCTATGACATAGATCAAAAAGCCTTGCAAGTCATATCCACGAGCACTGCAAAAATGCTCAGCAATCCCTGTGTTCAAATCCCTACTAATACTCTCTCCCTCAATGCATGGGCTATTTTAAAAATATTTTCATAAGGGCGGCTGGATCTATGGCCTTGAGATAGCTGCCAGATAGGAGAACGTTTTGTGTACTTACCAAGATTCCCACAAGAATAACAAATTCCTGCTGGATTTTTTGATAGACTGTGTATCTTCAGAAGGCATTTGGGGCCTGCAAAATGTAGAGATTCTAGACTTTTCAGGCACGCCAGTTTTCCATCATCTTATGAAGATCCACAAGTCTTTGGGGAATCCAGCAGGCAAACCCAAAGCTTCAGAGATCTCTTTCCTTTACAAGTATCTCATTGAACTAATATAATGCAATATTCAGCCTTTGTTACTTAGACTGAACTTTTACTTGAGGGACATAAAACAATTGATCAAACAAATAGATGAGATAACTTGGCAAGAGAGGTATATGTGGGTCATATGTAACATAAGTGTTCCTCTACTCGTGTATATCCGAGTTTGGAATAGCAGCTATGGAATTTCACAAGGATATATGCATTTGCAGGTTGTGTCAATTCCAATATTTATCGCAAATCCACTGTAGGTAATTCTGCATTTAGGGCAGACAGCTTCTAACATGAACATTCCAGTAGCCACAGACATGCTGCACTTTTTGCTCCATGGCATAGACAGGGTTACTCTCCACAACAGGAGTGGAGACTTGGCCAAAAAGACTTTCACAGAGTGAGGTCTTCTGGATCCTAGCCCTGGGCATGAGGGTTTCCACTGGTCTGAACAGAGTATGGTGTATCTACAAAATAGGAGACATTTTGTATACTTCTTGCTATTGTGGTTTTGCCCATTATCTCTTATTTTTCGTTTATTTTCTTTACTATTTTGACACATTTCCTGATGTCAAAAACCCATATTCTCAGGGCCCAAATTTAAAGGGCTATTTTATTCACTGCCTCTATTATTTTAAGCTCAACTGACAGGCTAACAGTCTACACTGAGCTTTTATAGAACTGTTTTATTAAACAGACCGCTATCTGTTTTTTGTACATGTCACAGCTAAAGTCAGAATTATGGCTAATATCTGAAATATCTGGCTTAGGTAGGTACTACCCAAGTGTGTGGCTAAAGCAAGCATAATGAAATATTTTACCTGCAACCTCTCTGCCAGTGAATGGGTTAAGTTAGAGATAGGCCTAGAACTCGGTGTGTTTATTTAGGGTTAGGACATTAAATATTATGGAGATTGATGTAAAAAATATCTTTTTTACAACTTTATTTTGATTCACCTAACTACCATACATATCATCAAGATAATGTGCACATTAGCCATTTTCTGATTTTAGCTGTTCCCACTATGAAATATGTCAGTGTTCACAATCTGGAAACCAGGGGCAAGCAACCTGTGACTATTCAGCTCTTGTTGAACTATAACTTCCTTAAAAGAAAACATCAAAAAAATGTAATAGGTTGATATCACTTGAAACATTACTTAATTATAACCAGTGTACTCAAAAAATATTCATGTTTTTATACATTCCTAAAATGTAATCACAAACTTTCTTTATAAAACATTTATGAATTATCCTATTCAGAGAGGCTGTTATTTGTTTTCAGAGGCAAGAGTTGTTAGTCTTTGTGAGTAGATTGCACTGCTCTTGTATTCAGAAAGGTTATCTTATCTCCGACCAGTAACAAAATAGTACTGGACAATCAAGTGGAGCCCTGGAAAACAGGTATGAGGGCTCCCTCATAGCACAGGTAAATTATATTTTAAGCCTCAAAAATATATTTGTTACAGATGGTAGCACTGAGTACATTATATTTAAGCGTGCATCTCCACAGTTAATTCAACGTCCAGACTGCTAATATGACAGATAAACTGGAAACATACGTCTGTCAGTTTCCACTATAATCACTCCCTGAAACCAGACATCACGTCTTAATGATTTACCATCCATGACGTTATAACGCAACTTAATGATATGGTCGCCATCAGATTATTCTGCACCAATGAACACACCTTGATAACCCAATACCATTCCCTGGGATTCATCATTCGCTCCCCAATTATTACACAGCGAACACCTACCTTTTTAATATGTATAACTCGTGCCTAGCTATTTTACTACGAAGTTTTGTTAATGTGCCACCACGAATATGAGTAATTGGAACCGCAGCCCGTTAAGCGCGCTCCTTTCCTTCCTTTGCGCAGCTCAAATCACGTGTTTCTAGGTCATCGCTCTGTCACGTGGAGCTTGAGCCTCCGCCCTTACATGATATTACTTTTTAAATTCAAATACGTTTAATAATGTATATTAGAGGAGCAAGGTGTGTAACTTTATATAGGAAAGCGGGAGTTGCGGTATAACAGCTATACAGCCACAGGCCTGCCTACTGATGGTATTAAACTGCAGCTCAAAGACTAGAACAGTTGCGATCGCATCACCAGTGTGTAATGTAAAACAATCGCAGTAGTCACATGCTTACATTTACAATATTGACCGTTTGGGGTGTGACATTTAGAGGACTACTTAACTTTTTGGACAGTACTGCATACCTGCAACCTGTACCAGAGTTTTAGGATCAACAAACGGTTTAATGCTTTAACCTTGGAAGCTGCCTTTCAATACCCTAGGCAAGGCACTATAGCTGCACAAATGGTCAAATACCTTCTCCTTTGATGACATTTACATTTCCATCCAGGGCCGGCCCAAGACATTGTGCTGCTTGGGTCCAAGGATGAAATGCTGCCCGCCACACACACACCAAAACCACGCCCACCAAAACACACCACATAATTATATTAACCACTCTCCTGCCCCTAAAACTACATAGAACTGTCATGTTTTTTGTTTACACCCCTTGTACCTCTTTCTCCCCCTTACCTTTTTACACCCCTTATACCTCTTTCTCCTCCCTTGTGCCTCTTTTTCTCCTCTTTTCACCCCTTGTGCCTCTTTTTTCACCTCTTTTCACCCCTTGTGCTTTTTTCCCCTCTTTTCACACCTTGTGCCTCTTTTTTCACACCTTGTGTCTCCATTTTCTCCTTTTCACCCCTTGTGCCTTTTTTCCCCTCTTTTCACCCATTGTGCCTCTTTTTTCACCACTTGTCCCTCTCCCCCCCCTTTTTACCCCTTGTGCCTCTTTTTTCACCACTTGTGCCTCTTCTTTCCCCTCTTTTCACCCCTTGTGCCTCTTCCCCCCTCCCCTTGCCTGTTTCTCTACTCCTTCCCTGTCTCTTTTCTCCCTGGCTCTCTCTTCTCCGCTTGTCTGGCTCTTCCTCCCCCCTTGCCTGTTTCTCTTCTTGTTTGCTCTCTCGCTTCTCCTTCTGACTCTTCATCTTGCTTTTTACTCAGTCTCCCCACTGCTCCGCACTTGTGACAGGCAGGACTGTGTCACATGCGGAGACGCCTCGTGGTGCATGCTGGGATTTTCTTCGTCAGTCTGGGAGCCATTTTTAAAATTGCATTGGCCTCCAAACAGAGGAAGAAAACCCCGGCATGCTCTACATGCCGTCTCCACGTGTGATGCGGTCCCAGCTGTCATCAGTGCAGGGCAGTGGGGAGACGCCACGCACGAAATAGCATGCCGCCCCTGTCAGAGTGCCGTCTGGGTCCCTGGACCCACCAGGACCCATGTAAGGGCCGGCCCTGTTTCCATCTACTGTTACCTGGAACAGAAAAAACCTTTGGCCTATGACAAGCAGGAACAAAAAAACAACTATAACCCATTGGTTGTCTGTGAGATCTCTCTAGCATCAAAGGGGTTAAATAATAGCCCTTAAAGGGTTATATAAACTGGTGCAGTAACACTGGTCCATATTTAAAGGGGAGCTTTCACCACCAAGCAACTTCATCTAGTTTAATTTATCTATGAATGTGGATATAAGTTTTTGTTAATTGCTATAGTATTAAAGAGAGAGGATTTAAAAACAGTATCTTGCAAAGGTCCCTGCAGCAAAAGCTGTGCTGTACTGCTCTGCAGGCCATCCCTGCGGGTACTCGGGCACTACTATGGATGCGGGTTAAACAACGTTTGAGGGCACGACATGAGAATTGCGCACTTTTGATGCAGGGCAAAATTCTCATGTCGCCATTTTGAACACAGCTAAATGCGCCATTTACTTGCACAATCTTTTGAACACAACATTTTAAAAGTGAACCGATGTGAGAGAGAGACAATGTGGCTGCAAAACAGACCACATCAGCCGTTTTGCAGCCTCTCTGTTTATCTCTCACGATCCGGCACCACAACCCGTCTCCAAGTTCCAAGACAAGCACCATCTCCCATGTCAGAACCTTTCCATTCAAGGTCCTTATTCATTTTCTTCCAGCTGGGAACTGTACAGATTAAGGAACTTTAAACCTTTGAATGCCAGAGGGGTACACAACGTACCTTCTGGCACTCAAAGGGTTGAACCTTTACACAGAAGCTAGCACACAACTCTTCTTTTAGACTTGAGAGAATCAAGAAGTAAGGGGCAGACTTAGAAAGGAGGAGGGCAGCTCAGAGGGAGAGTGTTGCCAACTTCACAATAATTTTTAACGTCATCAAGATGTCAGCACTCTTCCTCTGGCAATGGGAACATTATACAGATAGACGTAAAGCTTTCGCAGGGCCGGCCCTTACATGGGTCCCGGTGGGTCCAGGGACCCAGGCGGCACTCTGACAGGGGTGGCATGCTATTGTGTGAGCAGCGTCTCCCCACTGCCCTGCACTGATGACTGCTGGGGCCACATCACACGTGAAGACGGCATGTAGAGCATGCCGGGGTTTTCTTCCTCTGTTCGGAGGCCAGTGCAATTTTAAAAATGGTGCCCAGACTAACGAAGAAAATCCCAGCATGCACCACGAGGCGTCTCCGCATGTGACACAGTCCTTCCTGTCATCAGTGCAGAGCAGTGGGGAGACGGAGTAAAAAGCAAGAAGAAGAGTCAGAAGGAGAAGAGAGAGAGCAAACGAGAAGAGAAACAGGCAAGGGTGGAGGAAGAGCCAGACAAGCGGAGAAGAGAGAGCCAGGGAGAAGAGAGACAGCGAAGGAGTAGAGAAACAGGCAAGGAGAGGGGGAAGAGGCACAAGGGGTGAAAAGAGGGGAAAGAAGAGGCACAAGTGGTGAAAAAAGAGGCACAAGGGGTAAAAAGGGGGAAGAGGCACAAGGGGTGAAAAAAGAGGCACAATGGGTGAAAAGAGGGGAAAAAAGGCACAAGGGATGGAAAGGGGAAATGGAGGCACAAGGTGTGAAAAAAGAGGCACAAGGGGTGAAAAGAGGGGAAAAAAGCACAAGGGATGAAAAGGGGAAAATGGAGGCACAAGGTGTGAAAAAAGAGGCACAAGGGGTGAAAAGAGGGGAAAAAGGCACAAGGGGTGAAAAGAGGGGAAAAAATAGTCACAAGGGGTGAAAAAAGAGGCGCAAGAGTTGAAAAAAGGAAAAAAAGAGGCACAAGGGAGGAGAAAGAGGTATAAGGGGTATAAAAAGGTAAGGGGGAGAAAGAGGTACAAGGGGTATAAACAAAAACATGACAGTTCTATGTGGTTTTAGGGGTAGGAGAGGGGTTAATATAATTAAGGATGTGGTGTGTTTTGGTGTGCGTGGTTTTGGTGTGCGGAAGGGGGGCAGCATTTCATACTTGGACCCAAGCAGCACAATGTCTTGGGCCGGCCCTGAGCTTGGGGGATAACTACAAGGTATTTAAGCATAGTTGGGGGGTATAAACTGTTGGGGGTTGGGAAGTAGTAAGGTGACAGTTCCTCTTTTAAAAAAAGCAAATTCTGGGTATTCTGGAGCAAACCAACTGCATCATAGAAAAAAAAAATCCTAAATTCCCATGCACTTGAATAGAGCTTTTAACCATTTGAATGATAGAGAGGTCTCCAGTGCATTGCTAAAGATATCTCTTGCATTGAAGTGGTTAGAAGCCCAATTTAATTTAATAGGAGTTTTTATTTATCCCCTATTTTGCAGTTGGTTTACTCCAGAATAATTCCCGTTTTCTTTTATATATATTGATATATATATCAAAATTTTCATCAGCCACTTCATGGTGTGGCCAGCACATCTGAGGTGCCACTAAAAATGTGGAGCTCCAGGCCTATTGGGAAATCCGGTTCTGAATCGTAGATCATGTGGTACCTGATTTTGTCCCTAGTTTAAAAATTAACCCCTTCGCGACACAGGACGTACATGTACGTCCTGTGTGGCTGTCACTTAGTGACAGAGGACGTACATGTACGTCCCGGAAATCCGGCTCCCCGCGCGGATTAGACGGACGTTAAGTGACGGCCGCGTCTGCACGCGGCCGTCACTAAGGGGTTAATTTAATTCACAATGTCCTACATGTAGTTTATGGGCTTTCCAACAGGTTAACTGGCTTTTTGTATTGACTTCATGTAACATTGATGTAGTAGTATTGTGCTGTAGAAGTGACCCTGGGCTAAAGGGTCCCTAGACTTTTTTTAAATTGTGTCAAATATGTTAGAGCCACCAAGAGGGACTCAAAATATTTAATGTATTTATTAACTGAGTGCTAGGGGGGACTTGACACATTGCTCTGCAATGCATTGGCCACCTCTCTAGTACTCAAAGTCTTAATTATTGGAATTGGGTACCCATGGATATTCAGAAATGAGCGAATGCAATAATAGCTCTACACATCCAGTACTTTTGCGGGTGGACATTACACCCCATCACACCCCCATTCAACAGAGCAAAACAAGAGCAGTTAAAGCAACAAATCCAACATAAAGGTCATGCATTCAAAGGTAACATTTTTCTCTTACATCCAATGTGAAACACAAGAGCCATGGGAACTTTACCCCATGGAATGAGCACAGGAACTGTGAGGTAAAGTTCTCTCTTCTGGAGGGCATGGCACTTTAAAAAAAAACAGGGCTTTTGAGGTGGAGATTCCCTTCTTTCCCTCCAGCTTTAACCTGCCCCCTCGGTTTCAAGTGATTTGGCCTCAGTAAAGGACAAGCTGGCACTGTTGTCTTAGTTTTTAGACCATATTTTGTACTTAGATATGGGCTCTCATTAAAGGGATAGTAATACTTAAAATGTAAAAAAAATATATGTTGTAGGGTTTATTCCCCTGAGTAAAACAAGGGTATTCCCACTGCTTAAAGGCTTTTGCTTCAAAAGTTAATACAGCTCAAAGTTGAATTTTTTAGGTGCAGTATCACAGTGGCCTGAAATTGTATAGTGGCGCTGTTACTACACCATCCTATGGACAGCTCTGGTCCCAGGACCATAAATCTCCATAGGATGGTGTAGCAACAGCGCCACTGCACAGTTTCAGGCCACTGTGATATTGCACCTAAAAAATTCTACTTTGAGCTGTAATAACTTTTGAATAAAACACCTTTCAGCAGTTGGAGTACACTTGTTTTACTCAGGTGGGATAAACCCTACAACATATTTTTTTTACATTTTAAGTATTACTGTCCCTTTTTACTGGCTTCCCTGGCGTATTGCCCAGTTCACATTTGTATTTCTGGTCCATTTCCCTGTGGAGGTTGACTTTATTACAAGTCTATATCTCTTTACTGAACTTCTCTAAGATTCTGTGTTGATATCATGGGAGATTTTACAGAAAAGACTGGTAAGTTAACCCTCTGAGTGCTTTGGTCCTAATTACTATGTTCCTGCTTTTACTTGGTATTCACTAAAATGTTTGGGTTTTTTTTACCTTTCTAGTACTCAAACCTTCTCTATTCTCCTGCTTAATATGCTTGCAAAACTGTCTTCAGTAGTATGGGTTTCTAAACCCTTTCTTCAATCTATAGTACTTAAACTTCTGTTTACAGGTTTTCTCTTCTTTACAGTTAGCCTTACACTATTCCTATTTTCTTTTAGTTCACTGTTTGTTTATATGTTTTTAGCTTTATTTTTATTCTTACTTTGTTTTTCAGTTTTTAGAACATGACCCCTTTAAGAATGGGAGCCCAAATGGTAGCCATCTTTGTTCCAAAGGAGTGCATGCCAAGTCTTTACAGGAACGTTTCTCTGCACCCGTTTCACCTACAAGCATCCAAGTAGGCTCAAAGTTAATCAGTGGTCATGCTCCATTGTATGGTGACTGTGGGGACAGTGTTCAGACCACTTAACAATGTTTTAGAAAGGATGGGCAACCACCATTTTCTTTGTTTATACAATGGAAAACTACTACCCAGAATACCCCTTTTCCAGGGATTTCTGGTTAGGACAGGATAGTACTTTGGTAGCCATCTTAATAATCCCATTGCATAGGCTATGCAGAGGCTGACCTTTCTTCTCTGCCTCTCCAGTTTAACCCTTTACAGTCAGATACATACATCTTTGGATATTTTTGTGCATTTTATTATACTTTCTTAATTCCTTGGAGTATTTTGTCCTACTTAAGAGGGATTTCTTATGAAAATCTCTAATCCCAAGGGGTACATGGGAAAAACCAAACCTAAGGATGCAGAGGTTCCTTTAACCCCTTTAGCACACTTTTCCTCATGCCAACTGGGCTATTCAGGCACCTTATCTCCCTTTTGTACTGTGGCCCTACTACACCTCAGTGGCTGTCCACTGCAGAACAAGAGCCCGTTTGGGTTAAGCCTCTGATGGCTTTAGTTGCTTCTATCGTTTTATCTGTTCAAGGCATCCTCCCTTCTTGGCACCCCATGCCCCTTATTAAACAGATTGACCCTGTCATTAGGGCCAGTCTCAGTTGGTTGGAGATTCTGCTGCAGTTGACACTGATGGGAAAGACATGGATTCTTCTATGTCTTTTGGGAATGGTTATGAGGAATACTGTTTCCCCTCAGCCGAGGAGCTTATCAGAGCTGTATTAGAGACTTTGCAGGTCTCTGAGCCATCTGATGCAGGGTTTTTCATACCAGACATCTTCCATCATTCTTTGTACCAGGTTAATGTGGAAGAATGGAAGACACATGATAGAAGTCTATAAATGCATTTCCAAACTTTATCCTTTCTCAGGTGAGTCCTGCCCCAGAGGGTTACCCTATATGCTATTGATCCCCCCTTCCCCTTCTCTCGGCTTACTTTTGAAATGTGCACTTAAAATGTTGCGTATTAAAGTGTCACATTTGTTTGGCCGCATCATTCTGAATGGCGCAATCACCGTGCAGAGCCTTAAAGAGTCGCAAATTCTACATGTTGCGTCATTCCGAATGGCACATTTACCATGCTGCACGTTAAAGATTCCCATAAGGACATAATAAGGACGCATTAAGGACACAATATGGGTGCAATAAGGACGTAATATGGGTGCAATATGGTTGCAATATGGGTGCGACATGGGTGCATTACCAAAACCAACCCTAAACACACTAAAACCAACCCTAAACACACTAAAACCAGCCAAATATACACTAAAACCCAACCCTTAACACGTTAAACCAACCCAAAACCAACCATAAACACAACAAAACCAACCCTAAACACACTAAAATCCAACCCAAAACACACCAAAACCAACCCTAAAAACACTAAAACCAAATATAATACTCTTAGGTTGTTCTCCATTAAATAATAAAATATTGAGTAAAACATGACGGTTAACAATATAAAATACATTTTATTTTGGAAAACATAGGCCACGAAATGTGGACATCTCCCTATTTAGGGACATGACCTTTTTTCAAGTTTTAGGAAGGCCCTCTGTAATGCTTCCTGGGGAGGATGCTGGGTAGGTTGAAGGGAAGAGGTGGTGGGTTCTTCGGTCAACTCTAGAATGGAAAGTGGAAATAGCCGAATATTAATCCATGTGAACATCCCTATTTTAATGTAAAACAATAAACCCAATACACACATACAGTAAGAAAGGAAATATAAAGTAAACCCAATACACACATACCAATATGCACATTTGTTACATGTATATTATGACACAATACCCAATATGCAAAGTAATTACATGTAGTAATTACATTTGTTAGATGTATTCCTTTTTTAAGATGTCATCTTTTAAAAATAGTAAAAAAAAATCAGCAAGTTATGTGTTTGGTAGTGCGCACAGTAGCATGCTTAATTTTTATAGTTTTACTGATTGGGTACTTATGATGAGGAGAGGGTGAAGCTGCTGCAGAGGGCTTTCTGTGTCCAGTTGTGCTGACAGTAGTAAATCATGAACTTTAAATGCATGTATCTCTCAAACCATAGCGGTTTGAGAGATATGTTTTCTTGCATTCAAGCCAACTTTTTAACCTATTCAAAATGAAGAATCATTTTTTTAGACATTACCAACCCTTTAATACACCCATATTGCACCCATACTGTCCATATTGCACCCATATTGTGTCCTTATTGCACCCATATTGCACTCATATTGCATCCTTATTGCATCCTTATTGCACCCATATTGTGTCCTTAATGCGTCCTTATGCGACTCTTTAATGCTCGACATAGTGAATGCGCCAATTCGCAATGATGCAACATGTAGAATTTGGACTCTTTAAGGCGCGACATGTTGAATGCTCCATTCGGAATGATGCAGCCAAACAAATGCAACATTTTAAGATGCAATATTTTTAGTGTGCCATTTCATAAGCATACCCATCTCTTGCCTTGTTAAATACACCAGGCTGCCTTTGGCAATGCCATGGACCTTAAGTGATTAGATTCCTTCTTAAAGGCAAATTTTGCAGCCACTGGAGCCACCCTGGGACCCATTTTAACTATAACATGGATCACCAGTGTCATGGCTATCTGAGGTGAACAACTGTCAGATGCCATTGGGGGACATTCCAAAAGAACTGCTGATTATGCTAGCCAATATGGAGGCAATGCATAACTTACTGTGGCAGCCCTAGATGCCACTAATTTTTTGGAAAAAGCCACAGCCCTTGCAGTAGCCATTCATCGTATCTTGTGACTCAAAATTTGGTTGGCTGACCAATCTTCCAAACACTTTTTGGTATCCCTTCCATTTGTAGATGGAAAACGTTTTGCACTTGACCTAGGCAAGGTCATAAATGACACTACTGGAGGCAAAAGCAAGCTCTTGCTTTAGACTGCACCTAAATATGCCTTTTTTTCCAAAGAAGATGCGTGGCTTTTGTTATTCCCTTGAGTTTGGGGCGTCAAGGGTTCAAATCCCTCAGGCCCACCCCACTCCAAGCCCAAACAGCATTGGTAGAACAAAGTGTCTGCTCAGAAATCTAAGACTGGCAAGCCCACCTCATCTGAGTCCTGGTTTGTGTTTACCTGTAGGGGCCGAAATCCATCTTATTAAAAACACATGGGAATCCTCTGTGATGGACCAGTGGGTTTTGAGGGTTATTTCTGAAGGGTACTGCATAGATCTTAAATTCCTTCCTCCTTACTGTTTATTTTTGTCCAGAGTTCCTTGAGATCCAGTTAAGGAGCATCTTTTTATGGACACAATATCCTCTCTGTTGGAAAAACATGCGCTGATCCCCATTCCAGCTCGGGAACATTTGACTGGATTTTACTACAATATTTTTGTGGTTCCCAAATGGCAGCTGTTGTCTTATTCTGGACTTGAAGTGTCTTAACCATTATGTGCTTGCTCCACACTTCAAGATGGAATCTCTGTGATCCCTTATTGCTGCCATATGTCTGGGGTAATTTCTTTCCTCCCTGGATCTCCAGGACGTCTATCTGCACATTTGAATTCATAAAGACCATCAGCTGTCTCTACATTTTGCTGTCGGGAGCAGTCATTAACAGTTCACTGCCCTCCCCTTCGGACTAGCATCTGCTCCAAGGAGCTTTACGAAGGCCATGGCTACTTTGGAAGCCCACATTCATGCTCAAGGGATATCATTGACCCCTTCCTTAAACTACCTTCTAGAAGCTGTGCTCAACTCCCAGATTCAAGACCGCATCTTCATCCTGGACTCGGAGCTACATGTCCCTGTCTTAATTAGGGAAGAAGGAACTTCACCATCCACACTTAACATTGAGATGACCGTTTGTCACCACAGATGCCAGCCTAACGTGATGGGGAGACACCTTGGATCATCTAATGGCAAAGGGCCACCAGACCATAGAGGAGAGTTTTCTTCTACTAAACTTTCTGGAGATATGGGTCATTCAGTTGGCACCTGTTCCATGTGCTATCAGGTGCATCTGTGATGGTCCAGTCAAACAATGGAACACCATTTGTCTACAAAAATAACCAACGAGGAACCAGAATCAAGTCCACTTGGACAGAGATCTGAGAACTTCTTCAGTGGACAGAAGCTCACATCCCCTACATCTCAGAAGTTCACTTACCAGGAGTGGAAAACATGGTTGCGTATTTTCTAAGTCACCAACATCTGGATCCGAGAAATTGGGAACTCAGAGTGAGTTCAGTCAGATTGTCTAGCACTGGGGACTTCCTTCAGTGGATCTCATGGCATCTCACAACAACTGGAAGGTTCTGCTCTTCTGCATCACGAAGAAGGAACCTCTAGCACCTGTGATGGAGTTGATGTCCATTCCATGGATCTTCCTTCTGTCTTATATGTTTCCACCATTTTCTCCAATTTCTAGGGTGCTGATGAAGATCAAGATGAAGAGGGCTCAAATAATACTGATCACCCCTTTTTTTCCCCCTCGGCCCTGGTTCTTGGATTTTCTCAAACTGTCCATTGCAGAACAATTTCGCCTTCCTCTCCAGCTGGATCTCCTGACTCAATGTCCACTTTGTTACCATCAGGTGGAAAGGTTGGCTCTGACGCATGACTTGAAGGCACATCCTGAAGAAAAAGAGTTTTTCCAATGCTGTCATTTCCACTTTGATTCAAGCAAAGAAGCTTGTTTCATCCAAGGCTTAACATAAGATCTGGTTTATGTTTTACAAGTGGTGTCCCCTCAGTCTTTCAATCTTCTTACTCTTCTGGCCTTTCTTCAGGATGGTGTCAAAACAAGTGTTTCAGTCTGGGTTCTGTTGAGGTTCAGATCTCAGCCCTCTCTGTTCTTTTTTAGAAGTGGATTGCTTTACTCTCTTATGTCAAGACCTTTGTTCAGGAGGTTGCTCTGTCTTTTCCTACCTTTAGAGATCCCTCTTTTTACCCTGATCCTTCTAGAAAGCATGAGCAGGAGCTTCATCTGCTTGACATGGTGTGATGTCTAAAATACTATCTTCATTGCACACAGCCTTTCAGGAAATCTGACTCTCTTTTTGTCATTCCTGAGGGTCCCAGAGTAGACCTGGCTGCCTCCACAGTAAATTCTCTCCACAGCACAATAGCACACAGCCATAAAAGAAGGAATAGGCGATAAAAGATCTACTAAGTGTAGTGTTTAATCACTTAAAAAAAATAATATATCTATTCACATTGCCCTCCTCTTTGGCAATATCCATTATCCATAACTCAAATATTAGGTCCAGAGATCATCCAGCCTTCTTCCAACCGATCTGGCATTTCTAGGGTTAATCCTTCAAGTCCCAGCTGAGAACAATGGATAGAAATCCTACAGCTCTCCCCAGCTTCAACCGTGTAGGAGAATATGAAGTCCACAGATCTGTATGAGGCTAACATAGGACCTAAAAATGAATGCACCTCATGCCCACCTGGGTTAAACATGAGTAATAAATATAGCACAAATAAAAACAAATATAAAATGGGCAATGCTCAATAATAAAAAGAGTACATCCAACACATATCATGGGACAACAGCCCACTTCTCGGGGTTCTATAGAATGCCCTAAAGGAGGACGATGTGAGCAGATATATTATTGTATATATTTTTTGAAGTGATTAAACGCTACACTTAGTAGATCTTTTTTCCTATTCCTTCTTTTATGGCTGTTCACTATTGTGCTGTGGAGAGAATATAGTGTCTGTGATTGGTACAGAACCACCTATCAAGAGCAGCATGCTGAGGAAGAAGGAGGAGGATTGGAAAACTGCTTAAGTGTGATGTGGATGATTATTTCCGTTATTATATCTCTCTGAGTGGCACGGAGCAAGAACTCTCCCTTACATTATTATAGTTGAACTGTTGAAAGGACTACTACTCCTCCAACATCTCAATATTTTATTGTTATTTTATTATTATTATTATGTTTCTTGGTTTTGATGTGTATATGATTTATTGGTAGATTTATTATAGTTAGGGATATTTCTGGTGATACATCTGTTTATTCTCCAGACCTCCTTTTTGGTTTGGTTGCCTCCACAGTAACCATTTCTTCTTGGATCAGAGCTACTATCCAACACACTTATGTGTTCAGGAAAAAAGCTATTCCTTTTTGAGTCATGTAACACTCCACCAGATCTGTAGGCGCCTCTTTGGCTTAACAACAAGCAGTCCTCTGCTGAACAGCTGTGTAAGGCAGCAACCTGGTCGTCTTTGCAAAGCTTCTCCAAACATTACCTTGTCAAAGTCCTTGCCACTGCCTCAGCTAGCTTTGGCCAGAAGGTGTTTTAGGCAGCGCTGCCAGTTTAGGGAATTCTTTCCTAGTTCTTCTCTATGCAGACTTCTGAACCCTATTGGTTCTTGCTCAGTTGTTTGTTGTTCAAGTCTGATGTCTATTGACACCTGAAGTTCATATGGTACCAGTTACTCTTGTGGAATACTGGTCTCCAGTGGAGATTTTTTTCTCTCGGGAATAGTGATGGATGGATGCTTTGGTATATACCCATGGTTCCTGTGTTCCATATTGGATGAAGAAGAGGACTGTAGTGAGTACTCCCACCTGGATTAAAAGCCACTTGGTTTAAGCCCCCATGCAGAGGGGTACTCTTTGGGTCTTTGTTCAGGGGATTTCCTTCTTTTTCTCTCACTCTTGTTTTCTTTCTGCTACTTTGCTATATGTGAAACTGAGGGGTGGGGTCATAAGCCTCCCTTTTTTTAAGTGCCCCACCTTCTAGAGGAGGGAATTTTACACCATAGGGTAAAGTTCCCATGGTCCACATGGACTAAGAGGAAAGGATTTAATGGTAAGTTTGCTAAAATCCTCTTTTCACACTTTACTATCCGCAGAGAAATAAATATGGTTGCTGGTGGAAATTAGAACCATTTCATTTGGGTGAGGGGGGTAGGACATGTGTCACACCAGCTCTTGTTAGGTTACAACTCCAGTGATACTTAATCTACCAATTTAAAAAGCATTGTTACATTGGGCCAAATCAGCAACTAGAATGCATTCCTAGATTGGGAACAATGGAAGTGGAATCTAAAAGGGCACCATAACTGGGATTACAAAATCTAATAGATTAACAGTAACAACTAAACGCCATTCAAGCCGAAAGGATCCCCCTCCCATCCCTTCTGTCCGCCTCCCTTTAGACCTGCAAACTGGTCATGGGACCGGACAGATGCAGCAAGGGAAAACCTTCATTCAGTAAGTATAAGGAAAACCCTGCTTACTGATGATTGTCCCTCACCGGTCTCCATCCAGACCAGACAGAGAGGCAGCTTGACACGACCAGAAGGGGCGGGAGGGGGGATCCTTTCGGCTTGAATAGCATTTAAATTACAAATATGTAAGTAAAGAAATATAGCGCTATGTGTTATAAAAAACATAAAGAAGACTCGGAGCAACATTTTAATAGAATCATTACTATCCCTTTAATTGGGAGGACCGACTTGTATCTTTGTTGTCTCATATATATTAGTATTGTTTTTTTCTAAACTTTTGGGCTATCTAAAGAACATATTTTTAAATTTAAGGGGAAGTTTTTAAAAGTTGCAAATTGTTGGAGCCCATGTAAAACTTATTTCCAGAGTCCTGTAAGCTGGAATGGCTTTTCAAGTTGCAAGGCCATCCCATGCATGGGTCCTTATCTTCCATATTCATAGAGAGGATCAGCTGCACCACACCATCGAGGCCCACATAGGATGAAATATACATTTGTGGTTCTGCTGTTTCTGTTGTGCAGAGAGGATTTGACAGATTTTGTGAGTTGGACTGCTTGTGGGTGGGACTAGTCTGATACAGTTATGGACATTTCATCTCTTTAATGGCACATGGGAATGAACAATGTGTCTTGAGCACCACTGTAAGGTTGCTATGCCTTAGAACAAAACACTTTAGTTTTTTTTTTCTCGGTGGGTGTCACATTCTTTGTTTGTAGGTCTCTCTCTAAGTTGGAAGGACATCCCAGGCATGGGCTCTTGCCCTCCATGCGCCACACTGAAGAGACCCATATAGACTGACACATACATCTTTTGGTTTTGCTGTTTCTCTCATGCAGAGAGGATTTGCCTGACATTTTGGAGGTTGCACAATAGTGCCATATGAGTTATTCCTAATATAGGTAAGCTTTTCAGTGCAAACTATTTTTACAGTTGGAGGGGAACTAGATTTAAAGGCCACCTGAATGGCATCCCTGGCATTAGAAGCTATTGTTTGTATGTAACATTGATGGTTCTGTATGGATATTTAGAGAAACACCAGGTATTAAAGCATTTTTTTGTTTTTAGTTGAAATTATGTACTAAATCTGTCCAGAAGGAGGTAATTTTTGGATATGACCACCATATATGGACACTTGGGAGCAGAACTGCAGCTTGGGGGCTTACTTTGTAAGCCCCAGTGAACCAATGATGGAGCAGTACAGGGGTCTGAAAAGAGACATTGTGGATCTCTCACTGGTCCCACAAGAACAGACTGAAATATTAGGCTGAAGTCTCACAGTTCAGTCTTTTGTCTTATGCACTTGAAAGCCTGACACAGACAATCAATGAAGACTGTAAAATTTGCATCTGAGAGCCATATATCTCTGAGTTGAGATCCATCCGAAGGAGCTGGTTTTTCTGTACCAGCCCCCCCACCCTGCAAGGCTGATGGGCATAGCTGGGAACTCTCCAGAGACACAGGGCCGGATTTACAATAAGGCAGAGTAGGCATCTGTCTACAGGCGCACCCCACAGAGGGGCGCCTGTCATTGGGATTTTTTTTAAATAGCCAAGCTTTGCCTTATGTTGTATCATCATGTCTCATGTCTGACCAGGGGGTGAAGTGCCGCGGAGGCTCACATATGGCTGCTCACTGCTACCGGATCTGGATGTAACTGTGAGTGACAGAACTTGAAGCTGGCGTCACAACAGCGTCTTACTCCTCACTTGCGACTTGCCAGGGAACTGCCCCGCCTCCTCCCAGACGCTGCAGCCTGCAGGGAGCCCACAACAAAGTCACAGAGGTGCTGCTTATTTAACCCCTTGAGGTAAGCCAGCGCCGGGTATGAGACACCCCGCTCCCTGTTGCTAAGATTTATCTACCTAAATCAGACCAACATAACAAGACAATCCTCTACTCAAAACCTGGGAAATTTATGAGAATAAGAATACAAGTCCAAGTAGATGTTATATCCAACAACTGTCTATCCCTGCACATACCCCATACATACCCAAAAGAGCCACTGCATGATTACTGTTCTTATGTCCAAGCTCAGAAAATTGCTCTGGCAGATTCATACCGTTCCTGCAATCTGTTTATCATGTCCACACAGTTGTGGTCTGATTAACTGTATGTATTTTTGCAGAAGAATCATGTGGAGTTTATGTTAATTCTATTGTGCCATGAAACTTGCAAATCACAATGTTGTAGCTATACAAATGTAGCCAGCTTTCCTTTTAAATGGAGAAAGCATATGACAAACACAAAGTGCAGGGTTACATCAGTTACTGTGCGGCCCTGTAGAATGAACAATTCATAAGGGTCCTACAATAGATCTAGTCATGTTAGTATAGCTAGACCCATTGTGCCACCAACTCTACGCAGCACATTATTTTAAAGTAAACCTGCCAGCATACTTCTGCACACTAACGCCTTCTAATAATGGTGTCCTTATTACTTTAAATTAAGTAGAGCTGCATCGGTGTCCCTATTACTTTAAAATAAGTAGAGCTGCATCCATGAGGTGTTTTCTTTGGGGCTCTCAGTATGCCATATGCAGCCCCCACTGGAACCTGCCTCTTTCCAGTAAGAAAAAAGCAGTGTTCTCCAAGATGTACAGCTATTTCTGACAGCATGTCCATAGCTTACTATAGGTCATGTAGAAGCCAGTTGTGTGTATAGGGAGCCTGAGAGCCTGGAGATGGCTGCAGAGTTTCAATGGGGAGCTTCATCTCCATCTGATGAGACCATTAGGTAGGCGACATGACAATCTCGCACTGTCATGCAATACGAGATTGTCATGTCGTCATTTTGAACAGGGCGACGTGGTGAATTAGTTAAAATGTTGCACGCTCTTAAGCTCCTAAGTGTTTGTAAGTTTACTGCATAATTTTTTGGTGGCTGAATATAAATATTTCCCTCAAACTTTTTTTTTTTTTGGGGGGGGGGCGCTTCAGATTTCTGTGCCTACAGGCTGCTGAGGTGTAAATCCGGCCCTGCAGAGACACCAGTTTTGGCTTCTCATTACCGGATCCCCGGGGTAGAGGCTAATTCTCTGGATGTGGGGAGTTTTTAATAGAAGTCTGCACACTTCCTTGTCTTCCCAGTGTGTTCCTCCCACTCCCCATCCACTTCTTCTTCCCCAGGCTATTCCTCCATTTTTTGTATATTTTTAAGCCCCACCCCACTAACAATTAAGTCCAGCCCCTTTTCTGCCACAAATTGCATCAGTGATCTCCTCCATCGGCACCAGAGAACTCCCGTCTGGGTCTGCTGATAGGAGCAATTTTTGTTTATGTGTATATGTGTACATATTTAAATGAATTCCTGTTTTGTTGTAAACAGCTTATTTCACAAATTTGTGTTACTAGAAGCGCTCCCTTAAGCCTGCTGTATCCACAATGGCCTCCAGTTAACACCTTCATTCAGAGGCATAACATTCCCATTTATTTTCACAATTAAAACAGACTTTACTCAAGCACAATTGTAGGGGAATTTACAAGAGAGGAATTCATTAGCCAGGGACATTCAGCAGGGTGTCCTTGTTTCCCTCTACATGCCCTTGTCCTTGATAAGGTTTAGAAATGAGAACAATCTTCTCTCTTTTTGTCTCTTGGGAGCGGTGCTTTGAAAAGTAAATCCTACAGAGCAGAGTATGCAAATCTACAGCAGCTTTGAAAGAGATTGTATTCTGACACATGTAAAAGGAAAGACAATACTTTAAAGTCTTTCATTTTATCCTCAATGACTCACACAAGTTTAGCCCATATTTAGGCTTTTAAAATAAAGTAAAATATGTCTTGTGGATTTCTTTTTTATGGGGGAGGGGGACATTGTATAGCCCCCAGTTCTGTATGTAGGGTTGCCACCCAGCCGGTATTTTACCGGCAGGCCGGTAAAAAATTGGCTTCTGTCCAGTGTTAAGTCTATGGAGAGAATGCCATGGCTGGTATTTTTTTTACAAAAAGGTGGCAACCCTATCTGTATGATGATTGTTGTACTACAGTAGCAGCAAGTGGGCCACAGGGGCATTGATGTTTGGTCCTCAGTAGCTGCAAATAATCCATAATTTAACTTGTTGATGGGCAACTTGTGGCCTTTCAGCTGTTTAGGACTACAATTCCCATGATCACCAGACAGCAAAGGTCTGGCTGGGGATGATGGGAATTGCAGTCCTGAACAGCTAGAGGTCCCAAGGTTACCCATCCCTTATTTAACCCATCAAGGACCAGAAGGGACATGCAGCATATTTCTTTCAATGCATTTCTGGTTTACTGTGGAAATTTCAGCCTTTATTTGGCGACCATCAATATGGTGAGTTGAAAATGTTGCCTGCATGAAAAAGGTGACATGAGAATGTAGGCCACATTAAAAGGGTGACATTCTGATGTCACCCCTTCTCATGCAGACAACATTTATAATGTGCTGTTTTATTGGTCGCCAAATAGAAGGTGATATTTCAATAGGATACCTGCATTTCTCACCCCTTTGGTCCCCAGGGGTTAATGACATCTCTGATTAAAGGCACTCTATCACCTATAACAACTTTGGTAATACTGAAAGAACTTCAAAATCAAATACATGTTTTATTAGATATTTATAATGTAGAAAACAGTTTTTTGATTTCAGTATGTTACATACCATGTATGAACGTCTTAGTCTTAGCATTACCTCACCACACACTGACTCCCAGTGTTAGGGGAGGTGTACAATGTACTGCTAATCAGTGTCAGGGATTGGGGCAGGTAATGTAGGTCTAAAACTGGAATTGCCTGCACAGCATGCCTTAATTAGCCTAATTTACATTACTCATAAACTCATTTTCCAAATAAAAAAGGGTAATAAATGTCTAAGTGATTCCTCAGATGTGGAATGTGGTCCACAGACCAGACAGCTCACAGTAAGGTACAGTCTTCTTACTGTGAGCGTAAAGAAAACCATGCCCCCCTTGACAGGTTTTTCAGGTTTTTCCTTATGCTCACTGAAGATTGTTCCTGAGATCCATCCAGACAGTCTTGCTGCTCTAAGGAGAGCAGTGTTACATCAGTAAAAGGGGCAGGAGGGGGGATACTTTATCATTCAATTACTCTTGAACTACAACTCTGACAGTATTGAAATAACACTCTCCATGGCTCAAATACTATGAAGATTAATTGGAGCTGCTTTTATTGTGGAACATTACTATCCCTTTAAACAAACACAAGGTTACGACAACAAGACATAGACTTTATTTTATGTACTTCTGAATCCAAAACCCTTGCAGATTATGGTGCCGAGACAGAAGTTGATAACCTGTAATCCTCTAGCTGTTGTCTGCCTACAACTCCCATCATCCTCATTTGGCTGTTGGCAGGGTGAAGATGACAAACATTATAGTCCAACAACAGATGGCTGTATATTGTCCAGCCCAGGCAATGTAATGCACAAAACAGTAGCAAACATCTCATGTTATTAGGATGCAGTAGCTGTGTGTCTCTCTGATCTGTCAAAACCATAAGTAGAAAAGTGGGGTTTGTGGAAACCCCTCTCCATTTACCCTTGTTTATCATACAAAAGTAAAGGATTATTTAACCCATCCTTATGATAAACCCTCATCAGCAATTATATTTTACTAAGCCTGTTCCTATGGACACAGGCTAAGTAAAAAAAAAAATAGGGCTGCACTTTATCTCAGCTTGTCGGGGGGGGGGCAGGACACAGGCTCCCTTCCCTACTGGCAGAGGTATGGAACATAACTGGTTAGTTTGTGGTTCTAAGCTATAAACTTTGAGGGTTCCACACCCAGACAACATATACCCTTAGCGTCAATATAAGTGTCAGGGTTGGAAGCCCTTCCCTAAGGTCTGTGGTGGCTGCTCACAGCCCAATGAGACTAAACTGCGAAACTCAAAGCTGAGTGGCTTGATTGGATCAACAAAGATGCAGCAAGGGTCTCTTTTTAGCATCCCTTTATGCTGCTCCTCTGGTCTGTTAGGGGAGCATAGCTACCAATAGGAGTATAGGGAGTATAATGGAATTTATCGTTCAGTGAAGTTAGTGATCATCTGTAGCCAGTGTGCAAGTGTACCCTCCATCAAGAAGGATATATCCATTTATCACGCTATGCATTTCATGAAACCTAATGAAATATGACAGTCAAAACATGATACTAGGCAACTCTCTTCAGAACATATCCTTTGTGACAGAGGGTGTGATTGTACCCAGGATGCAGATGAACATTAACCTCAGTGAAGTATAAACTTCACAATACTCCTGCCCCAGTCCTATAGCCCAGGTCCTGGTGCCCAGTAACACATCTTTACCTAATGTTTTAGGCCTTCCAGACACTGTGCCCAGTGACTCTTCAAGTGATACAGAGGTGAGCTCATTAATAATGGTCAAGCCATTTGCTTATCATTTCACAAGTTCATCGCTCGGAGTCTACCCAGTTTTACAGTTGCATCATATTACAATTGTATCATGCACCATTGTATTGTGTAACCCCAGATGGCATAAGTGCTACTCTGGGCATTCAGGTAGGAACCAGTCTAATTGCCAACATCCAGAGCCTGGTAAGGGGGATTACATGGACTCTAGCTGGCCCCAAGTTACTGAGAGCCCATAAGAATGATCAGCAGGTCAGCACAAGTTAGCGTGAGAACCTGGTCCTGGAGATCCTGTTCTGCTATTAAATGCAGTTCTGTCTGCTTCAATGGATACACCCACTCCACTCATCCCTGCTCAGGTATTACTTCTTCTGATTGCCTTGTTGGACACACACCTAGCATGTATATCATGCAGAATCACTAGCATTGTAGTGCAATTGCATAGTGTTTACACTGTCTCTGAGCTTAGTTTCCTGTTGCCAGTGTTTAACCTGGGCTTGTTACTGACTTCATTTGTATGCCCTCTGCCCTAATTTCTGCTATGTTTGTACACTAAGATTCTGCCCGCCAGAGTGAATCCTGCACTCATGGCTTCTTGTGCCCCTTCCTGGGAAGCTGCTGGTATTGCAGTCCCTGTACTTGTATTCTGCTGCATAACTACCTACTGCTTGTGCCTCTAGGTTAGCTGTTGCCTCCATCAGCGAGCATGTGTGACCAACCTGGTTTAGATCTGGCTCAACTGGTCCTGACTATTTGACCTTGTATTCTACAAATCTACCCATAGGTAGTAGCTACAGTAAGGTCTCACTTGCAGTCAGCATCGGTCCAAAGCTACATACCCCAGCATAACTCTGTAGCAGCTCTCTGCAGCAGCTTTGGACGTGTGCTTTGTCTGTCAACCTTTGGCTTATCAACTGACCAGATCCACTATTAGCAAGTCAGTCTCTAGATATTCCCTTCAGTCATATGGATCTGTTTCCTGCCCAGTCCCTAAGCATTACAGTTAGATAGTTTTGGTTGTGTTGCAGAGTAGACATTAACCTATGTCATATTTCATTGTCCCATTGCTGGAACTTGCTTTTATGAAATTCAGCCTGATCTGGATGTGTTTTAGGTTTTTTTCTGTTCATTCAAGAACCCAAGTAACTGCTCTGCTGCCAGGGCGAACTTGTCCTCAAGTGGTGACAACAGTGGGATTGGGCTGAACCCGTGTGGAATGTTTGAATTTGATCTATTGACTGTCACTCATCCTTGGAACAGCTAGGCATTAAAGTAACTAGGCACATGTATCAAGCCAAGCTAGTATGCAAATTGTGGACCATGGATTCCACGGAAAACTCAGATGCTATGTCCACCCAGTGCTCTGGCCTCTCTTTTTCTTTCCAGGCTACCTAAAGTGTGTGTAACCAGCTTTATGGGCACCTTGTCATCCCGGGCAGCGCTGCAACTGAGGGCTAACTCTCCTACAGTCACAGGAGTGCAATGTGTCCACTACCTGGAAGGATATCCAGCTGTAGGCCCAGAATTTGAAACCTATAAAGGAGGACACAGCAGAGGTTGAGGAGTATCTTTTTATCTTTCAGAAAGTCATCAGAGACTGGCTGTGAATCCTGGTACCCTTGTTGGAAAGTGTACAGGACTCCATTCTGGCACTTCAACATTTTTATAAGTTGTCATAGAATCTCTTTTATTTTGAGGGGTTACATTCTCATCTGAGGATGAGCAGAACGACAATATAGATTTATTTTGTTTATTTTCTTTTTCTTTATCACTCCGTTTAGCGTTTCTTTGTTCTTGATTCTTTTTCGACGCCATCTCTTTTGTCTTATACTCAGTCCCCTCTCTTAAGAAAGCCAGGGTTTCACATCAGTTCATCCTCTTTCTCCCCTTCCACTTAAAACAGCAGGCTCCAACACCCAAATTCCAAACAAAGGCTCAAAATGGACAGGCAATAACCCCTTCTCCCCACTCTGTCCTTAACATGCCTCAGATCCAATAGAAAAAAGAGCATCCTAAACCATCATTCCTTTTCTCACGAACTCCATTGGATACTCCTACTTCCTTTACAAGACTCCAGATTTACATACACAAGTCCCCATCTCATTCCATATTCCTGTTATAATCATACATGTATTCCGAAGAAATTATCTCACACTGTGGCATCGCCCCTATTTTATTTATATTCTCTTTATCTTCCTCCCCGCATTATCAACTATTTCCCCCACCACCATGAGCCAACTTCTCCATACAACGGTCACTTTATGGCCTGAATTATTAATATTAATTAGCAAATATTAATATTCTGATTAGGCTATTAATCACAACTTTCATATTTATTTGATTTGTAATATATGTGTTAATTATGTGGAATGAATACACAGGAAATAGTAATATTTGGTGATATACTTTACTATGGGCAGCACAGTGGCTAGCACTGTTGCCTTGCAGCGCTGGGGTCCTGGGTTCAAATCCCACCAAGGACAACATCTGCAATGAGTTTGTATGTTCTCACTGTGTTTGCATGGGTTTCCTCCGGGTACTCCGGTTTCCTCCCACACTCCAAAAAACATACTGATAGGTGAATTTAGATTGTGAGCCCCAATGGGGACAGGAACCAATATGAGTGTAAAGCGCTGCGGAATCTGTGTGCGCTATATAAATAAAGGATTATTATTATTATAACATCTGCTGTTAAAGCAATATATCTAAAAAGATCATTACAACAAAGTTATAGCACAGAGAATACAGTGTTGCAGTTAATGAATACTTAGCTTAATTTTCAGTAAAAATCAACACATGCAAGCATATCTCTTTGTCCAAGAGAACCCTGCAAGTCATCTTTGATCTGACTCTTGGGCAGGAAAAGGCACAATACAATCCAATACAATTTTGTATATCTTGGCCCCAGGAAATTATTTTACTAGGAAGGATACGCTGAGATTTTTTTAAATTGTTTTCAAGTATGTCTTGGTTACACATTTTATCTGTCTCAGAAGGATCTACAAAGAATGTAAGGAGCACCCACCGAAAATTAACAAAATAGGCATACGTAGAGCAAGGGCCCATGACTGGGATGCCCTTCCAACTAAGGGAGACCTACAACAAAGACTGTAATGAGCACCCACTGAGAAACAAAATAAAGTATTTTAATCTACGGCATAGTGGAAGCTCAGTGGTGCTAAGTCATGCTTTTCACACCCATGTGCTATTGCTTAGAGGAAATTCCCATATCATATCAGCCTGGTCCCATCCATAGGCAGTCCAGCCCCGAAACTTCAGGCAAATCTTCTCCATACCAGAGAGAAACAGTGTAACCAAAGATATAAGTTTCAGCCTATGTGGGCCTCGTCAGTGTGGTGCAACTGATTCCTTCTAGGCACATGGAGAGCAAGGACCTACATGTGGGTGGGACCAGGTGTATATGAAGATGGAAGTTACTTCTCTGCAGTGGCACATGGGAGTGGAAAATTCTACTTGAGCAACAGTGAGGGGCCAATATGCCTTAGAACAAAACATTTTATTTTGTTTGTACTCAGTGACTAGAGCCTGCAACCCTGAGGTTTGAACAGATTCTACAGCTGGGGCATCAGCTAACTGAGCTATTTCAATTAATTTATATACACAGGATACCAGAAGGGACTTGGACACAATGAAAACAGCGAAAGTTTAATGAGTCAACGGGGGGAAATTCACTAAAGGTTGAAGAGGACTCATAACGTCGATGTCCTGTCGGAGCAGTGTTGAAGGCACATCTACAGTATGCACTAAAGTGTCTTCGACATCATATCCCCATCAGTCCAACAAAAATCTACCCACATCAAAATGCATCTGATGTGCCTTAACGAGGTTTACAAATTTTCACTCATCACATCGACAATGGCCTATTTCCATATGGAAATGCAGCATAATGAGCCATTATCGTATACAAGGGGTATGTTGATATCTTAATATGGCACTTCACCACATTCACTAAACTCCGATAGCAGCTTCTGCTGTCGGAGTTCACAGCCTCAAAACCTGATGAAGTTGGAATCTATCTCCCTGCAGTTTTCTATGTAGTAACAGCCCTCAATCAATCAAAAGTAGTGGGGAGGCTGTGAACTGATGTCGAAATGGAAGGGATACTCTCCCTAATGCATCACCAGCAGTAAACAACCCTGAAGTCTGACAACATTCTCTCTGCTGCCCTACTTGGTCAGTAGGGGAGTGGAGAGGATCCTTTCAGCACCATGAACAGCATCACTCCCTTAAGTTTTTGAGTGCCATAGGGATGTGCATTGCACTAAGGGTTAGAAAAGTACACTAACCATTACACAATCATCCCCTCAGCTCTGTGTTATTTTTCATAGTGATAATTTCAAATGCACTCCCATTATTAAACTAAATGGAATTTAACCTCTTGGCTGGTAATAATGTCATCTCTACAATTTATTTATCAGTTGTGCATGTGTGGGTATATGTGGCTGCCAGCTGCCACCCAGCCTTGTTCCCTTGTCCAATGGAAGCTATTGATCCCTATGTACACTGCCTTGCCCCCAGACTTGTTCTGTTGCCCACTGGTAGCCACAGATCCCTTGTTCCCTGGCCTACTGGTATCCACAAATCCCCATGGACACTTTCTGTGCAAGGGAACAAGGCTTGCGGGGGTCAGTCCATGTATGTGGGGCTAACACACAATGGCTATGTTCCCCATTCTGACCCACAATGGTGATGTTCAACATGCTTCTCCACAATGCTGGTGTTCAACTGGCTTTCCCACAATGCATATGTTAACAGGCCTCTAAGCCTAAATTGCTTATTGTATCCAACTGTGCCCTCAAGTTTAAACTTATATACAAATATACTGATGAAGAAAAGAAAACAGGTAGCAATGTATTTTATTGAACAATCACAATGCCCCCTTAGCACCAATTAAATAAAGAAACTCATTTAGTGTTTTTACTCATAGAAGTACAATACTACCTTAATAAAAAAACTATCTTTATTACACAAAATATGGAAACTAGTGAATTATAAAAGCACATTCATCACTATGGGGCAAATCTGGATTTCTTGATAAGTAACAGGAAGGTCTGTAGGACACACTCAAGATAATTAAATACCAATGTTCCAGTTATACAGCAATGTGCAAAAGTGTTAGGCAGGAGAGAAAAAAATTCTGTAAAGTAAGAATGCTAATAGTTTACTTTTTATCAATTAACAAAATACATAGTGTGTGAACAGAAGAAAAATCTAAATCAAATCAATATTTGGTATGACCATCCTTTGCCTTCAAAAAAGCATTAGTTCTTCCTATAGGATCGGATGGGACTGGGCAATGGAGTTTAGTTACTATGTATATAAGAAGGATTGTGTTTTATTACTTTTATGTTTAATAAATCCAGTCTTTATATTATCTTGCCCACTGAAGTCTTTTACTGACACATCTGTAGAATTGGAAGTGAAGATGAAGTCCAGAGCATTGCTAGCATGAAGCAAAGCCAGTTCATGTTGTCATAGGTAGAGGCAAGATAACGCCTCTCCCTCTATAGCGGGGGAACTTCCAGTAACTTTTCATAATACACTTACAGGCATTTTTGCAGTCTTTATTTTTGTATTTATTCTTGAAGGAGAAAGTACGGGAAGGCCTGGAGGGCTTGGTTCTGATGACAAGATGGCATAGAGGACCTGGAGCTGGGGACAGTAAGGCCAGATGATGGAGAAAAGAAGGCATGGAGGGCCTGGTTCTGGAGACAGGAAGGCCTGGATGGACTAATGTTGGAGACAGGAATGCCTGGTGCTTGAGACTATAAGGCCTTGAGGGCTTGGTGCTGGAGACTGGAAGGCGTTGTGCTTCGAGACTGGAGGGCCTGGTGCTGGAGACTGAAAAGGCCTGGAGTGCCAGATGCTGGAGGCAAGAAGGATTGGAGGGTCAGGTGATGGATACTGGTAAGCCTGGAGGCCCTGGTGCTGGAGGCTAGAAGGCCTGAAGGGCCTGGAATTGTAGATTGGATGGCCAGAAGAGGTTAGTGCAGGAGACTGGAAGGAATGAAGGGCTTGGTGCTGGAGACAGAAATGCCAGGTCCTGAAACTGGAAGGCCTGGTGTTGGAAGTACCAGTACCCCAGTAGCACTGGTACTGGGGACTGGAAGGCCTGAAGGGGCTGCTGCTGGAGACAGAAAGTCCTAGAGGGCCTGGTGGAGGGCCTGGAAGGGCTGGCATTGGAAATTGGAAGGCATGGAAGCATGGCTCTGAAGGCTGGAAGGCCAGGTGCTGGAGACTGGAAGGCCTGGAGAGTCAGAATCTGGAGGCAGGAAGGTCTGGAGTACTGGGTGCTGGAGACTGGAAGGCCTGGAGGTTCTGATGCTGGTGACTGGAGGGCTTGGTGTGGAGACAGAAAAGCCTGGAAGGTCTGGTGCTGAAGACAGGAAGTCCTGGAGGACCAGGTGCTAGAGTCTGGAAGGCCTGGAGGTTCTGATTCTGGAGCCTGGAAGGCATGGAGGTGTGGAGACTGAAAAGCCTGAAGGGCCTGGTGCTGGATACTGTGTGATGTTATTTTGAATGATGCATGGTGGTGTTTTGTCTGATGTGAGGAGTTTCAGGGGTAGAAGGTGATGTTTAAGAGGAGGGAGGGGAAATGTCCTAAAATGGTCACACTAAACTTTATTCTCCTCAATATACCACTGCGTTCAATTCTACACAGTAGCATAACAGGGCTCATAAGTGAAATAAAATTCTCAGATTAGTACAGTCCCTTGAAATCTGCAATTGTTGGCAATTATGAAAATATTTCCTCCAACCTCATAAAGACTGCTGGTGGTATGGGGCCTTTTCTTATGATGCTACTTACTTTTATCACTGCTGAGTCCATTTAGAAGTTCATTTAATTAGATATAAAGGGTTGTCTATATATCCTACTCTAGTAATAAATAGGTTACTTTTAAAAATCTTTTATTAGCTAAATTCTGGTCTATATTTACACAGAGTCATTATAGGCTATGTGATGCCATAGAAATGCAAACCTGGGTCGGTATAAAAAAATCATGTCACCCCAGCTTGACGTACATTGCAGTAAACTATGTACAGAGTACCAAGGGTGAGTCACATGTCACGGACTAAACCAGGCATTTGGCAAAAGTGAATACAATCTTTGGAAAATGTAATTTTCCTTTGTCATAGATTTTGGAGAACAGTGCTGTTTTGCTTGAATGTGACACCTCTCCTACCCTACTCATTTCCAAGAGACACTTTTCCTTATTATCAAAATATATGTAATAGGTCTCCTATCACTTTTTATTTTATGTAAAAGCACACCTTACATGTCATTTTGTTATTTTATATCACTTTTGGATATCATATAAGCTAGGTGTAGGCAACATTTGCCTTTCCAGACGAAGGCTGGTCGGGGGTGATGGGAGTTGCAGTATCCATCAGCTGGAGAGCCAAATGTTGCCTAAGCCCTGACATGGATTCATGTGCTGCTCGTAACTGACTATGAACAAATACCCATTGGTGAGCAGTAGTTTGAACTCATCTTCCCATGCTCAGGCTGCTGACATTCCCTTATCCTGTTGATGAATGCAGAGTATGAGTTAACAAGCCAGCATTCATTACATGCCGAGGTGCAGTGGTTTTGTAGATAATTCTTTAGGGTGGGTAAGAAGTGAACAGTAGTGATCATCTTGGAATGACAGAGGATGAAGTTCAACAACAACCGGAAAGGCACAGGCTACTCACTATTTTGTTGAATGGCAGGGTGGATGTTGAAAGGTAGTAGGGTAGATGGGGTAGCGGAGACAGAGATAGAAAGGGGGCAGAGACATTGAAATGACTGTAGAAGGAAAAGTCAACGGTGTCAGAGAAAATGGGGGAGCAGAGACTGGATGGCAGAGATAATGGAGGATATTACAGACAGTGGAAAATGCAATACATACAGTGGTTGTTTAGTGTTTTTAATTTTATTTTGAAATAATACTGGCAGTCAATCAGCAGAATGTGCTAGGAGTCTGACAAGCAGAGAGACCTTATCCAAAGTTCAACTTTTAAAAATAAGAAATTAGAGAGAAACTGAAAACAAAATGTGATTAATAGGCAAACATGTTTTTCAAGTGACAGGTCCTCTTCTCAGATGCTAATCAAATGTATCTCTCTGCCTTGACTTATCACCCTGTCTTCCATTTCATACCACCAGCTCTATAGCTACACATAAAACTAAACGTATCAAAAAGAGCTAAAATATCCACTCTGATACTGCACCCATACCTAAAATCTCCCTTAGTATCAATAACTCTATTGCACCCTCAAAAGCTTGCCATTTAGGTCACGTTTGCCTTCTTGTTATTTTCACCAATGCCGCATCTTTAGAATAATTCCTTTTCTCATATATCGGAGGGGAGAAAATTATGACTTACCTGTGCATTCCTTTCCTTGTAGATCCCATGATAGCACACTAAGGAATGTATGAAAAATAGCAAAACATGAGCCATTCTGGAGCATATCAACTGCGATATAGGGAAAAAATTAGAATACATTGAATTAGCATTCATTTAAAGGTATAGTAATGCTTAGTTCTATGTTTATTTAATATTGTAGGCATTAAAAAAATATTAACAATGATGTAAATCATATCTCTCAAACCTTTATGGTTGGAGAGATATACCTTCCTAAAGTTACCTCATGAGAGAAGTCAGCTCTCTAGATGACAACTGCAGAATCTGGTCATTTGATGGAGGCTCTTCAGCAGAGCCAAAATTGTGCGATATAAACATCAATGCTTAATTAGAACGGTCTACAAAGTGTGTCTAGTTTTCAAGCACACTTTGTAGACTGTTCCAATGAAGTATTTATGTTTAGATCGCGAGATTTCAGCTATGCTAAAGAGCCTCCATCCGGTCAAATGACCAGATTCTGCAGCTATCATCTAGAGCTCTGACTTCTCTCATGAGGTAACTTTAGGAAGGTACTTCTCTCAAACCATAAAGGATTGAGAGATAAAACTTACATCGTTGTTGATATTTTTTAATGACTACAATATTAAATAAACAGAAAATTAACCATTACTTTCCCTTTAAATGCATCTTTATCCCCTTGGAAACCTCTTTGGTATTCAAAGGCTTTGAAGACCCATTTAAATCAATAGGAATTTGGGTAATTTTGATTTTCCCCTACGATAAAATTGGTATGGTCCAAAATGGCTCATCTTTTACTTTAAAGGAATAGTAATGTCTCTTTAAAGACTTTCGCTGAGTCTTCTGTAAATTAATAGTAACAGATTGTGCTGTCTCAGATCTTACAGATGTGTAGTTCAAAAGTTATTCAGCGCTAGAGATCCCCCTCCCTCCCCTTCTTGGCACATTACGCAGAAACTGTGGCTGGTCAGGACGGCTGCAGCGAGGGACAAACTTCAGTAAGCAAAGGGAAATCCTGCCCTCCTTCTTCAAGGGGCAGGAATTTCCTTATACTGACTTACTGAAGTTTGTCCCTTGCTGCAGCCGTTGAGTCTCACGACCAGATTTGAGATTCAGAGGGAGGCTGCCAGAAGGGGAGGGCAGGGGATATTTAGCTCTCAAAAACTTTTGAACTACACAACAGTAAGGTCTGATACATAGCACAATCTGTTACTATTAATATACAGAAGACTCTGCGAAAGTCTTTTAAAGAGACATTACTATCCCTTTAAGCAGAAGGCTGTAAGATATCTCTTTTTCAAGGTATAACTAAATCAGAACAGCTGCAAAAAAAAAAGAACCCCGCACCTGAATGCTCACACACCAGATGCTAGTATTATGCTAAATAACTCTCTCAGAAAAAAACATTAGGCAAAGCCACGTATAGATTTCATAGCAGTGTGCAGAGTCACTCAGCTGCTTCAAGAGCAAATAGGGTACTAGCCCACATAAATATATTTAAGGTCAACACAAAGAACTAACTGATGAATTATTTACTCAAAGAGATGAGCTAAGAACGAGAGGTCATCTATTAAGACCAGAAGAAAGGTACTTTATACTAAAACAAAGGCAGGGATTTTTTTACATTAAGGGCAGTAAAGCTATGGCACTGCCTCAGGATGCTGTACTTGCAGATACCGTAACTGCTTTCAAAAAAGTAATGGATACCTATCTAGCACAGAACAATATTGAGAATTATGACTCATGGCTTCAATGCAGGTAGGTTGTTGATCCACTGAACTATCTGATTGCCATTTGGAGTCAGTAAGGATTTTTTTTTTTACTCACTTGGGTCTTTATTGGAAATGGCTTCAATAGTGTTTTTATTTTTTGCCTTCCTCTGAATCAACAGGGGTGATTTGTTTTGGGCTGGGCTTGATGGACACATGTCTTTTTTCAGCCTCATCAACCATGTTACTATGTTACATAGTAGAAAAAAATGATTAACAGTGGGACGTATCATGTGCTACCATGGAATCTACAGGGAAAAGAAATTCACAGGATTATCTGTTTTTTGTCATCCCAATGGCAGCATTCTAAGAACAATGTCATGACAAGAGTGGGTCAGCAGAATCAGATGGCAGCTTATAACACTTGAAGATCGAAGCTGCATCTTGTGAAGCCTGGCCATTAAGATGATAGTATTTACAAAATGTGTACAAACTTCCCAAGGTGGTTGCTTTGCAAACGTGGGCCAGGAAAGTATTTTCTGCCTAGGAGATTGCCATTGCCCTGGTAGAATGGGTTTTAAGGTTATAAACTCCACCAGAGGAATTTCCTTTATCACTTAGTATGCATCTGCTATGGCCACATGAAAGACATTGCAATAGTTTCTTAGTAAACATGCTCAGCAATGTTACGGTGTGAAAATATAATAAACAAATTGGACATTTTCATCCAAGCTTTGTTTCTATCACCATAAATTTGAATCCATCAATTAAGATTCAAAGATTCAGCATATGGAATCTCCTTTTTCTTCCTTGAATTAAGACAGAAAGTATGTCAATTTATTTCCAGTGAAAGTCACCTTTGTTGAATATTGAGGAGTAACATAACTTTATTAGCATGAAAGGTAAGAAAAGGTTGGTTGACATAAAATGTTTGCAGTTCTTATTATGGAGATTACTACCAGGAAAACAGTTTTTAAGGCTAATATCCTGAGGTAGACTTCCTCTATTGACTCAGATGAAGATGAGGATAAATTGTTGAGAACTAGGTTTAAATGCACAGACAAAATGTTTTTCAATAGCCTTGGACTGATCTTGGAGACTACCAGCACAAGTAGTTTGTCTAGATCAGAGCTTTCCAAACTTTTCATGTTGGTGACACACTTTTTAGACATGCATCATTTTGTGACACAGTAATTTAGTTTTGCTAGCAAACCGGAGGTTAAACTAATAATCCCTTATAAGAGATACGGACACATACATAAATTGTAATAAGAAAATGTATGGGGACACAACATATCTCATGAAAACCTTTTATTCATACTGCGGAAGGCATTAAGCATGTCGTGTGGTTTTTAAAAGGGCAACATGAGAATGTTCAGCTACATATAAGTGCAAGATTCTCATGTCGCATTATTAAATAGATAGCGCATAACTGATTTTAGAAGTACTGTCAGTCTTTCCTGTCTCATCGGCATCACAAGCAGAAGCAGCAGCCATATGATGGGCAGCCTCGGCGCACAGGGACACTCCAGCCTGGCAGCCCAAAGAGAGGGCAGAGGTATAGACGAGGTGGTATCCCAAAAGATTTTAACAGCTGAACCGCCAAAAGATTTGTAACAGCTGGAGTGCCTCCGTGTGCTGCATACATATTATGTATGCAACACACAGAGGCACTCCAGCTGTTACAAATCTTTTGTGGCACTCCAGCTGTATGCAGCACATGGAGGCAATCTCCCTCTGTGTAAATGCGACCATTAAGTAGTAGTGTTTTATCTCAGCTCCCATTGTAGCTCGTGCTTGGGTTGAATGACAATCTCGAGCTGTGTAAACGGCACCTTTGCCTGTGACACACCTACACATTGCAGCCGACACACCAACGTGTCGCGACACACAGTTTGGAAAGCACTGCTCTAGACGTTGGTGTGCCTAGCAGACCACATAGCATCAACGGCTGCTATTTACAGTAAGGCACTTGGAAAAAATGAGACTGGAGAAGATCTGAGGTCTTAGGAAGTGAAACATAGGGGAGTAACCTTCTCATTAAACCAGAAGGATACATTTTTTTCTAAATAACAAGTTATCTCCTGGAAGTAGCTGGTTTCTTGCTGTGCAAACTTTTTTCAACAAAGAATTGACCTTGCAGTTTCAAAAATTACCTTTATGCATTCAGGATTTCAGCACTAGGTGCTAGGAATCGTCATAAACTGGCCCCTGGTGCGCAAGTTTGTATGTTATTGAAACAGTCTCGTCCTGAGAACCAAACCATTATGGTCCAGTAGGGCATGATGAGGATCAAGGGGATTAAACTCCTATGATTGTGATTTCTTCTGTCTAAACTTTACATTGGATGACTTCTTATCATTCTCTGCCTGTTTATATACACCACATCAGAGCTGTTGTCAGCTTTAACCTGGGGCTCAATTCTATTAGCGCCATTAGACAGATAACAATGGAGGTAGGAATTTTAAATCATAGTTTGGTATTCTAGTACCTGTGCTGTGACAAACTACAGCCAGTTAAAAATGCACAATGGGCACTGCATTGGCTCCTACTGGTACCAATGCTACAGAATATCAATTTCCCAATATGTTATATGCTGTGTCTGTTAACGCACATTAAGGGACTATAACAAAAAGAACAAATGGAGAGTGCTCTATTGTTATATTAGAGGTCTGGAATTCCAGAAAAGATAAAGAAAAACATACACACAGTGGTAGTGAAAACTATAACTACTGTTTATTAAATATGCATTACAAAAAGAGCACATAAAAGATACTTAGCTACTGCTGGAGTTTTCATCAGTATGGGAGAGCCCTCCACATGCCCCTGCAGCAACAATCTTTTAAACACACAGGCTTGAGATGAGATACACGCTCTCTCTCTCTCAAAATGTCTCTGAGAACCTAGAGACGTGTTGCAATTTGTTAATGTGGGGTACATACAAACTACGCCCTAATTGATATGATATAAGCCTATCATAGAGCAGGATAAAACTTATTGCATAACTGAGTGTTGCATAACTGTGTGTTGCATAACTGTGTGTTGCATAACTGTTTCTCTGTTGTTTATCCTGTTACGTGCAGAGAGTTAACCCTTGGCCGCCCATGAGGAGACCACAAAAAGTACCTCCCCTTACATCTATATACATAACTGCAAATATGTATAGTTAATAACATATAGAATGCATAAAATGAAACACAAGGGATCAACCAGTAGTATAATACTTTATTACAGATAAAAATAAAGACTCATAAAAATGTAAATCCCCAAAAAATCCTACATAGGATAAAATTGTAAATGTTATTAACGATACATTTATATGTTTAAATTTACAGAGCGGTCTCCATTTGTTCTTTTGTTATTGTTTGTTATTTAGACTGACCAAACATTTAGTCAAGGATAATAGCAGTTCCTAATCTGGAGGATTGTCAGAAGCATATATATTTATTATTATGTATTGTTATTTTTTATGTGAATTTAGCACAACATGTTTTTTAACACATAGTATTGTCTTTTACACGTTAAAGGATTGTCTAATTTAGCACCTACCAAACATATGCCTTGAGTCCCTAAAGTGTGTTAAGAACCACTGATGTACAATACAAAAGTAGTAAAAACACACATACACATACACATACGAGCCTTTAGGCATCTCTATACTAGTGATCTCTCTCTCAACTATATTTTTGTGGAAACCTGGAATGTAGTGGTATGTGAATGTTTGTGTCCTCAGACTCCTGGGAGGCGATGCACAGACAGGGGAAAAGAAGCCAGGAAGGAGATATGGTGGCGAATGTTTGGATGCCCCAAGATTTCTTTACCATCATAACCTTGCGAATCCTCCATTAGTCTGCCGACATCGCCATGAATCCACCATGGCCACCATGCCTTCAACAGATTTATTATTTTGCATATGGAAAAAAAAAGGTTGATGAGACGTTGTATTCATGTGGGTGCATTGATGTGTTAATGTGACACCACCAGAGCTAGGATAATAAAGGAAAGGCTCATGTGAACCTTTTTCAATGCTCTTGCTGTTAGTGAAACATGCATCAGGTATAAGAGGTTGGCTTCCATGACTCTTTCCTTTATTATTGTAGCTCTGTTTGTGGCCTGATCCACCTTTGACATGCTTTCACTTTTCACATATGACTTGAGCCTATTACTCAATTATTTTTGAAAGCAATTATGTCATGGATATCAATACAGGACTGTTTAATAAGTGATCCTGGTTTTTGCAGTTAATCTCTGACTTAATGAGGTAAACCAAAAATTAAAGAAGGCAAAAGACATGAAAAACACTACACACAAAGATAAGTATGGTTGCCTGTTCACATCTGGATTACCCTTTACTCTTAGGGAGAGACCCAAAACGTTTGAAAAACAAGCCAGAGTATGTGAGAGGCCCTGAGTAAGAACAAAAACAATGTTGACTGTTCTACATCTAGTTATCACTCAAAAGCATCACATTTTAGCTGTCTAATGCCATTACAGAGGAGAAATTTACACATACATTAGACTAATCCCGCCCATAAGGACGGTCCATTTCCACCACTTGCTCTCAGTGCTCTAGGGAGAGCACCCCTTGCTCTCAGTGCATAGGGAAACCAACTGCACCTCACTGGCAAATCTGAAACATACATCTGGGGTTAGCTGGTATTTCCCGTGCAGAGGTGACTGCCCATCATTTTGGAGCTAGACTACCCTTATGGGCGGGATTAGTCTAATATACATGTGGAAAATTCCCCTCTGTAATGGCATAAACAGCTAAAATGTGATGCTCTTGAACGGCAGCTAACTGTAGAACAGTCAGCATTGTTTTTGTTCTTACTCAGAGCCCCTCACATACTCTGGCTTGTTTTTCAAACACTCTTAGGGTCTCTCCCTAAGAGTACAGGATAATCCAGATGTGCACCCCTTGCTGTCAGTGCCCAACAAAAGTATGTTTCTGAAAAGTAGACGACATAGGGTCATGCATCATTGGAGGCTTCTCGGCCTTTTGGCTAAGATCAAGTGTAGTATCTGTCCCTTGGGGGACAGAGAGGCACTTGGTCTGACGCCATGGCCAGGGAGCGGAAAGCCCGAGGTGCTTTTTTTCCCCTGTGACACCTTACACGTGAATCCTGAACACGAGTTTTGGTGGAGCATCGGCACGCATCATGGTCTTTTTATTTTTCCCTTCACTTTTGTTGCCCTGGCCTCCTAGGCAGGGCGCGAAGAATTTTTATAATGCCAGCCGGGAGGCTGGGGCCTTAACAGGCACTTATTTATTATTTATTCACAGTGCATGTTTTGTTTTGCACTGATTTATGGATTTTTTGAGCACTATTTATTGACACCAGCACTTAGAAACACAGAAGTACTTAAACACTGGAAATCGCCTCAGTGGGGCTGGGTCGGAAGACTCGAGCTTTGGTGGGGGGGGATGGTAGATGTGCCCTCGGGCCTCCACCCCCCCTGAAGACTCGGACGCTCCTCTCCCCGGAGGGAGCCGTAGAAAAAGATCCTGGGGTGGGATGCTCTAATGTGGAAAACCCCCGGGATGAAGACCCTTCTCTCCCTCTGGGGGGAGGAGGAGAAGCTAAAGGGCACCCCAACCCTTCAATGGTGCGGGGGGCTGAAGGCTGACCCGGCCCCTAGACATGCACTGCTGCACCTAAGAGAGGACACAGAGCACGAAGGGAACGGGAAGCACGAGACTGCACAGTAAGAAGACTGCACAGCACCTCGGGCTCATCAATAACATCATTGGAGGCTGTGTACCAGTGCACCACTTTAACAATTCCTCCAAAACATGCATATATTTGAAAAGTAGATAGCCCAGGCTTTCATATTAGGTGAATTTTCACATTTTTAACGTAGTCATTTTTCCACCAATCCCTCACACATTTCAACGTTGCTGTGGATGTCAAGCACAGAATAGTTGCAGATATAAAATAAAGCATTGATTAGTTTCATCTGCTTCTTTGGAGTATGGAAAAACTGAAGAAGTCAGAGATGCTCAAATAGGCTCATGAGCTTGCAAGGGTATGCAAAGAGCACACTAGGAGTATGTTCTGCACCCAGGGAGCAATCTCTTTTAGTTCACAAGTGCCATACACAGAGAAGAAATATTCTGAAGCACATCATACAGGACCTGCCAAAATGGCAGTCCAGCCATAAAATACCAGACAATGCCTCTCTGAACAAGGGAAACAACTAACCTCAAATGTACATTTTAGCCCTGTCAGTGAGGTGCAGCTGAGCCCTCTAGACACTTGTGAGCAAGGGGTCCACGTCTGGATTCCCACATTACCCTTAGGGTGCCCAACCCTAAGAGCAATTTACATATATAGAGCAGAAGCAAGGGTTCCACACCTTTACTCCACCATTACCTTTAAGGTGACCAACCAAAAGAACAATCTGCATATACAGAAAAGAAGTCAGAGATGCTCAGCTAGGCTCATGAGCTTGCAAGGGAATGCAAAGGACTCAGTAGGACTATGTTTGGCATCCAGGGTGCAATCTCTTTTAACTCAACTTAAGTGCCATACACAGATAAGAAATATTCTGAAGCACATCATACAGGTTATGCCAAAATAACAGTTCAGTCATGAAATGCCTCTCTGAATAAGGGAAACAGCTGACCCCAGACATAATTTTACAGCCTTGACAGATATTAATTAATTAATTAATTATTTAATTAATTATTTATTTATTTATTTATTTATTTATTTATTTATTTATTTAATCATTTATTCATTCAGTGAGATGCCGTTAACCCTTCTAAGGTCTTGTGAGGAAGGGGTCCACGTCTGGATTCCCCCATTACCCTTAGGGTGACCAACCCTAAGAGCAATTTACATATATAGAGAAGTCAGAGATGCTCAGCTAGACTCATGAGCTTGAAAGGGTATGCAAAGAGCTCACTAGGACTATGTCCTGCACACAGGGTGCAATCTCTTTTAGCTCACCCCTTGCTCTCAAGTGCCTAGAGGGATCAGCTGCATGTAACGGGAATCCAAGATTCCGGGGAGTCGTGGGCTGTCCGAAGCGGAGTCTTCTTTCCTGAAGTCAGCTGGGCAATGTCGGATGGACCGGTCGAAGCATGGCTGGGAGAGTAGAACAGCTGCGGAGTCAATAACTCGAGGGATTTGACACCAGGTCGAACGAAGAGAGCCAGTTGAGCATCGCCAAGTCTCTGGATGCGAAGTGGAGCAGAGGTAGTCGGAGAGGATTTGGTGCTCCTCCAAGTCGTAGTCGAGAACTAATGGAGATAGTGAATAGCTCTATATGCCTTTCAGGGATGGGAGTCAAAGCGGACTGTTTAGACCATCCAGGCAAGCACGACACAGGAGACTACTTACTCCACTCCACACAGGAGACTACTTACACACTTTATTGAACGGGGTTTAGGCTTTTTATACAGTGTTCAAACACATCAAGTCAGGGGGTGGGACAGGGTACACAAAAGGACAGCAACAAATGGTATATACACAATACAAAGGACTAGACGTGATTATATTAACTCTCAACGGGAGCTTTTAGTACAGTATACAATAGTAACTGGCAGGAGTAGCTAGAATACACATCTTTGGGGACAATGGTTAGAGGTTGGAGCCGTTGGTCGACTACTTTGAACGCCCCGTTTCAACCTTGACCAATCAAATAATACTATGGACTGCCCTATCGGCCAATCCCTGATCTGCCTACTTTTTACCATGTTAGGCTATGGAAGTTCTTTGAATGTCTGGCTCAGGGATTCAACCAATCAGACTTTTGCTACTGTCCCCGTCGGATGGTACGATATTCCATTGACAATCCCTGTTGGCTCGCAGGAACCCTCGACTGATTGTCGAGGACATAGTGGCGCCAACCAAAGGCTATCGTAACTCCACATGCATGTAGCCCTGTCCATCTACCCCTTGTCTGTAGTGGTTTAGCTGATACAATAACGTCCTTAGTTCGCTTGTTTTGTCTCCTTGGCCCAAAACGGTCATAAACCCAGCCTCATTTTGTAGTAATGGCTGACGGCCCGCTACACTGCACCTCACCAATGAGGCCCAAGAAGGCCGAAATGTACATCTGGGGTTAGCTGTTTCCCTTGTTCAGAGAGGAATTGTCTGGCATTTAGTGGCTGGACTGTCATTTTGGTAGGACCTGTATGATGTACTTCAGAATATTTCTTCTCTGTGTATGGCACTTGTGAGCTAAAAGAGATTGCACCCTGTGCACGAGGACATAGTCTCAGTGAACTTTTTGCATACCCTGACTTCATCTTTGTATATGCAAATTGTCTTGGGGTTGGTCACCCTAAGGGTAATGGGGGAATCTATATGTGTATCCCTTGCTCACAAGCACCTAGTGGGATCAGCTGCGCATCATTGAGGAGACTCAATAAAGCTGACATGTATGTTTATGGTTAGCTATGTCCCTTGATCAGAGATGCATTGTCTGGCATTTCATGTCTGGACTGTCATTGTTGGCTGGACATGTATGATGTGCTTCACACTATTTCTTCTTTGTGTTTGTCATTTGTGAGTAAAAAAAAATTGCATGCTGGGTGTGAGGACACAGTCCCAGTGAGCTTTTTGCATAGCGTTACAAGCTCATGAGCCAAGTTTAGTATCTCTGACTTCTGAGTATGGAAGTACCCCATATACATAGGATTTCTAGGGTTTGGGGAGCTACAGGACCAATTATTGAACAAACGTAATTTTCACAGTTTGCTTTTCTGGTGCCATGAAGTATTTGGGGCTGCTTCACACTGCTCCACTTTAAAATGTTTACCCAAAAGTATACATTTTTTCAAAAGTAGACAATCCAGGGTCTGGGGGAGCTACTAGGCCCAACTGAGATTATGTGCATTTCCGTTTTCAGACATGGCATTTTTACAGTCTGCTTAACTGGTGACTTGTCTCATTTGGGACTGTTTGGCAATGCTGAAATTAAAATGTTACCCTCAAAAGTATATATTTTAGAAAAGTAGACAACCTTGGGTTTCATTCTAGGTGCATTTTGACTATTTTGTTTTACCATCAATCCCTCCCAAAACCCGCAGTAAGAAAAAACAAAACAGTTTTTTCACATCTATAGTTCAGTGTTACTGTGGGTATGAAGACTTTTAAAAACACATTGATTAATGTTCAGCTACATCTTCTGAGTACAGCAATGCCCCATATACATAGATTTGTCAGGGTTTGTGGGAGCTACTGGGCCCATTTGGGAATATGCACGTTAACATTTTCAGACATGGAAAAAATCTTAGGGTGCATTGCTTCCTATTATATTTTCATAGTGTTAGATCTAAGGAGGAGTGTGTTCTGACATATAAATACAGGATATTTCAGGGGGAAAAAGTGGCCAAATAATAATATTATAACTCTTACAGCACTACTGCATTTCACCTACATGATATTGTTTGAAGCAGTCACCAATGCAGAGCCCAGGATTTAAAGGGCAATCCGGACAGTAAAAGGTGGTGTCTGTCCGTTTCCCCTTGTTGTAGCACACTTTGCAGCATTTCTATGGGTTTTTCTTTTGGGTGTTTGGGGGGACTTTAAACAGACAGTGTCCTACACCAGGTCTCTGTGGTATAACTTCAGATGCCTCTTGAAATAAAAAACTGGAAATCAAGTGAAGCTGGAACTGCAAAAAAGTGTATTTTGGAGTGGAGTTTGAAAGTTAACTAGAAAATATAAATTGTAGTGTGGGTCATGTAAATGGCAACCTTTTTGTATCAGGCCCTACATATTCTCATAGTGAGGTAAGGCTGCATTAGTTGATCATATAGATCCAATCCCCATGTGTTTGTTGTAGTCTGATGCAGAGTGGCTTTCTTAGACCTCACTTTTGCCACAGACTGAGACTGTCTCAGTTCTCTCATCATGCATGGTGGTCAGCATGTACACATCAGTTTTGTCTTTACACTTAACTGCCAGCAGCTCTTGTTGGCAAAAAGCTGAGGACGTTCCCCTTTTCAGCTTGGTAATTAGTATGCAAAGGCATCTAACAGTGCCACAGGCCACTCTGTCAAAACAAAAGAGTAATTTAAATAAAAAGGGGCTAGTATAAAAATTATCCATATATAAATGATACCCTTTATTTAATAAAGGATAAATGAGTTTCCAAACAATTTTTCCATTGGTTTCCAGATAGTCTGGGTAACCAGGTGGATTACGTTGGCTGTCATTGTCTTCATAAGTTTGGAAAGCCTGAGTATGCCCAGTGGCACTTTCACATGGTTTATAAAATTTGACTCCAAACTTGGAGCGCGTAGAGGGGGATATATTGTTTGAATCCCAACCTTCCCTTGTATTTCATAATGGATTCACCAATGCATATATGTTTCAAGGGCATATATTCCCTCGAAAACCTCAGAAAACTTTTTCGGTAAATAATTTATTAGGGGGCAAATTTTATACTGCCTGTCATACTGGAGGTGGTCTTTTGGGAGGCACAGGGTATTGTCACTGAAATGCATGAAGTGCAAAAGCATTTCATGTCTTCTCCTGGTCATTGTTTTTGTGAAAATTGGGGTATCACAGATGGAATCTTTGCTCCAGTATGAGTTAATGCTTGGTTTCTTTAATTGTTCCAATAACCATTATTTGGGTCCAGAATGGTTTGAATTTAGTCAGCTGTCTGGTTTGCCATGATTGCTGCTTTGCAACAAAGTATGACTATTGGCGGCAATGTATTGGGCTGCATACAGATACAATCTCCCCCAAAATGCCTTTCCCCAAAAATAAATAAAACTGTCATGATTAAGTCCTGCTATATCCACTTGAATTCCTGGATTGCCTATGAATTCAGGAATTTCTGAGCATAATTCAAATGGTGGTATCCATTCCCTAGAGTCAGGATGTATGAGGGGTAGTACTTGGGGCAGCAAGTGCACAAGGCCCAGTGAGGTCACTAGAGCTATCACTATCTGTAAACTGTATATTTATTATAAAATCAAAGGCAGCATAAGTAGCTTCTGAATCAGATGCCAAAAAAGGCACGTGCTGCTTCATCAGAATACATTCACTGCATTTTGTTACTTACTTAGCTACCTACCCTAATTTCTACCAAATAACTACCCACCCACACTTACTAACCTACTTAACTTTCCCACCTTTTTAAATAATTTTTTTTATAATGATTTTTTTATGTGCCTAACTCTAACCCCAAACCTTACCCTAACCCAGGTAAACCCAAATCCTACCTAAATTAGCATGAACTACCCACCCAAACTATCTAATTAATTAATTGAATATTAAATAAATTTCATTAAAAAAAATAAAAAAGGAAACAAAACAGGACCCAACAAATTACAGAGAAAATGAACACAAACCCAAACAGTCACTATTCCTATGCTAAGAATATTTTTTTATATATATTTTGTATAAAACCCTTTCTCTCTCATCCAATATAGCTTACAGGTATCATGGGGAGGCGGCAGCCCCTCCCAGTAGGTTGGAACAATTCTTCAAAGAAGTGCAGGTTTGGAGCAGCCCTCTCCTCCATAGAGGTTACCTAGCCACTCCCTTATCCAGTTAAGATTTGTTCCTCATTCTGGTAGGAAGGCTGTGAACAGTTCTGCTTAGTTTTTGGTTATTTTATTATTTTTCTTTAGATATGGGGTGTCAAAATTCCCCCATTAGGCGGATTATTACTAGCTTCCACTGGTGGATTTCCCAGTTTACAGGAGCTGTTTGTGGACCCTTTAATCCCTGGGAGAGAACCATGCAACCCATGTCTCTCTCTCACTCTCTCCAGAGGAAGTCTCTCTGAGGCTTCTTTCTTGCAATGGTAAATCTGAAGAAAGACGACCTGCAGAAAAGCTTACCCAGGAATAATTCAGGAGTCAGAACGGTATATAGTAAATTCACCTTTATTCAAAATAAGAATATATATACATATCTGACAGAGTAAGCAAGAAGGTGCAGAGGGTCGCAAGATAAGCCAGCAACAACTACCAGCAATAGTAGCCTGCCCAGAAGAGACCTCTCTGCTAGAGACTGGACTAGGCCAATGGTAGTCTCAGCTGGAACCCAGAAACTAGAACAGGAACTGGAGAACTCCTACCAGCAACGAACTAAGGAGATACCACTGACTCACTCCTGCAGTCAGATAGATGGTTGTCAGTCAGAGCCGCAAGTCTGCACCAGATGGATGTCCACTATAAGGCGGCAACACGGAGGGGATAATCAGAGAGAGCCACAGGTCAGCACCAGGTTGGATGGTCAGACAAGCCTAGGTCATACACGGAGCGGGTAGTCAGCCAGAGCCACCGGTCTGCACCACATTGGATGTCCAATATACGGAGGCAACACGTAGAGGATAGTCAGACAGAGCCACAGGTCAGCACCAGGTTGGCTAGTCAGACAAGCCTAGGTCATACACTGGAGATCAAGAGACAACACTAACGAACTGCGCTGGACACAAACATAAGGGCAACTGAACTGACAGTCCATCGCCATTTTAACTCCCTACAGGAAGTAGCAGGGAGGAGTCTCAAGTCGCCACAGGTATAAAGGACTCTTGCGTCATTCCCACTGACACCCGCATAAAGTGATGCAATGGATTGGAGGATGCGTCGTATCCTGCGACATTCTGAACCACTGCATCATATAGGGAAAGGACACAGTCGGCTGCGGGAGGTACCTGACACGACCAGATCTCAAGCAAAGAGACGCGAGAAGTGATGCCCGAGAGCCGTTCCCGGAACTAGTCCCTCAGCAGCACCTTGCCAGATGATGCTGGATCTAAAGTAAGAGCTGTGACAGTCCCCCCCCCCATTAAAGTCCTCTCCTCCATGGGTGGGGTCGAGGTTTCCCAGGGAAATGAGGATGAAATTTACGTACCAATACCGGGGCATGCACATGATTAGAAGGTATCCAGGAGTGTTCTTCAGAACCATATCACTTCCAGTGTACCAGGTCTTGTAATTGCCCCCGGTCCCACCACGAGTCCAAAATGCTCTGTATCACATACTCCTCATGATTGCCAACCCTAATGGGTGCTGGCCGAACCACAGCCAAGGTGTACCGGTTGCAAATCAGAGGTTTGAGCAAAGAGACATGGAATAAATTGTGTATACGCATTGAGACCGGAAGGTCCAGAGCATAAGCCACAGGGTTAATTCGCCGCAGAACACGGCCTAAGTCTAAGGACTCAGGGGCGTCTTCAACCACCCCACACATTTTGCTTCTCATGCCAATCGGGGCTTCCCATGGGCTACTCTGGTCACTTATGTCCCTCATGCACTGTGGCCCCTTCATCTCCGACTGGGCCTTCGAGCCAAGATCAAGAGACACTTTGGGTCAAGGACTTAAAGTCCTCAATGACACAGTTTTCTCTTTCTCTTCAGTGGGTTCTTCAACCATGGAGACCCTCCACTTCCTTCAGGTTTGTGGCCCCTAAGACTCCTGGTATTCCTGATTTATCTTTTTCCTCTCTGGTGGATTCAGATGAGGATTCTGAGGATGGTGTGTGTTCTGAGGGGGCTTCTTCCCAATATCATGGTGAGCCCTTCAAAGTTGACCCTGTGGCCTCTGCTGGGGGGTCTCATTAAGGTGGTTTTAACCACTTTAAACATTCCCTCTACCTCTGTAAAGCCTCAGGCTACTTCTGATGTCTTTCAGAGGCGCAATAAGTCCTGTACTGTTTTTCCGCCTAATCCCACTCTGAATCAGATTATTCTGGATGAGTGGAATATTCCTGACAAGTGTCTTGCTCTGTCTAAGAGATTCTCTAAGTTGTCCCTTTTCTGAAGCTGCCTTGACCCAATGGGCTACTCCTCCTCATGATGATTGTCCCATTTCCAGGCTTTCTAAGTCCACTGCCTTGGCAGTTGCAGATGCTTTAACTCTTAAGAACTTGACTGACAGAAAACTTGAAGCTGTTTTGAAGGTTAATTTTACTGCAATTGGTGCGTCCATGAGACCCACCTTGGCTTATGCGTGGGTCAATAGGGCTATTGCTGTTTGGACTGAACAGCTAACTGCTGCTATCCACAAAGGTGCGCCTAAGGCTGACCTTTTATCCATTTTGGCCAACATTTCTGAGGCTCAGCACTATGATGCTCTTGTTGACACCATCCAGTTTGAAACTAAGGCCTCAGCCTTTTCTGTGACTGCTAGGCATATTCTGTGGCTAAAGATCTGGTCTGCAGACTTGATCTCTAAGAAATAACTGATTTATCTTACCTTTCTGGGTTCCTCTCTTTTGGTCCTGAATTGAAGAACCTTATTAGTGAGGCCACTGGGGGCAAAAGCACATTGTTGCCTCAGGTTCCTAAACGTAACCCTCAGGCGAAGAGACATCGTCTTTTTTGTCCCAAACAAGGCAAAACATTTAGAGTGAACCTGGTGGCGCATCAGGCCCCACTTTCGACCCCCAAACACAAGCAGCCAATGGGGGTCGCCTGCATCAATTTTTGAGTATTTGGACAGGCTCTGATGTGGATCAGTGAGTATTACAGGTGGTTTCCAAAGGTTACAAAATTCCCTTCAAATCCCTGCCCCCCTTCAGATTCTTCCCTTCTCGATCCCCTCAGGAACAAGAAAAGCTAAGGCTCTTCAATGGGCGGTCCAGTCCCTCTTGGACAAGGGAGTTCTCTCTCAACAAGTTTGTGGCCAAGACCTGGTACAAGATGGAGTCCTTGCGTTCAGTAATCGCGGCAATATGTCGGGGGAATTTCTGGCATCATTGGCTCTTAAGGATGTGTATCTGCACATCCCTGTACATCCAGACAGTCAGCAGTACCTCTGGTTTGCCTGCGAAATGGGGCATTTCCAGTTCACTGCTCTCCCCTTCGGGCTCATGACTGCTCCTCAGGTGTTCATTCGAGTTTTGGGTGCATTGATTGCCTTCCTGCACACCAAGGGGATTCAGGTAACTCCATATATGGACGACTTCCTCCTCAAGGCACCCTCCAGTGATCTTCTTGACCACCAGGTTCAGGACTGTGCTCAGATTCTCCTCCAGCACGGTTGGATCCTGAACATGGACAAGTCTGTCCTGGTTCCCTCCCAGAACTTAGTGTTCCTCTGCCTCCGGTTCGACACTCTGCAGAGTATGGTTTATCTGACAGAGGTTTTAATTCAACAGCTCACCTTCAAGGTGAATTCTGCCCTATTGTGGACATCAGCTCCGGCAAAAAATTCTCCTCTCTGCCATGGCCCATGCCAGACAGATTCAGAGGTTTTTTTTTTTTTTTTTTTTTTTTCGTTTTCAAAGAAGCTTTATTGAGAAGTAATTCAATAAGCAATACAGCAAACTGGTACATCGAATATGAGAAAATATTGCACAGAGATACAGTGAGGCAATGCAAAAGTAACAAAAATCCGCAGCAGTAGAGATCTTATTAGATACAACACAACAGAATCCAGATGAATTCGTAAATATCTTTAGGTCTTAACAGAAGAATTGTATTGTAAATATCAGTTCTAAATCTGAGAGAAAGAAAACAGGAGGTAGTGAAGCAAAAAGAGAGGAGGAACAAAAGAAAGGCAGGGAACAATAGGGAAGGTCAAACGAATAGAAGAGAAATAGTCAGGAAAGAGACGCCGGCGGGATGGGGAAATATCACACTAGGGAAGGGGAGCACAAAACACATCAGGAGACACGGATCCGTGCCCCCACGAGGCCCAGCCAGAGATATGGCCTCAGAGACTATACGTCCAAGGGCAGACAGAGGGCGTCAGGGTTTCACTGGACAGATACTGAAGCCTCCCAACGAGACCAGACCTCACTAAAGGCACTACAACGGCCCATGCGCCATGCATGTATCTTTTCCAAGGTGCAGTAGTTGTTCACTCTACTTTTCCAGTGTTCCAAAGATGGGGAGCCCATCAATTTCCAGTGGGCAGCAATATTAAGTCTCGCGGCTGAAAGCATAAAGTGAAGCAGTGGATGCTTCCGGGCTGGCCAAGAGGGGCTATAAGAGAACAAAAACAACAGGGGGTCCCTCGGTGCGCTAAATCCTAATACTGCCCACATGGCATCTCCGATGTTCAGCCAATATGATCTAATATCAGGGCAGGTCCACCAAATATGAATCATTGAGCCCCTCTCAGATCCACATCTCCAGCACATATCTGAGGAACCCGGAAACATCCTTGCAAGACGGACCGGTGTCAAATACCATCTAGATAGTAGCTTGTAAAACCCCTCCTGAGAGGGGGTATCCCTTGGAAGGAAGCGAGAGTCCGTGAAAACCGAACACCACACATGGGGATCCCCAAGGCGAGGATCTTGTATGTCCTCCTGCCATTGCAAAGCGAAGGAAGGAAGAGCCTCATCAGCTTTGTCAGTTAGCAGATGGTAAAGCTTGGACAGAGTCTTCTGATCTATCCTGGAGGAGGTCAGAAACGACTCCATAGGGGTCAAAGTTCGCCGTAGGTCACCAATCCGCAATAGACCAAGAATGTAATGGCGAATTCGGACATAAGTCCAGAATTCCCCACTCGGGACACTGCCCCGAGATAGAAGGGTATCAAAACTCACCAGTGAACGTCCCTCCACCAAGGACCTCACCTCATGTAGTCCCGCGGTAGTCCAGTGATGCATAGCCCTCGGTGACATACCCGGCGGAAAGTCTGGGTTTCCCAGAAGAGAGAGCAAAGGGGAAGGGCCAGGGGCAAAACCCCTATTTCTATCACTCCTAAACCAAGTCTTTAAGACAATGCCCACAACAGGTAGACGTAACAGAGGCGCCGGAACTCGATTACGCTGCAACAGGAGCAACTGTAGGGGGTGAAGATGTAAGTGATCCTGGAGGTCTATAAGGAGCCAATTGGCCTGTGGGATGACTGGTACAAAGTCTGCAAGCCTCGTAAGTATCGCAGCTTCATAATAAGCGAATAGATCAGGGAGGCCCAGTCCACCTGATTTCCTTGGAGCAACCAAGAGAGACCTACTGCATCTCGGTTTCTTCCCATTCCACACATATGAGATCATTAAAGCCTGAAGTCGCTTCAAGAATGCTCGAGGAATCAAAACTGGCAAAGCCTGAAGTAAGTAAAGGATCCTAGGTAAAAATAGCATTTTTAAAACATTCAGTCTACCGAACCAAGAAATCCTCGGATCACACCAGGACTTCATGTCCAAAGAGAGCTGATCATAGAGTGGCGGAAAGTTGCATTTAAACAGATTCCCACAGCTCCTTGAGAACTTTACTCCCAGGTAGGTAATCGTCGAAGAGGCCCAGGTGAAGGGCAAAGATTCACGCATCGTTCTGCACTTGTCTCCAGAAATATTAATAGTCATCAGTTCCGATTTGGATTCATTGATGCGTGATCCAGACAAGGAACCATATTCTCCCAGTACTTCCAGTACTGCTGACAAAGAGGTCATAGGGGACGCAAGAGTTAAAAGAACATCATCTGCGAAGCCTGATACCACATAATCTCGGCCCCTCCCAGGAACTCCTGTAATGCGAGCATCACACCGCAGTGCATTGAGAAGCGGTTCCAGAGTAAGTATATACAAGAGAGGGGAAAGAGGACACCCCTGTCTCGTCCCATTGGAGATCTCAAATGGGGATGATAGTACCCCATTAACTCGTACTCGCGCAGTGGGGTTATGATAAAGAGCCATAATGGAACCCAAGCACCGGGGTCCCAATCCCAGACACTCCAGTACCCCCCGAAGAAAAGGCCAATGCACTCTATCAAAGGCCTTTTCGGAGTCCAGCGCCAATAACACAGCAGGCAGTCTAGTGGAGTGTATCCTATGAAGGAGGGCAATCAATTTGGTCGTATTATCCTTAGCTTGACGTCCCTTGACGAATCCCACTTGGTCTGGGTGAATTAAGGAAGGCATGAGGGGTTGCAATCTACTAGCCAGCACCTTAGCAAAAATTTTGAGGTCAACGTTCAGTAATGAGATAGGCCTGTAGCTGGCACAGGCCGCCGGATCCTTCCCCTCTTTGTGTATGACCGTGACATGAGCTTCCAAGGTTTGGGCCGAGAAGGGTGATGACTCTGAGATAGAGTTAAAACAGCTCAGCATCTCGGGCAGGAGTATATCCTGGAACGTCTTAAAATAACTGATCGTGTAGCCGTCTGGACCCGGGCTTTTCCCAGGGGTCATGGATCTTAACGCCACCCGAATCTCTTCCAATGTAAAATCCCTCTCCAAGGTAGCAGCCACCGCCTCAGGCAGACGGTTAGGAAAGTTGCGATCCAAAAACTTGGATAACAGAGTTCTATATTCCTCCGGACTCCCTCCCAAGGGGTCAGGCAAGTTGTACAGACTCGAATAGAAGGCTCGAAAACGGTCAGCGATGAGATCTGATCGAAATGTAGTCAATCCATCAGAGCCTCTCACCATCCGAACAAACTGTCGTCGCTGTCTGCGCTTCACCAGGCTAGCCAAAAGCTTGCCAGATTTGTTACCATGTACATAAGCCTTGTATTTGAACCATTGGTAAGATCGTACAGAAGCAGCTTTGAGAAGAAGTGCAATGTCACGACGAACTTGCTCTAATTCTCGGCCCTCCTCCACTGATAGACGGAGTTTATGGATCCGCTCCAGCACCCGCAAACGTCCGATGAGGTCTGCCAGTTGCTTGTCTTTCGCTCGCTTCCTCCGAGTCCCGTGTTTAATGAGTTCCCCCCGAATGGTAGCCTTATGGGCTTCCCATACAGTAGGGTGTGACACACCACAGGTATTATTGATAGAGAAATAAGATACTAAGCTAGCCTTTATATCTCTCACCACCTCCACGTCTTCCAGTAAGAGCTCGTTGAGTCTCCATGAAGGACGCCCCCTATCTCCCCCATTTAATTTCAGTTGGATATAAACGGGGCTATGATCAGACCAGGTTATGTGACCAATTGAAGGAGTATGCAAATACTGTAAAGAATGTTGGTCACACAAAAACATGTCTATGCGGGAATACTTAGAATGGACAGGAGAAAAGAAGGTGTAGTCTCGTCCGGAAGGAAATTCCAATCTCCATGGATCAAGCAGGTGATGTGAATCCAAAAGCTTCGAAAAGCGTCTCAAAACTCCCTGAGAGTATGAAGAGCGAGGGGGGTTACAGTCAACCAATGGATTCAATGCAAAATTAAAATCCCCTCCCAGAAGAAGCAATCCCTCACAGAACGTGTCCACCTTACTCAGTAAAGTAGATAAAAAAGAGATCTGACCCTCATTAGGAAGGTACACATTCACCAAAGTCACCAAGACGCCCGCTATCTTGCCCTTCACCAGAAGATATCGACCATCTGGGTCGCTAAAAGAATCCAATAACTCCCACGGCAAGGAACGGTGTAACAAAATACCCACTCCTTTAGACTTAGAAGTGGATGAAGAATACCACTGCCGTGGGAAGTGGCCCTGACTGAGCATCGGGTGAGCCCCTCGCTTAAAATGCATCTCCTGCAAGAACAAAATGTGCACACGTTCACGGATCACATCTCTAAGAAGCATACTCCTCTTCTCTGGGACATTTAGTCCCTTTACATTGAAAGAGCAGCACTTAACTTCCATGATGGAAAAGGTCAATGACGCAAACGTGCACAAAGCAAGTGTGAAACTGAGGACAGACAGGGAAGGGACGGGAAGGGGGAGGGAAGGGAAGACACTAAGAGAAAGGGCAAAGACAACAAAAGAAAAGAAGGTAGAAGGGGAGAAAAGCTAAGGAGAAATCAATAGATAGCAATTATAGGAAAAAATATCTGAATGAAAAACAAAAGATGGCAGAAATGGGGAAAAGAGGAGCAATGTGTCCCCCAACCCCGAACTGGATTAGGGAGAGGAAAAAGTGTAGGACTAAAGAGGTCAAGTAGAACAGACTAGGGCCTTACATGAGAAGAGTTTGAGCAGAGCTCATCAAGAAAACAAGCGATGAGAAAAAGTAGTACAACAATAAGGAACAGAATAACACAATATCAACTGTATATAGGGAATGTCCCATTTAAAACTGACCATGAATTTCCACCTGTAAACGGGCGAAGGGAAGCACCTCGCCCTTGACTGTAATTAGAGCCCTCCAAACCCTCTAGGTTGCTCCACTGCAGGGCACGGCCAAAGAAAGGATGAACCCAAATTGGGTTTGCAAGTGGCAACCGAGGTCTCTACAGGTATAAAAATTCTGGAGATACCAGCGAACTGGTAAGAGTACCCCGGATGCCACAGAGCCTAAGAGCACCCCCCAAAGGGGCGGCCTAAGTCACCGCAGTGGAGTCACCTCCCCACAAAACCCCTCACCCTCCACCTCTAATAAGAAAAACTGAGAACCCCCATCTATGACAAAAGTGTCCTAAATGAGCTCTTGCGGTCTGCCATAACATGAGGGTCCCAATCTCCAGCACCCCCAAATGGGGAAGAGAGCCGGGGAAGAAATCAACTCCTAAACCACTCCACATCTCGCATATACAGTGGTAGGGCGGGAAGTGACACCAACAGTGCCCTCCTCACATCATCGCAGGCCGCAATCAAGCTGCAACGTATCCAGTGATAAAATTCAAACAGAAACAGAGCCAAGCAGGCGTACAAATCAAAGCAAGTCCCCTTTTCAGAGATATCACGTCCCCGGGCGCCCCCCCCCCAAAGAGCAGCAAAGAAGAGCCAGGGGGGGAGAAGGAGGAGAGGAGCACAGTAGGAAAGAGTAAGGGAGGGGGGAGCGCCCCAGGGAGGGATCTCAATACTAAACAAAGGTCAGCAATTCCCTGTGTCCCCCACCCCCAGAACATTTACAATAGCATCCGTATCAAAGCTCCATATCCATCCCCACCAAGCCAGGAAGCAAACATAGTCTCTGTAGTGGAGGACTTAACAAGGCTTCAGGATGCTGCCACCTATGTAGTTGTCCCCCAGGGTCCCAGAATAAAGCGGGATCTCTCAAGGACAAATACCCTGACCCCCCCATCCCACCCCATGCAACATATCTGTACATAAACACAGGCAAAGGTAAACCAATACTCCAAATAAGCACATTTAGAAGATAGTTACGCAGTTCAGGAGAGCTACTGCAAAGCAGCCGTTCAGCCAGGTCATAGAGTGGGAGGGGATCATGTCCATATGCCCACCGGAGGACGGATCATCTCTTAGGGTTGTGCACAAGTCAGTGTTCCCTGTTTATTCGACAACCCGGGGTTGTCAAGCCGCTACCGCGTCTTGTCTGAAGCGCTTCCCCTGATCTCCAGTCGGTTTCCGTTTCTGCTTTCCCAATGGGGTTGCAACAAAATTATCCTCTGGTGGACCCTCAGCTACATCCTCGCTAGGTGTCGGTAAGGGAGGCAACTGTAAGGCCAAACAAAACGTTTCCGCTTCATCCATAAAGCGGACATAAGCTGTCACTTCTCCCTTCTGCGCCTGTAGATGAAAGGGGAAACCCCATCTGTACTTCACTCCATTTTTCAGGAGGTGTTCCGTAAGGGGTTTCAGGCTTCTCCTTTGTTGCAAAGTGGTGGGGGATAGGTCGTTATAAATTTGTATTTCTGTCCCCTCATACAAGACCGGTTCCACCTCTCTGCTGCGACGTAGGATCATATCTTTATCTTTGAATTGGTGTACACAGCAAACCACGTCTCTAGGCCTTTGATTCTGGCCTCCACGGGGTCGCAAGGCCCGATGTGCTCTATCAAGGCGTACAGGGTGGGGTTCAGGTCTGCGCAGCAAGGCACCAAAATTCCGCTGTAGGGTGGACTCCAACTCGCCGTTAGTAACTGACTCAGGTAGGTTTTTAATGCGCAGATTGCATCTCCTACCTCTGTTATCTAAGTCGTCTACCTTGTATTGGAGGTTGGCGATGGTATCCCTCTGATCCACAATAAGCTGTTCCAAGTTGCGAATCTGGCTAGATTGAGATTCCCCCTCGGATTCCAGTGAAGCGACACGGTGATCCAGAAGCGATACCTCCGATTTGATTTCAGAGATCTCTTGTTTGAACGTAGTCTTGAGATCTGCAAAGAGCTCCAAAAGTTCCGAGCGGGTCGGGAGGTCTTTAAGATCTACCGGTTGTGGAGCCATAGTCATCGTACATTTAGAAGCCATAAGCACTGTGTGAACACGAGCCCGCCGTGGGCTTTGCGTAGCATGTGTCGAGAGGTCACTCTGTAAAGCAGAACGCCTCTTAGGCCCGGGCGTGTTCACTCCAGTTTGTACCCGTTCTGATGCAAGAGGCGTCACACCGGAGCGCAGGGTCCTGCTATTTGGCATAGGGAAGATTACGGAGATAGTGGTCCCTTAAAGTATGCACATCAAGTTAGCTAGAAGAGCTCAAATCCGAGGAAAGGCCCAGTCTGTTCACGGAGCCGAACTAAAACGCGTCCATCTTGGTCGCTCGTTGACTCCGCCCCCCAGCTTCAGAGGCTTTTGATCCATGTTGGCAAGGAGAACCCAGATCTTCTGGATCATCCTGTCTCCCTGCCTGCAGAAGTATGATAGTTGGACCTCTCCAATCTGGGGAAAGAGAGGCCATTTGTGATTCTATACTGGACCATCATGACAACGGATGCCAGCTTACTCGACTGGAGCGCTGTCTTGCGTCACTTGAGTGGGTTGTTGATCTCCAGAGGAGACACTTCTTCCCATCAACATCTTGGAGCTCAGGGTGATTTCCCATGCTCTGAGGTATTGGTCCTCTCACCTGATGGGGTGACCTGTCCGAGTCCAGTCCAACAATGCCATGGCCGTGGCTTACATCTACAAGCAAGGAGGCACAAGAAGCCCCACGGCTTGGTTCGAGGTCAAAACTATTTTTGACTGGGTAGAAGACAATGTCCCCGCTATCTCCGCCGTGCATATCCCAGGTGTAGAAAATGTCCTCTTAGACTTCCTCAGTCTACACAAAGTGGATCCCAGGGAGTGGGAACTTCACCCAGAAGTGTTCCACCTCCTGGTGCAGATGTGGGGTCTTCCTTGTATAGACCTGATGGCCACAAGGGACAACCAGAAGATTCAGATGTTCTGTTCACGCTGGAGGGATCCCCTAGCCTTTGCAGTAGACGCCCTGTTGATTCCATAGAGATCTTGTCTGGCCTACATCTTTCCTCTGCTTCCTCTGATGCCCAGGCTCTTACGGAAGATTCGGATGGACGGAGCCTCAGTCATCCTGATTGCAGGTTATTGGACCAAAGAGCCCTGGCACCCACAACTACTGGCCTTGTCTGTTCAAAAACCGTTTCCTCTGTCACACAGAACGGATCTCCTACTGCAAGGTTACCTGTGGAAGGAGGATGTGGATCACCTGGCTTTGGCGGCATGGCTGTTGAAGTCTCCATCTTAGAGAAGAAGGGCTATTCTTCTGAAGTGGTCTCCACTATGATTCAGGCTAGGAAACCAGTTTCTTCAAAAGCCTGTCATAGGGTTTGGTACTCACAGGAATTTGATCTTCCAGCTATCCTGTCTTTTTTGCAGGACAGTGTGAACAAGGGCCTTAGCCTTAGTTCCTTGAAGGTTCAGACCTCAGCTTTCTTTTTTCAGAGATGCATTGCCACCTTGCTGGATGTCAAAGTCTTCTTTCAGGATGTCTCTATCACAGTGCCTGTGATTGCTGCATTCATGTGTCTATTACCTGTAGGTGGCTCCCATTGGCTGTCTGCCTTCAACCCGCCTCATATTGCTTTTTTAAACTCAGTCTGGGCACCCTCTGGTTGCCCTTTCGTGTTGTCTCTGACAGCAGCCTCTTTCACCTTGCTACTGTTGCTATTTGGGCCTGTTGCTATGTTCCTGAGTTGCTGAGTCATCCTGTTCCTGAGTTCCTGCCTGCTGTGTCAGTTCCAGTCCGGTTCTGGTTGTCATCATGAGAGGTTGTTGTTCCTGCTGCCAGTCTTCTCTTGCCGTTCCTGATCTGGTTGTCCATCTCTGCTGGTTCCTGTTCTTTCCTGCTTCCAGTTCCTGCACCCGTGGCGACATTGTCATCAGTCACCTCGGTGACAGTCGCTATCCTGCTGGTTCCCAGCGTGCGGACGCTGGTTCGCTCCATTAGCCTTGCGGCTACATTTACAGCTTGTTAATCCCAGCGTGCGGGCGCTGGCTCGCTCCATTGGCCTTGCGGCCTATACTCTATCTGTTGGTTCCCAGCGTGCGGACGCTGGTTCGCTCCATTAGCCTTGCGGCTACATTTGATAGCCTGTTGGTCCCAGCGTGCGGACGCTGATTCGCTCCTTGGCCTTGCGGCCTATACTTGATATTGTTGGTTCCCAGCGTGCGGATGCTGGTTCGCTCCATTAGCCTTGCGGCTATACTTATCAGCCTGTTGGTACCAGTGTGCGGACACTGGTTTGTTCCTTGACCTGACAGCTTTACTATTACTAGCCTGCTCCCTCCAGCGTGCGGTCGCTGGTTGGCTCCACTACCTGCGCTACATTATTGTCTGTTGGTTACCAACGCGCGGACGTTGGTTTGCTCCATGACCTGTGGGTTTACTCAATATTATGCTTGATGCTCCCCAACGTAAGGGCACTGGTCTACTCCTTGTCTCTTGCTCTTGCACTTGAGGCCTCTCAGTGCGCTGTCCAGTCCTAGACAGCTACCATTCTGATGTACACGGATACTGAGTGTCAAACTCTAGTGAAACTACTGACCTGGTAGCCTTTATATTCGTCACTATTGTCTATTGACCATCTGACAGTCCCTGAGGTCATTGTGGTTGTCACCTTCCTTTTGGGCTGCCTTGCCCGGTATATTGGTAAGGCCGGTAGAACCTTTTATTATTCCATCTCAAGGTTGCCTTACCCGGTATTGGCAAGGCCGGTAGAGCCCACTACCTTGGTATTCCGTCTGGCTGCCTTGCCCGGTATATTGATAAGGCCGGTAGAACCTCCTATTATTCCATCACAAGGTTGCCTTACCCACTATTGGCAAGGCCGGTAGAGCCCACTACATCTATTCTGTCAGGCTGCCTTGCCCGGTATATTGGCAAGGCCGGTAGAACCTGTATTGCTACTGTTATGGACATTTGCCTATTCTATGTATTGTCTGCATGTGTATAAAACCCTATGGGATTGTCTTAAACTCTTCAGTAAAGTTGTGTTTTTACCTAATCTTACGTCTGAGAGTCTTAACAAACCGTGACAGTCTCTCACGATTTCCCTGCTTATAAGGCTCCCACACCTCAGTGGGACCTTAATCTTGTTTTGGGAGTTTTGCAGCGGCCTCCTTTTGAGTCCTTGGCTACCATTCCTTTATGTCTTTTGATGTGGAAAATGGCTTTTCTTTTGGCAGTAGTCTCTATCCACAGAGTTGCTGGCTTTGTCTTGCAAACCACCTTTCCTGCTGTCCCACAAGGATAAGGTTGTTCTCCGTGCCTCCCAGGAATTTCTTCTTAAGGTGGTCTCAGCGTTCCACATCAACCAGGAAATTGTTGTGCCTTCCTTCTGTCCTGGCCCTAAATCTGACAAGGAGAGGGATCTCCATTTGTTGGATGTAGTGCGTTGCCTCAGGTTCTATGTGCACTGCACTGAGTCTGTTCGTCAGACTGATGCCCTTTTTGTCATCCTGGAGGGTCTTAGGGTAAGTAAGGCAGAATCCAAGGTGACAATTGAATCCTGGATTAAAGGGATAGTAATACTTAAAATGTAAAAAAAATATGTTGTAGGGTTTATCCCCCTGTGTAAAACAAGAGTACTCCCACTGCTGAAAGGTGTTTCATTCAAAAGTTATTAATTTTCAAAGTTTAATTTTTTAGGTGCAATATCACAGTGGCCTGAAATTGTACAGTGGAGCTGTTGCTACACGATCCTATGGAGAGCTCTGGTCCCGGGACCAAAGGGAGCAAATGTAGTGATCAAAGGGGGAAAATCATTTGATCACTGTTCTTACTGGAGCACTTCATTGCAACCTACCCTCTGCTCTCCCGTCGTGCTCTGCGACTGTGAAGGGAGAGTTAACCCTTGATGTGCCAGGCAATCCACCAGTCCTTAAGGATAGGACACCAGTGATGGTCCTGGCACGCCACTAGTCCTTAAGGGGTTAAATACATTATTTGTGTTTAATTGACTGATCCCAAATACCTGCACTGGTGGTGGTGGTGGACAGGTGTAAAGGGATATTAATAGTTAAAATGTAAAAAAAAAAAAACAAACAAACAATGTGTTGTAGGGGTTATCATCCTGAGTAAAACAAGGTTACTCCCACTGCTGAAAGGTGTTTTATTTAAAGGTTATTACAGCTGAAACTTAAATTTTTTACGTGCAGTATCACAATGTCCTGAAATTGTACAGTGGCGCTGTTTCTACACCATCCAATTAAGATTTATGGTTAAATGACCAGAGCTGTCCATAGGATGGTGTAGGAACAGCACCACTGTACAATTTCAGGCTACGCTGATACTGCACCTAAAAAAATCAAGTTTGAGCTGTAATAACTTTTGAATAAAACATCTTTCAGAAGTGGGAGTTCCCTTGTTTTACTAAATGGGATAATCTCTACTATATATATATATATATATATATATATATATATATATATATATATATATATATATATCCCTTTGAGTGCCAAAGGGTTAAATATATATGTATTTAGATATTGAGTATTACTATCCCTTTAAGCTCTCCTGTTCTAGGCAATATGCTCCTGCTTCCGCTCCTCTAGAGGTGCTCCAATAATTTCTCAAGGTGCACTAAACCACTTGTGGACCACTGCTTTGCACACCCCTCTGGTGATCAGGGGGTTGACAGCCTACATGTTAGAGATCTTCCTGCTTGAACATAGACACACACACACACAAGCATGTTTTTTGCAGTCTTTGTGGTACAAACGTCACCAATTTAGCCATTACAGAAGCATTTAATAGGTGCAGATTATGTAACATACCACTGGACACTCTCACCCTAAGAATTTGTGACGCGATGCAGGAAACGTGCGCAATCGCTATTTCCTGTGTGAAAACCACTAGGGAATAGGTTTGCGCATTATTTTGTTGAATTGCGCACGAAAATTCAAGATTAGCGAATGGCTGCGTATATTTATTTTTTGTGGGCGTGGCTAAGTTTAACGAATCTGTGTGAGTGGAATAGCAAATGCGCCTAATGCAGGAACTGCTATTGCGAATTAATTTATACGTCTGTGTACTGTTGTCGTAAAAATTGAATTTTTTATGCGCAATTCAAGAAGCGTTCGGTATTTAGCTTCCTGGATTAGAACATGCGTAAAATCTATCTGCGCACAAAAATGCCTTTATCCAATGCAAACCTTTCTTGCATCGCGCCATTGGTGCTTCTGCTTCACTCTGAGATTGGGTGCACCCTGATAGTTCAGGTATGGAAATGTGTCTGACAGTCACTAGTAAGTGGTAAGGCATTTATATTTTACACAAAAACAAACATGAAATGTAACATAGTCGCATACAGAATTTGCTTGTATGAAAAGTTTTGATTTTGTATTAATGCTTTAAGTCAGGGGTGGGCAACTTGAGGCTCTCCAGCTCTGGAGGACTACAATTCCCATAATCCCCAGTCATCTAATAACTGGCTGGGAATGATTGGAATTGTTGTCCTCCACAGCTGAAGGGTCTCATATTGCCCATCACAGATTCAGCTCAACCGCCCGATCCCACATAAGACAGCAGCAATATTATCAATTATAGGGGACTCACCACCACATGCCCATCCAGGTGCTCAGCCTGAGAGGTTCTCCAAGCCTGTAGTTCAACCACAAATAGGATTTGGCGGCACTCCAGAATCAAAAACAGGGTCAATTGATAAAATCAAATAACTTTATAGGTATCTATGAGTAAGCGCAGGGTACGCGTGAAACGCGTTAGATAATCCTGTCTTGTCTGCCAATTTAATTCAGACATGATTCCTCCTCTGTTTTGTGGGCCAATTGAGTATTTTAATTATATGGAGTAAAGTTATTTGATTTTATCAATTGACCCTGTTTTTGATTCCGGAGTGCCGCCAAATCCTATTTGTGGTCTCATATTGTCCACCCCAGCTTGAAGGGAATCAGTTGCTCTAAGACAAATTTAGTTTGTCTTACAGAGAATTACAGTCTGTTTGGAAAGTTTTATTAGCCATTCATCTGTAAAGATTCGTTTTTGAGAAATGGACATTTATGTTTTAGTGGCACATTATTAGGGTTGCCACCTTTTCTTCAAAAAAATACCAGCCAAGGCATTCCCTCCATAGACTTAACATTGGAAAGAAGCCAATTTTTTATTGGCCTGCCGGTAAAATACCGGCTGGGTGGCAACCTTACACATTATGCTAATCAAACAAGTTAAGGGCCAAATTTATCACTTTCTGTGCTATTAAAAATGCCCCCAGTGTCTGGACTCATAGTTCATTCACAGCACATTATGTGGTAATATTGGCCAAACAGATACCCGTGTCCATAAAGAAACACACTTTTGCACCAATAAAGGTTCATTACTCAAACTTTATTTATATTACAAACATATGGCTAGTAGTACATATATACAGGCAGTTTTCATTTTCTTCAGCTTCTTGCGGATCAGGTGGTTGCAACGCATTGCTTTTTAATGTGTTGCATACCTGTCTGGTCCTCAAGGGGTTAGTTTTTATACATCTTTCCCAAGTAAGTGTGTGTATGTGTTTGATTGTTTGTATTTTATATTCATCCTTCTCACTGCTGGGTGCACAATTTCATAAAACTACCCCTTTATGTGTCATGCAGTAAGAAGTATTAAAACGAGTGACATTTTATACTGTCAAGAGAAGACTGTGTCAAGCAGCAGGAGATGCAGTTTTATCAAAATAGCCCAGTATTTATAGTCCTGGCAAAGAGCAGAGATCCTGCTGTGTGTAAACTTGGTGACAGCTCTGTGTGCACGAGGCTACACGACAGGAAGCACATACACCTTCAAATCCTTCCTATGATCCATCACGACTACTTTAAATTATACTCTTAACACTTTGAGAACAAGAGGGCTGTTCAATGCATTGGAAAACATTCAACACCACTTAAAATATCAATATACATTTTTGTGTCAATCCATTTTCAAAAAAGAAATTTATGTTTTGAAGGGGCAGACTGTGAGCAAAGCAAGACCCACCTGCTGTGGAGAACAATTCCCATTATCCCCAGCCAGCCTTAGTTGTTGTAGTCCTCTACAGCTGGAGGGTTTCAAGTTTCCTGTTCCAGTTAAAGAGAAGGTTATATTCATTTTATTTTAACTAAAAATGGTTCGTTTAAAGGGCTTTTTTGTGTAGTGAAATAAGGTCACTGGGAGATGCATCACTCACTGTATTACTCATTCTTTAAACTTAAATTGCAGTTTTCGATTGTGACACCATATGGCACTGTTCCTATTAATCACTATGGATAGCAGTAATTTTACAAACTCACCCACAGCGTACATTATAATATACAACTGCCCTCTGGACACCCCTTAGCAACCTCAATAACCATATGATAAAAAGAAAGTTTGAGCTGTATGAACAGAGCAGTAAACTTTTCATGAAAACTATAATGGTATATAGCTTTTTCCTTATTTGTGTGTTTACAATTTATATATATATATATATATATATATATATATATATATATATATATATATATATATACTAGCAAAAGGGGCACGGCGTTGCCCATGCAGATTAAGTCCTTTGGGTGCTTCAGGGGTATTGATCACATTGATGTATATGTACATGGTGTGTATGTGTGTATATGTATGTGTGTATATATATATATATATATATATATATATATATATATATATATATATATATATATATATATATAATCCTATATAATAATTCGCTAAGTTGTGTGTAACGCCCGACATGCGCAGTACAGACTGCCCGCGCCGCAGCTGATACAGAGCTGGGCGCTCCGAAGGAGCGTCCAGCTCTGTATCAGCAGTGGCGCGGGCAGTCTCTGCTGCGCGTGACTGCCCCGCGACCGGCTGCCAGAGGCACTGTGGCCCGTGTAACGGGCTGTTCAACATGCAAACGCACAAATTGCAGAACAATGAGTTGTGTACCTCTCTGGCACTCAAAGGGTTAAAATAGCAGTAAGTGGACAGCTCTTTAACAACTGCATGTTCTGTGGTTATGTTCCTGACAGACTCCCATCACCCAATGTCCACTTGAGAAGGGTGAAAGTTGCAGGTAAAAACTGATTGAGAGCCACAGGTTGGCCACCCATGCAGCCAGGTGTGTATCACAGAAGACCCCACCCCTATATTTAAAATAAAAAATATATATATATCTATAAGCCTCATTGCATAAATTATGGTACCTCACACACACAACATAATTTATGTCTCCTCAGAAAACAAACACACATTGAACAGAATGCCTCATTACATAATTTATGTCTCATTAGGAGACACAACTCCTATTGGGTGATTGAATGGGGACTTTACTGCTCCCATTGGGTGATTGAATGGGGGCATGTTTATCATACAGGGAGTTGGCCCGCCCCCTCCAGCCTGCCCACCACTATCCAACTGACAAAAAAATATAGCTGCCACTCACTCCTGAAGTAGGGATATCAGTAACTTCTCCCGATCCACACACACCAGGGGCGGACTGACAGAACCCAGGGCCCCTGGCCCAAAAAAGAGGTCTGGACCCCCAGCCCAATTACATCATTGGCCCCTCCCCAATGATATAATTGGCCCCTCCCCATGACATTGGCTCCTCCCATTACATCATAGGTCCACCCCATGACATCATAAGCCCCCCCCAGGCCATCCATTAATTCCCCAGGCAATCCAATAACCCCTCAGGCCATACATTATCCCCCCAGGCCATCTATTACCTCCCCCATGACATTCAGTAACCCATCCAGGCCATCTAGTACCCCCTCTCCAGGCCATACCCACCCAGGCCATCTAGTACCCCCCTCCAGTCCAGGCCATCCAGTACCCTTCCCCCAGGCCATCCATTACCTCTTCCAGTCACAGGCTATCCAGTACCCCCCACATACACACAGCACCAGGCCATCCAGTAACCCCCCCACACACACACACACAGCAGACAGCACCAGGCCATCCAGTACCCCTACACATGTCACCAGGCCATCCAGTACCCCCACACATGGCCCCAGGCCATCCAGTACCCCCACACAGCACCAGACCATCCAGTTCCCCCACACAGCACCAGACCATCCAATACCCCCCAGCACCAGTACCCCCACACAGCACCAGACCATCCAATACCACCCCCCCCCAGCACCAGGCCATCCAGTAACCCCCACACAGCACCTGGCCATCCAATATCCTTTCCCCCCCCCCAGCACCAGACCATCCAATATCCTTTCCCCCCCCCCAAGCACCAGGCCATCCAGTATCACCTACACAGCACCAGGTCATCCAATCCCCCCTCCCAGCACCAGACCATCAAATACCCCCCCAGTACCAGGACATCTAGTACCCCAAAACACAGCACCAGGCCATCCAGTACCCCCACATACACGGCACCGGGCCATCCAGTACCCCCACACATGGCACCAGGCCATCCAGTACCCCCACACATGGCCCCAGGCCATCCAGTACCCCCACACAGCACCAGACCATCCAGTTCCCCCACACAGCACCAGACCATCCAATACCCCCCAGCACCAGTACCCCCACACAGCACCAGACCATCCAATACCACCCCCCCAGCACCAGGCCATCCAGTAACCCCCACACAGCACCAGGTCATCCAATCCCCCCTCCCAGCACCAGACCATCAAATACCCCCCCAGTACCAGGACATCTAGTACCCCAAAACACAGCACCAGGCCATCTAGTACACCTCCCTCCCCCCAACAGCACCAGGCCCTGGCCTCCAATACTAGTGGCTTACCTAAGCTGTGTGGAGGTGGGTCAGTGTGCTGCTGTGTCTGTCAGTGTCACTTCTGTGTCTGTCACTGCTGCACTGGTGGTCCTGCTGAGTCTGAGTCCCAATCCCCAGTAATCCTCCTCCTGCACTGAATCTGATCCTGCTGCGTGTGTCCTCACATGACGTTCTGTGGCCGGCTGTACTGCTGAGTCACATAGCCTTTCCCCCCATTATCACTCGCCCCTGCGGGCCACCCGTGATGACATCAATGCGCATGCTAGTTGCTACACATGCGCATTGAACAATAAGAGGCACTGGCATAGAGAGAGAGAAGCCGGCCCGAAGCACTTGCTGCCAGCAGCCAGACTAACAACAATTCCAGCTGAGTGAGTCTCTGACAGACTGGCAGCAAGCGGTACAGGTGGTTAGGAAGATAATGATTATTCCTCCTTCTGATCTTGTGTTGGGGAGCTGGGGCAATGTGGCATACATGATGCGGCACCACAGTGACCACCGCACCGCACAGCAACTGTAATGTTTACTGCTGTTAGCTCAGCTGCATCAGCCTTAATGAAGGCAGGTAACAGCAGGGCAAGGGCAGTATATATAATAGTGAGAGGCCTCACGGAGCAGTGCAGAGTGCGGCCAGTGGCCCAGTGGCTACTTTACATAAGCGCAGATGGGGCCCTACAGGCAAGCCGCGGTTGCAATGGAGTCATCAGAGACATCAGACATTAACATTATTATTGGCAGTGGCGGGCCCCCCTAGGTCATGGGCCCTCGGTCCGTGACCGAATGCCCGAATGATCAGTCCGCCCCTGACACACACTCTCACTCAGGATCATGACCCCACAAACACACTGTTTCACCTCCCACAGATAACTGTAACCCTCCATACACTCTGTTTCAGTACGAGCTATGCTATGCTATGCTGCCTCAACTGAAGAGCCACCGTGTGTTATATTGCTATGTTACATCAACTTAACCATTTGAGTGCCAGAGGGGTACACCAGGGGCGTTTCTAGGTTCCAAAATGATCTGGGGCTAGATCCCACAGCAAAATTCAACAGAGTGCCTGCCACCAGTGGTAGTGATGATACCGCTATAGTGTGGAGTGAGTTATCCTTACACAACATATAGGTTTATTTTACTAATCTATATAGAATGCAAAGCAAAGAGTTAAGAAGTAAGCCATTTTATGTTCAACTCTTGCCATTGTTTTTTGTTCTAACGAACTGAAGTTATTGTGGTGTAAACCAACTGTACCACAGGGAACAAATCAAAATTCCTGTCAAATTAAATAGGGGTTTTTACTCCTTGAATGCTAGAGCGGTCTTCAACACATTGCAAAGCAATGCATTGGAGACCTCCCTAGCATTCAAGAGGTTAAAAACTCTATTCAAGTGCAGTGGATTTTAAGAACTTTTATTTGTCCCCTATTGTGCAGTTGGTTTACTCCAGAATAAAACCAGGTTGCTTCAATACATATGAGCCATTGATGTAACTGAATAAATTATCAAGAGCAACCCCAAAGTATTTTATTTACACAGATAATGTATAAACAAATATAACGATGTTTAAACAAACATTAATGTGAGTTTTATTGCTGTGGAGCAATGTGATACACTTATATACCCACCACACAGTCTGATCTCCTAAACACAGGGACACCAGGGTGATACGCTTATACACACACCACACAGTCCGATCTCCTAAACACAGGGACACCAGGGTGATACACTTATATACACACCACACAGTCTTATCTCCTAAACACAGGGACACCAGGGTGATACACTTATATACACACCACACAGTCTGATCTCCTAAACACAGGGACACCAGGGTGTGAAAGAGGGACAGAGTGATTTGGGGCTCGAAGAGGGACACTTGGGAGGTATGCTTATACCCAGCATTGTTCCATTGCCCACTGGTAGCCATAGAACCCCTCATACACTGCCTGATAACCTTGCACTTCTAGCCCCTATTAGCCACACATCCACTGTCTGATACTCCAGTGGTTTGCCACAGGTAGCACCAGGCCCACACATGAACGGATATCTCAGTCTTCTTCTACTGGCAACTGGCAGCCATAGAACCATACATACAATGTGTGATACCCCATCATTGTTCCACTGGTTACCTGTAGCCAATCATACACTGTGTGATTGCCGGCATTTTTCCATTGGCCGCTGGTAGCCACAGAACAACACACATAAACTTTATGATACCACAGCCTTGTTCTGGCCACTGGTAGTCACAGCCATGTTTCTCTGCCCAGATTCCACAAATACACTGTGTTACCCCACCAGCCTTCTACAACTGCCTACTGGTCTCCACAGATTCCCCTCATACATTGTGCATCCCCACCAGCCTTGTTCTCCTGCCCACTGGAAGCCACAGATTCCCCACATACACTGCGTGTGCCCCCCCTGCCCACTGGTATCCACAGATTCCTCACATACACTATGTGATTCCCAACTGCATTTTACCCCTTCCCACTGATAGCCACACATTCCATACATACATTATGTGACCCCCCCCCCCCCCAACAACCTTATTCCCCTAACCACTGGTAGCCACAGATTCTCTACATACACTATATAACCCCCCTAGCCTTGCTCCCCTGCTCACTGGTAGCCACAGATTCCTTACATACACTATGTGACCTCCCCCAGGCTTATTACCCTGTCCACTTGTAGCCACTGATTCCCCACATACACTGTGGACCCCACCAGCCTTATTATCCTGCCCACTGAAAGCCACAGATTCTACACATACACTATATGACCACCACCATCCTTATTCCAATACCCACTGGTAACCACTGATACCCTACATAAACTGTGTGACCCCACCAGACTTGTTCCCCTGCCCTCTGGTAGCCAGCCCACAAATTCTCCACATATACAATGTGACACCCACCAGCCTTGTTTACCTGCCACTGGTAGCCATATATTTCCCCCATCTATACTGTCCCTCATACCTTCTCTCCTGCTCTGCCCCATTCTGCTTTCTGTTTCAGTGTAGAGCCATGGGCTCCACACTGCCTCCTCTGGTACTTCAGGTGCATGTTGATGACCTCATTGCAAAGCACCAGGAAGTGCTAGAACCACCAGTGTGGAGCGGATGGCTGTGGGCTGAAGCTGAGAACAGAATAAGGCAGCAGCCTGCTGTTCCAAGCTATATATGCCCACAAGTTGCTGGGCATCAGACAGCCAGCCTCAGGATAAACAGCAGGAGGAGTGAGTCTGCTGATTGTCTGACATTCGGGGCTGCCCACTGACACACTCGGGGCTTCAGCCCCCTTAGCCCACCCCTAGCGACACCCCTGGGGTACACAAAGCATTGCAAAGCAATGCATTGCGTACCCCTCTGGCACTCAAATGGTTAAGTAAGGAGGAGTTACTGCTCCCATTGGGTGCTTCAATGGGGGAGTGATTTAAATCATGCAGGGAGCTGGCCTGCCCCCACTATCCAGCCCGCCCACCACTATCTAAGTAACTGAAAAAACAAAATGGTTGCCACTCGCTCCTACACCAGACACAAACACATCAGACAAAAAACACACACTCACACACACTCAAACTCTCACACACACACTCAGTCATAAACACTCAATCACACACACAATCATACACACAATAATTCACACATTCTCACTCACACTCTCACTTACACTACACTCTCTCACTTACACTACACTCTCTCACTTACACTCTCTCATTCACACTCATACACCCTCACACTCACACACCCTCACTCAATCACACGCAATCACTCACTCTCGTACTTGCACCCCGGGAGCCAGCACGATCCACCTTCCACCATAGTCTCACTCACACCCCGGGAGCCAGCACGATCCACCTTCCACCATAGTATTTGCAATTCCCACATGCATTTCAGCTACATGAATGAATGCCACTCACTCATACACACTCTCTCACACCCGGGAGCCAGCACGATCCACCTTCCACCATAGTATGTGCAATTACCACATGCATTTCAACTATATGAATGAATGCCACAATGGAGGCATAAGTACAAACACAAACTCACTACAATGACACATAAGTCACCCCTTATGACTCACTTCTGTGTGTGCATGAGTGTCTGTGTGTGTGCCTCTGTGTTCCTCACTGTGTGCGTTGCATGTCTGTATCACACTATGTGTCTGCATGTTGTGCATTGCATGTATGTATGTATGACTGTGTCGATCTTTATGCATCTCAGTGAATGCGTGTGCATTTGCGTGTGTGTCTCTGTGTGTGTTTGTCTTGCATCCGTGTGTGTGCGCATTAATTCCCTATATATCCTGACGGGCAACGCCGTCCCACATTGCTAGTATATAATTTATTTTTTCCCCTCAACAATTTAATCTGTAACAATGCAAGAAAAATGCTTCTCCCAGCAGTGGAAGTATCTTAATTTTACTACATAGGAAATGCTGTACAAAATAAGATTTTCATGAGAGGCGGGAAAAATAAAGTGTTCTGCTTAAGTAAGATGTATGAAGCACGTTGTTGAAGTAACATAGTAAATTAGGTTGACTATAGACACAAGTCTATCAAGTTCAACCTTTGCCTCATACCCAAGTGACTGAGAATTATATAACTTTCCTGCTACCAAATAAGTTAGTCTTTATCAGACCTTCCTGATTTACCTACTAATATACAGTATAACCCAGTTGCCTTTTGAAAGAAATGTATCTAATCTTCTGTTAAATGTATCCATTGTATCTGCCATAACCACCTCCTTGGGCATGGAATTCCACAATTTAACAGACCTTACTGTGTAAGGAAAAAAAAACAAAAAAAACCCTTCCTCTGCTGAAGTCTAAACCTCCTTTCCTCTAATCTCAGGGGGTATCCTCTGGTTACGTGATCAGTCCTTGGAAAGACTAGCTCACTGCCAAAGTAGTTATACCTTTATTATAGTTAGGAGGAAAAGCACTGCCAGATTTTATCCATAATAAAAGCTCATGGCTAGTGTAAGAGCCGCACTTGCAGGGATAGTATACTAAATCAGGGCTGTCCAAGTTCAGTCCTCAAGGCCCATCAACAGGCCAGGATTTAAGGATTTCCCTGACTAAGCACAGTCAGTGGCTCATTCATTTTAGATTTACTCACCTGTGCTTAATGAGGGGAATCTTTACATCATGGCCTGCTGGTAGCCCTTTAGGACTGAACTTGGCTAGCCCTGCACTAAATCATCAACTTTCAACTCTATTTGTGCAGTTCTGGAGCAAAACAACTGTACCATAGGTGAGAAAGAAACAATTCCAAAACTCCTCTTGCTTTAAATGGTGTTTTCAAAGGGATAGCAATACTTCGTTTTATCTTTATTTTATTTTGTAGGCATTAAAAAAACATGAAGAACGATATAAGTCTTATCTCTCAAACCTTTATGGTTTATGAGATATTCACAAGCAAAGTTTCCCCTCCCGCCCCTTTTTCCTAGTGTAAGCCACCTCTTCTCAGATGTGAATCTGGTTGTAAGACCGGACAGATAACAGCAGGGGACAATCTTCTTTGTATGAAAACAATGAAAGCCCTTCCCCCCCTTGACAAGTTTTTCAGCTTTTTTTTCCCTTATCTTAAGTGAAGATTGTCCCTCTCTGCAGTCTACCTGGGCACCTCCCTTCTTATCTGGCTGAACAGGAGGGGGGGATACTTTGTTTATGAATAACTCTTAAACCATAAAGGTTTGAGAGATAAGACTCATATTGTTCTTCATGTTTTTTTTAATGCCTACAAAATAAAATAAAGATAAAACGAAGTATTACTATCCCTTTAAATACATGAACAGCAGCGGGATCTCCAGTGCATTCTAAAGAAATGCAGTGGTGACTTCTACCATTGCTTTAACCCTTTGCATTGTGGTTAAATGAAAGTTCCCTATGGTGCAGTGTTTTTACTCAAAACCTTCTTAGAATATAATCCTCATGATCCTTTCTGTAGTGGAATCAAAGGTCCAGATAATTAATGAAATGCCAAGCAGCAATTCATACATAAGGAGCTGCCCAATGCCGTGGTGAAAAATTACCTTTATGACTCCAGCAACATATGCCATGTTATTAATTGCATGAATCCACATAACATGAACTGAACTTGCAGCAGTACTTGTGATAGATGCTAATCATCCTTGGAAACTCTCAGGGATTGACACGAAGGGTTTTGAACCAGATCTCAAGGTCACAGGTGAAGGATCAAATTCGCAGGGAGAAAGAGTCCAGTGTTTCTTAGTATATGATTTAAACTAACTTCCAGCTTATTTCATGTCCAAATTAGTGACATTTGTACCAGAAAAGAGAGGGAGGACTCCTGTGTGCTTTGTGAGTGTTTAAAAGAGGATTTTAGTCTTACCTGTTAAAATCCTTTTCTCTTAGTCCATACAGGTTACTGGTAACTGTGGGAGGCGATCCGCCCCTTTAAGTAGGCAGGAACATTTCTCTAAATGTATGCAGAGGGTGGAGCCTCCCTTCCCGCCTAGGCTGCAGCTTAGCCAGCTACTCAGAATGATTTGAGACAATAGCACTGAATAGAAAATAGAAGGGAAGAAGACTCCTGTGACCATGGTCCCTTGACAGGGTGGGAGACCAGTAACCTGTATGGACTAAGAGAAAAGGATTTAACAGGTAAGGCTAAAATCCTCTTTTCTCTGTCGTCCAATACAGGTTACTGGTAACTCTGGGATGTCCACCCATTGAGTTTCCCAGAGGTGGGAAGAAGGCAAGGACTAGGCGCAAGGCCCCTAAAGTCACCAGAACCTCTATGAACCAACCCGTCAGAGATCCCAACAAAACTGAAGTGTCAACGGACACCAAACAGGGGTAAAAACACCCCAGGAACTGTTACACAGCACACCAAACTAAAGCCAAAAGGGCTCAACAGTAAGGAAGCACCAAGAACCTAGGGAGAAGATCCTAGACAGGCAAGACTGCCTCTAGGACCTTCCTCCCAAAGCTGGCATCAGCCGAAGCCAGCACATCAACACGCTAGTGCTTCGAAAAGGTGTGCACAGAGGACCAAGTGGCCGCCCTGCAAAACTGAACGGCAGAAGCCTGATTCTTTTAGGCCCAAATGGACCTGGTGGAATGAGCTGTGACCCGAAAGGGAACATGCTTTTTCCTCAACTTGTAGGCTCTATGAATAGTGGACTTGATCCATGATGCAATAGTCACTTTGGGTGCAGGTCTTCCTGCCCTAGGACCCTCAGGAATGACGAACAGAGCATCAGACTTCCTGACAGTTTCAGTGCGATGGACATAAAACTTGAGACAACGCACCACATCCAACAAGTAGAGATCTCTCTCCTTGTCAGAGGAGGGATTAAGGCAGAAAGAGGGCACCACAATCTCCTGATTGATGTGAAACTCTGAGACCACCTTCGGTAAGAACTCCTTATAGGTGCGAAGATAAGGTGGTTTACAGGACAGAGCTTGCAACTCCGCAACCCGGTGAACAGACACAATCTCCATTTTCCACATCAAGAGAAGTAGAGGAATAGTAGCCAAAAACTCAAAGGGAGCACTCTGGAGAACTCCCAACACCAAATTAAGGTCCCATTGAGGAGCTGGGCTCCGAAAGGCAGGACACACATGAGCAATGCCCTGGAAGAAAACCCTAACATCAGGAAGGATAGCAATGCGTTTCTGGAAAAAAAAACAGAAAGCGCCGAAGTCTGAACCATAAGAGAACTCAGACTGAGTCCCTTGGCCACACCGTCCTACAAAAAAGCCAGGACAATGGGAAGATCAAAGTCATGAGACAGATTTCTGTCAGCACACCAAGACACAAATGTCAACCAGACACGGTGATAGATCTTGGATGAAACAGGCTTACGGGCACTAAGCATAGTGGACACCACAGCAGAAGAAAACCCTTTCTTCCTTAAAATTGAGGACTCAACCTCCAGGCTGTCAAACTGAGCTGATGAACATCTTCCTTCTACAGGTAACCCTGCAGAAGAAGATCTGGATAAGAGGGGAGCGGAAATGGCTCCGCCACTGATAGGGCCAGAAGCTCCGGATAACAGGATTGACAAGGCCAATCCAGGGCAATCAGGATTACTGGACAACGTTCCATTTTCAATTTCTGTAACACCCTTATCAACTTTGGGAGAGGAGAAAAAATGTAGGCCAGGGGGAATGTCCAAGGAATGGACATTTCATCAGCAGCCAGAGCTAGAGAGTCTCTCCACCGAGAGCAAAACACCGGAACCTTCCTGTTGTGTCTCGTTGCCATCAGATCCACTTGGGGCATCCCCCATCTCTGAACTAGGAGTTGAAACACCTTGGGTTTTAGCTCCCACTCTCTGCTGTTGACTGTGTGATTACTGAGGAAGTCTGCCACGACGTCTACACCTGGAATGTGCACTGCGGAAATGATAGGAACATGAACCTCTGCCCAGGACAGAATGGCCTTGACCTCTAACCAAGCAGCGAGACTTCTTGTTCCGCCTTGTCTGTTGATGTAAGCCACTGCCGTGGCGTTGTCGGACTCCACTCAGACTGGACAGTCCTCCAGTTGAGATTCCCAATGACGCAGAGCATGAAATATCACCTGAAGTTCCAAGATGTTGATCGGGAGAAGGGAGTCTTCTGTGGGCCATTTCCTCTGAGCACTGAAGCGACCCAGCACTGCTCCCCAGCCCGAGAGACTGGCATCCGTCGTGACCGTGGCCCAGTAGGGAATCAGGAAGGATCTCCCTTTCAGTAGATTGGAAAGGTCCAGCCACCACTCCAAGCTCAACTCTACATGAGGAGGAAGTGAGACCGACAGCTTCTGATGATCTTTCGATCCCTGCACGTCTGTATCACAAACCTCTGAAGTTCCCTGGTGTGCCATGGTGAATGGAACCGCCTCTATCGTGGAAATGAACTTTCCCACCAGAGAAGACAACTTCTGAACTGGGATTCGATCCCGAGATAGAATCGTTGAGACCCTGTGGGCAATTTGGTGGGCCACCTCGTCCGGTAGAAACACCATGCTCCTCTGAGTATTGAATAGAAGACCCAGGAAGATCAGTTGCTGGGATGGGACAAGATCTGATTTGTCCAAGTTGACAATCCAACCGTGATTGGTGAGGACTTGTATGCAGGTCTGCACCTGCTGATGAAGAAGGTCCGCAGAGGAGGCTTTCAAAAGCAAGTCGTCCATGTAGGGAGTCACTCTGATGCCGTCCCAATGGAGAACGGATATCAAGGCCCCCAGAACTCTTTGGAAAACCTGAGGGGCCATCGTCAGACCAAATGGAAGAGCTGAGAACTGAAAATGACCCCTGTTGCAGGCAAACCGCAGGTACCACCTACTCTCCTGATGAATTGGGATGTGCAAATACGCATCCTGAAGATCCAGAGAAGCAAGGAACTACCCCGGAGACAAGGCAGTGATATCTGTGTGCAGAGACTCCTGGCGATAGTGAGTCTTGATCACAAAGTAGTTGAGATCTTTCAAATCCAAAATAGGGCAGCATCCACCGTCCTTTTAGGTCACCACAAAGAGGTTTGAGTAAAACCCCGAACCCCTGTCTGAAGGAGGCACTGGCTCCAGGACATCTTTGTCCAGAAGAGCCTGCACAGCACCTTCGAATAGATGGCCTTTGACGTCCTGAGGAGAATGAGAAAGATGAAAGTGAAAAGGAGGAAGAGAAAAGAAAGGGATCTTGTATCCCACTGTCACTACCTGTAAAACCCATGGGTCCGACACTGAATCCTCCCAAATCATGCGAAAGAGTCGGAGACGACCACCCACAGCGGGATGCGGACCCGGGTTTGGTGAGTCATGCTGAAGCAGTCTTGGGGTCTTTGGGTTTGGAGGCAGCCTTGGGCTTCCATTGCTGCTTGGGCTTGGAGGAGGGACGCGGAGCTGATGAAACCGCCTGGTTCATCGAACGTGTCTCAGTTTGAAAGGAACGAAAGGACCGGTTACGTTTAAACATCAACCTCTTCTTAAAGACCAAGGGTAGAAGAGTACTCTTACCCGCTGTGGCCTTGCTAATTAGTTCCTTAAGATCAGGACTGAACAAGGAAGTACCCTGAAAAGGCAAAGAAAGTGGAAGCAAGTATCAGCAGACCAAATCTTGAGCCAAAGCACACGCCTGGCCACCACAGAGGTATTAGAGGCTCTTACCATCATGTGAACGGCACCAAAAGAAGCAGCAGAGACATAGTGTTGCACTTCAGAGATATTGGCAAGAAGATGCAATTTCTCCAAAGTAGGCGCATCCTGACGGACAGCCGTAGTGAGTTGTTCAGTCCAGACTGCAATAGCCTGGTTAACCCACGCAACAGCAAATGCTGGAGGCATAGCGGTGCCAATAGAAGCGAAAACGGACTTGAGGGAAGCTTCAAGTTTGTCAGTCCAGTCTTGCAGTGCGGAAGCATCAGAAACAGGTAAAGCAGTAGATTTAGACAGTCTAGATATGGGTGCGTCCACCTTAGGGGGATGAACCCATTTAGCCAGTTCTGCTTCAGAAAAGGGATAAAGCTTAGCAAATTTCCTGGACACAGAAGCAGACTTGTCCGGATTTTTCCACCCATCAGAAACCAAATGGTCAAGAGTGGGGTTAGGAGGAAAATAAGTAAGGGGCTTAGCAGGCTCCTGAAAAACATCAGAGGGATCAAAAGGGACCTCCTGAACCAGGGGAATGTTGAGTGTGGTTAATACAGCCCTGATCAGGCCCTCAGCAGAGGGTTCAGGATCTGCTTCAAAAGGGTCCGCAAGGGACCTAGAAGACGCCAGAATAGTACCATCCTCAACATCTGAATCTTGCAACAATTCCTCCTCAGAAGAATCTGACACATCAGGTGACCCCTGCGGTTTAGGCAGGGAGGATCTGATAGTAGAGGGGGTCAGCCATAATTGAAGTGCCCCCTGTATCTGGGATGGAAAGAGTTGTAAATTGGACCTAAGGTCCCTAGTTGCAGCCTTAAACTCTTGCACCCAAGCTGGCTCAATAGCATGGCTGGAAGTCCCTGGGTTGCTGTCAGGAACTTCAGAACATGCTAGGCATAAATGACCAGAGAACTCTCTAGATAGCCCTGTGTGACAGGAAGAGCAATGCGCAATGGGGGATGCCGATACCCCAGCCTCCTTAGTCTTAGGTCTGGTACCTAGTTCCAGCGGTATAGACATTCTCACAGTGTCAAAATAACCAACTGTACAGTAAATCACCCAATTGTAGTGTGTAAGATTAATATTTCACCCCAGAAATGCTAAATATGGACGTATCTGGCAGGCGAAGGGTTAATCTGCAGAGGAGAGAAGGAGAGTCCAAGCCCTGCGTAGGATAGTCGCTGAGAAAAGCTCACAAAATGGCTGCCACAACGGGAGCCAATCAGAAAAAAGGTGCGAAACAAGCGCTCATGGGAAATGTTTTTCCCAAAAAGTACCCCAAAGCAGTGTTCGAAGCCCCCCCCAACACACTTGAACTATAAACCAGATGATAGAGAGCAAGGGTAGACAATTAAAATGAGCCCACTCTGAAGTTGCTGTGTGAAGCGGTTGCAGAGATACATCCCAAACACTGTTGAACCATAGAAAGTAAATGGAGCAATGGCGTCTATGCAGTAAAGCGCGCCTTAAAGGCACGGTACACAATTTTAATAAAAGTTAAAATATAAGTTAAAAACATACAGGGAACATGTGTGCATACTAAGAAAACACTAACCCAGTAAGGAAAAAGTGTCAGAAAACCCCACAAAACATGCTAAACCAGTAGACAAAGGGTTAAGTTACCACATAAACCTGCTCCAAATACCCAACAGACAAACACATATATACCCAATGAGTGCAGGAGTGCACAATGAGAACTCCCAAATAAAAGCCCAGCAAAGGGGCACTGTGGGACAAGTGGACCTGCATCACTCAAAGGGTAGCTCACCTTTCCTGCAGATCTTCTGTATTCAGATTACCATGCAGCAAGAATTACTTCAGTGGGTAATCCCTGGGAAAACACTTGTACCCAGGATTTTCCCCCTCAGGGCTTACGGTCCACCAAAAAGCACCTGGATACTGAGCTAGCCACATTGAAGGTCATTTGTCAGTCGTAATCCGCCTAATGGAGGTATTCCATATCTGACAGAAAAATAAAAAAGAAACTAAAACTAACGACAAATGTTCTCCACCTGGTGTTATCACACCCAGGAACAAATCATTCTGGAGTAGCTGGCTAAGCTGCAGTCTAGGAGGGAAGGGAGGCTCCACCCCCTGCATACATTTAGAGAAATGTTCCTGCCTACTTAAAGGGGCGGATGGCCTCCCAGAGTTACCAGTAACCTGTATTGGACGACAGAGAAAAAGCAATATCTTATAGATGAACCATGTTAAAGGTTACTTGAAGACTAACTGGATCATTCGTGAGTTAGTGGAACCACTGACACAGCATCTAGATTGTACTTGCTTGGGAGCATTAAGGGTTACTATTTCAAAGATTTCAGGGTGAGCTCATCTCAAAAGTTCCCAGGTGGGATGATATGTTTCTTACTATGTTACTAACACCTAAAATTACAATTGCTGATAAAACTTTAAAAGGTATAGTAAAAGTCTAACTACAGGTAGGTCCTCCCAGCTATGTGGGAATCAGTTCCCATAACTTAAGACTCTTCTACTCCATCACAGGTTGCCCATGGCTGGGTAGCATCAGTGATTCTCTTAGGCCCTTGTAGTAGATAAAACTGTTATACTATCCTCTGCACTAACCGCACAACGATTGGCTTGTGGGTGACAACTGGTTCTCTGGCATTATCCACTAAATTACGAAGGTCTGTCAGTCAGGAAATGCAATGAGTTAAAAAAAAAAAAAACACTGCTTACAATGTTCTGATTTCAGTGATCTCCCTGTTAACTCTTCAAAGCACAGGATAATCCAAGACTTTGAAATAGTAATTAGCTTTTACCCTTTCCTCAGCTCCATCACCCCTCATATTTTAAATGGTGGATTTTCTTCTGTAGTACAGTGCTTTGCCCAGACCTCTCTTGTTGCACAAAGCATTCAGCAGATCCATCCATTCAATGTTTATCACATTCAATCTCTAGGAGCACTGACCTCAATCTACCAGACGAGGCAGTGTGAGCATCATGAATTGGCTCCACTATGTATGTAACAGTAAGGGGCAAGGCAATACCTACAGAAACATTTCCAACACTTTACTTCGTATGCTGCTTTTAGATACATGGACAGCAGCAAGGTCTCCAGTACATTGCAAAACACTGTAACAACACATGGCAAGTCACTACCTACAGAAAGGAGGGGGATTATAAGGAAACCTCATAAGCACTAACATAGCACATGTTAACCATTTTAGTTATGTGTGCAAGGAATTGCTCTGCACCACTTTTAACAGTCAAAGGGTTAATGGGTTAGCGTATTGGCCTTTGTCACTGAAATCTGATGTCCTCTTCCTTTTGCCTCTCTCTCCCCCATTGAACCCTTTTCCCTATTACTGCTCTCTCTCTTCCCACAGCCCATCTCTCTACTACTTTCCTCTCCTTACTTCTCTTCCCCTGCTGCCTCCCCATCGTGTTGTTTTTTTTTTTTTTTTTTTTTTAAATGCCCCACACCTTCGTTATTATTTTCTTCACTTTTCTGAATTGGGATTTTTCATTGCTCCCTTCGTCCTCTCCCCTAGCTCCCCCCTCCACATTGTATCTCAACCCATTTCTCTAACCCACAACAGGTATGTTTGAAAGCATGAATGGTTTCTCTGATCCTGTCTTTCTCAGGATGCTGGCTTTAAGAGCCAGGCCTTCAAAGCCAACTTCTCCATAGGTGGATGGAAAAGTGGGCCCTAAAACAGGAGGTCCTGGAGAAGAGGGAGCCAAAATGGCTCCACCCCAGACAGATTGAGAATATCCAAAAACCAAGACCGACTGGTCCAAAACAAGACAATCAGAACAACAGTCAGCTCTATTCTGAACTGAATCAGGGGAACCGGAGGAAAGACATACACCAAAAAGAAAAATGCCATGGAAGGATCATTGCATCAACCGCGAGAGAAAAAAAAACGGCACAGTGGTTTTCCAGTCGCCTCAGTGCCACATTCCCTGAAAATGGGAGATTGCATCTATCCAATACTGTGGGGACCAAAGAAATCATAGAGACCCATGAAACAATACCTGCCTCTGAGATCACTGCCGAGGCAGAAGTTTGGCAATAGTGCGCATATGCTCAGACCAAAATGGTCCTGCATGTGCCTGTTCTTAAAGGCACCTTGGTCTGAAAATGGAAATCATATACTAAACATAATAATGTAAAAACCTCACATCAGTAGAAGCAACTCACTGCCATATGGGGACTGTGCCCCACAGGAGGCAGGAGGCTCCCATAGCTGCAAAAATGCAGTACAAGAGTTGTCACAGTAAGCATATGAATGCAATAGAAGGATTAGTATTGCTACTTGTACCAAGCCAGCTTTAGAGGGCACCAAAGGCAACTACCTGACAGAAATAGGGACATATATACAGGACCAGTGCACTCAAAATGCTAGAATCTCCTCTTCAGTGTCCAGATTCCCATTAAAGACGCACACTTAGGTTTCACAGAAGCCATGGAGGAAGACTGGTTATGGATACAAGACATCCTCCACAGAATCTGTCCTGAAAGGTCTGTAACGGTTTAATATGTAATAAGGAAAACAAAAATAGAAGTCAGTCTAATGGGAAATTATGCAACCCCATATCCTAACAAGGAAAAAAAAAAAAAAAAAAAAAAAAAAGGTAGTCTAACTAAGAAAACATTGCCCTGCTTCCATCCATGCAAGAGAAATGTTTCAATCTGGGCATATCTGGCAGGTTGGAGTGGTGCAGGCCAAGAGTCTCCACCTCAGAGAACTCTTACAAGTGCCCTGCCTTCCTGCTGACATGACTTCACCCCAATGGTTCCTGTGTTCCACATTAGACAAAACAAAAAAGTTCCTCCTGACTCCAAATGGCAGTAGTACATTTCCCTGACATCATATATGCTTTGAAACAAACAGTTATAATGTTTAATATTGTATTAAGCTCAAAAGGTATCCAGTACTTTTTGAAAAGAACTACAGAATCTAGAAATGCAGCATCTTGAGGCAAAGAATCCCAAAACTTTACCACCCTTACTAGAAAAAAATTTATATAATTTTACCTAGTCTTAATGCTCGGCTCTGAGTAAATAATTCCTTAGAGAATTTTGTATTTACCTCAAACATATGTATAAATAGTAATCATGTCACCCCTTAGACATATCGAATGTAAACAAACCCAGGTAGGCTAGTCCCTTTTCGTAACTCAGACTCTCCTTTCCCTTTATCAGTTTTGATGCACATCTCTGCACTTTTTCCAGTCCAATAAGTTAGTTATTTTTTTTTTTTTTTTTTTTTTTTAAATAAAAACTGTACTCCACATTCTAGATGAGGCTTTTGCCTAGGATTTATATAGTGGTCAAATTATATTACCATTCATGTGCATCTATACCCCATTTTGTACAGGTTAGAACCCTACTGGCTGTTGCAGTAGCAGAGTGGCACTGCACACTAAGGTTAAGTTTATTATAAACCAGTACTACTAAATCTCTAAATACGACTGTGTATATGTAGTGTACTTTTTTCTGCAGCCCAATGAATAACCTTTTATTTATCTATATTAAACCTCACCTGGCGCTTTTCAGCCCATTCACTCAGTTTATCCAAGTCTTTCTGCATAGAAATAACATCTTATTCTGTATGTATTTACTTACACAGCCTAGTATCATCAGCAAAAACTGACACTACTTTCAATACCCTTCTAGATCATTAAAAAAAACAAAAAACAAAAACACAGACACAATGCTTTTTAACTTGACAGAACCCTCAGGCACCACACTTACAACCTGGAACCAACTTAAAAAGGTTCCATTTACAACAACTCTCTACCATCAGCACCCAGTCATGAAATTTGTTTATGTATAATGTGGCTCAATTTTGAGACTTTGGCTTCAGCCATTAGTGAAAACAATCCCATCATACATACAGGATACTACGGATTTTATTAATAAAATCAAGGATGTACACCTGATTGGTGAGGACATATTGTTATTAACGGTCAATGTCAAATCTCTATATACTATTATTCTGACCCAAGCACTTGCACTCCATCTGCACAAAAAAGACCACCCATTGAGTTCCTGAAGTCTTTGCTGACTTTGTTTTACATTCGGTTATTTCAGATTTGACTTCAGTTACTATTTGCAAAGTTCAGGTACCTCTATGGGTTCTAATGTAGCCCTAGAATTTGCTAACATTTATATGGCCGAACATAAAACACTCCACTTTGCTCCTGTGTTACACTCCAACAACCTCTTTTAAGCCCTCTATATTGATGGCATGTTCCTCTTGTGGGAAGGCTGCTTAGACTCCTTTATGATGTTTGCTGAAAACCTTAACCATTTAGAGAGTGAAGTCAAATTCTCTTGGCAAGCTGGCCACAGGAGGTACATTTCTTAGACCTCAGCGTTTCGCCACAATGACCAATTAGGCACCACCAATGTCTACAAAAGTACTGATAGAAATACACTCATCTACTATCAGAGCTTTCATCCCAAATATACTAAAATTGGGGTACCTTTCTCACAACTCCTGAGAATCATTAGAAATAACTCCAACAGAGACACAGCGATTACTCAAACCCTTCAACTGTACTAGTGCTTCTTACAAAGAGGATACTCATTACCTTGAAACAGGCATACAGACATTTCAATTTACTCAAGCTGATTTACTACAACCCAAACAGCACCAATCAAAATAGGAGAGACTAGTAATCACTTCTAAATATCACCACAAAGTTCATCTATCAAGCAGGCTATGGCCAACAGTGACATCATATCCAGTGATTCCACTTCACCCATGTGCAGCTATAGACAGGGTCACAACCTTCATGATAAACTTGTACTCATGGACCCCGCACACGGCTATACTAGTGCATATACACCTCATGGTTACCAGCCGAGGAAAAAAAGGTTATTACAGATGCACAGGGTGTGTCACCTGCCGTAGTCTTATAGTTGGAGAATCTTTCAAACATCCCCATTTAGGCAAGATGGTTACTATTCAATACAGCCTGACTTGCACAAGTAAATATGTTGTGTACTTTGTCTGTCCATGTAGGTCTGTTCTACATTGGTAAGACTATTACTCCCTTTAGGGAATGGATAGCAAGCCATAGACCATCTATAAGACAAGCCATACAAACGCGCAAGAGCGATAAACCTGTGGGCAGACATTTTATCCAAGCAAACCATACTCTGACCGATCTAAAATATATGGTGTTTGATCAAACAAAAATATACAGAGGAGGTGACAGAAGCAAAAGAAGTATGCAATGCGAGGAAAGGTGGATACACAGACTCAATGCCCTAGCCCCTTGGGGCTTAAATGATAAAATTATAAGCCCTGGTTTTAAGTCCTTTGCTACTAGCCATGACCTGAAAAGTTACTCGCCACTGCAAGACATAACATACCCACCAGGGCTGAATCTCTACTCACCAGGGTTAAATTTTCACTCACGATAAGACTAACTATTCATGCTTCTATTAACTAAGTTAACACAGACACTCTTGGTCAAACCACTTCATATGGTTATTGTCACTTACAGTATTGGATAGTAGACCTCCCCCAAATGAGGAGTGTCTTTTGTCTTATACTAAAACGCATGTGTTATTGGTCTTAGTCTCTTTCTCTTATACAGCCCTCCAGGGTAAGGTGGGTATAGTTCCCTCTAAGCAGTGGTTGTTAAGACAAACACCTTCCCATTACAGGACTGGCTGTATCAACCATGTACAAGTCTTTAGAAGTGTTACTAACACTGGTGTTGAGTTATTACATCTTTCAGTGGACATCCCTCCAGGGTAGGGTGGGCACAGATTCTACTGATAGGTGGGTGTTGCCACTTTCAACACCCTCCCATTTTAGGACTGTACACAACAAAGCTGGCATTATGTAAACCTCACATGTCAACGGACAGCAAACAAACAAAAACTACTGAACAGGTTAGAAAACAGTCCTTAGACAACAGTCTGAAGGATCTTTCAGTCAAACTTGGCCTCAACTGAGGCCAGGACATTGACATGGTAGTGTCTGGTGAACGTGTGCAAGGGCAACCGTGTTGCTTCCTTGCAAAACTGTTCATAAGAGGTCTGATTCTTGTAGGCCCAGCAGGTGCCCACAGATCTGGTGGAGTGCACCGTTACTCTGAAAGGAACAGGTTTCTTTCTGATCACACAAGCTTGTCGTATGTTTGCCTTTATCCAAGAAGCAATAGTGCCTTTGGACGCAGCCTGACTCACTCTAGGTCCTTCGGGAATGACAAAGAGGGAATGTGCCTTTCTAAAAGGCTGCATGCGACACACACAATACTTAAAGCAATAGGTCTCCTCCAAAACACGAAGACCATGTTCCTATTTGGTGGAAGGATCAGGACAAAAAGGATGAAAGACAATTTCCTGGATAATGTGAAAGTCAGATAAGACTTTCGGTAAGAAACATTTAGGGGTAAGGAGGACTGTCTTGGCCTGATGAAAAACCAGGAAAGGAGGCTTACATGCAAAGCTTGTAGTTCAGAAACTCTTCACACAGAAACAATGGCAAAAAGGAAGGCCATTTTAAGTAACAATGAAAGTGAACTGAAGAACGATCAGTACAAGATTAAAGTCCCGGGGGGGGGGGGATCCCTAAAGGAGGGAAAGGTGTGAAACACTCCTTGAACAAATGAGTTCGTCAAGACAGCTTTCCCATCTGACTCATCCTGTGTCTCCATGTTAAATCTTATACCAAAGAAATACAGAGCCTGAGAAGGCACAGGAGAGGTCTTCTGGAGATTGAGGATCCAACCATGTTGCTAACATTCTCGAATGTACGAAGATAGAGTAGCCTCCAAGGCAGACTTGATCCAGAGGTTGACCAAGGGGCTAAGGAAAACCAGAGCTGCCATGATCTTCAGGAAGATCCTTGGAGCGTACACTAAGCCAAAGGCAGTGAGCTGGTAGTGACTTCACTTGGAGTCGTAATAAAGGAAGTGCTGGGGTCTGGATGAGTCGGGATGTGGAGGTAAATGTCCTGAAGATCTAGAGAGGATAGGTACTCTCCTGGGCACATTGCTGAGGTAACACACTGCAGGGATGGCATCCTGACTATCATGGCTTCCACATAATGGTTGAGACAAAATAGGATGGCAGGCACGGTCCTTTTTGGGGACAAAAAATAAATAACTAAATAAATAACTAAATAAATAACTAAATAAATAACTAAATAAATAAAAAAATTTTGAATAAAAAATCGTGGTCAGTCTAGATCCAGAGAAACACTGGACAAAAAAAAAAAAAAAAAAAATATATGAGGAGGTGGAAGGGATGAATTCTATGCTGTACATCTGAAATAATCCACAAAACCCACCTGTCCAACAGAAGACTCCCAAGCATCTTGAAAAATCTCATGAGTTATGGGAGGTGGGGGTCTTGTCAGTCTTCAGTTTCTAAGCAGACTTGTTCTAACGATCCTACTTTGGTATGCTCTCCAAACGGTTGGGGGAAAGGAATTCATGCATCTTCCAAGGAGAGGAAAAAAAATAAAAAAAAAAAAATCAACATTTTGAAAAAAAATCCGAGGCAGGAGCATCACAGACACAAAGGACAGGTCAAAAGAGATTCCTACCCACAAGAGGAAGTGACACTAAGAATCTCTTTGAAGATTGGCCAGCTGACCAAATCTTGAGCCACCAAATATGATGCATGGTAACACATTAAGCAGTGGACTTAACAGGAAATCTAATGGCATCAAAGGCTGCTTCAGTAATATATACATCAGCTTTCAAAATGTTGGCAAGCATAACAAGAAGTTGCTCCTTAGAAGCATCCTCAGAGTTGTTCATCCCAGATGGCAATAGTGCTAGTGTTCCAGGCTGTAGCAAATATGGGTCGGAGGGAAGCCTCAGTGGCAGCAAAGTTCTCCTTTAACGGGATAGTAATGTTTGACAAAAACAGCAGCTCCAATTAATATTCATAGTATTTGAGCCATAGAGAAAGGTTTGAAATAACAGAGTTGTAGTTCAATAGTAATTGAATGATAAAGTTTCACCCTCCCACTGCTTTTACCTAGTGTAAGCCACCTCCCCTCAAATGTGGAATCTGGTCCACAGACCAGACAGCTCACAGCAAGAGACAATCTTCTTACTGTCAGAACAATGAAAGCCCTGCCCTCATTCACAAGTTTTTCCCTTATGTTAATTGAAGATTGTCCCTCTCTGCAATCCACTTGGACACCACTCTGCTGCTCTGAGGTGAGCAGTGTTACATAATTCAATTACTCTTGAACTACAACTCTTTGTGTTGAAATAACACTCTCCATTGCCCAAATACTATGAAGATTAATTGGAGCTGCTTTTATTATGAAACATTACTATCACTTTACATAGAAATCAAGACATTGCTCAGCCTTGTCCTTAAGGGCTACAGCATCTGCCAGTGGCAGAGCTGTATTTTTGGCTAGGTAATACATAGGGGGATCAACCACAGGTAGGAAGTTCACTGTGCTAAAGGCACAGCAAGAAAAAGCTATAAAAACATTTATTATGGAAGAACCTCTTTTCTGGCATCCTCTATTCCCCCTAGAAAAACACAATCCAAGGTGTTGTTTGGAGGAAAAAAACAGTATGATCTTTCTTGCATCTGTGGAAAATGTCCAGTGAAGACAATCCCCCCCCCCCCCCCCATCAGAGGCCACAGGGCGGGGAGGGTCAGCCTCATAGGATTCCCAAAAATAAATAAAGAAAATCCATGTCCTCTTACTCTTATCTATCTCAGAGGAATAATAAACCAACCTTCCCTTAAAGACGGGATCAATAATGTCTAATGGGGGGCATGGGAAGCCACAAGTGTAAGCTCCTGGATACTTGAAAGAAACAGGGGACAGAGCTTTAAGCCAGGCTGGCTTTTTTTCAGCAGTGGAGGGCCTGGGAGAGTAGTAGGGGCCACAGTGCAAGAGGGACATAGTGTACCAGAATATTTCCTTAGAAGTCCAGTTTGACGTGAGAAAGAACGAGTTAAAGGGACCCTGAATCCTCAAGTTTGGATTTGCTCATGTGCCCCTTAGGGTAAGACGTTCACAAAACTGCCCCTAAACTAGGACAAAGTAGTCTAAATTAGTGGGAAAGACAGATAAATCACATAGAAATACCCAAAAGGTACTCCTCTCAGGGCAGAGAAGTAGTAAGGAAGAGTGGTAGGTAAGGGGGCACATCAACTCCCAGAATCTAAACTTAAAAAGAAAAACCATGATTGGGGGGGGGGGGTGTTATGGGACAGAAACTTACAATTTTTTAGTTATTTTTTCCTACTCTGCGACAGGGAAAGATCCAAAACAAACGGCACTAATTTGTCATATGGATGCTGCTCAGATGCACACATCGGACAGGTGTGTGAATGTACCCTATTGAAATGTCACCCTCTTAATCGGGCAACATTATGATCTAGCCTTTTTTGATAGTCGCCAAACAGAGGGCGCCATTTCACTTGTAAGTCATATGGAGAGACAACACAGGTTGGGACATAAGACACTAAGGGTTACTTCAGTCTTCTTTCTTCAGGTTACCACCATAGGAGAAGGACAGAGTCTCAAGAGACCCTATCTGAGAGAAGAAAGGATTTTGTACAATTTAGGCATAGACTTCAAGTGGGTGCCCAGAGTGAAAAGGGACTTAAATAAAACACTGAAATGGTTAACAACCAATCAGTCTTCTTTCTTCGGGTTCCTATTATACAGTACAGAACATCAGAGAAGCTCAGATATGAGGAACAGACTTAGTGTAAACTTTCACACGGAAATGATCCACAAATAACTGAACTGGGCAATCCAGCTCCATGGGCGCTAGTTAATGGGAGCAGGTATAATGTGGGATTATACAGCGTCATATCCAAGCGGGGGGGGGGGGGGGGGGGGGGGGTTTCTAAAATCTAACAGAATGCCAGCTTGCTCCTCTCCTTTCGAGAGGTATTATGAATTTGAAGGGGGGGGGGGGGGGGGGGGGGGTAAAGCTAGAGGGAAAGAGGGGAGCCTCTGCTCTGCCTTGGCCCTGTTTTTTTTTTATAAAGTGCCTTGCCCTCTGGAGGAGGGGACTTTGCTCCATATTTCCTGTGTTCCACATTGGATATCAGAGAAATAAGTTTTGTCAGTCATAAATAAAGTTATAAAATGCACGTCCACACAGCAGGAAATAGAATGTGTAAAATATTTTATTGAACATCATTTTTCAGATAAAGGAATTTCCTAGCATTTATGGATCTACACTTTAGTTCTCCCATGTCTCCACACCTCCTTCAGTCAATATCTCTTCCATTTACAAGAAGGGGGGAGGGAGGGACTTAGAGTGTGAGCAACAACTTTAACCCCTAGGCCACTAGAGACATCACCAACTCATTAAAAAAACAATGCATTGAAAAAGTCTCTATAAGTCTAGGGATTAAAATAAATTACAACTGGTGAGCACCTGTCATCCTGATTAGGACAATAATTTATTGGAAGTAGGAAGAGAATATACTTAGGCACAATATTCCCACTTCCATAAACCAAGGGAGAACAGCAAGTACTTCTAATTCAGAGTCATAAGAGACATTGGGTTTAAGTATAATGACAAAAGTGAAGCAATTCTTCACAACAAAATTAAATTAACTAGTTAGATTCTAGAGCGGTTGAGATTTCGCTACCACGTAAGGGCTTAAATGTTACATTTAACTGTACATTTTGCATTTGTTTCAAATATTATCATTGTTTTGCTCCAGACTTGTCACACTGTTGCCTTTATACATATTCCCCTTTTAATAATGGTATTCAGCCTTTACCACACACACTTCAAGAGGATTGCCTTTTTGTGGCTTCTAGTATTGGACATTACACATTTATAGAAAAAGTAAGGTGTTAAGTTTATTTCTTGTGAAGTACAATCTGTTGTCTTCATCGGTGGTACTCCTATTTCATGGAACCCCGGGGTTCCATAAAAATTAGTATAAAGTGAAGTTATAATGCAAGCACTGTTTGTATATAAGTTCAATACAAACAAGTCTGAGAAACTATTGAAAGAGCCGAGCAAAAGGTAATACATTAAGACTAGAGAAAATGCATTTTAAGACCTTTGCTGTGCATTGTGTACGCCTCTGGAACTCAAAAGGTTAACAAACAGGTTTTTTTGTTTTTACAGTAAGGGTAGTAAAGTTGTAGATTTGCCTCAGGATACTTTGCATACTATATTTTTTTTTTTGGATACAAGAATTTTTAATGGATACCTTCTAAGCTCAGAATAATATTGACAATTAGGACATCAGGTTTCATGTCAGATACCATGTTGATTCAGAGATCTCAGACTGCCTTTTGGAGCAAGGAAAGGATTTTTTTTTTTCTACTCACTTGGAGTTTAAATATAAAGAATATGGAAATAGTTCCAATACTGTGGTGTTTTTTTTTGTCTTCCTCTGGAAGAACAAGCTGATTTAGCATGCTCTGAACTTCATGGAAGCAGGTCATTTTTTCTGCTATATCAACTATGTTAAGACAGGGGAGACTGACTCTGCAACTACTGATGGACATGTGGAAGATTAAAGTTGACCTGCCACTCTAAGGTAACTAAAATGGTCTACACATTGTGCTACTCATTTGTTTGTATCCTAAAGTTTGAGGTGGTGGCAGCGTTTGTGCTGGCCAATATCACCACTCTCTGCTAATTTCTCAAAAAATACAATATATCCTGGTAACTGCTACATAACAATTTAGTTTTAAAGGGGATGTATCACCTCAAAGTTTCTTTTTTTACCAAACGTTTTGTTAATAAAGTAGTTGTAAAAAAGCTGGGGGTGTTTTTTTTCCTTTCTAAAAGTAAGTAGTTTTAAAGATATCCTATTTTCAAGCTTTGCAGGTCAGCATAATGCAGAATGCTGAATCACCAGCAAAGCTCTTGCTCACTGCCTAATTCTCCTCCCACCTCCATCCCAGCTACCCCAGGTAGGACATTCATGCTTCCTTTCGTTGCGTGAATGGCTTCCATTGTTATTTCAAGCTCCAAGCATTATACCGAGGTAAAGAGGGGGGAAAAAAAAAAAAAAAAATCCTACTACTACTTTATTAACAAAACATACGGTAACATTTATTTTTGAGTTGATACATCCCCTTTAACGTTGCCAGTGCAAACTACCATTCTAATAAATTTAATTTTGAAAACGTTAACCTCTTGGCTGCTACAGGAGGTCCCCAGTGCATTGCAAAGCAACATGTTGGAACCTCTAATATCCAAGCAGGTTAACCCTTTGGGTGCCAGATTGTTATGCAACGCATTTCAAAGAGGTGCAATACATGCCCCTCTGGCACTCAATAGTTTAAAGGTTTTAATTGATCGGATTCCACAGAAATTGCGCAAAAACAGAATGTTCCGCCACTGCAAAAGTTGGAGAACCCCTGAGCTACATTATTAAAGTACACATTCAACTTTGTATTGCTTTGGAAACTAGCCCTTTCAGCAGCTGTGAGTGTAGGGTCCTTTCTCTTACAATTCCTTCTGGATTATTTTAATTGGCTGCTGCAAGATGTGCTTTCAAATTGAAAAAGGACTGAGATTGGTGAAAAATACAGAATTCATATCCACGGTTTCATTACATCAAAGTTATATGGACTCCGTTCACGAGTACTGAAGGAAATGGGGTCAAGTGCTTGATAGCTGTTAAATTCAGCATGCCAGTTGCCACAGTCTACAAACCAGAAGAATGTAATACGATTTTGTTTTCTGCTCTCCTTTATAGAAATATACTGTAGCAACAAATCATTTGCTTAATTAAAATGCCATCAACAACTTCCCTCTCCTGTCAATCTGTGTGACTTCCCATATAGTGTGTATTTATATTATATATAATACAACCTCTGCTTCCCAACATAAGGATTTCATACAACCCTCCCCCTTGAGACAGGTTACAGAGAAAGCATCTCAGTCAGGAAAACTACAAATAAAAATCAGGTAACACATGTAGAGAGAACTTGTCTTATAGCAGCAAACTAATCCTCTGGGCAAGTCTAACAAACCAGACCGACCAGAGCACGTCAGGTGTACATGCATTCGGCATCACTACTAGGAATTGCAGTAGAAAGGAATGGAGCAAGGGGATTTCAAGGCGTCTACTATATTTTATTTCAAGTGAAAGCTTGATTGTTAGCCGCCACTATTCAAGGAACTTGGATTAAAAATCGAGAGGCAGTGTTCAAATAGAATATAATTAGAGGCTGCACAGTGGCAATGAAAGAGACAAATGCCCCAAGTGTTACAGTTGTTCATTTCCATCAATCCCAGTTTCTCCTGTTTGCACACCTTTAATATGAATCACTCACTCTATTAACAGAGGGCAAGAGGGGTATACAAAGCATTGCTCTGCAATGAAGTAATACTTAAATATTACTAATCCCCACATTGTAGGCATGTTAAAAAGAATTTAATTGTCCCCAGTGTCATCTCTCAAACCTTTATGGTTTGAGAGATAACTGCCTGCAAAGTTCCCCCTCCCTCCCCCTTCCCCGAAGTCAGCATTGTACATGACTGCAGGGATATCTGGTCTGATTTTCATCAGGCGGCTCTGCAGCAGAGCCAAGATTTAATTAGTAAAAAATAATTATTTCACTGAAACAGTCTTCTACGTGTGCTTTGTTTGCAAGCACACGTAGAAGACCGTTTCAGTGAAATAATTACTTTTTACCAACGCGATCTCGGCTCTGCTGCAGAGCCGCCTGATGCACGCAAGACCGGATATCCCTGCAGTCAGTACAACGCTGACTTCAGAGAAGGGGGAGGAAGGGGGAACTTTGCAGGTGGTTATCTCTCAAACCATAAAGGTTTGAGAGATGACACTGGGGGCAATTAAATTCTTTTTAACATGACTACAATATGGGGATTAGTAATATTTAAGTATTACCATCTCTTTAATAACCCTCTAGCTCTCAAAGAGTTAAAGGGATAGTAATACCTAAAGAAAAAAAAAAATACAGCCCCAGTTGATCCAACTATAACGTGGGCCATGCATTTCAATAGAGGGGGGATCCTTTAGCACTGCATTACTACAAAATGGAAAATACTGACACTACAGCATTACATGGCCCACCTTATAGGAGGATCAATTGGAGTTGCCTTTTTTTCAGGTATTACTAGCCCTTTAAGGCAGATGTGGGCAACAAGAGACCCTCAAGCAGTTGAGGACTATAATTAGTTGTAATCCACAACAGACTGATGACTTCTGGTTGCCCATACCTGGCTTAAAAGATTCAGACAAAACGGTAGCCACTTGATGTGGGCTTATCACCAACCACAGTGACAACTCTTGCAAACTGCAGAAAGATGAACTTTAGGATTCTCATTTCGCTGCCATTTGCCAGTTAGACCATTAACCCCTTCCTAGACTGACCTGCAAGACAATACAGTCAGAATGCATGGATTAACATGTGCCCATTAGCTAAAAATCTGTGTTCCACTGAAGGTCCATCAGAGAAATGCAAAAGCTTACTTCACATATAAAAACTAAAGTGGGTATATTTTTTTTTTTTTTTTTTCAAATGCACAATAAAAATTGTGTCATTTAAGACATATGCTCACAGTTAAGTCTTTTACAGACCCGAATGATGAGGAGAAAAAACAAATTGTAAAACACATTGAATAAAATCTGCCAAGTCTTGCTGCTCTCCCCTGTAAAGTTGCACATTTTAGGTAAGCTGGAAGTTTTACAATTAATATTTGGACTCTGATCCTCCACAGCACATATCTTACACTCACATTCACTTAAGTTACACACGGAAGAAAGAGGACAATACATCCTTTCACCTATCCAGCTGCCAAATTAAGAAAGCGGGTGGGAAAAATAAAAATGTCCTTCACCAAAACATATTTCAATTCCATTTTATTTTTGCCATTGGTGGTACTTTTTGCTGTTCAGTTTTTAGATGGGACGGAGGCGAACCGAGTGTTTCTTCCACATTCACGATCTTCACCAAATCCCAGATCCACTCATCAATGCCAGGGGTCAGATTAAAGCCAGTGGTTTCCGTTCCATGTTACTGCATGCAGCAGTGACCATTGGCATCCTTGAATTTCAGACGCATTTTAGGCCTGTACTTCTCCAAGTAGAGCAATTGTTTGGAGTTAAATGCCCCTCTTCGTTTCCTAAATGTGAAATGAACAAACTGGTTAGCAGGATCCTCATCAATCTTCCTAATCTGGAACATATTACATTCTCCAGGACCACTAAATATGCCAAAACACAAAAACCCTCAACTGAGCACATGTACAAAGGGAAAAGCCAAGCAATTCCTGGGCAAAACGAATCCCTTCGATGACGAAGTCTGCTAACCTAGCATGTTTAATACTTTCATTACATCAAAGGGGGTTAGAACTATATTTATATAAATTGGATTTTTTTTCTTTTAAATATTATTGCATAAATCTGCATTTTTTTACCCCAGAACTGCTAAACTTTTGCCGTTATACATCACAATGTGTTTTGAGAAATAACTTAAGTGTATGGGTTTTATGGCTGTTTGACTTCAGCTCCCATCATGAAAGTTCTGAACTATTTTTACAATAAACGTGCATTTAGAATTACATATTGATTTACAGATACCCATTTTTGTATAACACACACACACACACACACACACACACACACACACACACACACGTACTCACTCAATGATGCTCTTAGGCACCTTTAACACAGATGACACCAATGCAACAATGCTGTGTTGGATCTGTTCTCCACAGTGGAAAGGCAACATGCTGGGCTCTGGTGCCGTGCACACAGGCAACTGTTGCTTTTTGTCTAAAAACACCAAAGTCCAGCATGGTGCAACTTTACAGCATTCATTCAGGAATGCAGTAAAGTTGAAATAAGCATGGTCTGCAGGGTGGCCTATGGGACTACAGGCAGACCTCACACACAAGTGGTTTTGGAGGTTTCGATGCTCATTGCAACAGGCAATGAATACCCACTCCACGTGGGCACCAACCAGTAATGTTTACTGAAACTCACATGGGATGGCCATCAGACACCCCCATGCAGGACAGGGGTGACTACTGAAGCTATACAGGTGACAACTGCCATAGGTTGTCGCATGTTGCCCAAGTGAAAGAGGGATTACATACACAATATAGTGTCACTCTCTAAAACACCAAATAAATTAAACGTTAAGAGAACACCAAAACCTCCTAATAATAGCTCCCCACCACCACTTACTTAAGTGTGGGCAGAGAACCCTAATGGCCACTAGGAACCTGTTTTGTATGAACTGGTACCCCAATATTAATCGTTCATTAGTACTGGATACAAGTTTCCACAAACACACATTTATTTATATTTTTGCAGGCCTCCAGTACCATAAACACCTCCCACTGAAGTCTTACAATCTTTTGTTGCCTAGATTAAGGCAATAAGGACTTTGCTATTAGCAGGTAATAGTGTTCTCCTTTAAGTGGATGTGCTGTGGAGTACTTCACATTATATCTCAGTAAACTATCAATATGTGTGTGCACGTGTATGTTCAGTCCTCTGTGAGCCACTTCCTATGCTGACTGTTTATTCTTTGCTTCAATAAGAAGTGGTAGAGGAAAATTGTATATAAACAAGTGACTTGAGCAAAGCCTTGTTTATCAGAGCAGAAGCCTCAGGAGGATGAGACAGAAATGGTATGGGGAGTTAAGGATAGAGAAAGAGCCTGTTAATGAGCTCACTTACTGCCTGATAAACTGCACTGCATCCTCATATTTCATCCCGCATTCAATTAGCGCCAGAGCAACCAGCACAGGGGCCCTGGAAGAAAACAATGCTGATATCAGTGATGTGTGCATTTGACCAAACTCATACAACTGAAACACGGTATGATCTATCAAATCAGAATATTCACTCACCTAGACTACCATGTTCATAAAGGGAAACTTACCAAAAATACGTTTTGCCTAATTAACCCTTTCAGGGACAGAAGGATATGCAACGCATTGTTCTGGAATGAGTTGCTCACCCCCTGATCCTCAAGAGATTAACCCCTTAAGGACTGGCCACACACACCCCCGTGGTTGGCACCTAAGTACCATGGATTATTTTTTGCCGATCCAATTCAGGGCTCCCCGAATGGGGTGCAGCTGCACGTGGAGCCCTGAAATCCATGATGGCTCTGGCATGTCATGGGTCCTTATAGCATGCCAACCCATGATGCGCCAGGACCGCCATGGGTCCTTAAGGGGTTAAATAGGAGATTTGATATATTTTTAAGGATTTTGTTTGGCCATATATTGTTTACCTGAAGTATTATATAGCAATTCTAGGGTATTCATCCAGAACACAGGGAAGAAAAGTATTCACTCTGATTCAAATAGGAACATTTAGCATTCAAGAGGTTAAATAAGTCTCCTATGCATTGCAAAACAATACGGGAGACCTTTCTATCAGATTGCAAGGGGTTTATGTTATAAATATGGTGCACTTGTGTTCTGCCCCAGAACTTCTCCACTTATTGTACAGTCCTGGCAAATTTTCCATGATTTCTTTATAAATCACAGTAATGTGCCATGTATATTAAAATAAAACATGAAGTAAAAATGGAGACTGTTGGGATGTTCTCATCTGAGTAACAATGACTTGGGGCCATATTCCCAAAGAATAAATTGAGGCAATTCTGCAGCAAACCAGATGCACCATGAGGAACAAAATATTCCCATTCATTTAAATGCCTCTCATTTAACCCCTTGGATTCTACGTGTCCATGGATTAACAAATTAACTGGAGACCTTGCCAGCATTCAGGAGGTTAAAAGTTCCATTTAACTAGATATGAAGGTATTTGTTCCCCTTCAGCAATGATGGGCAAAAATGTAAACAAAGTAAAAACCTGTGAAGATAGATCATTGTAGGCAAAGTGAGGCCTTCCAGCTACTGCCAGATAACAACTCCCATCATTCCCAGGCAGCTAATGGTAAGAGTTGTAGTATGGCGGCAGCTGGAGGGCCTCGCATTGCCCATCCTGGTGTCAGACAAGGATAACTTTCACTACATCAAATTTCATTTCATACTTCAACATTTCATTTGGCCAAAGAGGCACACTGGTTTAAGGTGGTGTTTCTGGGCACAGGGCTGAGACACAGGGTATAACTGAGAATTTTTTTTTTTTTTTTAGTTATTTTGTGACCTATTGTCACCACTTTGTGCAACTGAATAAATTATTTAGGGCAAGATTTACACAGATTACACAATATTCATTTAAACAGTTTATTTAAACTTCAGTATGTGTTATAAATTAACATTAGTTGTGTTTTATTGCTAAGGGGTAATTGGATATGCCAATATACACACCACACAGTCTGATCTTTTTGGTTTTTTTTTGTTTGTTTGTTTTTTTAGGAGGTACAACATGGTGGGAAAGAGGGACAGAGGGATTTGGATCTCAAAGATGAACTGGCCCTCCTAACGAGCGACACTTGGGAGGTATGCAATTTATCCAAAACGGAACATTTGCCACCTTTTTACACTCCATATCCCTTTAGTTCAAACATTACATCTACCTCAAAGATTTGCAGTCTTGGTGTTATTTTTGACTCTGATCTCTACTTTATTTCCCACATTCAGTCCCCTTCTTGCAGTCTTCGCCTAAAAACATTGCCTGTACTCACTTCCTTTCTCATCCAAGATGCCACCAAAACTCATTCATTCATTCAGTTACCCACTAAACCACCTCTATCCTTTCAGTCCATCCAAAACACAGCTGTCAGGATTTTCTACCTCTCTCTTTCAACACTCAACGGCTAACCCATTATAAGTCACTACACTGTCTTGCCATTCCATTCAGAATAAAAAAAAACACTCAAAATACCAACATCGATCGTCCAGACTTTTCCTCACCAATACCTAAATATCCCCATAAGCCCCAAATATCCCCCCTTCAGCACACCCATATTCAACCGCCACTAGTGACTATAGGACTGCTTTTAAGCCGCAAAACAGCTGCAGAACTTACCATAAATCTCAATAAATTATACCCAAGATTTTAGGGGAAAAAAAAAAAAAGTTGTCCCTATACGACCCTTGTTTTCGCAGTCTACTCACAAGTGTAGATTCCCTCTCTCCACCCACATGAATCTGCTCCGAGCTTGCCCTCCTGCTACTCACCCCCTCCAGAATCATCTGTGATAGCTGCACAGCGGGCAGTATGCTTGCATTTGTCGCACGCTTCCAGCTATGGCCTGTGAAGACCTTTTATTTTAAAGGAGCAGTGTTTTTTTGTTTTTTTTTTGTTAACGAAAACATATATTATAAAGCTTTTTCTGCAGAGTAAAAGAAAGGAACTCCCACTGCTGTCAGTTGTTCTATGCAAAAAAAAAAAAAAAAAAAAAAATCAGGAAGTGAATTTACTGTGCATTTACTTCTGAAAGTTCTAACTTACAGGAAGTGACCTGGCAGTTTCTATCACATTCTGTGGAGATATATATGTCACAGACTTTCCTCATCATTAAACAAGTAACAGAATACATACTGAAGTTTGAGCACTAGTTTCCCATCCATGCCCAGCAGTGGAATTTGATTGCCGCATAATTCTTCCCACTTTTGATTTAGAAAGATTCTCAGCCGAGTAAAAAGTATACTAAAAGGGGGAGTTCATCATACATACAGACTCCCTCGCAATGCCATGTATTAGCGGCTGCTTAAAAAAAGAAATAAATAAATAAAATATAGTACTTTATACTGCAATTATTTCCCCACTGAGTAAAACAATGGTACTCTTCTTGAAGTGAGATTTTCTATTGCTTTCCCAGTTGGATCCACAGCTAAAATCTTGTCATCCTGTGGAAAATAGACAGCTCGCTAATGAATTACTTTGCAATGAGCTGGAGATGTCACTAGTATCTGGGGTTTAAGGGAGACCAAGCACTGAGGTGATTCTGATGTTTCATAGCAGGTAGAAGTGTAAGCCAATCAGGACACCAGGCTGGAAGCTGTGCATAAAACACACTGAAGGGGTCATGTTGTTACTAAAACTGTAGAGCAGTCAAGTTCCCTTACGGAGAGGCTTTATATGCTGTGAGGCTGATATAGAAAGAATTGAAGCAATTCTCTAGTAAACCAAGTGCAGCACAGGGACAAAATAAAAAAAAAATATATAAATAAAAAATGGGTATGCATTAGAGGGCTCTAGAATTCAAGGGGTTAAAATCTCCACATAAATACATGGAAAAGTTGGGAATGTTTCTTTTGCCCCCTATGGTGCACTTAGTTTGCTCCACAATTGCACAACTGTTGTTTAGTACATTAGCCTTTGTGTCCTCAGTCGAGGGCCAGTCATTTCCTCTAACAATCTTGCACTCCAGACCAACCTAAAACGAACATCTGAAACAGTGTATCCTGGCAACAAAGCTGGCTCAGATCATATAATCCAAAACTCTTGCGCCATCACCTCTGCCAGAGACTTTATAATCTTTATCTTGCCATGATGCCAGCTCAAGCAATGCAGCATTCGCTTTTACAGAGAGACCCATCCTCCCCATGCCCGCAGGCAGTGCCTGACAGCTAGAGTATAATAAGCATCGTATGCCAGTTAAACAGATCCACGGCACAACAATTATCTGTCACAAACACAGCAGATGTCACTTTATTTCCTTTACGGACACCACCTTCTGATCCATCAACATTATAATCTGCCTATGAGCCATAATTATAAAGCAATTAAAATGTAAAGCAGCACTGGGGCAAACCAGCAGCACCAAAAGGGCAGGAATAAAACTCTCTACTGATATAAACATGGCCTTTGGCCCTTTTAATATTGGAAACACCTCCAACACAGTGAGTTGGAGACCTCTCTAGCAGTCAGTGGATTGAACTTCCCATTTAAAGTAATGGAAAAGAACGTGTGTATGGTAAAAAGATGGATTGCTCTAAATCAGTAGGTCATGAAATAACCTAAAAAATTCTCAGTAATGCCCCCCCCCCCAAAAAAAAAAAAATAAGTCCCTCTTTCAGCATTTGAAATGTTGGGAGGTATGCCATGCTTTTGCAATGAGAAGCATTGTGATACAATTCATGAAATACCCTCTCTACAAAAGATGGCATATAAATTAAAAATTCTGCAACTCTTAACAGACACAAAGAAACTGAAGAGAGGTTCAGAGAGGGGCTTCTGGAAAACTTCCAAAGATTCAAATCCCACAGTGGAGTGGGTTCACAAAAGACAGTGTAAGAATGAGCCATACCTTTAATAAAAGTTTGTACATCAGGAAGTTTAGGCAATTTGCTGGGAGAAAAAGAATGAGATGAAGTCTGAACCTTGACAGAACCAAGGGTCAGCCCTTTCTGAAGACCATCCTGGAGAAAGACCAATACAATCAGAAGCCAAAAAGGTCTAGGTCAGCATACCACTTGGTCAGCATACTACTCCTATAATATGCCTTGGAAGAAACTTGCTTTCTAGACAGGGAATAATGGAAATAATCCAAAAAAATATATGTTTTCTTTAAGATTAGGGTGGCACAATGAACTATGAGGTAGAAAAAATAGGATTTTAGTCTCACCTGTTAAATCCTTTTCACTTAGTCCATACAGGTCACTGGTACTTCTGGGAGGCGATTCGCCCCTTTAATAGGCAGGAACAATTATGCAAATGATTGCAGGGGGCGGAGCCTCCCCTCTTACTTAAGCCACCTTCAGGCCAGAGCCACTAGATTGATTTGAGACCCTAAAACTGACCCCAGGTAAGCAAGAAGAAAGACTCCTGTGAGCATGCCCCAAAGGTCTCCCACTGAATGCCACAGGAGAGCCAGGTCTGGTCCCTTGACAGGGTGGGAGACCAGTGACCTGTATGGACTAAGTGAAAAGGATTTAACAGGTAAGACTAAAATCCTATTTTCACTGTCGTCCAATACAGGTCACTGGTACTTCTGGGATGTACAAACATTGAGCTGATCCAGAGGTGGGAAAGAAGGCAAGGACCAGAGCTAGGCCCAAGACATAAAACTGCTATGAACCAGGTAATAACATAGCCCAAACTGTAAGTGTCAACGGACACCAATCAAGGGAACAGTCCCTGAACTAACACAGCACACTGAACTAGAGCCAACAGGGCTCAACAGTAAGGAAGCACTAAGGATCACAGCACGGAGGACCTACACAGGCAAAACTGCCTCCAGGACCTTCCTTCCAAAACTGGCATCAGCCGAAGCCAGTACATCAACTCGACAGTGCTTAGAAAAAGTGTGCACAGAGGACCAATTGGCCGCTCTGCACAGTTGATGCCTGATTCTTGTAGGCCCAAGAGGCCCCAATAGATCTGGTGGAATGGGCAGTCACACTGAAGGGAACGTGCTTATTCCGCAACTTATAGGCTTCACGAATAGTAGCCTTGATCCAAGAGGCAATGGTAACTTTGGAAGCCGGTCTCCCTGCCCTAGGCCCCTCAGGAATGACGAATAGCGCGTCAGACTTCCTGATAGACTCGGTGAGATGAACATAAAACTTGAGGCAACGCACCACATCCAACAAATGGAGATCTCGTTCCTTGTCAGATGAAGGATTAGGGCAGAAAGAGGGAACCACAATCTCCTGATTGATGTGAAACTCAGACACAACCTTGGGTAAGAATTCCTTGGTAGTGCGAAGCACAGCCTTATCCTTGTGGAACACCAGGTAAGGAGGTTTACAAGACAGAGCTTGTAACTCTGCTACCCGGCGAACTGAAACAATAGCCAAAAGGAAGGCCATCTTCCAAGTCAAGAGACGTAATGGAATGGAAGCCAAGGATTCAAACGGTGGTCGCTGGAGAACTCCCAGCACCAAATTGAGGTCCCACTGGGGAGCAGGACTCTTGAAGGCAGGTCGAACGTGAGTCACACCTTGGAAGAAAACTTTCACATCAGGAAGGATAGCAATTATTTCCTGGAAAAACACAGACAAGGCAGAAGTCTGAACTTTGAGGGAACTCAGACTGAGCCCCTTATCAACACCGTCCTGCAGGAAGGCCAGGACAGTGGGAAGATGAAATTCAAGGGATAATTTCTTATCAGAGCACCATGCCACAAAAGTTGACCATATGCGATGATAGATCTTGGAAGACACAGGCTTACGAGCACTGAGCATAGTCGACACCACAGAAGGAGAAAATCCTTTCTTTGCTAGAATCGAGGATTCAACCGCCATGCCATCAAATGGAGAGAGTGAACATCCTCCTTCCACAGATATCCCTGAAGAAGTAGGTCCGGACGGGCAGGAAGTGGGAACGGATCCGCCACTGACATGGCCATCAACTCCAGATACCAGGACTGGCGAGGCCAGTTTGGAGCGATCAGGATAACAGGACAACGCTCCCGCTTCAGTTTCTGGATGACTCTGATCAATAGAGGAAGAGGAGGAAAGATGTAAGCCAGAGAAAAATCCCAAGGGATCGACAAGGCATCCACTGCTAGAGCAAGGGAGTCCCTCTGCCGGGAGCAAAACACTGGAACCTTCCTGTTGTGTCTGGAGGCCATCAGGTCCACCTCCGGCATCCCCCACCTCTGGGTGAGCAAGTGAAACACCTCTGGATGAAGAGCCCATTCTCCGCTGTCGACGGTATGACGACTGAGGAAGTCTGCCATGACGTTGTCCACGCCTGGAATATGAACTGCAGAGATGACAGGCACGTGATCTTCTGCCCAAGACAAGATATCCTTGACCTCCAACCAGGCGGTGCTGCTTCTTGTGCCGCCTTGCCTGTTGATGTAAGCCACCGCAGTGGCGTTGTCGGATTCCACTCTGATCGGAAGACCGGTCAGTTGAGATTCCCAGTGTCTCAGGGCAAGCCGGATGGCACGCAGTTCCAGAACATTGATGGAGAGAAGAGATTCCTCCAGACCCCATTTCCCCTGAGCACTGAAGCGACCCAACACAGCACCCCAGCCCCGAAGGCTGGCATCCGTTGTGATCGTGGTCCAACAAGGAACTTGAAAGGATCTCCCTTTCAGGAGATGGGAGAGATCCAACCACCAGTGCAGACTCGATTCCACATGAGGAGGTAGAGAGACTGACAGATGCTGATGATCTGGATGATTCTTGCACGTCTGGATCACAAATCTCTGAAGTTCCCTGGAGTGGGCCATGGCAAAAGGAACCGCTTCGATCGTGGAAATGAACTTCCCCACCAGGGACGACAACTTCGTTACCGGCACTAAGTCCAGTTCCAGAATCCCCGCCACTCTGACAGCTATCTGATGAGCCACATCCTCTGGCAGGAACACCATGCATTGACGAGTGTCGAACAGGAGACCCAGGAACAGAAGCCTCTGAGATGGGACCAAGTCCGACTTGTCCAGATTCAGGATCCAGCCATGGCGGGTCAGAGTGTGGATACACTTCTGCAATTCCTGGTGAAGAAGCTCCGCCGAGGAAGCTTTGATGAGGAGATCGTCCATGTAGGGAGTCACCCGGACCCCGTCCTGATGAAGCACCGCTATCAGGGAGCCCAACACTCTCTGGAAGACCTGAGGAGCTGAAGTCAGCCCAAAGGGAAGAGCAGAAAACTGAAAGTGACCCCTGTGGCAGGCAATCCTGAGGTACCGCCTGCTCTCTGGATGAACAGGGATGTGAAGATAAGCATCCTGAAGGTCCAGGGAGACAAGGAACTCCCCTGGAGACATTGCTGCAATCACAGAGTGCAGGGACTCCTGGCGGAAGTGGGAAGTCACCACATAGGCATTGAGATCTTTGAGATCCAAAATGGGACGAGCCCCTCCGTCCTTTTTGGCCACCACAAACAGGTTGGAATAAAATCCTGAACCTGTGTCCTCCTGAGGAACCACTTCCAGAACCTCTTTGTCCAAGAGATCCTGAATAGCGTCGTCGAACAGACGTCTTTTTGTAGGTTCCTGAGAAGGACGAGTAAAATGGAACCGAAAAGGAGGAAGGGAAGAGAAAGGGATCCTGTATCCCTCTGATACCACCTGAAGAACCCATGGGTCCGCCACTGACTCCTCCCAAGTCCGGCGAAAGATGCGGAGACGTCCACCTACAGCCGGATGCGGACCCGGGTTCGGCGAGTCATGCCGAAGCAGTCTTGGAGGTCTTGACCTTGGGGGCCACTTTGGGCTTCCAGGACTGTTTGGGCTTGGAGGAGGAGCGCGTAGTGGGAGGACCCGTTTGGGCCGAGGAGCGTGTCTCAGTCTGAAAGGAACGAAAGGACCGATTGCGTTTGGCTGGAAACTTTTTCTTGAAGACTGAGGGTAGAAGAGTACTTTTACCGCCAGTAGCCTCACTGATCATTTCTTTGAGTTCAGACCCAAAAAGCAATTTCCCCTGAAAGGGCAATGAAAGTAAGGCTTTCTTAGAGGCTGTATCAGCAGACCAAATTTTCAGCCAAAGGGCGCGTCTAGCCACCACAGAAGCAGTGGAGGCCCTCGCCATCATGCGCACAGCATCAAAAGCAGCGTCAGCAACATAGTTCTGAGCTTCAGTGATATTAGCAAGAAGCTGCAACTGTTCAGATACTGGTGCATCCTGGCGAACTGCTTCAGTCGTTCAGTCCAGGCCGCAATGGCTCTATTAACCCATGCCACTGCAAAGGTCGGACGCATGGCAGTGCCAATGGAGGCAAAAATAGATTTAAGAGAAAGCTCTAGCTTTTTATCCGTCCAGTCCTGCAGGGCAGAGGCATCAGAGACAGCCAAAGCGGTAGATTTGGATAGTCTAGAAACAGGAGCATCCACCTTGGGAGGATGAACCCATTTTGCCAGCTCAGTCTCAGGAAAAGGGTACAGTTTAGCAAACTTTTTAGAGACAGAGGAGGATCTATCAGGATTCTTCCATGCCTCAGAGACTAGACGGGCAAGAGTAGGGTTAGTTGGAAAACAAACAGGCTTAGATGGTTTCTTTTGAAAAACATCAGTAGGATCATAAGTGGATTCCTGAGTCAGAGGAAGGTTGAGCGTATTTAGTAAAGCTCTAATCAGACCCTCAGCCGAAACTTCAGGGTCACATTCATAAGGGTCCCCAATGGACCTGTTAGACTCAATAACAGTGCGTTCCTCAGCATCAGAATCCTGCAAAAGTTCTTCCTCAGAAGAATCAGACACATCAGGAGCACTCTGTGGCTTAGGCAGGGAGGTCCTGATTGTAGTGGGGGTCTGCCAGACCTGGAGAGCCCCCTGTACCTGAGAGGGAAAGAGTTGAAGAGTGGATCTGAGATCCCTAGTGGCAGCTTTAAACTCCCTCACCCAAGATGGCTCAATAGCATGGCTGGGAAGCCCAGGGTTGCTATCTTGACCAGTACAATTAGGGCATAGATCCCCCACAGTATCACTAGATAGCCCAGTGTGACAAGAGGAGCAAAACGCCATGGGGGGGGGGCAGACCCCCCATCCTCCTTAGACTTGGGTCTAGCCCCTAGCTCCAGTGAAGTAGACATGCTCACAGCGTCAATATACCCCACTTTAAACTATATCACCCAGTAATAGTGTGGAAGATTAAAGTTTCACCACAGAAATGCCTAATATTGGACTTATCTGGCCAGCGAAGGGTTAATCTGTTGAGGGGAGAGAAGGCTCGGTCCCTGCGTAGTGTACTCGCTGAGGAAGAGCTCCACAAAATGGCGGCCGTCAGGATAGCCAATCAGAAACGAGCGCGAACCGGGCGCTCATGGGAAATGTAGTTTTCCCCAAGCAAGTACCCCAAACAGTGCCCGAAGCCCCCCTGAACACCCCACACTAATAAAACATACACCGGATGATAGAGCAGGAGCTTAGCATTAAAATGAGCCCTCTCTGGAGTTGCTGTGACAAGCGGTTCCAGAGATATGTCCCAGACTGTGACATCTCATAGAGAGTAAAGGAGCCATAGCGTCTAAGCGGGAAAAGCCGTGCTTAAAGGCGCGGAACACCATTTTTAACAAAGTTTAATAGAACATTAAAAAGTACCCATACATAAAACACATAAATAAATACTATTCAAGGCTCCCAACCCCAGAGAATACCACAGAAACTGCATTAAATACATGAAATGCAAATAAAAACACCCTATCAGTGCTGGAGTGCAAAGCAAACTCCCAAATACAAGCCCAGCAAAGGGACACTGTGGGGACAAGTGGACCTTCAGCACTCAATGGGTGGCTCACCTTTCCTGCAAGGACTTCTGTCTTCAGGTGACCATGATGAAATGGGAATATACCAGAGGTAAATTCCCCAGTAGGGAAGCTGCTGAACTCAAGCTGTTCCCCCTTCAGGGCAAAAGGTCCACAGAAAACCCCTGGAAGCTGCACCAGCCACTTTAAAGAGGGCAATTCACAGCCATGGTCACCCTCCTAATGGTGGTATTCCATATTTGAATAAAAATAACAAACTACTAAGATGAATGCATAGATGTTCTCTACCTGGTATGCACAGCACCCAGGAACAAATCAATCTAGTGGCTCTGGCCTGAAGGTGGCTTAAGTAAGAGGGGAGGCTCCGCCCCCTGAAATCATTTGCATAATTGTTCCTGCCTATTAAAGGGGCGAATCGCCTCCCAGAAGTACCAGTGACCTGTATTGGACGACAGTGAAAAAATAATTTAACCACAGACAGATTGAGGAGAGCCAAATTCCAGGCTGACTGGGCCTGAACCAAGCAATCATGATGAAGCGAGCTCACTCCATCCACATTTTCCTCAGCACCAAGGTGATCAGGGAGTTGGAGGGAAATCACATACACCAGAGAAAAATCCCACTGGATGGTCATTGCAATCACCACCAGAGCTAGAGGATCCCTGGACCAGAACTGAGAGACCCTTGCAGTTCAGATGAGATGCCATGAGCCCCACCGTGGGAAGCTCCGAATGATTGACAATCACACTGAAGACCCTCTGAGATCACACTTTCCAGGATTCAGGCATTTGTGACTTACAAAGTCTGCCACTGTTTCCTACTGTGGAATGTGAAACACTGAGGTGGAGAGTACATGGGCTTCTGTTTACTCCTTGGCAGCTGATGTAAGCAACCACTGTCAAGTTGCCGGACTGAACCCATACTGGTGATAACAAAAGGGACTAGTCCAGTGACCTAGCATGAGGTGAATCAACTGCAATTCCAGCACACTGATGGCCAGAAGGCTCTACACTCTGGTGTAGAGGCCATGTGTTGTGAGGGCCCACTATAGCAACCCTGCCCAACAGGCTGGCATCTGTGGTGACCACAATCCAATCAGGAATGACAACACATAAGACCCAAGGTAAGACGGGACAGCTAAAGCCAACAGAGAAGGTTCTCCTTTGTCCAAAAACAGGCACGACATGACATATATGACTGATGTCTGTAACAATACCTGAGGATGTCCAGTTGCAATTGCCTCCTATGGAATTGTGCAAAGAGAAATGCCTCCAGGGCAGACACTATGTAACCTAGCACTTCCATGTACTCCCGCACAGTCGCCAACGGTGAGTATTTTGCTGTAGACACAAAGAGAGACAAGGACTGAATCTTTTCATCTGGGAGAAATACCCTCCCTTGTAAGGTGTTGAAACAAATGTCCAGAAAATGAAGGACCTGGCAAGGAACCAGAGAAGATTTGAAACCAAGTAACAAACCATTCTGTTCAAGAAAGAAAAAGCACTTTTGAATCAAAGTATTTAAAACTACCTTTGCAGAAGCCTTTTCCAAATTCTATACTTTGGGCAGGCCCCTGGCACCCAAAATAGGTTTATTTTTTGGGATAATGTGGCAAATTCCCACAAGCCATAGTTTAGAGTGTTAAACTTGGTTATCAGTTTATGCTCCCAGATCTGTGACTCTCAGTCTTAAAATTTCCCATCAGTATAGTCACTGATCTTTACTGCTGTGATCAGTTTATTTAAACTATTGACCCACTGGGATGTCTCCTCTTTTGTTCACACTGGACCTAAGAGAAGTTATCCTTTTTCCTCTGTCCTGTCTCACCCACATATAGCCCTGTTTGGGAACCTTTCACACTCATGATGAGGTAAACATTAGATGAGATGCAGGAGAATTTGCCCTTGATATTGTGGGTTCACTAGGAATGTGGTACATTTGTGTGCACAGGTTCCACGTGTCCTTAGCAGACAGGGAGAAGTACCATTTTCTGTTGAATTCTTAAGGGAGCTGTTCACCACCAATAGTTCGAGGTTGGGGGGCTGTTTATAGGAAGCCTTGGGAATACTCTTTAATCTGCCATCAGTATGTAGTATTGTTTGGAGCTACTGAGATTTTACGCAGTACTTCAAATTATTGGTTGTAGGTGACAACAACTGGCACTTCGTTTTCTTCTTAAGGTTGTTTGTATTCCAGGAGATTACTTCTGAGTACACCAGTGGCTCTCTTAATTTGGAAGTAGTAAGAAGTCTCAGAGCATATACAGTAACAATTGAGTTTTTTGTGTGATGGAAACTCATTTCTGAGATAATTGGTCTGCTGGATTAAGGTACAGAGATGTCTGGATGGAGTTGTTACAGATAGGATTGTGGTATCCAGAAATTTAATTTGTATAGGTGAAAGGCTAAGCTTGAGGTTAGTTGTGTGAATGAAGGCATTGTAAATTTTGTGAAATGCCAATCTTCGCTGCAAGTCCAAATGATTTGGATATCATCGAATGTAGGCCAAGGTAGACCAGGCGCTTCATTTAAAAGCAACAACTAAGAAATCCCAGCGTTACAATTAGTCTCCAAAAGAGTGGAATCTGGAGAGATACTATGGAACAGATTAGACTGATATTTAAAACAAATAGCAATAAATAGGTAGAGAAAGTATGAGAAGAGCCTGTGTGTCCAATTATTGGTAAGTAGGTGTGTCCTCAAATGTTACATTGCAGCTAGTTCCCTCAGTCTCAGGACCTCCAAGTCTTGGTTTACCATTTGAAACAAAAGACAAGGATGGGGGTGCAGCACAAGGCTGACACCAAGTTTAGTTATTTATTGAATAAAACAGCATAGTAAATGTGACAAATAAGCAAACAAATGTTATAAAAACATATAAATAATGCAATATAAACACACACATAGCAATGGAAACTATTATGAATAGATCAAAAATATCTCATCTCTGAGTGAATGTAAAGCAATGCATGAGCTAAAAGATACATGATCAATCGATATAAACTAAGTGGCAACTGTAATATAAAACAAATTATGTCCACCACTATAAATACATCAAAGGCATAACATTTGAGTAAAAGGCACTTGGTCCAGTATACACTTAATGTCCACCCTGGGGTGATACAAGGTGGTACAGCAATGTGTGTGTAAAAGGTAATGTGCAAAATCAGCACTCAAGGGTTAATCCCAGCAGTCTATACGGCAGATACAATTGCCCATCAACATGCAGTTTAAGTCATCAATGGAAATCGGTAATAGTTACTTGTTCAGGCGTGCCTGCAGTTGTGAGCTCCAGAAGCCCGGACACTGCTCTGTTGTTGAAGCCGGAAATATGACTTGAGACCCTGCCTTAGCACAAACACTGTCGCACTGATGTAAGAATGTAAGTTCTTTTAGTTTTCCAACTCGTTTTGGCAGACACTTCAGTCTTCATCAGGAAAATTCAGGAATTTGTCACATTTATGTGCTGTTTTATTCAATAAATTACTACACTTAGAGTGTCTGCCTTGCACGCTGCCCCTCCCACCATACTTTTCGTTTCAGAAGATTTATTTAGGCAAGTGGACAAGAACTCCTCCTGTTTTGCCATGAATCTGCTTACATCCTATAGCCAGTTAGCCAATAAAGATATCATTTTTACTCTACTAGTCTCCAGCATTTTCTATGGATACCACATATTACCCAGTAAGTGAAAGAGAGAAACGTACACAATTCTTATTAAAATGTTCTACAGAAAGTTCAGGTTTTTTAAGTCTCAGCTGGCAGTAGGGCTGGTATGTCAACCAATTCCTGTTATATATTTTAAATAGACTTTGCTCACTAATCAAACCATAGTAACATGTTAACAGGAATTGATTGACATACCAGCCCTAATGTGAACAGAGACTTTAAAAAAAAAAAAAAAAAAAAAAAACAAGCCTGCACTTTCAGTTGAGCATTTTAATAATACCAAGACTGAAATCTTTGAAACCAATCAAACTGAATTGAGCAGCAATTACTATCCCTATTAGTATATGCTGATGTACTAAGAAAAAGTGTGCAATTATGGAGCACACCAACTGCACCAAAGGAAAGTAATAAATATTCCCACTGATTTATCATGTGAACTTAGCCTCTTGAATGCTTTTGAAATTAACTGGAAACCTTTCATTCAAGGGGTTAAAATCCCCCATTTAATTCAATGGGAATTCTTATTACATTTCCTATGGTGCATTAGAACTGCATCACTTAGTACATCCGCCTTCCAGTGCCAGAAGTACAAAATACAACGCACATGGATTAGGGCAGCATATTGTGGTTTTGGGGGTTTTTTGTGTGTGTTTTTTGTTTTGTTTTTTTTAATATCACCACATCTGCTATCAAGAAAAAGGCAGAGTAGTTGGGCAAGTAACTTCATGGATGCAAGGCTTTTCAATCCACTTACAGTAGTAGTGCCAAAAGTATAATTATTTGAAAGAGACATTCCTGCTCTCAGATGAGGTGAATATCGCACTATAAAAAGCACAGGCAATTTTGCTTTACATATTATTCGCTTGCAGAATGTTAAGTCAAAATGAAACTTTAGTAACTATTAGCTTAGTGGCACTTAAAGTTCAAGACCAGTGCTAAAGCTCCAATTTCTATGGATTGTCTACAGAGAGCTCCCATATCACTGTTGTATGGATGCAGTAAGAAAGAGCGCACCTTCCCAGTCCTGCCACACAGTGTACAGCAATGCAACATCCAGCCTCTTCGCGAAATTTGGTTTTCAAGAGATTTAACCAATCATCAACTATCTGTGTTGGGGGTGGTGCGCCATCATCGAACGGCCAATCCTGTGAAGATAAAAAGGCATGCAAAAAAGTGAACAGGAAAGAACTGAAAATTCTGCTCTTTCACCCTACCATTATAACCCTGTGCTTCATTACCAATGCAGGAATGTTGTTAGTGATAATCAGGGCAAAGTTTACCATGTAAATAAAAATGACCAGTTGTAATGTCTGGGTAATGGAAATACAAACATCAAAGTCTAACTGCTGCACAGCTACTAAAGGTGAAGGATATTTGGCAACGGTATTCAACCTAGGAAACTTGAGCTAACTTAAAGTGAAATATATAAATGGCCATATTCATGAAGGTAAGAGGCACATTTCTGAGTGCATCCTAGGGGATAGATACAAATTCAGGAAATTCCCATTTGCAAAGAGGATTTTTTTTCCCAGAAACTGTTTTATTAAAGTTTTACCAATTATAAAACCAGACAGAGTAGAAAAGAGAACGGCTCATCTGTATGGTGCACACATATGCAAAAAAAAAAAAGTCAATGCCAAAAGGGCATCCAATGTTATCACGTCTAAAATGGTAGTAGTGTGCGCACGAGAGCAGGAGTGAGCCCCAGCAGGCACAACACTACCAGGGGGGAGAAGCCTATCAAAGATCTATAGTAGTATGTTAGAGAGAGGAGATTAAGGGGGGCCGGGGAGGCAGAGATTCCCCATTCATCCACCGTGTGTACCTGAAACAACCACAGAAGACTTAAATGTTGAGCCTTTCATTCAAACTTTACAAAAGACTCGACAGGTCAGTAGTAATTTTTCCATTACCACTTCCCTACCAGACAGAGCAATGGTCCAGTGGAGTGTAGTAAAATTAACTACTTTTAATTTCCACTGAGAAAAGGGAAGGGGGGGGGGAGTGAGGGGGTGGCAAACAGGATTTTTAACCCCACAAAAACTAGAGAGGCCTCCAATGAACTGAAGTGTTAAAAGTCCTATTTAAATCATTGGGAGTGTCGGTTTGCTTCAGAATTGCATCTCCTTCAAGACAGCAGATTGCTACCACTTTGTGAGGTGGCATATTTGCAGGCACTTACGCAGCATTTTTCATGTATCTATCTTTGAAGGGAAAGAGAAGAAGAAGAAGAAAAAAAAAAAAAAAAAAAAAAAAAAAAAAAAAAAAAATCCTGATTGCAGACTCCTAAAATGTATTTTCTATTGCACATGTAGAAATCTGTAGATCTATTCTCTCATATCATATATACACTCCTCCACCATTTAATTCCTTTAGGTACCTGACCAGTAAATATATTAACATTAACCTTTGAGTGCCAGAGGGGTACACAGCGCATTGCTTTGCAATGCATTGCGTACCCCTCTGGCACTCAAAGGGTTAACACGCCCTCCTCTTCAAATCAAGAAGCCTTCTATATGAAAATTTATAGACATTACTGTACAATCACCTATTGCAGTTTCAGACTTAACCCCTTAAGGACCAGCCAGGAGGGCATACAACCTACACTTAAGGACCACGGAGCATTTTTTTTTTTCTTATCCGATACAGGGCTCCCCCAGTGACGTGCAGCCGCACAAGGAGCCCTGAAGCCTATGATGGTCCTGGCATGTCATGGGGTTCTTACCACATTTTTGACCCATGATGTGCCAGGGCCAACATAGGTCCTTAAGGGGTTAAAATCTTAGACCTTTGTGTACATAGAACCAGCTTGGGTGGAGGGGGTGTCAGCTGCGAAGAGGCAGTGACTCCTGTTGGCTGCTAGGTCTTCACACCCACTCACCCAGCCAATAGGAAGGAATAAGGCTGTTACAGGTAGTTTCACCTCTTGGAAAGTGAAGAGCAGGGCAGACCCTTGCAATGAGGGGGGGCAAGTTTTTTTTTTTTTTTTTTTTTTTTTTTTATCCTGCTACTCCTGAGGAGGGAGTAACAGGAATTAACTAGCATAATAACCAACATTTTCCCATTTTCCTCATGATGGCTGCACTTTACCCCTTTCTGTGCCATTTTCCTTTTCAAGACAAATTTAGCAATTTCATGGTGCTTAATGTGAAATAAATTTACATTATGAACCAACGTGTGAGAATGTGGAGAGGATAAAGTGGTGATGTCTCCAAAGTTTCAGAAATCTTAGTGCATAGGCTCCATAGAACAAAGGAAATGGAGAAGTGTTGAACCGGAGAAGTCATCTACACTTTCACTTTCTTAGCGAATTTCCCCCTTTGAATGTTAGAGGCCTCCAATACATTCCTTCTCATTGCAATGAAGACCTCTAGAATTCAAGGGGTTTAACTATTAGTGCCAGAGAGTTAAGCAACGCATTGCTTTGCAATATGCTGCATGCTCCTCTGGCACCGAAAAGGTTGAATCAATGGCAACTTGGGGAATGTTTATTTGCCCCCTATGGTGCAGTCAGTTTGCTACAAAACTGGACCTTTAATCGGCATCCGTAAGCTTGCACTGCAGTTTGTCTGTACATTATGTACTCTAGTGTACACGGGCCAAGGTCTGGGTAATGTTAACCCTTTGAGTGCCAGAAGGGTACGCAACACATTGCTTTGCAATGTGTTGCGTACCCTTCTGGCACTCACAGGGTTAAGTGGCTGCTACCTCACTGCTACACGTAATGCAAATCAGGAGCAGTAGAGACTGACTGAATGCACACAGACTCTACTGTGTGTGACTGCATCATGACAAAATATCCTAGCAAATTATACAGGATTGCTAAATGTTACTTGACATTTTAGCATAACAATTAAGTCTTAGATTATCAGCACAAATTAGCATTCAGATAAATTTTAATTTGATAGGTTAACCACTTTGGAGCAAATTCTCCACTGTATTTTAAAGCAATGCTTGGAGCCCAGAGTATGCAAAGGATTAAGGGTTTGGTTATAAGGATTCCATACAGAGAATGCGGGTTGCATGTAAGAAGTACATAACTCAAGTGCAAATAGGACCAGGAAATAAATGTTTGATGAAATAGATGAAGTTTCAGTCCTCAACTAGGATGCAAGATCCCACGAGAAGACCAACAGTCTAGTCATTTTTCTCAAACATTCCCTTTGAGTGTGGGGTTCCTTCCTGGACACATTAACACAAGATGCCCTCAAGGGGTTAATCAAAATTTAAAAGTCACTTATTTCTACACATTTCCCCTTTAACCCTTTGAGTGCCAGATTTGAACACAACACATTGGTCCACAATGAGGCGCCCCCCCCCCGGCATTCTAAGGGTTAAACAGAGGTAGCATATGTTATAGAAGTCTGTCACAGGGTCAAAATATACTCACTAGGACTTGAATTCCTTCCTTCTCTACCGGAGCCTTGTCATATGTGGCATCACAAACTCGCACAAGGGTGGTGACTCCATATTTCTTCAGCTCCTAGAAAATTAGACAAATTCTCAGACAGTTTGTGGGAAACCGAAGTGCAAGTTACATGGAAGGAAGCTATAGTTACCCCCTTTTTTTTTTTTGCACATTTAACTATATTCTGCATTTCTGTTGCTGAATAAAACAAGGGTACTCTTATGGGACATTTTTTCATTCAAATGTTATTACAGCTCAAACTTTTTCTTTTTTTAAAAAAAACTAAAGACACCAAGTTATGCGGTTTATATTACTTACTATGGGAAACCATACTCAGACTTATGATTTTTATTGTAATCTGTGAAAGAGCACAAGTGCTTTCTGGACACCAGTTGGGGTATTTTAGTTTTAGTGTGTTACTGTGCAAATAAGTAAAAGGTAGTGTGTGGAGAAGCTAAGCAGCATGGCAGACAAGTTCATAAGGCTGTCCAGTTGGATCTGCAACATATAGTAAGGCTTGAGAAGCTAGAAGAGACAGTAAGGCTGCACTGCATGTGCGATTTCAGAAGTTAGGAGGGGTATAGTAAGACACTTTTTTTATGGTATATGTTCATGTAACCGTGCCGGTGTGTATACATGCATAAAACAGGGATTCTTCTGCTGAGAGAAAGTTTTTGTTTTAATTAAACTGCAATTTCTATTGTAGTCACCAGGTGACACTGTTGCCATCTTATCCAAAGAAGACCTTTAGTTCAAGACTAAAATATATCAAAGAGATCTCGTATGAAGTCTGTTCTGTTACAGTCAGTAGGATTAAAGTTTTAGTTATACATTTTGATTGATGCATCTAACAGTATTAAGACTGCATAATTTTATTCAGCAGGATAAATCCCATAATATAAATGTATTAATAAAACCTACTTACATTTTCTTGATATGAATACTTTATGGAAAACATGATAAGAACAGCTTCCCAAAAGACGTGTTTGAAATGGATACAGTAAATGAATGCAAGAACTCTTGGGACTGTGTACAGCTTTTGTAAGTATAACATACGTTTGAGCCAACTACAGGGGGACGTCACTGGGCAGACTAGTTGGGTAAGCTACCATTAAGGGGATTTTATTTCACTTCCAGTTAAATTATTTTCTCTTAGAATATGTGAAACACAGGAACAAAATGGTATAAAATTCCCTTCTCCAAAAGGACAAGGCATAAATAAAAAGGAGGGCCCTGGAAGTAAACACTCCCTTCTAGCTTTACCCCAACCCCTCAGTAGCAGAAAGAAGCATGAACGAGAGGAAAGAATGAAACCCCCCCTGAAAAAGACCCCAAGGGGTCCCAGCTGCCTGGGGACATAAACCGGTGTTCCTCATGGACTAAGAGAAAAGGATTTAATGGCAAGTATGAGAAAAGTCTCTAAACAGTCACCACAATTTGAAGGATATTCCGGGTAAAACAGAGTAAAACTTCCCCACCAAGGCTGGAACTGGATCCTGAGACAGGATAGCCTGGACCTTCAGTGCTAGCTGATGAGCTACTTCGTCCATGAGAAATACCATCCCTGGGAAGGAACAAGGTCTGACTTGTCCAGATTGATGATCCACCCGTGACGGGAAAAAGCATGAATGTAGTCCTGCATCTGCTGATGGAGTAGTTCTGGAGAAGAGGCCTTCAGAAGGAGGTCATCCATATATGGAGTCACCCTGATGCTGTCACGATGTAGGACAGAGATCAATGCTCCCAGGACAAAGGGGAGGGCAGAAAACTGGAAATGCCCTCGGTCGCAGGTAAAGCGGAGATATTGCCTACTCTCTGGATGAATAGTGATGTCCAGATCCAGAGAGACCAGAAATTCCCCAGGGGGCATGGCCGCTATCACTGTGCACAGTGACTCCTGGCGGTATTGGGACCGGACCACAAAGGGGTTGAGATCTTTCAGATCCAAAATGGGATGACAGCCGCCGTCCTTCTTGGAAACCACAAAGAGGTTGCAGTAGATTCCCAAGCCCCTCTCCCGAGGAGGAAATGGTTTCATACCGCCTTGTTCAGAAGGGCCTCGAAAAGGCGGCGCTTCTCCGCTCCCAAAGGAGAACAAGAAGAGAAGGTACTGGAAGGAGGAAGGGAGGTGAAGGGAATCCTGTAAACTGTAGCTACCACCTGTAAAACCCACGGGTCTGCCTTGAGAGAGGCCTCAAGCTCATCAGTCCAGTCTTTGAGAGCAGAGGCGTCAGCCACAGGCAAGACAGTGGACTTAGAAAGCCTGGAAACAGGGGCATCCACTTTGGGGGGGGGGGGGGGGATGGACCCACTGCGTGAGGGCCGTTTCAGGGGCAGGTAAAGCTTAGCAAACTTCCTAGACACAGATTGTTTCCTGTCTGAAAACTTCCACTCAGACACCAAACAGTCAAGGGTGGGGTTAGGTGGAAAACAAATATGGGGCCTAACAGGCTCCTGAAACACAGAGGGGTCAGAAGAAGCCTCCTGTACCACGGGAATGTTCAGGGTGATCAGGCAATCAGCAGAGGGAATGGGGTCAGCCTCGAAGGGGTCCCCAAAAAACTGAGACGAAGGAACAGTTGATGATGATGATTACTGTTCATCATCATTCCACCAATAATTCCTCCTCGGAGGAATCAGATACATCAGTAACACCCGGTGGTTTAGGTAGGGAAGATCTAATTGGGGCAGGGGCCTGTCATGAATGGAAGACCCCCTGTAAAGTGGATAGAAGGAGTTGTAAAGGTGGACCGGAGGTCCCTGGTAGTAGCCTTAAACTCTTGCATCCATACTGGCTCTAGTGCATGGCTGGAGGCCCCTGCAGGGAATTCGAGGATAGCAGCAAATGCTGGGCAAACATGACCTGAGTATTCTCTAGGTAACCCTGAGTGACATGAGGAGCAATGGGGAACACAGACCCCCCAGTGTCCTTTGTCTTAGGTTTAGCCCCAAGGTCTAATGGAGTAGACAATCTTACAGAGTCAAATGGTCAAAGTATCAGAACACCCACAAAACAGTATGTATGATAAATAAATTCACCCCAGAAACACTAAATAAGACATATCTGGCAGGCGAAGAGTTAAACTACGTAGAAGATAAGGAGATCCCAAGCCCTGAAAATGGCTGCCACAACTGGAGCCAATAAGAAACGAGTGTGCACTCATGGGAATCGCAGTTTCTCTAACAGAGTACCCAAACAGTGCCCAAAGCCCCCTAAGGCCCCCAACATGCCCAGAACGTTGACTGGAGAACAGAGCAAGGGCAAACCAACAAAATGAGCCATATCTGACATGGAGCGGTTGCAGAGATACATCCCAAACTGTAAAGTCGCATAGACGTGAAGGGAGCAATGGCGTCTATGCGGTAAACGCGCACCTTAAAGGCAAGGAACAAAGTTAACGAGGTGAATACCAAAACGTAAAACCACTCAAAAGCCCACTAGAATAAATCAGTAGACCCAATAAACACTGGTCCCAGTAGGAAAAGTGCCCCAAAAAAAAAACACCCCAAAAAGTGATAATCAGCAGCAAAAGGATTAAGTTACCACAGAAACATGCTCCAAACTCCTCACTGACATACAGATAAACCCAGTAAGTGCATGAGTATGTAATAGGAATGCCAAATGAGACCCCTGTGCAGAGTGGAAGAATGAGACATGTGGACCTCAGCACTCAAAGGGTGCTCACCTTTTTCAGCAGATCTCCTGTCTTCAGATTACCATATATCAAGAAGAAGCCTCAGTGGGCAACATCTGGGGAAAGAACTTGCAGCCAAGATTTTCCCTTCAGGGTTTAGATCCACAAAAGCACCTGATAAACTGAGCTATCCACATGTGGGTGATGGGAATTGTCAGTGATGGTAATCCGCCTAATGGTGGTATTCCATATCTAACAGAAAAATAATAAAAAAGCTAAAACTATAGCAGAACTGTTCTCTTGCCTTGTGTCCTGACCAAAGAACAAATCTTACTGGGGATTGGCTAGCTGCAAGCTAAGGAGAGGAGGTAGGCTCCACCCAGCAGTCACTTCTCACAATTGTTTCTGCCTATTTAAAGGCACTGATCGCCTACCCAAATTTACCAGTAACCTGTACTGGAAGACAGAGAAAAATACTTAAAGACTACAGTAAGAAACCAAACCCCCGCCTCCCCAGGAAATACCTTGAGGTGAACAAAATAAAAACGAAGTAGTGGGGGTGCAGTGAGGACCCCCCAAGAATGCAACATGCACCAACAGTGAAAGGATTAACAGTAAGGAACAGCAGCCATCTGTACTACAAAAATTCTCCAGTTTTGGGCCACACAGTTGCTTGCCCATGAACAGAAGAGAAACCAGGGATTTCTCAGAATAGTGAGCAACAAAGACAGGGAGAGAGAAAAGATAGAATGGCTAGTAAGGCAAGAATAAGCCATCCCCCCAAGCAGAGCCCAAACCAGCCCCAATAAAGCCCTATCTAGTGGGGAATAGGGTTTTGTTTTTAACACAACGTTGTATTTTTATTGTGATTGGGGAAGTCAATAGGAGAGGGATATTGCTGCTGGTATACTGGGGGGGGGGTTCCTTATTCCTATGAACAGGTGTATTTATATGTTGAATAAATGTATTTACTTTTGATACTATTTTGGAGTTTAATGATTTATATTTTTATGGTTTAATTTTGAGGAGTTGAGTGCCTGTAAGTAATCTATTGTTTGGTGGTACACTGAGAAAGTTTGTCTCTGTTCCATATCCAATCTGGTGGAACAGGGAATAGAAGCCCACCTAATAGAGGATTGAACAGCCCCATAAGTTACATATAAGTTGGCTCCTATCCGGATACTCTGAAAACAGAACCTACTAGGTGTGGATAAAGTGGAGCTGGGAGGGAGACTCCACATCCAGAGAACACTATGCAAGTTCCCTGCATTCTTTGATCCCCCATGGTTCAGGTGTTCCACAACTGATAAAAGAGAAAAGAACCTTATCTGTTAGTACAGCAGTCTGGCATTTTTTGCTAATTAGCTTCTGTGCTGGGTTGGTACAATCACATACTGTGCTTTGAAAAATCTAGCCACAGCCCACACACTGGGGATATTTCTAATAGTACAGCAATGGGCAAGTTTGGCCTGGAACATAACGAATTAGAATACTGTGCAGCATAAAGTACCAAACTGTGCCACCAACGCAGGTTTCTTACTCAAAAGTGATTTATATTATAAACAAATGCCTATTACAAAACACAGGAAGATTTCAGTTCTCTGCAAAACTAACTGAAGTCTTTTTTTGGATTTACAATAACTGAAACACTTATCTGTCAGTTTACTAAAGTTAGCCCTCTGAAGGCAGATTATGTAGTATTAATAGTACCGTACAGACAGAGGAAAAGAACTTGCGAGTAATTATTTTGGAAAACAGAGATAAGCAGGAAATGTAAAGTACTGGGGAATAAGAAGAGTTCTCTGGGTTATATAACTAGAGGCATTAGTAGCAGAAAGAGGGAGGTGATCATGTCATGCTACAGATCTCTGGTCAGACCTCACCTAGAGTAATGTGTAGATCCCATTTCCAGAAGGATACAGATATTTGGGACAGAGTTCAGGGAATGGGCTACTAAAACTGAACAGGTTACAGGGAAGACTAAAGGATCTACATATGTATAGCTTGGATTAGGATAGAAATATCCAAACACATGAAAGGCGTTCAAATCGTACAGGAGGAACATATATTTCAAAGGAGTAGAAGTGTCAGGACAAGAGGCCATAGTCTAAAATTATAGGGTCAGAAGATTAGATGGAATATAACATTTTACTTTACTTAAAGGAGCAGTAAACTTTTTTTATGAAAAAATATATATTGTAGAGATTTTCCTATTGAGTAAAACAGGGGTACTCCCACTGCTGAGAGATTTATATTACTAGAGTTATTACAGTTTAAACCCATGTTTTTTTACATTAGCAATGCCCTCTAGTGGTCAAAGTCTAATTAGATTTCCTGTTAGAATTCTAATGGAGTAGAAAGTCAGGAAAGTCAGAGACATACAGTTCTCTATAGAATGTGATAGAAACTGCCTGTCACTTCCTGTAGGTTAGAACTATCAGGAAGTAAACACAGTAAATTAATTTCCTGGTTATTTAAACTGCTATAAATTTTGAATAAAACATCTGACAGCAGTGGGAGTGACCTTGTTTTATTCAGCAGGAAAAGCTCTATAAAATATGTATCTTCATAAAAAAAAAAGTTTACTGCTCCTTTAAGTGTAGTATGCAAGTGGAATAACCTAGCAACAGAAGTGAGGGAATTTAAGCATGCCTGGGATAGGCATAAGCCTATACTGAACATCAGACAAGGACCAAATAAAGCTTGAGGTTTGACAGCAGGAAAAATAAGACTAGATGGGTCAAATGATTCTTTTCCTGCTTTCAAATTTTAGGTTTCTACTGTCTGGCACAGTCATGTGAAGGATAACATTCCACACTGCTCTGGCATCCCTGGACATCCATCTGGCACCTGGCGTTTTAAAATAAAAACCATGATCATATTGTTATTAACCCCTTAAGGACTACATGATGTGGTATGACCGTCACGGTCCTTATACCCTTAAGGACCAGTGACGGTCATAGCATGTCATGTACTTTTTACTTACATCGCTCTACCAGGAGCTCTGTAAGAAAAACGGGGCCTAAAATTGTTCGCTCCAAGACCGGAGCAATCTCTCTTAGGCCTCAAAGCAGCGCACCGGTACGCGTAACAGGTCACGTGTACTGGCGCGTCGGCAAGGATCAAAGTGGCCCTTAAGGGAAGGTAACTTCCCTGGACCGCTGGTACTTAAGGGGTTAAACTATGAAGAGGTGTCTTATGAACCCACTTTCTCTAGTTATTAAAATAGGTAGGAGGGGGTGTGTGTGCCAGACAGTAGTTCCTAAATTACACAAACCGACAAATATAAATATCTTAGAAATATTGTTTTAAAGGGATAGTAATGTTTCATAATAAAAGCAGCTCTAATTAATTATCATAGTATTTGGACATTGGAGAGTGTTATTTCAATTCTGTCAGAGTTGTAGTTCCAGAGTAATTCAATGACAAAGTGTCCCCTTCCCTCCCCTTTTACTGATGTCACACTGTTCAGCCAGAGAAGAAGGGAGGTGCCTAGGTAGACTGCAGAGAGGGACAATCTTCAATTAAGACAAGGGAAAAACCTGAAAAGCTTGTCAAGGGGGGCAGGGATTTCATTGTTTTCATAGGAATAAGAGTGTCCTCTTCTGTTATCTGTCTGGTCTATGGACTGCATTCCACATCTGAGAAGAGATTGCTTACACTAGATGAAAGGGGCGGGAGGGGGAAACTTTGCTTGTGAACAGCTCATAAACCATAAAGGTTTGAGAGATAAGACTTATATCATTCTTCATGTTTTTTTAATGCCTACAAAATAAAATAAAAGTTAAAATGAAGTATTACTATCTCTTTAAATAAAAAATGACTAACATTGCATATGTGATTTTGAACACTTTCAACTAAAAGTAAGTGGTCACATGATGTTCACTTTAAATTGATCAATTTTCACTTTAGACTCGGTAGTCCCCCCCCCCCTCTTTCTGATGTCACACTTTAATACTGAATAGTTTAAAGGTTAATTAGCATTTAACATCCCCCCTCCAAACCATTTCTCTGACACCCGTTTACTACGGGGTGAACCTACACTGTTTCCAATGCACAGACCAAGCTTTAGTCAGCACTCAAGAACCATTAAAGTGGAACTTTCACCTTAAAGGGATAGTAATGTTTCATAATAAAAACAGCTCTAATTAATCATCATAGTATTTGGACTTTGGAGAGTGTTATTTCAATTCTGTCAGAGTTGTAGTTCCAGAGTAATTCAATGACAAAGTATCCCCCTCCCGCCCCTTTTACTGATGTCACACTGTTCAGCCTGAGCAGAAGGGAGGTGCCCAGGTAGACTGCAGAGAGGGACAATCTTCTATTAAGATAAGGGAAAAAACCTGAAAAGCTTGTCAAGGGGGGCAGGGATTTCATTGTTTTCATAGGAATAAGAGTGTCCCCTTCTGTTATCTGTCCAGTCTATGGACTGCATTCCACATCTGCAAAGAGATTGTTTACAGTAGGTAAAAGGGGCGGGAGGGGGAAACTTTGCTTGTGAATATCTCATAAACCATAAAGGTTTGAGAGATAAGACTTATATCATTCTTCATGTTTTTTTAATGCCTACAAAATAAAATAAAGTTAAAACGAAGTATTACTATCCCTTTAATTCAAGTTTGCACATTTGAAATCTGCATTAAAAACTGCGTATATGTCATGATAGCCAAGAGACCAGCAACTTTACAGTTCAGGAGATAATCACACTTCTTTCATATGTTAATGTATTCCCTTGTGGTGCCAGTGCCATTTTCATATGCTAATAAAGCTTTTCAATGACATTCTATATGCTCATGAAGCATGTAATTATATATATAAAAAATAATAATCCGACACACACACACACACACACACACACACACACACACACACACACACACACACACACACACACACACACACACACACACACACACACACACACACACACACACACACACTTCTGGCCAGGGACTTCATCTTAGGAGAGGACACTGGAGGGGAGTGCTGCAACAGATCCACTTCATCCATAGACCGAGATGACCCAAGCCGCATCTATAGATAAAACCAATTTTTTTTATCTTCGTTAAATATCAACAAACTATGTAAATTTCACGTACAAACACAGGGATAAAGCAAAAACATCAAGGATACGGATCACCTAAAGTGTTTCTTACATATATTATTAGTAGGCTTGGATAAGTAATATTTATGAGCATACCTGGGAACCTGACAGGCAAGGCTACCAAGAGGGTAGCCCTGCCAGCACCAATCAGGGAGGGAAATGACGTGAATCGCGTCATAAAAGGAGCAGGGATTAGCCACGAGGGGGAGGGTGGGACAAAAAAAAAAATTTTTAAAAAAGGGCTGAATACATGTTGAAGAGGGTAATAGGGTGTGGAGACGGGAGGAACCGGAGCGGGATGGAGAACAAGTGGACAGAGTTTATACTGAAACTCTGCCTACCCGGAGATTGAGAGACTGCCAGAGAGTCCCCAGGTATGTTTATGAGATGAGTTAGATAGTTTGTGCCCTTGATGTTTGCTGTGCTTCATGCCCGTGTTTATATGTGAAATTTACATTGTTTGGTGACGATTTTAAACAGCGATCAATAAATTGGTTTTAGCCATATATGCTTCTTGGGTCATCTCTGGCTGTGGATGCACAGTGGGTCCATTGCAGCATTCCCCTCCAGTGTTGCCCAGTACCAGGAAATGTCCAGTTTCACTTTTCCCAGAAACAAAAGAATGAATATATCCTGTTCTATACATCAGCTAGAATTTTGGCTAACATGACATATAGGCAGTTTTTAAACCACTGAGCGCTAGAGAGGTATCTAGTGCAATGCAGAGCAGCATTGGGTGCCTTTCCGACACTCAAAGGGTTAATGCAGTTTTCAAATATGCAAACAGAAATTAAGATGAAAGTTCCACTTTAAATATACTCAGAGACAAAAGTCTGTTAGAATCATTGAGCGGGTTGCCGTGGCAACTGATCAAGTGACCAGTCAGTCAGTTTTTTTGGAGGACTCTCCAAAATCAGGGTAAAGGGTAATCCTTAAAATTAAATTACTTACGATTTTCAGTATTAAAGCATATAGCTGACATCAGTCACACTCATACTTTAAAGTGCGACGGGGGGAGAAAACAAAAAAAACCCCAAAACAATTACTTTCCCTTTAACTCTGAGAACCAGGGGGGCACTCAATGCATTGCAATGTGTTGCATACCCCTCTGGCACTCAAAGTTTCAATACATATGCATATTACTCTTCCCAGACTGCCGGTTCTCACCTCGGTGAACTTGTTGAGTGTGGCATTGGTTGGATTATGGGTGATTAGAAAACGCATACACTCGTGAGATATTTCTACTGGAGCTGGACGGTTCATTGTGATTAAATTAAAAAAATAATGTTTATTTCTTAAAAACAAAAACAAAAATACTGGAAAAAAAATTCACAGCAGAAAATATTAAAAAATTTCTATAAAGAAAATGTTTTTATATATATATTTTTATATTTGAAGGACGAAAAGAAATTGATTTATTGCAAAGTCCCAGCGGTGAGTTGTAGGCTTTGATGCAAACTAGCACTTTGTGAAGGATGCAGCACAGCATCCAGTGGGATACTCTTACATAATTTATAGAAGGGAACTGGATTTTAAAAAAATTGACCAATGGTCTTTACGGCAACGAGGCACTCATTGGGGTAGAAAAAGTTATTGCAGAGCTGTACTCCGCGCTTACTCCCCGCAATGTAAAATTCTTCCCTTAACAAAAGGAAAAATAAAGTAGGGAAAAGTGTGTAATTCGGGGGTGAGAAAATAAATAAGAACTCCCATATGCTTTACTGCAGAAGACAAAAGACTGAGGGCACAAATTGAAAGGGTGGGCTCAGTGTGGCACGGAGGGACCTCTCAGCTCACTTGTCTGCATCAACGCTGTGCTGAGCCTGGCAGTACTCTGTCCTTACACGCCGAATCGCCATAAATGTGCGACGTATATTCCAAAAGGAAACCTATGACAGAAGAAAAAAAAAAAAAAAAAATGTTATATACAAATTAACAGAATGGATAACACAATCTACTGGAAATAGTATATTTTCCCTATAGATTATATGCATAATACACACACTGTTAAAATTACATGCATCTTTTGGATAAAGTTTTTTTTTTTTTTTTTTTTTTTTTTTTTCTATAAAAACATATTTGGCATGAACTAGTAGTAAGTAAACTGGGATTTTTTTTCCCTTGTGTCTTTTCTAAAATTCAAGCATGCACTTGTGTGGAATAAACCGATGAGTGGGCACACATCATGGACAGTTACCAAGTGGATGCTGCCTATACCAGGCATTGTGTATGTGTACCTTGCTATACTGGAATGAGGTCTGTACTGGTGGTACGAAAAGCACATGAGAATAAACTCCTACAGGGGTAGACTTCATTAAAAGCCTGGAGCTTCTCCGCACAGCCTAAAGTATTCTGTTCTCCCCTGTGTTGGCAGGATGGCTGAACGCAGCCAGGACGTTCATGGGTGAATGAAGCAAACTTTGACAAGTTATGCTCTCAGCCTCAGACTCCAAGGGTCTGGACCAAGACTCTAATTGCTAGCCATTCAGCTTCCCCACATATTGGCTAACAAAGCAGCTCTGACCTCCTTGCCAGGCCTACTCCCCCCAGGAAAGTAGTACTACTGAAAGGGAAGAATCAACTGACAGATAACATTTAATAGATGTTCTTAAGGAAAATGTCCCCTCATTTTCTCTATTATATGCACTTAGAGAAAGTATTTCCATTTTCACAACAGTCTAGTCCAACCCACACAGTCCAGCCTAGAAATTCCAGACAAGTTTCCTCAGAATGAGGGGGGGGGGGGGGGGGGGGGGGGAAGAAGGACAGGTTTTTCCTTATTCTGACATAAGAACATCCCTAGGCACAAGCCATCCAGACCGGCTTCCTGCTCTGAGGCTGAACTCTTCTGCAAAGAAACGTACGTGTGCTCGTACTCGTATACGTGCACATATACGTGTATGTACGTATGCGTGTACGTACGCTTACGTGTACACACGTGCTGCAACAATGTTTTATAGGGTTATTTTTCCAAAACGTTTTCCAATAGATTTTCATCTAAATATTATGGATTACAACATTTTTTTTATCAAAGGCTGTGTAGTCTTGATAGCCACTGAACATAACCATTAAACAGAATGATGTAAGAAAACCAAAATAATTCAGTTACAATTGCCATTCTGTTAATGCACAGTTGTATAAACACAGCTAGTTAAAGGGGAACTTTCACTAGAGGTGAAAGTTCCCCTTTAACTAGCTGTGTTTATACAACTGTGCATTAACAGAATGTGCTTACATTATTAACCCCTTAAGTTGAGGGCCACGGGGTATTTTTTTTGACGATCCGATTCAGGGCTTCCCGTGCGGCATACAGCTGCACGAGGAGCCCTGAATTCCATGACATGCCAGGACTGTCACTGGTCCTTAAGTGCCGGACAGCTGTGACAGTCCGGGCATGTCACTGGATGCAAAGGGGTTAAAATAGTATTACCATTTTTTTTCCCCCTTTTACTTACCTACTTCCTAAGATACCTACCTAATATCTAACTAAACCCCTAGCACTTCATTTCATAGGCTGCTCAAACTGTGATTTGAAATTCTTTTCGGTACAAGGCTTTGAGAGGAGGTGATTTACAGGTTAGATTAGATAAATCAGAAGTTAAGTGGATACTGTATTTGAAAATCAGAAAACCTTGGGGCATTAATTCCGAGCATGACATCAGTCTGTTAGTGTACAGGTCATTTATGAGAATGAGAATTGCATTCTTGTAGCAACAGCTCCATTATATGTTGCAAATTTTCTCTTATTCATACATGTATCCACTTTTATGGATTAGTTCCCTTCTCCTTATCGACTCTGGATTAATATACTCGCCAGGGATAAATTTTCACTCGCCATTGGCTAGTTGAATTAGGATGTTTTTATTGTTATATATTTTTGATACACAATGGTTTGCATATTTATCCAATATTAGGGTCAACATTTTTGTGAAAAGGTCTATGATTATACCAGCTATCCGTAATTTGCACGTGGTGGAGTGCAAAAGAATACGGGGTTAATGAGCATTGACCGGTCTGATTCTACACCTGTTGTGAGTTCCTTGGGATGGGTTTCACTTTGGAGCTCTATTTAAGATTGTTATGTTCAGTGATATACCTAGCCTATGATGAAGTGAGGCTACTTGCTTTTAAAGTATTTTTATGAATTATCTGTGTTTGAATGGCTGTATTGTGGGCATTGTTCTAAACCAAGAGCCTTCAGATCCCAAAGCTATAACTGAGGCCCACAAACTGTGTATAATATGGGCACATCTGCAAAGACCTGGACAGTGATTTGTATAGTAGCAAAATAATGTTACCCTCTCTTGCTTCAATATCCCTTTTAATGCAAGATTTGAGTTTATTTGCTTTTGCCTCTGCCATTTGACACTGGTCACTATTTCAAAGTCTGTAGTTTAGAAGGATTCCCAGGTCAGCCAGGAGTAGAGATATCCTAAATTCTTTACAAGGATTAGCTCTTAGTCAATTAGTAGAAGAGCCGACTAGGAAGGAAGCCACACTAGATTTATTATTTACTAATGGAGACTTGGTATCAGATGTAGCTGTAGGAGAGTGTTTGGGCTCCAGTGATCATCAGTCTGTGTGGTTTAATATAAAAACAGAGGCTGAGTTGCACCACACAAAAACAAAGGTTCTAGACTTTTCCATTTTCTAAAATGGAAACATTTTAATGTCAGTCTTTAACAACTTGGAGATCTTTAGATGGAGTCCAGGAGAAATGGGATTATCTGAAATGTGTTTTACTAAACACAACAGAACATTGCATTAAACATGTCAGCAAGGGTAAAAGAAAAAGAAAACCACTGTGGTACTCAGCAGAAGTGAGTAGTAAATAGTAATAGTAAAAGAGAAAAAAGAAGCATTTAAGAAAAATAAGCAGACACAGAAGGAAGAAGATAGGTATCGGTACAAAACTAGGTTGAAGGAGGCCAAATGCATTATTAGATGTGCCAAAGCACACACAGAGGAAAAAATTGCCCAGTCAATAAAAAAGGGGGATAAAACATTTTTTAGATATATAAGTGAAAGGAGGAAAACGAAACAAGGAATAGTTAGACTAAAAACAAAAAATGGAAACTATGTAAATGAGAATAAAGGGATAGCTGACTGTCTCAATGAATATTTCTGTTCAGTTTTTACACAGGAAGATGAAGGGAAGGGACCCAATTCAACTTTCTAAGGTAAAAATAGATAAATCAATGGGTCCAGATGGGATACACCCAAAGTTATTAAAAGAACTTAAGTGTGTTCTGGCAAAATCTTTAACAGAATTATTCAATCAGTCACTAGCAACAGGAATAGTTCCAGAAGATTGGAAGGTAGCAAATGTAGTACCGCTTCACAAAAAAGGTAGCAGGGAAGAGTCTGGTAACTACAGACCAGTAAGTCTTACATCAGTAGTGGGAAAATTAATGGAGACTATGTTAAAGGAAAGAATTGCTGAATATCTGAATATGAATAGCTTGCAAGATACCAAACAGCATAGGTTTACAGCAGGGAGATCTTGTCAAACTAACCTCGTAGATTTTTTTGACTGGGTAACTAAAATAATAGATCAAGGGGGAGCAGTAGATATAGCTTATCTAGATTTCAGTAAAGCATTTGACACTGTCCCTCATAGAAGACTCATAAATAAATTGCAGTGTTTGGGTCTAGATGTAAAAATAGTGAAATGGATAAGGCAATGACTGAGTGACAGGAGACAGAAGGTGGTAGTCAATGGAGAATATTCGGACGAAAGGAGTGTTACTAGTGGAGTACCTCAGGGATCTGTACTGGGGCCCATTCTTTTTAATATTTTTATTAGTGATATTGCAAAAGGTCTTCAAGGAAAGGTATGCCTTTTTGCAGATGATGCAAAGATCTGCAATAGGGTAGACATTCCAGGGGGAAAAAAGCAAAATGGCGAATGATTTAGGTAAATTAGAAGAATGGTCAAGAGTGTGGCAGATGCACTTTAACGTTGATAAATGTAAAATAATGCACTTGGGACATAAAAATCCAAAGGAAAAATATACCATTAAGGGTACTGTGCTGTCAGAGACAACAGAGGAAAGGGATTTGGGAGTAATTATTTCTAATGACTTAAAGGTAGGCAGGCAATGTAACAAAGTGGTAGGGAGTGTAAGCAGGGTGCTGGGTTGAATAGCTAGGGGCATTAGTAGCAGAAAAAGTGAAGTGGTCATGCCACTCTACAGATCTCTAGTTAGACCTCACCTAGAGTATTGTGTACAGTACTGGAGACCACATCTCCAGAAGGATATTGATACTCTTGAGAAAATTCAGAGAAGGGCTACTAAAATGTTGACTGGTCTACAGGAAAAGAAATATCAGGATAGACTAAAGGATCTGAATATGTATAGCTTGGAGGAGAGAAGAGGGGGGGGGGATATGATAGAAACATTCAAATACATGAAGGGATTCAGCAAAGTACAGGATGGAAGTATATTTCAAAAGAGTAAAAACGTTAGGACAAGAGGCCATAGTCTAAAACTAGAGGGACACAGGTTTAGATGTAATGTAAGAAAGTTTTACTTCACTGAGAGGGTAGTAGACAAGTGGAATAGCCTACCAGCAGAAGTGGTAGATGTCAATACAGTGACAGAATTTAAGCATGCATGGGATAGGCATAAGGCGGTCCTTAACATAAGAAAAGACCAAGGACCAAAAAAGGTTTGAGGTTGTGTGTTTTTTTTTTTTTTTTTTTTTTTTTACACAGTAGGAAATTGGGCAGACTAGATGGGCCGAATGGTTCTCATCTGCCGTCAAATTCTATGTATCTATGTAGGTCTCTCTAGCCACGAGTCTCCTAAAATGATTCCATTACGTTCACAGAATGCATTTGGGAAGAAAAAATCCCATTGCTATCTTTACACTTTTCCACATTAAATTACATATTATATTTGTTTGCCCAATCTACCATTTTATATAGATCCCTCTGTAGAGAGCAACCATCCTGTTGTGAATATATTACATAATTTAGGGTCATTGACAAATATTGAAATTTTGCTTTCTATAGTTATATCCATTTATAAGCATGTTAAAAAGCAGTGGACCAAGTAATGAACACCGAGGTACTCCACTCATCTTTAACTTTATTGGAAAATGTTCCATTTATAAGAACACATTGTTCCCTATCACTCAACCAGTTTTCTATCCAGTTGCAAAGTTTATCCCCAGCCCCAAATGTCTTTATTTTATATACTATCCTCCTGTGTGGCACTGTATCAAATGCCTTTGGGGAAAACCAGATATACTACATCTGCTTTACCAATATCTAGGTTGCTACTTCTTCACAGAAGCTTAAAAGATTTGTTTGGCAAGCTCTATGTATGTAAATATCACACACACATATTATATTATATTATATATATATATATGCACTATTCATGGTTATAGATGAACTCTCATGATAGGAGCATAAGAGTAATGTGGAGTGAAATATTAAAGTGATGGGAGGGGTAAAAGTTGCTTCCAGTAAACAGTAAAGTGAGCAATCAACAATTTCTCAACATAACTTCAACAGGTCTCATTGCAATATCAGTCTCCAAAAACAAAGCAGAGATAAGGAGCAGCTGCAGGAATCTGCACAGAACAGATGCTAGGGTACAAGGTTTTTCCTAGAAGTGCTGTGCAATACGGTGCAACAGTTACAACATACTAGAGGAGTCAGGACCCTTCACAGGGGAGCAAATCAAATGCTATGGATGTTATCTCAATGTCATACTGAAACAATATTTAAGAAAATGGTGCCCTGTCTATCTAATTGAGAAAGAAAATTTAGAAATTTTGGATGCAAGTTATATAGTTAAACAAAGGCCAAGCAATGCACTTCTGGCCCATCATGCAACAGCTTAGAGTAGGTGGACAAAATGTGGGACAGTGGCTGTGGCTGGACCACAACAACTAGCAAAAGCTCCTACTGAGGATTATGGGAACGGTAGTACAGTCACAGATAGACCACGTTTTGTACATTCCGGGTCAGACTAAACAATGTCTAAAAGATAGTGGAATAATGGCTCTGGTGACCCCATCCCTTGCCACAGCTTATGTAGCTGTATGGATTAGATCACTGAAAACACCTCAGTCCATTTATTAACTGCACAGCACCACTGCATAAAACACATGTGCCCTGCAGGAGAAGTACTAAATGAAGGTCACTCGTATTACATGAGTTTCACATAGCCACTGGCAGATCTCTGCAAGTCACTTGACTGTGCCCATCTCAATAGGTATCATATTGCTGCCAAGAAGAAACTGAATAGTTTGAATATCCCTGATTGTTCATCAAGTGCCATGTTTCCCTGTCCGAATTACATTCGGTGACACAGATAGAAGGATTAGAAAGGTAAACAAAACTTTAGTTGCTCCTATTTTAAAGCGGAACTACCACCACTTCTAAATTTGCCCCCAAATAATTACCCATCTGGCAACTACCTGCTCAATACTGCTAGTCGCCAGAATTATTACGGCGTTACTGAGAATTCCTACTGCTTCCGGGACTGACAGCCAGGGAACAGCGCAGACATCTTTCCATAGTGACGTCTGTCAGTCCCAGCCGGCTCTAGGAGGCGTTGCTAGAAGCCGTTCAGCTCCAAAAGGGACTGACAGCAGGTGCACAGAGGTCACTATGGAAAGATGTCTGTGCTGTTGCCTGACTGTCAGTCCCAGGAGCAGTAGGAATTCTCAATAACGCAGTAATAATTCAGGCGACTAGTACTACTGAGAAGCTAGTCACAAGATGGGTAATTATTTGGGGGCAAGTTTAGAAGGGGTGGTAATAAGTTTGCCGAAAGCTATAGAAAAGTGATTCTAGTGATCAAATACATAGGGGACAAAAATTCTCACCTTTGCTGCAGATCTCCAACATACACCTCTTTAGCATTTGAGGTGTAAATATCATTTCATTTGCCTCTTCTATATGGGTAGTTTGCTCCAGAATTACTCCTCTACAGCTTTCTGCAATGGCAGCGCAGAAAGCAGCGAATGAAAGGCCTTCTAAGTGCAGTATGTTGAACACTTTTTTTTTTTTTTTTTTAATGCCAACACCAGTACCCAGTGCGCTTAGGATATTACACACTTTTTTGAGAGGCTATTATAGATTGCCTCTCAGTCGTTATAGCACTCCTGGTATAAACCCCAGGATGGTTGTCCACATGTATTCTCCTTTCACACTACAATTTCTCTGCTTTCACTGGAGAGGGATCTAGGGCTGTATATCCATTGTGAGATGAGGAGTACACCCATGTAGATCGTAAGGTGTCCAATCTCCTTCCAGAGTTGAGTTTGTGGGAATAGAATAAAACTTTACTATCCTTTTAATGTTTCACAAAAACAGCAGTTCCGATTAATATTCATAGTACTTGCGCCATCGAGAGAATGTTATTTCATTGCAGTTCAAGTAATAAAGTATCCCACCGCCCCTTTTACCTAGTGTAAGCCACCTCCCTTGGATGTGGAATCTGGTCCTGGGACCAGACAGCTCACAGCAAAAGACAATCTGGTTACTGTGAGAACAATGAAAACCCTGCGCCCCAAGACAAGTTTTTCAGGTTTCTCCTTATGCTCACTGAAGATTGTCCCTCTCTGCGATGCATGCAGACAGTTTTGCAGCTCTCAGATAAGCAGTGTTACAACAGTAAAAGGGGTGGGGGTGGGGGGGAATACTTTATCATTCAATTACTCTTGAACTACAACTCTGACAGTACTGAAATAACACTCTCCATGAATCGGAGCTGCTTTTTTTGTGAAATATTACTATTACTTTAAGCAAATGAGCCATTTTATGGCAAATGGTAGACAAAACTTTAAAATGTATTATTAAAAATACAGTACAATACTTGTTAACCTTTTGAGTGCCAGAGAAGTACGCAACACATTGCTTTGCAATGCGCTGTGTACCCCTCTGGCACTCAAAGGGTTAAGGGTCCGCTCTACGTGTTTCAAACAGTTACTTCGTCAGGAGATCTACATTAAAAAAGTGGGAATCTGTGTTTAAATGGTTGTTTTACAGCTCTCAGTGGTAGAGGTCATCAACTCAGCACAAAATAAAATGTTGTTGACCTCTCTAACATTCATGTTAATAGCCCCATTTAAAGCGGAACTTTCACTCAAATTAAAATTCCCCTCCAAATCATTATTTACATAGCGATATGCATATCAATATTTGTATTATATTGAACAAGTCCGGCATTAAGAAATCCAACTTGTTCGGAGACTCACCAGCAGGAATCAGCGCAGACATCTTGCCGAAGAGGCATCTGTGCATCTGCTCTGTCCAACCTGGTCTCCTCTAGGATTGGTGAAGGGGGAGTAAAATTGTACCTTATGGTACAGGAAGGCACTGAGGGCACAGATGCACAGATTCCTCTACAGCTAGATGCCCGTCAGTGTGTCTCGTAACGAACTGGATTTTTCAATAATTCCAGACTTATTCAATGTAATACAAGTATTGATATGTGCATCTCTATGTAAATAATGATTTGGGGGGGCACTTTAATTTGAGTGAAAATTCCGCTTTCAGTCAGTTGGATGTCGCTGCTGCTGCGCTCCATAATTGATAATATTTTGGTTTCTTGAAAATGCCCAGCACGCGCAAATAAATAAGGAAAAAAACATTTAGTTCTGGAGCAAAATAAAGTGCACCGCATGAGAGAAATTAAAATTCCCCGTGACTTAAGTGGGGTTTTTAACTTCTTAATTGCTAGAGGTTTCATAGCATACAAGGGGTTAAAAGCCCCATTTAAACCAATCGGAAATTGGCAAATTTATATTTGTTCCCAATGGTTCCGTTGTTCTGCTCCAGAATGACACCTCTAGGTGTAAATTATTAAGTTAGTGTTCTGCAACATACCAACCCACATCTGGAATTTATATTGGTGTTAAAAGTTCAAGCATTTTAAAGAATCCTATACTAAGAGGAGCCAGGGGTTAAACTGGGATACACACCACCCATTACTAGAAAAGTTTATGACTGTAAATTCCTGCTAATTTTTCTGACAAGCTTCATCTGAAAGTATTACCTCTGTGGGTGTACTTGGAGCTCAGATTGGCAGGTCCCAGTCTCGCAATAAAACAGAAATCAAGATCGCACAGTACCTTTCTGAGCAAAAGGGACAGTCACTTCATTCTTTGGCAGAGGCAGTCTGTACCTGAATAATCAGGTTTCCTCAAGCTTAATTCCATCACAAACACGTGAGTGAAGCTGGGCCAAGAATTCCTTGCAGAGGAATGAACACGCTGGACTGCTCTGTCTCCCCTCCCATCAGACCACTCCAAAAACATGCAGCTAGACAGGAGCCATTCACTACACTGGACTGCTTGCCTTGTACAGTCAGCAGCAGTTGAAAGTCATCCTTTATTTCCCATAGACAAATACCCTATGCTTTTATTAACTTATTATCAAAACATGTTTATGTCCCCAACAACGAGCTCCATGGATGTGTCCATAGCTGTTAGGGACTGTGAACGAAGCTATAAAAGATTCAAATGTCTGAAAACTACAATATGACTGACAACAGAGCAGTGAGGCAGTAACAGAGTTACATTGCATCACTGTCCTGCTTTGAGGGTGAATGACCAGAAAAACACCAGGGAAACAGAGCTAGGGAGCTCAGTCAGGGACATAAGTGTTAATATTATGAGTTTTTTTTTTTTTTTATATATATTATCATCTCTTGAAGCTTTAACAGCTTTACAGAATGCACTGTATAGTAGGAACGCAGCTTGAGATTTCTCTGTATGAAAATTTAAAAACATTAAAGGAGCAGTAAACTTATGAAAAAAAATATAAATATATATTGTAGGGTATTTCTTATTGAGTAAAATAAGAGTACTCCCACTGCTGAAAGATGCACATTTCCAGAGTTATAACTGTTTAAACCTGTGGGTTTTTTTTTTGTTTTTTATTTTACATTAGCAGTGCCCTCTAGTGGTCAAATTCCAATTAGTTTTCTGTTACGTTCTAATGGAGAGGCAAGTCAGTGACTTACAGTTCTCCATAGAATGTGACAAACAATTACCGGATCACTTCCTGTCAGTTAGACCTATCAGGAAGTAAACACAGTAAATTAACTTCCTGATTATTTGAATGGTTATATTATTTGAATACAAGTGACAGCCATGTGGGAGTACCCTTTTCAGCAGGAAAAGCACACGCACACACTTTACCAAACAGATTTTGAGGAAGACGGCAGTGATGGTGAAGAAATTAGAGAAAGTTGTGCAATTCTAGTGCAAGCCAAGTGTCCCAATAGGTGGGTGGGGGGAAACAATTCCCATTTATTTAAATGGGTCATTTAACCCCATCAATACTGGAAACACTGCTAAAACACTGCTCTGAAATTGTATGAGAACTTAAGAATTCAAAGGTTTAAAGGGGCTCTATCACCCCTATACAAGTTAGTCTTAATAGTTAGACTACAAAATGAATGTGTGTAATACTATTCATTTTATTTTTTAAACTGCTATTTGGCCAAATTTGAATGAATAAATACTGCCTTGCCGGAGAGATTGTTGTTTCCAGCTCTGTACTGCAGTCTGTCACTCTGCCTCTGCTCCCCTCTCTTTATGCAGCCTCATACGATGACCGTGGCTTTCTGCCTTAAGCTGGAGTGATCTCGTTGGCAGAGATCTATATCTAGCCAATGAGATTGCTCCAGCTTACAGACAGAAGCCTCCGTCACAGGAAGAGGCTGGCTAAAGGGAGTGACAGACTGCTGTATGGAGCAGGTAACAGCAGTCTGTCCGGAAGCAGGGTGAAGGGCAGTATTTATTCCTTCAATTTCAGCAAAAAAGCAATTTAAAAAATAAAAATGAATAGTATTACACATATTCACTATAAAATCTAACTATTAAAGGGTTAGAAAGGTCACAAAAAAAAAAAAAAAAAAAAAAAACACACCTTTTTTTGCATTTAGGAGAGCTTACAAATTTGAGCTAAGTGCAAAAAACAGTATCTCTCAAACCGCTATGATTTGAGAGATACAGGCATTTAAAGTTTGATGTCTCCTGCTGACATCTGTAAAGCTGTCTGCAGGAGATCCTTGTTGGTCAACACGGAGGCTCTGCAGCAGAGACACAATTGCGTTATCGACAACGAATCCATTCATTGGAATGGTCTAAAACATGTGCTTGCAAACCGGGCACACGTTTTAGACCATTCCAATGAAGGGATTCGTTGTCAATAAAGATGCTCCTAAAGGAGAGAGGCCATTGCCTCTGTCCTCCAGATTGGGTAGGACCAAATAACTGCAGAGGGGAGAGCTGACGTTTAAATTTATCATTTTCTGTTGGTCCTACCAGCTGGGAGGCAGAGCCAATTGCCCACAGTATGCCATGTAATGGACAGAGAGGAAAATACCGGTTACACTTAAGCGGTGTTTTCTTCCTAGGAACTAAGGGAAGAAGTGTACTCTTAGTCATAGTAACATAGTAACATAGTAGATAAGGCTGAAAAAAGACATGCGTCCATCAAGTCCAGCCCATGCCAATAACACCCCTGTTGATCCAGAGGAAGGCAACAAAAAAGCCCTCTGGAGCAATTTCCAGTGTAGGTGTGTGTGTGTGTGAGTGTGTCAAATAGTTCCCCGGCTCAATATCCTATTTGCTTTGAAGCCATCTGTCATAACTGTCAATATTGTTCTGTGCTAGATAGGCATCCATTGCTTTTTTGAATGCAGTTACATTATCTGCAAGCACAACATCCCGAGGCAAAGAATTCCATAGCCTTACCTCCCTTACTGTAAAGAATCCCTGCCTGTGTTTTAGTCGAAAGCGCCTTTCCTCAAGTCTTAATGGATGACCTCTTGTTCTTAGCTCAGCTCTTTGCATAAATAATTCATTGGATAGTTCTTTGTATTGGCCTTGAATGTATTTGTAAATGGTAATCATATCACCCCTTAGACGTCTCTTTTCTAATGTAAACAAACCCAGTTTGGCTAGTCTCTCTTCGTAACTCAGATCCTCCAATCCCTTTATCAGTTTTGTTGCACGTCTCTGCACCTTTTCCAGTTCAGTAATGTCTTTTTTTAGAACAGGCGCCCAAAATTGTACTCCATATTCTAGATGAGGCCTAACCAAGGATTTATACAGAGGTAGGATAATATTAGCATCCCTTGCTTCTACACCTCTTTTTATGCAGGCTAGTACTCTATTTGCTCTTGCAGCAGCTGAGTGACTCTGCACACTGCTGTGAAGACTATTGTCTATCAGTACACCTAAATCTTTCTCTAATGAGGATTTCCCAAGTTGTTTCCCATTTAGAGTATATGTAGCAAGTTTGTTTCTACAACCCAAATGCATAACCTTACATTTATCTACATTAAATGACATCTGCCACTTTTCTGCCCATTCACTTAGTTTATCTAAATCCTTCTGTAGGGAAAAAACATCGAGCTCTGTATGTATTTCCTTACATAGCTTAGTGTCATCAGTCCCTGTAGCCTCACTGATTAGATCCTTGAGATATGGCCCAAACAAAGAAGTGCCTTGAAAAGGCAAGGAGAGCAATGCTTTCTTAGAAGCAGTATCAGCAGACCAGATCTTCAGCCCATCTGGCAACCACAGACATGGCGAAAACCCTAGCCACCAAACGGATGGCATCAAATAGGGCAGCAGAAACAGTGCTGTGTCTCAGAAATGTTGGCAAGGAGGTGCAACTTATCCAAAGTAGGAGCACCCTGACAGACAGCCAGAGTGAGCTGTTCTGTCCAGACCGCAATGGCCCGGTTCACCCATGCTGCTGCGACTGCTGGATGCATGGCAGAACCAGCAGTGGCATAGATGGACTTTAGGGAGACCTCAAGAAACTTGTCAGTCTAGTCCTTTAGAGCAGTCGCCTCAGACACTGGCAAGGCAGTAGACTTAGATAGCCTGGAGATAGGAGCATGCACTTTGGGAGGATGAACCCACTGAGCAAGCGCTGCCACAGAAAAGGGATAAATCTTAGCAAATTTCTTGGACACAAAAGGTTTCTTGTCCAGTGATTTCCACTCTTCAGACACAAGGCGGTCAAGAGTGAGGTTAGGTGGAAAGCAAGTAAGGGGCGTTTTAGGCTCCTGAAACACAACAGAGGGGTCATAAGGAACCTCCTGAAGTAAGGGAATGTTAAGAGTATTCAAGACAGCCCTGATCAGGCCCTCAGCAGAGGGCTCAGGATCAGCCTCAAAGGGATCCCCAAAAAACTGAGAGGAGCCCATAGCAGAACATTCCTCAACATCTGAATCCACCAGGAGTTATTCTTCAGAGGAATCTGACACGTCAGGTACTCCCTGAGGTTTGGGCAGGTAAGAATTGACGGAGGAGGGGGTCTGACAAGAATGGAAGACCCCCTGTAACTGGGATGGAAAGAGTTGCAAAGTGGACCTGAGGTACCTAGTAGCAGACTTGAACTCTTGTACCCAAACTGGCCCTAATGCATGGCTGGAGGTCCCTGGGAGAGACTCCAGGACATCAGAACATGCTGGGCATAAATTACCTGAGAATTTTTTTTTAGGTACCCCTGAATGAAAGGAAGAGCAATGCGCAATAGGAGATACAGAGACCCCAGCATCCTAAGTCTTTGGTCTGGCCCCAAGCTCCAATGGTATAGACATTCTCACAGTGTCAATAACCTTACTGTATAAGAAATCACCCAATTACAGTGTGCAGGATTAAAGTTTCACCCCAGAAATTGGCAAAACACACTTATCTGGCAGGTGAAGGGTTAAATCAGCAAAGTAGAGTCCAAGCCCTGCGTAGGATACTCGTTCTGAAAAGATCTCAAAATGGCTGCCGCAGCGGGAGCCAATCAGAAACTAGCGCGCAAAGCAATCTCTCATGGGAAATGTAGTTTTCCCAGAAAAAAAACCCAAACAGTGCCCGAAGCCCCCTGAGCCCCCCAACACACTAGAAATATGAACCAGATGATAGAGCAAGGGCAGACAAGTAAAATGAGACATCTCTGAAGTTGCTAGGTTAAACGGTTGCAGAGATATGTCCCAAGCTGTACAGATATGTCCCAAGCTGTACAATCCCATAGGAGTGAATGGAGCAATGGCACCTATGCGGTAAAGAGTACCTTTAACTAAATTTTTACAAAATTGAAGGTATAATATTAAGACATGAAACATCACTAACATGTTGGGATACCCCCCCCCAAAAAAACAAAAAAAAACGAACAAACACTGAACCAGTAGGAAAAGCATCAGACCCCCCAACCCCAATGAATGCCAGACGAGAAGCTAAAGGGTTAAATACCACATAAACCTGCTCTAAAAAACACCCAACAGACATACAGATAGACCCAATGAGTGCAGGAGTGTGAAATAGGCACTGTGGGACATGTGGACCTGCAGCACTCAAGGGGCTGCTCACCCTTCCTGCAGATCTTCTGTCTTCAGATTACCATGTTTAAAGGGATAGTAATACTTCAGTATTACAAATCCCTATATTAAAGCCCTAGTAACAAAAAAATGTATTGCCCCCAGTGTCATCTCTCAAACCTTTATGGTTTGAGAGGTGAACACTTCTAAAGTTGCCCTCTCCCTCCCCCTTCGTCAGCATTTTAGCCGACTCTGGAAAATCCGGTCAGACATCATCAGGCGGCTCTGCAGCAGAGCCACGATCGCGTTAACAAAAAAAACTTTCACTAAAACGGTCTTCTACATGTGCTTGCAAGCCAAGCACACGTAGAAGACCATTTCAGTGAAAGGTTTTTTTTTTAGTTAACGCGATCAGGCTGTGCTGGAGAGCCACCTGAAAGTCATACGACTGTTCCCTGCAGTCAGCTAAAATGCCGACTATGGGGAAGGGGGAGGGAGAGGGCAAGTTTAGAAGCGTTCATCTCTCAAACCATAAAGGTTTGAGAGATGACACTGGGGGCAATATGTTTTTTTTTTTTCTTGTTACTAGGGCTTTAATATAGGGATTTGTAATACTGAAGTATTACTATCCCTTTAAAGAAGAAGCATCGGTGGGCAACTCCTGAGGAAAGAACTTGTAGCCAAGATTTTCCCCCCAGGGCTTAAGGTAAACAAAAAGCACCTGGTCACTGAGCAAGCCACATCTAAGGGCATTGTCAGTTATGGTAATCCGCCTAATGGTGGTATTCCATTTCTAACAGAAAAATAAAAAACTTCTAAAGCTATAGCAGAACTGTTCTCTTGCCTGTGTTATCTTCACCAAGGAACAAATCTTTCTGGAGCTGGTTGGCTAGCTGCAGCCAAGGAGGGAAGGTAGACTGCACCCCCAGCATACAATTCTAGAATTGTTCCTGCCTACTTAAAGGGGTGGATCGCCTAACCAGAGTTACCAGTAACCTGTATTAGACGACAGAAAAATGTATTTTTTCCATGACAAATTTTTACTGCTCCTTTAAGACCCGATCACTTAGTCCCACATGTTCCAATTTATGGATTTCACTAGAAATAGGAGAATATCCCTTTTATCTAGCATGAGGGGTATCTGCCAGTTGAACAGCTGATCACCTGTCAGGTAGGTTAAGTACCCTTATTTGAAAGGTGATAGTCACCTTGGAAATAAGGGTACTCATTAGGGTACCCATGTCAGGAAACCTATGGACAATAAGTAAAATGTAAATACAAATAAAGCAAGAACAAAAATGTTTAACCCCTTAAGGACTGGGGAAATCTGGGTTGGTTTCCACTAAGGATAGAGCAATTTCGACCTTTGTCACTAGGTCTTTGTTGAACAGAGTTTCCCCTTTAAGTCTTCTTATTCCAGCCACACTTTTGAGACTGTGTGGTGTGTATTACATTGCTCCACAACAATAAAATTCCCATCAATGTTTTTAAAAACACATCAACTGAAGTTTAACCCCTTAAAGGACCCATGACGGTCCAGGACCGTCATGGTTTAAATGATAGCAGCGTGCCTCCGTGCACGCTGCTATCATTAATTCCAGGCTGAGACTGATCGCTCCGAGACCGGGACATTCAGTCTCAGCCCTTCTTGCTTGTGCCAGTTCATGTGATCGCCGTAGCAGCGATCACATGTACCGGCATTCTGACAAACAGAGGCAACATGCAAAGCATGCTGACTCTGAGTGTCTCCTCTACCTCTGTCTCCCTTGCTATCAAAGTAAGGGAGAGAGAAGTAGAGAGGAGACACCTAATGGTAAAAAAAAAAAAAAAAAAAAAAAAAAAATATATATATATATATATAAAAATAATTTTTTTTTTTTTTTAAATAAAAAACACCAAACATGTGAATAAACAAAATTGGGAGTGTGATTGCTGTGGAGCCATGCAATACATTTATACACACCACCAAATGTCATCAATCAAAAAAGTGGGAAAATAGGGTGGGAAAAAGGGACATGGAGATTTTTCACCCGGGATGACAGTGCCCACTTAAAACTGCCCATTTTTTTGGTAATACCTTTCATGCAGTCTCCATAAAAATGTAATCTACTGTGCCAAATTGATCCCAACGGTGGGGGGGGGAGGCTTGGGGGAGATTAAAATAAATAATATTTTTTATTTTTTTTACAGTTTTCCATAAATTTTAATAAAATAAATGGTGGCATCAAAAGAAAGCCCCATTTGTGCATACAAGAACTGTATATAATTTTCATGGGTAAAATAAAGTACTTAGAGGGAGAACACTGTTGAACAAAGACAGTCAAAAAGGTCAGAATTGCTCCAGTCCTTAAAGGGATAATAATACTTTATTATTACTATCCCCCCATATTGTAGATATTTGCAAAATAATTTAATAGCCCCCAGGTTCATCTCTCAAACCTTTATGGTTTGAGAGACAACCGAAGGCAAAGATCCCCCCCTCCCTCCCCTGAAGTCAGCGTTCTACAACGTTGTACTGTCCCTTTAAGTGAAATCCACCTCAGATTTTCCTGGTCTTTAAGGGGTTACAGGCTGTTCTGATAGAGTAAGTAATCCTTCTTGAAAAAGGAATTTCGAGGCTTCAAGGGCTTCATAGCTTCCTTGAAAGTAGATGAACAAGGTGCCCACTTTCCTAAACGCTTCAGTTCTAACCAAGTGTAGTTTATGGGTTTGCTTCCATATCTCCTTTGGGCTTAGACAGAACGAGGGTATAATCTTCTGATTTAGATGGAAGCCCAATACTACTTGGATGGCTTGGTCTTGAATATCATTTGATCCGATGAATAATATGAAAAGGGATTACAACTTATTTCAACGATTGTGGCCAAGGTGATGGCTGTTAAATAAAAAAAGCAAAGTAAGATTCCCAGGGGGAATCTTGTCAAGTTGTTCAACATATCACAGTCTGAAATGCTGATCTAGTAATCAAATTAAGGTCCCAGGGAATAGTAGATCTGGATTTAGAGATGGCTCTTAGATTTCCTTACAAAGCCTCCTCTGCAAATTGGTCCAACAACAGCTGTACTATAATTCTCAGTGACTGCACTTAGCCTACAGAGATCCAGGGTGTGGTATATTAAGTGTCTTCTTGTTAGGAGGTCTGATACTGGAAGTTCCCATGGTTGGGCTACAGCTTTCTGGATTAGATGCAAGCAACATATCCTTCTGAGTCACTTTGAAGCCATCAGGGTTACTGTTGCCTTGCCTTTGCTTATATTTCAGAGAACATCCATGAGGATTGGGACTGGGGAAAAGACACAGAAGAGTGAAAACATCCAAAAAAAATCTTCAAGTGCATCTTAGCCTAGGACTGTGTTATCCTTCCATTGAGATAAGTACCTGGTAAACTTCTTCTTCTTCCTGGAGGCCATTCGATCTACCAGAGGTCCACCCCATCTGTTAACAATATGATTCCAGGTTTCCTGGGTGATTACCAATTTTCTGGGTCTATGGGCCTTCTGCTCAGGAAATCTGCTTTCATGTTTAGGTATTTGGAGGTATATACTGCCTTTAAAGTGTATTCTAGCCATAACAGGATTCTTCTTCTTGCCTTTCTATCTAGAGTCCTGCTTTTTTGTGCCACCATGGTTCATTAAGCACATTACAGTGGTGATGTCTGCCCAAAAGTGAACTAGTTTCTTCCAAAGGGTCTTTCATAAATGCTTTAGGCAATTCCATACAGCCCTCATCACTAGGATGTTTCTGCAGAGGGAATTCTTGGTTCCCTTCCACAGACCTTGAGTAGTGCAGTCTTTCCACATTCCTTCCTAGCCTGTCAAACTGGCATTTCTAGTCTCCTATTTTGGATCTTCTAGGGGTTCCCTATCTGAAGGTTCAAACTTTAATCAATTCCTTCTTTGGTGAAATTTGTAATGGGATCCTAAGGAACACGTTTTCAGAATCCCAATTCTGAGAAGGTTATCCAAGATGAAGCCTGGGATGATGTGTTGTTGAGGATAGAACTCCCAAAATTTCTATAAAATCTTGGGTTGTATGTAGTGGCTGGTCATTAGAAATGTAATACTTTTATTCTGGTGATCTTCAACAAGCATCTGGTTACCGAAATCTCTTGTAAAATGTAAAATAAAATTATCTCAGTGGCCTGAAATTTTGCAGTGGTGCACCATCCTATGGAGGTTTATGGTCAATTGTCAGAGCTGTCCATAGGATGGTGTAGCAACAGCACCATCCTAAAATTTCAGTCCATTGAGATACTGCACCTGAAAGGAGAGCGAAAAAAAAAAAAAGTTTGAGATGAAATAATTTTGGAATAAATAAACAGTGTGAATGTCCTCATTTTACCGAGGAGGATAAACCGTACCAATAATATATTATATATATATATATATATATATATATATATATATATTATATATATTATATATATATATATACACACACACACACACTAGCAACATGTGACGGCGTTGCCCGTCATGTTATGACCGTTGGGCGCACATGTGTGAAGTGCAGGCACACTGATAAACACAGACATATGCAACATACAGGCAGACACATACCATACATCCCAAGTGTCCCTCTTTAGGAGGGACAGTCTCTCTTTGAGGGCCAAATCACTCTGTCCCTCTTTCCCACCCTGTTGTCCCTCTTTTTAGGAGGTCAGACTGTGTGCAGGGCCGTCTCCACCTATAGGCGAGGTAGGCGCCGGCCTAGGGCGCACACGTACTGGGGGCGCGGACATGCAGCGGAGAACAGCTGTGCCCGCACACACCACGCCGGGAACCACAACACAGTCAGGTCTGTGTTGTTACAGTGCTCCCTTATTGGGTCGGATCTTTAGTAATGCAGAGCGCGCTGGGAGTCATGATCACCCGCCGCTCTCTGCATTACTGAAGAGAAGACTGCGTGGGAGCTACAGGTATGTGATGGGGGCCAAGTTGGAGCTGAGCTGAACGGGGGGCCAAGTTGGAGCTGAGCTGAACGGGGGGCCAAGTTGGAGCTGAGCTGAACGGGGGGCCAAGTTGGAGCTGAGCTGAACGGGGGGCCAAGTTGGAGCTGAGCTGAACGGGGGGCCAAGTTGGAGCTGAGCTGAACGGGGGGCCAAGTTGGAGCTGAGCTGAACGGGGGGCCAAGTTGGAGCTGAGCTGAACGGGGGGCCAAGTTGGAGCTGAGCTGAACGGGGGGCCAAGTTGGAGCTGAACGGGGGGGCAAGGTGGAGCTGAACGGGGGGGCAAGGTGGAGCTGAACGGGGGGGCAAGGTGGAGCTGAACGGGGGGCAAGGTGGAGCTGAACGGGGGGCAAGGTGGAGCTGAACGGGGGGCAAGGTGGAGCTGAACGGGGGGCAAGGTGGAGCTGATGGGGGGCAAGGTGGAGCTGATGGGGGGCACAGTGGAGCTGATGGGGGGCATAGTGGAGCTGAGGCGGCAAGTTGGAGCTGATAGGGGCAAAGTGGAGCTGATAGGGGCAAAGTGGAGCTGATAGGGGCAAAGTGGAGCTGGTGGGGGGCATCTCTTACAGGCATCTCCAGACCAGGGGCAGAGTGGCTCAGGGGGCAGAGAAAGGATAATCATGAAAAGAGGTTGGGTATAAGTAGGCAGGGTATAAAGGGGTGGGACACAAGGGGCGGAGCGAAATGGGCAGCAAAATTAGGTTTTGCCTAGGGTGTCAAAAATCCTTGCACCAGCCCTGACTGTGTGGTGTGTATTAGTTTGCTCTACAGCAATAAAGCAATAATCTTCAGTATATGTGTTTATACATTAGTCTGTGCAAATAAAATACTTTGGTCTTGAACTAAATCATTTATTCAGTTACATAAATAACCAGTAATAGGTCATGAAATAACCTAAAAATTCTTATTATCCTGCCCACCAGCCAAGCCCCCAACAATATCACCTAAAACTACAGTGTCCCTCTTTGGCCATGTGAAATGTTGGGAGGTATGCACACACACAGTGAGCGGCAGAAACATGCAAAACACATGCACACACACACAGACACATTGGAGATGGACACACATATGTAACAGATGTACACAAACACACACGCAACATATATGCGCAGAAACACATGCGTGCATGAGTTGTGCACCCCTCTGGCAGTCAAAGGGTTAAGGTATAGAGAGGCATGTGAGAGTTAAATGGTACAGTAGAGGGACCCACTTCAGGGTCCTTAATGCCCTTTTTTTGTACCAGACTCCTATATAGCTGAAAAAGTTTCCTGTATGGATGTCTTCATCCATTCTAAGAATTCCTTAAACACCCACAATATCTCAATTCCAGCCACTTTCTTCATACATTCAAAACTCAACTTAGTAGTATCAACAACTCTTAACGGGATAGTAATGTTTCATAAAAAAATTTAATATTCATACTATTTGGGCCATGGAGGGTGTTCTTTCAATACTGTAGTTCACCCCTTTTACTGATGTAACACTGCTCACCTCAGAGCGCAAAAGGTGGTGTCCAAGTGGATTGCAGAGAGGGACAATCTTTAATTAGTATAAGGGAAAAACCTGTCAATGGGGGCAGGGCTTTAATTTTTCTTACAGTAAAAAGATTGTCCCTTGCTGTGAGCTGTCTGGTCTGTGGACCAGATTCCACATCTGAGGAGAGGTGGCTGACACTAGGTAAAATGGGAGGGAAGAGGAAATTAGACCATTCAATTACTCTTGAACTACAACTCTGTTAGTATTGAAATAACACGCTCTATGGCTCAAACACTATGAATAATTGGAGCTGTTTTTTTTTGTGAAACCTTACTATCCCTTTAACAAAGAAAGAGGCAGTGTATATATCCCTCCCAGATCATAGCTAAAATCCCCACACAACAGTCATCTAAAATATCGTGGATCAAATCATAAGGCGTCTAATGAGTCATAAGCAAGCGTTGGCATTAAAATGGTGACCGGCTTATCTGGTCATTAACTTCACCACACTTTTGATTTATCGCTCCTGAATAACCAGAATTCCCACACGAATCCCAAAGACACCTAAGGTTGTTATAACGTTAGCATAATTTGTATGGAGACAGTTGTATAATGTTAGTCATGGTACAACCGGATCATTGTTTATCGTTAATAGGATAACCAGTAGAAGCAATGAAATACACACAATCACCTTGCTTGGCTACACATAGAGTTTGATATATACTTAGGTTTATTAGCCCGAGTTCTCAGAACTTTAAAATCAATTTAAGTTTTCTATACGTTTGCTTTTAAAATGTAATTTTTTGTATAATAAGAGTTTCATTTCATACGGTTAGCCCCAAACATCTATTTGTACTGCAATGCCCATACAGCCAACAAAGGGTTGTTCAGGTGTTTAAGGTGTTTCTCTTTTTCTTGTAATAATTTAAAGAAGCTGGTAAGCAGATTCCCTAATATTGCTGCAATTGCCTTCATGGTTGCAGCATCCAAAGGATAGGCGATCAATACCGGGAGGGCATCCGGAGGGGTCCAGCTGCCTCCGACACAAGGTATGATTTTATTTTTTTTTATTATATATATCTATATCTCTATCTATTTATATAGTGGAGCAATAGTGTATATTTTACAATGTTAAAACTCCTTCTCTACATGCAGGGCAAGTTTTTAGGAGCCATGGTGACCTGGTGCCTGGAATTTGTCAAGCTCTGCTTTAAAGAATCTACCAGTATGGTGGCACAAGGAGAACCTTTTATAACTCCATATATCTTGCTCCAAGACAAGGTCCACAGAAGCGATTTTCTGTTGATGTCTACAGCAGTAAGTTTAGTACTGAAATACAGAGTAAAAGTAACCATCACAAAGTCATATTCAAGGAGTCCAAATTAGGTCAATCAGTGGAGAAATAGCAAAACACAGGTTGGCAGATAGGAAGTAACCAGCACATCAAGCCTGTCCATTACTTTACTATCAACATAACAACAACAACAACTTTCATTAAGCATTCAGGGTGGTGATTTAACACAAAATCAAACATTTTACCAGTAATCTACACAAAGGTGACATCAGATTGACAGTGATGTCAGTGCACTATAGCCTGTGTAGAACATAACTGATATTGGTATGTTCACACAGGTGGCTGTCATCTATAGGGCAACCATGAAGACTGTTCAGCACTGGCAACCTGGATGCTGCCATGCTTATATTAACAGCCAGTGAATGGCTGGCTCATAAGGGGTTGATCAAAGCAATAACAAAAGGCTGATGTCAATGTTGGATTGACAACCAACAACACCTTCACAATATGATCACTAGGAGATTTTAGGAAACTGCAGGTGAGGAACAGGAGAGGCCTGAAAGGGGCATCATTGCTGTCTTGTTCAAGTATCCCATGTGAACAAAGTCTTAGGAAGTTCAGTGGGCTTACACAAGAGAACGTTTTACTGTTAACAATCCCCTTGTATCCCAAATGGTCAATCATAGCTATGAAGAAGAATACCATATCCATTCAAGTTTCAATACCTATTCGAAAATACAAACATCCCATTATAGTTTACGATGCATAGAGGTCTGGGTGTGCAACACACCTTTCACTGTATACTGGCAGGTATTTCAAGAAGACAGATGTACTAGAAATCTTAGCTTCACTGCCACTTGGGACAGCAGTGCATTGCTGGCTTCTCTGCAAGAGGAAGGGGGATTAAACAGGCAGGAACACAAAGGTGCTTTGTCAAGCCTGCAGCCCCATTTACTTAAACGTCCCAGAGAGGTGCATGAAATAGGTCACTCTGTTCTGAGAGGCCTTGCAACATTAACGTGAAAAGGTTTCCCTGCCAAACAAACAAGGACATTCAGCTGCTTCAAAAAGGGCAAGAGAGTGAAATACGAGAAGTGCTAAGAGAAGAGACGTACACTGCCAGAGGGGCTTGCAGGGTGTGTAGAGCAGGGAAAATGTCATCTCTCTGCTGCACAGGAAAATAACTGTGTGTGTGGACAGAGTGGAGACCACAATTCTCAGGGGTAACTCACAAGCCAACCTTCCTCGCCTTGGATGATAAACAGTCTTAACCCTCTGACTGCCAGAGAGGTATAGCAATGCGTTGGATCTTTCTATGGCACTCAAAGGGTTAAACATACTGCAATGTCCAAAAGGTTAAAGATACTCCAGTTTGATTACATATGGGGAGGGGGTGTATTAAAAAAAAAAGTGATCCAACTGACATGAGTGTTGGAAGTGTACAGTGCATCAGCGACCTATCTGTGCACAATGGACTGATGCCAATTGTGGAATACAGTGGTATAAATGTGGTCACTACAACTGGTTTCTAGCTCAAACTTGTCTGCAAGTGCAATAGCCTTTCAGGAGGAACAAGCACAAACAGAGAGACATAGCCAAGCTTTGGATGGGATAAGTGACATTCCTGAATAAAGATGAATGGAGATCATATAGCCAGGGCTTATAATTTTAAGTCCTTTGCTACTAGCCAGACCTGAAAAGTTACTCGCCACAGCAAGTCATAACATACCCACCAGTGCTGAATTTCTACTTGCCAGGGCTAAATTTTCACTCTCCATTGGCTAGTGGAAATTTTGAGCCCTGATATGGCTGTAAAGCTGAGAAAAGAACAGACTAGAAAAGGGGCACATCTGTAAGTAATTCTTAAGCAAACCAACTGAACTACAAAGAACAAAACATTGCTAGCAGTCAAGATGTTAAAAACCCCAGTTAGTTAAATGACAAAGTCTCCAACATTAGAATTCAAGGGGTTAAATAATGTATTTAAAATCAATAAGAATGTTTATTGTTCCCTATAAGGCAGACTGTTTGCCCAGAATTGCTCCACCTTTAAATCGCTACACGTATATCCTTAGGCAGCAGCTGGCAACCAAAGAACCATCAGCTGTTGTGGACTGCAGCTCTCTTCATCCCCAGCCAGCCAATGGATGATAAGATTTGCAGCCTGCAGCAGCTGGTAGGCCACAGGTTCCCCAGCCTGCTCTAAAGAGAGTCATGCACTCATGACAGTAGAAACAAACACTGGTTAATCCAATACTCAATGATAAACGGCCACTGTAAGAAGCAGGTGTTTTGCTCCATCCAGATCAACTATGAAGGTATGGGTGGGGGGAGGGGAGCTTACAGAGAAGCACAAACATTTCAGCTAGACATTTTGCACATGCACTTAAGAACTGCAGGATTCTATCAGTGGGTGGAAAAGCAATGAATGGAAACGGGGTAAATTGTTTTAGCAAAGATAAAACGATCACTCTCTTGGGAGGAAACCATTTCTGAAGCACTAAAGCAAACGTCAAGAAGACTGCCCCAACAGAAGAGAGAGAGATAGTGAAAGAAAAAAAATAAATTACAATTCAATTTCCTCATTTTAAAATGGATGCAGGATTAAACAATTTTACTAAGAGTCATACGAAGCAGTACAAAACTATGAGTCTATACAGTAATGTCCAAAACAGTGCAGTTTTGTAGTGATTAAAATATTAATCAATATGCTCCAAACCCTATATCTCAAACCACTGTGGTTTGAGATATATAGGGATTCAAAGTTCCCCCTCTTCTCCTGATGTCAGCTGTATGACTCGAGGAGGCTCCACAGCAGAGCCGAAATCACATTATTGCTAAATAATTAATTAATTGGAAAGGTCTACAAAGTGCAAACCAGGCACACGTTTTAGGACCTTTCCAGTGAATGAATTCTTATGCAATAACTCAATTTTGGCTCTGCTGCAGAGCTGCCTGCTGGGCCCCAGACCATGAAGTAAAAGTGTCAGGATGTTACTGTAGAGAAGGATGTGCTATCATTGTTTTATTGAGGTGGAACACTTTAAAAAGGTACACTATATAATCAAATTTCATTTTAGATGTTAAAGTGGAACCATCACATAGATATAAGTGCCCCTCAATTGTTAGTATAGCGGTAATCTTTGAAATACTTATGTTTATCAAGTGCCGACATTATTTGGAATTACAAGTTCGACATCGCAGACATCTTGCCGAAGAGCGATCTTTGCGTCTGTGCTGTCAGTCCCTCCCTGTACCATGTGGTACAATGCAACCCCCCACCCCTTTGGCAAACAAATAGATTATTGAGGAAACGGGGACTGAGAGCACATGTGCACAGATCTGTCTTCGGCAAGATGTCTGCTCTGTCGTCTTGAGGAGACTCTCACAAGAACTTAAGTTGTAAAATAATGCCAGCACTTAACATTATGGCACTATTTCAATGATTACCGATATACTAACAATTAATTGGAGGGCACTTATAACGGATAGCTGGAAAAACATGTTAAAAAGCGGAGCTAACAACTGTACAAAGTAGCTATTTTATGTTAGATCCCTAAAATTTACTTCTAAAGTTGCATTTTCAATGCATGTGTAGACTATCCTATATAAACAAAGTTTGGTTACATTTTTTGTGCAGAGATAATGCAATTAATGTACTAAGATTATTGTATTCAGCATGGTTGTTACCTTATCTCTGTTCATTTAAAGACAATGCAGAACAATCACTTATTAGGCACCCTAACAAGATTGCTATGGTAATAGGAGCCCTGAAAAGATTCGGGAATGACATGCCCCAGAGAGCATATGTAAGATATAGATTTTAACAGAGGCTAGCATGGAGTACAGGGTATTTAAAGGGATAGTAAAGTCCAAAAAAAAAAGTATCCTGTAAATGGTAGCTGCAATATAAAAACACTTAATCCTCTCTCTCAAACCATTATGGTTTGAGAGATATAAGAAAATAAAGTCCTCCATTCTCTCCCCTTTCTGCTGACGAGCTGTAAAGCTGTCAGAGGAAGAATCCGGTTGCCCAACTGTAGGCGGATCTTCAGGAGCGCTGTCACCGGGATATCCAACTATAATAACTTCATCTGTATGGTCTACAACATGTGCCTGGGTTGCAAGCACACGTTGTAGACCATTCCAATGAAGTAATTATACTTGGATATCTCGATGACATCTCTCCTGAAAAGCCGCTGTCTGGTCCCGGAAGCAGGATCTCATGACGTCCGCTGTACAGCGAACACATGAGAAGGGGGGGAGCGGAGGTATTTATTTTATTACATCTCTTAAACCATAAAGGTTTGAGAGAAAAGATTAAGCGCACTAAATGTTTTTTTTTTTTTTTCTTTTTTTTTATTGCGGCTACCATTTAGAAGATTTTTTTTTGTGACATTACAATCCCTTTAGTACTTATAACCCCTTAAAGTGGATGTGTCACATATTTATAACATACCCTAAATAGTTAGGCTACATATCAAAATTATATATATATATATATATATATATATATATATATATATATATATTATATATATATAATCGTTTTATAAGTTTTATTTGCTGTAAATTTAACTTAGAAAGTCTGTTCCCCAGCTACTTCCGCATAGACTGCAGTTACCTGCTCTGTAACCACAGTCAGTCGCTCAGCCTCTGCTCTCCTCCCTCCCCAGATGACGGAGGCTTCTGTCTGTAAGCTGGAGCGGTCTCGTTGGCAGAGACTGAAATCCCCAAATTCCCAAAGATAAAAGTGCAGCTTTTGACCACTTAGTTACTAGAGAGGTTTCCACCATATAGTGAAGCAAAGTGCTTGAGATTAAAAGTCCCATCTAAAAGCAATGGGAACCTGTATTTGTGTGTTATGGTTAAGTTAACTTTCCCCAGAATTATTTCACTTTTGTACAAAAGGACCCAAGTGGTTTACAAGGATATTTGCTAGCAGAAGCCTAAAATACTTAAATCACTGCAGGATAGAAAAACAGAAACTACAACTACAATGTTCTCATTTCTAAACAAATCCAAAAATATAATTCCCCCCCCCCCAAAAAAAAAAACCAAAAAACAAACAAACATTTAAAAAGTGACCAGGCTCCAAATGGAAGAAGCATTTCCTAAATGAGTTAGAAATAACACTCACTTTCACACTGATAAAGTAACCAGTGAAGAGGCTGGTTTCCTGTGCATTGTGTAAATCCTCCTGTGAGGCTCTGTACCGTGACCAGGTCCCATGTGATATGGATAGAGGTTAAAGGGATAGTAATGTTTCATAATAAAAACAGCTCTAATTAATCATCATAGTATTTGGATTTTGGAGAATGTTATTTCAGTTCTGTCAGAGTTGTAGTTCAGGAGTAATTAAATGACAAAGTATCCCCCTCCCGTCCCTTTTACTGATGTAACACTGTTCAGCCAAAGCAGAAGGGAGGTGGCCAGGTAGACTGCAGAGAGGGACAATCTTCAATTAAGATAAGGGAAAAACCTGAAAAGCTTGTCAAGGGGGGCAGGGCTTTCATTGTTCTCATAGGAAGAAGATTGTCCCCTTCTGTTATCTATCTGGTCTTACAACCAGATTCACATCTGAGAAGAGATGACTTACACTAGGTAAAAGGGGCAGGAGGGGAAACTTTGCTTGTGAATATCTCTTAAACCATAAAGGTTTGAGAGATAAGACTTATATCGTTCTTCATGTTTTTTTAATGCCTATAAAATAAAGATAAAACGAAGTATTACTATCCCTTTCAGTAAGGCTGAGTTCCAGAATTTCAGGACAAAGTCTACCACTATCCATTTGCACATGACTTGTTGTGTCCCCCAGAAAGTGCTTAGTTGTTCAAGAAAGCAAGATGAAGTTATTTATATATATATATAGAAAAAATATAAAAAAATGAAATACTTTGGCTGTGGCATTTTTTTTTTAGATGTGTCGAGAGAGAGAGAGAGAGAGAGAGAGAGAGAGAGAGAGAGAGAGAGAGAGAGAGAGAGAGAGAGAGAGAGAGAGAGAGAGAGAGAGAGAGAGAGAGAGAGAGAGAGAGAGAGAGAGAGAGAGAGAGAGAGAGAGAACGAACACATCTCATTATTAACAAGCATGGCAGACAAGTCATAGTTAATTATAAATATACAGATACGTGTGTTGAGACCAGGAATACAGGCAAATCTATAGTGTGTATATAGAATATGGGGCTTTGAACCCCTTGAATGGTTAATAAGTCTCCAACTAGCTGCACAACAATTTGCTGGACACCTAGCATTCAAAGGGTTTAAAAGCCCCATGTATAAACAGTAGAAACTTATTTGCCCACTACGGTGCCAATAATTTGGCTAAAAACATTTTCCACGTCTGTCTTTGTGATTATGACCCATACCAAGGATGGAAAAAACTGTACTAAAATCAGAAGCATGTCAATTTTTAGGAGCAAAGATATACTATTAGGAACCAGTGAATGTATATAATAGCTCTCCAAAGCTTAGGAGCAAAAGAAAACTTTCTCCAATGCTTGCTATATATATTTTTTTTTTTTTTATATTTTTTTAAATTTTACCCCTGTCATTTTCTCTACAAATACACTACTAGTCATCTGAATTTGCTAGACTGTGCCCTTTGATTTTGCCAGAGTATATATAGAAAATAAATGAGAAGCACCATTGCCCTGATAAGACAATATTTACCCATAGCTGACCCAGTTTAACATGTCTAAGGACCATGTAATGAACAGTCAAATGATCTCTGCTCTCTTGAGTCTGGATAGTGTGGGTGGGTGAATAACACAGAGTGCTCAAAGTCATCACAGGAATATTGATTTAAAGGCAGCAGAAGGAAGACACCTGACTGCATTTGTGTCACTTCCAGTCATTGCAGAAGGTCAGAACGTTCCCAGGTAAGATCTGAGTCACCTAGCAGGGCAAACACAGCCTCCCAAAGGAGGGAGGGAGCAGCATTGCCCTGGGGGAACGATCACTGTATTATAATTGAATACATTGACAAGTTACAGAAAGCTTTAGCTCATTACCAACCATTTCAGATGTAAGACATTCTAAGCCAGAGCTCATACTGTTTGATTCAGTACAAATGGGGGCGGGGGGGGAAATCATGTGATACCATATGGCAGAACCAATGTGGGAGACAAATATTTAAAACAAAAAAACACAAAACAAAAAGACTTTGAGACTGACTAGTGCACCATACTAAGGCTCCTTGGTGCTCACAATAGAAACCATGCAGTGTCCACAAACAGTACAATAACCTGTAAGTTCAGTGTTTTCTGTGAAGATACTGGGGTCTACGAAACCACATAACCTACAGTATTAGGGTCTATCTTGGATCAAGAAACTACATCTTATTTCACTATACACAAGAATTATCCCCGATACCTATATGTCAACCACAAGCAGCTTGCCAAATGTTGCTAGCAATCTATTGGGGCTGCTCGTTGGTGCAATGAAAGTCTACCCAGGCCTGAATACTCTATTCCCATTTATTGCTCAGGGAACACTGTAAATGTATATTGTTAAAGTGATAGTAATGTTTCACAAAAACTGGAGCTCCAATTAATCTCAATAGTATTAAAACCATAGAGTGTTATTTTAATACTGTCAGGGTTGTAGTTCAAGAGTAATTGAATGATAAAGTTTCCCCCTTCCACCCCTTTTACCTAGTGTAAGCCAACTCCCCTCAGATGTGGAATCTGGTCCACAGACCAGACAGCTCATATGAAGGGACAATCTTCTTACTGTGAGAACAATAAAAACCGTTCCCCCATTGACATGTTTTTCCCTTACGTCAATTGAAGATTGTCCCACTCTGCAATCCACTTGGACATCACCCTGCTGCTCTGAGCCGAGCTACATCAGTAAAAGGGGCGGGAGGGGGATACTTTATCATTCAATTACTCTTGAACTATAACTCTGACAGCATTAAAATAATACTTTCTATGGCCCAAATACTATGAAGATTAATTGGATCGGCTTTTATTATGGATGTGTCACCCTTTAAATGTAGTTAATGGTAAAAATTAAAAGCAGCCTATGTTGTATTAACCACTTTTAATACCACTGTTTTTGCCAAATTAACCTATTTGTTGGTAGCATAGTATTGCACTTTACCCCAATTAATTTCCATGCTAGGCCATTATTACCACATACTGTACTATAAATTAATCTAGGTACAGCCCACATACTGGGGCATTTCTAATAGCACAGCAAGCAATAAGTGTAGCCTCAAAAAGAACCAATGTGTTTAACATATTGGAAATTAGCATACATTACCACCAAAACAAAGGTTAATTTCCCCAAAACGAAATTATTTTACAGACGAGAGGCCAGTGAAACATGCATATTCTAATTATCTGCCATGATATGAGAGGTTCACAGGTTGCAGGGTACTGCTGAGCCCAAATGTGCTTTGTGCCTGCAAGGCTCACCCCACACAGAGCTTGCACTGCTCATTGGTCATACCCCACTGCTCACTCCTTACTGTGCTTGACAGTTGGTCATACCCTACAGATGACAACATACTGGGCTTGCCTTGTATATCATGGCTCACCCCATAAAGGCCTGCCTTTTGACTATACACCCCAGCTCACCACATAAAGGCCTGTCTTTTGAATGTACACCCCAGACTGCCTGGTTGTCTGTTATACCCCATGGCTTAAGACTGTACTGGGCCTGCTTGTCAGATGTACACTACCGCTAATCTTAACCATTACATGGATCCTGAACTCATACCATATTGGGTCCTATCTGTTACAGTACATTACAACTCATCCCAAAATTGACCCACTGTACCGCATGGCTCACTGTAAACTAAGAATGCTTAAGAGCCATACATTATACTGATGTAGATGCCCAAGTAGCAGCAAAGTTCTTACATGACTATTATGTAATACAAGACTCAAAGTGTGGTGTTTTGTACTTTGTATTTTCATCACTAGATTGCAGATTCTGCCTACACTAGCAGTGCGAGTTGTATTGGTGGCCATGCCTTCTCTACTCTCTGCAAAGTCTACAGCACACCTTATGCCCACAGTGGATCTGCTTTATATCTACTTCCTGTTGCTGAAACAAGCTATACCAAGCAACCACATGTTCGTACCTAATGAACTGCATTCTTCAAAGCCACTCACTTACACGTTCCTTACAGATTACCTTTTCAGAGTGCAGGTAGCGAATGTACTCCACAGGTCACTCAATATTGTGCCTGTGCGCCGTTTATATACAATATATGTATAACTGCATCCCACAGGCCTACTTACTGGCCACAACAACAGCCCAACGCCAGACATGATAGATGCGCCTATTAAAAGAAACAACTCAGTCATATCCCCTCTTTAGGGCCTTGACTAATCTTCCATATACCACTCAATCTGGTCACTAGACTCCGCCGCCTCCCGAAGAGATTATATAACTCCACTCCCTGAATTAATCTTCCATATGTTTCACGTACTCACCTTAGTATACAGGGCACCACAGTTTAACATCAACGTTTTCTCACGTGTCAGAACCTCGTACTTCTTTTACAGACTGCTAGCCCTTCCCGTCTTTAGTCTACAACCACCCACTCATCTCCTGAGTTGGAGAACCAAACTATATAATTAAACAACGGCTCTCTTTCAAGTGACATACCGGGCCTAAACCTTTGAACTTCTACTTAACCACCCACTCGCTTCTAGAGAGCAACTTCTGGGCCCAGCTTCCACCTCTTTAATAACCCTCCCGCCCCACGGTCTACTGCGATAATGACCATGACACCTTCTTCAACCCTCGCTACTCACAGTCACAGGCGAGCTGTTCATTGAATTCCGGCTGTTAGTGACAGGATAGCGGTGCTCGGTAATGCCGTCTCGCCGCTTTCTTCCTTTGAAGGTTCCGGCCGCTCTAAAACCTCTGACACAACTCAGACGCACTGCCCCGCCTACTGGCAGGAATAGCCAACCAAGCAAGCAGATTCGAGGGAGGGGAAACCCTCTCTCAATTGGTTGACTGGTTTGTGGGCGCAACCGGATGCCTCCCCGCCCCTTTGTAGCAGCCAATTGGAGGGAAGATGGTTAGGGTGCGCGCGCAATGCGATATGATAGAGGTTGTAATAAAACCAAAATGGGAAGGCCTAAACAGTTTGCGAGTAAGATCTGTGCACGTAAAATGCCACGAACAAAGGCGCATGGATGCCTTCCAGTCACGAATCAGCGTGTACTGGCAACGGCAGAGAAAGAATGGATTTGCGGATATCGATGTCAGTTTTCTTTTCGCTGATCTTAATTGTCGTTTGTTGGATTATGTAACTCTTTTGTTGTATATTAGTAATACTTGTAACTGCGTATCCACCCATGTGGAAAGCAAAGGGTTAGCAGGAGGATCTATGCTTTACGTACTAGTATTTTTTGTATCTTGTCAAACACTTAGAACATGTTGTATCGTTCTTATAAGGCATAGCTTATCTGTGCCAGTTAACCCTTTGAGTGCACTAAGGGTACGGAACGCGTTGCAAAATAATGCATCCGGCACTCAAGGGGTTCAATTCCAAAACCTTGCACTGAGCAATAAACTGAGCCGTCAACAAGGCCATTCTTTGTTAAAACATGCTAGACTGATGTATATTCAAATATATTATGTAATGGCGCAAGAAAGTGAAAACCCCTGTGGTAGGTGCACTATCCCAAATAGTAAATGGTTATATTTTATCTCCCTGTGCACTCCACACCACTATGTGAAATATCCATACCTGGGAACTTTCAAAATGAGCTGACCCTGAGATTGTGTAAATATTAACCTTTACATGTCCTATAATATAGATTATACGCAATATATCCCTGACTGCTGTAATCCAGAGTCGCTCCAATCAGCATTCAAGGAGCCATTAATATAACTGCATGAACACACACAAATCAAGCAGGATTTCTCCCTCTGCCTTCCCGGTACAAGTGGTACCAATTTAGAGACTAAAGAAGCAGTTAACTGAAGCAGAATGTATAACCGGTAGCACTGAACTCTCTCACCCTAAGATTTGGGCCAAAACCCTGAGTCTCGGTCAAACCCTGAGAGTTCCCAGGTATGGAAATATCCCAGTTACAGATATTTGCTGGGTTCGTTTCAAGAAATCAGTCACGAGCTAGGCTTACTAACTACCAAAGGCCTATTTATGTAAAGAGGATTTGTATAATCATTTAGTGCTGGATTGTCTGTTGGTGGGACCAAACCATTTTGAGTATGAGCAGTTATTCCCTGTGAGGGCACACGGGAATGAGAAACATGGCTGAACTGACAGTGTGGGAAGGAAAATAAATTGCACATTTGGATGTCCAGATTGTAGAATAAAATCTTCTTCATTGAACAGAGAGTTACACAGACACACTGAGCACTTTAATGTGTTTTGCATGCAACCGTGCTTACTCTTGAGTTTGAGTAAGCACTGTTATGTGTGAAATACGATAGATGAAAGTGCTTGGTGTGTGTATGTAACTTGCTGTTCAATAAAGAAGTGTTTTTATTCCATGATCTTGATGTCAAAATGTGTAAATCGTTTTCCTTTCTGTATTGGAGAGACTGGTTGGGAGTCTATGCGAGTAGGCACTTTCGCAGAATCAAGACACAGCCCTTGTGAGTCGTATATATCATGTTGCATTGTTCCATTCTGACTAGTGCCGCCTATCAAGTTTGTTACACTGAACTGACAGTGTCCTACAATAAACTCCTTTTTACTCATTCTTAATATTGTCACTTTTTTGTTTTGGTGGGGGAAGCTATGTTTGATATCTTCTGCAGATAATAGCAGTTCTGGTACAAGAGTGATCATGTGCAGACATAATAATGTCCGGGGATGCTATTTACATGGCAACACTATCTTGCCATGTAAAGAAAATCTCACTGTTTGATATTGAACACTTCTATATAAACTCCTTGTTTACTGAGGCATTGGCTCACATGATGTCCACAATGCAGTTACAGTGCATCAGTGTTTGATATGAAAGGCTGGTGACAGGCTCAGAACAATGGACCATGGGATATGAGGACTGTCTGCTCCAGAGAATGGTATTGTGTAGCTTCCTTTGCAATGGTAAATTCCAAGGGGACTTCCAGAGAATCTACAGTACAGTGGTGTTTTCCCAAATGAGTAAACATCATTTGTGTTAGTCAGACTCTAGGTGAGTTACCTCACCAAAGCCTACCATTACAGTAATCACTTAGGACCAGTCTGAGTATGGGGCTGAGCCTGAGCGCAACAGAGATTGGCTCTTCACTGATTAGTTCCGATTGTTTATAAAATTTCAAAATAACTAGAGTTCTAATTTGCAGATACATGTAAGTGCCAATATAGGATAGCATATTTTACAACTGATGCACAGAAGCAGTACACATTTTGGTCATTTCACAGACCTGGTTGCACAAAGCATTAGCAGACAATTTCTTCTGAATGTCTATGGTACTCTACTGAGGATGAGCAATGCCCACCTGCAGAAATTGTGTGGAAGAGGAGATCTAAGTGAAGGCACTGCAAAGCTATGTCTCACAATAGTATGTCCACATGTAACAGGTGCTGGAGTGGTATACCTCTGGATCAGCAACCTATCTGCATTGAGGTAGTCTGTCATAGTTCTCAATATTGTCATGTGCTAGATAGGTATCCATTGCTTTTTTTAAAAGCCGTTACAGTATCTGCAAGCACAACATCCAAAAGCAAAGAATTCCATAATTTTACTGACCTTGCTGTAAAAAAAAAAAAAATAATAATAATCCGGCCTCTGTTTTAGTTGAAAGCACCTTTAGTCTGAATGGATGGCCTCTTGTTATTAGCTCAGCTCTTTGTGTAAATAATTCATTGGATAGTTCTTTGTATTGGCCTTGAATGTATTTGTAAAGGGTAATCATATCACCCCTTAGAGGTTTCTTCTGGTATGTAAAAAGCCAGTTTGGCTAGTCTTTTTAGAACTCAGATCCTCCAATCCCTTTATCAATTTTGTTGCACTTCTCTGCACTTTTTTCCAGTTCAGTAATGTGGTTTTTTTTTTTGTTTTTTTTTTTTTAAGAACTGGTTCCCAAAAGTATACTTCATATTCCAGATGAGGTCTAACCAAGGATTTATATAGAGGTAGAATAATATTTGCATCCTGTGCATCTACACCTCTTATTATGCATTCTAGTACCCTCTTTGCTCTTACAGCTGCTTTATTCACCATAACCTTTTCCAGTCCACGATGGAGGAAATTCTGTTTTTTTTTTTTTCTTTTTTCAATTTGGCCATAGACTTGCATTGATGCTACCTTTGTGATCCTGTACATGTTTATATAATCATTCACTGTCTTTCAGCTGTTTTCTGATGCAGGGAAGCTATCTACTGGCAGTTACGTTTTGTTCTACTCTATGTGGCCATGTTCTTCAGACCAAAATCTTTTGTAAATAAGGGCAAACTAAAATGAGCACTGTAACACAATTAGTGTCTGGTATGGACAACCTACTGCCAAGTGATTACAGGTTAAAGTGTAACTTTAACCTTCAATCACGTTTGCATATTTGAAAACTGCCTATGTGTCATGTTGGCCAAAATGCCATGAAATGTACAATTAAGGAGATATTCATACTAGTTCCCTATGCTGATTTCAGTACCAACGATTTCCTCTGTGTCCGATCCACCGCATGCTGTGGGCAATTGGCTCCGCCTCCCAGCTGGTAGGATCAGTCGAAAAAAAAATTATAAAGTGTGTGTGAACATCCTTCCCTTTGCAGTTATTTGGTCCTACCCAAGCTGGGGGACGGAGGCGCATATACATAGTATGTATTCAAGTATGTCTGAGTCTAAGGAGGCAAAGGGAGATAAGAAAAGGTCAAAAACAAAATCCTGTGCAGGTTGTGATCAGAGACTGCCCCTCTCTGACCCCACAAAGTTATGCCTTGAGTGCTTAAAGCGTGCTTCTGACAGTGAAGTCCCTACCCGGTTCCAGGATTTTTTTTGAGATGGATGAAGGTCTCCATGCATCAATGCAGGACGCTGACAGGAAAAGACCCAGATAAAGGGCCATCTCGTCTGCAGGAATATGAGGAAGAAAGTATTGTAGAGATGGAGTCTGCAGGTTCTTCTGCTGAAGAAGGTGAAATTGTAGAAGATGCTGGAAGCTTTTCTATAGATAAAGTAGATCCTCTAGTAAAAGCTATAAGGAATTTTTTAGGCCTTACTGAAGTCCAGAAAGACCTCAATGTTATCGATCCAGCTTTTATTGGATATAAGAAGACCTGTGCAGTCATTCTGGTACATAGTTCTATACAACAGACAGTACAAAGGGAATGGAAACAGGGTGAAAAAAAGATGTTCCACCTCAACTGTTCCAACGGATGTACCCCTTTGCAGAAGAAGTTACAGCAAGCTGGAGCATACCACCTAAGGTCGACGCGGCTATAGCGCAAACAGTAAGAAGGGCAACTTTACTTCTGGAAGACGGTACGACCCTGTGAGACGCCATGGATAAAAGGGCAGATGCAGCGCTTCGTGAGCAGTTTACATCCATTGGTCAGAATTTAAAGAATGCTACATCCATGGCATCAGTGTTCTGCACCCTGCGCATTTGGCTATCTGAAATTGAAGAGAAATTAGTCATCCATCTCCAGATCATGGATCCTAAAAGAACTAGTCAAAATACGCAGTGAACTACTCCTGTGACGCATCTTTAGACAACATCAGACTTCTCGCAAGATCTTCCTCTTATCTGTAACAGCTCAAAGGGCACATTGGATCAGATCCTAGGACACAGATCCATCTTCCAAGAACAGACTGATCTTGTTACCTTTTGAAGGATCCAAATTATTCGGAGACCAGTTAGAGGACATTATTAAAAAAAAAATCCTCAGCAGAAAAGAGTCCCTTTCTGCCGCAGGACAGACGTGGCAGGGGATCATCATCTAGAACCAATGCATCAAGACGTCAGTCCTTTCGTGATGCCAAAAGATACAGACCTGCTAAAGGCTACGACCAGCAAAAGCGAGGGGGTGCTCAGCATTCTAGAGGAGGAATCCGGAAGGATTTCCAGAGGAAGACTCAGTTCTACCAATGAAGCCAGAGGTCCCCTTCCTTCACCTCCAGTAGGGGGCAGGCTGGAGCAGTTCCATCAGTACTGGGTATCCATCCACCCTGACACTTGGATCTAAGATTTCATATCTTCACGAACCATTATCAGTTCCGAACACTTCCATTCGGTCTAGCCACTGCACCCCGAGTATTCACCAAGCTCCTGGCTGTAGCCATGGCCGAGTTAAGAAGTACACATCAGATCAAAATCGTGCCCTATCTAGACGACATCTTGCTCATAGGGCCCTCGTATCAGATAGCAAACAACAGTCATCTACAGACACCTACTACAAAATTTGGGCTGGCTAATCAATGAAGAAAAAAAGCATACTTTATCCTTCCCAACAGCTGCAGTTCCTAGGTGTTCTATTGAACATTTGTCACATCAGTGCAACCCTGTCTTTGGAACGACAGATGCCCATCAGGGAGCAGGTGACTTTATTTTTAACAAGGCTGTCTCACTCTGCAAAATCCTTCTCCAAAATCTTGGGCCATCTTTTCTCTGCGCAGAACACATACCCGGCAGACCCAGTACAACTTCCTTCAGTTTTACAAGAAAAACCCATCGAACCTGTACATACGAGTTCCAGTATTGGCCTCCACTAGAAGGGAGTTATCCTGGTGGACTCAGAAGAAGAATCTGGCACAAGGCCATCAGATAAAAGAACCATCTCGACAAGTACTCACCACGGATGCCAGTCACCAGGGATGGGGAGGGGTCTGGAACCAGAGGTGTCTGTACAGGGCACATGGTCTAATCAGGAATCCAGATTTCACATAAACATACTGGAGCTGTTAGCCATCTGGAAGACTCTCCTACACTTCTAGCACAACCTGGCCTGGCAAGCTGTCCTCATACGGTCGAACAATGTCACAGCTATATAATACCTCTTAAATCGGGGGGGGGGGGGACCAGGAGTCTTCAGCTCAACAGTCTAGCGACTGCTCTGGGCGGAAAAACATCTGTTACCCTTAACAGCCTCTAACCTATCGGGCCATCTGAACATCCAGGCAGACTTCCTCAGCCGGACAAAGCTAAATCCAGGAGAATGGAGCCTCAACAGACAGGATTCTTATCCCTAACATAGACCCGGGGATCCCTGTCAATAGATCTCATGGCCACTGCCCAGAACAGACTGTCAACTATACCTATCCAGGTGGGCAGAAAAACAGTCGGCAGGAAAAGAAGCCCTAAGCATTCCTTGGATGTTCAAACTAGCTTACATCTTTTCACCCATTCCTCTCCTGGCAGAGGTCATAAGAAAAGTAAGAAAGGACAAGGCCAATGTCATCCTCATAGCCACAAATTGGCCGAGAAACTTATGGTACGCGGACCTACTGCAGCTGTCCTCCGATTCCTCTTCCAGCCATTCCACACTTGCTGAATCAAGTGCCAATATTATATCCCAATCCAGCCTTCTTCCAGTTCAGGGCCTGGAGGCTGAACGGGAATCTTTAACTCCCCAAGGTCTCTCTGAATCCGTCATAAACACCATCTTGCGGGGCAGGAGTCCTTCTACTACAAAGATCTATTATAGGGTCTTGTCCACATTCCATCACAGGTGCATCTCTCAGGGTCTAACTAGACAGTCCATTTCTGCTCCCAGGATCCTGGACTTCTTACAGTCAGGTTTCCAAAAATGACTAAGGCCAGCATCATTAAAAGTTCAGCTCTTTCAGCTGTCCTCGCCACCCCATTCGCTGACCGCTATAACAAAGATAAAGCCCACTATACGGGATACTGTTCCTTCCTGAGACCTTAACCTGGTTTTACAGCAGCTCGCTTCTCACCCCTTCTTCGAACCCTTGAATTATGTTTCCATGAAGCATCTCACTCTAGAAAAAGTGCTTCTTACTGCAGTGACTTCGGCCCGCAGGGCTCCAACTTGCACACTGGATTCCTCAGTCAGGAGGATCAGGTAAAGGAGAACTGGGAAGGGGAAGAGACAAAGATGGACAGGCTGCAGTACAGAGCTGTACTGCTGCCTGTCCTGAACTGCTGTCGTGGGACAGAATTAAAAAGCCAAAATCACTGAAAATACTGCATAAAAAAATGAACCAGATTCCAAATTTATTAGCTTGGCAATTTTATTTAAGATGCAGTTTAATAGAGATGAGAATTCCCCTTTACCAGTTAAAGTTTAGTTTTCAAATAGTAAAGGAAAAATGTAAGGCAATTTAAACCAGGATTCAGGGAAATACAAGCTATTCTTTAAAAAAAATAAATAAATATATATATATATATATATATATATATATATATATATATATATATATAAAATATAAAATGTGTGTGTGTGTTCCAGATTAGTAGCCTTCTAGACTTGACATGCTCTCTCGTTGCTGCAGTATGTAAACAACTTTTGTTGCTGTGTGGGGGGAAAAAGGTAGAAACAGGTTGCAGATATATAAAATATGCATTTATGATAATGTGTGATTTTACACACAGAGACATGCAAAAGGCCATTCTTAGAGATAGTGTAACATGTCTTGGCATGTCCAAGGTTTCTCTGTATGACTAACTCATCTCAGCAACTTGTTCCAAATTTTTGAGATCCTGCCAGCTGGCAGTGAGCAAAGTGCCAGACATTCTGTGTGGAAGAGAGAAAGCTAGAGGCAAGGAAGTTATTACATGAGATGGTTGGGGGATATGGTCACTTAATTCCCAGCCAGAGAGGGTCACAAAATACAGGTGGTACTTTGGGCTCATGCACAAAAAAGTAATCCTGGAACGCAGCAACTGTACTGCAAGAAAGAAATTAAAAATATCCATTCGGTTAAAGGAATAGTAACCCTCCATACAGTCTTCAAGTGCTTAAGGTGGAGCTTAGTCTCACTTTTATTTCTTGGAAGTGAGTCTCCTGGTGCAGCATAGTGCTTAACTGGCATATAAAACATCACTGAAAAGCTTTAATTAGCATGTAACGTGTCAGTGAAAGCTTGATTAGTATAAGAAATTGTATGGATACTGCAATAGGCATACATCCGCGTTCGGTACTAAGTATGGATATCTCCTATACAGTACGTTTCCTGGTGTTTTGGCAGTCTTGAATGACACTTGCAAATATGCAAGCTTGAATCAAGGTGACAGGTTATTTCACCTGTTTTGTTACCTGCTTCCCTGACGGTAAACTCACTGAATGTGTGTTCTGGTCAGTTGACCATAGTGTTATACTATCCTTGCAACAATTAGTGTTTGCATGCTATCTGTTTTACATTGTATCTTTTATACATTGTATCAAAATTATATACAAACAATACCTTATTTCTCCGTTCCTGACAGCTTAGATCGATGGAGCTTTAATGTCAAGAACCTGAAAGGTAAAAAATAAGTATACACAAAGTCCAGAAGTAACACAAAGGCACAGAAAAACTAAAATGATTCCATAATGTGCCTTCCATACCTGGAATATTTCAAAATAAGCAGGCCCTGTGAATTTTACTGGTTAATATTTAGCATTCTGCATAACTGTTAAGACCCACATGTGCCAAAAGAAGGTCCAACGGATCAAATGTAAAGGTTTATACTAGGAGGTGATATGCTCACTTGGTATTATCCCCTTTGTGCTAACCCTTGTTGGTAAGGGGAGACTATAATCCTGTTATGATAGATGTTTTAGGAGGGAGCCCCCAACTCCTAACATACAATAGATGCATACGTTTATTCACCTGGCATTAGCACCTTCATATCACCCCTTGTGGAGAGGGGAGAATCTCTCCTTTCCAATAAGAGCACTCCATATTTCAAGCAGACAGGAGGCTGAGATATGAACTCCATTAGCGTTCTGCCCTGCCTCCATTTACTAAGCTGCAACTTCGTTGGTGCTAAAGGACTTGTAATGATGTCATCCTACACATGGATCCTACTGGTGGATCTGAAAAAAGACCCCACCAGGAGGACCATGTAAGGCTAAAAATGCGCATTGGGCAATGTGCTTAGCTGTTTTTTGTTTTTCCACAAGCCTTTCATTGCAGTGTCCACAAGCATGCTAACATGTTGGAGGATATGCTCTAAGGTGTGATAAGGAGGTGTTAAAGCAGAGATGACTTTTCCAGTGCTATCACATCTCCAAGTCCTATGTTCTTTTATGGAGCCAATGCACTAAGATCTCTTCACTTTTGGAGGTCTTGGTGAATTGGCATTAGCTGCTATTGCTGTTTCAGGACTGAAGGCTTTCTCCCTACCACCCAACATTCACCAATCCTCAACAACTTCAAATCCAAGCTAAAAGAGCACCTCTTAAATGTAGCACTATCGTAATAGGGAAACAATCTTGTGTCAAAAACTGCACATCCTCCTTTTGCTTCTATCTGTATGTCACCCATCCTAGAGTTAGAGTGTAAGCTCTATGGGGCAGGGACCTTTTATGATAATGTAGACTCCCCTGGTGCTCCCATTATGATTGTCTATATAAGCACTGCACTGATTGTACCCCTTCTATACTAACTGTAAAGTGTCAAGTACATAGGTTGTCACTATATAAATAAAAATATGCATGCAAAGAATCACATAAGAACTGGAGAAGTCCTCTCCACTTTATCACCTCTTTACAGATAGTCAAATTAACAGTTTCCCTAATATATGTACTATGTACCAGATCCCTTAAAATGTGGCAGTTTGTTTTTAAGAACTAGAGGAGACTCATCTGGTCCTTTAAAAGATCACAATTCTTCAGATGTCCAAAAAAGTAAGAATTGAGTCCCAAAAATAACTCAAAACCTAAGGGGTTGTATAAGAAATAGAAAACCTCACCTCCAAAAGACATCAAACAGAAGAATGGAAGGTGGATCAGTCATGATATTTCTCCATAAAGAAGGCCAGTTAGCTCTTGATGTTGAATGCATTTTAAGCTCTTAAAGCTTCCACACCTCACCCAAAATATCATGCACCACCATCTGACAGGGAAGGACTTTTTTGTCTAACAGAAGCCTGACACTGTGCCACCCATGTGAAATGCAAACTACTGCACTAACTAAAAAAAGGTGCTCAAGTCAAACACGCCATATCTTTTAAAATTCCCATAAATCCACTCAGAGTAACTCAAACCTGAAAGGCAAGATATTCCTAAGGTGTTTGAAACCATTTTGTAAACCTCCTGTGTTAAATGGGCACTCAAGCAGAAAGTGGTCCATAGTCTTAGCTCTGCCGGAACACTCCTCACATGGTCATCCACAATCATTCCCACGAATATAGCTCTTGCCTTAGAAAGATAGACAGACAATATCCCTGGATTTAGATAGAACCCTCTTGGAACTTATATTGGCCAACTTCCTTAACTTTGTCTGGGCAATCCGTCAGGGCCAGTGAAACCTGAAAATGAGAGCCCAGAACTCACCTATCCAAACTACTTCTGGAGAGTGAACTAACCTCAGACATCGTCAGATTCCACTGACTCAAACAGTCCTCACAACATAGGCCGGAAATGTGCCACAAGGAGCCCGAAAGCACTTTACCAACTTCTTCCCAGTTAACAAGAAAAAGAGAGACCCATTCTCGAAATATGTGTTCCCAACCAGGAGTCTTCTCAAGAAAAAGGCTTCCAAAATTCAACTTAACAAAGGTCTTCACAAAGAACACAATAGGATTGACCATAGCCAAATCTCCTTCATGCCTGGACAAGTAAGTAACATCTCTCCTGATCAGGTTTAGTCTGTTTCCCCATAAAAGCTGAAAAAACAGAGTATAGCTCCTTGCATAAAAAGAAGTTGATGAAAGACAGACATTACTGACAAAAATGAAAATTGGTAACAGAAAAGTTTTGATAAAGTCAATCCTTTCCCACAAGGTCAACTTCCACTTCTTCCAACTCTTCCCCCATACGAAGGCCAACGGTCAGCCGCTCTTCCCGGTTCAAAGAGGCATCTGAGCCTCATGGAAACCCACTGGAAGGGGAAATTCTTCCCCCTCTTTCCCTAACCAGAAAACATTACTCTTATTGTGGTTGATAATTGAACCAGACACAACTGAATAGTGGTGTAAGACATCCACCACCACAGCAGCCTCCCCAGTAGAAGAAACTACAATGGTGACATCATCTGCATAGGTGATTACCTTCAAAGGATGTTCTGTACCTCAAGGAATACCACCTTCGATTCTTCGAAGAAATGGATCAACAGCAAACACAGGGTTGGACTGGATGAACGCAAGTCTTTTTTCAACCTAAATTACTAAAATTACTATATAACAGAGAGCTCAAGGGCCAACCTTGTATTAACCCAGATCCTACCCTAAAGTTCTCACCTTGCCATCCATTAACAAGAGGGAAGCTCTCGTCCCCTTTGTACAAAACCTGAAGTCTACTGACAAATTTATGAGGAAGACCATACCTCTGTAGGATTTACCAAAGGTACTTGTGATTGACCCTATCAAACACTTTAGACTGATCCAGTGCCAGAAATGATTTTCCCCAACCTTTCACTCTGCAGCTCTCATGGGCCTCCTGGATTTCAAGTACTGCAAAAAAAATGCTATGACCTTTGACAGAACAGTATTGGGAGGGGGGAAGGAGGAGGCTGGAGACAGACACCAAAATACTGAATAAAATCTTTGCCAAATCTTTATATCAACATTGAGAATTGTCAACCTATTGCACTTCTCAATAGCCAAAGGATCAAGCCCGTTTGACAGAAGAATAAGTGGTGACTGGCTAATGGAAAGGGGAAGTAGACCTACTTTCAGACATTCATTAAAGACCTCCACGAGGCATGGAGCCAAAATTTTGGAGAAAACTCTTAAAAATTCTGCTTCTCAAGCCATCAGGGCCTGGGGATTTCTTAGCATTCCAACTTTTAATTGCATCTTGTACCTCCACTCCCTTTATTTTTTTCTGTCAAATGACCAAAAGAAAGGTTCACATCATTAGAGAGAGGAGTCTGATTCAAAAAGGTGGACATCTGGTCTTGGCAGAGCTGTCCCTCGGACAGAAGGTTCTCATAAAAGTTCCCAATGATTCTCGAAATCCCAGACATAGTCTTGACAAGGTTCTCTGAAGAATCACACAGGCCATAGATTGTTTTAGCTGCAGCCTTCTCACTACAATTCAGATAGGAATCAGGTGAGTGGTAAACCCCATAATCCCTCTCCTGAATCAAAGAAGAGTTTGTCATACTGGTACTGCTTCATCAGGCATCTGTCTAGATATTTCACTTGGGTTCCCCCTCTCCGAGACCAGATGGTCCAACTTCTCCTTGAAGCCAAGATAGGTAAAATACTTTAAATTCTGTTGAGAATTGGATAAATCACTAAAGAACTTTTGGGTCTGAAACTTAACCACCTCCTACTACTCTGGCCTAGAATTGCAGAGAGCTTGAATGTTGGAGACCTCTCTAACATATTACTTTGGGTTGGTGACCTCCATAGTATGCAAAAAGTTAAAAGCCCAATTTACATCCATTGGAATTTTAGTTTGCCACAATGGTACATTTGGTTTGCGCATGCTGATTTTAATCCTAATAGTCATCAGACAGGATGAAAATAGTAATACCATCACTTCAAGGTGCCAAACCTGACTTCCAAAAGGAAAAGAAGAAAATGCAGATGGTATTGTAAGGGAATTATGGATCTTTTCTTGACTTCCAAAAGGACAAAACATGTGAAATGCTAGGAATATGAATCCATAAAGTCTGTTAATCGGTAGATTAAAGCAATGAATTTAATTATTGCTTTTAAATTTGACTGTACCAGATATTTAACAATATGTTATAGAATGGGGCAAAAGTTCTGGGGAATACAGCAAGGTTTGCTGCTATATGTCAGACATTCCAACATAGATTTCTGAATAGCACACTACTGAAAATAGAAATGTGTGGCTTCAAAACATTATGCAAGATTTCTGCATCTAATCAGGAAGAATTGCTTGGTGTCAAGATGGACAACCTTAGTCTTCAAGCTTTGCTGGACCCATGGTTTCATAAACATGAGAAGAAAAAGATGATGATGACACAGAGAGTAATAGTGTATGATTCAGGTATAATACCTATATACCAAGGCTATTCAAAAATATAGGAATCTACCACACACACATATGTGTAAACAAAGCAGGCAGGTAGAGAAAATAATCTTATCTAAGCTCCCTGTTTTCTAATAGATTATAACCATTCTTCAATACAGTCACCTCCATCTGCACCACGGAGTGTAGATACTTACAAGGAAAATGCACAAGATACACAGAAATGACACAGTTCCTGGTTCAGAATGAGCACAGTATAATGTTTCATAGACAAAGGAACTCTCACACTTCCGTTCACACCAGTGTTTTGATTCCCACTTGTATTGCTTACAGGAGAATTTTAAAACTTGTCCTGCTTACGTCTCATCAGACATTTAAAAATACAAAATATTTGGCATAACACCTACCACTTCATCAGATAAGTGAAAGATAATATTCATGAAATGTCCCAAAGTAGAGTTTCGGTTAACTTCAAGATGTAATCAGACAAGAGGTACTTGTGCTAGTCACAGCGTCCAGCGAGATCCCAGTTTACAGAAGCAGCAACAATCGGTTGTACCATGATCAAGGAACTATTTCAAGGAAACGGGTTACGCATCCATAGCCAGATTAGGCACTGCATTCTATGTGCAACATGGCCATGCAGATAATTTGTTAAATCTAGGAACTAAATTAAAACATTTGAATAAACAGCAGATAAAATAAAAACATGATTTGTAAGGGAGATGGCCATTGTTCACTTGTGAAAATTATGACATGTGAGATTTGAAGGATATTAAGCACTTCCTCTACATGGAGTCTTTATATTGTAAATCCCTTTCACCTAGGGGGTATCACAGTGCCTGTGATTGCTGCATTTTCTTGTCTGTCACCAGTAGGGGGCTTCTATTGGCTGTCTGCATTTAGCCCGCCTCATATTGCCTATTTAAACCTGGATTGGGCACCCTTTGAGTGCCCTTTCGTGTTGTTTCTGACATTGTTCGCTATCACTATGTCCAGTGATTGTTGGGCCCTGTTCCTGAGTTCCTGATTGCAGCTGCTCCAGTGCCTCCTGAATGCTGAGTTGTTCCAGTCCTGGTTCCGGCCTAGTCCTCTGGGGTTGCAGTTCCTGCTGACCTTCTTCTCTGCTGTTTCCTGCCCTGACTGATCGCTCTGCTGGTTCCTGCCATCTCCTCGCCTGTCTCCTGTGATCCTGGCGACCTTCTGCTTGGTCGCGTCGGCAACATTGTTTGTTAGTCCCAGCGTGCGGACGCTGGTTTGCTCCAAAGCCTTGCGGCTACACGATTCAGTTGTTACCCCAGTGTGCGGACACTGGTTTGCTCCAAAGCCTATCGGCTATACTATTCAGTGGTTGCTCCCAGCGTGCGGACGCTGGTTTGCTCCAAAGCCTTGCGGCTACACGATTCCCTGTTGGTCCAGTGTGCGGACACTGGTTAGCTCCAAAGCCTATCGGTTACACTACTCAGTGGTTGGTCCCAGCGTGCGGACGCTGGTTTGCTCCAAAGCCTTGCGGCTATACGATTCACTTGTTAGTCCAGTGTGCGGACACTGGTTTGCTCCAAAGCCTATCGGCTATACGATTCAGTAGCTGGTCCCAGCGTGCGGACGCTGGTTTGCTCCAAAGCCTTGCGGCTATCCGATTCAATTGTTAGTCCAGTGTGAGGACACTGGTTTGCTCCTAAGCCTTGCGGCTATACGATTCCTCTGTTGGTCTCAGTGTGCGGACACTGGGTTGCTTACGATCCTGTCACTCTGTCATTATCATCCGACAGCTATTGATACCTCTGGGCTGCCTTGCCCGGTATTGGTAAGGCCGGTAGAACCTTGCTTCGCATTCCCCTTGAGGTTGCCTTACCCGGTATTGGCAAGGCCGGTAGAGCCTATATCGAGGGTTGTTGGGCTGCCTTGCCCGGTATTGGTAAGGCCGGTAGAACCTTTTGCCACATTCCATCTGAGGTTGCCTTACCCGGTATTGTCAAGGCCGGTAGAGCCTACACCGTGTACTTATTGGGGCTGCCTTGCCCGGTATTTAGGTAAGGCCGGTAGAACCTTGACGCTATTCCATCTGCAGGTTGCCTTACCCGGTATTGGCAAGGCCGGTAGAGCCTATTATTCCATCATCTCAGACTGTCCTGTCTGGTATATTGACAGGACCGGTAGAGTCTGCATACTGTCTTTGTTATTTACTCTTGATATATATGTATGTGATTGCCATTCTAAGTGATCATTTTATTATTTCAATAAAATTGAGTTTTTTACCTAAAACTTGTGTCTGAGAGTCATAACAAACCGTGACAGTACGAAAGGACCATGACCTCAGACAGCAAATGTAAAGGTAATGCACAGAATATCCATTGGAGGATGGATATGCACGAGCAACGTTTGGATCAGTTGGCGGTTGCAATTCAAACGATCCTTGAACGCACAGTACTCGCTGACAAATCTGGCTCTAGCCCGGTGGTCTCGCCAAGTCAGACACCAGAAAGTGATACCAGGCCCCTAGGGGGTACTGTTAAAGGGTTAACGGTTTCTGCACCCTTGCCGCTAAGATATGATGGTGACCCTAGTCTCTGCAGAGGGTTCATTAACCAACTTGAAATATTTATGGAATTGACGGCACACGCATTTCCCAATGATCGTAGTAAAGTGGGGTTTACGATATCGCTGCTCACTGGCAGAGCATTGGCTTGGGCTAACCCCTTGTGGGAGAATGCTAAACCTTGCACTAAGAACTTTAGAGAATTTGTGCAATCCTTTCGAAGAGTGTTTGAGCCTCCTGGTAGAACCACCTCTGCTGCCAAACGTCTTATGGAGATACAACAGGGCAAGCGTACAGTGGGCGACTATGCCATCGAATTCCGCACCTTGGCAGCAGAGGTAGGTTGGAATAACAAGGCATTATTGGCAGCCTTTGCTCAAGGCCTGAATGACCATATTAAAGATGAAATTGCTGCAAAAGATCAACCTATTGACCTAGATGATTACATTGAGTATGTTATGCTAATTGACTCCAGAATACGTGAGAGATCAACTGCCAGAGATCGTAGGATACGGTCAAAAAATAATGAGTCTAGTAGCATGTTTTGCCCACCCATCCCTCCCCTGGTATTGAAGTCTAGTGAACCAGTACGGGAACCAAGTGAACCTATGCAAGTAGGTTTCACTAGACTAACCAAGGAAGAGAGACTATATCGCAAGAAACAAGGGTTGTGTTTATACTGCGGTAAAAACGGTCACTTGCTAAAATCCTGTCCGGTACGTCCGGGAAACGCACACACCTAGGGTACCTTGGGGGACAGGCCCTAGGTGGTGTACAATCGTCCCCAGTGTCGGGCATAATGAAACCCACTATACAGGTGGTATTATCATGGGCACAATGCTCTGTGGAGGTTTTTGCCCTGGTTGATTCTTGTGCAGCAGGGTATTTTATGGATAATACCTTTGCCGAATTGCACGGAGTTCCACGCATTGAAAGAGAAAACCCCTTGGCTATTGAAGCAATTGATGGCAGACCCTTAGAACCGGCTCAGGTTACTTTTGAAACTATGCCACTGTCTATGACTATTGGGGCACTTCACAGAGAAGAGCAGCAGTTCCAACTTATCAATTCTCCTCACCATGCTGTAATATTGGGATTTCCTTGGTTACAGTTACATAACCCACAATTTGATTGGAAAAAGTGTGAAATCGCTGCTTGGTCCCCGTTTTATATGGACAAGTGCGTCACCCAGCCTATTAAGGTCTTGTGCACCTCCTCTGCTATACCAGATGTTTACCAACAGTTTGGCAATGTTTTTAGCAAAGGAGAGGCTAGTATACTACCTCAGCACAGACCTTATGATTGTTGCATTGAATTGCCTCCTGGAGCAGTACCTCCGAGGGGACGCACTTATCCATTATCTTGTGAGGAGAATAAAGCTATGGAAGATTACATTTCTGATGCCCTTGCTAGAGGGATCATACGAAAATCTACCTCTCCAGCTGGGGCTGGGTTCTTTTTCGTAAAAAAGAAAAATGGCGAATTAAGACCATGCATTGACTACCGGGGCTTGAATAAACTAATGGCAAAAAACGCATACCCAATACCACTCATCACCGAGCTTTTTGATAGGCTTAAGGGCGCTTCGATTTTTACCAGATTGGACCTACGGGCCGCTTACAATCTGGTTCGCATTCGAGCAGGTGATGAGTGGAAAACTGCCTTTAATACTCGATCTGGGCACTACGAACATCTAGTGATGCCATTTGGGCTGTGTAATGCACCCGCAGTTTTTCAGGAACTGATAAACGATGTTCTGAGAGATATGTTGCAGACATGTGTCGTGGTGTACCTTGACGATATACTGATTTACTCCCAAAACATGTCACAACACATCAAAGATGTATCCGCAGTATTGCTACGACTTCGTGAGAACAAATTATATTGTAAATTGGAGAAATGTGAGTTTCACAGAACCAGCGTGCCTTTCTTGGGGTTCATAATTGGCAATGATGGCATTGCTATGGACAAGGAAAAGCTGTCAGCCATCCTACAATGGCCAAAACCCAAGAGTCTTAAAGCCATACAGCGTTTCCTGGGTTTCGCTAATTATTATAGGAGGTTTATTAAGAACTTTTCTTCCATTGTCAAACCTCTGTCCGATCTTACGCACAAGGGTGCTAATCCGTCTCGTTGGCCGGTATCTGCTGAGGAAGCCTTTGAGAATTTGAAGTTGGCATTTGCTGCGGCTCCTGTGTTATCCCACCCCAATCCTTTACTTCCATTTACGTTAGAGGTTGATGCCTCAGATATCGGGGTTACGGCAGTACTTTCGCAACGTTACGATAAAGGTGGAACACTCAGACCTTGTGTTTTTTTTTCAAAAAAGTTGACCGTCACTCAAAGCCACTATGAGATAGGTGACAGAGAATTATTGGCCATTATCCTCGCTCTTAAGGAATGGCGTCATTTGCTTGAAGGTACTAAGAATCCTGTCTTAATCCTAACAGATCATAAAAATCTGACTTATCTCTCGGAGGCCAAGAGATTGTCCTCTCGTCAGGCCAGATGGGCACTGTTCTTGTCCCGATTTAATTTCATTGTATCATATTTACCGGGATCAAAGAATGTTAGGGCTGATGCACTGTCAAGACAATTTGAGGCCGACAGTGACAGAGTGGAAGCACCAGCACCTATCATTCAACCCGATAGAATATTGGCTACTATACGCACAAGTATCACTTCTCCTTTAGGGGAGGAGATCCTGGCCTCTCAGGGGTCCGCTCCCCATGAAACCCCAGTGGGCAAATGTTTTGTCGCAGAACCATTTCGTACTAGGTTGCTCGAAACGTACCATTCCTCTAAGGCTGCGGGACATATTGGTAGAGACCAACTATTATGGTCCCTTTCTCAGTTATTTTGGTGGCCTTCCATGAGAAACGATTGTGCCGAGTTTACTAATGCCTGTGCCACCTGTGCCCGCGCTAAGACCCCGAGACATCTCCAAGTGGGCTTGCTTCAACCGGTGCCTAATGGCGAACGCCCCTGGTCTCATGTTTCCATTGATTTTATGGGAGAATTGCCTATGTCTAAAGGGTATTCCTTTATATTCATGGTGGTGGACAGGTTTTCCAAAATGGCTCATTTCGTGCCCCTCCGTGGCCTTCCTTCAGCTAAGGAATTGGCAATTGTGTTCGCCAGAGAAGTATTCCGGTTGCATGGAGTGCCCAGGGTACTGGTGTCCGACAGGAGGAGCCAGTTTGTGTCTAGGTTTTGGAGGGCATTTTGCCAACAGATGGGCATACAGCTGTCCTTTTCCTCTGCCTACCATCCCCAGACCAATGGAGCCGCTGAACGAGCTAATCAGGGCTTGGAACAATTTCTCCGTTGTTTCGTTACTGACCATCATGATAATTGGTCCGACTTGTTGCCTTGGGCAGAGTTCGCCAGGAACTGTGCGGTCAATTCTTCATCGGGGAGCTCCCCGTTTCTGATTAATTACGGGTTTCAGCCCTGTTTGCTTCCAGATTCATTTCAGACGCAACAGATTCCAGCTCTGGATGAGCATATCGAGCAACTCCGTTCCACATGGGCACAAGTTCAGAGGGCACTTGGTCAGTCATTTCAGCGTCATCAGCGCCATGCCAATCGCAGAAGGCTCCCAGCAGTTTCTTTTCAGGTTGGGGACAGAGTATGGCTTTCCTCCAGAAATCTCAAGCTGCAGGTTCCGTCTAATAAGTTGGCTTCCCGGTTCATTGGTCCATACAGAGTCATTCGCAAAATTAACCCTGTCTCCTACGCTCTAGACATACCTGCATCCATGCGTATCCATAATGTGTTCCATGTGTCCCTTCTCAAGCCTCTGGTTTGCAATCGCTATACTACCACACCTGTGGTGCCAGGACCTGTTGAGGTTGAGGGTCAGGAGGAGTACGAGGTTCAGAGCATTATTGATTCCCGAAGGCTTAGAGGAAGGGTACAGTACCTGGTACATTGGAAAGGATATGGTCCTGAAGATCGATCATGGGTGGATAGTAAGGACCTTCATGCACCTAGGCTAGCTAGGGTCTTTCATGCCAAATACCCACAGAAACCTAGACCCTATTCTAGGAGAGGGGGTCTTTGAAAGGGGGGTACTATCACAGTGCCTGTGATTGCTGCATTTTCTTGTCTGTCACCAGTAGGGGGCTTCTATTGGCTGTCTGCATTTAGCCCGCCTCATATTGCCTATTTAAACCTGGATTGCCACCCTTTGAGTGCCCTTTCGTGTTGTTTCTGACATTGTTCGCTATCACTATGTCCAGTGATTGTTGGGCCCTGTTCCTGTGTTCCTGAGTTCCTGATTGCAGCTGTTCCAGTGCCTCCTGAATGCTGAGTTGTTCCAGTCCTGGTTCCGGCCTAGTCCTCTGGGGTTGCAGTTCCTGCTGACCTTCTTCTCTGCTGTTTCCTGCCCTGACTGATCGCTCTGCTGGTTCCTTCCATCTCCTCGCCTGTCTCCTGTGATCCTGGCGACCTTCTGCTTGATCGCGTCGGCAACATTGTTTGTTAGTCCCAGCGTGCGGACGCTGGTTTGCTCCAAAGCCTTGCGGCTACACGATTCAGTTGTTACCCCAGTGTGCAGACACTGGTTTGCTCCAAAGCCTATCGGCTATACTATTCAGTGGTTGGTCCCAGCGTGCGGACGCTGGTTTGCTCCAAAGCCTTGCGGCTACACGATTCCCTGTTGGTCCAGTGTGCGGACACTGGTTAGCTCCAAAGCCTATCGGCTACACTACTCAGTGGTTGGTCCCAGCGTGCGGACGCTGGTTTGCTCCAAAGCCTTGCGGCTATACGATTCACTTGTTAGTCCAGTGTGCGGACACTGGTTTGCTTCAAAGCCTATCGGTTACACTACTCAGTGGTTGGTCCCAGCGTGCGGACGCTGGTTTGCTCCAAAGCCTTGCGGCTATACGATTCACTTGTTAGTCCAGTGTGCGGACACTGGTTTGCTCCAAAGCCTATCGGCTATACGATTCAGTAGCTGGTCCCAGCGTGCGGACGCTGGTTTGCTCCAAAGCCTTGCGGCTATCCGATTCAATTGTTAGTCCAGTGTGAGGACGCTGGTTTGCTCCTAAGCCTTGCGGCTATACGATTCCTCTGTTGGTCTCAGTGTGCGGACACTGGGTTGCTTACGATCCTGTCACTCTGTCATTATCATCCGACAGCTATTGATACCTCTGGGCTGCCTTGCCCGGTATTGGTAAGGCCGGTAGAACCTTGCTTCGCATTCCCCTTGAGGTTGCCTTACCCGGTATTGGCAAGGCCGGTAGAGCCTATATTGAGGGTTGTTGGGCTGCCTTGCCCGGTATTGGTAAGGCCGGTAGAACCTTTTGCCACATTCCATCTGAGGTTGCCTTACCCGGTATTGTCAAGGCCGGTAGAGCCTACACTGTGTACTTATTGGGGCTGCCCTGCTCGGCTTAGTTTCAGTCTATCCCATGTAACCTCCCACACAGAGCACATCTCCCTTCCAGTACTCTACTGGTCTCAACCCTGGAAAATACTTAAAGGAACCCTGACCCTTTAAAGGCCAGTCATCACCAAAGCTCCAGTACTGAAACCTTTAATTGGGGGTATTACCCTACTATAATAGGCTTGGAATGCCCATCTCACCACCTGCCTTCTGTAGCAGAGAAGAACTCAAGCAAAGACAGAGAAATTAGAGAAGGCTTGTGAAACACACACAGCAGATTTTAAATACGTTTTAATAATTGCTTTATATTATTTTTTAGTAATTTTACTTTTTTATATTTTAGTTTGTGTGAGGAAACATACCAGGGAACAATTAACTCTCAATCCTTAAGTCCTAGTTGATTACATACTAATGATATGGCCAGTCTAGAAGGGAGTACACAAATTATTTTCATACTATATTGTCATAGATGTTACAATATTATACATTGATTCTATGAGCAGAGTGTTGATGACTGAGACAGACTCAGTTGGTGTCAAAAATAGCAACACAGTATAAAGCATTGTACCACATGGGTCCCTTCCTGAAGATTCAGAAAATTAAAAATTATTTCAATGTACCATTATTTTACTTTCCTGGTCACAAAGTGACAGCATTTGCTGAAGGGGTAAGCTTACATTCAGACTATAGAACAAGAAACAATAGCCTCCATAAAGTGATAAATTACCCTCCCTTCTGTCAGGTTGGCAAGCAAAGACAAAGAGTCAGACAGTATAGTTAAAATCACCTTTATTAGAAAATATGTGGTAATAAAATGTGCAAAAAGCAGAGGGTGACTGGAGAGGCTAGAGACTCTATCAACCGGTCCACCACAACTGACGGAGCCAACTGGTAGTCTCAATCACCCTGAGAGGAACACCGAACCGACCCTACTGTCTCCCAATACGATGGCGACAAGGGAGACTACTGACTCACGCCTGCAGCCAGTATGGCCGGAGTCCACCAGAGTCACAGATCTGCACCAGATAGGATGTCCACTAGTCAGGAGGCAACACAGAGAGGGTAGCTGGACAGAGCCCCAGGTCAGCACCAGGTTGGATAGTCAGACAAATCGGAGGTTTGAGCAAGGAGACATGGAACACATTATGAATGCACATGGAGGCGAGAAATTCCAGAGCATAAGCCACAGAGCCAGAAAGTAGATAGAAGGAGACTGTCCAGGCTATCCTATATAAAGTTGAGGCCTGCTTCAATACGAAGCCTAGTGCCCGTAATTTGACGCATCTCGCCAAGATGCGTCCAACACCTGCACCTATCCTGCGTCACACTGACTCGCCGAACCTCCTAGCCAGAAAACATGGGCGGCCGCTAAGGACGCCAAGCGCACCCAGGCCTATTCCCCAAAGTGAAGCATGGGATGATGCCGAAGTGTAATTTCAAGCAATACAAATCCAGCGTCAGCCAAAGCTGTTACACCTTCCCCTTTTAAAATGACAGTAAACTGGAATATTTTTCAGTTTCCTTGTCACTTCTAACAGATGAGAATTGGTACCGTGTTAGCCCTAGAAATACAGGAGGCAAATATAGTTGTTGATACCTTTATTGGCTAACTAAGCAGATTTAGGATGCAAACTTTCAAGACCTTAGGTCTCTTCTAAGCTATCATGCCTGAGGAAGAGACCTAAGGTCTTGAAAGCTTGAATCCTAAATCTGCTTAGTTATCCAATAAAGGTATTAACAACTATATTTGCCTCCTGGTCACATATTGGCCCAGGCATCAGTGTCATCTCTTCTGTGTCATGGACCTATACAGCTGGACAAAGGCAGACCTTCGATGGTGGCTTCAGAAGTCTCATCTGTCGCTAAGATGTCCATCAGTCATTCCAGATTGAGCCTTCATTTAGCTCAGAGCCCATGTTCTAGAGCCTTAGGTGATTCATACAGCCTTGTGACTTTGGTCTTCTGGTTGAGCCACAAGGTTTCTAAATTCTGTTCCATATACATCGATCAGCTAGCTCTTGCTGTGGATTTGATGGTCATACCATGGATCTTTACCCTGGTATATGTGTTTCCTCTGTTTTCACTGATTCACAGAATGCTGAAGAAATTTAGGATGGTGCATGGTCATATAATTCTGGCCCAGTTGGGCCTGGTTTTCAGATCTTCTCTCTTTATTTATGCCAAAGCCATTTTGCATCATCGTTGTCCAGATCTTTTAACTCAGGGTTTGCTATGTCATCCAGAAGTGGAGAAGCTGGCTTTGATGGCTTGGCATTTGAACCCAGCATTGTGAGGAAGAAGGGTTTTCTGACTCTGTCACTGCCACTATGTTGAAGACTCATAAGTAGTTTCAGCTAAGGTGTACCATAGTTTATGGTACTTGCTCTATAAATGGTGTGAAGACCAGGGGTTGGGGCCACAACCTTTTCATCTACCAGTTATTTGGGCCTTTCTTCAGGATTTCTTAGTTTGATTAAAGTCCATATTTCAGCTTTTTCTTTAATTTTTTTTCCAGAGGTGTATTGCCTTATTCCCTTTCGGGATCCCACTCTTTTGTGGGACTTGGAGTTCAGGAATTGCTTCATAAGGCTCATTTGAGCCTTTGTCTTCAGATTCTCTGCATTTTTTGATGCTCAAGACAGCCTTTCTGCTGTATGTTGTGTTTGCTCAGCAGGTGGCCAAATTTCAGCCTTACTCTAAACTTCCCTTTCTGGTTTTCCACTCTGCTTGGTTGGTTTTGCAGACTCCTATAGGGTGTTTTCCTAAGGTTGTCTATGAGTGTCTCATTAACTAGGACATTTTTCTTCCTTCTCTCTGGAAGAAGGAGAGGGAGCTTAATCTCTTGGATATGGTTAGGTGCTTAAAGTATTATTCTTTTGGATCCTTTTGGAAACTCTGATTAACTTTTTATCTTTCCCAATGGTCCTTGTGTGGGCCAGGCTGCATTTAAGGTGACAGTGGCTTCTTGGATTAAGGTATATGTTCTCAAGAAGAAGCCTATTCTGTTTGGGGTCACCTTTCATTTCTCCTGGTCAGTGGGTACCTACAGTGGACCTACAAGAATCTTGCCTCTGTGGAACAGTTATGTAAGGCGGGAAAGTGGTAATCTCTTCCCATGTTTGTCAAACACTACTGTGATAATGTACTGGATTTTCCTGAAGCTGGGTTTGGTTAGAAAGCCCTACAGGCCATTGTGCCTGTGTAGCTGTCTCTTGTTTGTCTTTCTCAGTAACCTGATGGTTCCTTTTCCTTAATTCCCTGTGCTGATGTCTGTTGTCACCTGGGGTTCATGTTATTTTACTTTACTGCTGCTTTTCTCTTTACCTTTCTGGAATAGAGGTGATACTTTGGTATATGGCCTAAGTTACTGTATTCCACATAGGATGTAAGATAAAATGATATTTTTGTGTACTTACTAATACATCCATTTCTCTTAGACCATGTGGAACACAGGACTTCTGTCCCAGAATAAAAACAGCTGTTTGAGTCCTATGCAGGGGTGTCCTCCTGGATTCTCTAATTTAGGCTATTCCCTTTCCTGCTTCTCATGTTTTCTTTGATCTTTACTTTACACTAAAACTGGCTTAGACTGGTGTGGTAAAATGAAGCGTGGAAGAATTCTCTGTCTCTGAGATCTCTTAAAAACAAGTGCCCTGTACTCCTTCAGGTTGAAACTTTACCCCATGGTCCCTGTGTACCACATGTACTAAGTAATAAAGTCAGCAAGATAAATAGTCCACAGTTATAAACCACTTGATAGGTTTGTGTTAAAGAGTCCTAAGAAAGTTATGAACAGTGAATGAAATGATGAAAAAAAAATCAGAAACAGATAAATAAACAAGTGTTGGATATGAAACTCCCAGTTCCTCCAATATAGAAGAATACCGTATAACTATCAATCTTCTCTTTAAGCTAGGTGAGTTCAGTAATACAATGATACGTGACTGAGAATTAAACACATATGAAACCACTCTAATGATGTAATGAAGGAAATTAACTGTGAAAGAGGTAGAACAGAGGACTGAAGATGGTGTGGAGGGTAAGCATTGTGATTTTTATTTTTATAAGTGTCTTTACTACTGAGAGTCTGCAAAAATATTGTAGTGGGGTGTTCAGAGAGATGATGACTCAGGTATTAATTCAGTATACCTGAGTGAGGATATGAGTGGTGTTATGCATATAAACAGGATATCCTTATTCTCACTGAATCCTGGCTAAGCCCTAAAATAATTGATACTGCCATTGCCATTCAAGGATACTCATGCCTTAGGAAAGACTGTGCAAAGCAAGGAGGAGGCATAATAATATACACACAATAAACATGCTTCTAAATTACTTTCATATGCATTCATTGCTGGCAACGTTGTTCTTCCCTTCACAAAATTAGTCATAATTGTTGGCCTCTACTGACCACCTAATATGCCAGCACAATCTCTCTGGGGCATAACCCACCACCTCAATGAGGCTGCCACTCAAAACGAGAAAAGTGAGTTATTTGTTCTTGGAAACGTTACTATTAATTGGCTGTACACCATTAATGATATTGATCTTATCACAACTAATCTCATCTCCTTCTTGATAAGTCATAAAACATCCAACCATACTCTGCTGGACTGGATCCTTTCATCTTGCCCAAGCAGAATCCAAGTTTCAGGCATAGTAGCAAATGTATTTAGTGATCACTCCATCCTCTGCTGTGTTAGCAAACTAAAAGCAATCATATCGTGTCCCAATGTCATAGTTACTAGACTATTTAGGAAATGTAATCAAATATATTGAGGGGTTTTTTTTGCCTTCTTTTAGATCAACGATGGGAAACAGGAATAGGAAAAGGGTTGAACTAGATGGACGCAAGTCTTTTTTCAACCTAAATTACTATGTTACTATGTAACCTCCAGTCTTTCCTAAATTATCTATGAAATTGCCATGGTATAGAATACACTTAATACCTGACCTAGAAATTTACTTTTTTAACTCTAAGTTCTTAAAGGTCTGTAATACCCATGCCTCACTAAGGAATATCAGGATAAGAGGGGCCATCTACCCAGAGTCTCGGCTGACCTGCTTGATTTATACAGTTTCAGAGATGCCTTAAGGACAAAATTTAGACAAACTGGCTCCACTTATGATCATACTACATACACGAAATTGAGGAATACCCGCACAAAGAAAACAGAACTAGCAAAAACTCAATACTTCACTGACAACTTGAACAACAACATATAATAACTTTTGGAAGATTATTAAACATTTCAACAACCCCCCTAGTCATTCTCACCCCCTCAGCTATAAAAATAGGCAATGAAAGAACATGATACCCTATTGCAATTGCAAATGCATTCAACAGCTACTTTACTGGATGTGTCACTTACCTGATTATACAAAAATAATAGTAATTCTGAAGTAGAAACATGCATGGTACGGTCTCTGTACCTGGTCCATTGATAATTTTGAATTTAATTTCATGCTAGTAAACTAATAGTGAAATATATTACCACTTCTTCAACCCAAAAATGATATTGCAATCTGGGCTTGACCAACTACCAGCAATGTTATTAAAGCTCAATGTCTCAGTCACTGCCTATCCTATTGCATCTCTATTTAATGCTTACTTGTTATCTGGGTATATGCCTAAACCCTGGAAAGTGGCAAGAGCTGTGCCTATCCACAAAACTGTGGATAAAAATATAATATCAAAAAGACCAATATCCCTACTACTCACATTATCTAAAGTCCTAGATAAATGTGTCCACATGCAACTATACAAATATTATAAACTGTCCATTTTTCACCCAGCTTCAATCAGGCTTTCATTCAAATCAATCAACAGTCACTGCCCTTCTAAAGAGTGTGCAGTGATATTCAGACTGGCATAGAAAATGGTGAACTCACTGGAGCTATTTTCCTATATTTTGTAAAGGTCTTTGATACAGTAGACCATAAAATTCTGTTAAGTAAGTTCAGAAGTTCAGGACTGGATAACCATACTCTAAACTGGTTCCGATCCTATTTATTAGACAGAATGCAATATATTTCTATTGCTGACAATATTTCCCTTACGCTCAAAACAAGTGGTGTTCCCCAAAGCTCCATTGTTGGCCCACTCCTATTTTCTCTATTTAGAAATGATTTTCCTACCTTTGCAAAGCACCTTCTATTCACAGGTATGCAGATGACAACATGATCTGCACTAAGAATCCAAACGTATCACCACTTGAGGACATATTACAGCATGATTTCTCTGAAGTTGAAAGATCAGTAGATAAAAACAAACTGTTCTTAAACACAGACAAAACAGTAACAATGGTATTTGGTACAAAGCAAAAACTACTTATGCTCTGCAATACCCATCTAACCATTTTAACAAAATCTAATTGTAACTTGGCCCCAGTGGACTCCTACAAATATCTTGGTATGTTGCTTGACCCCAACCTCACTTTTGGTCTTCATATTTATAAATTAATATAAAAACTTTGTCCTAAAATATGTGCTCTGTTTAGAAACAAATTCTGCTTAAGTCCTCTCTGGTAAGAAAACATATTGTTAAACTGATGTATAACCTCCACTCCACTGCTAACAACTAACTGAGTATTCCACGCTACAACAATGAATCCAGTCAATCTGCCTACTCCTTCAGAGCTCCGAAAGCCTGGAATAACCTAACTGAAAAACCAGATCTTCTCCCAGTATAAAATCCCTAAAAATAACATAGAGACATATTGACAATGTCTCTACTTGACACTTTTCTCCACAGTGGATGGGCCCAACTCTGTGATCTTGCAGACTTTAATACTTTTTATCAGTGCTATGATTGGCTATGACAAGGGGTATTATACTCTGTATTTACATGAATCATTGCAAGCATAAAATGTTATGTGGGATATGTTTTCAATGAGCCAGTTGACAACACTATACATCTGTGTTTGGTTTGGCCTCCATGGTGATGGGTTTACTTAGATCTGCTAAATGTAATTACCCACTCCATTTATATACTGTTTATGTGTCCCTTTTTACCTGTGTTAGGCTGAATTTTTATTTTATGGGTGCTTTTTTGATATTTAGTGCAACCAGGTATTGAGTTTCTAAAAAGAAAGGTACCAGGTCACTTTAAAGCATCACTGATAAAAGGTACCAAGTCACAGACAAAAGGTACAGGGTAGCTGACTTGGCTGAAAATCAGCTCAAATTGAAATACTGGAGGTATTTGTACCATTTCATTTATGGGACCAATGTGTTTCTCTATTTGAAGTGGTGATTAAATATGATGGACACATTTGATTTCTGTGATACACACAGATTTGTATATCATGGATGTACATATCAGTATTTTCCCTGTCCTTTGTATACATTTATGTGAATGGGGATTTATGTATTGACACTCTAGTCCTCTTTCTTTGCTTTCTTTATGTGTTTGTTGTATTATGCATTTATTGTGCACAAACATTGAGATATATCTCTGTGTTTCTGGCCGCCCTTTATGATGTCACTTGCTTCCATGCCATTTCTTATTGGAGTAAACAGAGAGGGATGCCAAAAGGGACCAATATCTTGAATTTCACTATTACCACTAATAACTGCTTCTCCGTATCTAAAACAATATGTAACTATATCAATATGTATTCTTCCTGTTAAAAATTTTTCAAAATAAATCTGTAAACTGGTCATGGACATAGTGATAATTTGAGGTTGAACATTAAAACAGAAGCATGATTTGTAGCACAGGTTATATATGGATACACATATAGATACAAAAATAATCATATAGCTCCAATACTTTTATATTTAGTTTTGTGCTGCATCCCTTGAATTAACTCTGCCAATAAGTGCATTCTATTTCCCCAATCATTTCATTTATCACATCATACGAGGGGTTTTGTGAATAATTAGTACATAGTCATTTGTATAACAAATCCAGTCCAGACCACTTATCCCTGTGGGTGCTGTATATGATGTGAACACATGATTAAGATAAAGATTGTAGTGGGCAAATTTGGAAAAGTACACACCATCAGAGGCTATATTACTTTTCAAATTACGGTAGGGATTTACTCTGTAGTGTCCCTGTAAAAAGTAAATAAAAGTAGCTGAAACGTGGCGGCATGTCTAAACAGTGGTATACTTAGATGGACAGTAAATGAGAAGTAAATTTGAGAGCAGCTGTGCATAAAATAGTCTCACATAACTTATCAAAAAATACCAACAATACACAAACAATTCCTACTCCCCCTCTCCTTCACTTCTTCACCCCTAAAAGTATATATAACTGATATCAGAATTACAACAAAATAATAGTGTAATGTGACGCACTTCAAACCCTAAACACAGTCAAAAAAGGGAAATGAATGTCCTTTGGAGTGGTACTAGGAAATCCGTAGTCAATATACTACACACTCTAAAATAAGTGGTTTCACAGGAATACATCAAAATCCATTAGTGGAATGAGCCTTCTCAACACACGTGTGTCATGCAATAAAGAAATGGAAATCACCCCTTCATGCATTCCCAAATACTCACTCCAATTCCAAATAGGCCATAGTTCACTTATTGAATTAGATCAAACTTGAATGTATTCCACAATGTTATTCTCTTACAATATAAAAGCTTGAACCCAAAAAACAAAACAGAAAAATGCAGTAGAATAGTATGTCCCATCACCAATGACACCACGCATGTATATCTTAATAGGATCTGGCTTATATGTAACATTCCGTATCCATTGATGGCATCTATCACAATTTCCTTCCAGCTATCTTTCCTATCTTGTTCCAACTAAGCTTTCCAAAATGTACCCAGACCACTCACCAGACTGTTTTAGGGGGTGTAATGAACTTGGGTCCTTCTTACATACCTGGTGGACCTGCCCTATAGTAAGCTAAACCTGGAATAGGAGCTTTAGCCTTCTTTCCAACATTTTTAGAAAACATGTTCACCTTAATATATGGGAAGCCCTCTTGGGTGAAAGATCTCCAGGCCTTAATTGATTTCAGGATAGCCTTACCGTTCCAATTACTCTTTGTACCAGGATGAACATTGCAGCTAATTGGAAAAATAGTTCTATTCCTTGGAAGAGTGTCCTAGATAGAATTGCTCACATCTGTTATTACAATTACCTTACCTCTTTAGAATGTAGTGACTATGATAAGTTTATATCCACCTGGTCCCTTTGGCTGGATAGCAAATACTCTATGAGTTACAAAACTATCTCACAGGTTGTTAAAAACTAATCGGGAATTTCTTCCCTCTCTTCTCACCTGCCTATTTTACTACTTTAATTCATTCATTTTTTGGTCAGACATACTATTTCTCTATTTCTATATAAGACTTTAAAGTAAACTTGTTATTTATTCTCTTTTTTGTGTATTATCTTTTCTTATCTCATATTGTAAAAAATGTTTATAAAAATGTTCTGTTTTAAAAAAAAACTGGTAGTGTCCCTCAGTCCCAAGCTCATGTGCTCAGTTACCACTCCAAAACTCAGGTCTGAGAGCTGGTGTCAGTTGTGAAGAGGTGGGTGGCAGGGGCTGGGGTAGGGGCTGATTTGCAAGTGCATTAAAAAGATAGAATGGTGGTCCTGCTAATACTACTTGTCGTTGTGATTTCTGATGGTGGCCCTGGGCTCAGTGGCTGTACAGGTGTCGAGTCAGCTTGCCTTTCTGTGTTTTATGTTGGAATCCTGTCCTGCATCATGACATTTTTTTTCTGTGTGTGTTTGCGTGTATGTGTGTACGCGCGCACTACCATGAGCTTTGCCCAGGGCCCACCAGTGTCTAAATTTACTTTCTGTGCACACAGTGTTACAGTTGATCTATTTAGAGTATAATTACCATTTTCCAACTTTGTTTTCACTTGATCACATAAGAGTTTAGTGGGAAGCTGGTTATATGCCTCAACAATACAGTTTAAGTAATTAGCTAATTTTTAGTTCACATAATAAAAGTTAAGTTTTACTACCCTAATGTCACGATAGCCCTCATAAGAAGAGTTGCCGTTGAGTGCTTTTACTTAAGGGTTTATACCTCTTTGGTTTACTGTCACATAACTTTACTGATCTCTTAATTGCTTAACGTGCAAGAGCATGTTGGTTAGTGATCATTTTCAAAGCCCATTCATAGGTGAAGCCATCAGGATCAAAAATAGACTTCACAAGTACATGCATCATATTTTATACAATTTGTACATGTATGAAGATGTATGTGGGGCTTACTACTTGGACATTCAGAGAGCAAATGGCAAATCAGCGATCATCTATTTTGAAGGCACTAGTCAAAGGCAAAGAGACAAACTTGTCTCACAACACTGATTGCAAGAAAAGCACCTGTCTTTTACATTTTGCACTCAGTCGTTTTCTGTGATGCAATACACTGTTGTTACGGTGTATGGAATTATAAACCTGTTATATTTTCCTATGAAGTTGTGCCTCGAGTTACCTATATGAAGAATATGAGCACTACATGCTTCCTCTTTTTTATTCTGTATATACTGGATTGCTAGGCATCAGACTTGAGGAAAGTAAGGGGGTTAGAGGGTTTGTTTTTTATTGTTTCTACTCAACCCCCATGGGTCTTCATTTAGACTTTATTGTTTGTCTGTCAGTTGGCAGTTTATGGATACTACACACCTGTGCCTGCAGGATTATGTTTCTGATATTATGGTTTTACTCACTCCCTGAGTGGTACATCTGTCCATCTACTTTCACTTTTGTTCCCTGCTTGTTATGAGAGTGTCAGATTTGCCAGTGGAACTGAACATACATACCATAGCTGTGTCCAGTCTGTACATGATATAACTTAAGTTTTGGTTGCTTTTGGACTGAACAGGTCTGGCTGTTTGGTTGGAGGTTTCTTTTGGTTCTTCTATTCAATCTGATAGCAATATGTTTTATTGGCAATGTCTCTAATCCACAGTGTATGGGCCCAACTCCGTGATCTTGCAGAACTCAATACTTTTTATCAGTGCTATGATTGGGCTATGACAAGGGGTATTATACTCTGTATTTACATTAATCATTGCAAGCATAAAATGTTATGTGGGATATGTTTTCAATGAGCCAACTGGAAATGCTATACATCTGTGTTTGGTTTAGCCTCCATGGTGATGAATTTACTTAGATCTGCTAAATTTAATTTCTCACTCCATTTATATACTGTTTATGTGTCCCTTTTTACCTGTGTTAGGTTGATTTTTTTAAATTCATGGGTGCTTCTTTGATATTTAGTGCAACTAAGTATGAATTTTCTTCAAAGAAAGGTACCGGGTCACTTTATTATTGGCAAACAAAGTGCCAAAGCATCACTGAAAAAAGTTACCAAGTCACAAACCAAAGGTACAGGGTAGCTGACTTGGCTAGAAGTCAGCTCTAGTTGAAACACTTGAGGTATTTGTACCATTTCATTTATGGGACCAATGTGTTTCTGTATTTGAAATGGTGATTAAATATGATGGACACATTTGATTTCTGTGATACACACAGATCTGTATACTGTATCATGTATGTAGTACCTTCCCTGTCCATTGTAAACATTTATGTGAACGGAGAATTATGTATTGACACACTAGTCCTCTTTCTTTATTTATATGTTTGCGGTATTATGCATTTATTGGGAACAAACACTGAAATATCTCTCTGTGTTTCTGCCCATCCTCTATGATGCCACTTGGTGCCATTTTTATTGGCATAAACAGAGAGGGATGCCAAAAGGGACCAGCATCTTGGATTGGTAATACAGCCATATTCCTTTACCACTATTCATGAGTGTGGACTTTTTTATTTCATATATATCCTGCACTATGTTTAAACTGTTTTAAAGGGATAGTAATGTTTCACAAAAAAAGCAGCTCCAATTAATCTTCATAATATTTGAACCATGGAGAATGTTATTCCAATACTGTCAGAGTTGTAGTTCAGTAGTAATTGAATGATAAATTATCCCCCTCCCACCCCTTTTACTGATGTAACACTGCTTACCTCAGAGCAGCAAGACTATCAAGATGCATCTCGGAGAGGGACAATCTGCAGTGAGCATAAGGGAAAAACCTGAAAAACCTGTCAAGGGGGGCAGGGTTTTCATTGTACTCACAGTAAGAAGATTGTCCCTTGCTGTGAGCTGTCTGGTCCCAGGACCAGATTCCACATCTGAGGGGAGGTGGCTTATACTAGGTAAAAGGGGCAGGGGGGGGATACTTTATCATTCAATTACTCTTGAACTGCAGCTGTGACAGTACTGAAATAACACTCTCTATGGCTCAAATACTATGAAGATTAATTGGAGCTGCTGTTTTTGTGAGACATTACTATCCCTTTAAAGATGTGATATGTACAGTAAATTGCCTATAATTTTTCCCCATCTTTGCCTTCACCGTTTATATCCCTGACAAAGAACCTGGATCTGTTTTCAGAAAACTTCTTGTCAGTGAGTATGAAAGCAGGTCTAGAGATAAAATGTAACGGAAGAAACAATTTAAAAGAGAAAGCATACTGAGCATTCGGTGCTGCAGACAGACACTGTATCATTGCATTTTATCCTGCTTTGATGGTGTATCAATCAGAAAACTCTCTGGAAACGGAGATCCAAGTAGCTCACCGTCAGGGACATAAAAGTGTAAAAAAAAATGAGTTTAGAGGAAAAAAGTATAGGCAATTTGACTATACATATTATCCACTTGCAGAATATGTTAATTAAAAATAAAGGGCTACTGTTCCTTTAATATATGATATCTATAACCATATTAATTTATTATATTGCACTTTTACTTAAAAAATTATGAATGAATGTGCCTCATATCTTTTTCTTTTAACTTTCCAAAGTAGGGGAAAAAAGTGCCCTCCTTTTTAACAAGAAAAAATAATTTGGGTTCCCAGGACCCCATTTCATTTTGGGGCATTCTCCATACTGTGCACTCTCCATGTTGGTCTGATCAGGAAAAAAAAATGGGAGAAAATGATATCCACCCAAAATATTGAAATAATACTCTCCATGGCCAAATACTAGGAAGATTAATTGGAGCTGCTTTTATTTCGAAACACTACTATCCCTTTAAAGGGATAGTAATACTTCGTTTTATCTTTATTTTATTTTGTAGGCATTAAAAAAAACATGAAGAATGATATGTCTTATCTCTCCAACCTTTATAGTTTAAGAGATATTCACAAGCAAAGTATCCCCCCCGCTCAGCCAGTGCAGGTAGACTGCAGAGAGGGACAATCTTCAATTAAGATAAGGGAAAATCTGAAAAACTTGTCAAGGGGGGAAGGGCTTTCATTCTTTTCATACAAAGAAGATTGTCCCCTTCTGTTATCTGTCTGGTCTTACAACCACATTCACATCTGAGAAAAGATGGCTTACACTAGGAAAAAGGGGCGGGAGGGGGAAACTTTGCTTGTGAATATCACTTAAACCATAAAGGTTTGAGAGATAAGACATATATCATTCTTCATGTTTTTTTAAAGCCTACAAAATAAAATAAATATAAAACTAAGTATTACTATCCCTTTAAGGGTATTTTTTGACCTTATATTTAATTATGTAGTGAATGTTTTGTTTTTGACAGGTTTAACGCCTCCCTTGCCAGGCCAGCTGGAACACATTGATTGCAAAGCATTCCCACACAGTGCAGCAATGGAGGGGTTAATGTTGCACTGGGTTAGGCTAGTGGGTGGATGTGGAGTAGTTTAACTTAATTTTTTTTGATAGTTAATCCCTCTGATGCCAGAGTTTACATGTAACACATAGCAACGCAGGCTTGTCATCCATGAGCTGTTGAGTCTGGGAAGGTCTGTCATGCCATAAAAAAGGGCAATGCAAAGGCTATCCTGCTACAGTGTCATAGAATGTTGTACCCTAAATTGGCAAATTCAGGATACCAGTTGGGAGCTTTCTTCTGTGGAGCTCCCGGAGAGGGTTAATGGGCTGCGACTAGGCTTGTGTAAATGAAGTGAACTGCATCATAAAGTGGGTGGGGCTTTATCAGGATTGGGCTGGGAAGTGGGCAAAACAGTGTCAGAGACTTTGTCTTGGTGGAGATTACAGGGTTAATTTTAAAAAGCAGAATTGTTTGAAAGTCTGTTTAAAATGTGTTTAAATTAGCTCATTCTTGTAGACAAAGGGGGTCTCTTTACTTCAATATGGGAGTGAAATAATTGAGTGAGTTTTATGATTATAAACGATTCTATTGCAGACAAAATGTCTGAGACAGAGATACTCCTATGTGGGAAAGTCTAGTAGGGAGACATATTTATGTCAAGTCCAATGACCTTGTGGCCATTCTTATCTTATGATATAAGACAGATACAGATGCCATATATAAAATTTTAATGTGGATTAAGAGCGACATCTCCAGGCTATATTGCGCTATTGCTAGTGCTTGGAATTTTTTTCATAAATTATGCGTGATGTCATATGAAAATTAGGAATTAAAGGGATAGTAATGTTTCATATTAAAAGCAGCTCTAATTAATCATCATAGTACTTGCACTTTGGAGAGTATTTCAATTCTATCAGAGTTGTAGTTTAAGAGTAATTCAATGACAAAGTATCCCCCTCCCGCCCCTTTTACTGATGTAACACTGCTCAGCCATATCAGAAGAGAGGTGCCCAGGTAGACTGCAGAGAGGGACAATCTTCAATTAAGATAAGGGAAAAAGCTGAAAAACTTGTCAAGGGGGGCAGAGCTTTCATTGTTCTTATAGGAAGAAGATTGTCCCCTGCTGTTATCTGTCTGGTCTATGGACTGCATTCCACATCTGAGAAGAGATGGCTTACACTAGGTAAAAGGGGCGGGAGGGGAAATTTTGCTTGTGAATATCTCTCAAACCATAAAGGTTTGAGAGATAAGACTTATATCGTTCTTCATGTTTTTTTTAATTGCCTACAAAATAAAATAAAGATAAAACGAAGTATTACTATCCCTTTAATATTTGATATTTGATCTGGGGGAATTCTTTGAATTTGTTTATTAACCCTTCAACTGCTATTTGTCTATTTATTTTGAGGTGTTTCTTTGGATTTCTTTGTGTATGTTTTTGAGTTTAAACTTTTGTACAGTGAGAAGTTTATTTAAACCTCACATTAGACAAAAGAAGTCACCATGTTGGGTGTGGCATCCTATATTACTAAGCGGATTAACCCTTAGAGTACCCTACAGGTTTTACATAGGATTGCTATGGTCATGTGTATGGTATATGTTGCATGAAGTTTTGTAAACTGTTTAGACATATATTATTAGATTGATTTTGAGTATATTCTTAGTATAATCTATTATTGACTACTAGTTGAACAGCCCGTTACACGGGCCACAGTGCCTCTGGCAGCCGGTCGTGGGGCAGTCACGCGCAGTAGAGACTGCTCGCGCCGTGGCTGATACAGAGCTGGACGCTCCTTCGCAGCGCCCAGCTCTGTATCAGCCGCAGCGCGGGCAGTCTTTACTGAGCATGACTGCCGCACGCACAGCAGTGTCTACTGTGCATGTCGGGCGTTACACACAACTTAGCTAATTATTATATAGGATATTAAATGCAATTTATATGTTTTATTCAGAAGGTATGCAATAATTGAAATTGGTAGATAATTAAAGTGATTTTATTCTGGGGTTTTATTCCAGTTAGTTTCTATAAAATTGGTTATTATATATTGTATAAGGAAATTGTCAGAGGACCTGGCTTAAGATTAAAGCTGACTCACCTGACAACATACCTTAAATTTCAATTAGTTTATACAGTTTCTGGGGCAGATGTATTCATATATGCTGCTGCCAACTGTATTTCAATTAATTATAGGATCAATTATCCTTTTCTATGCTGCTGAGTTCATGTATTTTTATCTAATACCTCTGAATATACCTAGGGGTGGTTAACCCTGTAATTGCTGGTAATCCTAATGGTGATAATTGTGGTTTGAGTCATTGTATATCTATTGTAATTGCTGGTCACTCATTAATGTCATTGTTGTTTACACTTATATATATATAGTATATTTTACTTAAATTATATATATTTTTGCACAAATATGCAAGATTGATTATTGTAATCAATTTGTTACTGTGAAGTAGCGTGTCAATACCTAATATAGTGTACATTTCTCAAATTTAATTTTATCTATTTATGTGAAGATATCTATCTTAAATGGTTCTCCTATTAACCCTTTAATTTCTTGGATACCTTCGACATCATGATGGGAAGTATGAAGAAAAGAGGAGAAGTGGGCAGAGTTACCTGGGAAACTCCCCACAGTCAGAGAATCAGCCTTTGTACAGTGAGGGAAAAAATTATTTGTTCCCCTGCTGATTTTGTACATTTGCCCACTGACAAAGAAATGATCAGTCTATAATTTTAATGGTAGGTTTATTTGAACAGTGAGAGACAAAATAACAACAAAAAAATCCTCAAAAAAGTTATAAATTGATTTGCATTTTACTGAGTGAAATAAGTATTTGACCCCTTTGCAAAACATGACTTAGTACTTGGTGGAAAAACCCTTGTTGGCAGTCACAGAGGTCAGAAGTTTCTTGTAGTTGGCCACCAAGTTTGCACACATCTCAGGAGGGATTTTGTCCCACTCCTCTTTGCAGATCCTCTCCAAGTCATTAAGGTTTCGAGGCTGACGTTTGGCAACTCGAACCTTCAGCTCCCTCCACGGATTTTCTATGGGATTAAGGTCTGGAGACTGGCTAGGCCACTCCAGGACCTTAATGTGCTTCTTCTTGAGTCACTCCTTTGTTGCCTTGGTTGTGTGTTTTGGGTCATTGTCATGCTGGAATACCAGAATACCCATCCACGACCCATTTTCAATGCCCTGGTTGAGGGAAGGAGGTTCTCACCCAAGATTTGATGGTACATGGACCTGTCCATTGTCCCTTTGCTGCCGTGAAGTTGTCCTGTCCCCTTAGCAGAAAAACACCCCCAAAGCATAATGTTTCCACCTCCATGTTTGATGGTGGGGATGGTGTTCTTGGGGTCATAGGAAGCATTCCTCCTCCTCCAAACATGGCGAGTTGAGTTGATGCCAAAGAGCTTGATTTTGGTCTCATCTGACCACAACACTTTCACCCAGTTCTCCTCTGAATCATTCAGATGTTCACTGACAAACTTCAGATGGGCCTGTACATGTGCTTTCTTGAGCAGGGGGACCTTGCGGGCGCTGCAGGATTTCAGTCCTTCACGGCGTAGTGTGTTACCAATTGTTTTGTTGGTGACTATGGTCCCAACTGCCTTGAGATTATTGACAAGATCCTCCTGTTTAGTTCTGAGCTGACTCCTCACCGTTCTAATGATCATTGAAACTCCACGAGGTGAGATCTTTCATGGAGCCCCATACTGAGGGAGATTGACAGTTATTTTGTGTGTCTTCCATTTGCGAATAATCACAACTGTTGTCACCTTCTCACCAAGCTGCTTGGCGATGGTCTTGTAGCCCATTCCAGCCTTGTGTAGGTCTACAATCTTGTCCCTGACATTCTTGGACAGCTCTTTGGTCTTGGCCATGGTGGAGAGTTTGGGATCTGATTGATTGATTGCTTTTGTGGACAGGTGTTTTTTATACTGGTAACAAGCTGAGATTAGAAGCACTCCCTTTGAGAGAGTGATCCTAATCTCACCTTGTTACCTGTATAAAAGACACCTGGGAGCCAGAAATCTTGCTGATTGATAGGGGGTCAAAAACTTATTTCACTCAGTAAAATGCAAATCAATTTATAACTTTTTTGAAATGCGTTTTTCAGGATTTCTTTGTTGTTATTATGTCTCTCACTGTTCAAATAAACCTACCATTAAAATTATAGACTGATCATTTCTTTGTCAGTGGGCAAACGTACAAAATCAGCAGGGGATCAAATATTTTTTCCCTAACTGTAATTAACTGTAAAAACCAGAGACTCTGGTGTAGATTTGGAGGGTTCCCAGTTATGCCAATCGGTCATGGCAAAAAAAAAAAAAACTTTTTCAAAATCTTTGCTAGCTGAACTTCAACCTGGTAGGAACAGAGTCTTAAACAGATAGAGAGCAAAATGTTTAGAAATGTCTTGGTTCCCAAGTACTAAAATCTGTCCAAGTCTTTTGCCCTCACAGCTAAGAGCTGCTGAAGCAAATCACCAGCTCTACAAAACTAACCAGAGGTGCTCTTTCTGCTTGAGCACTAACAGTAAATGTGCTAAAAAACACAGCCAAAAACACATGGTGCAGTACACAGGCACAATGCATAGGCATGAGAGTGGTGAGACATTTCTAACATGTATGGAGGCAGAAGAAGTGAAAACCAGATAACATACAGATAGAGGGACAAATTTGGTCTGTAGGCTGTAGCTTGCCCATGTCTGATATTTGGTTGAGGGAAGGCACCAAACACTCACTAAATATTTATTTGGAAGGTCCCTCTGGTATAAGGATTACCATATTCTATAATTCTTCCCAAAGCCCTTAGCTCTGGATCTAGCCTGCAAGCTGTATTTTGTGTTAAATTAAGGCTGGATCGAAAAAAAAAAATATTAAAAAAGGAAAACGTTCTTGCTCCTCACAATAGTATTTGAGCAGAGGGAAACAGCTTAAGACTTTGTTTTGACAACAGTAAGACAAAGAAAATGTTCTTTTCTCACCAACAATCAGAACCTATAATTAAGAACATTTTGTATATCCTTCATAATGCACTGGAATTTGTATGAATGAATCTACATTCTTTTTGGAACACGTATAAATGGATCTACCTTCCAGTTTTTCAGACATACTTAGATGACAAACTGGTTCACAACAATTATTCCCCTGATCACATGGATAATAAAGCAAGATGGTGTCAAACTAACAGTCAGTGAGGCATTTTTAAAGAAGTAACACCTCATTATAAATTATCGCTTACCTCACTATAGCCACAAAGCCCTAATGGCCTTTATGGATTAGCACTTGTGCCTTTGTTCAAGAGATCATATACAATCAGTCCTGGAGGTCTGTGGAGGCAAACATGATGGTTGCTTTCAATTTTTTCAAACATGAGCTTACTAATCACTTTAAGGGCCAGAGCTATGTGCAATGCATTTTGAAGTAATGCATTTCATACCTCTCAGGTCCTTAAATGTTTAAGATTTTTATTCGCTGTGGGCGGACTTTGTGTCCTGTGGTCCTGCTAGCACCTGTCATGTCTGCTTCCATGGCTATGACATCCAGGCAGGATTAAAGATGTTATCTATTGAACAAAGGCAAAATTCATAGAGGTCATTGGGATTTTCTGGCCATACTAAAGTAATTGGAGAATTATTATTAGGCACTGTTAGTTCTTTAAACACAAAGCAAATGTGTCAAAAGAGGGTCATTCCAAGGATTCAGATGAAATATCGCTAGTCTTAATTACTTGAAGAGGAGACCTAAGGTAATTTGAAAGCTTAGGTTACTAGTGGGATTTGTCTTATTACCACCCAGCGAGGGAATACTGGGAACAGGGCTGCTATCACAGTCTACCTTAGAGGCCTAAGTTATCCTGTGCTCCCTTCCTCTATGGTATGTCAGCCGGCATGATTGTGGTTACTTCCGCATGGCTTACGTCATGAAACAGGCACTGGCACAGATGCTTGTTTATGGGCCTGTTCTGTTTTGCCTAATTGGTCCCGATTTCTTCTGCTCCTTTATTAACCTGCTTAGGGCTAGGAGTCAGTACCCACTAAAGTTCTGACCTGTGGCTCTGGCTGACTAACTTGCTCCATGTATGACCTTGGCTTGTCTGACTACCCACTATGGTTCTGACCTGTGGCTCTGGCTGACTAACTCGCTTCGTGTATGACCCCGTCTTGTCTGACTACCCACATCGGTTCTCACCTGTGGCTCTGACTGACTAACTTGCTCCATATAGTTCCTGGTTTGTTTGACCTCTGGCTCCTGCTGTCTATCGATCCGTGTTGTCTCCGGCTTGTCTGACCTGTTGCTCTGGCTGACTAATTGCTCTGTACTCTCCATACTTGCCTGACCATCAGTCTCAGTGTTCTGTGGTTCAGGTCTGCTCTCACTCCCTTTTGATTCTGGTCGCGTGACCCGGGGTGGAGACTTGTGCATCAGTTACTGTTCCCTCGGGTGTTCCACCCACACCTTGGTCCTAGTCTCCGGTATCTCGCAGTAGTGCAGTGCGCAGCACAGTGTGCAGCTCCGGGTAGGAGCCTGGTCCTATTATCCTGTGGTCTGGGGTTGTGTGGGCTATTACTGTTATTGCTGTACTTTATAAATAAAGGTGGTTATACATTTTGTCTGTCCTTCTTTGCCTGAAAACCGTGACAGCTGCACAGGCATGCCAATCTAATAAATATTAAGCCAAGGTATGTATTCCTACTTGGAACTCATTAGTGATGTGGGCTATCTATCCTTTAGTAAAGGAGATAAGATCACTGTCAGGGATATATGTAAGTGAGTGGGCTACAAATAAAAGGAAGAAGATCAGGTGACATCAAATCTTTATCCTAAGACAGGAATGAGCCCACATAAAATGAGGGAAATACCAGGTTCCTTCATGCAGAACTGAGTTTCCTCCTGCAATAAAATGTGTGCATGCATGTGTGTGTGTGTGTGTGTGTGTGTGTGTATTTGTTTGGATCTGAACATCTCCATAGACAGCAACATCCCTGACCAATGAAAGTATCTAAACTAGCCACATGACACAGACTCAAGAATGAGAACTGGACCAGTACTGTAGGTAACAGTCTTTATTAGGATATACACGTATAGAATGAACGGCAACAGCAAGAACACAACACAATACAGAAGACTTCAGGAAGGATAGTACTGCTGTGGTGGTGGTAGTGAACTGAACTCCAGAAGGTAGGCTAGAGATAAGCCACCTGAGGAACTACTGCAGGTCTGCACCTGTACAGACAAGGTTCCAGAGAAGGCTACTGTGGTACAGGTCCGCACCTGTATAGGCAAGGTACTGAGTAAGGCTACTGCATACAGGTCCGCACCTGTATAGACAAGGTACTGAGTAGGGCTACTATGTACAGGTCCACACCTGAATATCGCAGATATGAACAGCAACAAGGAGACATCTGCCCGAGCCACCAGGAGTCCCCAACAAGCTATCCACTTGAGCGTTGGTATGCTGGGTGCGTAGTGGACAACCCCAGGTAGCTCCAAGGTGGGTAGTCAGACAAGAAGGAATATACACAGAGCAAATGTAAACCAGTGCCGCAGGTCAACACCACATAGGTGCTTGGATAGCCAGGGTCATACACAGAGCGGGAAGTCGGACAGAGCCACAGGTCAACACCAGAACGGCTAGTCAGCCAGGCCAAAGGTCATACATGGAGGAGTTAGTCTACCAGAGCCGCAGGTCCACACCAGAGGGAATGTCAGCCAAGCCGGGGTCATACACAGTGCGGGTAGTCAGACAAACCAAAGGTTGGCACCAGAATGGGTGATCAGACAAACTGAGTCATACACAAAACGCAAGCCAACTGCACAGGACACCATGAAAGGGTGAATGAGAGTGGTGTCCAGGAAGTTTAAGTACCCAATGGCCCAGGAAGAGGAGGAGCAAAAAAGTTGTGCTGTCTCTTTAAATAGAATGCGCGTCCCAGCTTGGAAGCGCGCCAACATGCTACTGCAGGGAGCCGGAACAGACTGGAACCCTGCTTATGGATGCGGCTGAGCCGCCAACAACCTCTGCGCCCAAAGAAGGAAACAGAGGGCGGACTAACTATGCAGCTGGAGCTGCCAGAAGAGAGCTACGGCTTGCTGCCAGGAAAAGCTGCAGTCGGCTCGGCAGCCTCCTCCAGGTACGCTAACACCACATCAACTCAGGCAAACAAAATGGTGGTCCTAGTCTCATTGAGATGGCTCATACACTCAGTGATAACCAGACACTATAATTATTTTTCACTACAGTTACCTATACCCCTTACAAATGGCAGGTCATATTATAAATAACTATTTTCTACATTTAATTTAAAAAAAAATCAAATGCTACTTTATGTAAGAGGAGACAGAGTGGCTCAGTTGATTAACTGACTGACACTGAAGATAAGACACTGGTTGGGAAGCAGGGAAAACCTGTTTAAAATTCAAGTTCCTTCTTACCTTATGCAAATATCTTTATCTCCCTTTGTCTTAGACACCAAGTCTTACATTGTAAGCTCTACTGGGAAGGGACTTGCTGTGGCTGAAAAAATTATAGTTTGGAACAATTATATAAGAAAACTATTGTTTATTTTGTTAAAATGAAAGATATAGCCTTACACTCTCTGTCCATATTTACTGTTAAAGTAGACGAAACCTCATATTTTCTGACACAGGAAGTACAAGGTGAGATGCACTAAGGTGTAATTCTATGGCAGATTTAGGCGTATCTTTCTGGCCAAAGGAATCATTTCACATTACAATTTGTGCTGAGGGTAAAAGCATCATCTTGTGTGCTCACATGCACACACATACACCAGAGAAAGAAACACAATCTGACATTTTTTTGTATTTTTATTAACGTTGAGGATTTACAATATTTCTCACTGACATACCTCCCAACATTTCAAATGGCGAAAGAGGGACACTTCTGTTTTAGGTGGCGTTTCTGGGGGCGTGGCTGGTAGGCGGGGCATTTCCAAGAATTTTTAGGTTATTTCTTGACCCATCTGCATCATTTTGTGTAACTGATAAATGATTTAGAGCAAGACCAAAGTATTTTAATTGCCCATATTAATGTATAAACACATATACTGACAATTAACAACACATTTATGTATGTTTTATTGTTGTGGGGCAATGTAATACACACTACTCTTTCTTATCTCCTAAAAAGAGGGACAGAAAGGTAGAAAAGAGGGACAGAGGGATTTGGGTCTCAAAGAGGGACTGTCCCTCCTAAAGAGGGACACTTGGGAGGTATGCACTGACCTTGTTGAGGTCTTAACAGAGCATTGGTGAATAGACAAGCTGGATCATGATGCGTGGGACTGTCCTACTTCAGTTTTTAAAGTAAAGAGTTTTTTTTATATCTAAAAGACCTGTGAGCTGGATTTTACCACCTCTATTCTATGGAGTCTCATTGGATTTTTCCACCTCTCTTGTATGGAGCCTCATTTTCAAATTCTAGAGATCTTATAGTGGATCTATTATCTACACAGCTTTTACTCTAATAAAATGTATCTATTTATACTGCCATCTCTCCATCTTCTTAGGATGAGAGACGGTGGAATAAATTGAGAAGATGGAATAATCAAGCAAATCATTTCAAACTGGAAGCTCCACTTGAGGGCAGGACTTGGAAAGGTAAGCTGTTTTTAAAAGAAGAAAGGGTATATCTTAATTAAAAATAAAAAGTTTACTTAACAATATATTTTTATTTTTACTAAAAGGCTAAATTGTCTTCAACATGATAGATCCACTTTAACCCCTTCAGTACCAGGGGCTCGGGCCTTTTGCTTTACCCTGTAGACCAGACACATTTTCAGTGTTTTTTGCTCTCCATCTGTTTAGGCTTGATTTCCGCTCGGAAATTTCTAGTTACATATGGAAAACCATATATAGTTTTTTTCATGGTGTGCACAAATGTTTCCAGAATGTGGTGCTTTAGGAAAAAAATGATTTTTTTTTTTATATCTGAAATCTGTGAAAACTATAGAATTTCCAACTGTATGCATTAGCTGGTGCTGTTAGGAGAAAAATGGCACCCCATTGATATTAGCTGAAATACCTTAGGGGGTACTAGAAGTACAAAACTACACCTACTACAACCTGATTTTTCTAACATTTTCACAAACATGACTTGTCTGTATGAAAATGGTTATAACAGATACAGAGGTGAAGAAAAGGTACACATACCATAACATTTTGGAAAGAAGATAACCTAGAGCATCAAATGAGAGGTCACTTGCCTTCTTACCCCAAGCCTGGTGTGCACAAATGTTTCCAGAAAAAGGCGCTATAGAAAAAATTGGCGTTTTCTTACATCTGTGAAAACCATGGAATTTCCAATTCTGTCAAGTAGCTAGTGCTCTTAGGAGAAAAATGACACCCCATTGGTATGAGATGACATGCCGTAGGGGTGCCAGAAGCATATAACTACACCTTCTTCGAAACTGCTTGTACTAAAATGTTCCTAATTGTCAGAGACATGAAGGAAAGTTATAAAAGGTATACCATTTTGGAAAGCAAGCATTCACCCGCGTTAAATACCTTTCTACCCCTGGGCTGAAGTGCACAAATATTTCAAAAAGTTGGAATTATAGGAATAAATACATGATTTTTTACATTTCCACCACTTCAAAGATACTAAAATCTTTGCAAACAATAACATTTCATACTGTATTCAGTACCTGCTACCAACATGAAAAAAATGGTACCCCATTTGTGTGGAATAATATACAATATGGGGGTGCTAGGAACACTTACCTAAACATGACACTTTTGTTTTTGAAATGATCTGCCTGCACGAAAATAGTCATAACCTGTCACGGTTCCGAGGAATATACCAGGAGTCAGTACGGTAAAGTAAAGCAATCTTTTATCAGAATAATACCACTAATGCACGTAAACAGATAATGCACAGAGGGTGATCAAAGAGGCAAGCACTGTATCAGAAATAGCAGTCCGCCAATAGATCCACCACACTGTCCTAGACTAGGCCTCAGCCCACTGAAGCCTTGAGTTAATTCGGAATGTCCAAAGGACTAGCACTGACTCAGCCTGCAGTCAGTCTAGGAGTCTGATAGAGCCCCAGGTCCGCACTAGGATGAGTGTCTGTGGAGTGGGGACCAATACACGGAGGAAACAGACAGAGCCCCCTAGTCAGCACCAGAAAGGATAGTCAGACAAGCCGGGTCATACACGGAGCGGGTAGTGAGCCAGAGCCACAGGTTTGCACCAGATAGGATATCCACTGAAGCGTTGGTATGCTGGAAGTGCAGTGGACAGAGCCCCAAGTCAAAACCAGAATGGGTAGTCAGATAAGCCAGGTCATACATGGAGCGGGTAGTCAGCCAGAGCCACAGGTTTGCACCAGAAAGGATGTCTAAGCCAAATCGGAATGTACAAGGAGAATGGTCAGACAGAGCCACAGGTCAACACCAGAATGGATGGACAGACAGGCCGGGTCACAAACAGTTCAGGTAGTCAGCCAGAGCCACAGGTCCGCACCAGATTGGGTGTCAACTACACAATGGGAGCAGGCAAAAGAGTAGTCAGACAGAGCCACAGGTCAATACCAGAATGGATGGTCAGACAAGCCAGGTCATACACAAAGCCCAAGGGAAACAGAACTGTATTGTACAACAAAGCGAGGGCAACTGAGTCAGAACTCAGTCTGCCCTTTAAACCCCTCCTCAGGAAGTAGGTAGGGGGAGCAGGTCATAGGAAGGAAGTAGGTAGGAGGAGACTACAGGAAGTAAACACATAAAACAGAGGCCTGCTGCATGCTTGAAGCCTTTTGCCTGCAGATGGAGCGTGAACATCACTGGCAGTTATCTGTTGTGCCTGGAAGGCCTCGGGTAGTGCAGAGGGTTGAAACCCATAATTGATCAGGAATGGCGAACTCCATGAGGAAGAATTGACCGCGCAATTTCAGCAAACTCTGCCCAGGGCAACAGGGTAGCCCAATTGTCGTGGTGGTTGGAGATATAACAGTGGAGGAATTGCTCTAAGGCCTGGTTGGACCTTTCTGCCGCACCATTTGACTGACGGTGGTAGGCGGAAGAGAATGCCAGCTGAATTCCCATCTGAGCACATAAGCACCTCCTAAACCGGGACACAAATTGGCTTCCCCTATCAGACACAATAACCCTGGGTATGCCGTGTAATCGAAAGACCTCCTTAGCAAATATCCCTGGCAATTCCTGCGCTGAAGGCAAGCCCTTGAGAGGTACAAAATGTGCCATTTTCGAGAATTTGTCCACGATCATAAGTATGACCATAAAGCCCATGGAACTAGGAAGTTTGACCATGAAATCATTAGATAAATGGGACCATGGATGGTCCCCATTAGCCACAGGCTGCAGCAAGCCGACTGGCAAGTGTCGAGGAGTCTTACTCTGCGCACAGGTCGTGCAAGCAGCAGTAAAAGCTGCACAATCCGATCGGAGACTTGGCCACTAGAAGACTCTAGACAATAACCAGATCAATTGGTCCTGACGAATGTGACCTGCTATTTTGGACGCATGGTACGTCTCCAACAGCTTAATATGTAACTGAGCTGGGACAAAACACTTCCCATCCGGTTTTTCGGCTGGAGCCGAGGACTGGGCAGTCATGATCTCTTCTCCTAAGGGAAAAGTGATGCAAGTCCGTATGGTCGCAAGGATCCAATCAGCTGGAATAATCGGGGTCGATGGAACCTCCTCTCTGGAAAGACTGCAGGACTGGCGGGACAACTCGCCTGCCTTCACATTTTTGGAACGCGGGAGGTAGGAGACCACATAATTAAATCGGGACAGGAATAGAGCCCATCTGGCTTGCCTGGAAGACAAACGTTTCACTTCTGATAAATAAATCAGATTTTTGTGATCCGTAAGGATCAGGATCGGGGAGGTAGTGCCCTCTAGGAGATGCCACCACTCCTTCAGAGCCCAAATAATGGCCAACATGTACAACAATGCAAGGGCAACTGAGTCACTACTCAGCCTGCCCTTTAAACCCCTCCTCAGGAAGTAGGTAGGAGAAGCACTCTTAAAAGTGGATTAGAGTAGCTTATTGTGAAGATTGGGTCCTGCTACCTCCACTTAGATCTGGTGGATCAGAGTAGCTCCTGTGTGAACCACTATCATTTCCATTCACTTCTACCGCCTCCATTTCTCCATGGATTAGAGCAGTGTGTCTCTGATCTTTGAATTATGTAGACCAGATGCCGCTTACAAAAAGCAAGAAAGTGAGATATTTTCATTTAATCCATTCGGAGACAATGTGCCTAGTCTTCTTATCCAGCGCAATTCTCTCTGTAATAATCTTTTCCCTCAGTCTCCACCTCTGAGGTTTTAACTGTGCAAAATGTCTGGCCACCGGTTTATCAGAGTTGCCTGATGCTAATGCATCCCTGATGGAATTCCTATGATTCTCCATCCTCTCTTTAATTGTGGTTATTGTTTTCCCAACATAATATAGGGAACAAGGACATCTGATAAAATATATTACAAAGGTTGATGTACATGTTAGTTTGTACCGTATGTCTATATTTTTTCTGGATCTTGGATCTTTTAAAGTGTGTCCTGTCAGAAGATTTTTACATGTTACACAGCTTGGACATTTGAAGCACCCCAACTTGTCCTTAGGGAGCCATGATACATTCTCGGTTGTGTAACAATGCCTGGTGTCGGTTTTGACCAGAAGGCTCCTGAGGTTGGGACCTTTTTGTATGCCACCAATGGGGGATCTCTGAAAATAGGTGGAAGTGTCCTATCCCTAGACATAATGTGCCAATGATTTTGGATAATGTGCTTGACATGCTCTGTGGTGGGTGTATACTGTGTTGAGAATACCAGTCTTAGTATAGATCTGTGATAATTAGCGGGCAAGTTCTCAATGAGGCGTCGGGTTTTTATCTCCTCTCCTGATTTCAGACTTAGTGACCCCCTTAACTTGTTTGAATGAATAGGTGAGCTATGGGTATTTATGGATATTATCCGCTTGTTCTTACAGTGAATGTTTCATCCCACTACTTATCACCTTTGCAGGTATCCTTTTTTTGTTGTTACCTCGGTCCTTGTTTTATTGTCTGTTTTGTATGACCGCAGGCAGAGGGATCACTCCGTTTCTAAATTAACCTCCCATCTTCACTTTCTGTCACAGAATTCTCTCTCTAAATCACCGATCTGGGACAACTGGTTACTTAAAATTAAGTTAAGGGGGTCACTAAGTCTGAAGTCGTGAGAGGAGATAAACACCAGAAGCCACACTGAAAACTTGCCCGCTAATTATCACAGATCTATACCCTAAAGGATTAAGTGAACATGTTTAACATCTAACTAATATTAACCGACAGTTGCGCACAACATTATTTGCTCCTGAGCAGCTTTTTTATATAATTAGTGCATATGGACATTTTATCTATATTGTAGTGTTTTTATACATATGCCATTTGTTTAACATTTTATTGAAATAAATGTCATTGCTATACAGTGTATTGTAGCGCTCTCCATTGTATACATTTGTTTGGATTTTTATGAATGGACTTGAACCACTAACAGGTCCACGGCTAGAAGCGAGAACAATCACTGTCAATTTATTTTGTTGCAGTTGTGGATTATAGAGTTAACTGGGTGCTGTGATCACATTAAGTTTGGAGTGTATATATATATATATATATATATATATATATATATATATATATATATATATACTAGTTTTAAAGCCCGTGTATACAGGCCAACACCGGCAGCACTGCAGTCATGCGCAGTACTGACTGCCCATGCCGCGGCTGATAGGGAGCGGGCCCAGGAAGGTGCGCAGAGAGGACTCCAGTCTAAATTCGGAGCGCCCCCTCCGTATCCAGGGAGCTGGCAGTCCGTACTGTGCACGACTTCAGTGCCACCAGCCGTCTCTGCTGCACATGACAACTTCTGACAAACATCCTTAGCGAATTATAATATAGGATACATATATAATGTGTGTGTGTGTGTCACATTGCCCCACAGCAGTGAAACTCAAATTAATGTTTGTTTAGACTTCAGTATATGTGTTGATAAATTAGTCTGTGTAAATAAAATACTTTGCTCTAAATAATTTATTCAGTTACACAAACAGTTGTTTAGGTCATGAAATAACCTAAAAATACTTGCTAATGCCCCACCCAAAAGTCTGCCCCTAGCAACACCACCTAAAGCAAAAGTGTTCCTCTTTCGCCATTTGAAATATTGGGAGGCGTGGGATACTGGGGGACAGAGACTGTGCTGGTTGTGGTCTTTGGAGACCAATACACCTTTTTCCAGAGCTGGCAAGCTTGGGAAGGCCTATCTGGCAGGAAAAGGGTGCCTGGCAAAGATCCTCCTGCTACAGTGTAATAATAGAATGGCCGTGTGAAGTGTGTTTTTGAGCCAATTTGATATATATACTAAATTCAGTATAAATCTAGTGTAGAAAGGAATATTCTTTTTTTTACCAGAGGAATTTCCATTCTAAGTGAATATAATATTGGCTAAACAAGCATACCTCTTCTTTCTCTTAGGTATAGCTCTAATGAGGAATTCCATGCCATCAGCATTCTAAGCTTCAATTGGATTGATTCACACACACTGATCAAGCCTGCTCCATAGAAATGGATATGTTCCTTTCTGCTGTTGAAGTAACTTCTCTCTTTCCAGAATAGCATGGAGGGTTAGTCAACCATTTATTTAGACTATTGTCAACAGAGTATTATACATCACTAATAGACTGGTATAGGTTCCTAGCCCATTCAGGTCTGGTCTGAGAGGTAGAGGGTTTAGGCTGACCTGTGGAGGCAAGTATTGGTATAAATGGAAAAGTGTATGAAGAAGGAATACTAGAAGCACACAATCATTCTATGTTTGTACCTCTGACAAGTAACAGAACAGGGCTGATATTCTCCCTTTAGACTTGCAGTCCTCCTTTTTGTATTTTAACATGGTGATTCAATCCCCAACAAATAAGAAAATGATAGCAAGAGAGAGAGAAAGAGAGACATAAAAACGAACTGAATAACAAACTCAGCTGACGACACAGTCTTATAAAGGTTTACTCTTATGCAATAGACTCATTTCAAAGAATAAATTATATATAGATGGAAGGAGTAAGAAGTACTCCTACCGTAACTTCAGTAGTGGACCAAAGACTATATTGATTATATGCATGCAATACAAGCCCCTCTGGAAGAGATGTGATTAACAGAACTGATTTTGCCATCAGAGCAACTTGCCAGAACATTATAACTCTCCTACGAGAAGTGGTAGCTCCATTGTTACCGTATTGCCAAGAAACAGGGATAGTCTCGCGAGAATACTCCTATAGTGCTTATGATCTGAAGATACAGGAACAGAAAGCCCTAGAGAGCCTGGTGATGAAACTCACTATAGAAGCCCAGCCTAGAATGACTAGCTGCGCAGACAGGCAACTGAGCGCCAAGAAGCAGACATGGTGTTTAAACAAGAGGTATAAGAAGCAGTTGCATATGCAGTGTAAACATAATCATCATAGACTGAAATGGTTATCAGATACAAACACTTAGGGCTCGATCCAAATGTGGGATACGGCTGTTTTTTCCAGCACAGTAAGCTATTCAACTGTCTGTGCTGTGAAAAAATACCAGCAAAAAAAAAAAAAAAGAGCCTTTGGGTGATAAAGTTAAGAAGTGTTTTCATCCATTGAATGTCAGGATCCCCCGGGGCTCAAGCTCTACCAACCTAATACTCTACTAACTGTAGAATGAGTTATCAGGGATACAGAGACTCCTCCAACAAGGGCTGGTGGAGTGAAGGCTTGAGTGTGTCGCTGGGGAGCGTGGCTGGTGTTCACAGGCCCCCTGTAATGCGTTGTGCTGCGGCCAAGGCCGTGTAATGGTGCTGGCCGCGAAGCCAGATGACCCTCTTCAGTTGGGCCGAAGAAGGCCCAGAAGGACGCACTACAGTGAGGACACCCACCACCAACCCCAGGGAAGGTCAATTTCCAACACGAAGGACAAGAAGGACTCACCAAAGGTAAGTCCAGAGGCTGGTAGGGCAGAGTGCAGGTAGAGCACAGGCAGAGGTGGGAATACCAGGGCAGGAGGCCAGGGAACCAGGAGAAGGTCCCAGGGCAGAGAGACGGAGAAGCTGGCTATAACAAGATACCATAACGGAAAGACTGAACTGCAACAGGAATGGAGGGATAAGGGAAGGCCTAGGAGGCCGGCAGGAAACCTAGGTAGCAGTAAAAGAGGAAGCCAGGGACAGGCCAGGAACTGCAGCAGCAAGTACAAGACCCCTCAGGAAGGCAAAGGTGGAGACTGGCAAATGCAGGGTCAACAGCAATGGCAGGAAGGCAAGAAGGTATAAAAACTGGACCAGGAGATGCTGAAAGCAACGGCAGGCACAAGAGGAGACAGGTAGGGGAGATACCGGAGACCATGGAGCAGGAAGCAGGACTAGCTGGAAGGCACAAGATGCAGGGTCAGGAACACTGTAATCGTGCGCCGCACAAAAGCGGCGTGCGGCTATAACAGGCCCAAATCCGGAAGTGCGGGTGAATGATGACGTCACCACGCTAGCGTGGTGACATGCTGACCATAACCGAGAAGAGAAGGAAAAGCGGCAGAGCCTGTCGCGGCAACGACGGGAAGGAAGACATGACATTGAAAATTATGAAAACACCATTAATATCAATTCAAATGTCTGCATTAGCCATGAAAACCCGATAAGGGACTCAAGTTATTGCAGGAAAGTTAAGACCTACTTTTTTTTAACTTGAGTCCCTTATCGGCTAGTTAAACAGCCAACGCAGAAACCTGAATGCAAAAACACCTAAGTCCTCAGTGGACGTATTGATATGGGGCCCTAAGCCCCATATCAATACATCCAAAGTATAAAAAATGTGTCAGACGTTAGTAGAATTAACCCTATGAGTGCCAGTGGGGTATAATTACCCTGCCAGCATTCATAGGGTTAACCTGACTAAGTTAAAAAACCCATTGTATTACAAGTAACACTTACCATTACTCCTGATGTCCAGAGGAGTTCTCAGCTTCTTGGTCATCTTCTGTCCTTCACTTCGGTCTTCTCTTCTTTCTTCTCTTCCTTCTGTCTTCTTCCTGTAAAATAAAACAATATTATTATTACAAAGAATTAATTATATCGTTTAACCCTTTGAGTGGCAGAGGGGTATGCAAAGCATTGCAAAGCAATGTGTTGCTTAACTCACTGGCACTCAAAGGGTTACAGTAGTATTGTGCTATGAATATTCCATAACGTAAATGCCTCCATGTATTCCCAAAATAAGTAAAAATGCCATCTAAATAATATACATATACACCACGCAGAAGCGATATGCAGAAATGCAAAGTAAATTAACTTAGCTTCTATCTTCATGTCTCCGCCGTGGCGGCAGAGACACAGATGAGCTGCACCAGTAACCTCAGTCCTGCACGGGCCGATGTCCGTAGCACGCTGAGGGAATTGGAATTGAGCCTGCCTTTATATATGGGCAGTCTCACTTGCATTTCCCTCATAGCCATTGGCCAATCAGATTCGAGCAGCTATTCTTTAAACTGATTGGCTGGGATATGCGTAAGAACATCCCAGCCAATGGCTGTGAGGGAAATGAAAGTGAGACTGCCCCTATATAAAGGCAGGCTCACTTCCAGTTCCCTCAGTGTGCTACGGGCATCAGCCCGTGCAGGACTGGGGTTACTGGTGTGGCTCATCTGTGTCTTGGCCGCCTCCGCGGCCGCACGAAGGGGCTGAGACATGAAGATAGAAGCTAAGTTAATTTACTTAGCATTTCTTGCATATCGTTTCTGCATGGTGTATTTGTATATTATTTCTATGGCATTTTTACACATTTTGTCAATACATGGAGGCATTTACGTTATGGAATATTCATGGCACAATACTATTGTAATCCTTTGAGTGCCAGTGAGGTACACAATGCATTGCTTTGCAATGCGTTGCGTACCCCTCTGCCACTCAAAGGGTTAAACGATATAATTAATGCTTTTGTAATAATAGTATTGTTTTATTTTACAGGAAAAAGACAGAAGGAGGAGAAGAAAGAAGACAGAAGGAGAAGGACAGTGGATGACAGGTAAGTGTAAGATGTATGAACGATGAGTGCTTGGCAGTATGTCAGGCACCGATCGTTAGCTTTTTTCCTGTTAAGTTTTCAATACTGCAGTTATTTAGAGGCGTTTTGGGAACTTAACGCACAAAACGGACGTTTGGCCACAAGACCATTTTTGTGGCCTAACGTCCATTGTCCTTAATGCCGGTAGGACATTTGAATACAGACCAAGACATTTTCTTTTGTTGGTCGTGATCCATTTTGCCCTACCGGTATTTTTAACGCCAACATTTGGATCGAGCCCTTAATATCTTAGAGGGACTCACATGGCAAAACATTGTACATAATAACACAAAATCTTATATCATATACAGTTAAAAAACATGTAATAAAAGCATGGAAGCACACAGTAACAATATGTTCAAAGCCTTAAAGAACTTATATGAAGAGGTATCATAGGTAAATAGACATGTCATCAAAGGCCTTACAGAACCCAGGATAAAACAAAGGACTTACTATTGTGTCTTACCAACCATAATTTTTCCAGAAGGCACCTACTGCACAGCCTTCTAGGACTTGCTTGCACGTGTAATATACTAATACTAGTTGAAGAGCCCGTTACATGGGCCACAGTACCACTGCCAGCCTGTCCCGATGCAGTCATGCTCAGTGGAGACTGCCCGCATCGCGCCTGATCAGCCTCGTCACTGACAGTCTCTACTGAGCATGACTGTGGTGTTACGCACATTTTATCGAATTATTATATAGGATATTACCCCCCCCCAGATTGAGTCTGCTCATTCCAAGAGATGGACCACATCCTTGGGAATACTTGGGGTAGGTGGGGGACTAGAGATCATAATTAAACCACCACATGTACTAGAGGGACCAATGGCACTAACTGCTCTCTGGGCCAGAAGCCCTTCCATTCCAAGAACTCCACTCCATGGCCTTCTAGTACTTACATGGTAAAGAGAAAACTAAAAAGATATGATGTACAGCTTCAAATAAGGTTAAAATCACTTTTAGAAGTGTGCATGCAGTAGCATAAAAAAGGGTCATGTATCATATTGCAGATTAGGCAGGATGTGTTCTACAAACAAAAAGATATGATAAGGTTTCTAGACAATCCTAGAAAATACATGACCTTACTAAGTATAAACAATATTTCTATGCCACACATTCTGCAAAGTAACCTTATGCACACATATTGCTTTAAGAAAATCAGTATTTTAAATGACATAATGTATTTTACCCCTTGAGGACCGGCGCGTGCAAGCGCGGCCGGCACTTGCAGACCACGGGGCATTTTTTTAAATTATTGCTTCCGGTTCAGGGCTTCCGGAGCGGTGTGCAGCCGCACCAGGAGCCCTGAACTCCATGCCGTGCCAGGACCGTCATTGGTCCTTAAGTGCCGGACCGCTGTGACGGTCCTGGCACGACAATGGTCCTTAAAGGAATAGTAATACTTAAAATGTAAAAAAAAATATGTTGTAGGGTTTATCCCCCTGAGTAAAACAAGAGTACTCCCACTGCTGAAAGGTGTTTTATTCAAAAGTTATTAATTTTCAAAGTTGAATTTTTTTAGGTGCAATATCACAGTGGCCTGAAATTGTACAGTGGCGCTGTTGCTACACGATCCTATGGACAGCTCTGGTCCCGGGACCATAAATCTCCATAGGATGGTGTAGCAACAGCGCCACTGTACAATCTCAGGCCACTGTGATATTGCACCTAAAAAAATCAACTTTGAAAATTAATAACTTTTGAATGAAACACATTTCAGCAGTGGGAGTACTCTTGTTTTATTCAGGGGGATAAACCCTACAACATATTTTTTTTTTACATTTTAAGTATTACTATCCCTTTAAGGGGTTAACTATTATGTACCTAGAATTTAGTTTTACTGATCACTTATTACAAGATTAAATGCAAAGGTTCTGGTCAGAGATGCTCATTTAGGAACCTGATATAGAATTTATCAGGCTCTATAGGATAAATATCCTACCCAGAGTGCAGTCTCTTTTAGCTCACTAGCACCTTTCACATAGAGGAAATATCCTAAAGCACTTAATGCTGATCCTACCAAAAGGCAGTCCAGCCATGAAGTGACAGGCAATTCCTCTCTGAGCAAGAGAAAAAGCCAACTCCCGACATACATTTCAGCCTTGTTGGGAATCATCCATGATGTGTGCTAATCTCTGTAGGATCTGTGAGCAAGGGGTCCAGGTCTGGATTCTCCTGTTACCATTAGGGTGACCAATCCCAATGATAATTTTCATACTCTAAAGTATTGGTCAGAAACACTCAATGAGAAAAAATTCTGCTATATAATTTAGCAGGCTCTATAGAAGTAGTATCCTACTCAGGCTCACTGGTAGGGGTAGTGGGTAGGATACCACTCCTATAAAGCCTGTTAAATTATGTAGCAGGCTAATTCCTATTTGAACATCTCTGATCAGTACTTTTGCATAAGCAAATTAGCCTTAGGTTTGGTATCCCTAAGGGTACTGGGAATCCAGAAGTGAACCCCTTGCTCACAGTGCCTAGACAGATCAGCTGAACCTCACTGATTAGGCCTAAAAAGGCTGAAACATATGGCTGGGGTTGACTGATTCCTTTGTTCAGAGACGAATTGCCTGGCACTTTGAGTTTGGACTGCTGTTTTGACAGTATCAGTCTGATGTGCTTTAGGGTATTTTATCTGTACCCAGGGTAGGACACCACTCGTACAGAAGAGCTAGTCAGAGATGCTCAACTAGGAACGAGCCTGCCCTCAAAGTAATGAGGCTCTATAGGATAAGTATCCTACCCAGGGTGCAATCTCTTTTAACTCACTAGTGCCTTTCACAGAGAGGAAATATCCTGAAGCACATCATACTGATCCTACCAAAAGGTAGTCCAGCCATGAAGTGCCAGGCAATTCCCCTCTGAACAAGAGAAGCAGCCAACCCCAGTCGTACGTTTCGGCCTTGTTGGGCCTCGTCAGTGAGGTGCAGCTGATCTCTCTAGGCACTGTGAGCAAGGGGTCCACATCTGGATTACCCTGTTACCCTTAGGGTTACTAGTCCCAAGGGCAATTTGCATATGCAAAAGAGCTAGTCAGAGATGTTCAACTAGGAACGAGCCTGCCCTCAAAGTGATGAGGCTCTATAGGATAAGTATCCTACCCAGGGTGCAATCTCTTTTAGCTCACTAGTGCCTTTCACAGAGAGGAAATATCCTGAAGCACATCATACTGATCCTACCAAAAGGTAGTCCAGCCACGAAGTGCCAGGCAATTCCCCTCTGAACAAGAGAAGCAGCTAACCCCAGACGTACGTTTCGGCCTTGTTGGGTCTCGTCAGTGAGGTGCAGCTGATCTCTCTAGGCACTGTGAGCAAGGGGTCCACGTCTGGATTACCCTGTTACCCTTAGGGTGATTAGTCCCAAGGGCAATTTGCATATGCAAAAGAGCTAGTCAGAGATGTTCAACTAGGAACGAGCCTGCCCTCAAAGTGATGAGGCTCTATAGGATAAGTATCCTACCCAGGGTGCAATCTCTTTTAGCTCACTAGTGCCTTTCACCGAGAGAAAATATACTGAAGCACATCATACTGATCCTACCAAAAGGTAGTCCAATCATGAAGTGCCAGGCAATTCCCCTCTGAACAAGAGAAGCAGCCAACCCCAGACGTACGTTTCGGCCTTGTTGGGTCTCGTCGCTGAGGTGCAGCTGATCTCTCTATGCACTATGAGCAAGGGGTCCACGTCTGGATTACCCTGTTACCCTTAGGGTGATTAGTCCCAAGGTCAATTTGCATATGCAAAAGAGCTAGTCAGAGATGCTCAACTAGGAACGAGCCTGTCCTCAAAGTGATGAGGCTCTATAGGATAAGTATCCTACCCAGGGTGCAATCTCTTTTAGCTCACTAGTGCCTTTCACAGAGAGGAAATATCCTGAAGCACATCATACTGATCCTACCAAAAGGTAGTCCAGCCATTAACTGCCAGGCAATTCCCCTCTGAACAAGAGAAGCAGGCAACCCCAGACGTATGTTTCTGCCTTGTTGGGCCTCGTCAGTGAGGTGCAGCTGATCTCTCTAGGCACTGTGAGCAAGGGGTCCACGTCTGGATTACCCTGTTACCCTTAGGGTGACTAGTCCCAAGGGCAATTTGCATATGCAAAAGAGCTAGTCAGAGATGCTCAACTAGGAACGAGCCTGCCCTCAAAGTGATGAGGCTCTATAGGATAAGTATCCTACCCAGGGTACAATCTCTTTTAGCTCACTAGTGCCTTTCACAGAGAGGAAATATCCTGAAGCACATCATACTGATCCTACCAAAAGGTAGTCCAGCCATGAAGTGCCAGGCAATTCCCCTCTGAACAAGAAAAGCAGCCAACCCCAGACGTACGTTTCGGCCTTGTCAGTGAGGTGCAGCTGATTTCTCTAGGCACTGTGAGCAAGGGGTCCACGTCTGGATTACCCTGTTAACCTTAGGGTGACTAGTCCCAAGGGCAATTTGCATATGCAAAACAGCTAGTCAGATATGCTCAACTAGGAACGAGCCTGCCCTCAAAGTGATGAGGCTCTATAGGATAAGTATCCGACCCAGAGTGCCTTTCACAGAGAGGAAATATCCTGAAGCACATCATACTGATCCTACAAAAAGGTAGTCCAGCCATGAAGTGCCAGGCAATTCCCCTCTGAACAAGAAAAGCAGCCAACCCCAGACGTACGTTTCGGCCTTGTCAGTGAGTTGCAGCTGATTTCTCTAGGCACTGTGAGCAAGGGGTCCACGTCTGGATTACCCTGTTAACCTTAGGGTGACTAGTCCCAAGGGCAATTTGCATATGCAAAACAGCTAGTCAGATATGCTCAGCTAAGAACGAGCCTGCCCTCAAAGTGATGAGGCTCTATAAGATAAGTATCCTACCCAGGGTGCAATCTCTTTTAGCTCACTAGTGCCTTTCACAGAGAGGAAATATCATGAAGCAAATCATACTGATCCAACCAAAAGGTAGTCCAGCCACGAAGTGCCAGACAATTCCCCTCTGAACAAGAGAAGCAGCCAACCCCAGACATACGTTTCTACCTTTTTGGGCTTTATCAGTGAGGTGCAGCTGATCTCTCTAGGCACTGTGAGCAAGGGGTCCAAGTCTGGATTACCCTGTTACCCTTAGGGTGACTAGTCCCAAGGGCAATTTGCATATGCAAAAGAGCTAGTCAGAGATGTAACAGGGTAATCCAGACGTGGACCCCTTGCTCACAGTGCCTATAGAGATCAGCTGCACCTCACTGACGAGGCCCAACAAGGCCGAAACATACGTCTGAGGTTTGTTGCTTCTCTTGTTCAGAGAGGAATTGCCTGACACTTCGTGGCTCAGTATGATGTGCTTCAGGATATTTCCTCTCATTGAAAAGCACTAGTGAGCTAAAAGATATTGCATGCTGAGTAGGATGCTTATTCTATAGAGCCTCATCATTTCAAGGGTAGCTTTGTTCCTAGTTCAGTGTCTCTGACTAGCTTTTTTGCATATACAAATTGCCCTTGGGACTTGTCACACTAAGGGTAACAGGGTAATCCAAATGTGGACCCTTTGCTCACAGTGCCTAGAGAGATAAGCTGCACCTCATTGATGAGGCCAAACAAGGCAGAAAAGTACGTCTGAGGTTGGCTGCTTCTCTTGTTCAGAGAGGAATTGCCTGGCACTTCGTGGCTGGACTGCCTTTTGGTGGGATCAGTATGATGTGCTTCAGGATATTTTCTTTCTGTGAAAGGCACTAGTGAGCTAAAAGAGATTGCACCCTGGGTAGGATACTTATCCTATAGAGCCTCATCATTTCGAGGGTAGGCTCGTTCCTAGTTGAGCGTCTCTGACTAGCTCTTTTGCATATGCAAATTGCCCTTGGGACGTGTCACCCTAATGGTAACAGGGTAATCCAGACGTGGACCCCTTGCTCACAGTGCCTAGAGAGATCAGCTGCACCTCACTGATGAGGCCCAACAAGGCCGAAACGTACGTCTCAGGTTGGCTGCTTCTCTTGTTCAGAGAGGAATTGCCTGACACTTCGTGGCTGGACTGCCTTTTGGTGGGATCAGTATGATGTGCTTCAGGATATTTCCTCTCTGTGAAAGGCACTAGTAAGCTAAGAGAGATTTCACCCTGGGTAGGATACTTATCCTATAGAGCCTCATCATTTCGAGGGTAGGCTTGTTCCTAGTTGAGTGTCTCTGACTAGCTCTTTTGCATATGCAAATTGCCCTTGGGACTTACCACTCCTACAGAGCCTGCTAAATTCTGTAACAGGCTTGTTCCTAGTTGAGTGTCTCTGATCAGCAGTGGAGGGCTCTGCAGGGGGGCAATTGCCACCCTGGGCTGGTTAAATGTCTGGACCTGTGGGCCACTGCCTTACTCAATCTCCTGCTTGCTGTTGTAAATATAGCTACACTATTGATACCACAGAGCTTACAATTGAAATGGGGCTATACAAATGATACCACAGAGTTACAATCCAAATGGAGCTACACTAGTAGCAAAACCCATTTCCATTGTAAGCTCTATAGTATCACTAGTGTTGCTTTATTTAAATTGTAAGCTCTGTAGTATCAGTGATGTAGCCCCATTTCAACTGTAATCTCTTATGACTTGCCTTACTTCACAATATTAATGACAATTTTAAAATTAAAGGGGATCTATCACCCCTATATAATTTAGTCTTATTAGTTAGATTATTTAGCAAATATGTTTAACCCATTAACATCCAATGCCACGCACTGGTCCTTAAGGGATTAAAACTGTATTGATTTGTTTTTTTACAATGCTATTTGGGGTGAAAATTAATCTTTAAAGAGTGCCCTGTAACCTGCTTCTGGATAGACTGCGGGTATAGCTCTGTACCCGCAGTCTATCACTCTGCCTCTGCTCCCCTCCCTCTGTCCATCCTCTGTCTGTTAGCTGGAGCAATATCATTGGCTATCGATCTCTGCCAATGAGAGCACTCCAGCTTACAAGCAGAAAGCCTCCATCATCGGAATAGGCTGGATAGAGGGAAGGGAGCAGAGGCAGAGTGATAGACTGCGAGTACAGAGCAGATAACCGCAGTCTGTCCAGAAGTAGGGTGCAGGGCACTCTTTAAAGATTAGTTTTCGCCCAAATAGCGTTTTAAAAAAACAAATCAATAGAGTTTTAAACATATTCGCTAAATAATTTATCTAATAAGACTAACTTGTATAGGGGTGATAGATCCCCTTTAACAAAAGGGGTGGGCTGGGACAGTGGGCTGGAACGATAGTAGAATGGTCCACTTGATTGTACCTGCCCCCCCCAGGCCTCACATTGCCAGCCCTCTTCTGCTGACCAGTACTTTTGCTGTTTTTTTTTTTTTTTTATTACTAGAGTAATCATTATCAGTGATCACCTGTTATAACACACATAATCTATCACTTAAAGAAACAAACTAAATATAGGCAGAATATTCATCTAAAAATACACTTTTATAATTAGGCATACATAATTATAATTTAGGGATGTAACATGAATAATTCATTTTTATATATTCTAGGTGTAAGTGTGTGACCTGTAAAGTTATCAATTATTTAATTTTAGTTGTTAGTGTTCCTTTAGGTGTTAGTGTTCCTTTAACAAACTTGAGTCTTCAGCATGGTGCACGCATATGTAAAATTAAAAGAAAAATTATCTCGGCACTATACAAGGCTAACTCCTGAGGCATTTGGCATTATACTTCATAAGAACCTGCCTTACCGGATTCTGTCGAGGAAGATTGACCCGGAGGGCCGTTTTGTCCTCCTACATGTTAACCATTCATGATGCTGACTGTATCTTATTGAATATTTATGCTCCCACTCCCCCCTCCCTTTCCTTTTTTTTACCAAACTGTATGAGCTTTTATTAACTGCATCTGCTCATCTTCTGCTTATGGGTGGAGACTTTAATTGTGTTGTTGATTCAGAGGTAGACAGATCTGTAAACTCACCCCCTTCTGGGCCAGGATTCCATGAAGGTATTCATGTCCTTACCACTCAACTTTACCTCATTGCCCCCTGGCACCTTCAACACCCCACTATCAGGGATTGCACTCATTACTTTCATGCGCACTGCTCCTCTGTTAGAATTGACTATATCTTGATTTTGACTTAACTTCTTCCTGACATAGACAATAGTACTATTTATAAACATCAAGATTTCTGACCATGCCCTGATAACTTAAACTCTCTCGGTCGCCTCTCTCTGATGACCAGTACCTATCTTTCTGACTAAGAGGCTTTCCGCTTCTTTTTGACTGCTAGATGAGTCGACTATGTGGATGACAATCTTTCTCACATAGAGGATAGTCGACTCTTCTGACTCATGTCTAAAGCTGTCATGCGAAGACATATAATTTCCTACACTGTTAAACAACATACTGGGTCATCAGATTTCATGCGCTGAATTCAAAACTTATTCTCTCCTTTGACACTTACACGACAGACCCCACTGAGTAAAATAAGCAAACTTATCTCAACACCAAACATGTCACAGAGAAGGCACAATCCTGCTTAGACTACAATAAAAACATATTCTACCATTGGGGAAATAAATCTGGGGCTGTCCTGGCACACATAACTAAACCGCATAAACTCAGACATAACATCTTGTCAGTCCATCACCCCATACTGATACTCACATCCTAAAAACCTCTCCTTGCTGAATCCTTTCTGGGCTTTTACAAAGCTCTTTACATGGCTCCCACAGACGACATTCAAATAAGCTTCAATCTCTTACACCAGGCTCATCTGTCAAAGCTATCAGTCCCACAGAGATCTTTTGAATTCTGAGATCTCGCTGGAAGAGGTTAGGTTAGTCATTCGTTCTTCTCAGAACAGAAGAAAAGAGAGCAGAAAATCTGACAGCGGCTACTGGGAGGCTCAATCAGCCATATGTTAACAGTTGCACTTACTATGTAGATACTTGTTTAATTGCCTGTCGGAAACCATTCAACTGCATCCGTCGGTGACCTCTTGGAACTCCTTCTCCGATATGTATCTGTCCCAAATAGAATCCCGTTCTCCTTTCTCCGATGCAAACCTTTAATAGGGGAAGAGAGCCTTCTCTTAGGGTAAACCGTACCAAACGAGATTCTCCCTATAGACCCCTATATGGTTACACAGTACACTCACCAGATGGAGATCAAAATTGAGCCTTGAGCAGTTTCTTTCAATCAAAACCGGATATGAGAGTAAAAAAAAAGGCTTTTATTTATATACTAAAAGGTATAAATACTTATAAAAATATATAATTCTTATAAAATATAATACCAGTGACACAAAATTACAGGTTTCCATATGTTTCGTGAGTGATATACCCACTTCATCAGGGGATCATCCTATTCTTTTCTATTCTATGTGGGACAGATACATATCGGAGAAGGAGTTCCAAGAGGTCACCGACGGATGCAGTTGAATAGTTTCCGACAGGCAATTAAACAAGTATCTACATAGTAAGTGCAACTGTTAACATATGGCTGATTGAGTTGTCCAATAGCCACTCTGAAATGTTCTGCGCTCTTTTCTTCTGTTTTGTTTGCATAAGGTTCTGCGAGGGTGATACTGAGGACACTTTTAGACGCTGCGGACTGAATATGGCATTGAGGACAATTGCTTACTATACACAAAAGTGGACCTGGATAGGATCGCTATTTATTTTTGTTTGTTGTATTATTCGTTCTTCTCATAATGGTAAAACCCTAGACCCTGATGGCTACTCTGCGGAGTATTATAAAATCCTACAACCACATCTTCTTTTCACCCTACAGGTTATGTTCAATGACATATACACAGTTAGTACCCCCTCTCTGAGATGACCAACTCTAGAATGGTCTTGAGTCCCAATCAAGCTTCTTAACCATGACCTTAAAGGGATAGTAATACTTAAAATAAAAAAAATATATGTTGTAGGGTTTATCCCCCTGAGTAAACCAAGGGTACTCCCACTGCTGAGAGATATTTTATTAAAAAATTACAACAGCTCAAACTTGAATTTTTTATGTGCAATATAACAATGGCCTGAAAATTTACAGTGGTGCTGTTGCGACACCATCCTATGGACTGCTCTGGTCCATAGACCATAAATCTTCATAGGATGGTGTAGCCACAGCGCCACTGTAAATTTTCAGGCCACTGTGATATTGCACCTAAAAAATTCAAGTTTGAGCTGTTATAATTTTCTAATAAAATATCTCTCAGCAGTGGGAGTACCCTTGTTTTATTCGGGGCCATAAACCCTACAACATATTTTTTTGTACATCTTAAGTATTACTATCCCTTTAAACTTCTCACGTGCTTCAATGCTAATAGAATCCAGTAGATTTTGCCTTCTGTTATAAGTGGGTGTCAGTTGGGATTTGTGTGAGGTAGACATACCACTGTAGGAATTCGCTCAGCGCTGGCTTCCGTTGTCGCTTCGACCCCCCCTCCAAAGTGCTAACCCTATTGTGCTACTTAGCCTGAATGCTGAAAAGGCATTCAACACTCTCTCTTGGGCCCACTGTATCGCCTTTTTGAATTTCAACACTTTGGTCAAAACTTTCTGAAACTTTGCATTCTATTCAGCTTATAGACCAACTCCCGGGACATATAAAAGAGAGACCTTCACTGAGATTTACAAAAGGTGAATATTTGGGGACACATACTGTGCCTTACAATTTATATGACTCTTGATCCTGCTTTTATTTTAGATTTAAGATCTCCCTCACGGTTAATGATTTGGACTCCTCTCTGGTCGACTTAGAGAGTCGGATGAGTCAGGGTGCCATAGGGATGTGCATTGCTCACCCCTGTGGCACTCAAAGGGTTAAAAAAAATAGTACACCAAGCTCTACACAATTCTCCCCTTAGCTATGTATCATATATTATACATGTTGTGCACTCCCAGGGGAACAAGACTGGGGGTCACGTAGCATCTATGGGGATTTGTGGTTACCACTTGCCCCTCAGCCTTGTTCCCATGCCCAGTGGTAGCCATAGAACCCCAACATGTTATAAATCAGACATACAGTGACCCCCTCCGTCATTCTTTTTTCTCCATCTGCAATTCGGCATACAGCGCCCATATGGCACTCAATGCTGTCTGTGGTGCTGAAAACATTCTGTTAACTTCCCCCTACTGGCCAAGTAGGGAAGCAGAGAGAATGCTGTTAAACTTTAGAATTGTCGTAGTGTTGGTGATGTGTGAAGGGAGGACATCCCTTCCACATCAACAGCACTTCGACAGTCCTGTATGCTAATAGGGACCTTCTCCACCCCTCCCCTGCATCCAAACATTTTATTGAATGTGTCGATGTGTGTGTGTACATTGAAATGCCCTAGGGCTAGATTTAAAGGTTCACGTTAAATCAGCCACTAAGTAAAAAAGGCACATCGGTAGCAAATAACACATGATTTACGGCAGATTTAAAAGTAAGTGTACAAGAATAGCTAACGAGCGTAGGCACATCAAAAACACGTAACACAAAAACCTGCGTCGCACCTTTTTAGCATTACCGTGCGTCCAAATCACCTGTTATAACACAACTTCAGTCAAAATGTAACATAAAGGCTGGCGTTGTCTAGCAACCCTGATAGATGCACAAACAAAATTCACACCTACAGCCAAACTCAAGGCCCCAAAGTATCAAAAATGTTCAAATACACCTATATATACCCAAAAATAAAAGGTCACACCTTGTCTGTGTTTCGAGTTTTGACGAGCTAGATCAAAGGACCCAGGAGCGGAGGATAGAGTTTAGAGCGAGGGAGAGAGGAGCTTATATTGGAGGTAGAAGGAGTTTGTGGAGTTTGGAGACAGAAGAGCATTGCACTTAAATAAACACAAATCACACTTTTGCACATATCACATACACCCATACAAACACATACACATACACATTTCTTAAATTTTATTTTTACAGTGTGAATCTTTCAGTGAAAGAGTGTGACAGAGAGTGAGTGGGATCGAGTGTGTCTGTGAGGGCCTGTGGGAGTGCCTGAGCAGAGTAAGGGTGGGAGAGGGAGATCCACAAAGCAGAGGGGGAGCCGGCCCAGAAGAGCAGGCACACGGAGGCCAGGGAGAGATGTGTCAGTGAGACGAGGGGTACCTGCTGGGGACCACCACACACAGGCAGGGGCAGAGCAGGCAGGACACTCTGGTTCTGACTCTTCGCATGCTGGAGTTGAGGGTGTCCTCCACCTGAGGGAAAAGGTCCCTGGTCTGTCAGCGAGGAGGAAGGCCGCCTGGAACCAAATCTGGAGCCGGGTGAACGAGGTAGCCACATGCAGATGGAACGTGGAGTTCATCAAGAAGCGATAGGGCGACTTCCGGAGGGTGGTGAAAAACAAGTTGACTGACATTGCCAAGTACGCCCGAGGGACCGGAGGTGGCCCACCTGTCCCAGTTGTCTTCTGGGAGGAGATGGTGCGGCAGAACTTGTCCTCTGCACTCATCGAGGGGGTCCCTGGAGGATCAGGCACTGGTGATGAGAGGAGCATCCACACTACCGGTAAGTACATCATCACATAACCATACACCACATCAACCAACACAAGCTGCAAACACAGTCACACCTCAACACATGCCCATCATTCATCCACACAACTGCACAAACAAAGCACCCTGAGGGTTAAGACAGGACACAAGACAAGGACAAATGTCAAGGTTCAAAAAGGCCCAAACCTGTCCAACTCCCTGGTTACCCCTCATGTTGCTGTGCTGATCTCACACAATACACACAAATCATTCTCATAAAAGTGTTGTATGTTAAACATCATAACTGCTTAATGTCACCCATGTAAACAAAGGGAAACAGCACATAACCCCTTGAGTGCTAGAGGGATTATCACTGCATTGCTCAACAATGCTTTGGCGACCCCTCCGGTACTCAAAGGGTTAACCACTAATAAGAACACGAGTCGATAGGGTAACGATTGCATGCTACACAGGGGACATTCACTAAGCGGTGAAAAAGAGATGATGAAGAGCAATTAACACTTACATACCCTCATTTCACCAATCCCAGTGTTAGTCTATGGAGAATATTCAATAACATGAATCAAGTTGCCAAGGTCACATTGTATAGACTCCATAGAAAACATTTGGAAATGGGGAAATGAGATCACTGGAGAAGTCAGCATCATGTTCAATTCATCAGGTCTTCATCACTGCTTACTGAATCACAAAAAAGATGGAACAGGTCACACACCACAGTGCCACTGAGAATTACTGGTTGTATGTGCAACACACAGGCCTAAAATAATTCCCCAGAATTAAATGTGAAAAAAGTAGGCCTTGGTGTTGTGTCTGCAATCATTTACTCGAACTTGAAATGACATAGCTCACATTTGATTCACACATGGATCTTCAGGAGTGCTGATGCCATGGATTGATGTTACACCAGCTACTATTTGCAGGATACACATGGGAACCAAATATGAACCAATGTAGTTTGGTCACCAACAGGTCATGAATGATGGATATCTTTGATTGAGTATGGCTGCCTCTCTCAGAAGGATAGATGGGCTCATTCAGAAAAAAAACAGGCTTCAATCAAAGATATCCTTCACTACTTGCTTGATTTTGCCATTCGGGATTCAACTGGAACACACCTCATGGACAGGATCCTATCCAGTTCATCAATCTGTGATTGTCAGGGTGGTATCCCATGCATCACAAGGCAATGCATAGGATTTCATCATGACAACCATAGAGTCACCTGTAAAATAACTCCTAATCGTGCACTGTATGGGATCAACTAATAAGATAAGGATGAATAACACTCGAATCCTACTGCAGATTTGTTAAAAAAAGATATGTACACAAAGAAAAATGTTCAGATATGTATGTGGATAGGTACCTTTCAAATGGGTCCAAATATGTCCCAACACGATGTGAACCCAGAGTTCAGTTAAGTATGTGTGATTACCTTATTGACCATATATGTGCACCCATCAGAAACTAACTTTTATTGATATCATCAAAATACACATACCTAGTATATCCCACCTTTCTTACATGGGCACACTTTGTAGACCATTCCAATGAAGTATTTATCTCTAAATGGGGCAATTTTGGCTCTGCTGAAGAGCCTCCGTGTGGTCAAATGACTGAAATCTCCAGTCACATAAAACAATGTCTGTGTAACCATGAGGGTTTGAGGGATAGAAATAACATCGATCCACATCTTTTTACAATGCCTACAATATTACATGGAGGTGAAATTAACCATTGCTATTCCGTTAAAGGAATAGTAATACTTAAAATGTGAAAAGAAAAATATATGTTGTAAGGTTTATCCCCCTGAGTAAAACAAGGGTATTCCCACTGCTGAAAGGTGTTTTATTCAAAAAGTATCATAACTCAAAGTTGAATATTTTAAGTGCAATATCACAGTGGCCTGAAATTGTACAGTGGGGTTGTTGCTACACCATCCTATGGACAGCTCTGGCCACTGTGATATTGCACTAATCACACAATCTCATTTCTCCACACAGCTTACGGGCCTCCAGCACAGCAGGAGCCCATGGAGGAGGCTACATCACCACCCAGTGAGGAGTATACAGAGGATGGGACCAGCCGGTGGTCACCGTATCCACCATCCACACCTCCTCCAAAACTGTCTGCTCCACCTCTGTCTGCACCACCACTGGCTGCCCTACCACAGGCTGCACCACCACAAGCTGCTCCACCACAGGCTGCACCACCACTGGCTGCTCCACCACTGGCTGCTCCACCACAGGCTGCACCACTACTGGTTGCTCCACCACAGGCTGCTCCACCATTGTCTGCACCACCACAGGATGCTCCACCCCATTACAGTGCCTGGATGCACAGGAGGAGAGGTGGATGCATCCCACCACCTTCAGGCGCTACTACCCTCCAGCAGCAGCAGTACCACCACCAGGGAGGTAGTGGGTTCCAGGGACAATAGCCACCCATCATTATGGCACATATGATGAGCAAATTGACCTACCCTCATGGATGGCTCCCCAGCATGGCCCCAGGTGGGATCCCAGATGGGGGCCAAGCACCTACCAGTGGTCAAGGTATGACCTTGGCCACTGGACTGCCAACACCTTGGCCTGATTGGGGAGGCCAGCGCCCTCTACCGAGGGAAGACATCACTCCACCACCTCCACCAGCACAGACATCATTGGGCAGCTCAGAGTCACTAGAAGTAGTGGGCATATACCCATAATCTGCAGCAGCCACTTCACCAGCTGCCACAGCAGCATCCACCACAGCAGCAGCAGACATAGCAGCAGCAGGCAGCAGCCACAGAAGCAGCAGACATAGCAGCAGCAGCCACAGCAGCAGATGACTCAGCAGCCACAACAGCAGCAGACATAGCAGCAGCAGTCACAGCAGTAGAGGACTCAGCAGCAGAGGACTCAGATGCAGCAGCAACCACACCAGCAGAGTCACCAGGCACATCCACCTCCAGCACTGTGCACATCACAGGGATGGAAGCGGAGTGCATGGTCCTACAGAGGAGGATACCCCAGGCATGCTGCAGTACAGATCAGAACATATCAAGGAGCAGAAGGGAATCCCGGAGGAACACCTCAAGGATAGAGGATAGGATACATGCCCTGGAGTTGGAGCTGACAAGGATCAACACACAACTCCATCAGTACCACATGGGGATGATGGACATTATTGGGCAGGTGCTGAGTTGAGAGACCACAACAGCAGGGAGAACATGCGTGTAGAGAGAGCTGCGTTCCACAGAGGGGTCCACTGCACCCACCACTCCCTCCAGTGTGAGCCATGGAGCCACACCTAGGGTGCAAAGGGTTACCAGGCAATCAGCAGGGCATCCACCTCTGGCACCCAGTCGAAGGTCCCCCTCCCCCCAAAAAATACCTAACTTGTTATCTTCCACCTTAATAAAAAGAACATTGTGCTTTTGAATCCTGTCTGATATGCTTTGTGTTTAGTGATAGATTGGGTGGCAGAGTTGTCTCCAATGCAGTGCTAAGCAATGCAGTGAGCACAACTTCTGCCTAGGTAAGATGGTTGTGGGATGTTACAACATGGGTTCACACACAACGTTGTACAAATTCAACTAGCAATCCATCCGTGGAGCCATATAACATGACAGTGTTATATGGCCATGATGTGGGTTGAATTTGAACAAAACATACCCCTTAGCACAACAACTGGTGCAACACCAAACATTCGTCTGCATCAGTTGTTGGGTTTCAGGGGTTAACCAAACAAACAACTATTTGACTTAGCAGAGAAATAGCAAGCAGGACAGATAGAACATGCAGCAAAATAGTCTTTGATTCAAACTCTTATTGTGCAACTGACTTACTGGGGAACCCAATGTTCACCCTAGGATTTCAATGTGTGTGCTACACATTGTAATCCTAGGGTGAACATTGAGTTCTCCGGTGAGTCAGTTTCACAATCAAAGTTTGAATAACGAGTAGGGGGGTGTAGAGAACTACCTAGGTGGATGGACGCATCTTGAGCAGCTCCCAGGTTGAGAGATATGTTAGATAGCGTAGCTTTTTTTCTATTGTTTGATACTATTGTTATTTGATGAATGATTCCCCTTTGTATACCCTGGATGAACCTAGCGTGAATGAAGTAACATTAAATTAGAAGGGGTGCATCACAGCATCTTTGCTCGCAGGCCTCATAGACTCCACATGGCGGCAGAGCAATATGGCGACCGAAACACCATTGAGGAAGGAGGATATCATGCACCCATTGACTGTGGCAGATCTCCAGTCCTTCATTGCACATATCAGAGCTGCAGTTCATGAGGTACTGGCAGGATTGGATTCTGACTACGGAAGGTTGGATCTGAGCCATATGAATCTGGACTGAGATAATGATGATCAGGTTCCCCACCTTGCGCACTTAGAAATTGTTAAGCATCCACATGAGGAGGCACCTGATCGCCACATGGGTCGCAGGGTCCTTCAGGACGTTCAGAGTTGGAGCGGAGTCCAGCTAACTTCTATATCTCAAGCTGATATGCCTGGGAAGACCTTGATGACTACTTGGGATTTGCTCTTTCCTGCTTTTCTGGAGATGATGGAGGATGCTCCATGATGACTGCTGTTCCCAGTTCCACTACAAAAGTTGACACCTTTTTTTCCACTCTTACCATTAAGTCTTGAAGGACTTATGCGGAATGCCTTCACTTGGGACCCTGGGATTAGTGACAATTTGTTGGATGACTCGCCTTGAACCTATTCTGTTTGGATTCAGTGATTTTGCTGTTGTGAGTGCTTTGACTTACACTGGAGGAGACCTAAGGTTTTCTGGCTTTGCACGGGTTTTTCGGCCCATCTGCTGGGGACTCAGGACTATGTTAAAGTTATGTTATGTGGGTTCTGTAACCCTGAATGGAGTTGGACAACTTGTTGAGTGACTTCGTGGCAGTGGGCGCAGTGGGGGGACCCTCTAGGGCCCGGGGTGTTTGCCCACGGATCGGCTGCACCATTATCTGTTCTGTGGGATTGCTATACTTCTATATGTACTCACAATGGGGGGTTGGAGGTTATGTTTGCATGAGAGCTATTTTGTTATGTTTCTTGTCATGAGATACCTCTTTCTGCACCTAACTTCCTGTGCCTCCTTTCCTGTCTCCTTGAGTATACTCCGTTTTTACATTGAGTGTGTCATTTACTTAGGTTCATTGCGGGGATGGCTCCAGCTATTAGGTCATTATATCACACCCGGTTTAGTTCTGTTTCATAAATTCTGCCATAGATGTTCTCTTCCCATTTCTGTATAGGCCAGACTATCGCCTTGATTCCATGACACTCTGACTCTTAGGATGTCGTCCTTCCCCTTCCATATTTTATGTTGATATATCTCCCGCCCCTCAGGACCTCCCGGACCCTCTGGAGGTCAATTGCGTGGTAATCTGGCAGGGTGTCTGGCATATACCTCGTTGCCCTGTCCACGCTATTTTTCTTACCAATATCTCTCAGCAATCTTATCTTTCTTGCTTTCCTTTTCTTTGCTTTCCAGACTATCTCTTGCATTCTTACCTAGCAGCTAGTAATGGGACTGACGCACCATAATTGTAGGCTACTGTCCGGATATGGTTTACAGTCCCTTTCCTACAGTACCTGCCTTTCTCAGCATTTGTAGCATCTGTATGTTGTTATTTGCATATTCATTAAATCCATATGCTGGCTAGTATTGGGACAGTTATACCTCAAATGTTAACACTACTGTACCACTCTCTCTATGGTGTAGTCCGCAGTCTTTCGTACTATGTTCCATCATTCATCTAATCTGATTGCTCTTGGCTGCTTTAGGATGGTCAAATATTTTAAGGTTATTTTGATGTTTGATCTAATGGCTAAAGCTTCTGTACGATTTTCATCTATATGATTATAAGCGTTTGTAGCTATGTTGTTTCTGTACTAATGCAGTATTCTTCCAATAAAGCTTTCTTTAAAAAAAAAAAAAAAAAAAAACTTGAATCACAGCCTAACTTACTGGAAAACCCAATGATCTTCCCAAGATTTCAAAGTGTAGCACATACATTGAAATCTTAGGCTGAGCATTGGGTTATGTAGTAAGTTGTGTTGTTGTTTTACTAAGGTTGTAACACACTTCACCAGTGATAACACTTGTCCACTTAGTCTGGTTGATTGTTGATGTAGCCCATGTACTGAGATATGTCAAACTAAAGCAATCTCAGGATATTGATTATATTGAACAACACAGAAACCGTGGACATGAAATCACTGTGGAAGTATGTCCCCTGTATCACCTCTTTATCACTCACAACACATATTAGTGTATCACTACCATCATCTGTTTGCATGAATACATCACAGAGTCCACTCACGGACAAACAAGTAGTGGACTCCTGTGATGTGGATCATGCCTTCCCATGTGTGAGGGATACTCTAGCCTTGAGTCTGGTTCCACATTGAGAAATGTCTAATCCAACATTTATTCACACAGCCACAGATAGAATAGTGATGGTTCTCTTTTATTGTGTTTCAGACTACAGTAAAACATGTGTTTTTTGGGTACATTGCCAATATATGCATTGAACACTTGTATGAGCACATAAAAGGTACATTTAAACTAAATATGAATACTTTACTGAACTGCTCATGTGTTGTCCACAAAGTGTGTTAGCTCTGTAGATGAGCATTCTTACTGTACAGGTTTGATATCTGGATGTTTGTACACACATGAATTTGTGTCTTGTGTGGATATGTGAATGTTCCAGTAGAGGTTTCTGTGGACATCAGGTCAAACATTGCATCACCAACACAATCGCTTGAAACATCAGGAAGTGAGCTTCATGGAAGTGTTGTCAGGGCTTCAGTCCAGTAACATGGAAACTGTTCTGTTCAAGGATGGATCATATTATGGATGCCTGTGGGACAAGAGGACAGGATTTGGAGCAGCACCCTCGAACTGATCATCATGCAACAACTTCAACTTCATAATCCCCTTAATCTTTTCTGTTACAGGTGAGTACACAAACCATTGCTTTGTAATGTGTTGTGTACTTGTCTGTAACCCATTATGTAGAGAGCTCCGTGAAACAAATGAATTTGGGCTGCCATTGTGAGAGTGACAGTGGCAGCCCAATTTTATTTGTTTCATGGAACTATTAGGACATATTTGTTGATGTGTGTATTTATGTCAGGGGCACATTTCACTGCACACGCATAGGTCAGCATGGTGTCCCTGGAGATCTGAACCATGTTTCATAACCTCTATGTTGTGTAATAATTCCTCTGCTGCTCTTCTCAGCTCTAGCAAAGTACAGGTCCCATGTTGACTCAAATGGCCTTTTAACCCCCGATGTGACAGAGTGTTATCCAATGCATTGTATTGGATAACACTCTTTCTCTACAAGGGTACCTTGGTTGCTATGGCTATGATCATGGCAAATCACTTTAGTTGCTGTCAATCAAGGCCTGGAAGATGCTGAACAAGGGTTATGTGTTGTATCTTGGTTCTCATGGGGATATGCATGATATCCTTGAGGTAGCAATGTCAACATGGAGACAGAATGGAAGATGGTTTTGGAATCCCCACACACAATATGCCACTTCCATGGTATGGATGATGTTTGGGGCCATACTGCTCCCAGTGTCAGTGCTGTGTCATTGATCCTGTGGGGTGAAACAGAGTGGTGTGGTTAGTGTGTTGGCACCAGTTCACAGGACTGATGATGGACATGCATGGATTGTGTGAATGCCTGTGTTATACTCACAGCTGAAGTGGTCTGTGATGAGTCTGTCTCTGATCAGCACCCCTCTCAGGGTCTCCTCACCATGGCCAATGTCCACAAACACTTCAGGTATGGGGGGGGGGCTGGATATCATCCACCAGCCTAGTGGCCACTGCGATGTTGTGCAGTATTGCACATGCCATTATGATATCACACACTTTTCCTGGGGCATACTGCAGTGCTCCCCCTGAGTGGTCTAGACATTTGAATCCTGATTTTAGGAGTCCAAAAGTCCGCTCAATGGCATTCCGAGTTCTGGCATGAGCCTGATTATAGCGCTCCTGGGCATCCATTTGGGGATTTGCGACTGGGATCAGTAGCTAGGATTTGCAGCCATAGCCAGCATCACCTGTGGGAAGTAAGTGACATGGTGAGACAGGGAGCACATATTGTGTGAATGATGTTTTCTGTGGTGGACGTACTAGCTGTGAGTCAGGAGCATGGTGAGCAGTGTTGTGTGTACACCTGTGGATGTGTGTGATTTAGTTTTGTTAACTCACCCAGAAGCCATCCCTCTGTATAAGTTCCATTCTCGAAGTCTCTGTGGACTGAGGAGTTTTGGAGAATGTAATCATGACTGTTACCAGGATACTTTGCACAGACATTCATAATACTCATGTTGCTGTCACACACCATCTGCACATTCATGGAATGGAAGTTCTTCCTGTTTATGAATAGATGTGCGTCATGTGCTGGGGCTTTGATACGGACATGGGTGCAATCTATTGCACCCATGACCCTGGGCATTCCTTACATAAAAGCCCTGCCTCAGATGTGTCCACTCCATGTCGGTGGTTGGAATATGGATATACCTACTAGCCTTGCTTTTGAGGGCTGGCAAGACCTGGGCCAGCACCCTGGAGAATGTGGCCTCTGACATGCCAGATGCGTAACCTTCAGTCGACTGTAAGGTGCCACTTGCCATGAAGTGTATGGCACACAGGAGTTTTTGCAAGCCAGATAGGGCATGATTGTGGATGTAAATCGGATCCACCTGATTCTTGTTGACCTCATACAAGGCAATCATTCTGTGTGGCCTCAACCTGTAGCAATCAATCACCTTGTCATCTGTCATTCCAAAGAGAGTGACCCTTGGGCGGTATACCCTGGGCCTTGGTGGTCGTCTATACATCCTCCACTGCTGCAGGGGCCCCTGTGGCAACTGGGGAGCATCCTGTTGTTGTGGAGCATCCTGTTGCTGCAGCTGTGCATCTGCAGGCAGGTGCTGTCCTCCAGATGGGGATGGGCTCCTGTGTGGCTCTTGAGCCAGAGCCTCCTCACTTGCAACAGGTGAAGGCTGTTGATCAGGTATGCCTGGGGCTTGCTGGTGTTCCCTATCTCTCGCTCTTGCACGCCTTTTCCGCAGTCTTCGAATCAATAAGTAACCCAACATACTTATTGTTCTCTCTCTATCTCTCTTTATCTCTCTCCATCTATCTTTCTCCCTGAGTGGAAAACAAGCCACAAGTGAGTGTGGTGAGCTGTCCCTTTAAGTACGTTGTAGGGCGTTGTGTAGGTGTGGTGATGAGGTAAGTGCTGACCAGTGGGAAGGTATTTGTTGTCCAGGTAAGTGTTTGCAGGTGTGTCTGTGTTTTAAGATGTGGTGTGTTGTGATTGGTATGTCTCTGTCAGTTGCAGGTGTGAAGTTGTGGGGTGCGGGTTGTGTCTGGATCGTCTTGTGATGTTGCACAGGTGAGCTTGTTTTGTATTGACAGGTCTCCGTGTTATGTGATAACCCCCATTGTTCCTTGCCATGTTGTGTTGGTGTTTTTTTGAAGGGCCTTGTCCCTGTGGTGTTGCGTGTGACGGTGATTTGGTGTCTGGCCATGTTTTTTGTGTTATTTTGGCATTGCACTTGTTAATTTTTCCATTTGCATGCTTGTGCGGTAAGCGGTTTGTCTGTTTTCCTATGTAACGGGTGTTTGTTTTTTTTTGACCGTTAAGTGTCTAACGGCTAACAAAACCGGGTCTTAATTTTTGCCCACTAACTGTATCTTTTCTTCAGCCGTACCGCACTCCTTTAAATGGCTCTGGGGAATCTTGTTCCATGCATCTCAATGCACGTAAGTGTATTGGCTGTAAGGATTATCAAACTGCCGTTAACTGTTCTTTAGACGGATCTTTAAAATGCTAAATACATTTTAATGCACCCAGTAGTGCTTTTTTTTTTTTGCTAACGGCTGCCTATAAATCTACCCCTTAGTGTTTCGAACACATTGACAAGATCGTATCACCACAACATCAACCTTTAGTGAATCTAGGCCTATGTGTCAGTGGCACAGGCAAGCTCAGTTAATGATGTATGTTTACTATATGTTAATACAACAGGGCTGGTAATTTGCGATATATAATATATGTTTCTCCAGTCTTTTGAACACTTACTCCACTCTTCACTTATCCTAAGCTCCAAGATGCCAGCTCCTTTAATCAGTTTAGGCCATTTTCACATTTTTGTTTTACATATTTCAATTCTGTGTGCACATCACTGATTTTACTGTGAGTGTTATTCTGATTAAAGCTAGATAAATGGGTCTATTATGTCTGAAATAGACTTTTATCTGCATAATGCACACATTCACCTGTGGTCTCCATTGATTTTTGGACATGCCAATAAATGCATAATTTTTCCTACTCACATTTTCATGAATAGAGTATGAGGTAATGCAACAATACCAGCAACTGGGCTGATTTCACTATTAACCACATAACCCCTCAATATGTTTGATACTCTGTCAACAGAAACTTGTACAGCAGAGTTGGGCAACCACTGACACTCCACTGTTGGGGCTTACAACTACTATGATTCCCAACCAGCCAATGACTGGTTGGGGATGATGGGAGTTGTAGTCCCCAACAGCTGGAGTGGCAAAGGTTGCCTGCCCAGGCACGGGGTTAGAAGCAATGAGGCAATGTCTAAAGACAGAAGTGTTGTAAAAATCTGAGGGAAACCAACTGTGCTACAAAGATCTCCAGCACATTGGTTTGAAATGTGTTGAGACCTCTACCATTCAAGGAGTTAAGAGCCCCATTTAAAACTATAGCATTTTTTTTAATGGTGCAGTGGGTTTAAAACGTTTTAAAGTGGAACTACCACCTGAACACAACTTTAGCTTAAAGTGTTAGTAATGTCCAAAAAAAAGTTTTTTTCCATTTAGAAGAGCTTAAAAAGCTGAGCTAAATGCAAAAATCCGTATCTCTCAAACCGCTATGGTTTAAGAGATACAGACATTTAAAGTTCGCTGTTTCCTACTGACAGCTGTAAAGCTGTCAGCAGGAGATTCATGTCGGTCGACACGGAGGCGCTTGAGAAGTGCTGAGATCTCGTTACTTACAAGGAATCCCTACATTGGAATGGTCTAAAACGTGTGCTTGACGTCTGAGCACCTGCGCTCTCAGTCCCAGCCGGGCCTAGGAGGCTTTGCTAGGAGTCATCCGCCTCCAAAAGGGGCTGACAGCGCAGACGCGCGGACGTCATTATGGCAAGATGTCCGCGTTCCGTGATGCTCTCAGCCTGGGAATAAAGGCTAAATCTATTTGTCAAGGTATAATTCTGGCAACTAGTGCTACTATGCAGCTAGTCGCAGATGGGGAGTTATTTAAGCTAAAGTTGTGCTCAGGTGGTAGTTCCGCTTTAAGGTGGAACTTTCACCCTCAAGTTCCTTTTGCTGTGGTACAAGGGGTACTGCTCTGCTCTGCAGGACTGTCAAAGTTACCCAGAGAAGTTCAGGAGTCAGTGCGGTTTAGTTAATGCAGTTTATTAACAAATGAAAATGACATAAAGAGGATATATACAATATATACAATAGGAATAAGCACAGGGTAATAACCAGCAAGCCTGCTATCAGAAATAATAGGTTGCAATGCTGAACCGCTGTGCTGCAGACTAGGCCTTAGCCACTGGAAGTCTCAGCTGGAACCAGGAACAGGAACTGGAACAGGAACCCAGGATCTGACCCGATGAAGAATGAGGTCTGACTCAGCCTGCAGTCAGAAGGAGCGAATACTGACTTACGCCTGTAGTCAGTAGGATCTAATACTGACTCATGCCTGCAGTCAGTAGAAATAAGGTGAAAACTGACTCACGCCTGCAGGCAGCTATGCAAGTCTACCAGTGCCCCAGGCCCGCACTATATTGGGTGTCACCAGGGGAAAAGATGAAAGAATAGTCAGACAGAGCCACAAGTCTGCACAAGATTGGATGTCCACTATTAGGGGTTAGGCAAAAGAATAGTCAGACAGAGCCACAGGTCAGCACTGGAATGGATGGGAGACTAGCCAGGTCATACACGGAGCCCAAGGTAAAAGAACTGCTAAGAACAACAACACAAGGGCAACTGAGTCAGGCCTCAATCTGCCCTTTAAACCCCTCCACAGGCAGTAGGAGTAGCAGCTCAGAGGGAGGAAGTAGGAAGTTGGTAGGAGGAGACTACAGGAAGCAAACAGATAAAACAGAGGCCTGCAGCATGCTTGAAGCCTTGCGCCTGCAGATGATGGTGAAGTCAAGGTAAGCTGTAACAGTACCCCCCCTCAAAGGCCCACCCTCCGCGGAGCTGGCCAGGGAATCGAGCATGAAACCTGCCTACCAGTAAAGGAGCGTGGACATCACTGGCAGGTATCCAGGAGCGCTCCTCAGGACCATAGCCCTTCCAATGAATAAAATATTGTAAGCGCCCTCTACTCACACAGAAGTCCAAAATGGTTTGTACCTCATATTCCTCGTGATCTGCATCTCTCACGGGGGGAGGACGGACAGGAGCTGAAGTATACCGGTTGCAGACCAAGGGCTTCAACAGGGAAACATGGAACACATTATGGACGCGCATAGTGGCTGGAAGTTCCAAAGCATAAGCCACTAGGTTAATCTTGCATAACACACGGAAAGGACCAATGAATCGAGGAGCCAATTTGCCACAAGGAACCTGGAGGTGCAGGTTACGGGAAGACAACCACACTCTGTACCCTACTTGGAAGGTAGGTGTCGGCAGTCACCTACGGACAGCCTGACTTTTCTGTCGCTGCACAGAATCATGTAGGGTATGCTGTACCCGTACCCACGAGGAACGGAGTGCCCTTAAATGCTCGTCCAGAGCCGGAATTTCTTGTGCTTGGTGAAAGCCGAGGGTTGGAACCCATAATTGACCAAGAACAGCTAACTCTAAGTGGAAGAGTTAACAGCACTATTCCAGGCAAACTCCGCCCAAGGTAACAGGGTAGCCTAGTTATCGTGATGGTCAGAGATATAGCAGCGGAGAAACTGTTCCAAGGCTTGATTAGACCTCTCTGCCGCACCGTTGGACTGCAGATGATACGAGGAGGAGAATGCCAATTGAATACCCATTTGTGTACAAAAGCACCTCCAGAAACGGGACACAAACTGGCTTTAGGAATGCCATGGAGATGGAAGACCTCTCTAGCAAATACCACCGCCAATTTCTGCGCGGATGGTAACGCTTTCAGTGGCACAAAGTGGGCCATCTTAGAAAACGTATCTACAATCATTAGAATGACTGTATAACCCATGGAACTTTGAAGTTGGACCATAAAGTCAATGGATAGATGTGACCAGGGGCGTTCCCCACCGGCCACTGGCTGAAGCAAGCCCACTGGCAGGTGTCTAGGAGACTTGGCTTGAGCACAAGTCATACATGCAGCCGTGAAAGCGGTACAGTCAGCCCGAAGACTAGGCCACCAAAATACTCGAGACACGGACCATATCAATTGATCTCGACCAATGTGACCCGCAACTTTAGAGGCATGATATGTCTCCAACAACTTGTTAGTTCTTAGAAATGTCCTGTCTGCGCTGGTTTTGTTTTACTTTGTGTCTGCGATAGAATACCGGTGTAACACGTTTGCAAAATACACGTTGCTTTTTTTCTTGTAACGCCGGTTTTAGCACTGGTAATAGAATAGTGCCCCTAGTCTGTAATTCTGTGACTACCAGTGGGACCTTGGTTATTTGTGAATTACGGAACAAGGCTGAAGAAGCTGTGTCTGTGTGGTTTTATGTCTTTCAGTAGACTGATAAACAAGCCTGGGGAAGCAGTAACTGTGTGGTTCTTGGTTACCAGTGGACAGTGGAACAAGTCTGGGGAAACATAACTGGCAAGTCCCCACTGAACGGGAACTTAACCCCCAGACATACATTTCTGCCTTGGTGGGCCTCATCAGGGAGGTGCAGTTTGTTTCCCTAGGCACTGAGAGCAAGGGGTCAACATCTGGATTACCCTTCGCTCTTACGGAGACCCCCTAAAAGTAATCAAAAACACATACAAATATGTAAGAGGCTTTGAGGACAAACAGAAAGCACAATGGCTTGTTCTACATCTAGTCACCGCTCAGAAGCATCACAGTTTAGCTCTTTTACAGAAAGAAAAATTTCCACACACATATTAGACTAATCCCACCCATAATGGTGGAGGGTACGTGCCCCTCATATTGGAACATGACTGCCATAATGGGTGGGATCAGTCTAAAATGTACGTGGAAATGTATTCTCTTTAATAGCATTACAGAGCTAAAGTTACCAAAAGACAGTGGAACAAGGCTGGGGAAGCAGATAGTGCATGTGATATTATATTGTTTCTAGTGGACAATTTCAATATTTTCAAACCTCCAGGCAGTTAGAAATGTCAATGTTACAATGTTTTGTTTTCACAGTGAGAATAAACATTTCAGTAAATTATGTTCTGCGTTGTATCTCTGAAAATCTGGTCCTTTTAGATATTACTAACGTATTGAGTACTCTTGTTTAAAAGAGAGGCCTTTTCTTTTTGAAATTAGGGTAATCTTGTCCCCCTGTGAGTGAGACTGGGCTCACTTTATGCCCTGAACATGCACTTTATTATCCATGACGTAAGTAATGCTGGATGCTCACATTCAAAAATATCTTCATTGGAAAGAAGAGACTCCTTTCTTTGAAAATTAGTTTCTCTTTACCCCAGCAGGATGGAAAGGGGATATGGCTTCATTTGTATGAGCAAATATTTATCCATCATTAGTGCTATCACTTTAATGAGGGGTCTACTGCATTTCAAATTAGGGTACTTTTATACACCTAAGAGTGTCAAAGCCCACATTATATTGTTGGAAGTTTGCACAATCACTCTGCATGTGGACTTTCAAGAGTACTATTTCCTTATCAAGCAAAAGTAACCTTATTTTCACAGGATAGAGACAGGAGTTCCATTAAAGCCTCTGCCTGTTTCCAAGAGCATTATACTTTCCCTGGTAGTTAAAAGTGATGCCACAAGATTGTGTCTAATATCCTGGCAAAAGAGCACAGAAGGAACCAGAAGCTGGAGAGACAAGTTCCCTTTCTTGGCAAATCCTGTTTTGTGTGTGTGTGTGTGTGTCCGTGCGTGCGTGCGTGTTGTGTGTGTGGGGGGGGTGAATTGCTTCATTGCAACAGTCTTAGTTTTGTCAATTGGTATTTGAACAGACTTGACCTGTAACTGTTATGCCATCTTCACAGGGAGATGTTGATTATCCCTAGTTTCATAATATTTAATAGTAACTTTTTTTCCTGTTGGACTAGACACCCTGTTTAGACTTGGCTAGAACTCAGACTGAACTATGAAGGCATGGGTCTATCCTCAACTAACCACTTCAAGGCCAGGAAATACTTTCTTACCTGAAGCCATGACAGTCCAGTCTACCCCACTCCAGACTTTTGTGGTATCAGGTGTAAAGGGTAACCAGTGAGACACACTAGTAAGCTCTGCTTTAACGGCAAATAAAGTTGTCCTTGAGGAGATACATAAGACGCAGTGTCTAAGGACTCCAACCATGAGCCCTAGTAGGCAAACAATTTTTGCTTCTATGACAGTAATTGTTATAACAGCTGGCATTTATATGCTAGTGTAGAGATTAATTACAGATACTTCATATGTGGGGAGAGTTGAAATTATTAGTATTTATTGTTTGTTTTTTTAAGTTTTTTAATTTTATTTTTACTTTTGAATCTTTTCAGGTTTAATGCTGTGTATCAGGGATACAGTGCCTTTCAAAAGTATTCAGACCCCTGAACAATCTTATTACTGAATTACAAATATTATGCAGTAATTTTGCTCTGTATGATATTTTATTTTAAAAAATTCAAATGTAAAATAGATTATTGTAAGGCAACACTGGATTTATGTTGAGAAATATTTTGCTTGCATAAGTATTCAACATCCACACATTAAAGGAATAGTAACACTTCGTTTTAACTTTATTTTATTTTGTAGGCATTAAAAAAACATGAAGAATGATATAAGTCTTATCTCTCAAACCTTTATGGTTTATGAGATATTCACAAGCAAAGTTTCCCCTCCCGCCCCTTTTACCTAGTGTAAGCCATCTCTTCTCAGATGTGGAATGCAGTCCATAGACCAGACAGATAACAGAAGGGGACAATCTTCTTCCTATGAGAACAATGAAATCCCTGCCCCCCTTGACAAGCTTTTCAGGTTTTTCCCTTATCTTAATTGAAGATTGTCCCTCTCTGCAGTCTACCTGGGCACCTCCCTTCTGATCTGGCTGAACAGTGTTACATCAGTAAAAGGGGCGGGAGGGGGACACTTTGCTTGTGAATATCTCTTAAACCATAAAGGTTAGAGAGATAAGACTTATATCATTATTCATGTTTTTTTAATGCCAAATGAAGTTAAAACGAAGTATTACTATCCCTTTAATGTTTGGTAGAGTGACTTTTCCCTACAATAATGTTTTAGGTCCTTTGGAGGTAAGTATGTAACAGCTTTGAACACAGTGTAGGAGCGGTTTAGCTTATTCTTCTTGCCAAATGTACTCCAAGTTGTTCAGGTTGTTTGGATGTAGCTTCTGGCACTTTTCAAACATTGCCATAGATTCTCAATGAGTTTGAGATCAGGAATTTTACAAGGCCACTGAAGGACATTCACCTTTTTATTCTGCAATGTTGCTTTGGCCTTGTGCCTCAGATCATTGCCCTTTAAAAGTCAAATTTCTTCCCAAGCTTCAGTCTTTAGTGGACTGGAGCAGGTTCTCTTGTATTGTCTCCCTGTACTTTTCTCCATCCATTCTTCCTTCAATTTTAATAAGATGACCAGCCCCTGCTGTTGAGAAACATCCCCACATCATGATGATGCTACCATCATACTTCTCTGTAAGTATGGGTTGTCTTGACGTGGGGGCAGCATTAGGTTTATGCTAAACATTGCTCTTTGTGTTTTGGCCAAAAAGCTCTTTCTTGGTATCATCTAACCACAAAACCTTTTCCCACATTGCAGCTGGGACACTCCCATGCTTTCTGGCAGACTCCAAACTTATTTTCAGCTGGTACTTTTTGAGTAATGGTTTCTTTCTTGCCATTTTCCCATAGAGGTCAGTGTTATGCAGAGCTCTTGCTATGATTGACTGGTACACCATTACTCCACTTCCAGTCACTGAACTCTAGCTCCTTTAAATGATTCTCTCAGAAGTGTTGTAACACTGAGTACTGAGGGATGCTTTTTTTGTTTGGTTATTTGCAGTGCCTGGGTGGTGTGAAGCATCTTCTGCTTCCTGATTATTGATCCAGCTGTGGTCACTGGGATATTATTTTGCACCCTTTTTCTAATATATTCATTTGTATTACTTTACCTTTAATTTGTGTAGAATGTTCTTTGGTCTTTGTTTTCTTTCAGATCCACAGCCTGACCAATGATCCTTCATTCAGTTTATTTATTTTTCCTTAAAATATTTTCCAACATAAAACCAATGTCACATTACAATATCTGATTTTGTACCATTTGTAATTCAGTAATATGAAAGACCAGGTCAGGGATCTGAATACTTTGCAAGGCACTGCCTAATCACTTAACACAAAGGCATTAAATGATTACTTGAAATCCGCAATGAAGGAATTAGGAAGAGCAGTTCCTCTGGGTAAAATTGCCATGTAATGTTTCTGTAGTGCTCCATTTTTATGTGATAGTAAAGCTCATATATATAATTGTACTGTTAACATATGGTTGCTATGATTATTTTGTGTTGCTAGGATACTATGTTCAAGCAAGATTGTGCTGTCACGTCCGGTGATATTTAGGGGATGTTGGGATTGCTAATTGTGTCCTTATAAGATGCTGTTTGTTTGATCTCTGTAAATTGAGAATGGGCATGTAGCCTGAAAAGTCACATTTTGTGTACCTTTACAATAAGCATGAAATAAATGTTACTTTACAGTATCTTTGTACAAATCCCTTTCTATTATCATGTATCTTTTGTCAATTGTGGAGTTAGGTCTCCTGCAGTGATAGGCGGTTCAGCAGGTGTGGCTGGCGAGCCGTCACACCATTTTAGTTTTTGCTGTTTTTGGACTACACTTCCTGGATTTTGTGGCTTTGGAAAAGGAAGGGGAGGAGTTATTTCTTCTTCCCTTCCTTTTCCTTCGAGAGGCTTACCCTGGAGGCACTGCTTGCTGCAGACTCTCTCCTCAGGTGGCCAGACTAGCTTCTGGAGACTACTAGTCTTCCATCAGTAGTGCAGAGAAGCTTGTTAATTTCTTCTGTCCTTTTTTCTGTCTACCCTGGGGGCTTCATGTTTTATCAGAGTCCAAAGGGGATATGGGTAAGCCCATAGCCACTAGCAATACCATGGCTGTTTCGCTCTTTTTCTCCAGCTGAGTTGCAGCTCTAGGGCACTCTTCCAGCAGTTGACACCCGTATTTCTCTCCACTCCAGTCATACAGCTTTAGTGGATATGGCTGCATTTTAGGATCAAGCAAATTCCTAGATTCTCTTCCTAAAATTAACTTTTCAGTTTCCAGGGCTACCTTGCACCGAGCCCTTGCTGCTGTTTGGGTAACAGGGGCCAAAGCTATTTGGAGTGCACAAATATTGAAAATTGTACAAACAGAGTCTTCCAACGGGACTATTGACCTTATGAATTCCAGTATCATCAAAACTTATATCAGTGAGGTAGCCTGAGACACAGTTAAGTTCCTTTGTAATCTTACAGAGCACTTAGTAGTAACTCGTTGTATCCTTTAGTTGAAGATCTGGCCAGCTGTTCAGTCTTCTAAGGAGTCCCTTAACGCTATCTAGTTCAGGGGCAGAGCTGTTTACTACTGAACAGCAAAGTCAGATCTGTTTGCTACTGAACAGCAAAGTCATTAGCCATGCTACTGGGGCAAGATACCTTACTGCCCCAGTTCATAAATAAGCATCCACCTTTTCCATGGAGGCATTTCTTTACTCTTGCCCCTCCCCCAACAATACAGTCAAGCAACAGAGGGTCCTATCCCCACTTCAATCCAGACTCACTTCCATCCCAAACCCATATCAGCCTGGGACTGCCACTGCATGACTTATGGAGTTCCTGTCATCCTCAGGCAATCACAGAGAGCTTGTGGGCTTTCTCCATACAGGATATGTGGGTTTTGAAGGGGATTTCAGAGTGTAATGCATAGACATCAAGGCCCTCCTTCTTATTGCTTCTTCATGTCAAGGGTTCTTCAATATTCTTTGAGGGCTCTTCATTTCTGGGAAGTGGTCCAAGCCTTGGAAAATATATAGGTCTTGAGTCTGCCATAGTTCAGTAAAATTTTATAGGGTTCTATTCCAGTCTCTTCATAATCCCCAAGACAGATAGGGTCTGTTCTGGGTTTTGCTGAAGTGTCTCAATCAACTTGTTCATATGCCAAGATTCAGGATAGAGTCTTTGTACTTCATCACAGCTGCTGTATATCCACATTTCCTTTGCTTTTCAGGATCACCTTTTCCAATTCACAGCCCTTCCCCCTTTGGGCTGGCATCCACTCAGACGGTGTACACAAAAGTCAAGGTAGTTTTGTCCAGCCATATTCAGTACCAAGGGGTATCCTTTACATCTTATCTGGATGATCTTCTGTTAAAGGCACCTTCGGCAGACTTCTTGTGACTCCATCTTCAAATGTGTGGATATGTCCATTTTGGAACAGCACGGCTCAGTGATCAACTTCAAGAAGTCCTTTTTAATTCCATCCAAATCTTTGGTCTTCCTTGGCATATTATTGGTCTTCATGCCAGATGACAAAGTTCAGATGTTCTCTTGATCTTAGGCTTTGGCTTCCCCAGCTGCGGCAGTACTGGATTACATGACAGTATCAGATTACTGGTATTGGCTCTGGAGGCAGTTTCAATATGCCCAGTTCCATACTTGGATCCTACAGCTGGATAGTCTCAAGAATTGGTCCAGGCAGCAGTGCTATCTCTCATGCATGATGTTGTATTGGGTCAGATAAGGGTGAACGTTTGTTGGTGGTTTTTAGAAACCCAGTCTCCCATTTGTCATAGTGGACTAGCTCACAGTGACAAGACAATAACCTGTCAGGGTGGGGAACCACATGGAGGCTGTTGCTAGTCAGCCCTTATTCTGGATATTTATCTTGCATTTCAGCATTCCCAATCACTTTGAAGCCTCCTGGTTCAGATTTAGTACAACAATTCAACAGCAGGGGCTTATGTCAACCACCAAGGAGGGATCGAAAGGACAGTTGTGTGGTCTGGGGTTTGTCTGATTCTCTCTTGGATGGGAGATAACATTCCAGCTGTGTCTGCCATTCACAGTCTGTGGTAGACAATGTAGTGGTAGACTATCTGAATCCCATGGAATGAGAACTGAAACAATACATTTTCTACTTCATAGTTCAGAGCTTTCAGAGCTGGGGTCTGCTGATTGTGGACCTCCTCTCAGTTGAACCACAATGTTCCTCAGTTTTGCTTCAGTTCCTGGGATCTTTTGGCCTTTGCAATAGATGAGATAGAAATTCTGAGGCATTTCCCTCTGGCTTATGTGTTTTTTCCTCTCTCTTAGATTTCCAGGATGTTGAGAAGTCAGAATGGCCCAGGTAAGTATAATCGCACCTTATTGTCATCACCAAGCATGTTTTGTGGATTTTTCATCCTGTCAGCAGCCAAGCAGTGGTGTCTCCCTCTTCTTCCAGACCTACTGACTCAAGGTCCTCTGTGTCACCCAGGCACGAAGAGTCTAGCACTGATGGCATGTCTCTTGAAGGCGATATCCTAGAAGATAATGCTTCTATGAGCCGGTCATAATAACCATGCTTAATGCCCATAAACCAGTTTCTTGTAAGGGTTATTATATGGTTTGATCAGTATTCTGCAGGTGAAGTGATCACCATGGATCATAACCATGTTCTTTTCATCTTCCATTAGTCATAGCCTTTTTCAGGACGGCATCCAAAAGGGGCTTATAGCCTTAGCTGTATCAAGGTACAGATCTTCGCCTTGTCCGTTCCTTATCCAAAGCATATTGCTTTGTTGCCAGACGTTCAGATTTTTGCCTACCTCATCTTTTAGGATCCCACTCCTCCATGAGACCTGCAACTAGTCCTTGGAATACTTCAGAGGGACCCTTTTGAGCCCTTCTAGAGACTGTGTCTACCTTCTGCCTTTTCCTTTTAGAGCCCCCTTTCTGATTTTTCATGAAGACAATGTAGTTCTACTTAATCACATTGGCTTTCTTCCCAAGGTGGTTTCTGATTTTCATATTAATCAGGAGATTAGTCTTCCTTTTCTTTGACCTGCTCCATCGAATAGACAGAAACAGGACTTCAATGTCTGAAAGTAGTTTGGTGTCTTAAAAACTATATTCACTGCTCTAAACCTTTTCACACTTCAGAATCACTTATTGTTATTCATGAGGGCCTGCAGGTGGGCCAGGAGGTGCCTACGGTGAAAGTTGTGGACTAAAGCAACCATTCACTCGGCCAATGCCGTTAAAGCAGAACTTCCAGCTATTACTAAGTCGCCATGCATTCATTAAGCGCATGGCGATTAGCTTGGAAATCCACATCTTACCTTGAAAAAATTGCAGACTCTAAAGAAATCCTTGCCATTTGGAGACTGATGGGCAGGTTAGTGCAGTCTGCGCGCTTGCGCTGTCAGTCCCTTCCGGTAACCTTGTGGTAACTGCAGTGCTACTCAAAGGAGACCGGAACTGACAGTGCAGGTGCGCTGTAGCCTGGGTACCAGTCTCCAAAAGACAAGGATTTCTTTAGAATCTGCAATTTTTTTTAAAGGTAAGACTTGGATTTCCAAGCTAGTCGCCATGCGCTTAATGAATGCATGACGACTAAGTAATAGCTGAAAGTTCCGCTTTAAGAAGAGACTGTCTCCTTTTATAGTAATGGCTCACTCCATCAGAATGGTGGGAGCTTCCTGGACCTACAAGAACCAGGTCTCTGTAGTGCAGTTGTGAAAGTCAACTGAGGCCAGTTTTGAAAAGGAAAAAAAAAAAAAAAAAAAGGTCCTACAGCTGGTAGTGCCTGTGTAGGTCTCCTTTTTGTCTTTATCTCTAGTAGATTTTCTGCTGTTTTTTGTGTAGTAGTGTCCATTGACACCTGAGATTCATAGTGGTATCTGCATTGTCTCTATTAAGTTTTTATTGTAATAGCTTTGGTATATCCCCATGGTTCCTGGGTTCCAGAGTGGATGAAAGAGAAAAGGGAATTTTTGGGTTCTTACTGATTAAATACTTTTCTTTTAGTTCTTATGGAACACAAGACATCCCTCCTGGAGAAATATGTTTTGCTTGAGTTCTGGGCAGGGGTATCCTTTGGATTTCCTCATGTGGTGACCACCTTCCTGCCGGACTTCTTATTGCTTGTGTCTTTCTGAACATTAAAACAGAGGTTGCTGATGTTCCTAGGTGGGGTTTAAATGGAACTGAGAAGCAGTCTTCACCTTCAGAGAACTTTTGCCTGCAATTGCCCTGCCTCCTGCCCTGCCCATGGTTCCTGCGTCCCACAAGGACTAAGAGTAAAGGATTTATTGGTAAGTATGTACAACTGCCAACATGCTGTAGCTCTGTACAGTTAGAAAGCAATAATTAAAAGCAAAGGGCCTTTTGCAGGAAGCAAAAAATGAACTTTTTATTAAAATGGTGTTTTTAACACCTTTAATGATAGAGATACTGCTAGCATTCAAGGGATTTAAAATCTAATTTGAAACAATTTTAATCTTGGGAAGTTTGATTTGATGGTTTAAGTTATTGGGCAAAAGCAGATACTTTTGTTCCAGGTATAGTTAAAGTTCTTACTCAAACATAGATATTCTTAGATGAAAGTTCCCACTGATTTTAATGAGGCTTTTAAGTCTTTTGTATGTCCAAACCATTATGAAGTAATGCTCTAAAAATCTGCTTCCCACAGCTTGAAGTACTGCTTAAAATCTCAAAAGAGCTCCAAACAATACTACAAACTGAAGGCAGATTAAAAAGAATATTCCTAAGACCTCCGCTCCTCTCCTATAAACAGATCTCCAACCTAAAATTAGTGGTGAAGAGTTCCCTTAAGAATGCAACAGAAAATAGTGCTTCTCCCTGTCTACAAAAGACACATTGAACCTCTGCACAGATATGTACCGTAGATAAGGTGCTTATACAACATTCCCGCCAAAACCACAATATTAAATGCAAATTCTCTGGCGGCTCATCTGATGTTGCTTATCTCATCATGTGGGTGAAATGTCCCAAAACAGGACTATATGTAGGTGAGACATAACAAACCCTAAGAAAAAGGATGAATTATTATAGGTCCAGTGTGAAAAATAAGAGTGACACCCCGCAGTGGATCAACATTTTTGCAAAACTGATCACAGCATTAAAGAATTTGTCACATTATCAGACAAAATAAACATGTTTTGGTCCTCTTGTGTGTCAGGGGGCTGCACAGTTCATTGCAAGTGATGGGTTGTGCAGCTCTCTGGCACTTGGACAGTTAACCCATACATTCTATAGACTTAGCCATCTCTGGCTAAAGACTAAGGCCTTGTTTCAGTTGAAGCTGGTAAAACAGCCAGCAGGACAATATTGGCTAGCGGCTCGTTAGGAAACAGTGCTAGCGGAGCAATTCGATTGCCCTACCTGCTGAAACCACAGCAGAGGTTAGGCCACAGAAACGGACTTGTGTTAAGTTCCCAAAACGCATGCTAACCAGCGTGATTAATGGAACATCAAAGGAAAAAAAGGCAAACACTGTCAAGCACCGACCGTTATCTCAATGGCAGTTACCCTCCCGAATATTAACCCTACACTACCCCTAACAGTAAAGTGCAGCAATACTACCCCAACACCCAGATCTGTGTAATACCTACCTGCCATCCACTGTCTGTCTTCTTATTCAATCTTCCTTCTTCTGTTCTCTGTAATCTTCTTTCTTCTTATTTTCTTTTTCATCTGTATGTAAAATAAAAATAAACTGCAATGATAGAAGTTCAAAAAATTCCCCCAATATGCTTGAGTTAACCCTCTGAGTGTCAGAGGGGTACCCCTCCGACTTTTAAAGGGTTAAATGCAGTCAAGCATATGCTGCCATTCCTTGTTAAAAAAATAAGTAATTTAAGAAAATGCCTTCCAATGGTTAAAGTCTCCACTTCTGCTACTTCCACTGGTGGCAGCAGGAATGCATAGTGCCACAGAGACCCCCTCCATACCTTTCGGGCCATTGCCCGAGTCCGAATGAGGGAATTTTGAATAGAGACGGGCTTTTTATATGGCCAGTCTCTGTTCAAAATGGATTCCAGCCTACAATTGGCTGGGATGTGTGCTGATGCACTCCCAGCCAATCAGCTTCTGTGTGTGTTTGGTGGGGGGGATTATGAAACCCGCTAAAAGATGATTGACTGGGAGGCATGTGAGCACGCATCCCGGCCATTTGCAGGCTGGAATCCATTTTGAACAGAGACTGGCCATGTAAAAAGCCAGTCTTTGTTCAAAATTCCCTCATTCGGACTCGGGTAATGGCCCAAAAGGTATGGAGGTGAGCCGAGGTGGCATTGGAGATTTTTTGGACCATTGGAAGGCCTTTTCTTTCTTCAACACAGGAATTACTTTTTTTTTTTTTTTTTTTTTTATTCGGAATGGCAGCATATTCGTTTTAAGAGATATGCCAGACTGCATTTAACCCTTTGAGCGCCAGAGGGGTACCCGTCCTGAACTCAAAGGATTAACTCAGGCCTATCTTGCGGGCATTTTTTGGATAAAAACTTCTTTCATTGAAATGTATTTTTATTTTACATTCAGATAAAAAAAATAGAAGATTAGAGAGAACAGAAAAAGAAAGATTGAAGAAGACGGACAGTAGCTGAACAGGGTGCTGAAGATTCCGCTGGACATCAGGATTACTGGTATGTGTTTTTTGTTGGGGGCTGTTTTGTAATTGTGGCGCGATGCAAGAGACGTTTGCATTGGATAATGGAATTTTTGTGCGAAGAGATTTTGCGCATGTTCTAATCCAGGAAGCTAAATACCAAACGCTTTTTGAATTGTGCATAAAAAATTCCATTTTACGACAACACCACACAGACGTATAAATTCATTCGCAATAGCAGTTCCTGCATTAGGAGCATTCGCTATTCCACTCACACAGATTCGTTAAACTTAGCCACGCCCACAAAAAAAATAAATATACGCAGCCATTTGATTTAATCTTGAATTTTCATGCGCAATTCAACAAAATCACGTGCAAACCTATTCCCTAGTGGTTTCCACATGGGAAATAGCGATTGCGCATGTTTCCTGCATCACGCCATTAGTCAGATTAACCATATGAGTGCCAGTGGTAAAAGCATACCCCACTGGCAGTCATAGGGTTAATTCTACTAACATTTAGGATTGCTTAGGGCCCAATAACAATACATTCACTGAGAGTTAGGATTTTTTATGCTTTTTTTCATGTTCAATTCCTGTCTTGGCACCTTTTAGATCCGTTAAGGGACATTGCACCCAGAAAAACTGGATGCAGATTGTGAAAAGTTAAAGTGGGTCTCTTAACGTATTTTAGTTCTAACACATGGATTTGAATAGCATATTTCAGCAATTTGTTGTGTGTCAGTGTGCGAAAACACCCACAACATTATGGCCCGGGGGGGATGGGTTAGGCAGTATTTTTTTATAGCACAAGTAATTGGAAGTGCTTACCATGCTTGACAAAATTATGGCCCATACTTATCTGACTACACTGCCAGTAGAATTTAAAAGTTAAAGCGGAACTATAGTAACATAGTAAATTATGTTGAATAAAGACACAAGTCCATCAAGTTCAACCTTTGCTTCATACCCTAGTGACATGAGAACTGTATAGCTTTTCTGCTACCAAATAAGTTAGCATTTATCAGACCTTCCTGATTTGCCTACTAATATACAGAATAACCCTGTATGTTCCCTTTTGAAAGAAATGTACACAATATTCTCTTAAATGTATCCATTGTATCTGCCATAACCACCTCCTTGGACAAGGAATTCCACAATTTAACAGACCTTACTGTAAAAAGAAATCCTTCCTCTGCTGAAGTCTAAACCTCCTTTCCTCTAATCTTAAGGGGTGTCCCCTGGTCATTTGATCAGGTCTTGGAATGAATAGCTCGCCACAGAGATCCTTGTATTGACCTCTCATATACTTGTACATTGTGATAAGATCTCCTCTCAGTTTTCTTTTCTCTAGAGTAAATAAACCAAGTTTGTCCAGTTGTTCCTCATACGTCAAGTCCTCCATTCCCTTAATTAATTTTGTTGCTCTTCGCTGTACCCTCTTGTTCTAGTACATCCTTTTTTAGAACTGGTGCCCAAAACTGCACTGCATACTCAAGGTGAGGTTTTATCAGTGATTTGTACAATGACAAAATGATGTTATACACTCTTGCTTCAATACCTCTTTTTATGCAAGACAGGATTTCGTTTGCCTTTGCTACTGCTATTTGACACTGGTCACTGTTTCCAAGTTTGTAGTTTACAAGGATTCCTAGGTCTTTCTCTAGCAACAAGTCTCCTAAAATTATTCCATTAAGTTCATAAGTAGCCTTGCAATAATTTCCTCCCAAATGCACGACTTTACACTTTCCCACATTAAACTTCATATTACATTTGTTTGTCCAATCTGCCATTTTATGTATTTCCCTCTGTAGAGAGAAATATCCTGTTCTGAATTAATTACCCTGCATAATTTAGTGTCATCTGCAAATATTGATATTAACTATCACCTTCATAATATTGCCCCCCAATCCTTTACTAATGAAGCGATAGGTAAAGCCATACTTTTATTATGATGAAAAAGTCTGCATTATTAAAGAAAATAAACTTCCTGTAGGCATCCAGGGCACAGAGCGTATGAAAAAAGCTCTGTGAGCCTATGCCTTGAACAACCGACATTACCTTAGGTAACGGAAGTAAGTCACCACCCATCCGGACAGTGCACAGGACACACAGCGCACACTCAGAGGTAACTTTCCTCTAACATGTCTGCGCTCTGGTCCACTGTATGCCTACAGAAGAAGCTGCTTTTACTTAATAACGCAGACTATTTCAGCATAATAAAATTATGACTTTACATATCGCTACATTAGTAAAGGATTGGGGGGCAATATTATGAAAGTGATAGTTCCGCTTTAAAATAATGTAGTGTGTATTCAGCCTTCAAACTTATTATGCCTGAAGAGGAAACCTAGTTGTCATGAAAGCTTGCATTCTAGAGCCACTCAGCCAATAAAGGTATCATTTTAATCTACTAGTCTCCTGAAGATCTGCTTAGCATCCCAGGGTTTAAAAGCCTTATTTAAATCAATGGGAATTTGGGGGGGAGGGTTTATTTCACACCTATGTTGCAGCTGGCTTATCTTTTTTTTTGCCTTTTTTCTGCATATTGACCGAATTTCATGCATAACAGACCACAACAAATAGGGTAGCCAACTTGTCAGACCTCACACTCTAAAGGAAGGAACAAGCCTATACTGGTTTTTCAAAGGCAGATGCAGTTTTAGAAGTCAGCCAGTCAATCCCCTGCAACTATGTTGTGGGATTGGTTGGTCCCTGTATGATGGTGAAAATAATGTTACAAAATGATATGGCTAACTGTAGATATGAATTCTTCCAATGCTGAATGCAGGTTTCTATGGAGAGTGGCCTGCTGCAGTCAAGTGCTGTGGGACCTGCTGTGAGTGGAAGAAATCCCCCCCCCTTCCCCTCTGTGAGACAAGAAAGTTTACAGAGAACAGCAAAATCTATATACATGGCAGACTGCTGTGCGACCTATGGACACGTTGGACCAAACCAAGCTCAGCACTTCATTTAAAGAAATGGTCAGCTAAGACAAGCAAAGAATCCAGATAAAAATATATATAAATTTTTCATACATAAAAAAACAAATATTTTTCAGAGATTAAAAAATATATTATATATATAAATTATATAATATGACTAAAGACAAGATGGTTAGATGAAATTGTTGGAGGCTTGCTGAGGAGGCCTTTATACTGCAGTGGATGGACAATGGCTGAAGATGATATATAATGATGAGGATATCTATATAATATTCGATTCTGGAGCAAACCAACTATATCACAGGGAAGAAATGAACATTCCCAATCATATAAATTGGTCTTTTAACCCCTTAGATGCTCCAAAAAAAAGTCCCCAACACATAGCATTCAAGTGTTTCAAAGCCTCATTTAAAACTATAGGAATTAAGTGAATTTTTATTTGCCCACTATACTTTAACTAGTTTGCTCCAGAACTGTAGAAGAATACAAAATACAGAAGGGAAAAATAGAAAAGAAAAAAAGAGGGGCTCCTCATAGAGTAGTAAGTTCTTTAAACTGATTCACTCCCCACGTTTTCAAACCTTTATCCAGGGTACTCACAATGCACGTTGGTCTATCAAACACCTTAAACCAGCATGTGGGAGATAACAATGCCCACTCCCACTCGGACTTACTCCTCCGTATTTCAATCCTTCAGCGGCTCTCCGCTGATCCGACAGGTATAGCACAAAGCTTTCACCACATGGACCCAGAAAATGAAGAGAACTAAGGTGCTAGTAGGATTTCCACAATTTCTTAGGATATATCTATGAAGTAAGCAATATTCACGTGTTTTTACGCACACCGGTATCTATATCGTATGCATAGAATTGTTTAAAGCTTGTCCCTGCTCAAGCAACCACAGGTGTTTCCTCTATTCTTCCGCATCTTCGTATTCAGTACTGGAAGGGTTATTATCCTACAAACCCCATATAGGATTTATAGTAACTTACTGTGGAAGTAATTAAGTGCTGTTGAATCGAATATAAAAATGTATAAACACTATTTATTTAACCCTTTGAGCACCAGAGGGGGTACGCAATGCATTGTAAAGCAAAGCGTTAAAACAGACCTTTACATATGGTCATATACATGGGCGGATTGTCCTATAGGGGGACCGGGCATCCTCCGGTGGGCCGCTAGATCATGGGCTGGTGGGGGAGATCAGAGGATCTCATCTCACCGTCCCACTATATTTTGAAGGCGAGGTCTGTGTTGCCACAGGCACTCTCTGTGACAGTCTTTGCTTTCCTTATTGATGCAAATGCAGAGCGCCAGGATATGACATAATATCCTGGTGCCTGCTCTCCCATGCCGCACAGGGACCACAAGGGGGCGTCGACAGGGATGTCGGTGCAGCTAGTGGGCTGTTTAAAAAAAAATAAATAAATAAATGCCCGGGTTGGTATTCCCCTACAATCCGCCCCTGGTCATATATGACGTTACAAAAAAAATATTTAAAAATAGTTAATTCGATTCTGCAGCACTTAATTACTTCCAAAGTAAGTTACTATACTTCCTATATGGAGTTTGTAGGATATTAACCTTTCCAGTACTGAATACGAAGACACGGAAGAATAGAGGAAACAACTGAGCAGGGACAAGCTTTAAATCATTCCCTGCACGTGATATCGATGTCGGTCTGTGGAAAAACACTGATGTGTTTGGCTTGTGAGTACTGCGTTCTTACTTAATAGATATATCCTAAGAGCGCTTGAAATTGTAGAAATCCTACTTGCACTTTTGTTCTCTTCACAAAATACAGAAGGGGAGCTCTTAGTGTACTATTAGTCCATGTAACACTATCTCTTGAGCAGAAAGTCTTCTGCCAAACAAAAAAGTACAGCATACGAAGCACAGAGTGGTGCAAGGATAGAGTTACATTGTATCACTATCCCTGTTTTACATGACAGAAAATTCTCTGGAAATAGTTATTCTATGATCTCCCACAGGAACATAAAAGTGTAAAAAAAGGGGATGATAAAAGGAAATAATAAAAATGATAGTCAATTTGATTTTACAAAACATGTAAAGTCAAAATGGAGGATAAGAAAGTGCCTCCAGATAAAATTCTGTATCTTTTTTGGTCATGGTTTTGAACACGCTGGTATGCAAATAAGCATTGCATGTAATGCCTGACATTTTAAAAATACACAAAACAATAACAAAAAAGTTAACTGTCACTTCATATACCTCAGTGCTTTCGCATACACATTCACAAAAGCAAGTGCGTATACAAACACACAAAATCTGAAACGTTAGTCATTTTATATATAAAGCTGTCAGTTTTGAGGATAATAAAAAAAAATAGAACTCATGTCCTCACAAACAAGATAGAAAGCAGTGATGTTGTTGGATAGGGAGAATATGTTTTAACCCTTTAAGTGCCAGAGGGGTACGCAATGCATTCCGTACCCTCTGGCACTCAAAGGGTTAAGGTTCTGCATGCCAGCGAAAACAATAACAGAATCAAACTGATGAGCCATTTTAAAAGCAGACGACGGTCTTGTTTTTCTGTTCTTCACAAAATTGTGACAGTAGATTGAAGGCCTTATGTTTGAGAGAAAACTGGAGTAATTCTGAGGAAAACCAACTTCACCACAGGGACAAATAAATCCCCACAGTGCCCACTTATGTAAAGGAAGCTTCCAACACATTATGTAGCTATGTGTTGTGGATCTCTAGCATTTAACAGGTTAAAAGCCCCATTTAAATCAACAGGAATTTTGATATGCCCCCCTATGGTTTGCCTCCATAATTACTCCAAATTTATTTATTTTAATATTTTGATAAGGTCCTTTATTTACATTGGTTGCAGACCAATTCAGTCAGAATCACTGTGGGATGGATATCTTGGCGTGTCCGCTGCATCCTCTTTTTTCCTCTGTTGGGAAGGCAGGGAATTTCCCCCTTTCTGTATGTTTAAGCCCTAGAAAAAAGATATGAAGGTAAGAAGTGGCCTGGACAGGCTTCTACCCCAGACAACAAATATTCTAGTGGAGTCCTATATCTCCGTTCAGTGGTTTCTGCATGATCGAATATAAAAATTACCTCTTTACGTTGTATCTTGGTGTCTTTGGCAATATTTTCCTCTTGTACAACCTCAGCCACTCTCTGAAATCAAGAAAAAGGATTGGAGTCATGCATGGCACTCAGGGGAAAGAGTAAAGTCTGGGGAAAATACTCAGGGACATTTCATGTATAAAACAAAAGATGTACTTTTGATCACGCCAACATTTCCTACTGGTTTAATTGAGGCAATCTGTTGTTGACGCAATAATATTCAATTAAAAGTATTGGGTGTCAACAGACCATTATATCTGGGAAGATACATTGGTTTCTTGGTTTCTAGTAACCCATCAAAAGATTAAACAGCATCTACATTCAGTTGGTACTGGAAAGGTTAATAATGAATCTTTAGAACACAAACACATCGTAACAGATTGTATTCAATATAAATGTGTTCATCATAAGGAATCTTTTGGGTAAAAGTCTTGTATCACCAGAAAAACAGTATTAGAGAGATACATATACTACAAAAATAACCATCATTTACATTTTTACGTCTTAGCTTTTTCTTTCTTTATTAGCTTATTATCCTTTAAGTTTTTGTGTAATTACTGCTATACGAATTTTATATATCATATTTTATGCATGTTTTCCCACCATGGACGCATGATGGGAAACATTAAGAATGCAATTTTTTTTTACTTTTTCCAACTATATTGTTTGGTGTAGTTTTATTATTGAAACAGACGCTCATATGTAGTGATTGTGCCGGATAGTGCTTATTATTTTGCGGTTGTAATTTGGAGTCCAATAGTAGCAGAGGTTCCTGTTTCCTGGCTGAAATCCAAGTACATATTTTCGTATATTCCTTCATATAGCTCCACCATATTGTAATATCAAAAAAACAGGACTTACATACAATCACAGCAGTCCACTCCTTATGCATTTCAGAGACGCATAGGCCTCCTTCATCAGAAGATAGGACCGCCTATCTCTAAACAAGTTTTATATAGACAAACAACACACTATATTCTACGAAACATGGATTAAACCATCGATTGCCGGAAGGGAAAACAGTGACACTCCCAACTAAATGCCATCCCTGCAATCAAGGAGAAACCCATGCTCGTAGCCAAAATGCATTTACAATACACATAAACATTAAAAACACATTGAGCCAAAATGGACCAATACATTTTCTTAAAAGCAAAAATAACAAATACTTTGAGAACTCTGCACGCTCATTGAGGGATGAGAAAGAATTCACCAAATTAATTATCCTATATAAGAGTTCAGATCCCATTCAGCATTTAGATCCGAAGGTCGCCTACTTCTCAACTCAAAGATCCAAAATACTATTCAATCTGGCCACCCTATCACCTCCTTTTAATTCCCTTAAAAGTAAAGAATGAACTATCAGCATTATGTTCACTTACAATATGATTCACAACTTGAGATTTATCATCCGTATTAGTAATAGAATTCAAATGTTCTCTTATTTTGTATTTCAAGGGACGAACGGTACATGCCACATACTGTTTTCCGCATTTGCATGTCGCCAAATACACAACATTTCTAAAATTACAATTTATAAAATCTTTCATATGATACACTTTTCCAATAACTGTAGACCTAAAGTCTTTAGACTTTGTATCATAGGTGCAACAAATGCATACTCTATATGCACATCCAAACATGCCCATAGGAGTTAACATTTCAACTGTTTTTTTTTTTTATTAAAACACACTAGGAGAAACCATATTTGCAATACTAAACTATCAGACAAATGCTGTAATTTATCATCCAGACATAAAACTTTCCAATGTCTTCTAAGTATATTTTTGATTAGGTATGCATTGTTGCTAAACCTAGTAACAAAACTGGGAACATTACTCTCCCTACCTTGACCGACAAAGGTTCTACCTCTATAGTTTTAGATCTCAAAAGACTCTCTCTGGGAGTACCCAATGCTCTCTTGTATGCTCGCTCCACATCACCCAAGGAGTAACCTCTATCAATACGTTTTGCAGCTGATTACCGGGTCTCCAGGGACAGACACCAATTCTTCAGTGGTGGGGAGTTTCATAAGAATCTCTGCCCACTTCTGCTCCTTCCCACCCTGTTCCTCCCATTTCCCATCCACTTCTCTTCCTTCCTGTAACCAGGGCTAGAAAGACTAGGACCCATATGCAGGAACCCAAAAGCAGGAAGGCAGAAGTGAATTTGAAGCAACAAAGAGACAGTAGAGTCTAAAGTCCCGGGTAGTGAAAGGTTGCTGATATAACAACTCTCTGGGTAGACAGTAGTCGATGTTGATAGTTGCTAATTCCTCCGTGTATGACTGGAAGACTAGTGCTGACAAGTCTCTGGATTAGGCAATAGTCAATGACTACCGACTCCTCGGTGTCTGACTGGAAGACTAGTGCTGACAAGTCTCTGGATTAGTCAATAGTCGAAGGCTACCGACTACTCAGTGTCTGACTGGAAAACTAGTGGTGACAAGTCTCTGGATTAAGCAATAGTCGTAGGCTACCAACTCCTCAACGTCTGACTGGAAGATTAATGGTGTGTCGAAGATTACTGACTCCTCGGCGTCCGACTGTGGTCTAGTGGTAGTCAGTGGTATTGCAACACAGTGGCTGGGTCTATCCGACTGGCTGTTCTAGTACTGCAAGGCCCAGTTGGAGGTCTACCTGCCAAGAAGGCTGGGATTAATACCGCAAGCTGAAGGTAGCTGGTAGGCCTAGGGCGAGATCGACCTGCCGTAGTCGGTGGTCAGAATCAAGCCAAAGGTCATAACAGAAACATCAGAGAAATAAACAGGAATGCTGGAAAGCAGTGAAGCTCGAAGATCTGGCGCAGGAAGCCAGAAAGCAACAGTTCTTAAAAGAGAATCACCCAATTGTGAATGAAAGGGGTGGAGAAACCACAGAGGTGGTGACACTTCCACACACAGTTCCTCCCACTTCCCAAACTGTTGTAGCTATTAAAGGGATAGTAATGTCCTAGATTGCTAAAAAGTAATATTGTAGATGAAGTAAAAAAGAAATCTGTCGTTGAAAGTCCTAGCTCGCAAACCTTTATGGTGTGACAGATAATAGGATTTTAGTCTTACCTGTTAAATCCTTTTCACTTCATCCATACAGGTCACTGGTACAATGGGAGGCGATCCGCCCCTTTAATAGGCAGGAACATTCATTCAAATGTATGCAGGGGGTGGAGCCTCCCCTCCTACTTAAGCTGCCTTCAGGCCAGAGCCAAGCCAGATTGATTTGAGACACTAAACTGACCAGAGGAAGAAGGAAAAGGAAGACTCCTGTGAGCATGCCCCAAAGGTCTCCCACTGCATGCCACAGGAGAGCCAAGCATGGTCCCTTGACAGGGTGGGAGACCAGTGACCTGTATGGACTAAGTGAAAAGGATTTAACAGGTAAGACTAAAATCCTATTTTCACTGTCGTCCAATACAGGTCACTGGTACAATGGGATGTACAAACATTGAGCTGTCCCTGAGGCGGGAAGTAAGGCAAGGACCAGGCGCAAGGCCCAAGTCACTAAAACTGCTATGAACCAATTAATCATATAGCCCAGTAACAGAAGTGTCAACGGACACCAACCAGGGGGGAAAACAACCCCCAAACTAACACAGCACACTGAACCAGAGCCAACCGGGCTCAACAGTAAAGAAGCACTAGGGATCACAGAATGGAAGTCCTAAACAGGCAAAACTGCCTCCAGGACCTTCCTTCCAAAGCTGGCATCAGCCGAGGCCAGTACGTCAACTTGATAGTGCTTCAAGAATGTGTGCACAGAGGACCAAGTGGCCGCTCTGCACAGTTGATCAGCAGATGCCTTATTCTTGTAGGCCCAAGAGGCCCCAATAGATCTGGTGGAATGAGCAGTAACCCTGAAGGGAACGTGCTTATTCGGCAATTTGTAGGCTTCACGGATGGTAGATTTAATCCAAGAGGCAATAGTTACCTTGGATGCCGGTCTCCCTGCCCTAGGCCCCTCAGGAATGACGAACAAGGCGTCAGACTTCCTGATAGACTCAGTGCGATGAACATAAAATTTAAGACAACGCACAACATCCAACAAATGGAGATCTCTTTCCTTGTCAGAGGAAGGGTTAGGGCAGAAAGAGGGAACCACAATCTCCTGATTGATGTGAAATTCGGAGACAACCTTGGGTAAAAACTCCTTGGAAGTGCGAAGCACTGCCTTATCCTTGTGAAACACCAAGTAAGGAGGTTTACAAGACAGAGCTTGTAACTCTGCTACCCGGCGAACTGAGACAATGGCCAAAAGAAAAGCCATTTTCCAGGTCAAGAGACGCAAAGGAATAGAAGCCAAGGATTCAAACGGGGGTCTCTGGAGAACCCCCAGCACCAAATTGAGGTCCCACTGGGGAGTAGGACTCTTGAAGGCAGGTCGAACATGAGCCACGCCTTGGAAGAAAACCTTAACATCAGGAAGAATAGCAATTCTTTCCTGGAAAAACACAGACAGAGCAGAAGTCTGAACTTTGAGAGAACTCAGGCTGAGTCCCTTCTCAACCCCATCCTGTAAAAAGGCTAGGACTGTGGGAAGATGGAAATCTAGAGACAGATCCTTAGCAGTACACCATGCTACAAAGGTGGACCATATGCGATGATAGATCTTGGAAGACACGGGCTTGCGAGCTCTAAGCATCGTGGACACCACTGAAGAGGAAAACCCTTTCTTCTTTAGAATTGAGGATTCAACCTCCAAGCCATCAAATGGAGATGTTGAACATCCTCCTTCCACAGATATCCCTGAAGAAGTAGATCTGGACGTGCAGGAAGCGGAACAGGATCCGTCACAGACATGGCTAACAGTTCCGGATACCAGGACTGACGAGGCCAATTTGGAGTGATCAGGATGACAGGACAACGCTCCACCTTCAGCTTCTGGATGACTCGGATCAACAGAGGAAGAGGAGGGAAGATGTAAGCCAGAGGAAATGTCCATGGTATTGACAAGGCATCCACTGCTAGGGCAAGAGGGTCCCTCCATCGGGAGCAAAACACTGGCACCTTCCTGTTGTGTCTGGTTGCCATCAGATCCACTACTGGCACCCCCCACATCTGGGTGAGAAGGTGAAACACTTCTGGATGAAGCGCCCATTCTCCGCTGTCGACTGTATGACGACTGAGAAAGTCTGCCATGACGTTGTCTACACCTGGAATGTGAACCGCTGAGATGACGGCACATGAGCTTCTGCCCAAGACAAAATGGCCTTGACCTCTAACCAGGCGGTGAGACTTTTCGTGCCGCCTTGTCTGTTGATGTAGGCCACTGCGGTGGCGTTGTCGGACTCCACTCTGACTGGACAACCTTCCAGCTGAGATTCCCAGTGCCTCAGGGCAAGAAAGATGGCACGAAGTTCCAGAACATTGATGGAGAGAAGAGATTCTTCCAGACCCCATTTCCCCTGAGCACTGAAATGACCCAACACTGCCCCCCAACCCCAGAGGCTGTCATCCGTCGTGACCGTGGTCCAATAGGGAACCCGAAAGGATCTCCCTTTCAGGAGATGAGACAGGTCCAACCACCACTCCAGGCTCAGCTCTACATGAGGGGGCAACGATACAGAGAGATGCTGGTGATCTGGATGAGATCTGCAAGTCTGAATCACAAACCTCTGAAGTTCCCTGGTGTGTGCCATGGCAAAAGGCACCGCCTCTATCGTGGAAATAAACTTCCCCACCAGAGAAGACAACTTTGGTACTAGAACCCTGTCCATTTCCAGGATCCTGGCCACCCGGACAGCAATCTGATGAGCCACTTCCTCCGGCAAAAACACCATGCACTGCTGAGTGTCGAACAGGAGACCCAGGAAGAGGAGCTGTTGAGATGGAACCAAGTCTGACTTGTCCAGATTCACAATCCAGCCGTGGCGATTGTGCATCTGTATGCACAATTGCAGCTGCTGGTGAAGTATCTCCGCAGATGAGGCTTTCAGGAGCAGATCGTCCATGTAAGGAGTCACCCTGACTCCATCTCGATGAAGCACAGCTATCAAAGCTCCCAATACCCTCTGAAAGACCTGAGGAGCTGAAGTCAGACCAAAGGGAAGAGCTGAAAACTGAAAATGGCCTTTGTGACAGGCAAATCTAAGATACCGTCTGCTCTCTGGATGAATAGGGATGTGAAGGTAAGCATCCTGAAGATCCAGGGAGGCAAGAAACTCCCCTGGAGACATTGCTGCTATCACAGAACGCAGGGATTCCTGACGAAAGTGGGAACTCACAACAAAGGAATTGAGATCCTTGAGATCCAGGATAGGACGTGCACCTCCGTCCTTTTTGGCCACAACGAACAGGTTGGAATAGAATCCTGAACCTGTGTCCTCTGGTGGAACCAATTCCAGGACCTCTTTGTCCAAAAGATCCTGAATAGCGTCGTCGAACAGACGTCTTTTTGTAGGTTCCTGAGAAGGACGAGTAAAATGGAACCGGAAGGGAGGAAGGGAAGAGAAAGGGATCCGGTACCCCTCTGATAGCACCTGAACAACCCAAGGGTCCGCCACTGACTCCTCCCAAACCTGGCAAAAGATGTGGAGACGTCCACCTACAGCCGGATGTGGACCTGGGTTCGGCGAGTCATGCCGAAGCAGTCTTGGAGGTCTTGGCCTTAGGGGCAACTTTGGGCTTCCAGGACTGTTTGGGCTTGGAGGAGGAGCGCGTGGAAGACGGACCTGTCTGGGGCGTGGAGCGTGTCTCAGTTTGGAAAGAACGAAAGGACCGATTGCGTTTGGCTGGAAACTTTTTCTTGAACACCGATGGCAGAAGAGTACTCTTGCCACCAGTGGCCTCACTAATCATCTCCTTAAGTTCAGATCCAAAAAGTAAGGACCCCTGAAAGGGCAAAGAAAGCAAGGCTTTCTTAGATGCAGTGTCAGCAGACCAAATCTTCAACCAAAGAGCACGTCTAGCTACTATGGAGGAGGTAGAGGCCCTCGCCATCATGCGCACAGCATCAAAAGCAGCATCAGCAACATAATTCTGAGCTTCTAACATATTAGCAAGAAGCTGCAACTGCTCAGACACTGGAGCATCCTGGCGAACCGCCTCAGCCAATTGCTCAGTCCAGGCCGCAATGGCCCTATTAACCCACGCCACTGCAAAGGTTGGACGCATAGCAGTGCCAACAGAGGCAAAAATGGATTTAAGGCAAATCTCTAACTTTTTGTCCGTCCAATCCTGCAGGGCCGAAGCATCAGACACAGCTAAGGCAGTAGATTTATATAACCTAGAAATAGGAGCATCCACTTTAGGAGGATGAACCCATTTTGCCAGTTCAGTCTCAGGGAATGGATAAAGTTTAGCAAACTTTTTGGACACAGAAGAGGATTTTTCAGGGTTCCTCCATGCGTCTGAGACTAAACGGGCAAGGGTAGGGTTAGTAGGAAAACAAACCACAGCCTTTGATGGTTTTGGAAAACATCAGTTGAATCATGAGTAGATTCCTGAGTCAGAGGAAGGTTGAGCGTAGTAAGTACAGCTCTGATCAAGCCCTCAGCCGAAACTTCAGGGTCACATTCATAAGGGTCACCAATGGACCTATTAGATTCAATAACGGTGCCTTCCTCAGCATCAGAATCCTGCAAAAGTTCTTCTTCAGAAGAATCAGACACATCAGGAGCCCCCTGTGGCTTAGGCAGGGAGGTCCTGATTGAGGGGGTCTGCCAGATTTGCAGAGCCCCCTGAACCTGAGAGGGAAAGAGTTGAAGAGTGGATCTGAGATCCCTAGTGGCAGCTTTAAACTCTTTTACCCAAGTTGGCTCAATAGCATGGCTGGGAAGCCCAGGGTTGCTATCCTGACTATCTGCACATTCTGGGCATAAATGACCTGAAAATTCTCTAGGCAGCCCAGAGTGACAAGAGGAACAAAACGCAATGGGGGAAATGATCACCCCAGCCTCTTTGGTCTTGGGTCTAGCCCCTGACTCCAGTGGAGTAGACATGCTCACAGCGTCAAATATACACCACTTAATAAAAACCACCCAGTAAAAGTGATAAAGATTAAAGTTTCACCCCAGAAATGCCTAAAATCGGACTTATCTGGCCAGCGAAGGGTTAATCTGCTGAGAGGAGAGAAGGCTCATTCCCTGCGTAGTATACTCGCTGAGAAAAACACCACAAAATGGCTGCCGCGACAGTAGCCAATCAGAAAACGAGCGCGAAACAGGCGCTCATGGGAAATGTAGTTTTCCTCAGAAGTACCCCTAAACAGCGCCTGAAGCCCCCCCAAACTCCCAACACACTGAATCTAGCTACCGGATGATAGAGCAGGGGAAGACCAACAAAATGAGCCCTCTCTGAAGTTGCTGTGACAAGCGGTTCCAGAGAAACGTCCCACACTGTGAAATCCCATAGAGAGTAAAGGAGCAATAGCGTCTATGCGGGAAAAAGCGCTCTTAAAGGCGCGGAACACTAAATATTAATAAAGTATACTAAAGGTAAAAAGTACACCAAACACACTTCTAACACATGGAAAACATGAGAGAATAAGGACCCAAAGCTCCAAAACCCAGGGAATACCACAGACATTGCATAAATACAAGCAATATGAATAAAAACACCCTATGAGTGCTGGAGTGCAGAAAGCAAACTCCCAAATACAAGCCCAGAGAAGGGACACTGTGGGGACAAGTGGACCTTCAGCACTCAAAGGGTGGCTCACCTTTCTGCAGGACTTCTGTCTTCAGGTAACCATGTTAAAAGGAGATTAACCAGAGGAAAATCCCCCAGCAGGGAAGCTGCTTGACTCAAGCTGTTCCCTCTTCAGGGCATAAGGTCCACCAGAAAATCCCTGGAAGCTGCACTAGCCACTTTGGAGAGGGCAATTCACAGCCACAGTCACCCGCCTAATGGTGGTATTCCATATTTGAAAGAAAACAATAAAAAACTAAAGTTGAATGAGAGATGTTCTCCACCTGGTGTGCACAGCACACAGGAACAAATCAATCTGGCTTGGCTCTGGCCTGAAGGCAGCTTAAGTAGGAGGGGAGGCTCCACCCCCTGCATACATTTGAATGAATGTTCCTGCCTATTAAAGGGGCGGATCGCCTCCCATTGTACCAGTGACCTGTATTGGACGACAGTGAAAGAACGTTTTAAAGTTCTCCTCTCCCTCCCCTTTCCCTGACGTCAGCTGTAAGGTGACATCAGGGAATCCTGAATCCTGGTCCAGGCACCAATTATCTCGGTTCTTCAGCAGAGCCGAGATAATGAAATCGAAAAAGAAATACTTCATTGAAACAGTCTACAAAGTGTGCTTGTAAACCAGGTTTCAGTATCTTGGCTCTGAAGAAGAGCCAACTTGAGTCATCTGACTCGAATCTGCTGCTGTCAGCTTTACAGCTGACAGCAGGGAGAGGAGAACTTTAAAATGTTCTATCTCTCAAACCATAAAGGTTTGAGAGATAGGACTTGCACCAAAATATTTATTTTTAATTCATCTACAATATTACTTTTTAGCAATCTAGGACATTACTAACCCTTTAAAAAAAATAAACTTAATGATCCCAGTCCCATCTCTCAAACCTTTACAGTGTGAGATACAACGTTTTAAAGTTCCACCGTCAGTGCTGTTAGCTGTAAAGCTGACAGCAGGAGATGTGTTTCGGCCGACTCAAGGCGGCTCTTCAGCAGAGCCGAGATACCGAAATCTAAAAAGAAATACTTCATTGGAACGGTTTACAAAGTGTGCCTGGTTTGCAAGCACACTTTGTAGACTGTTCCAATTAAGTATTTTTTTTAGGTTTCGGTATTTCGGCTCTGCTGAAGAGCCGCCTGCTGGTCCCCGGACCAGGTTCTCCTGCTGTCAGCTTTACAGCTGACATCATGGAAAGGGGAGGTTGGGGGGAACTTTAAGACATTCTATCTCTCAAACCATAAATGTTTGAGAGATGGGACTGGGATCATTTAGTTTATTTTTTTTAATAGTAAGCCCCACCCCTTTTTGAAGCGAGTCTCGTTATTTATATCCCCTAGCGGCAGCACAGGACAGAAGACAAAGATCCCAGATTTGCTGTTATGAGCTTCCGAGAAACTCAGAACTGAGGTAAAGAGATGTTCAAAAAGTCGTCATAATGATAAAATTGTCGGTTCGTGAGTTGGTGGTAAAAGAAGGACAATAGATTGTAGATTAAACCACACCTACTTTTAAGATGGCTTTTTCTCTTTGAAGGAGATGGCGGAACTGGATGCAAAAAATGAAGGAAACATGTTTGAGAATTGACGGATCATAGCGTAAGAACTTTTTTATTCTGATTACAGACAATTTCAGTTACCACCACCTTCTGAACATCTCGCCCTTAGAGTAGAATGTTCAAAAAGTCATCTTAATGAAAAAATTGTTTGATTGTGAGTTGGTGGTAAAAGAAGGACAATATTTTCAGAAGAAAATCCATCACATATGAAAATGTGTTGTACAGAATTAAAAAATGGGGGTAAGATGAGCTTGCTGAATAATTCCCATAAAAATAAACAAAGAAGTTTTTTGTCTTTAAAGCAACAAATTTTCAAAGACTGAAAGAATGTAGATTAAATCACACCCACATTTAACCCCTTAACGATCCTTGGCGGTCATAGCACGTCATGGGTAGATCTGACTTAATGACTCATGACGTACTCCGTGGTCCTTAAGTGACCGCCGTGTGCGTGGCCAGTCCTTAAGGGGTTAAGACTGCTTTTTCCCCTTTGAAAAAGCAGAATTGTATGCAAATTTATGGTAATACGTCTGAGAATTGACAGTGGTGTAAGAACTTTTTCATTCTGATGATAGACAATTTCAGTTACCACTACTTTTTGACCATCTCGCTCTTTGAAGTTTATGTCAACCTCTACATGTTTAAGGTCCTGGAATGAACTTATGAACTGGGCAATCCAAGAACAATGAAGCCAGTTAATGGTAGCCTGCATATTATACAGTCTCATATCCTAGAAATGAAAATTAAAAAAAAGAAGTGTAACTAAGGAAACAGTGCCCATACACCCTACTCTGTGGGAGATCATTTAAAAATGAAAGTGGAGGTGTGGGGTAAAGTGGAGGGAAGATATGAGTCTTTCCTTCAGTGGCCTTTACTTTTTTGAAATGCCCTTCTCTCTGGAGAAGGGGAATTTACCTCATGGTTCCTGTGTTCAACATTGCACAACAGAGAAATTCTTGTTATTACCATTGATTTGACTTGTGACATAACTTAAGTCTTATCTTGTACAACCACATTTGACAATCCTTAGTTTATTTACATACTTCAGGTACAGCAGTGGCATAGCAGCACATTTTGACACACAAGGAGGCTAGAGCAACCCTTTGAAAGTTAGAGAGGTCTTTGCAAAGCAATGCACTGGAGATATGTTTATTATTTAAGGGGATAAAGCCCCATTTAAATCAATGGGAAGTATCATTTGACACCTGTGGTGCAGCTGGGAACCCCAGTTTCTTCTTAGCTCAGTAGTCTCATGTACCCACAAAGTTACTGAGCACTCATATCGTAAATAATGTGACTACACTTCTTTAGGATGCATTATTTACAAAGAAGTGAAAGAGAGAAGCATTGATATATAGCATTATAGAGATGTACATAGAAGGGAAGGAATACTAATGAAGAAAAGAGAAAAAGACAAAGGATGACAAAGAATGGAAAATAAAGCTAAGTTTAAGAGACAACAGAAGGATGCATGGGCAGGAGAGAGTAAAACAGGATACCTGGTCTACGGGCAGCTCCACATGAGTCTGCTCATCCTCCCTCACTTCTTGTGCTCCCTCCAGCTCATGTCGAGTTTCCTTTACCTTAAACACTCCTCCTCTATCTGCAGAGGAAAATCAGCACTCTGTCAGTCCAGGCGCAGCAAAAAGATGTTTAATGGTTAAATCTACTACCCTCACAGCCTATTATGAAATTCCAGGTTCTATGGGCCTTAGCATGAGGGGTTCAGTTCTGGAGCAAGCTACCTGCATCATAGGAGAGAATTAAAATCCCCATTAAATTAAATGGGACCTTTAACCCCTTGAATGCTAGAGAGGTCTCCAACACATTGCAAAGCGGTTAGTTGGCAATCTCTCTAGCATTCAAGGTTTTAAAAGCCCTTTTTAAATCAATGGGAATCAGAATTGCTCCTCTTCAACTTGATTTTGTGGACACCACTGACCTTACTGACCAAATTATTTGACAAACAGCAGCCCATGAGCCAGCTAGATAATCTCTTACTACATATCAGAATATGGTGTGCAAAGAGGTTCTCACCACTGCTCTCTTCTTGATTGGGTTTCGGCTTTCGGTTTGGATGGACCCTAACTGGTTTTGCATAGAAGATGGATTCCTCCTTTTTGGCCATGTGTTTGGGACCCGAAGTTTTCACTGCTGTACCAGTGGAATGGACTCTACGGTCATCCCCCTGAAATCAAAGGGGTGTGAGATATTATATGCGTAATGTATATGTACATTAGCTCATACCCAACCAGATATTTACACAGAATTGTTGCAGTTACCTGTGGTGACGAGTCAATAAGAGCCGAGTCACTGACTCCATCCTGGGATACGCTGTAAACTTTTCCAACCTGGAGAGAAAAATAGGATGCAGAATCTTCAGATGGGTTCAACACAAGACAATCACAGGCCATTACTCTTTATACATATGCAGTGAGTCTCTAAAACCCCAAACTATGGGCCGTATACAGTATGCTAAAGAGGTGCAATTCTGAAAAAACAAAACAAAAAAAAAACAATTATACCCTTATAGGAGATATGAAAATGACCAATGATTTAAATGGAGAGTTTGGGAATTGTATTTATTCCCTATGGTGCACATATTTAGCTTACTGAATACAGCCCTAAGATCAACAATAAAGTGTGGGATCATGACACATCATACCAAGCTTTTTTGTGCTTGCATGTTATAAGCCGAGGGCATTTTCTGTGCCAGTGGATAAGGCTGTGGTGGAGTCATATTTGGGGGGGTGGCAATGGTGGGCCAATGACACCTAGGATCCTCTCTTGCCTAAGGGCATCTGAGATGTAAATCCAGCTCTGGAAACAGCAATATTTATCAGGAAACCAGTAATGCCTGGATGAGATGTAAGAAGATATGTACTAACCCCAGCTTTGATGATCCTGCGTTTGGCACTAGTGCGAGTCCTGAAACATGGACATAGAGAAGAGTATTTAGTTGCCTGAAAGGGAAAGAAAGGCAAGAGAAAAGGGAGCGAGAGCACATAAAATACCACAAACTGAGGATAACATAAAAAAGGAAGGTACTGTGTTAGCCATATAGTAGGTTAGGGAGGAAAATACATTTGTAATAATGAAAAAACTTAATGATGCCCTTAGTAAAAAGCACATCCAGCTACTTACAGGATACCCTAGGCCTAAAGAACAAACACTAGTCTATTACCAGAGGGCATTGATCTTAGTAACAATTGATCTCACCATTTACCCACATAGACTGTTCTGCCACTAATAAACTTCATATTAACACACAATTATTTCTGACATATATGCATATCTACAAAATATGGGGACAGCTAAGGGAACAGATGGCACCCAAATATCAGGCATAAAAGTATATAGTGGGGAGTAACAGACAGTCATGGGGCCTTGTGCTGCCCTTTGGGGCTGCTCTTGTGGCTCCCAGAGTTAATTTCCCTCTACCACATCACACATACCCTATTTTCCCCATAAAAAGCACATATCCTTTAGACCCACTGATGAACTATGGAGTCAAAAAAGCTCTGATTGAGCTTCCAATTGCCAGGATCCTGGTGCTGGCAACTGAGAAAGTCTGCCAAAATGTTGTCTACCCCATGGGTGCGAAAAGGCAGAGAGAGTCATCACGTGAGCTTCTGCCCATGTGAGAATCAATCAAACCTCAGTCCATGTGATCTCACTCCTGGACCCTCCCTGGCAGATGATGTAAACAACTGCCATCACATTGTCTGACTGGATCTGCACCGGGGAACCCTATAGGGACAAAAAGGAATGACTAGGTAAATTGCCCACAGCTCCAGAACATTGATGGATAGAGTGCTCTCTCCTCAGTCCAAGAGTTCTGTCTCCAAAGACTTTGCTCTGTTAGGTTGTCTCAGAGTCATGCCCTAGTCTGTCAGGCTGGCATCCGTCGTAAGTATGAGCCAAGTCAGAATGACCAGGGGCCACCCCAAGGTCAGGAGGCAGCGATGAAGCCACTAACAAAAGTTTGCTTTTATTACGGCAGACAGACACATGACATGGAAAAGGTGACACTTTTGTCTGGACCAATTCCTGAAAATATCCAGCTGCAACTCCAGAGTTTGGAATTGTGCAAATGGGACTGCATAAGGGGCTTAGATAGCCCAGTACCTATATATTTCATATTGTTGCAGAGGGCCAGGAAACTGCCAGAGACACCTTGTAATCCCATAGAAAGACGTTCACCTGGAAAGTGTTGAATTTTATACCGAGAAAGAGAAGGACAAATTCTTGAGATTAAGCACCAAACTGTACTGTCCCAGAATGGATACCACCACTAAATCTGAGTGCCCAATGCTTCTCTGAAGGAGCCTTTATTAAAAGGTTATCCAGGTAGGGCATCAAAGAAATCCTCTCAGAGCAGATGTGAGCCACCAAAGCTGACATGACCTCTGTGACTAACTGCAAAGTGGAAACTAATCCAAAAGAAAGTGAACTGAAATTGATGGCTTGGAAGGCACAACCCAGAAAACGCTGATGATCTGTGTCGATAGGAATGTGCAAATACATATCCTTTATATCTAAGGAAGCTAAAATCCCCCTGGACACATGGCGGAGCTCGCATGAAACAGTTGAGCTATTTCAACTTCAGAATAGGATGACAGCCACTGTCTTTTTTGGGAACTCTTAACAGGTTGTGCAGTAATAGAAACCCAGTAACTTTTCAAGTAAAGGAACTGATACGAGTACCTGCATGTCTAGCAGGGAAGTCACAGCATCCCAAAACAGACAGTTTTGATCTGAACTCTGGACATAAAGAAACGACACGGAGGAAGGGACTTGAAATCTATGCATTAACCTTCCACGACTACCCACAAAACCCACTGGCCTGCCACAGAAATTTCCCATGTGCAGTGGAAAAAACTGGGATGGAGTACTATGGCCTGTGAACAACCAGGCCCTCATGAGTCATGCAGAGGTAGTTTTGTCAGTTTTGGGCTTCTGAACTGGCTTCTAGCCCGCCCAAGCCTGCTTTGGCTTTGGAGTGGGACGTGCCTTTGTTGTGGAGTGGAGACCTGGGAGTGTACTCCAATGGGCAGGAGTAACAAAAGCCATGCTTCTTAAAGGGGAACTACCACCCCTCAAAAACTTAATCTTATTTAAGTCTTCATCTGGCGACTAGCTGCTTAGTAGCGCTAGTCGCCAGAAATATTACCCGGTTTACAAGATTTTCTACTTACTCTGAGGCGGACAGTAGCAGGAAGCACGGACATCTTGCCATAGTGACATCCGTGCTCCTGTGCTGTCAGTCCCTTTTGGAGCCGGACGGATCTTAGAGATGAGGACAATCGTGTCCTCATTCTGTTTGGATGGCATCTAAAAGCTGATCCACCCCCAAGCAGCCATAGCCTTAGCGACCCATGCAATGGTGAAGGAAGGGTATAAGGTGGCCACTGAGGCCTCAGAATTCACTTTAAAGAATGTGTACAGACGTTTGTCTACCTGAGCCTTGAGTACTGCAGTATTCACCAGTGGCAAAGCAGTATTCTTAGCCAGGAGAGAAACTGGGGGATCAACTGCAGGGAAGAATCTCAGAAGAAAAGGGATACAAAAGGGAATATGCTGGTTAAGGAAAAACCTCATGTGAGGCTTTTTCCATTCCTCTGTCAGCAACTAGCCCAAGGAATTGTGGGAAAGAAAAACTGCAACCTCCTTCTTGCTTTTCTAAAAAATATCCAGAGAAGAGGAACTAGAAACGGAAGCCTCTGATACCTTAAGCATTTCTAGAAAGGCCCAAATACAACCTTCAGCAGAAGGACAGGGGTCTTCCTCACACAAGTCCCCAAGTAAAAAGGACAAATAAAATTAATTTGCATCAGTTTCCCCAAAAGGAAGAGGGTTTGTCAGGTACCACCTCTTCCCCTCCACTAAAGCCAAGAAAGAATGGGCTGCTGGGAAAAATAGTTTCCCATAAACAAAATGGCATGGTGGCACTCCACTTGCCGCCACTCCAAGTACCCCAAAAATGGGAGAGGGGCTCCCATTGTACTGAACAGACTCTGATGAAGTCCATAGAACCACCAAGTACATTTCTGCCTTTGTAACTGCTGCAAAGGTAGAAGTCCCACAATAGCACTCCTCATGTGTCTGTTCTTAAAGGCACAGTGGCCTGAAAATGGAAATCGTATATAAAATAGAATAAAGAAAGGTGGAAACATCTTAGTAATAAGAACAGGTCATTGTCAGATAGTGACAATGAGCCACAGGAGGCAAGAGCTGCAAGACTAACCAACCAGCAGTGCAAGGTTAACAACCCTTAAATTGCTACAGTAGAAATAGGAATGCAAAAGGAATGCTACTGATACCAAGCTAGCATTAGCGTCTCCCAAAGGCAACTGCTTGCCAGAGAAATAGGGACAGACTTACAGTCTCTTTGTAGAAATAACCCTAGGCTTCACAGAAGCCAGGGAGAAAAGCCTGCTAGGAGTGTTAGTCATCATCCACAGAACCGGTACTGAGAGTTCTGCAACTGGTTAGTCCTGATATAAGGAAGACAATAATATGTCTAATGGGGGATTATACAGCCCCATATCCTAGTAGAAATAAACAAAAAAGGAAAACATAAGAGAGCTTTGCCATGCTTCCGTCCTTGTACAAACAAGAGAAGTACAGAAGAAAATAATATCTGTATTTTAGTCTCCAAAATTCTTATTCACATACAATTATCAATGCAAAAGTTTAACAAAGTTCTTGTGTTACTATAGAAAGTGAATGTTTTATGTCTCACAATTTCTGTTATTTTGGTGATGTTTCAGATCATGCTCATTTCCTTTAATGTAGAAGTAAAACAATATAAACAGCGCTACCTAGCCTTAAACTCAACGCAAGAAATGCGTCAGAGAGCGCCAATAATAAAAACAATAATAAACAAATCACAAGTATAATATAATATAGGGAGGCTATGTTCTATATTGTCCTTTAATAAAAGACTAAGGGTAAATGCAATGAAACTCTCCCTATAAACAGTTGTTAGGGCACACTTTCCATTGCTGCTTGTCTTAGTAGCCTTCACAATTCAATCTCCAGAAGAGGATTGTCATGTAAAGAGAAAAATAGGAGGGTCAAGACAGCATAAAAAAACCTGTGTATTAATTAGTTTAATTGAGTCAAAATAGCAGAAGGGGTTCAAGATGGAAAAAAAGTGATAATACATGCAAATAAAATTTGACTTTTGTATAACGGAGTGTATACAGAGGACAACAGGATAAGCAAATCTTCCTATATATAATTTATATATAAAAAAAAAAAAAAAAAAAAAAAAAAATTATATATATATATATATATATATATATGTAAAATATTCAGTATACACATATGGAGCTATGAGAGGAGTTCCATATGAGGAATCATGCTTCCAGAGGAAGGTGCAAGTTTAAGCGCCGAAACGTGTTAAAGTACAAGCCTGCAGCATTTCTGAATATAAGTGGACTAGAACTTATGTCTCATTTCTGAGAGTGCAAACAAAATTAACTAAATGATCTCTATATAGGACAGTCTACACAAGTATTAAAAGCACACCCTTAGGAGTAGATTTTAGGGATCTAACATAAAAAACTCCTTTGTATAAATGCTAAAATACACAATATTTAAAATGATACAACCCAATTTAACTTTAGATGTTAGTGGTCCTTTAAAGCAGGGCTGTCCAAGTTCAGGCCTCAAGGGCTACCCACAGGCCAGGATGTAAGGATTTCCCTGCTTAAAGGAGCAGTAAATTTTTTTTTACGAGAACACATTTTATAGAGCATTTCCTGCTGAATAAAACAAGGTCACTCCCACTGCTGTCAGATTTTTTATTCAAAATCTATAGCAGGTCAAATAATCAGGAAGTGAATTTACTGTGTTTACTTCCTGATTGTTCTGACAGGAAGTGACAGGCAGTTTCTACCACATTCTATGGGGAATTGTATGTCTCTGACTTTCCGCTCTATTAGAATCTAACAGAAAATCTAATTAGAATTTGATCTCTAGAGGGCACTGCTAGGGTTGCCACCCAGCAGGTATTTTACCGGCAGGCCGGTAAAAAATTGGCTTCTGTCCAATGTTAAGTCTATGGAGGGAATGCCATGGACGGTATTTTTTTGAAGAAAAGGTGGCAACCCTAGGCACTGCTAATAATAATAAATAAACAATAAATAAAAATATATATTGTAGGGATTTTCCTATTGAGTAAAATAAGGGTACTCCCACTGCCGAGAGATTTATATTTCCAGAGTTATTACAGTTTAAACCCATGGTTTTTTTACATTATCAGTGCCCTCTAGTGGTCAAATTCTAATTAGATTTCCTGTTATATTTTAATGGAGAGGAAAGTCAGAAAAGTCAGAGACATACAGGTCTCCATAGAATGTGATAGAAACTGCCTGTCACTTTCTGTCAGTTAGAACGATCAGGAAGTAAACACAGTAAATTCACTTCCTGATTATTTAAACTGTTATAATCCTATATAATAATTCACTAAATCGTGTGTAACGCATGACATGCGCAGTGCACACTGCTGCGCGTGCTCTTGTCATGCGCAGTAGAGACTGCGCGCAGTAGAGACTGCCCGCAGCGCGGCTGATACAGAGCTGGGCGCTCCGAAGGAGTGTCCAGCTCTGTATCAGCCGTGGCGTGGGCAGTCTCCTCTGCGGGTGACTGCCCCGCGACCGGGTGGCAGTGACACTGTGCCCCGTGTAACAGGCTCTTCAACTAGTTTTTGAATAAAACATCTGACAGCGATGTGAGTGACCTTGTATTATTCAGCAGGAAATGCTCTGTAAAATATGTGTTTTCATAAAAAAAGTTTACTGCTCCTTTAAAGTAATAAAGAAAAAGGCAGAGGGATAGGAGATGGGGTGGATAGAGGGAATGACCCTACTTGTCTCCATGCTGTATCAGAAGCTCCTGGTAAGGAAGGCACTTGTATTTCTCTGATCCCACGGCAACATAGTATTCCCCAGAGACCAGCTCAGATCCATTGGAGAGATATACCCCATCAAGAGTGCAGAGCCTGAGGAGAGAGTGTGAGACAGACAACTTCTTACTTCTGGGACCTGGACAATATATAAAGTGGCAGGCCTCCTTAACTACTTGGAAACTAGCCAGGTCTCCAGTGAATTGCTGTGCAATGCACTGGAGACATCTCTACCATCCAAGGGGTTATAAAATAAAATAAAAAAAATCTCCTGCTAAAAATGAATACTCAAGCTTAGAGGAGTTTCACACAATTTAAAAAGAGCAGTAATTTTTTATGTAAAAATAAACATTGTTTAGACATTTTTCTGTTGAGTTAAACCAGGCTACTCCCACTGCTAGGAGATGCATCTTTCCAGATTTATTACAGTTTAATCTGCTGCTGTTTTACACTGCCCTCTAGTGACCAGATTACATACAGTTATTCTGTTGTATTATATTGGAGAAGTGAGTCACTTACAGCAGTTCTCCTCAGAATGTTATAGTATCAGCTTTATCACTTTCCATTAATTTGAATTCTCATTAAGTAACAAAGCTGTTATTCACTTCCTGACAGTTGAACAGTTATAACTTTTGAATAAAAGCCTGCCAACAGTGGGAATGCCCTTTTTTTATTCAACAGGAGAATTACTTACCAAAACCATCAAACAATTCCTTCTTTTGAGGACTTATGTTGGTCTTGACACACCTCAAGGTGTGTTGTGATCATGGTGGAGAGGCAGAAACTGACTGCTCCAGGACCAGAGCAGTCAGTTCCAGCAATTCTCTAATGGCTCCACACATGTGATCGCTGCTACAGCAATCATATGTGCAAATGGAGTCATTTGATAAAGGCAATGTAAGTGAACATTGCCTTTGTAATGTTCTCTTCCCCTCTCTCCTCACCATGAACGTGAGGCAAAGAGAGACATAGACAACACATCCCAACTCTGCAGATGGCCAAAGTGGGTGTGGGGTGGCACTTTTGTTTTGCTGTAGGCAGGACTGTTGGGTAGAGCATAAAAAAAGTTTATTTCATGACCTATTGACATATCTGACTGTAAATGAATAATGATTTAGAGCAACACCAAAATATTTTATTTACGCAGACTAATTTATAGACAAATATACTGAAGTTTAAAATCCCTTAAGGACCCATGACGTTAATTTTAGATGCAATATCTCAATGGCCTGACATTTTACATTGGCTCTGTTGCTGCACTATCCTATGGATAGCTCTTTCAGTTGGCCATAAACCTCAATAGGATGGTGTAGCAACAGCGCCATTGTACAATTTTAGACCATTTAGACATTGCACCTACAAAAAATAGGATTTTAGTCTTACCTGTTAAATCCTTTTCACTTAGTCCATACAGGTCACTGGTACTCTGGGAGGCGATCCGCCCCTTTAATAGGCAGGAACAATTATGCAAATGACTGCAGTGGGCGGAGCCTCCCCTCCTACTTAAGCTGCCTTCAGGCCAGAGCCACTAGATTGATTTGAGACACAAAAACTGACCATAGGTAAGCAAGAAGGAAGACTCCTGTGAGCATGCCCCAAAGGTCTCCCGCTGAATGCCACAGGAGAGCCAAGCATGGTCCCTTGACAGGGTGGGAGACCAGTGACCTGTATGGACTAAGTGAAAAGGATTTAACAGGTAAGACTAAAATCCTATTTTCACTGTCGTCCAGTACAGGTCACTGGTACTCTGGGATGTACAAACATTGAGCTGACCCAGAGGCGGGAAGTAAGGCAAGGACCAGGCGCAGGGCCCAAGTCACTAGAACTGCTATGAACCAGTTAATTACATAGCCCAAAATGTAAGTGTCAACGGACACCAACCAGGGGAAAACAACCCCTGAACTAACACAGCACACAGAACCAGAGCCAACCGGGCTCAACAGTAAAGAAGCACTAAGAACCACAGAGTAGAAGGCCTAAACAGGCAAAACTGCCTCCAGGACCTTCCTTCCAAAACTGGCATCAGCCGAGGCCAGTACATCAACTCGGTAGTGCTTTGAAAAAGTGTGCACAGAGGACCAAGTGGCCGCTCTGCACAGTTGATCAGCAGATGCCTGATTCTTGTAGGCCCAAGAGGCCCCAATAGATCTGGTGGAATGGGCAGTCACCCGGAAGGGAACATGCTTATTCCGCAACTTGTAGGCTTCACGAATAGTAGCCTTAATCCAAGAGGCAACAGTAACTTTGGAAGCCGGTCTCCCTGCCCTAGGCCCCTCAGGAATGACGAATAGAGCATCAGACTTCCTGATAGACTCGGTGCGATGAACAAAAAACTTGAGGCAATGCACCACATCCAACAAATGGAGATCTCGTTCCTTGTCAGATGAAGGATTAGGGCAGAAAGAGGGAACCACAATCTCCTGATTGATGTGAAACTCGGACACAACCTTGGGTAAGAATTCCTTGGTAGTGCGAAGCACAGCCTTATCCTTGTGGAACACCAGGTAAGGAGGTTTACAAGACAGAGCTTGTAACTCTGCTACCCGGCGAACTGAAACAATAGCCAAAAGGAAGGCCATCTTCCAAGTCAAGAGACGTAATGGAATGGAAGCCAAGGATTCAAACGGGGGTCGCTGGAGAACTCCCAGCACCAAACTGAGGTCCCACTGGGGAGCAGGACTCTTAAAGGCAGGCCGAACATGAGTCACACCTTGGAAGAAAACTTTCACATCAGGAAGGATAGCAATCCTTTCCTGGAAAAACACAGACAAAGCAGAAGTCTGGACTTTGAGGGAACTCAGACTGAGCCCTTTTTCAACACCGTCCTGCAAAAAAGCCAGGACAGTGGGAAGATGAAAGTCCAGGGACACCTTCCGATCAGTACACCAAGCCACAAAGGTGGCCCAGATACGATGATAGATCTTGGAGGACACAGGCTTACGAGCACTGAGCATCGTCGACACCACTGAGGGAGAAAATCCTTTCTTCTCTAGAATCGAGGATTCAACCGCCATGCCATCAAATGGAGATGCTGAACATCCTCCTTCCACAGATATCCTTGAAGAAGTAAATCCGGACGGGCAGGGAGTGGAAACGGTTCCGCCACTGACATGGCCATCAACTCCGGATACCAGGACTGGCGAGGCCAGTTTGGAGCGATCAGGATGACAGGACAACGCTCCTGCTTCAACTTCTGGATGACTCTGATCAATAGAGGAAGAGGAGGGAAGATGTAAGCCAGAGGAAAATCCCAAGGAATTGACAATGCATCCACTGCTAGAGCAAGAGGGTCCCTCCGCCGGGAGCAAAACACCGGCACCTTCCTGTTGTGTCTGGTAGCCATCAGGTCCACTACAGGCACCCCCCACCTCTGGGTGAGTAGGTGAAACACCTCTGGATGAAGAGCCCATTCTCCGCTGTCGACTGTGTGACGACTGAGAAAGTCTGCCATAACGTTGTCTACGCCTGGAATGTGAACTGCTGAAATGACAGGCATGTGATCTTCTGCCCAAGATAAAATATCCTTGACTTCCAACCAGGCGGTCCAACTTCTTGTGCCGCCTTGCCTGTTGATGTAGGCCACTGCGGTGGCGTTGTCGGACTCCACTCTGACTGCACAACCTTCCAGCTGAGACTCCCAGTGTCTCAGGGCAAGCCGGATGGCACGCAGTTCCAGAACATTGATGGACAGAAGAGATTCCTCCAGTCCCCATTTCCCCTGAGCACTGAAACGACCCAACACAGCACCCCATCCCCGGATGCTGGCATCCGTTGTAACCGTGGTCCAACAGAGAACCTGAAAGGATCTCCCTTTCAGGAGATGAGAGAGATCCAACCACCAGTGCAGACTCGATTCCACATGAGGAGGTAGAGAGACTGACAGATGCTGATGATCTGGATGATTCTTGCACGTCTGGATCACAAACCTCTGAAGTTCCCTGGAGTGAGCCATGGCAAATGGTACCGCTTCGATCGTGAAAATGAACTTCCCCACCAGAGACGTCAACTTCGGCACTGGAACTCTGTCCAGCTCCAGGATCCCAGCCACTCGGATGGCTATCTGATGAGCCACTTCCTCCGGTAGAAACACCATGCATTGGCGAGTGTCGAACAGGAGACCAAGGAAAACGAGCCTCTGAGATGGGACCAAGTCTGACTTGTCCAGATTCAGGATCCAGCCGTGACGGTTCAGAGTGTGAATACACAGCTGCAGTTGTCGTTGGAGAAGCTCCGCTGAGGAGGCTTTCAGGAGGAGATCGTCCATGTAGGGGGTCACCCTGACACCTTCTTGATGAAGTACCGCTATCAAGGAACCCAACACCCTCTGAAAGACCTGAGGGGCCGAAGTAAGCCCAAAGGGAAGAGCTGAAAACTGAAAGTGTCCCCTGTGGCAGGCAATCCTGAGATACCGCCTGCTCTCTGGATGAATAGGGATGTGAAGATAAGCATCCTGAAGGTCCAGGGAGGCAAGGAACTCCCCTGGAGACATTGCTGCAATCACAGAGCGCAGGGACTCCTGGCGGAAGTGGGAACTCACAACATAGGAGTTGAGATCTTTGAGATCCAAAATGGGACGAGCACCTCCGTCCTTTTTGGCCACCACGAACAGGTTGGAATAAAATCCTGAACCTGTGTCCTCTGGAGGAACCAACTCCAGGACCTCCTTGTCCAAGAGATCCTGAATAGCGTCGAACAGACGTCTTTTTGTAGGTTCCTGAGAAGGACGAGTAAAATGGAACCGAAAAGGAGGAAGGGAAGAGAAAGGGATCCTGTATCCGTCTGATACCACCTGAATGACCCATGGGTCCGCCACTGACTCCTCCCAAGTCCGGCGAAAGATGCGGAGACGTCCACCCACTGCCGGATGCGGACCCAGGTTCGGTGAGTCATGGTTTTGGCCTTGGGGGCAACTTTGGGCTTCCAGGACTGCTTGGGCTTGGAGGAGGAGCGCGCAGAGGACGGACCCGTCTGGGACGTGGAGCGTGTCTCAGTCTGAAAGGAACGAAAGGACCGATTGCGTTTGGCTGGAAACTTCTTCTTCAAGACTGAGGGTAGAAGAGTACTTTTACCACCAGTAGCCTCGCTGATCATTTCCTTAAGTTCAGAACCAAATAGCAAGTTCCCCTGAAAGGGTAAGGAAAGCAAGGCTTTCTTAGAGGCTGTATCAGCAGACCAAATTTTCAGCCAAAGGGCACGTCTGGCCACCACAGAAGAAGTGGAGGCCCTCGCCATCATGCGCACAGCATCAAAGGCAGCATCAGCAACATAATTTTGTGCTTCAGTAATGTTAGCAAGTAGCTGCAACTGCTCAGATACCGGTGCATCCTGGCGGACTGCCTCAGTCAGTCGTTCAGTCCAGGCCGCAATAGCTCTATTAAGCCACGCCACTGCAAAGGTTGGACGCATGGCAGTGCCAATGGAGGCAAAAATAGACTTAAGAGAAAGTTCTAGCTTTTTGTCCGTCCAATCCTGCAGGGCAGAGGCATCAGAGACAGCTAAAGCAGTAGATTTGGACAGCCTGGAAACAGGAGCATCCACCTTGGGAGGATGAACCCATTTTGCCAGTTCAGTCTCAGGAAAAGGGTAAAGTTTAGCAAACTTTTTAGACACTGAGGAGGATTTGTCAGGATTCCTCCACACCTCAGAGACTAGACGGGCAAGGGTAGGGTTAGTTGGAAAACATACAACCGCCTTAGATGGTTTTTGGAAAACGTCAGTTGGATCATGAGTAGATTCCTGAGTCAGAGGAAGGTTGAGCGTAGTTATCACAGCTCTAATCAGACCCTAAGCAGAAAACTCAGGGTCACATTCATAAGGGTCCCCAATGGACCTGTTAGACTCAATAACAGTGCCTTCCTCAGCATCAGAATCCTGTAATAGTTCTTCTTCAGAAGAATCAGACACATCAGGAGCTCCCTGTGGCTTAGGCAGGGAAGTCCTGATAGTAGAGGGGGTCTGCCAAACCTGGAGAGCCCCCTGTACCTGAGAGGGAAAGAGTTGGAGTGTGGATCTGAGATCCCTAGTGGCAGCTTTAAACTCTTTCACCCAAGTTGGCTCAATAGCATGGCTGGGAAGCCCAGGGTTGCTATCATGACAATCAGTGCATTTAGGGCATAAATCACCAGAACAATCTCTAGGCAGCCCAGAGTGACAAGAGGAGCAAAGCGCAATGGGTGGAACAGACACCCCAGCCTCTTTAGTCTTGGGTCTCGCCCCTGGCTCCAGTGGAGTAAACATGCTCACAGCGTCAATATACACCACTAAACAATATCACCCAGTAAAAGTGTGAAAGATTAAAGTTTCACCCCAGAAATGCCTAAAAACGGACTTATCTGGCCAGCGAAGGGTTAATCTGCTGAGAGGAGAGAAGGCTCGGTCCCTACGTAGTATACTCGCTGAGAAAGAACACCACAAAATGGCGGCCGTCAGGTTAGCCAATCAGAAACGAGCGCGAACCGGGCGCTCATGGGAAATGTAGTTTTCTCTCAGAAGTACCCCAAACAGTGCCCAAAGCCCCCCTGAACCCCCCACACCCTGTAAACATACACCGGCTGATAGAGCAGGAGCTTAGAAGTAAAATGAGCCATCTCTGAAGTTGCTATGACAAGCGGTTGCAGAGATATGTCCCACACTGTGAAATCCCATAGAGAGTAAAGGAGCAATGGCGTCTAAGCGGGAAAAGGCGCGCTTAAAGGAGCGGAACACTAAATTTTTACAAAGTCCCACTAAACTTTAAAAAGTGCTAAACAGTAACCCAAAACATGAGAAACATAAATAAAATTACACCCAAAGCTCCAGAACCCAGAGAATACCACAGAAATTGCATAAACATAATAAATGCAAATAAAAACACCCTATGAGTGCTGGAGTGCAATGCAACTCCCAAATACAAGCCCATCAAGGGACACTGTGGGGACAAGTGGACCTTCAGCACTCAAGGGGTGGCTCACCTTTCTGCAGGACTTCTGTCTTCAGGTGACCATGATAAAGTGGGAATAGACCAGAGGTAAATTCCTCAGCAGGGAAGCTGCTTGACTCAAGCTGTTCCCTCTTCAGGGCATAAGGTCCACAGAAAATCCCTGGAAGCTGCACTAGCCACTTTAAGGAGGGCAATTCACAGCCATGGTCACCCTCCTAATGGTGGTATTCCATATTTGAATAAAAGTAACAAAACACTAAGATGAATGCAAAGATGTTCTCCACCTGGTGTGCACAGCACACAGGAACAAATCAATCTGGTGGCTCTGGCCTGAAGGCAGCTTAAGTAGGAGTGGAGGCTCCGCCCACTGCAGTCATTTGCATAATTGTTCCTGCCTATTAAAGGGGCGGATCGCCTCCCAGAGTACCAGTGACCTGTATTGGACGACAGTGAAATACATTCAGGTTCTAAATTTGAAGTGCTAGCTAATGGTTCCTCAGTAACGAAGCAACTCAAACATTTTGATGTTTCAGACACTGAAATTTTGTGCAGGAGGCCATTGTGCCTTTGTTGCTTTTAGATTTATTTTCTCTCTCTTTTGACTCTTTTGCATTAGTGTTGTAATCCCTGAATAAAATGTTTATCTTTAGTTTATAACATGCTCCACTTTGGTGGTTGTTCTGTGTGTGAGGAGTGGAGTGTATGAACACGTGACTTTATGACGTGCATCCTCTGAGACATGAAAGGGCTGTGGCCGGTCAACAAACTCGATAGTTATGTTTATTCCAAACCACTATGCCGTTGTGCACAAAAAAAACCAAAACAAAAAAACCCTCTTGTTCTGGCTAATTGACCGCGACAAGTAAAATTGCACCACTTGCATCCTTATACATGCAGCTTACCTCTTCTTACGTTTTTTGAGTTGGAATGTACAAAATAGTACCGCTCTGTGGCTCCCTGTTTTTTTATTTATTTTATTTTTTATTTATTTCTTTTTTATATAGCGCACACAGATTCCACAGCGATTTACACTCATACTGCAACAATCTCCTATGCCGGTTAACAAACCGGCACAGGAGAAAGGTACTGTAATTAACTCTAAAACAGAATGAGGTGGTGCTTACTACAGTCTCTATTGGTCTTCTTTACTATATATCCAATGCCCAAGGCAACGTGTTATAGGGTCTCTCATAATAAAAAGGCCAAAATTACTTGTTCTCTAGTGTAAAAAAAAAGTCCTTTTCATCGAGGGCTTAAATTTACAGTAAATCAACTTAATAGGATATTGTATACTCACACCGACCCACACAATAATGTGTTTTCACACCTTGTTTCATACATTGAGCAGACTACAGATCATCAAGGAGAGGAGGATTCAGAGTGTTTTAAACTGTGTTGCACAACAGGCAGAGTTGATCCTTGCATGTGGAGGCCCTTTCACCAGTGATCCCTAGGCTGCTGCCCCTTTTGAACCATTGTTAAAATGACCCTGCTTATTAGTGTATAAACTTGGAGGAAAGTATATAGAAGTGAGAGACAATGAGCTATGAATGTGGGACCTAAATTAAGATGATAAACTTGTAAGGTGTCTCGTCTATAAGCAGTATATGTAAACAGAAATAATCCCCCTTATTTTCACTGCTCTGACCTTCTTACAGCTCCACTGTACAGGTTGACCTTCTGGGTTAGCAGGGTCAGAACCAACTCCCACTCCTTCAGAATACTTGGAGGCAGAAGCACCCGGAAAGGAGGAGTCATGAGATCCCCATTTCGGAAAACACTACACCAAGGGAGAAAAAAAAAAGAGAGAGATTAACAGTTTATAATCAGGAACAGGGCTCTCTATATCCCCAATGCAGTCATCCATTTGTTACCATTACCCCCCCAAGTGAAAATTCCAATTCCAAGTAATTATTCTGTGCATTGGCTTTCCCCACTTTTTGCTCTCCATAAAGGAACACTAATACCTAAAAATTACCTGGGGGTTATGCACTAAGGCGTGATTAAAGAGGTGATAAAATGGAGATGACTTCTCCAGTGATATCACTTCTTCAGTCCCTATGTTATTCTGTGGAGCCTATGCATTAAGATCTCGAAAGCTGAAGAAATATTAGTGCACTGGCTCCATAGAATAACATAAGACTTGTACAATTGATCACCTCGAACACTCTTTAATGCATTTCCCCCCTGGAGTTATATAAGCTAAAATACCCTGTACTTCTGCCACGTGTACAAATGATCTGTCTTCCCGAGGCCTATATTCTAGGTTACATAATCACTAGGGGGGACAGCCATTTGTGTCTTTTGCAGGGCTCCATGGCTCTCTTTACCAAAGCAGTCTTGATATGTGATCTCAGAAGTGATAGTGCTGTATTGTCTGTATATTGCCTGAAATAAGGTAGAGTAGTAGCTTTTCTGACTGCAAGAGCGGTGGGCAATAATCTTAACAATAAACTGATTTAGCTATGTTATATTACAAACAAAATTAGTAAAATTATGTCTGAATAAGACAGTCAACTCCTATATTAAAAACAAGTTTAGAATCAGATTTAATGATCAAACATAAAACAAATAATTTGAGAAATGCTGTGATATTTAAACGTCTATAAGGGCACTCAAAGAAAAACTCCTCCCACTTCCTAGTTGCTAACCCCTCCCCCTGCAGCTCAACTGTTAGTTTTCATTTTGCAGAGTCGGGAAGGGAATAGACACTAAAACAGAGCCCCTAACAACGGCAGGTCATCCTCACCCAATTAGTTTTCTGTGGGTGGGATGCCCTGCATCCCTCAATGGACTAAGAGAAAAGGATTTCTGAGTATAAAAATCCCCTTTTCTCTAGCATCATTGAGGGATGCAGGGACCATTGGGACATCCCATAGCAGTCCCAAAAATAGTGGGAGGGAAGAAAACAAATGAACAATGGCCTCGAGAACTTTGCGGCCAAAACTGGCATCTTGAGATGCATAAATGTTAACTTTGTAGAACTTAGTGAACGTGTGAGCAGATGACCATGTAGCTGCTTTGCAGAGTTGGTCAACAGTACTTTGATTCTTCAAGGCCCATGAAATACTGAGGGACCTAGCTGAATGAGCTATGATCCTGGAAGGTTCTGGAACAGACATTAGTCTGTATGCTTGTCAAATAGTCTGTTTATGCCATGCAACAATAGTTGTCTTAGATGCTGGTCTGCCCTACTTAGGGCCTTCTGGAATAACAAATTAAGTATCAGATGTCCTAAAGGATTTCATAACTTGAACATACTGTTGTTGACATCTGACCATGTCTAATGTATGGAGTGATTACTCTTTTTTTTTTTTTTAGATAGATGGGTTAGGATACAAGGGAGACCCACTTCCTGATTTATGTAGAAGGCAGAAACCACTTTTGGTTGGCACTCTGGAACAGTTCTTAAAACCACTTTATCATTGTACAACGCCTTGTGAAAAGGGACGATTTGCACAAGGCGACGCCAGGCAGCTGGGCACAATGCCAACGCGTGAGGAGAGATATTGGAGGAAGCGGGCAGCAAATACAAGCCTACCACCCGCTTCCTCCAATGTCTCTGTCCCCTCCTCCCGCTTTCTCCAATACCTCACTAGTCACCAGGGTTTTCTTATGCTGCGGGCTTCACAGCCGCCCGCAGCAAGGGGATGAATAATAAATAAAGAATTTATAAATAAAGCTGAGGGAAGCGCTGCAGTCACAGTGCAGCCTGCTCCCTCAGTTGTATGTTAACCCTTTGAGTGCCAGAGTGGTACGCAACGCATTGCTTTGCAATGCGTTGCGTACCACTCTGGCACTCAAAGGGTTAACTTAGATCTCAACCATTCATGATGCCCTACTTACTGTGTCCCTTTGCTTTTAGTACTTTTGCTCCACTCTCAGTTTTGAAGAAGAGTGGAGCAAAAGTACTAATAGCAATGGGACACAGGAGGTAGGGGGTTAACAATGAATGAGATCTAAGTTAAACTGTCTAATCATAGTGTTTTAATAAAACAAAAGTTTAAAACACACACAAACACACACATATATATATAGGCAAGGTATGTAGTCCATACGTTGCCTATTAACCCTTTGGGTACCAGAGGGGTAGGAAACATGCTAAGCAATGCTTTCCTACCTCTCTGGTACTCAAAGGGTTAATTGTGGAATAAAAGACAGATTTGTCCACTACATGGAAGTCCATGAGGTGGATGTGGATGGGGTTAGTACGTCCCATATATGCAATATATGTGACATACTAAGGGGGGGGGGGGGATGTGGAAGGGGGCATTGTGTAGTGCTTGGTGTACTAGTTTTATTGATTTTAACCCTTTGAATGCCACAGGGGTGAGCAGTGCACATCCCTATGGCATTCAAAGCTGTCCATGGTGCTGAAAGCCTTCTCTGTGTTCCCCTAGTGGCTGGGTAGGGAAGCACAGAGAAAGCTGTTCAGAACTGGAGACGTGGGTTTTGGATTTTCTGACTGAACTTGATACTTTGCAGTGCTGTGATTGGCTGTGGTGCTAGGTAACATTTTTATCGTGTGTTTTTAGGTAAGATTTTCTATGCGACGCAGGTTTACGATTAACGTGTATTTTGTTTGTTATCGCTCGTTAGGCTTTCTAGGTAAGGAAGATTTGAATCTCACGTTACCTGGTCTTGCTTAACGAGCGAAGGCAGTTTTTTTCTTCACGTTGGTTTTAACGCCAACATTTGAATCGAGCCCTTAATCCCTTTTCTTTAAAATTTGGGTTTCAAGTTTCACACTGTCAAAGCTAGATTGTGTAGGTTGTGGTGGTGACATGGAGCTCTAATTATAGCCCCCTGTCCTGAAAACTTTAGTCTATTTAACGTAGTAATCTTTTTGTCAGCCGTGTCCTTAAAGGGATAGTAATATTTCAAAATAAATGCAGCTCAGATCCATGTACAGCATTATCATTCTCCACGATGTGTAGTTCCTGAGTAATTGAATCATAAAGTGTCCCCCTCTCTCCACTTTTACCTATGTAAATCTGCACAGCAAGACCATCTACTGTGAACATAAAGAAAACCTGCCCTCCACCTTCAAGGTGGTCAGGGATTTCCTTATGCTCACAGCCAGAAGAGTGTCCCTTGCTGTGAGCTATCCTGTCAAGTGACCAGATTCCACATCTGAGGGGAGGCGGCTTACAATAGGTAAAAGGGGCGGGAGGGGGACACTATAACTAAATTACTCTGAAACTACATATCGTAGAGAATGATAATACCACTCTACATGGCCAAAAACTATAAAGAATAATTGGAGATGCATTTATTTGGAAACATTACTATTTCTTTAAGATATGCTGCAGTTTGAATCAGTATATTAGTATGTTTGGACAGTCTTGATATTGGCGGTTTAGACCAAAAATCTAGTCTTTGGGACATATAACCAAGGATTTATCTGGATTATCCCACTCATCTGTGACTATCTGGTCAAGTTCCTCATAAGCAGGAAAAGTAATAGAGGATTTCTTTTTATGCTTAAAGGGGATGTATCACCCCTATACAAGTTAACCTGAATAGTTACATTATATAGCGAATATGTGTAAAAGTTTATTAATTTCTTTTTTTAAAGCTCTATTTGGTCTAAATTGAAGTAATAAACACTGGCCTGCACCTACTTCCGCATAGACTGCGGTTACTTGCGCTGCCACCGCAGTCCGTCACTCTGCCTCTGCTCCCCTCCCTCTATCCAGCCTCGTCCGATGACGGAGGCTTTCCGCCTGTAAGCTGGAGTGCTTTCATTGGCCAGAGATCGATCTCTGCAAATGAGACCAATCCAGCTTACAGGCAGAAAGCCTCTGTCATTGGAGGAGGCTGGATAGAGGGTGGGAAACAGAGGCAGAGTGACAGACTGTGGTGACAGAGCAAGTAATCACAGTCTATGTGGAAGTAGGTGCAGGGCAGCATTTATTACTTCAATTCAGACCAACTAGAGTTTCAAAAAAATAAATTAATAAACTTTTACACATATTTGCTATATAATGTAACTATTCAGATTAACTTGTATAGGGGTGATACATCCCCTTTAAAGAGTGATTTAGATGAGGTTTTAGAGTGGACCCCTCTGCCATAGACATGGAAGGCTCACTATTATCACTAGATAATTCCCATTCTTAGTCTGTGAAAAAAGTGAGCATCTTTTGAGAGATTCTTAGGTAGAGGTCTTTTAACAGGCATATGATGTGTCTCTGTTAGCCATCTATCCAATAATTTCTATAAACTATTGGCTATTAAACAAGGTAAGGCCTTAGCCCACTCTGGTTCAAGATTTGGGTGCAATTCCTTTGATGTGATAGTTCTATTAGATTTGGTGTCCAAACATTTTGTTGCATTGTTTAAAACTTTAGAACCACAAAAACGCATGAGGAAGAAGTGCCTTTATTGCCCTTAGTTTTCTTCTCCTCCATTGGCTCTGCCATAGTGGTAAAGTTACTGTGCAGAAACTATATCTATTATAACAGTATTGTCCCAATGGAACTAATATTTTGAGTAGTGTTGCCACAATAAGTATATACTCACAGTGCTATAGTTAAAATAATGCTCCAATGGAGCTAGTTAAAAGCAGTGAGTTATCTTTTGTTTCTGGGCTAAAACATAATGGACTGCTCCAATGGAGCTAGTCTAGATCCAGTATGCGTTGATAGGTTACTAGGCTGTAAACTGTTAAACAACAACAAACGAGATAGTGTGTACCACAAACCGCTTGCCCTTTTATACAATATGCAAACCACTGCTCCAACGGAACTAGAGAGAGGGGATGATCATGTTGCCCTTAGTCTCTGAGGTAATTTCTTGTGCAAGTGAGAAAGGCTAACCAAATATGGAGACAGAAGAGAAGTAAACTGACTGGCAAAAAGTACCATATAGCTTGATGTGTAGAGGGGAACACTACATGGAAATGTCACTTTAATCCTTTTTCTTAATGGAGCCATGGATATTTCCTCTGCTTTCATTCTTGTTGATGTCAAGCTTCTACCTTCTCAGTCAATGGCTGAGTTTGGGATTCCACCAGATAAATACATAGACTACTTCTACTGAGAAAGTTCAACAGTGGAGTTAAAGAAAAGGACTCTCCCCACTAAGTGAGGGCCCTCAGAAGCTTTAAGGATAAATAAAAATCCTATATAATAATTCACTAAAACGTGTGTAATGGGGCAGTCATGCGCAGTGGAGACTGCTGCATGTTCTACAGTCATGCACAGTAGAGACTGCCCGCGCCGCGGCAGCTCTGTATCAGCCTCTGCACAGGCAGTCTCTACTGCGCATGACTGACCCGCGACCGGCTGGCAGTGGCACTGTGGCCTGCGTAATGGGCTCTTCAACTAGTAACAAATAAACTAACAGATATATAATTCCTTTGCTGGAGAAGGAAAACCCTGGACCTGGTGAGGGACAATCTTTTAAAACTAACAGCTGAGCTGCAGGGGGAGGTGTCCTCAACTGGGAAGTGGGAGGAGATTTTCATAGAGGGCCCTGACTCATATAGGCACACTGTTTAACCTATGGTCCCTGCATCCCCAGCATTCCTGTTTAAATGAGGCTTTTAAACTCTTGAATGCAGAAGAGGTATTTAACATAATGCAAAACAAATCTCTGGGAAACTCTCTAGCATTCGAGAGGTTAAAGGGATAGTAATACTTAAAACGTAAAAAAAATATGTTGTAAGGTTTGTCCCCCTGAGTAAAACAAAGGAACTCCCACCACTGAGATATTTTATTAAAAATTTATAACAGCTCAAAGTAGAATTTTTTTAAGTGCAATATCACAGTGGCCTGAAATGGTACAGTGGCGCTGTTGCTACACTATCCTATGGAGATTTATGGTCCCGGAACCAGAGCTGTCCATAGGATGGTGTAGCAACAGCGCCACTGTACAATTTCAGGTCACTGTGATATTGCACCTAAAAATTCAACTTTGAGCTTTAATAACTTTTGAATAAAACACCATTCAGCAGTGAGAGTACCCTTTTTTACTCAGGGGGATAAACACTACAATATTTTTTTTTTTTTACATATTAAGTATTACTATCCCTTTAAAAGCCTAATTTAAATCAATAGGAAGTTTTAGTTCTCCTCTATGTTGCAGTAGATTTTCTCCAGTCCTTCTAAGTACATCAGCCACAGTAGCTTTTTAACATAATATTTTACTTATCTGATCTGAAAAAATCTGAGCTGGAGTCTCACATCTGTCACGGATGAGAGGACTGTCTGTAATGCTTCCCCCATTCAAGAGAAAAGGAAAAAAAAAAAAAAAAAAAAGGTGTGCACTTTTGTGCCAGAGCTGAGGGATATTAAGTTCTGGTGTGATACTCACTGGATGATGCAAGGTAGTTGGGTGTCCTTCCTCCAGCGAGCTAAGAAGTTCGGTTTAGGAGAAACCTGGGAAACCAAAAAGATTGATCTATGCAGGGGCTTGCTCCATATATACTGTTGCAATTATCTTCCCAACATCCTGATCATCTATTATATCAGTGTTTCTGACTTAGTTTGGATTAGTTGGATCAATCAGTAGAAGAGTCATTAGGGTGAATGTACAAATCCTCCAGCACAGACTCCAATTCAAGAGGCTATGCTGCATGATATGGACTAGAGAGTATGATCCACGTTGTGCATACCAGCAAAGTCTTTATTGTGTAAAGTTACACTAATGTCCTCTACATCTTGTTTGCACACATACAAGGTGCAGAGGAAAAGAAAAAAAAAAAAAACACTCCCACAATACTCTCCCCTTGGTGGCACAAGCCCTAAAGGGTGCCTTTTAGACAAACACACAAAAGACAGACCTACAATACTTCACTTAAATGTGAACCCGGTATACAGAATACATTACTCCCATATTAACTCAATTATTTCAAGTTATTTTGTTATTTAAGCTTGCCTGCCACACCAAGGTATGCCATTTTAGGCAAGTTTGATCTATTACTTTTTACCATATGGCTCACAAATGATTTTTATTAAAAGCTCTAACTAATGTCCACATGGCTTAACCAACTTGCCTGTGGAGGGAAACGCCTGCAATGAGTGGGCAGGAACCTCAAAAACTGGGATGTGGTCACAATCCATCTTTATAGAGATCTGCTCTGCCCACTTCTATTAACTGGATGGATCTAAATACAACTTCCCAACTGAATCTTTTATTTTCATTTGCTCAAGTGATTGGCTAACATGAGCAGGAAACGCAAGGATAAGCAATTGTGTATATTTAAAAATATGTATTATTGCACTACATTTATACATTGTCATATATGAGTGTGACATTTACTAAATATATTTTGCCTGAACTGACCTGCTGAGTATCTCTGTGGATTCTTGGTGCAGCTGTCGGTTTAATTTCTGTGTGCAGGTAGCTGTGAGTATTGGAAAAGGTTACATATTAAACATAGAGCATTTAAAGGTATAGTGACAATACTGAGGCAAAAAATATATAATTATATATCTACACACATATACACAGTATATGTGTGTACCTTAACTTCACATGACATGCCAGTATGTCAGGGTGTTATGGACGTTAAGGACCAGTGATGGTCCTGGCACGTCATGGAATTCTGGGATGGCAGCGTGGCTACACGCTGCTTTGCCATCCTAGAATTCATTGTGCAAAAAAGTGCGTATAAAAACAGTGTATATATTATACACACATACACTATTTTTTTACAGTGGTGCTTTTGCTACAAACTAACCATAGCTGTCCATAGACTGTAGCAACAGTGTCACCATAAAATCTCAGGCCATGGAGTTACTGCGCCAAAAAAAAATGCAAGTCTGCACTGCAATAGCTGGGAGTGCCAATGTTTAATACAGCAGAATAAACTCTTCTGAATTTAAACAGCTATTACTACAGTACTACATCCACTTCTTAGGCCTAGATTTGCCTGCTGGGCCAACTAAGTCTGTTTTTTAACACCTTGAGAATCAGAGGGGGGTGCAACACATTGCAAATCATTCTTTTGCACAGCATGCTGGTCTGTGAGCAGTTAAACATATCTGCATGTGTACAGAGGATTATTAACTTATTTGGTCACAATCTTTGATTGTTATCATTTATGTGTGCACGTCACACACACACACACACACACACACACACACACACACACACACACACACACACACACACACACACACTACATTTATTTTAAAGATACAAAGATAAGTAGAGATTCACACATAACTAATTATAAATATATTCACTTACAAATATATGTATACTCACTCGAGCCTCCTGAACTTCTCCGCACCCCCTGCCACATACTGCCCTTTGTTTTGCAGGTCCCCTAGGTCTGTGACTTTGTGGCCATTGCGAGGAGTATAGATGCTGCGCACAGCGACTGGAGCCTGGATGCAGCCGGTGACCTCATTCAGGAAAGCCTCAAATGTCAGAAATTGTTTCTCATTCACAACCATCCTGCGCCCCATGTGGAAGGGGTCCCCATTCCTGAAGACCACCACATTTTTGGCATGGGGTACCATATGCACCCATGAGGAGGAACTCATAATTCGTAAACAGATTCTCCCCTCAGGGAATGATGGGTTAAGCTGTCAGTGCTGCCATACAGCACACAGCATAGTTTATTTTATAGACACACAAAGCCCATCTCCCTCCTGTATATGACCCAGAACACTGAACCCTGCATTAAACACAAACAGCCCTGAATAACAAAGACACACAGTTATCCACCTTCCTCTCTGTAACTTGGTTGCTGTGACTCTTTCCTGTTGCTAAGTGACAATCACCAGTGACCACAGTGAATAGTGTAAGAGGAGGGTTTGTGTTAATGCTCGGTTACAGAAGCCACACCTGTTGTACAGGAAGATGTGCTAGCTCAACTTACACTTCAGGCAGACGTGTATATACAAAGGCATACACAGGGACTACTGTACTAAGAAAAGGAAGCATTCTGTTTGTCAGAAGCCGTCATGTGCAGTAGAGACTGCGCATGTTCGGGCAGTCTCTACTGCGCAAGACTGCGTGGCGTAGAGCAGTGAGGTAGAGGACGCTTAACCTTTTGAGTGTCTGAGAGGTACGTCCGGACCTTGGCCCGTGTACACGGGCTTTTCACTAGTACTCAATAAATGATATGTGCTGTTACTCAAGACTACAACTCTCATCATCCCCAAAGAGCCCTTGCCCAGGTGTGAATGACAGGATTTATGTTCTCAAGCAGCTGGAGAGAAAAGACTGGTTTAGACTGGAGCATTTCAAACTCTACACAGCGGTATATGAGGCTCTCTTTGTCAAAGTTCCTATGACACTATTTCTTTAAATTAGTAATTCCACACTATTCAAATCAACATGTTTATTATCAGTTCAATGAGAAATTAATTATAAAGTGCAACATGGTCATTATCACTGCATATACGCTAAGATCTTAAGCAGTAAGATGCAATTCCGGAGCAAACTAACCGCACCATAGGAGGGAGGAATTAAGGATTTTAGCTAATTAATGCAGTGTTCCCATACACACATTTGGCACTCCCACAAATTATACAGTGTCCAAAACAAGACTCAGCAAGTGGTCAGGGTGCAGCATTCAGTACAGAGTGGTGAGATCTGCTGCCACTGTCAGGTCCCAGGCAGAAGAAACACCTCCTTATCAGTCCGGCATCCCCAGCTTCTGTCTAACCATTAGATACTGTAAGGAAGATAAGACATGCAACTTTTATCAGTTGTGCAAATACACGGAGGGTGAGGGAAACACCAAACAAATAATCTAGTTACTTCAAGATCCCAAAACTACTGTGGGTGAGAGACTGGTGTTGTGAATTTCAACAGAAAGTGTTTTCCAAGGAACAGCAGCTCAAACATTTTACTATACATTATAACACTTGTTAGTGCTAGAAGGGTATACAGGCATTGTGAAGCAATGCATTGGACACCCCTTCTGGCAATCCAAGGGTTAACATTTGGAAACTGACACCACTTTCATTATAAATCATACATCTTTACGCCAGCACTTTCTTATTCTAATGTCTATTTTGTGGCACACTTACACCAGTGTCTTAACACCAGAGGTTCTATTCTATTAGGACTGTCAGAAAAAAAAAATGGCATAACTAGTTTTAAGTGACAGTTTGCTGTTCTCGGATCTGTACTGTGACCAAATACTGGGCGTTAAAAATGCACAACAGCCTCTAGATTAGCACCCAAAGAAATCTTTGGAACAACCTTCTGCGATTCTACTATATGTGGTGGCGGTTCAAATGCTTTAAGATACATCTTCTGCCAGTAATTCTACAACGACAAAACCCAGGAGTAGAGTGCCCAATGCACATTAAATACCACCAATGTACGACAGAACATAAGCAAAAACACATACATGTATGCAAACCTAGGCATTTCTACATAAGTACCTCACATATGAATTGAAATGTGGGTCAAAGCCCCTGTATAAATTCAAAGAACGGACATGTTCCCAATAATAATAATAATAATACGTGGGGAAAAAATTAAAGGGATTGGCTTTTACATTGCCAATTCCTGTTCAAATTCTTTCCCACACTCCCATTGGCTAGGTGGTGGGGTTACACACGGCATATCACTTGCCCTAGTGTAACATCACCTCTCAGCCATATGCCATCTAAATGGAGAGGTCATGCATGTGTGTAAAATCACCCCTTCATCTATTCAATGCTTGGCAAGAAGAAAAGGTGTGACTTTACGCACGTTATGTGTATGATATGTGTTCCGGTTGGTACTTTACTCAAGCCATTAAAATAAGTGTTACTGTTAGATTCGAGCCCCTGGCTGGAAACTACTGTAAAGTGGCATCTCACTGGGAAGAGGTTACAAGTAAGAAACAAATTCTGAGAGGAGGACACATAAGATAGTGATGGAGTGTAACAGTTGAAGTCTAGGAAAGTAGATATCACAGCAGATGCCCATGTAAATATAAGGAAAATAAAGATATGTGAAAGGGCAATATATGGGATGCCAGGGGCTAATGGATGATATTGTCTGCTAGCCCTTATACTGGAGTTTGTTCCTTAATGGGAACAATGAATATGTATGATATAACTGCTCAGTGTGAGAATTTGAAATTTTGATAGTTTATTGTGTCTGCCACAGAGGGGAACATCTTTATTTTGTGTTAGCCTTCCAGTTTTGGATAGGATTGACTTGTGAGTGGTCTGCAGAGACTCCAATCCTAAAGCGCTCTAATGGAGGGAGGATCATCCTCTACAGGTTGTATTGTCACTATAATTCCAAGTGACCACTCAAATGTCTGAGTAAGGATTTGACTTGTGGTTATTAAACTATGATGCTAATAAGAATTTTTCCAAGGAGCAACCCCTTTTCTTATTTTTTTTAGTTGGCAGAGCATGTCACAAAGGTTACATTGGTGACTTCTCTAGCATTCAATGGGTTAAAAGCCCCATTTAAGTCAATGGGAATGTTTACTTGACCCCTGTTGTGCAGCTGGTCTGCCATGGAATTGATTTACTTTTCCTTTGAACATAGGACCCTAAGGATCACATCCCCTCTAGTATCCCTTTGAGGGCCAGAGAGGTATCTAGTGCATTGCAGTGCAATGCATTAAACGCCTTTCCGGCACTCAAAGAGTTAAACCCTGTGCATAGCTTGTCCTAAATTATGAACAGTTAGCTCCAAAATTGCTACCAATCAGTGATGCATCTGTCTTCATAAATGCCCCCAGATTGAGCAGGTGCATGTGATGCCCCCCGTTCCCTTGTTTTGGATGCTGTGGGGGCACGATCCAATAAACAGGCTGTTTATATATCTTAAACCTCATGGTCACTGTGTCTGGGGTACCTACCTAAACCCTTTACACGCACTTTGACCGATAGGAGCTTCCTTCCAAAACTGGCTTTGGCTGAAGTCAGGACACTAACTCTTTAATGCTTAGCAAAAGTGTGCAGTGATGACCACATCACTTGCCAGACACCCAACTAAGTCCAAGTAGTGAAGCTTCTGAAATCAGGACAAACACACAGAAGAACAATTTCCTGATTAATATGAAACCACCTTGGGAAGAAACCCAAAGACAGTTTGCATAACGACCCTATCTGAAGGAAAAAAAAAGTGGGGGTCTACAAGACAAAACCTGTAGTTTGTCCACTTGCTGGTCATACAAAATAGCAAAAAAAAGGAAAGTTGTCTTGAGAGTCAGGCAACAAAGAAACAGAAACCAGCTGATCAAAATAATCCTTCTGAATAGCTCCTAGGACCATGTTTAAGTCTCAAGGCAGAGTGGGATCCTGAAAAACAGGGTAGGCATGAGTCCCCCCTTGCATAAAGGTCTGCACATCCAGCAGAAAGGCAATACACCTCTGAAAAAGAACAGATATGTATGAAATTTAGAATCTGACAAAACTAACACTAAGTTCTTTCTGAAAACTATCCTTAAGAAAAGCCAAAAGAATACAGCGGCAATCCCTGGTCATCACTTAAAAAAAAAAAAGACCACACCCTATAAAACACATAGATGAAGCCAGCTTACAAGTCTTCAGTCTACAAGTCACAAACAAAGACAGGTTCAGAAAAACCCTTCTTCCTCAGAAAGTAGACTTCAGAAGCCAAGCCGTCAAAGCTAGACTCTCCACCTCTGGGTAACACAGAGAGCCCTACATCATGAGGTCCAGGAGAAGGGGAAGAAGATACAGCTCATCAACACATAGATCGACTGGATCAGAGAACCCCTCCTGGCGAACCCAATAAGGAGCAATCGGGATCACATGCACCCGCTCAATCTGACCTTAACACACTGGGAATCAGAGTGAAAGGGGGAAACACATATGCCATGGGAAACTGTCCATTGAGAGAGCAAGATGGTACAAGTTCAGGAAGAAAACTGGGATACCTTAAAGGGATAGTAATGTATGTTTAAAATTCATTACCCGAGTCTTCTGTATATTAAAAGGAACATATCGCGCTATGTCTAAGTGCTTAATTCTTTGTACTTCAAAACTTATGAAGCACTAAAATCCATCGTCCATCCCTTTCTGGCTGCCTCCCAAGGAATCTGAGATCTGGTCGTGCGACTCGACAGCTGCAGCGAGGGATAAACTTCAGTAAAAGTATAAGAGAAATTCTGCCCCCCTTGATGAAGTAGGGCAGGATTTCCCTTTGCTTACTGAAGTCTGTCCCTCGCTAAAGCCTTCTTAACCAGCCTGCATCTTCTGAGTGATGTTGTAAGAAGGGGCAGGTGGTGGATCTTTAGTGCTTCGTAACTTTTGAACTACAAAGAAGTAAGCACTTAGACATAGCGCAATATGATCGAAGACTCTGGCAATATGCCCGAGACTCTGGCAACTAATTTTAATGAGACAATACTATCACTTCAAGGAATGACCGAAATACCATTAGATCCATAACCAGAAGACCCCATATCTGAACTATGATGTAGAACACTATCTGGTTGAGTTCCCAATCCATGGGACCCAGAAGGTGAGAAAGTCCACCACCCGGATTGTAAACGGTGTAAAGAGTCAGAACTTGAGCTTCTACCCAAGTGAAAATCAGATGAACTTCTGACCACTCATTTTTGTTCTCCCTCTGTGGTTGACATAAGCCATCACCATTGTTTTGTTGGAATGAATCAGCACCAGCAGTTACCAGAATTACTAGGACCAATACTGAAGGGCCACGTGAATCGCCCGAAGTTCCAATTCATTACAGAAGACTCTCGCTGCTGTACCAGCCCTGAGCCATCTGAGAGCAAGTCTTCCCAACCTTATAGACTGGCATCCAACATCACTACTGACCATTCCAATACGACCAACAGATAACCCAGTGTCAGGCTGAGACTCCTGGAATCACTAGCAAAGATTTACCTTTGTCTGGCCCAAGAGAGACATCATGCTGGATGAGAAGAATAACCAGCTGAGTGTTAAACTGGGTGAATGGAACTGCTTCCAGGGTTGAGACCATATATCCCAAAACCCTCATGTACTTATTTCGCTGTCACCAATGGCTGAGTTAAGGCCTGAAACAGCAGACACTTATTTTGGCAGAAAGACGCACCCCTGAAGTGTGCTGAATGTCATGCCGTGAACCATTAGAACCAGTGACAGTACCAGAGAGATCTTTTTGAAATTGATTAAACCAGCCGTGTTGTTCCAAAACGGACACGCACGTCTGAAGATGAAAACTTAAGGCCTCCACTGAAGAAGCCTTTAGCAAGAAATTATACAGATAGAAGTAAAGGAGATAGCAAGTGAATGAATGTGTAAGGACTAATCCACCATAACTTTTTGAAAGCCTGTGGGGCAGATGACAGCCCCAAAGAGGACAGTTAATTGAAATAGTGGTTCTGAAAGGTGAAATGAAGCAAACTCTGATGTGAAAACAGGAACACGTGGATATGAGTCTTTAATGTCTAGAGAACCAAAAATTCCCCTGGGCACATGGGGGTGATGGCAGAGTGCAAAAACGTCATCTCAAAACTCCAGCTTTTTATCTGGGGAAAATTAACCATATATTAAAGAAGTAAAAACATCTAGGAACAGAGCAACCCCAAATGAAAATGAAGCACGGGAATTGCAATTAAATGATCAATGAACTTAATATCAACAGATTTGCTCATTGCCTTTATTTTCTGACCACAAGGGGTAGCAGTACAAGAACAACATAGGTATGTATTAATACACCCAAGAAGAGGTTGTGATGTCCCGCTCGCCCGGTGCCTTACCCTGGGCGTTGTTGCGGCTCCGGGTTGCCTTTCTGGTCCCCACGCGGCTTCCTTTGTTCTTCGCCGCTTCCGGAGGCAGCGCGCATGCGCATGTCGGCGGACCATAGAGAGGATTGGATAGAAGTTCCGCCGACATTCTAGCCACCCTCTCCAGGCTCCTTCCGGTTGGGGATCCTTATCTTCTGCCTCTAGCTCTGTTTAGACGTGTTTGTATAGCGTCTATCAGAGCTCCCAGTACTTGGGTTCTCACTTCAGTGTATGACCTGGACCTAACCTCCGCCTGATCCTGCTGTGCCTCTGTGTATGACCCGGACCTGCCTTGACCAAGCCTCTTCTTGATCCTTCTGTGCCTCTGTGTATGACCTGGACCTGCCCTGACCGAGCCTCTGCCTGATCCTGCTGTGCCTCTGTGTGTGACCCGGACCTGCCTTGACCAAGTCTCTGCCTGATCCTTCTGTGCCTCTGTGTATGACCTGGACCTGCCCTGACCAAGCATCTGCCTGATCCTGCGTTGCCGCTGTGTATGACCTGGACCTGCCTTGACCAAGCCTCAGTCTGTCCCTCTTCCTAGGAAACCTGAGTGAGTACCTTTTTCTTTTGGAGATTAATTTCCTCCCTGGGGACCTCTGAGTATAGTTTGTCTAGGTTAGGGTTATCCGGGGTTACCCAGCGGCTCCTCTGCTGGGGGCCACTACATCTGGCTTCGCGGCCAGCACCCTGGCCTAGGCAACCTACGCTCCCTAGCTCCGTTCCCTAGCTTCGCCCCCTAGAATCTTGCTCAGCGGCCTCTTGTTGGAGGAGCGTCTGTTTCCTGCTCTCAGGTACTCCGGTTCCTTCCTGTCCTCACCTTTGGTCTTGACAGAGGTGCAATTCTTAAGCAAAAAGCAGAGTGAAGATTAACATTCCAACAGCTGATCAATGGAACGTTGGGGACCATTCTGAACAGAGATTGGCCATACAAAAGCCAGTCTCTGTTCAATTTTCCCTCAGAAAGGATTGGGCAACGGCCCTAGAGGTAACCTGGGGGAGGGTTTGGATTTTTCGCCTGCATTCCTGCTGCCATCACCGGTGACAGTGGTGGAAGCGGCAGCATAATTTAACCCTTTCACTGTCTCATTAAATTAGATTTTTGGAATGCAAAAAATGTATTTTCTATTTGGACTACAGCAAAAAAATTTAGCCAATTGGATTAGAAACTTTTTTTCGCATAACATCAAAAAATATTTTTTCGTACAGGACTGCATGCACAGATTCAATCCTTTGAGTGCCAGAGAGGTACACACATACACTTGCTTTGTAATGTGATGCATACCCATCCGGTAACTACTACATTTCTTGGAATCATATTTTTTAAGAGCAAAATTTTATGTTGACTTTATTTCTTGTTTAAAAGGACAACTTTTTTTGAAAAAAGCAGGAGATGAGATAACAGAAGACGATGGACAGTGGATGACAGGTAAGTGTTACAGCTCTGGGTTCTAGGTGTTGGGCTATTGTTAGGGCTAGTATTGTTGCACTTCACTGTTAAGGGTACACGGGTTAGTGTTTGGGAGGGTTACTGTGTGTTGAGCTCATGCTCGGTGCTTGACAGTGTGTCAAGCACCGAACATTAGCCCTTTTCCTTTGATGTTTCCATTACTCACGCTAATTAGCAACGGTTTTAAGAATTTAAAACACATAACACACATCTGGCCAAAACTCAGGTTCTTTGGCCCAACTGAATACTGATGGTGACACAGTGTGGGTAGTCATTGGTAGACCATTTTTGCCCTACCAGCTGTCTTAGCGTCAACAATTGAATCGAGACCTAGATCTGTCTGCCTGATCGGATCAGATAAGGTTTACTATGTTTTGCAGCTGGTCCTTTTTTATTATTTGATACAACTTGTACAAAAGATTAGATTGGCTACACAGAGCAAGAAACGGCCCCCGACTTAATTATAAATATTAATAATATTTATTATATATGATCTCTTACAGAGTGCCCTCTTAAATATATTATTTATTTTTTACTGCTGTATCTCTTATGTTTATCCTGATGTAATGAGCTTGCTTGATGTGTACATCTTTCTTAATTTTACTATGAATTTTGTCATCATATATTATATTTAGCTATATCTGTATGTGACTTACTCAGATATGATACATATCTATAGCCTAGCCTTCACACATCCATTTTAACATAAAAATAGGTTTATTCATTGTATAGAGTTTCACCTGGTTTCATTTTCAGGAAAGGATCTAGCTATCTTACCTGGGACTAGTAGCAACAAGATATGCAATACCTATCTGCTCTACCAGAACGAAGTGGAAGGTGAGGCAGCATTCTAAAAGTATCTACTCCATTCAAATGTCATGTAGCCGGTGGTTAACCCTTTGAGTTCCAGAGGACACATTGCTTCACAATGCATTGCGTACCCCTCTGGCACTCAAAGGGGTAAGAAAACCCTTAGAGCTTCATGTAGAAAGGAAAAGAATTTAAATTCTGGTACAGACCAACTGTACCAATAAAGGGAAAATTAAAATTGTCATGTATTTAAATGGGGCATTCAACCAACTGAATGCTAACATTCAAAGGAGGTAAAAGGCCCATTTAAATCATAGAAACATAGAATTTGACGGCAGATAAGAACCATTCGGCCCATCTAGTCTGCCCATTTTCCTACTGTAAAAAAAAAACAAAAACCACAACCTCAAACCTTTTTTGGTCCTTGGTCTTTTCTTACATTAAGGACAGTATTATGCCTATCCCACGCATGCTTAAATTCTGTCACTGTATTAACTTCTACCACTTCTGCTGGTAGGCTATTCCACTTGTCTACTACCCTCTCAGTGAAGTAAAACTTTCTTACATTACGTCTAAACCTATGTCCCTCTAGTTTTAGACTATGGCCTCTTGTTCTAACATTTTTACTCTTTTGAAATATACTTCCATCCTGTACTTTGTTGAATCCCTTCATGTATTTGAATGTTTCTATCATACCCTCTCTCTCTTCTCTCCTCCAAGCTATACATATTCAGATCCTTTAGTCTATCCTGATATTTCTTTTCCTGTAGATCAGTCACCACTCATTAGTGCAGCTGGTATGCACCAGGATTGCTCATCTTCCTTTATGAAGCTCTAAGGGAACGGTAATTATCATAGATATAAAAGGGATTTCAGGCGGAAAGGGTGCTAAAGCACATACAAAGACAATAGAGGATCATGACATTGTGAAAATCTAATATAAAAAGGGTAGTACAGGAGAGAACCACAAACAACAGACACAGAATATTTGTAGGGAAAGGTAATCTCCAGAAGGAAAATGTGGCACAGAGGGTTCTTTGTGTTGAGAAGAAAATGAGGTTGATCACACAGACTCACATTCTTTCGGCTGACAATTGCTTGTTGAAGCCACAACATCTCCATGGCCAGGTGGCTCCGATGCTTTCGTAGTTTATTCAGATTCTCCAGGGGGAGTTCTGTACAAGTAATCAGAGACAGAGCAGTATGTAATACACAACAAGCACGGTCACAATGACGCAAAGCAAGCAGTGTGCCACTGACTTCAGATCAGTGGATAAAGGAGGCTAGGCTCTTAATCCGATCCACAAATATGCAGTTCACCTTCACTATCTACTCTATTAAACTGACATTGCTTAGATGAAATGCAGATGTTGTTTTTAAACAATATAAATGTATGTAGTATCTGTTTTAGTTGGAGTTATAACCTAGAGTTTGAGATTAGCATCTTAGGTAAACAATAGTAAATTGGGTTTGTCTCTTAATCCCAGCTGTCATTACTACAGGGCTCACATTTATTCAACCTACCTTCATCCAACACTTTGCCCTTCCATATCCAGCTGTCTCTGCTACAGTCTAGGCTCTCTTGGCTTTTCTCTGTGGGTGCTGCAGGAGAAGTCCCTGCCAGGCCTTTTCCTGGATCAGTCTCTGCCAGGCCTTTTCCAGGAGCGTCCTCTGCCAGGCCTTTTCCAGGAGCATCCTCTGCCAGGCCTCTTCCAGGAGCATCCTCTGCCAGGCCATTTCTAGGAGCATCCTCTGTCAGACTTGTTCCACTGTCAGGGAATGCCATTGATACCTCTGTGTCACTCCCAGGCAAGTCTCTCTCTGGGGGAGTGCCTGCTTGGCATCTCTCACTCATTGGTTCAGTCGTGTCTAAGACTCTCTCAGCATCAGTCCGTATCAGGCCTCTCTTGTTTTCTGTATAATTCCATCCTAGGGTTCTCTCTGAACTTCTTTCCTGTAGATATTCATGCTCCCTATGTAATGCCTTGGGAGGAGGCTGATTTTTAGGCTCACAACTCAGGGAGTTCCCACAAGATGATACCTTTCTGGAATTCGAGGGAATATATTGCATAGCATCTTGGTGTGTCTTTTCAGAGGCCTTATCCTAAAAACAGATAATAAAATTCAGAATTCACAGACACTGCCTTGCCAGGCTACTTGCTAAATAAATAAGACAGTGAATAATCAAGAGGAGAAAGAGAAGCACCAGGGCAACAGTAATTATAGGACTATACTAATTACAGGAGCAGTAAACTTTATACATTATATATATATATATATATATATAATATATATACATACATACATATATATGTCACAAGACTTTGCCAGCACATTAAAATAAGGGTGCCCCACTGCTGTCACATGTTTTATTAAAAAGTTACAACTGTTCATGCTGTCAGGAAGTAACAGCTTAATCGCTGGTGACATACATTTGAAACTTACCTCTACCACAGGGGTAGGAATATCTTATACTCCTGCCATTGGCTAATTGGGGATGATGGGAGTTGTAATCTCAACAGCTGGAGAGTCAAGGGTTGCCTACACCTGTATAACCATATTCATTTATTTGAAATCCCGTTTTAGCCTTTTGAGTGACAAATGCGTTGCACACCCCCTCAGGCAAGTACTTAAATAAAAAAAGAATTTCTGCTTACAGAAAATGCAAGGACCATGGGGTACAGTGCTTCTCTCACTAGTAGTGGTAGCAGCTCTATACCTCATGGCCCCTGTATCCCTAAATGACAAGAGAAGTCACTATGGCATTTATAGATTTCATACAAAACTAAATCTTTAGCGTGGTTGGTAATGCAGATTTATAACTATTTACAATAACAGATGCAGTTATTTCTCTTGCGTCATTGAGGGATGCAGGGACTATGGGGTATAGAGCATCTGTAAGTAGTAGAGGGAGAAGCTCTGTATCCCATGATTCCTACGTCCTTCAATAGAGAAAAGGATTTAGTGATAAGCAGAAATCTCCTTTTTCCTATTGAGTAAAACAAGGATACTCCTACTGCTGGGAAATGCTTCATGCATAACATATTACAGCACAAATGTTCTTGTTTTTTTTGATGTAACCCCTTAAGGACCCATGACGTGCCAGGACCGTCATGGAATTCAGGGCTCCCCACACGGCTGCATGGTGTTTGGGGAGCCCTGATTTGGATTCGCAAATAAATAAATAATGTTTGCGGTCCTTAACCCCTTCGAGTCCAGTGACGTGCCCGGACCGTCACAGCTGGCTGGCACTTAAGGACCAGTGATGGTCCTGGAATGTCATGAAATTCAGGGCTCCCCACGCAGCTGCACGCCGCACTAGGAGCCCTGAATCGCATCAAAAAAAGAAAAATGCCCCGTGGTCCTCAAGTGCCGGCCGCACAGGCGCAAACCGGTCGTTAAGGGGTTACATGCCGGCCCCTTACGGGGTTAATTAAACTGTTAGCATCGGAGCCAACTGGTGCCTAAAAGGCATTTTTATTTAACACATTAGTGGACAGCTTAAGTCAAAGGGACATATTTTCAAAAGAAAACTGGAATGATTCTGAGGCAATGGGGAGTTTAACCCCTTGGATGCAAGAGAGATCTCCAAAGCAAGGGATTAAATGCCCCATTTAAATAAACTGAAGTTTGGGAAATTTGTATGAATGACTCCACTTTCCTTTGAATGACCCCACTTTTATTTTGACTCCAACTATAGATTGCAAACAGCAACAGCACCATCTTCTGCCCATAACATAAAACTGCAGTTTACTGAAAAACAAACAAATAAACAAACAAAAATCTAAACATCAACAAATAAAGCACCTGGTAGCATTTCCCCCGAAAATGTATGGAAAGCTTTTCTCAACTACAATAAGTAGTTTGTATATAGCAGTGGTCCATCACAGCAATGTCATGAAACAAACAATACTGTGCCAATATTCACTAACAATTCATAAATAATTTAATATCTTTAATCCCTTAACGACCAGCGGTCGCGGGACATTTCCGTCCCATAATGACCGCATAGGGGCACTTTGACGCGCCGGTACACGTGACCTGTCACGTGTATCGGCGCGTCACTATGGGGCTTGAAAGAGATCGCTCCGATCTTGGAGCGGTCTATTTCATGCCCTATTTTTACTTACAGCGCTCCCGGTAGAGCGCTGTAAGTAAAAAGTATGTGACGTACCATGACCGTCATCGGTCCTTGAGTAGTTCAAGGACCGTGACGGTCCTGGTACGTCAAGGGTCCCTAAGGGGTTAAGGACCGGCACCGCAGACCATGGGGCATTTTTTTTTTTTTTTATTTGTGCTTCCGGTTCAGGACTTCCGGATCGGAGTGCAGCCGCGACGGGAGCCCTGAACTCCATGCTGTGCCAGGACTGTCATTGGTCCTTAAGTGCCGGACCGCTGTGACGGTCCTGGCACGGCAATGGTTCTTAAGGGGTTAAAGTGGAACTGTTACCTGTCGACATTCTCACCTCAGTGGGAAAATCCACCTTGACAAGGTTTGTCAGTTTTGGAAAATTAGTTGTACTGGCCATTGTGGAGTGCCAGTTGGGAGGAACAACAGTGCAGAATGTTACAAAGTGACAGTCCACTTTTTTCAGATCATGTGCATTTAGTCTTCCCAAAGAACCAAAATTAGTTCACATGAAATATATATGTAGTACACAATAACAGCATAGGCTTTTAATTTAAAACAAATTATTATGTTGTCACTGGTAAGTCTAATTAGTTAATGTGACATGTTAACTGTATTTGATTTCAAACTCAATGGGGCTGTCACAGTACCTTGTTTCCAGTGCCGCCGCTTCAAAGATGCTCTGCGTCTTTCCACTCGTCATTTGTAGGCAAAAGGCTTCAACCATGCTGCAGGCCTCTGTTTTATGTTTGTTTCCTGTAGTCTCCTCCTACCCATTTCCTCCCTCTAGCTGCTCCACCTGTCTACTTCCTGTGGAGGGGTTTAAAGGGCAGACTGAGTCCTGACTCAGTCACCCTTACGTTGGTGTTCTAAGCAGTTCATTATCTAGTATTCCTGTGTATGATCCACCTTGTCTGTCCATCCATTCTGGTGTTGACCTGTGGCTCTGTCTGACTATTCTCCTTGTGCGTTCCGATTTGGCTCAGATATCCTTTCTGGTGCAAACCTGTGGCTCTGGCTGACTACCAGCTCTGTGTATGACCTAGGCTTGTCTGACTACCCACTCTGTTGTTGACCTGGGGCTCTGTCCACTGCGCATCCAGCATTCCATCGCTTCAATGGATATTCTATCTGGTGCAAACCTGTGGCTCTGGCTGACTATCCGCTCCGTGTATGACTTTGGCTCGTCTGACTATCCTATCTGGTGCTTACTAGAAGGCCCTGTCTGTTCGCTCCTAGGGTTGGTTCCATTATTCAGACATCCCTCCTAGTATTGACCTGGGGCTAGCAGACTCCCAGCTACTGACTGCAGGCTGAGTCAGTATCACTCTTGGGCGTTATCTTACTGCGAGACTCCAGCAGGCTGAAACCTAGTCTCGGACAGTGTGGTGGTGATATTGGGAGACTGCTGTTCCTGATACAGTACTCGCCTTTTTAATCACCCACTGTGTGTATATATTTATATTGCATGACTGTTATTATTCTCATAATAAAGGTTCTGTTAACTATACCGTCTGACTCCTGGTTTTGCTTGCCAACCGTAACAGGAGCATATGTATTAAAAAAAAAAAGTGGGGGAAATAAACTACACCAGGGCATGGGAAGTCAACTGCTGGCTCTTCAGCTGTTGCGGACCACAGCACAGGCTGGGGATGATACGAGTTGTAGTCCCCAAGATCTGGAGGTCCAACAATTGACAATTAATATCCCCCATTGATTTGAATGCATTTTTTTATTCGCTTGAAAGCTTTGCAGTGCATTGAAGACTACTCAAAAGGCTACAAAATCTGTGTTAACTTGAGGAATTTCTATATTTAGTAGAACAATACTGACCTCTGTGATGAACTGTGGCATGGAGAGAAGTTTACTCCTCCAGTGCAGGGCAGTCTTCTTCCCTTCAATCTCTTGCACCACAGCCAGGTATTCCCTCTGTACACTCTGTAGCTTACGACGGACCAGAAACCCACGTATACATGCCTGACAATGGAATACAGGGAGAGACAGGAAGACATGTAGATGGAATTGAAGGGACTGCAGACAGAGTGAAAGGGTGGCATAACAGAGAAAGAGAGAATAGAGTAAAGGATTAGATGGTCAGTGATAATTGTGGGAGGTGTAAAGTGATGGCAGAGACTAGACAGAGAGAAAAAGATAAGCGATAGAGACAAGAGGGAAAAATAGATCAAAGATGATAGCTAGTGAGACGAGACAGGGATGAAAGAAAGGGCGAAGCAAGAGAGACCAGACAGGCGAAAGAGCGAGACAGAGGAAACTGAAAAACAAGTGAGACGACTGAGACAGAGAGCAGAGAAAAAGATACAAGAGAGATGAGAGTGACAGAGATTGGAGAGATGAGAGAGAAAAGTGAGATGGAGAGATGAGGGAAAGATGAAGAGAGAAAAGAGAAATATGAAAGACACAAAAGAGAAAGATAAAAGAGAGGGAGACATACAGATGAGAGCAAGAAAAAGATGAGAGACGATAAGAGTAAGAGAACAGAAAAAGATGAGAGAGAGAAAATGATGAAAGAAAAGAGAGAGCGAGACAAGAAAGAAGAGAGAGAGAGGAAAAGAGATAAGAATGATGAGAGAAAGAAAGATGAGGCAGGGAGAGACAAGAGACGAAGAGGAAGAAGAAATTAAGTGAGAGGGAGATGAGAAAGAAGACAGTGATAACAGAAATAGATGAGAGATTAACGAGAGAGAAAGCAACCTGAAGTGCCCAAGAATATCCGTCCACTCAGTTTACCCTAGGTTGGCTGTCTGTACTTTATGTTACCAAGGAGTGTACATCCTTCAGATTAACACAGGTTGACTGTCTGTACCTCATGTCACGTACCCCTCATATTACACCATGATGACTGTAACTCATGTTACTCCAGACTGGATTACCAGCTCCTCTCGCTGCACTGTCAGCTCCTCGTGTTACCCAATGCACAACTCTCAGCTCCTCATGTTACCCCAGGCAGAACTCTCAGCTCCTCATGTTACCCCAGGCAGAACTCTCAGTGTTTCATGTTTCTCCAGGCTGCACCGTCAGCACCTCATTTTTCCCCAGGCTGCACCATCAGCATTTCATGTTTCCCTAGGCTGCACCGTCAGCACCTCATGTTTCCCCAGTCTGCACCGTCAGTGCCTCATGTTTCCCCAGTCTGCACCGTCAGTGCCTCATGTTTCCCCAGTCTGCACCGTTAGTGCCTCATGTTTCCCCAGTCTGCACCGTTAGTGCCTCATGTTTCCTCAGGCTGCACTGACAGCTCTTTAAGTTAATCAAGACTAGATTATCAGATCCCCATGTAACCCCAGGTTGAATTATCAGTTCCTCGTGTTACCCCTGGCTGCACTTTCAGCTCCTCATGTTATAACTCGCTGAATTATCAGTTCTTTGTGTTACCTCAGGCTTCCTCTATCAGCAGCACCTTTGTCATTGGTGTATAAAAACAAAAGAAACTCTGGAGCAAAACATAGTTTTGGAGCCAACTCAAGTTTTAAGAGCCAGTGAGTTAATGTCTGTATAATAATGTATATAATACTCAGTTTAACCCATCCTTGTGTTATCCCATGCTGCAATGTCAACAGTGTCATTCCAGACAGACAATGTCTGTGCATAATGTTACTTTCCCCTTAAAGGCCAGGTTTTATTTTATTTAAAGCAGTAGTAACACTGAATATTGAATATATATTGCAGGGGTTATTCCACTGAGAAAAGCATGTGTTCTTCCACTGCTGAGAGATGTTTTATAAAGGTTATTGCAACACAGACCTGAATTTATTTAGGACTGACATTTTATGGTGGTGCTGTTGCTACAGTAGGATATGGACAATTATGGTGAGTCGACTAGAAACCTCCAAAGAATTACTGTAGAAGTAGTTCCATGGTAAAATTTCAGGACACGGAGGTACTACACTCAAACAATGCAAGTTTGAGATAAAATGACTTTTAATAAAACCATCTCTCAACAATGGGAGTACCCTTGTGTTACTTAGTAGGATAAACCATAGATACTAAATCATTACTGTCCCTTTAAGAAAATAAGTATTTGTATTTAAAAGAAAAAATCTTGTTCATATAATTACATATTTAACTCCTTAAGGACCTGATCTTTAGTCTTGCAGCACCACACATAGACAGAAATTTGCCACTGCTACGGCACTAGGCTGTCTCTGTCAGCTCATCATGTCAATTAAGACTCTCTTTGTAAATACTTAAAACGTTATCTAAAATAGTTGCGTTTTGGCTAATATTAACCCAGACTGCTTATTTTTCTTTACTTCGTGTTACTAGCTCTTTAGTGCTACATCTTACTGCAACACTTACCTGCAGAATTCGAACATATTTTAAATTTTCCTCTTCTTCCATCTTCCAACTGTCGTTCCCTAGCAACTTACACCAGCGCTTCTTGATGACATCATAAGTCTGTACTGTAAGTGGCATAATAGGCCGATCCCTATTTTAACAAGCAGAGCTCATTCAAAGACTTTTATTTATAACTAAGTTTAGCGTTAAGAGCCCTCTACCGATCAACTCTAAGTACTGCACGATTCCTGCCGGCTCGGGTTTGCAGGGACTGAACCTGGTGTTGTCCTAGGTTTTGTTCGTAGTTTTAAAAATGAATCCCATCCCCATATTGTTTTTGGGCTATATGATTATTATTAAAAGGTTAATATGTTACAAGCTCCACAACGTTTTAGTATTGCTTATTTATTTGGCTTCTTGAAACATTTTGATGTGGGTAAATGCTTTCCCTCATGAAACGTGCATTATATTTTATGTTGGGTTTAGTTTGTGATATGACGGACCAAGTTAAAAGTGTCCCTGGATTATTATTTTTTTTAATTTTTTTTTAACTTTTGTTATGGGTATCTGTTGCTGTCTAGTATGTGTATATGTATTTCTTCGTAGGTAAGAATTATGGTTCCCTGACCAAACAAAAAAAGCAACTGAAACAGTTGGCATATTACTGCATACCTCCCAAGTGTCCATCTTTAGGAGGGACAGCCATCTTTTAGACCCAAATCCCTGTGTCCCTCTTTCCCACCCTGATGTCCCTCTTTTTAGGAAATCAGATTGGTGTGTGTATAAATGTATCCTACTGCCCTACAGCAATAAAACTCACATTATTCTTTTTTTAAGCATCAGTATATGTGTATATAAATTAGTCTGTGTAAATAAAATACTTTGGTCTTGTTATAAGTCATTTATTAGATTATACAAGGAGCTGTGAATCAGTAATGAAATAGCCTAAAAATTCTCTGTAATGCCCCGCCCACCAGCCACACCCCCTAAAACACAAGTGTCCCTCTTTGGCAATTTGAAATGTTGGGAGGTATGTTACAGTGATTTGTTTATATTCTGCGGTCTACATAAGACTTTGCCAAGTTTCCCCCTTGTGGATGAATTTTCATTTTGTGTGTGGATGTGTGCATGTAGGGCAGTGCTTTCCAAACTGTGTGTCGCGACACATTGGTGTGTCGGCTGCAATGTGTAGGTGTGTCACAGGCAAAGGTGCCGTTTACACAGCGCGAGATTGTCATTCAACCCAAGCACGAGCTACACTGGGAGCTGAGATAAAACACTACAACTTAATGGTCGCATTTACACAGAGGGAGATTGCCTCCATGTGCTACATACAGCTGGAGTGCCACAAAAGATTTGTAACAGCTGGAGTGCCTCTGTGTGCTGCATACATAATATGTATGCAGCACACGGAGGCACTCCAGCTGTTACAAATCTTTTGGCGGTTCAGCTGTTAAAATCTTTTGGAATGCCACCTCGTCTATACCTCTGCCCTCTCTTTGGGTTGCCAGGCTGGAGTGTCCCTGTGCGCCGAGGCTGCCTGTCACATGGCTGCTGCTTCTGCTTGTGGTGCCGATGAGACAGGAAAGACGGACAGTACTTCTAAAATCAGTTATGTGCTATCTATTTAATAATGCGACGTGAGAATCTTGCACTTATATGTAGCTGAACATTCTCATGTCGCCCTTTTAAAAATCACACGACATGCTTAATGCCTTCCGCAGTATGAATAAAAGGTTTTCATGAGATATGTTGTGTCCCCATACATTTTCTTATTACAATGTATGTATGTGTCCGTATCTCTTATAAGGGATTATTAGGTTAACCTCCGGATTGCTAGCAAAACTGAATTACTGTGTCACAAAATGATGCATGTTTAAAAAGTGTGTCACCAACATGAAAAGTTTGGAAAGCTCTGATGTAGGGTTATGGGCATACCCGGGAACTTTGAAGGTTTGATCCTCAGACTCGGGGTTTTGACCCACATCTCAGGATGAAGGGCCAGATTCATAGGGCACACCTCCCAAGTGTTCCTCTTTGAGACCAAAATCCCTCTTTCCCACCCCGGTGTCCATCTTTTTTGGAGATCAGAATGTGTGGTGTGTATATTTGTATATCACATTGCTCCACAGCAATACAATATACATTCATTTTTATTTACACTTAAGTATATTTGTTTATAAATTAGTCTGTGTAAATAAAATACTTTAGTCTTGTTCTAAATCATTTATTCAGTTACAGAAAGAGGTGTAAATAGGTAATAAAATAACCTAAAATTTCTAGGCAATACCCTGAGCAACAGCCACGACCACAGTAACACCACCTAAAACAAAAGTGTGCGTCTTTGGTAATTTGAAATGTTGGGAGGTATGAGGGTGAGAGAGTCCAGTGGTGCCTGTTTTATATTCTGCTCCAGTTAATTTCATCTTTAGTCTTTAAACTGGTGCTGTTTGTAGCAGGAAGGCAGAGAAATAAGTCCGGATTCTCTTGTTTGTGTGTGTTCATGGGTGATAGCTTCAAGTTGTTGTATATCAATGGCTACAGCAAGTGGGGTTAATATTTACAAGATCTCAGGGTCAGATCATTTTGAAAGTTCCCATATATGGTTAAGGGTAGGGTATGGTAGCAATGCATTGCATAGTTTTGGCTTTTTATGACAGAAATATTTCAGAAAGTAACTTTACCTTCCCATTTGACTCACTTTTCAACAAAGGGGTGGTGGGAGCACCTGCCCTGCAGATTGTTGGAGCTTCGTGGCAGGCAGTTTCCCATATTCTCACCTCTGTAGTCCTCCCTTCCAGATCTTCAATTAATTAAAGGGGGATCCTCTACATTAGTTGTAACTGGAACATGTTCTACAAGTGGATCAATCTATTTGCCCCCAACATGGTAAAGAATGCCTGTTGCCAGATATTTATCAAATCTACCATTCCTTGCCAATAAAAGTTCATCAGAACAGTGTTGCTTTTCACATGTGAAAATTTATTGTAAGATATTATGTTTTTATTATTTAACCATTTGAGTGTTATGGAGTGAGCACCTCATTGTTCTGCAGTGTGTTGCTCATACCACTGGAGCTGAAGGGGTTGAGAGAGGACTACTGCTGCTGTTCTTGGTGCTAAAAACTCTTTGCATTCTCTTTGTTTCATCCCCAACACGTCAACACCTTTATGCCAGGATATGCTAATTATCACAGTCAATCCCCCTCCCCTTGCATCCCTAATTCTTAGTTCATATGGTAATATGTGTCTCTATCGTCAAGGTGATATGCTCTCTACACATTGACATAACAGTGGTAGTTCGCGTCTTGAATCTGAAACAACAAAAAAGGGGAGGGAGGGTGGGAAAGAACCTGGACTCCTGCTTACCTACTGTAGGTAAGCTGTTTTATACCTTCAGCCCTGCCTCTTCCCCTTCCCACTTCCCCCACCCTCTGCCCGCCCCTACAGCCAGGAGAGAGGAAGCTCTATTCCTTTGTTCTGGAGCTCCCTCTCCCCCCACTCCAAGGCCAGACAGGAAACGAAGAGGGGGAAGCGGTCAGGCTCCAGCCCCATAGTGGGCTTTGGGTGCCATTTTTGTATCCTCCGCCATTGTAAGAGCCATATTTGCCATTTCCCCCCCTCCAGCCACCAACCACACAATTCCCCCCCACACACCCCCAACCCCCGAAATAAAGACACAAACAACTGCAAAAGGTGGCAGATTTGTGAGGTCACAACTTTATTTAAGGGGTTAGTTGGCCTATTTAAGGGAGCCCAATGAGTACCCACCCCCCTACTACGTGGCACCCCCCAGAGCCACTGACTGCTTGGGCCACACCTACGCCCAGCTCCCGGCCATGGGAAATAAAGGACAAGACCTTTCAGGCAATCACTGCCTCCCCACCTCTGGTCCCTCTCCATGGCCACAACCAGCCATACTAGGGGAGGCAAACGAGGCCCCAGTGTCGATCCGCCACAACACTACCTCCATGCCTCCCCTCCCACAGTGCTTTCCCGTAATTGCCCGCCCTTTTTTGCAGGCTGACCTGGCCACACAGCACAAGCCAGCCTGCCTACCTTTACCATCTTGGCAATGCCGCACTGTCAGTGGCCCTGGAAGCACCACACCCATCACCCATAGAGGGGACTCCTAGACCCTGGACCCTCTATGACCCCCCCTTATTGCTGTGACCCCATACTAACCCTAAGGACTTCCCCAATAACTCTACTAAACTCCTGCAGCCCCCTGACCCCTAGGTGCACACCACCTCCCTTGTACCACCTTTCCTCCTCCATTCTGATCTTATTATGACTAATGGTATTACCCCAGAGGAGCAGATGAACCTGGCTATGGCATGATTCACTTTGCACCTAGACCTTTCTATGGCACTGCGAGCCCGCTCCCCTCCAAGAACGCCTAGGCACAATCTGTGACCATATAACTTTGAGACCGGGGTAGATGGAAACCCATTGCTTGCACGTGGCTGTAATATTTTCAGTCAGCTCTACCGAAATCAGAGAGGTAAGATCATTACCACCAGCGCGCACCACTATGAGATCCGGTCTGCCCCGCCTCCAGCAGGCTTCCCGGAACAATGTGTCCATCTGACCCCACCCAAGGCCCCTCTTACCATACCAGAAGACCTTCATGTACTGCTGTGGTACTCCTAAATTCTCTTTTCTCTGTCTGCCTAAAAATTTCTTTTCCCAGTGAATGTATGAATGGCCCAACATGAACGACTGTATGGGCCTACACCTGCTTCCACCTGAAAAACACAACAACATTTAATTATTACACAACCAAATATATGTTTTGTAAGCGCTTGAATGCCAGTGGCCCACTCGTTTTATCTCACCTTCACTCTGCCCCTTTGCAGCTGCCTCGGTGGCTGCCCCTATGTGAAAAGAGTGGGTACCATAACTCCCAGGATGCAGCCCAATTGCTCTGAGGGCCCTTTGCAATATATCCCTAAACTGGTATTTAAACAGTGCACTGCCATCCTGGTGAATCAACAAGGACCCCCTGCCTCTTGGCCTGATCCTCAAAAACCTTTCCATTTCTCTGACCGGGCATACTTTGACTTTACCTATATCCAGGATCACCCATTGGCCCCTTTCTCCTTGATCCATTTTTGACTTTGCCAGCCAACAGCGCACTGCCTCCCCTGACTAGTCCAAATCATGGCTTTGGAGGCCCATATTCAATCTGTGTTGTGCAGGCGCCACTAACTCGCTCACCTTGAATGCCCCAGTGGATGCCAACACAAATGCTGCCCTAAACAAGACCACCTCATAGAGACTGGCGCACACCCTACTGAGCACGTCACACAACTGTACTAACCTGCCTTCATCAATGGGTCTTTTTTTATCCTTCACCTGCCCCATAATTCTCCCCCATCCCTTCAAGACTTTCCTGACTTCAAAAGCTTCTAGCCATACCGTTTCCCCTTTTACCCTAGCGAAGAATGCTATTGCTGCCAGTTCCGTGGCCGCCTTTCCCTTAGACTGCCCCTGCTTTCACAACTGCTTCAAATATTGTAACAACACCTGTTGACCTACCTTGCCTCTCTTACCCCCGTGCTCTTCCACGAACTCCCCCCATTCTAGGAGCCAAGGCTGCCCTGATCAGGTCATCTAACATTTCATCCCCACATACAAGGGGGGCAAACACAGTCAACTCTGTTAGCATACAGTACCAATGAAAAAAACAGTCCTCACTTCTCCCTGGACAGGGCGTCTGCCACTCTATTGTCTACTCCAGCTACATGCTTTGCCACAAATCTGATGTTCGCTCTCATGCAGCTAAGAGCCAATCTCCGTAATAGTGCTAGTACTGGCAATGACCCTGAAGATAACTGGTTGATCGCATATACCACACTCATGTTATCTGTCCAAAATGTGACCTCCTTATTTGACAACATCTCTTTCTACAACTCTACTGCCACAACTATCGGGAATAGTTCTAACAATGTCAAATTCTGTGTCTATCCCTTCGCATGCCATTCCCCAGGCCACCTCTGTTCACACCAATCCCCCTGGAAAAAGGCACCAAAACCTATGGCCCCTGCCGCATCTGTCTGCAACTTCAACTGATCACTAGAGAGTCCTGCTTCCCTCCGTAACCTTACTCCGTTAAAATTGTTTAAGAAGGCATCCCACACCCTAAAATCCTCCCTCAGTTGCCCTGAAATCCTGATCTTATGAAAAGGCTTACGCACACCCACTGCCGACTTCTCCAACCTGCGGCTGAATACTCGTCCCATTGGAATAACTTGGCTATCAAAATTAAGCAGCCCCAACAATCTTTGCATCTACCCCAATGTTACCTTCCCTACCTCTAACATGCATGCAACCGCCTTTCTTACCTTCCTGACCTTGTCATCTGGCAACCTTACCCTCCGTGACCCTGAATCAATCTCAATGCCTAAAAAATTCAATCTTGTTGAGGGATACACCGTCTTATCCTCTGCAATTGGGACACCCACCTCCTGAAACACTGCCTGGGTGCACTCCAACAATCTGCCACACCTATCACCCCCCTGTGGACCCACAAACAGAAAATCACCTAGGTAGTGTGCTACCCCTGTTTCTCCTGCCATTTGTTCCACTATCCAGTGTAAACTTGAACTAAATGCCTCAAAAAACACACATAAAATGGAACAACCCATTGGCAGACACTTGTTCACATAAAACCCACCCTTGAAAATAGCTCCCTGTGAACTTATAGCTATCAGGATGGAGGGGCAGCAGTCGGAATACTGATTCCACATCTAACTTTGCCATCAAAGCCCCTGGCCCTGCCTCCTTAACCAACTGTAATGCCTCGTCAAATGTCTGCTAAACCACTAAACACGCCTCAGGGCTGATCACATCATTCACTGACTCTCCTAGTGGGAAAGACAAATGTTGAATCAAGAGATATTTCCCCACTTCCTTCGATGGCACCAACCCCAATGGAGAGACAATGAGGCCCTCCACTGGTGGCTCCGCAATGGGGCCCACTATCCTCCCCAATCTAATCTCCTTCCCCAACTTTTCCCTAAACACCTTTGCCCCACCGACTGCAAATTCTTCCTCATCCCCTTCTGCTTAACCGCCCCTTCAACTGGTATTCGAAAACCGTGCACAAAACCTTGTAAAAAAAATTCAACTTTGGCCTTATTTGGGTACTCCTGCAAAAATTCACTTAGCCTGTTTGCCCTCACTGGCGTTGATAAGCCGCCCAGGTTTTGTCCCCCTTTCCTGAGGTCTCTCCTCTTTTGAAGCAACTTTTACCTGGGTGGTTCCCCCCCACACACCCTGAACAGGAGTGGCGAAATTTACAAGCCAGCCCTCTGTTTCATGACCTGTCATTGAAAGCATAACACACATCCTTCTGCCTGCTGCCCCCTGTCAATGATCTTGCCTGTGTTCTCCCTAACCCTAGCTGCTTCTCATGTGTCACCATCCTGGACCACATATCCATATCCCTAGTACCAAAGGATAAAACCTTGCTACTTGCCAACCACCACCTGAATGCTTTATCATATTCATACCACGCTGTACCATGAAACGTGTGATGAATATGCACAATCACATCAAAATATTTCAAAATATTCCTCCCTTGCCTTGGATGATATTTTAAATAAAGGTTTGCATAAGGAAAAAAGGCCCTAAACCATTCCGTTATGAACCTGGGCCTAGTCCTGTTGTTGTCTTCCTTCACCCCCTCCTCCTTTGCTGCTATTGCATCCCGTGAAATCTTATAAATGCCCACATATTTCCCCGTCTTAATCTGCCTCTGAAATTTCTTGGGCGCATGATCATGTGGAGATGCCACTGTACAGGCCATAGTACTCCTCCTTTTCCCCTTACTGCGTCTTTTCATCCTCACTGCCTTCGCAGCCTCCTTTTTTACCTCCCGCTTATTACCTTTTATGGCTCTAAAATATTTCTTAAACATATTATACGTTTTACGACTTTTGTCTGAGTCAGAGGTGGACACATCCGTGGCCAACTCTGAGTCAGAGGATCCAGTTCCCATTACACTTGTCCCCCAAGAAGACATGGAACATTTTGACCCCGCATCTGATGACTCACCCAATTCTGTGTCCTCCAAAGATGATCCTGACATTGCTGCTCTCCCGCTGTGTCTCCTGTGCCTCTGTTGAAGAATACTGCTGCAGTGACCTACCGTGCTCACCCAGCCTCCTTTTCCTAGCTGCTGCTGCTGGAGAAAACATGGGGTAAGTCTCACGCCACCATGCATGTGATCCAATTTCTCCTCTTCTATTCCCCTCCTCCCCCCTCTCCTCTTTCCTCCTCCTTTCTTCCCCTAGGGCCTTGCCCTCCTTGACTCCACTTCCCCCCAGAGCCCCCCTCCCCCCACTGCTCCACCCCCCCACCCCTAATCTCCCTCCCTCCCTTACCCCTGCTGCCGAGGAACCCCCCAAGGGAACCACGTCTACCCCCTAGCTCTCTAGTACCCCAACCCCTGCTGAAAAGCCTCCCCTGCCGAGGCGCCCCCCTGTTAGCCCTTCGGCCACCCCCCCATCCCCCTGCACCACATAATGTTCCCCCTTTCCTCCCCCCTCGGGCAACTGTTTGAGCGCAACCCCCTTTCTGCCCCCAGCCCGATACTGCCACATACCTGGTTGATCTCTGCCATCAAGCTGGCCGCCCCCTCCGGTATAATGCACCGGCATATCTAAGGGTAGCCCTACAACAGGGTCCTCTTGAGGACCTATAAACTTCAAGCGCTCATGGGACTTGAAAGTCCCACGAGTCTGATCGGCCGCCAGTCAGAGAGTTGCGCCTAGTCCCACTCCTACCCACCCCCTTTGCTGACAACCCTCCGCTCCCACAGCACAAATTGAGATATTTGTCTGCTGGGGCAATGTGGCTCGCCATCCATCCCCATCCGGTGAATCTATAAATCGGGCTGGGCGCCGTCGCATCCGGACTGGTCGGTTGGATCCCAGCTCCATCTCACAATTCAGAATCCTCTGCCCAAACTGGAATAAAACCATGATCCTCTTTGATTGTAGGTCTATCGCCGATGTTGCACCTCAGTCATCTACCCGATTGGGGCCTTGTGTTGATCACATCAGTAGCACCTACAAGGACAAGGGAAAGAACCTGGACTCTTGCTTACCTACTGTAGGTAAGCTGTTTCTCACACTCCAGTGATTTTAATCATAGATGGCTGTCTAAAGAATGTATGGGTTAACCCTTCAAATGTCAGAGGTGTGCACAGCCAATCACTTGCAAAGGGATGTGCAGCTCCCTGGCATCCAAATGGACAACAAATATTTGTTGTTCACACTGGACCTGTGAGAATTCATCCTTTTTCTTAGGATCTGTCCTGTCTCAAAAACATATAGTCCTGCTTGTGGACATTGCACACACACACACATGATGAGGCAGACATTAGGGGCTAGATTCTATTGCATGTGCTAAATGTTAACATCTGTTTTATCAAACATTTTCCTATTGAAATCTATGGGGAAAACTGGATATAAAAGCAGTGATAATTAGTGATGAGCGAGCACCCCAATGCTCGGGTGTTCGGGTGCTCTGACCGAGCACCCCCTGAGGCTCGAGTGCTCGGCCGAGCACCCGAGCCCCATTGAAGTCAATGGGAGGACTCGAGCATTACACCAGGCACCCCCTGCTCTGATGAGGGGAGGGTGCCTGGTCCATAGGAAAAGGGCAGAAAAGGATGGAAACACCACAGAAATGGTTCAGGGACAGCATAGGGAGGATGTCTGCATGCATCTTGGACTCCAACATCGCTGCTGGGAACGATCTTTCGCCCGTAGTACGCCATTTTTACAGACTGACCGTAAAACACACAAAAAGGAAAATAAAAACGACTTTAGGCGAAAAATTGTTACCAAACAATATTTGCTGTATATTTACTTGTATATCATCTGCAAATTCTCCCAAAAATTTCCTCGATTTTTCTGAACTGAGGCCATGATTAAGAGGGAAACGTGCGCAGAGGCAAATTCTCCCAAAAATTTCCTTGATTTTATTGAACTGAGGCCATGATTAAGAGGGAAACGTGCGCAAAGGCAAATTCTCCCAAAAATTTCCTTGATTTTTCTGAACTGGGGCCATGATTAAGAGGGAAACGTGCGCTGAGCCGACCATCTAAAACATTATGGGTGAGGGTCTGCTGCGGAGCTGACCATCCTAAACATTATATGCGAAGGCCCGCTAGTGAGCTGACGCTATAAAACATTATATGAGAGGGCCCGCTAGAGAGCTGACCCAATAAAACATTATATGAGAAGGCCCGCTGGTGAGCTGACCTATATAAAAATTGTCAAACAGGGCCCGCTGGTGAGCTGGCCCTATATAAAAATTATATCACAGGGCCCGCTGGTGAGCTGGCCCTATATAAAAATTATATCCCAGGGCATATGGAAGAGGAGGAGGAGGATGAGAAGATTAAGAGTCAACCATATACCCGTTTTTTGGGTGGAAGGGGTGAATGGGAATACAGAGTATTCCCATCATTGTAAATAACATATATAAAGTGAGTTTATGTTCCCCCGGGGCTTTCCTCCAGTGGAGTGGAGAAGTCAGGGGAAATCCAGGCCTTGTTCATATTTATAAGTGTCAACCTATCAGCATTGTCGGTGGAAAGGCGGATACGCTTATCTGTTATGATGCCACCAGCAGCACTAAATACCCGCTCAGACAGAACGCTGGCGGCAGGGCAGGCCAGCACCTCCAAGGCGTAGAGTGCCAGTTCATACCACGTGTCCAGCTTGGACACCCAGTAGTTGTAAGACACAGAGGGATCATTGAGGACGCTGACACGGTCTGCTACGTACTCCTTCACCATCTTCCAAAACTTTTCCCTCCTTGTGACACTAGGCTGCGCATCAGGGTGAGGGTGCTGGCGGGGTGTCATGAAGGTGTCCCACGCCTTGGTGAGTGTTGCCCTGCCTTTGTCGGAACTGCTGTGTGCTCCCCTTTTCTCCCCTTCTCGGTTGGCCAAGGTAGCACGTACTCTGCCGCCAGCGTTGTCAGATGGAAAATTTTGGAGCAATTTTTCAACAAGAACCTTCTGGTATTGCACCATTTTGCTTGTCCTCTCCACCGGAGGAATGAGAGATGAGAAATTCTCTTTGTAGCGGGGGTCCAGAAGGGTGAACACCCAGTAATCCGTGTTGTCTAAAATGCGTATAACGCGTGGGTCACGGGAAAGGCAGCCTAACATAAAGTCAGCCATGTGTGCCAGAGTACCAACAGTCAAGATTTCGCTGTCCTCACCAGGAGGATGACTCTCAATCTCCTCATCCTCTTCCTCCTCTTCTGCCCACCCACGCTGAAGAGATGGAACTAAAGTTCCATGGCTACCCTCTGTAGCGGAGGCAACCGTGTCTTCCTCCTCCTCCTCCTCCGCCTCCTCCAATTGTCGCTGAGAAGACGAAGTGAGGGTGCTCTGGCTATCACCTTGTGTAAGCTCTTCCTCCCGCATTTCCACCTCTTCCACATGCAAAGCGTCAGTTTTAATTGTGAGCAGCGAGCGTTTCAGTAGACACAGAAGTGGGATGGTTACACTGATAATAGCGTTATCGCCGCTCACCATCTGTGTCGATTCCTCAAAATTGCGAAAACCTCACAGAGGTCTGACATCCATTCCCACTCCTCACTTCTGATTACAGGAAGTTGAACGGAGAGGCGACGACCGTGTAACAGCTGGTACTCCACTACTGCCCTCTGCTGCTCACAAAGCCGGGCCAACATGTGGAAGGTGGAGTTCCAGCGCGTGCTCACGTCACACAGCAGCCGGTGAGCTGGCAATTGTAAGCGCTGCTGCAGCTTCAACAGGCCGGCTGAAGCTGTAGATGACTTACGGAAATGTGCACACATGCGGCGCACCTTGGTCAAGAGATCATGCACATTGGGGTAGGTTTTTAGAAATCGCTGAACCACTAAATTAAATACATGCGCTAGGCATGGTACGTGTGTGAGCTTGCCGAGCTCCAAAGCCGCCACCAAGTTACGCCCATTATCACACACAACCATGCCTGGTTGCAGGTTGAGTGGCGAGAGCCACTGCTCGGTCTGGTGACTAATCCCCTGCAACAGCTCTGAGGCCGTGTGCTGTTTGTCCCCAAGGCAGATCAGCTTCAGCACGGCCTGTTGACGCTTCCCCACTGCAGTGCTACACTGCTTCCAGCTACTGGCTGATGGGGGAGTGGCGCTGCGTGTAGAGAATTCGGAGGTGGAAACGGAGGAGGAGGAGCCAATAACGTAGGTGCTGGCGGAAACCCTGATGGAGGTAGGGCCCGCAATCCTCGGCGTGGGTAGCACCCGTGCCATCCCAGGGTCCGAGTCGCTCCCAGCCTCCACGACATTCACCCAGTGTGCCGTCAGGGAAATGTAGCTTCCCTGGCCACAAGCACTTGTCCATGTGTCAGTCGTTAAGTGGACCTTCCCAGTAACTGCGTTGGTCAGGGCACGGGTGATGTTACGGGACACATGGTGGTGTAATGCGGGGATGGCACACCGGGAAAAGTAGTGGCGGCTGGGGACCGCGTACCGAGGGACAGCTGCTGCCATCAGGCTGCGGAAGGACTCAGTGTCCACAAGCCTAAATGGCAGCATTTCGATGGCCAGTAATTTGGAAAGGTGTGAGGTTAGTGCTATGGCCTGTGGGTGGGTGGCTGGGTATTTTCGCTTGCGCTCAAATGCCTGGGGTAACGACATTTGGACGCTGTGCTGGGACAGGGAAGTGGATGTGGTCGCTGATGGTGCTTCAGATGGTACAGGTGCAGGGCGGGAGGTATGCGGGCCTGCGCCTTCGACAGGCGATTGGCCGGCACCGAAAACAGGGGAAGAGGAGGCAGTGGTGTGGCCTGCAGACACAGATGGGCGATCCAGGCGTTCCTCCCACTTATTACGGTGCTTGGATGCCATGTGTCGGATCATGCTGGTGGTGGTGAGGTTTCTAGTGTTCATGCCTCGGCTCATTCTGGTGTGGCACAGGTTGCAAACTACAATTCTTTTGTCGTCCGCACTTTCCTTAAAAAAACGCCATACCGCGGAACACCTACCCCTTGGCAAGGGAGATTTACGCAAGGGGGTGCTCCGTGGAACATTTGCGGGCCGGTTTGGTGCGGTCCGCCTTCTTTCTGTAGCCACACCACTGCCTCTTCCAGCCTGTTGCGGTGCTGCAGATGGCTCACCCTCAGGACTGCTGTCATCGCTCGGCTCTACACCTTCCCAGGTGGGGTCAGTCACCTCATCGTCCACCAAGTCCTCCTCCACTTCCTCACTCTGATCATCCTCCTCATGTCTTGATCCCACCACATACTCAGTCATTGACAACTGTATAACATTCTCCTCAACAAGGTCTTGAGACAGTAATAGTGGTTGATTTAATGGCAACTGTGTCTCATCATCATCATCATCATCCACTACTTCCTTTGACCTTAAATGCCGTTCACATCTGTCATCTTCTTGTGATTGGGTACCCTCTAGAGGTTGTGAATCAGGGCACAAGATGTCATGTTCCTCTGCAAGCGTGCTTGGAGAGAGGGTCAAATGAAGGATTGGTGATGAGACGAGCTCCTCACTATATCCCAGTGTGGGATCACTTCTTTGGCCAGACCCTCTATGGTGGGAGGAAGGATGATCAGGGTGAGGATTATGTTGACCAGACTCTTGGCTACTGAGAGTGGACTTGGTGGAAGACAGGGTGGTGCTTAACCGACTGGAAGCAGTATCAGCTGACATCCAACCGACCACCTGTTCGCAGTGGTCGGACCTCGAGAGTGATGTCCTGCGACGCCCTGTAAAATTAGACATGAAGCTAGGTATGGTGGATGTCTTTCTTTCTTGTGCTCTGGCACCAGGCACAGTTTCTCCGCGTTCTGACCCGCGCCCTGAACTATCAGGATCACGTCCACTTCCCCGTCCCTTTTTACCCGCCTTCTTCATCTTACACGGAATATGTGACTTTGATATTTGAGTTTGAAGACTTAACAGTATTTCTTCCTATTCTGCAACTGTGCACAGTACACAGAATAGGCTGCTAAACTGCGGTGACGCACACTGAATGGAATATGTGACTTTGATATTTTAGTTTGAAGACTTAACAGTATTTCTTCCTATTCTGCAACTCTGCAGAGTACACAGAATAGGCTGCTAAACTGCGGCGAAGCACACTGAATGGAATATGTGACTTTGATATTTGAGTTTGAAGACTTAACAGTATTTCTTCCTATTCTGCAACTGTGCACAGTACACAGAATAGGCTGCTAAACTGCGGTGACGCACACTGAATGGAATATGTGACTTTGATATTTTAGTTTGAAGACTTAACAGTATTTCTTCCTATTCTGCAACTCTGCAGAGTACACAGAATAGGCTGCTAAACTGCGGCGAAGCACACTGAATGGAATATGTGACTTTGATATTTTAGTTTGAAGACTTAACAGTATTTCTTCCTATTCTGCAACTGTGCAGAGTACACAGAATAGGCTGCTAAACTGCGGTGACGCACACTGAATGGAATATGTGACTTTGATATTTGAGTTTGAAGACTTAACAGTATTTCTTCCTATTCTGCAACTGTGCAGAGTACACAGAGTAGGCTGCTAAACTGCGGTGACGCACACTGAATGGAATATGTGACTTTGATATTTTAGTTTGAAGACTTAACAGTATTTCTTCCTATTCTGCAACTGTGCAGAGTACACAGAGTAGGCTGCTAAACTGCGGTGACGCACACTGAATGGAATATGTGACTTTGATATTTTAGTTTGAAGACTTAACAGTATTTCTTCCTATTCTGCAACTGTGCAGAGTACACAGAATAGGCTGCTAAACTGCGGTGACGCACACTGAATGGAATATGTGACTTTGATATTTTAGTTTGAAGACTTAACAGTATTTCTTCCTATTCTGCAACTGTGCAGAGTACACAGAATAGGCTGCTAAACTGCAGTGACGCACACTGAATGGAATATGTGACTTTGATATTTTAGTTTGAAGACTTAACAGTATTTCTTCCTATTCTGCAACTGTGCAGAGTACACAGAATAGGCTGCTAAACTGCGGTGACGCACACTGAATGGAATATGTGACTTTGATATTTGAGTTTGAAGACTTAACAGTATTTCTTCCTATTCTGCAACTGTGCAGAGTACACAGAGTAGGCTGCTAAACTGCGGTGACGCACACTGAATGGAATATGTGACTTTGATATTTTAGTTTGAAGACTTAACAGTATTTCTTCCTATTCTGCAACTGTGCAGAGTACACAGAGTAGGCTGCTAAACTGCGGTGACGCACACTGAATGGAATATGTGACTTTGATATTTTAGTTTGAAGACTTAACAGTATTTCTTCCTATTCTGCAACTGTGCAGAGTACACAGAATAGGCTGCTAAACTGCGGTGACGCACACTGAATGGAATATGTGACTTTGATATTTTAGTTTGAAGACTTAACAGTATTTCTTCCTATTCTGCAACTGTGCAGAGTACACAGAATAGGCTGCTAAACTGCAGTGACGCACACTGAATGGAATATGTGACTTTGATATTTTAGTTTGAAGACTTAACAGTATTTCTTCCTATTCTGCAACTGTGCAGAGTACACAAAATAGGCTGCTAAACTGCGGTGACGCACACTGAATGGAATATGTGACTTTGATATTTTAGTTTGAAGACTTAACAGTATTTCTTCCTATTCTGCAACTGTGCAGAGTACACAGAATAGGCTGCTAAACTGCGGTGACGCACACTGAATGGAATATGTGACTTTGATATTTTACTTTGAAGACTTAACAGTATTTCTTCCTATTCTGCAACTGTGCAGAGTACACAGAATAGGCTGCTAAACTGCGGTGACGCACACTGAATGGAATATGTGACTTTGATATTTTAGTTTGAAGACTTAACAGTATTTCTTCCTATTCTGCAACTGTGCAGAGTACACAGAATAGGCTGCTAAACTGCGGTGACGCACACTGAATGGAATATGTGACTTTGATATTTTAGTTTGAAGACTTAACAGTATTTCTTCCTATTCTGCAACTGTGCAGAGTACACAGAATAGGCTGCTAAACTGCGGTGACGCACACTGAATGGAATATGTGACTTTGATATTTTAGTTTGAAGACTTAACAGTATTTCTTCCTATTCTGCAACTGTGCAGAGTACACAGAATAGGCTGCTAAACTGCGGTGACGCACACTGAATGGAATATGTGACTTTGATATTTTAGTTTGAAGACTTAACAGTATTTCTTCCTATTCTGCAACTCTGCAGAGTACACAGAATGTGCTGCTAAACTGCGGCGAAGCACACTGAATGGAATATGTGACTTTGATATTTTAGTTTGAAGACTTAACAGTATTTCTTCCTATTCTGCAACTCTGCAGAGTACACAGAATGTGCTGCTAAACTGCGGCGAAGCACACTGAATGGAATATGTGACTTTGATATTTTAGTTTGAAGACTTAACAGTATTTCTTCCTATTCTGCAACTCTGCAGAGTACACAGAATGTGCTGCTAAACTGCGGCGAAGCACACTGAATGGAATATGTGACTTTGATATTTTAGTTTGAAGACTTAACAGTATTTCTTCCTATTCTGCAACTCTGCACAGTACACAGAATGTGCTGCTAAACTGCGGCGAAGCACACTGAATGGAATATGTGACTTTGATATTTTAGTTTGAAGACTTAACAGTATTTCTTCCTATTCTGCAACTCTGCACAGTACACAGAATGTGCTGCTAAACTGCGGCGAAGCACACTGAATGGAATATGTGACTTTGATATTTGAGTTTGAAGACTTAACAGTATTTCTTCCTATTCTGCAACTCTGCACAGTACACAGAATGTGCTGCTAAACTGCGGCGAAGCACACTGAATGGAATATGTGACTTTGATATTTTAGTTTGAAGACTTAACAGTATTTCTTCCTATTCTGCAACTCTGCACAGTACACAGAATGTGCTGCTAAACTGCGGCGAAGCACACTGAATGGAATATGTGACTTTGATATTTTAGTTTGAAGACTTAACAGTATTTCTTCCTATTCTGCAACTCTGCACAGTACACAGAATGTGCTGCTAAACTGCGGCGACGCACACTGAATGGAATATGTGACTTTGATATTTTAGTTTGAAGACTTAACAGAATGTGCTCTAATCTGCAACTTTGCACACTAAACAGAATGTGCTCTAATCTGCAACTTTGCACACTAAACAGAATATATGAAATTTTTTTGTTTTTTGTTTTTTTCCCCCCACACAAAATAACCTGCTGCCCCCACACACAGTAGTCCTAAAAAGGACTTTTGGTTCTTTTTTTTTCACAATTTTGCTTTTTTTCTCCCTACACTGACTTTCCCTTCCTATCCTCATCTCTCCCTGGCTAAGACTGAGCCGAACTCGCTGGTCAGGTGCTATACAGCACCCGACCATGGGTTCTGGCCAGCCAATCAGTGTAATGCCAGCAGCTAACATGGCTGCTGGCATTACACTGATGTCAGAGCCTCCCTGCACGTTTATTGGCTGCGTAGCAGCCGCAAAACGTGCGGGGAGGAGACCCGAACATGGCGGGCGAGCACATGCGGTACTCGTACGAGTACCGCCATGTGCCGAGCAGAGCGATGCTCGAGCCGATCCGAGCATCGGCCGAGCATGCTCGCTCAACACTAGTGATAATCCCATTTCTCTTTCCAAATCCTACCTCAAATCTCTCCAGTCGGTATTTACATCTTTCACCTGGAATTATAAGCCGGCTAGGATTCGGCTCTCTATTCTCACTCTTCCACAACGACTTGGGGGCCTGGGAGCTCCGAATATTCTTCAGTATTATCACTCTGTTCACCTTTCTTCCCTCCTTCACTGGTTCCATTCGTCAGCAGATAAACCATGGATCCCCCTCCTCCAGACCTTCTCCCCCTCTTCGCCCCTCTCCAACTGGCTCTGTTTCCCTTCCTCTTCGAGACCCACCTCACTTCTCCGGTCCCCTATCTTACATCCCATTTTTAGGACTTGGGATTCTGTCTCCTAAACTTTGTCTAGCATTCCTTCCCCGCTCTTATCTCTTATTTCAAAACCGGATTTCCTCCCTGGTCAACCCGTCTCTGCATTCTTACATTGGCGTACTTTCGGTCGGTTACTTGTTACTGATCTACTACAAGGCGGCTCTCTTAAGAGTTTTGCCTCTTTGCAGGATACTCTTCATCTTCAATCTCATGACTATTGGGGCTACATGCAAATTTCCCACTTCCTCTCTTCCCACCCTCTTAAACGGTACCTCCTCAGGGACCTTACTCCCTTTGAGCGTCTCTGCCGCCCTGGTGGGCTATCCCCTTCCCCTCCGACTCATTTGATTTCTAAACTATACTCTTTGATAGGGGAGACGACTTACTCTTTCTCTCAATTTCGCCTAAAGTGGGAGGCTGAACTGGGTGTCTCTATTCCGGAAGAGTCCTGGACCCAGACAGTGCGAGGATCTTTGTACTCCTCGCGCAATCTGTTGGCAGTTGAGCTGAACTATAAGATACTTTTGAGGTGGTACAGGACTCCGGAGGTGATTCACTCTTATTACCCTGATGTTCCTGATGTTTGCTGGAGGTGTGGGGCTGGGGGGGGTCACATGTTGCATATTTGGTGGTCGTGTCCTGCCCTTCGGACCTTTTGGACTGCTGTGGTCTCTGAGGTTAATGGTGCTGTCTCCTTGAACCTGCCCTCGGATCCTACGCTATTATTGCTGTCAGTGGGCCTGAGCTCTGTTGTCCGTTCTAAAGTTACGAGAGTGTTACGCTCCCATTTGCTCCTTGCGGCCAGGATGTGCATCCCCCTTTGCTGGAGGAGTACGGCACCTCCTTCGATACAAATGTGGCATTCCAAGATCCATGATATAATGCTCTGTGCACACCTTACTCATTTGAAACTGGGGACTGTAGCGACCTTTCACAAAATTTGGGATCCTTGGCTTAATATTAATACTAATACTAATGTGCCCTCTGGCTGATAGTTGTTCTTCTGTAGTCATTTTCGTGCCAATGGGCTACTGCTTTTCTTTCATTGTCTATTACTTACAGGCGACAGCCTTCATTAGAGGGATAATTAATGGATTGACCTGTACATTTTATTCATGCCGAGCCCCACCACTTGTCTCTGTGGATGAATGCCCAATATTTCCCACCCTCCTCTTCATATATTTCCCACTCTTTCCCCTCTCTTGCTGTCTGTTTCCACTTTTCTCCCTCTTACTCTTATCCATTATATTCCACTTACCTTCTCCTCCATGAGCAAAGTCAGGATGTAGGTGTTTGGATTTTTCATTATGATTACTATATTTGTCTATGCTTCTGGATGCCATTTGTCTTTGTTTTTGTCATCACACATATTTATATGCTACATGTGTCTCTTCTATAGTCCTGACATTGTATTTGCCTGTACTGAGTATATTGTACTTTTCTTTCATTTTCTAATAAACTTTATAAAAAAAAAAAAAAAAAAAAGCAGTGATAAAATTAGCACCTGTAATAGAATCCAGCCCTATATTAGCCACAGGGAACTGGTCCATACTCTATTACTCTTCTAGTCTAATTAGTACTCATAAGTTGTTAGGCTTGTTATTTTCTGTTAAATGCATTTGTTTTTCCTAAAAGCTGCACACTCCTAAAGGACGAGTTTGAATGCTTGAATTTACTGTCCTCATCTGTGTACTGTTTAATTTGGAATTAGTAATGGCTTAAATGCATCCTGCTAAATCTTTGAAGCACCCATGACTATTGAACCTAGTCATATATGATGTCAGATGAGGAATCGTGAATACCAGCTGAGAAAATTATTTCAACTTAACAAGACAAAATGGAAGAGTTAATCAAAAATCTGAAGCCATATGTGACTAGATCTTTTTAGCCATGGGTGCCATAGAGTACCTGACTAAGATATAGCATAAGTATCAGTGGTTGTAGTTCTCCAGTTGCTTGTGTGTCAGTCTTTGGCTAGCCCAATATTAAAGTACTGTCATTGTTAAAAGGATCTCAGTTAAACATAAATATAATGTATGTACTTACATTACATACTTCAGGGCAGACTTCAGTTACCTGATCTGTGCTGCAGTCTGCTACTCTACCTCTCTCAATCCAGCCTTCTCCGATGACGTAGGCTTTCTGCCTGTAAGCTGGAAAGCTCTCACTGGCAGAAATTGATCTCTGCCAATGAGATCACTCCAGCTTACGGACAGAAAGCCTCCATCATCAGAGGAGGCTGGATAGAGGGAGGGGAGTGGATGCAGAGCATCAGACTGCGGCACAGATCAGGTAACCGCAGTCTGCCTGGAAGTCGGCACATCGCTGTATTTATGTAACAGGCACCCAGGAATGCTCAGAACTCAGTACAGTAATATAATGCAAAATATTTATTAGAATAAATCAAAGCAATAAATAAGTGGTACAACAAGCAAAGGGTTACTAGCTGGCGACACTACTACCAGAAATAGTAGGCCTCTCGCTAGACCACAATGCGAGAGACTGGGCCGAAGCCCCTGTTAGTCTCAGCAGGATACAGGAACGCCAACTCTTGATCCGACGACTGGAACACTGGAACAGTCAAACCAGCAACACCACACCACGCCTGCAGTCACCGCTAAGAGACCGTGTGACTCTGCCTGCAGTCACTATATCGGACCCCTGTGACTCACTCCTGCAGTCACATATAAAGACCCTGTGGCTCACGCCCGCAGCCACCACACGAGACCCTGTGACTCACGCCTGCAGTCACTACACCAGACCCTGTGACTCTGCCTGCAGTCACTATATCGAGACCCTGTGACTCACGCTTGCAGTCACCAATCAGACCCTGTCCACAACAGTGGTCTGTCTTAAGCCAATAGCACAAATTGATCACAGTAAGGGATACTCGTGATCACTGGGTCATACACAGAGAGGGTTCTTGTACTTAGCTGGGTCATACACAGAGAGGGTTCTCGTACTTATCTGGGTCATACACAGAAAGGGTTCTCTTACTTAGCCGGGTCATACACAGTGCGGGTTCTCATAAATAGCCAGGTCATACACAGAGTGGGTTTTCGTAGATAGCCAGGTCACACACAGAGCCCAAGTACTTCACCTAATAACAACAACGCAAGGGCGACTGAGTCAGGACTCAGTCTGCCTTTTAAACCCCTCCACAGGAAGTAGGAGGAGCAGCTCAGAGGGAGGAAGTAGGTAGGAAGAGACTATAGGAAACAAACAGATAAAACAGAGGCCTGCTGCATGCTAGAAGCCTCGCGCCTGTAGATGCTGCTGGAAGCAAGGTAAGCTGAAACTGTAACAATTTATTCTTTTAATTTCACCAAACAAGTGACTAATATACACTTTTCATTATATACAATATATAACAAAACGATTTAGGCAAAGTTGTAAAGCGGTGATACATCCACTTTAACACAATTCATTATTTGCTATGCCATAATATACTTTCCTTTATCAATTTTAGCATTTCTACAATATAAAATGACATTGTAATTTAACAAAAGAAGATTAGTAAATCTCTACTCTTTAGCAAACAATTAAAGATATAAAAACATGTATTAAAACATGGGAGGCTTCAATATATAAAAAACAGCACCACACAAATGTGTATTTGAAAAACAAAAAATAAGAAAGTAAATATCTAAGCACCCTAATATATTTCACCTCAATAGGTGACATGGTATCGGAAGAAATGCTAGACCAATACAGATATTGGATTTCACACCATACAAAAGTCTCCAGCTAAACAATGTATCCACAACACTCTATCCCAGTGAAAGGAGAGACCACATTATCAAGAGGATGATTACCACACAGGTGTATAAAGCACCTGTAGCAAAAAACACTGGCACCTCCTACCCGCCACTATCGTGACTAATCTCAACACAGAAAGAAAATAGTATAATAGAATAATCTAACTGCAAGACATCACCGTGCACCGCCAGGAACACCAGGGCTACACTGTCAATTTCCTGGACATCACTATGTATATTCAAAATAATAACATTTACTCTAGGAACTATTATAAACCAGTGTATGCAAATAGTTTAATTTTGTCTACTAGTTGCCATTTTAATAATTGGTTAATGAACATACCTTATGAGGAAATAAGAAGGTTAAAAAGGAAAGATGAGGAAATATTTAAAATACAATTACCTGAACTTAAAGGGATAGTAATACTTCGTTTTAACTTTATTTTATTTTGTAGGCATTAAAAATGAAGAATGATATGTCTTATCTCTCAAACCTTTATGGTTTATAAGATATTCACAAGCAAAGTTTCCCCCTCCCGCCCCTTTTCCCTAGTGTAAGCCATCTCTTCTCAGATGTGGAATGCAGTCCATAGACTGGACAGATAACAGAAGGGGACACTCTTATTCCTATGAAAACAATGAAAACCCTTCCCCCCGGACAAGCTTTTCAGGTTTTTCCCTTATCTTAATTGAAGATTGTCCCTCTCTGCAGTCTACCTGGGCACCTCCCTTCTGCTCTGGTTGAACAGTGTGACATCAGTAAAAGGGGCGGGAGGGGGACACTTTGTCATTGAATTACTCTGAAACTACAACTCTGACAGAATTGAAATAACACTCTCCAAAGTCCAAATCCTATGATGATTAATTAGAGCTGCTTTTATTATGAAACATTACTATCCCTTTAATAAGAAATGTATAGAAAAAGGTTATGATCAAAGCAATTTTGAACGAGCTGTATAAAAAAGTTAGTAGAATAGATAGAAAAGAATTATTACAAGTGGCAGAAAAGAAAACTATTGATTCCTCATTTCAATTAGATTTAGTAACCCAATTTAATACAGATAATAAATACCTTAATAAGATAATTAGACGTCATTGACATATTTGAAAAGAGCACAACATTCTTGCACCCATACTACAGGATAATCCGAAAATAATTTATAAAAAGGCAAGGAATCTAGGTAACAATTTTTCCTACAGTAAGAAATATTATGAAAAATATTTTTTTTTTAAAGATAGGTGATTAAAAAAAGATATTGATGGATTCTTCAGTTGTGGTAAATGTGTTTGCTGTAAAAAAATGAAAAACCCTAAAAAAAACTACTAATTTTCATTTTGTGTAGTACAAAAGAACATTTATGAAAAAATATATATTGTAGGGATTTTCCTATTGAGTAAAATAAGGGTACTCCCACTGCCAAGAGATTTATATTTCCAGAGTTATTACAGTTTAAACTCATGTTTTTTTTACATTAGCAATGCCCTCTAGAGGTCAAATTCTAATTAGATTTCCTGTTAGATTCTAATGGAAAGGAAAGTCAGAAAAGTCAGAGACATACAGTTCTCCATAGAATGTGATAGAAACTGCCTGTCACTTCCTGTCATTTAGAACGATCAGGAAGTAAACACAGTAAATTCATTTCCTGGTTATTTAAACTGCTATACATTTTGAATAAAACATCTGACAGCGATGGGAGTAACCTTGTTTTATTCCGCAGGAAATGCTCTATAAAACATGTGTTTTCATAAAAAAAAGTTTAAATCTTTAAATCTATGAGAGCATGTAATTCAGTGGATGTAATATATGTTTTACAATGTAATTGTCCTAAACAGTATGCAGGTCATACGAAAAGAAAACTAAATAACAGAATTGCTGAACATATTAGAAACATTGAGAAAGGATTTGAAAAACATAGTGTATCTAAACATTTTAAAAAATTTCATAATTCAGATTTACATAAATTACAGTTTTTTGGTATTGAAAGAGTCCATATAAATTGGAGAGGGGGAAATCATCTAGCAGCTATGTCAAATGGATTATTAATATGGATACTTTGCAAACAAGAGGTCTTAATTCAGATTTAGAGTTGTTTGGCTTTTTGTAAGATTTTATAAAGCTTTGTATTTTGTATAGGTGAATGTCACAGTATGTGGTATACCTTTAAACATTTGGTGGGTTAATAAGTATTTAAACAAGACTTTAGTAACATTGTAATTTTAGTTATCATTTGTGCCTTGAAGAAGGAAGGAATGCCGAAACGTGTTCACAGTTTTTTTTATTTTATTATTATATAGACTGTCTTAGACATTAACATCCATAACCCCTATTTTTCGGCTATGGAGTATACTACCAAGACAATATATGAGAGAGTTTCAAACAACTGGGAAATTAGTTGCTCTGGGTTGGAGAATGCTACGAGCCTTTAACAACTAAGGCTAAGTCCAAGCAGAGAGAGATCCAAATAAATGGGACATCAGTTGGTGGTGGTGTTGGAATGAGCTATAATCCAGTAACAGCCAAAGCTCATAAGTCCAAGCGAAGATGGTGGTGGTGGTGAGTGAACTTAACCCTTTGAGACATTACTGCTTAATAAATATATGGAGCAATAAGTCCCAGTATTTTTTAAATATCTTGTGTATTTTTATTCTTTCATTATTTTGTTGATTGTATTTTATGCCCTGTATTATGTATGTTTGACTATTATAACTCTTGGATGTTTGAGGTTTTCTGATACACCGTGTGTGACCCTAGATTATAGTTTGGGATCCTGGGCAGTGTACCGGACAACACTCTTAGTCAAATAGTTTTATGTTATATTTGATTTTCAGCTTGACATGGAATACACATAATAACTTTGTGTATTGTGCCTTTTTTGGGACTTTGAGCTGCATCGTGCGTGACCCTGGTGTCCCAGGCGGTAGACCGGTGAGGTGTTGCAGTTAGATTGTTTTATTATTCTACTATTATCTTTCTGTATCAAGATTATATTCATGATGCTCATAGGCATGAGGTGACAGGTTTTTTTGCTACAGGTGCTATAAACACCTGTGTAATAATCATCATCTTGATAATGCGGCCTCTCCTTTCCACTGTGAAAGAGTGTTGTGATGCTCTTCTCATGGTAGAGAAAGGACATTTTTTAGCTGGAGACTTTTTTTATGGTGTTGAACCCAATATCTGTATTTGTCTATAATTTTTTCCGATACCCTCTTCATCATTATTATTATTCACGTATTTAGGTGAGATATACTAGGGCACTTAGATATTTACTTTCTTATTTATCATAATTTAACATACTCAAATTAGCTAGAATTTTAAAAGATTACAACATTTCTTCCAAACCTTTTGTACAAAATTACAATTCCATAATAAACACATACCAGTTTCATCACCATAACAATTCACTATTGGGCATTTAGCAGATCTCAAAAGACCTCTTGGATACTGAAAAAAATCTCACAGATAAATACGAATGCACACTTGCCCATGATATATACAGTATTTCTGATAACTGCTTAAACTTTTATGGAGCACTGTTTCTCAGATTTATCTAGATCAGTGATGGAGAACCTATGGCAAGCATGCCACCCCTGGCACCCAGAGGACTTTAAGGTGACATGCGGCCAGCGTGGCTGACTTACTCTATCTCTCTCTTGTCAGCAGAATGAAAGGCTGCTTTATTTAATGATGCATGAAATTGATCCTTACAAGACTACTCTGAGGAGTAAGTAATGCTTCACAATGTGTTGCGTTCCCCTTTGGTACTTACAAGTTACTAGTGCAGTGGGTTATTATCCCAGCATTGCTCTGCTGATGTACAGGTTGGCTGGAGGGGCCGGCTTCTCATTGTGACCTCACTGAGGAGCGCGGCTGCCATCCAACCAGTGAGGAACATAGACATTAGGGGCAGCCACATCCTTTTTAAGAAACTGTTTTTATTGTTTTATAGCAAATAAAAACAATAACACAAGCAACAGTAAAGATATAGAGTAAATATACATCATCGGGAAAACAGTGGTAATCAAAGTAGAAGCATAGGTAGCTGCCCACTTGGTTGAAATGTACAGCAATAAAGATAAATTGGCCCCAAATATATTCAAGGGCTGTAGGGTTGCCACAATAGCACCCAAATACCGTGGTGATAGCAAGGATTTCCAGTGAACTCTGTAAGATAACATGCAATGAAATTTGATGATGACAACTAAAATGAAATCAACAAGAATCTCTATACTGGATGTAACCTGTCTGTTTCCATCTCTCTCAGCCATGTCCCCACCTCGCGCCACAATCCACACCCACCCAGCCAAAGTAGTGACAGAAAAGGAGAAAAAAGAAGAAAGGGGGTGCCCATCCCCAGTCTGACCAATTTCAACCCTACAGTTGGCATACCTCCTCCATTGCTCTCCAGGAGGTGTTCTTAAAGCAGTGGTAGAATTCGGATTGGCAGTGTGTAGGGATGGTATTGGCCACATCCTTTTTGTTTTTCAATGGTTCCAGTTGGTTGAAGGGGCCTGCTCCTCACTGGGACCTCATCCAGCCAAAACCATCAAAACCAGAGGATGGCCCTTGTGTTAAGGGACTGCTGGTGTAATATATGAGGTGAGGGGGGGCTAAATATTTAAAATGACAGTAATAAGAGTTTTGATGGAGGGATTGGGTTGTGATGATGAAGAGGGGAAGTCTGAATGCTAGTGTGGGGCAATCATTAATTGTGAGTTTGGATGGGGTGGAGATTGCACAGGACAATGTGTTAATTGAGGGCTCATGTGGGTCATTCATTAATTCAAGGAGTTTCCTAACTTCGAGAAGGAAAGTCAGGATTTTGTTAACGACATGGAGGCGAATATTATGCATTAAACCTCTCTTTACTACCCCCAGCAGCAAATATATTAAACAGTTAATACAGAAAAAACTTTCACATTTGAAAAATAATAGTCCCATCCCCCCGAAAACTCATGCATAATTATTCCCTTTGTTGCTTGTGGGTTTCTTGCTCTTGAACAGAATGTCGGTAGTTTTATGTTGATTCTTGATGCCATAATGTCTATTTTGGGTGCTCCCCATCAATCTGTTGCCTGAAGGAATATTTCCTAATTTTAGTCCCATCCCTCAGAGTCTATGGCCCGATGGCTGAGATAATCTGCCTTCCAATTCTCCACTCCAGGAATGTATATGGCTGACAGTGCTGGGACATGATTTTCTGCTCAAAGGAGAATTTTTTCGACTTCCATCCAAGCAGCTTTGCTCTTTGTTCCTCCCTGGTGATTTATGTAAGCCACTGCTGTGGCACTGTCAGACTGAATCCAAATGAGAAAGGTCTTGAGAATGTTGTCCATGCTGACAGTGTGTTGTATATTGCCCGTAACTCCAGAATGTTTATGGGTAGATGTGATTCCGATATAATCCACTGACCCTGAATTTTGTGATGTTCGGACACTGCTCCCAATCAGAACAGACTATTGTCTGTCATGACTATTTTCCACTCTGTTATGGAAAAATGTTTTCCCGTGAACAGGTTTGGACTTGTGAGTCACCACTGTAGTGACTGTGGTGATCTGTTATATCATCATCATGTGGTGAATATGGTTCAGATTATAGTGTTCTCATGTGAAACTGAGCAAAGAGGACTGCCTCTATTGTGGCTTGGTGAGAAATACCTGGATTTTCTCATCAAGATCCGAAATTTTCTGTTGAAGTAATTTCCCTTCTGCTTTTCGGTATCATATATTAAATAAATGGGAAATTAATCTGTTGAGACGGTATCAGTTGGTATGTGTTTAGGCTGATGATCCAACCATGACTCTTCATTGTTAGAAAAGTTAGATGAAGATGTTGTTGAGTTAGCTACTGGAATGGAGCTTTTAACATCAGATTGTCTAGATATGGAGTCAAGTTTACTCCTTTGGATCACTGCCATAAGAGGAGCCATCACTTTCGGTGCTGTGGATAGTCCGAAGGGAAGTGCCACAAATTCAAAGCTTTGGAAGGCAAACCTGAGGTATTGCCAGTGTTTGGGCCATATTGGAATGTGTAGGTACGCATCTTTGATGTCTAATGATGTCATAAATTCCTCTGGTTCCATGGCTGCTATCCATCTTGCACTTGGGTACTCTGAGGAATTTGTTCAGTGCCTTTAGATCCAGAATTGGATAGAAACCATAAAAAGATTGGCATAAAAGCCTTTGAACATCTGTTCTTTTGGTGCTGGGATTATCACCCCGTTCTGCAGGAATTGTCAAACTGCTTGATGAAATGCTTCCTGAAGAATATTTTCTTTGGGTACTCTGGACATGAAGAAAGGAGGTGGTGGTAGTGTAGTGAACAACATCCTGTATCCTTCTTTTATTTCTTTCATTTGCATGAGGTATTAGAGACTTATTTGTCCAATACTTGAAGAACCTCTAGAATTGCATTAAAGAGATAATCTATTGATTCTGCATCATTGTCATTGTTCTTGGACCACTCTGATATAGACATGGGTGGTTCACTATTATCACTAGATAATGCCCCCTCATCATCAGATGAGCTTTGTAAAGAATTCTGATGATCTTTTGATAGATTCTTAGAAAGAGGACTTTTAACAGGTACATGGCATGTTTCTAATACTTTCTCTGAAGTACTGGCTATTGAACCAGGTATGGCCTTAGCCCACTCTGGTTCAAGATTTGGGGGCAAATTTTTTGATGTGTAGCTCTATTAGCATCAATGTCCAAACGTTTTGCACATAATATTGCATTGTTTTAAACTATAGACGCACCCTTAGTTTTCTTCTCGACCCTTGGCTCTGCCTAGTGTAGGATTAATGAAAGAAAAAAAATAAAATTTTATCGTTATTGTCCCAATGGAACTAATTTCTGAAATATAAGATTGTAATAGCGTTGCCACACTGGAGTGAAACAGTTACTCAAAGGAGTGATTACTGCTCCAATTGAGCTAGATGAGAAGCAGTATGCTGCCCATTTACTTTGGCTTAAAATATAGTGTGCTGCTCCAAAGGCGCTAGTCTGAGAGATGGAGTGCTATCCGTTTGGTTGTGGATAACAATTTCATGTACTGCTACAATGGACATAGTTTGATAGGCCGTGTTAATTCCCCTTCTTGTTAAAAATGAATTACTTCCCCAACAGAGCTACTGAGTTGCTTTCTTTAGCCTGTGAGGTTACTGAAACGTTCGCATGCACTTAAAGTGTGAGTGAGCATGTGTGTCAGCTGGCAATAATAAAATTGGAGGAGAAAGAAACAAGGTTGATGACTGAAACAAACCTTGTATGGATGGGTGAGAGAGCTACACAGAAGATATCGCCAGCAAGTGTCTTCATGTAGTTCTCTACCACGGATGACTTGAGAGGTGTTAAGCTTTGCTGAGCTTGGGTCCTCACAAGCTAATAATTTGAACTGTCCCAACTGTGGAAATTACATTTAAGGACTCTCCCCACAATGTGAGGGCCCTCAGAAGCTTATAGAATTAATAAAATAAAATAACAAAAATAATAAAGTTGCTGAAATCCTTCGCTGGAGAAGAGAAAACCTGGACCTCCTGAGGGACACTCTTTTAAAACTAAAAATGGTAGAGATGTTAGAGGAAAGGTTGTCCACTAGGTAGTGGGAGGAGTTTTCTTAGCATACCCTCCCTCCTATCAGCATGCTCCATAATCCCCAGGGTCCCTGCATTCCTCAATGATGACAGATAAATGTATCTGCACCACAGAGAGGGTGGCTACTAGCCACCAGGAGGCAGTCTGGCCACCTGAGGAGAGTGACAAAAGGTGGAGCAGCGCCTCAAAGCCTGATAAGGATCAGAGAGCTGAAACCCCTTCCCCCCTCTGGGTGATGCTTGGTTTCGGTGGGGGAGGGGGAGAGGAGCCTGGGACAAAGGACTGGATTCTCTCCCCCCTCCCTTGCTGGGGGAAGGTAACATGGCACGGCTTTCTTGCAGGTGTTGGGCTGTTGTTGAAGAGGCCAAAGAGGATCTCCATTTGAATTCTGTCTGCAGAGAAGAATGGAGTTAGGATTGAGCAGGCCAGCGAGGAGGAGATGTCGCCCAGCCAGATTTGTGGACTCCCCAGCGGATTCGCTACAGATAATTGCCACATATTCAAGTTTAAGGCAGGGGGTGGCAGGGAAGCAATTGATAGGAAGCGGCGGCTGCAGGCAAGGAGCGTGGTTGCTCTGGCCACCGCTTCCCCTTGTGTGCAGGCCAAGTCTTGCGGGATTTCAGGTAGCCGTGAGACTTGGTCAGGATTGGGTCCTAATGAGGACCTAGGCATGGGATTGTACCGGATGCTGGCGCGGCTGCCTGGGAAGCCTACAGATAGGTGGCAAGGAAAGGACAGGGCAGCTCAGGGGGGTTTGTGGAAGGAGAGAAGAGGCATGTTGGGGTATCAAGGCGGGGAGGATTCGGGGGGGGGGAATCATTTGGTAGCTATGGGCTGGGATGGGGGGTTTAAGTAGCTGAACCGCATGATCTTGTCCCAAATAAGGCAAATTAAGGAAGGGAAATATGTGGATATCTATAAAAATTCCAGGGAAGCAGTGGAGGCAAAGGAGGAAGGGGTAAAGGAGGAGAAAGGGAAGGTGAGGCAGAGACATTTCATGGATTGGATTAAGGGATTTTTCCATATGCCAATTTATACCTGAACTATCACCCCAAAGCAAAATCATGATCCAGAAGCGTAAACCAAAAGACGGGCCGGGGTCAGGAACCAAGACAGGTACTCAGCCAAGCCGGTGTCAGGAATACAGAGATCAGTGATGTCAGGAAAAAGGCCAGGAGTCAGGAATCAGAAGGAATGTCAGAGGAAGCCAGGTCATGCACAGATAATCAGCAACTCATGATAAAGTGCTTGCAGCCAGAATCAGACACAAGGGCAATCAGGAGATGAGCCAAGCTGCTTTAAATACCATGGGACGGTTGGCTGATAACAGCCAGGTGAGCAACACAGAGAGGTAAGCTGATTCAGACTGATCCAGGAAAGAGAAGGCAGCACTAATGTATAGCAGAGCTCTAGATTAGCTCAAACAGCAGAATCAATCGGCAGTGATAGAGAAGCTCAGCCAAACCTTAACAGATAAATCGTTTAGGCGTATGATGGCGTCCAGAAAGGTGTTGTCTTTTGGAACTAGGGACATGGACACATGGTCCAGGTTGGTCACACATGATAGGAGACAGAGCATGGTGAGGTCTCAGGGGAGGATGGGGTTCTTAGGCTTCAAAACAAAGGATGTTTGTTATGCCTTTAATTACCTTGGTTGTGTTAGGGGTGCGGCGTGCAAGTTTTGCCATATGAGCACGGCCTGTGGGGGAAGTCACACAGCCAAGGCATGCTTTAAAAAAGGGGAGATAGAGGAGAAGAGTGATTTTCTCCTCATTAATGGAAAGTGCTGTAACTCCAGTGAAGGTAGACCAGTTAAGTAGGGTGTTGACAGATCACCCTGATATGGGTGCTGTGAGTTTTTTGTTGAAGGATTTGGCAGAGGGGTTTGTGATTTCAGGGCAGGGAGTGGTGAAACAGAGGAAGCAGCTTAAGAATTTCAGATCTGCCACATTGTTGCCAGAATTAATTGGGGAAAAACTAGGCAAGGAAGTGTAGTTGGTAGAATACCAAGTCCTTTTGGGGCACCCCAAGTGGAAGGACTCATTGTGTTGCCATTGGGAGTGGTACCTAAAAAAGAGGAAGGGAAATACTGGTTGATTCATCACATGTCCTTCCCATTGGGGGGGAGTCAGTGAAGATTGTAGTGTGTTTTATCAGTCATTTGATGATGTATTGTAATTGGTGCAGGACATGGGGCAGGGAGCGTTGATGGCAAAGTTAGACATTCAAATTGCTGCCACTTAATCTTAAGAGTTTTCGCTTTATTGGCAGTTACTTTCAAGGGGGGGGTTTATGCTGACAAATGTTTACAGATGGGGTGTTCAGTTTCTTGTTCATTTTTTGAAAGGTTTAGTTCAGCATTGCATTGGGTTATCCAGCATAGGTCAGGGAGCACAGGGGTGGCTCACTACCTAGATGATTTTTTGTTTGTAGGGGTCAAGGGCAACACCGGTGTGGGGAACTGTTGCAGTGTGCGAAGCAACTGTTTGAGGAGGTGAAAATGCCAGTGGCACAGGACAAGACAGTTCTGCCAACCACTAGGTTATCTTATTTGGGTAGTGAGATTGATTCAGGGGCGGGACTGGTGCTCCTGCCTAAGATGGTGAAGCCAGGGCAGCGGTGGCAGGGATGATTGCAAAGGCAAAGGTCACATTGAGGGAAATACAGGCTTTGTTGGGTTTGTTGAATTTTGCATCAAGGATCATCCTTATGGACAGGATTTTCAGCAGAAGATTGGAAAGAGCTACAGTGGGGGTAAGGAGCCCACTGCATAAGATCAGGATTACTAGGCAGCTCAGGAAGGACTTGCGAGTGTGGGATACATTTCTGAGGAGATTTAATGGTGTCAGATTATGGAGAAAGCCGCCAATGCCTAATGAGCAACTGCAGTTGCACACTGACACTGCAGGGGCAGTAGGGTTTGGTGCCTTTTTCCAGGGGCAATGGTGTGCTGAGAGATGGCCAGAAGTGTGGCATGTGTAGGGATTGACAAGAAATTTGGCACTGCTTGAGATATTTCCTACTGTGGTAGCATTGGAGTTGTAGCATGACAAACTGGCCAGTAGAGAAGTAATATTTTGGACAGATAATATGAGCATGGTATCTGCTATCAATTAGTTATATTCTGGTTCACAGCATGTGTTGGCTCTACTCAGGAGGTTGGTGTGGAGGTGCATGGTGCACAACATTAAGTTTACATCGTGCCTTGTGGCAGGGGTTGATAACACTCTGCAGATGCTTTGTCTAGGGAGAGGTGGGATGTTTTCTTTACATTAGCACCTGGGGCTAACAAAAATGGTTGTTTGTGTCTTAAATATGTATGTCAGTTGGGGATGAAGATATATATGATCTGATAACAGCATCCCTAACACCAAGCACTTGGCGGGCATACAAGGTGTTTCATGATTGGGTTGAGTTTGCTGCGGCACAAGTGGGTAAATCAGAAGTGAAGGGTAGGGTTTTGTTGGAGTATTTAAAACATCTATGAAAGCAGGGGCCACAAGAGGTAAAGCAGTAACAACAGCTATTTCATTTTTTTAAAAAGTTAGGGGGGAGGAAGTGTTTTCCAGATAATTTTGCAATAACGAGGGTTATGGAAAGATGGGGGAAGCTGCTGCAAATGAGTAGGGCTTTGAGGGGAGTGTGTAAAGATCATTACGAGACAACTTTGTTTAAGGTTTATGGCTTTCAAAGGCCGTTTAGGGTGGGTGAGTTGGTAGCTGCAGCAAAGAAACAGGCAGGCTACTGGTTTGCAGTGGGATGGTATAGAACGGATGTAGTGCGCTGTTGGCTGGCTAAGACAAAGAACAATCAAGAAGGAGGGGGCCAAAGGGTGTTACTCGTCAGGAGTGGCGAGGAGGAGTGCCCTGTAAGGGAGGTGAAGGAATTTTTGAGGATGAGGCCCCCAGGGAATAAATATTTTTTGATACACCAGGATGGCAGCACACTGTCCAAATATCAATTCAGTGTGGTGATGGGTAGGGTGCTGGCTAGGATAGGGGTGGACCCAGACTGGTATAGCACCCATTCCTTCAGAATAGGAGCAGCCACAGTAGCAGTGCAGAGGTATTGGAGTGAAGGAGAGATTAAGAGTTTGAGGCACTGGTGATCGAATATGTGCCAGAGGTAAACAGGAAAAATGCAGATCAGAGTATTTGTCCTGGGCTATTCATCAACATCAAAAGGAGAATTTAGGGATTCAGCAGGAGGACATGAAAATCATATGGTGTGGTAAGAGGGTTTGGTCTGGTGGCAGATGGAGACGCTATTTCAGGACACCTTTTGGAAGTGGGGAAATCCTGATATTTTGATAGTGCATGCTCGCGGTAACGACCTCACTTCCATTATTTCATTAGAACTGATTGAAAAAGTTAAAGCCACATGCAGAGAGTGGAGCTCCATCTGCCCTGAGATGAAGATCATCTGGTCACAGATTACACAGCGGTGTTCGTGGAGGGGGTTTTTGTCACCCTGAGCCAATGAACGGTCCAGGTGTAAGGTGAATCATGCTATAGCTGGATTAATGTTCTCCTTTGGAGGTGACACTCTTAGCCATAACAAAATAAGCCATAACAAGATAAGACTGGAGGAGGAGGGATGGTACAAAGGAGATGGTGTACACCTAGGGGACAGGGGGCTACAGGTATTTACGGAAGTAGTAAAGGAGGCCCTAGAGGTTTGTATGTGGTCACAGCAAGGGGGGATCAAGGGTAGGAGTCACCTCTACTGGGGGAGCTTACAGGGCCCTGGCAGTGCAGCATAGTCAATTGTAACGGTGGGTGGGCAGACTTGTGCTGTGCAGCCAGGTCAGCCTGCAGGAAGGGGGGGCAATTGCCATCAAGCATTGTGAAGGAGGGGAGGCATGTAGGTAGTGTCATGGTGGCTTGACACTTGGGCCTTGTTTGCTTCCCCTGGTACGGTTTGGAGGTGGCCATGGAGAAGGACCAGGGGCGGGGAGGCAGTGGTTACCTGAAAGGTCTCGCCCTTTACCTCCCATGGCAGCAGGCTGGGTGCAGGCGTGACCCTGGGGGTACCACGTAAGATGGGGGAGGGTACTCCTGTGTCCTATAAACAGATCAAATCCCAAATTAATAAAGCTGTGATCTCACAATTTGCCACCTTATATTGTTGTCAGTGTGTTTATTTATGGGGAAAAGTGGGGGCGGGGATGGGGGGAAGGTAGGGGAATGGTTATTGTGGTTAGTGGCTGGAGGGAAAGAAAGGGGGGAATGGTGAGTATGGCTCTTACTGCTGAAGACATGCCTCCTGGGTGTGCTGCATGAAGGGAAGGGAAGAAAGGGATGAAACTCACACCCTTTCCTGTTTGAAAGCCAAGAAACCTGGGCTCTAGTGAATGAAAAATAGTACTGGCACAGGGGCTCTTCAGATGCCCACTCCACATGCCCCTATTACAGTGGGGAAGCCTAATTCAGGGGTCATCAATGCATAAAATGAAGCCCAACTGTGATGGCGCCATCCCTGTGGTCCAGTGCCCTCCCACGGGGAATGAGAGAGTAGCAGACAGAGCTGCATAAGCAAGATGGTAGCTTGAGTGCTGAGCCTAAAGGAGCCACAGTTCAATAATATTTAAAGAGCCTTTAGTCCCAAAAACTTGTCTAAAATAATTAGAGATGAGAAACAATGATAATTAAAATTAGGAAACGTGAGAACAAACATAACTTTGGTAGATTCCCAAGGTTCCTGTGTTCCACATAGACTAAGAGAAAAGAATTGATTGCTAAGTACACAAAACTCCCCTTTTCTCTTACGTTCGCTGTAGAACATGGGAACCATAGGGATATACCAAAGTTATCCACCATGATTCCAGGGAGGGAGAGGGAAACAAAATGAAACAATCATGAGCAAATGTTGTGTGTAAGCAGCTCCAGAGGCCACAAAATTTGCTTTAAGAAGTGAATCCAGGCACTTATCTGCCTGATCCTTAAACAGATAGTGATTTTTCACAAAAACAGCAGCTTCAATTAATCTTCATAGTATTTGGGCCATGTAGAGTGTTATTTCAATATTGTCAGAGTTGTAGTTCAAGAGTAATTGATAGATAAAGTATCCCCTCCCACCCCTTTTACCTAGTGTAAGCCACCTCCCCTCAGATGTGGAATCTGGTCTTTTGACCGGACAGCTCACAGCAAGGGACAATCTTATTACTGTGAGCATAAGGAAAAGCCTGACCCCCTTGACAGGTTTTTCCCTTATGCTCACTGAAGATTGTCCCTCTCTGAGATCCGTCTTGCTGCTCTGAGTTGAGCAGTGTTACATCAGTAAAAGGGGCAGGAGGTGTACACTTTATCATTCAATTACTCTTGAACTACAACTCTGACAGTATTGAAATAACATTCTCCATGCCCCAAATCATAAGATTAACTAGAGCTGCTTTTATTTTGAAACATTACTATCCTTTTAAGTGCCACTGCAAGTGGCAATGCTGAATCCTGCAGAATCACATGGTTCAAGGAATTATGGGGGGGGGGGGGGCAAAAAGTGTAGCATCCCTCTTTGTCTTGAAAATATCTGGGATGAAGAACTGTAATCATAGACCTTATGGATCTCAAAAACAGTCCTAATAAGACCCTCAACATGTACTAAGCACCTTTCCCAAATTAATCCCCATAAAAGATTTCCCTAAACAAAATAATTCCCCACTCCTTGGGGGAACAACCCTTACAACATGACTACATGGTCCTCCGTAGTACAGGACAAAATAGTATTCATAGTAGAAATATGGCCTTTATCCCATACATGCTCCTGTTTAGGAGAAGAGGGGTCCAGAAGTTGTTGTACAGGGTCTACAGAAGAAGAGGGACATAATGTACCAATAAAGTCCTGACATGAGGAGCCAATAGTTAATGTGGACCCACTGAAGCAATGGTGGTCTTATACTTTCCCATATCTCCATAGTGCTCAGCCATAGCCAGGAGAACCCCTTCACATACAAATATTATAGGACAGAAAATAAGGCAAAATATGTACCTGAGTGTAAAGGGTTAAACACAGGATGCCAGAAGGGAGATTCAGTCCCTAGAAGAGCTGAAAAAAAGATGTCATATGAGTTGTTACCATTGCAGTGAAAAGGAAGAAGAGAGGCATAACACATCCCCTTCTCTTCCCTGAGGCGCCGGAAAAAAATGAGCCACACAGGATTTTTTTTTCTCTCCAAATGGATAGAACTGTGCTCTACCTTTCTAGCCGTTGTGACCATTCGCCACCCTGGTAACATTTGACCATCTGAGGGTGTCCCCAATCGAATAGTCCAATATTAGATGAATGAGCCCCTTCCTGTGTACCAGAGCTCACCTGGTGCTGCAGGAGCCTTAACATTGTAGTTGATCCCCCCATCCAATATAGTCGCTGCAAGCACCTGGGTCTTAAAGGCACTGTAGTCCAATAAAAGTGTAAAATTAGATAAAAGTAAATAAAACAAAATAATAAGAGACCACACCTACATGTATGTGTGTGTGTGGGGGGGCAGGGCTGACATAAGGAAGAAATAGAATGCCAAACTAGGCAAATCACCACAGACCTCAGGCTGCTAGACAGACAGGGGATCATACTCACAAGACCTATGCACTCTGACAATTGGAATCCTCTTCAGTCCTCTATATTTGGTCTGACCATCTCCTTTGAGGTCACTTTTATAACTGAGCATGTCTGGTGGGAGTAGGTAGAGAATCTCTGCCTCCAGAGAGCTCTTTTTATGGAATTGTACTGCCGTCCTGTGGGAGGATATATTACCCCATGTTTCTTATATTCCACAGCGGACGGAAGGGAAATCCTATTAATTTAAAATTGGATTTTATCTACTTGAATGTTATAGAAGAAGTTAAAATGTTCTCCTTTGTAATGCAGTTGGTTTACTCCATAATTTCACCACTTTCTTGGAACATATGATCCAAGGAGTTTTCTGTGAGAAAAAGAAACATGCAGTCCATATGTTTCAAATTCGTTACAAAAGGCCATGTTGCCTTCTTTATAAATAATGGGCCAGAAAAATTGATTGTTCATCATTTTAACATGCCCTCTGAAGCTATATAGAAACTGAGCACAAAAGGAAAATGTGTTGACAACATGGATTAACTTATAAGGCAATGTGATACAATGCAAATAGATAGCACACAGAGCATTCAGTGCTATAGAGATAGAGTTCCATTGTGTGACTATACTGCTTTCATAGCTGACTGACTAGAAAGCACTATGGAACTAAAGATCCAGTGTGATTACTTTTAGAGACAAAAAAGTACAAAATATAGATAAAGTTAAAAAAGAAAGTATAGACAGTTGATTTTACATATTTTGCACTTTCAGAATCTTTACAGCAAAAAAAGTAACTAGGCTTTTAATTTTATAAAACATATTAAAATTGCCTATTTGTTGTAATAGTCATTTATTTGTAATATAAACGTTTTTTGGGAAATTAAACTTTATTTGTTGGTGGCAATATCTAGCACTTTTTTTGTTTCTGTGCTGAGACAATATATCTACAAAGTGTGCTAGGAATAAACCTCCACAGAGCCTGCACCAGGGGCATTTCTAATAACATAGCGATATAATTTCAGCCTAGAACAGAAATAATTTGCAAACTGTTCATATAATTTGCATAAAATGCCACTCTGCACCACCAAAACATAAAGGTTAATTTATCCAAAACTATTTAATAAAAAAAGGCTAGCACACCATAGGCAGATTTATATTTTCGGTAAAATAAGAAAAACAAAACTTGCCTTTAGGAGACAGGTCCACTTTATTAAGACAACATATTGTGGCAACTGGCAACCTATCAACCTTGCAGAACCAAATATTAATTAAAATATTAATTAAAATGTGCATTAATACACATTTTATGTTCACCTGTAGGGTGCTCAGTAATAATAAATGAGTTGCTTCATTAAATGTTGTCCCCCCCATTTGGCTTACTTGCTTATTTTACCCACAATGCTATTCAAAGGGTTACAGTCCCCCACTGATTCACCTAAGTCAATTAGCAGTTTTCATAACAATGTCTGAATTTGCACATTCAGATCATTCAAAGAAGTTACCTTTTGGTTATTTCAGGGAGCTTTTGTGCATACTCAGTGCTCATCTAGGCGTTCCTAATGCCCCCTTCATAGCTTTCAATGTGTGACATGATGGATCTAAAACACATCTGTCAAAACCCATAAAAGAGTTGAATGGCATTGTCATACAGATCTCATGGATAAGAAACATGTGGCTCTTCAGATGTTGTTGGACTACAACTTCCATTATTCTCAGCCAGCCAAAGGTCAGCTGACGACAATGGAAGTCATAGTCTAACAACAGTTTTAGAGCTGCATGTCATCCAAATATGTATTATAGAGGAACAAACACCTTCTAATAATAACTCTCCACTTACCTTATTATTTCCAGAAAATCCTAATGATCTCTGTGCATTTAGCCTGTTCCTTGTTTCAAGAGATAACATATTCAATCCGTTCTGACTGTCATACCTACTGAGGTGGACATGGCACACACAAGCCACTCTCTGATACTTGTAACAGTTCAAGCTCTTTGATTAAATTATTGGTACCAGTGGTGTATTCTGGCGATGTAATATAGGGAACAAAGTATACACAGCATAGTCTTTCATCTAAGGTTTATTCCCTCCTTTAATTTCATCAGCACCTCCACTTAATCCTATATTATAATTCTCTAAGGATGTTTGTCAGAAGCCGTCATGCGCAGTAGACTGCTCTCGCCACAGCTGATACGGAGTGGGGCGCTCCAAATTCAGACCGGAGTCCTCTCTGCGAATCTTCCTGGGACCGCTTGGTCCCAGGAAGCAGCGCAGAGAAGACTACGGTCTAAATTCGGGGAGCCCCGCTCCGTATCAGCCGTGGTGCGTTCAAGCAGTCAGTACTGTGTATGACTGCAGCGCCGCCAGTGTTGGCCAGTGTACACGGGCTTTAAAACTAGTCTGTTTATACAAGACAATACAAACAGTGAAAAAATAAGCAGCCCCCACCACTGTTCAAATCATAGATCACTTTATTAATGATACATTCTCAACATCCAGATGATGAGTGGATTGACAGCAAGGGGATAGTGGGTACACCAGAGATCTACTTGGCCTGACAGCTATATCTTGCCCAACTTAATTAATCCCCTCAACAACACATGATGTGTCAGGACCGTCACAGCTGTCCCGGCATTAAGGACTGGGGACAGTCCTAGTACATCATGTAATTACGTTGTCACAGCGCACTTACATGCCACTCTGTGATTACCCTACCTTCCATAGGGAAAAAAAAGAGCCCTGGTCCTCAAGAGCACCCCAGACCATATGGTTCTTAAGGGGTTAAGGCACTTCTTGAGTATAGAAAGGACACAGAATCTCCTCAGGAGCTATAAATACGTCCAACCACACCCATCAGCCCAAAATGCCAGGTCACTACCTATGGAGATGAATAAAGAGAAATTAAGAATATTCACTCAGACTACTTTTTACTGCAAAAACATAGAGTGATAAAACTGATAATTTAAACCCAAAGCCCCCATGGCATATTATTTAATTATCCACTTAGTTTCACATTTCATAAGAACATTGTCCATATTCCCTCCAATGCATTTTGCAATGGATGCAGTATTTTATCAATAATACTCCGTAAATAACTGTTCTTTTTCAACTCCAAAAGATAGATCCAGAAACTCAAACCCGCGCACCTCCAAGAAATACATGAAACTCATATTTCCATTATTCTGTTTGAGGTCCCACACAAAAAGTTCAAATTCATTGACATCCTTATTCCAAAAGCATACAGATGTCCTCAATAAAGCAAATCCATAACTTAAAGGGATAATAACGTTTCACAAAAACAGCAGCTACAATTAATCTTCATAGTATTTGGGCCATGGAGAGTGTTATTTCAATACTGTCAGAGTTGTAGTTCAGGAGTAATTGAATTATGTGGAGTCTGGTCCTGGGACCGGACAGCTCACAGCAAGGGACAATCTTGTACTGCGAACTTAAGGAAAACCCTGCCCCCCTTGACAGGTTTTTCCTTATACTCACTGAAGATTGTCCCTCTCTGCGATCTATCTTGCTGCTCTTAGGTGAGCAGTGTTATATCAGTAAAAGAGGTGGAAGGGGGATACTTTATTATTCAGTTACTCTTGAACTATAACTCTGTCAGTATTGAAATAACACTCTGAATGGTCAAATACTATGAAGACTAATTAGAGCTGCTTTTATTATGAAACATTACTATCCCTTTAATGTAATTGTACTACTAATCGGCAGGTATAAGGGCAAAGTCCTCTTCGATTTTTCAAAAAAATATATTTGCATACATTGGAGCAGCAAAAGTCCCAACCAAAGTACCAACCAACTGGAACCACTTCCCTTTAAAAAAAGAGTTATGTTTTAATATGAACTCTATGCTGTCCACAAAAAACACTAATTTCTACTATATTTTAAATATCTCATGGCCTGAAGACCATCTTCATGTTTGATGCTTCCATACATGTTAAAGTGTTAATAGATGCCAATTAACAGATCTTCAGAAACTTGTAAAAACTCAGGGGTGTTTACCGCAATTTGAAAGTGGTTCTGGGAAGGACTGTACCCCCCAAACGATGGACCACCCCAAAGATTGGTCCTAAAACGAAGTATTACTATCCCTTTAAGTAACCAGTACCATTATTTGGGTTTAGTGTCAACCCCCCTTTTTCTGAGGAGGATAAGGCTGTATTATAAGAAATGTGTGAATTAAAGGGTTAGAAATGTTCACTTATAATTTGGTGCTATATTGTAGATTTAAAAAAAAAATTATCTGGAGCAAGTCCCATCTCTCAAACTTTTATGGTTTGAGAAATATAATGTTTTAAAGTTCCCCCCTACATCCCCTTTCCCTGATATCAGCTGTAAAGCTGATAGAAGGAGATTCATGTTGGCCAACCCGAGGCAGCTCTTCAGCAGAGCCGAAATACATCAAACTAAAAATAAATACTTAACTGGAACAGTCTACAAAGTGTGCTTGCAAACCAGGCACACTTTGTAGACCATTCCAATGAAGTATATCTTTTTCGGCTCTACTGAAGACCGGCTGGTCCCGGGACCAGGATCTTCTTCTGTCTGATGTCAGTGCAAGGGTAAGGAGGGGGGACTTTAAAAGGTTATATCTCTCAAAGGTTTGAGAGATAGGACTTGCTCCACACATTTGTTTTGTAAATCTACGATACAGCATGAAATTATCAGTGGGCATTACTAACCTTTTAATGGGACTGGGAGGATACATACAGCCTGAAATAGTAGTTGATATGGGAGATAGGATTTGGCAGAAAATCCCAGTTCAATCCACCTAATAAAAGTGGTAACAATTTAGTGTGTCCCAATATGATCAAGCATAAAGATATCACAATAGTAGGTTATACACATATAGTAAGATACTTTATTACATGTACCAAAATGTGTATGGTGTATGTTCTATTTTGCCTCCTATAGACCTATATGCTGTTTACAGGACAAGATGTTAGAAATAAAAGTACTATAGGCAAAGCATAAATTAAAACTAGTATAGTGTAGCACTTCATGCAGGAACAAGGGAGTGATCCTGAGCTTTTAACTTTCATGGGTCTGCAAAGAGTTCCCATGGAAGAAACAGGGACAATGATCTTTTGAAATGTGAAACTAAGTCGATAATAAAATTGAATGTCATGGGAGCTTTGGGTTTAAATATTCAGTTGGATTATGCTATACTTTTTTTAGTAATAAATAGTCTGAATTAATAGGCATGGCTTTTCCATTCATCGTCTTGGTTTAGGTTTCTTACAACACTTTAATTGTATAGCATGATCCCCATAGGTACAGTAGTTGTAAACCTGTTCCTGGCATTTTGGGCCAGTAGTTGTGGTTTGGATGGGGTCAAAGCTCCCGCTGAGATTTTCAGTCTTTTTTATACCCAAGAAGTGCCTTGATAAAGTAGGACACAGAACAGCTGTAAGCCAAGTAGATCTCTGAATTACCTGCTAACCCATAATTACCAATGTATGCATGATCTAGTTCTGGATGCTTAGAATATAGCATCAATAAAAAGATCCAGGATTTGAGTGCCTGCTTCATATTTTCTCATTGTTTGTTTCTTTTTATTTTCATGCTGAACCAGACTTGTGCAGAGTCTGAGGTACTGTGGTCCAGCTAGTAAATGTCATGTGTTCCTCCATGGACAAGACATCCAGGACTGACTGAAGATGTTACCTCATGAACAAGGTACAAAGGCAAAATTCATAGTGCCATTAGCATTTTCTAGTAATAGTAACGTAAGTGTGGAGGGGGGGTATTGTTAGTAGGGTTAGTTCTCCTTTAAAGTAACACTAACACATAAACTGATCAGGGGTTAAACATGCCTAACTACCTTACACTTCATGATAGCATCTGTAAAAATCTCAATTTATTTTCTAAGGCCTAAAGTCTACTCTTACATATACCCTGTGGGGGCTTCCATTTCCTGCTTTTTCCAGGGCTCCCATTAGCATAGCTATCTCAAGAGTGTGTCTAACAAACTTTTTTGAATAAAAGAACAGTAGATGCTAATCTCAATACATTAACAATATTATCTCTGCACAACTAATCAAAATGTGTCTATATTGGATAGTCTACACATGCATTAAAAATGCAAGTTTAGGACTAAATTTTAGGGATATAACATTAAATCACTACATTTAACAGATTTTATTTTTTAGATGTTCGTGTCCCATTAAAGGGATAGTAATACTTCGTTTTAACTTTATTTTATTTTGTAGGCATTAAAAAAACATGAAGAATGATATAAGTCTTATCTCTCAAACCTTTATGGTTTATGAGATATACACAAGCAAAGTTCCCCTCCCCGCCCCTTTTACCTAGTGTAAGCCATCTCTTCTCAGATGTGAGTCTGGTTGTATGACAGGACAGATACCAGAAGGGGACAATTTTCTTTGTATGAAAACAATGAAAGCCCTTCCCCCCTTGACAAGTTTTTCAGCTTTTTCCCTTATCTTAATTGAAGATTGTCCCTCTCTGCAGTCTACCTGGGCATCTCCCTTCTGATCTGGTTGAACGGGGGGGGGATACTTTGTTTGTGAATATCTCTTAAACCATAAAGGTTTCAGAGATAAGACTTATATCATTCTTCATGTTTTTTTAATGCCTACAAAATAAAATAAAGTTAAAATGAAGTATTACTATCCTTTTAACGAAACCAAAAATATACACTCACTGGTTTGTGTTTACCATCATCTAAGCTTGAAGATGTACCACAGTGTAGTCACTATCTAGCTATACCATTCAGGTAATAAACGGCAACACCTTCTAAGCAGCACATCTCGATCCTATGTCTTTGGATCACTCAGACACCACCTGTTTTTAACATTGCCACAAATTATTTCCTATGTAGTTATCACTGCTGGAAGGCTGCTTCCTGAATTTGCTACTCATTGCCTGTATTGTCTCCTACATCACCACACAGTATTCTAACATTTCTCTCACTCTCCATCTCATATATCTTGTTACCAAGTCCAAAGCCTCAGGTTGACATTACAGAGCAGAGCTAAAGAAGACAGAGATACTACTGGTTTAGTCCTTTTTTCTAGTAGCGGATGCTGTGCGGTACTGTTCAGCCTTTTCTTCATGACAGTTTTCTCCATGCTTTTCTTTTGAGAAGACTCACTCCGTTGCCCTCTGCTGAAAATTCTCAGTCACCTCATCGCTCGGGGAGGGTGGAGTCTCCTGATTTTCTGCCAAGTTTAGTTTTTGTCTGAATTCTATGTTAAGTAAGCTATTGCACAGAAACAGGTTTACTATCGTGTAAATATGTGCATTATCAAAAAGTACACTATAGTCTTGCACTGTGTATAGCATGTGAAATATATAGCACATAGCTCTGTGCACAACTAAATGCGCAGAGCTATGTATATATATGTGAGGACTTTAGCGCTGCTCTGTAAGTATAAATATATAATAATGTAACACACCTCTTTGTATGTCTATACATCACAAGGAACAGTATTACTGGAGACCTCACTAGCATTCAAGGGGTTAAAAGCCCTATTAAAATGTCCGTTTGTCCTCTGTGGGCCAGTTGTAAAGTAAGCACTTCTAAAGATAACCAGATGCATTATAAATGGAAATAAAAATTATCCTTAATAGATGCGTATATCCTATATAATAATTTGCTAAAACGTGTGTAACGCCACATCATGCGCAGTATACACTGCTGCGCGTGCTGCAGTCGTGTGCAGTAGAGACTGCCCGCGCCGCGGATGATACAGAGCTGTATCAGCCGCGGCGCGGGCAGTCTCTACTGCGCAACCGGGTGGCAGTGGCACTGTGGCCCGTGTAACAGGCTCTTCAACTAGTGTATGTATATATATATATATATATATATATATATATATATCCTATTATATAAAAGGCCAGTTGTGTTTGTCCCGATGCAGTCATGCGCAGTAGAGACTGCCTGTGTTCGTGCATGACTGCATTGCGTGGAGCAGTGAGGTAGCTGCCTCTCAACCCTTTGAGTGCCAGAGGCTCTGGCACTCAAAGGGTTAACATTACCCAGACCTTGGCCCGTGTACACAGGCATTTACACTAGTGTATATATATATATATATATATATATATATATATATATATATATATATATATACAAAACATGGGTTGGAGGCACTCACTATATCAAAATAAATTGCCCAGGTGCACAGTCCTCTAAAATAAAGATATGCATAGAAAAATTGGGAGACAGCACCAGTGGGTCTTATAATATGAGAAATTTATTAGGCGACTGTATACATACAGACCCTGTATGTATACAGTCGCCTAATACATTTCTCATATTATAAGACCCACTGGTGCTGCCTCCCAATTTTTCTATGCATATATATATATATATATAGTAATGTGTAGACGTTTTAGGCAGGTTTGAAAAATGCTGTAAACTAAGAATGCTTTCAAAAATAGACAAGTTAATAGTTTATTTTTATCAGTATAGTGAGTGGACTAAAGAAAAATTTAAATCAAATTAATATTTGGTGTGACCACCCTTTGCCTTCAAAACAGCATCAATTCTTTTAGGTACACATGCTCACAGTTTGTTGAGGAACTTGGCAGATAGGTTGTTCCAAACATCTTGAAGAACTAACCACAGTTCTTCTGTGGATTTAGGCAGCCTCAGTGGCTTCGCTCTCTTCATGTAATCCCAGACAGACTCGATGATGTTGAGATCAGGTCTCTGTGGGGGTCATACCATCACTTCCAGTACTCCTTGTTCTTTTTTACACTGAAGATAGTTCTTAATTACTTTGTCTGTATGTTTGGAGTCATTGCCATAAATTTGAGGCCAATCAGATGCCTCCCTGATGGTACTGCATGATGGATAAGTATCTTTTTGTACTTCAAGAGCACAAATCTGAGGGATCAATTAGTAATAACCTATCCCTGGTCACAGAAAAAATTATCCATAACAGGTTCACAAAAATGTGGGCATTGTATAGCATGTCAACACATGATTCCAATGAAAACATGGACTGATAGATTTGGTAAAAAACATATATCTACATTGATTACATGTCAAACCAATAATGTGGTCTATTGCTTACAATGCCCGTGTGGATTAAACTATATGGGTAAGACCTCCAGAAAATTGAAGATCCGGATAAGGGAACATGCCAATACCATCAAGAATGCGCCAAATGACATTATCAGTCGTGATAAAAAATTAACATCAGTCGCTAAACACTATATGGAGAACCATAACTCAAATCCAAGACACCTTAAGGTCTGGGGTATTCAGAAGGTTTCTCTGGGACTAAGAGGAGGGAATATAGAGCGTGCCTTACTACGTCAGGAAAACAAATGGATTTTCCTTATGGATACCATGTCACCAAAAGGTCTTAATGAGGAATGGTCGTTACATGCCCATTTATGAAATATATTGAGAATTTTTGTTTTGGTGAGATCAATTTAATTAATATCTTTTTTGGTAGGTTAGATTTTTGATTTTGAATATAATCCCATTTTGATATTTTATTATGATATTTTATACATTACTTATGCTATATCTATCTTATTGTACCAAGGAACTGGGTGGGTGATTCTCGGTAATTTGTATCCATCTATTTCTATGTTTATTTTCATTCAAGTGTTATCCTACTTATATGATTTGTCCTTTTAGCTGTCACTCACAATGAAAAGAGCGTGTGCTGATTTCATGTGATTGGCCGTTTTGATGAATCTCCCGGATTTAGAATTTAAAAAGAGGCTTGTTGTAAGCCTCAGCGGTACACATTATGTTGAGCGTTGAAAAAGTGATAATACGAAACGCGCGTTGCTCTGTTAGTTTTTTATGATGGAATGTTAGAACTCATGTTAGCCCTAGTTTAGCGATCTTCAGAGACAAGCTGGGTTTAGTCCTAGTATTAGATAGTTCATTGTATTACTTAGTAAACCAGTTAATCCTAGCCTAGTGATTGTTAGAGGCAAGCAGGTTGTGCCCTGGCATTAGACAGTCTTATTACTATAGTTCGTACCAGAGATTATTGAGACAGTGATCAAATTAGGCTATTAAGTGTCTAGAGGCAAGACGGAATTAGACAGTAATCGTATTAGGTATTCAACTCTCTAGAGGCAAGCCGGTTTGTGCCCCGGCATTTGTTACAGTTTATACCAGAGACCATTGAGACAGTGATTGAATTAGGCAACTAAGTTTCCAGAGGCAAGACGGAATTAGACTGTGATCGTATTAGGTTATTAACTCTCTAGAGGCAAGGTGGAATATGCCCCGGTATTAGGTAGCATTTACATCCAGTTCTCTATCTGGATACAGCTTAGATTAGGACTGTGTTAGACAATTAGATAATCAGAGGCTAGCTGGAGTATATTTGGATACTGGACACGATAGTGCCTTCTCAGTATCTCTATATTTACTTTGGGTGATAGGGGGTTATTATATTTACCCCTTATCAACGGATTGTACAATGACAGACTGACAATTCATGTCATTATTGTCAGTAGTAGAGTGTCTTGCTGAATATATAAGTTGTGAGAGGAGTCTATAATAATCACTTGTTTACAGTGTTATCACTTCTGCTTACACGGGGTTAATATTGCAGGTCATATATGTCTTTCGAGTGAACATGAAGTACCAGGCATTAAGCTAGTGAGTAATATATACATTTATTTAACGGCAATCTGGATAAGCCCTGGCAGTACAGCACACTACATATTTCTTTAATGCATAAAGGCTTTTTTCCTGCATTACTTACCCTTTAACCCCTGGTGTACTTTAATGTACACTCACATTTAAAGGGTGGTGAGTTAAATGGCAACCAGCTATGATTCCGGCGTTACTTCTCAACTTATACTAGGCTCTAATTGTAATTAGATGTGAGTGGTTAGTCAGACTAAGTTCTAGCCAATATCCCATTATATCTTGTCTTTGACACTACACTAATTAGGGCATGTGTAATTTGATATATATGTCTGTTTTTTCATTTTTTATCTTTTTAATGGTATTTTAATAAAAGTTAGGTTTTAATCCCAGTCATTGTTATGACTGCATTTTTCGTAGCTCTTCAGTCATATTATAGGTGTGCTGGCTTAGCAGGGTTTTCTTTCTCTCTTTGTTTTTTCTCAGTTGTGATTCCCCTGTAGCACCCTATTGGCCAGCTACGATTTATGGCATATTAGGTCAGGTTGTGTCTGGTGTGAGTGCGTGGGTATTATTATTTTTGTTTAGTTCTGCTTGTACTTCTCAGCATTGAGACCATTCATTCTGACCAAATCCCCAACTCCATTTGCAGAAATGCAGGACCAAACTTGCAAAGAAACTCCACCATGCTTCACTGTTGCCTGCAGACACTCATTCTTGTACCGTTCTCCAGCCTTTCAGTGAATAAACTGCCTTCAGCTACAGCAAATATTTCAAATTTTGACTCATCAGTCCACGGCACCTGCTGTCATTTTTTTTCACCCCAGTTCCTGTGTTTTCGTGCATAGTTGAGATGCTTGGCCTTGCTTCCACATCAGAGGAATGTCTTTTTGGCAGCAAGTCTTTCATGAAGACCACTTCTGAGCAGACTTCTCTGGACAACAGATGAGTGTACCAGGGTCCCACTGTTTTCTGCCAATTCTGAGCTGATGGCACTGCTGGACATCTTCCATTTGTGAAGAGAAGTAAGCCTGATGTGTCTTTCATCTGCTGCACTAAGTTTCCTTGGCTGACCACTGCGTCTACAATCCTCAGCGTTGCCCATTTCTTTGTGCTTCTTCAAAAGAGCTTGGACGGCACATCTGAAAACCCTGTCTGCCTTGAAATATCTCCCTGGGAGAGACCTTGCTGATGCAGTCTAACTACCTTGTGTCTTGTTGCTGTGCTCAGTCTTGCCATGGTGTATGTCTTTTGACATTAAACTGTTTTCAGCAAGCTCACCTCGTTAGCTGAGTCTGGCTGTTCCTCACCCAGTTTTATTCATCCTACACAGCTGTATCTGTTTCAGTTAATGATTGTGTTTCAACCTACATATTAAATTGATGATAATTAGCACCTGTTTGGTATAATTGTTTAATCATACACCTGACTATATGGCTACAAGATCCCTCACTTTGTGCAAGTGTACCTAGAACTGATGCTGTTTTTAAGGCATAGGGTGGTCACACCAAATATTGATTTAATTTAGATTTTTCTTCTGTTCACTCACTATGCATTTTTAACATATTACTTTATATATATATATATATATATATATATATATATATATATACATACACAGAAACAACAGCTTACAGCGCTGTCTCACCTTAGTGTTTAACAATATATGTGTATGATTTAATAATATATTATTAATTATTTATAATTTTTTTTTATTTTTTATATATTTTTTTTAATGAAGTGTTCATTGAAAGAATAAGTGTAACTGAAGTGTGCAGCAAGGAATGAGGGGGTTCTCCAGTCCCCCAAACATCAGACAAAAGCCCAAAGTGCAAACACAAAACAAGATTCAAACCTGCGCTCCTCCAGCCTAATTAAAAATAGTGTGCCCTGTATTGGGCATATATAATAATAATGTTGATAAATTTGAGGGGGATTTTAACCCTTCAAGTGCCAGAGAGGGATCAATGCATTGCATCGCAATATGTGGGCTACCTCTCAAGCAGTCCAAGAGTTAAACCACTGAATGCTAGACAGGTTTCTAACACATTGTTTTGTAATGCTTTGTAGACCTCTCTAGCATTCAAGAGTTAAAGACCCATTGAAATCAGTGGACATTTTGGTAACTTTTATTTGTCCCCAATGTGAATTTGGTATGCTCCACAATTGTTCATCTTATGCTTTGTGTATAAAGTCCTAAGTACACAATGGGGGTTGTGCACTGATGCATTATAAAGGTGTGATAAAGCGGAGATGACTTATCCAGTGATACCACTTCTCCAGTTCCTAAGTTATTCTATAGAGCCTATGCACTAAGATTTCTAAAGTTGGAATAATATTAGGGCATTGGTTCCACACAGTAACATAGGAATTGCCAAAGTGATGTCACTGGAGAAGTCATATCTGCTTTATCACCTCATTATCACTCTGTGTATACTTACGGACAATATCTGAAGGATACATTGAATTGCTCAGTTCTTCCAGCTGAAAAGTAATAAAAGAAGTTAGATTATGGTTGCCGTATAATAAGCAGTTACTTCCTACTCTACCATTACAGAGCAATGAAATGGGGACACTGCTAGAAGGTTGGTAATATGACAGTGATGTTTCTAGGGTTGACACATCTTGAAAAAATACCAGCCATACTGTTACAGAAATATAGGGCCTTGTTCATCAAACTAAAGGGAAGCACATCTGCAGTGAACTAACTGCACCATACAGGACAACAAATTCACCAAATTCCTGTTGATTTAAATGGACCCTTTCAAGCCCCTGATTGCTAGAGAGATCTCCAACACACTGATTTGCATTGCACAAACCTCTCTAGCATTCAAAGGGTTAAAGGCCCAACGTAAATCAATGGGGATTTTCATTTCCCCTCTATGATGCCACTGGTTTGGTTCAGAACTGTCCCACTTTACGTTTATGAATAATGTCCATAAATATTTTCACTGGCATTTCAGTAAAGAGCAGCAGCCCAAACATTGCCAACATGGTAGTAAACAGCGTGGATATGCACTAAGGGGTGATAATGGGGGTTATGCACTAAGGCATGATAAAGAGGTGATAATGTGGAGATGACTTCTCCAGTGATATCACTTCTCAAAGTCCTGTGTTATTTTATGGGGCCAACACACTAAGATTTCTCAAGTGGGAGAGATCTTAGAGGGTTGTCCCCAGTGAGAAGACTATTGAGTTCACCATGGGGGTTATGTACTAAGCTGTGATAAAAAGTTGATAAACAGGGGAAATCTTCACCATTGATATCACTTCTGCAATTCCTATGTTATTCTATGGAACCAATGCACTAAGATTTTTCCAGCTTTGGAGATATTAGCCTATAGGCTCTATAGAATAACACAGGAACTGGAGAAGCTATATAATTGGAGAAATCATCTCCATTTTGTCACATCTTTATCAGGCATACGGCATAAGCCCATTTATCTCCTTTTTATCATACCTTAGTGCTCTCCCTCCGGGTGGCGCTGCTCCTCTCCACTTACTTCTTGTTTCCTGTACAATTCTCACACATATTTACTTTACTAATTTAGTATATAACACTAATATTTTCAATTCCTCTCTCTCTCTGTGGGAATCAATCCTTCCTCAGATAAACAAGTAATGGTCACATCGATTATCATCCCTCCCACGTGAAGCAAGCCATCAGAAACCTCACTAACCTTCAAAAGGTTAAAAGGCCCATTTAAACCAATACAACTTTTGGGAACTTGTATTTCTCCATTATGGTGCATCTGATTTTGCCCAGAATTGCTCTTCTTTTGTACATATGGCCCTAAGGGCTATGTACAGAAATCTAAATAGGTCCAGTTCTGGAGCAATTCAGCTGTATCAGAGGGGAGACATTTAAATGCACTTTGATTTAATTGGTGCTTTTAACTGCTTGAACTCTAGAGAGGTTTCCATTGTATTGTAAAGTAATGCACTGAAGACCTCTCTTGCATTCAAGCTGATAAAATGACTATTTTAACCAGTGGGTGTTTGGGGAATTTTTATGTGCCCCTTTGGTGCAGTATGCCCCAGAAATGAATCTCTTTAACTTGCTGAATACAGCCCTTTGTGATCTGTTGCTTCAAATGAGCACAGAGAGCTAGCAACATGGAGCAGTCTGGACTTACAAAAGCCATACTCTTGTTTCCCCAGCAAAAATATTTTATAGGATATTTCCAACTGAGTAAAACAAGGGAACTCCCAGTGTTGGGGAATTTGTCAATCAAGTTATTACAATTCAAATGTAAACAGGCTAAGTAAAATAAGTTTGAGCTGTAATAACTTTTGAAAGCAAAATATTAGAAACTAGTGTAAAAGCACGTGTACATGGGCCAAGGTCCAGGTAATGTTAACCCTTTGAGTGCCAGAGGGATACACAACGCATTGCTTTGAAATGCGTTGCATACCCCTCTAACACTCAGAGGGTTAAGAGGCCGCTACCTCACTGCTCCACGCAATGCAGTCTTGCGTCGCCTCACTCACGCGATGCAATCATGCGGAGTAGAGACTGCCAGAACGTGGGCAGTCTCTACTGTGCATGACTGCATCGTGACAAACATCCTAGCAATTATATAGGATGAGAGCATCCTTGTTAAACTCAGCAAGGTAATTTCTTCTCATAATATTTGAGTGCTCCTTTAAAGGTTATTGTTGTCTGTGCTGATGAATGAGCAGTGCAGCACAAGAAAAGAACTACAGTTCAAAAACAACAGCAATTTCATTTATAAAAGCAGTAAATGGGTCAAAAAGAGAGCCAGAGTTGAGGGGAAAAAACACATTTATAAAAAGGTATTACTTGAATTTTAATGCAAAACTGGAGGCAGGCAATGATGAATTGGTGCAGTTCTGGGTCAAACCAACTGAACAACAGGGAAGAAAAATTAAATGTCCATTAGTTTAAATGGGGGTCTTAACCCTTTGTATGTTAGAGAGGTTCTCATCGCATTGAGATACAATTCTTTGGAGACCTCACTAGCATTCAAGGGATCAAATGCTCCTCTTAAATCAATTGGAAGTTTGGGACTTTGTATTTGTCCACTAACACGAAGTTGACTTATCCCTAAACTGCTCCAGTTCTTAGTAAATCAGCCTTGGTATCCTTTTAAAAGTCGCATGCAAAACAGTGTGCAACCACAGGGCGCAATCAGCATGTTGCCCAGGTTAAAAGGGCAACATGAGAATCTCGCACTGTAGGAAAGCGCGAGATTCTCATGTCTCAGAATGAAATGTTGCCTCTCCCCTTAAAAAATAGTACCACAACAACGTATTTGCCCCAGCTCTCTCTCCCCTTCTCAGCTCTCCTTTCCCACAGTGCGTCCGGTGCTGTTCTGGTTACCTCATCCGCATCTTGCTGAGCGTCTCTCTCCTCTTCTCCCCTCTGCCCGTCAAGAGAATAACAATATTGGTGGAGGGAGAGAAACATAGTAACATAGTAGATAAGGCTGAAAAAAGACATGCGTCCATCAAGTCCAGCCCATGCCAATAACACTCCTGTTGATCCAGACGAAGGCAACAAAAAAGCCCTCTGGAGCAATTTCCAGTGTAGGTGTGTGTGTGTGTGTGTGTGTGTGTGTCAAATAGTTCCCCGGCTCAATATCCTATTTGCTTTGAAGCCATCTGTCATAACTGTCAATATTGTTCTGTGCTAGATAGGCATCCATTGCTTTTTTGAATGCAGTTACATTATCTGCAAGCACAACATCCCGAGGCAAAGAATTCCATAGCCTTACCGCCCTTACTGTAAAGAATCCCTGCCTGTGTTTTAGTCGAAAGCGCCTTTCCTCAAGTCTTAATGGATGACCTCTTGTTCTTAGCTCAGCTCTTTGCATAAATAATTCATTGGATAGTTCTTTGTATTGACCTTGAATGTATTTGTAAATGGTAATCATATCACCCCTTAGACGTCTCTTTTCTAATGTAAACAAACCCAGTTTGGCTAGTCTCTCTTTGTAACTCAGATCCTCCAATCCCTTTATCAGTTTTGTTGCACGTCTCTGCACCTTTTCCAGTTCAGCAATGTCTTTTTTTAGAACAGGCGCCCAAAATTGTACTCCATATTCTAGATGAGGCCTAACCAAGGATTTATACAGAGGTAGGATAATATTAGCATCCCTTGCTTCTAAACCTATTTTTATGCAGGCTAGTACTCTATTTGCTCTTGCAGCAGCTGAGTGACTCTGCACACTGCTGTGAAGACTATTGTCTATCAGTACACCTAAATCTTTCTCTAATGAGGATTTCCCAAGTTGTTTCCCATTTAGAGTATATGCAGCAAGTTTGTTTCTACAACCCAAATGCATAACCTTACATTTATCTACATTAAATGACATCTGCCACTTTTCTGCCCATTCACTTAGTTTATCTAAATCCTTCTGTAGGGAAAAAACATTGAGCTCTGTATGTATTTCCTTACATAGCTTAGTGTCATCAGCAAAGATTGAGATGCTACTTTCAATTCCCACTTCTAGATCATTAATAAACAAATTAAAAAGCATTGGGCCCAGGACTGAACCCTGCGGCACCCCACTTATAACCCTAGACCAATTTGAAAAAGTTCCATTTACAACAACTCTCTGCCATCTATCATTTAACCAGTTCTCAATCCATGTACAGATAACACCACCCAAACCGAAGCCTTTTAATTTATGCAGTAACCTGTTGTGAGGCACTGTGTCAAAGGCTTTTGCAAAATCCAAGTATACTACATCAACAGCAATTCCTCTGTCCAAATTACTACTCACTCTTTCATAAAATGCAAGTAAATTAGTCTGACATGATCTGTTCTTCATGAAACCATGCTGATTCCTACTAATGATATTGTTTGTCTTCACATAGTTCTGAATACTGTCAGTTAATAACCCTTCTAGTATCTTACCCACTATGGAAGTCAAGCTCACAGGTCTATAATTTCCTGGTTTGGATCTTGCTCCCTTTTTAAACAATGGAACTACATCAGCTTTCCTCCAATCACAGGGCACTATGCCTGATGAAAGCGAATCAATAAATATTAAGTATAATGGTTTTGCTATTACTGAACTAAGTTCCTTAAGTACCCTTGGGTGTATACCGTCCGGTCCAGGCGCTTTATTCCCTATAACCCTTTCCAGTCTCTTTTGGACCTTGTCCTCAGTAAGCCATGTAGATGTTGGAGGAAATTCCATGGTTTTGTCTGTTTGCCCACAGCTTGTCATTTCTGCTTCCTTTGTATATACTGAAGCAAAGAACGTATTTAGGGTGTCAGCCATAGCTTTATCCTCACTAATCAATTCACCTGTTTCAGTCTTAAGAGGACCAATATCAACCTTAACTTTTTTGTTGTTAATATACTTGTAGAATTGTTTAGGGTTTTTCTTGCTCTCATTTGCAATGTTTCGCTCATTTTCTATTTTAGCTAGCTTAATTGCTTGTTTGCAGATTTTATTACATTCTTTATATTTTTTAAATGATGCATCTGACCCATTTGACTTAAACACCTTAAAAGCCTGCTTTTTATTTCTCATTTCCCTGCTAACCACATTATTAATCCACATTGGTTTTGCTTTACTTCTCTTGTGCTTATTCCCCAATGGTATATATTGACGTGTATATTTGCCCAAGAGCATTTTAAATACATTCCATGACTCTTGTGCATTTTTATCTTTGAAAATTACATCCCACTGGATATCCTTTAAAGCTTCTTTTAACTTTGTAAAATTAGCCTTTTTGAAATTGAATGTTTTGGTTAAACTCTTGCTATTGGGTTTCTCATAACAAACTTCAAAGGATACAATATTGTGGTCACTGCTGCCCAAATGTTCACTTACCTGCACATTGTTTACAATGTCAGAATCGTTTGAGAGCACTAGGTCAAGCAAGGCCTCTTTTCTAGTTGGCTCCTCTACTAGTTGGGACATAAAATTATCATTTATCATACTTAGAAAAATATTTCCCTTTGTTGTGCCTGAAGTCATATTGCTCCAGTCAATTTCAGGGTAGTTGAAATCTCCCATTATAATTACCTTTGCTGACCTAGCAGCCTTTTCCATTTGCAGTAAAAGCTGGGCTTCCTCCAACTCCCCAACATTAGGTGGCTTGTAGCAAACCCCCACCAATATCTTTTTATTATGTGTGCCCCCAGTGTGTATTTCAACCCACAAGGCCTCTACCTTTTCATTGGACCCTTCATTTATATCTTCCCTTAAACTAGGTTTTAAGGCCTGCTTTACATATAGGCATACCCCTCCTCCCCTTTTATTAACCCTGTCCCTCCTAAAAAGTGAATAACCCTCTAGATTGACTGCCAAGTCATACGTATCATCTAACCAGGTTTCAGACACTCCAATCAGATCATACTGCTCATGTACTGCAATCATTTCTAGCTCCCCCATCTTACCAGCCAGACTGCGAGCATTTGCATGCATACATTTTATCTTTTTGCCATTCTTAAAGATTTCTTTCTTTTTCAGATGTATTTGTCTTTTATCAGGCTGTAACAATGGCAACTCCCTATTAGATGAACTAGCCCATTCCCCCTCTCCATCCCCATGACCCTTCTCTAATCCCATTCCCTCAATTATACTATCTTCCCCAGCCTGTGTTGCAGCTCCCTCCCCCCCCCCTTTCTAGTTTAAAGTCTCCTCCAGCCTTCTAACCATCCTAGCACCCAGCACCGTGGCCCCCCTTCCACTAAGGTGCAATCCATCACTACTATAAAGATTGCGCCCAAGGGAAAAGACTGACCAGTGCTCTAGGAACCCAAACCCCTCCTGCTTACACCAAGTCTTTATCCACGCATTTAACTCCCTAATCTCCCGTTGCCTTTCTAATGTAGCGCGTGGCACAGGAAGAATTTCAGAAAATACTACCTTAGAGGTCCTCTGCTTAAGCTTATATCCTAGGTCCCTGAAATCCATCTTAACGGACCTCCATTTTCCACTGACTTTGTCATTAGTACCAACATGTACCATGACAGCCGGGTCATGCCCAGCCCCTCCCAACAATCTATCAACCCGATCAGCCACATGTCGAACCCGAGCTCCCGGGAGACAGCAAACTGTACGATTGTGGCGATCTTGGCGACAGATTACCCTGTCTGTCTTCCTAATAATAGAATCCCCTACCACCACCATCTGTCTAGGTCTGCCTGAGTCCTGGATCCCATCCGTGCTAGAGGGGCTGTTCACTCGGCTGTTAGAGAGAACAGTCCTCTCCAGCAAAGACATTCCTGTGTCAGCATCCCCAACATCATTACTTAATGTAGCAAATCTGTTAGGATTAGTAAACACAGGAGTGTCCTCCCTATTTCTCTGTCCACCCCCTTGCTATGTCTAACTGTAACCCATCTGGCTACCTGCTCTTTCTTTGTGCAGTCTCCACCCCCAGAACTACCTACCACCGCTTCCTGCTGCTCAGTCAGCAGACCCCTCTCAAGATTGTCCGTCTTTCTCAATGTTGCAACCTGCCCCTCCAGATCTCTAATACGAGCTTCCAGAGAGACCACTTGCTCACATCTGCCACAGAGGTATGCACCCTGGAACGGTTGTTCCAGGTGTGCAAACATATGGCAGTTTGTGCACTGAGTTAAATGGACAATCATGCTACCACTCATATGTGCCAGTTACAAGATAAAAAGGCAGGCAGGCAAAAATAGCTGCACAATAAGTTTGATAAATGTGTTCCCTGTGTAATCCCCTGTCTTTGAATTCCCCCTGTTTTAAATTCCCACACTTACCACCCTTCTGCACTTAAACACTGATGCAAGATTCACACGTTCAAGTATTCACTATGTATCTGCTATTTAAGCCAGGAATCCACCAATTACAAACACAGCAATTAGTCACTCCCACCACACCAGACTTCAATTATTTATCACAGCAAAGAGGGAAAACAAAACTCAGAGAGATTTGTTTTTAACCTCTTCCTTACCACACCACACAATATTCTTATGCTATTATTCCAGCAAGTATCCAATCTCAGTCTTTCAGGGCACAGGGCACTGATGAACTTACAGAGCTCTCGCACTCCTTGCTATATAAGCCAGGAATCCACCAATTACAAACACAGCAATTAGTCACTCCCACCACACCAGACTTCAATTATTTATCACAGCAAAGAGGGAAAACAAAACTCAGAGAGATTTGTTTTTAACCTCTTCCTTACCACACCACACAATATTCTTATGCTATTATTCCAGCAAGTATCCAATCTCAGTCTTTCAGGGCACAGGGCACTGATGAACTTAGCAAGATGCGGATGAGGTAACCAGAACAGCACCGGACGCACTGCGGGGAAGAGGAGCTGAGAAGGGGAGAGAGAGCCAGGGCAAATACGATGTTATGGTGCTATTTTTTCTCTCTTTCACACATTGATTGCTGGCCCGGGGAAGGTTAATTAAGAAGGGGAGAGGCGACATTTCATTCCAGGACATGAGAATCTTGCGCTTTCCTACAGAGCAAGATTCTGATGTCGCCCTTTTAACCTGGGCTACATGCTGCTTGCATCCTGTGGTCGCACACTGTTTTGCGTGCGACCTTTTAAAAGGGAACAATCAGACTCAGTGAAGCCTAGAATACATTGCAGATGATAAATCTTATCATTGGTTTTATCTCTCAGATTCTTATTGAAGTCTACGGGAACATTTGTACAGGAAACCAGTGATACAGTTATCAACTTCACTGAAATCCAGGCCTGATTTAGTTAGTTAGTGAGATATAGTGGAGTTAAGGGATCAGGGCCTGTGCTAGGAACCCAATGTAACTTTCTGGCTTGCCTTCCTCTCCCTCCTTATCCCGCCATGTTTCTGTCTATCTCCCATCTGTCATTTCAATATTCATTAATTTCTTACTTCTTCCTCATCACTTGCATTCCTCTCATTGTCCTCTCTCTTGAATACAGCTTTCTTAAAGGGATAGTAATACTTAAAATGTAAAAAAAAATATGTTGTAGGGTTTATCCCCCTGAGTAAAAGAAGGGTACTCCCACTGCTGAAAGGTGTTTCATTCAAAAGTTATTAATTTTCAAAGTTGAATTGTTTAGGTGCAATATCACAGTGGCCTGAAATTGTACAGTGGCGCTGTTGCTACACGATCCTATGGACAGCTCTGGTCAGCTGACCATAAATCTCCATAGGATGGTGTAGCAACAGCGCCACTGTACAATTTCAGGCCACTGTGATATTGCACCTAAAAAATTCAACTTTGAAAATTAATAACTTTTGAATGAAACACCTTTCAGCAGTGGGAGTACCCTTGTTTTACTCAGGGGGACAAACTCTACAACATATTTTTTTTACATTTTAAGTATTACTATCCCTTTAAGGCCATATTCAATAATTTAAAGAGGAGCAGTTTTGGAGCAAATCAGTTACACTACAAGGGAGTAATGGCAATTTACAATGATATAACTAAGGTTTTTTAACCCTTTGAATGTAGAGATGTCTCTAACGCATGTCAAACAAATGCACTGGACACCTCCCTAAAATTCAAGGCGTTAAAAGACCCATTTAACTTAATGGGAATTTTGGGAATCTTTACTTGTCCAATATGGTACACTTGGTCTTCCCCAGAATTGCTCCACCATATCTTATTGAACACGGCCACATGAAAGGAACCTTCTTCATTTCTGCCTCAAAGGAAATGAATGAGCGGCTTAAACACAAAGAAAAAGAGGAACAATTCTGGAGCAAAACAACCACAACAATGGGGGGAGGGGTCTGACAGATACAAATTCCCAAATTTAAACAGAGTGTCTAAGTTCTTGATTGCTAGAGAAGTCTCCAACAATTGCTTCATAATGTGATGTTGATCTCTTTAGCTTTTTTATGTGTCCCCAATGATGCACTTGCATACCTGGGAACTTTCCGGTCTGGGCTCCCCGTAGGGGAGTCCTGTGATGCTGCTGAGGGGAGAGAAATGACCCAATTCGCCTCATTAAAGGGGCAGGGCGGGACTTTAAAACATAAAAAAATAGGCAGAATTGACTGGGGAAGGAGGAAAAGAGGGCGGGGAGTGGGAGGACAAGGTGGGAAGGAGCACAAGTGGGCAGAGTTTCATCAGAATCTCCCTACATCCGGAGATTCAGACTCTGCCCTGGAGACCTGGTAATGCAGAGTCAAAACTGGAGTCCCCATCTATGTGCACTTGGTATGCTCCAGAATTAAACATCTTTTGCTTTCTGCATAATACTAAGAGGCCTTATTTATCAAGCTAAAGAGGTGCAGTTCTGGAACAAGTCAACTGCACCATAGGATTGAAATCCAAATTCTGTAAATTCCCATTGATTAAAACAAAGTCTTTTAACCTCCTGATTGCAAGACAGGCCTCCACGGCAATGCAATCCAATGTGTCGGCAACCACTCTAGAATTACAGGGGCTAAATCCTCATTAAAATCAATGGCAATTTTCATTTATTCACTTTGGTTCAGTTTGTTTCCACCAGAACTGCATATCTTTCACTTGGTAATTAAGATCCAGAACTCTATATTCAGTAAGCTAATGAGGTGCAATTCTGGTGTAAACGTACAAATTCCCCAAATTACCACTGCTTTTAATACTCTGTATGCTAAAGAGGTCTCCAACACATTACAAAGCATCATTCAATGAGTTAAAAGCCCCGTTTTGATTATTGGGAATTTTTATTCCAGAACTGATTCTCTTTAGCTTCATAAATAAGACCTAGAGTGAGCTAAATTAATATCCTTAACCCCTTAAGGACTCTTGACGGTCTAGGTACGTCATGGGTCGGAAAGCTATAAGGACCTATGATGTGCCAGGACCGTCAGGGAGCCCTGAAACGGATGCGTGACAAAAAAAAAGATGGTCCGTGGTCCTTAAGTGCTGGCTGAATGCGTGATCGGCCGGTCTTTAAGGGGTTAAGAGACAGAAAAAAACAATAAATATCAAGGACTCAATAGTGGTTACTGGATGTAGAACCAAAACTCTGCAGATGGAAATATGATGAAGTAAAGTAATACAAATTATGACGGAGACATGGGGAAAGAGTGAAGACAGATATGACAGATGGAAGACAGAAACAGAGTGAGAAAGTGTTCTTGGGTGTTAAGTATCCTTGTACCTGCCCTACTCCCTTGACAACCCATTTTGCTAATTCCTAGCATCTCTTTTGTGATGCATTGTTGAAGCATTCAAGGTAATTTGGGGAATGTTCTTAGTTTCCTATACAGCAATTGATTTGCCCCTAATTTTATCCACATTAAACAAGTGTGCTCCATTTCTCACATTGTTCAGTAGCTGTTCCAAGTTCTGTTCTGCATGGGTTTCCTCTCTCATCTCCTCGGCGCACACATCCAGACTGAAGTGCAGTCTAGCTAGCTGCTCCTGCATCTCTCGTACTCGCTCCAACTGCTCAAAAGAGCATACCTGGCCTGTGACATACAAGGTAACATATGATGGGAGATTCATAGTACACAACATATTGGAGTATTTATGAATATGCTTCCCTGCTAAACCAGGAACTAGAATCCATTTTTGTTGTCCTACTCCTGCCTATTGCCATTTTACTATGCTATGTCCCCCCAAAAGTATTCCATTAATGCCAGCTGTGACAAGAGGAAGGCAATGTTTGAGCCTATATGCATTATCGGATGATTCTTTCCACTGAGCCTTGTTTAATGCTATGTATTAAACAAGGTGCAGAGGAAATGGTGTAACTTTATCCCACTTCCTTGCACATGAAATGGAGAAGATGTACGAGGCTTGCTAGCATTAAAGTCTTAATGACAGTGGAGTATGTACACCAGTATGCAGTACAGTGATCATGCACTGCATACCCCTAAGTGCAGCCACTGGTGTTGGTGGCTAAATTCAAGGTAGCTGTTCTGGTAGATTTGTACATTCCCCAGACTGAACCTTTTGCACAAACAGGTGAAATTCTGAGACAAATCAACTGCACCACAGGGGAAAACTGATTTACATGGAGCTTTTAAGCAATGTTCTGGAGGCCTCACTAGCATTCAAGGGGTTAAAATCAACATGATTTTTGGACATTTTTATTTCTCCACTATAGTACGGTTGGATTAACCTGAAATGTCCCCTGTTTTTTTTTTTTGTTCCAAAGAGAGGGAAAAAAGCACAGTGGGGTGTAAGTATGAACATAGATGCAGAGTTTAGAACTGACTGTAGGCACCAAACATCCTGTTTGCGTCCACATACAGTATTAATTGACCTTCATAATGGTTGCTTTGCTCTGCGTTTTTTAAGGGGTGGGTAATACAGATCCATGTGTGAACTGGGCACAGAGGAACAAGGAGCAAAACCTGTTTCCTTTATTCTTGCCCCTGGATGATCATAAATGGTAATTAACAGTCTCCAGAGTATATCTGGAGTGCTTCCTGATGATACATGTAGAACTCTAGAAGGTATGTGCTAGATATTATTGTGCCCCTGTATATACTAATGCACTTGTTTATGTACATAGGAGCGGATGCCACCACTAGATGCCACATAAGTGCTTAGTGCAAGCTGTTCAAGTGTTGCTAAATACAGTATTAAGTAAGATGCAATTCTGAGGCAAACAAACTGCACAGCAGGGGACAAATAAAAATTTCCCAAACCAACGTCATTTAAATTTGTTTTTTTTACCCCTTGAAAGTTATAGTGGTCTCCAGCATGTTGCAAAATAATTTGTTGGAGTCCTCTCCTGCATTTATTAGTTTAGTCCTATTTAAATCAATGGGAATCTTCATTTCTCCCCCACGTGTGAACACACACACACTCCACTTCTTTACCAAATGCTTGTAGTTTTCCAGAGTGAAAATCATTGAGAAGACTCAGAAGACCTCCCTCCATCTCACACACATGGGATACATCTGTGAGGAAGGAGTGCTGCAGGCTGGGTCCTGGGCTCACCCCTTCACAGGGAGCAGGGGGCCTTGTACGCTCCTTAACCGTCCTGAGGAGAAGACAAGGAGAGAAGCTAGTTATTACTGAGGCATGATGTAAAACCACACGCACACACACACACACACTCAGTGAGAGAGAAAAAAGAAAGAGAAGGTTCTGGAATGGAAACATTCATATCATGGCTGGGTCTATGTTTAGTATTTAGTTTATGACTAAAGTCACACAACCAGATTGCTTGAACGAGCTTATACATGATTGTATGAATATGAAACATAAACATGCATGTTTGTGTGTACATTTCAAAAAAGGCCCACCTATTTTACTAGCCATTTCCATGCTATATGGTTTTAGTCCAACTACAGAATCATGGCAAATCATGGCAAATGTAAAGGAACTATTTTGTTTCTCCTACAGAACTTGTTTATATATACATATGTATATATATATATATATATATTTATATATAAGTTTTACCATATAGCATAATGCAATTACCTCTTGATCTTGCTCCTCTGTTTTGGAGACGGTGGGTGAGGGAGTGCCAGGCTGAAGGTAGCACTCTTACTGGGGGGTGCAGGAACCTTGCGTAGAGCAGAAGGCGGCAGCGTCTGGGTCACACAAACCTTGGGGCTTCTCTTTTTCCTCATATCCTCCATTTTCTAAAAGTGTGGACTGAGCATTCCTATAACTGAGCAAATGTTGAAGGGGGGGATTAGAGGTAGGTATCTGGGACTGCAAATTCCTAGTGTGCAAATCTCTATAGTTATCATTTGTCTAAAAGGATTTAAATAATTTAGTGAAACTGGATAGCCCTTGGCTGAAAGCATTGTTATGTCTGGAACTACTTGTATCATGTGTCATCACAAGACTTTCTTTCCAAGTACATTTTCTGCAGAGGGACCAGCAACACATTTTAAAGTGGATATATTACTATATATTTTTAATCTCATTATATGTACCAATTTAAATTGCCTCTAAAGTGTGCTTTTTTATCTTACAATCCATTCTAGGGCCTGTTCACACAGGCTTCCTTAAACAGTGCTGTGATGCAGTATCATTAAAGCTGCCCTTTAAGAAAGGGTTACTCACTTATAATCTCCTGCATTCCCCCAGTGATCCTCTCGCATGGAATGGTGTAACAGGAGTATAAAGGGGACCAGCCCACAGTGGGGTCAGCCTTAGTATTATTGTCTGACTCCCACATAGGTCAAAGGACATGGTGAAGGGCGTTGCAACCTCCAATGTTTATGTGTGATTGATCTCAGACTAGTTCTGTTGCAACTTAGATGTGTTTGCAATCAACACATTCTTTAACAGCTTGCAACAGCAATGTGCAAACATTGCATTAATGGACTTCAGTTTTATATATTGATGCAAAAAACAAAGCATTGGTAATCTTGCGTTTGTTGCCAGTTTGAATAGGCTCTAATAGGTTTAGAAATGTTTTTATTTAGTAGCTGGGGAATCTAATGTCAGCACAGCTTTGTTCTTTGTATTGGTCAGAAAAAGATACATAATTAATTACTTGCATGTACAAAAAATCACCTCTCTCCACCTTCCTGGGATGTTAGAAGCTATGAGTTTCCAACAGAGAGGTGAAGTGAATTGATAAGGAGGAATATTCAGCACCATCTTTCAAGATGGAGGCTTCCACTGAAGAGAGGATTTGGAAAGGAAATAGGTCCTCTTAAAACAATAAATAAATAAACCATGCATCTTAGAAAAAAATGTAAAGTAACTTTTAATTTTTAATTAATATGTAAAGCTGTTTTTAAATAAATAGGTCCACTGTAACTGTTATACTTTGAGTGCAATGCAACGTGTTGAACACCTCTCTGTCACTCAGAATTAAACAGTTGCAGGGTTCTCTCACTGACCAAGGTTTTGCTATGCTAAGCATTAAGGAGTGCAATGCTCCATACTTCTTTCAGGGAAGCTGATGTAACAAGAAGAAATGGAACAATTCTGGATCAAACAACTGCACCATAAGGGCCAAACAGAATTTCCAAAATGCCCAATGATATAAACTGAGCTTTTAACCACTTGTGCGCTAGAGAGGTCTCCAACAGATTGTTACAAAATACTTTGGAGACCTCTCTAACATTCAAGGTGTTAAAGTCGCAATTTAAATCAATGGGAATTGTTATTTGTCCTCTATGATGCTGATGGTTTGTTCAGAAATATTTCACTGCTTCTTAGTACATCAGCCTCAGTGAAGTTAATGTGCTAAGAAGCGCCGGATGATTCTTTAGCAAACCAACTGTATCATAATGCAAAACAGTTTTCAGTATCCCCCAATGATTTGAATGGTGTGTTTTAACCCCTTGAATGCCAGAAAAGTATACAACATATTGTAAAGCAATGTGTTGGAGACCTCTCTAGCATTACAAGAAATAAAACCACCTTTTAGAGCAAAAGGAATTTATACCTATGGCCTATGTTACAGCTGAAGTGCCACAGAACTGCTACAGTTCTTAGTACATCAGTCACAGTGTTTTTTCCATGATAATCGATTATGAAAGGTTAAATTGACAGATTCCTAGCATTGCCCATTGCTCTCCCCATCTGCCTAACTTAAACCAGTCTTTGTGCACTCACATTGTCATGTAAATGGGGCAATCTCCTTGTTTGCTACTAATGAGCAGTACAAATCCCTGGGTGTTTTGTGCATAGTAAGCAGTTTGCTGTGCTAGTTCTATCAAGGCTTCTCCTGTGTTCTAAACAACAAATTAATTCAAGGTTGTTCAATATTTTAATGATCCAACAAGAGAGATAAACATCAATATACTGAATTTAAACAAAGGATCATATATTTTCTGGATTTGTGCAAAGCTTTCAAAATCTCTTAGATTTCTTCTTAATGTGTACAAAAAGATGTTTAAGGCACTTAAGTCTTTTCAAGTGCACAAATCTTTCCAATCCACACGGGTCTCTTCTTCATGTGTACTAATTATCCGTAACAAAGGTCTTTTTTGATCCAAACGCACAAAGGTAAAGTGAGGCAATTGTAGGGAAAACCAACTACACCAAAATGTGGCTTTTAACCCACCCACCCCCTCCCCGGATGCTATAGGTCTCCAATACGTTATACAGAAATTTCAGCCTCATCGTATTTAACTGTATGTGATTATAACTACCATCATCATCTTCATTATCCAGATATTGGCCAGAACAAAATGTTAAAGGGACAGTATTGTCCCCAAAAAAATATATCCAGTTTTGTAGACTTAAAAAAAAAACATGATCCAAACCGGAGATATAGGGATTCAAAGTTCCCCCCTCCCTCCCCTTCTCCTGATGTCAGCTGTAAAGCTGACGGCAGGAGAATCGAGTCATACGACTCGAGGAGTCTCTGCAGCAGAGCCGAAATCGCGTTATCTATAAAGAATTCATTCATTGGAAAGATCTACAAAGTGTGTCTGGTTAGCAAGCACACTTTGTAGACATTTCCAATGAAATAATTCTTTATAGATAACGCGATCTCGGCTCTTCTGCAGAGCCGCCTGCTGGTCCCCTGACAGGGATCTCCTGCTGTCAGCTAGATGTTGACATCAGGAGAAAGGGAGAGAGGGGCGAACTTTGAATCCCTATAAATCAGGGCTTAAAATTTGAAGTCCTTTGCTACTAGCCAGACCAGACTTGCCACTGCAAGCCGTAACATACCCACCAGGGCTGGATTTCTACTCGCCAGGGCTAAATTTTCACTCGCCATTGGCTAGTGGCAAGTGGAAATTTTGAGCCCTGCCTATATCTCTCAAACCATAGCGGTTTGCGAGATCGGGTTTGGAGCATATTGATATTTTTTTAAAGGCTACAAAACTGGATATATTTTTTGAGGACACTACTGTCCCTTTAAGGGTTCCATTTCAACAACAGCTGGAGGGTCTGCACACCCCTACTTTCTAAATATCGTCTTTGACTGTACTGAGGGCAATATTTATCAATGATTCATTCTCTAATCTGTAAATAAGGGTAGAATCATGGTGATTGGCTAAGCAGAAATGTATCAGGTCACCTCATTATGTAATGTATATTTCTCAGCTGTTGGCATATAATTTTGTATTGCCCCGCAGGTCTCAGGTAATGACGCATTGCTCTGCTACTTTCATAAATTCTGTAAATATGTATTATAAGTATTACATTTATAAATATTAAGCAGTCATCTGAGCTTTTTTGACATATTAATCAGTTATTTTGCGACAATATTCATGCATTTGCCCCATAGATCCCAGCCCTCATGATAGGTGAGCTTTATACAGATGAAGAAGGGGGTTATGGAGGTTACCGTATGCACTAAGATGTGATGAAGAGGTGATAAAGCGGAGATTAACTCTCCAGTGATATCACTTTTCCAATTCTATGGAGAACTCTTATCGCACTGGCTCCTTAGAATAACATAGGAATTGGAGAAGTGATATCATTGGAGTAGTCATCTCTGTTTAGCACTTCTTTATCACTCCTTAATGCATCTCTCCCCATGTGTTTGGAAAACTGTAAAATGTATAGAGATTTATGATGTTAGAATATTCCATCATTATATATTTTCAGAATAACTCAGAGTTCACCGAAAATGCTGAAATGTCCTATAGGGTGCAAATTGGATTATTTTAGACTAATAAGAACCTGGGTGTGGACCTGCTGGATTTTCTAGTGGTAGGCAATGGCTTGAAGCAGTATCTTTATGAGAATGACCATTGCACAATCCTAGGTATAGATAGATCAAGGTGTACAGAGACTTAGGGACCTATTCACAAAAAAAATGAGTAGCAATTTTTGAGCAAATCATTTGTACGAGAAAAATAAATATCCTTCAGATCATGCACGTAGTGGGGCTAAAAAAGTGTCGGTAACAGTGGCCCTCAAGCTCATACTGACTTCAACACCCATCACTCTCAGCCCGCCAAAGACCGACTGAGGATGAAGGAAGTTGTAGTACAATAACAGCTCGACCTGCTCCAAAGAAAAAGTGGCAATCAACACTGCAAGGCAGGATTGGGGTCACTGTGGCTCTGCAGCTGTTGTGGACTACAAATCCCATTATCACAACCACTCAAAGGATGACTGGAGAATAGGATGATGAGAACTGTAGTCGACAACAGCTGGAGAGCCTCAGGTTGTTCAGCCCTACCGTATTTAGAGTCAGGTGCACAAGCTGAGAGAGATGGAGAAACAGATAAACTGAAACATAGCTAAAACGGAGAGATGCTCGGGGAGTGGCAGATATAAACAAAGGGATAGCAGGAGGCATTGACAGGCAGGCTAATGCCACATCAGATAACGCATTGATGGTATTTATCTGCTCCGTTCAAATCATGGAGACCAGATTCTGTTACACGACGGTAATTTGGATGAAGACCTCAGCATCCAAGAACTTGACGAAAGAGAGACGAAAGAAATAAACAACCAAATAACCCAGAAGTAACTAACCTGACACCGTGCTGGCAGAGGTTGGTTGGGGACAGCACACAGACTGTCCCCTCCTCTTATATCGCTCTCTCCTCCTGTTACTCTTTCCCGTTCTTCTAAGTACTGCCCCCTACTGTCACTCTCTGTCCTGTTGTCCTGTCACAACAGCCTTCTCTTCGTTTCTCTACTGTCTTGTCACATTTGGCCCGCCCCTATGTCCCCTCTTGATGACTCTCCGTGTGATCATATCCTCTCTTGTATACATTCTCCCTACTGTCAGGTGTCTTTGTTCCCACCCTTCATCCACACTCTCGGACAGATTCATGTCTGTCTCTCGTTTTCACCACCCTATCGCATAGCTACATATTGCTTTCCTCCTTCCCAGCTCTGGTACTCCAGCCAGCCTCCTCTAGTAATTAAAGAGCTAGTATCCTGTAAATTGGAAACTGTTTTCAGGGTTTATCCTGCTGCATAATACAAAAGTATGCCTGCTGACGAGAGATGTTTTATTCAAAAGTTATTGCAGCTCAAACTTCAATTTTTGGATGCAGTACCTCTGTGGCCTGACATTTGTTCCTGTGTCTCGGTTGATGTCTTTCTAACCCATGTGTCCTGGAGCGCTCAGTTTCAGCATCTGCAGAATGATAACTGTGCACTGAGGCGCGCTGCTATCATTTAACCCATGACATGCCAGTACTGTCATGGGTCCTTATGGGAAGTTTACCCATGACGGTCCTGGCATGTAATGGGTTGTTAAGGGGTTAAAGGAAATGTAAAGGAACAGCATAAGCTGAGAGGACTGTATTGCTTATAGAGTGACCACATTTCAATTTTGCCATTCAGGGACACTACGGAGAGAAAAACGCACCACAGAGTTCTAAACACTAGAGGGAGAACTGTCCATTAATTGCTATGTCAGAAAATGATATCTGTTGTGGGCTACAACAAAATATATATTAAGCCCAAAGCCTTAAACTAAAATCACACTACAACTGATCAAGGCTCAGTTATCTCTCTAGTTTTTTGAGCTTTGACTTGAGGCCATTTTGTTGTAGCCCAGCAGAGGCATCACTTCCTGTCACAATAGACAATGGACAGTTCTCCTTCTAGTGTATAGAACTCTGTGACTTTTTATTGTCCTAGAAGGGGGCTGCCCGGGACAAGGGACACATACATAAAATCCGGGACTGTCCCAGGCAATCAGGGACATGTGGTCACCCTAATTGCTTAATATACTCTTATGTACCTTTGATAAGGTATACAATATTGGACATTTCGGGGTTTTCTCCAATAAATAATCTGCTAACGCTATGGTGATCCAAATTAATGTTACTGCCTTCTGTAAGAAAGCTTTTATTCGGTTTTGTATTTTTATTGATCATAGTGTATTCATTCGATTGTCCCAAGATTTCCATATGATAGTAATCATAGTTCAAGAGGACAATCCCACCTCCCTTGTCAGCAGATCTGATGATCTGATTCTTGTCAGCAGAGAGTGTTTTAATTGCCTCTTGTGCTTGCATGGTAATATAAGCACAACTTTTTGGTAAGGATGTATGTTGGAATTAACCATTTGTTCTGACATTCTAGTGAAAAATTTTTTTTAAGGGATAGTAATGATTAGTTTCATGTTTATTTACTATTGAAAAATTAACAACGCAAGTAGTCCGCATCTAATGGCTGTTCCTTAACCCTTTGAGTGCCAGCGGGGTACAGAACGCATGCTTTGCAATGCGTTCCTTACCCCTCTGGCACTCAAAGGGTTAATGTGTTTCTTCACTCGATGTTAAATAATCAACAAATTCAAATAAACTCACCAAGGCACAAAGCCCGATGCTAGTCCTGACAGCCTTTGGCTACAGGCTCCGACAGATGTGACGATACAGGTAGGGAAAGCCTCACGGACCAGCCAAATCCTATGATTAAGTACGACCAGCATGAAACGCGTTAGGCGATTTGTGCACTGGTCTTCATTCTGTTATATGGAGAATGTTGTTCAAATACCACAACATGGAGCTGTTTTTAACCCCTTAAGGACCCATGACGGTCCTGCACCGTATGGGTTGTTATACCCTTAACGACCCATGACGGTCCAGGACCGTCATGGCTTAAATGATAGCAGCGTGCCTCCGTGCACGCTGCTATCATTAAATCCAGGCTGAGACTGAGCGCTCCGAGACCGGGGCATTCAGTCTCAGCCCTTCTTCCTTCTTCCGGTTCATGCGATCGCCGGATTAGCGATCACATGTACCGGCATAGTGACAGACAGAGGCAGCATGCAAAGCATGCTGTCTGTGCCTGTCTCGTCTGCCTCTGTCTCCCTTGCCCTCAAAGTAAGGAGACAGAAGTAGACGGGAGACACCTAGTGGTTAAAAAAAATACAGCAGTTGGGGGTATTAACCTCTTCACTGCTGGTGCAGGAGGCTGGCTAAATGCAGGTCAATTTTTGACCTGCAATTTTACACTTTTTTTTTTTTTTTTTTTAAACACAACACCCTTTTTTTTTTTTTTACAAAAACATATTTTTATTTAAAAAAATATATATATAATTAAACAATATTGCAAGTGTGATTGTTGTGGAGCCATGTAATACACTTATATACACCACCAAATGCCAGGGACAAAAAAGTGACAAAATAGGGTGGGAAAAAGGGACATGGGGATTTTCACCCAGGGGGGACAGTGGCCACTTTGAACTGTGCATTTTGTAGGAATGACTGACCGGTCATATCTTTCATGCAGTCTCCATAAAAATTTAACCCTTTGTGGCCAATTGATCCCAAGAGAAAAATCAAAAATGGTGGTTTTTTTACATTTTTTTACCTTTTTTTTAATTTTAATAAAGTGAATGGTGGGTTATCCATATAAATAGGGTATCAAATGAAAGCCCTATTTATGCTTAAAAAACAGTATATAATTTATGGGGGTGGAATAAAAGCCTAAGAGGGAAAACACTGTTGAACAAAGACATAGTCAAAAAGGTCAGAATTGCTCCGGTCCTTAAGGGAAAACGACCTCAGATTTTCCCGGTCCTTAAGGGGTTAAAATTGTGAAAATAAATTCAACTTTTTACGCAAGAATTGCTGTTCAGTCCGTGAAGCACTCCCTACCTGTGTCGTCATTTACTATTGAAGGCATTCAAAAAATATTAACAACGATGTCAGTCTTATCTCTCAAACCTTTATGGTTTGAGAGATATACCTTCCTAAAGTTGCCTCGTGAGAGAAGTCAGCGCTTTAGCTGACAGCTGCAGAATCCAGTCATTTTACTGGATGGAGGGTCTTCAGCAGAGCCCAAAACACCCAATCTAAACATAAATACTTCATTGGAATGTCTACAAAGTGTGCTTGCAAATCAGGCACACTTTGTAGACCATTCCAATGACGTATTTGTTTAGATTGCAGGATTTTGGCTCTGCTGAAGAGCTTCCATCCGGTCAAATGACTGGATTCTGCAGCTATCAACTTGAGTGCTGACTTCTCTCACAATGCAACTTTAGGAAGGTATTTCTCTCAAACCATAAAGGTTTGAGAGATGAGACTGACATCTTTGTTAATATTTTTTGAATGTCTTCAATATTAAATAAACATGAAACTAACCATTACTATCCCTTTAAGAATATTATAACAATGTGAATTTTGTAACACAGTCACACATACTGAGGGGTAGATATAAAGGTAGGCAATAGTAAAAAAAAAAACACAGTTGGGTGTATTAATGTGCAGTAAGCCATTTAAAGGTCCGTCTTATGAACAGCTAACGGTAGTCCACAAATCATTATGGCCAATTATCTTACGGGCATTGAGACTCATGGAACAAGATTCCCCAGAGCCATTTAAAGGACTGTGGTACTGCTAATGGCAGAAAATGGCAGATACATTTAACAGGTAAAAGTTAAGACCCAGTTTTGTTAGCCATAACACACACAATGGCAAAAAGAAACCACTGTTGCACAAAATAAAAAGGACAAGCAGTACAGAGCACAAGCATGTAAATGGTAAAATTAAACCATGCAATGCCAAAATAACACACAAACCATGCCCATGCACCACAAATCACTCTCACACACAACACAACAACCTAGCAACACCATAGGGACAAGGCTTTCAAAAAGCACACCAACACATCACAACATTGCACGGAACAATGGGGGTTAACACACAGCACGGACACCAGTCAATACAAAACAAGCTCACCTGGGCAAAATCACCAGACGACAGAGACACAACCTGCAGTCCGCAACATCACACTCGCAACTCACAGCTACACACCAATCAAAACACAGCAGATTTTAAAACACAAACACAACGGCAAACACTTACCTGGACAACAAACACCCTCCCATTGGTCATCACTCACCTCATGACCACACCTGGACAATGCCCCGACACGGTCTTAAAGGGACAGCCCACCAAACTCACATGTGGCTTGTTTTCCACTCAGGGAGAGAGAGACAGAACTAGAGAGAGCGACATAGAGAGAGAGACAGAGATAGAGAGAGAACAATAAGTATGTTTGCATACCTGTTTATGCAAAGACTGCAGAGAAGGCGTGCAAGGGTGAAGGCTAGGGAACACCAGCAACTCCCAAGCACACCTGATCAACAGCCTTCACCTGTTGCAAGTGAGGAGGCTCTGGCTCAAGAGCCACACAGGAGCCCATCCCCACCTGGAGGACAACACCTGCCTGCAGATCCACAGCTGCTGCAACAGGATGCTCCCCAGATACAGCAACAGGATGCTCCCCCCGCTGCCACAGGTACCCCTGGAGCAGCATTGGATGTATAGACAACCAGCAAGGCCCAGGGTATGCCCCCCAAGGGTCACACTCCTGGGAATGACCGATGATGAGGTGATAGATCGCTACAGGTTGAGGCCACACAGCATCATTGCCTTTATGAGATCATCAAGCATGAGGTCGATCCCATACACATCCACAACCATGTCCTAACTGGCTTGTAAAAACTCATGTGTGCCATACATTTCATGGCAAGTGGGGCCTTCCAGTCGACAGAAGGTTACGCATCTGGCATGTCACAGGCCACATTCTCGAGGGTGCTGGTCCAGGTGTTGTCAGCCCTCAAAAGCAAGGCCAGTAGGTACATCCATTTTCCCACCACCTACATGAAGTGGATACATTTGAAGCAGGGCTTTTGCGCAAGGGGAGGCATGCCCAGGGTCATGGGTGCAATAATTTGCACCCATGTCCGTATCAAAGCTCCAGCACGTTAACCGCTAGAACGTCCACTTCATGAACATGAAGATGGTGTGTGACAGCAACATGAGGATCATGAATTTCTGTGCTAAATATCCAGGGAGCTGTCATGATGCATACATACTCCGAAACTCATCTGTACACAGAGATTTTGAGAATGGAACGTATACAGGGGGATGGCTTCTGGGTGAGTTAACAATACTAAATCACACCACATCCACACGTGTACTCAGCATGCTCTTCACTCACAGTTAGTGTGTCCACCTCATAAAACATCATTCACACAACATGTGTTCCTTGTCTCACCTTGTCACTCACTTTTCACAGGTGATTCTGGCTATTGCTGCAAATCCTGGCTACTGACCCTGGTTGCAAATCCCCAAGCCGATGCCCAGGAGCGATACAATCAGGCTCATGCCAGAACTCAGAATGCCATTGAGTGGACTTTTGGGCTCCTAAAGTCATGATTTAGTTGTCTGGATCACTCAGGGGGAGCATTACAGTATGCCCCGGGCAAAGCTTGCGATATCATAATTGCATGTGAAATACCACACAACATCGCTGTGAACACTCCACTTGTGGATGATATCCAGGCCCCACCCATACCAGATGTGCCCTTGGACATTGGGCATGATGAGGAGACCCTGAGAGGGGTGCAGATAAGAGACAGGCTGATCAGGTACCAATTCAGCTGTGAGTATAACACAGGCATTCACACAATTCATGCATGTCCATCATCAGTCCTGTGAACTGGTGCCAACACACTAACCACACCACTCTGTTTCACCCCACAGGATCAATGACACAGCACTGACACTAGCAGCAGTACGGCCCCAAACATCATCCATACCATGAACGTGGCATATTGTGGCTGGAGATTCCAATACCATCTTCCATTCCTTCCTCCATGTTGACACTGCTACCTCAAGGATATCATGCATACCCACATGAGAACCAAAGTACAACACATTACCCATGTTTAGCATATTCCAGGGCTTGATTGACAGCAACTAACACGATTTGCCATGATCATAGCCATAGCAACCATGGTACCCTTGTAGCGAAGGAGCGTTATCCAATGCAATGCATCGGATAACACTCTGTCACGTCAGGGGTTGAAGGGCCATTGGAGTGAACATGGGACCTGTAGTTTGCTATAGCTGAAAAGAGCAGCAGAGGGATGGATATGCAGTGGTATTGTTACACAACATAGAGGTCATGAAATGTGGATCAGATCTCAAGGGACACCATGTTGACCTGTGTGTGTGTGTGCAGCACTCTGACAGTGGCAGCCCAAATGTATTTGTTTCATGGAGCTGTTAGGTTGGTTGACATCCCCTTAGTTTTCCACAAAATGGGTTACAGACGAGTAGACAACACATTACAAAGCAATGGGTTGTGTACTCCCCTGTAACTGAAAAGATTCATGGGATAGTGATGTTGGAGCTGTTGCATGACGATCAGTTTGAGGGTGCTGTTCAAAATTCTGTCGTCTTGTCCCACAGGCATCCATATCATGATCCATCCTGGAACAGAGGAGTTTCCATGTGACTGGACTGAAGCCTTGACAACACTTCCATGAAGCTCACCCCTTGATGCTTTCTAGTGCTTATGTTGGTGATGCAATGTATAACCTGATGTTCACAGCAACCTCTACTGGAATATCCACATATCCACAGAAGACACAAATGTATGTGTTTTCTAACATCCAGGTATCAAACCTGAACATTAATAATGCTCATCTGCAGAGTTACAATACCTTGTGAACAACACATGAGCAGCTCAGTAGTGTTTCTTCAGTATCCTTTTTTAAGTTTTTATGTACCTTATGTGTGCTCATACAAGTGTTCAATGCGTATAGTCAATATACCCAAAAATCACGATTGTTTTAATGTAGTGCGAGACACATTAAAGGTGAACCATCACTATTCAATAATGTGTCTGTTAAATTAAATGTGGAATTAGACATGTCTCAGTGTGGAACCATACTCATGGCTAGATTATCTCTCATGCATAGGAAGGCATGACCTACAACACAGGAGTCCACTAGTTGTTTGACCATGAATGGACTTTGTCATTTATTCATGCAAAGAGATGATAGCAGTGGTACACTAATGTGTGTTGTGAGTGATAAAGAGGTGATACAGGGGACACTTCCCCAGTGATCTGATGTCCACGGTTTCCATGTTGATCAATGTAATCAGTGTTCTGAGATTGCTTTAGTTTGACATCTCTCAGTACACAGACTACATTAACAAACAAACAAAGTGGCAATGTGATATCACTGGTGAAGTCTGTTTCAACCTTAGTAAAACCTTAAGACAACTTACTGGACAACCCAATGCTCACCCTAGGGTTTCAATGTGTAGCAACACATTGAAACCTTAGGGTGATCATTTGGTTGTCCAGTAAGTTATTTTTACTATCAGAGTGTGAATCACAGCCTATTTGGCTGCATGTTCTATATATCCTGTCTGTTAGTCCTTAGGTAAGTCAAATAGCTGTTTGGTTAACCCCTATAAACCGTAACAATTGATTCAAATGAATGTTCACAATGTTGCACCAGTTGATGTGCTAAGGGGTAGGTATCTGTTGTTCAGATCCAACCCACATCATGGCCATACTACACTGTCATGTTATTTGGCTCCAGTGGTAGATTGAAAGTTGAATTTGGACAACGTTGTGTGTGATAATCCATGCTGAAACATTCTACAACCATGTAACCTGGGCAGAAGTTGTGTTCACTGCATTGCTTGGCAATGCATTGGAGATATCTTTTAATTTAATCTATCAGTAACCACAAACCATATCAAACATGATTCAAATGCAGAAGTGCTTGTTTTATGTAGTGGGAAAATAACAAGTTGGGCTCGTTATTTTTTTCTTTTTGGGGGGACCTTGGACTGTGGGCAAGATGTGGATACCTTGGCTGACTGCCTGGTCATCCTTTGCACCATTGGTGTTGGTTCAGGGGTCACACTTGAGGGAGAGGTGGGCGCAGTGGAACCCTTTGTAGACTGCTCCTCCCTCTCCAGACGCAGGCTCTCCCTGCGGTTGTGGTCTCTAAACTCCACCAGCAGCTGCCCCATCATGTCCATCATCCCTGTATGGTACTGACGCAGTTCTGAAGTCAGCACTGTGTGTTGTACCTCCAGGGCATGAATGCTGGCTTGAAGGCTGGCTGAGGTCTTCAGGGAATCCCGCTGCAACCTCCTGATGTATCTGTTGGTCCTCTGGGATTCCCTGAGCTGCCTTCTCTGTAGCACCAGGCACTCCCTCTCCAGCCACCTGCTGCGTGCACTGCTGGAGGAGGATGTGCCTGGTGATGCTGCCTCACCTACTTGTCCCAGTTGTTCTGTTGGAGAGGCTGGTGCTGGTGGGGTGGCTTGTGCTGGTGGAGAGGCAGATGCTGGTATGCAGATGCTGGTGCAGTTGGAGGGGCAGATGCTGGTGCAGGTGGGGTGGCAGATGTTGGTGCAGGTGGGGTGGCAGATGCTGGTACAGGTGGAGAAGCAGATGCTGGTGTGGGTGGGGTGGCTGCTACTGATGAAGGCTCTGTCCGCACCACATCCAGGGATTCTCTGTTTGCCACTGATCTCTCTGGTGGTGGTGTAAATTTGTCCTTTGCTTAAAGGAGCTGGGCTCCCCAGGCAGACCCAGGCGTTCATATTCCAGTGGCCAAGGATCATACCTTGGCCACTGGTAGCTGCTTGGCCCCCACCTAGGATCTTACCTTGGCCCATGTTGGGGAGCCATCCAGAGGGCAGGTCCATCTGATGGGCATATGGCCCATATTGACTGGTTGCCAAGGTCCAGGACATCCAGGCCCTTCCTGGTGGTGGTGCTGCAGGGTAATAAAGTCCAGAGGAGGATGGCTGCATCAACCTTTCCTGGTACATCCAATCCTGATAGTGGAGGGAGCAGGTGTGGTGCAGCAGGTGCAGCAGGTTGTGGTGCAGCGGGTGTAGCTAATGGTAGTTGTCACAATGCCTTACCTCGGCCTGCTCTATTCGCCTGGGAGCAGGGTTCTGGACTGGCGCTCCGGCGCCACTGGCCGCGTCCCTCTCTGCCTATGGCCTGATCGCGTCTCGTTCCTTGTTACTGGCATCATGAATCAGGCACTTGCCTGGATGTCTGCTATAGGCCCAGCCTGGGGGACCTAATTGCGGGCCCTCCATTATAAACCTCTCTAGGCCTGTGTATCATTACCCTTATGCTGTTGTTCTGTGCAGTTCTAGTTCCAGTTGTTCCTGTATCCTGTGTATGACCCGGCTTGTCTGACCATCCATTCTGGTGCTGACCTGTGGCTCTGTCTGACCATTCATTTGTGCTCTCCTTTTGTCTTTAGACATCCAATCTGATGCAGACCTGTGGCTCTGGCTGACTCCCCGCTCCGTGTATGACCCTGGCTTGTCTGACTATACAACCTGGTGCTGACCTGGGGCTTTGTCCAACTATCCTCCTATTGTTGCCTACTCTTATTGGACATCCTATCTTGTGCAGACCTGTGGCTCTGGCTGACTACCAGCTCCTTGTATGACCCTGGCTTGTCTGACTGTCCTAACTGGTGCTGACCTGTGGCTCTGTCTGTTCGCTCCACTGTGTTGCCCATTTCCCACAGACATCCATCTTGGTGCGGACCTGGGGCTCTGGCAGACTCCGACCTAACTGACTGCAGGCGTGAGTCGGTAGTCTTCATTGTTGCGATCTGTATTGGAGACGAGCTCTTCCCTACTGACTGCAGGCATGAGTCAGTGTTCTTCCTTGTAGCTACCTAGCAGGAGACTTCTGGTCCTATCCTGTGCTCTACTTGTTACCATTGAGACTACCAGTTGGCTCCGGCTTAGTCTCCAGCAGTTGTGGTTGACATTGTGGTGGCTCCTATTCCTGATAGAGTCTCTAGCCTATCTAGTCACCCTCTGCTCTATATTAATGTTGATATTCATTACTATTATCATTCTAAATAAAAGTGATTTTAACTATATCATCTGACTCCTTGTCTTGCTTACTATCCGTAACAGCAGTGCAGTGTGTGCAGCAGGTGGTGGTGCAGCAGGTGGTGCAGCAGGCGCAGAAGGAGATTCAGCTGGTGGCTAAGGTGACCAGCTGCCGCTCCCCTCCTCTTGCTCCCCATCGGGGGATGGATCTGCCTTCTCCTCCACGGCCTCCTGATGAGTTCCAGGTCTGTATGCTGTGTGGGGAAAATACATGGTGTGATTACTAATGTAAGCAATGACAGAATTAATGCAAGATGATGTAATTGACATGTGAATCTCTGGTTGTCATGATGGTATCCTATGCATTGTGTTGCGATGCATGGGATACCACCCTGACAATCACAGATTGCTGAACTTGACAGGATCCTGCCCATGAGATCTGTCCAAGGTCAGTCCTCAAGGCCACCAATCAGGTTAGCAGTGGAGGATTTCTCTGATTAAGTCCTGTTTTTGTTTGGATCAGTCGCTCCATCTTTCTGAGTGACTCAGCCTTGCTTAATCATGGATATCCATCAATCATGGCCTGTTGGTGTGCCACCAACAGTGGTTGACATTTGGTTTCCATGTGTATCCTGCGAATAGTGGATGGTGTAACATCCATCCATGGCCTCCCCACTCCTGAGGACACATGTGAAAACCAAATGTATGATATGACAGTTCAAATGAGAGTAAATGATTGTATACACAACACAAAAGCCTACTTGGTTCTCCTTTAATTCCACAGTGTTGGTTATTTGAAGGCCTGTGTGTTGCACATACACCCAGTTAGTCTCAGTGGTACTGTGATGTGTGTTCTCATCCATCTTTAATGAGATTCAGTGAGCGGTGATGTAGACCTGATGACTTCTCCAGTGATATCATTTCTCCATATCCAATGTTTTCCAATGGAGTCTATACATTGGGATGTTCAAAGCTTGAAACAAGATTTTGAATTTTCTACATAGACTAACATGGGAATTGGTGAAGTGATGGTATGGAAGGGTTAACTTCACTCCATTGTCTCTTTTTCACTGCTTAATGAATGTCCCCTGTGTAGCATTTAATCCTAACCCTGTTGACTTGTCGGCTAACCCTTTGATTACCGGAGGGGTTCCCAAAGCATTGTTGAGCAATGCGTTGAGCAATGTGCTGACTTCCCTGTGGGTACATGGGCAACATTGTGGAGGAACAGTAATGATGGTTATCAGACAGCATTTTGTGAAGCATGGTTTGTGTAGATTGTGTTTGATCAGCACAGCAATAAGAGGGGTTGAACTGGGACTTGGACAGGTTTGGACCTGTTCAAACCATCCCATTAGTGCTTGTATTGTGTCATGTTTTTAATCCTCCGGGTGCTGTGTTGGTACAGTTGTGTGGATGAATGATGGACATGTGTTGAGGTGTGACTGTGTTTGCATGTGAAGGTTGTGTCGGTTGATGTGGTGTGTGGTTATGTGATGATGCACATACCGGTGGAGGCTCCTCTCTTCCCCAGTGTCCAATCCTACAGGGACCCCTATGGCCGACTTATTCTGCTGCAGCATCTCCTCCCAGCTGCTGTAGATGATGTGGGCAGGTGGACCACTTATGGTTCCTCGGGCATGCAGGGTGGCCTCCCCCATCTTTTTCTTGACCACCTGCAGTCGCCCCATCTCTTCTTAACGGAGTCCACGTCCCATCAGCAGGTGGCCACCACATTCTCCCGGCTGCAGATCTGATTCCAGACGGCCTTCCTCCTCGCAGCTAGACCCAGGAACCCTCTCCCTCAGAAAGAGGACACTCTCCCTCTCCAAGACAGCCTCCACGAGGGCCCTGTCCTCCTCTTCCATATAATGAGGATCCTGTAGTACTAAAGGGGCTAACAATTATGTTTACAGAAGGAGTGCGGACAGATGAAGAGATTGGAGGAAAGCGGCATAATGTGGCTTTATGAGGTGCAATGCCTTCACTTGTACGATATAACAAGCCAAGAGGCTCTGAGCACAAACAAAAGCAATGTTGCCCATTCTGCGGCTAGTCATTACTCAAGTGCATCACATTAGGCTCTCTAGTGCCATTACAGAGCGCCATTCATTTTCACATACATATTAAACTAATCCCACCCAAAATGACAGGCAAGTCCCCTCTGTATGGAAAAAAAAACAACTAAGCCCAGATGTATGTTTGGGCCTTGTCAGTTAGGTACAGCTGGTTTCCCCTAGGCACTGAGAACAAGGGGTCCATATCTGGGTTACTCTTTACTCTTAGGGAGACATCCTAAGATCTTTAAAAACAAAAAGACAAGGCAAGAGATGCACAAGACTCTGAGCACAAACAAAAGCAATTTTGCCTGTTCTGTTTCTAGTCACAACTCAAGGCCATCAAATTTCAGCTCTCTAATGCCATTACAGAGGAGAAATTTCCACATACATATCAGACTAATCCCACCCAAAAAGGTGGTCCAGTTCCAAAATGGCAGGCAAATCTCCTCTGCATGGGAAAACCAACTAAGCCCAGACGTGCATTTCGGCCTTGTTTGGGCCTCGACAGTGGGGGTGCATCTGTTTTCCCTATGCACTGAGAGCAAGGGGTCCACGTCAGGATTACCCTTTACTCTTAGAGAGACATCCTAACAGTTAAAAAACAAAACAAAAAAACAAGGGATGTGAGAGGCTCTGAGCACGAACAAAAGCAATGTTGCCTATTCTGCAGCTAGTCAACTAGAACCAGAGTTGTTTAAAAGTACGGTACACCCATGGTGGAGAGATGTTTTATTCTAATTTTTGGCGACTCAGACTTGCACATTTTTGGGTGCAATACCTCCGTGGCCTGAAATTGTACAGTGGAGCTGTTGTTACAGCATCCTATGGATGGACTCAATGGAGAGAAGAAACTTCCATATTCATATCAGTCTGGTCTTGCCCACAGAGAGTCCAGTGCCATAATGTCAAGATTTCTGTGTATAAGAGAAAGAGCAAAATCCCTGTTGTATGTTTCAGTCTTTAGTGGGCTTTGTCAGTGAGGGGCAGCTTATTCCTCCTAGGCACACACAGAGCAAGGACCCTTGCCTGGTCTACCTTTGCAATTAGGGAGACTGCAAAGTAAGTGTGATAAGTGCACACTGAGAATAAATATTTTATTCTTGGTGTGGATGCCTTCTCAGATACTGCACATAGGTAGGGACCAACCCCAAGAATAAATTACTGAGTTTTATTAATCTTCAGTGTGCACTTGTCATATGAATTTTATTTCACATATTCATCATATCCATTATATTTCCTTTTCCCCAGAAACTGTGTCTCGAGGTACTTGATATAATTTTAAATGTATGCAAGTCCTACTTCTTTTGTTCCAGTGGTAGTGCCTGGAGGCACGTGAAGATATAATAAATGTATCCAAGTTCTATTTCTCTTGTTCAGTGGTGGTGCTTGGAGGCACATGAGGTTATATTCATTCAGGAATTTTATAAAAATAGTGGTAGGACAAAGCTACCTTCTACAATGGCACAAATTCAAGCTTTGCAATGTATAACAGCATTTGCATAATCTGCAACAGTTAGTAAAAGTTTTAAAAAGAATATTTTAAGAAGTCGCAAGTGATGTCTAAAAGTTGCATCATAAATCTTAGCAAGTTACACCATAAATTACAGCAAATTGCACCCACATTATACTCCATTGCAACACGGTCTAAAGCAGGGGTAGGCACACAATTTTGCCCTGACCCCAGTGCCATAGGTTGGCTATAAAGATCAAAAGATTTCCCCTAATGACCTACTGAACAGTGTGTTTCCACCTAACGTATATCATTGCTCCCTCGTTGTCCCTGTTTACTCAGATAATGCGCTGAAAGACGAACAGACCTCTTTTTCCAAACACTGGACCTCCAGGTATGAGGCTCCCTTCTGTGCCAGGAAAGTAGGCAAGCGGGAGGATAGAGAGACAAGGGAGAGGTCTAGAGAGAAGGAGGAAATGGGGGAGAGAGAGAAATATGGAACTAAGGGAGAGAGAAAGAGTGAGGTGGAAAAAACTGGCATAAAGAGGAGAAAAAGACTGGAGGTTGGAAGGATGAAAGATTACAGGAAGGAGAGGAGATGAAAGATTGGGGAATGAAGTGGTAAAAATCTGGGGGATGGAAAGGAGGTAAACACTGGGAGGAGAAAAAGGTGACCAAAGACAGAGGGAGAGAGAAAATAAATGAGAAAGTTAGAGGTGGGGGGAGAACGGAAGCAAAGCATATGTGGGAGAGAGGGGTTGGGACTAGGAAAGAGGGAGGAAAACTTGGTGAAAGGACAGGGGGACTAGAAAAGAGAGGGAGGTGAAAGACTGGGGGTGAGAAAGAGGAAATAAAACAAAAGGGGATAGGGGAAAAAGAATGGAGGTGAAGAGGCTGCTGTATTACCCTGATGATCTCCTATAAAGGTTTGTTGCCCTGTTGGTCTCTTGTAATGGTTTGGGAGTAAGTTTGTGTGTGTGTGTGTGTGTGTGTAAGAGAGTGTAGGAGCACATGTGTAAGTGTGTGTGTGTATGCATGGGAGTGCTAGTGAAAGAGTGTGTGTGTGTGTGTGTGTGTGAAGGGAGAATGAGAGAGAGAAAGAAAATGCATAAGTGAGAGTGTGTGGGTGTATGTGTAAGAGAGTGTACCAGCACGTGTGTGTGTGTGGGTGTTTGTGTGAAACTGCATATGAGAGAGAAAGAATGTGTGTGTCTGTGGTGTAGAGCATGATTGTGGGGCTGAGACCATTTGTGTAATAGGGTTTGAATGTGTGAGGGAGTGTGTGTTGTGTGCATGTGGAAAATGTGTGTGGGAGAGAGACTGTATTTGTACATTTGTGTTTGAGATTGAGAGAGAGAGAAGAGAGAAAGTGAAAGTATTTGTATGTCTGGGGGAAGAGAGTGATTGTAGGGGAGGGTGTGTATGTGAAGGGAGAAAAAAAACAGAAAATGTAAGTATGTGTTGTTTGGAGAGAGAGAGTGTATGTGGAAGTGTGTGTGTGTTTGGAGAGAGAGTTTTTGTTTTTGTAAGTATATACATGAAATATTTTTCTCTGTCGTCTGGATCTTCACTACACCTTTACTACAGTAAATGGACCTTGTTCCTTTAAGCTGTCTGATTATAGTTTTGTCTGCCCTTGTATGTGTGTGTTTAGTCCAGTATCTAATACACCTACTAGCTTTACCTTCTACCTTCCTGTATCAAGTCTTAGTCTGCAGTCCTATCTATAGGGTTGCCACCCAGCCGGTATTTTACCGGCAGGCCGGTAAAAAATTGGCTTCTGTCCAATGTTAAGTCTATGGAAGGAATGCCATGGCCGGTATTTTTTTGACGAAAAGGTGGCAACCTTACCTACCTACTAAGACATAGTGGCACTAACCTCTGTGCTCTCATCCAGTCACTCTGTTCTAGGGGTAGATTTAAAGGTATAGTAATACTTCATTTTAACTTTATTTTATTTTGTAGGCATTAAAAAAACATGAAGAATGATATAAGTCTTATCTCTCAATCCTTTATGGTTTATGAGATATTCACAAGCAAAGTTTCCCCCTCCTGCCCCTTTTACCTAGTGTAAGCCATCTCTTCTCAGATGTGGAATGCAGTCTATAGACCAGACAGATAACAGAAGGGGACACTCTTATTCCTATGAGAACAATGAAATCCTTGCCCCCCTTGACAAGCTTTTCAGTTTTTCCCTTACCTTAATTGAAGATTGTCCCTCTCTGCAGTCTACCTGGGCATCTCCCTTCTGCTCTGGGTGAACAGTGTGACATCAGTAAAAGGGGCGGGAGGGGGACACTTTGTCATTGAATTACTCTGGAACTACAACTCTGACAGAATTGAAATAACACTCTCCAAAGTCCAAATACTATGATGATTAATTAGAGCTGCTTTTATTATGAAACATTACTATCCCTTTAAAGACAGCCAATAAGTGAAAAAACAGCAACCAGTTTTTTAACTTGTAGGAAGCCATACAAAGGGCCATGGAATGAACTGCTAATGAGAGTTCATCCAGTATGCCGGCCGCAACACTAACGTGTGTTTTGGCCCATAAAAGGGACTATAAGGGACTCACTTACTGCACAAAATTTAAAACCCAGTTTTGTTAGCCATAAAGTCCCTTATCGGATCTTTTGCCAGCTAACGCAGCTGTTAACTGGCAAAAAAAAAAATGTCCACAGTGGATGTATTGATATGGGGCCCTTACCCCTCCGGCATTCATAGGGTTAACCCAACTAAATAAGTAAAGTAACATTGCAAGCTTGCTGGTCCTTCTGTTCTGTCTTCTTTCTTCTATTTTCCACCTTTTCCTTGTAAAATAAAATAAAAGTATAAAAATCAAGCATGAACGAATACATTCCAGAACCCTTTGAGTGGCAGAGGGGTACGCAACGCATTGCAAAACAATGCGTTGCGTACCTCACTGTCACTCAAAGGGTTCAATATTAGTGCTCCATAAATATACCCATATATGCCTCCATGTAATGGCCCGAAGAATAAATGCCAATGAATAAAAAAGCTCCAAATATACATAAATCAATGCAATTCATTAATGCCCAAAATTTAACTTAGCTTTTAACTATGTGTCTCTGTCTCTTGGAGTGGCCGCAAGGGCAGCGGAGGCAGAGACACAAATGACCCACGACGCTCCTCTTCAGCTGTGTACGGGCCGACGCTGAGGGCATTTGAAGTGAGCCTGCCTTTATATATGCAGGCTCACTTCAATTGCCCTCACTGCCATTGGCTGGGATGTTCTTCACATCCCAGCCAATCATTTTCAAGAACAGCTGCTCGAATCTGATTGGCTGGGATGTGAAGAACATCCCAGCCAACGGCTTTCAATCCCCATGAGACTTAAATCTACTTCTCTGAGTTCTTCAGCGTGACCTTCTGAGACTAGTTCACTTAAATTCCATACCAGGCTTATTACGTTTCTTCTAGTCATCTCTTCTGGCTGACAGGAATATGAACTGAATTGGCAGATCTTCCTTTCTCATTTTCCATGAGAATGGGGATAATACCTAACTTTTTTTTTGCCTAAAATTGTGTCTGGAATTCACTTAAACAAAGAGATAGTGGTTCATTCTCTGTGCCCCCATTCACAAAATGTTAAGGAGGGAAACTACTTACCAATATTTATTTTTCTTCTGTGTTCCTCCAAGGTAGTAGAGTGAGTGGGTATTGTCTCTCCTTCTATCTGGGTAGGACCAATAAGTGCTTACATTGTTAGGTCCCTGCATGTTTCCCTCAGTTATACTTTTGTCCAAGCTTTAAAAGAACTTAAACAGAAGAAGGATTGGATGTACCATGGTGGGATGCAGAAGAAAATAAATACCCCCCCCCCCTTTCTTCTGTGTCCTTTTCCACAGCAATAGAGTGGGGAATGCACAAGCAGTGTTTCTGAAGGGAGGCAGAACCTTGCACCAATAAAGAACACACCGATAGAAGTGCTCATAAAGTCGTAATCCATGTGAAAAAAAGGACAGGGGAGGGGAAGCAGGATAGAGGGATAGAAAAATGCTACTTCTAAAATGGAACTACTGTCTGCACCATTCATCCAAATCTAATTTCAGAAGATGCCTGCATGTCCACTTGAAATCAAAGCCGAAGTGGCTGCTTTGCAGATTTGTTCTGGAGGTGCCATAGCTTTGCACGCACAGGACGTTGTGAGGGTTCTTGTAGAATGTGATTTAATTTGGTTAAGAGGCTGAAGATTTGCTTTTTGATAAGTGTCAGTGAAATGGCTCAGTTGGTTAATGTCCCAGCTGTAGAATCTATTCAAACCTTAGGTTTGCACGTTCTAGTACTGGCTAGATAAAATAAATCCGCAGGACATACTTGAAAAAAATCTCAACGTATCCTTCCTGGTAAAATGCTTTTCTTAAAAATAACAAAAAGTGAGTCTAATGCATGCTTTAATCCAACTAACTTTCCATGGAAATGAACAAATAGGCAAACAATTTCCCTAAAGCCTGTGGTTTTGCAGAGTTAGTGGGAGAGACATCTCACAAAAATGAAACTGCTCCTTTTGGGTTGGGGCAAAAGAAAAATCCAGATTCAAGTAGAAATCTGTAACCACCTTGCTCCTAATGGATGATTTTGTCCTAAAGACTACTTGTCCTAGTGAAAAAATCATATGTGGAGATTTGCAAGATAGGGCATATAGCGGACTTGCATTTAAGTGGTTTAAGGACAGATGGAGTTTGAAAGAATCAGGTAAAAAGTACCTGTGAGTTATGCTCTTACCCATGACAAGGGTCTTCCTTCTACTTGTCGATGGCAATATTTGTAGGTCAGTCATTTATTGCAAGACCTATTGAAGAAGCCCTACTCCCCATATACTCTTACCCCCTTTGAGAAACTCTTCACGGGTGATTCTATTCTCCACTGCCCCCCTCTCAAAGAGACATTCTTTTTGACCATTTCTCTTGATATTCCCACCAAATACAGCTTCATGTATGCATGGGAATCTGAGCTCAATGCCTCCCTCTCCCTTGCTTAGCTGTCTACCATTCACAAACATTTATGCCTCCTTCCCCCCTTTGACTTGCTGTCTAGAGAATCCAATTTTAAGTACCTAAAGAACTGGTAGGTCCCTGAGTGCCTGGCCAGTTGACCCTTTTGGATACTGAACTTTCTTCCCCACTACCTTCCCTCTTTCCTTCTCTTCCCACACTTCTCCTTACCCCCTCCTTTCCCTATCTTTCATCTTTCAGCATGTAGTTATAAGAAAGAGTCATTAAACAGGCAAGACCACCCGAAGGACCTTCCATCCAAAGCTGTCCTCAACAGAGGGCAGGACATTAACATGGCAGTGTTTGGTGAATGTATGCAAGGATGACCACGTTGCCACTTTGCACAACTGTTGCAGAGTCCTGATTCGGATAAGCTCAGGCGGTACACAAAGGTCTGATGTGCTGTGACTTTGAAGGGAACAGGTTTCTTTTTGATCATACACGCTTGTTGTACAGTAGCCTTGATCCAAGAAGCAATATGATTCTGGATGCAGCTTAACCCTCTCTATGGCTTTCAGGAATGACAATCTACCTTTATAAAAGGCAGCATGGGATGCATGGAACCACATCCAGCAGTTGACGATACTGTTTCTGTTTGGTGGAAGGGTCAGGACAAAAGGAAAGAAACACAATTTCCTGGTTCATGTGAAAATCAGAAACTGCTCAAGGGAAGAAACCTCTAGAGATACAAATAACCTCCTTTACCTGGTGAAAAACAGGAAAGGAGGATAAAAAGATAAGGCTTGTAGCTCGGCAACTCTAGGTACAGAAACAATGGCCAAAATAATTATTTTTAAGAATCAAAAACACAAGGAAACCAATTAAAGTGGTTCAAAGTGGTATGTATCACGGTGCCCGTGATTTGCTGCAGTTCCTAGTCTGTCACCAGTAGGGGGCTTCTATTGGCTGTCTGCAGATAGCCCGCCTCTTATTGACTATTTAAACCTGGATTGGGCACCCTTTGAGTGCCCTTTCGTGTTGTTTCTGACCTTCTTGCTATCACTATGCTAGTGATAGCTGGGCCTCTGTTCCAGTGTTCCTGAGTTCCTGATCTCATGTGTTCTGAGTTCCTGATCTCTACTGTTCCAGTGTTTCCTGCATGCTGAAGTACTTCCAGTCCTGGTTCCGGCCTAGTCTCTGGTGTTGCAGTTCCTGCTGAACTTCTTCTCTGCTGTTTCCTGACCTGACTGGTCGTTGTTGGTTCCTGTCATCGCATCGCCTGTCTCCTGTATCCTGGCGACCTCCTGCCTGGTCGCGTCGGCGACTCGCTTGTTACACCAGTATGCGGACGCTGGTTTGCTCCTAAGCCTTGCGGCTATACAAACTCGCTTGTTACACCAGTGTGCGGTCACTGGTTTGCTCCAAAGCCTATCAGCTATACAATTCTGTGTTAGTCCCAGCGTGCGGACGCTGGTTTGCTCCAAAGCCTTGCGGCTATACAAACTCGCTTGTTACACCAGTGTGCGGTCACTGGTTTGCTCCACAGCCTATCGGCTGTACCATCCTGTGTTGGTCCCAGCGTGCGGACGCTGGTTTGCTCCAAAGCCTTTCGGCTATACAAACTCGCTTGTTACACCAGTGTGCGGTCACTGGTTTGCTCCAAAGCCTATCGGCTATACAATCCTGTGTTAGTCCCAGCGTGCGGGCGCTGGTTTGCTCCAAAGCCTTGCGGCTATACAAACTCGCTTGTTACACCAGTGAGCGGTCACTGGTTTGCTCCAAAGCCTATCGGCTATACAATCCTGTGTTAGTCCCAGCGTGCGGGCGCTGGTTTGCTCCAAAGCCTTGCGGCTATACAAACTCGCTTGTTACACCAGTGTGCGGTCACTGGTTTGCTCCAAAGCCTATCGGCTATACAATCCTGTGTTAGTCCCAGCGTGCGGACGCTGGTTTGCTCCAAAGCCTTGCGGCTATACAAACTCGCTTGTTACACCAGTGTGCGGTCACTGGTTTGCTCCAAAGCCTATCGGCTGTACTATCCTGTGTTGGTCCCAGCGTGCGGACGCTGGTTTGCTCCAAAGCCTTGCGGCTATACAAACTCGCTTGTTACACCAGTGTGCGGTCACTGGTTTGCTCCAAAGCCTATCGGCTATACAATTCAGTGTTGGTCCCAGCGTGCGGACGCTGGTTTGCTCCAAAGCCTTGCGGCTATACAAACTCACTTGTTACACCAGTATGCGGATGCTGGTTTGCTCCTAAGCCTTACGGCTATACTAACTCGCTTGTTACACCAGTGTGCGGTCACTGGTTTGCTCCTAAGCCTATCGGCTATACAATTCAGTGTTGGTCCCAGTGTGCGGACGCTGGTTTGCTCCAAAGCCTTGCGGCTTTACGATTCTGTCAATTTGCCATTACCATCTGACTGCTGCTACTATCTCAGGGCTGCCCTGCCCGGTATTGGTAAGGCCGGTAGAACCTTTTGCCACATTCCATCTGAGGTTGCCTTACCCGGGAATTGGCAGGGCCGGTAGAGCCTACATTATGAATCTATTGAGGCTGCCTTGCCCGGTAAATTGGTAAGGCCGGTAGAACCATTATGCGATTCCATCTGCAGGTTGCCTTACCCGGTATTGGCAAGGCCGGTAGAGCCTAACATTCTATTACTTCAGACTGTCCTGTCCGGTATATTGACAGGACCGGTAGAGTCTGCCTTCTGTCCTGTTATATTCTGTATATATCTGTATGTATGTGATTGCCATCCTACGTTATCAATTTATTATTTCAATAAAATTGATTTTTACCTAAAATTTGTGTCTGAGAGTCATAATAAACCGTGACAGTACGAAAGGGCCATGACCTCAGACAGCAAAGGTGAAGGTAATGCACAGAATATCCATTGGAGGATGGATGTGCACGAGCAACGTTTGGATCAGTTGGCAGTTGCAATTCAAACGATCCTTGAACGCATGGTACTTGCTGACAAATCTAGCTCTAGCCCGGTGGTCTCGCCAAGTCAGACACCGGAGAGTGATACCAGACCCCTAGGGGGCACTGTTAAAGGGTTAACGGCTTCTGCACCCTTGCCGCTAAGATACGATGGTGACCCTAGTATCTGCAGAGGGTTCATCAACCAACTCGAGATTTTTATGGAATTGACGGCACACGCATTTCCCAATGATCGTAGTAAGGTGGGGTTTACAATATCTTTGCTCACTGGCAGAGCTTTGGCTTGGGCTAACCCCTTGTGGGAGAATGCTAAACCTTGTACTAAAAACTTTAGAGAATTTGTGCAATCCTTTCGAAGAGTGTTTGAGCCTCCTGGTAGAACCACCTCTGCTGCCAAACGCCTTATGGAGATACATCAGGGCAGGCGTACAGTAGGCGACTACGCCATCGAATTCCGCACATTGGCAGCAGAGGTAGGTTGGAATAACGAGGCATTATTGGCAGCTTTTTCTCAAGGCCTGAATGACCACATTAAGGACGAAATCGCTGCTAAAGATCTACCTATTGATCTAGATGACTACATTGAATATGTTATGATAATTGACTCCAGAATACGTGAGAGATCAATTGCCAGAGATCGTAAGTTACAGTCAAAGAATAATGAGCCTAGTGGCATGTTTTGCCCACCCATCCCTCCCTTGGCATTGAAGTCTAGTGAACCTGTACGGGAGACAAGTGAACCTATGCAAATAGGCTTCACTAGACTAACCAAGGCTGAGAGACTTTATCGCAGAAGACAAGGGTTGTGTTTATACTGCGGTAAAAAAGGGCATTTGCTAAATTCCTGTCCGGTACGTCCGGGAAACGCACACACCTAGGGTACCTTGGGGGACAGGCCCTAGGTGGTGTACAATCGTCCCCAGTGTCGGGCACAATGAAACCCACCATACAGGTGGTATTATCTTGGGCACAACGCTCTGTGGAGGTTTTGGCCTTGGTTGACTCTGGTGCAGCAGGGTATTTTATGGATAATACCTTTGCTGAATTGCACGGAGTTCCACGCATTGAAAGAGAAAATCCCTTGACTATTGAAGCGATTGATGGCAGACCCTTAGAACCGCCTCAGGTTATGTTTGAAACTATGCCTCTGTCTATGACTATTGGGGCACTTCACAGAGAAGAGCAGCAGTTTCAACTGATTAATTCTCCGCACCATGCGGTAATATTGGGCTTTCCGTGGTTACAGTTACATAACCCACAATTTGATTGGAAAAAGTGTGAAATTGCTGCTTGGTCCCAGTTTTGTATGGACAAGTGCGTCATCCAGCCTGTTAAGGTCCTGTGCACCTCCTCGGCTATACCGGATGTGTACCAACAGTTTGGCGATGTTTTTAGCAAAGGAGAGGCCAGTTTGCTACCTCAGCATAGACCTTATGATTGTTGCATCGAATTGCAGCCTGGGGCAGTACCTCCGAAAGGACGCACTTATCCATTATCTTGTGAGGAAAATAAGGCTATGGAGGATTACATTTCTGATGCCCTTGCTAGAGGGATCATACGAAAATCTACCTCTCCAGCTGGGGCTGGGTTCTTTTTTGTAAAAAAGAAAAATGGCGAATTAAGACCATGCATTGACTACCGGGGCTTGAATAAACTAATGGCAAAAAACGCATACCCAATACCACTCATCACCGAGCTTTTTGACAGGCTTAAGGGCGCTTCGATTTTTACCAAATTGGACCTACGGGCCGCTTACAATCTGGTGCGCATTCGAGCAGGTGATGAGTGGAAAACTGCCTTTAATACTCGAGCTGGGCACTACGAGTATCTTGTAATGCCATTTGGGCTATGTAATGCCCCCGCAGTTTTCCAGGAACTGATAAACGATGTTCTGAGAGATATGTTACAGACATGTGTTGTGGTTTATCTGGACAATATATTGATTTACTCTCAAGACATGGCACAGCACATCAAAGATGTATCCGCAGTATTGCTACGACTCCGTGAGAACAAATTATTTTGTAAACTGGAAAAATGTGACTTTCATAGAACCAGTGTGCCATTCTTGGGGTTCATAATTGGCAATGATGGCATTGCCATGGACAAGGATAAGTTGTCAGCTGTCTTACAATGGCCAAAACCCAAGGGGCTTAAAGCCATACAGCGTTTCCTGGGTTTCGCTAATTATTATAGGCGGTTTATTAAGAACTTTTCTTCCATTGTTAAACCTTTGTCCGATCTTACGCACAAGGGCGCCAATCCTTCTTGCTGGCCGGTATCTGCTGAGAATGCCTTTGAGAATTTGAAGCTGGCATTTGCTGCGGCTCCTGTGTTATCCCACCCCAATCCTCTACTTCCATTTACGTTAGAGGTGGATGCCTCAGATATTGGGGTTGGGGCAGTACTTTCGCAACGACATGAGAAAGGTGGTACTCTCAGACCTTGTGGGTTTTTCTCTAAGAAGTTGACTGTCACTCAAGGCCACTATGAGATAGGTGACAAAGAATTATTGGCCATTATCCTCGCTCTTAAGGAGTGGCGTCATTTGCTTGAAGGTACCAAGACTGCCGTATTAATCCTAACAGATCACAAAAATCTGACTTATCTCTCGGAGGCCAAGAGATTGTCCTCCCGTCAGGCCAGGTGGGCACTGTTCCTGTCTCGATTTAATTTCATTGTATCATACTTACCGGGGTCAAAGAATATCAGGGCGGATGCACTGTCAAGACAATTTGAGGCCGACAGTGACAGAGTGGAAGCACCAGCACCCATCATCCAACCTGATAGAATACTGGCTACTATACGCACGAGTATCACTTCTCCTTTAGGGGAGGAGATCCTGGCCTCTCAGGGGTCCGCTCCCCATGAAACTCCAGTGGGCAAATGTTTTGTCGATGAACCATTTCGTACTAGGCTGCTTGAAACCTACCATTCCTCTAAGGCTGCGGGACATATTGGTAGAGACCAATTGTTATGGTCCCTTTCTCAGTTATTTTGGTGGCCCTCCATGAGAAACGATTGTGCCGAATTTACGAATGCCTGTGCCACCTGTGCCCGCGCTAAGACCCCGAGACATCTCCCTGTGGGCTTGCTTCAACCGGTGCCTAATGGCGAATGCCCCTGGTCTCATGTTTTCATTGATTTTATGGGAGAGTTGCCTATGTCCAAGGGGTACTCCTTTATATTCATGGTGGTGGACAGGTTTTCTAAAATGGCTCATTTCGTGCCCCTCCGTGGTCTTCCTTCAGCGAAGGAATTGGCAATGGTGTTCGCCAGAGAAGTATTCCGGTTGCATAGAGTGCCTAGGGTACTGGTGTCTGACAGGGGGAGCCAGTTTGTGTCTAGATTTTGGAGGGCATTTTGCCAACAGATGGGCATACAGCTGTCCTTCTCCTCTGCCTACCATCCCCAGACCAATGGAGCCGCTGAACGAGCTAATCAGGGCTTGGAACAATTTCTCAGTTGTTTCGTTACTGACCATCATGATAATTGGTCCGACTTGTTGCCTTGGGCAGAGTTCGCCAGGAACTGTGCCGTCAATTCTTCATCTGGGAGCTCTCCATTTCTGATTAATTATGGGTTCCAGCCCTGTTTGCTTCCAGACTCATTTCAGACGCAACAGATTCCAGCTCTGGATGAGCATATCGAGCAACTCCGTTCCACATGGGCACAAGTTCAGAGGGCACTTGGTCAGTCATTTCAGCGTCATCAGCGCCATGCTAATCGCAGAAGGCTTCCAGCGGTTTCCTTTCAGGTTGGGGATAGAGTATGGCTTTCCTCCAGAAATCTCAAGCTGCAGGTTCCGTCTAATAAGTTGGCTCCCCGGTTTATTGGTCCATACAGAGTTATTCGCAAAATTAACCCTGTCTCCTATGCACTAGACCTACCTGCATCCATGCGTATCCATAATGTGTTCCATGTGTCCCTTCTTAAGCCTCTGGTTTGCAATCGCTATACTACCACACCTGTGGTGCCAGGACCTGTTGAGGTCGAGGGCCAGGAGGAGTACGAGGTTCAGAGCATTATTGATTCCCGTAGGCTTAGAGGAAGGGTACAGTACCTGGTACATTGGAAAGGGTATGGTCCTGAAGATCGATCATGGGTGGATAGTACGGACCTTCATGCACCTAGGTTAACTAGGGCCTTTCATGCCAATTACCCGCAGAAACCTAAACCCTATTCTAGGAGAGGGGGTCTTTGAAAGGGGGGTACTATCACTGTGCCCGTGATTTGCTGCAGTTCCTAGTCTGTCACCAGTAGGGGGCTTCTATTGGCTGTCTGCAGATAGCCCGCCTCTTATTGACTATTTAAACCTGGATTGGGCACCCTTTGAGTGCCCTTTCGTGTTGTTTCTGACCTTCTTGCTATCACTATGCTAGTGATAGCTGGGCCTCTGTTCCAGTGTTCCTGAGTTCCTGATCTCATGTGTTCTGAGTTCCTGATCTCTACTGTTCCAGTGTTTCCTGCATGCTGAAGTACTTCCAGTCCTGGTTCCGGCCTAGTCTCTGGTGTTGCAGTTCCTGCTGAACTTCTTCTCTGCTGTTTCCTGACCTGACTGGTCGTTGTTGGTTCCTGTCATCGCATCGCCTGTCTCCTGTATCCTGGCGACCTCCTGCCTGGTCGCGTCGGCGACTCGCTTGTTACACCAGTATGCGGACGCTGGTTTGCTCCTAAGCCTTGCGGCTATACAAACTCGCTTGTTACACCAGTGTGCGGTCACTGGTTTGCTCCAAAGCCTATCAGCTATACAATTCTGTGTTAGTCCCAGCGTGCGGACGCTGGTTTGCTCCAAAGCCTTGCGGCTATACAAACTCGCTTGTTACACCAGTGTGCGGTCACTGGTTTGCTCCACAGCCTATCGGCTGTACCATCCTGTGTTGGTCCCAGCGTGCGGACGCTGGTTTGCTCCAAAGCCTTGCGGCTATACAAACTCGCTTGTTACACCAGTGTGCGGTCACTGGTTTGCTCCAAAGCCTATCGGCTATACAATCCTGTGTTAGTCCCAGCGTGCGGGCGCTGGTTTGCTCCAAAGCCTTGCGGCTATACAAACTCGCTTGTTACACCAGTGTGCGGTCACTGGTTTGCTCCAAAGCCTATCAGCTATACAATCCTGTGTTAGTCCCAGCGTGCGGACGCTGGTTTGCTCCAAAGCCTTGCGGCTATACAAACTCGCTTGTTACACCAGTGTGCGGTCACTGGTTTGCTCCAAAGCCTATCGGCTGTACTATCCTGTGTTGGTCCCAGCGTGCGGACGCTGGTTTGCTCCAAAGCCTTGCGGCTATACAAACTCGCTTGTTACACCAGTGTGCGGTCACTGGTTTGCTCCAAAGCCTATCGGCTATACAATCCTGTGTTAGTCCCAGCGTGCGGACGCTGGTTTGCTCCAAAGCCTTGCGGCTATACAAACTCACTTGTTACACCAGTATGCGGATGCTGGTTTGCTCCTAAGCCTTACGGCTATACTAACTCGCTTGTTACACCAGTGTGCGGTCACTGGTTTGCTCCTAAGCCTATCGGCTATACAATTCAGTGTTGGTCCCAGCGTGCGGACGCTGGTTTGCTCCAAAGCCTTGCGGCTTTACGATTCTGTCAATTTGCCATTACCATCTGACTGCTGCTACTATCTCAGGGCTGCCCTGCCCGGTATTGGTAAGGCCGGTAGAACCTTTTGCCACATTCCATCTGAGGTTGCCTTACCCGGGAATTGGCAGGGCCGGTAGAGCCTACATTATGAATCTATTGAGGCTGCCTTGCCCGGTAAATTGGTAAGGCCGGTAGAACCGTTATGCGATTCCATCTGCAGGTTGCCTTACCCGGTATTGGCAAGGCCGGTAGAGCCTAACATTCTATTACTTCAGACTGTCCTGTCCGGTATATTGACAGGACCGGTAGAGTCTGCCTTCTGTCCTGTTATATTCTGTATATATCTGTATGTATGTGATTGCCATCCTACGTTATCAATTGATTATTTCAATAAAATTGATTTTTACCTAAAATTTGTGTCTGAGAGTCATAATAAACCGTGACAGTATGTCTCTGAAGAACACCGAAGACCAAATTAAGGCCCCACGGAGAAAGAGCTGAGATCTATTCCTTGAGACCTTTGTTCACACCTTCTTGTTGGAAAGCCAAAATTATATGAAGTCAGAAGCACTGAGGAGACACATCCCTATCAGCTCACCACTGGTAGAAATGGACCAGATCCTAAAAATGGATTTCCTCACTTGGATCATGGTGGAGATTACATCATCAGAGAAACCCTTCCTTTTCAAGATGTTGGCTTCAAGAGCCCTGCCATCCCTTGCTGGTTACAGAGGAGATCCTGTTTCAGAAGATCCAGTCTCAAGGGAAGATGAAATGGTTCCTCAATGGACAGGTTGAGAAGATCCACAAACCAGGCCCGACAGGGCCAAAAAAGTGCAATCAAGATGACTAGAGCTTTCTCCATCTTGATCTCCTTAGTATCCTGGCAATCAGAGGCAACATTGGAAACACATACAGTACTATGCAAAAGTTTTAGGCAGGTGTGAAAAAATGCTGTAAAGTAAGAATGAAAAAATAGACATGTTAATAGTTTATATTTATCAGTTAACAAAATGATAGCAAACGGAAGAAACATCTAAAATCAATATTTGGTATGGTCACTCTTTGCCTTCAAAACAGCACCAGTTCTTCTAGGTACACTTGCACAAACTCAGGAATTTTGTAGGCATATAGTCAGGTGTATGATTAGATAATTATACCAAACAGATGCTAATTATCATCAATACAATATGTAGGTTAAAACAAAGTCATTAACTGAAACAGAAACAGCTGTGTAGTAGAAAAAAAAACTTGGTGAAGAACAGCCAATCTCAGCTAACAAGGTGAGGTTGCTGAAGACAGTTTAATGTCAAAAGTCATACACCATGGCAAGACCGAGCACAGCAACAAGACAAGCAAGGTCTCTCCCAGGCAGACATTTCAAGGCAGGGGTTTACAGATTTGCTGTCCAAGCTCTTTTGATGAAGCACAAAGAAACGGCAATGTTGAGGCATGGTGGCCAAGGAAACAGTGCAGTAGATGAAAGACACATCATGCTTACTTCCCTTTGCAATCGGAAGATGTCCAGCAGTGCCATCAGATCAGAATCAGCGGAAAACAGTGGGATCCTGGTACACACATCTACAGTTTGGAGAGGACTGTCCAGAAGTGGTCTTCATGGAAGACTTTTGGCCAAAAAGCATTACATCCGACATGGAAACAAGACCAAGTGACTCAACTATGCATGAAAACACAGGAACTGGGGTGCAGAAAAATGGCAGCAGGTGCTGTGGACTGATGAGTGAAAATTTTAAATATTTGGCTGTAGCAGAAGGCAGATTGTGCACTGAAGGGCTGGAGAACAGTACAAGAATGAGTGTCTGCAGGCAACAGTGAAGCATGGCCCCAAATTTAATCTGCATCATGACCACAACCCCAAGTATACAGCCAGAGTCATTAAGAACTATCTTCAGAGTAAAGAAGAACAAGGAGTCCTGGAAGCGATGGTATGGCCCCCACAGAGCCATGATCGCAACATCATTGATTCTGTGTGGTATTACATGAAAAGAGAAAAGCAACTGAGGCTGCCTAAATCCACAGAAGAACTGTGTACAAGTGTACCTAGAAGAATTGATGCTGTTTTGTAGGCAAATGGTGGTTTAGATTTTTCTTCTGTTCACTAACAATCATTTTGTTAATTGATAAAAATAAACTATTAACATGTCTATTTTTGAAAGCATTCTTACTTTACAGCATTTTTTCACACCTGTATAAGACTTTTGCACAGTACTATAGGTCAGATGAAAGTTCCATCTCAGTGGCTAAAGGATAATTTGCCTTGGTGCAGAGCAGAGGAACATTTCTGTTCTCACAGTATGTCCTCAGGTCTACTGATGGGAGGTCCCAGTGGTGAACTATCTGTTCAAATACCTCCTGGTTTAGTTCCAAGATCTTGTCCGCAACCACATTTTCCACTCTAAGGATGTGGACTGCTGAGATTGCTGGTACATGAGCTTACTCCACTAGGAATTCCTGAACCTCCATCCGGGCTGATTTGCTCAGAGTTCCTCCTTGATGGCTGATGTATGTGACTTCTGTTATATTGTCCAAATATATCCTCATTGGGGTATCCGACAATGCCTAGGACCAATGAAAAAGCCCCAGACAAATGGCTCGAATTTCCACCCCAGACTCTCAGGCTGATGTCTGTCGTGACCATGGTCCAATCAGGTATTACAAAGGGGTGTCCCCTTGTCAGATGAGGGCAATGAAGGCACCAGCATCCAAGGGGACAGAGACATGGTGTGAGTTAAATTTCCAGCTCCTAAGGATACCCAACTGAAGCTTCCTTGTCTTTGAATGAAGCATAGGGGACTGCCTCCAGGATGGAGTCCCAGGACTTTCATGTAATCTTTTTTCGATACTGAAGACCAGACCAGAGCTTGAGACACATCCAGATTCTGGATCCCATGAAGGGTGTTGAATCTCATGCCAAAAAGTATAGGGACTGAGAAGGAACTGGTGAGGACTTGATATTGAGGATCTAACCATGATTGAATCAGAATGCAGACAAATTCTTGCACATGAGAGGACAGAATATCCTATGAGAGAGCCTTGATCAGAAGATTGCCTGGCTATGGAGTCGAGGAAATCCCTTGTGAGTGGATGCCAGGCCAAAAGGGAGGACAGTGAACTGGTAGTGACTGCACTTGAAGGTGAAGTAAAAGGAACGTTGGTGGTCTGGATGAATCGGGACATGCAGGTAAGCATCCTGCAGGTCTATGGAGGTTAGGTACTCCCCTGGTAACATTGCTGAGATAACAGACTGCAGGGTTTCCATCTCTAATTGCATGGCTTCCACGTAATGGGGGAAACATTTCAAGTTCAGAACTGGATGACAGTCGCCACCCTTTCTGGAAGCCACAAAAAGGTAGGAGTAAAAGCCTGATAAACTTTCCTGGACAGGAAAGAAAACTAAAACCTGTTTGTCGAAAAGGGATGAGATGGAATCTATGAAAAGATGCTCGATCTGGATACTGAGGAACTCTTCACAAAAAGAAACAATGAGTAGAAGGGATCTGAAGTCTATATGGTACACTTCTAAAATTACCCACAAAACCCACTGGTCCATCACAGAAAACACCCAGGCTACACGAAGGGACAGACCAGAACCCAGTGAGTCATGTACAGGCAAGCTTGTTAGCTTTATGCTTCTGAGCAGACATCTTGTTCTGTCAAGCCTGCTTGGGCTTTGAGGAGGGGAGGCCTGAGGGAGTTGAACCCTCCACACCCCAAACTAGCGAGGGGAACAAAATCCATGTATCTTCCTGGGGAAAAAAAGGAACATTTAGAATTCTGCGGCAGGAATATGCTCGTGCCTCCAGTGGCATCACTGATGACTTTACCCATGTCAGGTCCAATGGGATGCTTGGCCACAAAAGGGAGGAAAACTAAGGATCTCTTTGAAGATTTGTCAGCTGACCAAATCTTGAACCATAAGGTACAATACTCGGCAACAGATAATGCTGAGAACATACCTAAGAATCTGGCAGCAACAAAGGCCACTTCAGAGAGGTATGTGTGCTGGCAAGTATAAACAGGAGTTCCTCATTAGGAACATGCCCACAAATGACCTCTGACAGTTGTTCATTTCAGTTGGTTATCGCTCTGTTGACCCAAACTGAAGCAAAGATGGGTAGCAAGGCTGCTCCAGTGGCTGCATAGTTTGCCTATCAATGTCCTGCCAAGGTCAGGACATTGATATAGTAGTGTTCGGTGAAGGTGTGCAGAGATGACCACATTGCCACCGTACAAATCTGCTCAACAGAGATCTACTTCTTGTAGGCCCAAGAGTGTGCCATGACTTGAAAAGTAACAGGTTTCTTTCTGAGCACGTACGCCTGTCTGACAGTGGCCTGGATCCAGAAAAAACAATAACTTCCTAAAAGGCTGTGTGCGATAGGTGTAGTACTTAAGACAGCGTACCACATATAACAAGCAGGAGTTCCATCTGTTGTAAGGATTAGGGCAAAAGGAAGGAAGAACAATTTCCTGGTTGATATGAGAATCCGAAATGATCATGGACAAAAAATACTCTGGAAGTACAAAGAACAACCATGTCCAGGTGAAAAATCAGAAAAGGGTGTTTTACAAGACAAAGCTTGTAGTTTGGCAAATCTGCAAACAAATACAATATCCAAAAGGAAAGCCATCTTATGTACAAAGAGACACAAAGAAACAGATGAAAAAGGATCAAAAGGAGGCCTCTGGAGAATGCCTAACACTAGGTTCAGATCCCATAGAATAGTGGAATTCCTAAAGTATAGTAGGCGTAAGCCGCCCCCTGAACAAAGGTGCTGATATCAGGAACAGAAGCAATATGCTTCTGAAAAAGATCAGAGGGCTGACATCTGAACCTTAAAAGAACTCAGATTGAGACCCTTGTTGACTCCAATTTGATGGTAAGCCAGATTCATAGGATGGCTGAAAGATAATGGGACACATCTCACTCAGCACACCACTGGTAGAACAGAGATCAGATCCTATGATAGGCCTTAGACGATACAGGTTTCCTAGCCTGAACCATAGTTGAGATGACATTGTCCAAAATGCCCTTTTTCAAGGACATGGTAATGTTTCAAAATAAAAGCAGCTCCAATTAATCTTCATAGTATTTGGGCCTTGGAGTGGATTATTTCAATACTGTCATAGTTGTAGTTCAACAGTAATTGAATGATAAAGTATCCCCCTCCTGCCCCTTTTACCTAGTGTAAGCCACCTCCCCTTAGATGTAGAATATGGTCTTAAGACCAGACAGCTCACAGCAAGGGACAATCTTCTTACTGTGAGAACAATGAAAACCCGGCCCCACCCGTGACAAGATTTTCAGGTTTTTCCCTTAAAGGGATAGTAATACTTCAAAATTACTATCCCTTATATTGAAGCCCTTAAAAAACTGAATTAAATGCCACCAGCAGCATCTCTCAAACCTTTATGGTTTGAGAGATAGCCGCTTTTAAACTTTGCTCTCCCCTGCCTTTCCTCTGATGTCAGCGTTCTTGCTGCAGCAGGGGAATCCGTTCATTGAATCAAGCGGAGGCTCTTCAGCAGAGCCAGATCTCGTTATAGAAGAAACAATCCTTCACTAAAACGGTCTTCTACGTGTGCTTGGTAACCAAGCAAATGTGGAAGACCGTTTTAGTGAAAGATCTTGTCTTCCATAACGAGATCTCAGCTCTGCTGAAGAGCCTCCGCCGGTCCCGGGACCGGATTTCCCTGCTGCAGCAAGAACGATGACGTCAGGTGAGAGCGAAGTTTAAAAGTGGCTATCTCGCAAACCATAAAGGTTTGAGAGATGCTGCGGGTGGCATTTAATTCAGTTTTTAAAGGGCTTCAATATAATGGATAGTAATTTTGAAGTATTACTATCCCTTTAAGTTAATGCAGATTGTCCCTCTCTGCTTGCCATCTGGACACCAACTTTCTGTTCTGAGGTGAGCAGTGTTACATCAGTAAAAGGGATAGGAGGGGGATACTTTATCATTCAATTACTCTTGAACTACAACTCTGACAGTATTGAAATAACATTCTCCATGGTCCAAATACTATGAACATTACTATCCCTTTCAAGAGCCATGGTGTCAAAGCCAAACTTTTAACCTGAGGATAACAAAGCGGACCCTGGTTTAGGAGATCTGGCCTCAGAGGGAGGCAAAATAGCTATGTGATGGACAGCTTATGAAGATCAGAGAACAAAGCCCAATGTTGCTAAAAAAGGGGGTGATCAGAATGACCTGAGCACTCTCCAACTTGATCTTTCTCAGAACTCTGGGAATCAGGGGAAATGGTGGAAACATATGTTCCCTCTTGAAAGAAATGTATCCATTGTATCTGCCATTACCACATCCTTGGGCAAGGAATTCCACAATTTAACGGACCTTACTGTAAAAAAAATCCTTCCTCTGATGAAGTTGAAACCTGCTTTTCTCTAATCTCAAGTGCTGTCCCCTGGTTATTTGATCAGGCCTTGGAATGAATAGCTCACCCGAGAGATCATTGTATTCACCTCTCATATACTTGTACATTGTGATAAGATCTCCTCTTAGTCGTCTTTTCTCTAGAGTAAATAAACCAAGTTTGTCTAGAATTTCCTCATATGTCAAGTCTTCCATTTCCTTAATTAATTATGTTTCTCTTTGCTGTACTCTCTCCCAGGCACGTGCACACATAGACACCAAAGGGGGCTTGAGCACCTGCCCTTTTTGTCCAAAGTGCCCTTTTAACAAAAAAAAAATATATATAAATAATTATGAGAAGTGCCCTTTTTTTCATTTGAGTCCCTGCCCCCCAAAATGTCTGTGCACGTCCCTGCTCTCTCCAGTTCTACAATATTGTTTTTTAGAACCAGTGCCCAAAACTGCACTGCATATTCAAGGTGAGGTCTTACCAATGATTTGTAAAGTGGCAAAATGATGTTCTCCACTCTTCCTTCAAACCCCCTTTTTATTCAAGACAGGACTTTGTTTGCTTTTGCTACTGCTATTTGACACTGGTCACTGCTTCCAAGTTTGTAGTTTACAGTGATTCCCAGTTCTTTCTCTAGCAACGAGTCTCCTAAAATTATTCCACTAAGTCCATAAGTAGCCTTGTGATTTTTTTTCTTCCCAAATGCATGATTTTACACTTTCCTACATTAAACTTAATATTCCATTTGTTTGCCCAATCTGCCATATGTCAATCCCTCTGTAGAACAAAATATCATGTTCTGAATTTATTACCCTGCATAATTTAGTGTCATCTGCAAATACTGATATTTTGTTTTCTATATCTATTTCCAGGTCATTTATCAACATGTTAAAAAGCAGAGGCCCTAATACTGAACCCTGAAGTACTCCACTCTCATCCTTAACTGTATTGGAGAATTGTCCATTTACAACAACACACTGTTCACTATCCTTCAACAAGTTGTCTATACAATTGAAAAGGTTATCCCCAGCCCTAATTTCCTTATTTTTTTACCCCAGCATCCTGTATCACATGCCTTTGCAAAATCTAGATATAATACATCTACTGCTTTACCATTATCTAGGTTGGTACTTACTTCTTCATAGAAGCTCAAAAGATTAGTTTTGCCTGATCTATTACTCATAAAACCATGTTGATTCCTGCTAAGAACATTACTTTCTGCAGTATAACCATGAATATAATTCCTTATTATCCCTTCCAGCATTTTTCCCACTACACAGGTCAAAATCGCAGGTCTATAATGCCCAGATTCAGTTTTAGTTCCCTTCTTAAATAAAGGCGCTATACTGGCATTAAACCAACCTTGTAGCACTGAGCCTGTGGTGAGAGAATTTTTAAAGAGTAAAAACAGGGGTCTTGCTAACTTTGCACTGAGTTCCTGAAGAACCCTTGTATACCATCAGGACCTGGTGATTTGTCATTCTTAAAGGGATAGTACAAAGTGCAGTTCTAAGTCGTCTTTATACTATTTGTTCCACGTAGCACTGTAATACAATGCTATCAGGCTTGTAGTTCAGCCACAGTTGAATCATAAAGGATCCCCCTCCCACCCTTTTTCTGTCCGGTCCCAGGACCGGATTCCTCAACTGATTGGAGGAGGCTAGAAGAGGGGGATCCTTTCTGATTCCATTGTGGTTGAACAACAGGCCTGATAGTATTAAATTACAGCATTATGTGGAATAAATAGTATGAAGAATACTTGGAGCTGCACTTTGTTACAAGTATTACTATCCTTTTAATTTTGTTCAGTCTTCTCATGACCTCTTCTTGTGTTAAGTCAATTTCTGATAATGGTATGGTTTTTGTTACTTTTTGAGGCTCTTCTACCCTGGTATATACCGATGCATAGAAAGTGTTTAGAACATCAGCCTTTTCCTTATCTTCTCTAGTCAACTCCCCAATCTCATTTTTGAAAGGTTCATTGTACTCCATCTTAAGTTTTTTACTATTTATGTATTTGAAAAACTTTTTGGGATTAGTCTTGCTCTCCCTTGCAATTTGAGATTTGTCTATTTTGGCTAACGTAATTGCCTTTTTACAATATTTTTTGCACTCCCTGTATTTCAAGAAATAACTTTCTGTTTCTTCAGACTTAAATAGTTGAAATACCTTTTTTTCCTTGCCATTTCTTTCTTTACATCTATATTTAAATACATTGGCTTTTTGTATTTGTTCCCCACTGATGTACACTTTTGAATACATTTCTGCAACCCAAATTTAAATTCTGAGCAATTTTCCTCAGTATTTTTGACTTAAAATAATTTAACCCAGTCTATGTTTTGCATTGATGCTCTTAGCTTTTTTAAAATTAAGACTTTTGGCTGAACCTATACAGTTTGCTTTGCCAAACAGATCTCTAATGTGACCATGTTGTGATCACTGTTTCCCAGATGTTCACCTACCTTAATATTGGACACCATGTCTATGTTATCTGTTATCACTAGGTCCAATACATTGTTATTTCTTGTCGGTACTTCCATCATTTGTGACATGTACCTATCCCCATCCAAACCTGCTTCCATTAGCATTCTGACAGGTCTCTTGTTTCCAGTTGCTAGCAGGATAGTTAAAATATCCCATAATTATAGTATGCCTAAGATGCATATCTTTCCTCATCTGCAATAATAGTCGGGGCTCAATATTCTCATCAATATTTGGTGGTTTGTAGCATATACCCATCAACAGCTTTTTTTTTTTTTTTTTTTTTTTTACCTTGTATGCCACAGTTAGCCTCAGTTTCTACCCACAAAGACTCCATGTTATGGCCAGTTTCCTTCCATAAAATTGTATTTCAGTCTGGTTATTATAAACACACACCTCCCCATTTTCTATTAATACTGTTTCTCCTAAACAGGGAATAGCCCTCTATATATACAGCCCAGGCATGTGTATCATCCAACCATGTTTCAGTTATACCAATTATGTTCAAATGCTTATTAACCGCCAGCAATTCTAACTCTCTCATTTTACCCACCATACTTCTTACATCTGCCAACATACAAATCATTTTTATGTCTTTACATATTTTGCCCACTACTTGTCTTTTTTTCTGCATACTCATTTAATAGGAGTTTCTCCCTATTGGCTACATTTATCCCCACCCCTTCTCCACCCTCCTGATCCTTAATTTGGACCCCTTTCCTATCTATACCCCCCTTTCCTAGTTTAAAAGATCCTCCAACCTTCTTAGCATTCTATCCCCTAGCACAGTGGCTTCCCTACCATTTAGGTGCAATCCATCACTTCCATATAGATTGTTACCCAAGGGCAAAGTCAGCCCAGTGCTCTAAAAAACCAAAACCTTCTTTCGTACACCAATACTTAAATCATGCATTAAGCTCCCTGAGCTCCCTCTGCCTACCTGCACTTGTGCATGGCACAGGTAGTATTTCAGAAGACACTACCCTGGAAGTCCTTGCCTTGAGTTTGCACCCTAAATCCCTGACATAATTTTTCAGGGACCTCCATCTTCCTCCAACTTTGTCATTGGTACCAATATTTACCAAGACAACTGGATCGTTTCCAGTCCCTCCCAATAATCTGTCTGCCCTATTCACAATATGTCAAACCCAAGCACCTGGGAGACAACATATTGTTCAACACGCACGTTTCTGGTGGCAGATTACACTATCTACCCTCCTAATAATACAGTAACCTATTACCACCACCTGCCTTGGTTTCTGCCTACTCTGTATCCTATCTAAAGTGGAAGGAGTACTGTTCCCCTGGCTGCTAGAGAAATCAGTCTCCTCCAGTATTGCAATTCTGGGATATCCTCATCAACATCGTCACAGAATCTTGCAAATCTGTTGGACTGAGTCAACTCAGAACAGACCTTCCTCTTCCTCTGCCCACTACCTCTCCTCTTTACTGTTAACCAGCTGCCTACGTCCCGCTCATCTACAACTCCACCCTCTTCACCACTAACCACACATACTACCTGCTCTGTGAGTTCTATGTTCTTTCCAAGTTTCCAGTTTCAAGCAATGTTGCAATATTTCTTTCCAGATCCAATATCTTAGATTCTAAAAAGAAAGTATGCTCACACTTGGCACAGCGATATGACCCCTGAAACGATTGCTCCAAGTGTTAAAATGTGATGATATGTGCATTGCATGAGAATGTCCAAATGTACTCTCATATTCCCTTACCATTCTAACCACCAGGATATCACAAGAGTCACATGTAGAAACAGGGCCAAAATCTTGTCCTCTGGGAGAAACACCCTCCCTTGGAGGGTATCAAATCTCAGGCCTAAGTAGTACAGAAGCTGAGAAGGCACCAGAGAGAATTTTGTGAGATTGATTACCCAATCATGTTGCTCTAGAGTATGAATATAGTCTTGAATTTGAGAAGACTCTGAAGGAGTCTTGAGTAATAGGTCGTCTAAGTAAGGATATTCCTTGAGTGCTGATGTGAGCTGCAAAAGAAGCCATGAACTTTGTGAAGATTCCTGGAGTAGATGTTAGCCATGAATTGGTAGTATCTGCTCTCGAAGACAAAGCAAAGGAAGCACTAATTGCCTGGATGAATAGCAACATGAAGGTAAGTATCTTGAAGATGTAGGGAAGCAAGACATTTGTCCCCTATACATGGCAGCAATGACAGATCACAGAGATTCATGCATCTTCTTATGAAAAAAGGCACAGTCAGAATGCTGACTTGGGAAGACAGGGGACACCTAGTTCCCAAGAAAAAAGTTGTACATTATATCCAGTTCCTTCTGCATTTCTGTCAACCCTAGGGTTTTCCTCATACTTTAAGAAAACGTCCCCACTCTTGCAGACTTGGCCTATCCTCATGAGTCTCTGTTCTAGAAGAAAGTCTTTCATCTGGGTCATCTATACACTGTCTTTTCCTTGGTATAGCCACCTCCTGCATAGAGATTTTCATCGATGACAAAGAAATCATGAAATTATGATGGCATTTCTTGTCCTGCAGCCTTCTTCAAATATTCAGGAAACAGCTTACATAAAATGACTTTAATGTACAAACTGCATATACATGGCACGATGGTGTAACAGACCACAGTCTGTTACTGGAATTCCTCTCTGAGCATGTGGATTTGCAGCCCATTATCACAGGCTATGGAGAACTATGAGACATTATAACAGAGGACGGCTCTGGTAAAAATACTAAAATCAAAGCCTGGCTTGCTCTAAAGGGACTGGGTAATACACTTTCCTGTGTTAATTCTGGGCATACAATCCTGCCTGGGCAGTTAGGGGTTACTTATTTGTGTTTGTGCCATGATACTTCAAAGGTATATGGTATCACTGTCTGTGTGATGGGATTAGTCTGGGGTTCTGACTGCATGTAACACCTGGTTCCATTGTACTGTGGTGGTGATTATATCAATTATACTGCCTTTGTTCAGATGTGTACAGTAACCAACTGTGTCCAACAGGAAGAGGCCATTGCAGTACTGCAGACAATTTCTGGGAATCCATGGCTAACCCAGATGTGGAGGTAATGTAGCCCAGAAAGGTTACTTGAGGTTTGTGAAATTCGCATTTCTCCAATTTGCAATACAAGTTGTTCTCTCTTAGCAATAGTAATACTTTGTACACATCTGAATTATGAGCCTCCAGCGTTGGAGAGTGAATGAGGATGTCATCCAAATAAACCACCACACAACTTTGTAATAGTTCTCTCAATACGTCATTGATAAATTCCTGGAAAACAGCAGGAGCATTGCAGAAACCAAAGGACATAACTAAATACTCATAATGCCCACTCCGGGTGTTAAATGCTGTCTTCCATTTCGTGGCCCTCCTTTATTCTGACAAGGTTATATGCTGCCCTTAAATCGAGTTTAGTAAAGATCTTGGAACCCTTTAAATGGTCAAATAGTTCCGTAATCAGGGGTATAGGATAAGCGTTCTTTACCATCAACTTGTTTATTCCATGGAAGTCGGTGCATGGACGTAACTCTCTGTCTTTCTTTTTTACAAAAAAAATACATCTCCAGCAGGGGATGTGGATTTACGGATAATACCCCTAGCCAGGGCATCAGACACATATTCCTCCATGGCCCTGTTCTCCTCCACAGCCAGAGGGTATATGCGGCCCCTTGGAGGGGTCGTACCAGGTAGTAGCTCCACCGAGCAATCATATGGCCTACGAGGAGATAATGCCCCGGCCTGGACTTTGTTAAACACATCAGAGAAACTCGAATAGGCCTCAGGTAGGCCAGAGGAATTGGCACATGCCAGTCTCACAGGGAGAGAGAGAGAGAGACAAGTCGTCACACTGCAGAGCCCAAGACAATATCTCACAAGTGCGCCAATCAATCCTAGGGTTGTGTGCCTGCAACCAAGGGAGCCCCAGGATGATGGCATGATGAGGGGAGTTGATCACCTGACATTTTAGAGTTTCTTTATGGAGGGCCCCCACACTCAAGGTAATCAGAGAGGATTCATGTGTGATATGTGATGGTAGCAGGGGTCTACCATCAATAGCTTCAACGGCCAAGGGCGAGGAGCATGCTTGTAACAGAAACAAATTCTTGGACGCGAACTCAGCATCCAAAAAATAACCAGCAGCACCCGAGTCCAACAATGCTGGAACTGAGACAGACTCGGCCCAAGTAAGGACCACCTCAAGAATTGGTTTATCCTGAGTGATTTCGGGGGACTGAGCGATACCACCTAAGATCTGTCCCCGACAGGATCCTAGGTGCGGGCGTTTCCCGGTCATACTGGGCAGGACCTCAAAATGTGTCCAGGTCTCCCACAGTACAGACACAGTTCCTCCCTCCTCCAGAAGGCCCTCTCCTCCACAGAAAGCCGGGTAACCCCAACCTGCATCGGTTCACTGTCCCCAGAGTCAGGACCAGGAGGCATGGGAGGCGAGGGAGGACTGGGTGGGCAAGTTAAGTTGGATGCCATTCTGGAAGGATGCCTCCGTGCTCTCCTTAAAAAAGGGACGCCACAGAGGGAGCAGGGGTGGACACCGGTTGTGGGTTTGTGCATTCCAAGTGTGCGGTACGGCTAAGCAAGGTTTGCAAGGCCAAAGATAAATGATCAATACATTGATCTTGCTCCTGCATCCTGTCCAATATGTTCTTAAAGGGTGTCTCACTATTACCATCTGTAGTCATGACCCTTACGTACTGTCACGGGAACCCAGGAATAAATCAAGAGTCAGACGGTATAGTTAAACACCTTTATTGGAAAAAATATAGAACTATATACAGAACGGATCAGGATGGAGCAGAGGGTGACTAGAGAGGCTCAAGACTCGATCAGGAATAGGAGGCTGCTTCTCAGTCAACCACACTGCAGAGACTAGGCCGAAGCCAATGGCAGTCTCAGTAGCCAGATAGTCAGGGACTAGATTCGAACTGTCTCCCAGAAGGGTGGCAACAAGGAGACTACTGACTCGCCTGCAGTCAGAAAAGCTAGAGTCTGCCAGAGCCACAGGTTTACACCAGATAGGATGTCCACTAATCAGGAGGCAACACAGAGAGGATAGCTGGACAGAGCACCAGGTCAGCACCAGACTGGATAGTCAGACAAGCCAGGGTCATACACGGAAAGGGTAATCAGACAGAGCCACAGGTCAGTACCAGATAGGATGGTCAGATAAGCCGGGGTCATACACAGGAGAACAGGAACAACAACTAGACTGCACTGGATAACAACGTAAGGGTAACTGAGGCAGGATCCAGTTCACTTTTAAACCCAGCAGGAAGTAGGTAGGTGGAGACTTTCATGACCCACAAGACTAAGGCCTGCATCCAATACGTAGACTTGTGCCCGAAAGTGACGCATCCGAGAAGAGATGTGTCTACTACAGCTCTCAACCCTGCGTCAGATTGAGCAGTTGCACCGTCTAGGGAGAGGACACGGATGGCCACAAGAGAAACCCAGCGCGCCCAGACCGACATATGGAATGATGCTGAAGTGTCATTCCAGGCTCCAATTTCCCATAGTCGCTTGGAAGTGGTGGCGCTGATATTAAGGAACGCTGACAGATAAGCAAGAGGTAAATAAGATGGCCACTGCAAAACGGTCAGCCACTCAGAAGAAAGCCCGCAAAATGGGCATTCTGGGTACTATAAGTTTCTCCCTTGGTTCTTGCCTACCAACGACTACAACTCTGTTCACCGATCACCATGAGCCCCCTTGACACTCAAATAGGGCATGATTATACAAGAAGATAGAGCCCTATCTTGTAGTTATTAAATAAATAAATAAAGCAAAGCATCATTAAGCCATTTTCTATAACTTTCATAGTTTTAGTGTAATCTGGATCAAAAGTTTACCCCTCCCGCCCCTTTTAGCTACGTCAGCACTCTAGCTGAAAACTTGGATGCTGGTCTGAAGACTGGACGGCTTGTCAGGAGAGCCGCAAAAGCAGTGGATACACAGCAAATATAATAGTCTACTTCCTCAAACTAGGCACACTTTGCAGAACGTTGTCATGAAGATTTTCTGTGTATCCACTACTATTTCAGCTCTCCAGGCGAGCCGTCTGGTCCGCAGACCAGCATCCAAGTTTATCAGCTGCAGTGGATATAAAAAGTCTACACACCCCTGTTAAAATGCCAGGTTCTTGTGATGTTAAAGAATGAGATAAATGAGCATGAGATAAATGATGTCAGAACTTTTTCCACCTTTAATGTGACCTATAACGAGAACAATTCAATTGCAAAACAAACTGAAATCGTTGAGGGGGAAAAATAAAAAACTCACAATAACCTGGTTGCATAGGTGTGCACACCCTTAAACTAATACTTTTTTGAAGCACCCTTTGATTTTATTACAGCAATCAGTTTTTTTTGGGTAGGAGTTTATTAGAATGGCACATCTTGTCGTGGCAATATTTCCCACTCTTCTTTGCAAAAGCGCTCCAAATCTGTCAGATTGTGAGGACATCTCCTGTGCACAGCCCTCTTCAGATCTTCTCCTGATGTCAGCTGTAAAGCTGACAGCAGGAGACCCGTGTCGGCCGACATGAGGAGGCTCTTCAGCAGAGCCGAAATCTTATTTAAAACTATTACTTCATTGGAATGGTCTACAAAGTGTGCTTGCAAACCAGGCACACTTTGTAGACCTTCCAATGAAGTAATTACTTTCCATTAACGTGATTTCGGCTCTGCTGCAGAGCCGATGGTTGGTCCCCGGACAGGACTCCCCTGCAGTCAGCACAGAGCTGATGTCAGGGAAAGGGGGGAACTTTGAATATGAATATCTCTCAAACCATAGCGGTTTGAGAGATAGGATTTGTTGCATATAGATTAATTTTTTTAAGCATTACAAGACTATAAAGATTTTTTTCTGGGACATTACTGTCCCTTTAATGTTTGAATGGAGTTCCTGAGCATTCGTAAAAAATAGCAGTAATGTGGACTAAAGTGTTGAGGGGGCTCTCCATTCATACTTGTGGTTTTAACTGACAGACTCTTTGCCTCTCTGATGAGTGCTGCACAGGGAGACTCTTTGCTTTGCCTCTCTGCTGGGTGCTGTGCCTGGCAAGAAGGTGATGTGAGAATCTCACTCTGTTGAGGGCAAGATTCTCATGTGCGACATAGAGGATGTGCCTTGTACTTCCACAATATTTTCTATGCAACTTTCTACTAGGATACCGCTAAAAGGGGCAGGAGTGGTAAGCTTTCAATCCAGATTACACTAAAACTATGAAAGTTATAGAGAAATGACTTGGATACTTTGCTTTATTTAATAACTACAGTATTAAAGCTTATATAAAACAAGTATTACTATTCCTTTAATGAAGCCGAGCACCCAAAAAAACTGACAATTTTTAAGGTACCCCAAATTACCCAATGACCTCAGGGAACATGAGGGGGTATTAAAGAGACAGGTCCCTGAATGGAAAAGCCCCCAACCTACCTGGAGAAAACAGCAGGGAAGGTGTTGACTAGTCCCAATGGGTATCAATTTGAAGTGTTGCATGTAAAGTTTCCTGTCATAAAAAAATGTTGTATGTGTTTTGCCGCGTCATTTGAAGTGTCGCATTTAAAGTTTTGTGTCATACAGTGTCGCAAATTCTACATTTTGCGTTGCTTCGAATGGTGCATTCACCATTTTGTGCGTTAACGTGTCGCAATATGGGTACAATATTGAGGCAATGTGGGTGCAATAATATGGGTGCAATATTGACGCAATGTGGGTGCAATATGGCTTCAATAAGGATACATTAAGGAAGGAATATGGGTGCAATATTGATGCAATGTGGGTGCAATATGGGTTCAATAAGGAAACATTAAGGAAGCAATATGGGTGCAATATTGACACAATATGTGTTCAATAAGGACACATCAAGGAAGCAATATGGGTGGAATATTGATGCAATATGGGTTAAATAAGGACACATCAAGGAGGCAATGTGGGTGCAATATTGATGCAATATGAGTTCAATAATGACACATTAAGGAGGCAATATTGACGCAATATGGGTTCAATAAGGATACATTAAAGAAGAAATATGGGTGCCATACTGACGCAATGTGGGTGCAATATGGGTTCAATAAGGACACATTAAGGAAGAAATATGGGTGCAATATTGATGCAATGTGGGTACAATATGGGTTCAATAAGGATACATTAAGGAAGTAATATGGGTGCAATATTGACTGGTTTTGGGGTGGTTTTCTGTTGGGTTTTGTGTTAGGTTTTTGGTTGGATTTGTGGTGGTTTTTGGTTGGGTTTTGGGGTGGTTTTTTTGTCAATATTGCACCCATACTGCTTCCTTAATGTGTCCTTATTAAACCCATATTGCTTCCTTAATGTGTCCTTATTGAACCCTTACTACACCCACATTGTGTCAATATTGCACCCATATTGCTTCCTTAATGTGTCCTTAATATGTCCTTATTGAACCCATATTGCATCAATATTGTACACATATTGCTTACTTAATGTGTCCTTATTGATCCCATATTGCACCCATATCGCATCAATTTTGCACCCATATTGCTTCAATATTGCACCCATATTGTTTCCTTAATGTGTCCTTATTGCACCCAAATTGTGACACGTTAACGCACAAAATGGTGAATGCGCCATTCAAAGCGACGCAAAATGTAGAATTTGCAACACTTTATGACACAAAACTTTAAATGTGACACTTCAAATGACGTGAGAAAAGACAGGCGACATTTTATGATGCAAAACTTTACATGCAACACTTCAGTAGTAAACCGTCCCAATGCAGCCATCCATGCTCCGTAACTCGGGGGGAATCTTGAATAAAACACACAGCATGAATGCAAGAGCCTCAAGGCTGAGAGTAAACCTTCAAATCTTGTCTTCAGGTTACTGTTGGGAATTGTAACAGCCCAATATCTAAGTACAAAATAATAAACTAAAAGTAAGAGAAGTGTTCTATGCCATCCTCACACTTTGAAGAACACATCATAACTGGAGGCGGGGTAGGGTTGCCCTCAGGAGATGGGAGTCTCCACCCACAAGACCTTGTATTTTTGATTGTGTTCGGTCCTCCAAAGGAGAAGCTAAACCCACCATTGTACTGGTGTTCCAAACATATCACTGGAATAATAGAATAGGCCACTACATAAAGTCTTCTATTAAGCATGCATTCCACCAATGCAACACATTCATAGTAGATAAGGCTGAAAAAAGACATGCGTCCATCAAGTCCAGCCCATGCCAATAACACCCCTGTTGATCCAGAGGAAGGCAACAAAAAAAGCCCTCTGGAGCAATTCCCAGTGTAAGGTGTGGGTGTGGGTGGTGGTGTGTGTGTGTGTGTTATTTGCTTTGAAGCCAACTGTCATAATTGTCAATATTGTTATGTGCTAGATAGGCACCCATTGCTTTTTTTTGAATGCAGTTACATTATCTGCAAGCACAACATCCCAAGGCAAAGAATTCCATAGCCTTACCGCCCTTACTGTAAAGAATCCCTGCCTGTGTTTTAGTCAAAAGCGCCTTTCCTCAAGTCTTAATGGATGACCTCTTGTTCTTAGCTCAGCTCTTTGCATAAATAATTCATTGGACAGTTCTTTGAATTGACCTTGAATGTATTTGTAAATGGTAATCATATCACCCCTTAGACGTCTCTTCTCTAATGTAAACAACCCCAGTTTGGCTAGTCTCTCTTTGTAACTCAGATCCTCCAATCCCTTTATCAGTTTTGTTGCACGTCTCAAGCCACCTGAACTTCCTGGTGCCATGGAAGGGAGGAAGTAAAGCAGCCCAGCACACAGACTATCCCCCGGAAGTAGAGGATGACTAGGGAAAGGAGACACCAAAGTACTATGTAGAGGTGGAACACAGATGATGCAGAGTCTGAACATAAGGGAGGAAGAGAAAATAGCAGGAAAGGCCTAACACTAAATTAACTCCTCCTTTTTCCCCACACAGTACTTAGCGGGGTAAGGAGTAAAGCATGTCTTTCCATCCCCTGGTTAGCTCTTTGGATGCTTGGATCTAGTGGCTTCATAGGCTCTGCCTCTGCACAGGGCAGCATCAAGATCAGGATACGCTTCATTGTGTTTAACTGAATGAATTCCAAAAGGAACTACAAAAAACATAACCCTTTGAGTGCCAGATGGGTTGCATACCCCTCTGGCACTCAAATGGTTATTACACAGTTTGGTACACATCCACTATCACACACAGATACATACATATACACACACACTTCGGTGCATAGACCACATACGAATACAGAAGTGGGGATGAGAGCCAACACTAACCAAGACTGGAGAATGTCTGCCCTACATAAGTAGAACAGTAGCCAGGCAGACACTTAGCAGTGAGGTGTTGGCTCAAGCTGCTTCCAACTCAATTGTTGTAGGACCATCTTACATTGTTGCCTCTGCATCACATGGGCAGAGGTCTAAATAAGGAGGAGCAGGCAGTGGTAACGTTTTTTATTTCCAGGTTTAACCCCTTAAGGACCGGCAGTCATGGGACATTTCCGTCCCATAATGACCGAATAGGGGCACTTTGACGCGCCGGTACACGTGACCTGTCACGTGTATCGGCACGTCACTATGGGGCTTGAAAGAGATCACTCCGATCTTGGAGCGGTCTATTTCAGGCCCTATTTTTACTTAGAGCGCTCCCGGTAGAGCGCTGTAAGTAAAAAGTATGTGACGTACCATGACCGTCATCGGTCCTTGAGTAGTTCAAGGACCGTGACGGTCCTGGTACGTCAAGGGTCCTTAAGGGGTTAATAAGCGTAACATCCTGCACTGGAGTACATGGGAACTCTCAGGGTTTGATCCGGAGCCTCAGGGTTTTGACACATCTCAGAGTGAAGGACCAAACTCTCAGGGTGAGAGTTGTTTTACCTACTATATAATTTGCCCCAGTTATGTGTATCTTTAATCTCTAAATAAGTAACATTTGTACCAGAAAGACGGGAAGATGTCCTGCTTGTCTTGTTTGTGTTTTGGCAGTAAGATCTCTAAATTGTAGCATGTTAAAGGGATAGTAATACTTGAAATGTAAAAGAAAATATGGTGTAGGGTTTATCCCCCTGAGTAAAACAAGAGTACTCCCACTGCTGAAAGGTGTTTCATTCAAAAGTTATTAATTTTCAAAGTTGAATTTTTTAGGTGCAATATCACAGTGGCCTGAAATTGTAGAGTGGCACTGTTGCTACACAATCCTATGGACAGCTCTGGTCCCGGGACCATAAATCTCCATAGGATGGTGTAGCAACAGCGCCACTGTACAATTTCAGACCACTGTGATATTGCACCTAAAAAAATTCAACTTATTAATTTAATAACTTTTGAATGAAACACCTTTCATAAGTGGGAGTACTCTTGTTTTACTCAGGGGGATAAACCCTACAACATTTTTTTTTTACATTTTAAGTATTACTATCCCTTTAAAGGTTAGTTGTGGACTGACTGGAGCACTTCTTAGAATAAACAGGTACATATTACATACAATCTACATTATGTAAGGATTAAGCATTAATATTTAAAAGATCTCAGGGTCAGCTCATCTTGAAAGCTCCTGGGTATGTGCATTGGCACTAAATAGGAGGAGATGCTTCTAATATATGAGTGTTGGGATAGCCCCCTTGTGTCAAGTACCCCCTGTGTGCCAAATTCTCCCAGAGGTATTTGTACCAAAGTTTGAGAGATTTACCCTAGATAGGATCACTTAGCAAATAATGAAAACTCTAGCAGGTTAAATTTTCCCTTCTTATCCATTTAACTATATATGAAAGTAGAGGTATTTTATACCTACAGCAAGGCACCTAGAAAGTGATCATGTTCCTTCTATTTGCTTAAATAAGCAACATTAAAAAATAGAACATGAAATTCAATAAAAAATAAATGGTCTCCAATAGGAGACAATATAGCCTAGGGCAAGACACAAAGCATGTTAGAGGAGGGGGAAGAGTTTAGCTTTTAGTTTCAAATTAACCCTTGGTGCACTCCTTTGTGGAGGAACCTTACTATGCCCCCCATTGTACAGAAATGGAAACTGTATTCCAAATCTAGGATTCCATTTTTTTTTTATTATTCTAATAAGGTGGTCCAGCCTGCAAATGTCAGACTAAGGTAGTGTCCTGTCTCCTACCGGGCGAGGGGCTATTAACTCCTTATTCACTATGTCCTCAAGTGGACTGAGAGAGAGAGAAGGATTTATTGGCAAGCACAAAAGTCTCCTTATATCTGCTCAGAAGAAATAGTCAGCAAAACACACACAAAACAGATAGAAAGAGGGGAAAAAAAAAAAAAAAAAAAAAGATTTATTTGTTACAAATTAAATATATATAAAGATGTCCTTAGTTTCACACTGGGGATACAGACTTGGACCAATCTCTGTGTCTAACTCACAGAGCAGGACTATCTCTTTGGTACTTAAGTTTCAAGGGCATGTCAGAGTCAGGACTTTAACTGCCCACGAACCATACAGTACATACATCGTGCACAGGTAGTGCCACTTAAATCTTCTTCTAATGGAAACTCTGAACAGTGAAATACTAGGTAACAATGGAACATCCCAACATCTTCCAATAGGCGGAGTTTGAAGCAGATTGTGAGTGTTTAATCATCTGTAGCTCTACAAGCTTCTGTGTTAAAAGTCTTATAATATGCACCATAATTCTTCATTTTAGTGCTGGGGAAAAAATGTGTTATTTAAAGAACAAATGTTGCAGGGATTCATATGGAATAGGGATAGTGGCTGAGATATCCCAATAAAAGTATATGATTAAAGGCTGCTGGCAAAGATTAACCCCTTCAGTGTTAGATATCCTCAATGCATTGCTTCTCAATGTGTTGAACTCATCCCTAGTATCTTAGGAGTTAAAAGGAAAATAATTCACTGTACTGTGAAATATTTATACACACATCAACCACACAAACGGTAAAAGTAATCAAGTGGAGAGTTGCTCAGAACGTATGGAAATCAGAATTTCCTTGTTCATTAGCCATTTCAGAGATTCTTCAATGTCAGGGATCATATCAAGCACTGGCTTAGTCATCAATGAGCAAATACCAGACAGATCCACCATTTCCATGTTGTCAGATCCCAAAGAAATCTACGGAAACAGACACGAGCATGTACATCTTTTCCATCGTATTTCTCTGCCCTGCACACACAAGGCAGGTAAATATGACAAAACATTAATCATTGTCCAGCAATGTATGAGGCAAAGAGCAGCTTACCTGAACAGAATACTGTGCTATTGCTAAGGTTACAGCAGCATTTCATATAAAAGGCACATCTGATAAATAATCATACTGCAGTATACAGCAGTGCCAAGAACAATATTACAAAGTGCTTCTTTTTAACCTACTTTCAGTAGTAACAAGTAGCTAATTCCCAGAAGGAGGGGATAACCACTTCTGTAGCCTTTAGTGCAGTGATACTCTGTTAGAATGTATACAGATGCACAATCACAACAAAATAAGGAAAGAAAGGAATGGGAAATTAGTGGCTGGCTAGACAGTGCGACAGCACAGTACTCTGCATGGCTCATAAATATTTGTGTATGCATATGCAATAATCAATGTATAAGGGAGTGTAGAGCAGTGGTTTGTGTATACCCAAGAGCCCTTTGTTTTTTTATTGACACAGAAGACCACCTTCCCCATTTTTCAGTGTGATACCCACACTGAGGCGTTCAACAGCTCTTAAAAGGGAAGGAGCAACTGAATTAATGACTGCTGTGATGTCAAACAAACAAACAAATCTGTGGAGATCAGTGATGCATAGTAAGACACACGCTTAGAATTGTGTCAGCCCACTCTTTGCAAGTAAACCAAGGTCCAATCACTATGAAGTCTATGAAGAGAGAGTTTTTGAGCATATGCAGCATGGTTCCCTGCAGCACCAGTGTTCTGGCAGGGACCAGGTTAGAAGGAATGTTTTCCTGTGATGGGCAGAAGCAGAGAATGCCCAAGTGTCATTTAATGATTAAAAATGGTTGGTAACTCTCTTATACTCGTATTCAGGTAGCAATACCTTGCACTAGACAAACAAGACCCAGTGCAAATTTACCTCTGATTTTCACATTTATGTGACCATGCAATGGACTGCATCCCCAAATGTTAAAATGAAACTAATCATAGTAATAAAAAAAAAATCTTATTTGAAAGGTAGTTTACTTATAATAATGACCAATTTGCTCCACAAAAAGAAAAAAAAATGCTTGCAAGATAAGCTAAAAAACGTCTGTGCATATGAATGATCTCGGGCAACTGAAAATAGCCATCCATTTATCACCTGGAGGCTGATGTACTAAACAAAACCATTGAAATTCTGTGGCAAACTAGCTGCACTAAAGTGGACCAACATCCATTTAAAAAAAAAAAAAAAAAAAAAAAAAAAATCCCCACTGATTGAAATGAAACTTTTAACCCCTTGAGTGCTAGCGTACTGCAATTCTCACATTCAAGGAGTTAAAGGTCCCATGTGAATAAATGGGAATTTTTACTTGCTCCTTATGATGCAATTAGTTTGCCTCAGAATTACTTCAGTTCTTCTTAGTACATCAACTTCCCTATAAAAGGAAGGGTTGACCCATTAGAAATTATACACACACACACACACACTATATATATATCTTATATATAAAAAACACAATTTTAGCAGTTTTAGAGTAAAACAGCTGCTCAATATTTATAAATATAACCCCCTGGATGACATCGACGTCACTAAGAGACCAGGGGGTTAATGAGCCTATTTATTTCAGAGATTTTATTTTACATATCGAACCGTGTTCTGTCTCAGAATTGCTCCACTTTTTCCCACTTCATACACATGCCCCATTCATTGTAAACATTGTGTGTTTTTTGCATGAACTCCCAAGTAAAGTGTATCTATAAAAGTACTCTATCTTAGAAGTCGCTGTCCATGAAGTGGCACTGAAGTATAAAATAACTAGTGTAAAAGCCCATGTACACAGGACAAGGTCCGGGTGACCTTGCAATGCTTTGCGTACCCCTTACAATTCGTTGCGTACCCCTCTGGCACTCAAAGGGTTAAGAGGCCAGTCCTGCTCTGCGTCCCGCTGCCGTCATGCACTGTAGAGACCGCCCGAATGCACAGAATGCTCCCAGCACAGAACTCCCAGCATTCTGTGCGTTCAGGCAGTCTCTATTGCACATGACGGCTTCTGACAAACATCCTAGCGAATTATTATATAGGATAGTTGGCTAAAAGTAATATTCATGACACTTAACCCTTGTACAAGATGAGTTGTGCACCTCCCTGGCACTCAAAGGGTTATGAGGTGAAATTTTAAGGCAAACCAACGCATTAAGGTGGGAAAAAAAAATCTTTCAGTGCCAGATGGGTGCCCAACATATTGCAAAGCAATGCACTGGGCATCCCGCTGGCACTGAAAAGGTTAAACTTTCATTGAGTTAAATGATGCTTTTAACCCCCATGAATGTTAGAGAAGCCTCCAATGCATTGATTCACAATAGTTGGAGACCTCTGGCATTCAAGGGGTTAAAAGTCCCATTTAAATCCAAGGGAAGTTGTATTTCTCCCTCATTGTTTGCTCCAGAATTGCACCTCTTTAACCCCTTTTAAGGACCCATGACAGTCCTGGCACGTCATGGGTCCAACATGTGATAAGGCGTGATGACGTTCCAGGGCCGTCATGGATTTCAGGGCTGCACGCCATCCTAGGAGCCCTGAATCGGATAGGGGGAAAAAAAATAAAATAAAATGCTCTGTGGTCCTTAACCCCTTAAAGACTACATGACATACTATGACCGTCATGGTCTTTAAATACTTAAGGACCGGTAACGGTCATAGTACATCACGTAATTTTTACTTACAGAGCACCACCGGGAGCACTGTAAGTAGAAATGAGGACTAAAATTGACCGTTCCAAGACTGGAGCGATCTCTTTCAGGCCCCAAAGCGGCGCGCCAATACACGCAACAGGTCACGTATACCGGCGTGTCGGCAAGGATCAAAGCGGTACTTACGGGAACGGAAACGTCCCAAGACCGCTGGTCCTTAAGGGGTTAAGTGCCATCCGCAAGCGCAGCTGGTCCTTAAAGGCATAGTAATACGTAAAAGTTAAAAAAATATATGTTGTAGGGTTTATCCCCCTGAGTAAAACAAGGGTACTCCCACTGCTGAGAGATATTTTATTAAAAAACTATAACAGCTCAAACGTGAAGTTTTTAAGTGCAATATGACAGTGGCCTGTAAATTTACAGTGGCGCTGTTGCTACACCATCCTATGGACTGCTCTGGTCTGTAGACCATAAATCTCCATAGGAGATTGTGATATTACACCTTAAAAATTAAAATTTGAGCTGTTATAATTTTTTAATAAAATATCTCTCAGCAGTGGGAGTACCCTTGTTTTATTTGGGGACCTAAAACCTACAACATATATATTTTTTTACATTTTAAGCATTACTATCCCTTTAAGGGGTTAAGATTCCTGAATATGGACAATGCGATTTGTCTGGAATTATACATACACACACATATCTCAGCACAGCTGGCAAGCAAGATTTTTTTTTTTTTTTAAGCAGCAATTACTTTCTGCTAAAGGTAGGCAACTCATACAAATTATATGACAGTTTTCCCTCCTATCAACAGAGTCCATCTAGGTCTCACTTAAACCATTCTTTACCCAAACATACTTCATAACATTACTCCACTACGCATAGTGGGCTTTGGTGGCAGTGAATGGATTACTTGGTCACTAAAGGTTATCATTACTGCTCTCTGTTCTCTTCTTAGGCCCCTGCATTGTGCTGTGTGGGGAACAGCACAGAATGAACACCCCACAAAATTACAAACTAGTGGTGTTGGTCTGAGTGTGTACAGTAAGGATAAAAGTGGAAGCCATTGTATAAATGAGAGAGGCAATTAGACAGGAATACATCCACCCCTGTGTGCATCGCATTGCCAGTATCATTCAGCTGCATCGGTGGGCAGAGGAGGAGATGGTGCCGCAGCCTGCACAGAATTCTGCCCACACCCACTGCTGCTCAGTTCTACATTCTCCCCAGTGGGGGGCTGCGCACAGCTGCTGGTCTCTTCTGGTACAATGAGCACCTCTGGGAGAGCTTCAGGAGAGGGGACTGGGGGTCCACTAAGCCCCTGCACCTTCTTGTTTAGGTCATTGCGCTCTGTCTGCAATGCTCGACACAACTTCTCCAGCTTCAGAATCTTGGCTTGCAGCGCCTCTTGTTCTTTGTCTCGTAATGTTTTCTGAAAGAAAGAAGGGGGCAGTTTTTAAAAACCTGTTATAATAGGGGTACTTATTATAAATATCTTAATGCTTTTAATCGCCAAGGAGGTGTCAATCATTGCACTGTACACCACTCCAGTTTGGCCCTAAAAAATTATTAAAAAGTCTCTCTACCTCTTCACTGAAAACAGGTTTGCTTTGAGTTAAAAAAAAAAATCTGTCTTAAAGTGATAGTAATACTTTGTTAAACGTAACTTTAATTCTGTAGATATTTAAAAAATGAATTAATTGCACCCAGTTCTATCTCTCAAACTTCTATGGTTTGAGAGATACAAGCTTTCAAAGCTCCCCTTCCACTGACGTCAGCTTTCTGTGTTAGAGATCGCTCTAGTTAGGCAGAAATACTTCATATGAACGGTCTACAACTTGTGCATGCAAACCAGGCACACGTTGTATACCATTCAAATGAAGTATTTCTGTCTGACTAGCGTGATTTCGCTCTGCTGAAGAGCCGCAGGAAGTCTGCGGACCGGGATCTCCTTCTCTAACACAAAAAGCTGACGTTGGTGCAAGGGGAGGGAAGGGGGAGTTATGAAAGCTTATATCTCTCAAACCATAGAGGTTTGAGAGATAGAACTGGGTGCAATTAATTCATTTTTTAAATATCTACAGAATTAAAGGGATAGTAATGTTTCATAATAAAAGCAGCTCTAATTAATCATCATAGTATTTGGACTTTGGAGAGTGTTATTTCAATTCTGTCAGAGTTGTAGTTCAAAAGTAATTCAATGACAAAATATCCCCCTCCCGCCCCTTTTACTGATGTAACACTGATCAGCCAGAGAAGAAGGGAGGTGCCGAGGTAGACTGCAGAGAGGGACAATCTTCAATTAAGATAAGGGAAAAACCTGAAAAACTTGTCAAGGGGGGCAGGGCTTTCATTGTTCTCATAGGAAGAAGATTGTCCCCTTCTGTTATCTGTCTGGTGTGACAACCAGATGCCACATCTAAGAAGAGATAGCTTACACTAGGTAAAAGGGGCAGGAGGGGGAAACTTTGCTTGTGAATATCTCTCAAACCATAAAGGTTTGAGAGATAAGACTTATATCCTTCATGTTTTTTTAATGCCTACAAAATAAAGTAAAGATAAAATGAAGTATTGCTATCCCTTTAAAGTTACGTTTAACAAAGTATTACTATCACTTTAACCATTGAGATGCTAGAGACAACACTAAGGAAGAGAACTGCACAGAATAACGTGTTGGTATAATGGTGAAAATATGCGTAAATCCACACTAGCTTAAGACACTGCACTAACCCATGCTTTTATTTCCAGTAAAAAACTACCTTGGATTCTATAATACCCAGAAATGGATTCAGACTCTCTCAATATTATTGACATTAAGAAGAATTAACTAATGGTCAAAGTGCCTACAGAACTGGCAGAGAAGCACCCTTTTATGTCATGACTGACCCAAGCTTGGCCAGTATATGCTCATAAATAAACAACATAAATAACCTTCCTTTAACGTAGGCTGTATTTTCCTTTAACCCTCCTTAAAGGGATAGTAATACTTAAAATGTAAAAAAAATATGTTGTAGGGTTTATCCCCCTGAGTAAAACAAGGGTACTCCCACTGCTGAAAGGTGTTTCATTCAAAAATTATTAATTTTCAAAGTTGAATTTTTTAGGTGCAATATCACAGTGGCCTGAAATTGTACAGTGGCGCTGTTGCTACACGATCCTATGGACAGCTCTGGTCAGTTGACCATAAATCTCCATAGGATGGTGTAGCAACAGCGCCACTGCACAATTTCAGGCCACTGTGATATTGCACCTAAAAAATTCAACTTTGAAAATTAATAACTTTTGAATGAAACACCTTTCAGCAGTGGGAGTACCCTTGTTTTACTCAGGGGGATAAACTCTACAACATATTTTTTTTTTTTTACATTTTAAGTATTACTATCCCTTTAAGGACCAATGACATACCGGACAGTCATGGGTGAATCTGCAATAAGGACCAGTGATGGCCATGGCATGTCATCGGTTAACTCTCCCATCGCTGCCATACAGTGCGATGGGAGAGCGGTGAGCTGGCTGTTGGAAAGTGCATTTTTATTACAGACCTCATTGGGGGCATCAGGACCTCTCCTGATGCCCCAAATGATGTCTGAGATGAACAATATTGCCCCCAATGTGTTCATCCTGTGAGTGCCACAGGGGTCTCCAGCGCATTGCGAAGCAGATGTCCCTTTGGCACTCACAGGGTTTTTTTTTTAATGCTCAGACCTCGTGGGGGGACATCAGGACCCCTCCTGATGGCCCCCAAGTTTTCGATCTCCCAGCTGATTGTGCTGGTAGATCAATGACTGAATCGGATTGGGGAAAGTTTCATAATCACTGGTGACCATGTATGCCAGGCTATTTTTTTTCTAAATCAGGCCACTGCATGCCGGTTATACTGGCTTATGTAGTGAACACATTTAGTGGGTACAATGTACGAGCTTGGCACAGCAGGACAGATGTACAATCTCTTACATTGTACCCACTCTGCACTTTAAAGTAAAGTAAAACCTAAATTAAACTTGGGGTTATTTTTCTTAATTTAGGTGGTATAGTGGCCTGGATGGGGTCAATCATAACAAAGCATGGTGTCTCTGTGTCAGTTTTATAGGTCAGTGGTAAGCTCATTCACTGGAGGCGATAAGCTAAAGAAAGGGGTAGGATGGGCAGAATAGAACTTTGACAATGTCAAAAAGGCTGCATTCTGGAGTGTGTGACTGAATCAAACTTTAAAAGTGGTGCATCAGTTACATAATGTTAACTCTAAGCAATAGTTCTTTAAGAGCTGCCAAATCTAATCTGTTTGTGTATTCTCCATGAATTGCGCTCACCTCTTCCGCCATCACCAATAGTGCTTTATTGCTACTCTCCCATCGTGACCTGTACATGGTGGTCTCTTTCTCCAGCTTTTTGATCTTCTTCGTCATCTGTTCGTGGATGAACAGACAGGAAAACAGATTTAGGAGGCGTTTTAATCCTTATCCTATATAATAATTAACAAACGGTGTTTGTCAGGAGCCGTCATCCAAGCTGCAGTCATGTGTAGTAGAGACTGCCCGTGCCACGGCTGATATGGAGCTGGGCGCTCTGAATTCAGACCGGAGTCCTCTCTGCACACCACTTGGTCCCAGGAAGGTGCACAGAGAGAACCAAGGTCTGAATTCGGAGCTCCCCGCTCCATATCAGTTGTGGCGTGTTCCGGCAGTCAGTACTGCACATGACTGCAGCACTGCCAGTGTTGGCCAGTGTACACGGGCTTTAAAGGGGAACTACCACCCCGCAAAAACTTAACCTGGATTGATTCTTCATCTGGCGACTAGCTGCTTAGTAGCGGCCGGCTCAAAAGGGACTGACAGCGCAGGCGCACAGACGTCACTGTGACGAGACGTCCGTGCTTCCTGTTCCAGTGACCGTCAAAAAAAGGCCGAAATCTTCAGAACCAGGTAATATTTCTGGCAACTAGCGCTACTAAGCAGCTAGTTGCCAGATGAAGAATCAATCCAGGTTAAGTTTTTACGGGGTGGTAGTTCCCCTTTAAAACTAGTTAATAATGTGCTAGGCGCCAATTACAGAATCTGAGCCTGAAGCACAGATAAAAGTGGAGCAATTCACAGGCAAATCAACTGCACTGCAGGAAACAAATACCCATCGATTTAACCCCTTGAATGATAGGATTCATGTGTGAGGCTATTAACCCCTTGAATGCAAGAAATCACCTAAGTGTTGCATCACAATGTGTTGGAGAACCCTCTAGCAGTTAAAAGCCCCACGTGAATCAATGGGAATTTTTCATATGTTTATGGTGCAGTTGTTTTGCCCCAGAATTAATCCACTTGTGCACATGGCCATACATTTCTTAGCCATAAAACTCTTCTGTGCGGTAGACAGAGATATACCAAGTGTGCATTCACTATATTGCAATAAAAAGGCAGAGAACTATTACAAACTGCTCACTTTCTCCATTTCCTGTTTGAACGTGGTGAAGACTTCATTACTCTTTGATAGTGTGTTTTGAAACTCCTCAAATTTCTCTGTGTACAGGGCCAGCTGAAGGAACAAGAGAGGGATGATACAAAAATGTTATTTGATCTAAGAGTACATATCTAACATTTGGTACCAGACTATTGACCAAAACTGTTATAGGAAGAGTACAGAACCTACTGAATACATGTGTATGTTTATGTCAAACAAAAAACAATGTTCTCCAGCAAAGGATCCCTAGCTTACATCTGCTATATTCCCAGAATTTCATGGAACACAATACCATTTTTTTAGTCAAAGCCTATATAAATATGGGTCCCTTAGCTTATGCTTGCTGTTATAAAACCTTATTTCATAAAGCAAGAGTTGTGAATGCATGAGACTTAAGTCATATGGAGAAGAATTATGTAGCCTCATTTCTTTTGGACAGTGCAGGTAACACCATCAAAATACAAAAAAAACCAGAAAAATTGATTATCAAGTCCCGTCTAAACCATAAACTAGTACAGAATGTGCTTTATGGTTTATAACAGCATCAAGGCTTTTATATGCAAAGAAAAACAAACTTTAAAAACAAAAGTAAGGCTTTGTACCATATATAAATGATTATTACCTGTTGCTTGAGGTGAGCCTCCTGCTGTTTCATTAGCTCACACATACGCTGAGATTCTACTGCTTCTTTCAAGAGCTGTAGGTAGAAGGAGTGACAAGTCAGAGGTGGTGTAGTAACACTGTTCTTCAAGACATATACCTGACCTACTGACTGGATTGTTGAAATAGCAGCTGGGGCGTATAAAATTTAACCTACAACAAGTTAACCTTAAAAGGAGACCTAAATCTCAACTTGCAATTAACTGAATTTCCAGCTTAATTGTAGGAGACAAGGAAATATTTATTGGTCAACTTGCTATATTCATGGCTGACCTAGTACAACATCTGAATTGTGACCACACACAGACAGACCATAGAACCAAGCTTGACTAAAAAACAGTAACTAGACTGGGAATTTTTATGCGACTTAAAACATCCAAACATTTATCCATTTAGTCCATTACCCAAGGCACTACACAATAGTTATACAAGCCATGGATCTTTTTAAAAGAACATGATTTAACTGACCAGGTACTTTAAAGGGATAATACGTAACACTTAATACGTAGTAACATTTATATTGTAGGGTGTATCCTCCCAAGTACAAGGGTACTCCAACTGCTGAGATGTTATTCACAAGTTATTGCAGCTCAAACTTGAATCTTTTAGGTGCAGTATCACAGTGGCCTGAAACTGTACAGTGGCGCTGTTGCTACACCATCCTATGGAGATTTATGGTCAACTGATCAGAGCTGTCCATAGGATGATGAAGCAACAGTGCCACTCTAACATTTTAGACCACGGTGATTCTGCCACTAAATATTTAAAATTTGGTCTGTAATAACTTTTGAATAAAACACCTCTCAGATTATCTTCCTGAGAAGAACAAACAAAACAATATATTTTTTTTCCATATTAAGTTTTTTTATCCCTTTAATTCGAATTTGCAGTAGATGTAACACTTCTACACCCTGGCTACACCCAAGAACTTTCTTAATAAATTCAAATATGAATTCTGGATGTAAGAGGTCTCAAACACATTGGAGGCAGTTTTAGTACTCAATGGGTTAAATGGTCATGGGTGTAAAAATCCTTTTTAATATTACTTATAAAGTACCAGAACATACCTTTCCAATTATGATAGTTTTAAGTGCTGTGTTTGTAAAAAGTAATATAAATGGAGAAGAGGGCCCTGCTAGTTAAGTTCTATAAGGGTGACCAATGCATTATTCTACAATGCACTGTACACACCTCTCAAAAACAATGCGTTAAAAGCGGAAAATAAAAGATATAGTAATGTTGAAATATAACATACATAGGATTGTTCAATTACATTTTTTTTATAACTTATAGTATCTTTTGAACGCTCTTTACCTTCATATTCTTCTTAAAAATCAAGTCAAAAGTTTTCCCTCCCGCCCCATACCATCACGTCATGCAAAGTTCACAGAGATTCGAAAGCTGGCCACTTGACCGGATGGATCACAACGAGGGACAATATTGTGTTGTCATAAGGAAAATCCTGCTTTCCTTCGTCAAGGGGGGCAGGGTTTTCCTTATATTGACATACACACAATACTGTCCCTCATCGCGATCCATCCGGTCAAGTGGATTTCAAATCTCTGTGAACTCTGCATGATGTGATGGTATGGGGCAGGAGGGGGAATTTTTTTTTTACTTGATTTTTTAAAGGGGAACAGTCACATCCCCCAAAATTTTCACCATTGCTTTTAAAATGTAAAGCAATATTAGCGCTGGCTTTATTTATTTTCTCCACTGCCTAAGGGTGGAGATATTAATTGTTGAAATGTGGCACTTCCGCATTCTGGGGAACAGTGTATGAGCGGCAGGACTCCCCACCTTCCTCCCAGCAGCCCCTGGGGCGCGAGTTCGCTCTTCCTTTCGGAGCTTCATTTTTCTGGGCTAATGTGACACCAAGCTCCGTTTACCATGCTACTGAGGTTGCAACGTCAGTAGCATGGTAAATGGAGCTTGCTGTCACGTTAACCCAGAAAAATGCAGCTCTGAAGGGAAGCGGGAATACGCACACCAGGGGCTGCTGGGAGGGAGGTGGGAAGTCCTGTAGCTCCATGCCGCACATACACGGTGCCGCAGACCCGGAAGTGGCACATTTCAAAGATTAGTATCTCCACTCTTAAGCAGTGGAGAAAATAAATAAAGCCAGCGCTAATATTACTCTACATTTTAAAAGCAATGGTGAAAATTTTTGGGGATGTGAATGTTCCCCTTTAAGAAAAATATGAAGGTAAAGAGATTTCAAAACATACTATAAGTTATAAAAAAATTAATTGAACACTCCTATATATATATATTTATGTTTTGACATTACTATCTCTAAGATTCTAAAGCAGTACAATTTTTCAAAAGCCCTTTAAGTGTCAAAATTTGCAATCTATTGCACAGATCCCTATGATGACATACAAAGTCCTTCTCGCGTTGGTGCCGTTCTTCCACTTCTTTCAGCATCTCCTGCGCTTGCTGTAGTTTGGCATCCACCAGCTGCTGCTGCAGGTCCTTGTGTTTAAAAACTTTATCAATGTGCTGAAAAGCAGAAGAAAATAAATCAATAAAAAGTGATCAAGGATAACAGCATGATCCACCCACTCTTACTGTAAATAAACAATGAGCAGCAACACAGCTAAAGCATACCAATATATGTGTTATATAATCATACCCTCTCTCTTTCAGCACCCCACCGAGTTGCCACACTTACAAATCTTCCAGTTTTGATCCCAGCCCATTCATCTATACTCCTGTCTTCCCTGGGATATTATCATCTATCTCGTTTCCTAGTTATAACACCAGCCCCAAATTCAACACCCTTCTCATCCTCATTTTCAAATCACCCTTCTCCTTTCCATCTAGCTCATTAAAGGGATAGTAATACTTAAAATGTAAAAAAATATGTTGTAGGGTTTACCCCCCTGAGTAAAACAAGAGTACTCCCACTGCTGAAGAGTGTTTTATTCAAAAGTTATTACAGTTCAAAGTTGAAATTTTTAGGTGCAATATCACAGTGGCCTGAAATTGTACAGTGGCGCTGTTGCTACACCATCCTATGGACAGCTCTGGTCCCGGGACCATAAATCTCCATAGGATGGTGTAGCAACAGCGCCACTGTACAATTTCAGGCCACTGTGATATTGCACCTAAAAAATTAAACTTTGAAAATTAATAACTTTTGAATAAAGCACCTTTCAGTAGTGGGAGTACTCTTGTTTTACTCAGGGGGATAAATCCTACAACATATTTTTTTTTTTTACATTTTAAGTATTACTATCCCTTTAAACACAGAACTTCTACAAAGTGCAGGAGGGTAGTACATTTCAAAGGAGTAAAAATGTTAGAAGAGGCCATAGTCTAAAACCAGCGGGACACAGGTTTAGACGTAATGGAAGAAAGTTTTACTTCACTGAGAGGGTAGTAGAAAAGTGGAATAGCCTACCAGTAGAAGTGGTAGAAGTTAATACAGTGACAGAATTTAAGCATGCATGGGATAGGCATAAGGCTGTCCTTAATGTAAGAAAATACCAAGGACCAAAAAAGGTTTGAGGTTTTTACAGTAGGAAAATAGGCAGACTAGATGGGCCGAATGGTTCTTATCTGCCGTCAAATTCTATGTTTCCTCCCTCTATTGCCTCTCCCAGGTCAGATTAATTGATCTCTTTATTTCAGCATCACATTCTTGATTGTCTCAATTACCCTCACATCCCCTTTCCAAATCACATACAATCTCTTCTCACCTCCTCCCTTAGCTCATACTGCTCAATAAGTTTCTTCAGCCTGTCAGCCAGCTCCACATTTTCCTGCCGCAGTTTAGCATTACGTTCATTGTGCTGTTCCATCTGTGTCTGGATATCATTAAGTGTCACCTGGAAGTGGGATGTCACTTCCTTGCGTTTCTCTTCTTCCTCACGTGCTCTCTGCACTCCCTCCTCCTGTATGGATATAGAGGGGAGACATGCAATCAGATACACTCCTAACCAATACCCCAAAAAGTTATCAGACTTACATTCCTAAAAACCTGCAGATTTCATGATTTCCTTTGTCTGCTCCTACATAGTTCTGCACAGTGCACGGTCCTCTAGAGTGCAGCTGTTTAGGGTGTGTGCACCAGCTGAGTGGAACCAGTGTAACAGTGCTCATTGCCAGAGTGCATCTGCACAGTACGTTTGTGCAAGAGGAGCACTCAGTATACTTGTACATGAGTTCAGCTATGCAGTGTACCTGTGCATGTGCTTTTAGCATGTCTTGGGGTCTCTCTTCTATTGGCCTACAGCATGTGTGAATACATGCAAGATGAAAGAGGGCAAGTGTGGCAAAGCCACCACACAAAGAAACCCCCTCTCCCCAGGAGACCCGGTGATGAAGCCGGTGTTTGCGGCGATACGCGTTGGGTTGTGGACTCGGCAGACGGACCGGAACTGTATCTCGGACACGATTTCATGATAAGTATTATGCTTGAATGTATAGTATTTTTGTTTACTTGATTTTTCTTTGTCTATTCAGTTAGTCACTTGCACTTTATTGAGCACAATGCTCATGTCACTTATAAATGATTTAGCTCACTTGTGATACTTTGATATCTTCCGGCCCGTCTGCCCGGTCTGTTTGTTTTTAAAATTTTTTTGTTGTTGGATGGTTATTTGATTTTTTGTCTAATAAACAGATGCGATATTTTTCTATTCCTTGGTGGTGTGCCTCTTATTTAACGGGTCTCCTGGGGAGAGGGGGTTTCTTTGTGTGGTGGCTTTGCCATACTTGCACTCTTTCATGTTGTGTAGGTCAATTTGATATAGTGTGTACTCGGAGTGCACCCGGACCAATTGGTCTATATTGTATGATGGAATAGTTTTCACTATTGCTGGTGAGAACCCTATTTTCTTGCTTTTTTATTGAATACATGCAAGGGCACGGGTTTAGCACACTGTTAAGCAAGTGTCCGTCTACTTGTTTTTATCATGCAATTTGATTTGTTCCTTTGTACTTGCCTTCAGAGTGCGGTTGTGCCTCTGTAACTCCCTACACAGACTTTCCAATTTGCTGCGAGCCAGGATAGCCTTGCTGTTCTCATTACGGAGTTGGTCCTTCTCCTGGATCAGCTGTGTCTGTTTTTTCTGCAGGATCTTCATTTGCTTCTGGGATGTCCTGTGCTCCTCCAACTGTGGAAAGGTGGAAGAGGTTGGCAAGTGACATTACACACTCATACGCAGTGTAGCATAATGAAGAATCCCCTCCTGTCTCCATTGGAAGTGGAGTCCCTCCCCACCTCACCAGCTCTGCATATTTCTTGCACAGGGCAGCCAGCTTTTCCTCCGGGGTACTGAGCGTGTTCAGAGTCTGCATTAGTAGTGTGATTTCCTTCCCTATAAAGAATACAAAAGGGATTTGTCAGACACAAACAACATACCAAGGTAGACACATAACTACCACCCACATAAGTGTACAAGATGTTCTGAGGAAAAGGAGCTCCCAACACAAAATGTATACCAATCCCCTCCCACAACTGAACAGTTCTACAAAACCTCACATGCCATCTTCTTGATATTTCTCATATTAAAGTGGTAAGATAAGCCTACTATGTGATGCAGAGAAAGTGTGGGTTTTGTAGTATTGTCCTGAAACATTTTATTTCACTTAACTTGACATAAGCTGCATGAGAAGGGGTTATGTGCAGTCTCCAAACCAGATATTCTTTATTCAGTCAATAAAATACTTATACTATATCATACAATATGCTTATAAAATCATATAATCATATACCCTAGAACAGTGGTTCTCAAGCTTTATTGCTCAAGGCACACCTAACACTAGTCTGGTATTTTCAGGGCACCCTTATCATTTTATGTCATTTGTCTAGGGTGTAATGAAGGTTAGAAATACATAATTATAGAATTATGGTTAGACCTCGCAACTAAAATAAACATATTGTGCATAGTAATATCCTTAAATATACAGTTGGAAGTCTGCATTAACATTTTTGTCAATGCATTATAGATACAATGGGGCACCCTAACTGGATGTCCGTGGCACACCAAGTGCCACGGCACCCTGATTGAGAAACACTGCCCTAGAAACAACAGATGCTCTAGTACACAATGCAACATAACTGAACCAAATATTGCTTTTAAAGGGGGTATTAAATAAATATGATGATGCTTTTCCTACTGAGTAAAACAATAGTACTCTCTCAGTTTCTTTCAAAAGTTACTACAAAGTTAGTCTGACATTTTTCTGATTGTCCTCCGGTAGTACTGTTACTACATGCTCCTATATAAAACCTGTGTCTGAAACACCCTGCTTTTCCCAGACAGATACAGCAACATCTCCACCACATGGCTGCAAAACATTACTGAACTTATAAGTACCTTTTTTACTTATTTTTTTTACTAAGAAGGAAAATGTGTCCAATACAAATATTTTAATAAGGGTTTACGGTCCCTTTATGGAAAATGTATTGCATGCTTTATCCTTCTCAGTAGAACAAGGGCAATAACCCTGAGATGCAGTAACTGTTGAATAAAACATCTCTTCTCGGGAAGGGGGGGGGGGGGGGGTTGGTGTCGGAAGCGCTCTTGTTCTACTTCAGCAGGGTAAGCCCACAATATTATATATATATATATATATATATATATATATATATATATATATATATATATATATATATATATATATATATATATATATATATATATATAAAAGAATAAGTCTCATTGCATAATTTATGGTACCTCACACACAGAACATAATTTATGTCTCCTCAGAATACAAACACACATTGAACAGAATGCCTCATTACATAACTTATGTCTCATTAGGAGACACAACTCCCATTGGGTGATTCAATGGGGACATTCCTGCTCCCATTGGGTGATTCAATGGGGGTGTGTTTATCATACAGGGAGTTGGCCCACCCCCTCCAGCCCTCCCACCACTATCCAACTGACAAAAAAAAAATATAGCTGCCACTCACTCCTGAAGTAGGGATATCAATAACTTCTCCTGGTCCACTCACACTCAGGATCATGACCCCACAAACACACTGTTTCACCTCCCACAGATAACTGTAATCCTCCATACACTGTGTCACCTCCCACAGATAACTGTAACCCTCCATACACTCTGTTTCAGTACGAGGGTGTAATGTTTCCACAAAATACAAACTCAGGGATAAACTTAATAGCAACTCTTTTATTTAACCCTTTCATTGCCAGAGGGGTACGCAACGCATTGCTTTGCAATGCGTTGCTTACCCCTCTGGCACTCAAAGGGTTAACTCTTTTCATCTCTTCAGTCACCTCACTGTCTGTTTTCAGCTGTCACTCCTCCACTTCCTGCTTCCTGCCCTTTCTCCTTAAAGGGAGAGAGATGCTTTGTTGTATGTTACAGAGGGCAAGCCTTAAACACCACTTTCTATTTGATCCCTCAGCATATTGCTACGCTGCCTCAACTGAAGAGCCACTGTATGTTATATTGCTATGTTACCTCAGCTTAAGTAAGGAATTACTGTTCCCATTGGGTGCAGAAGCGTAACACAAGATGCAGGGGCCCCCCTGCAAACTCTAAGAAGGGGCCCCTGTTCCCCACCCCAGTTATGCCCCTCCCCCGATTATGTCCCATTAGGTTTCAATGCAAACCCAGTTGCGATGCTCAATCGACTGTCCATTCCCTCCAAAGGAGGAGGAGCTGAAGTTGTAAGTGGATAGAGGATGGATAATAAGAAGCATTAAATAACTATGCACACTATGTTATATATATTATAGTTTTTAGGCATGTCAGACTGTGAAGCACTATCACATTTGCTAGTGTGCCTCCCCCTTCAATACGCCATATTTATAAGAGATAAAGTTTTAAGGCAATGGTAGTTCAGATTTTTAAAAACTAGAGAAACAAATCTGGAATTTTCCAGGGACCCCTCACAATGTATATTTTGGATTTTCAAGGACTTAATGAAAGGAACAATAACAATACACCTTTATAGTTATTCTTAGGTCTCACAGTTGGAATGACAACAAAAAGCATATTGTGTATAATAATATCCAGAAATATACATTAGGAACTCAACTTTAACATTGTTAGTCAAAGACTTCATAGACAAAGTGGGGCACTTAGAGCTGATGCCCACAGCATACAAATGTGCTACTGCACCCTGGTTAAGAATCACTGTCCTAGACAATTAAACATACCTCCCAACATTTCAAATTGCCAAAGAGGGACACTTGTGTTTTAGGGGGTGTTGTTGGGGGTGTGGCTGATGGGCGAGGCATTACCAAGAATGTTTATGCTATTTCATGACCTATTTATACCTCTTTCTGTAACCTAATAAATTACTTATAAATATCTTATTTACACAAATTAATTTATAATAACATATACTGATGTTTAAACTAGCAGTAATGTGAGTTTTATTGCTGTAGAGCAATGTGATACACTTATATACACACCACACAGTCTGATCTCCTAAACACAGGGACACCAGGGTGATACACATATACACACCACACAGTCTGATCTCCTAACACAGGGACACCAGGGTGATACACTTATATACACACCACACAGTCTGATCTCCTAACACAGGGACACCAGGGTGATACACTTATATACACACCACACAGTCTGATCTCCTAAACACAGGGACACCAGGGTGATACACTTATATATACACCACACAGTCTGATCTCCTAAACACAGGAACACCAGGGTGATACACTTATATATACACCACACAGTCTGATCTCCTAAACACAGGGACACCAGGGTGATATACCTTATATACACAACACACAGTCTGATCTCCTAAACACAGGGACACCAGGGTGATACACTTATATACACACCACACAGTCTGATCTCCTAAACACAGGGACACCAGGGTGATACACATATACACACCACACAGTCTGATCTCCTAAACACAGGGACACCAGGGTGATACACATCTATACATGCCACACAGTCTGATCTCCTAAACACAGGGACACCAGGGTGATACACTTCTATACACATCACACAGTCTGATCTCCTAAACACAAGGACACCTGGGTGATACACTTCTATACACACCACACAGTCTGATCTCCTAAACACTGGGACACCAGGGTGATACACTTCTATACACACCACATAGTCTGATCTCCTAAACACAGGGACACCAGGGTGATACACTTATATACACACCACACAGTTTGATTTCCTAAACACAGGGACACTAGGGTGATACACATCTATACATGCCACACAGTCTGATCTCCTAAACACAGGGACACCAGGGTGATACACTTCTATACACATCACACAGTCTGATCTCCTAACACAGGGACACCAGGGTGATACACTTATATACACACCACACAGTCTGATCTCCCAACACAGGGACACCAGGGTGATACACTTATATACACACCACACAGTCTGATCTCCTAAACACAGGGACACCAGGGTGATACACATATACACACCACACAGTCTGATCTCCTAACACAGGGACACCAGGGTGATACACTTATATACACACCACACAGTCTGATCTCCTAACACAGGGACACCAGGGTGATACACTTATATACACACCACACAGTCTGATCTCCTAACACAGGGACACCAGGGTGATACACTTATATACACACCACACAGTCTGATCTCCTAAACACAGGGACACCAGGGTGATACACTTATATATACACCACACAGTCTGATCTCCTAAACACAGGGACACCAGGGTGATACACTTCTATACACACCACACAGTCTGATCTCCTAAACACAGGGACACCAGGGTGATATACCTTATATACACAACACACAGTCTGATCTCCTAAACACAGGGACACCAGGGTGATACACTTATATACACACCACACAGTCTGATCTCCTAAACACAGGGACACTAGGGTGATACACATCTATACATGCCACACAGTCTGATTTCCTAAACACAGGGACACTAGGGTGATACACATCTATACATGCCACACAGTCTGATCTCCTAAACACAGGGACACCAGGGTGATACACTTCTATACACATCACACAGTCTGATCTCCTAACACAGGGACACCAGGGTGATACACTTATATACACACCACACAGTCTGATCTCCTAACACAGGGACACCAGGGTGATACACTTATATACACACCACACAGTCTGATCTCCTAAACACAGGGACACCAGGGTGATACACATATATACACCACACAGTCTGATCTCCTAACACAGGGACACCAGGGTGATACACTTATATACACACCACACAGTCTGATCTCCTAACACAGGGACACCAGGGTGATACACTTATATACACACCACACAGTCTGATCTCCTTACACATGGACACCAGGGTGATACACTTATATACACACCACACAGTCTGATCTCCTAAACACAGGGACACCAGGGTGATACACATATACACACCACACAGTCTTATCTCCTAAACACAAGGACATCTGGGTGATACACTTCTATACACACCACACAGTCTGATCTCCTAAACACTGGGACACCAGGGTGATACACTTCTATACACACCACACAGTCTGATCTCCTAAACACAGGGACACCAGGGTGATACACTTATATACACACACCACACAGTCTGATCTCCTAAACACAAGGACACCTGGGTGATACACTTCTATACACACCACACAGTCTGATCTCCTAAATACAGGGACACCAGGGTGATACACTTATATACACACCACACAGTCTGATCGTGCATTGCTTTTCAAGGCTTTGTGCACCACTCAGATCCTCAAGAGTTTAATCAAGCATGAGGCCTCGCATAATGCATTGCAAAGCAATGAACATTGTACACTCATTTGGTCTCCAAGGGGTTAACTTATAACAAAAGATGAGATTGACTGCTGGGTGAGTTTAAATCTGGCCAGGGATGGGCAATCACATTATGATGAGGGTGGCAACAGCTTTAGCCTTTTGAGTGACAGTCAGGGTATCCAACCCATCACTTCACAATGGGTTGGATACCCCTCTGACATTCAAAGGGTTAAACCTTAATCCATTAATGTCATCTTTTGTCACAAGTTAACCCCTTGAAGACCAAATGAGTGTACAATGTGCATGGCTTTGTAAGACACTGTACATCCCTCTGATCGTCAAGGAGTTTATGAAGCAGGATGATCAGCGTCACATTTGATTAACCTCTTAAGGATTAGAGGGGTGCACAATGCCTTGCGAAGCCATGTCCATTGTACACACATTTGTTATTTAAGGGGTTAAATTGAGGCAAAAGACTACATTGACTACTGGGTTAAAGTTTAACCTTTTGAGTGCCAGAGGTTAATGTAAGACAAAAGGAACAATACTACCAGGGGCCTACAATCATAAAAGCCACATTTCTGTACTAACATATAAACCAATATACTGCATATCTGTAAACCCTAACCTGGCTTATTACGGTTTAAATTTATGATGCTGTCTTTAATAAAGTCAACATCGTAAATTTAAACAGTAACACACCCAGGATTCGGGTTTAAATATATTCAGTATATAGTAGCAGTATATAATAGCCATTTAACCTTTTCAGTGCCAGGGAAGTATCCAGAGCATTGAGTTGCGAATTCTTTTGATACCTTCCAGGCACTCATAGTGTTACCATGGTAGGTGTAAAGTATTTCTGCAGTTTTCTCAACACAGTAATCTCCAGAGTCTGCCACTAGATCACTGCTTCTCAAAAAAAAAACCCACAATGGCATTCAGTAGTCCAGAATTACTCATAAGGCTGTTTAGTTTTTAGCAGATTGTAAACAAACAATTAGCAACATTAAAATGCAAATACAAAATATATAGATATATCCAGGGCTGGATTTACATCTCAGGAGCCTGTAGGCACAGAAATCTGAAGAACCCCCACATTGGCCATCTCCACAATGCTCCAAATCTCCATATTACCCCCATCTCCATATTGCCCTCACATTGCCCCCATCAGCTCCACATTGCCCCCCTCATCTCAACATTGACCCCCATCAGCTCCATATTGCCCTCACATTGCCCCCATCAACTCAATATTGCCCCATCAGCTTCATGCCCCCATCACCTCCACATTGCCCCTATCAGCTCCACATTGCCCTCACATTGCCCCCCATCATCCCCATATTGCCCTCACATTGCCCCCATCATCTCCACATTAAGCCTCACATCCCCCCCATCCATTTCCTAGCTTTCTGGTGGTCCAACGGCAGGAGAGATCTCTGCTTCTGCACAGTCCTGTAGCTGCTGGAGCTCCTGTGCGGTCTTCTCTTTAGTAATACAGAGCGCTGGAAGATGATGTCATCTCCCAGCGCTCTGCATTACTAAAGAGCCGGGGGAGCTCAGCAGCTACAGGTCTGTGCCGAAGAAGGCACAGACCTTACTATGCTGAGGGTGGCGCCACTTTAAAAAAAAAAAAATATATATATATATATATATATATATATATATATATATATCAATTGCAATGGCAGACGCCCCTCTGTAGGGTGCGACTGTAGGCAGATGCCTACTCTGCCTTATGGAAAATCCGGCCCTGGATATATCCAACAGCTGTTTGGAGAAAATTATAAGTCCTTATGTAAAACAGTAATTTTATAAATATACTTTATTAATGAATGAAGGACACCTGTCTAGGAAAGGCCTTGTTACACACAGTAATTATATAGATACACCTGTCTGCTGTATGATGGAGTCCTACCTAGGTAAGTATTTCTGTTACACACAGTAATTATATACATATCCTGTGTGCGCACACACACACACGCACGTTACGCACACCAAATCAAGATGTTAAGTCCATCTTTGATGCCTCCTGTTCACTTAGGTTCCTCAGACACCCAGCATTATCCTGTTATATAAGCTGTGAATAAATCAAGGCTATGATATGAGGGAGCCATGCATGTTTGTATTCCTGGAAGTTAAGCTCATTCACCCGCCAATGTGCTGCATTTAAACATAGTATCTGAGCAGTGTGACAATAACACTAGTACTGTACAGTAAGTAAATGCAGCGCGCCAGCAAGTGAAAAAAAACGTAACTTCCTGGAACACGTACAAACTTGGCTCCTTACCTGGATATTATTGCCCTGCTTTACTCTTAGAACAGGGACCAGTCAATGGCAGCCACTAATTAACATCTTAACTCACCAGTCTACAAGGGGTTAAACTGTTACCTGCCTCATATGGTGGCAACAGAGAGGGAGACAGTGGTTACAACACTAGTTTGCTTTACTACATTGTCTCGCTCTGAAAAGGTTTTCCCCTCTCCTTCTGCACTTCCAACTTCAATCAAGTCACGTTCTGCCTCCCTGGTGACATGTTGGCAGCAGGGTTGTTTTAAGGCACACTGAGGACTTGACTTATTTGTAAAATCGGCCCCCTATATATTAATATTTTTAAATTTTGAAAAACCCTCTGAGTGCCAGATGTGTGTGTGTATGTGTCTTACAGAAACACACATTCACAATCTACCACTTCTGGTAGTCAGAGACACAATTATACCCCTGCTTTTGTTACAGTGTCCATTGTTAGTCACAGAACCCCGCATGCACTGTCTGATGCACCAGCTGTGTCCCACTGGAAGTCACAGAACCAGACATACACTAACACCTCAGCCTTGTTCCACTGATAGTCACAGAACCACACATACACTAACATCTCAGCATTCTGTTTTAGGGGGGTCTTGTTGTGGGGTGTGGCTGGTGGGCAGGGCATTACTGAGCATTTTTAGGCTATTTCAAGATCTACTGACATTTCCTTGTGTAACTTGATAAATGACTTATAACAAGACCATAGTATTTTATTTACCCAGACTAATTTATAAACACATACACTGATGTTTAAACAAACATTAATGTGAGTTTTATCGCTGTAGAGAAATGTGATACACTGATATACACACCTCACAGTCTGATCTCCTAAAAAGAGGGACATCAGGGTGGGAAAGAGGGACAGAGGGATTTGGGTCTAAAAGAGGGACACTTGGGAGGTATGCCTCAGCCTTGTTCCACTGGCAGAACCACACATACACTGTGACACCCCAGCCTTGTTCCACTGTTTACTTTTAGTCACCCCAATCATGTCCCACTGGTAGTCACAGAATTGCCTATACACTACCTGATAACTGCCTTATTCCACCTATGAAGGGGGGGATGCATGGAAGGGGAGAAAGACATGAAGATGAGGGAAACATTAATGGGGGGGAAGCATGGAAGAAGAAGGGGAAGGAAGACATGAGTTGAGGGACAGCCTTCCTTACCTCACCAAGTCTGGGTAGGACCCTGTAGACTGATGTTAACCCTTTCAGTGCAGAATGAATAACAAACAAATTGCTCTGCAATGTGTTCTCATTCTCACCAGTATGGCACTGAAAGGGTTAATTGTGTGTAAACACTGTCCTAGTATGTGAGTCATTTGTGGACAGTGGTCATATATGCTCCACAGCTGCTTCCTAACAACACGTGTCTCTCAGTCTGTGTGTCTGACAAGTAAATAAGCTGCTTTTTGGTCAGAGACAGACTGAGGAGCTCTTGGGAATGCAGGGGGGGAGGTAAAAATCATAGCCCTGGAGGATTTATTATCACGACCCACCAACAGACGACATACCACAACAGTGTGCAGGCACATAACCCTTTCAGTGCCAGTGGGGGTGCAAAGAGGGCTGAGGAGATTGTAGGGTAACTAATGAATGACAATGAAAAGGAGAGTGATAGTATGAAGGGTGAGAGAGGAAGAAGACTAAAGTGGGTTTAACCCTTTCAGTGCCGGAGGCTCGGGCCATTTCCTGTACCCTGCAGGCCAGACACATTTTCAGCATTTTTGCTATCCTTCTGTTTACGCTTGATTTCCTCTTGGGATTTTTAGTTAAATATGGAAAACTATATATTGTTTTTTTCAGAACGAATTGAGCTTTCTCATGGTACCTTACATGAACAGAATTTTGCATCGTGCAAAAATCTATGATGTCATAATGACAAAAAAAAGTGAAAATTTACTAATTTTGCTAAAATCACATACTATGTATCAAAAACATTTACCTTGATTGAAAAAGTTTCAATTATTTGAAAAAGCCCTGAGTCCCCCGAGTAAAAAAATACCAAATTTGTATAGTTTTACCTACGTCCATGGCTAGCGTAGAGCCCTAATCACCAGCAGCGCAAAATGACATTTTCAACTTTATAAACTAAAATGCGCATTCTAGGGTTTTTGTGGTAAAACTACCCTAAAACAGTGGAATAACTATATAAAACTACATATTTCTGAAATGTAGACAACCTGCCGCATCTAATGAGGGGTAACTTACCTTCTTGCCCCAAGCCTGTTGTGCACAAATGCTTCCAGAAGGTGGCACTATAGGAAAAAAATGGCATTTTCTTATGTTTCTGCCCCTTCATCTGTATGGAAATCTGTGAAAACCATGGAATTTCCAACTGTATTCTTTAGCTAGTGCTCTTAGGAGAAAAATGACACCTCATTGGTATGAGTTCCCCTACCTTAGTGGGCGCTACAAGTACCAAACTACACCTATTGCAACCACTAATTTTTCTAACATTTTCTCAAACATTACTTGTCTATACAAAAATGGTTATAACAACTACAGAAGTGAAGAAAGGGTACACAAACCATACCATTTTGGAAAGAAGACAACCTGCCGCATCTAATGAGGGGTGAATTGCCTTCTTACCCCAAGCCTGTTGTGCCCAAATGCTTCCAGAAGGTGGCACTATAGGAAAAAAATGGCATTTTCTTACATTTCTGCCCCTTCAAATGTACTGAAATCTGTAAAAACCATGGAATTTCCAGCACTATCCATTAGCTAGTACTCTTAGGAAAAAAAATGACACCCCATTGGCATGAGTTGACCTACCTCAGGGGGCGCTAGAAGTGCAAAACGACATCTACTACAACTTCTAATTTTTCTAACATTTTCTCAAACATTACTTGTCTATACAAAAATGGTTATAACAACTACAGAAGTGAAGAAAGGGTACACAAACCATACCATTTTGGAAAGAAGACAACCTACCGCATCTAATGAGGGGTGACTTGCCTTCTTACCCCAAGTCTGGTGTGCACAAATGCCTCCAGAAAGGGGCGCTAATGAAAAAAAAAGGCATTTTCTTACATTTCTGCCCCTTCAAATGTACTGAAATCTGTAAAAACCATGGAATTTCCAGCAGTATCCATTAGCTAGTGCTCTTAGGAGAAAAATGACACCCCATTGGCATGAGTTGACCTACCTCAGGGGGCGCTATAAGTGCAAAACGACACCTACTACAACTTCTAATTTTTCTAACATTTTCTCAAACATTACTTGTCTATACAAAAATGGTTATAACAACTACAGAAGTGAAGAAAGGGTACACAAACCATACCATTTTGGAAAGAAGACAACCTACCGCATCTAATGAGGGGTGACTTGCCTTCTTACCCCAAGTCTGGTGTGCACAAATGCCTCCAGAAGGTGGCGCTAATGAAAAAAAAAGGCATTTTCTTACATTTCTGCCCCTTCAAATGTACTGAAATCTGTAAAAACCATGGAATTTCCAGCAGTATCCATTAGCTAGTGCTCTTAGGAGAAAAATGACACCCCATTGGCATGAGTTGACCTACCTCAGGGGGCGCTATAAGTGCAAAACTACACCTACTACAACTTCTAATTTTTCTAACATTTTCTCAAACATTACTTGTCTATACAAAAATGGTTATAACAACTACAGAAGTGAAGAAAGGGTACACAAACCATACCATTTTGGAAAGAAGACAACCTACCGCATCTAATGAGGGGTGACTTGCCTTCTTACCCCAAGTCTGGTGTGCACAAATGCCTCCAGAAAGGAGCGCTAATGAAAAAAAAAAAAGGCATTTTCTTACATTTTTGCCCCTTCAAATGTACTGAAATCTGTGAAAACCATTGATTTTTCAAATGTATTCTTTAGCTATGGCTCTTAGGAGAAAAGTGACACCTCATTCGTATGAGTTCACATACCTTAGGGGGCGCTACAAGTACAAAACTACACCAACCTCTAATTTTTCTAACATTTTCTCAAACATTACTTCTCTATACAAAAATGGTTATAAAAACTAGAGAAGTGAAGAAAGGGTACAGAAACGATACCATTTTGGAAAGAAGACAACCTGCCGCATCTAGTGAGGGGTGACTTGCCTTCTTACCCCAAGCCTGTTGTGCCCAAATGCTTCCAGAAAGTGGCACTATAGGAAAAAAATGGCATTTTCTTACATTTCTGCCCCTTCAAATGTATTGAAATCTGTAAAAACCATGGAATTTCCAACTGTATCCATTAGCTAGTGCTCTTAGGAGAAAAATGACACCCCATTGGTATGAACTGACCTACCTTAGGGGGCGCTACAAGTACAAAACTACTACTGCTACAACCTCCTGATTTCTCTAACATTTTCTCAAACATTCTTGCATGTATGAAAATGGTTATAACAGCTATAGAAGTGAAGAAAATGTAGCGAAACCATACCATTTTGGAAAGAAGATAACCTGCCGCATCTAATGAGGGGTCACTTGCCTTTCTACCCCTAAGTTAGTGTGCACAACTATTTCCAGAATGTGGTGCTACAGAAAAAAAAAAACTTTTTTTTTTTTTTTTTTTTTTTTTACAAATCAGTCACTTCAAAGATACGAAAATGGTTCAACACCATGGGATTTCCTAGGAGGACCTCCTGCCAGCCTACGATAAATGGTACCCCACTGCTGTGGGATGACATACCATATTGGGTGCCAGGAGTGTAGCTACCAGTTGAACAAGGATGGGGAAGCAAACAGCGTATGTATGATTCTATGGCTATCAGTGGTCAGTCAGTGTACGTGAGGACCTGTGACTGCCAGTGAAACCAGGTGGGGGGAGGGGTCAGGCAGTGTATGTGGGTATATCTACCACTGGGCAGAGCGCACGTATGGCAGTGGTGGTGGGGGAGGTAAGGTAGTACATATGGGGGATCTGTGACTACCACTGTGCACTGTAAGTCCCCCACATACACTGTTTGATTTCCAGCCTGAATCCAGTGCGTATTGGCACTTGGGTCTACCCGTAGGCAGTGGAACCAGGCTGGGGGGGTCAAACTGTGGGAATGGGATTGCCAGTAGGTTGTGTAACTGGGCTGGTGGGTAGGGTACGGGGGGGATTGAGTCATTTTGTGTGCATGCCACAGGGATGTCCGATGCATTGCAAAGCAATGCAATTGACCCCCTGTCGCACACAGAGGGTTCTTTTTAAAAAAAAAATAATTCTTCTTTATTCATAGCTTGTTGGGTGGCCTTAGGGCCTCCCAACAAGCTTTGAATGTAAAGCAATAGTAAAAAAAAAAAGTCCTGTGTGTGCCACAGGAGGGGGTCTAAAATGAACCCCCTCCCCTGTGGCACACAGAGGGTTAATTTTTTTTTTTTGTCTGTTTTTTATAGACCTCATTGGGGGGCTTCAGGACCCTTCCTTATGTCCCCCAATGAGGTCTTAGTAAAAAAAAAATATGGGCTAAAAGAATTGACCCTGTGAGTGTCACAGGGTTCTCCAGCACATTGCAAAGCAATGTGCTGGGGACCACTGCGTCACTCACAGAGTTAATTTTTTTTTATTTTTTTTTTAATTATTATCAGACCTTGTGGGGGGACATCAGGAATTCTCCTGATGTCCCCCCAACAATCTCTGATTATAAAATACTAAAAAATATTCCTATGTCTGCCACAGGAGGGGGGCTCTGCAATGAACCCCCTCCCCTGTGGCACACACAGGGTTAATTTTAATTTTTTTTTTCTATTTTTTATAGACCTCATTGGGGGGCTTCAGGACCCTTCCTGAAGCCCCCCAATGAGGTCTCTGTAAAAAAATATGGGCTGCAACAATTGACCCTGTGAGTGTCACAGGGATCCCCAGTGCATTGCAAAGCAATGCACTGGGGAACCCTGCAGCACTCACAGGGTTCATTTTTTTATTTGTTTTTTTTTTTATTTTATCATTTTTATACTCAGACCTCGCTGGGGCACATCAGGACCCCTCCTGATGTGCACCCAGTTATTGATCTCCCAGCCGATTGGGCTGGGAGCTCAATATGGCGACAGAAGGAGAGGAAAAGCTCTCCTTCTCTTCACTCCTACCTCCGGTAGGAGTGATCTCGATCGGGGAATGCCTTGTAACGTCATCGGTGACTATGTCACCGATGACGTTAGGAGGCTTCCCCCGGTCCCGCCCACTCCTACCCGGAAGTTCGAGTAGGAGAGGAGGGATAGGAGAAGCTCCACTTCTCCTTAGTAAATATTGATCTCCCAGCGCGATCGGCTGGGAGATCAATACCTGGGGGGACATGAGGAGTAATCCTCATGTCCCCCCACGAGTGCCAGGCAATTTTTTTTTTTAAATGCGGCCACTGCATGCCGGTTATACCGGCCTATGCAGTGACCGCATTTAAGCTGTACAACATACGAGCTTGGCACAGCAGGTACAGCTGTCCTCACTCGTACGTTGTACCCACTTGGCACTCTAGGGGTTAAAGTTACCAGTGGGATGGAGCCATAGAGGTGTCCTGAGGGGAACTATCTGGCAAATAAAGAGTTAACGATTTTTTAAGCACATACTAGAACACAACTGTAGCTGTATATAATTTATTCAAGCAGACAGGACGGAGAGACTAATTTCCCTGAATAAATCACCCAACAGCTACCTCCTCCGACCAAATAGGCATTTAAAACAACAGAGTTCAAGGAGATTCATTCAAAAATGTAGTCAGAGCCGATCTCTCCGTTCCGGTCTGCTTAAATAAATCATATACGGCAGTGTGCTGCAACATTAACCCTTTAATAACCTGCTTCATTAAACAAACTCAGAAGTGCCCAAATCCTTCACCCTGTCATCTACACTGTCTCGTAGTGAAACATTTAGCCCCTTCCTTTGCTCAAACGAATTGCTTTACTGACAAACTCACTAAATACCTCTTTTGCTAATCACCTACTTCCCCACTACCATTCTGCATGTTCAGTCTCCCTTCCGTTTCTGCTGTTCATTTAATCAAGTGCTCCAGGAGTCCAGCTTCTGTGCAGAATTGAAGCAGCCCGCGCATCACACAGATCTCGCGAGAGCAGGGGAGCAGTGCTGTGAGTGCACACAGACTCCCCGGGGTCCCTGATGGTGGGGAAGCTTGACATTTTGAGTGACAGGGATATTTAATGCATTGCTTAGCAATGCGTTGGATATCCCTTTAGCACTGAAAACGTTAAGGACAAGGTAAGTCAGTGAAGCATATTGTTGGGGGCCCCCATGGCTCCAATAACGTTTAACGGGCAAAACTTTTTTTGGGGCCCCAAAATCTGGTGGGGCCCCCCCGCGCCGCGGGGGCTGCGGGGGCCTCCGCTACGCCTCTGATTGGGTGATTCAATGAAGGAGTGATTTAAATCATTCAGGGGGTTGGCCTGCCCCCACTATCCAGCCCGCCCACCACTATCCAAGTGACTGAAAAAACAAAATGTCTGCCACTCGCTCCTACACCACAGACTCACATACAAGCCACACACACACACAAAAGCCACACATACGCACACACAGAGTCCCCAGGGGTCCCTACACCAACCTGAGGCACACAATGAGCTGATCCAACAAAAAGAGGGCGGGATCGAGTCCAGTGTAACTTCATTTTTGGTATCCGCAACACAACAATGCTTTCGGCTCCTGGTGCACAATGTGCTTCTGCTGCAGGAAGCCCAGCTGCTTCATGTAGCTTGGAGGCAGGCAGGCCCAGTACCAAATCCTTCATGTTCCCCCTTCATGAAGCACAACACTCCACCCCACAACAGCCCGGTCATGCGGCCCTTCAAGGAGCTCTCTACAAGCAGCAGCTGGATGCGGCTATTACCCGTGGCTGAGGGGCTGGAGACAGACCATGCTGGGGCCACTCTGTAGTACACACTCTTACACACAAGCTTCTTCAGCGCCGCTCTCTGCCCGCTGTCACACACCTGCATTGTGTAAGTACCCTGGCACAAAAAATATACATGCCGCACTATAGCTGCTCCAACAACACACACCATCCCTGCTCTAACCACACACACACCATCCCTCCTCAGTTCCCGCTCTTGGTGCCCGGGCTGCGTCCCTGGAAACACTCTTGGCCGAGGCCTGGGGCAGGAGGTGTCTTCCTGGCCAGGGAGCCCAGCCGGCGGTTGTCTGGCAGCCTCTGAGTGTGCATGTACAGAGTCCACTTCAGGGACTGTGGACTCCATGACTCTCGCTACATACTGGGACAGCTGGTTAACCATTCCAGTGACAGAGGATTAAGCAACACAATGAGCAATGCCTTGCCGACCCCTCTGGCACTTGCAGGACCGTAATAATATCTGTATGTGTGTGTGTGTGTGTGTGTGTGTGTGTGTGTGTGTGTACGCATGTATGTATGATCAATGTCTGTATATGTCACTGTATCTGTGCGTGTCTATGTGTGCAATATGATTCTTTCTGCTTCACACAGTACACAAGAAAACATCATCAGTCAATACAGCTAAATGAAATGTACAATACAAACAAACACAAAAAATTCTTACAAAATACCTTCAACATGCCACCTACAACATTTCAAACAAAAAATGCTACATAACACATACCCTACTACAATGACGGGCAACGCCGTCACATATTGCTAGTATATATATATATATATATATATATATATATATATATATATATATATATATATTTGCACATATCCTTTTAAACTGCAACTACATTTAAAATGACTTAAATAGTAGGAATCAGCATGGTTTCATGAAGAACAGATCATGTCAGACTAATTTACTTGCATTTTATGAAAGAGTAAGTAGTAATTTGGACAGGGGAATTGCTGTTGATGTAGTATACTTGGATTTTGCAAAAGCCTTTGATACAGTGCCACACAGCAGGTTACTGCATAAATTAAAAGGCTTCGGTTTGGGCGGTGTTATCTGTACATGGATTGAGAACTGGTTAAATGATAGATGGCAGAGAGTTGTTGTAAATGGAACTTTTTCAAATTGGTCTAAGGTTATAAGTGGGGTGCCACAGGGTTCAGTCCTGGGACCAATGCGCTTTCATTTGTTTATTAATGATCTAGAAGTGGGAATTGAAAGTAGCGTCTCAATGTTTGCTGATGACACTAAACTATGTAAGGAAATACATACAGAGCTGGATGTTTTTTCCCTACAGAAGGATTTAGATAAACGAAGTGAATGGGCAGAAAAGTGGCAGATGTCATTTTATGTAGATAAATGTAAGGTTATGCATTTGGGCTGTAGAAACAAACTTGCTACATATACTCTAAATGGGAAACAACTTGGGAAATCCTCATTAGAGAAAGATTTAGGAGTACTGATAGACGACAGACTTCACAGCAGTGTGCAGAGTCACTCAGTTGCTGCAAGAGTAAATAGAGTACTAGCTTGCATAAAAAGAGGTGTAGAAGCAAGGGATGCTAATATTATCCTACCTCTGTATAAATCCTCGGTTAGGCCTCATCTACAATATGGAGTACAATTTTGGGCGCCTGTTCTAAAAAAAGACATTACTGAACTGGAAAAGGTGCAGAGACGTGCAACAAAAATGATAAAAGGATTGGAGGATCTGAGTTACAAAGAGAGACTAGCCAAACTGGGTTTGTTTAAATTAGAGAAGAGACATCTAAGGGGTGATATGATTACCATTTACAAATACATTCAAGGTCAATACTAAGAACTATCCAATGAATTATTTATGCAAAGAGCGGCTTCAAAGCAAATAGGATATTGATCCGGGGAACTATCTGACTACCAGTTGGAGTCAGGAAGGAATAATTCCCCCCCACACATTTGGGACTAGATTGGAAATGGCTCCGGGGGGCTTTTTTGCCTTCCTCTGGATCAACAAGGGTGTTTTTGGCATGGGCTGGACTTGATGGACGCATGTCTTTTTTCAGCATTATCTACTATGTTACTATGTATGTTACTTGTGAATTTCAAAGGAGTCTCAAAATCACCTTTGTGTTATTCTTTATTTAAAACTATAATTTGAGACATTTAGCTTCATTTGTCAGTTATGCAAATTATCCAGTAATGACAGGGAGTGGCATTAGTGAGGGATTGTGGAATGTCAGTGTCTGACATATTAGGTTGTACCAGCCAGTACTGCTTAAAGAAGCAGAAAACTTTTTTTTATGAAAAATATATATTGTAGGACGTTTCTTGTTGAGTAAACTATGGGTACTCCCACTGCTGAGAGATGCATATTTCCAGAGTAATTACCATTTAAACCTGTGTTTTTTGTTTTTTTAAATTAGTAGAGCCCTCTAGTGGTCAAATTCCAATTAGTTATTCTGTTAAATTCTGAGAGGAAAGTCGATGACTTACTGTTCTCCATAGAATCTGTCACTTCCTGTCAGTTAGAACAACAGGAAGTAAACACACAGTAAATTCACTTCCTGATTATTTGAACTCTTATATCATTTGAATAAAACAACTGACAGCGGTGGGAGTGACCTTGTTTTACTCAGCAGGAAAAGCTCTATGACACGTTTTCATAAAAAAAGTTTATTTCTCCTTTAACTTGCATTAACTACCAAACACTAAATCTCGCCTATAGTTTTGAATAAAGAATGGTTAATTTAGTTTTTGAAAGCTCTTCAGAAATTATCCAATGCATTATAACATGTTAATTGTTCCATTTTAAGGTTGGACAACCCACTGGTCCTTAACTCTGAGTACCAGAAGAGTGCGCAACACATTGCATCGTGTACTGTTGAAATCTTTTTTCTAGAGGTTACATTGTTTTCTTCAGATTGTAATTTATACAAGTAATAAAATAGGTGCTGTAAGCAGAGGTGTTATTTGGGAAACCAAGTTACAAATTACCCAGACATCACAGAAAACAACAGTCTTTCATTGCTGGAAAAACTCCAGCAACTTTTGCCTACATTACTGAAGTCAGATGTTGCCCCTCAATCTGCTCATCTCTGATCTTAAACCAGGAGTTTTAAAAATGTTTTTCTTTGCTCATGGTACCACTAAGGAACTCACAATCAGAATGAAATTAAAGATCACATAGTTTATAATGTCTATTGAAGTGATTCAACTACTTTTTGACTTTACATATTCTGCACATAAGGGCCTATACTTTTTTTATTTATTTGTACAGGGGAGGTGTCTGAATTCCGAAAGCCTTCTGTTTCAGAATGCGAAAAAAATGGACAGTGCAATGATGTAAAAAAAATATACCACTGAGGAAAAAAAAAAGTGAAAAAGTAGAAAAACCTGCCTCTACAGCATCCAAATCACTCAGAGCTGCAGGAAAACTGCAACATTTTATAAATCTCTCAGTTTTGACAGTGCCTGACTGAAAGCTCTCTGGTAACACACATCTAGTGAGAACAAGGTCAGGGAAAAAAAATGTAAAACAATAGGGAAAGATGAAGAGAAAAAAAGTAGAAGCTATTTGAATATTATAAAGAAAAGAAGGTGCCTCTTGCGCAATATCCTCTGTACAAATGTATACACCATAGCGCCACCTAAGACTGGTACTTACTTTTAGTATATGCTGGAATAATACATACCTATAGACCAGCAATAAAGCTTGGGGACTGTAAGCTGCTCCCCTGTACAGTGATGGGTATCTCTGCTCTCCCCTGAAAACCCCACTCTCGAGGCCAATTAATATGAAAAACAAAAACCACACAAAGGGGGGCGCCAATAGTACTTTATCACTATGATAGGTGATGTAATCCTACTGATAAATGGATACTCACATTCCGCTTTTGCTGTGTAATAAACGTATGTTACACACAGCTATTTTGCATACAGAGAAAATATTACCGTCTCTGCTCGGTATCAGTCAGTCCTGTCTGTCCTCCTCCTTCCTTTAATCCCCAGTGTAACGGTAATCCAACTTTAGGCAGGCTATAAAGTTTCTTCAAATATCTTTATTAAACTCATATAATTAAAACCACTGTGTAATTCCTACGCGTTTCGCAGCTATAATGCTGTTTTTTCAAAGAAAGTGGTGAATATTAATTTGATAAAATGTCAAATCTAAAAATGAAATGAACACGCCTGCCTACTCGAAATGTAAAAACTTCCACATTGATCCTGATTGGCAGACATAATTGCTGTCAATCACAACCTTCCGGTACTGGAATTAACCCTTCAGGATGTGGAAATCTTATTGTACTCTATATATCTCCAAAACAATATCGATTGACCCACAGATACAATTATTTATGTAGATACACTAATTTTATAGTACACTGTTACATCCTGTTAGAATAGCATATTAATAAAATTCTCTTATGGGATTCTAATTTCACAATGCAACCCTACCTGTAGCACAGCGAAAGGGTTAAACTTCCATAAAATCTGGGTGGTCGCTCTCCTACTGTGAGTCAGCGGTCACAGTAACAAATGTGTATTAAAGGTAGGTCTCTTATGCCCTTTAATTCATAAGAGACCTACCTTTAATACACATTCAGGTGAGTATACTATATAGTAAATCCACACATTTGACACCTGTACACTTCCCCACTATATATATTTCTAGTATGAGCAAATGTACTCGATACATGCAAAGACTGCACATGTTAGATAGTGGAGCGTAAGGATTGTGGGTACTGCAGTCCATGTTTGCTCCGATTATGTATGTATATCTGTGTGAGTAGATTTTCCACGTGCAGCTGAGAGGATCTGAGATAGGTTGAATGTTACTAGTTTTATTCAAATTGATTTCGATGGATAAGAGTGGTTTTACTGTTATGGTTGTTAGAGATGGAATTTCATTATTATTGTAGGGTTAGGTGTATATACACTATATGGGGAAAGTCACTCCATGTGTTATACTATTGTCATCTTATGGGTCACTTTGTGCATTGTTGTTTGCATTTGGGTTACTTTATGGGGACACATATATATATGTATTCCGGCATTTTGGATGCCCGTGAGACACGCAGCTTATTCCAGTTAGAGGCTGCGAAATTTTAGAGGCAATGAAGGGCCGGATAGTACGTGTATATGTGGGTGACTTCTATACCATCTTTATAAATTCTATGGATTTTACATATCCACAATTGTCCCGATCTGCACACAAGATTGCACATTTGTTACTGTAACCGCTGACTCACAGTAGGAGAGCGATTACCCGGATTTTACGTAAGTTTAACCCTTTTGCTGTGCTACAGGTAGGGTTGCATTGGAAATTAGAATCCCATAAGAGAATTTTATTAATATGCTATTCTAACAGGATGTAACAGTGTACTATAAAATTAGTGTATCTACATAAATAATTGCATCTGTGGGTCACTCGATATTGTTTTGGAGATATATAGATTACAATAAGATTTTCACATCCTGAAGGGTTAATTCCAATACCAGAAGGTTGTGATTGACAGCAATTATGTCTGCCAATCAGGATCAATGTGGAAGTTTTTACATTTCGAGTAGGCAGGCGTGTTCATTTCATTTTTATATTTGAAGTTTTATCAAATTAATATTCACCACTTTCTTTGAAAAAGCAGTATTATAGCTGCAAAACGCGTAAGAATTACACAGTGGTTTTAATTATATGAGTTTAATAAAGATATTTGAAGAAACTTTATAGTCTGCCTAAAGTTGGATTACTGTTACACTGGGGATTAAAGGAAGGAAGAGGACAGACAGGACTGACAGATACCGAGCAGAGACGGTAATATTTTCTCTGTATGCATAATAGCTGTAACATTTGTTTATTACACAGCAAATGTGGAATGTGAGTATCCATTTATCAGTAGGATTACATCACCTATCATAGTGATAAAGCACTATTGGTGCCCCCTTTGTGTGTTTTTGTTTTTCATATTTGTATATTATGCACTTGCAGAGAATGTGAACTGAAAAGGGTCACCTGACTAATTTATTTGTGAAACACCAAAATGCCACCCGACCCCGGTAGGGAACAATGTATATAACAGGGGTGAGAGAAAAGCGGGAACATTGTCCCAAGCCATTGATCAAGAAAGGACCTGGTCTTTGGTCTGGTTAGCTTACATGGGCAGGCTTTAACTAGCCCACTGTTATTTACATAGTAGTTTACGTTGAAAAAAGACTTGCATCCATCAAGTTCAACCCTTTTCCTACCACTGTTGATTAATAAGGTAAACATTTACTTTGCACCCCCCCCAAAGCTTGCATTCCTCCAAGTATTTTTGTTCACATTCTCCAACCTCTCAGTTACTAAAAGTCATTATTAAACTTTTGATGAGTGAGAGAGGAGCTTACAGCGCAGTGCAGGGCATCTGACAGAAAGCACATCATTGGCTATTAGGTCCCACATGACTTACTGGAGCTATTGACTATGTCTTATGTATCCTTCATGCAAGGGATATCACAATGCAAAAGAACAAACCCAGAAAGGTAGGGACAGGGAAATCACTACATGTGTATTTTAAAGGGGATCTATCACCCTATACAAGTTAGTCTTCTTAGTTAGATTATTTAGCGAATATGTTTAAAACTGTATTCATTTGTTTTTTAAAACCGCTATTTGGGCAAAAATGAATGTTTAAAGAGTGCCCTGCGCCCTACTTCTGACAGCCTGTGGTTACTGCTATGTACTGCAGTGTGTCACTCTGCTTCTGCTTCCCTCCCTCTATCCAGCCTACTCCGATGACGGAGGCCTTCTGCCTGTAAGCTGGAGCGGTCTTATTGGCAGAGATCGATATGTAGCCAATGACACAGCTCCAGCTTACAGAGAGAAAGCCTTCGTCATTGCAAAAGCTAAGATAACAGGGGACATTGGAATAAAGGCAGTATTAATACAGGTGATAGTAATGCCAGCTGTAACATTGTAGACAATAAAAATATAAATTCAATGATGTATGTGTTGTCTCTCAAACTTGAATACATAGTAACATAGTAATTTAGGTTGAAAAAAGACTTGCGTCCATCTAGTTCAACCCTTTTCCTATTCCTGTTTACCATCGTTGATTCAAAAGAAGGCAACACCCCCCCCCCCCCCCCCAATATAGCAATTTCAAATTCTACCCTGAATGGGGGGGAAAATTCCTTCTTGATTTCAAATGGCAATCAGATTTCTCCCTGGATCAACAAGCCCTAACTAAATATTAATCCCAATACTAAAGTACATAGCCCTCTATGTTATGCCCTTTTTAAAAGCATCTAATGTATTCATTCGATAGAACCACCGCCTCAGGCAGTGAATTCCATACCTTTATTGTCCTTACTGTAAAGAAACCCTTCCGCTGTTGCAGATTAAATCTCCTTTCCTCAAGTCTAAGCGGGTGGCCCCTTGTCCTGTGTACTGTTCTGTTAACGAACAGGTCTTTGGAGAGCCCTTTGTATGGGCCCTGAACATATTTATAGGGTTATCATATCCCATCTAAGACGCCGTTTCTCTAGTGTGTACAAGTTTAACTTTTCTAGTCTTTCTTCATAACTACTTTCCATTCCCTAACTAGTTTTGTAGCCCTCCTCTGCATTCTTTCTAGTTCTATAATGTCCTTTTTCAGAAAGGGCGCCCAGAATTGAACAGCATATTCTAGGTGGGGGTCTTACCATGGACCTGTAAAGAGGCATAATTATATCTTCCTCCCTTGAGTCAATACCCCTTTTAATACATGCCAATATCTTATTGGCCTTTGCAGCTGCCAGCTGGCACTGCATGCTACCGCTAAGTCTATTGTCTACCATTACTCCCAAATCCTTTTCATTTGTAGATTTCCCCAGAATAGTTTGAGAGATATAAGGTTTTAAATTCCCACCCCTCCCCTTTCACAGACGTCAGCCTCTAGCTGACAGCAGGAAAATCAGGCTGTGCGATCCGACGGCAGCTCTTCAGCAGAGCCAAAATAGCTTTACCTAAAAAAATAATAATAATAATAATAATAATAATAATAATTCATTGGAACGGTCTACAAAGTGTGTCTGGTTTGCAAGCACACTTTGTACACCATTCCAATGAAGTATTTCTTTTTAGGTAGCGCTATTTAGCTCTGCTGAAAAACCGCCATCGAATTGCACAACACAAATCTCCTTCTGCCAGCTAGAGGCTGATGTCTGTAAAAGGGGCGGGGGGGGGGGGGGAGGCTTTAAAACCTTATATCTCTCAAACTATACAAGTTTGAGAGACAACACATACATCGTTGAATTTATATTTTTAATGTCTACAATAATGAAGTTTACTAACAGCAGGCATTACTATCAACTTAACTGAAATCATGTGTAATCAAGAGTTAATATTGTATGGAATAGTTGATTATCTGTTTGAGGTCCTGCAAGCACCAAAGATCTCACTGGCACTGAAAAGGTGCTGGGCTGTGAGCTTAAAGGAACATTTACACCTAAAAATTAACTGGGGTTTTATACACTGAAAGAGATAGTAATGCTTCACAATAAAAGCAGATCCAATTAATCTTCATAGTATTTGGGCTATGGAGACTGTTATTTCAATACTGTCAGGGTTGTAGTTCAAGAGTAATTGAATGATAAAGTATCCCCCTCCCTCCCCATTTACCTAGTGTAAGCCACCTACCCTCAGATGTGGAATTTGATCCTGGATCCAGACAGCTCACAGCAAGACAATCTTCTTACCATAAGCATAATGAAAACCCTGCCCCACTTGACAGGTTTTTCCTTTTGCTCACTGAAAATTGTCCCTCTCTGTGATCCATCCGGACAGTCTTGCTGCACTGAGGTGAGCAGTAAAAAGGGGGAGGATGGGGATACTTTATCATCAATTACTCTTGAACTACAACTCTGACAGTATTGAAATAACACTCTTCATCACCCAAATACTATGAAGATTAATAGGAGCTGCTTTTATTGTGAAACATTGCTATCCCTTTAAATATCCAGTACTTCATGTTTGCATCTGTGAAAGGTCACTGTTGTCTGATGGCTAAAATCTTCTCTTATTCTCTGGGGGAGCAGCCATTCCTACCTTTTAGAGGCTTCTAAGTACCACAGCAAATGTACTTGGATAAGGTACCATTCTTTCTGAATACAAAAGCAATGGGCACCAATCACAACAAAATTGACTGACCTTAGCTCATCTCTCATAATGACAAAATGAGAAATGAAATAAAAAAAAATAAATAAAAGTTATCTGAATAACTTACAAGTTAAAAAATAGGTTTAGGATATTTTAGGGATGTAACAGATTAACCCTTTGAGTACCAGGGGGTATGCAACAAATTGCTGCGTACACTCTGGCACTCAAAGGGTTAATAATTAAGTTTTACATATTCCAGATATAAAAACATGATATTTAACCCCTTAACAACCCTTGACGGTCATAGTACGTCATGGGTCGATCAGACTTAACAACACATAACGTACTATGACCGTCTTGGAATTCCGGGCTCCTCCCGCAGCTGCATGCCATTTGGGGAGTCCGGAAGCGGAAGAGACCAAAAAAAAAAAAATTAAAAAAAAAGGCTCCATGGTCCTTAACTGACCACGCCGATCAGCCGGTCGTTATAAGAGGTTAAAGGGATAGTAAACCCCCCCAAAAAACTGGGGGTTATGGGGCATAAGTATAAAATAGGAGTGGAACCATTTTGGAGCAAAACGATTGTGCAGTAGCTAGCAAATTAACCTCTTGGATACTAGAGGTCTCCAACACATTGCTAAGTTTACTGCATATGAAGCAACTGTTTGGCTCCAAACTCGCTCTACTTCTGTCATTATACATATGGAAACAGTAGACAGGCAGCATTGTGGCTACAGTGGCTGATCTAATGAGGCTGACAATACAGCAGCCTACAAGGTGGAAAGCAGGGGTAGTCAACTTATGGACCACTGGCTGCTGGGGTCTGCAAGCAACCCCCATCATGCCCAAACACCTGCTAGATCTGACAATGACTGAAGTTGCAGACACCAACAGTTGGTGGTCCAACAGGTAACTAACTTTGATATAGTGGTTGATAGGTTATGCTTACAGACATGCGCACACATACACGCACTACAGCTTCTCCCTTGTAGAGTGCAAATCTTTATATTAGGTGATGGAATACAAAAGAATACCCAGTAACCAAATATTTAAATATCATGTGTTTTATGTATTAAAGCCAACCAGTTACTCTTATAATCCTAAAAATAATAAATGACTCCTTCTCCCTCCCTATAGTGCAAAAATAGTCAATGTTGTGTAAAAGCCATGGACCATCCCAGAACACATATAATGTGCCCAGTACTTGTATTCAAGGAACAACCGTCCCACCTGAAAACCCCAAACTGGACTCACTCCATATAGAACACATAGGCTCCTAGCAACGCCTCCTAGAGCCGACTGGGACTGACAATGCAAGCGTGCAGACGTCAATATGGAAAGATGTCTGCGCTCTTTCCTGCCTGTCAGTCCCGGAGCAGTGTATAATTCTCATTAACCAGGTAATAATTCTGGCGACTAGCATTACTGAGCAGCTAGTCGCAAGATGGGTAATTATTTGGTACAAAGTTTAACATGGGTGCTAGTTCCACTTTAAACATGCAGCAATAAAATGTTTTTACTTTTTGAGCTTCAGCAACTCAGTGAGGTTTGGTCTTTGTGATACCAACAACATTAAACAAGTGAGCTATCAATCAAGAAATGAAATTATTGGTTCCAGAAATATTTTCCTTTCATAATGTGTATGATAATAAATATGTGGGACTTTTGAGGCAAATGTTACACTAAATAGTTAGATCTTTGTTTTTAACCTAACAAGTGGTATAAATATACTGCTAGTAATGGACTGCACTGAGGCAGAGGAAAATATCTGGGGCAAACCATATCATGGGGGCCAAACTAAAATTCAGTTAGATTTAAAGTGTGCTTTGAAATCCATGAATGCTAGAGAAGTCACTAATGAATGCTGAGTGCTGACGTGAGTGCAAGGGGAGGAAGGGGGGAACTTTAGCTGTGAATATCTCTCAAACTATAAAGGTTTGAGAGATCAGACTGTCATCATTTGATTTTTTTTTAAATTTCTACAAGATTAAATGTTAAAATAATCCAATACTATCCCTTTAAATTGGAGACCGCTCTAATTTTCAAAAAGTGAAAAGAGCCCCATTTAAATAATTGGAAATTTTAAATAGAACCATATGGTGCAGTTGGTTTTCTTGAGTTATTAGTATATCAGCCTCTCTGAGCTTCCTTACTCTTTAAAGGGATAGTAATGTTTCACAAAAAAGCAGCTCCAATTCATCTTCATAGTATTTGGACCATGGTGAGCATTATTTTAATACTGTCACAGTTGTAGTTCAAGAGTAATTGAATGATTAAGTATTCCCCTCCCACCCCTTTTACTGATATATCACTGCTCACCTCAAAGCAGCAAGACTGTCTGGATGGATCACAGAGAGGGACAATCTTCAGTGAGCATAAGGAAAAACCTGTCAAGAGGGGCAGGTTTTTCACATTATGCTCACAGTAAGAAGATTGTCTATTGCTGTGAGCTGTCTGGACCCAGGACCAGATTCCACATCTGAGAGGAGGTGATTTACACTAGGTAAAAGGGGGGAGGGTATAATTTATCATTCAATTACTCTTGAACTACAATTCAAACAATAATTAAATAACAGTCTCCATGGCGCAAATACTATGAAGATTAATCGGAGCTGCTTTTTTGTGAAACATTACAGTCACTTTAAGCTCCCCAATGAAATTCAAAAGGACCGAAAATGGTTGTTTAACTCACCAAGACCCTTTGCTTTCTTCTTCTCTTGCTGCCGCTTCGGGTCTCTCTCCGTGTCATTGATGGTCCTACTTTCTTCAGGTGCTGGCAGCTCTTCCTTCTCACCATTAACCTCTAGTCCCACTGGCTCAGTTTCACCAATTCTTGGAGATTCTTGGGGTCCCTTGTCTGTCTCTTCAGTATCAACTACTCCCTCCTGCCCATCATTAATGCAATACGTGTTCAGGATATCCTCCAACTGCCTACTAAGCTCCTCAGAAACATCACAGTCAATGGGGGGATGGCCAACAGCACCTTCCACTACAATAACAAAACAAGATGCTGATCATAACTATTTGCTCAACAAGATGCCATTTCATCTCTAAAACACAGGAACTAGTCATAGATTAACAGTTATTTTTCCATAAATGATGCATAACTCACTATTTGTCCTTCGATGACAATATTATACAGAACTCTTTAACCATTAGTGTAGCTGCATAAAGCAATGAGTAGTGTTCCAAACAGTGATTAAATTTGGGAGTCATAAATATCATCAACTCAAGTCAGATAGGCAGTCAAAAATAAACAACTTTAAAAGAATCATATTCCTAGCTATAAAAGAAAATGAAATGAAAATTTCACTAAAAGTTGCAGAATATATAGTCTTCACACTGAAATGTTAATCTCAATAACTACTATGGAACAGAGGAGTAAATACATCAGTGCACAGAAAATAAATATACTGTGCAGAAGAAGAAAAATAGATCTAATTTGTGGCTTAATATGTTGCATCCTATAGATCAGTGATTCTCAACCAGGGTGCCGTAGTACTTTGGTGTGCTGCACCCATCAAGATAGGGTGTCCCATGTTTTCTATGAAGACTGACAGAAATGTTAATATTGACTTCTGGATGTAGATTTATGGAAATTGTTATGCACAATATGTTTATTTTTGTTATAGTGACTATAAGACCTAATAATAACTGTATATTTATTACCCTTCATTATGCCCTTGATAAATTACATTAAATATGTGAGGGGTGCCCGAAAGTTCCAGATTGTGTTTTTTTTTTGGGGGGGGGGGGGGATTTACAATGAGAACCACTGCTATGGATGCAGTGCAGCACATAACTGACCTATCCAAATATCAGATGTTACAAACAATGCTTAATAATTTCAGGGGTAGAGGGTGTACATACACCCCCCCCCCCCCCGAACTTAAAGGTTTACATTTGTGGGGACTAAAAATTATAACAAGACTAGTGTAAAAACCAGTGTACACGGGCCAAGGTCTGGGAAATGAGGGGTACACCTCTGGCACTCAAAGGGGTAAGAGGCTGCTACCTCACTGCTCCACACAATTCAGTCTTGCATCGCCTCACTCATGCAATGCAATCATGAGCAGTAGAGACTGCCCGAACGCGGGCAATGTCTACGGAGTATGACTGCATCGGACAAACCTTCTAGAGAATTTTTATATAGGATGAGTGCTATTGTTAGTGTCCCATGGACACCTGTTTCATTCTATGGGTGATTCTCACTATCATTCATTGAAGGAACAGAGTGACATATACCAGTTGAAGCCAGGCTTTCAGAGGAAGGATGGATCAGTGATGGGCTTGGTGAGGTGGGATTAGGCATTGAGCTTGTGCCACTTTCTAAATCTTGGTCCTTCATTATAGGTCTTTGGAACACTGAAACAAAAAGAAAATACAAATGTGATACCCAGACTGAAGTGTCAAGTTACCCCTTTAAGGACCTGATTGCGTTACACATCCCTCTGGTCCTTAACGAGTTAAGCTAAACAAGTTGCAATCATCGGGTGCCAATAAAAATAGCGGTATGTTTGCATCACAGTGATAGAACTGTAAATATGAAAAGTGTCATTTATTGCAACAGTGTTGTTTATAGTCTTATTCAGTTCAACTTCTTGAAGTTACGCTGTGCCAGTTACAGTGGATAAGTCAGCGTTACCTGTTGTGTAAAATTTGGCAATTCCTGTGTATTATTTAGTTAACTGTGCATGGCTTGTGATTACAGCAACGTGCAATATCCAATATATAATAACAGTATACCACATCCCTATTTCCCGAACATCCCTACCTTACCTCGCCCTGTCGCCACTATGTTATACACTCTGCCGGAAACCAACTACACAAACCCAGGCCCAGAGCCGGACATTCACCTTCCAATCAGACACTAACTCACCACCTTAACATCCAATCACACGTAGAAGGCGGAATTAACGAAACCGTTTGTCCTATCTGAATGACACGTTTGGTAGCAAATGACCGACGCTGTTTTGGATTGGGAGAAGTAACTGTACAGAACAGAAGCTGACTACGGCGGGCTTCTAGGCGCTATGGTAGAAACTACAAGTCCCAGTCTGCTTTGGCAGTAAAGCTGTCTTAGTACGCGTCTGTACTTCCTACGCTGTTTAGAATCATGTGCTCGTCTCGTGACCTTTGGTTACTGTACCACAGCCACGTAGTGGGAGTTCTTATTCGTAACTTGGTTTTATTTTTAATTCTGTAAGGAGACCACACATACGTTCAAACGAGAGACATTTGTGAAAATAGCAGGAGGAGGCGATACCTTTGTCAATGTTCAACCCTATAGTGTTTATATAAGTGTGTGTACATATATAGAGAGAGCAAGATAAGTACTTGCAATGTTTTCTTGCCTATTTAATAACCCTTACAATGTTGGAGGCTATGTGCCGCTTATTGGGATGCCGGATCAGCACCTTAAAAGAAACGAAATATGCATACCTGGGAACTCTCCGGTTTTGCCCCGGAATTACCGGGTCTCCTGGGCAGTGTGTGAATCACAGGGTGGGCAGAGTTTAAGTAGAAACTCTGCCCACTTGTGCTCCATCCTGCCCGGTTTCTCTCACTCCGTGCCCTCTTACCTTCATTTTGCAGGGTTTTTTTGTCCCGCCCCTCCTGCGACTAAGCCCTGCCCCTTTTACGATGCGAATCGCGTCATTTTTGGCACTGACATGGTTACCCTCCAGGTAGCCCTGCCTGAAAAGTTCCCAGGTATGATATGGATAAGGTGCACATGCCCTACCACCTCCCCCTTTACCTTTTTTCCCCCTTAAACCAACTTCACACATCACACGCCCCTGTCTAAACAGAACTTATAAGATTAACGACACAGACAACAAATTGTGGGAAAATAGAGGTCACGGTTTATTTAAGGCCTACTTAACTAGTTAAACCCCTGGACCCACCCTCATGATGTAGCGCTCCTGGACCATGGCGCCCTGGCATGGGACTAGCGCCCCCACGCTTCCCATCCAGGGCAGGCACCTACATGGGAAGGCCTTCTACTAGGCTTTCTTAGTCCGGTGTCCCCACCCCCTGCGATGTCTCACCACTTTGTGCCTGGTGTTGTTACTTGGCAACACCTTTACCCTTCAGGCCACACCAGCCGCACAACCAGTGCCCTGATTCTTATCTCAACCTTCAGGCATGCCACACCGGCACGGTGCCCAGGAGAGCTACATTCCGCCACCCAAAAAATAGCGTACCAGCTTTACGGGACCTATTTTTCCCCCAACAACCGTGACCCCAACACCTGGGACAACTCTAGTGAAATTGCCAAATTGAAAATGTCTATACCTGTGGAGGATAAGTGCACCCCATCTGAACGGTAAAGACTAGCGTCATTCGCCACCAGCTTCCCGTGTGCAATGGTAAAACCCCCAATGGACTGCATAAACCGTGCGATGGCCCTGTTAACTTTCTTTCTATGCGTGTCAATGGCCTGGGGGCATCTGGCCCCCACTCCACTGAGACCTTGGCACAATGCTAGACCAACCCAGCACCACATGGGGGAAGCGTGACAAAATTGCCCTCCACGTGTCCTGTATATCCATTATCAACTGCATGGACTTAAGGGAAGTAAGATAATTCCCCCTGCGTGCAGGACCACCACGCCCAGCTCCCCCCAATTGGTGTGTGCCTCCAACAATTTTCGCCACATACCGGACTACCAGAGATCCCATTGACCAAGCCATCGCACTTCTACACTGTCCCTTGGCAGTCCTAGCTGTGCACCTTCTTTGCTGCCGGCCACCTGTCTTCCTGCCCAAAACACAAATGAATGACCCAGAATCCAGGCTTGCACAGCTTTCCGTCCCTTACCTAAACAAGTAAGACAGCCCTGTTACCGTCAGCATCCACCAAGCTGCGCCACCCCTTAGTGTCACCCTGTACCGCTTCACCTACTGAAACAAATGTAACCCTTTTTTTTTTTTTAATAAACGCACGTAACTCCTGTATGCTTTAGATCGCCATCTACCTACTTTCTTAATGGCCTCCCCTGTCCCGCCTTGCGCCGCCACCTCCGTGGCGGCCCCAATCCTAAATGAATGCTTTCCATATTGCGACGGGTCTGCTCCTATCGCTGCCAATGCTCTTTTGAATACAGCTTTAAACTGAAACAATGACAAAGCTGACCCATCTAAGTGCCGCAAAAAAGGCCCCGCTCCTGGAGGTCTTGCCAAGGCATACTGCCTCACCCAGTGTGCTGGGCATGCCTCAGACCCTGTTGCCTGCAACAACACCCACTGCCCCTTTGCTTCCTGGTCAGTCTTGGACTTCGCAAGCCAACACCTAAGTATCACGGTTTGTTTTGACTCTCAGACACAGAGTAAGTAAAAATCAAACTTTATTGAAAAGTTTAATGGGAACCCTTACAGGTCCAGAACAAACACACATATCACATGTATATAATGGATTCAAACAGTAGTATTTGCAAGATACAGTATGGTAGGCTCTACCGGCCTTGCCAATATACCGGGCAACGCAGCCTGGAGGGTTACACGACAATCTGAATATGGCTGTACCGGCCTTGCCAATATACCGTGCAAGGCAGCCTGAAAGATGGCACAGTGGAATGGAGACAGGCTCTACTGGCCTTGCCAATGTACCGGGCAAGGCAGCCTGGAGGGTAACAATCAATCTGAATATGGCTCTACCGGCCTTGCCAATATACCGAGCAAGGCAGCCAGAAGGACAGCTCCACAAATGCTGAATAGATGGAACAGCAGCATAAGATGAAGATGGAACAGTGGAGCAAACCAGTATCGCCACCAGGGAAACCAAACCAGTTCTATACAATGGAGACAGCAGTAACCGGTGAATGAAGGGTAGCAGTACCGTGTACTGGACAACAGTAAGCAAACCGGTTCTATATAGATGGATCAGCAACCAGTAATCTGGAGTAAGCCAGTATCGTGCATAGGACAACAGGAAGGCCCAACCGGTTCAGTCATACAACGGAAACAGCAACCGGTAAACAGTAACAGTAACCCAGTAAAGTATATTGGACAACAATAGCATCTAACTGGTTCTATACAGCGAATCAGCAACCGGTAAATGTGGAGTAAACCAGTGTCACGTACTGGAAGACAGGAACACCCAACCGGTTCTATAAGCGGAATCAGCAAACGGTTAATATGGAGTGAACCAGAATGGTGTAATGGACAACAATAGCATCTAGCCGGTTCTATACTAGCGAATCAGCAACCGGTGAATGTGGAGTAAACCAGTACCACTTACTGGAAGACAGGAACGCCAAACCGGTTCTATAAGCGGAATCAGCAACCGGTTAATATGGAGTAAACCAGTATGGTGTAATGGACAACAATAGCGTCTAACTGGTTCTATACTAGCGAATCAGCAACCGGTGAAATGTGGAGTAAACCAGTACCATGTACTGGAAGACAGTGAAGCTGAACCGGTTCTATACAACAGAATCCGCAACCGGTGAATGTGGAGTAAACCAGTACCGCGTCCTGGACAACTGTGGAGCCCAACCAGTTCTATACAGCGGAATCAGCAACCGGTTAGTGTGGAGCAAACCAGTGATCAGAATGTCGCCCAGGCAACCCAATAGCCAGTTGATGAAGTGAGGATACAGCACAGGAGCAGCAGACAAGCCAGGACGCCCAATGGAACAACAGGACTGCCAGCCAGGTCAGGAAAGGAGCAGGAACAACGGCAACACGGGATCAGGAACGGACGCAGGAACTGCAGCCCAACCGGATCTGGACGAAGGCAGGAACCACACAGGAGAGGCACTGACTACTGGAGAACGCTGACACTGGTAGCAAAGGGGAACAGGCCCAAGGAACAGACAGGTGACTGCTGACATAGAGACACCACGAAAGGGCAACCAAAGGGTGCCTCAGCCCAGTCTGTATAGGCAATACTGGGCGGGTAGAAGACAGGCGGCCAATGGAGAGTACACACACCTGACTGACAGCAGAAGTCAGCAATCATGGGCACCGTGATACTAAGTCCTCCTCACATTCCACCTGATTCGCCTGCAGCCCTGCCCCTAATGCTTTCTTTGATGGCGCCACTAACTCCCCTATGCGGAAGGCTCCGTGAAACGCCAACACAAATGCTACCCCAAAAAGTTTCACTTCGTAGGGGCTAGTGCATACCTGCGATAACGCCCTCAGCAATGCCCTAAGCCTGCTTGCATCTACCGGCCTGCACTTGTCCTCCCTCCACGCCTCCTGTCTACCCCAACCTTTCACTATCTTCCTCACCACAAATTTGTCCGTCAAATCTTCAGCCCCTGCCAATCTGAAGTGAAAAGAAAGAGCGGCCAACTTTCCCACCACTACACCCTTAGAACACCCTCTCTCTTTCAACTCCCCTAAATAACGCAGCATTCTCTCCCTTCCTGATAACTTAGCTACCTCGGCCCGCCTGACGAACTCACCCCACTGCTTCCAAGACCTGGCGTATGCTTCCCAGGTTTTAGGTGCCACAGATTTCCAGACTAGATCTTCTAGGAGGATGCTGCCAACTGCCAAAGGTTAGATGGACAAACACAACCATTAGAATCTGCCCACGGTGCCAACTTAAAAAATTGATCCCACTTCTGCCTGGAGAGTGCATCCGCTATGCCATTCCGCACCCCAGGCACATGCTTGGCTTTAAACGAGATATTAAACCGCATACACTGCAAAACTAAATATCGCAACAAGCTCAGCACCTGTTTTGATGAGGATGTCAGCTGATTAACCGCGTACACCACACTCATATTGTCAGTCCAAAACACCACCGATCTATCCTGCAGGGCATCATGCCACAGCTCCAATGCTACCACTATGGGAAAAAGCTCCAAGAAAGCTAGGTTCCTCGTCAACCCTTGTGCATGCCACGTGGGTGGCCACACGTCCGCACACCATTTCCCTGCTAGGTAAGCCCCAAACCCCCATTGCACCTGCAGCATCAGTAAACAATTGTATCTCGCTATTACTCTGCGTAGGCCCCACCCACAAACGCGTACCAATAAAGTCTCTCAAAAACTGCTCCCACACACCCAAATCCTCCCTCAGCTGACTGGACAAACAAATTTTATAGTGGGATTTCCTGATACTCATTGTCGCTAACTGCAAGCGGTGGCTGAACACCCTCCCCATAGGTATGACTCTACAAGCAAAGTTCAACAGGCCCAATAATGACTGCAACTGCTGCAACATCACTTTCTCTTGCTGACGCGCCCACGCTACCTGCGCCCTAGCCCTCTCTACCTTCTCTTTGGGCAACCTCACCACCTGTGCCTCCAAGTCTATTTCGATACCCAGAAATGTTAAACAAGTGGAAGGGCCCACTGTCTTCTCTTGGGCTACCAGGACCCCCAGCTCCCCAAAAACCCTGGCTGCTGCATCCATAACTCTTGACATTCTCCCCCTAGTGGTGGCCCAATGAACAAAAAATCATCCAAATAGTGTGCCACCTCTCCTGCGCTCACTGATTGGGCCACCGCCCAATGTAAGAATGAACTAAAAGCTTCAAAGTAAACGCAAGAAATGGAGCACCCCATTGGAAGACATTTGTCCACATAAAACTGACCCTCCCACTTTAAACCCATGAGCCTAAAACTGCTGGGATGAATGGGCAACAACCTGAAAGCTGATTCAACATCAATCTTAGCCATAAGGGAACGCGGCCCCGATGCTTTAATCAAACTGAGCACTTGGTCAAATGACTGGTACTGCACCCTGCAATTCTCCTTCCCAATTGCATCGTTGACCGAAGCCCTTTCTGGATAAGACAAATGCTGAATCAGGTGAAACTTCCCCGCCTCCTTCTTAGGGACCACCCCCATTGGTGAAACCACTAATCCCTCTATGGGCGCTACCTTGAAGGGGCCTGCCATCCTCCCTGCTAACAGCTCTTTCCTCAATTTTTTGCTAACAACCTCTGGATGCTTGTATGCTGAACGCAGGTTTCTCCCTGCCCCTCCTGGCAAAACCTGTCCCTGAACTGGGATTACAAAACCAAATTGAAAACCTTTTAACAAAAACTCAGCTTTAACTGCATCTGAGTAAGCTGCTAACCACTCAGTCTGTTGAGGCTGATGGGGGATGGCGCCCGTTCCATCCCTACAACGAAAGGAATTTTGCTTGGGGCCTGCCCCTTTTTGCATGCTACAGTCTGCGAAAGGGTGGCCCCTACCGCAGCCTGAGCAGCAATGTTTGTACTTACACGCCAGACCCCTCGCACACTTCCTCTCGTTGTATGCAAAACAGACCCCCCTCACACTTGAGCCTCCTCCACCATCTCTTGCCCCTTGATGCTCTACCCCCCATGCGTCCCCCTAGTATGCCTTGCCCATATATCCATATCCCTATGACCGAACGTCAGGGTCTTGCTCGAGGCCAGTTTTTTCCTGAACACGTTGTCATAATTGGCCCACACAGTCCCCCCAAAACTCGCATGCGTGTCTAAAATAAAATCAATATACTTAAACACGTTGGCACGCTGCGCTGGAAAACAGTCTGTAAACAGGCTGGCATACACCCCAAAACCCCTTTGCCACTCCGTCACTGTCCTTGGCCTTGCCTGCTTATCCTTGCCCCTATGCCTACCCCCTTCCTTAGCTTCAACCGCTTCCCTGGATAACTCAAATACATCAACAAATTTACCTGCTACAATCCTTTTGCACAATCTCCTGCCGACGATCAAATGGGGCAGAGATTTCGCAACCATGGGCTATATTAACTTCCTCAGTTTCAAATCTCGCAGTGTATGAGCGTGACCTACCCTTCCTCCTCTTACCCCCATACTTGTGACCTCTACCCCCTGCGGCATTTTTATAATACTTCTTCATAAGATTAAACATTTTCCCCTTTTCAGAGTCTGAGGTGGACACGCCCGTGTCCGTCTCAGAGTCAGATCTGGAGGACTCACCAGAAGATGAAAGGTCACTACTACAGGTCTCCTGTTCCGCTCCTTGACGCTTGTCCTGTCCACCCCTCCTGGCAGCGTCCTCCTGCGGCTCTGCCACCTCAGGCATCCCGCTGTAACCTGCAAGACAACCAACATTAGCTGGAACATTGACATCCTGAGCAGCTGTATTACTGTGCACATCATAATGCACCGGACCATTCAGGGGATATAAAATTGGCATGCCATCCAGGCCCAGCCTGGCGGGGTCCTAGACACCCCTTGCCCATTAGGAATGGCTGCCCCTTGAGAGTTGGCCAAAGAACCCCCTCCCCCCTGGCCTCCTCACCCCACCTCCAGCCCCAGCCTATTCATCATTAGGGGAGCCATGCTGCTGCCCTCCTGCTGCCCCCCAGCTAAAGCGCCACCCCCACAACCCCCATGGTAAATGCTCCCTGGTGGCCCAGTGGATCATCCGCTCCTGCTCCCCTCCCCCTCTGGGCTACCTGCGTCCCTCCGTTGCCTTGCTCATGGCCTCTGGCGGCATTACCCGCCAAGGCCATGCTTAGAGCCGAAGTCTCGCGAGAGCCGAGATTCGGCCTGCGAGACCCGGAAGAGAGGTCTAGTGCAGTGAGGGCACCAGCTTCGGAATGGAGCTGGAATGGAGTGACCGCAAGGGAAGGGATAATGGGGCAGCCTGGAAAGGGGAAGGCAGGGGAGGCAGAGAAGGTGAGGAAGAAGGACCTGGGGATGCCGGGTGAAGCACAAGCGCTCCCTCTACCTGGGCAAGGGGGGGAGAGGACTGAGGGGGCATGGGGGAAGCTGATATACGCTGAGACAAAGAAGAGGCACTTAGCTGCAGCTGCTGTCCCGTTTTCCGGCGATTCCTTCTTCAACGGTGCAAATCCTCCAGAAACATCCCCTCGTAGTCCCTGAAGCACAGCGGGCGGCGAATCCTGCGGCGAGGCTCCATCACAGACCTGCAGGGGAACAAAGAAAAAGAGGTTATTACTTGGCATTAACTTTGGCTTCTTTTTATACTTTAAAGCCCCCCCCCCCTTTTACCGCCCCTCCTCTACCTGGCCAGGTGAGAGGCAACACCTCTCCCCCAGTTCCTTCCTGACGCATTTCTGCAGCCAGCCCTTTGTTACCTGGCTGACTGCCTATGTGCAACCGGGGGTGACTCTATCGGAGGGAAGGGAGAGCAGTGCACCTTAGGTGGCTTTGTATGGACCCACCACCTGCCGCCGTTTGAAGGCCATTCTGTATGGGCATACCTGGGAACTCTCGGGGTTTGACCCTGAGACTCAGGGTTTTGACCCAAATCTCAGGGTGAAGGGCCAAATTGTCAGGGTGAGAGAGGTCTGTGTCACCTACTGTATGAATTTCCCCAATTAAATGTTTCCTTAGCCTCTAAACTGGTGCCATTAGTACCAGAAAGACAGTGGGAGATGTTCTGCTTGTCTTGATTGTGTTCAGGCAGTGAGTTATCCAAACTGTAGCATGTTAAAGGTCCCTCGCACACTTACCAGAGCACCTCTGTGTTAGAGCAAGCAGGCACATATTGCATAAAATCTACATTATGGGAAGCTTTAAGGGTTCATATTTCAAAGATCTCAGGGTCAGCTCATGGTCAGCTCATCTTGAAAGTTCCCAGGTATGTGTACGGGTCCAAAGTAACCTTTATAGATCAGTAATCTCTAAAGTATTTCTCTCTTATATCCAATATGGAATAAGAACCATGGAGTAAGATTCTCCAGAGGGCAAGGCACTTCAAAACAGGCAGAGCTTCTAAGGTGGAGCCATGCGTCCCGTACCCCTCTGGCACTCAAAGGGTTAACGTACAACCTCCCCCCAGTTTTCGAGTTTCTTAGTCTACAGGGTTTTATAGTCTCCCATTAAAGGGTTAGTAATGTTTTAGAATAATAAGCTGCAATTGTTCATTATAGTTTATACTATTGCTGTCTGGTAGTGGTACCGTTAATATTTCCTAGTTAAGATGCAATTCTGTTTCTTTTCCTTAGAGTAAATCACCTCTTCTCACATCTGAAATCCAGTCATCAGATCGGACAGATCACAACGAATGACAATTTTAACTCTGTCAGTATAAGGAAAACCCTGCCGTCCATCAGGAGGGCAGTTTTTTCTGTATACTGATACAAGATTGTCCCTCATCGCAGTCCTTCTGTTTTGCAGACAGAAGAATGATTAAAAGGAATCTGAAGTCAATGCTGACTCAACAACCACTGGGGGAGCCCTACCAGGAGACACAACTCCTATTGGGTGATTCAGTGGGGACATTACTGCTCCCACTGGGCGATTCAATGGGGGCATGTTTATCATACAGGGAGTTGGCCCACCCCCTCCAGCCCGCCCACCACTATCCAACTGACAAAAAAAAAATATAGCTGCCACTCGCTCCTGAAGTAGGGGATATCAATAACTTCTCCCAGTCCACACACACTCACTCAAGATCATGACCCCACAAACACACTGTTTCACATCCTACAGATAACTGTAACCCTCCATACACTCTGTTCCAGTACGAGGGTGTAATGTTTCTATAAAATACAAACACTCAGGGATAAACTTAATAGCAACTCTTTTATTTAACTCTTTTAATCTCTTCAGTCAACCTCACTAACTGTCTGTTTTCAACTGTCACTCCTCCATTTCCTGCTTCCTGATTCCCGCTCTTTCTCCTTAAAGGGAGAGAGATTCTTTGCTGTATGTTACAGAGGGCAAGCCTCAAACACCACTTTCTATTTGTTCCCTCAGCATATTGCTACGCTGCCTCAACTGAAGAGCCACTGTGTGTTATATTGCGATGTTACCTCAACTTAACCTTTTGAGTGCGAGAGGGGTATACAACGCATTGCAAAGCAATGTGTTGCGTACCACTCTGGCAATCAAAGGTTTAAGTAAGGAGGAGTTACTGCTCCCATTGGGTGAATAAATGGGGGAGTGATTTAAATCATGCAGGGAGTTGGCCTGCCCCCACTATCCAGCCCGCCCACCACTATCCAAGTAACTGAAAAAACAAAATGGCTGACACTCGCTCCTACACCACAGGCACAAACACATCAGACAAAAAACACATACACAATCACACACACTCTCACACACACACACTCAATCATGCACATTCACAATAATTCACACACTCTCACTCACACACACACTCTCTCACTCTCATACACCCTCTCACTCACACACTCTCACTCAATCACACACACTCACTAACGCACTCACTCACATGCAATCACTCACACGCAATCACTCGCACTCACACGCACTCACTCACACCCCGGGAGCCAGCATGATCCACCTTCCACCAAAGTCTCACTCACACTCACTCACACCCCGGGAGCCAGCACGATCCACCTTCTACCATAGTATGTGCAATTACCACATGCATTTCAACTATATGAATGAATGCCACTGTGGAGGAATAAGTACAAACACAAACTCATTACAATGACACATGTCACCCCCTTATGACTTACTTCTGTGTGTGTGTGTGTGTCTCTGTGTGTGCCTGTGTGTTCCTCACTGTGTGTGTTGCATGTCTGTATCACACTCTATGTGTCTGCATGTATGTGTGTATGACTGTGTCGCTCTTTATGCATCTCAGTGCATGCGTGTGCGTTTGCGTGTGTGTGTTTGTCTTGCATCCATGTGTGTTCATTAATTCCTTATATATCCTGACAGGCAGCACCGTCCCACATTGCTAGTATATATATATATATATATATATATATATATATATATATGTAGTAGTTACAAAGAATAGATATGAGAACCACAGGAGAGGGAAAACAAAAACAAAAAATTGTGAAATTAATTAATATGTTTATTTATATAGTGCCACAAGTGTATGCAGCACTTTACAAATTAAGGGTTTAGACAATACAGGGTTATAAGTGTTTTGTAAAGTGAAACAATGGAAGTGAGGTCCCTGTCCCAAAGCTTATACTCTGAAGGGGTAATGGGAGACAAACAGAGTACATAAGGGTCAAGTGCTGAATACAGTGCCAGAGTTTTGGTTAAGATAGGGGACAAAATATAAAGTAATAATTTATAGAGAGCCTAAGTTGTACAAAGTCAGTGCCTTCTAGTATGTTTAAGTTTTTTAAAGGGATAGTAATGTTTCATAATAAAAGCAGCTCTAATTAATCATCATAGTATTTAGACTTTGGAGAGTGTTATTTCAATTCTGTCTGAGTTGTAGTTCAAGAGTAATTCAATGACAAAGTATTCCCCTCCCGCCCCTTTTACTGATGTAACACTGTTAAGCCAGATCAGAAGGGAGGTGCCCAGGTAGACTGAGAGGGACAATCTTCAATTAAGATAAGGGGAAAAACCTGAAAAACTTGTCAAGGGGGGCAGGGTTTTCATTGTTCTCATAGGAAGAAGATTGTCCCCTTCTGTTATCTGTCTGGTCTATGGACTGGATTCCACATCTGAGAAGAGATGGCTTACACTGGGTAAAAGGTGCAGGAGGGGAAACTTTGCTTGTGAATATCTCTCAAACCATAAAGGTTTGAGAGATAAGACTTTTTTTTAATGGCTACAAAATAAAATAAAGATAAAACAAAGTATTATTATTATTAATCTATCCCTTTAAGCAAGTGTAGTTTCAGTCGTGATTTGAAGTCCATAAGAGAGGTGCAGTGGTGCAGGGTGGGAGTATGAGTATTCCATAGATAAGGAACAATAAGAGAAAAAGGTTTGATACGTGAGAGGAATGTAGACACGGTAGAAGATTGTTATTGGCTGATCGAAAGTGGCAGGATGGTGTATAGCGGGCAATCCAAGTGGAAATGTAGGAAGGGGCAGAGGAGAGAAGAGCTTTGAATGAGAGAAGCAGAATTTTGTACGAGATCCTAAGTATGATAGACAGCTACTGGAGAGATTTGAGGAGGGGGGAACAGGGACAAACCTAGGTGACAATAGGGCAATTCGTGCTGCAGCATTCTGTATGGATTGAAGAGGATGGTGTTGGGAGGCAGGAAGGCCAGAGAGAAGAAGGTTACATTAGTCCATGTGGGAAAGGATGAGTGCTTGTGTAAGAATACTGGCTGTGGAGGAAGAAAGGAAGGGATGAATTTTAGCTATATTACGTTAGTGAAAGCGGCAGGATTTAGAGATGGAATTAATACGAGGAGAGAATGAGAGAGAAGTGTTAATTATCACCCATAGGCACCTTGCATCTGATACTAGAAGGGCACTACCTGGTCAAACCTAGGTGGGATGAGTATTAGCATAGTTCAAGACATATTGCGCTTGAGGTGCCAAGAGGCCAAGAGGCAATCTGTGACTTTAGATTGAATATCAGAAGTTAGTCGAGGTGCAGATAAATAAAGCTGGGTGTCATCTGCATAGAGGTGACATTTGAGCCCGAATGAGTTAAGAAAATCGCCAAGTGTTATTGTGTAAAGAGAGAACAGAAGCGGCCCTAGGACAGAACCTTGAGGAATACCAACAGAGAGGTGGACAGGAGAGGATGAAGAGGTGGCAGAGGAGACACTGAAGTATTGTTAGTTAGATAACAGGATAGCCAGTCCAGTCCTAAGTTACGGATTCCTAAGGAGTGAATAATTTGGAGGAGAAGTGCATGCTCAACAGTGTCAAAAGCAGCTGAGAGATCAAGAAGGATAAGTATAGAATAGTGACCTTGTAATTTGGCAATGTGTAGGTTACTGACCACTCTTCTGAGAGCAGATTCAGTGGAGTGAGCAGTGTGAAAGCCAAATTGTAATGGATCGAGAAGGTTGTGCATGTTAAGGAAGTCAAGCAGGCTGGTGTAGGTTAGGCTTTCCAAGAGCTTAGAGGCAAAAAACAGGAGAGAAACTGGTCGATAGCTACAGGGTGTGGTACTGTTAGAGGAATTGTTCTTGAGGATAGATTTTACTATTGCATGTTTGGAACCATCAGGAAATGTAGCAGTGGGAAAGGAGAAGTTACAAATCTTTCATAGCATAGGGATTAGAAAAACGTTAAATATCTGGCGCACTAACTATTTGAATGTGTAAATAGGAGCCGCCGTGAAAATTGCCTCCTATCCCAGACTTCTAATTAACTTCAAAGAAACCCAGCGCTCCGATACACATAAATCTTAGGGCACACTTTCAAATAAATTCTCTTATGTTAGAGATTTCTTAGTCAAAATAAATGGCTAATATGCCACACCATCAAGATTTAGTATTCATACAAATATAGTGTTATAAATTCACAATGCATAAATAATATGGGTAATAATTATAAATAAATTCTTACTTTGATATCTTCAATTCTTAAATTGAAAATCCTATATCCGACTTTGATTCACAACCCGAATACACTCAGACATAGAAAGAGAAACATAACATAGTGTAATCTGAAATAAATGAAAAAGTCCAACTATACAGTTTATGGTAAATACAGAGTATCGTATCTCATATAGTATTGATAGATGGCAAGTCAAAACGTAATCTTCCATTCAATATCGTATTGTAAAAGTTTAAACAATGTGTGTTTTCAGCGATCCACATAAAACGAAACTCACTCACTCTGTAATTTTGTTGCTTGAATGACACTAAGTCAGACAAGCCGATCGCGTGTGCAGGGTATTTAATGAGTTGCCCGCACTCAACCACAACGGACTTCAATTCCCAATATCCTCAGTACAGATGCAACTTTCAAAATACTCACAATTTCGTTTCTGCCTGGGAAGCTGTAAACTTTCCCAGGACTCTAGGAGCGTGTGAAGGAATATTTGGACCGCCCTCACTCGGTCTGCTTTCGGTAAAGATGGTAGTCTCAGGCACCACTTCTTCTCCGACTTCTTAATATCCCTTATATTTTCGTATATCCAAAGTATTAAAGCAAAACCAGTATTCAAATAATATAAATAATTTATTGAACACAGATTTAAAAACACTTTCCGAACCAGCGTCAAGTGTCATGTAAATATTCCCCACGGTAAATGCAAACACCGGAGGTACAATTAAATGAATAAAATACTGGTCAATTTCCCAACGCGTTTCGTGTCAACATACACTTCATCAGGGGTATAAATTATTTAAATAATATTTGGATATACCCCACTACAGTCCATGATGAACTCAGCAGCACGACTAATCTACCTCACCAACCGCTTCTCCAACACCAGTCCTCTCTGCCAATCCCTACACTGGCTCCCATTAGCACATAGAATTAAATTCAAAATCCTGGTGCTCACCTATAGATCCTTTACTAACACCTCACCCCTCTATATCTCATCTCTCATTTCCAAATACACTTCCACTCGCTATCTTCGTTCTGCATATGACCTTCTCTCTACAGCCCTTATTACATCCTCCCACTCCTGCCTACAGGACTTCTCCCGTGCTGCACCCGAGCTCTGGAATTCCATCCCCCGCCCCATCAGACTCTCCCCAGCCTTCAGACGCTCCCTGAAAACTCACCTCTTCAGGGAAGCATATCAACTACCTCCATAAATGCTATCACCAAGAACCAACCATTCCCTGGACCACTGCACTCACTAGCACTTCTCTCTCCCACCCACTGACCGGCAGCTTATGTGGCAGGAGAAACTTTCACCCAAAACCACTTACACCTTCTGTATCCTACCTACCTTCCTCTAGACTGTAAGCTGTCACAAGCAGGGCCCTCTGATCCTTCTGTTCTCCACATATGATTTGCACTATTTAATATCTCTATGTCTATCCCCTATTTTATAGTTCTGCAGAATAAGTTGGCATTATATAATTAAAAAATTTTATTATTATTAAAAAAATATATATATTTGTTGGGCTCCTAAGTTGATTCAAAAGTCTCTAACCCCACGACATTGATGAGTTATTACAATACAAATTAAAAAAGGACTTCGTAAATATAAGAATATATACTGTACATAAAAGCTAAATTCAGAAACAATAAAAACTTACATACAGTATCATCTGGCCAGGATATGTCAATATTGATACATCAGCAACATGTTTTGCACCTTAACCCTTTGAGTGCCAGAGAGGTACGGAACGCATTGCTTTGCCATGCGTTCCGTACCCCTCTGGCACTCAAAGGGTTAAGGTTATCACGGTGCCCGTGCTCAAGGCCGCAGGTGGCGACATTATTATTCCTGATTCACTGCCTCTCTCTTATTGGTCTTGTGATCCTGACTCCGCCCAGGGCCAGCCTTTATATACTCTGTCATGTCTATACTGAGGCGCCCTTTACTTGGTGTACCTGTTCCTGACATTGGAGCCTGTGTTGCTCTGATCGTGTATGACCTGGCCTGCCTGACGGCGCTCCTGTGCATCCTGTGTTGCTGTTTCCGTTGCTGACTGATCTGGCTGAGGACTTGCTACGTTGCTAACTGATCTGGCTGTGAACCCTCTCCGTTGCTGTCTGATCTGGCTGAGAACCCGCTCCGTTGTTGACTGATCTGGTTGAGAACCTGCTACGTTGCTGACAGTATCTGGCTGAGAACCCGCTCCTTTGCTGACTTATCTGGCTGAGAACCCACTAAGTTGCTGACAGTACCTGGCTGAGAACCTGCTACGCTGCTGACTGTCTCTGGCTGAGAACCCACTCCGTTGCTTACTGTGCCTGGCTGAACCCACTCGGTTGCCTCTGTCTGGCTAGCATTCCACTCTGCTGCCTTCCTGTTGCGCTCGTCTGTAGTAGCGCCACATGGTGCTTTCATTCTCTTGCCGACCGTAGGCTGAGTATTCATGCTATAGCCTCTTACTGAATAACCTCTGCAGGCGGTGTGCACATGCGAAGTACCGGTTCAGTGCTGTATAGCGCTGACTGAGTTACTCTGATCTCCATCTGTGTCCTCTTCCATTTTCATAGCTGGGCTTACTCCCTGTGGGAGTTGCAGTATTCACTCTGGGCATTACCTCTAGACCCTTTCAGTGCCTAGATCCTCTAGGCAGGGTCAGTGCTCCATTCCCTCCTGCAGTAACCTCAAGAGCCAGCTGTTGCGTTACATCACACTTTGCAAGTGTGCGGGGACACAAGTTGCCTTCGTGTAGTGTGTCTCGATCCACCCCTAGCGTTCTAGGGTTTTCCTACCAGAAGAGGTTGCCTTGGTCTTTCTGTGACCCTAGTCCCTAGGGTCAGTGTTGCCTTGTTACTACTGGGTTCAGTGTCTCCCAGGCACTGGAACTAGTGGACTCCTAGTCATCTAGAGTCCTGTCACCGGCACTTGGCCTGCGTAGCCTCTGCTAGCCCCTAGTCCTCTAGGGTTGGGTTGCCTATTGTTGTGTGTGCCTCCAGTCATTAGGGTTCAAGTCAGAACTCTCTCCAGCCAGCTGTTGCCTCCATCTCTTCCTATATCTCAAGGGACTGGCTTGCTATTGCAATATATATGTTCTGTTATTGTGGGCTTGTGGGCCTAACTTATTGTATGTACTTTATCCTAATAAATTCATTTTAACCTTACCAGTTGGGTCTGAGTGTTCATCAAAAACCGTGACAATGGTGCTTTATCAAGCAAGGTCTGTCTGACAGATTCTACCAAAGAAGAGAGGAAAGTTCTTATTATCTTCAAGTAGAACTACATATTTAAAGAAACATTGACACCTCCTAATATTAAACTCCCATTTATCCTACTGCAGAGGAAAGAGAGAGTGCACCTCAGAGCTGTATTGTTTGGACAATAAAAGTGTAATACAAAGCAATCTTCACACGATATACAAAATAAATGCAGTTCCTTTATGTATAAGCACTCACTTCCACACAAAAGGCAAGTAAAGAATAATATCACCTGTTCAATTTTAAGAAAATATGAGAGTCTCTAGAAAGCTATTTCTTCTTTTTTTCTTTTATCCTCTGTGCTGCCTCCCAACGTCAGTCGCTGGTAATCGACTCCCAACACATGCAAAAATATTTGCATGAGGCAAACACCAGCCTCAAAGTATGTAAGTGTTACGGTTTTTACGACACTCAGACCAAGGTTAAAAATAAAACACAGTTTTATTGAGGTAAAATTAAGGAACAGTGCCCCTGGGGCCCAGAACAGGTAATAGCAGGTATAGACAAGTAATGGCTGTAGTACAGGCCCAATATAGCAGGAGCAAATAGCCCTCAACAGAATCAATGGAGGAAAAAGGGTTAATGCCCGAAACAATTGATCAGTCTCTGTTGTGGTGATAAGCCAACGCCCAGTGGATATAAACAGTCCCAGTAGTAGTGCAATAGGAAAGTGCAGCAATGCGACTGAACTGGATCACTCTCAGATAGCTGTATAGTACTATGCCCAATGGTATAGTAAGGACTGACTGGAGCTAGAGCCAACAACACCACTTGGGTGCAATAACGGAGGAGAGACACTGCTGGAGCTAATGGAACCAGAGCCAGGAACTCCCCTTAGGTACGGCAACGGAGGAGACACTGCATATGCCAATGGATCCAGAGCCAAGAGCACCCCTTAGGTGCTGTAACGGAGGAGACACTGCACAAGCAATATATCGGGAGCCAAACGCACTTCCTGGTGCGATATGATAGTACAACACTGTGATCAATAGGAGACCAAAGCCAAGACACCCTTCCGGTGCCGAAACGGAGCAACACACTGCAAGAGCTAACGGTATGCCCAATAGCACCACGCGGTGCAACAACTGCAAGGGAACGAGCACCGTAGTTGGAGTACTGCTCTGCTAGTGTCGACGGAAAGGCTCAGTGATGGAGGCAACAAGCTCATCAAGTGTTAAATGGCTCAGAATTAAAGGCAGCAAGCTTGGCAAGTGTACAGAGACAGGCTCAATATCGGAGGCAACAAGAATAGCAAGTGTATCTGACAGGCATGGTAACGGAGGCAACAGCTCAGCAAGTGTACTCAGACTAGCTCGGTAATGGAGGCAACAGCTCAGCAGAGGAAACGTGATCAGTCAGTGCAACACTACCCGCACAGTTCAGAATGTCGCCAGGCAGGCGATCGAAATCTCTCAGGAACACAGGAAGCAATCACGGAGCAGGAACATCAGTCAGTGCCGGGTCAATCACAGAGCAGGAACGTCAGCCAGAACCGGGTCAATCACGGAGCAGGAATGTCAGCCGGAACCGGGTCAATCACAGAGCAGGAACGTCAGCCAGAACCGGGACTGACTAAGGGACCTCTGAACCTGTGCCCACGTGGAGGTGAGTTGCGCCATATGCTCATCCAAGGCAGGAATCTGTTCTGACTGAAACGAGTCCAGGAGCAGGCACGGTTGGAACCCGTAATTGATTAGAAACGGGGAGCTCCTGGACGATGAGTTGACTGCACAATTCCTCGCAAACTCTGCCCATGGCAACAGGTCGGCCCAATTGTCATGATGATCGGTTACAAAACAGCGCAGGAACTGCTCCAGTCCCTGACTGGCACGTTCAGCGGCTCCGTTGGTCTGGGGATGGTAGGCGGAGGAGAAGGACAATTGGATGCCCATCTGGCCACAGAATGCCCTCCAAAACCTGGACACGAACTGGCTCCCACGGTCGGAGACTATAACTCTAGGTACCCCATGTAAGCGAAACACCTCTCTAGCAAAGACTACTGCTAATTCTTGAGCCGATGGAAAGCCATTGAGGGGCACAAAATGGGCCATCTTAGAGAACCTATCTACCACCATAAGGATAAACGTATACCCCCTAGAGACCGGCAATTCTCCCAAGAAGTCAATGGATATATGAGACCAAGGACGTTCTCCATTAGGCACTGGTTGGAGCAAACCCACTGGGAGGTGTCTAGGGGTCTTGGCACGAGCACAGGTGATACAAGCGGCAGTAAAAGCTGCACAATCGGCTCTAAGAGTGGGCCACCAGAATAATTGCGAAAGAGACCATACAAGTTGATCCCTACCGATATGCTCAGCCGCTTTTGACGAATGGTAGGTTTCAAACAGACGGGTACGGAAAGGCTCATCCACAAAACACTTGCCAACTGGGGTCTCAGGTGGTGCCCTAGATTGAGATGCCAAAATCTCCTCCCCCAGAGGCGAAGTTATACTAGTACGAATAGTGGCCAGAATGCGATCTGGCTGAATAATAGGTACAGGGTCTTCCTCCCTCTCAGTGTCCTACTCGAACTGTCAAGACAATGTGTCTGCCCTAATATTCTTAGAGCCCGGAAGGTAGGACACTATGAAATTAAACCGGGACAAAAAGAGTGCCCACCTAGCTTGTCGTGAGGACAATCTCTTAGCTTCAGAGAGATATGTCAAATTCTTGTGATCGGTGAGAATTAATACTGGAGTCTGAGTGCCTTCCAACAGGTGGCGCCATTCTTTCAGTGCCAGGATAATGGCCAGAAGCTCCCAGCCACCAATCTCATAGTGGCTCTGCGCACCGGACAATTTTTTTGAGAAAAACCCGCAGGGTCTCAAGGTGCCACCTCCCACAGGACGTTGGGAAAGTACTGCCCCAACCCCAACCTCAGAGTCGTCAACTTCCAACGTAAATGGCAGGGAGGGATTGGGGTGGGACAGCACTGGAGCAGATGCGAAGGCAGATTTCAAGGTCTCAAACGCATTTTCAGCTGCCTCAGACCACTGAGAGGGAGTAGCGCCCTTATGTGTCAAATCCGACAACGGCTTAACAATCGTGGAAAAGTTCTGGATGAACCTTCTGTAATAGTTGGCAAAGCCCAAAAAACGCTGAATAGCTTTTAACCCCTTAGGGCGAGGCCATTGCAAGACTGCTGCTAACTTATCTTGGTCCATAGCAATGCCATCTTTGGAAATTACGAACCCCAAGAATGGTACTTGAGACGTATGGAATTCGAATTTTTCTAATTTACAAAACAGTTTATTTTTGCAAAGTCGAAGCAAGACTTCCGAGACATCTTTAATATGTTGGGAGAGATTGGCAGAGTGAATTAATATATCATCTAGATATAACACCACACAGGATTGAAGCATGTCACGCAGAATATCATTAATAAATTCCTGGAATACCGCAGGTGCGTTGCATAGGCCAAACGGCATCACCAGATATTCGTAGTGCCCTGTTCTGGTATTAAATGCTGTTTTCCACTCATCACCCTCTTTAATTCTGATCAAATTGTAAGCGGCTCGCAAATCAAGTGTAGTAAAAATAGAAGAGCCCTTTAATCTGTCAAACAATTCGGTAATGAGTGGAATAGGGTTGGCATTCTTAGGCATCAGCTTATTCAACCCCCGGTAATCGATACATGGCCTGAGCTCGCCACTTTTCTTCTTCACAAAGAAGAATCCGGCCCCAGCCAGGGAAGTAGACTTGCGAATAATTCCCCTCCTAAGGGCGTCCTCAATGTATTCCTCCATTGCCCTGTTCTCCTTACATGACAGTGGATAAGTACGACCCCTAAGAGGCACTGCGCCTGGAGACAGATCAATAGCGCAATCATAAGGTCTATGCTCAGGCAATGTGCTGGCCTCTCCTTTGCTAAAAACGTCACTGAATTCCCCATATTCGGCTGGCACAGCAGGGGAGGTACACATAATCTTGAAAGGTAGTGATAGACAGTTCTTAGTACAGTAATCAGACCAAGAATTAACCTCACACTTTTGCCAATCAAATTGAGGATTATGCAATAGTAACTACGGAAACCCCAAAATGACTGCATGGTGAGGAGAACGAATAATTTGGAACCGTACCTCTTCTTTGTGAAGAGCCCCAACCGACATCGTAATCGGAATTGTCTCCATAGTATGCAGGTTCCAAAGGTCTGCCATCGATGGCTTCAATTGCCAAGGGAGATTCTTTCTTACATAACGGAATACTGTGCAAATCAGCAAAAGATTGGACCATAAAGTACCCGGCTGCACCAGAATCCACCAGTGCCAGGACCTCCACCACCTTCTCTGCCCACGAGAATACCACCTGGATGGTGGGTTTAACAGTACTAGGATCTAGGGACTGCTGTACTCCACCTAGGGCCTGTCCCCCAAGGTACCCTAGGTGCGTCCGTTTCCCAGCCGTACCGGACAAGTGCTTAATAGGTGCCCTGGTTTGCCACAATATAAACATATACCTTGCTTCCTACGGTGCGACCTCTCCTCCTTAGTGAGCTTCGTGAACCCCAGTTGCATTGGTTCTGTCGTCTCGGCTGGGCGCTCAGGAGGAAAGGGTGGTGAGGGTGGGTTAAAGAGACTGCCCTGGCCATAACTTCTGGACCTCGCCCTCTTAGCCAACCGTCTCTCACGGATGCGAGAATCAATGAGCATGACATAGTCAAAATACTCGTCCAGGTCATTAGGTACATCTAAAGCAACTATTTCATCCTTAATCTGTTCAGAAAGGCCCTGAACAAAGGCTGCAACTAAGACATCATTATTCCAGCCCACCTCTGCTGCCAGGGTCTGAAACTCGATAGCATAGTCGCCCAGAGTATGTTCACCCTGCTGAATCTCCATTAACCTCTTGGCAGCAGAGGCAGCCCTGCCAGGAACCTCAAACACTCGGCGGAACTTTTTTACAAACTCATTAAAGTTCAGAGTGCAAGGTTTGGCATTCTCCCACAAGGGATTCGCCCAAGCCAAAGCTTTGCCTGTCAAAAGTGATATGATGAAACCAACTTTACTTCGGTCGTTAGGAAATGCCTGGGGTGTCAATTCCAAGAATATCTCCAACTGATTAATAAAACCCCTGCAATGAGAAGGCTCGCCATCATATCTCAATGGTAACGGTGCCGCCACCGTTAAGCCTCTGGTATGAGTAATAGGAGCTACCGGCGGATTGTCCGGTGTCAAGACTGGGGGACCACCGGATTCGGACTGGGCCTGTCAAGGTGTACCGTACGCTCCAATAAGGTCTGTAACGCCAGTGGCAATTGGTCCAAGCGCTGCTCATGGACATCCATTCTCCAATGGATGTTTTGCGTGTTACTTTCACCCTTACTGTCTGAGGTCATGGCCCTTTCGTACTGTAACGGTTTTTAGGACGCTCAGACCAGTTGGTAAAATTAAACACAATTTTATTGAAGGAAAAATAATGCAAACGATCGCCCTCTACAGGCAGCAGGAATAATAAACTGTAATGACAGGGATAACCCAAAGGTTCAATACACAGAATGAGGTATACACACTATCTAGGAGCAGATAATGGTAAAATGACACAAAGGGTTAAATGCAATAATCAAATCTGTTTGACGGCGCTATCCGGCCCTTCTGGACAAAGAAGTTCTGGAACTGGTTCCCGGTCAGGACCGCGGTTTGGGTTTTTTACTCAGACCTGTTTGTGGTTTCCAAGAAGGATGGTGGCTGTCATCTGATTTTGGACCTGAAGGATCTCAATTCCTTTGTGATCAAGAGTCATTATCACCAGGAGTCTCTAAGGACGGTGATTGCTGCCATGTCCCCCGGGGAATTCCTTGCTTCTCTGGATCTTCAGGGCGCGTATCTGCACATTGCCATCCATTCAGAGAGCTGGCAGTACCTCATATTTGCCTGCGACCAAGGGCATTTTCAGTTTTCTGCTCTTCCATTTGGTCTGACTACAGCTCCTCCAGTCTTCAATCATGACCTGGGAGCCTTATTGTCCATCCTCCATCGGAACAGCATCAGAGTTACTCCATACATGGACGACCTGCTTCTGAAGGCCCCTTCTTCGGAACTTCTTCATCAGCAGGTTCAGGACTGCAGTCATGCACTCACCCATCACGGGTGGATCCTCAACATGGACAAGTTGGATCTTGTTCCATCCCAGCATCTGGTCTTCCTGGGCCTTCTCTTCAACACTCAGCAGAGCATGGTGTTTCTCACAAATGAGGTGGTTCACCAGATCGCCCACAGGGTTTACGCTGTTCTAGCTCACGATCCATTTCCAGCCAAGACGTTGTCCTCTCTATCTCCGAATTTTGATTTTCCTACGGTCATGGCCTTCCTACAGGAAGGTGTGGACATGGGCCTCAGTTTGAGTTCCCTTAAGGTTCAGACATCTGCTCTCTCTCTGTTTTTCATTCAGAGCGCATTGCTATTCTTCCTGATGTCTAGCTTTTCTTCCAGGGCGTTGCTCATACTCGCCCTGTATTTCAGTCTCCCGCTCCTTAATGGGATCTTAACTTGGTTTAGAGCGTCCTTCAGTGCCGTCCCTTTGAGTCTTTGGCTTCTATTCCTCTACGTCTGCTGACGTGGTACATGGCTTTTCTCCTGGCAATCGTGTCTGTTCGCCATGTAGCGGAGTTGCATGCTCTGTCTTGTAAACCACCCCTTTTTAGTGTTTCACTAGGACATGGTGGTACTTCCAACTTCGTAGGAGTTTCTCAAAAAGGTGGTTTCTGAGTTCCTCCCTAATCAGGAGATTGTGGTTCCTTCTTTCTGCCCTGGTCCTTCCTCTGACAAGGGGAAGGATCTCCACTTGATAGGTGTGGTGCGTTGTCTCAAGTTTTGTGTGTATCGCACTGGGTCCATTCGACGGTCTGACGTGCTGTTCGTCATTCCTGAGGGTGCCAGGGCAGGGAGACCTGAATCCAAGTGACCTTTGTGTCTTGGATTTAGTCCACTGTTCGTAAGGCTTACGAACTTAGAAAAAAGCCTGTTCCCTTTTGGGTCATGGCTCATTCTACGTGGTCTATTAGGGCATCTTGGACCTACAAAAATCAGGCCTCAGCTGATCAGTTGTGCAAGGCGGCCACTTGGTCATCTATGCATACCTTTTCAAAACACTATTGTGTGGATGTGCTGGCATAGGTTGATGCCTGTTTTGGGAGGAAGATCCTGGAGGCAGCCTTGTCTGTCTAGGATCTCTTTTGCCTCTTCAGTACTCTTTCACTTTTGAGCCCTGTTGGCTCTAGTTCAGTGTGCTGTGTAACAGTTCCTGGGGTCTGTTTTTACCACTGTCTAGTGTCCGTTGACACTTTGCGGTTATTGTTGAGCTATTCATGATCTATTGGTTCATTGGTGCTCTGGTGACTTTGGGGGCCTACTTCTGGTTCGTGCCTTTCTTCCCACCCTGGGAAACTTAATGGTTGGACATCCCAAAGTTACCAGTAACCTGTATTGTACGACAGAGAAAAGAGGATTTTAGACTTACCTGTTAATTCCTTTTCTGTTAGTCCATACAGGTTACTGGTCTCCCACAGTGTCAAGGGACCATGCTTGGCTCTCCTGTGGCAGAAAGTGGGGGTCCTTTCGGATTCATGCTCACCAGAGTCTTCTTTTCCTTCTCACTACCTAGTCAATAGTTAGTGTCTCAAATCTTACCGGAGCTGGTTGGCTAGCTACAGCCAAGGAGGGAAGGTAGGCTCCACCCCTGTATTCACTTCTCAGAATTGTTCCTGCCTACTTAAAGTGGCTTATCACTTACCCAAAGTTACCAGTAACCTGTATGGACTAAGAAAAAGGATTTAACAGGTAAGACTTTTTCACACATCAGACAGTACTTAACAGGTTACATTCATGTGTAAAAAAAAAAATATATATATATATATATATATATATATATATGTTTTGAAACTACAATTCAAAAATGTTAAACTTATGGCTAGGATTAAAAATATTTTAAAAGAAATGTTTTTTCAAATGGACAGTAATCGATGACTACAATTTATTTTTAATTCCTAAGATCTAATCAAAGGACAAAAGCTAGTTTTATTTAACATATCATTTAATTTCACATCACTTTGTTAAAATTGCAATGCGTGCTGGTACAAATCTGGGGCAAACCATTTGCTCCAAAGGGGAAATAGAGAAATTAATTTTGATTTAACTAGTGTTTTAGCCCTCTTAATGCTAGAGAGGTCTTCAATCCCTAATGAATAAAGTAATTTAAGAACCTGTGTATTACAAATTTCGTTAACAAGTGTATGTTAACATGTTTAGTTATTTGGAGAATTTAAACATATCCCCCTGTGAGGCAGTTGGTTTGCTCCAGAATATATTCAGGTCATTAATTCAGTCTCACTGACTTGGATAAGAATAATTACACTTTCTCTGTGTCATGGCCCATGAGTGACCAATAGGTGGTGATACTGTCCACTTGCATAACTTTCTTTCTACGAACTGATATCTTATATGTTCAGTAAACATAGTATATAACTGCAAAAAAAACAAATCAAAATGCATTACATATAGATACCCTTGATTAATTCACAAAGTCATTTTTACTTAAGTTTCAAAATCAAGTATAGGGTCAGGATTTTTAGGGTTGCGGTGGCTGAAATTGGGGTTAGGTTTTAGAGTTCATTGCTGGTGCTTAAGGTGAGGATGAGTTGGTGAAACCTAAATGTTTTAATTGCAGAGTTAAAGTTTCAGAAGTAGAATTATTCCTTTGATTAACTGTGTACTGTATCCACCCCTCTTACACTTTGCTGCTCTCTTATAAGATTATTAGGGTTTAGCTTATAGACTTCAGTATATAGCAAGAGAACTAATAGATTTAAATTGAGCAAACACTGCATCCCCCCATTATCTATTTCACACATCAGTCAGTACTTAACAAGTTACATTCAAATAATTAAAGAATAATAATAATAATAATAATAATAATAATAATAAAAAAATCTGTTTTGAAAGCCCAATTCAAAACTTTCAAACTAATAGCTAGGACTGAAAATATTTTAATACAAATGCTTTAACAAATTGACAGCAATCGATGACTACAATTTATTTTTAATTCATGAGATCTAATCAAAGGACAAAAGCTGGTTTTATTTCAAATACCATTTAATTTCACATCACTTTCTTAAAATTGCAATGCATTCTGGTACAAATCTGGGGCAGACCATTTGCTCCAAAGGGGCAATTAAGAAATTAATTTTCATTTAACTGGTGTTTTAGCCCTCTTAGTGCTAGAGAGATCTCCAATCAATAAAGAAAGAGTAATTTGAGAACCTGTGTATTAATAATTTTGTTGATAGGTATATGTTAAAAGTTTTGGTTACTTGGAGAATTTTATCATATCCCCCTGTGAAGCAATTGGTTTGCTCCAGAATATATTCAGGTTATTAATTCAGCCTAACTGATTTGGATAAGAACAATTGAACTTTCTTTATGTCATACCGCATCAGCAACCAATAGATGATGATACTGTCCTGTTGCATAACTTTCTTTCTAGACATGTATTTTTTGTATGTTCAATAAAGTCAGAATATCACTGCAAAACACAAGCCAAATGCATTACATTTAGAGACCCTTGTTTAATTCACAAGGTGATTTTCAAAATCCAGACTAGGGTTAGGATTTTTAGGGTTGGGGTTGTTCAAATTAGGGTTAGCTCTTAGAGTTAATCGCTGGTGCTTCGGATGAGGATGAGTTGGTGAAACCTGAACGTTTTAATTTCAGAGTTAACATTTCAGAAGCAGAATAATTCCTTAGATTAACTGTGTACTGTAGGATTTAGGCTAAAGACTTCAGTTCATAGTAAGATATCTAATAGATTTAAATTGAGCACACACTGCATCCCACCATTAGCTATTTCACACATCAGTCAGTACTTAACAGGTTACATTCATGTAATTAAAAAAAAAAAAATCTGTTTTGAAAGCACAATTCAAAACTTTTAAATTTATGGTTAGGATTGAAAATATTTTAATAGAAATGCTTTGTCAAATTGACACCAATCGATGACTACAATTTATTTTTTATTCCTGAGATCTAATCAAAGGACAAAAGCTGGTTTTATTTCAAATATCATTTAATTTCACATAACTTTGTTAAAATTGCAATGCATGCTGGTACAAATCTGGGGCAAACCATTTTTTCCAAAGGGGGAGTAGAGAAATTCATTTTGATTTAAATAGTGTTTTTACCCTCTTAATGCTAGAGAGGTCTTCAATCCTTAATGAATAAAGTAATTTAAGAACCTGTGTATTACTAATTTCATTAACAAGTACATGTTAAAATGTTTCGTTATTTGGAGAATTTTAACATACCCACCTGTGAAACAATTGGTTTGCTCCAGAATATATTCAGGTCATTAATTCAACCTCACTTACTTGTATAAGAATAATTACACTTTCTCTATGTTATGGCCCATGAGCAACCAATAGGTGGTGATACTGTCCACTTGCATAACTTTATTTCTACTAATGTATATCTTTTATGTTCATTAAACATAGAATATAACTGCTAAAAAAAAATCAAACTGCATTACATATAGATACCCTTGTTTAATTCACAAAGTCATTTTAGATAAGTTTGAAAATCAAGACTAGGGTGTGGATTTTTAGGGTTGTGGTGGCTGAAATTGGAGTAAGGTTTTAGCGTTCATTGCTGGTGCTTTAGATTAGGATGAGTTGGCGAAACTTGAATGTTTTTATTTCAGAGTTAATATTTCAGAAGCAGAATTATTCCTTTCATTAACTGTGTGCTGTATCTACCCCTTTAACATTTAGCTACTCTCTTATATGTTTAAATTGAGCACAAAATGCATCCCACCATTAGCTATTTCACACATCAGTCAGTACTTAACAGGTTACATTCATGTAATTAAAATAAAATAAAAACTATAAAAAAAAAAAAAAATCTGTTTTGAAAGCACAATTCAAATCTTTTAAACTTATGGCTAGGATTGAAAATATTTTAATAGAAATGCTTTGTCAGATTGACACCAATCGATGACTACAATTTATTTTTTATTCCTGAGATCTAATCAAAGGACAAAAGCTGGTTTTATTTCAAATATCATTTAATTTCACATCACTTTGTTAAAATTGCAATGCATGCTGGTAAAAATCTGAGACAAACCATTTTTTCCAAAGGGGGAGTAAAGAAATGAATTTTGATTTAACTAGTGTTTTTACCCTCTTAATGATAGCGAGGTCTTCAATCCTTAATGAATAAAGTAATGTAAGAACCTGTGTATTACTAATTTCGTTAACAAGTATATGTTAAAATGTTTGGTTATTTGGAGAATTTTAACATACCCCCTGTGAAACAATTGGTTTGCTCCAGAATATATTCAGGTCATTAATTCATCCTCGCTTAATTGGATAAGAATAATACACTTTCTTTTTGTCATGGCCCATGAGCAACCAATAGGTGGTGATACTGTCCACTTGCATAACTATATTTCTACTAATGGATATCTTTTATGTTCATTAAACATAGAATATAACTGCAAAAAAAAAATCAAAATGCATTACATATGGATACCCTTGTTTAATTCACAAAGTCATTTAAGATAAGTTTGAAAATCAAGACTAGGGTCTGGATTTTTAGGGTTGCAGTGGCTGAAATTGGAGTTAGGTTTTAGAGTTCATTGCTGGTGCTTTAGATTAGGATGAGTTGGCGAAACTTGAATGTTTTTATTTCAGAGTTAACGTTTCAGAAGCAGAATTATTCCTTTGATTAAATGTGTGCTGTATCTACCCCTTTCACATTTAGCTACTCTCTTATAAGTTTAAATTGAGCACAAAATGCATCCCACCATTAGCTATTTCACACATTTGTCAGTACTTAACAGGTGACATTCATGTAATTAATTAAGAAAAAAAAATCTGTTTTGAAAGTACAATTCAAAAATTTTAAACATTTGGCTAGGATTGAAAATATTTTAATAGAAATGCTTTGACAAATTGACAGCAATCGATGACTACAAATTATTTTTAATTCTTGAGATCTAATCAAAAGACAAAGGCTGGTTTTATTTGAAATACCATTTAATTTCACTTCACTTTGTTGAAATTGCAATGCATTCTGGTACAAATCTGGGGCAGACCATTTGCTCCAAAGGGGGAACTAAGAAATTAATTTTGATTTACATGGTGTTTTAACCCTCTTAGTGCTAGAGAGGTCTCCAATCAATAAATAAAGAGTAATTTGAGAACCTGTGTATTAATAATTTTGTTGATAGGTATATGTTAAAATTTTTGGTTATTTGGAGAATGTTATCATATCCCCCTGTAAAGCAACTGGTGTGCTCCAGAATATATTCATGTTATTAATTCAGCTTAACTGATTTGGTAAGAACAATTGCACTTTTTTTTATGTCATACCGCATCAGCAACCAATAGATGATGATACTGTTGCATAACTTTCTTTCTAGAAATGGATTTTTTGTATGTTCAATAAACTCAGAATATCACTGCAAAACACAAGCCAAATGCATTACATTTAGAGACCCTTGTTTAATTCACAAGGTGATTTTTAAAATCCAGACTAGGGATAGGATTTTTAGGGTTGGGGTTGTTCAAATTAGGGTTACATCTTAGAGTTAATTACTGGTGCTTCGGATGAGGATGAGTTGGTGAAACCTGAATATTTTAATTTCAGAGTTAACATTTCAGAAGCAGAATTATTCCATTCATTAACTGTGTACTGTATCTACCCCTCTTACACATAGCTACTCTCTTATAAAATTATGAGGATTTAGGTTAAAGACTTCAGTTTATTGCAAGATATCTAATAGATTTAAATTGACCACACACTGCATCCCATCATTAGCTATTTCACACATCAGTCAGTACTTAACAGCTTATTTTCATATAAATGAAAAAAAAAATGTTTTGAATGCACAATTCAAACATTTTAAACTTATGGCTAGGATTGAAAATATTTTAATATAAATGTTGTGTCAAATTGACACCAATTGATGACTTCCATTTATTTTTTATTCCTGAGATCTAATCAAAAGAGAAAAGCTGGTTTTATTTCAAATATCACATTGAAAATATTTTAATACCAATGCTTTGTCAAATTGATAGCAATAGATGATTACAATTTATTTTTAATTCCTGAGATCTAATCAAAGGACAAAAGCTGGTTTTATTTCAAATACCATTTAATTTCACATCACTTTGTTAAAATTGCAATGCATGCTTGTTCAAATCTGGGATAAACCATTTGTTCCAAAGAGGGAGAAGAGAAATGAATTTTGATTTAACTATTGTTTCAACCCTCTTAATGCTAGAGAGGTGTTCAATCCTTAATGAATAAAGTAATTTAAGAACCTGTGTATTAATCATTTCGTTAACAAGTATATGCTAAAATGTTTGGTTATTTGGAGAACTTTAACATACCCCCCTGTGAAACAACTGGTTTGCTCCAGAATATATCCAGGTCATTAATTCAGCCTCACTTACTTGGATAAGAAAAATTACACTTTCTCTATGTCATGGCCCATGAGCAACCAATAGGTGGTGATACTGTCCACTTGTATAACATTATTTCTACTAATGGATATCTTTTATATTCATTAAACATAGAATATAACTGCAAAAAAAATCAAAATGCATTACATATAGATACCCTTGTTTAATTCACAAAGTCGTTTTTAGATAAGGTTGAATATCAAGACTAGGGTCTGGAGTTTTAGGGTTGTGGTGGCTGAAATTGGAGTGAGTTAAGTTTTAGAGTTCATTGCTGGTGCATAAGATGAGGATGAGTTGGCGAAAACTGAATGTTTTTTACCACACTCACACTGTGCACATTGCAGTTGCTGATGAGAGCCACAGTTCTTGATCTCAATGGAAAAAAATATATTCTAATAACAACACACCCCTGATTTTGGAGGAGGGCCAGGTGGAGAAGAATTAATGGCCAACTTCTTCTTTTCTCCACATAGACTGGAGGCTACATATTGTGCTGCTACTGCCTCAGGCGCATCACTGGAGATAGTTGTGGCAAGTGGAACCTTCATCATCCATAACCCATCTTACTGATATTGTTGATCCCATTCCCTTTCAGCTGCCTAATCATCATGCTGCTTAATCAACTCAGCAGCAGCAGTAAGAACAGCAGTTGCAAATTCCACAATTATGAACTCAGGAGGACATTTGACAATGGCCAGTGGCACTAGGCCAGTAGGGCATGTTTATGTTTTTCTCAGGGCTTGTGCCTTGAAGAAAAAATAAATAATTAAACAGCCCTACAAAGAAAAAAAAACATTTTTTTTTTTTTTTGGGGGGGGGGTTGTTTCTAACAAGCCTAAGTCCTACAATCAATCAATGCTTCCTTAGGTCTTGTGCCAAACAAGCTTAAGGCCTACAAATCAATGTTTCTTCAGGGCTTGGTCCTCTAATAAATCTAAGTCCTACAAAGTTCTCTATCAAAAAAATCTAACAAATCATCCTCTATAAAATACTCTGTCCAGTATCAGTCCATCCCAGTTATAGGAGGTTCCTGTCTCTATCACTTTACATACAATTTTCTTATTTTACTGTATTTTTAATTTTTATTAACTGTCCCCCCAATACCAGTCAAGAACCCCCCCCCAAACAAATTCCCTGTTCAAATGATTCATTCCCAGGACTCCAGCCACCAACACAGGCAGCCTCCTTAGACCTCTTTTTTTACCATGTCTTATGTTTTATTTAGGATTTCTTTTTTTATTGACTGTCCTCTAATCAAACCCCCCAAAAAACATTCCCTGTTCAACTGATTCTTTCCCCACATCTTTCCCCACATCCCATCAACACAGGCACCCACATGCCCTTTGTATACTATACCTTTGGGAAATAAAATAATATTTGCTATATGTTGTGTGTAACTTCAATGTTCCCATTGATTTCAATGGAATGAGCTAGGTGAAAAAAGCGTGAAAAAGCTGAAAATCTTCACTTTTCATGGGAAATTTTTCGCCATGTGGAAAGTGCTATTTTTCAACTATTTCAGTTTGAGGGGGACATTTTTCGCCAATCCCTAATTCCATGTAAAGGAGAAATGAAGGAGACTTTGGTGGTCTGGATGAATATGGACACGTAGGTAGAAATCCTGAAAATCTAGGGGAGCCAGAAATTTGCCTGGACACATCACAGAGATGACACAGTGCAACTATTCCATGCTGTAGAGTGTAGCAACCACATAGTGGTTCAGGCTTTTCTAGTGCAAAATGGGAAGGTAGTTGTCGTCTTTCTTGGGGACCACAAACGGTTGAAATAAAAACCTGAAAAGTGCTCCTGAGCAGGGACTGGAACCAGAATGTACTTGTCCAAGAAAGAGGAGATGTTGTCTATAAAGGGACAAGATCATTTTGAGTCCTGAGAAACCCTTAACAAAAAGAAGCGATGAAGAGGAAGGGTCTTGAAATCTATGCAGTACACATCTGAAACAACCCATGATGGAATATGCTTGGGCAACTTGAAAAAAAAGACAGAGGCAACCCCACACAGGTAAGGACAGACTAGGATGTTGCGAGCCATGTGGTGGATGGCTTGTCAGTCTTAGCCTTTAGAGCAGATTTCTTTTTCTGCTAAGCCTGTTTTGGAACTGTGAGTGCCTAAGACCTTGCAAAAAAGGGACTCTAAGAAGTTATCTTGAGCAGAAGAGTACTCTTGCCTCCAGTGGCATTACTAATGACCTTGCTTAGGTCAGGTACAAAGAGATTCTTACCCACAAAGAGAAGAGAGACCAGTGATTTCTTGGACGATTGGTCCGCAGAACAAATCTTCAATCTCAAGGTGCTATGCTCAGCAACAGATAAAGCTTATTAAAAGGTCCTCCTTAGGAACATCAGAGTGTATAGCTTCAGAAAGCTACTCACCCCAGACTACTATTGCCCTGTTGACCCAGGCAAAAGCAAAAATGGGTTGAAGAGCTGCCTCCAGGAATCAAGGCATTTGTCAGCCTGATGCTTGAGGCCTTGTAGTGTCTGCCAGTGGAAGAGCTGTATCCTTGGCCAGACGTGAGATATGGGAGTCAATCGCAGGGGAAGAAGCCCACTGCACTAGAATCTCAGCAGTAAAGAGGTGTAGCTTAGAGATGGCTTATTAATAGTCTCTTATCTGGTGTGTTCCATTCCTCCAGTAGAACCTGGTCTAATATGCTGTTAGGGGGGAAAACTGGGGAGTTTTTTCTGCTTCTCTGGAAGATATCCAGAGAGGTAGAGCCCACATCAAAGGCTTCAGAGACCTGTAGTGTCTCAAATACTGCTCTGATGACCACCTCTGCTGAGGGGAGACGGTCAGCCTCATAGAGATCCACAAAGGAAGAGAGTCCATATCTTCTTCCTCTGAGTTGATTTCTTAATCTAGCTGAGAGTAACCCCTAAAAACAGAATAATTTTGTCTGATAGGGGTCTTGGGTCCCCATAAATGGATGAGGGAACATATGCCACAAAAGACATCACGTGTATAACCCAAACTAGCACTTGAGCAACGCTTGATGGCTCTGGAGGTATAGAAGGGGCCACAGTATATGAGGGACCCTGAATATTCATTTGGAAGTACAATCTACATATGTGCTACTTATGAAAAGCAAGAGCACTGCAAGTCCCAGCTAAATAGTATCTAAATATAGCTAGAAACAAAAAATGAGGACAGAATAGAGAAGTACTTTGGGTCTATTTTCAATTAACTTCAACAGCAAAAAGTGCAGCACTGTTGAACTGTATAGACCTCAATACAGGGGACCAATTCAGTGCTATTGGAGTTCAGAAAGTAAAAGTAACAATATTACAATAAAAACCTTAACTCTTTATTACGCATAGTAAAAGCATAAATCTAAATTTAAAATCATTATTATTAGACAATCATTGATAGTACAAAGGGTACAAACTGCTGTGTGTAGTGTACTCCTATAACCACACAGGGACCAGATTGCATAACCAACACATTTATTATCACAACCGTAAAATAAAGGCATTCACTGTCAACCAACATTATCCCCAAATCACTTCAGAGGTCAGGTTGGTCAGATCAAAGCAGACAGCGAAATATTATAATATTTAATAACAGTGCTGCACTTTCTGTTGTTGAACTTCATTGAAAATAAACCCAATATACTTCTTTGTTCTATTCTCTTTTTGTTTCTGACTATATTAATTTGGAAACCCAGCATGGCATGAGGAACAATGAGTTGGGGGAAGTTGGTTTTCCCCATATGTCCCTTCAGGTCAGACAAGTCCAGAGAAAGGGTGGAATTTGCTTACCAATATTTCCTTTTCTTCTGTGTCCCTTCATGATCATAGCAATCTGTATAGTTTCCTCCATCCAGCTGGCGTAGGGCCAATCAAAACACACTTAGAAGGAAGTTCCTGTTCCCTGATGGATAGTCATCTTTTGTCATAGCAAGAAAACAAACAGATTGAAGGGCAGGGTGTGACGTGGAGGGACACAGAAGAAAAGGAATTATTGGAAAGCAAATGTCACCCTTTCTTCTGTATCCCAAACCACAACCATAGCAATCTGAGAGATACCAAAGCAGTGCTGCCCATGGTGAGAAGAAAAAGCCTGAAGCCACATGCACATATATCTAAACTTATATATCAATATCTAGCCGCATTAGCAAAGGCACATGCATAGATTAAAGACCGTGATCAAATCAGCCCAGTGACAAAAGGATAAGAAATAGGATGTCAAAGAATGGTCTTACCAATTAATGATGTACCACAGCCTGAAGTACTTTCCAACCAAATCTGGCCTCAGCCAAGGCTTGGACATCCAAATTGTAGTGTCTAATGAAAGTAGACAGTGAAGAGACAACCACATAGCTGCCTTACAGATGTCTTCACCTGATGCTAGCTCTTATGAAGGCTGTGAAGTAGCCATTGCTCTAGTTAAATTGGCTTTTATTAGTTTTGGTGGATCCAAGAGTGCTTCTAGGTAGGCTATCTTGATACAATTCATGTGCCATCTAGCAATGGATGCTTTGAGGCCAAGGATCCTTTAATTCTTCTCTGAAAATATACAAAAAGAGAATCTGCTTTTCTGAAATCCTTTTTATATAGGTGTAAATGCATCTGACCAGATCCAGATTATGAATCAAGGAAGATTAATATGCTGGTTTAAGTGGAATGCAGATATTACTTTTGATCTGAAACTTGGCCTGGTCCTGATCACCACCTTGTCTTGATGAATTACTAGGTAGGTTGATTTGCAGGATAACTCACTTACCCTTCTGGCTGACGTGATGGCTGTTAAGAAGAGCAAATTCAATATGAGTATCTTAATTATAACTTCTTCCAGAGACTCAAACCTTTTACAGTGGACAAGTTGGTCTGGGACAATTTGCAGGTTCCTCAGGGGAACCACATCCCTAATTCGTGGTCTCGCCTCATCTACTGCTCTAAAATATTTCTTAACATTATCATCTTCTATGAACTGCTTCACCACAAAGCAGATAAATTAACCTTTATCAATGCTGGTGGTAAACCTGCTTCATATACTTTCTGAGTCGAATCAATAGAGAATCTGGATACCCCACCATTTCCTAAATGTCTTTCACACTCTACAATAGATTTTTGATGCAGTGGCATTTCTCCCTGAAATAATGGTATTAATTACATACTCCAACAATCCTAAGTCTCAAGGATGCCTTTCAGCCTCCAGGCCATCAACTTTCAAAGCCCTTCGTTCAGATGTGTCTGGCAGGAAATATTTTGTCCTGTCCCTTTTGTCCCCTCCCATCCTAGGTATATTACCTGATCACATACACACTGCTATATAAAGTACGCATTATTGAATAAGCCTGGGTGGGGGGTTAGCTTCGCACACAACATCTATTTGAATGAGAGTATAAATACTCAGTGACACAGCTATCTCAGGCGAAGCTCACATGGAACTTGATGAATTGTTCAGTTTTGCACTCTTATCTATGGGTGTTGGTCTGCTGCACCATGGAATTTCATTAGGCATAGGCATTGAAGACATCTGAAGTCAAGTATACCAATTGTTTCCTAATGATTTAGAAACACTGTAACTATGTGAATCTGTAGTTTTACTTCAGAAACTTATGATAAATTTGTTGATACATTCAATGACCTTGTAGCAAACAAAACAGTCTATACATTGTAACTGTGTCTGTGTGTATGTATAAGTATGCTATTTTATTTTGGAATCCTTAAACCTGTGTTACATTTGGGGTAGTCAGCAGGATTTGGATGTAAAATAGCAATAAAAAGTTTGCTAGATTCAGGAAAGGGGGAAAGAGTACAAAAAGAAATGTGTTCACTCCCTAGTTGGACGTCTAGTTCTGGAGCCTGTACTCCCATAGCATAGGAATGTAATAGATATGTTGCTGGACAGCTGTTGGTTAACCCCTGCCAGGTTGCTGTCAATCTTGATCTCTCACGTTACTCTCATAAGGAACAGAAAGTATGACCGATTGTAATTAAAAAGCAAAGGAACTATATTACTACCCGTTTGGGACCTTCAGTTAGTGAGGATAATGCAGCACAGGCAGCTGCCGTGCAGCAATATACTGAAGAAACACATACTTTTACAGCTGTCGAGTTGTCTGAGTTAGGCGATAAGCTCCGACAGCACCATGAAGAACAATTGTTGGCTTGGCTGTTGCGTGAATGGGATGTGGGTGGTGATAGTATCATGTTGGCTGGACAGGAGGCTGTGAGTTTGGAAGTATTTGTACAGATCCTATGGTGCACTTACAGATGCAGAAATATAGCTCCTTAGTATACACTGGGGGATGGTATTCAGAGGTTGATCCCAGTAATGGTCTTTCCACTGTGAAAATGGAATGGTTGGGTCCAGACAATGAAAGGTTCACAGCAATGATGAGAAATAAATTGCTGGAAGGAGCTCCACAACAGTACAAAGCCTCTTTGTTTACAATGTTTAGTGCATTAACTGGGACACAGGCTAATATCTATGGTGCTAGCAATTTGATGAGACAGCTGAGTGCATTGGATAAATCAAAAATACTAGTTAAAAAATAGGTCAGTGAAAAAAAGCGAAGCAGGGAACAGAATGAAAATTATCAGGATACAATTGTTTTTAGATCTGCTACCCAGCAGAGTTGCAAAAGTGACATAGATGGAGAGCTCCTACAAACACACAGCTCAAGCACTGGCAAGAATTAAAAACAAAAGGGAAATTACAAAAATCTAGTCTTAGGAAAGTGGCGACTAGTGACGTAGAGGGAGGGGAGGAAGGAACATGTCCAAGAGTGTCCTTATATGAATCTCCCACTGTTCCAACACCACCTCATAATGCCCCTTCTCCATATACAGATGCATACAATGCCCTATAGGAGCATCAGAGTTTATGGCGACCACCTGAACATCTATAGGAAATAGTATATAGGTAGGGGCGCTCTTAATATGCATATCACATAACAATATCGATCCAGTACCAAATTTCTTACTCACATGTAAATTCCTCTGGTTTTGTCCACACATACCAGATAAGTGCTGCAGGGGAAATTTTGATCCACCCTTGATCGTACAATCGGTCACAAAATAACCACCAGAACACGTGAATCTGAAGTATAAAATCTTTGATGCTTTCTGAGCTACATCTGCTCTTTCCTTAGGCTGTATGATCTCTGTGGAGGCAGTTTAATATCCTCCACAAGTGTATATGCTACTTGGATTCTATTCAGTAGCCTATTGTAAATGTGAGTACCAATATAGATACTCACTGAAATTTTTGTTTATTTTGAAAGTTATTACCCTATGAGGTACCCTATCTCTTTCCTGTCTATAGGAAATAGGCAGGTTCCTGTCCCTTATACTAAGCCTAACTATAAAACAGCTCTGCTAAAACCGGGGGACCGCTGCCCTTATGTGAAAGTGATATTGTATTGGGGACAACACAGACAACCACAACATGTGACTGCTTTACTGGATATTGGGACAGAAGTGTCATTGTTTTAAAGTAATATTACTCTTACCAAATGCACAAAGGGGTACATGATGTTGAAAGGTTTGGGTGGGAGACGGACACCAGCGGATCCGATGCAGTGCCAAATGCAGATAGGGAAAGGTCCTATTTTTGCTGTGGAAATTCTGGTATCAGAATTAGCAGATAATATTTTGGGGATGGATATCCTATAACGGCAAACTATTCTATCCGGTTGTTATACCTTCTGCACTGCAGTGTGTTCATTGTGTATTTTAGCACTTAAGCCAATAATAAGGGGTCATGCAAAGTGGACTCCGGTATACACCCCTACTGCAGACCAACCAGTAAATTTGAAGCAATGCCGGATCCCTGGAGGCCACAAGGAAATTACAGATAGTATACAGGACCCGTTACAAGCAAGTGTGTTCTGTCCTGCCACAAGTCCCTGTAATAGTCCTTTGTGGCCAGTAAAGAAACCTCTTGGAAGCTGGAGGTTGACAATAGATTATTGTGGTCTCAATCGGATGGCTCCTCCACTGGTCTCTGCAGTACTAGACATGAAATCCTTGGTGGAAAGGATTGCCCAAACAGCTGGACAATGTCATGTGGTCATTGATCTGGCTAATGCCTTTTTCTCCATACCAATCACACCTGAATCAACAGATCAGTTTGCTTTCACCTGGGATGGACAGCAGTACACTCTAACAGTATTGCCACGAGGCTGTCTCCATTCTCCAGTGATTTGTCATGGATTGTTGGGTAGAGATTTAATGGCTATGGATCCACCTTGTTGTACATTAAATCATGCTCTCAGCTGAGGCTGTCAAGGACGTAAAAGAAGATTTGGATAGATTGGTATACATGAGACACCGAGGTTGGCCATAAATGAGCGAAAAAGATACAAAGTCCAGCCCAGCAAGTGAAATTTTTGGGTACTAGTGTAAAAGCCCGTGTACACGGGCCAAGGTCCGGGTAATGTTAAGCAGGCCGCTACCTCACTGTTCCACTCAATGCAGTCTTGCGCAGTAGAGACTGCCCGAACGAGCGCAGTCTGTACTGCGCATGACAGCTTCTGACAAACATCCTAGCGAATTATTATATAGGATGATATGATCTGGCCCGCAGAAATCAATACCTCAGGGGGCGTGGCTGGCTGTGAGGCAAGATGGCAGCTTAAGTATTTTGCTCCGCGCTGGTGACCCTACTACGCTACATAGAATGGCTCTCTATTTCGCTATGGGTCGGAATAAACGACACCCTGGTGACCCTAAGACACCCAGGACTGGGAGTAAACCGAAAGAGGCATTTCTGAGGGAATATTTTACGCCCCAATCGAGCTCAGTTGTTGGAGCCGAGGAATCCAATATGGCGGCGGCGCCGACCCCTTCAGCATCCTCTGAGGACTCTGCTACCTCCCTCCCGCCCAGTTCTACTGGGACTTCGGCCCAGAGTATGCCTGCGGAGTGGCTGGCGATACTTCGCACTATCCCTTCTAAGGAGGACTTCCAGACCCTGGCCTCTGACATCAAGTTGAGTGTGCGGGAGGTGAGAGACGACATTGCTGGCCTTAAATCGGGCCTGGAGACCCTGGACTCAAGGGTGGTGGCGGTGGAACAACGCACCTCGCATGTGGAGGATAATGTGCGATCCTTGTCGACCTCCTCCCGATTACACCTTGATCAGATCACTGACTTACGCCGTATGCTGGAGGACCTCGAGAATAGGGGCAGGCGCAACAATATAAGAGTGCGAGGCCTGGCTGAGGAGTTGTCGGGAGATCTGTTTCACGCCCTCACGGCACTTTTCAATAGTATACTTAATCGCCCTGCGGAATCTCCTGTGGGTTTGGAGCGAGCTCACAGGGCGCTTAGACAAAGAGGCCCGGCTGAGGGACCTCCTCGTGACGTGATCTGCTGCCTGACCAGCTACCGACTGAAGGAGGAAATTATGGCCAAGGCACGGACTCGGCGCTTTTGGCCCTTCCAGGATTGTGAAGTAGCCCTGTTTCAGGATCTCTCTTGGATCACGCTCCAGAAACGTAGAGCCCTCCAGCCCCTGACGCGAGCACTGGCTACCCGGGACATTCCGTATAGATGGGGCTTCCCTTTCTGCCTAGTGGCCCGGATTGGAACTACCTCACACACCCTTCGATCCCATGCTGATGTGCCCGGATTTTTGAGGCGGGTGGGCCTCTCTGACCTTTCCCTACCGGATTGGGAGGACCCTGGTTCCTTCTCCCAGTCGCGACAGCAGAGGAGTGGCAGTTCTGCGGGCATGAGGGGAAGATCGGAGGGGGGCCCGCCGGCCTGACGGGATAGAGCCTGGACTCCTGAGGAGTGACTGGAGCGGCGGGGCGGCTGACGGTGGGCCTCCTTGATGCTGGAGCCCCGCTGGGGTGTTGCCGGTCACACAGGGCCATCCATTGAGGGGCCACGTGGGGGCCGGTACCCTGTGGGACTCTAGGCCTCGAGGGCCTGCGGGTCTGCCCTGTCGCGGCCGCTCCCTCACTAGCTGTTGCTGACTTCCCTGTTGGACTCCGAAGACTTTTTCTTTTCTTTTTGCTTCTCACTTATGAGGACTTATGGGACATTACTGTACTCTCTGACTGGGGGGCCTCGTCCTGCCTGCCCCTGGGGGTCCTGACGGCTTCCTGGGGACGGATGGGCTGACACATCCCTATACATGGGCTGTGGGTACTCCCTTTGGATTATGCTCTATGGTTGAGGGTTGGGGGGCGCTGGGGGACAATGGCGCTAGTTTTGCTTTTACGCTGGGTGGGTTTGAGCGGCCTTGTCCCTCTGTGCCGTGCTGGTGCTCGGTGTCTCCCCTGCCGGTCTCGGTGGCCTCCCGGGGGTGGGCGGGCTCGGCTGGGGTGGCACCGATGCGCTTGCTTTGGGCTGTGGAGTGTGTTGGAGGGGGGGGGCCCTGGTCTGCGCTCCGTTGCTCGGCTCCCTGTGGGGGGGGGGCGGGCCTCGGGGGCCCCGAGATTCGGGGCCGTTGGGTGCCTTGCTCCCCTGGCCTCCTTGCAGGGATCTGGGGTTAATGGGATGCTCCTTAGGGCCTTGTGTGGACGGGTGGGGTGTGGACTCTGGTTGGCCCCCCCTCCGTTGAGGGACTGGGGGCCTTCCTTTCTCTGCTGGGCGCTGTGGAGCTTGGGGGCGATGGGATTGGGTTTGTGTTGTACCTGCTGGGGACCTCTGTTGCTGTGGACCTTAGGGCCCTTAGCGGTGGGGAGGGGGTTGGGTGTTCGCCTCCCCCCGGCTGCCCCGGTGTTGTGTCGCTGGGCCGGTCGGGGTGATGTGGGGACCTGCAGTTTAAATGAGACCTGGGTGACCCTCTAGCTGTCGGTTGTTGATCGCTGGCTGGAGGATTTGTGGTGCTGGGAGCCGCTTGCACCGTGTGGTTCAGGGGGCATGTCCTCGGGTAGCGGGCAGTGAGCCTAGTGCCCTGGGGGCTTGTGTCCCGGACCCGGGTGTGGGGGGCGGAGAGATGTTATGGTCCTGCGGACCCATTGAGGGTTTATAGTTGCTGCCTGTTTACTCATCACAGGTTTTGGGTTACTGGCGCGGTTAGATTTTTTGGATTTCTTGTCCTTTTTTTTTTATTTTACACATCACTGTTTAGTTTTAGTGGCTTCCCGACGGAGTCACGTTGGTTTATATTTTCTGTGTTTATACATTTGTGTAATTTGCCGCACTGCTGTTCACTGCTCCCCTAGGAATAGTAGTGTCTCTTCCATCTCTCGTGCGGTGGCCTGCCTTTCTCGCAGGTCTACTGTACGTGACACGGTTTTCCACTAAGTTTAGGGATTGGTTGATAGTCTGAGACTTTTCTAGACTAATCTCCTTTTTCTTTTTGTTTCTGTCTCTTTCTCTTTCTCTCCCTGTTTTTCTTTGTCACTTTCTTGTTCTTACCTCTTTTCTCCTTTCTCTTGGCGCTAGCTCTAGGGATGGCTTCCTCCCCGGCCCCTATCACGTTATATTCGCTAAATGCCAGGGGCCTCAACGTTCCTGAAAAGCGCACCAATTTGCTGAGGGACCTTCGGTCGAAACATGTGTCCGTAGCGTTGATTCAAGAAACCCATTTTGTGGCTCATAGGCCGCCTTCCTTGACTAACAAATACTATCCCCAAGCGTTCTACAGTAACTTTACTGGGTCGAAATCTAGGGGGGTAGCGGTTTTGTTTTCTAGACACACGCCTTTCACTGAAGTGGAGATTCTCTCTGATGATGAGGGTCGCTTTCTCTTCGTGAAGGGAAAACTCTTGGAGAAATTTTACACTATAGCTAATGTATATTTCCCAAACGTCCGTCAGTCAGTCTTTCTTTCTCGAGTCCTATTGAAATTGGAGAGGTTTAGGGAGGGTGTGCTGATCTTGGGAGGCGATTTCAATGTTGCCTTAGATCCTACCTTGGATTCCTCTAGATCTACTTCCAGTGTTCCCGATTGCTTACTGAGGCGGATGAGAGCTGCCCTAGCCAGGCACCAGCTGATGGATTGCTGGAGAACTCTGTATCCGACGGTGCGTGATTATACCTACTATTCCTCTCCTCACAATTCATACTCTAGACTTGACTATCTTTTTATCACTCATAGGGACTTGGACTCCTTGCTTTCGGTTTCTATAGAACCAATGACGTGGTCAGATCACTCACCAGTTTTGATGAGGTTGACCTCTCCCTTGTTTCGCCCTTCCAGGGGAATGTGGAGACTCAATGAGTCTCTATTGCTTGACCCGTTGCTAGCCTCTGAGTCGGCGAAGGTTCTCGCTAACTACTTCCAGGAAAATTTGACGCCAGATATTCCCCTGCCAGTGGTGTGGGAGGCTCACAAGAGTGTTATACGGGGGCACTTCATAGCACAGGGTTCTGCGAGGAAACGGGTCCACTCTTCCCGACTTGACGCTCTCACATCCGAAATCCTGCACTTGGAGACCATTCATAAAAACTCCCTTGACCATTCTGACTATCAATCTCTTTTGTTGAAGAGGGGACAACTTGCAGACTTGCTCACGGCTAAGAATCGCTGGGTCTACCAGAGATCGAGGAAATTTTTCTTCGAAAATAGCAATAAATGTGGGAAGTTCTTAGCCCGTATGCTACGTAAACAATCACAGACTTGCCACGTCCCTAGGATTAGGAATAAACATCATGAGCTGGTGAGACTACCTTTGGACATTGCTGAAGCCTTTCGGAACTATTACAACGATCTGTATAACCTTGATCAAACTAGTCAGCTTCCAGGAGGATCGGACAGACCGCAATTGATTAGGCACTATCTCTCGCAACATATGCATCTTAAATTATCTCCCTCCGAGACAGCCTCCCTGGAAGTACCATTTGCCATGGCAGAGCTAACGACGGCGATCAAATCTTCTCAAACGGGTAAAGCGCCGGGTCCAGACGGACTCACCTTGAAATATTATAAGACTTTCCCTGGGGAACTGTGGCAACGTTTACTTGATATGCTTAATTCCCTACTTCAGGGGTCTAGTCTACCTGTTCAAACTCTACAGGCAACCATTACAGTGATTCCCAAAGAAGGTAGGGATAGGGATCTTTGCTCTAACTATCGGCCTATCTCGCTTCTTAATACCGATGTGAAGCTCATGGCTAAGATGTTGGCTCTTCGGTTGGCACCGTTCTTACCAGGTCTTATCCACCCGGACCAGTCGGGTTTTGTCCCGGGTCGTGAGGCTCGTGACAACACTGTTAAGGTACTTGGTCTTATGGAATACGCACGGACTCGGGGTTTGGATCTCTTACTCCTGTCTACAGATGCCGAAAAGGCTTTCGACAGAGTTGATTGGACCTTTTTGATGTCCACGCTGGCACATGTTGGCCTGGGCCCTAACATGTGCACTTGGATTACAGCTTTGTACACAGGGCCTTCGGCATGTGTGAGGGTTAATGGTTTACTTTCGCGACCTTTCTCTATCAGTAATGGAACTCGGCAGGGTTGCCCTTTGTCGCCCATCCTGTTTGTATTATCTCTTGAACCTTTCCTGAATGCCGTCCGTGGTAATTCTGATATTCGGGGACTTTGTTTAGGGTCTTCCAGTTATAAAGTGGCAGCATTCGCAGATGACTTACTGTTTTTAGTCACCTGCCCTCTTTTGTCCCTACCACCTCTACAAAGGGAATTTGCAATTTATGGCCCTCTTTCTAATTTGAAGATCAACATGGCTAAGTCTGAAATTCTTAATGTAGCTGTTCCGCAGCTGGTCCAGAGTTCTTTGCGAACCTCGTTTCCATACAAGTGGTGTGTACATAGTCTTAGGTATCTGGGGGTGCGACTTACTTCGAACCCTGGTGACCTATACCAGTCCAACTTCCTACCTCTGTTGTCTAGAGTGTGCTCGGACTTGAATGCCTGGGCTTTTCCACACATTACTTGGGTGGGACGTATAAATGTCCTTAAGATGAATATCCTACCTCGTTTTCTGTACCTGTTCCAAACCTTGCCGATCTTGCTGCCGCGCAGCTTTTTCTTGTCCCTTAGATCGGCCATTTTGCGATATGTTTGGCGACATGGGAAGCCGAGACAGAGCCTGTGCCAACTCTCTATGCCTAAGCAGAAGGGAGGTTTGGCTTTACCCGATTTTAAACTTTATTATCAGGCATGTCATGCACTCCGGATTGTGGAATGGTCGGTGCCTGATGTCGGTAAGCAGTGGGTGGACGTTGACTCATTCCGGACAGGGGGGAAGATTAGGACTGCTATGTGGTTACCCACTGATAAAAGAGACCCAGTTCTTCGGCGTTGCCCCTTTCTATCGGCAACTCTGACCATCTGGTCTTCTCTCGCAGTCAAACACTCTCTAACCACCTTCCCCTCTCCGATGACGCCTTTGGTTCATAACCCTGATTTTTTGGCGGGTATTCCGGGGAGCCGCGTGTTTCCGCCAACGGATTTGCTATTACGACATGTGTTTCGGGTGGTGGAGGCGGGCAGTCTACTTCCGCTGAATCGGCTACTTGGGGACGAGTGTCCTACTTTTTTGGACTCCTATCGATATCATCACTTGAAGCATTACATTTCTTCTCTGGCACCACAGCATGCGCTTCATCGACCGCTTACACCATTTGAGGCAGAATGTTCTTGTTCGAATCTCCCTAGACATGGACTTGCTCGCATATACTCCCTCTTACTGCTTAGTGCTCGGAGTTCGCTCCCCTCATTTGTTGAGAAGTGGGAGGTTGACTTGGGAATTACTCTTACCCCGCGTCAATGGGAACAGATAATGTACCTGACTCACCATGTTTCGGTCTCCTCTAAATACCAGGAATCGGCCTACAAATTGCTATCTAGATGGTATCTTACCCCTCTACACCTACAAAAATTTTCCTCCTCACATGATGGTCTTTGCTGGCGGTGCGGTGGGGCGCCGGGCAGCTTGTTGCACATTTGGTGGGATTGCCCCCTTATAGCCCCTTTCTGGAGTGCAATCTATACAGTTATTAGACGACTGACGGATCAACCCCCAGAGTTTAAACCGGAACACCTTCTTCTTCATCACACTTCCATGAGTCCCTCCAGATACAGGAAAACATTGGTCCCTCAGCTGTTGGTGGCAGCTAATAGTTTGATTTCATTGTATTAGAAACGTCCGTCACCTCCTAGTCTTTCGGTCTGGATGGAGCGGGTGGAAGAGCTCCGTGTGATGGCTGAATTGGCCTCCTCTACTCCGGAGGAGGTCACTAAGTATACTGGAGTATGGTTGGGCTGGCTGCTGTTCCTGGAGAGTGCCGATTTTGTGTCCTTCACGTCTTAAGTTTCTTTTTCTCATTCTGCTACTTTATTCTTTTTTTACCTTTACTTTCTCAATCTCTTTCAGCAACTTTCCGTTCTTTCGTCTTTGAGGGGAGTTGGGAATTTGTTGATTTGCACGTTTCTGGGTTGGGGGTGCGGGGGGGGGGATTTGGGGGGGGACCCCCCCTCGTGCGCCCTCCCTTGATGAGGTGGGGTGCTCTGAGGGACGGGCCTCTTCGATTTCCCACAATCACATTTTGGAGATATGTTCTTGTCTGTTAATTAGCTACATTAAGCTACGCCGAGAGACGATTTAGATGGACCTTGAGGGAGAAACTGCAGATTCATATGAAGACTTTGATCACTATATTAGACACCAGCACTTTGTAGCACTAGGCACACTTACCAATAATGATGTTACTAAACTGGTGAGAGTATTCGAAGATAGGAAGCAATGGGTATCTTGGGTTGCCTGGTTATTTGAGATGTGGGATCCCATATGATCGCAATCTTCTCTGTTTTGGTATGCCGTATGACATTATTATATGTTTAGCCATGTTATATTGCACTGCCTATTTCTGTTTGTATATTCTATGATCGTGGCATTATCTATTGCTTTTTACATGATCGTTGATTCCCTCTCCCCTCCCCTTCCCCTTTATCTCTGTTTCACTTCTGTACCCTTCCCCGACCCTTTCCCCTACCTGGGGGTTTTTCCCTCTATTTTTGTATTTTTGTATCTTTGTATCCTAAAAATTTAATAAACTATTATTGACACTAAAACAATACCTCAACTGGTACTGGATATATTTGCTAATCTAAATGAATCTAAGACAGTCAAAGAGGTCCAAGCCCTACTGCGTATATTTGGGTTCTGGAGATCATTTGTACCACACTTGTGTATTCTATTGCAAACCATTTATAATGTGAAGCAGAAAAAAAAAATCTTGTGGGGTACAGAACAAGCTGAGGAGCTGATACAAGCAAAGGAAGTGGTAAGGTTTAACAACAAATTGGGTCCTTTGTTGCCCAATTTACCATTCACCCTGGCTGTATCAGTAACAGAAGATGGTATGTCATGGGGATTATGGAAAAAGCTCCAAAATCAGGGACAAGGAATACCCCAGTGGATTTTGGTTGAAACAATTTACACCTGCTTGGAGGAAATGCAGCCCTCTTGAAAAGCAGTTGTAGCAGCGTATATCACTTTACAGCATTCTAAAGCCACAACAGGTTTACAACCTGTGACTGTGAGGACTGATCTGCCTGTAAGTAACTGGATAGGTCAAGAAGGCCTTGCAGCTTTACAAAAATGGAAATAGTATTTAGCAGAACGAGGTACACTATCAGAACAAGAAACTGCTGGTATCAGGAAAAAATTGTCTGAAGCTGTAAATTTTGAGTCCATTGAATTTGAGAAACCACTCATACAGACAGAAGGTGGACCCTACAAGGAGGCTGTACCATGGGACCAGTTATCGGAAAAGCAGCGAACACAAGCTTGGTTTAGAGACAGTGCTGTAACCATCATTAGTAAAGGACGAGCATATCACCCTCATGCAGAGACAATCCTATGTGAAACTGGAGAAGGTGTGTCAAGCCAGTTGGCAGAATTTAAAGCAGTGTCACGGTTTGTTTTGACTCTCAGACACAGAGTAAGATAAAAATCAAACTTTATTGAAAAGTTTAATAGGAGCCCTCACTGGTCCTGAGCATACATACATAACATGCACAAAATAGGTTCAAACAGTAGCTTATGCAAGATACCATATGGTAGGCTCTACCGGCCTTGCCAATGTACCGGGCAAGGCAGCCTATGGTATGGTACAACAATATGACTAAGGCTCTACCGGCCCTGCCAATATACCGGGCAAGGCAGCCTGAAAGATGACACAAGTGCAGGAATAAGGCTCTGCCGGCCTTGCCAATATACCGGGCAAGGCAGCCTGGTGGATGACACAATAGAAGGAATAAGGCTTTACCGGCCTTGCCAATGTACCGGGCAAGGCAGCCTGGAGGACGGTTCGACAATCTGCCTGAGGCTCTACCGGCCTTGCCAATATACGGGGCAAGGCAGCCTAAATGACTGAAGGACAGCTCCACTAGTGCTGTATAGTTGGAAACATCAGCATAGGATGGTACAGTGGAGCAAACCAGTATCACGTATAGGACAACCAGGGAAACCCAACCGGTGCAATAACGGAGGCAGCTAGCAACCGGTGAATCTGGAGTAAACCAGTATCGCGTACTGGACAACACTAGGAACGCCCTGCCGGTGCTGTAATGTAGATGCTAGCAACCGGTGTGATGGAGTAAACCAGTACCGCGTACTGGACAACGGTAATGCTCAACCAGTGCAATAATGGAGGCAGCAGCAACCGGTATATTGGAGTAAACCAGTACCACGTACTGGACAACACTAGGAACGCCCTACCGGTTCTGTAATGTAGATGCTAGCAACCGGTGTGATGGAGTAAACCAGTACCGCGCATTGGACAATGGTAACGCCCAACCGGTACAATAATGGAGGCAGCAGCAACCGGTGTATTGGAGTAAACCAGTAACGCGTACTGGACAACACTAGGAACACCCTACCGGTTCTGTAATGTAGATGCTAGCAACCAGTGTGATGGAGTAAACCAGTACCGCGCATTGGACAATGGTAACGCCCAACCGGTACAATAATGGAGGCAGCAGCAACCGGTGTATTGGAGTAAACCAGTAACGCGTACTGGACACCAGGAACACCCAACTGGTGCATTAAATAATGGAGGCAGCTAGCACCCGGTGAATATGGAGTAAACCAGTACCGCGTACTAGACAACACTACGCCCTACCGGTGCTTGTAAAGGAGGCAGCTGCAACCAGTGTAATGGAATAAACCAGTACCTCGTACTGGACAACGGAAACGCCCTACCGGTGCAGTAACGGAGGCAGCAGCAACCGGTGAAATTGGAGTAAACCAGTACCGCATACTGGACAACAGGAACGCCCAACCGGTACAATAATGGAGGCAGCTAGCACCCGGTGAATATGGAGTAAACCAGTACCGCGTACTGGACAACAGTATCGCCCAACCAGTGCAATAATGGCAGCAGTAGGCAACCGGTGAATAGGAGCAAACCAGTGATCAGAATGTCGCCCAGGCGACCCAAGTCGAAGGAAGGCTGGCAGTCAGGATCCAGGAGCAGGAACGACAGACAGGCCAGGACAGTACACAGGAACAGCAGGACAGCCAACCCAGGTCAGGAAAGGAGCAGGAACAACGGCAATACGGGATCAGGAACGGAAGCAGGAACGTCAGCCCAACCGGATCAGGAACGGAGGCAGGAACCACGCAGGAGTGACACTGGTGTCTGGATGAATCGCTGACACTGGTAACGTAGCTGAACAGGCCCAGGGATACAGGTATAAAGGCAGGTGACTACTGACATAGAGACACCACGAAAGGACAACCAAAGGGTGCCTTAGCCCAGTCTATATAGGCAATGCTGGGCGGGCAATAGACAGGTGGCCAATGGAGAGTTCACACACCTGACTGACAGCAAAATCCAGCAATCACGGGCACCGTGATAAGCAGTGGCTATGGTCATAGAAGAAACTCTAGGCACTTTGATTACATATACTGATAGTTGGGCTGTAGATAAAGGCTTGACTACAACAACAGAAGAGTTGCAGCATTTAGGGGAATGTACCCATACTCAAAGTGGGCATAGGGGAGTGCAAGCTACTTACCAATGAGCTCAGCACAAAGGAATTCCTATAACCCTGGATCAAGAATGAAATATTGTTTTAAAGTGTCCAACATATCAGGAAGTACAAAAGAGGAAAATTAATAATATCCCCAGACAGATATATGGGGTAAAATCAAGTGGACAAATATAGCGGGTGGATTTTATAGGTCCTCAACCACCAGGAGCTGGACAAGTCTGTTACTCTGCTACTGCGATACTTGGGAATTCTGGTGGTTTGCCCTGCTAAGCATGCAGATTAGAAGACTACAATCAAATTGCTTCAACTTCTGACCAAATTTTATGGGACGCCTATGGGAGTACAATCAGATAATGGTACCCATTATACTGGAAAAATGGTGTAACAATGGGCTGAGGAACAAGAGGTACATTAGGTGTTCCATATACCCTATTACCAGCAGACAGAGGGTTTGAATAATGGAATGAATGGCTTGCTGAAAGAACAAATACACAAAATGGCCATAACACATACCCTGAAAGGGTGGGATAAGGTGCTAGATCAAGCTGTTCTTGTATTAAACAACAGAGTTACAAGATCAGACCCCCTTAGAAAGAATGCTAGGCAAGCAGGGCAATGAAAGTCTTGATACACTACAGGTTATACTAAGAACCAGGGAAATTTTACACAGAAAACAGGCTGGGGTAGTGGTGTGTATGTCAAATGCAATGTCTTGGATGTCTGAATATGGTAGGGAAAAGAAGTTATACAGGTGTGCTAGATGTTACTGTCCCATTTGTGTTTTGCTTCATTCCCACTAGACAGGTTAGTGTCTAGTGTGACTGGGAAGAATTCACCCATTTAGATGAGCTAGGTAAACATGTAGTAATGTTAAAACCATTAGAGGAAGGGAAATATGTAAAGAGGAGATTATAGGATGAGTATAACCTTCAGTTACTGCTAAATATGTGAAGGATCAATTCCAAATGTAAGAATTATACCTACTATCATTTGGGGAGAAACACACACTCAACTGAGATTCTGGCCAGAGGTCAACAATCTACTTTTCTAGTCCTCATACAAGGTGAAACTAATCCTGTGCATTTGCCTTCCTTAGATTGATCCTATTGCCTTAAAGGATGGAAAGATGGTTATATCAACTACTCTGGTTGCTTCAAAGAATAAGAGGCCAATCGATGAGGGGCCTTTCCAAGGGGATTGGACATCTGGACCTTTAGTCCTAGAGTACTGATTGTAGGCATCATCCTGCTGGTGGTTTTCCTCTCCCTAATTTTACTTGTCCATTAATTCTTACATCCTATTAATCTGATGATATTACCAATACTACATATAGTTCAGAGACTTAACTAATAATGCTTTGTTTAAAGACCATTTTACTGTGGCAAAAACTGTATATAAGACAGATTGTTGGGTGTGCTCACATGTCCCGTGAACTCAACCAGGATGTTTCTTTGCAATACCTGCTACTACCATGGATATTCAAAATGCTTGGGATAGTACGTCCTATACTATAACATGGCTGGGGAATGGTTTACAGGCACTCTTAATTTCTTATTGTTTGTTGCTCTGCTCATTTTTCTTTGTCATCTGAGCTTTAAATTACTTTTGTTTCTATTAGCTAAGAGATCTAGGGGGAGATTCACTAAGCGGTGATAAAGTGGAGATGTCTTCTCTCGTTTATCACTTCGCCAGTTCCTATGTTATTATATAGAGCCTATGCACAGAGAGCTCCAAAGTTGAAGAAATTGTAGTGCATAGACTACATAGAATAACATAACAATTGGAAAACGGTTAAACTGGAGAAGTCATCTTCACTCACCGCTTAGTGAATGTCCCCTGTACGGCGTATAGGGCAGAAGGGACCAAGGGTGGAATGTCTGTCAGAACATATTCTGTCCTGTTCTTTTTGTCCCCTCCCTTTCTAGGTATACTACCTGATCACATACACACTGTTGTTTAAAGTACACATCCTTGTAAGAGTTTGGGTGGGTGGTTAGCTTCACACTTTGTTTTGTTTTAAGCACACATCATTGTATAAGCTTGGGTGGGGGGAGGGGGTTAGCTTTGCACACAACACCTGTTTGGATAAGAGTATAAATACTATCTCAGGTGAAGCTCATCTGGAACATGATAAATTGACCATGTCCAGTTTTGTAGTCTAGGGGTGTTGGTCTGCTGCTCGATGGGCTTTCGATAGGTATAAGCACCGAAGACAACCAAAGCAAAGTATAACAATTGTTTTCTAATGATTTATAAACAATAACTTATGTGAATGTGTAGTTTCACTTCAGAAACGTTGATAAATTCAATGATTTTGTTGCAAACAAAACAATCTATACAATGTAAGTGTGCTATTGGATTTCGGAATCAAACCTTCAAGACAGATCCTGGGGCCATCAAGTCCTCCCTGAATGATAGATGCCAAGGCTTGTCTACTGATAGCTTGACTAACTCAGAGAACCAAATTCTCCTAGGCCAATTTGGAGCTATCAGTATAACTTTTGCATCTTCCCATTTTATCTTCTTCAGTTCCACTGGTTTCAGCAGAATATTCCATTAGAATGTGATGGTATCAGACTTTACCTGACCCTTTTGGGGTTGTCTGTTCCTGAACCGCTGCTGTCACTCTTCCACAGGTGGCTGGAGCCCGGCTACTTTCTGGCAGTCCTGGATACTCAGGCAGGAACAACTGGATACTGGGGCCTTAAATCAGTAGACCGACGAGGCAAGTAAAGTTGCTCTTGCAGCAGCTGAGGCAATAATCTCTAGCCCAAGCCCCATCCAAAAATATACTAGAGACTTGTATAGAGGAGGGTAGAACAGAACAGGCTTTATTGGTGAAACACACTGCTTAAATACACTCCCATCCAAGATTAGAATGTAAACTACGGCTTGGGACAGGGTTGGTACACTTGACCAATCAGAAAACTGACTACATTTCCAGATAAGCTTATCAAGAAAAGAATACAAATTAGAGCTTGGAAAAGTGGCATTGTAACTGGGCCATAAATAACCTCAACTGATTGTTGAAGGAAGCAAAGCAGGAATCAATCCACATTCCAACCATTCCTTAGTATAAGTTATACATACATATATATATATATATATATATATACACACACACACTGTAAGCAAGCCAGAGTGCTGGGCTTAATTATTTTCCTTGCACTCTGGTTCCCCACTGCCAAATTTCTATACAGGACTATAAAACCACACACACTGTTACATTATGCCACATCTCATTTCTGAAACCTGTGGTAAAGAATCTCTTCTTCTGAGCTCCCTGACCTCATGGGTACTAAGTAAAGAAAACCCTGGACTCTCATAGGATAAAGGGAGTTCTTCAGTACCTGGTCGACTAGAAGGGTTACGGTCTGGAGGATCGATCTTGGGTACCAGCCATGGACATTCATGCTCAAAATTTGTTCCTAGTGTTTCATCTAGTCAAACCGGATAAACCAGGCCTTCCAGAGACCATCTAGTAAGGAAGGGATGTACATAACCTGATTCTTGGTCCGGTCCGACAAAAAGAACAGATATGGAGGAAGGGATTTTAAATCTATGCAGTACCTTTCTGAGATTACCTGCAAAACTCACCGGTTTGTTCCTGAGGCTGAGATGTTAGAAGATGTCGGATATGACGGACCCGGAAGTCTTTCTACATGTGGGGTGTGAATAGACATTCATTTGGACGGACACACTTCCGAGTGCACCACAGTCGGACATGTTTAGTTATGGTATGTTGGAAAGACATGAATGGGCCGATTATTGTAGTGCGACGCATGTCCGGATGTGGGAGGAATGGACGCATGTAGAGCAATGGTGCGTTCCAGTAGTGACACGCCAGACTGCGTGCGCAGCAATATGTTTGACCCTAGGAGGGATTTGATAGGTGATGCCGAATGTGGTGGACCCGAATGTTTTTTCTATACCAGGTGTGGATGAGTGTTTGTTGAAACAACCGGAAGAGTGATTATCCTCTATGATTGGAGCATTTGGAAGGGTAAGTCCATAAATGGCTGAGATATGCTTCATTATTATTGATGCCCTTGAAAAAGTAACTGTGCATTACAAAACCCGTAGGGAAATTACTTCTTTGTGAGTTTTGGATGTTTTTATTTTAAAGGGTTGTTACCTGGGAAAACAGCTGAAATTTTAGTAAATGTATATATTTTTTCTATATACTAACAGCTCCCAGAAACGATATTTGGTTTTGGGTTTTCCTCTCTCTTTGTGTGTCCCCTTCCATCCACCATAATTGGCGAATATATATGTTAAGCTCCCCATAGAATGGTTAAAGATAGCCTTGTAGGATCTGTGTAACCTGGAGGAGAGATTTCACAAAGAGGATACCGAACTGACCAGCTGGGAGACGGAGGAGAGAGACCAAGACTGGAGGTCAGATCCAGTCAATGCGCTTTGTCCAGAGGCAGATAGGCCTCTTGTAAATGTGAGTACCCTGTAGAGGGGATTTCCTTTGATTATATATCACCTTGAAATTGTGGACCGAAATATTACATTTTGTACTGTTCTTTTTTCTGCTTTTCTTTTTTTTTTGTTCCTGAGGCTGCCTAGGGTATTCAAAAAAGCTGGAGACTGCCCCTACAGGTAAAAACAGACCAGGATTCCAAGAGTCATGCATAAGAGTGCTTGACATATTTGGCCTGTGCTTGGGCTGCCAGGCTTGTCTGGGTTTTGCTGTGGGGCACGCTTGAGAGGTTTGTGGGCTCTGAAGCTTCTGTGCCCCCCAGCAGGGGGGGGGGGGGGGGGAGTCAGGACGAGGGAGATAGACACTCCTTCCTCACCAGAAACGGACACCTGGTGGAGATCTCTGGTGACAAGGAAATCTTGCCACCAGTAGCGTCAACGAATAACTGTTTTAGGTCAGTTCCAAAAAGGGACTTACCCTGAAATGGCTGGAAACCAATTACTTATTTGAAGATTGGTCCACAGACCAAATCTTGAGTGACAGGGTGTGGTGCTCAGCAACAGAAAACTCTGAGGCCTTAGCAGAGAATCTGACAGAGTCAAATATCACGTCAGAAATATCAGTGTTGGCCTCCTTGATGTTTGCCATGAGAACCACTAATCTTCCTTGGCCACATCAGCATGGATGGCATCTGAAAGCTGCTCGCCCCATGCCATGTTAACTGCAGAGGCAAAGATAGGTCTAAGAGCTACCACAATGGCAGTGGAGGCCTTAAGAATAGAATCCAGCCTCTTTTCAGTTGGCTTTTGAGTCCCACTAGCTGATGCCACTGTGGATTACCCACTGGTCTGCCTTCAGGGAAAAATTGTCAGCAAAATTCATCCACAGGGATGTAAAGGTGCACAATGCACCTGTTAACTGGTCAGACCAATCCAGGGAAACCCAATGATAGTAACCCACTTAATGGGGGATTATACAACCCTATTTCCAAGAATAACATAAAACTTAGAGGATGTGCCTTCCACATCCATTTCCTAGCAGCACACATGATTTCTGGAAGTTAATGGTTGTGGTTGTGTTTGGTGGGGTGCACTCAACCACATGGTACCTGTGTTCCATATATTGGACATAAAAAAGGATTTTAGTCTTACCTGTTAAATCCTTTTCTCTTAGTCCATATAACTTACAGGTACCATGGGGAGGCAACAGCTGGGTTGGAACAATTCTTCAAGTGCAGGGTGGAGCCTCCCCCTCCCCCATACAGGCTACCTAGCCACTCCCCTCTCCCAGATAGAATTGAGACAACAAACCTACTGAGCTAAATAGCAAGAAGAAGAAAAAAAAAAAAAAACTACTGTGAGAATGTACCCAATCGAACTCCCACGTCCAGCCACAGGAAACTAAGCACGGTCCCTTTACTGGGTGGGAGACCTGTAAGCTATATGGACTAAGAGAAAAAGATTTAACAGGTAAGACTAAAATCCTCTTTTCTCTGTTGTCCAATATAACTCACTGGTACCATGGGGATGTACCAACATTGAGCTCCAAAAGGTGGGAAGAGAAGGAAGGGTCCAAGCACCGGTCCCCCATGATGCCAGAGTTCCCATGGACTATCTAGGACACAGAACAACCCAAACTAACTGACAACGGACACTGAATAACAGTACACCACACACAAGAACCAGAGCCAACCGGGCTCAAATAGTTAAAGAACTATAAGGCAAAGGAAAGTAAGGTCCTAGACAGGCAAAACTGCCTCCAGGACTTGCCTGCCAAAGCTGGCTTCAGCCAAAGCCTGAACATCCACACGGTAAAGTTTGGCAAAGGTGTGCACAGAAGAATAGGTGGCTGCCTTGCACAGCTGTTCTGCAGAGGCCCCAATAGACCTGGTGGAGGGTGCTGTAATGTGGAAGGGAACAGGTTTCCCTCTGAGCTGATAATCCTTGCAGATGGTAGACTTAATCCAGGATGCAAGTGTCACCTTGGATGCAGCCAAACGAGCCCTGGGAACCTCAGGGATGACAAATAAAGCATCTGTCTTGCGGATGAACTCAGTACAATGCACATAGAACTTGAGGCAACACACTACATCCAACAAGTGGAGGTCCCACTCCTTGTCAGATTTAGGGTCAGGACAAAAGGAAGACACAACAATCTCTTAATTGATGTGGACCACCACCTTAGGAAGAAAGTCCTGGGAGGTACGGAGAACAGCCTTATCCTTGTGAAACACCAGGAAAGGCGGTTTGCTGGACAAACCCTGCAACTCAGCAACTCTGCGTACAGAGACCACAGTCAAAAGAAATGCCATCTTCCATGTCAGAAAGAGAGGAATGGAAGCCAAGGACTCAAAAGGGAGGCTGCTGCAAGACCCCCAAGACAAGATTAAAATCCCACTGAGGAATGGGAGCCTTGTAATCAGGGAAAGCATGAGCTACACCCTGAAAGAAGACCTTAACATCCAGCAACATGGCAATGCTCCTCTGGTAAAAGACCTAGAGAGCTGATGTGTGGACCTTCAAGGAACTAAAGCTAAGGCCCTTGTTCACACCATCCTGCAAAAAGTATAAAATGGATCCGGTCTGTGTGGCAGAGGAAATGGATCCTGGGCAGCCAGTGCCAGCAATTATGGAAACCAAGGCTGTCTGGTCCAGTAAGGTACGATCAGAATGACCACACCGTCCATCAGAGTCTTCCGCAACAATCTGGGAAGGAGAGGGAGTATAGGCCAGATGTATCACGGTGCCCGTGCTCCTTTTGCGACATTCTGTCAGTCTACACTCCTGCTCTACTCCTGTTGGCTATACTGTGCTTGTCCCACCCAGTATGGCCTTTATATACTGGGTTCTGGCACCTCTCCGGTGCCCTTTCGTGGTGTTCCTGTACCAGTGCTTGTTCCTGATCTCAGTATTCTCAGTGTATCGACCTGGCCTGCCTGACTACTCTGTATCTCGTCTCCTGCCTGTGAACCGACCCGGACTGCCTGACCATTCTGTTTCTCCTGCTCCTGTACACCGACCCGGCTTGGTTGACGATCCTGCTCCGTGTACTGACCCGGCTTGGCTGACGTTCCTGCTCCGTGTACTGACCCGGCTTGGCTGATGTTCCTGCTCCATGTACCGACCCGGCTTGGCTGACGTTCCTGCTCTGGTTGCCTCTGTGTCGCCTCGGAGACATTCCTATTGGCTTGTCATTCGTGACACTCCTGGTTGGTTGCCACCTCAGGGCGAGTTGCTCAGTTGCTCATTTCGTTACTGTCACGTCAGCGCTCAGTTGTGCAGTCTCCACTACAGTCACAGCTGTCTCCATTCGCTTAATCTCAGTTACTGCTCCGGCAGAGTACAAGTGGCCTAGTCTCCGTTTACTGCTACGACAGCATGCAAGTGGCCTAGTCTCCGTTACTGCTCCGGCAGAGTTCAAGTGGCCTAGTCTAAGTTTACTGCTACGGCAGTGTGCAAGTGGCCTAGTCTCCGTTACTGCTCCGGCAGAGTGCAAGTGGCCTAGTCTCTGTTACTGCTACAGCAGAGTGCAAGTGGCCTAGTCTCTGTTACTGCTACAGCAGAGTGCAAGTGGGTTATCTCCGTTCACTGCTACGGCAGAGTGCAAGTGGCTAGTCTCCGTTTACTGCTACGGAAGAATACAAGTTGCCTAGTCTCCGTTACTGCTACGGCAGTGCCCACATCTCTCAGTCTCCATTACTGCTAAGGCAGTGATCACGTGGCCCAGGCTAAAATAGCCTTTATCTCCAACCAAGTAGCTGAGCTTCTGGTGCTTCCTTGTTTGTTGATGTAAGCAACAGCTGTCACGTTGACTGACTGGACATGGACTGGGCATCCCCTCAAGGAACCGGAGCAGACTTGTCCATATACAGGATCCATCCATGTTGGCGGATGATCTGCGAACAGGCTTGGACTTGACGGTCCAAGAGATCCTTGGAGGAAGCCTTCAAGAGAAGGTCGTCCATGAATGGAGTTACGTGAATACCCTTGGTGTGAAGGAAGGCAATCAGAGCCCCCAAGATCCAGGTGAAACCTAAGGAGCCGCGGTGAGCCCAAAGGGTAGGGCGGTCAACTGGCAGTGCCCCAGGCTGCAAGAGAACCTGAGGTATCTCTGACTGTCCACATGAATTGGAATGTGCAGGTAGGCATCCTGCAGATTCAGAGACACCAGAAATTCCCCTGGACACATCATTGCTATCACAAAGCACAAGGACTCCATCTTGTATCGAGTATGAACCACAAAAAAATTGAGATCCAGGATAGGATAGCAGCTGCCATCCTTCTTGGAACCAATGAAGAGGTTGGAATAAAAACCTAAACCTCTCTCTGGCTGAGGTACCGGAGCTAGTGCTCCCTTGTCCAAGAAAGCCTGAACTGCCCCATTGAAAAGACTGAGCTTTTCCTGTCCCTGAGGGGAGCTAGAAGGGAAGAATCTGAAGGGAGGTAGGGATGTGAAGGGAATCCTGTAACCTCCTGAAAACACCTGTAATACCCACTGATTCGCAATAGAGCCTGTCCAAGTACTAATGCAGGCGACCACCCTGAGGTGTATGCGGACCAGGGTTCGGCGAGTCATGCTGAAGTACGTTTGGTGGAGGTGTGTCTGGACCTCCACTGCTGCCTGGACTTGGGGGTGGAATGCTGGGTGCTGGCCTGAGGCAGCCCTGGCTTTGGGCTTTGTGCTTCACTTTGGCGAGAATGAAAGGAATGCTGTTTCTTTGCCTGAGGACTGCGCTTAGGAACTTGAGGCAACAAAGTGCTCTTACCCCCAGTGGCTTCACTGATAATGTTCTTCACCTTAGAGCCAAAGAGGGATGTACTCTGAAAAGGAAGAGAGACCAGTGATTTTTTAGACCAAATCTTAAGCCACAGCTTGTGTCTAGCAGCTACAGAGAACACGGAGGTCTTAGCCTCAAGCCTAATGGCATCAAACAGGGCATTAGTAATATAGTGCTGAGCCTCTGAAATATAAGCCAAAATAGGCAAAAGGTCCTCCTTAGTGGCACCTCTGAGGACAGCATCAGTCAGCTGATCAGAACAAGCAGCAATGGCTCTATTAACCCATGCGGAAGCCAAGGTGGGCCTCAAAGACGCACCTATGGCAGTAAAGATAGAAAGCTGGAGGCTATCCATAAGGCTGTCAGATCTTTGAGCGCCGAAGCATCCGCAACAGGCAAGGCAGTAGACTTGAAGAGGTGTAGCCCACTGAGCCAAAGCTGCATCAGCAAAGGGGTACGGATTGGAGAATCTCTTAGAAAGAGTGAGACGCTTGTCAGGAGTCTTCCACTTATCCAGGATAATTTGATCCAGAGTGGGATAAGGTGAAAAAACAGTACAGGACGTCTTGCACCTGGAAAAGGCATCAGAAGTAGACAGACTCTACAGGGTTAACAGAAATGTTAAGGGTTGCTGTAATGGATCCTACCCGTTACTGAGCCCTTGTCTGGACCACAAACTATTTACTTAAAAACTATGGACCTTGTTGCCCTGCTTGGATGTAGCTGTGGGCTCTGGCATACGAACTGGCCAGCTATTGCCAGGAACAAAGACTTATAGTTATGAACATTGGTTTGTGTATTAAGTTTGGTTTTATGTATTTTCAAATATTGTATGTGTTTAATTGTACTTGTCCAATTTGAAGGTTTGTGCAATCACCAACTACCAGGTATGCAATTATCTTCCTTAGCTTAACCTGGGAAATGGTAGGCAGACCAGTGATTGATCAAAGTTGGGGCAGGGCATTCAAAATAGTCAATCAAAGGCTCCAACCTTGGGCCACTGTCCCTAAGATGTGGATTATAGCAACTCCAGCCATTCACTATGTTGACCCCCTGCCATGTGGTAATTAGTTCACGCCCTCAAGTCTTTGTTCAATCAAACCCCTGTGTATCTGAAATGTAACCCTGTCTGAGTCATTGTATCTGTTAAGACCAGCTGTTGCTGGCTTTTGTCTGATGTGCTATGATTTAATCATGTTCCCTATTGTATCAGTTTCCCCATGTGATCCAATGCACTGTACTGTATATAAATATCTGTAGTTTGTGTCAATAAAATGAGTTCTGTTTTGGAGTGAACAAGGAGTCCTGGAGTCTTGTATTGCTTATGGTCTAAAGTGTCCACTCTGATACCCATCTGCGCCAAGTATCCTGAATCGCCGACCGCCTGCTGCCAGTTTCCTGCGACCTAACTTCGTGGACTGTCAGGCGGCGACGTGGACTCTTCCATGCTTCCCTGCTTCCAGCGATCCTGCAGCTGTTTCCAGTGACTGTCCATACGTCAACTGGTGCATCCGACGGCGCTTATCTGCGTCGAGAAGGAGAGAGCCAGGAACGACGGCAGAAGGTGACGCGGTCCCTTCTCACCTTCCGTTACAGTTGCTAAAACCACCTTAATGAGACCCTCAGCAGAGGGTTCAGGGTCAGCCTCAAAGGGGCTGCCATGAAACTGGGAAGCAGCCCCTTCTGAACACACACCATCATCAGATTCCTCAAGTGACAACTCCTCAGAGAAAGCAGATAAATCAGGAATACCAGGGGCCTGATGAAAGTGGGGGGTTTCCAGGACTGGAGAACCCCCCGAAGAGAAAACTGTGCAATAGAGAACGTTAAGTCCTTGACCTAATGTGGCTCTTGTTCATGACTGGAGGGCCTGGCGGAGAAGCAGGGGCCACAGTTCATGAGGGGCATAAGTGACCCGAGTATTCTCTGGGACACCCCTGCATCCTTAGGCCTAGCCCCATTTCCCTCAGAAAGCCTAAAAAGTACTTATCTGGCAGGCAAAGGGTTAACATGAGGAGAAGCGTAAAGGAGTCCAAGCCCTGCATATGATACTCGTATAAATAGAGAAAATGGCGACTGAATTCAGAGCCAATCGGCAAACAGCCTGCTAAAATGGGCACCTATGGGAAAAGGTGAAATTTAAGCACCAATATTTTGTTTCCCTCTGTGTCCTTCCATGACAAGTACTGTGGATGTTAGCTCTAACTCCTAGCTGGTAGGACCAACATTAAAATCTTTAAGTATCCGGTTTTCCTCCTCCCTCCAGTTATACCAATTGTCCAAGCTGAAAGATATATATGACAAATTAGTAACAAGAATTCCCATAAATCTGGGACATGTATTAAACACATATCAATACATATTTAGGATAAGAAGTATGTTGTCACAGTTGGAGCAATACATACCGTATACCTTAAGGTAGGGGTGCCATGGAAGGACACAGAGGAAAACAAAATATTGGTGAGTAAATTTCACCTTTTTCTCTGTCTTTCATCCACAGCAAGTACCAAAGCAGTACTGCAGAAACTGGGAGGGCACATACACATACCCCATTAGGTAGGAATGTCTGCTTCCAGCACCTTCCTCCCAAAACTAGCATCAGCAGAAGCCAAAAGATCCAACTTCTAATGTTTCACAAAAGTGGCCACTGATGACCAGGTAACAGGCTTGCAGATCTCTTCTGGCATGGCTACTGCTTTTTGTGCCCAGGTTGTGGAAATAGCTCTGGTGGAGTGTGCTTTGATAACTACTGGGGGAGTCTTATTGGCTGACTCATAAGGTAGCATTATGCAGTCACATATCCATCTAGCAATAGATGCTTTGGATGCTGCAGTCCCTTTATATTTCCCAAAAAAAGTGAACAAAGAGAGCATCTGTTTTGCGGATGGATTTTCTCCTCTCTAGGTATATATTCAGACATATGACTAAATCCAATCTATGTAAGGATCTTTCCTAATCATTGGCAGAATTGAAGCAAAATGATGGTAGGATTATTTCATAGATAAGATGAAACTCCCACACCACCTTAGATGGAAATTAAGTTCTTGGTCACAGTATCACCTTGATGAAAGATCATATGATGGGACACGCATAAGAGTGCCTGCAATTCTCCAACTCTTCTTCCCGAGGTAACTGCTGTTAGCAGGACGGTTTTAAATGTCAGGTGTTTTAGTGTTACTTCCTCTAAGGGTTCAAGGAAGGTGTGTGAACACGACTGCTGCAGTACTTGGTTCAGATCCCATGGAGGAATTACTTCCCTTATGGTGGGTTTGATCTCTGATATAGCGAAATGTATCGCTTGATAAGTTCAAGACAGCTAGGACTACTGATAAGTTGCACTTTCAACGATGCAGGTTTCAAGTCTTTCTGAAACCCTTCTTGGAGGAAATCCAGGATGCATTCAGAAGTTATCAGGGATCTATTGAGGAGTCTTTCCTTGCACCGTTTGTAGAAAACTGACCATATCCTGTAATAGATCTTCGCTGTAGAAGGGGGACGTCCCTCTAGTATAGTATGTATATTAAAGGTCAGAGATGCACAACTAGGAATGAACCTGCAATACAAATTTGCAGGCTCTATAGGAATGGTGTCCTACCTAGGGTGCAATCTATTTTAGCCCACTAGTGCCTTTCACAGAGAGGAAAAATCCTAAAGCGTATCATGCCATTACAGCAGTCCAGCCACAAAATGCCGGGAAATGCCTCTCTGAACAAGAGAAGCAGCCAACCCCAGACAAATGTTTCGGCCTTGTTGAGCCTCGTCAGTGAGGTGTAGTTGACCTCTCTAAGCACTGTGAGCAAGAGGTCCAATGCTGGATTCCCCCTATTACCCTTGGGGTGACTAGTCCCAAGGGTAATTTACATATGTATATTAAAAGTCAGAGATGCTCAATTAAGACCAACAAGGCTGAAACGTACGTCTGGGTTTGGCTGCTTCTCTTGTTCAGAGAAGACTTGCCTGGCATTTCGTGGTCAGACTGCTGTTATGGCAGGACCAATAAATGCTATGCTTTAGGATATTTCCTCTCTGTGAAAGGAACTAGTGGGCTAAGAGACTGCACCCTGGGTAAGAACAACATTCCTAAACAGCCTGCAAACTTGTATTGCATTCCTAGTTGAGCGTCTCCGACTTCCATTTTACATATGCAAATTACCTTGAGGACAGTAGTTATAATAGGCTCTGCTAACCCTTTTAAGAGTAGAGAACTCCTCTCAGCCTCCAGGCCCTCAGCCTGAAGAATGCTGGATCGGGATGAACAAGGGGTCCTTGAGTTAAAAGATCCAGAATGACTGGTATTGGAGAAAGAATTGACAATCTTGTGAGGTCAGCGTACCACACCTTGGCCAGTCCAGTGCGATGAGGATGATCTCTGACTGGTCTCTTTTGATCTTCTGAAGTATCATGGTTAACAGAGGTAGAGGGGGGAAAGAGGTATGCTAGAGGAAACTTCCAAGGGAAGCGTACAGTATCCTGTCCCACTGACTTGACTGATTTCCAATGACAGGAATTTTGGGAACTTCTTGTTTAGATCTGATGCCATCAGGTCTATTGATGGTGTGCCGAAAACTGCTATGACCTGAAGATATACTTGATGATTCAGGGACCGCTCTCCTGGGGCTATGCTTTGACAACTGAAAAAGTCTGCCTGTCTGTTTAGGTTTCCTGACAAGTAAACTGCGGTCAGTGCCTGTAGGTTGTGCTCTGCCCATTGCAGAATCCGTAGTGACAGCCTGTTTAGGATGGGACTCCTTGTTCCACCCTGATTTTGAATGTGTTGAACTGTTGTGACATTGTATGAGCGGATCATCATTGGTCTGTTTCTGAGGTCCTGCTTTAGATGTTGAAGAGTACCAAACTGTCTTGAGTTCCAGAACATTGATGTGTAGGGAGGCTTGTTTGGGGTCCCGGTGCCCTGTACTGCCTTCTTGTTCCAGATGCCCCCCCCCCCATCCTGACTTCCTGGATTCTGTGCAAACTATCTGCCAGTTGGGTTCTTCCAGTGATTTCTCTTTTGCCAAATTGGATGAGAGACACCACCATTTTAGTGCCTGTCTCGTGAGATATGAGAGAAGAACCTTTTGATAAGGATTGTGTGGATCCCTCTTGAAACACTGCAGGAAGTTGTGTTATCCTTGTGAGAGATCTGGACCAGGGAATCACCTGTTGTGCAGATTACAGATTCCCTAGAAGCTGGGAAAAAAAGCTTGAAGTCTGAATGTGTTTCCGATGAAATAGAGTAATCCTGCTGAGTATGCGGTTCTGTCTGCCTACAGAGAGGGTTGCCACATGTTTTACAGTATTGAATTGTATCTCAAGAAATGTTAGCTATTGTGAAGGAGACAGTTGACATTTTGAATGATTATCCAACTTAGACATTCTAGAAGATCCAGGCACTGGCTGGTGCTTGACCTGGCTTGGGCTTCTGAGTCTTCTACCACCAGAATGTTGTCGAGATATGGTAGAACACTAATTCATTTCAGATGAAGCTGTGCCATGGGTATGGATAATACCTTGGTGAAGACCCTTGGGGCTAATTCAAGGCCGAAGGGTAGTAATCTATACTGGAAGTGCTGTCTGAAAATGTGGAACCTCAGAAATTTTCTGTGAGCTGGAATGTGATAAGCATAGACCTACCAGACTCTTATTATCAGAAATGCATTTGGCTGAGTTATCTTGAACGCTGATGCTACTGTATCCATCTTGAATTTTTGGATTTTCAAGTATGAATTTCTCTCTTTTAAATCTAGTCGTAAATCTGCTGAAGGCTTGGGAATGGAGAAAAGCGTTGAATAGAACCCATGGTATCTCTGATCCATTGGTACTTGTTCTATCACTTTGTCCCAGATGAGTAAATGTAGTTCCTGTCTCATTCCTTGTGCCTTCTGTTTGTTGCGTATTATAGACGTCTTGAATCTGAGACTTGTTGGAGCAGAGTGAAATTCCAGTGTATTCCCCCCTCTCTAGTATCTGCAGAACATGTGTGTCCAGGTTGATCTCTTTCCATGAGTCCTGGAAAAGCTCCAGTCTGCCCCCTACTGGAGAGATGGGGTAGGCAGGAAAAATTCATTGGAATATGTGCTGGAACGTGGGCTTCCTCTGGAAGTCCTTTCAGGATCCAGATTTAGCCCCTTGTCCACCACATCGCTGACGTTGATCATATGCTAGGCCTGGTCTGGCAGGGAGATCAATCTTTGAGGATGCATCTGCATTCCAAGCCTTGATCCACAGGACCCGCCTGGCTGTGAAAGAGAGTGAAGATGCTCGCACTAGGAATTTTAGATTATCCCAGGAGGCATCACACAAAAAGTTGATTGCATCCTTAACGGATGCTAAATCTTTTTTTCAGTCTGGAGAGAGATACAGCAGATTCAATTTTTTCTTCAAACTCGGTCAACCACATTAGCAATGTGAGGAATACACAAGCCATCACTGTAGCGGTCTTCAAGTTATGTCCTATAGAGGAAAACTGTTCAAGAGCGCTATCCACGCACTTGTCCATTGGGTCTCTTAAGGTTGTGCATTCTTCCAGCAACAGGGTGGTACGTCGTGAAATTTGTGCCACAGCTGCATCAACTTTAAGCGGTGCATTCCAGGTACTGGTTTTTTCGTCTGAGAAGGGATATAGCTTCTGAAATCTTTTGGACCTCCGGGATCTTTTGTCGCCCAATTTCCATTCATTGGAGATGATCTCCTGGATAAAGATTTGTATGGGGATTAACAGTGTTTCCTTCTTATGGCCCACAAATGCTGCGTCCATCACATTCAATTCTTTCTGTGCCTCAGCTAGGCCTAGCTTCTTCATGGACCTTATGAGCCTATCCATTTTATTCAAAATGAAACTGCCTGCTTCTTAAGTTATTTCACCTTCTTCTGCGGAGGAAATTGCTGATTCCATCTCTAGGATACTGCCTTCACAATCTTCCTCCAAAATGTAAGAAAAGCCTTTATCTGGGTCAGAGATACGTGGGCGTTTTCTGGCCAGTTCTTGCATTGATGAAAAAGTCTCTTGCATTAACTTTTTCATCCAACCTAAAAAATATCTTTGAATTGGGCTGGAACATCTGTGGCAGATATCTTTTGGAGGCAGACAGAGCAAAGTTCAGCATTATCTGTGGCGAGTGTTTTGGCATCACATCAAGCACAGGATTTTACTTTTTGTACAGCCTCGTCTTCCTTGGGGGGGGGGGGGGGAGAATCAGCTCCAGACTTAGATTTTTCACTTTTTGTCTCCTTAGAGGACATATTAAGTATAAATATATACAAATAAAATGTATGCAATAATGAGACTGTAACCACTAAGAGCCACACACACACTAGATAGCTTAACTACAATATAGGCACAGCAAACTGCAATATATTTTAAGTAAATGGTACTTACATAGCCGTTCTGTATCCTCAGTTTCCCCCAGTCTTAATTAGAAGCGCCGATCAAGCCACTTCCTGGGTCTGCATTCCACCGGTGGAACGAGCGCATGCAGAACTTCCGGTGCCTGGAAGTCTAAAGCTCTGTTTGCCGGTGTGCACTGGGGCAGATGGAGAGAGCAGTGGATACTCCAAGCCTCGTGGAGCAGAGGCACAATACGGACCCATGCAACCTACGTGCAAGGAGGTATGGGATCCCAGGCTGAAACAATTGATGTAGTTTATGGCTGGCTGCATGGAAGTAAAATAAAATTCTTGAGCTGGTAGATCAATGTTATTAAAAACAGAGCGAGAGGCCAATGCCCCCATCCTCCAGCTAGCTAGGACCAAAATAACTTCAGGGAGGAAGAAAATGGATATACTTAAATATTTCGTCCTACCAGCTGGGAGGCGGAGCTAACACCCACAGTACTTGCCATGGATCAGACACAGAGGAAATGTAGTTTCCATTAAAAAAAAAAGTACCAATTGCAGAACCCGAACCCCCAAGACACTGAGGATGTGAACCAGAGTGCAGGGCAAGGGGAGACCAGAAGAATGAGCCTTTTCTCAACTAGGGATGTGGAGAGGTTGCAGAGATATGTCCCAAGGCAGTCTGTCTCATAGGAGTCAATGGAGCGTTATGGTTATGCAGTAAAGCGCGCAAATAAAACGTGAAAAAATAGAAAGTGTCTGAAAAGTGCCAAAACAGATACAAAACACCTAATAATGCATAGAACACACATTAATCCAAAGGGAAAGGAGAAAAAATTATCCCACAAGTCAGCAATCATGGCAAGGAAGGGGTTAAAAACTACCAAATAGCCCAAAATGCTCCAAAAAAAACAAATTATCTGTGCCACTGGAGAGAGACTATTCCATGAGTATCATTCTTGCGTAAAATTCCACTGGGATAATGCGGAATTAGGAGTAGTTCTGAGTTATCAGTCCAAGGATTTCCCCCATTCCACATTGTACCCTAACCCACAAAATGATTAAGGGAGAGTATTTCCTACATTACGTTTAGCGATATGCCTGAAATATTACAACACAACTGAATTTCATACAATCTTTTTCTGTGATCCTATTCTGGCACATTCTAAAAAGGAACGATTATGAAGGCTACCTTTTCTTGGTGTTTTAATTGGCCTTTTTAACAAATCTACATACTGCTCATTAAACCTGTTCTTTTTAGACATACAGCCCAGTCTCCATTATCTGTCAAGATGTACTTTGCCATCAGAAGTCAAGTATTGGCAGAACAAATCAAAGCCGTTAAATGGTCAATTCATACTTTACACAGTTCTTCCAAGTTAACGTTTTGCGTCTACCAGACACCATTTTAGTTGTAATGTACTGCAAGCCGCTGTTGAATAATTCAGTTTAATCTTTTTCCAACCAACATGTTTTTTTTTTTTCTCTCTTTTGGGTGTCCTCTGTGGGACATCCTAAGGTCACTGGATGCAACAGAAAAGGGAATCTGTATACTTTGATTAGTGCTTCTCAGTCCATTGGGGATAACACATCCTGCTAAACACAAAAAAACAAAACATACCACACCTTTCAGTCTGTTGGGGTGCCCATTATTTCTGGTATCTTTAGTCTCCTAAGCTTTGCTAAGTGAAGACTGGTGAAGCCTAGGGGTCAAAGATAGGATAGTCAATTTACCACTAACTTCCTTCTCTCTTAGGCCAAGGGGAACATAGGAACCATGGGGTAAAGTCTACTCATCAAGGAGGGCAAGAGGGAGAGTGGGGGGGGGGGGAGGCAGCTGACGCAGAGACTCCCTCCTCCTTCACTTTCCCACTGACAGCTAACATCCACCTTTAAGTTATAGAAAAGCCAAGATAAAGCAAACTGAAGAGAAAGAAAGGAGGAAATCTTATGAACAAAGAACTCAATGGGACTCCTCTGCCAGGAAACTCTACTCAATGTTTTTTTTTTCCTCTGGGATGGAGTCCTGTGTACTACATGTATTTAAGAATTGGTTCACTAAAATCCTCTCTTCTCTTGCGTCCAATGTGGAACACAGAAACCATGGAGATATGCCAAAGCTAATCAGAGGGTGGGGGGCTAATCCAGACCAATAGCCACACTACCAAACTGGAACAAAATGAAACTCTGGTGTCAGACATCGAACTTGCAAACCAAACAAGTGAACCAGAACCAACAGGCTTCTGATATCTGAAAAATAAAGTAAGGAGGACCCTTATTACAGGCATCACAACCTGAAGGATCTTCTGAACAAAACTGGCTTCCGAAGAAACCAGCACATTTACATGGTAGTGCTAAGTAAAGGTGTGCAGAGACAACTACATCACCACAGCAGGGGCCTGATTCTTGTAGACCCAAGGTGCCTCACTTATCTACTGCAATGGCACTAAAGGGTATGGAAAATATATATGCCTGGCAAATGGTCACCTTCATACAGGAGGCTACAGTACCCTTAGATGCAGTTTGGCCCACACACAGGCACTCAGAAATGATAGCAAATTAAATCTGAAAAGTTTGCTTTCGATGAACATAGTACTTCAAGCATCATACCACATCCAGCAGCTTAAGTTCCTGCTTCTGTTTATAAAGAGGAACCAGACAAAAGAAGGAGGTACAATTTCCTGGCTGATGTGAAAGTCTAAAACAATCTACTGCAAAAACTCCCATAGAAGTTTGTAAAGCCACACGTTCCTGGTGAAAGACCAGAAAGGGAGACTTATAAGACAAGGCCTGTCAAACAGAAAACAGATGCGGAATACTGAAGAGAGGTTCAAAGGGAGGGAAAATTACGTTCAAATCCCGCAGTGGAGTGGGATTCCAAAAGAAGAGGTAGGCATGAACATGGGCGGATTGTCCTATCGTGGGATCGGGCATCCCCCGGTGGGCCGCTAGATCATGGGCCGGTGGGGGAGATCAGTGGATCTCACCTCACCATATTTTGAAGGAGAGGTCTGTGGCAGAGCGCCAGGATATGATATAATATCCTGGCGCCTGCTCTCCCATGCCACACAGGGACCACAAGGGGGCATCGGTAGGGATGTCGGTGCAGCTAGTGGGCTGCTTTAAAAAAAAAAAAAAAAAAAAAAAATGCCCGAGCTGGTATTCCCCTACAATCCTCCCCTGGGCATGAACCATAATCTGAAAAAGGTTTATACATCAGGAAGCAACGCAATGCACCTCTGAAAAATAGAAAGAGTGGAACATCAGTGGAACCAAGGCTAAGCTCTATCTGAACACCGTCTTTGAGCGGAGAAAAGCTAAGACAATTTGATGCCAAAAAGGCTGCAGGCATGAGCCTCTGTTGGCGCACTACTTGCAGAAAAGAAACCAAACCTTATGATAGGCCTTAAATTGTTCTAGTTCCCTGGGAACAGTGGGAGCTGGAGAAAACACACAAGCCAGAGAAAAATGCCATGGGAAGACCATGGTATGAACTATGAGAACTAGAGGATCTCTGGGCCTGGCACATGCAAGATGCCATAAGATCCACCGTTGGAAGCCCCTGTGGATGATCGCATTGAACATGGTGTGATTGAGCTGACAATTTACCGAATCCAGGTCTGCCAATGTATCTTCTACCTCCTGATTGTGAGTCACAGTGGGCTGGGGCTGTCATGGGTGCCTCTGCCCACAAAAGGCTCTCCCGGTCCTCTGTCCAAGCAGACATGCTTCTGGTTCCTCCTTCACGGCTGATGTAAGCAACTGCAGTTGCATTGTCAAACCGAATCCCCAGAAGGGGACGAGACCAGTGGTGTAACATTAGGCAAATAACTCCGTTCCAACATGGGCAAAAGACTCTCTTCCCTGCTTCAGAGGCCCTGAGCTATGAGACGACACAGGGTACCAGCCCAGCTCAGTAGGTCTGGCATGTGTGGTGACCACAGTTCAACCAGGAATGACAAACAGATGACCCAACATCAGATGGGAACGATGGAGTCCCCAGTGAAGGTTCTCCATCCTGAGGGACAGAGATATGACATGAGACAGACTAATGTCTGGACCAATTCCTGAAAATGTCCATCTGCAATTCTCTTGTATAGAATTGTGCAAAGGGAACTGCCTCCAGGGCAGACATCAGGCAACTCAGCACCTAAATGTACTCCCGTTCTCTCGTCAAGCCAAGATATTGCATTGCACCTGGAGAGAGACAAGGACTGAATCTTGCTGTCTGGAAGAAACACCCTTCCTTGTAGGGTGTTGAACTGTATGCCTATAAAATTAAGGAACAACCTGCGAAGGAACCCGAGAAGAAAATAGGAGTACCCAACCATGCTGCTCCAGTGTGGAAAAGTACTCCTAAATCAGAGTGAGTAAAGTTACTTCTGAAGGAGACTTGAGTAAAAGGTCATCTAGGCAGGGGTCAAAGAAAACCCTGTGCACAGATGTGAACTTTGGACATGACCTTTGCGATGACCCTTTGAGAGGATACCAGACCAAAGTGACGGGCAGTGAACTGGAAATTACGGTCTTAACATGAAGAGCAGGAAGCACTCATGATCCGGATGGATCAAGACGTGCAAGTAAGCACCTGCAAATACAGGTAAGAAACTCACATATCTGCAATGACAGATTACATGGACTCCATTTTGAACAGTGGGGTCAGCACAAACTGGTTGAGACACCTCCAGAATAGGATGGCATAGACCATCTTTGTTGTTTTCAATGAAAAATCTGAGTAGAATCCAGCAAAGTGTTCCTTTGGAGGAACTAGGACCAGCACCTGCTTTTCTATTAAAAAAAACAAAAACATGTCTAGTACCTTTCCGAAATTACACACAAAGCACAATATCACCCATGCTCTGTGAAAAGAAATTAGGTCACCGCCTACAGACAGATATGGAAAAAGACCCAGTGAGTCATGCAGACGTGGACTTTCAGCCTTGGGCCTCTGCACAGACTTCTTGCCTGCCCAGGTCTCATTGGTTTTGGGGGAAGGATGCACACTCTGGATTAGAAATGCTCCTAATAAGAAAAAGGTCTTGTCAGGCATATTCCAGGAGAACCCATCCTAAGGAATGCAGAGCCGGATTAAGCCTCCATAGGGCCCTAGGCAGGATCTCAAATTGGGCCCCCCTGCCAGTCTGCCCCTCCCCACACTCTTGCCGCAATAGTTTCTTGATTTGCCCATTGCCTATAGTGACACCACAGATCTTACAATTGAAATCAGACTACACTAGTGATACCACACAGCTTACAACTGAAGTGGGGCTAAACCAGTGATACCCCACAGTTTACAATTGAAATGGGGCAAAACCAATGATACCACACAGCTTACAATTGAAATGGGGCTAAACCAGTGATACCAAACAGTTTACAATCAAAATGGGGCCACCCCACTGATGCCACACAGCTAATGATGGCAAGGGCAAAAGGAGGGTAGAAAGGAAAGAGGAATGGCATACTGAGGGGAAGCACCCAATCTGTTTCTCCCTCTGTCTCTAACCCCCTAATCTGTTTTCCACTCTCTGCCCCCTGCTCTGTTCTCCACTCTTTCTGCCCTCAATCTGTTTGCCACTCTTTTTCTGCCCCCTTCCTAGTCTGTTCACTATTTTCCTCCCCCCCCCCGGGTCTGTTCTCTACTATTTTTTCTGGTCCCCAGTCTGTTCTCCACTCTTTCTGCCCCCCTAGTCTATTCTTCACCATTTTCCTTCCCCTAGTCTGTTCTCCACTCTTTTTCTGCCCCCTAGAATTGCCATGGCCCCCTCATCCACATTGGCCCCCTCCACAATGCCCCCTTCATCTCCACATTGCCCCTTCCACAATGCCCCCATCTCCACATTTCCCCTTCCGCAATACCCCTGGCCCTACCACCAGTCCCTGGTGGTCTAGTGGCGTGGCTTGACAGATCTGTGCCTCCTTCGGCACGGATCTCTTGAACTGAAGCTCCCGCGCGCCACTCTAGTAATGCAGAGGGTGGATGATGATGTCATCTCCCAGCGCTCTGTATTACTAGAGCGGTGCACCGAGTGGGAGATCAGGTAAGTGACTGCTGCGGGCGAGGGTATTGTTATGCCACTGGTCCAGGCGCCTTGCCTGTGATCTGAAGGAATGGGAGAAGTGAAAGTAGTGGTATACTTTAGAAATGTCAGCCACTATTGGGCGACCTACTAAACAGTGTGTTAACCATGTCGCCGGGATGAAAGGGACAATATGAGAGACTCACCCACATCAAAAGAGCAAGATAATCAGGTGGAGGGCTCAGTTGAGCACCCTCATCATTCTCATAAACATACCTTGTTGATATGTGTGTCTACATAGGTGGACTATAGAAATTTTGCCATGAAGCCAGAAAAAAAAAAATATATATATTTTAGAGATTATATATATATATATATATATATATATATATATATAATCTATATATATATAATATCCCATATTATAATTCGCTAAGTATGTTTCTCAGAAGCAGTCATGCACAGCACAGACTGCCCGCGCCGTGGCGGATACGGAGCAGGGAGCTCAGAATTCAGACCAGAGTCCTCAGAGAGGACTCCAGTCTGAATTCTGAGCGCCCCGCAGCATATCAGCCACTGTGTGTTCGGGCGGTCAGTACTGCGCATGACTGCAGTGCCGCCAGTGCTGGCCCGTCTATACGGGCTTTAAAACGTGTGTGTGTGTAAAATATAAATATATATAACTACTGTAGGGGTCAATTGTGCGACTGTCTTTGCAGATGGTTATATGATTTTTTTTTTTTTTTTTTTTTTTTTTTTAATTATGAGGAAGACACTGAGGGGAAGGAGAGCGGGAGTCTGCAATAGACTAAGAGAGGGGATAAAAAGTATATTTTTTCCTCATTTGTGAAATGGTGAAAGTAGGAAAAAGTGCAGTGCTGCAAAATCCCATCACCATATTTATTATATAGAGTGTGTGTGTGTATAAACTAGTAACAACACTATATATAGCTCATATATATTCTTCATTAACTCTGAGTGTCAGAAGTGGCACAATGCACTGCTCCACATTCAGGGCTGGCTTTACATCTCATGCACCCCCCTAGGCACAGCACCCTCCGGCACCTCTAGCACCACCCACCCTCACTTGGCTACACCCACTAGTGGCCAAACCCATTGTCTCTCCTTGGCTGCAGCTAGCCAACCAGCTCCAGAAAGATTTGAGACACTAACTATGACTAGATAGTAGAAGGGAAAGAAGACTCCTGTGAGCATGACCCCGAAGGACCCCCACAGTTTGCCACAGGAAAGCCAAGCATGGTCCCTTGACAGGGTGGGAGCCCAGTAACCTGTATGGACTAAGAGAAAAGGATTTAACAGGTAAGACTAAAATCCTCTTTTCTCTGTCATCCAATACAGGTTACTGGTAACTCTGGGATGTCCAAACATTAAGTTTCCCAGAGGCGAGAAGGCGGCAAGGACCAGGCGCAAGGCCCCCGAAGTCACCAGTGCAGGTATGAACCATCAGATCATAGATAGCCCAACAAAACAATGAAGTGTCAACGGACACTAAACAGGGGTAATATCACGGTGCCCGTGATTCGTGCTGTTCAGTGTCTGTCACTTACTGAGTAATCATGATTGGCTGTCTGTGATTAGCCCTCCTCACACAGCCTTTTTAAACCCAGGTTGAGCACTTCCAGGTTGCCTTTTCGTGGTGTTTCTGACTCCACTCTGCCTGACCTGCTTGTCAGATCTCTGGGCCTGTTTCCAGTGTTCCTGTATGCTACATTCCGGTGTTCCAGAGTTCCAGTGTTCCTGTACTTTAACGTTCCGGTGTTCCTGTATGCTAACGTTCCGGTGTTCCAGCGTTCCTGTGTGCCTGTATTCCGGGGTTCCTGTGCTCCAGCACCGTGCGGGTTAACTTGTACGAGTTTCTGAGTCTCGTGCTCCAGCTGTCGCTTCGGCGACATTGTTCTCCTCGCTATTTGCATACACATTGTTGTTTCCAGCGTGCGGACGCTGGTTTACTCCACTAAACCTGGTTGCTATATACATTGTTGGTCCCAGCGTGCGGACGCTGGTTTACTCCACTAGACTGGTTCCAGCGCGCGGACGCTGGTTTGCTCCACTACCTGGTTGCAATACACATTGATGGTTCCAGCATGTGGACGCTGGTTTACTCCACTAGACCTGGTTGCGATATACATTGTTGGTCCCAATGTGCGGACGCTGGTTTACTCCACTAAACCTGGTTGCGATATACATTGTTGGTCCCAGTGTGCGGACACAGGTTTACTCCACTAAACCTGGTTGCTATATACATTGTTGGTCCCAGCGTGCAGACGCTGGTTTACTCCACTAGACTGGTTGCGAGATACATTGTTGGTTCCAGGTTGCGGACGCTGGTTTGCTCCACTACCTGGTTGCAGTACACATTGATGGTTCCAGCGTGCGGACGCTGGTTTACTCCACTAGACCTGGTTGCGATATAAATTATTGGTCCCAACGTGCGGACGCTGGTGTGCTCCATTAAACCTGGTTGCGATATACATCATTGTTCCCAGCATGCAGATGCTGGTTTACTCCATTAAACCTGGTTGCAATATACATTGTTGGTCCCAGCATGCGGACGCTGGTTTACTCCACTAGACTGGTTGAGATTTACACTGTTGGTTCCAGCGTACGGTCGCTGGTTTGCTCCATTAAACCTGGTGGCGCTATTTACCATTAGTCCCAACGTGCAGACGTTGGTTTGCTCCTGTACATCCAGTACTGTGGTCAGTCGCTGTCCACTTCCTTGCAGTTGTCTGATTATCCTTGACAATGGACTTCTGCTGATTAGACCTCTATACTTATGCTCTCTGCTGTCTTAGTCACCTGACAGCTGGTCTACTTGCTCGGGCTGCCCTGCCTGGTATTGGTGAGGCCGGTAGAACCTTGACGACACCATCCTGTAGGTTGTCTCACCCGGTATTGGCAGGGCCGGCAGAGCCTACTACAGTACTCCTTTGGGCTGCCCTGCCCGGTACTGGTAAGGCCGGTAGAACCTTGTATATCACCATCTTTAGGGTTGCCTTACCTGGTATTGGCAGGGCCGGTACAGCCTACATTTTGCATGCCATTGGGCTGCCTTGCCCGGTATTGGTAAGGCCGGTAGAACCGGTATACGTCATCTCACGGTTGCCTTACCCGGTATAGGCAAGGCCGGTAGAGCCTGTCATTAAACTGTCACTTGGGTTGCCTTGCCCAGTATTTAGGCAAGGCCGGTAGAACCTATTGTATGTTCTATTATTGTTGGTAGAACCTATTGTATATTCTATTACTGTTGTATTGTTATGTATGTTTACCCTACGGGGACTGCCTTTAACTTTTAATAAAGTCAAGTCATTTTACCAAACCTTAAGTCTGAGAGTCTTCAAAAACCGTGACAGGTAACACCACCCCAAACTGTTACACAGCACGCTGAACCAGAGCCAATAGGGCTAAAAAGTGAAGGAAGCACCAGGATCCAAAGGGAATCCTAGAAAGGCAAGACTGCCTCCAGGATTTTCCTCCCAAAGCTTGCGTCAGTTGATGCCAGCACATCAACATGGTAATGCTTCGAAAAGGTGCGAAGCACCACCTTGTCCTTGTGAAACACCAAATAGGGAGGTTTGCAGGACACAGCATGCAAATCCACAACACGGCAGACAGACACAATCACCAGCAGGAAGGTCATTTTCCATGTCAAAAGACAGAGGAATAGTAGCCAAAGACTCAAATGGGGGGAGTTGATGCCCAAAACCAAGTTAAGATCCCACTGAGAAGCAGGAGTCTTAAAGGCAGAACGAATATGAGCAACGCCCTGGAAGAAAACCTTTACACCAGGAAGGCTGGCAATGCGCCTCTGAAAGAAAACAGACAGCGCAGAAGTCTGAACCTTAAGGGAACTCAAACGGAGGCCCTTATCTACACCGTCCTGCAAAAAGGCCAGGACCGTAGGCAGATCAAAGTCCTGAGACAGGTCCCTGTCGGCACACCAAGACAGAAAAGTTGACCAGACACAATGGTAGATCTTGGAAGAAACAGGTTTGCAGGCACTGAGCATAGCAGCCACCACACCAGAAGAAAAGCCTTTCTTCTTCAATATTGAGGATTCAATTTCCAAGCCGTCAAAGCTAGCCGGTGAACATCCTCCTTCCACAGGTAACCCTGTAGAAGAAGATCCGGACGGTAAGGGAGCCGAAAAGGCTCCGCCACAGACAGATCCAAGAGATCCGGAAAACAAAGACTGACGAGGCCAGTACGGAGCAATCAGAATAACTGGGCAAAGCTCCAGACGTAATTTCCGTAACACCCTGTGCAACATGGGGAGAGGAGGAAAGATGTAAGCCAGAGGAAAGAACCAAGAAATGGACATTGCATCTACTGCTAGAGCAAGAGGGTCTCTCCACCGAGAGAAGAACCTCGGAACCTTCCTGTTGTGTTTTGTCACCATCAGGTCGATGTAAGGAGGACCCCCATCTCTGAACAATGAGGTGGAACACCTCTGGGTGCAGCTCCCACTCTCTGCTGTCCACTGTGTGTCGACTGAGGAAGTACGCCATGATGTTGTGGAATGTGCACTGCGGATATTGCAGGAATGTGTTCTGCCCAGGACAAAATAGCCTTGACCTCTAACCAAGCGGTGAGACTTCTTGTCCCGCCCTGCTTGTTGATGTAAGCCACGTCCGTGGCGTTGTCGGACTGTACTGCCGGCTCTCTGGATGAATGGGGATGTGTAAATACACGTCCTGAAGATCCAGCGAGGAATTCCCCCCGGGGACATAGCAGCAATCACCGTCCATAGAGACTCCTGGTGATAATGGGTCCGGATCACAAAGGAAATGAGAACCTTCAAATCCAAAATAGGGCGACAACCATCTTCCTTTTTGGAGACCACAAAGAGGTTTGAGTAAAATCCCATACCATTGTCCTGAACTGGAACCGGCTCTAGAACATTCTTGTCCAAAAGAGCCTGAATAGCGCCGGTGAATAGCTGGCGTTTCTCCGCTCCCTGAGGCGTATGAGAAGGAAAGAAACAAAAGGGAGGAAGAAAGATGAAAGGGATCCTGTATCCTTCTGACTCCACCTGCAAAACCCACGGGTCCACCACTGAATCCTCCCAGACACTGTGGTAGTGACGCAGATGGCCACCCACATCAGAGTGGGGACCCGTGTTCAGCAGACCAGATCTTGAGCCAAAGAGCCCATCTGACAACCACAGACATGGTGGAAACCCTAGCCACCAAGCGGATGGCATCAAATAGGGCAGCAGAAACATAGTGCTGGGCCTCAGAAATGTTGGCAAGAAGCCACAACATATCCGAAGTAGGAGCACCCTGACGGACAGCCAGGGTGAGCTGTTCAGTCCAGACCGCAATGGCCCGGTTAACCCATGCCGCAGCGAATGCTGGACGCATGGCAGTACCAGCAGTGGCAAAAATGGACTTGAGGGAGACCTAAAGTTTGTCAGTCCAGTCTTTCAGAGTTGACGCATCAGACACTGGCAAGGCAGTAGACTTAGATAGCTTGGAGAAAGGAGCATCCACTTTGGGAGGATGAATCCACTGAGCAAGCGCTGCCTCAGAGAAAGGATAAAGCTTGGCAAATTTCTTGGACACAAAAGGTTTCCTGTCCGGAGATTCACTCTTCAGACACAAGGTGGTCAAGAGTGGGGTTAGGTGGAAATAGAGTAAGGGGCTTTTTAGGCTCCTGAAACATCAGAGGGATCAGAAGGAACCTCTTTAACTAAGGAAATGTTTAGGGTAGTCAAAACAGCCCTGATCAGGCCATCAGCCAAGGGCTCAGGATCAGCCTTACAGGGTTCACTAAAGAACTGAGAGGAGCCCACAGCAGAACATTCCTCAACATCTGAATCCACCAGCAGTTCCTCCTCAAAGGAATCTGATACATCAGTACTCCCTGCGGTTTAGGCAGGGAAAATTTGACTGAAGAGGGGGTCTGCCATGAATGGAAGACCCCTTGTAAGTAGGATGGGAAGAGTTGCAATGTAGACTGAATGTCCCTAGTAGCAGCCTTGAACTCTTGCACCCAAACTGGCTCTAATGCATGGCTGGAGGTCCCTGGGAGACCCTCAGGGACATCAGAACATGCTGGGCATAAATGACCTGAGAATTCTCTAAGGTAACCCTGAATGACAGGAAGAGCAATGCACAACGGGGGATACAGAGACCCCAGCATCCTTAGTCTTAGGTCTGGCCGCAAGCTCCAAAGGATTAGACATTCTCAGTGTCAAAAATGTTACAGTATAAGAAATCACCCAACTGCAGTGTGTAGGATTAACGTTTCATCCCCAAAAAGCGCTAAAACAGACTTATCTGGCAGGCGAAGGGTCAATCAGCAGAGGAGAGGAGATTCCAAGCCCTGCAAAGGATACTCGTTCTGGATAATGGTACAAAATGGCTGTTGTAGTGGGAGCCAATAACTAGCTCGCAAAGCAAGTGCTCATGGGAAATGTAGTTTTAACAGAAAAAGTACCCCAACAGTGCCCGAAGCCCCTTGAGACCCCCAACACACTAGAAACATGAACTGGGTGATAGAGCAAGGGCAGACAATAAAAATGAGCCATCTCTGAAGTCGCTAGGTGGAGCGGTTGCAGAGATATGTCCCAAACTGTACAGTCCCATAGGAGTGAATGGAGCAATGGTGCCTATACAGTAAAGCAAAAGCAAACTCAATAACAAAATTGAAACCGTAAAATAAAAATGCATTAAACATCACTAGAACATATGTTAGGATACCCAAAAAAAACACTGAACCAGTAAGAGTGTCAGAAACCCCCCCCCCCAAATGAATGCTAAACCAGCAGCTAAAGGGTTAAGTACCAGAAACCTGCTCCAAAACACCCAACAGACATACAGATAGACCCAATGAGTGTGCAATAGGAACTCCAAATGAGAAAACCCTGTGCGGAGGGGCACTGTGGGACATGTGGACCTGCAGCACTCAAAGGGTTGCTCATCTTTCTTGCAGATCTTCTGTCTTCAGATTACCATGTATTAAGAAGAAGCCTCGGTGGGCAACTCATGAGGAAAGAACCTGTAGCCAAGATTTTCCCCCAGGCCTTATGATCCACAAAAAGCATCTGGTTACTGAGCTAGCCACATCTAAGGGCATTGTCAGATATGGTAATCCACCTAATGGTAGTATTCCATTTCTAACAGAAAAAAAAAAAATTCTAAAACTATAGCAGAACTGTTCTCTTGCCTGTGTCTTCACTAAGCAACAAATCTTTCTTGAGCTGGTTGGCTAGCTGCAGCCAAGGAGGGAAGGTAGGCTCCACCCCCTGCATACAATTCTAGAATTGTTCCTGCCTACAATTAAAGAGGCGGATCGCCTATCCAAAGTTACCAGTAACCTGTATTGGACGACAAAGAAAACTTTATAGATTTCACAGAAATTACAAGTCTATTTTCGAGTAAGGTTAGGGTTTAGATAATGCTAGAAGGGGAATGAAGAGAGATTTGTTTGTCAATCCTATGCTTTAAACATGTTTGCTATGTACACTTTGGTGTTTAGGTTGAAATTTAAAGTACAGGGTATTGAAAATATTCCGTACATAATCTTAAATAATCCATACTGTCATTTTGGAGAAAACCATTTGCATTATAGTGGACAAAATTTTTGTATGTGTCCACAGAACTACTATCACAGTGATTCACATCATCCCAATCATTAAGTCTGGGGGGAAAAAAAAAAAAAAAAAAGGAGGTTCATAATAAAGTCACCCGATAAGGTCCCTACCTGGGTCATAAATAATCTGAATAAGGCAGACAAACTGCTTGAGTGGGTTATTTGGGATGGGTAAAACATTTATTATTTTTCATCAAATTCTGTGCTGAAGGAGACAACACACATACATAATATACATGCCTGCTGCTGCCACCTGCCCATAACTTTTGTTGGTGTGGTCTGGTCACTGACTAGCCTCTACCTGCCCTGCACACAGTCTAACCAGCTACACACTGCAAAATCCACATGCGTAGCTGGTTTTTGAGCTATATATGCAGCCCGTGGAAGCTACGGTGTGATGCACGGCTGCATTTGAACATGCAGAGTTATGTCGCAGCCAAGAAATCCCTTTTGGCAGGTCGGGAATTCAATTAAAAAAAAAGCAGAGTGTCACAGGGGGGTGGCACAGGAGCAAGAGTGCAGGTACCAGGAGAGTCACTAATTTAAATTAAATCCAAGCTCTCGCGTAGGCACGTCGCATGCCGTGCACCACTATATTATGTAAATTTAAGAGCATGTAAAGTGGGCGGGCCGGTGGGCATAACAGAGCAATTGCCAGGCACCCCCAAAAATCGGGCTGTGCCTAGTTGTATATTGAGAAATCCGGCCCTGTCCACAATTCACTGCGTACCTCTCTGGCACTCAATGGGTAAAAGCAAAGGTCTCCAGTACCTTGCCATTTGTGAAAGGTTAGACTGTTGCCATGGAAACCTGCAGAGCTGGCATATCCTTAAACCCCCCTATTCTATACACTTCTGAAATCAGGGACAGAATGGCTCCCTAAAGGGCTCAAATTAGAATTATTTGGATGGGAAGTAGATTTTACGTTTTCTTGTTTGCCTGGACTTTTAGATTTGGTCATAAGCTTGACAGGACAAAAACTTATCTGTAGCCTGTGAAGGACTGCTTAAGGCATGCTATTTATGGTCCAACAGTGCACGGCACTTATGAACAATGATCAAGAAGATGATGTTGGAGTTGGAATGCGATAATTATGAGCTTTTGTGTATACATGGAGTAATAATTACAGACTACATACTGTGCATTTATGGTGGTGGTTTCTTGAGAAAGTATGTATGAATAGTAAAGTGCATATATACTGGTGTAGTATATGACAGAAGGCTAAAGGTGGAGGGTGTCACAAAGCCAGAAACGGTAGGCATGAAGTCAGTCAGGCACTGTGATGCGCAACATAATGTCCAATAGTTGTGTCTAAGTCTGCACAGCGGCCTAATATACTGCCATGCACACATTCCATCCTGCAACTTCTCTGTGACAGTCACTCATGTAAACAGCTCTATAAAAGGAGCAAAGTAAAGGTGACTGGTTTTACCAATATTTTCATTGAATGTTCACAGGCTGATCTACAAAAGGTGGCAGTGAAGAGGGATATTGTGGTAAGTATAGAAACCATAGACCTCATACGTACGCCATGTAAGATTATGAGATTGAATAGAAAACCAGCTAAATATCTCTTTAATTCAAATATATTGTTTCTGTGTTTCACACCAGCACAAGCCAAAGTCACGAGGTATTACAGACAAGAGAATTAATATGTCTGGTTGTTAGTAACACTGCTTCAGAGAGAAGACAGGCTGCAGCACTCAAAAACAGTCAGTGGGGAGTGCAATGCAGTTCACTTAAAATATCAGAGCAGGGATTAACATACAATTTATTATCTTTAGTGACATAAGCCTGTTGAATTCCAACAACAGCCAGTACAAATACTGGCACCAATGCGGTTGTAGGAAAGGGTAAATACAATAAGGCACTCAGGAGCTGGTGTTACCACTAGGCCCTCAGCCTGCTTTTCAATATGCCTTGGACCTGTGGTACATTTAATGACCTATGTTCAAAAGAAAACCACAGTAGTTCAGGGGAATAATAACTGCAATAAAGGGGATCTTATTAAATTGTGCTTTTAAGCCTTTGAATTCTAGGGAGGTCACAAACACCTTTAACATTTAAGAGTCTAAGTCCATTTAAATAAATATAATTTTTTGAATTTATTTGTCCCCCAATGGTGCAGTTGGTCTGCCCCAAAAGTACTAGTTTTCTTTTGGACATAAGGACCCTAATCCTAACAGAACGTCTGCTGTATCGACACTCAAAATTAATCTTTAATAAATAGCAGCGGTTACCCGCCAATAAATGAATCTGTATACTAAAAGATAACAAATATAACCACTCCCCCCTCACCATGCTGTGCTCCCTTTTTTCTATTTTACTTATTTATTTTTTATTATTATTTTTTTTTAAATAGCTCTTCTTTTTTCCATCAACAAAACGAAAAAGAAAATAAGTTGTACATTTCATTCGGCACCTCGCCCCCCACTGAAAAGGACAACTTGTTCAGCACAATTCTTTGTAATGTGGCTCTGATTCAGATTTAAGTCTTTTTAACCAACCCCACCCAAAAAGATCAATAAACCCAAAAAATATAAGACCTTTAAGAAGCAGAGAAGATTCAGCGCCAACAGTCAATGTGTGGATTTTATACATAGATCTTACAGAAAGCAGAGTAGTTTGACCTGGTGTAGTTTATATGAGGATGTTCAAATGCCCAATAGAATCACAGCTTTCTCCACATGAACAAAATCAAGTGTGTAAAAGGCGAAGGATGGAAACCATCCTGAAAAACATTCCTGATCTTCCTCTCAACATTGTGGGCAAGCACATAAAGGCAAGGGCTGCATGTGTCCACTGGCCCCTGGTTCACAGCTGGAATCCATCCATAGGGGCTTCAGCTTGTTGGAAGATGTACTGCTGTTGAGATTCGTCCACAGAGGGTACCAGCTGGGGGTCATCCTCCTCCACACCAAAGTAATGTTCTATTAATTCAAAAGCTTTCTGGTAGATCTCCTGATTTTCGTGGCTCTGCAAGAACTCTATTTTGTCTAGTCCTGCAGGGTAAAAGAAAAAAGAACGCATCACAAAATGCAAAATAGGGCAAGATGGAGTTTTTGTTGTATTTGAATAACTTCATAATTACTACATATTTACTCTGTCATTATGGAGTGTAAATAGGTTTACTAAAATGCCCAGGGCTGCTCTGTGCAGCCACAAAACAGCTAGCAGACATTTTAACCTGCTGAGTACTAGGACTGTGCAATGTACAGTTGAAATGTGGTCACTGCATAAGGCAGGACCTCATTCAAAAACCATTCAGACCTAGAGGGGGACATCAGGACCAATCCTGATATCTCCACAGTTATTGATCTCCCAGATGTTCGCACCATGAGATCAATATTTGCAGCATGCTCTCTTCATTTTATCCAAACTTCTGGGTAGAAGTGGGCAGGATTGGGGACAGCCTCCTCACGTCACTTGTGACATGTTCAACTGTGACGTGAGAAGGCTTTCCCTGATCCACATCACTCCTACCGGATGGGTTAGGAGTAAACCAGGAGAGCATGTTGCTCTCTTGCGTCGCCAATTTTTATCTCCCAACACGATCGGCATGGAGATCAATACCTTGGAGGCATCAGAATGGGTCCTGATGACCCTTCACAAGGTCTGATCAAGAATAAACAAAAAACACATCCTGTATATGCCACAGGGAGGTACATAGCATTGCTTTGAAATGTGCAGGACACCCCTGTGGCACACAGGATATATATTTCTTGGATGTAGATATTTCTTTATTCAGACCTGATTGGGTGGGGGAAATAGAGGGAAAAAAAAATCTAACCCTATGTGTGACACAGCCCACTGGCAGTCCCATTCCCCCAGTCTGGTTCTACTGCCTACTGGTAGACACAGACTGCCATGTGCACTGGAATCAGGCTGTGAATAAGAGGGGGGGGGGGGGGCATACAGTGCACACCATCCCCATATGCAATGACCCTCCCCATCCGCCACAGACATACCCACATACACTACTTGACACCCCCAACACCAGGCATACATACCCACATACACTACTTAGACCCCCGCCCGGCTGACTCCATTGGCAGTCACAGCTCCGAACATACACTGCTGACCCTCTAACCTCTTTCAATCGGTAGCCATAGAATCACACAAACACTGGTCTGCCTCACCATCCTTGTTCTACTGGAAGCCACTTCCTGGATCCAAATATAATGTTAACTCACACCAGTGGGTTACAATTTTTTTAGGCTGGAAGTTGTCCTGAATACACTAGAAAATCCCATGGAGTTGAACAGTTTTAGTATCTTTGAGGTGACTAGTGTGTATAAGCGCCACATTATGGATATTTTTGTGCACACTAACCTAGGGGTACAAAAACCCCACATTCGATGTGACATTGTCTACTTGCCAAAACTGTATGATTTACCTCCCTTTTAATTTCTCTTGTTATAACCATTTTAGTAGAGGCAAGTCATAGCTGAAAAATGTATTTGAACAAAGTTCCTTAGAAATATTCAGGATCTGAATATCCTAAAACAAGTGTCAAAGGACACCGAACTAGCACAGCACACCAAACCAGAGCCAATGGGGCCAAGAAAAACTAGCAAACAACTGGAAGTAGAAGAAGTCAGATCCTCAGCCAAGACTGCTTCCAGCCATAGCTGTAGTGTTATATAACAATATGGCATCCATCCATCCAGTCCAGTCAATGCCAAATCTCCCCTGTTGATCCAGAGGAAGGCAACCCCCCCCCCCCAAAAAAAAAAATCATTCCTGACTTCAAATAGCAGTCAGATAGGTTTTGATCCAGGGATCAACGGTCATCAGGGGAGGACTGGCAACTTGTAGCCTAGGGGCAAATACAATCAAGTGGCCCATTTGTAATATCTTTCCAGCCTGCCCCCTTTTGCTAATATTAAAATTGGCATTAATGTTGTGAAGACAGACAAGCAATACCACAGAGCTTAGAGATGCACCGATACCAATTTTCTAAGATAGAGTACCGATACTTTTTTCAAGTACTCACCGATACCAATTACCGATACTTTTTTGCGGTCATTTGCTAGTTTTCCAAGTACCTAAAGCATACACACACACACACACACACACGCGACTCTTGATTCTCCCCTTTTGCCTCTTCCTCCCCCTCTTGATTCCCACGTTTTGCTTCATTCTCCCCCTCTTGAGCTCCCTCCTTTTGCCTTGGTTTTTTCTCTCCCTTTTGATCCCCCTTTGTCCTCCTCCTTGACTCTTGATCCCACCCTTTTGCCTCTCTCCCTCCTGATCCCCCCTCCTTTTGCCTCTTTTTTTTTTTTTTCTCCCTTAGTCCCTTTTGCCTCTTTTTCTCCCTCTTGACCCCTCCTCTGCCTCTTTCACCACCCGCTCTTCATGCCCCATCTTGCCTCTGTTGATCCCCCTTTTTCTGCCTTACCCTCCTCTGCCGGGTGCTCTCTGTTCTCTCGCGAGCCCCGGCAGAGGTCAGCGTCGGAGCATTGCCATGGTAACCCGCGGCAACACTCCGTCGCTGCAGGAGGGAGAGAGGTGACCGAGGAGCATTGTGAGCAGCTCCCCGTGCTCCCTCTCTGCAGCACTGACCCTGACACAGGGTATCGGTGCTGGCATCGTCCGCATTTGCGTGAGTACTGCGCAAATGCTGCTATCGGCACTGATACCAGTATTGGTATCAGTGCAAGCCTAGAGCTTACAATGAAAATGGTGCAACACAAGTGATAACACTGAGCTTATAGTTGAAATGGAGCTAAACTAGTGATCCTACAGAGCTTACAATTTAAAGGGATAGTAATACTTCATTTTAACTTTATTTTATTTTGTAGGCATTAAAAAAAACATGAAGAATGATATAAGTCTTATCTCTGAAACCTTTATGGTTTAAGAGATATTCGCAAACAAAGTATCCCCCCCCTGTTCAACTAGGTCAGAAGGAAGATGCCCAGGTAGACTGCAGAGAGGGACAATGTTCAATTAAGGTAAAGGAAAAAGCTGAAAAACTTGTCAAGGGGGGAAGGGCTTTCATTGTTTTCATACAAAGAAAATTGTCCCCTTCTGTTATCTGTCCTGTCATACAACCAGACTCACATCTGAGAAGAAAAGGCTTACACTAGGTAAAAGGGGCGGGGAGGGGAACTTTGCTTGTGAATATCTCATAAACCATAAAGGTTTGAGCGATAAGACTTATATCATTCTTCATGTTTTTTTAATGCCTACAAAATAAAATAAAGTTAAAACGAAGTATTACTATCCCTTTAAGTAAAGCTACACTACTGATACCATAGAGCTTACAAGGAAAATGGGTTATGCTACTAGTGTAGCTCCATTTGGATTGTATCTCTGTGGTATCATTTGTGTAGATACATTTCATTTGTAAGCTCTGTAGTTTCATTAGTGTAGCTCCTTTAAAAGCAGCAAGCGTGAGATTGAGTGAGCCAGTGGCCCACTGCCCCAGACATATGACTGGCCCAGGGGGCAATTGGTCCCCTGCCCCCCAAGCCAGCCCTCCCCTGACAGTCATAATTCACAATATTGTTCTGTGCTAGATAGGTATGCATTACTTTTTTGAAAGCAGGTACAATTTCTGCAAGCATCCCAAGGCAAAGAATTCCATAGCTTTTCCACACTTACTGTGCAAAAACCCATGCCTTTTACTGGAAAGCACCTTTCCTCTAGTCTTAATGGATGACCTCTTGTTCTTAACTACGTTCTTTGCTTAAATATTTCACTGAAGAGTTCTTTTTATTGACCTTGGACATATTTGTAAATGGTAATCATATCATCCCTTAGACATCACCTCTAATGTAAGACAAACCCAGTTTGACTAGTCTCGTCATATAGCTCAGATCCTCTATTCCCTTTTTATTGCACGTCTTTGCACTTTTTCCAGTTCAATACTGTATTTTTTTTTTTTTTTTAAAGAACTGGTGTTTTAAAGAACTGGTGCCGAAAACTGTACTCCATATTCTAGATCTGGCCTTAAAGGGATAGTAATACTTCGTTTTAACTATTTTATTTTGTAGGCATAAAAAAAATATGAAGAATGATAGAAGTCTTATCTCTCAATCCTTTATGGTTTAAGAGATATTCACAAGCAAAGTTTCCCCCTCCCGCCCCTTTTACCTAGTGTAAGCCATCTCTTCTCAGAAGGAGAATCTGGTTGTAAGACCAGACAGATAACAGCAGGGGACAATCTTCTTACAATTAAAACAATGAAAGCCCTGCCCCCCTTGACAAGTTTTTCAGGTTTTTCCCTTATCTTAATTGAAGATTGTCCCTCTCTGCAATCTACCTGGGCACCTCCCTTCTGATCTGGCTGAACAGTGTTACATTAGTAAAAGGGGCGGGAGGGGGATAGCTTGTCATTGAATTACTCTGGAACTACAACTCTGACAGAATTGAAATAACACTCTCCAAAGTCCAAATACTATGATAATTAATTACAGCTGCTTTTATTATGAAACATTACTATCCCTTTAACAAGGATTTATATAGAGATAGAATTATATTTGCATCCTGTGTATCTATTTATGCAGGATGATACCTTTTTCTTGCAGCAGCTGAGTGACTGCACACTGCTGTGAAGTCTATCATCTATCAGTACTCCTAAATATTTCTCTAATGATGATTCCCCAAGTAGCTTCCCATTGCATAACCTTACATTTAGCTACATTAAAAGTCATCTGCCACTTTTCTGCCCACTCAGTTTATCAAAATCCTTCTGCAGAGAAAAAACATCCAGCCCTGTATGTATTTCCTTACACAACATAGTGTCATCAGCAAAGATTGAGACTCTACTTTCAATTCCCACTTCTAGATCATTAATAAACAAATTAAAAAGCACTGGTCCCAGGACTGAACTGAGGTCCCACAGAGGTGTGGGATTCTTAAAAGAAGGGAAAGCATGAGCCACCCCTTGTAGAACAACCTTGTCAACTGGAATGACAATTCTTCTCTGAAAGAGAATGTAGAGTGCTGAAATAGGAACCCTGAGGGCACTCAAACAAAGTCCCTGTTCACACCATCTGGGAGAAAGGAAACAAGCAAGGGAAGATCAAAGACTTGTGGGTACAAATTCTTGTCCGCTCACCACTGATGAAAAATGGACCAGACCCTATGGTATGCCTTAGAAGAGACAAGCTTCCTTGCCTGAATGTAGATTCAGCCTGGAAGGCAGCTGAAAAGGCTCCTGAATTGACAAGCAGGCCAGGTCCGCAAACTACACTTTCCTGGGCCAGTAAGGAGCAATCAGAATGACTATTGCTCCATTCATTCTGGGCTTCCAGATAACTCTGGGGAGGAGAGGAATCAGGGGGAAACAAAGATGGAAGCTCCAAGGGATGGACATTGCATCTGTCAAGAAAGACAGGGGGTCGGGGGGCAGAGCTAGCCGCGGACCAAAATGGACACATTATACTGAAGCTCCTAGAGCCACAGGCAACTAATTCTGATTTACTAGCTGCAAAAATGTTCTCAACTTGCTGATAATCCTGATGAGAGTTGGTACCGTGTTAGCCGTACAAATACAGGAGGCAAATATAGTTCTTGATACCTTTTATTGACTAACTAAGCAGATTTAGAATGCAAGCTTTCAAGACCTTAGGTCTCTTCCTCAGGCATGTTATACAGATAAATGTGAAAACATCTCTCTTAAATACAAGTACACATTGCATTGTTTAGAATGGAAATCAGATAACAGAACTCAATCCAGATCCAGATACTTTGATCAGTCAGTGGTAAATTGCACTCTTCCTCTGAGGCTTTAGAGGTATTTACAATGCTCTTAGGTCTGTTGGAAAGGTCAACCCACTAAGTGATAATGTGACAAGAATTCGTATCTCCACTACAAAGATGATATTCTTATCATCTGGACCGCCAGTGAAGAGGAACTTCTCAAATTCCATGAGAATTACAATACATTCCACCCCAATATCAACCTAACAGTCACTCACACACAAACATTAACTTCCTTGACGCAACTAACAGTATTCAGAACAACTCCATCCACACATCCCCATACCACAAACCAACTGTCTAACTGCATTGTTCTACTCAAAGCTTTTAAAAGAAAAGAAACAAAAGAAAAAAAAAAAAAAAAAAGTCATGGAAATGTGTAGTCTAACCAATCATTCACTTAGAGGATATTAAAAAAAAATAAAATGTTTAATCGTACAGCTCATTTTTACTTCACTCAAAAGAACATCTGTGCTGTATTAAATAAAAGAGTGACAATATGGAGGTTAGAGAAAAAAAAAAAATGAGAAAGCCAGGGGGTCCCCAGTGCAAGAACAGGATGTTGAAACTTTCCTGTTCTCCCTGAATGCCCTCTCTCAACTCGGTACATGGAGAGTTTGCAGAGATATGTCCCAAAGCAGTCTGTTTCATATAAGTCAATAAAGCATTGCGGCTATGAGGTAAAGCGTACCATTAATAAAACATCTAAAGTAAAAAGTGACTAAAGTGCAACACACAGAACACCTAATAAACGTGAGAAAATACAAGTCCAAATGAGAAGTGAGAAAAAAGTTCCCCCAACTCACCCAGCATGGCAGGAAAAAGGGGTTAAATACCACAAAACAGTCCAAATGCTCCAAAGAGAACAGGCAGATAGTTATCCAAAATGAGTGCAGGAGTTATAAGGAACTCCAGAAAGACCCCTGTGCAGAGGGAAACTGTGGGACTCAAAAGGTTGCTCGCATTTTTTTTTCTGCAGGTGTTTCTTTAGATTACCATTGAGAAGGAAGAAGCCTCAGAGAGACTGCTTTGGGGGAGGTGGTTTAAGAGGGAGACATGGGTTGCATGATTCTCTTCCCAGGGCTGCAAGGGTCCACAGACAGCACTGATAACAGGGCAAACCTCCAGGGGAAGCCAGTAACGGTAATCCACCTAATGGGTGTCTTTGGGCACCCCATATCTAAAGAAAAATAAATAAAAGGACTAAACTAAGCAGAACTGTTCACAGCCTTCTGACCAGGTTCATAGAACAATTCCATCTGGCAGGGAGCGGCTAAGGAGCTGGATATGGAGGAGGGGAAGGCTCCACATCTGCACTTCTTTCAGAATTGTTCCAGCCTACTGGGAGGCGTTGTCACCTCCCCATGATACTCGTATGTCATATTGGACGACAAAGAAAAGGAACAGTCGCACTAAAATCAATCTACACAAAACTCAAAACCCCCAGGGAAGACCTGGGGGAGTATAAAAACTAAGTTCCAAGTAGTGGGAGAGTGAAACTAAGACCCCCCCCCCCAAAGAACTCCATACACCCAAAATCTCATATAAGCATAGGAAGGGTTAACTAAATAAGATGGTGCAATAGCAGCCATCCTCACACCAAAGTCCCCTAGAGAATAATAAAGAGACCAATAAAGAGTGCGAGGGCACAACCATGCTCACATCAGCCACTGTAGGAGGCAACACAATCTGGGACAGAAAGTGGACCAAGGGAATGAAATGACTATTTTTGTACTTGGGGGTCTCTGGGATTTTTCAAATAATTGAAACGTTCACAAATCGAGATCAAAATTTTTGATACATTATATGCGATTTAAGCAAAATAAGTAATTTTTTAATTTATGGAATTGTGAAATCATAGCTTTTCTCACAATGCTTCATGTGGGGCACAAAGTTCAATTCGTTTGGAAAAAAAGTAAATCTAGTTTCCCCATATGTAACTAGAAAGTAACCAGGGGAAATCAAACCTAAGCAGACGGATATCAAAAATGCTGAAACTTGTCTGGCCTCCAGGGTACAGGAAATGGCACAAGCCATTATAATATAATCTTTTGCAAGGAAGAAAAAGGATTTATACTCAAAAACTCTCAAGGTTCCTCCACCAGGAGGCAGGGCACTTAAAAAAAAATAAATAAAAAAAAATCCTTTTTTCTCTCATGCATCCAGTGGGGGAAACGAGTGCCATGGAGATGTCCAAAAGCAACCCTAAAAACATAGGGAGGGAAGAAAACTGAACTGTGGAATACAGTACTTCTCTGCTAAAAACTGTTCACGGAACCAAGCTCATTAACGTTACGGAAAACAGTAAATTCAAGTATAATTAGGCAGATAGCTGCTTTGCAAAGTCTATCTGTGAAAGCTCGAGGTTTGAGGGCCCAAGAAGTACTCCTAGAGCATGTGGGGTGGACCTCAACTTTGAATGTCCCTAGTCTTGGCTTAAGGATACAGGATTGTCTTGTAGCCCAATCCTGGCCTTGGAAGCCGGTTTAATTTTCATAGGGCCTCCTGGAATACAGAAAAGGACATAACTGTCGATAGGATACTGTAGAATGGATCTAACATTTGAGGCACCGGACTATACACAAAGTATGTAACTGTTCCTCCTTGTTCCGTGGTGTAGAACAGAGATGGTAAAGTTATCTATTGGTTAATATGGAATGCAGACACCACTCAGGAACGGTTCTCAAGACCACCTTATCTTGATGAACAGAAGGTGCAGATACCTGCATGAAAGATCACTTAGCTCAGAAACCATCCTGGTGACAGAGTAGTAAGAAATGCAGCCTTACATGTTATAGATGCTTGAGTAGCAATGAGACAAATAGTTGGAAAGGTGTACCCTGTAACACTTCAAGAAACAAATGAAAATCTCAGAGTGATGGTAGTGAGGATCTATTATGTGCCATTCCTTCCAAAAAAGTCAGAGTCTCTGGGGAATCTCTGCAATCTATTGAAAGATTACAGAAAGTAAATACAATTAGACTTTAGGAGAACAGGTCCTCTGATGGAATTTATTAAAGATGTGTTTTTCCAAGAAACACAGAAGATTCAAATTTTTGTTCACAATAGGTAAAATAGATCTTGCATATGGAATATTCTGCATGACACAGGTTTAAGCATGGTCTGAAAGACCTGATCAGACAAATTCTTATGGTTCAGGATTGACACAATTATGCTGTAAAAGACTGGCTGGATTGGGATGATGCATGGACCTTGAGTGAGCATGCCTGGAAGATACCTCAGATCTGTTCCACGAGAATGACTCCACACCTGCGTTGGCCATGCTGGTGCTATTAGAATGAACTAGGTCCTTTCCAAATTTGAGTTTTGTGAGAACCCTGGGAATCAATCTCAGCTCATACTTTCAAGATCCATAGTCCTTTAAAATCTAGGGAAGCCAGAAACTCCACTGGACACATGGCACCAAAAACATACTGCCATGACTCCATATTAAACCTGTTAGTCTTTCCTGAGAAGGAACCAGTATTAACAACTACATGTCTAGCAGGGAAGAGACTGTGTCCAAAAACACACTGCTTTGCTTGGGATTGCGAGGCATTCTAGACATGAAGAAACAACATGGTAATAGGGACCCTTCCAAAATTACCAGCAAAACCCACTGACTTGCCATGGAAATGACCTGCGCTGCGTGGGAAAAAACATTGACCTCCTATAGCCAAAGGTGAATGAGACCCCGCGAGTTATGCGGAGGTAGGTTTGTCAGTTTTGGACTTCTGCACAGTTTTTGCCTGACCAAGCCTGTTTGAGATTTGGGGTGGAACGCACTTGGGTTGCCAAGGGAAGAGGTGCTCTGGGCATGTATCCATACTTATACAATGTAGCAGTTCAAGAGGAAACACTAAATTAAATAAATACATTATATATATCTATCTATCGATAAATCTATCTATATCTACACATATATACACATTCTGCACACACGCATTTTTTTCCTCTAATATAATACTAGAACAACGGGCGATGTTAGAAGGTGGAAAATTCAAAATGAATGTGTTTAAGTAAGGACCAGCCTCCTAGCAGATATGGCTGGAACTAATACAGTAAGTGAATTAGACACAAAAGTCTACTCTGAGAATTATATAAGAGTGTATTTTAATTAGACAGTAATATGGTCAGACTGGATCGGCCAGTCAGTTCTTATCTGCTATCAAAATCTATGTTTCAATGGGAAAACCTCAGGGGTGGCCAGTAATAATACTACTGCAGAAGGCCCAGTCACCATGGGATTCATATTATTCAAGGCAGGCAAAGTCCCTGCCCCTGCAATAGACAATTTGACAGAGGTGGGAAGACACAGGGCAGGAGATGGATATAACAGATGGCCAACTAAACTTCTGTTCTACACTCAATGAGGTTACATAAATGTTAGGTGGAAAGGACAGAAAAATCTGAAGTTGCTTGTGTACATGCCACAAATACAACCTTATACTATAAATAAAATCATACACATGCAATTTTTTTAAACAAATAAAGCTCTAACCCTTACTCTGCTCCACTCTATATCTCTCCACTTACCCAATCATGACAAACCCCATCTCTCTCCAATCTATCCAGGCATCAGCTCTCTTGTATGGCCCTTCAAAAAGATCTCAACATCTATTACCAGTTGCTTCCTTCCCCCTTCTAACTGCTACCCACTTGTTCTACACTAAAATCACTTCTTTCTACCCACCCACCATTGGTTTATACTCCCCCATCTTTTTACCCTTCAGCTAGAACGCAATAATCCCTTCACACCCAGAGTTCAGTCCACTTCTTTCCCCGTGTCTCACCATATGCTTCCTCAATCAGCCCACAATATGGGTTGATACCGTTTCCTCCTTGCTTTGCCTCCTGCTCCCCAAGCCGCAGGATGTTTTCAAGTCCATTTAGAGCCACCTGTACAATCTTAGAGTCCATAACTGTAAGGAGGTCACACAATGGCTTAATGCAGCCCAGGTTCACCAGATACCTAAAAGAAGGTGAACAAACATCTTTACTGTACCAGATGAAATTAGTTGTCTCTCTTTAACTCTGTTCAGACAAAGAAGTATCTTAAGGTACCTGATCTGTTCTGGTGTGCCTCCTGATGTTGCATTGGTGATAGCCCATGCAGCTTCTTTTCGAGTGCGGAATTCAGCTTTCTGTAAAATCTCAATCAGGACTGGAAATATATTGGCATCAGCAACAGCCTGTGGGAAGAGAGTCAGTTAAGAAGGAGTTGCCCAATATACTAGGAAAAGAACAGCTGTGAGATTAAAGGGATAGTAATGTCTCTTATAAAAGTAGTTAGCTCAATCTGTTAATTTTAATATAAAGAAGACTCAGCTATGTGTAAGAGCTTACTTGAGTTTAGTTCAAAAGTTATTAAGTGATAAAGATCCCCTTCCCGCCACTTCTGGCCCCCTCCCACTGAATCTGAAATCTGGTTGTGGGACCAGATGGCTGCAGCGAGGGACAAACTTCAGTAAGTATAAAGAAAATACTGCCCATCTTGAAGGAGGAGGGCAGGTTTTCCTTTGGTTACTGAAGTTTGTTCCTAGCTGAAGCTTCTCCATGATATGAACAGAAGGAGCAAGGAAGGGATCTTTATCGCTTATTAACTTTTGAACTACACACAAGTAAGCTCTTACACATAGCGCAATCTGTTACTTTTAACATAAAGAAGAGACTCGGTGAATTATTTTTATACGAGACATTAGTATACCTTTAAGAAAATTTGTGTGTGTTGGGCAAGAGACCAGGCCTCTCAAAACAAACTTATGTGAAATACTTATTACATAAAGACTATTAATACAGGTTTTTATTAATATACTTTTCAGGTTATAGACAATAGGGCATTTTTCACAGAGAAAAGGAGCAATTCTGACGCAAACCAATTCCACTATAGAGGATTATACAATTCAAATAACTTATATAACATTTTTTTTGTGTTAAAAACTAAGAAAGAAAAAGCGTTTATTACATTTTTCATTATACAGACAAGATGGGAACAATACCATGGGTACATAGTTATAAAAATCTGTAACTTCTGCATGGTTATGAAGATATCTACAAGCTCCCTAACCATTCTCATGCATCAACTCTAAAAATAGGCAATGAAACAATACAATGTCCCATTGCAATAGCTAATGCATTCAACAGATAATTTGTTGGATATGCCACCACAAAGATAATACAAAAAGGTAATTCTGAAATAGAAACGTGCATGGAACAATCTGTCACCTACATCCTGGTCCAACGATACTGTGAATTCAATTTCATTGCAGTAAATGATGTGAAATATATGACCACCGCCTCAACCCAAAAATGCAATCTGGGCCTGACCAGCTACCAGCAATGTTATTAAAGCTCAGTGCCAAAGTCACTGATATTGCATCCCTAATTAATGCCTGTCATCCGGATATATGTCCAAAGCCTGGAAAGTGGTTAGAGTTGTGCTTATCCACAAAAGTGGCCATAAAAATGTAGTATTAAAATTACAGATCAATATCCCCGCTCCCCACATTATCTAAAAATGTGACCATGTGCAGTTATAAGTATTAACATATGTCTAGGTTTTTTCCAAATCACCCAATTGCTGCCCTCCTAAACGTATGCAAGGATATCCAGACATGGAAAATAGTGAGCTCACTGGAGCCATTTTCCTAGATTTTGCAAAGGTTTTTGATATAGTAGACCAAGGCTCAAGTCTTGGCCCTTTTCCATTTTCTCTTTATATAAATGATCTGTCCATGGTTTGCAAAGCATCTTCTGTGCGCATGTATGCAGATACTGCCCTAATCTACACTAAAAATCCAAACTTCTCTCCACTTGAGGCAGTATTACAGCACAAGTTCTCTGAAATTGAAAGTTGGATACCTTAGAACAAAGTGTTGTTAAACACAAATAAATTGGTCACAATGGCATTTGGTACAAAGCACAAACTATGTAATCTCCACAATACCCATCTATCCATATATCTTGTTATATCACTTGTTGTATCACTCTGTTTGATACTGCTTTGGGCCGTCCCCATTGCCTGTGCATCCCTCCTAGCACTGTGAGAAAATGGGATTTTTTACTTACAGATAGATCCTTTTCTCCTAGTCTGCAGAGGGATGAAGAGCATCCTGCCTGGTCATTAGATTTTGTCTGGCTTGGTGTGCTTTGCATTTTGCCATGCTTTTTCCTCTACTGGACTTACTAACTGAAAAGTGAGTGATCTCTGGTTGGTGCAGGGATATACAACTCTAGCAGAGGGAGGAGCTTTGAGTTTGAGTGCCCTGCCTCCTTTAATGTGGCAGGTCCTTGCATTCCTCTACAGACTAAGAGAAAAGGATTTGTGTGTAATTAAACAACGGGTATATACCAACGTTCAAAGCATTAATCAAGATTCCAGGGAGGGAAAGAGAATAAAACCCTCAGAACCCAGATCAGTTTTAACAGAAATGAACTGGTACAACCTGAACCTCAGGTGTCAATGGACATAATCACTGCAAATAAGAAATCAACTGGTTATGGAGAAAAGAAATCATGAACACATACACAACAGCCTAAAGGACCTCCCATCCAAAACGGTCTTCAGATGAAGGCAGCACATCAATAGGATGGGGTTTGAAAAATGTGAACCAACCAACCACATTTGCTCCTTACACAATATTTCTGCAGGTGTCTGGTACCTCTTGGGCTTACGAGAACCTAAAACCAGGTAGAAATCATGACCAGAAAAGGGCACCTTTTTCTTCCTGAGGACATAAGTCTAGGCAGTCCTAATCCAAGAAGCCACTATCACCACCTTAGATGCAGCTTAACCTGTACAAGGGCACTCAGGAATTACAAAAAAAGAATCAGGTTTTCAAAAAGGCTGCATTTGATGGACGTAGTACTCCAAGCACCTAACCATATTCAGATGCTGATGCTCCTGTCTATTAAATGGAGCAAGAGAGAGAAAGAAGAGCAAACTCCCAATTAATGTGAAATTCAAAGACAACCTTAAGGAGAAAGCCTATAGGAGTACGTAAAATCACCCTACCAGAGGGGAAAGCCAGAAAAGGAGGCTAACAAGTACAAAGCCTGAATTCTGTCAACCTGTGGAACAGATATCAGCTAGCAGGAAGCCTGTCTTGAGAGACAAGAAACGCAGGGAAACTCAAGACAGCAGCTCAAAAGGAGCCTTCTGAAGCAAGCCCAAAACTAAGTTCAATTCCTTTGTAGTGGGATGCCAAAAAAAACTGGGTAGGAATGAGCCACCTGTTGAACAAAAGTCTGCACATGTGGCAATAAGGCATTATGCCTCTGAAAATGTACAGACAAACCTGAAAACCAAACCTGGCAAAGGTTTATGAGGCTGAACAAAATGAGACACACATATCCATTAAGTCCAACCCATGCCAAAACTCCACTTTTAGTCCAGAAGAAGGCAACCACACCCCCATTGAAGCCATTTACAATTAGGCCCTGAGTGAGTAAAAAAAAAATCCTTCACGACTCCAAATGGCATTCAAATAGTTCCCTGGATCAACAACTTATCTGCTTTAAAGCCAACTGTCATAATTCTCCATATTGTTCTGTGCTAGATAGGTATCCATACCTTTTGAAAGCAGTTACAGTATCTGAATGCACAGCATCCAGAGTCAAAGAATTCCATAGATGTTTTTAGCGGAGTTCTTTGAGTAGTTAATTAGAGAGCTATTTGTATCGACTTTGAATATATTTGTAAGTGGTAATCATATCACCCCTTGGACCTCTTCTCTAATGTAAACAAACCCATTTTGGAAAGTTTCTCTTTATAACTCAGATCCTGCAATCCCTTTGTTGCAGGTTTTGCACTTTTTCCAGGTCAATAATATATTTTTTAAGAAATGGTGCCCAAAACTGTACTCCATATTCTAGATGAGGCCTTACCAAGGATTTATATAGAGGCAGAATTATATTTGAATCGTGTGCATCTATACCACTTTTTATGCAAGAGAATAGTCTTTTTGCTCTTGCAGCAGCTGAGTGACTAAGTTGTTTCCCATTTATTTAACGTATATGTGGCATGTTTGTTTCTACAGTCCAAATGCATAGCCTTACACTTATCTACATTAAATGCCATCTGCCACTTTTCTGCCCACTCCACTTATCTAAATACTTCTGCAGAGAAAAAAAAAAAAAAACAGCGCTTTAGCATAGCTGAACAAGCCAAGGTGACAAAAAGGTAGCAGCTACACTCAGTCTTCACTCCACTCATTAAATAAGAACCATGGCATTATAGTGTGCCTTGGATCAATCTGGTTTACCAGCTTTCACTATAGCAACCAAGTAATGGAGTCAGAAAATCCCCCTTCCGCAGGGTGCTGGCTTCAAGAGCCAAGCTGTTAAAGCTAGCTTCTCCATCTCTGGATGGCACAGCAGACCCACAGTCAAGAGGTCCAGAAGTAGAAGAAGCCGAATCCACTTTGCTGCAGATCAATTGAAGATCTGAAAACCAGACTCAAGGGGCCTGAACTGGGCAATCAGAATAACATGAGCATGTTCCATCCTGATGTTCCTCATCCCTCTGGGAAACTAGGGAAACAGAGGGAAATGTACACCAAGGGAAATGGTTGTGGGAATGTCCATGACATCCAGAACGAAAGATACAGGGTTCCAGTATCTGGCATAGAATGGAGAACCCTTGTGAATAAACAGCGAGGCCATTAGGTCCAACATTTTTAGGTCTCAGCCATACTATAGAAATCAACAGTCCAGATGTTGATGACTGAGAAAGTCTTCCACAATGCTCTCTACCCCTGGAATATGAACAACAGAGAGGTGGCACATGAGCCTTTGCCCAAGGATCAGCTGAACCTTTGACCATGCAGCCCCATTTCCGGTCCCTCCCTGGCAGTTGAAGTAGATTACTCCTGTCACATTGTCAGGACTGAAAGCAAACAGGGAATGACTGGAGGGACTGAGACTAATGTTGCAGAGCTATGCAAATAACCCGAAGTTCTAGAACACTGGATAAAAGTCTCCTCTCCAGTCAAAAGACCCTGAGCCCACTAGGGGCCCAAGGTGGCACCCCAGCCTATCAGGCTAGCATCTGCTGTGACCATCACCCAATTTGGAATGACCAGTGGCCATCCCAACAAGAAAGGGGACCTCTGAAGCCAGCAATGAAGGTCCACCTTAGTGGAACTGGATAAGGACATGACAAGGGAGAGATGCCTGGACCAATTTCATATGTGGGAGCTACAGCTGGAGAGTTTCAGGAATTGGATACAGGGAGCTGTGTCCAGGGCAGAGACCAGATAATCCAGCACTTTTGTGTATCCCAACACTGTAGCAGATGGGCCTGAAACACCTGTTAAGATAACAAATTAGGACTTCTGGTTGAAAGACCCTCCACAGAAGTGTGCCATATCTCATACAGAGAAAGTGAAGGACTTGGCACTGAACCAGAGAGTATTTCTTGAACTTGTAAACCTGTGTTTCAGAAAAGACACAGAAGTCAGAATCTGAAAAGCAAAAGGCAGGCGTAGGCACTGCTAATTTTTTTAACTGTACTAAATTTCAATTGTCTTTTCCTAAATGGGCTAATATTCGGATCTGGCTTTCGAATGTTGTAACCATTATGAGTGGTTAATCATTGTGTAAGTAGGCTTGCGGATCCTTAAGTAGTCTGGGAAATGGGTTGTTTGAACTGGGTCTATGATTAAGCGCCACATATGTGAAATGTGTAAGACCGTTACTATGGGTGCCATTTGTTTAACCTGAACAAAGTAAAGCTGTTTTTATCGCAACTCGAATCTCTGGGCAAGATCAGTTTGTGTTTTGTCTTCTGTATGTGGATTGAAACGTCCAAGACTTACACCGTGATGGAGAGAAAGGGGGGAAAAAATATTGGCAGTGAGTTTTTAGCATTGGTGCAGATTGACTCATTTGTTTGGTATACAGCCTACATTATAGGGCTGTGGATTTCATTGCTCATGTTTCAAGGTGAGCTGAAAGCGACAGTCTTGAATAGCAAATGGCAAAAAACGCTGAGCTGCATGGATGGGAGAGTGCAGGTAAGCTTTATTTATGTCCAAGGAGGTCAGGTGTATGAGAAAACAATTATACCAAACAGGTGCTAATGATCATCTATTTAATAATTAAGTTGAAACACAATAATTAACTGAAAGAGCTGTGTAGGAGGAATAAAACTGAGTGAGGAACAGCAAAACACAGCTAACAAGGCTGGAGATAGATTAGATTAATGTCAAAGTCATACTCATGGCAAGACTGAGCACAGCAACAAGACACAAGGTAGTTATACTGCATCAGCAAGGTCTCGCCAAGCCAGAGATTGCAAGGCAGACAGGTGTTTTCCAGATGTGCTGTCCAAGCTCTTTTGAAGAAGCACAAAGAAACAGGCAACCTTGAGGACCATAGACGCAGTGATCGGCCAAGAAAACTTTGCACAGCAGATTAAAGACATCATGCTTACGTCCCTTCGCAATCGGAAGATATCCAGCAGTGCCATCAGCTCAGAATTGGCAGAAAACAGTGGGAGCCTGGTACACCCATATACCGTCTGAAGAAGTCTTGTCAGAAAAAATTTTCATAGAAGACTTGCAGCCAAAAAGCCATACCTCTGATGTGGAAACAAGGCCAAGCGACTCAACTATGCAGGAAAACACAGGAACTGGGGGTGCAGAAAAATGGCAGCAGGTACTCTGGACTGATAAGTCAAAATTTTAAATATTTGGCTGTAGCAGAAGGCAGCTTGTTTGCCGAAGGGCTGGATAGTGGTACAAGAATGAGTGTCTGTTGGCAGCAGTGAAGCATGGTGGAGGTTTCTTGCAAGTTTGGGGCTACATTTCTGCAAATGGTGTTAGGGATTTGGTCAGAATTAATGTCTCCTCAATGCTGAGAAGTACAGGCAGATACTAATCCATCATGTAATACCATCAGGGAGGCATCTGATTAGCCCCAAACGTATTCTGCAGCACGACAACGACTACAAACATACAGCCACAGTCATTAAGAAGCATCGTCAGCATAAAGAAGAACGAGTCCTGGAAGTGATGGTATGGCCCCCACAGAGCCCTCATCTCAACATCGAGTCTCTCTGGGATTACATGAGGTGACAGAAGCAACTGAGGCTGCCTAAATCCACAGAAGAACTGTGGATAGTTCTCCAAGATGTTTGGAACAACCAACCTGAGAAGGAACTGTTGACAAAAAGAAGAGCAGATGAGGGCGAAGGGACTTTATATGACAGAAGATGCCCAAGCGTGTCTCCAAGATGCTTGGAACAAACTACTTGCCGAGTTCCTTAAACTATGTGCAAGTTTAGGTAGAAGACTTGATGCTGTTTTGAAGGCAAAGAGTTGATTTAGATTTTTCTTCTGTTCACTCACTATCAATTTGTTAATTGACAAATATAAATTAATATGTATTTTTTTTTAAAGAGCATTCTTACTTTACAGCATTATTTCACAGCTGCCTAAGACTCAGCCTTGGAAGCTTCCTGGCCTCACACGAGACAGCACACTGGACCAAAACATTGGTGATAAGTTAACTCATCACATCCATGCTGAACATTTTCGGTCCAAAAGGGACCTTCCTCTGGACAAATGGTCAAAATAGGATAACATGGTTATATATAACACAATACAAAATGTCCCATCATACCTCTGCCTCGTGGTTAACAGGCGCCAAAATGTGGATTCCCCGTTCACATAAGTGCATGATGTCATGATGGGTAAAAAAAAAAAAATGTTGCTAGGCAACGAAGAAACATGCAGCAATACACTACATACCAACTGTCATGCCCTGTTGGCTGAATACAGGGCATGCCATAGGTTCAAACTACAAAAAAAAAAAAAGCTTTTATATCCATTAAGGTCCAACATGGGGAAGGTTATGGGCCTATACTCTATATACCAATGTTTACGATGAAAGTATGTATGTCACTTACTAGTTTGGTGTGTGGGCTCATATATGACACACACACATATTTTATATTATATATATATATATATATATATATATATATATATATATATATATATTTATTTATAAAAACATATATACCCCACCCCCAATTCCACTTAATATAAAATTAAAAAATTTTAACCCCAATGCTTTGCAATACCTTGGAGACTGCTGTAGAAGACATGGGGATTAAGAGCCCAATTTTAATCAATAGGAATCTGCAGAATTTTCATTCCCGTGCTATGGTGCAATTTTATTGCTCCAGAAAGGCTCGTCTTTAGCTCGATGAATAAGGCCCACTTTGTTTTTGGGGAGTATGAAAGCTGCTGTTCTAACCAAACGTGATGCAATTCTGGGACAAACTAAGGCAAAAACCTGCCAATTGCTTTTAACTCTGTGAATGTTAGATAGGAATACAATGCATTGCTTTTGCAGTGTGTTGAGGAGACCTGTAAATCAACGGGTTAAAAGCCCTATTTAAAATAAAGGGAATTTGGGACTCAAATTCCCAATGGTGCTTGGCTTGCAACATAATGCAAAAATAATAAAATAAAGACCCAAGGCATTAGAGAACTTAACATGTATAGCTCCACAACACTTACATTACCTAAGAAGTAAAGTGGCCAGAATGATCTGATCGGCAGGGAAATCACCAACATTATCTCTAAGTACACCCAAAGGTGTTTTTTTTTTTTTTTTTTTAAATTGCAGGAGTGCAACCAATGTTGACCTATAGCTAGTATTTGGTTCTTTTGCTTTTATGTTATAGAAAAATTAAAAACAGTGCATCAGAGGCAAGGTAATTTTTGTTACCTGTATCTGGCCCCTATTCCCAGCAGTGATGTTGGAGATGGTCCAGCAGGCTTCCTTGCGGATGGACTCTTTTGGGCTGCTAAGAAGGTGCAAGAGACAGGGGAGAGCCGAGCAGTTCAGGATAACCTGATGGGAAATAGAGAGATGAGACAGGAGTGATTCAGCTCACAGGACAAAGAAAATTAAGGTTAGGACTTGCTTATAATAGGGTACCTTAGCATGGTGTTAAGCTTACCATACTACGGTCATATTATGAGATTAAAACCTCATCTTTAATACAGTGATTATATATAGGCAATACATTGCACTAGAAAAGGTCAACAGGGAGGACAGATATAAACCTCTCTATATTGGGCAGATTTCGAATAAACGCTTTCTGGCATTTCTACTCTTAAGTTCATAGGATCTCTATTTCCTGCAGTAAAATACTAAGCATCCTTATTACAAATGTTCTGGAGCATGGCTCTATGGCCAGAATATAAAGATACAATGTTTCAACATTACACCTCCCAGACGGTTAGTGGAAAACCTGCAGCTCTAATTAAAACAGAAAGATTGTAATGTCAAAATGTAAATATACATGGTATTGTTCAATGTAATTTTATTTAAAGCACAGTAGCTTTCATAATGTCTGTATCTTTGTATCTTCCTTGGAAATAGAGTCAGACGTTTCCCCCTCCTGTCCCTTTCCATAATGTCATGCAGAGTTCAATGAGATCCAAAAGCCGTTCTGAACAGATCGCAATGAGGGACAATATTGCGTCAGCAAGGAAAACCCCTCCCCACTTCATCAACTTGAGCAGGGTTTTCCATCCTGTCATGCAACAGATCTCAGTATACTGTGAAGGAAAGGGAAGGGATGTGGAAACTTGACTATTTTCAAGAAGAATACAAAAGATACAGAAATTACAAAAAGATACTATGCATTATATAATATTACATTAAACAATCCCATGTATTTTTATATTTTTACATTACTCTCTATCTATCTATGACTTGGCAACATATTGTACTGCAGTTGTACTTCAGTAACCACCATCATCAGATTAAGACAAATTGAAAGAGACCAATACAGAAGGCAGAGAGACAAAGAAAGAAAAAAAAAAAAAAAAAGGAGTATACACAAGAAATTAAACAAAGCATAGAAGACATACCATAGTATGCAAGAAAGAGACACAGAGCACTCGTAAGAGTGCTGAAAGAGGACATGCAAAAGAGTAAGAGACTTAACACACAGGAGTGAGACAGCATGCCAGTGGGCATGCATGAATAATGTGTGCAAATAAGAAAGCATAATTAAGAGTGCATAAGAGTGCACACAAGACCTCAATAGTGAAAGGGAAATAGAGATGTAATAAAGCAAGACACATGGCCATGAAGCAAGAGAGAACGAGAAAGACTGGAATTGTGCAAGTAGTTTAAGAAATAAAGATAATTAACATAGGTATGTGTGTATGTATGTATCTATTTCTATAGACACATACACATCAGCAAAAGTACAATACAAAAATACAGGACAGGGTTAAAAGCATCAGGCTATATAGCGTGATCATTGCATTATTATTAGTAGAAGGAAAAGTGCAACAAAGGAAAGCATACATCTTACAATCTGATCAGTAACATACAGAGACAGGGTATCCTTTGCAAATGTCACCCTGTATTGGGTGTGCAACACAATGGCGCATTAAAAATGATGTGTTAAAAACAGTGATATCAGAATGCCACCTGCATGAAAATAGCGACATTCTGATATCGCAGGCATCAGAATATTGTATCCACACAGAGAGCAGTCTGATACATGGCCATGTACATTTAACCCTTAACAAAATTCCTCCCTTTTGGTGCATGTGCCAACCCTCCTTCTGCCACCTCATACATGATGAGAAAAATAAGAACTGAATATTATAACTGGCTGCCACTAGCAATACTAGGGTATTGCGAGTCTCCAGAGGACATGGGACAATCGTGCACCTGTGTGTGTGTGTGTGTGTGTGTGTGTGTGTGTGTGTGTGTGTGTGTGTGTGTGTGTGTGTGTGTGTGTGTGTGTGTGTGTGTGTGTGTGTGTGTGTGTGTGTGCGTGCGCGTGTGTGTGCGTGTGTGCAATGACATAATTTACTCATAATCTAAATCCATTAGTATGGCAGAGGCAGCAACAAAACTTACTAATCTAGGCGAAGGTACCCGTACGTCGTAACCCTGCAAAGCTGGGTAACCTCTCCTACTAGCGGAAAAGTGGAAAAATAAAATAAAAAAATAAAACTGTAAATGGGAAACCTGTGAGGCGAGAAATAAAACAAATATACAGTCTTTGTGCTGAGTAGAGTAACCCGTCACATGTAACAGGAATAATGACCTCTGACACACATTTAAGTAGAGCTGAAAATCAGTTGGTGATGACATATGTGGAGCCGGAGGAAAGAGGACTCCCTCCCATTGTAACGTGACTTGCGATACCCTTTAACTACTAATGGCAGCCAGTTAGAATATTCAGTTCAGCTCATGTTTCTCATCATGTATGATGCAGTATGAGGAGGCAGAAAGAGGGTTGACATATGCACCAAAAGGGAGGCATTAAGAGTTAAATGTACATGACCATGTATCAGGCTGCCCCCTCTATGGCTACGATATTCTGATACCTGTGATATCAGAACGTCGATATTTTCATGCAGGCGGCATTCTGATATAGTTGTTTTCAGCACAACATTTTTAATGCACCATTGTGTTGCACTCCCAATAGAGGGCGACATTTTCAAAGAGAACCCAGAGACAGCAGGTGAATGATTTTGATGCGAATGTCAGAGCTCACAAGGAAAGGGTTATTACTGAAATGTTTAATTGAGCAGGTGGGTTTTTAGGAGACATTTTAAAATAATGAGTGTGGGTGACTGAAATGCCCTTCCTATCGCCATTCATCAAAGTCAAGGGGCAGCCAGTGAAAATTATTGCAGAGAGAGATGGCTCTAGTTGTGTATGGAGAGGACAGAGAAAAATCAATGACAAGAACACAGGTGACAGGATGGTGTGTAGTGGGAAATAACAGCAGAAATGTAAGAGGGTGCTAAAAAGAAAGCAATATAAAGGAGAGGAATTCTGTAACAAACACAAGACCTTATAGATAACCAAGAGAGGAATTTCAAGAGCAGATGAGAGGGAAGGTATCTGGGAGCAAGATTAGTAACACGGGTGAGCAAGCCTCTTGTTTATATTAAAAGCAAAATAAATGTATATAGAAGAATATGGATAAACCAAGAGATGTTATACTTTTGTTGGCCAGCAGGATTAGCATGCTACTAAAGTCTCTTTGTAAGGCATCTTCCTCAGTTATACTGCATCATAGGGGACAGATAAAACTTTCCACTGACTTAAGTGGGTATTCTAACCTCCTGAATACTAGAAATGTTTCCCACGTACTGCTCTGCAATACAGTTGCTAAGGTACTCTTAGAACGCTAGAAATCTCTGAAGTTCCACTTAAAGGTGTAGTAACTTTTTATTTGAGGAAATCTTTCATACTGCTCTTCCTGTTGAGTAAAATAAGGGCATTCTCTGTACAGCAGTTTTACTGAACAGTTCAAACTGTCAGGCTATGATGAAACATAGTCATACATTCTGTGTAGAACTGTTGTCAGTGGCTCACCTGGAAAGATGTATTTATCAATAGTGGGAATATACTTAAAGGTCACACAATATATCCTCCCACCTCCATAAAAATTTTTTTTTACTCCAAATCTTAAGTCAATGGGAATTTGCATTTGTCCAATATATGCAGCTGGTTTGCCAACATGTTCAATATGAAGTTAGTGCAGGCAGCACAAAATCAGCACATTTTACTACAACCACATTGTGTAAATGACTCCTTGTCTAATCACAATCCCTGGCATGCAGACTGTACTGATAAATCCTTTTTTCCTTAGTTCATGTGGAACACAGGAACCATGTAGGTGAAGTTTCCTCCTCAGGAAGGCAGGACACTTTTACAAAGTGCTCTGAGGCAGAGACTCCCATAGAACCATAGATTTTGACAGCAGATAACCATTTGGCCCATCTGGTCAGCCCAGTTAACCTACTGTATAAACCTTGGTCTGGTCTTACGTTCAGGATAGCTTTATGCCTGTCCCATGCATGCTTAAATTCCCTAACTGTATTAAAGGGATAGTAATGTCAGGAAAAAAAACAACTATATGGTAGATACAATTAAGAGAGAGTACCTGCACTTACTCATATCTCTCGAACAGTTATGGTTTGCGAGATATAGGAAAATAAAGTTCTCCGCTCCCTCCCCTTTCTGCTTGATGAGCTGTAAAGCTGTCATAAGCAGATTCTGGTTGCTTGACCAGATGCAGCTCTTCAGCAGCGCCAATATAACAATATCTAAAGATAAATACTTCATCGGAATGGTCTACAGCGTGTGCTTGCAAACCAGGCACACATTGTAGACCATTCCGATTAAGTATTTTTAGGTATCGCTATGTCGGCACTGCTGAAGAGCCGCTGTTTGATCCAGGAACCAGAATCTGCTTCTGACAGCTTTACAGCTCGTCAAGCAGAAAGGGGAGGGAGCGGAGAACTTTATTTTCCTATATCTCTCAAACCATAACTGTTTGAGAGATACAAATAACTGCAAGTACTCTTAATTGTATCTACCATATAGTTGATACTTTTTTTCTGACATTACTATCCCTTTAACCTCTACCACTATTGCTGGTAGGCTATTCCACTTATCTACCACCCTCTATGTGAAGAAAAATGCTTACATCTAAGCATCTGTCCCTCTAGTTTTAGACTGTTGCCAAATTTTGTGGAATCCCTTCATGTATTTGAATGTTTCTGTCATATCCGATATAAGCCATACATGTTCAGATCCTTAAGTCAATCCTGATAATTTTTTTTAAACCATTCACTATTTCAGCAGACCTTCTGTGAACACTCAGACTATTTATAACCTTCTGAAGAGTAGGTCTCCAGTACTATAAACAATACTTACTCTAAGTGATGTCTAACCAGAGTTGCATCAGCACTTCCATCCTCCTATCAATGCCTCTAGCTATGCCACCCAGCACCCTGCTTGCAGTCCCCTCAGCTTTGTTACACTGCCTGTCTACCTTTAAGTCATCAGAAATAATTACTCCAAAGTCCCTTTCCTTTGTTGTTCCTGAGAATAGTAATCTTAGAACTATATTCTGCTTTTGGATTTTCACATTCCAAGTGCATTATAAACATTAAACTGCTGCTGCCATACTCTCAACCATTTTTTCTGTTTATGCAGATCATTTCCATCCTGTTGCAGAGGTTTGTAATCTGCAAAAGGGAATCCCTTACTATGAAGGCCTAATCACTAAAAAGATATTAAAGAATGGGCCCTCTACAGGATCCATGATATACCCTACTAAAAACATTGGTTTCCTTTGAAGGCATAGTAATACTTGTTTTGGGCAAGGTTTAAAAGCATCCATGTCTTTTTGTTGTAACTTTTATAGTTTTAGCGTTATTTTGAACTAAAGTTTCCCCCTTCTGCCCCTTTTAGCAACGTCAGCGCTCTAGCGGATACAAGACCAGACGGCTCATCTGGAGAGCCAAAATAGCATTGCATACACAACAAATTTTCATGACAACGGTCTACAAAGTTTGCCTCGTTTGAAGCAATGAAACCAGGCACATAAAGGTGTCATGAAGATTTACTGAGGATGCAATGCTATTTCTGCTCTCCAGATGAGCCGTCCAGTCTGCAGACCAGACTCCAAATTTGTCAGTTAGTGCTCTGACGTACCTAAAAGGGGTGGGAGAGGGAAATTTTAGATCGAAATCATGCTAAAACTATAAATGTTACAACAAAGAGACACAGATGCTTTGCTTTATTTATTTAATAACAATATTAAAGCTTGCCCAAAACAAGTATTACTATCCCTTTAAAGATCCTCCATTAACTACAACCCTATGTCACCTGTCACTCAGCCATTGCCTTATCCATTCAATTTATTAATAAGCCCAGTATGAGAGACAGTGCATTTCCCAATGGAAACCATGTTAAAGGAAAGAACTGTTAAAACATCTGAATATCCTATTCTGCACCACTTAATCCAGCCCAGTCTGATGTATAGCACAGCCAAAAGAAAAAAGAAACTGTAGCTGAACAAGATATGGGGATTGCCTGAACAAATAACCCAAGAGGACCCCCTTACCCACAACTTAACTAGTTTTTTCCTCCAGGTGGAAAAACATGGATTAAGACAAAAGGATTTATCTGCAAGTACAAAAACAAGATCACCTTCTCTCTTTTATCCATTGCGGAACACAGGAACCATGGAGATATACCAAAGCATACAGCAAGATTCCAGGGAGGGAAATAATCTTTCAAAACACTGACCAAATCCAGAGAAAATTAACTGGTACAACATGAACCTCGGGTTTCAACAGGCACCAACACTATAACCAAAGAACAGGAACAAACATGATACTGGTCCAAAAGGAATTGGGAAGGTGACTTATGCAGCACAACAGCCTGTAGGACCTTGGTCAACAAATGAACATGGTAGCGTTTGACAAAAGTACCACGTTGCCACCTTACACAACTGCTCATCAGAGGCAGGATTCTTATATGCACCCACCAACCTGATGGATTGAACTTTAACCTGAAAGGGGACTGGCTTCTTCCTGAGAACATACACCTGATGAATGGATGCCTTATTCCAAGAAGCCACCATCACAGTAGATACAGCCAGGCCCACACACAAGCCATCAGGGATAACAAACAGAGAATCAGATTTATGGAAAGGCTGCAAGCGAACATAGCACTTCAAGCACCTAACCACATGCAAGAGATCAAGATTCTGCTCCAATTAGGTGGAGCTGGACAGAGAGAAGGAAGGACAATTTCCTGGTTGATGTGAAAATTGGAAAACAACTTTAGGGAGAAACCTATAGGAGTACTCCATATCACCTGTCAGGGTGAAAGGCCAAAAAAGAGATTTACAAGACAAAGCATCAGGAGGCACAGGGAACCAGGGGCTGCCCCAAGGTCAGTTACCACATTGAAGCCACCTGCAAACTTTCATTTTTGTCCTGTCAGAAATACATGACCTCAGAAATTTAAAAAACGGTTGTCTTGACAAATTTCTGAAAATTTACAGATGCAGTTCCCAAGTGCGAAATAGGGCAAACAGGACTGCATCCAGGACAGATATTAGGTACCTTCATGTACTCCTGTACCATCTGCGACATGGGGGAAGCTGCTTGAGACACCTGGATGAAGAACGATCAAATCAGGTCATCCAGCAGAAAGACTTTTTCCTGAAGGGTGTCAAATCTCATACAGAGGAGGATCCATTCAGAATAGCTCTGGACATGATGAAATAAAACAGAGAGGAATCTGAAATCTATACCATTCCAAATCACCCAAAAAATACATTGGCCCACCATGGAAAAGGCTCAAGTGCCATAGACAAATCAGACCTAACGCCTGTGACTGACATGACTAAACGCAACTTATGAGGTGGTAAATCTGTCAGACTGACTTCTGCACAGACTTTTTGCCTGCCCACGCCTACTTGGGTTTTGAAGGGGAAGTGCTTTGGGCCGCAGAGGAGAGCGGAGCCCTGGGAGCATACCTACACTGGCGGGGGGGAATCAAAAACCATACATCTTCCAAGACAGTTAGAGGGACCCCGGAATCTTTAGTAGCTTTGAATTTGTCCATGTCTCATCTGACCATCAGAAGACCCCTATAAAAAGGTTAAACAAAAAAAAACAAAAAAAAACCTGAACAAAGACCCACAAGATGATGCCTCTACCTAGGGAAGGAAACCGTGTTTTTTTTCCTCTGGGTCAGTCACGTGTTCCATATGAACTATAAGAATAGGATTTAACTATGCCCACCAAGATCCTATTTTCTCTTACGGCCAATATGAAACACAAGGAGCATGCAGAAATAGAAAAGCACCCATAAAGATCTTGGGAGGGGAAAAACAAAACAAAAAAAAAATCCCTACAGCAGACAAATATTCCACAGGACTAAACTGCCAACATGTAACCTCAGGTGTCACAGAACTGGCACAACAAACAACTAAACAAGACCCAACAGGGTTTAAAACTACTGAACAGCATGTAGAAATAAGAAAAAGGGTCCTTAAAACAGGCCTGACCACCTGAAGGACCTTATGGCCAAAGCTGGCCATTGACATGGTAGCGTTGAGTGAATGTGTGCAAGGAGAACCTCATTGCCTACTTGCACAGCTGTTCGGCAGAGGCTTGATTCTTGTAGGCTCAGGAGGCGTCCACAGGTCTGGTGCAGTGCACCATGACCCTGATGGGAATAGTTTTTTTTTTTTTTTTTCCCTGATCACAAATACTTGTAATATAGTAGTCTTAATCCAAGAAGAAATAGTCACTTTGGATGCAGCCTGACTCACTACCGATATTCGCTATGACAAAGAATCTGCCTTTCTAAAAAGGCTATATGAAGTGCACATAATACTTAAAGCATCAAACAACATCCAACAGATTAAGATCCCGCTCCTGTTTGGTGGAAGGAATGACCATATCATGGTTGATGTGAAATCAGAAAAATCTTTAGGCAAGAAACGAAGTACAACCTTGTATGGTTGAAACTTAGTATTCGATGGCAGATAAGAACCATTCGGCCCATGTAGTCTGCCCATTTTTCCCCGCTGTAAAAATCCTCAAACCTTATTTGGTCTTTAATCTTGTCTTATGTTCAGGACAGCCTTATGCATATCCCAGACATTTAAATTCTGTCACTGTATTAACTTCTACCACTTCTGCTTGTAGCCTATTCCACTTAACTACCCTCTCAGTGAAGCAGAAATTTCTCACATTACATCTAAGCCTCTGTCCCTCTAGTTTTAGACTATGACCTCTTGTTCTAACATTTCTACTCCTTTGACACATTTCCCCCTGTACTTTGTTGAATTCCTTCATGTATTTGAATTTTTTTTTCCATATCCCCCTCTCTTCTCTAATCCAAGATAAAAGGGGAAAGAAAAAGAAAGAGGTAAAAGAGGTTTACAAGACAAGGCTTGTTACTCAACAACTCTTCATACAGAAACATTGGCTAAAAGAAAAGCCATTTTAAACGTCAAAAAGCATAAGGGAACTGATGAAAGAGGTTCAAAGAGGTCTCTGAAAATCACCCAAGACCAAGTTATGGGCCCACAGTGAAGAGAGATCCCTAAAGAAAAGTGTCTTAACACTTTGTAAGAGAAATACGCTTCCGGAATAGGACTGAAAGAGCAGAGATCTGTAACTTGATAGAACTGAGGTCGAGACCTTTGTACATGCCATCCTGTAAGAAAACCAAAATCATAGGCAGGTTAAATGTCGTAAAGGACATATCATCAAATCACTGGTTTAAAAAATAAAATAAAATAAAAATATGGACGGATCCTACTGTATGATAAGGCTTCCCTGCTTGAAACAAGTAGCAGAGGGGGCCCTGTGTCAGCATATCTGGTCACAAAGGAATGTGGACCAGTTATTAAATGGACAAGGTTTGGAAGATATATAAACCAGGGCCAGAAGGGTGCAATTAGGATGCCTAAAGCAATCTCTATCTTGATCTTGATTAGTAATCAAAAGGATCCTTTGCACTGGGACAGAACCTTCCTGTTCTCACAGGATACCATCAGGTCCATTTAAAACCCCAACAGTGAACTGTCAGAACAGCTCCTGGTTGAATTTCCACTTTTCTAATGGCTGAAAAAGCATGAGACCACTTTATCCACTCCCGAGATATGGACTGCAGATATGGCTGAAACATGAGCTTTCTTTCGACCATTGAGGAGTTCCTGAACCTTCGTCCAGGATTAATTGCTTTTAATTCCTCCAGTTTATAAACGAGACTGCTGTTGAATTGTCAGACTATATTTGCATCGGGGCTCATGTCAGTACTTGGAACCAGTGAATGGAATGCTAGATGAATATAGCATGAATCCCCAGGATGTGGATAGGAGACTCTCCACCTCTGTCAAAAAGCCCTGAGCGGTCAGGCGACCTAGGATTGCGCATACTGGCATCTGTCATGATGAAGTTACATGGCAGTATTACAAAGTGGCATCCCCATGATAGATTAGACAATATAGCCACAAACAAGATTTGAATCCTGTCTTCTGGCAAAAACTCCTCCCCTTTCAGGATGTTGCATTTCACGCCCAATGCATCCAGGGTGTGTGAGGGAACCAGAGAGGGCTTCTTAAGGATTAAGACCCAATCATAGTGGACATGGATGTAAACATATTCCTGAAAGTTAGAATACACTTCTGAGGGAGTCTCGATCACAAGATACTCCATATCCGGAGTCGGATTTAATTAAAAGCCTGTGAAGTGTTCTGGGGCTGGGACCAGAACCAAGAATTGCTAGTCTAGCAAGGATGAAACTGTCTATAGAGAGACACTTGCTGTGGAAGAGATGAGGACGAAGTGACTTTATGTGACACCCTTCCCGAAATAACCCGCAAAACCCAATGGTCCATCAGAAGATGCCCAAGCTTCTTAAAAAAGACACAGATGTGCCCCCCCCCCCCCCCCCCGAGTCAGAGGCAGGTTAACCGTGGATGATGTATACCAGTTGAACAACCTATGGGATCATTTTATGCAAGTATCCACAAAGTAATGTGCAAACGTTTTAGGCAGGTGTAAAAAAATGCTGTAAAGTATGCTTTCAAAAATAGACATGTTAATAGCTTATATTCAGAACAAAAAAAATGTAAATCAAATCAATATTAGGTGTGACCACCCTTCAAAACAGCATCAGTTCTTCTAGGTACACTTGCACAAAGTCACGGATTTTGTAGGCATAGTTAGGTGTATGATGAAACAATTATATCAAACAGGTGCTAATGATCATCAATTTAATATGTATGTTGAAAAACAAACATTAACTGAAACAGCTGTGTGGGAGGAATAAAACTGGGTGAGGAACAGCCAAACTAAACTAACAAGGTGAGGTTGCGGAAGACAGTTAAACGCCCCAAAGTCAAACCATGGCAAGACTGAGCACAGCAACAAGAAAAAGGGAGTTATACTGCATCAAAAAGCTCTCTCCCAGGGAGATCTTTCAAGGCAGATGGGGGTTTACAGATGTGCTGTCCAAGCTCTTTTGAAGATGCACAAAAAAGCAGGAAACATTTTGGACCGTAGATGCAGTGGTCGACCAAGGTGTGGTGCAGCAGATGATAGACACAGCTTACTTCCTTTCACAATCGGAAGATATCAGCTCGGAATTGGAAGACTTGCAGCCAAAAAGCCATACCCCCGATGTGGAAACAAGGACAAGCAACTCAACTATGCACAGGAACTGGGGGTGCATAAGAATTGCAGCAAGTACTTTGGATTAAGGAGTAAAAATCGGAAATGTTTGACAGTAGCAGAGGGCAGTTTGTTCACCGAAGGTTAGAGAATGGTACAAGAATGAGTGTCTGTAAGCAAAAGTGAAGCAAGGTGAAGCAAGTTCGGGGCTGCATTTCTGCAAATTGATTTGGTCAGAAATAATGGTCTCCAAAATGCAGAGAAGTACAGGAAAATAGTTATCCATCATGCAATACCATTAGGGAGGCATCTGATTGGACCCAAATTTATTCTGCAGCATAACAATGATCCCAAACATACAGCCAAAGTCATTAAGAACCATCTTCAGCATAAAAGAAGAACAAGGAGTCCTGGAAGTGATGATATGGCCCACACAGAGCCCTGATCTAAACATACAGTCTGTCTGGGATTACATTAAATTGGATAGTAATGTGTACAATAAAGTAGGTTTACACTGAAGAAGACTCTGAGATCTAACACATTGCACTATGTTTAATAACTTACTTTGATGTAGTTCAAAAGATAGGTTAGAAAGATCCCCCGTCACCCCTTCTGACCACCTCCGCTTAGAGCTACAATTTGGTCCCAAGACAGAAAGGATCAAGCAAGGAACAAACTTAAACATGGAAATCCAGCCCAAATGATGGAGGGTAGAATTTTCCTTTGCTTACTGAAGTTTGTCCCCCGCCGCTTTCCATTGACACCACAGTTGGAGGAAGTATGACAAGGCCAGAAGGGGTCGGAGAATGATCTTTCTACATTTAAAGGGATAGTATTGCCATAAAATTACTAAAGCTAATATTGCAGGCGGTAAAATGTTAAACTAAATACCCCAAGTCCCATCTCTCAAACCTTTATGTTCCAGTTTAAGATTTCTATTTCAGTAATGTGATTGCGGCTCTGCAGAAGAGCCTCAGCCGGTCCCGGGTTCCCCTGCAGTCAGCTTGAGCACTGATATCAGGGGAAGGGGCAGGAGGGAGGAACTTTGGTCTCGAATATCTCTCAAACTATAAAGGTATGAGAGATTGGACTTGGGGTATTTAGTTTAACTTCTTACCGCCTGCAAGATTAGCTTAATTATTTTATGGCAATACTATCCCTTTAATATCTTTGGTAATACATCAAAGTAAGTTATTAAAGATAGTGCAATGTGTTAGGTTTCCAACAGAGAAGACTTGGAGATCTACTTTATCGTACACATTACTATCCCTTTAAGACAGAGAATCAATTGAGGCTGCCTAAACCCAAAGAAGAACTGTGGTTACTTCCTGGGTTCCACATAGGAAGTGAAAGGAATAGAAATAAAAGTGCCACTTCAGGGCTACAGATAACTAAGAGGTATCTTATTTTACAGTGTGCTTATAGCCTCTTTACCTGCGTCTGGATATCGTCTCCAGTTACTATGTTTCCAACAGCTCTGAGTGCCGGAGAAGCCACCTTGTAATCATTGTGCCTGAAGGAGAGATGGAATATTCAGTGACCAAAGGCTGGGTGGAGGGGCACACACCTTGAAATAGCACCATCTCCTTCACTCATAGTGACAGTTCATAGAGGAATCTACTTCCCTGGCCATAAAAGGGGGTAGGGTTCCCAACCGTTCCATGTGCCATATACAGGTCAGGTCTTAAAGGAACAAAATCAGTTCCTACTCATAGCAGAAAATCCACAATTCCTTATTGCAGGAATTATAATTATATAATCGTTTTGGGTATCCAATTTGTGCAGGTTATTTTGTATTGGCTATTGGGATTTGCTGCCCAGAAGCTAATCAGGTGGTTATAAATAGATGATTTTGGTGCTTTTAAGTAGATCCCTCAACAAGCACAGGTGGGTTAACCACATGACATTCATTTTGACTAACCCACTTGTGTTCAAGAAGGGACATCTTTAAAACCTAGCCTGTATGCAGCATTAAGGACAGGTTTGGACACTCCTGCTTTAAAGTCTCCAGGGCATGCAACAGAGACAAAGGTACATGCAATACATTCACAACTGTTAAACAAAACGCTAAAGGATATAAGAAACTATTGTGCTATTTTTCTCCCTGTGAATTTCTCATTCCCTCCCATCCTAGTTAGCTACAATCTGTACAAATAAATAAATACTATATATGTATATATATATATATATATATATATATATATATATATATATATATATATATATATATATATATATATATATATATATATATATGTGTGTATATCCCCCCCCCCTTTCCTCTACACAAAGGTTTTGTCCTCATTCGAGCGGCTTTTTTTCCACCATATTTAAGTAATTTAATTGCTATCAAATTAAATTATGACTAGCAAACGGAACACGGCCTTGATCGTGCTTTCCTCCTCCAGCTCTTCCATCACCTACTCCACCCCTCAGCCTCGCCTTTCACACCAGCCAGGGGATCCAGGTCAGGTGGATCTCCTCAGGCTCCAGTAGGAGCAGCTCTGGTTGTAGAGGGCTTCTCCAAGAGGCTGTGGGAACGCCTCTTCCTGACATGGCAATGCTGCACTCTGGATACAGGAGGATCAGCTTGTCAGCAGAGAAGGCAGAGGTATTGGGAGTGACACATTAAGCCTATAGAGTGTAGATCATGTGTGTGTGGGGGGGGGGAATCATAGAAAGTGGAGGGGAGAGAGACAGAGAGAGCGAGAGAAGGCAGCAGAGAATGGAATAATCATAGGAATGAGAGCCAAAACATGTTAGGATTGAAGATTAAAAGGTGCAGAGGCAATCATGGCACTGGATAATAGTGGGGAGACAGAGTGAATAGAAGGGAAAGAAGAAAGCACTACATCACATGGTTGAAAGGGTGGCTTGGAGGGTGAGAATGGCTAACGGCCGGGTGCTGGAATGGGTTAATGGGTGAGAAGAGATGGCTGTGTTGGAGGGTGATAGATGGGTGGAGGCTGTGTTGGAGGGTGAGAAGAATATACGTCTCCTCTTTTACTGTATTATATATAGTTATAAAAATACAAAGTGTACTGAAAGGAGTTTACATATGCATAACTGCTAATCATTGCAGTGTTTTTTTTTTGGTTTTTTTTTTTTTTTTAAAAGGCATTTTCACTCCTGTGAAAAACAGCTGCAACAAGACTCAGTGCTGTAAAGGTCCAACAGTCACTTGACATGTGCGGCATGCCCAACTGAACAGGCAACACCGTGCACCATTCACTAGTGTGTGTACCTTAACCAGTAGAGTATCATGTTCTCTACAAAATAGTCTCTCCTCATTCTAGCTGCTCTTTCAACATATTTCAGTAAGCATCAGTGTTCTAAATGATATGGATCTGTATAACTTGTTGTGCAAGAGGGAGAAGCATACCATTGCAGTGCAATGCACTGCACACCCCACATGCAGTCAAAGGGTTAGCAAGTGTGCTCTGGCTGAAGAACAAGCAGATCTTACTGCAAAGATATTTTAAGCACACAAAACTCTACAAGGTTCATGTATAATAAAGAGCTGAATATTCTATTGAAATTTATGAGGAATGCCAGTTATGTCCCAGTCAGTAATCCTGCACTTGTCACTGACCCCATCTGTCACAATATAATCATGTTACAACTCCCCCACCACCATCACCACATTCCAGCCACCTTTTTGAAATTTACACTAACATTAGGAGTTCCACCAGCCTGCGGCAGACCCCAGAGTCTATGACTGCCTGGATCTTCTCATTAGGTCCATCTGAGAGGTAAGAGAGTGCCCAGCATGCATCTGCTAACAGGTCTGAGTCACTGCTGAACAAGAGTCGAGACAACACAGGTAGACACTGACACACCTAGAGAGAGAGCATACAGTGAGTCCAAGTGTTGCATGAGGAACAGCAAGGGTGGATAACATTAAAAGAAAGAGAAAGACATTGTGGAAAATGCACAAAACTATACAGTGAGAGCAGAGCAAGAGGAAAGATAAAGGACAGAGAAGGAAGAGGAGGAGACCTTAGTGAAGTCTGGAGGGGGGTTCTTCCCTCGACATAGGTTAGACAAGGCCCAGACTGCGTTCCTGGTCATGGTGAGACGAGTTGACTTTGTAAGGAGTCTGTAAAAACAGTTCATCAGGAAATAAACATTTAGTATTCTATACAAAGTGTCTTATTCTGTGGGATTTACTAGCACCTTAATGCAAATCACTGAGACCATGCATTTGTTCTTGGCCACCATCACCAAGTATAAATTACATTGGAGTATAGTATATTACATCTATTTAATGTTCATGCTGTTCTTCAGCAGGGAACAGAATGCTTTTCTGCCTGTGTGAAAACGCTCAATGGCAGAACTCACTAAAATTATAATTGCTTAGTCCATTCCTTGTGTATGAAGGGAGAAAGCATATCCTCTCTGCATTTCCTTCTGGTCGCTCGAGTGTATTTCATGCCAGTTTGACTAAAATAGGGTTTTAGACTTGCCTGTTACATACTTTTCTCTTAGTCCATATAGGTTACTGGTAACTTTGGGTAGGCGACCTGCCCCATTAAGTAAGAGAGGAAACTTTCTTGAATATGAAGTGCTGGGTGAAGCCTACCTTCCCTCTCAGCTTGCAGTAGCCAATACGCTCCAGTTAGATCGATGACGCCAACTACTGACTAGATAGCCAAAGGGAAAAGACGACCCCTGTGAGCGTGAACCCGAAAGGACTCCCACGTTCTGCCACAGGAGAACCAAGCTTGGTACCTTGACAGGGTGGGAGACCAGTAACCTATGTGGACTAAAAAGGCTTTAACAGGTAAGACTAAAATCCTATATACTCTGTTGTCCAATATATGTTACTGGTAACCTGAGGTGGGAAGTAAGGCAAGGACCAGGCACAGTGCCCCCAAAGTCACCAGAGTATACATGGGCTAAACAGATCATACACAGCCCTCTAAAAATAAAGTGTCAACGGACACTAAACCGGTGTAAACACACCAGAAACTTTAACACAGCACGCTGAACTAGAGCCAACACGGCTCAACAGTTAAGGAGTACTAAAAGGTACCTAGGAAGACCCTAGACAGGCAATACAGCCTCTAGGATCTTCCTGCCAAACCTGGCATCAGCCGATGCCAGCACATCAACATGGTAGTGTTTGGAAAAGGTGTGCACTGACGACCAAGCAGCCGCCTTGCACAACTGAACAGCTGAGGCCTGATTCTTGTAAGCCCAAGAGGCTCCAATAGATGTGATAGAATGAGCCGTAACCCGAAAGGGCACAGGCTTCTTCCTCAATTCCTTATGAATGGTGGACTTAATCCAGGAAGCAATGGTAACCTTAGAAGCCGGCTTACCAGTCCTAGGACCCTCATGAATGACGACAGTACGATGCACATAAAATTTAAGGCAGGGCACAACACCCAACAAGTGAAGATCCCTTTTCTTATCAGATGTAGGGTCAGGACAAAAAGAAGTCACCACTATTTCCTGGTTAATGTGGAACTAAGAAACCACCTTTGGGAGAAATTCCTGAGAAATGCGAAGAACAGACTTGTCCTTATGAAAAAACAAAAAGGGGGGTTTACAGGCCAAAAGCATGTAACACCACGACACGGTGAACAGACAATCGCCAGGAGAAAAGACATCTTCCAAGTCAGGAGACAAATGAATGGTAACCAAGCACTCAAAAGATGGACGCCGGAGAACACCTAAGACCAAATTGAGATCCCACTGAGGAGTGAGGCTCTTAAAAGCAAGGCGAGCATAAGCAACACCCTGGAAAAAAAACCTTGACATCAGGGATAATGGCAAGAGGTTTCTGAAAGAAAAACAGAGCACAGAAGTCTGAACTTTCAAAGAACTCAAACTGAGACCCTTATCAACCCCATCCTGGAAAAAAGACAGGACCGCAGGGAGATCAGTCATGGGAAAGATCCCTATCAGCACACCAAGAGAGAAAGGTAGACCAAATCCGATGGTATGCCTTAGAAGAAACAGGCTTCCGAGCACGAAGCATAGTAGCAACGACCTCAGAAGAAAAGATGATTTAACCTCCAAGCTGTCAAACACAAACATTCAACGTCTTCCTTCCACAGATATCCCTATAGAAGAAGATCCGAACGGTGGGGAAGTCGAAACGGTTCCGCCACTGACAGATCCAGAAGCTCCGGCGAGGCCAATATGGAGCAATCAGAATGACTGGCGATCACTCCGGACAAAGCTTCCTCAATACCCTGTGCAACATGGGAAGAGGGGAAATATGTATGCCACAAGAAAACTCCATGGACTGGACATGGCATCCACTGCTAGAGCCTGAGGGTCGTTCCAATTGGAGCAGAACAGCGGAACCTTCCTGTTGTGTCTCGCCATCATCAGGTCGATCTGAGGAAGACCTCACTTCTGGACAATGAGATGGAACTACCTCCTGATTCAGTTCCCATTCTCCGCAGTCAATGGTGCGTCGACTTAAGTCTGCCAGGACATTGTCCACGCCTGGAATGTGAACTGCGGAAATAGCAGGAACATGATCTTCTGCCCAGGCCAAAATAGCCTTGACGTCCAACCAAGCTGCAAAACTTCTTGTGCAGCCTTGCTTGTTGATGTATGCCACGGCCGTGGTGTTGTCTGATTGGACTCTAACAGGACAACTATCCAACTGGACCGTCCAATACCGGAAAGCATGGAAGATTGCTCGAAGCTCCAATACGTTGATGGGAAGGAGACTCTCCTCCAGAGACCACTGGCCCTGGACATTCAGGTGACCCAAGATTGCACCCCATCCCGACAGACTGGCATCTGTGGTTACAGTCGTCCAGAAGGGAATCAGGGAGGCCCTGACTTTCAGGAGATGCGAGAGGTCGAGCCACCATGACAGACTCAGTTCCACATGTAGGGGGAGAGAGACTGATCTCTTCAAGAGATCCAGGCTTGCAAGGGCCAGATGGATCACAAACCGTTGAAGTTCCCTTGCATGAGCCCTGGCGAACAGGACTGCTTCCACGATGGAAATGAACTTTCCCACCAGAGAAGTCAACTTCTTGGCTGGCACCGGATCCAACTCTAGGACAGTGGCTACTTTTGGTGCGATTTCGTGTGCTACCTCATCTTTAAAGGAACACCATCCCCTTCACTGTGTCGAAGAAAAGTCCCAGGTAAACGAGAAGCTGAGATGGAACCAGATCAGACTTGTCCATGTTCAAGATCCACCCATGATGGAAGAGAACGTGAATGCATTCCTGGACCTGGTGATGCAGAAGCACCAGAGATGAGGCCTTCAGCAGGAGACTGTCCATGTAAGGAGCAACTCGGACACCAGTCCTGTACAAGAGCGATATCAAGGCACCTAGGACCTGATTGAAGACCTGCGGAGCAGTAGACAGACCAAAGGGAAGAGCAGAAAACAAAGTGCTCTTGCTCGCAGGCAAACCGGAGGTATTGCCGGCTCTCTGGATGAATGGCAATGTGCAAGTATGCATCTCGAAGATCCAGGGAGGTGAGAAACTCTCCAGGAAACATGGCGGCAATCACCGTCCGCAGAGACTCCTGAGGATAATGAGACTTGACCATGACGGAATTGAGATTCTTGAGGTCCAGGATAGGATGACATCCGCCGTTCGTCTTGTTGACCACAAACAGGTTGGAATGGAAACCGAAACCCTGTTCTGGTTCGGGAACCAGCTTCAAAACCTCTTTGTTCAAAAGGGGTCTGAACCACCCCGGTGAAAAGCCAAAGCTTGTCTGCCGCTGAGGTGTGTGTGAAAGACGAAACCTGGGAGGAGAAAGAGATCCTGTACCCCTCTGTCTCCACTACTGTTTAGGCTTGGAGGAGGCACGAGGTGCCTGGGGTACAACCACCTGGGTTGCTGCGCACGCCTCAGTCTGAAAGGGATGAAAAACCAGATTCCGTCTGGACTGTGGCTTCTTCTTGGGGAGGAAAGGCAACAGGGTGCTCTTCCCCCCAGTAGGTTCACTGATGAGGTCTTTCAGCTCAGGCCCAAATAGAGAGGTTCCCAAGAAAGGCAAGGAAAGAAGCATCTTCTTGGAGGTAGTGTCAGCAGACCAGATCTTAAGCCAAAGAGCATGTCTGGTCACCACAGACATGGTGGAAACTCTTCCTACCAAACGTTTGTAATCAAAAATCCCTGCAGACACATAATGCCAGGCTTCAGAAATATTAGCCAAGAGCCGCAACAAGTCAGAAGTTAGAGCGCCTTGACAGACAGCCACATTTAGCTGCTCAGTCCAAACTGCAATGGCCCTATTCACCCAAGCAGCCACAAAGCGGGACACAAGGAAGTACCAGAAGTACCAGCAGCAGAAAGGCCTCAATCTTCCCATCTGTCCAATCCTTGAGAACAGAAGCATCCCTCACTGGCAGAGCAGTGGACTCGGAGAGTCTAGAAACTGGGGCATCCACCTTAGAAGGTTGAGCCCACTGTACCAAAGCCGCTTCAGAGAAGGTATACAATTTAGCAAATTTTCTAGACATAGCAAGCTTCTTGTCAGGAAGCTTCCACTCATCAAAGACCAGACAGTCAAGAGTGGGATTGGGAGGAAAGCAGGTAAACTGCGTCTTAGACTTCTGAAACACATCAGAAGGGTCCTTGGGATCTTCAGATGCCAAGGGAACATTCAAAGTAGTGAGGACGGCCCTGATCACACCCTCAGCAGAGGGGTCAGGGTCAGCCTCAAATGAGTCCCCAAAAAATTGGGAAGACACCTCCACAGAATTACCCTCGTCATCTGAATCCATTAAGAGTTCCTCTTCAGATGAATCAGACACATTGTGTATCCCCTGCAGTTTAGGCAGAGATGATCTGATGGATACAGGGTGTTGCCAAGCCTGGAAAACCCCACTCAGTTGAGATGGTAACAGTTGTAAGGTAGACTGTAAATCTTTAGTAGTAGCCCTAAACTCCTGTAACCAAGTTGGCTCCAATACATGGCTGGAGGTCACCGGAAGTGACTCAGGGGCAGCAGCGCATGTAGGGCATAAATAACCCGAGTATTCTCTAGGTAACCCTGATTGACATAAGGAACAATGTGCACAATTGGGTTCACAGACATCCCAGGGTCCTTAGTCTTAGGCCTAGCCCCAAGTTCAGACAGATTAGACATTATCACAGTGTCACAAACGTCTCAATATATCTGGTATACGCTAAACAGTGTTTAAGATTTCACCCCCAAAAATCACTAAAATGCACTTATCTGGCAGGTGAAAGGTCAATCAGCTGAGGAGAGAAGGAAAGCTCCAGCCTTGCGTAGGATACACGTGAAGGGATTAAAGAAAATGGCGACCGCAACGGGAGTCAATCAGTAACAAGCACGCAAAGCAAGCGCTCATGGGAAATGTAGTTTCCTTGTACAAGTACCCCAAACAGTGCCCGAAGACCCCCAAAACACTCAGAACATGAACCGGATCATAGAACAAGGGTAGACAAACAAAATGAGTCATCTCTGAAGTCGCTACGATGAGTGGGTGCAGAGATATTTCCCAACAGTAAAGTCTCATAGAGGTGAATAGAGCATGGCATTATGCGGTAAGAACACAAATTCTACAAAATTTACACCGAGGTAAAAAAATTAGCAAATACACCAGAAAACATAGTAAAAGTGAAATAAACACTGCCCCCAACCGGGAAAGCATTGAAAAGTACCCAAAACATGTCAAAATAGCATACAAAGGGTTAAATTACCACAGAAACACTGTTCCAAGCCCCCCAACAGACATACAGACAAACCCAATGAGTGCAAGAGTATGTAATAGGAACTCCAATGGATAACTCTGTGCAGAGAGTAAGTGTCAGACAAGTGGACCTCAGCACTCAAGGGGTTACTCACGTTTTTAGAAAACTTCTGTCTTCAGATTACCAAGTGTTTAAGAAGAAGCCTCCGTGGGCAACTCCTGGGAAAGAACTTGTCCAGCAAGATTTTCCCCTCAGGGGTAAAAGGTCCACCATAGCACCTGGAAACTGAGCTATTCACTGGGAATTGTCAGTAAATGGTAATCTGCCTAATGGTGATATTCCATACCTAACAAAAAACAATATAACACTAAAACTAATGCAGAACAGCTTCTCTGTTTTTCCTCTTCAAAGGAATCTAAGTGGAGAGTATTGGCTACTGCAGGCTGAGAGGGAAGGCAGGCTCCACCCAGCACTTCTTATTCAAGAAAGTTTCCTGTGTTACTTAAAGGGGCAGGTCACCTACCAAAGTTACTAGTAACCTATACTGGACAACAGAGACATAGTATTTTGGTTTGCCTTTTGAATACATTAAGAGTTTGTTTTGAATGACAAGTTCTTCACAGCTTTTCTGTTTTCTGACTTCAGGGTTCATCCGATTTGCCCAGCTACAGGAGTATTTGTATCTATCAAGGGATACTGACCAGATGCAGTAATATACCAGCAACATGTGTCAATATCTTCAATTGCTTGAATCAGTTCCCCTAAATATGAGTTTTCTGCTGAACTGGCAAAGGTACATTATCAAAGTGTCAACATTTCTGTTTTTTTTTTGTTTTGGGGGGGGGGGGGGTTGGGGGGAGTAAGCGAGTCATTACAATGCTTATAACTAACGTGACCATTATTTCACAATAATGTATAACCATTCTATTGACATCTGTGGGAGCTGATCATTCTGGGTACAAGCTTGTAAACATTGCGGCAAGAAGTCATGGGTGCTTTGAGAACTTTCTATAAATCACACATTTTCCCAGAGATAATGAAGACTGATTCAGATATAGCATTAACCAACTGGATGGTACAAACAAAATGTAAAGCAAGAGTAATACAGTATTGGAAAAATATATATTTTAGGGTTTACCCTACATAAACTTTCACAGAATGCGGTAGCAAAGCACCACTAACATTTCAAGCAATTAAGGTACTGCATGCAAAAAGTTGAGGTCTGACATGTAATAACCTTTGGAAAAAAAAACAAAAACAAACCAAAACACATCTTAGCAGCAAGAGCACCCTTGTTTTACTCAGCAGGACATTTAACATTATAATCCCTTTACAGAAGGATATCTTGGTTAGCAAACAGTGAAAGATTATATAAAATTGGTTTCAAAATATGGGGGGTGGGGAGAAGAAGAGTATTGAAATGGGAACTGCACCCTTGAAATATGCAATTATGTTTAAAGTGACAGTCATCAACCTTTATAACATTGCAAATTTTCTTGGTAGATCAGTAATGGTTCAAAAGGCTCATACTGTCAGAGCAGTATGCAATGCACTGCAAAGCAGTACTTTAATATCCCTCTGGCATGCAAAGGGTCAAGTTCCACTGTGGGATCCCTGTAAGGAAGTACTGTGCTACACCTTGTAGAAAAGATTCCTGGTTCCTCATTGCTGTTTTTTGTTGGAAAAGCTTAGACAATCCTTGAGGGATGTCAGTCTAAAACTAGTTGAATAAAATAGAGGTCATATCACAATTTTCATTTCTGTGAGTTTAAGTCATTGTTCATAGTAGTCAAATTACATAAATGCGGTGAAGTCTGATTTCAATTTTGCTGTTAATATCAAGCACAGGATAGTTGCAGATTTAAAAAAAAAAAATACATTGATTAGTGTTCAGCTATTACTTCCGAGTACGGCAATACCCCATATGCACAGGTTTTCTCTGGGTTTGTGGAAGCTACAGGACCCAAATTGGAACATGCAAGTTTCCAGTTTCACACTTTAAATTTACACAGCTTGCTTCACTGGTGCCATGTCTCATTTGGGGCTGTGTACCAATGCCCCCCAAAAGAATATATTTTTGAAAAGTAGACAACCCAGGCTCTCATTTGAGATGTTTTCAAATTTTTCACGCAGCCATTTTACCACCAATCCCTCATGAATCTTGATGCAAGATAAAAAAAAATTAAGCGTTTTTCCACACTTAGATTTCAATGTTGATGTGGATTTCAAGCACAGGATAGATGAAGATGTAAAAGGGATAGTAATGTATATTTAAGTGTTTTTTGCCAATTTTTTTTTTTATATTAAAATTAACACATTGAGCTAAGTGCAAGTCCTTACTTTTATACAGTTCAAAAGTTATGGAGAGATTAAATATTCCCTGCCTTCCCCTTCTGGCCACCTCCCTCTGAATCTCAAATCTGGCAGTGCGACTCAACTGCTGCAGTGAGGGACAAACTTCAGTAAGCACAATGGAAAACCTGCCCCCTTGACGAATGAGGGCAGGATTTCCCTTATATTTACTGAAGTTTGTCCCTCTCTTCAGCCGTCTGGACCAGCTGGTGATGTGGACAGAATGGCAGGCAGGGGGATCTTTATCTCTTCATAACTTTTGAACTACACAAAAGGACTTACATATAGCGCAATGTGTTAATTTTAATCTAAAGAAGACTCTGCAATAAACTTTTCAATAGACATTTCTAACCCTTTAAAATATGCATTGATTAGTGTTCAGATCCTTCTGAGTAAGGCAATACCCATATGCATAGGTTTCTCAGGCTTTTGGGGGAGCTACAGGGCCAACAACATTGCATTTTCACTGCCTGCTTTACTTGTGCTATGACTCATTTGGGGCTGCTTAGCAGTGCTCCACTTTAAAATAATTCCCCAAAAGTGAATAGTTTTGTGAGGTAGACAACCCAGGGTTTCATTCCAGGTGGAGTTTAACATTTTTCACAGGGTCACTTTATCACCAATCCCTCTCACAACCTGCAGACGATATTTGGAGAGTTTTTTAAATGCATCACCTGAGTACAGCAATGCCCCATATGCATGGGTTTGGGGGAGCTATTGGGTCCAGTTGGGAACAAGCACATTTCCATTTTCAGACATTAGATCTAAGGGGGGTGGGGGAGAAGGTGTTTTGGAAAAAAAAAAACCCCCCCCCAAAAAAACCCACAATGTATTTCAGGGGGAAAGAGTGGCCAAATAATAAAACATTTACAGCACTACTGTATTGTGCCTACATGGTATTGCTTGATGCAGTCACCCATGCAGAGGCCAGGTTTGGAAGGGCAATTAGGACAGTGGTGGTTTCTGTCAATATTCCCTTGCTGTAGCAAACCCTGCAGCGCTTCTGTGGGTTTTTCTTTTGGGGGGTTGGGGGAGGGATTTTATAAATAAAGTCTTGGTGGAATGACTTCTGGTGCCCTTGAAACAAAAATCTGTAAATGAGATGAAACCTGCAAAAAAATAACTTTTAGAGTGGGATTTGCCAATCTGAAAAGAGAGTCCTAAATGTCAACCTTTTTATATACCATGCCCTACACAGAGATCCACTCCCCCTATGTGTTAGTTATAGTCCCTGACACAGACTGGCTTTCTCAGTACCTCAACTTCTGCCATGAACAGAGACTGCCACAATTCCATTCTCCTGCATGGTGGACAGCACGTAGAAATATTTTTTGTCCTTAAACTTAACTGCCAGCAGCTCCTGTTGGCACAAAGCAGAGGAAGTCCCTCTCTTTAGCTTTGAATTTACCAGGTCTTTGGGCATCCCTCCAATTGCGCCTAAAAGTGCCACAGACCACTGTGTCAAAACAAAAAGGGATCTAAATAAAAGGGGGGGGGCTGTGTACTAGTTATCAACAAATAAATGATATCCTTTATTTAATAAAGGTGTAAATAAGATCCCAATCTATTTTCCCATTTGTTCCTAGAGAGGTGCAACAACCAGGAGGATCAAGCTGGCTGTCCTTGCCCTCGTAAATTCTAAAAGCCTGGGTATAACAACCTGTGGTACTTTTGCAGACTTTTTAAAATTTTACTCCAAACATGGAGTGTGTATACTGTTTGAAAGTTAACATGGCCTTATATTTCATTTGGAATTAATCTATGTTTATGTTTATTCGGGGGCGTATATACTTGGGATAACTTTTTATGTAAAATATTTGTTTGTTGGGGGTGAATTTTGTACAGCCTGTCATACTGGGGTGTTCTTTTGGGAGGCACAGGGTATTATCAGAAAAATGCATAAAGAGCAAAATCTTTTTCAAATCTAGTCCTGGTCATTGTTTTTGAGAATATAGGGGTATCACATATGGGGGTTTTGCTCTAATATGATTTGATACATGATCCCCATTGCCATTGTTAGGGCCCAGAATTGCTTGAGTTCTAAGAGGTCTGTGGGTTGCCATATTTCTTGTTTAGCAATGAACGCTGATGGGTTGGCGGCACTATATCAGGCTGCATACAAATTGGTTTGTGGCACAAGTTCCCCCAATATTTCTTCCCACAAAAATATCATGAGTAAATACTGCCACATCCACTTCAATTCATAGGTTGCCTATGAATACAGGAATTTGTGGCAAAAATCAGTTGGCAATACCAATTCATTAGGGACAGGAGGAGTGGTAAGTACTTGTGGCAGCTCATCTCTGGTTGACAGAAGGCCCAGCTCCATCACTAGAGCCATCACTCTCAGAAAACTGCATGATATCAAAGTTTGACAAATAGTCTGTGGCTTCTAAATCAGATGCCAAAAAGGCATATATTCCTCTTCAGCAGAGTACATACACTGCATTATGTACACCTACCTACCCTAAACTAAATAAATGTCTAAATTCTCCTAAATAACTACCCACCCATACTTAAAGGGGAACTACCACCCCACAAAAACTTTATCTGAATCCAGTCCCCATCTGGCGACTAGCTGCTTAGTAGTGCTAGTCGCCAAAATTATTACCTGGTTTAACAGATTTTAAACTTGTTCCGAGGCTGACAGTAGCAGGAAGCACGGACATCTTGCCATAGTGACGGCTGTGCTGTCAGTCCGTTTTGGAGCCAGCCTTTAAGCTACCTATTATGTAAATTCTATATAGTTTTTTTTTTTGTGCCCAACTCTAACCCTAAACCTCACCCTAACCCATGTAAACACTAATCCAACCTAAATTAACAGTAACTACCCACGCAAATAACTGAAGATAATTTACTGTATAAAACACACAAACCCTATACGGTCACTATTCCTATATATGCTACTCAACCTAAGCCTTACCCTATTCCGAAAACTGATAACACTGGCATGCATCAGTGAATGACCAAATTTCATTGGTCTGCCTTAGCTGAAAAGAGTCACAGCTAAATCTGACACTTCTCAACTGGGTGAGTCAAAGAGGTTCCGCCATGGAGAGGTCCAGAAGCTCTGGAAACCAAGCCGGTCAGAGCCAGTACGGAGCAATCAGAATGACTGGGCAGCGCTTCAGTTTCAGCTTCCGAAGAACTCTGTTCAACAGGGGAACAAGAGGAAAGATGTAAGCCAGAGGAAACGTCCACAGGATCGACAAGGTATCCACTGCCAGAGCCATGGGATCCACCCAGCGAGAGCAGAACGTTGGCACCTTCCTGTTGTGTCTGGTTGCCATTAGGTCAATGCATGGGAATGCCCCACTGTTGGATGATGAGGTTAAAGCCTCCTGCACCAAGGGAATGTTCAGGGAGGACAACACAGCCCTGATCAGGCCCTCAGCCGAGGGGATGTAGGATGGAGATCAATGATCCCAGGACTCCGTTGAAGACTTTAGGAGCCGTGGTCAGGCCAAAGGGGAGGGCAGAAAACTGTAAATGCCCTCAGTCGCAGGCAAAGCGGAGATACTGCCGACTCTCTGGATGAATGGTGATGTGCAGATAGGCATCTTGAAGGCCCAGAGAGGCCAGAAATTCCCCAGGAGACACTGTGCGCAGCGACTCCTGGCAGGACTGGGACCTAATCACAAAGGAGTTCAGATCCTTCAGATCCAAAATGGGACGACAGCCCCCATCCTTCTTGGAAACCACAAAGAGGTTGAAGTAGAATCCCAAGCCCCTCTCCTGAGGGGGAACTGGCTACAGGACCGCCTTGTCCAGAAGGGCCTGTATAGCTTCCTCGAAAAGGAGTCTTTCTGCTCCCAAGGGAGAACGAGAAACAAAGGTCCTTGGAGGAGGAAGATCGGTGAAGGGAATCCTGTATCCTGAGGCCACTACTTGTAAAAACCATGGGCCCGCCACAGAGGCCTGCCAAGCTGAAAGGTAGTGGCATAGACTGCCACCTACCTGGGGGTGGGGACCCGGGTTCGGAGAGTCATGCAGAAGAAGGTTTGGAGGCCTTGGGCGTCGTGGAGTCTGCCTGAAAGGGACGAAAAAGCAGATTCCATTTGACAGGCGCCTTCTTCCTCAGGACCACTGGCAGGTGAGTACTCTTCCCTCAAGTGGCCTCGTTGATGAGATCCTTGAGCTCAGGCCCAAACAGGGAGGATCCCTGAAAAGGCACAGACAGAAGAGTCTTCTTGGAGGCTGTGTCAGCAGACTAGATCTTGAGCCAAAGAGCCCTTCTGGCTACCACAGACATGGTAGAAGCCCTGACTACCATACATACAGAGTCAAACAGGGCAGCAGAGACATAATGCTGAGCCTTAGCAATATTAGCGAGAAGTTGCAACGTGTTAGAAGTTCGGGCCCCCTGACGGACAGCAAAATTGAGCTGTTCAGTCTAAACAGCCGCAGCCGTATTTACCCACGCAGCAACAAAGGTAGGGCGAAGGGGAGAGCCCGCCGACACAAATATAGCCTTGAGAGAAGTCTCAAGCTTCTTATCAGTCCAGTCTTTGAGAGCAGAGGCATCAGCCACCGACAAGGCAGTGGACTTAGAAAACCTGGAAACTGGGGCATCCACTTTGGGGGATGAACCCAGTGAGTGAGGGCAGTTTCAGAAAACGGGTAAATTTTAGCAAACTTCCTAGACACAGATGATTTGTCTGGAAATTTCCACTCCTTTGACACTAAACGGTTAAGGTTGGGGTTAGGTGGAAAGCAAGCATGGGGCCTAACAGACTCCTGGAAAACATCTGAGGGGTCAGAAGACGCCTCCTGCACCAAGGGAATGTTGAGGGTGGACAACACAGCCCTGACCAGGCCCTCAGCCGAGGGGATGGGGTCCGCTTCAAAGGGGTCCCCAAAAAACTGAGAAGAAGTTACAGCTGAACAGTCAACATCATTAGAGTCCACCAACAACTCCTCCTCAGAGGAGTCAGACACAAAAGGTACACCTGGCAGTTTAGGCAGGGAAGATCTGATAGGGGCGGGGCCTGCCACGAGTGGAAGACTCCCTGTAAAGTGGATGGAAGGAGTTGTAAGGTGGACCAGAGGTCCCTGGTAGTAGCCTTAAGCTCTTGCATCCACACTAACTCGAGTGCATGGCTGGAGGTCCCTGCAGGAGATTCAGGGGCAGCAGCGCATGCTGGGCAAATATGACCTGAGAATTCTCTAGGTAACCCTGTATGACATGAGGAGCAATGAGCAATGGGGGACACAGACAACCCAGATTACGTAGTCTTAAGTCTAGCCCCAGCCTCAAGTGGAATAGACATTCTCACAGAAGTCAGCTGGTCAATAAATACACTGATCACCCAAAAACAATGTTTGAAAATTGATAAAATAGCTCAGAAAACGTTATAATAAACTTATCTGGCAAAGAAAGGGTTAAACAGCTGAGGAGAGAGGAAGAATCCAGGCCCTGCGTAGGATACTCGTTTTCAGAAAGGCACAAAATGGCTGCCGCAACAGGAGCCAATCAGAAACGAACGTGCGAAGCAAGCACTCATGGGACTTGTTTTTTTGACAAAAGTACCCCAACAGTGCCCGAAGCCCCCCAGCATGTTCAGAACGTTGACCGGATGACATAGCAAGGGCAGACAAGAAAAATGAGCTGTCACTGACCCCGCTGTGATAAGCGGTTGCAGAGATATGTCCCAACTGTACAGTCCCATTGAAGAGAATGGAGCAATGGCGCCTGAGCGGTAAAGTTCGGTCTTAACCCCTTAGTGACAGACAACTTACCTGGTAAGTCCAGGAAGTCATTCGCTATAATGGAAAAAAAACAACCCTGTCATTAAGGGGTTAAAGGCGCAGTACACAATTTCAACAAAATGAATGAAAGTAAATTTTAAGCTAAAATTATACCAGAACGTGTAATTAAGGCATAAAAACACTAAACCCAGTAGGGAAAGTGCTCTCAACCCCCCACAACATGCCAAACCAAAAGTGAAAGGGTTAAAGTACCTCGGAAACCTGCTCCAAACAGCCAGGCAGACATACAGATAGACCCAATGAGTGCTAGAGTATGCAATAGGAACTCAAATGATAAAGACCCCTCTGTGGAGGGGTTCCATGGGACCTCAGTATTCAAAGGGTTGCTCACCTTTTTGCAGAACTTTTTTCTTCAGACTACCATATATCAAGAAGAAGCCTCAGTGGGCACCTCCTGGGGAAAGAACTTGAAGCCAAGATTCCCCCCCCAGGGTTTAGGTCCACAAATAAGCACCTGGTGAACTGAGCTATCCACATCTGGGTGATGAGAATTGTCAGTGATGGTAATCCGCCTAATGGCGGTATTCCATATCTAACAGAAAAATAATAAAAAAGCTAAAACTATAGCAGAACTGTTCTCTTATCTTGTGTCTTGACCAAGGAACAAATCTTACTGGATGGGGATTGCCTAGCTGCAAGCTAAGAAGAAGAGGTAGACTACACCCAGCAGTCACTTCTCAGAACTGTTCCTGCCTACTTAAAGGGGCGGAGTGCCTACCCAAAGTTACCAGTAACCTGTATTGGAAGACAGAGAAAATGATAAAACGAAACAAATGGGGGGGGGGGGGGCACGGGCTAACCTGCCTGTTCTATAACCACACACCTTCTCTACTGACTCAGCTCAGTGCTGAATCCCAGAAACGGATTAAAAAGGTTGGGTGGCAGCGTCAGATCAGAAACTTAATTCGTTCCAGACTAGGTCTAATCCAGAATAATGTTACTCAGAAGCAGAAGAAATTCCAAGCAGTTAATGACTTACATGTTCATTTGAAGGGATGATCTGGAGATGCCATTTTACCATGGGAATCAGTCACAGCACCTCCAAACCAGCAACATCTGAGGACGGAGTAAGACGTTGGAGGTTGTGAAGCATTCTATTAAGGAGCCCTTCGGGCCAGAGAGAACATTCCAGGGATTAACATCTGGTAAAGGAAATGCTGAGACGACACAGCATCATGGGACTGGGAGGGAGAGGATCATTATTGCCGGCTACCCTGTACGTTTTTAGAATTATACTGCGTGTCTGTTTTAATATTAAAGACTTTTAGATGCCTCTCTTTTTCCTTTCTTGTATTTTTTCTTTTATACAGACATGGTGGACAGTATATTAATACTAATGGCAATTACATCTTTATTGGTTAATCCTACCTCGAACTAGATTTTGGCTTTTCTCAACACATGTAGCAATAAGTGCGCCGTGAATAAAAAGTTGACAACCGCACACTGGAGTCTCATGTAATCCCCACTCCATTCCCCAGTTCAGTGAGGAATTAATCTCTATTACAACTCTTTATTTGCCTAGGAGCATACCAATTGCAAAGTGTTGTCATACATGTTGCACCTAAGGGTTTAATCTTCTTTCAACCACCAGTTAGCATCTTTAACTGCAATGGTCAGTTTTGATTTGAGGACCGCATATGTGAACCAGATTTTAAATGCATCGTTCAGAAGAAAGACTGAAAAAGATTATTTTTATGCAGCAGCAAAACAACAAAAAAAAACCAAACTTATTGTAGGTGCACTGTAGGCTGCTCTAGGCCGACTAAAGAGGAAATGACTGTGCTCTTCAAAACTTTTTATTAGTAATACAGTATTACAATAACATCTGTAAAAGGACAGTTAACAGACTAGACCAGGGACAGGCAACTTATCTACATCAACAGTTAGGAACTACAAATCCCATCATCCTCAATGAGCCATTTTAAAAGGTGCAGTGAATCCCATTACTAACCTAACTTTAAAACGTAGTCTAATCAAACAGGTTTTTACATACAGCCGTAGTAATATGATTACAAATGAACAGCAGTACCTTTACAGATACAAATCACCTAAACAAACATCAAGCAGGAAGTAGAGGAAAGCCTTCAAATGATCCTGCAGGAATTAGTGTTATCAGTGAACAAAATTAGTAGGTATTAAAACACCTGAGCAACCAAACAAGAAATTGTCAGGCAATAACACCATTTTTCAGATACTTTAAAGGAAATTAATACCTAGCTAACGGTATGGCCATGTGTTTCATTCTCTTACAAGCCCACTGCCCCCCTCCTGGTTAGTTTCACTGTATTAGCTAAACCCTCATCTGTATCGCCTTTAACTCACGTAAGCAGAGGAGGAAGGATGTCACAGTTCAACACGTAGTCTCTGCACACCGAGCTATCACCTGCAATGTTGCCCAGTGCCCACACAGCCTGGAATAAGAAAAAAAAAAATAAATAAATGTTATTCAGTTTATCAGTCGCACAAAGGGCAGAACAGGCCAGGGGATTAAATATACTCTCAAATGGTGGGAGGAAATAAATGGAGTGAATACAGGATAGGGTGGGGGTATCCAGACCTGCTCTTGCACATCCTCATAGTCTGAGTTTAGTAGCTGAATGAAAATTGGCACTGCTCCTGCCTCTATAACGATCTTTGTCTGTTGTGAGGTCCCAGAAGCTATATTTGTAAGGGCCCAAGCTGCTTCAAACTGCAAACAGAGAAGAGTCATGTATCTGCAATATACACTAGTTTAAGAGTCCTGCACCACATACATCTCCCCCAGATCATACATCAATTCACACACCTGTAATGTGTAGTTTTCACTCTTCTTCAGAAAGTCTACGAATCGCTCCACCACGCCTGGAGCATTGATCACTTCATCAATCGGTGGATTTGGCTCTGAAACAGAGGTGTACAGTTTGTTATCCACAAGAGGGAATAGGATTTCTTAACAGCTACCTTGTTTAGTGAGAGGAGGAGAAAAAATTGAAAGAAAGCAACGATTCTTATTAGGAACATTCTAACCATTCCCAGAAGAAGCAATACATTAAAAGGAAATAAGCAAGATTCCAGTGAAATGTCTGGCAACCAGGAGCACTGAAGCTTAGGGACCACTAATCACAGAGGTGGTCGTCAGAAATTAACCAAAATCCCCTAACACCGTTGGCAATTTTACTCCTCAGAGATAATATAGACAAACTTGCTTTAACACCAACAAGACCCTGTTTTAAATTTAAATATAACACCATATTAATACATATTTTCTCACCTTTAGACAGAAGCTTTCTAAACTTCTGTGTTGTAGCCAACTGCAGGTCGGGGTCATCAGAAAGCAGCAGCCCAACCATCTCACGGGTAATAACTCCATCCTGAGCAAGCCAGACAACAAAGCAAAGAATAGAGGAGAGGGATACATAAAACATGAATTAGTGTGTTGAGCACAGAAAGTTTGGCAATTGTTACAGACCAGACACTTCCAAATACTATTTATGATACGTTTTTCGTTCAGAACTGTACATACCCCTGAATTAGTAGAACTGACATACGAATCCATCAGGGGCCCATCAAACATGGTAGAGTCTTCAGGAACCAACTCCACATTCCTGCGCTTAAAAAGCTGCATTCAAGGAATGCAACAGTTCAGTTACACACAAATATAGACAATTCAACACGTAAATAAAGCCCTCTGTTACTTACAAGATGTACATCCTCTATGGTTTCTCTTTTTACAGTCCAAGGTGTCGGTGGGGGCATAAAAATGGATTTTTGTATACTTACTGATAAGTCTCCACGTGGAACACAGGAACCATGGGGTAAAGTATCCTCATGCTGGATGGCAAGGCATTGGCTTTAGAAGGCTTGTGAAGGCAAAGACTCGCTTCCCTGCTTCACTTTACCCCTACCAGCCTAATCCATTTTAATGTATACAGAAAATCAAAGAAAACAGAAATAGGAAAGTGAATCCCTTAAAAACTAGAAAACCCAAGAGGACCACCCTACCCTGAATGCAAACAACAGTTTTTCCTCCAGGAGAGAAGTCCTGTGTTCCAAATTGATTAAGTGAAAAGGATTTAACAAGTCTGTGTGCATGAGCCGTCAGTCCCGGTCTCCATATAGAGTAGACTGCTTTACACCATATGGTCAACGGAAGGGACTGATGGCACAGGCTCACAGACCGCACTAACCTGCCAGTCAGTCCCGAAACAGGATGGATTCCTTTAGACACATGTATTTTTTACGGTAAGACATCTATTTTCAAGCTTGTCGCCATGCATTTAATGAATGCATGGTGACTGGCTATTATCTGAAAGTTCCGCTTTAACAGAGATGAAGTAGAGCAACAGTAATAACAAGTGCCAACAAATGGAGTAAATCAGGGAACATTAACATAGTAGTATTTGACAACCGTGTAAAAAGGTTACCAAGTTGCCACCTTACACAGTTCTGCAGAGACCCAATTTCTGAAAGCACAAGAGGCACCCTCTTACCTAGTGGAATGAGCCATGACCTGAAAGGACACAGCTTCTTCTTGAGAACAGAAGCCTGGCAAATTGCAGCCTTAATCCAAGAAGCCACTGTCACCTTAGATGCAGCCTGACCTCCACAAGGGCTCTCAATAAATAAATAATAAAAAAATTATTATATATGAATAAAAATTTCGAAAAGACTAAGTGCTATGAGCATAGTACTTCAAGAGGGGGGGGGGGGGAAGAGAGCGAGAGGGGGAAGAGAGCGAGAGGGGGAAGAGAGCGAGAGGGGGAAGAGAGAAAAAAACCCAGAAACGGTAACAAAGTAAGACGTAAAGTTTGGCAATCCGCCACACAGACACAATCACTAGCAGAAAGGCTGTCTTGAGAGTCCAGAAACACACAGAATCTAAAGACAGAGGCTCAAAACGAGCCTTCTGAAACACTCCCAGGACAAAGTTCAAGTCCCACAGAGTACTGGGTTATCAAAAGTCTGGGTAGGCATGAGCCTCCCCTAGAATATCTACACATATGAGAATACACTTCTGAAAAAGGACAGAAAAGGCCAAAACCAGGATTTAAATAGAAGACCAAGCCCTTTTTGAAGGCTTGAAAATAGAACAAAAATGATCAAGAACCCTGGTCTTCACCCCATTTATACAAGGGCCATACCCAATGGTACACATTGAATGAAACTTGCATATAAGCCTTCAACACAGTAGCAATGACAAAGTCAGTAAAAGCCATCTACCTCAGGATGCTGGCTTAAAGAGCCAAGCCATCAAAGCCAGCTTCTATACCTCTGGATAGCACAGAAGACCCAGAGTCAAGAAGCAGACACAGAAGGGGCCGAACGGCTCTGACACAGACAGCGAAGTTTTAAAAACCAGACCCAACGTGACCAGAATGGGGCGATCCAAATATAAACCTGTGCAGCAGTCTGGGAATCAGGGGAAAAGGAGGAAACAAAAGTCCTGGGAAAGTGCCACAGTATGAAAAGCACATCAACCGCAAGAGATAGGAGGGTGTCGGAAGCTGGAACAAAACTGAGAAACCTTGCAGTTCAGTGAGGCCACTATGTCAACTGTTTGAGGACACCACATATTAACTATGGATTCAAGAGTCTGGTTGAGCTCCCAATTCCTGGGATATAGGCACTGGTGACTATGAAAGTCTGCCACAACATTGTCTACCCCTGGGATATGAACAGTGGAGGAAGCAGGTACATGAGCATCCAACCAAGTTAGGTGAACCGCCCGAGGCTCCAGGACATTAATGGACAGAAGTCTCTCCTCTCCGGTTCAAAAGACCCTGAGCAGTCAGAGGGCCCAAGATGGCACCCAGCCTGTTAGGCTGGTATAAGTCATACCCATCATCCAATCTACAATAGCCAATTGACATGCCAGAAACAGATGAGACCTCTGCAGCCACCAACAAAAGCCAGTACCATATCACCTGCATAAAAATTTTGATATGAGAATTTCACACTGCATGACAGCACAAGATTCTCATGTCAGTTACTAAAAGGTTGCATCAAATACCAAGACGTTACAGAAGGAAAGCAAACTCCCCAGCAGTAACGTTTAACCCTTTGCGGTCAATACCCATCCCATCATTCTGCCCCGGCATGTCCTTTTGTCCTCAGCTGCAGTGCATAAGGAAAAAACAAACAGGAATATGAGAAACATTGCATGAGCTGAAAGATGTACTGTATCCCATCATGCTGCCCCAGCAGTTTAACTACAGTGAAACAGGCTGAATTAAGCACCGAGGCAGCATGATGGGGTAGAGTACATTTTTCAGCTCATGCAATGCTTCTCATATTCCTGTGTTTTTTCCTTATGCAGTGCAGCGGAGGACAAAATGAAGATTTTCTTAATGACATGGCATGTTCACAGTTACAGCCAAGGCAGCAGGATGGGATAGGTATCAGCCAGGGAGTTCACTCTCTTCTGTAACTTCTTGGTATTTAATGCTACCTTTTAGTTACAGACATGAGAATCTCATGCTGTCATGCAGCGCGAGATTCTTATGTCGACATTTTATCCAGGCAACACAGCAACTCATATGGTTGCGTGCTTTTGTGTGTGCAACCTTTTAAAAGTAAACCACAAAGGTCCACCTTTGTCTGGTCCGAGAGATACATGACAGGAGAAATTATTACACTGATGCATGGAAGGGCATGGTCTTCTCTACAGGAACCTTTAGCAAAAGGCCTGTTTGGGTTTTGGTGTAAGGCATGCCAGAGCTACTGAGGGAGAAAAAGCCATAGGTGAGGGTAAGGAAAAGCAGAGAAAGAACGTTTAAGAGTAACCAAAGGTAATAAAAGCATGCTTATCTCCAGTGGCACTACATAATACTCCCCATACACTGCAAAGTAAACAAGCTATATTTTTTTGTTAAAGTCTTCACAGGAAAAGTAGGAATCTTCAGAGTCACAGCACCCCTGGTTGAGAACTACTGCTTTAAAAGACTCAGGTTCCTTAAGTTTGTGCTCAGTTTCAAACAAACAGTGGAAGCCAGAGATAGGAGCCCTTCTAATGGGGGATTACAAAGCACCATTCTAGAGATGAAAAAACAAAAATGGATAAGAATATTTGCCTAGATTAGACTGGTGGGATTAAAGTGAAGTAGGAAGGGAGCCTCCTCCTCGGAGAGCCTTCAAAAGCAAATGCCATGCCCTCCAGCAGGAGAATAGTTACCCCATGTTCCACATAGGATGCAAAACAAAATAAAATGGAGACCAAATTGATTTTAAAGCAGTTAGATCACAACTGCCTTTAACCCCTTACGGACCAGCCACGCCACTTAAGGACAATGGAGCCCCCCCCCCCCTTTTTTTCACTAACCGATTCAGGGCTCCCCAAACAGCATGCAGCCAAAAGGCGGCAGCCTCCTAAAGGAGGAAACTTCTTAACTTAAATGTCAGCGTAACCTGGCCTGGACGCAAGGCAATAAAATACACTGTGTACCTGCTGCTCCCGCTTCTGCTTGCGTAGCTGGATACCTTCCTCCTCGCGTCTCCTACGCATCTCTTCAGGGTTCAGAGCCTTGTTTTTGTAGCTCTTCATACGGCTGTTGTCCTTCCCGGGGCTCGCCATGGTGTCTAGAGAATAAACAGAGGCCTGGGTTTAACTCACATTGAGGTTACACACACATGTTATATTTATATATATTTTCATGTAAACTTAAAGGAACAGTCAAAAAACCCTCTCTCTCAAACTGCTATGGCTTGAGAAATATATGCATTCAAAGTAACCTCCCTCCCCTTTCTCTGACATCACCGCTGTGCTGACTGCAGGGGAATCCTGTCCTGGGACGAGCTAGGGGCTCTACAGCAGAGCCATATTCTCATTATTTAAAAAGAATGACTTCATTGGAAAGGTCTACAAAGCGTGCCTGGTTTGCAAGCACACTTTGTAGACCATTCCAATAAAGTAATTAGTTTTAAATAATGTGTTTGCAGCTCTGCTAAAGAGCCTCCTCGTGTTGGCAGACACTGATCTCCTGCTGTCAGCAGGAAACGTCAAATTTGAATGCATATGTCACTCAAGCCATAGCGGTTTGAGAAATAGGGTTTTTTACATTGAATTCAACTTTTTAAGCACTACAAAATACTTAATATTTTTTTCTGGGACATTACTGTACCTTTAACAATATTGTCAACTTGAAAATAAAGTAAACTCTTAACGGGGGGCTGCACTGCACATTGTAAAGAAATGCACGGCACATTCCTCTGGTCCTTAAAGGGATAGTAATACTTCGTTTTATCTTTATTTTATTTTGTAGGCATTAAAAAAAACACGGAGAGCTAAAGGTTTGAGAGATATTCACAAGCAAAGTTTCCCCTCCCTCCCTTTTTACCTAGTGTAAGCCATCTCTTCTCAGATGTGGAATCCAGTCCATAGACCAGACAGATAACAGAAGGGGATACTCTTATTCCTATGAAAACAATGAAAGCCCTGCCCCCCTTGACAAGTTTTTCACGTTTTTCCCTTATCTTAATTGAAGATTGTCCCTCTCTGCAGTCTACGTGGACACCTCCCTTCTGCTCTGGCTGAGCAGTGTTACATCAGTAAAAGGGGCGGGAGGGGATACTTTGTCATTGAATTACTCTTGAACTACAACTCTGACAGAATTGAAATAACACTCCCCAAAGTCCAAATACTATGATGATTAATTAGAGCTGCTTTTATTATGAAACATTACTATCCCTTTAAAGAGGGTTAAAAATCAGTGGCAGAATGTGTAAGATTTTTGAGGAAAAAAAAAAAAAAAAAATGAAAGGGATAGTAATGTATCAAACAAAATGAAGCTCCGATTCATCTTCATACTATGTCTCACGTAGAACTGTTTTTCAATACTAACAGACTTTTAGTTCAACCGGAAGTTACATCTGCTCTCCAAGCCAGATGGAACACAGTGAGGGACAATCTACTGCGAGCACAAGGGAAAACCTGCCCTCCTTCATCAAGGAGGGGATGGGACAGGGTTTTTCTTGTGCTCGCATCTGACTAGAGGTGGCCAAAACGGTAAAATTTACTTACCGATATTTTCTTTTCTTCTGTGTACCTTCCACAGTATTAACTAATGGGTATTGTCTCTGCCCCCCAGCTATGTAGGACCAATCGTTTAATGTTTAAAAGGAAGTCTCGCGTTAGTATAGGTAGTCATCTTTTGCCCAAGCTGAAAAACAAAAAATATGATTAAAGGGTAGGGTATGCCGTGGAAGGGACACAGAAGAAAAGAAAATATCGGTAAGTAAATTTTACCGTTTCTTCTGTGTCCCCTGTCCACGGCATTAACTAATGGGACGTACCAAAGACGTGTCCCTTAGGGAGGGTAATTTAAATTACATAGAAAAGGCAATGTCTTACCATTCAAGTAGATATGACTGCTTCCAAAACTCGTCTTCCAAATTTCGCTTGAGCAGATGCTTGAACATCTAATTGATAATGTTTTATTGAGGTCGAAATAGACTACCAAGTTGCGGCCTTGCATATATCCTCTATAGAGGCTTCGGCCTTTGCTACCCAAGATGTAGAAATGGCTCTGGTGGAATGCGTCTTAATAATTCTAGGGGCTACTGCCCCTGATTTTGCATAAGTTATCCTGATACAATCAGAAATCCATCTAGAGATAGATGCCCTAGAAGCAGTCTTACCCTTGTATTTGCCAAAGAAATGCACAAATAAGCTTTCAGGTTTTCTGAAATCCTTTTTTTTAGACAGATAGCAAGATATACATCTTACTACATCCAAGTTGTGCAATTTTCTCTCCTTTGCATTACTAGGATTGGCACAAAAGGATGGTAGAACAATCTCTTGATTAATGTGAAAAGAAGACACTACCTTAGGTTAAATGAAGGCTTAGTCCTTAGGACAATCTTATCCTGATGTATCACCATGTATGAAGAGGTGATTGATAGTGCCTGAATTTCATTAACTCTTCTGGCTGATGTAATAGCCGTTAGAAAAACTATCCTTAGTGTTAACAACTTCAGGGGTATATCCTGAATTGGCTCGAATTTAGAAGATGAGGCCAATTGATTTAGCACAATATTCAAATCCCATGGGGGAACAACATCCTTAATTTGGGGTCTTGATGTTACTACAGACTTCATAAATCTTTTGATCAAATCATCCTCTGCCAGATGTGATGCTAGTATGGCTGAAACAGTTGAAACTTGAACCTTTAAGGATGCAGGCCTGAGTCCTTTATCATAACCTCTCTGTAGGAACTGTAAAATATTTGGTGAAGTGACCTATGATCTGGAGATATCGTTATCTCTACACCAAGAGCTAAATTTCTTCCAGATTTTGTAATAGATTTTAGTAGTGGATTGTTTTCTTCCTCCTATTATTGTGTCTATTACAGGTCCTGAAAGCCCTTTGAGAGACAGTGACTCCCTTTCAGCCTCCAGGCCTTCAATTTGAAGAAATGAGGATTTTGATGAACTATGGGCCCCTGGATCAACAGGTCCTGGTGTTCCGGTAGAGTCCATGGATCTTCTATTGACATGTTTATTAGATCTACATACCATACTCTTCTTGGCCATGCAGGAGCTATCAAGATGACATTTGATTTGTCCCTTCTTATTTTCCTGAGGACTTCCGATAATAATGGGATTGGGGGAAACACATACACCAACTGATGATCCCATGGCTGGGATAGGGCGTCCTGTGCTACTGCTTTCTGATCTTTCCATTGGGAGAAGAATTTCCTGCACTGGGTGTTGTGTCTAAAAGCCATGAGGTCTATCTCTGGAATTCCCCACTTTTGCTCTATTAGATGGAAGACTTCCGGATTGAGAGCCCATTCTCCCTGAGCCAGTTGGTTTCGGCTCAAGAAATCTGCCTGGATGTTCTGTACACCTGGTACATGGGTTGCCGTGATGGATTTCAGATTTCTTTCTGCCCACTGTAATATTGATTCTGTTTCCGGAAACAATCTTCTGCTTCTTGTACCGCCCTGGTTCTTCAAGTACAGGACTGTTGTCATATTTTCGGAATAAATTCTGACTGGCTTTCCCTTTAAATCCTGTTTGAACCTCATCAAACTCTTCTTCACAGCTCTGAGTTCCAATATGTTTATATGCAACTGCTTCTCTTCTACTGACCAGTCTCCCTGGGTCGCTTGAGTCTTCCATACTGCTCCTCAACCCTGTAGGTTGTCGTCCGTCGTCACATTTTCCCATTGTACTAGTTTCAGTGATGTTCCTTTTGTCAGATTCGAGGGTTTCTTCCACCACAATAACTCCTTCCTTATGTTGGGTGGTACTGTAATCTTCTGAAATATCTCCTTGTAGTTCTTGTTCCATCTTTCTAAAAAAAAATGTATCTGGATGCTTCTCATATGGAGTTTTGCCCATGGTAATACTTGAACCGTAGAGGTCAGCACTCCCAAGAGCTGCATGAAATCCTGCGCTGAATGATTCTTCAGGGAAAGGAATCTTCCAACTTTCTGAACAAGTCTCCTTTGTCTGTCGCCTGATAGATAAGCCTTCCCTTTGCGAGTGTCTATGTCTATTTCTAGAAATACCAGTCTTTGTGTCGGGATTATCTGACTCTTTTGAAAATTTATGAGCCAGCCCAGGTTCTGAAGATGGCTTATGGTGTAATTTGTGTGTCTTCTTGCTTGTTGTATAGAAGTTGCTATGACTAGAAGATCATCCAAATAAGGAATTATGGTTATCCCTTTTTCTCTTGAGTGTTCTAAAGCTGCCGCCAAGATCTTGGTGAACACTCTTGGTGCCGCTGACAGCCCAAATGGAAGGGCTACTAATTGAAAATGGTTCTTTCATACCGCAAATCTCAGAAACTTGCGATGAGCCGTGTTTATTGGGATATGATGATATGCATCCATTAGATCCACTGTTGTCAAGTATGCTTCCATGGGAATTGATCTTAGTAGAGATAACACCGTCTCCATCTTGAATGGTCTGTACTGAAGATAAGTGTTGAAAAAAATTTAAGGTCCTGTATGGGTCTGTAACCTCCCGAAGACTTTGGGACTATAAAAAGATTTGAATAAACCCCTGTCCCTCTCTGCCATTCCAGAACCTCCTCTATCATCTGTTTTTGCATTAGAATCTGAATTATGCTCAACAGGCTGAGGATTCTTCGGAATAGCAGATGGTCTGAAGATATTCTTGTGAGGCCCTTTGATGAATATCAGCGGATACCCTGTCTCCAAGACCTGCAACACCCAGCGGTCGTCTACTGAATCCTGCCATACAGGCAGGAACATGTGCAGGCAAATCCTACCGGTGTCAGAGACAGAGCCCGCTGATCCTCAAAGATACTCCTTTCTAAACTGACCTCTCCCAGCGTATTCCTTCTTGAATGTCCCTCTATGATTGGATGAAAAAGAAGGATTTGTCTGTTCAAAGGGTTTATTGGGTTGATATTTCTTTGCCTCCCTATAGCTGTGTCTCTTCGCTCTGTATCCTGTTGCTCTAGCTACAGTGTCTATAGGGTTTCTTCTTTCTTGCGGGAGAAAATAACTTTTCCCACCTGTCATGTTCTTCATGATCTCTTCCAGATGATGGCCAAATAAAAGTGCACCTTCAAAGGGTAGAGTAACCAACTTGTTCTTTGATGATGGATCTGCTCCCCATGACTTTAACCATAATGCTCGTCTAGTTTTAACTGAAAGGGCAGAAGATCTGGATGTTAACTTAATTACATCTAATGATGCATCGCAGGTGAAACTTATTGCTTCCTTAATCCCTGACAATTCTTTCAATAGATTAAGTCTAGATACTGACAACTCTATTTTTTCTTCCAATTCATTTAACCAAATCCTAATAGTTCTAGCCATACAAGTCATAGCTGTGGCTGTCTTAAGATTCTGGCCCAATACGACAAACTGTTTCTTCAATACCCCTTCCATCTTTCTCTCCATATTATCTCTTAAAGAGGAACCATCCTCCATTGGGATAGTTGTACGTTTGGCTAGCTGTGCTATAGCCGCATCAATCTTAGGTGGGTTGACCCAATCTTGAACTTCCTCTTCCTTGAAGGGATACATCCTTGTAAACTTCTTGGGCATAGATACCCTCTTATCTCCTTTCTTCCACTCCGTTTTAATAATGTCTGAAATAGATTGGTGGATAGGAAACACAGGGACCTCCTTTTTATTTCCTAAAAATGCAGTGTCCAATACATCTAATTGCTTTGGGGTATCTGTTAACCCCAGAGATTTAAACATTGGTTTCAATAAGCTATCCATCCCATGAATGTTAAATGACCCCTCGTCTTCAGTTCTCTCTCCTTCTTCCTGGCATGAATATTCAGATGTTATATCTTCAAGGCTTACTGCATCCTCGGTATCATTAAACCTATTAGATGTCCCCTCCTCAGAGTCATCCATCCTTTGTCTTTTCCTTGAACTGACCCCCATTTGCATGGACACAAAGGTGTCCTGCATGGAGGTTTTCATCCAGGATAAAAAATCCTGGAACTGGTTAGGCATTTCTCGAGTAGCAATTTTTCTCAAACAATCAGGGCATAACTTAGCAGAATCAGTAACAGGAATTTTAGCCTCACATCCTGAACATGCTTTAAATTTTAAACTCCTATCCTCTATATCTGTAACAGGCTTATCCTTACTGGGAGTCTGCTTAGGAGGAGCAGACATGATAAAAATTAAAACCTACTTTATTAATAATCCTTTAAAATTTAATACAATCCTAGCTTGTCCTGACAAGAATACCAATCCTTCCATCCTTTCCTGTTTAAATAGTGTCCTGTGTCTCCATGATGAAAACTAGGACATCCTGGGAACCCCAAGAAATTCGTTATATTAAGAAAAACACATTCAAGTTTATATTTCAGTCAGGAAATAATTAAATATAGGATAACTCATATCTGCTGAGCATCTGGGACAGATCCTTTATTCCTTTTTCCCCCAACGGCCTCCTGATTGTTGGCGTGCGTTCCACACTGGAACGCAGATCCATTCTGGCGGATGGAGTCAGCAAAGGATTGTGCCGCCTCCCTTCGGTCCTCCGCTGACGCGGGACGAAAAGGAAGGAACCTACTGCATAAAAACGCATCCCCTTGTCATCGCGTAGCGCGAGAATCAAGGGCTCCGGAAGAATGATCCGGTCAGACAGCACTGCGGTGGTCATACAAGGTAGGATGCACTGGGGAGAAAAACTCCCATTCAAAGTTTTAGTGAGCGCTTGCGCTCAACACCTCGTCCCCACAGCTATGTAGGACCAAAAGACTACCTATACTAACGCAAGACTTCCTTTTAAACATTAAACGATTGGTCCTACATAGCTGAGGGGCAGAGACAATACCCATTAGTTAATGCCGTGGACAGGGGACACAGAAGAAAATGGCAGGAACGGATACTTTCTCGTTCAATTACTGTTGAACTACATGGGATAAATAGTATGAAGAATCGGAACTGCGTTTTGTTTGATACACGGCTATCCCTTTAACTTTCCTTTTGTAAGTGAAGGGGGATATGGAAGTGCTGTGATTGCACACAGTTATTACACAATTGTCAAAGTAATGTATTGTCTGCTCTCTGAAACAACTTAAAATTTTACCCAATCTGAAACAGAGGTAAAAGGTGTATAAAGGATAGATGCCATGGTGTTTAAAGAGATAGTACTGCATAATATGTAGACTAGCGCAGCATTTATCCCACTGAGTAAAACTTCCACTCATGACAGATGTTTAATCCAAATGTTGATTCAAATCAGAATTGCAATTTTTGGATGCAGTACTTCCATGATCTGAAAGTTTATGGTGGTGGTGGTGTTGCTACAGTGACAGCCCTCCACAAGCTGCTATAGCAACAGCACCACTGTATAATGGAGGTCATGGAAATACTGCGGCTACAAAATTAAATCCAAGTTTGAACTGCAAAAACCTTGGAATAAAATCCTTCAGCAGTTGACCCCTTGATAAAATCCCTTTAATAAACAAGTGTTAATTAACTTTACACCATGACAGGTACACAGTCCATTAACCCCTTAAGGACCAGTGGTCCCAGGGCGTGCCGTCCCTTAAGGACCACATAGGAAACTTTGACGTGCCGTCCCACATGACTGATCACGTGAGGCGGCACATCAAACGGGGCACTGGAAGAGATCGTTCCGGTCTTGGAGCGATCAACTTCATTGCCCGGTATTACTCACCACTCTCCTACAGGAGCGCGGTGAGTAAAAGTACGTGTCGTGGCAGGACCGTCACTGGTCCTTAAGTGCCGGACCAGCGTGACGGTCCTGCCACGTCAATGGTACTTAAAAGGTTAAAAATCATCACCACCAAAGGACACCACTCATCTATCAGCTGGCTTTTCCCTGACATTGGCCTTGTGGGCCACTTGTAGTACCTCTCTTTTAGGGGTAAAAGGAACAAGGAGTTCAATTTAGTAAATATCAGGTCAACCCTAGCTACTTTACAGATCCAAAAAGGATCACCCCAGTTTACAGAAATCTAGGACAAATCAGTCTGATTTCACAACAAATCAAAATGCTCCTGACAGACCACTCCTGTAAGTGAATTTAGCAGACTGTGATAACAGTGCTCCCATATGGCAATGAAAATAAACAGCAACAGAAGGGGGTCCTGGAAAATGTGCTTATGCAAGGAAAGAAATCAAGACGTATACCAGATTTAACACACACACACACACACTCTCCAGAGGAGGGGACAATCTCATGCTTTCTTGCCTAGCTAAGACTACCCAGCTTAACAATGGAAGATTTTGATATGCCAGTGTCTCTGTAGATGGACAGATAAAATAAATTCAGAAGCAAACTTGTACATCCACTTCAGGTTTTCTGAGTATATTATGGACAGTGGCGGGAATATCCTCATATAGCTGACCAACACAATCATGACAGAAAACCATTAAGCAGAACGCGATCCAGAGGATTATGCAAATTATACGCAGACTATCCTCATGTCATGGTCGGTTCCTATTTGCTCTGGCCATAGAGACCATTTTTGACTTTTGTTTCCTATGGTCTATCTGCCTTGTATAGCCTGATCGCTTGCAGTCTTTGGGACCCGTTCTACAAGCTAGTTTCCTGCTTCTGTCAGTACGTTAGTTCCTGCTTCCTCGACCTTTGGTTAGAATCTCTGCTTCCATCCTGAAGTCTCCCGGGCCTCCAGCTTTGCAGTTCATCTGTGTTATCTAGCTTTGACCTCTAATAAGACCTCATCTCTTCATCTCAATCAAGACTCAACCTAGCGTGTTCCTGTTCACCTCCTTCAAGAGCGGTGACTCAAAATGCACTTGTCAGACTTCCCCAAACCCTTCTGTAATTCACAACCTCTTACTCTAGTCTTTCTAGGCCATTCACCTTTACCTTCTCCACTTCAGCTCACCCTACTTGTCTGTTCTTTAATGGTCCACCACTATTATGCGATAAGCCTCTTCCTTCTCCATCTCACCTTTGCCTAATCTTGCCTCCACACACACACACTTACCATCCTTCTCCTCTGGAGTTTAACACTGTCTCTCTAAGTCATCAACCTTGTCAGATTTCCTATCTCCTGCTCAGTATGACAGTAACTGGTCCTCCCAGTGCAATGGATATCCATCTGGCACTGAATAAGTTAATTGTATAAAATGAATAATTTCTTACGCGTCTTCATTTGCCAAACAGTTGATAAAAAGAAAAAATCTTATATCAAAGCATAACTGAACCTTGAAAGAAGGATGAATAAGCCCTTTCTGAAGGAAGACTAAGATCACTGTAAGAGAACAACAGAGTGGCTGTGACCCCTGGTCTTAAAACCACTTATAAATCAAGAACCATATCCTATGGCAAGTCCTGGAAGACAACAACCTGTGAGCTTTCATCATAGTGGCAATGACAGAATAAGAGAGACCTTTCTTCCTAAATAATGCTGGCTTTAAAAGCATCAAAGTCAACTTCTCCACCTCTGGGTTACACAAAGGATACAGAGTTAAATCATCCTCATCAGTTTCCCTTTCCTTAATGTAGGAATCCACTTCAGAGAGAAAATTCCCCCCAAAGGCTGACTAAAAGGTCTTTTAGAAGGGATGCTCCTACATCCAAGACTCAAAGATCCTCCAAGTACAGTAAGATACATTTCTTTTTTTTTTGCCTTCTTTTGGATCAACAATGGTAAACAGGAATAGGAAAAGGGTTGAACTAGATGGACGCAAGTCTTTTTTCAACCTAAATTACTATGTTACTATGTTACTCGGAATATATCGGATTTTAAACCACTCAGGCTCCTTGTTCAGTAGATGAGGGTCCAGAAGCTCTGTAGTGTCACAAAACAGAGGGACTACATACCAGTACAGTATTTGGGAACTTTCCTGACTTGAGGAGCAAAAAGTTAATAGAAGCCCCCAGAAGCCCTGATGGGTTTTAGCTTTCCCATGTCTCCACTGTGGTCAGACATAGCCAGGAGACACCCACACAGCTCAATAAAGAAGAAAGTATAGAAGAGCGTAAGCAAAGAACTTCACATTTTTAATCCCTGAGGCCCAGGAAAAAAACAAACAAAAAAAAAACGCCTCATGAAAAAACGTAGTTTTGTTTCCCTCCAAACATAGAACAGTGGTGCCTCTCCAGCTGTAAAAATTGTCCCCCTCTCCAAGGGCATCCTTTAATGGTAGGGCCCCCAAAGACATCTTTATGTATACTAAAAACAGTAAGAATAAGCCCCCACTTACCAACCGGATTCTACCTGGTGCGGCAGAAATTTAAACTGCACTGCCAATACCGCATCCCATATAGCTGCTGTGAGTTTCCATTTCTTAAAAGGCATAGTTTACTGATAACGAAAACTGAGTAAAATGAGGTAAACAATTTTGAAAAGGAATGGAGCTCACAGAAAAGAATAGCAGAAGTATCACTTTTTGTTTCCATTTCTTGCTACAAAATAGGTTTCTATCAAATGCTCAGTATATAATGATGAGAAAGGAATGATTTTAAGCAATTATACAATTAAGCATTTTATTTGTGTATGTCTTGCAGTTAGTTTGAATGTCAGGTGATGATCAACTGACATTAGGGGTCAATAATATAGGTCTGCAAGATAGCACTTCCCCTGTCTGGCACTCTGATCCTGCATGTAAAAGAGGAAATGTTGTGATGGCAGTCTCATTACAGCTTAGAGTTCCTGATGATAGGTTGATCTGAGACATGCAGACTAGGCTATTTTTTATGTTCTGTATGGTTTTGAACAAACATTATTATATTTATCATCTGGCTGATCATCACTTCATCAAAAGTGTTTCAATGATCCATTTGAATACTTGACCAGGGGCAGGTTATCGGCTGGTCCCATATAGCAGTCGTAGTTCTACCATTTTTAATGTTTGTATTGCTGACATATCGTAAGAGCACCCCCTTTAACTTATATTTTGGACGTTCCCAAATAGAGATTCTCAGCTCAAGTTCTTGGTGCACACCAACAGGTCAGGTTTTCAGAATATCCCTAATTCAGCACAATCACAATGACTGAGCCACCAGTTACTCACTTGTGAAAAGCAGGGAAATCTTGAAAGCTGACATGGTGTGTCTATAGACTAATAAACAGATCCTGAAGATTGATGCAAGAAAGAATGATACATTACTGAGGCCTTTCCTGTTTGAAATACTGAAGTGCTTTGGAATCCACCTCCTTTGGAGGTCACTTAAAACTGAGCATATCTGGCAAGGGTAAAATGGAGTAGTGAGGGAGTCTGACCTTCTGTGGCAGGATACTTTACCTCATAGCTTCAGTGAATGAAAAAGAAAATCTCTATTTCTCTTCCATTCAGCTCATATGTGCTACAGAACTCTGACCCAAAGTCATGAGCGTCACCTTGGAGGGCAAAATAGAAAAGTATGATGATTCAGAAAAACATGTTTCAAGACCAGGCCTTGGCAGGGTGCCTCAGTGACCATCTTCAAATTATACTACCCTGTGGCCTGAAAAGCCCAACAGGTCACATTTTGTCCTGGACCTCATCCCTTCACACAAAAGATACCAAGACCACAAGAACTCTGGAACATGAAGGCTGGCACAGCTTAACCCACTTTCCATACCCCTTAGCCCCAGCAGATCAAAACTCCAACTACCAGATTTAAGAATCAATGATAAACTGGAATCAACACAAAACCTTGTCTACCACCTTATATGGGAATCATTCATGGAAGGACAAGCTAGAGGGAATAGATAACCACTACTGTAAACTAAAAGTTGCAATCAGAAACTGTATGGGTAATTACATGAATCAATGACAGACTGAATTTGAACAACTCATGGTTTGGTTAAACCAAGAAGTCTTGTTTCCATTGTATACCAAATTGTGCTACAATGGGTCTTTTAATCTACCTTAGCCTTCAGACTTTGTCCACAAATGGATTTAAATGACTAAAGAGTAGGGGTACACCAAAATGAAAGTCTTGAGCCAAAACCAAAACTTCAGGATGCACCTGTGGGCCGTGATGACATCAATGTGCATGCTGCGCAGACCAAATGGTTGCATGAATATTATTGTGCGGCTAGAAGCCACATTAACCATGTTGCCCTGAAAAAAATGTTCCTCACAAAGAAATATCGGGCAGAACGAGCATATTATATCCACAACTCCCAGCATCCTTACCTTGCAGAGCACTGCCCAGCTCTCTCAGTGTGCTTTTGATTCCACCTTTCCTGTCCCAGCAGGAACAGGGAGAGAGCTGGCCTGCATCAGGCAAAGAGGTCTCCTTTTCTGAAAGAGGCAAGGTAAGGATGCTGGGAGTTGTGGTGTAGTACACTCATTTTGCCTGATATTGCTTTATGTCAGGAACATTTTTTCCCTACTGTAAATAGAAATGTTTAAAGATGCGACATGACAACCTTGCGCTTTTATGCAGCACAAGGTTGTCATTTCGCCATTTTAACCCCTTAACGATCAGCCGCGCAGGCAAGTTGCGGTCATTAAAGGACCACGGAGCATTTTTTTTTGCCAATTCGTATTCCAGACTCCCCGAACGGCATGCAGCCGTGGGGGGGGCCCGGAATTCCATGATGGTCATAGCACAACATGGGTCGTTAAGTCAAAACAATCCATGACATGCTATGACCGTCAAGGGTCGTTAAGAGGTTAAACAGGGTGACATGGTTAACGCGGCTTGTAACCGCATGATATTTTTCATGAGACTTTTCATAAGATACCGGGAAAGATTCATAACGGTCAGTCAGTGGCCAAAGCAGTGACGAAACATGGGTGAAGTTTTGTGATTAACCCTCTGAATGGCAGAAGGGGTGGTATACATTCCCCTGGCACTCAAAGGGTTAATGAAGTTGGACAGCTATCTCAGTGATAGGAACAGCATGCAAGTGGAAGGCAGTATGGGCAAATCAACAGACACAGTAGTTGTCTAGTAAAGTAAGTCGTAGACTCATGGCAAATGACTAGGGATGAGCGAGCACCCCGATGCTCGGGTGCTCGGGTGCTCTGACCGAGCACCCCCTGATGCTCGAGTGCTCGGCCGAGCACCCGAGCCCCATTCAAATGAATGGGAGCACTCGAGCATTAAACCAGGCACCCCCTGCTCTGATGAGCGGAGGGTGCCTGGTCAATGTCCCCCTTCATCTCCGCTATGCCCCTCTTCCACAATGTCCCCCTTCATCTCCTATGCCATAGCGGAGATGAAGGGGGACATTGTGGAAGAGGGGCATAGCGGAGATGAAGGGGGACATTGTGGAAGAGGGGCATAGAGTCTATGCCCCTCTTCCACAATGTCCCCCTTCATCTCCGCTATGCCCCTCTTCCACAATGTCCCCCTTCATCTCCTCTATGGCATAGGAGATGAAGGGGGACATTGTGGAAGAGGGGCATAGCGGAGATGAAGGGGCACATTGTGGAAGACGGGCATAGCGGAGATGAAGGGGGACATTGTGGAAGAGGGGCATAGAGTCTATGCCCCTCTTCCACAATGTCCCCCTTCATCTCCGCAATGCCCCCTTCATCTCCGCAATGCCCCCGTACCTCCATTCCCTGGTGGTCCAGCGGAGCGTCTTCGGATCTGTGCCTCTTCCGGCACAGATCCTCTTCACCCGAACATGTCGGGCGAGCACATGGCGGTACTCGTACGAGTACCGCCATGTGCCGAGCAGAGCGATGCTCGAGCCGATCCGAGCATCGGCCGAGCACGCTCGCTCAACACTACAAATGACCTCCCTGAAGACAGAGAAAATGTGGAATTTGGAAGCAAAGCCCTGCAGAGAAGTCCAAATCACAACCCCGAGCATATATTAGACATGCAAGCATAAACACTCCACTGCTTAACCCCCTGAGTGGCAGAGGGGTACGGAATGCACTGCAAAGCAATACTTTCTGTACCCCTCTGGCACTCAAAGGATTAATTGCAAACTATGTTTCCCAGCATCCTACGGGTACACAACGCATTGCAAAGCAATGCATTACATACCCCTCTGCCACTGAAGGAGAAAAACATGTAGTTGATAAGTAAATAATTAGCTGTACAGCAAAGCGATTCATTGGAGTGTGTTGCAAGTGTAAAAGAATATCAGATCTGACACCTTATAGCGATAAGTGTTGGTATTGTGAACTTGTGTAACCCTTTGAGTACCAGAGGTGTGAAATGCACGTACCCCTCTGGCACTCAAAGGGTTAAATCAAGCAGTCGCCTCTTTTCACAAGGAATACATGGGACCTGACGTTACAGCTTGCTACAGAGAAGTGGATAAGACATCTCAGTCGGCCTGGTAGCTGAAAAAGTGTTAATCCCTCAGGACATTGTGCGGCATGTACCAAAGATGACTACATGAACTACATCTCCCAGGCTCCTCCCTGTCATCGGCTCTTGGCACCATCTAACTTACAACAACCACCTTGCCGAAAGTTCGGAGGTGACAGAAGTCAGTGACAGGAAGGAGCCTGGGAGATGTAGTTCAGGACAGGAGCCAGCGACAGAGGGCCGGAGTTGCGCCACAGAGGCAGATAAATAGACATGCACAGGGGATAGTGTACTATTTGTACGGGTTATATCGTTGTGCAACCAGGTAAACTTCTCACATATCATCCAGCAGCAGAAATGTCAATGCTGTCGCCAAGGCATGCAGACAAACAATTACTGAATCCATTGAGTGCCAGAGGGGTACACAAAGGGCTAAGTAATTGCTGTGTGCACGGCTTGTCCTCATGATTGACATTGCTGCTGCTGGACATAATGCAAGGTATGTGAGAAGTTTACTTGGTTGTAGAACGATGTAACCAATATAAATAGTAACTATGCCTTGGAAGCTGGTGCGGCTGTACAAAGAACACTGGTCTGCACCTGGCTAAAAGCGGGAAGGGATGGCAAGTGCACCCACAACCGTATTGAACTGAAAGGGTTAATATTCACATTCCCTACCTGTTCTCAGAGAAACAAAAGTGTGACTTTATTCAGAAATCCACATTACTTACCTTAACATGGATATGATTATGTGTAAAGAGTTGTGATGAGTTACCATGGATTGGGTCTGGAGAGGGCTGATTGCACCACGGGGGGCCTCTGCTACACTACTGAGAGGAGAGGAAAAGGCGTCACAATGAATGACATTAGGTGTACAGCAGTTCTGTGTAGAAATGCGTTGCGTTCCACTTCGGTGGGCAAGAGCCAAAAGCTATATTTATATTTTCGAACAAAGTATGATCAGCTGCCCCCAGTCAAACAAGTTGTAGAGCTGTCGCGTGTGTGTGTGTGTGTGTGTGTGTGTATGTGTGTGTGTGTGTGTGACAGAAGAGGTGGCGCATCAGATTGTATTTATTTTGTCACAATATCTATGTGCCTGGACAATCATTGTGTGAAGTCTTAGCTGCTCAGTTTCAACCATTTGAGTGGCAGAAGGGTAGGCGAGGCACTGCATAGCAATGCGTTCCATAGTCCAGTGGCACTCAAAGGGTTAACCAGCTGTCCTATTTACTCCAGTGGCAAAGTTGACATTAACTGAAAGCATCAGGAAGATGGGCTTTGCCTGTGTGTATTGGGTGAACTTTGATGTCTTTTGTGTGCATGTGTGGAGTAACACTGGGGATAAGGTAATTATGCAGAGGAAGGGTAGGAAGCGCAGGAGTATGGGACACACAGCAGGCTGATAAAGACACCCAGTGTATGAGAGGCATGTCGTTCATCCATGAGTGCCATAATAAGTGTGTGGCACTTAAAGGATTAATGTTAAAGAGGCTGGTCAGTGTTATGATGTCTAACTAGCACAGTCATTCAAAGGGAGGGTGGAGAAGCATCAGGGTTGGCGGGGTCTGAGAGCATTATGTTGAGGATATGGAAGCGTGTGAGATCACGTAGCAGTTCAGATAACAGCCCTTACCTCCCTCCTTCACTCCATGTGAACAATGATCAAGCGCTGACATGGAGCGGCTGAAGGCAGAATAGGTGGCTGAAGACATATGGGGTACAGGGAGCAGGGCTGTAATGCAATAGCGGCCATATAGAGAGGCCTGCGAGTGCAGCATTTGTCTTTTTGGCTGGTGTGTGCGAACTGGGCAGATGTTGGGTTTTGCGGCTTGGGGCAGTCATGTTTATTTATCTGTTCAGCCGCATGCTGAGGGCTGACCAACTCCATGCAGAGATTTTCACAGGAGTAAGCAGAGTGACATCCCATTGTATTTCCCTGGTAAGGCAGTATGGAGGAGACATGAATAACTCCTCCTTACATCCACCCCGAGGTGTGTTTGTCCATCCAGGGGTGTGTGTGGCCAAAGACAGGGAATCTGGCACAGTGCCAGCCTTCTCCGTTTAGTAATACAGATGTTAATCATATTTTTGCTCTACAGCTTTACTCATGTTACTTTACGTTGCTCTTATATATCTCAATACTATATATATATATATATATATATATATATATATATATATATATATATATATATATATTAATCTCCAACTACAAATATACATTTTTCTGCCAATGTATGCAATAGAAACATTTAACCACACATTCTATAGCTTATACACCCAATTAATATTTTACAAATACTTGTTAGGAATGCATGATATTTAGAAGGGTACATGAACCCTGCACATTTTAAATAATATCCCTTTAAACTGAAAGAAAGGAAAAATAACACAGACACCTACCTCTCATTTTTGACATGGGCATTTGCAGTTTTCTGTCATTTAACAAACAAGTAGTGAAATCTAATTTTTTTAGCAGAATTGGAGTTGTTTACTGCAAGATGGCCATTGATATGTAAACTTCAAACAAAGAAATGTCTGTTTATCCAACAGTTTGCAAGCTATTTATCACTAAAGAGAAAATGATTACTCACATAAATGTGAATTCCCTATGAATGTGTGTCTCAGTTTGTAAAATAGCAAGGCTATTAGGTACAATTCCTTCACAATACAGCAGCAAGGTCTATCCCACTGTGTGACAAAGAAATACCCAGCACTGGGACTCAAATAGCTTCACGTGTCTACACTTTATACCATTAAAATCTGATAAAGACAACTGACCCAGACAAGCCACTCAGTATGACAGAAGTCTATTTTTTGTTGTGAGCAGGTGTGACTGAATGGCAATGGATTAACTAGCAATCATAGGTATACAATGCTCCATTTAATTCAGTGTACTTTGTTTGTTTCCCAAGGTCCAATTAGTTTGCCTCAGAAGCACTATACAGTCCTCTTCATATTTATGCCCCACGGTGTTATACTTTCCAGTAATGCAGGTACAAAGCCTATTACCATAAGGAAGAAAGACCAGACTACCTGAAGTGCAAATGCCAGTTCGCAAGTGTAAATCTCATCCATTCTGCACAAATACTTCTATTACTTCTCAACACACATCAATTAAGAAAAGCCTAAATAAATTGGGCAGTTGTCAAATGTGTTTTGCTTACTTCTTGGCCTGTGCACCTAACATCTCTGAAAAACAGAAGTACATTAAAGTATAATTCCTATCACAACCATGTTTCAGTTGTCCTACACGTGGCCACACATCTTCATTAACACCTTGAGAGTTAGAAGATGTGCATCCTATTGCATTGCAATACATTGCTCACTCCTATGGTCCTCATATTGTTAGAGTTCTACACAAAACTCACATGGAGTCAACAACAGATAGTTAACTATTCCTCCAGCTGTTACTGGTGTAGCCATGCAAATTTTAACCCAAGTGAGAGCCAGGAGTGTTACATTAAACACATCCTGACACATGGTTAACTTCTAGAGTGCTGTTGCACGCCACAGTACACAATACCACAATGATTATGACTCCAATACATCAAACACACATGTCATTTTATTGCACTTCACATACAAACCACCACATGATAAACCAGTTAAAGGGATAGTAATACTGAAGATGTATAAAAAAAAAAAAAAAGGGGTACTCTCACTGCTGAAAGGTGTTTTATTCAAAAGGTATTACAGCTCAAATTTAATTTTTTTTTTAATGTGCAATAAATAACACAGTGGCCTGAAATTATACAGTGGCGCTGTTGCTACACCATCCTATGGACAGCTCTGGTCTGTGGACCAGAGCTGTCCATAGGATCATGTAACAAGAGCGCCACAGTACAATTTCAGGTCACTATGATATTGCACCAAAAAATTTCAACTTTGAGCTGTAATAACTTGAATAAAACACCTTTCAGCAGTGGGAGTACCCTTGTTTTACTGAGGGGGGGGGGGGATAAAATTAAAAAAAAAAAAAAAAAAAAAATGTTGATGAGTAAGTATTACTATCCCTTTAAGAGATGATAACACTTAGAAACCTCCCAACATTTCAAATAAAGAGGGACACGTGTTTTAGTTGGTGTTGCTGGGGAGTAGCTGGTGGACAGGGCATTATCTAGACTTTTTAGGTTATTTAATGACCTATTAACTGAATAAATGATTTAACACAAGACCAAAGGGTTTTATTTACATAGGCTAATTTATAAACACATATACTGTGGTTTAACCCCTTAAGGACCGGTGTGCGCATGTGCGGCCAGCACTTGAGGACCACGGGGAGTCTTTTTTTTCTTTGCTTCCTGTTCAGGGCTTCCGGAGCGGTGTGCAGCCGCACCGGGAGCCCTGAACTCTGTGACGTACCAGGACCATCACTGGTCCTTAAGTGCCGGACCGCCATGACTGTCCTGGCACGGCAATGGTCCTTAAGGTGCTAAAACGCAACTACCACCGCATAACAAGTTTATCTTAAATAACTCCCCATCTGACGATTAGCTGCCTAGTAGCGCTAGTCTCCAGAATTATTACCTTATTAAATAGATTTCTTCTTTATTCCCCCGCTGACAGGCAGTACGGAGCATGGACATCTTGCCATAGTGACATCCACACGCCTGCTCTGTCAGTCTCTTTCGGAGCTGGACTGCTCCTAGCAACGCCTCCTAGAGCCAGCTGGGACTGACAGAGCAGGCGTGCGGATGTCACCATGGCAAGATGTCCGCGCTCCGTCCTGCCTGTCAGCCGGGGAAGAAAGGAGAAATCTATTTAATAAGGTAATAATTCTGGCAATTAGCGCTACTAAGCAGCTAGTCGCCAGATGGGAAGTTATTTAAGATAAACTTGTTATGCAACGGTAGTTCCGCTTTAACAAACAATTAATGTTAGGTGTCCCGAAATGGCATGCAGCTGTGCAGGGACCCCTGAATTCCAGGACCATCATGGGTCCCTAACACAAATTTTCCCTTGACGGTCATAGTATGTCATGGGTCCTTAAACTGTTAATTTTACTGCTGTGGGGCAACGTGCTAAATATTATAGACTAGTTGAAGAGCCCGTTACACGGGCCACAGTGCCACAGCCAGCCGGTCGCGGTGCAGTCATGCTCAGTAGAGTCTGCCCGCACCACAACTGATACAGAGTGAGACGCTCCTTCGGAGAGCCCCGCTCTGTATCAGCTGCAGCACACGCAGCAGTGTCTACTGCGCATGACGTGGCGTTACACACGATTTAGCGAATTATTATATAGGATAGTATACATAACAGGAAGACATATGTAATCCACATACATCACAAGCTGGCTACACTGAACTCAAACTCTGAAAGTAAAATGTCCAGTATACATCAATATTTAACACAGTTTATGTGGCTGCGTTCTGGTGTGGGTTTCTTTTTTGTGGCGGCATTGTGATGTTGGGAGATAAACAGGGTATTTTAAAGAGAAAATACGTACAAACACCCATCTGACACTCAAGGGGTTAAAGAGAAGGGTCAGTCACAAAGATGTCAAGTAGTAGGGTCAAAAGGATGCACATATTTGGATAATCACAAAAAGAAAAAGAATCATTGCATCCAAGGAACAATACCACCACAATGGTGCTGGTTCTACACTGTCACCAGGCACAATGAGGGAATATTAATAAAAAACAAAGTGGTGCAATCATGGAACAACACACATGCAAAATATTTAACAAACACTGACACTGCAAGTGACTCAAATAGGACGTGTAACCCCTTGAGTGCTAGAAAACATTTCCAAAGCATTGCTTCCTAATGCATTGGAGACTTCTTGCATCAAAGACGTACAATAAATAAGGTGCAGTTCTTTACAACGGAATTGCACAATTTGTGCCTTAATAGATATGCACTATACCATAAATTCGTGTTTATAAAAAAAAAAATTTAATCTACTAACGGTATAGACAGAAAATTATTTGTAAACCAACCACATCCCACAAACAGATCCTGGTAGACAGTAACTGCCTCTGAAAACCTACATGACACTCTTCCAAAAAGTGGACCTTACAGAAATAAATGGGTCGGAATTATTGCTCCCTACTGTTAAACCACCGCAGAAACGCGTATTCCATTGCCAATAAAACACGGGTGCAGCCGCCTAATATATTGTAGGGCAGGGAGTGTGTAACACTGATGCTGTACCCTAAATAACTCAGGGTGGGGCCACAGTAGCCCCAGTGGGAAAATGCCAATGTATTATATGCGCTAACTCATGCACTGCAATAATGTATCCCAACTGCGTAATGCCGCTGCCTCTAATATTATTAGCAGCCTACATGTAAAGTAACTACCCCATTTCTCACCCATGCTGACACCGGTCTGTCAGGGCCTTTCCCGGCTCCTCTGGGACAATATGTCTGACAGACGGAAGCCCCTGAGTGACAATGTAAGAAAGGCGCGGAGCAAACATGCGTGCGAAAACGTCAGGAGGAAGCTAGGCGTGCGTTTCACCAAAGAAAGACGTGCGTGTCATCAGGTTAAAAAGACAGGGGCGTATTATAGTACTTCACCTTGGACCGCTAGAAACTGCTTTAGGGAGGTGTGACTTCCAAGCGGTGCATTATCGCTGAAACCACTTTGTGTAACCGAGAAAATGTTTTAGAGCAAAATCAAAGTATTTTATTTACACATACTAATTTAAAACACATATGCTGAAGTTTAAACACTAATTAACGTGAGTTTTATTGTTGTACTGCAATTTGATACACTCATATACACACCACATAATCATACCTGGGAACTCTCAGGGTTTGACACTGAGACTCAGGGTTTTGACCCAAATCTCAGGGTGAAGGACCAAATTCTCAGGGTGAGAGAGGTCTGTGTCACCTACTATGTGAATTTCCCCAATTAAATGTTTCCTTAGCCTCTAAACTGATGCCATTAGTACCAGAAAGACAGTGGGAGATGTCCTGCTTGTCTTGTTTGTGTTCAGGCAGTGAGTTATCCAAACTGTAGCATGTTAAAGGTCCCTCGCACACGGACCGGAGCACCTCTATGTTAGAGCAAGCAGGCACATATCGCATAAAATCTATATTATTGGAAGCTTTAAGGGTTAATATTTCAAAGATCTCAGGGTCAGCTCATCTTGAAAGTTCCCAGGTATGCACATAGTCTGATCTCTTAAAAGAGGGACACCGGTGGCATATCTATCAAATATACCTGGAAGGTTTCGCTTCTGGAGTCCCCTCTGTTGTTGCTAGGGGATATAATTGCCTACAGGCTGAATTACAAAAATGGGAGGAACTGGGTGGGAAGGAGCAGAAGTGGGTAGAGTTTCAGCAGAAGCTCCCTATGTCCAGAGAATCAGCCACTGACCTCAGAGACCCTGTTACACTGTCAAAACTGGAGTCTCTGGAAGTAATCCGGAGAGTCCTAGGTATGCTCCCAAGTATCACTTTTTGGGAGAGGCAGCACCTCTTTGAGACCTAAACCCCCCTATCACACCCTTGTGTCCCTTTTTTAAGAAGATCAGACTGTGTTGTTTATATAAATGTATCCCATTGCTCCACAGCAATAAAACTTACATTAAGGTCTTCTATGTGTGATTGCATCAAGCACATGTAGAATACCTTTTTAGTGAAGGATTTCTTATCACTGCAATCTCAGCTCTGCTGCAAAGCCGCCAGCTGATCCCAGGAGAGGATTCCCCTGCTGTCAGCTAGAATGCTTCCTTGCCAGTTTTTGAAGGGCTAAAGATGGGGAATAGTAATATTTAAGTATTACTATCCCTTTAAGAAAAAAACACCCAAAAAACTGCACGTGCTGGGGGGAGTCCAACACAGTGCTTTGCAATGCATTGGACACCCTGTGACACACACACACACTAGAGTTTTTTTCATTATTTTTTACTTAGACCTTGTTGGGGGGCAACAGAAGTGGTCCTGATACCCCTCACCAAAAAAAAATGTGGTATTTATAAAAAATTACAAATAAAAATTAACTCTTTGTGTGGAACAGGGGGTCAAATGCATTGCTTTGCAGTGCATTGGACACCCCTGTGGCATGCACACAAGATGCCTCCAGTCTCCCTCATGTACCCTAACCCCCTGTCTGGTTCCACAGTCCACTGGCATTCCCATTCCCCCAGCCTCTTTCCACTGCCTTCTTGTAGAGTCAAAGTACCTGTATGTGTTGGATTCAGGCTAGGAATCAAACTGTGTTCGAGGGAGGGAGGGGCATACAGTTCACACTGGTAGTCATAGATCCCCCATATGTACTATCTGACCCACCCAACACCACCACCATCCTTGATCCGCTGCCCACTAGTAGACATACCCACATACACTGCCTAACCCCTCATCCCTCCTCCCACCACACGCACTTGGTTAAATTGGCAGTCACAGGTCTGCACGTACACAGGACTGGCTGACGCCCCAGCTTGTTTCAACTGGTAGTTATAAAATCACACACACTGTTTGCTTTCCCATCCTTGTTCCACTGGTAGCTATGCTCCTGGCACCCAATATGGTAAGTCAAACCACAGTAGTGGGGTACCATTTTTTTTAGGCTGGCAGGAGGTCCTCCTAAGAAATCCCATATCATTGAGCCATTTTAGTATCTTTGAAGTTACTGATATGTAAAAAAAAAAAAAGTGTTTTTTTTTTTTCTTTTTTCCCTGTAGCACCAAATTCTGGAAAGAGTTGTGCACATTAACTTAGGGGTAGAAAGGCAAGTGATCCCTCATTCGATGGGGCAGGTTGTCTCCTTTCCTTTCTGTAGCTGTTGTAACCATTTTTGTACAGGCAAGTAATGTGTGAGAACATGTTAGGAAAAATCAGCAGTTGTAGTAGGTGTAATTTTGCACTTCTAGCACCCCTTGAGGTAGGTCGGCTCATACCAATGGGGTGCCATTTTGCTCCTAAGAGCACTAGCTAATGAATAGTTTTTTTTTTTTCTTTAGTGCCACATTTGCGCACACCAGGCTTGAGGGATTACTTGCCTTCTTACCCCATCTGATGCGCTAGGTTATCTTCTTTACAAAATGGCATGGTTTGTCTACCTTTCTTCACTTCTGTAGGTGTTATAACCATTTTCATACATGTAATCAGGTTTGAGAAAACATTAGAAAAATCAGAAGTTGTAGTAGGTGTAGTTTTGCACTTCTAACACCCCCTGAGGTAGGTCAACTCATACCAATGGGGTGCCATTTTTCACCTATAAGCACTAGCTAATTAATATGGTTGGAATTTTTATGGTTTTCACAGATTTCAGTACATTTGACTGGACAGAAGTTACAATTTCTGGAAACATTTGTGCACACTAGGCTTGGGGTAAGAAGGCAAATTATCCCTCATTTGATGTGGTAGGATGTCTACTTTCCAGAAATATGCAGTTTTATATAGTTATTCACCTGTGTTAGGGCACCACAAAAATACTAGAATGACCATATTAGTGTATAAAGTTGACAATACCATTTTGCATTCTTAGTGATTACGGCTCTGCGCTAGGCATGGACGTAGGTAAAACTATACAAATTTGGTATTTTTGTACTCAGGGCTTTTTCAAATAATTGAAACTTTCACAATCAAGGTAAATGTTTTTGATATATAGTATGTGACTTTAGCAAAATAAGTAATTTTTCACTTTTTCTGAGATTATGACATCATAGCTTTTTGCACAATGCCATATTCACTTCGTGTAAGGTACCAGGCAGAAGCTCAATTCATTAAAAAAATAAATAATAAACAAAAAAAAAAAAAAAAGATATACAGTTATAGAACTAGAAATTTTACAGTGGAAGTCAAGCCTAAACGGATTGATACCAAAAATGCTGAAACGGTGTCTGGTCTACAGTATACAGTAAATGGCCCAAGCCTCAGGGTTAAGGCCATTGAGATATTGCCCCTAGAAAATAAATAAATAAATAAATAAAATAAAAATTAACATTTGAGTTGCAGTAACTTTTGAATAAAACACCTCTCGGTGGGAGTATCCTTGTTTTACACAGGAGAGTACACACTATAATATATATATTTTTTTTTACATCTTAAAGGGGAACTACCACCTGGCCGGCTCAAAAGGGACTGACAGCGCAGGCGCACGGACGTCACTGTGACGAGATGTCCTTGCTTCCTGCTCCTGTGAGCATCGGTAAAACGCCAAAATCTTCTGAACCGGGTAATATTTCTGGCGACTAGCGCTACTAAGCAGCTAGTCGCCAGATGAAGAATCAATGAAGGTTAAGTTATTGCGAGGTGGTAGTTCCCCTTTAAAAAGAGAGAAATTTACTTACCGATATTTCATTTTCTTCTGTGTCCGCTGCACGGCATATGAAGGGTTAATCTCCGCCCTCTAGCTGGTAGAACCAATCATTTAAAAGCCCGCTTCACGGAACTCTCTCCAGTTATTCTGTTTAAACAAGCTGTAGGAATATAATCAAGACAAGTGAGTACAACCATACATAGGGTGGGGTGCCGTGCAGCGGATACAGAAGAAAATGAAATATCGGTAAGTAAATTTCTCTCTTTCTTCTGTGTCCTCTGCCCGGCATATGAAGGGATATACAGAAGCAGTAAACCCAGAAAGGGATGGAGAAATTAGAATTCATCTATAAAATATCAGTTCACATAATTAATAACATATATCTATGTAATTATATTACCATCATGGTGGAATTACAGCCTCCAACACCTTCCTTCCGAATCTTGCATCTGCAGATGCTAACACATCTACCTTGTAGTGTTTGATAAAGGTAGATATGGAGGCCCATGTGGCTGCTTTACATATTTCTGTAGGTGAAGCTTCAGCCTTTGTAGCCCATGATGTTGATAATGCTCTAGTAGAATGGGCTGTTATCTTTGGTGGTATTTCCACTTTTGCTTCCTCATAAGCCAACTTAATACATTCTTTAATCCAACGAGATATGGATGCCTTTGAGGCTGCTTTTCCCTTGTGCTTGCCAAAAAAATGAACAAACAGTGTATCCGATTGTCTGAAGTCTTTGGTACGGTGTAGATAGTAAGAAAGACATCTTACTAAGTCTAAATTATGAAATTTTCTTTCAGTCTCATTCTGAGGAGAAGGACAAAATGATGGCAACACAATTTCTTAATCGAGATGAAACTCTGTAACCACCTTAGACCTAAAAGAAGGAATTGTTGTAAGAACTACTTTATCTTTATGAAAAACCATATAAGGGGCTTTACATGATAATGCTTGATGCTCTCCTACTCTACGGGCAGATGTAATCGCCGTTAAGAACACAGTTTTAATTGTTAGATTTTTCAAGGATATGTTATGCATGGGTTCAAAAACTTTTGAAACAGACAGTTGGTCTAGTACTAAATTAAGATCCCACGGTGGCACAACATCCTTTATCGTGGGCCTAACTTTACTTAAGGCCCTAATAAACTTTTTCACTAGTGAATCCTCAATAAACTGAACTGCTAGAATTGCTGACAAGGCAGAGACCTGTACTTTAAGTGAGGCTGGCTTGAGTCCTAACTCAAATCCATGCTGCAGGAAGTCCAGAATCTGCGAGGTAGAAATCTCCTGTGATATCTTCTTATTTTTTATACACTTATTTTTTAAATATCTTCCAAATGCGATCATAGACTTTTGAGGTTGACTTTTTTCTACCTGATATGATGGTGTTCGCCACTGCTTCTGATACCCCTCTTGCAATCAGCGACCTCCGCTCAGCCTCCACGCTGTCAACTGTAAAAAGGCCGGATTGGGGTGAAAAACTGGACCTTGGGACAGCAGATCTTGACATACTGGTAGTGTCCAAGGGATGTCTACTGACATTTGAACTAGTTGTGGATACCATACTCTCCTTGGCCAATTTGGGGCAATCAGTATGACCTCTACCTTTTCTTCCCTTATTTTCCTGAGGACTTCCAGGAGAATGGGAATTGGAGGAAAGATGTATGCTAGACTGAACTTCCAGTTTTGTCTTAACGCATCCTGGCTTATTGCTTTTGGATCCTTCCATCTTGCGAAAAACTTTTTGCATTTGGAGTTGTGATGGGATGCCATCAAATCTATTTCTGGAAGACCCCACTTCTTTGTTATTTGAAGGAACACTGACGGTTTTAGTGACCACTCTGTCTGGTCTATTTTTGTTCTGCTTAGATAGTCTGCAACTATATTTAGATTTCCCGAAATGTATGTTGCTGATATGCTTTCTAGATTGTTTTCTGCCCAGGTCAAGAACCTGTGGGCTTCTCTCATCAAGGTTCTGCTTTTTGTGCCTCCTTGGTTCTTGATGTAAATTACTACTGCACGGTTGTCGGATCTTATCATTACTGATTTTCCTTGGAGAAAGTACTTCCAGTGAAGAAGACATTTCCTCACTGCTCTCATTTCTAGGACATTTATATGCAACTTCTTTTCTACCCTTGACCATAATCCCTGTATGGTCTAAGAATTCCATGTTCCTCCCCAGCCCGTCAGGCTGGCATCTGTTGTGAGGATCTCCCATATAGGAGTTACTAGTGATTTTCCTTTCTTCAAATGGTTTAATTTTGTCCACCATAACAAATTCTTCCTTACTCGTGGAAGAAGACGAATTTTCTGACTGGGATTGTTCAGGTTGTGGTCCCAAAAGGTTAAAAAGTTGTTCTGCAGACTGCGCAGATGTAACCTTGACCATGGCAGGCTCTGAATTATAGATGTCAGGGACCCTATGAGTTGCATGAAATCCTGAGCTGACACTTCTCTCTGGATTCTGAATTTCTGAACCCTCTGTCTTAACTTCACCATCCTGTCCTGAGATAGAGATGCTGTCATTTTTAGGGTATCTAGATGCATTCCTAAAAACACTATCTGCTGTACAGGAATCAATTGGCTTTTCTGCTGGTTTACCAACCAACCCATTTCCGAAAGGTAATCCAGGGTCCTTTTAACAAAATTGTTTGCTTGTATCAGGGATTCTGCTACTATCAGGATGTCGTCTAGGTAAGGTAGGATCACAATCCCTTCTTTCCTTAAGTTTTGCAAACATGCTGCCAGAATTTTGGAAAAAAACTCTTGGTGCTGAAGATAAACCAAACGGGACAGCTCTGAACTGATAATGTTCCTTTCTAACTGCAAAACGGAGAAATCTCCTGTGACATGGTCTTATCATTATATGATGATAGGCATCATTTAGATCTATTGATGCCAAAAACCCCTGGGATGGTATAGCCTTCATTACGGATGTCATGGTTTCCATCCTGAATGAGGCTGGTCTGATAAATTTGTTAAAAAATTTTAAGTCTAGAATAGTCCTGAATTCCCCAGATGGCTTGGGAACCAGGAACAAGATTGAATACAGACCTTGTCCCTGTTCTTGTACTGGAACTTTCTCTATTACCTTGGCCTCCAACAGGTTGTATATGGACCTCATCAAAGCTTTTGCCTTCAGGACTCTGGCATTTTTGTCTGTCTGAAAAAATTTCCTTTTGGGACAGAGAGGAACTCCAGCGGGTACCCCTTCTCTCTAGTTTGCACTACCCATCTGTCTGCACAAAGAGTCAAATTCCACCTGTGTGAAAACTGAGTCAGTCTGCCCCCTACTGACTCTAGAGAAGGGATCCGCCGTATCTCATTGGAAATCCTTTCTGCTCTGATATTTCCTTTGGAAATCCTTCCTAACCCCTCTCTGTGTTTGTGCTGAACTTGATCAACCTGGCTGAAAAGATCTATGTGACTGATATTTTCTAGTTTCTCTGAATGTAGGCCTTTGGGAACGAAACCCTTGGTTCCGAAAGGAATTACGAGGTGATCTAGCCCCTTTTTCCTGAGGAAGAAAGGAGCTTTTACCCCCTGAAATCTTTTTGATAAGTTCTTCCAATTGGGAACCAAAAAGGAATTCTCCTGGAAATGGAAGAGAGACTAGCTTTGCTTTAGAAGCTGTCTGCCCCCCAAGATCTTAGCCATAAAGATCTTCTAGCTACTACAGACAATGCTGATGATTTTGATAACACTTTGACCAAATCAAGAGAAGAATCACAAGAAAAATTTGTAGCTTCCTTAATAACTGCTATTTCCTTTAAAAGTTTAGACCTGGATATATTGGAGTCTACTTTTTCCTCTAACCCAGACAACCATATTCTCATGGCCCTTGACATGCAAGCTAAAGCGGTTGCTACCTTAAGACTTTGTCCCAATAAAACAAACTGCTTTTTTAAAACCGTATCCAATTTCCATTCCATGGGGTCTTTTAAAGAAGACCCATCCTCCATTGGAAGAATAGTCTTCTTTGCCAACTGAGATATAGCAATATCAACTTTAGGTGGCGAAACCCAAGCCTGGACCTCAGATTTATCAAATGGATACATTTTTAAAAACCTTTTAGACAAAGAAAACCGCCTATCCACCTTGTTCCATTCTGTCTTTATTAATTCCTGGACTGAACTGTGGATAGGGAAAACTGGAACTGTTTTCTTATTAATTAAAAATGCTGTATCTATAACATCAAGCTGCTTTTGAGATTCTGTCAGCCCTAGAGTTTTCCTCATGGTTCTGACTAAGGAGTCTACCTTATCAACATTAAAAGATCCTGAATCCTCCATTACCTCCCCTTCCTCCTCAGAGGAGTAGAGGGATTCTATATCCTGAATACTAAAACCATCTTCCTGAGCTTGAGTTCTGACAGAGGGTCCCTCATCCGGATCATCCTGTCTCTGTCTTTTTCTGGTTGGCCCAGCCTCTTGCATAGAAGCAATGTCTGCTGCATGGAATCCTTCATCCATGCTAAGAATTCTTGAAAATGAGAAGTCATGTCTTGTCCTGCAACTTGTCAGACAATTTGTGCATAAGTTTGAGGTTTCTGTGTCAGATAACTCCTTTCCACAAGCAGCACATTTCCTTTTCTCCTCCATAATAGCTATTTCTTTGTGAGCCATAAAATGTAAAAGATCTCTTTGCTCCAGAAATTTAGCACATAAAAAGTATATATATATATATATATATATATATATGTTAACTAACCTTTTTTCTCATCCATTTGCTGATGCCTGCTGCTTTATACTGTGTTCCTCGTGTGTATCCCGGCATGCGTTCCATGCGTGGAAAGCATGCGTACTTCCGGTTTCGTCCGACAACTTCCGGTTCCTCCGATATCGATCCTTTAGCAGCAGTACACCACGCCGGATAGACCACGCTGTTGGAGTTATCCGGTAAGGAAGAAGCTAATATTTTTTGACTCAATCTTTCCACCGCATTAGCGGAGATTGAGCACTGACACAGTCTTCTTTAAAATAAAAACAAAACGGGAGAGGACATTTTAAAAGAGGGGAATTCGAAAATATACATAGGAGAGGAAGATACCTTCCGTCCTCCAGCTGAGTAGGACCAAGAATAACTGGAGAGAGTTCCGTGAAGCGGGCTTTTAAATGATTGGTCCTACCAGCTAGAGGGCGGAGATTAACCCTTCATATGCCGGGCAGAGGACACAGAAGAAAGAATAGTAACACTTCAAAATTACTATCCCCCCATGTTGTAGCCCCTGAAAAACGGAGTTAAAGGAGACCAGCATAATTTCGCAAACCTTAATGGTTTGAGAGATATCTGCTTTCAAAGGTCCCTCATTTTGGATTTTCTCCTGACGTCAGCATTCTAGCTGAGAGCAGGAGAATCCTCTCCTGGGAGCAGCCGGCGGCTATGCAGCAGAGCGGAGATCGCATTAATAAAAAAGAAATCCTTTACTAAAAAGGTCTTCTACGTGTGCTTTGTTTGCAAGCACACGCAGAAGACCTTTTGCGTTAAGGATTTCTTTTTTATTAACACGATCTCGGCTCTGCTGCAGAGTCTCCGCTGGTCCCGGATTCCCTTGCTGTCAGCTAGAATGCTGACGTCAGGGGAGAGGGAACTTTGGAAGCGGATATCTCATGCTGCTGGTCTCATTTAACTCTGTTTTTTAGTGGCTACAATATGGGGGATAGTAGTTTTGAAGTATTACTATCCCTTTAATTATTACTCTTCATTGAAGAGAAGACCATGTAGTTGCCTTGCATAGCTGCTCAGCAGAAGCCTGGTTCTTGTAGGCCCATGATGCATCATCACCCGAAAAGGCACTTGCTCTTTCCTGATGTCACAGGTCTGGCAAATGGCCGCTTTGATCCAGGAGGCCATCGTCACTTAAAAGCCACTTGACCTGCTCACTTCCCATTGGGGAAAATGAGAACACATCCAAATCGCAAAAGGAGTCTGATAAAAGCAATATTTAAGACACCCAACTACAAACAGTGCAGATCCTGTTATCACATATTAGATGAATCAGGACAAAAGAGAAAAAAAAAGGCAAAATCTCCTGATTAATGTGGAAATCAAGTAACACTTTGGAAGAAACCCCAAAAGAATCTGCAGAAACAGAGCCACCTTATTTACAGGAAAAATCAGAAAGAGAGCCTTATAAGACTAGGTCTGAAGTTTGGCCACTTGCCAAACACAAAAAAGTTTCAAAAGGAACATAGTCTTAAAGGGATAGTAATACTTAAAATGAAAAGGAAAAAAAAAAAAAATATGTTGTAAGGAACCCTCAGGAAAGACAAATAGGAAATCAGTCTTACAAAAGGACTCCGTGTGGTGCACACAGAAAACTGCACCCCATGTAACAAGAGGAGATCCCTCTCCTTGTCAGACGGAGTATCAGGGCAAAAGGAAGTCACAACAAACTCCTGGAGAAAAAACAGGAGAGGGGATTTTCAAGACAAAGCCTGCTACTCAGCAACTCTGCAAACAGACTACTGTCAACAGGAAAGCCATCATGAGGATCAGCTTACGCAGAGATATGGTAGCCAAGGGCTCAAAGGGAGGCCGATGTAAAACTCCCAGTACCAGATTGACACCCCACAGAGGAGTGGGAGCCTTAAAGGCAGGGAAGACATGAGCCAAACCCTGAAGGAACACCTTGACATGTGGATTGGTGGCAAGATGTCTCTGGAAGGACACAGAAAGAGCTGAAATCTGAACCTTCAAGGAACTCAAGCTGAGTCCTTAGTTCACTCCATCCTGGAGGAAGGATAACACCAAGGGGAGGTCAAACTCTTGCGAGGACACTTCCCTGTCTACACACCACAAATGCAAGGTAGACCACACCCTGTGGTAGGCCTTAGAAGCCTAAATCATAGAGGAAATAACGTAAACGGAAAATTCTTTTATTCTCCAGATGTGGGCTTCAACAGCCATGCTGTCGAAGCAAGTTTTTCCTCATCCTCTTTCCATAGGTAGCCCTGGAGAAGGAGGTCCAGTCTGGGAGGGAGATGGAGCAGATCTTTAAAGGAAAAGTCTCTCCAGGTCCGCACACCACACCATACTGGTCCAATAAAGAGCAACTAGAATGACTGCCATGCAGTCCATCCTGATCTTCCTGAGAACCTTGCGTATGAAAGGAGTTGGAGGAAAAACTTGAGATGGAAGTTCCATGGAATCGACATGGCCTCCCCGGCAAAGGCCAGAAGATCCCGCTTTCTGGAGCAGAAAACCGGAACCTTCCTGTTTTCCCTGCTGGCCATAAGATCCATCATCGGAACATCCCTCTGCTGCACGATCTGATAGAAAACTCCGGATTGAGTTCCCACTCTCCCAGATCCAGGTCTTGGTGCCCTCTATGGGGACCGGCAGACCAGGATTCAGCGAATCATGCAGAACCTGGCTTGACAGATGTAGCTCACAGGGCTGCTTGCTTGGGCTTCCACTGCTGCCTAGGCTTGGCGGGGGGGGCGCCTTCGAACCCTGCAGCCTTTGCACCACCACTTGGGGGGGGGGGCACGACAAAAAGGATGCAGTTTCATCAACATAGTCAGATGCTTGATCTGAGACAACAAAGTGTTCTTGCCCCCAGTAGAATCACTAATGATCTGCTTTAATTCTGGTACACAAAAAAAAAAAGTGACTTCTTTGACGATTGGCCCACAGACCAGATCTTGAGCCATAAAATGCGTTGCGCAGCCACAGAAAAGGCTGAGTGAGGCTTTAGTGGACAACTGGACAGCCTCAAAGAGAGCCTCAGAAACATGAGTGGCAGAAAAATTAGCCTTGACAATAGAATCCAGCTTATCTGCTGCATCCTTCAGTCCTGACCCATCTGCCAAAGAAAATGCAGTAGACTTGGCTAGCCTGAAGACTGGGGTATCCACAGTAGGAGGAGAGGCCCACTGCATCAAAGCTGCCACTGAAAAGGGATATTGTCAAGAGAACCTTTTGGGGATGGACAGCCTCTTGTTGGGGGTCTTCCACTCGTCCAGGAGAATCTTGTCCAGAGTGGCATTAGGAGGAAAAAATGGAGAAGATTTCTTACACCTCTGGAAGACATCCGTAGAAGACGACCCCTCAGGGGTGTCAAGAACCTGAAGGGTCTCAAAGACAACCTGAATGAGCCCCTAAGCAGAGGGAAGGGGGTCAGTCTCATACGAGTACGCATAGGAGTAGGAAGAGTCCATATCCTCATTTTCCCCTTCCTCATCCTATCCTCCCTATAGTTCCTCCTTCACTCTAGGAGCTGTGGACCACTCTGAGGGATAGAAGCCACAAACTTAAAGTTAGTGTGGGGGGGGGGTTCCAAGATTGAAGACACCCCCCCCCCCCCCGTAGGGAGAATGGAATTTGGTCCACTGAAGACAGTGTTTTACCCAAACTGGCTTTTTTTCAGTACTGGAGGGGCCCAGTGGAGTAGTAGGGGACACAGTACAAGAGGGGCAGAGAGATTGAGAATACTGGAACTGAACAGGAGGGACAGTAAGAAAAGGGGGTAAGACACCCCTGAGTCCTTAGTCTTAGGTCTAGCACCATGTCCTTTAGAATCCAACATCCTTACAGAAGTGTCTAATACCAGTAAAAGTAACCAGTAACAATTCCCTAGACTAATAATTTGCCCTATAAAGCCCAGAAAGGCAGGAGAAATGGGCATTCTGGGAAATGTAGTCTTCTCAGTTGCTGTTGCCTAGCAATGCCTACAAATCTGTCAGCAGAATTGCCACAGACCCCCGAGACACTCAGGACGTGAATCGGATGAAAGGGCATGAGGAGACAAGAGCCCACTGTGATTTCTGCATGTCAAACAGTTGCAGAGATATGTTCCAATGCAGTTCATCCATAGAAGTCAATGGAGAAAAGATGGCAGCAATGCATGAACCCGTTCTTAACGGGGTTGCAGCATTAAAAAAGGACAAGGAAACAAGAGAGTACCCAAAAATCTAAAGAACCCCAGGGAACATGTGGGGGACACCCAAAAAGAAGCCCACTAAAGGAAAAAAGCCCAACCAGGAGAAAAACAGCAGGGAAGGAGTTAACTAGCCCAAAAGCAGCCACCCTTGCTCCATAACTTAGGAAATGTACAGTAACATATAATAAAATACCCAACATGCAAAATCCCAAGGGTTCAGAACTCTGTATGGGGAGACACAAGGTAGGGACAATGTGGACCAAGGCACTGTTTACTCACCAGTCTTCTTTCTTCAGTTTAACATAGTGCAGGGAGCAGACACCCAAGGGACTCTGCTGTGAGGGAAAACTTGGGCATCAAGATTCCCTCCACAGTGCTGCAAGGGTCCGCACAGCACCTGCACACTGGTCAATCCACTCCAGGGAAAGCCCAGTAATGGTAACCCACCTAATAGGGGAATTTTGACAGCCCCATATCTATCATAAAATAATAAAAAAAGCTAAAAAACCTATGTGTCTCTGTCCATGTTATCGCCTCAGAAGGACACATCATACTGGGGATGCAACAACCTAACCCCTTCCCTGGCTGGTTAAACTGCAAGAGTGGCTGGGAGTCTCCACCTACAAGACTCTGTCTTTTTGAGATGTGTCCTGCCCTCCACAAGAGGAAGTCAAACTCATGGTACTTGTGTTGCATAGTGGATGTAAGAGAAAAGAAATTAAAATGGCTCATCGGAACCAGCAAGTGGTAAGCCAGTGGTCTGGAGAGAAAGCCTGAAGAAGGGTACCTCTTAAGAGAGCAACGAGAAAGCAAAAAGAGGCAGGCGAGAAAAACTCCTCCCTTTCATTTCCCAGAGCCAAGGAACAGATGGGTAAAAATAAAAATGGATTTGCAGCTCACCAGCTGTCCGACACGAGTACCTAGAATTTTAAATCACAACTGTCTGAATAGGTCTTAAAGAGTCCATGTCCCTAAAATTAAATCAAGTGAAAAACAGATCTAAAAATTGATGGCCCACATTATTGTAGGTATCATCCCACATGACAGACCTCAGATAAACGGATGGACAAACAAGGACAGAGATCCATACTCACAGTCTTTTTCCATGTTGCTCAATTGCTAGAGCAACCATGCAGCTGAAGTAGTGCTTTGGTCCTCTGTGGCAACTTCCCTGAAGTCAAAGATAAAGGAGCCAAATCCCACATAGTTGAAAACATTAGATATGGGGCTAACACTTCAGTGGCTCCAGAGGAATCAGACTGCCCTAACAACAGGGACCACGAAGCGCACTGGGACTCAGAACCAGACTTTTGGCCCAAAGCTCGTTTTGTGTCCTTTGTTCCCAAAATTCACCCTAAATAGCTTTAGAAATGGGAAAAATGGATAACAGCTGACACACAGTGTAAAATACCAGGTTGAGCTAAAACACAATCACCCTCCCAAACACTAACCATAACATTAAACAATACTAGCCCTAACACTATCCTATTACCCATACCACATCGTTGTAACACTCACCTGTCATCCACTTTAATTCTGTAACCGTAATCTTCTTTCTTCTCATCTTATCTTTATCCACTATCAATTAAAAAAAAAACAAAAAAAACACAACAAATGTTCAAAGTATAGATGCCCCCAAACATATGCAGGCCATAATTGTGTGCTGCCTCTGGTGGCGGGAAAGCAGAGCAAAAATCCCCCCACCCCAACCCAGATACCTCTCTCAGGCCTTTGTCCGAGCCATACTGAGGAAAATTGGAACAGAGACTAGCTTTTATATGGTTTTGTCATCCCTCCTGCTAGAAGCTGAGTGGCTGGGAGGTGTGTAACCCCACATTCAAGCCAATTGTAGCGTGGTAACCATTTTGAACAGAGACTGGCCATATAAAAGCCAGTCCCTGCTCAGATTTTACTCAGTATGGCTCGGACAAGGGCCTGAGTGAGGTATCTGGGTGGAGTGGGGGAATTTTTGCTCTGCTTTCCTGCCGCCAGCAGCGAGGGGGTGGGGTACTGCCGCTGTACAATTATGGCCTGCATATCTTTGGGGTCATCTATAATTTGAACAGTTGTTTGTTTGTTTTTTTTGTTCATAGTAGCAGTATATTTCAAAAGCGGATGAAGAGAAGAATAAGAAAGATAATGAATGAAGAAGATTGAAGATTACTGAAGAAAACTTACACTTTATGACCAAGTTCCTGAAGACCCCAGTGGACATCATACTTACAGCATGTTTATTTTAATAGGATAGTGTTAGTTTTAAGGTGATTAACCCTATAAGTGCCAGTGGGGTATACAGTTCATACCCTACTGGCACGCATATGGTTAAATTTCTTTACATTACACACAATTTTTTCAGTACTTTGGATGTATTGATATGGGAGCTTAGGGCTCCATATCAATACATCCACTGGTCAGCTTTTATTTTTAAAGCTTTTTTTTTTTTTTTACACTTCAATTCCAGTGTTGTTGGTTTTAAATATGTGTTCTGGGACTCTGCGCCTAGGTGCAGATTTTTTAGTGATAAAGTGGAGTCCCTTAACGTATGTTACCACCTAGTGCATGCAATTGAATCAGAAACTCCATATCTTTTTTTATTGCTTCCAATGGGAACAAATTTAGCACCCAATGTGTTTTTTTCCCTCCCTTCATAGTTTGCCAATGCACAGGTAATTGGATGTCTTACTGTGCTTGAAAATACGACCACTGGCTTTTTTTTTTTTTTTTTTGTCATCGGTGGAAATTGAATCCATCTCCACGTGTGACCACTGCCTAATTTTTAGAATTTAATTAAGTTTAAAGTCTTCCTACTCCAGCACACTGCCATTATGATCAACCTAACAAAATGTAAATCTTACATGTAAAGTGAATACTAAAGATACTTATATTTGCATTATTCAATTAATAATATCTAGGTTTGCCAAGCCCATGTTTAGACATGCAGGCATGGCCAAGTCTGTCTTTACAAATCCAGGTCTGGTAAATCTTGCACTTAGGTGGATTTTGTAATTTAGGATTTATCTCTGTCTTCTAACTTGACTTATGGATATAGATTTTGTACTTCTTTGATGATCATTCTTTGAACTTTTTAAATAAACAGTATTTACATTTGTGGCCGTCAACCTCTATGGTATATTTAGGGCTTAAAAGTTGAAGTCCTTTGCTACTAGCCAGACCTGAAAAGTTACTCGCCACTGCAAGCCATAACATACCAACCAGGGCTGAATTTCCACTCGCCAGGGCTAAATTTTCACTCGCCATTGGCTAGTGGAAATTTTGAGCCCTGGTATACTATATAGTACTAGTTTAAAAGCCTGTGTGCACGGTCCACAGTGCCACCCAGCAGTCTCAGCTGGTGTCCGGAGCCTCTCTACTCACTGGCCGCGCTGCAGTCATGCACAGTACAGAGTGCCCAAATGAGCTGCAGCGCGTTCGGGCACTCTGTAACGTGCATGACTGCAGCACAGGCAGACTCTACTACGCATGACGGCTTCTGACAAACATCCTAGGGAATTATTATATAGGATATACTAGACCTGCTTGCAAGAGCTTATCTCCTAATTTGTATCACTTTTATTGCACAAAGTTGTGGAATATGTTGGCAATTTATACATTAATGATAATAACAATAATACAGAGATCAGAGTCCATGGATTTTAGTTTTAGCTTTATAGTCGGCACCATTTTCCTTGTCTTGAATACAAAACACATACCCCAGGCCTGTCTTGCAGGCCAGAGGTCCATGTCTCCAAATAATAAGAACCAGGCAAAATGTCAGAGTAAAAAAATATGCTCTTCCTTTTAATTACACAAAGAAACAAAGCAATTGTAACAAAAATACAGAGCTCTGGCACAAGGGGAAGGAGCGTCAGGTCAGTTTCCTTTCAGAGTCAGTGACCCCTGTGTAAGAATACGCTTTGCCCAACACGATGCGGTCCCGGAGCAGCTTGAAGAAGGCGTAGTAATTACTGAAAAGGATGAGGGCTAAGGAAATTGTGTGATGCCACTTTTCTGAAGAGAGCAGCGAGTACAGCTGGTAAAAGATAAGAACTCCCTCTAGCGCTGTTAAAATATTCAGGACCCGCAGTGGGTTACTGAAAAAGAACTGAAGAAGGGGAAATATGGAAATTAGACCCTTACGCAAAAAGAAAAGGATGAGCAATGCCAGAGCAAACTAATTACACCATGGGGATGGGGGTGGGGGATAAAAAAACCCATTGATTTAAAATGGGACTTTAACCCATTTGAAAGGTAAAAGTCTCCAGTGCCCTACTTATTGGAGACATCTGTAGCATTCAAAGGGTTAAAAGCCTGGGAATTTTTATTCATTCCCTATGGTGCACTTGGTTTGCAGCACAATTACCATTATTTTGCTCCATTAGGCCTGTGGGGCTGTATCCTGGAAACTAAAGATGAGCAAATTCTGGATCAAACCATCTGCACCAAAGGGGACAAATGCATTTTCCATTAATTTAATTTGAACTTCTATTCTGCTGGACAGGTCTAACACACTGTGAAGCATTTGTGTTGTTAAAAAAAAGCCTAATTTAAATCAATGGAAATTTTGGGATGTTTTTAGCTCACCCATCCATAGTGCGGTGGTATGCTCCAAAATTGCACAGCTTTTGCATTCTGCATAAAGCCTTCGGCCCTTCTCATACAGGCCACAATATCACAATGGCAAAAAAAAGTGTGTGTATATGTATGTGTGTGTGTATATATATATGTGTGCGTGTGTGTGTGGTGCAGAAGCATTGAATCATAGTGTCCTATGGTGCTGCATGTTACCCAAGTGAAATAGGTAACATGCTGCAACTTTCCTCAAACAGTTTGATAAAGCCACTCAATTGTGTAGATTTAAAAGGAATAACACTAAAATCATGCAACTGCTGCAAAATGCATGCAATTTTATCACATATGTTTCTATTGAGAAAATGGAATGCTGGGAAAACCTTGTACAATGTAGTGCACACAATTTTCATTTGCTCTAAAAAGTTACTCTGCAGTTGACTATGAGAAAGAGCCCTTAGAGTAACCAGATGCACGCATATGTAGCAGCCTTGGATATATTCAGCTCCCTCAACGCACAACATAGAAACCGGTAGACAAATCAGGTACAGAGGGAGGTAAATGCATCATACTTACATGAAAGCGGAAGTGAGACACATCAGAGGGGACAGCAACATTGTAGTGACCAACTGCTTTGTAGACATTCTTGTTGTGTTTAACCAGCACCCCCTGTGGCCACATGCACTCTTCCATCCACCTACCAGGTAAAAAGACAGAACCAATAAGACATCTGTATGTTTACATGTCTGCACTCATGTGACTATGCATTGATTTGTATATATCTTCACAGTATTAGAAGGAACAGTTCTATATGTCTGTGTACAGAGCTCTTAAAAAGACTTGCTACACTTTGAACTAATGGGCTTTAAATGCATAGTACTACTTTATATGGAAACATGTATATTTTATTTTCTTTACTATTGAGGTAAGCAATTGTAATACCACAGCTGTGAGTCGTTTTATTTATTGGATGTCTATAAAGACACTATTTGCCACCCCTTACAAAAGAGCACATAGTTCAGGAATCTTATGATGGAACAGAATGGATAAGGCGTAAATTTATATTGCGAGAAGGAGGAGTTTCAGCCATCTAACCTTTGAACGTTGATTAAAACAAGCAAATATATGGTCTCACACTGTGATACATCTTGGGGAATTCTAGTTTTCTTACTTTTAATATGGTGTTGATGAAATGATCTTCATGCATTAAAAACTGCCCATGCGTCATTTTTCAAAAGACCAGCAAATGTACATTTTAGGAGATATTCAAACTTGTTACCATATGCGAATTGCGATTCCCGTAAGGTACCAGTGACATTTTAGCCAATTTAGCTTTAAAATGGGTGTGTCACCTATTGACAACATCCCCATAATAGTTAGGTTATATATCGCAAACAACAAAAAGGGTATTTATTTTTTTTATTTCAAGCTTTGATGTTGTATAAACTTAACTTATAAAGTCTGGGCTGCAGCTTCTTCCGCATAGACTGCAGCTCGACGCTCTGCCTCTGCTCTCCTCCCTTCTCCGATGACGGAAGCTTCTGTCTGTAAGCAGGAGTGCTCTCATTGGCTAGATATCGATCTCTGCCAATGAGACCGCTCCAGCTTACAGAAAGAAGCTGCCGTGATCGGAGGAGGGAGGAGAGAAGAGGCAGAGCGTCGGGCTGTGGTTTAACCGCAGTGAACCGCAGGCTACACGGAAGTAGCTGAAGCCCAGACTTTATAAGTTAAGTTTAGACAACAGCAAGCTTGAAATAAAAAAATAAATACCTTTTCGTTGTTTGTGATATATAATTAACTATTTAAAGTGGATGTGTCACCTATGGACAACATCCCATAAAGTGACATTTCATATGCGAATTATGTTTTTCATTGATATTTCATATGCTAATGAGCTTCTGCTCTGTACCAGGAAACCTTCATTTTCACTTTTCCCTTAAATAAGTGTGAGTATCTCGTAACTATACATCTGCTGGAATTTTGGTTAACATGACACATAGGAAAACTGAATGAAGTTCTCCAATATGTAAAGAAAATTCTAGGTGAAAGGTTTACGTTAAAGTAAAGTTGGCTGCATGGAGACATATAGGCACTTGAGTGAGTAGGTCCTGTTATCATGGAAGCATCCAGGGTTCTACCAGATAGTTGAGCTAGAGGAGGAAACCATGCCTGTTGCGGCCAAGACAGCGCTATTAGAAGAATGTAAGCTTTTTCCAGTCTCAGACCCCAGGAATCATGGCCAGCAGAAGAAAGCAGGCATGCCAGGCTGCAATCTCCCCAACATAACTTGGCAGTTCTGTTCGACCTGATGGATTCCAGTCTAAAGCCAAGAAACCCGAAATTATTGATCTGAAAAACCTATCCTCGTATGAAACCACTTAAGATTTGAGTAAAAACCCATGAATCGGATTCTTGGGGGGGGGACAAAAATGGTGATGACTCCGACCTGGTTAAAAAGCCACCCTGTAGATGATGTGGGAAAAGATAATAACGTACATTCAGAAAAGATGGCCTGAATAGGAGTCCATAACATGTATATTCAGCCCAAAAGGGTCTTGTGTGCAGCTATGGAGGTAACAGAACATCATGTTGATGTTCTATCCATATCAAACAAGAGAGTACCTATGAAACGGGGAATATTTGTAAGGTAAAAATGGAGAGTCCTCTTGACAAAGTGGTTCTTCTCATGTTTTTACAGTTCTACAGAACTCAGAATGAGACCATTGTTGGCACCATATTGAACAAAAGCAAGAACAGTAGGAAGGCTGAAAGACTGTGGGGACACGTCTCAGTCAGCACACCACTGGTAAAAGAGACCAGATCCTATGATAAGCCTTAGACGGTACAGATCTCCTAGCCGAAACCCTAGTAATATGACAGTGTGATAAAAGTACTTCAACATGTTGGCTTCAAGAGCCATGCCGCCAAAACCAACCTTTCCACCTGATGATAACCAACTGGACCCTTGGACCCAGGATGTCAGAGGGAAGTAAAATGGCTCCACGACAGACAAACTGAGACTATAAGTGAACCAAGCCCAATGGGCCATCAGTATAACTTGAGTTGCTGGCCAAGAAGCCAGATGACAGGATAGGTCCACTCCACACTACTGGGTAGTAGATCTCTCTGTGATAAAGTGCTGGACTCCAGCTGAGAGAGGACACAGTCGAACTGATGAGACTGTGCCAGTTGCGAGTTAGGAGGCGGCTGAGGTTGAACACCGCAGATGGAATTGTAGTCTATTGGAAGCAGAGGTTGTACAGATAGTCAGATGCAGCAGACTTGGTCGTAGGGAAGCAGAGGTCGTACACAGGATGTCGAATACAGGAGGCTTAGTCAAAGGTAGGCTAAGATCATACACGGTTAGTTGAAAAATCAGCAAAAGTAGTGTGGTCGAAAAAAGCCTGGGTCATACATCAGTTGCCAGAACAGCAATAGAATACAGCAATTTCCAGGATTCACATGCTGGCATCAAAGTCTGCAACAACATTTTACACTCCTGCAATGTGAACTGCTGAGATGGCTGGGACTAGAGGTTCTGCCCACTGAAGAAGTCCACGGATCTCTGCCCAGGTGGAGTCATTTCAGGTTACTCCTTACCGATTTATGTAGGTGACTGCTGTTTCATTGCAGATTAGATCCTCAACGGTGAATCTGATAGCACGTGTCCAGGGGTGAAGCACTAGTAGAATGCCCTGCATCTGCATAATGTTGATTGGAAGCCGACTCTCCTCAAAGGTCCCAAGACCCCATGTTGTTAGATGACACAGGGTGACTCCCCATCAGATCAGGCTGCCTGTGGCGACTACCACCCATTCTGGTATGACAAAGACGTCCCTGCGTTAAGCGAGTACTGTGAAGCAACCAGTGAAGACACTCCTTAGCCCGAAATCCTGAAGGTCCAGGGAGGCAAGGTATTCCCCAGAGAAATGGCAGCGATAACAGAATGCAGGGATTCGAACTTGAATCTTGGAGCTAGCACATACTGGTTGAGACGCCAAATCTATAACGGGATGGCGCGCACCTACAAATATGCTGGAGTAAAGTCCTGTGAAACTTTCTTGAGCTGGAATGGGCAACAGTAACTGTTTCTCCAAAAAGAGACACATGTGAACCAGATGTCAGGGGAACAAAAAGAACTGGTGAGGCGGAAGGGATTTGAGATGTATTCAGTACTCTTCTGAAATGACCAGTAAAACCCACTAAGCCATCACACAGAAGACTCCCATGCACTTTGAAAAAAAGACTGAGTCTGCACCCTACTGTTATGGTAAAGGCAGGCTTGTCAGCAGACTTGTATGGGCTTTGAGGTGGGTGGGCCTGAAAGGACTGAGGGGTTTGAACCCTAGACGTGCTGGACTGGCAGGGATAACGAAAGCCCTGCATCTTCCTGGTAAAAAGACCAGTTTTAGTTGCAGTCTGAGGTTTTTGCCCCAGTAACATCACTTATGGTCTTCCCAAGGTGTGCTAAAATATTAGGATTTTAGGGAACTGTTAAATCATTTTTTCTTTAGTCCACATGCAACACAGAAACCATGGGAATTGAGCTCACTTCATAAGACAAGGACTTTTGTGCAGACATCCCCTCCTGCTCTTCCAGCTCAACCTCTGCCTTAATCCGAGATTAATATGTAAAAAGTAGCAATGAAAAGAACTAAAAGCACAAAGTAGAAATTGAAACTCTATGAACAAATACCCCAAGAAGACTCCTCTGCCCTTGGAAGGAAACAGAGCTAGGTTTTTCCTTGGATGGAAGTCCTGTGTTCCTTTTGGACTAAAGGAATTAACTGTAAATTCACTCAACTCTTATTTTCTCTTACATCCAGTATGAAACACAGAAACTAGGGGGATACACCAAAGCATCCCTAACATTCCAGGGAAGAGGAGAAAAAAATTAAAAACACAAACAAAAACACACAACTCTCCATAGGATACCTGTACTCCACAGGACTGAGACTGGATCTATGTAATCTGTGATCTTCTGAGAAACCTTTCTGCCTCAGGATTTTTGTTTCAAGAGCCGTGCTGTCAAAGCTAATCTTTCCACATTCTGGTAAACAAATGGGACCCTGAATCAATAGATCCAGTCTTGGAGGAAGTTGGAACAGTTCCTGGGTGCAGAGATTGAGCAGATTTACGAACCAGCCCTGATAGTGCCAGAATGAAGTGATCAGGGTGACTAAAGCTTTCTCCATCCTGATCGTACGCATCATCCTGGGGATTAAAGGAAATGGAGGGAACACATAGGACAGAAGTTCTGTGGAATGGGCACTGTGTACCTTGCAAATGCCAAGGGCACCTTTGTCTTTGTGCAAGAGGCCAGATTCACCACTGGGAGACCTAAACGTTACACTATCCAAACACTTCCTGGTTCAGATCCTAGCTGCCGGAATCCACGATTTGACCACTGAGAAAGCCCACAATCACGTTTTCTACTTCTGGAATATGGACTGCTGAAATGGCTGGAACAAGAGTTTCTGCCCAATGAAAAAGTCCTCTCATCTCTTTACAGGCTGACCAGCTTCAAGTTCCCCCTTGGTAACTGATGTAGTCTACTGCTGTTGAGTTGTCTGACCAAATCTACACTGGCATCCTCTTCATAACTGTAGACCAGTGAAGCAGTGCAGTGTTAGAAAGATGGCACAGATATCCAGGATGTTGATCGAATGGAGGCTCTCTTCTCCTGTCCACCTTCCCTGAGCTGTCATGGGGCCTAGGGTTGCATCCCAGCCTGTCATGCTGCTCCTGACTGCTCCTCCTACCTATAATCCTATTGGCGGCTGTAGGCTTTATGTACCTGGATCTTCCATCAACCCTTGCTCGATTTTAGCGCCAAAAGTCTGAGAGAAACCTTTGTCGTTGAGTTCCTGTGTTTGCTGATTCCGTGTACCGAACCCTGCTTGAATACCGACCTAGTCTTGTCTTCTGCCAGTGGATCTTGACCCAGCTTTGCCTGACCACGTCTCTGTCTGCCCCTTTGGTTCCTGATTCGATTCCGGTCTGACCCAGTATTCTCGGACTACGCTTCCCATTCGGAACTTTCTGCCTCGCAACGAGAGTCCCTCCAGCTGCTCTTAAGGTTTGGTTCCAGTCTACCGTTCCTTCACCTCTGGGGCTCCGACTGGTTTGGGTTGCCATCACCGGCCGCTCCGGTGACTGCCCCGGCCAGTCGAGGGTGTAGGAACTCGTATTCCCCTTACCTGCTTCCAGTTTCCTGGGCCTCGAGTCCAAACCCGATTCAGCAGAGAATAGAGGATTCGTAGTCCATAAACCTCGAACCTGCCTCGAACCTTATCGATACCCCAAGACCTCGAACCTGCCTCGAACCTTAACGATACCCCAAGACCTCGAACCTGCCTCGAACCTCATCGATACCCCAAGACCTCGAACCTGCCTCGAACCTTATCTTAACCTCGAGACCTTCGATTAAAAGGAACTCTGTCCTGCAGTCTGACTCGGTCTTGAACCTTCCCGAGCCTCCTAGTACCTGCTGATCCAGTCTCGAACTCAGAGGAACTGTGAACTGGTTAACCTGAGTCCTTTATCTTGCTAATCTCACTTGACCCTACTCAGAGACTGACACAGCCCCTCAGGATGGCATATGTTGTGAACAGATTCCATTCTGGAATTACAAAGGGACGTCCTTGAGTCAGATGAGGGAGCAGCCACCAACTCAGATAATTGTCTGAGGGGACAGGGTCATGGAATGAGACAGGTGAGAACATGGTTAGGACCAGCTCCTGAGAACGTCCAGTTGAAGTTCCCTCAAGTGGAAAGGAGCATAAGGAACTGCTCCAAGAGCAGATACAAGCTGACCCAGGATCCTCATGTAATCCCATTTTGTTGCTGATGGCCATGCTAGTGCCAGCAACAAATCCTGGAACAGAAACTGGATTTTGTCCTTCGGTAAGAACACTTGTCCTTGAACAGTGTTAAACTTCATCCCCAGTAAGAACAGGACTGGGATGGGAACAGGGCGGACTTCTTGAGACTGAGAATAAATCCACGATGCACCAGAATGCGGGCAACCTCTTGTATATGGATAGCAAAAATTTCTTCTGATGGTGTTATGGTTGGCAAGCAAAACCAGGAGTCAAACGGTATAGTTAATATAACCTTTATTATGAGAATAATAACAGCAATGCAATATAGAAATATACACACAGTGTGTGATAGAAAAGGCGAGTACTGTATCAGGAATAGCAGTTTCCCAATATCACCACCACACTGTCCGAGACTAGGCCTCAACCTGCTGGAGTCTTGTGGTAAGGTAACACCCAAGAGTGATACTGACTCAGCCTGCAGTCAGTAGCTGGGAGTCTGCTAGAGCCCCAGGTCAATACTAGGAAGGATGTCTGAATAACAGAACCAACAAAAGGAGCGAACAGACAGGGCCTTCTAGTAAGCACCAAATAGGATAGTCAGACGAGCCAAAGTCATACACGCAACAGGTAGTCAGCCAGCGTCACAGGTTTGCACCAGACAGGATATCCACTGAAGCAATGGAATTGCTGGATGCGCAGTGGACAGAGCCCCAGGTCAAAACCAGAGTGGGTAGTAAGACAAGCCTAGGTCATACACGGAGCGGGTAGTCACACAGAGCCACAGGTTTTCAACAGAAAGGATATCTGAGCCAAATCAGAACACACAAGGAGTATAGTCAGACAGAGCCAAAGGTCAACACCAGAATGGATGGACAGACAAGTCGGATCATACACAGGAATCAGGAATACTAGATAATGAACTGCTCAGAATACCAACGTAAGGGTGACTGAGCCAGGACTCAGTCTGCCCTTTAAACCCCTCCACAGGAAGTTGGTAGGAGGAGCAGCTCAGAAGGAGGAAGTAGGTAGGAGGAGACTACAGGATGCAAACACACATAAAACAGAGGCCTGCAGCATGCTTCAAGCCTCACGCCTGCAGATAACTCATCTGGCATTGCTGCGTCCAACCGCTTGTGGAAATGATGCCAAAGCGCCATAGTGAGCATCGCCAGAAGCAGTGGCGCTACAAGGTACTTTGACAGAAGGAGCCTTAATCAGAAGATTGTCTAGACACTGAGTCAATGAGATTCCTTGCGAGTGGATGTATTCTGCCAAAGCTTCCATGATCTTCGTGAAGATTCTTGGAGCGGAGGGGAGGTCGGAGGTCGAAGGTCAGTGCAGTGAACTGGTAATGCCTGCATATAAAAAAAAAACAAAAAAACAAAACAAAAACAAAGTGTTAGCAAGCTGGATTAATCTGTACGTGCATGTAGGCATGCTGAAGATCCAGAGAGGGCAGACAATCCTGGACACACTGCTAAGATGGTAGAGTGCAAAGATTCTATCTTGAACCCTCAGGAATCATGCAGTGGTTGAGGCATTTCAAGTCTAGAAAGGGAAGACATGCACCATCCTTTCTGGGAACTAAAAAAAGGTTGGAATAAAAATCTGAAATGCTCTCTTGGGCTAAAAAAAAGACATGCTTGCTCTGGATCCCTTGCTAAAAAGAAGAGATGTTGGAATAAGTGACTTGAAATCTATGAGGTACCCTTCAGAGCCAACCAAATCCTACTGGTCCATCAATGAAGGTACCCAGGCACCTTGAAAAAGATTAAGACAACCCTTTAAAGGCAATAATGTACAAGTACTCCAACAAGCCATGTAGAAAATGTCCTGTCAGACTTTTGGAGGTTTTGGAGCTGACTTTTTGCTCTGCCATGTCTTTTTGGGCTTTGGAACTTTGTTCACCTGGGAGACCTGAGGGACTTAAATTCTCTGCACCCTTAATGGACTGGGGAAAGAAACCCACACTCCGTTGCAAAAAAGAAAAGCTTAGAAGAGATCTTGGGCAGGAGAGTACTCTTGCATCACCGATTACCTTGCTTAAGTCAGGTCCAAATAGATTCTTACCCGTAAAGGGCAGAGACACCAGTGATTTTTTTTAAGATTGTTCCATAGACCACAACGTGTGGCATGCAGCAACAAATAGGGCTGAGGTCTTTACAGAAAACCTGGCAGCATCAAAGGAAGCTTCAGAAAGATATGCATCCAAAACAGCAAGAATAATTAAAAGTTCTTCTTTAGTAACATCTGAGCATATAGCTTCAGAAAGCTGCTCACCCCAGACAGCTACTGCCCTATTGACCAAGGCAAAAGCAGGGTTTCCCCTGGGGCTGCAAAGTTTGCCCTAAACAAGGAATCAAGGTGTTTATCAGCCTCATCCTTAAGGCCTGCAGCGTCTGCCAATGGAAGAGATCTATTCTTGGCCAAATGTGATGTAGAGGGGTCGACAGATGGGGAAGATGCCCACAGCACTAGAGACTCAGTCATGAAGGGGTATAGTTTAGAGATACGTTTATTAAGAACTAAGGGCTAGATACTATTACAGGTGCTAATTTTATCTCTGCTTTTATCTCCAGTTTTCTCCATAGACTTGAATAGGAAAATGTTTTACAACACAGGAGTTAACATTTAGCACCTGCAACAGAATCTGGCCCTAAATCTCTTATCTGGAGTCTTCCCTCCTCAACAGATTCTGGTCTAAGGTGCGGTTTGGAATAAAGACTGAAGAGTATTTCTTTTGTCTCTGGAAGATATATCCGGAGAGGCAGATTCAAAATCAGAGGCCTCAAACACCACTCTGACGAGCCTTTCTGATGAGGGGACAGGGTCAGCCTCATAGAGATCCCAAACAGAAAGGAACAGTATCGCCTCATCAGATGTGTCTCAAACTATTTTAGAATGACCCCTAAAAACAAGATCAACTTCCCTGATGATGGGCATGGATTGCCAAGTGTGCAGGACCCCATGAATGGATGAGGGAATAGATGCCACTGAGGACATCAGTGTTTTAACCCATGCTGGCTATTGATCAGTGTTGGTTGGCCTCAGTGTAGTAGGGCCACAGTATATAGAAACATAGAATTGACGCAGATAAGAACCATTTGGCCCATCTAGTCTGCCCATTTTCCTACTGAAAAAAAAAAAAAAATCAAACCTTTTTTGGTCCTTGGTCTTTTCTTACGTTAAGGACCACCTTATGCCTATCCCATGCATGCTTAAATTCTGTCACTGTATTAACTTCTACCACTTCTGCTGGTAGGCTATTCCACTTATCTACTACCCTCTCAGTGAAGTAAAACTTTCTTACATTACGTCTAAACCTGTGTCCTTCTAATTTTAGACCATGGCCTCTTGTCATTTTTACTCCTTTGAAATATACTTTCATCCTGTACTTTGTTGAATCCCTTCATGTATTTGAATGTTTCTATCATATCCCCTCTCTCTCTTCTTTCCTCCAAGCTATACATATTCAGATCATTTAGTCTATCCTGATATTTCTTTTCCTGTAGACCAGTCACCATTTTAGTAGCCCTTCTTTGAATTTTCTCTAGTGTATCTATATCCTTCTGGAGATGGGGTCTCCAGTACTGTACACAATACTCTAGGTGAGGTCTAACTAGAGATCTGTAGAGTGGCATGGCCACTTCCCTTTTTCTGCTACTAATGCCCCTAGCTATACAACCCAGTGCCCTGCTTGCATTCCCCACCGCTTTATTACATTGCCTGCTTACCTTTAAGTCATTAGAAATAATTACTCCCAAATCCCTTTCCTCTGTTGTCTCTGACAGCACAGTACCCTTAATAGTATATTTTTCCTTTGGATTTTTATGTCCCAAGTGCATTATTTTACATTTATCAGTGTTAAACTGCAGCTGCCACACTCTCATCCATTCCTCCAACCTACCCAAATAATTTGCCATTTGGCTTATTCGCCCCGGAATGTCTATCCTATTGCTGATCTTTATATCATCTGCAATTCAACCAATCAGAAACAAGAATTCTAATCAAAGTATCACCCTCCGTCATTACGTTAAATTAAGCAACGTGACTCTTCAGCCATGGAGCGATGCAAAACGCATATCACTGGACAGACAGGACACTGATCTTTGATCCATGCTATGTCCCATGAAGAGGAAAGAGCCCACTCTTACTGTACTCTTAGCATAAATAGATGAAGAGATATATACCACACAACCATACCCATTAAAATCTATGAGCAAAGATATCCACTGTGCGGAATCTGGTTCTCACAAGGGTCATGCAAATTAATAATTAAAAGTACAGTAAAAAGCTCCAAAAAATACTTGGTATAAATAAGATAGGATTCAAATACAGTTTGCAGTTACTCTGAAATATACAGAAGCAGAGATAAAGTGTCTAATTGCTACCAGTGTAATAAGTGGCACTGAGAAGGTTACATTTAGAAAAACAAGCAAAGCAGCCATTGTTACCACACAAGCACATAAAGGAGAGGGAATTCAATAAAGAATGAGTGCATATTCACTACATTATGTGGAGCTGAGAGAATAGTTGGACACAGAAGAGGACCATGGAACTCAAAGGGTTACTCACGGTCTTCTATCTTCATGCTCCCATCTTCATACAAGCAGAAACTGAGAGGTTCAGACTTATCAAAGTCAGCCTCCACAGGGAAATGGACCAAAAATCATGTGTAGTTGTACGACTAAATAAACAGACTGTTTTATAATGGAAGTGTGTTATATAGAAAGACACTACAAGAGACAACCTCAACAGGAGTAGTCATTGTGTGTCAACCACCACACTGGACATGTGTCTGGCGCTAAAAGTGTTAAAGCGGAACTACCACCTTACAAAATCTTTAGCTTCACTAAGTCCTCATCTGGCAACTAGCTGCTTAGTAGCACTAGCCGTCAGAATTATTAGTTTATTTAATAGATATATGCTGTTTTCTATGGCTGACAGTAGCACGGAGCACGGACGTCGCAATGGCAAGATGTCCGCGCTCTGTGCTACTGTCAGTGGCTGTGCTGTCAGTCCCAGCCGGGTCTAGGAGGCATTGCTAGGAGCCAGCCGGCTCCAAAAGGGACTGAGAGCACAGGCGTGCGGACGTCACAATGGCAAGATGTCCGCGCTCCGTGCTACTGTCAGCCATACAAGAGAGCATAAATCTATTAAATAAGGTAATAATTCTGGTGACTAACACTACTAAGCAGCTAGCCACCAGATGGAGACTTAGGTAAGCTAAAGATTTTGTCGGGTGGTAGTTCCGCTTTAAAAAAAATTAAAAGTGGATTGACATGGAGGACTATTTCCCCCAACATTCAGGCAAATATTTTAATGACTGCTTTCAGGTCCAAAAAGGCATGCACGTTACACCTCTCTCCAGCAGGGCACGTGTGAACTTGAAAGTGTGTATATGTTCTGGCCACTCCTGTGAAAGTCACTCCCACATGAATGGAACTATAGGAGCGTCAGCATAGAGATTTGAATAACTCCTCCTTACTGACACCCCTGGATGTGTGTGCCAGGCAGGTAGAATTTTAGTCACATATATTGTGACTAAATATATCAATATATATTAGCTAGAACTGACTCCTGTTTTCAGGACAGGAAAGGTAAGTTCTTCTGATAAACAAGAGAGCCACTTATTCTAGGGAATACTTCCCTTTTAACAGATTTTCTTACATGACTGCTTACTATTATCCAGGTGTATAGCTCTGAATGGTTATATGTATATGTGTGTATGGCTGCACTGTATGCAGATTTCCCTTACGAGTGTTGCAGCATGTTGGAGCAGAGGGCTGGGTCCACCTTCTGCCAGCAGCCTAGGTGAGCCGCGGCCTTGTGTAGGAGGTCACAATACCGTGCAGGTAGAAGGTGCTGAGTGAGGATGACTGATGTGCTGAGAGAGACTTGAAGGAAGAGTTCACAGGACCAGCGCTTGTCATAATACTGTGTACTCTGTGTTGGTAGGAGAAAGAAAAGCAGTAAAAAGAAAAATTAGTTGAATGGACAGACGAGGGCAAAAGACAAAAACAGGGGTGAAATAAATCAAAGGGAAGAATAGGTCATAGCTGAAGAGGCAGAGTGACAAAGTAAAAGAGAATTAGTGTAGATCAGATTCCAGAATGGGTGGTGACAGGTGGTAAAGAACATGCAGTAGAAGACAGGAAGGGAGATGCACACATGGGGAAGGCAAAATAGTGAGTTACAGTGAGGAAAACAGGCAGAGAAGGGAGAATGTGTGACAGAGACACTGTGGGAGATCAAAATAATGGTATTCAAGCAATAAGACACAGGTTCTCAAAGTTATTTTGCTCAAGGCACCCTTAAGGTTCAGTCTGGGATTTTAAGGGCACCCCTAACATTTTTTTGTCGTTTGTCAAAGGTTTAATTAATGGTGCAGATATAGAACTATACCGTTATTCACAATCAGAAAACCAAAACCAAATAATTAATCACGTAAATAAGTTTTCAAATGAGCTGTTATTTGTAAAGAGTGTGTGTGTGTGTGTGTGGTGTTGGGGGTTGACATTTACTTAACTTTAACCTTGAATTTTCCTGTCTTAGTTTTATTCAATCATTCTTTGTGCACATGACTGTCACTTTCATTAAACATTTTTTCTAAATGAATAAAAACTTATTTTTTAAATGCTCTATATAGCTTATTTTTGATGTGTGAATGAAAACAAAACCTTGTCTTTTCCCATGGAAGTCATTACTTCCCCAGCATCATAATACCCTAGTTCAGTGCTGCCCAACCTGTTGGTAGTGCATGGGTGTTTGTCATTGCCACCCCCCCATTAAAAAGATGGGGGACCATCCAAGGCTAAGGGTGGCAAGTTGGACAGTCCTAATATAATCAAGAACCCACATACATATACTTTTAAATATTATGTTCTAGAGTGGAACAGGAAATAAACAGACCAAGAATGTCACTTTGTTACCTCATTTAAAATCTCTAAGAATTATAATGACCCTTTACAAATTTATATTAATAATCTTCCAGTTTCACTGGCAGATACCTTTATAAACCAGACAGGTACGAATGCTACGTAGTATGCAGAGAGCATGGAGCTGAGTAGCACCTCCCGGACACGCCAGTTGAAGTCCAGCTTCAGGTAGTGTACTTCATTGCGGATCAGGTCAGGAGAGAGGCAGCACGCATGTGTGGGGAGTGGCTCTGTATTAGGCATGTGTTGTTTCCACATGTGCTGCAGAACATTCAAATAATCCCGGCCTCCTCGATCCACAGAGCCAAGCTCCCCCCCACTGCGGGAAGGCATGGAAAATAGGCCCGGACGACGGAAATCGCAGCCCAGCTGCAGAAAAGGGATGTACATGCCAAACCTGGGAGAATGAAGGTACAAAGTTATGCAGCACTGACCCCACATTGATCATGATATATAATTAAAACAACATTTTCTCATTCAGTAGATTAGATAGTTCATGTCAAACAGAATGCAAAGAGACACAGATTTATGGGGTGATAAAAACCCCTACACACTGACCTGGCAAACTGTGGGTTATGCAATGACCCTTTCATTCTATAAAATTACATGGTGTTATAAGGTAACAGTGTGTGCTAAACAGTGAACTTTGACATACAGCTTTATAAGGTGTTATTTCCCCCATACAGACTAAAGAGCAACAACCCATAACAACTGCCTCTATAGACAGAACCCAATAAAAGGGTGAACTAACTTAACACAATTCCCTTACAAAGTATTGTCTCCTCCTTCCAGCTAGGTAGGAGCAATCAAAAATAAGTTATACAAGGAAGCCCTCCAGGATGATGGAGCAGTCAACCTTTTCCACAGCTGAAAAATGGAATAAACAGGTCAAAGATAGGGTGCACCCTAATCAGTTTTTGACTAGATCAGGGCTGTACAAGTTCAGTCCTCAAGGGCCACCAACAGGCCAAGATTTAAGGATTTACATGATTAAGCACAGGTGAGTTAATCAGTGGATCATTCATTTTAACTGATTCACCTGTGTTTAAGCAGGAAAATCCTTAAATCCTGTACAGTTGGTGGTCCTTGAGGTCTGAACTTGGACAGCCCTGTACTACATTATTCTCTACAAACAGCGTCACCAACAGGACCGAAAGAGCAGAAATAGAAGATGGCCTGAGGCTCACTTCATATTCCTTCTGAAGAAAATTCAGGACTTTGGAAGTATCTATAGAGGCTCTAGATAGGTTTTTGTCCTGACACACTGCTGGTTGACCATCCATTCCTGTTCCTGAAGATAACGGATGTTACTTGTTGTATTTACCACTGACTGGGTTTTGGTTCTTGACACCATCAAAGAAGTCATAGATATACGGGATTACAGTAATTCCTTCGTCCTTGAAAGCTTCCAAAAATACTTCCAGTGTTTTGATGCATAACCTTGGTGCGGATGAAAGCCCAAAGGGAAGAACTCTGAACTAGTTAATTCTTGAAGGCAAACATGAGGAATCTTCTATCGGAGGGTCTTACCAGAATACAGTAGTAAGGATCCTGTAGGTCTACCGTAGTGAGAAGGGCATTCCAAGGAATGGTTCTGATAACTGCTGATACCATCTCCATCCTGTTGATAAACTTCAGGTCCAGACTAGCTGTTTAACTCCCTGAAACTTTGGACACAAGGAAACAGACACCTGATCCCTTATGATCCATTGAACTTTGTCTACAGCCTTCGAATGTAACAGGTTGCAGACAACCTTCTTCACTTCTGCGGCTTTCAAAGGGTTCAGTTGCACTCTCGAGACCTTGGAAATTCTCTTCATCAGCATAAAGACGAACGCAGCAGATGCTCTGTCTCCACTTCCTGATGGGCCCAGTTGTCTGTTTGGTTGGTGTACTTGTTTATTTATTTATTTTTTTAATTCTTCACAGACCTGAAAATTATGTTCCATTCATAGAAGACAGAATATGAAGAAGTGCATGTCCTTTCTTAAAATAGTTTCTGAGGCAGATCTTTTTCAAATCCTCCTCCGGAACACTGGGAGAAAACCAGTCTTTTCTGGTCAAATGATCTGTTAAGCTGATACCTTCTCGTCTCACAAAAGGAATGTTCTGTATGAAAATGTGAGGATCTGCCTTATTTCTAAAAGAGGATTTTAGTCTTACCTGTTAAATCCATTTCTCTTCGTCCATACAGGTTACTGGTAACTTTGGGTAGGCGATCCGCCCATTTAAGTAGGCAGAAACAATTCTACAAATGACTGTAGGGGGTGGAGCCTACCTTCCCTCCTTGGCTGCAGCTAGCCAACCAGCTCCAGAAAGATTTGAGACACTAACTATGACTAGATGGCGGAAGGAAAGAAGACTCCTGTGAGAGTGACCCTGAAGGACCCCCACGGTCTGCCACAGGAGAGCCAAGCATGGTCTCTTGACAGGGTGGGCGACCAGTAACCTGTATGGACTAAGAGAAAAGGATTTAACAGGTAAGACTAAAATCCTCTTTTCTCTGTCGTCCAATACAGGTTACTGGTAACTTTGGGATGTTCAACCACTGAAGTAAGGCAAGGAGCAGGCAAAAGGCCCCCAAAGTCACCAGAGCAGATATGAACCATCAGATCAGAGATAGCCCAACAAACAATGAAGTGACAACAGACACGGAACACGGGTAACACCCCCCCAAATTGTTACACAGCACACTGAACTAGAGCCAACAGGGCTCAAAAGTGAAGGAAGCACCAAGAAAGGAAGAAGATCCTAGACAGGCAAGACTGCCTCCAGGATTTCCCTCCCAAAGCTGGCATCAGCCGATGCCAACACATCAACACGGTAGTGCTTTGAAAAGGTGTGCACAGACGACCAGGTGGCAGCCTTGCACAACTGATCAGCGGAGACATGATTCTTGTAAGCCCAAGAGGTCCCAACAGATCGAGTAGAATGAGCCGTGACCCTGAAAGGGACAGGCTTCTTCCTCAGCTCATAAGCTTTACGAATAGTGGACTTGATCCAAGAAGCGATAGTCACTTTGGATGTAGGTCTTCCTGCCCTGGGACCCTCAGGAATGATGAACAGGTTGTCTGATTGCCTGATAGACTCAGTGCGATGTACATAAAACTTGAGACAATGTACCACTTCTAACAAGCGGAGATCCCTCTCCTTGTCAGAGGTGGGGTCAGGGCAGAAAGAGGGCACCACAATCTCCTGATTAATGTGAAACTCAGAGACCACCTTCGGAAGTAACTCCTGAGAGGTGCGGAGCACCACCTGGTACTTGTGAAACACCAAAAATGGTGGTCTACAGGACAGAGCATGCAACTCTCCGCGACATGGTGAACAGACACGAGTGCCAGGAGAAAGGCCATTTTCCACGTCAGAAGGTGTAGAGGAATAGTAGCCAAGGACTCAAAGGGAGGGCGCTGAAGAACACCCAGAACTAGATTAAGATCCCACTGAGGAGCATGAGGCTTAAAGACCTGGCAAGTATGAGCAACGCCCTGGAAAAACATCTTAACATCAGGAAGGATAGCAATGCACCTCTGAAAGAAAACAGAGAGAGCAGAAGTCTGAGCCTTAAGTGAACTCAAACTGAGACCCTTATCCACACCGTCCTGCAAGAAGGCCAAGACCGCAGGCAGATCAAATTCCTGAGACAAGTCCCTATCGGCACACCAAGATAGGAAGGTCGACCAGACACAATGATAGGCCTTTGAGGAAACTGGCTTGCTAGCACTAAGCATGGTAGCCACCACACCATAAGAAAAACCTTTCTTCAATACTGAGGATTCAATTTCCAAGCCGTCAATGCTAGACGATGAACGTCCTCTTTCCACAGGTAACCCTGGAGAGGAAGATCCGGACGAGAGGGGAGTCGGAACATCTCCGCCACTGAAAGATCCAGAAGCTCCGGTGACCAAACTTGTCGAGGCCAGTACGGAGCAACCAGAATGACTGGACATCGCTCCAGTCTCAATTTCCAAGACACACTGTGCAACATAGGAAGGGGAGGGAAGATGTAAGCCAGAGGAAATAACCAAGGAATGGACATGGCATCCACCGCTAGAGCTAGAGGATCCCTCCAGTGAGAGCAGAACCTCGGGACCTTACGGTTGTGTCTTGTCGCCATCAGGTCGATGCAAGGAAGACCCCACTTCTGAACAATGAGGGAGAACACCTCTGGGTGCAGTTCCCACTCTCCACTGTCCACCATGTGGAGACTGAGGAAGTCTGCCATGACGTCTACGCCAGGAATGTGTACTGCGGATATGGCAGGAACGTGCTCTTCTGCCCAGGGCAAAATAGCCTTGACCTCTAACCAAGCGGCGAGACTTCTTGTTCCGCCCTGCTTGTTGATGTAGGCCACGGCCGTGGCGTTGTCGGACTGTACCCGGACCAGGCATTCTTTCAGCTGGGGAGTCCAATGATGAAGGACATGGAATATCGTCCGAAGCGCCAACATTTTGATGGGAAGGAGAGATTCCTCCAGGGACCACCGACCTTGTGTACTCAGGTGACCCAGGACCGCTCTCATCTGGAGAGGGTGGCATCCGTCATCACCGTGGTCCAGAAGGATACTAGGAAGGACTTGCCCTTCTGCAGACTGGAGAGGTCGAGCCACCAGGACAAACTCAGTTCCACATGAAGAGGAAGTGACACCGACATATTCAGAAGGTCCAGCTGACCCCTGCACACCTGGATCACAAACCTCTGGAGTTCCCTGGTTTGAGCCATGGCAAATGGGACTGCCTCTATGGTGGAGATGAATTTCCCTACTAGAGAGGACAGCTTCTTAGATGGAAATGGATCGTGAGCAAGAACAACAGAAACCCTGTGGGCGATCTGGTGAGCTACCTCGTCCGTGAGAAACACCATGCTCTGCTGATTGTCGAAGAGAAGGTCCAGGAAGACCAGACACTGGGATGGGACAAGATCCGGACTGGTCCATGTTGATGATCCACCCATGATGGGTAAGAACATGAATGCAGTCCTAAACCTGCTGATGAAGAAATTCCACAGAGGGGGCTTTCAGAAGCAGGTCGTCCATGTATGGAGTAACTCTGATGCCGTCCCGGTAGAGGACGGATACCAAAGCTCCCAGGACACAGTTGAAGACTTGAGGAGCTGTAGTCAGACCAAAGGGAAGAGCTTAAAACTGAAAGTGTCCTCGGTCGCAGGCAAATCTGAGATACTGTTGGCTCTCTGGATGAATGGCAATGTGTAAATACGTGCCCTGAAGATCCAGAGAAGCAAGGAATTCCCCCGGGGACATGGCAGAATTCACCATCCTTAGGGACTCTTGGTGATAATGAGTCCTGATCACAAAGGAACGGAGATCTTTCAAATCCAAAAAGGGACGACAACTGCCGTCCTTCTTAGAGACCACAAAGAAGTTTGAGTAAAAACCCATACCTCTGTCCTGAACAGGAACCGGCTCTAACATCCTTGTCCAGGAGAGCATGAATAGTGATGTTGAGCAGATGGCATTTCTCAGCGCCTGAGGTGTATGAGAAGGAAAAAAGCAAAAGGGAGGGAGAGAGACTAAAGGGATCCTGTACCCTTCCATCACCACCTGTAAAACCCAGGGGTCCACCACTAAATCCTCCCAGACACTGTGGTAGTGACGCAGAAAGCCACCCACAGTAGAGTGGGGCCCTGGGTTCGGTGAGTCATGCCGAAGGTGGCTTGAAAGCCTTGGGATTGGAGGAGACCTTGGGCTTCCACTGCTGTTTGGGCTTAGAGGAGGCACGCAGAGCTGAGGGAACCGTCTGGTTTGCCGGATGTATCTCAGTCTGGAAGGAACGAAAAAAACGATTACGCTTCAGAGGGGTTTTCTTCCTGGGGACCAAAGACAGAAGGGTACTTTTACCCCCTGTGGCCTCACTAATCAGATCCTTAAGATCTGGCCCAAACAAAAAAGTGCCTTGAAAAGGCAAGGAGAGCAAGGCTTTCTTGGAAGGAGTGTCAGCAGACCAGATCTTAAGCCAAAGAGCCCGTCTGGCAACCGCAGACATGGTGGAAACCCTAGCCACCAAATGGATGGCATAAAATAAGGCAGTAGAAACATAGTGCTGGGCCTCAGAAATGTTGGCAAGAAGCCACAACATATCCGAAGTAGGAGCACCCTGACGGACAGCAAGGGTAAGCTGTTCAGTCCAGACCGCAATGGCCCGGTTAACCCATGCCACAGTCAATGCCGGATACATGCCAGTCCCAGCAGTGGCAAAAATGGACTTGAGGAAAACCTCAAGTTTCTTGTCAGTCCAGTCTTTCAGAGAGGACGCATCAGAAACTGGCAAGGCAGTACACTTAGACAACCTGGAGATAGGAGCATCCACTTTGGGGGGGGGGGGGGGGGGGGGGGATGAACCCAGTGAGCAAGCGCCGCCTCAGAGAAAGGGTAAAGTTTGGCAAATTTCTTGGAAACAGAAGGTTTCCTGTCAGAAGATTTCCACTCATCAGACACAAGGCAGTCAAGAGTGGGGTCAGGTGGAAAACAACTAAGGGGCTTTTTAGGCTCCTGAAACATATTAGAAGGATCTGAAGAAACCTCCTGAACTAAGGGAATGTTTAGGGTAGTCAAGACAGCCCTGATCAGTCCCTCAGTCGAGGGCTCAGGATCAGCCTCAAAGGGGTCCCCAAAAAACTGAGAGGAACCCACAGCAGAACATTCCTCAACATCTGAATCCACAACAGTTCCTCCTCAGAGGAATCTAATACGTCAGGTACTCCCTGAGGTTTAGACAGGGAAGATTTGACTGAAGAGGGGGTCTGCCATGAATGGAAGACCCCCTGTAAGTAGTATGGGAAGAGTTGCAATGTAGACTGAAGGTCCCTAGTAGCAGCCTTCAACTCTTGCAGCCAAACTGGCTCTAATGCATGGGTGAAGGTCCCTGGGAGAGACTCCGGGACATCAGAACATGCTGGGCATAAATTACCTGAGAAGACTCTAGGTAACCCTGAATGTCATGAGGAACAGCGCGCAATAGGTGACACAGAGACCCCAGCGTCCTTAGTCTTAGGCCTGGCCCCAAGCTCCAACGGATTAGACATTCTCACAGTGTCAAAAACGTTTAGTATAATTAATCATCCAATCACAGTGTGAAAGATTAAAATTTTACGCCAGAAATCGTGAAAATACACTTATCTGGCAGGTGAAGGGTTACTTTACAGAGGAGAGAAGGAGAGTCCAAGCCCTGTGTAGGATATTCATTCTAGAAAAGGCACAAAATGGATGATGCGGCGGGAGCCAATCATAAACGAGCGCGAGAAGCAAGCTCTCATGGGAAATGTAGTTTTCCCAGAATAAGTACCCCAACAGTGCCCGAAGCCCCCTGAGTCCCCAACACACTTGCAATGGTAACCGGAAAATAGAGCAATGTCAGGCAATTAAAATGAGCCATCTCTGAAGTCGCTACGTTGAGTGGTTGCAGAGATATGTCCCAAACTGTACAGTCCCATAGGAGTGAATGGAGCAATGGCGTCTATGCGGTAAAGCGTGCCCTCAAATTTTGTCAAAGTTAAAACTGTGTTAGAAGACCCAAAAAACACTGAACCCAGTAGGGAAAGTGACAATGCGCCCCCCCTCCCAAGATGCAAACCAGCAGCTAAAGGGTTAAGTTACCACATAAACCTGCTCCAAAACACCTAACAGACATACAGATAGAACCAGTGAGTGCAGGAGTGTGCAATAAGAACTCCCAAGGAAAAAAAAAAACAAAAAAACCCCTGTGCAGAGGGGCACTGTGGGACATGTGGACCTGCAGCACTCAAAGGGTTGCTCACCATTCCTGCAGATCTTCTGTCTTCAGATTACCATGTATCAAGAAGAAGCCTCGGTGGGCAACTCCTGAGGAAAGAACTTGTACCCAAGATTTTCCCCCCAGGGCTTAAGGACAACAAAAAGCACCTGGTTACTGAGCTAGCCACATCTAAGGGCATTGTCAGTTATGGTAATCCGTCTAATGGTGGTATTCCATTTCTAACAGAAAAATAAAAAAATTCTAAAACTATAGCAGAACTGTTCTCTTGCCTGTGTCTTCACCAAGGAACAAATCTTTCTGGAGCTGGTTGGCTAGCTGCAGCCAAGGAAGGAAGGTAGGCTCCACCCCCTGCAATCAATTCTAGAATTGTCCCTGCCTGCTTAAAAGGGCGAATCACATACCCAAAGTTACCAGTAACCTGTATTGGACGGCAGAGAAAAAACTGTGTGTCAAATTCTTAAGCTCACTTTGCTCTTCTGAATCCACTCTCTGCAGTTTTAAACACCATTGAACAACGGTTCAGGAAACCTGCTATAGCTCTCTATTGTTTTGGATCACAGGTATCCAGTTGTTCATCTAAATATTGCTCTAAACTTTCCATTGGTATCTCACCAACGCCTCCTGCTCTACATCTCCCCTCTTGATAAGTCTTTCATAACCACACAATTGCTGGTTTTACATAAATGTACTTCTCCACCTCTGATGCCAAGTCTCTCATTCACCAGAGCAGTAAAAGGTATTTTATCTGTTCCTGGATGCCAAAACTGAGCCAATTATTTATCACCCCCCCTTTCCAATAATTACTTGGAACACAAACTCCTCGTTAGATTATCTGTGGTATTAATTTATGAAGACCTTGCCCAAAGTACTCCTAACCAATGTTCCATCTATATTGCACAGCTGCACATTCATTTTTAACACCCAAGCACTGTTTTTATTATCCTGTGCGAAAGTCTGCACTCCATTTATGTATGCTGAGGTGAGCCAGGGAGTCTTTCCTGGACTCACCACAATTTTTAAGTTGCTACTAAGTTTAGTAGCAAATTAGTGCTGTGACTGTGTGAGGGATATAAAACACTCTCACACAGTGCACAAATGACAACTACCATGCCATCCAGTCTAATGTGCATTTTCTGCAAGTCACCAAAGCTGCTAAAATTGTCAAGGGAAGGACTCGGATCCATTAGAAATGTTAATTAAAAGCATATTACAACTTTGAGTCATACTGATCACTCCTTTTAATATGAAAATACATTAACCGTTTGAGTGCCAAAAGGGTGCATCGCATTGTTCTGCAATGTTTTGCAAAATCCCAATCACACTCAAATGGTTAGAAACATAAGTAAAGGTGAAGCAACTTTAATTTTACTGATCTTTTCATCCTGAAGATACTGTACTTTTCCTTCTAGCTGCTTTTCTACAATGTGCATGTTATGTTACATTGCAGAAACGCAGCAGTAAAGGTGTGTTCAGGATGGCAAGAGCAGTGGAACTAAAGCGGCTTCGCCCGGATTAAGTAACTCCCATGTGAGTGCCGGACTGGGTGGTTAACGAACTGCAGAGCAATGTATTGTACAGCACTATGGCTTTCAAAGGTTTGATATATTTTCATAGTAAAAAGGAGTGTTCAGCATGAGTAGAATGGACATAAAGTTAAGTGGGTCTAAAACCGGGCAGGATGAAATCTCAGTCTGCTCGATCCTATCATATAATGACATAACAAAATGTACTAATACAAGTCATTAAATGTAAGGGCCACCATCATATTCAGTTTCTTCTCATACGTTGTATCACAGAATTGCTTCCCTGGCAGAACCAGCCACGTGGGAAGGGGGCTTTGAGCGGTTTCCAATTCTCAGGAAAGTGAAACAAGTTAGAAGAAAGAGGGTAGGTCAGCCATTTGCTCTAACCAGTATCTCTCTGCATCTCTGCTCTCTATCTCTTTGTCCCTATTTCTAAGCCCAGCACACTTCATCTCCTTGATGCCCTTCTTCACTCCGCTCCTAAATTTAAATCACCTTTTATTTTCTCCTGTCACTTCACTCTATTCTTGAACCCTTATTTTGTCCTCCCTTTATGCTCTCTATTTTTCTTTACCTTTTTACTTCCCTTGTATCATCTTCACCCTTTTAAACATGCATATTCATTTGTGGGAGCAGTGAACTTACACGATAATCTTGTGATAAAGATGCACATTCAACAATAATAGATCTTAAAGGGATAGTAATGTTTCATAATAAAAGCAGCTCTAATTAATCATCATAGTATTTGGACTTGAGAGTGTTATTTCAATTCTGTCAGAGTTGTAGTTCCAGAGTAATTCAATGACAAAGTATCCCCCTCCTGCCCCTTTTACTGATGTAACACTGCTCAGCCAGAGCAGAAGGGAGGTGCCCAGGTAGACTGCAGAGAGGGACAATCTTCAATTAAGATAAGGGAAAAACCTGAAAAACTTGTCAAGGGGGGCAGGGCTTTCATTGTTCTCAAAGGAAGAAGATTGTCCCCTTCTGTTATCTGTCTGGTCTACGGACTGGATTCCACATCTGAGAAGAGATTGGTTACACTAGGTAAAAGGGGCGGGAGAGGAAAATTTGCTTGTGAATATCTCTCAAACCATAAAGGTTTGAGAGATAAGACTTATATCGTTCTTCATGTTTTTTTAATATCTATAAAATAAAGATAAAACAAAGTATTACTATCCCTTTAAATAGAAGGCACTGTACAAAAACATTGACTACATACTTCATAACAGGATTTGCAAAACTAGAAATTATAGAGTGAAATCTAAGCATCTGCTACAGACTATACATTTTTAGTGTTAAAGATATAAAGTACTGTAAGACTTTTACCGTGTACAATGGCTAAAGATATGTTAAGGGACAGTAATGCTCAAAATGGAAAAAAAATATATTGCATGGTTTATCTTGCAGTGTAGAACATGTGTGTTCCCTCTTTTGAGAAATTAAAAAGTTAGTGCAGCTCAAACTTGCATTTTTTTCGGTACAATGCTTCCATGACCTAAAGTTTTATGGTGGTGGTGTTGCTTCTACAGAGGTCTATGGACAGGTTTGGTCAAGTGACCATAAACCTACATAACATATGATGCCCAACCCTGCATTAGAGTTTCTTCGCTGAAAATAGTTCTCACTTTACAAAAAGTGATAGTCATCCACCTTCTTTGATTTTATATATTCTGCAAATGCATAATATGTAATGTCAAACTACCTGCTTTTTATTAACTCTTACATCCCTTATTCTTACAGAATTTATGTTATCCGAAACAGTGATAAAGTGTTGCAATATCCCAGATCAGAAAACATCTGCCACCATATCAGCAGCCAGGGCAGTCGGTGCTGCAGGATAGTGCAACACTGTATTGGGATGCAGGATTCTTTTTTTTATGCCTTCTACAGTTCTTTTGTATGTTTGAAAACTGCTTCAAAACAAGATATATAAAGGCAGCAAAATAAAGTATGTCAGTGACTAATGCGTGGCTAAATACAGAAAGTATTCCAAAGTCTATCCATTGAGTCATGCTTTCAGTCTCAAAATTGCAATCCATCCAAGAATCTCTCATTTACCTCATCTGCTGATCATCATCTATTGTTTCTCTAAAGCAAATCTCCACAATAAAATGTAAAACCCTGACGAGCCAAAAAAGGCATTAAAACTGCTCGCCTCAATAAATACTCATAATACACCAACACATTAAAAGAAACCATACAGCTTACATCGTTACCTCACGCAATAATCTGAGACTTCTTTCCAGTTATACCCCATATTTGAAGTTTGCTACCTGCTCCCTCTAACTGTCCCCAGCTTTAGAACATTCAAGAACTCCTGCAAATATTCGTTTTTCATCAAAAATGAGATCAACTTTGTACTTGAAATGCAAGAATACTACTGCTTAGGAATTTCCTTTATCCTCTCAGATTATAAATTTAATTACATCCATTCAAGGAGTTAAAAGCACCATTTAAAAATCAATGGGAATTTGTTGTTTTTGTTTATTTTTTTACTTCCTATGGTGCAGTACATTTGCTCCAGAACTGCCCTCTGTTGCTTTCCACATTAAGCTTGTGTGTACATAGTACGCATATTTACAAAATGTGTGTGCGAGTGTGTGTGTGCGCGTATGAGTGTACCTCTATATGATTGCTTAGATCAGGAGTATGTTGTGTAACTGGTATTAGCAGTGTGAATGTTCGTGCTCTCTCACTCACTCACGGGTAGCACAGGAAAAGAAGGTTAAGGAAAGAGTGCGTCCTGAGCAAGAGAATGATGGAGCGACACAGGCTCCAGCCAGTTCCAGTCAGCACAGCAAATCGTGTTGCCACCAAGAGAAGGGAATGCGGCAGAGAAGGCTTTCCTCCTTGAGAGGCCTGTACAAAGAGACAGAGAAAAGGTTGGAAATAAAAGGCCTAGCTTACTTTAACACACACACATCTAATAGACTGCACTCACCTCCCTCACGATTGCTCCAATCAACCTCCGTGCTAGCACAATGGTGGTAAGGGTCAGCACATTGAAATCAATTAAGTGAAAGTTCTGCAGGTGTGAAAGACAGACAGAGCAGGGAAGATATTAAAAAGAATATCATGAATGTGTAGCTAACACAACCTATTTGTTTTTATACATGAGGTCTTTCTTTTCAAGGGAAAGCAGCAATGGAACAAACCAGCTGTACCATAGGAAACACAAATACCAAAATGTCCCACTGATAAAGATGAGGCTTTTAGCTCCTCGAATGCCAACGATGTCTCCACTTTATTGTTGATGCATTCAACCATTATTTGATTTGGTGCAGTTTGTTCCTCCATAAGTGCATCACTCTGTCTTGATAAACAAGTTTCCATTTATTTTCTACTACACTACTTTATAGTAACACTTCCAACACACACATAGCACTGCTTCCCACACCTACCTGCTATGGTTTATTTCACGTAGTGACCTTGGACTACATCTGGGATTGTGCACTCTGGGGGAATACTTTTACAGGCTACGTACAGTGATTTAGTGATGCCATGGCACAACCCTGGTACTTTTCTCGCTTATAGTAGCTCAACTATACCCAATTAACATGTACCCTTGACTCATCTATACCTAAAACTCTCTGTCTCCCAGCTCTGATAAGATTCCAATCTAGTGCCCAAAATTGGAATCTGCTCTACAGGCCTTAAGTTGGGCATAGTAACAAAATAGATGAGGTTGGGGGAAAAAAAAAAATTAGTTTAACTTTTGCCTTATTGCTCTTGTTTAAATTCATGCCACACAAGCTTGTATGCCTCTCAGATTTCAACAGATTATTGATAATTGCAGTAATAATTGGTTTAATTTGCAGTAAGCCTTTCTGTGGCCGAGTGAATGGAAGGGGCAGATATAAGGAGGGATATGGGACAAATACGTTCAAAGAGGAACTAGTCCATTTTTTTAGGACTGTATCAGTGGAAACATGGGTATGTGGACTATGTGTAACCTATGAACATGTTTCTAGAAGCCATTTTGTATCCAGAAGCCATGTTAGAGACTGCAAAACTAGGACCCTGGATCACAGAAGTGAAAGTGAGCAAGGTGGTTTTAGTTACAGAGCAAGCAAAGCACCAACATACAACTGCTTATATAGTAGAGCAACATTTTTGCACAAAGTAATTAGTTTGTATAAAATAAATAAATTCCGCTTTGAAATATAGAATGTAGACATTCCCCTTTCCCATCAAGCTACCCCACTGTGTAATCCTACCACTGTCTGCTTGTTTAGAAATTTGATCTATAAGAGTGCCAAGGTGTATTTAATTAATACATTCTTTGAAGCGGATACACTAGGAAGATATTGAGCCATTTTGGTGTAAATCAACCACGCCATAGGGGAAAAAAAAAATTCCAATAACTCCAATTGGTTTAAATGGTGACTAACTCCTTGAATGCTAGATAGGTCATCAGTGTATGTAAAGTAATGCACATGAAGACATATTTCACAGAGTTAAAAAGCCCAATTTAAATTAAAATGAAAATTTCTACTATGGTACAGTTTGTTTGCCTCAGAACGGATACATCTACCTCTTTGTGAATGCCAGATGGTTTTAAAATTTAGTGCCAATTTGAGAAAAGCATATCAATTACTCACCAGAGATGTGTGTGAAGGGGGGTGAGAGGGTGGATACCACCACACAGTCTTGTAGATGTTGATGTAGTGCACAAACAGGGCGATGAGGTGGCAAAAAAAGAGCTGCAGCTCAAACAGGAGGTGACGGTCCACAGGCAGCTCAGGGATTTTGCAGTGCCTCAGTGGTACCACAGTTTGAGTAGCAAGGGGAGGGCTAGACAGGCCCGTGCTAGAGCTACTCCTGGGAAGAGATTGACAGAATTGTAGAAAGGGGGAAGTGAGGGATGAGAGAGAAGAGGGAGGAAAAGGTTAGTGTGTTTGACAGAAGTGGAGATGTAAAACAGAACATCACAGCAGATAAACTGGCACATTTAGTATGGCCAAATCCCTATTTAAAAGGCTCAGAATTATCTAATCCTTAGTGTTCCTTTTAGAACTCTATTCGAACACCTCCTTATATAACAGACCCTCACTGACCTTAATTTGGAAAGAAAATGATTGGCGAGTTCATCCATTTGCAGCAAAAGTAGCGTATCAAATACACTACTCATCATCAGCAATTCACCGAGATTGGTGGAAATCTTCTGGTATCCATCATATTTCCCTGCCTTGCATATGTGAAACAGGGAAATAGGATGAAAACCACAAGTAAAACGAAGATATTCCAGTGATACAGACAGACACACACACACACCATATGAGCATGTGCGTGTTCGTCCCCAATGCCTGTAATGGGAACTACCAGCTTGAAGCTGGCAGATTTGGCCATTGCTCACCGATTAATACGCTATGGCCAGACACAAAATAGCAATTTCTGAATAAGCAAATGTGCATGGAAATCCTCTTACGTCAGAGTATTGAGGCATTCGTGGCTTGATTAATCTCCCATGGAATAAATTCTGTGTGGATTTTTTTTTTCTTCTTCAAAATTCCTCTTTAATTAAAGGAGATCTATCACCACCTGTACAAGTTAGTCTTATTAGTTAGATTATTTAGCGAATATGTTTAAAACTGTATTCCTTTGTTTTTTTTTTAAACGTTATTTTGGCAAAAACGGATGTTTAAAGAGTGCCCTGAATCCTACTTCTGGACAGACTGCAGTTACCTGCTCTGTACCACAGTCTGTCACTCTGCCTCTGCTTCCCTCCCTCTATCCAGGCTCCTCCGATGACAGAGGCTTTCTGCCTGTAAGCCGGAGAGGTCTCATTGGACAGAGATCGCTCCAGCTTACAGAGAGAAAGCCTCTGTCATTGGAGGAGGCTGGATAGAGGGAGGGGATTAGTGGCAGAGTGACAGACTGCAGTACAGAGCTGGTAAACAACTGTCTTTCCGGAAGTATGGTGCAGGGCACTCTTTAAACAGTTTGACCTAAATAGCGTTTAAAAAAAAAAAAAAAAAAAAAAAAAAAAAAAATGAATACAGTTTTAAACATTCACCAAATAATCTAACTAATAAGACTAACTTGTATAGGCATGCTAGATACCCTTTAACACTGAATATCACAGCCAAAGAGGCAGACCACTATCTTGTGGACTGCAGAACCCCAAACTCCTAAGAAAACTTCAGTGGGAGCAGTTCTGAGTCATGCAACAAAGAATCAAGTCTCTCTCTCTGTCAACATGATATCCAGTAACAAATAAACATACATTTTGCATAAGCAATCAATGTGGAATTCATTTATAGTAGACATTTAGATTTTCTGCCCCAATGAAGGTAAGTGGGAATTATTAGGCTTGGTTAATGCTCCTTTACTGGTTTTAGATCCTACCATTTGGAGGCAATTCCATGCATCTATTACCCTTTTAGTAAAGTAGCGTTTGCTAGGTTTGGTTTTTTTTTTAATTACTCATTTTCCACCCTCCCATTTAGGCCTTGTTCTCTTGATTTAGTATTATTTTTATTCTAATAAATTGTTTCCTCCTGAACTTTATTAAATTCCTTTAGAAGTTTGAAGGTTCTGTTCAACATCCTTTTCTCTTTTATCATCCAAGTTATAATTATTAAGGTCCTGGATACTTATTTGATGTTTTATTAATTAATGTACCATTTCAACTACTCTTTTTAGAATAATCTCCAATATGCTAAATGTCCTAGTCATATGGTCTCCTGAACTGTATACCATAATCTACAGAAAGGCTAACTAATGATCTAGAACATGACATTAGAGCCTCTTTTTAAGCTGCTAATGCTACTGCTTAAAGGGAAGCTATCATCCCTATACAAGTTTGCCTAGTAATTAACTAAAAGTAAAAAGACCGGTCTTGTTAACTCTGCAGTGAGTTCCTGAAAAAACTCTTGTCTACCATCAGGACCAAGTACTCTGTCAGTTTTCATTTTGTTCAGCCTCCCTATGACCTCTTCTTGTGTTAAAGGGATAGTAATACTTCGTTTTATCTTTAATTTATTTTGTAGGCATTCAAAAAACATGAAGAACGATATAAGTCTTATCTCTCAAACCTTTATGGTTTGAGAGATATTCACAAGCAAAGTTTCCCTTCCGCCCCTTTTACCTAGTGTAAGTCATGGAATGCAGTCGATAGACCAGACAGATAACAGCAGGGGACAATCTTCTTTGTATGAAAACAATGAAAGCCCTGCCCCACTTGACAAGTTTTTCAGCTTTTTCCCTTATCTTAATTGATGATTGTCCCTCTCTGCAGTCTACCTGGGCACCTCCCTTCTGATCTGGCTGAGCAGCATTACATCAGTAAAAGGGGCGGGAGGGGGATACTTTGTCATTGAATTACTCTTGAACTACAACTCTGACAGAATTGAAATAACACTCTCCAAAGTCCAAATACTATGATGATTAATTAGAGCTGCTTTTATTATGAAACATTACTATCCCTTTAACCCAATATAATATTAAGGAAGGATACACTGAGATTGTGTCTCATTTCCAAGTATGTCCTAGGGGTATAGAGATTATTACCCAATTTAATGGTGCTCATTTTATCTACCTCGGAAGGATGAAAGGTGACTCTGCTGGGACTAGAACCTGTGACACTCAGTTTGAAGAGATTCTGCAGCTGGTGCATTACCAACTGAGCCATCTCACCAGCAATATCCGATAAAGGTATGGTTTTATGTTCGTTTTTGAGGCTCTTCTACCATTCCTTGTTCCCTGGTATATACCGATGACAAAGAGGTGTCTAGACATCAGCCTTTTCCTTATCCTCTCTAATCAACTCATCCATCTCATTTTTTAAAAGGTCTAATGCTCTCCCCCCTTGTAAGCTCTTTTGCTGTTTATGCATTTGAAAAACTTTTTGGATTTAGTCTTGCTATTCCATGCAATTTCAGTTTCATTATCTATTTTTGCTAACCGAACTACCTTTTCACAAACTTTGTTGCACTTCCTGTATTTCAAGAAATCATTTTCTGTTCTTCAGACTTTGTTTAAATGACTTTTTTTTTCTTGCCGTTTCTTTCTTTACATTTAACCACATTGGCTGTGATCAACTTTTTTTTGCACTTGTTCGCCACTGGTATATACTTCTGAATACATTTCTTCAATGCAAATTTAAATTCTGACCGTTTTTGTCCTTTAAATAATTTATTCCAGTCTATGTGTTGAATTGATGAGCTTAGCTTTTTTTTTTTAATTAAGATTTTTGGTTGAACCTATCCAGTTTTGCTTTGCCAAACTGATCACAAATGTAACCATGTTGTGACAACTGTTTCCAAAATGTTCACCTACTTTAAAGAGATAGTAATACTTCGTTTTATCTTTATTTTATTTTGTAGGCATTAAAAAAACATGAAGAATGATATAAGTCTTATCTCTCAAACCTTTATGGTTTAAGAGATATTCACAAGCAAAGTATCCCCCCCTGTTCAGCCAGATCAGAAGGAAGGTGGCCAGGTACACTGCAGAGAGGGACAATCTTCAATTAAGAGAAGGGAAAAAGCTGAAAAACTTGTCAAGGGGGGAAGGGCTTTCATTGTTTTCATACAAAGAAGATTGTCCCCTGCTCTTATCTGTCTGGTCTTACAACCAGATTCACATCTGAGAAGAGGTGGCTTACACTAGGAAAAAGGGTCGGAAGGGGGAAACTTTGCTTGTGAATATCTCTCAAACCATAAAGGTTTGAGAGATAAGACTTATATCATTCTTCATGTTTTTTCATGCCTACAAAATAAAATAAAGTTAAAACGAAGTATTACTGTCCCTTTAATATTGGACACCGTGTCTATGTTATTTGTTATCACCAGGTCCAATATATTATTTCTTATCAGCACTTCCACCATGTAGCTACATGTAGCTACCCCTAAGCATGCTCACAAACCTGCTTCTCTTAGCATTCTGGCAGGTCTCATGTTTCCAGTTGATATCAGGATAGTTAAAATCTCCTATAATTATAGTATGCCCAAGATGTGAAGCTTTCCTCATTTGCGATAAAAGTTGGGACTCAACATTCTCATCAATATCTGGTGATTTGTAGCATACCCATCAACACTTTTTTTCTTTTAAACCTTGTATGCGACAGTTAGCATCAATTTCTACCCACAAGGACTCCACATTATGGCCAGTTTCCTCAAAATATCATCCCCTAAAATTGGATTTAGGTCCGGTTTCAAATATAAGTACACACCTCCCCTTTGCTATTAACACTGTCTCAGGGAATAGCCCTTTATATTTACAGCCCAATCATTTGCATCATGCCATCATTTTCAGTTATACCAATTATGTGCAAATGATCATTAACCTCCAGTGAAGAAGGAAGGAAAGAAAACAGTGTATATAAAGGAGAAAGAAATTAGAGAGAAAATAGGAAGTTGGGGTGGTATGTAATGGAAGAAACGGAGCGCAGAAACAGAAAGTGAGAAATTATGGTTCCATGTGTCCTAAAAAGACACACATTAAACTTCTACTACAGACAGCCTGAGGGTTCATCTGCCCAGCAAGTCACACCTTGCAGGCTCCTCTGTAGGGCAGAATGCTACTTTGATACTCAGTTTACATCTTGGTGAAGGTTTTATCTCTTGTCCGAGCAGGAATAATCATTCCTGATGCAGTAACATTTCACATAATATACTGCACACAAGAAAATATGCTGGGTGTATCCACTGACAGTACAACATTTTTTGGCACATAACCTTGAGTGGATATATAATGCATTTGATATGCTATACCTGGCACGGGATCTCACTCCACTGACAGATGGGGTCCCTCCATGTGCAGCACTTCCTGCAGCTCCTGGTTCACATAAGGGGGTTCTGCAGTAAGACGTCCGGTTTGGGCCCCGGCGTCCCCCCGCCATATTTTGGCTTAGGTCCTATTCCAATCTCAGCATGTACAGTAGATTGATCTGCTGCAGCAAATATAAGAAGATATTAAGAAACGCATAAGGAAATTCATCTCTCAACTACAATGAAGAAACTTACACCATCAGGTATTTGTTGGCTGAAACTGCCTGTTGCAAAAATAAGTAGACGGACCACAGGGATTTTTATTCACACACACACACACGCACGTACACACATCCAGATATATGGCCAGGTGGACAATCCTTCATTAATAATGTAAGAGTTGAAGAAAAAGGCAGCACCAGTGGGACTTTCTGGCTGATATACTAAGAATATGAGCAATTCTGGAATAAACCAGTTGCAACACAGAACAAAACATTCCCCAAATACCAATTAATTTAAATGTAGATGTAATCCCTTGCAAGCTAAAGGGGTCACCAACACATTGCTTTGTTATCTTTTGGAGACTGCTATAAAATTGAATGGGCTAAACATAATATTCCCCCCCCTAATGGTGCAGTTGGTTTGTTCCAGATTATGAGGATGGTGTGGTGTGCTGTATGAGATTATATATAATATTTTTTTTTCATTATTATTATTTTTTTCTCTCTCCATACAACAGGACACTCCAGAGGGTAGTATTAGCATAAATCATACTAAATGGGATATTAACCTTTTGAGTGCCAGAGGGTTAGCAAACGAATTGCAAAGCAATGAGTTGGCTACCTCCCTGGCACTCGAAGTGTTACATTAACAATTAAGAGGGGGTTTATACATTTTAAGATCACCTACTCATAGCTAGCATCCATATTATATATATATTTTTTTTTGTTTGTTTGTTTTTTTAATTACAAGATGTTTCAACCCTTGAACAGAGTCTTACTTCTCCAGTTTATTTAAAGGAGCAGCATTTATTTTGTTTAAATATGATAAAATATGGCTCTTCCTGCTGAGTAAGACAAGGGTACAACCACTGATGGTAGATGCTTCATTTGACAGTCGTTACAGACGACTCCCTGGTTACCATGCTGGAAGTTGCAGATGATGCAGTAACCTCTAATGCTAAAAGAACTCTATTAGGTATTCTCCTATTTTCACCTCCTAAAGTGCTCAGATTAAAATGGAAAAAAAATAAATAAATAAGTCCCCCAGCTCCCTTGCATGTCTAGCAATTATATGTAGTTCACAAAAGTGTCCTGCAGTCTCTATACAAATTAACATTCATTAACAGAGACTGCCCACAACACGTTCTTACCTTGTCATTCCTGAACTTGGTACTTTAGTTAAGATGATGCTTTAGCTCTCTCTTTAACCTCGAGTGCCAGAGGGGTATGCAGCGCATTGCTCTGCATACCTCTCTGGCACCTAAAGGGATAAGCTAAACAAAGAATGTACATCCAGAGAGATATTCCACTGCCTTTATGTGCCCAACTGGGGCATAAATGAAAACTGCTTCAATTTATTTATTTTGAAGGGAGGGGATTGCCTTCCTCTGGAATAGGATGAACTTGACTGAAGCATGTTTTTCAACTTCATCAAATAGGTCAAACAGAACAGCTCTTTCCTCTCCTATATAGGTTTCCACTGATTGCTTGACAAAATCTCTATATATATCTATATGAGAAAAGTGCTAATGTGACCAAAATTCTGCCTGTCTGGAACACACACCCAGGGGTGTCAGTAAGGAGCAGTTATTCAAATCTCCTTTTTACTGGCACTCCTATAGGTCCATTCATGGGGGGAGCAATTTTCCCAGGAATGGCCTGGGGGTACATACACCACTCAACACAGACAATGCATACATCTGTCAACACAATATCCACAAGTAAACAATATTCATATACACACACACATACTCACTTCTGGAGAGCTATGGTTAACCCCTTAAGGACCCTTGACGTACCAGGACCGTCACGGTCCTTGAACTACTCAAGGACCGATGACGGTCATGGTACGTCACGTACTTTTTACTTACATCGCTCTACCGGGAGCGCTGTAAGTAAAAATAGGGCCTGAAATAGACCGCTCCAAGATCGGAGTAATCTCTTTCAAGCCCCATAATGACGCGCCGATACACGTGACAGGTCACGTGTACCGGCGCGTCCAAGTGCGCCTATGCGGTCATTATGGGACGGAAATGTCCCATGACCACCGGTCCTTAAGGGGTTAAGCACTGAAAATTCAACAAGCCAGTCATTAATAATATTGCCTCCTTTCTGGATTCACCTGGATGTCAGATGAAAATAGTCTCAATTAACCCTAGTAGTGCCAGACATATTCAGTGCAGTAGATAACAGTGATTCTCAACCAGGCTGCCGTGGCACATTGGCATGCCACGGACATCAGCTTAGGGTGCCCCATGTTTTCTATGAAGACTAACAAAAATGGACTTTTAAATAAAGATTTATAGAACTTGTTATGCACAATATGTTTAGTTTTGTTATTATGATTATAAGACCTAATAATAACTGTATATTTATGTATTGTACCCTTCTTATGCCCTTGATAAAGTACATTAAATATGTCGGGGGTGCCTTGAATGTTCTAGATTACGTGTTAGGGGTGCCCTGAACAAAAAAAAGATTGAGAACCACTGAGATAACATATAATGGCTACTCCTGTTTAGGATGTTTTCTGTAGTCTTCATAACACACTTCCTTTATATAACATTATATGTTTATTTAGTCATACATGTGGCTTGTTTTGTTTATTTATGATTTGTGTTATTATTAACTGCATGAGCAAAGGTGTGTCAATATTGCTAGTTCATAAATAAAAACCTTTAAAAGAGTCATTACAAAAAAAGTTTTTCAAGAACAGCTTCAAATGATATATTTGGACCTATGGTTGCAGATTAGAAAAGGGCCAGTTCTGCCCCTTTATCCAAAGAAAATGCATGCTTTTAAAAACATTTAGGCTCATAGGCACTTGTCTCCAAAAGTTTATGAACGCAAATGGACTCTTTTTTTAAAGTACATTTTCCACTTTCTTTGCCCTTTGGATGCAGAGGGTTTTTTTTTTTTTATCGTCAGGCAGAAAGGGGAGGGAGCAGAGACCTTTATTTTCATATATCTCTCAAACCACAGAGGTTAGAGAGATACGAAGCAGCGCATTAAGTCTTTTTTAATTTCATCTACCATTTACTTTATAGATTTTTTGGGACATTACTATCCTTTTAAAGTTCGATGTTTGGTCTACACGGAGGCTCTGCACCAGAGCCGCAATCACGTAATGGACAACGAATCCCTTCATTAGAATTGGTCTAAAACATGTGCCTGGTTTACAAGCACACGTTTTAGACCATTCCAATGAAGGGATTCGTTGTAAATAACTCAACTGAGGCTCTGCTGCAGAGCCTCCGTGTCGACCGACACGGATCTCCTGCTGACATCGAACTGTAAATGCCTGTATCTCTCAAACCATAGCCATAGACCATATTTGTCATCACATTGGCAAAATACTGTACATATCATTATTTTGCAGTGCGATTATACTGGTACATCTGGAGTTTGTCACAAAGCATGAGTATACCTCGGCTGTGAGGTGGGAAAGAGTTTTGGGTTTAGATGAGAACAAGACAGACCTTTTTGGCCAAAACTCAAAGTGTTATATATGTGTGCCTCAAGACACACCATCCATACAGTGCATTATGGTGGTGGTAGCATCATTCTGCTGGGATTCTTTTTATTTGCAGGGACTGTGAAAGTTGTTAAAACTGAAGAAAAAATGGATAGAGCAAAATACAGGGCAATGCTGCACAAGAACCTTCTTCAGTCCAAAAAAAAAAAACTGAAGGTTGGGAGGAAATTCACTTTTCAGCAGAAAAGTGATGCCAAGCACAAACCCAAACACTGGAATAGCTAAAGAACAAAAAGGTCAGTGTCTTACAGTTGTTTAGTCAAAATACTGATCTCAATCGCATTTGAGAATCTGAAACTATTTGAAATGTGCAGTCCACAAGCAACTTGAACAATCTAGAGCAAATCTGCCAAGAACATACCTCCCAACATTTCAAATGGCCAAAGAGGGACACTATTGTTTTGGGTGGTGTTGCCAGAGGTGTGACTGGGGGTGGCGCATTACAGGTAAATGTTAGGTTATTTCATGACCTATCAAGCAGAAAGGGGAGGAAGCAGAGAACTTTGTTTTCTTATATCTCTCAAACCATAAAGGTTTGAGAGATATGAATAAACACATGTAATCTTTTTTTAATTGTATCTATCACATAGTTAATATTTTTTTCGGGACATTACTATCCCTTTAAACATACACTGTACATGGAGCAATGTGATACACTTATACATACCACACACTCTGATCTCCTAAAAGAGGGACAACAGTGTGGGAAAGTGGGATCTGGATTTCAAAGTGGGACACTTGGAAGGTATGCAAGAAGAATAGGCCAAAACCACGCCAACACTGTATGCAAAGCTGGTAAATACTTACCCGAAAAAAACTTAAAGGCAATGTTGCAGAGAAAGATGTTCTACTAAATATTATTGTGGGGGTCTGAATACTTATACAAGCAAAATAGTCAGGTCTTTTTCCCCTCACCATACACCCAGTCACCTTACAGTAACTGATTCAGTGTCTTTGAATATCTAACAGATCAAAAACGTCAATGTGCCATTTGTAATTCGGTAATATGAGAGAATTAGTCAGAGATCTGTGTAGTTTTGCAAGGCAATGTGTATATTATATAATCTTTTTTTGTATTTTTCATACGACTGTATGCTCTCTCCTATAACTCCTGGACACCAAGGCTGAACGTAATGTAAAATTTGTTTTTAAAGGGATAGTAATGTCTCTTTAAAGTGGAACTACCACCTAATATAAAGTCACCCCCCACTAATTATTCATATGGCGACTAGTTTCTTAATAGTTCTATTATCTGCCATAAGTACCAGCATCCGAAGTAATCCTTCTTGTGAGACCGGCAGCCAGGCTCGCGCGCAGACATCTTGGCTTAGAGATGTCTGCACTGTCCGTCCCAGTCTCCTCTAGGAGGAATTGCATGGTGCCAAAAGGGACTGACGGCGCAGACGTCTCTAAAGCAAGATGTCTAGCCGTCAATCTCACAATAAAAAGGATTACTTTGGATGCTGGGACTTGTGGAAGATAACAGGACTATTAAGAAGCTAGTTGCTATATGCATAATTATTGGGGGGGGCTTTATATTAGGTGGTAGTTCTGCTTTAAAAGACTTTCACTGAGTCTTCTGTATATTAATAGTAACAGATTGTGCTATGTCTCAGATCTTCCTGTTGTGTAGTTCAAAAGTTATTCAGTGCTAAATATCCCCCACCCTCCCCTTCTGGCCGCCTCCCTCTAAATCTCAAATCTGGTCGTGAGACTTGACGGCTGCAGCAAGGGACAAACTTCAGTAAGTGTAAGGAAAATCCTGCCCCCCTTGACGAAGGAGGGTAGGATTTCCCTTTGCTTACTGAAGTTTGTCTCTCACTGCAGCCATCCTGACCAGACACAGCTTCTGCATGACCTGCCAAGAAGGGGCGAAAGGGGGATCTCTAGTGCTGAATAACTTTTGAACTACACAACTGTAAGATCTGAGACAGCACAATCTGTTACTATTAATTTACAGCAGACTCGTTGAAAGTCTTTTAAAGAGACATTACTATCCATTTAATAATAAAAATATATAAACAAAATACTTCTAATTTAACCCTAAGTGCCAGTCATGTGCAATGCTCTGCACACAACATGGCACCTAAAGGATTAAGCCAGCCTGACAGTCAAGTAAAACTCATAAATAGGAAAATAACCTTTCTGAAAAGAAGGGGAGTAGATTATATATTTTTGGATTGAAGATCCGGTAGCTTAATACAGGCTGGACAAACAAGGTAATTACTGTACATGGCAACAGAATGCAGTAAAAGACTGCTACGAGGAAGCGTCACAAAGAGCTTACATTAACATTTATGGGCATGTTCAAATGAGCAACATAAGTGCAGCACTTTCAATCACCCGAAAAAAGAAACAGCTAGCTCAGAATGATCTGTTAACACAGATGATCTCCATTCAGAATGTGCCAGAAAGTGGCATGCTGCAACTTGGTATTTTTCTGGGGAGCATGTATGATATTATTTTGGCATATGACCACCATGCAAATCACCATTCACACTAATAATACTGGTGGTTTAAATGCTCATCACAATCTTCATTATCTGGCTAACCAACATAGATGCCAACTATAGTATATGGCACACACCCAGTCAGACATTTTCTTTGTCTGAGCACTAGGGGGCATATTTATAAAAGCAAAAGTGGAACTGTTCTGGAGGAAAACAGCTGTACCAAAAGAAAAATGTCCATAAATTTAAGTGAGACTTTTTTGTAAGCATGGAGCGGTTTTGCTTCATCGTAGCTCTGCTTTTGCTTTGTGTGACCCTAGCTTTTGCTGTAGTGTTCAGGACTTTGTGAAAGAGGATTCAGAATCTGGGCAATTTTCCCTCATCAGGACTGAGTAACGTTAGCATAGTTATTGCAACTCTACGAGTGGTGTGTTGTCAACAACTACAAGCATCTCCTTGATGAAGGACATCACCGAAAGTGTCAGAAGATAATAAAACTACAGTTTATGTACAAAGGTGTTTCATGGACAGTGACCATCAGTCACTCTATAAAATCATATACTGGAAGTTAAATAAAATTATGAACTGCTATTTATATATAAAAGCAAGTTTAGTGATTTTGAATGATATATTTTTTTCAGATCTCTTGGGAGTACTTGCTATTTGAATTCTATAACAATGTAATTTCATTCTTAATGTTTTGGTTTTTTTTTGTTGCTTTTAATACAATAAGAATGGAGGGTGAACCAGAGTCATATCCTCATATTAGAGGAAATAATAATGAAAAATGTGCAGAGTTGGTAGTGTCTGGATATATTCTCCCAAAAGGGGTAATTAAATATTCAGTTAGGGACCGTCTGACTAGATCCTCTCAGGAGACATTAGTATAAGGAGCAGGTGGGATATACCCTTACATGAATAGTGAGTTGTAAGTATACACACACACACACACCTTCATACCAATTAGCAATACAATAAAACAGTCATGAAGAAGCCATATCAACATATTTTCCCCTTTCACTTTCAGCAATAGGTCCAGTAAGTATTTTCACCACTACACTTACGCATATTGTGTGTGTGCTATACTTGGCATGTGACACTTCAAAGTATGATATACACCTATTAGAATATGGTTTTCCTTTCCCAACATGTCTTGTTTTAATACAAAACCCAGAACAACATAAACACAGGCTTCTAAGTGGAGTGGGCAACCTGAGGCCCTCCAACTGATCGGGACTACAAATCCCATCACCCCCAGCAAGCTTCTTGAAAGCCTCAGAGTGCCTACGACTGATTTAGGGCAATCTGAAGGATTTATCATATTCCGAGACCCCAAGCCAGTCCACCGAGTTACCAAGGGGATGGTGGAAGACCCACAGTTCGTTCACCCACGCAATAACACAAGAAGGAGGGTGCAGTGAGATAGCAAATAGCACCAGATGTAGTATTATTACAATAAAGCTCTAAATCATACACTATCTAGATTTATATAGAAAGTGTCATTAATACGGAAAAAAGGAATATGTAACATCAGGTTACATCCTCCAGGAAGGGCCATTCGTACAATAAACCAGTTGGGTTGATGAGCTTTACCTTCAGAATAATTAACAGTACAAGAAAGCAGTATATATATAGATAGAGAATGAACCAAGGAATATGTGCTTTGCGATACATACTCACTAAGCGCTATGAAACCAAAACAAACAACGCTGCAGAATTTATAGGACCATATCCATTATTAGATAAAATGAAACAATACATACGCATGCTTTTACAGTAAATGCGTTTTTGCCCCAGAAATAGTTAGCACTTTAAACAATACTGCCAATAGGGAGACATTAATATGAATATTATTCCAATAAAGCACGAGGGAACAGGGGTCGCATGATATCCCTCCCAACAAATAGTAAGTACTGATTGCCCCTGCCACTTTCACTCACCACTACCATCCAGCGGGAGCGTGCGCTATGTCATAAAGATTCGGGCGCGCGCAAGGAAAGCCCAGCGCAGAAGGTGGGGCGTCCGTAAGCGTGATGAAGTCAGAAGCATGCGTATTTGCCCTAAGTTCGGCGCGACGCTGTATTACAGATGAGCGTCGAAGGAAATGTGATTTTTTTGAGAGGTGTGGCTTACAGACAGCATTTTCATGTATAGAATCTATCTAATCCATATATGGCAGATTGTAATGTCTTGTTACTGTATTGTTTGGTTCTTGTTAAGGCATGTTTACCATATATTCTGCTCTTGCTCTAGTTTTTTTGTTGCTCTTTAACCATGTGTGCAATAGCGGTCTCTTTCTATATCCTCTTGGTGCTGAAGTAGTTAAAAGACGAACTAATGGATCAATAACGTTTTATGATTTTAAAAAGCAGTGTAAGGCTTTTTATGTGGAGTAAACCACGGTAGTCCCACCAAGTGTCACGAAGTACTGCAATTGTTACAATGACTATAATTGGGTAGGCTGACCATACCTCACCTTTAAAAAGGGACACAGAGGAAATAGGCATATTTCAGGAGAACACCAAAATCAAACCAACCATGTAGTATACATTTTTCATGTGTATCCCTTTTTAAAGGTGAGGTATGGTCAGCCTATAATTGGGGAATCTTAGGATTTGACCCTGAGACCCAGGGATATGAAACATCTCATGCTGTGACAGTCCAGTGTAAGCTGTTATATTGTCTTCACCAATTAACTGCTTTGGATGTTATGCACTAAGGTGTGATAATGTGGAGATGAATTGTCAGATGAAATAATATCTCCAATTCCTATGTTATTCTATGGATTCAATGCACAAAGATTTCTCCAGCTTTGGAGATCTCTGGCCGTGATTCTTCAAACTGCGGGAAAAGCAATGTGCCAAATATGCTGCTTCTCGCCGCGATCATTGATGGATACCTTTGGCCATTCATCAATGATTTGGTGTGTTTCTCTGCTTTGCGTATGCGAAGCAGGGAAAATTGCTTAAATTGGCCACTTGGGAAAAACCTCCACAAGTGTTGCTTTTTGAACAGCTGGAGCAGGTTGGTCTCAACAAGATTCCACAGCTCCATGGACAGAAAATGTATGAAAAGGCACTAATCTTTTCTTGTATTCGGGGCTTACGGAGACAGTTAATGATAATGGATAGTAACCGTGTGAAGTTAACAGGAGTGTGGCTTAAAAAGCTGGGCCATAGCTAACCCAAGGGTCATGAGGAGCGGTTAGAGGCCTCACCTTAAGGAAATAATAAGAGAGAGAGTGTAGGAGGGTGGGGTAACTTAGCTGCATGTGCAAGGTGCTGGTGGCATGGAGGGTTTATAAAGCCTCCAGCCCCTCGTACAAAATCAGGCTTTTAGTCTTAAACTTGTATTCGGGGCTTACGGAGACAGATAATGATAATGAATAGTAAACGTTTAAAGGTAACAGGAGTGTGGCTTAAAACCCTGGGCCGTAGCTAACCCAAGGGTCATGAGGAGCAGTAAGGCAGTTAGAGACCGAAAGTAAGGGTAGGTATCGCTAGTGAGTTAGAGATGGAAAGGCGCATTATATGTTGTGGATGGGGACCGGAACATATCTTGTAAAATGAATCGAGTGGCATCTACCTATTCTTAGGATAACATAGTCCAGTACTTGATACCTAGAAGCAGATGAAGCTGCACCAGTTCTAAAGGAGTGGCCTGAATATAGGTAGGGGTTTAATTGTAGACGGCCGAGAAGCATTCTTGGGTAGCTAATAAATGAACGGGTGCTAAGAGGGCCATAAAGCATGGGCAGTAATGGGCTTGAGTCGGGATTGGAGGCCAAAAGGGATTGCAGATTGGCCAGTGCCACAAATGGGCACAAGTGATCACCAGTAGTGAAGAAATGAATATCTGCCCTGGCTAGCAGGGTATCAGCTTTTGACTAAGCCAGATGGAGAATGAAGAGGTTATCAACTATGATCAGGTCTGGTTTCCTAAGATAACTGTCTTTCCTGCTGGAAACTGAAAATTTGCTAGGCCTAAGAAAACTGAAGAAGGCAACTAAATGGCCGCTGAGATAACTGTATTGGTACGATGCTCAAAAAGACGTGCCTTCCATAGGAAGACTGGATATGGCGGGAGGAGGGGAGTATTTGGCAATGCCCTTGAGAAATAAACGGATGTGGGGAAAAGAATGTAATGGAGCGGGGATAATATACCTAAGAGGGACAGGCGGTGCTGAATCCCTGCCAGGTAAAGCTTGAATGTGCCTGGAGAGCGCTTGAGTGATGAGTGGCAAAAAGAGCTAAAGGCTAGGATACATGTTTAAAGGGATAGTAACACTTCGTTTTAACTTTATTTTATTTTGTAGGCATTAAAAAAACATGAAGAATGATATAAGTCTTATCTCTCAAACCTTTATGGTTTATGAGATATTCACAAGCAAAGTTCCCCTCCCCACCCCTTTTTCCTAGTGTAAGCAATCTCTTCTCAGATGTGAGTCTGGTTGTATGACAGTACAGATAACAGAAGGGGACAATTTTCTTTGTATGAAAACAATGAAAGTCCTGCCCCCCTTGACAAGTTTTTCAGCTTTTTCCATTATCTTAATTGAAGATTGTCCCTCTCTGCAGTCTACCTGGGCATCTCCCTTCTGATCTGGCTGAACGGGGGGGGGGGATACTTTGTTTGTGAATATCTCATAAACCATAAAGGTTTCAGAGGTAAGACTTATATCATTCTTCATGTTTTTTTAATGCCTACAAAATAAAATAAAGTTAAAATGAAGTATTACTATCCCTTTAAGGGGATGCAGGATTGGTAAACTGCAGTAAAACACTAACAAGCTTTATTATATGCTTGACAGGTGTTGAGTACCAGAGCTTTGGAAATGAAGCGGTCCGCGTGGTTCAGAAGAGTAGTTAGAGTAGGCTCAATTCCGAAAACGGAGACGCAAGGTCTGGCTCGAAGATCGCAGTAGGTTGAAGACTGAAGAATCTCTGAAGCTGGAATGGGGAGAGAAACCACGGGAACCGGAGCCAGTGGAGCGATGGGTTGTTCCGGATTGGAGAGCCTGGACGTCGGAGATGGCTGAGGCTAGATAGGTGAGAAGCCTGTGCATCAGATAAGTCGAAGGAGGTCAGAAGAAGCTTGAAGCTGTGGAGACGGAGTGGATGGAGGGAAAAGGGGGTGCGAAAAAGCGTGGAAGGAGGAGCTGATCCAGCAGCGGCCCACGGACTCAGGGTAGACAGTGGGGCTGGAGGAGGGGCTTCCAGGCCGGGGCAGCAAGAAACGTCAGACCCAGCTAGTGTCCTCCAGCTGAAATCTGAGGAAAACATGAGCAGGGTAAATGATATAGAAAACAATAGTATAAAGGTCTAGTGCTCAAATCGTAATTGTTAATGATATGCACTGACACAGGCGACAAATGAATAGACAGAATTAACAGTTCAACTGGTGTATGAGGAGATCGATTTTTGCGACATACATTTCTATTTGATGGAAGTGGTTGATGCCTACTCTATCTGACAGATTAAGTTGCCGGTGTTTTCACATTTAGGGTAGTTTGCATGTCTGCATGTTAGTTTGATGTGGAGCCAACCACTGTTTCACTTTCTGTGGGTAGAGCTATGTCATTTTAATATTAAGACCAATACAGATATGTGCTGAACATTGGCATTCGATAAAGATTGGGATAGTGTTATAACATTCATTCCTGACGTGGAAATTGGAAGAATACATCTATTTACCCATCAAATAATTGTTGTTCTGCTTCTTATTTTTTATTTATATTTTTTTATTGGTGTTATTAGATGATATTTTATTAAACCAATTGAACTGTTAATTATATCTATTCATTTGTCACCTGTGTCAGTGCATATTATTAACAATTACGATTTGAGGGCTAGACCTTTATACTATTGTTAAAGGTAAGACTGGGAAACTAAGATACCTCCAGGGAGGCGGATGGGCAGTAAATTTGAGGATTTCCTCGAGACACTTCCTTTGGCCTCAGAAGAGGTAAGGATGTCTGGCGAATCCCAAGAAAGTCAGGCCACCTCTTACGTCAACGAGTTCCTTCAGCCTCCGGCGAGGTAAGGAAAACGTCAGTTAAGTGCAGTGGGGTAGGGCATGAGTAGGTGAGCCTTTGGCCCCTGCGGCGTGGTAAGACATGTGTAGGTAAACCTTTGGCCCCTGCGGCGGGGTAAGGTGTGTGTAGGTGAACCTCCGTCCCCTGCCGTGGGGCAGCAAGAAGCATCAGACCCGTCTAGTGTCCGCCAGCTGAAATCTGAGGAAAACATGAGCAGGGTAAATGATAGAGAAGCAATGGGAATAGAGGGATGGGGGGGTGGAGGATCAGTGGAGCAATGTGCTGAGAGAGGTGGCCAACTGAATTGAAAAACCTTCAGCCTCTGAACAGGGAGGTAAGGTAGGGACAACAACATTCTGCCTCTGTGAAGAGGTAAGGCTGGGGAACTAAGATACCTCCAGGGAGGCGGATGGGCAGTAAATTTGAGAATTTCCCTGAGACACTTGCTTTGGCCTCGGAATAGATAAGGATGTCTGGTGAATCCCAAGAAAGTCAGGCCACCTCTTACGCCAACGAGTTCCTTCGGCTTCCGGCAAGGCAAGGAAAATGTCTGTTAAGTGTAGCGGGGTAAGGCATGAGTAGGTGTCATGGGAGACTTGTAAATAAACACTCAGACAGGTACATAAAATCAATTTCCACCTTATTAAGAATAATCACAAGCAAATAAATAAGACACTTCCCCAACCTTCCCGGGGTCAGGCGTGGGGACAGTGTACAGTCCACTACCAGGAGCTGACACTGAACCTTAGCCAGACAGAGGCACCAGCTAGGAGCGAACCAGAGCGAGAGCAGAACCACTGAGATAGAGGAAAGTGGTAAACGTGCTCTAATAACACAACCGCAATACCCTAGAATGCTAGGGTTACAGAACACCATGCACCCTAGAACGCTAGAGGCACAACAACCCCAGAGGACTTAGGCTCTGCTGCACTGCTGATAGGACTTACCTGACCAAGGACTGAGAATGAGAGCCTGCAAGGGGTGCCAGGCCTCATGGAGTGACAGAGACTATATAGCCAATGGTCAGATGGTTTGGGTAGACAAGCCAAAGTACTTAGCACGGAGCGGGAAGTCAGACAAGCCACAGTACTTAGCACAGAGCGGGTAGTGAGCCAGGCCAGAGGTCATACACGGAGCGGGTAATCGGACAAGCCGAGGTCAGCACGGAGTGGTTAGTCAGCCAGGCCAAAGGTCATACACAGAGAGGGTAGTCAGACAAGGTCAAGGCCGGTACAGAGAGGACAATAAGCTAGGCAAAAGGTTCAAGCACAAATCGGTAGTCAGACGGAGCCAGGGTCATACACAAATCAGATTCAGCAGCCAGGAACGGATCACAATGGAAGACTCAGAAAGCGCTCAGGTACACCACGAAGGGGCACTGAGGCAATGATAGAATGCAGCTTATAAGGCTTCCCTAGGAGGTGGAGTCACATAGGTCAATTGAGGTGGAAAACTATAAAATCACAAGCACTCAGAAAGACGCGTGAGTGACCAGGAAGCAGTGACCTTCAGCCCCTATGGCGGGGTAAAGCATTTGTAGGTGAACCTTCAGCCCCTGCGGTGGGGAAAGGTGTGTGTAGGCGAACCTTCGGCCCCTGTGGTGGGGTAAGGCATGTGTAGGTGAACCTTTGGGCCCTGCGGTGGGGTAAGGTGTGTGACTGGGATTCTTTTTTTTCTTTTCTTTGAACCTTTGCTATGGGGTAGGGTGAGCGCGTGGAAACCGGTGTGTGACGGGGAAGGTTTTTTTTTAGATAGAGAGTGATCCGGAGACAAAGCTGAGCTGGCAGGAGCAGGTACGTCCACAAATGGAGAAAAGAACAGGATGGGAGATTGGATACAGAAAAGAAAAATGGCAAGGGACGGGGATGCTGAGATGGGAAGCTGGAACTTACAATGAGGTTTTTTTTTTTTAAACTTGTTGAAATGAAAGATTGAGGGCAGTCTAGATGGAGAAAAGGGTGTGTGTGTGCTGGAATGGAGTTGCTGGGATGTTAAGCAGAATGATTCAGTAAATGAGACAGGGTATATCTGATAATAGGGTCTGGATGTGAGGTGATGAATTGGTGGCAGAAGGTGACCTGAAGTGGCGAATTGCCTGAAAAACATGAAAGGAAAAAAGAAAGGGGGGGGAGGAAATTTATGAAATAAAGGAAAGCAAAGAGATCGGGACGATGAAGGGATAAGGTGAGTTTGCACAGTGGGGGGGTGTTAAATTGCCTCAAGGAGACTCCGATGGCCTAACCTAGTATATGACAATAGGGTGGGCAGAAAGTAATAGTGCATGGTGACTGGGTAGGAGCGAAGCGGCTCATGGGGAGCAGACTGGGCAAACGCAACATAGTGTTAGAGGGTTGGTTGAATAACAGGGTGCTGGCGACTGGGTAGGTGTGAAGCGGCTCATAGGGCATGGAGCTGACCGGGTAATTAACACTTTCAGGCCGATCAGATAGGTAGCTGGGTATGATCGATGCAGCTCACTCGCCGTGGAGCCAACTGGATGATGCACGGCTGCTGAGGGTTCAGAGTGTAAGCGAGGCCGGGAAGTGCGACAAAGTGACGACCCGGGCTGGTACTGAGTGGGGGTAGGGCAAGATGGGCCTTGGCGCGATGCTGACAGTACGAACAGCATGCTAGATTAACCAGGTGAGCTGGGAAGTACTGGGACTAATGGTGATAGCGACTGTGTAACATAACTAGGAGGAGGGAGGCTGCCCATGCAGTGCAGAGCAGTTCGAGTAAAAACAGTGGAGGAGGGTAGGTGAGTACATGGGACCGGGAGGTGCGCAATGCTGAAGTCACAGAGTTGGAACAGTGATCCGGAAGGAGATAGAGTGCCACTGGTTGCTGGAGGAGAGAGTGAAAGAGGATGGAAAGGCAAAACGGAGAGAGGGGAGTATGGTGCCTATTGATGAATGCAAGCAGAGACAAGGTGTGCTTGCACTGAGTGGGAATAGGTAAGCCAGGCCTTGATGAGGAGCAGATGGTCCTAGAAGAGTGCTAAGTTAATGGGGTGAACGGGGAAGTACTGTGAGTGCTGGTGACAGTGTGTGACGCAGCTAGGAGGCGGCTCACACAGAGTGGAGCCGATCGAGTGAAGGCAAACAGTAAAGGAGGGAGAGTAAGGGAGACCGGGAATTCAGTGAGACTGAGGGAATAGAGACGAATGACAATCTGGCAGGGAAACGATCAGATAACAGAGCTGAACCGCTGTAACTTGGACTGGAAGACAAGGAATTACTGCTGGATGCCGGCTGGTAACGTAGCTGTGTGCGAGGTGCTGGAGGGATGGAGGGTTTATAAAGCCTCCAGACCCCCTACAAAATCAGGCTTTTAGCCTTAAACTTTTATAAAATAGTTGAGTAGAGTGTCCTCATAGAATTATGTAAAACTGGTAAAATTGTATAATAATAATTGAGAGTAATACTCATGCATAACCTAATATTGCAATTTGTAAGAATACTCACACTTGCAAGAAATAGTTCTACATTGTAAAAAACACACCTGTGAAAATACATATCCGAATAACACAAGTTTCAGTACTATTGTAAAGAACAAAACACAGGTGTCATAGTATGTATATAACCCGTACTGCTGTCCATAAGAATAGTATACATGTATGTGACAAGAGAATCATCTAGATGAAATAAACATCAGTAGGATGTGTGTGCGTCTTAAGTAAAGGGATAGTAATGTTTCACAATACAAGCAGCTCCAATTTATCTTTATAGTGTTATTTCAATACAGTCAGAGTTGTAGTTCAAGAATAATTGAATTGTAAAGTATCCCCTGCTTCCTCTTTTACTGATGCAACGCTGCTCACCTCAGAGAAACAAGACTGCCCAGATGAATTGCATAGAGGGACAATCTTCATTGAACATAAGGAAAAAACATGTCAAGAGGACAGGATTTTCCTTATGCACACAGTAAGAAGATTGGGGGTGATGTATAAAAAGTCTTCTTAATGTATTCTTAAAAGTTGTTGCTAAAATTCACGTCTGTTCATATTTATCAAGAAATAAATTCACGTTTATAAATATGTCTATCTGAGAATATTCTGAGAATATTCTCGCACATAGCGGTATTATATACTTCCAATAAGAACAGGTTATACCTGGCGTTATGATTTAATCCCTAAAACTGGTTTTATTTTTGGAGCAATTACCGAATTTCTTTATAAATACACTGGGACATAATTCTTATTTGGCCAAGACCATTTCTACTCCACTTTTCAAAAAAGTCTACTAACTGGAGTTAGCACAGAGCAAAATGTCGTTAGATGTTTATGCATAAAGTTATGTCGCTTGAGACACGTTTACAGACACTTTCTTTGTAACTCCAGTTTTATACATCTCCCCCATTGTCCCTTGCTGTGAGCTGTCTGGTCCCAGGACCAGATTCCATATCTGTGGGGAGGTGGCTTACACTAAGTAAAAGGGCCGGGAGGGGGATACTTTATCATTCAATTACTCTTGAACTACAGCTCTGACAGTATTGAAATAACATTCTCTATGGCCCAAATAATATGAAGATTAATTGGAGCTGCTGTTTTTGTGAAACATTACTATCCCTTTAACCCCTAGAGTGCCAAGCACTTACCACATACGGCAATGCACAACTGTACCTGCTGTGCCAGACTCATAAGTAGTACAGGTAAAATGCAGTTATTGCATAAGCCGGTATAACCGGCATGCAATGGCTGCATTTTACAAAAAAAAATTGCCTGGCACTCTTGGATCACTCCTTATGCCCCCCCAGTTATTGATCTCCCAGCCGATTGCGCTGGGAGATCAATAAAGCAAGAGGAGAAGCGCAGCTTCTCATTTCCCCTCTCTCCTCCCCGAACTCCCGGGTAGGAGTGGGCGGGACCAGGGGAAGCCTCCCAATGTCATCAGTGACATGTTCACCAATGACGTTAGGAAAGTTTCCCCGGTCCCATTCACTCCTACCAGAGGTAGAGAGAAGGGAAGGAGAACTTTTGCTCTCCTGCGGTCACCTTATTAATCTCCCAGCACAATCGTTGGGAGATCAATAACTGGGGGGACACCAGGAGGGGTCCTGATGTCCCCCACGAGGTCTGAGAAAATAATTAAAAAAGAAAAAAAAAGACAAGTAACCCTTGTGGTAAGAAGGCAAGTACCCCTCATTAGATGCGGCAGATTGTTTTCTTTCCAAAATGGTATTGTTTCTCTACCTTCTATGCATATCTATGGTTATAACCATTTTAGTGCAGGCAGATAATTTCAAAAACAAGTGTCATGTTTAGGTAAGTGTTCCTAGCACCACATATTGTATGTTAACCCACACAAATGGGCTACCATTTTTCTCATGTTGGTAGCAGGTACTGAATACAGCAGGAAATGTTATGGTTTTCAAAGATTTTAGTATCTTTGAACTGGTGGAAAGGTAAAATAACATGTATTTATTCTTATAGTGCCATTTTGGAAATATCTGTGCACTTCAGCCCAGGGATAGAAAGGCAAGTGACCCCTCATTTGATGCGGGAGAAAGTCTACTTTCCAAAATGGTATACCTCTTATACCTTTCCTTCATGCCTCTAACAGTTATGAACATGTTATTACAAGCAGCCATTTTCAAAGAAGGAAACAGGTAGGTGTAATTATGTGCTTCTGGCATCCCCTGAGGTAGGTCAACTCATTCCAATTGGGTGTCATTTGTCTCCTAAGAGCACTAGCTAATGAATACATTTAGAAATTCCATGGTTTTCACAGATTTCAGTAAATCTATAAGAAAATGTCATTTTTTTCCTATACTGTCACATTCTGGAAACATTTGGCTTAGGGTAAGAAGGCAATTCACCCCTCATTAGATGCTCCAGGTTGTCTTCTTTCCAAAATGGTATGGTTTGTCTACCCTTTCTTCACTTCTGTAGTTGTTATAACCATTTTTGTACATAGAAGTAATGTTAGAGAAAATGTTAGATAAAGAAGTCCAAGCCCTGCGCATGATCATGTAAAGAGAGAGTAGATGGTGACTGAACGCAGAGCCAATCAGCAAACAGCCCACTAAAACGGGTGTCTATGGGAAATGTAGATTCCCTTTTAAAAAAAAGTACCAAACACAGCACCCAACCCCCCCCCCCCAGGGACCCCCAAGACACTTAGAATGTGAACAGGAGTGTAGGGAAAGGGCAGACAAGAAGAATGAGCCGTCTCAACTCTGTACATGGAATGGCTGCAGAGATATGTCCCCAAGTAGCCTGTCCCATAAAGATCAATCGAGCATTTCAGCATTGTGGTAATAAGTGTCAGCACACATAAAGAACATGTAATAAAGCTAAACACATTAATCCAAAGGAAAAATGAGAAAAAATCACCAACACCGAATAACATCAAGGAAGGGGTTAAATATTACCACACAGCTCAAAAAGATCCAGAGGCCCCAGGAACAGAATATTGAAATACTCTTAACTCCTGCACTCATATTGGGTAACTCCCAAGGGATCAATGGGACATGTGGACCATGCACTCAAAGGGTTGCTCACCTTTTTTGCAGGTCTTCTTTTCTTCAGATTACCATTGTAATGGAAGGAGCCTAACTGGGAAATTTTGACATCCCATATCTAATAGAATATAATACAAGAACTAAAAAAGTAAGCAGAACTGTTCTCAGCTTCTTTCTAGGTGAAGGAACAAATCTTATCTGGGAGAGGGGAGTGGCTAGATAGCTTGCATGGAGGAGGGAGAGGCTCCACCCTGCACTTCTTGAATAATTGTTCCATCCTACTGGGAGGAACAGTCATCTCCCCATGGTACCTATAAACTATATTGGATGACAGAGAAAATATTTTTAGTTCGCTAATCCCAAACATTTCTCGGTTGAGGCCAGAACATCTACATGGTAGTGTTTGGCGAAAGTATGCAAGAAGGATTAAAATGCTGTGTTGCACAACTGCTCCGACGAGAACGGATTCTTGTAGGCCCAGGAGGCTTCCATAGACTTAGTGGAATGTGCTGTGATCCTAAAGGGAACAGGTTTCTTCCGGATCAAATACACTTGAGGGTATGGTAGCCTTGATCCAAGAGAAAATGATGACCTTGATAACTGCCTGACCTGCCCTGGGCCCCTCATTTAACCTTGTGAAAAGGCTCAGTACGATGCACATAAAATTTAACTCAATGTACCACATCCAACAAATGGAGAGCCTTCTTCCTGTCAGACTTGGGGCTTGATTTAAAGGCAGCCGTTAGCCATAAAAAAAACTAACTGGTGCGTTAAAGTGCAGTAAGCGATTCAAATGTCTGTCTTATGTTCAGCTAACGTCAGAGCACAAGTCACAAGGGCCGATACATATACATGCATTGGGACCCATAGAACAAAATTCCCCAGCGCAATTCAAAGGAGTGCGGTACTGCTAACGGCAGAGAAAAAGATACATTTAACGGCCAAAAGTTAAGAGCCAATTTTGTTAGGCGTTAGACACCTAAAGGATAAAAAAAGCCTGTTACGTGGTAAAACAGACAAACAGCTCCCCACACAAGAATACAAATGGGAAAATTAACCAATGCAATGCCAAAATAACACAAAAAACATGCCCACACACACCACAGATCACTGTCACACACAACACAACAACCAAGCAACACCACATGGACATGGCCTAACAAAAAAAACACCAACACAACATGTCACGGAACACTTGGGGTTAGCAAACAACACGGACACTTGCCAATACAAAACAAGCTCACCTGTGCAACATCACCAGACGATCCAGACACAACCTGCACCCACAAGAGAGAGAGAGAAATCAGTATGTTGGGTTACATATTGTTGCGAAGACTGGGGAGAAGGCGTGCAAGGGAGAGAGCTAGGAACACCAGCAACCCCCAGGCACACCTGATCAACAGCCCTCACCTGTTGCAAGTGAGGAGGCTCCGACTCAAGAGCCACACAGGAGCCAATCCCCACCTGGAGGACACCTGCCTGCAGATGCACAGCTGCAGCAACAGGATGCTCCCCAGCTGCCACAGGGACCCCTGGAGCAGCCCAGGATGCATAGACGACCACTAAGGCCCAGGGTATACCACCCAAGGGTCACTCTCCTTGGAATGACCGATGACGAGGTCATTGATCACTACAGGTTGAGGCCGCACAGCATCATTGCCCTGTACGAGGTCATCAAGGATGCGGTGGATCCCATATGCACCCACAACCATGCCCTAACTGGCCTGCAAAAACTTCTATGTGCCATACACTTCATGGCAAGTGGCGCCTTCCAGTCGACAGATGGTTACGCATCTGGCATGTCCCAGGCCACATTCTCCAGGGTGCTGGCCCAGGTCTTGCCAGCCCTCAAAGGCAAGGCCAGTAGGTACATACACTTCCCCACCACCAACATGGAGTGGACACATCTTAAGCAGGGCTTCTAAGAATGGGGAGGCATGCCCAGGGTCATGGGTGCAATAGATTACACCCATGTCAGTATCAAAGCACTAGCACGTCGTGGACATGTGTTCATCAACCGAAAAAACTTCAACTCCATGAATGTGCAGATGGTGTGTGACAGCAACCTGGCCATCATGAATGTCTGTGCAAAATATCCCTGGAGCTGTCACGATTCCCATATACTCATCTGTACAGAGAGACTTCGAAAATGGGACCTATACAAGAGGATGGCTTCTGGGTGAGTTAACAATACTAAATCGCACCACATACACACGTGCTAGTATGTTCATCTCATGAAACAGCATTCACACAACATGTGTTCCTTGTCTCACCATGTCACTCACTTTCCACAAGTGATGCTGGCTATAGCTGCAAACAATGGTTCCTCACCCTGGTCGCCAATCCCCAAACCAATGCCCAGGAACAATATAACCAGGCTCATGGCAGACCTTTACAATGCCATTGAGCAGACCTTCAGCCTCCTCAAGTCCCGATTCCAATGTCTGGACCACTCGGGGGGAGCATTGCAGTATGAACCATTAAGGTCTACAACATCGTAATGGCATGTGCCATCCTCCATAATATCACGGTGGACACCAGACTTATCGACAATGTCCAGCCCCCACCCAGAGCTGATGACCCTATGGACATTGTCCAGGGTGAGAAAACCCTAACAGAGATGCAGACAAGAGACAGATTGATCAGGGATCACTTCAGCTGTGAGTATAATACATGTATGCACACAATCCATGCATACACACCCACCACAACACACATGTTCTGTTTCACCCCACAGGATCAGTGACACAGCCCAGGCACTGGCTGAAGTATGGCCCACCAACATCATCCATTACACGGACCAGTCATATTGGGGATAGAGATCCAGATGGCAGCTGACATGTCCTCCATGTTCATACTGCTACCTCAAGGATATCATGCATGCCCCCCCCTGGAAACCAAGGTACAACACTTCAACCATGTTCAGCATATCCCACTGCTCCCTAGGCACCAACTAAGGTTTTTTTCTAGGATCTGACCCATAGCAACCATGGTACCCCTGTAGCAAGGGAATCCCATCCAAGGCAATGCATCAGACAGCACTCTGCCATGTCAGGGGTTAAGAGGACATTCGAGAGGGACATGGGACCAGTAGTTTAATACAGCTGAAAAGAGCTGCAGAGGGATGGATCTACAGTGGTAGTGTGTTACGCAACATAGATGTCATGAAATCTGGATCACATCTCCAGGGACACTATGCTGACCTGTGTGTGCAGGGATATGTGCCCCAGACAGATATGCACACATCAACAAATATGTCCTAATAGCTCTATGAACCAAACATATTTAGGCTGCCTCTGCCAGTGGCAGCCCAAATACACTAGTGTCATGGAGCTATTAGGACATATCTGTTGATGTATGTATTCATGTCAGGGACATGGATCCCTAAGGATGGTTAACATCCCCTTAGTTCCCCCCCCATAATGGTTTACAGACCAGTACACAACACATTACAAAGCAATGGTTTGTGTAGCCGCCCCGCCGCCCCCCCCCCCCGCGTAACAAGAAAGATTAACAGGATCATGTTGTAGCTGTTGCATGACGATCAGTTCGAGGGTGCTGTTCCAAATCCTGTCCTACAGGTATCCATAGCACAAGCCATCCTAGAACAGAGGTGTTTCCATGTAACTGGACTGAAGTCTGGACATTTCCATGAAGCTCACCCCTTAGTGTTTCAAATGATTGTGTTGGTGATGCAATGTTTGACCTGATGTTCACAGCAACCTCTACTGGAACATTCACATATGGACACGAATTCATGTGTGTACTAACATCCAGGTATCAGACCTGTACAGTAAGACTGCTTATCCACAGAGTTGCCAAACCATGTGGACAACACATGAGCAGTTCATTAGTGTTTCTAAAGTATTCATATTTAGTTCAGATGTACCATTTGTGTGCTCATACAAGTGTTTCATGCATATAGGCTATATACCCAGGAAACACATGTATGTTTTAATGTAGTTTGAGACACAATAAAGGAGAACCATCACTATTCAATCTGTGTCTGTATGAATGAATGTTGGATCAAACATCTGTCAATGTGGAACCATACTCAAGGCTAGAGTATCCCTCATACAAAGGAAGGCATGACCTACATCACAGGAGTCCACTAGTTGTCTGACCATGAGTGGACTTTGTGATGTATACATGCAATGACGTGACGGCAGTGATACACTAATGTGTGTTGTGAGTGATTAAGTGGTGATACAGGGAACAGACTCACTGTGATGTCTTGTCCACAGTTTGTGTGTTGCTCAATATAATCTATGTCCTGAGATTGCTGTAGGTTGACATATCTCAGTACGTGAGCTACATTAACAAACAACCAGACCAAATGGACAAGTGTTATCACTGGTGCAGTGTGTTACAACCTTAGTTAATCAACAATACAACTTAATACATAACCCAATGCTCAGCCTAAGGTTTCAATGTGTGTGCTACAGATTGAAATCTAAGGAAGATCATTGGGTTATCCAGTAAGTTAGGAGTTTGAGTCACAGCCTATTGTGCAACTGACTTACTGGAGAACACAATGCTCACCCTAGGATCACAATGTGTAGCACACACATTGAGATCCTAGGGTGTACATTGTGTTCCCCAGTGTCAAATATACCCCACTGTCAGAAATCACCCAATTTAAGTGTGAAAGATTAAAGATTCACTCCAGAAATGTTAAAAACCAAACTTATCTGGCAAGCAAAGGGTTAATCAACAGAGGAGAGGGAGAAAGCCTGGTCCCTGCGTAGTATACTCGATGAGAAGAACTCACAAAATGGCTGCCGCGACGGGAGCCAATCAGAAAAGAGGCACGAAACGAGCGCTCATGGGAAATGTAGTTTTTCTCAAAAAGTACCCCAAAGCAGTGCCCGAAGTCCCCCAACACACTTGAACATGAAACCGGATGAAAGAGCAAGGGAAGAGAAACAAAATGAGCCCACTCTAAAGTCGCTATGTGAAGTGGTTCCAGAGATACGCCCCACACAGTGTAAGCCCATAGAGAGTAAAGGAGCAATGGCGGCTATGCGGTAAGGCGCGGAACATAAAATTTAAGAATATTAACCCCAATAATAAAAAGGTTAAAACTACATATGAAACACATGTACATGCTGAGAAAACACTATCCCATAAAGAAAGTGTAACAGAACCCCCAATAAAGTCAAACCAGCAGACAAAGGGTTAAAATGCCACAGACTGCTCCAAAACTCAAGACATACACATATATACAATTAAATATATACATAAACACCCAATGAGTGCCGGAGTGCGCAATGAGAACTCCCAAATACAAGCCCAATGAAGGGACATTGTGGGACAAGTGGACCTTCAGCACTCAAAGGGTGGCTCACCTTTCTGCAGGTCTTCTGTCTTCAGGTCACCATGCAAAAAAAGGATTACCTCAGAGGATAATCCCCCGGGGAAGTACTTGAAACCAAGTTGTTCCCCCCCCCCCCCCCATCAGGGCATAAGGTCCACCAAAAATCCCTGGACACTGAGCTAGCCACTTTGGAGAGGGCATTTGTCAGTCATGGTAACCCACCTAATGGTGGTATTCCATATTTGACAGAAAATAAAAAGACTAAAACTGAAGAGAGATGTTCTCCACCTGGTGTGTACACACCCAGGAACAAATCATTCTGGTGTTAACTGACTGGGAAGCAGCTGAGGAGGGAGGGGAGGCTCTGCCCCCTGCATACATTTGGAGAAATGTTCCTGCCTACTTAAAGGGGTGGATCACCTCCCAGAGTTACCAGTAACCTGTATTGGACGACAGTGAAAGCATATTTGTAGTTCCTGGATCACCAGTGGATCAAAGCTGGGTGAAGTAAAATGTTATACAATACAAAGTGATTGGAAGATCACCATGCCTTCTCATCATTGCCCACCAAACAAGGGTATCCTCCCTGGAACTATTAGGAGGGGGAGAAATATGAGCGCAGAGCACCCACTGCCTCTTTTCACTAAAATGAATATTCAATGGTGGTCCACTGGACTTCAGGGTTGTGTCTGACAAATGCACAAGTGAGCCATGTTGTCAGTAAGCCTCACTAGGAAGCACACTTAATATCCCACCATTAAAAATTGGGCTTTTGACCTCTTGAATGCTAGAGGTCTAATAATGCTTTGCCAACCTTCAGTCTCTTATTTAAATCAATTGGAAATTTGGACATTTGGTGCAATTAGCTTAGTGTGATGAAAAATAATAGGTACACAAAGTGATGCAGTGAAACCAAAAACATGGGAAGCAGACAACAAAGTAGAGCCAAAAATAAAGACACCAAGGTTGATGATCATTAGTTTTTATTCTGCGGTCATTTGAGATATTCAACATGGTAAAGTACATACAGACTTCACCCTGACCAATCTCTTCTAAATACCTTTATGAACAATTCTTCCACTGGAAGTCATGCCCCCAATTCAACCACCTTCTCCATTTCACTTAAAACAGGGGTTGCCTTCAATAAGCTAGAAAAGTGCAATTATGGTGCAAACTGCACACCACAATGGGTCTTTTAATCCTTTGAATGCTCCAGAACTGCACTTTATTTTACTGATTATGGCCTCAAATAAGCAGTATTATTTTTAAGACTGCCTAGTATTCGGTCCATCAACATGTTTGCTGACCTGGTCACTAACAGCTGAATATCAGATACTGCAAGTATTAAAGGGCTGTATTCAGTATAATAAAGAGGAGCAATTCTGCAGCAAACCAACTGTATTGTAGGGGACAAACAATTCCAAATGACTTAAGTGGGGCAGCAATCAAGGGACTGAGAGCTCCTCTTAAATGTTATGAAAATCAAGCTTCTCCTACAGTGCAGTTTTCATTTGTCCCCTATGGTGCAGTTGGTGGCTTACTGAACAATTTCTCCTTTTAAGATTCTTGAATAAAGTCTTAACTCTGAGTGCCAGAGGGGTACATAATGTATTCCAATTCATTCCTTACCACTCTGGCACTCAAATGGTTAAGAGTATTTTCTCAAACTTCTCTCCTTGTTTTCTGTAGTTCTTGACATGTGCACCACACTGAACCTATTTAAATTTAGGGATGGGTAATGTAAGGCTCCCCAGGTGTTGGTGGACTACGAGTTGTCCCCTCATTCAATGTCTGTTAGGGGGTGATGTGAGCTGTAGTTGAGCAACTCCTGGAGCGCCTCATGTTGCCCACCCTGATCTAGCGGCAAATCTTAGACACCAAATATTATATATATATATATATATATATATATATATATATATATATATATATATATTCCCCCCCCCCCTCCTGTTGGCCTGCTGACAAATCCATGGAAACTCCCAGCAAGAACATAAACTAAACAGGCAATCTTGTTCTCCAGGTCATTCAAGCGTATTCTGCTGGTTATCAAAAGTGCGCCTTCCATCACATCCAGGCACCCATGATTATGTGCATTTAGCCAGAGGCTCCAGAGATTCTGGGTTCAAATGCTACAGAGCCTGCATGGAGAACAGAGATTATTTTGTTTTATTATAAAGACAAAAACAATGATCTAAAACATTTTTTTTTTTTTTTATCTTTGTGAATAAAAATCTAGTTCCATTGTTAAACACCTTGGATGGTAAATACACATTTAAAGTATTGAGAAGCAATGGGTTGGAGATGTTACTAGCAGTCAAGGGATTAAATGAAAATCAATTGGATGTGATCAGAGAACTGCAACATGTTTGCATCCAATACACCTCACAATGCAATAAGTGCGCAAACGCTGCCACCCACTTCGCAAACCGGTTTAATGGGTACGAATGAAACAGGATTAGCCTATACTCCATTTTAGAATGTACAACTATATTATTACAAATAACCAATATGGTACTAGATACATGCTAGTTTATTAAGAAACAGGTCCACATAGCTCCTATAGTCGCAACCAGTCATACCATATATGTACTCCCCACATTAGCTAAAATCCTAGAGAAATGTGTCCATATACAACATATAAGTAGTACTGGCTAACCAGTTTTTTTTTTTAACCCCCCATCACTCAGGGTTTAGTTCAAATCACTCCACAATCACTTCCCTCCTAAAAGTAACCAATGATATTCAGACTCATGGAAAATGATGAGTTCACTGGAGCTATTTTTCTAGATTTTGCAAAGGCCTTTGATACAGAATACAATATTCTTATAAGTAAACTCCTAAGTTCAGGACTGGGTAATCATTCTCTAAACAGGTTCCAATCCTATTTATCAGACAGAATGCAATGTGTGTCTATTGTAGACAATACTTGCCTTCTGCTCAAAGTAACAAGTGAGGTCCCCAAGGCTCCATTCTTGGCCATCTTTTATCTCTATTTATAAACTATCCACCCATGGTTTGCAACGCATCTTCTGTACACATGCATGCAGACTTATCACAACCTGAGGCCGTATTACAGCATGATTTCTCTAAAGTTGAAAGATGGATAGCAAACAAAAATAATGTTCTTAAACACTGACAAAACAGTCACAATGTTATTTGGTACAAAGCATAAACTGTGCAATCTCTGCAATACCAATCCATCCATTGTAACAAAGTCTTATCGTAAATGGACCCCAGTGGACTCCTACGAATATCTTAATATGCGGCTTAACCCCAACCTCACTTTTGGTCTTCATATTGATAAGCCAACATCCAAACTTTATCCCAAAATAGGTGCACTGTTTAGAAACAAATCCTGTTTAAACACCCTGGTAAGACTACGCATTGTACAACAGAGGTTATTGCCAGTAAGACTATGGGGACGTAGTATCTGCTCCCACTCCACAAATCCATCTTTCTAAAATTTACACTGTATAGCTCATTATGCCGCTTTACCCTCCAATGTAATTACATAACTCATAATTGTGATATGTATAAAGAACTGAATTGGCTAACACTAATCTAAAAGTGCTGGTCACTCCAGCTCTTCATACTAACTATAACCTCCGCTCCTCTGCTAACAAACTCACCAGGTATACCACATTACAAGAGGCAAGCCAGTTGATCTGCCTTTTCCTTCAGAGCTCCGATTGGCTGGATTAATCTACCTGAAGAAGAAAAAAAAAAAAAAAATTCAGATCTTCTCCTAGTCTTAAAAATAAGGTCGTCTTTAAGTCTAAAAATAATATGCAACTGTAAACTTGGACTTTAAAAAAAAAAAAAAAAAAAAAAAAAAAAAAAAAAGATTAAGGCCTTTTGCTAAAATTTGCCTGCAGGAAATGAAGTACCTGTGGCGATCTTTAGAGAAGGATTAAAATCTAGAGAACAAAACGAAGTTCTCCATATTCTATGATGGATATTTGATGAAAATGGTTTTCTGGCTTTCACCAGTTTAACCCCTTGGGCATGCACAATCAGATATGTGAAAATTACGAGGTGGCACTTTGAAGCTTCAAATTTCCTCTGCATGTACTAATTTACCCTACATAGCAGGGTAAATTTTAACTTTAAAATATATATACAATGTATTCCATAAGTATGGGAGCAATTCTGTATATAAAAATGCACCTTTTTTTTTTATCCTGCACTATGTGTCTTTTCAAAATGAAATTAGGCCTTGTGGAGGAGCGTTGTGACCTGTCCTAATGCCCCCTGGCTCCGACCGCCTAATAGACTTCCAGGTCTCTGCAGTGATCGCTTATCCTATCACCGCCTTCCTTTACCTCCTTGTCACATCCAGAGCTCATCCTGCTGTTCAATGAACTTCTGAGTTGCGTAGAAGGACCTTCAAGACCCACATGAAGCCAGTGGGTCTTGAAGGTCCTCCTATTCAATCCTGTCATTCATAGAACACCAGGTTGAACTCTGAATGAATAGGGAAAGGAAGGCAGTGATCGCCTTCATGATGGCTGCAGTGATAGCCTATCTTACAGGATAGGAAATCCGTGCCAGGGTTCCACCCAGCCCTTTTCCCTGCCCACTGGTAGCCACCAATTCCCCACATCCAGTTTGCCCCCTGCCTAGTTTCCCTGCTCACTAGTAAACACAGATTCCCCGCATCTACTGTATGCACCCAGCCTTGTTCCCCTATCCACTAGTGGCCAAGAGTTCCCCGCACCGTCTGCCCCCTCCCCCTTGCCCACCTGTAGACAACAATTCACCACATACACTGTCTGCACACCCATCCCTGTCTTTTTCCCCTACCCACAGATACACCACATACACTATCTGACCCCCAAGCTGGTTTCATTGGTAGTTGAAGAATTCCAGATAAACAATCTAACTATGCAACCTGGTTTCACTGGTAGCCACAGAGCCCAACATGCACTGTGATTCCCCCCAGCGCGATTCCACTGGCAGTTCCAGTCTGGGGATGCGGGAGATGCTGCTACTGTCCTTGGAAGCCACAGATAACACACATTCACTGACACACCAGCCTTATTTCACTGGTAGTCACAGAGCCCCACGTACGCTATCCTGACTCCCCTGCCCATTCTATACAGAGTTGTTTTAGGGTGGTTTTAAGGGATAGTAAATTGTAAAAATAAAAAAAAATGTTGTGGGGCTTAAAACAAGGGTACTCACACTGGTGAAAGGTGTTTTATTCCAAAGTTATTATAGCTCAAACTTGAAATTTTTTAGGTGCAGAATCACAGTGTCCTGAAACCGGGTATCCTTTTAAAAGGTCGCACTGAAGAGCGTGCAACCTAACAGTAACCATGTCGCCATGGTTAAAATGGAGACATGATAATCTCGCACTGCACAACAGCACAAGACTCACGTCCCATAGTCAAACATCGCATATCTGCATACAAGTCCCATCATGCTTTCCCATCTGGATAGAACTGCACAAGTATGCAGCGCTTGAGCATACATGACTGCAGTGCTTACATGCGTGCCATGAATAAGTGTTCGTGCCATAGAGTGCTCAATCAGATCCAGTTGAAGAGGCCTCAAGTGAAACGGAGCAAAGGGAACTGCTGCTCTGGTAGGGAGAGAAAAGGATTGCACTGTCTTAAGATAAGATTTCAGATCTTTGAGGTAAAAAAAACTTTTGAAGGCTGGTGTTGAATCTCAAGCCTAGAAACAGCTTTAGTTGAGATTTACTTAGGCTGATTATCAAACTGTGATCCTTCATAGTTAAGAGTAAGAGGTTATTGAATTAGCTTGCGAGTCAGATTTACTTCCATGGATCGGAAGTGAGCCATAAGAGGTGAAAACTCTCAGAGCTGTGGCTAGGCCAAAAGGCAAAGCCACAAATTGAAAGTTTGTTTGGGTAAGCAAACCTGAGATTTTCCCAGTGTTTGCGACAAACAGGGATGTCTAGGTAGGCATCTTTGATGTCCAAAGAAGTGAGAAATTCCTCTGGCTTAATGGCTGCTATCACTATCTTGAGAAACTCCATTTTGATCCTGGGAACTTGAAAAAGCTAAGTTGTTCAGGTACAGGATAGGACAGAATCCTCAGTCTTTTTTGATGCCATAAAAAGTTTGGAATAAAAGGCTGAACTTTTGGTACTGGAACTATTAAATCATTGTCAACCTTTCGGTTGCAGAGAAGCTATCAGAGAATCTCCAGAGCTGCTGTAAACAATGGCCGCAGCTGTGCAAGTTAACTTGCATGTGCATGCCCCCAGCGTGCTTACGTTTAAGAGCAAAATTTAAGTGAGGAGATGGAAACTAGTAATGTTTCTGAACGTCATAGTGCACTATGCACTGAAGTTAATTTAGTAGTAATTATAGAAATAAACATAATTATAATAGTAAAGGGAGTTGAAATCAATAAATTTGATATTTTTTCTATAAATTAAAACCAAATACTATATAATATAAAAATAAAACCTTATGTCTCCCACGAAGATCCCCTACTAACTACAAAGCTTCCCCACCCTTAACAGCCAAAGGCTAAGTTCGGGCCTCTATGATTGAGATTAAGCTATTTCAAAGAAAGGAAGCTAGGAATCAAAGAATTAAATAGGAGGCAACTATATATTGTAAAGCTGATAGTCTAAAGACATTGTCAAGGGTAATTCACAGACAACACACATTAGGAAGCAATGTTGGAGATATCCAGTATCTCAGAGGTTAGAAGCAGTGTCTTAATTCTTTAATTTTTTTTTTTTCTTTTATATATAAAAAGGCTCTGATCAAGACTTCAATAATTCTAAATGTTTTTAATAGTTTAAAATGTAACTATGGTGATCAGGAGAAATGGGAATATGTAGCTAAGCATCTTTTATGGCCAGAAACACCAAATATTATTTTTGGTTCCATGGCGGATGCGACTGATCTGACCATTCATTTTGAAATATGTTTACTAGTCGTTCGTTCGGTGTTTTAAGTTTCAGTACCGGAGGAAATACTCCAACCCTTTTGGGTACAAACAGATTGGTGTCTACTGGAACTCCCATATTTAACAGTTTGTGAAAAGCTGATTATTTTACATTGCCTTGCAAGGGAAGTAACATGAAATGAATTTGGTAAATGGACATTCCACACCGATCATTCATTTGTCCATAACTGTGTCCTGCATTGTAGGCATGGTGAAAATATTTGTCATTCCCTTGAATGGAGGGTGACATGGAAGACATGGAGCATCACCTTCACGTGGCATTTTACTTCGATGGAGCAGTTTTGACATTGCTTCTCTTGATACTGACATTTTTTTGTTGTTACCTGATAAAACAAATTACGATGCCTCAATAAGAAATGAAAAGCATTTCCTTTCTGAAGTCAAACCTCCGTTTGTTCTCTGGAAATAAAGTACATTTATTACATATAAATCTCTTGGGTGCCAGATCTGCAAAGCCACAGGTTTTTTTCCCTTTAACTGCTGGTTTTATTTTGCCTCTGGGAAATAAAACCATTAGTTCTTTTTTAAACATATTTTCACTCACACTTCCAAGTGAATTACTTTAGTTTCAGAAAAGTAGCGACCTGTCTGCATCCATAATGTATAATACAATTCATCAGATGAGGTTTCTTACCACTATCTGAAAAACAGAACATGCAGGGGGTTTGACAGGCTTGAAATGATAGTAATGTTTCGTTATCCAGAACGCTGCAATGCTCGGTTATGGCGCACACAAGATCGTTTATGTTAGTAATGCTGCATTTGGTATATATTGTGTAAGATATTAAGACTTATTCCCCTCATATCCCTTATAATCCTGTCATCTTTCGAGGCTCGGAGCTGCAAGAGGATGACAACGTGGGACAATCTTCCTTCAGTATAGAGAAAACCCTGCCCCTCCTTGACAGGCAGTTTGTGCCTCATAGCTCTGTCCGGTCAAGCATCGGACTTCAGATTCATGGGCAGGTGCCTGGATTCTTGAAAAAGGGGCATTAGGAGGATAATTATTTCATGCAATATATTCTGAATGCAGCATTACTAACATATGCATTGCAGTGTTCAGGATATTGAACAGATTACTAACCCTTTAAAGGGATACTAGCCCATGGGAGGTATAACTGTGCTCTTTGGAGCATCATCCAAGAATGGAATTAAGCCTTTATTGCAAGGGTAAAAGATGATCATCTTCTGAGGAATTGCAGGACTTGTCACCAGTAGAATGATTAACCCTTTGAAAGCTAGAGGGACACTCAAAATACAAGCATGTACTCATGCTGTGTGTTACTTCAGTGCATAGACCCCATGGCAATTATCACAATATAAAGAACTTTATGATCATTCAATCTGAATGAACCACCTCCATACAAGTCTGTGGGAAAAACTTAAGCAGGATCTTTGAGGTGTCAAGATTGACTAAAACACTAAACTTTCCACTCCCCCTACATATGTTATCCTACACATCTAAGTTCTCCCACAGTAGACCATTTTGCAACCAAATGTTACAAATAACAGAACACTGAATCATGCAACGGTCCATATATATTATAGCTAGGGCAAGCCAGCTATACAACCTTGGCTTTTCCAATAAGGAATTAGTTCCCACACTGGTGCAGCTGGCATGTGGCATACTTGCTCAACATTTGGCTCTATGTATAGATCAATTTAAGCCAGGGAAAGGGAGTGGAATTTCACCTGATCTGTGCACCTATTAAGTAAGGCAGGAGTGCTGGCATCCACATAGTAAGAGAAATGTAATGGAAGGGTGTTCAGCAAAAAGGATACTTCCATTATGGCTGTTGCTTCATTCCAAATTGTCCCAAAGTCTTGGAACTGTTACGGCCATATCCCATGAAGAACTGGACCCCTTGAGGCAGGGATAGGCAACAAGACACTCTGCAGCTGCTGCCTGTCTGCAACTCCCATAATTCCTCAACTGGTAGGTAATGATGGAAGTTGTAGTCTGGAATCAGCTTGAAGGCCTCATGTTGCCCACCACCGCCTTGAACAAGAAGTGAGTGCAATGCACTGCAAAACATGTTACAAACCCCTATGATCAAGGGATCAGACTACACTAAAATAGCTATTCTGTTAACAACCAAGTGAGCTATAGGAGGTCTGGACACCAGATGGCATCTAGAATATAATATAATATTTTACACACACACACACACACACACACACACACACACACACACTAGTAGTGCCACTGCCACTCTGTTGCAGGGCAGTCATGCGCAGTAGAGACTGCCAGCGCCACGGCTGATACAGAGTTGTATCAGCCGCGGAGCGGGCAGTCTCTACTGCGCATGACTGCAGCACGCGCAGCGTCTACTGCGCATGACGCGGCGTTACACACGTTTTAGCAAATTATTACATAGGATATACACATACACACACCAGTATGAACGGCGATAACTCTGGAAAGGAACATCTCCATCCAGTGGGAAAGGATTTAATTTAACTCCTAAAGAAGGTTCTGTTCCACCCACCTGCATGTCAAACTTGCCAAGTAGATCCATAAACACTGCCTGCAAAGCAAGAAAGAAAGGTCAGTACTACTGTCTAGGGATCACTTCTATCCCCCCCCCCAACACACATTCATTGCAACCCAAATTAAAGAAAAGAAAGTTGAGGGTAGGGGAATCAAACTGTGGCATTAAGTTTGCTTTTGTTTTGTTTTGCTTCCCCCCCTTTTTTCCCAGTTAAAATAACTGAGCAGATATTATAAAAAGGTAGCAAAATTATCTATAGGCATTAAAAGCAACTTGGAAATCTTTTTAATGGCAAGTTACATTAAAGGAAGACATTTTGTTACAACTATTATATCTATTTTATATAGAATTACTTTTAAAGGGTTTTTTTTTGATAATTTAATATTACACACAATCTGCTGACAGTTTATATGGAGATTAAGTTTAACTTTCATGGCATGCACAGTTTTACCACAACGAACACAGCAGCAGACAGGCTCGTGGCACCAATGCTGTAGTTGTCAACCTGCTGCCATGCAGCTATTGTTTCCTATAACAGCTGGAAAACTGCAGGTTGCACACAAGTGTTGTAGTATCAGGTGTGGTTAGACTGTGCAGGACACGTTTGAAGAATTAACGTGCGAAAATCAGTATTATGGAATGCTTTTACCTTGTTAGCGATGCATGATTTACACATCCTGAGTGTCCTGCAGGATTTCTCTTTTCTTTATAAAGGTTTAGGAACCTTGGCAATTGTACGATGTCCACAGCCCAGTGGGAAATCTCCAGCCTTTATCCCGTTAGACTACGAATAACAGGTTTATATTGTCCTCATGTTTCTATTTTTATTTGTCATTTTCTGTATCAGGTTTACCCTCACGCCACTACCCCAAATCAACCCTGCTATAGGAAAGCAACTCCTAGGAGGGACTAAAGGGCTTTATACAGACCTATGTGGGGAAAGAAACATCAAAGAACTAGTGGAAAGAACAATGAGGGACATTTATAAATGTGGAGTTAACTGAAAAATCTTAAAATTGTTCTTAACAGTTGATATTTAAAAATAATGTAACGTCAGTTTTAGTGGCCATAACTTAGTTGATTTTCTCGGTAAATTGCGTAGGTGTAGTAGTTTTTGGACCAGCATATTTCCATTTTTTTTTTGTGGCAAAAACTTGCCTACAGTCCTTAAATACATCAAGGTGCTACAAATGATATGTAGTGTTCGGATTATGCCATATTTAAATACCATTGATTAGCTTTTATAAATATCAACTAGCAGTAAGTTGTTCATACACTGTAGAACATTTTTTTTTTTTTTTTTTTTTTTAATCACCCTCAGCTTTACAGCCCGGAATTTAAAGGCATTAAAATCAATAAGGGCATGAGAGAGACATTATCTCTTCACTGATAATTTAAAAGTATGTGCTGTCTTCAAGATCACAGTAAAAGGGTATTTCCAAGCAGCAGATGGGAGGGGGGGGGGGAGCCCACAAACTTTATACTCCCTTCGAGAGACAGTTAAATTAACAAGGGCCATTGGACAGTAAGAAGAATGTTACAGTCAAAAGCAGTGCACTCCTGTAGAATAAGTAGCACAAACGGTTAGGCTGGCTATTAACTATTACTCTGTGGGAGATTTTTTTTTTTAAATCGGTATACAGACCAGATGAACCATTTAAGAGCAGCTGAAGGGAGGCTTTTTATCCTGTGTCGCTTGTTACATTTAACGTTTAAAAGAGAAAATAGAAGAAAAAGGTTTATTTGTTACCAAACAATAGCACATTTGCTTTTGCGCTTAAAAATTAAGTTTTAACAAAATGTTTGCAAACATGTTAACAAGATAGACCTATTTAGGCAGGCTGTACAAATAATGTTTAACTTGAACACACATACCAAAAAAATGTTATATTATAATTTGTCAGAAGTTGAACAAGCAACTATATATTGTAAAGCTGATAGTCTAAAGACATTGTCAAGGGTAATTCACAGACAACACACATTAGGAAGCAATGTTGGAGATATCCAGTATCTCAGAGGTTAGAAGCAGTGTCTTAATTCTTTAATTTTTTTTTTTCTTTTATATATAAAAAGGCTCTGATCAAGACTTCAATAATTCTAAATGTTAAAAGGGACATTAACAATGTTATTTATTTATTTTTTTAATAGTACTTGACCTAAAACATACTGTAACATTTTAAAGCTCAACTTTAGTGGTAAAACGTCTAATCCCCCAGCTAGTACAGATTTCAGGCAAATCAATTAACCTGATCCCAAGCTTGCATGTTCAAGGCTCCTGCCCCTTCCCCATTGTTATGTTTTGACAAAATTCCAGTTTGAGTATGCATCTGAAGGTGCAGCTGACATTTGCAGTGGGAGATAAGCGCACCTTTGCTGCTTGCTTGAACAGTCCTAAGTCCATCCCCTGCTCCCTGAATGACTTACAAAGTCATAACTCATTTCTCTGGTTACTTCTGGGATAAAACTGCTGCCTGACAATGCTGGTACTATGTTGATATGGTCAGCAATTTGATTCTAGAAGTAACCAGCCATGAGTGATACCATAGTAAACGTTCATTATATAGAGAATGGCTCTGGAGCAGAAGATGGGTGTTTAATTACAGGGAAAGAACATATCTATTCAAGGCAAACATATCTGTGAAATTCTGCACTTCGGTAGCTTTGTGGCCGTTCTCTTCTCTCACTCAAACACCATCGTGGCTTGTCAAGGGCAGGCTATTTAGGGATCAAGTCAAAAGATCAGATGCCCTACTTCTGTACTAGCCCAGATTTGAGATGGGCCTTTGACATAACATACAAAAATAAAAACACCACACCCAAACACTGGAAACAAAGTGAGAAGGGGGTGGGGAGTAGAAAGAGAACACAAAGCACATATAACATCAATCACAGGATGTTTAGACCAAGTACTCTCCATATTTGGGAGATTTAATTCAAAATTAAAGTTTTGTTTTTACAATGCAATTTTCTTTTCTAACCAGGTGGTGCTTTTCCCTCGATTTACTACAGGGATGTGTGGTCACTCACTGCGTGAATTGTACATTTTCTTTTGGACACTATTTGGCATTTATGCAAGTAAAAAATGGATATCTACTCAAGTACAGTGGATCCCAACCCTATTCTCATTGGCATCCATCAGGCCTCGTCTTTATGATCTATTTCCTGGTTTATGCAAAGGGGTGTTACATTTCTAAGCCTCCGCACAACCAACAGTTCCCCTTTGCAGCCTGCCTTCAGGAAACATCAGAAGTGCAGGTATTCAGGATTGCCTCTCACATAAGCACATGTGAATATCATAAGCACAGGAGAGTTATCACAATGACTCATCCACTCATTGGACCACCTGCTTCTACAAGGATATAAAGAAAACCTGCACTGTTGATGTGAAGAGGACCACAGTTGGGAACCACTGCTCTAGGCCCCCCCCAACTCCGTGCACTATATATATATATATATATATATATATATATATATATATATATATATATATATATATATATATATATATATATATATATATATATATATATATATATATATATATGCATGGTTCCTCAAGCTTTAGCTTTCTGCTTTTAAACTCTGCTATTTTTTTTTTGTGCGGATGTTGTGACAAAAGTTTATAAAGTCAGCTGCCTTACTCCAAGAGATTAAAGCGCTGAATAATTACATTGTATATGAGACCCTGCAGGAAAAACAAGAACCCTGGCCAAGCACATAATGTGCAGTCTGATCATATGGGAGAGCCATATAATGTAGCACACACTGTGCTGCAAGGCATCAAAGAAGGGTTTTAGAACAGATTTCTTTTAAGACAAGTGATACTGCATGTAGATTATATCCCCATAGTGGGTGCTCATTCCTGCATTGTTTTACAGTTTGAAATTTATTCTGCTTTATTCTATTATACAACTTATTTGAACATCAGTGTTGCATTAAATAGAAAGCATTAGTTGCTCATGTTCTAATAAGACGTGCATACAAGAGGAAAAATTCTGCATCATAGTGGAACACAAATTCCTACCAGTTTTAATGGAACCCTTTAAACTCTTTGAATGCTAGGTCTCCACTGCATTGCTTCACAATGCTTTGGAGAACTATCACTCAAGCAGTTAAAGGGATAGTAATGTTTCATAATAAAAGTGGCTCTAATTAATCATCATAGTATTCGGACTTTGGGGAGTGTTATTTAAATCTGTCAGTTGTAGTTCAAGAGTAATTCAATAACAAAGTATCCCCCTCCCGCCCCTTTTACTGATATAACACTGCTCAGCCAGAGCAGAAGGGAGGTGCCCAGGTAGACTGCAGAGAGGGACAATCTTCAAGATGAGGGAAAAACATGGAAAACTTGCCAAGGGGGGGGCAGGGCTTTCATTGTTCTCATAGGAAGAAGATTATCCCCTTCTGTTATCTGTCTGGTCTATGGACTGCATTCCACATTCTGTGAAGAGTTGGCTTACACTAGGTAAAAGGGGCAGGAGGGGAAACTTTGCTTGTGAATATCTCTCAAACCATAAAGGTTTGAGAGATAAGACTTATATCCTTCATGTTTTTTTAATGCCTACAAAATAAAATAAAAAGAAGTGTTACTATCCCTTTAAAAGCCCCATTTAATTAAAGTCAATGGAAATTTGTATTTGTTCCACATGATGCTGAATTGTTCCTCTTTGTGCACAAGACCCATGGTCTAGCCAGATATCAAATCTGAGCACTTATTTTATGTTTTAGGAGTACTTTTACCTCCCTACTTGAGCTGAATTAAGACAACATTAACAGAATTTCATCCATACGTTTTAATAACATAAAGTGGATTTTAATTACAAAGTCAAAAGTTTGAATTTTAAACAGCATACAATATTACAGCTAATTCCTGTGCAACTAGTTCAAATAATGGGATTTTGAAACGCAGCTTTGTTCTGGATAGCGAACCTACAGCTAACATTTAATGTTTTGGTTAGAAACCTTTGTTTTGGGGCAGTAACTTCAGAAACTACATTTTAAACGCTAACTTTTACATGAAAAGCATTTGGATTTAAGGGTTTCTTTTAAAACAACGAACATAAAAAAATGGTCAAAATATATATTTATATATATTAAAAAAAAAAAAAAAAAGTTTGACATTTCCTTTTACTCCAATTTTAAAAGCTGTGCTTTGAAAAGAATTTCAGGAGAGGGAAAGAGTTGAAGGGTAGTCACAGAGCACAGAATTTACTTGTGTGTTGTGGGTTAAGGAACAGGAAGTCCTGGTACACAAGATATCAGTAATTATGGTTTGGATGACTGGGGCCTCAGAAGCGTCCATAGGGGTGCTCTCTGTAAGAACCTCCCTTCACTGGACGTGAGGGTGGAGCCTTCAATGAGGTTCTAGAGCCATTCCAATTGTCTTGTCCTAGAGAAAAGATGCAAGAAACATTAGAAATAGTTATGGCTAGAAATCAAACATATTAGAATAAAATATATGCTTAGTTATAAATGGCCTTTGAGATCACCCATAAGTAGCACTTTAATAGTATTTTACCAGGTTGGTCTTTTGAGTGGAAGACATGCTGCTCCACCGATACTTTCCCTTATGTGATTGCTAAGCCCAACAGCACGAGAAAGTGCGAGCGCCTCCATTCAGATTAAAGCATTCCGCAACTTCTCACATCCATCTGCCAACTAGTACACAGTTGTCATATTAGCCTTTTCTAACTGTGACCAGTGGGAGTAGTTTTTTGTACATCTCCTGCTCATTCAAGTGCTAGTTGTTCACGTTTTCAGATTAACCACTTCTCCACTGTGCCTATGGAGCAGACTGGCTGTTCATTCCTACCATGTAAAACAGTTTTCTCTCTGGACCCCAATTGCAATCCAGGACCAAAGCCCTTTTAAAAATATCTCCCAGACCACAGTCTTGTCAAAGATATCACTCTTTGCACTGCCAAGACTGCATTTATTCATGATCCCCCTAAAGTCCTCGGATATCTATTCCTGACCAGCACCAAAGATCTTCTCTGGCTCTATTCACTGGTAAGGAGGTTTCCTCATCAAGCACCAGAATTCACCTTGACAAAAAGTTGGAGGCACTGTGGTTGTCCATAAACAGGACATGCATCCAGCTGTTTGTCAAGATGGTGATATGAATGAGATCAAAACGCGAGTTTCAACTATGATGTGCACATTGTTAACAATGAATGAGCAGCAGTCAGTTACATGGCCGATGTCAATGTAAGTCACCAAAAGCCACACTAGGACAGAAAAAATAAAAAAAAATATTTAGGCATAATTCAGGCTAACAGGCAGCTAAAATGAAGCTATATAGAGGCTCCATTCAAAATGCAGGTGTGACCTTATATGTAAAATGGTCAATATATTGACCGTTTTAAGTAAGGATTCTTAAGATTTTGGACAAAATAGGAATGTAGTCCTACAATCAAGTTGCCCTAAGAGCTGTACACACTCACAACTTAAGCCTTCACTTACCATAACTTTCATATGATTCTAGCCCCTCTCCATGACCATAATCGTAATATTCAGTGTCCCTAAAAAAATGTAATAATCCAGTTAAGACTTCATTGAGCAAATATTTTTCAAAACAAGTTTTATACAAGCTATAGTATTCAACTATGCATGATGTGCAAAATAAAATAACCATACCCCCCCCTCCTCAAAAAAGGCATGGACCAAGGAGACTCACCTTTGGCTCTGGCTATAGTAGCCTTCATAACCTTCATAGCTTTGTTCTGTGTAGGAGTCCTCATAACCCTAAAAGGGCAAGACAAAGGTTAAACAGCCTCAAAAACAATATAAACTTGGAAATTATTTCCATATGCTCTCCTGCTTGGGAATGTACTGCATATTAAAATGGTCTTGGTCAAAAGAGCAGCAGCAAAGACTATATAGTCAGAAACTCTTTTTTTGCTGCAAATCATTTTGAGGATTGGTCTTTTTATAGGCCTTACTACCCAGCAAAAGCACGACTGAACAGTTTAAAGCCACTGACACTTCACTGTCTTTCCTTGAGTACAGTGAGCTAATCCAGTGCACAGTCACTTTTATTAATTATCCTAGGTTCAAGGTGTGGAAGCCTCAAGACTTGTCCTGGTAACATAGGACAAGTCTGAGAACCCACCGACTTAAGGGGATCACCCCTATACATGATGGTCTAAATAGTTAGCTAATGTAGCGATAGATGTTATAAAGTGTTTTTTTTTTTTTTTTTTAATAAAAATCACTATTTTGCTGAATTTAACAGTAAATACTGCCCTGCACCCTGCTTCTGGACAGACTGCGGGTTACCAGCTCCGTACCGCAGTCTGTCACACTGCCTCTGCTCCCTTCCCCCGATGAACATTATAACATTTAGTCGCAACATAAACTATCTAGACTAACATGTATAGGGGTGATAGATCCCCTTTAATATATGAACTGACCCTTAACCATATTAAGTTGCAGATATTGAAGACTTAGATATATGCCGTGCAGACTCATCAGAAGTCATTGTTTCAGTGTCACTTACATATTCCTCATAGGATTCAGGTGCAGGAGGCGGCAGCGAGATCCTCTGAATGGCTCCACCACGGGACCTTGCAGGGGGGGCACCCCTGCTGACAGGACTGGGTGCCACACTGCGACTCACACTAGCACCACGAGTTAGGGCTCCTCGTCCAGGTGCTCCTCTTGGTACAAGAGCACGGAGTGGTCCAGCTCTGCCCCTAGAAAGGAAGAATGCTTGTGTCAAGATCAAAAGGTCCAATACCACCACTGTACTATACAGATATACCAGAAGCCTTTCAAAAGTAAGCCTACTGATAGCTTTACTTATCTTTTAATGGGATGTTCTACTCCATGTGTAAGGTTCTGGCTATACCAGTGCAGCAGGTCAAGGTTGGTATTTGTAATTGTATGGCTACCAGTGCAGTGGGACAAAGCCAGAGAGGGGGTGTGGGTATGTGTCTCTCTCTCTATGGCTAACACAGACAATGATGGGGTCAGTATGTCTGCTTCTGGGGTTGCAGAAGAAAAACTGAGTGCCCCCCTTTTTTTATTTGGCCCAAAACGTTCTACTCCTCAAAATACTAAGAGGTAACAACTAAAGAGACACACCTGCATCCTTTTATTTCTAGCTCTTAACAGTCAAAAATTTGAGGTACCCCTTCATATACAGAAGTTAAAGGGATAGTAATGTTTTCTTATGACGAACGCTGCAATGCATACTACTGATGAGCTACGTTAGTAATGCTGAAATCGCACCACATAATTTATCCCCCTCACACCACATCCCCCTAGATCTAAACAGATTGCTATGAGGTACAATCTGCCTCTATTCAGTGTATGGAAAACCGTGCCTCTCGAAGGAGGGCAGGTTTTTCCGCATACTGAAAGACTGCCCCACGTCCCAATCCGTTTTCAACTCTGAGGCAAGAGGAAGGATGCAAGTATAAGGGGAGAGAATGGGATAATTTCGAAGATTATTGTACAGTATATAGTGCGATTTCAACATCGCTAACAACTCATCAGTAGTATGCACTACAAGGATGCATTGCAGTGTAGTCATACGGAGACTTTACTATACCTTTAAGAGCATCCAGTCGTCTTACCTTGCAGGGGGTGCAGCACTTGGTGGGGGACCCCCTCTCCCTCTGACTGGTCCCCCTCTTGCTCCACCACGGGCTTGCTCTGGGGGTGCGCCATTTATATATGAAAGCTCCAGGAACTGTTCCTGACAAATATCATCCATCATGTCCTGAAGGAAAATTCAGTGTTCAGTAAATCTCACATTTCATAAATTTACCACCAAGTCACACCCAGGACTTCAGCTCATTTGATACAGCCAGAAATTTTGACTACGTTTGTAGTGATTTTAAAGGAAATCTCAGCAAAGAACTTACTGCTTTTCTATTCGTACTTCTTGTAAGTAAACCTGATCAACCTGGCACTCAATAATGCACATGAATGTAAAGGGAAACAGATTTTTCTCAAAGTTCGCTCTTATGTGGGCAGATTTCATAAAAGTCAGGGGTTGTGCAGCAAGAAAACTGCTTGTTAGCCATCTGGCCAGTTAGAAAATAGACCACCTGGGCTGTGCACAACCAGGGAGTTTGCAGCTCAAAGCTACACTATTCTGGTTGTGTGTGTGCTGCCACAGACTACAAGAATCAGGTGAGGAAATGTAATCCTAGCTGATTATGGGGTCTGCTGTCATACACAATGTGACAAAGAACCAAAAAGTGTCGCAGTTTAGTGTCTAACTTTGGATCAGAGGAAAAAATCTGGGGGTCATCTCTTGACTATTTGGCTCTGCTGCCATCCAACCAGCGCTCAAAATGTAGTTCTGGCTTCAGTAGCATCTCTGCTTGAGGAGAGGCACATCAACTCTAAAGGACATCTATCGCAATAATTGCTCTCTTGGTAGTAGATTACCCAATATAATAAGTGCTCTCACTCAAAGGATTACACAGAATGGCTTGCCTTTGTTGCAATTCTTCATAAAGCAGTCAGATAGCAAGAACTATCTATATCTAGACAGAGTGCTAAGCACTCCACCTAATTAGGATGACTGGCATAGGTGCATTATAATACGGTCAAAATTAGATGAAAAGCCCTGTGTGACAAGTCTGCTTTTGAGGCCAAAAAGATTGGTTGTGTGAACAGAACTTAACTCTTTGAGTGCCAGAGATATCAAGTGCATTGCAATGCTACACTCTGGACACCTCTCTGTCACTCAAAGTGTTAAAAACTTAAAATTTAAAGTGGAATTTTCGTTACAATAACAGCGACACAAATGATTACATTAGCGATATGCAGACCCTTATTTTTATTTTCAAGTAAAATTGCTGCGCTAACGAAAAATATAACCTTTTAAGCAGACAGGCACCGGGAACCAGCGCGGACATCTTGCAGAGCATCTCTGCATCTGCGCTGTCCGTCCCCTTCAACTCCATTACTGGCGGAAGGGACTGACGGCGCAGGGAGCTCCTACTTCAAGATTCCAGCCGGTGCTTGCCTGTAGAAAAGGTTATATTTTTCATAAAGGAGCAATTAGACTTGAAAATAAAACTAATTATGTGCATATCACTAATGTAATAGTCATTTGCGGCGCTTTGTTACAGTAGAGAAAGTTCCGCTTTAAAACAAACCTCAAACAAGCAAAACCTGAAAGAAACAGAAAGCCACACTATGTACAATGTTGCATTTGATAAGGGGATAGGCAAATAACTTTGCTTTAAAAACAAATTGGGAAAAAAAAAAAAAAAAAGTGTATGTAGACTAAAGGAGCAGGGAAACTAGCGTAACATTAGACACGCATCCTCATTTCCTTGTAAGGGCTTGGTGACAATTAAGGACAATTTTAAGTCAAAATATTGCACATTGTAATGAACAAGACATTACAATTTTATATGTGATGTAGTCCGATGGAGGGCAGAAAGGTCCTCCAATAGACTGTTGTATAGCATGTGCAGTATCTATACCGACAGTACAGAGCAGTACTCAGTGGGGAGGCAATTTGTCAGACACACGATACTTTACTGGCAAGTGTTCTAAATCTCCTGATAGCCAGCACAGTCTACATCAATACAAGGGAAGGTAAAAATCTCAATCTGCAGCATGACAAATCAACAAGATGTTCACATCTTTATTCTCTGCGCAGATTTTTTTTCCATGTATCTGATAAAGTTGGCATTTTTAGCCCCAGTACAATCTACACATAAAATAAAGAGGTTAAGCAATTCTAGAATGATGGAGGAGCACAACATGGGTTAGTGGTAAACGCAAAGGAAATGGAAATAAGGATTTTAAATACTCCGTTGCACAGTCGCATATACAGGGCTGGATATTGCCACTAGCAGGTGTAAGAAATAATGCTGTTCTCAATGTCTGGCACGGAATGGACTAGTAAATTAATTTCCCGATTACCAACTTTTTTCCCTGGCTAATGATAGTTATGTTTTCTAGCCCTTAGAAGATCTGTAATGAGCTTGTAAATAAAGGGTAACTTTCTAAGGCAGTGATTCTCAGCTCCAGTTTTTGGAGCACATCACCTATTCATTTTCAGGATATCCCCAATTAAAGGGACAGTAATACCAAAACCAAAACACAGCTCTGATTCTTCTTCATAGTATTTCTCCCACATAGAGCTGTATTTCAATACTATCAGACGTGTGGCTCAGCAGCAATTGAAAGAGAATCCCCCTCCCGTTCCTTTTACTTAACTTCCCCCGCTGCTCTTCAAGCCGGTCCAGATGGAGCGGAGCGAGGGACAATCTACTGTGAGCACAATGAAAACCTGCCCACCTTCATCAAGGGAGGAAGGTTTTCCTTGTGCTCACAGCAAGGAGATTATCCCTTGCTGCGAGTTGACCGGATTCCAAATCTGACAGGTGGTGGCTAAAAGGGGAGGGAAAGGGATTCTTGCTCAGTTGCTGCTGAACTACTAGTCTGAGTATTGAAATACAGCTCTAGATGGGACAAACAGTATGAAGAATCGGAGCTGCATTTTGTATCAGACATTACTATCCCTTTAAGCATAGGTGATTATTCATCTTTGATTAGTTAGGGATATGTTGAAAATGTGACCTGTTGGTCTGCCAAGAAATAAAGTTGAAAAAACACTGTTCTAATGATTCAAAGTGTTGGAGAAATCTAGTATTCAAGGGGTTAAGAGCTCCTTTTAAACCAATGGGACATGTTCCACTGTGTGTTTAAATGTATGCCTTTTTTTAATCTATCTAATCTCCAACTGTTTACCATACTTCAACCCTCTTGTAAGCCAAAAAAATTCACAGCAATTATAAAGGCCTTGCGGCCATATAAATTACGCTGAAGATCTAGTTGGTTTACGCCAGAATTATGACAGACTCCCAGCATTCCAATTTATGAGAATGAAGATTTTAGCCCCTTGAAGACTACTAGTGTCTCCAATGCATTGCAAAGCAATGAGTGAGATCTCTCTGAAGAGCATGGTGGTAAAAGCCCCATTTAGTTTAGCAGGTGGTTTCATTTCCCCCCAATGGTATGGTTAGTTTTCTCAAGAATGGTGGCCCCAACAACCCCATCAACCATACATACCGGGACCAAGAACTTCTTGACCTCTTCCATTGCGTGTGCCATACGTGTATAAGCCTCGCATGGTGGACCAAAGACCTCTATAAATACATGAAGGTCCATATTCAGATGGCTGTATTTTGGATCTCCTCCTTTACGCAGTTCTTCCTCCTGAAAATCAGGGAGAGACTGAACGTTACTGCATTACACAAACTTTTACACACCACAGCTTGGTTACTGCATTGTGCTTAAATGGGAGACACGAGTGTGACTACAGATCTTACGCCAGGGGTGTCCATATTCTCCCCCTAACCCAAAGGCCAGACTTAAAAACCAATGAACTGAAGACCAAATACTACAGATTTATCCAATATTAAAAGAAAAGAGTTTGCAACATGTGTTATATGCAATCCATAGCTTGATCTGTACATAAACATTATGCGATTACATTAATATTCTAAGAATTAAATGTGTCCAGTTCGCAGAGATCAGGAAAGGATTATTTCGTCTTCGTAATCTGCATTTGTATTATTTGAATAGAGTTTGCTAGATTGGTCAAATGATCCCCGGAGCTTAATTTGACATCCCTGGCTTATACAATTAACTTGTTACATTTCAGCCTATTCTAGTGATCCCTCTAGTACTAGTCTCCTTCTACTGACTAACACCCGATTCCTTACCTTTGCCTTGTCTCTCATGGAGCCTTTGCCAAGCACAGATATTTTAGCTCCAGTCTCCTCTTGCAGCCTTTTGATTGTGTGTCCTTGAGGTCCAAGGATCTTTCCAACAAAGTTAAACTAAATATGGGTGAAAAAGTTGTGAAATTAGAAGCCACCAAAGCACTCATGAGGCATGTGAGAAGAGGGTGGATACAGCAAGCTTTTGCCTACATAAAGAAAGCATGTTTGGATACAAAAATGTTTTAACAAATATCACAGATAGAGCAAAGAAAGCTCAAAAGTGTTGAGCCAGATCGGAATGACACCTCATTGCTCAAAGGGATACAGAAGTCTGCACGTATCCAAAAGACAGAATGGCAAATGGTTTGGGGAAAGCCAAAAATGCTTTCCATTGTGGAAACAGGGATGGTTTTCTGGAACATGTTTATGTCCAAGAGGCTATTACCACTGTTAAACTGGAATGATCACTGATATAGAAGTGCCCTCCGATTAAATTGTAGCACAGCAAAAATCTTTGAAATCTTTTTATAATGTTTAAGTGCTGATATTATTTAGAAATCTAAGTTCTTATGAGACTCACTGCCAGACAGTGCAGACATCTTGCCGAAGAGTGATCTGTGTGCCTGCGCTGTCTCAGTCTCCTCAAAGATTGGCAAGTAACCCAAGGTGGAGTTGTACTGTACCGCATGGTAAAGACAGGGATGGACAGTGCAGGTTCTTGAGATCCCTCTTCAGCAAGATGTGAATAAGAAGCCCAAATAAACTTTGTAAAAATAAATTTTAACATGTGATTTTGAAAGACCAGTAATCACTTAAGAGGTTTGCCACGTAAAAGAAAGAAATTAATCAGTACCAACTACATGACCTTCTTGCGGCATTTACCTTGGGGTAAAGTTTGACAGGGATCAAAATACGTTCCTTCAGCTTCATGTTCTTGTGAGAGAACAAGTCCAAGTATGTGTCTTCCTCATCCTTCTTGGGTTCACCCCCCTTCTTCATTCTTTCGATCTCTATATAAAAAGGAGAAATCACATGAGTATCCGAGAAGGATTGTATCCACGTGAGATTGCATGTTCTTGGAAAATTGAATAGTTAAAAATAATCTTAAAAGTGCCCTCATCTAAAAAAAAGAGGATCATTCCCCCCTTTCAAATGAATGTATTCATGACCCTATTGTATCTGGTCAGAAAGGGAAATCTGGGATGTTTATGAGCCCCATTCCAAATTTTACACAAAATGCTACACACATTCTATTAAAGGGTATTCCTAAAGGAAAAAGGAAGCTCCCCCACTTTCATACATGTTATGTTTTAGAGCAGAGGTTCTCAACCAGGGTGCCACAGCACTTTAGTGTGCAGTGGACATCTATTTAGGATGCCCTTTTTTTGGATAAAGACTTGGATAAAATGTAAATGAAGCACTGTTTTAGAGCAAGAAGGGGACAAACTATTGGCCATAATATTCTTACTAGTAAAGAGATTATTAGTGTGCTCATCAGACTCTCCAAAACATCTCATTCTGTGCTTAACAACAACTGTCATTAAATGTTGCAAACTGCATGGTATGCCAGTCTTGTTCCACTGTTAATTCACAGAACCACATGCACTACTACTCTTCGCCTTAAGCCACCGTCCACTGGTAACTGCAGAACCTAACAATGCCCCCCCCCCATTCCCCAAAAAAGCTAGCATGACAGGAGTCAAGTGTTCATCAAGTTCAGATCTTGCCATATCACCTTTGTTGATCCAGAGAAAGGGGGGGGGGGGAGTGGGGAGACAGAAAAAACAAAAACCACACTTTACAGATTTGATTTCCAAGCTGCAAGTAAAAAAAAAAAAAACCCACAAACTTATTTCCCAACACCAAAAGGCAGTCTAATACCTCAATGGACAATGTACATAATTCAATTGTTTTAATTGAGACAGGCTTTTTTTTTTTTTTTTTTTTAATCTAAAGTATCTGCAGCAGACATGTCAAAGATGCAGCTGACATGTGACCCTCCACTGAGGGCTTAAATTGCCCTGGCTCTTCCCATCACCCTCCTTACCTCAGCATAGGATTACCACATGTCTTCTTAAAGGGATAGTATTACTTCAAAATTACTATCCCACATATTGTAGCCCTTAATAAACGGAGTTAAATGACACCAGCGGTATCTCTCAAACCTTTATGGTTTAAGAGATAGCCGCTTTCAAAGTTTCCTCTCCCCTGCTGTCAGTGTTCTGCTGCCAGCAGGGGAATCCGGTCCCGGGACAGGCGGAGGCTCTTAAACAGAGCTGATATCTCTTTATGGAAGGAAAAATGATTCATTGAAACAGTCTCCTATATGGGCTTGGTTACCAAGCACACGTAGAAGACTGTTTCAATGAATCATTTTTCCTTCCATAACGAGATATCAGCTCTGCTGAAGAGCCTCCGCTTGATTCAGAGACCAGATTCTCCTGCTGGCAGCAGAACGCTGACAGCAGGGGAGAGGAAACTTTGAAAGCGGCTATCTCTTAAACCATAAAGGTTTGAGAGATACCGCTGGTGTCATTTAACTCCATTTATTAAGGGCTACAATATGTGGGATAGTAATTTTGAAGTAATACTATCCCTTTAAAAGCAAGAAAGGGCAAAACACTACAAGGCAGTACATCTGGTTTGTCTAGCATTCAAGGGATTAAAACTTCACTTAAATCAATGGGGCAGTTTGCCTCAGAACTGTACCACTTTTGGATCGTACTTAAGCTTTCATCCTCCCCAAAACAAATGGGTCCTTATTCAGCAAGTTGAAGATGAGAAATTCTGGACAAAACCAAATGCACCAGAGGAAAATAAATTTCAGCAAGTTACCATATAAAAAAAAAATTATATTTCCATCTGATGCAGTTTGTTTGCCTGAGAATTCAACCACTTTCCTAGTATACTATGAGATACTGTTTTTTTTTTTTTCTTTATGTAATGTAAGTCAGTAGGTGGTGTTGGGGAATCATGCATGTTTAGAAATAGCTTTTCTTTGCAAAAGTAGGGGAAGGGAGAGCACTGTAATAGACATGGACAGAGATGAACATTGAGATGGAGAAAGACTGAAGGGGGGAAAAAAACTTGGGGTGAGGAGATTTGGGTGGAAGGGCAGGGAGACAATAAGAAGAGAAACACAAAAAAAAAAAAAAAAAAAAAAAAACACACACACAAGCCGGAAAAACACTGGGGTCACAGTATGACCATGTGACTACTGGAGGAACTAGTCTTGAGAAGAAGATTGTGTATTGTGGTTCTATGACTGAATGGAATACGGCTAGGGGGGACAGACAGAATACTACAAATTCAAACATTCAAAAAGAAATTATATACATATAATACAGTTGTACATATACAGTCCCTAGAACTGGATGAGAGTATGCAGGCTCTCGACTATTTGAGTTTGACATAACTGATCTACAGTTTCAAACACAGATTTCTGATGCAAACAATTCCAACGTCTTACTGCATTTTCTTCTTTAAAGCACTTTTTCCCTAGTCTTATGGATGACCTTGTTTTTCTTCAGCTATTTTGGGTAAATAGTGGCTCATTTCATTGCATAGCCCTTAATTATTCTCTGAGAACCAAAGCTTAAGTTACATGTGTGAAGAGTCCCACAGTACAAAATTAGTCACAACTCACTTCTGTCCCTGCAAGACTAGCAGCCTTCTAAAATGTAATCAACAAATGGTTACAGCTGCCTCCTGGCATCCACAGACAACACGAGAGATAGGATATTTTAGACTAGTTTGAAGCTTTTATTGGAACTTGATTAAAATACAAACAAAAAGCAAGACAGAGGTGAGGGAGGACAGACTGGGGGAACCCACAGATCTTAGGTGTTTCACGCTCAGACTAAACACTGCAAAGAAACACTGCCAAATAGATTGTTAAGAAATGCTGATTTGTTAAAAAACCCTCCCCTCAGTCTATGCTCTGAATACCAGTATGCTGACAAATAGGGAAAAAAAAAAAAAAAAAAAAAAAAAAAGAATACATATAGTATAGTACACAAAATGTATACATGCATGAAACAGATATCACATAAAATGTTCATATATGAAGGACACACTGAGCGGGAAAAGACATCACGTAAGGAGCAGTGTGTGTGTAATAAATATATATATATATATATATATATATATTATATATATTTTATAGACACACACGTTAGAGCCTATTAGGACTAGCTGCCTTGGCCCTTTAATCTTTTTCCTTCCCCTGATAAAGCATTATACAGTGTATTTAGTAGGTAAAATAGGAAGTTCTGGTAAAAATCAAACTCATTTGGCAGCAGGAAAGTTTATATAATTATCATTTCTCTGGGTTGTAAGACAAAGGTTGAACTTCATGGACTTGTGTCTTTTTTCAACCTAATTTACTATGAAGGTGGTATCTGGAGATCTTGACACAGAACACATCCGGTCTGAAGGAGGCATGCATGGATCAGCAGCTCTGAACATCTGCCTGGTATTATCGGTGAACAAAGAAGCTTCCTGTAACATCCCCACTTTCAACACAAAAGAAATGGCAGTTGCAGTAGTGGAGATCAGTAGCTTATGTGGCAACATGCAGGTGACTCAATCAAGGATATCCCAGCTTATAGTCAGACACCTTTGATGCCAAAAGTAACAGGAATAGCCAAACACATGTGCTTAAGCAAACACAAACCTTCCAAAGTTTCATCAGCATTACAAACAGTTGGAGTTCGCTGCACCATGTAATCAGGGAGATACAGCTACATAAAAAAAATCAGTGAAAACATTTATTGAAAATAATTTGAAATGTACAACTCGTTCAATCAACTCATGACCACAAATGATCTGATGCATGCAGTTTCCTTAATGCGGTTTGCATATACACCGCTTAATCATGATGATAGAGTCTGCTGTATTGGCGTCCTACATTTTAAGCCTCCACTAACCAACAGATTGTGTTCTTCTGTAATACGGATGACATATACAACCTAACCACAGGCGATTGTTACCTGGATAAAGTTATCACATGATCTTTAAGCAGATTCCTTATGCAGCAAGCTCATACACTGAATAAATATCAGAATGTGTCCACTGAGACGAAATGTGGCATCATTCTACTTATAACAGAATACTTTATCTTCTTATGAATTCAATATCTCAAAAAAAAAAAAAAAAATTAACATTGCTCAACACAAACAAAATAAATCAAGATAATTGAATGTTTAGCATTTTAGGGAAATAACATACCTACAACAGGTAAGGAAAAAATAAAAAAAAAAAAAATATTTATATATATATATATATATATATATATATACACACACACCATTTTGCCATGAGCATTATAAACACCCGGAATGGTTTCATAACTACCCCACAAATACACAAAACTCAAAAAGAATATGTGGTAAATAAATGGCTTGAGACGAGAAATACTAAAACGGGGGGGGGGGCACACTACTCACATTCCTGCTAGACAAAGAACAGCTGCTTGATGGGGGTGTGCATGACTGAACAGTATTTGCTTTTCACATAACGAACAAAGCCACCTTATGCAGGAATAGAGAGAGAAAAAGCCATGGAGCATGGGCTCTCAGCAAGGCATGTTTTTACCCAGAGCTTAGCTGTTACTACAAAGCCACTCATACATATATAAAAATCTATAAAATATTCTAAAGAGCCTATTACTGGCACGTGGTTCAAAACAACAAAATTATGGAATAAGCACAAGTTCTATAAATGTTCACATACACAGACATCGGAAAAAGTCAAAAACAATACAGTTGCAGATTTCCAAGTATTTATATTAACCAATGAACCCTTTGGTGAAAACTGAGCGGTTCTTATTCATCAAACTATATATGTATTGTGTGAAAGGCTTCAAACAAACGCTCAACCGCTTGAATGCTAGAGATCTCTCCAAACGCCTTGTTAATCCCCGGTACTGAATCAAATGGAATTTGTGGGATTTTAATACAAAAAACGGGGAAACGGATTGCTTCCTTTTGCAACTTTATAGCTTGATGAATAAGGTACAGTATTCACGCAGCCTTATCTACTGAATAACAAGGCATCTATGATTGAATATAATGGTTTGAACAAAAAAAAAACATACTCAATATACTTTACTTAACTTCAACTGTCACTTTCAATAGTAATGTTATTCCTGCATATAAGAATAACAAAGGCTTAGGGAAGAGAACACCCCTCAGAGGGGTATACAACGAGTTAACCCATTGGATACTACAATTTTCAACGCATTCCGATGTCTTTACCATGCTACGTCCATTGTTCATAAACACCTGCAAACGTGTATCCGTATTTAAAATCAAATTAACCCTTACAATATGGAGTACAGAGCACACCCGTCTGACACGCAAACGGTTAAAGTTTCGCCAAACAGCCAATGAAGCTGCCCATGAAACGCATTTATCTCGGCCCAACAGAAATCTCTGCTCTCCCGATTACCCTGCACGTGGCCCTCTATTCCCTACCTAAGAGCATTGTTATCAACTACGCAGCTTGTAGAGTCGGGAAGATCAACGTGTGCACTGAATGCCATTTGTGTTTACCTCCCATCAACCTCAGCCGACCGAGATTGTTGGCCAGGTTTTTCTCAACTCTCAATGGAAACAGTAAACCATAAATGATCAATCGGAAAATACACTAGTGCGTTCCAACCACGGCGCCATTTCGTTCCCCACCCACCAGCCGCTCTCACCTTCAGACAGCAGACTCATTGCGTGTGTGAACGAAGGATCCAAACTGTCCTTCTCGGCCATGAGCTCCGGTAGGTACTTTGTCTCTGTCTCCATTTTAACTGGGTCTGTGTTTCGGTTTCTGTAATCCCGTACCCTAACCACCTCCCGAGCCCGATAACGTCTGCGGCCGCGCGCAGAAACCCGTACAGAAGAAAGACCAAGAAAAAGCACCGCCCACTGGATGTGACGCAATAAACCGAAAGACGAAAACCTGCAGCCAGTAACACACGTGGCTTCCGGTTTTAATTTTGAGTAGTAGAGTGCTTTGTGTGAATAATATAATCAAGTATATGAAAGAATAAAAAGTATACAAAAATGACCAACATAAATATATAGACAAATCTCTTTCAAAATCACCCATTTTTATAAAGTACCTGTTCAACTTTAGACATAATGCGTTATTTGAGGACATGCTATATTAATCGCAGACTAACATTTCCAACGTTTTTTATGTTGTGCCAGGGGAAGGAAGCTTTCCTGTTATCTGCCCTCCTCTACTGTCTTTTTTGCAACTTTGTTAAGTGCTACTTTGTTGTGCATCAGTGTGTATGTGTACCCCTATAATATGCTGTGATGCATTTCACTGATTTATCAATAACTGTTAGAGACCAAGAAACGGACATACTTTTCCTACAAGAGAAAGGAGTTTACCTATGTGAATATAAGTGGTGGAAAAGGTACAACACTAGTGTGGATCCATTTCTAAAAATTCTTGAAGACACCATCACGTATTGGCCACCCCAGAATGACCCACAGTGACTAGGGTGATCACGTGTCCCGGAATGCCCAGGTCTGTCCCTTAATTTTGTGCTGTGTCCCACGTCCCAAATCAAACCCCCCCGGGACAATAAAGAGTCTCGGAATCAATAGAGTCACTGTCAGTCCTGTTCTGAGCGGTGCTGCCAGGCCAGCTCAGTCATCACAGTAACAACACACACACACACACCACCACCATCCAATGAAGGGAGAGTATTTACACAATGTTCCTCTCCTCATTGGCTGGCTGGTCTGTGTGAGTGTGAAGTGGTACACTGACACATGCCATGTGATGTGAGTGAGCAGTGAGTGAGGCAGCTGCAGAATTGCAGAGAGACACAGAAGGAAGATGGAAGTTACAGAAGAAGAAAGAGGACTGGATTGGAAGAGTGAAGAGAGCAAGCTGTAGTGTTACAGTGAGACTGAGTTCCGTGTCTGAGTGGCTCCCGCACTGCCAGCCGACTCCCTGGCTTAGTTCTCTTTACTACATTAATAAGCATAGCTTTAGCATACGCTTTGGGAAATCGGGCAACTTGCTCACTGCAACTTATGCACAAGAGGCCAGTGGTGTATAAGTACAATACTTTTGCTTGCTTCTATTCTCAGTGAGGAGGACTGTGCTGCAAGCAACTCACATAGATCACTTCACTCTCTGGTGTGCAACAGTTCAAGCCAAGGGTTAGTAATGTCTAAAAATGTCTTGTACTAGATTTGTACAGGCTAAAAAAAGATTAACATTACCACAAACCCCATCCCTCAAACCGCTATAGTTTGAGAGAGATCGACAATGAAAGTTTCCCCTTTCCTCCACTTCTGGTGATGTCAACGTCTAGCTGACAGCAGGAAATACCAGTCCGGGGATTAGCCTGCAGCTCTACAGCAGTGCTGAAATCCCGTTTTCGCAAAATAATTATTTCATTGGAAATGTCTACAACGTGTGTCTGGTTTGCAAGCACACTTTGTAGACATTTCCAATGAAGTAATTCTTTTGCAATAATGGGATTTCGGCTCTGCTGCAGAGCCTCCTGGTGTCGGCCGACATGGATCCCCTTCTGTCAGCTTTACAGCTGACATAAAAGAAGGGGGAACTTTTTAGCCTGTACAAATATAGTACACGTCATTTTTAGACATTACTAACACTTTAATTGCACCAGTCATTTCTGTTTCTCTGTTACTTTCATACATACATGCTGATTTTTTATTTTAACCCTGCGTGCCAGCCAGAGGGGTATCATGCAGCAATACATACACATTGTGAAGCAATGTGCTGGCACACAAAGGGTTATCTCTACAGTCTGGCTTTGAGACAGTTTAAGATATTTATCAGACCTAAAGTTGGCCAAAGTGTATGCATATTATTATATCAGTGTATTTCTATACTTAGTAGCATTGAGTGCCAGTTCCAGAGGGGTTAATGCAGCATACCCCCAATGACACTACCACCCAATGCTACTAAGTATAGAAATACACTGATATAATAATATGCATACACTTTTGGGCAACCTTAGGTCAGAAAAATATCTTAAACTGTCTCAAAGCCAGTGTGTAGAGATAACCCTTTCTGTGCCAGAGGGGTATGCAATGCATTGCTTCACAACGTGTACGTGTTGCTGCATACCCCTCTGACCCAGAGGGTTAACCCTGTGAGTGCTAGAGGAGTATGCAACACATTTTACACCGTAGAGGTAGAAACATGATGCAGTTCAAACAGAAAATCAATTCTGAGCATTTTTTTGAATTGTTAAAGTTAAAAGCTCATAAATGATCTAGCAGTTGCATTCTCATCCAAAACCCAAGTCTGATTTTGCTGCAACTTGTTTGTGAAATAAGTGTCCCTGAAAGGTTGAAAGCAAATGTGGTCACTCTAATAGTGAAATTGCTACCTAATGTGTTTCAATTTAATTTTAATACATTTTTTGTAAGTATGTATGTATGTAACACAGTGTTTTTAGTATGTTTGTAACATCAGTTTGAAATGTATTTATCACAAAGTTTGAACATGTATGAAAAAATGTTATAAGAATAATAAGAGGTCATTCAGTTAAATATCAGTGAGTTAAATATCGGTTTCAGAACACAGAACCCTGCAAGTAGTGGAAAGAACAGCGGAGGGCAGATAACAGGAAATATCCAGGGGAAGTTAGAAGGGGAGGGCAGATATCAAGAAAGATCCAGGGGAAGATAGAAGGGGAGGGGGGCTATACTTATGTGGGTGGGGTTGGTATGTTTGTGCCCCGGAACATGTGTCAGTATAATATATGAGCAATAAATTGAATTTATATTTTTGCAAATAGTGCTGATTGTCATGGGTGTCCGGAGGGGGGGCAAGGGGGGCACTTCCCCCCCCTACAATTACCCCCTCCATATAAATAAAGGTGCTATATGGGTTGGCCTGGGGGTCATATTATGGCTTTGCACCCCCCCTGGAAAAATGTCTACGGACACCACTGCTGATTGTGTATTTACTGTTATTTTGGTTGGAAATATTTGAGTAGCTGAGTGCCTGTCAGTAATCCACTAGGTAGTCTTCTGTTTGCTTTAACATTTCAGTAGTCAATAATTTTGTATGCATGTGTTTTTACATTTCTTGTTTTCTATCAGTCTAGGCCCAGGAAAAAACTGTAAAATGAAAAACGTGTTACAGACATTCACAAAGAACAAATAAAATTAAATGTTTTTTTCCCCCCTCTTTCTCCCATTGTGAAATAAGGTAACATGGGATTAAGATGCTATCACTGGGTGACTAGGTACTTGCTGACAAAGCTTGACTCCCTCCCAGCCCCACTTAATCTCCAGCCCAAAGGCAACAGCCTTTCATTTTTAGTATTCTGTCTGGAGATGAAGAGACTTTCAGTATGTTTTCTTTTTGGTATATATTTATATATACAGAGCAGGATCTGGAGCCACAGAGGTGCTCTGTCCATATCCAACTTCCCTGCATGTGGAATTGGCTCCAATTGTGTCTCTTTCTTTACCCATAGAAGTGGAAAACCTCTTTGTGGTCTCCAAGAAAGATGGTGGTTGTCGGCCCATTTTGGACTTGAAGGATCTCAATTCCTATGTGACCCTATCACGGTGCCCGTGTTCCCTGTGCTGTTTTCTGTCAGTCTACTCTGTGCTTTGCTCCCATTGGCTGCTCTGTGTTTATCCCGCCCAGTATGGCCTTTATATACTGGGCTCTGGCACCCCTTCGGTGCCCTTTCGTAGTGTTCCTGTACCTGTGCTTGTTTCTGCTCAGTGATTCCCAGGGTACCGACTTGGCCTGCCTGACTACTCTGCATCTTGTCTCCTGCCTGTGTACCGACCCGGATTGCCTGACTACTCTTCTGCGCCTACTCCTGTGTACCGACCCAGCTTGGCTGACGTTCCTGCTCCTGTGTACCGACCCAGCTTGGCTGACGTTCCTGCTCCTGTGTACCGACCCGGCTCGGCTGACGTTCCTGCTCCGTGATTCGATCTGGCCTGGCTGACGTTCCTGCTCCGCGATTCGACCCGGCTTGGTTGGCGTTCCTGCTCTGGCTGCCTCTGTGTCGCCTTGGCGACATTCTGATCCATCAGGCAATTGTGTCTCCGTTACTGCTCCTGCAGAGTACAAGTGGCCTAGTCTCTGTTACTGCACCTGCAGTGTGTGCAAGTGTCTATCTCAGTTACTGCTATGGCAGTGTGCCATTGGCCTAGTCACAGTTACTGTGCCTGCAGAGTGCAAGTGTCTGTCTCCGTTACTGCTACGGCAGTGTGCCATTGGCCTAGCCTCCGTTACTGCTTCTGCAGAGTGCAAGTGTCTGCCTCCGTTATTGCTGCGGCAGTGTGCCATTGGCCTTGTCCTCCGTTACTGCTCCTGCAGAGCGCAAGTGTCTGTCTCCGTTACTGTTACGGCAGTGTGCCATTGGCCTAGTCTCCGTTACTGTGTCTGCAGAGTGCAAGTGTCTGTCTCCGTTACTGCTATGGCAGTGTGCCATTGGCCTTGTCTCCGTTACTGCTCCTGCAGATTGCAAGTGTCTGCCTCCGTTACTGCTACGTATCACGGTGCCCGTGATTGGTGCTATCCAGTGTCTATCACCTGCAGGGGGCTCCCATTGGCTGCCTGCTGTCAGCCCGCCTCACATTGCCTTTTTAAACTCAGTCTGGGCACCCTTTGGTTGCCCTTTCGTGGTGTCTGTGACAGTATCTTTTCTGTCCTGCCTGCCATGCTGTTTGGGCCAGAGTCCCTGAGTCTACCTGTTCCTGTGTACCTGCCTGCTTGTCGTTCCAGTCGGTTCCGGTTGTTCTCCGTGGTTGCTGATGTTCCGGTCACTTGTCAGTTCAGCGGTGCTCGTTCCGGTTGATCCTCTGCCTGGTCTCAGTGGTTCCCTGTCTGCAGTCACTGAGGCGACATTGCTCTCATTTCGCTCCGGCGATATTCCTACTGTAGGCTACAGCGTGCGGACGCTGGTTTACTCCATTTAACCTGGTGGCATATACTACTGTTGGTTCCAGCGAGCGGACGCTGGTTTGCTCCATTATACCTGGGGGCTTATATTACTGTTGGTTCCAGCGTGCGGATGCTGGTTTACTCCATTAAACCTGGTGGCTTAGACTATTGTTGGTTCCAGCGTGCGGACGCTGGTTTACTCCATTAAAACTTGTGGCCTTTACACTGTTGGTTCCAGCGTGCGGACGCTGGTTTACTCCATTCAACCTGGTGGCTCATACTACTGTTGGTCCCAGCGTGCGGACGCTGGTTTACTCCATTCAACCTGGTGGCTCATACTACTGTTGGTCCCAGCGTGCGGACGCTGGTTTACTCCATTAACCTTGTACCATTACTCCTGTTGGTTTACTCCAGTACGCCTTGCGGTTCACATTCCTGTCAGTTGGTCCCAGCGTGCGGACGCTGGTTTGCTCCCTGACTGTAGTCAGGTACTGTGAGGTCCGAGTTGCTGTCCAGTCCCTATGCAGTTGTCTTGTAGTTCTCTGGCATTAGACTTCTGCTTGAGTGAGACCGCTTATCCTAGTTGCTACCTCTTCCATCCTACTGTCATTGTCACCTGACAGTCAGTTGGTTCCAGGAAGGTCTCCTCTCTTGGGCTGCCCTGCCCGGTATTGGTAAGGCCGATAGAACCTATTCATGTTGCCATCCTTTAGGTTGCCTTACCCGGTATTGGCAGGGCCGGTAGAGCCCACTCACAGTATTCCCACAGGCTACCTTGCCCGGTATTGGTAAGGCCGGTAGAACCGGTACGTTACCATCTCACGGTTGCCTTACCCGGTATTGGCAAGGCCGGTAGAGCCTGCTACTGCTATTTCATCTAGTCGCCTGGGTTGCCTTGCCCAGTATTATTGGCAAGGCCGGTAGAACCTATTCATATGGTCATTTGCTTATTTGTATTGTTTGTACGTGTACGATAGCCCTATGGGATTGCCTTAACTTTTCAATAAAGTTATGTTTTTACATAAACCTTAAGTCTGAGAGTCTTAACTAACCGTGACACTACGGCAGTGTGCCTTTGGCCTTGTCTCCGTTACTGATCCTGCAGAGTGCAAGTGGCCTGTCTCTGTTACTGCTACAGCAGTGTACTATTGGTCTTGTCTCTGTTACTGCTCCCAAATTACACCCCCCAATTGGTATCCATAATGGAGAAATACTTCTAAAGTAGAAGCATATAAATATAACACACTCCTCTTAAAAATCACATACAAGGGAAGTATCAAAACAAATATAAAGAAATATAACTAAATAGAGAAAATATAAACAGATACTTATCAACCCCAAGTCTGGAATAAGAGGTATGAAAGATGTATGCAAGGGACTAGAGACTGTGGCAGGTCATCCAGCCGTGCTGACCATCCCAACGCGTGTCGCCGAATTGGCTTCATCAGGGGATAACGGTCAAATACAATTATGGATATATTTAAATATTCCAGAGGCCAGTAGTACAAAGTACAGATATCATGTGATCGGCATCCATAACAATAAACAAAACAGTCGGCGAATTAAAGATCCATTTGTGTGCAACCACTAATCACCCCCCACACAACCAGACCCTTCGCCCAACAACGTGTTTTAGGAATCTGTTTCTGCATAATGTATTACTTAAACGTACTCGTCCCATCATTTCTATGCGCATGCGTCATAATAGCGTCTGCTACTTTTAGCGATATATCTGTATTACTTATTCCTTTCTATTTAACTTTTACTATCCGATAAGGGAAGCATATTTGTTGATGAGCTACTAGTTTGCAGTTATGGGATATATGTATTTTATCGGTTGATATACTTCTATAGGTCTACATATTATTACGGAACTGTTGGGCGAAGGGTCTGGTTGTGTGGGGGGTGATTAGTGGTTGCACACAAATGGATCTTTAATTCGCCGACTGTTTTGTTTATTGTAACCATGGATGCCGATCAGATGATATCTGTACTTTGTACTACTGGCCTCTGGAACATTTAAATATATCCATAATTGTATTTGACCGTTATCCCCTGATGAAGCCAATTCGGCGACACGCGTTGGGATGGTCAGTACGGCTGGATGACCTGCCACAGTCTCTAGTCCCTTGCATGCATCTTTCATACCTCTTATTCCAGACTTGGGGTTGATAAGTATCTGTTTATAGTTTCTCTATTTAGTTATATTTCTTTATATTTGTTTTGATACTTCCCTTGTATGTGATTTTTAAGAGGAGTGTGTTATATTTATATGCTTCTACTTTAGAAGTATTTCTCCATTATGGATACCAATTGGGGGGTGTTATTTTAGGGACTGTAGTTAACTGTGGCATGTAGTCCGGTTTATATGTGTTTATTTTAATTGTTTTTAAGTAATCTTTGTACTTGTATGCTAATAAAACATTTATATTTTTTCTATGTTACTTTTTGAGGAGTGCCTTTATTAAAGAGCTGCTTTGGTGGTGTTGTTGGAGAGGATTTTCTTTCTTTATTCTCTCCATCATCTCCACATGTTTTGAGTCTTATGTTTAGCTCTGGAGTGCACCCTACCATGTGGGTAGATTTATGGTAACTGCATTATATTTCTAGTGCCTATCTGTAATATGTGACTTGTTCTGTTACTGCTCCGGCAGAGTACGAGTGGCCTGGTCTCCGTTACTGCTACGGCAGTGTCCTATGTTGCTCAATTCCTGATATTACTCTGGCAGTTCACTTTTGTTCTGCTAACCTGGTTCTGGACGTTGCGTATCCTTAAGCTCCCTATATGCAGAGAGCTCCATCACAGACCTCTCTGCACATGGGACTGTTTACACTCATTGAAGACCATTAACCCATGCAGTACCTTTCTCCTGGGAATTCAACATATTCTGCCTGACCTGTGTCAGTATAGACTGTTATGGACTTTATGGTTATACTGGACCTGTGTAGGCATATGTATATGTAACCTGTCGTGTGTCTGTATTATTCTGCTTAAATACTACAGAACCTGTGAGGGTTATTAAATTACTGTGATTTCAATAAAGCTGTGTTTTATCCTAAACTACTGTGTCTGTGTGTCGAACAAACCGTTACAGACCCGGACTCATTATCGTCAGAAGTCTCTACGGACGGTGATTGCTGCCATGTCCCCAGGGGAATTCCTTGCTTCTCTGGATCTTCAGGACGCATACTTACACATTGCCATTCATCCAGAGAGCCGGCAGTACCTCCTGTTTGCCTGCGACCGGGGACATTTTCAGTTCTCAGCTATTCCATTTGGTCTGACCACAGCTCCTCAGGTCTTCAACCGTGTCCTGGGAGACTTAGTGTCCGTCCTGCACCAGAACGGCATCAGAGTTGCTCCATACATGGCTGACCTGCTTCTGAAAGCCCCTTCTGCGAAACGTCTTCATCAGCAGGTTCAGCAATGCATTCATGCTCTCACCCATCACGGGTGGATCATCAGCTTGGACAAGTCAGATCTTATCCCATCCCAGTGTCTGGTCTTTCTGGAGCTTCTCTTCGACACTAAGAAGAACATGGTGTTCCTCATGGACGAGGTGGCTCACCAGATTGCCCACAGGGTTTCTGCGGTTCTGGCTCAAGATCCAGTTCCAGCCAAGAAGCTGTCCTCTCTAGTGGGAAAATTCATCTCCACCCCAGAAGCGGTCCTGTTTGCCATGGTGCACACCAGGGAGCTCCAGAGGTTCGTGATCCAGGTGTGCAAGGGTCAACCGGACCTTCTAAAGATATCAGTGTCTCTTTCTCTTCATGTGGAACTGAGTTTGTCATGGTGGCTCAACCTCTCCAACCTGCTGAAGGGCAAGTCCTTCCTGGTACCCTTCTGGACCACAGTGACAACTGATGCCAGCCTCTCCGGTTGGGGAGCGGTACTGGGTCGCCTGAGCGCTCAGGGTCGGTGGTCTCTGGAGGAATCCCTCCTTCTGATCAACATATTGGAGCTTCGGGTAATATTTCATGCCCTTCAACATTGGACATCTCAGTTGGAAGACTGTCCGGTCCGAGTACAGTCCGACAACTCCACGGCCGTGGCTTACATCAACAAGCAGGGTGGAACAAGAAATCTCGCCGCTTGGTTAGAGGTCAAGGCTATTCTGACCTGGGCATATCCGCAGTGCACATCCCTGGCGTAGACAACATCATGGCGGACTTCCTCAGTCGACACACTGTAGACAGAGGAGAGTGGGAGCTACACCCAGAGGTGTTCAACCTCATTGTTTATAAATGGGGTCTTCCTTACATCGACCTGATGGCGACAAGACACAACAGGAAGGTGCCGAGGTTCTGTTCTCGGTTGAGAGACGCTCTGGTGGTAGATGTGATGTCCATTCCTTGGTTATTCCCTTTGGCCTACATCTTTCCTTCCCTCCCAATGTTGCACAGGGTGTTACGGAAATTATGACTGGAGCGTTGTCCAGTTATTCTGATTGTTTCGTACTGGCCTCGTCAGTCTTGGTTTCCGGAGCTTCTGGATCTGTCTGTGGCAGAGCCATTTCGGCTCCCTTACCGTCCGGATCTTCTTCTACAGGGTTACCTGTTGAAAGAGGATGTTCATCGGCTAGCTTTGACGGCTTGGAAATTGAATCCTTAATATTGAAGAAGAAAGGGTTCTCTTCTGGTGCCCACACACCTGTTTCTTCTAAGGCCTACCATTGTGTCTGGTTGACCTTTCTATCTTGGTGTGCTGATAAGGACCTGTCTCAGGACTTTGATCTGCCTACGGTCTTGGCCTTCTTGCAGGATGGTGTGGGTAAGGGCCTCAGTTTGAGTTCCCTTAAGGTTCAGACTTCTGCTCTTTCTGTTCTCTTCCAGAGGCGCATTGCCATCCTTCCTGATGTCAAGGTTTTCTTCCAGGGTGGTTTATGTACATCGCACTGAGTCTGTCAGGCAATCAGATGAGCTGTTAGTCATTCGGAGGGTCCTAGGGCAGGACGACCTGCGTCCAAGGTGACTATCGCTTCTTGGATCAAGTCCACCATTCAAAAGGCTTATGAGCTGAGGAAGAAGCCTGTCCCTTTCAGGGTCGCGGCTCATTCTACAAGATCTGTTGGGGCCTCTTGGGCTTACAAGAATCAGGCCTCTGCTGATCAGTTGTGCAAGGCGGCCACTTGGTCGTCTGTGCACACCTTTTTTGAAGCACTACCGTGTTGATGTGCTGGCATTGGCTGAGGCCAGCTATGGGAGGAAGATCCTGGAGGCAGTGTAGGATTTCCTTTGGTTCTTGGGGCTTCCTTCACTTTTGAGCCCTGTTGGCTCTAGTTCAGTGTGCTGTGTAACAGTTCCTGGGGTGTTGTTACCCCTGTTCAGTGTCCGTTGACACTTTGTTTTGTTGGTCTATCTCTGATCTGATGGTTCATATCTGCACTGGTGACTTTGGGGGCCTTGCGTCTGGTCCTTGCCTTACTTCCCGCCTCTGGGAAACTCAATGGTTGGACATCCCAGAGTTACCAGTTACCTGTATTGGACGACAGAGAAAAGAGGATTTTAGTCTTACCTGTTAAATCCTTTTCTCTTAGTCCATACAGGTTACTGGTCTCCCACCCTGTCAAGGGACTATGCTTGGCTCTCCTGTGACAGACCGTGGGGGTCCTTCGGGGTCATGCTCACAGGAGTCTTCTTTACTTTCCACTATCTAGTCAATAGTTAGTGTCTCAAATCTTTCTGGAGCTGGTTGGCTAGCTGCAGCCAAGAAGGGAAGGTAGGCTCCACCCCCTGCAATCAATTCTAGAATTGTTCCTGCCTACTTAAAGGGGTGGATCGCCTACCCAGAGTTACCAGTACCTGTATGGACTAAGAGAAAAGGAATTAATAGGTAAGACTAAAATCCCCTTTTGTTCAGGTTTCTCAGCTGCTTTCTTTTACTGCCACCTAGTGGTTTGCCTAGGTGGCTACAAGCATTAGGATTAACACTGCTTCCCTGGTTTGCATTTCGTGTACTAATTTCCACTTCTTATCAGATTGACAATTAATTATTCTTTTAATTGAATTGTCCCTGCTGTGTCACATGGTGTGGAGCGCACACTGCACACTACTCATCAGCTAAAGGGCTGCAATTCTGATGCAAACCATCTGCACCATGGGGGGGGGGAGATTAAAACTAACATTGGTTTAAATGGGGATTTTAACCTCTCAAATGATAGGTCTGCAACACATTGCAAAGCAATGCATTTCATACCTCTTTAGCATTCAATGAGTTATAATGGCCATTTCAATTAACAAAGTTTTGGAGAATGTTCATTTATCACTTACTAGCACAGTGCCACCCAGCAACGGCCACGTTGCGGTCATGCAGAGTAGAGACTGCCTCCTCCGCGGCTGATACGGAGCGAGGCTCTCCGAATTCAGACAGCAGTCCTCTCTGCGCACCTTATCCCAGGAAGGTGCTTAGGGAGGACTCCGGTCTGAATTCAGAGCTCCCCACTCCGTATCAGCCGCTGCGTGGGCAGTCTCTACTGACTGCAGCGCGCGCAGCTGACTCCGCATGACGGCTTCTGACAAACATCCATAGCAAATTATTATATAGGATGGTGCAGTTTGTGTCCCCAGAATTGCAACCCTTTAGCTGCTGAATACAGCCCACTCATGGCTTTTAGGTAATAGCCTGCTAATAAATTAATACTAACTCCTAAGATTATCTGGGGTATACACACTTAAATATCATGAACCATGCTAGCACCTGTAAAGATGATGTGTTCTGAGGCCTACAGATTAATTTTAAATATGGTCTGATGGGCTTCGATTCCTACTTTTCGAGGGCTCCCATTACCATAGGGATCCAATATAAAACTACATTTCAGAGATTATTGATGGAAGTACATGATACTTAAAGGGTAATGTCTAACATTTACTAAACCTAATATTGAAGGTATTAAAAAGATAATATTAATGTGCCAAGTCGTATCTCTCAAACCTTTACGGTTTAAGATATAAGCGCTTAAAGTTCCCCCTCCCTCCCCTTTTCTAGATGTCAACACGTAGCTGACGTCAGGAGATCCCGGTCCCACACCAGCTGGCGACTGTTGTGCTGAGCTGAATGAGCGCTATTGAAAAACAAATACTTCAGTGGAATGGTCTGCAAAGTGTTCTTGCTAACCAGGGGCGGATTGTAGGGGAATACCAGCCCGGCATTTATTTTTAAAGCAGCCCACTAGCTGGTGTTTATATATATAAGCAGCCTCCAGCACCGACGTCCCTATCGACGCCCCCTTGAACGTGAAGGCTGTCACAGAGAATGCCCACATATACACACACACCAGTACATACAAACACATATACACTTTTTCTCATATACATACATACATACACACCCACACACGTGTATATATATAACTACATACATTCATACATACACACATATATGCATAAGACCAGTGGCTAGGAACCCCTAGGCCGTCACCAACACCTCCCGCAACTCCAGCCAGCATCAATGGGTCCCCAACCCTGCAAGCCCTGGTTGGGCCTTGAGTCCGGTCCTGCCATCACCTGGTTGTGGAAAACTGCTGGCAGAGGCTGCTTCTCCACAAACACAGACTCCTGCCCCGTCGCAGCCGTCCTGGTCCGGAAGGCCACTCCCGCGATGCAGCCATGGAGGGTACTGTACCATGGAAGTGTATCAGTTGCAATCCAGTTGGCTTCTGAGGCTCCCCCTGCTAACCTCACAGCCCAGTGGCAGGGGAACATGCGAGCCCAGCATACCGGAGGATGGATGGAGGAATGATACTCCACAGCAGTGCAGTCCAGGCACTGTCCTCAGGGCAGGCCCTTAAGTGCCATCCCCCCACCGGCCCATGATCTAGCGGCCCACCGGGGGATGCCCGATCCCCCGATAGGACAATCTGCCCATGTTGCTAACCAAGCAAACTTTGTGGACCGTTCCATTGAAGTATCTGTTTTTCGATAGCGCTCATTCAGCTCTGCTGAAGAGCCACCGAGTCGGCCGACACAGATCCACTGCTGACAGCTTTACAGCTTGTCAGCAGGAGGGGGGAACTTTCAGTGCTTATATCTCTCAAACCGTAAAGGTTTGAGAGATACAACTTGACACATTAATATTATCTTTTTATTACCTTCAATATTAGGGTTAGTTAATGTTAGACATTACTAACCCTTTAAAATATATAATTTCTCATTCATCCTATGTAGAACACAAGAATCATGGCATGATGTCCTCTCCGCAGGAGGGCAAGGCACGTGTAAAAACAGCTCTCTGAGGCAGACTATTCCAGTCCTGAACCACTTCACATCCACCCAGATATATGCTCAATTTGAAACGTTCTCTTGCAAGAAGCACAGCAATGCTTTCTTAATTAGGGTTTCTTTTTTGTTTTTCTTTTGTAGGAGATGGGGCTGTATAATCCCACATTAGGTAGGCTCCTATTCCTGGCTTACTTTAAAGAATTAACCAGCACTCAGAACTTTCAGGACAGGTTATGTTCACAACCAGTATTCCTCCTAGATTTAATGAAGTGTATCCATTTCTAAATAGGAGTCCGCAGACTGAAGAAAGGAGTTCATTAGGAGCCTAAGGCTTTACATGTGGGTTATACTTCCTACAGTGCACTCTAAGGCTGACTGTCAAGCAGCTGCCATCTTATTTCTGACCCTTGCACTGCCTGTCTCTGCGCTTTATGGCTCAGAGGAACTTCTCTTCTGTGTTTGGGGGGTGGGCAGTGATGGTTTCCTTTTTCAGCACAGCTGTGCCTTTAAAGAAAAGTAGCTCTGCTTAATTTTCATAGTACTTGGGTCATGGAGTTTTATTTCAATACTGTCAGAGTTGTAGTTCAAGAGTAATTGAATAATAAAGTATCCCCCTCCCACCCCTTTTACCTAGTTTAAGCCACCTCCCCTCAGATGTGGAATCTGGTCTCTTGACAGGACAGGTCGTGGCAAGAGACAATCTTTTTACTGTGAGCATAAGGAAAACCCTGTCCCCCTTAACAGGTTTTTCCTTATGCTCACTGAAGATTGTCCCTTGCTGCAATCCATCTGGACAGTCTTGCTGCTCTCAGTTGAGCAGTGTCACATCAGTAAAAGGGGCAGGAGGGGATAATATATAATTAAATTACTCCTGAACTACAACCCGGACAGTATTGAAATAACACTCTCCATGCCCAAATACTATGAAGATTAATCAGAGATGCTCTTTTTGTGACACATTACTATCCCTTTGAGCATGGCCGCACACACAGCAGCCATATTGCTTGGAGCAGTAGAACGCTATGATGGTACTTCTTTTGCGTCTCCACTATCTTCATAGGCAGTAGAGGGGTTTATGGGCCCTGTAACGTTCCTCTCCTTACTGGTGAACTGGGATCTATCACTCCAGCCATTTGCAGGGGATACATTTAGTGGCACCTTTTTTTTTTTTTTGTACTGGGAAACTTGATTTCCCAGCAGCCCATTCTTCCTGGGCTTTTATGCAAAGGAAGAGGTAGTGCCTGAAAAATGCTTTTCCTCTTGTGACATGCTGGCTACTCTGAGGCCGATTACTCCCTCCTGCTTGCCATATTAACCATTTGCAGTTAAAGAAGTACTTTTTAAGTTCTTTTGAGTACTTTTATCCTATTTTCACTGTACTTATACCTTATTTTTTTTTTAGTCTTCTGATTATGTCAGACCCCAATTGTGTTTGGATATTTTCTCTCTCTCTCTGTGGTGCAGTAGTTTTGGATCCCTCTGCATCCGGACCTCCTGTATCAGGGTTCACTTTGCCATACACATGTGGAGTAGTTGGCTTTGATGGCCTGGCTTTTGGGGCCAGTATACTGAGGGGAAAAAAGGATAGCCCGTTTTCGCCAAGGCATATCACATGATATGGTCCAAGACTTCTTTTGAGTCTTTATCTTTGGTTTCTAGGCCCTAAAGACCACCTTTCTCTTAGTTGTCATTTTGAATCGGCAGATGGACGAAATGTATGCTTTGTCTTGTAAGCCTCCCTTCTTGGTCTTTTCCCCTGACAAGGTGGTTCTGAGGACCTACATCGGGTTTTCCATAACTTTTCAGAGTTGTGCATGAACTAGGAAATTGTTCTTCCTTTGCTCAGTCAAGCACCATCGAATAGGAGCAGGAACTTCACCTTTCGTGGTTAGATGCTTGAAGTACTATGGTCATCCAATTCCGTGACTGTCATCCCTAAGGGCCCCTGTCTGGGCCTTGCCACGTCTAAGGTGACAGTGGCGTCTTAGATCAAGGCAACCATTCATTAGGAGTACGTCCTCAGGAAGATGCTTGTGCCCTTTTGGGTAACAGCAGTGTATGTTTATTGGAATCAGACCTTTGCTGAGCAGTTGTGAAATGCAGCAGCACAGACGTCTCTTCAGAAGTTTGTCAAATACTACGTTGTTAGTGTGATTATTTCGACTAAAGCCGGCTTTCGATGGAATGTTCTACAGGCAGTTGTGCCTGTGTAGATGTTCTTGATGATACCTGTTGGACCAGTACCATGCTGGTTTCCGCTCGTTGGTTAGTAGTGTTGGTTTCAGTTGACAACTGAGGTTCATGTTGTACCAGCTCCTTTCCATTGAAACTGGTTTGTGTTCTGAGGGTTTTTACCTTTCCCTCCCTGGAATCTTTATGGATGCTTTGGTATATCATAAAGATAGAAAAAAGTTGCACCGGTGCTGTGCACCAAAATCCCCAAGCAGGTAAAACTCAGCAGAAATAAAATAAATATTCATTTATTGTGATTCAAAATTAAAACCCATACCTGGTACTATGCAATGAACATGGCACACAAGAGGAGACTCATAGAGTAGCAAGGTAACAAGTAGTGGTATAGGCTAGATCAACGAGTTTCACACCTTAAGGGTGCTTATTCATATATAGATTTCATTACTGACGATTTGTAGCTGCTTGGGTATTTTGCTATATGGTGCGGGTGTGACTTTTTTTTCTATCTTTATGTTCAGTCTGGATGAATTTTAGAAACATTCATGTTTGCATGATGCCATTGAGGCACCTCACACTAACTGTTAATGAGTCCTTGCATGACTGTAGAGAGGTTGCATTTGCCTAGAAGATAGCATTATTTGATCGAGAAAAAGATTATTTGATAGAGAAAAACCACCGATCCAAGTCCTGGACACAGAGGTGTTATTGGGTTCCCTGTTCAGGGGATATACATTAAAATTGAACATGTCTGGGTGGGATGAAGTGGTGCAGGATAAGAGTCTCCACCTTCAGAGTTCTTTTTACAAGTGTCCTACCCTCCTGCAGAAAGAACGTCACCCCATAGTTCCTGTGTTCCATATGGACTAAGAGAAAATTATTTATCTGTAAGTATAAATATATAAATTGATATACTTTATGAAAAAACTAGCTAGGAGGGATGCTATTTTTATACATGCACTGTGTTGGTATACTCTCTTGTGACCAGTATAAAACATGGTCTAGTACATGCTATAGTTTTTTTGTTTTTTTTTTAAACTTTTATTGTTGGAAAGATTGCAGGACATAATCCAAAACCATATCGTCTTGATGGCAGAATACTCATTGTCCAGTAATTTCAGATACATTTGGGATGAGAAAATGTCCAGCTGTTCCTTTAATTGCAGCCTTTGTTGTCCCTCTCTCTGCAAGCTCTGCCGTTCTCACCTCACCAGAGTTCTGATCGGGGGGAGGGACTAAGTGGTGATGCCATGTTAAGTGTGTCTGGTGATGTGTGGGGTTCACTTCTCCATGATAATATAATACACTTTGCCATATGTGCCATTTTTTTTTTTTTTTGTGGCTGTGTCTGTCTGTGTGTGTGTGTACGCGTGTGTGTGTGTGTGTGTTTGCGTGTCTGTGTGTGTGTGTGTGGTCAAATGGGGGAACAGATAGGATGCACTCAGACTTCAGCACCACAAACGGCACCATGGTTTCCTTTCAGTGCAATGGCGATGTGAATTGCAGAGAACTGGCAGAAACAACTGTTACATTTAACAGCTGTCTCTGCTGTTCTGAGCTTATTAAAACAGCTGTTCAGCAGACTATTTGCTGATCAGTTGATTCATGTAAACAAAGGACTTGCAAGACACTATGTCAATAAACCCCTTGGACAATATTGTACTGTCCCCCCTTGCTATTATTATTATCACAAAATTGTCCTGACTCCTGGAAACTCTATGAATCAAAGAGCTGTGATGCAATGGATTGGCTTTTCTTCTCTGCCGTAGCACTGCTAAGAGATTGTTATCGGCTGTTATTATGGAGGAAAGCAATAAGCACATGTAACTTTAACATGTACATCATACTCTTGGCTTGAATCAACTCTAGCAGGGTATCCAGAATGTTAACATTTTGCTCTGGGGTTATCACATCATTTATATGGAGGGGAAAAGCATGCAAGTTTTAAAGTATTACCATAGAATCTTGGGTATAATATGCACATTTTTACCCTATTTCACCTTAAAGAACTCATGATTTTACCTAAAATCTTAGGTATAATTTACACCTGCGTATTATACACAAGTGAGTATTATACCTGAGATTTTATGGTATTTCCATTTTTGTGGTTTGCTAGTTGGTCTTAAATGACTTAATAAAGGTTATTGTTCTAACTGTTAATGCCATAGGTGTGTACAATGCACATCCCTATGGTACTGAACAGGTTAAAGAAGTGCAGCTGCTGTGTCTTCACTCCAGCAGACAAAGCAAACTGACATACAGTTCCAAAGACAGCTGTAGGAAGATCCCAAACTGAGACTGTGAAATCCAACAGCACAGGCAGCTACAGGAGCTTAGTGGATGTAGTGAAGCACCACATTAACATATAAAACATGCCCACAGGAATACCACAATAGCTCATTAAGTTGCATTTCAATATGCAAATAAGCCATTGTCAAAGAACCCACTGCAAAATCATAAACCTGGTGAAGGCGTGGTATATTCATGGTGATGATATGGTGAAGACATCTTAGTTCATATGTTGAGATGTAATGAAACCAAATATACAGTCAAATCGCCAACCTAACCCCTTATCGACCCTTAGTACGTCTCCCACAGGTCTCGATGCTGCTACATGTCTCTTATCGGAGCGTCATTATCCATTTCACAAAACTTCTCCTTTCTCATCACTGAATTTTGAAGGTGTCAGCCATCACTGACTGAACTTGCCACACAGAGTGAGATTCCCAGTGTAGTGAGAAAGATTCCAAAAACAGCTCCTGAGGAGAAAGTCAGAGACAGCATAAGTCATGGCACTTCTATGTATATCACCACCGCACACATCCGGGTGTCCTGTACACCACAATAGCACTCATACTGCTCCTTTACACACACACAAACACAATGTTGCTGCACACACAAATTCACCACTCAAATACATACAGAAAGATAGTAACTAATGGCAGAGAAGAACAAATTGACACATCTAGTCTGCTCATTTTCCCTACAGTAAAAACCTCAAACTTTGATCTTGTCTTATGTTCAGGATAACCTTATGATGACTATCCCATTTGTTCTTAAATTCCCTCAATGTATTAACCTCCATCACTTCTGCTGGTAGGCTGTTCCACTTATCTACTACTCGTTCAGTGAAGTAAAACTTTCGTACATTACATCTAAGCCTCAGTCCCTCTAGTTTTAGACTATGATCTCTTGTTGGAACAGATCTACTCATTTGGAATGTACTTCCCTCCTGTACTTTGTTGAATCACTTTATGTATTTGAATGCCAGCTGGTATCGACAAGGTACCTTTTTTGGCTATAATGCACTTTATAGTAACAAGAACAGTAACACTTGGTGACACAAAATAAAATTGCATTTTAATGTAAAAAACAAAAATGAAAAAACACAAGTTTCAGCTGTAATAAATGTTGAATGCAACATCTACCAGCAGTGGGAATATCTTTGTTTCATTGAGCAGTAAAAATCCTATATACATCCCCCCCAAAACAAACAAACAAAACTGCTCCTTTAAAAGGGATCGTATTGCTTAACACGGAAAAAGAGAAAAGGTGAAATTTACTCACTGATATTTTGTTTTCCTCTGTGTCCTTCCATGGCAATAGTCTGTGGGTATTGAATCCACCTCCCAGATGGTGTGACCAATAAAATGCGAAAAGTAACTGCTCCTCCTCCTCAATTAATTATATGTATTGTCCAAGCTGCAAAAGGCAACAGGTTAGATACAAGTAATAGACCACAACCATAAAGGTCCATACTCAATTTAAATAGAGATCCGAATAGAAAAGTATGCAAGACATAGGAAGAAAGTAAAGAAAGAACGATACCTTACCCGACTCATACAAGGGAGTGGTGCCATGGAAGGACAGAGGAAAACAATATTGGTGAGTAAATTTCACCTTTTTCTTGGTGTCCAATCCACAGCAATAGACTGTGGGACTTACCAAAGCAGTACCCCGGAATATAGGGAAGGACTAAACACCTACCCCTATTCAGGAATGGCTGCTTCCAGCACCTGCCAAATTTAGCATCTGCAGATGCCTGGAGATCCGGTTTAGGGTCTGATAAACGTGGAAGCTGAAGACCAGGTAGATGTCTTTCAAATCTCTTCAGGCGTTGGTACTGCCTTCTGTGCCCAGAAGGCAGAAATAGCTCTAGAAGAGTGAGCCTTTATTCCTAAAGGTGGATCTTGATTGGCTGATTCATAAATCCGCTTGATGCAGTCTTTAATCCACCTGGCAGCGGAGGATTCTGATGCAGCTGTACCTTTAAATCTTCAGGCAAATGGACAAATAATGCATCAGATTTAGGAAAAGACCTGGTTCTTTCTAGATATTTCTTTAAACATCGAACCAGATCCAGGTGGTATAGTTGGCTTAGAGTGAAGTCTAAAATACTATGTCCTAACTGAGATGGAATTCCGATATCAGTTTAGTATGAAATGAAGCCCTTAGTCTCAAAACAATATTATGCTGATGGAAAAACATGTGAGGAAAAACACACAATAGTGGGAGTTTGTAGTTCTCCCACTCTCCTAGCAGAAGTTATCCATGAGAAGAACTGCTTTCAATGTAAGGTGTTTCAGGGAAACGGCTTCCAAAGGTTCCAAAGTGGGGGAACACAATTGTTGTAGAACAGTGGTTCTCAACCTTTCTAGTGCCGCGACCCTTTGATAAAATTTCCCAAGTTGTGGCGACCCCTAACAGTAAAATTATTTTCGTTGCTCCTTCATCGCTGTAACTTTGCTACTGTTATGAATCGAAATATAAATATCTGATGGTTTTAGGCGACCCCTGGCAAATCGTCATTCGACCCCCAAAGGGGTCCCGACCCACAGGTTGAGAACCACTGTTGTAGAACAAGGTTCAGATCCCATGGAAGAATTACTTCTCTAATAGTAGGTTTAGTTTTGGAGATTGCAGAAATATGTCTCCTGAATATATTGTTTTGCAAAAGGTGTTGATAGGATTGCCAATAAAGCAGACCATTGGATTTTTAGTGAAGCTGGTTTTAGGCATTTCTGAAAACCTTTTTGAAAAAAACCTAGAATTTTCCCAGGTGAAATGATGGATCTATACAGATTTTTGGATATACACCACTTATGAAAGGTGGCCCAAATTATATAACTGATTTTTTGATGAAGATGGACGATGTCCTGCCAGAACGGTGTCTATCACTGTCTCTGATAAGCCTTTATGTCTTAAAGGGTTCCACTCAGCCGCCAGGCTGTCAGCCTCAAGAAGGCTGGATTTAAATGAATAATAGGGCCCTGGGATAACAGGTTCGGGATGACTGGTAGATTTATTGGTGGTTTCAGCGACATTTGTTTTAGGTTTGCATACCACACTTATCTTGGCTGATCCTGAGCTATGAGTATTACCTGAGATTTGTCAGTTTTTATCTTCTGAACCACATCTGTTAGAAGAGGAAGTGGAGGGAATAGTTAGGTCAGATGGAAGCTGAATCTGAGAGCATCCTGCCCGGCTGACTTGTTTGTCCTCCAACGAGACAGAAACTGTGGAATTTTCTATTCTCCTCTAATGCCATGAGATCTATTGATGGAACTCTGAGAACGGATATTATATTATGTTCCGATATGCCTCCAGGTTTAAAGACTGTTCCCCGGGATCTATGGTGTGTCGACCGAGGAAATCCAGAAAAAAGGGTATCAAACAGGAAGATGACTAACAGCACATCCCCTCTAAGTACAAAGTACATCCCATAAATGAGGCACACTGACAAGAGATTAGAAAAATACAAAAACAAATTTATTTGGTACAACAATAGTCAGAAAATACAAAGGATGGCAATTAAAAACAATTAAAACCTATTTAGAGGAAGCATAAGACTCAATGAACTCAGGTGCAAATCTGCCAGCAAAGAAACATTCAATGCCACAAAATAAGCATTCTGCATTCTAATCAAAACACAGCCTAAATCAAATGAAAAAACAACCAGAAACCCTCTAAGTGAAGCAATAAAGTAGAGCAGTGTTTTCTGAAACAATCAGAAACCAATTGAGTGAAACACATACAAACTGTGACAGTGAGACAGAAAAAGGCTAAACAATATAATAAAGTGTAATCATCTAAATAAGCGGCTGTGTGTGGAGATTGAACGCCTCCTCTAAGAACACCGATCCCAATGCGTATCGCCTCTATCAGGCTTCATTAGGGGTACACTTTATTATACTGTTTAACCTTAATCTAAACTGCAAGTTAAGGTGTCACAGATGATGCAAATGATCTTGCTAATAATCGAATGTTGTCCAGCGAGGCATCACTTTTATGGAAGATAATTTTTTTTTTTCAGAGTTGACATCTTGAAACTAATGAAATCAATCTTTTTCTTCCAATTCTGACAGCCAAATTCATAAAGTGCAGAATACACATGCCATATGCCCTATAGTTGCAAACTGTTTCTTGAGTGCACGGTCTACTTTCTTATCCATAGGGTCCATCAGTGTGGTACCATCTTCTAACAATATAGTGATTCTTTGTGAAATCTGTGCAACAGCAGCGTCTACTTTAGGAGATGTAGCCCAACGGCTTGTTTCTTCTGCTGAGAAAGGGTACATAATTTGAAATCTTCTAGACATGTTAGACAGTTTATCAACTAGCTTCCATTCAGTAGAAATGATTTCCTGAATAGAGCTATGGACTGGAAATGCAGGAGTTTCTTTTTATATCCTATAAAACGCTGTATCCGTAATATTCAGATATTTGTGTGTTTCTAAAAGGCCTAGACTCTTCCTCATAGCCTAACTAATCCGTCAATCTTGTCTAGACTAAAAATGCATGGTTTGTCCGTTATTTCCCCTTTTTCAGCTGAAGAAATAGCCGATTCTAGCTCCACTATGCTACCTTCATCGTCATCTTCTAACAGCAGGACCTTCATCAGGATCAGAATCCCTTTTGATGTTTTTTGGTTGACTCTTGCATGGAAGTGAACGTCTCCTGCATAGATGACTTCATCCATTCCAGAAAGTCTTTGACCTGGGATGGAACATCACTGGCAGCTACTTTCTTAAGACACTCAGGATGGTGTTTTGCAGTTTCTGTATGAGGTAACTTAGTCTCAACCAGCACATGGTTTGGTTTTGGTTTTAGGGGCTTCTTTGTCATCTTAAGGAGCTTCTGGAGTTGGCTTCAGTTTGTCAATGTTTCCTTCTTTGGCTGAAGACATGGTTTTAAGGTGAATAGACTATTTAACCTGCACCAAATAAACTTCCTATATGAACAGAAATACTAATATAACATGCAGTTCAATTTAGTACAAGGCAAATAATAAGCTGTTAATACAATTACATTGACGCCCAACCATTCCCAGTGATCCTTTAATTAGTAGCTCCTTGGTTTCTGTTTCCTCAATTATGTGTTCCGAATTTGGAACGCACGCCACCGCACTTCCGGATTTGGGTTTCCAAAAGCCCTCATCACTGCTGAGCGCCTCCATTTGCCAAGAATCAGCCAGATCAGCTGGGAAAAGCGGCACGGTAGGACTCCTTACAATATAGTGCCATTTCAGCTTTGTGCAATGTTAGCGGACCCATGCAACCCCCAAGGGGTATATGCTCTCGCTGTAAGACACTATATTGTGATGTAATCCTCTTTGAGGGCAGATGAAAAAAATGGGTAAGAAACAAAACAAAAAAACCCAGAACAATTAAATTATTGCAGAGAATTCAGTTGGTAGGACCAAAATAACTGAGGGGAGGAGGAGGAACAGATGCTTTTATAATTTTAATGGTCATACCAGATGGAAGGCGGAGTCAATACCCGCACAGTGGATTTTATATATATCCCTATATATATATTTTATATTTATATATAAAACAAACTAATATTGGAAAAATGGCGCCACAGAACCTACTAATCCAATGTCCCAAATGTTACCATATAGTTCCGTCGCTACTATCCCTTTGATATCAGACAGTGAACAGAAATAAACTACTATAAAAAAAAAAATAAATTAACAAAGGGAGAGTGCCAGATCTATTAAAAAGGCGAAATTTACTCACCAATATTTTGTTTTCCCCTGTATCCTTCCACGGCAAGAAAAAAGGGTTAACTCCGCCTCCAAGCTGGTAGGGCCAATCAGCAAACTTATAAAGTGCAGTTCTGGAGGGATGAGATTCAGTTATACTATTGTCTGAGCTGTAAGACAAATATAGGTTAATGATTCGAGATACAAGTACATGAAAGCATAGTCAGTATATATATATATATATATATATATATATATATATATATATATATATATATATATATATATATATATATATATATATATATACACACACACACACACACACATACAAAAGTACGTAAAATACAGGAAAAAAAAAAAATAGGGAGGGAGTGCCGTGGAAGGACACAGGGGAAAACAAAATATCGGTGAGTAAATTTCACCTTTTCCCCTGTGTCCTATCCACGGCAAGAAAAATGGGACTTCCCAAAGCAGTACCATACAAGGGAGGGTTATAAAAGGAAAGATCCTACCCTTATTGAGGAATGACTGCTTCCAGGACCTTCCTGCCAAACTTCGCGTCTGCCGAGGCTTGGACATCCAGTCTATAATGTTTAATGAATGTTGAAACTGATGCCCATGTTGCAGCTTTGCATATTTCCTCCGGAGTGGCAACAGCTTTAAGAGCCCACGAGGTAAAAACAGCCCTGGTAGAATGGGCTTTAATGCCAACGGGAGGATCCTTCTGGGAAGATATATAAGCCATTCTAATGCAGTCTCTAATCCATCTGGAGATGGAAGGTTTAGATGCTGCTGAGCCCTTTGCTTTACCGAAAAAATGAACAAAAAGTGCATCAGATTTCCTGAAATCCTTAGTTCTATTCAAATAAAGAGAAATACATCTGACTAAGTCCAAATTGTGTAATTCCTTTTCCTTATTATTTTGAGGATTCGCACAAAAAGGAAGGACCATCTCCTGGTTAAGATGAAATTCTGAAATCACCTTGGATCTAAAAGAGGGCTTAGTTCTCAGAACAACTTTGTCCTGATGAACAGCCAAATAAGGAGGGCTGCAGAAAAAAACCTGCAGTTCAATGACTCTTCTGGCCGAAGTAAACACTGATTTAAGAGTCAGATTCTTAAGAGCAATAGACTCAATAGGCTCAAACTGATCACTAATTGCTAGCTGGTTGAGAACCAGATTGAGGTCCCATGCAGGGATAATTTCCCTAATGGTAGGCTTCATCCTAGAGATGGCCTTAATATATCTGTTAAAGGGATAGTAATACTTCATTTTAACTTTATTTTATTTTGTAGGCATTAAAAAACATGAAGAATGATATAAGTCTTATCTCTCAAACATTTATAGCTTACACTAGGCAAAAGGGGCGGGAGGGGGAAACTTTGCTTCTGAATATCTCTTAAACTATAAAGGTTTGAGATATAAGACTCATATCATTCTTCATGTTTTTTTAATGCCTACAAAATAAAATAAAGTTAAAACGAAGTATTACTATCCCTTTAACAAAATAGTTGTCAGCATATGGGGTAGCCAGGACTGCTGATAAAGCTGACAATTAGACTTTCAAAGATGAAGGCTTTAAACCTTTCTTAAAGCCTTCCTGAAGAAAATCTAGGATCCTAGAAGCTGAAATATCTGAACTTGTCAGATTCCTATTAGCACACCATTTTCTGAAGATAGCCCAAACTCTGTAGTAGATTTTTGAAGAGGGCTGTCTTCTACCAGAAATAATTGTATTGGCTACCTCCTCTGACATCCCCTTATCTTTTAAAGATCGCCGCTCAACATCCATGCCTTCAAGTTCAAAAACGATGGATTCAGATGGAGTATTGGACTCTGAGATAGGAGGTCTGGAATCCTTGGTAGAGTTATTGGAGGCCGAGTGGACATCCTCACTAGGTCCGAGAACCAAACCTTCCTGGGCCATGCCAGAGCAATCAGAATAGCATTCACCTAGTCTCTCCTGATCTATCTGATTACTTCCAGTAATAACAGAATGGGAGGAAAAATGTAGGCTAGAGAGAACGTCCATTTTATTTTCAGAGCATCCTGACCCACTGCCTTGTTGCACCTCCACCTGGATAGGAATAGAGAACACAGTGTTTGAGTCCGAGGCCATCAGGTCTATCACTGGTCTACCCAGCTGTAAGCAGAGGTCTTGAAACACTTCGCTTTTTAGTGCACACTCTCCTGGGTCCAGGATGTGTCGACTCAAGAAGTCCTCTTCTTGTTGAGGTCTATGGATATGCGAGAAGCAGACAGAGCCAGCAAGTTCTTTTCTGCCCAGGATAAGATTTTTAGGCCTAGCTTGTTGAGGGAGAGACTCCTTGTGCCCCCTTGATTGAGAATGTAAGAGACAGTTGTCATGTTGTCTGATCTTATCCATACAGCTTTTCCTGCCAGATCCCTTCTCAGAAGTTTTATGCACCTCCATACTGCTTCTAGTTCCAACTTGTTGATATGAAGTTGATATGAAGGGCTGACTCTTGGGGAGTCCATAGACCTTGGACTGACTTTTGATAGCAGAACGGGATGGAGAGGTCTATGCGATCATCTGTTGTCAAAATCTGCCAATCCGGTTCTTGAAGAGATTTTCCCTTGGAGAGGTTTGGTTTCCTTAACCACCAGGCTAGTTCTCTTTTCGTGGATGGTTTGAGAGGTTTGAGAGAAATCCAAAGGTTTCTTTCTCCAGTAAAGCAAAAAGTTGCATTGGGATTGTCGGGTATGTGCTCTCGCCCAGGGTACTATCTGGATGGCGATGACAGGTTGCCCAGAAGGCTGGAGAATTCTCTGGCTGAGAGATTTGCCTTCCCTATAGAACGCTGGATTTTCTGAGTCAGTCTGAGCTTCCTTTCTTCCGACAGGAAAGCCATCCCCTGGATGGTATTGAACTGAATCCCTAAAAATTCCAATTTCTGGGATGTAGATAGTTGACTTTTCTCCCAATCCACCCATCCAAGGCTTGAAAGGAAATCCAGACAAAACTATGTGCTGTGGAAGGAGTTCTTCTCTGAATCTTCTATGAGCAGTATGTCCAGATACAGAACCAGACGAACTCCCCTTGATCTTAGGGATGCCATGACTGGAGCTAGAACTTTTATGAAGGTCCTTGAAGCAGATGCAAGTCCGAAGGGTACAAACGTGAACTGGAAGCGTTCTCCAAAGATGGCAAATCGCAGGAACCTTCTGTGTGATGGCCTTATCAGAATGTGATGGTACTCATCCTTTAAGTCGATTGAGGTTAGAAAGGCCTGAGGTGGAATCACCTTGAGTACCGGAAAGGGAGTTTCCATCTTGAATCTCTGAACCTTTATGAAGGTACTGAGCCACTTGAGATCCAGAATCAATCTTAAAGTGTTAGTAATGTCTAAAAAAAACTTTTTTGCATTTAGAAGAGCTTAAAAAGCTGATCTAAATGCAAAAAAACGTATCTCTTAAACCGCTATGGTTTAAGAGATACGGGCGTTTAAAGTTTGATTTCTCCTACTGACAGCTGTAAAGCTGTCAGCAGGAGATCCGTGTCGGTCGACACGCTGGCGCTTGAGAAGTGCCGGGATCTCGTTACTTACACGGAATCCCTTCATTGGAATGGTCTAAAACGTGTGCCTAGTGTTCAGGCACATGTTTTAGACCATTCCAATGAAGGGATTCTGTGCAAATAACGAGATCCCGGCACTTCACAAGCGCCAGCGTGTCGACCGACACGGATCTCCTGCTGACAGCTTTACAGCTGTCAGTAGGAGAAATCAAACTTTAAACGCCCGTATCTCTTAAACCATAGCGGTTTAAGAGATACGTTTTTTTGCATCTAGATCAGCTTTTTAAGCTCTTCTAAATGCAAAAAAGTTTTTTTTAGACATTACTAACACTTTAAGCCACCTGAGTATTTCTGAACTGGGAAAAGAATGGAGTATATCCCAGATCCTCTCTGGTTCAGGGGAACCTCCTCTATGACCTGGTCGGATAGGAGATCTTGAACTAAACCCCGACACCTGGTCTTCATTCTCAATTTCTTGTTTGTGATGTGAGATCTGAAAAATCTGGAGCGGGACAGGACAGATTCTAACTCCATTGGATACCCCATTTCCACTATTTGCTGCACCCATCTATCGGATTGGATGGTCTGCCAAATGTGACGAAATTCCTTCAGTCTGCCCGCCACTGAAGGAGGAGATGGGGTCCCCTTGAACTCATTGAGGATTCCTGGAAAACTGGGGTTTCATAGGGAAATCCTTCCTAAAGGTGGAGTTTGTGCTCTGGACAGAACCTTTCTTCCTCTGCTCATAACCCTTGGCCTGGTCTGTTCCTTTTTGCTTCCCGAAAGGACTGCCTCTTATATCCTGACGATTTGGAAGGAGAACGACCGCGCCTCTCCTGGGATAAGAAGGTACTTTTACCGCTGGCTGACTTGTGGATGATCTCCTCCAGTTGGTCGCCAAAAAGCATTTTACCCAGAAAAGGAAGAGATACTAACCTGTTCTTTGAGGATGCATCAGCATCCTAATCTCTAATCCAGAGAGCCCTTCTAGTCATGACAGAGAGAGCAGATGCTCTGGCAAGCAGTTTGATGGAGTCTAATGAAGCATCGCATGTAAAATTCACAGCGTTCTTGATATAAGCCATTTCTTTCAGGAGTCTTGATCTGGATACTGATGTTTCTATCTTCTCCTCGAATTCTGATAACCAGATTCTGAGCGTGCGAAATATGCATGACAAAACTGTGGCTGACTTGAAATTCTGCCCTATAGCCGCAAATTGGTTCTTAAGGGCACTATCTGCTCTCTTGTCCATTCCATCCCTCAGGGTAGCACCGTCTTCTAACAGAATCGTAGTTCTTCTGGAAATGTGGGCAATCGCTGCATCCACTTTGGGAGGAGTGGTTCAGGCTGCTGTATCCTCTTCTGCAAATGAATACATCCATTGAATACGTCTTGAGAGTAATGATCTTTTATCCCCAAGACCCCATTCAGTCTTAGTGGTCTCTTGGATGGATTGATGGACTGGAAAGACCGGTAAGGATTTTTTGTGTCCTAAAAAGGATGCATCCATAACATCTAAAGGTTTTTGGGTTTCAGCGAAACCCAGTGTTTTCCTCATCACCTTAAGTAAGCCTTCCAGTTATCCAGGCTAAATGAGCCTGATTCGTCTACTACATTTCCCTTCCTCTGCCGAGGATACCGCTGACTCAAACTCCATTAAACTTTTCTCCTCATAATGATCATGGGCATGAGAAGGACCTTCATCCGGATCTATAGTCTCTGCCTTTTCCTGGCTGACTCCTGCATAACTGAAAAATTCTCTTGCATGGAGGACTTCATCCAGCCTAGGAAATCCTTAAACTGAGAAGGAACCTCAGTATTAGCCACTTTCTTTAGGCAGTCAGAGCATAGCTTAGCAGATTCAGCATCAGGAATTTTATTCTCACACCCTGCACATGCCTTAAGCTTTTGGGCAGGTTTGTCATCCTTGGAAGACCCAGGATCAACAGATTGCTTAGGATTGTCCCCCTGAAAAGACTTAGTTGAGGAAGACATATCCAAATGCCACTGCAGAGGAAAGGGGCTAGCTGGGAACAAAAAAAACCAACAACAAAGGCAAATATATGAATGGAACATATATATATATATATATATATATATATATATATATATATATATATATATATATACACACACACACACACACACATACACACATATATATATATATGTAGAAAGAAAGGTGAGAGATGCTCAACTAGGCTCATGAGCTAGCAAATACATGCAAAAAGCTCACTGGGACTGAGTCCTTAGCTGCTTCCCTTGTTCAGAGAGGAATTGTCTGGCATTTTGTGGCTGGACTGTCATTTGGCAGGACCAGTATGATATGCTTCAGAAGATTTCCTCTCTGTGTATGACACTGGTGAGCTAAAAGAGATTGCACCCTGGGCGTGAGGACATAGTCCCAGTGAGCTTCTTGCAAGTATTTGCTAGCTCATTAGCCTAGTTGAGCATCTCTCACCTTTCGTTCTACATATATATATATATATATATATATATATATATATATATATATATATATATATATATATATATATATACACACATGCTGCACCTTGGAGGATTTAAATGGAGCCCAGGACACCAGGATTGCATGTAAGTGATTATATATATATATAATCACTTACATGCAATCCTGGAGTCCTGGGCTCCATTTAAATCCTCCAAGGTGCAGCATGTGTGTACTTCTGGTTGTGTCCCAGCGGTGGTACGCACGCTGCCGAACTTCCTGTGGTAGCTGATAAATGCAACCTTCACTTCCCGGAGCGTCTCTGAGACTCGCTGAACCCCCATTTCGGCGCTTAAGAGGAAAGGGAATCATATGAGAGCAGAGGTAAGCGCTACTTGTTCAACATATACTACTGGAAATACCTGGTCCCATGCAGGTTCCTTGTGAAACATAAGATTGGTTATTATTGCGCCACATACTTGTTTGTTTTTCCACATTATTATTCTTTATATTTTAATAGATTTAGCACTCTCCCTTGGTTAATTTTATATATCCCTTTGAGTGCCAGTGGGGTATGCAAAAGGATGCACTCACAACAACTTAAGGGAATACATGGGTGCCGGATAGTATAACCACCATTCAGGAGGGAATCAGCACTCTCAGGAAACTTTTTCTTGGTGCAAAAAACAATTTATTGAAAGATCAACGTTTCAGTCCTATCAGGGATCTTTATCAAGATGGGATCGAAACATTGATCTTTCAATTAACTGTTTTTTGCACCAAGAAAAAGTTTCCTGAGAGTGCTGATTCCCTCCTGAATATTGATTATACTGTCCGGCTCCCAGGTATTCCCTTAAGTTGTCGTGAGTGCATCCTTTTATACAAATATTATAAATATATATATATATATATATATATATATATATATATATATATATATATACACTAGCAATGTGGGACGGCGCTGCCCATCAGGATATATAGGGAATTAATGCACACACACGGTTGCAAGACAAACACACACGCAAATGCACACGCATGCACTGAGATGCATAAAGAGCGACACAGTCATACACACATACATGCAATGCACAACATGCAGACAAATAGAGTGTGATACAGACATGCAACACACAGTGAGAAACACACAGGCGCACACACACACAGAAGTGAGTCATAAGAGGGTGACTTATGTGTCATTGTAATGAGTTTGTGTTTGTGGCATTCATTCATGTAGTTGAAATGCATGTGGTAATTGCACATACTATGGTGGAAGGTGGATCGTGGCTCCCAGGGTGTGAGTGTGAGTGAATGTGTGTGAGTGAGGGGTATTCATTTATGTAGTTGAAATGCATGTGGTAATTGCACATACTATGGTGGAAGGTGGATCGTGCTGGCTCCCGGGGTGTGAGTGAGTGCGAGAGTGAGTGATTGCTTGAGTGTGTTAGTGAGTGTGTTAGTGAGTGAGAGGGTATATGAGAGTAAATGTGAGAGACAGTGTGAGTGTGTCTGAGTGTGAGTGAGTGTTTTTTGTCTGATGTGTTTGTGTCTGTGGTGTAGGAGCGAGTGGCAGCTGGATAGTGGGGGCAGGTCAACTCCCTGCATGATTTAAATCACTCCCTCATTGAATCACCCAATGGGAGCAGTAACTCCTCCTTGCTTAACCCTTTGAGTGCCAGAGGGTTACACTGCATTGCTTTGCAATGGGTTGCGTACCCCTCTGGCACTCAAAGGGTTAAGTTGAGGTAACATAGCAATATAACACACGGTGGCTCTTCAGTTGAGGCAGCGTAGCAATATGCTGAGGGAACAAATAGAAAGTGGTGTTTGAGGCTTGCCCTCTGTAACATACAGCAAAGCATCTCTCTCCCTTTAAGAAGATAGGGCAGGAAGCAGGAAGTGGAGGAGTGACAGCTGAAAACAGTTAGTGAGGCTGACTGAAGAGATGAAAAGCATTAAATAAAAAAGTTGCTATTAAGTCTATCCCTGAGTTTGTATTTTATGGAAACATTACACCCTCGTACTGAAACAGAGTGTATGGAGGGTTACAATTATCTGTGGGAGGTGAAACAGTGTGTTTTTGTGGTCATGATCCTGAGTGAGAGTGTGAGTGGACCAGAAGAAGTTATTGATATCCCCTACTTTAGGAGCGAGTGGAAGCTATATTTTTTTTGTCAGTTGCATAGTGGTGGGCGGGCTGGAGGGGGCGGGCCAACTCCCTGTATGATAAACATGCCCCCATTGAATCACCCAATGGGAGCAGTAAAGTCCCCATTGAATCACCCAATAGGAGTTGTGTCTCCTAATGAGACGTAAATTATGTAATGAGGCATTCTGTTCAATGTGCATTTGTTTTCTGAGGAGACATTAATTATGTTCTGTGTGTGAGGTACCATAAATTATGCAATGAGGCTTATTCTTTATATATATATATATATATATATATATATATATATATATATATATATACACACACAAAAATACTCAGTGTAAACTGAAGCAGACGAGACAGCACTCAAATGTAGAAACGATGATAAAGTTTTATTCCATGGATGCCTCTAAGTCACCAAACGTTTTCGGTCCATGCATGGACCCTCATCAGGACCATGCATGGACCGAAAACGTTTGGTGACTTAGAGGCATCTATGGAATAAAACTTTATCATCGTTTCTACATTTGAGTGCTGTCTCGTCTGCTCCAGTGTACGCTGAGTATTTTTGTATACATAATTTATGGGACGTGCACCATATTATTTATTTAAGTGGTTATTTAAGTTTAATTTGTGAGTGCCACTGCCAGCTCTTTATAAAGCATGCATTTTTTTTAAAGGGATAGTAATGTTTCAAAATAAAAGCACCTCCAATTAATCTTCATAGTATTTGTTTTACTTCAATACTGAGAGAGAGAGTCGTAGCTGAAGAGTAATTGAATGATAAAGTATCCCTCTACTGCCCCTTTTACTGATGTAACACTACTCACCTCAAAACAGAAAGGTGGTGTCCAGATGGCTTGCAGAGAGGAACAAACTTCAATTAGTACAAGGGAAAAACCTGAAAAATCTGTCAAGGAGGGCAGGGTTTTCATTGTTCTCAAAGTAAGAAGATTGTTCCTTGCTGTGAGCTGTCTGGCCTTTAGATCAGATTCCACATCTGAGGGGAGGTGGCGTACAATAGGTAAAAGGGGCGAGTGGGGGATACTTTATCATTCAATTACTCTTGAACTACAGCTCTGACGGTATTGAAATAGCACTCTCCATGGCCCAAATACTATGATGATTAATTTGAGCTGCTTTTATTTAACATTACTACCCCTTTAAGGATGCAATACTTCACTGGCCTGAAATGTTATGGTGGTGCTGTTGCTACTGCAGTCTATATACAGGTATTATCAGTGAAAATAGCAACTCAGCTATAGAATATAAGACAGTGCACATGTGACTACCAAAAAAAAAAAAAAAAAAGTGAGAGTAGTACTCTGCAAGATAACCCTATAATAATTTTTCCTAATATTATGTCCTACTATCCCTCTAACAGCTGTGATTCTGTACACAGAAAGCATCAATTGTGTGTGTATCTCAAAGTGTAGAATGATACATATCACGTAACACTGCTGTCATACAATGTATCACTTTCCTGCTGAAAATAAAGCCAGAACTGCTCAAGGTGAACATCCAGACTCAAGTGTAGTCAATCATGATAAATGTTGTTTACAGAGTTATACTCTGGGTAAAGAAACCTTTCAAAATCACTCACCCTTCCCTCCGGTGTCCTCTCCCATAATCCTTCCTGTTACCAAGGTGAAGACCACAGCTAGAGAGTTACAGAGTGGAACAGCCAGGGACAACTCTATAAATATAGGAGAAAGGTGGAAAATGAGCCTGGGCTAAAATCCAAAGTAGAGAAAGTGGTTAAAACACTTAGGAAGTCCTACCTGCAGAGGCCAACGTGTAGTAGAACACCACAGATCCACTCTGGTTCAGTAGAAGGGGGATTATATACTGAAAAAGATGGAAACTTTATATAATGAGTAAAAGCAATAGGCCAGAGTGTGAAACATGGAAAATTACCCTATATGCTTTCACAAGCCTCATACTTTCTGTAAATATGGTTATGGGCAGCCATATGCACAGGGTTAAAAGTGAACCAAATCTGGGACAAAATATGCGCAACACAGAGAACAATTAATCACCATAGATTTAAATACACACTTTAACCTCTTAAATGCTAGCAAAGTGTCCAGTACATTGCTAAAAACTGTTTCCAGACTACAATGGAATAAATTTTTGCTCAGGACTGGAGCAGTCAGTTTCAGCCTTTCCCCTGTGGCTCTGCACAAGTGATCGTTAATATTGCTGGAGGAGCAAATTACACAGAAGATGTATGTAAACATTGTTTTTGTCAGAGTTCTCTGCTTCTCTCTTCCTCGCAAAGATCGTGAGGAAGAAAGAGAAGCAGAGAACACCCATACCAACAGGAAAAATGGCCGGAGGGCATTTTTAGTTTTACTATAGCAATTTGTCAAACGGATTGCCCATTGTAAACCGCCTGAATCTGTATTGTATAGTTATAAATAACTAGAGCTAGGATACACTGGTAATAAACACAGCAAATAGACAGAAACAGCAGCTACACAGCAGAGAAGTCCCCATTAGGCAAGATTCTGGGGTATGGAGAGTGGCTACCCTCTAGGCTGCCTTGCTGCAGCCAAGGCTGGATAAAAGGTGCTGACCACAAGGTAAGTTTAGTGCCAAATGAAGGTGAAGGTCAGCATCCTAGAAGACAGCCTAGGGAATAGCGACTACCTACTGGGGTCAAAGGAGGCGGCCAACAAAGATACAGAGTTAGCTGCAATATTAGTTGAATGTTACTAACAGGAGATGCGGGAGAACTAGAATATTTATTGATAAAAAATTGTCTGAAGGATAGGGCACAGTGCATTGTTGTACCACAGCTTTCAGTACTTGGTCCACTGCTCTTGAACGTGTTCATAAATGAAGTGGAAATGGATATAGAAAGCAAAATTTCAGTATTTGCAGATGACACTAAACTATACAGGGTAATAAACTCAGAGCAGGATGTTTGTATTTACAGAGGGATTTACATAAAATGAGAGATTGGGAAATGGAATATGAAATTTAATGTAGGAAAGTAAAGTCATGCATTTGGGGTGAGCAAATTGTAATGTTACTTATGAACTTCATTGCATTTTTCTAGAAGACTCATTAAAGTGGATGTATGACCTATGCACAACATCCTCTAAATAGTTAGGTGACACATCCAATAGCATTAAAACTTTATTATTTTAAGCTTCCGTTTGGTTTTAATGCAACTTATCTGGGCTGCAGCCACTTCTGTATAGACTGCAGCCCGATGCTCTGCCTCAGCTCTCCTGAGCTTAAAAAATAATAATAAGGTTTTAATGCTATTGGATGTGTCAGCTAACTATTTAGGGGATGTTGTGCATAGGTGATACATCCACTTTAACAGAGAAAGATTTGGAAACCCTTGTAAACAGTGAAATGTATCAAAACCAAGCAAAGTACTGTCTTGCATAAAAAAGGGGCATTGAAGAAGAGTGGATAACAATTTTGCTACTGTACAAATCGTTGGTAAGGCCTCACCTTGAATATGCATTGCAGTTTTGGGTACCAGTTCTAAAAATATATATTCTAAAACTGAAGAGATTACAGAGAAAAACAAACAATTAAAGGGGACCTCTCACCTTATTCTCAATGTTGTTGAAGCTGTAATTTTTTTTTTTCTTTCAATTTAATTCAGTAGTTGTAGAGATATTACCTGTTAAAGTCCAGATCATGACATCGGTTTCTTTCAGGTTGCAGGTAAAGTTCCGGCCTGCAGCCTGTCAATCTAGCTCAGTTCCCCTCCCCACGTAGTGCCTCCCGATGACGGAGGATTCCTGCATGTGACCTGGTGCGCTCTCTAACAAAAGCTCGTCCATGTAATTGTTCATGCACAGACGGAGCGTGTTCTGTGCAAGAACAATGAACCGGATGCGCTTTTGCTAGGAAGACAACCAGGTCACATACAGGAATCCTCCATCATCGGGAGACACTACGTGGGGAGGGGAACTGAGCTAGACTGACAGGCTGTGGGCCAGAGCTGTACCTGCAACCTGAAAGAAACGGACGTCATGATCCGGACTTTAACAGCTAATATCTCTACAACTACTGAATTAAACTGGAAAAATAAAACATATAACAGCTTCAACAATATTCAGCTGTAATAGGAAATCATGTTTAAATAAGGTGAGAGTTCCCCTTTAAGGGAATGGATAATTTGAAGTATGAAGAACATCTGGCCAAACATCATTTATTTCCTCTACAGAAAAGAGGCCTAAAAGGGGATTTTGTTACATTGTTTATATATACTAGCAAAATAAGCATGGCGTTGCCAGTGCGATAAGAGGCAGAGCGAAGGAACAGAGATTTAATTATCCGGTAGTAGTGACAGAATTTTACGTACAGTCTCTGAGAAAACAACCTTTTCAGTGTATTTTACCCCAATGGGTGTCATTTGTGAGCAAGGCATTGTGAAGTAATGGCTTCTGTGGCATTCGCTTTAAGTCAAAGTGTATGTACTTAAATGGTTGAGAGGTGTTTGACACACAGAAATAAACACATGTTGAAGGATTATATTAACTCTTTGAGTGCCAAGAAGAATGAGCACTGAAAGTGTTAGGTATATGAATGCTGTGCCAGTACAAATATTACAGAAGCACTGGCCACGAAGGGAATAAATGTAGTGTCACAGCGTTTCCACACTTAACCCTTTTGTGTGCCAGAGGGGTGAGAAGATATTGCTCACTCCTTTGGCACTCAAAGAGTTAATAAGAGCCTTAAGAATTGAGCCATTATGCCCTTGTTTTTGTTTGTTGGGGTGGTGTTATGGGCATACCTGGGAACTTTTTGTTGTTGAGTCCATGGAGAGGAGTCGTGTGGTGCCGCTGGGGGCAGAAAAATGACACGATCTGCATCAAAAAGGGGTGGGCCTTAATCGTGAGGGGGGGCATTGCTTAACCCCTTAGCGACCCTTGACGTACTAGGTCCGTCAAGGGTAAATGTGATCGAACGACCCTTGACGGTCCTGGTACGTCAAGGGTTAAACTCTTCCATCGCGGCCGCACGGAGCGATGGAAGAGTTCAAGCCGCTTGTTACTAAGTGTCCCGGTATCGGGACACTTAGTAACAAGCGGCTGAAACATTGTTGCAACATGCGATTCGCTTCAAAAGCGAATCACATGTTGCAAAACCTGAATGACAGGGACAGTATTTGTAAATACTGTCCCTGTCAGATCTCTCTGCCTCCCTCCACCTTGCATACTGCTAAGGTGGAGAGAGACAGAGGGAGATGGTGTTCCAGTGTGCCTGTTAAAAAAAAAGTAAAAAAAAAAGTTTAAATAAAGAAAATTAACCCTTTGATCACTGTTCTGCAGTGATCAATAAGTGCCCCCCCATCTGATCACTCTTGGAGTGATCAATTTGCTGCAGATCAGTGTTTTCTGATCTGTGGGACACCTCCCATCCCCCTTGAATTTTTTTAGATTTTTTAAAAAATTTTTAAATTTTTTTTTTTTTTTTTAATAATAAATATAGTTTAGGTATTTTGGTAGGTAGTTGGGTAGGTTTAGTGTAGACGTGTGTTAGGAAAAGTTTTAGGGATAGATTTAGGTTTAGGGGAAAAAAAAAAAAAAAAAAAAACCAAACCCCCCCCCCCCCCAAAAAAAAAAAAATATATATATAATAAGCGCAGTTTAGATAGGTAGTTCAATTGGGTTAGGTAGGTTCAGGATATACGTAGGTTAGGGTAAGTTTTAGGGTTAGATTTAGATTTAGGGATAGCGTAAGAAAAATAAAAAACCCCAAAACCCCCCCCCCAAAAAAAAAAAATATATATATATATAATAAGTGCAGTTTAGATAGGTAGTTCACTTGGGTTAGGTAGGTTCAGGATATACGTAGGTTAGGGTAAGTTTTAGGGTTAGATTTAGGTTTAGGGATAGCGTAAGAAAAAAAAAACCAAAAAACCCCAAACCCCCCCCCAAAAAAAAAAAAATAAAAAAAAAATAAAAAAAATAAATAAATAAATAAATATATATATATATATATATATATATATATATATATATAATAAGTGCAGTTTAGATAGATAGTTCATTTGGGTTAGGTAGGTTCAGGATATACGTAGGCTAGGGTAAGTTTTAGGGTTAGATTTAGGTTTAGGGATAGCGTAAGAAAAAAAAAAAGCTTTTTTAGTGGGCAAAATGCAGCGCAGGTACAGCGTTGAAGAGGCATATGCCTTTTTGGCGTCTGACTCTGAGGCAACAGACACTGCATCAGATTTTGACATAGCGCAGTTTTCAGAAAGTGAGAGCAGCTCTAGTGATGACGCTGGGCCTTCTGTCAAGAAAAGACGCACTGCCCCAAAAGCTGCTCTGGCAACTGCCCCAGCACCTGCCAAAAGAACTGCCCAAAGACCTACCAAAATACCTACCCAAAGAAATGCCCCAAGTGCTGCCCCAAGAGCTGCCCTGGCAACTGCCCCAGCACCTGCCAAAAGATCTGCCCAAAGACCTACCAAAGAAATGCCCCAAGTGCTGCCCCAAGAGCTGCCCTGGCAACTGCCCCAGCACCTGCCAAAAGATCTGCCCAAAGACCTGCCAAAAGACCTGCCCAAAGAAATGCCCCAACACCTGCCACTCCGGATCCTAATGAATGGGTATCAATTTATGCCCACAAATCTTAGAATTCACAGGCAACCCAGGGATTCAAATTGATGTGGAAGGATTTACCCATGATCATTTTTTTTATTTGTTTTTGGGGGAAGACATTTTAGGTGAAATTGTTTCCCAAACCAATTTGTATGCAGCTCAGTATACTGCCGCCAACCCTAAGTGTGAAAAACGCTGTTTTTTTTTTTTTTTAACTTACGTCATGGTTTACGAGGGATTGGTGGTAAAATGGCTGTGTATAAAATTGGAAAACACACCTAAAACGAGAGCCTGGGGTGTCTACTTTCCAAAAATATACACTTTTGGGGGGAAATCTTAAAAAAAGAGCACTGTTACACAGCCCCAAATGAGACATGGCACCAGTAACGCAAGCTGTGAAGATTCAAAGTGTGAACCTGGAAACGCGCATGTTCCAATTTGGCCCCCGTAGCTCCCCCAAACCTTGAGAAACCTATGCATATGGGGTATTGCCGTACTCAGAAGAAGGGGCTGAACACTAAACAATGCATTTTTAAAAATCTTCACCTATCATGTGCTTGAAATTCACATCAACATTGAAGTGCAAGTGTGAAAAACGCTGTTTTTTTAACTTACGTCAAGATTTACGAGCGATTGGTGGTAAAATGGCTGCGTAAAAAATTGAAAACATACATAAAATGAAAGCCTGGGGTGTCTACTTTCCAAAAATATATACTTTTGGGGGGAAATCTTAGAGTGGAGCACTGTTACACAGCCCCAAATGAGACATGGCACCAGTGATGCAAGCTGTGAAAATTCAAAGTGTGAAACTGGAAACGCGCATGTTCCAATTTGGGCCCCGTAGCTCTCCCAAACCTTGAGAAACCTATGCATATGGGGTATTGCCGTACTCAGAAGAAGGAGCTGAACACTAAACAATGCATTTTTAAAAATCTTCACCTATCATGTGCTTGAAATTCACATCAACATTGAAGTGCAAGTGTGAAAAACGCTGTTTTTTTAACTTACGTCAAGATTTACGAGCAATTGGTGGTAAAATGGCTGCGTAAAAAAATTGAAAACATACATAAAATGAAAGCCTGGGGTGTCTACTTTCCAAAAATATATACTTTTGGGGGGAAATCTTAGAGTGGAGCACTGTTACACAGCCCCAAATGAGACATGGCACCAGTGATGCAAGCTGTGAAAATTCAAAGTGTGAAACTGGAAACGCGCATGTTCCAATTTGGGCCCCGTAGCTCTCCCAAACCTTGAGAAACCTATGCATATGGGGTATTGCCGTACTCAGAAGAAGGAGCTGAACACTAAACAATGCATTTTTAAAAATCTTCACCTATCATGTGCTTGAAATTCACATCAACATTGAAGTGCAAGTGTGAAAAACGCTGTTTTTTTAACTTACGTCAAGATTTACGAGCGATTGGTGGTAAAATGGCTGCGTAAAAAAATTGAAAACATACATAAAATGAAAGCCTGGGGTGTCTACTTTCCAAAAATATATACTTTTGGGGGGAAATCTTAGAGTGGAGCACTGTTACACAGCCCCAAATGAGACATGGCACCAGTGATGCAAGCTGTGAAAATTCAAAGTGTGAAACTGGAAACGCGCATGTTCCAATTTGGGCCCCGTAGCTCTCCCAAACCTTGAGAAACCTATGCATATGGGGTATTGCCGTACTCAGAAGAAGGAGCTGAACACTAAACAATGCATTTTTAAAAATCTTCACCTATCATGTGCTTGAAATTCACATCAACATTGAAGTGCAAGTGTGAAAAACGCTGTTTTTTTAACTTACGTCAAGATTTACGAGCGATTGGTGGTAAAATAGCTGCGTAAAAAAATTGAAAACATACATAAAATGAAAGCCTGGGGTGTCTACTTTCCAAAAATATATACTTTTGGGGGGAAATCTTAGAGTGGAGCACTGTTACACAGCCCCAAATGAGACATGGCACCAGTGATGCAAGCTGTGAAAATTCAAAGTGTGAAACTGGAAACGCGCATGTTCCAATTTGGGCCCCGTAGCTCTCCCAAACCTTGAGAAACCTATGCATATGGGGTATTGCCGTACTCAGAAGAAGGAGCTGAACACTAAACAATGCATTTTTAAAAATCTTCACCTATCATGTGCTTGATATCAACAGTAGTATTGAAATGTAAGTGTGAAAACTGCAAAAAAACAAAATATTACCACAATTTTGAAATTTTTTTCTGGAAAAATAGCTGCATGAAAAACTCCAAAATTCTCCTGATTATTTACCTTATGTTGTGTAGTTTTCAGAAACATATACCTTTGTGGGACATTTTTGGTTCTGGCACCGTCAGCTAAGCTATGATGCTCACATGCCAATTGTTGAGAAATCACAAGTTGGAAATAACGGCAGCCATCTTGTAATATTTACCTTGTAAATGTGAGTAAAGGACTAAAATACTAGGCATATGGGGTATTCTTATATTCAGGAGAAGCAAATGAATATATTTAGGGGTATTTTTTTTTCATTAACTAATAGTATGCAAATCCTGACAGAAAAATGTAAGCAAAATGTTGTTTTTTTTCAATTTTTTTCCTCTTTTTTTCTATTTTAATCAAATTAAACAATGAGGTATTCATATAATTGTGGTATCAAAAGAAAGCCCTACTTGTGCTTAAAAAAACAGTATATAATTTATGTGGGTGCACAAAAGGAATTAAAGAGAAAATATGGTTGAACAAAGACATAGTCAAAAAAGTCAAAATTGCTCCGGTCCTTAAGTCAAATCAAACTCAGATTTTCCCGGTCCTTAAGGGGTTAAATACCTGGTCAGAATATGAGGACTAGGTTGTTGGAAAAGAAATGGGCTGGGAATGCGGCATTGCTTCTTCCCATTGCCAGAGGTGTATGCAATGCATTGCAAACCCCTCTGCCACTCAAAGGGAACAGATGCATTGTGAATGATGGTGGTGCTTGAGTCACACTCCTGCTCCCACTACTCAGACCTCCTCAGCATCAATGGGAGTGAGCGACACAAGTGACTCAAGCGCCATCAACTGCACTGTTCCTCCTATGCCGTGTAGCCCTTTGTATGTGACGACAATCAATGAAAAAGTGGTGTTTTATTGGATAGTGATCATGGGCTATAGAAAAAGAGTTAACCCCATTTTGAGGTATGAGCACATTTTATGAGTGCCTGCCCAGGCCAGCCAGATCCACATCCCCACCAGCTGCATTATCCAGTCCTATATTTATTGAGAAAGAGGACAAGCGGCATTACCAGAATCGTGCTGGCCCAAACCAGAGTCTGAAGCAAGTACTGCATGCAGCAGGTGCCAGCCCATGTATTAAGGCAGGCCAGGGAGCTGTTGAGTCTCGCGTGTGATCAAAAATATCCCTAGATCAAAAGGACAATAAAGGCTTAACTCTGAGTACCAGAGGGGTACGCAATGCATTTCTTACCCATCTGGCACTCAAAGGGTTAAATAATGGTCCCTCAAGTCCCACCAGCTCCGGGTGCACACAACCAGGGCCAGGGCATAGAGATAACTGAAAGCAGGTTTCATTGTGGTGCTGTAAATTCTATGGGGTTATGAAAACTGTATCACCTCACCGTGAGGCTTAAAGGAATCCAATGGCCAAGTGACTGGCTACAGTTCTTCCGCATCAGTTCCATCACAGCGAGATGGGGACTCCACAGCATTGTGCAGCAATGCTGGAGGTTTACCCCTGCGTGCAGTGGTTAGAATCAAGTTTATGAATAAAGATATGTGTAATGACACTAAAGATATGTATAAAAAAGCCAGTGATATGGTCACTTGAAGGAGTGATGACTAACTAATGATGGTCATCCCTCTGGTAAAATCATGGGTGGTGCATCGCAAAGCAAAACTGTTGGCATGCCATGGCACAGAGTCTTCACCTCCATAAGCTGATCATCCAACAAAATAGCTCAAGTTGTTAGCAAATAACATAATGAAGTTAATTATTTATGGCATACAGACATACTGTTTGAGTAATCTCGGTGCTGGCTTTGTGTGTCACTTTTGTGACAGCATGAGAGTCAGCCATGTTGTTTTTGTTTTCAGACGGATGTTGAGGGAAGGAAAACTCCTTGCAGATATTTTTAAAGGCGTGGTCAGGGGCTTTTATTTTTACAGTGAGATAGGTTAAATTTTGGAATTTTTTGCCCAAGGATGTGGAAATGGCACACAGTGGATACATTTAACCCTTCTGAGTGCCAGAGGAGCACTGGATATCTTTCTGGCTCTCAAAGGGTTAAGAGATTAGATTCATTTATTTAAAAAAGGAGCATACCGGGTTATACTGTGTATTCGTATGTAAAACAGGAAGTTCCAGTACATAGACATACTCATTTTGGAGATAGGAAGGAATATATAACTCATATTTTTCTGGGTTATGAGGCAAAGGCTTAACTTGCTGGGCTTGTGTCCTTTTTTCAACCTAATTTACTATGTTACTATAAAACGTGTGCAGCTTGTCTTGTGCTCTATGCCAGTTCATCAAAAATCTATAAATGTATCAGTGGCCAATATGTTCCTGGAAACGCAGTGTGTTTGCTATTGCCTGTTTCCATTGCTAGTTTAGTATGTGGATGTGGAGTTCAAATTACCATTTAATTTTGCATTCATGTAATTGTTGGGATTTTTTTTTATTATTAATGGTAATTGAGAAACTGACAGATGCTGATGGGTTGCTGAGATTGATGGGAAAATATTTATTTACTTTTCAGGCCTATACTTTCAAATATGCAGCAACAACAATGTATAACTCTCTGTTGTTACAATTAGAAACACTTTCTCTTTAGACATAGTAATGTAGTAAAAAAGACACAAGACCATAAAGTTCAAACTTTGCCTCTTAACCCGGAGACACAAGAATTATATAGCTTCCCTGCTGTCAAATAAGTTAGCCTTTATCAGACCTTCCCGTTTTGCCTACTAATATACAGTATAACCCTGTATGTTCACTTTTGTAAGGAATGCATCTAATCTTCTCTTAAAGGTATCCATTGTATCTATCATAACCACATCCTTGGGCAAGGAATTATATAATTTAACAGACCCTTCTGTAAAATAATAAATAAAAAAAACCTTCCTGAAGTTGAAACCTCCTTTCCTCTAATCTCAAGGGGTGTCCCCTGGTTATTTGATCATGTCTTGGAATGAAAAGTTCACCGGAGAGATCCTTGTATTGACCTCTCTTATACAGTGTGATAAGGTCTCCTCTTAGTCATATTTTCTGTAAATAAACAAAGTTTGTATAGCCGTTCTTCATACGTGATGTCCTCCATTACCCTAATTAATTTTGTTACTCTTCTCTATACTCTCACCAGTTCTAGAATATCCTTTTTTCAGAACGGATGCCCAAAACTGCACTGCATATTTGAAGTGATGGCTTAACAATGATGAAATGAACTTTTGCTTCAATACCCCTTTTCATGCAGGGCAGGACTTAGTGTGATTTTGCAACTGCTATATGACACTGGTCACTGTTTCCAAGTTTGAAGTTTACAAGGATTCCCAAGTCTTTCTCTAGCAGTGATTCACCTAAAATGATTCCATTAAGTTCCAAAGTAGCATTGGGTTTTTTTTCTTCCCAAATGCATGACTTTACACTTTCCAACATTAAACTTCATATTCCATTTGGTTGCCCTTGCCCAATCTGCCATTTTATGTAAATCCCTCTGTAGAGAACAAATATCCTGTTTTGAATTACACTTTCAAAGAGATGATCTCATTATTGCTAATGAAAGTTTAACCATTACCCCTAATAGATTAGATATGTTATGTACTATCGTGTAGTTCTATAGTATTTTTGCATTCCTAGTGGGGGGGAAATGCATTATAAAACTGTATATATAAATTTCCCCGGACCTTATTTTGTATAGCCATGCGCTAAAGCTTCCATGTGCTTTAGGGCTTATAGAACTCTGTCTCACACAAGTATAATTTTATTACGTATAGTGAAATTATTTAAAAAATATTCTTATAAAGCATATGAAGTATGCATACTGCTGTCTGAAGATAAACCAGTCTCCCTCTGCCTCAGGTCTCACCCTGTAATTGGAGATCAGGAACCTTGCCTCAAACAGAAGTTTCCATCGCACACCGTTTTGTCCCACACCTTCAAGTCCCTCCGCTCCCTTCCGCAGTAATGGATTGGTGGCTCCCCAGAGCAAGGACGCTAAGAGCAGCGAGAGAAGATCCACTATACAGAGAGACATAGAGGGAACTAGATACTGTATGTTTGTAACTGTAACTAGTGGTGCTTTGATATAAATAACAATGCAATTTAGACAAGTATGGCGATAGTTTGCAATAAATAGCACGAAAAACCTCACAGTCACTGTTCACATTATATTAGAAAAGCTGAGGAAAACAAAATCTGGTTGTTTTTTTTTTTTTTTTTTTTTTTCTTCCCAATAAGAATCTAAAGGACAAACACTTCCGCCTCCGACGGCCATAGAAAGCAAGTTACTATACTCTATCATTCAAACTTCCGGCCTCTTTCTACACGCGCCAGAGGCTAGGCCGGTACGGATTGTACCATGGTGAGTAATTTGTTAGATGTACAGTATGTACCATTCGCTACTTGTGAGATATGTGTACTCCTCTCTTTAAGAGGCCGTTTTCATATAGATACTGTCTTGCTAGCCCAGTACTTGTAAAAGTCACTGTTAAGTGGCGTAATCTATTTATTGTCTTATAAGAGCGTCGTCGATTATCACTTCTTTGAGCTACTTGTGACTTTAGCGTCAGCTCTTCTAGACACAGACCACAGTATTGTCTTCATGTTGTAGAATCCTGCCTTTGCCCTGGGATTCAAACTTCAATTGTACCTTCTCCATCTCCTGTGTCAGACTTGAGGAACCGGAGGCCCTCCAGCTGTTGTGGACTATAGCTCACATCATTATCATAGAAGGAGATGATGGGTGTTGTGGTCTACATCAGCTGGAGGTACTCTTTTCGTCTCCCTCTGCCCTGCGCTATATAAATAATACTTTGGAGAGATTAGCTTTGTTTGTGTTTTGAGCCTTTTGATTGTTTAGAGGGCTGTCCAGCACATTGCAGACCAAATCATTGGACATACCACTGATACTCAAAGGGTTGGCCCTTTCGGCACCAGAGGTGATGTGTAGTACATTGTGAAGCACTGGGTTGAACACACCTCAGCACATCTGGTCCTTAAAGCGGAAATACCACCTCCACTAAAGTCGCCCTGCCATACTTCTGCAGGTGGCGACTAGCTTTGTCATCATTATTTTACCTCTCAAAAGTGCCCACGAATAAAGTTATCCTTAAGCTTCCGAGACCGGAAGCCAGGCAACACTGCGCACATCTTGAATGCGCGCCTGCTCTGTCAGACCTCTTCAGCCTTCACAGGCATTGCACTGGGCCGGACGGCTCCGGAAAAGACTGACAGCGCAAGCTCACAGGCTGCAGTAACCTGGCCTTCAGTCTCGTAAACTTAAGGATAATTTTATTTCTGGGCACTTTTGTGAGGTAAAATAACGATTACAAAGCTAGTCGCCACCTGCATAAGTATTGCAGGGCACTTTAATGGAGGTGGTAGTTCCGCTTTAAAGGGTTAAAGCACCATGCATGTCCCAACGTATGTTAAAGGAATAGTAATACTTAATTATTACTAGTCCCTATTTTAAAGTCATATTAAAAATAAATGTATTGTCTCCAGTGTCATCTCTCAAACCTTTATGGTTTGAGAGATAATTGCTCCTAACGTTGTCCTCCCCCTTCCCCGAAATCAGCATTGTAGTTGACTGAAGGGAAATCCGGTCTTAAGATCATCAAGCGGCTCTGCAGCAGAGCCGCAATCACGTTAATAAATAAAAAAATTAAAAAAAATTCACTAAAACGGTCTTCTACATGTGCTTGCAAACCAAGCACACGTAAAAGACCATTTCAGTGAAAGATTTCTTTTTTATTAACGCGATCTTGGCTGTGCTTCAGAGCCACCTGAAAGTTGTACGACAGGCTTCCCTGCAGTCAGCTAGAACGCTGACTACGGGGAAGGGGGAGGGAGAGGGCAACTTTAGGAGCGATCATCTCTCAAACCATAAAGGTTTGAGAGATGACACTGGGAGGCAATACATTTATTTTTAATATGACTTTAATATAGGGATTATCAGTAATTAGTACTATACCTTTAATATTAACGGTGACTTTATACTGTCCCATGTAGTGCAGTAACTCTAAGTCTGTTATATGACTTTTTTTTTAGTGGAGTGAATTGCTGCGTAGTACTATTGGCCACTGATGATGTGCTGTCATGAGTCTTGCACCAAAGAAGTGTCCTTGCAAATATTATTATGCTGAAAAGTGTGCAAATACATGTAGCCATGAGCAATGGTTAGTGTAAGGCTTGACAAATTTGGTTTGACTCTAAAAGCCAGACCCAAATTTTAGGAGCCAGACTCTGCATCACAGATGAGTCCTAAGGCTGGTGAAGCAGACAGCATGCGTGTGATTCTTTCGCTACAAATGGAATACGATTGCACCGTCAGAGTAAAGTGTGATTCTGTGGCTACCGGTGAAACCAGACTTGGGTGTCCGTGTATATGGGGGGAATCTGGGGCAGTGGGGCCTGCTTAGAGGGTCAGACGGTGTATACGTGTCTCAGTGACCACCAGTGGAATTAGGCGAAGGGTCAGACATTCTATATGGGGGAATCTATGGCAAATAGGGTCAGTGGGGCCTGGATAGGGGGTCAGACAGTGTATGTGGGGTTCTATGACTACTAGCGAAACCAGGCCTGGGGGGAGGTCAGACAGTGTATATGGGCTAATCTGTGGCTACCAGATGCAGTGGGACACAGATAGGGGGTCAGGCAATGTATGTGGGAATCCGCGGCTGCTAATGGGCAGAAAAACAAGGTGGAGGTTGGGTCAGAAATGTTTGTAGCGATCAATGGATAGGGGAATAAGGCTGCTGGGGGCCACTCAGTGTATGTATGGATCTGTGGCTACCAGGGGGCAATGAAACAAAGCTAGTGGGCTCACTTAGTGTATGTGGGGATCTGTGGCTACCAGAGGTCAAGGGAACAAGGCTGGTGGGATCACCGAGTGTATGTCGGGATCTTTAGCTACCAGTGGGCAAGGGAACAAGGCAGGTGTATGGCTGTCATGGGACCAGGCTGGGGGGGTTGGGGTTATTAAATACTTTCCTTTAATTTTTATTTATTTACTTTTTTATTACTATTTTTTCATTATCAGTGTTTTATGGTTGTTCCCCCCCCCTCCCCAAATCAGACCTCATGGGGGGGAACCCCTCCTGATGCCCCCTGGTATTGATTGCCTATCCTGTAGGATAGACTATCAATGCTGCGACCAGAAAGGCAACCACAGTCATCCCTCTCAGCGTTCTATAAATATTTGGGTTGAGGAGGACAGAACATAGAGGGAAGGTGTCGATCTACGTCCTGGTGGCAGCATTGATCGCGTATCCTACCAGATCGGATATCAACACCAGAGGGCATCAGGAGGGGTTCTGATGCTGCCAGGTTGGACTTTTCCTTTTTTTTTTTTTTTTTTTTTTTTTTTTATATATACAGAATTGCTCTCATGCTTATGGGAGCAATTGTGTACATTTTAAAGTGTTATGACCTGCCCTGGAGTGTAAGGAAATTTTCCCTACATGCAGGGCAAGTTTTCTGGGCACAGGTCCCAATTTTTAGTCACAGTTGCAGGATTTGTGGAGCCCTGAGTTAGTACCATCCAATAAATTACATACCCTTTCCATTTTAATGAATAGGCATACCTGGCATAATACATTGACCACCTGTTTAAGGGGGGCTAGACTTGGGTTCTCAACAGGCTTATAGGTTTGGTTACTAAAGTATTATTAAGGAAGCTAGTTTTTTTTTTTTTAAACACTGTAACTAGTTTTGAGGATATTTACTGTGCTGTATACTTCCGCATAATGTGCACAGCACAGATTGTCTTCTCCTCCCACCTCCCTCCCAGCTGCCGGAGAGTGTTCACACTTCCCTTTGGTGTGCTGTGAACGGCTTCTATCATTATATCAAGCTCCGGTTCGCATTATACTGAGGTTGCAACCTCAGTATAATGCTTACCTGAGCTTGCTATAACAATAGAAAACATTCACAGCACACCGAAGGGAAGCGTGAACGCTCTCCCTGGGGCAGTTGGGAGGGACGTGGGAGGAGAATTAGACAGTTGATAGAGCTGTGCCGGTCAGCATAATGCAGTATGCTGATTCTTCGGCACAGCTCTGTCTGACTTAAAAGTAGAATAGCTGCAAAACTAGTTACATAAAAAAGGTGATACATCCCCTTTAGTAGTTATTAGAGTAGCACTTTCGCCTTAAAGTGATAGTAATACTTTATTATTACTATCCCCCATATTGTACATATTTGCAAAACAGTTTAATAGCCCCCAGGTTCATCTCTCAAACCTTTAGGTTTGAGAGATAACCGAAAGCAAAGTTCCCCTTCCCTGAAGTAAGCGTTATGCTGACTGCAGGGATGTCTGGTCTGACTTTCATCATTCGGCTCTGCAGCAGAGCCGTGATCCCGTTAGTGAAAAATAATTATTTCACTGAAACGGTCTTCTACATGTGCTTGCAAACCAAGCACATGTAGAAGACTGTTTCAGTTAAATAATTCTTTTTCAGTAACGTGATCTCGGCTCAGCTGCAGAGCCGAATGATGAAAGTCAGACCAGATATCCCTGCAGTCAGCACAAAGCGGACTTGAGGGAGGGGGGAACTTTGCCTTCGGTTTGAGAGATGAACCAGGGGGCTATTAAATTATTTTTAGCTACAATATGGGGGATAGTAATAATAAAGTTATATCTCTTTAAAGGTATAGTAATGTTTCACAAAAACAGCTAGCTCCAATTCATCTTCATAGTATTTGTGCCCTGTTTTGTTTCCCCTGTTAGTCTGTCAGGACTCACAATGCAGCCCTGGTTTCATCTGTAGATCTGCCTCTGTAGCACTATCCTCCACAGACGGGGTTGAATTATTTTATTTTATTTTTGTATGGACCACAAACAATATATTTTAATCCTTTGAATGCCAGAGGGGTGTGCAATGCAATGCTTTGTGTACCCCTCTGGCACTCAAATGGTTAAAGATTTCCCCTCTTGCTTAAAAGGAGACTAGCCAATTTGGGCTACTTTTGATTAGGAAAAAAATGCATCTGACCATGGGGGGGGGGGTGATTACTAAATTACTATTTACATATGTATTCAAAGGCCAGTGCAAAGAACTCTAAGAACTATTTGCTCAATTAGTGGACCACACAGTGTTGTATTCCAGTCCTTAATTCCTCTCTCCCTTTGTTTTTTTCTTTCCCCCACCAGAGACCAATCCTGCTCCAGGGCCATGAGCGATCCATCACTCAGATCAAGTACAACAGAGATGGTGACCTGCTATTCACCGTTGCCAAGGACCCCGTAAGTGTGATATCTCTCAACTGTAGAATGGTGGTCCCACTTTTCGGTGTCATTAGCGAGGGACTATTAATGTTCAAACTCGCCCAGTACACTCCAAGAGTAATTGAATGATAAAGTATCTTACTCCTGCCTCTTTTCCTGATGCAATGCTTCTCACCTCAGAACAGAATGGTGGTGTCCAGATGGCTTGCAGAGCGGGACAGTCTTCAACTGGCATAAAGGAAAAAACTGTCAACTGTGGCAGCGTTTTCATTGTTCTCACAGTAAAACTATTGTCCCTTGCTGTGAGCTGTCTGGTCTGTGGACCAGATTCCACATCTGAGGGGAGGTGGCTTGCGCTAGGTAAAAGGGGCAGGAGGGAGAATACTTTATCATACTTTATCATTCAGCCATTTTATATATGTATTTAAAGGGATAGTAATACTGTATTATTACTGTTCCCCATATTGTAGATATTTGCAAAAGAATTTAACATCCCCCAGGTTCATCTCTCAAACCTTTTATGGTTTGAGAGATAACCGAATGCAAAGTTTCCCCCTCCCTGAAGTCAGCGTTGTGCTGACTGCAGGAGAAGTGTGTCGTACGACAGTCAGGTGGCTCTGCAGCTGAGCTGATATCGCGTTAGTGAAAAACAATTATTTCACTGAAACGGTCTTTCACATGTGCTTGGTTTGTAAGTGAAATAATTATTTTTCACTAACACGTCAGACCGGATATCCCTGCAGTCAGTACAACGCTGACTTCAGGGATGGGGAGGGAGGGGTGAACTTTGCGTTTGGTTATCTCTCAAACCATAAAGGTTTGACAGATGAACCTGGGGGCTATTAAATTCTTTTTCAAATATCTACAATATGGGGAATAGTAATATTAAATTATTACTATCCCTTTAATTGCCTATAGTGCACTCTAGAGCTAAACTGGTTACAAGCAACATTCTCTTTTTCTGTAGCGCTTCTATTCTCCTTCTGGTTGTTAACCTTTGTACTTCCTGTTTATGGTCTTCATGGCCTTTCAGGACTTCTCTCCTGTTTGTAGGGTGTAGTTACTTGATGGCTGTCCTTGAGACGTAAACATGCCTAAATATAGAGTGCTGCTGTGCACTAGTGAATATTTATATTTACATTTAGTTGTCACATGTGACAATCATTATAAAATCTCTATTTTGTGTGTATGTGTTTTGATATATATAAATGGAATAAAGCAATAGACAGTAGCACACACAAAAGAGCTAAATCCAATAGTAAATTATTACAAATATGATGGTGCACGTCCCATACAGGAGAATATGTAAATGTACACAGCCTGTGAAATTGCCACCTTTATTTTGTTTTAGAAGGGGGAGGAACTTGGGCGATTTATTGAATCAAGGGGACCACACAAACAAATACATTACAATTGGTAGTAACACAATTGTTGTCACGACCCAAGGGAGTCTTTAAATGTAAAGGGTGCTCTAACTGTGGGTACTTAATCACAGGCAAAGAGTTCACACACCCTTGCACTAAAAAAAAAGTTATTATCCAGGATTTCATGAACTGTGAGAGCAGATAAGTCGTTTATATGTTCCAGTGTCCCTGTAATCTTACATACACTGGGAAAACAACCACCATGGTGAAAGAATGAACAATCACCGCTCAGCGATTAAAAAAGCCCTAGAGGGCCAAATGGAGGCTAAGGACTAAAAGTGTCAACCGGTGGCTAGACACTTTGAATTGTGCCACCATTCGATATCGGACTTTCGATTTATGCCAATATGGCAAGTGCCTAAGCTCCGAGGAGGCGACAGACATCAAGTGTTGTTACAGCAAGAAGCTCGCATGATCTTTGATTTCTAAACTATGGTGTGTAAGGGCCTCAGTCATGAGTCTCCTACACTAGTTTTCTGTGATGAGAGAAAGTTTAGTCCACCTCACATGGGACTGTATTATATGGGCACTCCTTGTGTGGAGACCACGGGAATGGGCCCTTATCTATCAGCAGTGAGATGATGGACATACCGTGCTTTCAGTATCCATTATTCAGGACTTTAACAGAGTTGAGCATATGTATGAGACAATACTAAATCCAGCTCCCAGAAGGCTATAATTAACATATGGGCACTCCTTGTGCAGGGAACACAGGAATGGGCCCGTATTTTCCAATATTGAGATGAGTGGATAAAGCCTCCAGTGATACCTGAACGGCCCCTGGCTCTGTGTGCTGCCCCAGGCAGACAACAAGGAGTCCTAGTATGGGCCGCCTTTATTCATGGACATCCACACATAGATCTGCCACCCGATGGTGGTATATTATTATTATAACTCAAGTAAATAAATCTGACTCGCTTGATCCTTAATCCTGGTGCAGTCACTGTTGGGTCCAAGAGCATATTTAATCCAAAGTCCCCTGGCTCTATATGCACTACCTTAGGTAGACAGCATGGAGTCCTATTATGTGGTCCAATTTGTTGCGAACGAGCATACTGTTAATAACAATGTGTAATGTCCATTTATGCAGCAAAGTATACCTCTCCCATCTGCAATTTTGCCTACCCCTCCCATCTGCTGTCACTACTTGATTACCGCTTTCTCCTATCTTCAGCTTGCCTTCTGTGATTGCCTTCTTCCATCTTCTCTCTGCTTCACGATTGCCTTCTTCTCCCCTCTCTCTTCCATTATGTCCATTTTCTGTGCTGTTGATTCTTCTCCCTCTTTATCTATCTCATCACATTTGGCACATCCTCCATTGTTGCCCACTTCCCTGTTTCAGTACTTTTGCCCCACACCCCTTCCCTTTTACTGTGTCTTGTACACACACACTCTTTTCCACTGACCTTTTAATCACACTACACCAAGCCAACACTCTACGCAGTCTGACAAACTGCTCTGTAACTGCGGCTAAAAGCAAGCTGGAAGAGAGAAAGGGGAGGCGGGAAACACACTGCACAGATCTACTCCTCTTCTCTGTGCATTTTACAAAAAAAAAAAAAAGAAATTAAATAAAATTAATTATGGATTAGGTGTACACATTGTGTGTGTGTTGTACACAAGCAAAGGAGACTGCACTTGCCTGTGCCGTTCGCTTAGCAGCAACTTCGAACAGAAATATATTCTGAAATATGACACATTTAAAAAAAAAAAAAAAAAAGTGAAACCTCTTTGCACCTGAATGGTTATACTTTTAAGAGCCAGAGGGGTACCCAATGTATGCATTGTTAGTCAATGCTTTGTATACCCCTCTGCCACTCAAAAGCTACAACAGTATGGACAATGTGAAGCCCTTCCTTCCACTCGCTGCTTCGCCATTCTGAACAGGGTGTCCCATCCCCTTCTTAGTGATGATGGCAGGCGATGAGGTAGCGAGAAAAATAATCAATCAGGACCCCTCCTGTTGTGTGCCCCCCCCCCCCAGCAACCAATTAGCTGGGAGATCAATAGAGGCAACACAGGGGAGCAAGAGAGCTCCCATCCTATCCCATCTGCTTCCATCCATAGGGTAGGAGTGGGCGGGATCTGGAAACCCTCTCAGGTCAAGGTTTTTGTTTTTTCTGTGATCAAATACACAGATCTTGTTATACTATGGTTGAGGTACACTATATGACCAAAAACACACCTCTTAATTATTGAGTTTAGGTGTTTCAGCCACACCTATTGCTAACAGATGTATAAAATCAAGCACATAGGCATGCCATCTTCATAGACAAACACAAGTCTGTAGTGAAATTTCCAAGCAACTGTACACAAGCCTAAGATCACTATGAACAATGTCAAGTGTTGGCTGGAGTGGTTTAAAGCACACCATCGCTCAACTCTGGAGCAGTTGATGCAGTGATGAATCATGCTTCACTGTCTGCAGTCTGATGGATGAATCTGGGATTGGCAGATGCCAGAAGAACGCTACCTACCAGAATGCATAGTGCCTACCGTAAAAGTTTGCTGGACGAGGGATAATTGTTTTTTCAGGGTTTAGGCTAGGCACCTTAGTTCCAGAGTAGGGTAATGTTAATGCTACAGCATGCATATACATTTTAGACATGTAACAGAAGCCTAAGTCCTTGGGCTGACTTAGACCATTGTTCCGGATCTCTCCCTCCTGAGGTTGGCTACAAAGTGGTAGCCTCGCCGGTACTGCTCCAGAGCTTGTAGCAGAATGGGGAGCAAGAGAAGCTCCTTGACACCATTCTGTAGTAAAGAGACAGGACTCCTTCTTACTGCAAAACAAATACTAGTTTATTGTGGCAGAACAGCTCTTTTTATACACACACAACCATTTTAACTCACAAGGTTCAACAAAAGAGTACAATAAGTGTAAACATTCAGTGGGGACATGATACAAAGGGCCAGACATGACTGAATTACTATATAAAGGGCTTGGACTGGGAACAGACAATGAAACAAAGGCGAGGGGCTGGAATACACAACACTTCACATAATGCCGGCAGGGTTGAAGCATCTTTGAATATTCCGCTTCAATTCCTTGCCAATCCGGAGCTGGGAAAGATGTGGCAAATCCTGACTGCTGGCATCACAACAGTCTTTAGCCTATCAGACCCTGTGGGCGGGAAGCCAACTGACCAATCCCTGGGCCACCTACTTTCCCCCATGTTAAGTCTATGGGGGACCTTTAAACAGGTTCTGGCCAATCAGAGAAGCCTCTACTTTCTCTGTGAAAGTTTAGTCTTTTAGTGCTTTCTTCCCTGGCTCTTACAGGAGCCCTCAGTAACAGCCCAGGGTCTGTTACAGCTGCCTTTAGTCTTTCAACATAAATTTGTGAGGTCTGTCTACGACCACCAGGTAACTGGCTCATTCCTGTTACAAGCACTTTCCTTGAGTTCTTTTCAGTGCAATATGTTCCTAGGCCTGAGAAGGCCTCCAAGTAACTGCCTAGGATCCGTTACAAGACAATTATTTTCTTCCAACTTTGTAGCACAGTATGGGGAAGGCTCTTTCCTGTTCCCGCAAGCCTGTGCCCCTGTGCATAAAGCAAGATACATAGACATGGTTTGACGAGTTTGGTGTGGAGAGACTCGTGGCCTGCACAGAGCCCTGACCTTAACCCCATTGTACACCTTTGGGATGAATGGTGTTTGCGAGCCAGGCCTTCTCATCCAACACCAGTGACTGATCTAACAAATTCTCTTTTGTCTGAAGAGTGAAGGCTGTTATTGCTTCAAAGGTGGGGGCACAACTCCATGTTAATATCAATGGTTTTGGAATGGGATGTTCAAGTTCATATAGGTGTGATGGTTAAGTGTCAACATACTTTTGGTCATATATAGTGTATATTAATTATATCTTTCTATTACGGGAGGGAGAAAGGGACCACCTTAAGGAATTCATCATCAATTAATTGAATAATTATTACCTCAATCTTAAAGGGTTAGTAATGCAGCACCAATTAATCTTCATAGTAGTTGGGGCATGGAGAGTGTTATTTCAATAATGTCTGTTGTAGTTCAAGAGTAACTCCTGTCCCTTTTTTCTTATGTAAGCTACCTCCCCTCAGATGTGGAATCTGGTCTCTTGACCAGACAGGCTGCAGCAAAGGACAATATTACTGTGAGTATAAGGAAAACCATGCTCCCCCTTGTCAAGTTTTTCCTTATACTCACTGAAGATTGTCCCTCTCTGACATCCATCTGGACATTCTTGCTGTTCTGAGGTGAGCAGTGTTACATCAGTAAAAGGGATGGGAGGGAGATACTTTATTATTCAATTACACCCTGTTCCAAATTATTATGCAAATGATATTTTTCTCATTTACCTAAATAATTGATGTAAATAAGTCAGCATAATTCTCATGTTTTCCACTATTAAGAGTACAATTCAAATTTTATTGAACAAACCTCCTAATGATAACAGTATTTTTCTTTAAACATAAAAAACTTACAATGCGCTGTTCCAAATTATTACGCACAGTAAGTTTCAAAACACTTTATAGGTTGTAAAGAACTGAAAATTGTCATTTGTTGTGTTTGCAGCATATTTACTGAAATCAAAAGCTATTTCAATCAAACTTTTAACAACATTTTAACTTTTTAAACATTTTAACAGGTCATGTTACATTTCAACATAGGACCCCTTATTTGATATCCGTTTCACAAGTCCTGCATCCATTGAACTTGTGAGTTTTTGGACAGTTTCTGCTTGAATTTGTTTGCAAGATGTCAGAATACCCTCCCAGAGCTGCTGTTTGAATGTAAACTGCCTCCCACCCTCATAGATCTTTTGCTTGAGGATGCTCCAAAGGTTCTCAATAGGATTGAGGTCAGGGGAGATGGAGGCCACACCATGACTTTCTCTCCTTTTATCCCCATAGCAGCCATTGATGCAGAGGTATTCTTTGCAGCATGAGATGGTGCGTTGTCATGCATGAAGATGATTTTATTACGGAAAGCATAGTTCTTCCTTCTGTACCAGGGAAGAAAGTGGTCAGTCAGAAACTCCACATACTTTGCAGAGGTCATCTTTACAACTTGGGGGACCCTAAAGAGGCCGACCAGCTCTCTTCCCATGATTCCGGCCCAAAACATGACTCCACCACCGCCTTGCTGACGTCGCAGCCTTGTTGGAACAGGGTGGCAGTCCACCAACCATCCACTACTCCATCCATCTGGACCGTCCAGGGTTGCACGGCACTCATCAGTGAACAGGACTGTTTGGAAATTAGTCTTCATGTATTTTTCTGCCCAGTGCAGCCGTTTCTGCTTGTGAGCATTGGTTAGTGGTGGCCGAATAGAAGGTTTATGCACAGTTTCAAGTCTTGGGAGGACTCTACACCTTGATGTCCGTGGGACTCCAGAGGCACCAGCAGCTTCAAATATCTGTTTGCTGCTATGTAATGGTATTTTAGCAGCTGCTCTCTTGATCCGATGCATGGATCTGGCAGAAATCTTCCTCAATGTGCCTTTATCTGCACAAACCCGTCTGTGCTCTGAATCAGCCACAAATCTCTTAATAGTGCGATGATCACGCTTAAGTTTTCATGAAATATCTAATGTTTTCATACCTCGTCCAAGGCATTGAACTATTTCACTCTTTTCGGCAGCAGAGAGATCCTTTTTCTTCCCCATATTGCTTGAAAATGGTGCTCTGCTTAATAATGTGGAACACCCACCTTTAGTAGTTTTTCCTTAAATTGGGCTCACCTGGCAATCTAATTATCACAGGTGTCCGAGATTGTTTTCAGTGATCAAAAGAGCCCTGAGACACAATGCCATCCATGAGTTAAACTGAAAAACAAAATAGTTAATCTTTGTGACACTTAAATATCATTTGCATAATAATTTGGAACAGGGTGTAATCTTGAACTACAACTCGGACAGTATTAAAATAACGCTCTCCATGGCCCATATACTTTGAAGATTAATCTGAGCTGCTTTTTTTGGGAGACATTACGATCACTTTAAGTTGATATATCAGATTGAACATGCACAAATTATTTTCCTTGACATAAAGATCATCAGAAATTCTGATGGCTTCGTGGAGATTAATCTTTACCTTAAGCCTACATCCACAAACTGCCTAAAACGCGCTAACAACAATTACTAGTCTCCCAATAGGAGAATTCCTTAGGATCCAATGCAATTGTTCTAATCATGTCCAAAGAGTGTTCGGTGGAATGTTTACTGGAAAGGGAGTACTCAAAGAGATCCATAAGACGTGTCTATAATAGGGCTTTAAGAACACCTTACTAGTATCGAAAAACACGACAATAAGGATACTATAACTACATATGGATCTGATACTGGATACATTAAACTTGTTTCCAAGAACTCAAACATATTCTTGTCTGACCCCTATTTAACTTAGATGTCTTGGTGACAGACCATCTTTTATTTTGGGAGATCTAGGAGTTTGGAGATCTATTTACCAGGAATCACTTTTCTTTATCAGTCACGTCAACGAAGGAATCGTTACCAAGTGGTTCTTTCCCATGTGGACACTGTAAGATGTGATTTCATGAAAAAGAATAAAAGCACCAAAGATAGATTTGGTCATGTACATAAATGTGACAGTTTTATAACCTGTCAAACGAAACAGGTTATTTACTGCCTTCAATGTCCTTGCAAGTTAAAACATATTTGCATGACATCCAGAAAGTTATAGATTAGAACATATAGGCACTATAAGGATTTCCCAATACGTGCAAAAGATCAGACACGTACCCTGACTACAGTAGCTAAACATTTTCTCAGATATCACAAAGCTAACACAATAAGATTGCTATGCTGGGGTTTAGAGGAAGTAAAACCTGGGATACGGAAAGGGGATGTGGAAAAATCATTACCTGGAAAATAATCACAATGGATATATTTGAATTGTATATATCCTTATGGCTTGAACAAGACTAACAATATGACTATCTTTTTGTTTATATGATTATTTGTATTAACATCTATCTGTAACTGGGTATTAATACCCACCCCTAATTTTTTACTCTTTGTAATTATGATATTATAGCTTGTTGTACGATGCAAAATTTACCTTGTGAGGCTCCATGCAAAAGCTCAATTCATTCTGAAAAAAAAAAAAAAAAAAAAAAAAAAGATATATGGTTTTCCGTACGTAACTAGGACTTATTCTCGTAGATAACTTTCTAAACAGGTGGATAGCAAAAATGCTGAAAATGTGTCTTGCCTGCAGAATCTGAGATAGCCCCCTCACTCAGAGGGTTAAATGGTGCTTCCAACTGCTTAAATTCTAGAGAACTCTGAAGGCATTGTATCAATGCATTGGAAACCTTGATAACAGCAAAAGAGTTGAAAGCCCTTAAGTCACTGGGAATTTTCACCTGTCCGTTGTGGTGCAGTTGGTTTTCCCCAGAAACCTTCCAAGTATTAGTATATTGGCCTTTGGAGCAAACCATTTGCAGTATTAGAGTTTTTTAATGGGGATTTACCCCCTGAATGGTAGAGGACCCAATGCCTTGCTTCACAATACATTAGAGACCTTTTGCTTTAAACCAATGGGAATTTGTAGTTCTCCCCTTGTAGTGCAGTTGGTTTGCCCCAGATTTCCTACATTTTCTTTTGAACTTTCGGCTCTGAGTGAATAGGTGGTGGTGTTTACCTCTTTAGATGATTATATGTGTGTGTAGGTCTGCATTATTAACACATATTGAATGGAATATGATTTGATCTTGAAATGTTATATTTTTTATTTGTATTAAGCCTCTAAATTTCCTTTGTATATCCCTGTCTGCAGGTGGTCAATGTTTGGTTTTCAGTGAATGGAGAGCGTCTGGGCACGTACAATGGGCACACAGGAGCGGTGTGGTGTGTGGACGTAGACTGTATCCTTCTCATTGAATAAACAAATCCTTCGTGTGGGGCATATGTGTAAAGTCAAAAGTGGAGCAATTCTGTGGCAAATCAACTGCACCACTGGTAACATGAAAATTCCCAACCTATTAAATTGTTAGTTATTTAACGCCTTGACTTCTAGAGACGTGTCCAACACATTGAGGTAATGCTTTGGAGACCTCTTCTAGCATTTGAGAGATGAAATAGCTCATTTAAATAAAAGAGAATTTTTGTCCATTATGATGTAATTGGTTTGTCCCAGAATTTTTCTACTTTTGTCTTTATACACATGCCCTAGTATTTGTAGGTTGCGGGTTCATTGAATCGGTGGTTGTAGAGCATGCACATAACGGAGCTGGATATAAAACAATAAATGCTACTACAAAACAATCACACAATGTAAGTGACTAGTGTAAAGGCCCGTGTACATGGGCCAAGATGATGTTAACCCTTTGAGTGCCAGAGGGGTATGCAACACATTGCTTTGCAATGCGTTGTGTACCCCCTGGCACTCAAAGGGTTTAGAGGCCAGTCCTGATCTGCATCCTGCTGCCGACAGAGTGATGCACTGTAGAGGCTGAAAGGACCGAATGCTCCCAGCACAGGACTCTCATCATTCTCTGCATTCAGGCAGTCTCTACTGTACATGACGGCTTCTGACAAACATCCTAGAGAATTATTATATAGGATATGTTTACAGTTCAAACACCCTCTCCCAACAGTTGTAGCCCTCTTCTTGAGGAGATGGTCTTTGTTCACTGTTTCCTTAACGTTGTGCTCAGGGGACACGCGTCATGTGCTTACAGGGTCTGCAGATAACTCCTGCAGACTGTGGGACTGTGAGACAGGTTAGTGCTTTAGCAGTTTATTATCATTTGCTTTTTGTCTGCTATTTTGACTACCTGTAATTCATTTTTATCTTTCTCACTTTATGCCACTGTGTATGACACACATTTTATCACTCTCACTCTGCCCCACATGTCTGTCCCTCTCACTCTGCCCCACACAAGTCTCTCTCCCTCTTGCTCTGCCCCATACACCTCAGTTCACTGTGTGCCTCAGATGTTTGGCTTTACGCACAAAATACCATTTTAACAACAGGAGAGAAATACAACTTCTCCACTGATTTAAATGAGTCTATTTAACCCATTGTATACTAGAGATGTTTCTAAAGCATTAGTTCACAATGGATTGGACACCTAGAATCCAAAGGTTTAAAACCCCCATTTAAAAGAATTGCCCCTCACTCCTAAATGTTATCCTTTCTGCCCCTTTTCCTACTTGACTCTTCACCCCCAACTTAATATCTGTCTTCCGCTTTGGCCCTTACATTACTGTTTAAGTTCATTCTCTGTTTCTCTCAACCCCATGTTCTCTTTTTGGATCTGCACTCCTCAAGGTGTCACTTTCTGATCTTTTTACTGTATATGCTACCAGGGAAGCAATTGGCTCTGCTACAGACAAATTCAGCTGTGAGGACCTGCGGATTTGACTTTGGAGGCAACATCATCATGTTCTCCACAGACAAGCAGATGGGCTACCAGTGCTTCGTGAGCTTCATTGACCTGAGGGACCCCTCCCAAATTGGTGAGACAGTGGGTGGCTATCCAGTTACAGTAGGTCAGTGATTGCAAACTCCAGTCTTTGGAACACATAAGCAGTGCAGGGTTTCAGGATGAGCATTGTGAATGCCATTAACATAGGTGGATCTTTGACCATGAGTCATCCACTAACTGATCCATCTGTGACCCTACGAGGCAATTCAGGAAACCTACACTGGTTATAAATACAGTAGACTGGAGCTAGGGTGCACTGCAGTAGGTTACTGAAGCGTGACTGGACTATCAAAAGAGAGTCGCATATGATTTTTGTAGCTCATTATGGACCTTGTGCACATATTTGGTATATTCTCACTGCTTTCATATGGAACTTTTGACCCACTGAGTGGTAGAGGGGATTCCAACAAATTGCTTTTAAATGAGTTGGACACATATATAGCCACTGTTTAAGTTACTGGGAATTTGGACACTTTATATTTCTCCCCTACTGAGCAGTAGGTTAATGCACAAGAGAGGCACAATTCTGGAGCAGTTGTCCACTTTGGAACAAAAGATCCATGGGGTAAAGCAGGGATTGTCCAAGTTCAGTCCTCGAGTGCTACCATCAGTCCAGGATTTAAGGATTTTCATGTTTGAGCAGAGGTGGGCCAATCAAAATGAATGTGCCATAGATCAACTCACATATGCTTAAATCAGGGAAATCCTAAAATCCTGGCCTGTTGATGGCCCTTCAGGATTGACTTTTGGACATCCTGGGGTAAATTAACCTCATCTAGGAGAAAGGTAACTTTCATACAGAGTACTCTGGACTGTCATCCAGCCCCACTTTACCCCTACCTAGCAGCCTTGGTTTCAAAGTGCTCTGTGTAGGTGAAGATAGCAGGATGAAGATGAATTAGTTTTTTTATTCTTAAACTTACATGAGGTGTTTATCCTCCACTATGCAGACTCCTATCCCCTTTCCCTCCATGTTGGATATTAAATTAGGGGCTGACTTTCCTAGGACCTAGCTTCTGCTTGGGGGTGGCTATTAGAGATTTACTTGTCACTCTCCCTTTTTCTTTTTGACTGAGTAGGAGGCTGAAGAATGGTCTGCATTTTCCAGACTGCACAGGTCCTGTGAGTATGCTCTACCTTTCAGTCAAGCCACAATCTGAGTTCTTATGTGGTTTGGCTCTTAATGCACCCTGACCCCTTTTTATAGATTCAATTTATAGGTAAGGTCTTAGCTTTATGTTGAAACTGAGGCTGCTAGATGGGAGTGGGAGGGAGTCTGCCTTCAAAGAACTTTGTATTTAAGTGTACTGCCTCCAAGAGAAGAAAACATTACCCCATGATTCCTGTGTGCTTTAAGAGAGAAAGGGATGTATCGGCAAGTACACAAAAATCCCTTTCGTCTGTAGTGTCTGTTTTTCCATCCCCTTACTTAAAGGGATAGTAATACTTAAAATGTAAAAAAAATATGTTGTAGGGTTTATCCCCCTGAGTAAAACAAGGGTACTCCCACTGCTGAAAGGTGTTTCATTCAAAAGGTATTAATTTTCAAAGTTTAATTTTTTTAGGTGCAATATCACAGTGGCCTGAAATTGTGCAATGGCGCTGTTGCTACACGATCCTATGGACAGCTCTGGTCAGTTGACCATAAATCTCCATAAGATGGTGTAGCAACAGCGCCACTGTACAATTTCAGGCCACTGTGATATTGCACCTAAAAAATTCAACTTTGAAAATTAATAACTTTTGAATGAAACATCTTTCAGCAGTGGGAGTGCCCTTGTTTTACTCATGGGGATAAACTCTACAACATATATTTTTTTTTACATTTTAAGTATTACTATCCCTTTAAGGACCTGTGGCAGTAAACTGTAAAACAGGATGAATATTCTACATTCTCTCCATATATTATGTCACTTGTCCTTAAAGTGGATCACTTTATGTTCCATAAATATATACAAAATGGGGCATATTTATCCATTCAAAAGCACTGAGCCTTCAAAATTGTATTTTATCTTTAAGATTGAAATCGGCTGTGCCTGCTTAATAATTAAACCCACGCTCACTCCTGGTACAGGGTTTCAGACACATCCAGTGGTATCTGTAAATGTCCCCAATAAGCAATCTGCAGCTGAATTTCCACTGACAGTTGGATCATTTTAACAGAACAGTAAAGATGCAAGGTGCCAAGCTGTATGTTGTTCACTGGAGGCAGTAAGGGTCAGAAATTTAGAAAAATGTATACTGTGTTGAGATTTTGTCCATGGGTATTTGGCTGTTACTGACTGTCATTCCTCTTCTCCTTACAGAAGACAATGAGCCATACATGAAGATCCCTTGTAGTGAGTCCAAAATAACCAGTGCTGTGTGGGGTCCACTAGGAGAGAACATCATTGCTGGGCATGAGAATGGGGAGCTGAACCAGTACAGTGCTAAGGTACTGAGCATAGATGTGTGAACTGGCTTGGGCCTCTTTGTAAAGCCCTCTTTTATATAATCTGCTGTTTCTTCTATCTCTGGTTGATTTAAAAAAAAAAAAAAAGTACAATTTTGGGGAATGATTACATGATACTACAGAGCTTTGGGTATACACTCACTTTTACTACTGTTTTCATTCAGGCTGTTGAGGAGAACCTATTGGTTTTTACAAATCTTCTCTCTAGTGGAAGCTCCCCATTCCTCTCCATTCATTTATTCTATACCTCTGGGGAATCGGATTGGTTGTAACAGCCTAAGAAGGTATAGAGAGGTGATTTACTATATGAAGAGAGCGTAGTGTTTAAAGCACACATAGCTCAAATACAGCCAAGTGTCACATAGTCAACATTTCCCCTACAAGGAAACCCTGTATACTTCTGAACACACCCAACTTAAAGGGACTGTAATGTCCTATAAAAACTTTTTATAGTTTTATAGAGCCTTAGGGTTTGCACCATTCTGCTTATTGTCTGTCTCTCAAACCGCTATGGTTTGAGAGATATTTGCATTGAAAGTTCACCCCTCTCTCTCCTTTTCCTGACATCAGCATCTGGCTGACAGCAGGAGATACCGGTCAGGGGACCAGCAGACGGCTCTGCAGCAGAGTCGAGGTTGCGTTGTCTTTAAAGAATTAATTAATTGGAAATGTCTACAAAGTGTGCTTGCTAACCAGACACACTTTGTAGATCTTTCCAATGAATTAATTCTTTATAGATAACACAACCTCTGCTCTGCTGCAGAGCCTCCTCGAGTCGTACGACTCAATTCTCCTGCTGTCAGCTTTACAGCTGACATCATTAGAAGGGGAGGGAGGAGGAACTTTGAGTCCCTATATCTCTCAAACCATAGCGGTTTGAGAGATAGGGTTTGCACCATTCTGCTTATTTTCTAAGGCTCTATAAAACTATAAAAAGTTTTTATGGGACGTTACTGTCCCTTTAAATATATTCAGAGAGAAAAGGATATTTTCCACAGTGATACCAGCTGGACCAAATTGTCATGCAAAATTGAAGTTGCTGGAACATAAACTCTTCATCCCAAATATGTTTTTGTCTCAGAACACAGTTCTTTAGCAGTGCCGGATGAGGGTAGCTCTCAGACACTTCAGATAAAGTTAAAAATCCATTGAAAATTCAAGCCATTCATGAAGATGCTCCCAATGAAGATCTGCTCCTTTTTTCTTTTTCAAATGTAAGAGGCAAATGCCTGTAAAGCAAATTTTGAAATTGTCAGGATGACGGCTAAATGTTTGCCAACCATTGCTGCTCTAAGAACCCTGTGGTTGAACATATGGCCATCCTTAGAAGTCCTTGGTATCCATACCCTTCCTAGGGAATGCTCTCTTTGATCCAGAAGTGGGCAAGATAATTGGCAGTGGGAGGCGATTGCACTGCTATTACAAAACAAGCCACGCCACTTTGATCCTTGGAGGAAGGGATGCAATTTTTTCTTGTTCATGGACCTCCCCATAATCTGCTACTTCCAAATACCTGGCCAAGTCCAAATTCTCACACTTTGATCTGCAATGTAGGGGGTGGCAACTGGCAAAAGTCTTGTACCGAACGGAGGTTCTCCTCTTAGAGTCCAGATAGGAATGAACGTGATGAAACGAACATGGTTTAAATAATGGATCTTTTATTGTGTCATACATTCTTGGTGTGGAGCTTATCTTAGGACTGTGCCAACACAGTTGAGGAATTCTCTATTTCAAGCATAACAATGAAACTTCACACTCAACCCATCAATTATAATGCTCCCACACTTCTGGAACTCTGTCGGCCACATGCTTGAGCACCCCTTCTCATCCCCTGGAGGTTCAGTGGCCAATGAGTGGACGAGAGACACCCTAGGAGATTTGATTAGCCAATGCAGGAACAGTCGCCAACATTTTTTTTTTTTTTTTTTTTTTTTTTTTTTTTTTTTTTTTTTTTTCTGACACTGCCTAATGAGTCCCACAGAGATGGCACAGTGGCTAATCCTGTTTCTCCCTTCCCCATTATGACTCCCAGATATCCCCACCTCAGTTGTGGTGGCAGTTGTCGTGAGGGCTAGTTCACTTGCGCAGAAATAATGTTCTCTGAGCATGTTCTACCTGAAAGCTATTGCTGGGCTTCTTTCTGTGCATTTGCAAAGTACTGGTCAGAGATGCTCAACTAGGGTCGGTCAAGCCTGCTATAGAATTTATCAGGCTGTATAGGAATGATGTCCTACCCATGGCTCAGTCTCTCTTAGCATACTAGTCTACACCAGAAAAGAGAATGTGACCATAAATTCTACAGCCGTGCCTGACACACCCAGGGGTGGCATCTAGGAGGAGATATGCATATCACCTCCACTCTGCCTAAGGCAGACATACACAGGGGCACCTGACACACCCCAGGGCAGCGGGTAGGAGGAGATATGCATAACTCTACACTGTCTGAGGCTGACATACACAGGGCCAGGACTTCACCCCTCCCCACTATCTCCTCTTGTAACAAAATAAAGACATGGCCCACATACACCTGCACAAAACTTTGCCTACTCGCTACTGCTCTTGCCCAAATACTATTGCCCTTCTCCTGGAGGTCCAGAGCAAGCCATGGAAGACCACCTTCTCTCCCAACATTATTATTTTCAGGCAACTACCCCCAGTTACCACCTTTGAGCCCTGGGGACATGATCCTTAACACTGAGTGCCAGAGGGGTATGCATTACTCCTATCACTCAAATGGTTAAGAAGGAGCTACCCTCACCTCTGCACCCTTACGACTTCCTACAGGGCCTGGCCGGTATGAAACAGGAGATCAGCGAGAATAAACAGTACTTCTTCTACAGGCACAGGGCAGACAAAATCGTGGCGGTAACTGTGGGAAGCCCTTGGAATCTGCACATGTCTGGATGCTCTGATCGCATTAAATATGGACGCTGCCAATCTGTATGTAAGAACATGGTGCTAGATGAAGATCAGGCAACACAGAGCGTTACACACACTGACAAGGCCTGTTTGAAAACGCAGTGTTCCACAGCTATTAACCCTTTCAGTGCCACAAGACTTCTAAATACATTGCAAAGCAATATGTTGCATACCCCTCTGCCACTCACAGTTAACAGCTGTGGGACTGGTGTCTGCTGGGAGACATATGTATGAAGTCTTATTTATATCCAAAACTGTCGGGTGCTGATTGTTACCCAACCAAGTGGAGCTGATCAGTGAACTGCGTCAACTCATCAAACAGATCCAGGAGGAGTGGTGGACGCATGAACATAACCTGGTGAATTCATATGAGTGCATGCACACCTAGAATAACCTCTCCGCATGGTATTCATACCCTTGTGGGCCCCATGCAAGATGTCTCATAGCCTGTCCATGCTATCCCCCTTACAGAAAAACTGCATACATAATTAAATATTGAGCCCAGGCAGCAGCTTAGCCACCAATGTGCTATTGAGATACTCTAGTAGCCACCTACAAGCCATTTCACTTCTTAGGCCATTAGCTGCCTGTTTCACCTTTACTCCTTGAACACTGCTAGCCAATGAGAGGAGTACTGTTATGTCTTCTGGATGTGTTGAGTGTATGATGACCTCAATCCATCTGGGATACTAATGCAACCTTTAACCATTTCAGTGCCAGAGAAATATCCAATGCATTGCAGCACAATGCCTTGGATGTCTCTCTTACACTCAGCCACACTGACTTGCACTACAGAACTTCCATTTCCACTTAGTCTGTTTTTGAGGTTCCTTTCCATTTCTTCCAACCACCACTCTTCAGCCATTAACCCTGTGAGTGCTACAGAGGTGCAATGCATTGTATACCCTTTTTGGCAAAGAAACATGTAAGGTGCTTTTAAATTCTCCCTACTCCATTCTGGTACTGTAACAAAGGCGTGCACATTCTGACCCTACAGCTGTGGAGGACTACAATGCACATCACCCGCAGTCAACTGATTTGTTGCCTGTGGATGATAATTATAGTCCTCCACAGCTGGAGAGCCTTATCTAGAGTGAACAAAGTGCTCATAAAAAACAAACACGATAGGAGAAATTAGGTGTTTGCACTACGTGACGGACAGCTTGCTCTGGGGGCGACTGACTGCTTCTCTGAGTGCTTGACAAGACCTGGATTACAGAGTTGCCTGGCTTGCAAGCACACTTTTTAGACCATCCCAATGAAGTAATTCATTTTAAAAAAACACAATTGTGGCTCTGCTGCGGAGCCTCCTCATGTCAGCCGACACGGATCTCCTGCTGTCAGACTTTGAACGCAGATATCTCTCATACCATAGTGGTTTGAGAGAGAGTTTTTTTTGCATTCAAATTCACTTTTTAATCCTACCAAATGCTAAAAAAAAAATTTTTCTGGGATATTACTGTCCCTTTAATACACAAAAAGGCCTAAGACTCCCCCCTTACCAAGAGAACTAATGTTGAGCAAAAAAAAAAAAAAAGGAAGAGACAATAAAAATAGAGATCAATATGCACTTATCTGTGTATAAAAATACACTTAAATTGAAGATAAATACCAGATAATCTTGGTTTATGTATAAAAATTTCAAATAAAAAAAAGCAGCAAAAACCAGAGCATCCTCTTTTTACATGTGAGGCATAGGTATTTATTAAAAAGTGCCATCCATATAAAATCTTATTATGATAAAAATATTAATAAAAACGCACTACATGCAAATCGTGTAAATAAAATACATTTCAAAAACACATACTAAATACTGTAGATACGTAAAGCTTTTTGTGGCACAACTTTGTCCTGATAAAGTCGTTTCACTGATGAAGTCAGTTTCACATTAGACCTTTACAACTAGGATTACACAACTGGTGCTAGAATTCTAGCCACCTTCATCTCATGATGTTTAATATCGCAGACAATCACTGCAGTGATGGTTCGCAAACTTCTGTTCACTGGAATACACTTCTCCCCTACAGAATGGAAAATGGACATGACTGACGCCAGTTGGTTTGGATGGAAAGCAGTTCACGTACATCTCTCCATTTCAGGTCCATGGACCCTATCAGAATCACGCCTACTTCTTTAGAACCTCCCCTTTCAGATTTACTGTGACGGGCCACGGCTTACATATATCGCCAATCGGTGACAATTCGTAAAGCAGAATACTACTTTCTCATAGTTCCATTATGGTCAAGTAGATCTTTTTCATCAGATGTTATTGACAGACCCGTGGCATCTTTCTCAGATGTCATCCCTCATATCTCGAGGACCAATACACTTCCACACTTTAGTCTTGCTTTGAAGGTCCGGTACTTGAAATAAAGATATTAATGAACCAGAAATTCCTTTACCTGGTCATTCTATCCTGCTTGAAAACCGATGTCTGCAAAATATATCTTCGGATTTAGAGAATATATTCTTCCTATTCTGTCAAGGTGATAGAGGATGTCCTATGTATCTTTGGCCCTCTTAGAGTTCTGACACGCAGTCCTAGAAAAGTGTCTAACAGTTAGCTACCTGAATGTTCCTGTTTCAGCTCTGTCAGTTTTACTCCAGACAAATGTGGCTACCATCTCTGATATTCAAACCGTTCTTCAGAGAGTAAGCAGTATAGTTCCTCTATACCTATTCTACCTTGGAACTTCATTTGGTACTAGAGGCTCTTTAATTCTATTCATTAAGTCATTATCATCCGTTTCTATCACAGATCTGACCTTCAAAACAAGGTTCCTCGATAGCGTTTCAGAATTCAGCGCACTGTCTTGTGCTTCACCTCCTCTTGAATCCAGATAGTGATTTTATAAACCATTGTAGACTTTCAAACCAAGGCGATGTCCTCCTTACACGTTCATTAAGACATGTTTTTCTCTTCATTGTGTTTTTAATCCAACCACCATAAAGGTGAAACCTATCCACACATGTGAGGTTTAAGACTATATGTCCAAGCTTTCAATCCTTTAAGGCACCTAGAATGCCCAAAGTAGGTCAGGCTGGCAGCTAGACAATTATTGCCACATAGCTTAAACAGATTTTCAGACAATCATACAGTCTAAAAATTATTCCTATTTCATTTCAGGATCCTAGTTTATTCTTCTAGGTCCATCAGTACTTCATGGGTCATGAAGACACAAGCTACTGTTGGCCAGTTGTGCAAAGCCACAATACTGTCATCTGTTCTCACACTCACAAGTGACAGTTTTGGCTGCAAATTTCTAGAGGCCATTATTCTTTAGTTTTCTTCCCTCCCTCTTTTTTGGGTCGACTTTGGAACATCCCCATGGTTCTTGCATACCTAAGTGACGATAGAGAAAACGGATTTTTTTTTTACTTAACAATAAATCCTTTTCTCTCAGAAAACTGTTGGGGTTAGGATGTTGTGCGTTCTTTGTGGCTCTGTTTTTAAAGCGGAACGATCACTCCAATTAAAGTACCCTCTGCTAAATGAAATTTGAAGGTAGTTAGGCAGGGGTTGGCAGCAAGGAGGAGGGAGGAGTTTATTAGGGTATCTTGCCTCCTATAGGTACATTACATAACCCCATGGTCCCTGCATCCTTCAGTGGACGTAAGAGAAATTGATTTATCTGTAAGTAAAAAAATCCAATTTTATTTTACTTTAATAAATCCTTTTCTATTAGTCCATTGGGAGAAACAAAGCTTCCTATCCTGAGATAACTTGGATGCTATTAAGGTTTGAGATGCTCAGCATTTCTTGGCTGCTCTGCTACCTGTTTTCTTCACCTTCTTATACGTAATTTGATCAGAAAGTAGAGTGACAGCAGTTAAGCAGGGCAGAGGAGTGGAAGGATTATTTTCCTTTTAAAGGGATAGCAATACTTTGTTTTAACTTTATTTTATTTTGTAGGCATTAAAAAAACATGAATAATGATATGTCTTATCTCTCAAACCTTTATGGTTTAAGAGATATTCACAAACAAAGTACCCTCCCCCCGTTTCAACCAGATCAGAAGGGAGGTGCCCAGGTAGACTGCAGAGAGGGACAATCTTCAATTAAGATAAGGAAAAAAGCTGAAAAACTTGTCAAGGGGGGAAGGGCTTTCATTGTTTTCATGCAAAGAAAATTGTCCCCTTCTGTTATCTGTCTGGTCTTGCAACCAGATTCACATCTGAGAAGAGATTGTTTACACTAAGTAAAAGGGGCGGGGAGGGGAAACTTTGCTTGTGAATATCTCATAAACCATAAAGGTTTGAGAGATAAGACATATCATTCTTCATGTTTTTTTAATGCCTACAAAATAAAATAAAGTTAAAACGAAGTATTACTATCCCTTTAAGTTAAGTGTCTTAGCATTAGATATTAAGAGAGCGGGTAGTAGTTCATAGTTTAGCAGCTCCTGCAGCAGGTAAGTAAGAGAGGGTGACACAGGGGTGAAAGTGAGTAATTCTTCAGGTGAGCCAGGTGACGCTGGGTGATAGTTGGTGATTGTGAGATGAAGGCTAGGAGAGTGAGCAGTGCTTTGTTTCACCAGCATGTGGGGAAGGGGAAACTAAATCACTGCAGCAAATGCTTTGATGTTTGCATTTGATGCAGTGTCCCTTGTGTCATTTTTATTTCTGCCCCAAAAAATGTTATTTATTTTTAAATCCACCATGGTTTTGTAGGTATCTCTAGCATCCAAGTGGTTAATTGGTTGTAAAAAGAAAAAAAAATTCTGCCTGACTGAAATACTGGTGATGGCTATTTAAAAATGATATCCCTTAACATTTCTTACACTGTCTTATAATCTGTATCTCAGCCTTTTAAGTGGGGAACCATCCTATCAAATTACATGTAAGAGCTGTTCTCATTTAGCTCTTGCACTTTCTGTTAAGAAGGAAATTTAGTTTAAGTGAAATTCGGCTAAAAATTGTGGGCAATTTAGTGGGCAATACAGTTCTCTTGCATACCACCTCTGGTATACTGATTTTTTTCATTTTATTTTTGTCTTCCTTAGTCTGGAGAGATTGTCAACAGCATCAAGGAGCATTCAAAGCAAATAAATGATATCCAGAGCTCACGAGACATGACTATGTTCATTACAGCATCCAAAGACTGCACTGCCAAGGTGAGGTGGCTTTATCCATTAGGAGTGGGCAGATACAAGAGGTGGGCTATTTGATCACAGTATTGGTTGGGAGAGTTTAGATCATTTATGGCCTAAGAGATTATTGCCTCTGCTGTAAATAGAGTTTGGGGAGTAGGGGTTCTAATTCTACATTTAGCTTGTAGAGAAGAGTCATGAACTATATTCCTAAAGGACTTGGACCATAGGTGTCAAATATGCAGCTTGCCTGCTAAATGCAGTTAGCATGAACAAAAGTTCTGGGCCCATTAAGATTTTTACAAAAACACTTTTACCTAATTAGCGCACAGTAGGGCCTAACCTTCTCCTCCCCACAACCACTGTGTAACTGACACCCTACAGTTCTGAAGAATTGTTTAGTATGTTAAATATCAATGTTGTAATTTAGTGGATGAAAATAGATCTGTGTTTAGCACTAAGACGTAGAACTGCATTTTTGTAAAAATAAAAAATTAAATTTCATTACTTTGCATAGTTAACCGGTTATAATTCACCACGGTTATCAATGGAACAAGATATATACGGTCCTACACAACTGAAACATCCTGGCTTACACAGTGCATAGTACAGGGAGAGCCCTGATTTTTGTATAGGTGTCCTAATAATTGTCTAACACTTGGTTATACAAAATCTTCCCATTTGGAATGCCTTGCTTAGAGGCACAAAGACAGCTGCCTTGCTGATTTTGAAAATGTAATAAACACACAGTGGTTACATAGTGTAGAAGACTAGTGATAGAAGATGGGTATTGGTTATAATTGACACAAACTTCCTGTCCTTTTATCTTGAGAACCCTCTCAGGCTGTATCCTATGCTGTTTAAATATCGGAATATGCCTGAAAATGGTTTACAATAAATGGCAAACTTAAAGGTATAGTAATGTTTCACAAAAACAGCAGCTTCAATTAATCTTCATAGTATATGAGCCATAGAGCATGTTATTTCAATACTGTCAGAGTTGTGGTTCAGGAGTAATTGAAGGATAAAGTTTCCCCCTCCTGCCCCTTTTACCTACAAGGTCCAAATACTATGATGATTAATTAGAGCTTCTTTTATTATGAAACATTACTATCCCTTTAATGAGTAGCCTGCAGGACAAGCTGTTTCCAAGCTTGTTAGGTCAGTCAACAGGGAAAAATAGTGCATATGGTGGGTGTGTTTGTGGCTGTAATTAAGTGTGTGTGGATGTGGGGCACATATAAGGTAAAAGACTGTAAGTAAACCTTAGATACTTCGACAAGTGCCTTTCAGAATTATGGCCCAATCTGCACAGTCCACGAGTATGTCCTGGGACCTCAAGCACCAAGTTTCTGAAGATCAACTGCACAGAAGCCCTCTGGTTAATGTGCTTGCTTCAGCAGATGCAAAGTCCTGCAGGCTGCAGTAGTTTTTCTTTGTCTCTCCCTCCCTGTGTTTTTGGGATGTTCCCATGGTTCATGTCCATCATTGGATGCAAGAGAGAACGGGAGCCTTATATTCACAGATGCATCAGTTTCACAACATAGACGATGCATGTATGGTGTGCAAGCATGCTTTTGTGGCCTCTTATCAAGTTGTTAGGAACGTAAAAAAAAATAAAACATTCTGCCTGTCGTTCTATATGTGGCACAGTAGCTATACTGGGGGAGTGTGTTCCATAAAGTGTTTTCCTAAAAGGAGGCCTTTTGCAAAATGTTTGTACACACTTGTTGCAGTTAACACGATGTATACTGCTTTTATCAAGGAAGGACATGAACAACTAGAAAATGTCAGTGTGGCATAACATAAGTATATTGAATAGAGGACGGTCTGTGAGTATATGCATTAGGATTGAACCTCATTTGCAATGAAGGGATGTGAACATGTAGCAATGTAAATCCTGTTAAATGACCTGTACTATGTGTTCTTTCTTGGCAGCTGTTTGACTCCACAACACTAGAGCATCATAAATCCTTCCGCACAGAGAGACCTGTCAATTCTGCTGCCCTTTCACCCATCTACGACCATGTAAGGGATGAGTTATAGAAGTGGGATTGTATTATGGATGCATCAAGTCTAGAATTCAGGGCTTTCTGCAGAAAGCACAAATGAGCAGTTCTGGGGCATACCAATTGCACCACGGGGGGGAAATAAAATATATTAACATCTTAAAATTCTCATGGATATAAATTAGTGTTTTTTGTTTTTTTTTTTTGTTTTTTTTTCTTAAACCCTTTCAGTGGTAGAGAAGTCTGTTTTTGTAGAATTCATGGTGTGAAAAGCCCCATTTCTGCTAGTTAGAATTATTAACCCCCCCCCCCCCCCCCCTTGTTCAGTTGGTTTGCTTCAGAATTGCTCATCTGCTTTCTGTATTTGTGCAGAATTTGGCTATTTTTGGGATACTGAAAAATACTTGGGGTCTATGAACCTAATCTGAATCCAGTACTTCTGACTCTAGATGAATCCCTTGAATTTCAGAGATATCTCACTCATTGCTTTGTAATGCATTGGACACATCTAGTACAAAAATCTAGTCCGTCTCAAGAATGCTGATTCTGGTACAATTGAATTAGATACATTCCTTTTTTGGGGGGAGACAATTTTTTTAACCACTAAGAGGACTGTCAATTTGAGTTTAAAATTCCAGGAGTTAGGATTTGTTTTTGTACAAATCAAAATCTAGATATTCTGTATATATATTGCTGTTTTCCCTCCTACCTCCAGGTGGTCTTGGGAGGAGGACAGGAAGCCATGGATGTTACAACTACATCAACCAGGATTGGAAAATTTGAGGCCAGGTGAGCTGTGTTCTCTTTAGATTCCATTCATAAGCTGTTGTACCATCCGCTAATCTTTGTTTTTTTTTTTTTTGTAGGTTTTTCCACGTGGCTATTGAAGAGGAGTTTGGCAGGGTAAAAGGTCATTTTGGACCTATAAACAGCTTGGCATTCCATCCTGATGGCAAGAGGTGAGGGTGTCTGAATTGGTTAGGTTACTATGGGCCTTACTTGACAAGCTAAAGCGGTGCATCTCTGGAGCAGTCTAGCTGCACCATAGGGTACAAATAAAAAACCCCCATTGATTTTAAATGGGGGCTTTTAACCCCTGGGAGAACTTTCGAGCATCCAAGGGCTTAAAAGTCCCATTTAAATTGATAGGAATTTTGGAAGTGTTTTTGAACCCTGTTGGTTTGCTCCACAATTGCAACTTTAGCTTTGTGTTGTGTGTGAACCCATTATATTAAAAGCTTAACATATCTATCTGTTTCTCTTTGTCTCGTCACAGTTACAGCAGCGGAGGAGAGGATGGTTATGTTAGAATACATTACTTCGATCAGCAGTATTTTGACTTTGAGTTTGAATCATGAGCCAACTCCAACCTGCAGACAGATTACAAGCATTGAAACCCAGAATTATCATTGTAACGATTGCGCCCAAATAAAGACCATATTTATTAAAGCTGAAATTACTTCAGACGTTAAAGGACTTTATTCAATCAATCTAATACAGGTTTTTTTTTTTTTCACTTCCGTTTACTCGTTGGTTTGGTTTTGTTCTTCTGTCTCCAAATTAAAATGTATAACTTCCAGATGTGTATGTTGTGGCTGTGGATCTTACCTCTAATTAAGGGTAGGGAGGGAAGCAGGAACCACAGTGACAACATTATAGCTGTTACCTAGACCTTTCTCCAGATAACATATCCTGCAAGTAGTTGAATTTATTGAAAAGTCCTGCTGGTCTTGAATCAGTGACCCTTGTGTAGGGAACATAATACCAGCTCAGTGAATGGTGACCCAGGAACCGTATCTGAGAATGCAGTAAATATATTGTCTTAATGCTGCCTTTTTTATACGTTCAATCAGACTCCTATTTTAAATTTATTGAATTACATTATATTTTTTACACTATGAGAAATAAACCTTCCTTAACCCTTTGAGTGCCAGAATGCGTTCCATGCCCCTCTGGCACTCAAAGGGTTAAATTTGTAATGTGTTCAGTACCCCTCTAGCACTCAAAGGGTTAAATTCAGATGGTTCATATCTATAATAGTCAAAGAAAAGTGCTGTTTGTTTCAGGTGTAGCTCAGTCTAATGGCAGACATTTTAATTTTCATTCACATTCGGTGGTCAGTGAAACTTTTTGTACTCTCCCACGAGCTCTACCAACCTCTGCCAGGCCATCTCTGAGTGTTCTGTGGGAAGGAGGTACCTAAGAAAGAAACCTATAGAGAAAATTTAATGTTAGACACTATGCTCTTTTCTTTCTCTGTCATTCAATATTGAACACAGGAATCATGGGGTAAAGTCCCCTCCTCCAGGAAGGCAGGGCACTTCTAAAAACAAGGTCTCTGTGGTGGAGACTCCCCCTACTTTAGCCGAGACTGCTACATTCAGTTTTTAAGTGCCCTCCCACTAAAGGAAGGTTTACTGCTTTCAGTCTTATTTTTTTATTTTATCTTAGGGAATGATACAGTCCCATATACTATTAGGTGTGCTCCTATTTATTGGCTTCCTATCTCAAGGGTTTCCCAGTTCACAGATTGATTTTCAGTCTTAAACCTGTAACTTGAATTTATGGTCTGTACTCACTAGAGAACTTCTTTGAAGCTCCTTACACAGTTATAATGGGAACCTGAAGACTGAAGCTACAGATGAGTTACTTTCTTGAGTGCTATGGTCCTGTATTGTGTCCCTATTTTTATTGGCATCCACAGCAATGTGGGTATTATTACTGTATTTCTTTATGTGGTGTCTATCCGGGCTGCTTGTGTGTAAGGTTTGATAACCTTTCATCCCTAGGAGGGACCTAATTTTTTTTTTTTTTTTTTTTTGATTTGCTCACTATTTCTTAGCATTTTACATGCTTGCTATATTTTTACTGTATGTCTGAGTACTGTATGTCTGAGTTTGGGTGCTCATGACTCGGTCATTTTGAATTCTCACGCATTGCATGTATGAGGTATATTTCACCTCTGGAAGATTGCAGGAAATTCAGAGGAGGCACATATTCATTTGGATGACCCAATCTACACAGGGATCACCTGTGAGATTTTTTTTTTTTTTTTGGGGGGGGGGATGTTTTGGAATGTCAGGAGAACCACTTTTCTTAAAAAAAAAAAAAAAAAAAAAAAAGGCTACAATGGCCAGAATTCTGTTTTTCCTAGCATGAAAGTTGTGATCTTTGAGTAGCCCTCTTCTTTTTTGGCTTGCCACGCGCTGTGCAGAGGCTGATCTTTCCTGCCTACCAATTTAACCCATTGCAGTGAAATAAGTACTTTTGCATACTTTTTAAATACTTCTCTGCTATTCATCTTTGGTTTTCTTTGGGAGGCTTATTTCTGACCCAGTCAATACCCAAGGATAGAGATTCTGGGGTCCCCCTAGCCACTTAAACCCATTGCTCCTCATGCCATACTGGTACCTTATGTCCTTCTTGCACTGTGGCCCCTACCCCCACCTTTGGGATCCTCTTCCACTGAACAGGACCCAGTGCGTGTTAAGGCGCCTTTCTCGAGTCGCATATATCCCCTCCTCTATTCAAGAGATTCTAAGTTCTTGGTCTGTTGTGGATTTCTCTGCTGAGAAAGGGGGGAGACTGATGAAGATGACTAGAACTGGGTGATCTCTATGAGGATTACTCAGTCCTCATCTTAGGGTCTTATTTGGGTGGTCCTGTAGACAATTCAGGTCTCTGCTGGCTCTGTCTCTAGCTTCTCGTCCACTGATGTTTTCCAGAGATACAAAAAGGAGGTGCCTGTGTTTCTCCTTATCATTTTTTAGATCAGGTTCTCATGGAAGAAAGGGAGATTCCTAATAGTCAACTTTTTTTCTTAACAGACACATTTCTAGCTTGTATCCTTTTTCAGCTGAGACCTTAATACATAGGGCTATACCTCCTGCAGTTGATCACTCCCCCAATCTCTTGCTTTACCATGCACTGATCTGCCTATGGCAGATGTTATGGCTCTTAAGGATCAAGTGGATAAATGCTTGGATTCTCTCAAGGTGAACTTTGCAGCCTCTGGTGCCATCCTCCATCCCATTTTTGATACCATCTGGGTCACTGGAACTATGGCTGTCCGGGGCAAACACATTTTGGACAGCATCAAAGGGGATTTTCACAAGGGTGAATGTTGGTTCAAGGTCCTTGAAGTGAATATATAACTTATTGAGGTGTGCACCGCACTCTGTGGCTGACCAATCTTCAAGAAGTCCCCTTGTTTCCCTTCTTTGTGGGCAAAAATTTTGTCCCTGACTTCGAGAATGTAATCATTAATGTTACTGGAGTTAAGAGTACCTTGCTGTCTCAAGCCTTTTTTCCTAAGATGATGTATGGCTTTCGTTACCCCATGAGGTCAGTTACACACCTAAACAACCTTTTTCTTAAGGCACCTTAAAAGGTGGATCTGCATGTTCATATTCCTGAGTGTGACTCTATCCTGGAACAGCACGGTTGGCTGATCAACTTTGTAAAATCTTCTTTGGTTCCTTCAAGGTCCTTCATTTCCTAGTCATGAGAATAGTTATGCTCAAAGGAAGGGTGTTTCTTCCAGATGACAAAATTCAACCTGGTCTCTTCAGGTGTCTCGGGCAATATCTTTGCCACTGGTGGTGATGCAGAATACATGAAGGTGTATTGGGTTGCCTGATTTCTACTTTAGAATCAGTCCCCTTTGCACGTTTCCACAAAAGGGTATTGCAACTGAACGTTCTCCGGAATTGGTCCAGACATCAATCTCTTCTAACTAGTGTCCTGTCCGGAAGAGGGTAACACTTTGCTGATATCTATAGTGGTCCCATCTGATGCTGGGAAGTCCATTTGTCATTCCTTAATGGATTGTGTCTCCGCTGATGCAACCCTGGGTCCTCTGACTGCCCAGGGAGGAGAGCCTGTTAGCCATCAATTTGCTGGAGTTACGGGTGATCCAACTCGGGCTACACCACTGGTCTCACTCCCTGTTAGCATCTGCAGTGAGGACTCTGGTAAAGCGATGGCAGTCTCTTATTTCAACCTCCAAAAACCAGAAGTGTGTCAGCCTGGGCAGAGGTTTGGAAGATTATCCAGTGCACTGAGACCCACTTGCCTGCCCTCTCCATGGTTCACATTTCAGGTGATTCTACTGGCTATTGTATTTCGGTGGGTTGATGAAAACATCCCTTTTTCTCCAGGATAAAGTGGTTTTCTGAACTCCTAGGGGCTTTGTGTCCAAGGTTGTTTTGGATTTTCACATTGTCCACTTTGGCTGTGGTGCCTGTGTGAGGGACTTGCTTCCTCTCCCCCCATCCCCCCCCCCCGAAGATGAGAACCCGGTTTCTTGTCCATTCACTCTTGTTTTATGTGCATGTTTGGTGTCTGACACCTGAGATTCATATTGTACCAGTTAGTTTTGTTAGTCATTTTTTTTTTCTCTTTTACCCTTCCAGGAGTCTTAATGGACAGCTTTGGTAGAACCCCATGGTTCCTGAGTTCCACATTGGATCACAGAGAAAAGAGGATTTTAGTGAACTTACTGCAAAATCCCTTTCTCTTAATCCATGTGGAACACAGGTCTCTCTCCCAGAGGAAATAAATCCCCAAAAGAAACTGGTTTGCGTCCCCAGGCAGAGGGGCTCTTGGTCCTATACTTTAAAACTGAATGTAGCAGATGGAGGTGAAGTGAAGGGAATCTCTTCCTCAGATACTTTCTTTAGAAGTGCCCTGTTCTTAAGTAGGAGACTTTACCCCAAGGTTTCTGTATTCATTACAATCCTCTTATTTCATACTTCTAACAAAGTGGTACTCTGTCCTGTCTACATGAACCCCCTAACAAACCATATTTTTAGGATCTCCCTGCTTGAGCACAGGTAAGTTAAATGACTGAGCACAGGTGAGTTATTGCAGATGCTCAATTGGATAAATCCTAAATACCTGGCCAGTTAGGGGTCCCTGAAGATAGGGTTAAGAACCATTGCTTACTTGTTCTGCCTCTTGCTCTCACCTTCCCACAGCTGTACGCTTTGTGGCTCTACAGATGGCCAAATGACCAGTGGGTTTTCTTCATACACTGGGTTCAACAGCTGCTGTTGTTGCCTAGTTTCATTGAGAAAACACCAGAGTGAGTGGGTCCGGTCCTGCACCTCATACAGACACCTGTAGGGGAAGCATATTTGTGACTCTCACTACTAGACACCTTTCAGGATGAACTTGACTAGCAGGCGTGCATTTTACCTACATGGAGCCATCTACTGTGTCACTGAAAAAACAACTACTTAATCTGTGAGAATGGCTCATTGGTGTACCTAGTAGCGATACAGACCACAAGATAGAAGTTTTACTGTACATCTTTGAAACTGTTAAGACCTGGAGTTGAAAAGAAAAATGGGGTAATTCTGGGGCAAGCCAACTGCACCAATAGGAATTACTGGCAGAAAATGCATCCCCTTCACACGTGACATTTACTGCATACAAGAAAATAGCAAATGGATATGCTGTTCTGTTGATTTCAGTGGGCACTAATCTAGAGGCCATTATGCATTTTTAACTGGCGGTAGTTTGTCAGAGCTCAGATAATATAATGCCTAACTGTAACTTCAAACCTCGACTGACATTGTTATTGTCTTAACAGCCCTAATAGGATAGAGTTCAAGATGTGTTGAGTAAAGGCTGCCTTTTGTAAAATGAAAAAAAATTGTAGCCAAACAGTAAATCTATTCCTGGAGCACAGTACCCTGTTAAATTATGGTGTGGTGGATAATTATATTTTATCATTTAAAAATACAAACAAACAACAATGCATTTCAGGAATATTTCTATCCTCCTCTTCTTGCTACATGTCAGTGGCAAGTTTGAATTTTAGTCTCTGTCTGAGCTCCTTGGCTGCCAGCCCGATAGTGTATTGGGAGCTGGTATAGAACTGTTATTGGGACTCCAAGAGTGGTTTTATTTTTGCTCCCATACCTTTATAACCCCCCCCCCCTCTCTTTCTTGTCTTGTATGGTCAAAAGTGTTTAATAAAAGGGATCAATTTCTCATACCAGTGCTTAAAAAGTAGAGAACTTGTGGTCCACTGGAAACACAGAATTTGATTTCCTACTGAAAACGAAAACAAAACACCAAACCCTGCAAACATTACTTCTCTTACTTTTAATATGGAACACTGGGACCATGGGTTTGAGCTTTCTCATCTAGGAGGGCAGGACACAAAAAACCCACAAATAAAACAACATCTGGGTCTGTGGGTAGGAGACTCCCTCCAGCCTTCAAATTCATGTGTCCTGCTTCCAAGGTAGTGACAGTGCAACTTCTGCCCCCCATTATTATTTCCTTAGATATGGGTCTGTATAGACCCCAATTGCAGGGGGCTCCCATTAATGGCTTCCCTGGAGTTTGATTGCCCAGTTCATAGGTGCTTATGGACCCTTTTCCTTATGCTGGTTGACTTTATGATGTCCCTTATGGCAGAGTCTCATTTAGATTTGTATCTATTGAAATGGGAGCCTGAAGACAGAAGATTTGTGAATAACCCTTTGAATGTCATGGTCCATTTTATGTTCCTTTCAAAGCTTTCTATTGTGTGTGTTATCTATGCACTCACTGCTAGCTCTTTCCTTCTAAGCCTTGTAGTACTGATGGCTGCAGCAGTTTGGGGTTTTAACCCTTTCCTTGCTGTTGCATATTCTCTACTGCTACTATTTTCTATAACAGGCGCCTGCACCACCACCATCTTTGCTGCACAGACTTAAATGGAAGTAATGTTTTTGGGACATATGTTGCATGATCAACTTTGTGCATGTCCACAGAGTGCACCGTGACCCATGGCTGGAGAGCTACATGTTTCTAGGGAACAGTAGAAATTACAATCACCCAGTTCCTGGACTTTTTTCTGATTGGCTGGCACCCTTACCAATGGCCATTTTATTTTTTACCTTAACCTATGCAGAGGCTGACTCTCCTGCTCTCTTCTACAGTTTAATCTTTTGCATACCAGATAACTACTATTTGGGTCTTTATGGGGGCTTTGCCTTAAACCAAGGTTACTTTAAACTAGTTTTATCTAGTTTTTTGCACTTTCTCCTAAATCCCTGTAAGTGAGGGGGGGGGGAGTAAGGGAAGCTCCTAAATCCAAGACAAAGGATTTAGGGGCTTCTCTTACCCCCCCCCCCCCCCCACTGTTCCTCATGTCATGCTGGGCTTCCAAGGGGGTAGTCTGTGTGTCTATGTCCCTAGTACTGTTGTCCTTACTAGGGCCATCCAACATTGACCAAGAGTCTGCTTGGGAAAAAACCCTGTTGTCATCTGTGGCAGCTATTCCATATTCTGTCCACGGGGTGCTCCATCCCTAGAAACCTTTACCCGTTATTAAATAAGTTGAACCTGTCTTTAAGGGGAATTCGCAGGTTACTGGGGCATCTTCTGAGGAGGAATTAGATTCAGAAGATGATGAGAATATGGATTCTTCATATGAGGTTGACCCTGTCCCTGCTTTTGAGGGGGCTTTTCAGAGCAATGTTGGAGACCCTTCAAGTCTCTGAGGCCATTGATGGGGGTCTGCTTCTCATGACCATTTCTAGAGGTGTAAGAAATACTCCAATAATATTCAACAAATCCTCTTAGAAGATGGGGAAACTCCAGATAAGAGATGTTTCCTCAAAAAACGTGTCTCAACTTTATACTTTCAAAGCAGAGGTGCCAAGGCAGTGGGCTTCTCCCCAAGCAAATGCCCCCCTATTTCATTACTGGCTAGAAATACAACACTTACTTTGTGCATGCTGTGGTGCTGAAGAACCTGGTTGATGAGCATCATGATTCTATACTTTGACAATTTTGTGGCTCCTAGTGCAGTGATGCCCATTTTTGTCTCTGCTTGGATCAACAGAGCTAGGGAGTGAACAGCTCTTTGAAGCAATGTGTTCTGATGTTCCTAGAGGGGACATACTTATAATAGATGCTAATGTGGAAGCTAATGCCTGCATTACCAAAGCCATCTGATGTGGCTAGGTTCTCAGGCAAATCTTCAGCTGCCTTTGTTGCTGCACACTGTACCCCGTGGCACAAGATTTGGCCCATGGACCAATCTTCTAAGAAGCCAATGGTGTCCTTGCCATTTCAAAGCTATGCTTTGTTTGGGTCTGACCTGAAGGAGATCATTAGTGACACCAGAGGTGAAAATGTATTCTTTTGCCTCAAATTTCTACCAAACCGATCCTTTCTCACAAGGAAGATGTGTGGATTTTGTCGTCCCTCCCACACACACACAACGATCCATAGACTAGAGGGCACAAATCACTCAGGTCTTCCATGCTCACCCACTGCAAAGCCCAGACAGACTTAGCAGTACAATAAATTTTCTATATAAAGTGTAAGTCTGATAAGCCAACCTTTTATAAGTTGCGGAGTTCTGGTCCATAGTTGCCTGCAGGGAATCTCTGCCTTTTTCAAGATGCTTTGGTATTCTTCTTAACAGGCCATTGCGTTTTGCGGGTGGTGCCTGATGGGTACCACATAGAATTTAAGTTCCTTCCTACCTACCTCTCCTTTTTGTCAAAGGTTCTGCAGGACCTACGGTGAGTGCATCTCTTTACAGATGCAGTCTCCTTTCTACAAGACTAGCAAGTTCTGGCACTAATCCCAGACCAAGAGCACTTTTCAGGTTTTTATTCCAACCTTTTTGTGATTCCCAAAAAGGACAGTGGTTGCTGGCCTACTCTGGACCTGAAATGACTGAAATAATAAGGGGGTGCTACGCAGTACAAGATGGAATCTTTGCATTCTGCCATCACAACTATGTGCCCAGGGGAGATTCTGGCCTCCCTGGAATGCCTGCATGTCACAATTCGCCAGGATCACCAGCATCTCCTCCTTTGTCCTTTAGCATACAGTCACTAACAGTTCACTGTGCGGTCTGGCTTTGTTGCCCAGAATCTTCATGAACAGTGCTGTCCAAGCTCAGTCATCAAGGGTGAACAACAGTGCAGCATTTAAAGGGATAGTAATGTTTCAAAATAAATGCAGCTCCAATTATTCTTTATAGTTTTTGGACCATGCAGAGCATTATTATCATTCTATATGATGTGTAGCTCCAGAGTAATTGAATGATAAAGTGTCCCCATCCTGCCCCTTTTACCTAATGTAAGCCACCTCCTCTTAGATGTGGAATCTGGTCGTTTGACAGGACAGCTCTCAGCAAGGATCAATTCTTCTGTAAGCATAAGGAAAATCCTGCCCCCCTTGAAGGTAACAGAAGATTGTCCCTTGCTGTGATCCATCTGGATGGTCTTGCTGTGCAGCTTTACATATGTGAGGGGGGCAGGTTATGATTCAATTACTCTGGATCTACAAATCGTAGAGAATGATAATAATGCTCTACATGTCTTAGAATCTATAAAGAATAATCTGAACTGCATTTATTTTGAAACATTACCCTTTAAGGATTTCCCAGCTTAAACACAGGTAACAGGAGAATGATTAGAGAGCTCAATGGACTTTGATACCAAAGAATATAGACACTTCACCCGATAATTAAGATTTATGTAAAATAGTAGCAAACGAAGTATCAAAACTTTCTCTGGATTGGCCCAGCAATGGAAATCGGCTAAGCTGGATATTTCATGTTTGACAATACAATTAAATGTAAATACAGTTCACAAGTGACATGTAAGTCACTATAAATCACAATAACTCATGGAGTAGTTTCTAATACCAATTAAATGTAATGATTGTGAGACCAGTACTATAGAGATATGGACATGATGGTCAAAAAGATTAGAAACTTGAGTAAAGGGATGCGGCCAAAGTGATAAATGATTTGATGGAAATGTAAGTCCAATGCCGATTCTAGTTTGGGTGGGTGTTTATACTCCGTGCTGCTGACGGAAATCTGGAGTTCTCTTGAGCAATTATCTATCTATATATCTATATATCTATATATATATATATATATATATATATCTATATATATATCTATATATATATCTATATATATATATCTATATATATATATATATATATATATATATATATAGCAAAGCAGTTGGCAGTGGCACACACATCAGCAATCATCAAATAATAAATCAGAATTACAATGGTGCACGTCCCATATATGTGAATATGTAAGTGTACTTAGCCTGGGGTGACCTTGGATGCAGAGAGAGACAGCACTCATCCAATTTCTTCAAGTTGTTTTATTGAAGAAGATTGCAAGTACAGCATGTTGCTAGATAGTTCTAGCCAAATGTTTTCGATCCAACTTGTGGACCTTCATCAGGGCAAAATTTTGCTGGATCGAAAGCGTTTGACTAGCAACATGCTGTTCTTGCAATGATTCTTCAATAAAACAAATTGAAGAAATTGGAGTGCTGTCTCTCTCTGCATCCAGGGTCACCCCAGGCTGAGTACATTTACACACACACACACACACACACACACACACACACACACACACACACACACACACACACACACACACACACGAAAAAGGATGGCACACAAGAGATCTAAGTCAACAAATATATATTATTAATAAAGCTAATAATAAAATCTCAGGGCCTATGGAATCTTGTTAGGTTTCAGGTAAAAATATAATTAAGTTTATTAGAGAAAAGGAAGATGAATCATAAAAGGAAACAAAGACATAAAACTAAGCAGCGATATTTGGTGTATCTAGTATAGCCCAAGGGGATACTGGAATTTGATGGACTAGTGAAAACACAGTGGGCATGAACCAGCTGTGTCGGAATGACTGAACAGGTAGTGCCAGTATACGTAAGGATTCACAGTCTACCACTGGCAAATGTATCAATAGAACCACAGACTTGGCAGGCAGAAGCCTCCCCCCCCATACACACAGAGTATATTTGTTTACAGTATACCTTCTTGCCACATAGCATTGCATAACAGTTGGTATTGTCTACTGACTTGATCGCCACTTGGTTGTATGCGCATCAAAGCAGGTGGAAGTTCACTGCTCAATGATCTGCTATTCAGATCCTCGCTTGGGTCTGAGAACTTAACAGGTGTGAGATGATGTTGGGTTGCCAATGGAAACACCACTAGTCTGATTCTGTGTCCCCTGTCTTCTGGGCAACATGATTAACTCAAGTAATAAGGAAAGAACTGTTCCTGCTCTGTATTCAGTGCATTTAGGGATATCTTCTGCCCCTTTGTCAGGAATTAGAAATCAAAGAGAATGCCAAAAATGGTGGGTCTGTAATTTAAAAGGGCTTTGACCAATTAGAATAAGGTGTCAGTCCACTCTTCTTCAGAAATTTAATAAAGTAGTCTTTTGGCAAATAGTTGTTCAGATATATCAAGGATCAGATATAATCCATGTCATAAAGAGAGTGTATAATCCATCAAATAAGCACAGACACATCTATTTTGGGGATAACGGACCACAGCATTATTATTATCTATTTCCACTCACATTATTATTATTGTTCTTATTCAAACACCACAATAATTAATCATGAATCAGTCATTAACTGATTGTCCTTGCCAATCCTCCTTCCCTGAAACCAAGCATGGCCAAACTGTACAGGCTCATGCTAAAATCCCCACATTCTTCAGCATTACAGCTGATCCCAACGCTTTTCAGCACTTACAGCTGACTCCTATGGATTTAACCCACTCACCATCCACTTTAGCTTCAATGGGAAACGTCACCTCCAGCGACCTAGGTCCAGGGCAAACTCCCAAAGGGCTTCTGCTTGAGGATAAAATCCCCTAACTTTACCACATCAGTTATCGATCTCTGAAAACCATGCAAGGACTATCCGCCCAGCCAAGACACACAACCACATCATAATTGAGAGGGATGCTTCCTTTGTCCTCTCTTACTCCAAACAACAGTCCACTTCCTGTCACCAGCCCCTTTCTAAGGCCTCTCCCTTTACTCCTCCCTATTACTCACACATACTTCCTGCCTGAATCAACACTCCCCATGACATGCTTCCCCTTCCTGTATCCTGCATTACCATCTGGGGGATTCTTAACTTGCATACATATTAAACCAATAATTATAATGTATAAGAGACATTGAGATAATCATTCTTTATATATAAATATCTATATTTCCCTAGGGTATACAGGAGTATCTTCAGAATGGGAAGTTATAAGGAGAGTTTGGAGGAGTATTTGTATATACCAACATCTCAATTAGTCATGATACACTATTGCATTTTGAATTTTCACCTCTGCTGTACATTTTGCCGGCAAACGGTCTACAGCTCCAGTGTGTAGAGAGCCATAAGATTCTAGGATATGTCACCGATCAAGCACAGCGAACGGAAAAAAGAAACTGTAGAAGCTGGATGTTTAGTGATGTACCACTGATCAGCGTAATATCAATATAAAGTAGACCTCCTAGGGGAGGGAGTTACCTATATCATCCAGTGGAGTTTAGAGGATAATCCACTTAAAACTATAGAGGATAGTTTCACATTAGATTGTGATGTTCCTGCATTAGTGTCCACCATGTGGTACTTAGTCATACAGATTTAGATAATAGATGTATATTCACTGTTAATTAATTGAAAAACAAGACCATGTAATAAAGATACTTCTTTATACCCTTTATACTCTTTCAGTGACCTCCTTATTAGAGTGCGTGGCTATAAATCAATTTTTAGGATTCTCGAACATACACAAACTGTTTGCAGAAGAAGAGTTGACTGACACCTTATTCTGATTGGTCACAGTCCTTTTAAATAGTAGACCCACCAGTTTTGGCTTTCTCTTTGATTTTTAAATCCTGACGAAGCAGCAGAAGGTACCCTGAAACTCGTTGAATACAGAGCAGGAGCGGCTCTTTCCTTATTACTTGATTTAATCATCTAGCCTAAAAGAAGAGGGATGGAGAATTGGACTAGTGGTGTTTCCAGTGGCTACTCAACATCATCTCAAATTTATTAAATTTGCAGACTCAAGTGAGGATCTGAACAGGGGAGGATGCAGCAGTGAACTTACACTGACTTTGATGTGCATACAACCAAGTGGAGATCAGGAAGCAGAATGTATCATCTGTTATGAGAACTATGTGGCAAGAGAGTATCCTATAAGCAATTAGACTGTGGGGGGAAGTTGGGCTACTGTCTGCGTGACAAGTCTGTGCTTTTATCAATACTTTTGCCAGTGATAGACAGTGAATCCTTACATACACCTGCACCACTGTTCACTCATTCTGTTTTTATATGTATACCGCATTGGTATTTCAAGCCATAGTATAAGATATTTTATATATGTTTTAGATTTGTCTAATAAACTTAATTTTATTCTTATCTGAACCCTATAAAGATTCCATATAACCTGGGATTTTTATTTTTAGCTTCAATATATATATAATCTGCTACACTTATATCTCTTGTGCTCTGTCTCTCTTTTCTATATTAAGCACAGGTGAGTCAGTCAAAATGAATGAGCCACTGATTAACTCACCTGTGCTTAAAGGGGATCTATAATCCTTAAACATGTTGGTCTAAATAGTTAGTTTATGTAGTGACTAGATGTTATAACGTTTTAATTTTTATTAAAATCAGGTTTGCCGAAAATAAACAAGTAAAGTTTGCCCTGCAGACAGACTGCGGTTACCAGCTCTGTACCATAGTCTGTCACCCTTCCTCTGCTTTCCTCCCTCAATCCAGCCTCCTCTGATAACAAAGGCTTTCTGCATGTAAACTGGAGTGCTCTCATTGGCTAGAGACTGCTCCTGGTTACATGCAGAAAGCCTCTGTCATTGGAGGAGGCTGAATAGAGGGTTGGGAGCAAAGGAAGTGTGACAGACTTTGGTACAGAGTTGGATACCACAGTCTGTCCGGAAGTAGGGTGCAGAGCAAACTTTACTCGTTTATTTTTGGCAAAACTAATGTTTTATTAAAAAATGAAAACATTATAAGGTCTAGTTGCTAATTGTATGTATCTTTATTTGTATAGCGCCATAAATTATTTAGACCAACATGTATAGGGGTGATAGATCCCCTATAATCAGGGAAATCCTTAAATCCTGGCCTGTTGGTGGCCCTTGAGGACCAAACTTGAACAGCCCTGTTCACGAAGATCATGGCAGCCCTGGCCCCATACATCCATACTCAAGGCATTTCTCTGACACCATATTTGAACTATCTGTAGATAACTGCTTCATCAGAAGAAATCTTGGCTCTCCATATCCAAGAGTGTGCATGCATTCTAGTGCATCTCAGTTGGCTCCTCAACCTAAAGTAGTCCTCTCCTATTCCATCCCATGTCCTGATGTTTCTGGAAATTAAATCTGACACCCTCCAGGGCAGCGTGTTTCTAATGGAGGAGAAAATCCCACTCCTGTCTCAGGATGTGTCACTGGTGCTAGAGTGACCTTCTGTAAAGATAAGGACTACATGTGAGTCCTGGGTTATCTGGTGTCTGCACTGGAAGAGTTTCATACGCCTAGCTCCACACTTGGGAACTTCAGTGGGACATCCTCAAGACGTGGTCCTGTCAACATGAATATTTCTCTCTCATCAAATTGCATTTATGATTCTGGAGAGGAAGCTCGTGATGACGGATGCAAGTCTGAGAGGATAATGTGTGACACTGGGTCACCTGGGTGCCCAGGGCTGGTGGACATGTGAGGAAAGTCTCCTGCCCATCAACAATTTGGAACTCCTACACTGGTCCCAGGTAATCAAAGGGACACGGGTGAGGGTTCAGTTGGACAACTCAATGTCAGTGGATTACATCAACAGTCAGGAAGATCCCCACAGCAAGATGGAGTGGAAAGAAGTGAAGGATCATCTTCTGTGATACAGCAATCTCAGCAGTCCACATTCCAGGAGTGGAAAAAGTGTTTGCAAACTTCCTCAGCTGTCTGTGTGGATCCAGGAAACTGGGAGCTGCATCCAGAGGTGTTCAACCAGATAGTTGAACACTGGGGTATTCCAGCAATAGACCTGATGGTTCCCCAGAAGAACAGAAGGCTTTTGCGTTCTGTTGATGGACCAGGGGTCACCTGGCTTTTGCAAGCAATACAATGTCCAGCCTGTGGAACTTCCACCTATCTTATGTGTTTCCTTTGATTACTTTCATCCCCTGGGTGATCCTGAAGCTCAGGATGGAAAAAGTTCTAGTCATCCTAATTGTTCTTTTGGTTTATGGAGTGTATCAACTTTGTCCTCTCAAGAGCTGTACTACCTACCACCAAAACAGAACCTCCTTCTTCAGGGTTCCATATGGAAATAGGACATGGAGAGTCTTGCCTTGACGGCATGGCTCTTGAGGCCACCATTCCGAGAAGGGATTCTCTGATGAAGACATCTCCACCACAGTCCAAGCTAGGAAGCCTCTCTCCTCTATGAAATAGCATAGGCTCTGGTTCATCTTCTATCAGTGGTGCGCTGATAAGAAATTATCTGATCAGACCTTTGATATTCCCATGTTTCCTGCAGAGTAGTGTGAACAAAGGACCCAGTGTGAGCTCCATTAAGTGACAGATCTTAATCCTCTGAGATGTATTGCTATTCTTGTAGGTTAAGACCTTCCTTCAAAGGATGGCATATGCCTTCTTTTCATTCTGGGACACCATGCTGCCATAGGATCATAACTTGGCCTTAAATGTCCTCCACGGACCTACTTTTGAGCCTCTGACCTCAATTCCATTGCATCGTCTGACACCCTAAATGGCTTCCTTTTGGCCATTGTCTCTGTTAGGCGGATGGCTGAGTTTCAAGCTCTGTCTTACAAACCTCACTTCCTATTTTTTCAACAGGACACAGTGGTACTTAGCACCTCTCAGGAGTTCTTACCCAAGGTTGTCTCAGATTTTCACATCATTCAGGAGATCATTGTGCCTTCCTTTTGTCGTGACCCTTCATCCAAGCAAGAGATGGATCTCAAGTTGTTGTATGTAGTACATTGCCTTAAGTACTATGTGAATCACACTCAGCCTTTTCACAGGGTTGCTTCCCTTTTTGCCATCCCTGAGGGTCCTAGGGCAGGTCAGGCGGCATCCAAGGTTACCATTGCCTCTTGGATTACAGCTACCATACATCAGGCGTAAGTTATCAGTAACAAGCCTGTTCCTTTCAGGATCACAGTGCACTCCACCAGATCTGTGGGTGTTTCCCTGACCTACAAAACCAGGCCTTAGCTGAACAGCTTTGCAAGGCTGTGACATGGTCCTCCTTGCACAAATTTACAAAACACTATGTGTCAATGTTCTGGACTCGGCTGAGGCCATCTTTGGCCAGAATGTCCTTCTGAGGATCCTATTTTTTTCTTCTTTGCATCTACTGCCCAATTATTGTTCAGTGGTTTGAGCCCCATTGGCTTCTGTTTGGTTTACTGTGCTAGATTGTTGTCTGTTGACACCTATGGATATACAGATCCAGTTTAGTGCTAGATAACACTGGTGTCTTTGGGTTAGAGTGAGTTTTTACTCCTTTCTCTTCCTGGAATCTTTGGGATGCTTTAGTATATACCCATGGTACATGTATTCCATTTTGGAAGAGGAAATAGGATTTTAGTGAACTTACCATTATGCAATTTTCTCTTTGTCCATATGGAGACTCCGACCCAGAGAAAAACCTGCCTGAGTTTCCTTACCCGAGTAGAGGAATACTCTTAGGGTCTTAAAAGCTTCCTTTTTGGCTTACCTGCTTAGGTACTGTGGCACTTGTCAGACATGAATCTGGAGAAGGCAGGGGGTTGAGCTGGAGGAAAAGCAGGGAGTCTCTTCCCCAAAGACCCTGTCTTTTTGAAGTGACCTGCCCTCCCTGATGGAAGGAGCTCAACCTCATGCTTCCTGTGTTCCATATGAGAAAAGGATTTAATGGTAAGTTCACTAAAATTCTATTTTGGTCCTTAGCCTTGTCTTATGTTCAGAATAGCCTTATACCTATCCCATGCATATTTAACCTCTACCATTTCTTTTGGTAGGTTATTTAATGTGTTTACCACCTTCTCAGTGAAGTAAAACTTTCTTGCATTTCTTTTAAGCCTATGACCATGTAGTTTTAGACTATGACCTATTGTCCTAACATCTCTCCTTTAATGTACTTCCCTCATGTATTTGTTGAATCCCTTTATGTATTTGACTATTTCTTTCATATAATCTCTCTTGTCTCTTCCAAGCGATACATGTTCGAAATCCTTTTATCTTTTCTGATAATTGTTATCCTGAAAGCTATTCAGCATTTTACTAGCCCTTCTCTGAACTTTCTTCATTATAGCTATATCCTTCTGGAGATGGGGGTCAACAGTATAGTAGGTCTAACCAGAGATCTGCAGAGTGGCATGATCACCTCCCTCTTTCTGCTATTAATGCCTCTAGCTATACAACAGCATCCTACTTGCATCCCTGCTGCTTTGGGACATTGCTTACCTACCTTTAAAGTGGAACTTTATGCTATTACTAAGTCGCCATGCATTCATTAAGAGCATGGCGACTAGCTTGGAAATCCATCTCTTACCTTTACAAAATCGCAGATTCTAAAGAAATCCTTGCCTTGGAGACTGACGGGCAGGTTAGTGCGGTCTTTGCGTCTGTGCCGTCAGCCCCTTCCAGTTACCTTATAGTACACTGCAGTGGTACTCAAAGGAGACTGGGGCTGTCAGCACAGGCCAAACGACAAGGATTTCTTTAGAATCTGTGATTTTTTAACGGTAAGAGATGGATTTCCAAGCTAGCCGCCATGCTCTTAATGAATGTATGACGACTTAGTAATAGCTGAAAGGTCTGCTTTACGTCATCTGTTGCGAACAGCATATTACCATTAATATTATATTCTGACTTTAGATTTTTACATCCCCAGTACATTATTTTATATTTATTAAGATTAAAGGGATAGTAATACTTAACATGTAAAAAAAAATATGTTGTAGGGTTTATCCCCCTGAGTAACAAAGAGTACTCCCACTGCTGAAAGGAGTTTCATTCAAAAGTTATTAATTTTCAAAGTTGAATTTTTAGGTGCAATATCACAGTTGCCTGAAATTGTACAGTGGCGCTGTTGCTACACCATCCTATGGAGATTTATGGTCCCGGGACTAGAGCTGTCCATAGGATTGTGTAGCAACAGTGCCACTGTACAATTTCAGGCCACTGTGATATTGCACCTAAAAAATTCAACTTTGAAAACTAATAACTTTTGAATGAAACACCTTTCAGCAGTGGGAGTACTCTTGTTTTACTCAGGGGGATAAACCCTACAACATATTTTTTTTTACATTTTAAGTGTTACTATCCCTTTAAACTCTAGCTGCCACATTCTTGTCCTGCATCATTTGGCTTATTCCCCAGGAATGTCTACATGTTGCAGATCTTTGTATCAACTGCAAAAAGGCATATCTTACTTGGACTTATTGTAATACAATGAATAACATTTTAAAAAGAATGGCCCCCAGTACAGATCCCTTAGATACCCCACTAGTAACACGTCATTCCAATGAATATTCATCAAGTACAACCCTGTTTCCTGTCACTGTGATATTGCCTTATCAGTTCAATAATTTTTTTAATCCTGACCCAAACATTGCAATTTATTAATGAGTCTTCTGTGAGCGAAAGTATCAAATGCCTTTGTGAAATCTACATAATCTATGTCTACTGCACCACCTGGTCTATTATTTAGTTACCAAGTCAAAAAAATCCATGATGTTAGTTTGACAATATCGCCAGCAGTAAACCCGTGCTGTTTAGGATCTTGCAAGCTATTTAAATTTAGATATTTAATCATTCTTTCCCATTAACATGTTAATTTTCCCACTACTAATATAAGACTTACAAGTAATTGTATATCTATCTATCTATCTATCTATCTATCTATCTATCTATCTATCTATCTATCTATATACATAATAAATACACAATTCCAATGGTTCATCTAATTTAGGCAGAATTTAAATTGGATGAGTCCATCAGGAATTCAGGGTTAAGGGTTATGAGACTGACCCTAAGGTGAAGGCCCATCCCCTTCTCACCTCTCCTTTTCGTTGTTGCACAAGAAGGTGCCATACTCCGAGCTGTATACATGATTTGCTAGAGTGTGTAGAAGTCTTCCATTAAACTCAAATGACTGTGGAAACTGACGTCCAAGTTGCCAGCAGCAGTCGAGGAAAAGGAGAAAGTAAGGTGATTCACTTTGAGCACGACTTTGTGACCACCCTGATCTGGCACAGCGCAGCTGGAAGGGGTGCCCAGCCTGGAATGAACATAATGAGGGCATATATCACTCTCAATAATTATTTGTTAGTGCTGTAGTGTGCATAAACGTGCCTTGGTAAAATACAAACACTAGTCTTGTAAAAAAGCTTTTATTTGTCCAAATATTACCTGTAGCCACTCACGCTCAATCAGGTCCTGAAACCCCTCCATTGTGCGGCAGCTGGGAGACAGGATGAGTTGTGCAAGGGAAGTCACCAACAAGGTGGTATCTGTTCCCTCCTCCCCATGCACAAGCACATTTGCCCCTTCTCTGGAGGGAGAGGAATATTGCAGTTACATAGATGGTAAACTGTCACTTCTCAAAAATATTTAGGTTTCTACTTCAAGAATGTCTTGGGTACAAAAGAGGGACAATTCTGAGGAAAACAAACTACACCATAAGGAATAGAATGGGATTTTGTCCATTGGGAGGCATGGGGTAAAATATCCTCTACTACAAGACAGGGCATTAAACTTAACACATTCTTCCCCTTCCTTTGCCCTGTTTGCCCCCACACAAGAGGTTAGTTTGCATTTAGAACAGGAGGAGAATGACACCAGAACAGAGGAGCCAAGAATTGGTAGGGCATCCCAATCCCACAGGTAGTTTTCTCAGGGGTGGGATGTCCTGTGCCCCCCAGTGGACTAAGAGAAAATAATTTAACTATATACAAAATCTAATTTTCTCTTGCATCCAGTGGGGGACACAGGGACCATGGGGGCATACTAAAGCTTGGTCAGAAAATTTAGGGAGGTAGCGAAAGCATCCTGTGGGGCTGCTGCTTGCAGAACCTTGATGTCCAAAGCTGGCATATGCTGAGGTAAGAACATTTACGTTGAAATGAGCGAACTGGAGACCATATTACTGTGATGCAGATCTGGTCTATAGAAGCCTGATGCTGGAGAGCCCAGTAAAATGTCTGTGCCTCTGGAACACCTGCTGTTTTGTTAAGAAAATACTACTAAAACTGAAATTTGAACCTTAAGGAACTGAGCTTAAGGTTTTAATACTGATTGAATAATGTCAGCAGAAGAGGTAGGTTGAAAGTCTCAGGATCTAATTCCTGTGTATCACAGAAATGTATAGTTCTCAAGATATATGGTACATGCTCGAGGAAATCTGTTTTTATGCCTTCATTTTTGGTTTAATGACCCTGTCAAGTCCTATGCTAAACTGGATGGGTTGGGATCACATGCAGGTTCCTTGGCTCTTCTATTGATAGATCTATTAAGATATGGCACTATGCTTAATGGGACCTTGCTGGTGTTTATGAGCAGGATGTGCTTATCTCTCTTGATCTTTGCTATTGGAATTATTATTCTTGAATAAAAGGTATATATCAGAATGTCATGCCAATAAATCATCAGTACATTTACTGTTGCAGCCTTGGGATCCCTTACTTGCACCAAAGACTGGAAGTTTTGAATTGTGTCTGGGTGCCATGAGGACCATTTTTCCATTTGGCTATTATAACATCTTGTTTAAGTTCCCACATAACTGGATCAATAGTAGATTTTTACTCTGGGGATGAAAATGGCTGATACAGCCGGAACATGTCCCTTTGCCCATTGTAAAATCTTTTGTGCCACCAAACAAGTTACCTTTATTTTAGTTCTGCCATGGTGATTTACATATGCCACAACTGTGGTATTGTCAGAGAGTTTGATAATAGGATGTGCCTACAGAAAGGTTGTAGCATATATTCTGCTCTTTATGAAAAGGTTATACCTTCTTCCTCTAAAGAGTGTTTTTCCATTGGAATAGAAGTATGTCTTTCTATGGTAGAACAGTCTTTTTTTTACCTTGCTAGATGGGGTAAATTAGACAGCCATTCACTCACAATCTTGTGAAATGATTCTGGTAAGTTAAGAGAGACATATTCAGGGGGTTGCTACAATTTCCATCACTGTGGTTTAACAAGAGGTGCACACGGGTGTTCTCAGGGTGCTCCTTTCCAAGGCCTTCTAGGGCTTACATGATAAAAAGAAATAAAAAATGATATATTATACACCTTTGGCAGTCTCCAGCAAAAGAATGCCCTTTACCTCTAAAACTGACCTCTCGTGAGAGTTGACAGGTAACATAGTTGATGAGGCTGAAAAAAGACATGTCCATCAAGTTCAGCCCATGCCAAATTCCCCATTGATCCAGAGGAAGGCAAAATACCCTAACTGAAGCCATTGCCAATTATGCCAAGTGGGTAAAAAAAAGTCCTTCCTGACTTGAAATGGCAGTCTGATATTAACCCTGGATCAACATCCTATCTGTACTGAAGCAACTGTCATAATTCTCAATATTCTTCTGTTCTAGATAGGTATTCATTACTTTTGTGACAGCAATTGCAGTATCAGTAAGCACAGCACCCGAGGCAAAGAATTACAAAACTTTACTGCAATACCTGTTTTTGTTATGTTATGTAGAGCAGGGCTCAAAATTTCCATTCTCTACTAGCCAATGGCGAGTGAAAATTTACCCCTGGCGAGTAGAAATTCAGCCCTGGTGGGTATGTTATGGCTTGCAGTGGCGAGTAACTTTTCAGGTCTGGCTAGTAGCAAAGGACTTCATATTTTAAGCCCTGATGTAGAGCATCGAAAGAGGATGTGCTTCCTTTACATTAAAAGGTAACTGTTAAGTGCAATGTCTCCTAGTGGAGAATACTTCACCCCATGGTTCACATGTTCCTTATTGGATTGAAAAGAAATAGATATTGTCATTGAGTTAAATTGAGATTTTAACCAGCTGAATGCTATAGGGATTTCTAACGCCACTGTTAATTTGAGGAATGCTTATCCACGCTCTGTGTGGTGCAGTTGGTTTATCCCAGAATTGTTTTTCTTTTGTCTTTGTATCTTTCTTAATATAGAAGAAAAACCCTTTTAGTATAATTCTCCAATTGCTGCCATCAGACTCCGGATATCTTACAAAATCCTGCTTCTCTCATGCAAGACCATTCTCTCCTCTACCCTTTCCTACATTTCTACTCTGATCTCCCACTATTCCCCTACCTGCCTTTTATGATCAGCCAAAAACATTTTTATCTCAGCTCCCTTTTGTCCACAACTCTCTTACATATCAAATGCTTTTCTCTTATTGCTTCTTATCTGTGGAATGTTCTACCTCCCAGCATGTGCCACTGCACTTCTCTTATGGTCTTCAAGGGTCACGTAAAATCACACCTCCTCAACAAAGTTTCATCAAGCTAGAAGGTGCTTACTTTGTACATCTAAGGCACTTATGATTTACTTACTTTAGTTATGTTTTTCTTTATTTCAACTAGACCTCTAGCACTGTATTCATCACTTAACCCTTACATACTCTGTATATCTCCCTTAATCACTTTAGATTGTAAGCTTTTGGGCAGGCACCCCATCACCAGTGTTTCACTTTGACCCTGTGTTGTCTAAAACCTTTAATTGTAAAGCTCTGAGTATACTTGTTGCACTATATAAATAAACATATTCATTCATTCATTCATTAACTTGTGTATATTTGGTCAGTCATTCTTAGAGAGATAACGAATGTCTCATGATCATCCTTTGGGCTTAAAACCACATTATGGGTTTCATGGTCTTGGGAAAAATTAATTTTGATATTGCTTCTTGGGGGTCCGATATGTGGTCAGGCAACCTCCAGAACTACTTTGGCTTCCTGGATAATGTCCACCATAAGACAAGAGTAAGTTCTATGAATTAAGCTAGTTGCTTTTTGTCACTATAATTATTAGGAAGGTTTTCTTTCCCTCTCTGGTTATCTAAGGGATAGAGTTGGGGTATCCCCATGGTCCCTGTCCATGCCAGTGAACGACAGAAAATCCGATTATTGTGTGGTTTACTGATAAAGCTTTTTCTCTTAATCCATGAGGTGCACAAGAACCATGGGGTTAAGGGGTTTACTATTGAAATGTCGCCATCTAGCTGCAAAATCTTAATGTGGCCCAAATCAAATGGGCGACATCAGAATGTCGCCAGCATCAGCAGGACGACATTCTGATGTCTCACACTTAAGGGTCATCATCTATAGGGCAACATTTCAATAGTAAACCTGTCATCAGATACAGGCAATATTTCAATAATAAACTTGACATCGGGTACGGAGATGGTATATAAATGCTGTGCTTTGGTCACTGTTTACTAAGCCCTATGCAGGACGTGGCTGCATTACAGTAGAAGATCATGTCCCAAATTACAACTCAACACACTTAACCCTATGGGTATCCAATGCAATGAATTGGATACCTTTCTGGCAGTCAAATAGTTAAGGGAACATAGTGTACTAAGTATAACTATTCCTTTATTGCTGCTTGATTTATTTTAATGAATGCATAATTTGGTTTGTGATCCTGATTTCAGCTGAACACAGTGCCCACAGTCTGTTACTCAGTCTGTTTATGTCGGAGACCCAATCAAATGAGACTGCTTTATTGCCTAAAATTTTTCTTTCTTTGCAGAGTCTCATTAGATTGGGTTCATAAGGAAAGGCGAAAAATTAGGAAAAATTCAGTCACTGCCGTAAGACCTGAATTTATGTCAGGAAATGTTGATCTGCTTATTCCTGTAGGTAAAATTCCCCTATCACAATGCATCAACACTGGTGCCAAGTGAATTGACATTATCACATGAATAAATCTGAGCTACTCCAATACACCATATTTTAAATAGGGGAAGCAATATTAATGAGATAGTAATGTTTCAAAATAAATGCAGCTCAGAGCATTATCATCATTCTCTATGATGTGTAGTTCCAGTGTAACTGAATCATAAAGTGTCCCCCTCCTGCCCCTTTTACCTGTGTAGAGCTTCACAGCAAGACCTCCCGGATGCATTAAAGCAAGGGACAATCTTCTGTTAGCATAAGGGAAAACCTGTCCTCCTCCTTTAAGAGGGGGCAGGGTTTTCCTTATGCTCACAGCCAGAAGATTGTCCCTCACTGTAAGCTGTCTGGTCAAGTGACCAGATTCCACATCTGAGGGGAGGCAATTTACAATAGGTAAAAGGGGCAGGAGGGGAACATTTTATAGTTCAATTACTCTGGAACTACACATTGAAGAGAATGATAATACTGCTCCACACGGCCCAAAAACTATAAAGAATAATCTGAGCGGCACTTATTTTGAAACATTACTATCCATTTAACCTCTTTGATGCTAGAGAGGTCTCCAATGCATCAACACTGGTGCCAAGTGAATTGACATTATCACATGAATAAATCTGAGCTACTCCAATACACCATATTTTAAATAGGGGAAGCAATATTAATGAGATAGTAATGTTTCAAAATAAATGCAGCTCAGAGCATTATCATCATTCTCTATGATGTGTAGTTCCAGAGTAACTGAATCATAAAGTGTCCCCCTCCTGCCCCTTTTACCTGTGTAGAGCTTCACAGCAAGACCTCCCGGATGCATTAAAGCAAGGGACAATCTTCTGTTAGCATAAGGGAAAACCTGTCCTCCTCCTTTAAGAGGGGGCAGGGTTTTCCTTATGCTCACAGCCAGAAGATTGTCCCTCACTGTAAGCTGTCTGGTCAAGTGACCAGATTCCACATCTGAGGGGAGGCAGTTTACAATAGGTAAAAGGGGCAGGAGGGGAACATTTTATAGTTCAATTACTCTGGAACTACACATTGAAGAGAATGATAATACTGCTCCACACGGCCCAAAAACTATAAAGAATAATCTGAGCGGCACTTATTTTGAAACATTACTATCCATTTAACCTCTTTGATGCTAGAGAGGTCTCCAATGCATTGCAAATCAAAACGTTGAAACCGCTCTAGCAGCCAAGAGATTTATACATAAACAGAAAATAAGATAAATACCCACTCATTATACACAATGTAAAACAGCTAAATCAGTTTACTCAATTCTCTGTCTACCAGTGGAGCCAAGAACAATATATTACTTATATATGTAATCAGACCCGATTTACAGTTATGTCATTAGCTTCCAGAAATGTTTTTTTCTTTTTTACATTTAAATTTAAGCAAGTTTTGGCTACTTCAAACATCTAAACTACCTTGTAAATATCACAAGTGAGAGATGTGCCAGTGAAAGGCAGGAACAGTGGGCACGAAAAGCACATTGTGGTAAAACAGGTGCACATATCCATTTACTAAGTACACCAGGTGATCTAATCGATTATCTGCTTATTCACTGTGCTAAGCAGCGAATTATAGCAGAACTTGGGAGGCATTATATTCCATGTAATGAAATCTAATTATATATTAAATAAAAAGTGCATACAATTATTAGATAATGGTTTGGTAAATAAATGCTTAGAATAAGCAACTCAATTAATGGAAGCTAATGATTTAGGTACCTAGTTCTAACTATTTGCATGGGAATGTTCATATACTGATTTTAGTGTCACAGTGAGGGAATGTATCACACCAGTTCAGTGCAGTAACAGGTGGTCTTATCAGATTTCTGTGCATATGCCAGCTTACCATCAAATTACACAATATAAGTGGGAGACAGAGGCTAAGGAAAATGTACAATTATCCAACATATACACCTCTATTAATGCAAATGAAAGCTTGAGCAACATACTGTGTGCACTGTGTTCAGCTGAAATCAGGATCTCACACCAAATTATGCATTCATTAAAACAAATCAAGCAGAATTAAAGGAATAGTTATACTCTGAACATTATGTTCCCTTAACCCTTTTACTCTTAGAGAGGTATCCAACGCATTGCACTGGATACTTCTCTGGCACTTATAGGGTTACGTGTGTTGAGTTGTAATTTGGGGCATTTGCTCCTACTGTAGTGCGCCCACGCCCTTCATAAAGAGTTTAGTAAACAGAAACAAAAGCACAGCATTTATATACCATGTCTGTCTCCGATGTCAGGCTTACTATTGAAATGTCGTCTGTATCCAATGTCAGGTTTCCCTCTAGTTGTCGACCCTTAAGTGTGCAACATTCTGATGTCACCCTTTTGAGTCAGGCGACATTATGATTTTGACTTTTTGATGGTCGGAAACTAGAGGGCGACATTTCAATAGGATACCAAGGTAAGGTCCCTCCACTAGGTTGCGGCCCTGCTTAATCCTTGCTCAGCCTTCATGTCAGTTTATGTTTTAGCAAGGCCTGACTAAGGCAGAAGGTCAAACCCAAGAAGAAAAGGACAGAGAAAAAGCCACTGCTACAGAGAAGCCAAGGAATGCCAGTGCATTTCTGCCAGACTGAGGGCATAGTTTTCTTCTCTGTCCTGCATGGACTAGTGGAAAGGGATTTATTGTAAGTACCACAAAAATCCACTGTTTTCAAAACACAATGTCTTGTGAATGGGTCCATCAATCAACATCATGTAAAACATTGTGTCCTCCCCAAGATGTATACCCATACCTGGGAACTCTCCGGTTTTGCCCCGGAGACTCCGGATTTCAAACTGAATTACCGGTTCTATGGGGCAATGTGTGAATCATCGGATGGGCAGAGTTTAAGTGGAAACTCTGCCCACTTGTGCTCCATCCCGCCCGGTTCCTCCCACTCCCCGCCCTCATACAGCCATTTTGTAGTGTTTTTTTGTCCCCCCCCGTGACTAAGCCCCGCCCCTTTTATGACACGATTCGCTTCATTTTCCTCCCTCTGGGTAGCCCTGTTTCAAAAGTTCCCAGGTATGTGTATACCTATGCCAATTGTTTTTAAATTCATAAATGATTTTGTACTGTAACTCTGTCTAATTATTTGTGACTAGTTGAAGAGCCCGTTACACGGGCCACAGTGCCACTGCCACCCGGTCGCGGGGCAGTCATGCGCAGTAGAGACTGCCCGTGTCGCGGCTGATACAGAGCTGGATGACTGCGCATGATGCGCCGTTACACACGTTTTAGCAAATTATTATATAGGATGGATAAAAATGTATAGCAGGCAAGACACTACCTTGCCTACTTTTTTCATAACCAAATTGGATCATATTTTCAGCATTTGTGGGACTTGGGACTGACACCTTAAAGTTCCAGATTTCATATTTGACAATCCATCCAAAAGTTATACACATTACAAAACCAGAATTTTACACTGCAGGGTAATTCAACCTTTATCTATAGCTGTGCAACCCCCCCGCCATCCCTTATCCATACACCCTTGACTTTATCCTCTATGTATAAGTTCCCTTATGTAGACTAGTAATTTACCTTCCCATTCACGTATCTCTGTTGCCACTTTTAATCACCCCACACACACTGTCCTTATTACTTCCTCTTCTAATCCTTTCATGATTCCTTCCTGTCTGTTTCACATCTTCATCTATTCCTCTCTATATATTGTTATCTGCCTATTTTATACATCTCTTTTCCTTTCGTGGTTAGGTTCAGTTTCCTTTCCTTTCTCATATTTCCATGAACCTCTCTCCTCAAGCCTTCATTAATCAAAACATATCTTCAGCTCACCATACATGCCACTCTCACCTCTCTATACACTCAGCAGCAAGTCCTGCAGTGCTTAGTGCTTCTTTGACGTGAGACAGCCAGTGTGAAGCCTGTAACTTGCTAAGCCAGCGACTCATCCCCAGAGAAGACTCATAACATGCCCCAACAAGCCGCACTAGGCTGTTTTGTAGAGTACGGCCCCTAGAAAGAAGAGACTGTTCAGTTCAGGAAACCATATAAGGCTGCATTTGTGAAGAAAGGAAGGTGCCATTCTGGAGCAAATTGACTGCACTATTGGGGACAAAAGTTCCTACAATACCCAATTATTTAAATGGGGCTTACGGCCACTTAAATGCAAGAGAAGTCTCCATACCTCACTAGCATTCAGTTGTTCAAAATCCTCATTTAAAGGGATAATAATACTTAAAATGTAAAAAAAAATATATGTTGTAGGGTTTATCCCTCTGAGTAAAGCAAGAGCACTCCCCCTGCTGAAAGGTGTTTCATTCAAAAGTTATTAATTTTCAAAGTTGAACTTTTTAGGTGCAATATCACAGTGGCCTAAAATTGTACAGTGGCGCTGTTGCTACACCATCCTATGGAGATTTATGGTCCCGGGACCAGAGCTGTCCATAGGATCGTGTAGCAACAGCGCCACTGTACAATTTTAGGCCACTGTGATATTGCACCTAAAAAGTTCAACTTTGAAAATTAATAACTTTTGAATGAAACACCTTTCAGCAGTGGGAGTACTCTTGTTTTACTCAGGGGGATAAACCCTACAACATATTTTTTTTTACATTTTAAGTATTACTATCCCTTTAAATTGGGGATATTCATTGGTCCCCTTTGCTGTAGCTGGTTTGCTCTACAAGTACTCGCTTCATGGTTTTGGGGGAAGACCCATAGGATATAGTGAGGGACTATGTATATTTCTTTTCTGTTATCTTACCTCTCCAGCGGGCGGTGCAACATCCTCCATTTGGGGTAATTTCCTTTGCTTTCTGTCCCACCTCCTGCATTCCGTGCTTGTTTGGCTTCCTGGGCAGAGCGGGTGTCAATAATGAATCCAGATGTTTGACATACCATAGCTGCCTCAAGCAGAGCTTCATCCTCTTCACATCGATGGTAGGCAGTACCAACCAGAGGCTGCGCACTACGCAGAATAACCTGAGGGGTAATAAAATAAAAATTCAGCAAGTGCAGGGTAACAAGGAATAGGGAATTTGAGTAAGAGGCAACAGAGCAGTGACAAAGAAACTTAGGGGTGTATTTTCCAAAGAAAGTGGAATAATTCTAGAACAAACCAAGAGAACTTTAAAGAAACAAAATAAAACAACAAAAATATTGACCGTTATGAGGCTTTAACTCCTTTACTGCTAGAGAGGTAGATAATGCATTGTTTTCTAATGCATTAAATACCTCATCAGTAGGGATATATAAAAAAAGTCAGGTTTGTTCCCCTGAGAATTCTCATGAAAAAAGCTAAATTTTCCTCTTTTCCTGCCAATATAGAAACCAGTAGATTTCCTGCCTTTTTGTTAACACCACAGATTTACCCTCGAGAACGTCTCCATATCCTGCCTCCATACTATAAAAACCCAGAACTCCTGCCATGCAACGTGGTGTACTTTAGGAAACAAAGAGAGTGTAAGCAGTCAGAAAGAGAGAGAGAAAACTAAAACTAAAAGTTAAAATAAAAATAAGGCTATTTGGAATGCTGGCTAGCACAATGACCAGCAGCAGAAGTTGGATGGATCCTGATGCTGCGGATAGAGAGGTGGAGGAGGAAGACAGCAGCACTAACAGTAAAAGGAGCCTACATACCCCTTACACAATGTTTCCCATTCCCATGACATTGTCCTTCTGAGGAAGTCAGTGCCGTAACAATAATGGCAGCAAGGGTTGCAACTGCGACCGGGCCCATCACTCCAGGGGCCTGGCCACCCCCGCTATATCAAAGCCACCATTAAAAAGCTTTGTGGGTAGGTAGATCACACTGATCTCCCTGCCGGAAAGCTGAGGTATGTGCCTTCTTCGGCACACACCTCTATGAGCAGCTTCTTCGTTGTTCCTAGCCGTCTAGTAATGCAGAGCGCTGAGAGATTACATAATCTCCCAGTGCTCTGCATTACTGCAGAGAGGAACTCGCGGTAGCTGCATATAGAGGTCTGTGCAGAAGGTGACACAGACCCCTCCTGCCATGCCTCTGGACCAACAGGGATGAGGCCACATTGGGGCACATTTGTGGAGGTGGACAACGGGGGGCACATTTGTGGAGATGGACATTGGGGGCAATGTGGAGATGGACAATGGGGGCACATTTGTGGAGATGGACAATGAGGGCTGTGTGAAGATGGACAATGGGGGCAATGTGGAGATGGACAGTGTGGAGACGGACAATGGGGGCAATGTGAATGTAGACAGTGTGGAGATGGACAATTGGGGCATTGTGGAGGTGGACAGTGTAGAGATGCACAATGGGGGCAATGTGGAGGTGGACAGTGTGGAGATGAACAATTGGGGCATTGTGGAGGTGGACAGTGTAGAGATGCACAATGGGGGCAACGTGGAGGTGGCCAGTGTGGATATGGACAATGGGGGCAATGTGGAGGTGGACAGTGTGGAGATGGATAATGGGGGCAATGTGGAGGTGGACAATGGGGGCAGTGTGGAGGTGGACAATGGGGGCAATATGGTCAGGGGGCCACATGACAATTTTTGCACCAGGGCCCGGTGTCTTCTAGTTATGCCTCTGGAGGAAGAATATCAAAGAAGGCGGAACTGGCTAGCAGTATGAGCAGCATCAGATCTCAGCTGCCTGTGATTGCTGTTACTGCTGCCAGGAGATGGCAAGTGTGACAGCAGGGGACCCTCTGTCAAACATGTCATTCCCAACCAGTCCCAAATGGCAGCAAGACACTGATGGTGGTGAGAGTGAGGGTGATGGTGGTGCAACTGGTGTGGAAGAGAGTGTTTTTGGTGGAAAGCCATAAGGAATCGGAGAAAGAGATGCAAATGGGGATGGACATCACCTCCACCAACAGCAGTGACATTGTAGAATTTTCTGCTGTAATTCCTGCTGGTGAGTCATCACAGGCAGACGTTCATCTGTCAAAGCAGCAGGATGATGATGAGCAGGCTAGTGTGCCACGGACCTCAGTGTCCACTATGGGACTGAGTTATTCAAGTAGTGATATGGAACTAGGTCAGACTCCACTTGCCACCAAAACTTCTGGTCCTTCCTCCCTTCTCATGTCCCTTCCCCTAACACAGAGAACGGCCATCTGGAAAGAACTTGGATCACGGTTGTCTGTGTCCCCTCAGTCACACAAAATGTTGGGGTATTTGGGGTAAATCTCCTTTGTTTCCTTCTCAGAACCCCAGACTCTCCTAACACAGATATAACAGCCATGTCGGGAAGGAACTTGGACCACAGCTACCTGTCAGAGTCAACCAAGATTTTGGCATATTTTGGGTAAACGTCCTTTCTCTCTTCACACTCCCCTGCCCATACTGGATTCAGACTCCCTAACATAGAGAACAAATTATCTGTCCACAAGACTCCCTAAACTGCACTCCCTAAATAGCTTTATTTGCCTATTCTAACAGGATAAACATTGTGCTTCTTTCTCTCTCTCTCACAGACACAGAATGAGATACTGTGGAAACAAGTTGAAACTTGCCAGTTGGTCGGGAAATTCAGCCTTATGTTGATTTCAATGCAAAGAGCTAAGTGGGAAAAAACAAAAAATTGGGACTTTTGGGACTTTTGCTAAAAACTTCCCACTCATCATTAAAGCAGAACTAGCACCTAAAATGAAAGTTTTACAGTGGGTTTTAATATTTAACCCAACATTAGAACTGAGTGTATGTTTTTTTTTTAATTATCTACAAGTAGAGATATTAGCCCTTCAAAATCTGGCACTTCCACGCTCTACAGGACTGTGTGTCCCATATGACTTCCCAGCTGCCCCAGGGAGCACATTCACGCTCCTCTTCGTAGCTGGATTTCTATGGTGTAGCGTTACAGTAAACTCCGTTTACAATGCTACTGTTTTTAAATATAAAAACTCACTGTATAACTTTTATTTTAGGTGATAGTTCCACTTTAAGTGCCATTTTTCGACCTATTTCCGTTTTGATGGGAACAATTCACCCATCATTACTCTAAAGCATTCAAGAGGTTACAGGCCCCATTTAAAGGGATAGTAATACTTAAAATGTAAAAAGAAATATGTTGTAGGGTTTATCCCCCTGAGTAAAACAAGAGTACTCCCACTGCTGAGAGGTCTTTCATTCAAAAGTTATTAATTTTCAAAGTTGAATTTTTTAGGTGCAATATCACAGTGGCCTGAAATTGTACAGTGGCGCTGTTGCTACACGATCCTATGGACAACTCTGGTCAGTTGACCATAAATCTCCATAGGATGGTGTAGCAACAGCGCCACTGTACAATTTCAGGCCACTGTGATATTGCACCTAAAAAATTCAACTTTGAAAATTAATAACTTTTGAATGAAAGACCTCTCAGCAGTGGGAGTACTCTTGTTTTACTCAGGGGGATAAACCCTACAACATATTTTTTTTTACATTTTAAGTATTACTATCCCTTTAAAGTGAACTTGACATATTGATTCAACTTTGCATATTTGAAAGCTTCATGAAAAAAAAATACTTATGTGTCATGTTAGGCAAAAGACCAGCAAATTTACAGTTAAAGGGACAGTAATGTCCCATAAAAAATTATTCTCCTTTTGTAGATGAAAAAAAAAAAAAAATTATTTGAAGCAACACTGAAAGTTCCACCCGCTCTCCTCTTTTCCTGATGTCAGCTGTAAAGCTGACAGCAGGAGATTTGAGTCGTACGACATGAGGAGTCTCTTCAGCAGAGCCGAAATCCCGTTATTTAAAAAGAATTACTTCACTGGTTTGCAGACACACTTTGTAGACCTTTCCAATGAAGTAATTATTTTTAAATAACTCAATATCGGCTCCGCTGCAGAGCCACCGGCTGGTCCCCAGACCGGGATTTCCTGCTGTCAGCATAGCGATGATGTCAGAAGGGGAGAGAGGGGGTAGCTTTCAATGCGAATATCTCTCAAATCATAAAGGTTTGAGAGATGGGAGTTGCTTCAAATAATTTATTTTTTTCATCTACAAAATGAGAATAATTTTTTATGAGACATTAGTGTCACTTTAAGGAAATATTGATACTTGATACTGTATGCTATTTGCAGTACCTGCGTGATAACAGTGATGTATCATATGCTAATGAAGACTTTACAATGAATTATCATATGCAAATAATGGTTTCAGTGAAGTTTTATATGGTAATCAACCATGTGCTGCACTAGGAGACTTGCACTTTTCCCAGAAATAAAAGTTCAATATTTCCTAAACTATACATCTGCTGGACTTTTGGTTAACATGACACATAGGCAGTTTTGAATGAATTTTTCCAATATGTAAAGCAAAATGAAAGTGGCAGGTCTACTTTAAATCAGTTGAGATTTGAGGATTTTGTTTGGCCTCTGTGGTGTACTTAATTAGCTATAGAATGGTTCCTCTTTTTATGTATAAAGTTAAAAGTGGGGCTATTCTGGGGGAAGCCACAAAGAAAAAATACATATTCCCTTTTATTTAATGGGACTGGAGAGGTCTTTCATTTTTGACATCCCCAGCATCCATGTGGTTATTTTTTCTAAGTATTGTGCAATTTGTTTGTTACAGAATTATGCCATGTTAGCCTTTATACATATGCCCATCTGTGTCACTGTATAAGCATTACTTATTGCATATCCCCATCTGCGGTGCACTGCCAATGACAATACACTATCAAAAAGATTCCCAAAGTCTTACAGGTAGGGTCACTAACAGGATGTACGTACCGCTTGGTTACTGCTGTGGTAATAGCTCAGGACAGGAAATCTACCCCCTTGTCTGAAAGTTGCTGCCCTTTTCAGGGTGTCATCAGGGCAGGATCTGGGCACTATGACTTTCGCTGGGTAACTAACACAAGTCTTAAAATCTACATTCACCTCAGACAGCCTCCAGGAATTTGTCTGATAGGAAACACATATACACCAAGTTAGGAGATCAACTAATTGGCAATTCAACTGCACTGTTGGGAATAGAAATCTCATCTCTTTAACCCCTACAGTGCCACAGAGTTGTGTAAAGCATGGCAGAGCAATGAAATGCACATCCCTATGGCACTCAAAAATTTACATGGGGATTTTAATCACTTAATTTTTAGAGAGGTCTCCAATGTATTGCTTTGCTTTGTTCTATCATTCAAGTGGTTAAAATCCTAATTTAAATAAACTGGAATTTAATTTGTCCTCTGTGGTACAGTTGACTCACCCCAGTTTGTCTTACTACATCAGCCTCACCGTCACAGTCATGCCACAAAGATGAAATGGTAGGAAACAAATGCAACAACCAATTATATGAAACAGATACAGTGGAGATGAGAACCACACTCATGATGTCACCTCTGCTTCCAGCTTATGGTAGAAGTTTTCCATAGTGTCTCGCGGCCATCCTTTTCCCAAGCTGTACCCAGGTGGCCTGAAGAAAAACGGGTAACTCAGAGTGATGGAATCCAGTGAAGAGAGTGCCTACAGGTACAGAATTACAATGAAATGATCACTCTCAGGACCTGGAAAAACACAATGCAGAACCTGCAGCCACCTATGGACACAATATCCCTAATTCTACACTTGGGTAAAACAAATAACAACATCCAAATCACACCAGTGAAGATATTCAATGAGATGAAAGTACTAACAAAGGGCTCTAGGTAGGGAAGAACAAAGAAATCCTGTTAGTTTGGTATTCATATGAAACTGTTTAGCAACGTGTTTCTCAATATTGGTCCTCGGCATACCAACAGGTCAGGTTTAAATGATATCCCTTCTTAATCACAAATGAATACTCAGTAGATCAGAAACTGTAATTGATCTGACTGTGCTTAATTAGCAATATTTTGAAACCCTGACCTATTGGTGTTCCTTGAGGACTGTAGCTGAGAGTCATTGTTTAGCTAGTACCAAAACGTGTTTCATGAAACACGCGTTTCATAGAACATTTAAATTGCCATTTGAACCAATCAGATTGCAAGAAAACTGTGATGTATAGAAACAAAGAACAGTTTGCATAACCTCAATTTAATTCAAAAATAGTATCCTGTCCAGGTTCCAGCTTGTGTGAACAAGGCAGGAACATTGCTAGATCTGGTTAATGCTACTCTGTGGAGAAGGCAGGTCTGGTGTATGTGTATGTCTGGAATTCTACAGAATACAGTAACTATTTCAAGAGCTATCCGTACCGTATAGGAAAAAAGATCTCAAACTGATATATAAATTCATAAACACATTTTTATTTTCAATAAATAAGAGACTCACATACCATTTGTAAATACTGAGTTCTGTCTCTGAAATGATTGTCCACCAAATCACTCATTTATAACTGAGCACAATAAAAATGATAAAAAGATGGAAAGGATTTTAAGCATATATATTCATTTTCCAAAAGGAGACAAGGGACTATCTAAAGTTGTTAAACTCAGATATACCTGTCCATGTCTGGAATTCTGCTATTATCCAGAGAATCAATATGTGGACCGAATCTAAAATATTTCACTCATCTCTAGCTCCCTTATTCCTCATACAAACAACCACATGAGCATGCTGTTGCATTCTGACTGGCAACAGAGGGGCAGTAAACTGTCAGACTTCCAGCTGTTGTGACTACAACTGTTAGCATTTCCACCCAGCCATTGACTGGTGATGGTTGATGGAAGGTGTAGTGCCCATCAGCTTGAAGTCTGAAAAATGACTTCCCCTGGGTTAGCACATCTGAAATGAAAAACACCTATGTATAATGATTTCCGATTACATTCCACAACCTATACTGCACTGATGAATGGTAGCCCCTCTGTTGCTTAAGGGCTCTTCAACACATTGTTTTGCAATGTGCTGCAGTCCCTATGGCAACAGATTGGATGTTAAAGCACAGTGATATCTATATACTGGTCCTTTAAACAGATTGAGCGTAGGAGACTCATGTCTATTCATTGAGAGTCTTTGGTCAATATTTGGAGCCATACCAATCAGTCACCTGCGTTTTAACCCTTTGAGTGCCAGAGGGGTACAGAATGCATTGCTTTGTCTCTCTTTTCATCCTGATGACATGGTTAATGCACAGTTTAGTTGGTTGCCCAATAGAGGGTGACAATTTCATCATGACTCTTGTTGAGATAGGGGAACTCAAAGAAGTAAATGATAAGAGCCTTGGATGTATGATGTCAGTGCCTTCTAGCTTGTGAGGAGGTGTAATTTTAAGCGATACTTGGAAGGCCACAAGAGAAGGGCAGTGGCACAGGCTGTAAGGTAGAGTATTCTATAGATAAAGAGCAATGAGGGAAAAGGGTTTGATATGAGAGTGAGTTGTAGAGAATGGGTTTGTTTCGAATGATTACCTATGGGTTTATTTTAAAGTAGGAAGACCTAAAGTTCAGATATCTGGGACCAATATCTAAGGGCATTGCAATGATGTGTGCAGTAAAGTAATGGCTACGTCACAGTTTCTTCAGCTTTGTTGTGGAATTGCAGGGTTGGTTTTGAGATGATGTACATATAAGAGTCATGTTCTTTTTTAGTGTTTATGAAGGATGTGAAAGTTTGTTATAGAATCTCATCCTGCTGTTCTTTAGCTTGAGGTAACCTCAGGCCCTTTTGACACTGGAACATACAAGGTTTTTAGTTTTATGGGGGTAAGGGAGAATTAGTTATGATTAGTAAAATTACATGTTAAAAACATAATAAAGTGATAAAGTCTACAGCTAGTCACCCCTCAGAAGTACCATGATTTAACTTTCTAGCGTCATCACAGAAGAGAAATTTCCACATAGATATTAGACAAATCCCACCCAAAATGGCAGTCCATTTCCAAAATGACAGGCAAGTCCCCTCTGCACGAGAACACCAACTAATACCAGCTGTACGTTTTGGACTTTTTGGGTCTCAGCAGTGAGGTGCAGCTGGTTTCCCTAGGCACTGAGAGCAACAGGTCCACATTTGAATTGACCTTCATGATTAAGGAGACCCCTTAAGAGTATTCAAAAACATTGCGAAATATAAGTGGCTCTATGGATGAACAAAAGCGCATGTGGCTTGTTCTTAGGCTAGTCACTGCTCAGAATCAAACTGTTTTAGCTTGACAGAGCCATTATAGAGGAGACATTTCCATGTACATATTAGACTAATCCCACCCAAATGGACAAGTCTCCTCTGCACGGAAACACCAGATAAGCCTAGACGAAATTTTCAGCCTTGTTGGGTCTCAGCAGTGAGGTACAGCTGGTCTCCTTAGGCACTGAGAGCAAGATGTCCATATACAGAATACTCAGATACATGTTTCAGCTTATATCATCAGTGAGGTGTACCTGATTTCTCTAGGTTTCATTTTAAAACTGCACTGCCCTTTTGGGTGGGATTAGTTCTATATGTATGTGGAAATTTCTCCTCTGTAATGGCACTGGCACTAGAGAGCTAAGTGGTGACTAGCTGTAGAACAAGCCATTTGTTCTTTTGTTTGCCCTCAAAGCCTCTCACATTTTGGCTTGTTTTTTTAATACCCTTAGAGGATCTCCCTATGAGTGAAGGGTAATCCATATATGGATTGCTCTCAGTTCCTAGGGAAATCAGCTGCCCCTAACTGATGAAGCCCAACAAGGCTGAAACCTACATCTGGTGTTACTAACAGACATAGTAACAAGCCTCAGGTTACACTGTGCAGCCCCCAAACAGCTCATATCACCAATTTAGGGGCAGAAAACGACCCCACTCTTGTGCAATGCAACTCAATATATTTGTGAATGTATTCTTAGTGTCCACAGACCCTCTCTGTCGGGCTTTTAAACCAAAGCAAATGAGTATATGGAGACTACAAAATGCAATGACAAGTGACTGATCTGTGACACTGCAGTCTTGCATTTCAATCTCTTCAAGCTGTACTAACAAAGATGCAACAGGGGCCTCTTTTCAGACCCCGTTTGTGCCCCCATGGTGGTCTTCTGAGGCTCAAAATGTATCCCAATTCATCAGCATATCTGTTGCCTTTTGCAGTGTCACCTGAACATCCATTCCACCTCAGATGTGGAATCTGGTCCACAGACCAGACAGCTCACAGCAAGAGACAATCTTCTTATTGTGAGAACAATTAAAGCCTTACCCCCATTGGCAAGTTTTTCAGGTTTTTCCCTTGTGCTAATTGAAGATTGTCCCTCTCTGCAATCCACTTGGACACTACCCTGATGCTCTGAGGTGAGCAGTGTTACATCAGTAAAAGGGTTGTGAGGGAGATACTTTATCATTCAATTACTCTTGAAATACAACTCTGACAGTACTGAAATAAAACTCTCCATGGGCAAAATACTATGACGATTGATTTGAGCTGCTTTAATTATGAAACATTACAATCCCTTTAAGGCCCTTTTTTAAACGTATTATTTCCTACAATACAGTATAGTTGCGAGAAGGGTCTTTTGAACTATCCGTGGTTAACATATTACTAATTTAATGACCCCTCCTTTTAGAGAATTTTAATAATGAGGCTAATAGATTCCACATTTTTTTCTTCTCTTTTTTTCTAGCAACTTTTCTCACTTGTGTTTGGTTGAGAAGTAGAGGAGCTGATCTTAGTATCACCACTTATCTCCTGGATAGTAGTATTTAATATATAAGATGGCCTTTGATGTAGTCAGAAGTCCATCTGTGTCAATCTTGTGCTGTTCTGTGGATACCTTATGTACCAGTCTGCTGTATAAATTAGAATTATTTGGACTAATATAAAGCTATGAGTCCGTTAACATTTTGCTACTTTTAACCTAATGGATTGTCTACTATGTATGGTGGAATGATGTCTTCTACCTGTTTTCTGAAGATCTGTCCATCTAACTTTGATTTCTGGTTATTGATCTGTTTGGAATCTATATACTGTAGATTAGCTAGCATTTATAGCATTAATATGGCATATAGATAGAATTTTGCCCTATTCATGGTTTTGGTTACGGGGTATCCTTTGTTTCAAGGGGATTATGGTGATTGTGCTGATATATACTCCTATTGTGCATTGGTACCTCTCTAGATATCAGTATACCCCTTGTTTGCTTATTACTGGATCAAGTATGGGCTATTTTCTGTTGGTACCACCCTATGTATTTTAGATCATTTCAGTTTTGGTCGGTAGTTAAGCTTTTTTGGGGATGAGATTTGGGCATGGGGATTCATATGGGGGAGGTGGTTCATGTTATATTTTTTACTTTTGAGGGAGTCATAACATTTTTGGGTGTGTGAGTGGTGTTTGCTTCCTTATTTCCTTCTTTTGATTCTGCGGTACTGTATTGTTATGAAGCGTGCACCATCACTAGACTGGGTGGCTGGACCTGCAGACTTACTTATATTTCTTGAGAGGATGGACACAACTGCTTTTAGATTTCTCCTAACACTCTCTTGGTTACTGACCTGCACTGAGCGGGCAATGTTTAGCGTCTCCTCCATGCTTGGGATTTCCAGATGTATGACCCGCAAGTCCTTACATTTCAGGGTGACTGTCCCAGAACTAGACCTGCCTTCCGACTCTCTTCCACTTTCCCTGTTCTGTAGTCTCCCTATGTTCTGAACACTGATGGGTAAAACAGGTCATAAGATGGATTTCAAGTCTGCTGCATAATTCAGCACAGGTTCTTACATACAAAAGAAAAAAATGTGATTCTGGAGCATGCCAAATACAATCTCAAATGTATTTAAAGTGGAACTACCACCCCTTAACACCATGGGCTGAAATAATTCCCCATCTGGTGAGTAGCTGCTCAATATAACTAGTAGCCAGAATTTTTACCGTGAGATTTATAGACTTCTCCGGGACTGACAGGCAGGACTGCAGACATCTTCCCATAGCTGGCTCTAGGAGGCTCCGAAAGGGACTGACAGCGCAGGCGTCACTATGGGAAGATGTCTGCGCTCTGTCCTGCCTGTCAGTCCCGGAGAAGTCTACAAACCTCTTGAACACGGTAAAAATTCTGGTGACTAGCTGTACTGAGCAGCTAGTTGCCAGATAGGGAATTATTTCGGCCCATGGTGTTAAGGGGTGGTAGTTCTGCTTTAAAGAGGGCTTTGAAGACCTTGAATGGTAGAGAAGTCTTTAATGTATTGCTTAACAATGCGTGGAGACCACTGTAGCATTCAAAAAGTTAAAAACCCCATTTAAATCAATGGTATTTTGTATTTGATTCCTCCTATATATATATATATATATGTATATATATATATATATATATATATATATATATATATATATATATTTCTGTATTGGTGCGAAAACTTGTACAATTAAGCATGCGGTCTCAGACGGTATTAAGTGTGAATAACACTTTATAATGACCTGGGTGATTTTGAACGTGCTTTCAAAATCATCCATATTTATGTTAGCCAAGCGAAAAACAGCTTTAGCAAATAATGCTATTTGCTGGCATTTATAGAAGTCTTAAAATACAGAAAATGCAGCATACATATCATTGCTTAAGTTTAAAGGGACAGTAATGTTTCAACATAAAAGCAGCTCCAGTTAATCTTCATAGTATTTGGGCCATGGAGAGTATTATTTCAATACTGTCAGAGTTGTAGTTCAAGAGGAACTGAATGATAAAGTATCCCCCCTCCTGCCTCTTTTACTGATGTAACACTGCTCACCTCAGAGCAGCAGGGTGGTGTCCAGATGGCTTGCAGAGAGGGATAATCTCCAATTAGCTTAAGAAAAAAAAATCTGAAAAAACAGTCAAGAGGGGCAGGGTTATCATTGTTCTCACAGTAGAAGATTGCCCCTTGCTGTGAGCTGTCTGGTCTTAAGACCAGATTTTACACCTTAGGGGAGGAGGCTTACACTAGGTAAAAGGGGCAGGAGGGGGATACTTCATCACTCAATTACGCTTGAACTACAACGCTAACAATATTGAAATAACACTCTCCATGGCCCAAATACTATGAAGATTAATTGGAGCTTCTTTTATTTTGAAGCATTACTAGCCCTTTAAAAACAGTACCATTAGTTAATAAAATAAAACTGTCACTTTCTTAATATGTGATGGAATAAAAAAGTGCCAGCAGATATTAATACTGATGTGCTAAAAAAAGGAGCACTGGAGCAGTGGAACAATGGAGCAGTGGACAAATAAAAATTGTGATTGATTTTAATGTGCCTTTTTGCCCACTGAATGCTAGAGAGGTCTCTAACGCTTCTGATTACTTCGAATAGTACTACAGAGCTCTCTCTAGCATTGAAGGAGAGTTTATTTGTCCACTAGGGTGCAGTTGGTTTGCTACACAATTGCTCCATTACTGATTAAATCAGCCTCAATATCTTTATTCCCTCTAGATCAGGGGTGGGCCAACTTTAGAATTATAATTTGTGTGAGAGCCCTGAGTAATATTTTTTTTTTTACTTTTATATACAGGGAGATTGCACATTCTCCCTCAAAAGAATAAATATGTAAATCTTTCCTTTACAAAAGATGATGAACGCCGCTAGAGCACAGTCCAGCTTCTCCCTTCATCGTTGCCCAGTGGTGACCTTTTCCAGGTTTTTCACAATATCGTGACATCATAGCATCCTAACTTGGTACTGGATATTAAAGAAGCCAGACTAGTATAATTGTGATCTCTCCAGCTTCTTTTCTAAAGATTTATCTACTATCTATAGGGCTCATGGGCCTGATCAAATTGGTTGGTGGGTAGGATCCTGCCTGAGGCCTTTATTTTGTTGACTTCTGCTCTAGACTGTAAACTCTCATGAATAGGGCTCTCTTATCCTCTTGTACTGTATGTTCTAATTGTAGCAGCTAATGCTAGTCGCTGCACTCAAAGGTATGCACTATTTCATATAACTGCTTTAGTACATAACGAAGACTCACTTGGCCAACATTGTCCTTTATTGCCAGCAGGTCATAGCATGCACAAGAAATGGTGTTAGTGTAATCCAGTATATTGGTCTAACCAAGTTGTAGAGGAAAGAACTGCCCTGAGATTCCCACAAACTGACCCCTTGTCCTCCCCTTGGTGCAAGTGGCGTTAAAAGAAGGACTTTGTGCATACATAGTTTAGTAAATTGAGACTATAGTACTTTACAGACTATAAATTCTAATTCCACACAATGTCAGTTAACCTGCATGATTTAATCAGATATAGCACTGCTTAAATTGCAGTCTCTGCTCCTAAATGCACAACCTGTGGGTTCTACTACTTTTCCCGCTACAGGCTCTGGTCACACTTGTGTACATCAAGGGCTCTGATATTTACCTCTTCTCCACAGCATCCACAGCACAATGTAAAAGCCATATATCTGATTCCTCCTGTGTCTGGTCCAACCCCACCAGCTGAGGAGCAGAGAGTAGAAGGTAGTGACTGCTTACACACAGGGTCCCAGTCATTGGAGGCTTTAGAGGGCAGTAAACACGGACATTCTCCACTTGGGAGGTCTGAATGAGATCGGCCAGCTCCATGAGGGGTGGAACACAGAAGAAGTTTTCAGGAGCAGAGAGATCATTAACTGCAAGAGACAAATTGAAAATCAGGGTCCATCCCTTGTATGAGTAAGGAAAGGGTTGGAGAGCAGAGAAAGACAGAGAATTACAATTTAGAGAATAAGGATATTAAATCTAAAAGAAAACATTGCCCTGGGATTACTAGCACTCTGTTCACATGGGAGGTACTAAAATCAGAGGCAGAAAGAGATAGAGTTACAGATGAACAATAAAGAGTAGATGTCTCCAATACCAAGCGTTCACTGTCATGCAATCTTTCATTAGGCCTCTGTGTTAAAACACCCCCCAGACAATCTCTGAATTGTCACCCGGCAGAGTGATGGAGGGGAGGAGTAATATGTTGGGTGAGGGGGAGACACACGTTATTTGATGTCGCAGAGAGGAAGTTGTGGTTGGTGTGCAACAAATTTCAACAAGCCTGCAAGATATGCAGGAAATAACCCTCTCTCCACCAAACCATTATAATAATACTGTCATTTCCAGAATAAACCCTTTCTGATCCTGTTCTTAACAGTTCTGACGCTTTGAGAGTCTATGGAGCACTGCACCTTCTAATGGTACTAGCGTCACCACTGCATCCCTTTTATACTGGACACTTATGAAAGATGCATACTGCATATGAATCATTACAGTGTTAGAGCAGGGGTGGACATCTGCTTTTGGACTAAAGCTTCCATCTCCCCCCATGATGCTAGTTGTAGTTCAACAACAGAAAGAAGACTGAGAGTGATCTGAATTCTAAAAGACAAAGACAATGACGCTAATGTACTAAAATGAATTGGAGCCATTCTGGAGCAAAACAAAACAAACAAAAAATAATAATAATTAAAAAATAAATAAAATATATATATATATAATATATATATCATAAAGGACATTGCTTTAAGTAGGGACTTTAACCACCTGAATGCTAGAGAGGTCTCCAGTGCATTGTGAAGCAATGTGTTGGAGAACTGCATAACATTTAATGTGTTAAACGTCACATTAAATAAATGGGGATGTTGTTAATTTTATTTGTACCATATACTTCAGTTGGTTTGCTTCAGATTTAGCCCAGTTCTTCTTAGTACATCAGGCTCACTCAGAGGCTCAACAGTTTTTACGATTAAGAATCTGCACATGCCATGATAGACATACTTCAGCACATTAACCCTTTTACTTTACTGATAGGGTAGTAGATAAGTGGAATAGCTTACCAGCAGAAGAGGTAGAAGTTAATAAGGTGACAAAATTTCAAACAGAACTACCACCCCTATAAGTTTTAGCCTCAATCAAAGTGGTATCATTGTTTGGAACGCACTGTGTAATTTATTTTTACAGAATAAATCCTAATACAAGAAAGTACCTGGTGACGTCTTCCCCATGAAAAGCTCAATGCGCATGACAGCTGTAGAGCCGATTGGATCTGTTGAAACTCCCATCAGCTACAAGAAAACAACTATGTCAGCAGCTTAATAACCACATGACCTTGCGCGCTCATAGTCTGAGGCGCGGTCAGGTCATCCCACCATAGTGCAAGCTCGTTCATGTGAAGCGCTCGCACTATATAAAGCACCAGTCCGTTTCCATGAGCACAGGAAGTGGATTGATGTGATTGGTTGACTGGTGAGAGCATCCTCATCCCTGCCATATCGAGTTTTAAAGTTACTACAGCAAAATTGTAAAAGTAACAATTAAACATCAGAACTACAAATATTTTCTAAGTGGCCCAAAAAATGTTTTTTTATCGTTTATATTAACTACTTAAATGTCGAAGCGTGTTAAAATTGATAAAGTTCACTGTGTATGATAAAAGTATTTTAATGTTCCATACCTATCCGGCTCAATTAAAGTCAAAGATTCTCAAAGGGAATGTAAATGGGAATATTGGTCTAACTTATTCCACTAACCCTCAGTGTGCCACATGGGCACTCAGCTAAACGCTAAGCGATGCATTGTGTTCTGCTGTGGCTCTCAAAGGGTGTAATGGCAGTAACATTGTAATGTCCATTACTGTCATGTAGTTGATAGTAGGACACCTACATATGTAGTGTAAATGTAAAGTATTATATCTACAGAGGGAATATTTAAAGTTATAGAAAGTCAAATCCTTAAAAGGCTATGTGAAAACAACACATTATAAAAAGCAATATATAGTACAGTTTTCTTCACATTTATTTACTTAACCCTCTGGGTGCCACTGTCTATGCGTTGTGTTTAGCTGTGGCACTCAAAGGGTATAAAGACATTAAGATTGTAATGTACAAGAATAACTACTGTTAATGACATTTCAGTAATGTACATTACAATGTTAGCTTTCAGTGCATGTGCGATACACAATGCATTGCGATGTGTTGCGTGCTCTATTGGCACCCAGAGGGTTAAGTAAATAAATGTGAACAAAACTGCAGTATATATTGCTTTTTATCATTTATATTAGTTACTTTGACTATACTTGGAATAATATTTTCAGCTCAGTTCATTTTATATAGGTAGTGCATGAATGTATCTATAAAAAAACCTCTTACAATCCGATACACGAGCACCCGCAGCAATGCTCATGCATGGATGGCAACTTGAGGTAATTCACTGTGATAGGCATGCGTGCCGCGCTATCATGCACGAGATTAAAAAAAAAAACAAAACAAAAACAGTGGTCTGGCACTTCAAACTTGAATGACAAGCCAACTAACGCTTGTGCAGTGAGGGAAAATCGGCAAGATGGCTGCGGTGTACGAGCGCTGGGTCCCTGGAAAACGGGTCAGATTTCTAAATATACAAACGGTTCTGTCAACTTTGATTTACAGTTTCAAGAGGTCTAGGGCTATCTTTAGCTGCATAGATTAACTTACTCGGGCATGGTAGTTCCGCTTTAAGCATGCATGGTATAGGCATAAGGCTATCCTGAACATAAGAAAAGACTAATAACCAAATAAGGTTTGAGGTTTTTACAGTAGGAAAATGGGCAAACTAGATGGCCCGAATGGTTTCTATGTTTCAAGTGCTGAGACGCAAACAAGAAGTTCAAAAATCGTCACTAATCGTCAACTAGAAAGAGTTGACCTCACTCTTTTAGGATGTATAAAAAACATGAAAAATACAGAGCAAAACAGAATCATGTAAAAAGTAGTAGGTTTATATTACTCACACACCTCATCATCAAGGGGTGGTAAAGAAGAAAGGATCTAACACATTTCATGTTAAACAGTTCGTCTTCATGCAAATAAGACATGCCATTCACAAACCGCTATCTTATATACAACAAATAATCTATACGTTCATGTACTCAATGGTCACGTTAGAGATCTAGTTAATTAGCAGATTACATTGGTGTATGGATTCCTTTTTGTATATAAGACCATGGCTTATGTCTATGAAACACATTCAACCCTTCCTTATCTGTCCCCCCCAGTTATGGGGGTTCATGAATACTGTAAGCCTTTTGTTTTTATACTTTGTATCAATTAATTCATATTTTATTTATATGAGATTTATTTGTAAACATCCTGTGCAAGGTTAACTCTTTGTATGCTTGATTTGATTTTTGTCCATTCAACAGAAAGGGAGGCTGAGGATGATTAGAATTAAATTCCAGAAACATCTAGAGAGAAAAGATTGCTTGCAGATTTTTCTAGGCCTGCAGCGTTTCCTATTCAGCCATACAGCTTGCAGCTTTTATAAGCGAGCACTGTATGAAAGTGTGGTAGCTTACATATTTACATGCTGCAATGTTGTTCTGCAGGACATCACTCTTAACATTAGACACTGCAGAACACACCATGTAATAATACATATTGCAGAGCATCGAAACATATAACATTAGATATTGCAGTGCGCTATTTCGGCTCTGCTGAAGAGCCACAGGATAGTCCCAGGACCAGAATCTGCTTTTCTCAGTTAGATGGCAGACTTCGGTGAAACCGGAACATTCGATGCTTCGATCACTCAAACTATAAAAGTTTGAGAGATGGAACATACCTTATTTTATTCAAATTTTTAATCTGTACAGTATTAAAATTGTTTAAATATATGCAATACTATCCCTTTAATAGCTAAGCACCTGGCAAAAAGTTTTTTAGAGGTGAAAGATTAAAATGTTTCAGGACAAACATTTGAACAGAAAAGACTGTAAAATTATTAAGCTTTTGTCTTAGTTATTGGAGGAACCACATCCTTCTGAAAGTGAGTTCTGAGACTACCGGTGGGACGGTGGAAAAAAGGCTGGGGTGTCAGACAGTGTATGTGTGGTTCTGTGACTACCGGTGGAACTGTGGTCTCATTCTGGCTTCCAGTTGACAGTGGTACAATATTGGGGTGTCAGACTGTGTATGTGTGGTTCTGTGACTACCAGTTGGACAGTGGTTTGATCCTTAGCTACCAGTGAACAGTGGAACAAGCCTGGTGGTGTCAGACAATATATGTGTGGTTCTGTGAACAGCAGTGGGTAGTGGGTGGCAGACAGTGCATGTGTGAGTCTGTGGCAACCAATGTGGCAGTGGAACAAGACTGGGGTGTCTGACAGTTTATTGTAATTCTTTGGCTAATGGTGGAACAGTGGAACATAGTTTGTGTTCCAGACTCCCAGGAACTATAAATCAGCACCAACCAAGGCAGCCTGAAGAACCTGAAGAAGAAGAGCCCAAGGTGCATGCAGTGTCTGGCCACTTCACTGACCCACCTGATCTGACAAAACCCCTGCTGAAGGCACAGATAGGTGTCCCAGTAGGGGTATAGAGGCCCCCCAAGAGAAGGCTTCTTGACCCATCAGACGCTAATGACACTGACAATTCTCCACCCACATGCCCAGACGACATACCATAACTCAAAAGAACTTGCTCTAGAATAGGTTGGGTCTCATCTGATTGGGACTCAATATGCTGGGAAATAAACCTGGGCCTGCAACCCTGACCAGCAACCTCCCTGCGACCCAGGAAAAACACTAAATTCCATAACCCACCATGGCAAAGCTCAAGCAAGGGCACCAAACCCAAAAAGAGATTCCCTACTTCTGAACCCTCAGCGCGCAAGACCATTGAACCTAACCCTCCAGGCTTTCCTGATATTGAATATGAACCCAGCGCAGGTGGTAGAATATGCATCACACTCCTGGATCTTGAACCAGATGTGATCCTGTGGACCCCATGCCATCTGGAGGAATCAGAGATTGTGCTGAATGGGGTGCCTCCTCTGGAATTGCTCTTGATTCAATGCAGAGAGAGCCAGAAGCAAGACATGTTTGAAATGGACCTCAACACAAGTTTAGCTTGTTTAATAGAGTTAATGTCTGCTTTCAGGTTGTATTACACATTTTCTATAAAATAAATAGTTCTTTAAAAACTAACATTTATGTTTTGATGTCTGGAATGGCACGTTATTCTAATTACTGGCACAGTCCGCTATTTTTTTGTGCTCAAGGCTAAACTCACTGCTCACTGTGCTATTAGAAATATGCCTGGGTTCATAGCACAATGATCCTTATTCATCAAGCTAAAGAGGTGCAATTTTGGAGCAAACAAGCTCCATCATAAGTGTTGCAAATGTAGTGAAAAATATAAAAAACAAAAACAAGAGATCGCCCAATGGTATAGTACGTAACACATATAGTGTAAGATATATATTAATATGTTGCACTCACATGACTCTGTGGTCAGATAGTTGTTATCAGTCATCTGACTCATGCACTTGTGGAGAAATTACTTCCATCTCCACTCAGTCCTGATGATCAGCAACGAAGAGACACAACTCCGGACAAACGGCTGAATCTATGATGTCAATATTTAATCAATATAAAATGTTGTAATAAAAACAATAATAAATCAATAGTATACTGTAACGCTAACGTGTTTCGCAGCAAAGAAAGCTGCTTTATCAAAGCTAAAAACAAATGTGGACACCAACAAGCATGAGTCAGATTGACTGATAACAGCTATCTGACCACAGAGTCATGTGAGTGAAATATTTTAATATATATCTTATGCTATATGTGTTACGTACTATACCATTGGGCGCTCTCTTTTTTTTGTTTTTTATGTTTTTCACAACATTTTCAAGTCTTCAGACGCTCAGGGGGAGCATGTTATTGAGTGCAGCCGATTATTATAAGATTACTGTTGGAGTCACTGTGTCTGGGGACAGTGCCTTATCCCCAGCTGTTTGATTGCTGGGCCTGGTATATACCAACATCCGGCCACATAGTTTGTGAGTACCCCCCCTTGGGTGTCAGTGGTGGAATTATCACCTAAATTAATTGATCCCGCACAGGGGCGCTTCATCTTTTTTTCCTCCTCTCCGTTCTGTCGTTAAAGTCCATCATAAGAGGGACATGAAAATTCCCATTTATTTTAATGGGCTTTTAACACCTCGCTTACTTTGCGACGGGTTGGAGATTTCTCTAGCACTCAAGGGGTTAATTGTCCCAATTTAAAACATGGAGATTTGGGAAATTTGGAATACCCCACCTCCCCAGGATGCAGTTGCTTTTATTGAAAATTTCCCCTCTATATATATTGATGAATTAACCTTCCGTGTCTATGTGTGGTAATCAGCACACAAACAAATTAGCATAAAGTGTCATACTGTGCCACCAACAAATAAAGGTTAATTTCTCAAAAACAATTTATATTGCAAGCAAATGGTTAGTACAGGAGTGGGCAACCACTGGCTCTCCAGCTTTTCTGGGATACAATTCCTATTATCCCAACCAGCCTGCCTCTGGGCTATTACAACATATAGGCAGTTTTTTATTCTCTTTATCATTAACTAAACAAGTGGACCAGTTACTTACATAGCATTTAATCTCATTAAATGTATCTATTTATACTGCCTATAACTTGTGCTTTGTGTTTTACAAAAAGCATAACATTTTTGTATATATATTTACAAAAATTAAATGTTTCTTTAGTCTCTTAATTGGTGACAATTGTTCCAGAAAAACTGGGGAGAGGTCCTAGTTGTGTTGTTTGTGTTTAGGCAGTGATGTCTCTAAGTTATAACATGATAAAGGTTCATTGAGGGCCAACAGGAGCACCTCTGAGTTAGTGCAAGCAGGTATTTATTGCATAAAATCTACAAAAAGGGATGCTTTAAGGGTTAACATTTAAAAGATCTCAGGGTCAGCTCATTTTAAAAGTTCCCAGGTATGTGTCTTGCTAGCGAGAAGTAGCTGGTATTCTTGTGCAATATGCAACTGCCCTGCATTTTTGGCCTGGGCTGTGTTGCCCTTATTGGATTGGATTTCCTTCCAAGTGGGGGCCGACACACACACACACACACACACACACACAAATTTGTGAATGTTGTGATGGGATCTCTGATATACTGTCTGACACTCCAGTCTTCCTCTTATTTTACTGCCAGTCACATAACCACACATATATTGTCTGACTCTCCAGCCTTAATCCATTGCCCACTGGTAGTCACAGAACTACACATACACTGTGTGCTTCCCCAGTCTTTTTTCCACTATCAGCTGGTAGCCAAAAATCCACACATACACTGTTTACTTCCTCAGCCATATTCCACAGGTAGTCATTGAACCACACATACACATAATCATCCCCCAGTCATGTTCTACTGTTCTCTGATATAAACAGAACCACACATGCATTGACTTATTTCCCTGTCTCTACCGTTCATTGACAGCTGTAGAACCACACATACACTGTCTGCTTCACCAACCATGTTTCAATCACAGCCAATAGCCATTGGAGTTAGCGCTGTGAGCTTTTTTTCTTTTTTCTTTTTCTGGTTGTGCACACATCTCTTTCCAGCTCACTTTAGCAGCTTCTCATTTTATCCAATCCAATCACAAAATATAAAAAATACACATTATCTTTATTTAAAATCACATTTTTTTCTAAGCCCCTTTGCCTTTAAGAACTAGGCTTTTTTGCCTTTAAGAACCAGGCTGTTTTTTTGGCCTGATCCAATGTATTTACCTCCCCCTGTCTGTTTGGTATCAACCATTTCTCACATGACTTGTGGGATAAGTTATAAAGGGAACATTTTTTCCAAGTAATCACTTTAGTAATGCAGGCTCATAAGGGTCCTGCACCAGGTAAGTCCCTCATTTACACCTTTTTTATGTTATTGTATGTCTGTTTTTAATTGCATTACACAGAGGCCCACTAATATGACGCGTTTCAAAATAACATCTTTTATCAAACTTAATTAAGATAGTAATTTAGATAGTTTTTGTAGGTGTATTAGAGTAGGACTTACCATAAAGTGAGATACCGTGACGTGGTTGGTAAGCTTACACATGGATTGGCCAATTTGTGGGACGAAACTCTCACTTATTTTATTTATATTTATTCAGGATTATTAAATATGCACATTACTGGGCACACATTATTCACAGCATGTAGAGGAGCGCAGAATTGTTTTTTGTATGTGTCTACATAAACAATGTCTGTTTCCCCAGTCATTTTCCATTGTTCACTGATGGTCTGAAAACCACACATACACTGTCTGCTTCCCCCGCCATTATTCACAGGTAGTCACAGCAGCACACATACACTGTCATTTTACAAATGATCACTAGGAATATGTGATGTTTAAAAGGGTATGAACCCTATTTGTTTTAGCTGATAATGTCGCTAGCTATAAGATAAGTGGGGGGTTGTTATTGGAAGGTTTTAATGTTACTTTGACTTCATAAAAAATCTCGGCACGGCTTTTCAAAAATTGTCCAAAAAGCTGAAGTATTTTTTTTAACTGTTTTTCTAGAAGGGCTTCTTTTATCTCTGCAGGTTTTGTGGGCCCTTTTGTCAGTACAACAAGACCTTCAAAGTGTTTGGCTTCTTTGATAAGAAGAATTCTATTGTCTTATACACTAATGCTAAACAGCCCAAAGGCAGCACTGAGCAAATGTTCAGGGTCTGTGAAAAGTGCACAGCCAGTGGCCTGTACAGAATGCTTTCTTTGGAGAGTATAAAGCAGATGTCCAAATTAAAGCCCTGGGGCTATTTGCAGCCTTTGGTCGTAATAATCTGATTAATCTGACCCTCCTTTCATGTTGATTCAATTAAATAATTAAATGTGTCAAACTGAAAAAAACAATAATCCTTAACTGATCTTTATCTACAAGACAGACATAAATAGTATGTATGGAAATATATGTAGGAAAATGTAAGGGAACTTTTTAGCCAAGCTAATCTCTCATTTTTGTGTCATTGAGTATGCATGCCGTAATGACCTTTGTCATTGTCTAAATCTGGCTTCTAGGAAAGGGCACCCTGGAGTAAGGTGGTCACACCATTCTTCATCCAAATTAGATTTACTCATTAAACACTGGATAAACCTTAAAGGGATAGTATTACTTCAAAATTACTATCCCTCATATTGTAGCCCTTAATAAACTGAGTTAAATTACACCAGCAGCCTCTCTCAAACCTTTATGGTTTAAGAGATAGCCGCTTTCAAAGTTTCCTCTCCCCTGCTGTCAGCGTTCTGCTGCCAGCAGGAGAATCCGGTCTCTGAATCAAGCGGAGGCTCTTCAGCAGAGCCGATATCTCGTTATGGAAGGAAAAATGATTAATTGATACAGTGTTCTACGTGTGCTTGGTAACCAAGCACATGTAGAAGACTGTTTCAATTTATCATTTTTCCTTCCATAACGAGATATCAGCTCTGTTTAAGAGCCTCCGCCTGTCCCGGGACCGGATTCCCCTGCTGGCAGCAGAATGCTGACAGCAGGGGAGAGGAAACTTTAAAAGCGGCTATCTCTTAAACCATAAACGTTTGAGAGAGGCTGCTGGTGTAATTTAACTCAGTTTATTAAGGGCTACAATATGAGGGATAGTAATTTTGAAGTAATACTATCCCTTTAATAATGTGTGATGTGTCAAAAATGGTCTCTGTTGGTTTAGAAAGGCCTGTTGATAATCTATAGTAGTCTGTGTGGTTTCACAGATGGCCTCTGAGTGGTTTTGTCATGTCTGATGTATACAGAAATATGTGGATGGTTTCTAGGGGCTCTGAAGTGTTCCAAGAATGTACATGAATGTATCTGGGGTATAATGGGATCTGTGCATGGTGTACTCTGGTCCAAAGATATGAGAATTGGGCTATATAGGGAATTTGGATGGTATAGTTAGGCTGTGGAGAGTACGCAGCTAAATATATGTGGTCTGTTGATGGAGGTTGTGTGGACTAATAAATTGTGCAGGATCTGGAGTGTGTGTTAGCATTTGCTAATGATGTACAATTTGTGAAAGATGTTTGATAGTCTATGATGGATGTTTGGTGGTATGTGCAGAGTATATGGGAACTTCTGGATGGTGGCTTGTGTGTATGTGTGTATTACATCTGGATTTTGGCATTGAAAAATTTGTTTTTGTATTATTATTGGAATGTTTATGTATGTCATGGGATTAGGAGTACCACCTTTAGTGGGGAAAAATACTGCCAACCTCTTGCTGCTATAGACTCATTAGTGCCAACTGCCAAGCCAATTTTTAACAGCCTGCTGGTTAAAATACTAGCTGGGTGCAAACCTTACACTAGATCGTGTATAGGGGTCTTTGGATGGTGTTCGTGGTTTGTAAAGGTTGTGTGCAGATGTGTGTCTATGTACCTTAGGAATTCAAAATAGAATTTGAATCTGCAATCATTCTTTATATTGCCCAAGCTGGTACATAAATGTCTATCCCAATATTCACACAATAGAAAGAATTGTATAGAAACAACTCTAGAAAGGAAGCTTAAGAGCAAGAGGCCAGGTCAGTTAAAGGGACAATACCACCTACAATCAGTGAGGTCCATCTCCCTTTTAGATCATAGTCAGCATTTGTTATAAAAGTTGTCATAAATAATGTGATCACATCAGATCATCATCAGCTGACACATATGAAAATTTAATTCTGAAGGACTGCATAGAGATCAATGCAACCCAGCAGAGTGTTTTTCATAAGTGCCAAACAGTACTATGGACAACTAGTGATGCTTTGTTATATAACTGCCTGGGGAAAGTGTTCCTGAACATGTTTTTGAAATGTTGGCAAGTATATGTTTATCACAGATTTTAAGAATTTTGTAATAAATAAATATATTTTTACAAGCATTGTCTGAGAGTATATAGTACTTACAATGGCATGGACCTGAATTGTTTATGTCCGTTTAAGAACAGTGAGTCTGGAAAACACCCTTAGTTTGAATATATGTATGCATGGATTGGCATCTCTACACACAGCTAGCCTATCTGTGTTTCTAATAGAGTACTGGTGGGGTCAGGAAAGACACCACTGCCATACTGAAGACTCAGGGGGTCACTTGGATGTCAGATATGTTATCTAACGGATCCAAATATGGACAGTAAATGGTGACTGGAAAGAAAGATCTCCATTAGCTCATTCTCTCCAGTCTATTCAGGCTGCAGGAACAGTGGTACATTTTACCGCTATCCCTGCAGGCTAATTGGGGAATGGGTTCTTCCTGTACTTAGTGAACCCAGGAGCATCAACCATTCAGTTACAAACAGAAAAAAAGTTAAACATTAAAAATAATAATAATAACAAGAATAGGCAATTTGACTTTATTTACTCTGTCCCATAAGAACAGTCAAAATAAATGGGAGCTACCTCTTTAAATTGATGTGCATTTTGGGAAAAATGCCCCCCCCACACTATGATGCAGTTGGTTTTCTTCCATATTAACCCAGTTCTCTTAGTACATCACCCTCAGTGCAGTCCATGTTTGAAAGTTTGTATCTGATTCAATTGCTTCCTTACATTACTACAGTGTCCTTCCTTTACTCCTTTACCGATAATACTGCCTCAACCCTTCCCTTTCCTGCCCCCCTACTTCCTTGTGCCAGCGTGCAGAAGGGCAGTGGGATCTTTAAATAGTTCAGAGCTTATAAATGTAAAATGACCTTTCCCCCCACCCAGGCTGAAGCAGGAGGGGGGTTATTGTTCTCATGTAGACGGGAAAACATTTGCTGTTGGGTGCAGTTTCCTGCAGAGATGGGAGGATCCTTCGACCACAATAATAATAAAACCTTGGGACTTGCAACCCTGGGAGGGACTATAACAAATAGCCTAGTAATAAAGAGTAAAGTAGCACTACAGAACAACAGACTGGAGCAGACTGATACATCTTGTGCATTTACACACCTACTCTCTCACCCACTCCAGTTCACTCTCTGAACTCTCACTCTTCCATTCTCTTCCATGCACCTTTACCTAGGGGATCCCTACATGATCACAGCTGCAAGGACACTGAACTCTTTCATCCCCCTTGAAAGAAATTTCTTACACTAGCCTCCACAATACACCTGCCTTCCTTGCCCAACTTCTCTAACCTCACCTTCTAACTATTTGTACATCTTTATGCAAGAATGTCATTCAATTCAGTGAGGTTTAATGAACTGGGCGATGAAAAGGAGGGTGAAGAGGCAGCTCCTGACTTAGAATCAGTTAAAGCTCTTACTGCTAGACTGAACCTGCAGACCCGCCGGCCTTCCTATCAGGAGTGGGCACTGAGAGTGCAGGGCCGGCCATGGGTCAGGAATCGAGGAGCTGTCACCCAAGGCAGCTCTCCTTCAAAACATGATCAAGACCCTCCCATAAGTAGTGTGTGTGGATTCAGCTCCATGGATGAAGCTTTGGAGTGGCTGAGAAAAGAGCTGGTGAGTGATCTGAGAATGACTCATGCAGGGTACCTGTATCACCAAGTATGTCTAACCTTGTCTCTGTTCCCATACAGTGTCACAATATCTTCTCACTGTTTTCATGCAGTGTACCTGTGCTACCATGTTACCATGTGTCATCAATATTCTCATGCCGTGCTGTCATGTCTAATCAGTGTTCCCATGTAGTGTACCTGTGCTGTCATGTGTGATCAGTGCCCCTGTGCACTGTTCATTGCTACCGTGTGTGATCATTGAACCCATCCAATGTTCCTCTGCTATCATGTGTGCTGTCTCCATGCAGTGTACCTTTCGTACCATGTGTATTTATTGTCTCCATGCACTGTACCTGTGCTGTCAAGTTTGACTTGTGTCCATACCCATACAGCGTACCTGTGCTGTCAGTATGATCAGTGTCCTCATGCAGTATACCTGAGCTGCCATATGTTACCAATAACCCCATGCAGTGTACCTTGACGGTATGTGTGACCAGTGTCTCCATGCAGTATCTTGTTATAATGTATGTTCAGTGTCCCCATGCAGTGTACTTGTGCTACCATGTGTAACCAATGTTACAGCAGTGTACCTGTGCTGGCATGTGTGACCTTTGTTCCCGTGCAGTGTACCCGACCTGTCATGTATGATGAGTGTCCCCATGCAGTGTACATGTGCTTTCATGTATGATTAGTATCCCCAAGAAGTGTAAATGTACTGTGATGTATGATCAGTGTCCCCATGCAGTGTATTTGTGCTGACATGTATGATCAATGTCTCTGCACAGTGTATTTGTGCTATTGTGTATGGTCAGTGTATCCATGCAGTGTACCTGTGCTGTCATAAATTATCAGTGTCCCAATGCAGTGTACATGTGCTTGTGTGTGTGATCTGTGTCCCCGTGCAGTTTACATGTTCTGTCATGTATGTTCAGTGTCCCCATGCTGTGTATGTGTGACACCATGTGTGACCAATTTTCTCATGCAGTGTACCTGTGCTGGCATGTATGACCTGTGTCCTCATGCAGTGTACCAGGGCTGTCATATATGATCAGTGTCCCCATACAGTGTATTTATGATGTCATGTATGATCAGTGTCCCCATGCAGTGTATTTGTGATGTCATGTATGATGTGTTCCCATACTGTGTATTTGTACTGTCATGTATGATCAGTGTCACCATGCAGTGTACCTGTTCTGTCATGTATGATCAGTGAATTCACGCAGTGTACTTTGTTGCCACATGTGATTAATATCCCCATGCAGTGTACCTGTGATGTCATGTATGATTAGTGTCTTCATGCAGTGCAGATTGCTGCCATTTGCGATGTGTCCCCAGGCAGTGTACCTGTGCTTAGGGTTGGGCGAAAAGTGAGAAATTTCCTGTATGGCTTTTCATGCAAAATGGACGATTTTTAGCTTTTCACCAGCAGGCATATTAAGTTTATTTAAGCTAACTCCCTGTGTATACTTGGTGTCAATACTTTTATTCTGTATGCTAATTCACCGGGGTGAACACATGACTATCCAGCCTACAAATGCAATATCACTGTGTCCATGCCTATCCAGGGTACACATGCAATGTCCCTGTGTCACCATGCCTATTCAGCATACACATGCAATGTCATTGTGACATCATGCCGATACAGGATACACATGCAATCTCACTGGGTCACTATGCCTATCCTGTTTACACATGCAATGTCCCTGTGTCACCACACCTACCCAGTGTTCACATGCAATGTCTGTGTCACCATGCCTAACCAGTGAACATACACATGCAATGTCAATGTTTCCCCATGCCTATCCTGCATGCACATACATTGTCTGTCTCACATGCAATGTCACTGTATCACCATGCCTATCCTGCATACACATACAATGTCTGTCTTGCCATGCCTATCCTTCATACATATGCACTGCCTCTGTGTAATCATGCCTATCCAGTGTACAAATGCAATGTCTCTAAGTCACCATGCCAATGCATCATACACATGTACTGTCTCTGTGTCTCCATGCTTATCCAGCGTACACATGAAATGTCTGTATCACCATGCCTATCCAGCGTACACATGCAATGTATCTATGTCACCATTCTTATGTAGCGTACACATGAAATGTCTCTGTCACCATGTCTATCCAGTGTACACAAGCAATGTCTGTCTCACCATGCCTATCCAGCTTACACATGTGATGTCTCTGTCACCATTCCTGTCAAGTGTACAAATGTAAAGCCTCTGTGTTGCTATGCCTATCCAGTGTATAAATGCAATGCCTCTCTGTCTCTATGCCTATCCAGTGTACACATGTGATGTCTGTGTCACCATTCCTATCCAGAGCACACATACAATGTCTTTTTGTCACTATGCCTATTCAGCATACACGTGCAATGTCTCTGTGTCACCATGCCTATCCAGTGTACACATGCAGTGATTCTGTGTCTTTATGCCTATCCAGTGAATTCATGAAATGCCTTTGTGTCTTTATGCTGTGTAAACATGAAATCCCTCTGTGTCACCATTCCTATCCAGCATACACATGCAATGTCTCTGTATCTTTATGCCTATCCAGTGTATACATGAAATGCCTCTGTGTCACCATGCCTGTCCAGTGTATACACACAATATCTCTGTGTCACCATTTCTATCCTGTGTTCACATGCAATGTCTCTGTCACTATTCCTATCCAGTGTATACATGCAATGCCTCTATGTCACCATGCCTAACCAATTGTAGACATGTTGAATCCCTGTTTCACCATACCTACGGAACGTACAATTCAATCTGCAACAGAAGTGCAATTCTGGAGCAAACCAATTGCACCACAGGGAACAAATTAACATTTCCCAAATCCCCATTGATATAAATGGGGATTTTATCCCATTGTACTACAAAGCAAGTACCAACAAACTACAAAGAAAGCCGTTGGTGACCTATCTAGAATTTAAGGGGTTAAAATTGCCATTTAACTCAACGGGAATTTTCATTTCTCCCCTGTGGTGTGTCGTTTTCCCCAGAACTCCTCCTCTTTAATTTGTGGAATTTTACCTTTAATGTACACATTCAGTTGACTGTGCACACACAATAGAAAAGAGTAGCAATTCTGGGACAAACAAATGTATCATAAGGGAGAATTAAAAAATCCCCATTAATTTAAATGGGTTTGTAATCCCTGGAATACTAGAGTTCTCCCTCTAGCACTGATGGGGTTAAAAGCCCCTATTTAAATCAATGTTTTTTTTTTATTTCTACCCTCTCCTCTGATCTCTTTTGAAAACTGTCCCTGTGTTGCCATGTTCTCTGTTTTGCATGTATTGATATTTTCTATGCCCCTTGGTCACCTTGAGGATATATACAGTACATACAGTATTTTACATAAGTGACTACAACCCTCACATTTTTGTAAATATTTTTATTTTATCATTCATGTGACAACACTGAAGAAATGACACTCTGCTACAATGTAAAGTAGTGAGTGTACAGCCTGTATAACAGTGTAAATTTGCTGTCCCCCTCAAAATAACAACACACAGCCATTAATGTCTAAACCTTGGCAACAAAAGTGAGTACACCCCTAAGTGGAAATGTCCAAATTGGGCCCAATTAGCCATTTTCCCTCCCCGGTGTCATGTGACTTGTTAGTGTTACAAGGTCTCAGGTGTGAATGGGGAGCAGGTGTATTAAATTTGGTGTTATCGCTCTCACACTCTCTCATACTGGTCACTGGAAGTTCAACATGGCACCTCATGTCAAAGAACTCTCTGAGGATCTGAAAAAAAGAATTGTTGCTCTACATAAAGATGTCCTAGGCTATAAGAAGATTGCCAAGACCCTGAAACTGAGCTGCAGCATGATGGGCAAGACCATACAGTGGTTTCACAGGACAGGTTCCACTCAGAACAGGCCTAGCCATGGTCGACCAAAGAAGTTGAGTGCACATGCTCAGCGTCATATCCAAAGGTTTTCTTTGGGAAATAGACGTGTGAGTGCTGCCAGCATTGTTGCAGAGGTTGAAGGGGTGGGGGGTCAGCCTTTCAGTGCTCAGACCATATGCTGCACACTGCATCAAATTGGTCTGTATGACTGTCGTCCCAGAAGGAAGCCTCTTCTAAAGATGATGCACAACAAGCCCGCAAACAGTTTGCTAAAGACAAGCAGACTAAGGACATGGATTACTGGAACCATGTCCTGCGGTCCAATGAGACCAAGAAACTTATTTGGTTCAGATGGTGTCAAGCTTGTGTGCCGGCAACCAGGTGAGAAGTACAAATACAAGTGTGTCTTGCCTACAGTCAAGCATGGTGGTGGGAGTGTCATGGTCTGGGCCTGCATGAGTGCTGCTGGCACTGGGGAGCTACAGTTCATTAAGGGAACCATGAATGCCAACATGTACTGTGAAGCTGAGGGTAAAGGTGATGGACTGGTCAAGCATGTCTCCAGACCTAAACCCTATTGAGCATCTGTGGGGCATCCTCAAACGGAAGTGCAAGGTCTCTAACATCCACCAGCTCCGTGATGTCATCATGGAGGAGTGGAAGAGGACTCCAGTGACAACCTGTGAAGCTCTGGTGAACTCCATGCACAAGAGGGTTAAAGCAGTGCTTGAAAATAATGGTGGCCACACAAAACATTGACACTTTGTGCCCAATTTGGACATTTCCACTGACGGGTGTACTCACTTTTGTTGCCAAGGTTTAGACATTATTGGCTGTGTGTTGAGTTGAGTTATTTTGAGGGGGACAGCAAATTTACACTGTTATACAGGCTTTACACTCACTACTTTACATTGTAGCACAGTGTCATTTCTTCAGTGTTGTCATATGAAAGATAAAATAAAAATATTTACAAAAATGTGTACTCACTCAGGGCCGGATTTGTCATAAGGCAGAGTAAGCATCTGCCTATAGGCGCACCCCACAGAGGGGCGCCTGTCATTGGAATAATTATTATTTTTTTTTTTTACAATATCCTCGCAGTGCTGCAAGTAACCCTCCACCCGCCGCATGGTGAGGTTTGTGCCTGATCTGTAGCTGTTGAGCTCCCTCGTCAGCTCTTGAGAGATGACATCATGGCATCATCTCCCAGCGCTCTGCATTAGTACAGAGAAGACCGCGCGGGAGCTCCAACAGCTACAAGTCTGTGCAGAAGACCTCTCCTGCTGCTGGACCACCAGGAAGGTAGGAAACGGTAGCATACATTAATTACTAAAGATCAACTCCTGGTCCTGTCTAAAGTCTCTATTTTGCTTGATAAGTCTGTCATCTTGAAACGAAGCAGTTCAGTGTGTTTTTCCAAAGCTTATGAAAATGTAAGCTGATGGATTGGGGCAAGTTGGAGCTGATGGGGGCAATGTAAGGGCAATATGGAGCTGATGGGGGGCAATGTGAGAGCAATATCGAGATGATGGGGGCAGTGTGGAGATTAGGAGCATTGTGGAGGTGTCCAGTGGAGATGGCCAATGTGGGGAGGGGGGGCGCGCTTCAGATTTCAGTGCCTACAGGCTCCTGAGATGTAAATCCAGCCCTGTACTCACTTATGTGAGATACTGTGTATGGTTCAGACACCTTCCATGAATTACCTGGTCCTCTTATCACCTTGTAGTGAGTCTTTGATCTGCTTGCAGTAGTTTCCTTGTCCTCTCTTGGCTTTTCTTCAACATGGCTTGCGTTGCATGAAAAGAAAAAAAGGAAACAATTCTGGGGTAAAACAACTACACAATAAATAATCATATGAAACAAATGTTGTTTTTTTATTTGATACATGGGAAATGGTTCTTTTTCCCAGAATGGTTAATTTTTTCCTTTGATATATATGCCCCAGTATCATATAACATGTCCCTGTTTACCATGGACATCAAAATAAATGAGCTCAACTGTCTAAGTGCTGTGACAGTTCATGTGTCCTCTGAATAACTTGTAATAAGTGTCTGTGTTCTCTGTTCACCTTCCAAGAAAAGTTTCTTGTTATTTTGAGCACTTGAGAACTTGCAGTGAATGACACTTTGATAAACAGTGAGTGTACCTAGCTCTGTAGTCTCCTTGCACTGAGTGTCCCTAGCTCTGTGGTTACCACGCAGTGAGTGCTCCTAGCTCTGTGGTCACCTTACACTGAGTATTCCTCGATCTGTGTTCACCTTGTACTGAGTGTCCCTAGCTCTGTGGTCAGCTTACACTGAGTGTCCTTAGCTACGTGTTCAGGTTGCACTGAGTTTCCTAGCTCTGTGGTAACATTAACAATTCCTCTACTCTCACTCCCTGTTAGATTCCCTGCTATATGGATTCCACCCTTATAACTCCACTGAGACTGCCCTCACTAAAGTGGCATTGACTTGTTATCTGCTAAGACAAATTGTCAACACTTCCTACTCATTCTCCTGGATCTATTAGCTGCTTTTGAGACAGTGGATATGTCGCTTCTCTTTCAAGCCCTCCATTCCCTTGGTCTCTGTGATATGGTATCCATTTAAATGGTCGCAAGCGAAAGAGCCTGTGACCAAATGAGGCATTTAACAAGTCACCTGAGTAAAAATGTCAGCATGACAATCTCGCTCTGCATTACAGTGTGAGATTGTCATGTCACGCTTGAAAGGACACACAAAATAATTTATAGCAATGTTAGAACAAACCAACGCCTGGCCCAGCTACTGCATACAGACATCACCCTTCATCATAGTACACACCGCCTCAGCATACATCATCCCTCCTATTAGCCTCACACTCCCCTTTGCCTCCTCCCCTCCAGTGTCTGAAAGGAATTTCACCATCTACACTCGTCACTTTCACTGCTCTTTGTGTCCCTCTTTATCTCTCCATTCTCCCTCCTCTTCATCCTGCCCACCATCCTCTATACAACAACTTCCACCTTCTCCAGGCTTCACCCTCTCACCACTTTCCTCTTCATCCTGCCCACCAACCTTTCCACCAACTTCATGTTGCCCGCACACTATTAATGGCTCCTTTGGATGTTCTACAAAGCACATTGTCTAAAGGGGCCATTAATGGACTGCTGACAATGGCGAAATGAGGTGAGGTGCAGCTCAGCTTTACCCTCCCTTTCACCTCTTATGACCCTCCCTCCATTTCGACCATCAGCCTGTCCCTCACACTCTACCTTGCACTGCCCCTCTTAGTCACTCTCCTTCACCAACTTCATTCCACCCTTCATGCAACCTATGTTGGGTTGTTGGCTGTGGATGATGGGAGCTGTATACCACAACAGCTTCAATGGACTCTGATTACCCAGCACTAATGCTAAGGATGCCAGACTTCAGTTAAAAGTCCCTCTCCAAGCAGAGAAGCGATTATTTGAATCATGGCTATGGATGCATTAGTACAGATAACCGTTTACTTTGCATTACAAATATCGGTTCGCTTCTCTCTGTGTCCCTTACCACCCTCTGGCCTAAAATGGGTGTGATGATGGATGCTCTGTACCCAAAGCCATGCTTCAAATCATCGCTTCTCCACTGGGAGGGGATCTTTTAATTCAAGTCTGGCGTTTTTAGCATTAGTGCTGGGTAATACAACTCCATGTAGCTGTTGTGGGCATGCCTCTTCCGCCAAAGCTTTATTTCTATTATAACGTGCTCCTGTCTCACTGAGTAAACTCCATTTCCCAGCCTCCTTCCTGTCATGACTTGTAGGATTCGTACCAACTACCCCGTAGACTACCCCAATAAGTCCATACACCAATATTTGGAGGGTAAAGGCCATGGCACGGTTGGTAAAGAACACCAGGACCAGCCCTTAAACCATCTAGCCTTCCTATAATGCACCAGCCCCCTCCCGGTAAGTGCAGGCGAGCGCGTAAACCCATGCCAGCCACCTTTTGGTGAGCATATAACTGTTTAGGTCAGCCCTAAGCTGCCCACCAATGCCCCAGTGGGGGCCAAAAATTCCTGGAAGGTTGACCCTAGGCCCCACCAACCTGCCATGACAATTTATTAATAAAACAAGGTACAAAATGTTTATAATACAAACCATATGAAATACAACAATTAAACTATTCTAACCTAACACTAACAATTCTATCCTAACATTATTACAAAGAATCCCGAAGCTGTAAAGGAAAAGGTAGAATGCCATGGCATGGTTGGTAAAGATCCCCAGGACCAGCCCTTACACCACCTAACCTTCCAATAATGTACCAGCCCCCTCCCGGTAAGGGCAGGTGAGCGCGTAAACTAATGCCAGCCACCTTTTGATGAGCATGTAACCCTGTTTAGGTCAGCCCTAAGCTGCCCACCAATGCCCCAGTGGGGGCCAAAAATTCCTGGAAGGCTGGCCCTAGGCCCCACCAACCTGTCGCCAGGAGAACGTGCTACACCTAGCATGGACTCCGACCCTCCAGCAAAAACAAAGCCCTCTCCACTCCTTCTTGCAGTCCGCACAAGAAAATACTGTGACCAATGTCCAACAAATGGACTCCATCCCTGTCAAATAAACCACTACTCTCGTTTTCCAGCTGCCTGTGCTGAACCACAATACCCCCAGTCTCCCTCACATGACAGGACACCACCATGTTTAAGCACCGCCTACACCTCTCGATGGCCTTGTGATCCCTAGCACCCCTCCAAAGCACTCTTGGCACAATCTCCGACCATACAAACACTACCCGCCGAAACATGGCATTGAACCGATCAACATCATATTTAATGACGTTAATCGAGTCAATATTTTTGACCCACCCCAAATCGTTCCCCCCACAATGCACCACCAACACCAGCGGCCCTAGCATCATGCCCTGTAACAAAGAAACCCATGGTAACATGTTGTTCAATTTTAAACCACTCACACCCCGCCACATAACCCTGACAGAAGATAGGCCCAAATTCTTGCCAATAGGCCGGGAACGTGCCCGACGTGCTGCCTGGATGACAAAGGAGTGGCCAATCCAGACTTCTGGAGGCAACTAATCTACAAACAAGGATAACAAGATTAGCACTCTAAGTTTGGGACAACATAGCTAGCAAAGCGCTGCAACTTCCACCGACCCAGCAGCTGAACCGACCTATCCCCCAAACCCGATAAATGCTCCTGCGTTGCAGCCACGATACGGAAGGTGTGAGTGCCAAACTCCAAGGGGTCCAACCCCAAACGTTCCAGCGACCGCCTAAACAGCGCCAAAAACTGGTAACATGTCAGTGCAGCGCCACTAGCATGGGCCAAGAAATGAACCCCTGACACCCTAACCGCCAAATATGACAAAACGATCGCCAATGGGCAACCTTCCCCACCAACAGTGAGCACCGTAACTAATTGACCCTTTCCGAAAAAATCTTTGACAGAGCCAGGAAAATCCGGACAAAGCCCTCCAAGACTAGAACATCACCGAACGCCAAACCGCCAGACTTAGAACGAGACGGCGCCACCAGCTCCTCAATTCACAGTGCACGCAAAATGCCAGCGCAAAAGCCACTTTGAACAGAGCCACCTCAAAAGGTGACCCACACACCTGGTCCAGCCCCGACAAAAGACCCAACAACAACCGAAACGTAACCGGACGTCGAGAATCAACAGACGACATGCTCATCTTCCAACCCCGCAGAACCCGGCATATCGCAAAGCGCTTAGTAACATCCTCCATTTCAGACAGCTGAAAGAAAGCCTAAACCCGAGAGCCTCACCTGCACGTATATACCACTAACCCCTTTCTCCTGAAGCTGACACAAAGATTCCATGGTGGCCAAAGTCAGGTCTTCCCAATCCAACACCCCACCCTGGTACCTCAGGCATTGGGACCATTCACTCCAACTCCCTGTGTACGTCCTGCCACGAAGACACCGACAGGGATCCCTGCACCAGCTCCGCTAGTCAATAGAAACAAGGGTCCACAAGAAACTCAGGCAGCTGCAACCGGCCACCTCCGCCTGAGGCACCAGACCTCGAAACTCGGCCCACTGAAAGCGAGAGAGGGCATCCGCTAAGCAATTGTCTACCCTGGGACATGTTAAGCTTTAAAGCAAATATTGAGCTCTAGACAGCGCAGCACGAGATTCCGTAGCAAATTCACAACAGGCCCTGACAATGACGTCATCCTATTAACCGCAAAACCGACAGCCATGTTATCCATCCGAAATAGGATGCACTTGTCCTGCAACTCCGGCCCCCACAATTCCACCTCCACCAGAATCGGAAAAAGCTCCAGGACCGTCAAGTTGCGAATGATCTCAGACGCATGCCAAGAAGGCAGCTACGGTTCTGCGCAACACCTACCATCAAAAAAGTCCCAAAGCCCACAGAGCCCGCCACATCCGTGAAAAAGAACAAATCACCGTTAGACACCTCCCTCTCCAACCAACAGGTACGGCCATTGAAACCACCCAGAAAGGTCTGCCAGACCCCAAGGTCGTCCTTCATCTCCCTTGAAACCCGAAGAAAATGTTGCGGATTGGTTATGCCCCACGATGCCAAGGACATGAGCCAGCAGAAAACCCTGCCCATGGGCATAACCCTGCAGGCAAAAACCAAATGCCCCAACAAGGACTGAAGTAGACTCAGACGCACCTTTGATTAACCCTGAACTCTGTCCACCAGCAAACACAGCCTCCATAATTTGTCCACCGCAAGCTGGAATTCCATGCGACTAGAGTCTATTTCGATACCAAGAAAACTGAGGGTCTACACAGGACCCTCGGTTTTGTCTTCCGCCACCGCAACACCCATACGGTGCATTAGCCAACTAAATGTCCAGAGCAAATGCCCACACTGGTCACTTCCTTGAGAACCGACAAACAGAAAGTCATCCAGACAGTGAATGCCTCAAAACGGACATCCCATTCCAGGAAGGTGCTAAACATCTCGAAATAAAAGCAAGAGATTGAGCATCCCATGGGAAGGCATTTGTCGAAATAGTAACGGCAGTCGAAGCGGCAGCCCCACAGGTGGAAACACTCAGGATGAACCGGCAGGAGGCGAAAAGCTGACTCAATGTCCGAGTTAGCCATCCAAGCTCCCGCAATGGCCTCCCGATCTGTAGGACACCCTACAGCTGTCCCTATCAATACTGTCGTTCACCGATGACCCGCAAGGATAGGACAGATGGTGTAAGAGCTGAAACTTGCCCACCTCCTTCTTGGGAACCAGCCCAAGAGGGGATACTCTCAGATTCGGGAAAGGGGGGGCTGAAAAGGGACCCCCCCATCCTTCCCAAGTCCACCTCTTTAGCAAGCTTGGCCCGTGCTACGCCGAGATTCTTGCAAATAGACTTTAGAGTGTCAAAATCAGAAAAACATGAACTAGTGGAAAACGGGATTCAAAAACTATCAGTGAAGCCCGACCTGAGGAGGTCGCTCTGTTCCTTTCTGGAGTACAGCTCGAGCCACGGCTCCATCCCTGCCATGGTTACCGGCGTCCTCCCCATGTCCCAACGCACCTGGGCCGGAAGTCCTAGCAGCCACTCTAGCCTTCCTGAAACAGCAAGCAGCTGGGTGGCTGCCCCTGCAGAAAGCACATTCATGCCTATACCGACAGGAAGAGAGCCATCGGCATTGGCTCTTGTTAAAGAGCCAACGGACTCCCAGTAGGCACCCGGCCGACGTTTCCCCTGAAACGCCGGCCCCCTCCCGAAAGGAAGAGAGCGACAAACTCGCCCGCTGGCCCACCATGAGGTGCAGTCAAACATCCGTAGACTTTGTATCCCAGCAGAGGCCAGGGACAACTGCAAGCTTCTGGCGGAACTGTTCGTCGTACAGCCACCAAGCAGAACTCCCGTACATTTTGTACGTACCCCAAACCAAGTCCAGATACATGAACAACTCCAAACACTTCTCAGGCGACTGCTGGCCCAAAACGCATGCCAGGACACAAAAAGCCTGTAACCAATTCCCAAAGGTCCTGGCTGCCTTGGGCTTTCATTCCTTATCGCGCTCAAATCTCCGATCCCTGTCCACCGTAGGCTGGTCAGCGGAAATCAAGGACCAAATATCCACATATTCGTTTTTAACTATTTTCGTACAAGTCTCCTGATTCAAATGCAAGCCTAGCATGCTAACGCCGCAAAAGTACGCTTCCTTGTGTACATTGGCCTCTAACGTTGGCGTGTCAAACGATTGCGTATCTCTGCGTGGGGTGTCAAGTTTCCCCAGAATAGATAAAAGCAAGCCCCGAACATTCCCGACGCGATCTGCCACCGCGGGCCACGCTGAAGCGCAATCATACTCACCATCACCAGTCCTGGTTAACGGGACTTGCACCACGCTCCTCATCTGTGGTGAAGGCGACCTGGGTTCCCTGGACAGCCGTCTGGAAGGCTCCCGTCCCTCCGGGGAAGGTGACCTAGATTAACTGCAATGAGGAGAAAGCGCACATCCTATACTCATGCTAGGACTACAACACTTATCTCTAAACATTCTAACATTAGAAGAACAGGAACGATAACCACAGTGCGATGACGTCCGCTCACAATCTACACTGCTGGCGCATAAGCGCCCTGTGGCAGAGACGCTGCAACTGCCACTCTGGACTCCCTCGCGGGGACTCCACGTTGACACGACCCTGGGATGCTCCCTATGGCTGGCCCGGCCGTGTCCCACAGCCTGTTTTGATGCCGCACCTGCACCAGCCTGGGTAGGCTCTATAACCGCAACCTGTGCTGCTCAGTCACCAACACGTACAGACCCCGCATCGACCGACCACCTCGCGTCCCCGATGCAGCTCCCATCCTGCTCCGCTCCCCTGTTGCTGCCGGATTTTGCAAGGCCGTGCTTAGCACACACCCATCCCTCCGAAATCCATGAGAGTAGTTAAATGCAGAACTAGGTAAAACAGCGAACAGGACTTCAGCAGAAGGTACAGGAACGTAGCTTGATAAACAGGCCCCTAGGTAAAGACCTGACACACCTATAAAGGTACCACAACCAATCCCTGCAGGGGAATGGTCAGGTGTTCTGGTAGAAGGTGAAACAGAGGTGTAACAAGAAGATGCAAAATCAGTTTGAACTTATCTGTCATTTAATTTGAGAAGACAATGAGCAATTCCATTTGATAGATATAATTCAAACATGTTCCTCTAGTAACTAGAAATTAATTTCCCTTTGTTCATTTGGGCACTAAGAATCAGTGATCCTGGCCATATGTTGTGTCTTCCTGACTTGTCCTCTTGTTAATAGTATCCATGTGTCCATTTCCCCTTTGTAATGAGTTTCCATTAAACTTACATTGACTTGCTTTGAGTATCTGTATACCCAATGGTCCCTTTGCTTTGTGGGCGCCTATCCTTTTGATGTTCAAGCTCCACTAATCTCTGGCCCCTTGCAGTGCATACCAGTAGATGTAGACTTCTGGAAACCATAATTAGTCTCTGAATTATTTGTGTTGTTGCTTCCACTGTATCTGTTTCAGAGGTTCTACCAGTGTATTAGGAAGATGATGGTAGGATGCAGCGAATTACATATATTAATTCATGGCTAGGGAAGTGGGGCCAAAAACATGGATTTGGCTTTGTTTCTCACACCAACCCAATTTGGTGTAACAAGGAATTGTACAAAAAGGATGGTTTGCATCTTTCTCAAAAGGGAACAGAGGTTCTCAGCAAGCAATTCAGAATTTTGTTAACAGGTATTTAAACTAGTAGAGGGGGGCAATGGAATGATACCGGATAAAAACAATTGCCCCCCTCAGCATTGCACAGATGAATTTGATCAAGGTTTGTCTGTGGCACATAGGTCAAAAACCAGTAGACTTTGAGCCATGTGTACAAATGCCCGCAGTTTAGGGAATAAGATCTCTGAACTCATTGCAATAATAACTAGTGAAGATGTGGGAATTACCGAGACCTGGTACAATGAAAAAAATGACTGGGATGTAGAAATACCAGGGTACTCTCTATTTAGAAAAGACAGGAAAGGCAGAAAAGGAGGAGGGGTTGCCATTTATGTCAAAAACAGCTTAAATGTTAACCTTATACAGGGTATGGAGGAGAACACAGAGACTGTTTGGATAACTTTAGAATACAGGAATAAAATGTTCACTCGTATAGGTGTGATCTATAGACCCCCAGGACAAACAGAGGAGTTGGATCAACTGCTAGTCAAGGAAGTAACTAAGATGACTGTGAAAGGTGAGGTTATAATTATGGGGGACTTTAATCTTCCTGATGTGGACTGGAAAAACCAAGCAGCAGGTTCAGCCAGGAGTAGAGATATCCTAAATTCTTTGCAAGGATTAGCTCTTAGTCAATTAGTAAAAGAGCCGACAAGGAAGGAAGCCACACTAGATTTATTATTTACTAATGGAGACATGGTATCAGATGTAGCTGTAGGAGAGTGTTTGGGCTCCAGTGATCATCAGTCTGTGTGGTTTAATATAAAGACAGAGGTTGAGTTGCACCACACAAAAACAAAGGTTCTAGACTTTAGAAAGGCTGATTTTTCTAAAATGGAAACATTTTATGTCAGTCTTTAACAACTTGGAGATCTTTAGATGGGATTATCTGAAATGTGTTTTACTAAATGCAACAGAGCATTGCATTAGACATGTCAGCAAGGGTAAAAGAAAAAGAAAACCAATGTAGTACTCAACAGAAGTGGCAAATAAAGTAAAGGAGAAAGAAGCATTTAAGAAATATAAGCAGACGCAGAAGGAAGAAGATATGTATTGGTACAAGTCTAGGCTGAATGAGGCCAAATGCATTATCAGATGTGCCAAAGCACAGACAGAGAAAAAAACTGATCAGTCAATAAAAAAGGGGGATAAAATATTTTTTAGATATATAATTGAAAGGAGGAAAATGAAACAAGGAATAATTAGACTGAAAACAAAAAATGGAAAACTATGTAAATGAGAATAAAGGGCTAGCTGACTGTCTCAATGAATATTTCTGTTCAGTTTTTACAGAGGAAGATGAAGGGAATAGACCTCTGTTAGAAAAACAAAATGGCAAGACATGGGAAACATGCATGTTTACAGAGGAAGAAGTTCTATTTCAACTTTCTAAGGTTAAAACGGATAAATCAATGGGACCAGATGGGATACACCCAAAGTTATTAAACAAACTTAAGTGTGTTCTGGCAAAACCTTTAACAGAATTATTCAATCAGTAGTACCTCTTCACAAAAAAGGTAGCAGGGAAGAGTCTGGTAACTACAGACCAGTAAGTCTTACATCAGTAGTGGGAAAATCAATGGAGACTATGTTAAAGGAAAGAATTGTTGAATAGCTGAATTTAAATGGCTTGCAAGATACCAAACAGCATAGGTTTACAGCAGAGAGATCTTGACAAACTAACCTCATAGATTCTTTTGACCGGGTAACTAAAATAATAGACCAAGGGGGAGCAGTAGATATAGCTTATCTAGATTTCAGTGAAGCATTTGACACTGTCCCTCATAGAAGACTCATAAATAAACTGCAGTGTTTGGGTCTGGGTGCAAAAATAGTTAAATGGATAAGGCAATGGCTGAGTGACAGGAGACAGAGGGTGGTAGTCAATGGAGAATATCCGGACGAAAGGAGTGTTACTAGTGGAGTACCTCAGGGATCTGTACTGGGACCCATTCTTTTTAATATTTTTATTAGTGATATTGCAAAAGGTCTTCAAGGTAAGGTATGCCTTTTCACAGATGATACCAAGATCTGCAATAGGGTAGACATTCCAGGGGGAATAAGCCAAATGAGAAATGATTTAGGTAAATTAGAAGAATGGTCAAGAGTGTGGCAGATGCAGTTTAACGTTGATAAATGTAAAATAATGCACTTGGGACATAAAAATCAAAAGGAAAAATATACTATTAACAACAGAGAAAAGGGATTTGGGAGTAATTATCTCTAATGACTTAAAGGTAGGCAGGCAATGTAATAAAGATGTGGGGAATGCAGGCAGGGTACTGGGCTGTATAGCTAGGGGCATTAGTAGCAGAAAAAGGGAAGTGGTCATGCCACTCTACAGATCTCTAGTTAGACCTCACCTAGAGTATTGTGTACACTACTGGAGACCCCATCTCCAGAAGGATATAGATACTCTAGAGAAAATTCAAAGAAGGGCTACTAAAATGGTGACTGGTTACAGGAAAAGAAATATCAGGATAGACTAAAGGATCTGAACACGTATAGCTTGGAGGAGAGAAGAGAGAGAGTGATATGATTGAAACATTCAAATACATGAAGGGATTCAACAAAGTTCAGGATGGAAGTATATTTCAAAGGAGTAAAAATGTTAGGACAAGAGGCCATAGTCTAAAAATAGAGGGACACAGGTTTAGATGTAATGTAAGAGCGTTTTTCTTCACTGAGAGGGTAGTAGATAAGTGGAATAGCCTGCCAGCAGAAGTGGTAGAAGTTAATACAGTGACAGAATTTAAGCATGCACAGGATAGGCATAAGGATGTCCTTAACTTAAGAAAAGACCAAGGACCAAAAAAGGTTTGAGGTTTTTACTGCAGGAAAATGGGCAGACTAGATGGGCCGAAATGGTTATCTGCCTTCAAATTCTATGTTTCTATGAACTAATCCTGCTCATGTGCTCTCCTTGCATTGAGTGCTTCTTTGACTTCTGATCACCATGCCATTCCTGTAACCTCTGCTCATCTGTATCATGCCCTTTAAGGTGAATGTTCATATGACCCCTTTACCTCATTCAATGAATGTTTGTTGTTGTTCCTACAGAGGGAAATGCAAGCTTCTGACCACCTGTTAGCCCGGCAGCTCATGCTACTGCGGTCTCGGATCTCGCAGCTTAAGGTGGAACAAGCCTGTGAGCGGCACAAGGAGATGCTAGATGATGCCACTTTTGACCTAGAGGGCTGTGATGAGGATTCAGACCTGCTCTGCAACATCCCTCCAAGAGCTGCTTTCTCACTCTCCACTCCCCTCAAACACATTGGGGTCACTCGCATGAACATTAACTCTCGTCGATTTTCCCTGTGCTGAGACCCCATCCCAATAAAAGAATGTGACCTGTCAACCGTAGGAGGAACTCCTCCACAACTGGGATTCAGACTACAGAACTCTCACCAGCAAAACCGTACCTCCAAAATGCACTATAATCTATGTATCAAGGCAAAGTTTCAATACATCTGGAGCAAAATAATTGCATAGTGAGATTTATGGTCAATTGACCAGAGCTGTCCATAGGATCGTGTAGCAACAGCGCCACTGTACAATTTCAGGCCACTGTGATATTGCACCTAAAAAATTCAACTTTGAAAATTAATAACTTTTGAATGAAACACCTTTCAGCAGTGGGAGTACTCTTGTTTTACTCAGGGGGATAAACCCTACAACATATTTTTTTTTTACATTTTAAGTATTACTATCCCTTTAAATAAAACTGGAGTTAATCAGAAGTAAACCAACTGCACCATAGAGAAGAAAAAAGCTAAATATTATTGACTGACACCCATGTAGGTCTGACATTCACTGGAGGTTAAGATAAGCATCAATCCCTCCACCAGGGCCTGTGAAAAGTCTGCCAGCAGCCACCGTGCAGACCTTCCTTACTGCAATTTTACTTCTTTGCTGAGGAAATGCAGTAAAGGTGCAGCATTTGGGCTTTGGTTTATTACTACAAGATAATAGTTGCCCATGTGTAAAGCACCGTACCCCAGCACAAGACCTTTCACAACAGGTGGCATTACCATCACAGCATCTCTACATTTGTATTACCCATGTAAAAGGAACCTAAGGCCTAGATTATATCACATGTAATCATTTATCAATGGTTTCATCTCACATATTCCTGTTGAAGTCTGTGAGGTAAAACTAGAAACAATTTCATCACCTGCTTTGGAATCCATTTTGAAAGAACAATCCCTACCGGCATGAATTACATTTTTGTATTTGATGTATGGTGCAGTTGTTTTTCTTCATATTTACTAGACCTTTACCTTTATAGGAAAAAAAAATCTACTGGCCACAAAAATGAACTGATGTCAAACCCTCTCATCCATCACTAACTCCAACTCACTACCAGCAACTCATATAGAACAACCCAAACATTATTTTACCTGACAAAAATATAATGGTCCTTTAGTAAAACTTGTATATTTCTTAAATAATATGACTTATTGTGGTTTTTTACAGTAGTGCTACTATTACAGTAGACCACTTAACAGTATTTTTAAATTATATACTCTAAAGGGAAGCTAATCTAAAAATGAAATGCATTGTGTACACCTTAGTACCTTTTACTTCATGCTAGCATACATAAATAAAAAAATCTGTTTCCTGAAACCTAGAGTCTAGTCTTGCACATGCTCTATGGGACCCCCATTCTTGCCTTTCAGACTCCCTGACTACTGTTAACATAGCAATTTTGATATGTTGTCTCGAAAGTGAAGGTGCAGGATTATATGTAAATGGTATGAGAAAAAATTAATAGGCTTTCTGAATATAAAGTTTGTGGATACTATTCACAATTAATGAATTACCTTAGCTGTCGTTTCTTCTTCCAAATGGTACAAATGAAATGAACTAAATAGTGTTTGAATAGGACAGTCTATGCATTCAAAAAAGGCAAGTTTAGGATTATATTTTTGGGATCTAATATAAAGTAAATATTATTAATAGATGCTTGTATTAACATTTGATTGCCAGAGGGATACTCACTCAGAGGCTTAAATCTACACTATCACCTAAAAATGAATCGGGATCATATCCTTTTAAATATAATGCATTCCTACTCATCATTTGTAAAAATTATTTCTTAGACGCAGAAGCCTCAAAAAATGCACTAACCATAATTTTAGCAATATACCACCATTTTGATCCAAAGTTGTTTGTACAAATGATAAGGTACATGGATGCCATGATAGAGGTAAACAAGATAAAAATGTCAGTAAATTAAGCTGGGTAAGTTCAGTCTCAAAACAGCGCAATTTATGTTTTTATCAGGTCCTGATAAGTTTAGTTACTTTTTAGCCACATTTCACCTTTATTTTGAAAAATGTTAATACTTTTTTACCAAAGGAAACTAGGAACATGTAATATTTTAAATGGGAAACAAAATGATATATCCAGCTCCAAAATATCATATCTATCTGTAGAAACGCCACTGTCATTTCATATAACAAAACATATATAAAATATGTAATTTAAATGAAAAGTTCTCAATACACCATATACAAATATTCACAAACTTAATCTGTGATAACAGTAATAAACACTAGTCTAACTAAAGAAAAAAATACAAAAAATACAAAATGAAACCATGCATCCTATCCCATATAGCTAAAGTAAATTACATATTGCCTCTATAATAGTACTCAGTCCTTGTAATGGAAAACAACTATATACCATGAATGTTAAAAAGGATCTCACATCTTACTTTTCAAATTGTTATTGATTAATCCTTATTCCATAGCATTGTTAGATAAGGTGATACATCTAATGTCTGTCAGTCAGAGATGTTTAACTCCATACATGTCTCATAGAAAAGATAAAGGCCTTGATTCAATTGAGCCTGATGCCAAAATAAAAAAAACAGTTGACTGCATTTTTTTCAAGCACGGTAAGCTATTCAATGACTTGTGTTATGAAAAAAATACCAGTAAGAAAGAAACGTTGGGTGCTAAACAGACAACACATCAATTGAAAGTAAAAAAATAGTAAAAAAACGCTAAGCCCCATATCAATACATCCAGAGCACTGAAAAAATGTGTCAAATGTTAATAGAATTAACCCTATGACTGCCATTGGGGTATAATTACCACACTGGAACTAGCAGGGTTAATCTGACTAAGTTACAAAAAAGCCTTTGACAAGAAACACTTACCAGTAATCTTGATGTCCAGCGGGGTCTTCAGCACCCTGGTCAGCTACTGTCCATCTTCTTCTTTTATCTTCTCTCTTCCTTCTTCTCTCTTCTTTCTATCCGTCTTCTTCTGTTCCTTCTCTGATTCTTGTAAAATAAAGAAAAATATACATTTTAAATGTGTGCCCCAAACATAACTCTGACATCTGTACATAGTTTAACCCCTTGAGTGCCAGAGGGGTATGCAGCGCTTTGCAGAGCATTGCGTTGCATACCTCTGTCACTCAAAGGATTAAGCACTGCACAGATATCAGAGTTAAAATGTAGAGAATGCCAAAAGAATAAAATCATTGCAACACATATCCGCTGATGAGTAATATATTCCATCCAAAACAAAAGTAAACTTTAGTGCCAAAAACTGATGGAAATAAACACACCCCCTTTGTCTTCTCCGTCACTGTCGGTGGCGGCAGTGGAGAAAGAAAAGTAGGCAGACACCTTAGTACCTTGCGGGCTGATGCCCGTTCCAATGTGAAGAAATTTTGAACAGAGAATGCCTTTTTATATGGGCAGTCTGTGTTCAAAATGATTTACTCTTACGCACCTCCCAGCCAATCAGCTTAGAGCGGGGTATTGACGGAACCTGCTCGAAGCTGATTGGCTGGGAGGTGTGTAGGCACAGATCCCAGACAATGGCTGTGAGTCATTATGAACAGAGACTGCCCACATAAAAAGACAGTTTCTGTTCAAAATTTCCTCACTCTGGAACAGGCATCGGCCCGTGAGGTACTATGGGGGGTAGGGGGTCTGCCTACTTTTCCTTTCTCTGTATGTCAGCGGAGAAGACTAAGGTGATATGTTTATTTCCATCAGTTTTTGGCACTAAAGTTTACTTTTGATTTGCCCAAAATATATTACCTATCACCAGATTTATGGGGCAATGATTTTATTCTTTTGGCATTCTCTACATTTTTAACTCTGACAATTTTTAACTCTGCAATTTTTCACCCTTCGAGTGACAGAGAGGTATGCAATGCATTGCATTGCTCTGGCATTCAAGGGGTTAAACTATGCACAGATGTCAGTTATGTTTGGGGCACATATTTAAAATGTATCTTTTTCTTTATTTTCCAGGAATGACGGAAGGAAAAGAAGATGATGGAACAGAAGAAGAAAAAAGAATAAAGAAGACAACGTTGCAGCTGATCCTGCTAACCTTTGCCAAGACTTCATTAAAAAAGCTGCCACTGGTATGTACGGATCAGAATGTAAGCCCCCAGGAAGATGTAGCTCAGTAAATACTCTAGATTCTCAAAGATGGTCAAATAGTTCATAGAGGAGGAGGAGAGGATATCTGTTTCTTTTTTAATACTGTTTAAACCTCTGTAATCAATGCAGGTCCTTAGAGATCCATTTTTCTTTTGTACAAAAAAACAACAACAATGCTCCAGCTGTAGAATAATAATAATAATTCTTTATTTTTATATAGCGCACACAGATTACGCATCGCTTTACGTTCATATTGGTTCCTGTCCCCATTGGGGCTCACAATCTAAATTCACCTATCAGTAAGTTTTTTTTTTTTGGAGTGTGGGAGGAAACCGGAGTACCCAGCGGAAACCCACGCAAACACGATGAGAACATACAAACTCATTGCAGATGTTGTCCTTGGTGAGATTTGAGCCCAGGACCCCAGCGCTGCAAGGCAACAGTGCTAACCACTGAGCCACCATGCTGCCTAGAAGAGGAAGGTCTGATAAACTGTCTTGACAAATTGTCCTGGATATACTCTTATACTCTTCCATAGCATTGGTTTCAGGTACTGAAAGACCCCTAGGAGGAGTTGTACAAGGCAAAAGATCAGTGGCATAGTCATAGGGTCTGTGGTGAGGTAACTAGTGTTGAGCGAGCACCACGATGCTCGGGTGCTCGGGTGCTCTGACCGAGCACCCCCTGAGGCTCGAGTGCTCGGCCGAGCACCCGAGCCCCATTGAAATGAATGGGGCAACACCAGGCACCCCCTGCTCTGATGAGGGGAGGGTGCCTGGTCAATGCCCCCTTCATCTCCGCTATGCCCCCTTCATCTCCGAATGCCCCCTTCAGCTCCGCAATGTCCCCCTTCAGCTCCGCTATGCCCGTCTTCCACAATGTGCCCCTTCATCTCCGCTATGCCCCTCTTCCACAATGTGCCCCTTCATCTCCGCTATGCCCCTCTTCCACAATGTCCCCCTTCATCTCCTCTATGGCATAGAGGAGATGAAGGGGGACATTGTGGAAGAGGGGCATAGCGGAGATGAAGGGGCACATTGTGGAAGAGGGGCATAGCGGAGATGAAGGGGCACATTGTGGAAGACGGGCATAGCGGAGATGAAGGGGGACATTGTGGAAGAGGGGCATAGCGGAGATGAAGGGGCACATTGTGGAAGACGGGCATAGCGGAGATGAAGGGGGACATTGTGGAAGAGGGGCATAGAGTCTATGCCCCTCTTCCACAATGTCCCCCTTCATCTCCGCAATGCCCCCTTCATCTCCGCAATGCCCCCGTACCTCCAGTCCCTGGTGGTCCAGCGGAGCTTCTTGGGATCTGTGCCTCTTCCGGCACAGATCCCCGCCACCCGAACATGTCGGGCGAGCACATGGCGGTACTCGACGAGTACCGCCATGTGCCGAGCAGAGCGATGCTCGAGCCGATCCGAGCATCGGCCGAGCACGCTCGCTCATCACTAGAGGTAACCTCTCGCATTTTTCTTGTAAAAGACTTCTAAGAATTCAGTGTACTGGGCAGTACTAGAAGAGGTTCATCAGTGGCATGTGATGCAACAGAAACAGAATTCAATGAAAATGTATCCTGCAAAGGTTGAAGCAGTCAAGATCTAGTGCCTTCCTCAAGGTCTTAAAGCCATCTAAAGATTCATTGGCTTTGCAAATTATTATAGGCCCTTCATAAGGGACTTTTCTCCAAGATTGTTGCTCCTGTTACCAAAATTACCACCAGTATTGGTCTCCAGAAGCATTGGCAGCCGTTGATTTGCTGCAAGTCTCCTCATTGGAACAGATCCTTCTGCATCCAGATCCCCAACTGGCCTTTGTCATAGAAGTGGATTCTTTGGAAATCCTGACAGCCTTGTCAAAACAAACAACTCTGTCCTTCCCTCCTCAGCCTGCATTCTCCTCTCTCTCTCTCTCTCCAACACACCCATAAAACTAATCCACAGCTGTGGCTTAATAAAGACACCAGCTTCCTCCACTCCTGTACGTCTTCAGCTGAATGACTCTGGAGAAAGCTGGCTCTCTGGCAGACTTTCTCCACTACAGGTTCCTCCTTTCTTGCCCTCTTTCTTGCTTTAACTCTGGTCTATCTATAGCTAAAAAAACAAAACTTTTCATAACTAATTAACACTTATAAATCCAACCCGCTGCTTTTTCTCTACCTGTGACTCCCTCCTCCGCCCTCCTTCTGCCTCCCTCGCAAACGCTATACATCCACAAGAATTTGCCAGCTTCTTCAAATCTAAGGTAGACTCTGGGATAATATCCCACCTTGTAAATCCCCTGCTATCCCTCCTTGTTCCCTTCCTGGCACTCTGGACTCTTTTTCCCTAGTCACGGAGGAGGAATTGACTAACCTGCTATCCTCCTTTCCCTCCACTACATGTTCACTTGATCCGCTCCCCTCTAATCTGGTCCAGTTCCTCTCCCCCACACTAATCCTTATTCTATTACAAATTTTAACTTCTCCTTTGCTACTACTACCTTTCCAGATGACTTAAAATATGCCGTAGTAACACCTTCCTTAACACGCTCGACCTCCTCAGCCATTTACAATCTGGCTTTTGCACTGCTCATGACACTGAAACTGCTCTAACAAGAGTGGACAATGATCTTCACAGTGCGTGATATCTCAGCTACTTTTGACACTGTTGATCATGCTCTTCTCCTCCACATTCTTCACTCCTTAGGAATCTGTAACTTAGCACTGGACTGGCTATCCTCTTATCTAACTAACTGATCCTTCACTGTCTCCTCTGCCACCTGTTCATCCTCTCCCGTCCACCTCTCTGTTGGTGTTCCTCAAGGTTTTGCTCTAGGACTGCTTCTGTTCTCTCTATACACAATAACACTTGGCAATCTTAGTAACTCATTCAGGCTCAAATATCACCTTTATGCAGACGACACCCAGCTTTATACCTCAACTGACTTCTGATATTCAGTCTAAAGTCACAGAATGCCTCTCGGCTATCTCAGACTGAATGGCTCATAGACACCTCAAAAGCAATACGTCTAAAACTGAGCTAATCCTCATCCCACCTAGGCCTAGCCCAGTAGTGCCCTTCCAGGTGACTGTGAAATGGCACTATCCTAAATCCAGTATCAGAAGCACAGTGTCTAGGGGTGATAATTGACATGTCTGTCTCATTCTCTCCTCATATTAATGACATTGCTAAATCCTGTCACTTTCTCTTGCATAACATAGCCAAAATCAATCCCTTCCTCTTTTCCTCCACAGCAAAAATTCTTTCCCACATGGACTACTGCAACTTTCTTCTCTCTGGCATTCCTGACTCCCAACTCCATTTACTTCAATCCATACAGAATGCTGCAGGATAGATTGCTCTTTTGTCACCTAGGTTTGTCCCTGCCCTGCTCCTCATCAAATTTTTCCAATGGCTGCCTATCAGATATCTTATAAAATCTTGCTTCTCTCATTCAAAACCCTTCTCTGCTCTATTCCTCTCTGCCTTCCTACATTTCAAGCTTGTTCTTCCTCTATACCCCATCCTGCCACTTATGATCATCCAATGGCGGTCTTATTTCGGCTCCTTTTGTGTCTACAGACCTCTCAGTTAAACTTTTTTATTTCATTGCCCCTTATCTATGGAATGCTCTACCTCCCACCCTGAGCCACTGTACTTCTCTTATGGTCTTCAAAACAGACTTGAAATTTCACTCCTTACCAAAAATTAAACATACTAGAAGGCATTGACTTTATACAACTAACACTCTTATAAATTATTTACTTCATTTGTGTCCCTTATCCTGATCAGAACCCTAGCACTATATTCAGCACTTGAGCTTTATGTACTCAGTATGCCTCCCATTTCCACTTTAGATTGTAAGCTTTCAGGCAAGGACCTCACTTTCAGTGTTTCACTTACAAAGCACTTGTAACCCTGTATTGTATAAACTCTAAAATTGTAAAGAGCTGTGTACTCTTGTGGCACTATATAAACATATTCATTCATTCGTTCATTCAAATAGCAGCTGGAACAGTTCTCTCTTGGAAGTTTCCCCACACTGGCAGATACCAACCTTGTGTCTTCTTTTCAAAGAAGTTCTCTCCAGCCTAGAGAAATTACAAGGAGGGTAACCGAGAACTTTTTGCAATCAAGATGGCCTTAGAGGAAAAAATTGAATAGATCACTATTAAGTTGAGTATCTCAAATCTGCCAAAAGATTACATGCAAGCCAGGCTCATTGGGCTTTGTTCTTTATCTGGTTCAATTTTACTATTTCATGAATACCAGGTTCCAAGAATTCGCCCTCTTCTGGCAATTTGGGGAAACTTCTGATATCACTAGTTTAGATGGACCCATCATACCTTCCTGCAAAATAAATGCCTCAGTAGCTTCTACCTGCATTCAAAAGCTCTCAGATGCCCAGCAAAGTATTACTACTGGAACTGAAGTTCCCCCAGGAAAGATGTTTATGCCTACTTCCCTAAGACCCAATCTCCTGCACTGGGGTCATCACTCTATAGCGGCTGGGCATCCCAGAGTAAACATACCTTTGTTCTTCTTGCTCTCAGCTTTTGGTGGCCTAAGCTTACAACTGACACTGTAGACTTTGTGGCATAATGCCGTGTTTGTTCCCAATCCAAGATACCTTGAACTAAACCACTGGGTCTTCTTCAGCCACTTCCTGTGCCAGCTCTTCCCTGGTCCCATATAGCGATGAATTTCATTGTTGATCTCCCTCTTTCCAAATGTCTGACAGTTGTGGACAGCTTTTCTAAACAGGTTTACTTTGTGCCTCTTCCTAATTTGCCTACTGCCAAAAAACTGTCAGACCTTGTGAAAGAAATGTATTGCCTCCATTGAGTACTCGAACAAATAGTTTCTGACAACGGCTTTCAGTTTGTGTCATGATTCTGGAGGGCTTTCTGTAAAAGACTTGGAATTTATTTGCACTTTTCAACTGCCTGCTATCCTCTCATGGTCAGAAAGAGAGATTAAACCAGAATCTTGAACAGTTTCTTCGGTGCTACTGTAAGGAACAAAGGGATAATTGGACTGATTTACTCCTCCTGGCAGAGTTCTCCTATATCTCCTTTCTTTTCTTCCTTGGGTTTTAATCCCATGAATTCTGACCACACTTCTTTCCAGTCTGTTCTGACCTCTGCTTTGTTCCAGACCTGATTCTGTTTGCTGATTTGGATTTTGTGACCTAGACTGTTTGTGACCTCCTTGCAGCTGACACCGCTCCCTAGATTCGCACCCTAGTTTGCTCTCAAACAGTTCTCAGCAGCAACAGTCTTCAGAGTAAGTTTTATCTGCCAACCCATGGCCACTAATCATCCAGATTGTATCTGTAAGTGAGTTGTAGTTTTTATTCTCTGCTTTCAAGCTCTCAGTGACTGTTACTGCACTGCACCTAGTAACCCCCTCTGCCCTGCAGGTCCGCAGAGTGACACTCAGGTCCCTAGAAAAATGCTGGGAACCCTGGTCATCTTATATAGTTAGCAGTCCTTGCACAACTGGGAACTCCACTTGGTAAACCATACTGAAGAACATTTCCAGAATCTTGTTAAGATAGCAGATAGGATAGTTAAGATAATCACGGGCTTGTATATAAGTATTAGCATTAGCTTTTCATTTTGCAAAATACCCCCTTCCTATTCACCACGTCTCTTGTTTTCCTATGCCTTTTCCTTCTGAATTTTTTGAAATAATAAACTATTAGTAAAAAAAACACAATACTTAAATCAAATGAAAGTCCGTTTGCTTCAGAATTGCTCTTTACATTTGTGAATAAGGGCTTATGTGTGCGTGTGTGTGTGTTTATGTCTACGTGTCAGTGTTAGATGATTAGTTTCCTGTAAGTGTTGTTTTGCCCATACTCAGTGTGAGAAAAGTTAATGTGGGTGGAATATTATGATCAAAGGGGTGCATATGTGTGTGCTTTCACAAAGGCAAAGGTGAAGAGGGCCTGGGAGACACAGAGCAAGAAAATAGAGACAGAGGCAGAGATAAAGGGGTCTGAGACAGTTCTCTTACTTGTGAGAAAGAGGCCTAATGCAGACAGGCAGGCCAATTTAATACAAGCAACAAGTAGTTGAAGTACAGTGAAATAACTAGAATTGATATATGGTGGGATATGTATAAAAGTGACATAATAATATTTGCAAAAATCACATAGGTAATTATTAGAGTGAGTATGACAATGTAAATGTATAATGGTGACAAATGTATTTCCATATATTAGTTGTATTGCTCTAGATTTTGACCATGTTGCAGTAGCATACAATATGGAAGTAAAATTGACATAATTTACAGCACTGTTTGAGTCTTATTTTTTTTCTACATCACTTGTGATTTCTTTAAATTTGCTCTTTATAATTTTTTTCAATCTTTTTTACAACTATGTTGTAAATCAGGTGTGTCCAAATTTATTCTTCAAGGGCCACCAACAGGCCAGGATACAAGGATTTCCCTGATTAAGCATTAGTGAATTAATCAGTAGCTCATTCATTTTGACTGACTCCTGTGCTCAAATAGGGAAATCCTTAAATCCTGGCCTCTTGGTGGACCTTGGGGACTGAACTTGGACAGCCCTGTGGTAACTCATGAGCATTGTTGAACAAGATGCAAATACTTTTAATGGTTGTGCAGCTTGCATTTGTTCCTTTTTGTGCTCTAAATATTTTTCTCCCCTGTTGTCTTTGTAGTAGCACAGCTGTAAATCAAAAGTATAAGAAACAGCCAGGCATAACCCCCTGTCACTTTCACTGACACCTCAGGCAGAACTTGGGTTACTAATAGAGTACGGGGTAATGGCGGCACTCTGTTCACTCTGTATGGTTGCAGGCAGGTCATGGCAGCCAAGCATCTGCCTCCTGCCTGGGAGTACCTGGCCACCTGCTTCTTTGTGCTTAATGGGACTGTGTGTGAGCAAGTAGTTGCTGATATTCAGGCCCTCAGAAATGGTCTAGAAGTGACCAGGAGCATGCTTTACGACAGCATATCCCAGGTACCTGGAAGCCATGGCAGCCATGGAAATGTAGGCAAATTGGGCTGGGTTCTCTAAACTGTTTTGGGACCTTAACAACATAAGAAAGCCACCAGAGTTAACAGTGCAACCCATGTGCTTAGCTTACACGTCTAAAGATTTTCCCCTGCACTTGCACCTTGTTCATGTATGATGTATCACAAAACCCCACACACAACCCAAGAAGGTACATGTCATGAGGAGAGGGTATGATCCATCAAATAAAACACAAACACATCTATTTTGGGGATAAAAGACCACAGCTTTATTTAATTGTTTATTTACATAATTATTATTGTACTTATTCAAAAACACCATAATAATTAATCATTAGTCCATGATAATTCCTTAACTGACAGTCCTTGCCAATTTACCTTCCTTGAAATTGTCCAGGCTCATGCTAAACCCTCCCAATGTTCGTCAGCACTTACAACTGACTCCACCATTATTCACCACTAACAACTGATTCCACCATTATTCAGCACTAACAGCTGACTCACCAGGAAATTACCCCATTGGCCATCCACTTTAGCTTCAATGGGTAACGTGAACTCCCTCAACCTAAGTCTGGGGCAAAACTCCCAAAGGGCTCCTGCCTGAGGATAAATCCCCTAACTTTACCACATCAGATATCAATTTCTGCAAATCATGCAAGGACTATCCACTCAACCAGATACCCAAACACACCACACAAGGGAGGGAGGGATGCTTCTCTTTGTCCTTTCTTCCCCCAAACAGCAATCCACTTCCTGTCACCAACCTCACTTAAAGGAGCAGTAAACTTTTTTTATGAAAACACAAATTTTATAAATCTTTTCCTGCTGAATAAAACAAGGTCACCCCAACTGCTGTCAGATGTTCTATTCAAAATTTATAACAGTTCAAATAATCATGAAGTGAATTTACTGTGTTTATTTCCTGAAAGTTCTAACTGACAGGAAGTGACAGGCAGTTTCTATCACATTCTATGGACAACTGTCTATCACAGACTTTCTTGACTTTCTATTAGAATGTAATAGGAAAAACGAATTAGAATTTGACCACTAGAGGGCACTACTAATGTAAAAAAACATGGGTTTAAACTGTAATAACTCTGGAAATATGAAACTCTTGGCAGTGGGAGTGTCCTTATTTTACTCAGTAGTAAAATCCTTACAATATATATCCTATATAATAATTCGCTAAGGTTTGTCAGAAGCCGTCATGCGAAATAGAGATGGCTGCACGTGCTTTAGTCATGCGCAGTACAGACTGCCCGCGGGTCTCTCCGAATTCAGACCGGAGTTGCACAGAGAGGACTCCGGTCTGAATTCGCTCTGTATCAGGCACAACCACTCTCTACTGCTCATGCCTACAGAGGTGGAACTGTGGCCCGTGTAAACGGGCCTTTCAACTTGTTGTTTCATAAAAAAGGTTTACTGCTACTTTAAGCCCTTTCCTAAACTCTTCCCTTTAACACACACTTCCTGCCTGGATCAACCCTCCCTATGACATGCTTCCCCTCCTGTACCCTGCGGTCACTTCTGGGGAATTTATTACTGTATTTGTACATATTTGCATGTATTATGTTTAAGCAATGTGTTTGCTATACTGGTGTGTTAAAGGGATATGGAAAAATATGTATTGCAGGGTTTATCCACCTCAGGATAAAGTTTTGTCCTGTGTATGGGGCTATTATTCTGTTGAACAATGGAGTATACCACAGGGGTCCTCCAACATGCTGGAGGTCTGGCAGGGGTAGGGGTGAGAGCTAAATAGCACCTTTAAGGGGTGTATTATTTGTTTGAAAATGTTTCAGCACCCACCAACTGATGGCACTCATAGACGCCTGAGCCTAGGTCCTGCTTCCAATGAATAATATCATGAACTGGCTTTAGCCTTAGGCTAGCTTCTTTGATCAGCAGAAGGGAACACTTCCACAGAACCACTCCTCCAGAAGTCATGACATCTGGCTTGTCACACACCTTCTGATCCTGTATCCATAGACAAATAATTACAAGTAGACAATGAGGTAATAATAAAAGCTCTTTATTATGATCTAATAATAAATAAAATAAAACCAAATACAATATGCCTCCCTGTGCATTAATGCTGTGGCCATTATGATTGCTAAAGGGATTGGACCCTGGATATCCCTGAGTGGAGTTCATTTCTCCACTTGCTGGTTTGTCAGGAAATTATCTCCTGAACATCACATTTATGAGTATATTATTTTTTATTATTCTTCAGTTGAACAAGGGTTGCACTACTGGGGGCTCTCTTTTTTCTGTGCTCTGCATGTGCTGAATTTAGCACCCCCTCAGGGGATATCTAAGGGCTAATAAGCAAGATAAGAAGCTATAAATAGCATCAGCTGGTGACCCAGGGGAAACATTTTGCTAAGCAGGAATACTACCCATAGAGGCACTGTTTTGTCCCCTATCTTTGTTTTCTACTGAACAGTTCCATCTCTATGTCAAGTGGTGCCAGCACTTGACCAGACAGTGACATAAGGATTTTGATTTTTGTTGCTTAGGAATTGCTTCTTACAAACTTGTGTGTAAGCACAGTTCATGTTTTGTTTAGTCTCTTATGCATTTGAAGGGAGAGATAGCAGTAGAAGTAGAAGAGAGATTGCCACTTTGCTTCCAAATGGTACTTACAATGAATGGCAAGAGTTGCTGGTCTTATGATTTGATGGTTTGTATCTCCTGGTCTGGATTGGATACCAGCCATATGGAGCTCACGGGTGAGAACTGCATGCTGTGGGCAGGCCAGTTAGGGTCCATGACACAGCAAAGTGCTAGTCTTTTTGGGTTGTTCTGCAGGGTATGTGCAAGTTTAGGCTGTACTCCACCATGCCGTGTTCCAGATCTCTTCCTATGATGCTGTGATGTTCCTTATGTGCTGTTCCTGCTTAAATAAAATAGAGTTGTACAGTCCTCCTGCCCAGTCTGCTTTATTTTCGTTGGTGGTATAGAACTCACAATAGAGCATCCTTTCAAGTGCAGGGGTTGTTCCACCACAGTTGACAAGAAACATAGTTGATGAGGCTGAAAAAAGACACACGTCCATCAAGTTCAGCTCATGCCGTATCACCCTTGTTCATCAATCCACAAGTGTGTTAAAAAGGTGGTCAGATATTTACCTGGATCAAAGTTCTATCTGCTATGAAACCAACTGTCATAATTTTCAATACTAAAAATACTCAGCCTGAAAGGTATCCATTATTTTTATTAAAGCAACTACAGTATCTGCAAACATACCATCCCAAAGTAAAGAATTCCACAACTTTATTGTCCTTATGGTAAAAAAAAACCTGCCTTTGTTTTAGTCAATACAAGATAAACAATGATGTGAGAGGCTCTGAGCACGAACAAAAGCACAATAGCCTGTTCTCCAACTAGTCACCGCTCAAGAGCATCACATTTTAGCTCTCTAGTGCCATTACAGAGGAGAAATCTCCACATACATATTAGACTAATACCGCCCATAAAGACAGTCCAGTACCAAAATGATAGGCAAGTCCCCTCTGCACAGAAAAACCAGCTAACCCCAGATGTACATTTCGGCCTTATTTAGGCCGCGTCAGTGAGGTGCAGCTGGCTTCTCTAGACACTGAGACCAAGGGGTCCACGTCTGGATTACCCTTTACATTTAGGGAGAGACCCTAAGTGTTTCGCAGATACAAGCTAAAAAAATGATGTGAGAGACTCTGAGCATGAACAAAAGAACAATGGCCTGTTCTCAGGCTAGTCACCGCTCAAGAGCATCACATTTTAGCTCTCTAGTGCCAATACAGAGACAAAAGCTCCACATACATATTAGACTAATCCCGCCCATAAGGACTGTCTAGTACCAAAATGATGGGCAAGACCCCTTCGCATGGAAAAACAAGCTAACCCCAGACATACATTTTGGCCTTATATGGGCCTCGTCAGTGAAGTACAGCTGGCTTCTCTAGGCAGTTAGAGCAAGGGGTCCACATCTGGATTACCCTTCACACTTAGGAAGAGACCCTTAAGTGTTTCGCAGATACAAGCTAAAACATGATGTGAGAGGCTCTAAGCACGAACAAAAGCACAATGGCCTGTTCTCCGGCTAGTCACCGCTCAAGAGCATCACATTTTACCTCTCTAATGCTATTACAGAGGAGAAATCTCCACATACATATCAGACTAATCCCGCCCATAAGGACAGTCCTGTACCAAAATGATATTAAAGTCTCCTCTGCACGGAAAAGCCAGCTAACTCCAGATGTACGTTTCAGCCTTATTTGGGCCTCATCAATAATATGCAGCTGGCTTCCCGAGGCACTGAGAGCAAGGGGTCCACATACATATTAGACTAATCCCGCCCATAAGGACAGTCCTGTACTAAAATGATGGACAAGTTCCCTCTGCATGGAAAAAACAGCTAACCCCAGATGTACATTTCGGCCTTATTTGCTCCTCGTTAGTGAGGTGCATCTGGCTTCCCTAGGCACTGAGACCAAGGGATCCACGTCTGGATTACCCTTTACACTTGGGAGAGACCCTAAGTGTTTCACAGATACAAGCTAAAAAATGATGTGAGAGGCTCTGAGCACGAACAAAAGCACAATGGCCCATTCTCCGGCTAGTCACTGCTCAAGAGCATCACATTGTAGCTCTCTAATGCTATTACAGAGGAGAAATCTCCACATACATATCAGACTAATCCCGCCCATAAGAACAGTCAAGCAAAGAAAAAGAAAAGAAAAGAGTTAACCCCAGATGTACGTTTCGGCCTTATTAAAGCCTCATCAGTGAGGTGCAACTAGCTTCCATAAGCACTGAGAGCAAGAGCTCCACATCTGGATTACCCTTTACACTTAGGGAGAGTCCCTAAGTGTTTCGCAGATAAAAGCTAAAATATCATGTGAGGGGCTCTGAGCACGAACAAAAGCACAATGATCTTTTCTCTGGCTAGTCACCACTCAAGAGCGCCACAGTTTACCTCTTTAGTGCCATTACAGAGAAGAAATCTCCACATACATATTAGACTAATTTTGCCATAAGGACGATCCAGTACCAAAACGATGGGCAAGTCCCCTCTGCACGGAAAAACCAGCTAACCCCAGACATACGTTTCGGCCTTATTTGGGCCGCGTCAGTGAGATGTAACTGGCTTCCCTAGGCACTGAGAGCAAGGGGTCCACGTCTGGATTACCCTTTACATTTAGGGAGAGACCCTAAGTGTTTCTCAGATACAAGCTAAAAAAAGTATGTGAGAGACTCTGAGCATGAACAAAAGAACAATGGCCTCTTCTCTGGCTACTCACCACTCAAGAGCATCACATTTTAGCTCTTTAGTGCCAATACAGAGGAGAAAGTTCCAATGCATATTAGACTAATGCCGCCCATAAGGACAGTTTAGTACCAAAATGATGGGCAAGTCCCCTCTGCACGGAAAAACCAGCTAACCCCAGATGTACATTTCAGCCTTATTAGGGCCTCATTAGTGAGGTGCAGCTGGCTTCCCTATGCACTGTTACCAAGGGGTCCACGTCTGGATTACCCTTTACAATTAGGGAGAAACCCTAAGCGTTTCGCAGATACAAGCTAAAAAATGATGTGAGAGACTCTGAGCATGAACAAAAGAACAATGGCCTCTTCTCTGGCTAGTCACCACTCAAGAGCATCACATTTTAGCTCTTTAGTGCCAATACAGAGGAGAAAGTTCCACATGCATATTAGACTAATGCCGCCCATAAGGACGGTTTAGTACCAAAATGATGGGCAAGTCCCCTCTGCACAGAAAAACCAGCTAACCCCAGATGTACGTTTCGGCCTTATTAGGGCCTTATTAGTGAGGTGCAGCTAGCTTCCCTATGCACTGTTACCAAGGGGTCCACGTCTGGATTACCCTTTACACCTAGGGAGAAACCCTAAGCGTTTCGCAGATACAAGCTAAAAAATGATGTGAGAGGCTGAGCACGAACAAAAGCACAATGGCCTGTTCTCCGGCTAGTCACCACTCAAAAGCATCACATTTTAGCTATAAAATGATGTGAGAGACTCTGAGCACGAACAAAAACACAATGGCCTCTTGTCACCGCTCAAAAGCATCACATTTTATCTCTCTAGTGCCATTACAGAGGAGAAATCTCCACGTACATATTAGACTAATCCCGCCCATAAGAACGGTCCAGTACTAAAATGATGGGCAAGTCCCACCTGCAGTGAAAAACCAGCTAACCCCAGAAGTACGTTTCGGTCTTATTTGGACTTCGTCAGTGAAGTTCAGCTGCCTTCCCTAGGCACTGAGAGCAAGGGGTCCACGTCTGGATTACCCTTTACATTTAGGGAGAGACCCTAAGTGTTTCGCAAATACAAGCTAAAAAAATGATGTGAGAGACTCTGAGCATGAACAAAAGAACAATGGCCTGTTCTCCGGCTAGTCACCGCTCAAGAGCATCACATTTTAGCTCTCTAGTGCAAATACAGAGAAGAAAGCTCCACCTACATATTAGACTAATCCCGCCCATAACAACTGTCCAGTACCAAAATGATGGGCAAGTCCCCTCTGCACAGAAAAACCAGCTAACCCCAGACATACATTTTGGCCTTATTTGGTTCTCATCAGTGAAGTACAGCTGGCTTCTCTAGGCACTGAGAACCAGGGGTGCACGTCTGGATTACCCTTTACACTTAGGGAGAGACCCTAAGTGTTCCGCTGATACAAGCTAAAAAATGATGTGAGAGGTTCTGAGCATAAACAAAAGCATAATGGCTTCTTCTCTGGCTAATCACCACTCAAGAGGATCACATTTTAGCTTTCTAGTGCCATTAGAGAGAAGAAATCTTCACATACATATTAGACTAATGCCGCCCATAAGGACGGTTCAGTATCAAAAAGATGGGCAAAAAAAAAAGCTAACCCCAGATGTACGTTTCGCCCGTATTTGGGCCTCGTCAACAGAGTTCAGCTAGTTTCCCTAGGTACTGAGAGCAAGGGGTCCACGTCTGGATTACCCTTTACACTTAGGGAGAGACCCTAAGTGTTTCGCAGATACAAGCTAAAAAATGATGTGAGAGGCTCTGAGCACGAACAAAGGCACAATGGCCTCTTCTCCAGCTAGTCACCGCTCAAGAGCATCACATTTTAGTTTTCTAGTACCATTACAGAAAATAAATCTCCACATACATATTAGACTAATCCCACCCATAAGGACAGTCCTGTGCTAAAACGATGGGCAATTCCCCTCTGCATGGAAAAACCAGCTAACCCCAGATATACATTTCAGCCTTATTTGACCCTCTTCAGTGAGGAGCAGCTGGCTTCCCTAGGCACTTAGAGCAAGAGGTCCACATCTTGATTACCCTTAACACTTAGGGAGAGACCCTAAGGGTTTTGCAGATAAAATTTAAAAGATGATGAGAGAGGCTCTGAGAACAAACAAAAGCACAATGGCCTGTTCTGCAGCTAGTCGCCGCTCAAGAGCATCATATTTTAGCTCTCTAGTATCATTACAGAGGAAAAATCTCCACATTCATATTAGATTAATCCCACCCATAAAGAAGGGCCAGTACCAAAATGATGGGCAAGTCCCCTCTGCGTGGAAAATCTAGCTAACCCCAGCTGTACGTTTCAGCCTTATTTGGGCCTCGTCAGTGATGTGCAGCTGACTTCCGTAGGCACTGAGTGCAAGGGGTCCAAGTCTGGATTACCCTTTACACTTAGGGAGAGACCCTAAGTGTTTCGCAGATACAAGCTAAAAAAATGATGTGAGAGGCTCTGAGCATGAACAAAAGGACAATGGTCTGTTCTCGGGCTAGTCACTGCACAAGAGCATCACATTTTCGCTCTCTAGTGCCATTACAGAGGAGAAATCTTCACATACATATTAGACTAATCCCACCCATAAGGACAGTCCAGTACCAAAAGGATGGGCAAGTCCCCTCTGCACAGATAAAAAAACAGCTAACCCCCAGCTGTACGTTTCGGCCTTATTTGAGACTCGTCACTGAGGTGCAGCTGACTTTCCTAGGCACTTAGAGCAAGGAGTCCACGTCTGCATTACCCTTTACATTTAGGGAGAGACCCTAAGTGTTTCGCAGATACAAGGTAAAAAAATAATGTGAGAGGCTCTGAGCATGAACAAAAGAACAATGGCCTGTTCTCTGGCTAGCCACCGCTCAAAAGCATCACATTTTAGCTCTCTAGTGCCAATACAGAGGAGAAAACTCCACATACATATTAGACTAACCCCACCCATAAGGACAGTCCAGTAACAAAATGATGGGCAAGTCCCCTCTGCACAGAAAAACCAGCTAACCCAAGACATACATTTTGGCCTTATTCGGGCCTCGTCAACAAAATTCAGCTGGCTTCCCTAGGCACTGAGAACAAGGGGTCCACGCCTGGATTACCCTTTACACTTAGGGAGAGACCCTAAGTGTTTCAAAGATACAAGCTAAAAAAATGATGTGAGAGGCTCTGAGAACAAACAAAATCACAATGGCCTCTTCGCTGGCTAGTTACCTCTCAAGAGCATCATATTTTAGCTCTCTAGTGCCATTACAGAGGAGAAATCTCCACATACATATTAGACTAATCCCGCCCATAAGGACAACTCAGTACCAAAATGATGGGCAAGTCCCCTCTGCACGGAAAAAACAGCTAACCCCAGATGAACGTTTCGGCCTTACTTGGGCCTCACCAGTAAGGGGCAGCTCACTTCACGTGGCGCTGAGAGCAAGGGGTCCACATCTGGATTACCTTTACACTTAGGGAGAGACCCTTAGTGTTTTGCAGATACAAGCTAAAAAATTATGTGAGAGGCTCTGAGCACGAACAAAAGAACAATGACCTGTTCTCCGGCTAGTCACCGCTCAAGGGCATCACATTTTAGCTCTCTAGTGCCATTACAGAGAAGAAATCTCCACATACATATTAGACTAATCCCACCCATAAGGACGGTCCAGTACCAAAATGATGGGCAAGTCCCCTCTGCACGAAAAAAACAGCTAACCACAGATGTACGTTTTGGCCTTATTTGGGCTTTGTCAGTGAAGTGCAGTTGGCTTCCCTAGGCACTGAGAGCAAGGGGTCCACGTCTGCATCACATTTTAGTTCTCTAGTACCATTACAGAGAAGAAATTTCCACATACATATTAGACTAATCCCACCCATAAGGACAGTCCAGTAGCACAATGATGGGCAAGTCCCCTCTGCACGGAAAAAACAGCTAACCCCAGATGTATGTTTCGGCCTTATTTGGGCCTCATCAGTGAGGTGCAGCTGGGTTCTCTAGAGACTGAGAGCAAGGGGTCCACGTCTGGATTATCCTTTACACTTAGGGAAAGACCTTAAGTATTTCACAGATACAAGCTAAAAAATTATGTGAGAGGCTCTGAGCACGAACAAAAACACAATGACCTGTTCTTCAGCTAGTCACTGCTCAAGAGCATCACATTTTAGCTTTCTAGTGCCATTACAGAGAAGAAATCTCCACATACATATTAGACTAATCCCACCCATAAGGACAATTCAGTATCAAAATGATGGGCAAGTCCCCTCTGTACAGAAAAAACAGCTAACTCCAGACATACATTTTGGCCTTGTTTGGGCTTCATCAGTTATGTGCAGTTGGCTTCACTAGTCACTGAGAGCAAGGGGTCCACATCTGGATTACCCTTTACACTTAGGGAGAGACCCCAAGTGTTTTGCAGATACAAGCTAAAAAATGATGTGAGAGGCTCTGAGCACGAACAAAAGCACAATGGCCCGTTCTCTGGCTAGTCACCGCTCAAGAGCATCACATTTTAGCTCTCTAGTGCCATTATAGAGGAGAAATCTCCACATACATATTAGACTAATCCCGCCAATAAGGGCGGTCCAGTAACAAAATGATATTCAAGTCCCCACTGCACAGAAAAATCAGCTAACCCCAGACATACGTTTCAGCCTTATTTGGGCCTCATAAGTAAGATGCAGCTGGCTTCCCTAGGCAGTTAGAGCAAGGGGTCCATGTCTGGATTACCCTTCACACTTAGGGAGAGACCCTTAAGTGTTTCGCAGACACAAGCTAAAAAATGATGTGAGAGGCTCTGAGCATGAACAAAAGCATAATGGCCTGTTCTCCGGTTAGTCACCGCTCAAGAGCATCACATTTTACCTCTTTAATGCTATTACAGAGGAGAAATCTCCACATACATATCAGACTAATCCCGCCCATAAGAACAGTCCAGTACCAAAAAGATGGACAAATCCTCTCTGCAAAGATTAGGGAAAACAAAACAAACCAAAACCAAAACCAAAACCAAAACCAAAACCAAAACCAAAACCAAAACCAAAACCAAAACCAAAACCAAAACCAAAACCAAAACCGTTAACCCCAGATGCACGTTTCGGCCTTATCTAAGCCTCATCAGTGAGGTACAGCTAGCTTCCCTAAGCACTGAGAGCAAGGGCTCCACGTCTGGATTACCCTTTACACTTAGGGAGAGTCCCTAAGTGTTTCGCAGATAAAAGCTAAAAAATCATGTGAGGGGCTCTGAGCACGAACAAAAGCACAATGATCTTTTCTCCGGCTAGTCACCACTCAAGAGCGCCACAGTTTACCTCTTTAGTGCCATTACAGAGAAGAAATCTCCACATACATATTAGACTAATTTTGCCATAAGGACAATCCAGTACCAAAACGATGGGCAAGTCCCCTCTGCACGGAAAAACCAGCTAACCCCAGACATACGTTTCGGCCTTATTTGGGCCGCGTCAGTGAGATGTAACTGGCTTCCCTAGGCACTGAGAGCAAGGGGTCCACGTCTGGATTACCCTTTACATTTAGGGAGAGACCCTAAGTGTTTCTCAGATACAAGCTAAAAAAAGTATGTGAGAGACTCTGAGCATGAACAAAAGAACAATGGCCTCTTCTCTGGCTACTCACCACTCAAGAGCATCACATTTTAGCTCTTTAGTGCCAATACAGAGGAGAAAGTTCCACATGCATATTAGACTAATGCCGCCCATAAGGACGGTTTAGTACCAAAATGATGGGCAAGTCCCCTCTGCACGGAAAAACCAGCTAACCCCAGAAGTACGTTTCGGCCTTATTTGGGCTTCGTCAGTGAAGTTCAGCTGCCTTCCCTAGGCACTGAGAGCAAGGGGTCCACGTCTTGATTACCCTTTACATTTAGGGAGAGACCCTAAGTGTTTCGCAAATACAAGCTAAAAAAATTATGTGAGAGACTCTGAGCATGAACAAAAGAACAATGGCCTGTTCTCCGGCTAGTCACCGCTCAAGAGCATCACATTTTAGCTCTCTAGTGCCAATACAGAGAAGAAAGCTCCACCTACATATTAGACTAATCCTGCCCATAACAACTGTCCAGTACCAAAATGATGGGCAAGTCCCCTCTGCACAGAAAAACCAGCTAACCCCAGACATACATTTTGGCCTTATTTGGTTCTCATCAGTGAAGTACAGCTGGCTTCTCTAGGCACTGAGAACCAGGGGTGCACGTCTGGATTACCCTTTACACTTAGGGAGAGACCCTAAGTGTTCCGCTGATACAAGCTAAAAAATGATGTGAGAGGTTCTGAGCATAAACAAAAGCATAATGGCTTCTTCTCTGGCTAATCACCACTCAAGAGGATCACATTTTAGCTTTCTAGTGCCATTAGAGAGAAGAAATCTTCACATACATATTAGACTAATGCCGCCCATAAGGACGGTTCAGTATCAAAAAGATGGGCAAAAAAAAAAGCTAACCCCAGATGTACGTTTCGCCCGTATTTGGGCCTCGTCAAAGGAGTTCAGCTAGTTTCCCTAGGTACCGAGAGCAAGGGGTCCACGTCTGGATTACCCTTTACACTTAGGGAGAGACCCTAAGTGTTTCGCAGATACAAGCTAAAAAATGATGTGAGAGGCTCTGAGCACGAACAAAGGCACAATGGCCTCTTCTCCAGCTAGTCACCGCTCAAGAGCATCACATTTTAGTTTTCTAGTACCATCACAGAAAATAAATCTAAACATACATATTAGACTAATCCCGCCCATAAGGACAGTCCTGTACTAAAACGATGGGCAATTCCCCTCTGCATGGGAAAAACCAGCTAACCCCAGATATACATTTCAGCCTTATTTGACCCTCTTCAGTGAGGAGCAGCTGGCTTCCCTAGGCACTTAGAGCAAGAGGTCCACATCTTGATTACCCTTAACACTTAGGGAGAGACCCTAAGGGTTTTGCAGATAAAATTTAAAAGATGATGAGAGAGGCTCTGAGAACAAACAAAAGCACAATGGCCTGTTCTGCAGCTAGTCGCCGCTCAAAGGCATCATATTTTAGCTCTCTAGTATCATTACAGAGGAAAAATCTCCACATTCATATTAGATTAATCCCACCCATAAAGAAGGGCCAGTACCAAAATGATGGGCAAGTCCCCTCTGCGTGGAAAATCTAGCTAACCCCAGCTGTACGTTTCAGCCTTATTTGGGCCTCGTCAGTGATGTGCAGCTGACTTCCGTAGGCACTGAGTGCAAGGGGTCCAAGTCTGGATTACCCTTTACACTTAGGGAGAGACCCTAAGTGTTTCGCAGATACAAGCTAAAAAAATGATGTGAGAGGCTCTGAGCATGAACAAAAGGACAATGGTCTGTTCTCGGGCTAGTCACTGCACAAGAGCATCACATTTTCGCTCTCTAGTGCCATTACAGAGGAGAAATCTTCACATACATATTAGACTAATCCCACCCATAAGGACAGTCCAGTACCAAAAGGATGGGCAAGTCCCCTCTGCACAGATAAAAAAAACAGCTAACCCCCAGCTGTACATTTCGGCCTTATTTGAGACTCGTCACTGAGGTGCAGCTGACTTTCCTAGGCACTTAGAGCAAGGAGTCCACGTCTGCATTACCCTTTACATTTAGGGAGAGACCCTAAGTGTTTCGCAGATACAAGGTAAAAAAATAATGTGAGAGGCTCTGAGCATGAACAAAAGAACAATGGCCTGTTCTCTGGCTAGCCACCGCTCAAAAGCATCACATTTTAGCTCTCTAGTGCCAATACAGAGGAGAAAACTCCACATACATATTAGACTAACCCCACCCATAAGGACAGTCCAGTTACAAAATGATGGGCAAGTCCCCTCTGCACAGAAAAAACAGCTAACCCAAGACATACATTTTGGCCTTATTCGGGCCTCGTCAACAAAGTTCAGCTGGCTTCCCTAGGCACTGAGAACAAGGGGTCCACGCCTGGATTACCCTTTACACTTAGGGAGAGACCCTAAGTGTTTCAAAGATACAAGCTAAAAAAATGATGTGAGAGGCTCTGAGAACAAACAAAATCACAATGGCCTCTTCGCTGGTTAGTTACCGCTCAAGAGCATCATATTTTAGCTCTCTAGTGCCATTACAGAGAAGAAATCTCCACATACATATTAGACTAATCCCGCCCATAAGGACAACTCAGTACCAAAATGATGGGCAAGTCCCCTCTGCACGGAAAAACCAGCTAACCCCAGATGAACGTTTCGGCCTTATTTGAGCCTCACCAGTAAGGGGCAGCTCACTTCACGTGGCGCTGAGAGCAAGGGGTCCACATCTGGATTACCTTTACACTTAGGGAGAGACCCTTAGTGTTTTGCAGATACAAGCTAAAAAATTATGTGAGAGGCTCTGAGCACGAACAAAAGAACAATGACCTGTTCTCCGGCTAGTCACCGCTCAAGGGCATCACATTTTAGCTCTCTAGTGCCATTACAGAGAAGAAATCTCCACATACATATTAGACTAATCCCACCCATAAGGACGGTCCAGTACCAAAATGATGGGCAAGTCCCCTCTGCACGAAAAAAACAGCTAACCACAGATGTATGTTTCGGCCTTATTTGGGCTTTGTCAGTGAAGTGCAGTTGGCTTCCCTAGGCACTGAGAGCAAGGGGTCCACGTCTGCATCACATTTTAGCTCTCTAGTACCATTACAGAGAAGAAATTTCCACATACATATTAGACTAATCCCACCCATAAGGACAGTCCAGTAGCAAAATGATGGGCAAGTCCCCTCTGCACGGAAAAAACAGCTAACCCCAGATGTATGTTTCGGCCTTATTTGGGCCTCATCAGTGAGGTGCAGCTGGGTTCTCTAGAGACTGAGAGCAAGGGGTCCACGTCTGGATTATCCTTTACACTTAGGGAAAGACCTTAAGTATTTCACAGATACAAGCTAAAAAATTATGTGAGAGGCTCTGAGCACGAACAAAAACACAATGACCTGTTCTTCAGCTAGTCACTGCTCAAGAGCATCACATTTTAGCTTTCTAGTGCCATTACAGAGAAGAAATCTCCACATACATATTAGACTAATCCCACCCATAAGGACAATTCAGTATCAAAATGATGGGCAAGTCCCCTCTGTACAGAAAAACCAGCTAACTCCAGACATACATTTTGGCCTTGTTTGGGCTTCATCAGTTATGTGCAGTTGGCTTCACTAGTCACTGAGAGCAAGGGGTCCACATCTGGATTACCCTTTACACTTAGGGAGAGACCCCAAGTGTTTTGCAGATACAAGCTAAAAAATGATGTGAGAGGCTCTGAGCACGAACAAAAGCACAATGGCCCGTTCTCTGGCTAGTCACCGCTCAAGAGCATCACATTTTAGCTCTCTAGTGCCATTATAGAGGAGAAATCTCCACATACATATTAGACTAATCCCGCCAATAAGGGCGGTCCAGTACCAAAATGATATTCAAGTCCCCTCTGCACAGAAAAATCAGCTAATCCCAGACATACGTTTCAGCCTTATTTGGGCCTCATCAGTAAGATGCAGCTGGCTTCCCTAGGCAGTTAGAGCAAGGGGTCCATGTCTGGATTACCCTTCACACTTAGGGAGAGACCCTTAGTGTTTTGCAGATACAAGCTAAAAAATTATGTGAGAGGCTCTGAGCACGAACAAAAGCACAATGGCATGTTCTCCGGCTAGTCACCGCTCAAGAGCATCACATTTTATCTCTCTAGTACCATTACAGAAAAGAAATCTCCACATACATGTTAGACTAATCCCGCCCATAAGGACGGTCCTGTAACAAAATGATGGGCAAGTCCCCTCTGCACAGAAAAACCAGCTAACCCAAGACATACATTTGGCCTTATTCGGGCCTCGTCAACAAAGTTCAGCTGGCTTCCCTAGGCACTGAGAACAAGGGGTCCACGCCTGGATTACCCTTTACACTTAGGGAGAGACCCTAAGTGTTTCAAAGATACAAGCTAAAAAAATGATGTGAGAGGCTCTGAGAACAAACAAAATCACAATGGCCTCTTCGCTGGCTAGTTACCGCTCAAGAGCATCATATTTTAGCTCTCTAGTACCATTACAGAGGAGAAATCTCCACATACATATTAGACTAATCCCGCCCATAAGGACAACTCAGTACCAAAATGATGGGCAAGTCCCCTCTGCACGGAAAAAACAGCTAACCCCAGATGAACGTTTTGGTCTTATTTGGGCCTCACCAGTAAGGTGCAGCTCACTTCACGTGGCGCTGAGAGCAAGGGGTCCACGTCTGGATTACCCTTTACATTTAGGGAGAGACCCTAAGTGTTTCTCGGATACAAGCTAAAAAAAATGATGTGAAAGACTCTGAGCATGAACAAAAGAACAATGGCCTCTTCTCCGGCTAGTCACCACTCAAGAGCATCACATTTTAGCTCTCTAGTGCCATTACAGAGGAGAAATCTCCACATACATATTAGACTAATGCCGCCCATAAGGACGTTTTAGTACCAAAATGATGGGCAAGTCCCCTCTGCACGGAAAAACCAGCTAACCCCAGATGTACATTTCAGCCTTATTAGGGCCTCATTAGTGAGGTGCAGCTGGCTTCCCTATGCACTGTTACCAAGGGGTCCACGTCTAGATTACCCTTTACACTTAGGGAGAAACCCTAAGCGTTTCGCAGATACAAGCTAAAAAATGATGTGAGAGGCTGAGCACGAACAAAAGCACAATGGCCTGTTCTCCGGCTAGTCACCGCTCAAGAGCATCACATTTTATCTCTCTAGTGCCATTACAGAGGAGAAATCTCCACATACATATTAGACTAATCCCGCCCGTAAGGATGGCCCAGTACCAAAATGATGGTCAAGTCCCCTCCGCACGGAAAAACCAACTGACCCCCAGATGTACGTTTTGATCTTATTTGGGCCTCGTTAGTGAGGTGCAGCTAGCTTCCCTATGCACTGAGACCAAGGGGTCCACATCTGGATTACCCTTTACATTTAGGGAGAGACCCTAAGTGTTTCGCAGATACAAGCTAAAAAAAATGATGTGAGAGACTCTGAGCATGAACAAAAGAACAATGGCCTGTTCTCAGGCTAGTCACCGCTCAAGAGCATCACATTTTAGCTCTCTAGTGCCAATACAGAGGAGAAATCTCCTCATACATATTAGACTAATCCCACCCATAAGGACAGTCGAGTAACAAAATGATGGGTAAGTCCCCTCTGCACGGGGGGAGGAGAAAAGAGAAAAAAAAAAAAAAAAAAAAAACAGCTAACCCCAGATGTACATTTCGGCCTTATTTGAGACTTGTCACTGAGGTGCAGCTGACTTCCCTAGTCACTTAGAGCAAGGGATCCACGTCTGGATTACCCTTTACATTTGGGGAGAGACCCTAAGTGTTTCGCAGATACAAGCTAAAAAAATTATGTGAGAGGCTCTGAGCATGAACAAAAGAACAATGGCCTGTTCTCCGGCTAATCACCACTCAAGAGCATCACATTTTAGCTCTCTAGTGCCAATACAGAGGAGAAATCTCCTCATACATATTAGACTAATCCAGCCCATAAGGACAGTCCAGTAAGAAAATGATGGGTAAGTCCCCTCTGCATGGAAAAAAAACCCAGCTAACCCCAGATGTACGTTTCGGCCCTATTTGAGACTTGTCACTGAGGTGCAGCTGACTTCCCTAGTCACTTAGAGCAAGGGATCCACGTCTGGATTACCCTTTACATTTGGGGAGAGACCCTAAGTGTTTCGTAGATACAAGCTAAAAAAATTATGTGAGAGGCTCTGAGCATGAACAAAAGAACAATGGCCTGTTCTCCGGCTAATCACCACTCAAGAGCATCACATTTTAGCTCTCTAGTGCCAATACAGAGGAGAAATCTCCTCATACATATTAGACTAATCCAGCCCATAAGGACAGTCCAGTAAGAAAATGATGGGTAAGTCCCCTCTGCATGGAAAAAAAACCCAGCTAACCCCAGATGTACGTTTCGGCCCTATTTGAGACTTGTCACTGAGGTGCAGCTGACTTCCCAAGGCACTTAGAGCAAGGGATCCACGTCTGGATTACCCTTTACATTTGGGGACAGACCCTAAGTGTTTCGCAGATACAAGCTAAAAAAAATTATGTGAGAGGCTCTGAGCATGAACAAAAGGACAATGGTCTGTTCTCGGGCTAGTCACCACTCAAGAGCATCACATTTTAGCTCTTTAGTGCCAGTACAGAGGAGAAAGCTCCACATGCATATTAGACTAATCCCACCCATAAGGACAGTCCAGTACCAAAATGATGGGCAAGTCCCCTCTGCACAGAAAAACCAGCTAACCCCAGACATACATTTTTGCCTTATTTGGGGGGCGTCGTCAGTGAAGTTCAGCTATCTTCCCTAGGCGCTGAGAGCAAGGGGTTCACGTCTGGATTACCCTTTACACTTAGGGAGAGACCCTAAGTGTTTCACAGATACAAGCTAAAAAATTATGTGAGAGGCTCTGAGCACGAACAAAAGCACAATGGCCTCTTCTCCGGCTACTCACCGCTCAAGAGCATCACATTTTATCTCTCTAGTGCCATTACAGAGGAGTAATCTCCACATACATATTAGACTAATCCCGCCCGTAAGGACAGTCCAGTACCAAAATGATGGGCAAGTCCCCTCTGCACGGAAAAACCAGATAAGCTCAGAGGTACGTTTCGGCCTTATTTGGGCCTCATCAACGAAGTTCACCTAGTTTCCCTAGGTACTGAGAGCAAGGGGTCCACGTCTGGATTACCCTATACACTTAGGGAGAGACCCTAAGTGTCTCGCAGATACAAGCTAAAAAATGATGTAAGAGACTCTGAGCACGAACAAAAGCACAATGGCATCTTCTCCAGCTAATCACCGCTCAAGAGCATCACATTTTAGCTCTCTAGTACCATTACAGAAAAGAAATCTCCACATACATGTTAGACTAATCCCGCCCATAAGGACGGTCCTGTACTAAAACGATGGGCAAGTCCCCTCTGCATGGAAAAACCAGCTAACCCCAGATATACGTTTCACCTTTATTTGGCCCTCTTCAGTGAGGAGCAGCTGGCTTCCCTAGGCACTTAGAGCAAGGGGTCCACATCTGGATTACACTTAACACTTAGGGAGAGAACCTAAGTGTTTCGCAGATACAAGCTAAAAAAAATATGTGAGAGGCTCTGAGCATGAACAAAAGAACAATGGCTTGTTCTCCTGCTAATCACCGCTCAAGAGCATCACATTTTAGCTCTTTAGTGCCAATACAGAGGAGAAAGTTCCACATGCATATTAGACTAATCCCACCCATAAGGACAGTCCAGTAAAAAAAAAAATGATGGGCAAGTCCCCTCTGCACAGAAAAACCAGCTAACCCCAGATGAACGTTTCAGCCTTATTTGGGCCTCACCAGTAAGGTGCAGCTCGCTTCATTAGGCGCTGAGAGCAAGGGGTCCACATCTGTATTACCTTTACACTTAGGGAGAGACCCTTAGTGTTTTGCAGATACAAGCTAAAAAATGATGTGAGAGGCTCTGAGCATGAATAAAAAGCACAGTGACCTGTTCTCCGGCTAGTCACCGCTCAAGAGCATCACATTTTAGCTCTCTAGTGCCATTACAGAGAAGAAATCTCCACATACATATTAGACTAATCCCACCCATAAGGACGGTCCAGAACCAAAATGATGGGCAAGTCCCCTCTGCACGAAAAAACCAGCTAACCACAGATGTACATTTTGGCTTTATTTGGGCTTTGTCAGTGAAGTGCAGTTGGCTTCCCTAGGCACTGAGAGCAAGGGGTCCACGTCTGGATTACCCTTTACATTTAGGGAAAGAACCTAAGTGTTTCGCAGATACAAGCTAAAAAAATAATGTGAGAGGCTCTGACCATGAACAAAAGAACAATGTCCTGTTCTCCGGCTAGTCACTGCTTAAAGGGATAGTAATACTTAAAATGTAAAAAAAAATATGTTGTAGGGTTTATACCCCTGAGTAAAACAAGAATACTCCCACTGCTGAAAGGTGTTTCTTTCAAAAGTTATTAATTTTCAAAGTTGAATTTTTTAGGTGCAATATCACAGTGGCCTGAAATTGTACAGTGGCGCTGTTGCTACACCATCCTATGGAGATTTATGGTCAACTGACCAGAGCTGTCCATAGGATCATGTAGCAACAGCGCCACTGTACAATTTCAGGCCACTGTGATATTGCACCTAAAAAATTCAACTTTGAAAATTAATAACTTTTGAATGAAACACCTTTCAGCAGTGGGAGTTCCCTTGTTTTACTCAGGGGTATAAACCCTACAACATATTTTTTTTTACATTTTAAGTATTACTATCCCTTTAAGAGCATCACATTTTAGCTCTCTAGCGCCATTACAGAGGAGAAATCTCCACATACATATTAGACTAATCCCACCCATAAGGACAGTCCAGTACCAAAATGATGGGCAAGTCCCCTCTACACGGAAAAAACAGCTAACCCCAGATGTATGTTTTGGCCTTATTTGGGCCTCATCAGTGAGGTGCAGCTGGGTTCCCTAGACACTGAGAGCAAGGGGTCCACGTCTGGATTATCCTTTACACTTAGGGAGAGACCTTAAGCATTTCACAGATACAAGCTAAAAAATGATGTGCGAGGCTCTGAGCACGAACAAAAGCACAAGGATCTGTTCTTCAGCTAGTCACTGCTCAAGAGCATCACATTTTAGTTTTCTAGTGCCATTACAGAGAAGAAATCTCCACATACATATTAGACTAATCCTACCCATAAGGACAATTCAGGATCAAAATGATGGGCAAGTCCCCTCTGTACAGAAAAACCAGCTAACTTCAGACATACATTTTGGCCTTATTTGGGCTTCATCACTTATGTGCAGTTGGCTGCACTAGTCACTGAGAGCAAGGGGTCCACATCTGGATTACCCTTTTCACTTAGGGAGAGACCCCAAGTGTTTCGCAGATACAAGTCAAAAAATTATGTGAGAGGCTCTGAGCACGATTAAAAGCACAATGGCCTGTTCTCCAGCTAGTCACCGCTCAAGAGCATCACATTTTAGCTCTCTAGTGCCATTACAGAGGAGAAATCTCCACATACATATTAGACTAATCCCGCTCATAAGGCCAAAACGTACGTCTGGGGTTAGCTGTTTTTTCCGTGCAGAGAGGACTTGCCCATCAAGTGTAAAGGGTAATGCAGACGTGGACCTCTTGCTCTCAGTGCCTAGGGAAGCCAGCTGTACTTCACTGACGAGGCTCAAATAAGACTGAAATGTATGTCTGGGGTTAGCTGGTTTTTCTGTGCAGAGGGGACTTGCCTATCATTTTGGTACTGCACTGTCCTCATGGGCGGGATTAGTTTAATATGTATGTGGAGATTTCTCCTCTGTAATGGCACTAGAGAGATAAAATGTGATGCTCTTGAGCAGTGACTAGCCGGAGAACAGGCCATTATGCTTTTGTTTGTGCTCAGAGCCTCTCACATCATTTTTTGGCTTGTATCTGCGAAACACTTGGGGTCTCTCCCAAAGTGTAAAGGGTAATCCAGACGTGGACCCCTTGCTCTCAGTGACTAGTGCAGCCAACTGCACATAAGTGATAAAGCCAAAATGTATTGGGGGGAAAGAGTAAGCTTGTTTTTCTATGCAGAGGGGGCTTGCCATTTATTTTGGTACTGAACTGTCCTTCTGGGTGGGATTAGTCTAATGTGTATGTAGAAGTTTCTCCTCTGTAATTGCACTAGAGAGCTAAAATGTGATGTTTTTAAGTGGTGACTAGCCAGAGAACAGACCATTGTGCTTTTGTTTGTGCTCAGAGCCTCTCACATAATTTTTTGGCTTGTATTTGTTTTAGTCAAACATGCCTTTCCTCTATTCTTAATACATGACAGCTTTTTGAGTAAATACTTCCTCAGAGAGTTCTTTGTATTTACATTGACTATATTTCTAAATAGAAACAATATAACCCGTTGTGCATCTATACCTGTTTTTATGCAGTATAGTACCCTATTGTCTGTTGCAGCAGCTGAGAGATACTACACACTGCAGTAAAGTCTATTGTCTATCAGTACTCATAAAACGTTCTCTAATACGATTTCCCCAAGTAGTTTCCCATCTAGCATATATGTAGCATGTGGCACAATGGACATTAGGACACAAAAAAGGTCTTTGTGTGTTAAGTTCCCACGACACCGTTAAATAGCGACAGTATTGGGAACTGCAAAGGGAAAAAAAGCTAACGATCAGTGCTTGACATACTATCAAGCACCGATTGTTAACTAATCTGTGTTAAACTTACCTGTCATCCACTGTCCTTCTCCTTCAGTCTTCCCTTCGGCCTTCTCTTCAGTGTTCTCTTCTTTCTTCTAACTTCTGCATTTTCTTCATTCTTCTTTCTTTTTGCTGTAAATAAAAAATAAAAGTATTAATACAACACAAAAACTATTACATCGTGTAACCCCTTGAGTGGCAATGCGTTGTGGACCTCTCTGGCACTCAAAAGATTTAAAACATGTATTATTCTTCCGTGAATATGCCTCCATGATGCTGTGAATATGCCTCCATTTAATGCCCAACTTGTTAAAAATGCAATAAATAAAATGCCATAAATAAATAAATACATAGCTTAAATGTTCAAGTCTCCGCTGTTGTGTGCAGCCACTGTGTACAGCTGCGGAGACAGTGAAGCTCAGTAACAAGGTAAACAGAGCTTGCTGTAACGTTAGCCCACATAAATACAACTACGAAGGGAAGCGTGAACGTGCTCCCTTGGCAAGTCTTGCTCCATTGTGCCGCACATGCAGTGTGCCACACAAAGGGGATGTGACACATTTCAATTCTCCATAGCTTAAATAGTAGGTAGGTAACACTGAATAAAATACCAAGGCTAATGTAGTTGGGCTAATTTAAGCCCATGGACAAAACTTTTTCACATATGAATGTTCCCCTTTAAAGGGATAGTAATGTTTCATAATAAAAGCAGCTCTAATTAATCATCATAGTATTTGGACTTTGGAGAGTGTTATTTCAATTCTGTCAGAGTTGTAGTTCAAGAGTAATTCAATGACAAAGTATCCCCCTCCCGCCCCTTTTACTGATGTAACACTGCACAGTCAGAGCAGAAGGGAGGTGCCCAGATAGATTGCAGAGAGGGACAATCTTCAATTAAGATAAGGGAAAATCCTGAAAAACTTGTCAAGGGGGGCAGGGCTTTCATTGTTCTCATAGGAAGAAGATTGTCCCCTGCTCCCCGCGATCACGGTAGCGCAGTAGGCCAAAGCCACAGCCTGAAGTTAAGGGAGCCCACAGGGAAGACATCCAGAGACCAGCAGTTAGTGTTGTGCACCTGTAGGAGGGAGGTAGAGCCTGCCTTTCTTATCATCTGCTCACCAATAAAGTGCCTCCAAGGCAGTAGTGAGGCAGGTGCTGTAGTGACACTCCTGGTGGACAATCCAGTGAAAGGTTTGTCCAGCAGAGAGGAGGGGTTAAGACCTGCAGCACTATAAGAAACCCTCAGGCTGTGTCCACTTTTCTCCAGTGTTCCAGAGCTTTGGTTCCTGTATGCTCTAAGCCTCTAGTTGTCAGTAACTCTTTGTTTGCCTTCCTGCAGGCCCTTTGCTTGATTATCCGGTACCTGACCTTTGGCTTCCCTGCTGGACTACCCTGCCTGCCTGTTTCCTAACCTTTGCCTGATCTACTGATTTTGCCTTATTGCCGCCTGCCCTGATCTTATGGACTGTTTCTGACTTTGCTTCTGTTTAACCCTTGCACTCCCGTGCTGCCATTCCTACCAAGGTGTTCTGCCTGTCTACCTCTGTGGGCCACCTGGTAAGGGTCTCTGGCAAGAGATAGCATTCCTTGCTCCTATGCTCCAACCAACCAATCCTGACAGGTTCAATGAGATGCTGTCAGGGACAGATTTTTGGGTGCCCCTACCTAAGGAAACCTAGAAGCCTATATCTTAGACATGCCACACCAACATGACCTTCCCCCAGGCTCATTCATAGGACCTTATGTATAAAGTGGAGTAATTCTGGGGCACACCAACTGCATGATAGAGGATAAATAAAAGTTCCCAAAATTCTTGTCAGTTTAACTGGGTCTTTTAACCCCTTGAATGTTAGAAGCCTCCAGTGCAATATGTTAGACAGGGCCGGATTTCTCATAAGGCAGAGTAGGCATCTGTCTACAGGCGCATTCCATAGAGGGGCGCCTGTCATTGGGACCCATTTTTGTTTTGTTTTTTTAATATTTATTTTTTTAAATTATTCTTGCCGCGGGCAGTGCAGGTACTAACCCCCCACTTGGTCAGATCTACCGTCAGCGCCTCCATCGGCACAGACCTTTAGCTGCTGGAGCTCCCTCATGAGCTCTTTAGTAATGCAGAGCTCTGGGTGATGACATCATCTCCCAGCGCTCTGCATTACTGAACAGAAGACTGCGCGGGAGCTCCAGCAGCTACAAGTCTGTGTAGAAGGAGGCACAGACCTGTCCTGCCACACCACTGGACCACCAGGGAGGAGGTAGGAAACGGGGGTGGGCTCAATGTGGAGGTAATATGGAGCTGATGGGGGACAGCGTGAGGGCAAAGTGGAGATGATGGAGGCAGCGTGAGGGCAATATGGAGCTGATGGGGGCAATGTGAGGGCAATATGGAGGTAATGGAGGCAGTATGGAGATGATGGGGGTAGTTTGAGGGCAATATGGAGCTGATGGGGGGGTAAGTTGTAGCTGATGGGGGCAATATGGAGCTGATGGCTGGCAATGTGAACGCAATATGGAACTGATGGGGGAAAGTTGGAGCTGATAGGGGCAATATGGAGCTGATGGCTGGCAATGGGAGGGTAATATGGAGATAATGGGGGCAATATGGAGCTGATGGGGGGCAGTGTGGAGATTGTGGAGGTGTCCACTGGAGATGGCCATTGGGGGGGGCGCTTCAGATTTCTGTACCTACAGGCTCCTGAGATGTAAATCCGGCCCTGATATTAGATATCTATGTAACATTCAAGGGGTTGAAAATTCCAGTTAAATTTAAATTTAATTTTTATTTGTCAATTGGATTGTCCTTTAATTATTTTCCTTTGACGTTAAACAAAAAGGTCCACTATTGCCTGGCAAAAAAATACAGTTGTGGTCAAGGCTTATAGGAAATGTATGTCAGAAGTAAGAACTTAGATGTGATGTATTGTGGAGAAACCTAGGTTCACTCATAACCAAGGAACAACATTAAGGTGGTAAGCCTGATTAGAGGGCTCTCCCTAAAAGGATAGAAATATTGGGGTGAGGAGAGGTAGCTTCCGATTGAAGAGCCTTGAGCTACTGAGCATATATAGCCTTGCAACCCATCCCACAAATACAGACGATGCCCGTAGTTTAGTCAAGTTTGATGTTGTAGGATAAAAGAATGGAGGGTTGATGTGGAGGGGAAAGGGCAAGTTGGTTGTGGATGCCTGAGATATGTAGTTTGATTGTGAATTGGGAAAGTTTGAGTGACGAATGACAGAAGGATGTGAATGCAGGATAACAGTAATGGAGTAAGGATGTTAAGATTTGGTATGGAAGAGGAATTTATGGAAAGAAGTCCAAGATTTGTCATAAGCCTTCTTAGTGTTTGAGAACAAAGCATTGAGAATGATGGAGATGGCTTTGGGGAAGTGTATGTTCAGGGCGTAATCAGGTCCTGGAGACAAAGGGTGAGGGCTGGCTAGTGATTGAAGCATAAAGAAAACCTGAAAGTTAAAAGTAGAGACAGGGGCGGACTGACAGCACCTAGGGCCCCTGGGCAAATGGAGGCCATGGGCCCCCTTTACCCTGCCCCTTGTTACACCCCACCCACATTTATGCCCCTCCCCCAAGGTAACACTACAGCCCACCCCCTTTTGCCAATTTTATAACTGTCATTAATGTTCTAAGATAAAGCAGGTGATACCTCAGTGCTTACAATTGAAATGTAGCTACACTAGAAATACCACCAAGCTTACAACTGAAATTGAACTACAGTTCTAGTGTAGCTCCATTTTGACTGTAATCTCTTTGGTATCACTTGTGTAGCTCCATTTCAATTGCAATATGGCATAGCTTGCTACTGAAATGTACCTACAATAATGAAACCACAGAGCTTACAATTGAAATGAAGTTACACAAGTTACATATTTGAGTTTACAAATGAAATGGAGCACCAGAAGTAATACCACAGAGCTTACAATTGAAATTGATGTACACTAGTGATACCACAGAGCTTACAACTGAAATGGAGCTACACTAGTGATACCACAGAGCTTACAAATAAAATGGAGCTACAGTTCTACTGTAGCTCCATTTTAATTGTAAGCTCAGTCATATCACTTGTGTAGCTCTAATTTAATTGTAAGCTCTGTTGTATCACTTATATAGCATCATTTAAATAATAAGCTGTAGTATAATTTAGTTCCAATTCAGTTGTAAGGTACTATAAACCAATACATCACGTGGCAGGCAAATTCAGACATTGTCATCTGCTAGATACATAGGCTTTTCTGCCATTAGTACACTTATTCATAAAGCTACAGAGGTGCAATTCTGGAGCAAATGAACTTCACCACGGTGTTAAAATTCTGTATATTTCCATTAATTTAAATGGGGGTTTAACCATTTGAATGCTACAGGTCTCTAGCCCAATGCAAACCAATGTGCCGGAGACCTCACTAGTATAAAAATATCTTAAACAGCATTTAAATTAGTGGAAATATTCATTTAACCCTATGGTGCAGTTGGTTTGCTCCAGAATTGCAATTCTAAAGCATCATGAATAAATCCCTTAAGGTCTTATGTCAAATTAATGCTTTTCTGGAGAAAATCTACTGCATTAGAATGGGAAATAAAAGCCAACACCTTGGTTTAAATTGGGATTTTAATCCTTTGACCCCTAGAGGGTTTCCAGTGGATTGTAAAGCTAAAGGGGTTAAAATGCCTAATTAACTCATGATGCAGGGTTACACTTAGGAGACTCCAGTAGAACTGAAGGGGTGAAACACCCCATTTATATTAATGGGCATTTTGAGAAGATTTATTCGTCCACTATATTGCAGTTAGTTTGCTCCTGAATTGCTTAATTTTGCATTACTTACAGTAAAGCTCCTTAGCCTCATTGGCAGCCTAGTTATGCCTCAGCATTGTGCCACTGCAATGTTAGTCACAGACCCATACACACTAACCCCATAAAATTGTACCAATTCACTGGTAGTCATAGAACTGCACATACTGACCCCAAGATACCTGTGGGGCCAGGTACAGAATAAGTTATGGGCCTGTTTTATTTTGGTGGAAAACCCCCAAACACAATTAAAATGTTTGACATCTCCCTTACAAATGATTTAACCCTTTGAGTGCCAGAGGGTTATGGAACGAATTGTTTGCAATGCATTCCGTTCTCCTCTGGCACTCAAAGAGTTAAACATATATGTGTATATACACAAACACTTTCCCTCCCAGTCCCCCTCCTCCCTCTTGCCTACTTTAAGACACAGGAAGAGGGTATCGCCATGATCCCTGGTGGTCCAACAGGTTTTTTTTGTTTTTTTTTTAGCAAAGGATCTGTGTCTCCTTCGACACAGACCTCTACATCCAACACCTTCATGTTCCTCGATGTGCCCAATAATACAGTGCGCCAGGATATGACGTTATAGCCTAGCGCGCTGCATTCTTTGAGAGTGCAGAAGCTGAATGTAGAAGTCTGTGTCGGTCAGAGAAGGCACAGATCTGTAGCGGCAACTGAGGGAAGGGAATAAGATTCTTCCCAACCGGCAAGAGCTTGTGGGACCACTGATGTAGCAGGCACTCACTAAAGCCAGGCCTGCTTGAGGACCCATTCACCCTCTGATAACTTACTGCAAGGCAAGCCCTGATGAGCGGGCACCCCCTGGCAGCGGGCCCTTGGTCCATGACCGAATGCCCGACTGCTCAGTCCGCCCCTGAGTAGAGAGTGTTATCGTCTAGGTTAAAGGGATAGTAATGTTTCACAAAAACAGCAGCTCCAATTAATCTTCATAGTATTTGAACCATAGAGAGTGTTATTTCAATACTGTCAGAGTTGTGGTTCAAGAGTAATTGAAGGATAAAGTTTCTCCCTCCCTCCCTCCCCTTTTACCTAATGTAAGCCATCTCTTCTCAGATGTGGAATCTGGTCCATAGACCAGACAGATAACAGCAATGGACAATCTTTTTCCTATGAGAACAATGAAAGCCCTGCCCCCCTTGACAAGTTTTTCAGGTTTTTCCCTTGTCTTAATTGAAGATTGTCCCTCTCTGCAATCTACTTGGGCACCTCCCTTCTGCTTTGGCTGAGCAGTGTTACATCAGTAAAAGGGGTGGTAGGGGGATACTTTATCATTCAATTACACTTGAACTACAACCCTGACAGAATTGAAAGAACACTCTCCAAGGTCCAAATACTATGATGATTAATTAAAGCTGCTTTTATTATGAAACATTATTATCCCTTTAAGGGAACTTGGAACTAAAGTACTGTAAATGTAGAATTTAAAATACAAGGATAACAGAAAAATTTACTCACAAATAGCACGATGAAAGGAGAGTGAATCTACTTTTTGAGATGAGGTGGGAAGTGGCTGGATTGTCTGTCATGAATGTAATTGCTTGGCCTGACCATAATAGGTCCCAAAGGGCTGCCACAATGAGGTACAGTTCAAATAGAAGAGACAAAGAGGAGAATAGGTGGAGATTGAAGGCTTCTGGGATGGAGGGGTCATGTTTCGGTGCACCTGTCGTTTATGTGGATGGCCACGAAACCGTGAGCTGCTGAAGCTTCTGAGTAAATGCAGGGGGATGAGGGGGAAGGAGTGGGAGGGAACATGGAATGACCATTACAGTATAGCAGTATAGGAGGAATTTGGCCCACATAGCCAAGACTGACTTGGCCAGTTGGTCAGGGAAATAATAGAAAATGAGCTTGGCCAGAAAAGAGGAGTTGGAGGAGACAAGAAATAAAGTTAAGATGGCTATGTGGGATTGGAGCACAGCCTTGGAACATGATGATTTTGAGGCAACATCAAGCAATTTGATTAGACATAGTTTATCTACAGGAAGGCTGGCTTCCGATTTGGAGGAATGTAGGATAATACCTAAGAATTCTACAGATGACGCTAGGCCACTAGTCCCATGGAGGAAGATAGAAAAGAGATCATCCCTAGAGCACTACTAAAAAGAAGCCCATTTGTGGAGGCACTCAAAAATGGGTGACTACATAAATACAAAAATATAAATGCTTTATTGGTACACAAAGAACAAATCAATTAAAAACAATTAAAACAAAACAAGACAGGTACAATATCCCAGAGTTTATATAATGTCCCTCAGGCAATAATACAAAATACAAAAAATATGGTACACATATAAGATGTCCCAGAAGGAGTAAAGTAGATGGACATATAGATCTTCTTAAATAAATATTGCTACATCCTATGTGAAATATCAATAATCAATAAATAGTAGTGAAATACAATAGCAAGAAACGGAAGGAGATATTTATCCATTAATATGAATAACCACACTCAAATCAGGACATATAAAACAGGGACATCAGACTCTGGAGAGGCCTATCTTGAACACCCAGCCATCCCTACGTGTATCGCCATAAAGGCTTCGTCATTGAGAATGTGAAAAAATAAGAAGAGTTTAGTGAGACTAGAAGGAGGACAATAGGGGTAGGGGAGTTCTATCAGCAGAAATCATCTAGGTAATATATGCAGATGGAGCAGTGATAGTGATTAGTAAGGAGCCAGCAAAAGGTGTCAGAAAAGATACCAAACAATTTAGGACTACTTTTTGAACCGAATATGAGTCTGACAGTGATTGTCGGCCTTTAATGCTCTGAAGGGGCCAAAGTGAAAGGTGGATAGGAAGGAGTTTAAATGCATCTGAAATGTGTGTTTTTGAGTGCCAACAACCTTGCTTGGATTGTCTGATGTGACATATAGTGTTTTCTGAACTGCAAATTCCTTTGATGGACTGAGGAAGTTAGTTCAAGGGGTTGGGGAACAATGAGGGGCAGAAAAAAAGCTATGATGATAGAATATTCTAGTGGAGATACCTATGGGGTTGACTCACCATATGGGAAAGGTGAGGGAAGGTAGGCGCCTATTAGGAAACCTTTCTCTAGTTCAGTGGCCATTAGGAAGTCTACTAAGTCTGGTTCATCCAGAGTGGATTGGAAGTTGCAGCATTTATATGAAGATGAGGGACAAGCGATGATGCCTGTGTGAAAACCTTCTTGAAACCCTGATATAAGATACTGAATAAGGTTAGTGTCTGTGTGAAGAGACTGATACTAGTCATTTATTATGTGGGGTATTCTAGGAGCATATAGCTTGGGAAGACCCTTGTGACAAATTTAACAGATGTGGAGTAGCCGGCTGTCACGGTTTGTTAAGACTCTCAGACGCAAGGTTAGGTAAAAACACAACTTTATTGAAACGCTTAAGATAATCCCATAGGGTTTTAAACACATACATACAATACATATAATGACCAATGGAAGGACTTTAACAATACAGACTCTACCGGTCTTGCCAATATACCGGCAAGACAGCCTGAGCAGTAAGGAATAAAAGGCTCTACCGGTCTTGCCAAAATACAGGAAAAGGCAGCCTAACGGACACCCAAGTAGTATGCTCTACCGGCCTTGCCAATACCGGGTAAGGCAACCTCAGGATGGAATAATGTAAAAGGTTCTACCGGCCTTACCAATATATCGAGCAAGGCAGTCCAAAGGAATACCAATATAGGCTCTACCGGTCCTGCCAATACCGGGTAAGGCAACCTCAGGATGGAAACGTAAGGTTCTATCGGCCTTACCAATATACTGGGCAAGGCAGCCCAAAGAAGCAGTAATCAATCACAGTGATCTAAATAGCTGTCAGATGGCAATGACAGTCTAATAGTAATTGATAGACTGCAAGATCAGTGGTTTACCCTGGTAGTCTTTACACTGTATCACTCATGTACTGTAGGACTACTAGCTGTCTAGGACTGGACAGCACACAGTGAATCAGAAGACTACCTGCGTAGCGAGACAAGGGAGTAAACCAGCGCCCTCACGTTGGGAACCTTCTAGCAGGACATAGATTAACCCACAGGTCATGGAGCGAACCAACACCCGAGCGTTGGTATAATACAAGATACAGTGTAGCTTAACGGTGGAGCGAACCAGCGTCCGCACGCTGGGTACCAACAGACTGTATAGTATAGCCGCAAGGCTTAAGGAGCGAACCAGCATCCGCACGCTGTGACCAACAAACAGTATAGTATAGCTGCAAGGCTTATGGAGCAAACCAGTGTCCGCACGCTGGGACCAACAGACAATAAGTATAGCCGCAAGGCTTGTGGAGTGAATCAGAGCCCGCACGCTGTGACCAACAGACAGTATAGTATAGCCGCAAGGCTTGAGGAGCGAACCAGCGTCCGCACGCTGGGACTGACAGACAGTATAGTATAGCCGCAAGGCTTAAGGAGCGAATCAGCGTCCGCACGCTGTAACCAACAAGCAGTATTGTATAGCCGCGAGGCTTACTGGAGCAAACCAGCGTCCGCATGCAGGGACTAACAGACAGAATAGTATAGCCGCAAGGCTTGTGGAGCAACCCAGCGTCTGCACGCTGGGACTAACAGACAGTATATTATAGCCGCAAGGCTCATGGAGTGAATCAGCGTCCATACGCTGTAACCAACAACCAGTATTGTATAGCCGCAAGGCTTACTGGAGCAAACCAGCGTCCGCATGCAGGGACTAACAGACAGAATAGTATAGCCGCAAGGCTTGTGGAGCAACCCAGCGTCTGCACGCTGGGACTAACAGACAGTATATTATAGCCGCAAGGCTCATGGAGTGAATCAGCGTCCATACGCTGTAACCAACAACCAGTATTGTATAGCCGCAAGGCTTATGAAGCGAACCAGCGTCCGCACGCTGGAAACCAACAGAGAATGTCGCCAAAGAGACCGAAGCAGAAAGTCGCCACAGACGAAGGAACCGGGCCAGGAGACGAACAGGAACCAACAAGGACGATCAACCGGATCAGGAGCGGCAACAAAGACGAGCAGCAGGAAACAGCAACCTCTGAAGACTCAACCGGAACCGGCACTGGAACCAGCACTGCAGACAGGAGACTCAGGAACAGGATGAAATCAGGAACACAGCAAAGGCCCAATAAGCTTCTGAGCATGGTGGAAGTGGTTGCTATCAGAGACACCACGAAAGGGCAACCAAAGGGTGCCCAGACACAGTTTAAATAGGCAATATGAGGCGGACTAAAGGCAGACAGCCAATGGGAGCCCTCTACCGGTAATAGACATAGAAATGCAGCAATCACGGGCACCGTGATACTGGCAAGCACTTTAGAAGCACTTATGTGTCAGGCATCCTCGAAGTCTCGTGACAAATCTGATAGGAACTCCCAGAACACAGGAAGATGGACTAAGAGACAGTAGACTCCTCCAACAATGGTTGTTAGGGTGAAGGATAGGGTACGGTGTTAGAGATCAAAGCTGGATATCGTAGACCCCCTGTAATCTGTTGTGCTGCAGCCTGGGTCATGTAAAGATGCTAGCTGAGAAGCCAGATGACCCCTTCAGTTGAGCTGAAGAATGCCCAGTATAATCCGCCACAGTAAGGTCTAACACCACCAACCCCAGGGAGAATATTTTCAACAATATAGAGTAAGAGTATGAGACTCACCAGCAGAAACAGGAGTAGCCCTCAAGAGGTCAGCATACAAAATGTCAAGGAATAAGCAATGGTCAGCAACTGGCAGACTATGAAGTACAAGATCAGCAGGCAAGGGAATGTCCAGGGTCAGGCAATGGTCAGAAATGGGCAGGTTAGTGAAGTACCAGAATCAGCAGGCAAAGGAATGCCAATGGTAAACAAATGGCAGGCTACAGAAATACTCAGACAGCAACTAACACAGGCTAGAATGCTATAATTGCACACTGGTCTTCCCTCTTAAAGGGATAGTAATACTTCGTTTTAACTTTATTTTATTTTGTAGGCACTAAAAAAACATGAAGAATGATCTAAGTCTTATCTCTCAAACCTTTATGATTTATGAGATATTCACAAGCAAAGTTTCCCCTCCCGCCCCTTTTACCTAGTGTAAGCCATCTCTTCTCAGATGTGGAATGCAGTCCATAGACCAGACAGATAACAGAAGGGGACACTGTTATTCCTATGAAAACAATGAAATCCCTGCCCCCCTTGACAAGCTTTTCAGGTTTTTCCCTTATCTTAATTGAAGATTGTCCCTCTCTGCAGTCTACCTGGGCACCTCCCTTCTGCTGTGGCTGAACAGTGTGACATCAGTAAAAGGAGCGGGAGGGGGACACTGTCATTGAATTACTCTTGAACTACAACTCTGTCAGAATTGAAATAACACTCTCCAAAGTTCAAATACTAGGATGATTAATTAGAGCTGCTTTTATTATGAAACATTACTATCCCTTTAAAGCCTGCAAATGGAAGTGTGGGCCAAAAAAAGAGTCTGAAAGCCGCACAAAGAGACCATGGAGTGGCATTAGCAAGAGAAGATTACCTGTCATGGTAATCAGGCAAAGAATGACAGACACGGTAATAAAACATAACCACCTTTATTAGAATATACATTGATAATAATATATGAGATTTAGCGATGATACTATCCCAAACAACCCCAGATCACCGGATGATAGGACCCAAGCTCCAACCTGGAGCTGCACACTGTGCTACGCACTGCACTACTGAGAGGTACCGGAGACGAAAGGCAACAGGGAGGTAGAGTTGGACAGAGCCACGGGACACTGAAGCTAATGGTCAGGCAGGCTAGGAGTCGGGGTCATAAAAGGAGCGAATACTCAGATAAGCACAGGTCACAACAGAGCACAAGAGTAACTAACAGGAACATCACGTAAGGGCAATGACTCCCAGGCCCAAGGAGGTTTATAAAGGAGCAGAAGGAGGAAGGACCTAATTAGGTCACCCATGTTAGTGCCTGTTGCCTGATGTCAGCAATGAGGAAGTGGCCGGAGGCCGTGCCGGCCGGCGGTCTTACAGAGGTAGGAAGCACAGGAACACTTACCCTCTAAGGGAGACTGTGATACTACCATAGAGAAACTGTATAGCGATGCAGAGGTGCACCAAAGGATGTCTGTGACATTTTGTACTGAAATTGTTGAAGATGTGGGATTGGTCAGGGAGTAGATAGGTCTGCATAGTTTGTCATGGGGGGGAGAGGGACTGTTGAGGGGGGAAAAGGGATAGAAAAAGCTGTGGGACCAGAGCCACTAATAGAGGAAGGTGGGACTGAAGGACAGAGGATAAATTAATGAGTTGATGACTGACAGAATTGACAGACAGGGACTTTGAGACAAGCAAAGCGTCTACATAAGAGTTATTATCAACTGAACTCCAGTCTGTTATGAAATTAAATTGAGCCAATGCTCGGCTACTTTTGCTGAAAAGGGTTGATGATAATCATATGGAAACCACAAAAACTAAAAAAGGGAAGGTCCCAGGAGTGCGTCTAGCTTAATTGCCTTAGGAATCTTGGTTGGTCTGCTAAGGGTGTTGCCCAGCCAAGTGATTAAAGGGAAGCGGTAGCCTAGAAATAAGTCACTCTTCATTTAACACATTGACTTGTCTAGGTAGATGTCTTTGAAACTGCCATAGTTGTACCAAATGGTATACTTTTGAAATGTCGCACACTTAAAGAGCATGCAACCTTTTAATTAATTCACCACGTTGCCATGGTCAAAATGGCGACATGACAATCTCGCATTGCATAACAGCCCAAGATTGTCATGTTGCCTACTTAATGGTCGCATATATAGACGAAGGCGCTCCAGCTGCAGCACTCGGAGGCGCTCCAATGGATTAGCATTTTCATTGCTCTGGGATCTGACTTGTATTCAACACCAGCTTTGTGTGCTCCTTAGCACTACTTAATGGTCGCATCAGCACATGGAGGTGCTCCAGCTAAGTGTCTGTTACTTAAAATGTAGCAGCAGCTGGAGTGCCTCCGTGTGCTGCAGATAATATGTTTCCTATTACATTTTAAGCAAACTAGTTTTTTTGCATTATATATATGTAGTTTACTGTATATAGCGATTTTCGATGATATCTACACACCATCTAACACCAAACAATGGGCTCCAGTCGACCTGAATGACTTGTAAGGGACTCTACTTGTTCTCGGATTTAAACATTTCGAAACTAGAACAACTTAGCAGTAGACTAAAATGCAGACGAAATGCAGGTAAAAATAGTAAATAGAAATTACTGGCTGTTGTTTGAATGACACCTACATAGGTAATTCCTTCTTATAAACAAATTAAGTACAACTTATTTTTAGGGAATAGTTAATCTTTAAATAGGGCTTTTAAACACGTGAATCACCAACGCATTATGACGCATTCAAGGGATTAAAAGTCCCATTTAAATGAATAGGAATTGTGGAAATGTGTATTTGTCCTCTACAGTGTAGTTGGTTTACACAGATTAACTTTACTATTTCTTAGTATATCAGCGTTGCTGCCGATATTACTTCAATAAAATGGGTATCATGACATATAACACAGTTCAGGAATGTACATCTAATTCTCTAACTTTAAAAAATATAATAGTGTTATATATGTGTATGTTTAAAATATGTACAGTACAGGAGTTAGCAAATAGCAAAACAATGAAAAAATTATATTTCTGTTACACTCAAAAGGGTACTTTGTAGGACCAACTTTCTTATGCGGTCAATCAGCAATAAATGAAAACAAAAAATCCCATTTTAAATTTTTTTTATCCATGTATATCTGTGTTTGTCTGTCATTTGGCAATAAGATTGGATGTTTCATTGGTGTACAAGGTGTAACCCAGGGGCATAACTAGGACCTAATTGTCATTGGAACAAAATCTGTGGAACTCCCCCTATCATGGTCTGGAGCAAGTGTGAATAATGCTGCAGATCTTATTTAAAATCCAGGAGCAAGTGTGAATCATGTGCTGATACAGATGAAAGATACAGTTCACCATCAGAGGATCTCAGAAGAACCTCAAGTCACAGGGATTAAAAGCAATTTGTTTGCAGAGCTAGGGAGGTATTGTTTCATGACCCACATGCAAACAGTTTAATCTTTTCTGCTAGAAGGGTGTCCAACACATTTATTTGCAACTCCATCTGGTGCTCAAATGTTAATGAGAAAAGGGAATGGTCTCGCTGATACTATTATTATTATTATTATCTTACTGGCTGGCCATGTCTGATGATGTCAGAGGCTACAAGCCAAGACAGGAAACTGGCCTAATTATAGCCCAACAGCAGATTGAGCACTGTAGGTTGCTTGTGTATCTGCAACAGCCTTTGCATGCAGAATAAAAAAAAAATTCCAAGTAATGTTATTATATACTGATTTTAATTTTTAGTTAACTTTGGAAACCCTGGGTTCGTTAATAACATCTAAACTCAAAATGACAATGGTAATTTGGGGAATTTTTGTTTTTTCCCTTATGGTATACTTGGTTTGCCCTAGAATTACTTCACTTTTTCTTTTGAACATAAGGTCCCAAAACCTTTTTTCATTATGGAAACACATTGGGGGTTTTTGTACTGAGGTGTGATAAAGAGGTGATAAAGTGGAGATGATATCTCCAGTGATTTCACTTCTCCAGTTCCTATGCACTAAGATCTCCAAATCTGGAGACATTTTAGTGCATTGCTCCATACAATAACATAGGACTTGGAGAAGAGATATCACTGGAGCAGTCATCTCCACTTTATCACCTCTTTATCACACCTTAGTACATCTCACCCATTGTTTTTCATGGATCTCAATTTCTAGACACAACCAGGAGTTCACGTATTGCCAAACATTAAAAAATGTCCAGGGCGGTAACATTACAGAGCGTCACAGAAGGAAATCTTAAAACTGCACATCTTCACATTATAGTCATTACCCACAAGTAAATACTGCATGAAATCATGCATATAAGTGTTAATAATGGGACAATAAGGCACTAGGGTTGGGTTACCTTAAAAATATGAGTATTGTAAAAGCTGAAGAATTTGTTGGCACTTTAGAAATAAATGACAATTATAAAAATGCTTCCAGGGGCTGTGTGAATATTATTTTCAGGCACACTTTTAGTAGCTTTTGATTTCTGGGCAAATAAGGCATGCATGTGGATGCTCACCCCAGCTTTGTACTGCGGATGTGAATACAGCTTCATAACGTTCAGTCTATGTTTGTGGTTGTACCACGGGCGTGAAATGTTGTATGGGCAGGAAGTAAGGTAACAATGACAGAGAGGGAGAGAAAGAAAGAGAGTAAGAGACACAAAGTGGCAAAGACAGAGGCAGAGAAGTCTGAATGCAATTGTGCGAGACGGCATTAGAGAACAATTGGATGGCTTTTTGAGAAAGAAGAAATAGGAAGCAGGAAAACTGAAGATCAACAGATGTGGAAAAGATGCCAATAAAAGGATGAAGATTGCAACCTAGTCCAAGAGATTTTATCACGGAGTTTCCACCCACAGGTATATCTCTGACTTCACTTACACAAGCCTTACTCATTACCTGTTGAAGAAGCACATTAATCTAAGGACATATATATCCATGCACAAACTGAGAATGGTTTCCATTTTCCCAGAAAACCTCCTTGGATTATTGTGACCCATCACATTAGGGAAAGACACATTTTTAGGACCCCAATGATGAGCTTTTTGTACTGTTGTGCATATGGCCCTACTCCTGCTGTTGTTGAACTACTGAGGATGATGGGTATTGTAGTCCAACAATAGATGGAGCACTACAGGTTGCTTGGGTATCTCCAATGTATCTTCAATGGCCTTTACATGCAGAATTTAAAAAAAACTAATTCTAGGTATTGTTATTTTATGCAGATTTACATTTTTGGAAAACGCTCTTTAGATGTATCAGACATCTCAAATTCAACATATAAATTTTAATGGTCCCATGCCTGCTGTTTACTCATGCAGTTGTCACAATGTATATGTGCTATTTGTATGGTTCAGTGTCCATCTTTGTATCATCTTGGCCCATTCTCTTCAACCCAGCCCTAAGATCCTGTCATTCTCCATCTGTGTGTCACATTTCTTAATCCACATGTGATTTTTTGGCTTTCTCCTTCAGTTTTTGATATGACCTACTTACCGTACTGTATAAGATGGCGCCTGTGTCTGTCATTGCTTTCTCTGATAATTTTCATCATAAGATGGCTGAACCAAAACTCATTTCCTTGTGGGATGGCAAACACATGTGGGGGGAGAATCACTAAGTGGTCATAAAGAGGTGATGCAGTGGAGATGACTTCTACAGTTTATCACTTCTCCAGTTCCCATGTTATTCTATAGAGCCTATGCACTAAGATCATCAGAGCAGAAGACATCTTAATGCATAGGCTCCATAGAATAACATAGGAACTGGAGAAATGATAAACTGGTGAAATCATCTCCACTTTATCACCTCTTTATCACCGCTTAGTGAATCTCCCCCATTCTTTGTAATAGAGGAAGGATGAAATATTAAAGAATTAGAACAATTCTGGAGCAAAGTAACTGCACCACAGGGGCAAATAAATATTCCAATTGATGCCAATGGTGTTTTTAACCCCTTATATATTAGAAAGCAATGGTTGGATACTTCTTTAGCTGTCAAAGGGTTAAAGCCGCATTTAAATCAAATGGAAGAACTTGAATGCTTATTTGACCCCTGTGGTGCAGTAGGTTTGCTCCAGAATTGCTCCACTTCTTTTCTGTACAAGAGTCTATGTCATTATGCCTGCCTGATAGGACAGTCATCTCTATGACAGATGGGTATCATGTTAAAGTTGTTTGTGTATAGGTGGATTCAGGGGAAATATATGTTACTAGCACTTCTTTTAGATGAGAATCTACCATAATCATTGCTAATTTTTGCATTTTTTTTAAAGATGGTTTTCTTAACTCTTTGAATGCTGCAGCATTATCCAAAGCATTGTGAAGCAATGTGTTGGAACCCCTTTGGCGGACAAGGAATTAGAAGTCTATTAGAGCAATTAACTATAATTTATAATGTGATCATGTTATTGTCTATGGGTAAAACAAAAGCAAGGAACAGATTAGATATAAATCCAATACCAGATGAGGACTGAGACACAAAGTGCAGTGGTACTTATGTTTAAAAACAAAATGGAGCAACTCTGGAGCAAACCAACTGTACCATATGGGAGAAATAAATATTCCCACTGATTTAAACAGAGATTTTGCTCAATTGAATGATAGAGGGCTTCAACAGATTGCAAAGAGGTTAAAAATATAATTTAAATCAATGAAAATTGAACATTTTTATTTATCCCCTACAGTGAAGTTGGTTTGCACCAGAATAGCTACATTTTGTCTGTACACATAAAGCCTGGTACATTTTACATTCAGATTCTCCCGTGTAAGATACATTGGGTGAAAAGGGAAAAGGTGGCACAATTTTTGGATAAACCAGCTGCACTGTAGGGAACAAATTAAAATCCTGGTTGAGATAAATGGTGCTTTTAACCCCTTGAATGCTAGAGCAATGCATTGGAGAGATATATAGCATCCAATGGATTAAAACTCCATTTAAATCAATAGGAATGTTTGTGTGTTCTCTTGGTTCAGATGGTTTGCTCCACTATTATACACAGGACCCACTATATCACCGGTATCTTCTTGGACCTGCATATTAATTGCAAGGACATGCTATTCATTACAAAGGGGTTCCAAAATACATTTGATAAAAATTACATGAAAATCACTTCTTATGGGGAAGATTAAAATTTACGTGAACTAGTCATTCCTTTAACCCTTTAAGTGACAGAGGGGTGCTCAATGCATTGTGAAGCAATGTGTTGTATAACACTCTGGCACTCAAAAGGTTTTTAAAGGTGAAACCAATGAAATTCAAAGAACAAATATCACAGGTTAGACTATGGTGGAGTCTAATCGAAATCTTTTTAAAACAATTTTTATTCATCAGGTAACTTGACTTATCATGAGGTATAGACATACAGTACTGTGAAAAAGTCTTAGGCAGGTGTGGAAAAAAAGTAAGAATGCTTTCAAAAATAGACATGTTAATAGTTTATTGTTATCAATTAACAAAATGCATAGTGAGTGAACAAAAAAAAAAATCTAAATCAAATCAATATTTGGTGTGACCACCCTTTGCCTTCAAAACATTATCAATTTTTCTAGGTACACTTGCACAGTGTTAGGGATTTTGTAGGCTTATAGTCAAGTGTACGATTAAACAATTATACCAAACAGGGGCAAATGATCATCAATTTAATATGTGTTTTGAAACACAATAATTCGCTGAAACAGCTGAAGGTTGCTGAAGACAGTTTAATGTCAGAAGTCATACACCATGGCAAGACTGAGCACAGCAACAAGACACAAGGTAGCTATACTGTATCAGCAAGGTCTCTCCCAGGTAGAAATTTCAAGGCAGACAGGGGTTTCCAGTTGTGCTGTCCAAACTCTGTTGAAGAAGCACAAGAAACAGGCAATGGACGCAGTGGTCGGCAAAGGAAACAGATGAAAGACACATCATGCTTACTTCCCTTTGCAATCAGAAGATGTACAGCAGTGCCATCAGCTCAGAATTGGCAGTAAACAGTGGGATCCTGGTACACCCATCTACTGTCCAAAGAAGTCTGTTCATTAGTGGTCTTTATGGAACATTTGCAGCCAAAAAGCCATCCCTCCAACGTGGAAACAAGGCCAAGCGACTCAACTATGCACAAAAGCACAGGAACTGGGCTGCAGAAAAGTGGCAGCAAGTGCTCTGGACTGATGAGGCAACAGTGAAGCATGGTGGAGGTTCTTTGCAAGTTTGGGGCTACATTTCTGCAAATGGAGTGGGGGATTTAATCAGAATTAATGGTCTCCTCAATTCTGAGATGCACAGGCAGATACTTAAACATCATGCAATACCATCAGGGAGGCATCTGAAAAATGTATTCTGCAGCATGACAATGACTCCAAACATACAGCCAAAATCATTAAGAACTATCTTCAGCTTAAAGAACAACAAGGAGTCCTGGAAATGATGCTATGGCCTCCACAGAGCCCTGATGTCACCATCATCGAGTCTGTCTGGGATTACATGAAGAGAGAGAAGCAACTGCGGCTGCATAAATCCACAGAAGAACTGTAGTTAGTTCTCCAAGATGTTTGGACCAACCTGCCTGCCGAGTTCCCTAACAAACTGGGTGTAAGTGTACCTAGAAGAATTGATGCTGTTTTGAAGGAAAAGGGTGGTCACACCATATATTGATTTGATTTAGATTTTTCTTCTGTTCCCTCTCAATGCATTTTGTTAATTGATAAATATAAACTATTAGCATGTCTATTTTTGAAACTATCCTTACAGCATTTTTTCACACCTGCCTAAGATGTTTGCACAGTACTGTACCTGGGAACATTGAAAGTGAGATGACTTTGAGATCTCTGAAATGGTAACCCATAACAGTTAGATGACATGCCCCCACTTGCTGTCACCTAGAGGTACTTGAGTCAGGAACCTTTAACATACTGCAACTCTCTCTCTCTCTCTCTCTCACCCTAAGTCTCAGGGTCAAACCCTGAGAGTCCCAAAATATGGGCATGCACAGTAATATAGACATAGCATGGTGGGTTTCTTCAAATTCGCAAGTTCTTTGTATTGTTTATAAATGTTTTACCTGCATATATATATATATATAAAAACAAAAAACATTTATTGAAATTTCATGAAACATTAAGACAGCATTTCTTGGAACACAGTGTAATGACAAACTGAGCTCCACCATTCAAATCATTGACATGGAGTTGAGAACAGCTTTGAATGGTGGGGCTTATTGAGTCATTACACTGTGTTCCAAGAAATGTTGTCTTAACGTTTCATGAAATGTCAATAATATGTACCAATTAACTGTGTTGATGATTAGTTTATAGTTAGGGTGACGACATTTCCATTCTGTCAGTCAGGGACAATGTGGAGAAGAGATCAGTAAAGTAATTGTCCTAAGCTCTAGTGCAGCTATGTGTGAGTGTGTGGAGTGGGGGGAGGTCACTATACATCACTGGACATCAGCGCAGAGCCTACACTTTCTCCAGCGAACCACAGAGTTCTAATCACTAGAGGAAGACAGCACATTGACTGCTTTAACAGAAACTGATGCGTGTGGTGGGCTACAAGAAAATGTACATTAAGCCCAAGACCTTGGACTAGCAAAACAATTGCACTGCAGCTCATGTATGATGTCAGGAAAAAGTTTCAGCTCTCTCTCTAGTGTTTAGAACTCTGTCTGGAGGCCATTTTTATAGCCCAGCAGAGGCATCACTTCCTGACATACTAGGCAATAGGCAGTTCTCCTTCTAGCGTTTAGAACTCTGTGCACTGGAGTCTTTATTCCGAGACTTTGTATTATCCCTCTAGGAGACTTCCTGGAGCATGGGACACACATTTCAAATCCAGGACTGTCCTGGGCAATCCGGGACACGTGGTCACCCTATTTATAGGCTGTATTTGATTCCTTTATTGTTAGAGGGAGATTTTAAATTATTTACTCCATCAGGAGTTGTTACTTGTTGAAAGCAAGTGTTAAGCTTTTTGAGGCTCAGGGCTCCTTTTTATAAACCTCCATGTGTTTTGCCCATGTGCACCCTAAGCAGGCAGGGTATAACCATAAAATTATTTTCCGTCTTTTGCAGTGATAAGATAACTGGGGCTAAGTTCCTTTATCTTATAAGGTTCCCTTAATATTTGTGGAATATGTTGCATATTGTTTTGATATATAATGTTCTCCGGTCTTCTGCTCTTAGTATCTAGATTTTGTTGTTTGAAATTGAGTATTTCAAAGTTATGGATTTTGTTGTTTGAAATTGAGTATTTGTGCCTCGAAAATCATTCCTTAATAGTCTTCACCTATGGAGTTGTTTGGTTCCTAGTGTTTGGTTGGAACGCTGCATATTTAGTTGTAGGGTATTCTGTTTCTGACTGCCTGTTTCAAGAGCTTCAGGGCTGGATTCAAATGCTGGAGATAAATGTTAACTCCAGTTTTATCAAAAATGTTCCTGTTGAAGTCTATGGGGAAACCTGGAGATAAAAGCAGAGATAAAATTAGCCCCTGTATTTCAATCCAGCCCTCAGTCTTTTGTTTCTGGCTATTATTATCCTTTATTATAAAGCCCCAACTAATTTGGCAGCGCTGTACAATAGAGAATAGACAAAGAAATGTAAAACGGTACAAGCAGAACATATAATACAAAAGGATTAGAGAATCCTTCTATAACGAGTTTACAGGTTAGAGAAACTTACAGTCTATAGGAGTAGATATATTCTCTTTAGATTCCATGGGCTCTATACTGTTAGCCCCAAGTTACCCAAGTTGTTAAAACAAAACCAAAGGTAATAATATGCACAGTCAGTAAAAAAAAAAACCCATAAGAAACTACTAAAAGCAACACGCAAGTAGCATACTGTTAACTATGGTCAGTATTACCGGATATTTTGTGGTTACATTTTCTGCCGGGAATCCTGCTCCTCAGAGCTGAGGCATAGTAAAGTATTACTATCCCTTTAATGTCAAAAGTCATACACCATGGCAAGTCTGAGCACAGCAACAGACACAAGGTAGTTATATGCATCAACAAGGTCCCAGGTCACGGCCACTTGAGAACAGGCGAGAGTTTCTCAGGGTCCATAGTGAAACCGACCTTTGCGTGGTGGAACTCACATTTTTCTAATTTGCAAAATAGATTATTTTCTCTTAATGTTTGCAGAACTCTGGCTACATCTGAGAGGTGGCTTTCCATGGAGGCGGAATGGATCAGAATGTTGTCTAAATATACCACCACTCATTGTTGGAGCATGTCCTGGAGGACGTCATTTAAGAATTCCTGGAAAACCGCGGGAGCATTGCAGAGACCGAAGGGCATTACGAGGTATTCGTAATGCCTGCTCCTGGTGTTAAATGCGGTTTTCCATTCTTGACCCTCCTTCATCTGTACCAAATTGTACCCCCCTCGCAGGTTGAGCTTAGTGAACACCTTGGACCCTTTAAACTGATCGAACAGCTCGGTAGTAAATGGAATTGGGAAGGCATTTTTGACCGTGATACAGTTGAGCCCCCTGTAATCGATACAGGATCTCAATTCTCCACTCTTTTTCTTCACGAAGAAGAATCCGGCCCCAGCAGGAGAGGAGGACTTGCGGATGAACCCCTGGAACAGTGAATTCGCAACATACTCCTCCACGGCCTTATTCTCCGTGGCAGAAAGAGGGTAGATTCGACCTCGAGAAGGTATGGCATCCGGTTGCAACTCAATGTTAAAATTGTATGGGCGGTGAGGCGGGAGCTCACCAGTCCGGCCCTTATCAAATACATCCCGGAACTCCTCAGGCAGCGAAGAGACCGGGGAGGTGGTTAGCACTTCACCACTTTTGCTAGGCATGTCTTGGAACATTTAGGTGACCATGCCATGACTTCGGTCCTATCGAATGTGGGATTGTGTCTGTGCAACTATGGGTAACCCAGGACCACAGGATAGTGAGGAGAGTGGATCACCTGGAATTGTAAAGTTTCGTGATGGAGAGCCCCTACAGCCATAGACAAAGGAGTGGTTTCTTGGGTGACCTGCAGCAGCTGTAGGGGGTCTGACATCAATCACCTCAATGGCAAGTGGACTAGTGAGATGCCACCTAAGGTCTGTCCCCTATAGGACCTTATTTGCGGGTGTTTCCCTGGACGTGTGGGGCAGCATATGCCCTGCCTTACCGCAGTAAAGACACAGGCCCTCCCTCCTCCTAAAGGCCCTTTCAGCAACCAAACGAAGAGTGAACCCAAGCTGCATGGGCTCCACATCGCCTGAGGTCTCAAGACTAGGAGGCACGGGAGAAGAGGGAGGCACGGGTGGGGATGAAAAGCTCGGGGCTAAACAGATGGGATGCCTCCGCAGGCACTCCCTGAAAGAAGGTCTCTCAGGGATATGGGAGTCAATCAAGATGCAATACAGTACAGTGAAGTTTAACCATTTTATTAAGATAAGCAAGAGTAAGCACTTCCCCAACCTTAGTAGGAACAGGTGTGAGGACAGTGCCGAGTTCACTACCCAAGGATTGACACTGAACTGTAACCTGTTCTCAGCAGCCTATAGAGATAGATGGAAGCAGAACCAGGCTTGGTTCTATACCTAGCAAATGGAAACCTGGAACGCCAGGAAACCTGATCACTGGAGCAACAGCTAAACTCCCAGACACGAGACAGGCAGACAGATGTCTCAAAGTAGTGACTTTACCACGGAGAGGTAGGAAGAGCGAGACAGAGAGTAACTAGTACTCCGAAAGAGTCATGGAACCGGTCTACTAGGTAGACAAAGGGCAGAGGCAAGAGTGTAGAACATAGCCAGCCGCTTCACCGGTTAGTATGTGAAGGCAGTACTGTACATGGGCTACAGAGCAGAGGGTTACGCAACAGGCCCAGGAGGTAACGGATACAGCGGCACAGGATGGAGGCAACGGAGCGAGAGGCAACCAGCAACTCTACCATGGAGGTAGCAGTTGCACTACACCGATGGAGCACGCCCACAACTAGCCCAGACAGGGGGTAGTCAGACTGGAGCGAAGGACAGCATAAAGCGTAAGTCAGTCAAGCGACAATCGAGAGCCGAATCGGGTAGTCAGCCACAGCCAAGGTCAAAACAAAGCAGGCAGTCAGACAAGCCAGGGTCATACACAGATCGGGTAGTCAGACAAAGCCACAGGATCGATCAGGAGTAAACACAGCAGCCAAGCAAAAGTCAAACAAGAGCAACACTGAAGAAATGCACAGATACACCATGAAAGGGCAACAAGTCCTAGCCTCAATGAGGTTTATATAGCAGCAGAAGGAGGCAGGACCAAATTAGGCCCAACAGAATAGGCCCATAAACAGGCATCCGTTCCAGTGCCTGTAACATGACTTTAGCAATGAGGAAGTGGCTGGAGGCCATGCCGGCTGGTGGCCATACAGAGGTAAGAGTACAGGATAGCTTAGGCCTCAAAGGGAGACTGTGATAGGAGGTCCCGGACTGCAATCTCATTTTAAACTGTATCCGAAAGCCGATTAGAGAAAACAGCCACTAGAACCTCATTATTCCAACCAACCTCGGCTGCCAGGGTACGAAACTCTATGGCATAAGCCAAAACCGTCCTTGTACCCTGCTGGATGGACATTAGTTGCTTGGCAGCCGAGGTGGAGCGGCCCGGTACATCAAATAACCTTTTAAAGGATGCCACAAACTCAGGGTAATTGTACACTATAGGTTTCTGCATCTCCCAAAGGGGATTAGCCCATGCCAAGGCCATGTCAGAGAGTAAGGAAATCACAAGGCCCACCATACTCCTATCAGATGGAAAGGACTGTGGTACCATCTCCAGATAGATACCGATCCTGTTCTGGAAACCTCTGCACTGGTTAGGGTCACCCCCATAAATCTAGGGAAGCAGGGAGGACCCAGTCATGCCTCTAGCAACATTGGAATCACCATTGGCAGTCAGAGCAGGAGCGGCAGCAGCTATAGGGGCAGCCTGCGCCGGGGTTGCTGAGGTGGTGGAGCCAGATGCGCAGTACAGAGCAACAAAGTCTAGAGGGCTAACGTAAACTGGTCCATGTGCTGGTCTGCCTGGTCTAGCCTGAATAAAAACATTAGTTGGATTGCATGTGCCTTTTGAATTCATGGCCCCTGTGTACTGTTAGGGACCAGGAACCAAACAGATGCAAAACTGTAAAGTGCAAAACACCTTTATTAAAATAACCAGAGCAAACAAAGCAAAAACGTGATCCAGAAGCATAAACTAACAGACAAGCTGGAGTCAGGAACCAAGCCAGGGTCAGGCATACGGAGATCAACGATATCAGGAACAAACCAAGAGTCAGGAGCCAGAAGGGATGTCAGAGGAAGCCAGGTCATGCACAGATAATCAGTAACGCAGGATAACGTGCTTGCAGCCAGAATCAGACACAAGGGCAACCAGGAAGTGTGTCAAGCTGCTTCAAATACCCTGGGAGGGTTGGCTGATAGCAGTCAGGTGAACAAACACAGAGAGGTCAGCTGATACAGCCTGATCCAAGAAAGGAGTAGTAATGGATAGCAGAGCACTACATTAGCTCAGACAGCAGACTCAAGCAGCAGATTTAGAGCAGCTCAGCCAAACCTTTACAGTTGACAAATCTTTGATCTCTGTAGGAGTTTGTGTAAATATCAGTTTGGTTGATCTAATCTTTGGCAAAAAGTAGTAGACTAGCTACATTATATATGTGCATGTTAGGCAAGCTAAATGCTCCCCGAGACTGGGGTTGCTGGAACTTAGGTAGGCCAGTCTTAGGCCTTTTGCCATTCCAGATGAAACACTGGAATTTTCTGTGTAGTAAAAGAATGTCTGAGTTTGCGATGTAAACTGGAAGTACTTGAATAGCACATAACAGGCTAGAGGACCATTTTGATCAGGTTTATGCTCCCAATGAAGGAAAGTGAGAGCATTTTCCAGTACTGAAAGTCTTTTGTAAGCTTAGAAGTTTAAGGGGAGATGTTCAAGATTTACAGATGAGCGAAGGCCCAAATATTTGATGGCATGTACGGCACAGCAAAAAGAACACTCCAAGGAAGGTGGTGGTGGTGGTGGGGGTGTTGGGAGATCCACATAGCCTCCAATTTTGCGACGTTAATTTTGAAATCAGCTATATGCTGGTAGTCATGAAATATGCAAGTGATTGTGGGGAGGGCAATATGGGAGGTTACCCAGAAACATAAGATCATCTGCAAAGGTTAGTAGCTTGATTTCTCCTTTCCCTACAGAGATGCCCCTAAAATACTTTGTTTGTTGTAGTTTACATAGTAGTAGTGGATCTAATGCTATGTTAAAAAGTAAAAGTGACATCCGGCACCCTTGTCTGGTACCTTTGAAAAGTGAGTATTGCTTGTGGGAAGGTATAGATTAACTTTATATAGTTAGAAAGGGGGGTTGAAGCCATAACATTTTTATTGAATGCCTCTGTATCTAGGGTAACCATGAGGTTGGTATTGTGTGTGGAAATCAGAGGACTTTATGATAGCCACAATGGCTATGCGCATATTAGTCACTGAATATCTACCAGGAATAAAGACGATTTGTCCAGGAGAGATGATTGAGTGAAGAATATGGTTAAGTCTGTTGGCCATAATTTTACTCGGTATTTTGTAATCTGCGTTCAGTAAAGATATAGGGTGGTAAGATTCCACCAATATGGGGTTCTTGCCAGATTTTATATTTCATGCATTTTGAAAGCTAAGGACATAGTGTTTCAGTTGAGGATACGATCATAAAGAGGAAGAAGAGGCTGAGAAATACCAATCTTTAAGACCTTATACAATTCAGCTGGGAGGCCATCTTGGCATGGTGTTTTATCGTTATGTAGGGTATTCAGCACTAGAGAGAGTTCAGGTAGTGTAATGGGGTAATTTAGGGAGGCACATTAGTCAGGGGTTAGTTTAGTTAGGGCAACATCTGCTAAGAATTGGTTTCACAGAGAGAACTCATCAGTAGCATGTGTGTATACTTACATGTAATAATGCACAAAGGCACTATTAATGTCTAGAGTGTTGGTAGATATCAAGGTGTTGAAGGTTTTGATAGAAAGAATGAAATGGGAAGGTTGTTTAGATTTAATGATCTGAGCTAACAATCTACCTAGTTGTTGGCCAATTGGTAAAAGCAAGCAGAGTGTGTTTGTAGCTGAAGATGTGCAGCGGTATGTAGAAAAGTTGTGTATGCTTTATTCGAGATGAGATAGTTAGATCTATTTCTAGTGGTGTCTGCTCAGAGATACTTGGTGTAGTGTTTGCTTAGTAGTTTCTGCAAGACTTTAAGTTTCAAGGAGGTTTCTTTTCGAAGCTTGGAAATGTAAGAAATTATGTGACCGGTTAACACAGCCTTAGCAGAATGTGTTGGAATTTGATTTTTGTTGTTTGTTGTGGACAACATAAGAGTCCCAGGTTGTCGTAAGACTGGTGCGGAATTCAGGAGATTGTACGAGAAAAGTAGGCATACGCCAGCTGAAAGATGAAACAGGAGGAGTTTTGGGAACTACAGTGAATGAGACAGGGTCGTGGTATGAGATCAGTATGCCATTAATAATAATAATAATCCTTTATTTATATAGCGCACACAGATTCCGCAGCGCTTTACACTCATATTGGTTCCTGTCCCCATTGGGGCTCACAATCTAAATTCACCTATCAGTATGTTTTTGGAGTGTGGGAGGAAACCGGAGTACCCGGAGGAAACCCACGCAAACACAGTGAGAACATACAAACTCATTGCAGATGTTGTCCTTGGTGGGATTTGAACCCAGGACCCCAGCGCTGCAAGGCAACAGTGCTAACCACCATTGTGGATGATATTGAAACCAATGGCACAATTTAAGCAGAAGCAAACAGATAGTCCATCCTGGTGAAAGTTTTGTGGGGGTGGGAGTAGAAGCTATATTCCATCCATCCACAACAGCTTTTTGCTTGTCAACGGAAAAAGTAGTTTCTGGAGAAATGCTACTTTTGTGTGAAGATGCCTCAGGTGAGTGAGAATCTGAGTACTTTTTACCAGACGATGTAGGCCCCCAATGTTCCAGAAAGTGAAACAGAGATCCCACAGATTTGGATAGGTGGCTAGAGTGGAAACCGGTGGGAGAGAAAAGTGTACAGTGTACAGTTCTGGAGACCACGTCTCCAAAATATATTAATAAATTGAAGGCAGTTCAAAGCAGAGCCATCAAAATGGTGCAAGGTGTTCATGACACAGGGTACCAGGACAGACTCAAATAACTTGATATGTACAGTCTGGAAGAAAGGAGGGAGATGGGTGATATTATAGATAACTAAATATGTTAATTAATTTAATATAGCGCCAGAGGGAATCATGTGAAAGGGAATCGTAGAATAACATAGTAACATAGTAACATAGTAGATAAGGCTGAAAAAAGACATGCGTCCATCAAGTCCAGCCCATGCCAATAACACCCCTGTTGATCCAGAGGAAGGCAACAAAAAAGCCCTCTGGAGCAATTTCCAATGTAGGTGTGTGTGTGTGAGTGTGTCAAATAGTTCCCCGGCTCAATATCCTATTTGCTTTGAAGCCATCTGTCATAACTGTCAATATTGTTCTGTGCTAGATAGGCATCCATTGCTTTTTTGAATGCAGTTACATTATCTGCAAGCACAGCATCCCGAGGCAAAGAATTCCATAGCCTTACCGCCCTTACTGTAAAGAATCCCTGCCTGTGTTTTAGTCGAAAGCGCCTTTCCTCAAGTCTTAATGGATGACCTCTTGTTCTTAGCTCAGCTCTTTGCATAAATAATTCATTGGATAGTTCTTTCTATTGGCCTTGAATGTATTTGTAAATGGTAATCATATCACCCCTTAGACGTCTCTTTTCTAATGTAAACAAACCCAGTTTGGCTAGTCTCTCTTCGTAACTCAGATCCTCCAATCCCTTTATCAGTTTTGTTGCACGTCTCTGCACCTTTTCCAGTTCAGTAATGTCTTTTTTTAGAACAGGCGCCCAAAATTGTACTCCATATTCTAGATGAGGCCTAACCAAGGATTTATACAGAGGTAGGATAATATTAGCATCCCTTGCTTCTACACCTCTTTTTATGCAGGCTAGTACTCTATTTGCTCTTGCAGCAGCTGAGTGACTCTGCACACTGCTGTGAAGACTATTGTCTATCAGTACACCTAAATCTTTCTCTAATGAGGATTTCCCAAGTTGTTTCCCATTTAGAGTATATGTAGCAAGTTTGTTTCTACAACCCAAATGCATAACCTTACATTTATCTACATTAAATGACATCTGCCACTTTTCTGCCCATTCACTTAGTTTATCTAAATCCTTCTGTAGGGAAAAAACATCGAGCTCTGTATGTATTTCCTTACATAGCTTAGTGTCATCAGCAAAGATTGAGATGCTACTTTCAATTCCCACTTCTAGATCATTAATAAACAAATTAAAAAGCATTGGGCCCAGGACTGAACCCTGCGGTACCCCACTTATAACCCTAGACCAATTTGAAAAAGTTCCATTTACAACAACTCTCTGCCATCTATCATTTAACCAGTTCTCAATCCATGTACAGATACCACCACCCAAACCGAAGCCTTTTAATTTATGCAGTAACCTGTTGTGAGGCACTGTGTCAAAGGCTTTTGCAAAATCCAAGTATACTACATCAACAGCAATTCCCCTGTCCAAATTACTACTCACTCTTTCATAAAATGCAAGTAAATTAGTCTGACATGATCTGTTCTTCATGAAACCATGCTGATTCCTACTAATGATATTGTTTGTCTTCACATAGTTCTGAATACTATCAGTTAATAACCCTTCTAGTATCTTACCCACTATGGAAGTCAAGCTCACAGGTCTATAATTTCCTGGTTTGGATCTTGCTCCCTTTTTAAACAATGGAACTACATCAGCTTTCCTCCAATCACAGGGCACTATGCCTGATGAAAGCGAATCAATAAATATTAAGTATAATGGTTTTGCTATTACTGAACTAAGTTCCTTAAGTACCCTTGGGTGTATACCATCCGGTCCAGGCGCTTTATTCACTATAACCCTTTCCAGTCTCTTTTGGACCTTGTCCTCAGTAAGCCATGTAGATGTTGGAGGAAATTCCATGGTTTTGTCTGTTTGCCCATAGCTTGTCATTTCTGCTTCCTTTGTATATACTGAAGCAAAGAACGTATTTAGGGTCTCAGCCATAGCTTTATCCTCACTAATCAATTCACCTGTTTCAGTCCTAAGAGGACCAATATCAACCTTAACTTTTTTGTTGTTAATATACTTGTAGAATTGTTTAGGGTTTTTCTTGCTCTCGTTTGCAATGTTTCGCTCATTTTCTATTTTAGCTAGCTTAATTGCTTGTTTGCAGATTTTATTACATTCTTTATATTTTTTAAATGATGCATCTGACCCATTTGACTTAAACACCTTAAAAGCCTGCTTTTTATTTCTCATTTCCCTGCTAACCACATTATTAATCCACATTGGTTTTGCTTTACTTCTCTTGTGCTTATTCCCCAATGGTATATATTGACGTGTATATTTGCCCAAGAGCATTTTAAATACATTCCATGACTGTTGTGCATTTTTATCTTTGAAAATTACATCCCACTGGATATCCTTTAAAGCTTCTTTTAACTTTGTAAAATTAGCCTTTTTGAAATTGAATGTTTTGGTTAAACTCTTGCTATTGGGTTTCTCATAACAAACTTCAAAGGATACAATATTATGGTCACTGCTGCCCAAATGTTCCCTTACCTGCACACTGTTTACAATGTCAGAATCGTTTGAGAGCACTAGGTCAAGCAAAGGCCTCTTTTCTAGTTGGCTCCTCTACTAGTTGGGACATAAAATTATCATTTATCATACTTAGAAAAATATTTCCCTTTGTTGTGCCTGAAGTCATATTGCTCCAGTCAATTTCAGGGTAGTTGAAATCTCCCATTATAATTACCTTTGCTGACCTAGCAGCCTTTTCCATTTGCAGTAAAAGCTGGGCTTCCTCCAACTCCCCAACATTAGGTGGCTTGTAGCAAACCCCCACCAATATCTTTTTATTATGTGTGCCCCCAGTGTGTATTTCAACCCACAAGGCCTCTACCTTTTCATTGGACCCTTCATTTATATCTTCCCTTAAACTAGGTTTTAAGGCCTGCTTTACATATAGGCATACCCCTCCTCCCCTTTTATTAACCCTGTCCCTCCTAAAAAGTGAATAACCCTCTAGATTGACTGCCAAGTCATACGTATCATCTAACCAGGTTTCAGACACTCCAATCAGATCATACTGCTCATGTACTGCAATCATTTCTAGTTCCCCCATCTTACCAGCCAGACTGCGAGCATTTGCATGCATACATTTTATCTTTTTGCCATTCTTAAAGATTTCATTCTTTTTCAGATGTATTTGTCTTTTATCAGGCTGTAACAATGGCAACTCCCTATTAGCTGAACTAGCCCATTCCCCCTCTCCACCCCCATGACCCTTCTCTAATCCCATTCCCTCAATTATACTATCTTCCCCAGCCTGTGTTGCAGCTCCCTCCCCCCCCCCCTTTCTAGTTTAAAGTCTCCTCCAGCCTTCTAACCATCCTATCACCCAGCACCGTGGCCCCCCTTCCACTAAGGTGCAATCCATCACTACTATAAAGATTGCTCCCAAGGGAAAAGACTGACCAGTGCTCTAGGAACCCAAACCCCTCCTGCTTACACCAAGTCTTTATCCACGCATTTAACTCCCTAATCTCCCGTTGCCTTTCTAATGTAGCGCGTGGCACAGGTAGAATTTCAGAAAATACTACCTTAGAGGTCCTCTGCTTAAGCTTATATCCTAGGTCCCTGAAATCATTCTTAATGGACCTCCATTTTCCACTGACTTTGTCATTAGTACCAACATGTACCATGACAGCCGGGTCATGCCCAGCCCCTCCCAACAATCTATCAACCCGATCAGCCACATGTCGAACCCGAGCTCCCGGGAGACAGCAAACTGTACGATTGTGGCGATCTTGGCGACAGATTACCCTGTCTGTCTTCCTAATAATAGAATCCCCTACCACCACCATCTGTCTAGGTCTGCCTGAGTCCTGGATCCCATCCGTGCTAGAGGGGCTGTTCACTCGGCTGTTAGAGAGAACAGTCCTCTCCAGCAAAGACCTTCCTGTGTCAGCATCCCCAACATCATTACTTAATGTAGCAAATCTGTTAGGATTAGTAAACACAGGAGTGTCCTCCCTATTTCTCTGTCCACTCCCCTTGCTATGTCTAACTGTAACCCATCTGGCTACCTGCTCTTTCTTTGTGCAGTCTCCACCCCCAGAACTACCTACCACCGCTTCCTGCTGCTCAGTCAGCAGACCCCTCTCAAGATTGTCCGTCTTTCTCAATGTTGCAACCTGCCCCTCCAGATCTCTAATACGAGCTTCCAGAGAGACCACTTGCTCACATCTGCCACAGAGGTATGCACCCTGGAACGGTTGTTCCAGGTGTGCAAACATATGGCAGTTTGTGCACTGAGTTAAATGGACAATCATGCTACCACTCATATGTGCCAGTTACCACAAGATAAAAAAGGCAGGCAGGCAAAAATAGCTGCACAATAAGTTTGATAATGTGTTCCCCTGTATTTGAATTCCCCTGTTTTAAATTCCCACACTTACCACACCTCTGCACTTACACACTGAGGCAAGATTCACACGTTCAAGTATTCACTATGTATCTGCTATATAAGCCAGGAATCCACCAATTACAAACACAGCAATTAGTCACTCCCACCACACCAGACTTCAATTATTTATCACAGCAAAGAGGGAATAAGAGGTCATGATCCAATCAGAGGGTGAAAATTCATAAGTATATGGTTATAATAAGATACAAAATTGTGCCACTGCCAGTTCTTGCTGTGTATATATTTACATTCTAAAAGTACACTTACATTTGAAAGACGGTGTAGATTAGGAACATTAGACAGACAAAAAATCACACTGCCTTAATGGAAGCTGCTGCTCTTTTTGGTGCTGAATTCTCTCTATATCCCCCCTGCTCCCTCCCTTCCCTCACCAACAAATCAACAACTTTACATCAGAATGATATGCTAGTGATCACATTCTGTCCCCCTTTCCTTGCATCCCTAAATCTTATCGCATATGTTAATGTGTGCCTGTATTGCCAAGGCAATGTGCTTGTCACACATCTCCAAATACACATCACCATAACATCGTCCCTTAGTGCTTCTCCCACCTGATATCCAGACAGTTGTTCTGTTGCATTCTATGGAAGAGGTGAGTCACAATCAACAGTTTTCCATAGAATGTGAAAGTTACAGCTCCACCACCTTTGGACAGTTTAAGTTTCGAATGCATGATCTTGCTCTTGTTTTTTTATTATGCTTTCCTCTGGAACAACAGTTGCTTTATTTGTGACAAATGCTAATTCCCATTAACCTAAATTGGTCTTTTTATAGACTAACAGCTCTATGCATAAAAGCAAAGCACACACATTATGATTATAAAATTAACCCTAAGCACCATAGGAAACAATAGAATCCCTCCAAATCCTACCCGACTATTATAAGGCTTTTAATCCCTTGACTGCTAGAGATTTCTCCTCCCCCAGGACCAGATTAAAACAGGGGCTGGGCAAGCTGGTCCAGGGGGCATATTTTGGCTTTGCCCCTCCAGAAGATGCCCATCATTGCAACATAACTCATTTGAGGCCTTTTTAACATCCAAGGGGTTAGACAAGCTAACCAAAGCAGCACTATATAAGCTGTAAAATAAACTGACAAATAAGTATATAAACTAGACATATAGCAATTTATAAACTGTCAAATAAACCAGCCTTGGGTTTGCAGATTAACCCCTTTTGAGTGCCAGAGAGGTATCCAAGGCACCGCAATGCAATATTATTAGAATGCTTTTTCTGCAGAATAAAACATTGTAGTTCCCAATACTGTCTATACAGTTCATCTGGTGTCCATGGGCTTATTCAATTGTATTCTATGGTAGAGGGGATTCATTGGTTCTCTGCAAAATGTGATGGTATCAGCTACATTACTTTGTGACAATTTGAAGCATTTTGAATAAAGCAACTGCTTATAGAGTTAGTGCCATTCTTTTACTCTGCAGAAAAAGCTATATTATACTTTTTTTTTTTTTTTTATAAACTTTATTCCTCTTTTAAAGTTGTACTGGTCACACCCACAACTTGGCATGTTAGGACTGGGGCTCCCAGACATCATAATTAAGAGGCTGCCTACTCTGTCTAATTGGAAATGTAGCCTTAAAGAGTTTTGGTGTTTGCAGGTACCATGGGGTGCGGATGCAGTTCTGAGTATGAAGATGACTGGATTGAAAACATTGACGTGTGTGAACATTGCCATCTGCCAAGGGAGAAGTCTGAGGTCAGTACCTTGCACCAAACAGAGTTACATGGTGGTGTGCGGGGGTTAGACATGGCAGGTGAATGGAGAATCTGTCTTAAATAATATAGAAAGCTATTTGCTGGTCCCTCCATGTTTTGTGTTGCAGTCAGACGATATCTGTTCATTTAACTTAATGGTAGTATGTCTACAATTAATGTTAGTATTATTGGATATAAGTGTATATTTATCAGTTTTTGTGGCAATACATCAACATTTTTTTCTTAGAATAGAATATATTAGTGTAACCTTTTTCCCAGTACAAGCCCTATATATCAATAGACAGATTGCTACACATGCACTGGACTTTTATTCACTTTAGCAGTGAAGATACATCGTGAATCATGATTCTGTGTTGTCAGGCTAGTCCCCAGAAACCCTGTTAATTTGGTAAAAAATGCTATTGACCCCAAAAATGTGTATTTTTCCTATTATAAATTTTCTTGCTGTCACAAAAATGTCATCATAGCTACATCCACATCTACTGAACAGATACACCAAATGTTACTCTAATGTAGATGTTATGTGGGGCTATTTGTTTACAACATTTAAAAGATTCCGTAATTCCTGAAAAAATGGCCATGCCCATGCACACTATGTTTTTACAAAGAAAAGTCATAATTCATTAGCATGTGCGTGGTTCATGCAGCACATACTCTAACAGGGTGTACCTCAGGACCATCATGAGCAAGCAGATCACTTGATCAATTCAAAAAATTGTTTAAAAAGAAAATACTGAGACTTAAGCAGGCAGATGATAAGGACCATATATTTAGGATTTTTTTAATCAATCAAAATTTCAGATCATTGATTTTATATTACATGAAGCATGATTGATTGGTCAAAAGAAAAAACTGTTCAGGGAAGTTTAATTTTCCATGATCAATCAAGTGTGTGCAGCATGCGCAAGCAAGCAAAACAATCACAATAAAAAAAATTGATCAGCTGTGATAGGTGAGTTTGATCAATGAAAACACAGAAATTAAGATTTTTAAAAATCATACACAAAAGGTTGAACGGGCAAAGTGTGATTTATTAAGCCAAAAAAATTGTTAAAAAAAAAATCAACCAAGCACATGCTCAGAGCTGATTTTCAGCCAGGTCATGCCTGAATGATGACAGCTACCTTTTTAATCATGCCATGCACCATTACAAACTACCAACAGGGCAATACACAATTACAGAATGAGGTAACCTGGTACACATTTTTCTAGAAAATTACCCCTGCACATGCTTAATTGCTCAGAAAAAAATAGCTTAAAGCTGTGGAAATTAATATGCAAAAAGCTTTCCTTAAAGTCAACAATAAAGTAATCTCATGGTGAAAGCATGAAAATTCATGGTTAAAGTTCTGAGAACCTTAACTCGGTGTCCCTCCCCTGCTTTGCCTTAATTCTGTTAATGATGATGTAAGATGTAATCAACAATACACAGGAAGGGGGTTAGTATTAAAGCAGAACTACCACCCTTAAAAAACATTGTCCCAAATAATTCCCCATCTGGCAACTAGCTGCTCAGTAGTGCTAGCTGCCAAAATTGTTACTGCGTTCATGAGAATGAGCCACTACTCTACGGCTGACAGGTAGGAAGGAGTGCAGACATCTTTCCATAGTGACATCTGCGCGCCTGTGCTGTCAGTCCCTTCCAGAGCCAAATAGCTCCTAGCAACGCCTCCTAGAGCCAGCTGGGACTGACAGTGCAGGCGCGCAGACGTCACTATAGAAAGATGTCTGCGCTCCTTCCTACCTGTCAGTAATGGCTCATTCTCATGAACGTGGTAATAATTCTGGCGACTAGCGCTACTGAACAGCTAGTCGCCAGATGGGGAATTATTTGGGACAATGTTTTTTAAGGGTGGTAGTTCTGCTTTAACATTCTCAGGAAATAAGCTATCATTTTTCCATGCTGAAAAACCTGTCAAGGAGGGCAGGGTTTTCCTTATGCTCACAGTAAGAAGATTGTCCCTTGCTGTGGCCTGTCCGGTCCCAGGACCAGATTCCACATCTGAGGGGAGGTGGCTTACACTAGGTAAAAGGGGTGGGAGGGAGATACTTTATCATTCAATTACTCTTGAATTACAACTATGACAATATTGAAATACCAGTATCGTTGGCCCAAATGCTATTAAGATTAATTGGAGCTTCTGTTTCTGTGAAAAATTACTATCCCTTTCGGGCAGTGATTCTCAACCAGGGTGCTGTGACACTTTGGTGTACCACGGACATCAGATTGGGGGCCCCATGTTTTCCATGAAGACTTTGCCAAAAATGTGAATACTGACTTTTAAATGTAGATTTATGGAAATTGTTATGCACAAGATATAGTACACAGTCTGGTGCATACGTGGCAAATGAAGACCCCACGAAAACACAACCATTACATAAAAAACAGGTCTTTATTTTTATTTTATGTAAAATCTGCTTCAGAATGATATTTTATTATTTTTAAAAAGCTCCAATAATGTTTAAGAATAAGCTCATATAATTGCCCTAACACACAGGCAATTATATGAGCTTATTCTTAAACATTGTTGGAGCTTTTTAAATAAAGAACTGTTTTTTATGTAATGGTTGTGTTTTCGTGCGGTCTTCATTTGCCACTTATGTGCCAGACTGTATAGTATATTTTGCGTTTTTGGATTTAAAGAGTGGTGGTCCTTGTCAGGCTGCATAGAGTCAAAATTTTCCTATCTCTTCATTTGTGCGCCACTCATATTATAGTTTGTTATGCACAATATGTTTATTTTTGTTATTATGATGGTGAGGACATTGCGTGTTAGAGGTGTCTCAAGCAAAATAAAATTTGAGAACCACTGCCTTAACTCCTTAAAGACCAGCGATCCCAGAGTGTGTGTGGTCCTTTAAGGACCAGATAGCAAAGTTTGATGTGCTGGCACACTTGACTGATAATGTGTGCCGGCACGCCGAACAGGGGACTGATAGTGATCGCTCTGTTCTTAGAGCGGTCAATTTCAGCGCCCGCTACTACAAACAGCTCTGTGAGTAAAAAATATGTCATGTGCCAGGGCCATCACTGGTCCTTTAGGGAAAAACAGCAGTGACGGTCCTGACACTTCACTGGACATTAAGGGGTTAAGGCGTAGAAGTAATGCAATTAACTAGCATCTAAGAATCTAAAGGATGGCCATTTCCATATGTTCATTTTCAGAAAGAGGCTATGACCCCATGGCCAATTTTTTTACATTTACGGCTTTAGCCTATTTGGCCTACGCCTAAGTAAACAGTAAAAAGTTAAGGTGGGGGTGGCCTACTATCCGTCTTCCTACTTCTCATGGATAGCAGGTTCCCTTTGTAAACAAAGAAAGAGAGCATGCTCTAAGTGAATGGTGGAAAGAGCATTGGTTATTCTACCCTGAGGTGGGACAAAGGGGGACTGGTTATGCGTTTAAAAGAAGTAGACAGACACCTGTTTATCACTCCCTTTTTGCTTTGCAAGGGGGCATTGTCAGGTAGCAGCATCCAGGGATGTAATAACCCACCAGGGAAATGGGCTACTTTAGCTTGGTGAAGATGAGTATTCATGTCAAGACATCAAGGCCAATGGAGCATTACATCACTGGGGGAGGGAGTCATGTTGTTTAAATAGGTTACTAGTTAAAATAATCAAGATTTCTTTATTTGCCACCCTAAATTGTTGTCTGCATCATTGTTTAACCCCTTTGCGTCCGATGACATACCTGGACCGTCACGCTGGTCCGGCACTTAAGGACCAGTGACGGTCCTGGTACGTCATGGAGTTCATGGCTCCCGGGGTGGCTGCACGACACTCCAGAAGCCCTGAACCGGAAGTAATAATTAAAAAAAAAACTGTGGTCACCAAGTGCACGCACGCCGGTTGTTAAGGGGTTAATAAGGCAATCACTCCATGTGTGGTGTAAGCTCTCACGAGCGGGGCCCTCTGATCCTTCTGTTCTCCACATCTGATTGTACTATTTAATACCTCTGTATGTCTATTCCCAATTGAACAGCGCTGCGGAATTAGTTGGCGCTATATAAATAAAGAATAATAATAATGATCTGTATGCTTGTATGACTGATAAAGGTCACGGTGAATAAGAGCTTGTGAGGCTAGGTGGATTTACACCAGGGTTATAAATATAGGCTTGCCTGTTGATATTGTTTTTTTAAGCGTGTGTCTTTTTTCTTATTTGTGTGCTCTGAGGAAGTCAGAATTTTTTTCCATTGAAGGAAACCACAAAACTTTAATCTTAATCTCAGTTGACCTAAGAGAGGCCATTTTCTAATGATGTTCATTACAACATATACATGCTGTAAGGATATGTTTAATCAGCTTATCACCATGTTTGGATGATTTTTGTGGGTACTGACCTAGCAATGATACCCAGAGGTCTGAGTAATTTTTAAATCTCCTTTAATAAGTTTTTGATCAGTGAGCAAATCCACCAGACATGTAAAAGGTGGCCTATTTGGTTGAAACCACAATGGCATAAACAAGTGGAAAATGGAAAAAAGTGTGTATTTTCTGCAAAGTGTGACACCAGTCTATGGAAATCTTGTAATTTTTTCTTTTAGGATTACAATTATTGATGTTTTAACCCGGTCTTCCTAATGTAGATGTTTGATAAATATGGTAAGAATTGCATGTTTTTGGGTTTTGATGTTCTATCTATACGTACATTTTCTTGATAGATTTCCAGTGTGAGGTTTGTTTCTAGACAAAATATGTTTTTCATTATGATCCCATGGGCTTGGGTACCTAAGCATATCTATGCATAAGACAAAAAAAATTATAGCTGAAATGCAGCAATCTTCAAGAGTTCTATTTCTCAGGCTGAAGCTTTATGGAAAATTGCCTGGAGAACTATCACAGTGTACCTTGGCATGCGTGCTGCCAGTTACCCTTGTGCTTCCTCTCAGCTCTATCTGGTGGTCACGGATGCAGACGCACGCTACTGTCTCAGGGTGCTGCGCTTGTTTATATGCACGTATTCGATTTGCCTAATTGATTCCCGCCTCTATGTGGCCTTTTAAATTTCCTGGGGTCTAGTGGTAGTTGCCCTTATGTGGTGTTCCTGTTAGTACTCGTTATGTTTGCTCCATCTCGTTGTGACCCTTGATTGGCTTCTGAACTCGCTTCGTGTATGACCCCGGTTTGTCTGACTATCCACACTGGTTCTGACCTGTGGCTGTAGCTGACTACTCACTCCGTGTATGACCCTGGCTTGTCTGACTATCCACAACTGTTCTGACCTCTGGCTCTAGCTGACTACTCGCTCTATGTATGAACCCGGCTTGTCTGACTATCCACACTGGTTTTGACCTGTGGCTCTGGCTGACTATTCGCTCTGTGTATGAACCCGGCTTGTCTGACTACCCCCAACGGTTCTGGCCTGTGGCTCTGGCTGACTACTCACTCTGTGTTACCTAGGCTGGTCTGGCTATTCGCATTAGCGGTACTGTGGCTTGTGCTGTCTCACTCCGATTGCCACTGTCTGCATTTAGTACCATGTGGTAGTACTCACAAACCTCTGGGCACTTGGTACCTACAGGTAAAAAGAACCATAGGCGAGGTTCTTCATTCCACTCTGAGTAGTGCAAGCCTCTGCCAAGTGTCAGTCTGGGTAGTGGACTGTCACCTATCCGTTTTCCAGTTCTGGGGATTTGCTATTATTACGTGTTATCAATAAAGGTGGTTTTATTTCAATATACCTGTGTCTGACCTTCTTTTGTACTGGTTACCGTGACTTGAACAGGGCTAACTTTATATACCAGGTGTCACTAGGCAAGGCTCCTTAGGTACCGTTAGCTATGCCCATACCACACCCCTGCTTCCCACATGTCCCTGCTCGCAGTCTCATCAACTTTTCCCTGATACAAAAAAACCCTTAGCCTATAACATACAAGCACATAAAAAAACTTTAAACCCCTTAGTTGCTTTTCAATGTATTAGAAACATATCTAGAATCCAAGGTGTTAAATAATAGATAGTAAAAGGGTATATAAACTGGTGCAGAGACAATGAGATTGTAATAACTACACCCACAATTCAGAATGTTGATGTGGCCAGCACAGTTGAGGTGCTGCTCAAAATTTGGAGCTTTAGGCTCAGCCCTTCTGATGAAAGAACTCTGGCTGAAGGGCAGGAATAAAGTTCTTTAGTCCTTATAGTAAGGAGTGCTTCTGGACGGCCCAAAATGTGAAAGAACCATATGCATATATGTCAATCAGCTCTCTGCATTTTAATAGTAATAAGAATGTACAAGGACACAACAAAGGTCTCAGCCTTAAGAGGACCAATATCAACCTTAATCTTTTTGTTATTAATATACTTGTAGAATTGTTTAGTACATACAACAAAAAATGTACAAGCACTCTCAGGATTTCTGGAAGAACTGATTTATTCTGGTGTCAACATTTCAATGCAATACGTGCATTTTCATCAGGGTCCTGATGAAAATGCATGTATTACATTGAAACATTGACACCAATATGTCTCATTGCTGAAACCTCTGGTATGTAATCATTTCATTATGGAAGGTATAGGGTATAGGCCACAGGGTTCACATGTTGGAGGATACGGAAAGGCCCCACAAAATGGGGAGCCAGTTTCTGAGAGGGCACTCAGAGGTGAAGATTTCTAGTGGACAACCAGACCCTCTGACCTGGTAGCAGGGTGCGAGTAGGTGTTTACGATTAGCCTGGAGCTCCTGGGACTGTTGTGAGAGTCGCAACAGCTCTTGGATCTGCACCCATGTGGAACGGATTTGCAGGAGATGATCCTCCAATGCCGGGATCCCTGGGGAGCGAACAAATCTGGAATCATGGAGGGTTGATACCCATAATTCACCATGAAAGGGGAGAGACAGGTAGAAGCCGAGACAGCACTGTTATGAGCAAACTCAACCCAAGGAAGCAGGTCTGACCAATTGTTCTGATGGTCTGAGATGTAACACCACAGGAATTGCTCCAAGGCCTGATTAGCCCTTTCCACTGCCCCATTCGATTGCGGGTGATAGGCCGAGGAGAAGGAAAGTTGGATACCTCGTTGTGCACAGAAGGCCCTCCAGAATCTCTAGACAAATTGGCTACCCTGGTCGGAAACTATGACTTTAGGAATCCCGTGTAGCCGATAGACCTCTTTGACAAAGACCGTAGCCAACTCTTTAGCCTATGAACATTTCTTGAATGGTATGCAATGAATCATCTTAGAAAATCGGTCAACGACCATGAGAATAAGAGTGTGACCATTAGACAAAGGAAGGTCGACTATGAAGTTCATGGCAAGGTGTGACCATGGCTTCTCACGGGGTGATTTGGTCTACGCACAGACTGGACAGGCAGCGACAAAAGCAGCAATATCTTTGCTGAGTTCTCGCCACCAGAAGAGATGGGAGACCGACCAGAGGAGCTGGTTCTTTCCGGGATGACCTGCTGATTTAGTCTTATGGTAGCTTTCAAGCACCTTGGTATGGAGGTCAGTAGGTACAAAACAGCGCCCAGAGGGAGTCTCAGCAGGTGCATCTACTTGGGCAGCCTGTATTTTCTCCCCAAGGGGAGATGTTATGCTGGTACATATGGTGACCAGTACTTTGTCCTGAAGAATAATAGGACAAGGAGGACTCTCCTCTTTAGTGCCTGAGAACTGTCTGGATAGGGCATCGGCCTGGACATTTTTAGTACTTGACAGGTACGATACCACATATTTAAAACAAGACAAAAACAAGGCCCATCTGGCCTGTCTTGGAGACAAACACTTAGCTTCAGACAAGTAGGTAAGGTTTTTATGATCTGTAAGGATTAGGACTGGCATAGAAGTTCCCTCGACCAAATGTCTCCATTCTTTGAGAGCTAGTATTATCGCCAGAAGCTCTCGATTGCCAATCTGATAATTGCACTCTGCAGGACTTAGCTTCTTTGAGAAATACCCACACGGATGCAACTGGTCCTCAGGAGTAGGACGCTGAGACAGGAGGGCGCCTGCTCCTGTCTCAGACGCATCTTGTTATGGTTTTCTGACACTCAGACCACGGTAGAAAGTAAATACACAGTTTTATTGAGAAAATGATAAATGAACAGTGCCCCTAGGGGCCAGTACAGGTATAATCAGTATTGGCAAAATACAGACCAAGTAAAGGTTATGCAACATACAGAGTGGTACACTGCCATGCAGGGTTAAAGAGGAGAAACTGAAGCAACTCAGTCCTTGATTAGCCAACGCCCAGGATATGATAACAGTCTCTTGAAGGTGAGAAGCGGAATACAGTGTCTGCACTGAATTACTCTCAAAGATAGTAAAATGGAGCGCACCAACAGACCAGAGCTGAGCCAATACCACCACAGTGGGATTCGTGGAGGAACGCTACTGCTAGAGCTGACAAGACCAGAACCTGAATCGCTCTTAATGTACCCTCGGTAGTAACCCTGCGTGTGCCAACGGGATAGCGCCCAAACACCCCTGGGGTGCCAAAATAGACTGACACTGCACAAGCTATATGAGAGCCGGAGCACTGGGTAGTGTGGAGGATAACGTAATACCTTGAGCGTTACGAAACCTGAGCCAGGACACCCTTCCGGTGCCGCACGGAAAACCCACACTGCAAGAGCGGACAGGCTACCAGCGCCAACCAGCGCAGCCACGGTGCACACAGAACACCGGAACGGACAGTGCTCTGCAAGTGTTAGGTAGGCTAGGTCTTACTGCACAGGCTCAGGACGGTAAACGGCTCTAAGGGTAACCAGAGGCTTGGCAAGTGTAAAGGATAGGCCCATAAACGGAGACTACAGGCACTGCACGGGTTAATAGGGTTTGGTATAGGAGAGAACAGCTCAGCAGTAAAAGCGGAAAGACTCTGCAACCTCAGGCAACAGCTCGGTAGATAGAGGTGATCAGAGCGACACAAGACAGTTCAGAATGTCGCCGGGAGCGACCGGAGCAACTCAGGAACACTGGAACAGCACACAGGACAGGAACGCCAACCGGAACCGGATCAATACATGAAGCAGGAACGTCAGCCGGAATCGGGTCAATCACGGAGCAGGGTCGTCAGCCAGAACCAGGTCAATCACGGAGCAGGGTCGTCAGCCAGAACCGGGTCAATCACGGAGCAGGATCAGTAGAGTAGTCAGACAAGCCGGATCGGTACACAGGATACTCAGGAACTCAGCAACGAGGCGCAGGATCAGGAACACCACGAAAGGGCAACTGACAAGTGCCCAAACGCAGTATAAAAAGGAACATCCTGGGCGGGCCAATCAGCCTCCTCCAATGCACAGGTAACACAGCAAGATTGACAGGGAATCACGGGGACCGTGATACATCTACCTCAAGTATGAATGGAAGCTCAGGTTTCGGGTGTGCCAAAATAGGTGCTCCGGCAAAAGCAACTTTTAATGACTCAAATGCCCTGATGGCTCCTGGGGACTAGCGAGTGGAGTTACTGTCTTTTTTCGTCATGTCGGTTTACAATAGAGGAAAAATTGCAGATACATTTCCTATAGTAGTTCTCAAACCCGAGGAAACGTTGAAGGGAGCGGAGACCTACGGGTTTTGTACACTCGAGAACAGCTGAGAGTTTTTCAGGGTCCATAGCAAAACCAGCCTCTAAAATTACATACCCCAAGAAGGTGACCTTTTTGCGTTGGAACTCACACAATTTGCAAAATAGGTTATTTTCTATTCATCTTTGCAGGACTCGGTTTACATCTGCGTGGTGGCTTTCCAAGGAAGAGGAATGGATCAGAATGTCGTCTAAGAATACCACCACACACTGTTAGAGCATGTCCCGGAGGACATAATTCAAGAATTCTTGGAAAACCTCAGGAGCATTGCAGAGACCGAAGGGCATTACAAGGTATTCATAATGTCCGCTACTGGTGTTAAATGTGGTTTTCCATTCATGGCCCTCCGTGATCCATACCAAATTATAAGCCTCTCGTAGGTCGAGCTTAGTGAATATCTTAGACCCTTTCAATCGATCGAATAGCTCGGTAACCAGTGGAATAGGGTAGGCGTGTTTAACAGTGATATGATTGAGCCCCCTGTAGTCAATACAGGGTCTCAGTTCACCACCCTTTTTCTTCACAAAGAAGAATCCGGCCCCGGCAGGAGAAGAGGACTTGTGTATGAATCCCCGGGACAGCGCATCCGCAACATATTCCTCCATTGCCTTATTTTCCACGACAGAAAGAGGGTAGACTTGACCTCGGGGAGGTATGGCACCTGATTGTAGTTCAATGGTACAATCGTATGGACGGTGAGGCAGGAGCTAACCCGCCCGGCCCTTATCGAATACATCATGGAACTCTTGGTTCTCTTCAGGCAGCAAAGAGACCAAGGATGTGGTTAGCATGCTCCCCACTTTTACAAGGCATGTCTTAGAACAGTTGGGTGACCATGCCATGACTTCGGCCCTTACCCAATCGACTGTGGGATTGTGTTTGCGCAAACACAGATAACCCAGGATCACAGGATAGTGAGGAGAGTGGATCACCTGGAATTGTAAGGTTTCATGATGGAGAGCCCCTACAGCCATAGACAAAGGAGCGGCTTCATGGGTAACCTGCGGTGGCATTATGGATCTACCATCAATCGCCTCGAGGGCAAGTGGAGTGGTACGGAGCTTCAATGGAATGGAGTGCTTCTGGGCATAGTTACCATCAATAAAGAGGCCTGCTGCACCAGAGTCAATAAGTGCCTCTGAAGTAGTGGAACTTTTGCCCCAAGAGAGCCCATTGGAAACTAATGGTTTATCTGGATGGATATCCGGGGACTCTGAACTGCCAACTAAGGTCTGTCCCCTACAGGACCCTAGGTGCGGCCGTTTCCCAGACCTCTGGGGCAAATTCGCAGTAGATGCCCTGCCTTACCTCAGTAAAGGCACAGGCCCTCCCTCCTCCTCAAGGCCTTTTCCGCAACCGAAAGGCGAGTGAACCCAATCTGCATGGGCTCCACATCGCCAGAGGTTCCGAGACTAAGAGGTGTGGGAGGAGAGGGAGGTATGGGTTGGGATGAAAGACTTGGAGTTAAACGGATGGGATGCCTCCACAGGTGCTCCCTAAAGGAAGGTCCTTCATGGATACGGGAGTCAATCAGAATACAATATTAGACCAGTTCCTCTAAATCACTGGGAAGGTCCCGGGCTGCAATCTCATCTTTAACCATATCCAAAAGCCCTTTAGAGAAACCAGCCACGAGAGCCTCATTATTCCAACCAACCTCGGCTGCCAGGGTACGAAACTCTATGGCATAATCAGAAACCATCCTAGTACCCTTCTGGATGGACATTAGGTGCTTGACAGCTGAGGTGGAGTGGCCCGGTATATCAAATACCCTTTTAAAGGATGCCACAAACTCAGGGTAATTGTATAGAATAGGTTTCTGCATCTCCCAAAGGGGAGTAGCCCAAGCCAAGGCCCTGTCAGAGAGTAAGGAAATCACGAGGCCCACCTTACTCCTATCTGACGGGAAGGACTGTGGTACCATCTCCAGATAGGTGCCAGCCTGGTTTAGAAAACCTCTGCATTGGTTAGGGTCGCCCCCATTATGCTGGGGAAGCAGGGCAGACCCTGTCATACCTCTCGCAACAACTGGAATCACCATTAGCAGCCAGAGCAGGAGCAGCAGCAGCTATAGGGTCAGCCTGCGCAGAGGACCGCTGAGGCTGTGGAACCAGATGCTCAATATGGAGCAACAAAGCCTGGAGGGCTGCAGCAAACTGGTTCATGCACTGGTCTACCTGGTCCAGCCTGAAAAAAATATTCGGTAGACTGCCTGCGTCTCCTGAGTTCATGATCCTTGTGTACTGTTAGGGACCAGGAACCAGACAGGACACAAAAAGGTAAAATGCAATACACCTCTATTAGTGCAACAAAAATAGAAGCATGGTCCAAGAGCATAAACCAAAACACACGCCAGGGTCAAGAATCAATACAGGTATTCAGCCGAGCTGGAGTCAGGAAACCAGAAGTCTGCAATGTCAGGAACAAACCGAGGGTCAGAAGAACAGAAGTCAGCGAAGTCTGGAACAAGCCAAGTGATCTGGAACACAACAAACAGGAAAGCAGGAAAATCCACAGCAGCCAGCAACAACAGGTCAGCAAACAAACAGAAAGACAATGGGGAAGTGAGCCAAGCTGCTATAAATACCCTGAGAGGGTTGGCTGATAACAGTCAGGTGAGTAATCAGAGAGGTCAGCTGATTCAGCCTGAGCCAGAAAGACAGAAGACAGCAGCAGTGGATAACAGAGCACTAGATTAGCTCAGACAGCAGAATCAATAGGTAGAATGGGAGCAGCTCAGCAAAACCTTGACATGTTCTTCCTCTCCTCACAGAGTCTTTCAGTCCGTCTCTGACAGACGATTCACAGTTGGAGCCAAGTATACAATGATACCATAAAAATAAAATCAAAAATCAAAATAAAAAAGATTGTAGCAGAATTAGATAAAAAATACAAATTCATTAAAATCAAATAAACAGGCTAAATGGTAATGGAATGCGTTTAAAAGTGCTAGACTGCTTTATCAGCCAATAAAGTCCTAATTGAGAATACAAGAACCATGCAATCTTATATTCTCAGTTAGGGCTTTATTGGCTGATGAAGCAGTCTAGCATTGTGAAACGCTTTCCATTACCATTTAGCCTGTTTATTTGATTTTAATAAATTTATATTTTTTATGTAATTCGACTACAAACTTTATTATTTAGATTTTTTATTTTATTTTTGCGGTATCAATGTATACTTGGCTCCAATTGTGAATCGCCTGTCAGAGACAGACTGACAAACTCTGTGAGGAGAGAAAAACAGCACCCAAGCAGGGACGGGTAAAGTACCCTGCAAGCTTTAAAAGTTGTTTGCTAGTGTATGCTTGACAGTCAACAACAGTATATTGTGAGTGCATTTGACTATATACTTTGTTAAGTATAAGTATATATTGGATAACACACTATAGCCGCTCCTCCATTTTTTTGTTTCCTTTACATAAAATGTATCTCTGGCATTAGAATCAGGGCAGGGGCCTGGAACACAAACTCACCCCTGGGAATTTGCTAGGTTCCAAAAAGACCCAGAATTTGGACCCAGTTAATGGATTATTATTAGTGTTCCCCACAGTCAAATTGCACAATTACTACTAGGAAAATCAGCAATTTAGTGCCCCATTACATACCATTAGCCGGCAGAAAGACACGAAGAGTTAAATTGCACTATGAGAGGAAATGCCATTAAAAGAATTTCATTAAAAAGAGATAAGCAGTTTTAGTGCTCACATCATGTATATCCTTTCATCCCATCAGTATAGGAACTTTCCTCCACAGGGTTAAAGTTTGTGACCATCCACAAGGATATACCTGCTATGTCTTCTTTGGGCCTATTATAAAATATAATTGGAACAATTCCTGTGTGAACAAAATACATCATAGGAAAAAATAAACACTCCCAAAATTGTAATTGATTTAAATGATGGGGTTAACCTCTTGAGTGCTAGAGAGCTCTCCAGTGCATTACATTCAAGGGGTTAAAAACCTCATGTATTTTAATGCTAATCTTTCTTTGCCCTCTATAGTGCAACATGTTTGCTCCAGAATTGCCTCAGTTTTATACATAAGCCCATTCTTCTTCTTCATAGAAGTGGAACAGGTACAGAGAACACCTAGTGACGACACTGAAAGTTTTACAATGTCCATTTTCTTTTCTTTCCAAAGAAGGAGTAATGCCTCCTAATAACTTACCCAACATACCTTACTATGGCTAGAAAATCCTAATTACCCTATATGAATTTAATCCTTGCTCCTTAGTTCTGTAGTGCTATAGATAACATCTCAAGGTGGTCATGACAGTTGCTGGCAGGTTTTTTTAAAACTGAAGCAGGCAGACTGTGGGCTCAATTCTATTAACAACTCAAAAAAAACAAAAAAAAAAACAAGCGTGTTTTTTTTTTAAGTCCATTTTTGCTATCCTATTACCCGACTTGTGAAAACAAAATTAGCGGTAATTATATGCACTGCCAGTCAAAAAAAAGCCCATAGGAAACAAATAAAAACAACGTGAAAGTAGCATTCTGTTACCCACTCTCAGTAATACCGTGTGTTTTGTGGTTACATTTTCTGTCAGTAATACTGTGCCTCAGAGTTGAGGAGTACAAGCCACAACAATGGTTTCAAAACCATTGTTGTTCAAACAAAAGTAGTGCAGAATACAGGATACATCATAGAAATCCAACATAGAGTGCCCCCCTTCAACATGTTAACCCCCCCATGAAATTCGACTTATAGCACTTTCTTTTACCATTTTAATTCGACAGATATTGTTCACATTTGACATTTTAACCCTTCCCCTTTAAAATTCACTTATAGTGCTTTCTTTCACCATTTTAATTCAACAAATATTGTTCACATTCGCATGCTTCCCAACATTTCAAATTGCCAAAGAGGGACAATTGTGTTTTAGGGGGTGTGTCTGGGGTGTGACCGGTGGGCGGGGCATTACCGAGAATTTTCAGGCTGTTTCATGACCTATTGACACCTCCTTGTGTTACCTAATAAATGACTTTTAACAAGACCAAAGTATTTTATTTAAGCACACTAATTTATAAACACATATACTGACTTTAAAGAAACAATAATGTGAGTTTTATCACTGTGGAGCAATGTGATACACTTGTATACACACCAAGTAATCTGATCTCCTAAAAAGAGGGACATCAGGGTGGGAAAGAGGGACAGTGGGATTTGGGTCTAAAAGAGGGACTGTCCCTCCTAAAGAGGGACACTTGGGAGGTATGCATTCGACATTTTAATCCTAAAATTCGACTTATAGTGCTCCCATGACTTTCTTTCTCCATTTAAATTCGACATTGTTTATTCTCTAATTTTACTGCAAAATACAAACTCTTTATGTGTCACAGTGATTCCTTTGCAACAATGTATAACTAGCCATGCTAAGACTTATCACAGTCTCCCTAAGCGAACCTTTGATCTTACTTCTGTATGGCCACTGGCCGGCATGGCCTCCAGCCACTTCCTCATTGCTAGAGTCATGTTACAGGCACTTACACGGACTCCTGTTTATGGGCCTATTCTGTTGGGCCTAATTGGGTCCCACCTCCTTCTGCTGCTTTATAAACCTCATTGAGGCTAGGACTTGTTGCCCTTTCGTGGTGTACCTGGAGAAAGAAAGTCATGGGAGCATTATAAGTCAAATTTTAAAGGGATAGTAATACTTAAAATGTAAAAAAAAAAAATGTTGTAGGGTTTATCCCACTGAGTAAAACAAGGGTACTCCTGCTGCTGAAATGTGTTTTATTCAAAAGTTATTACACCTCAAAGTTGAATTTTTAAGGTGCAATATCACAGTGGCCTGACATTGTACAGTGGTGCTGTTGCTACACCATCCTATGGACAGCTCTGGTCCCCAGATTTGAGCTGTAAAAACTTTTGAATAAAACACCTTAGCAGTGGGAGTACCCTTGTTTTACTCGGGGGGATAAACCCTACAACATATTTCTTTTTACATTTTAAGTATTACTATCCCTTTAAAGGGGAAGGGTTAAAGTGTTGAATGTGAACAATATTTGTCGGATTAAAATGATGAAAGAAAGCACTATAAGTCGAATTAAAAGGGGATTTTTAATGTCGAATGTAAACAATATTTGTTGAATTAAAATGAAGAAGGTCATGGGAACTCTTTAAGTCGAATTTCAAAGAGGGGTTAATATGTTGAAGGGGGCACTCTATGTCGGATTTTTGTGGGGAACACATCTAACGCTAAGTGTGATCTTTCTGTTGTCAAACGTATGCCTATTTCCTTGGTCTTTAACATTTTAAGAGTTTTTTTTAGGCGGTAGTTGAATAGAAGCAGATTTTATTAGTTCATAGAAATGTGCTATCTGCGCCAGGTTTTTTTTTACTGTGATTCTGCAATAGAATATGGGCATAACACATGTTTGCAAAATACACGTTACTTGTTTTTAATATAGCACTGGTTTTAGCACTGGTAATAGAATCGAGCCCTATATGAGCTAACTTTGTCTTTGATGGATCAGAGGGTGCACTGCACAAAAAAACTGAGAAGAGATTTACTGCACACCCTTCTGATCTGTAAAGGATTAAGATTATTAGATGTAGTGGATGGAGTTTGATCTGCATGATATCATGTGCAAAGGGTGGCGTTTGTCTCTTACGGTATCATGTGTAGTGGGTAGAGTTTGTGTCCTGTGGTATCATGTGCAGTGGTGGCGTTTGTGTCCTATGGTCTCATGTGCAGTAAGTAGAATTTGTGTCCAATGGTACCATGTGCAGTGGGTGGAGTTTGTGTCCTATGGTATCATGTGCAGTAGGTGATATGAATATCTCTGAAACCATAAAGGTTTTGAGAGATGGGATTTGTGCCACAACATTTTTTTTTTTTAAATCTACAAAACAAGAAAAACATTTTATTGGACATTAGTGTCCCTTTAAGCAGATCTTGTCCTTTAATGAATGCGTTGCTTATCCTTCTGGCACTCAAAGGGCTAATAGGCAGACAGATCTTCTAATGCATGATAGTGCCTGAATGAGTGAGACAGACAAACCCATGTTTAAACTGACCCTTTAGTTGTTGGGAATACTATGAAACCAGTGAGCATTCTCGCTAATAACTATGTGTGATTGTTCGTCAATGGATATATTACATTTAATGAAGTATTCCTGAATATGTGATGAAGCTTTCCAGCTAGGTGCACTCACACACAGAATAGAAGCCTGTCTCTTGAGGGGCTCATGTTTGTTAGATAAACTATTAGAATTATTGTGCAACTAACATTCACTTCTTTTTTTTCTCTCAGTTCATCTCCAGAGATGAAGTGCTGGACCCTCTGGTTTCTTACACTGGCCAAATCCCCCCCAGTTCTCCACTGCATGGTAAGACTAAAGGATAGATAGGTTTTCTATATTCCTATTATAACCTTAAAGTAACTCCTCCTAATGACAGCCCCACTCAAACTTACATTATCATGGCCAGTACATCTGTATGCCCACTGTGAATGTTTTCCTTGTGTTTTTGTTCAAGAAGTCACATTTTCAAATCAGTCCTAGATGTCATATCTATGGAGGTAGACATGACAGTTTCTGGCAGGATTTTTTTCTTTTTTTTTAGACTGAAGCAGGCAGAGTGCAGGAGCCTACTCATCAACCATTTAAGGACCAGGGGGTGTACAACACATTGCAAAAACAATACATTACACACCCTTATTGGTCCTTATAGGGTAATGATTACTATGTGCAGTGGGTGGAGTTTCTGCCCTGTGCTAGCTCTAACAATAGTCATGTCTGCCTCCATAAAAATGACATCCAGGACTGACTGATGATGTTGTCTCTTGAATAAAGGCACAAGGGAACATTTCACAAGGCCATTAGAATTTTCTGGTCAAAGTGAGGAATGTGAGGTTATTATTAGGAGGTGCTACTTCTCCTTTAAGGGAAAGCAAGGGAAAAATTATTAATTTCTAAGGGTCTCATGTTAAAAAGAGTGGATTTAAGGTATGTAAGTTCTCAATGGCCTGAAATTGTGCAGTGGCACTGTTGCTACACCATTCTGTGGACAACTCTGGTCATAAACCTCAGGCCATTGAGATATTGCACCTAGAAAAATTTAAGTTTGAGCTGCATTAACTTTTGAATAAAGCACCTTTCAACAGTAGGAATATATATTATATATATCAGGGCTCAAAATTTCCACTCGCCACTAGCCAATGGCGAGTGAAACTTTAGCCCTGGCAAGTAGAAATTCAACCCTGGTTGGTATGTTATGGCATGCAGTGGCGAGTAACTTTTCAGGTCTGGCTAGTAGCAAAGGACTTAAAATTATAGGTAGGTAGATACAGTACTGTGCAAAAGACTTAGATAAGTGTGAAAAAATGCTGTAAAGTAATAATTATTTCAAAAATACACGTTAATAGTTTATTTTTATCAATTAACACAATGCATTGTGAGTGAAGAGAAGAAAAATCTAAATCAAATCAATAACTGGTGTGACCACCCTTTGCCTTAAAAACGGCATCCATTCTTCTAGGTACACTTGCACACAGTTTTTTAAGGAACTAGGCAGGTAGGTTGTTCCAAAAATCTTGGAGGACTAACCACATTCTTCTGTGGATTTAGGCAGCCTCAGTTGCTTCTCTCTCTTCATGTAATACCAGATAGACTCGATGATGTTGAGATCAGGGCTCTGTGGGGGCCATACCATCACTTCCAGGACTCCTTCTTCTTCTTTACACTGAAGATAGTTCTTAAACACTTTGGCTGTATGTTTGGGGTTGTTGTCATGCTGCAGAACAAATTTGGGGCCAATCAGATGCCTCCCTCATGATATTGGATGGATGTCCAAGTTAACTGGGGAAATCTTGACTCCTCTCCCCTACAGTGCTCCTCTTGATGCTTGTTAGTGCTACTGAATGTTGATACCATATGACAAAACGTCTTGTTATGTCAATGACATGAGCCATATGGTAGGAGTTGATGAGGGCACTTCTGTTGCTGCACAATGGAACAAAAGACATGACAAATCCCCAATGTCCCATTGATATGTGTTGTCCTTGAAACAAGTTTATTGTCCCAGGGGTCATCAACACCATGAAAAAGCAAGTTGTTGAGGACCCACACAACATCCATATGTTGGAAAGCTCAAGTGACATCTTATGAAATCCTCAAGCACATCCCTGATGAACACAGAACTTAGAGGATGCACACTCTTGGCTGCAAGGGTCACAACAGGAATCAGGAATTGCTGATAAACTGGAACAGAGGTCCTAGGACGCTGAGCACAGACCATCCAGGGGCAGGAAAAGGAGCAAGATCTCGGGCATAAGTAAGCCACAAGCAGGTGAAGGGTGTCAGCAATTAAGATTGAGTCCACCTCTGGGGTGGAGGAACATGACGGATTGTGACAGAAATATGATTAGAACTCTTTGTTGATATACAGTTATATTAATATCACCATTGCTGTCTGGTAATTAAGAGATCAAGGAAGGTGGTATTATTTTGATCTATGACCTAGTCAAGGCCAATGCAAAATCATTATTGTTGAGGCCATCTACAAATTAGTCAATCTTTTCGGCTGATCTGGTCTGTATTAATAGAATGTTATCTATGTACTGGATCAAAATGTCAGTATGCCATCTGTATTGTTCCAAAATGTCTCAGAATAAAACAGTATCCCTTTCACCTACTCATTAACAAACTGTCAATACCAGCACAGTACCTTCCCATAGTTGTACTAATGACCTAGTAGTAGATCTTTTGACTGGAAATAAGAATGCTGTGAGAAAGGTAGGCATTGTTGGTTAGGTATAGACAAGAATTTTGATTCATATTCTGGTATTAACTCATCTTGGATGACTTTCTGTAATATTGTTATGAATAAATTGTTATCATGACTATTAGGATTTGTAAACAATATCTTGTTTTGTGTTCTGTTACACAAAATATGGATTGTCAACTTTAGATCACCAAGGAGTAATTAATTAGGATGTTCTCATTAGAATGTAGATTCAACAAGGCATTTATTTTTCTTTTGATATATTCCTATTTTGATTGGAATGTTTTTTATACCTTCTAAATTTACAAGATTTGTAGTTACTAGGGAAACAAAAATGTCATTGTTTGGATGGTTTTAAATACTGGGGGTAAAACTACACTTCAGCTTCATATTAGTCTTATGCCATATTTATGGCTGGGATGACTCTCTTTGTATAGATTTGTCATGAGGCATAACATTTGTGATATTTATGCACAGTCAGTTTCCGGGAAAATAGATTTATTTCTCTGGCCACTCAAAACATTTAAATTGACAGGCTGGAACAAAGTTCAAAACCCATTTTAATAAATGTAAGCGATCTTCAGATATTAGAATGCTGGCTAAATTAAAAAATATGCATGTCATTACAGTTTTCACTTGAACTTATTTTCAAGACCCATACTTCCAGTAGCCCATTTCCCATGATGCTTGAGACTTAGGCTTTAATATTCATGGGGTCTCCTATGCCATAAAGACATTCATTTCTGGGATTCCATCTGTTTGGGCCTCTGTTGAATCACCTGTTTCTAGGAAAGTTAGTAGAATGTCTTATCTTAGATTCGTCATGTTTCCTTAAACTTCATATTCTGAAGTGAAAATGTCTGAATATGTCCTGGTAGATATTTCACCTTCTGTGCCACTTGGCAAATATTAACATTTTCATAGACCACTGAGTCTTGTACCAGTTTGTTCTGTTCTTCAAAAACTGTTTAAAAAAGCTTACAATATTGTTTTTTAGTTTGCTTTACAAGAACTCCTAATCTTCAGATTTTTCAAGATGTTTGATCTCAGTAATTTACTTGACTAATTTGGACTTAAAGGGATAGTAATACTTCGTTTTAACTATATTGTATTTTGTAGGCATTAAAAAAACATGAAGAATGATATACGTTTTATGTCTCAAACCTTTATGGTTTAAGAGATATTCACAAGCAAAGTTTCCCCCTCCCTCCCCTTTTTCCTAGTGTAAGCCATCTCTTCTCAGATGTGAATCTGGTTGTAAGACCAGACAGATAACAGCAGGGGACAATCTTCTTTGTATGAAAACAATGAAAGCCCTGCCTCCCCTTGACAAGTTTTTCAGCTTTTTCCCTTATCTTAATTGAAGATTGTCCCTCTCTGCAGTCTACCTGGGCACCTCCCTTCTTATCTGGCTGAACGGGGCGGGGGGGGGGATACTTTGCTTGTGAATATCTCTTAAACCATAAATGTTTGAGAGATAAGACTTATATCGTTCTTCATGTTTTTTTAATGCCTACAAAATAAAATAAAGATAAAACGAAGTATTACTATCCCTTTAAGATCCTCCACCACACTTTTTGGATGTCATTTAATATTAGCAACATTTTGTGAATACTACACATTTTTACATGACACTTTCACCTTTAAGATAAGAGGCAGCCTTATCCTCAGTCATCTGGAAATTATTTTTAATACCAGATAGTTCTCGATACTAATGCCTCCATTATTGTACATGTTTCCTAATGTCTTTGAATGTTGTTCTTAGATCAGTAACATTATGTTTCTCTGGAATATACAGCATTTTAATTAGAAAACACATCCACTGCTTTGCTTCATTGGACCAAGAGTCAAGATTCATAGCAAAAGTTAAGAAGCCAGCCATGCTCATAAAGGTGTTTAGTGAATAAAAAATAGATGGAGAGAACCCAAAATAAAATAAAGATGGCACCAAACAAGCTATTCCCTTTTGATAAGAGTTAGCCATGGGGGAAACCTGATTATAGCAGCTCAGAGTGGGTCCAATGAAGGACCAAACCGCTCTCCTATCTAAAATGTATATTTTATTAATAAACACTTTCAATCAAATCAGTTTAAAAACAAATGAAGTGGGTGGGTGTATTATCATATAGGCTAAAGTGTATGATGTTTAAATATACACTTGAATAATCTGTTAATTAGAGCCATTGCTTAGTACACAGGAGTGCCAATATATATGGCACTTTGTGATTGCTCCGTCATAGTAGGGAAATAATTTATAGCTGTGCAAACTTTTATATAAGTTATGAAGGTGGCTCAAGATCCCTCCTCTGTTTGGTGGTAGAGTAACAGTGCTTATCAGTGCCGGATTTAACTTGGAGCCTTTAGCTCCGCCCATGGTCACACACCCACTCCCCACATGAACCCACCCCCAATCCCTTCCAATGTTTCCTGGCACAGAAAATACCCATAGCCTACAATGAGCAAGAATGAAAAAAGCTTTAACCATTTGGTTGCTGGATTGATCTCTAACTCACTGATCTGCACTGCGATGGAGATCTCTCCAAGGTTAAATAATATCCAGTAAAGGGGTATACAACCGGTGCAGGGAGAAGGAGACTGCACTAGCCACACCTACAATTCAGAATGTGGGTGTGGTTAGCACAGCTGAGGTGTCCCTCAAAATTTGTTGCTCTAGGCAGTTACCTACACTGCCTATTAGGAAATGCGGCCCTGGTGCTTCTCCCAGTTATGATGAAAAGGGGATCCTTCAAGTGTATATAGAAACATACTACTGTGGTCCAAATGACAATACATCCCACACACTCAGTCGTCATTTTTTTAACCAGATTTGCTTCTAAGTATCTAATAATAAAAGCCACATTTTAGACAGGATAGTTTCTACTGTATTTATTGGACCCCCATTTCTACACAAATTGTGATAAACCACAGTGACCCACATATAGACAACAGAAGGACAGATGAAGAAACAACTAAGGAAGGAGATTGCTCTGGAGCTGTACAGTGATACACTGACACAAAACGAAAGTGACATATAGGGAGGCAGGCAGGAATCTAGGAGGAAGCAATGACACTGACGTGTAAAGACAGTGATCAGTGGTAAACAGATATGACTGTGGACAGAGAGTTGGGCCAGAAAATAACCTTTTCCTTTCAAACAATCTGTGTCTAACGGCAATCTCTTAACCAGCAATATCTGTGAATGTCATGAGCAGACTTCTCTGTCTCACAAACCCAATGTAAGCTCCCTGTTCATGCATATATGTGCAGGAAGGTTTAACACTGTGCTCATGTTGCTTCTATCTATCTGTCTATCTATCTATCTATCTATCTATCTATCTATCTATCTATGTATCTATAACTGGAAATCACATGGCTTGTTACCGTTTCCCTGATTAACCCTTTGAATGCCAGAGGGGTATGCAACACATTGCTCTGTGATCCCATCTGGCACTCAAAGGGATGCCATACCTTGGAGTCAATGCATTATGGGATTTGTAGTCATGCTTTATTAAGCACATTCTATTCCCATCAACTGCTCTAAGAGCTAAAAACTACAAATCACAAATAGAAATGAAAGTGTTTCTGAAATTTGGCTCTATTCCCCGAATCAATGACCAATAGTTGTTTACTTCACAGATGTCTTATACTCTTAGTGGAACACTTAACAGCTTGTAACTTAAATCAAGACTGGGCAACAATGTCTCCCCAGCTGTTGCTTGAGTTCCATCTTTCACAGACTGAGAAAGACACAGAAAGACAGACAGTGAAGCAGAGAGACAGACTAGGTGATAGAGATGTTAATTGAGAGTGCAACAGAGAGACTGAGAGAATATGAGAGCGGGAGACAATGAGATAGAGAAGATGGTGAGGGAGAGACGTGTAGTGATAGAGAGTGACAGATAGTGAGAGAGTTATACAGAGTGAGAGAGGTAGGGAGAGGACAAAACAGAGCAAGAGAGGAAACAGCATGAGAGAGAGACAGCTCTAGAAGAAACAAGAGAAATAGTACGAGTGGGGGAGTGATAGAAAAATCAAAAGTAAAAGAGAAAAGATAGAGAGAACGAGAGCACAAAGGAGAATGCAAGAGAAAAAAGGTAAGGTAAGCAAGAGTGCGTGCATGAGAGGAATAGAGAGAGCAACAGACTGAGAGCAAGAGGGAAAGAGAGAGAGAAAGCAGGAGAAACAGAGTGAGTGAAAGAGAAGTGAGAGAAAGAGAGCAAGAGATAGAAACGTAGTGCTAGAGAGAGAAAAGACAAAGAGGCTTAGATCAAAGCATGTGTGAATACGATGGTGACAGGGAAAGGAAGTAAAAGAGAATAGCAGTGTTCTGTATCTGTATAACAGTTAATGTTACACAACCCAGACAATGACTGGCCATTTATTCTAGTTTATGTTAAAATCTCCCAGAAATGCTCCAGTTCTTACATCAGCCTCATTAACTTAGCATGTTGCCTGTCCTACAGATATCCAGGTGGTGGCGCTGTACAGTTACGAGCCTGTCCATGATGGAGATCTTGGGTTTGAGGTTGGAGAGCAGCTGCATATCCTGGAAAAGTGAGTGTGAGATCCATCCAGATTAGGGCATGTACGTCATCACTTGTCAGTCTGAAATAAACCACTGATGAGAAACAATCCAGTAAGAAGAAACTCTACTATTCCTATGGCTACCCTATGGAGTCTAGCCTATTACTGTGCCTGACAAGCATCTTGGCTTACAAGAAAGCTATACTTTAAGAAATTCTTAACTTTTACAGTAACAGTAACACCTACTCCCTTGGAGGCCACAATGACAATTGCTTGCAGGATCACATGACCTCAAACTCTGCTCACTGCACATGCCAATCTTAACCCTTTAAGGACCAGAGGGATATGCAATGAATTGTTTTGCCATTAGGCTTGTGCAACTGCCAGCACCTGTCATGGCCACCTCCATGGACATGACATCAACAAGTGATTGAAGATATTGGGGCATATGTATCATCATGTAGTTGATTAAAAAGTGAGTTGCAAATGAAATTGCGACTTTTTGTGTATAGTTATTAACCTGTTAATGCAGAGTGACGTGCCAGGACCTTCACAGGAATCCTTCCTTTAAAGATGGATGACAGTTCTGGCACATCAAGGGTTAATGATTGCAGCATGCCTCAGGCTGAGATCATTGTGGGGAAGTTGGAACTGATTCATCCAGGTCTGGAGTAGTCAGGTTCAGCCTTACCCCAGTGGCTCTGCAGATGCGATTGCTGCTACAGAGATCACATGTGTCGGTGGAGCCACATGACAAAGGCAATGTATGTAAACATTACCTTTGTCAGTGTTCTCTGCCTCTCTCCTCATCACTGTGATCTTGAGGAAGAGAGAAGCAGAGCTCCCAACAAGATTTGGTCACTTGATTACCTATTGGCACCTCTTTGTGTTACTGAATAAATGGCTTAGAGGAAGACCAAAGCATTTTATTTACACAGTCTAATTTATACATATATGAAAGTTTAACCCCTTAAGGACCGGGAAAATCTGAGTTAGATTTGACTTAAGGACCGGAGCAATTTTGACTTTTTTGACTATGTCTTTGTTCAACCATATTTTCTCTTTAATTCCTTCTGTGCACCCACATAAATTATATACTGTTTTTTTAAGCACAAGTAGGGCTTTCTTTTGATACCACAATTATATGAATACCTCATCATTTAATTTGATTAAAATAGAAAAAAAGAGCAAAAAAATTAAAAAAAAAACAAAATTTTGCTTATATTTTCGTGTCCGGATTTGCATACAATTAGTTTATGACAAAAAAATACCCCTAAATATATTCATTTGCTTCTCCTGAATATAAGAATATCCCATATGCCTAGTATTTCAATCACTTCCTCACATTTACAAGGTAAATATTACAAGATGGATGCCATTATTTCCAACTTGTAATTTCTCAACAATTGGCATGTGAGCATCATAGCTTAGCTGACGGTGCCAGAACCAAAAATGTCCCACAAAGGTATATCTTTCTGAAAACTAGACAACATAAGGTAAATAATCAGGAGAATTTTGAAGTTTTTTATCCAGCTATTTTTCCAGAAAAAAATTTCAAAATTGTGGACAAATTTTGTTTTTTTGCAGCTTTCACACTTACATTTCAATATTACTGTTGATTTCAAGCATGAGATAGTTGAAAATGTAAAAATATCCATTGTTTAGTGTTCAACTCCTTCTTCTGAGTACGGCAATACCCCATATTAATAGGTTTCTCAAGATTTGGGGGAGCTACGGGGCCCAAATTGGAACATGCGCGTTTCCAGTTTCACACTTTGAATTTTCACAGCTTGCATCACTGGTGCCATGTCTCATTTGGGGCTGTGTAACAGTGCTCCACTCTAAGATTTCCCTCCAAAAGTGTATATTTTTAGAAAGTAGACACCCCAGGCTTTCATTTTATGTATGTTTTCAAATTTTTTACGCAGCCATTTTACCACCAATCACTCGTAAATCTTGACGTAAGTTAAAAAAACAGCGTTTTTCACACTTGCACTTCAATGTTGATGTAAATTTCAAGCACATGATAGGTGAAGATTTTTAAAAATGCATTGTTTAGTGTTCAGCTCCTTCTTCTGAGTACGGCAGTACCCCATATGCATAGGTTATTCAAGGTTTGCGGGAGCTATGGGGTCCAAATTGGAACATAAGCGTTTCCAGTTTCACACTTTGAATTTTCACAGCTTGCATCACTGGTGCCATGTCTCATTTGGGGCTGTGTAACAGTGCTCCACTCGAAGATTTCCCCCCAAAAGTGTATATTTTTGGAAAGTAGACACCTCAGGCTTTCATTTTATGTATGTTTTCAAATTTTTTACGCAGCCATTTTACCACGAATCCTTCGTAAATCTTGATGTAAGTAAAAAATTCAGCGTTTTTCACACTTAGGTTTCAATGTTGGTGTGAATTTCAAGCACAGGATAGGTGAAGATTTTTAAAAATGCATTGTTTAGTGTTCAGTTCCTTCTTCTGAGTACGGCAATACCCCATATGCATAGGTTATTCAAGGTTTGCGGGAGCTATGGGGCCCAAATTGGAACATGCGCGTTTCCAGTTTCACACTTTGAATTTTCACAGCTTGCATCACTGGTGCCATGTCTCATTTGGGGCTGTGTAACAGTGCTCCACTCTAAGATTTCCCCCCAAAAGCATATATTTTTGGAAAGTAGACACCCCAGGCTTTCATTTTATGTATGTTTTCAAATTTTTTACGCAGCCATTTTACCACAAATCTTTCGTAAATCTTGACGTAAGTTAAAAAAAAACAGCGTTTTTCACACTTTCACTTCAATGTTGATGTGAATTTCAAGCACATGATAGGTGAAGATTTTTAAAAATGCATTGTTTAGTGTTCAGCTCCTTCTTCTGAGTACGGCAATACCCCATATGCATAGGTTATTCAAGGTTTGCGGGAGCTATGGGGCCCAAATTGGAACATAAGCGTTTCCAGTTTCACACTTTGAATTTTCACAGCTTGCATCACTGGTGCCATGTCTCATTTGGGGCTGTGTAACAGTGCTCCACTCGAAGATTTCCCCCCAAAAGTGTATATTTTTGGAAAGTAGACACCTCAGGCTTTCATTTTATGTATGTTTTCAAATTTTTTACGCAGCCATTTTACCACGAATCCTTCGTAAATCTTGATGTAAGTAAAAAATTCAGCGTTTTTCACACTTAGGTTTCAATGTTGGTGTGAATTTCAAGCACAGGATAGGTGAAGATTTTTAAAAATGCATTGTTTAGTGTTCAGCTCCTTCTTCTGAGTACGGCAATACCCCATATGCATAGGTTATTCAAGGTTTGCGGGAGCTATGGGGCCCAAATTGGAACATGCGCGTTTCCAGTTTCACACTTTGAATTTTCACAGCTTGCATCACTGGTGCCATGTCTCATTTGGGGCTGTGTAACAGTGCTCCACTCTAAGATTTCCCCCCAAAAGCATATATTTTTGGAAAGTAGACACCCCAGGCTTTCATTTTATGTATGTTTTCAAATTTTTTACGCAGCCATTTTACCACAAATCTTTCGTAAATCTTGACGTAAGTTAAAAAAAAACGCGTTTTTCACACTTTCACTTCAATGTTGATGTGAATTTCAAGCACAGGATAGGTGAAGATTTTTAAAAATGCATTGTTTAGTGTTCAGCTCCTTCTTCTGAGTACGGCAATACCCCATATGCATAGGTTTCTCAAGGTTTGGGGGAGCTACAGGGCCCAATTTTGAACAAATATTGAATTTTCAAGTCCTGCTTAACTGGTGCCATTACTCATTTTGGGCTATGTTCCAGTGCTCCACTTTAGGATTTCCCCCCAAAAGTGTATATTTTTGGAAAGTAGACACCTCCAGCTTTCATTTAAGGTGTGTTTTCAAATTTTTTACGCAGCCATTTTACCACAAATCTTTCGTAAATCTTGACGTAAGTTAAAAAAACAGCATTTTTCACACTTTCACTTCAATGTTGATGTGAATTTCAAGCACAGGATAGGTGAAGATTTTTAAAAATGCATTGTTTAGTGTTCAGCTCCTTCTTCTGAGTACGGCAATACCCCATATGCATAGGTTTCTCAAGGTTTGGGGGAGCTACAGGGCCCAATTTTGAACAAATATTGAATTTTCAAGTCCTGCTTAACTGGTGCCATTACTCATTTTGGGCTATGTTCCAGTGCTACACTTTAGGATTTCCCCCCAAAAGTGTATATTTTTGGAAAGTAGACACCTCCAGCTTTCATTTTAGGTGTGTTTTCAAATTTTTTACGCAGCCATTTTACCACAAATCTTTCGTAAATCTTGACGTAAGTTAAAAAAACAGCATTTTTCACACTTTCACTTCAATGTTGATGTGAATTTCAAGCACAGGATAGGTGAAGATTTTTAAAAATGCATTGTTTAGTGTTCAGCTCCTTCTTCTGAGTACGGCAATACCCCATATGCATAGGTTTCTCAAGGTTTGGGGGAGCTACAGGGCCCAATTTTGAACAAATATTGAATTTTCAAGTCCTGCTTAACTGGTGCCATTACTCATTTTGGGCTATGTTCCAGTGCTCCACTTTAGGATTTCCCCCCAAAAGTGTATATTTTTGGAAAGTAGACACCTCCAGCTTTCATTTTAGGTGTGTTTTTAAATTTTTTACAAAGCCATTTTACCACCACTTTCTCGTAAACTTGACGTAAGTAAAAAAACAGCGTTTTTTACACTTTGCCTTCAATGTTGATGTGAATTTCAAGCACAGAACAGGTGAAGATTATATAAACTGCATTGATTAGTGTTCGGCTCCTTCTTCTGAGTACGGAAATACCCCCATATGGATAGCTTTTTCTTGGTTTGTGGGAGCTACGGGTCCCAAATTGGAACATGCGCGTTTCCAGGTTCACACTTTGAATCTTCACAGCTTGCGTTACTGGTGCCATTTCTCATTTGGGCTGTGTAACACTGCTCTTTTTTAAGATTTCCCGCCAAAAGTGTATATTTTTTGAAAGTAGACACCCCAGGCTTTCATTTTAGGTGTGTTTTCAAATCTTGCAAACAGCCATTTTACCACCAAGCCTGTGAAAACTTGACGTAAGTAAAAAAATTCAGCATTTTTCACGCTTTGCCTTCAATGTTGATGTGAATTTCAAGCACAGAACAGGTGAAGATTTTATAAACTGCATTGATTAGTGTTCGGCTCCTTCATCTAATTACGGCAATACCCCATATACATAGGTTTGTCGGGGTTTTGGGGGAGCTACTGGGCCCAGTTGGAACATGTTAGTTTCCTTTTACAGACATGCCATTTTTACAGCTGGTGCCTTGTCTCATTTCGGTCTGTTTGGCAATGCTGCAATTAATTTTACCCCCAAAAGTATATTTTGTAGAAGAGTAGACAACCCTGGCTTTCATTCTGTTTGCATCTTATCAATTTTTTCGCTGCCACTGTATCACCAATCCCTCCCAAAATCTGCAGTAAGGCAGAGAAACACCATTTTTCACATTTCTATTTTAGTGTTGCTCTGGATTTCAATCAGATGATATTTGCCCCATATGCATAGGTTTGTCAGGGTTTGGGGGAGCTACTAGGCCCAGTAGGGAACATGTGTGTTTCCATTATCAGAGATAAATTTTGATAGTGTTAGATCTAAGGAGGGATGTGTTTTGAAAAATAAAAAACAGGATATTTCAGGGGGGAAAAGTGGCCAAATAATAAAAGAACCTTTACAGCACTACTGCATTGTGCCTGAATGGTATTCCTTGAAACAGTCACCAATGCAGAGGCCAGGTTTGGAAGGGCAATCAGGACAGTAAGTGGTGGTGTCTGTCCGTATTCCCTTTCTGTAGCAAACCCAGCAGCGCTTCTGTGGTTTGTTCTTTTGGGGAGTTGGGGGGATTTTATAAATAAAATGTACTAACCCGGGTCTTGGTGGAATTATTTCAGACGCACCTTGAAATAAAAATATGGAAATAAGTTGTAGCTGGTACTGTAAAAAGCTACATGTTTGATTGGGGTTTGCCAGCTTGAAAAGTAAAAAGGAATTATGTACAGCAGTCTGCATCATATAGATGGCAACTTTTTTATACCATGCCCTACACTTCCTCATTGCGAGGTATGGCTGCATTAGTTGATCACTCAGATCAACTCCCCCCATGTTTTTATTATAGTCCTTGATGCAGACTGGCTTTCTCATTATCACTGTCTTGCCACGAACAGTGACTGCCACAGATCTGTCCTCATGCATTGTGGTCAGCATGTAGACATCTTTTTTGTCCCTAAACTTCACTGCCAGCAGCTCCTGTTGGGACAAAGATAAGGACGTCCCAGGTTTTAGTTTGCTATCTACTAGTGTTTTGGGCAACTCCCTGCAATTGCGCCTGACAGTGCCACAGGCCACGGTATCAAAATAAAACAGAGACTTAAATAAAAGGGGGCTGGTGTAATAATTATCAACAAATAATTGATAGCCTTTATTTAATAAGGGGTAAATTAAATCCCAAACTATTTTCCCACTTGTTCCCATAAATTCGGGGCACCCAGGAGGATCAAGTTTGCAGTCCTTGCCCTCATAAATTCTAAAAGCCTGGGTGTAGCCTGTGGCACTTTCGCACAATTTATAAAATTTTACACCAAATTTGGAACTCTTTGAGGGGATGTACTGCTTGAACCCTAACCTGCCTTTGTATTTCATTAGGGATTCAGCTACACTAATTTCTTTTTGGGGCATATACACTTGGGCAAACTTTTTCTGTAAATGGCTTATTAGGGGACGAATTTTGTACAGTCTATCATACTGGGGGTGTTCTTTTGGGGGGCACAGGGTATTATCGCTAAAATGCATAAAGTGCAAAATGATTTCAAATCTGGACCTGTTCATAGTCTTGGGGAATATAGGGGTATCACATACGGGGTTTTTGCTCCAGTAGGATCGAATACTTGGCTTTTTTATTATACCCATTGCCATTATTAAGGCCCAGAATTGCTTAAATTCTATGAGGTCTATGGGTTTCCATCTTTCTTCCTTAACTACAAAAGCTGTAGGGTTGGCGGCAGTATACTGGGCTGCATACAAGTTGGTTTGGGACACAATTTCCCCTAAAATGTCTTCCCCCAAAAATAAATAAAAAAAATTATCATAGTTAAATCCCTCAACATCAATTTGAATCCCTGGGGTGCCTGTAAATTCTGGTATTTGTGGGGAAAAATTGATTGGGGATACCCATTCATTATGATCAGGAGTGGCAGGTGTTGGGGCATTTCTTTGGCCAGATATTTTTGCAGGTGCTGGGGCAATTGCCAGGGCAGCTCTTGGGGCAGCACTTGGGGCATTCCTTTTGGCAGGTATTTTGCAAAGTCTTTTGGCAGATCTTGTGACAGGATTTTTTGCAGATCTTGTGGCAGGATTTGTGGCAGGTGCTGGGGCAGGATTTTTGGCAGGTGCTGGGGCAGGATTTTTGGCAGGTGCTGGGGCAGTTGCCGGGGCAGCTCTTGGGGCAGTGCGTCTTTTCTTGACAGAAGGCCCAGCGTCGTCAGTAGAGCTGCTCTCAGTTTCTGAAAACTGCTCTATATCAAAATCTGACGCAGTATCTGTTGCCTCTGAGTCAGATGCCAAAAAGGCATATGCCTCTTCAACACTATAACTGCGCTGCATTTTGCCCACTAAAATTTTTTTTTTTCCTTACTCTAACGCTATCCCTAAACCTAACTCTAACCCTAAAACTTACCCTAACCTACGTATATCTAGAACCTACCTAACCCAAGTAAACTACCTATCTAAACTATACTTATTATATATATATATTTTTTTTTTATTATTATTTTTTATTTTTTTTATTTTTTTTTTAGGGTTTTTTGGGTTTTTTTTTCCCTAAACCTAGATCTGTCCCTAAACCTTTCCCTAACACAAGTCTACACTAAACTTACCCACCTACCTACCTAAACTACCTAAACTATATTTTAAATCAATTTTTAATAAAAAAAAAAAAAAATAAAAAAAATAAAAAAAATGTAAAAAAAATTAAAAAAAAATTCTGAAAATACAAGGGGGATGGGGGGTATCCCACAGATCAGCAGATGCTGATCTGTAGTTTATTGATCACTCTAAAAGTGATCAGATGGGGGGGAACTTGATGATCACTGTAAAACAGTGATCAAATGGTTAATTTTCAGGTTTATTCATAGGTTTTTCACTCAGGAACACTGGAACACACTCTCACACGATCTCTCTCTGTCTCTCTCCACCTCAGCAGTGTGCAAGATGGAGGGAGGCAGAGATATATGACAGGGACAGTATTTACAAATACTGTCCCTGTCAATCAGCATTTGCAACATGTGATTCGCTCATCAAGCGAATCGCATGTTGCAACAAACTTTCTACTGGTTGTTACTAAGTGTCCCGGTATCGGGACACTTAGTAACAAGCAGCCCGCGCTCTCCCATCACTCCGTGCGGCCGCGATGGGAGAGTTTAACCCTTGATGTACCGGGACCATCAAGGGTCGTTGGGTCGCATTTACCCTTGACGGTCCTGGTACGTCAAGGGTCGCTAAGGGGTTAAACAAACATTACATACACAGCACATAGTCTGATCTCCAAAAAGAGGGACTCCAGGAAGGGAATGCAGGGCATAGAGATTTTTGTCACAGAGGGACAGTACCACCCTAAAAAGGGACACTTGGGAGTTATGAATGAAACTTCATGCCTTTTATCCAGTCTCTTTTAAAAATGAACTAATTGAGCATGATTTTTTTCCTATTTTTTTAGATTATCATCACATTAAATGTTGGGTTATCTATTTAAATGTGGTATCAAAAGAAAGCATTACTTTTGCTTAAAAATGGTATATAATTTGTTGGGTATACTAAATTAATTAGAGGTAAGTATGGTTGATCAAAGGCATACTAAAAAGTCCATAATTCTTCTAGTGTAAAAAAAAACCTTGTCACCAAAGGGTTAAGCAAAATAGTGACAGATATGTACAATTAGTGACCTTGAGACAGTTCAAAAGTGAATTCCTAGAGAAGCCAGAAGGGACCCTTAGAGACATATGTATCAAAAATAATAAGAGAAAGAAAGAAAAAATTGAGGCTAAACACAAAGCTTTAGTTCATTAAAATTATAGACATCCAAGATAATCACATTGACAATGATGTACTGAACGGTGACTTTTTAGCAACACTTTGATACATATGTCTTTGTACATTTGGACTTTATTGTATATTTCAGCTAGTTAACAAGATGTCTTTAACCCCATAAGGACCAGAGTCATGGGAAGTAACTTTCCCTTAAAGGGGAACTTTCACATATAAAAAACTTTTGGCCATGTGCTTAATTTAGAAAAACTACATTAGGAATCGTGGGTTTTTTAATGTTACTTAATTACTTCTTAAGATATGCAGAGTTCATATTGAACAATTCTGCGTTCTGCGGCACAGTGGCACAGGACTTCCTACCTCCCTCCCAGCTGCCCCAGGGAGCGTGTTCATGCTTCCCTTCCTAGTGGTATTTATCTCATCTATCGTTTCATCAAGCTCCGTTTACCATTATACTGAGCTTGCAACCTCAGTATAATGGTAAACTGAGCTTTCTGTAAAGATAGACGAAATAAAGATGAAGGGAAGCGTAAACGTACTCCCTGGGATGCTGTGTTGAAGATACAGTGTGCAGCAGAATGTAGAAATGCCCAATATGAACTCTGCATATCTTAAGATGTAGGTAAGTAACATAAAAAAACATTCTAATATAGTTTTACTAACTTAAGCACATGGCCAAAAGTTTTTTACATGTGAAAGTTCCCCTTTAAGGACCACTTTGATCCTTACTGATGCACAGGTGCACGTGGCCTGTTGCATGTACTGACGTGCCACTTAGGCGTCTGAGATTGACCACTCCAGTCTTGGAGTGGTCAATTTCAGACCCCGTTTTTACTTACAACGCTCCCGTAGGAGCGCTGTAAGTAAAAAGTATGTGAAATGCTATGACCGTCACTGGTCCTTAAAGGGATAGTAATACTTTATTATTACTATCCCTCATATTGTAGGTATTTGCAAAATAAGTTAATAGCCCCCAGGTTAATCTCTCAAACCTTTATGGTTTGAGAGATAACTGAAGGCAAAGTCCCCCCTCCCTCCCCTGACTGCAGGGGAAGTCTGTCGTACAACAGGCTTGTGGCTCTGCAGCTGAGCCGAGATCCCATTAGTGAAGAAGAATTATTTCACTGAAACGGTCTTCTACATGTGCTTGGTTTGCAAGCACATGTAGAAGACCGTTTCAGTGAAATAATTCTTGGTCATTAACATGATCGTGGCTCTGCTGCAGAGCCACATGATGAAAGACAGACCGGATATCCTTGCAGTCAGCACAAGGCTGACTTCAGGGAAGGGGGAGGGAGGGGGGAACTTTGCCTTTGGTTATCTCTCAAACCATAAAGGGCTAGTAACTTATTTTGCAAATACCTACAATATGAGTGATAGTAATAATAAAGTATTACTATCCATTTAAGGCAAAAACCGAGTGACTGTCATAGCACCTCACGTGGTCCTTAAGGGGTTACGAATTATAGATATGGGTGTCTTGCAACTTTAATTCCAATAATTTGTGAACTGTTGATGCACTGATACATATGTCCCTTTATGTTTTGAATCAAGGTGAAAAGCCAAAATTCATAGAGGCCATTAGGATTTTCTGGCAATAATTTAGTGGGAGGTTATTATGAGGAGGTTTTAGTTCACATTTAACACTCTGCGTATAGGGTATTTAAGTAACTGCAGTCCATTATTAGGCATTGCAGTTCCTTTAAAAATAAGGAAATTGATGTACAGCTGGGTGTACTGGCATGCAACCAAACTGGGCTCTCACCTTTACAACTTCTAATTCATGTTTTAGTAAATATGTTAATTCTTCAAGGCCATTTAATTTTCCATATATACATCAACTGATTTCATATTTTTGTTATTAGGGGACACTTTGCTCTAGTGTTCCCAATGCACATACCACATCTCTGTCTTTACTCTGCAGGCTGGGAGAGTGGTGGAAAGCTCAGTCACTTCGTACAGGACAAGTGGGATTTGTGCCATTCAACTTTGTGGCATCTTTAAATGGAGTTGAATCTGAACCGTGAGTATGAAGATGGAGGCAGTTCTGAAAGAGACTGAAAGAATGAAATCCTTATACACACATTATACATATATATATACATATATATATATATATATATATATATATATATATATATATGAGTTTTTTCCTGTAAAAAAAAATCAGACATGGGTATCCCACTGATGATCTATCAACAGAGCCACCTAGTATCCAAAAGTCAAATTTTGTTTTAAATTCACTTTATGGGAGAGCTTAAGTAACTGACTATGGCTCACCTAGTAACCCAGAGGAACAGCATCAAATTATTAACTGGGTATAACAGCATTCTAAAGTGCAAACAATTGCTTAAGTGCATGTTAGTGGATGCACTCTCCTAGAAAATCCCATTACAGAGTGCATCAATTGTCCATAATACTGTGTAGCATCATCCCTGTACTGTTGAGTAAAACAAGGATACTCCTAATGCTAAGAGATGGATATTTCCAGAGTTATTACAGTTTAAACACTTGTTGTTGTTTTTTTTTTTTAGATTAACAGTGCACTCTAGTGGTCAGATTCCAATTAGTTATTCTGTTACATTCTATTTGTGAGGAAAGTCAATAGCAAACAGTTCTCCACAGAATGTGATAGAAAATTCTGTCACACTACCAGTTACAATTTTCAGGATGTAAACAAACTCTAATTCCCTTCCTGATAATTTGAACTGGTATAACTTTTGAATAAAACAACGGACAACAGTGTCAGTACTCTTGTTTTACTGAGCAGGAAAAGTTCTATAACATACAATTTTTAGTAAAAAAAATTACTGATCATTTAAGGAGTCTAGGCTAGTGATTAGGCATTAGGCTAACTGAGCAGAAGTTTAGGCTAGTGATTAGACTATCTGGACAGGAATCTAAGCTTGTGATTGGGTATTAGGCTAGCTGGGCAGGATCTTGATTAGTGATAAATTGTTAGGCTAGCCGGGCAAGGGTTTGGGCTAGGACAGGGGGTTCTCAAGCTGTGTTCCCTGCAACCTCTAGGACCCTGAAATAGTACAAGGGGTTCGCTGGAGCAAAGATTAGTAATGGCAGATATTGCTAGAATGTGGGAATGTGGCCTTAACTGGAGCCAGGGATTATGGGGTAACTTGACTAGGTCCACTTAAAATTATAAATCTGTACCTGTTTGTATATGACCAAGATCTAATAAAATGAAGCACCTTAATAGATACTGTAACCTGAGACATGCTGGAAACAGACACAAGCACATATTCTGACAAGCAGTCTGCATCCTCACACACATCTACAGTACCCCTTAACTCATACAATTTTACACACAAACGCACACACACAAGCTGGCACCATGAATCCTTACATACACACATGGAGTCCTGCTACACAAACACATTGACTCTGTGTATACTAACACACACTTACTGTTCTCCATCAGCTGGTTCTTTAAAGACTTGGGACGGAAAGATGCAGAGCGTCAGCTTCTTGCTCCCGGAAACCAGCAAGGTTCTTTTCTAATACGAGAGAGTGAGACCAACAAAGGTATAATACAGTAAAAAAGATGGGGTCCTAAATAATTTCTGTACCTCCTCAGACCCCAAGACATTTCTTCCCTTGAAGTATGATCTTTCATTTCCCCTGTGTTTACTTGACAGTGTCACCTCTCTGCTTATTTCTTAACAATGACCCCTCTCTGGTCTCACTTTTTCTTATTGCTCTCTTGCCTCTCTCTCATCATCTCCTTTTATATCTCATAGAGATCCCTCACTCCTATTGTCTCCCTGATCTTTATATAATTCCTTGTCTCAGTATCTTTAAATATTGTCCACCTAGGATCCTATTCTCTCTCAGTGAGGGATCTAGATGAGAATCAGGGAGAGGTGGTGAAACATTACAAGATTCGGAACCTGGATAATGGTGGATTCTACATCTCTCCTAGAAAACCCTTCAACGACCTTCAAGAGTTGGTGCAGCACTATTCCCGTAAGAGAAGAGCACTGGGACACTATTGGGAGAAATAGAAATGTGCTATTAGAAATTGGAACTAGGGCATAAGGAGTCTTGTTGGGTTTTCACAATATTATGTAATTGCTTAACAAGTCTCCCAAAAGTCTATATCAATGAGTAATATTTGTAGCATTTCTAGGATGAATAATTAAGGATCAGAGGGTTTACACATTTGAGGGTTACTCTTGGTCACATAATAAAGTCAGGGAAATGTGAGAAAGTCCCTCACATTATGACTGGAGTATCAGCATAAGAAACATCACATGTTGTACTCCTCCTAGGTTCCTCGGATGGACTTTGCACTCTGTTGAAGGAACCATGTCAGACCCAACGTCCACAGAAGCCATGGTGGGCTGATGAATGGGAAATACCTCGTAACAAATTGCAGCTGGTCAAGAAGCTTGGGGCTGGACAATTTGGAGAAGTGTGGATGGGTGAGTGCTCTCCCTTTTGGGATTGCTTTTTTCAGGAATGGATGACAGTGTTCTCATTCTCAGGGAAGTGTACTCCTCTTACTCTAATCAGTGTGGTGTGGCAAGTGCATTCTCCTTCTGTGAGTGTTGTTTGGTGAGTGCTTCTTTTCTGTCCATGGGTGGTGTGGATCATTGATTACTGTGTCTTTCTCCTGGTTCTCTGTGAAAGGGGTGAATAAGTAAGCACTTTTTCACACAGTTATTGATACATGGGTGTTCTCTCTCTCTTTTGTTATCAAAGAGTTGATGATAGTTGAGTGCTCTCTCATATAGCTGATGTTAAGTGCTCTCTTTCTCAAGAGCTGATGATAGGTCAATATTCTTTCTCTGTCAGAAAACTGATAGGTGAGTACTCACTCTTTCATACAGTTGATAGTAGATATGTTCTCTCATAGAACTGATGACAAGTGAATACATCTGTCTGTCTGTCTCTCTCTCTCTCTCTCTCAGATAGCTGATAGGTGAGTAAAAACAAATAAAAAAAACCTCACAGCACTATAACACCATACATGATCGAAAACATACTTACGAAACCCATGTGAATAAGATAAGAACCCTGTGGAAGGCATATAATCATACCAATGTTTTGGTTTACTTATTTGAAAATAAGGGCTTGTTTTGTTTCTCCTGGACAGTTAATAAGAGCTGAGTGCTCGCTCTCTCTCTCTCTTTCTCTTTGTGATTTGATGAAAGGTAAGTGCTTTCTTTCTTTCTCAGGCAGTTGAAGTTAGATGAATGCTCTCTCTAACAGTTTATGAAAGGTGAGTGATCTATCTCTGACAATTGAGGAGTCCTTCCTTTTTCAAAATGAGAGGTGTCTCTATTTATCTCTCTGAGAATCAATGATAATGAGTTATCTCTCTTTCTCTGAAAATTGAAAAGTGAGCCCTCTCTCACCCTCTCTCTCTCTCAGACAGTTGATGAGAGGCAAGTGTTCTGTTTTGATGATGATGAGTGTTTCCTCTCTCTCTCCCCCTCTCATACAGAGTAGATGATAGGTGAGTGTCCTTTATCAGAGAGTTGATGATAGGAGAATGTTCTCTGTCAGGGAGTAGATGAGAGGTGACTGCTCTTTATCAGGGAGTAGGTGACTGGTGAGTGCTGTATCTCTCTCTGTCTCTCAGGGACTTGTCTTAGAGACATTTGATGAAAGACAGGTGCGTTCTCATTGGGGTAACATAGTAACATAGTAGATAAGGCTGAAAAAAGACATGCGTCCATCAAGTCCAGCCCATGCCAATAACACTCCTGTTGATCCAGAGGAAGGCAACAAAAAAGCCCTCTGGAACAATTTCCAGTGTAGGTGTGTGTGCGTGTGTGTCAAATAGTTCCCCGGCTCAATATCCTATTTGCTTTGAAGCCATCTGTCATAACTGTCAATATTGTTCTGTGCTAGATAGGCATCCATTGCTTTTTTGAATGGGTGAATGTACAAATATGATTCCATGCTAAATCAGACACTGGAGTCAATTATCTAGCCCTACACCTGCTTCTAACAATTTATAAAATTACTTCTCCCCTTATTGACACTAATCGGGCAGTCTGTGGGTGCTTTGGGGTATTTCTTTCCACTAAACCTTATTTAGCACCATGTACTAAGCAAGGCATAGAGAACATGATGTGATTTTATGCCATTTTCCTGCATATGCTATAAAGAGGGCATAAGGTGCTTTCTGGCATTAAAGCTCTAAACACAGTGAGTAGATAAGCGATCTCTGATAGTTCATGATAAGTGAGTGCTCTCTCTCTCATCAAGATGGAGACAAGTGCTCTCTCTCTTAGATTTGCAACTCCCTAATTGTCCTATTTCATTATTAATCCCCCAACAAACCTCCACCCACTCCCTCCCCATCCCTTTACCAAGAAACCTTAACAACATGACACAAGGAAAATACACAGACACATGCTTATAGTGATGTCACAGCATTTATTTAGGGGTTTGACCTATTTAGACAGACTTTGGAAGAACCCTCCTCCAATTCCCAATGAGGTGCCTCAGGCTCTCTAGCAGCAACATGGGCCAAAACCTGCACCCAGTTACCGCACGATGGGGAAATGGAGGGAACTTTAAGGCATTGCAGCCTCCCATATCCAGCCCCAACTGTGCTACCTCAACACAGTGGAGATGAATTGGCAGGGCTGATCAGCCACAGCTCTTCCACCTAGCCTCCCCATTACCTCATGGCAATAGCCCTCTAAAGGCAGAACCTGACCTCTAGGCCAATAACACCTGCAACCGGAAACAGTCTTAGGATAAGCCACAATGGCTGGCCTGGGAGCATCCCATTATAGCCAACCCCACAGCTGACCTCTAAAAGATACTCTGCATGATCCCCCCCTCCCCCAGTGCTGTGACCTGATTATATCCCCTAGGGCTGTGTGTAAGTCATTAAATAGATCTAAACCCCTTTCTGTGAGGTGTACACCATCCTCCCGGTACATGCTGTCATCCCAGACCCTGATATCTTTATGACTGATAGTATACCCTACCAAGGAGGCAGCAAACATTAATTTAAAATATACAGGTTCCTGGCAAGCTCAAAATAGCTTTTATTAATAATGTTCATTTACTTCCATATGTCTATAGTCAGGAGAGCAGTAAGGACTATGTCTTGGCTACATATACAAAGTAAACAAAGGGAAAGTCTGCACATCAAATCCTGACTTCTAAAAAGTCAAGATTTGACGCGCATACATTTTGGTTTACTAACCATATTAATTTAACAGATAGCTGAGGGATATGTTAGTGCTCTCTCAGAGTTGATGATAGGTGGGCACTCTTTATTTCGCTTTCTTTCATTTTTTCTGAGGTGTGAAGTGACTAAAGTCTGTAATTCACAAGAAGTGATTCTGTGGTTATAGTTATTGGCTTTTTATGATATAGTTATGCGCCTGTGTGTTACTGTTTGCTAGCAAATACAAGAGTCAGACAGTAAAGTAAAACCAAGGGGCAGGGACTCTATCAGCAATTGCAGTATGTCTCCAGATCCCAGAACTGCAGAGACTAAGCCGAAGCCAATGGTAGTCTCTAAGTCAGGAAGAGTAGGCCAGACGGTTCCCCCAAGGGTGGTAATCGGAAGACAACTGACTCACTGCTGCAGCCAGCCAGGAGAAGACTGTTGCCTGAAGGTGAGACAACCAAAGAACCTACTGACTCACGCCTACAGTGAGTAAGGTCAGAGTCTGCCAGAGCCACAGGTCTGCACCAGATAAGATATCCACTCAACAGGAGATAACGCAGAAGTTAGCTGGACAGAGCCCCAGATCAGCACCAGGATGGATGGTCAGACAAGCCTAGGTCAAACATGGAGCGGGCAGTCAGCCAGAGCCACTGGTCGGCACCAGATTGGGTGTCCACTACAAGGGGCAACACAAGAGAGTAGTCAGACAGAGCCACAAGTCAGCACCAGGATGGATGGTCTGACAAGCCTAGGTCATACACGGAGTGGGTAGTCAGCCAGAGGTCGGCACCAGATTGGGTGTCCACTACAAGGGGCAACACAGGAGAGTAGTCAGGCAGAGCCACAGGTCAGCACCAGGATGGATGGTCAGACAAGCCTAGGTCATACAAGGAGCGGGTAGTCAGCCAGAGCCACTGGTCTGCACCATATTGGGTGTCTACTACAAGGGGCAACACAAGAGAGTAGTCAGACAGAGCCACAGGTCAGCACCAGGATGAATGGTCAGACATGCCAGGTCATACACAAAGATCAGGAGCACTAAGTAGAACTGTACTGCACACCAACATAAGGGTAACTGGATGAAAATCCAGTTCCGTTTAAATACAAGGCACCAGGAAGTAGATAGGAGGAGCCAGACCAGAACCCAAAGTATAAGAAGGTAGCCTGAGTCAAATACGCCTCCTCGTGCCCGTAATTGACGCATCTCGTCACAAGATGCTTCACAAATCTGAACCACCGCTGCGTCATTTGGAGCATCTGAATTGCCTAGCACGAGGACACGGGCATCCGCTACTGACGCCAAGCACGGCCAAGCCCAGCCCCAAAATCGATGTGTGGGATGACAGTATCATTTAGAGTGATAAAACTCCAGCGCCAGCCGAAGCTGTGGTAAGCTGTGACACTGTGGTAGAACAAGAGACTGAAAGTGTTTGCAAGCAACTGCACGTTAGGGAATGAGATGGAGAGCATGAACCACTGCAGCCTCAAGAACTGTTTCTTAATTTATTTATTTTCATTTTGAATTTATTTTTTACTTATTTCCCAGTTTTGACCAAAATTAGTCTCTCATCCTCCCCATCCCAGCCTCTTTTACTATCCACTGCCATATGTTCTATGTCATTCTTTCCTCTACCACAGGAGAGGGCAATTAGCCTAGATGCCATGAAATACATAGTAGTAATAATAATAATAATAATAATAATAATAATATTTACTCAGTTGAGCATCCCTATTCCAAAAAATCCGAAATCTGAAGTGCTCCAAAATCCAAAACTTTTTGAGCTCTTACATGATGCCACAAGTGGAAAATTCCACACCTGATTTTATTAAAAATATTATTATTAAAAATATTGTATAAAATTACCTTCAGACGATGTGTATAAGGTGTGTATGAAACATGAAATTAATTTAATGTTTAGACTTGGGTCCCATCCCCAAGATATCTCATTATTGATATTAAAATATTCCAAAATCTGAAAACATCCAAAATCCAAAACTCTTGTGGTCCCAAGCATTTTGGATAAGAGATACTCAACCTATAGAGCTACCAATTGGCACACAGCTCTGTACACAGAATTTTTCAGGCACATGTGTCCCTGCTTGATACAGCTTACAATCTACATTTTTGGTGCAGGTGGAACAGAGAGATGAAGTGAAACTTACATAAGGTAATAAGGAATTATTGGCACTGGCAACTGAATCAGGTTTTCACAGCTTCCTGACCAGTGGCTTGGTTTAAAAGTGAGTTAATTACCCAACTGAACCACTCCCTCTCTATCATATACTACATAATGTAGTATAGTGGAAAAAAGATGCTTACTGGAACTTATAAAAAAAAAAATGAAAAGTATTGTGAAAATAATAAACCATTCATCTCACCTTAGGAGTCTTTATCATGTCTTGAGATCATGGGCGTCCGGGGGGGGGGGGATCAATTACCCCCTCCATATAAACAAAGGGGCTGGATGGGCTGGTCTGGAGGTCAAATTATGCCTCCCCCCCCCCCCCCGAAAAATTTCTACAGACACCCCTGCTTGAGACATGGGTTGTATAGGAAGAGGCATTAGCAGCAGAAAGAAAGAGGTTTTACTATAATTCTATAGATCATTGGTAAGACCTCACTTGGTGTACTATATACAGTTCTGGCGATCATATCTCGAGAAGTACATTAATTATTTGCAGATAGTTCAAAGGAAAGCCACTACAATGGTGCAGGATTTTCAAGAAAAAGCATACCAAGATAGACTCAAAGGGGAACTGTAGTTTGGAATGAGCATGGTGAGTGACATTATGCAAGGGTGGGACTTGACATACAGTTTGTCCCACCTCACAAGCCCTTTCATAGCCTCGCTGGCTCTCACTAATGGCTGCTGACACAGCCATACCCACCAATTAAAGAACAGTAGGATAGTTTAAAAATGTGCGTTAGGAATAATATACATTATATGTACCTTAATGGTATGTTATTATTGTTGGGATCTGGAAAGAGGATGAATGCCACTTTAACTGCTGAGCTTCTGCACAGACAAAGAATCACTTCTCTCTCCTAAAATGCTACCTGTCTCTGACATGCAAGGCAGAAGTGGGGTTCATCTGTACAATGCTGCTTTTTGTGTATAGCTAGTCAGACCCAAGGGTCACATCACAGCCTAGATTCCACTGCCAGTGATACATTTTATCACTGGTTATATTTCACAGATTCCTATTGAAGTTGGGAAGTTTGTAGCTAAAAACAATGGTAAAGTTATCAACTGTAATACAATCCAGGCCCAAATTGCCTCTCATATTAGATGCCTACAATCTTGAGTATTACTGCATGCAGATGACAAGACATCCTGAGTATTATCTACAACCCATTCTATCTCCATTCCTCTTACCTGTATCCCTTTATCATTTTTTTCCTCTGGTGCAGGGTTCTATAATGGTCATACCAAAGTTGCCATTAAGAGTCTAAAGCAGGGCACAATGTCCCCAGCAGCTTTCCTAGCCGAGGCAAACCTAATGAAGCAGTTGCAGCACCCAAGACTGGTCCGTTTGAATGCTGTAGTAACCCAGGAGCCCATATATATTGTGACTGAGTACATGGAGAATGGTGAGTTCTGAGTTATATGACAGTACTGAGCATGACTATACACATGTAGACTAAGGTAATTGGTCTGATATGTATAATAACACAAAGGAGGATTTTTACCTCTTCCTAATTTTAATAGAACTTTTCTAACCCTTGAATGCCCTTTCATATCAAAACATAATTTGTAATTCATTGTAATTTTAAAGAAAAACGTTATTTAAAAAAGCAGTTACTTTTTAATGAAAATATAGGTGTTTTCCTGCTGAGCAGAACTCAGTCACTGCAGGGAGATTTTTCATTCAAAAGTTATTACAACTCAATGTAATATTTCTATCAAACTGCTAGTAATAATGCCAAATAGCTTTTTTTAAATTTATTTTATAATGCACTTTATAGGAGAGCTTGTCATAGACTATGGCTCTCCATAGTAAGTGATAGGAACAACACCACCTGGTGACCACAGTAGAAAATTGCAGTTTAATTTAGTGAAGCAAAAATTTAGTAAAGTTGATACATTTATTGGCTAACTAAACAGATTTAGGGATGCAAGCTTTCAATACCTCTTAGGCATCTTCCTCAGGCATGTTATACAGATAAATATGAAAACATCTCTCTTAAATACAAGCACACATTACATTGTTTATAATGGAAATCAGATAAGAAAGCTTAGTCCAGACATAGATACTTTCATCAGTCAATGGTATGGGATGTGATTTAAATTGCATTCTTCCACTGAGTAGTCCAAGGTATTTATGATCCCACATTTAGTGATGTGTCCAAGAAATATAGTTAGGGGGAGGTGGGGGGGCACACAGGCATCTACAGGCAAAAGTATGGAGGTCACCTAAAATGGGTAATATCAAATATCAAAACCCTACTTGAAAAATAGTGGAATAGACTGTGTGTGTGTTAGGGTGACCACATTTCCGTTCTGCCATTCCGGGACATGAGGTCACCCTAGTCCCGCGGCTGAGGCTCCCGCCAGCGCTGACCATCTTTCTGAGGCTGACACAGAGTAAGAGTTCCCAGTGGGAACTCTTACTCTGTGTCAGCTTAAGAAAGATGGTCAGCGCCGGTGGGAGCCTCAGCCGTGGGTCTCACTTGCAGCACCAGCATTCCTGCTCCATCCCAGCTGTCTCAGCCAACCAATGAGGATCACATAGCAAATACATTTCATTGGCTGGCTGGACTGGTGCGTATTATAGTAACATAGTAACATAGTAAATTAGGTTGAAAAAAGACACAAGTCCATCAAGTTCAACCTTCGCTTCATACCTCAGTAACTAAGAATTTTATAGCTTTCCTGCTACCAATTAAATTAGTCTTTATCAGACCTTCCTGATCTGCCTACTGATAAACAGTATAACTCTGTATGTTCCCTTTTGAAAGAAATGTATCTAATCTTCTCTTAAATGTGTCCATTGTATCTACCATAACTACCTCCCTGGGCAATAAATTCCACAATTTGACAGACCTTACCGTAAAAAAACCCTTCCTCTGCTGAAGTTTAAACCTCCTTTCCTCTAATCTCAAGAGGTGTCCCCTGGTCACCTGAGCAGGCCTTGGAATAAATAGCTCACCGCAGAGATCCTTGTATTGACCTCTCATATACTTGTACAATGTGATAAGGTCTCCTCTTAGTCGTCTTTTCTCTAGAGTAAATAAACCAAGTTTGTTTAGTCGTTCCTCATATGTCAAGTCCTCCATTCCCTTAATTAATTTTGTTGCTCTCCGCTGTACCCTCTCTAGTTCTAGTATATCCTTTTTCAGAACCGGTGCCCAAAATTGCACTGCATACTCAAGGTGAGGTCTTACCAATGATTTGTATAATGGCAAAATAATGTTATCCACTCTTGCTTCAATACCTCTTTATGCTCCATTCCTGGACTTTTTGTTGTCCCGGTGGGGGGGTGACCCGGGACGCGTGACACAGACCCCCAATAAGGGACAGTCCAGGGCATTCCAGGACATGTGGTCACCCTAGTTTGTATGTGTGTGTGTACAACATTATATGTCACCAACAGGACAATAAGCCATTATATGCCACAAGCAGAGCAGTGCATCATGACATGTCACCAACAACTCCAGCAAAGCAATGCACCTTTACATGACAGCAGCATTAGTACAGCAATACACCATTACATGCCACCAGCAGGGCAGTGCCACCATGCACAATATATAGTATATGCACCATACAAAACACAAAGTATACTTTGACACCAGTGTGCCATAAATACACACAACATTTGCAGCAATTCACTTTATATACCACAAGTGATCTTTTCATTTTCATTCGGAATAAAAACACATGCAATAAATTTGATAAATACGTAGTACACCCAATATTAACTCATATGAAAGCCATGTTGAATATCAACCTGACCTTTTCAAAATTACTTTAACCTAATGTGTCTAGGTTAGTCTAACTAGGGAGTGATGGCCTATTTCCACAATTAAGTGCATTTTTGCTTGTGTTGCGTGTTTGTGGTGCATTGATGTCTAAGTATACTGTATGTACTATAAGGCCCATGTATGGTATATTGCACATGGTGACATGTAATGATGTACATGTCCTGCTGGTGAAGCAATAGTTTAAAGTATGTCTTTTCTCAGTCCCAAAACATACCCAGCATTTGTGAGAATTAAAGGCTCCCTATCCCTGAGCTGGCATAGACAAACCTCTCTGACTCAATCTCAGCCTAATTCGAACCAACTTCAGTAGATTTTACCAATGGTGTGATGTCAGTGAGTGAAGTTGTCATCTTGTGAAACTTGAAAGCTAACAATGTTGCCAATGCTGTACAGATGTCCTTAGCAACCATGCAGGGAGATAAATTGTTGCTGCTCTGCTCTCATTGGCAGGCCTGGATTTACAAACTCAGGTTTTACGTCAGTTTGCATTTCCAGGCCTGTCAGTGAAAGCAGAGCAATAGCAATCCATTTCCCTACATGATTGCTAAGGACTTCTCCAGTACATTCAAAGCAATGCATAGGCAACATTGTTAGCATCCAGATTTCACAAGTTAACAACTGTACTCACTGACTCACGCCAATGGTGACCCCACAGAAGTCGATTCCTATTAGGCTGAGATCAAATCTCAGTCAGAGGGGCTTGCGTAATAAGGTGCACAGTGAGCTGCATCTGGTGCTGACGGCAAGCCAATAGTAGTAAGCCTTTTGGAAATATGGCCCTACTCATTTGGTGTCACCATGAACACGGGGCAGAGAAAAGCCGAGAGGGAGCATTGCCCCTCCTGACCCACTTAATGTAAACAAAAAAGTTTAACCTGTAATAAATTTTGAATGAATCATCTCCCAACAGAGTTAGTAGTCTGTATAATCTATTTTTCCATAAAATATTAGTGACTGTATCAGCTATTAGAAATAAAATGAAGCTGACAATATAAAACTGCATATTGTTTGTACTGTTAATGAACATTTTGCTCTGTATAATGATGCTGAGTAACACTCTAGTGATGGAGATGCTGAGGCTGATGCACTAAGAAACGTGCAAACAAACCTTATCACAGGGACAAAATAAAAATTCCACTTGACTTACATGAGTTTTTAAACCGCTTGACCTTTTGAGTGCCAGAGGCACTGCGCACCCCTCTGGCACTCAAAGGGGTCAATCTAGAGAGGCCTCCAAACGCAATTTGGAGAGTTTTTATTTGTTCCTTATGGTGTAGTTGATTTTCCTCTGGAATTGCTCCTCTTTCTTAATACAGCTGCCTGAATGTTTTTATATCCCACAGGGTCTCTTGTGGATTATCTGAAGACCCCAGAGGGCTCCAGACTGAACATGTACAAACTTATTGATATGTCTGCGCAGGTAACTCATTTGATGGGAAAAGGGTGTGAAACAGGAGGGGCTCATAACCTACAGACAGGGACCAGAAATCCAGCTGTGGAGTCAGATATCAGAACAGAGTTAGAGACTAAAGGCTCGATTCAATTGTCCCCATTAGGCCATAAAAAACCCCGCCGGCATTTTTTCAAGCACTGTAAGCAATTCAATTACCTGTGCTTTGAAGAAATGGCTGGAAAAAAAGCATATTGGGGATAAAGTTAGCACCCATTTGACCCCATAGAAACATAAACAAAATGGTGGAATATGCATTTCAACTGACTGCTTTAGTAGTAAGATGTGCTAAGGGACCCACTTTATTGTGGGAAAATCTGCACCCAGTTTTTTTGGGTGCAAAGTCCCTTAGTGCATCTGTAATCTGCTGAAGCCATGGGCGGATTGTCCTATTGGGGGATCAGGCATCCCCCGGTGGGCCACTAGATCATGGACCGGTGGGGGAGAGGATCTCACCTCACCATCCCATGATATTTTGAAGGAGAGGTCTGTGTTGCCACAGGCACTCTCTTTGACAGCCTTCACATTCTTTGTTAACACTTTGAGTGCCAGAGGGGTATGCAATGCATTGCTTTGCAATGCGTTTCGTACCCCTCTGGCATTCAAAGGGTTAATGCAGAGCGCCAGGATATGACATAATATCCTGGCGCCTGCTCTCCCATGCCGCACAGGAACCACAAGAGGGCGTCGATAGGGACGTCGGTGCAGCTAGTGGGCTGCTTTAAAAAAAAAAAAAAAAAAAAAAAAAAAAAAAAATGCCCGGGCTGGTATTCCCCTACAATCCGCCCCTGGCTGAAGTATCAACTGAATGTGCAGAAAAGTTTAAAAAACCTAAGTCCCCAATGAATGTATTGATAAAGGGCCCTAAGTCCCATATCAGTACATCCAAAGTCCACCTAAAATGTGTCCAAAGTTAGTAGAATTAACGTTATGCGTGCCAGTGGGGTAAAATTGCCTCTCTGGCACTCACAGGGTAAATCTATGTAACAAAGCAACAGCCCATGAAAATAAACACTTACCATTAATCCATATGTCCAGCAGAGTCCGTCGCACCCTCTCTTGTCCTTCTTCTCTCTTCTTTCTTCCTCTGGTCTGTCTTCTGTCTTCCATCTTCTCTTCATATACCTGTAAGAAAAATAAAGAAATATAAACAAATGTTCCTTAAAAAAGAACCAGCACATCTATGTATAGTTTAACCCCTTGAGCGCCAGAGGGGGTAGGCAATGCATTGCAGAGCAATGCATTGTGTACCTCTCTGGGATTCAAAGGGTTAACCCCTTAAGGACCGGCCTTGCACGCATGCGGCGGTCACTTAAGGACCACGGAGCATTTTTATTTTATTTTATTTTTTTAATCTGATTCCGGACTCTCCAAACGGAGTGCAGCTGTGCGTGGAGCCCGGAATTCCACGACGGCCCTGGTATGTCATCGGTCCTTCAAGCAAATCCAGCCATGACATACCAGAACCATCAAGGGTCCTTTAGGGGTTAAACAATGTTTAGATGTGCGGGTCAATAGTTGATAAAATGCTCAACGTCGATAACAAATTGTCCCCATGAATTTTAAAATTCCAAAACATTTTTATTAAAAAACGTATGCCCTATGCACATTTCTCCCCCGCAGTGTGCAGTCACGGTGGCGGGAGGCGGAGAAAATAAGTAGCAGCACCCCCCCTTTGTTCCTTATGGTCCAATGCCTTTTCCACTGTGAGGGAATTTGAACAGAGACTGCCTTTATATATGGGGGGTGTGGGGGTCGTATTGAGTATGTGGGGAATCTATGTCTACAAATGGGCAGAGGAACAAGGATGGTGGCGTCACACGGTGTATGTGGAGAATCTGTGGCTACAAGTGGACAGGGGAACAATGAAAGGGGGTCAAACAGTGTATCTGGGGAATTTGTGGCTACCAGTGGGCAGAGGAACACATCTAGGAGGATCAGACAATGTATTTAAGGAAGTTGTGGTTACCATTGGGGAACAATTTCTTTATGTGGTTGGGCCTCCTTGTACAGTTACTCTAGGGGCCCTGATCCATGGAAATATTTATCTGTCCCCTACAGTACAGTTAATTTGCCATAGAATTACTCCACTTTTGTTTTGTTCTTAAAGGGACAAAATGTGCATTAAAAAAATGTTTTTCTTCATATTGTGACAAAATGGTGCTATTGCCATCAGTCACTTTATGACTTTGAGCATATCAGTCTAATTAAATGATGCTAGTATTTGTACGCTTCCACTTTTAATGGGATAGTAATACTTAAAATGTAAAAAAAAATATGTTGTAGGGTTTATCCCCCTGAGTAAAACAAGAGCACTCCCACTGCTGAAAGGTGTTTCATTCAAAAGTTATTAATTTCCAAAGTTCAATTTTTAAGTGCAATATCACAGTGGCCTGAAATTGTACAGTGGCGCTGTTGTTACATGATCCTATGGACAGCTCTGGTCCCGGGACCATAAATCTCCACAGGATGGTGTAGCAACAGCGCAACTGTACAATTTCAGGCCACTGTGATATTGCACCTAAAAAATTAAACTTTGAAAATTAATAACTTTTTAATGAAACACCTTTCAGCAGTGGGAGTACTCTTGTTTTACTCAGGGGGATAACCCCTACAACATATTTTTTTTTACATTTTAAGTATTACTATCCCTTTAACATAGGGTCCATAATATTATTATGTTTCACAATCAGAATGATTGTGCAGAATAATTTCAATAAAAATACATACATAACTCCACACTTACGTTTTGATCAGTCTTCATAGACAAAAATGGTGCCCTAAGCAATTGTCCAATGCAAACCAAAGTGCCACAGCACCCTCATTGAGGATCACTGCCTTATATAGTTACATATTTGATGACGATGAAATAAGACGAGTCCACGAAGTTCCACCATTGTCAGATTTCCAGTCTGTTGATTTAGAAGAATGCAAAAACAAATATGCTTTTAGCCATTTCCAGTACTGAGGACGGTGGAGAACCTGCCATATTCCAAAACAGCAATAAGATTTCTCCCTGGATAAACTGAAATGAAGTCATAATCCTGTATGATCCTCTTTCCTATGACTATGTATCTATTAGTTTTTTAAACATATCTATTGTCTCTGCCAAACCAGCTCCTCTACCTTTCAATAACCTATATCTCTCCTATTCAAGCTCAGTGCTAACTCACTTAACCTATCCAATCTCTTTCCTGCTCTCTCTCTTAGGTGGCAGAAGGCATGGCCTTCCTGGAACGTAAGAATTATATCCACCGGGATCTGCGAGCTGCTAATATCCTTGTGTCAGAGTCTTTATGCTGCAAGATAGCAGATTTTGGTCTGGCTCGGGTAATAGAGCACAATGAATACACTGCTAGAGAAGGTATGAAGGCGTATACAAGGGGAGGGGAGGGGATGTAGATGTTTATATTGATAGATGTATATATGTACCAGTAACTATATTAATGGATGAATCTTTTTATTGGATAGATAAACTAGTGAAAGGGCCAGATTAACCACGTTAGGCAACCTTAGGCAAGGCATTCTAGCTGCTCTTGGCTGTTCCCAAGGCCACACCTCCAGTTCTCAAATGAAGCCACAACCCAGTCCCATCAACTGTTTCCTGGCACATAAAATACCTTGTCCTATAACAAGAAAGGACAAAAAAAACCTTTTACTCCTTGGTTGTTCAAGAGATCTCCAATTCATTTGTTCATAATGTGTTTAGATATCTGCAGCATCAAAGGTGTTAAATAATATTCACTGAGAATGCTTCAGAATATGGATGTGGCAAGCACAAATGAGGGACTCCTCCAAATTTGGAGCTCTAGGTAGTTGCCTACTCTGCCTATTGGGAGGTCCATGGTTGTCCATGGATGTACTGTTGCATAGTTGTACAGTGGATGGATGTGCTAGTGTATAGCTTTACAGAGGATTGATGTACTAGTACATGGTTTTACAGAGGATGGATATATTACTGCATGATTGTACAGAGGATGATGTGCTACCTCATGGTCTTACATAGGACTAGTGCATGGTTGTACAGAGCAAGGATGGATGTACTAGCGAACAGTGGTACAGAGGATGGACTCACTAGTGCAGGTTTGTACATAGGATGGATGTACTACTGCATGGTCTTACATAGGATTGATGTACTAGTACATGGTTGTACAGATCCTGTATGGATGTACTAGTGAATAGTGGTACAGAGGATGGATGCACTAGTGCATGATTGTAGAGGGGATGGATTTACCAATATATGGATATACAGAGAATCGAGGATGGATGGACTGATGAATATACTAGTGTATTGTCCTACATAGGATGGATGGACTAGTGCATGGTTGTACAGAGTATGGATGCATCAGTGTATGGTTGTAGAGAGGATGGATGTACTGGTGCATGGTAATACAGAGGATGGATGTATTAGTTCATGGTTGTACAGAGGGTGGATGGACTAATGCATGGTTGTTGCAAAGGATGGATGCACTAGTGCATGGTTCTACAGAAGATGGATGCATTAGTGTATGGTTGTAGTGAGGATGTATGTACTAGTGCATGGTAGTAGAGAGGATGTACGCACTAGTGCATGGTTGTACCGAGGATGGCTTTACTAGTTCATGGTTGTACAGAGGATGATGTACTAATGCATGGTAGTTGCAGAGGATGGATGCACTAGTGCACTGGTGTACAGAGGATGGCTGCATTAGTGCATGGATTTACAGCAAGTGGGTGCATTTGTGCATGGCTGCATGGAGACTGGGTGTAGTAGTAGTAGTAACAAATTAATGTACAGAGGATGGATGTAGTAGCAGTGCATATCTGTACAGAGGATGGATGTACTAGTGCATGGTTGTACAGAGCATGGATTTAGTAGCAGTGCATGGTTGTACAGAGGATGGATGTAGCAGTAGTGCATGGTTGAACAGACTATGGATGTACTAGTGCAGGGATACTCAAACTTTTTTGTTTGGGTCTGCCTGTTAGAAATAAAAAAATTATTATCAGCATTCACTGAGTTTTGATGGAGAAGCAACTCAATTATACCAGTGTATTTCTAATGGTGTATATATACAATATACAAAACACACATACACACACAATACACACTCACACCCTACCTAGGGTCCTGCTGGGTCCTTCGCTTGTGTTGGGAAGCGGCATCTACCATTGATTGGAGATTGATTGAGTGAGGGCAGTCTTGAATCCCTCATTTGTTCTACTGACCGCTTATAGTGATCTTACAAGATTGTTACACTAGGAAGCACCCGTTTCTTTTTCTTCATATGGACATACATGCATTGTGTTTCATTCCTGTGTGAAGTGGTCTCTGATGAGCCTGTTTCATATTTGCACCCCTCTCAGCGTCTCCTCATCCTGTGCACGTGGAACAGGTACCTACACAATCGGTAGTGGCTCAAAAACGTCCACTAGATGTGTGTACATCTAGTTCACAGCTATGTTGTGTAGTATGGCACAAGCTAGTATTATGCCACATGCCTTGCCTGGTACATATTGTAGATTTCCCCCTGAGTGATCAAGACACTGGAATCTGGATTTGAGCAGGCCAAAAGGTGCTCTCAGTGGCATTGTTTGTACTCATGTGAGCCACATTGTAACTCTCCTGTGTATGTGTTTGGGGATATGGTAGTGGTGGAGCCATGGTTTACACCCATACCCAACATCACCTGTGGAAAGAGAGTGACATTGTGAAACAGAGAACACATGATGTGTGGATGATGTGTCATGACCATGCTAAGCTGTGTTTACATTAGTTGTGTGAGTACACCTGTGGATATGCTGTGATGTTTGGATTGTTGACTCACCCAGAAGCCATCACCCTGTGTAGGTCTCATTCTCAAAGTCCCCGTGGACGCAGTAGTATCTGAGGATGTATGAGTCATGACAGCTACCATGATAGGAGGCACAAACATGGGTTATCCTCATGCTGGAATCACACACTATCTGTACATTAATGGAGTGAAAATTCTTCCTGTTGATGTAGAGCTGTCCCTCAAGCATTGGTGCTCTTATGCTCACATGTGTGCAGTCTATGACACCCATGACCCTGGGCATGCCTCTCCTTGTGTAGAAGTCCTGCTTGACACCTGTCCACTGCATTTGGGTGGAGTGGAAGTGGTCTGCCAACACCTGAGACACCTGTGGGCTGCCAACATCTGAGACAGTGCCCTTAAACATGTGGGCTGGGACCTACCAGATACATAGCCTTTTGTGGACCGGAAGGACCCACTTTACATAAAGTGTATGCCACACAGCAGCTTATGCAAGCCAGATTGGGCACAGATGGTGCTGTATATGAGGTCTACGTCATCTTTTACCACCTCATATAGGTCGTTGATGCAACGTCAACCTATAGTGGTCTATCAATTCAGCCTACTTCATTCCGAAGAGTGTGACCCTTGTGTGGTATATCCTGGGTCTTTGTGGTTTTCTGTCATCCCTGTGCTACTCCACTTCTCCCTGTGGCAGCTGTGGTAGCTGTCGGTGATCTAGTTGTGGCAGCTGAGTTGCTGCTGCCAGGTGTGGTCCTCCAGGGGGATATGGGTTCCTGTCTGGCTGTTTTTTTTGTCTGTTGTGTGCTGTACTGCCAGAAAAACTGGGCGCAGATTTTTATCCGTATCAATTTATCGTCCATTTGCACTATCTCTCTGAATTAAATGCCTCATGGGTATAGCTGTTCCATTGTTTTCAATGGGCAAAATATTATAGACCTTTGTGATTTTAAAACTGCCATTAGCTGTTCATAAGACAGGTAATTGAATGGCTTACCATGCTTAACCCCTTAAGGACAAGCCTCATGGCCACGCAGCTGGCACTTAAGGACCACAGGCATTTTTTTTTCCGGAAATGCAAACAGGGGACCCCGAACGGTATGCAACCGCACAGGGACCCCTGAATTCTACGACGTACATATAAGTTGTGGGTCCTTATTGTAAGTTTTCCTATGACGTATATGTACGTTGTGAGTCCTTAAGGGGTTAAAACTGCAGTTGGTTGATTATTTTTTTTTGCCGTTGGACCCAGTTGAATCGAGGCCTAAGAGACTGAGATACAGGGAAGATAGTATAGTCCATTTATGGGTGGGGAGAATGCAGGAAAATAATGGATGATCTCTGGCTATTGTATATGCTGATACATGAATCAATGAAGGGGTGTTTAACTTTTCTGAGAGCAAACCTATCTTCTTCATGTGAAACATTTCTAGGCACCTTACCCCTGCACAACACACAAATATTTTACTAGGGCAATTAAAATATACACATATCTGAGGAATATCGTTTTTCCTTTTCCAACTTGAGATATTTTGAACCAGTTAAGAACACAAAAAATTCAAAAATTCAAAAGTATAAATACACACCATACATGCATCATATCTAAATGAATGTATTTCATACCTTATTAGTATACACTCATCATGCAGCCTCTATTTTACAGAAACAAAAACACACAACGCACAAAGTAAAAGGGACTGGAAAATCTTCTTCCTGCTGACTGTCCTAAACTGCTTTCAATCAGTGCCTGCAAACATCTCCACAAACTTGTAATATTTTGCATATCTTACATTATATCTTATATTTTGCTATAAAGACTTGTTAGGACTGTCGGCAGATTGCAAGAGCCTCATCCAGTCTATTGCCCCCTGAATGCGTTCATCCACCTCTGAAATAATATACTAGTGAATGGAAAGCTATACTATATGACGTGTGTTGACAGATGTACTGTTAGATGGACAACAGTACCTCTGTATTCATGGATAAAGGAATGTGTAAGTGAACATAAAGGTGTATGGACTGGCGAACATGCAGATTGATTGGGATTGACTTGAATTATTGGGAGAGATGAAGGCAACATGTGACAAAAGATGAATGGGTATACCATTGGATACATGGATACAGGGTAATATTTGCTGCGAGATTAGAGGATATACAACTGAATTGGTAAATGTAAGTAGGTATGTGCAGAAAAACTAAATGGTGTACAGTTGCCTGGGTGGATACAGGTAGATATGTGCAGAAAGATGAGAGGGTGTATCATCAGATGGGTAGATTCAAGTAGATATGTGCAGAAGATGAATGAGTGGACCACTGGTTAGGTGGATGCAAGTTATTATGTGCAGAAAGATTAGTGGGTGTACCACTGAGTCTGTGGATTCAGGTGCTTTGGAGGAAAATTCTTGCAAAAAGTGCCAATTTCCTGCTTTTTTCAGCCATTTTCATTGCAATGACATCAATAATAATAATGAATTCCCCTCATTTGGGGAGTTTCTTTGCATATTCCTGCCATGCTAGTATAAAAGGAGTGTCAGTCCATGCTTCGGTCAGAGATAGAGAGTGCAAACAACTAACATTTGGATGATAGCTACTGGAGGTAGGCAGGCAAAGAAAATGATCTGGAGCTGCTTGATAAGATTAGTGGTACCAATTGCAAGTTGTTCTTTGGATATGGGTGTGAAGAGAGAAGGTAGAGTTTAAAAATAAAAAAAAATGTTTTTGAATGATAAGTGACAGACACACAGGCAGGTAATCCTTCCTACGTGAACTGGATGAGCCTAGTTGAGCTCTACTGAAACTGAGTGACAGATACTATGCAGACAAACAATATTTCATACATTCAAGACAATATAAATAGACAAGGGGTACAACTTGACATACTGTGTTACTTACACATACTCCCTCAAGAACAAGAAGTACAAGCATATACTGAGGTGTGGAGGATGCTACACCAGTTGATTTGAACTTTATTATTTTATTGCATTGCATGCTGGTAGTGATTCTGAAGCTAACACAGGTCTTTTTTATACTGCAATGTAAAAACCAACACTGCAGTCCTTGGGAGAGAAACAGAATTTTGGCACTAGCTAGTTTGTAGTGTAGAGGCCAACAGGCAAAAGGAGAACTGGTATTGCTTGTGGATAAAGGGTGTGTGTGTGTGTGTGTGATAGACAGTGATGCCAACAGAGACAGTTTATAAAAAATACAAAATGTAAACAAAAAAAATCAAGAAAAACTTTGGACTGATAGGTGACACAGGAGATTCTGAGCTGTGACAGTAGAATACAGACATAGATTATACATTATTTTCAGACAGACAAAACATCACTTCACAAGTTAACAGCTTTATAGTCTACTTTACAGTAAAAGTTAATATGACTATCAGTCTATCAACCAAAACTCAAAGGGGCAGGGAAAAGGAATGTATAGACATGTGGGAGTAGTAAAGTTGTACTACAGAAACTGACTGTGGCTATGGTTCTTGCCTTTGTGTAGTAAGTGATGATGAGTATCGCACTTGCAAGAAGGCCATTTGTAAAAGCAATTAAAAGTTCCACCACTAGTAGTACTAAACCTAAAGACGATGAAGAGTTGCATTCTGCTGTTGTTACTATAGTGGAGAACAATTCATCAGTGAAACAAGGTGCTGTGCCAGACAGTATCTTCTATAAAGCCCTAAGAGGAAAAGGGAAAATAAAGTGGGGATGGCGAGAAAGTGGCTAAAAAGGTGAAAGGTACATCTAGATTTGAGTATCAGCCAATTTCTTTCTTTAAACATATCACAATGATGAGTAGTGTAATTACATTGGAGGACAAAGCAACATAATGAATTACACAGAGTTGTCGAGTTTACCAACATGGCATACCTCCCAACATTTCAAATTGGCAAAGAGGGACAATTGTGCTTTAGGGGGTGTTACTGGGGGTGTGGCTGGTAGGCGGGGCATTATTAGAATTTTTAAGCTGTTTCATGACCTATTGACACCTCCTTCTGTTACCTAATAAATTACTTATAACAAGACCAAAGTATTTTATTTAAGCACACTAATTTATAAACACATATACTGACGTTTAAAGAAACATTAATGTGAGTTTTATTGCTGTGGAGCAATGTGATACACTTATATACACACGACACAATCTGATTTCCTAAAAAGAGGGACATTTGGGTGGGAAAGAGGGACAGTGGGATTTGGGTCTAAAAGAGGGACTGTCCCTCCTAAAGAGGGACACTTGGGAGGTATGACATGGATCTGTGGCGCAGAAGTGTACACTACATTCCCACAGTAGTCTATGAGTGGCATTAGCATCTGTTGAACGTTTTCTTAACAGGAGACATAGACAGGATATGTTTTTAAACAGAGCGCCTATTTTAGGATAAAGGTTGAATGTTAATTTGTTAAAATGAAGGCCAAAAGTGAGGGTGGAGTCAAGCTACATACCAAGATATTTGTATGAGTTGACCTGGGCCAAGTTATGATTAGACTAGTTGAAGAGCCCGTTACACGGGCCACAGTGCCACTGGCAGCCGGTCACGCTGCAGTCATGCTCAGTAGAGACTGCCCGCGCCGCGACTGATACAGAGCGGGACTCTCCTTCGGAGCACCCCTCTCTGTATCAGCTGCGGTGCGGGCAGTCTCTACTGCGCATGACTGCAGCACGTGCAGCAGTCTCTACTGTGCATGATCGTGGCGTTACGCACGTTTTAGCGAATTATTATATAGGATTTTCTTATTATAGTTAAATGGGTATTGCAGAGTAGTTTGTGCTTTGTAACAAATAACATTGTGACTGTTCTATCAGTATTTAACCCCTTAAGGACCCATGACGGTCCTGCACCGTCATGGGTTGTTATACCCTTAACGACCCATGACGGTCCAGGACCGTCATGGGTTAAATGATAGCAGCGTGCCTCCGTGCACGCTGCTATCATTAAATCCAGGCTGAGACTGAGCGCTCCGAGACCGGGGCATTCAGTCTCAGCCCTTCTTCCTTCTTCCGGTTCATGCGACCGCCGTATCAGCGATCACATGTACCGGCATAGTGACAGACAGAGGCATGTCTGTGCCTGTCTCGTCTGCCTCTGACTCCCTTGCTGTCAAAGTAAGGGAGACAGAAGTAGACGGGAGACACCTAGTGGTTAAAAAAAACACAGCAGTTGGGGGTATTAACCCCTTCACTGCTGGTGCAGGAGGCTGGCTAAATGCAGGTCAATTTTTGACCTGCAATTTTACCCTTTTTTTTTTTTTTCTTTTTAAAAAAAAAAAAAAAAAAAACACAACACACTTTTTTTTTCCCAAAAACATTTTTATTTAAAAAAAAATATATATAATTAAACAATATTACAAGTGTGATTGTTGTGGAGCCATGTAATACACTTATATACACCACCAAATGCCAGGGACAAAAAAGTGTCAAAATAGGGTGGGAAAAAGGGACATGGGGATTTTCACCCAGGAGGGATAGTGGCGACTTTAAACTGCGCATTTTGTAGGAATGACTGACCGGTCATACCTTTCATGCAGTCTCCATAAAAATGTAACCCTTTGTGGCCAATTGATCCCAAGAGAAAAATCAAAAATGGTGTTTTTTTTACATTTTTTAACCTTTTTTTTAATTTTAATAAAGTGAATGGTGGGTTATCCATATAAATAGGGTATCAAATGAAAGCCCTATTTATGCATAAAAAACAGTATATAATTTATGGGGGTGGAATAAAAGCCTAAGAGGGAAAACACTGTTGAACAAAGACATAGTCAAAAAGGTCAGAATTGCTCCGGTCCTTAAGGGAAAACGACCTCAGATTTTCCCAGTCCTTAAGGGGTTAAGAACAGTTTGTTTTTAGCTATACATCACTCCATTTCAGAGAAACCATCCTGGAACACTACCTCAAGTTATGATATGTTTGAATTTTTAGTGTAGATTACATATCTGCATACATGTGCACATAAGATGCTTTGCAAACCATGGGCAGATAATTTATACATATGGAAAATAGAAAAGGGCCAAGAATGGAGCCTTGGGGAACCCCACTTCTTACTTTTAGTGGAAGGGAAATATTTTCAGCAACAGACACATATTGTGTTCTGTCTGATAAATAGAAACAGGCAACAGTGTGTGGCCAGCTCTGGTGTGTACTGCAGTGGAATCCCTTAATTGTCCACCAGCAAATGTGCAGTCAAAGTGGGCAGTTTTCCGTGCAGCTGGTTATATTGTTAATGACTAACCAGCATCTAATACCATTCAAGTATCATGTATCAGAAGCAGAATGAAAAGCACAAGACAGAGGATACGACACATGTAGAAACAGCACCGCAGAGGAGGGATTTTCACAATTGCCATAGTTGTCACCATCTACAACAATTGGGTCCAGAACTATGAACATTGATGAATGACTGACAAATAATGTGAGGTTATATTGGAATCATATATTATACTGCAAATAATTTGTCTAGCATTCCTTCTTACTCATCATCATATATTATTCACCACCATCTACATCCACCACGTTAAGATCAGACTTTTATTTTTTTGCTCTGGTGTTGAATGATGTTGAGATTATAATTTCATCACCCTTTATATTTATGAATCTAATTTTAAAGTTACACCATCAAGCGTAAGAGTGCTATGTGTTTTGATGCAGATAGCAATACAGAGCAACCACATTAATGTGACATACACAGCTGATTTGACTGTCTAAAAATTATTACAGCCAACAGCAGCATGAAAGGAAGGGAGGAGAACAGATATACTCTTAAGCAGTACTTACTAGCTAAGCCTTTTCTATTCGATAAAGTACAGGAGGGAATTACATTTCAAACAAGTAGAAATGTTAGGACAAGAGGTCATAGTCTAAAATTAAAGGGTCAGAGGCTTAGCTGTAATCTATAAATTTTACTTTTCTTGGATTATGGTAGATAAATGGAATAGCCTACCAGCAGTAGTGGTAGAGGTTAAGTGAGGGATAGGTATAAGGCTATGCTTATGGACCCAATAAGGTTTGAGATTTTCAGTGGAAGATATGGGCAGACTAGATAGACTGAATAGATCTTATCTGCCGTTAAATTATATGTTTTGTTCCAAAAAAAATTAGGATTTTTTTGTAAACAAGTTTATGCCACTTGTTACTTAAGAAATGCATTTACAGAAGGGCAGTCACTACAGCAGGCCTTTCAAAACAGTTTTATTTACAGCTGATTTACAGTCTAAGTAAACCATTCCAAATAGAAAATAGTGACTTACACATTGGTTAGTTATTGCAAAAATAATTATAAATACAGGAAAAACCTTTGGCAAGTTAGGTCTTGAAAAAAAATGTTAAGCATACAGCAAGGTAAGCCTTACAAAATTGTGAGCAGGCTTGTGGCAAGGCAAGACTTGCAAAAAAGGTTTGTAGTCCCACTGCAGCTAGGTAAACCACCACCAGGAACTGTATATGTCACCCACTTATGACATTATGGTATTTGCTAACTTAGTTCCTCCTACTGAATCATCTGAGCATCAAACGTCACAAAATGCCATCAGGTTATGTATTGTCCATCATCCCTATAGGTAGTAATAATATTAGTAGTAGTAGTGTTGTTGGTGGGTAGTGGGTCTGGCATAATTTCCATAGATTGTGGTGGTGTAACCAGGAGTAGCAGTGAAGTTGGACAAGTGGGGGTGTTTCCTTCCTATTAGTGCTGATGAGGCAGAAGCAAGCAAGCCACCACTACTACTTCAGCTGCATTTACGGGAAGATGTTGTGCAATCACAATCTTTCAACCGGAAGCACCCCACCCACCCCCAAAAAAATCCTTGGAGACATGGAGGGACAATGTAGTTATTATCAACAACTGTAGTGTGCAGTGTGTAAAAAGGTTGTGGAGAGGGGGAAAGACTGGGGCCACACACACCTTGGCACATCAATTCTAATTAAGCATGTTAACAACTTTAAACTGTCCCCAAGAAATCAGGTGGTGCTAGTCACTGTGTCATTTTTCCTCCTCACAAAAAAGTTACTGGTGGGTGGTGGGGCAATAAAAATAATAAATAATTCTGACACGAGCTTGGCATATGCTGCAGGGGGGTCAGACAGGAGATGCTCCCTTCTATCCTGCATTCTACTGGTCTCCATCACATTGCCATGTATGGTCATTGTACCACACTATGTGCAATGTATGGATGCATATTACCAGATTCGAACATCTGCAGATTCAGTGTGTGCTGGTAATACTGGTGGAAAATTTGTCCATGGCACTGATGACTCCAAAGAAGACCCTGAGGGTGCCATGGGGGTGTCTGGGATATTACTGCTAGTATCTTGCACCCCAGGACTAGGCAACAACAAGTCATGTAATGGGTTGCCTGTTTGTTTATGGGATTTTTTGGGGATATGTTTTTTTGATGGTGTGGATTGACAGTAGGGACACTGATAGCAGTACCTAGTTCTTAGGGATGGCTTAATCGGATCTAAATGAATCTTAGGGTGGTTATGCGGTATGTGCTTTATTAGGACTGTGTGCCATGGGGTAACCCCTCCTCCCCCTATTCATAGCCTTGTCACAGAGTGTGCACACTGGCTTATGGATGATTGCACAGTGCCTGCCCCAAGGAAAAGTATTCCCACACCCATGATTTCAGTGAGGGAGGTAAAGAAGGAACTTACTAACTGCATACCTTCTCCCCAGATGCACCTGAAGTGGCTTATAGTGCTTCTGCTGCTGCCTCATCATCAGCACTAGCAATAGGAATGGAATGCGCACCTATCCTATATCACAACTGGTAATTCCACTACCACCCCGCCACCACAGTCTGTGGTGGGGATAATGACTCCACTCCCACCAGTACTCACTCCAGTCTGATCTTGTTCTAACATATCATGATGCTGCAGAGTATATGACTCCTTAAATTCTGAAACAGAAACTTCAGAAATTACAATTATGTTACTACCCAAACAACATCATGTTGATGGAGGTGATGAGATCAATTCCTACTATGTCTTTTACCCATTCCTGGCTTGTAGAACACTCTCATCTAGTCACCACTGGTACCACCACACACAGCAGCAGCACAACCACAATTATCACATTATTCCTCCTGTCCTGCTGGAGGTGGTGAATGTGACATAGATTTGGGTGGTGCACACAGCAGCAGCAAACAGCAACTGTGTGCTGCTACTTCAGCACACAGCCAATATCTGCTGGGGTGGTGTCAAGTGGAACAATATTGGGTGCTGTTGGTGGTCTCTGAAATACAGGGGATGTGGTGGTGGTGCTGGCAGCAGAAACACTATCTGTGGAAGGAAATAACTAAGGGTGAAAGACTTGCAGCAGAATATTTCAAACCAGCTCCTTCTCTGGTAACTGCACAACGGATGGGTTTCTGTAGTAATATACACCAGGAACCTATCACCACAGATACAGAAATGTGAATATATTATTGGTTTATGAAAAATAATTGAAAATATTGTAAAATATAAAAGCTATACGCTACTCTTCAACCAGTTTCCTGGCTCTTAATAGTAATTTCTTCAGGAGGAGTCTTTGCTGACTGATTCCTGGTGTAAATTACTATACAGTCTCTCCACTTGTGAAGTTATCAGACTGGGATCTGGTTTGAAGCATTTTCTTGTGAGCCTTCCAGGCAATGCCAGGGCCAGTACGGGTGAGTGGTGAATTTAATTCATCCCTCAGGTCTGTCTGTGTGAGCATGTGCTTTATGTTGATCTGTAAGGCACATCCCAGAAACACTCTGTACGCTTCGCAGAAACACAGTCATTTATCTCTTCCCAATGTAGACAACAGAAATCAGAGTGCATTGAACCTTTTGTATAAAAGAGAGCTGGATTAATTCTGCTGCAAATCAATTGCATTATAGGGAACAAATAAAGGTTTCCATTGATATAAATGAAGATTTTAATCCTTTTACTGAAAAAGAGGTCTCCAAAGAGCTGTAAAGGAAAGTGCTTGAGCCCTGTCTATCACTCACTCTAGAATCTAAGGGGTTCAAAAGTTCTGTTTAAATCTATGAAAATCTGACACATGTTCATGTGCTCCCTATGGCGCATTTGGTTTGCCCAAGAATTGCTCCAATTTGCTTTTATACATCTGGGTAATTGCATATAAACCTGTTTTCTCTCCCCCCACAGGAGCCAAATTCCCCATTAAATGGACAGCCCCAGAGGCCATTAACTACGGGACATTTACCATAAAATCGGATGTTTGGTCATTTGGCATATTGCTAAGTGAAATAATCACATATGGGCGAATTCCATACCCTGGTGAGTAACAAACGGGAGAGCGATATCACTGGGTAAGTATTAGGTAGTGTAAGAGTACTAGGTGCACAGAGAGAAATCTATGAGCTTTAGCAGCAGTGTAAAAATTCTGGTTGAAGAGGGAGGGCTGTTTTGAAGCATTAGGTCCATTGGGAGTAGTAACAGAAAGATGGGTATAAAGTAAACAAGTAAAATATCAGCAGTGCAAGTGTGCTGGGATCCTGGAAAAATCCTGGATGGCGGACCAAGTGATTATGCTGGGTTGGGCAAGTTGGAGTGGACTACAATTATCATCATTCTCAGACAGACAGCGACATAAAAAGATAGTGTGGTGGATGAGGGTTTAAGTAGATGGGTGAGAAAGGCAGAACCGGATATTAGGGAAACAGAGTAGTAACACAGGTTCACCTTTCTGTTCTAGGCATGACTAATCCAGAGGTGATAGAGCGTTTGGAACATGGGTACAGGATGCCACAACCTGAAAACTGTCCCACAGGATTGTATGATTTGATGCTCTGTTGTTGGAAGGAAAGCCCAGAGGAAAGGCCCACATTTGAATTCCTCCGGTCCATGCTTGAAGACTTCTTTACAGCTACTGAAAGCCAGTATCATCAGCCCCAATCTTGAGCAGGGCCACCTTTTTAGAACAGGTGCCTAAGGAACCATCCATAAGGAACCATCATTCCAGCCCTTAGAGGGCACTGCCAGATATATTCCAATACCAGCCTACAGTGGCACTGTCAGTTAGCTCCACTGTATGATTGAGAGTTTAGAACTTTGAGGCTGATGTAAAAAAAATTACATTGGAGAAAATAAATTGCACTGTCAATGGGGCTTTTAACCCTTTGAGTGCTAGAGAGGTCTACAACTTATTTTGCTTCTCAATCCATTGTAAACCTCTCTAGCATTCAAGGGGTTAAAAACTCCATTTAAAATGGATATTTTTACTTGTCCCTTATGTTGCAGATGGTTTGCACTGATTCAGCTGGTACAAGCATATCAAACATGCAAACCGCATATGGCTCACATTCAGAGAATGTGCAGCCTGCAACCCACAGGCCGGCAGAGTTTGGCCCTCCATAGACAGAAACTTGTTGAAGGGATAGTAATGTTTCACAAAAACAGCAGCTCCAATTAATCTTCCTAGTATTTGATTCACAGAGAGTGTTATTTCAATACTGCCAGAGTTGTAGTTCAAGAGAAATTGAATGATAAAGTATCCCCCTCCTGCCCCTTTTACCTAGTGTAAGCCACATCCCTCAGACGTGGACTCTGGTTCTGGGACCAGACAGCTCACAGCAAAGGACGATCTTTTTACTGTGAGTATAAGGAAACCACTGCCCCCTTGACAGATTTTTTAGGTTTTTCCCTTATGCTCACTGAAAATTGTCCCTCTCTGCGATCCATCCAGACAGTCTTGCTGCTCCGAGGTGACCAGTGTTACATCAGTAAAAGGGGCAGGAGGGGGATACTTTATCATTCAATTACTCTTGAACTACAACTCTGACAGTATTGCAATAACACTCTCCATGGCCCTAATACTTTGAAGATTAACTGGAGCTGCTTTTATTGTGAAACATTACTATCCCTTTAAGTATCCTGCTGGCTGCTGCCCAGCATCAAGGGGTTAAATACCCCATTTAGATCAATGGGATTTGTTTTAAGTGGATCCTAGCAGCCAGTGTTGTGACTCTCCTTGGAAGGAAATATTCAGCACGCAGCCCTTGACTGTAGTTGAGTTTGACATGCCTGACCTAGTACATAAGCCTTTCTGAGTTATTACTGGACTATTTTTAAAGCCCGTGTACCCGGGCCAACACTGGCACAACTGCAGTCAGGCGCAGTAATGACTGCCCGAATGCGATGCGGCTGATACAGCTGACACGGCGCATCTTCCGGTGCTCAGAGAGGACTCTGGTCTGAATTCGGAGTGCCCCACTCTGTATCAGCCACAGCACGGGCAGTCTGTACCGCGCATGACTGCAGTGCGCACAGCAGTCTCTACTGTGCATGACGGCTTCTGACAAACATGCTTAGCGAATTATAATATAGGATATTATCTTTAGTATAAAATGCCCTCAACAATATCATCTATTCCAGGGGTGCCCAGAATTCAGTGACATGGAATCTACTTTTTTCATAGTCCTCCTAACATGAACTATTACTAAACCTGCATGAGTCAACAATGCCTCTCCATCACTCCCACTAGGGTTGCCACCTTTTCTTCAAGAAAATACCAGCCGTGGCATTCCCTCCATAGACTTAACATTGGACAGAAGCCAATTTTTTTACCGGCCTGCCGGTAAAATACCGGCAGGGTGGCAACCCTAACTCCCACACATGTTGCACAACATATGTATGCTTATATATATTGTATGGCAATATAGAATAACATTGAACCAAAGTAAAATGCACAATCTTGTAAAAAATCTATTAAAAACAAGGAATTCTGGAGCAAACCAACTGTACTATAGAGGACAAATAAAACCCTTCGACCTAAATGTGGCTTTTAACTCCTTGAATGCTAGACAGGTATCCAATTCTTACTCACTCAGCATGGATCTTCTTTAGATTTACCAGTAACCACTTCGTGACCTCCTGGATCAGAAGATACAAGCTCTGCCTAACTTTTTGTATATTTTATACTGAAATATTGTTAACATTAATATACATTATGAAATACCTATAGAAACAACAGAGTGTTTTGATTTAAATAGCAATTAGTCCACATCACTGGCAATATAACGGAAGGGTAGAACAATCTTACTGGCAATGAGGTGGTCTTCATGTATATCACATAACTGCAGAAGGCTCATTGCCAGACTAAACTGCTCATGAGTTGGAGTGGGGAAAATGCAAGCAGTGCTCCCATACAATGCATTACATACACTTCATTAACCTTTGACCCTTTGATTGCCAGATAGGTATCCAACGCATTGGAGACAATCAAAGCGTGGAGATCACAATGCCACCTGCATGAAAAGGGCGACTTTCTGATGTCGCTCAAGAAAATAGCGTGATGGGCTTAGCTAACAAGTACTGAGCAGGAGCTGATGGGCGGCAGGGAGGATGCTTGCAGTAGTGCTCCCATACAATGCTTTACATACACTTCATTAACCTTTAACCCTATTACTGCCATAGAGATATCCAATGTGTTGGATACATCTCTGGCACCCATAGGGTTAAGCCGCATACTCAACAGAGTGAGGATCCCGCATCATCACCCTCCTGTGTCACTAAGTCTGTTCCCTGCCTTCCAACCCCCTCCCCTGTGTCACTGAATCCCTTCCTGCCATAACCTTCCCTTCTGTCACCCCCTCCCCTAGCAGCCATCACTTTCCCCAGCATGGTGGCCTATGGGGCTACTAGAAGACTGTTCACATGAGCGTTGCTGAAGGTTGCCATACTCCTGAATGACAAACCCATGTAGGTGCAAACCAATACTGGCTGGTGCTCATGTGATCCAGTTGTCAGACATGCTACATCTGTGGCAGGTACAGAGGTTTGAGAGATAAGACTTAGATCGTTCTTCATGTTTTTTTAATGCCTACAAAATAATATAAAATAATATAAAGATAAAATGAAGTATTACTATCCCTTTAAGGTGGAAGGGTATTCCAGACATGGCTCCTTGCTCTTCATTAGTGTTGGGTGAAAGTTTTTGCCTCAAAAAAGAAACAGGAGAAAAATAGCAGAGTAAATGGCAGTAATGGCAGCTTAGTTGAAGCTTAGTTTAGAAAGTCTTTTAGGCAAGGCATATTTCTCTTTATTAGGGGAGTCAAGGGGCACTCTAGAGAACAGGAAGGGAGAAAGGAGTTTGACCCTAAATACCCCGAAATCTTGTATGTCCTGATCCAAGTTCCTTCCTGATCTGGATTTTATCTCTGTCTTAGAAGAGTCTGGTGGTGTGAGAAGCGAGCAAAGGAGATTTACCCAAAAGACCCCAAAAATCTGTGCAACTGACTGGGAACACACAGGCAGAGGTGATCGGAGTTCCTTCTACATCAGGCTGTAATCTATGTGTTTGGGGAGTCTGTGGTCTGTGAAGGGAGAAAAGTAAATTTACCCCAAATACCCCAAAATTCTGTGTGACTGACTAGGAAGATGCAGACTGCCGTTTCGTCCTGAACTGGCTGTGACCTCTGTGCTAGGGTAGCTTGGAGAAAGAAGCAGTTGAACAGGGAGTGTGTTTTTTGTTGACAGTGATAGGAATAGGGGGGACAGTTAATTAAAAATATTTAATTAATTAATTAATTAAATTGATAGATGACAGAGACAGGGACCCTGATGTGAGCAGCAACTGAGTCAGACTGATACTAGACAAGATATAGTATTTTGTAGAGGGCCAAGGCATGACATCACACACAACACACTCAGTTCTATTGGGCACTTTACAGTAAAAACACACTCAGAAGTTGAGTAATGTCCTGCAAATGCACAAGGGGTAGGTGGAGAGGGAAAGGAGTAGGAGCAATGCAGGAAAGTATGAGTAATGTGGTAGCCCATGGTTGCTGCTGCATGTGCAATAAATGATAGTGATCCCTCTCCTCCCAAGAAGGATGCATTTTGGCAAGGTCCTACCAAACGTTCCACCACCACCAGCATTTGTATTAGTAATAAACCATCTAAAAAACTGAAGACGACAACAAGTCGCATTCTAGTGTTGATGGCATAGTGGAAAAAGATGTAGCAGCTCAACCAACTGCTGCATCTGACAATGAGACAAACAAGCACAAAACATCTGTCCTGAATTAATACAGAAAATTGTGAAAATCCATCAAAGGAGTAAAGTAAAAAGTAATTGATTGAGACCTCTAAAAGTCTAGAGGAATATAAAAGTATTGGGGAAGAAGTGACGTGTGATGTTGAGGATGACCAAATGACTGATGATGTAGATCTAGAATATATTCCTCCAGCATCCTCCTCTTCTTTAGATACAGATGAAGATGAGAATGCGAAAGATCATGACATGGCCAGAAAGTTAGCTGAAAGGCAAAGGCTCAGTCTTTTGCCACTGAAAAGGAGCACTGTGCTTGTCTATAAACTGTTTGAGAAAACAATTGGAAGGTCTGACCCTGGACAAGCAAAGATGCCCAAAAATACACAGTCATCCTTTCAGTCATCATCATCAGCACTGTCACCACTTTCAAGTCCAAGCCCCATTCAGCCACACACTAGTGTTGAGTAACCAGCATCAACAACACATTATTAACATCCACAACCTTAGCTATGATGAGTGTCTCTGATGCTGTTGGAAGTGCAGCACCTATGACACCTAGTAGTAGTACAGCTGCAGCAACATCTAGCCCCAGTAGTAGTAGTAGCAGTCCCTCAGGAACCCCTCAGTCAATGAAGTCCACAGTATGTAAATACTTTACCCACAATCCAAAAGCTAAGCATATTGCTATATGTTGTCTGAGTAAAAAAAAAAACACGTGAGCAGGGAGAAAGCAGGCTCACACCTAGGCACCTCCTCAATGAGATGCCACATGAAGCACAACCATGGGTCAGGCTAGGAGACACTCCATCAACATGTCAGAGTTGCCACAACTGGCAACAGCAGAATAACTCATAAAGGTTCTCGGGACTCTGGGGAACATATGAGAAATAATGATGTTGATGTGTCAGAGAGTGTGCCACAAGTTTGTTCATTTTATACAACTCCTGCTATAGAGGAGTATGACTCTGCATTTGTTGTAGGAGATGACAAGAGTCATAAACTGCCCACGTATGCTGCCTGCACCTCTACCACCTCCTCAAGGTTATGTTGTTAAAGCAATCAAGTTACAGGGTTCTTCTGCCTTGTACTGCCAACCCACACGTACGGAGTTCTTGTGAAGGAGTCATAAACTTCACAAAAACCATCCCAGAGTGCGCCCGTGGAATGGAAAGGTTGCAAAGATGTTATCAGTGGACATGCTGCCAGATTCTTTTGTTGAAAATTGAAGTTTTGAGAACTGATGTCATGAGTAGCGCCATTCTGGCATATCCCAAGCCTCAGTTATTTTTCCAGGATAGCTGTGCCAGAATTGTACAAGCAGGTGGTTAGTGTAGTGGGCAAAGAGCTGGAAAGCTCATATGGGCAAAAAAGTCACCTGATAACAGATATGTGGATGAAAATACCATTTTCTTCTTTTTTAATTGCATTGAAATCAATGATAATGTATGTTCCCCTCTCATGGACTTCCTCCATATATTTTACCCTACTGAAGTATAAAAGGGGGTGTCGGTTTCCTTCATGTTGTCAGTCTATGCTCACTACAGTGGAGGGGCGATGGGGTGCAGGGTTTTCCTTATGGTGATACAATATTTTCACTCATTGCAATCCGTCCAGACCGACTTTCAGATCTGAGGGAAATATAGAACTTTATATGTTGACATCACTATCCCTTTAAAATGTAATCTTACATATGCTCTGAGGGAGCAGACATTTCTGCCTTTTCCAGAGCTCTGCGTGCTATAGCAGTCTTAATGCAATTGTCCAAGATTGAATGTACATGGGCTGAGATACGATAACAACTTTTTTAATTATGACCCCCTTCACACAGACGACACATTGCATTGGATGGTGAAAGGTAGTGTACCATGGTGCCTTTCACATGGGTGACTCACTTCATTGAAAAGCACCAAAGTCCAGCATGCAAACTGAAGTAATAAAGGTGTGCATGGTGAACTATGGGGCTGCCAATAGATCGTTCACACCCTGAGCATTGGAGCCTGCAATTCTCACCCTAACCTCAAATGAATGGCCAATTCACATGGGTCCAAGCCAGATATATTGGGCCGGCCATCAGGCACACCTCTCCTGCATCCCGATCTGTGATTAAAAGTGAAGTTAGTGAAGATACAAGGGTGACAAGGTGGCTGTAACAGTTCAGTTGCCTATGTGAAAGAGGCCTAAAGAAGACATGAACAGCATAACATATTCTGGAGATTTCTCTCTCATCAAACCTTTGGAAATGCAAATATACAAGTACTGTATTTTGAATATCTCAAACATACTTCTTGCACCTGATCAAAAAAAATATCAATAAAAATATATGTGTTAACCAATTACATAGGGTCCTCTAAACATCCTCATAAAATGTGATATATACTCACCATTATATTTTGCATTAGAAAAGATGAAGTGAGGAAAAGATGGAGTCTATGGAAAACAATGAAAAATTATCCATCTGGTTAGTATAGTGAATATAATTTATCTCTTCCAACTCACCCACTGGTAAGTATATCAATATGTATAAGTCAATACTGTCTGAAACTTCAGAGAATCAAGCTGGACTCAGTAGTCTACTAGTTCTCACCACATTATGCTGCTCAAATGAGCACTTTTATAGATTCCTCCAAACTCCAGAGTCTTACCTCGGAGTTGAGCACAATCGCTTGGCATCTCTCACCCTCCTATTTCAATGTTGCTCCTCTAGGCTTATCTGCTGTGTGTTCGGGATGTTCTATCCATCTATCCCCTGATCAGCAATCTAATTCCTTTATGTGTCCCTTGCCTTGTGTCTCTCACCCGCTTCCAGAAAAAAGGGGAGCAAAATGGTGCCGTATCGCATATTATATCTATATATATATATATATATATATATATATATATATATATATATATATGGCTTAAAATGTGAAGTCCTTTGCTACTAGCCAGACCTGAAAAGTTACTCGCCACTGCAAGCTATAACATACCCACCACAAAACCCTAGTCACATTTGGCAAAAACTGTCTAGTAGGCATATGCCTCAAAACAGCACCTCAGACATGAAGAGGTAAATACCTGCCTCTGCTCAGGCACTCCAGACCGCCACTTACTATAGCCAGAAAAATAAAATAAATAAAATAAAAAATATATGTCCCAACTTGTTTCAGAAACATCCATTTCCTTCTTCAGGGAAAAATGTCTTCAGTTCTTTATGTTAACACAATCCCTCTCAAATATACTTTCTCATATTTCCCTTTGGGCCAATCATCAACCAGTCCATAGAATATATATATATATATATATATGACCACAAGTTACATCTAATGTATTTTAACCATTCAGCCAGTCACACAATATTCAAATACTCTATACGTTCCATTATGCATCCTCTACCTTCTTACGAGTATTGTACATGTTCACCCTCCTCCATCAAATGCACCCTATCAAAAAAAAAAAAGACAAAAAAACAATCCTATAATTTGCTAAATGTGTGTTTGTCAGAAGCCGTCATGCGTAATAGAGATGGCTGCTCCAGATGCAGTCATGCGCACTACAGACTGCCCACACTGAAGCTGGTAACAGACCGGGGCACGACTTCACCGTGGCCGTTGCTGGGTGGCACTGTGGCCTGTGTACATGGGCTCTTCAACTAGTTTATCGTATAAATACCTCTATAATTTTCTAATCTATCCTTTATAAAAAATAAACTATTACTATTGAACATTTCATCCATATGATAAAGCATTACACTTGTTCACCCATCTTCTACTATTTGTGCCTAATCAGTTCCAATCCAGCTTTTAAACCATAAATAAAGCATTAAAAAAAAAAAAAAAAAAAAAAAAAAAAAAAAAAAAATATATATATATATATATATATATATATATATATATATATATATATAAAATATATGTAATTTTTTTTTACATTGAAAATGTATTCAGATTCTTTACGTGATAATTTTTCTCAATGTAATTACCATTGAGTGGACCTTAAGTGCCATTTAACCACCTTTTTCATTCCCTTTATTCTTCATTGTATTTTGGGTGCCATTTAAAGGGAACTTTCACCTGTAAAAAAACTTTTTCCCTTATGCTTACCTATGAAAATAGTATTACATACATTGTAAGATATTTAGTCTTCAAACTTACAATAGTATTACATACATTGTAAGATATTTAGTCTTCAAACTGTGCACTTCCGCATTATGCGGCAGCTGAATCTTCGGCATAGCTCTTCAGGACTTCCCAGCGCTGTTTCATTCTCCTCCCACCTCTCTCCCTGCTGCCCCAGGGAGCAAGTTCATGCTTCCCTTCATAGTGCTGTGAATTGCCTCTATCATTACAGCAAGCTCCTTTTTATCATTATACTGAGCTAGCTCAGTAAACAGCACTGGGAAGTCCTGTAGAGCTGTGCCAAAGATTCAATGCGCCTTATAATGCGGAAGTGCTCAGTTTGAAGACTAAGGCCTCGATCCACATGTTGGAGACGGCTGTTTTTTCTGCCGATGGCATTTTTTCAAGCACAGTAAGCTATTCAAATGCCTGTGCTGTGAAAAAATACCGGCAAAAAAAAGAGCCATCGTGTGATATAGTTAAGAGGTGTTTTCACCCATAGAAAATGATGAAAACACCATAATTATCAATTCAAATGTCTGTGTTAGCCATGAAAATCCGATAAGGGACTCAAGTTATTGCAAAAGAGTTAAGACCCAGTTTTTTTCTTGAGTCCCTTATCGGCTCTTCAAACAGCCGACACAGAAACTTGAATGAAAAAGAAATTTAAAAAACCTAAGTCCACAGTAGATGTATTGATATTGGGCCCTAAGCCCCATATCAGTAATACAAAGTATGAAAAATGTGTCAAAAGCTAGTAGAATTAACCCTATGAATGCTAGTAGGGTATAATTACCCTGCCGACATTCATACGGTTAAACCGACTAAGTTAAAAAACAACATCCAATTAAAAAGTAACACTTTCCATTAATCCTGGTGTCCAGCAGAGTCCTCAGCTTCCTGGTTCCTTTCTATCCTTCTCTTCATTCTTTTCTTCTTTGTTCTATCTTCTGCTTTCTCTTCTTTCTTCTTTCTGTAAGTAAAAAGAAACAGTATTACTACAATGCAGGAACTATGGCAGAGGTGCATGCAACACATTGCAAAGCAATGCGCTGCATACCTCTCTGGCACTAAAAAGAGTTAAAACATATATTAATGTGCCACGAATATGCCTTCATGAATATGCCCCATGAATATGCCTCGATTAATATGCGCCATGAATATGTCCAACTAGTTACAAATGCCATAAATAAATGTCATAAACAAAGTTCATAAATAAATACATATCCTTTTAATTTGCGTCTCTTCCACTGTGTGCGGCTGTGGAGGCGGAGGCGACGGAGACAGTGATGAGCCGCACAGTTCCCATTCCCATCCTGCACTGGCCGATGCCTGTCGAACAATGAACGAATTGGTACTGAGACTGCCTTTATATATGGGCAGTCTCACTTCCAATTCCCTCACAGCCATTGGCTGGGATGTTCTTTTGCACATCCCAGCCAATCAGATTAGAGCGGCTGGGATGTGCGTAAGAATATCCCAGCCAGTGGCTGTAAGGGAATTGGAAGTGACACCGCCAATATATAAAGGCAGTCTCAGTACCAATTTCCTCAGTGTGCAACGGGCATCGGCCCGTGCAGGATGGGAATGGGAACTGTGAGGCTCATCAGAGTCTCCGCCGCCGCCTCCACCTCCACACACAGTGGTGTAGACAGAATTTAAAATGCTATGTATTTATCTATGGACTTAATTTATGACATTTATTCATGGCATTTGTAACTAGTTGGGCATATTCATCGAAGCATATTCATCTTGGCATATTTGCGGCACTTTAATATATATTTTAACCCTTTTGAGTGCCAGACAGGTACACAACGCATTGCTTTGCAATGCGTTGTGTACCCCCTCTACCACTCAAAGAGTTAAACAATGGTATAGTTACTGCCTTGTTGTAATACTGTTTGTTTTTACTTACAGCAAGAAGAAAGAAGAGAAGACAGAAGGAGAAGGACAGTGGATGACAGGTGTAAGACGTATGAGTTAACAGTCGGTGATTGTCAGTATGTCAGGCACCAATCATTAGCTTTTTGTACTGTTAAGTTCCCAATACTACCGTTATTTAGCAGTGTTTTGGAAACTTAACGCACAAAACGGACATTTGGCCACAAGACCATTTATGCAGCCTAATGTCCATTGTGCTTTAAGTTGGTAGGACATTTGGATACCCACTAAGACATTTTCTTTTGTCGGTCGGTATCCATTTTGCCCTACCAGCTTTTTTAATCTCAAACATTTGGATCAAGCCCTAAATAACTTACAGCTCAGTATAATGATAAAAGGAGCTTGCTGTAATGATAGAGGCAATTCGCAGCACTACGAAGGGAAGCATGAACGCGCTCCCTGGGGCAGCTGGGAGGCAGGTGGGAGAAGAATTAAACAGCACAGCTTGAAGACTAAATATCTTACAATGTACGTATATGAAAAAAAATAAATGTATTTCCTAATACTATTTTCATAGGTAAGCATATGGAAAAAAGTGTTTTACAGGTGAAAGTTCCCCTTTAAATGGCACCCAAAATACAATAAACAAAAAGGAAAAGAAAAAGGTTGTTCCTTAAATGCCATTTCAGAATCCACCCTTTTTTATTTTCACCCTTTTTTTTTTTATTGTATTTTGGATTCATGGCACCCCATATTTGATAAATATGGTTTAGCTTTCTTCAGCATATAAGCACCTAAATTTTTCTTTATATAGGTTATTACTACTTCTCCAATATTTTTCTACCTTACACATACCCAGAAACCACATGTGTTTAGGATATTTGTCATGTTCCTCTAAAAAATGTTTTGACAGACTATGTGTACTTATTCTTTTTTTATGTTATGCACATGTTCTGCAATTCGATCCTTTACAGCCCTTTTGGGCTGTTCTATACATTGTTTAGGACAAGAACACTTCTCATATAACAAGTTAGGTTCCATAATTTCTTTTTTTTATCCTGCAGCAGTTGAAATGAAACAGTTGTTATATGCACTTCTACCACAATTCCTACATCCCATACAGCCATTTCAGTTAAAGAATCATTTAACATTTTGATTCAAATAAACAAAAAAGAGTCAAATGCGCAAACACCCCATGTAGATAAAAAACAAACACCTACAATTATTAAAAATTAAATAATAAATAAAATAAAAAAAGAAAATCTATATATTCCTGCGCCTCTATACTCACAATCAAAATCACAAAATGTAGAGATGGAGACAAAGAGGACAACACTCCAAGATCTCAAAAATATAAAAAAGAAACCATCCTCCCACAAGGTAGCAACACCAATAAAAGTAATATATATATCATGTAGCTAAAACTACCTATCACCGTGACAAGTCCTACTGATTAAGAATGGTCTCGGTGATATGGTAGCCACATCTGAATTAGAACTTTAAACACGTATTATATACAATAAATCAAGTGTGGACCAACCCACTACAAATGTTCCTTATAACCAATATACCCACGAACACTAATACGTATCACACAAAGAAGATCATAACATCCAAATAAGAATGTTCAATAAAAAAATATTTATTAAAATATATCCCCCTGTAATAAACTAAACAACCCTGTCAGTCCCATATGATGACATTACGTTGGTGCACATATCAGGATCTTTGCTTAGTATGTAGACATCTGTAAAAAATAGTTCCAGACACATAAAGTGGAGATTGCCTTTAAATGGTATTCATACACACATGATTGTATCAATTGTGTCAAGACTTAAAAGGCAAAAAAATATACATATCAGGATCTTTGTTCAGTATGAAGACATATGTGTGTTTAAAATGGATAATTTTTGGCACATCAGATGAAAATTGCCTTTAAACGGTATTCATGCACACACGATTATATCGGTATATTCCTATATGCCAAGACTTAAAGGGCAAGTGAAGTGTTATAATATAGTTAAATTCTGTAATGCTTGAATTTTTTTCTTTGCTAGAAAGATATAGCTTATGTATCCTGTGTTTAGGTTTGGACTTTGAACAATGACCCCTTTCTCTTTAAATTCTTGGATCTCCAAATCTATTAATTCCCTTTCTTCCTCTGAAAACTGGAAAGTTGGAGGAGTTTTTGATTGAATGGGAATTGAATAAAAACCTATGTGATAGCCTTTGGTTGTATTTAGGACCCACTGATTTGAGATCAAGCAGGGAAAATGGATGAGTCTGCCACCCTCTTTTTCGCCACAAGGGAAAATTGCAACATATTTTTTTTAACCTGAAAAGGGTCTGGATCTATGTATTGCTCGAGATTACCTAGGTCTCCAAATTCTTCCCCTTTGCGGTAAAAATGGATTTTGAAATATGTTTTCATATATGTTGCTACCTCTTCCATATTCTGAGGGGCCTTGTTGAACTCTGAATTGTCCTGTAGAAGGACCATTGGATGAAAGCTTGGGAAAATGGCCCCTATTTTTCCTGGCCTTTCCAAAAAAGGTTCTGGACTGCAATTGTCAAGTAAACTTGCCAGGAAGTGTGTGAGAGACACAAGCCTAGAGGATCAACCTTGAAATAGGTGGGTGAGAGACGCCAAATAAAACTGCTCTACTCCGAGGTAAGATGCTGAAGTTTAGAGGATTCTATAAAAGTGTCTGTTTGAACAGCATCATGTGAAGACAGCTAGGAGGCAATCGAGCCCAGCTTCATTCTATGAAGTTTCGGAACGTATTGACTTATACATACTAATATTCATACCAGTGTGTGACTTTCATTATACTAACCAGTTGGATAATTTCTCATCATTTTCCATAATATTCATAGTTTTACATCAATTCACTAATTCTGGGACAGTATAAATAATACAATAATGTGTGAACTATCACGGGGCACGTGATTCCAGCAACATTTTGACAGGCTTATTTCCTGGTGCCTTTTCATTGGCTGCGCTGTACAGCTCCTCCCAGTGACAGCCTTTATATACTCTGGGCTGTCACTTATGGGTTGCCCTTTCGTGGTGTACCTGATGCCTAGCGCTTGTTCCATTATTTTGATACCAGTGTATGACCCGGACTGCCTGACTACGCTATTCGTTACTATTGCTGCTTCTGTGCACAGATTCAGATTGGCTGATGTTCCTGCTTCCTGTTCTGACCCGGCCTGGCTGATGATCCTGCTCCGTGTACCGACCCGGCAAGACCGACGACCCTGCTCCGTGTACCGACCCGGCTTGGCTGACGTTCCTGCTCCGTGTACCGAATCGGTTTGGCTGAAGTTCCTGCTCCTTCCGCGCCTGGCTGGGTGGAGATCCTGTTAGTGCCTGTTGCTATCCTCGCTCTGTGTGCTCTGTCACTCACGTTATCGTGCACCACAGAGCTACGGTACTCCGTTACCTCCTGTAGTCCAGTCCGTGGGTTTGAGTCTCATTGTGCCAGTTATACTCCACACCGTTCACTTGATCGCTTGGTCTTCCACTCTTGGGTTCAGTTGGGCGCATCCGGTTGCCTTCCGTATTCAGACCATAGTGTTTATTAACCCTTCCTGGGGTGGTGCCTTGTGCCGCTACTTGTTCCACCACTGTCATCCTCATTACCGGTACGCTCGATCGCTTGGTCTTCTGCTCTTGGGTTCAGTTGGGTGCTTCCGGTTGCCTTCCATATCTAGACCATAGCGTTCATTAACCCCTCCAGGGGTGGCACGGGCACACGGTGATGGATAGTCTCAGTTGGGCATATGTTCCTGGCACGAGCACTAACTCACGCTGTCGTAGTCTCCGGGGGGCGTCCACCGTTGCAACCTCCTGCCCAGTTGATCTTGCCTGCTCTCTGCTGACATCCTGTCACTGTCGCTATCCCGGCCTGTAGGCAACATTGGGCCTCCTCTTATCTGGGCAAACCGAGTCAGTGGCTCCACTGGTATCTCTGGACTCTCTTACACTGTATCAGTCATAATTTACCTGACCTGTGTCAGTATTGTATTATGTTGTACATACTGGACCCGTGTGGGTTAAACTTGCTAATGTAACCTGTCCTGTGTCAGTTATTTATGTGCTAAATACTGGACCCGTGAGGGTTACGTTATTCCTTGTGTGCTTTAAATAAAATTGTGTTCTTTAACAACATCTACCATTTCTGAGTGTACTGAACCGTAACAGTGAACATGTCACATTTTATGCTGATTTTAAGGGGCCCCTAGGTAATTGTTTAAAGCGGAACTTTCCCTCAAATTAAAGTGCCCCCCAAATCTTTATTTACATAGCGATATGAACATCAGTATTTGTATTATACTGAATAAGTCCTGTATTATTGAGAAATCCAACTTATTTGGAGACTCACTGGCAGGAATCAGCACAGACATCTTGCCAAAGAGGCATCTTTGCATCTGCTCTGTCCATTCTGGTCTCTTCAAGGATTGGTGAGGGGGAGCTGCATTGTACCTTATGGTACAGGAAGGGACTGATGGCGCAGGAGCACAGATTCCTCTACAGCTAGATGCCTGCCAGTGCGTCTCTGAACAAGTTTGATTTCTCAATAATGCCGGACTTATTCAATATAATACAAGTATTGATATGAGTATCTCTATGTAAATAATGATTTGGGGGGCACTTTAATTTGAATGAATGATCCTCTTTAATAAATGTATTTTTACTGAATACAGCAACGCTACCCCTGATTGCTAAAGTGCAACTTAACCCACAGACTGCCAGCTAAAAATGCAACGCTGTCAGACATACTAGATATGAGTGCAATGTTACAATATAACCAGCAATTAAAACAATATCAGTTTGGGAGACAACTGTAGCAAATTACACCAATGTGCAAGTGGTTAAGTCATGTCTGTAAGATCCTTACCAACCTCAGCCCCTATATACCCAATCATATGTAGACCAGACACCAGAATGGGAGGTACAGGCCATGGAACACTGCTTAGGATCATGGACAAGCCCTCAAAAATCACCTACCAATCTTGGTATGTGTCAGCCCCCTCCTGGTGCGGGTAGGAGAGCGAATAAACCCATTCCAGCAACCCTTAAGTGAGCATGTAACCCTACTTGGGTCAGCCCTATGCTGCCCACCCATGCCCCTATGGGGGCCAAATTTACCTGGAAGGCTGGCTCTAGGCCCTACCAACCCACCATGACAAATTTATTACGAAACATGATAATACAAAAAAGAATTAAACAGTATTTGCAACACAGTAACAGATACCTGTCACTAACAATAAATTCTACCCTGTTTACTCCTAGCACTAACAGTACTACCTAACCACATACAGAGATATTTACGACCTAAAAAAGGAAGGGGTTAGAAACCACAAAGTGGAAAAAACAATGCAATAGTTGCTATTCCCCAAGCCAGATCCCAAAAGGAAAAGATGGCTTAAAACCCCCCGCCTCCTCTTGATTCCCAGCAGCCCACCCAGCCGAGAAGAGAAGGCCCTTCCTGCTGGATCGACATTCAGTCATGATGGCTCTGTCTTTATCTGCCATCAGGCCATTCTTGACTGTAAGGTCCGTACCAGCCTCAGCCCCTATATACCCAACCATAAGTAGACTAGATACCAAAATGGGGGAGGGGGTAAAGGCCATGGCACAGCTGGTTAGGATCCTGGACCAGCCCTCAAAACCCCCCTACTAATCTTGGTATGTCCCCTCCCGGTATGGGCGGGAGAGAACGTAAACCCATGCCAGCCACTCTTAGGTGAGCATGTAACCTTTCTTGGGTGAACCCTATGCTGCCCACCCATGCCCTTGTGGGGGCCAAATTTACCTGGAAAGCTGGCCCTAGGCCCCACCAACTTACCACAAGAAAACAAACCACTTTGATCATTCTCCAATTGCCTGTTTTGTACCACCACACCTCCCATCTCCCGGACATGCCAGGAAACCACAATGTTTAAATGCCTCCTACACCGCTCAATTACCCTCTGATCCCGAGCCCCACTCCAGCAAACCCTTGGTACTATTTCCGACCATACATGATCACCCTAGGAAACACAGCATTGAAGCAGTCCAAGTCGTACTTAATAGTATTAATCAAGTCAATGTTTTTAACCCAGCCCAAGTCATTCCTTCTGTAATGCAAAACCAGTACCAGTACCAGTGCCCCCGACACCTTCCCTGAAGTGCAGCTAACCTAGGCAATAAATGAATCAACCTCAACCCGCTCAGTCCCAACCAGTGAACCTGCACCACAGAGAAGGCCAAATCGTCACCGATGGACCGTGAGCGAGCCCACGTAGCCACTCAGATGAAAAGGAGTGGCCAAGGAGCCAAATTTCTGTAGGAAAGGAATTTCATGACAATAACAACAAAGATTAGCAGACCAGATGCGGGTGAACATAGCTAGAAAAACTAAGCGATTTGCAACGCCCCAGCAGCTTAAGAGAATGGGCCCCCAACCGTAACAAATGTGCCGGCGTCACTGCCCTGATGCGGAAGGAGTGGATGCTAAACTCTGAGGGCTCTAGGCGCAGCGCACCAGGGCTCACCAGAACATCGCCAGAAACTGATATTGCATAAGCACTGCCCCCCCTCCCTCGGTGTGTCAAAAAATTGCTACCTGACAACTGGATTGCCAGGTCTGCGGCCACGATCGCCAACAGGCATCCCTCCCCACCTATGGCGTACACAGTAATGGACTGGCCCTTCCTGAAGATGTCCACTTTGGATCAGACCAGGAACAGCCGGATTAGGCTTGGAGTAACCAACACATTATAGAATGCCAGGCCCCCAGCCTTTGTCCTTGAGGGAGCCACCAATTCCCCAATAAGAAATAGACCAGCGCAAAGACTGCCCTAAACAGGGCCACCTCAAAAGTCAATTTGCATCCCACCTGAGAACCCACAGAAGTTGAAGCAGAATAGAAAACGTGACAGGCTGCCTGGAATCCCAAGCAGACACAGACACACCCATTTTCCAACCACCCACAACCTGCTGTATAGTGAAGTGCTTGATGACATCATCAATTTCAAAAAGCTGAAAGAAAAAGGCTAAACCCGACAGCCTAGCCTGCACATAATTTCTGCCAGCCCCGTTTTCCCGGAGCCGCTGCAAATATTGCATGGTAGCCCAAGTGAGAACCTCCCTGTCCAATACCCCACCCTGGTACCTCAAACATTGAGACTATTCCATCCAGCTCCTAGCGTACACCCGCCAAGATGAATTCAACCGCGATCCCTGCACTACCTCCGCTACTCGGTCAAAACGAGGTTCCACAAGAAACTGGGACATCTGCAGTAGAAGGTCTCTGCCTGATGAGCCATATGCCAAAACTCATTCCACTGAAAGCGAGATAGGGCATAAGCTAAACAGCTGACCACCCTGGGCACATGTTTAGCTCAGCAGAGGCCATGAGAATCAAAGGATGACACGATGGATACACAAAGATGCGCTGCTCATGGTGCTGTTCTCCAAGCCGGTGTAGTGTCGAAGATGGTAACCCGTCGGACCATCTTCGACACTACACTGACTTATGTATCGTCCGGGTAGATAGAAACAGAATACATACCATTATGACCTACTCTTGTACTGTCAAATACTGAGACTTCTCTCTGCAAGCTCTTTCAGCATAATGAACTCTGACAAACCCACAATAGGACTTTGTGTAGTCTGCCTAAGGTAGCTCAGTTACAGCAAGGGATTTGGTGGCATCTATGTTCAAATAACCTAACTTCTATGGGGAGGAATATAAATCTTATATCCACGGTCTCTTCTAGCCCTCCATATGACCTTATATTCGCCATCTCCATTCTTCTCAACATTACCTCCTCCACTTGGGAGGCAAATTCCACAGAGATCAGATGGACGATACTGACCATACACTGGGACTCTGTGATGGTGTCTGCTGATCAGCATCGCATGTAGAGCCAATAGTCCAACCTTATTGTAATCTTCAGGGATTTTTCATATCAATCATGCCTGATCCATCAACCATATGATCTATACGTGGAAGCTTATTATACTGTTTTTTTCTAATGTATCTATGCACATTTTCACTGTATGTAGTGTATCATTTGGGCTTATATTGCCTTTTAATGCATTCAGTTTCTATCTAGCAAGATGCTACATGAGAAGGAAACTCTCTGTGGTCTGACCTAACCACTTGCACACTGGAGTTATTTGCTACAGTTGTCTCCCAAACTGATGTTCTTTTAATTGATGGTTACATTGCAAAATTTCTCTCACAACTCATCTGTCTGACAGCTTTGCTTTTTTTAAGCCTGCAGTCTATGAGTTAAGTTGTGCCTTTGTAATCAGGGCTAGTGTTACTGTACACTGTGATGTCACATTTCATTCCTTGTGGCTTTTTTTCGTGCATTTTTACAACACTTAATGTATATTAGGTTTGTCATGGCTGTGGTTGTCTTGACGAGAGAGCCTCAGAGGGTCGAAACGTTGATGCAATAAATACACCAATTCTTTTTTCAGTTTGTAAAGTCTTATGAGTTCTCCTGGTCTTTGGTTTCACTACCATTGTCTATATATATATATATATATATATATATATATATATATATATATATATATATATATGAGATTTTCTTTATCAGTTGCATAATAAGAGTATATTTGAAAATGAAACTACAAATATATAAGTACCAAATATTGGATATTGGGACAGCACCAGAATATGTTGTGTTGTATTTGATTCTATTAGGGTGGCTGGCAGACTATTTTTCTGTATGAGCATAGTCTCTTATCACTTTGGCCTGCTCCTGCTCTATAGCTTTAAGCACATCTTTTAGTTTTAAAATTCTAAAGATGAAATGGACACTAATGGACTTTAGCTTTTGTATTTTATTACAATAAGGAGATGACATATAATATGTTTTTAAATCAGGGATGCTTATAAAAAATACACACCACATGGTTGCACTGATTCCCGTGCACTGCTGCAAGTTGCATATTTTACTGCTCTCACACAGCGCTATTTTATTTTTACATTCACGATATCAGGGGAGGGCTGACAACTTGTGGCCCAGGGGGCAAATTCAGTCAAGTGGCCCATTTCTATATCGCTCAAGCCCACTTCCCAGCCCACCTCCTCTAATTTTAAAATTGGCATCAATGTTTTAAGTAAGGCAACTGATACCACATAGCTTACAGCTGAAATGAGACTACACTAGTGCACTCCTACAAAGCTTACAATTTAAGTAATGCTATACTAGTTATACTATAGAGCTTACAAGGGAATGACTTATGCTACTAGTGTAGCTCCATTTGGATTGTTCCTCTGTGGTGTCATTTGTGTAGCTCCATTTCAGTTGTAAGCTCTATGTTATCACTAGTGTAGCTCCATTTACAACGGCAATTGGGAGATTTAGTGAGAAGCAGTGGCCCACCAGCCCAGACATATGACCGGCCCAGGGTGCAATTGCCCCCCAGGCCAGCCCTCCACTTCACGATATGTAGAGTTATATAAACCAATTAAAAATGTAGGCCTTAGTGTTCGTTTCAATAACCCCCTCCAGCAAGATTTGCTACCATTCATGCTAACCAGGCCCCACTCCATCGCTAGCCCACTGTTCTTGGTCAGCTCAAAACAATTGAACCAATACATTGATCACGTGATAATACGTTTCTTTCATCCTCTTGAGGTCGCTTTCATTCCATGTGTTCGGGAACTAATGAGTAACCAGCTATATGTTGCTAGGTACTTAGCTCCCAACCTTGAGTTTCAAAGGAGGTTGATCAGCCTAAATGATAAGGTTAGGGATCAGAGATCGGCTGGCCACAGTCAGGGGACAGTAATCCCTAGACTAGAGGCTCAGGGGTCAGAGAGTTTCAAGCTCAGGATTCAGGTCTCACCCGCTAGGGGTTAAATTAACCTTTTGCGTGCCAGATTGATGTCTGGTACTCAAAGGGGTAACCACTAGGAAGAAATTTTATTATTGAGATGAGGTCCGTGGGTATTTATTATCCAGATCAAAGTTTCTCAGGCGCTGTCCTTATGTACACCTTAGTGTGCAGAATTTGAGGGCTTCCCTGTCTTAACACAAACGTACAACCAATGGATTTTACATTCTAATCGGTTCACCCGTGATCAAGCAAAACGGTACATGAATCTGCGTACAGTCGTTCAAAAACTGATGCAAATACCTTACCTGATTTGTAAACCAAAACAATTTGTTTATACTGTTAAATACAGGATTGATATAAGCTATCAGTGCCAGTTCTACAGTCCTTGCCGGTGTAGCGCAATTGGCTGTCCAGCCATATTCCACTGATTGGGTAATACGGTGTACTTTACGTCACTGGTAGGCGGGCTTCACTGCGATTGGTTGGGCCCTGGAAGCAAGTAGGCAGCCGCTGACTCGGTGAACTGGAGTGCATCCGGAGCCGTAGGAGGAAGGAAGATGGCGTTTACTCTTGGAACAAAGAAGAAAGTGTGTTATTATTACGATGGTGAGGAAAAGAGGTGAAAGGCATTATTGGTAGATTGGGATATGGGAAGGGAGAGCTCTGGACCCGGGGAGGGGGAAATGTAACATAGGCGTTTGACAATCTTCTTATGAGATAAGACGGATGATATTAAAAATGGGGGTTTAGGGAAAGGGGAGGTTGAAGTATGGTGCAGATAATGGCGAGGGGGTCTGAATGATTAGATACTGTATTTGTATGCAGGCTGGCTGGAATACTAGAAAATGGAGGTGGAGTTGACTGGATACCAAAACGAGTATCACGAGCTGCCGAAAAGAGGTGCATGGGGGGAGGGGGGGGGGGGGTACTGTGTTATGGGGTGCACGGATTTGCTAATAACTCAGGAGGCCCATTGAGTTCAGAGACTATGGAAGGAGGACACAGTGGTTCTGTCGGGGAGGGGGAGATTGTTGGCTACTGATGGGGGAGGGGAGGCTTTTCTTTTTTCCCAATTGAACAAGATGAGTTGTTTTGGAAAGCAAAGCACTAATTTCAATGCATTTGACTGGTCGTGCTGCTTTGTCTGCTGAAGTGTGTGTGTGTATGTATGTATGTGTATATGTATATATATATATATATATATATGTGTGTGTGTTTTATGTTCTTGACACTTGTATTATGCAGTGAACATTCTCAGGTCATACAGGGATAAAATGGCACAATGAGCTGGTCACTACTGAATGCTGCCAGTGTATTACCAGCATTTGATGGCTTTGAGCTTAAGACAAAATAAATGCATTTATTTTTACTTTCTTTGTTTTTATGGATTTGGCACCCTAAGATAAGTTCAGTTAATTTAAAGAACTCTTAAAATATGTGTCTGAGAAAGTGACCTTTATTTGGCATTTTTTATACTCCGTGCTGGACTAATATTGCCACAACCTCCCCTCCCCCTCCCTTTTTGTGTGTGTGTGTGGGGGGCAAACTAGGTGGGAGCCCAGGCTGCTGGGAAGCTTCCATTACTGTGTAAGAATTTTTGTTTTAAATGGGTATCAACAGAACGTAATGGATCTTTTAACTACGCAGCTTTTTAACAGTGGATAGAACTAATCATAGCTTTGTTTTATGGCTGTCAAAGCATGCATGAGTAGATACACAGCTTAAAAATCACTCCTATATGGTGAATTCTCTGGATGTGGTAAGGCCAAACAGTTTAACCTGTGTGCTTGGCTAAAGCAATGGGTACTTCCCCTTAAAGAGAGCAATGTAAAAAAAAAAAAAAAAAAACTCTCTGTATAGGATTGTTCACAGTAATCTTGTTCATATTTTAAACTATTGAAGCCAGGCTGAAGGGAGTCCCAGTCTCTCTTCAGCAGCATTGCACTGGCCCGAATGACAGCTCGACTGCACTAACCTGGCTGTCAGTCTCGAAGATTAACGATTACTTTACAAGGGGGTAGTTTTAAGAGGTAACATTATTATTAAGCTAGCCGCCACCTGCCTAAGTATTGTAGGGTGACTCTAGCTAACATGATAGTTCTGCTTTAAAGGGCTAGTAATAGTTTGTTTTTATTTTATTTTGTAGGCATTAAGACATATCATTCTTCATGGTTTTTTTTATCTCTCAAACCTTTATGGTTTATGAGATATTCACAAGCAAAGTTACCCCTCCCTGCCCCTTTTACCTAGTCTAAGTCATCTCTTCTCAGATGTGAATCTGGTTGTAAGACCAGACAACAGCAGGGGACAATCTTCTTTATATGAAAGCCCTACCCCCCTCGACAAGTTTTTCCCTCGTCTTAATTTAAGATTGTCCCTCTCTGCAGTCTACTATCCCTTTAAGGTCTCAGAGGCCTCTTTCCCTAAGCTCATTAAGAGATGCAAAAACTATGTTGCTACATTTTCTCTTCTCCGTTCCCCAGGTTAGGTTTTTCTGGAAGAATGGAGCTTGTCTGATAGCAGGATCTTCCTTCCTTGTTGGATTTCTCTTCTGTTACTGCTTTAGTGCAGTGGATCCTACCAATTGCTCATCGAGCTAAGAATACAGCTTTGCTGGTGCTGTGGCACATAAGGATCAGGCTAATAAGTGTCTGGATTCTCTCTTCAATGAGAATTTAGCTGCTTTGCTCCTCACCTTGGCTCTAATCTCACAAGCAACAGCAATGTGTCTTCAAGGCCAGTGCATAACTTACTGAAGCTCCAGCTGATGTCAGTAGGCTTATTTGAAAGGCCTCAACATTCTTTTTGACTGCACGTCGCACTCTGTGCGACTCAAGATTTTGTCAGCTGACCAGTTTTCCAAGAATTTGGTCGCTCCTGTTCATGAGTAAGCAGATCATTTGGCCAGAACTGCAGAAGGTTAACAGCCACACCACTGGAGGCAAGAGTATTTTGTTGCCTCAGGCTAATCCTAAGTGTTCATTTTTTTTACCATGGAAGTTGCATGACTTCGTTAACACCCCCAACCAGTATAGGTTTGCATCCAGGGTACCTAGTCTTGTCAGGTACACGGGTACACTCTACCTAAATAGCTTAATCGTGCTTGGGCAAGCAAAAAGCCTCAGCCAAAGGCCAATGCTGACAAAACTACTACCATGACTTATGGGGTCTGAGCCAATTCGGGCAGTAGGCCATAGGCCTTCTTTGTCGATACCAGTGGGTTCTGTGGGTAGACTCGGGAACTGTACAGCATAGACTTCATGTCCTTTCTAAGTGGTTTTGTGTCCAGCGTTCATGCAGTCTTCTATTCTTAGATTCAGTCTCTTCCATGCCAGGTATGCATGTTTGGTACCTGCTCCTCCCCAGGAAAGATTCATGAGATGGGTAGGAGGAACAAAACTGCAGGTGGCATCTTGTTCTGGACCAAAATCTTCTCAGGTGTTTTGTTCTTCCTCCGTTCACGGTGGAGTACTTGTGCACTGCCATGTGTCCGAGGGCATTTTTACTTCCCTGGACATAAAGGATGCGTTATTGCATGTTCCCATCCATGCAGATCATTTGCTTTTTTCCAGGTTCACCAATCGCCACCCTTTTCTTTGGGCTTGCATCTACTCTGCGGGTCTGTACAAAGGTCACAACAGCATTGGTGGTAGCTCAATCCATTTTCTAGGGAGTAAAGGAAATGCATATCTGGACCACATTTTTATTGAAGGCTTCAGTGGGTACTGTATCTTCAGATGCAGCCTTGGGTTCCCTGGTACTAAATGTTTGGTTCTCACTTTAAAGGGATAATAATACTTCAGTATTACAAATCCCTATATTAAAGCCCCAGTAAAAAAAAACAAAAAAAGTATTGCCCCCAGTGTCATCTCTCAACTCTTTATGGTTTGAGAGATGAACGCTTCTAAAGTTGCCCTCTCCCTCCCCCTTCTGTGTAGTCAGCATTTTAGCTGACTACAGGGTACAGAGTCGTAGAAGACCATTTTAGTGAAAGATTATTATTTATTTATTTTTTTTTTTTTTTAAGTTAACGCGATCGCGGCTCTGCTGCAAAGCCGCCTGATGAACTCTGAGCGGATTTCCCTGAGTCAGCTAAAATGCTGACGAAGGGGGAGGGAGAGGGCAACTTTAGAAGCGTTCATCTCTCAAACCATAAAGGTTTGAGAGATGACACTGGGGGCAATACGTTTTTTTTTTTTTTGTTTGTTTGTTTTGTTTTGTTGTTTGTGTTTTTTTTTTTTTTTTTACTAGGGCTTTAATATAGGGATTTGTAATACTGAAGTATTACTATCCCTTTTAAAGAAATCTTCTCTGGCTATGTCACCGGGCCTTCACTTTATCAGTATGTGATTCAGCATTCTATGGGAAAGGTTTTTCTATGAGAAGACTCTATGGTCTCGTCAGGTATCTCGGGCCATGCTGTGCCCATCTGCAATGGTGCAGGGTTAAATGAAGGTGGTGAGCTATGTTACTGCCATGGATGCAGTCCTGTTTACTTCTCTATGTAAGAGCTACAGCTGAAAATTCCCAGAAATGTCCATCTGCCCAAACAAAAGCAGACTGTTGGAGGCTGAAGAGATCCTATCTGTCTCTGGAACTGGGCCATTGTCACAATGAATGCAATCCTGATAGACCACGCAGAGTCTTTGTGCCAGGGAAGTTTCTCTTGTTCATCAGTGATTTAGAGAATTTGGGGGACCAGATGTGTGTAGGTGCCTGAAGTACTATGTTCATTGAGTGTGCACACCCTTTTCTGAAATTGTTATCCCCGAGGGCCTTTGAGCAGGCCCGGCTGCATCTAGGGTAAGTGGCTTCTTCTCTCAAAGCAACTATTCATCCAGCATATGATCTCTGAATGATTCCTGTGTCCTTTTGGATCACTGCACATTCCACCAGCTCAACTGGTATCTCTTGGGCCTACAAGAATCAGGCTTCTGCTGTGTAAGGCAATAACTACTTTGTTAACCCCTTAGCGACCCTTGACGTACCAGGACTGTCAAGGGTAAATGTGACCGAACGACCCTTGACGGTCCTGGTACGTCAAGGGTTAAACTCTTCCATCGCGGCCGCACGGAGCGATGGAAGAGTTCAAGCCGCTTGTTACTAAGTGTCCCGGTATCGGGACACTTAGTAACAAGCGGCTGAAACATTGTTGCAACATGCGATTCGCTTCAAAAGCGAATCACATGTTGCAAAACCTGAATGACAGGGACAGTATTTGTAAATACTGTCCCTGTCAGATCTCTCTGCCTCCCTCCACCTTGCATACTGCTAAGGTGGAGAGAGACAGAGGGAGATGGTGTTCCAGTGTGCCTGTAAAAAAAAAAAAAAAAAAAAAAAAAAAAAAAAAAAAAAAAAAAAAAAAATTAAATAAAGAAAATTAACCCTTTGATCACTGTTCTGCAGTGATCAATAAGTGCCACCCAATCTGATCACTCTTGGAGTGATCAATTTGCTGCAGATCAGTGTTTTCTGATCTGTGGGACACCCCCCATCCCCCTTGAATTTTTTTTAGATTTTTTAAAAATTTGTAAAAAAAAAATTTTAAATAAATATAGTTTAGGTATTTTGGTAGGTAGTTGGGTAGGTTTAGTGTAGACGTGTGTTAGGGAAAGTTTTAGGGATAGATTTAGGTTTAGGGGGGAAAAAAAAACAAAAAAACAACCCCCCCCCCCCCCCCCAAAAAAAATATATATAATAAGTGCAGTTTAGATAGGTAGTTCACTTGGGTTAGGTAGGTTCAGGATATACGTAGGTTAGGGTAAGTTTTAGGGTTATATTTAGGTTTAGGGATAGCGTAAGAAAAAAAAAAAAGCTTTTTTAGTGGGCAAAATGCAGCGCAGGTACAGCGTTGAGGCATATGCCTTTTTGGCGTCTGACTCTGAGGCAACAGACACTGCGTCAGATTTTGACATAGCGCAGTTTTCAGAAAGTGAGAGCAGCTCTAGTGATGACACTGGGCCTTCTGTCAAGAAAAGACGCACTGTCCCAAAAGCTGCTCTGGCAACTGCCCCAGCACCTGCCCAAAGACCTACCAAAGAAATGCCCCAAGAGCTGCCCTGGCAACTGCCCCAGCACCTGCCAAAAGATCTGCCCAAAGACCTACCAAAGAAATGCCCCAAGAGCTGCCCTGGCAACTGCCCCAGCACCTGCCAAAAGATCTGCCCAAAGACCTGCCCCAACACCTGCCACTCCGGATCCTAATGAATGGGTATCAATTTATGCCCACAAATCTCAGAATTCACAGGCAACCCAGGGATTCAAATTGATGTGGAAGAATTTACCCATGATCATTTTTTTGATTTGTTTTTGGGGGAAGAAATTTTAGGTGAAATTGTTTCCCAAACCAATTTGTATGCAGCCCAGTATACTGCCGCCAACCCCAAGTGTGAAAAACGCTGTTTTTTTTTTTTTTTGTTTTGTTTTTATACTTACGTCATGGTTTACGAGGGATTGGTGGTAAAATGGCTGTGTATAAAATTGGAAAACACACCTAAAACGAGAGCCTGGGGTGTCTACTTTCCAAAAATATACACTTTTGGGGGGAAATCTTAAAAAAAGAGCACTGTTACACAGCCCCAAATGAGACATGGCACCAGTAACGCAAGCTGTGAAGATTCAAAGTGTGAACCTGGAAACGCGCATGTTCCAATTTGGCCCCCGTAGCTCCCCCAAACCATGAGAAAGCTATGCATATGGGGTATTGCCGTACTCAGAAGAAGGAGCTGAACACTAATCAATTCAGTTTATAAAATCTTCACCTATTCTGTGCTTGAAATTCACATCAACATTGAAGTGAAAGTGTGAAAAACGCTGTTTTTTTAACTTACGTCAAGATTTACGAGCGATTGGTGGTAAAATGGCTGCGTAAAAAAATTGAAAACATACATAAAATGAGAGCCTGGGGTGTCTACTTTCCAAAAATATATACTTTTGGGGGGAAATCTTAGAGTGGAGCACTGTTACACAGCCCCAAATGAGACATGGCACCAGTGATGCAAGCTGTGAAAATTCAAAGTGTGAAACTGGAAACGCGCATGTTCCAATTTGGGCCCCGTAGCTCTCCCAAACCTTGAGAAACCTATGCATATGGGGTATTGCCGTACTCAGAAGAAGGAGCTGAACACTAAACAATGCATTTTTAAAAATCTTCACCTATCGTGCTTGATATCAACAGTAGTATTGAAATGTAAGTGTGAAAACTGCAAAAAACCAAAATATTACCACAATTTTGAAATTTTTTTCTGGAAAAATAGCTGCATGAAAAACTCCAAAATTCTCCTGATTATTTACCTTATGTTGTGTAGTTTTCAGAAACATATACCTTTGTGGGACATTTTTGGTTCTGGCACCGTCAGCTAAGCTATGATGCTCACATGCCAATTGTTGAAAAATCACAAGTTGGAAATAATGGCATCCATCTTGTAATATTTACCTTGTAAATGTGAGGAAGGGATTGAAATACTAGGCATATGGGGTATTCTTATATTCAGGAGAAGCAAATGAATATATTTAGGGGTATTTTTTTGTCATAAACTAATTGTATGCAAATCCTGACACGAAAATATAAGCAAAATGTTGTTTTTTTTTTGGTTTTTTTTTTTCAATTTGTTTCCTCTTTTTTTCTATTTTAATCAAATTAAAAATTATTCATATAATTGTGGTATCAAAAGAAAGCCCTACTTGTGCTTAAAAAAACAGTATATAATTTATGTGGGTGCACAAAAGGAATTAAAGAGAAAATATGGTTGAACAAAGACATAGTCAAAATTGCTCCGGTCCTTAAAGGGATAGTAATACTTTATTTTGTTTTGTAGGCATTAAAAAAACATGAAGAATGATATGTCTTATCTCTGAAACCTTTATGGTTTAAGAGATATTCACAAACAAAGTATCCCCCCCCTGTTCAACCAGATCAGAAGGGAGATGCCCAGGTAGACTGCAGAGAGGGACAATCTTCAATTAAGATAATGGAAAAAGCTGAAAAACTTGTCAAGGGGGGAAGGGCTTTCATTGTTTTCATACAAAGAAAATTGTCCCCTTCTGTTATCTGTACTGTCATACAACCAGACTCACATCTGAGAAGAGATGGCTTACACTAGGTAAAAGGGGCGGGGAGGGGAACTTTGCTTGTGAATATCTCATAAACCATAAAGGTTTGAGAGATAAGACTTATATCATTCTTCATGTTTTTTTTAATGCCTACAAAATAAAATAAAGTTAAAACGAAGTGTTACTATCCCTTTAAGTCAAATCAAACTCAGATTTTCCCGGTCCTTAAGGGGTTAATGTGCTGGCTTCAGCTGAAGCCAGTCTTGTCCAGAAGGTGCTACAGGCTGTGCACGTGTAGGTATCCTTCCTGGTTTTCTTTTGACCAGTAACATGTAGGTTATTCTTTGGCTTGCTGTGTTGGTGTCTTGACACCTGAGGTTTATGTTGTAATCGAACACATTTGTTACAACTGTTTTGTGTGGAGGGATTTTTCTCCTTCACTACCTGGAACTTTGGGATTGTTTTTGTAGATCCCCATAGGTCGTAAGGAGAGGAGATTTTTGTGTACGTACAGATAAATTTTTATCTCTTGGAATGCAGACCTTCCCTCCTTGAGGGGAAACAAAGGGCTCAAATCATGTGTGGTGGTGGGAGTCTCCACCTCTAAGAGCCTTTATGGTAAGTAAAGAACCCTGCCCTCCTGGCTGGATGATATGTTGCCTATTCCTGTGTTCCATGTGAACTAAGAAATGTATTTCAGTAAGTATACATAAATCCAGTTTAATATCCATGTGTGTGTGCGCACATGCATTACTGTAAACTTCAACATTTTTCTTGCTTTGTGTAACTTGTAGGTGATGTTGGGAATTATTATTACGGACAGGGACACCCTATGAAGCCTCACCGAATCCGTATGACACACAACCTGCTGCTCAACTATGGACTGTACCGCAAGATGGAGATCTATGTAAGAGCTGAGGGAGTTTTATCGAGGGAGGAGACTGGGAAGAAGTGGCTGGAAGTGTAGTAAAGATTGTGGTGCAGGGTCATAAAATCTGTGATCTCTAACTTAATCCTTTTCAATGCTAGAGAAGTCATACAATGTTTTCCTAGTGTTTCTTCAGATCTGAGCTGGTCACTTGACCAGACAGATCACAACAAGGGACAGTGTTGCCTGTCAGTATAAGGAATACCCACACACATACACCACCACCACCCTGGTGAAGGGGAGCAGGGTTTTCCTTATGCCGACACAATATTGTCTCATTGCGATCCATCCAGGCCAGCTTTCTACTCTGAGACTTTTTTTTTATGGGACAGTACTGTCCCTTTAAAGTTTCCTCCTCCTGACCCTTTGTCCTACATCATGCAATGTCCCATAAAAATGCCTGGTTTTGTAGAGATTAAAAAAAAAAAAAAAAAAAAGATAGTATTTGTGGCATATTTCCCAAACCGCTATGGCTTGATAGAGATCCTTCGCTAAAATTCCCCTCTCCCCTTCTCCTGATGTCAGCTATAAGCCGACAGCAGGAGTTCCTGGTCCAGGGACCTACAAGCGGCTCTTAAGGCAGAGCAGCAATAGCGCAATTTAAAAAGAAACACTTCTTTGGAACAGTGTGTGCCTGGTTTGCAAGCACACTTTTTAGACCGTTCCAAAGAAGTATTTTTTAAATCGTGCTATTGCTGCTCTACTGAAGAGCCTCTTCGTGTCGGCTGACGCGGATCTCCTTCTGTCAGCTTTACAGCTGATATTAGGAGAAGAGGAACTTTTTGCAGAGGATATCTCTCAAATCATTGTTTTGAGAGAGAGGATTTGTGGCATATCGTTAATTTTTTTTTTTAATCTCTACAAAACTCTAAGCATTTTTATGGGACATTACTGTCATTTTAAAATTACACTAACAGTACAAGGTTATGGACACTTTACAAAGGTACAGTTAATTATAACAAATATAAATACTTGATCTTCAAATGCAGACATTGCCATCTCTTTAAATTGCACTTGAATTAAGAGCCACACTTTATGTATGAAAGCCAACAGATCCCTTTAACGGGTATCTTCACCCCTCTTTTTGACCAATGGTGGTCTACTGCAGCCCTTCTACATATACCCTCATTGCCTTGCAGAAAAATGAAGTTCTGCTGTCCTATTGCTCTTGTGGAGAGGCATTTATGCAGGCACCTGCAGATTCTCCAGTAAGTTGGCAAGGGGCAGCAGACATGGATATACTTGACTGCTATGTGAAGTAATTATGTTGCAACAATCAGCCAGTAGTAATAGTTCCAAATAAATGGCACTCTGATTCATCTGCATACTCTAGTCCATGCAGAGCAGTGTATCAATACTAGCCAACTTGTAGATCATGAGTAATTCTGAAGTATCCCCCTCCAGCCCCCTTTCACCTAAATCACAGTACCTCTCGTGCTGGTCTGGATGGAGTACAGTGAGACAGTATTCAGTAATCATAAGGAAAATCCTGCCCTCCTCTGTCAAGGGTGGGGCTGGTTTTTCCTTATACTCCCTGCATGACAGGGCCACAAGGGACCATCTGCAGTCATTCAGTATACGGAAAACCCAGCCCCCTTTTATGAAGGAGGAATGGCTTTTCCATATACTGAAAGAACATTGTCCTATGTCACCATCCGCTTCCAGCTCAGAGGCTCGAAGGATGACTTGGGTATAAGGTGTGTAAGGGGGATAATTTATAAACAAGTGAATTAAGCATTATTTAAAGGGATAGCAATGTTTCACAAAAAAACAGCAGATCCAATTAATCTTTATGGTATTTTAGCCATGGAGACTATTAGTTCAATGCTGTCAGTTGTAGTTCAAGAGTAATTGAATGATAAAGTATCCCCCACCTACCCCTTTTTACCTTGTGTAAGCCACATCCCCTCAGATGTGGAATCTGGTCCACAGACCACACAACTCACAGCAAGGGACAGTCTTCTTCCTGTGAGCAGAAGGAAAACCCTGCCCCCACCCCCGACAAGTTTTTCCTTATGCTCACTGAAGATCCATCTTGCTCACTCTGAGGTGAGTAAAAGGGGCGGAGGGGGGATAAATTATCATTCAGTTACTCTTGAACTAGAACTGTGACAGTATTGAAATAACTGTCCATGGCCGAAATACTATGGAGATTAATTGGGGGTGCTCTTATTGTAAAACATTACTATCCCTTTTAAGTCACTGATCAGTTGTATACACTAAAAAGACTGTTTACAGCATTATTCTTATAGTAACATTACTATCACTTTTTTTAAGTTGTTTAACTGAATAACTTCTAGGTAGGTGTCCGACCTACAACTATCTCCTTTACCGATCTCTTTACAATCAGACATCTCCCATTTACACATCCATATTGATTTGAACTGGTCCTTTATACAGTAGAACATGAATTACTTATGCTATAATGCTAAAAATGAATCTCTTGAGGATGGCATGGGTGAGTAACACCTCAAGGAGTTAAGAGCTCATTACCACTTCACCTCCATTACATACAATTTTTAAAGGAACTTTGGAAACAGCTTACAAGTAGCACAGTAGGAAAAAAAAAAAAAAAAAGTCTGAAGAATTTGGGGGTAAGTTAAGCGGGCCCTAACTGATGGTAGATCTAAGTGGGTAGGTGATTGAGGTTGGTCCGTTGCCATGATACATTTATTTATGGTCTATTTGGAAGTAAGTCGTGTATAAGAGGGATAGATGTATGCATACCTATCTTATTTTCATTCTTTCCCCCACAGCGACCTCATAAAGCCAGTGCTGAGGAAATGACAAAATACCACAGTGATGACTACATCAAGTTTCTACGCTCCATCCGCCCAGACAACATGTCAGAGTACAGCAAACAGATGCAGAGATGTGAGTCTAAGGGAATCCCAAGTGTGTGTGTGTGTGTGTGTGTGTGTGTGTGTCTGTGTGTGTGTGTCTGTGTGTGTGTGTCTGTGTGTGTGTGTCTGTGTGTGTGTCTGTGTGTGTGTCTGTGTGTGTGTCTGTGTGTGTGTGTGTGTGTGTGTCTGTGTGTGTGTGTCTGTGTGTGTGTGTCTGTGTGTGTGTGTCTGTGTGTGTGTGTCTGTGTGTGTGTGTCTGTGTGTGTGTGTCTGTGTGTGTGTGTCTGTGTGTGTGTGTCTGTGTGTGTGTGTCTGTGTGTGTGTGTCTGTGTGTGTGTGTCTGTGTGTGTGTGTGTCTGTGTGTGTGTGTCTGTGTGTGTGTGTCTGTGTGTGTGTGTCTGTGTGTGTGTGTCTGTGTGTGTGTGTCTGTGTGTGTGTGTCTGTGTGTGTGTGTCTGTGTGTGTGTGTCTGTGTGTGTGTGTCTGTGTGTGTGTCTGTGTGTGTGTGTCTGTGTGTGTGTGTCTGTGTGTGTGTGTCTGTGTGTGTGTGTCTGTGTGTGTGTGTCTGTGTGTGTGTGTCTGTGTGTGTGTGTCTGTGTGTGTGTCTGTGTGTGTGTGTGTGTGTGTGTGTGTGTGTGTGTCTGTGTGTCTGTGTCTGTGTGTGTGTGTCTGTGTGTGTGTGTGTGTGTGTGTGTGTGTGTGTGTGTGTGTGTGTCTGTGTGTGTGTGTCTGTGTGTGTGTGTCTGTGTGTGTCTGTGTGTGTCTGTGTGTGTCTGTGTGTGTCTGTGTGTGTGTGTAATCTATCTCTTGTTCCCAAATTAAAAGGAATCCCTCTCTGAACCTTTTCCCTCACGTCTTCTCTTCCCATAGATAATGTTGGAGAGGACTGTCCTGTATTTGACGGCCTTTTTGAGTTCTGTCAGCTCTCTGTTGGCGGATCAGTTGGTAAGTACTAAAGTATTTTGGACAAGATGACCTCAACAGTCCATATAATCATAGATTTGGAGAAGATTTTAGACAACTCATAAACTCTACTGCTTTTTCATAGTTTCCTAGTTATTTATTCTTCCACCTTTATATCTGTGCACAATTTGCTTTCCACCGCCTCCTCCTCTTAGAATCTGTTAATGTAGTATTGGGCCATGACCAGCCAGTCTTCCAGATGTCTTTTAACCTGGCCACAGTGGACATGCTTAGTAAGCTAAAGGGGTGCAATTCTGAAGCAAGACAGCTTCATCTTTTGGGAGAAATAAAATTGTCTATTGGTTTTATATCTATTGTTTCACTTATCCAACTGCAATCTGTGTCTTTCTCTTAGCAAGTGCTGTTAAACTAAACAAGCAACAGACAGAAATTGCAATAAACTGGTCAGGAGGGCTTCATCATGCCAAGAAATCTGAAGCTTCTGGGTTTTGTTACGTGAATGACATTGTTCTAGCCATCTTGGAACTACTAAAGTATGTAGACCCTGCAGTCCCTCCCAGTTTGAGTCTCTGAATATTTTGTTTATTTACCAACTCTCCTTTTCTTTCCTCCTCCCTCTCACTTAGGTATCACCAGAGAGTTGTTTATATTGATATTGACATACACCATGGTGATGGTGTAGAGGAGGCATTCTATACCACAGACCGAGTCATGACCGTCTCTTTCCACAAGTATGGAGAGTATTTTCCAGGCACTGGAGACTTAAGAGTGAGTACCAAATGAGACAAAATGTTCATGCACTTGATTTAAGAAATATGAGCAAAAATGAACTGGGTTATACAGACTTAAATACCCAGTATTCCTTGCTAGTATCTCTAAAACACTCTTTCTGAGGCCTAATACTTGGCCTTACACATGCTGTGAGCAGCCATTCCTGCATATTTCTGGTTTCCAGGTACAAAGCAATTGTGAGGTAATAGTTCAGGGTTGACAGCAAGATAACCACCTTTCTGAATACAAGAGCAGTGGGCACTGACTGCTAAAGCACAAACAAAATTTTAAATGCTTTCTGAAAACATGTATTTAAAGAACTCCTTAGGATTATATTTGGGATGTAACATTAACATGAGATGTACTTACAGCATGCATATGTAAGTTTTATATCTGCCTATTTCACTTTTAGTTGTTAAAGCGGAACAATCATAGTAAATCATCTTTGCCTCTACAAATAGATATAGTTAATTTAAGCAGGATGCTGTAAGTAAAATATTTCATATTTTTCTATAATTCTAAATCTGACTGTTTGTGGAAGCACTAAGAGGACAGACCGTAGCCATCTTTTTTCTGCTTCTAACGCATGTGCAGTGGTCTTCTTTGCCTGTCACTCACCATTGAAGCGATGCCCATAGCCTGCCCGCCTGAGGTGCGTGCATGCTAATGTACACCTCTGACGTTCACTTCCTTGCCGAGCGCGTGCACTACACCATAAACACAGCGGATGGCTAAACAAATGAGTCTTAAACCTGTGAGAGCTTCAAGAAAATCTACTGCTCTGGCACTCGAAGGGTTAGTAAATCATTTGTAGTCCAGAGGTGTGTATTGCTTAAAATCGTATTGATGATAAAGTTCATTAAAAAAAAGTGTGTAACTTTGCCATGAAGATTGAAAGGGATAGTAATACTTCGTTTTAACTTTATTTTATTTTGTAGGCATTAAAAAAAAACATTAAGAATGATATAAGTCTTATCTCTCAAACCTTTATGGTTTATGAGATGTTCACAAGCAAAGTTTCCCCCTTCCGCCCCTTTTACCTACTGTAAACAATCTCTTCTCAGATGTGGAATGCAGTCCATAGACCAAACAGATAACAGAAGGGGACACTTATTCCTATGAAAACAATGAAATCCCTGCCCCCCTTGACAAGCTTTTCAGGTTTTTCCCTTATCTTAATTGAAGATTGTACCTCTCTGCAGTCTACCTGGGCAGCTCCCTTCTGCCCTGGCTGAGTAGTGTTACATCAGTAAAAGGGGCCGGAGGGGGACACTTTGCTTGTGAATATCTCTTAAACCATAAAGGTTTGAGAGATAAGACTTATATCATTCTTCATGTTTTTTTAATGCCTACAAAATAAAATAAAGTTAAAACAAAGTATTACTATCCCTTGAAGCAATACACACCTTTTGGACTACAAATTATTTAGCAACCCTTTGAGTGCCAGCGAGAGTTTCTTGTAGCTCTCATAGGTTTACAATTGTTTAAAGAACAATAATACAAATATATTATATCTGAGCCTATATAGCAAAGACCATCCCCAAGTCGAAACATTTCTCTCGAGCGAGAGAGAGAGAGCTCTCTGCAATGCGTTGCATACCCCTCTGGCACTCGAGGTTAAGAGAGGACAGTGGTTCCACTGCCACAGAGAATGGAGGTGAGAGCCCTTGTCTTTTCAGCCAGCCTCTCCTCCTCTTACGAGTCCATCCGGAATTGCAAGTCCTGACAGCGGGCTGAAGCTCCATTTTACACAGTGAAGGGGAGAGAGCGCCCTTGGCTTTTCAGCCAGCCTCTCCTCCTCCTACAAATCCATTTGGCGTTGCAAGTCATGCGGTTGAAACGCAGTTTTACACAGAGAAGGGGAGAGAGCGCCCTTGGCATTTCAGCCAGCCTCTCCTCCTCTTACGTGCCCATCTGGAGTTGTGCTGTTTTTAAGATTCATTTACCTGTGAGAGCTACAAGAAAATCTACTGCACTGGCACTCAAAGGGTTAGTAAATAAATTAGTCCAATTATTGCTTGCAAAGTTACTTAAAATATATTGAGTTAAAAATATATAAAGCTTTAGTAATAATGTAGATACATTTTAATAATTGAATATAAAAGGGAGCTCCAATCGCCTGTCAGCTTCTATATACAGAGCGTGCGAGATACATGCACACGCTCACAATTAAATAGTGACCTGAACTTGCAGGAAAGTTAGTGCACGGCAGGTCACATGCTCATGAAAAGGAAGATGTAGGAGGGATCGATAAGACCGGTGGGAGTGACAAAGTTACCTTAAGGTAACTTCTCTGTCATGAGCAGTACATCTTATGGCTCCGACAGGTTTACTATCCATTTGTTTTTAAAAAAAACAATAATGCAACTCTGTATATATCTATGTAAAGTAAACAGATACCTAATCTTTTAGGGGTGTTGGTTCCGCTTTAATGTTACTTTAACACTTTTTTTTTTTTTTTTTTTTTTTTTTTTGTGCCAGAGAGAAATTAAATACATTGCTTTGTAATACTTGGCCTACCTCTCTGAGACTTAAAGGGTTAAAGAGATAATCATTACTATCCCTTCAATGTCTAAAAACTATTAGCTAATTTTCTAAAGGCAATGTTGTAGGCCCTTTTTATAAGCACCGATCCATTCAAACTCCTTTAAGTGCAGCTAATTTGCCTACTTTTATACATATAATTGTATCTCAACATTATAAATGGGTATTCATTTTAAGGGAGGCTTCTAATGCTGCCTGGATCTGCACATGGAGTGTATCAGACCCCCAGTCACTTCTCCTCCAAGCAAACTGTGCTTTCCTCACCTGACACTTTTCACCTCCTATGGTTCTTTTGCTGCGCACCATGAGGCTTCAGCTTTAAAGGGATAGTAATGTTTCACACAAAAAACAGCATCTCCAAATAATCTTCTTAGTATTTGAGCCATAGAGTGCTATTTCAATAATGTCAGTTGTAGTTCAAGAGTAATTGAATTGTAAAGTACCCCCTCCTGCCCCTTTTACCTAGTATAACGCTGATCACCTCTGATGTGGAATCTGGTTGCTTGACCAGACAGCTCACAGCAAATGACAATCTTCTTACTCTGAGAACAATGAAAACCGTGGCCCCTGACAGGTTTTTCAGCTTATTCCCCTTCTCTTAATTGAAGACTGTACCGCTCTGCAATCTAACTGGGCACCTCCCTGCTGCTCTGAGCTGAGCAGTGTTATATCAGTAAAAAGGGCGGGAAAGGGATACTTTATCATTCAATTATTCTAGACCTACAACTGACTGAATTGAAATAACACTCTCCAAGGCCCAAATACTATGGTGATTATTGCTGCTTTTATTATGAAACATTACTATCCCTTTTAAAGATGCTATTGTGTAAATAAAAGATAATTATGAGGAGTTTCTCATATTTTAGATAGGTGACCTCCAGATTTGTGGTGAGGAAAGCTGTTGGCAGACTAACTGGGGATCAGAAGTCATGAGAAGCATCCTTTTAAAAGGTGACTACTCATTTTAAGTGGGAAAGGATACATTCACACTTAGGTGAGTTTGCTGCATTTATAGGAGGTGTTGCTGTTCTGTTTTGGTTTTTCAATAAATATATGGTTTGAAGTACATCTTGCAAAAAGAACACACACATGCCTTAGTATTATTGGCAAGGTACTCCTAAGTGAGCGCTTATAGCATTGTTTCTTAAGCCCTTTTATGACTGTATGGGTGGTGGTCTTTTTTTTTTTTTTTTTTTTTCTTTTTTTTTTTCTTCTTCTTCTTCCTCCCCTCCTTCACCTCAACCACCCTCGCTTGTGTCTTGCTCAGGATATTGGAGCCGGGAAGGGCAAATACTATGCGGTGAACTACCCGTTACGGGATGGAATTGATGATGAATCCTATGAAGCTGTATTTAAACCGGTACGTGCTATTTGCTTCCAGATAAACTAAAGTTGTAGTTGTCTGTTACTGTACCGTCGTGATTAACACTCTGTGTGATAGGTAATGGCAAAAGTAATGGAGATGTTCCAGCCCAGTGCATTAGTCTTGCAGTGTGGAGCAGACTCCTTATCTGGTGACAGACTTGGCTGCTTCAATCTTTCCATCAAAGGTGAGTTGCAAAACGTATGTTCTTGCCAGAATGGCTGCTCCTTGTGTTGTGGTGCAGTGCAACATGTCTGTGGCTGGAGTACAGATCCATCATCTCCACCATTTTTAAGATGATCAAAGTTGTTCAGCATGGAGAACATAGATTTGTGTCTGCCATCCTTGTTGTGCCATTGTGAGGGCAGTGCTCCCTGCAATGTCTGACCAGTGTGTTGTGTAAGGTTGGAAGACCAATTATATCTAGTTGTCCTAATTGTGCTCATCTGGGCACTAATTTGCAGGAGCTGTGATGCCTGTGGTTCTTTGGTGTTCTTGTCTGCTCTGGTTCGAGAGCCACATTCTATAAGATCACATGGCAGTCAGAGGGCTTACTTGGGAAAACTTAACTGCTCTTCATTTCATACTTTGGGAGTATAACTTACACTAGCAACATCACACTCTGCTTATTACAGTTGGTGGAAAGTGACCCCATCAAGAATATGAACAATGTATTAATATTAACGATCTACCATTGAGACTTGTGCAGCAGAGTATGTTTGGTTTCTTTAAAGGGATAGTAATACTTAAAATTTTATTTTATATTGTAGCCCTTAAGACTTCATTTTTACATTTTTATTATCTCCCAAACCTTTATGGTTTGGGAGATATTGGCAAGTAGTTTCCCCTGGAGTGACGCCATTTGAAATCCGGTCCACGGACCGACCGCAGCTCTTCAGAAGTGCAGATCACTATCTTTAAAAATGTCTTCATTGGAATGGTCTACAAAGTGTGTGCTTGCAAGCTAGGCACACTTTGTAGACTTCCAATGAAGTAGTTCTTTTTAAAGATGGTGCTCTCAGCACTGCTAAAGAGCTGCCGGCTGATCTGTGGACCGGATCCCAAATCTGTCCACTAGATGGCAGACTTGGCTAAAACAGCCAGGCAAAGGGAACTTTGCTTAACTTTACTTGCGAATATCTCCCAAACCATAAAGGTTTGGGAGATGAGACTTTTTTTTTTTTTTTTTTTTTTTTTAATCATTTTTTAAATTTAAGGGCTACAATAGAAAATAAAATTATTTTCAAGTATTACTATCCCTTTAAGACTAAACTAGTGATCTGATCATTTCCGGTGTTAGGGTAATGAAGATTGGGGAGGGGGAAAAGGGGAGAAGTGGATGGGGAAAGGGATGAGCAGAAGGCAGAGTGAAATGACAGTGGTGGTGGTGTGGGGGTGGTGTTGATCCTGGTGTTTCCTTCACCAGAATGTAGTATTTCACTCCTGGTGACCATGCTGGGTTCTGGTTGTAAAGTATAATTAAATTTGTATAAAACATGGCATACCTGGAGGTGCTTGCTACAATCAGTCCATTTTCATGACTCCCATTCATTGTCCAGGATTATCTGTGAAATGGGCTGAAACCAGCCATCTCAATACAAGAGCAGTGGGCATTAACCCTTTGAGTGCCAGAGTGGTACGGAATGCGTTGGTTTGCTATGCATTCTGTACAGCTCTGGAACTCAAAGGGTTAATAGGTCAATTGATCCTTAATGTAAAACGGTACAAATATTGAATGTGCTATGTACATTTACATATGCTTTAAAGATTATATTAACATGTGAATACTTTTTTTACTTATGCTCCGTTTAAGTTACTTTTGTGTTTAATTTTCTGATATTCCTTTTGACCTGCTTCCTCTAGGATGTGGTAGGCACTGACAGACCACCTGAGGAGGAGGTAATCTCCCCATGGCCCTGCTTAACCCCCAGCCATGGGCAGTTTCCCAGAAATGGTCATCTTTGCCGTTCTTAATACATCTGTAGTGTTTTCAGGATAAGACTTTTCACAATGGAAATAAGCATTTGTTTGTATAGGTTGTGCACATCAATTGCATGGAATTTGACTTAACCCATTGACTGCTAGAGGGGTCCCCAAAAAAGCACTCGGGTTATTCCATTCAACACCTGGTGCCCTGAACAATATAACTAGAAATGATAACTAAAAATGAGCTGTGCACTCGTCTTTACTGATATAAAGACAAAATATTCATCCAGCTCCTAGCTGAATAAATTGTGTTTTTATTGGTAAATCCGAGCATGCCATTCAGGCTATTTTATCATATTGTACAACTTTCAGACACATGATGCTGTGTGAGGGCTCAGTGGAGTAGTGTCTGGTGTTCAGGTAACTTGTGACATCTGGCTTTACTAATAAGTCATCTCTTCATCTCAGGACATGCTAAGTGTGTGGAGTATATAAAGACGTTTAACCTTCCACTTCTGATGCTGGGAGGAGGTGGTTACACAATCAGAAATGTGTCCCGCTGCTGGACCTATGAAACATCGGTGGCTCTGGCCACAGAGATCCCAAATGGTGAGTGTAATGAGCTAAGAGCGATTTGATGTATGTAGGAACTGTATGGGAGACACCAGGTTGGGCAGATCATGTTTATAGATCCTGGACTGACAACCTATAGTCCTTTTATACATTGACAGGCTGCAGCTGATGCTTAGCTGAGGAGGAGTTGTAGAGCCACAAGTTGTCCATCTTGGTTTATAAAAAGCAAGCTTTTGAGAACTTGTAATATACATACATAGTTTATGAATATGAACCTTATTTGGTGGTACTTCATGCAAACTGTTTTTTATGGTATTAACAGTCTCTGCTATGAATTAAATCTAAACCAGGCTTGGCAACCTGAAGACTAATTTAACAACTCTGGTACAGGCAATGGGTGGCTGGGAACTGTCGTTTTCAACAGCCAGAGGTACTTGGCTTGCCCAGCCCTGACCTTGTTAGCAGATCCCACACACCTGGGGGCATTTCAATAATAGGAAAGCAATAACTGGCCTGTAACTGAACTGATAAACATACTATAGAAATTGTTGTCCTTATGACTTGTTTCTCAAACTGGGTAATTTAGGGGAACCTAAAATAAGGAATGGTAACCGGGCAAATATGAAGGTTATATCAAATTATATTTACATAATCTATACAGCTGATGCTAGTTATACAACCAGCCATCACATATGGCAACAATAGACATATGATTACATTTCATTTTCCAGTGTGTATCTTCGTCCTTTTTTGGCACAAAGGGGGATATCAGTCCCCATATGCTCCCCATACTTTATTTGCTCCTGTTATTAGTACAAGTAAAACTTTCCATTGACTTTGAATTCTGTGCATATTGGACCTTTGTCCGTATGGTGCAGTTGGGTTGCCCCAGAAGTGCTAATGGTTATTAGTACACCAGCCTTCTTTACTAGCAGAGGCATATTTTAATAACATAGTGAGGGAAAACCATTTTACATTATTTTAACACCTTTTGTGTGGCAGAGGGATATCCAACGAATTGCTTCACAAAGCATCAGGCACCTCTTTCATTCTGTGGAGTGAATGTTTTGTTTCCCATCGTGCCTTTCAGGATTTTGCCAAAAAAAACAAACTCTAACTTGTGACTTGCTCTGAGACTGATGTACTAAGAACTGCACCATTGGGGAGAAATAAAAACTTGCATTGATGTTTAAATCTTAACCCCTTGAATGCTAGAGGCATCCAACACATTTCTTCATACTACTTTGGAGACTTGGCATTTAAGGGACAAAAAGCTCAATGACTGTATGAGGGTGGCTTGTCTGTTTTGGGTTTTTTTGTTTTTTTTATGTTCTTTGAAGGTCAGTGCCTCTTTAAATAAAAAGTGTGTGTATATAATGGCACAACCCTTTTGGGTCTTGAACAGGAATATTTGATTTTGATAGTGTGAAGCTTGGTCCTGCTTGTTGACTTCAGTCTATTTCTTGATAAAAGCCTAAGGACTGAAACACTTATTTAACATGACACCAGACCTAAAAATACTATGTCCAGGGACACATATTCCATTCTGAGTTTTTATCTTTTTCTTTTTTTTCTCCTTATCCTTCAGAGCTTCCATACAATGATTATTTTGAATACTTTGGGCCGGATTTCAAACTTCACATTAGTCCATCCAATATGTCAAACCAGAATACTAATGAGTATTTGGAGAAGATCAAGTAAGTACAGGAAGAAGGAGAGAATGATTATGTGTGGTGGTAATTCGTTCATTGACTGACTTATTTCTGGCAACCTATTTCAGGCAGCGTTTGTTTGAGAACTTGCGCATGCTCCCACATGCTCCTGGAGTCCAGATGCAGGCTGTTGATGATGACACTGTACAAGATGATAGCGGAGAGGATGATGATGACCCAGACAAACGCATTTCTAGTAAGGAAAAGCTTAAGTTGATGGGGAGCAGTGGTTGGTGCCCCTTTCAATTTAAAATTCTTATTTTTACCTCTTTAACAGTTCGGTCTTCAGATAAGAGGATTGCATGTGATGAGGAGTTCTCAGACTCTGAAGATGAAGGAGAAGGAGGTCGCAGAAATGTAGCCAACTTCAAGAAGGCAAAACGTGTCAAAACAGAGGATGAGAAGGATGGGGAAGAAAAAGGTGAGAATGCAGAGAAATAACTATAGTAGCAAAAGCTGTTTGATTTGCAGTGCAATTATGTACCCACCACAGAGTCAAAGCCTCAGACCTAAAGCTTAAACCAATTTGGTTACATGGCTTATAATGAGTCTCCAGTAATGCATCCTTATTGGCAGGAAGGACTGGAAAGGTTCTGATTTGCATCTACGTAATTTCATGTAGCCTTTTTTTGTTGGCATGTATTGCCTAGCTATCTTGCCTTTCTGCCTGTTGAACTACAAATCCCATCTGAGCCTTTTCCTTTACTGAATAAGGATGATCTTTGTGGCTGTTTTTGCACCAGTGTGTGTACAGGTTTCTCTTGGGGCACAATGAATGGGCTGTCTTCAAGCAGTTGTAAATTCTTGCTTTACTAGTCTTCTCTGCCACTGTTCTGATGGTCCATTTTCACTACCTAAACAGGAATTTTAATTGGCAGACTACAGATTGGATAAAGTGCTAAATGGGCCGCTATACGCTTCCAGCAGTCCTGGGCCCTTACTAAATAATTCTAGACACACATAGTATATTGCAAAGAGTTGGAAGTGTGTTCAGTGAGTTAATGGGGTCTTGTAAGTAATGTGAGCCTTTTATTTTATTATTACTATCACCCCTCTTGTAGATATTTTGTAAAATTGAATAGCCCCCAGGTTCATCTCTCAAACCTTTTGTGGTTTGAGAGATAACTAAGGCAAAGTTTTCCCCCCTTCCCTGAAGTGAGCGTTGTACCGACTGCAGGGATATCCGGTCTGACTTTCATCAGACGGCTCTGCAGCAGAGCTGCGATCGTGTTTAGTGAAAAATTATTTCACAAACTGTCTACATGTGCTTGGTTTGCAATGTGTATCCAGCACTCGATCACCATGATCACTTAAAGTATTGAAAAATGAATCTTTAAGTTGGACAACACTAAGGAGATCATGGCAGCTGTGGAATAGGTTCTTATCACCTCCTTGGTGAGACAGGCTTGTGTGGGGATACTGCTTTCTGCCCTTGCAGTTCTAACAAATGATTGCTTTTGCAGATGTCAAAGAAGAAGATAAAGATGAGAAGCCAGATAGCAAACGGTGAGAATTACTTTTTTTGAGTAACTGTGGCTTGAGACACTAAGATCATCTTGCTAACTGTGCACCCCTATAGTTGTGCTCTGAAGCTACAGTCATATAGCTCAAATATGTGAAGGGTTACAGGTAATTATGACTTTGTTCTGATAACTCTACCGTGGTGTGGTGCAAACGCACTCCTCAGAAGGAGGAAGAGAGAAATCCCTGGACTTTAGGTGTTAACACCTTGAATGGTAGAAGTTTCTTTATGGTACACTGACCTCCCTAGAATTCAAGGGTATAAACACCATTTCAATCTGTGGAAATCTTTCATTGCTACCTATGGTGCAACGTTTTAATGCTTCACTGATCTACTCTGTACAAATGGTCATCTTTTTATTTCATAATAACCTCTAGTGTAAGATTATTCTTGTTCTAATGTGTGCTTCTACTAATATTGGTACTCTCATCCCACAGGGTAAAAGAAGAGATGAAATCTGCCTGATACCACTGGTATATGGAGAAGTTATCACAAGACCAAGCAATCCTCATGATTTTATATTTTATGTATTCCCTGTACAGAGACTTCTATATAAAATATAAATCCCTGCACAGGCTAAATTATTTTATCCTACTGGTTAAGGGAGGGACTGTATTATGTTTAATCTGAAAGGAGCCCAGCCCTAATCTCACCTTGTCCATCTGTGCTGGGATAAAATCTACACTTCACTATTCAGTGAGTTTGTGGCTTAGTAGGCCTCAGCTCTGCTCCCTTTTGTATGAGATTTTTATAATGCTGTACCTTCTCTACTTTTATTTAGCTGTGTTATTGTATCACTCCAGTGCACAGTGGTACATTGTAATGTGGGTATATCCCTACTCCTGTACATTCTGATATGTAGACTTCTACAGTCATGCATGGTGTGTGCTGGGGGTGGAGGTGAGAGTGTTGGTAAAACACACACTTTTTGGCTTTTTTTGTTCTGTTTATTTTTGTGCTCAGGATCCAGGTGGTGAGATGGAGGCGGGGGTAGCTGTCTTCCAATAATGGGTTGCCATATTCTCATGGGACGGGGAGCAAGTTGGTTCTCCTTCCCTAAACTCTTCAGGGATTCCCTGTTCTGTTAATGCTGCTAACTCTCTTCCCATTTTTAATGTTTATGAAGCCAAGGTTTTAGGTAAGGGGAAGCCTGGTCAGCGGTTACCTCATGGGGTGGGGGGCTGCAAATGGAATATTTGCATTTAACTTTCTTGCAGGAGCTAGAGGGATGGGGATGTGGGATTTATATGTCCTCTTTGTGATAGGGGATCGTTTTTGTTCTTTTTATATATGATTCAGTTGTGGAGAAGCTTTGTAATAAAACCTGGTACAGTTATACCACATGCACTTGTGTGTTTTAAAGAAACTTGCATTACATATCTACATTTGGACAGATATATACCCATTTTTAGGCTCCTGCATTGTGTATACTGACTTCCCCCATCGCTATACATGCTACTTGCACAAAGACATAAGTGGAACAGCTGAGGGCACAATATCTGGGTTTTATTTTTTCTTCACGCTCTCCAAATACATACATTTTTGTTTTAATCATTCTGCTTTAACACATTGCGACTTTACTAGTATCCAGTGTGTTAAGACCCCTAGCATATAAGGGTTTCATTTTAATAAATTATACAGTTTTGCTTCAAAAATCCTCTTGCCATTGTACATGTGCTACAGTGTTTTTATACAGCATGCCTCTAATCTCCAAGTCTTATCAATTACCACTAAGTGTGGTATAAAAATGAACATGATTACAACCACCTCTACAGTTTTGTGGACTGCCCACATGGAGAGCTTTCCACTGACCTGTAGCTATACCAAACATCTTGGCACTAGGGTTATATCAGCGACTTCTGTGCCAGTGCAAATATATAACAAGTTGGACTTGGTTCATCTACAAACTGGCTTCCAGCTGGAGCTGCAGCAGCCATTTTCTAATAGATGTAAGGAAGTAACATTTCAGTAAAATAATAAAAAAAAAAAAAACCTAACCTGCTATCCATTTAAGGTACAAAATATACACTGACTTATACAGGTACAGTGTTGTACCAGCAGCTGTTCATCAAACCCACTAGTCATCCCACTGTCCTAGCTAACAACTTATGTTGGTTCCTTTCACAGTTCATTCTCATTCCTGTTGCCATTGTGATTCTCCAGTTCCTTGGGGAATATTGCAAAAACGTCTCAAGGCATTCTGAAGCAAGTCATACCGTGGGATTCTTAATTGAATTGCAATGGTACATGCAGTAGATAACTTCTGCTTTTGACCTGTGCAGACATTCTCCCACATCTTCCCATCTTACTCTTGACATTAGAAGGTGTCATGTATCTAATGGGTTGATCTTTCCTTGTAATGTTATCTCTGTAAATCTGGGCAGAGAAAGCATGTCCAGTGGTGCAGACCCATATGATAGGATCCCTCTGTGATGTCTTAATTGCTGACATCTGGTTTTTGTAAAAGTGTAGATTATGGTCACTTTTCATTCATTGTTCTGATGGTCATGTGTCTTTCTGGTGAAACACTCTTCTGCACCATTATTCATAGAGTATGAATGCTCATACAACTACTTGCAGAATTTATGCTTATGGGTACAGAACAGGGCTGTCCTGATTCATTCACAAGCTGCAGTTTGCTTTGTGGCTCTCCCAGTGCCTGCAGTTGCTATCCTCAAACTTCAAGTGAATTGATACCTTTCCAACACTTATGCACATATAAAAAGATGAGGGGAAAATACGAACACTATAATGCACGTTTTATTCAAACCATGCACTCATGAATGAAATAATACAGGTATTAAAGCAGTATGCGGCATCTGGATCTACTGCAATGATTTATAGAATTCCACTTTGATACTGTGTATGAAAACACAGCTAGGCTATGACTTCTGATAACAGACACTGGCTGTAGCTCAACAAACATGTTTCATGCTATCGGCACTCTTAACGGTTGCAGAGCTCTGAATTAAACCTGCCAGCATTTGGATGGTGTAGGGTCAATATATAATATCAATTATTGTCTGAGATTGTGCCTTGTCAGCCTTGCATATGTAGGAAGATTGTTTTGCACTGTAACTTCAGGCCAGACATGCCATGTGTCAGTTTCCTGAATTGGTGGTTTAATGCTCCTCAGACCCCACTAAGAGATATTATTTATATATATATATATATATATATATATATATATATATATATATATAATCTCTATATCTCTTTCGCCATTAGTATGATTGGTTGTAAATCCTGTGAGGGGAACCTCTGGCTCCTGAATAGATAGAATCTGAAGAAAAAAAAAAAAAAAAAAACGCGCCCCCCCTTAACCTTTTCAAGTTAAGGTAAAGGTGGAGTCTGTGGAATGGCTGATCTGAAATAGAAGACATAGCACTACTCTCCAGATCTCTGCTAATGATACATGCAGAATATACTTATAATGGGGACCCACCAAAATACTTGTGGGTCAGTGTTGTCATCTGGGGAGCTTATTTGATAAGTCTCACACATCTAAGGGGCTTTGTGCCTTATTTGGGAAGTAGCTTCCTGTACTTGGATCAGGCCCATACTTGGGCATTAATCCCCTGATGGCAGCCTTGGGTGGAGCAAGGCTTTAAGTACCATATTCAGATCTCCAGGAGGTAATAAGTAAAAGGTATAGGATGTGGTTGGCCCAAAAAAAAAAAACAACAAACAAACAAACTTTAGAAACCTAAAAGGTAAGAAGGCGCACCCCCCCCAATCAACATGTCACCTGGATGAAAAGGGGCAACATGAGAATCTTGCCCTGCATATAAGCAGGAGATTCTAATGTCACCCCATTAAATGTGCAGCATTGCCTGTATATGAATCTGAATCCAGCCCTCTTTAGATCCCTCGCAAAAAGGTGTACTGCTGCTGCAGGATCATTACAAGGGACTTTTAGATGACTCATGGACTGTCTGGTGCACAAAATCTTTTCTTGGTGCGGCACTCAAAGGTTTACGCTACATATGGAACAAGCATAGCTAGGATTTTTAGTCCGTTGTTCCAAATGTAGCTTAACCCTTTGAGTGCCACAAAAAGTTATCTTGTGCACCAGGAGATCACAGGCAGTCTATGAGCCATCTAAAAGTCATTTGTAATGATTCTACAGCAGCAGTACACCATTGCCGAGGGGGCTGGATCCAGATTCTGGTATGCGGGCAATGCTGTGGCATGTAAGCAGGCAACATGAGAATCTCGTGCTTATATGCAGGGCAATATTCTCATGTCACCCTTTTTATACAGGTGATATGTTGATTGCAGTGTGCAGCTGCATGATGTTTCAAATGTGACCTTTTAAAAGGATACCATGATGAAGGACTGGGGCTTGATGTAATGGATCCACCCAATCTGGAAGACTTGTTGTATATCTGCTGCCAGTTGCTTCAGAAGAATTTAAAAAAAAAAAAAAAAAAAAAAAAAAAAGCCCTTGTCACCAAGGGGTTATGTATTCCCTCCAACTTTTGATGCATGGAATTCCACAAGGCTTCCCACACCATGCACTAGAAGAAACATTTTCTTTGCTAAATGGACTACTCTTGCATTGACTTTGGTAGCAGTATTCCTAAACTTAACTACGCTGTTTAAGAAACTGTAAACTGAGAATGACTGGTTCGTCAGTGCTCTACCATGATGATGTTATACACTACCCAATGAAGATAAAAATTGGATCTTTTATTTTGCAAAGATGCAAACAACTTTGAAAATTCAAATGCTTCTGGTTTAACCTTACAGCATTCATAAAAGGTACTGCTAACTTTTTTTTTTTTAAATCAAAAGAGGATGCCTCCTCAATTTCTTCATCTGCGGATAAGGCCCACCACACGGGAGCTGTCCATAGACTGTAGTAGCAACAGCGCCACTGTGCTATTGCACCTAAAAAAAAAATCAACTTTGAGTTGTAAAAACTTTAAAATAAAACACATTTCAGCAGTGGGAGTACCCTTGTTTTACTCAGGGGGATAAACAATACAACATATATATTTTTTTTTTACATTTTAAGTGTTACTATCCCTTTAATAAACAATCCAACAACTGAAAAGGGATACAGTTTAGAAATGCACTTGTTAAGAAACAGTCTTCTATCAGGCCTGTTCCATACGGCCAGTGACAGAGGAATTTAATTTATCCCCATCAGTCTCTCCTTCCTCCACAAAGGAATCCCTAAGAAATTGAGGATGACCAAAGATAGGGATGAATTGTCTAATGGGGGACATACAGCTTCCAGACCAGGAGTTTAGGACCCCAAAATAGATCAGGGGATAAAGGAAACTGAAGAGATAAGAGTCTTAACTCAACCTGGTTACTGCTCAACAGATGAGGGCCCTGGAGGTGAAGTGGGGTCCTCAGTGCAAGAGGGTCATAGAGTACCAGAATACTCCCTAGTAAGCCTAGTCTGGCATAAGGATCATATATAAAAAAATGGAAATAATGGTGGAAAAATAATATAAAGCTCAGGGGAGTAAAGCATCTGACTCTATAAGGAGAATCAATGCCCCAAAGGCTTTAAAAAAAGACATAAGTAATAGAAGGTGCTAATAGCCCTTACAGTAAAGCAGCCACCATAAAGCACATGTAGTAATGGAAGCTGAGAATAGAGTGCAGTACAGGCAAAACACCACAATCCAGTACATGCTAATGGAATAGGGACAAAAAACAGACCCATAGTACTCAAGAGGTTAACTCACCTGCAGCTTCAGACTCCCATTTGAAATAGACTGAAGAGCGCCCCCCCCCCCCCCCCACAGGAGAGGAAAAGTACAGGTCAGAACTGCTCACCCTATAAAGAGGATACCACTGCAATTTTTTCTGGTCTTTTTTTCTTTTGCTCGTCCCTAGGGGAAGATGAGGTCTGAGCCTCTATTATGTGAGACAATTTAGCCTTCCTAGGGATGGCAGTGTAAGGGGAGACATATGATCGATGGCGTCACTGCCTGGGGACACACGTTTGTGCCAGCTGGTAGATGATGTCAGTGCCCATGCTGGAAAGCACGCCTGCATTTCAAAGCTTCCTGAAATAGGCAACTTGCAAAAGAGGAAACGGTGGACACTAAGGAGGTATGGGCAGACGTGGGGGCACCCCAGATTCAGCAATAATAGGGTTTTCAATATTTTCTGTGCGTACTATTTATTTTGTTCCTGTGGTCAATCCAGCTGTATGATCTGGGGAAGCTCTTCTGTCTTCCTTTCCCAAAGTAAGTACCCCAGGTTGGCTTATTTGGGGATATTGTACATGGGGATGGAGTTATTTCTCTCTTTTACCCTCTACTATTCATGCTTCCTCCTCTGTTATCTCATTTCTAACAGCATGTCAGAACCAGAGACCTTTGATATTGGCACAATCCCCAAAAAGTCCACATCTAAGTCCAAGCATTCACTCTGTTCCTCTTGTGAGCAACGACTACCTTAGTTTCAACAAGGATGGATTTGTGGAACCTGTATCCGGCAAGCTATGGCCAAAAATGCCTCCGCCCTATGCAAGATTTTATATCCACTTAGAACTGCAACTCACTTTTGACCAAGTTAGAGGTTCCAGAGCTCACCAACATGAACCAGCACAGGGATCCTGGAACAGGGAATGTGACTCTTCAGGACTGGACATTGAGGAAAGGCTTCTAAGACATGACTGCTCCTCAGAGGAAAAAGGGGAATTACCTGATGATACTTACAAGCTGGTCTCAGCAGAGCAGACCATTATGGACACTGAGGAGCCTAAAGAACCCTCTTGCAAAAAGGATCAACAGTTCAAGAATGTCTCTCGCCAGTCAAAAGTGTTTCCAGTTCAGGAAGTCTTGGCGGCAATGATCTCAGAGGAATGGAAAGTTCCTGACCGAAATTGGCTATTTCCATATGGCTGGAAGGCTTTGTCTCTTTGACTTTAAATACCTCAGATTGTGGGAGATCCCGAAAATGCTCACTGTATCCAGGGTCACACACCGGTCTGTAATCGCCTTGAAAGATGGATGCAGCTTTTCAGATCCAATGGACAAGAAAGCAGAAGTGGCTATGAAAAAAGCCTTTGAGGATCCCACCTCAGGTTTCAGACCAGCGATTTCAGCAGTCTCAGTGGCCTGTTCTCTCAGGGTCTGGCTGTCAGAGCTTCAGGATGACCTTTCCTCCAGAATTCCTAGTGAAGACGTAAGTAAGCTGTCTGCTCTATGACTTGTAGTTGATTTCCTATGTGATGCCTCCCTGGAATCAGGCTGCATGTGTGCCAGGTACTCAGCATTATCAATTATAGCTCAGAGGGCAATTTGGTTAAAGGGTTGGATGGCAAATGCAGACTCCAAAAAACACTTATGTTTTATGCCTTTCCTAGGAGGTGCAGTATTGGACCCTGAACTGGAGCAACTCTTGGACAAGACAGATGCTAGAAAGCAGCTACCTTCCAGACCTTTTCCTTGGTTCAGGAAATATGCTCCAGGCATACAGAGCATTCCCTTGTCATTTCAGAGATAATATTCCTCCATCCCAGAAGGCACCTTTTTGGCCTCAAGGCTGGGAATTCTTATCATCTTCCCCAGTGTGGTCCCACCTATCTTCTTCATGACTCCCGAAAAATAGAAGCAATGCCCCTAGAAGGCTACATGCAATATTTCCTACCTGCTTGGCAACTCATCACCCAGGATCACTGGCTCTTAAGTGTCCTCCACGATGGGATATCACATATAACTCATCCAGCTTCCTCTGTCCAGATATTTGCCAGCCTCTCTTCAGCAGTGAACTCTTTTTCACTTGACCATAGTCCAGTTCCTCAACGATCAAGTCCTGGTTCCAGTTCCCAGATGAAAGGACGGCAGAGCCACATATTCAACAATCTTTTTAGTACCAAAAAGTCCATCTTCATGTCAGCTGGTGGTGGATCTAAGACTGCTAAACAGATTGATCCTACGGCAGAAATTCAAGATGGAGATGCCAAAATCCATTGCGGAGGCTGTTATGGCCACTATAGACCTCTCAATGCTTCCTCTGGTAGCTATACCCATCCATGAAGAGTTGCAGCATATCAGTTCCAGGTCCTTCCATTTGCAGTCCAGAACTGCACACCTATGTTTTAGCCCAGAAACAAAGGATACATCACTGCAGCTTTAACTAGATCCTTTGAATCATTATTTTAACTTTAGCATTGTAAGGATATACTTATTGGGGCAACGCTACCCAAAATATTAGTTCCATTGGGACAATATTGTTATAATAGATACAGTTTCTGCACAGTAACTTTACCACTATGGCAGAGCCAATGGAGGAGAAGAAAACTACGGGCAATAAAGGCACTTCTTCCTCATGCGTTTCTGTGGTTCTAAAGTTTCAAGCAATGCAAAACTACAATACAATAAAATGTAAAATGCTTGGACACTGTGTCTAATTGAGTAAGCAAATCAAAGGAATTGCACCCAAATCTTGACTCAGAGTGGGCTAAGACCTTACCTGGTTCAACAGCCAATATTTTAGAAAAACTACAGGATAGATGGCTAACAGAAACACCTTGTGTGCCTGTGAAAAGACCTCTACCTAAGAATTCCTCAAAAGATGCTCATTTTTTTTCACATTATTCATCAGCTGATGAGGGTGAATTATCCAGTGATAATAGTGAACCATCCATGAGGGTCCATTCACCATGAAAATGATACAGAATCCAAAGATTCTCTTATTAAAGAAATTCTAGAAGCGATCCAAGTATCAAATGAGCAAGTCTATAATACCCCATCTAAATCCCTTTTTAAGCGTAAAAAGAAATCCTCTATACCTTTTTCTGCTTATGAGGAAGTAGATGTCATAGATGAGTGGGATAATACAGATAAATCCTTGTATATATCCAAGAAATTTGAACAAACGTATCCATTTCCCAAAGGCAAGGTAGCCCTTTGGTCTAAACCGCCAGCAGTCGATCCCACAGCATCCAGGCTGTCCAAACATACTGCTATACTGATTCAAACTGCAACATCCCTTAAGGACTCGTCCGACAAAAAGATTGATACAATAAAGGGATAGTAATGTTTCAGAAAAAAAAGCAGCTCTGATTAATCTTCATAGTATTTGGGCCATGGAGAGTGTTATTTCAATACTGTCAGAGTTGTAGTTCAAGAGTAATTGAATGATAAAGTATCCCCTCCCACCCCCTTTACCTAGTGTAAACCACCTCCCCTCAAATGTGGAATCTGGTGTCTTGAACGGACAGGTCGCAGTAAGGCACTATCTTCTTACTGTAAGCATAAAGAAAACCCTGCCCCCTTGACAGGTTTTTCCTTATGCTCACTGAAGATTGTCCCTTACTGTGTTCTATCCAGACAGTCTTTTTTATACAATACAACGAATCCCATGTGGGTATCTGCCTCTACTGGGTTACCTACAAGAAGCCACCACCTATATAGGTGAAGCGGCTTTGGAGAAAGCCTAAACAGCAACTAAATGGTCAGCTACTATTGTTAAAGCGGGATGTATGGAACGTAGAATCTGCTTCCAATAAAGCTCTTAGCTTTACCATTTAAAGGTTCTTTGCTATTCAGTTCAGAATTGAACAAAACTGTCAGTCAAGCCACTGGAGGGAAAAGCACCATTTCACCTCAAAATAAAGATAAAAGATTTGATATCAAGAAGAAATCCTTTGCCTATCTTGGTAAAAGTTCCTCTAGACAAACATTACCTAACACGTCAGCAGATTCCATTTGTTTAGGTAAAACAAAATCAGCTTTCAAAAGTAAAATGGGCCCAAGACAGTTGGGTCTAAACTCACCACAGCATGAGATTGGGGGTCCAGAATATCCCAGAGAACCTCCAATAGGGGGAAGACTCAGACACTACTTTCTATGGAGGATGTTAATCCCAAACGAATGGGTACTTCATTTGTTAGGATACAAGATATTATTCACGACACTACTTCCACCTCGTTTCTTCATGTCCAGAGTACTCAAAGAAAATATTCTCCAGTAAGCATTTCATAAAGCGATTCTGAAATTCCTAGCGAATAGGGTGATAATCCCAGTACCAAAAGCACAAAAGACCAAAGGCTTTTATACCAATCTTTTCATGGTCACAACCAATCTTGGGTTTAAAAGCACTGAACTAATTTCTCAGAGTGCCCAAGTTCAAGATGGTATCTATCAAGCCAGAGATAGCAGCCATGGAACCAGAGGAATTCATGACATCATTAGATATCAAACATGCATACCTACACATCCCTATATAGTACAAACGCTGGCAATATCTCAGGTTTGCCTTCCAAAACCAGCATTTTCAATTTGTGGCACGTCCCTTTGGATTAGCCACAGCACCTCTTACGGCACACCTCCGATCCATGGGAGTAAACCTGACTCCATATCTGGACAATCTGTTATTAAAACTCAGTCCCAGGGTTTAACTCAACAACATCTTCAACTAACCTTGCTAACAATGAAGTATCATGGTTGGGTCATCAACTTAAACAAAACAAATCCCAACTGGTAACGTCTCAACAGATTCTATTCCAAGGACTGATATTCAATATCAAAAAGAAAAATGTGAAATTACCTCAAGAGAAAAGTTTGGATCTTCAGGAGAAATTTCACAAATCCCTCCCCAACCAGATATATCAATCAGGCACTACATGAACACTGTGGGAAAAATGAGACAGTTCCCTTCAATGAGTTTCACATGTGACCACTACAATTGGAACTACTATGCAATTTGTCCAAAAATCCAAACTATCTCCATCACATGATGACTGTATCTCAGACCACCAGACAGTCACTACAGAGGTAGCTCACAAGTCCAGACCTGTTCACAGGAAACTCTTCTCCATAAAAGAATTGAAGATACTCACACCAGAAGCCATGGGAAGCAGTATACGAACACCTCTCCAATCAGGGTCAATGTTCTCCATTCCAGTCACGTCTACTCATAAACATTCTGGAATGACATGCAATTCTCAAAGCACTGTCGACATGGCCTGAAATTCTGAAGAACCTTCCCATTCGAATTCAGTCTGACAATGCTACAGCAGTGGCCTACGTAAATCACCAAGGAAGAACAAAGAGCAAGGCCGCCTGCAGAGAAGTAGAAAAAATCCTCTTGAGTGGAGAACCATGCCCCAATACTATCGGCCATATGCATCCCGGGAGTGGAGAATTAGGAGGCAGATTACCTCAGCCACTGGACTATAGACCCAGTAGAATGGGAATTTAAACAGGAAATATTCATTCAGATAACAGATTGATGGGGAGTACCCGAAATAGACATGAAGAACTCAAGGATAAACAGAAAACTACCGGCATTCTGTTCAAGAGCAACAAACCCACAAGCAATAGCAGTGGATGTCCTAACAATTCCATGGAATTAGTCTATTGTACAGTGCTTTATCTTACCTTTAATCCTTTCCACACTGCTGCCCCCCTTACATCTCTTCCTTTATCTCCTCTTATGTTCCCGGTCACCTCCTTTGCTCAGCACACAGTACCCTTCTTGTTACACCATTCACACCCTCCGCCGTCTCCCTTCTCAAACCTTTTTCACTTTCCACTCCCTACCTAAGGAATTCTATACTGCTCTCCCTATGTCTAAAAAAACCACCTCTGTCTTTAAGTCTACCCTGAAATATTTTCTTCTGGAGCACTAGGACCATGCACTACCTTTTGGCAAACTAGTACTTGAAATCACAGCACTTGAGATCGTCATACCCTGTTGTCTGCCTCGTATTGCCCATTTAGACAGAAAGCTCTTGGGACAGGGAACTCTACCCTATTGTTTCTATGACTGTGACACTTATTTATCCCCATTAATTTATTGTAAACTACTACTATTGTAAGGCTCTACACCGTTTGGCATCATGTAATTAAAGGTATACATACATAGTGTAGGTCTTCCCTCCACTAGCTATGATTCCCAGAATCCTTTGAAAAATAAAAGAAGAGAAAATACACATCATTCTCATAGCTCCATTTTGACCAAGAAGATCACCACCTCTGAAATATGTCAATGACAGAGCTGTTGCATCTTCCTCAGATTCCAGATCTCATACCTCAAGGACATATTCACCACCACAACCCACACCATCTAGCTTTGATGGTGTGGAACTTGCAACCCAAATTTATAGAACAAAGGATTAAGTTCTCTGGTCATTCACACCATAATCAGAGCTCACAAATCCATGTCTGCCAAAATACATAATCATATATGGAAGATATATTTTTCTTTCTGTTCTAACAAGGGACTAGAACCATTATTATTTAATCTCCCTTCTTTACTAGAGGTTTTGCAAACAACCCAAACATATAATAGTATAAGGAGCGCAACTCAAGTATCCCACTATTAGTACGTTCATATATATCATATATGGGGTGCCAAGGTTCTATGTTCAGCCTATAGAAGGGTTATCGCTCTGAAAGTTCAAATTTCAGCACTGTCATTTCTTTTGCAGAAAAAAATTGTTACTATCCCCAAAATTCAAACCTTTCTTCAGGGGGTAAACAGAATAGCCCCACCATACAGAGACTCTACTCCTCAATGGAACTTAAATTTAGTACGAGAGGCTCTTCAATCTTCCCTATCTGAACCATTATCATCAGCATCTATTAAAGATCTGACCTTCAAAACAGTGTTTCTCACAGCACAGAACTCAGTGCACTGTCGTGTGCATCACCGCACCTTACCTTTCAAGATAAAGTTGTTTTATGAACTGTTCCTGAGCTACTGTCGACCAGTTATGCAAAGCAGCAGCACAGTAATCTGTTCACACATTCACAAAGTTCTGCAAAGTTAATATTTTTTCTATCTCAAGATGCCAGTTTGGCCTCAAATTTCTAGAATCCATTGTTCATTAGTTTTCTTTTCTCCTGCTAATTTTGGGATTCTTTGGGATGTCAGCATGGTCCCTGCATCCCTCAATGATGACAGAGAAAAGGGGATTTTTATACTTACCAATAAATACTTTTTCTTCTCTCTTCACCCATGCATCATTCAGTAATTTAAAAATATTGATTTGTGTCTTTCAGAAAGCTAATTAACCGCCTAAGGACCTATGACGTGCCCGGACCGTCATGGGTCTAACGTGCGATAATGACCCATGACGGTCCGGGCACATCATGGACTTCAGGGCTCCCTGCCATTTGGTGAGCCCTGATTCATTTACACACACAAAAAAAGTTAGAAAAAATGCTAGTAATGTTTCACAAAAACAGCAGCTCCAATTAATCTTCATAGTATTTGAGCCATAGAGAGTGTCATTTCAATACTGTCAGAGTTGTAGTTCAAGAGTAATTGAATGATAAAGTTTCCCCCTCCCGCCCCTTTTAAGTAGTGTAAGCCACCTCCCCTCAGATGTGGAATCTGATCCACAGACCAGACAACTCAAGGGACAATCTTCTTACTGTGAGAGCAATTAAAGCCTAGCCCCCATTGACAGGTTTTTCAGGTTTCTCCCTTATCTTAATTGAAGATTGTCCCTCTCTGCAATCCACTTGGACACCACCCTGCTTCTCTGAGGTGAGCAGTGTTACATCAGTAAAAGGGGGATAATTTAGCATTTAATTACTCTTGAACTACAACTCTGACCGTACTGAAATAACACTTTGCATGGCCCAAATACTATGAAGATTAATTGTAGCGGATTTATTATGAAACATTACTATCCCTTTAAGTGCGATCCTTAAAGGGATAGTAATGTTTCATAATAAAAGCACCTCTAATTAATCATCATAGTATTTGGACTTTGTAAAGTGTTATTTCAATTCTGTCAGAGTTGAAGTTCAAGAGTAATTCAATGACAAAGTATGCTCCTCCCGCCCCTTTTACTGATGTAACACTGCTCAGCCAGAGCAGAAGGGAGGTGCCCAGGTAGATTGCAGAGAGGGACAATCTTCAATTAAGATAAGGGAAAAACCTGAAAAGCTTGTCAAGGGGGGCAGGGATTTCATTGTTTTCATAGGAATAAGATTGTACCCTTCTGTTATCTGTTTGGTCTATGGATTGCATTCCACATCTGAGAAGAGATAGCTTACACTAGGTAAAAGGGGCATGAGGGGAAACTTTGCTTGTGAATACCTCTTAACCCATAAAGGTTTAAGAGATAAGACATATCATTCTTCATGTTTTTTTAATGCCTACAAATTAAAATAAAGTTAAACTGAAGTATTACTATCCCTTTAAGGGGGTTAAAGAAATAAACCTGTATGAGCACGCAACTCCTGTTTTAACATAGGTTATTATGTAGGTAGATGTCCTTCATACAGCAGTCATACACTACAGCAATCAATGAAATACCACTAAGGAACAAACGTATCCTACCCCATGCGTCCTATGCCAGCTAATCAGTCATTCTAGCTTTTGCAGGAATTCCTGTCAGTCTAAATGCATGTTAAAGGGATAATAATACTTTATTATTACTATCCCACATACTGTAGATATTTGCAAAATAATTTAACAGCCCCCAGGTTCATCTCTCAAACCTTTATGGTTTGAGAGCTAACCGAAGGCAAAGTTCCCCCCTCCCCTGAAGTAAGCATTGTACAGACTGCAGGGATATCCAGTCTGACTTTCATCTGCAGCAGAGCCGCGATCACGTTAGTGAAAAAGAATTATTTCACTGAAATGGTCTTCTACATGTGCTTGCAAACCAAGCACACGTAGAAGACAGTTTCAGTGAAATAATTCTTTTTCACTAACGTGATCTCGGCTGAGCTGCAGAGCCGCAAGCCTGTCATAAGACAGACTTCCTCTGCGGTCAGCACAACGCTGACTTCAGGGAAGGGCGAGGGGTTAATTTTGCCTTCTGTTATCTCTCAAACCATAAAGGTTTGAGAGATGAACCTGGGGCTATTCAATTATTTTGCAAATATCTACAATATGGGGGATAGTAATAATAAAGTATTACAATCTCTTTAACTGTTCCAGTAGTAGGACGGAACTGCCACCTACTGGGCATTTTTAAATTATTAATCCACAAGCAAGTTTCAGATATGTGTCTGCCCTCCAGAGGACAAAAGCATATTGAAAGGAATTGCCACTCTAATTGTTGTACCACGACAACTAAATTCCTGGTTAAACTGGGCTTTTAACCTTCAGTTTGGTCTAACGCATCTTGCCAAAGAGACATCTGCGCTACTGCGCTGTCTGTTCCAGTCTCCTCTAGGAGGAGTTAAATTGTACCTTAAGGTACAGGAAGGGACTGACGACACAGGCTCGCAGGTGCCTCTATAGCAAGCTGCTTGCCTGACGAGTTGGATTTCTCAATAACGCTGGACTTATTCCAGATAACACTAGAATGGATATGCTTATTGTTATGTGCATAATTATTTTGGGGTAACATTAATTTGTGTGATAGTTCTGTTTTAAGGCCCGGTAATATGCCAGGACCATAACTGGTAAACTTACCTAAGGGACCGCTGCTGGTTCTGGCATGTCAAGGGTTAACTCATCACCATAGCAATGTGCAATGGGAGAGCAGAGAGCTGCCTGTTACTAAGTGCTCCAACACCAGAGCACTTAGCTTGTCAATTATTACTTTGTTGACACTTGTGATTTGCTAAAATAGTGAATCACATGTGGTGAATGCAAAATGACAGAGGCAATGTTTGTGAACACTGCCTCTGACATTTGTCTGTCTCCCTACTCTCACACATCATGAGAAGAGAGACAGACAAGAGAGTACCAGCTTGAAAACAGGTGTGTGTGTGTGTGTGTATATATATATATATATATATATATATATATATATATATATATATATATAAAAAGGCTGTCCCATTTGATCACTGTCCTCATCAGTGATCATTTGATTTCCCCCTTTGATCACTAAATTTAGAGATCAATTGCTGCAAAGCAGCATTTGCCGATCTGTGGTATTTTTTTTTTTCAACCTCTCCAATTTATTTATTTTAAAGTTATTTTTTCTTCATGATTTTTAGAGTTATTTAGGTAGTTTAGATAAGCAAAGTTGGGTTAGATAGGTTCAGTGTATACATTGATTAGAGCAAAGTTTAGGGTTGGACTTATGTTTAGGAGTACTGTTTAATAAAATATAAATCACTATAGGAATAGTGACTGAGTTATTTTTTTCCTGTAATTTAATTTGGGTCCTGTTTCCTTTTTTCATTTTTTTAAATTAATTTCTTTCATTTAGTTAATTAATTTGATAGTTTGTTAATTTATGTAGGCAGATCAGTGTTTATGTGGTTTAGTGAAAGGTTTAGGGTTGGAGTTAGGCACAGAAGAATATATATTAGTATTTACATAGGATTGAGAAAGTTCTACATTTTCTAATGAGTGGAGGAGGAATATCCCTCCTTGTCCTTTACATAAGGGGTGTGTTAGAAACTTTATACTCCCTCTGGCCATTAGTTTCAGATATCTGGAGTTGAAGCAGGGGTGGGGTATGATTGAAATTCAAACAGCTTCTCTATTAACATAGCTTGTTGCAAGACAATAGATTCTTATGGGGGAGGGTGGCGAGTCTTCACAAGACAACTTCAGAAATAACCCCCACAAGCAAGTTTAGATTATATGGCCTAGTTCAGCAAGCTAAATAAAGAGGGGCAAGTCTGGAAAAAAATCCAATTACACAGTATGGGACAAAGAAAAAAAAACCCTCTAGGTTTAAAGTTATTTACCCTTAAGGGCTCCAATGCATGGGAAAGCAATGTGTTTGCAACCTCCAGTAATTTTTTTTTTTTTTTTTTAAGATTTATTGCAGTGGTTAACACATTAAAGAGATAGCAATACTTCGTGTACATATTCTGGGAGGATTTATCCTGCTGATTAAAAACAAGGGTATGCAAATATATAAATTGCTAGCAATATCTCAAAGGCCTGACATTTGAGTGATGTTACTATACCATCCTATGGAGGTTTAGGTCAAATGACAAGACCTGTCCATAGGATGGTGATGCAACAGCACCACTGATGTGCAAGATCTCTGCCCTGAAACACTATATAATTCAGTTTGAGCCTCAGTAATTTAAACACTTCAGCAATGGGAGTATCTTGTTTTACGCATGAGGGTAAAAATATATATAACACACCTTAAAAGGATTGCAATGTTTCACAATAAAAGCAGCTCCAATTAATCTTCATAGTATTTGAAAGTTATTTCAATATGGTCAGAGCTGTAATTCTAGAGTAATTGAATGATAGAGTATCCCCCTCACCCCACCCCTTTTACTGATGTAACACTGCTCAACTCAGAGCAGCAAGACTTTCTGGATGATCACAGAAGGAAAAAAAATGTAGTCAGCATAAGGAAAAACTTGTCAAAGGAGACATTGCTTTCCTTATGCTGGCAGTAACATTGTCCCTTGCTGCGAGCTGTCCAGTCCAGGGAACAGATTCCACATGAGGGTAGGTGGCCTGCACTAGGTAAAAGGGGTGGGAGGGGGATACTTTATCATTCAATTACTCTTGAACTACAACAGTATTGAACACTCCATGGCCCAAATACCAAGATTAGTTGAGTTGCTGTTTTGTGAAACATTACTATGCCTTTAAATAGACAAGTCTCCAGAGTAATGTTCAAGCAGTTAGAGAATGTCTGCAATAAAGCAGATCAGCAAGTCTTCTCTGTTGTAAATCTAACATTGATTTAGGTTTACCAACTTTGATGCAGTTCTAAAGATATTTAAAATTTAGCAAGATCCCTCTCCAGTCCCTTCTGGTCACATCAGGACGATCTCATGCAGGTCTAGATGGAGTGGCAAGGGACAAACTTCAGTAAGGAAAGAAAAATCCTGTCATCCATCAATGAGGCAGGGTTTTCCTTATACTTAAGACTGTCCTTTGCTGCATCTGCCCAGTCCTGGATTGCAGATTCAGTGGGAGATGACCAGATCGGGTGAAAGGGGTCTTTCTACATTTAATATATTTTGAACTAATCAAAGTTTAGACATAGTTCAATGTGTTAGATTTACACTTTATTGCAGACCTTATCCTTTTAAAGAGATAGTAATGTTTCATAATAAAAGCGGCTCCAATTAATCTTCATAGTATTTGAACATGGAGAGTGTTATTTCAATACTGTCAAGATTTGTAGTTCAAGAGTGATAGGATAAAGTATCCCCCTCCCACCGCTTTTACCAATGCAACTACTCAGCTCAGCAGCAGGGTGGTGTCCAAGTAGATTGCAGAGGTACAGTCTTCAATTAAGAAGGGGGGGAACTTGTCAAGGGGCAGGGTTTTCATTGTTCTCACAGTAAGGAGAATGTTCCTTGCTGTGAGCTGTCTGGTCTATGGACCAGAGTCCACATCTGAGGTTGTGTTCTACTAGGTAAGAGGGGTGTGTTGGACTTATTCACTTATTCTTGAACTACAATTGACAGTATTGAAATAAAACACATGGCCCAAATACTGTGAAGATTAATTGGAGCTGCCATTTTTGTGAAACATTACTATCCCTTTAAAAGCAACAGCAGCTTTTGTTTGCCAGGGTATAGTGTATGATCCAAGATTGCACCACCTTTTATGCATGTGACCAAGTTAATGCATTGGATGCAATGCACTGTAGATGTTCAGCACCCATGGGGCTTAACCAAATTAAAATAAACTACACAATGGACAGTTTGGTATAAAGGGGATTAAAATTTATTTTAAAATATGATGAAACTTACAACTTGTTTGAGTTATAAAAGTAACCACAGAACTAGACCATAAAAATAAAATATTTACAGAAATACACACTCTCTCAATTCACAGCTGACAAACTTCCCAGTTAAAAGTTATACCTATGTAGGAGTTACAGGGTGGAGCATATGGACAAAATGCTAAGACACGCCAAGTGGGGGTTAGAAATAGTGATGAACATTAGACCTACAATGTTTAACCCTGTGAGGGTAAGAGGGGAAGCACATCGTAATAGGTTGTGCACCCATCTGGCACTCAGCAGGTTAAAGTCAGAATCTCATGTGCAGGACACCCTTAACAGACCAAAGTTAAGTCTATACATTGTTTAGCAGGAGGTTGTCAAAAGCCCAAGCCATTACATGGTTTCATGGTAAAAATTGAAGCTTTGGTAGCTCATGCAGAACAGTTCAACCTAGGCTGACCAGACCTCACCTTTTGACTGGTGACACATAGGAAATAGGCATACTGCAGGAGTGTACTAAAGTCAAAGCAGCCCTGCATTATGCAATTTTTCATATGCATCCCTGGTTAAAGGTGAGGTCTGGTCAACCTAGTTTAACTACAGTGTGATTCTTTCCATGTGAGATCTGAAAACCTGCACTGTTTGAGGGGCTGTGCTGATGACAGGTTTGAGCATTCCCAGTCCATAAAGTTTAAACTTGAGTGCATATCAAGCAAGCAATTGGGCCCATTTGTTTAACTAGAAGGACTTTCCAAGTGAGGAGTCATTTGCAATTTAACTCTGTGACCCAAACTGCATGGAATATTTTATCACATTTAGATTAGCGGCATGGTGTCTTTGCTAAAGCATAGCCTGAATCCCAACATGTAACTTCTCAAAGTTGTTAACCCTTTAGAGTGCCAGGGTGGTGCGCATTGTTGTATACTCATGGCGCTCCAAAGTGTTAGGTGACCATTTGTAGTTAGGCCAACAGTTTAACCCCTTTGAGTGCCAGAGGGCACAGAACATATTGCAAGGCAATGCATTCTGTACACCTCTGGCACTCAAAGGGTTAGACACAGGAAGCAAGACTACAACTGTAGAAAGGACACCAAACTAAGCAAGTCCTTCTGATAATCCCTTGAGGAACAAAGGTGTGTGCAACACTTTAGTCTGTTAACCCCTTTATGGGAAGGGTGCAACACCATGCCCTCATCACTTAGAGGGGATAACAGACTTAAGAGCCACATATCCCAATGTTATAATCCCACCAAACTGCAGTCTGTGGGTTAATGTCGTACTGTACAGTTCAGAGTGTTTTCCACTAAAGTCCATCTACACACGAGTTTCTGCTTGTGTCACTTGACCACAATACAAGTTAGATAGTGGAAGCTTTCACAAAGGGGGAGGCAGTTTTTGGCACATAATACAGGTCTGTTCACACCCACTGTGTTAACCCCAGGGCTGTGGAGGGTGAGAAAGCAGGGGTGTGGGGGAAGGCTCAGACAGAAGTCTTTGTGGTGGGCTTCTCCTCCCCCCTACTCCTCCTGTTTTTGAGGCTCAGCAGGAGGTTCTGTGCTGGGGTCAGACTCTGTAGGCTTGGGAGTTTCCTCAGGAGGTGGCACATCAGCTGACTCAGATTGTACAGTTGTAGCTACTTCTGGCACTGGCTCTTCATGAGCCGATGCAGTCTCAGGTTCTTCAGCATCACTCTTTACTTCGGCAGGAGGGTTAGCATCATCAGCCTTGGGGGACCCTGCCTCCTCAGCAGGGGTCTCTTCCACAGCAGCTTGCTCCTTTTTGTTTTTCCGGAAAGGATTGCCCCCCAGCTTCAGCTTCTTGAAAGAGAACCTCTTTTTCTTCCCATTTTTACCTGGGGGTTCCTCTGGTTTAGCATCGCCATTAGCAGGAGCAGACTCAATGACCTCCCCAGATGTGTCCTTTTCAGGTACAGGCTCCGCGGAGCCATTAGATGGAGCAGCATCTCCGTTTTGTTTCACAGCCGGGTCCCCATTTTGCGTGGGAAGAGAATCCCCATTTTGCTTTGCAGCCGCATCCCCATTGGTCTTCACATGACCATTCTCCTGTGAATTAGATGATAGTATAAGTAGGTGCCACAGATCACAGTAGAAGAAAAAAACAACAAACAAACAAAAAAATCCCCTTGTAGCAACACACAGCTCCTGAGATCCCCAGGGCCCCACCCTACACCCCAGTGAGTCAGGGGCAGTGGAAATCCCCCTGGATTGATCACAGACCAACGATAACTACAATGTGTTCAAAGCAGCACTTCTGAACTGGCTGGCACGTAAAATGGTTAACCCTTTGAGTGCCAGATGGGCATCTAATGCATTGCAATTCACTGTATACCCCTCATGCACTCAAAAGGGTTTTTTTTCCCCACACACACGTAACAGACATCAATCCTTAAAGGCAAATATAACCAATGACCCCTCAACTCAAAGGACCATACGAACAGAAAGTAAAATGGAGGACGTTATCGAATTGCGTACCCCACACCTCTGGTGCTTAATCATGGACCCATCCTAAGCAATGCGTTGGATACAGCTATTCGAGAGTTAACCCGAGTGCTAGAGAGGTACGCAACGCACTGCAAAGCAATGCGTTGTGCACCCCTCTGGCACTCAAAGGGCTAAATGGCTTAATACGGGAGGCTTCCTATTATATATTTTAAAACTAGGCATGCGAACGGGTTAGTTAGTAATCATGAAAAACAGTTCGACTGACCCCTATTAGGGAGGATAGGTAATGTAGACATGGCGACCACACTGAGTCCTTCAAGCGAGAGACAAGCACCGCGTTGCTGACACTTAATCCCTGAGTGTAAGGAGCGTAAGCAACGCATCGCGTTGCATATCCCTCTGGCACTCAAAGGGTTAAATGATGTTCTACCACTGGACAATCTTACCATCATCATAAGATTATCTGTAGCGGACGTTGTATTATTCTTTTACTATTAGTGGGTGTCTGAGGAAGACCAAACAGCCCATCGAAACATAGAAACGCAGAATATGCACTACTGTAGCAAGTCAGTCTATGGTCGTTCTGGTCTTACCTGTTGATCTACCGCCTTGCTTGTGGTGATATCGACGCTCTTTGACTTGGACTCATGGCTACCCATCTCTTCGTCTAGATGCACAGAATCACGTCTCCTACAAAGCTTCCACACGTGTGTCTTATCGCAAACGCCCTGTTTCTACCAGCTTTCCGATACACCGCTGCTAGCACTGTACTCCGCAAACCGTTCAATCTTATATATAGCTTCGCTGAAAACCAACACAGCCAATGAGAACGCTCTCTAAACCTTGGTGGGACCTAACTAAACCAATAAGAGGTGGGGTAGGGGGGGAGGGGCTGCTGTAACATTGCGCGACGTTAAAGGGTTAATAATTTAAGGTATCGGGGAAATTGTGTAATAACACAGAAAGGCAATTATAAATCGAAAGGAGTAGTTTGTTGACCAGTAAGAAGAAATCAGAAGACAGCATTTACGGAGAACCAGGATTTCAGCGTTCAACGTAAATGAAATACATTGTATAGAGTGGAGAGAAGGAGACGATGGCGCTATAAAATGTGGGTCAAAGCGGAGGTAGTGAGGCTGTGGATCAGGGATGGGTAGCCCAGTATCTCTCGAGCTGTGGAGGAGTGCCCCTTTTATCATGCCCATCCAGTTGGGAATTATGTGGAATGTGGGTCTCTACGACTGGACTGTCGCAGGCTTCCCATCTAGCCATAGACGCTTAACCCATTAAGAACCAGGCAGACGTGCACCCATCTTGTCCTTAACGCTATGAGTGCCAGAGAGGTCGCTAATGCATTGGATACTTTTCTGGCACTTAAAGGGTTATTATAGAATGATTTTTGCAGTGTACGAGGAGTTCACAAAACGATAGTACTTACATGTAATAGACCCCGAGTCCTGAACTTAACCCTTTCTGTGCCAGAGGGGTACGCAATGCGTTGCTTACCCCCTCTGGCACGGAAAGGGTTAGCGCTAAAATACGTTTTAGGCTGTCGAAATAAATCGATAAAGTCTGATTGCGTCACTTAACCATTTCAGTGCTATGGGTATATGCAACGCAAGTTAGCAGCGGGCAGCACACTGGAATTGGTGCATATTGCTTTTCTTACACTTTAACCCTATACGGACCAGGCGGGTGGACAACGCATAGTCCTTAAAGAGTTAAAATGAAAGAATAATTTATACCGGGCAAAAAAATCCGCGTACATTATAAGGACTATTCATCAAGATAAAGTAGTGCAGTTCTGGAGCAAACCGACTGCACCCCAAGGGGGGAAATACCGCTGTATAGAGCCTTCCAGAGCCAGTGAGATACTGGATACCTCTCTGGCAACGAAAGTTTTAAATAGTTACATTCGGGGCATGTATGGCTGTTGTTTAATGGTATGATTTACCTTGGCATGTCTCCTTCACAAAACAGTTAGGAACATCTATATAGTTTACTCTGTGGATCTGATCTCTGTTGTAGTCCACTTCTACAATGCGATGTGTTCCTTACGAGCTATTCTGGTCTGTTGAACTAAGTTGCTTGCTGTGGGGGGTGGGGAGCAGTGCTCACTATACAGATGAGGTGGGCAATCTGAATCCCACCAGCTGTGGAGGACTACATTTATCAGCATCCTCCCTAGCCAAATACGGGGAGTTATAGTCCTCCACAGCTGGAGGGTCTCCTGCTTCACATTCTTCATACACAGGAAACTGAAGCTATAATGCAAACAAATAGATGTATAGATATGACTCCTGAATAAATGATACTTACCTAGGAAAAATAATCTGTTACGTTAACCCCTTAGTGACAGACAACTTACCTGGTAAGTCCAGGAAGTCATTCGCTATAATTAGAATTGCCTCCCAGTCAGTATTTTACCGGCAGGCCGGTAAAAAATTGGCTTCTATTCAATGTTAAGTCTATGGAGGGAATGCCACGGCTGGTATTTTTTTGAAGAAAAGGTGGCAACCCTAGGTATAGTGGAAAAAAACCCTGTCATTAAGGGGTTAAGAACCACTTATTCTTTGGCTGTAGTTCCTCTTTAAATGGCAATTTTAACTGCTTCAGTGTTAGCGAGAAACCAAATTCCCATTTAAATAAGGGGATTTTTCAGTTGAATTTCAGCGATATGATGTAGTTTGCTAGCTACAGAACTTCACCCATTTAGCTTGATGAAGCGCATCATCATCTTTAGCCATTGTTGATACAATGCAGGATGAAGGCCTCCTCCAACAACTTCTGTCCTGAGCTTTTTGTTGCCACTGTGTAAAAACAAATGTGGTGATGTCACCTACCCATCTTGTGTTCAATAAGCTAAAGAGGTGCAATTCTGGAAAAAACAGCTGCTCATTTCTAAAAGACCTCACTGCTAGTGTGCACATCTATGGATCCTAAACCATGCCTGTAGAAGAGAACTCATTCTCTCTGTATGTATGTATGTATGTGTGTATATATTTATATATATATATATATATATATATACACACTAGTTACAAAGCCCGCGGGGAGCCCCAGATGACTCACAGCCTGGCTGTGCTCCGGGGCAGCAGCGGAGGAGCTGGGTGACAGTTTATCACCCAGCTGCCTCCGCTGCTGCCCCAGAGTCGGGAGCACAGACACGCTGTCAGCCTTTCCGGAGCTCCCCGATCCAGATCACCCCGTTCTGCGAGTCTCTACTGCGCATGTGCGGTTACACACACAGTGAGGGACGCATTCTATATGAGTGTGTACGTGCATTTTGACCACATTACTATGGAATATATTTGCACATTTGGGTAAATAATACTCCCACAATCATGAAATACACTCTCTATGAACATACTGTCTTGACCTGGGGTCAGTAATGGAAGTTGTGGGATGCATTCCTTAACTGTGTATACTTCCTGCCCTGTGTGTCTGTAAACATGATTTCCTCTCTCTGTGCCATTGATATAATGCATATCTGTTGGACTCTAGTTGTGTGTGTGTGTATGCAGGCATGAATCTGTGCATGAGACTGGGTTTGAAGTCTGGGAGCAATAAACACCTTGTAGTCTGTGACTCAGGGTGACAAACTAAACACAGAATCCAATCAGAGCAAGAAAAGAAAGGGAAGAAACAGTCCCAGAAGAAAATATATTTGATGATATACTATAAACAGGGAGTGAAAAGCAACATAAGACAGACAGGATGTTTCTAGTAACTTCTCCCTGGAAATTGCAATAAATGTGTTACTTTTAAATGAACACTATTTATTATTATTCTTTATTTATATAGCGCCAACTAATTCCGCAGCGCTGTACAATTGGGAATAGACATACAGAGGTAATAAATAGTACAAACACTAAAACTGTACTTAAAGGGATAGTATTTTTTCATAATAAAAGCAGCTCTAATTAATCATCATAGTATTTGGACTTTGCAGAGTGTTCTATCAATTCTGTCAGACTTGTAGTTCAAGAGTAATTCAATGACAAAGTGTCCCCCTCCCGCTCCCTTTTACTGATGTAACACTGCTCAGCCAGAGCAGAAGGGAGGTGCCCAGGTAGACTGCAGAGAGGGACAATCTTCAATTATGATAAGGGAAAAACCTGAAAAACGTGTCAAGGGGGGCAGGGCTTTCATTGTTCTCATAGGAAGAAGATTGTCCCCTTCTGTTATCTGTCTGGTCTATGGACTGGATTCCACATCTGAGACGAGATGGCTTACACTAGGTAAAAGGGGCGGGAGGGGAAACTTTGCTTGTGAATATCTCTCAAACCATAAAGGTTTGAGAGATAAGACATATCGTTATTCATGTTTTTTTAACGCCTACAAAATATAATAAAGATAAAACCAAGTATTACTATTCCTTGAATGGTACCATGTATAAGCATAGCCTAGTTGCTTTCTGAGTCCTACAGTCTTAAGGTACCAATGTCTTTGACTCTTCTGCCTCTCCCTCCCCACTCTACCCATACCTTCCACATACCTCCAAAGTGTCCCTTTTTAGGAGGGACAGTCCCTCTTTGAGATCTAAATCCCTCTGTCCCTCTTTCCTACCCTGGTGTCCCTCTTTTTAGGAGATCAGACTTTGTGGTGTGTATATAAGTGTATTAAATTGCTCCACAGCAATAAAACCCACATTAATCTTTGTATAAAATACAGTCATGTATTTATAATACTTTAGTCTTGTTCTAAATCAATTATTCAGTGACATAAAGAGGTGCCAGTCGGTCATAAAATAACCTAAAAAGTCTTGGTAATGCCACGCCCCCAGCAACACCACCTAAAACACAAGTCTCCCTCTATGGCCATGTGAAATGTTGGGAGGTATGCTTCCAGAAAGAAAACGACGCAACACACTGAAATAAAACACAGACACAGTAAGAAATATCTATTTCTTCTGTGTATTACCAGGGCATTAAAAATCATGGGGAACGCCTCCGCCCTCCAGCTGGTAGGACCAATGGGAAAGTTTAAAAGAGCGACTCACTTGTATTCCCTCAGTTTTTTTGGTCCTACCAGCTGGATGGAAGCTCCTCTACACTGCGGGGCCGCCATGAGTGCCGCCAAAATTCCCCCCTGTTACCTCTGTCCAAGCCGAGGCAAGACGCTGCAGATACAGGCGTCTTCTCTCTCCAACAGCCAGGCGTCTCATCGGCAGCACTGCACACGCTGCCCCTTTGAGAAGGAAGGAAGCGACATTGTGATCGCTTCCGGGGGAAGTCCTCTTTGCGTTCCAAAGGTGAAACGCAAGAGGAGAACTAGCGTGCATGCGCAGACCACATCAGGAGACGGCACACCGGTTCCCCATCAACAGGGAACAGTATCATTTGGCGGGGTATTTAAATGAAGACCAGGTAAGGGTTTTCTTTCCTACTCTCTTTGTATGTGCCTTACTGTTGCTATCTGCTGCCAGTGTATTTTTTTCCTGATGTCAGCCCCAGCCAAAGCATCCTCTAAAGAAAAGCACTGTGAAACTCCTAGCAAGGAGGATAAAACAGCTCCAAAACCCAAACTATGTGCAGGCTGTGACTCTAATCTACCAGCCTCTACTAAATCAAAATTGTGTGAAGAATGTCTAAAAAAAGGCTGCAGGTCCTGATATTCCAGGTCAGTTTCAGGAATTTCTCACATGGATGAAGTCTTCTATGCAGGAGACTTTTAAATCCATGCAGCAAGGGGAACCAGCCCATAAGAGACAACGCAAAGAATTAGGGGAAGGAACCTCCACGTTGACAAGAGAAGAATATGACCCAGAATCCCCCTTTGAAGACCAAGCTTCTGATTTGGTGTCAGAAGAAGGGGAACTAGTAGAAGACTCTGGAGTCTTTAATTTGGACAGAATTGATTCTTTTATTATTCTCCTACGAAAATCCTTGGGTCTATCAGAAACCCAGACTGACATGGATATTATGGACACAGCTTTTTTGGGGAAAAAGAAGTCCGCGCCTGTCCTTCCGGTGCATCAGTCTATCTCTGACATGGTCCTGGCAGAATGGAAATTGGGAGATAGGAGATCTACGGTGCCTAGAAAATTCAAGAAAATGTTTCCCTTCGGCGACAAGGATGTGCAACATTGGGTTACCCCCCCTAAGGTGGATGCTCCCATAGCCCATCTGGCCAAGCATACCATTTTACCTATGGAAGATGGGACTTCATTGAGGGATCCAATGGAGCGAAAATTGGAGAGTGCCCTCAAGAAACAATTTGCTGTTATTGGAGAAAATATGAAGGCAGCCACAGCCATGGCCTGTGTATCTCGGGTCATGCGGATCTGGCTCACAGAATTGGAAGACAAGATAGAATCAAATGTCTCAAGATCCAAATTGCTAAAAGAAGTGGCAATGATTAAGGAGGCGTCTAATTATTCTTGCGATGCTTCGCTGGATATAATTCGGCTAATGGCCAGATCTTCTGCCTTCTCCGTCTCAGCCCGCAGATCACTCTGGTTAAAGCCATGGAAGGCAGATACTACCTCTAAGAAAAAGCTTGTCTCTCTTCCCTTTACAGGATCTTCCCTCTTTGGTGAACATCTGGAAGAAATTATCAAGAAAGCTTCGGGAGGCAAGAGCCCCTTTCTTCCTCAAGAAAGGAAACTGAGATCTTCTCCCTCCTTTCCTACATCCAGATTCAGGAACCAATCCTTTCGGGATAATAGAAGGCGTGAATCCGGCCATCAGAACGACCAGCGAGGCAGATTCTCCAACAGAGGTGGCTTCAGAAGAAATTATTCCAAGAAGCCCCAGTTTAAACCTGAGTCCTAATGAAGGTCAGCGGGCCCCAGGAGGGATCCCAGTAGGGGGCAGGCTGGGATCTTTTTTCCTGATCTGGGCGACCCAGGTAAACCCGGATGCCTGGGTCTCTCAGATCCTGGACAAGGGGTACACGCTAGAATTTCTCTCAGTCCCTCCAACTCCAAGATTTCTCAAGTCGCGCTTTCCTACCAACCCGAAGACCAGACAAGCTTTCCTGGAAGCAATCCACAACCTTTTGGATCAGAAGGTACTGGAGAAAGTATCGGCTCAGGAAAGGGGTGCTGGAGTTTATTCTCCTTTCTTTCTAGTTCCCAAACCCTCTGGTCTTTTCAGGTCCATCCTGGATCTCAAAGAAATCAACCTATCTCTCAGACACAGCCATTTCAAGATGGAATCAGTGGAATCAATAATACACTCCCTGTCACCCGGAATGTTTCTAACATCCATCGACCTCAAAGACGCCTACTATCACATTCCAATTCATCAGGCACACAGGAGATTCCTACGTCTGGCGGTGAAGCAAGATCATTACCAATTTACAGCCATGCCATTCGGCTCAGCGCCCAGAGTTTTTACGAAAGTCCTGGCCCCAGCTCTGGCATGCCTGAGGCAGAAGGGAATCAATATTTTAGCATACTTGGACGATCTTCTGATTATGGCACTATCACTGGAAGTTTCCAATCGTCAAACCCAGGAGGTTCTTACGTTCCTGCAGAAGATCGGCTGGATCATCAATTGGGAAAAAAGTCATCTGCAACCAACACAGAAACTAATCTTTCTGGGTTTGCGCATAAATACTCAAACATCCTTGGTTCAACTATCCAGAGAGAGAGTACTCAAGCTGCAGTTATCAACCAAGAATTTCCAGAAGAAACCACACCATTATGTCAAAGACTTCCAGGAATTACTGGGTCTCATGTCGTCCACAGCACAGATACTCCCTTGGGCGAAATTGCATTATCGTACCCTCCAGGCAAACTTCTTGACTTTTTGGAAGCCCGGCCTTGGAAATCCATTTCAGAAAATCCCATTACTGCATGCAGCCAAGAGGGAGCTCAGTTGGTGGCAAAATTTAGAAAATCTCACCAAGGGAAGATCTCTGGTGGATCCAGAATGGCAAACAATTTACACGGATGCCAGTCTCAGTGGATGGGGTGCAATCTGGGGCTCCAGAACAGTCCAAGGAAAGTGGACCTCAAGCGAACAGTCTCTTCACATCAACATTCTGGAAACCAGGGCGGTCAGACGGACCCTATTACACTTCCAGACTCATCTGCAGCACAAGAGTGTCCTCATCCGAACCGACAACGTACCCACAGCAATGTACATAAAGAACCTAGGGGGCACCAAAAGCCAAGCCCTAAACAAAGAGGTAAGACCCCCTTCTTCTGTGGGCAGAGCGCCACCTACTTCAGCTCACAGCATCTCATATATCAGGAATAAAAAACGCAGAAGCAGATTTTCTGAGCAGGCACAATCTAGATCAAGGAGAATGGGCTCTAAAACAAAGACGTCTTCAACCTCCTCACCACCAGGTGGGGTTATCCGGATATAGATCTGATGGCAACCAACAGCAATGCCAAGACAAGACTCTTCTTTTCCCGATGGAAAGATCCTCAGTCCCAGGGAAAGGATGCACTGACAATTCCTTGGAAGTTCAACCTTGTTTACATCTTCCCTCCAACACCTCTGCTCATGCGAGTACTAAAGAAAATCCGGAAAGACCGGGTGGAAGCAATCTTAATCGCCCCCAATTGGGCCAGGAGGATCTGGTACTCCCAATTGATTCAGCTGTCGATAGAGGCTCCATGGGAATTACCAATGAGGAAGGACCTTCTACACCAGGGCCCCATCCTCCACGACAACCTCAGGATGCTCCACCTAACGGCCTGGAGGTTGAGCGGGACTCGCTAAGAAAGAGAGGTCTTTCCGATCCAGTAATCTCAACCATCCTTCAAGGGCGAAAACCATCCACATCAAAGGTATATTGCAGGGTTTGGACAGTCTTTTCCAAATGGTGCATAAAGAAGAACATTCAGGCAAAGGAAGCCACTGTCGCAATCATTTTGGATTTTCTACAGGAGGGTTTCCAAGCGGGCCTTAGACCTGCCTCCCTGAAAGTTCAAATCTCGGCCTTATCAGCCATTCTTGCGATCCCCTTGGCAGAAGATGATCTAGTTCAAAGATTCACCAGGGCTATTGTTAAAGTCAAACCCACTATTAGGGAGATAGTAGCCCCATGGGATCTGAACCTTGTGCTTTCTGTTTTGTCTCAGCCACATCCGTTTGAACCTGTCGGTAATATCTCTCTTCATCTCCTCACCTTAAAAATGGTTTTTCTTACGGCCATAACTTCAGCCAGGAGAGTAAATGAACTCCAGGCCTTATCCAGTATCTCTCCTTATCTGTCCATACATTCAGATAAAGTGGTTCTAAGGTTTAGACCATCCTTCAGACCTAAAGTAATCTCCGAATTTCACGTTAATCAGGAGATTGTGCTCCCATCCTTCTGCAGTAATCCCTCCAACTCTAAGGAAAGGCTTCTGCACAACTTAGATCTGGTCAGATGTATCTCATCATATCTCCAGAGGACTAAGGAATTTCGTACATCAGAATCTCTGTTTATATACTTTCAGGGTAGGCTCAAAGGAAAAGTGGCATCCATTGGCTCCATTTCCAGGTGGATAAAAACCTGTATTCAAAAATGCTATGTAGAATCAGGTCAAGTAGCACCGGTAAACATTAAGGCACATTCAACCAGAGCTGTGTCCCCCTCTTGGGCTAAACAGGCACAAGCCTCCCCTTCAGATATTTGTAAAGCAGCTACGTGGTCCTCCATAACCACGTTCATGAAACATTATCACCTGGATATCCAAGCTTCTGTGGATGCCAAGTTTGGCAGAAAAGTCTTGGAGGCAGTAGTTCACCAATAATGGTAAGTTTTAAGTATGCCCTCCCTAATTTTGTATATGGGTAACTGCTTTTAAGTCCCATGATTTTTAATGCCCTGGTAATACACAGAAGAAACGTATAAATTTACTCACCGATATTTCGTTTTCTTCTGTGTATTGCCAGGGCATTCCCTCCCTACTAATCATATGTCATTTAGTATTTTTCAGCTAAGCCAAAAGGAAACTGAGGGAATACAAGTGAGTCGCTCTTTTAAACTTTCCCATTGGTCCTACCAGCTGGAGGGCGGAGGCGTTCCCCATGATTTTTAATGCCCTGGCAATACACAGAAGAAAACTAAATATCGGTAAGTAAATTTATACGTTTATATTTTGCATTATAGCTGCTGTTTCAGCGCCGGATTTACATTCCAGGCTCCCTTAGGCAAGGTACTCTGTCCTCCCTTAGCTCCACCCATGGCCACACCCCACTCCTCACATGACCACGCCACCAGTCTCATCCACTGTTTCCTGGCACAGAATATACCTTTGGCCTACAACAAGAAAGGACATAAACGCTTTAACCCCTTGGTTGCTAGAGAGCTCTCCAATGCATTGCTCTGTAATGCATTGGAGATCTAACTAGCATCCAGGGGGTTAAATAATAGCCTGTAAAGGGGTGTATAAGCTACTACATGAATACAGAGATTTTGCTGGCCTCACCCACAATTCAGAATGTGGGCGTGGCAAGCACAGCTGAGGCGCCCTTCAAAATTTGGAGCTCTGGGTGGGTGCTTAATCTGCCTATTGGGAAATCCGGCCCTGTGCTGTTTCCTGAATATAGTGATTTCAGTTGATGCCCACCTCCTCGCAGCAAATAGTGGACTTCAATAGGCCAGAATGGGTCATAAGGAACACAAAATGGAATCAGTTTTTAACCCCTTAACGACCGGGGGATCGGCGCCGCGACTGAACATCCGCAGAGCATTTTTTTTTTGTTTTCCGGTTCCGGACTCCCCGAACGGCTTGCAACCGCGGGGGGAGCCCAGAACTCCATGACAGTCATAGTACGTCATCGGTCGTTCAGTCAGATCGACCCTTGATGTACTATGACCGTCAAGGGTCATTAAGGGGTTAAACAAACAATTTGCAATGGACTACAAGAGGGATCAAAACAGCTAAACATAGTATATGGATATACCTGATTGCTGTTTGAAGGATACCTACCTAGGTAAGTCCTTCTGTTAAAAAATAAGAGCCATGTATTCATAGTGTATGTTTCCCCTTTAACACAACAATCTTGATAGGTGTCTGAGAAGTGTTAGTGCCATGTTACCTGTAAATGGGCTAAGATACTAACCTTTTTGAAAACAAGAGTGGTAGGTACTAATCTTAGCTTTTACCTTTCACTGCAAACAATACTAACCAAATGGTGCCTGTATAGGACAGCCTGCACAGATTCTAGATGTAAGTATGGGATATTTAAAATATTTGATAACCAGTTTCATTTTTAGGAGTTGATGTTCTTTTAACCCACTGTGGATCATAGGGGGTTTGCAATGAATTGCTTCTCAATGTGTTGCATACCCCTCTGGTCCAAAAAGGCCTAATGAAAGAAAGCACTGTCATGGTTGATCTTAGGGCTGTGTGACTTGAGTGACATAGTGCTAGGTCAGCAGATCACAGGCCCTGGGCTTAATCAGGCTGCCTATCCTTCCGATTGGTAGCCTGATATGAGATCTAACTTAATTTTTTAAATATTTTGAGACGGTAGTGGTGGAGAGCAGCACAGTGGTGCAACCCGGAAGTACCTTGGAAGGAGCAAGCCTGAGGAGCCACTCCACTGTACCGTTTAAACAGAGGGCAGCAAGGGAGCTCTGCTCTCCAACACTACCTACAGAAATAAAAGAAGGGACGGGGCATCACACAGTGTATCTGGGGAATTTTTTGCTACTAGTAGGCAGGAGAACAAGGATGGGGTTCAGACAGTGTATTTGGGGAATCAGTCCCTACAAGTGGGCAGGAGAACAAGGCTGGTGGAGTCACACAGTGTATGAGAGGAATCTGTGATTACCAATAGATTGGGGGAACAAGGCTCAGAGTGGTCAGATAGTGTATTTGGTGATCTATGGGCTGGAGAATAAGGTGTGGAGGGGGGACAGTATATTTAGGGAATCTGTGGCTACCAGTAGGCAGAGAACAAGTCTGGGGTCAGACAGTGTATCTGTGAAATCTGGAGCTACCACTGGGCAGAGTAAAAGGGCTGTTGGGTCAGACAGTGTATGTGGGAAACCTGTGGCTACCAGTGGGCAAGCTTTATTATTTCCTGTTAGCTCCTGTTGCATCTCATCAGCCCCCCCTTGCCTCTCAACAGTCCCTCTTGCTTCCATCATCTTCCTTCCTTTATTCTTCCGTCTCTTCATCTTCCTCTCTCCTTCCAGCAACTGGTTTCCTCTATCCATGTTCTTCCTGCTGCCATCTTTATCATCCTTTCATTACTTATTCCTTCCCTTTGTTTTGTTCTCCCTCATCTGCTCCTATATGACTCAAGTGACCATGCTTAAAGGGGAACTATCACCCCAAATACAGTCTCGCCCCAACAAATAGCCATCTAGCGATGACAATAGTAGTATTAACCAGCATAATTACTGCATTACTGAGAAATCCTACTTCTACCAAGACTGATGGCCAGGCAACAGCTCAGACATCTTTGCTTACAGATATCAGCTTGCCTGCTCTGTCAGCCTGGGTCTCCTCTAAGAAGTGTTGCATGGTACCTTTAGGTACCAGAAGGAACTGACAGTGCAGGCGCACAGATGCCTCTATTGCATTGTTGCCTGGCTGTCAGTCTCTGCAGAAATATGATTTCCCAGTAACACAGTAATTATGCTGGCTAATACTACTATTGTTAAAGGGATAGTAATGTTTTATTTTAACATGGTCTACTATTGCATTTATTAAAAAAAGAAATCTGTCCGATCTCGCAAACGTTAATAGTTTGAGAGATATAACTGGCTAAAGTTCACCCCTCCAGGCCGTTTCACAGAAGTCAGTGCTCTATCTGTCAGTAGGAGATTCCAGTCATTTGACCAGCCGGCGGCTCTTCAGCAGAGCCGAAATAGCACAATCTAGAAATAAATACATCATTGGAATGGTCTACAAAGTGTGCCTGGTTTGCACAATTGATCTCCTAACAAGAGGAACCCCATGGTGGGAAAGAAGAATAGAGGGATTTGGGTCTCAGGGGGACAATACCCCCTCAAATAGGGGCACATCACATAAAACCCTATAAAAATGTTGTGGTTTTGTCAGATTTTCAAATTTGTATTATTATCAAATTAAATTATGGGTTATAATTATAAATGTGGAATCAAAAGAAAGCCCTACGTATCCTTAAAAAAATTATAATTTGCGTGAGTGTAGTAAATGAATTAGAAGGAAAAGATGGTTGAACATAGGTGCACTAAAAAGGCCTAAATTGTTCTTGTCTGGAAGTGTAAGAAAGCCCTACTCACCAAGAGGTTAAGTCAAAATGAAACAAGCAAAGCAAGCAGTGGGAACCCACTCACCTGATGTGCAGCCATTAACCCCTTAACGAACTATGACGTTCCAGGACCGTCATCGGTGTCTGTGCTTTAAGAACAGATGACGGTCCTGGCACATCATGGAATTCTGGGATCTTATGGTGCTCTGCAATCCCAAAATGCTTTGCTGCAAAAACAAAAGTGCTGTGGTACTCTAGAGCTGTCCACCCCGATCTGCGTGTTCATTAAGGTGTTAAAATTCTCAAACAAAGAGAAAGTGAAAGGAATGCACTTGACACATCACCATTTCACCATCAATAATACCTGGATCATATGTCCGTCTGCGACCTTGTAATTCATTCAGTGACTCAATGGATTTAGAATGGGAATTTTGAAAGATTCCACGTTGACAGTAGTGAAAGTGAAACATATTATGTTCCATTAAGTAAGGGCATTTGTGCTGGGTTTCCCCTTTTTTATGTACTTATCCACTCCATGCTTTTCACACCATTACTATAATATTTTATGTTTGTATGTATCTTTATTTATATAGCAACATAAACATAGTAACAGTACAATATAAAAACACAGGGCTGGGTAAAGAGCATCTGGCTAAAGATGTGTTTAACACCATGAATGCTAGAAAATTAGAATCTGACAGCAGATGAGAACCATTTGACCGATCTAATCTGCTCATTATTCCTGCTGTAAAAACCTCATACTTTACTTGGTCCTTGGTCTTGTCTTATGTTCAGTATATCCTTTTGGCTATCACATGCATGCGTAAATTCACTCATTGTGTTAACCTTTACCATTTCGTCTGCAAAGGCTGTTCCACTTATCTACCACCCTCCTAGTGAAGTAAGAACTTTCTTACATTACATCTAAGCCTCTGTCCCTCTAGTTTTAGACCATGACCTCTTGATCTAACAGTTCTACTGCTTTGAGTGTATACACCTTCATTGTAAGTTGGGATATGGTTTTGCATCAACTACACGGTTAAATGAGATTCCTCATGGTAATAAGCTTACAAATCCTGTGGATGTTTTCCTCAGTCTTTCTGGGTTCTCTTTCACTCTGTCTAACATCTTGCATCCTATCTCATGCATGTGGTCTTCTTTGTATCGGTTTGTGTCTTATATATATATACTAATGTAAAAGCCCGTGTACACAGGCAAGGTCCGGGTAATGTTACCCCTTTGAGTGCCAGAGGGGTACACATTGCTTTGCAATGCATTGCATACCCCTCTGCCACACAAAGGTTAAGAGGCCACTACCTCACTGCTTCACGTGATGCAGTCTTTCGTCGCCTCTTTCACGTGATGCAGTCATGCGCAGTGGAGACTGCCCGAACTCCCTTAGAGTTCGACCGTGTTCCTCAGAGACATATCTTCAGAACTTCAAAGAATCCAAAGGACCCCATAAGATCCAGGCAACTAGGAAGATCCATCCAGAACCTGACACAAGACAGGTTCATAGAACCTGTACCTCATCATTCAAGAGAAGGATTCTTTTCCATGATTTTCACAGTCCCAAAATCAACAGGCTGTTTCAGAACCATCCTAGACCTGAAGGCCCTGACTCAGTTTATAAGACCAAGGAGTTTCAAGATGGAAACAGTAACCTCTGTAATCCAAACAGTTCATCCAGTGACCTATCTCACCATCATAGATCTCAAGGATGCCTACTATCACATCACAGTAGCTCCATGTCACCGCAGGTTCCTGGGATTTTGCTTCAAGGATCAGTATTGGTAATTCAGAGTTCTTCCATTTGGGCTGTCCTCAGCCCCAGAGATATTTTCAAAGATCCTAGCAGTAATGTTGGAAGCCTTGAGACAAAAAGGGATAGTCATTCTCCCCTACCTGGATGACCTTCTGATTGTATCAGGGACAAAGACCAAAGCACAGATCAACACTCAGTTGACTCGTCAACATCTACAGAACCTGGGATAGTTAGTGAATTACCAGAAAAGCCAGCTACAGCCCTCCCAACTATGCAAATTTGTGGGAATGATCTTCGACACTTGCAAGGGGACAGTAACTCTCTCCCCCTTAAGACTGAGAAGGAGAATCAGTCAAGTCAAGAACTTCAGCAGACGCAACATCCATGCAGCCCACGATTACATGAAAATCTTGGGCATCCTGAATTCCGCCATCCACATTGTCCCATGGGCAAGGATCCACACAAGACCGCTCCAAAACCTGTTTCTGTCCAGTTGGAGCAAAGATCCGGACAACACATCTCAAAGGATTCATCTGACTCTCCAAGTAAGACAACAACTGAAGTGGTGGATCAACCCAAAGAATCTGCAAAGAGGATCTCCCCTTCAAGATCTCCAATGGCAGAAAATATCAACAGATTCAAGCCTGACAGGATGGGGAGGATGCTGGAACAACATCTCTCTCCAAGGAATATGGTCACGACAGGAAAAAAGCCTCCATATAAATCTGCTGGAACTCAGAGCAATACGGCTCTGCCTCAAAAAACTAAAACAACAAATCAAGGGCCATCCAGTTCAGGTAATAGACAGCATGGCGGCAGTCCTATACGTCAGAAATCAAGAAGGAACAAAAAGCAGAGCCCTGAACAAAGAAGCCGAAAGGATAATAATATGGGTGGAAAAAATCTACAAATATTATCCGCCATCCACATTCCAGGGAATCAAAACCTCCAGGCAGTTTACATGAGCAGAAATCCAGTAAATCCAGGGGAATGGGCACTCAACGAGGAGGTATACAAGGAGATCACAAGAAGATGGGGGCAGCCAGTGATAGACCTCATGGCAACATGGGAAAACAAAAAATGCCAGATCTTCTTTTCCAGAACAAATCATCCAAGGGCCCAGGTGCTGGATGCCATGACTCAGCCATGGAATTTTCCCCTAGCAAACATCTTCCCTCCAATCCCAATGATTCAATAAGTCCTCAGGAAAATCAGATACGAAAGGGCAAAAGTGATTCTAATTGCTCCAGACTGGCCAAGGAGAGCTTGGTTCTCGAAATTAATCAATCTCGCAGTGGAGGATCGCTGGCCCCTTACAAACACATTGGATCTTCTATCCCAGGGTCCAGTCCTGCACCAGAACCCAGCCTTCTTCAGACTGATGGCCTGGAAGCTGAGAGGAGTTCCTTAAGATCAAAAGGTTTGTCAGATTCAGTTATTAATACTATTATGGTAGGCCAGAAGATCTCCACCTCCAAGATATACTGCAGAATATGGAAATCTTTCTCAAACTGGTGCAAGAATACAGGAAAAGGAAGATTGACATTAAGACCTCTCATGTTTTAAGTTTTCTTCAGGAAGGGTTTGAAAAAGGTCTTCGACCGTCATCCTTAAAAGTTCAATTATCAGCCTTGACAGCAATACTGGCCATCCAGTTGGCAGAGGACAAATATCTAAACTCCATAACAAAGGTCAGTCCAAGAATAAGAAGTATTGTTCCTCCTTGGGACCTCAATATGGTTCTAGAACAACTATCTTCATCATCAAAATTTGAACCTCTGGAAGAAATTCCCTTAAAATTTCTCACCATAAAATTGTTCTTTCTCACCGTAATAACCTCGGCAAGGAGGGTCTCAGAAATTCAGGCACTCTCTGCAAAACCTCCTTACACAGTAATTCACCAGGATAAGGTAGTATTGAGAACCAGGCCCACATTTAGATCAAAGGTAATATCAGATTTGACCTTAATCAAGCTATTATTTTGCCCTACTTCTGTGCAAATCCTATAGGGGAAAAAGAAGAAAAACTCCATAAACTGGACTTAGTACAGTGCATTTCGACATATCTCAAAAGAATCCAGAATTTCAGAAGTGTGGACTCTTTATTTATAAATCTTTTTGGCAAACACAAAGTGTCGGCAGCCTCAAAATCCTCTATTTCAAGGTGGATAACCCAGTGTATTAAAACTGCCTACACTGAGGCAGGCAAAGATCCTCCAAAAATCCTCAAGGCCCACTCTACCCGGGCCTTTGCTACATCATGGGCATCAAGAGCCTTGGCTTCACCTGAGGAAATTTGCCGAGCAGCCACATGGTCTTTGATATCTACCTTTATTAAGAATTATCGAATCAATGTACAAGCCTCTTCAGAGGCAAAGTTTGGGAGAAAAGTCCTTGAGGCAGCTGTTCACTAAGGAGAAGTAATATTTTCTCCTTTTTTTCCTATTATATTTTCTTCAGAATATCATGTAAAGGGCAGGCACATGAATAAAGTTTGGGGACATGTTCTATTTTTTCCCACCCTTGACCTTACTGTTGGGTATGTCCCATTAGTCTCTATCGCCGTGGATAGGGACACAGAAGAAAGGGAGAAATTTTCCTTACCTATATTTCCTTTTCTTCTGTGTCCTTCCACAGCGCTCCCTGCCCTTTTTAACATACCTTTATTATATTTTTCAGCTTTGACAATAGATGACTGCCGATGGAAGCAGGGGGCTTCCTTTTGTGTTTTTCGTTTTGGTCCTACACCAGCTGGGGGGCGCTAGCATATACCCATTAGTCTCTATCTCAGTGGAGGGACACAGAAGACAAGGAAATATAGATAAGAAAAATTTCTCCCTTTCCTCCTCCTCTGCATTGCCTCTAGTGATCTCCAAGCATCAGTAGCTAGGGGGGCATCAGGAGGGGTCCAGTTGCCACAAAGTCTGATTTATAATAACATTTTACCCTTTGAGTGCTGGAGGGGTATCCAATACATTGCAATGAAATACTGCTTTGGTATGCAAAGGGTTAAAAAACTAAGTTTGCCACACAGGTGAAGCCATGTCACATACCTGCTAGTTATCTAAATGTCTGTCTCTTTTTCTGTGTCTAATAGAATTTGTCTTCAGGCTACTGTGCCTCGGTGATAGGAGAAGAGTCCCAAATATTTTTACTTGGTTACCACTCTCCAGTCTTCTGGCATACAGAGGGACACTCATTGATAGTCTATATATAAAATTATACAGTCACTATCCATATGCCAGTATTTTAAAATAGAACACCGCACAAATGAGGAACAAACAGGGTCACTGCTACTTTACTGTATTATACCATTACGTCAAAATGAGTTACTCAGAAATAACAATGCACTCCCAAATTTACCCCATCAATACAATGCATTGGAGGTGAAACTAGCATACAGGAGGATACAGCATCCATTTCCACTCTCAACCTTGAGCCTTTAATGATTAAAATAGTTATTATGGGCATTTTTCTTCACTGCCTGACAGTACTGACCCACTTTCTCCATAATACTTGTGCATTTTGTCTCTTTCACTAAATATCTTCATCAGAATATCTTCGTGCATAGGGGAGCTTGCAATCTAATCAGTGTGTGTATCTATAAACACTCACACACAATTCTCTCCCTGGCTGGCCACTCTGCGCACTGCAGGGTATGTGTCTGTCTCCATGGCAACTGCAGTGCTGCTCTTACAGAGAGATGCACTTTCACCCAAAGTGTGTGCGTGTGTCTGGGGATGGGGGAGCACAAACAGACTTGGTCGTTAAAATGCAACCATGCTTCTTCTTTGCTTTTTTTTCTATCCTAATTTGCTTGTGTTGGTTCATGTGAAAGTGGTGTTGTGTTAGTCTGTTTGTATCAGTCTGTATTTGTATGTCAGTGTCTGCATTTATGTGGTATGTTTCAGTTTGTCTGTGGATATCATGGTGCTTCGTGTGTTTGTGTGTTTAGCTATGTACCAATATGCCTGGGTGTTACATGTTTACCTGCATCATTCAGCATGTATGGCAGAATGTCTGCATATGTATCAGTGAGGCTGTTGTACTAATAAGAAATGGAGCTATCTTAGATCAAAACAAGTGCACTATAGGGAACATTTAAAGGGATAGTAATACTTAAAATGTAAAAAAATTAAGTTGTAGGGTTTATCCCCCTGAGTAAAACAAGGGTACTCCAACTGCTGAAAGGTGTTTTATTCAAAAGTTATTACAGGTCAAAGTTGAGTTTTTTAGGTGCAATATCACAGTGGCCTGAAATTGTACAGTGGCGCTGTTGCTACACCATCCTATGGACAGATCTGGTCCATAGACCATAAATCTCCATAGGATGGTATAGCTACAGCACCACTGTACAACTTCAGGCCACTGTGATACTGCACCTAAAAAATTCAACTTTGAGCTGTAATACATTTTGAATAAAACACCTTTCAGCAGTGGGAGTACTCTTATTTTACTCAGGGTGATAAACCCTACAACATTTTTTTTTACATTTTAAGTATTACTATCCCTTTAAAAAGATTCTCATATTCCCATTGATTTATATGGCACATTAAGCTTTTGAATGCTAGAGATATATACAGTTCAGAGCTTTGGGATCCTCTCTAGCATTCAAGGGGGGTTATTCACTAAGGGTGATAAAGAGATGATAAAGTGGAGATGACTTCACTCATCTCCACTTTATCACCTCTGTATTAAGCCTTAGTGAATAACCCCCAATGTGTTAAAGGCATACCTGGGTACTCTCAGGGTTTGACTCTGAGACTCAGGGTTTTGGCCCAAATAGGGTGAAGAGCCCAAATCTCAGGATGAGAGAGTTCAGTGCTACCTGTTATATATTCTGCTCCAGTTAACTGCTTCTTTAGTCTCTAAATGGATGCCACTTGTACCAGAAAGGCAGAGGGAGAAGTCCTGCTTGATTTGCGTGTGTGTGTGTCCAGTGATATCTGTAAGTTGTTGTGTATTAATGGCTCCTTGAATGCCGATTGGGGCGACTCTTGATTACAGCAATTAGGGATATATCGAGGATAAGCTATATTATAGGAAATTTAAGGGTTAATATTTACACAATCTCAGGGTCAGCTCATTTTGAAAGTTCCCAGGTATGGTTAAAGGCCCCATATACATGAGTGGGAAGTTGGTGAATTGTATGTGTTTTCTGTGATTTTGTTGATATGCTCCAGAATTGGTCCAGTGCTTTTTAGTACATCCATACCTCCCAACATTTTAAATTGACAAAGAGGGACACTTGTGTTTTAGGGGGTGTTTCTGGGGGAGTGGCTGGCGGGTGGGGTATTACCAAGAATTTTTAGGCTATTTCATGATCTCTTGACACCTCTTTGTGTAATCAAATAAATGAATTATAACAAGAGCAAAGTATTTTATTTACACAGAGTAATTTATAAATACAAATACTGATGTTTAAACAAACAATAATGTGAGTTTTATTGCTGTAGATCAATATAATACACTTATATACACATCACACAAACTGATTTCCTAAAAAGAGGGACATCAGAGAGGGAAAGAGGGACAGAGGGATTTGGGTCCAAAAGAGGGACGGTCCCTTCTAAAGAGGAACACTTGGGAGGTATGGTACATCTGTGTGTGTGTGTTTACTATGAAATTGTCTCTAACGTTATAGCACGCGTCAATATAGCATATATAACCCTTTGAGTGCCAGAGGGGTATGCAATGTGTTGCGTACCCCTCCAGCATTCAAAGGGTTAATAGGTTGCGGGCATCAAATCTGCATGCTAAAAATGTTGCCATGTTTTGACACACACTATAACAACTGATCAGTAACTATGCTTCCATGTTACTCATCTATACCATTCGTGTGCTTGATTACAATGGAAGTGATAAATGTTATCACTAGTGTTGTCTCAGACTCCTAAGTCTATGGGGGAGGGGGAATATATAGATACAATCAGTGAAAAAGTGATGTTATTACTAGTTTTGCCTCAGATTCCTACTAAAGTCTGTGTGGGGGAGGGGGGATATGTAGATAAAATCAGTGAAAAAGTTATCACCTGCAGTTTAAATCCAGCCCCTTGTTAGCAGAATTTATTATTGCCTGCCAGACAGAGTTTGCCTGTGTACTAAATAAGTCTCCAACACGGTTATTAACCAAGTCAGTTCATTAACCCCTTAAAGGCCAGTAGGCTGTGCAGCATTTTGCTTTGCACCTCCCTAGTTCTTAAAGAGTTAATGCTGATAAGTATATCCACAAGCTAACCTCATGAACTCCTAAGAGTCTATGTAGAAAGACAGAAGGGGGATGCACTAAGAGGCGATAAGAGGCCAGGGTGGCTATATGGGGTCGAAATGATGTCATGGCATGTATTAAACTGACTCCACCATCACATCTGTGTTCATCCACCACCAATCCAACGTAATTCGCAGACATCACCATGAATCCACCATGCCATCAACAGGTTTATGATTTTGTTCAAAAATGGCTCATTTTCATATGGAAATGCAGGTTAATGAACCACTGTCATATTCATGTGGGGGTGTTTATTATATTTTAATGTGACAGGTCGCCACATGCACTAAGCTACAATAGCGGCTTTTGCTGACGATATTCACAATCCCAGCATCTCCAATCTGAGGTTGGTAACGTTGGGATCTCCCTATAGCTTTCCATGGAGCCAGATAACAGCTTGCTGTCTCTTCTGGTAAGCAGCTGCTGTCCTTATAGGGCATGCTATAGGGATGTTTGTCGCATACCCCTGTGGCACTGAAAGGGTTACAACGTTAACAGACGTTTCCAGCATTAATTTATCAATTAGGCAATGGCATAGAAGCTGTGATGTGTTATAGCTTCTCTGCCATTTTCTCAATCATAATTTAATGTTGGCAATATCTGTTAATGTTGTAACCCCTTCAGTGCCACAGGGGTATACAATGAACAATGCAATAACACTGAGTGGGTTAAGGAAGCAATGCTATTTGGAGTTGCGTCAGTCTGAGCGAATCCTCTCTTCTCCCCCCAGTGAGCAAACAGGGAAGCAAAGAGAATGTACTCAGACTTCAGGTTATCAGACTGCTAGCGATGTGTAAGGGAAGCCATCCTGTTCACATTTCCAGCAGTTTGACAACCCTACATGCAAACGAGTGCATCCCCCACCCCTTGCATACGTAAAACTTGATGCATATGGCAATATGTGTCTTCATCGCTGAGGAAATTTGCTGGCCACATATTGTGAGACACAAAGCACCATAGCATCGCCACGTACTGCATCACCATCATAGACTGCAATTCTAGGGAAAGTAACTTCTCATTCACAATTACCCATCCATCTAATTTTGTCATTCTACATGCAAAAATGACAGTGTACAGGCCTTATTTACGAAAACATGAATAATAATTAATACTCCCATATTGGTACATAGAAAAAAAGAACAAAGGATCTGGCATCCACGGGGCAGTAGTGTGAAAAGTAGTTTTTGCATACAGAGCTGGATTCAGGAAGTCAAGTAGGTGTAAACCAACTGCACCAAATGGGTACAAAAGATACCAGCTCCTCAAATTCCCATGAATTTGAATGGGACACTTAACCCCTTGAATACCAGATAAGTCTCCAACACATTACAAATAAATATTTTGTAGACCTCTCTTGTATTCAAGGTGTTATAAGCCACATTTAAATGAATTAGATCATTTTATGTGTCCTGTAAAATGCAGCTGGTTTTCCCCAGAACTTCACCATTATAGCATCCTGAATAAAATAGAGTCCGAGTGTGCCATTCCTTAAGGGGAAGTGTGCTTTTTTTTCTTAGTGGTCTCTGTAACATTAGCTACTGACCTGGTTTATTAGTGTCCTCTTTATGTGTCTGTCTGTTTAACAATATTTGTATACCTCCAAAATGCATTGGAGATCTATTTAACATCCAGGGGGTTAATGTGTTTTAACTGGTATGTATCATGTGAATCAGTTTGTGTATGATATCAGAAGAACCTAACAAAGAGATCCATTTTCTGGAAACGCGTCAGTAAAGATGGCAGTTTTCTGGCATATTTGAAATTCCCAAATTTATCAATGACATATTGTAAACTTTCACGCAATTAGTGAGCACAAAGATACATCACTCAAAACTGCAGAAAAAGCCTTCTCCTTGTCTGAGCAGGCATGGTTGAGACTGGCCTGTAGGAAAAAGAAAAACATACACTGGACTTTATACATATAACAGAGGCGATTTTGGGCTAGGCCAGGGGTATAATTAATTACAGGAGGCAGTTGTTATGGGGCCCAGCATTCACAAAGGGTCTGCTGACTTTACTGTCCTGCAATCCCTTACTAGACTAGTTTCTTATCTTGCCTGGTGGCCTCTGACATCATCATTCACAGTTTCTGCCAGTCAGTAAGATAAGAATAGTATTGGCTAGTTTTATTCATTAACTTTGAACACTAGACATGTTTCCAACACGCTGCAATTCTCTGGATACCCCTGGCGCTAAAAGGGTTAACTGTCAACATGTGGATCATGCAGCAGATCTGTCTTTTCCTGTTATCCAAAGGCCTGAAATCCTCCTCTGGTGTTACTGTGTTACTGTGTGATTCAAATTTACTCTGCACCTTTAAAGGGATAGTAATACTTGCAAATTACTAATCCCCATATTGTAGCTTGGTTAAAAAGAAAATTATTGCCCCAGTGTCATCTCTCAAACTCTTATGGTTTGAGAGATGATGGAGCTCAAAGTTCCCCCCTCCCTCTCCCTTCCCTGACTGAACGCTGACTGCAGGGATATCCGGTATTACTTGCATCAGGTGGCTCTGCAGCATTGCCGAGATCGCATTTATAAAAAAGAAATCACTGAAACGGTTTTCTACGTGTGCTTGCAAACCAAGCACGCGTAAAAGACCGTTTCGGTGAAATAATTATTTTTTTATAAACGAGATCTCGGTTCAGCTGCAGAGCCGCCTGATGCACATAAGACTGTTGTACGACAGCTTTCCCTGCAGTCATCGTTCAATCAGGGAAGGGAGGGGAGGGGGGAACTTTGAGCGATATCATCTCTCAAACCATAATGGTTTGAGAGACGACACTAGGGGAAATAAGTTTCTTTTTAACAAAGCTACAATATGGGGATTAGTAATTTGCAAGTATTACTATCCCTTTAAATAAGGATTACCTTGGCATGTATTATTCCAACTTGTTTCAGCTCTGCTTCAGCCTAGACTCAGATTTCTCCCAAGGGCCCAGTTTGTTCTAGTTATGCCCCTGGGACAACATAACAGCACAATGGGGGGGGGGGGGACTAAAAATACCCATTGATTTAAATGGGGCTTTTAACCTATTCTGTACTAAAGAGGTCTCCATTGCATATTACAGCAACTCAGTGGTGACCTCTATTAATTGGGTTAAAAGTCCCATTTAAAACAATTGGAATTTTGCAGTATAGATTATGCATACCTCCCAAGTGTCCCTCTTTAGGAGGGGGAGTCCCTCTTTGAGATCCAAATCCCTCTTTCCCACCCTAGTGTCCTCTTTTAAGGAGATCAGACTGTGTTGTGTGTGTATAAGTGTATCACATTGCTCCACAGTAATACAACTCACATTAATGATTGTTTAAATGTCATTATGTGTGTTTATAAATTAGTCTGTGTAAATGAAATACTTAGATCCTGCTCTACATCATTTATTAAGTTACACAAAGAGGTGTCAGTAAGTCATGAAATCACTTATAGATTTTTGGGAATTCCCGCCCACAAGCCACACCCCCAGTAAATCCCCCTATAACAAAACTGTTTGTCTTGGGTCATTTGAAATGTTGGGCGATATGCATACCTGGGAACTTCCAGTTGAGGGCTACCCGGAGGGTAGTCCTCTGTTCACCAGGGGGTGACAAAAATGACGCTAATCGCGTCAAAAAGGGGCGGGGCTTGCCGCGAGTGAGAGGGGACTTAACCCTTTGAGTGCCAGAGTGGTACGGAATGCATTGCAAAGCAATGCATTCCTTACCACTCTGGCACTCAGAGGGTTAAAGGTGTCACACAGAAGGCTGGGGACCGAGGAACAGCGGGAGAAAAGGCAGATGTGGCAGAGTTTCAATAGAAACTCTCCACATCCGGAGGAATCTGCCTCTGCCCCGGAGACCCGGTAAAGTTCTGTCAGAACCGGAGTCTCCGGGGCAAATCCGGAGAGTTCCCAGGTATGGCGATATGCCTCTGTAGTGCAGTTGGTGTGTCCAGAATTGTTCCTCTTTTTATCTTTATCCAGTGCATAAGGCCCACAAATTCTATATATTTATATATATATATATATATATATATATATATATATATATATAATTAAAAGGAAGGTGGGTGAAAGTCAATAAATGCCCAGGTGCACAATCCCTATAGGTATGCACAAATAAAAAAGTATGGGGCAGCACCCGTGGGACTTATCAAATGATAACTTATTTGAATTATCATTCGATAAGTCCAACGGTTGCTGCCCCATTCTATCCTACATGCAACACCCCAGATCCATTAGTAATCCTAACTGAGATGTAAGAGAAAATGACAAAGGGACAAGTCAGGATTTATCCTGTACTTCTGATCACACAGACAGCATATCAGTTCTTGCTCTGTCTGCACTGCTAGAGTGATACTCTGTATAAAACATATCCTTTGTGGTAAAATGGATGATTCAACTCTCTGCAAAGAAAGTCAGAAGTGACTTTTCCTCAGTATAGCAGAACTGCTATGTGTGTGCAGCCATCCAGATCCAAGGTCCACATTAACTGTATTTTGTCCATACTTTCTTTAGCTGTCCTATTATTTTTATTGGCTCCAAGGACAACTTTACCAGCCTATTTGCAAAATACCAGCTACCTGGGAAGAAAATAGTTAAAATACACCGGACCGTAATTTTTCATGAGCAGAGGCCTCTCCCCATGCCTATCAGTATCAGTTAATAACAATGGAGTATATGCATACCTGGGAACTTTTAAAATTAACTCACCCTGAGATCTTTGAAATATTAACTCTTAATGCTCCCAAGAAAGTAGGCTTTACATGCTATGTCAATGTGTGGTCTAAACTAGAGATGCTCCAGTCAATTCTAATGGAACCTATAACATGCTACACTTCTAAGGTATCACTTCTTAAAGTGTTAGTAATGTCTAAAAAAAACTTTGTTGCGTTTAGAAGAGCTTAAAAAGCTGATCTAAATGCCAAAAAACGTATCTCTCAAACCGCTATGGTTTAAGAGATACGGGTGTTTAAAGTTTGATTTCTCCTACTGTCGGTCGACATGTTTTAGACCATTCCAATGAAGGGATTCCATGTAAGTAACGAGATCTCGGCACTTCTCAAGCGCCAGTGTGTCGACCGACACGGATCTCCTGCTGACAGCTTTACAGCTGTCAGTAGGAGAAATCAAACTTTAAACGCCCGTATCTCTTAACCCCTTAACGACATGTGCCCTACTATGACCGTCACGGTCCTTGAAATACTCAAGGACCGATGACGGTCATAGTACGTCACGTACTTTTTACTTACACTGCTCTACCGGGAGCGCTCTAAGTAAAAATAGGGCCTGAAATTGACCGTTCCAAGATCGGAGCGATCTCTATCAGGCCCCATAGTGATGCGCCGATACACGCAACAGGTCACGTGTACCGGCGCGTCCACATGGTTCAATGCGGTCCTCATTGGACGGAAACGTCTCAGGACCGCCGGTCGTTAAGGGGTTAAACCATAGCGGTTTGAGAGATATGTTTTTTTGCATTTAGATCAGCTTTTTAAACTCTTCTAAATGCAAAAAATGTTTTTTTTTAGACATTACTAACACTTTAAACACTCAAAAAGACAAGCAGGACTTCTGCCACTGGTTTTCTGGTAGAAATGTCACTAATTTGGACTGTAAATAAGCAGTAAATTGGTGTAAATCAGATGTCACCCTGAGAATTTGGCCCTTCACCCTGAGACCCTGAGATTTGGATCAAAACCCTGAGTCTCAGGGTCAAACCCTTAGAGTTCCCAGGTATGGATATATATATAAACACAAAAGTGGAGGGATTCTAGAATAAACTAACTGCACCAATGTTAACAAATACAATTCCCATACATCCCCATTCATTAAATGGGGCGTTTAACCCTGAGTGTTAGAGATGTTGGAGACATCTTTAGCAACCAAGGAGTTAATTTGCACCACTCCCTTTTAGTACATGTCTATGTTCTAGCCCTTTGAGGGATGTGCAGAGCATTTCTGGTAAACAAAGGACCATATATATATATATATATATATATATATATATATATATATATATATATATCTATATATCTATATATATAAAAGAAGACTTTGTGCCTGGCAAAACACACCCAGGGGCGGCAGTAAAAAGGATTACTGCTGCCATTGGGTGATTCTGTGGGAGTGTGATTTTTGGCCTGCCCCCACTATCCAGCCCGCCCACCACTATCTAAGGCTGAAAAAAAAAATGGCTGCCACACACTCCTACACCACAGACACATGCACATGCCCTCCCACACACACACTAGCAGACACATACACACATATACACACACGCACGCTGAGGATGATGGGAACAATGTTCAAGCTACAGCTGGAAGGCCATGGTCCAATCTGTATTATGCAGCTTCTTCATTCCCTGTCTTTGAGCCTACACAGCTCTGCTAATTACTACAAGTGAGCTGATTTCTAAACAATCAGCAGGAGGATACTGGCTTGCTGAGAAAGTGGAAACAACGGCAGAGAGGTGATCAGGCAGTGCAGAGCAAGGCTTCAGCTGAGCTGGTAAATGGCAGAGACATGGATGTGACTGTATTTATATATTGCACAAAGAGAGAGAAAGAGAGCAGGTTGTTTGTCAGTCTGTCTGTAAGTAGAGGTGCCAGTTCCTGCAATCATCTCCATGTTGTACATAGCTCACTGTATAGCATGTATGACAAACTATTTATATATGGTCTGGCATTGTATAGTATACAGTCTGTGTATAAGGACTGGCACTATACAGTATAGGAGGGACAGTCCCTGTTTGACACCCAAATCCCTCTGCTCCTCTATTTAGGAGATCACACGGTGTGGTGTATATACAGTAGGCTGACCAGACCTCACCTTTAACCGGGGACACATAGGAAATAAGCATATTTCAGGAGTGCACCAAAATCAAAGCAGCCCTGCAGTATGCATTTTTCATATGTGTCACTGGTTAAAGGTGAGGTCTGGTCAGCCTAATGTACAAGTGTATCAGATTGCTCCACATCAGTAAAACCCACGGTAATGTGGGTATAAACTTCTGTATATATCTGTTAAATTAGTCTGTGTAAAAAAATACTTTCATCTTCTTCTAAATCATTCACTTACAGAAAGAGTAACTTAACCATTTCAGTGCCAGAGGAGATGCAATGCATTGCTTACTCCCTGGCACTCAAAGGGTTAAAAATTATCTACAATGGTCTGGCACTGTATAGCAGTGGTTCTCAATCTGTGCCCTCAGTGGCTATTAACAGGCCAGGATTTTAGAATTTCCTTTTAAGAGCACAGGTGAGTTAATCAATATGACTGAGCCTCTGATCAACACACTTGTGTTCTAGCAGTGAAATTCCTAAGTCCTGGCCTGTTAGTGGCCACTGAGGGCATGGGCTGAGAACCTCTGCTGTATAGTATACAGTCTGCATGTGTCTGTGTATAAGGACTGGCACTATACAGTATAGGAGGGACAGTCCCTGTTTGACACCCAAATCCCTCTGCTCCTCTATTTAGGAGATCACATTGTGTGGTGTATATACCAGTGTATCAGATTGCTCCACATCAATAAAACCCACAGTAATGTGGGAATAAACTTCTGTATATATCTGTTAAATTAGTCTGTGTAAAAAAAATACTTTCATCTTCTTCTAAATCATTCACTTACAGAAAGAGTAACTTAACCATTTCAATGCCAGAGGGGATGCAATGCATTGCTTACCCCCTGGCACTCAAAGGGTTACAAATTCTCTAAAATACACCACCAGCCACGCCCCCAGTAACACCACCGAAAACACAAGTGTCCCTCTTTGGCCATATGAAATGTTGGGAGGTATGTTACTTACACTGCTCACACTGTATGTATTTATGTTCTGATTTGCAGCTGTGTGTCACTGTTTGTGTTGTCAGTGCATGTGTGTGTATATGTGTGTGTTGCATGTGTCTCTGTCTATCACTGTGTGTACCTTTCTGACACGTACACCCTACGCTATAATTCACTATCATAACATTTATTTAAAAAAAAAGAAACATTTCCTGCATAACATGACGGGCAACGCCGTCCCAAACTGCTAGTATATATATATATATATATACGAAAAAACATGTATGCAATTCTGGAGTAAACCAACTGCACTGTAGAGAAGAAATAAAAATACCTTACCTTAACCCCTTAAATGCTACAGAGGTCTCCAATGCATTGTTGTAAGACCTCTCCAGCATTCTAAGGGTTAAAAGCTCCATTTAAATCAACAGGAATTTTTCATTCGTTCTCTATGGTGCTGTTGGTTTACCCCAGAATTGCACAATTTGGCTTTATGCATATGGCCCAGTGTTTGTACTATTTTGTAAATGACTGTATAGAATTTCAGAGTTCTAAAATAAAATATAAAACTAATAATAGGCAACATTTGGTAATCCATCTGTTGGGGACTACAACTCCCATCATCCTCAATCATTGGCTTGTTGGAGATAACTGAATTTGTAGTATCTAGCAACTGGAGGTCCAAATGTTGCTTGTCTCTGTCTCACTGCTAGGCAAAAAGTAACAGAAATGCTTGCATATCTTTGTATTAAAGAGCAGCATGTGGGCCACACAAGGTGAGATTGTCCACACCTATATGTAAAACATCTCCCACCCCTCCTCCTAAACCTGTTGTTTCTTTGCCATCTCATTTGTGAGGGGGAAGGGGACAATTGGAGATATGATAATAAGGTTTAGAGATGTTGAATGTATGTAAAAGAAGGAAGGAGGGCCAAATAACCCTCCCCCTGTCACTAACAGACAGCATCAATGGGTCATTCATATATTAATTCATGAATATGTTTACTTATATATAATCACAGGTATACACAGTGCAATTTAGAATACAGTGCTCAGAATACAGTGCTAGAATGTATGTGTGTGTGTATAGATATATATTTTTATTTTTTGCTGTTTTAGTCCAGTGGTGTAGAGGCCAAATGAATTTTAGAATTGAATGTTCGTCCAATAAAAAGGGTATTATGACATACTGCAATAGTCATTCATTTGCCCTAATCAATGGTTTTAAGCCTAATTTAAATACATGAGAATTGTTAATTGTCCACTTTTTTGAAGTTGCTTTGCTTCAGAATTGCTTCTTTATACATATGGCCCTTGATCTTTTGAGTGCTAGAGAGGTGTCCAACACATTGCTTTGCAATGCATTGATGTAGGCTGACCACTCCAGTCATCCCCTTTAACCAGGGACATATAGGAAATTGGCATATTTTAGGACTGCTCTGAAATCCCCAGTTAAAGGTGAGGTGTGGTCAGCCCTAAATTTTCCCTAAGCAATGGTGAGTCTTCCACATCCTGTTTTTTGGCTGCTTTGGATGTATTATTGTGGAGTTAAAGGAACCCAAACACCTAAAAATGAACAGGGGTTATATCGTTATATAATTTATACTTCATGCAGCATCTATAAAAGCTATATTTTTTTCTGAGGCCTAACATCTAATTTTATGTATGCCTTGAGGGAACAGCCTTTTCCCTACCTCCCTACATTTCAATTGGCCAAAGATTGACACTTTAGTTTTAGGTGGTGTTGCTGGGTGTGTGGTTGGTGGGCAGAGCATTACCAACACATTTTTAGGATATTTCATGACCTACTGACACCTATTTGTGTAGCTGAATAAATGATTTTGTTCAAGACCAAATTATTTTATTTAGTCAGACTAATTTATAAACACATATTTCATGACCTATTGACACCTCTTTGGTCAACTTAATAAATGATTTAGAGCAAGACCAAAGTATTTAATTTACACAGACGAATATAGCTGTGGAGAAATGAGATACACTTATATACACACACCAAACAGTCTGATCTCCTAAAAAGAGGGATGTCAGGGTGGGAAAAAGGGACACATAGATTTGGGTCTCAGAGAGGGACTGTCCCTGCTAAAGAGGGACACTTGGGAGGTATGCATTCCTGACTTTTTCAGGATTGTCTGTGAGTGGGCTATGGTTAGAGTTGCCACCCAGCCGGTATTTTACCAGCAGGCTGGCATACCTCCCAAGTGTCCCTCTTTAGGAGGGACAGTCCCTCTTTTAGACTCAAATCCCCCTGTCCCTCTTTCCCATCCTGATGTCCCTGTTTTTAGGAGATCAGATTGCTTGGTTTGTATATAAGTGTATCACATTGCTCTACAGCAAATAACTCACATTATTGTTTGTTTAAATGTCAGTATATGTGATTATACATTAGTCTGTGTAAATAAAAAACTTTGGTCTTGTTATAAGTAATTTATTAGGTTACACAAGGAGGTGTCAATAGGTCATGAAATAGCCTAAAAATTATTGGTAATGCCCCGCCCTCCAGCCCCGCCCCCAGAAACACCCCCTAAAACACAAGTGTCCCTCTTTGGCAATTTGAAATGTTGGGAGGTATGGGCTGGTTAAAAAAATTGGCTTCTGTCCAATTTTAAGTCTATGGAGGGAATGCCATGGCTGGTATTTTTTTTGAAGAAAAGGTGGCAAGCCTAGCTATGGTAACATAGCTTCCTTTGTGAAACGCAAGAGGGATGCAACATATAAATAATTACTTTTTACCTGTGCTAGCTCTACATATGAGATATTTCAACCCATTTAATTTTTTGGTGATAGTTTTTCTTTAATTACCATTTGAGAAGAGTTACCATAGGAAGTGTGCACATAGGACTGTTCTTTAGCCAGGATCATTTACAAGGCTAGATAAGCAGCAAATATGCCTGGGGTGTACAACATTAGGCTTTCCAGCTATTTCCAGAAAATAACTCCCCATCAGCCAGTAGTTTAAGTTCCCTCACCCTCTGTCTTTTACCTCATGGTTAAAGAAATACCCTTGCTGTACCCCTGGATGTACAGCTGAGAAAGGTGCCCAGTAGAAAGAGCAGGAAGAGGATGGGATGAGCCCATCCAGCCTCTCTGTCCAGAAGAGGGCCCAGGCATCTGCCCCTGCAGCATCTCTAGAACGCACAATGCTAGAGGATAAGATGGAGAGAATGGTGCAGGAGCTAACCCCATTGGATAAATCAGCAACATAATCTGAAATCCTCAGCTCGAACCAGTATGATTTTAAAACCGCCGACAGACTCCTTGTTGACCTTTTAGAGCAGTGGATTGTTGCTCACTTGGACATCCTAGACCAGGGAAGAGGAGGAACAAAGACAGATGAAGGGAGTAGTAAATGACGTATCAGTCTGGACTAACCTGCCTTTTTTCTCCCAACTAATGGCTTTAATTTCTGTATTTACCATTAATGTGAGAAACATTGTGGACCAGTTTAGGAGGCAGAGAATTCGAACCTTTCTTTTCTTACAGAAATGTGGTGGTTACATGTTGCAGGAATGATCCATCCCCTTCACCCAATCCTGCAGCCACCTAAGCAGGTAGTGGTACTACGGCCCATACTTCTAGTCTGGGGGAATGGCTGTAAGTCAGAGGGGGCTTTCATTCTGATTCGTGAAGGGGGTGGTAGCATATCATGGTTGACACTGCCCATGAGATGGTCTATAGCAGACTTCTTGTTGTGGATGGCTTCTGGGCAGGGGAGCCTGTAAGGTTCATAACCTTGTACACTTCCCTTGAAAAGAAGGAGCGATTTCAACTATTTCAGAGCCTACGGACCCAGCTGGTGAACTCCAGGGCAGTTGTGATGCCTTATTGAAGAGGGAGGGCCGTTCTTCAACAACCCTGCCAAAGTGGATGTGACAGCTAAGCTGCTTAGAGGAATGATCACTGAAGCATCCTTGTGGGATGCTGTGGGTTCCATGGGAGGCCAGCACTGTAAATTATACTTGGAGCTGCCCGAATGTCTCACAGCTTTGGTGGAATGACTTTTGTGTTCATATCCCAAGTAGTAGCACAAGCAGCACTCCGTGGTCTCCTGTAATTTCTCTGACCACAAGGCCATTCACTTTCACGGGGTCCTGGGCAAAGGGTTTCCTTTCCTGGTCCAGGCTCCCAGAAGCTGAACTGTACCCTGCTGGAGAGGCAGAAGAGAGTGGAAGAGTTGTGTAATACATATTTGTCTCCCATTGGAACTATATATAATGCTGCAGGACCTCATTGGCCTGGACCTGCTCGAGCTGTACAAAGGGTCGTGGAGGGCACAATGCCCTCCCATGCTCAGAAAGTACATGATAACCATCTTGTATAAGCATATGAGAGAGAGAGAAGACATTTTAAAAATTGGAAGCCCATCTTTCTCCTGAATGTGGGCTACAAGATCTTTGCAAATGGTCTGGCCATTAGGTTATAATCTGCCTTTGGACAGATCATTCACCCGGATTAGTCCTGCTGCATACCAGGTTCCAATATAGAAGATATCCTTGCCCTAATCAGGGACATGATCCACTACATCAAGGTTCACAATGTCAGGGCTGCCCTTGTCTGCATGGACCAAGAAAAAAGTATTTGACAGGGTTACCCATGAGTTCATGGGCTGGACACTACGCAGGTTTGTGTTGTGAGAAAGTATCTGCTTATATGTTAACCTAATGTACCTTGGTATTTTTAGCGAGGTCTTGGTGAATGGTTGGAAGACTGATCCCTTCCCGGTTTTCTTGGGAGTCAGACAAAGCTATCCTCTTTCACCTCTTCATTTTGTTTGTTGTATCAAGCTCTTTGCTGAATGCATCAGACAGAATCCAGAGATCAGAAGGATCACAGCACCAGGACAGGGAAAGAGAGAAGTGAAGTGCTCGCTGTACATGGACAACATCACCATCTTCTGCGCAGACCACCATTTGGTCCAGATATGCGAGAACATCAGAAGAGCTTCAGGGGCCAAAGTCAGACACAATGCTTAGGCAGTGAGACCTGACTTTTATCCTTTCCCCTTCCTCATCAAGTCAGACCTCATCAAAATCCTTGAGATTTGGTTTGATGGAGTAAATGAAGCCCTAAAAAAGCTGGGGCGAGAAACTTGCAAAAATAAGGCAGACATATGGATTATGGAGCCTCAGAGACCTAACTATTGGAGAGAAAATACTGGTACTGCTGTTCTGTAGTACATGGCTTAGGCTTGGCCTCTACTTGCCACAGTCTGTACAGTCATCACAAGAACAGTTTTTTACGTTATCCAGGGCTCAATAATGGACAGAGTTAATTGCACAGTGATGTACAAGGACCTTCACAAGAGTGGCAAAGGAGTGCTTGACATCCTCAACATGCTGAGGGCTTTCTGTGTGCAAAGCACTTAAAGAGACTATGACCAAAGCTCTGCATGCAACTCCATGTCTCTCTTTTTCCTTCTCCCCCCATGTAGGGGACTTGCCTGTAATAAGTGAGACAATTCCATCCCCTAAAACTGGATCACATCATGGTTCTACCAAGTTTGTAAGGGAGCACCAACAGGAAGGAGTCAGGACCAATTTGTGGACCCCAAAGACTATCGGCAAACTCATCAGAGCTAAGACATTAATGACCATATTTCAAGACTCCCAAATGCCACAGGAGAGCCTGTTTGGAAAAATGTAGCATCAAGCAGGCTCACCAACAGACATAAGGACATGGCATGGATGGCAATACAAGGAGGCCTTCTCCTTGTGACATTTATGTATTCAAGGGGGCTCTGCAGATACAGACATTGCTCTAAGTGCATTACGACAGAGGAAACAGCCTTGCATGTGTTTTGGCAGTGCCTATTTGTACAGGCTTAATTGGACTTCCTGGAAATCAAACTCTGTTGACAGCAAGCACCATTTTTGTCATTCGGTGCTCTAAGGACTATACCCAGGCACACACACATTTGATTCTATTCAGGAAGCCTGAAGTATCATGTGCTGTGTAAAGGACACTTATTGGTTTGCCAGGAATAACCTGTTGCTAAGGAGAGAGAAAGCATAAATCCAGGCTGATTCACAGCCTCCTCAGTGACTTTTCCATCACAGTCCCAAAAGAGGAGGAAGATTAAATATCACCCTTCATGGCCAACTCTCTTCCCCGGCCCCCATTATTCCATCACCCCCCAAGCCCCTGCTCACCCTCCATCTCCACACCAACTACGTTCCCCAGGTGTTTTCTTCGTGTGCAAACAAAGTGCAATACTTTGAAATATATAAAGTATAACACTGAATGTATTATGTATTGCTGTATTGTCTTTGGTGTACTATGACTCAGTAAAATGTCTGTATCTGAATATGCTAATAAAGATTACTGTAAAACCCTGCTGTACCACTGCAGTTCTAAACATTGTCTGAAGTACTGCAACACTCAATTCAATTGATTTGTGTATTTACAAACATAGTAACAGCAAATTAGGTTAAAAAAAGACACAAGTCCATCAAGTTCAACACTTGCCTCATAACCCAAAGAAATGAGAATTGTATAGCTTCCCTGCTACCAAATAAGTTAGTCTTTATCAAACCTTCCTGATTTGCCTACTATTACACAGTATAACACTGTATGTTCCCTTCTGAAAGAAATGTGTCTAATCTTCTATTAAATGTATCCATTGTATCTGACATAAACATATCCTTGGGCAAGGAATTTCATAATTTAACAGATCTTACTGTGAAAAAACCCTTCCTCTGCTGAAGTCTAAACCTCCTTTCCTCTAATCTCAAGGGGTGTCCCCTGGTCATTTGATCAGGCCTTGGAATGAAAAGCTCACTGCAGAGATCCTTGTATTGACCCCTCATATACTTGTACATTGTGATAAGATCTCCTCTTAGTCGTCTTTTCTAGTGTTGAGCGAGCACCCCGATGCTCGGGTGCTCGGGTGCTCTGACCGAGCACCGCCGGAGGCTCGAGTGCTCGGCCGAGCACCCGAGCCCCATTGAATTCAATGGGGCGACACGAGCATTACACCAGGCACCCCCTGCTCTGATGAGGGGAGGGTGCCTGGTCAATGCCCCCCTTCATCTCCACAATGCCCCTCTTCCACAATGTCCCCCTTCCACAATGTCCCCCTTCATCTCCGCAATGCCCCCTTCATCTCCGCAATGTCCCCCTTCCACAATGTCCCCCTTCCACAATGTCCCCCTTCATCTCCGCAATGCCCCCTTCATCTCCGCAATGCCCCCTTCATCTCCGCAATGTCCCCCTTCCACAATGTCCCCCTTCATCTCCGCAATGCCCCCTTCATCTCCGCAATGCCCCCCTTCCACAATGTCCCCCTTCCACAATGTCCCCCTTCATCTCCGCAATGCCCCCTTTATCTCCGCAATGCCCCCCTTCCACAATGTCCCCCTTCCACAATGTCCCCCTTCATCTCCAAAATGTCCCCCTTCATCTCCGCAATGCCCCCTACCTCCAGTCCCTGGTGGTCCAGCGGAGCGTCTGTAAGATCTGTGCCTTCTTCGGCACAGATCCCTGCCACCCGAACATGGCGGGCGAGCACATGGCGGTACTCGTACGAGTACCGCCATGTGCCGAGCAGAGCGATGCTCGAGCCGATCCGAGCATCGGCCGAGCATGCTCGCTCAACACTAGTCTTTTCTCTAGAGTAAATAAACAAAATTTGTCTAGTCGTTCCTCATTGTCGTCAAGTCCTCCATTCCCTTAATTAATTTTGTTGCTCTTCGCTGTGCCCTCTCCAGTTCTAGAACATCCTTTTTCAGAACTGGTGCCCAAAACTGTACTGCATATTTGAGGTGAGGTTTTATCAATGATTTGTACAATTGCAAAATACTCTTACTTCAATACTCCTTTTTATGCAAGACAGGACTTTGCTTTTGCTACTGCTATTTGACACTGGTCACTGTTTCCACCTGTCACTGTTTTCTACAAATAAGTAAAACTTATCATATGAGTGGAAACAGACAAATTGATATTAGGTTCATGTGTACTAGTACAAGAAGAGCACTCTCACACAGATGCACTCTCTCACAACACTATGGAGGAGATGCAGTAAGATATGATAAAGAGGTGATAAAGTTGAGATGACTTTTCCAGTGATATCACTTCTCCAAGTCCTATGTATGGAGCCAATACACTAAGATTTCTCCAACGTTGGAGATCTTAGTGCACAGGCTCTATAGAATAACATAGGAACTGAAGGAGTAATCTCCGCTTTATCACGCCTTAGTGCATAACCCTGCTGTGTCTTTTCACAAACATGCTAATATCTTTCCTTTAATTTAAATAAATGCAATAATTTTAACATTAGAAGAGGTAGATGTGTAAAAGGAGAGGAAAGGGATACAGCTAGCTTCAGTTTCATAATAAATTCCTTTATTTTGCACACACACACACACACACACACACACACACACACACACACACACACACACACACACACACACACACACACACACACACACACACACACACACACACACACACACACACACACACACACACACACACACACACACACACACACACACACACAATGGAGGGTCATATAAGTAGTGGGGTGTGGACATGGATGGACCTAAGATTGCCTTGATTGCCTTGCCTAGGGGTGCCTGGATAGTAAATTTGTCCCCATGCACAGATTCACACACACTCACTAACTCAGACATATATATACACACAACCATATACTTACTTTCCGATGCACACTCTAAAACAAACAAATGCTCAGACAAACAGACTTACTCAGATACCAATAACCAATAAGTGCAGAATTTGAGGTCTAACGTTCATCAGCTACAACAGGGTTGTGGGTAAATGGTACAGATAGTCAATCTCCTCCTCTCCGCAATTCAGTGCATGCAGTTTAATGCTTCATGTTCCAAGTCACTTCCTGACGAACCTTCTACCTTTTGCCCACGCTGATGCCAAAAATCATATGCTTAAGGTTTATTAATCCAGGGGACAAAATAAAAGTATATACATGCTCGGCTGGCTCTTACCCACCTTCTGCAAACAGTCATGGTCACAGCTTGCATAATATTACTGAGGTAGAGCCTGGCACATTTATAATGGAGTACAGGTCCTCCCTCTGGTAGGTACCACTGCCTGTGTGCCAAGTACCCATCAGGTACTAGTTTCACAGATGGAGAAATACCTACCTTATGCTCTCACTAACTACCATCTACCCCACACTCTCTCTCTCCTAATATTCACTTATCTTTTCTTACTCACTGTACTGTTATCCATTTCAGTGGCAAAGGAAAGTAACTTTGCTTGGGATGGGCTAAATGAATCTAAGAACCAGTGATAAGCCATCTTGTAACAGCTTTGAGCAAGGATGGGCACCCTTCAAGACTCCAACAGTTGGGGGGCTACAACTCCCATAATTCCTCAGCCAGCCATTGTCCTGCTGAGGATGATGGAAACTGTAGTCCAATAACAACTGTTTCACATTATACATTTGTTTATTCAGGATGGACACCACAGTGATTGGTTACTTCGTAAATTTGCCAGAGGGGTGGCATTATGTCACTACATGATGTAGCACTCAGACTTTTGGCGATATATTTTTATGTTGTGTAGAAGTTGGACTTTGGTATAGGTTCGTCAACATGAGGGAGATAAGACCTGTGAGTGTTTCCCTCTTCAATGGACAAATTTAAATATTTAGTTACTGCTACTATCTGAGGAAAATCATCAGCATTCAGTGTCACTGGAAATGTACATTTTGCCTTCTTACATGCATTAATCAAAAACAGGCACCTTATACATGCAAATGACTTCGTCTCATATATAGTACCTACTCATTCATGAAATCTTGGAGGATATATTGATATGGCTTCTGTGAACAGAATTATATTACGCTCCCATTTAGGCCTGCAGATTTGTGAAACCAACCAACTGATTGATGTTGAAGCTTAATAAATGTCACTCAGAATGTATGTACAAATGTGTTTCAGAAAAACTATATAGTCGTATTGTGATTGGGGAACGTTATGAAAATGTTAATTTGTGTATAAAATACATACAATAAATAATAAATCATAATATCCAAAAAGCTTACAGATACTGGAAAAACTGGTCAGTTTGAGCAACTACTAAATAAAACCTCAATAATACAGTAAGAGATTATATTTATTAAAGGGGAAAAAACACTTAGCATGCAATGTAGGATAAGAAAGATAGTATGTTTCTCAATTCCTATGTTACTTTAATTACTAATGTTACTACTCACAAACCATTAGTGCCCTTAAGTGTGGTTATTGCTTAAAGGGATAGTAATACTTCATTTTAACTTTATTTTATTTTGTAGGCATTAAAAAAACATGAAGAATGATATAAGTCTTATCTCTGAAACCTTTATGGTTTAAGAGATATTCACAAACAAAGTATCCCCCCCCTGTTCAGCCAGATAAGAAGGGAGATGCCCAGGTAGACTGCAGAGAGGGACAATCTTCAATTAAGATAATGGAAAAAGCTGAAAAACTTGTCAAGGGGGGGAAGGGCTTTCATTGTTTTAATACAAAGAAGATTGTCCCCTTCTGTTATCTGTACTGTCATACAACCAGACTGACATCTGAGAAGAGATGGCTTACACTAGGAAAAAGGGGCGGGGAGGGGAACTTTGCTTGTGAATATCTCATAAACCATAAAGGTTTGAGAGATAAGACTTATATCATTCTTCATGTTTTTTTAATGCCTACAAAATAAAATAAAGTTAAAACGAAGTGTTACTATCCCTTTAAATGCAGAACTTGTACCTGGAAGGTATTGCTAGGGGGGATACTGACACTTACTGCGTGGCACTACACTACACAACACCTCAACTGAGTCATCACCAGTCTAGATGCCCATAATCATTAAATCGGGAGCCTGCAAAATTAATTAACATTCTTGTGCATTTTTGCAGTCATTAAAATGTTTATCTGTCTGACATAACAAGGGCAATAGAGTGGAAAGCCTGGGATTTCTGGGCAACTGGAAACACCATCTCGGTTTGCCCTTGGACTATAATATGGGTGTTGTGGCCCCCTGAATTTACATTCCAACCCCAGTAGTACTTTAGTGAGACATACAGTGCACTCCATTCTTATTTGGACTGTGATATAAGTGTTGTTGATTTGGCTCTGTACTTGATTACATCGGATTTGAAATGAAACAATGACTAATAGGATAAAGCACAGACTGTAAACTTTAATTTGAATGTATTTACATCCATACACTACCGTGTAGGGATTACCACCCTTTTTTATAGATAGTCTTTCCATTTTATGGGAACAAAAGTAATTGGACATGAGCATCATTTTAAACAGTCATCTTATTTATTACATTGTTGCAAATCCTTTGCATGTGATGACTGCATGAGGACTGCAACACATAGACATCACTAGACCCTGGGTATCTTCACTATGATGCTCTACTAGACCATCTTCTGCAGCCATCTTCTCTTTTCGTTCACTTTTGGGCATTTTTCCCTTCAGTCTTGTCTTCAGCAAGTGAAACACATGATTAGTTGGATTCAGGTTAGGTGGTTGACATAGCTAGTCAATAACATTCTGCGTTTTGGCCCTGAAAACTCCTTGGTTGCTTTAGCAGTATGTTTGAGGTCATTGTCTTGTTGCAAGGTGAAGTACCTTCCATTAGGTTTTGAGGCATTTGGTTGCATCTGAGCAGATATTTCAGTACACTTCATTGGTCACATAATCAATAAAGACATGTGAGCCAGTTCCAGTGGCAGCTATACATACTCAAGTCATAACACTACCGCCACCATGTTTCAAATCATGAATCATGTGTAGCTCCTTACTTTTTCCACACTTTCCTATTTCTATCACTGATACGTTTATCTTTGTCTCATCTGTCCATAAGACTTTGTTCCAGAACTCTATATTTTTTTTATCTAGTTGTTAGCAAACTGTAACCTGGATTTCTGTTTTTCAGGCTAATCAGTAGTTTGTGTCTTGTGGTAAACCCTCTGTGGTTACTCTAGTGTAATCTTCTTTTTATGGTACTCTTAGACACTTCTTTCCCTACATCCTGGAGAGTGTTCTTGATCTGTTTGACAGAACAGGGGTTTTCTTCACAATTGCAAGCATTCTTCTGTCATTCAATACAGTGGTCTTCTGTGGTCTATTGCTGAGCTCACATGTGCACTCTTGCTTCTTATCAATGTACCACAGAGTTGATTTTGACACATCTAATATTTTGGCTTGTTTCTGATCAATTCGTTCCAATTTTCAGCCTCTTGATGGTTTGTTTTACTGGCAATGACACTTCTTTGCTCCTCATATTGAAAGACAACAGCAACAGACTCTAAATGCAAATGCCACACCTAGAATCATCTCTGCAGTGACACACACCTGGCCAAGCAATAGCTAAACAGCCAATTGTCCAGTTACTTTTGGTCCCCTAAAATGGAGGGCTGTAATTCCTACACTTTTCATGGTTTATGGATGTAAGCACCCCCATAATTAACGCTGACAGTCTGCACGTATTCCAGTTTGCTGGTTACAGTGCAAAAACAACAAAACATATTTCGCTGTCCAAATACTTATGGACTGCACTGAATTTCCCTAAAAAAATGCAGCAACACTCATTTGTAATAAAACTAAAAACAGATTGCTGTAAAAAAAATGAAAAGCTTATCAATAGAGAACAGCTATTATCAAAACGTTGAAATCACGCCATAAGAAACAAAAGAAAATAGCAGGAACACACTGACAGTATAGATCTTATGCATTTGCACCTGCTAGTGCTTAATCATACTCCTTTCCCTACAACCCAGTCACAATTCTCTTCCATGTTGTCCTCAGATAACCTTTCAGGAATGAGAAAATTTGAGTCTTAGACATACTATCACTGGGGAAGATATATATCAAATAACCTGCATAGAAAGCACCATATTCCAGTGATACTTTGTAGAGTGGGTTAAGTGGTAGAAGTGACAGCAAGCTGGAAACATTTTGAGTTTCAGTCTTATTATAAAAGGCATGCTGCCAACAACAACTTGTGGCAGGCTGGCCTGGGCAGCTACCTATACGGGGCAGGTGGTTAGTCGGAATCTCAGATGTGTCTGCGTCGAGGTGAACAGGTCAGTAAAGACCACAGCTGCCAGACTATGGGCCTTATGCACAAAAGAAACCAGCTGTCAAATAAATAGGGCCAAATAAAAATTACCCAAGTTCCCATTGATTTATATAGTGTTTTTCCCCTTGAATATTGAGAGCTATCCAAAATATTGCTTCACAATGCACTGAGACCTCTCTAGCATTGAAAGTATAAACACCCAGTTTAACTGAATGAGGATTTTTATGGAACATCTAAAGTACAATTTGTTTGTTATTGAATTTACCAGCTTGTCTTGTACATCAAGCCCTAAAACAGGGGTGCAAAACTCAAGTGGACAGAGGACCAGTTTGGATTCCAAAGCACCTTCCAAGGTTCACATAGTTGGACCCATGAAAAAAAAAGCATACTACTGCATTTTTACTATATTTGCCTGACTGTTGGGCAGCCCTGACTACAATAAGACACTGCCCCTCAACATATTAGTTTTGGGGTATAAAATGCCATTTATATAGGGCAAGCCTTATACAAGTGTTGTGTCTGTTCCTTCCTTTCTTTCCCTCCATCTCTCTCCCTCCAAGAAGACTGATCCAACTCACAACAGCAATTCAGAAGTTATATCCAGCAGAGCGCATATTTGAGGTGGCTTCCTGCTTTTTTGAATATTTCTGCAGGTCCTTCCAGGTTTTGCCAGGTCCTGTCATTCAATGAGAAGACTCATGTCTGGGTGTACCATAAGAGTCTTTGCACTGAAAGACAGGACCTAGAAGGACCTGCTGAAGTAAGCAATGAAGCAGGCCTCAAATTCAAACTATCCTCTCTCCAAAAAGATGATCTATCATACTGCCACTGAATTGGATCCTCTAAAAATCTGATGGGCAGCCTGATTTAAAATTAACCTAGAGTATAAGGCAAGGCCATTTTTCAGGCTAAAATGCATGAATAAACTTTGCCTTATAGTCAAGCAAATGTGGTAACTCACCTGGTAAGCCAAGATAATTTTCCACTTTCCTTGTTGTGGCCGTCAGCCTTCACCAAAGGGTAGTACCCAGCAGTACCCCAGGAAATTACATGGGAAGGCAAAAAATAGAAAAACAGCAAATGCATAACCAAGAAGCCCTTACTGATGATTATTGAATGCAGCCTTTTGAAGGACACCAAGAGCCAAGGAAGAAGAGATTGCAGCACAGATGTCCAAATTGTAATGCTTTATGAAGGTGGAGATGGAAGACCATGGTGTTGCCTTACAGATGTCATCCCAGTCATCCAGGTGGCAGACACTGCCCTGGAGGAGTGCATTCTAAGTCCTTGGAAACACAATCTCCCTTGGCTTCATATGCTTTACTGATGTAAGTATCAATCCATCTGCTGAAAGTGCTTTTTTTTTGGGATCCTTAGTTGCCTCATAGCTCTCCCCCCTCCCCTTATTGGTTTTTCCATTGGGTTTGGGCGGTTTGTGTTCTATATGGTTGAACTATTAACTAGGGGTGCACCGAAATTTCGGCGGCCGAAATGTTTCGGCCGAAAATGGCATTTTCGGCAAAAAGCAGAAATAAAAAAAAATGGCCAATACGGGGCACCAAAACAATGGAAGTAAAATCTGCAGCAAAGCAGCAATATAAGCATCTACTCACTTGGTAAAAATCTTTATGTCCCTCGTATGAAGTTCTCCCAAGTTCTCCCTTATCTCGCTAGTGTTAAATGTCTGTATCAAGTCTGTAAAAGTCTGGGGTTGAATAGCTCATTGCCCAGTCATTGGAAACAAACAGGAAATACAGGGGTTAAGTCCAAATCACATCTGGTAATAAAACAAAGTATCTACTCACAGGGATAAATATAATCCTCCAGCGATGCGATCCTTCCACTATCACAGGAGTCCTCTACAATATATCTGTAGTCGCAACCCGTTGCAACTATGGATATATTGAAGAGGACTCCTGTGATGGTGGAAGGATCGCATAGCTGGAGGATTATATTTATCCCTGTGAGCTATTCGACCTGAGACTTTTACAGACTGGATACAGACGTTCAACACTAGCGAGAAAAGCATACCTGGGAACTCTCAGGTTTTGACCCTGAGTCTCAGGGTTTTGACCCAAATCTCAGGGTGAAGGGCCAAATTCTCAGGGTGAGAGAGTTGTGTGTTACTTACTAAATTATTTACAGCAATTAAATGTTACTTTAGTCTCTATATTGGTGCCAATTGTTCCAGAACTACGGGGGAGAGATCCTAGTTGTCTTGTTTGTGTTTAGGCATTGATCTCTCTAAGTTATAACATGATAAAGGTTCCTTGGGGACCAACTGTAGTACCTCTGGGTTACAGCAAGCATACGGGATGCTTTAAGGGTTATCATTTCAAAGATCTCAGGGTGAGCTCATTTTAAAAGTTCCCAGGTATGGAGATAAGGGAGGAATACGTGGGAGACCTTCATACGAGGGACATAAAGATTTTTACCAAGTAAACCACTTCCTACTTCCTTCTTTATTCTGCACATGCGCATTGTGAAGCAACGTACACCGCATCCCCTCCGCTCTGTGTCTAGTGGTGTGGCTGTGCTGGTGATGTCCCCATGACGCAGAATGAGCTTGTCCGCGTTAGGAGGAGGAGGCTGCTGTCATCTAGCCATGGAGGCTCATTACAACCTGAAGAGCCCTGGTAAGAGGGAGAAGGCAAGTTAGGGGTGCCACTAGGGGAAGATGTTCCAGTGATATACCTGAGTCATTTGTAAACTATATCTTATCATCAGGTTTTTCTTGAATGGTATTTTAAGTATCGTCAAGACCCTCAACATCACAAAAGGGAACCATTCAGCATGTAAGGATGAATCACATAGATCTTAGTATTAATTTTCTAAGTGCTAAAACTTAGCTGAAATGGTTGATCAAGATGGGGGGGAGAAAGAGGTAAAAGGGGGTATTAAGAGTCAAGAGGGGGAGAAAGAAGCAAAAGGGTGGAATGAAGAGGCAAGTGCTTGAGAAAGAGACAAAATAGGGGGATCATTACAACAAGTTGTGATCTGAAGCATATTGCTGCCATCAGATTGCCAGAAGTAGGCAACTCTCCTGTGACACTGAAGTGGTTAATAATTTCACTTTGACTGCGCCATGTGTGCTTGCTCTACTATATTTTTTGTTTCTTTTGTTAGGCATCGCCCTATAAATTAAAAAAAAGTAATTTTCGGTTTCAGTTTTCATCCAAGTGCATCCTGAAGTTTTCGTTTCGGTTCAGAATTTTCATTTCAGTGCACCCCTACTATTAACCTCTTCTTCTTTTCAGATGTTTAAGGATACTTAGTGCCAAGTAATAGCGCATGAATGTATTATAGGTCTAGATTCTTTATATTCAGTTTTTAGGTAGTGTACAGAAAATAACTTACGAGTGTGTGCTTTAGTAATGTTATTGTTGTACCTGATTTGCTTACTAAAGATGTTGTGGTGGTATGGACAAGGCCTAGGTCCAGCCTTCTGGGTAATTTAGTCCCTTTGGGGCAGGGGTGGGGGAGCTTAGAGCTGACCTGATTAAGGTTTACAAGCTCACCGACAAGTGGCTTGCATGAGTTATGCTCTCACACTACCTATTACGGGGGGGGGGGGGGGGGGGGGGGTTGGGCTGGTGCCTATCTTTAAGCTTGGTGTGGTGGAAAAGACTGGTCCTGCATTTTTTGTCTAACTGTGCCATGGCCATTTTTACCTCCAAGCTTTGTCCAGATCTTATTAATAGGGGGCTGGGATGTGTGTACCAATCTCACAGTCATGTACATTCAAACGTATAACTTGTGGCAGAGAGCAACAGGCTTGTGGTCTGCATTCCAGCTGGGGGGGTTGGTTTTCTGACCCTCCAGAATGCTGATAGGAGCCATACTGGGGCTGAACAGCTAAGCACTAGTCATTTTTATTAAGTGTGCTCCCTTTGGAGCACATTTTGTAAAACATGATAACTGGCTTGTAATGGGGCTTCTAACCCCTTGAATTCTACAGGGGTCTCCAAAGCATTACTTTGCAATGTGATGGAGACTTCTGTAGCATTCAGGGGTTTAAAAGATCCATTTAAATCAATAGGCATTTTGTCAGTTTTTATTTATTCCCTATGGTACTACTTGGGTAGCTGCCAGCACCTTAAATGTACCACATTGCACAGTTACACAATTCTTACCATTTGCTGGTACTCTTTGAGAACATGTATTCTTTTTAACCTCTTAAGGACCAAAGGGATATACACCATATTGTGAACTAATGAGTTACACACCCGTCTGGTCTTAAACAGGTTAAACTGAGGGTCCTAGATGGGATACCAGGGCCTCTAGTGAGAGGCAAAGGGTGTAACTAGGGGGTGCTGATGTGATTGGGCCTGACATCCAAGGAAGCCACTTAGCCACAGGGTCCAATAGGTTCTAATTACTCCCCTGAGAGAATATTTGAGTTAGGGGTCCCTTTAGTTAAGCCACTGGATAGGCACATCCTATTATGTACATTATTTGAATCGAATTGCTATTCATTTATTTTTCAAAACTTTTATTACCGTGTGCACTGTATTACGTGTGTTGTTTTATGTTCACTGAATTCTCAAGAGGCCAAGCTAGACAGATCCAGATGGCTTTTCCTGAGGGAGGCACTTGAAGGAAAAGACAAAAAAAAAACCCAGAAGACCCCACTGCTCTCAGAAACCTCAGCTGTTTTACTTTTTCTTCAGCAGTTGTTCTCCTCCATGGCCAACCTATCAAATGCCTCTCCTCGGATTACATTCTGAACACCACACGTCTGGCTAGCCTGGTGATGGCTACAAAGATGAATTTACCATATTCTGATTAACATTTGCATTTCACTCACATACCTACAGTCAACCTACTCCTTTTCTTGCTGCTGGACAGAGACTGATTAAGGCTCCATTGGGCCCTAGGCAAGGTGCCAGTTTGGGGGCTTGCTAGCAGGTTCTGGAATTGCCACTCTAAAAGAAATGGTAGGAACTGGATGATGCTGGTCTCTTTCAACAAAAAGGCTTTTTGACACAAGATGCTAGCAGCAGCACCAGCAGGGGCTTAGTCTGTGACCCTTCACTTGAAGTTTGCCCCACCCCCCTCAATATTGCCATAGGCAATATCTAACACCTAAAATTTTGTTTTTGTTAGATTATGACATTTTCTTTTACTTAGTGCATAGTTGGAAGAAGTCTATAATATGAAAGGGATTAAAACACCAGTTCATGAATATATCTAGAACACATTATTTACTCAAGCTACCACTAATCCCATCCTGATGAGTGCAGCCAATTAAACATAAACAAAAAAGGTTAGTTCTGTGGACAGCCTGGCTGACCTCCTTTATAAAGGGCATCTAATTTCCATGATCCCCTTAGCCTCCTCCCCTGACTTTCCTACTGCCCAGGATGACCCAGAATGCAGCCCCCTATTGTCCAAACAGACCCCAGGTGCTGGGTCCTCCTGGGTGCCATTTTGGAGTGCCTGAGGGTAAAGCACTTTAATGGCTCTTGCTCACAGGCAATCCCTCACTTTTTCCTTTTCTTAATAAATACAGCATTGGTGAGCGTATCCCCTGTCAACCCTAAGTGACCTTTCAAATATTAAAAACATAAAATCAGTTTTTGATATTTTTGTTAACTATAATCTGAATTTCTTTGGGGCCTCTATAGTCAGTTGATCTTCTCTATCTCGTGCAGCCTTTTTAATTTAAACCTCCTTCTGAAGTCAACAGATCACCCACTAAATGAGCTGAGAGGGCTGGGTGGGATGTTAGCAGCTCACATCACCAGAGGAGGAGGGATTGAGAGTAAAGTATCTACCTATTGCCATAAAAACACAAGGAGCGAGATTCACTGAGTGATGATAAAGAGGTGATAAAGTGGATGTGACATCCCCAGTTCCTATGTTATTCTATAGATCCTCTGCACTAAAAACTCCAAAGTTGAAGAACTCTTAGTGCATAGACTCCATAGAATAACTTAGGAATTGGAGAAGTGATAAACTGGAGAAGTCATCTCCACTTTCACCTGTTTATTACCGCTTAGTGAATCTCCCCCAAGAAGCTTTCTAAACAGCTTTTAATTTTTGGGAATAAAAGATGTGAGGACAAAAGTAAAAACACAGGTCGGATTTCCTTTTCTTGTCATGCTAGAGTACTTTCCTCAGTGTTGTTGTAGTACATACTTGACCCTTTATAGGCAGGCAACTTCATATTAACCAGACTAAGCTGCACATAGATATGAAAGTGAAAATACATATAGTGTGCTATTGCTTTCTGTATGAGGATTGAAAAAACTCTTGTGGCTTTCACATGGTGCTAAACTAATTAAAAATAAAAATGTTTTCAATTGCGTAGTACAGGGCTCAGCAACCTGAGGCCCTATAGCTGTTGTGGACAACAACTATCCTCATCCCCAGCCAGCTAATAGGAATTGTAGTCCATAACAGCTAGAAGGTCTTAAGTTGCCACAAATTGTTTAGTATCAGAAAAAAGTAGTTGAGCAAATAATAATGATGGCAAAAGCTGAAAAGTTTACCTGAAGCCATTATAATGTGAAGAGCCCTTCTGGCGGCGCCATTGTAGGGCCCTGAGAACAAAGGAAGGAGGGCGTGCATCTCAGATGCAAAGCAATTCTACTGCATCATGAGGAAAAAGTACAAATATCACTGAGGACCATAAAGGTTTGAGAGAGAGGACATTTTCCAAATAAGTTATTTTTGTAAAATCTAACATATAGCATCAACTTTATTTTGGGCATTACTAACCCTTTAAAGAGTTACAACCCTCATTTAAATCAATGGGACACTTTTGTTCAAGGTGGTATTAATGGGGGTGGTGCTGTGGAGCAGGCCATTACTGAGAATTGTTAGGTTATTTCATGACCTCTTGACACCTTTTTGTGTAACTGAATAAATGATTTATAACAAAACCAAAGTTGTTTTTTTTACATTGATATCACGGTGCCCGTGCTTGCCTGTCACTCTCTGTGCTGGTGCTCGTCCATTGGAGGAAGCTGATTGGCCCCTCCAGGGTGTCCCTTTATATTGGGCTTTATGGCACCTGTCAGGTGCCCTTTCGTGGTGTTCCTGTACCTGCGCTTTTGTTGCTGTGATCCTGTATTCCTGTGTACCGACTCGGCTCATCTGACTACTTTACGTTCCTGCTCCGTGATTGACCCGGTTCTGGCTGACTTCCTGCTCCGTGATTGACCCGGCTCTGGCTGACGTTCCTGCTCCGTGATTGACCCGGTTCTGGCTGACGTTCCTGCTCTGTGATCGACCGGCTGTGGCTGACGTTCCTGCTCCGTGATCCTTCCAGTTCTGTGTTTGTTTCAGCCTGGCGACATTCTGAGCCTGCTCGCAGCTAGCACCAACTGATCACATTCGTTACTTTGTGGCCTCCGTTTACTGAGCCTGTGAGAGATTACTACCGAACTGTGGCCGTTGTGTCTGTGCCTGTCTGAAATCTTGCTGTGCCGGTTGCCTCCATTTACCGAGCCCATTGCATACGCCTGCCAAGCTTGTTGCCTCCGAGACTGAGCCATTTTTACACCTGTTGAGCTAATGCCTGCATACCGAGCCTAGCTTTACATTGCAGAGTTGTATACCTGTTTGGTGCAGTTTTCCAGTAGGATTGCGCCGCGTGGTGCAAAGGGCATTCCGATACTCTGGCAGTGTGAGCTCCGTGTCGGCACCGGAAGGGTGCTTTGGCTCAGGTCCTTTCTCGCTCACTGTGTGGTTCCATACATCCGCACTTGGTAGTGCGTTGGCTCTAGTATTCAGCTTGGGCAGTGCTTCCTCCGTTACAGCACCTAAGGGGTGCTAGGCTCAGGTCCCATTGGCACTCGCAGTGTTCCTTACTTACTGCACCAGGGTGCTTCCTATTCTGGCTCCATTGGCTCAGGTAGTTTCTCTCCTTCATTGCTACATCTCTGTAGGGGCATTGGCTCTTACTACAGTTGGTTACTCTATACTCCTGGGCATTTCCAGACCGAGATCTGGTTGTGATTCAGTTCGGTCGCTCTGCTTGAGCTAGCTGCTGCACTACTACTGGGACTGTTGTTGTACTGGGCGTTGGCTAATCACCATCACAGAGACTGACTACCAGCTTCAGTGTTTACCCTTTATTGTGTTTATGCTATATTTTACTTGCTCCGGCTACATTGAGCCTGTATATTACTCAGTACTGTATTACCGATTCTGGCCCTCAGGGGCGCTATTCCTTATTTCATTTTAATAAAACTGTGTTTTATTTCTAACCCTGGTCTGAGTGTCTGAAAACCGTAACAATTGACTAGTTTATAAACACATATAGTGAAGTTTAAACAAACATTAATGTGAGCCTTATTGCTGTGAAGCTGTGATATATATATATATATATATATATATATATATACACACACCACACAGTCTGATTTCCTAAAATGAGGGACGCCAGGGTGGAAAAGCGGGACAGTGAGATTTGGGTCTCAAAGAGGGACTATGCCTCCTAAAGTGGGAAACTTGGGAGGTATGTGACACACTTTTTGTGTCTGTACATATGGCCCTCAGTCTTTATGCTTCTGTCACTCATTATTAAGATGATTTTAATACTCAAGGGGGGAGAGTCACTAAGAAGCAACTATGTTATTCCTATGTTATTCTTTAGAGCCTATTTACCATACCTGGGTACTCTACGGATTTGCCCCGGAGACTCCATTTTTGACACTGCTTTACTGGGTCTCCGGGGCAGATGCTGAGTCTCCGGATGTGGGGAGTTTCTACGGAAACTCTCCCTACTTTTGCTATTTCCCCCGTGTTACACCTTCCCCAGCCTTCTTTTACTGTCAGTGTCAACCTGTTAAGCCCCGCCCCCAACTCATGTCAAGACCTGTCCATTTTTTACGCAATTTGCGTCATTTTTCTCACACACCCCCACCGCACCAGGGGACTTCCCTCCAGGGAGACAGCCTTTCAAAGCTCCCAGGTATACTATTCACTAATATCTCCATAGTTGAAGAACTCTTAGTGCATTGGCTCCATAGAATAACATAGGAACTGTAGAAGTGATAAACTGGAAAAGTCATCTCCACTTTATCACCTCTTTATCACCGCTTAGTGATTCTCCCCCAATATGTCTGTACTGGGTTTTAGCAGATTGGGGAAAAATATTTTTTAACTGTACTCTTAGTCTACAAAAGAGGCTGTTAAAGTGTATGATTGTTCATACATTTTGTAAATTTTCAGTAATCAAAAAGCATGTTGTTGTTCCACTGACATGAAAGATGAAAAGAAACATGTTTGCAACTTGTTTACAAAAATTGTCTAATTTAACATGTTACACTGACACGTAGATCACAAGTAGAATTGTTCCCTACTACTTGCTATTAAAACAGCACAGACAGTTCCAAACTGAGCAACAATGAATTTGCAATACCAGAAAGTTTACAATCAAATTATATGAATAATGGACAACATGAGAAACAAGCAATTAACATTTAAAGCAAAAATATGCACAGAACAGAATGTTTTATTTAGTAGTATGTATGTACACCTCTGGAGATCTTAGAGGCAGCTACAAGATACTAGACAATGTGGCATTCTGTTAATAAGACTGTCGGCTTTGATAAATGTTTGTCCATGCAGTAACAGTTTAGGTACATATGTTTGTCCATGCAGTTTCAGCTTTGGCACATATCTTCTGCAGGGTGGATATAAAAAAAAGTCTGCAAGAGATGGTGCACAATAAGGTCCACAAATGCTCAATGAGGGACAGGTCAGGAGAATGAGCAAGGCCATGGCAGTGTGTCAAAACCATGGAGGATGTTCATGCTGACACATGCAATGTGTGTGTGGGCATATTCCTACTGCAGTACTAAGCTAAGAAAGTTCTGGAAAAAAGGATGGATGATGGATTGTATAACCAGGCCAACTTATTTGGAGGTTGTACTTATAATGTGTAGTAGGAATGTGCGTCTGCCATGCATGATGCAGCACAACACTATTATAACCGATAGTGGTTCATAGTGGTGTTGGACAATTCACTTTTTGGCTTACCACTGATTAGCACTCCTTCAGACCATTGTCCGGCCACATCCTAGACAGAACTTACATTTTCAATGAGGAGCTCAGATCTCCATTCCTGCCTCCAGTACTATCAGTCTTGGCACCATTCTTGTTGATGGGTTCTTTGTAATGACAGATATGGTAGGACTTGGTGAAGTCATCACACCTGGTGACTGATTGTCGTGAGAGCAATTGCAAATGGTTTGGTTCAAGGACATTCATTGTAACGGACAATCCTGAGTGCTTTTGTGTTCTTGACCCTCACAACATTGTTGCACTTTTCTAAAACGTTGGCCATCCTGGGTGGCAATGGCTAGTATGGACAGTCCAACATGCCACAATTCAAGGAACTCTTTCCTTTTATGTTTGCCAGATGATGATATTATTGATGTTGTCATACCCCAGGCATGTCATGACAAATCCCACAGCAGCAAACATAGTCTTAAACATGTTCACAACTGATGACCGTTCTAAGCAGCATACTGTTTACCACAACTGGTCAGCCAGAAAGCCATGTGGTGAGAAGAAACATTGACTGATCCCATGATGAAACTGATATGTGCCACTTTGAACTCTTGCAGTTCAGTCTCCAGAGGATGCACACCCAGTCCACGTTTATACATTTTTTATAAACTAAATACCTTCTGCCTTTGAGGACAATAGTACAGCAAGTAAAGTGACTGCTTAGGCCACAAGCTTCCCTTGTTTCGCCACTGCTTCCCTGCCAGATGAGGAGCTATATTTTTATTAACAGGGGGCATTTGAATGTGTGGGCGTACCCATAGTATGTCAATGGCCTCCTGTTTCAGGGAGCCTTACCTTGGATTCCCAACAGATCCAGTTTTAGAGGAAGAAACCAATTTAACCCTTTGGCCCAAAGGTCAGGGAGAATTGTGTCTGTTCTGGGTACACAGCACATAAATGTGGCTGCTTTTTTTCCCCATAAATAGCAAGGGGATAAAACAGGATCCTTAATGTTAAGCTCAATTCCACCTAAAGCATCAGGCGTTCTTAAAACTCCCCTATTTCTTAATGCTAACATTAGCTATTTTAGGGCTGACCAATGCAGCCCCTGGATTTTACTAAGTCTGCTCCATTAGAAGCAGGCTTAGTAAGGAGGATAGTTTCCCTTTTTAATTTGGCTACTGCTACAGGGGAGTTGCTAGGCAGTGGCTGAGCGACCTAAACACAAAGTCTCATGTAGATCTCTGCGTCTTGTTGCCAGCTTGGGTCATGTAATGGTACAATTGGATTGCATATTGCACTGATATTCATACCTGGGAATTCTCCGGTTTTGCCCCGGAGACTCCGAATTTCAAACTGAATTACTGGGTCTCCGGGGCAATGTGTGAATCACCGGGTGGGCAGAGTTTAAGTAGAAACTGTGCCCACTTGTGCTCCATCCTGCCCGGTTCCTTCCACTCCCCATATGTCTGGGCCAGTGGGCCACTGTCTCACTTAATCTCCATCTTGTTGCTATAAATGGAGCAATACTAGTGATACCACAGAGCTTACAATTGAAATGATGCTATACAAATGATACCACAAAGCTACAATCCAAATGAGGCTACACTAGTTATATAACCCGTTTCCACTGTAAGCTCTATAGTATCACTAGTGTAGCTTTACTTAAATTGTAAGCTCTGTAATATCAGTAGTTTAACCCATTTTAATGTGAGCTATGTGGTATCGCTTTACTTCACAATATTAATGCCATGTTTAAAATTAACAAAAGGAGGTGGGCTTTGAGAGTGGGCTCAAACAATAGTAGAAATGGGCCGCTTGATTGTATTTGCCCCCTGGGGAAAACTCTGCCCCTCCCTTGACAGGTTTTTCAGGTTTTCCCCCTTATGCTCACTGAAGATTGTCCCTCTCTGCGATCCATCCAGACAGCCTTGCTGCTATGAGGTGAGCAGTGTTACGGGAAGGGATACTTTATCATTTAATTACTCTTGAACTACAACTCTGATGGTATTGAAATAATGCTCTACATGGCCCAAATACTATGAAGATTAATTGGAGCTGCTTTTTTGTGAAACATTACTATCCCTTTAAAGAGAACTATTGATTCTCCATCCATTGTTATTACAATGTTTCGGTTTTAAAGCAATTCTTAACCCTGTAAGGATCAGAAGGGTGTGCAACACATTGCTACGCAATGCACTGCACACCCTCTGGTTCTTAAGGAGTTAAGAATGATTTCCTGAATGCTTGGCACATGCTTTCTATTTTCTTCTTTTACATTTTCTTGGATTCCGCATAGTTCTCTATGGTAATGTGTGTGCGAGCATCATTATTGCATCCTTTTTAGTTTTACAAAGAAAAAAACATCCCTTGATCACTGGGAGTAGGGCAAAAACTGCAGTGTAGCCTTCAAGGACTGAGAGGGGAAATATACCGTTGGAATAAGTGTTTTATATATGGGCAGACCTAGGTAGATGTCCTTCATTATGCAGCTCTCAGATCAATCTATCTATATATTCATGGCATTATATCTACAGTTCCCTTAAAGCGGAACTACCACCCAATAAGAATATTGCCCCCACATAATCGCCATACCTGGGAACTTCCAGTCGAGGGCTACCCGGAGGGTAGTCCTCTGTTCAGCAGGGGGTGACAAAAATGACGCTAATCGCATCAAAAAGGGGCGGGGCTTGCCGCGAGTGTGGGGGGGACTTAACCCTTTGAGTGCCAGAGTGGTACGGAATGCATTGCAAAGCAATGCATTCCTTACCACTCTGGCACTCAGAGGGTTAAAGTTGTCACACAGAAGGCTGGGGACAGAGGAACAGAGGGAGAAAAAGCAGATGTGGCAGAGTTTCAATAGAAACTCTCCACATCCGGAGGAATTAGCCTCTGCCCCGGAGACCCGGTAAAGCTCTGTCAGAACCGGAGTCTCCGGGGCAAATCCAGAGAGTTCCCAGGTATGATAATCGCTCATCTGGCGACTAGCTGTCAGTCCCTTTTGGAGCCGGCCGGCTCCTAGCAACGCCTCCTAGACCCGGCTGGGACTGACAGCGCAGGCGTGTGGACGTCACTATGGCAAGATGTCTGCGCTCTGTCCTGCTGTCAGCCCGGGAAGAATATCGATTTCTCTTTAATCTGGTAATAATTCTGGCGACTAGCGATACTGAGCAGCTAGTCGCCAGATGGGCAATCATGTGGGGAAATATTTTTATTGCGTGGCAGTTCCGCTTTAATATAGTCATCTCTGTTGAAGTCTGCCTGTAGGTCAGGGATAGGCAATGCTAGGCCCTCCCGGTGCTGGTGAGGAATGATGAGAATTGAAGTCTGGCAGCAGCTGGAGGGCCTCGTATTGACCACCAGTGCTCTAGGTCATACCTCCTCACAAAAAACAATGGGCTTCAGTAGACTGATAAAAACATGTGTCCCTTAGAGTCATTCAGACTGTATAATCAAACAAATAGCTGTAGGGTAAAACAGAGATCAAATGCAAACACTAAATAGAAATAGCTGACTGCTGATTGACATCTATCTAGGCAAGTCCTACTGATACACAAATTAAGCACCACATACAAGTTACATTATTTATTATAATACAGCCCCAATCCCCACTAGCTGACTTTGGCCCAGATTCCAGTAGAAAAAAAACTAGTTATTTGGAGGGCCCTGGTACAAACAATTTTGGGGCCCCTAACACAAAACTATTTTCGCAGAGGCATAGCTAAAACCTATTGGACCCTAGGGCAGATGGGAACCCCTTGGAGGCCAGGCCTTGACACAATACCCGCTACACCACCTATCATTACAAACCTGATTAGACTTCTTTCAGGTGGATGGAACCAATACAGTAATTGTTATGTCTCCAGTACTGAAAGGTAAACCAGACACGTGCACACATAGACACAAAGGGGGGCTTGAGCCCCTGCCCTTTTTGTTCAACGTGCCCTCGTGCCCTTTTAACAACAAAAAAATAAATAAATAATTATGAGAAGTGCCCCTTTTTTTCATTTGAGCCTCTGCCCCCCAAAATGTCTGTGCACGTTCCTGAGGTAAACTGATGGGCTATGTGCTTTTATTTGTAACTATTGCCTCACATGAATGTATCAAAGTCCAGAGACACACAGTAATGATACAGCATAGCTTATCTGCACAGCAGCCAATGGGGCTGCCAGCATATATTTCACACAAGTTACATTGGGGTTGCAATGCTTTACTGATAATCCATTGACTGATTTCAGCCAATAATTATACCTGGGAGCTCTCTGGATCTGCCACGTAAAAAACAATTATTAGTGTTAATTACCAGGTCTCTGGGGACAGAAGCTGATACTCTGGCTGTGGTGAGTTTCCTGGGAAACTCTTCCCACATCTCTTCCTTTCCACCCTATTCTGCCTACTTCCTACCCACTTTTCCTCATTCCCACCCTGTTCTGCCCACTTCCCAGCCCAATCCTGGTTAAGCCCTGCCCAGTTTATGAAGGAAATCACATTGTTAACATAATATTAGGGCCCATGAGCCCTCTCTGGGGGCTCCACAGAAGGATGTTCCCAGGAATGCCAATAATATTTGGCTGACACGCATGTGGGCCGGCCATCAGCCACTCTCCCCCTGTATCAACATCGCTGGAGGAACACAGAAGAAGTTGAAGTTAGAACACAGATGGAACAAATGTAGCAGGGGTCTGTATGAAAGTTCACTTACATTGATCATTTTATCACTGGTATTATCTACTTATTTCCCATTACACTTCAATAGCAATGTGTGAGATAAACCCCATGATAACATTTATCACCTGCAATGAATAAAGGCCTTTTTAAATCTACAGATATTTGAATGGTTGCCAGAGAAGCCTGTACACATGTCCATTCCCAGTCATCCAGTCAGGTACGTATTAACCCCTTAAGGACCAGCAGTCCTGGGACGTTTCCATCCCATAAGGACCGCTTTGATCCTTGCCGACGCGCCAGTACATGTGACTTGTTGCGTGTTCTGGTGCACCGTTTTGGGGCCTGAAAGAGATCGCTCTAGTCTTGGAACGGTCAATGTTAGGCCTCATTTTTACTTACAGCGCTCCCGGTGGAGCGATGTAAGGAAAAAGTACGTGACGTACTATGACCGTCATCGGTCCTTAAGTATTTAAGGAACATGATGGTCATAGTACGTCATGCAGTCCTTAAGAGGTTAACAGAGTTGCAAGTGTCACTTCTGATCAGTGATATCTGGTGTCAAGAAATGTGGATGTTTTGTTCATTTTTTATATTTTTACTTGAATGCAGTAATTTCATTACAGGCAGCTAGACAATATTCTGTTATGAGAGAAGCTGCTGACAGACAGTCCACCAATGCTCTGGGCCCATTGCCACCATTGACTAGAGCAGAGGTTCTCAACCCATGCCCTCAGTGGCCACTAACAGGTCAGGACTTAGGAATTTCCCTGCTAGAACACAAGTGTGTTGATCAGAGGCTCATTCATATTAATTAACTCACCTGTGTTCTTAAAAGGAAATTCTCAAATGCTGGCCTGTTAGTAGCCACTGAGGGCACGGGTTGAGAACCACTGGTCTAGAGACCTTCAGTAATTCTTGGTACATAAGCCACACTGAGACTGATAAACTAGAAAGAACATGGGGGAAGATGCACTATGGTGTGATAAAGTAGAGATGACTTCTGCAATGTGATACATTTTCCAGTTCCTATGTTAGTCTATGGAGCCTCCAAAATTTGAGATATCTTGATCCCTTAAGGACCGGCCGTGCACACGTGCGACCGTCACTTAAGGACCAGGGACCATTTTTTTCCCAGAATCCGATTCCGGACTCCCCGAACGGCGTGCAGCCGCTCAGGAGGCCCAGAATTCCATGACGGTCCAGGTGTTAATGCATAAGCTCCACAGAAGAACGTGAGAACCAGAAAACTGTTCTCACAGAAGTGGTCTCCTCTTTCTCACACCTTAGTGCATAGTGCCCCAGGGGTCATTTAGGAGCAAATCAATTGCACATAGAAGATGAATGTTCATTGGTTTTAACACCTCGATTGCCAGAGAAGTCTCCAAAGCATTGCTTAGCAATGCATTGGAGACTACTCTAATAATGAAGGGGTTAACCCTTTGCATGCCAGTGGGACACACAACACACCTGGCACGCAAAAGGTTAAAAGGAAAATGTAAATCATTGAGAATGTTTATTTGTCTCCTATAGTGCTGTTGTTTTGCCTTAGAATTACTCTATCTGAATTACAATATAATTTTAAGAGACTCCTAGAGATTCCTAAAATCTTAATTCCTGCAGTCCATTCATCCACACACCACAAAGATCTGTCCAATAACCCCTCATGCCAAGCTGTTGAGCTAAATACGTGTCTGAGCTGGAAACAAATGTGTCAGTTAAAGGGACAGTAATGTCACATAAAATGTTTAGAGATTTGTAGATATTAAAAAAGTAAGATAAATGCCACAAATCCTATCTCTCGAACCGCTATGATTTGAGAGATATCCTCCACTAAAGTTCCTCTTCTCCTGATGTCAGCTGTAAAGCTGACAGAAGGAGATCCATGTCGGCCAACACGGAGGTGACTCTTCAGCAGAGCCGCAATAGTGCAATTTAAAAATAATTTCCTCTTTGGAACGGTCTAAAAAGTATGCTTGCAAACCAGGCACATTTTGTAGACCGTTCCAAAGAAGTATTTCTTTTGAAATCATGTTATTGCGCCTCTGCTGAAGAGCCGCTTGTTGGTCCCCGGACCAGGAATTCCTACTGTCAGCTTACAGCTGATGTCAGGAGAAGAGGAGGGAGAGCGGAACTTTAACTAGTGGTTTGAGAGATAGGATTTGTTGCATTTAGCTTATTTTTTTAATCTCTACAAAACTCTAAACACTTTTTATGGGGCATTACTGTCCCCTTAAACAAACCTAATGAGCAGCGTGGGAGGTGATAACTTTCTAAGTCTGGTTTATGGGGTTGTTTTTTTGTTACCTTGTTGTGTGCTTAGATATTGTGCTCCGGAGGAGTAGAGAGCCAATATGTACAAAGGCATCTGTATGAGAACAGTCAAAGACACACAATTTAAGAGTGATTATATATATATATAGGTGCAGGTCATGTGCTGCATCATTGTTTTGCACGTCCTTCCAAAGCTGTCTCCAAGTCATTGGAAAAAAATGCATTGGGGATCCCTTTACCATTCAAGAAGTTAATACCCCTATTGATATCTATGGGGACTTTTATTATCCTCCCGTGGAGCTGATATGGCCCACAATTACTAAATTTTTCTTCAAACACAAGGCCCATAGTGGGAGAACCCAATAAGGCTGTTTACATGGGTGACTGCTTCTCATGAGAATGCAAAATGTGGGAACTTAAGAACATACTTAATAAACCCTTATCTGGGCCATAGGGTTGTGCAATGCATTGCTTTGCAATGCTATCTGTACTCCTCTAGCTCTCCGATGGTTGCTCTGCAGGGCAGCCTATACAATGAGACTCTCAACCTCCAATAATTGGCACAACCACACGGATATCAGCCAATCATGTGTGGCCAAGGCCGATGTGAGCTGGCCATCACCCTTTCCCCCCAAAGGAACTGAATTGCCAGTAGAACACGGGACATAGCAGAAAGGTAACATAGGATCCTTAAAAAGAGAGGCATAAATAGTTGCAGCCAACCCAAGTTATGTTGCATACGTTCCTTCAAGAAATAATAATAATACCCATTCTGTAGCTGGTACATTATTGGCTCAAAATTACATTTTTTTTCCAGCTATTTGGAATTCTGCAGGGAGGAGCTAGTGTTAACCCCCCTGCATTTCACTTCAGTGGTAGATTTGTCAGTGGACAACATTACAGCTTCTTTCGTAACACCCTGTTTAATCACAAAAAAGTTCCTAGTGGTGCTTCATATGTATGTGGAAGTTAAATACAAGATTAATTTGGCCCATTGTGTCAGTAAGTCCTTAATACTTTATAACTCCCCCATGTGTCGCATACATATTGCACAGATATGAAAAATGGACACACACAAATGTAAAGGCATAACATTATAAATTAGAGTTTACTTTTTTATACATACACGATATTGTCAATCTGCTTGTCACTGAAAATATCAACCAATTATGCCGGAGGGTTTGGAGCCATAATTCATCACTCTTATGAAGTCATTCTTAAACAGGGTACTTGTGACATCACTGCTAAGGTCTTATAGTGGGGCACTGTTTCCACTCAGAGACGTGTATGGGAGCTAAGCAGGTCCTGTACCCATGTAGAGCCAGAGTACAAAGCTCTCTTTGCACTAAAATGGCCATTGTCTAGGTATGCCATTCCTCTGTATCCAGTTACAGACTATCCATGAACTGCGCACAGGGCTGGTGTAATGTTTTTGTGTTCTGGAGAAGTTGTGTTTTTGTATGCATTAATGTAGGGAAGGGCAACTTTTGGCACTCATTTTCATCTCCCATCATCCCCAACCTTGATTTCTGGTTAGGGATGTTTGGGGCTGTAGTCCTCAGCAACTGGAGTGCCATTTGTTCCCCACTACTGCACTGTGTATGCATATACACACAAAAGGAGCACAGCAAGCTACTACATGAATCCATATGGGCTGAGCCCCCATTTAGACATCCACCTCATATGTCCTTATATCACTACATTGGATTAAGCTATGCATGAAGTCATTGGAAATGCACAGGGGCATATCAGGGGGTGCAGTTGGTCCAAAGCCCGTCATCCAAGGAGGCCCATAAGCCCCAAGGTCCTATAGGTTCTAGTTAGCAGGGTCATAATTACACAGGATGAAGTTGTCACTTTTCCGTTATGTCCCATGGAGAATAATTTTTATATTGGGAGCCCAAAAAATATTTGCATCTGTGCCCTCCAGTGACTAGTTATGACATTGGAAATATATAGTAAGGACTAAACTGGTATAACAGATCAGACATGTTATTGTGGTAAGGCTGTCATATCCATCTATTGATTTGTTCACACATCAGTGCAGTGTGATCAAAGAGCCCATGATTCCTCTGGTTGCAACATTTCTACTTCCTGGTTGTTTCCTTACAGCATTCTTATTGGTGGTCAACGCTGACTCCTCCTACCGATTGCCTTTATATTCTAGCACTGTCATTATGGCGGCGCCCTTTCGTGATGTTCCAGTATCTAGCGTTTGTTCCAGGTGGTTCCTGGTATCCTGTGTATGACCCGGCTTGACTGACTACGTTCCTGCTCGATCTACAGCACCTGACTTCCGTTGCGACCTGGCTTGGCTGACTATCCTGCTCTGTGTGCCGACCCAGCTTGGCTGACTATCCTGCTTGTGTACCAACCCAGCTTGGCTGACTCTCCTGCTCTGTGTACCGACCCAGCCTGGCTGACTATCCTGCTCTGTGTATCGACCCGGCTTGGCTGCCTATCCAGTTCCGAGTTCCTACTCGGCTATCTGCTTGCCCTGCTCCTTCCGGTGTACCCACACCTGTGTTACACTTGATCCAGCACAGCTTGTTGTTCCATCACTATTAGACTGGCTGTTGCTCCTTGTGCGCCTCTTTAGTCTCTGTCTGTGCGGCCTTAGGGCCTGTCTGGGGTCTGAAGCATCCATTGCCCGACCGTGGGCTGGTGTGTGGGTAAAATGATTCTGGTCTGGTCACGAGCTGCTGGCCTTAGTTCCTTTGGTTGGTTCGGTTGCCTCACCATTCGCTGTCAGTATCGCTTTACCACCTAGCGTACTAGGGGTTCAGTTGCCTTGCCATTTACTGTCAGTATCGCTATACCACCTAGCATACTAGGGGTTCAGTTGCCTTGCCATTTACTGTCAGTATCGCTATACCACCTAGCATACTAGGGGTTCGGTTGCCTTGCCATTTACTGTCAGTATCGCTATACCACCTAGCGTACTAGGGGTCCGGTTGCCTTGCCATATTCCTGTCAGTATCGCTATACCACCTAGCATACTAGGGGTCCGGTTGCCTTGCCATATTACTGTCAGTATCGCTATACCACCTAGCGTACTAGGGGTCCGGTTGCCTTGCCATATTACTGTCAGTATCGCTATACCACCTAGCATACTAGGGGTCCGGTTGCCTTGCCATATTACTGTCAGTATCACTTTACCACCTAGCGTACTAGGTGTCCGGTTGCCTGGGCACTTACTGTCAGTATCATTACACACCTAGAGTCCTAGGTGTTCTGTTGCCTCAGTTCCAGTCAGTCCTGCTGACCTCCGTAGCGTTCTAGGGATTCTGTTGCCTCAGTTTCCATCAGTCTTGCTGACCTCTCTAGCGCTCTAGGGATCTTTTTGCCTTTCCAGTTTTGCCTACTCCTGTCGTTCCTGCTACACCCAGTGGTACTCTCAGTTTCAGGATCAGATTCTCCCTGCTGCTGTATCCTGGGTTACTGCAGGAGTACCTTTACTGCCTACGCTTTTGTCCTTTTATTTGTGATTTGTATTGCATTTACATTAACTACTGTTCTGCATGTATTACAGTACTTATTCTTTGTTTAATAAAACTGCATTTTACTAAACCATCAGTGTCTGAGTGTATGAAAACCGTAACAAGTGTGCTTGGTGAGCTGGCAGGGTCCCAGAGATGGATGCACCACTTGCGGTTTGATCTGGCCTATGGCTGTCTCTACTCCCCCATCCTCCCTACTCCATTTAACCTTGTATTTTTCTCTTGCTGCTTTCCATATCTACTTAATGTGTCTAAATTTATTGGTACATTTACTTCCTTCCCTTGAATTTTTTTAGCATCTGCACATTTTGTGCTGTTTAACTGTAAATGAATCAAACTGAGCATGGTCAGATATTTTCCATTTCTGTGTTCCTTTCCATATAACCTAAAAGAGGAAGACTATCGCACATACTTGCTGAAAGGGGACATGCTAGGTTCCTGAAATACATGGGGCTTGGCCCAACCTTCTGCATTATATCGCATTGTGCAGTCCAATTGAACCATTATTAGTAGAGAGACTACCATCATTACATTCTCCGAGCTGTCAGCAAGGTCTTTAACCCTTTGAGTGCCAGAGGGGCATCCAATGCATTGCAGTGCAATGCACTGAATACCCCTTTGGCATTCCAAGTTAAAATGAAACTAATACTCGGGGAGTGTCCTATCAGCAGATCTGCTCCCCTGGTAACAGACCTGCAGATAAAGCTGCAGCTGCATGTGAGCCATAGGGGACCAATAGGGGCAGAGAAACAGGGATATGAAGAGAGACTTCCGGAGTCCATGCTAAGTGACTCTGAAATCTTATATTTCTCTTTGACCTGTGTGACACAGTTCCCCATGCCCTCTGCATCGGACTGAAAGCCTAATACAGAGGATCTAAGATGGCAGTGTCTGCAAACTGCAAGGCTGAATTTATGCAAAGAGGTTCAGTATTCTGCCTTCTTTTCCCCAAATGACTGATAGGAGTATTTTTTGGTGGTGTACAGTGCTGCCCATGGCATTTTACTAAACCTGCTCCCATAGCAGAAGACTTAGTAAAAGATGATAAGCAGAGGACTGCACAGTGAATTGCTTCCAAAGCTTTGAACACCCCTCTGGCACTCAAAGGGTTAAAGGGGAACTACCACCCCTATACAAGATTACCTCACTGTGATCTTCATATGGCGATAACCTGTAATCCTTGTTTGTTTGTTTTTTGTTATACAATGCAAGCTATGGTGAAATGTACACTTTTAAAAATGAACCCCGGCCTTACTTCAGGGCAGAATGTGGTTAAAACCCTGTCCTGATGATGGAGGATTTCTCCATGTAAACTGGAGCGCTCTCTAGCCAATGAGATTCCTTAAACTTACATGGACAAATCCTCAGTCATTGGAGGAGGTTGGAATTTGACAATACTTGAGGAGGGAACAGATGAAGATTAACAGGCTGCAGGACAGGGTTGTAACCGCCGTCTATCCTGAAGTAAGGCCCAGCTCATTTTTTAAAAGTGTCAATTTCACCATACCATGCATTGTATAACAAAAAAAAAACCCAATGATTGCAGGTTATCGCTATATGAAGATCCCACTGAGGCAAACTTGTATAGGGGTGATAGTTCCCCTCTGAGCCCTCCAACCCTCTCCCCAGGTTGCTCATCTTTTTAGGCCTAGATGTAATGAAGTAAGCCTGGTTAATATATTCTGTTTTAAAGTGGATCTATCACCTCTACAAAAGTTATGCTTATTATGTAGAGGATATATACATAAGGGTGAAAACGTTATAGATTATTTTTCATAAAAAAGCTGTAAGCTTGAGCGATCTCATTGGCAGAGATCGATATCTAGCCAAAGAGATCGCTCCAGCTTACAGACAGACAGACTCCGTCATCGGAGGAGGCTGGGTAGTGGGAAGGGAGAAGGGGCAGTGCAGCAATGGAAGTTTATGAGGAAGTAGGGTGCAGGGCACTCTATAAACCATCTTTTTAACACAAATAGCGTTTTTTTTTTAATCAATAAAGTTTTCACCCTTATGTATAGAACCTCTACATAGGGAGCATAACTTTTGTAGAGGCGATAGATCCATTTTAAATATACTTCGTTTTCTATCATTAGTTTCTACGTGATAGGAAGCAGTTGCATTTTGATAAACAAAACTAGACAGTTATATTAGCTGAAATAAGCATTGTACTTAAGTGTATAATGCTTATTTCAGCTAATATAACTGTCTAGTTTTGTTTATCAAAATGCAACTGCATTTTCTGTGATGTGACCTGTGTGTGTCATTGATACGTTGCACTATATATACAGTATGTCCACACTAAAATCATATACTACCCATCATTGTGACATGCTTAAAGAACTAAACTGGCTAACACTTAAATCTAGACGTGCCCTTCATCTTTCTTGCTTAGTACACAACCACTTCTCTGGAAAACTACCACACTACCTGAGCAGTATGCTCACTCCAGCTCTCCATACTAACTATAACCTCCGCTCCACTACTAACAACTCACTGCGTATACCACAATACAAGAAAGAAGCAGGAAGATCTGCCTTCTCCTTCAGAGCTCCAAAAATCTGGAACAATCTGCCGGAAATAATCACATCTACTCTCAGTCTAAAATCCTTAAAAGCAAATGTTTCTTTATATCTAAAAACAGTGTGTAACTGTAAATAATCCCATTATTTAATAAGTATGTATATTTTTGTATGTTTGTATATAATGTCTCACAATTAGTGTAAATATGGAACCCTTTACTGAAAACTCTCCAGGACATACTTGAAAACGAGAGAAATCTCAATGTATTCTTCCTGGTAAAACATTTTCTAAATAAATATATATATATATATATATATATATATATATATATATATATATGAATTTCATTTCAGCCCACTGGTCATTAAACGGTTAACCCTTGATGAGCTCGAATGAGCATGAACAGTAAACGTCTTTGTTTTTTGCATACTTACAGTAATTTCTTTAAACCCAACTTTCTGTTTTTTTATCACCAACTTTTTTACCAGTGAAGCAGCCGATAATGAGAATGAGCAGTCATTATTAGTAACAGCTGCATTTCTCATTTTGCCTGTATCATATGAACATTGTACACAGTCATGGAATGTATGCATCTAAATGAATCCTTATGTTTCTACCCATCCCCCATTTTCTCTTTTAGATTTCTTAACTTGCACTATTTTTTTCTATCTCTAGCTGTAGTCTTTCCATTTCCTCCTTCTCTTCTCCATATCTCTTGGGGACATTCACTAAATTCCACTAGTCCTTTACACAGCTGTTTGAGACCCTGGAAGTAAGGGCCGTGCTGCAGATAAGTTTAATGAATCACTGTGCTGGTGTCTCACTTTGTCCTGTAGTGTCACACACGGCTCTAGGTGAACATACCTTAGTGACATCATTTCCTGGGGATTATTTATCAAACTTCCTATGAGTCACTGTGGAAGTGAGTACTGCTCTAACCTGTGTACCATGATCTTTTTAAACAATCTTATCTGGCCCTTTTTTTACTGAAACAAACTTAACTCTTAGGGCATTATATTCAAAAGAAAAGATGAGCAATTCTGGAGCAAATCAACCTCTGTACCATGATTTTTTTAAACAATCTTATTTGTTCTTTTTTTTACAGAAACAAACTTAACCCTTAGGGCATTATATTCAATAGAAAAGATTAGCAATTCTGGAGCAAATCAATTGAACCACAGAGGAGAAATAAAAATTCTTAAAATTCCCATTGATTTTAATGGGGATTGAATGCTAGATAGGTCCCCAATGTATTATAAAGCAGTACTTTGGAAGCATCTCTAGCATCCAAGAGGTTAAAAAGCCTGTTTAAAACCATTGTTTGTTTGTTTTTAATTTCTCACTTAAGATGCACTGATTTGCCCCAGATTTTCTCCAGTTATGTTTTGAACATATGGCCCATTGAGTGTCAGTGCTTTCTGGCATTCAAAGGGTTAGCGCTGGTATGGTCTGTCATACCTAGGAACTCTCTGGGTTTAACCCAAATCTCATGGAGAAGGGCCAGATTCTCAGAGTGAAAGAGGCCGTGTTAACTACTATCTCATCTGGACCAATTAACTTATTGCACAGCAATGTGTTCTGTACCTCTCTGGCACTCAAAGGGTTAAGGGTTCCTTGGGGACCAATAAGAACACCTCCTGGTTAGAGCAAGCAGGGATATATTGCCTGAAATCTACGTTCTGGATGAGGTTAAGACTTAATATTTCAACAATCTCAGTGTTGGCTCATTCTGAAAGTGCCCAGGTATGCATGTACTAAAGCTCAGTATCACTACTTTTACTGAAGATACTGGAGTGACAGATATTGAGATGAGGAATCCTTTCTGCCACATCGAATTCATTTGGGCTGTGTGTTACCGTGCTGTGAGACTTTGGGGTGCTATGTTCTACAGGAAATGACATTTAAGGACATATCTGTTCGTCTAAGAGGGGGAAGGGAGGGGACCCTGCAGGAAGCCTCTGGAATTCCAAGCATAAGAGGAAGTGGGGAGGGGGGGAGTCAGAGGTTTAGGAAAAGGATGTGATTAATGAAGGGGCATAGGAATTTGTGCAAAGGGGACTGCTACTAGAGTGCTTAGATACAGGAAAAAAGGAGAGAGGGATTGAGATGAATGGAAACAATGGGGAAGGGAATAAGAGAAGGCACAGAGAGGGTGGCAAGGAGTGGGATGGAGGTGGATAGGAAGGAGCGTAAGGGATGAAAGAGAGGTGAGTATGAGGGTATAGGAAATAAGATTTACAGGATATGGATGATTTTCCTTTTATGTTTTACTTGTTACTGCTCTTGGCTTTAGTCCCTTTATGTTTTTAACGTGTGCTGTTTGTGGACTACTGAGCAAAAGTTTGCAACTCCTATGGCACTTAAAGTGTTAATTTTAACTTTGTAATAGTGTATAGTGCTCTGTATCTTTTAGAGTTAAGCCTAGCATGGCATACCTCCCAACATTTCAAATGCTGAAAGAGGGACGTGTTTTGTTTGTTTTTTTTTGGGGGGGGGCATTACCGAGAATTTGTTAGGTTATTTCATGACCTACTGATTTAGAGCAACACCAAAGTATTTTTTTAAACAAATAAATGTATAAACACCTATACTGAAGTTTAAGCAAACATTAATGTGAGTTTTATTGCTGTGGGGCAATGTGATACTTATATACACACCACACAGTCAGATCTCCAGGATGGCAAAGAGGGACATATGGATTTGGGCCTGAAAGAGAGACTGTCCCTCCTAAAGAGGGACACTTGGGAGGTATGGCATGATCATCCGGGGGGGGGGGGGGGAAGAGAGGGCACTTTCCACTCCCAGGCTGAACTGAGGGGCATATTATGGCTTTTCCCCAATGGAAAATTGTCTGTAGACACCCATGAGGCTTAGTCCTCCTGGATGTTTTAATCATACCTGGGAACTCTCTGGATTTGCCCCGGAGACTCCGGTTCTGACAGAGCTTTACCGGGTGTCCGGGGCAAAGGCAGATTCCACCTGATGTGGGGATCTTCTATTGAGACGCTGCCACATCTGCTTTTTCTCCCCCTGTTCCTCCGACCCCAGCCTTCTGTGTGACACCTTTAACCCTTTGAGTGCCAGAGGGGTACAGAACGCATTGCAAAGCAATGCGTTCTGTACCCCTCTGGCACTCAAAGGGTTAAATCCCGCCCCCCACTCAATCAAGCTCCACCCCTTTTTGACACGGTTAGCGTCATATTTGTCACCCCCTGCTGAACAGAGGACTCCCCTCCGGGTAGCCCTCAGCTGGAAGTTCCCAGGTATGGTTTTAATGAAACGCTTTCTACTAGGTCCTAATCACATAGATTTGTACCCCATTGCTGCATATTAGGCATTCACAAGCGTGATTTTGTCTCGTATACCACAGCTCAAAGCTTGATGAAATTTTCCTGTATTCATCTCAAGAAGTAGTAAAGTTTTAGCAACACTACTGTGCACAGAGGTCTGTGGAGGGTTGGATTGATGTTCACCACAATGGTTCAATCAAAGGCTAGCCATCATGAGTATCAAACAACAGAATTTGGCTGAGATCCCTGTAGGAGGCCATCAAAACCAACTTCATAAAACAGAGATCAATAGGGAAATGCAGGGACAGTGCAGGTAAGTCTGACATGGATGGTTTGAAAATTGCTGCAACACACTTCAGTCAAATCGCCAGTGTGAACCTAGCCTTAGGGTTTTTTCACAATGTTGATTGTCTATACTTACCTTGCCTTCATTTCCCTGGTGATCCTGATGGGGTATGACTGATATCAGGCACACATCATTGTCAGCCATATATAATTGTCTGATGTCCATACGGGTCAGCCAGCAATTGGAGTTTGCGATAAGCATCTCACTCTCCAGTATGATCTGCGCAGAGACCCCATAGTTAGGCCACTAGGATGATCATCAGTCCTGCTGGTAATTACCTGCTTTTTGTGTTGAATGCAGGCACATTGCAACATGTTATGTTGGATTAGGTGTTAAAAGCACAACTACTGCACAGGTTATATTTTCCACAGCTGACATCAGGCAGACCTCAGCACTCTTCCAATATCTACTGCCCATATAGTACACTTGCAAGATTCGTAGGCTGCAAGTGTAATAGGGTTATATTCACACTGGCGGACACCATGTTAAAATGTTCATCTGCATGTCTCCACCCATATGGCTGGATGCATAAAAAAATAGAGGAGCAATTCTTAATGGGATAGTAATGGTTAGTTTTATTTAAGATTGAAGACATTAAAAAAATATTAACCTCGATGTCAGTCTTATCTCTCAAACCTTTATGGTTTGAGAGATATAACTTCCTAAAGTTACCTCATGAGAGAAGTCAGCGCTCTTGCTGATAGCTACAGAATACGGACATTTGACTGGATGGATGGAGGCTCTTCAGAAGAGCCGAAAATTAGTGATCTGAACGTTAACACTTAATAGGAACAGTCTACAAAGTGTTCTTGTAAACCAGGCACACTTTGTAGACCGTTCCAATGAAGTATTAATGTTTAGATCGTGGGATTTCGGCTCTGCTGAAGAGCCTTTATCTGGTCAAATGTCTGGATTCTGCAGCTGTCAGCTAAAGCGCTGACTTCTCTCACGAGGCAACTTTAGGAAGGTATATCTCTCAAACCATAAAGGTTTGAGACATAAGACTGACATCTAGGTTAATATTTTTTGAATGGCTACAATATTATATAAACATGAAACTAACTATTACTTTCCCTTTAAGTAAACCAACAGCACAACAAAAGACATATGGAAATTCCCATTGCTTAGAAATGAGTTGAACGCCCCACTGGGCCCTAACCCTTTGAGTGCCAGAGGGGTACACAATGCATTGCAAAGCAATGCGGTGCATACTCCTGTGGCACTTAAAGGGTTGAATGAGAAACCATTCTAGTCTCACACTGCAGTAAACCAGAAACCAGCCTTGCACTGAAGACACACATAGGCAGATAACATACATGTGTACTAAGACCTGAAGCAATTTTGGCACAACCCAGCCTTGCCCTAGGACCTTTAACTCCTTAAAAACAAAAGAGGTCTCCAGACATTTCTTTGTCCCCTATGGGGCAATTGATTTGCTGAAGAATTACTCCAGTTCTACATAGCATATTAGCCTCACAGAGTAAGACAGCTGTGTGTTGTTGTTCGACCCTATGCTCTCATATGAGCTGTGCTTTGAAGGCTGTGTCTAATGCATATGCAGGAATTCAGAGAGATAAAAGGTGACATACTTGAGGAATTGTTCATCTGCATGTCTCCACCCACATTCCCAAGGAGCAGTAAAATTACAGTTTCCTCTGCTTTCTGTGGGAACACAGATCCTGAAATTACAAGGAACAGAAGATTTTTTTTTCTTTGCATAAACAATATGAAGGATAGTATCAGATACAGTGGGTGGGGGATGGAAAAAGAGAGAGAGAATATGTGTGTGTGTGTGTGTGTGTGTGAGAGAGGGAGAGAGAGAATGTGTCTGTGTGTACGTGCATGTGCATGTGTGTGTGTGTGTGTGTGTGTTGCACTAAGGCATTTGCCATACCTCACATGTGCCCCTCTTTAGGAGGGACAGTCCCTCTTTGAGACCCAAATACCTGTGTCCGTCTTTCTCACCCTGCTGTCCCTCTTTTTTAGGAGATCAGACTGTGTGGTAAGTATATATGTATCACATTGCTCTACAGCAATAAAATCCATATTAATGTTTGTTTAAACCCTGGTATATGTGTTTTAAAATTAGTCTGTGTAAAAAAATACTTTTGTGTTGTTCTAATCTACATCATTTATTTGGTTACACAAAGAGCTGTCAATAGGTCATGAAATAAACATACCTGGGAACTTTACATGTTGCTCTTGCCGGAGGGGGATTCCTTTGGTGCCGCTGGGGAAAATCTCTGACGCGATTTGCGTCAAAATGGGGCAGTGCTTAATCACAAATGTAGGCGGGGCTTCACAGACCTGCAAAATCGCCTGGGGTAGGAGTAGAAATGAGAGAAACAGACAGTGAAGGAGCAGATATGGCTACAGTTTCAGAAGAAACTCCCCACATTTGGAGAATCAGCCTCTGCCCCGGGGACCCGGTAATACAGAGGCAAATTCGGAGTCTCCAGGGCAAAATCAGAGAGTTCCCAGCTATGGAAATAACCTAAAAATCCTTGGTAATGTCTGCCTGCCAGCAAAACCACCTAAAACACAAGTGTTCCTCTTTGGCCATTTGACATGTTGGGAGATACAGAGTACATTACTCCACAGCAATAAAATTCAAAGTAATATTTGTTTAACCCCTTATTGACCCATGATGGTCCTGGTACGTCATGGGTCCAACATGCGATAAGGAACCATGATGTGCCAGGACCGTCATGGATTTCATGGCTCCCCTTGCTGTTGCACACCGTTTGCGGAGCCCTGAATCAGATAGGGAAAAAAAAAGCTTCATGGTCCTTAAAGGGATAGTAATACTTCAAAATTACTATCCCTTATATTGAAGCCCTTTAAAAACTAAATTAAATGCCACCAGCGGCATCTCTCAAACTTTTATGGTTTGCAAGATAGCCGCTTTTAAACTTCGCTTTCCCCTTACGTCATCGTTCTTGCTGCAGCAGGGAAATCTGGTCCCGGGACCAGCGGAGGCTCTTCAGCAGAACCGAGATCTCGTTATGGAAGACAAGATCCTTCACGTAGAAGACCGTTTTAGTGAAGGATCATTTCTTCTATAACGAGATCTGGCTCTTCTGAAGAGCCTCCTCTTGATTCAATGAATTGATTCCCCTGCTGCAGCAAGAATGCTAACGTCAGGAGAGAGGCAGGGGAGAGCAAAGTTTAATAGCGGCTATCTCGCAAACCATAAAGGTTTGAGAGATACCGCTGGTGGCATTTAATTCAGTTTTTTAAGGGCTTCAATATAAGGGATAGTAATTTTGAAGTATTACTATCCCTTTAAGTTAAATAAGATTTAGAAGAAGACCAAAGTATTTTATTTCAGTGACATAAAGAAGTGTCGGTAGGTCATGAGATAATCACCCCCAGAAGCACCACCTAAAACAAAAATGTCCCTTTTTGATCATTTGAAATGGGGGGGTGCTCTATTAAATGCTTAAAAAAAACAAATGCAAAACAGTGGCCCTATAGGAGATAAAAAACTGAAGTTCATTTAAATTGAGATTTTATCTCCTTGGGGGTTTCACTAATGTGTGAAAAAGTGGACATGACCTCCAGTGATATCACTTCTCCAATTCCTATGTTATCCTATGGAGCCAATTCACTAACAGAGCTCTAAGTGCATAGGCTCCATAGAATAACATAGGAACTGAAGAAGTGATATCACTGGAGAAGTTATCTCCATTTTATCTCCTCTTTATCACCCTCAGTGAATAACCCCCAGGTATGTCAAAGAGGTCTCCAATCTTTGGTAAACCTCTCTAGTGATCAAGAGGTTAAAAGTTCATGTAAATCAATGGGAATGTGGGTTTTCTGTTTAGCAGTTCAGGAGCAAACCAACTGTACCATATGGGGAAACAAAAAAATCCCCCAAATTATATTGATGTAAATTAAACTCTTTTTTTTAATTTCTACAGATGGTTTGTCCCGTAATTGTTCCACTTTTTATTTATATATATGCACAAAGAAAAGAGGAACAATTCTGGGGCAAACCAATTGCAACATTGGGGACAAATAAATCCCCATTGATTTAAATGGGGATTTTAATTCTTTGAATGGTAAAGATGATGGAGAGCTCTCTAGCATTCAATGGGTTAAAAGTACCAATTAAGTTAACTGGAATTTGGGGAATGTTTTAGAGACCTATGGTGCACTTAGCCTCAGAATTGTTCATATTCTGCTTTGTGCACAGTCCCTCTTTTAGACCCAAATCCCTCTGTCCCTCTTTCCCATCCTGATGTCCCTCTTTTTAGGAGATCAGACAGTGTGGTGTGTATAAGTGCATCACATTGCTCTACAGCAATAAAACTCACTTTAATGTTTGCTTAAATGTCAGTATATGTGTTTATAAATTAGTCTGTGTAAATAAAACACTTTTGTCTTTTCATAAATCATTTATTAGGTTACACAAGGAGGTGTCAATAGGTTGTGAAATAGCCTAAAAATTATCGGTAATGCCCCACCCACCAATCACGTCCACAGCAACACCCCCCTAAAACACAAGTGTCCCTCTTTGGCAATTTGAAATGTTGGGAGGTATGTTTGTGTCTATGGCCCTAATTGTGGAGAAGAAGGAAAAAATGACTCCTACAGCTCTTTTCTTCTATGGAATTTATTGTTCAGTTGTCCAGGAGTTATGATAGTGAGGTCTCTAAGAATAATCGATTTGTGGAATGTGCCTCCTCTCAGCTAGATGCATGTCCACAGATACAGCCATTAAAGTGATCACAAATCCCTTTAAAGGGATTGTAATGTTTCATAATAAAAGCAGCTCCAATTAATCTTCATAATATTTGGGCCATGGAGAGTGTTATTTCAATACTGTCATAGTTGTAGTTCAAGAGGAATTGAATGATAAAGTATCTCCCTCCCGACCCTTTTACGGATGTAACACTGCTCACCTCAGAACAGAAAGGTGGTGTCCAGATGGCTTGCAGAAAGGGACAGTCTTCAATTAGCATAAGGGAAAAACCTGTCAAGGGGGGCAGGGTTTTCATTGTTCTCACAGTAAGAAGATTGTCCCTTGCTGTGAGCTGTCCGGTGTTAAGACCAGATTCCACATCTGTGGGGAGGTGGATTACGCTAGGTAAAAGGGACAGGAGGGGGATACTTATCATTCAATTACTCTTGAACTACAACTCTGACAGTATTGAAATAACACTCTCCATGGTCCAAATACAATGAAGATTAATTGGAGCTGCTTTTATTTTGAAACATTACTATCCCTTTAAATCAGGGATGCTTATGCAAATGTCATGGAGGCTGGGAGTCCGCATTATCACCACCCAACATCCCCAACTCAAATTAACAAAATAAATACATTGACAACAGGACTCAGAATTTATTAAATAATTAATAAACTCTTTCAACCAAAAAAATACTTTATCAGCCATAACAGCCTCATAAAACCAATATAACACACCTGAAAGGCATCAGACGTAAGAGCCAGAAGCCTACCATAAGTTAAACAGACCAACATTTTTATTAAAAACCCTTTATGCTGCGACAAAATGAGACACCACTTTATTCTTGTGCTTATTATTATTTTTATTTTATTTATTTTATTTTTATTTATGTAATTATTTATTTATTTTTTAAACAAGCAAAACCCAAGTATACATAATTACACACTAATAACTTATCAGACCATGTACCTTACACCTTTAATTTTTTTTTTTTTGGGGGAGGGGTAAGCCTGGATGCTGAACGCTGGTTCACAGCAAGGTGAGGGGTGAGACAACTGGCAGTGGTATTTGTGTTTTGTTTTCCCGCCACAGCAGCACTACCTGGCGAGAGGTAACCCTTCACTGACCAATAATGCTGCCTGGCAGGAAAGGTACGCAATTTATGGATAACTCTACCTCCCAAATGCTTCCCACTCTACCTGTATTTATTTACTTAGTTAAGATAATTTAAAGAGATAGTAATGTAAACAAAATTGGGCAAAGCCTTTATTAAAATACAAAGAACATTATGTGATGACATCCCCATCTCCATGCGGTCCCTACCCTTACAAGTCCGAGTCCCTTGTCATTCTGCAGGACTGCACAGGAATCAGTGCAGCCCTGGAGGGTGTGTCTTTTATAAGCTTCCCTGTTTGAAAGGGATATGTGGTCACCTTAGACGAGAGACAAGCTGATATGGCGTGAGTCAGAGGCATAAAGTTGACTTGCGCAAGTCAGACAGTTTGAGTGACAGACAGATATTACGTCTCTGTGAGACAAAGAAGGCTGGGTTTGATTGTAGCTGATAAGTTTATTATCACAGGATTTTAGTTTACAAATTCCCATTGTAGACTGGGGGTTGTTTGAGATCAAACCAGTGACACATTTATTACCTCCAACAAAAACCAGTCTAGAGTAGGAGGAATTTTTAGTGTCCAACATAAACAGTATAGCTCAGGAGAGTGCAACCTGGACTCCTCCAAGTAAGTATATCAGCTGTGCAGTTAAACCCAACGAGAGAGCAGGGTAGGGATAGTAGACTGTACTCATGATGTGAAAGAGAACAATTCCAGACAAACCAACTGCACCATAGGGGACAAATTAAAATGTCTAACGATTTAAATGTAGATTTAAATCCCTTGAATATTTGAAAGGTTGCCAGTGTTTTGCTTTGCAATGTGCTGGAGAACTCTCTTGCCTTCAAAGGTTTAAAATACCCATTTAAATCAAGGGGAATCTGGGGAATTTTTTACCCCCCTATGTGCTGTTTATTTGCCCTAGAAGTATTCCTCGTTAGCTCCCTTTGTACAGCGGGGAGCCCATGTACAATGTTTTGTGGGGCGTAATACCATACAAATATTCTCTGAGGATCATAATGACAACCTACTGGACCTTGACAAGGATGCCCCCCCTTGTAGGCCGGGTTGCAGCACATCTGCACCCTCCGCACCCCCTGTATTTACTCCCCTGCCTTTGTATTTGTTAAAATGTGAGCAATACTTTCTACCTGTCTGTCAAAACATAAAAATGAATGAAAATGCTGGTTATAATGGGGCAATACATGGAAATATCTTTTTGTTTGTATTGCCTTCACTAAACTCAGGTTGTGTATGTATGTATGTATATCTTTATTTATATGGCGCCACACAGTGTACGCAGTGCCTTACAATAGACGTATGTTACAATAAATCAGAGGGGATAAATTAAGTGTCACATTCATAGTAACAACAGGAGAGAGCTTACAGTCTAAATGGGTAATAGGTGCAAACAACAAGGTAAGAGGACTGTGCTGAGATTACAAGTGCTGGTAGTGCATGGTCCTAGTGCTCCAGAAGGAAAGATTTCAGGGTACACTTAAAGACAGGGGGATTGTTCAAGACGTAGGGAGAAGGGTATGGAGATCCATAGGCAGGGAGGGGAAAATGAGAAAGGTTTGAGATGGGAGAGGGCAGAGGGTGTGGATGGTGCACCAAGAAGGCCGTTGTGTGCTGAGTGAAGGAGGCAGCCAGGAACATTATAAGAGATGAGGGAAGAGGTATAAGGAGGGGTAGCAGTAGCATTAAATGTGAGAAGAATGACTTTGTAAGTGATGCGTTGTTGAATAGGGAGCCATGACAGATGTCTAAGAATTATGTGAGCAGGTTCAGTTTTTGGGGAGAGTGTGATGATTCATGCAGCGGAGTTTAAAACAGATTGCATAGGCGAATGATGGGTAGCAGGGAGGCCAGTTAGTAGGACATTGCAGTAGTCTAAGTAGGACAAAATGAGGGCATGCATGAGAGTTTTAGTAGTTTGTTGTGATAGGAACGGGCGGATTTTAGCATAGAAATTCACCTGGAAATGCCCCCAACTAAAATGTGAGAGAGTCCTAGGCTCTTCGCATAATCCTCATCATAAATACAGTTGTTAGGAATTTCTGCTTGTGTATTTCTGCTAAATGCATAATCCTTGGGGTATGAATGTCTTAGTCAATTCAGAAAAATAGCAAATATGTGGAAATAGTTTCATTCTTCTCATTGTAAGTGGCAATTTCATCCCTTCATTTCATCAGTAAATAACAGCCTATGAGGGGAATGCATGATAGAGCTTCCATACTAATATAGGCACAAGGGAATGTTTTCATGTGCTGTTTCTGCCTAACTTTTACACCAAAAAAGGTTTCTTTGCTCTACTAACATCAAAATATTGGGAGGAAAGTAGTATGTGGGAGTTGTTTTACTTTATATACTAAGTGCAAAGGAAGTCAGCACTAAGGTATAACTCCCAACATTTCAAAAGACCAAAGACGGACACTTTAGTTTTAGGGGGTGTGGCTTGTGGGCGGGTCATTACCTAAAATTTGTAGGTTATATCATAACCTATTGATACCTCTTTGTGTAACTGAATAAATGATTTAGAACAAGATCAATGCATTTTAATTACGAAATCTAATTTATAAACACATACACTTAAAGGAATAGTAATGTTTCATAATAAAAGCAGCTCTAATTAATCATAGTATTTGGACTTTGGAGAGTGTTATTTCAATTCTGTCAGAGTTGTAGTTCAAGAGTAATTCAATGACAAAGTATCCCCCTCACGCCTAGTTTTGCCACCCAGCCGGTATTTTACCGGCAGGCCGGTAAAAAATTGGCTTCTGTCTAATGTTAAGTCTATGGAGGGAATGCCATGGCCGGTATTTTTTTGAAGAAAAGGTGGCAACCCTACTCACTCCCCTTTTACTGATGTAACACTGTTCAGCCAGAGCAGAAGGGAGGTGCCCAGGTAGACTGCAGAGAGGGACAATCTTCAATTAAGATAAGGGAAAAACCTGAAAAACTTGTCAAGGGGGGGCAGGGCCTTCATTGTTCTCATAGGAAGAAGACTGTCCCCTTCTGTTATCTGTCTGGTCTATGGACTTCATTCCACATCTGAGAAGAGATGGATTACACTAGGTAAAAGGGGCAGGAGGGGAAACGTTTCTTGTGAATATCCTTTAAGTTTAAACAAACATTACATTTTATTGCTGTGGAGCAATGTGATACACTTATATACACACTACACAGTCTGATCTCCTAAACAAGAGGTACACCAGGGTGAGAAAGACAGACACAGGTACTTGGGTCTCAGAGAGGGATGATCCCTCTTAAAGAGGGACACTGGGAGGTATGCTAAGGGCCCAACTAGAATTAGAATTAGACCCTTAATTCTTTCAGTTTCTCATACATGCTATGGGGCCTGATCTAGTGAAATTATAAGGGAGAGTACAATAGGCTATTGAACATAAGCACAGGAGGAATTTCCATTTTCAAGTCTTTATGTTCTGGTGGATTGGGATATCAGACAGTTGTAGTAATAGATGAGAACATGAGCACTATGCAGTGTTCTGCATGAGACAGAGTCAAATTAGGACTTTTAAAAGAAAAGTGAAATATTATGGGGCAAACCAACTACAATATAGGGGAGAAACAAATATTACCCAAATTTCCTCTGATTTAGATGGAGTGTTTGCCTTCTTAAATATTAAAGATGTATCCAAAGTTTTGTGAGACCTCTCTTGCATTCAGTTGGTTACAATCCCCATTTAAATAGATGGAAATGTTTATTTTTCCCTGTGGTGAAGTTGGTTTACCCCAGAATTACTCCACTTTTCTTTTGAACATAAGGTCCTAAGAGACCGACTAAATATTCAATTTTCTATTGCAATTTGTTTAATGGATAGGCTAAATGTTGGAACCCTGTGACAAAACCAGCTGGTTTCTGCTATTTTTATCCCTGCACCCTGTAATTACATGACACCCCCCATTGTATGCTAGGAATAATAAGAAGGTTGAGTAGATGCTGATTGGAATAGACAGTGGATTTAATTCTATAGCTTGTGATAAACATTTCATCATTGGTTTTATCTCCACACTACCCACAGAAATAAAATACAGCTTTTTTCACATAAATTCCAGTCCAGTAGTAGGGATTAAAAAAAAAGTGTGAAATTAGTCTGAGATATAGTTACTGGTAGAAAATCATGGCAAATGAAAAGGGTGGATCCATCATGGCCAATATCCCATAAAGCAACATACCTCCCAAGTGTCCCTCTTCAGGTTTAAATGTGACTTATAAAAATCTGGGCTGCAGCCACTTCCATATAGACTGCAGCCCGATGCTCTGTCTCTGCTCTCCTCCTTCCTCCAATGACAGAGGCTTCTGTCAGTAAGCTGGAGCTGTCTCATTGGCTAGATATCGATCTCTGCCAATGAGACAGCTCCAGTTTACTGACAGACGCCTCTATCATCGGAGGAGGGAGGGGAGCAGAGGCAGAGCTCTGTATCCTCAGAGAACTGCAGTCACCCGGAAGTGGCTGCAGCAGATACTTTTGTAAGTTAGTTTTAAACCAAACGGAATCTTAAAAACAAATAATAATAACGTTTTAATGCTATTTGAATTTGATGTATCACTTAACTATTTAGAGGATGTTGTGCATAGGTGATACATCCACTTTAAGTCATGAAATGTTCATTCTTCATTCATACTGATGCAAATGGAATATGAAATGATGAAAATGAATTGATGAATAGACCATCCAACTGTACCAGATTTCTTTGGAAACAATAGCACCTTACTATCAGTTCTCTTGCTCTGGAGCCATAAAAGTATGATCCTCTATCACACTAAACAAATATTCTGCAAAATAAGCGAGCAAAACAGAAGATAAATCCAAAAGTGGCGCTTTATTAAACACTTAACCAACTAGAAGAAAAACACTTACAAGATAGACAATTAGAAACAGCATATCATCCACCACTACTTTCCTCTCGTAAGTGTCATCACACTTACTAAGTAACAGTTTAACCCTCTATGGACAGGTAACTCACAGAGACTTGAGTCGTTCAATATTGGGTACCTCTACTTAGGAGATTCTTCATAACAGTCCTCTGTCCTCCTTTTAAGTCCAGATGTGGCTGGGTATTCGTGTATATAAGAGAGCTCAAGACCACATGTGAGGCTTCTTCCCAGGATAGATTCATAGTTGAACAGATCAACAAGGGCAATGATAGATAATGAATGACTTCCCCACATGTATCGTCGGTTCTCTGCAGGCTTCTCAATAGTCCCTTGGTTATAATATGTCCGGTTTCTTAATAAATTTTCATCCACTAAAATAAAATACCATTATAGGCTTTTACCTGGAAGTACACAGGTAAGTAAAGTGGTTTTATATAAATACTGAGACTTTAACTGGAGTCACATAAATAAGATTAGATATTTTACGTACCACCATTTACAACCTGGTTAATCTTGTAAATGCTGTTTGTGGAAGACTTGTCATCACCATATTCACTTAGTGTTCATTTGTTGTCCTTTGCTTCATCTTGTCAACCCACAACTGCGTACAATCCTGCTCCTCATTAGATTCTAAGGTAATTGATATTGATGTTTAAATTTGCAATCCTTGAATATATATATAAAACTAAATCTTCTGTATTAAGTCTATGGTTTAGAAGTATAATACTGCAACATCAAATCAATCCAACGCTTTTCAGAAGGATCTCCTTCCTTCTTCTGGGATACATATATAAAAAAACTATCACTCTGATTTAAATAGCACAAACTAAAAAGGTTATGTTTGGTAAAAAAGTGAATGAAAACCCCTTCCACCTGAATTTGGTAGATTTGCATATGCCTACCCAGAATCCTTTGCAGTAGTAACAACACTGCAAATGTGATATTTCTGTGGGATAATGAAGTCTTATGGCTTGCCTGGTGTGTCAAATTATTGTTTAACATTGTATCTACCACCCATCTGATTTAAATAATAATTCTTCCACCTAAACCTTAAATCATCCATTTATATTGCCATCCCATCATCTATGGAAATCTTAATTTCTATATATGTAAAATTATCTTTAAATTGCATAAAGACCATACATTGGTATCCCCTTGGGGTGAAAACAACCCCGTATAAAGTAAATAACATATAAATGGTCCATATACAATCTAATACAATTAAAGGGGATCTATCACCCCTATACAAGTTTGTCTTAAAATTTAGGTTATATAGCAAATAGGTGGAATAATGTATTAATTTCTTGCATTAAATCGCTATTTGGCCGAACTTCAACAAATAAATACTGCCCTGCGCCTACTTCCAGACAGACTGTGGTTACCAGCTCTGTGCCATAGTCTGTCACTCTGCCTTTGCTCCCCTCCCTCTATACAGCCTCCTCAGGTGACAGAGGCTTCTGTCTGTAAGCTGGAGTGATCTCTGGCCAATGAGAGTGCTCCAGCTTGCAGACAGAAAGCCTCCATCACTGGAGGAGGCTGCATAGAGGGAGGGGAGCAGAGGAAGAGTGACAGAGGTACAGAGCTGGTAACCACAGTCTGTCTGGAAGTAGGCGCAGGGCAGTATTTATTTGTTGAATTTTGGCCAAATAGCGATTTAATGCAAGAAATTAATACATTATTCCACCTATTCGCTATGTAACCTAAATTTTAAAGGGATAGTAATGTTTGATAATAAAAGCAGCTCTAATTAATCATCATAGTATTTGGACTCTGGAGAGTGTTATTTCAGTTCTGTCAGAGTTGTAGTACAAGAGTAATTCAATAACAAAGTGTCCCCCTCCCGCTCCCTTTTACTGATATAACACTGTTCAGCCAGATCAGAAGGGAGGTGTCCAGGTAGACTGCAGAGAGGGACAATCTTTAATTAAGATAAGGGAAAAACCTGAAAAACTTGTTAAGGGGGGCAGGGCTTTCATTGTTCTCACAGGAAGAAGATTGTCCCTTGCTGTTATCTGTCTGGTCTATGGACTGCATTCCACATCTGAGAAGAGACGGCTTACACTAGGTAAAAGGGGCGGGAGGGGAAACTTTGCTTGTGAATATCTCTCAAACCATAAAGGTTTGAGAGATAATACTTATATCGTTCTTCATGTTTTTTTAATGCCTACAAAATAAAATAAAGATAAAACAAAGTATTACTATCCCTTTAAGACAAAGTTGTATAGGAGTGATAGATCCCCTTTAACCCTCCAAATTGATCTGCAACACATCTCATTTCACTCTGGCACCTAATGGTTTAATATATAAAACCCAAAAAAATAAACATATACACAAGTGCTGATTCAAATTAAGATACAAGATACATAAAGATACTGGAGTCCTATACCTATCATAGAAGCAATTAAGAATTTATGATTTTCTATTTACACTAAGAACGCAAATAACTCAATATCAGTATTGAGACCCATCGGTTGTAAAGTGTACTAGGTGAAAATCCACTTGGACTTCGTCATGGACCTTGTAGCAACAAAATTGCCTCTCCCCCAATTTTTAGTTACCCTTTCAATATCATGAATAAAGATGATCATGGGTGAGTGAGGCTGTTCTGGGAGTAGAACATAAATATGTCTGTTTTCTCAGAAACAGGAAGTAAAGATAAGAATTGCTTCAACTAAACTTACAGTGGAAACTTCATTAGGAAACTAAAACTGTAATACAACACTGTACAGTATCAATAATCAAGCTAGACAGGTTATTTCATGAGTTTTGCTACTAATTCCTATATGTTAATCAGTTTTATTTGTACAATTTTCTCACGCCCACCTCCACTCCTGCTGTAAAGCTTAGTCCAGAAGGTGTCATTTTCTGGTAAAATACACACTGACCCCCTGCTTTCAACACCCCAAACTTAAATAACACTGATACAAAATAAGTCTAAAGTTCTTACTTAAACAGTGTTGGATTTTACAACAGCTGCACAGAGCAGCTTAGACAGTGGGTAGGTGTGTGGGGGGGAGGAATTTGCATAAAAGCCTAAGTCCCACACCATCAGCTCTTAAACAAAAACACAACAAATACCAACATTCATATATTTATTTCAGCATGCTTACTAAAATACATACAACTTCTTTCTGGTGAAAGTTTTTCTTTAAGAGGATCCTAAATGTAACCTATATTTGGGGGCTTCCATTCACAATTCCCTGATTAAACACAACAAAGGTAATTCTGCAGTGCAGCCGTGCACAAACCAGTCACTGGCACCTGCTATCTGGTGAGTAAATGGAAGTGAAGTAATCCTCGGAGCCGGGCGCAGGTAGGCAGAGAGGGACATGACTGGGGTTAGACAGTGTAGGGATTCCGGGGAAGAGGCGTGTCATGGGTGAGCGGGGGGGGGAGGGGAGTAGGTATAGGCTGACCTGCTTCCGCTTCCTCTCCCTTGCTGTTTCGGCGCGGAAGGAGCTTCCCTCCCTCCCTCCCTACCTTTTTCGTTTGGGGCCTAGGGAGGGTTGGTGGTTCTTTGATCTCCTTGGGACTGTCACAGCGCGTGGCGGAGGGGGGGATCCTTGGCACTTTAAAGTTGGTTGGGTGCCTGGCTTCTAAAGGGCATGGGGTCCCTGGGAAGTGGACAGGCAATTGATTATGGATACCCACTGAGCTGGTAAGGAGAGGCGGCTAGCGGGGGATGTGCCCAAGGTGGGACTGGTGGCGGCGCTAAGGATCCTCCCCTTCTATTTAATGGTTATGGTATTGTTAATACTGTTAATATGTTGTAAATTGGGATTATTTGATGTTAAAAAACTATGTTGAATTTGTAAAGGAATAAATGAAGCTGTGGCCTACTTTATCCAAAGTCACGCTTGTAGTGTGGTTTTTTATTGGGAGTTAGAGGGGTGTAGGGAATGAAAAATGGTCCCGAAAGTTGACGCTGCCCCAGTCAAGTATATGATCACCTCCTGAAACCAAAAATGAAATCCCAATTTAGCCCTGATGAACTACAAACAATGTTATTAAAGCTCAGTGCAATGGTCACAGCCCAACCTATTGCATCCTTTGTCATCCGGGTATATATCAAAAGCCTGTAAGGTGGCTAGAGTAGTGCCTATCCACAAAAGTGGGGATAAAAATGTAGTATCAAATTACAGACCAATATCCTTACTCTCCACATTATCTAAAATCCTAGAGAAATGTGTCCACATGCAACTATATAAGTATTACCGACAGACCAGTTTTTTCACCCCCCCATTCAATCAGGCTTTCATCCAAATCACTCAACAGTCATAGTCCTCCTAAAAGTAACCAATATATCCAGACTGGCATGGAAAATGGTGAATTCACTGGAGCTATTTTCCTAGATTTTGCCAAGGCCTTTGACACAGTAGACCATAATATTCTTATAAGCAAATTCCAAAGCTCAGGATTGGGTAATAATTCTCTAAACTGGTTCTGATCCTATTTATCAGACAGAATGCAGTATGTGTCAGTTGCTGACAATGACTCCCTTCCGCTCAAATTGTCACTGTATTGAAGCAAAGAAGGATAGACACAGTAATATACATATATATATATATATATATATATATATATATATATATATATATATATATAAATATAACCACCTTTATTAATAATACACAGTAATAATAATGTTGTATCCCCAGACCACTGGATGGTAGGCCCCAGGCTACTGCTGTGCACTGCACTACTGCATGATACCGGAGGATACTGGAAATGAGTTCGGGTGGAGCACCTGGCAGAACCAGACACTATAGCTCAAGTCTCCACCCAGGATATAGCAACCTGGAGGCAACAGGGAGAGCAGGCCAGTCCCACGGGATACAGAACAAATGGTCAGGCAAGCTGGGTAGTGCACTGAGCGAGTAGTCATCCAGAGCCACAGGTCTGAACCGATGTGGGTAGTAAGATAAGCCGGGGTCAACAAGGAGCGAGTTAGTCAGCCAGAGCCACAGGTCAGAACCATTGTGGGTAGTCAGACAAGCTGGGGTCAACACGGAGCAAGTTAGTCAGCCAGAGCCACAGGTCAGAACCGATGTGGGTAGTCAGACAAGCCAGGGTCATATACGGAGCGAGTTAGCCAGAGCCACAGGTCAGAACCGGTGTGGGTAGTCAGACAAGCCAGGATCATACACAAAGCTGATTCGGAGGTCAGGCACGGGTCACAACAAGAATGCAAGAGCTACTAGCAGAAACACCACGTAAGGGCAATGACTCCTAGGCCCAGGGAAGTATATAATGGAGCATACAAAGGCAGGAACCAATTAGGCAAATCAGTAGGTGACCCATAAACAAGCGCACGTAACAGCGCCCGCTCCAGTAGACGTCAGGAATGCAGAAGTAGCCGGCCCCATGCCAGCTAACAGCAACACAGCAAACGGAAGCATAGGATCGCTAGGCCTCTTAGGGATACTGTGGCACAAATTAACAAGTGGAGTTCCCCAAGGCTCCATTCTTGGCCTTCTTCTATTTTCTCTTTTTATAAATGATCTGGTATGGTTTGCAAATCATCTTCTGTACATATATATGCAGATGACACCATAATCTATGCTAAAAACTCACGGTGGCTCAGTGGTTAGCACTGTCGCCTTGCAGCACTGGGGTTCTGGGTTCAAATCCCACCAAGGACAACATCTGCAATGAGTTTGTATGTTCTCACTGTGTTTGCGTGGGTTTCCTCTGGGTACTCCGGTTTCCACCCACACTCCAAAAAAACATACTGATAGGTGAACTTAGATTGTGAGCCCCAATGGGGACAGGGACCAATACCAATATGAGTGTAAAGCGCTGTGTAATCTGTGTGCGCTATATAAAAATAAAGAATTATTATTATTATTATTAAACGTATCACAACTTGAAGCCATATTACAACATGATTTCTCTGTAGTTGAAAGATGGATAGTGGAACTAAACGGCTCATTAAGCATGTTGCCGTATTGAAAAGGGCAACATGAGAATATCACCCTGCATAATAGCGCAAGATTCTCATGTTGCCTCCTTAAATGTCGCTTGCATCCATTAGTGTCCGCATACCTGGTTGCATATGATATGTGTTTCGTGTCAGGCTGCTTCATACTGAATGTTGGTGGTATTTCTGTGGCACCTGCAGGGTTAAAACCTATTGTGCTTCTGTTGTCACTTGTACCCCAGTAGCCTCGCCTCTTATTTGACCATACAGCTCTGCCGCTTATTTTTCCTGTGGCCTCACTGCTTTTTTCCCCCAGCGGCCCCGCTGCATACTCTGTCTTATCTAGTCCTTGGCAGCACTACTTACTTAGACTGCGGCTGTACCACTTTCTCCCTGGTCTGCGTTGGTCTCTCCTAGATGGATGGATTGCAAGGGACATTTAAGGAGGCAACATGAGAATCTCGCACTATTATGCAGGGCGAGATTCTCTTATTCTCCTTTTCAACACGGCGACATGCTTAATGCGCCTGATAGTTCCGTGATGTTTTTTCCGCAACATTTCAAAAGGATACTGGGAGATTCTGAGTGCAGGCGTGGCTCAGCAGCCATCCTCCAAACAAATGGAATGCTGCATTAGCTGGGGGAGGGAAGGCTCCCTGGGATTAGTCTGTAAACATTGGTGATGTTAATAAATTACTTCAGTTTGCCAAATGGTCGTGTCATGTAGTTTATTGATGTGTTAACATATATGTGTGTGTGTGTGCGGGGGGGTTGCTTGTAGAGCATAATCATCTTAAAGTCAGGACACATCCCTGCACAATGGCTAAACAGTGCAGAGGCTGGAAGCTGTGGTGTGCAAAGCAATGCGTTGTGTACCCCTCTGGCACTCATAGGGTTAACTGTGCGGGGGCACCATATGTCAGATCTTACTGGGAGGGTCGCAAGTCGTACTTTAAGTGGGAGGGCAGCATGTTGGAGTTTACTGGGGGGGCATGTCGAACTTTACAGGGGGGAGGCAGCTTGTCAGAGTTTACTGGGGGGGCAGCTTGTCGGGGGGGCAGCATGTTGGAGTTTACTGTGGGGGCACGTCAAACTTTACAGGGGGAAGGCAGCTTGTCAAAGTTTACTGGGGGGCAGCTTGTCAGAGTTTACTGGGGGGGCAGCATGTTTGAGTTTACTGTGGGGGCACGTCGAACTTTACAGGGGGAAGACAGCTTGTCAAAGTTTATTGGGGGGCAGCTTGTCAGAGTTTACTGGGGGGGCAGCATGTTTGAGTTTACTGTGGGGGCACGTCGAACTTTACAGGGGGAAGGCAGCTTGTCAAAGTTTATTGGGGGGCAGCTTGTCAGAGTTTACTGGGGGGGCAGCATGTTGGAGTTTACTGGGGGGGCATGTCGAACTTTACAGGGAGAATGCAGCTTTTCAGAGTTTACTGGGGTGGCGCAAGCATGCCTGATTCCTACAGTATGGTGCAGAATGTTGCATTTTATTGGGGAGGCGGCAGCATGTTGGATTTTTACATTGTGAGACACAATGTCAGATTTCTATATTGTGGGGCAGCATGGGGAACATCACCATTGTGTATTATCCCCACATAGACTGCCTGGCACCCTCCATCCTTGTTCTCTTTCCCAGGCAGTGCCCATTGGGATTTGTGGCTACCAGTGGGCAAGGGAATAAGGCTGGGGGCCAGATAGTGTACAAGGCTTTCTGTGGCTACCAGTGGACAAGAGAACAAGGCTGGAGGACAGCTGGTAGCCACAAATCACCATGGACGCTGCCTGAGCCTCAGCCTTGTTCCCTTGAGAGTGCACAACATGTATAAATTATGATTCAGAGATGAGGGGATGATTAGTTACTGCTTGGTGCCACAGGAGTGTGCAGTGCATATCCCTTTGGCCTCAAAGGGTTAAGGGAGTGATGATGCTCGTGGTGCTGAAAGAATCCTCTCCATTCCCTTATGAACCAAGTGGGGTAGCAGAGAGAATGCTCTCCGACTTCAGGATTGTCATACTGCTGGTGATGTGCAAGGGAGGACACCGTTTCCATATCGACAGCAGTTTGATAACCTTGTATGCTAATGGGGACCTTCCCCTGCCCTCTCCTTGCATCCCTAAATTTTAGTGCAAATGGCTATGTGTACCTACATCGAAGTGCTTTGAAGACATTGACCAAAATCATATCGCCACAGCATTGACCTTTAGTGCATCTCCCCCCTCGAGTACTGCAGTTTGGCCACTTCTGTTCTAACCTGTTGCATGATGGGACAACAGTGAGTTTTTTCCTTGGCCTTATTATAAAGTAGTGAATATGGAAGCAAATTACATGACCCATATTTCATTTATACTGGATAATCATCCAAAGGTCAAATAAAAATACCAAATTTTGATCAACATGAGACCCTTGAAAATTATACTTCCACTGCATCATGTACTGATAGTATTTTTGTTATTACTTGGTGTTTTTAGGTAGGAAAATGTCCAGTATGTATGCTATAACATCTATAAAAAATAGTATATTCAGAACTAGAAAAAACAAAGTTGTGCCATTGCTAACTCTGACCCACATTTATTTTAGACCTGTTAATATTCCTCTCATGCAGCTGCACAGGATTTGAACTGTAAGGCCTAAGAGCAGGAGACAGACAGACGTGGAACTCTGACCCATATTCAGGAAACGTAAAAGGAGTAACCATCTGCACTATAGGGGACAAACTACTATCATCATCATTAATTAAAAAAAACACCAGCATATTCTGTAGTGCTACACAACTAGCAATCTCATTACAAAACCATTACAAATGCATATGATACATACTTAACAAATGGAAAGTGGCATAATCAGTCGTTGGAGGGCTATGGTTCAAATACTTTTTTTTTGAGCCCCCTAAAACAGAACTTTTCCGTCAGATTCATGAGTAGAACTTAATAGGACCTGGTACTGATGGGTTGCTAGGGATGCAGCGTGTCACTTTCGAGTAGTGGCTATTTCAGGCCGCTCTCGGCTCATGTCAGACGCGTTTGTGTAAGCTTCTGTGTCCTACCTGGTCTTGAATCCTTGTATCAGTTTTCTATCTTGTGCATGACCTGGCTTATGTTTGGACCTCTCTCCAGCCTGATCCCTTGTACCATTGCCTCAGTATTTAGCCTGATTCCTGTGTATGACCTGGCTACGTTTAGACCTCTCTCCAGCCTGATCCCTTGTACCTTTGCCTCTGTACTCGGCCTGATTCCTGTGCATGACCTGGATACATTTAGGCCTCTCCAGCCTGCTTAGTGTTGGATCTCCTGTGTATGATCTGGTTGATATAGGACTATTCCTCTGTACCAACTTCCTCAGAGTTCCAGCATGCCTGGTACTTCTTGCTGTACTGGTCTGGGTGAGTACTTAGTTCATGTTGGGGTTTGTTTTCTCCCTGGGGATAGGGGTAGTATAGTTTGCCTATTGGGGGTCATCCGGGGTCTCCTTCAGCTCAACTGGAGGGGAACAATCTAGCTTTGCGGCTAGCAACTTTACACGGCTAGGACGCAGCACGATTCCCTGTAGGTAACCTCTGTTCCTGAGCTGCGTACCCCAGCGTCGCTCCCTAGCATCTAGCTTCCGCATCCCTTGTTGGAGGAGTCTGAGCTTCATCCTCCATATTCACTCTTCCAGCCCACTTCTTACCATTTCCAGTAAGCAACTTGAGGTACCCTCTTTGTATCACAGTGCATTAGGATTGTCTTCCATTTTGTAAGAGAGAAGAAAAAGGTTTGGACCAGCTGCAGAGTTGGTTCCCTAGGTTGGTTAGAAAGGGCCTGGACAATGCAAAACTGCTTTAGATCGAGCTGTGGAACAGTTAGAGGGATTAGATGTATGCTTCTTTGAATAGATGGTTTTTGAGGGAGACCTTAAAAATTCCCAATGATTTAAACAGTGTCTCATGATTGTTAGAGGTCTCCAGGGTATCGTTTCACAATGAGTTTGAGACCTCTCTAGCAATCAAGGGGTTTAAAGCCCCATAACAGGGGCTTTGTCAAGCCAGTTACCTTTTCGCTCAAATTTAACACTGTTAGACCGTAGATGGGTTGAAAAAGGACAAAAGCATTTTTTGTAACATAAACATGGTTTATATATGATTATGTAATAGCAATCAACACTTACTTAAATGACGACCATAGTTTGGAGCCAACCTAGAGCTTGCTGTACAAGAGTGATTAGTTATCTAGCATAACCTTATTTATAACACACAGTCCATTAAACATTACTTGACTGATGACCATACCACCACATAGCCTTAACCTCTTTAAATGTGGTAAGTAGTAGTCCACTAGCCATACACTACAGTCTTGAGACCAAGCTCAAGAGCCATGATCCTGGACCAGAATTAAAAATTCCTTACTCCACTCATCAAGCACTGTGCCATGTTGTAACATGAAGAAATCAGTAAAGAACACTGAGCCTCCATATGTAGGACCCCAAATAACTCAAACCACCAAGCCCTCACCTGCCTACATCTGCCTGCATACACCAATGACATGCACACTGATGCAGACTCCCAGGGGAGGGTAGGTGGAAAACCTCTCACCAGCTGTGTCACACCACAAAATGACTGTGGGGACCCACAATCTCCTGTAGTCATACCCTACTTTCTAACCCCTTCCTGTCCACCTTTCCCCTTCATGACTGGCCCCATCAAGCACCTCCAACTGAGGTCCTGTGGTCTGGGGTTACCATTTAATTCAATAGAAATTTGGAGAATTTTATTTACCCCATGAAGCAGTTTGTTTTCCCCACAGTTGCACTACTTTAGTTTGATTAATATGGCCCTCTCTCACTCCACACCCAACTATACAAGACCTGCAAAGCACCAAACCATTACATCATTAGCCTCTTACCTGCTGGCAATCTACAGAGCATCAGTGTATTACACTTTCTTTTGCACCAAATTTACAAGGCATCTTTAAGCTAACCACTATTACACCAAAGACCTGGACAGCATTGCTACATTACCACCACATTATCTCCAGTCAGAGGTCTGCAGAGCTTCTCTTCATTAATCATACTGACAATGATTTGCAGGACATGTCTTGTTTAACCCCTACACAGTAAAATATCTAGAGAGCATTACTCTCTAAGGACCTCTCCTGTTAAAAACATGACTCCATTAACCCATTCTCAGCCAGAAGCCTTTAGTATGCAATTCTGTTTACTCTTGCCTTGCCAGAGACCTGTAGAGCATATATCCATTAACAATTTCCTTAAGAATATACCTTAGGTGCAAAAGGCTTAGGTGCTGCCTCTGATGCAGTGCTGGAGTCTTACATCAGAGTTGTCATAGCAACACAAATGCTGTTGCCATGGAAAATTATTATTTTTTTTTTTTTTTTGGGGGGGGTAAATAAGATTCAGAGAGCAAGAGGAGAAATGTACGTAGAAAGAGGAAATGGGGGTAGGGGAAGGATGCAAGAAGGGGAAAAAGAAACCAACTATAGACAGCCATGGAGATATGAGAGAGAGGGTGGGTTGAAGGAAAAGAGAAAGGGAAGATGTGAAGAAGAGAGGGGATAGAGACAGGTGGGAGAGATTAAGAGAAATAATGAGGGAGAGCAGTAGGGAGTAGAGAGGAGAGAAAAGGAAGGACAAGAAAACATAGAGGGGTAGGGAGAGCGATATACTGAGGATTCTCTAGTCCAGACCTGTAACCATAGCAACAGCTTTTTTCTCTACAGCTTAATGAAATGAACTGTGTAAAATTCCCAGAGCTGAATGCCAAATCATTGTATACATATATATTTATACACAAGCACAGATATCATACTATCAAAACACACTTACTGTAAAATCCTAGGACATTTAACTATACACACACACACACACTATATATATATATAGGGTTAATGTGATCCTCAGTGAGACAGGAGATTAATATACATTATATATAGACTCCTGTGTGTACATTAACATACATTATATATACACTCCTGTCTCACTGAGACCAGATGAGTACGCAATAGATTGGAATACATTGCATACCCCTCTGCCACTCAAGGGGTTACGCATTCCTTAAAAAAGAACCAAAGAGACGAGCAACGCCATCCCAAACTGCTAGTAGTATATATTTTTATTTATTTCACTCTTTGAGCATTTTTGATTTGCACATCACCTCAGGACCACTTTGGACTGTTATGCCTCACCTCCCTTCTAGCAGGTATTTTGAAACACACATACATTTCCTTTCACCCATGTATTCTCAAACCCCCCCCCCTTCAGCCATCCCTTTCTCCCTGACACCATTGCCCTTTACCTCCTTCCTCCCTCCCTTTCTCGTACCTCATCAGGCACTGTGCCTGTGTCTGTGTCACTTAGTCTGTAAGCACGAAACAAGCCTTTAACCCCTTGAGGATCGGAGGGGTGCTTAACGGATTGCTTTGCAATGCATTGTGCAGCCCTCTGGCCCTCAAGGGTTTAAAGTGTATGCGTGCCACAACTATTATTTGTATGATCACACAGTTCTCCTGGACCTCATAAACACTGCACTGCTCTCCCGGTGCAAAGTGCCACCTTGATGTGTATAGTTCCACCATACAGTTGTATGTATGGCACCAGGATACACATAGAGGCAGAGCTTCACACACAGGGAGTGCAATGCAGTGTTTATTAGGTGTGAAATGCCGCTTCCCGGTAATTACTTGCTCGTGCTCCCACCGTTGCTCTGTCCTGTGCCCAAATGTTCAAAGACAGCGAATAATTAAACAATTACGGCATTCCTTAAACCCTTGAGTGGCAGAGGGGTACGCAATGCATTGCAGGCACTCACAGGACTTGTGATAAAATGTTGTTTTATGTCATAGGTAAGGTTGGTGTTTCGGCCATTTTGAAGACATACATATACATAAAGGCCCATAAGTGGACCGAAATGTTGACTTTACCTGTGAATTAAACTTTTTGCATTTTTTCGCAAGTATTGTGAGTGCCTGTATAAGTTATCCTTTCTTGTGATAAAACTGTCAGCCTGTCTGGCATACACACCCAGGAGTTAGTGAGGATGAGTTATTCAAATATCCTCTGTACTGGTGTTCCTTTATCTTCATTCATGGGGTCTTGATTTTCATAGGAGTGGCCAGGGGGACCACACACAAACACACACACACATTCTCTCTCAATATACACAGATAATAAACACAATACACACTCTCACGATATATACACACACATTCTCACAATATACACACACACAACACAATATACACAATACAGGCACACGATATACAAAACACACACACAGAATACATACCACACATACAATACAACCACACACAAAATACACACACACACACTATTTCTCAATATACACACATAATAAACACAATACACACTCTCACGATATATACACACACATTCTCACAATATACACACACACAACACAATATACACAATACAGGCACACGATATACAAAACACACACACAGAATACATACCACACATACAATACAACCACACACAAAATACACACACAATGAGCATAACACACACTATACACACAACCACACACAAAATACACACACAATGAGCATAACACACACTATACACACAAACACACACAATACAAAAACATAATACATGCACACAATATACGCACACACTTTACAGACAAAATACACAATACAAAAGAAACAAAATACACACACAATACATCCAAAATGCACACATGCGCAATGTACACACACATGCACAATACACAAGTGTGCACAATATAGACATTATACACCACACATGCAATGTACACACACAAACATACAAAACACAGTGTACATGTGCACAATATACATATCTGGGAACTTTTTCTTGTGGACTCCCTGGTGAGGGGAGTCCTGTGGTGCTGCTGGGGGAGAAAAATGATGCAATTCGCTCCAAAATGGGACGTGGCTTAATCGTGAGTTGGGCGGAACGTATAAAATGAAGAAAAAGTATAATGAATAGGCTTGGGAAGGCAGAGAAGTGGCAGGAACAGACTAGGAAGGAGCAGAAGTGGCCAGAGTTTCATTAGAAACTCCCCACCACCGGAGAATCAGCCTCTGCCCTGTAGAGTTCCCAGCTATGACAATACATGAGCCCACACAATACACACATGGATATAAACACACACAATATTTACAAAAACACAATACTCACACATTACACGCTCATACTGCTGGAGCATAGTGTATCGCTTTGCAATGCGTTGCACACTTTTTTTGGAGCTGAACGGTTTAAGCAAGGAATATTCAACAAGCCAGTCATTAAAAACATTGCCTCCTTTCTGGATTCGCCTAGATTTTAGGGGAAAATACTTTTACATTAACCCTTTTGTGCCAGATCCACTAATGCAGTGGATAACACATAATGGCTACTCCTGATTAGGATGTTTTCTTCTTCATAACGCTCATCCTTTATAAAACATTGTACACTTATTTAGTAATACATACAACTACATGTGACCTTTTTTTTCCTTTTTTGTGTGTGTTTTATTAACTATGCGAGCAAATCCAATATTGTTGTGTATATGTGTATATATATATATATATATATATATATATATATATAAAGAGAGAGAGAGAGAGAGAGAGCTAATACTTGGGTGGTCATACCTCCCAACATTTCAAATTGCCAAAGAGGGACACTTGTGTTTTAGTGGGTGTTTCTGGGGGGCGTGGCTGGTGGGCGGGGCATTACCAAGAATTTATAGGCTATTTCGTGGCCTACTGACACCTTCTTGTGTAACCTAATAAATGATTTATAACAAGACCAAAGTATTTTATTTACACAGACTAATTTATAAACACATATACTGACCTTTAAACAAGCAATAATGTGAGTTTTATTGCTGTGGAGCAATGTGATACACTTATATACAAACCACACAGTCTGATCTCCTAAAAGAGGGACATCAGGGTGGGAAAGAGGGACAGAGGGATTTGGGTCTAAAAGAGGGACTGTCCCTCCTAAAAAGGGACACTTGGTAGGCATGGGTGGTAGAGCACTCACTGTGCGTCAGTAACTTCCCTGGATGCCAGTCACAGGCAATGGATGTATATAAATAAAGAAAATGAGCTGCATTCACAGGTCTTGTTGAACAAGACTTGTGAGTGTGGCTTATTTTCTTTATTTATATATATATATATATATATATATATATATATATATATATATATATACAAAGTCTGTGGTGGCAGCACTCACTGTATTGTGTGGTGTCAATATCTGGGTGTGCATCTGATTAAAGATAGATACATACAGTTCTAGTCCTTGATGAACTGTATATATATATATATATATATATATATATATATATATAATTTTTATTTTATTCCATTTAATTTAGTCTTTGTTTACATCATATATACTTATACTTCTGTCTAACCATCTGATATGTCATTGTGCGGAAGGATTTCCCAGGGCATGTGTGCACAGCTGTATCCTGGCTGTCATGGGACAGGATATCCCTCTATCCAGCCTGAGACAGAGACATGTTGCCCCTTCCCACCCGCTGACCCTCACATCCCATATGTGTTTTCACGTTGATAGCCCCCAGTATATCTCTCTGCCTCTGTACCGTTTATCAGTAATCTGGGAGCCTTATTCAGAAAGAATAAAAAAGTGAAGTAATTCTGAACTGCACTAAGAGAAAAACAAAGAAAAAAAATCCCCAAATTTCATTTGACTTAACCCTTTGAATGCCAGAGGGGTAGGCAACGCATTGCGTACCTCTCTGGCACTCAGAAGGTTAAATGGGGCTTTTTCACCACTTGAATGCTAGAGGGATCTCCATCATTTGAGGGGTTAATTACAAGTTGAAATCAATTTCCTCCTTATGGTGCAGTCAGTTTCCTCCAAAATTGTTCCCTTTTTCATTCTGTATTAGGCCTGGGGTGTTTACTAGAAAGGCTATGTAGGAAAGGTTAGTTTTCTGAGTGAAATGTGCCCTTGTTTGCAGGGATACCATGGGGGAGATGCACTAAGGCGTGATAAAGAGGTGATAAAAGAGAGATTACTTCTCCAGGGATATCACTGCTCCAACTCCTATGTCATTCTATGAAGCCATTACACTAATATCACTCCAACTTTGGAGATCTTAGTGCATATAGAATAACATAGGAACTGGAGAAGTGATATCACTGGAGAAGTTATCTCTGTTTTATCACCTCTTTATCACACCTTCGTGCATAACCCTCTTGAGAAAAAAACTTAAAGGGTTAGTAAAAGTTTTTTGTATTTAGAAGAGCTTAAAAAGTTGAGCGGAATGGAAAAAAACGTATCTCTCAAACCACTATGGTTTGAGAGATACAGGCATTTAAAGTACAATGTCTCCTGCTGACAGCTTTACAGGTTTACTGATTTCCAAGCACACGTTTTAGACCATTCCAATGAAGGGATTCATTGTCAATAATGTGACTGCGGCTCTGCTGCAGAGCCTCCGTGTCGACCAACACAGATCTCCTGCTGACAGCTTTACAGCTGTCAACAGGAGACATCGAACTTTAAATGCCTGTATGTCTCAAACCATAGAGGTTTGAGAGATGCAGTTTTTTGCATTTTTTTTTTGCATTTAGCTCAACTTTTTAAGCTCTTCTAAACGCAAAAAACTTTTTTTTTTTTACATTACTAACCCTTTAAGAACCTATGAATCAGTCGGTCCAGCTCACTTCCTGCCTGGGATGTTGACTTCCTGCTCATGCTCCTGAATTTCAACACAACAGTATATGATTGCGTAATTCCCAGTAGGCGTGTTGCAATACATTAATATGTCATGGCACTAGGCTTAATGTGCCACACCTTTCCATATGCACTTATTGAGTTATATTGGGGAGAATGTATACCTCCCAAAATTTCAAATGGCCAAAGAGGGACACTTTTGTTCGAGTTGGTGTTGCTGGGGGTGTGGCTGGTTGTTGGGGAATTACTGACAATTTTGAGGTTGCTTCATGACCCATTGACAGCTCTTTATTTCACTGAAAAAGAAATTAAAAGAAGACCAAAATATTTTATTTACACAGACTAATTTATAAAATACATATATACTGAAGTTTAAACAAGCTTTAATGTGAGTTTCTTTCATGTCAAGCAATGTGACATACTTTGGTCTCAAAGAAGGAATGTCCTTCCTCAAGAGGGTCACATGGGACGTATGGGAATGTACAAGTCTGCCACAGCAACTCACTGTAACCTGGCTCTTCCATCATGATTCATCCCAGGAGGCTGCAGTCTGAGCATAGTGGCCAGAGGCGGTGGCACAGGTGTACTGCTTCCTTACTGGTGTCGTTTCAGCAGATACCTATTCCCCCATGCCTTTCCACTAACTCTTTTGAGGTATATGCAATCCAGTTATTCCACCCTGTAGTACTGAGTGTTGCAGTAGTAAACAGACCTCCCACAACCACACCCTCTGCCTTCCTTTCAGAATTTGAGTGCTGGCTTGCATTCTTTCTATCCTCTGACACTCCTATTCTCTCCTACTTGGGGACTTCAAATGTCACATTGCTGATCCTTTCCTTACTTGGGCCTCACGCCTGCTTCAATTAACCTCATCCTTCACTCTTCAACAATGGATTGACTCTAGCACACACAAAGATGGTCACTCCCTCCACTTGATATTCACAAATAACTGCTCCTTACTAGATTTCTCCAGATCTCCTTTCCCACTCTCCAACCACCATCTCATTAGCTTCTCTAAAACCCTTTCCCTCCTTCCCTCACCAACTAGGACCTGCACTACACCCTCAGCCTTCGTTTTCTAGACATGTTTGCCTTATCTTCTGCATTGCACTCCATCCTTTCCATCTTCAACACTTTTTCTGAACCTGACAGACTTATAGAATCCTACAACAATCTCCTCTCCTTATCGCTCAATCTGTATGCCCCCCTCCAGGCCCACCACAAACATCCCTCAAACCCACGCCCTTGGCTCAGCTCACAGATACACTTGCTTCACTCCTGTTTCCGCATTGCTTGTGGAGGAAGTCCCTCTATCATGCAGACTTTATCCACTACAAATTCCTTCTGTCCTGCTTCAACACTGCTCTATCTACTGCCAAACAACACTACTCCTCCTCACTAATCAATACTCACAATTCTAACCCACGCAGGCTCTTCTGCATCTTCCATTCTCTCCTTCACCCCTCCCCTCCATCTCTCCCGCTTCCAGGGCCGGATTTACATCTCAGGAGTCTGTAGGCACAGAAATGTGAAACCCTCCCCCATTGGTCATCTCCACTGGACACCTCCACAATGCTCCTAATCTCCACATTGCTCCCATCATCTCCATTTTGCTCTCACATTGCCCCCCATCAGCTCCATATTGCCCTTGCATTGCCCCATCAGCTCCATATTGCCCCCATCATCTCCATATTGCTCTCACATCACCCCCAACAGCTCCATATTGCCCCCATCAGCTCCAACTTGCCCCCCATCAGCTCCATATTGCCCCCACATTCCCCCACCATCTCCATATTACCCTCACATTGCCAGCCCCCCAGTGTCTGTTTCCTACCTCCTCCCTGGTGGTGCAGCGGCAGGAGAGGTCTGTGCCTCCTGTCATCTCCCAGCGTCTGTATTACTAAAGAGCCGATGAGGGAGCTCAGCAGCTACATGTTTGTGCCAAAGGCACAGACCTCACCATGATGTTGCGGTGCCAGGCAGGGGTGGCAACAAAGTACGATCCCAATGACAGGCACCCCTCTGTGGGGTGCGCCTGTAGGCAGATGCCTACTCTGCCTAATTACAAATCCGGCCCTGCCCGCTTCCCTCCCAAGCCTTTGCAGAATTCTTCATACAGAAGATTAACATAATACCTCACACAACCCAACCCTTTCATTCTCCACAATTACATCTTCCTGAGCCTCCATCTTACTTATTTGATTCCTTTACTTCGGTCACAGAATCAGAGGTTTCCATTTTGCTGTCCACATCACCACTCACCACCTGCTCTATTGATCCTATACCATCCCATCTCCTCAATCCTTTGTCACCTGCGTTAGTTCCCATGTTGTATAGTGTATTCCACTCCAACCTATCCTCTGGTATCTTCCCCTCCTCCTTCAAACATTCAATAGTATCTCCAATCCTTAAGAACCACCTCTCCATCCAACTACCACCCCGTATCACTCTTGCCCTTTGTCTCTAAGTTCCTTGAGCGCCTAGCCTACACTCGTCTACTTACCTTCCTCAACTCCCATAACACTCTGGACCCGCTGTAGTCTGGCTTTCGGCCCACTTTCTCTACAGAAAGTGCCCTTATAAAAGTAACAAATGATTTCCACATTGCAAAAACCAATGGCCATTTCTCTCTTCTTATCCTCCTAGACCTATCAGCCGCATTCGACACTGTGGACCATACCCTTCTCCCCCAGGTTCTCCAATCACTTGGCATCTGTTGTCTGGCACATTCCTGATTTCTATCCTATCTCTCTCAGTAGTCTTTCTCTGTGACATACACTCTAACCTCCGATCACCCTCTCAGTAGGCCTTTTCTCGTTTATATGTATACCATCTTCCTTGGGCAACTGATAACATTTTTTGGCTTTACCTACCATCTCTATGGAGACGATCCACACTCAATATCACACACTCAATATCACCTGAAATACAGCAGCAGGTCTCAGATTGCCTTACTGCTATCTCTTCCTGGATGACTCAACATCGCTTAAAACTTAACTTGTCTAAGGCTGAGCGCCTTATCTTTACTCCTAAATCCTGCACAATATCTCCATTTTCTGTAACTGTCAAGGGCTCCACAATATACCCTGTAGACAAGGCATGCTGCTTCTTGGTAACTTTTGACTCTTTTCTTTTCTTTACCACCCACATTAATAAAGTAACCAAAACCTGTTGCTTCTTTCTTCGGAATACAGCAATAATCTGGACATTCCTCTCTCACTCTACAACAGAAACTCTCATGCATGCTCTTATCCTTTCTCCCCTGGATTACTGCAGCTCTTTATTTATTGGTCTGCATGATAACCATATTGCTCCTTTCCAATTAATTCTTAATGCGGCCACCAGAATATTCTTCTCCTCCAGAACAGTACTTACCCCACCCCTTTTAAAATCACTGTCATGGCATCCCAAAAAGCAGCATATTACATTCAAAATCCTCCTCATTACCTTCAAGGCTCTCCATCACTCGTCCCCACCTTATGTTTCATCTTTGATATCCCACCATATACCTGCACGTCCACTACGCACCACTCATTGTGGGTGACTCTCTGCCCCTTAAACCACTATTGCTGTTTCACAACTGACGGCTTTCTCCCTCGCTGCTCCCTACCTCTGGAACTCCCTACCACCCAGCATTCGCCAAGCCTCAACCCTCAAGAGCTTCAAATCCAAGTAAAAAGATCACCTCTTAAATGTAGCACTACCATAATAGGGAAACATTATCTCATATGTCAAAAACTGCACTTCCTCCTCTGCCTGCTTGTATCTGTATGTCACACTTCCTATGCTTAGATTGTAAGCTGTATAGGGCAGGGACTTTTTATCCAAATGTACACTCACCTAGTGGTCCCTTATAATTGTCTGTATAAGCACTTAATCACCGCACTTATTGTACCCCTTCTATACTAAATGTAAAGTGTCAAGTACACAGACTGGAGCTATGTAAATAAAACTATACATACATACATACATACATACATACAAACATGATATGAAACCTTAATCATGCCAGCAAGCGCTAACCATCTCTGCTATAGCATTGCACATGCAATTTCATAGATAATTTAAAACAAGCCACAGAGGAAAAGAAGCCCATAAGTTCACTCAATACACCCCTAGTACTGTTAAAGGGATAATTTTAGGCATAAGAAGCTTAGTAACTTGGCGTTAGGTAGGTATAGGGTGAGAAATCAGTTCCAGAGCCAGGATCAGCATAGATTCATATTAGTATATTCCCCTATTGTATTTTCCCTGCACAAATGTGTTAGAGACATTTAACAATTCTAGTTACATGTCAGCCTTAACAATGGATGTCATAAATTAAAGGGACACTAACAGCAAAGACAAATGTGTCCATATTACCTGTATTACAATAAATAAGCATTGTGGAGCCTGCTATAGTTTTCTGAAAGTCTCAGGGCGAGATGTTCAGAAAGTGGTGGTAACTGAAATTGTCTGTAATCAGAACAAAAAAGTTCTTACACCATGATTCGTCAATTCTCAGACATATTTCCGTCGTTTTTTGCATCCAATTCCGCCATCTCCGTCAAAGGGAAAAAGCCGTCTTAAAAGTGGGTGTGGCTTAGTTTTCCGTCATAATGTAAAGTATTTTCAGAAAAAAATATTCGTTTGGACGTCATTTTTTTGTCTGATTAACGTCATTTTTTCCCGACATAATAAAAATGGTCTAAACTTGGAGAAGAAAAATTTGTTTCAAAGACAAAAAAAGTCTTTTGTTTCTTTGAAAATGTTTGTTTCAAAGAAAAATTGAAAGACAATTTTTAAAATCTTCTTACCGTCATTTTTAAGTCTTTAGATTAATTTTCAAATATGACGGATTTACTTATGAAAATACCATCCTTCTTTTACCACCAACTCACGATCTGACAAGTTTTTCATTATGAAGACTTTTTGAATATCTCCCCCTCAGTGTGCCAGAAGTGTGCAGCCATGCTTTGCTGGCAGATGAGGGGCCATAGGAAAGGCATCCTCTCTCCTTTATGGAAAAAAAAAAGCAAGGTGATCCCAATAACAGTGGCTCTCGGGTCCAGATCCATAAACTAGTATAATTATAATTACTAGTATAATTCACGCAGATGCTTGCCATGTAGATGGGGGGGGGCATCAAACTACAGAGATGGCTGCTGCATCGGTGTTCCAGAAGAGGTCTTAATCTTGTACATGGAATCCCCCAAAAACTTCAGGAGCCTCCAGGATGTTAAATCCCTGTAATAAAGGTTATCGTTATTTTAAACACGGTTGGAACCCATTTTGTAGTGCATAGTGGCACACAATTAGCCATTTTAAAACAAGTACAGAGGAAAGGAACACCCCAAAATGTTCATACACTTTCTTACTGCCCTCCCTTTGGTGTAAGCAGTGCTAGCTTAGTAAACTGGCATTAGGTAGGCATAGCACTTATCAGTCAGGGTCAGCGCCTTGTCCGGCACTGAATAGTATTAGTACATCTCCTCAAGGCCAAATTTACATCTCAGGTGCCCCTAGCAAACCCTCCGGCTAGGCGCTCTAAGCTCTTTCCTTGGCCACACCCACTACTCACACATCCCTGCATCCTGTCCCATGCATTGTTCCCTGGCACTGAAAACACTCTTAGCCTAAAACAAACAAGCATGGAGAAAAGGCTTTTAACTCATTGGTTGCTATAGAGATCTCCAACAAATTGCTTCTCATTCGTGGTCCATGGATACTGAGATTGCACTGGCCACGCCCACAATTCAGAATGTGGCAGTGGGTAGCACAGCTGAAGCAACCCTCATACTTGTGCTCTAGGCAATTGCCCTAAATCCCCACATGTAATTCAGTACATAAGACATTCTTTTTATTATTACCAATAGTTTAAAAGGTATACAAAGATGTGCTGGTTAATGTGTAATTTGATCCAGAACAGGAAACCTTCCTGATGATATGGAATCCCATGAAAAGCCTCATGGGAGGTTATGCTCTAAGGTGAAATAAATCTCTCAACTCTCCTGTGTTACTCAGTGGAGCTTATGTACTAAAGCAGTGGTGACCCTGGGGCTACATGTGTCCAGAAGAGACTTTTTTTGCAGTCCCCAGTCTGTTCTCAGGCATATTGGGAAAAGAAGATAATTTCTTTCAACCACATCACACACACAATTTTATACCCTATTTTCATCCCAAAAACCACACCACTTCCTTCTTTTGACTCAAAGTATAATACATTTACACTTACACTGTCCAACCTTAATTCCCTGGATGCTAGAAATCACTGTATCATAGGGACGGGCAACGTTAGGCCTTTCTGTTATTGCTGGACTACAACTCCCATCATCCTCCTGCAGCTAATGGGATTGTAGTGCAGAAACAGCTGAAGGGCCTTATCTTGCTCATCCAGTTGTAGCATGAAAGGGGTTAATATTTTTCAAACTCTATTTAGAATTTACAATCATAATATAAGGCCCAGTTACTGACCTGAAAGCCACATATGTGGGTCTTTGGGTGAATCTAGTTGTTACTACATTAAGGTCTGTACAGCTTGTAAAGAATGTTCCATAGAATAACTTGCTTTTTTTCTCACTGTTCTCTCACATTAGTGCATTATTCACCCACCAAGGGCTGGGTTTCAGCAATTCCTCCCACAGAAAGGAGAAAGTGGGTAGTCACGGGATCCCTTTAAGGTATATGCAGGGGTTGGGTGAGTAAATTGTAGTTACTTTAAAGGGATAGTAATACTTCGTTTTATCTTTATTTTATTTTGTAGGCATTAAAAAAACATGATGAACGATATAAGTCTTATCTCTCAAACCTTTATGGTTTAAGAGATATTCATAAGCAAAGTATCCCCCCCCCCGTTCAACCAGATCAGAAGGGAGATGCCCAGGTAGACTGCAGAGAGGGATAATCTTCAGTTAAGATAAGGGAAAAACCTGAAAAACTTGTCAAGTCTTTCATTGTTCTCATAGGAAGAAGATTGTCCCCTGCTGTTATCTGTCTGGTCATACAACCAGATTCACATCTGAGAAGAGATGGCTTACACTAGGTAAAAGGTGCTGGAGGGGAAACTTTGCTTGTGAATATCTCTTAAACCATAAAGGTTTGAGAGATAAGACATATCATTCTTCATGTTTTTTTAATGCTTACAAAATAAAATAAAGTTAAAACGAAGTATTACTATCCCTTTAAGAATTAAGATATGTCTTTGAAGAAGGTTTTAGATCAAGAATGGACAAGCTGAAGCCCTCCAGTTCTTGAGGACTACAAGAATGATGGTAATTGGAGTCAACAGTTGGAAGGCCTCAATTTTCCCAACCCTGATTTAGATAATTAAAAAGTTGGGATTGTTGGCATGCACATACCTTGGAATTCTCCAGATTTCCCCCAGAGACCCTGTTTTTTGCAGTGGAATACCGTGTCTCCGGGGTCAGAGGCTGATTCTCTGGTGGTGGGGACTTTCTTATGAAACTCTGCCCACTTCTGTTCCTCCCACTGTATTCCCACTTCTCCCCCCTTCCCACCCTGTTGTACCCACTTCCCGCCCACTTTATTGCACAACCCGTTAAGCCCAGCTGCCACTCACAATTAAGCCCTACCTCTTTGTAACGCAAATCTTGTCATTTATACCCTTACACTGGCACCATACGAGTCCCCTTAGGGGACTCTAGAAGATAAAGGTATGCACATATACACTAATCTGTATACCCAGAACATGTATATGAGTAAATGTAAGTAATGTAAATGACAGAGGATACTTGGGTAGATTCTAAGAACTTAATATGTGCAGCTTGGAAAAATGGACAGGGCTGGATTTACATCCATAACTAGGGTTGCCACCTTTTCATCAAAAAAATACCGGCCATGGCATTCCCTCCATAGACTTAACATTGGACAGAAGCCAATTTTGTACCGGCCTGCCGGTAAAATACTGGCTGGGTGGCAACCCTATCCATAAGCTCCCCTAGGCAAGGCTCTCAAGGTACCCTTAAACCACCCATGACCACATGTCTGTTCCTCACATGACCCCACCCTCAGACCCAACCACTATTTCCAGACACAGAAAATAGCCTTGGCTTATAAAAAGCAAGGACAAAAAAGGCTTAACCACCCGCCCCCTGGTTGCTAAAGAAATCTACAAATAATAGCCAGGGCCGGTGCAAGGATTTTTGTCTACACAGGCGAATGTGCATTTTGATTCCCCCCTACCCCCGAACCCCCCCCAAAAAAAGTTTTACACCCTTTTACCAGCTATTATCAGGGCTGGTGCTAGCATATGGCTGTTTCGTCACCCCTCCACTGCGGGACAATGAGATTGCTCTGGCCACTCCTACAACCCACAAAGTGGGCGTGCCCAGCACATCTCAGGCACCCCTTAAAATTTGGCGCTCTAGGCAGTTGCCCACTCTGCCTAATGGGAAATCTGGCCCTGAGAACAGAGGGAGAGGATTGATATGATAGAAATGTTTAAATATGTGAAATGGGGTGATAGACTCATGGAGAAGCCTCCTAACGGAGATGGCTGGGACAATACTGTAAAGCAGTGGTGGGTAATATGAAGTCGTCCAGCTGCTGCTAAACTGCAACTCTCATCAATCCCCCACCCTCCCAGCCAACAGAGTTGTAATCTGAAAGCAGATGCAGGGCCTCATGTTGCCCACCCCAGGTTAGATATAAGTCTACTCTAAGAAGCAAGCATGATTGTGTATTTTAATTGGATATGGAAATGGACAGACTGCATGGGCCAGTTGGTTCTCATCTGCTTTCAAAATCTATGTTTCTTTATTGAAGTAATAAATGAAATACAAGTATTTGAGGCTGATGTTAGTAAGAAGAAGAAACCCATTTGCACCAGAGGTGACAAATAACCATGTCCATTGATGTAAATGGGCTGTTTAAAGGTGCAGTAAACTTTTTTTTATGAAAATGTATTATGTTACAGAGATTGTCCTGCTGAGTAAAACAAGGTCACTCCCACTGCTGTCAGTTATTTTATTCAGAAGTTACAAAAGTACAAATAATCAGTAGTAATTTACTGTGCATTTATACTTCCTGATAATTCTAACTGAGAGGAAGTGACAGGCAGTTTCTATTACATTCTATGGAGAATTGTAAGTCACTGAGTTTCCTCTCCATTACAATGTAACATGAGAAATAATTGGAATTTGACCACTAGAGGGCACTGCTAATGTAAATCAACATGGGTTTAAACTGTAATAACTCTGGAAATATGCATCTGTCAGCAGTGGGAGCACCCTTATGTTACTCAACAGGAAATGCCCTACAATATATGTGTCTTCATAAACATAGTAACATAGTAACATAGTAAATTAGGTTGAAAAAAGACACAAATAAAGTTTACTGCTCCTTTAACTGCTTGAACAATATAGAGTCCTCCAATGCAATTGCATTCAACAGGTTAAAAGCCCTATTTAAATCAATCTCACATCTGGGATGTTTATTTAAAATAACTCAATTTATTTATATTACTGCAGAATCAGTAAGATTGCTAACAGGGATTGGCAGCGTGAGACCCTCTAACTGCAGTCTGACTACAATTCCCATCATTCCCAGACAGCCAATCGCTGCCCAGACATGATGGGAGTTGTGGTCTAGAAGCTGCTGGAGAGCCTCACGTTTCCCATCACTGACATAGAAGGACTGGAAAAATTCTGGAGCAAACCAACTGCAGCACTGGAGGCAAATACAATTCTAAATTTTTAAACACTGAATGCCAGAGAGATTTCAACACAGGAGACCTTTCCAGCATTAAAGGGGTTAAAGTCTTCATTTAAATCAATGTGAATTTTGGGAAATATTATTGTCTCCCAAGTGTGCTTTTGGTTTGCTTAAAGGGATAGTAGAACTTAAATATTACTAATCTCCATATTGTAGCCATTTTAAAAAGAATTGCATTGTCCCCAGGTTCATCTCTCAAACCTTTATGATTTGAGAGATAACTGTACGCAAAGTTCTTCTCTCCCTCCCCCTTCCCTGAAGTCAGTGTTGTACTGACTGCAGGAATATCTGGTCTTATTTTCATCAGGCGGCTCTGCAGCAGAGCAGTGACGTGTTACCAAAAAATAATTATTTCATTGAAACGGTCTTCTATGTGTGCTTGCAAACCAAGCACATGTAGAAGACCGTTTCAGTGAAATAATTATTTTTTACTAACACTATCTCGGCTCTGCCTCAGAGCTGCAAGCCTGTCGTACGACAGGCTTCCCGTGCAGTCAGTACAATGCTGACTTCAGGGAAGTGGGAAGGAGGGGGGACTTTGAGTACAGTTATCGCTCAAACCATAAAGATTTGAGAGATGACACTGTGGACAATTAAATTATTTTTAAAATGGCTACAATATGGGGATTAGTAATAATCAAGTATTACTATCCCTTTAAGAATTTTTTCATTTTCATGTTCACTTATCAGCCTCTGTGTGCGTACGTGCATAGCTCTGCTCTGCCTGTAGTGCCATCTGGTGGTACAATTTCATTATACATCAGTGTTTATTTGTGCTGCTGCCTGGGAGGATTATGCTATGGCAGCTGGTCGATTCATTGTTTATTTATTGAACTGTAACATATTCCACAGATATTTTGATAAATTACGCACATTTTTGTTAAATGTTTTTATTTAGTATTTTATAAGCAAATGTGTACAATTACAACATAAACAGTAATACACACCTCCCAAGTGTCCCTCTTTGAGACCCAAATCCCTCTGTCCCTCTTTCCCACCCTGATGTCCCTCTTTTTAGAAAATCAGAATGTGTGGTGCGTAAATAAATGTATCATATTGCTCCACAGCAGTACAACTTACATGAATGCTTGTATAAACTACAGAATATGTATTTATAAACTAGTCTATGTAAATAAAATACTTTGGTCTTGTTATAAATAATTTATTCATTTACACTAAGATGTGTCAATAGGTCAGGAAATAACCTAAAAATTCTCTGTAATGCCCTGCCCACCAGTCAAGCCCCCAATAACACCACCCAAAACCCAAGTGTCCCTCTTTGGCTCTTTGGCCATTTGAAATGTTGGGAGGTATGGTAACAGGGCCGGATTTCCCGTAAGGCAGAGTAGGCATCTGCCTACAGGCGCACCATACAGAGGGGCGCCTGCCACTACAATTGATTTTTTTTTTTTTTACTTTTTTTTTTTTTGACTTGACGCGGCTTGCCATGCCATGCCGAGCCGCCAGCCGCCGCCTTGTAAGCTGAGAGCTCTCCTGGCTCTTTAGCAATGCAGAGCGCTGGGAGATAAAATCTCCCAGCACTCTGCATTACTAAAGGGAAGGCCGCGCGGGAGCTCCAGCCGCTCCATGTCTGTGCACAAGCACAGATATCTCCAGCCGCTGGACCACCAGGGAGGTAGGAAACGGATGTATGGGAGAGAATGAGGCTTAACCCTTTGAGTTCCAGAGTGGTACGCAACGCATTGCAAAGCGTGGAGCTAATGGTGATGGGGTCAATGTGGAGCTGATGGGGGTCAATGTGGAGCTGATGGTGATGGGGTCAATGTGGAGCTGATGGGGGTCAATGTGGACTGATGGTGATGGGGTCAATGTGGAGCTGATGGGGGTCAATGTGAGGGAAATGTGGAGCTGATGGGGGGCAATGTGGAGTTGATGGGGGTCAATGTGAGGGCAATTTGGAGCTGATGGGTCGATGTGGAGCTAATGGTGATGGGCTCAATGTGGAGCTGATGGGGGGCAATGTGGAGCTGATGGGGGGCAATGTGAGGGCAATTTGGAGCTGATGGGGTCAATGTGGAGCTAATGGTGATGGGGTCAATGTGGAGCTGATGGGGGTCAATGTGGAGCTGATGGTGATGGGGTCAATGTGGAGCTGATGGGGGTCAATGTGGAGCTGATGGTGATGGGGTCAATGTGGAGCTGATGGGGGTCAATGTGGACTGATGGTGATGGGGTCAATGTGGAGCTGATGGGGGTCAATGTGGACTGATGGCGATGGGGTCAATGTGGAGCTGATGGGGGTCAATGTGAGGGCAATGTGGAGCTGATGGGGGGGCAATGTGGAGTTGATGGGGGTCAATGTGAGGGCAATTTGGAGCTGATGGGTCGATGTGGAGCTAATGGTGATGGGCTCAATGTGGAGCTGATGGGGGTCAATGTGGAGCTGACGGTGATGGGGTCAATGTGGAGCTGATGGGGGTCAATGTGGACTGATGGTGATGGGGTCAATGTGGAGTTGATGGGGGTCAATGTGCAGCTGATGGGGGTCAATGTGAGGGCAATGTTGAGATGATGGGGCAATGTGGAGCTGATGGGGGGTAATGTGAGGGCAATATGGAGATTTGAAGCATTGTGGAGATGGCGGGGGGGGGGGGGCTTCAGATATCTGTGCATACAGGCTCCTGAGATGTAAATCTAGCCCTGTATGGTAATAGAGAGGAGAAAGAAAGAAAGAAAGAAAGAAAGAAAGAAAGAAAGAAAGAAAGAAAGAAAGAAAGAAAAAGAAAGACTGTAATACACAAATACATTTATAATCATAGGCACACAAGAATAATCAAGAGGAATAAAGCTTTGCATCAGAATGTCCAGAGAATAAAATATAAAGAATACAAAGATAGCAGTCCTAAAATCAGGCTACAATTATAAATCAGCAGGTGCAACAGTGGCTGGTAACTGCAACCAATCTTTCCACACTTTCTACACTTTCCTGAATTTTCCTGGACAGCCCATACTCAGTGTCAGTTTGTACATAGGGAGAGCTGAGTGTGCCAAGTTAAGAATATGGATGGGCGAAAAGTCTTGTTTTGTTTCTGTAGGAATTTTTCACAAAAAGAGCATAGTTTTCTGCTTTTCCAGAAGGAATTTATTCTAATAGACGACCCCATACATTTTCATCCCTTTGGCTAATACCACAAAGTTTCCCATGAGAATAGTTCCATTTCCTATGTTTTCCAATGGCGGAAAAACTTCCCACCTCAGTAGTATAAATACGCAGGATTTCCCTTTATCCAGCGTGGTGTAGTTTAGGAGACAAAGAGATCAGAAGCAGTTAAATAGACAGAGAGAGAGAGAAAAGAAAAGTTAAAATTAAAATGAAATTTATTTTAAGTGCTGGCTAGCACTATACCATCAGGAGAGGCTGTATGGACTCTGATGCTGCTGGGAGGGGGTTCAGTTGGTTTGGAGCAGAGTATGAGAGTTTTTTTGATGGAAAGCAAAAATGAATAGGAGAAAGAGATGCAAATGGGGATGGGCACCCCCCCCCAGCAGCAGTGACAATCAGGAGTTTGCTGCTACTGTAGTTCCTGCTGCTAAGCCACCAGAGGCAGACATTCATCTGTCACAGCAGCAAGATGACGATGAGAGGGCTGGTGTGCCACAGGCAGTGATATGGGACCATAACAAGTTCCATCAATACTCCTGGTCCTAGATCTAATGATGATACAGAGGAAGCAGCATCACCAGCCCCAACCAGTGACTCTGGAGAAGAGGAAGGTAATTCTTCCCCATGTCTTCCCTCACTGTAATCATGTGTATGGGAAATATGTTTCTCTTGTGACAGGCACAGTGCAGTCATCACTGATTGCACTGTACACTTTGTCTTATAAGGTAATGAAGAGTGGAAAGGAGAGGACAAACCTTGGTATATCTGCCCTCATAAAGCACATGCATCATAGACACCACAACATTTATTTTAAACATGTGACATCTAAACTCAAAAAATGTAGAATCACTGTCACTGTGTACCTCGTCCCTTCCCAACGGCTCAAAGCATGGGGGCGAAAAGCCCAGAGAAACCCAGGCTGGAAGTTCAATGAACCTGCATTGTCATCTTCTTCTTGAGCTAGGGTCCTGGTGCAGGAAGATGTACCCACTCTCCCTGCATCAACACCCTCAGCTTTCTCTACCTCCTCCTCTGGCATACCACTTTTGCCTCCATTGCCTCCCTCTCCACCAGCTGATAGCGAGTCTGTAGATGTGAGGATCTGACAGTTTGTCCATCCATTGCACATTGTATGGTCTCCTGACCACACATGACAATGTGGTGGAGAGCAGTCAAATGCAGGGTATCAGGGATGTTCTGCAGACATTCCATCCCATTGAATATGCCAAGGTGGTGTCAGAGAGGATTCATTATTTTTACTAAATCTTCTTACTGGACATTATTAAACTACTGTATGTATATTTTTACAGTGACATACACAATGGAATTGATTGCATGTGATGTATTGCCCTTTACAAAATATTCTATCTCTTCTAGTATCAGTCTGCTTAAGTCAATGCTCACGTCACGGTCCCTGTCTCTGTCACCTATTTGTCAAACTATTTTAAATATTTTTTATTAACTGTCCAAATCTCTATCACTTTCAACAACTAAGAGCTGAGTTATAAAGAGAAGCTAGTCAAACTGGGTTTGTTTACATTAGAGAAGAGATGTCTAAGGGGTGATATGATTACAATTTACAAATACATTCAAGGTCAATACAAAGAACTACCAAATTAATTATTTACACAAAGAGCTGAGCTAAGAACAATATGTCATCCATTAAGACTAGAGATAAGGCGCTTTCGATTAAAAGAAAGGCAGGGATTCTTTACTGTAAGGGCTGTAAAGCTATGGAATTCTTTGCCTCTGGATTTTGTACTTGCAGATAATGTAACTGCTTTAAAAAAAGCAATGGATGCCTATCTAGCACAGAGCAATATTGAAAATTATGACAGATAGCTTCAATGCAGATAGGATGTTGATCTAGGGAACTATCTGACTGCCATTTGGAGTCAGGAAATATTTTTTTTACCCACTTGGGGCTAAATTGGAAATGGCTTCAGGTGGCTTTTTTTCCTTCCTCTGGATCAACAGAGGTGTTTTTGGCATGGGCTGGACTTGATAGAGGCATGTCTTTTTTCAGCCTGCCTGTCCAACTTCTTCTTCCCCCAGATTCCCCTAACACAGAGGACATCAAGATCAGGAAGGAATCTGGATTACAGCTACTTCTGTCTTTCCAATCAGTCACACAAAATGTGGGGGTATTTGGGGTAAATCTCCTTTGCTCCCTTCACATACCACCAGGCTCCACCAGCATTTTGGGATACTTGGAGTAAATCTCCTTTGCTTCATTCTCACATTCCCAGACTTTCCTAACGCAGTGATAACAGTGAGATCAGGAAGGACTTTGGATCGCAGCTGCCTGTGTCAGTCATCCAAGATTTTGGGGTATTTTGGGTATATCTCCATACCTGGGAACTCTCAGGGTTTGACCCTGAGACTCAGGGTTTTGGCCCAAATCTCAGGGTCTCAGGGTGAAGAGCCAAAATCTCAGGGTGAGAGAGTTCAGTGCTACCTGTTATATATTCTGCACCAGTTAATGCTTCTTTAGTCTCTAAATGGGTGCCACTTGTACCAGAAAGGCAGAGGGAGAAGTCCTGCTTGATTTGTGTTTGTTCATGAAGTGATATCTGTAAGTTGTTGTATATTAATGTCTCCGTGAATGCTGAGTGGAGCGACTCTCGATTACAGCAATGAGGGATATATCGCGGATAATCTATATTGTGGGAAATTTAAGGGTTAATATTTACACAATCTCAGGGTCAGCTCATTTTGAAAGTTCCCAGGTATGTATATCTCCTTTCTCCCTTCCCCTCCCCAAACACCGATAACGAATTTCCCACCTACAAGACTCCCTAAACTACACTCCAACAAACACAGAATAGCATGTTGCTGGAATCTCATACCTGATTCCCAGTGGGAAAATAAGGGAAACTCCCCACGTGGTGGGTAAATTCACTCTTACCATTGATTTCAATGCAATGAGCTAGGTGGGAAAAAGTGAAAAATCTGTGTTTCTCTTTTGAGGCACCACATAGGAAACACAAAAGAGAGGGCGCCCCAATAGCGCAATACAACTAATACTTCAAACAATGCTCAAGAAGTAAATGAATATGCACTCACATCTGGATGTGGTCAACTGCTGGCTTATACCAAGGTTGACTGTACAGGCATGTGGAGATAAAACCGTCTCCACTCGGCTAACTCCTCAATGTATGGCTGCTGCTCCAAGATAAACAAAAAAGCTCCCCAGGAAAGTCCCCAAATATATTTATTTAAAAATAGTTAAAACATAGCACTTATTTAAAAACAACAAACAAGTTGTATAATTAGACAGGCTAATGCGCTTCACAGTTCCTCAACGCTTTCTCAAAACCTAGATGCATATGAGGCAAAGTTCTGCCCATCTCTAGTTAAGATTCCTCAAATTGCCCCTTTAAAGGGATAGCAATACTTCATTTTAACTTTATTTTATTTTGTAGGCATTAAAAAACATGAAGAACAATATAAGTCTTATCTCTCAAACCTTTATGGTTTGAGAGATATTCACAAGCAAAGTTTCCCCCTCCAGCCCCTTTTATCTAGTGTAAGCCATCTCTTCTCAGATGTGGAATCCAGTCCATAGACCAGACAGATAACAGCAAGGGACAATCTTCTTCCTATGAGAACAATGAAAGCCCTGCCCCCCTTGACAAGCTTTTCAGGTTTTTCCCTTATCTTAATTGAAGATTGTCCCTCTCTGCAGTCTGCCTGGGCACCTCCCTTCTGCTCTGGCTGAACAGTGTTACTTACATCAGTAAAAGGGGCGGGAGGGGGACACTTTGTCATTGAATTACTCTTGAACTACAACTCTGACAGTATTGAAATAACACTCTCCAAAGTCCAAATACTATTATGATTAATTAGAGCTGCTTTTATTATGAAACATTACTATCCCTTTAAATATCAGTCTGGGCACAGGCATATGGTCAGACTAAGCTATGGCATTAGAAAAATCTCAAACGTACAAATTTCCTCCTACCACTTTACTAGCCTTTGTCTTGCCTGGACATGGTGTTTGCTCCCCAGGGTCAGGTTATAAATCTACCTAGATTGCAATCTTATCAATCTCTATTTTGCATTGTCTTGCAAATTTCCATACTTCTATCTCAAAAATTTGGAGATTAAGTCCTTTCTGAAATTGTCACCCAGAGCCAGTCTCAGCAGAATAACTTCTGGTCAGACAACAAATCCTCTTCTGAAGATGTTGTCAGGTGGGACACCTTTAGGCAGTCTTGTGTGATGTGCTAATTAATTCTGTTCATGGTTTTTGAAGGTCCTCTGAGTGGAAGATTGCTACAGCAAAAGGCTCCCTTCAGCAAACAGAAACAAATTAAATTAGTGATCCCACGTTGGAGAACACGTCTCAGATTATTGATACTTAAGTTCATTAAAATGAAAAACATTTTTTTGTAATCATAGACTTTTTGAATTCATTGAGAAAAATGGTAAATTACTAGCATTCCTCTCTAGGAACACTCACCTACCACTATCCCTAAAATTGCATTTTTCTTGCAGGTGTGGTAATTACAAACACTATGCTTATTAATTCCCAGTCATTCTATGAATCGTTAGACACCTCTAAAGCTACTTAGCATGATAATAAACTGTAGCAATACCTTTCTTATATCCACTTTCCCATTCTATATGAAGAGGATCTAATCCTGCTCCAGGCACTTCTGTTGTTTTACAGCATCCTTCCCTTTGTGTTAATCAAGTTTAACCAACATTTTAGAGATGGAAGGTTGTGGGTTTACGATTCAAGTGCTTAAGTTTTTCTTTCATATACATTGTAAATACTGAAATCACTTTAAATTATAAATTGTTGGGAAATGCAAAGATGCATACTAAACCTGGATGATCAGGTGGATTAATTTGCCTCTGGAGCTAATGACTGAGACTTGGTAATCTGCACAACATCACTCCAACTGTGTAAGGGGAGCTTTGGGATGTATTTGTGTCTTTGTGCTGAGTACTGACTCTTTACTTGTTCAAGAGGGCAATAAATAATAACTTTAGTGGTTGGCATGAATATAATATTCAGCCTGTAATCCACAACTCCATGAATCATCTGTCAGTGGTCCAATTTACAGTTGCTAGTGTACCCATTCACAATAACTATCTGAGTATGATGGGGCTTGTTGTCTTGCTTGTTATATTGAAGGAAGGGTAGCCAACCCTGGTTCTCAACAGCTACCAACAGTGCATGTTTTTGGAATATCGCTGAATGAGCTCAGGTAGAACAATTAAAGTAACTGAACCAATAATTAGTCCACCTGTGCTGCAGTTGGGATATCCTGAAAACATACACTGTGGATAGATCTTGAAGACTATGGTTGGCTACCCCTGTACTAAAGGATGATACAGTTTTGGAGGTTTTTCTCCTCATTTTTCTTTGTGGAGCATCACTTTACCCTTCTTGTCTCATGTATTTCCCTACAGAGGAGTACTCAGTTGATAGGCATGCGTTGTGGCCCCTGCTCTCAAGAAAATTTATACCTAATACGGCCTGTCTCTTCCAGGTGAAAGAACATGGTGAGCGGTTTCACATCTGCATGTTAATCTTTATATACATGTGCCATTTGACTAGACTGCTTATTATTACCTGTACCCTGAACTAGGAGTATCCTGTCCTCTTTCTTTTAGTTCTCTCTATGAACTATTATGTCCATCATCTGGATGAAATCTGTGCTGTATAAGGGAATGCTGTTTACTGGGCTTTCTGTATGTACTGCATGCATATAGAAGTACTCTGATCTAGGTGTAGAGGTACTGTATGAGCTACATGGCGATACTCATAGTCCTATGGTTTAAAACTAAAGATGTATAAATAGTTGGGCTTTATGCAGGAAATTGTTGCTCAAGTTGTCATGAAGTGGTGGAGCTGTAATATAATATTCGATGGGGAATTGTAGTCAGTGACTCAGCTCTCCCAGGGAATGCAATTGACTGTCTGGACACACAGTGGCACTCTTACTAATACTTTAATATTAACCCCCCCCCCCCCCAACAATTTGGGCTGTAATTTTGGATTAACCCCTTTGGTGTTGTGTCAGCACTGTCACCTGTAAACTTGCCTAAAGGACTGGTGATGGTCCTGGCACGTCACATACTTTGTGCTTACAGCTCTTCTGCTGTAGGAGGGTCAGAAACTGACCGTTACAGACCAGAGCTGTCTCTCTGTGCTCTAGCAGAGAAATCCCTAAGTCCTGGCCTGTTAGTGTGTCCCGAGGACAGGAGTTGAGAAACACTGCTCTAAGGTATTGATTCTCCGCTGCAGTCATTGGTCAGATTTCAGGATATCCCTAATTAAGCACATGCAGCCTAATCAAAATGACTAAGCCATTGATTATTTGAAAAGTTGACTGGTTGGTATGCCCCTTGAGAAACGCTGAGCTAAGAAGAAGTGAGAGGAGGTGCATTAAGGTTCGATATGGTGGCAAACTGGACCCAAATCCATCTCGTGGTATACATAAAGGTGTTTTCACCATCTAATACTTGCAAAACATCAGCTGCACTGAGAAAAATCAGTCAGGGACTAATACAGACACATTTTGCTCTTTAATTGAAGGGATTCTGAGCCCAGGAGCAGGTGAGGGCAGTGAGATAAGAAGATGTCATAAATCAGTTACTGCTACAGACACAGTGTCTGAGCACACCAGACTCTTAAATTGGATCAACAAGGCACAGGAGGGTTTTTTTCTGAGGTAAATTGAGATCTGTGATGTAAGGAGGGCTGGATGTCTCTAGGATTAGTTATCTCAATAAACATTGCACAAAAAGGGGAGGAGCGTAAACATCTCACATAAATGCAGTCTCAATACACAACCATTCAAATACAAGCATTATCAAGTCCAGAGCCAAGCATGTGACATGATATGATTACCTCAACAGTCCACTAATAAGTCTCTATTGCAGAAGTGGACTTGTTAGACTACAACTTCTAGCATCTTCAGCCAGCCAATTGGAGATGTAGGTAGCCCACTCCTGAATAACACATAATTTGGAATGTGGTAACAGAACATAAATGTACTTTAAGCCCTTAAGACCAAAGGGGTGTGTCCCACTCCCCCATCCCCCCTATCCTCAAGGGCCAAGGGGTTAACTGTGCATATCCAGTGGCTACATAATCATGTCTGCAAGACTTGTGTAACTTCCACTGACATACTGAAGTGGATGAATGAACATGGCGCTATATGGATTTTACAGTAAAAGACAAGTTTGAAGGTGCCAAACAGGCCCTGTGCCTACTTCGCCCCTATGCACAATGTGCTTTGTACAAAGGACACGTAGGACCTTATTCTTCAAGCTAAAGAAGTGTAATACTGAAACAAACCAACGGTAAAATGGGGGGTGAGTCCCAATTATTTATATGGGGTTTAATCCCTTGAATGCTAGAGATGCCTCCAATGCAATACACTGGAGAGCTCTCTAGCATTCAAGGAATTAAAAGTCCCATGAGAATTTGCACACCTATGGTTACGCTGGTTTGCACTAGAATAGCACCTCTGTAGCTTGATGAATAAGGTCCTTTGTGCCACATATACAGGGGGTGTCAATGTGGTAAGGGGTGGGGATTTCTGGGTATCCTGGTCTCTCTGTGACCAGACACAGACTATTAACAGAGTGGGTACAGAGGATCTAGGCTCAAAAACTTTGCTGCCACATCCAACAGGAGATACACTAAGCTGTTCTACATATGGGGTATTTTGTCAGTACAATAAGATTTACTTATAGGCACACAGGAAGCACCGTATGGTATTTATACCTGGAAACTCTATGGATCTAACATAAATCTCAGGGTCTCTGGGTGAAGGAACAATTTCGCAGGTTGTACTTACTACACTTTCTGTACCAATTAACTGCTTCTCTATTTTCTAAATTGGTGCAGTTTCTATCAAAATGGCAGAAGGAGACACCCTAATTGTCTTGAGTATATTCAAAAATTGAAATTGCAGCTTGTTTAAGCTTCTGTGATGATTGCTTTGGATCACCCCAAGTTAGTGCAAGCAGGGACTAGGGTCACCACCATTTAGTCATTCCACAAACTGACATTCCCAGTATTGAGCCAAATGAAGCACATTGCCCTACATTGAGCCAATGATGCGCATTGCACAACATTCTGGGAGTGTTAATCTTTGCAGGAAGACCAACACAAACACATTACAGTAATTGGTACTGGGATATTGATTAGTAATCCTGGAGAAAAACAGTTGTACATAAGATTATGATAAATGGAAAGTAGCACCTTATACTATATTTGTTTCAGTGCGATCAGACTTAGTTAAAAAAAAGCCTGGGGATGTCCTATTGCAGCCCCAAAATGCATCTTCTCAATCGCTTGGGGGAGATCAGAACATTGATCACCTCAGCTGGAATGTAAACAACTGGAAATCTCTGGATCTCAGCCATAAACTACTGGTCTGTATGCACATTCCCCATAGACCTGCTGTATCAGGCTGTCACCATGCAGAAGGGATAAACCAGGGGGCCACTGGCGGTCACCTTTCAGACCAGCATTCTGCTCCACAGTTGGTGTGCCAGGCCTCACAGCATATCCCAAGCTTTATTGGCAGGTCTAATCCAAGGGGAACTATCTGGTGATAACTATCCTTTAACATCTTATCCTTGAGGCATCTGGTACAAATGGTTTGATTTACTAAATCTCTGTCTTGCTGCATGTGTGCATGTATGTGTGTGTGTGTTTATTATGTATACACACACGCGTGTGCACACCCACACAAGCATACACATACATACAGATACAATGTAATTGTTCCCCTCGATATTGGGCACATCGAATCAATGGGCTTCTCTTTTGTACATTCACGTGTGTGTATAAGATAGATAGATATATAGTTTGATAGATAGATAGATAGATAGATAGATAGATAGATAGATAAAAAATGTATGCAATATCATATGGAGACAAAAAATGTAATTACAATTTTTTCAGCGAGTCCTTGCACATAGACCAGGGGTGGACAATCTTCCTGTCTGGTAATAGAGAGTGAAGTATATGTGTGAGAGAGAAATGGGGAGAAATGTGAGATGTGAATGAAAATGTATCTGGGACTATCTGCTTTGGAAGAGTAAAATATTGAATCTGTGTCATGCTTAGTGATACAATGGATCACTCTTTCTTTTCAGAGAAAGACAGACGTGATACTTTTCTGTCTAGCAGTACTGCTGTATGTCATGTGTTCAGCCTGACAGGAGACCTGACAGGACCTAGGAGAATTGCAGGATTGGCTTGTATTTGCTCATATTAGTTGACCTAGCAATTAATGGTTACAAAAATGATTACATTTTATTTAAGAGCAAAATGACCTTAAATAAAATGTGAGGGAATAACATTATTCTCCATTTCTTTTCAAAATAATATGGGATGCTTGGGTCATATATTATGTATTTTCTTTAAAAGAGAGGGCACTTTCACGTCTTCTCTTAACGGACTAAATGAAAAAATATTGAGTATATTTGTCACTTATTTATAAGACAGATACAAATGAAATAAATTAATATAGGGTTCGTACACCCCATATAAGGTTATTTGCAAAACATACACAAGCTAAATGAATATGGGGGCAATAAAACATAATCTGCATAGGAAACCATGAGAGAATAGGGACGTTAAAAGCTAAGGGAACCAGGGCTGTAACTACAGGGGTTGTAGAGGGTGCAGTTGTGATTGGACCCAATTAAATAGGGGGCTAACAGCCCCAAGATCCAATAGAATCTAGTTATACCACTGAGATAATGTTTATGTGTTAGGAGACACCACTGGTGCCCTCCAATGAGTAATTACACTACTGATAGGAAATCTGTTCTACTGACTATAATCATACCAGGGAACTCTCTGGTTTTGCCCCTGAGACTCCGGATTTCACAGTGAATTGCCGGGTCTCCGGGGCAGTCTCTCAATCTCCGGGTTGTTCTCCATCCCGCCCCAGTTCCTCCCACTCCCTGCCCTCTTACCCCCATTCAACGTCTATTTTGCCCTTTTTTTGCCCCGCCCCCCGCACCTAAGCCATGCCCCTTATATGATGTGAATCGCGTCTTTTCCCTTCCCGATCGGCGCTGGTAGGGCTGTCCTCCGGGTAGCCCTGCCTGTCAAGTTCCCAGGTATGACTATAATGGCACTGCCACTGACACCCATTGACCTATACTGTCCTTTTAAGGCTTAGTTCACATTGGAGTTTTGTTTGTTGGATTGAAATTGCATATAGAAGTGCATGACAATGTGTATGTGATTTATATGCAATAAATGTGCATTTGCAATGTGCATTGAATTGCATGAGTCTTTATTTTTGCAACCATGATGATTTTCTTTATCTTCAACATTAACACTGCACACTAATCGAGTTATTATGCCATATTTGGTGTGATACCATTAACAATTTAAAGGGATAGTAATACTTCATTTTATCTTTATTTTATTTTGTAGGCATTAAAAAAACATGAAGAACGATATAAGTCTTATCTTTCAAAATTTTATGGTTTGAGAGATATTCACAAGCAAAGTTCCCCTCCCGCCCCTTTTACCTAGTGTAAGCCATCTCTTCTCAGATGTGGAATGCAGTCCATAGACCAGATAACAGAAGAGAGAACAATGAAAGCCCTGCCCCCTTGACAAGTTTTTCCCTTATCTTAATTGAAGATTGTCCCTCTCTGCAGTCTACCTGGGCACCTCCCTTCTGCTCTGGCTGAACAGTGTTACATCAGTAAAAGGGGCGGGAGGGGGATACTTTGTTATTGAATTACTCTTGAACTACAACTCTGACAGAATTGAAATAACAATCTCCAAAGTCCAAATACTATGATGATTAATTAGAGCTGCTGCTTTTATTATGAAACATTACTATCCCTTTAATGTTCATGCATTTGCAATAATGTACCATTGGACTAAAAGTTGCAGCAAGATGCATTACCTTGTGACATATTATGCGTTTTTCATGTGACACAATAACACCAATTTCTGCATTTTGCTTTTCATTTGAATCATTGCAATTCAGTTGCCAGTATGAACTAAGGCTAAGGGCCAGCGAATAGTTACAAAACAGTTACAGGAAGTATGTATACATAATAAAGGAAATTTCATTGCCCCTTTGAAAAGCTCTACCTAACCTCTTCAAAATAAAGTTACAGCTTTGAATGCCCCCCACCAATCTCTTTTGTGATACAGTTTCTTGTGTTGGATAATCAGGGACTCGGTTTCTAGATTTCTCTCTTTGAATTGGTGTTTACTTATAATTACCGAACAGCTTGGTAGTAAGCAATTGTAAACAAACTGAATTTAAAAAAATAAAATAAAAAAATACTCCTCCCATCTCCCTCACAATTCTTTGTATTAATGGCTTTTCTTATAAAATTGTAAGAGTGCAATTTAACACCTAACAAAAGCTAATAGGGGAAAGCTAGACATTTAGAAAAGAAAAGCTAAAGTTAATTAAGTGGCAGCATAACTTACATTTTTATGTAAATTAAAAAAAAATATATTTTGTTTTAATTTATTCTTTTCATTAAAGAGTATATAAAGAGCAAAATAATAGAAGGAGGTACATTTTCACTTTAAATTGAAATGTTAAGCAAGCAAACTATACTATGTGTGAGCCACTGTTTTGCATTTCGGGCATTTTAATTAAAGTTTTTAATTTTTAAATAACATAAGGGTTAACAGTTGTGTCATTGGGCCTTATGTGCAAAGGCAAATTGGAGCATTCTGAAGAACACCAACTCGACTTCATGGGACATATCAACATACTCAATGATTTAAGTGGGATCTTTAACTCCTTTAATGCCAAAGAGGTCTCCAATGCATTGCAGAGCCTCTCTGGCATTCAAGGGGTTAAAAGTCCCATTTAGATCAACAGAAAGTTTCCTTTGTCCCCTCTGGTACAGATGGTTTTCCCCAGAATTGCTCCACTTGTCAGAACTCTCTAACATTTCAGAGCTTAAAGTGGATCTATCACCACTTTACAGGTTATGCTCATTAGGTAGATTACTTAGCGAATAAGCTTAAAACATTATTTAAATCCACCCAGCATCCACCGATGACGGAGGCGTTCTGTTAGTAAGCTGGATCTCATTGGCAGAGATTGATATCTAGCCAATGAGATTGCTCCAGCTTACTAATAGAACGCCTCCGTCATCGGTGGATGCTGGGTAGAGGGACGGGAACAGAGGCAGAGCAGCAAACTGCGGCAAGAGCAGTTTACCTGGAAATAGGATGCAGGGCACACTTTAAACCTTAATTTTCGCACAAATGTTTTTTTTTTAAAATAATGACGTTTTAAACTTATTCGCTAAGTAATCTACCTAATGAGCATAACTTGTAAAGTGGTCCACTTTACAGCGGAACTACCACCCCATAGCAACATGGCCTCACATAATTGCCCCTCTGTCGACTAGCTGCTCATTAGCGCTAGTCGCCAGAATTATTACCACGTTAAAAAGAATTGTTCCGGGGCTGACAGGCAGGACGGAGAGCAGACATCTTTCCATAGTAACGTCTGCCCGCCTGTGCTGTCAGTCCCTTTTGGAACAGAACAGCTCCTAGCAATGCCTCCTAGAGCCGGCTGGAACGGACAGCGCAGGCGTGCAGACGTCATTATGGAAAGATGTCTGCGCTCTGTCCTGCCTGTCAGCCCCGGAACAATGGCAAATTCTTTTTAACGTGGTAATAATTCTGGCGACTAGCGCTAGTGAGCAGCTAGTTGACAGAGGGGCAATTATGTGAGGCCATTTTGCTATGGGGTTGTAGTTCCGCTTTAAAAGACCTTTTTAAATACTTGAGGATTTCTGGATTTTATATTACTCCCCTCCAGTTTGCTTTTATACATCATACATATTGCTTTTATTTTTTATGGCTTGGGTTTCTGCATAAAAGGGTGTAAATGAGGTATCCCCCTTATACAAGTTCATTAACCTGAACTCCTCTCAAAGATTAATACAGAGTCACTGTAAGACTGGAATGAATGAATATAGCAATCACCAATCACCCCTGTCCCATATGTTTTCTTCTATCTCTCCCCACCTTAAAGGGAGAGTATCACTTATATTTTGTAGAGTTTAATCTGCAGAGTAAACTGAATTCCCACTGCTGGCAGATGCGTCATTCAAAGGCTATTACATAGCAATAGGTTCCAAGCAGAAGTGTAAAGTGCTAAAAAGGTAAATGGATTTATTAACTCTAGGGATAGATCAATGGCTTGGGTAGGCATATGATTTGTATTTCATTGGGCACCCCTCTGTCTTCAAGGAGAAAGCTTTAGTTTTTATAAAAGATATGGAAATTGGCAGACTATATGGGCCAATTGGTTCTTGTTTACAAAGAACCAGCTGCTTAGTTCTAGATTAGACACTGCTAATTGACTCTGCATGAACAATGTGTACCTTTATAAAAACAAAGTTTAATTCCGTGTGTGCTCGTACCTGTATTCCTTTTTAGCAAGTTGTGCTTTATATCTTCCCAAGGCTATTGTACTCCAATTATCTCATGTGTGTGTTTCCTACTTTGGTCGCAGGATTTATCCCTCTGAGTAAAAACAAGGGTGCTCCCACTCTTGGGAGATGTTTTATTCAAGACGTACTACAACTCAAACTTGCATTTCTAGGTGCAGTACTTTCATGGCCTGCTGCACCATCCTATGACAGCTCTGGTCAGTTGTCCATGAAACTCCAAAGGATGCTGTAACAACGGCGCAACTGTCAAATTTCTGCCACTGGAGGTAACTCAACTCAAAAAAATTGAAGCCTGAGCTGCAATAATGTTTGAATGGACTATATCTCAGTAGTGGTAATGTCCTTGCTTTGTTCCACAGGATAAACCCTGAAAAACAGCCTGTGAGTGTGCCTTCAATTATGAAATGCTGGAGGTTATGATAGAGTGACCACATGTAACTGTTTGCCCAAGACAGTCCCTGAATGAAGACTCCAGAGCACAGAGTTCTAATCGGTAAGAACCGCCCATTGTCTACTGTGACAAGAAGTGAGGTCTCTGCTGGGCTAGAAGAAAATGGCTTCCAGACAGAGGTCTGAACACTAGAAAGAGATCAGAGCCTTGATCCAGATATCAAACAGGAGCTGAAGTGCAATTTTGTTGCAGTGTAATGATAGTCTAAGGCTTTGGTTCTGATGTACATTTGCTTGTTGCCCGCAACAGGCTTCACTTTCTGTCACATAAATTAATGGGCAGTTCTCCCTCTAGTGTTTAAAAGTAATTGGTGCACCAGAGAAAGAGAAGGTTGCTTACTGATGTACAGTGATGTATAGTGACCCCTTTCTCTGCACTAGAGCCAAGGATAAGCATACCTGGGAACTTTCAAAATGAGCTGACCCTGAGATTGTCTAAATATTAACCCTTAAATCTCCCATAATATAGATTATCCGCAATATATCCCTGATCGCTGTAATTGAGATTCGCTTCAATCAGCATTCAAGGAGCCATTAATACACAACAACTTACAGATATCACTGCATGAACACACACAAATCAAGCAGGACTTCTCCCTCTGCCTTTCTGGTACAAGTGGCACCAATTTAGAGACTAAAGAAGCAGTTAACTGGAGCAGAATATATAACAGGAGGCACTGAACTCTCTCACCCTGAGATTTTGGCTCTTCATCCTGAGACCCTGAGATTTGGGCCAAAACCCTGAGTCTCAGGGTCAAACCCTGAGGGTTCCCAGGTATGAGGATAAGCATACCTGGGAACTCTCCGGATTTGCCCCGGAGACTCCGGTTCTGATAGAGCTTTACCGGGTCTCCGGGGCAGAGGCTGATTCCTCTGGATGTGGGGAGTTTCTATTGAAACTCTGCCACAGCTGCTTTTTCTCCCGCTGTTCCTCCGTCCCCAGCCTTCTGTGTGACACCTTTAAGCCCTGCCCCCCCACTTGTGTCAAGCCCCGCCCCTTTTTGACACAATTATCGTCATTTTTGTCACCCCCTGCTGAACAGAGGACTCCCCTCCGGGTAGCCCTCAACTGGAAGTTCCCAGGTATGAGGATAAGAACTCTGCTGCTCTTATTTAAGCAGTGTCCCTGAATGGCAGAAAGTAAATGTGGCCACCCTATGGAGCAGGATACATCTGTATCAATGTACAGGCACTTAGCATAAATATGTAGAGTGGTGTGAACCTCGGCAACATTACATAGAATAGTATGCATCTGTATCAGTGTATACGTGTTTGGCTTGTGTATCAGTGAGGCTGATGTACAAACAAAAAGTAGGTAGTAATTCTGGAGTAACACAACTGCACCACATAGGAGAAACAAATATGCCCTAAATTTGCATGGATTTAAATGGGGTATTTGACTCCTTGACTCCTCTAGCACTCAAGGGGTTAAAAGCCCTGTTTAACCCTTTGTAGAAACACAAAAAGAGAAAGTGCCTTGTGCAGTATCCTCTAATCCACTGGATCAACACACCACCTCCGCTAGAGTGAATCTCACTGATTGCATATGCTGGAAATATACCTAAGTACACACCAGCAGCTAGGGATCAAGGAATAATGGCTGCTCCCCTAGACAGCATCTGTAATTTCAGGAAGCATTTCCTTGGCTGCTCATCCTAAAAGTACCCCACTCACAGAGCCAGGAAACATGGAAAAAAGAAACAGAGAACAAAGGGGGTGCCAATGGTGCCTTATCACTAAGGACTACCAATCCATAAAAGGAATAATACTCACATGTATAACTGGCTGTGTTGAAGACCTACATTTACACACAGCTATATAGGCACACTGAAATTATCATACTGTCTCCTAGTTGAATATTATTCCTTTTATAGATTGATAGTCCTTAGTGAAAAGGCTCTCTGTTGTACCCCTTTAGCACTCAAAGGGTTAAGTCTATGAGAATATTTATTTGTTCCTTGTGGGGCAATTGGTTCATTCCAGTGTTGCTCCACTGTTCTTCGTAAATGAGCCCCAGAGCATAAGTTCTTGTAACTATATCAGTGTATAGGACCTTCCCATTCAAACATGGGTGGATGCCAGATGCTTCAGGTTCATTAAATGTCATTGATAGGGGGAGTATCTACAAGAGGTGCAGTTTGAGTAGGCCCAAGCATCCACTGGTTCCATACTGTCCTGGGACCTCTTACAGTCAGACTATACCCTCCATCATTTCACAAATGAAAAAAAAGGTACACTCACTATTTCTGCCTCCATAAAACTGCTAGAACAGTCTATGAATATACAGATCTGTTAAAGGCCAGACACAACACGCTGCAGTGAAGTGGAATTGTCATATATGGCTTATTTATGTTCTGTAAATTAATTCTCATTACACTGTAATTCTTCTGTGCACAACTTTTTCTCGGGTTACATGCGTGTAAGGCACACACAAGAGTTCCCTTTTCCTTTTCTGCTGAAAAAAGAATTAGAATAGTGATGGTGATCCTAATTTCTTATTAACTTAGCTAGCCCATGGGGCAGAGGGAGACCAGCCTTTTTAGGGCCCACATGGTTCTGATTATGGCCTGACCAGGCTGGATTTGCCATAAGGCAGAGTAGGCATCTGCCTACAGGCACACCCCACAGAGGGGCGCTTGTCATTGGAATACATTTTTTTTTTTTTAATATTTTCATTCACAGCGCTGCGTGCAGTAGCAATAGTAACCCGCCACTTGGTGATCTCTGAGCCTTCTTCAGCACAGACCTGTAGCTGTTGTGCTCCCTCGCCGGCTCTTTAGTAATACAGATGCTGGGAGATGACATCAGCATGACATCATCTCCTAGCGCTCTGCATTCCTAAAGAGAAGACTGTGTGGGAGCAACAGCAGCTACAGGTCTGTGCAGAAGGCGGCATAGACAGATCTCTCCTGCCGCTGGACCACCAGGGAGGTAGGAAACTGATACGGGGGGCAGTGTGAGGGCAAGTTGGGGCTGATATGGGGCAAGTTGGGGCTGATATGGGGGCAATGTGAGGGCAAGTTGGGGCTGATGGGGGGCAATGTGGAGATTAGGAGCATTGTGGAGGTGTCCTGTGGAGATGGCCAATGGGGGGGGTGGGCGCTTCAGATTTCTGTGCCTACAGGCTCCTGAGATGTAAAACCGGCCCTGGGCCTGACACATTGTAATTAGGTTCCTGTATTATATATATATATATATATATATAGATATATATATATATAAAAGCACAAACACATTTATCTTTAACTCATAACACATAGTAACATGTAAACAGTTATTTTTTTCAGTCATTATTTTGGGGAACTTCTATTTTTTCATGTGACAGTGTCAGTGTCTTTCAGAGACATGTAGGGCTCATCAAGGAAGTAAAATGTTGGGGGCCACCTGAAACATGCAATTATGTGTATACGAATAGGAACTTTCAGGGGCCTAGAGAAAGAATTTAGTAAATGAATTCTCTCTCACTCCATGTCTGTCTTTCCCATACTTACTGTCTCAGTCAGGTGCATACATCTCACGCACTCATCTTATAGACATTGCTTTTCATACACACATACCATTCCCCCCCCCACCCAATAACTGAATTCATTCACCCCACTGCAGTTCCAACCTCGCTGTCTACCTCACCTTCCTGCTAGACACCTGCAGTTCCAGTTGATACATTACAAACAGGGGATGCGAGAGGAAACAGCCTTGTTATGAGACCTCTGCCTGGTGCATTCTTATAAGTTATCTCTCTAGCTGGCATTCTGCATTTAAACAAACTCAGTAAGCCTTGTGTATAAAGGCGGATTTGTGGGGTAAAATAACAACTCCATAGGTGACAAATAAAAAAATCCCCAGATCCCATTTATTTAAATGGGGATTTTAATCCCTTGAATGCTTAAGAGCTCTCTGGTGCATTTCTAATGAATGAGATGCAGACCTCTCTAGCATTCAGGAAGTTAAAAGGCCATTTAAACAATTTGTATTTGTCCCCTACAGTGCAGTTGGTTTGGTCCGGAATTGCTCCACATGCTGCTCAATGCATTAGAGATATCGTTAGCATGCATCCAAGGGGTTCAATGTGGCACATTACCAGCTGAGTGGAATTCCAAGACTGCGCAGCACTGAGGTCCCCTAACAAGTTACTACCACTCAGATGACCCGTTTTTCTCACTGTAGCCATGATGGAGCAGATCATCTGCTGGCCCAGCTTGGCCAACACAATCTATACAACTCTTTGCATCTGGCTGCCTTGCTCACTGAGACCCCCTTTATGACCTGGGATTACGCTGTGATTTTGCCCCTGCTTACCAGGGAGGCCCCTCCCCTTAGGCACCAGACCGTGTCACAGTTGCACGCCTGGTAATTACATATCTCTTATTTGGTGGACATTGGTGACCATAGACAATCCTCGTGGGCAAGTTTAAATTTGCCACTCAGCTTGGTTATATACTTCAATGCCCCAGGATACAATGTGCTAAACGGCAACCTCATGTGTGACTCCTAGGGCACTGAAATAGCTTGGATGAATGGCAAATACAAACTTGGATCACCGGATCATCTAGGAGTACTCCCATCCCCCAAAGCCAGATTAGGTGACCAGAGCACAGGGCTGGACATACAGTGGGGCATTTTGAGTTCTTCAAAGCTTCACAAGCCCTTTTATGGATGGGCCAATGGTTGTTGATGGGCCCTTGTGTAAGAGTGTTCTCCTCCATGGGACCCATCAAGCAAGTGGGCCAACTGAAGATGCCCCAGTATCTAGATAGGCCAGTCTGATGCCGTACAAGGTCATTTTATGTAAAATGTCAAAAGAGGTTACACATTTAGACCCAGCCTATATATTGCACAGTATGCATTTAAAAAAATTAAGATTTTTTTTTTTTACTTATAAAAAGGAAAAAAAAAAAAAAAAAAAAAGATATTAGTTAATGTGTCCAGATGTGTACATTTCTGTTCTAAGCTTTCAGTGTAAAATTAATGTTTTTGTATGTAGAAATTAACTTTACTATAATTAAATCCTAAATCAACCGTCATGTCCACCTCCATGCACATGACATCCAGGGTTGATTGAAGTTGCCATGTTTTGAACACAGACACAAAGCCATAATGTATAAGGGGCCATTAGGATTTTCTGGTCATCGGAAGGCAATTGAAAGGTTATTAATGGGAGGCGTAATTTCTCTCCTTTAAATCACTGGGAGCTTGCAGAAATTTCCAGACCTCTCTATGATGCAGTTGGTTGGCTCCAGAATTTCTTCTCTGTAGCTTGATGAATAAGGACCAGAGAGGAGGGAGAGAGAATATATTGATCTAGGACAGATATACATATGTTTAATTTAGAGAAGGCACAGAATTAACCATTATACAATGGATATAAAAAGTCTACACACCCCTGTTAAAATGCCAGGTTCTTGTGATGTTAAAGAATGAGACACAGATAAATCATGTCAGAACTTTTTCCACCTTTAATGTGACCTATAAAGTGAACAATTCAATCGCAAAACAAACTGAAATCATTGAGGGGGAAAAATAAAAAGCAAAAAACTTACAATAACCTTGTTGCATAGGTGTGCACACCCTTAAACTAATATTTTGTTGAAGCACTTTTTGATTTTATTACAGCAATCAGTCTTTTTGGGTAGGAGTTTATTAGAATGGCACAACTTGATGTGGCAATATTTGCCCACTATTCTTTGCAAAAACGCTCCAAATCTGTCAGATTGCGGGGACATCTCCTGTGCACAGCCTTCTTCAGATCACCCCACAGATGTTCAATTGGATTCAGGTCTGGGCTCTGGCTGGGCCATTCCAAAACATTTATCTTCTTCTGGTGAAGCCATGCTTTCGTGGATCTGGATGTGTGCTTTGGGTCGTTGTCGTGCTGAAAGGTGAACTTCCTCTTCATCTTTCTAACGGACGCCTGAAGGTTTTGTGCCAAAATTGCCTGGTATTTGGAATGGTTCATAATTCCCTCCACCCTAAGGCCCGGTTCCTGCTGAGGAAAAACAACCCAAAGCATGATGCTGCCACCACCATGCTTCACTGTGGGTTTGGTGTTCTTTGGGTGATGTGCAGTGTTGTTTTTGCACCAAACATACCTTTTGGAATTATGGTCATAAAGTTCAACTTTGGTTTCATCAGAACATAACATTTTCCCACGTGCTTTTGGGGGACTTGATGTTTGTTATTGCAAACTTCAGCCGGGCTTGGATGTTTTTCTTTGTATGAAAAGGCTTCCATCTTGCCACCTTAGCCCATTCATATAAAGAATACAGGAGATTGTGGTCACATGTAGCACACAGCCAGTACTTGCCAGAAATTCCTGCAGTTCCTTTAATGTTGCAGTAAGCCTCTTGGAAGCATCTCTGACCAGTTTTCTCATCAATTTTGGAGGGACGTCCAGTTCTTGGTAATGTCTCTGCTGTGCCATATTTTCTCCACTTAATGATGACTGTCTTCACTGTGTTCCATGGTATATCTAATGCTTTGGAAATTCTTTTATACCCTTCTCATGACTGATATCTTTCAACAATGAGATCCCTCTGATGCTTTGGAAGCTCTCTGTGGACCATGGCTTTTGCTCTGAGATGCAACTAAGCAAATGTCAGGAAAATCCTACTAGAACGGCTGAACTTTATTTGTGATTAATCGGAGTCACTTTAAATGATGGTAGGTGTGTAATGATTTCTATTTAAAGGGATAGTAACACTTCGTTTTAACTTTATTTTATTTTGTAGGCATTAAAAAAACATGAAGAATGATATAAGTCTTATCTCTCAAACCTTTATGGTTTATGAGATATTCACAAGCAAAGTTCCCCTCCCCGCCCCTTTTTCCTAGTGTAAGCCATCTCTTCTCAGATGTGAGTCTGGTTGTATGACAGTACAGATAACAGAAGGGGACAATTTTCTTTGTATGAAAACAATGAAAGCCCTTCCCCCCTTGAAAAGTTTTTCAGCTTTTTCCATTATCTTACTTGAAGATTGTCCCTCTCTGCAGTCTACCTGGGCATCTCCCTTCTTATCTGGTTGAACCGGGGGGGGGGATACTTTGTTTGTGAATATCTCTTAAACCATAAAGGTTTCAGAGATAAGACTTATATCATTCTTCATGTTTTTTTAATGCCTACAAAATAAAATAAAGTTAAAATGAAGTATTACTATCCCTTTAACTTGAGATTGAATGTGATTGGTTAATTCTGAACGCAGCCACATCCCCAGTTATAAGAGGGTGTGCACACCTATGCAACCAGGTTATTGTGAGTTTTTTTTATTATTCCCCCTCAACGATTTCAGTTTGTTTTGCAATTGAATTGTTCATGTTATAGGTCACATTAAAGATGGAAAACGTTCTGACATGATTTATCTTTGTCCCATTCTTTAACATCACAAGAACCTGGCATTTTAACAGGGGTGTGTAGACTTTTTATATCCACTGTAAATGAGAGGTACTCTAATTCTGCTTTATTAGCCATGAACATTTAAATAAACCCCCCCTCATATGTGAATATAAAAGACATACCAGGCATGCACCACATGATTCCTTTAATAGCAGTCAAGTGCAAGTTTTGTAAAAGATTTTGTAATTACAAAAGAAGGAAAAAACATCCATTCAAACCTCTTTGATTTTTTTTTTTTTTATTTACTGCTAGAAAGCAGCCCCCCTTCTCCATGCTGCCATATAACTTAAAATAGAATTTATATATATATTGCACAAACAACTGACAGGCTAGAAGAATGAGGAATTCATAATCAGACCGGAAATTGTACATATCAATGGCCTGAAACATTGCAAAACCAGCTTCTCCTCCGCAGTAAGACAGGCGTGAACAAGCTGTGCTCCCCCACTTGTAGCAGCTGGGCTACAATGTACAATGCTCATCCAGCCTTGACTATTTGAGGATGATGGCATTTGTAGTTCAAGAACAGCTGGAAAGCTGCAGGTTGTCCAACTCTGGAGTAGGGTGTTATGAAGAGTTCAAAGCCTCATCCAGTGTGAAGGTCCCCAAGGAATTAATGCACTGGCTATGTATACACCAGTCTTCTTTTAGGTCTTTTTACGAAGAGACTTTAAATGTCATATGCACAGACTAGAGCAGCAGCAATTCTGGACCAAACCAAATGCACTACAGGGGACAATTAACAATTCTCATTTATTTAAATGTGGCTTTTAACTCCTCACATGCAAGACAGTCCTCAAACATGTTGCTTCGAAACACGATGAACACAAGTGAAACATGATGAACACAAACATTCAACAGAGAAAAAGCCCCATTTAAAATCAATGATAATTTTTATTCTTTCCCTGGATTACAGCTGGTCGGCTCCAGAATTTCTCCTGTTTTTCTTTGGGCATGCTGATTTAAAGGGGAAACACACCCTGGGAGCACGCAGCTCTTATTTTGCTGAACAAAATCATTTACCTAGGAAAGTGTCCTTCACACAGCAGTCAGGTAGTTTATTTTTGTGTATTTGATCACTACTGTAATCCACTGCTAATAATTTCAGTTCACAATCTGATAAAGACGTGTGTCCTTTAATACCTTCTCAGGTCTGCTGCTGGGATGTCAGTGGGATGGTGAGACCTGGGGGGGATACACTAAAGTGGGATAAAGAGGTGAAAAAGCGGAGATGGCTTCTCCAGTTCCTATGTTATTGTATGTAACCTATGAACTAAGATCTCCAAAGATGATAATCTTAGTGCACTGGCTACATAGAATAACATAGGAACTGGATACCACTAGAGAAAACGTCATCTCCACTTTATCACCTCTGTATCACGCCTTAGTGCATCTACCCCTAGAATCAGGCTTGAATAGCGATCTATATACACAAGGAACAGCAGGCATAATGCAATATATGATGACTGCTGTAAAAAGGACACTTTCCTATTTAAAGGGATAGTAACCCCCCCAGAAAACCTGAAGCCAAAAACTAGTAATAAGCACAACATACCTAACTCCTTTATTCCCATCTCTCAAACCTTTATGGTTTGAGAGATGTAAGAAAAGAAAGACCTCCGCTCCCTCCCCCTTCTCATGCGTCTGCTGTATAGCGGACGTCATGAGATACTGCTTCCGTAACCAGACGGCGGCTCTGCAGGAGTGCCGTCATCTCAATATCTCGGTATAATTACTTCATCGGTATGGTCTAAAACGTGTGGCCGGCTTCCAAGCACATGTCGTAGACCATACCGATTAAGTAATTATACCGAGATATCAAGATGACAGCGCTCCTGAAGAGCTGCTGTAAGTCGGTCGACTGGATTCTGCCTCTGACAGCTTTACAGCTCGTCTGGCAGAAAGGGGAGGGAGCGGAGGTCCTTCTTTTCTTACAGCTCTCAAATCATAACTGTTTGAGAGATGGGAACAAGGGGGTTAGGTATGTTGTGCTTATTACTAGCTTTTGGCTTCAGGTTTTCTGGGGGTTTACTATCACTTTAAGCTACTCTGTTAAACAAATTGCAACTAGTTGCTGGCATATAGTTCCCCTTTAAGGTGTCCAGCCATACTGGACTTGGAGCCAATAGTAAGTATATGGCAGAAATAGGATAGTATGTTTGGTTTTTTTTTTTGTTTTTTTTTAAGATGGCTACCCTAGCCATACATTTTTTTTATACAAGGAGCAATATCACACTTTTTGGAGCTACTGTGCTGCCTGTGGCAAGACGTGCTCTTGTTCAAAAGCAACTACTGGGTTTAGCAGGAAAGGGCAGCCCTCTATACGGACACAAAGTGAGCTGTGTCCACATACACAGGACTTCAAATATGTCCCCACCACACACAAGAGGAGAAAGCATAGTGCTCATTACCCTTTTACCAAGCAGCTTTGGTTCCTCCTGCTGTGTCTGCAGTAAGATGAGCAATACAGAGATTTATGAAGAGTGTACCCACGCCCCTAAATCACTGGGATTCGTCTGTAACCCTCACTCTAAACTAGTTTCACATTTACCATTCCCTACTTGTTAAAGCCTCTTTAGAGTAGAAATTAGTCGCAGGGCTCTGGCAGTGAAGGGGTTATAATAATCCCAAACTGGAGGTTCCTTATTCTACTGAGCTAACCCCTGCAGTGTCAGTGCACCCTGTCAATGCCTCCACTCTCTCCAGTTTGCATGTTGTGTCCTGATGTATTGATCAAGGATATTTGCTGTTGTCTATGTAAGAGTTCAGCAGATGGGTGGAGTTGAGAGGATGAAGGCGCTTGCTTGGGCTGCTGATACACTGCCCAGGTAGAGAAGCAGTGAACACCCTCCATATGCGATTCACTCCCAGTTTTCCCAGTCTTCATCTTCTATCTGCAAAACAAATGCAATGTGTAAATGTCTCTTTTCAAATGATGCCGATGCAGTAAAAAATTGGGTCTATTCTGGGGCAAACCAACTGCTACATGGGGACAAACATTCACACCGATTTATATAGTTGTGTTACAGGGCTCAACAAACTTCAGGCGCCAGGTCACCATTGCGACTAGGAATTTCTTCCTGGAGCCAAGGGCTTCAACTGCCTCTTATGTGCCACAAAAGCTGTTGTGGGAGACATCGTGCAACGCCACTGTGCATTAGAATGAAGGAATGAGGGCATGAGAATTTCCACACACAGTGCGGGTCTTTGCACAAATGAGGCAGCCTTATATGATGTTATGTAATGCTGCTGTTCATGGACTCATACTTGCACTGTGAGTGAAACATTCTGGGGGACTGCCTGTAAGATGTAATGAAAACACAGTGCATCATACCTCCCATTCAAGGCCATTTAAAGGGACACTAATGTCCCATAAAAAAATATTCTTATTTTGTAGAGGTTAAAAAAATAAATTATGTTGCACAAATCCTCTCTCTCAAACCTTTAAAGTTTGAGAAATATTCGCCTATAAAGTTCATCCCTCCCTCCCCTTCTCCTGACGTCAGTGCTGTGCCGACAGCAGGAGATCCTGGTCCAGGGACCAGCTGGCGGCTCCGCAGCAGAGCCGAAATTGCGTTATTTAAAAAGAATTACTTCACTGGAACGGTCTACAAAGTGTGCCTGGTTTGCAAGCACATTTTGCAGACTGTTCCAATTAAGTAGTTCTTTTTAAGTAACGCGATTTCGGCTCTGCTGAAGAGCCTCCTCGAGGCGGCCGGCTCGAATCTCCTGCTTTCAGCTTTACAGCTAACAGCAGGAAAAGGGGAACTTTCAACACGAATATTTCTCAAACCATAGCGGTTTGAGAAATAGGATTTGTGCCACAAGTTTTTTTTTTAACCTCTACAAAACAAGAATAATTTATTATGGGACATTACTGCCCCTTTAAGTGAATTAGCATTTGTGAAATCAAACAGTGTGTATATTCAATACATATTTGAATTACTCTTTACAAAGTGTATGGCTGCTATGTGTATGTGGTCTTGTGAGGGAGATGAATTTATTTCAGGCCTACCCTTCCGAGTGGAGGAACTAGATCACAGAGACTGGAGGCTCATTTGTTCCCAGCCTATCTATCCCCTACAACATTGTTGATATCCCAAGATCTCCCAAGTAAAGCACCAGCTAACACGGTGTATGTGTAAGGAAAAAGGTGTTACAGGTGTATAAAATATATCCTAACATCTGTTTTATAACCCATACAGTCTCAAAACAAGTCCCTGATTTAAAGAGATAGTAATGCTTTCTATGTAAAAAAAACAAACAAAAAACACTATATATATATATATATATATATATATATATATATATATATATATATATATATATATATATTTTCAATATAACATAAAGAGGTGTCAATAGGTCATTAGGTACCCTAAAAATTCTTGGTAAGGTCCCACCCTCCAGTCACACCCCCAGCAACACCACCTAAAATAAGTGTCTATCTTTGGCCATGTGAAATGTTGGGAGGTATGGGGTATTCACATTCAGGTTCATATAACCCACTGCCCAATAAAGTGCACTAGAAATTATTCCAGCCCAGTATCCCTTTTGCGACACCAACCTTAAAGGGATAGTAATACTTAATTTTAACTTTATTTTATTTTGTAGGCATTAAAAAAACATGAATAATGATATAAGTCTTATCTCTCAAACCTTTATGGTTTATGAGATATTCACAAGCAAAGTTTCCCCCTCCCGCCCCTTTTACCTGCTGTAAACAATCTCTTCTCAGATGTGGAATACAGTCCATAGACTGGACAGATAACAGAAGGGGACACTCTTATTCCTATGAAAACAATGAAATCCCTGCCCCCCTTGACAAGCTTTTCAGGTTTTTCTCTTATCTTAATTGAAGATTGTCCCTCTCTGCAGTCTACCTGGACACCTCCCTTCTGCTCAGGCTGAAGAGTGTGACATCAGTAAAAGGGGAGGGAGGGGGAAACTTTGCTTGTGAATATCTCATAAACCATAAAGGTTTGAGAGATAAGACTTATATCATTCTTCATGTTTTTTTAATGCCTACAAAATAAAATAAAGTTAAAAAGAAGTATTACTATCCCTTTAAGAAAAGAATTAGAATCCATTGTAGTTAATAACTTTACTATTAATCTCCACTGACTTCAAAAGGAGTCTGTGAGATACAACCAGTGACAACATTTATTGCCTGAAGTGTAATACTGGTTAATCTATGTGTTTTGCATTTTATCAGCGGTTTCCTGTATACAGAGATCTCTGTTGAAGTTTGCCTCTAGGCCACACCTCCTCAAAGGAAACCATGAGCTTCAATAAGGTTCATCTGTGTCTACAGTCTACATTGGATTATAACCTAACTAGCAGTAGACTACAACAGAGATCAAGTGCAAATAAACTTATACAAATAAGGGATTGCTGCATGATGGACTCCTACACTGATTCAATGTAACAAACACTATGTCTGCAGCACAGAATGCTCGGTATAGTCTCACATTGTAACTTTCATGCAGTCTATCACAATCCTTGCTATCACACAGAAATAGATATTCAATGAGCTCAATGACAGTAACATAAAGAAGAAAAAAAGGAATAAAATAAAAAGTATAGACAATTTGACTTTAATGTGTATTTTATGTCAAATGTACAGTTCCTCTTTAATCCTTTTATTTTGTAACTAGCAGTGTGGGACGGCGTTGCCCGTCTGTTTGTTGTTGTTTTTTTATCATTGCTTTTTCAAGCAAGGCTTAAAGGGATAGTGATGTTTCATAATAAAAACAGCTCTAATTAATCATCATAGTATTTGGACTTTGGAGAGTGTTATTTCAATTCTGTCAGAGTTGTAGTTCCAGAGTAATTCAATGACAAAGTGTCCCCCTCCTGCCCCTTTTACTGATCTAACCCTGTTCAGCCAGATCAGAAGGGAGGTGCCCAGGTAGATTGCAGAGAGGGACAATCTTCAATTAAGATAAGGGAAAAACCTGAAAAGCTTGTCAAGGGGGGCAGGGATTTCATTGTTCTCATAGGAAGAAGATTGTCCCCTGCTGTTATCTGTCTGGTCTATGGACTGCATTCCACATCTGAGAAGAGATTGCTTACACTAGGTAACAGGGGCGGGAGGGGAAACTTTGCTTGTGAATATCTCATAAACCATAAAGGTTTGAGAGATAAGACTTATATCATTCTTCGTGTTTTTTTAATGCCTACAAAATAAAAAAAAATTAACACGAAGTATTACTATCCCTTTAATCAATGTAAGTCCTCATTTGCATATGTGCTGAAAGACAATTCAATCAAATAGTTAGGTACTAACTAATCTAATACAACATAGGTGTTTAACCCCTTAATGACTGGTGACGTGCCAGGACCTCACCATTTTTTCCCCCTGAAGGACTGGTGATAGTCCTGGCATGCCACGTACTTTGTGCTTATAGCTCTCTTGCGGGAATGCTGTAAGCACTTGAAGGGTCTGAAGTTGATCGATCCAAGACCGGAGTAGTCTCTCTCACACCAGTACACGTCATCAATCAGATGTGATGGCGCTCCAATATAGATCAAAGTGGTCCTTAAGGGGAGACCACTTCCATGGACTGCTAGTCAATAAGGTGTTAAAGGGATCGTAACACTTAAAATGTGTGTGCATATATATATTTATTAGTATGGTTTATCCTCCTGAATAAAACACCCTTCAAAATTTGTTGTAGCTCAAGCTTGACATTTTTAGGTGCAATATCTTACTAGCCTGTCGCTACGGGATTATATGGACAGTGCTAGTCAGTTAATCATAAACTTCCATACGAGGGTGTAACATTGGCGCCGCTGTAACATTTCAGGCCATTGATAAACTGCACCTTCAAGAAGAAAAAAAATATATATATATCACTTTTGAGCTGCAATGGTTTTGGTGAAAAGCTGCAGTCAAAATTGTGATCCTCCCTAAACTTCTTTACTTTTTCAGCACAATTAAAAATTATTTATTTAAAGCGGAACTACCACCACTAAAACACTTGATTTCTAATAATTCCCCATCTGGCAACTAGTTGCTCAGTAGCGCTAGTCGCCAGAATTATTTCCTTGTTAAATAGAATTCTCCATTCTTCCCAGGCTGACAGGCAGGACGGATCGCAGACATCTTTCCCTAGTGACCTCTGCTCATCTGTGCTGTCCCTTTTAGAGCCGAACGGCTCCTAGCAACAACACCTACAGCTGTATGGGACTGACAGCGCAGGCGTGCAGACGTCACTAGGGAAAGATGTCTGCGATCCGTCCTGCCTGTCAGCCTGGGAAGAATGGAGAATTCTATTTAACAATAGGGATGGGGAATTATTAGAGATCAAGTATTTTAGCTGTGGTAGTTCCACTTTAAACTGTATTCAAAAAGTGTGTAATTATTTAATTTAGCTTCAAAGAAGTCAAGGTTACCAATGCCGGTACTTCTGTGTCCTAAACTTGCAGGGAGGTTGGGAGGTCCTTAACTTTAAACATTATTACCAAGCAGTTATGTTACACCAGATTGCAAGCTGGAAACCCCTGACTCATCTAAAGGTATGGCTGTATCTCAAACCTTTGAGTGCTAGTGAGCTATCCAACGCATTTGTTGCAATAAATTGGATATGTATCTGGTACTCAAAGGTGTAAACCCCAGAACCTTACTCTAAAATTGCTCCTTTGGCTACCACCTTATTATGAGTCCCTCTGTTTGACAATCTTTTGACTTCTATGTCCTCCTCTCTTAACCTGTGAGGCCTTTTATGCACATGTAGGAAACTAGCTACCTACCCCCAAGTACGACATCTTGCCTCTGCTTTGTGTTTCCCAATATTACTACTACCCTCTGGGCTGATAGAGGTCTGATTAATTTACATCTACAGTGTTCAGTTAATGCCATCATGAACTTCACTGTCCTGCAAGTCACCATTTAATCTACTGATTGTCTCCTTTATTCTCAAAAATTAATGTCTTTAAAGAGATAGTAATGGTTAGATATTACTGCAAGCCTTCTTGATCAACAAATATAATTTGTTTATTAATGATCTAGAGGTGGGAATTGAAAGTAGCATCTCAATCTTTGCTGATGACACTAAGCTATGTAAGGAAATACATACAGAGCTGGATGTTTTTTCCCTACAGAAGGATTTAGATAAACTAAGTGAATGGGCAGAAAAGTGGCAGATGACATTTAATGTAGATAAATGTAAGGTTATGCGTTTGGGTTGTAGAAACAAACTTGCTACATATACTCTAAATGGGAAACAACTTGGGAAATCCTCACTAGAGAAAGATTTAGGAGTACTGATAGACAATAGACTTCACAGCAGTGTGCAGAGTCACTCAGCTGCTGCAAGAGCAAATAGAGTACTAGCCTGCATAAAAAGAGGTGTAAGGGATGCTAATATTATCCTACCTCTGTATAAATCCTTGGTTAGGCCTCATCTAGAATATGGAGTACAATTTTGGGCGCCTGTTCTAAAAAAAGACATTACTGAACTGGAATAGGTACAGAGACTTGCAACAAAAATGATAAAGGGATTGGAGGATCTGAGTTACAAAGAGAGACTAGCCAAACTGGGTTTGTTTACATTAGAGAAGAGACGTCTAAGGGGTGATATGATTACCATTTACAAATACATTCAAGGTCAATACAAACAACTATCCAATGATTTATTTATGCAAAGAGCTGACCTAAGAACAAGAGGTCATCCATTAAGACTTGAGGAAAGGCGCTTTCGACTAAAACATAGGCAGGGATTCTTTACAGTAAGGGCGGTAAGGCTATGTAATTCTTTGCCTCGGGATGTTGTGCTTGCAGATAATGCAACTGCAGTCAAAAAACAATGGATGCCTATCTAGCACAGAACAATATTGGCAATTATGACAGATGGCTTCAAAGCAAATAGGATATTGATCTGGGGAACTATTTGACTACCACACGGGACTACATTGGAAATTGCTCCAGAGGGCTTTTTTGTTGCCTTCCTCTGGATCAACAGGGGTGTTATTGGCATGGGCTGGACTTGATGGACGCTTGTGTTTTTTCAGCCTTATCTACTATGTTACTATACATTTTTTAATGAAACGTACCTTTCCAAATGCTCATAATGTTCTGGTTTTTAGTTTTATTTTAATTAAAAGTTCCCCCTCCCATCTCTTTTCCAAAAGTCAAGATGCGATCATAGCAGCAAGCTGGTCCACATGGATCGTGACGAGGGACAATCTTCTGTCAGTATTAGAAAAAACTTGCTCTCCTTCATCAAGGGGGCCAGGGATTTCCTTATACTGATAGAAAGAAGATTGTCCCTCGTTGCATTCTGTTCAGTCAAGCGAACGGATTTCAGATCTGATGGGAGGTAGCATTACTTATGGAAAAGGGGTGGGAGGGGGACAGTTAATGAAAACAAAAAAATGAGAATGTTATGAGCATTTAGAAAGGTACGTTTCGTTATGAAAATGTATAAGGCTTAAAGTAATATCTAACCGTTACTATCTCTTTGTAAATATCTTCTTGAGTCCAAACCTCATTAGAAAGCCTAATTGCTAGATCTGCTCCCACATCTAAATATATCTCTGCTGTTTATCCTATATTCACCATCTGAATGGACCAACACTGCTTATATGACACAGACACTTTCTTATTCTCTTTCAAACCCATGACATGTACAGGCCCTCTTTAATATATATTTTATAAGAATGATGCATATAGACATCTCACAGCTGCAATTAAAGCGGAACTTTCATCTGCTATAAAGTCACCCTGCTATAATTTAGCAGGTAGCGACTAGCCATTCTAAAGAAATCCTTCATTGTAGGAGACCAGAACTCAGGCTGCGCTGTCAGTCCCAGTCTCCTTTGAGAAGCACTGCAGTTATCACATGGTAACCGGAGGGGACTGACGGTGCAGGCGCATAGACTGTGCTAACCTGGCCATCAGTCTCCTACAATGAAGGATTTCTTTACAGTGGTGTACATTTCAGAGGTAAAATATATATTCTAAAGCTAGTCACTACCAGCTTAGTTCCGCTTTAAAGAACTTTTTATTCCACCAGTTTGGAACTTTTACTGAGACTTTGATAAATATTCTCCATGTTGTCCTGAAGTTTGGAAAGCTACAGGCCTCAAACAGTGGGTCTTAAGCTTTTTTACTCACAGCACCCTAATGAAACCTGGAATTTTCAAGCACCCCTAACATTATATAGGTCATCGATGAAGGACAAAATAATGGATACAAATGGATACAGATACACAAATACATAGTTATTTTTAGCTCTCAACCAGAATGGCATAAATAGCTTACTGGGTAAAAATAAATTCCATAAATATACATTAGAAACTCAACATTCGCATTTTGTCAAAGTCTTCATCGAAGAAGAGTGGCACCCAAAGCTGGTGTCCGAGGTACACCAGAGTGCCACAATGCCCTGGTTGAGAACTACTGTGCTAAAAAGAATGACTATGACTATTTGAAGGTGTAGTAAGGGAATTTTATCTACTGAAAATCAACACTTTCATAAAACATAACTCTGATCTGACACACACACTTGATTTCAGGGCATTGCTGGGTTGAGTAGCTATGTGGTAGAGATCTCTCTAACATTCAAGGAGTTTTGAGTGCCAGAGGGATACACAACACAATGCAGAGCACAATGCTCCACTTCTTTGTGCAACAGAAGACAATTTGCCCAGACATGTACAGACTATAGGAAAGGGAAGTCGAGGCACATACTATTTCCTTTTGACCATTCCATGCTGGTGTCCATCATGAGATATACAGCCAAGAAGTATTTATTAAAAAAAAAAAAAGACACACAAGTAAATTAAAGCTACATTTTAAATTTAACCCTTTGAGATCAAGAGGGCTTTTTCCTGCTGAGCAAACAAAAGTTACTCCTTGGACTGGGAAATGCTTTTTTCAAAAGTTAACAGAGTTCATGTTTGTTTTATTTATTTATTTTATTAAATCATTATCAACAACACAACCTGGGATCCAAACAGTTATTATATTGCATTTTACTGCTGAGGTGAGCCACTAACTACACTTTCCCTTGGAATGTGATAACCATTCCACCAGTTTGTGACAGTTTAACACAGTTGTAATTACTTAATAAAGCAGTAACGATATTGGTTGCACAGAAATTGTAGCACAACAGCGTGTTACAACAGACACTGGCCGACCAAGCAGCCAGACAATGATTCCACCGCTCAAATGAATCCAAAAAAGAAAGTATTCAAAAGCAAAACAGAAGATTTGTTGCTATGGTCCGTGATACATTTTTGTATAATACTGGAATACTGAACGCTTACGTTACTTGTATATTAAAATAAAACTGAAAGAAAAAAAATTACATACCTGCTGCACCCTATATATACAATAAAACCTATAACAGCACTGGTACCGTATATCTAATATAATCTAAAGATGAATTTAGATCAAAATATCTATGTGAGTCTAAGCACAGGAGAGGGAAATGTACTCCAAACCTGTAAACAGGCACTGGTAAAAAAAACAAAAGTTTGGAGAATACAAATAAAAGTGGTGATGTAGCTATGTGACAGGTTCACAAAACCTAGTATTGCTTGCCGCCAAGAAATATGAGCAGAAAGGATTCATAAGAAATATTTTTTGTAAGCTTTTAAGAAAACCTGGTACCGTGTACCATGTGGGTTCACACACATTTTCTTCTACTGGTTACTTTGTATATACTTTAATCACCACTGCAAGCCATAACATACCCAACAGGGCTGAATTTCTACTCGCCAGGGCTAAATTTTCACTCGCCATTGGCTAGTGGAAATTTTGAGCCCTGCTTTAATAATGACTCTGCAACCATCTAATTTCATATATACAAGTCCCTGTGGGATTCTGAATAAAGGACCATCGTACAGGTAACATTCAGTTTTGGACACTGGAATCCATACAGTTAGATACGTTGCTTATGTAATATTCAGGGTCTCGCCACCATTGTTTATTGAAATTATATATCCTGTATGTTTTCTAAGCATCTTGTGAATACTTATGGAAAGTCTAATTTCAGAATTTTTATATAGTTAACTGTGCATGTGTCATTGACCTGGGACTGCCACTGGTGTGCTTCTATATGCAGTGAGTTTCATTGGGTATTTTTGAACACGTCTGGTCTCCTGTTTATGTCATATGTAGATGCAGAACTTGTTTGGTGTACACCATTTACTCTGTGTGCATGCATGGGTTATGATTCTATATAGTGGAGACAGAAATGCTAAAACACTTCTTCATATATTGATGTTTATGTGCAGAAAGCAGATCTTCTACAAAGCAGCTCCAATTAATCTTCATAGTATTTGAGCCATGGAGAGTGTTATTTCAATACGGTCAGAGTTGTAGATCAAGAGTAATCAAACGATAAAATATTCCCCTCCCACCCCTTTTACCTAGTGTAAGCAACCTACCCTGAGATGTGGAATCTGGTCCCTTGACCAGACAGTTTGCAGCAAGGGACAATCTTCTTACTGGGAGCATAAGGAAAACCCTGCCCCTCCTTGATAGATTTCTCCTTATGCTCACTGAAGATTGTCCCTCTCTCCTTTCTTCTCCTGATCTATATCTAGAGCTTTTTCTTTGTGGACCTAAGTCTTTCTTCTTTTTTTCTGTTTGGGCTTGATTAATGTTTTCCTATTTAGAATCCAGTCTTTTTTATAGGTTTCATCTATTTTTTCTTCCTGATAACCCCGCTCTAAAACTTTTCCCTTTAAGTATATACTTTCTTGATAAAACTGTTCTATTGTGTTACAGTTGCGCCTTATTGTGTAGTACTGTCCATATGGAATATTGTTAATCCATTGTGGATTATGGTTACTGTCAGCTCTCAGGTAGCTATTACAAGCTACTGTCTTATTAAGTGTACTAGTCAAGATATTCTAATCTTTATCTATTTGTAACTTCAGGTCCAAAAAATCTATTTCTGAACTATAGACAGTCCATGTAAACTGTAATCCAGATTGAGTCTGATTGAAAAAAGACACATTTCCTCCAGATCTGAGAGAGCCATTCCAGACGATCAAAATGTTGTCTATATATCTTCCATAGTATACCAAGTTGCCCCCCCCCCACACACACACACACACTTATTGCCTGACCATATATGTCTGGCCTCCCAGAGGCCCATGGCCAAATAGGCATAGCTGGGGGGTGAACTTGGTACCCATTTCTATCCCACAGACCTGGAGGAAAAACTTGTTTTGATAAACAAAAAAGTTGTGAATTAAAACAAAAAGAATACTTTTCAGTAAAAATTCCTTCTGAGACACAGCCATTTCTACATCTGCATCTAGAAAGTATGCTACAGCCTCTAGACCCCATTCATGAGAGATTGACGTATAGAGGGCTGCTACGTCTAAAGTAACCCATATATACTCTTTTTGCCAAACCAGGTTTTCCATATGTTCTAGGACTTGTTAAGAGTCTCAAAAATATGCCAGTAATTGTATGACATATTTTTGTAAAAATGAATCAAGGTATGCCGACAAGTGGGAGGTCATACGATTCATGCCAGATATAGTGGGGTGCCCAGGTGGGTCAACCAATCGTTTATGTATTTTCGGTATATGAAAGAATAATACTATTTCCGGGTGTGATATATATAGATACTGAAATTCCTGTTTGGTAATTATGTCCCTCCTGTGCGTCCCTCTTAAAGGGATAGTAATACTTCGTTTTAACGTTATTTATTTTGTAGGCATTAAAAAAACATGAAGAACGATATAAGTCTTATCTCTCAAACCTTTATGGTTTATGAGATATTCACAAGCAAGGTTTCCCCTCCCGCCCCTTTTACCTAGTGTAAGTCATCTCTTCTCAGATGTGGAATGCAGTCCATAGACCAGACAGATAACAGAAGGGGACAATATTCTTACAGTGAGAACAATGAAATCCCTGCCCCCCTTGACAAGTTTTTCAGGTTTTCCCCTTATCTTAATTGAAGATTGTCCCTCTCTGCAGTCTACCTGGGCACCTCCCTTCTGATCTGGCTGAACAGTGTTACATCAGTAAAAGGGTGGGAGGGGGATACTTTGTCATTGAATTACTCTAGAACTACAACTCTGACAGAATTGAAATAACGCTCTCCAATGTCCAAATACTATGATGATTAATTAGAGCTGCTTTTATTATTAAACATTACTATCCCTTTAACATATCTAGAAATTTGGCCTGAAATTTATTCTGAGGATTTTCTTTTAATTCTTGATAAGACTAAGTGTCCTGCAGAATTCTATGTCCTTCCTGTGGATAATCTTGAGTATTCTGTATTATGACCCCCCCCCCCCTTATCGGCCTCCCTGATTGTTATATCTTGGTTTTTGGATACATTTTTTAATGCTTGCAACTCCGATGTATTCAAGTTCCTTCTCCTCAGTTTAGCTTTCCCTATGTTTCTCTCATGTTCTTGCATGACAAGTCTATAAAATATTTCTACAAAAGGACCCTTATATGCTGCTGGATAAAAATTCGATTTGGCCTTAAAGTTAGTTCTATGAATCTTTTGAGAAGCTTCCAAATTGTAACTCGGATTTATATTGACTAGAGATCCATTAGGGTCATTTTCTATTTGATGGTTGCCCTCCTCCCAAAGATCCTTCATAACCTCCAATATATCATCATCGGAGTAGAAATTTTGCAACTCTTTCTCTTTTTGAGTGTCTCTTTCTGCAAAAAATCTTTTAAGAGTCAACTTTCTCGTGAATCTGTTAAGATCCACAAAAAAGTTGAAATCATTGGTGCAAACATTAGACCCTTCCACAGAAGACCAATTTCACTCTTACTCAATGTTGTATTGGAAAAATTAAATAATCCATATTTATGTTCTCCTGGTTTTAGTTCTAATTTTTGGGTCTTTTTACCTCCTTTTCTACCTCGCTGTCTCCCCCCCTCATCCCTTTTTCTCCATTCTCTCCTCTCCATTTCCTTCTCCGTCTGATTCTTTAGTCTTGCTTTTGGCATCTGTATGGAGTCTAAAAAAGCTGACGGTGAGGTGATAAGCGGGGTAGAGTTTTGGCTCTTTTTTCTTTTGGGCGTGCACCTTCCCGTACTTCTAGTTGACAAGCCCCCTCTGGATTGCTGTGAGCTATCTGGTCTGTGGACCAGATTCCACATCTGAGGGGAGGTGGCTTACACTAGGTAAAAGGGGAGGGGTGGGATACTTTATCATTCAGTTACTCTTTAACTACTGACAGTATTGAAATAACACTCTCCAAGGCCCAAATACTATGAAGATTAATTGGAGCTGCTGTTTTTGTGAAACATTACTATCACTTTAAACAGAAATTACAGTGGGCACAAACCATAAAGGGCAACCAAACAACCAAAAGGGCAAATCAGCACATATCTGAATGATGCACAAGACAAGTCAGGGATTGTTTGTTGTATATAAGATAAAAAACCCATTAGTGAATTGAAATTGCAGAGAAAGTTCACAGTACAACAGTCTATTATACATATTGGTAACTAGAAGAATAGCATACAGTGCAATCATCATAGAAAAGCATAATATTTGGGGTAACAAAAAAAAAAAAAAAAAAAAAAGACTTACCTCACCTTACCATTTAATCTAGTTTCACAGGATTTGAATAATGTTTGGCATATTCAAATGAGTTAGCACTGGCCAGAATGGAGTGACAGGTGGGAGGAAGACTAGCGTGGAATGTTAGTGCCTGGCTGACAACCCAGCCAGTACTGCCTAGCATACACTGATAAATAAAGCTAAACACCTCAAACAAATATTTTATATAAAAAAAACAGCTAAATAGGTTGAAATTTACATTTATATAAAACTAGTTGAACAGCCCATTACACGGGCCACAGTGCCTCTGGCAGCCGGTCGCGGGGCAGTCACGCGCAGCTCCTTCGGTGCGCCCAGCTCTGTATCACCCGCGGCGCGGGCAGTCTGTACTGCGCATGACTGCCGCACGCGCAGCAGTGTCTACTGCGCATGTCGGGCGTTACACACAACTTAGCGAATGATTATATAGGAGATTAGTTTCATATGAATGGATATTGATTGTGAATTATTTTCCATTATGTTGTACACTTAGAGTTGTTTCTATTAATGAAAGGGATTTTCTGCATTCAACTGTTGTTGTGCACCAATCAACATTCTGCAGGGACTAGACATGCCTGAACCTGGACTGTGAAAGAAATGCAGTCTATAGACACACAGAGGCTGCGTACTAAGATGAAATGAAGCAATTCTTGGACAAACCACAGGGAGGAAATAAAATTCCCACTGGAGACCTATTTAGCATTTATAGGATTAAAATTCCCATTTAAATCAGTGAGAATTACTAATTGTCACCTGTAGTGCAGTTAGAATTGCTCCAGTTGATCTTAGTACATCAGTGTTGCTGAGTGTGGTGATAAGAAACTGTAAATAGCAGAGAAAGACTGTAAATTAAAGGGATAGTTATGCTTCATGTGTAAATAAATATACATTGTAGTGTTTATCCCCCCTCCCCAGTAAAACAAGGGAACTCCCACTGCTGAGAGATGTTTTATTAAAAAGTTATTACAGCTAAAACTCAACATTCTAGGTGCAGTAACACAGTGGCCTGAAATGGTACAGTGGTGCTGTTGCTACACCATCCTATGGAGATTTATAGTCAATTCACTAGATCTGTCCATAGGATGGTGTAGCAACAGCGCCACTGTACAATTTCAGGCCACTGTGATACTGTACCTGAAAATGTCAAGTTTGAGCTTTAATGACTTTTAAATGAAACACCTTTCAGCAGTGGGAGTACCCTTGTTTTACTAAGGGGGATAAATCTTACAACATATTTTTTTCTTTTACATTTTAAGTATTACTATCCCTTTAATCTAACTGCACAATACTGATGACTGTTGATCTAAACTCTTCATATCCATAGCCAATTCTTAAAACTCTAAATCGATCTGTGTTTTTCTACTCTATAAGGCTGTGTTTTCATAGAATAAGAGGAATTATTTAGTAAACTACTGAACCACACTAGGACAAATGAAAAAGCCACATTTATTTTGCACCCCCCCCCCCAGTTATTCAGTTTTCTTTTGAAAATACAGCTCAGCATTTCTTTAAAGAACTGTCCCCTATTGAGGAACACTCACCTCTCCAGACACCTCAACTCTAGACAAGGCCAGCTGCACCTCTTCCTCTGTCATGTCGAAGTCCTTTTCCCAGTCCTCACTGACATCTGTGCTGGATCCTGAATACAGAAAGAGACACCCAGTCAGGGAAGCCCGACCAAGGGAGGCACAAAGTCAGGGAAGCCCGGCCAAGGGAGGCACAAAGTCAGGGAAGCCCGGCCAAGGGAGGCACAAAGTCAGGGAAGCCCGACCAAGGGAGGCACAAAGTCAGGGAAGCCCGACCAAGGGAGGCACAAAGTCAGGGAAGCCCGGCCAAGGGAGGCACAAAGTCAGGGAAGCCCGACCAAGGGAGGCACAAAGTCAGGGAAGCCCGACCAAGGGAGGCACAAAGTCAGGGAAGCCCGGCCAAGGGAGGCACAAAGTCAGGGAAGCCCGGCCAAGGGAGGCACGCAGTCAGGGAAGCCCGGCCATTGAGACGCACAGTCAGGGAAGCCTGGCCATTGAGACACGTAGTCATGGAACCCCGGCCATTGAGACGTGCAGTCAGGGAAGCCCGGCCAAGAGATATGCGCAGTCAGGGAATTCCTGGCTGCACGCCGTTCGGGAAGCCCAGAACCGGATACTACAAAAACAAAAGGTCTGTGGTCCTTAAGTGCTGGCCGCACGTAAGAGTGGCCGGTCCTTAAGATTCAGCCTCCCCGAGCTGTGTGCAGCCGGTGGGGAGACCTGAATTCTATGATGTGCCAGGACCGTCACTGGTCCTTAAGTGCCGGACATCTGTGACAGCTCTGGCACGACACTGGACATTAAGGGGTTAAATGCTCAGTCTTTGTTTATGTTCTCTGAAAATCCAATAATAATAATAATAATAATATTTATTTAAATCATTACCAATGTTTCCCCTTAACTCAGCCCTCATTTCCTTTATACTCCTCCTGAGATGTGATTTCCGGATGCTGTATTGATTTGGGAAATCTGTTATTTTATTCACTGTGTATTGCTTAGATAGTATAAGCATATGAATAAAATCCTTTAACCCCTTAAAGACCGGCACTTAAGGACAACGGAGCATTTTTTTTCTATCCGATCCAGCGCTCCCCGAGCGTTTAAGTGCTGGACAGCCGTGATGGTCCTGGCACGGCAGTGGACGTTAAGGGGTTAAAAAATGTATTTATTTATTTTTTTTTTTTTGGACATTTGTATTTGTTCCCCGCTGCAATGGTTCCTAAGTTCATTCCCCAGGGCCTATCAACAGGCCACATCTTAATGATATCCCTAATTAAGCAAAGGTAACTCACTCACAATGACTGAGCAGCTTATTACCCACCTGTGAGTAAGTAGGGGTATCCTGAAAACATGAAATGTTGATGTACCTTGAGGTCTAACTTTCGGAAACTGACCTATTGTGTAGATGGTTTGCTCCAGAATTGCTCTACTTTTCTTAAAGGGATACTAATAGATAGTTTCCAACGCAGCTCAGTTTGTTCATCATAAGGAATAATACGGCCGGCTGCTGCTCTTATTGTCCACAACTGTATAGTTACAATGTTATTTTATGCAGAAGTTTACCCCTCCCGCCCCTTTGCCCGATGTCAGAATTTCAGTTTGAGAGAAGATTATCCCTTGTTGTTATTTGTCCGGGTAAGCTTGACCGGACTTCAGATCTAAGGGGAGGCAGCATTAGAACGAGAAAAGGGATGGGAGGGGTAAACGTCTGCATAAAATAAGATGGTAACCATACAGACATGGACAATAAGAGCAGCAGCTGGCAGTACTATTCCATATGATGAACAAACTGAGCTACAGAAACTGTCTATTACTATCCCTTTAATACATCAGCTTCTAAGAAACATACCACGTGATAACAGAATGGAGACTCTCATGCCTAGGTTAAGTAAATTAACATGGTAGTAATGTTTCGAAATAAGTTAAGCTTCGATCAATCTTCAACAATGCAGAGCTGTATTACAATGCCATACAGAGTATAGTTGATGTACAATTAAATTATAAAGTGTCCCCCTCCCGTCCCTTTTACCTACGTAACGCTGCCTCCCCTCAGATCTGGAATCGTTCATTGGACTGGACAGATCGCAGGAAGGGACAATTTTCTGACTACGGAGGGCAAGGTTTTCCTTATGCTCACAGAAGAGTGTCCCTCATTGTGATCCATCCTGATGGTCTTGCTGCTCTGAGGAGAGGCAACATTACATCAGTAAAAGGAGAGGGAGTGAGAAACTTTATAATTTAATTACACATCAACAATACACAGTATGGCATTGTAATACAGCTATGCATGGTAGAAAACATTGAAGAATGATCGAAGCTTACGTCATTTGGAAACATTAGTATTGCATTAAGAGGGTAAAAGGGGAACTACTTCTTTAGAATAAGTGGAATAATGCATCTACAAGATTGACATTAGCGGTAGCATGACACTTTCTGGAAATGCTAACATGGTTCTAAGAAACCATCACTGGGTACTATGGGCCACCTCTTTCATACTGCTTAGAATTCTTTACAATACATAATAGGCTTAAAATGATAGTAATGTTTAAAAAAAAAAAAAAAGCTTGGATTAATCTTCATAGTATTTGGGCCATGGAGTGTTTTATAAAGTATCCCCACTTCCACCCCTTTTACATAGTGAAAGCCGCCTCCACTCAGATGTGGAATCTGGTCTTTTGACTGGACAGCTCACAGCAAGGGACAATCTTCTTACTGTGAGCATAAGGAAAACTATGCCCCCCTTTGACAGGTTTTTCCTTATGCCCACTGAAGACTGATCCATCTGGACAGTCTTGCTGTTCTGAGGTGAGCTGTGCTACATCAGTAAAAGGGACGGGAGGGGGATACTTTATCATTCAATTACTCTTGAACTACAACTTGGACAGTACTGAAATAACTCTCCATGGCCCAAATACGATGACCCTAATAAAGACACAAATTTTGTGTCCAATTATCGTCCAATATCTTTGTTAAATAATGATATAAATTTTTTTTCGAGAATCCTCTCTGATAGATTGAAATATGTGATCCCAGATTTGATCTATTTGGATCAATCCGGTTTCATATTGGGTAGAACGGGAGCAGATAATGTCCGTAAGATACTTAATATGATGTAGTTGGTTAATTTAGAATCCATACCCATTGCCTTTTTCGCATTGGACGTGGAGAAGGCCTTCGACAGAGTGGATTGAGGATTTCTGTCGGAGGTCTTGTCTGCGTTAGGGTTTAAGGGATTGATAAGTCATTGGATAATGAGTTTATACATGGATCAATCAGCTCAGGTAGTAGGTAACGGAATAAAATCGGATTGGTTTAAGATAAAAAAATGGAACGAGACATGAAAGTCCTCTTGCCCCATTGCTATATATTCTCTCAATAGAACCATTAGCTGCCTATATACGACAAACGAAAGAGACAGAGGGAATCCCAATGATGGATCAAAATGTAAAGATAACGTTAAACGCGGATGATATTATCATTACTGTATCTAATCCGGAGAAATCCATCCCAATGGTGTTAAACTGTATAAGGGATTTTAGTAGATATTCGAATTATAAGTTAAATATTAAAAAACCCCAAGTGATTACTAGGAATTTAAAGGAGGACAGATTGCTGAATTTGAAAACACTTTATGATTTCAATTGGTCAAATAAGAATTTACAATATTTGGGAAATGAACTATATTTTTATAAGGAGACAACAATTAAAAATAATTATACTAAAATATATCGAAAGATGGAGGATAACATAGTGAAGTGGAGAACATTACAAATTTCATGGCTGGGGGGGAGGATAAATGTCGTTAGGGCATATTTAATTTGAAACTGGAATATGTAATGAGGACTATTCCACTGAGCGTACCGAAAAATATATTGGATCTATTTCATAAGCTTCTATTAAAATTTGTGTGGCCTTCTAAGAGAGCTAGAATATCTGCAAAAAATATATTTAGGAAGCTGGCATATGATGGATGCTCCTTTCCAAATATATATGATCTTCATGAAGCTATAATGGTATCCCATCTACTTACTTGGAAAAATAAAAAACTGAGAGTCATCTGTGGTTGAAATATGAAACAGAGGTATGCAAGAATATAGATCCAATATTGGCGTTTTAGTTAGATAGATCAAATTTTGCAGCGATGGAAATAAAAAATTATATAATACTGGATGCTTATAAAACTGCAAATAACCTGAAAAATACATTTTTTGAAAAGGATGGGATATCAGGAATTGCCCCTTTAGAGATACTGGATTTGTCCCTTGAAAATCTTGGGTTAATTAAGTGGCATGAAAAGGGGATTGTTTGTATAGGAGATCTATATAGGGGTGAAGGGAGAAAGACCTTTAGTCAACTTCAGGAAGAGTTCTGCATCTCGAGCAATGAAGTGTTTAATTATTTGAGGGTTCATTACCACTTAAAGGGGAACTACCACCCGACACAATCTTTAGCTTCACTAAGTCACCATCTGGCGACTAGCTGCTTAGCGCGGACATCTTGCCACTGTGACGTCCGCACACCTGTGCCAAATGGCTCCTAGCAACGCCTCCTAGACTCGGCTGGGACTGACAGCGCAGGCGCACGGACATCACAATGGCAAGATGTCCGCGCTCCATCCTGCCTGTCACCCATTCGAAGAGAGCAGAAATCTATTAAGGTAATTATTCTGGCGACTAGCGCTACTAAGCAGCTAGTCGCCAGATGGGGTTTTAGTGAAGCTAAAGATTGTGTCGGGTGGTAGTTCCCTTTTAAGATCAAAAATTATAATAAGGGATAATCCATTGGATTCAGTGTTTAAATTTGACACCGAGTATAAAATAGTATCAGTTATAAATATAATTTTTTATAGGTATAGAAATAGTGAAAAGATGACCATACAAATAAGGTGGGGAAAAGATCTGGAACAGAATTTCTTGCAGAGATTTGGTTAAATTCCTTTTTTCTGATGAGGAAATCGATCCACTGTATAAGTATATATAAGACATTTATAAAACGTGTTCATAGATGGTATCTGGTCACAGAAAGACTGAGTAAGTTTCAAGATGATATATCGAAGGATTGCTGGAGATGCAGAATATAAACTGGATCCCAAATACATATATGGTGGAAATGTGATAAGTTGATACCTTTGAAAGTTAAGTTAGCAGATATTATGGGGAAGTTATTCAATATTTCATCAGATATTTCACCTCAAATGTTTCTCCTTCATATTGAACTTCCAGTTACTAGAAGATCAGATAGAATATTGACGATTCATATTTTGATGGTTATAAAGGTCTGTATGGCAAGATACTGGAAGTCAGAAGATATTCCAAGTTGGGTTGAGATATCAAGCAAATTAATTTTCAAAGATACATAGAGCAGGCCATTTAAAGTAATCAAAAAAGTCTGAGTCTGTATGAGGATATTTGAAAACCCTGGAATATGATAAATTAGATGAATAGAAGTTGAAGAGGATCGATCCTGGGCCTCTGGGGACATCGACCTAGCCCGTTTATAGACCTGCACGTAGGAGGGACCTCTCGGTATTAGGATATGTGTATATTTGTTATTAGCATATCTATGAAATAAGATTTATATAGAGATTATATAATGAATAGGAGATAAAATTTGAGCAATCTCTGTATTTGATGTGTAGATGGATTGAATGTAGGATTGTTATGTTTTTGTATTTTATATGAAAATAATAAAAATTTGAAATTTCATATATATTATATATATACACATATATACACACACATACATATATAAAAAATAAAAAACTAAAGGCAGACTAATATGGAGTTCAGGAAACTGCAGATGCAACGCAAAATCTAAAAACAAACTCTAGATTGTTGGATGAAGGCCACCTGGTTATGTACATCCTTCTGATAAAGTAACCATATGCCAGAGAGATGCACAATGTTAAGGACCAGAGGGCTGTACAACACAATGTGAAGCCAAATGTTGCACACCCCTCTTTCCTTAAAGGGGTTAAGAATTTTTTTCCCTATAGTTATATAGCTCCCTTAATCACACAGCCGCATTAAATCAGGCTCCACTGTCTCAAAGAGGTGCTTACCTTTCTGGCCATTGTTAGAAGGGGTAGATTTTCCACTGTCACTGTTCAGTTCAAACACTCGCAGGTCAGAAGGTGGCTCTTCTTTCAGAGTCCCGACACGTGCATTAGATTTGACCTGTTCTGCAGGTGCATGTGCAGTGCTCTCATCTGATCCAGTCTTCTGCTCCTCCTCTGTCACTGTGAGTGGGCTACAACTGGTCTCTGTTGGGGTGGCAGCACCATGGTATTCTGGGTTTGCAATCTGAGTAATGGGGGAGATGCTCTCACTACTTTCTGAGGGGCTGGTGGCAGAGATCTGGTCTTTGCTCTTCTCAACCGGCTTCTCAGAATCTCCTTCAACTTGCAGAGTGGGAATATCAGGTGCTGGTATCCTGAATTTCTCCACCAAACTGGTGTCAGGAGTTGAAGACGCCCCTACAAATTCCTCTGGCGTGAGAGAAGACAGAATGTTAGAAAGGGTCTTGAAGTTTAGACTGTAAACTCTTTGAACAAAGATTCTCCTTTTGTATGGAGTACTTATCACTGAATATAATGAAAACCTGAAAGCATTATAGGGAAACTTAAACATTCCAGTTCGGATGGGGTGGGGAACTTCCATCACTATCTTGTTGTTGGAATACACAACCAGTCATCCTTAGCCTGGAAGGTAGACGTTAAAGTCCAACAACACTTGGGGAGCCTAGGGCTGCCCATCGCTGTGGCGGAATAATGATCTATCTAATGCCACTGAAATATAGTGTTTCTAGCCACCAATAGGAAAAGAGAGGAAATGGATCACAAGAATGCCCTGTGCGATACTATTTGGAAGTTGGTGAGATCTGAAAGTCTATACTAAATACAGGTGCAAGTACCAATATAATATTGCTGTAGCCATGTTATCCATGGGCTCACCTTCTTCTTCCTCCCATCTTGGCTCCTCGGAATGTAAACCATGCTCAGCTCTCTGCTTTAGAGATTCCCTCCGTGCCTCCTCCTGGAAAGGGAGACAAATTCCCATGTGACATAAGTGTGTAGGGGCAATGCAAAGTCTCTTTCCTAACTTCTCGCACGCACAGTTCAGTATTCTGAAACACCAGTCAGGATATGGACTAAGAGTTCAAAAAATGTAAGTCTCTGCAGTGAGATAAATATTTTCATGTTTGACAAATTACACTTAGAAAAGCGTCCTTTAAAAGTATACACTTTAAAGGGATAGTAATACTTACTTTTAAGTTTATTTAATTTGGTAGGCATAAAAAAAAAAAAAATATGAACAACGATGTAAGGCTTATCTCTCAAACCTTTATGTTTTGAGAGATGTACCTTCCTAAAGTTTCCTCGTGAGGCAGGCACACTTTGTAGACCGTTCCAATGAAATATTAATATTTACATTGCGCATTTTCGCTGTGTTGAAGAGCCTGCATCCAGTCAAATGACCGGATTCTGTAGCTGTCAGCTAGAGCACTAACTTCTCTCATGAGGTAACTTTAGGAAGGTATAGCTCTCAAACCATAAAGGTTTGAGAAATAAGACTGACATCGTTGTTAATATATATATATTTTTTTTTTATGCCTACCAAATTAAATAAACTTAAAAGTAAGTATTACTATCTCTTTAAAGAAAATAATCATTTATAAAGGGACACCTGTGATGTGAAACCAAAACCCTAATTAATTCCCTCATCTCTCTGCTTGGTCACTGTAACCCTTGCCTAACCGCACTTCAATCCATTTTTAATGCTTCTGTCAGGCTACTCTTCCTCACTGCTCCATACAGAATGATATTCAAAATCCTGGTTCTAACAATACACTCAAAATCTCTATCCTTCTCTATATTTGTACACTTGTTTACAGATATACCTCCAGTCGCTCCCTCTGTTCTTGTCTTTCCTGCCATGATTTAGGACTCATCACCTCTCTAAATAACACTTGTCATTGCGATCTACAAGACTTTTCTAGGGTGCACACCTCACTGTGTCGGTCTCTCCCCTAGCCTCAAAACTTTTAAACATTAACTGAAAACGCACCTCTTTAACCCCTTCGTGTCCTGTGACGTACCCGGACCATCACGCTGGTCCGGCACTTAAGGACCAGTGACGGTCCTGGTACGTCACGTACTTTTACTCACCGCGCTCCTGCAGGAGCGCGGTGAGTAATACCGTGGACTGAAATTGATCACTCCAAGACCGGAGCGATCTCTTTCAGTCCTCCTTTTGATGTGCCGCCCCACGTAATCAGTCACGTGGGACGGCACGTCGAACGCGTCTATCTGGTCCTTGAATGACCAGACACCGCGGGATCGTCGGACCCTAAGGGGTTAAGGAAGTCTGTCTGGTAATTTGACACCCTCATTACCTCCTCTACAGTCAACAACTAACACAGATACTCTTATAGTTTCCCTGTAACCTCACATGGAACAAAGAACCCAAAGGACTTCCCTGTCTGGAACAACACATTTTTCTCCAGGTGGGAAGTCCTGTGTTCTAAATGGACTAAGAGAAAAAGATTTATCTGTAAGTACACAAAAATACCCTTTTCTCTAATGTGGAACACAGGAATCATGGGGATATAACAAATCTATCCCACCAAGACTGCAAGGAAAGAGAAAAAAAACCCTAAAAATAGATATGAACTGGACCAAATATGGACTGCAGGAGTCAACTGATACCTACGCACTGAAAAAGAAAAAAAAAAAGAAAGAAAAAAAAGGTTACTGGAAGTCAAGAAGGACACCTGTGGACCTTTGAAGCAAAACTGCCTTCAGCTGAAGCCAGAACACTGACACAGTAGTCTTTAACAAAAAATAACAAAAAATGTGAAGGGACAAAGTGGCTTAGTCTTTTTAGGACCAGGAGGCAGCCACCACTCTGGTGGAATGAGCTGTAACCCTAAAAGGCACACGCATTTTTTTTCTGAGGATGTAGAAATGGCAAATGGTCTCTCTAATCCAGGATACCACCTCCACCTCAGATGCAACTTGGCCCACAATAAGGCACTCAGGAATGACAAAATGTGAGTCTGATATTTTGAAAAGCTTTGTAAGATGACTGTAATACTTTAAACGGATAGAAATGTTTCATAATAAAAGCAGCTCTAATTAATCATCATAGTATTTGGACTTTGGAGAGTGTTATTTCAATTCTGTCAGAGTTGTAGTTCAAGAGTAATTCAATGACAAAGTATCCCCCTCCTGCCACTTTTACTGATGTAACACTGCTCAGCCAGATCAGAAGGGAGGTGCCCAGGTAGACTGCAGAGAGGGACAATCTTCAATTAAGATAAGGGAAAAAACTGAAAAACTTGTCAAGGGGGGCAGGGCTTTGTTTTCGTAGGAAGAAGATTGTCCCCTGCTGTTATCTGTCTGGTCTATAGACTGCATACCAAATCTGAGAAGAGATGGTTTACACTAGGTAAAAGGGGCGGAAGGGGGAAACTTTGCTTGTGAATATCTCTCAAACCATAAAGGTTTTAGAGATAAGACTTATATCGTTCTTCATGTTTTTTTAATGCCTACAAAATAATATAAAACAAAGTATTACTATCCCTTTAAGAACTGAATTACATCCAAACAATAAAGTTCCTCCTCCTGTTAGATGGAGCTTGGCAAAGAAGTTCGATGAAAATCAGAAAACAGAGGATCGAAGGCCGCCTTCTGAAGCACACCCAGGATCAAGTTCAAATCCCATGGAAGAGTGAGGTCCGGAAAGACTGAGAGAGCCACTCCCTGCACAAAGGTTTGCACACTTTATAATTAGGCAATGCTCTGAAAAAGCAGACAAAGCAGAAACATGGACCTTAATAGATCAAACCCTTTCTGAAGAACATCCTGAAGACTAAGATAACCTGAAGAGAAAAAAGGAGTCTGCCACAAACCCTGGTCTTTGCACCATTTGTAGAACAAGCACCATAACCTATGAAAAGTCTTGAAAGACATGTATTGTGAGCCTTCATAATAATGGAAATAAAAGAATCCCAGAAGCCTTTCTTCCTCAGGATGTTGGCTTCAAGATCCAAGCTGTCAAACCCAACTTCTCTATCATGGGTGACCAATAGGACCTGGAGTCAAAAGGCTCAGAAGCAGAAATGGTTCTGCAACAGATAGATTGAGAAGATCCGAGAACCAGAATGGGACAATAAGAATTACATACACCTGCTCCATCCAGACTTTCCTCAATACAATGGGGATCAGAGGGAATGGAAGAAATGCATAAGCCAGGAGAAACTACCAGACAATGATCACAACATCCACAGCAAGAGGGTCCCAGGGTTTGGAGCAAAACAGGGGAACATTACAGTTTAACAGAGAGGTAATTTGATCCATAGTCGAAAGACCCCACAGACTATGGATTCAAACATCATCTGGATGAGTTCCCACCCAATTCACAGATTTTACAATTTGACAGCTGAAAAAGTCTGCCACAATGTTGTCTAACCCTGGAATGTGAACGGCGGACAGAGCCAGCACGTGAGCTTCTACTCAAACAAGTATCAACCTCTGACCACGTAGGTGCACATTGTCAGACTGAATCCACATCAGTAAACCCTGTATGGACTGAGACTAATACAGCAGAAGTGCAAATGATCTGCATATATGGGAATATGCAGATACACATCCTTTATGTATAGGGAGCCTAACCTCCTCTGGACGTATAGTGGTGATGAGGGAGAGGGAAGTAAGAACAAATGGTTGAGATGCTTCAAGTCTAGAATAGGATGGCAACAGCTGTCTTGTTTGGGAACAATGAAAAGGTTGGAATAGAATCCCATGAATTTTTCCTGATGAGACATAGATTCCAAGACCTGCATGTCCACCATAGAAGAAACGCCTCTAAAAAGAGGCAGTCCCTCGATGTACTGCAAGGAACTCAGGACATGAAGCAGCAACATGGAGGATGGGGTTTGTAATCTGCATGACATCCTTCCAAGATCACTTACAAAACCCACTGGTCTACCACGGAGAGAGTCCACACAGATGACCTCAAATTGCCTGAGGCAGACCAGACCCTTGCGATTCAAGCAGTGGTAGACTTGTTAGCTGGAATCTTTAGGGTAGGCTTCTTGCCTGCCCAAGCCTGTTGAGTTTTGGGGGTGTGGGGGGGTAGGCCTGGGCTGCTGTAGGAGTAGAAACCAAGTTTCTTCTGAGAAAAAAGGAACACTTGGGGTAACCTGAGGTAATACTGCACTCTTAACACCCCCACCACCACCACCATATGACTAATATTCTCCAATTCTGTGCAAACAACTGCTTGCCCACAAATGGAAGACAGACCAACGGCTTCTTGGAAGACTGACCTGCCAACCACATTTTTTTTTAGCCAAAGAGTATGATGCTCAGCAACAGAAAATGCTAAGGCTTTCTCAGTAAGCCTGTCAGAATCAAATGATGTTTCAGTAAGATATACATTAGCCTTAAGGATCTCAAAAACAACCAGATCATCATCCTCTTTATGTGAGTCAACAGTCTCTAAGACTTGTACCCACTGAGACTGCAACGGCCCAAGACACCCAAGCAACAATAAAATGTGCCTTTAGGAGAGAATCCAGGTGCTTATATGACTGGTCCTTAAGCTCCACCGCATATGCAAGCAGCAATGCTTTAAGTTTAGAAAGGTGAGGAATCGGAGTGTCTACTGTTGGGGTGGTAACAAACTAGGATAGGGTATCAGAAGAGAAGGGATATAAGATAAATACATCTGGAATAAAAAGTCTCTTACCAGGCATTTGCCATTCTCCTCCAGAAATGCCTGGTCCAAGGAATGATGGGGAGGGAGAATTGTAGCCGCCCTTTTGCACCTCTTAAATATATCTGGTGATGAAGAACTAGAGCCAAAGGCCTCAGAGACCTTCAGGATCTTCATAACTATCCTGATAAGACCCTCAAGCAGGTGTGTCAGGGTCTTCCTCAAACAAATCCCCAGGGGTAAAAGGACTAATCAAAATTGTCCTCATCAGTTCCCCCTCCTCAAAGAAGGAATCCACTTCCATGGAAAAATCCCACCCCAACTGACTAAAATGTCTTTTAGGTGGAATAGGATAATCCTGGACCCAAGACTCAAGGATACCCTGAACAGAGAAAAGAATATTACTCACAGAATATATTGGGGCTTTAACCCATGAAGGCTCCTTTTCAGTAAAAGAGGGGCCCAGAAGCTATGTAGGGACAACAGAACAGGAGGGACATGAGGTACCAGTAGAGTCCTTGAGAAGACCAGTCCAATGTGAGGAACAAAGGGTTAATGGGGACACCCCCGCAGCTATGGTGGACTTGCCCATGTCTCATGCTCAGACATTGCTAGGAGACCTTAAATAAAGAATACAATTCAGAAATGTAATAGAAAATACTTAGCCAGAAGGGGATAAAGGCAAAGCGTAAGAAGATGAATCAGCCTTGTGTGTCGTGAGTTGCAGGAAGAAAGCATAGAACCTCACCATCCTACTCGGAGGCCCAGGAAAAAACAGGCCTCATGTAAGATGTAGTTTTGTTTCCCTCCAAGCAAAGAACAGAGTGGTGGCACTCTAGCCATCATGTTCGTTTGCCACCCAACCTGTCCGCCAGGGCATCCCTTCACTGCTATCAAGACGAGTAAAAGTAAAAAAACCCTCTTGCCTACCAGGATCCAACCACTTCGGCAGAAAAAACGTTACTGCCGATGTCCCATCTAATATGGCTGCCATGAGTGCCCATTTCTTAAAGGCACTGCTGGCCCATAACAAAGTCTTACTAAAAGGAGGTAAAATTTTAGCTAAATCATCAAAAAGGCTACCTCTGAAAAGGAAGGGAATTGGAATAGGGCTGACAGAAAAGAAAAGCAGAGTACAGAAATAGTGATTGTACCACAAACCACATAATGTGGCTGCTAGAAAGAGGCATACTGGGACCTGTGCACTCTGTATCTGGAATCCTACACATGATATTGCTCAGATATATCAAAGAAAAGGGGAAAATGGCTAACAGAGAAAACCATCTTCTGGCAGACCTAGCCTGCAGCCCAGTCGGTATCCATAAAGGATGCCAGGGATAAGAAGCTGCCTAATGGGGGATTAGACAGCCCCATGTAAGTTAAGAACAAACAAAAAACTAAGAGAAGCTTTGCTCTGATGCACACCTCCTTTATGGTCATTTATAAAACTGAGCATGTCTGATTGGAGTAAAGTGGTGGCAGGAGGATACTTTACCCCGTGGTTACTGTGTTCCACATTCATGAAAGAGAAATTGCTTTTTGGATGGATCTCAATCTACTCCTATACTGGGACAAGCAGTATTTCCTTGGCACCCAAGTCAAACACTTACTCTTGCACCTCAGAACTCCTCCATGATACTATCAGCGAATGTTCCAACTTAAAGTTCCTCATATCACTTGCCATTTCCTCTCCCAATTGTGTCACAAACTGTGGCAGGACCACTCGGCAACTCTAAGCACTTCCTATAAGTTGTAACCTCTAGCATGCAGGGCCCTCTTATCCTTTTGTCTCCAAAGTTTCTGAATCTTGACTGTAAATACTTTTGTATCCATTGTACCCCATATGTACACTGTTCTATAGCAGGGGTGCCCAACAGGTACATTGCAATGTACCAACAGATCACTAAGTGGTTACGGGGAGTCCACAAAAAGACATTACTCATACGGAGTAATGTTTGCATTGAATATGTCTACCATTCAAGGGGTTAAAAGCCACATTTAATTGTTCTCTATGGTATAACTAGTTTGTCCCAGAGTTACTTGTACTTAATAGATTTTTTTTTTTCATTCATGTTGTTTTGATCCAATTGTATTCTATACACACAGGCAGTGTAAGCATAGATATGTTGTGCTGTTTGGATTGTGAAAAAAGTACATCCCACATCACTGAAGTTGTTTATAGTCAGCTAGCACCTGATAAATAAATCAGAATGATAAATCAGACTGAGATGGCTCTTTGGCCATTCAACACCCCAGACGAACAAAGATGAAAATATTAGACACAAGGGTTGTATTAAGATAGCTAAATAGGTGCAATTCTGGGGCAAACCATCTGCACCACAGGGGACAAATGAAAAGTTACCAAATATCCATTGATTTAAATTGTTATTTTAAGCCTTTGAATACTAGAGAGGTCTCTGACAAACTATGGAAAACAATGTGTTGTAGACCTCTCAAGTATTCAAGGGGTTAAATGACCATTTAAATCAGTGGGAATTTAAGTCTGTCCCCCTAAGGTGCAGCTCTTTTGTTTCATGTCTGCACGAAACTAAGGGCTGAATACTGCCCTTAGCCCTGTTCATATTGTCATATGAGCAGGAGTGGTCTGTGCAACTGGTACTGTATCAGTCATTACAAGACAGTGATCCCACTCCCCTATACCCACCTCCTCCAGCTGGTGCACTTTATAGAAGTATCTCTGCCAGAACTCTGAGTGGGACACAGCAGCTGGCACCTGAGAAGGGAACATTTCACTGATGAGTGAGGAACAGTTTGGTAATCTGAATTTGGGCCATAGGTTTAAAAGCAAAAGTGGAGCAATTCTTGGGTAAGCCAACTGTATCATGGGTAACAAAGAAATCTAAATTCCTACTGATTAAAGTTTAAGTAATACTTAAAATGTAAAAAAAAAATATGTTGTAGGGTTTATCCCCCTGAGTAAAACAAGAGTACTCCCACTGCTGAAAGGTGTTTTATTCAATAGTTATTACAGCTCAAAATTGAATTTTTTAGGTGCAATATCACAGTGGCCTGAAATTGTACAGTGGCGCTGTTGCTACACCATCCTATGGAGATTTATGGTCCCGGGACCAGAGCTGTCCATAGGATCGTGTAGCAACAGCGCCACTGTACAATTTCAGGCCACTGTGATATTGCACCTAAAAAATTCAACTTTGAAAATTAATAACTTTTGAATGAAACACCTTTCAGCAGTGGGAGTACTCTTGTTTTACTTAGGGGGATAAACCCTACAACATATTTTTGTTTACATTTTAAGTATTACTATCCCTTTAAACAACTGAATGCTAGAGAGATCTCCAAAGCACTGCAAAAATCTCTCTAGCATCCAATGGGTTATAAGCCTATAAGTAAACGGAAATATTTATTAGCTCCCTATGGTGCAGATGCTTTGACACAAAATATTTCTGTTTGGCTTTGCGCATCAGTCCCTCCGTCTCCCCCAGATTCTCTTAGTACATAGTGGAGCAATCAAAGCAAAAGTCTTGTGTTTATTTGTGTACCACTCTGTAGTGGGTGCAGCTGTGATGGTGTTTGGAATCCAAGGGAGATATTGGCCCATAGTGTCTAGTTACGAGAATATTTTTGCTGCGTTTCGGGGTCAAAAAAAAATCTGTAACAAGGCTCTCCAATGATTAGTTACAACACTGGCATTACTGTATGCGCATCATTTCTAGGGTCACACATCTTCCTCAGGTGATCAATATGAATTTACAGCTGAAGGAGGAGTGTCAAACTTGAAACGTTGTCCGTACAGTAATGCACAAATAAACATACAAATGTTTGCTTTGACGATTCATTGAATGCAGCTGCATTCTTCTCTGTATTAAAGGGTTGTGGAGGTCCGGCTTTGGAGTTCTGCACTAATACTTCCTTATCTTGGCATGTGGAGTGTTTGTCCCCTTGTAAATAAACTAATGCTGCCAAAGGACATGCCATGTGATTCTTGTCAAAACTAAACCTTCAGGAGGCTGTCCGAGTTGGTGTGCTGTGCAAGAAGCTACAGAGGTGAGAGCACAAATATAAAATTGTGCTGTAAAATTTTAACAGGAACTGGTTTTTAAGCTGCTTCTGCCCAAAACTGATGCATTAAAGAGACAGTAATGTCCCATAAAAACGTTTTATACTTTTATAGAGCTGAAGAAAATAAGACGAATGGTGCAAACCCTATGGGCACTGAAAGTTTGCCCCTCTTTCCCTTTTTCCTGATGTCGGCTGTAAAGCTGACAGCAGGAGATTCGAGTCGTATGACTCAAGGAGGCTCTGCAGCAGAGCAGAAATCGCAGTTTTGCAAAAGAATTACTTCATTGGAAATGTCTACAAAGTGTGCCTGGTTTGTAAGCACACTTTGTAGACATTTCCAATTAAGTAATCCTTTTGCAATAACGGAATTTCGGCTCTGCTGCAGAGCCACCGGCTGGTCCCCGGACCGGAATCTCCCTCTGTCAAGCTACACGCTGACGTCAGGAGGAGGAGAAGAGGGGCGAACTTTCATTGCAAATATCTCTCAAACCATAGAGGTTTGAGAGATAGGGTTTGCACCATTCTTCTTATTTTCTTCAGCTCTACAAAACCATAAATTTTTTATGGGACATTACAGTCCCTCAAAAAAAGTCTCCTCTCTATTCCGCATGTGCCAGGGGGCTTGCAGTGTGGAAAGTATTGGTGTTTCACGGCATACCACTTCTCCTTGTTGAGCTCTTTTTTTGCCATTCAGGGCATGAAACTCTTAATGCTAGTAGAACAGTGTGTGCTATTAGGCAATAAAGTGTAAATAATAATAGATGCAGAAGAATGATTTTTCAGCTAAAATATAAATGCAGAAAATAACTACAGTGGTGGATTCATACAGTCACACTACTGTGCGTAAGCTCATGGAATGAATAGAGATTCACTAGGTTCTCACCATCTTGGTGTAGAGTGCGCGGATAGACGGGCTGCTCACTAGGAGTTCGGAGATTTCCGCTTTCCGTTCATCAGGATTCCAGTACGAAAGCCATGAGTCAAACTGTGCTGGGGGTCCTGAAAAAGACACAGAAGGCTATATGTTTAAAGAGGAAAAAGTGGACAAACTCTGGGCCAAACCGTCTACGCCATATGAAATAAAAACAATCCCACTGATTTAATGTGACTTTAACCCCCTGAATGCTAGATGAGTCTAATTTGCATAGCATTCAAGGGGGTGGAAATGTGTCATTTGAGAATTTATTTCTTTCCTGTAATGCAGTTGGTTTGTTCCAAAATAAAGTGCTGTAGTCAGAGAATGTTTCAGAGAAAATTTGCTATCTCAACTGATATAACAGCTTTTAATAAAATCCCTACAGTCACTGCTTCTCAATGCTTTCTAATAATAGTTATAATGATATATGCAGGGCTTAAAATTTGAAGTCCTTTGCTACTAGCCAGACCTGAAAAGTGACTCGCCACTGCAAGCCATAACATACCCACCGAAGCTGAATTTCTACTCGCCAGGGCTACATTTTCACTCGCCATTGGCTAGTGGTGAGTGGAAATTTTGAGCCCTGATATTTGACCACACCCCACCTTTCTCCAGTCCCAGCAAACTGTGCATTGTGGAACAGGCATTACCATCAGGCTCATTGCAGTATGTGGCAGGGTCCGACTGCAAACTGTACAAACGTGCCTGTAAGAGAGAGGATATTAGCATTATTTATACTACCATGTTCAAAAGAAAAGGTAGTCTTAACCCCTTAATGACCAGAGCGCACTTAGTGCGGGAAGCCCTGAAATCCATGACGTACATGAACGGCACGGGTCTTTCAGGCACAATTACCCACGACGTATATGTACATCCTTGGACCTTAAGGCGTTAAAAGACATTTTTAAAAGCTACAATTTTATTTTGCCTTTAAGATAAAAGACAATCTGTATTAGTTACAGGGGATCTGTCACCCCTATACATGTTTGTTCTACAACATTAGTGTATATAGCAAATAGATTTAAAAAAAAAAAAAAAAAAGAAAACCGTTTTCAATCATTATTTTGCACAAATTAAACGTCTAAAGATTACCCTGCAACTTCGTTCCAGACAGACTGTGTTTGCAGCTCTATACTGCAGTCTGTCACTCTTCCTCTGATCCCCTCCCTCTATCCAGCCTCCTCCAATGACGGAGGCTTTCTGTCTGTAAGCTGGAGTGCTCTCATTGGCCAGAGATCGCTCCAGCTTACATGCAGAAAGCCTTAGTCATTGGAGGAGGCTGGACAGAGGGAGGGGACCAGAGGAAGAGTGACAGACTGTGGTAAAGAGCTGTAAACACAGTCTGTCTGGAATGAAGTTGCAGGGTAATCTTTAGACGTTTAAGTTTGGCAAAATAACGTTATTTATTTATTTAATGAAAACAATTTTCAGCGTTTTAGGCAAACAGGTATAGGGGTAATAGACCCCCTTTAAACAGAGAATTTTAGAGGATGATCTCAAAAGTGGGTGTGGTCAAAGTAAAAAATACATTTCATACTCAAAAAAGCATGTTTTTTCCAACTCCAGTTTTGACTTAAAAAAATGACTTCCAAACGAAAGTGGAATCATTCTGGCCCAATGAGTCAGAGATGTCTCTAGCATTCAAGAGATTGAAAGCCCCATTGTGTCCTTTATGGTGCTACTGGTTTGTCAGAAAATTACTCCACATTTCTTTACACATTTTTGCCCATGTGCAAAAGAATGTTTCTTCATCCCATTTTCGGACAAAACTGTGGCAATACCATCATTAGCCATTTTTTTTTAATTTTATTATTATTATTATCGGGCCTTAAAAGTGAAGATAAGGTTCAATGTTTTTTTTCAGCAACTGGCAACAAACTCAGATCATCAGAAATATATGTATCAAAATTAAAGGGATAGTAATGTTTCAAAATAAATGCAGCTCAGATTATTCTTTATAGTTTTTGGGGCCATATAGAACGTTATCATCATTCTCTACGATTTGTAGTTCCAGAGTAATTGAATCATAAAGTGTCCCCCTCCCTCCACTTTTACCTATGTAAATCTGCACAGCAAGACCGTTAGGATGGATCTCAGCAAGGGACAATCTTCTGGCTGTGAGCATTAGGAAAAACCTGCTCTTCTTATTCAAGGGTGGCAGGGTTTTCCTTATTCTCACAGCCAGAAGATTGTCCCTCACTGTGAGCTGTCTGGTCAAGTGACCAGATTCCACATCTGAGGGGAGGCGGCTTATAATAGGTAAAAGGGACGGGAGGAGTATACTTTATAATTCAATTACTCTGGCACTACACATCACATAGAATGATAATACCACCTACATGGCCCAAAAACTATAAAGAATAATTGGAGATGCATTTATTTTGTATGTATGTATGTATATGTATATCTTTATTTATATGGTGCCACACAGTGTACGCAGCGCCTTACAATAGACATGTTACAATAAATATTTTGAAACATTACTATCCTTTTATAAAGGTTACAACACCTACATTGCTACTATGACACATATTGATAGAAACCGTTCAGTGTAACTCCTTTAACCCCTTAACGTACACTGACGTGCCAGGACCGCTATGGCTGTCCAGGCACTTAGGGACCAATGACGGTCCTGGCACGTCATGGAATTCAGGGCTCCTTGAGTCGGTTTGTTTAAAAAAAAAAAAAAAAAAAAAAAAAAAAAAAAAAGTCCCGTGGTCCTCAAGTGCCAGCCGTGCATGCGCCAGTTGTGTAGGGGTTAATCAGGAAGTATTTGTTTTATTAAAAGATAGCAACAGGTAACTAACTTTGATCAGGATTATCCTCCTCTGTCCTAAACATAATCCAACTTTAGTAAAACAGATGCTTTCAACTAAGGACCACAGGCAGAAAGAAAAATATGAGCAATTTTAGAAAAAACAAATACACCATAAAGAACAGATTAAAAAAAAAAATAATAAAAAAAGCTGATATTTGCAACATGTTCCGTACCCCTCTGGCACTCAAAAGGTTAACTGACCCTTTAAGCTCTTGAATGTATGAGAAGTAGCTAAAGCAAACATTTTGCACAGCAACTGAATATAAATTAAAAAAAATGTGAATATGTGCTCTTAATTTTTATTAATGCCATAAAACAAAGGTGGTTACAAATCTTAAAAATTATGATGTAAAAATTGTGAATTCAAAATCATTTGCGGTTGTTAATTTTATATGCAATTCATTCAAAAATATATTTTTTTTTTATATAATATATTTTCTGATTATTGAATCACTGATAACTAGATCCCCAAGTGTGTAACACAAATACATATACTGATACCTTGATACTGTCGTAAGGTTCTGTGGTACCAGAGGGTGTAGCCATCAGCGTGATGACATCACAGTCAATGGTTTTGTCAGGGGATGGGGCGAATGTGTCAGAAATGACCCCAAGGAAGTCAGACAAACCTTTCTTCACCTTTTCTGTGGTCCCAGAAGATCCCTCCACCTGTCAGAAAAAAAAGTCAGTCAGCAATACTGCTGCATTATCACAGGAGGGAGGCAAACATGATCGTCACATCACACTGCCACCCCAGGAGTGTTATGTACCAATGCATGATAAAGAGGTGATAAAGTAGAGCTGACGTCTCCAGTGATATCACTTCTCCAGCTCCTATGTTATTATATAGACCGTATGCATTACGATCTTCAAAACTGTAAAAATCTTAGTGTACTGGCTCCATAGAATAACACATGGATTGGTGAAATTATATCACTGGAGAAGTCATCTCCACTTTATCACCTCTTTTTTACACCTTAGTGCATAACCCCCCAAGAACTCAAAACACAGTCTGCAGTTAAAGCAACTGCCATTCTGGGAAGACAGACAACAACTCACAACTATCTGTTACCTAAGAAATGCTTCATCTGCTCCACAATGTATAAGGGGAGTGCATCATGCTGTACTATACAAGCTACAGCTACAAGAGTGAGATCTCATTTGCATGAATTCATATAAACAAGAGGCAACAGTTTTTCACCACCAGCAAATGGCTCCAAGGGGGAGATAAACTAATGGTCAATGCAGTGGTGAAGTGTGTCTAGCAATGTGTTGTGATCAATTAATCATGAAGAAAATTACATACTTGCCCATAGGCACTAAGAATGATCTATGCAAGGGTCGGGAGAGACTTTAGTTATTAGCATGTAGTTTTGGTGTATTGTTGGCGATGTGTTATAGAAGGCAAGTGAGGAGGATGAGAACAGACTTCAGCACCACAGCCACCACCAGAGCTTCCTTAATCCTTTGAGTACCACAGGAATGTGCACTGCACACCCTGCGGCACTGAAAAGGATATAATAGTACAATTCCCTACCTAGTTTCACAGATCATTCAGATACAAACTGGTAAAATCAGCTGTTAAAGGGATAGTAATGTTTCACAAAAACAGCAGCTCCAATTAATCTTCATTGTACTTGGGCCATGGAGAGTGTTATTTCAATACTGTCAGAGTTGTAGTTCAAGAGTAATTGAATGATAAAGTTCCCAGTCCCTTTTACCTAGTGTAAGCCACCTCCCCTCAGATGTGGAATCTGGTCCCCTGACCAGACAGTTCGCAGCCAGGGACAATCTTCTTACTGTGAGGATATGGAAAATCCTGCCCCTCTTGACAGTTTTTTCCTTATGCTCACTGAAGATTGTCCCTCTCTGCGATCCACCTGGACACCACCTTGCTGCTCTGCGGTGAGCAGTGTTACATTAGTAAAGGAGGCGGGGGATACTTTATCATTCAATTACTCTTGAACTACAACTATGACAGTATTGAAATAATACTCTCCATGGCCCAAATACTATGAAGATTAATTGAAGCTGCTTTTATTGTGAAACATTACTATCCCTTTAAGTATAACAGATTCTCTGCCATTTCTCTCTTTACAGGTTTTACACCACAGCAGGCTATCGTCTGATCAGTTAATTCAAGTAAACAGAAGACTTGCCCATAAGGCAAACCACAGTAAAAAACACACACCTGCTACACTATCATGGGAGACACACACACACACACCTCCTGCATTGTCACAGGGACACTGAGGTGATATGCACATCCCAGTTAGAGAAAAAGTGCTTATTACAAATGGCTATATGATACTTTTTGTGGAATCTAAGTAAAGGAAAGAAACCATTCTTAGAGGCATAGAAGCTAAATTGTATTCTAGCTTTTTCTGTCATCAGTGGCATCAGACCAAAGTAACAAGCACAACAAGTTTAGTCAGTGTGTTTAAACAGTCTGCATGGAAAACACCTGTGGGTTCCACATTATTAAACTGTATGCAGAAAGAAAAAAGAACAATTCTGAAGCAAATCAAATGTGCCATAAGGGATAAATGAAAAATCTCCACAAACTCCAGGTCTGTGTACGGTTATGGAGACCACATCTCCAGAAGAAAATTACTAAATTGGAGGCATTTCAAGGAAGAGCAAATAACATGCTGCAGGGTCTTCCTAACAAAGGGTACCAGGGAGGCCTTCAAATATATTAAAGGATTTAGCATAGAATAAAGAAGAAGAATTTTCAGACAAGAGGGCATCCCCTAGAGTTAGTAGGCAGAACCTTCTGAAGTAAATGTGTGCAAATACTACTTTATAGAAAGGGGGATGGATAGATTTATGGAACTGGTTCCCAGTGGAAATGGAAGGGGTCAATACAATAAAGGAATTCAAAAATGCCTTGGAGAGATATAAATCTATTTGAGCTTTATGTAAGATTGTGTGTTTTATCTACATAGGAAAATGAGCAGACTGGATGGGCCAACTGGTTCTTATTAGCAGTAACAAATCTTTGTATCCAGCAATGCCATCCACAGACTAGCTAGCATCTGTAAAGTTAGATAGCTAAAATCTAATCCTAAGCTTACACTGTTAATGAATGTGTAGGCTAACTTACACAGGTACAGTTTGGCTAATCGCTTGTACTGAGATACTGCTGTTAATGTACTGGTATTAGTACACACTGCTCTTCTATTCAGAAAGCCTCTCAAGTTATCTCAGATCCACTTACAGACAATAAAATACTGTCACTTCTGAGACATCTATCAAGATTTCTATGGTAATGGGAGCTCTGGAAAATGTAGGAAAGGGAGCCACCAGATGGCATATATGAGACTAGATTAAAGGCCTCAGAAAACAATTTTTTACAGAGGATAGCATGGAGTACAAGGTATTTAAAGCAGAACTATCACCCCAAATAAAGTCCCCCCACAACAATTAGCCATATAGCAATAAGCTTAGAAATAGTACTATTATTATCCAGCAGAAGTACAGCATTATTAAGAAATCCTACTTCTTCTGAGACTGACAGCCAAGGATCAGCGCAGACATCTTGGCTTAGAGATATCTGCGTGCCTGAACTGTCCTTCCTTGTCTCCTTCATTGTATCTTAAAGTAACAAGAAGGGACTGACGGTGCAGGTGCGCAGATGCCTCTAAAGCAAGAAGCTTGGCAGTCAGTCTCGGAAGAAGTAAGATTTCTTAAGGACGCTGTACTTTTGCTGGATAATAGTATTATTTCTAAGCTTATCGCTATATGAATAATTATTGAGGTGGGGGCTTTATCTGGGAGTGATACTTCCCCTTTAACCCCTTAACAACCCATGACATGCAAGGCCCAGCGTGGGTAAACTTCCCATAAGGACCCATGACAGTCCTGGCATGACATGGGTTAAATGATAGCAGTGCGCCTCGGTGAACGCTACTATCATTCTGCTAAAAGCTGAAACTGAGCACTCCAGGGCCAGAGTGCTCTGCTTCAGAGCTTGTCTCTTCTGCCGGTACACGTGACCGCTCCAGGAGCGATCACATGTACCGGCATTTTCATTCAAAAAGGCAATGCATTTGACACATTGCCTTTGTGACTGCTCTCTGCCTCTCTCTTCCTTCCATAGTAAAATAAAACCATACAATAATTGGGGGTATTAAACCCTTCAGTGCTGATGCTGGGGGCAGGCTGGATGCAGGTCCATTTCTGACCTGCTAAGAGTAACTTGTTTTTTTTTTGTTTTTTTTACAATTTCAAACATAGCAAATATTTTATTTAAACATTATATTTATAAAACAAATCTTGTAAGTGTAAAGAAAATATAATGGGAGTTTGATTGTTGTGAAGCAATTCAATACACTTGTACACACCACCAAGTGTAAGCAAAAAAGTGGAAAAATAGGGTGGGAAAGAGGGATATTGGGGATTTTCACCCCAGTGGGGACAGTACCCACTTAAAACTGCCCATTTTGTAGGTACGAATGACTGGTCATACCTTTCATGCAGGCTCCATAAAAATGTAACCCATTGCGCCCAAATGATCACAAGAGAAAAAATAAAATCGGTGGTTTTTTACATTTTTTTTTTTTTTTACCTTTTATTTTAATTTTAATAAAATACATGGTGGGTTATCCATATAAGTGTGGTATCAAAGAAAGTCCTAATTATGTGTGTAAAAACCATATATAATTTGTGTGGTGGGAATAAAAGCCTTAGAGGGAAAACACTGTTGAACCAAGACATAGTCAAAAAGGTCAGAACTGCTCCCATCCTTAAAGGGATAGTAATACTTCGTTTTAACTTTATTTTATTTTGTAGGCATTAAAAAAACATGGAGAATGATATAAGTCTTATCTCTCAAACCTTTATGGTTTATGAGATATACACAAGCAAAGTTCCCCTCCCCGCCCCTTTTACCTAGTGTAAGCCATCTCTTCTCAGATGTGAGTCTGGTTGTATGACAGGACAGATAACAGAAGGGGACAATTTTCTTTGTATGAAAACAATGAAAGCCCTTCCCCCCTTGACACGTTTTTCAGCTTTTTCCCTTATCTTAATTGAAGATTGTCCCTCTCTGCAGTCTACCTGGGCATCTCCCTTCTGATCTGGTTCAACAGGGGGGGGATACTTTGTTTGTGAATATCTCTTAAACCATAAAGGTTTCAGAGATAAGACTTATATCATTCTTCATGTTTTTTTAATGCCTACAAAATAAAATAAAGTTAAAATGAAGTATTACTATCCCTTTAAGTGCAAGCCACCTCAGATTTTCCCAGTCCTTAAGGGGTTAAAAGTGTGCATAACTCCAGATCATTTTAGATGTTAATGTCCCTTTAACCACATGGGAAACACACACATTCACACCCTTTTTCCATACGATACAGCTTGCACTACCTGTGACTGCCACTAGAAAAAATAAAGACAGACACACAGCCCTATTCTATTAAAGTTACAAAACAGCTTTTATTAAAGGTCACTACGACTGGAGGAAGACATAAAACACCTCTATAACATAAAAGATAAAGAACAGCTTGTACTACATGTCACTGCAACCCGAGGAAGACGACTGACAGACACATAGACAGACAGACACAGACAGACACAGACAGACACAGACAGACACAGACAGACACAGACAGACACAGACAGACACAGACACACACAGACAGACACAGACACACACAGACACACACAGACACACACAGACACACACAGACACACACAGACACACACAGACACACACAGACACACACAGACACACACAGACACACACTTCAAAAAAAAAACAAAGAACAGCTTGCACTACCAGTAACTGCCACTGGAGGATGACACACACCACTCAAATCTCAGGCCCAATTTGTTCTGTGTCCCTGTTGTGAGATGTAAAGCAGGCCAGTTCCTTTAAAGGGATAGTAATGTTTCATAATAAAAGCAGCTCTAATTAATCATCATAGTATTTGGACCTTGAAGACTGTTATTTCAGTTCTGTCAGAGTTTTAGTTCAAGAGTAATTCAATGACAAAGTATCCCCCTCCCGCCCCTTTAACTGATGTAATACTGCTCAGCCAGAGCAGGAGGGAGGTGCCCAGGTAGACTGCAGAGAGGGACAATCTTCAATTAAGATGAGGGAAAAACCTGAAAAACTTGTCAAGAGGGGCAGGGCTTTCATTGTTCTCATAGGAAGAAGATTGTCTCCTGCTGTTATCTGTCTGGTCTATGGACTGGATTCCACGTCTGAGGAGAGCAGTGTTACACTAGGTAAAAGGGGCGGGAGGGAAAACTTTATCCTTCAATTACTCTTGAACCACAACTCTGACAATACTGAAATAACACACTCTATGGCCCAAATACTATGAAGATTAATTGGAGCTGCTGTTTTTGTGAAACATTACTATCCCTTTAACCTTCCAGGTAACCAGCTTTAAGTATGATATGAAAATAAGTGACTGTTGGAAATAATGTCATTCAATTCCAACTCTATTTAGGATAATCCTGATTGTAGACCATCAATAACTCCTGAATGGATCGATCAGTAGGACAAAGATAAAGGATCTGAATTTGCAGTAAAATGATAGCTTTGTTATGCAGTACATATGCAAACGTTCCACTGGTTTAGCCACTGTTATCCCAAACTGTCAGAGTTGTCCCTCTTCCATATCTTCTCCATACTCACCACCAGTTTATCCTTGACCACGCTGGCTGTGGCTGCAATAGTACAGGCCGTGTCATGCTGCACAACACGGGTAAATTCTGTCAAGTCCCTCTTCATGAACTCCAAAGCTTCTGCAGACTGAGCATAGAGACAGTATTATCACAAACTGCCACTCAAGTATAGTACACCCACCAAACACAGTAACCTAATAGGAAACGATCCCCATAACAATATATTTGACTTAGTTAACATCGTATGAAGGTTTATATTTGGCCATGATTTTTTATTAGCTTAAAAGAAATACTTAGCATTATATATTTTGAGTTTCATGAACCATTACTCATGCAAAGGGGACTGGTTTACATTGGCATCTTCGATCAATTCAGTAATACAGCATCATACCTCCCAAGTGTCCCTCTTTAAGACCCAAATCCCTCTGTCCCTCTTTCCCATCCTGATGTCCCTCTTTTTAGGAAATCGGACTGTGTGGTGTGTTTATAAATGTATTACACTGCTCTACAACAATAAAACTCAAATTAATGTTTGTTTAACCCCTTAACAACCGGGGTATCAGCGCCGCGACAACGTCCGCGGAGCTTTTTTTTTGTTTTGTTTTCCGGTTCCGGACTCCCCGAACAGCGTGCAGCCGCGGGGGGAGCCCGGAACTCTATGACGGTCATAGTACGTCAAGGGTCGTTCAGTCTGATCGACCCTTGACGTACTATGACCGTCAAGGGTCGTTAAGGGGTTAAACTTCAGTATCTGTGTTTATAAATTAGTCTGTGTAAATAAAATACTTTGGCCTTGTTATAAGTCATTTATTAGGTTACACAAGGAGGTGTCAATAGGTCATGAAATAGCCTAAAAATTATTGGTAATTCCCTACCCACCAGCCACGTACCCAGCAACACCCCCTAAAACACAAGTGTCCTTCTTTGTCAGTTTGAAATGTTGGGAGGTATGCAGCATTTAGTAAATTTGTATTCAAAGTATTACTCTCTTCTCCTAGTATTTTTCTGTCCATGATTCAAGGGGCTTAAAGTCCCAGTTTAGAAGGGGACAATACCCTATAAATCCTTTATGGGCAAGAGGGGTGCACAATGCATTAAAGGGTTAATAATGGTCTCTTAATTTGCTTAAAATATTAATTTATCGGAGTAGGTATATTTCATACAGCAGTCAGTTATAGCTATCTCTATACTCTTTTTATATTTTGCCTGTCCTTTCCTCTATTGAATTCTGCCTCTTAACCCTTTGAGTGCCAGAGGGGTACGTAACGTATTGCTTTGCAATGCGTTGCATACCCCTCTGGCACTCAAAGAGTTAAGTCACACACCTCCTCACAACTAACAGTGAGATTCAATAGACCTGGATGACGCATAAGGGACACTATATCACATTGTAAATCTGAAACAGTGGACAAGATAAATAAAAAAGGACAAAAAAAAATAATAATAATAATTAGTGTATCGATTTAACTGGTGTTTGAAGGACATGTACCCAGGACTGTTAAATTAAGGGCCATTTATTCCAATGTAATAGTTTCTCTTTAAGGCAGTGGTTCTCAGCTCCTGTCTTCAGGACCCACTAACAGGCCAGGACTTAGGGATTTCTCTGCTAGAGCACAGATGTGGTGATCAGAGGCTCATTCACATTGATTAACTCACCTGTGCTCTAACAAGGACATCATCAGATCCTGGCCTGTTAGTGGGTCCTGAGGACAGGAATTGAGAAACACTGCTTTAAGGGACAATAAAAGTTACAACATTTTACTTACTTTAAAAACAAAAATGAAAAGATATCACTTTTAAAAACATTGCCCATTAATCTTGGTTGTGATACAATGGCTAGTACACAGTTATGTAACTGGGATATACTTTCTAGACCTCTTTGGAATTGTACTTGCCTAATAATTATAGAACCTGTTAGTAGTGTGACCACATTCCTTTCTGCCATTCAGGAACACCATCGAGACTAGGACAGCAGAGTACTTCTCCTCGGCTGTAGCACAGCTTCACTGGTAAAGCAATGTGACCCATACTCCCATGCTAATGTCACATTTTTTTGTAGCTTAAGGCTACGCTAAGTCATGGAGACCATTTTCTTGTAGGCCAGCACACGACTCATTTTCTGTTACAGAAGTCAGTGTGAAGTTCTCTCTTTAGTATTTAAACCTCTGCATCTAGGGTCTTGATTCCTGGACTGTGTGATCGTTCCTGACAGGGGCTACCCAGAAGCAGGACGTTTTAAATACAGGACTTTGCTGGGAAATCCAAGATACATGGTCACCCTACCTGGCAGTAAGCAATGGTAAAAATGATTTTGAAAAAGAAACTGAAATTACAGTAGATCATCAGAAAGGTGCACATCTAAGATTATTCTCACTTAACCCTTTGAGTGTCAGAAGGGTATCCGCGCATTACGAAGCAATGTATTGGCTACCCCTCTGGCACTCAAAGGGTTAAAAGTGGCTTACACCAACATTTTAGGGTATACTTGCTTTTCACTATATTGACAATCCATGCATTGTGACAAAATGTCATTTACACCCACTCTTTGCCACATTCATTCAGTGTACACTGCCATCCTTGATTTGAATAGGGATGCATTTATCCCAGTTTTTGTTCTAAACAGTCACTGGTTCACAATGGTTTTCCATATACAGAGCATTAGGCCTTATGCATAAAAGCAAACTGGAGCAATTCTGGGGAAAACCAACTGTACCACAGGAGAGAGAAACATTGCACAATTCACATGGACTTAAATTAGTCTTTTAATGGTAACAAATAAATATTCCCATCAGTTTAAATTGTGTTTTTAAAAGAATAGTAACACACACACACACCAGCACTGTGCAAAAGTTTTAGGCAGGTGTAAAAAATACTGTAGGGATTTTGTAGGCATATAGTCAGGTGTATGATTTAAATACGTATACCAAACAGGTGCTAATAATCATCAATTTAATATGTGGATTGAAACACAATCATTAACTGAAACAGAAAAAGCTGTGCGAGAGGAATAAAACTGGGTGAGGAACAGCCAAACTCGGCTAACAAGGTGAGGTTGCTGAAGACATATTAATGGCGAAAGTCAAGCCTGAGCACAGCAACAAAACACAAGGTAGCTATATTGCATCAGCAAGGTCTCTCCCAGGTAGAAATTTCAAGGCAGACGAGTTTCAAGATGTGCCATCTAAGCTTTTTTGAAGAACAACAAATAAATAGGCAATTTTGACTCAGTGGTCGGCCAAGGAAACTTAATGCAGCAGAAGAGACACATCATGCTTAATTCCCTTTGTAATCAGTACATGTCCAGCAGTGCCATCAGCTCAGAACTGGCAGAAAACAGTGGGATCCTGGTACACCTATCTACTGTACAGAGAAGTCTGGTCACAAGTGGTCTTCATGGAAGACTTGCGGCCAAAGAGACATACCTTCGACGTGGAAACAAGGATAAGTGACTCAACTATGTACAAAAACACAGGAACTGGGGTGCAGAAAAATGGCAGCAGGTGCTCTGGACTGGTAAGCCACAATTTGAAATATTTGCGTGTAGCAGATGGCAGTTTGTTCATCGAAGGGCTGGAGAGCGGTACAAGAATAAGTGAAGGGAACAGTGAAGCATAGTGGAGGTTCATTGCAAGTTTGGGGCTGCATTTCTGCAAGTGGAATTGGGGATTTGATCAGAATTAATGCTCTCCTCAATGCTTAGAAGTACAGGCAGATACTTATCCATCAAGCAGTACCATCAGGGAGGCATCTGATTGGCCCCAAATTTATTCTGCAGCATGACAACTACCTCAGACATACAGCCAAAGTCATTAAGAACTATCTTCAGCAGAAAGAAGAACAAGGAGTCCTGGAAGTGATGGTATGGCCCTGATCTCAATATCATCTAGTCTGTCTGTGATTACATGAAGTGAGAGAAGCAACTGAGGCTGCCTAAATCCACAGAGGAACTGTGCTTAGTTCTCCAAGATGTTTGGAACAACCTATCTGCCAAGTTCCTTAACAAACTGTGTGCAAGTGTACTTAAGAATTTATGCTGTATTTAATGCAAAGGGTGGTCACACCAAATATTGATTTGATTTTTCTTCTCTTCATGCACTATTTATTTTGTTAATTGATAAAAATAAACTATTAACATGTCTTTTTAAAAGCATTCTTACTTTACAGCATTTTTTTCACACCTGCCAAAAACTTTTGTAACTACAGTGTATGTGTGCACATTATATATATATATATATATATATATATATATATATATATATATATATATATATATATATATAAAATATACACACACACACGCATTGTACTGTTAATCCTCCTGAGAAATAGAAGGTTATGCCCACTGCCGAGGCATTTTATTCAAATGTTCTTGTTGCAGTTCAAACTTGGATCTTTTAGGTGCTGCATCTCAATGGCCTGAAATTTTACAGTGGCACTGTTGCTACTCCGTCCTATGGAAAGCTCTGCCACTGAATGCAAGAGAGGTCACCAGGCATTGAAAAGGTTTATATTTGCTCCATACAGCAAACATAGTTTGCTCCAGAAATACTCCAGGGCTAAGATGCACTAATATTCAATAAGGGCTCATGATGGTGATGTGTTGAAGGCACATCGCCAACATGCACCAAGATGTCTTCACCATCATATCCCCCTCATTCCATAGTCATTGCCTTGAATCCACTATACCGTTGACAGGTTTACGATTTTGCACCTAACACATCAACAATGGCTCATTTCCATATGGAAATGCAGGTTAACAAGCCATTGTCATATGCGTGTGGGTGTATTTATATGTTATTGTGGCTGTTAGCCATATACACTAAACTCCGTTAGCTGACACTTCTGTCGGAGTTCACAGTCCCAACATCACCCACCTCAAGTTAGCGATGTTGGGATCTCCCTGTAGTTCTCTCTATGAAGCGTGAGGACAGTTTGCGGTCTCTGCTAAAGAGCAAAGAAAGCAGCTGCCCTTCTTTAACCCTATCAAAGCCATAAGTATGTGGATTGCATACCCCTGTGGCACTGAAAGGAGTAAAAAAGTTATCTGCTATTTGAGAAATAGTATGACCAAAACATTTTTGTCATTCATAAATAATTGTATTAGCAAAAAACTTAAAAAAAAAATCCATAAAGGCTCAGATGCTTTAGGAATATTATGAATTATTTCACAACATTTTATATTACAGAGTAATTTGTCATATGTTTGGCCAGTAAATATGACCTTACAGGACATTTTTTGTTTGTTTGTTTTCACTTAACATTTATTATAACATGTATTTTGTGAGCAGGTGCCTCGCCAAGCTGCTCCACTGGAATCCACTCTGGTGAAATAAGTGGATGTGACAGATGCCAGCAGTTACATTGCCAAGCTTCATCCGCTCACCTCGCCAGAGTGTGCCTGGCAAAGGAAGCCAATGTCAGCAGGGCAGTTTGGCAAAACATCCTCTGGGGATTAAAATACCAATTGAAATCAATAGGAATGTTTATTTGTCCCCTATGGTGCAGTTCATTTGCCCCAGAAGTGGTGCACTTTACTTTAGTACATAAGGTCCATGTTTATAGACTGCCCCATACCTTTTCCCGCACATTGTTGTAACTTTGTTGTAGCCAACTCGTCCACCATCCTCCAGCCTCCCTGCCAAGTAAAACAGAAATGGTGAGAGTGGAAGATAGGATACTCATACTACAGGCCGGTCTGCAGGGACAAATGAAAGGCCAGTACTTGCGTATTTCCAGGAACAAAATAAATAAGTCTCTGATAAACACACTAGTGCTCAAGCACTCAATCCTCAACGTATGGCCTGTTAATGGTCACTGAAACAGACAGTAATGTCCCATAAATTTTTTTTAGAGTTTTGCAGAGCTTAAAAAAATAAGCTAAATGCCACAAATCTTATCTCTCAAACTGCTATGGTTTGAGAGATATCATCCGCTGAAGTTCTCCTCTCCCTCTGACGTTAGCTGACAACAGGAGTTTCTGGTACGGGGACCGACAAGCAACTCTTCAGCAGAGCTGCAATAGCTCGATTTAAAATTAATTACTTCTTTGGAACAGTCTACAAAGTGTACCTGGTTAGCAAGCACGCTTTTTAGACCATTCCAAAGAATTAATTCTTTTTAAATCTCACTATTGCGGCTCTGTTTAAAAGCCTCGTGTTGGCTGACACGGACCTCCTTCTGTCAGCTTTACAGCTGACATCAGGAGAAGAGGAACTTTAGCGGATGATATTTCTCAAATCATAGCGGTTTGAGAGATAGCATTAGTGACGTTTAGATTATTTTTTAAGCTCTACAAAATTCTAAAAAATGTTTATGGGATGTACTGTCCCTTGAAGACAGGTTTGAGGACAACTGCTTTGCACATGGTTTGAGGTGACAAAAAGGGTGTATGGAATTTGAGGCAAAATTAAGAGAAAATGAGAATCTGAACTGAGAGGATACAAAAAGGGGTGTGTTTAAAGTGAACCAAGCACGGTGTTCATCTCTTTGTGTTTCATTATGTTTTCATTTATATTGTGAAAAATCTTCTAATACTTTGTGCCCCAATTAAACAGGGATTTAAAATAAATTAGTCCATTGTAAATAAATAATGTGGATTTTGTGATTGCAGAAATGGAATATGCAACAAAGGGAAGAGGTTGTGTAGATTTAAAGAGGTAAAAGGAGACCTCTGAGGGTCATGATGGCAGAGTAGCATACCTCCAAGACATTCCTCTTTAGGAGGCAAAGATACTCTTTAAAGGGATAGTAATACTTCATTTTAACTTTATTTTATTTTGTAGGCATTAAAAAAATATGAAGAAAGATATGTCTTATCTCTCAAACCTTTATGGTTTAAGAGATATTCACAAGCAAAGTTTCCCCTCCCTCCCCTTTTACCTAGTGTAAGCCATCTCTTCTCAGATGGGGAATCTGGTTGTTAGACCAGACAGATAACAGCAGGGGACAATCTTCTTCCTATGAGAACAATGAAAACCCTGCCCCCTTGACAAGTTTTTCAGGTTTTTCCCTTATCTTAATTGAAGATTGTCCCTCTCTGCAGTCTACCTGGGCACCTCCCTTCTGCTATGGCTGAAAAGTGTTACATCAGTAAAAGGGGTGGGAGGGGGACACTTTGTCATTGAATTACTCTTGAACTACAACTCTGACAGAATTGAAATAACACTCTCCAAAGTCCAAATACTATGATGATTAATTAGAGCTACTTTTATTATGAAACATTACTATCCCTTTAAGACCTAAATCCATCTATCCCTCTTTTTAGGAGACCACAATACATATTTTGTATAAGGGTATGTTTGTTTACACCTTAGTATGGGTTTCTAAATTAGCCTGGATACATAAAATACTTATTCAACTACATAAAGAGCTGTCAAAAGGTCATGAAATAAGCTAAGATTTTCAGTAATGCCCCACCCACTAGTGGCTCCTCCTAACACCAACTAAACAAGTGTAACAGAAACGAAGACTGCTAATTATTTCAGACTAGTTGAACAGCCCGTTATACGGGCCACAGTGCCACTGCCACCCGGTGGCGGGGCAGTCATGCGCAGTGGAGACTGCCCACGCCGCGGCTGATATAGAGCTGCGGCGCGGGCAGTCTCTACTGCACATGTCGCGGCGTTACACATGAATTAGCGAATTATTATATAGGATAAGTGTAAAAGCCCATATACACTGGCAAGGTCTGGGTAATGTTAACCCTTTGAGTGCCAGTGAGGTACACAACACATTGCTTTGCAATGCGTTGCGTAACCCTCTGGCACTCAACCGGTTAAAAGGCCGCTACCTCACTGCTCCACGCGATGCAGTCTTGTATTGCCTTACTCACGCAATGCAATCACGCACAGTAGAGACTGCCCGAATGCCTCTACTGCGCATAAATGCAACATGACAAACATCCTAGCGAATTATTATATACGATTCTGTAGGTTTGGGGATGACCGTTATCATTCATATTTGACGTGACAAAGCAGGTCAAACACAGAGGGTACCTGTGAAAATGGGTTGGCATGGAGAATGTACTGGATTTTGTGTGCGACACATAAGGTTTACAGATTTTGCTTTAACAGAACAGGGCACATATTTAGCAAGGATAAGACAATTCTGGAATAAAACTCCTGCACAATATTATACTATTAGCACTATAGATCTGTGGTTCCCAAACTTTTTGTCATGCCTCAACAGAAGTTTTCAGGACATTTTTCAATAATGCACATGTAATTATATCAACATACAAGGATCTGTTATAAAGTAACAGCCATTAATTAATCCACCTGTGATCCTTCGAGGATAGAAAAATCATGAATTGTTAGGGGGTGGCCTATATGCTATAATTCATGAGAACATATGGAACGATAGTTAATTTCTGAGCTGTCAGTAGAGATATATGTTGGTACTGGATAGCATGTAGGTTTGAGGGTGACAAAATGATCGTTCTTGGGTTGACACGGAAAGGTACGTTCACTGTTGATGACAACGGGATTGTCGGGGTTGTATGAGACTTTAAGTGACAACGTAAACGTGTGTATGAATGTGTTACGGTAGCAGATTAAAGGAGAATGTTATGGTCTTCGGGGTAAAAGCACGAAAGAGTGTAGTGCATTTAATATAAGAGAAGGTGACGTCTGTGAGAACCTGGGTAAGTACGCAGACACGCCGGAGGTTATAATCTATGTACATTCACAGATTGGTGTGTGTATATGTATGGGAAACTTGGTCAATGTGCCGGGGATATCTTCCAGTGTATTGGGTCTTTTCCGATAGCCAAATTCTTGCTTAGAGCAGCCCCCCACCAATAAATCCCATTCTCACCCTTCCGCCATGTTGCCTCGGTGACATCACCAATATTTACCGACCTCTGACCCCACAATTCCGGCACTCCCCCTCTCACAGACCGGAAGCGAGTGGGCTGGCCTTATAGACTTAACCCTCGGAGTCACAGATGGGTACGGAACGCATTGCTTTGCAATAGGTTCCGTACCCCTCTGCCACTCAAAGGGTTAAGTCCTAACGAGTGTGTCTAACGTTGGATTTGATCCACGCGTTGCGACTCTAAGTACCGAAAGCGTCTATAAAATTCTAGAGGGTTGATATGTGACTATTATGTATACAATATAGACTGTGTGGTCACCATATTAATTCAGGTATTTGCTATGTATAATAGACGTGCTTCTGGCACACGAATGGTTAACAGGAATTATTTGATAGATGCGCGCCTTTGATGGTCAAGAGTAAAAACATTACATTACTAAACATGGCCACGGTTTGGGTACTTGTATCTGACTTGTTAAGGGAAAACAGTTTGTACCCCCTGATGTAGAAGGGGGAATGAAATAAAACTTAAAAATAGATGAAAGTGGGAAAATAGACATGCTACCTTTACCTATTTTTTACTTGATGAATCTGTAAAGTAAAAACAAAACAGTACTGTCTCTTTAAAGGGGCAATATAGGCAGCGTCGCGCCCTGTGTAAACAGAGTTCTCTTAGCTTATATCCATGGTTCTGGTCAGTTCCCACTGCATATCATCATATCTACAGCAGAGGGTGATGTTAGACCCTCATACTATTAAGAGTAAAAGCAAGACTTCGGTACTGTCCATTAAATGAGAGAAGACAAATTGGGGCACTGAAATCACCCAGTCCTACAGATTACCCTAATTTGAAGGGCGTACAGATGAGACTGAGTGAGTTTTAAGCTATGAGAACCGTTCAAATACTTCAGAGGACACTGCTTTTGGTTTAAAAGAGTCTTTATTATTGACCATATACTGGCCATTTAAATGTTAACATTTCTGGATTTTGTAATATACCTAAAATTGAATACATACCTGTGCAAAACAAAACACACCAGGCACTGTAGCTTTGTGATAAACTTTGCTTGGTATGTACATCAACATTATTATAACCAAAATTCCACCAAACCAAGGCTAAGAGATGATAAGCAAATAAATGTCTTGGGGGTGCTTATACTCTCTTGAGCCTAAGCTTGGTGAGTTGACCTTATTATTCAAGTTAAAAAAGAACAATTCTAGATCACACCAAACCACTATATGGGCAAATGAAAAATATTATTCATTTAAATGAGGCTTTTAACCCACTGAATACTAAGGAGGTCTCTAACACATTGCTTTGCAATGAGCCAGAGACCTGTCTAGCATGGAAGGGCTTAAAGGGATAGTATTGCCACTGTATTGCTTTTATTTAAGTAATTTTAATATTGTAGCGATTAAAAAGATAAATAAAAAGAGGTATGTCCCATCTCTCAAACTTTTATAGTTTAAGAGATTGAAGCATCTAAAATTCTGGTTTCACAGAAGTCTGCCATGTAGCTGAGAAAAGCTGATCCTGGTCCCGGGACTGTCCTGTGGCTCTTCAGCAGAGCCACAATATTAAATCGCTACAATATTAAAATTACTTAAATATAAGCAATACTATCCCTTTAAAAGCCCAATTTCAATCAATTGCAGTTGTGACATTTTCTTTTAACCTTTTGAGTGCCAGAGGGTTAAACAACACAACAAAGCTATGTGTTGCATATTCCTCTGGCACTCAAAGGGTTAAACCCTGGTGCAGTTGATTTGCTCCAGATCTGCACCTCTTTATGTTGATAAATATGGCCCAATATGTACAAATACATATGTAGGACCTTGTTGCTGTTATTGCTATAAAGTAAAACCAAGGCACACCATTTTGCATTTTTACAATTTATTTATAAAAATTACACTTTATGTACAATAATATATATTTATAGATAGATATAACAGGTACAACATTGAAACAGGATATATAACATTTGTACAGAGAGAGATGGTAGGCAGCAATATATAGTAGAGCAGTGTTGAACCCCAGGCAAGAAGGGTTCATAACAGTAGATGTGATATAGAATATATTTGGGCCTTTTCCCACTGCAAATCATAGATGATGTCATGCACTGTATTTAGTGTCTTTAAAAAAGATATGCTATTCAAATTTACAATATGATAGTCTCTGGAAAAGTAAAGTTCTAGTCAATTCAGGTTTGGCAGGGAAATCTGACAGTGGCAAATACCTTCATTCTTTTTGGCGTGCTGTTTCTCTCTTTCATTTATTGGGTTTAGAAACAGGGATGCCAGCAGCAGTCCTGGGCAGTGGCTGTGACAAAGGTTGGCACATGGAGCAGGGACATGGCAATCCTGAAAAATGATGAACAGCAGCAGGAGCACGGTGGAGGTCTGAAGTCATCAAAGCCAAGTAAGTGGTAAAGTCTGAAGATGGCACAGAGCCTATCACTGGAGGTAGAGGTGCCATGCGGTGGAGTGGCAGAGAGGTGGTGCTCCCAGGTACACGGTAAGCTCCATACACATCACTCACCAGCTTCTTCATCTCCTCCAATGAACTAGACAGCATTATGATGTAGTTACGAGCCAGCATCAGGGTGGCAATCTTAGAAAGCTTACGTACAGAGGGTCCATGTGAGTATGGCATGACTTCTCTCAGACCATCCATGGCTTGGTTCAGGTCATGCATACGTTGTCTTTCACGACTGTTTACTTTCAGACGTAACTCATGCAGGTTTTCTTGGGCAACTTCTCTCCTACTGGCTCTCACTCTCCCACGGTTGGATATTCTCTGTCCTGCGCTCAGTGTCTGGAACATTTTGCCAGACAAGAACTGGGGGCTGTCTTCCCTCTCCAGCTCTGGTGAGGATGATCTGCTGGACAGGCAATCTGAATCCATTCTGGTCTGTGGTTACTCAGTGTAGGCTGGAGTCTGTGGGTGAGATGGAACAGCAGGATCTGACAGCTGCAGTACAAATGTTCTCTTAGCAGAGATCCTCAGTCACTAGCCTCTTGCTTGTACTGGGGTCCCTGCTGTGCTGGTGTTATTTATACACAACTCTTCACAATAGACACAAAAGGAGCATTTCAATGCATTGTTTGATATTTTACCCAATCACCAAGAGACATGAGCTCAAGCAGTTAACATTTAGCCAGCTCAATGGCTTGTAACCCTGTTCCTAAGAATTTTACCACTTACCTTTACTATGCAGTCATAGCTATTCATGCATTTTATGAGGATATATGTCTTCATGGCATCTGTCTGGAGTACTACAGCTAATCTTATCAGCAAGATGGAAACCAATTGGCACACAACATGCATTAGAAATTTCTCAACTGTCAATTTCAGTGCATCCAGTAGTCCACTGCAGCCCTGTCCTATGTATTTATTATGATACCTTTAACCATTTAATTTCCACTGCGATATGAAATGCATTGCACATCCTTATGACACTGTAAGGGTTACTAAAAAATATGGGCTGTCTGTCTTTGTCAAACTTTGCAGGTAACATTCACGGCTTCCATAGACCTTTTTGGTCTGGCTTGGAAACCCTTCTCTTGGGTCTGTGGGTGCTGCAACACAGTTCATCTGAGAAAGAACGATTGCTCAATACATTTTACAGTTTTATTGGCTGCTGCTTTTGTTACATGTATTTTCTTATTCATGCATCAATAAAATAAAGGAAAAAAAAAACACTTTTCCACATATGCCTTATAATGGGAAAATAATAATTTGTACATGATAGTAATCTCAGTCACATCTCCCTGGATCTACACCCTCCTTTTTGTAAAATGTTAGGATATTTATGTTAACTTTTGCTGTCTAAGATTGTGGAAGAGATTTACTAAACAGCTAATTGAACCTTTTTGCCCAGAAAAGGGTGTTGCGTTCCCTTTTAGAACTAGTTACTAAAATGTTTTATGTGTAGCTGGAGATTTTTTTAAGGTTTTGCTTGCATCTCGGCAAGTCAGGAAAAAACACATTGGTGAGATGTATGAATCCACCAGCACAGCTCATTTTCTGACATTATATGCTAGCTTAAAACCTATACATCTGATCCCATGTTTATGGACAAACACCTTAGTGATTTTATTCAAGGTACTGTTATTTTTAGAGCACCCATGACCAGGGCTGGATTTACATCTCAGGAGCCTGTAGGCACAGAAATTTGAAGCCCCCCCCCCCCCGTGGGCCATCTACACTGGGTACCTCCACAATGCTCCTAATCTCCACGTTGCCCCCCCATCATCTCCATATTGCCCTCACATTGCCCCCATCATTGCCACATTGCCCCCATCAGCTCCATATTGCCCTCACAATGCCCCCCATCAGCTCCACATTGCCCTCACATTGCCCCCCTTCAGCTCCATATTGCCCTCACAATGCCCCCCATCAGCTCCATATTGCCCCCATCAGCTCCACATTGCCCTCACAATGCCCCCATCAGCTCCACATTGCCCTCACATTGCCCCCCACCCCATCAGCTCCAACTTGCCCCCACCATCTCCACATTGCCCTCCATCGGCTCCAACTTGCCCCCCATTAGCTCCAACTTGCCCCCCATTAGCTCCACATTGCCCTCACATTGCCTCCCACTGTTGTCCGTTGCTTTTTTTTTTTTTTTTTTTTTAAAGAATATTTAAAAAAAAAAAGAAAAAAAATGGCAGACGCCCCTCGTTGGCGTGCGCCTGTAGGCAGGTGCCTACTTCGCCTAATGGCAAATCCGGCCCTGCCCATGACATCCTATAGCTCATCCTATCCTATATATATATATATATATATATATATATATATATATATATATATATATCCTATATAATAATTCGCTAAGTTGTGTGTAACGCACGACATGTGCAGTAGACACTGCTGCGCGTGCTGCAGTCATGCGCAGTAGAGACTGCCCGCGCCGCGGCTGATACAGAGCTGGGCGCTCCGAAGGAGCGTCCAGCTCTGTATCAGCAGTGGCGCGGGCAGTCTCTACTGCGCGTGACTGCCGCGCGACCGGCTGCCAGAGGCACTGTGGCCCGTGTAACGGGGTGTTCAACTAGTATATAATAATTCGCTAAAACATGTGTAACACCGCGACATGCGCAGTAGACACTGCTGCGCATGCTGAAGTCATGCGCAGTAGAGACTGCCCACGCCACGGCTGATACAGAGCTGGATGCTCCGAAGGAGCGTTCAGCTCTGTATCAGCCGTGGCTCAGGCAGTCTCCACTGCGCGTGACTGCCCCGCGACCGGGTGGCAGTGGCACTATGGCCCGTGTAACGGGCTGTTCAACTAGTTTGTCATAATGAAGGGCATAAGTACAAAATATATAGCTATTTTTAGGTTTCTCAGTCAGAATAACAAATATATCATTGTACAATACAAGTTCCTTAATTATACAACTGCAGCACTGCACTCACATTTGTGTCAAAATCTTTATAGAAAAGAAGGGGAAATGTAAGTGGATGTTTGTGGCAAACTAAAGGGCAACTGCACCCTGGCTGAGAACCACTGCCTTAGTGCATACTACCTTGCACAATTTTGCAATTAAGAGTTTAATGCTAGCATCCCAATCTTATTACTTGCTCAGAAAAAAAGAGGCATTTTTCTTGATGTCATCTTTACCCCAAATCATTAGTGTAAGTTATATATGTATGTGTCTCTTTAATGAGTAACAAAATTGGGAGAGGAAGAGAGAGGTGTGTTTGGAGGTATGTAGCTTAGTGGTGACATACCCGTAGGTGCCAGGGGAGAGTGAATTTGACGGATTGATCAATGCACAAAGTGCATAACCATTCTTTTGTGATCCTTTTAGCCAGTCACTACAGACAGGTATTTCCAGATGACTGGAAAATTGCTAAAACAGTAACACTTCATTAAAATTACAGTAAAAAAAAAAAAAAAAAAAGACAATGGCAATTAATGGCCTGCGATTCTGAAATCAGTTACTGAAAATATAATTGCAACGATATTTAAAGTATTGTGGCATATCAAGCTTAGTGACTTGCTAGATCCATCTTATCTATCAAATCTAGGTGACAAGTTTGGGATCTAGGTTTAAAAAATGCATGGTGGAATACATTGATACTTTTCAGACAGCAACACTAGAGGAAATAGACTTTATAATTTATAATTTCAGATTATATAAATGTAGGCAAGTGGTGTGATAAGGCAGTGAGAAAAATTAGAAGGATAAAGTTGTATAGGTGGAATTCAGTGTAGCAAAAACTCACAAGAGTGGTATAAAGGTGATAACTTTTAATGACTAACTGAGAACATATAAAGTACAAGCTTTCAGGACACTAAGGCCCCTTCTTCAGGCGTGGGTTAAGTTGTATATGAAAAGGTATTACCAGCATGGAGAAATGTACGAATTCCATTCTTCAGATCACTGGCAAGACCTCACCTACAATTTTGTATAAAGCTCTGGAGGCCGTGAGGGGAATATATGAATCTGATTCTTCCCAAAATTCAGAGCAAATAACTGTTTTTGTGTGTTGAATTGTCCTGTGTCTGTTTAAAGGAGCAGTAAACTTTTGTTATGAAAAAAATATATGTTGCAGTAATTTGTTATACTCATTAAATATTTTAATAAACCACTCCAGTAACTTTAAGCATCCATACTAATATAGGATAGTGTCCTTAAAAGGACAGTAATGTTTCAAAATAAATTCAGCTCCAATTATTCTTTATCATTTTTGGGCTATGTAGAGCGTATTATCATTCTCTACAAAGTGTAGTTCCAGTGTAATTGAATTAAAAAGTGTCCCATTCCCACCCCTTTTACCTATTGTAAGCCACCGCCAATCAGATGTGGAATCTGGTCACTTGACCAGACAGCTCACAGCAAGGGACAATCTTCTGGCTGTGAGCAAAAGGAAAACCCTGACCACCTTGTAGGAGGAGGGCAGGTTTTTACTTTATACTCACAGAAGATTGTCCCTTGTTGCGATCCATCTGGACGTTTTTGCTGTGCAGCTTTTCATAGGTAAAAGGGGTGGGAGGTAATGGTTCAATTACTCTGGAACTACACATCATAAAGAATGATGATAATGCTCTACATGGCCCAAAAACTATAAAGAATAATCTGAGTTGCATTTATTTTGAAACATTACTATTCCTATCAATCATAAAATCTGGGGCTCACTGGAGAGACACAGGTTTAGTCTTTTATAGTGAATGCAGATTTGTTCTCCTAAAATTTTTACATTTGCTCATTCTCTCTTTTTTGCTTAGAAATTTTACATCTTGTAACAGAATATTTATCACCTTGAGCTGTTATGGAAGACACATTGACTGTCCTCGGTTTTCCTGGAGCAGAGGACGTCAGCCCAGGAGAACCGAGAACGGGGAAGGAGAGAGACAACAGGAGGAACAGCGGGGAGAACTGCGAGACTAAAAGATCACTAGTACAAGGCAGCGAATAAAGAATTGGTCTGGTAAGAGCAAACTAATATCAGTGATACTAGTATTAGCTCTTAGCCACCAAGACCTGCTTATAAAGTATTTTACTTTACATAGATGTACTAGTGTGTGGTCCCATCTACCCCCTCCTATTCTCCCATAGCCACAGTCACTGGACACAGTAAGCCCATCTGTCTCACCTCTTGTATACAGCTCATCACTTTTGGATAATAATATCATTAGAATCTATATCTCTATCTTCACAAGCACATCGAGCATAGAATAAGCCAGTCACTTCATTAGTTCACAATTTATTTATATACTGCTATACATGATCTCTTTATAATATAACACTTAGAGATTCCGGTGCGCTGTCTCTTTCTGTTCTTCTCGTTCCATGTATCTTTCCTGAGCTATCCCCGGGTCCAGACGGCAGCAAGGAACTCTATAATTAACAGCATCATCTCTCAATTTAGACCAAAAAATTACGCACTCAAACATTAGACCCTTGATATGCCTCAAAAAACTGTAAGACATTACAATGATTTTTCCATTGCATATAATTCTATATTTGGATAATAAAGCAACTAACATGTTTTCTCAACAAGAACTCAGGATATAAATGAAAACTGTTTATACTATTATAAGAAGTACATTGATTAAGAAGTTACAATTACCATACACAAACTGTGAAATAGGAATTGTTCTGATCTATATAATTTCATATGAATATAAATTTATATTTGATTTTATATGCATTTATGTTTATCTAATCTGAATTTCATTGAAAGAAATATATATCCAGAATAAGGTGAGCGCTAGTCACCTATTCCTTCTAAACGAATTTAAATACAGTATAAGCGCAGCTCATGAGCTTTTCCCTCATAATGTACAGTCCCCTTCATATCACCAGAAAAAGACTGATAAGTTAGAGAGTATTCAAAGAAGAGCAATTCAAATGATGCATGGCCTGAGTTAACACTGTACCTTCACTGTTCCCATTGAATAAATTACAGCTACCTGGAAGATCTGGATTAATAAACTGACATTTTAAAAGGGATCCTGACACGTAATATGGAAAAAAAGTATATTTTGTAGGGTTTTTCCTGCAGAGTAAAACAAGGATATTCCCACTGCTGAAAGGTGCTTTAGTCAACCTGATTTTTTAGGTGCATTATCTCAATGGCCTGAAACTTTACAACAGAGCTGTTGCTACACCATCCCGTGGAGATTTATGGTCAATGTACCAGAGCTGTCCATAGGATGGTGTAACAACAGCACCACTGTAAAATTTCAAGCACACTTTGTAGACCATTCCAGTGAAGTATTCCTTTCTAGATAGTGCTATTTTGGCTCTGCTGAAGAGCCACCAGCTGATCCCGTGACCAGAATCTCCTTCTGTCAGCTAGAGCGCTGACATCTGTGTAAGGGACGGGATGGGGGAACTGTAGAAGCACATGTAGAAGACCGTTTCAGTGAAATTATTATTTTTTATTAACGCAATCTCGGCTCAGCTGCAGAGCCGCAAGCCTGTCGTACGACAGACTTCCCCTGCAGTCAGTACAACGCTGACTTCAGGGAGTGGGGAACTTTGCATTCAGTTATCTCTCAAACCATAAAGGTTTGAGAGATGAACCTGGGGTCAATTCAATTCTTTGTACCATAGCTACAATATGGGGATTAGTAATATTTAAGTATTACTATCCCTTTAAAGACAGTTTCTATATTATTGTAATGTAAATATCACTTCAGTGCATCAAAAGTTTACACTTTAAGATATTAATATTTTTTTTCAACTGTCAGTACAATAGAAATCACTGAGGAAATAAAAAAAATTTTTTGATGAAATGAGTCCAGTGTTTCACATTTCGTGATGTTACAATAGATTCCTTTTCCTTTGAGTGTTCTTATGTTGGGCACACTCTTTGATTTATAACTTAGATTTTAAGAGTTTCTGTAGGGGCTGTTGTTTGGCCTGCAAGTTCCTAACATGATGGAATCCTAAGAAAATATTAGCCTGATCAAAAAGGGTGAAGATTCACAATCACTTGGATCCAGAAGACAGTAAACTATGGGACACTGCTCCCAATGTAGATATTCCAGTCTCTAAGTTATCTGAAGAAACAATCGTTTAATTAGAAAATTGCTTTGTTTTTACAGACAGGAAATTGAAAACATTTTAAAGTGACAGTGGCAGTCTTCAAATCCAGCATTGCAGCAGAATGTGTATCCAAATCCCTAAAACTCTTGATGGGCCAACTGGAGAAAGATGTTACTAAAGATAATCCAAGAGAAGTTATCCTAAATTCCATCCTTCTCATCCAACCAGTCACTGACATCCTATGCAATAAATACATGGAAACTGTCAGATTAGGAACAAGGGTAACCTCTCTCCACAGCTCCTAGGCAAGCTCTATCGCTTAAAGGGATAGTAATGTATCATAATAACAGCAGCTCCAATTAATTTTCCTAGTATTTGGGCCATGGAGAGTGTTAGTTCAATACTGTCAGAGCTGTAGTTCAAGAGTAATTGAATGATAAAGTATCCCCCTCCCTCCCCTTTTACCTAGTGTAAGCCACCTCCCCTCACATGTAGAATCTTATCCTGGGACCAGACAGCTCACAGCAAGGGACAGTCTTCTTACTGTGAGCATAAGGAAAACCCCCTTAACAGGTTTTCCCCTTATGCTTACTGAAGATTGTCCCTCTCTGAAATCCATCCGTCTTGCTGCTCTGAGGTGAGCACTGTTACATCAGTAAAAGTGGTGGGAGGGGGATATTTTATCCATTACTCTTGAACTACATATGTGGCTGGGTCAGCAACGGGCTTGTTAGTGGCTTTGAAAAAGCAGCTTTGTAGCTGCGAAACGCGTTAGCCTTTAAAGCCTTTATTGTTTTAATTATATATGTTTGAATTTTATAGTGAATAAATTTTATATGATATAAAGTTTTGTTCCGCCTGACATTTGGATTTAAAGGATCTACAGCATATGTGAGTCCCGAACTGAGACGGGTTAATTTCTCCATTAGCCCGATTGTCTGTGGACTCTGGTATCGGAGCTCTGACATTATTTGAATGTGAGTATAATTTATACTTTGATACATTGTATTTTTTAGCGACTGAACTTCACTATTGGCACCCCTTTGTTGTCTTTTTGTATTTCTATACCGAGGAGGGTGATCGTGTTATTTCAAGGGAGCAGCCAAAGATCATGTTTTACATCTAAAAGTGAATGATTTGAAGATTGGAATCTTCCTCTTCGTGCCTGTTCTGTTGGTTCCGGCATACGTCGCCACTGACACAGGCCCATTGTGAGTGCACACAATTGGGTGTGGTGGCGGTATCATTAATTAAAAGAAATACTGATACGCACAAGGGCGTCCCTTGTTGTTTTCCCCTTTCTTCTTGTTCTATAGTTGTCTGTATCTAAACACCTCTGAGAACTGGACTCTGGGGTGTTTAACTCCATTCACTTGTATAAAGCAGGTTACACACAATCCCCACCATAAAAATACCCCCAGTGAAGACTAGAAACAAATTGATATTCTGAATCTAAAACAGGTGTGGGCAACCTGAGGTCAATCAGTTAAGATTGTGCATGCCTTCTTGCTTTATTTAATGTTTGTTCCATTAAAGCAATACATTCTAGCTCTTGGCAATTCCAGAACCTGCAGTTTACCATAGAGACAGGTTTCAGACACAACAAGATGTAAGTATCTGACAGAGTGGCAGGTACCTGGTTTCAAGATTCAATCCCAGTAGTACTGTCCTTGGAGCACTTTGCTTCTGTTTCTTGTCTCCATTTGTGCTGTGGTCTAAGGGCTCGATTTAAAGGCAGCCGTTAGCAAAAAAAATCACTAACGGGTGCGTTAAGTGTCATGTTGCAATTCAAAGATCCGTCTAAACAACAGCTAACGGCAGTTGTAGAATCCTTACGGCCGATACACTTACGTGCATTCAGACGCATGGAACAACATACCCCAGAGCTATTCAAAGGCTTGCGGTACTGATAACGGCTGAAAAAAAGACACACCTAACGGCTAAAAGTTAAGACCCACTTCTCACACACGTTAGACACTTAACGGCCAAAACTAAACACCCGTTACAGAGGAAAACACACCAAATGCTTACCGCACAACCATGTAAATGGGAAAATTAACCCGTGCAATGCCAAAACAACACAAAAACATGCACACACAACACAAATCACTACACAAACAACAACAACCAACACCACAGGGACAACAACACACAAAAACAACAACACAACATGGCACGGAACAATGGGGGTCATCACACAAAGCGGACACCTGCAAATACAAGCTCACCTGGGCAACATCAACACGCCACCTGCACCCCACAACTGCACGTCCGCAAATGGCACACACAGAACAAGCACAACACACCACATCTTATAACACACACACACCTGCAAACACTTACCTGGACAAAAACAACTCACCATTGGTCAGCACTCACCTCATCAACACACCTACACAACGCCCTAGCAAGTACTTAAAGGGACAACTCAACACACTCACTTGTGGCTTGTTTTCCACTCAGGGAGGGAGAGAGAGATAGAGAGAGAGACAGATAGAGACAGATAGAGAGAGCAAACAGTATGTTGGGTTACATATTGTTGCGAAGGCTGCGGAGAAGGCGTGCAAGGGAGAGAGCTGGGGAACATCAGCAACCTCCAAGCACGCCTCATCAACAGCCTCCACCTGTTGCAAGTGAGGAGGCTCTGGCTCAGCAGCCACACAGGAGCCCATCCCCACCCGGAGGACACCTGCCTGCAGATGCACAGCTGCAGCAACAGGATGCTCCCCAGCTGCCACAGGGACCCCTGCAGCAGCCCAGGATGCATAGACGACCACCAAGGCCCAGGGTATACTGTCCAAGGGTCACTCTCTTTGGAATGACCGATGACGAGGTTATTGATCGCTACAGGTTGAGGCCACACAGCATCATAGCCCTGTATGAGGTCATCAAGGAGCAGGTGGATCCCATATGCACCCATAACCATGCTCTAACTGGCCTTCAAAAACTCCTGTGTGCCATACACTTCATGGCAAGTGGCGCCTTTCAGTCGACAGAGGGTTACGCATCTGGCATGTCCCAAGCCACATTCTCCAGGGTGCTGGCCCAGGTCTTGCCAGCCCTCAAAGCCAAGGCCAGTACCTACATACGTTTCCCCATCACCGATATGGAGTGGACACATCTGAAGCAGGGCTTCTATGCAAGGGGAGGCATGCCCAGGGTCATGGGTGCAATAGATTGCACCCATGTCCGTATCAAAGCACCAGCACGTCAGGGACATATGTTCCTGAACCGCAAAAACTTCCACTCCATGAATGTGCAGATGGTGTGTGACAGCAACCTGGCCATAATGAATGTCTGTGCGAAATTTCCCGGGAGCTGTCACGATTCACATATACTCAGAAATTCATCTGTGCAGAGGGATTTCGAAAATGGGACCTATACAGGCGGATGGCTTCTGGGTGAGTTAACAGCACCAAATGACACCACATACACATGTGCTAGTACGTTCACCACAGAAAACAACATTTACACAATATGTGCTCCTTGTCACACCATGTCACTCACTTTCCACAGGTGATGCTGGCTATGGATGCAAGCCATGGCTCCTCACCCCGGTCGCCAATCCCCAAAACGATGCCCAGGAACGATATAACCAGGCTCATGCCAGAACACGGAATGCCATTGAGCGGACCTTCGGCCTCCTCAAGTCCCGATTCCAATGTCTGGACCACTCGGGGGGAGCATTGCAGTATGCACCAGGCAAGGTCTGCGACATCATCGTGGCATGTGCCATCCTACATAATATCGCGGTGGACACCAGACTCATCGACGATGTCCATCCCCCACCCAGACCTGAAGACCCTGTGGACATCGTTGAGTGTGAGGAAACCCCAACAGTGATGCAGACAAGGGACAGATTGATCAGGGATCACTTCTGCTGTGAGTATAATACATGTATGCACACAATCCATGCATACACACCCACCACAACACACATGTTCTGTTTCACCCCACAGGATCAGTGACACAGCCCTGTCACTGGCTGCAGTATGGACCACCAGCATCAACTATTCCGTGGACCAGTCAGATTGGGCCTAGAGATTCCGAATACACCTGACAACCTGTCGTCCATGTTGATACTGCTACCTCAAGGATATCATGCATGCCCCCCCTGGAAACCAAGGTACAACACTTTAACCTTGTTCAGCATATCCCACAGCTCCCTAGGCACCAACTAAAGTGTTCTGCTAGGATCAGACCCATAGCAACCATGGTACCCCTGTAGCAAGGGAGTCTCATCCAAGCCAATGCATCGGATAGAACTCTGTCACATAAGGGGTTCAGGGGGCATTCGTGGGGACATGGGACCAGTAGCTTGCTACAGTTGAATAAAGCAGCAGAGGGGTGGATCGACAGTAATAGTGTGTTACACAACATGGAGCTCATGAAATGTGGATCACATCTCCATGGACACCATGCTGCCCTGTGTGTGTGTATGTGTGTGCAGTGATATGTGCCCCAGAAAGAAATACACACATTAACAAATATGTCCTACTAGCTCCATGAACCAAACATATTTGGCCTGTCTCTGACAGTGGCAGCCCAAATATATTGTTGTCAGGAAGCTATTAGGACATATTTGTTGATGTGTGTAACCATGTCAGGGGCAAATATCCCTAAGGATGGTTAACATCCCCTTAGTTCCCCCCATGATGGTTCATAGACCAGTACACAACACATTACAAAGCAGTGGTTTGTGTAGACTTATGTAACGGGAAAGATTAAGAGGATCATGATGTTGTAGCTGTTGCATGACGATCACTTCGAGGGTGATGTTCCAAATCCTGTCCTCTTGTCCCACAGGCATCCATAGCACGATCCATCCTTGAACAGAGGAGTTTCCATATGACTGGACTGAAGTCTGGACAACACTTCCATGAAGCTCACCCCTTGGCGTTCCAAGTGATTGTGTTGGTGATGCAATGTTTGACCTGATGTTCACAGCAACCTCTACTGGAACATTCACATATGGACACAAATTTATGTGTGTACTAACATCCAGGTATCAGACCTGTACAGTAAGACTGCTCATACACAGATGCCAAACGATGTAGACAACACATGAGCAGTTCACTAGCATTTCTAATGTATTCCTATTTAGTTCAGATGTACCTTTTTGTGCTCATACAAGTGTTTAATGCATATTGGCTACATACACAAGAAACATCACTACTCAATCCGTGTCTGTATGAATGAATGTTGGATCAAACACCTGTCAATGTGGAACCGTACCCAAGGCTAGAGTATCCCTCATACAAAGGAAGGCATGATTTACATCACAGGAGTCCACTAGTTGCCTGACCATGAGTGGACTTTGTGATGTATACATGCAATGACATGATGGCAGTGATTCACTGATGTGTGTTGTGAGTGATTAGCTGGTGATACAGGGGACACACTTCCACTGTGATGTGATGTCCATGGTTTGTGTGTTGCTCAATATAATCAATGTCCTGAGATTGCTGTAGGTTGTCATATCTCAGTACATGGGCTACATCAACAAAAACAACCATGTGGACAAGTGTTATTACTGGTGAAGTGTGTTATAACCTTAGTTAAACAACAACACAACTTAAACTTATTTTCAGGGTTTACTATCCCTTTATTTCACATTGTAGCCCTTTAAAAAACATGAAAAATGATATCAGTCTTATCTACCAAACATATATGATTTGGGATATAAGACTTATATCATTTTACATGTTTTTTTAAGGGCTACAATATAGAATGAACTTATTTTCAAGGTTTACTATCCCTTTAATACATAAGCCAATGCTCAGCCTAAGGTTCCAATGTGCGTGCTACACAATGAAATCTTAGGAAGATTTTTGGGTTATGCAGTGAGTTAGGCTGTGATTCAAACTCCTGTTGTGCAACTGACTTGCTGGAGAACACAATGCTCACCCTAGGATCACAATGTGTAACACACACATTGAGATCCTAGGGTGTACATTGTGTTCCCCAGTATGTCAGCTGCACAATAGAATTTTGATTTAAAGACCATATTGATGCATGTTCAATCTGTCCTGCTTGTTATTTCCCTGCTAAGTCGCATAGCTGTTAGTTTGGTTTTCCCCTCAAACACAACAATTGATGCAGACGAATGTTCAGTGTTGCACCAGTTGTTGTGCTAAGGGGTATGTTCTGATCAAATCTGACACACATCATGGCCATGTAACACTGTTGTGTTATATGGCTACAGGGATGGGTTGCCAGGTGAATTTGGACAACGGTGTGGGTGTGTGTGAACCCATGTTGTAACATCACACAAACATTTCCCCCAGGCAGGAGTTGAGTTCACTGCATTGTTTGGCAATGCATTGGAGACAACCCTGCCACCCAATCTATAAGTGATTACACAGCAGATCAGACAGGATTCAAAAGCACAATTTTCATTTATTGAGGGGGCAGATGACAGGTTGGGCCTTTCATTTCTTTTTTTTTGGGGGGGGGGGCCTTAGACTTGGTGCCAGAGGTGGATGCCCTGGCTGATTGCCTTGTCACCCTCTGTCCCCTAGGTGTGGCTTCTGGGGTAACACTGGAAGGGGTGGTGGGTGCAGTGGACCCCTCTGTGGAACGCAGGTTCTCCCTCTCCATCCTCAGGTTCTCCCTGCGGTTAATCTCTCGCAACTCCACGAGCACCTGTGCAAACATGTCCATCATCCCCGTATGTATCTGGTGGAGTTGTGTGTTCCCCCTGGCAACCTCTGACTCCAGAGCTTGGATTCTGGTCTCCAACCTGTTCGTGTTCCTCCGGGATTCCCTCCGGTTCCTCGTGAGGTTGTCGTTGGTGGCGTGGGTTGCCCGGAGCTGTCCTCTTTGAAGGGCCATGCACTCAGCCTCCAGATCTGGGGTGCGTTGACTGCTGGAGATGGGAGTGGCCGGTGACACATGTGCTGTTTCCCCAGCTTCAGCTGTCTCCTCAGCCTCTGTTTCCCCAGCTTCAGCTGTCTCCTCAGCCTCTGTTTCCCCAGCTTCAGCTGTCTCCTCAGCCTCTGCTTCCACAGGTTCAGCTGTCTCCTCAGCCTCTATCTCCCCAGCCTCTGCTGTCTCCTCTGCTGGTACTGGGTGTGCTGTGGCTGCTACTGCTGTTTGTGTCGGTGGAGTGGCTTGCACAGACGGTGTGTGGGTGCCCACCACATCAAGGGACCCACTGCTGCCCACTGATGTCTGTGCTGGTTGAGGTGGTGGGGTGAACAAGTCCCTTGGCTGAGGGCGCTGGGGCTCCCCAATCAGGCCCAGGTGTTGGTAGTCAAGTGGCCAAGGGTCATACCTTGGCCAGTGGTAGGTGCTTGGCCCCCACCTGGGATCATACCTGGGGCCATGCTGGGGAGCCATCCAGGAGGGTAGATCCATCTCGGTGGAATATGGCCCATATTGGCTGGTGGCCACATTCCCGGGCAGCCATTGCCTCCCTGGTGGTGGTGGTGCTGCTGCTGGAGGGTAATAGCTCCCGGTGCTAGTGGGATGCATCCATCTCTCCCCCTGAATCCAGCCGCTGTACATTTGTCGAGCATCCTGTGGTGGGGCAGGCAGTTGAGAGGCAGGCAGTTGAGAGGCAGGCAGTTGAGAGGCAGGCAGTTGAGAGGCAGGCAGTTGAGAGACAGCCAGTTGAGAGGCAGGCAGTTGAGAGGCAGGCAGTTGAGAGACAGCCAGTTGAGAGGCAGGCAGTTGAGAGGCAGGCAGTTGAGAGGCAGGCAGTTGAGAGATAGCCAGTTGAGAGGCAGGCAGTTGAGAGGCAGGCAGTTGAGAGGCAGGCAGTGGTGATGCAGCCAGTTGGGGAGGAGGTGTGGTGGTTGTAGACGCTTCCCAGTGGCTAGTCCCCTCCTCTGTATCCTCCTCACTGGGTGGTGTGGTCGGCTCCTCCACGGGCTCCTGCTGCGATGGAGGCCCATAAGCTGTGTGGAGAATTGAGATTGTGTGATTAGTAAACGTAGCCATGATGGGATTAATGGGATACTAATACATGAAATGCAGAAAGGGAAATATATGTTTTGTGGTTTATCACCCTGAGTGAAACAAGGGTACTCCCACTGCTGGAGGAGGTTTTTGTTCAAAAAGTCTCCCAGCTCAGAGTAAAATTGCTTTGGTGCTATATCCCAGTGGCCTGAAGTTGTACATTGGCACTGTTGCTACATTATCCTATGAGAATTTATTGCGTCTGGACGTAAGCTGTCCATAGGATGGTCTAGCAACATCGCCATTTTAGAGTTCCAGGCCACTGTGATATTGCCGCTGGAGTAGTCAACTATGAGCTGTGCTACATTTTGAATGAAACACCTTTGAGCAGTGGGAATACCCTTGTTTTGCTCGGGGGATGAACCCTGCAATATATTTTTCTTTTCACATGTTAGGTATTACTATCCCTTTAACGGAATAGCAATGGTTAATTTCACCATGATGTAATATTGTAGGCATTGTAAGAGATAGATGTGGATCGATGTTAGTCCTATCCCTCCAACCCACATGGTTAGACAGATATTGCTCTATTTGACAGTCATTTTGACATGTTTGACAGTCATTTCACCACACAGAGGCTCTTCAGCAGAGCCTAAATTGCCCCATTCAGAGATGTAAACCTCATTGGAATGGTGAACAGAGTGTGCTTGCAAACCTGGCACACTTTGTTGACCATCTCAAAGATGTCTCCATCTCTGAATGGGGCAATTTAGGCTTTGCTGAAGAGCCTCCGTGTGTTCTAATGACTGGAATCTCCAGCTGTCAAATAGAGCGATATCTGTCTAACCATGAGGTTTGGCGGGATAGGACTAACATGGATCCACATGTTGGTGAAATTAACAATTGCTATGCTATTACAGTTACATACAAGGAGAAATGGTCATATATGCATGTGGATGTGTACCTTTCATATGGATATGAATATATCCTTTCCAGATATGAAGCCAGAGATCATTTCAGTAGGTGTGATTGCCTTACTGGCTATATATGTGCACCCATCAAAATATACATTGGATTGATATGATGGATATGAGCATACCTCGTATATCCCATCTACGTAGAGTGGGATATACTAGGTATGTGTATTTGGATGGTATCAATGTAAGTTAGTTTCTGATGGATGCACATATCTGGCCAGTAGGGCAGTCACAGGCAGTGAGATGATCTCTGGGTTCACATCGTGTTGGGACATATTTTGAGCCATTTGAAAGGTACATATCTGACCATTTTCCTTTGTGTGCATATCTTTGTTTGAACAGATGTGCAGTGGGAATCAAGTGTTATTCAACCCTATCTTCTTAGCTGATCCCGTCCAATTCACAATTTTTCATTACTTGACAGGTGACTCTCTGGTTGTCAGGATCATATCCTATGCATTTCATTGTAGGGCATGGGATACCACCCTGGCAATCAGAGATTGATGAACTGGACAGGATCCTGTCCATGTCGTGTGTTCCAGTTGAATCCTGAAGGGCAACAATCACGCCAGTAGTGAGGGATATCTCTGATTGAGGCCTGTTTTTCTTTGAGTATGAGCCCATCCATCCTTCTGAGTGAGGCAACCGTACTCAATCCGAGATATCTATCATTCATGGCCTGTTGGTGACCAAGGTACAATGTATGATATTTGGTTCCCATGTGTATCCTGCAAACAGTGTCTGGTGTACCATCCATCCATGGCATCAGCACCCCTGAGGATCCATGTGGGAATCAGATGTGAGATATGTCATTTGAAGTTAGGGTAAATGATTGCAGACACAACACCAAGGCCTACTTTTCCCCCCTTTAATTCTGGGGTATTGTTTGAGGCCTGTGTGTTGCACATACAAGCAGTTATTCTCAGTGCCACTGTGATGTGTGACCTGCTCCATCCTTTTTGTGATTCAGTAAGCGGTGTTGTTGACATGATGGAGTGTACATAATGCTGACTTCTCCAGTGATCTCATTTCCCCATTTCCAGTGTTTTCTATGGAGTGTATACGATGGGACCTTAGCAACTTGATTCATGTTATTGCATATTCTCCATAGGCTAACACTGGTATTGGTGAAATGAGGATGTGTGAGGGTGAATTTCTCTCCACCATGTGTTTGTCACCGCTTAGTGAATGTCCCCTGTGTAGCATGTGATCGTTGGCCTATTGACTTGATTGTTGTCTGGTTAACCCTTTGAGTCCCAGAGGGGTTGCCAAAGCATTGTTGATCGATGCATTGATGATCCCTCTAGCACTCAAGGGGTTAAGTGCTGACATCCCAGCGGGGACATGGGTGACATTGTGTGTGAACAGTGATGACAGTCGACATTTGGAACTGCATGGTTTGTGTATTGTGTGTGATGAGCACAGCGACAGGAGGGTTGAAGTAGGACTTGGACAGGTTTGTTCCAAGTTGGACCTTGATATTTGTCCTTGTGTTGTGTCCTGTTTTTAACCCTCAGGGTGCTGTGTTGGTGCAGTTGTGTGCATGAATGATGGACATGTGTTGAGGTGTGAGTGTGTGTGCAGCTGGTGTTGGTTGCTGTAGTGTGTTGTTCTGTAGTGTTGCACTTACCGGTAGTGTGGAGGGTCCTCTCATCCCCAGTGTCAGCTCCTCCAACAACCCCCTCGATCAGGGTTGGGGACATATTCTGGCGCACCATCTCCTCCCAGCCGCAGAAGGTGATAGGGACAGGTGGGCCACCTCCAGTGCCTCGGGCGTGCTTGGCGAGTTCGGAGAGCTTGGTCTTGACCACCCTCCGGCAGTCGCCCCATCGCATCTTGATGGACTCCACGTCCCGTCTGCATGGAGCCACCGCGTTGACCCGGCTGCAGATCTGGTTCCAGGCTGCTTTCCTCCTCGCTGACAGGCCAGGGACCTTCGCTGTCGGGTGGAGAACACTCTGCCTCTCCAGGACAGCTTCCACAAGAGCCGTGTTCTCCTCCTCTGTATACTTTGGGTCTCTGATCCTGGCCTCATCAGCTCCGGCATGGGATGACTCAGAGCCGGAGTGTCCTGCCTGGTCTGACCCTGACTGTGTGGGGTGCTCCCCAGCAACTACCCCTCGTCCCACTGCAGGTTCTGTCCCTGTCCTGCGTGTTCCTGCTCTTGTGGGCCGGGTCCCCCTCCACCCTGCGGATCTCCCTCTCCCACCCCTGCTCTGCTGAGGGATCCCCTCCTGATCTTCCTCCTCCTCCACTACTCTCCCCATCCCTCTCTCCTGTCCTCCTCTCCTCGCCATCATTCACCCAGTCACACCCAGGCACTCCCACAGGCCCTCACAGACACACTCGATCCAGTCACTCTCTGTCACACACTTTCACTCCCAGATTCACACTGTCAAAAATAAAAGTAAAATGTGTGAGGTGTTATAAAATAAAAGGACTATGTGTATGTATGTGTATGTGTTTGTATGTGTGAATGTAATATGTGCAAAGGTGTGCTATGTGTCGTATTCTGTGCAATGCTCTCCTCTCTCCAAACTCCAAAACTCCTCTACCTCCAATGAACGCTCCTGTCTCCCTCTCTCTGATCACTATCCTCCGCTCCTGGGTCCTGATATCTGGCTCTGAAGAACTCGATAACAGACAGTGTGTGGCGGTTATTTTTGGGTATATATAGGTGTATTTGAAGTTATTTGATACATTGGGGCTTTGGGATTGGATGTGTGTTTGAATTTGTTTTGGCATCAATCATGGTTGCTTGACAACGGCAGCCGTTATGTTACATGTTGTTTGGAGCTCAGTTATCGTGTGATTTGTCCGCCCGTTGTGCATTAACATGAGCAACAACGGGTTTTGTGTTACGTGTTTTTTGTGTGCCTACGCTCGATAGCTATTCTCGTAGAGTAGTTATTGAATCTGCCGTAACTCATGTATTATTTGCGAGCGATGTGCCTTTTTCACTTAGCGGCTGGTTTAACGGTTGCCTTTAAATCTAGGCCTAAATGTTTTGGGTGTTGGACCAACTAAGATGAAGCAGCAATGTCAAGGAAGGATTTTTCATGTTTCGCAATTTCAAAGGAAATTGGTTTTATATTTACCCCTGTATTTTGAGCACAGCATAACAAGTAATGTTTCTTTATTTACTGAGATAGGTATAGGTATGTTTCTAATATTATGCAATACAATTATTTGAAGATGAGATTAGATGGTACAGTGGGTTCCTTATCTGCTGCCAAAATCGATGATTCTCTGTATCATCCAATTCCAAAAAAGAGCAGTAATCATGTAAGTGAAAATGTTATGGGATAAGTTACACTGTAATGAGTCTTATAGGCCACTACTAGACTAATTAAAGGATAACTAATGCCAAAAATGAAACTGGATTATATAATTTTAAATATGAACTTCCCGCTACCATTTATACATTTTAGATATTTTATTAGATTTGAATATCACATCATAAACTTGCATTTTAATGCATGTGTAGACTAACCTTTATCGACACAATTTGGTTAATTGTTTGTGCACAGCTAACGTTATTGTATTGAGATTAGTACCCACTACGCTTCCATTCATAAAGGCTGATATCTTATCTCAGACAATTTAACAGACAATAGAACAGTACATTTTCTCATGAGCAGGGCCCTTACTACCATTTGTTTCAATCAAGTACCATAGGTCATTGGCATACCTGGGAACTTCCAATTGAGGTCTGCCCGGTGGTGACAATAATGACGTGAATCGCGTCAAAAGGGGCGGGGCTTAAAGGTGACACACAGAAGGCTGGGGAAGGAGGAACCCCAGGAGAAACAGCAGATGTGGGCAGAGTTCCAATAGAAACTCCCCACATCCGGAGGCATCTGCCTCTGACCCGGAGACCCGGTAAAGCTCTGTCAAAACCGGAGTTTCCGGGGCAAATCCGGAGAGTTCCCAGGTATGGTCATTGGTCATTCTTCTCTCCCCTATTTTGTAAAGTGTTGTAGAATGTGTTGGCACGCAATAAATATATGATGATGATGATAATAATAATAGAAGAGAGACCTATATATGAATCAACACAGCTGCACCAACATCACACGTCAGTGGAAACACAACATGCATAACCACAGTGATCCAAAAGACACCACAATCGACTAAGACAAACTATACATTTACATTCTGCTTTACACATACATTTTGAAGCAGATTTCTTTTCTCTTACCCATGAAAAGAACTAAGCTTCAAAAGACTCTATTGCTTCATAATCTCTATAATCTATTTATGGGTCTACTTAAAAGTGTGTCCATCATTGCAAAAGGGAACAAATTTCACGGTTACTCCTTAGTGAGCGATTTCTATTTAGTCATTCAACTGCATGGAAATTTTATTGGTGCAGGATAATAGGACAGGTTTATTGTCATATGGCTTCAGGGAAGTGTCTAATGAAGATTTGATTTACAAGAAAACAGAATACACATGGCAGAGGGATGGTCCCGCCTCACTTCAAGTGTATTAAAGCCTTGTAGTCCTGTGTTTGAGTGCAGGGGAGCAGAAACCAATTCCAGTCCAATATTTTAACAGACACATTGTAACTGAGAGAAAGGAGGAAAACCGTCTTAACACATCAGAGGCAGAGCTGCAAAAAGGAGTTAATGGCCAGAAAAGGCCATAAATGATTTAAAATTAACATATAGTCACAATACCATTTTCTCTTAACTTCTTAGTTGCTAGAGAGGCCTCCCAATGCATTGCTTTTTTTAAAAAAAGACAATGCTGCGCACAATAGTATAGCAAGACATGCAGTTTAGGGAGGATGTATAAAATATGTGTAATAAAGAAAGTGTTGGTAAAATAGTTTCAACAACAAACCAGGATGATATACAATATATATATAATATAAACGAAAGCAACATTTTGCTTGATGTCTTTGAAAAGTGGAGTAGAAATGGACATGGTCCAAATAAGAATCTTGTTGCTATGTATGTATAAAGAAATTCACAAATAGCAGGTTCGGTAAAGGCAAGTTAGTGTATAAGTTTTAACTCCATGTATAAATCAGTGATTCTCAACCAGGGTGCCGTGGCACTTTGGTGTGCCGCAGACATCAGCTTAGGGTGCCCCGTGTTTTCTATGAAGACTGACAAAAATGGACTTTTAAATAAAGATTTATAAAAATTGTTATGCACAATAGATTTAGTTTGTTATTATGATTATACAACATAATAATAACTGTACATGTATGTATTGTACCCTTCTTATGCCCTTGATAAAGTACATTAAATATGTTAGGGGTGCCCCCCCGAATGTTGTAGATTATGTGTTGGGGTGCCCCAAACAAAAAAAGATTGAGAACTACTGGTATAAACTGTTGCTAATGGAAGTATATAGGATAAGTACATAAGCTATGTGTGAGAAAACAAACATTTTCATTCTCAGCTAGAGGCAAATGCTCAAACTTGATTTTATATATTTTAGATATGATCCGTTGTTCAAAATTTTGGTGACTAAAAATGTTTTTTTTATAATCACCACACTAGCACCTTATTTATGAAAGAATTGCAGACCAATTTTGCAACAAAACAGCTACAATATAGATAAAAACATCCAATTCATTTAAAGGGATAGCGATACTTTGATTTAAAATGTCTAATATTGTAGCTATTAACTATAGAAGTAGAATAAGCTACTTCCCATTTCTCAAAACGTTATAGTTTTTGCATTCGTAGCATTTAAAGTTCCCCGTTCCTCCCCTTTCTCATACTTCAGTGCTCTAGCTGACAGAGGCAGATCCTGGTCCTGGGACCGCCGGAGGCTCTTCAGCAGAGCCGAAATTGCGTCATTTATAAACACATATATTGAAGTTTACACAAACATTTATGTGAGTTTTATTGCTGTGGAGCAATGTTATACTTATATACACACCGCACAGATGTACAAATTGAGCATAAATCTTTACAGGAAAATCTATATAAAATGTTGTTTTGCCCGCCAATAATTCCCCATCTGGCGACTAGCTGCTCGGTAGCACTAGTTGCCAGAATTATTACTGCGTTAACGAGAATTATCCATTGTTCCTGGGCTGACAGGACGGAGCGCAGACATCCTTCGATAGTGACGTCTGTGCGTCTGCGCTGTCAGTCCCTTTTGGAGCCGAATGGCTCCTATCAACGCCTCCTAGAGCCGGCTGAGACTGACAGCGCAGGCGCACAGACATCACTATGGAAAAATGTCTGCATTCCGTCCTGCCTGTCAGCCTGGGAACAATGGCTAATTATCATTAATGCAGTAATAATTCTGGCGACTAGCACTACTGAGCAGCTAGTCGCCAGATGGGGAATTATTGGGGGGCAAGTTTGTTAGCGGTGGTAGTTCCACTTTAAATGATGGGCTAGATATATATATAAGTATGGCACTAAAAGATATCCCTACCGTATATAATTTGTGTGGATGTAGTAAATGAAATAGAGGGGAAAATATGGTTGAACAATGACATAATAAAAGATCAAAATTGCTCTGATCTTCTAGTGTAAAAAAAAAATATAAACTCTGGTCACCATAACATACCCTTGTGGTAATGAAAGGGTGCTACAAGGCTGAGCTCTCTTTTCTAACAGCCAGAATCCATATGTTGCCCAATGGACTGCAGCTTCACTAGTGAGTTTGGAACCAAGGATTTTCTGGGAAATTTATGATCCCATAGACAGGAGGATGCTCCCTGCACACCCTGTGCCACACTCCCAAACAGCTCCTATAATCCAATTACTTCCACTTGCTTTGTCTCTCCTTGGTTACCTGGACACACAAAGGAACAGAGTCCATCTGTAGAGAGCAGGTCTGCACCCCTGACATCTGTCCTTACAACCACAGCCACTCACAGCTGGTTTATACTGACCTCAGGTCACCTCTGTATAAACACAGGGAGTTGGTGGCCTGTCCTCCATTGTCTCAAAATTAACTTCAGGGCATGTAGGGCAAAAGAAGAAAAGTGTGCCACGCAGGGAGACAAAATGTATGTGCAGGTGGGGGTTAGTATTGCCACTCCAGTTGATCATACTCTGATTATTTCTGTTTACAGGTGAATGCATTCAGATCCTTCAGTCAGCTCAGATCAAGAAAACTCTGTAGGACTGAGGTGCTTAGAAACATGGTGCAAACCAAATGCAAAATGGGGAACCAATAAACATTCCCCAAAGTCCCTAAGCCTTGGAGACCTCTCTAGCATTCAAGGAGTTAAAAAAAAAAAAAATTACGTAAATGACAATTTTTATTTATTCTCTGTTGCAGTTGGGTTGCCCCTGAATTACTTCAGATGCACTAAGGAGTGATAAAGAGGTGATAAGGAGGCGATAACTTCTCCAGTGATATCACTTCTCCAATTCCTGTGTTATTCTATGGAGCTTATGCAGTAAGATTTTACAAGGTCCCATAGAATAACATAGGAATTGGAAAAGTGATGTCACTTGAGTCATTTCCTCTTAATCACACCTCAGTGTATAACTCCCCCAGTTTTTCTTAGTACATCACCTTCTGAAGGTTTAGTTACAGAATATCTGCTGAAGCCCACTTTTTTTTCTTTCTTTTTTTTTCATTTCAGTTAGGTTTTCATTGTTATAATAAACCTGGAGTATGAGAAGTAAGTAATAAACAGAGGCAGAGAGAATAAGAACACAGTAAAGAGTGGGAAAGAGGAATAGAGGTAAAGTAGGCTCACTTTGGTCTTGTATGGGTCAAATACTAGAGCAACCTTTGCCAGCAGATTGCACCAGAGGTAGGCAATTGCTGGACCTACAGCTGTTGGGAACCACAACTTCCATCAGCTTATAGCTGGTTGGGGATGATGGGAGTTGTAGTCCCCAACAGCGGGAAGCCAGAAAGGTTTTCTACCCCCTGGGTTACAATGCAAAGCAATGGGTTTCATCCCATGCCCACAGGGCACAACAGACAAGGACTCGAGGATTTCCCTGCGTGAGCATAGGAGAGTGAATTAACCCTTTGAGTGCTCTGCAATGCATTGCGTACCCCTCTGGCACTCAAAGGGTTAAAAAGATTGAAACTTCTAATTAACTCATCTATGTTCGAGCAGAGAAATCCTTACATCCTGGCCTGTTAGTGGACCCTGAGGGAACGGATTGATAACCACTAGTGTAACTACAATAATTTATATTAAAAAGCATCTGCTGAGGTAAAAAAGTATTTTTGAGTCAGGATAATAGTTCATTTACAAGATATAGTCACAAAGAGCAAAGTGTAGCAATATTGCCTAGACAGGGTCCCCAAATTTTTGTAAACTGTGTCAGGTTTCATCTCTCCATATAGGAAAAGTAGCAATTATCATATACAGCCAGTGTTTAATGTGAGATTATACCTATAGAAAGCAGTGTCTTAACCCTTTGAGTGCCAGAGTGGTACAGAATGCATTGCTTTGCAATGCATTCCGTACCACTCTGGCACTCAGAGGGTTAACCCTCTGAGTGCCAGAGGTGCCCAGTGCAGTGCTTCACAATGCATTAGATACCCGTATGGTGAAATAAGGTGAGAATGTGCAAATCCACCAGCATAGCTAATTTTCTGCAAATTTACAGCAAACTAGAAATATATGCCTGACAGATGAACAACAGACAGATTCCTAATCAATTCCATCTCTTAAATTAAGAGACACTTCTAGAAGATAATTCTCCTTCAATGGGGATGGCAGCTAGAGGTTTCCAACTGATATTAGTCGTTTTCCTAGCACAGAATAAAATTTTATGGAACAATATCTTTCAGAAAATTGCAAAAGCTAATTCCTGTTTGCTACAAAGGACAATCCAGGGATGCAGGAAAAAATATAGGGATTCAATAAAATGAATAAGCCAACCACAAACAGGGAGTGGAATATATGTACAGATTCAAAGCACCAGTTGTGTTCTCAGTTCTGTGCAATGTTACAGTAGAGGAAACAATTTTACAAAACATACAGTATCATACAGTATCAAATCCTATATAATAATTCGCTAAATCGTGTGTAACGCCGCGACATGCGCAGTAGACACTGCTCTGCGTGCTGCAGTCATGCACAGTACAGACTGCCCGCGCCGCAGCTGATACAGAGCTGGGCGCTCCGAAGGAGCGTCCAGCTCTGTATCAGCTGTGGTGCGGGCATTCTCCACTGTGCGTGACTGCCCCGCAACCGGGTGGCTGTGACACTGTGGCCCGTGTAACGGGCTGTTCAACTAGTATGATATAATATGATAACACAGGGATACAAGTACCTGTGGTTAACTGAATAGTAACAACTCCTAATTATAACCTCCCTGCTTACCTTACTATGTCCAGAAAGTCCTATTGTCCCCATGACTCTTATGTCCAAAGAGGCAGACATGACAGTTGGTAGCAGGACCACAGGACACAAACTCTGCACACTACACATGGTAATCTTAACTCTTTAAGCACCAAGGGGATGTGCATGGTATTGCTTCACAATGTGTTCCACCTCTCTCTCATCCTTAAAGGGTTAGGTGGGCGTGTGCATTCTGCCTGCTTCAGTTTTAATAAAACTGCCAGCAAGCGTCATGTCGGCCATCATGGACATGGCATTAAGGACTGATTGAAGGTGGTATTTCTTGGATGGTATCCTTTTGAATGGTTGCACGCAGAAGAGAGTGCAACCATTCAACTGTTTCAGCAGGTCGCCTGTCTAAAAAGCGCAACGTGACAATCTCGCAGTGCATGATAGCGCAAGATTGTCATGTCGCGCTGTCAATGGGAACATTAAGGGGGGAGAATTTTGGATCATCAACATTTCTTTAAGTTTTACCTTACAGTGTGCTGCGAGAGGCTAAAAGGCTGAACAGGCATAAGGACAGAGAGAGAGAGAGGCACCAGGGTATCCACAAAGCTAATGTTAAGCACACGGAGGCAGCTGGATGGCCTCCGTGTGCTGCATACGGAAGCACTCTGCATGTTACTATGGGCAAGTTTCCAGCTGAAATCCAAGTTCTGAGTTGTGGATACCCTGGTGCCTCTCTCTCTCTCTCTGCCATTATGTCTGTTCAGCCTTTTAGCCTCTTGCAGCACATGGTAAGGTCAAGCTAAAAAAAATGTTGATCCAAAATTCTCCCACTTTAATGCGCCCATTGACAGCGCGACGTGACAATCTTGCGCTGTCATGCCCAGCGAGATTGTCACGTTGCACTTTTTATCCAGGCGACTTGCTGAAACAGTTGAATGGTGCAACCATTCAAAAGTGAAACTCTTGGACAAAGACACGAGGACAAAATTCATAGTGGTTGTTAGGATTTTGTGGAGGTTATTTTAGGTGTAATTTCTCCTTTAACAACAATACGTAACAGCACATAATTATCCGTGAGAGAGTTCACAGCACGATAAATATTTTGACACGCTTTTGTAGGAGATGAACTATAGACTGCAGTTGAACCCATTCAGTGTTTATGAGGTCTCCAATGCATCAAACACCTCTTTAGCTCCAATGGGTTAAAATTGTCACAAAAGACTTCAATAAAATTGAGTGGGTGGGAATTACAGTGGGTAGAACAGAGGTACAGAAGTTTAAATGGAAATATACCCTAAGCATACCTTAACTAGCAGCAGTGGCACAGCGTTGACCATGTGGTGTAAACCCTCTGAATGCCAATTAGATATCCAACACAATGGGGGAGATGCACTAAGGTGTGATAAAGAGGTGATGAAGTGGAGATGACTTCTCCAGTGATATCACTTCTCCAGTTCCTATGTAATTCTATGGAGCCAATGCACTAAGACTTCTCCAACTATGGAGATCTTAGTGTATAGGCTCTACAGAATAACAGAAACTGGAGAGGTGATATCCCTGGAGAAGTAATGTCCACTTTATTACCTCGTTATCACACCATAGTGCATAACCCCCAATGTGTTTGACGCCACTGTGTCACTCAAAGGGTTATAACACAATCCCCTTTTTTTTTTTCCAAACAATCCCCCCCCCCGACTCTACTTCTCTTAAATCTTGAGTTTTGCTGAAATAGTAGTGGTGAATGAAGAGACTGGCAATGAGGTGAAAAGGAGGGTGAGAGATGCTGATGATGATGCATAAGCGAGGGTGTGAGGTGCTGGTAATGAGGCAAAAGGGAGGGTGGGTGGCACTGGCAATGAGGCAAAGGGAGGGTGGAAGGCTCTGGTGATGAGATGAAAGGGAGGGTGGAAGGTGTTGGTGATGAGGTGAAAGGGAGGGTGGAAGGTGTTGGTGATGAGGCGAAAGGGAGGGTGGAAGGTGTTGGTGATGAGGAGAAAAGAAGGATGGAAGGAGGTTGTGGTGAGGTGAAAGGGAGGGTGGAAGGTGTTGGTGATGAGGAGAAAAGAAGGATGGAAAGAGGTTGTGGTGAGGTGAAAGGTAGGGTGGAAAGTGTTGGTGATGAGGAGAAAAGAAGGATGGAAAGAGGTTGTGGTGAGGTGGAAGGGAGGGTGGAAGGTGTTGGTGATGAGGAGAAAAGAAGGATGGAAAGAGGTTGTGGTGAGGTGAAAGGGAGGATGGGAGGTGCTGACAATGAGGCAAATAGGAGGATGGGAGGCATTCCCACTCCTGTCAAAATCCACCTCCCTTTCATGTCGCCACACCTCCCTGGCCACTCCTGTCAAAATAACACACCTGGCTTTTACCTATCTGAGGTATCTGCACAACCTATTTCATTTTTTGGTGATACAGTTCCTTTAAAGCAGAACCCAGGAACATTGCAGCATAGGTGATCTGTATTATATACTGTGGGACCATGGTGCAAATGGTTCACCTTGCTGACACTGATGTTTATCACAACCTCCAGTTAGTGACTGACACACTTATGCATCAACCAGCCATGTATGGGTGACATGGGCAGAAGAGCTGCCACCTTGCCTATTGATAATCCAGTACAAATTTGGCTTGGAGACAATGATAAGACAAAAAACAGCAAAAGCAAAGGTGTTCGTTTTAGAGCAGGAGTTTCAACCCTACATGGACCAGCCAACATTTTGAACACTAGCAATGAAAAAGCAACACAGCACATTAGGGGCTTTGCTTGGTACTGGTTCAAGGGACTAAAGCACCACGACTCATGCTTAAAGTTCTAAGTCTTTTCTCCAGCTTGGGGTATGTAGTGATGCCAATATCCTTACTTCACAAAAGGAGAAGAAAAAAGAGGTGCTTCCTTGTGCAATATATTCAATATAATCCAATGTCACCTCACTGCCACCAGTAAAAACCTTCTCACCAGATAGGTGCCTGGAAGTGCACTTATGTGCAAACCAGCTAAATAGGCTCAGAGGTTGATAAAGCAGTCCCTGAAACAGCTATCTTGTATCTTACCCTTTTCTGGGTAAGGCTGAATACTTATCAGCACCCCCTCGTAAGTAGGCCACTGTTCCAGGGACTTCACTCTCCAAGTCAGACACATGCAACAGAATAAAACAAAGAACAGGAACTATTGGAGCCTCCTGTTCTTTGTTTATTTTGTTGCTAATATCCATACTGGTAATGGTGCATTTTCACTGGCTGCCGCACAGGTAACGTGGATGAAAGGTACGGGGCAACACTGCTGCCATATTCCAATTTCCCTTTGTGAACAAAGCCTTAAAAAACACTCTCACCACCTATTAATAACCCTCACGAACCTTACTATGCCCAGTAAATGCTTATGACCTTCATGAATTATGTCCTTATGCCTTTTTACAACAGATAATATCCTCTGTTTGTGCTGGATACCATGTTTATGGACCACAGAGTATCGAATGCTGCCCACTGCACATGGTTATCATGAAATCTGCCTGCTTCAGTCTGAAAGGAAAAAACAAACACGCTGTCTTGTCTACGTCCATAGACATGGCATCCCAGATGGACTGAATGGACTGAAGATGGCACAACAGCAAATGTCACAGTGGCTATTAAGATGTTCTGGCTATAGTAAAACTAGTGGTGGTGGTGTGTAGTGTTCCCTTATGGAGCTGAATTTACAGAACAGGGGATTTCATATTTTCTAGCTAGTCACGTGAGGTAAGACTAAAGGTAGTGTGGATGCAAAAGTATTTCCAGCAAATATTCTAATCTAATATGGCAATTTGTATAAATAGTACTGCCAATTTTCCTGGGTAAAAGAGACTGGCCCGAAAAAAAAGGAAAAGACTGATATCTCCAGGGCTTGGTTTCAAGGAAAGCACACAGAAAATTGGGACCCCATTCAATGGCATTAATGTTTCATAAAGATAAGTTTGGGTGGGGTATCATGTTTAAAGGCAAAGTTCCCTTTTAAAATATACAATACACGGGGCTCATCCTGAGGTTATAGTGTAGTAGGAAGTTAGGGGTTTTAATGGGGGTGCCAGGGAGTGCACAGTCTTGGAGGATGCCACAAGGTTTTACAGAAATTAAAGGGATAGTAATACTTCGTTTTATCTTTATTTTATTTTGTAGGCATTAAAAAAACATGAAGAACGATATAAGTCTTATCTCTCAAACCTTTATGGTTTAAGAGATATTCACAAGCAAAGTATCCCCCCCCCCCCCATTCAGCCAAATCAGAAGGGAGGTGCCCAGGTAGACTGCAGAGAGGGACAATCTTCAATTAAAATAAGGGAAAAAGCTGAAAAACTTGTCAAGGGGGGAAAGGCTTTCATTCTTTTCATACAAATAAGATTGTCCCCTGCTGTTATCTGTCTGGTCTTACAACCAGATTCACATCTGAGAAGAGATGGCTTACACTAGGAAAAAGGGGCGGGAGGGGGAAACTTTGCTTATGAATATCTCTTAAACCATAAAGGTTTGAGAGATAAGACTTATATCATTCTTTATGTTTTTTTAATGCCTACAAAATAAAATAAATTTAAAACGAAGTATTACTATCCCTTTAATGGTGTCAGTAAAATCATTTCTACTAGCAGTGGTTGAGAAATGTTACCAACAGACAACCAAAATCCATTCTTCTCAGAATATTAGTGTTGGTGATTGCCCATTTATTCCTATCCAGGAGATTATTCATCTATTTCACCCACTAGCTCTCAGTAATACCCATTTGTTTCTCCAGTTGTAACCTGATACAAAATAAAGGAGAAAGAGTTGTTTTGGGTTATTGTCCTACAGTTTACCACTGTGTCCTAAACACTGACTTTAAACCCATAAAATTAGCATTTCTGTGCTCATGGCTTTTCCTGCCACCCTTTTTCTGCTTCCTCCCTCTTCCCCTTAATTATATTTTATGGCTGTATATGTATAAGGAGTAACAGAGAACACATATCAGAGGAGGCAGGGTAAAGATGTACAGAAATCCCCCCAAAAATCCTGTAGAGCTTGCGGTTGTTTTGTCATAAACCGTGTTAACACTTTAAAGACCAGAGGGGGTTTTCTATGCATTGCACACCAATCTGGCCTTTAACAGATTAATCTTTAATGTACAGTGAAGCATTAGAAGCATTAAAGGGATAGTAATGGTTAAAATTAAGTTTGTTTAATATTGTAGCCATTAAAAAAATATTAACAACGATGTCAGTCTTATCTTGAGAGAAATACCTTCCTAAAGTTACCTCATGAGAGACATCAGCGCTCTAGCTGACAGCTGCAGAATCCGGTCATTTGACCAGATGGAGGCTCTTCAGCAGAGTTGAAATCATGCGATCTAAACATAAATACTTAACTGAAACGGTCTACAAAGTGTGCTTGCAAACAGGCACACTTTGTAGACCGTTCCAATGAAGTATTTGTTTAGATCGCAAGATTTCGGCTCTGCTGAAGAGCCTCCATCTGGTCAAATGACCGGATTCTGCAGCTGTCAGCTAGAGAGCTGACTTCTCTCACGAGGTAACTTTAGCGAGGTTTAATAGCTACAATATTAAATAAAATTAATTTTAACCATTACTATCCCTTTAAAATTTCCAAAAGTTAATTGAAAGCCAGAAAGGTCTCTAAAACATTGCTTTGTGATTTGTTTAAGATCTCTCTAACATTTAAGGTGTTAAAATCTCAATTTAAATCATTTATACATACATACATACATACATATTATATATATGTACACTACCGTTCAAAAGTTTGGGGTCACTTAGAAATGTCCTTGTTTCTGTTGTGGGAGCAGCTTGACCGTATGGTACATAAGCAGCACCGCTCAAGCCAATCCAAATTGTGGGAGGTGTTTCAGGAAGCATGGGGTGAACTCTCTTCACACTACCTCAACAAATTGACAACTAGAATGTCAAATTTCTGCAAGGCTGTAATTCCTGCAAATGGAGGATTCTTCGACAAAAGCAAAGTTTGAAAGACACAATTATTATTTAAATTAAAAATAATTATTTCTAACCTTGTTAATGACTTGACTGTATTTCCTATTCTTTTTGCAAAGCATTGGATGGAAAACAAGGACATAAGTGACCCCAAACTTTTGAACGGTATGTATGTGTTTGTAACACTATTATCCCTGGGTACCTTAAAACTTAACCCTTTGTGTGTCATTGCTCAAATTAGCAATTGAGATTGACACAGGTTTTGCTTCAAATGGATGCATGGTATTCTTCACCACTCACTTCCTCAAGGACTTCATCAACATGTACTAAGACAGAGTGGAGAAATTCTGGTGCAAATCAAGTGTACCATAGGGAATAAATACAAATCCCCATTTATTTAAAAAAAGACTTTAAACCCCTTGAATCATATGCATAGGGTATTTCTGTAAAATTCAACAGGCTAAAAGCCCCTTTTAAATAAGATTTTTTTAAATTTGTTCTCTTTGGTGTCGTTGGTTTGCTCCAGAATACACCACATTTCTGTATTCTATCAGTCTCTCTGTGTGCACTTCAAAGCAAGACTCATTTCAAAGCCATAGGTTTTATCCTAGGTATGCTTCTGACACTTACTCTTATGAACTATGCCATACAAGTAAGTGGCTCATTTAACATATTAAGTTACCTAAGTAGGTGTCCTTCACAGAGCAGTCAGGTATATCTTTCTATGTTTTTTTGCAGTACATCTGCAGCTTCTTGTTGAACCTCATCATCAGCTGGAATGTAGACTGTTGTTTTCAGTCTCAAATTACAGGTTTGTGTGCATTGCCCATAGAGCTGCTTCTGTCAGGCTGTAAAGCCAGATACAGTGGATCTTTTGGAAGGCATGTCACACTCATATACAGTTGAGGGCCACATACTCAACATTTCCCTCTAAGAAGATCCGCATCATTGGATGTAGGGATCCACATGTGTGTGTGTGTGTGTGTGTGTATATATACACAAACACATTTTATAATGGTGGGAGCTGTGATACTGTCTAACACCCCAGCATTGTTGCACTCTTCAATGATCACATATATGGTTTCTGGCACCCCGCATTGTTCTGCTGTCCACTGGTGCCGTGGCACCGCACATACAGTCTGACACCCCAGCCTAATTCCACTGGTAGCCACAGAACACTCATATGCAGTCTGACACCCCAGCCTAATTCCACTGGTAGCCACAGAACACTCATATGCGGTCTGACACCCCTGCCTAATTCCACTGGTAGTAAAAAAAAAAAACACACATACAGTGCTCTGTCTAACACCCAAGCCTTATTATACTGTCCACTGTTAAACAGAGAACCATACATACTGTCTGCCACCCCAGCCTTGCTCCACTGGTAGTGTCAGACCCATACATATATTGTCTGGCAGGGCTCAAAATTTCGGGGCGAGTGGAAATTGAAGTCCCGTCCACCTTAGTGCCTGTCGTCCATGCCTGGCCTCAGTCCAATGACACCGGAGGCATCAGGCCGCCAGGAGGAGAAGAGGATAGCACCATAAAAAAAAACAAAAAAAAAAACACGGCACTCAAAGGGTTAAGGTACACACTGTGCTGCTCTGCAATATAACGAAAAGTAAAGCCATTCTTCAGAATGGCTTCTTACGATGTTTGTGTAAACCTTTTGAGTGCAAGGGTTAACACACAGATATCAGAAGAAGCCAGACTGAATAATGCCTTTGCTTTACATTATATTGCAGCGCAGCACGGCGTATACATTAACCCTTTGTGTGCCGACACGTCTGTGCCCCGCGTCCAGAGAATTAGGCAGCCGCCTATGGTGCACCGGCCCAGGGGGCACAATGTCCGGGCTCCAGGTAACTGGTAGGAGGGGAGCGGAGCACACAACACAGCGCTCCCCCTCCTGCCAATCACTTCTTGTAGCATGGCCACGCAGACCGCGGGATTAGGATCTTCCGTATCCTCTACCCAGTCTGACAAGAAGCGCTCACTAGGAGCAATGAACAGCTTCCTGTCAAACTGGGTATAGGATACAGAAGATCTTCTACCACGGTTCCCTCGGTCACGCTACAAGGAGGGAGGGGAGCAGGAGCAGGAGTGCAAGGGGGAAAGAGACACATGAAAGGGCATGGGGAAGGGGACAATGACCAGGGCCGGATTTACATCTCAGGCGCCCCTAGGCACAACACCCTCCGGTGCCCCTAGTCCCACCTTTGCCCCACCCACTCCCCTCACTTAGCCACACCCATTCATTAACCACACCCATTTTGTGGTCATACCCATTTTTTAGATTTTTTTTTATTCTTCACAGTACTGTGGCAATGAAAACAAACAAAAGGAGGTGCAGTCTTCACCTTATAAAACACCATATGCACTATATATAGCGTACATAAGTTATATTCACATAACTGCACTGGGAAGGCTTGGTCATTTACTCTGCAGTGCTTTAAGGGCAAACTAAATGGACCATAGGAAACAAATTAAAAGCCCCATTTAAATCAGTGATATTTTCAGTCCTTGATGCTGTAGAGGTCTCCAGTACATTGTGAGGCCTTCCAGCTGTTGCTGGACTACAGCTTCCATCACCAGAACCATGTGTTTGTAGTTCAGCAACAATTGGGGGGGCTCATCCCTGATGTACACTGTTGATAGCTGTTTGGTAGTTCACAATCAATACTGATATTAATTATTGTTTTCCCCACATGCCTATACAAACCACTGTAAGCTTTTCTAGACTGTAGTAGCCTTGTGGGAAGGAAGGTGCTAATCTGGGGTATGCAGCTAATTAGCAAGCCAGCGTGCCAATGATGCCATCCGTCCAACAACAACTGGCCCATTGTCTGCTCTGCACCTCCACTGAGCCAACCACACTCCCATGCACTATGCTCAGCCGACTTTGACTATGTGCATCACCATCAGCAGCGTAGTGATGATGTCACAGGGGGCCCGGCGGGCGGTGAGACCAATGGAGTCTGGAGGCAGTGGCACGTAGGCGCAGCAGTGGGGTGGCCTGGCAGCATGGGCACAGCAGCAGGTACAATGGGGAACATACTACTGTCTCTTGTGCACATGCGCCCTCAAGGGCGAGCGCGCACAGGCAACAGCTCACTTTACTTTTAAATTAAGTGGCAGTGTGGCACAGCATTATTTATTATGCACCTTGGGGTGGAATGTGGGCGTGACAAGGCCTTTGCCAGGCGCCCCTGAAAATCTGGCGCCCTAGGCGAGTGCCTTGTCTGCCTATTGACAAATCCGGGCCTGACAATGACAGTCACAGAGGAACTGGGGAAGGGGACACAGACACTCAAAGGGGCTCGGGAAGGGGACAGAGGCACACACAGAGGGGCTGGGGAAGGGAACAGTGACACATACACACACACACACACACACACAGAGGGTAAGGGGACAATGACACACACACAGAGGGGCTAGGGAAGGGGACAGTGACACAGGGGATGGGGAAGGAGATAATGATGCACACAGAGGGGCTGGAGAGACAAGTTGTGCTCTAGTAAGTGCATTTAAACAGCTGCTCTCAGATATTATACTCTCTTTTTTTGTTTGCAGTGTGTGGAGGACTACGGTGTGACCAGTGTGGGGAGGAGGACAATGTGGGGGTGGACAGTGTGTGGGGGCAGTGTGGAGGTAGACAATGTGGACAGTGTGGAGCTGGGCAGGGTGGACAGTGTGGAGGGGGCAGGGTGGACAGTGTGGGCTGTGTGGAGGGGGCAGGGTGAACAGTGTCGGCTGTGTGCACAGGGTGTGGGCAGTGTGTGGTGAGGGTGGGCAGTGTGTGGACAGGGTGTGAGGGTGGGCAAAGTGTGGACAGAGGGTGAGGGTAGACACAGTGTGGGCAGTGTGTGAGGGTGGACAGAGGGTGGGCAGGGTTTGGACAGGATGGACAGAGGGTGGGCAGGGTTTGGACAGGATGGACACAGTGTGGGCAGTGTGTGGACAGGGTGAACACATTGTGGGCAGTGTGCGGAGGTGGATAGGGTGCGGGCAGCAATGTAATTTCTTCAAAGAGAACTTGAGATGGGTGCGGTTAAAGGCAGAGATATGGGTGGGGTTAAAGGCACGGATATGGGTGGGGCTAGAAGTGGAAATTGGTGGCGAGTAACTTTTCAGGCCTGGCTAGTAGCTCAGGACTTGAAATTTTGAGCCCTGTTGTCTGGTACTATGGCCTTGTTCCATTTTTCACTGCTAGCCCCAAAATTACAACCCAGCTCACATACACTAACTGACAATCCATTCTTGTTCCACTGTCCTTTTGCTGTCACACATCCCAGTCTTTTTTTTGATGCCTGGGAATAGGCCTGGGAAATCCATGTACAGATATACAGGGGGTGTATCCAGGTTCTTTTTGCACAGCCTGCTGGTTTGCCACAGATCACAATGCAAAAAAAAAAGAGTTCAAATAAAACTTTCCTCTCAAAAAAATCTTGTAGGCTCAGATTTGTTTTTCAAGAAAGTTCTCCTGTCAGTGAAAGCTCTTCAGTTCCAATGTAACTCTATGTAACCTTCTTACCAAGGACCCCACATATAAAAGCAGACTGAAGCAATTCTACTGCAAACCAACTGTACTGTAATGGACTAATTGACAAACTTCTCACTGATTTAAATTGTGCTTTCTAATGCTACACTACTCAACAGTATGGATAAGCAACACGTGGCTGTGGAGCTCTTTTTGGACTAAAGCTCACACTCCTCTGCCACCGTCCTCCCACTGGGGATGATTGAAATTGTAATCCAACAATAGCTGAAGAGCCATGTGTTGCCCACCCATGCTTTACATCTAAAATGATTCATCTGCAGGTATTAAAAGAATGAGTTAACAACCCTAATTGTAGAGGTCACCTCCTAGTGTGAAGGCGGGGGCACAAGATGCAGGAATCCAGTGCAAAGCTTTGATGTTCAGATGGAGGAATGTACTGATGAATGACTGTGCTAACAAATGATACTGCACTGTACAATCCAGTGAAAGTACAACTCTACCATTCTAAGGGCACTACAATTCATACTTTGCTTGGACTGCATATTTGCACAATGAACTTAATTACATTCTAAGGAGAAATAGCAGAATAACAGCTGGAAAACAGATAAGTATGGGGGCAGAGGTACTATGGCAACAGGAGGCAATCTTTGAACCTCTACCTGTTGGAAACTACAAAGCCCATAATTCCTAGCCAGTCATTAACTGGTTGGGAATAAGGGGGGGCTGCAGTTGCCAGCAGCTGGAGTGCCAGAGGTAGCAAAACACTGCACTATGGTGAATTAAGTCACTCCAATACCAGAAATATCTTCATTTCCTGTGTTAGTCTATGGAGCCTCCTTTTCAAGTTGGTGACATCTTAGGGTCTTATCGGAAGCTAGAGACCTCCTATTCTAGGGCAAACCAACTGCACCATGGAAAAAGTAGTTTGTTAAGGCACCAGCTATAGAATCTGCTCAGACCGTGAGGTTGCAGGTTCTAGTCCCGGCAAGGTCAGCCCATCTTTTCACCTCTCTAAGGTAGATAAAATGAGTCCAGGACATACTTGAAAATGAGAGATAATCTCAGTGTATTCTTCCTGGTAAAATACTTTCACAAAAATTAAACTACAGGTTTCCAGCTACAGACTTCAATAGAATTCCTATAGGTATAGTTCCAATTTAATATCAGTCTGATTCCATGTGTGGACTGTGTTACAATTTTTGTTGTCCATATTGTCAGGCATTTCAGTTTCAAATGAAAATGAAAGTTTAGCCATGAATAGCACCAGACGGAGTCCAATGGGTCAATCATATCCAGAAAATAGATGATGAGAAATTATGGAGCTAACCAGCTGCAATGCAGGGAGCCACTGCTCTTACTGGCATTGGCCAGTAATATATTGCCAACACCCACATGGTCCCATGTTGTGCCAGCTCCTCCACACCCCCATGCAAGAGAATCTTGGGGAACAATGCAGTGTGTTAGTTGCTTGGAATGCACTAAATTTGAGTGCAGACAAGCTGCCAATGTGAACTAAGCCTTAAATGGGGCTTTGAGCCCTGTGTATCCAAGATAGGTTTCCAAAGCACTATGAAAAACAGCACTGAAGACACTCTAGCATCCAGGGCATTAAAAGCCCCATTAAATCAATAGGAATTCTTATTTTCCCTTTATGGTGCAGTTGTTTGCTCCAGAGCTGCTCATTATTTGCTTTCTCTATAAGGCTCTTGTATGTCAGATGGGTGTGTGACACATTGTAAAGCAATGAACTGCTCACGTCTTTGGCATTCAGAAAGTAATGGTACAAATCCATTTTTTAGGCATAGCAAGTACAAAGGGATTTTGTGAAGAGCATATATCTCCCTGTATATTCACTGCTAGATAACAGGGCATGTGTTAAAACTATTCCCAGAGCTGAATTAAGATTTCATGGGGCCGTAGACTAGATACCAATTTGGGGCACCCCGTCTCTTGACACACTTAGTTCACCAATGCCACACCTAGCCCCAGCCTACTGTCCACTGGTAGTCTCAGAACTACACATATACTGTCTGACACCCTAGCATTGTCCAGCTTATCCACAGATAACCACACATACACTGACACCCTAGCCTTGTCCCATTGGCCTCTGTTAGTCACCAAGCCACAGATACACTGTCTGACACCCGTGGCTGGGAACTTTTAAAATATCACCCGGAGATCTGAAGCCCAGGGGAAAAAAAAAAAGAGTAGATTTCATTCAGTGCCAGAAGGGGTATACAATGCATTGTAATGCAATGCATACCCCCTCTAGCACTCAAAGGGTTAAATGAAAAACGAATACATTTGTCAGCCAGCACTGGCTGGTGCACAGGTTCTCCGCTCCGCTCCACTCCTTCTCATGCGACGTGGGCAAGAAACTTAAAACCACTCCTCCCACTGACAGCTGCCCCTAACTATCTGGTCATTGGCTGGCTGAGGTCACTTGCCTGGGATGCAATGCCTCAGCCTCACGGCAGTACAGGAACTACTCTGTTTTTTGTTTTGTTTTTTTTACACTGTATAGAGCAGCAGATGCTTGTTAACTAGAGAACTTTATGTTTCATCTAGAAACAGTGCCCTTAATCCAGAGTCTCTGGGTGAAACACGGCAAATTCCCAGCTATGCTGACACCCTAGCCTTGTTCCAGTGGCCTCTGTTAGTCACCAAACCACACATACACTGTCCATGGGCGTCCGCAGAAATTTTTCCAGGGGGGGCATAATTTTAATGACATCCATGCTCTGTCCCTTTTTGACAATGTCTTGAAGGGCAGGGTCCTAGACATTATCACATAAAGTGCAGGCATATGAAAAAGGGGAGGGAGGGGGGAAGTTTAAATGCTATGAACAGAAAAACTATAAATATTTGAGACCTGGGAAGTAGCTTATTTACTTATATTATTAATATTTGCATTTTTAGAGTTTTTTAAGCATATCCCTTTAATTTATCACCATTTATAAATTCTGTGAATGACTGCTGCTGCAATCTTGTAATATATATATTAATTTTGTTTTTTAGGCAGCCTTATCTACCTGTTTTATTATATTTCTTTTGTTGGGGGTGTCTGTCTCCCATCAGACTGACCAAAGAGACAAACTAGAGAGACAAGCAGGTGCAGCAAATGCTCTCACCCCACGTATCACCCGCCGTACCCACTTGAGTCATCACCTGAGAGGCTCCCAGCTTTCTCGTTCATCTCGCCCACCCTCCTACTCCAAACCTTACAGTACACCCTTACCTTTACCCTTCTTGCCTTGTCAGATGCTGTGCTGCCTTGAAAAACACAATTTGCAATTGACTCTGTGAGCTAGATCAGAAATTTAGGAGCCTGATTCACAGTATCACAGAGGAGAAGCTCTCATTGGGGCTTATTCCGTGTTTGTGGGCAGGATCAACTCATGTATACCTGCTGAAATTGCTAACATTCAATGGGTTAAAGTGACCATTTAAATAAAAGGGAATTGATATTTTATCCCCTGTGGTACAATTGATTTGCTTCAGATTTGCTCCTCTATCGCTTTTTGAATATGATTTTAAAAGCTTATAATATTGGTGGAACTACATCAAGTGATATGCAGTGGGGTAATGTGGTGGTGATATTCTTGAGGGTGCTGAGGAGTTGGCACTTAACCCTTTAAGGATCAGATGTGTGTGCAATGCATTGCACACCCCTCTGGACTTTAAAAAAATTAAAAGAGAGTGTGCTCCTAGCCAGGGCCGGATTTACATCTCAGGAGCCTGTAGGCACAGAAATCTGAACGCCCTGCCCCCCCCAATTGGCCATCTCCACTGGACACCTCCACACTGCCCCCATCATCTCCATATTGCCCTCACATTGCCCCTCATCAGCTCCACATCACGCCACCATCTCCATATAGCTCTCACATTGCCCCCCATCAGTTCCATATTGCCCCTATCATCTCCACTTTGCCCTCACACTGCCCCCATCAGCTCCAACATGCCCCCCATCAGCTCCATATTGCCCTCACATTGCCTCCAATATCTCCACATTGCCCCCATCAGCTATATATTGCCCCATCAGCTCCAACTTTCCCCCCATCATCTCCATATTGTCCTCACATTGCCCCCATCATCTCCATACTGCCTCCATTACCTCCATATTGCCCTCACATTGCCCCCATCAGCTCCATATTGCCCTCAAGCTGCCCCCATCATGTCCACTTTGCCCTCACACTGCCCCACATCAGCTCCAACTTGCCCCCCCCATCAGCTCCATATTATCCTCACATTGCGCCCACCCCCATTTCCTACCTCCTCCCTGGTGGTCCAGCGGTGTGGCAGGACACATCTGCTCCTCCTTCTGCACAGACCTGTAGCTGCTGGAGCTCCCACGTGGTCTTCTCTTCAGTAATGCAGAGCACTGGGAGATGATGTAATCTCCCAGTGCTCTGCACTACTAAAGAGCCGAGAAGCTCATCAGCTACGGGTCTGTGGCGACGGAGGCGCAGATGGTAGACCTGACCGGGTGGGGGGTTAGTGCCTGCACTGCCCGCGGCAAACAAAAAAAAAAACCAAAAACGGGTCCCAATGACAGGCACCCCTCTGTGGGGTGCGCCTGTAGGCAGATGCCTACTCTGCCTTATGAGAAATCCGGCCCTGCTCCTAGCCACCAGCTAAGATAGGAAAACACCCTGATTTGCAGGTTTCAGGATAGTGCACTCCCCTCCTCATAGCCAATTGTGTCTACCACGGGCTTCCCACACACACACACAGCCAGTTACCTACTTGACCAAATAATGTGTCTCTCCCTATCTAGATCTCACCACCTCTAATCACCCCATACTTCTTCCCTGCACAGTTCTCTTTCTCCTTCCAGCCAGGTGCCTGTCTATTCCCCACACTCCAAATACGTGCCTGTCTCTTCACAGCCTCTCTCAGGTCTCTTCCCTATTGTCATCTGCTTATTTCCAATGCCCCATCTGTCTCCATTCTGACAGGATCTGACTCTCTCCATAGCTGGTTGTCTAGTACCCATTGGAGATTTGTAAATGTCTCTTTTTCCTATCCAAATTCCCCCAAATCAAGCAGTTTTATAATCTTTATCATCTTTTTCACACTTACTAATGTATGCATTACCCTTCTTGCCTTGTCAGATTCCTTGCACTGCACTTCCTTGAAAAAAACAATTTGCAGACCAGGCAGCCTCCTCATCAGCGTGGTCTGTAGCGCCTCACACTCGCCATTGATCCTCCTGCTGCCTGCGGTGATCCCCTTCGCGATGCGATGCCTGTCATGTATAGTTGGCAGCCAATGAGAGAGGAGTATCTGGTAACTCTCCTCTCTCATTGGCTGCAGAGCGGATGTCCTGTTGTAGAAATAACACAAGCTCACCAGCAAGCCACGTTTTTAAAGGGCAACTGGGCAAAAGATAGCGATGAAAATTTGGGTTGGGGGCAAGTGCCCCCCCTTGCCCCCCCCTGCGGACGCCCATGACACTGTCTGATACCCTAGTCTTGTTCCACTGGCTTCTGGTAGTCACCAATCTACATACACTGTCTGACACCCCAGCCTTGTTCCACTGGTAGCCACAGAAACACACATCCAGTCTAATTACACAGCCTTGTTCCACTGGTAGCCACTGAATCACACATAACACTGTCCGACACACCAGCTTAGGTGAGTCTCTTTAAATATTGTTTGTTCATATATATGCTTGATATAACAGTTCTTAATAATGCATATATATATATATATATATATATATATATATATATTGCACTGGAATAGATATATTTATAGTGCACAGCTATTACATTGCTTAAAGGGATAGTAATGCTTCATGTATGGTTTGAGAGATATCCGCTTTCAAAGTTCCCTCTCCTTCTCTCTCCCATGACATCAGCATTCTATCTGAAAGCAGGGAAATCCTGTCCCGGGACCGGCGGCGGCTCTACAGGAGTCAAGAGATCTCGCTATAGAAACAGAAATCCTTCAATGGTCTACGTGTTCTTGCAAACCAAGCACATGTAGAAGACCATTTTAGTGAAGGATTTATGTTTCTATAACGCGATCTCAGGACTCCTGCAGAGCCGCCGCTTGCTCACTGACCGGATTCCCCTACTGTCAGATAGAACGCTGACGTCAGGGGAGAGAGAAGGAGAGGGAACTTTGAAAGAGGTTATCTCTTACACCATACAGGTTTGAGAGATACCGCTGGTACTGAATTCAGAATTTTATGGGCTACAACATGGGGGATAGTAATAATGAAGTATTACTATCCATTTAACTCACTTTATTAATTGTTTTAGAGAGCCCTCTCGTCCTTTTTATTTCATTTTTGTCCTGATTACCGTAGTTTACATGAGGAGCAGATAGCACACATTTTCCTATCACATTTTCTAAAATTCATATATTCACAAGTATTATTAGCCTCACATTTATTTACACACATTTTTACTTCTTAGCGCGCCACTTTTTTTTTTTTTTTTTTTTTTTTTTAACTTTCTATGTTTAATATGCAGGTGTTTGACTTCTGTTTGGAGAAGTCTCAATCATCCACGGGGTCAAGACACTTTGGCAGCATAACATAATTTAGTTTTAGCGTGAGGGTAATGCTTTCTTCCTCCCACCCACATCACAGCAACAAACTGCTTTCAGTCTCATCATTCAAAGGCAAAGTTGAGAGGTTAAAAGTAAGTCACTAGAGGTTAAAGACTTGTCACTGGGAAGTTTTTTATCTTGTCACCCTTTGTCATTCTGAACAGTGCTGGTTAATATCAGATTGCCTCCATGCTGGCTTATCCTGTCAGTTAATACCTAACACACAGGACATGGCAGGGGGGCACCGCATATCAAGAGTGGGCTACAAAAAAAAAATCTTAGTGAAAGCAGGGCTGACAATAACATGGTGAATGAATATTTGGAATGGGGGAGTAAGCTAGATATTTGTTTTTAACTTTGGGATATCATGGTATTCAGTAGGGTCAGACTCATCTACAAATCTCCAATTCAATGTCCAGTTTATGTATTCTCAGTGGGAGCCCACAGCAGGGGCTTGTCCTGGGATACACAGCTCTCCACATATATCTGTGTAGGGTTGTCAGCTCACCTCTTTAATGCTGTCTGTTTATTAAGTATACATATTGCAGGATTGTATTGGTCCCGGCAGCACTAGGGAAGGACAAATGTTGATTTGTCAGCTGTTGCTGGACTACAGTTCCCATCATTCTCAACCATCTGGTGTAAGGATGAAGATGATGAGAGCTTTAGTCAACAACAACAGAACAGCCAAAAGCAGGGGCACTGCTAGGTCATTGTTAGGTGCAAGAGGCAACCTTTGCTGCCAGGGGCTTGGGCTATTTCTAATACACTGGAGGCCAGACTCATATAGCAAACATGTATATTGTTTTTTCCAGGATGTGATCAGCTTTTTAATGGTGCATCATTTGATATCATTTTTATAGTGTAAGTAAATACGATAAAAAAAAACGTAAAAATACATATTTGGCTAATATTATACATTATATTTCAAATAAATTTAGTCATAATGAAGCTAGTCACAAGCATAAGTAGAGCTTTTGAGTTTTTCTGGACACGTAGAAAGGTTTCCCTCCCCTCCTTGCCTCTCTCTTGTGTGTATTAGTTCAAATGAACAGCAGTTTATACTGAGGACATATGGAGTATTGAGATTCATGAACCCTGCCTGCTTTTATCTTTGTGCCTGAAACGGGTGTAGCCGGTTGTCATGTTTTTTATGGTTTTAAATGATCTTGCACATGGTGGCGGTGTTCTCTCTTGCCTTTTAGTTCAAATTTATCATCTGAAAATGGACATTCAATTGGTTACATGACTGTAAAACAACTCAATACCCATAAAAACATATTTACTGAAAGTAGGCAATTTGTAGAATCAAAAACAGATGGATGAACTGTCATCATTTTACTAAAAATTATCAAGGAAACTTTTTAAAAAACAGGGATTTTAGAGTTTTTTTTAGTAATATAAACAATAGTAACATTTTAGAGCACAACACCCATCATTAGATTGGTGTAACGAATAAAAGGAGTATGAAATATGAATGACAAATATCTTCCAAGTACAATGAAATCCAGAATATATAGGCACACATAGGTATTTTAGTATAAGGGCCCCAAATTGGTAACACCACATAACTATTTACAGTCAGGCTTTCAGGGAGAAAATGTACTAAACATAATTTAGTAGGAATCAAACTAATCATAAGAACTTGCAGTCAATAAAGAAACTAACCAGCATAACATTAACTCAATGGACTTACCCAGAGAGCCGCCTTAATCACAATAACTCACATGGCTAGCAATCAAACAAGGAATCTTTCCCGATAAGCTTGAAATTGTTTATGTATGTTTTTCACTTTATGTATTATTATTATTATTATTATTTTTAATATTGAACCTCCGGTAACATAAACACTGGTGTTACTGGGGATTCTTTCATTCATAGGGAGCTGTGATGGGTCTAGTGAGACCCTGCTTATGCTCCCCATACATTATTGTAATTAGATCACTCACTGAGCGTGCAAACAAATGGAGCATCAACCATGTCACCATGATATATATGGCGACATTAGAATCTCGGAGTGCATTAAAGCGTGAGATTCTCATGCCACATACTGACACCTCCAGAATAATTATTCAGCTGAAAGCCGACATGCACTAATAAACATGAGGGTATTCCTGTCACCAATATCCAAGTAATCATAATGATAACACTGAATAAGTAGAGTTATCCATTTATCATAATAGAATGTATTTCTTTAACCTTTGAGTATCCTGAGCGCTGCCCTGGCTCTCTCTCTCCCCTTCTCTGCTTATTCCGCTCTGCCCTGTCATTCTGCACGCAGAGAAGGGGAGATAGAGAGAGTCGGAGCAGCACTCAGACTATATAAAGTTTAAAGAAATAAATTCTGTTATGACGGATGGATAACTCTACTGATTCAGTGTAATCATTATGATTACTTGGATATCGGTGACAGGAATGCCCTCATGTTTATTAGTGCATGTCCACTGTCAGCTGAATAATTATTCTGGAGGAGCCAGTACATGGCATCAGAATCTCGCTCTTTAATGCACCGCAAGATTCTCATTTCACCATTTTTATCATGGCGACATGGTTGATGCTCCATTTGATCGCATGCTCTTCTGCGTGTGACCTTTTAAAAGGATACCCTCACTGATAGCTGGTCACAATTTTTCCTGTTAGTCTCTAAGGCTAAATGGAAAACATTTGGTCAGTTTTTAGTGACAGCTGATTACATACCTATATTAATGTATGTATGTATGTATGTATGTATGTATGTATGTATGTATGTATATCTTACAACAGACATATGTTGCAATAAATAAAAGAGAATAAAACAAGTGTCACAGTCATAGAAACAATAGGAGATTGGTCACCGCCCCATGAAGCTCACAGTCTAAATGGGTAATAGGAGATATACATCAGGATATGAGGGTGTGAAATGCTGATATTACAAGTGCTGGATCCATAGACCCTGATCACTGACCACATTTTACTAAAAAGGAATAATTTTCAGTGCAAAGCAATTCACTGGACACCCCTCTGGCATATAAAGGATTAAGTGTCTCTTCTATATGTGGGGCACTTGATTTTAATTCAGCCTTTATTGGACGGGCATCAAGAACCATTCTAATACTCCCAGCACCTGGATTGATCATCTAAGCAGTCAACAGTGGTGACCGGAAGGCACTCACTGCCTTCCTTCTCTTCTCTCTCATCCACTCAAGTGCCATTCCCTAAAGTTCTCGCTACTGTCATCTATGAGGTGATTAGCCTTTCCTACTCATCCTCGAAAATCAGAGATTTCTGGGTTGTGGTAGGAGGAAATGAAGGTTGTGAGTGCCTTCAAGTCACTTCTATTGATAAAATAAACAATCAGTAATGGGGGGGGGGGCATCAAGAGGGTCCAGACACCATCAAATGATAAAATGAAATGGAAAAAAGAGAAACGATTGCAGCAGGGGTTTGCACAGGAGATGACTGTAGTGGAATACCAGCCCGTGGGATTTTTTTTTATTAAATTGGCCCACTATCTAGTATTCCAGTGTGTGTGTGTGTGTGTATTATGTAAATATATTTGTGGTCAGGGCTTCCAGAGTATGTTATCTTTTGGAGTATTGCTGTCCCCCTGAGCTTTCGTAGCCTCAGGGGATGAGTGACGAAGGTGGCCTGAATAGAGGGCCACCTTAATAAGTCCTTAAAGAAAGGGGTGTTGGTGGGGGGGGGGCACAACAGACGAATGCACCCTGTGGGAAAGGCTGCGGCCTGCTAATGAAGGGCTTGCAGCCCCTCCCACAAATGGAGGCTCAGCCTTAAACTTGTGGTCAGGGCTTCCAGAGTATGTTACCCTTTGGATTGCTGTCCCTCTGAGCTTTTGTAGCCTCAGGGGATGAGCAACTAAGGTGACCAGAAAACAGGCAAAAGAGAGTGGGCAGATGCCACTGTTTATAAGCCTGCGTAAAGATGACATATTAGGTGCTAAGTTAGAAAGGGCTCTTCGGATTTCATAGTAGGGTAGTACGTAGTAGAATGGCCTGAGTACTGATTGGAATTGTAGCCTAGTCTTGACAGGATGGTGCATATATGACGGCAGTCATGTGTGGCCTGATAGGAGTGGAAGGAGGGACTATCATCTAGGTGCTGTAGGATGATGGTAGTGAGGAGAGTTAGGGATGTAAGGGCATAATTGATCGTGGGTGGCGAAGTATGGATGTAGTGATCGTCATGAGACTGATCGGTTTAGAGTGAGTGATGAATAGAATGAAGTGGTCTGAGTGGCAGACAAGATAATCCCCTCGCACAAAAGTTGGTCTCACTTGACAGGAGAACTTGCCCGTGCAGAGAAAGCCAAAGAAGGCTATGCATACTGCTTGGAAAAGAAAGATCGCCCTTGGTATTACTTCATGATAACCGAGGTAGTTTGTTTTCTTTTTTTTTCTTTTTTCTTTTAAGGATGAAGATCTGGTTTGACATAGAAGGTCTGGATTCATGCGTTAGTCTGGAGTGTAATTACCATTGATGGTGGTGGTGAGATGAGTTAGAGATTGTAGGGTATCATTGATCGTGAGTGCGAAGTATGGGATGAGCGACCGGCAACTCACATGTTACCATTTTGGCGAATGAGTAAGGACTGAGTGTGTACTCTTTGACCTCTGTTGAAATTGTGATCCTTCGACCTCTGCGAAGAGGTGAGGATAGAAAAAGTGATCCTTCGGCCTCTGAGAAGAGGTAAGGATAGAAATGTGATCCTTCGGCCTCTGTGAAGAGGTAAGGATAGAAAACGTGATCCTTCAGTCTCTGTGAAGATGTAAGGCTAGAAAGTGGGATCCTTCGGCCTCTGCGAAGAGGTAAGGATTGAGAGTGTGATTCCTTTGGCCTCTGTGAAGAGGTAAGGATTGAGAGTGTGGTTCCTTCTGCCTCTGCGAAGAGGTAAGGATTGAGAGTGTGATTCCTTCGGCCTCTGCGAAGAGATAAGGATTGAGAGTGTGATTCCTAAGGTTTCTGTTAAGAGGTAAGGATGAAAGTGTGATTCCTTCTGCCTCTACGAAGAGGTAAGGATTGAAAGCGTAATTCCTTCGGTCTCTGCGAAGAGGTAAGGATTAGAAGAGTGATTCCTTCCGTCTCTGTGAAGAGGTAAGGATTGAAAGTGCGATTCCTTCGGCCTCTGCGTAGAGGTAAGGATGAAAGTGTGATTCCTTCGGCCTCTGCGTAGAGGTAAGGATGAAAGTGTGATTCCTTCGGCCTTTGCGAAGAGGTAAGGATGAAAGTGTGATTCCTTCGGCCTCTGCGAAGAGGTATGGATTAAAAGTGTGATCCCTTCGGCCTCCGAGAAGAGGTAAGGATTGAACTGTGATCCTTCGGCCTGTGTGAAGAGGTAAGGATTGGGGTGATATTGGTGAGTGTTGACCCCATCTCTGACAGGAGATGAGTGATGTGAGTGATCTGGTCATTGACTGAGGGGATGGTGAGCAATGGAAATGTAGCATTAGTATATACAGTATGGTGTAAATGGACAATGATTACATTAGTAGTGTAGTATTGGTACCTACTGTAGGTGTAACTGGACATTGGTTACTTTGGAATGATATATTGGTACATACCATATGGTAACTAGATGTTGGTTACAGAGGGAATGTATGGGTACAAGAGTATGGTGTAGCTGGACGTTGGTTACATACCTATTGTTGTTATGATAGGCATGTTGTAGTGGTATATACAGTATGGCGTAACTGGACACTGGGAATTTTGTAGTGGCACATACAGTATGGTGTAACTGGACACTGTTACAATGGGAATGTTGTAGTGGTACATACAGTATGGGGTAACTGGATGTTGGTTACCATGGGAATGTTGTATTGGTACATACAGTATGTGGTACTGGACGTAGGTTACAATGGGAATGTTGTATTGGTGCATACAGTATGGGGTAACTGGGAGTTGGGTACAATGGGGAAGTTGTACCGGTGTACTCATTCTGGTATTACTGGACCTTGGTTATAAAAAGGAATGTGTAGTGGAAATTACAGTATAAATAACTGGATGTTGTATATGATAGGAATGTTGTATTAGTACATACGGTATGGTGTAGCTGGACATTGGTTACAATGGGAATGTAGTATTGGTACATACCGTATGGGGTAACTGTACGTTGGTCCCATTGGAATGTTGTATTGGTACATATAGTATGGTGTAACTGGACGTTGGTTTACAATTGAAATGTTGTATTCGAACATACAGTATGGTAACTGGACGTTGTTTACAATGGGAATGTTGTATTAGTACATACAGTATGATGTAACTGGACGGTTATAATAGGAATATTATATTGGTACCTACAGTATGTAATAACTGACATGGTTACAATAGAATTGTAGTAATGGTACACTGATCTGGTGTAACAGGACGCTGGTTACCATAGGGATGTGTATAGGTACATACGGTATGGTGCAACTGAACGTTTTGATACTGTGGGAATGTTGTATAGATATATACAGTATAAGGTAACTGGACGGTGGTTACAATGGGAATGCAGCATAGGTACATACGGAATGGGGTAGCTGGACAATGGTTTCAATGGAATGTTGTATGTCACATACAGTATGGGGTAACTGGACATTGGTTACAATGGAATGTTGTATTTGTACATACAGAATGGGGTAGCTGGACATGGTTACTATGGAATGTTGTATTGGCACATACAGTATGGTGTAACTGGACGTTGATGTATAAAGGGAATGTCGTATTGGTACATACTGTATGGTGTAGTTAGACGATGGGGATGTTGTATTGGTACATACAGTATGGTGTAACTGGAAATAGGAATTTGTATTGTATATGCGGTATGGGGTAACTGGATTTGATTACAAAAGGACTGTAGTATTGGTTCATACAGTATGATGTAACTGGACATTGTGATGATAAGAATGTTGTACTGGAATGTACAGTTTGGTGTAAGTGGACGTTGGTTACAATAGGAAAGTTGTGTTGTACATACAGTTTGGGTAACTGGACATGGTTACAATGGAACAATGTATTGGTACATATGGTATGGTGTAACTGGACGTAGTTTACAATAGGGATGTTGTTTTGGTACATACAGTATGATGTCACTGGACGTTGGCACAGTAGAAATGTTGTATTGGAACATAAGGTATGGTATAACTGGATGTATGTTACAATGGGAATGTAGTATTGTACATAAGGTATGGAGTAACTGGACGATGGTTACAATAGGAATGCTGTATTGGTACATATAGTCCGGTGTAACTGAATGTTGGTTAGAACAGGATGTTGTATGGGTAGTTACAGTATGGTGTAAGTGGAAATTTGTTACAATAGTAATGTTTGTATTGGAACATGCTGTATGATGGAACTTGACATTAGGTACAATAGGAATGTTGTGTTGATACATGCAATATGGTATAACTTAAAGTTGAATAAAATAGGTACGTAGTGGTATGTCCAGTATGGTGTAACTGGACACTGTTACAATGGGTATGTTGTATTGGTGCATACAGTATTATGTAACTGGACGCTGGTTACAATAGGAATGTTGTAGAGTTACATCGGTATGGTGTAACTGGACATTAGTTACTATAGGAATGTTGTATGGAACATACGGTATGGTGTAACTGGACGTTGGTTACGATGGGAATGTAGTATTAGTACATACGGTATGGAACTGGACGTTGGTTGTATGTTGTATGTTGTATTGGTACCTATGGTATGGAGTAGCTGGATGTTGGTCACAATGGAATGATGTCTTGGTATGTATGGTATGGTGTAAATGAACATTGGTTACGATGGGAATAGTAACATAGTAACATAGTAGATAAGGCTGAAAAAAGACATGCGTCCATCAAGTCCAGCCCATGCCAATAACACTCCTGTTGATCCAGAGGAAGGCAACAAAAAAGCCCTCTGGAGCAATTTCCAGTGTAGGTGTGTGTGTGTGTGTGTCAAATAGTTCCCCGGCTCAATATCCTATTTGCTTTGAAGCCATCTGTCATAACTGTCAATATTGTTCTGTGCTAGATAGGCATCCATTGCTTTTTTTAATGCAGTTACATTATCTGCAAGCACAACATCCTGAGGCAAAGAATTCCATAGCCTTACCGCCCTTACTGTAAAGAATCCCTGCCTGTGTTTTAGTCGAAAGCGCCTTTCCTCAAGTCTTAATGGATGACCTCTTGTTCTTAGCTCAGCTCTTTGCATAAATAATTAATTGGATAGTTCTTTGTATTGACCTTGAATGTATTTGTAAATGGTAATCATATCACCCCTTAGACGTCTCTTTTCTAATGTAAACAAACCCAGTTTGGCTAGTCTCTCTTTGTAACTCAGATCCTCCAATCCCTTTATCAGTTTTGTTGCACGTCTCTGCACCTTTTCCAGTTCAGCAATGTCTTTTTTTAGAACAGGCGCCCAAAATTGTACTCCATATTCTAGATGAGGCCTAACCAAGGATTTATACAGAGGTAGGATAATATTAGCGTCCCTTGCTTCTACACCTCTTTTTATGCAGGCTAGTACTCTATTTGCTCTTGCAGCAGCTGAGTGACTCTGCACACTGCTGTGAAGACTATTGTCTATCAGTACACCTAAATCTTTCTCTAATGAGGATTTCCCAAGTTGTTTCCCATTTAGAGTATACGTAGCAAGTTTGTTTCTACAACCCAAATGCATAACCTTACATTTATCTACATTAAATGACATCTGCCACTTTGCTGCCCATTCACTTAGTTTATCTAAAGCCTTCTGTAGGGAAAAAACATCGAGCTCTGTATGTATTTCCTTACACAGCTTAGTGTCATCAGCAAAGATTGAGATGCTACTTTCAATTCCCACTTCTAGATCATTAATAAACAAATTAAAAAGCATTGGGCCCAGGACTGAACCCTGCGGCACCCCACTTATAACCCTAGACCAATTTGAAAAAGTTCAATTTACAACAACTCTCTGCCATCTATCATTTAACCAGTTCTCAATCCATGTACAGATAACACCACCCAAACCGAAGCCTTTTAATTTATGCAGTAACCTGTTGTGAGGCACTGTGTCAAAGGCTTTTGCAAAATCCAAGTATACTACATCAACAGCAATTCCCCTGTCCAAATTACTACTCACTCTTTCATAAAATGCAAGTAAATTAGTCTGACATGATCTGTTCTTCATGAAACCATGCTGATTCCTACTAATGATATTGTTTGTCTTCACATAGTTCTGAATACTGTCAGTTAATAACCCTTCTAGTATCTTACTCACTATGGAAGTCAAGCTCACAGGTCTATAATTTCCTGGTTTGGATCTTGCTCCCTTTTTAAACAATGGAACTACATCAGCTTTCCTCCAATCACAGGGCACTATGCCTGATGAAAGCGAATCAATAAATAAGTATAATGGTTTTGCTATTACTGAACTAAGTTCCTTAAGTACCCTTGGGTGTATACCGTCCGGTCCAGGCGCTTTATTCACTATAACCCTTTCCAGTCTCTTTTGGACCTTGTCCTCAGTAAGCCATGTAGATGTTGGAGGAAATGTTGAATTGGTAACTGACGTTGTTACAGTAAGTTGTAGTGCTACATATGGTATGGTGTAATAGAGCAAGTGTAAATTAATTAAAGTTGTGAGGTACATTAGTGCTGGAGCCTAGTGTGTGTGACCAGGATTTGAAATGACACGAACGTGAGGGTAAATTCTCCAGAATAGCCAATGGTGTTTTGGAATTAATACTGTGTGGCTGGCTGTGAATGGGAGTGGTGAAGGATCGGGTGGGACTACTGTTCCCATGATTCTAGTAGCCCTTGATGTGGCTGTTCTAGTGTTATGGTAGTATTAATTGTGGGGACATGGTAAAGTGGCATAACAAATACATAAATAACATGCAGGTACACTATATTGCAAATATACTTTACGTCCAAAACAAGCAATGAAACACATAACATATGATATGCAATGGAGATCGAGATTGAACATTCTATAATTAAGTGAAATATGATGGTTGGATACACAACTGTATTAGAAATAGCAGAAATACTAGACCATCTAATGTGGCATGTGTGTGGACAAGATATCTTGGGAAGGTAATCATCGTACAAGGAGGCATAAGAAAATGAGGCATATGCTACTGGGGAGAGGAGTGATGAAGTGGGGTAAGTAGAATGGATGGGACTACCGTTCCCATAATGCACAGCTGCTCCATTCCTACGTGTAGGCTGCTATGATCTATATGCTGCAGAAAGCAGTATGCATTGTAAATACACAAGATGTGCTGTTGGTTTAGAGCTTAATGATGTAGTATGTATGATGTCCTAACGTGTGATGGTAGTGCTGTGAACATAGCTTATAGAGACTGGAGATGCTTATGTGGCTAGAGGAAGTGCTAGAGCGTTGTTTGAAACCGCTGAGTTTCCGAATTATTAACGTGGTGAATATTGGGGCCTAAGAAATGCTGTGATATTTAGCTCCGGTGGCCTCTGTATGAGGCCTGACAGTGCGTCGGGTGTTTAGACTGCAATTCCCATAGTTCTCTGCTGGTTACTGGCCTAAGTACACTGAAACAGCAGTACTTGCTTTCCTGAGGACGGTGGTAGCCGCAGCCCAACGCAGCTGGAGTTCTTCACTTGACTCCCCATGGACCACGCGGCCCAGTGGGGACGATGCATTGCAATCCACTCCAGAGAGGTAGAAGGCTTCCCTGGCGTTAAAGACGGTGCTCTTATGTGGGAACTGACATAAATTATGACTTAGTCCTGCAAAATTGGGCAGTAGTTAACACATTTATCTCTGAATTTAAGGATTCAGCTAACCCATACTGTAGCTGCTACCTGAATCCAAGATTAATGTGTTATCAGCTGCCAGGCATGCAGGACTAAGTCATAATTTGTCAGTACGCACATAAGAGCTCCATCTTTATATCTTGTGCACTTCTGAGCTGACCGTGAAAACGATTTAAAGACACAGTTCTTATGTGTGCACTGATATAAGTTATGACTACATGGGGCAGTTGTTAACCCATTAAGCTCTGCAACTGAGGTTTCAACTAGCAACTACAGTACTGCTGGTCAATGTGGAGCTGGAGTCTTGGGGAAGCAACTTCTGTTAGCTATTGAGCTGGGCACCTGGCCCAGTAGGGCTATGCCTACAGTACAAAGAAACTGTGAAGTAAGGGTATGAGAGGAGGGTTAGCCCAGGTGCTTCTACCCCACACACATACACAACCTGTGTCACTTTGGTACATCTCTGTACCTTCAGTTACCACCTTGGCTCTCCGAGGTGCCATCCTGCAACTGCCTGTGTCCTTCTTTGATCCTCTTTGCCATAATTCTCGTCTCTTGTCATCCTGCACCTCCTTGTAGCCACCCACACATGGTGCTTGTAAAAGAGTCTGTAACAGACTATACTTAACAAATGTTCAACCTATGGCTCTCTAGCTGCTAATTAAAACTACTATAGTCCTCAAGATAGTTGGTGTTGTAGTCCAAAACCAGCTGGAGAGCCACAGGCCTAGTTCCCCTACAAAACATGCATACTTACTTGTAGGGTTTGAAATGGCAGCACAGGAATACATGGTTTTACAAGTTCATGTAAATCCAACTACGCTGTTGAAGTTTGCCCTGTACTATAGCCCCAGATCTTTTTGGAACCTAGCAACTCCCCTGTTTCTTATGCTGGCCTGGAACCAACATCACAAAGGTCCTCCTGGCTGAGCCGCTGAGAGGGAGGCCGACGGCAGCACTTCAGTAACCGAGGTGGAGGAGAGTGAGCACAGTCTGGAACTGAGGAGGCTTCATCGGAGGTAAGCACTGGTCTGAGTGTCTTACGGTATTCTGACACTCAGACAATGGTAAAAAGTAAAAACACAGTTTTATTGAAATAATGGTTAAGAACAGCGCCCCTGGGGGCCAGGACAGGTAAAAATGGTAATGACAATATACAGGCCCAAGTATGTATAATGAAATTTATACTGATCAGGAAAGCAACATTCAGGGGTTAATGCAGAGAAACTGAACAGTCTCAGTAAAATTGATTAGCCAACGCCCAGTAGGTAATATCAGTCTCTTGATGGTGCAGAGGAAGGTGTATTGTGTGACTGAACTGAATCACTCTCAAATAGCTGTGCAATGGAACACCCCAACTGACCAGCAAGATCAACCAGAGCTGAGCCAATACCACCTTAGTGGGATTATAAGGAGGAAAGCTACTGCAGGAGCTAATGGGACCAGAACCTGAATCGCCCTCAACACTCTCACGGAAGTAAACCTGCGTGTGCCAACGGAACCAGAGCCCTAAACACCCCTTGGGTGCCAGAACGGAGCAACACTGCACAAGCAATTAACGAGCCAGAGCACTGGTAGTGCGGTGGATAGCGTAACACATTGAGCACTTGGAGACCAGAGTCGGAACACCCTTCCGGTGCCGTAAGAAGCACACACTGCAAGAACAAACTGGAGGTACCAACGCCAACCGGCGCAACCACGGTGCTGCCCGAGCACCGGAACGGACAACTGCTCTGCTAGTGTGAGTGGATAGGCTAGGTCTTAAAGGCACAGGCTCAGAAAGTGTTAATGGCTCGAACGGAACACACAGGCTTGGCAAGTGAACGAGGATAGGCTCAATTAACGGAGGCTACCAGCACAGCACGGGTTAATGCAGGTTCGGTAATGGAGACTACAGCTCAGCAGTGCTATGAGGATAGGCTCGGTGCAACAGGAGGCAACAGCTCAGTATATAGAGAGATGATTAGCCAGAGCGACACAAACACAGTTCAGAATGTCGCCGGAGAGCGACCGGAATCACACTGGAACACAGGATCAGATCACTGAGCAGGAACGTCAGCCGGAACCGGATCAATACACGAAGCAGGAACGTCAGCCAGAGCCGGGTCAATCACGGAGCAGGGTCGTCAGCCAGAACCGGGTCAATCATGGAGCAGGGTCGTCAGCCAGAACCGGGTCAATCACGGAGCAGAGTCGTCAGTCAGAGCCGGGTCAATCACGGAGCAGGAACGTCAGCCGGAACCGGGTCAATCACGAGCAGGATCAGCAGAATAGTCAGACGAGCCGGGTCGGTACACAGGAATGCAGGAACACAGCAACAAAGCGCAGGATCAGGAACACCACGAAAGGGCATCTGACAGGTGCCGTGACCCCAGTATATAAAGGCACATCCTGGGCAGGCCAATCAGCCTCCTCCAATGCACAGGTAACAACAAGAGGGATTGACAGGGTGTGCCAGTGTGGAGGTGGACACAGGGTGTGGAGGTTGAGGCAGTATGGGAGCAAGAGGTATTTGATATTGGGAGAGAGGTCACAGGGTGGCATTAGATGATGAGATAGAGGGCACACAATAATATTGGTGAAGGGCAAAGAGGGCACAGTGTCGTACTGGATGACGTCGGGAGGGGGCATCAAAATGCACCTTCGCCTGTGTAGACAAAAATCCTTGCACCAGCCCTGGACGTCAGTCCCTTCCTGTAAAACAAGGTACAATGCAACTCCTCCTCAACAATCCTAGAGAAGACTGGAACAGACAGTGCAGTTGCACAGATTTCTCTTTGGCAAGATGTCTGCACTGATGCCTGCCTGTTTGTCTTGGAAAGAGTTGAATTACTCAATAATGCTGGACTTATTTAGGATAATACTAGTATTGCTATGCATATAGCTATATCCATATTGATTTGGGGGGCACTTTAGTTTGAGTGATAGTTCCGCTTTCAGCCCTGTATGCACAAGCTTAGGTTTATAATTTTTATTAAAATAATGTACTACTTACATACCTTCCAAGTATCCCTCTTTAGGAGGGACAGTCCCTCATTGAGACCCAAGTCCCTCTTTCCCACCCTGGTGTCCCTCTTCTTAGGACATCAGACTGTGTATAACTGTGTATACGTGTATCACATTGCTCCACAGCAATAAAACTCACATTAATATTTGCAAATCAGGCACACTTTGTAGACTGTTCCAGTTAAGTATTAAAGTTCAGATGGCACGTTTTCGGCTCTGCTGAAGACCCTCCATCCGGTCAAATGACCGGATTCTGCAGCTGTCAGCTACAGAGCTGACTTCATTCAAACAGCCAAGGAGAGGTAACTTTAGCGAGGTATATCTCTCAAACCATAAAGGTTTGAGATAATCCTTACATCGTTTTTCATAGTTTTTTTTTATGCCTACAATATGAAATATACTTAAAATTAAGTGTTACTATCCCTTTAAGAAACATTTAGTTCATTTTAAAAGGAATTAAAACTGCCTAATATATGTTGTGCTAGCCAGTCCTATATAATAATTCGCTAAATGTGTGTTTGTCAGAAGCAGTCATGCGCAGTAGAGACGGCTGCGCATGTTGCAGTCATGCACATTACAGATTGCCCACGACGCAGCTGATAACGGAGCGGGTCGCTCTGAATTCAGACCGTAGTCGGTGCACAGAGCGGACTACAGTCTGAATTCATAGAGCCCCACTCCGTATCAGCCACGGTGCGGGCAGTCCCTACTGTGCATGACTGCACCTTGGCCGTTGCTGGCTGGCACTGTGGACCGTGTACACGGGCTCTTCAACTAGTTTATAATATAATCAGTTCTTGAGAAATTAACATTTTATTTGTTTGTGGCACAGTATCGGTGACACTTCATGGAAATTAGTTTCTCTGCTTGGCCAGTATTACTACTTTCTGTGCTATAAATGAACAGAGCTGACACACTGGGAACATTTCTAATAGCACAGCAAGTGCGCAGG